>CM057453.1:1204232500-1209232500 GCA_016271365.2 Neoceratodus forsteri | reverse complement strand
GATTCCTCAGCTCCTCCTATATGCAGCAGTTACAAGGGAGTAAAATGGACTCTGTGCAGGTGGAATGCAGGCAGAGTGCCTGAAACAGCCAGGAAGCTAGAAAACAGAGATGCCTGGGGAAGAGCCACCCATGGTGAAGGATAAGAAGGTACATAGGAGGAGGACACAAAACAAAGCTGCAGAGCGGCTAAGAAACGAGGGGGAGTGAGAAGAGAAGGAGTGAGCTGGCAGCCAGTGGTCACCACAAACACACAGGCAAAAGCCCAAAGAAACAGAACAGAACAAGGAAGGTGGACGGGTGGCACCTCCAGCTGCAACAAGAAATGAATCCTGGAGAGCCCCAGGATGAGTGAACCTTTTAAGTCTGATGGGGGAGTGACATAGTTGCTCTGCCCATCAAACCTCAGGCTTAAAGCCCTCCCAATATTCCAAAGGGGGAACCTAGAGTCCACTAATGGCAAAAGCAAAAGTAAAAGATCCTTAGAACAGACACTGGAAACAGTGTCTGCAAAGAAAAAAACAAAAAGGAAAATATGTCTCTGTCACTCCTGAAAAGAAGGGAGTAAACAGTTGACTCAAGCCAAATGTCCTCAGCAGAGAACATGACAAGAATATAGCAATTGTTCCAGGCCCTCAAGACCTTCAAGAGTATGGGAAATGTTATGAATATGCCTGCAGCTGCTGCTGCCTGCAGGCTCCAGTACAACATCAACTGCCTGTGGAGGAGGAAGTAATGTACTGTATTACGAAGAGGTATACGTGGGTGATCCACTGGCACCAGATGGTTGACCTGAGCAAGAATATGGCTCTTCTCCCAGGCCTTCAAAGGATTATACATCCCACAATTCCTTTGTTAGTCAAATGGTAAACACCCTAAACATCCCCTCCCATGAAGCTGAGGAGGATGAAGATGAGGCTGAATTTATGGATATGGTGGTCCCGGCTCCCACAAAGAGACTGTTACTTCCCATCCACAAATCTTTTCAAAAAGCCACATGCTAAAATCATGTTAACACCCACTTCAGCTACTGTCATTGATGAGAAGATTGAAAAGAAATATCAGGTAGACAGACAAGGGGTTGAGTACATGTATTACCACCCGGATCATGTGTCCAGTTCAGGAGGCCGCATCTCAGGAAGGACATGGACAGAGTAGAAGCAGTTCAGAGAAGGGTGACAAAAATTGTGCAGGGGCTTCACCAAAAGTCATATGAGGGTAGATTGGAGGATCTCAATATGTATTCCATGGAGAAGAGGAGAGAGAGAGAGAGGGGGATATGATGGAGAATTTCAAATACCGTAAGGGTATAAATAAGGTACAAGAGGGTAGCATGTTTCAAAGAAAAAGATGTTCAAGAACAAGAGGCTGTGATATGAAAATAGAGGGAGGTAGACTTAAGGGTAATGTGAGAAAGTATTTTTTCATGGAATGTGTGGTGGATCCATGGAACAACATCCCAGCAGAGGTTGTAGGGACAAAAACAGTAGAAGAATTCAAAAACATATGGGACAAACATAGGAGGAACTCTAACAATAGGAAAGACAAGATAAGCCGCAGATCATTTAGGATCTGTGGTATATGTAATTGGAAGGGAAAATGGGCAGACAAGGTGGGCCAAGCAGTCTTTATCAGCCATCAGATTCTATGTTTCTATGAAGGAGTGGTCCGAGCTGCTGCATTTGAGAAGGTAAATGTGCCTTTCTCTGCACAACCTCCGGGGAAGGATTCCAGAAAACTGGATACCATGGCCAAAAAAAGTGTACACTTCAGCTTCCTTGCTGCTCAGATAGGCAGCTTACGTGACACACAGCTCAGTATTCAAAGGCACTGTGGAATTAAGTCCTGAAATTAAGCAAGAAAGTAAATAGTGACATGGCATAGGACTCGGTGGACACAACCACATCAGTATTGGTTGTCACTAAGTACCAATTCTACATGGCTGTGGACACCAACAACTCTGCTTCAAGGGTCCTGGGACATGCAGTATCTCTCAGGAGGTTTGCCTGGCTTAGGGTCACCATCCTATCCCAGGACACACAGACTAGTGCCACGGATTTCTCTTTTGAGGGAAACTTCTTGTTTGGTAACAAGACAGTGACATATATGAAAGACAGTGAATAAATGCAAAACCACGTATAGGAAAAATCCAGAAAAGAAAAAGGCCTCCAATTCCTATAGGGCTTATGGGAGGGGAAGAAGGGGTAGGAGTTACTACCCAAAGCCTTATGTTGTCTATGAGTATCAACCTCAAAAAAGTTACTATAGCAGCAGGAGGGGGACTTGGGGTGCAACCACAGCATTAGCCCCTAAGCCACAGCCAAAACAAAACACCTGGCAATTCCGCCCAGGTCAATCCCAATGGGGGAAGTCTGGTTCACTACTTTTGGGAATAGACAAAAATCACCACAGACAAGTGTGTCCTGGACATAGTGAGTCAAGGTTTTTCCCTTCAGTTAAAAAAACTAACCAAACTGCAGAAATCAAAATTGTTCCCATATCACTGTCTAACAGAAACAAAAAAATTCAATGTTAGAGGTAGAGAAACTGTTGCTAGCAAGAGCAGTGGAGAAGATCCCTGCACCACAATGGGGCAAGGGACTGTCTTCCAGATACTTTCTGACCTACAGTAAAAATGGGGAATGGCAACACATTTTAGACCTGAGATATCTGAAGAACGCATAAAAAATGAATGATCCAAGATGGTCACACACTAGGCTCAGTGATACCATACCTGCAGTGATGAGACTGGTTGGTGTCTTTGGATCTGAAAGACACCTACTTTCATATTCCAGTCAGAGATACTGTAGCTACAGAAAATACATCAGGTTCACACTAGAAAACTGCCAATACCACTTCAGAGCTCTTCTCTTTGGCCTTACAATACCTCATCACTAAAGGTTTTCAGAAAGTGCATAGCTGTGGTGGCAGCACATCTGAAAAGGTAAGATGTGGTGGTTTTACCTTATCTGGATGACTGACTAGTCTCAGGAAAAAACATAGGAAGAGGCAAGGTGCTCCATACAGGTGTCAAAAAGTCCTTTAGAGGGCCTAGACTTCCTGAAAAACCTACAGAAGTCACAAGCAGAACCAGCTTGAGTATTGGACTTAACAGGTGCAGAGCTAGATACCCTGAATGGGAAAGGTTTTCTTTTTCAAGCATGGGTATCAAGTCTGATTAACACTGCAAAATCCTTCACACTAGGCCAGTCAAGGCCTGTAAGAGGAGTTCTGCAACTCATGTGACACATGACCTCTTCCAGTGCAGTGGTACCAGGGGCCAGGTTCCAGATGAGGTACATTCAGTACCACTTAAGGGACCACTGTTCCCAAAGGCGTGACCCACTGTCCTAACTAGTGCCAGTCACAAAAACATTGATAATGGCACTAGAGTGGCAGAAGGAAGTGGACAATTTCAGAGAGGGCATTCTCTTCCCTCCAGCAATCCCCAACAAGCATCCTGACAACAGATACCTCACTCCAAGGTGGGGCACTTACCTGGCGGATCTCATTGTGAGTGGCACCAGGAACACATAGGACACTCATTTATTTATTTGTTTGTTTTATTTATTTATATATTCATTCGTTTATTTATTTATTTATTCATTCATTCATTCAATTATTTATTTGGAAGATTCAGATGATACCTTTGAGCACAAGTGCTCTTTTACAAAGGTTTCATGTCAGATTTACAAGTTTTATGACGAGTGATACAATACAATTACAATTGATATTACATTTAAGTAAGAGACAGGGCAGTTGAGCACATTTCACAGGGAAAGTTTGTCAACAAAACTAGAAACATGAAGTTGTGTAAGTGCAAAGCTGACTGAACAAGAATAGGTTCCAGGAGCAGACAGCTAGCATAATAATGATGATATCGACCAGTTCAATGACACATTGCACTTGCACTTAACTACTAAGGCAGCCCGCAGGGATTTTTTGAACTGGGCAAACCTGGGTAGGTTCAACATGGATTCTGCAGTCCATTTAGCCAGCCTGCAGCCCTAATGGCAAAGGAACACTTACCCAGCTGAGTTCTACAGAAAGGTAGTTCAAGGGCATTCCTGGCCATGCTCCTTGTGCTGTACTGATTACTGACTGGGTGGAAACAGGTTTTTCAGCCCAGGAGGTATTAAGCCCACCAGTGCTTACTTGGCAAGTATACAGGTTTGAGATTTTTTTTCTGCTGGGAAAGGGTAGCCAATTAGTTAGTGAAGAAAGGTTACAGCTGGGTGCGCTATCACCAACAAACCCTGCAAGTTTTTACTATCACCTTGCTCCTTTTTAATACAGAGTCACTGGCAACTGCACAGATAGGTGGTAGTCCATAGTCTACTAGGGGCAGGATGGAGCAGGACACAATCAGTAGCCTGGCTTCAGAAGTGAAGATGTTCTGATTTTTGAATAGGGCATCCAGCCTTCCATTTACAGTGGACACCAAATTGTCCACATGGGGAGTGAAGGATAGAGAGCCATCCATCACTACCCCAAGATATTTGAATATCTCCACTTGATCCAGTATTGGATCTTTGTTATTGAGGATGAAAACAGGGGATGTGATATTTTTCTTCATGTGATTGCTGGTAATGGTTTTTATATTGGCTCATTCTTGCGCGCCAGCCAACATATTGCAGTAGTAGCAGATTTGGAGGTGTGGTCACTGTGGGCGAATGCAGGGCACACATCAGTAGGTGCATCCCTCATTTCCCAATAAGCCAGCATGCAGGCACTGACACCAGCTATATGTAAAGTGGTTACCAGATCTAACAAAAGTGCTGCTGCAATGAGAGCCAAGCTCATCACGCAGTGGCACAATAACATGCCTCCCGACGTGCCTTTCCTGGTGAAGCACTTCAATAAACATGGCGGCACTGACTGCCGCCACGCAGAGTGCCAACTTCAGGGGTACCCAATCCCCCCTGTCATCAGGACCCAACCCACTTCATTTGCCAATGGGAGAGCCCACTCCCCGTCGGCATAATGCCCTCCCTCCCATTTGAAGTGTGTGCTGAGGGGGGTGCCCAATCCCTCTTGGCATCATGCACCCCCTCAATGGCTTTCTTTGCCAGTGGGGCCCAATACCCATCGGCTACAGTCCCCCTTCCCAGTTTAATTTGCCAACAGTGGAGCCCACTTCCCATCGGCATAATGTGCCCCTACCCATTTGTTGTGTGCCAAGGGGGGTGCTCAATCCCCCTCGGCTCTTGCCCTCTTCAGTATGTGCTGACAGGTACCCAACTTCACATACAGCACCCCCAAAACACTCAGTGGCATGCTGGGAGCCCACCCAGCGTGCCAAATGCCCCTGTTAGAAAAAAAAGTCCTACAATATATATATATATATTTTTTTAACCTGTAAAAAGAACAGTCCCTCAAAGTCTGTCTGCTCCCTCCCTAACCCGCCCACACCCACCCTCTGCGTAGCCCACCTCCCTTCATTCCCCTTACCCCATACTAACTTCTGAGACAGCGCATAACGAACTGCGGTGGACCGGGAACACATCTGCACTCTTCAAAGCCAACCGCGAACTGAAGAAATGCCAGTAAGCTGTATAATGGCATAAATAGTTTTTTTTTCAACTTTGGTGCATATCTCTGCCATTTTGGGGAATTTTGGCACTAAATTTTCAACATGGGGTTATTGGTACCCCTCCTCATGAATTCAGTCACTGTCATGGCGTTAACTCAGTCCCGAAAGGTGATTTCATGGTCACTGTGTGGAATCACCTTTTGGGACCGATTAATGAAACGACAGTGCCACTGTTCATTAGGAGGGCTCTTAAAAAGCCTATGCTGCAAATTTGGTGAAAAAATCAAAAAAATGGCTGTTTTATGAGCGTGTGTGGCGCAGTTTCCATGTACGCTCGTAACTTCATGAATTTGTAATATTTTCACTCCAGATTTTCAGCATTGCCATTTTCCAACACCTCCTTATGAACAGTACAGCTGTCATTTTACATATCCTGGCCAAAATGTGATTTCACACTTCCGGTGCAGAATAGCACAGTCGCTGTGGGAAATCCATTTTACGGACAGATTAACAAAATGACAGTGACACTGTTCATGAGCAGAGGTGCTAAAATGCCTATGTTAAAAATTTGGTAACAAAAGTCCGTAAAATGACTGTTACAAGCATGCATTGTGCAGTTTCCACGCACCCTTGTAACTTTGCAAATTTGCAATATTTTCATGCCACATTTTCAACACTGCCATTTTTTCACATCTCCTTATGAACAGTATAGCTGTCATTTTTCACGCCCTGTTCGAAATGTGTGTTTTTACACCTGTGATGTACAAATGGTGTGTCATACCAGGGAAATCAATGTTGAAAATGTGGTTAAAAAAATCCCCAAAATAATTGGGTTACGGACGTGCATTGTGCAGTTTCTATGCATGCTCACGACTTCATCAATTTTTCATATTTTCACTCCACATTTTCAACATTGTCATTTTTTTACACCTCCTCATAGAAACATAGAAACATAGAATTTGACGGCAGATAAGGACCGCTTGGCCCACCCGGTCTGCCCATTTCCCTACCTAATGGATAAGCTGCAGATCCTAGTTAACCAGCAGCCTACTTCTTCCTGCCCCCAACCCCTAGAATTGCCTTATGACTGTCCCATGCATGCTTGAATTCCACCACTGTTTTTGACCCCACAACCTCCTCTGAAAGGCCATTCCATGCATCCACAACCCTCTCTGAAAAAAATTACTCCTTAAATTACCTCTGAGCCACCCCTCAGCTTCAAATTGTGCCCCTTGTTCTTGCACACTCTTTTTGAAAGATGCTACCTCTTTGACTTTGTTGATTCCCTTGAGGTACTTGAAAGTTTCTATCATGTCCCCCTCCCTCCTTTCCTCGAGGCTATACATATTAAGCTCCTTAAGTCTCTCTTCATATGTCTTCCGGTGCAGACCCTGCACCATTTTAGTTGCCCTCCTCTGGACAGCTTCCATCCTGTCTATGTCTTTGAGGAGATTGGGTCTCCAGAACTGCACGCAGTACTCCAGATGGGGTCTCACCAGCTGTCTGTACAGAGGGATAATAACTTCCTGTTTTCTACTGGTGATGCCTCTCCCTATGCATCCCAGTATCCCCCCAGCCCTCCTTGCTGCCCTCTCACATTGCTTGCCCACCTTTAGGTCATCTGATATGACTACCCCAGGTCCCTTTCCATTTTTGTTGTTGTTAGTATCTCATCCCCCATTGTGTACTCTTCCCCTGGGTTTTTGTTTCCCAGGTGCATTACCTTGCACTTCTTAGCATTGAATCTAAGCTGCCATACATTTGACCATTCCTCCAACCTTGCCAAGTACCTTTTCATCCTTTCCACCCCACCTTTCTACATCAACTCTGTTGCAGATCTTTGTGTCATCTGCAAAGAGACATACTTTTCCTTCCAGTCCCTCTGCAATGTCGCTATAAAGACATTGAAGAGGACCGGTCCATACTGAACTCCTGCGGTACCCCACTAGTAACCCCTTTTTTCAGAGTGGACTCCATTTACTATTACTCTGTGTCCTATTCTCCAGCCAATTCTTTACCCAGGCTGTCATCTTGGGACCCACTCCCAGGCTGGCTAACTTGTATATTAATCTTTGTGTGGGACTGTGTCAAATGTCTTGCTAAAGTCTAGGTAGACCATGTCCACAGCCCTCCCTGATCTACTACTTTGGTCACCCAGTCAAAGAAATCTATCAGATTTGTCTGGCATGACCTTCCGCTGTGAATCCATGCTGCCTTGGGTCCTGTGCCCTCTGGCCTCTACATACTGACAGTTCTTTCCTTCAGAAGTGATTTCATCATTTTCACTACCACTGAGGTTAACTAACAGGTCTGTAGTTTCCTGCTTCTGCCTTGCTCCCACTTTTGTGAAGGGAATCACATCTGCCCTCCTCAGTCCTCAGGTACCACCCCATCCTCCCATGATTTGTTAAAGAGGGTAGTCAGTGGTGTCACTAGTTCTACCCTTAGTTCTTTTAGAATTCTGGGATGAATCCCATCAGGCCCCATTGCTTTGTCCACCTTCAGTTTTAAGAGTTCTTTCAGAACCCTTTCTTCTTTAAATGGGCTGGTATCAACTTCATATCCAGAGTGTTTCTACTGTTTGTTTTAGGTACCTCCCCTCCTTTGTAAATACTGAGCAAAAATATTTTAGTATCTCTGCCTTTTCACAGTCACCCTCTGCCCACCCTCCCTCCCCTTTGTTAAGCTTCACTATCCCTCCCTTGGTCTTCCTTCACTCCCTGATGTACCTATAAAAGGTTTTATCCCCCTTCTTAACTGAGTTGGCTATCTTTTCCTCGGTTTGGGCCTTTGCTGTTCTGACTGCCTTCCCAGCTTCCTTTTGCTTTAACTGATACAGTTCTCTGTCCTGCTCCTTCTGTGATTCCTTGTACTTCCTGAATGCTTTCTTTTTCTCTTGAACCTTCACTGCCACTTCCTTTGAGAACCATAGTGGTTTCTTACATCATTTCTTTTGTTTATTTGCTTCACACAAAGGCTTGTTACCTCTGTGATGGCAGTTTTTATTATTCCCCATTGTTCTTCCACCCCTCCTTCCTGCCCATTTGCTAGTGCATTCCTTAGGCACTCACCCATTTTGGCAAAGTCAGCCCTCCTAAAGTCCAGTACTTTTGCCTTTGTATGGCTTGACTCTATTGCTGTGTTTATTGTGAACCATACTGTTCGATGGTCGCTAGTTCCCAGATGGCTACCCACTTCTACATCTGTGATCCTCTCTTCATCTCCATTTGAGAGAACCAGGTCTAAGATTGCTCCCTCTCGAGTGGGCTCCAATACTAGTTGTCTAAGGCATGCCCCTGTAGGGCATCTAGAATAACCCCACTCTTTGAAGTGGCTGCTGCAACTGCACTCCAGTTAACATCTGGCATATTCAGATCACCCATCAGCAATATCTCCCCTTTTTCTGCCATTCTAAGTATACTTTCTATCATTTCTTTATCCATTTCCTCCCCCTGAGAAGAGGGGGTCTGTATACAACCCCTGTGCGGATTGTGGTGCCATTGCCGGTCTCCAAATTTACCCACAGTGCTTCTTCTCCTCCCTGTTTACCTTTTGTTCTGTTGCTTTGATTCCTTCCCTTATGTAAAGAGCTACCTCCTCCTCTTTACCCTCCCTGTCCCTCCTGTAGATAGTGTATCCTGGTATGTTGTACTCAGTCATGGTTTTGGTACTATGTTTCCATTTTTGATGGCTTTACATTCTGTTGCAGCATCCCCACTGACCTTTCTACCTCAGTCTTTTTCATTTAGTACCCTGTTTTGTAGGGAGAGGCTGGGATTTTCTGCTGCTTATCAGTGCCTCCCCTTGACTAGTTTAAAAGCTTGCCAATGAAGCATTTAAACCGATTGCTCAAAAGACTTGTTCCCTTCCTGGACAGATGCAGACCATCCTGCCAGTATAGGCTGGTGTCCTCCAGGTGGAACCGCAGTCCCCAATGAAGCCAAACCCTATGCTCCACACCATTTTTCAACCATTGATTAAACTGCATGGTGCAAGTACCCTCGCCTCACTCATGCCATTGACAGGCAGCACTCTGAGAAGGATACTGTGTGTGCTACTTGTCTTAGGCCCCTCCCCATTCTACAAAGTCCTTCTGCACTGCTCTAATCTCATGATGTGAGCCAAGTCATTTGTCCCTAGGTGGACAATGACGTCCAGCTCAGACTCCTCATGCAGCTGTTCTCGTGATCCTGAGGATGCACTTCCTGTTCCTTCCAAGCCATGGCACCAGGAGGCACCTTACTTCAGTTTTCCTGCTCCCCAGTTCTATCCCCTAATAATTGAGTCCCCACCAGGAGCTGCTTCTTTCCTTGTGGTGTCCTCTGCCTCCTTCCTGTGGGCCTCCCTTGTGACAGTTGTCCCTCAGCCTCCTTAGTCTCCTCTGCAGGTGCATCCATAGGGGAGCTATGCTCCCCAGAATGGTGTATGGATTGTGGAGTGGAACAACTGACTGGGTGGGCCTCTGTTCCACCATCCTCACCCTCCCTGAGCCCACTGTGGGCCAACTGCTGTGCCATGAACAATACAGTTGGCATTTTTTACATCCTGCCCAAAATGTGTTTCCGTACCTGTGGCGCAAAATGGCACAGTCGCTGTGCAAAATCACTTTTTGGCTAACAAACTCATAGTGCCTCTCTTCATGAGGTGGAGTCACAAAAAAGCTCATGCTGATAATTTGGAATGAAAATACCGACACACACCTACGTCGTTAGGGTTTCCAACTCAAACACCCCACCCTGTAGAGACTGACAGGCATCAGGGGTGTGACTTGGGATCATCAGCTGTAATGCTCCCACCATTCCACCCCCCAACCCCATCCTGTAGCCAGTGACAGGCATCGAGGTGTGCCTTGGAGTGTTCTGCCCCAAAGTTTACCCCATTTGCCTATACTGCACCCACCTCAGCATATTTCCTTATGGAATGGGGTAAGTATAAGGCCCAAAAACACCAAAGCACACCACGACACTTGTCAGTGCCTACAGCATCGGGTGAGGTAAAATGGCATGAGCGTTATAGCTGACGACCCAAAGGCACACCCCCGTGACTGTCAGTCTCTGCAGGGTTGTGGTGGCATCAGTGCAGTACTTCACTGCCATTCATATTATGCACCTCTAACTCCTGCACTACCAATGCCAATGCCAGCGAGACAACATTTGGCATTGACAAATGTTTGTTGTTTTTGTTTCTGTTTTTTTTTTTTTTTTTGTAGTTTGACTTGTTTATTATTACAGAACCATTTTTCTAAGGACTCAAACTTTCCCTGGAAATTAGAAGGGAGATTGCTAAGGTTCATGTTCTTAGCGTAGATGACAGCATCATCTCCATACAGAAGAAAAGCTGACTGATAGGCGTCAGGCAATCTGTTAATAAAAAAGGCCAAGGAGGAAAGGCTCCAGAATAGAGCCCTGTGGCACACCGATGAATACTTTCAGACAGAGTCATCAGTTTTCAGCCTCTGTGTGTGCTGAGATAGATAACATTGGAACCAGGCCACTGAGTCTCTAGACAGACCAAGGCCAAAGAGCTTACTGAGTAGCAGCTGATGTTTGACTAAATCAAGGGCCTTTGTTAAAACAAGCAGTACTAGATAAAAAAAATCAAATCTTTTGCAACAGTTTGTTTCCTGTGATCTGTTGAGCACTTATCCGGTAATCTTTCTTGTTTTCACTGTACTATCACCCTGTAATTTGTTCAATTTTTCTTTGTTTTTGTTTACATTTCTCCCAACCGCTATGTTGATTTAGAACCCTCTTCTGCCAACCGCACATGCACATGACTCTCATCACTACACTGGGTCAGCAGGAATGTGCAGCGCAGAGTCCTATGGAAATAAACAAAAGACAAGATGCGACATGAGGGGGAGTTCAGCTGCAAATTTGGCAGCAGCCATATTTAGTGTGGATCCACAACAATGGAAATGAATTTTAAATATCTAAAAAAGTAAAGATCACTAGAAAAAATATTTACAGATATGGAAACCCAAACTATGCTGCATGCTTCTTGACAAAAACAGATTTTTTGATAATCACTTCCTGATTATCCAGTACTGCTGCTTTAAGTTGATGTAAATGGCTCCCACCATATTTTAATACTCATGAAAATATCATCCTCCTGGAGCTCAGGGCATTGTTTCTAGCAGTGCAAGCTTTTTCCTGCCAAATACTGGGTCAGTCTGTTCTGACAGTACCACAACAATGTATTACAAAAACAAGCAGGAGGAACAAGATTCTGAAGCTATGCACAGAAGCCTTGAAGATCTGGAGCCTAATTGATTTCCTGGATTCAGAGCTACCTGCATTACACGTATCAGGAAAAGACAATGTTCTAGCAGATTCACTAAGCAGAATCAGCCAAGGAAACCACAAGTGGACCCTAAACTGGGAGATGCTGCCAGCAGTGTTTAGAAGATGGGATTCACCAGAGATAGGCTTGTTTGCTTCCTGGGAGAACAACCAGCTCCCACAATTCTGTTGCAGGCACCTAGCAATAGGAACAGTACCAGAGGATGCCCTGATTCAGAACTGAACTGGACAGGGAGATTCTTATATGCCTTCCCTCTATTCCCACTCTTGTAGCAGGTACTCATAAAGGTCAGGAGCCAGCAACAATTATTTTGGTAGCACTAGACTGGGCCAGACAGGTCTGGTACTCCATGCTTCTGACTCTGTCAAACATGGCTCCAATCAACCTGCCACTGAGGCACAACTTGTTGACCCTGTCCCAGGGCAGGTTAACATTTCCAGACCTCTAAACCCTTATTTATTTATTTAGCTTTTGTTTACCGGGTAAGTACACTAGACAAGTATTATGCCTATTTTCAGGAACGACCCGGGAGAGTACAACATGAGGAACAACAGTCAAGGAGACATGACAAAGAGAGTACATTTTTTTGTCACAGTAAACAAACATGTGGGAAATACATCATTTGACGCTAGGGGAAACATACAGTAGTAAGCACATTTCACATTATACACTCTAGACTAGCTAATTCAACTGACAGATATATACAGGTCATCATACATAGGAGTGGAGCATAGCTCAAGGACTGGATTGGTCATAATATAACTTATAACACTGTCATATACACCCCCTAGGCTAGTTGGATCGCAGACAGGTATATACAGCTCATCACATTTTTCTAAATATGCACATGTTAGACAGAAACAGAAACACTTGGTAGTACAAGTTTCTACCAAGTGACCAAGTACAGCAATATGTCATGGTTAGCCTATGACCGTGGAGCAATAATGGGTGTAAAATGCCCAAGACTTTTTAGGCAGGAGTAGTCAGAAGTTATGGATACAGTGGGGAAAATATCTCCAGGAATTCAATGGAGACACCCTTGGGAGGTTCAGACAAAACAATTTGACACTTTACTCTAGGGAGGTTTAGGGCAGTCACACTCTGATGCTAGTTTTAGGAAACCCCACAGGGAATTTCGAAAACTCAGATAGGAGGGGACAGCTCGGATATCCACAGGCAGCGAATTCCAGAGTCTGGGTGCACTTATGGCAAAGTCCCGATCCCCCATGAGGGTCCGGGTAGGAGGGACTTTGAGCATCCCTGATGTGAGAGACCTAAATTGGTAGGGGGTGGGATTCAGTTTAGGCAGAAGCTGGGCCAGCCCCTGGGGGTGCTAGTTCTGATCACATTCCCAGAGAGGCATCCCAAACCAAAATCAAGGTATCTAGCTGGTGAGATCCAGCAGAGTTTCTCATATTGCTCATAATGGTGGGTGAGTCGGGGGGCAGCCAAGGCAAAATGACAAATGTTATTGTAAGCAGTGTACCACCAGGTGAGATGTGTCTTTGGAGAGCAAGCAAATAGGTGCAGCCCATAGCTGAGCGACGGAAGGAGCACACCCTTACTAAGGCAAGCCTGGCTGCCGGTGTAGGTTATACTTGGCCTTTCCGAGGCCAGACCTAGTTTGCAGTTTGCCACCCTGCAGATGCTAAGGCTATGATTTCCTATGTCAAGTTGGGGTCAAGTGTTACGTCCAGATATTTGATGGAGCTCACTATGGGTAGTGAGGATCCATCTGCGCTGGTGACCTGTAAGCAGGCCGATGAGGCTTTGATTTTAGCCATTGAGCCAAAGAGCATAGCCTGTGTCTTTTTCAGGATCAGGACCAGCTTGTGACTAGTAACCCATGACAATACCCTGTTAAAGTCACCGGTCAGGTTCTGGTTTAGGGTAGTGGCATTCTGGGAGTGAGCCAGGATTACCAGATCATCTGCATACATAGTGGTGCTACAGCTGGAAGTAACCATGGGTAGTTGATTGATGAAGAGGGAGAAGAGGAGGGGACCCAGTACCGAGCCTTGAGGCACTCCGGAGGTCACCAGTAGGGGCTCGGAGAGGACTTTTATTGAAGCAGGTATGCTGCTTTCTGCCATATGTAGATAACTCCATTAGCCATTTCATGGCATGGGGAGAGACAAGTGACCACAACTGTGCACCAAGCAGTTTGTGGTCACCCAGGTCAAAGGCTTCTTGGACAGGTCGACAACATTGCACCAGAGAGTTTGCCCTGGTCCACGCTGTCCAGATACTTGATGTAACTGAGATTAAAGCTGTGGTGGTGCTGTGTCCCTTATGGAAGCTGTGCTGGGCTGGGGACAGAAGTTCATGAGAGTGGATATATTCCGGAAGCTGCTCAGCCACTACCTTTTCAAGGAGCTTGCTAAGGGTCTGGAGAATGGCAATCGGTCGATAATTGTCAGGTAGTTTGGGATTTCCTTGCTTCAGTACAGGGACAATCCTCACCTCTTTCCAGATGTCTGGGATGATTCCTGAGGAGCTAAAACTTCCTAGTTTGAATTTATCAGAGGTAGTGATGAGAGTGTTGAAAGTTTCTAGAAAATCAGCAACAAGGAAAGACCAGCTGGCAGCAACCTACCTGGACTGCTCTGATAGTTTTCTGGAGGCCTTCTGTGTACTCCTTTTCAATCTTTCTCAAAGTTTACCATCAAAATAAACCATTTTAAAGAAAAAGGAGCAATGGGTACAATACGTTACACAATTAAGAAGAGTTGTAGCATATACAGCCTTTTTGATAGTATTTAAGCAACTCATTTAAAAGCACAATCTTTGTCTTTCGAGTTTATGAAGTTTGGGATAGTATTTCAAGTTTGACCTAGGGTACAGATATCAATGCAATGTCTGTGAATCTATTTTTAACCCTCGGCCATGTCATATCAAAGGAGGCCTCTCTTAACCCAAATTCATTTTCTCTACAACTTGATGTTATCTGGGGCTTCAGGGGATGGGAATGGTCTGCATTTATTAATTTATAATACCAAATGGACCACTGAAGTTCCCTTTTTATGTTTGCTTGCACGCATGTGCTAGAAATATTATTTGGCAGCTTAGAAGAGAAGCGGGTGGTGGAGGTGCGGCACTGCGGCAGCCAACGGTGGCACTGCATTTGGGGACTTGGCACTGGTGGACCAATGCAGGCACACTGTGCTGATGACACTGGTTTCCAAAAGTGCCACCAAGCTGAAATGATTTCGCTGCTGCAATGAGGGGCTACCTCATCATTGCAGCATCAGCCATTCCACTGCAATGAGGGAGTGATCCATCATTGCAGGGTAGTACCTTCCCTAGTATAACATTTTTTGCAAACATGGTGGCAGCTTGCCACCGCCTCACAGCCCCATGAAAGTTGACAGGGGTGGCCAATCCCCCTATCGGCATGCCTCCAACCCAGTTCATTTGCCGACGTGGGAGACCACTCCATGTTGGCATAATGTAACCCCATTCCGCATTTCTTGTGTGCTGAGGGGGTGCCCAATCCCCTTCGGCATCATGACCCCCCAAACAAGTGTTCTTTGCTGATGAGAGGCCCGATCCCCATTGGCTTAAGTCCCTCCACCCCAAAAAAGGTAGATGGCACACTGGGAGCCCACCCCAGTGTGCTGAAAGCAAGCCTGAAAAAAAAACCCATCCCGAGACATCTTTTTGTATTTTTTTCTCCCTGAAAGAAAGGAAACAGTCCCACACTGGTCGCCATCCCCTTCCCCAACCCACACCCAACCACTGCGCACCCTACCTCCCCACACACCCCTCACACCATACTTACCTCCCGGAGCCTGGCGCGACGATCTTCGGTGGTCCGGGAACCCGTCTGCACTCTTCAAAGCCAACCGCAAAAAGAAGAAATGCCGGTAAGCTGTATAATGGCATAAATTGGGTTTTTTCAACTTTGGTGCATATCTCAGGCATTTTGGGGAATTTTGGAACCAAATTTTCAACATGGGGTTATTGGGACCCTTCTTCATGAATTCAGCCACTGTCATGGCATTATTTGGTCCCAAAAGGTGATTTTGTGGTCACTGCGTGGAATCACTTTTGGGACTGATTAACAAAATGACAGTGCCAGTGTTCATGGAGTGGGCTCTCAAAAAGCCTATGTTGCAAATTTGGTGAAAAAAATTCCAAAAATTACTGTTTTAAGAGCATGCATTGCACAGTTTCCACAGACGCTAGTAACTTCGCAAATTTGCAATATTTTCACTCCAGATTTTCAACATTGCCATTTTTTCACACCTCCTTATGAACAGTACAGCTGTCATTTCTCACATCCTGACCGAAATGTGTTTTCACACTTCTGACGCAGAATAGCGTAGTTGCTGTGGGAAATCAATGTTTGGGACATATTAAGAAAATTACAGTGACACTGCTCATGAGCAGAGTTCCAAAAATGCCTATGTTGAAAATTTGGTGATGAAACTCCATAAAATGATTGTGTTATGAGCATGCATTGCGCAGTTTCCACACACACTCATAACTTAGCGAATTTGTAATATTTTCACTCCAGATTTTCAACATTGGCATTTTTCTCTGTGGAACGTCAGTGTTCAGGACAGATTAAAAAAAATCACAGTGACACTGTACATGAGCAGAGGTGCTAAAATGCCTATGTTGAAAATTTAGTGACAAAAGTCCATGAAATGACTGTTATGAGCGTATGTTGCGCACTTTCCACGCACCCTGGTTATTTCACACAGTTGTAATATTTTCATTCCAGACTTACAACATTGTATTTTTTTCACACCTCCTTATGAATAGTACAGCTGTCATTTTTCATATCCCTCCCGAAATATTCATTTACACATCTGGAGCAGAATAGTACAGTCGCTGTGGGAAATCAATGTTCGGGCCAGATTAGGAAAATCATATTGACACTTCGTGAGCAGAGGTCACAAAATGGCTATGTTGAAAATTTGGTGAAAACATTACACTAAATGATTGTGTTACACAATGCACAGTTTCCACGAAAGCCTGGACGTTCGAGTATTTTTAACATTTTCACTACAGATTTTCAACATTGCCATCTCTTCACACCTCCCTATGAATGGTACTGCTGTTATTCTTCACATCCTGACCAATCTGTGTTTTTGTACATCTGGTCAGAATGGCACGGCTGGTGTGTGAACTCAACTTTTGGGACACATTAACAAAATCAGTGCCACTGTTCATGAGAAGAGGTCCCAAATGCTTTCATGAAGTGAGGGTCACAAAAAGGCCATGTTGAAAATGTGTAGTGCAAATACCAACAAACGCCCAGGGTGTTAGGGTTTCTAACCATAATGTCCCACCCTGTACAAACTGACAGGCATCAGGGATGTGCCTTTGGATTGCTGACTGTAATGCTCATGCCATTGCAACCCCATTCCACCACTCTGCAGCCAGTGACAGGCATCAAGGTGTGCCTTGGACTCTTCATCCCCAGAGTTCACCCCATTTCATAGATTTCATAAATTAAATCAAGCTTACAGAAGACTTTCGTCCATAATGCTTGCCATTTGTAAAGTAAATGGTCCTAAGTTAAAAATTTATATCTGACCCCCAAATGTAACCCCATTACTCATAACCCTATCTAAGTTACGTTTAAAAACATTCATTTCTTTATGGTGACTTGTAAAGTCAAACACCCCAAGGCACACCTCAACACATGTCAGTGTCTGCAGGATAGGGTGAAGTGAAATGGCGTGAATGTTATGGACCCAAATGCATACCCCAATGCCTGTCCATCTCTGCAGGATGGAGATGGGGTTGGCGTGAAGTTCAATACTTCACTGCCATTCCTATTCTGCATCTCTCCAACGCCTGCATTTCCAATGCTAATTCCAGCTAGCAAACATTTGGCATTGACAAATGCTTGTTAAGTCTGGTCCTACCCAATTTAACTTATTGTATACTTTTTAATGGGGTTCTCCAAATCTGCTTCCACTAGCAAACCTTGCAAGCCTATAATAGGCTTGATTAACTTTATTTAGGACAGTGTGGGGGTATTTCTGTATACCAATGCACCATCATTTAGGACAGGTAGCAACAGTTGTTTATCAATTTAGTACTAATGGGCTTTCCAAGGGGGGCTAAAATCCACCTTAAGGCATCCAGTTTCTGATTGCACTTTTTTGCTGTCACATTAATATGATCCTCATATGTTAATCTCTGGTCCACCCATACCCCAGAATACTTATAGGCATTTGTCATGGGTATCGATTGTTTATTACTGAAAAACAGTTCCAAATTCCAATTTTCCTGCTGTCTGTTATCGATTATGAATGTCATATATTGAGTCTTTTTAAGATTCATCAGTAATCTGACTTCACAAAACCAATTTTCCAAAGCTAATACATCTTTCTGCAGCCTCTTCTCCAGGATGGAATGGCTGGACGTGGACACGACTATAGCGGTGTCATCTGTGTACAGCTGCACCTCTCCTTTTTTTTTATGACATTAGGGAGACCGTTCACATAAATATTGAATAAAAGGGGCCCCAGTATTGAGCCCTCTCTTCACTTCCCTCAGTGCTGACTGAGAATTTCCCACAGAAACACATTGTTTTCTTTTGGCCAAATATGATCTAAACCAGAGTAGGGATTCCTCATGCAGTCCTGTTTCCATACAATTTTTTCAGGCCTATGTTGTGATCCACCAGATCAAAGACTTTGATGAGGTTCATGAACACAGCCCTCGTACTGCAGCCCTGATTCATTGGCACAGCTATAAGGTTATTAAAATCAATGAGGGCTGTGTCCATGGACTTCCCAGCCCTAAATCCATACTGCTCATTTGTAATAAGATTGTATTTCTCCAAGTACTTAGAGAGCTACCTGTGTACAAATCTCTAGAGCACCTTCGATAGGACAGGGAGCAGGGCTATTGGTCTATAACTTGATAGAGCCATAGAGTCCCCTCCCTTATCTATTGGAACAATTTTCCTTGTTTTCCATTGGTCAGGAGATGTTTCAATACTTAAACTCCAATTGAAAAGGTATGTGACAACAGGAGCTAGTATGTTCACTCCTAATTTCAAGAACGCAGAATCAATCTCATACAGGCCTTGGGCCTTATCCGTCTTTAACCTTCTCAATTATTTTCCTACCTCTAGGATATTTAGGACCCTAAACCTAAACCTGGTTTTCTGTGCTCCAAATCTGGGCTTCCTGGACCCCAGGTGGCAGCAGTTTGCTGTGGTCCCGCTCGCATAGCGTTTAAACATCATGTTGAAAAAGGCATTAGCAAGTGAGAGCACTGGCAGGACTCGTGATTCATTATATGAGTGCTGTTATTTGGGTGTTGCAATGGTCAGTCCCGGTTTGTCATATTCTGAATACGACAAGCTTCAGGACTGACCCTTGTGGCATCTGAATTTGTTACTTTACTGTAGACAGGTCTTTGACTAGACCCCGAGGCACCACTTCACACCACTATTTCGATGTATCATACAAGCATTGCTTTGGTAGAGATGATTGGGAAATTCCACAGAACTGCAGCAAACTGCCCAATTGAGTTATTTAGTCAGCTGCTTAGTTATTTAATTATTTTGTTAACATCAGGGTCACGTTAATTTAGATGGCACCCATCGGCTGGAAACATGGCTCATTTCGTGAGATGACAACAATGCATACAGTATCATTTTTTTGTTGTTTGCATGGCTCCTGAACAAGCCACCTTTTTCACTGCACCACTTTGGCCACAGCTGTTGTTCTTGGAGTGCAGTTTTGTTTTGCTTATGGATCAAGTTTGTTACTGCAGCTCAATCTCAGAGGAGCAGTACTGTGTGTTTTTTATGTCTTACAGGCTTTGGATATTTGGTGTTTCAGCTGCTAAATCAACTGCCATTACTGTGGTGTCTACCTACCAGCATAGATCATAGTTTGATTTTATTGCTGTGGGGTTTAGTTGGTTCCTTTACTGATTTGTTAATCGGCCAGGAGTCTCTTTGGTGTTTCATTAATCACTATCACTCCCTTGTGGGTAATGGTTGTTTGAAAAGCCGTTGGTACAATTTGTGTATGGACTGCTTTATTTCTGCCTTTTATTGTTGGCCCTCCAAGGCATGAGCACTGACTCTGACTCAAAGCCATAAACTGTGGATGAAACATAACAAGAACAAACATGGAGCACAGGCAGAGACTTTGAAAGGACCTATTAAATGGAGGAGGGTGTGGGATTTTCTCTGAGGATTTCTAAGTAAGCCTCAGCCCTGGGTTCCATGAATCAGGGAAAGATCAGTTTCTTCAGATGAAAAAAGCTAAAAGTAAGTGAAACTAACTTATTATAGCTGTGTCTCACTGAAGA
The DNA here is from genome assembly GCA_016271365.2 of Neoceratodus forsteri. Taxonomy (NCBI): domain Eukaryota; kingdom Metazoa; phylum Chordata; order Ceratodontiformes; family Ceratodontidae; genus Neoceratodus; species Neoceratodus forsteri. The sequence goes on along the minus strand of CM057453.1, from coordinate 1,209,212,371 downwards.
AATACATGGAAAAGTAATGGATTCCCAGTCAGGTCTGTGCAGTGATAAATGACCATTGGGTGACTTTTGCAAGGACAGTTAGTACAAATCGAGGTGAGAAGAGGCACTTTAACTTTGTTCATTAGCGGAGTCTGATCTAGAACATTTTCATAAGGAGTTAGTAACTTACTGGGTCAACCCTTCTAATCCTTCAATATTTTCACTTACTGTACCTGAGCGAAAACCAAAAAATCAAACCTCTTTATTCTGCTCAGTGGTCCCAAAAAGCAGAAACTCTGCAGTCAGTTATCAGTGCCAAGAGTTATGCTTCCAAGTCCCAACAGTGCTGATGTGCCACAGCCCATCCGAACTGAATCAATGCTGAGTCACCATCTGAAAGAAAGAAAAGCTGCCTGAAATATGGCCTTCTTATACATCGAGCATGCCCATTCCAGCATTCTCTGGCCACTCTAAACAATCTGACACCAGTGGGATTTTGAAATCCAAATCTGCCGCTGACTGTGGAGGTTCTGCACCATGTCAATGAATGTCAGAATGGGATCAGGAGGCAGAGACATTTGCAGCAAAAGGGGGTACAAGAGACAACTAGCATAAGCATTTTTTCAGTGGAGATGGGGAGAAAGGGAAGGAGGGAAAGAGGGAGGGGAGCCAAATGATGGCAGAAGGTCATCACAGGAGTCAGGATGGTCTTTGTTGTTTTTTGCTGGAATGGACTGACATATCATGCTAGTTAAACATGCGCTGTGAGTGAGTGTGTGTGTGTGTGTGTGTGCAGTGTACCACAAGGCCAGGCTCACAGCACTCAGTGGGCTCAGGCAGCACCAGCAGAGATAATGAACAAGTAGTCAAAAACATATATCTTAGTGCTTTATTCGCAGGTGTCCCTAAACAGCCAGCACCCCTAGGTTGCAACCTAAGTAGCCTATGCATAAAAACTGCCATGGTTAACCCAGTGAGCTCACTGGAACAGTGTTCCTTTTACAGCAGTGATCTGTGCACAGACGTAGCAAACAAATTTGTCGTTTTGCATATCGTTTCATTTTTTGACTTTTCTAATGATCTGGTACCATTCTTGAAAATGAGAAAACCATTGCTGCTGTGGTACTCCTGACTAGTTTTTGAATGATTCAACATATTCATTAGTGACAATGGAGCTGACATTTGGGGCCAAGATGCCTCTCTCTCTTCTGAAGGCACAAAGCTTAGACAGGGTGGAGAGCAAAAAAGGGCTGAGTGAACTCCAGAGGGATATGAGAAAACTGGGAACAGTGGACAAAGATTTGGCAGGTGAGATTCCACACCAAGATTTGTGAAGTGATACACTTAGGGTAAGGTACACACGCAGAGAATACTGGAAGTGGGGGTGGCTGACCACTACATCAGGACAGATCTTGGAATCATCAGTGACTCCCTCCCCACTTTTATAAACTTCAAACAAGGCTAGCCTCGGACAGAGCAAGAGGGGTCTCACAGTCCCACTAAGGGGAACCAGGGAGGGAAGTGGAAGGGAGCCAGACGTGGGCAGTAGGGTATAACCACTGAGTAAGGTAGTAACACTATGCGCAGACTTGATGAACCCTCACTCTCATTCTGCTGTCACAAAAACCCTCACACCCAAGCAAAGGCAAGCACTGCACACACTGCTGTGTGTTATTCCATGCTTTACATGTAGAAAAGCTTACCAAACAACTGAACTCTCTTTTATAGTTTGGTAAGTCCACTACCCACAGCACATCTACTGCCTTCCCATTTACAGCTGCAGCAGTTCACAGCTGTGGCATCCTCTCTTCTTGTAAAGGCAATCCTGATTCAGTGACAGCAACTCCTGAGCATCTGACACCTGTAATATGAATCACCATCTGCCAGCTATTTGTATATAATTTTGTATAAATATATGTTTTTGAATTTCTGCTTATGAAACATGGCAAGGACAAAAGACCCATGGGGAAAAACATGGTTATTTAAAGGGGTTTGACCTCTGACTCAAAGGCCCTTGCTTGCTGGAACAGCTGGCTATAGTAAAACTGACACATAGCTGCAAAACTTCCTGTGACTGTTATAAAAGCTCTGTTCTTGCAAAACTAAGTCTTTGATCATTGGATGCTGCTGTGAATGCAGCATTTTATGATGTACCAAAGGGTAAGCTGTTCATTTGGCAGAGCTATGCCAAGTTTTAGCCAGCTATGTGAAATAGCTCATCAAGATGGTTTGCTGAAGATCAAAGGGGGAATGCTGCTATAAGCTATGCTCTAATGAGGACTTAGACTATCTTGTGTATAATTAAAATATTGCTATCTTTGCAGTTTTCCAACAGGCAGTACGCTGAGGCATTTGGTTATGCAATGCTCATGTTACAAATTAATTACAGGGCTAAGAGTGACCTCATGTGCTGTGACAGCACAAGGAGGGTGGGACTTTATCTTTGATATTGGTGAATCCTGCTGAAAGGACTGACACACATTTTGTTCTGGACTTCTAAGGGACACTTCAGCCAATATAGATAACAGCTCAAATAATCTGCCAACTGAAAACTGAGTTAGAACTAGTTAAATTCAATTACAAGGCACTTTGTTTTGTAATTTTCCATTTCTTTCTGACTGTAATCACTATGTATATATGTTCTGTTTTGTGAACTATATTAATGCACTGTTTTTAATTTCAGTAAACTTTTTGTTTTCCTTAAGTCTGCCTGAGACATTTTCTCATTTTGAGTGTGAATGGTGGAACAGTATTGATAATTCTGACATAACTATTAAAGTGCTTATTGTGTCACCTTATGCAGCTACACTAACAAGGATCTGTGTAAAGATCCAGTAAGGTAAAGAAAATACCATTGCTTCAATTGAGTCGGCAGGGGGTTGTGAACCAGGTTGGTTTTATGTCACTTTGTTAAGTATTATGCTGCTTTCCCCAAAGAGAGTGTGATAGTTGGACCTGTTACCTGGTCATGCTAGCTAAAAAGGGTTCATAACTGACCCCAGAACTCGAGACTGGTAGTTTACTCAGACCTAAAACAAACAGGAGGGTGTCCCTGTTTGTCCCCTGTTTACGAATCGCACTTAAAGGTTGGGCACTGTGGGAGCAGAGGGCCTGACCTCAGGAGTGGGCTTGTAACAACACTTACTTGAAATATTTTTTTCTGCAAGTAATGTCAAGGAGGTCCCGACTTGCTGAATTACAATAAAATCAATATCAAAAACTATTGCTTTGTGTGTGTTTTTCTATTGTTGAAAACCATGCCATACATAATGCCTCCAGTCCACACTGGCAGCCCATACATACTTAACTTGATGTCACAGTGTGCTGATGTCCCATGCTCAGTCACTGCAGGACAGAAGTAAACAAATGGGAACAGCACGGTTTTCAACTATAAAAAAAACCCCACAAAGAAATAGCTTTTGTTATGGATTTTATCATGATTTAGCAAGTTAGGACCTCCATCACTTAACCTGAGGAAAAAAAATGACATTTCAAGTAGGTGTCAGCTGCTCCATAAAATAGAAGAGATTTTCAGACTGGTGTGCTCCCAGAAAGATAATCCATATGCAGTCAGGCCTGCATTCAGTCCTGGATTACCTAGCACACCTACAGTCCCTAGGCATGAGGCCCTCAACCCTGAAGGTGCATTTGGAAGCAGTTACAGTTTATACATCAGCTGGAAAAAGTAAGTCTCTAGGCTCACAACCTATTTTAAAAAGGTTCTTTAAAGGCCTCAATCATTTATAACCTCCTGTGAGAGACCCTCTTCCTCCATGGGATCTATTTTTTTTTTAATTCAATATACTTTATTAATTTTCACAGCAAAACAAAAAATCCAACAAATAAATCCACTTAACATATAATACATAACATAACATCTAACCCCAAATCCCCTACCCTTCTCCCCAACCTGAACGGAGTGCATGTCAACAAGGCAGTATTACAATACCTTATGAATCAAAAATCAAAATTACAAAGGACCCCTCAGCAGAACTATCTTAACATGAGACGTATTGTTATTAAAATAAGACAAATTCTGGATAGGGCCACTCCAAGGACATTATTGAGAGTATAAGGTGTGAAACCTACTCCATTTCTTATTATACTAACAATTCCATTATGAATACTAGCCATATTTTTCTCGAATTGAAGACTGAACAGGAGCTCCTGAAGCCATTCATGGTAAGGAATCAGAATTTGGTCAGTCAAGTGGTGGAGAACAATTCTTTTTTTGGATAGAGAAATCATGGCTATATGGTGCTTCCTTTCCCAGGCATTTATTCTACTATAATCACCTATGAGACAGATTCTGAGTGTAAACATCAAGGCCTAAAAGAGGCTCATCCCTAGTCTTAATCTGCTCCCACAGATGTACTACTTTAGGGCAGTCCCAAAAAATATGGAACAATGATCTCTCGGCTTGCCCACATCTAGTGCAAAAAGAAGAGCCACATTTACCTATCCCAGCCAGTTTTAAAGGTATAAATAAATATTATATAGAATTGGATGAGGTGGAGATTTTCATTTGAGATAAATATATAGAGACCTTCCTAAACTGTATTCCAATTGAAGGCACATTATGGGAAAGCTGAGGACCAATATGTGGACAGACCTGTAATGTCAGGGTAGAGTCTGGGGGAAAAGGGACGTATATATACGGGACACTGAATGCAGCTGCACAGCTAACACCATGACAGACTACAGGAAATCACTACAGTTAGTTTCCCAAGGCATGGGACCAAGCCAATGAATTAAAACATGACAGAGCTGAAATATCTTGAATATAAACCTAGTATTTAACTGATATAAAGTCAATATATCAAGAGAAGGATTGAGATGGCCTTCTCAAAGCAGGTTGCATAACCTACTCCCAATCAAATGGGGTAACCAGGCCTCCATCAACATCATTTCCCCTACCTTAAAATTAAGATAAAGAATTGATTGTGTAACATCATTGAGGGGGTTGTAGCACATGCACTTCAATAGCTGGGCATAGGCATGTACAGGTAGGTAAAGACATATTATTGAGTCTCGAAGTTGCAGTATTAGAGACTTGAGAGAAATGTGGAACATAGCAGGAAAGATAAACCCTGCCTCATTAGTTAAGGCTCTCTCTAACTTCAACCAGATGGGGGTGTAATGGACTGTGTCCTCTTATGAAGTCTGAGCAGACCATCTAAAATATTTGCTGGTATGACTGGTGAGGAAGTAAAGGAAACAATTTGGCAACCGAAGTCCACCCAGAGATTTGGGTGCTGACAAATAACAATATACTCTTCTCTGGGGTTTACCTTGCCAGATGAAGTCAGAGATCATTTTATGAACATGCTTGAACCAGGACAGAGGGAGCATAATATTCAAGCTAAAGGTGATAAAAAAGTTGGTGAAGCACATTAATTTTTATAAAATTGATCCTGCCCCAGAGGGTCAACGGCAAGGATACCCACCACTTTGAATCATGCTGTATAGTATTCAACAGCTCACCCAAATTAAGTTGTTTTAAACAAAGCTACACTCCTAATACAACTGACTCCAAGATACTTATGTCATTTAGGAGCCCAGGTAAACCCCAGTTCAATAATATCAGACTTAAAGGCTTTAGGAGTTAACGACATCACTGCAGATTTGTCAGCATTTAATTTAGAATTAGAAAAACTCCCAAATTCTTTAATAATTGACAGTAATGCAGGATTAGAGGTCTTGGGGTCAATGACATGCAATAAAATATCATCAGCATAAGCTCACAGCTGCGTATCAAGTCACCCTACCTGCACCCCCTTCAAATGAGAGGATCCTTTAAGTTTTATTTATTCATTTATTTATTGAAAAGTTTCACCAGTGGGGCAAAGGGGAAGGAGCTACATAACAGTGCATAGCAGAGCAATGCAAACATGTATAATATGTGATTATACAACAATAAATGTAAGGAGTACAATGACAGAGTTTGGCAAATATACATGAATGATATACAAAGTATAAAGTGCTAGTAAAGATGAAGTGCTAGAACAGGTAAGGAAGCACATACAAAATAAGGTGAAGGATGGAGGAGGGTTGGGACCAGTACTAGGAGCAGGAACAGTTGGGGGAGAGGAAGTTGTGCAGGGAGCAAAGTCTAATTAGGAGAAGGACAGAGGAGGGGTGGTACCAGTGCTAGAAGAAAGAACAGTTGGGAGAGAGGAAGTTTTGCAGGGAGGTAGAGAGGGAATGAGAGCTGGAGGAGTGTCTAATTTGAGGAGGTAGTTGGTTCTAGAGTTTTGGGAATCGGTATGAAAATGCAGATTGGCCTGCTGAGGTAGAATGGCATGGGATGACCAGGGTATGAGTGTCCTGAGATCTGACTGAGTGGGTGGCGGGGGGGGGCATGCTAATAGAAGATGCAAGGTAGGGTGGGAGACAGCTGAACCAATATTTGGAAATTAATTTAGCACTGTGGGAGAGGCGCCGATTGTCAAGAGATGGAAAGGCTAGAGCATGATATATGGTATAGTGGTGAGTGTGAAGTGGAGAATCTAGTACAGAGTGACAGAAAGAGTTAAAGATGGTGTCCAATCTGGTTAGGGAGGACTTGGGAGTGATACTGTAGATTACATCGCAGTATCAAAAATAGGGAGAATCATTTTCTGCACGAGTTCACACCTTATCAGTAGTATAGGCAACTATGGTTCCTGAACAAGGCACCTAACTTTGGGCACAGTTTTTTCAGGATAGCATTCACATGAACAGAAAAATTAAGGTGCTGATCAAGCCACACACCAAGGTAACAAAAAGAGGTGGCATCCTCTAGTGTAGTTCCCTCAAGGATGTGGAAATGGGGTAGGGAGGGGAGCCTTGAGAGTCTCTGCCTGGTGCCAAAGGTCATGGAGACAGTTTGAGCAACAAAGGCTCCAAATATAAGTTAAATAAAAGAGGGGACAAGGGATGTCACTGCCGAGTCCTGTAACATAAAGGGAATACCAGGGAAAACACCCAATTACAATAAATTTTAGCACTGGACAAGAGCAAAGGACTTTAATCCAACCAAAAACTTAGCTGGAAACCCAGACTTAGGGTAGCAAACAAAAAGGCCCAGCCCGCCCTATTGAAAGCTTTCTCTGCATCCAGAGAGGCCAGAGCCATAAGGGTGTCAGTCTCTCGGGATGCAGAGAATATATGAGATAGTTTGCGAAGGTGATCTGATGAGGAGTAGGACTGCATAAAGCCAACCTGTTCCTGGCTGATAAGCCCATCCCAGATTTTGTTAATCCTGACAGCTAATATTTTGGCCAGTATTTTAATATCCTAATTCATAAGGGATTTAGGCCTATAACTGACAACCCTGTCTGGAGGTTTACCGGGTTTAAGCAGAATTACTATCATGGCCTCTAGTAATGATCTGTCAATTGTGCCTGAGTCACATAGAGAAATAAAAAATCGTGAAACAGGGGAATTATCTCTTTGGAAAAGACTTTACAAAAATTAGGGGAAAAAACGTCTGTCCAGGAGCCTTGTCAGCAGGTAGGGTCTTGATAGCATCCAGAATATCGTGTTGCTTAATGGGTTGTTCCATAAGTAACTGCTGGGCCAGGAAGAGGAAGCTTATCTAAATAAGCTTGTACTGTAGGTCATGAACTGGGGTGGATCGGATTGTGGACCGTAGAGAGAATGATAATATATTTCAAGCTTGTGAGTGATATCTCATGGCAAGGTTTTGAGGGAATTGTCCACTTGAGATGTTATAGAGGGCATACTGTAATACTGGATGCCTACTGCCTCAGAAGACGTAAAGCAAGGAGACAATCTGCCTTCTCCCCTTGATCAATATAGGTGGAGTGTGTCTTAAATATAGCATACTCAATCTTTTCTCATAAACACTGTGTATTTGTCCCGAAGAATTATCAATTCTCTATGGTCCTTCTGCCGAAATGAGACAGCTGTTTCTCCAGATATCTAATACAGTTCAAGAGATGAGTTTTCTCAGACACCTTGCTGCACCTTCTTTTGGTTGCTATCTGAATAAATTATCCTCTAAGAAAGCATTTAAAAGCACCCCACTCTATATCTCTCTCAGTTGGGTAGAGTCCATATTATGAGTGACAAAGGTTGCTATCAGTTCTTTAATTCTGACAACAACGGTGTCATCTTTCAAGAATTGATTATTCAACTTCCAAACAGTATCTCTTTGAGTATGGAGGAGTGTCATGTGCTCTAACCATACTAGGAAGTGGTCTGATAAGACATGTGGTGCTATTTCACTGCTCAGCACTCTCTACAAGACATTCTGGCCTATCAAAAAATAATCTATACGTGAGTAAGAGACATGAGCTAGAGAATAATATGTATAATCTCTAACAGCTGGGTATAAAATATGCCAAGGATCACAAAACCATATGGTGTCCACCTCATCATGGAGAGAGTTCTGAGCAGAAGACAGCCTAGCTTGCATTCTGTAGGTTCTATCCTGGTGCTGGGTAAACATAATATTCCAATCTCCTCCCAATATGATAGAGAGGGAAAGGAAGTGTGCCAAAAGAGTGGTCAGCCCTCCATGGGATCTAAATGTGTGCATTGCTCAACTGATGGAAGCACCTTTTGAGCCTATGTATGCTCCTGCCCTATAGTATTTTCCATGGAAAGCCCTTTTGCTATTTGCTATTATATCTGCTAGGAGGGTGAGTGAGCTGCAAACCCTCTGCACAGATCCAAACTGCATAATCTTCCATAAGGATAAGGTAGTCATCAGGACTAACAGGAAATTCCTCTCTAATGTGGAATTAAAAATTCTATCTGAACCAATCAGTTGCCCTGCCTGTGCTCTGTATTAAGCATTCCAGCACAGAGGAACAAAAACATTACTGCCTGAATGTAATGACGGCACTGATTTACTACCTGGACCACACAAAAGATGTCAGATCCAACAGCATTCTGGTTTTTATCACCTTTGATGAAGTGGGAAGGGGTAAACCAGCAACTAGGAGAACTTATCTCATGTTGAATAGCCTACTGCATACAATTATTCAACAGAAAAGCTGGCAGAATACACCCCAGAGGTTTATGGATACACTCTACAAGGGACACAGCAAGAGGCCTTCCACTTCAAGTAATCTGTAAAGCAGCAACCTATAAGACAGTACATGCCTTCACAAAACACTTTTGTCTGGATATACAGTCCAGAAGGGAAGCCGGTTTTAGCACTGCTGTCTTGCAGAACCTTTTTCCTTTAAAATAAGTTCTGCACCCAGTCTCACAAGATATTGCTATGGAGTCTGATGTTGTAAAACTATGATTGACTCCTGAGGTTAGAAGAAAAAAAATACTCACTGTCGTAATGCTGTTTCTTTGTAAGGGATCCATCAGTGAGATTTAGAGTCCTTTACCATCCCCCCTTCCAAAACCTGAACACAAATCAGTTCTTTTTTTACTTTTACTTGAGCATTACATGTTGCAGTTCCTCGCAACTGTTGATAAGTGCTCAGTCACAGAATTCTTTTTATTTACAAAAAGTTTGTGTCTATCACATGTAACCTCCCATTGAGTTAGGGCCTAAGACTGAGTACAGTTCGTGTCCTGGGAGATACTTAGCTAGGAAGGGCAGTTTGGTAATGAAAGGGTTAATCCGAGGCTGCTCTGGAGACCTGCTGCACATGGGAGATTGCCAGGAGGCAGGCAAGATATAAGGGATGTTCGCAAGAGAGAGAGGGGGGAGAAGGAGTCAGGACAAGAGTGGGACCGATTGCTTACTCGGGCCATCTGCAGGGATTTTTCAGACCAAGGTGTGTGAGACAGATTAGCCTGTGGGAGGATGTGGCAGTGGCCATTGCCTGAGCCCCGCGTGAGATCCCCCTGTCATGCCACCTCAATGGGACTGGAGCAAGATGCCTTGATGGGACCTTTGCTTGCGAGAAGTGCACGAGGTCAAGCTGAATACAGGAGAAGTAATGGAAACCCTGCAGAGAAAGAGTGGTTTGAGAAGAGATGAGGTATTGCTGGCCACCATTTAGGGATGTGTTGCCCATAAGTGGAGGGGACAGTCACCTGCGGGAAGCCAAAACCTTCTTCTAACCTTGGTTGCTCCACAAAAAATACTACATGGTTCAAAAATTACCTGTCCGGAGGTCCCAATCTGATAGTATAAAAGGTACCACTTCCATAGCAAAGGCAGTGACCACTGGGGTTTCACAGTGCTCCATCCTGGGCCCACTCCTTTTTTCTCTATTTATAAACTCTCAACCTGCAGACAGCCTTACCTGTGATGCCATCCTCTACGCAGATGACTTGGTGCTATTCCTCAGTGACAAGTTTTTGGCAAGTATCTCCTCCTCACTCACTTCAAATTACTGCTCCACTTACAATTGGTTCTTAAAAAATAGAATCCTTGTAAATTGAAGCAAAACCATGCCCCTGGAATATAAACATAAACTCTCCAAATTGGGCAGTTCATCTTCTGCACTCAACAGCCTATCCTCTGGGGGTTCCCCTTGAAAAAGTACTCTCCTTTAAATGCTTGGGCATTGCAGGGGATCCAGCATTGTCTTTTTCAATATATATCAGTAACACCATAAGTGCATCAATCAGAAATTGGCAGTGGCCTTCTGTCTAAAACATTACCTAACCACAGAAGCATGACTTGCTTTAGCCCAAGGTAATCTCCTGCCCCTGTTGGACTACTGTGCCCCCATATACACACAGACCTCCCCAAACTCCTGACTACACTCACCTCCACATATAATAATGTATTTAGGTTTGCACTGATGGTGCCATATTCAACACATCATTGTTTCCTCTACCAGTCCCTGAGCTGGCTCCCCCTCCAGGCACGTAACAACTATTTCTTGGTCTGCACCATTGATAATGCTATCAGAGGTGGGGACTGGTCACCTTTCTTCTCCCTCCTGAAAAAGAAAACCATCTTTTGCAAGCTTTGAAACTCTAGCACCTTCCCATTGGCAGCCCTCCAGATCGCCACCAGACTGGGTGGCAAAGCATTCACCTCCATTGTCCCTAAACTATGGAATAGTCTGCCCTCTATGCTCTGCTCACTTGACTCCCACTCCATTTTTAAACCCCACGTGTACCTGCCCAAAATAGCCATGCTCCACTCCCATGCTCCAAACGATACCTTATGTCATGTTTGAGTATTGCAGTCTTACAGCTGTGCCCCTAATGATTCTTGCACTTGTGATTACATACTCTGTTCCAATAAGATGGTTGTGTATCTCACGTTAATGTCTAGCCCTCTACTGGGGGACTGTACTGCACAACTACTTACAGTTACTGTACATTTACTGTTTTCATGTTTTTTACTTCACTGCTGTTGTACTTTGTTGCCCATGTACCTGCATTTCTATTCTGTACTTATCTATGTGCCATCTTCATGACCCAGGTCACCCCCTGAAAACAATCCATGAGATCAGTGTGCATACTGGGTAAACAAATACATACATACATACATACATAAATAAATAAATAAATAAAAAGCTGAAACGAGATGTTCCTCAGTGTGCCAGTGAGCTGGGACTGAAGTGGAGTTGGCAGCCCAGAGCTCAGAGGTCAGTCAGTTCCAAGGGAAAAAAAGATGTCCGTGAGAGCAAGGAAAGGGTGAACTGTAAGACTATAAAGGCCCATAGTATCAGGGTATCTGGAGATGTCTAAGATCTGGGGATGTCTGAATCATGTCCCATGAAGTGCATTTGAACTATGTGAATGGTTTGCTTGTATGAATTGCTGCTAATGTGTGCCAAGGAATCATAGCTGTCCAAGATTATATATGCTGCCTACCTCAAACCCTATGATTTTATTCTGCTTCATGGATTGTTTAGCAGTTTGTTATTAAATGGGATCCCCAATGTTTGTTCTATAAAGTTGTGGTCTCTGGTTATTTAAATGGATTGTTGTTTGGACAAACTCTATTGCTGTCCCAGTCCAGCACCCAAAGAGCCTGGCACCCCCAGTGTGACTGATACGACCGGCAGATGCTAGCCATTTCTGAAACAGTATGTCTGTTTCCCCCTCCCCATGGACAGTAACCACTATCATACCACTAGACATTGAGGAGAGGATGGGCTATAAGTGGGGGCTTGTCCAGAATGTGTTTTGGGGTGCTTGAACCACATTTGTGACCCCCTTGTGGTTCTGGGAATAAAAGGTTATTGAGTGGACTTAATGGACTGGCATTTGGGATTGGAAAAATATGGTGCCAGAGGGCTGTGAGAATTCACGCCTTTGGATGGAGGTGGGCACCTAGAAATCTGGAAATTAGAGATCTTTATGTCTGGACCTTGTGTAGGATATGCAAATGAACTTGGACTGGATCAAACGATTGGAAGGGCCGTGTTGCTGGTGAGAAGAGAATGTCTCCCCTGCACCACCTGTTTTGCTATTGTGGAGTAAAACTGTTGGGGACTGAGCAGAGAGACACCAGCATTGTAAAATTGTGACCTCTACCACTTTTCAGAAAGTATTCAAATGGAGAAAGATGGTGCAGATTCCACCAGTTTCGGACATTTCTGTTCTAGCCAGTATGTTTAGGTGGTTGTATGAGATTCTGGCTAAGTCTCCCATTGCCAATGAGTGTGTGTTGTGCTAGAAGAGAAACTGTGGGGATGAGCTGCACCCAGTCTGTCACTAGTGTTGTAAAGATCATTCCAGGGGTCATGGGTACCAATTTGCCATGCCAACCCGCTGTTGGTCTAGTTCATCTGCTACCTCCTTAGAGTCCAAGGGATGGAGGACAATTCCAGGGTGCCAGGTGGAGAGAGGGAGCGGAAGCCACAGCTTTGAGTACCCCAGTGATGAGACCAGATATGCCTGTTTGGCCAAGGGCACTTGTACAGCCATCTGGGCTAGCAGGGCTCTTGACCACCAAAGACTTTTCTAGGCCTTTGCAATTTATTGATGATGAGTAGCCAGGGACATCAAGGGGGGGAGGAAGAGGTCCAGTCACGCAAATTAAAAGAGCCAGTAGTACAACCTTCCTCCAGACCACTGACATAGACACAGCAGGAGTCCTCTGCAGAGGGACTCTCTGGCGAACAAGGTGGTAGAGAACCAGCTGACCAGAACAAATTGTTGGTGTTGGACGTTTGGGAAGAACAGGGGAATGATGATCTCCCACCAGCCTATGCCTCAGTGGTGTTGCCCACCAAGAAATCACCCAGTTCCACACCAGACTATACTCTCCTGCTTGGTTCCCAGGAGACACTGAGACAGATACAAGAGCAGGAGCACCAAGAGAGAGAGAGACTACTGTGAAGGGACTTGGCTGCCAAAATTGCAGGCACCCAGGACCACCATAAGAAGTCTGCCTGAGTGATTGCAGGCTGAAAGAATTGTGAGACGTCATGTCCATGAGTACCCTGAGTACAAGAACTTCTATGTGCCTGAGAGAGTGTGAGGCAAAACTGAAAAGAGGAGGAGAGACTGGGTGTTTTGTGATATTTGGAGCAAACTGTTACCAACTTGTGGACTAGACAGTTGCTGCAGTGATGTTGAATGCGCGTTGCCTACCAGATCTGTGCATATTGGGGACTGACCATCACCAAGAACTATATAGTACTGCAGGAAATTGATGGTGGATGTACTAAATATGCCATAGAAGTGATCAACTCTTTTGGCTGTCCCTGTATGAAACCAGATCTCTGGTTTTACTTGGGCAGCATGAAAGGTAAAATGGACTGGACTTTCCTCCTCCTCCAAATCTTCTGTTCGTGAGTGTTTGGACTCATATTGGGACTTTTTGTTCTTAATGTTGTTGTTCAATATTTCAAGTATAAAGTGTTATTGCCTATGGGGGTAATAGGGATGGGCTGTTCAAGTCATGATATGATAATTTAATGTTGCATGTCCTGTGATGACATATTGTGTAATGTATGTCACAGCTATGAAATGTATTTTCTCTGTGTGCCCCATTGGGCTGTACTGTTGAAATGTTTCATGCAGTAGCCAAGTCCTGTTATACCAGTGGGTGGGTTACTGCATAGTAGTTTGAGCATGGGATTAGTTAGGCATGCACATTTGAGCAGCAGGAGACAGGTAGCAATGCTAGGCAGGAAGTTGTGCCAGGCACCGCTGAATACAGGAGCAGTAATGGAAGCCCTGCCAAGAGTGAGACCAGACTAAGAAGAGATGAGGTATTGCTGGCTGCCCTTTTGGGATGTGTTGCCAGTATGTTGAGGGGACAGTCACCCATGGGAAGCCAAAAGAAGCTGAAATGAGATGTGCCATAGTGCGCTAGTAAGTTTGGACCCAAGATGGAGCTGGCAGCACTGAGCTGAGAGACCAGTCGGTTCTGTGGGGAAAGATGTCAGTGAGAGCCAAAAGAGGATGACCTGTAAGGCCATAAAGGTCCCTAATATCAGGGAATTGCGGATAATGTGAGCTAAAGGATTATAGCAGTCCAAGATTATATGTGCTGCATACCTTAAACACCATGATTTTATTCTGCTCCATGGAGTGTTTATCAATTTGTTATTAAACAGTTGTCACCACCATACCCCTAGACATCGGGGAGGGGGTGGGCTACACATAAGTTGGTTAATATTTTCCAAAATTTTATTAAAAATGTTTTAAATTAATTTTTTGCAGGTAGTGACCCACCACCCTGCTCCCCCACAACTGACCCTAGCCAGTGATCAGCACAGCCCTCCTCAAACCACCACAGCTAGCTACTGATTGAACTGTCACTAAGTGTGTACAGTATTCAGTACATGCTCATTGGTTGACTGGTCTGTATATTGTACACGCTTAGTGACAGTTCAGTTGGTGGCCAGCAATGGTGGTGTGAGGAGGGCTGTGCCAGTCACCAGCTTAGGTCGGTTTGGTGGGGCAGGGTGGTAGGTCACTACCTGCTGGGTGGGGGGAGGGGCACCAGATTACCAGGTAGATTTATTTCAAGTAAGGATGGTAATCGGAGGCTGGAAGAGGGGGAAGGGCCAGTAGACCACCAGGCATTCATGTATTTGTCTAATACCAGGGAATTGGGGCTGAGTAGAAACACTGGACCATGTGGGTTGATTTTTTTTTTATATGGGGATGGAGATTGGGGCTTGAGAGTGACAAAAGACTTCCAGGGTTGATGTTTGTTTGTACGTGAAACCAGATCAGGGCTAGCAGCCCTAGGCAGTGCATGTACAGGGTGCAGAGCACCACCCCATTGCACACTTTTTTATATATTTTTTTGAATATTTGTATAGTCCAATCACATGAGGTTAACTGTCTCTATTAGTCATATGTTTAAATTTGATTAAACTTTCCTTTGTAAAAGTATACGCCCCCCTGGAAGGCTAAATGCCAAGGTGCTATGGGCTTCCTGATATGGGTGAGCACTGCACTGCTATACTGAATTTCACAGAATAAATAAATGAATTTCAACTTTATCGGTAGCAGTTTCAGTGTGTGCTTTTTCACAATTGTGGTTGCGCTGCTTCTTGAACTTTGCACACTGTTTAGGGCTGGGTTTAAGAAGTGTTAAAATGTGCCAGCATTGATGGCCGTTTAGCGCTTTCAAAACATTTTAGTGTTGTACTACACTGCATATGCATGAGGAATCCCTCATTTGTATAGACACAGCACGATAGTGTGCGCGATGGCTCTGTCGGGAGTGCACCACGCATATGTGCCCTTTGAATATGGAGGTGCTCCCAACAGCTGGCATTATTCCATATTAGCATTGTACAAACCTGATTTTTGCTGTGCTAACCTTTTGAAAATGGGGGCCCGAGTGTCAAACAATTTTAACATTTGGTTTCTTTAAAAAGCTAGCAAAACTTGTATTATGAAGTATTTTGACTTGTTCTAATATCCCTTCTTTAGTTATAAGATGCTTATAAATTAGAAAGTTATGTAATCTGGGGTGGTTATTTAGTCATTTGTTACCAGTGCATTTCTTAGAGTAATGTACTTTTCTCCTACAAAATATGACTTTTGTAAATGATTAACACCTTTCACCAGATTTAACATCAATTTTTACTTTCCTTCAAATTGTATAGCATTTTAACTCAGATGAGAGAAGTCCATCAGAATATGGGCTATTGCCCACAGTTTGATGCAATTGATGACCTTTTAAGTGGACGTGAACATTTGGAATTTTATGCCCGCTTACGTGGAGTTCCTGAGAAAGAAGTAAAAAAGGTAGTGTTTCCTTTTTCTTGAGTTTTATACAGCTTTTATAAAATGGGTAGACACTTAGAAAAATAGAAATTGTTAGCAGATAAGGACCACTTGGCCCATCCAGTCTGCCCATAGTCCTACACTTGTATTCAGCCTCTGGCCCTGTCTGTAGTACATATCCTGTACTGTAAAAAAGCTGAGAGCAGTCAAAGGGGGTGTAATTATTTTGTAAGGACTGCACAGCTGGAAACATTTTGGGATCAGTGTGACTTTTAACCATACATATGCTTCATTCTTACACAAATTAAAAATGTTTGCCATCAGCCAGTCTACCCCACCACATAGCTCCCAGCACAACAGTTTAGTTTTAATGTCTGTATTTTAAAATCATCTAGATGGCAAATACTGTACATACATACACACCACACCACTCAGCTGACACATATCTTCTTTCTCTCCCATTGTGTAACTGTCAGAAATATGTATTGCACCTCCCCTGAATAAAGCAGTAACCAGGAAAATACTATTAACCCTTCCAGGCATCCAATGCTTTTGTATCAGATCCTGTGGCTAATGGCATACTTAAAACATAGCAAGACAACAAGAAGTTGGCCACTCCCAGAAAACTTTACTTGCTATGTTTTAAGCATGCCTCTGGACGCATGATATGATACAAAAGCATAGGACTCCTGGAAGGATTAGTAAACTGTGGTTACATTTGTTATAGCCAGAAATAAACAAATATTTTAGTTTAGCTCCAGCAAGCAACATTATAGCGTTAAACCACTGTTCCTGATAAAGCGGCCTTATACCGCAAAATGTTATGTATTGGTAGAAGCAATGAACTACAAAGTGAGATTATTGCTAAGAACTGAGCCTTTCATTCTGCTGTTAGGATTCCTGGAATTGCTTCAGAAAGACTTCTTCAGACTTTTGGATTATTTGTCATTACAGGCAAAGGGCATCCTGGAACTATTAGTTTTTTGAGCTTTGGTCAGGCATTGTTTTCTTAGAGTGGAAGAAGAGGTGATTAACCATGAACCAGCATTGGATGTTGTTCAAATCCCATTGGACCAATGCTTCCAGCTCTGGGACACAGAGCCCACTTGTATAAAGTACAGTGTTACTGATGTACAGTACCTATGGATGCGAATGGTAACACATGCCTTGGGGAGCTTTTTATAGAACTTGAACAGTAGAATGGAGTCAAGGAGAGAACCTTGTGGCATGCCAGACATAATAGGAAGAAAGGGAGGAAGGAAGAGTTTTCCAAAACAGTGTAGATAGATTAAGATGTAAAACATTGGACTGTGCAAAATTTGTAAATCTCATTTCTGTGAAATGTTCACACAATGTCATAATTTTTGTGAGATTTCACAAAATGTGATGTGACATTCTGTGAATTTTCCTATTTGGCTTTAATTTAGCCAAAGACATGTACATTGGCATGTCTAGAGATTGTTAATGGATCTAAAAGCCTGCCAAATATTTGGATTTTACTTGAGTAGTTTTGAACTTACAGACTCTCAATGTCTGGCATTTAATTTGAGAAACAATGTGCAAATATTTCACTCCTTTTAACTCAGTCAACTATAAACCTGGAAGAATAACAATTAGCAAGCATAGCCTTTTTAGAATGGTCTCAATAACTGCTGAAAATATTACAAGATTTGGAAGAGTATTTTGTAAATTACAGAGCCTCATATTTTCAAAATGTTATCATTTGTGAAAATGTTCTGAAAATCTGCATGCTTATAAATTTGCTGCCATGGCAGATACAGACCAGACATTTGGCATGCATGCTAACTATCAAAGGATCCTGGAACATACGAAAGTTTCAGAAATTCTTTTAGTAGTTTTATACAGTATTTCCAGGGGAAATACAGAAATTCTTTTAGTAGTTTTATACAGTATTCCAGGGGAAATACAGAGGCAGTACTACAGATTATTTTAATTGGCAGCATTGTTTCAAACATTTCTGGAAGCAGAATAGGTAATGCCACTACAATTCCACTTATCAATTTTTTATTTCAGTGAGCACTTACTATAAATGCATCTGATTTCTTAATTTCACTAGCTGAACTATTTACAGTCTTGTATTACACCCCTGGAAAACTGCTCCCATGTTCTTTTCTTTAAACTTGACCAGACAGATTTATTGAAACTATTTGTCACCCTGATAACTACAGTACCTGGTTCTTCACAGTGACAGTCTCTCTTAAAAAGAGAGATCCAACTATTCCTTTTGTGTCAGACATATACCTACAGAATAGTCAGCATTCCTCCATTTTGGTGTCCCTGTTATTTTCCTTCTCCACCAGGTTTCTGTCAGGGACCCAAAGTCTTGGTCTTCTGAGTTCATGAGGTGCTCAGGGCAGTCAATGTTCCTGGTTGTGATTCTCATATGGTTTGCATTTAAGTGAGAACTGTTGCCCTTCTATGCTTCCTTGCTCCAAGGAGTGGGGGGATGATATTTGTGTGCTACCCAGCTTAGCTGTCCTCACATTGATGAACCCATGCATCAAACTTCTGTCAATGGCGATCTGCTACACTAGCTACTGTACCTCCCTTATCTTTTAATTAAAATCCCCTCTGACTGACTTTCCCACTCTTCTGACCAGTACCCTTTGCCCCAGAATGTCTTCTTGCATGGTAGAAAAAGAGGCTTCTCCCTTCTTTAACACACTCTTAGTGAAAGTTAGCTTGCCTATTAGTCTGCTGTCGTTCCTCACAGGCCCCAGGATCATGAAGATCTTGGAGAAGATCATTCTGGATACCGCTACTTTTAGGAGCAACTCAAGTTCTGTAAATGGCTTCTTCATGTCCTCAGGAATTGTTCTCCCTACGTCATTTATGGAAATGCTGGGAACAGTCAGCTCCCCCACTGTCTTCAGTGATTGGCTATGGATCACACATATTTGACCTATACTGCAGACAGGCAAATTACCATACCTGCACTAGATTCTTGATCCTTCAATGCCCTTCCATCTCTCCTGTTTCCTTTACTGTGGAGTTTTGTATTAATGCTGCAATATGGCCACTTTACTGTTACCTAGCCTTTTATTTTCTTCTCTGGGGCAGGTCAGGTATAAGGCTATGAAAAATGTATGTATATGACTTCAACAAATTTATCAAAACATATTCCATTATTTTATAAAACTCATGAAATTTGATTTAAATATGCATGCTATTTTGCAATTTTTGTCTGCTTATGACTTGGCTAACAATGCAAAATATTGGAATCTCACACTGTATTGCTGCTTTAAAGGAAAACTGAGTCCAGATAAAGTAACAAATATGGTGGCCTATTGTGTCTCATTGCTTATATGTACTGTATAGTATCTTTTCAAAGTGTTCCCCAATAAAATGATTCATTCAGAAAACAAAAATTAAACCTTTTGCAGTAGGTTGTGTCAATGCACTAACACTAAGACAATTATTGATACAGAATTTTGACATTTAGGCCAATACAGCCCAAGTGGTGTGCTAATCTCATTGAACACCATTTAACAAACCTCCTAATATTATTTGACACAAACCTACGTAACCTGTCACAGACTTTAGGAACTGTTTTAAAATTCTTTCAGAATTATAGTAGGTAAGATACAACAAGGTGCTTAGTCTTTCTATTTCTGACAGCAAGTACAGAAAAATTCTGTTCTACTTCATTTAAATCCCCAGAGGGGCAACACTTTATCAGATTATTGATATTAGGATAATAGGGACATGTACTTGATGGACCAGTGGTCTGCCCCCCCCGTATAAGGGCTATTAGCTGATTTTATATTCATAGTTTGACCTATGCGTAGTCTCTGAGAGTCCCACAGATAAACTCATACTCATTCAGTAATACCACCATGTGGTGTTTATGACGTATTTCAAATAATGTATTAATAGTCTCAAGTGATTGTTAATGTTTCCTTCAAAAGTGTATTAGCAAAAGATTATGAATTCCCATATGCTATAAATAATGAACACCTTGTTATTCACAACCTAATAAAAAGAGTACACATTATATAGTATAGACCTCCCAGTTACCTCTCAAGCCACCCCCTCACTGGTTGGCCAACAGAGGTAAGCTTGCCCTGGCAACAAGAAATACAGGTGAGATGGTGCAGGCAAATTGGACAAGCATTAAGGGTGCAATACTTGAAGCAACATTATATTGTGTTAGAGAGAAAAGCAAGAGCAAAAGAAGGAGGAAACCACTTTGGTTCTCAAGAACAATAGCAGAAAAGGTCAGAGTCAAAGAGCTGGCCTTCAGGAAATATAAGGAAACGCAACAGGATGAAGATAGGGAGGCATACCAAACTCCCTAAGGGAAGGCAGTAAGGCAGGCAAAGGCCCAAACCAAGGAAACACTAGCATGAACAGTAAAAGAAGGTGACAAGACTTTCTATAGATACATTAGTGAAAGGAGAAAGTCCAGAGGGGGTATTGCTAAGATCAAAGGGGATAAGGGGGAGTGTGAGGAGGAGGACCAAGGAAAAGCATCCATACTAAATAGATACTTCTGCTCAGTATTTATTGAGGAAAAGGTAGGGCATGGCCCACAGCTCAGCACCATGGACACAGGGGTGAGGGAGAGGTGCACTATTCCCTTTATAAAAGAAAGGGTCCTACAAGAGCTTGCTAAGCTCAGGGTGGACAAGGCAATGGTACCTGATGGCATACATCCCAGGGTACTAAAGAAACTAAGGGTGGAACTAGCAGAGCCATTATTAGAACTGTTTAGTGAGTCTCTGAGCACAGGAGAGGTCCCAGAGGACTGGAGAAGAGCTGATGTGATCCCACTCCACAAGAGTGGTAGCAGGCTGGAGATAGGGCAGTACAGACCAGTCAGCCTTACGTCAGTAGTTGTCAAGATTATAGAGGCACCCCTTAAGGAAAGGATAGTGCAACACCTGGAATCCATAAAAGCACAGGATCCAAGACAGCATGGGTTTACAACAGGAAGGTCCTGTCAAACTAATCTCATAGATGTCTTTGACTGAGTAACCAGAGTGGTGGACCAAAGGGGAGCAGATGATGTTGACTACCTTGACTTCAGCAAAGCTTTCAATACTGTTCCACATAGAAGATTGATTGATAAGCTGGATAGGCTCGGGGTGGGTCAGAAGTTGGTCAACTGGGTGGCAAACTGGTTGGCGGGCAGAAACCAGAGAGTGGTGGTAAATGGTATACAGTCAAAAGAGATGCAAGTCACAAGTGGGGTACCTCAGGGATCAGTCCTGGGGCCCGTCCTCTTCAATATCTTCATCAGTTACATTGCAGATGGACTGGAGGGTAAGGTTTGTCTATTTGCAGATGACACCAAGATCTGCAACAGAGTAGCTGATCCAGAAGGAGTGGGCAGAATGAGAAGAGATCTGGATAAACTGGAAAAATGGTCAGAAGAGTGGCAACTGGGGTTTAACGCAAAGAAGTGCAAGATCATGCACATAGGGAAGAGAAACCCTGAAGCCACCTATAGATTGGGAGAGGAGTTGCTGGCAGTCTCAAGGGAAGAAAGAGACTTGGGCATCATCATTATCACAGGTGACCTGAAATCATCTAAGCAGATGACTAAATCAGTAGGTAAGGATAGAGGGATGTTGGCAGAGAGCAC
This sequence comes from Neoceratodus forsteri, assembly GCA_016271365.2. NCBI lineage: Eukaryota > Metazoa > Chordata > Ceratodontiformes > Ceratodontidae > Neoceratodus > Neoceratodus forsteri. Next base: position 1,209,190,701 of record CM057453.1, on the reverse strand, counting down.
CAGGAAGAAGGAGCTGCTGGTATAAACAAACTTCTGTACTGGAAATAAGAACTAGAACTCTACTACTGGGACCTTCAATTTAGGGTAAAAAAAAGTTAGTCTGTTTGTCAGAGTTAGTTGAAGTGAACTGTTATCTGTGCAGTTGTCTACGTGCTTGTCTCAGGTGGTTGAAGGGAATTGTTATCTGTGCTATTAACTTAGTGTAGAAAGATTTGCAAAGTAGGGGGAATGGCTTAGCTAGAAGGAAGCCAAGTTAAAGCCAGATTCAAACACTGCCCTAGATAGCTTCTGCCAGAGAACAGGCAGAGAGCACCAGGAGGAAGGAGCTGCTGGTAAAGCTAAACTTCTCTACTGGGACTATATCGCCCTCCTTCCCTCCCCTCCACCCTAAACCAGTTCTACTTCTGTAGGCACAGGATTTGACTGACAACAGGAACTTCCTGTTTGGGAGCAGGAAGTGAGTAGTCACAGAGCCACCAAACACTCACCATCCTAGAAGGATAAGAGCAGCTCTCCGTGTCCCGCCTAGCTGCTGGAGGTCTGCCTCTGAGCAAGTAAGGAGACTACTGAGAAAAATATGAACTTCTTGTCTCAGAACAGGAAGATCAGGAGCTTAAAGGGCACAGAGGCAGTAAGTAAGTAGGGAGAAAAAAATAAACAAACAGAGGAAAGAGTCAGTATTTCAAAAAACAGTTAGGGGGCCAGAAATAAGACGTGATAGGAATGGTGCAGTGCAGTGGCTGTGGAGCAGCAGTCTTCTGGGAGACGTTCTGGAGAATGTGGTGTTGTCCAATCTGCAGGCACCTCTCTGGGCTGAGGGAGGAGGTTGCTCATCTCCATGCTGATTTGGCCAGGATTTGTGGGAGCTCTTCTCCCACCCAGGAAGCACCAGGGCCACTGCCCTTGCCTCAGAGGTTGCCAAGAAAGAGGAGTGGTTGGACCACAGTGGACTCAGGAGGATGAGGGTGGTGGAACAGAGGTGCATTCCTCCAGTTGTACCTCTTCATAATTCATATGCCATTCTGGCAAAGTGTGGTTCCTCTATGGAGGCACCCACAGTGGAGACCAAGGAGGATGTTGGGAACCTCCATGAAGGAGACCCACAGGAGGATGGCATGGGACCCCACAGGGGAAGGAAACAACTCCTGGTGGGGGACTTTATTGTTAGGAAGGTAGAACTGGGGGAGGAAGGGGAGAGGGAGGTAAGGTTCTGCCTGGCGCCATGGCTTGAGGGACAGTGAGCGAACTCAGGATCACCAAGCAGCTGCACAGGGGAGGAGCTGAATGTCATTGGCCTGGCTAAGAAAGGGGTCAGAGCAGTGCAGGAAGCATTTGTGGAGTTAGGAGGGGCCTTAGACAAGTAGCACACACGGTAACCTTCTCAGAGGTGCTGCCTGTCTATGGCACAGATGAGGCTAGGGTACTCCACACCATGGGATTCAATCAGTGGTTGAAAAACTGGTGCAGAGCTCAGGGATTTGGCTTCATTGGGGATTGGGGGTCCACCTGGAGGGATGCAGGCCGATACTGGCCTGATGGTCTGCATCTGTCCGGGGGGGAACCAGGATCCTAGGTGAAAGGTTTAAATGCTTCATTGGCAAGCATTTAAACTAGCCAAGGGGGGAGGTACTGGAGAAGACCAGGGAAATGCTAGCCCCCGAAACAAATCAGGGTACTAAGTGAGGTAAACTCCAAGACAGAGATGTCAATAGGGAGAAGGGCAGGGGTAAATGGAGAAAATGACAAATGCAATATGGACAGGGATGGGGCAAAAAGGGGTAAGGCCATCAAGAAATGGAGGGTAATATGTACCAACACCCGTAGTCTGGGCAACAAGCTCCCTAAACTGGTGGCCTTGATGGAAGAGGGATGCCTGGATATTGTAGCAGTCATAGAAACATGGTACGCAGAGAACCATGACTGGGAAATTAACATACCAGGGTACACAACCTACAGGAGAGACAGGGAGGGGAGAAGAGGGGGTAGAGTAGCTCTCTATATAAGAGAAGGGATAAAAGCAACTGAACAAAAGAGTAAACAAGGAGGAGAGGAGGCACTGTGGGTCACCTTAGAGACTGGAAATGCACCATAATCTGCACAGGGGTTGTATACAGACCCCCATGTCAGGGGAGGCAATGGACAAGGATATGATAGAAAGCATCCTTAGGATGGCAAAGAAAGGGGAGATACTGTTGATGGGGGACCTTAATATGCCAGATGTTAACTGGAGCACCTTTGCTGCAGCCACATCCAAAAGCAGGGCCATTCTCGATGCCCTTCAGGTGGCATGCCTCAGACAGTTAGTTTTGGAACCCACTCATGAGGGAGCAATCTTAGATCTTGTACTCTCAAATGGGGACAGTGAGAGGATCTCATATCTAGAAGTGGGTAGCCATCTGGGAACAAGTGCCACCAAACAGTGTTGCTCACAATAAACTCAGCTACAGAGTCAAGCCATACAAAAGTGAGGGTTCTGAACTTCAGGAAGGCTGACTTTGGCAAGATGGGAGAGTGCCTTAGAAAAGCACTAGCAAACGGGCTACAAGGAGGGGTGGAGCAACAATAGGGAAACATCAAAACTGCCATCACAGTGGCAACAAGCCTTTGTGTGAAGCAAAGAAACAAATCAAAATGAAAGAAAAAGCCACTATGGTTCTGAAAAGAGGTAGAGGTGAAGGTTAGGGACAAAAAGATAACATTTAGAAAGTATAAGGAAACAGAGAAGAAGCAGGACAGAGAACCGTACCATTTAAGGCAGAGGGAAGCAGGGAGGGTAGTCAGAACAGCAAAGGCCAAAACTGAGGAAAAGATATGCAACTTGGTTAAAAAGGGAGATAAAACCTTTTATAGGTATATCAGGGAGCGTAGAAAGACAAAGGGAGGGAAAGTGAGGCTGAATAGAATGGACGGTGGGTGGGCAGAGAGGGACAGTGAAAAAGCAGGGAAACTGAACAAATACTTCTGCTCAGTATTCACAAAAGAGGAGGAGGGGGAGGTGCCAAATCCAATTAACAGAAGCACTCTGGATGGGGGGAAGGGTCGATCCCAGTCCTTTCACAGAAGGAAAGGTTCTGAAATAACTCCTAAAACTGAACGTGGACAAAGGAATGGGGCCTGATGGAATTCACCCCAGAATTCTAAAAGAATTAAGGAGAGAACTAGTGACACCACTGACTACCCTTTTTAACAAATTATGGGAGGATGGTGTGGTACCTGAGGACTGGAGGTAGGTGGATGTGATTCCCCGTCACAAAAGTGGGAGCAAGACAGAGGCAGGAAACTACAGGCCTGTCAGTTTGACCTATGTAGTAGGGAAAGTGATGGAATCACTTCTGAAGGAAAGAATTGTTGAGTACCTAGAGTCCAGTGGGGCACAGAACCTAAGGCAGCCTGGGTTCACAGTAGGAAGGTCATGTCAGATGAATCTAATTGATTTCTTTGACTGGGTGACCAAAGTAGTAGACCAGGGAGGGGCTGTGGACATGGCCTACCTAGACTTTAGCAAGGCATTTGACACAGTTCCACATAAAAGATTAATAGTCAAATTAACCAGCCTGGGAGTAGGTCCCAGGGTGGTAGCCTGAGTAAAAACTTGGCTGGACAACAGGACTCAGAAAGTAATTGTAAATGAAGTCCACTCTGAAGAAAGAGGGGTTACTAGTGGGGTACAGCAGGGTTCAGTGCTGGGTCCAGTCCTTTTTAATGTCTTTATAAGTGACATTGCAGAGGGTCTAGAAAGAAAAGTATGCCTCTTTGCAGATGACACAAAGATCTGCAACAGGGTTGATACACAAGGAGATGTGGAAAGGATGAGAAGGGACTTGGCAAGGTTGGAGGAATGGTCAGAAGTATGGCAGCTTGGATTCAATGCAAAGAAGTGAAAAATAATGCACGTGGGAAACAAAAACCCAGGGGAAGATTACACAATGGGGGAGAGGTAGTAACAACAACAAAAATGGAAAGGGACCTGGGGGTAAACATATCAGATGACCTTAAGGTTAGCAAGCAATGTGAGAAGGCAGTAGGGAGGGCTGGGGGGATACTGGGATGTATAAGGAGAGGCATCACCAGCAGAAAATAGGAAGCTGTTATCCCTCTGTACAGACAGTTGGTGAGACCACATCTGGAGTACTGCATCCAGTTCTGGAGATCCCATCTCCGCAAAGACAGGATGGAAGCAGTCCAGAGGAGGCAACTAAAATGGTGCAGAGTCTGCAAGAGAAGCCATACAAGGAGAGACTAAAGGAGCTTAATATGTATAGCCTTAAGGAAAGGAGGGAGAGGGGGAACATGATAGAAACTCTTAAGTACCTCAGTGGAATCAACAAAGTCCAAGAGGGTAGCATCTTTCAGAAAAAGAGATGTGCAAGAACAAGGGGACACAACTTGAAAATAGAGGGAGGACAGCTCAGGGGCAATATGAGGAAGTATTTTTTCACAGAGAGGGTGGTGAACGCATGGAACAGCCTTCTTGAGGAGGTTGAAGGGTCTAAAACTGGGAGAATTCAAGAAATGCATGGGACAGACATTCGGCAATTTTTGTTGGGGCTAGGAAGAAATAGGCTGTTGTTTAAATAGGATCTGCAGCTTATCCTGTAGGTAGGGAAGTGGGCAGACTAGGTGGGCCAAGCGGTCCTTATCTGCCGTCAATGTGTATGCTTCTATGTTTCTGTGTTGGAGTGTAATAGTAGGGGTATCACCAGTCATACGAGGGAGGTAATAATCCCTCTTTACAAGACACTAGTTAGGCCCCATCTGGAGTACTGCATGCAGTACTAGAGGCCGCACCTGCACAAGGGCATTAACAAAATTGAGGCAGTCCAGAGAAGGGCAACCAAAATGGTGCAGGGACTGCATCAGAAAACATATGAGGACAGATTAATGGAGCTCAGTATGTATACCCTAGAGCAAATGAGGGAGAGAGGTGATATGATCAAAACATCTTAAGGGCATTAACAAGGTGAAAGAGTCTAACATGTTTCAATATAAGAAAAATAGCAGGATAAGAGGACACAGCATGAGATTAGAGGGAAGACGATTAAGGTGTAATGTGAGGAAGTTCTTCACAGAAAGGGTGGTGAATGAGTGGAAAGGCCTACCTCAGGAAGTGCTGGATATGAATACAGTGCAGGTCTTCAAACAGGTATGGGACAGGCATAAGGGAGCAATAAAGATGAGTATGAATAGATAGGCCATTGACAGAGTAAAGGCCTATGACACATTCATAAGGTAGAAAAAATGGGCAGACTGAATGGGCCTTGCGGTCCTTATCTGCTGTCAACTTCTGTGTTTCTATGTTTCTATGTTCTCTTAGGGCCAAAAAATAAAAGCAGTCTTATATATCGTCAGCTTCCCCCCAAACAACATCATATTTTACAACCCAACACCCATGGACCATCTGTAGGTCAAATCAAGATAGAAGAAACTGTGTTCTCCTACCCAGTCCATGATGGGGGGATGGGATAGGTAATGTACAGTAGTTACATTCCAGTCACGCAGTCAGGTTCACCAGCCATTGCCTGTTACAGTCTTTAGTTCCACTCCCTCCCTAATCTGACTCTACCTGGGTCTTCATGGGCAAAAAGGTTATGTGCCTGTTGTGCCTTCCTCTCCATATCCCTGTTTTATTATGGCAAATAACCTGAGGTGAAGAGTAGAGGTACTGTAGTCATAATCCTAGGTGATTCAATACAGGCCATGATCATGATGGGGAAGGTAGATCTGGTTGTGGTCACAGAGGCCTGCCAATCCCAAACCATGACTGGGACCACTCCATTCAAGGATATATGTTCTATAGAAGGGAGATGGAGGAGCGGAAAAAGGGGTTATGTTGTACTTATGGGAGCTACAAGGGAGGGCATGGGGGAGGAGCAATCAAAAGTGCCATGGGTGCAGATACAAATGGCAGTAGGAAGAAAACTGAGATTAGGGGCTCGATTGTCAAAGAACTCTTAGAGCAATACAATTTGCATCACTCCAGGGCTGTGGCAAACTCCAGGTGTGCCAGGGATCCTGTGCCCAATTTTACAAAGATCAGGATACTGACACCAAACTCTCCAGATTTGCTGCAAGTTGACAGCAGTGCTACAGTAACAGCCCAACAAATGGGAAGGCTGCAAGCCGTAGATGGCTTGTGGTAGCTGTGGAAGGGATAGTGATCCACTTACTGAGCACTCTGTTGGCTGGTAGGTCTTGTAAACCCATAATCTTAATTGGTACAGGTCACTATGGGTGCACAGGGAAAATGTTGGTGAGGGGAACAGTATAGAAAAGGCATTCCTATGAGGAACGTGGGTGAACAAGCTAACAAAATATAAAATATGATATCACTGACACTGGCAGTGTGTCACCACAAACTGCACTTGCTCTGTCTCCCTCATGCCCCCTAGGGCACCCGATCCATAATCTATCTCTCCCCAGTCCCCTACTGGCAGGCCTCCCCTCCACTGGCTGCATAGTCAAGCATTGATGCAGGGCTCAGACCACATTCTGGCTGGTCTAAGTGCAGCCCCTTGCTGCATCCATGGTGGGGCTTGCAAACTTGAAAAAAAGTGAATGTTGCAGCCCTGCTGGGGAGCAAGGCCCCTTGCTACTTGGTGCACCCTGCTTTATGGCGCAAGGGTTGTGCAGTGCCACTTTGGTGTAATGGCTCCGCTTTTCAACACCAGACTACATTCAAAAATTTGGATTGCTGCATCTTTTGATGCAAAGTGCACACATTTATGTTTGATGCAGGCACCTTGCGTCTTTCCCTGGATTTTTTAAATTAAGCCCTAGGTATGGTTTATAGGCTTGAAAAGAAAATGCCGCTTCACCACAACAACTCATGCCTGGTAAACAGTGAATTCATGAAGCTGCAGAAGAATTACTGGCACTATGTTTCAGGATTATGCAGTGTAATACTTTATTTACATTCAAAAATACAAGAGCGGAACACAAACATCCCTGACTGATTTCGCTCTTGGTTTTATCAAAGAGATACATGGTGATGAAGACTGTGGACAAAGGGCAGGCAGAAAACATATGATACTTGGATTTCAGCAAGGTGTAAAGCTCAGTTCCACAAAGGAGGTTGCTCAAGAAGTTTGAGGACCTAGGGGCAGGAAACAAATTGACCTGGTGGGTGGTAGACTGGCTTAGTTGTAAGTCCCAAAGGCTGGTGGTTGGTGGGTTCTCAGGTATGTGGGTGGTTACCAGCGAGGTTCCACGAGGGCCAGTGCTGTTCCATATGTTCATTTGCATCATTGAATATGCCATTAAATGCAAGCTCTACCTCTGTGATGATGATGCCAAGTTCTTAGGGAAACTTGACTCAGTCAAAGGGGTGCAGGACCTTTAGAAGAATCTTGCAAAGCTAGAGAGGTGGTCTGACATCTAGCAACTGGAATTCAGTGCTAGGAAGTTCAAGGTCATGCACATCAGTGGCAGGAACCCAAGGGTAGAATAAAGACAAGGAGGAGGTCATGGTTACTGTATCCTTGTATTTTGTATTTGGGGACAGTAATTACCAGCCACTTACAAGTCATCTACACAGCTCAAAAAGGCAGCAGTCAAGGCTAACATAATGTTGGGTTGTATAGCTAGAGGGTTTACAAGCATAAGGAAGGAGGTTGTCCTGCCACTGTACAGATCCTTGGTGTGGCCACACATGGAATACTGTGTGCAGTATAAGAGTGCCAACATGAAGAAGGATGTAAACCAACTTGAAGCATTGCAGAGGAGGGCAACTGAGATTATTCTGGGAGAGTAGGATTGTACATATGGAGAAAGGCTGAGAAACCTCACTACTTTATGTTCTCACTTGAGGGGGATGGGGCAAGACTGACACTTTCAAACACAGTATCTTAAAGGTATAAACAAGGGGTGGGATATTCAGAACTGCGCCAGGCAGGGGTGCAAGCTGGGTGCAGTGCAACTGAGATGCGCCAGGGCATGGTCTGGGTGATATTCAACGGTGCCGCACCATGGCTCCGCACTGTTGAATATGGCACCGTGGCCACCTGAGTGCACATGGCGCAGTGGCACTGCGCCAGCGCAAGTGGCCAGAGAGGAGCAGGGGAATGCCCTAGCGCAAGTGCCGTTGCACTAGGCGCAGCAACCACGATATTCAGCGGTGGACATGCAAATGGGGCCATAATGTATGCAAGGCACAAATGGGACCATTTTCATGTCATTATGGCCCCATTTGCATGCAGGTGTGCCAGTCCCCTGCTACTTGCACCTGGCACCCTGCCAGGCTGCAGCCGTTGGGGACCGACACCCCCTGCCCCTCACCGGCAATGCGCCCCATTGCCTGATTGTGGGCTGTAATATTTAATTTACTCCTTGGTGGTCCAGTGGACCAAACTCCATGCCCAATCTCAGGCTGTAATATTTATTTACTCCCTGGTAGTCCAGTGGACCGAACTCCATGCCTGATCACGGGCTATAATGTTTATTTACTCCCTGGTGGTCCAGTGGACCAAACTCCGTGCCTGATCACGGGCTGTAATGAATATTTTACTCCCTGGTGGTCCAGTGGTACCTGTACACCCCTTCCACTCACACCCGCCACCCCACTCCCCCCCCCGGTCAGCGGCAGGTGGCAGCACCCCAACTGCAAGCCACCTAGCTGCCCGCCGACTGACAACATACAGTATGGCTGTATGCCCGTTGGTCCACAGTGTGGGCCAATGGGCATCACGAACCATACTGTACTACCTGATCCCAAAATGTGAATGGATCCATTCACATTTTGGGATCAGGTAGTACAGTATGGTTGCATGCCCATTGGCCCATGCTGTAGACCAATGGGCATACAGCCATACTGTACGCTGTCAGTTGGTGGCAGCCAGCGGCTTGCGGGTGGGGTACTGCTGCCCGACGATGACTGGGGAGGAGCAGGGTGGCGGTGTGAGTGGGTGGGTTGGGAGGGGTGTACGGGTACCACTGACCACCAGGGAGTAAAATATTCATTGCAGCCCATGATCAGGCACGGAGTTCAGTCCACTGGACCACCAGGGAGTAATTTAATTTTTACAGCCCACGATTGGGCATGGAGTTCGGTCCACTTGACCACCAGGGAGTGACATAGATATTACAGCCCACGATCAGGCATTGGGGGGGCGCTACACCACCAGACGGTGCTGCCAGGGCTCAGGTGGCTACCCACAGCTGGCAGCTGCTGTGTTGCACCTAGCAATATGGCAGCCGGCCTGTGGGTGGCCAGTCCTTGCTCCTGTTAATTTCGGGCACATCTTTGTGCCACCCTGAGCGGCACAAGGCAGATGTGTGCCTGCATGTGCGCTGCACATCCCGGCCTGAATATCGGGATGTGCTGCATATGCATGGGCACACCTCCCCGCACTTGTGCCACATACATTACTGCGCGCCCGGCGCATCGGGATTTGAGCGGAGCAATTTCTTGAATATCACACCGACGAGTCAGTGGGTTGCATGGCACAACATCGTTGCGCCATGCACAACCCTTTGAATATCCCACCCAAGGTTGATATTTGGAACCTCTCTTGCCTGAGTGAAAACAATAACACAAGGGGGCACTGTTACAATGTGGCATGGGGAAGGTTCAAGAAGTAGGTCAGGAGACACTTTTTTTTATAGATGTTTTTATCACTTCGTAACAGAAACCAAGATGAGACTGGTGCTGTACTGATAGCATAACAGAAAGAAAAAAAGTCAGCACCCAGTCAGGACATTTAAATATTTTTATTTTAACAAACTAAAGTGCTGGTGCATTGTGCAATAAAAAACAGCTGTTATACAAGGAGCATAAAACTCTTACATTTTGCCCAGCCTTCATTAGGCTTCATCAGAGATGCACAATCAACATAGACATCACATTTATATACACCTTCAATCTTGTGCAAATAGTGGATAAAACATGCTATCCAATAAATGTGTTTAAAACCAAACTCATTAAAATATATTGTAGTAATGAGTTGCTGAGACTCTGGTAAATCACTCTAGTGACTATAACCATGGTAACCTTATATAGGTACTAAAGAATGCCCAGACCTAGTCAATGGGCTTTTTACCACAGTTAAATTGACAGAATTGACCCTATATACAGTAGGTCTTATTAATTGTCCACCAGGAGACAACCCAAACCCACCAAATATTTAAGTGGATTGGCTTTGTCTCCAACCAGACACAGTGAAAGACCGAGCAATTACTGCTGTTTTCAAATGTCATGGTCACACTTTATATACAAGTGTCAATAGTAGCACTCCAAATCTAAACAGGCATTTGTCAATGCCGAAAGTTCATTATTTAAGTTTCACAAGCTTGATTTGAGATGATAGCTTTTGCCAAAGAGTCTCATAACTGGGTTTAATAGCGCTTCATAGAGTTTAATGGGGGATTTTGTAAAAGCTTGTTTTGATACTTTCCAGTGACGATTATATCAAAGAAAGGCAGTTGTTTAACTAACAAGGACCTTCTTAGGTAAGCGACTGCATTTCTTTGACAAAATCATCACTGGAAAGTACAGTATAACAAGCATTTGTCAATGCCAAATGTTTGCTTGCTGGCATTGGCATTGGTAGTGCAGGAGTTAGATGCATAATAGGAATGGCACTGAAGTAATGAACTAATGCCAACCCCACTCCCACCCTGCAGAGACTGACAGGCATTGGCCTTTGGGACGCTGGCCATAATGCTCATGCCATTTCAACTCACCCAACCCTGCAGACACCGACAGGTGTTGTGGTGTGCATTGGGGTCTTCGAGCCTTATGCTCACACCATTTCATAAGGAAATACACTGAGATGGGTGCAGTATAGGAGAATGGGGTGACTGTCGGGGTTGAAGACCCCAAGACACACATTGATGCGTGTCACTGGCTGCAGAGTGTGGGTGGAATGGAGTGAGCATTACGGCCGACAATCCCAAGTCACACCCCCGTTGCTCCAAATTTTCAACATAGGCTTTTTGTGATCCCACCTCATGAACCGTGGCACTATCATTTCATTACTCAATCCCAAAAAGTGATTTTGCACAGTGACTGCACCATTTGGTGCCACAGGTGCGAAAACACATTTCGGGCAGGATGTGAAAAATGACAGCTGTACTGTTCATGAGGTGGTGTGAAAAAATGGAACTTGAAAATCTGGAATAAAAATATGAAAAATTGGTGAGGTTACATGCGTGTGTACAAACTGTGCAATGCATGTCTGTAACACAATCATTTTTTGGAATTTATTTCACCAAATTTTCAACTTGCCAATTTTTTGGACCTTTCCTTATAAACGCTGGCACTGTGATTTTGATAATCTGTCCTGAAAGCTGATTTCCCACAGCGACTGTGCCATTCTGTGCCACAGGTGTGAAAACACATTTTGGGCAGGATGTGAAAAATGACAGCTGTACTGTGTTTATAAGGAGGTATGAAAATATGGCAATGTTGAAAATCTGGAGTGAAAATATTAAAAATTGGAAAAGTTGCAAGCGTGCGTAGAAACTGTGCAATGCACTCTCATAATGCAGTTATTTTTTAAAATGTTTTCATCTAAATTGCAACATGGTCTTTTTAGGACCTCTCTTCATGAACTGTTGCACTGTCGTTTCATTAATCAGTCCCAAAAAGGTGATTTCGTGCAGCGACCACAAAATCACCTGTTGGGACCAAGAAACTAAATGACAGTGCCAGTGTTCACGGTGTGGGGTCCCAAGAACCCCATGTTGAAATTTGGGGGCTAAAAGTCCTAAAAATGCCTGAGATATTAACTAAGTTGAAACCCCCTCCCCCCATTGACTCCTGTTATAGGGCTTACCGTGACTTTCTTCAGTTTGCGGTAGGCTTTTGAAGAGTTCAGACGCATCCTGGTCCACGGAAGATAGCTGCTCCTGACCTCCGGAGGTAAGTATGGGGTGGGGGGGTGCGGGAAAGTGGGTGTGCAGAGGGAGGGTCGGGACGGGGGATGGGGAATGGTGAAACAACGAAGGACAGTTTTATTTTTTGTAGGTTAAAAAAAATAAATACTCCAGGGGACAGTTTTCTTTACTTACAGGTAAATAAAAAATTTTAGGCACACTGCGGTGGGCTCCCATGTGCCACATGAGTTTGGTGGAAGGCTGATGCCGTCGGGGATTGGGCAACCCCGTTAGCAAAGAAATTGAGCTTGGGGGTGGGGGCACACTGGGGTTGGCTGCTAGTGTGCCGCATGAGTTTGGGGGGCCTGATGCCGATGGGGATTGGCCACCCCCATCGGCAAAGAAATTAAGCTTGGGTGGTGGGGGCATCTGACACTGGAAGTGGGCATCCTGGTGTCAGAAAAATGTGTCGACACACTGAGGTGGGCTCCCAGTATGCCACAATATGGGGGGGGAGGGAGATACATGCCAACACAGGGATTGGGCACCCCGAAGTCAGCTTTCCTGGGGAATGTGTGGTTTCCGCACATACGAAGAAGCAGTGGCACTACTGCGCATGTGCAGAATTTGCTGCATTCCACACATATTTCTTCCGTGACCAAACAGCTGTCAGCTGTTCGGCTCCTTCTTTTGAAGTTTTCGCACACACTACTCATAGCAATAAGTTCGCTGCACATAGGCTTGGTGAACTTAAAAAGGCCAAATTCATTTAACTGCCTATGATGCATTTATTCTGTAAAAAGAACATTAAACACAGTGGTATTTGTTATTCCTTATTTATCTTATCCACAATTTGCTAGCACCCCATAATTTCATAAAAATGCTGCTAAGTCTATATTTTTATTTAGCCCCAAGCCTTCCCTTGATCTTAGAACAAAAATCCAAAAACGTTCCCTTTGTCCTATCAGCTTTTGATTGTGTTCAAGAGGAGGCATATATTTTAGGCTACATTTCAGATAATCAATACAAAGGCTTAACTGTGGAATTTCCAGTTGTGCCTGCAATATATTGTTTGCCCAAGATACACAAAGACCCTGTGAGCCCCCGTGGAAGGCAGATTATATCTGGTACAGGATGGCTCACAGAACTCTTGTCACGATTTGTTGCTGCTTATTTACAACCAATAGTTCAAAATGTGTCATCTTATTTAAAAAGACTCCACACATTATTAATATTTTGGAGTATATTTTTTTTTCAACTCTATTTTGTGCACCACCTCTGCCCGGGCATCCTTCCGGCGTACCATCATGACAGGAGCCTCTACTACCTGTCTGAACCCTACAACCCTCTGACTGGAGTCCCCTGACCACCCAAGCAGGCCTAGCCCCCCCAGAGTGGGTCCGTTCTCCCTTGATAGTCTGTCTGGAATTAGAGAGGCCTTACCTGTTGGCCAGGTTGGCCGTGGAGTCCCCCAAGGCATCAGGCCGACATTGGGATGTGGGCTGTATCCCTGGAGCCCCCTTCATCTCCACGAGCTGAGCCAGGGATTTTTTCTTACTTTTTTACTCCTTCCCTGAGATGGGTTGTGCAATGCCGCCTATCTCATAGCTTATGTGCTCCTGCGAATGCTTGGAAGGCAGCTGCCCAACCTCTTCCCATTATGTGGTCCCGATGGCTGTAGTACACCCAGTCTCCACCAGGTGTCACTATCTGGACAGGTTCCCCCCTCCATCCCAGGAGAGAAGAGCAGTCCAATGGATGCTCAATCTTCTCTTTCCCATGCTAACGTCTGACGGCCCGGACTCGTTCCCCAAACCTGGGTCGCCGGCATGGCACGAGGTGTGGCATCCAGCGCCTTAACCCTCAGCACCACCAGGCTGGCTATTTTGGAGGATATTGAGATGCAAAATGAATGATTTTTTTGAACATTGGATGTGGAAGCATTATAATCAAATGTCCCCCACAAGGGTGGGTTGGAAGCTATGGAAGATTTTCTTAATGAATGTAATGAACAGGACAAAATTCCTACTGAGTTTTTGGTTCATTCAGCAGAATTGGTGTTAACATCTAATATTTTCTTGTTCCAGGGTACCTACTACAAATAGATTTATGGTACAGCAATGGAGGCAACTATGACCCCTAGTTTTGCTAATTTATATGTTGGCAAATGGGAAAATGAGTGGCTCAGAAAAGGCACCACAAATCCATATTATCATTATGTGGATTTGTGGTGCCATTTTATTGATGATATAATAATCTGGAAAGGAACAAGAGAATTATTTTTTGAATACGTTGACTGGTTACATACAACAAATGAAACTCTTCATTTCAAAGCACATTTGGATGAGATGGAATTCAATTTCTTGGATTTATGAATTTTTAAAAACTGTGGCTTCATTCACACAGTTGTGACTTACAGTATGCACTGCAAGCCTATTGGTCCACAGTGTAGACCAATGAGCTTGCAGCCACTACTGTATGCTGTCATTTGGCAGGCAGCCATGGTGGTATGCGGGTGGGTCTACTGCCCGCTGATGACTGGGGTGGGCTGGGTGTCCTGTGTGGGTGTGGGTTACCACTGGACCACCAGCAAAGTGTAGTTTCATTTTTCAGTGGTGATCGGGGATTCAGCTGGGGTGGGGGGGACCACTGGATCACCGGGGATGTTATTTACATTATGGCGCTAGCGATCGGAGATTCAGGATGGGATGGGGTGTACCACTAGACTACCAGGGACTTGGCCATATGTTCAAGCACTGCGATCACCACCACTACAGTAGCGGTGGGAGGTTACACTGGACTACCAGAAAGATGTGTGCGAGATTCTGCACCTTGTTCGGGGGGGGGGTTGCCGCCCATGGCTGGCGGCTGCTATGTTGTGCACAGCAATGCAGCAGCATGCCTGGGGGTGGCATGCACTTGAGACATTTTCTACGGGCTCAACCGTGAACCCAGGTATGCGGCACATCTCTGGGTTGTGCCAGCAGATGTGCTGCAAATCCCAGGCTGAATATGCATGGGCACACCCCCTGGAGATGTACCACTCACATTATCTTTGTGCCCCAGCACAGTGGGAATTACACTGCTCAATTCCCACCTTTGAATATTGCCCTGGGGTGCAGTTCTGGGGTTGCGCTGGAGCAACTCAGTTTTGCACGGCATGACCCCTTTGACTATCTAGCCCATGGTATGTAAGGAATAACAAATACTACTGTGTTTAATATTATTTTTAAAGAGGAAATGCATTATAGGCAGTTAAATAAATTTGCCTTTTTTAGATCTGGATATCACTTGCATATAAAGTGTGACGGTGACATTTGAAAACAACAATAATTGCTGGGTTATTCTCTGTGCCTGGTTGGAGACAAAGCCAATCCACTTACATAATTGGTGGGTTTGGGTTGTCTCCTGGTGGATAATTAATAAGACCTATTGTATATACTTTAGGGTCAATTCTGTCAATTTAACTGTGGTAGAAAGCCCATTGATTTGGTTTGGGCATTCACCAGTACTTATATAAGGTAGTTTAATATTTTTTATGTAAGGTTACCAAGGTCACATTTAATAGAGCTAATTCTGCCATTTAACGGTGGAAGAAAGCCCATTGACTAGGTTTGGGCATTCATTAGTACCTATATAAGGGTACCACGGTTACAGTCAATTGAATAATTTAACAGAGTCTCAGCAACTCATTACTACAATATGTATTAATGGGTTTGGTTTCAAACACATGTTTTGGATAGCACATGTTTTTCCACTATTTGCATGAGATTGAAAGTGTACATAAATGTGATGTCTATGTTTTTTTTTAATCAACCCTTTATTCATCATTTTAATACAGAACAAGACAGACATACAACAAAACCTGGAACCCCAGGCACACAGCCCAAAACTGACTGTGTAAACTATGTACATTACAACTATATACATGCACAGAGATGATGTCCCCCTCCCTCACCAATTCAACTTTAAGTCCAGCAGCACCTCTATGTAAGAAAACAACACCATCAGGCCAATTACAAATTAGACCATTTCCATTTAGTCCTGATACACCCACCCTCGGCCTATCGGGTGTTCCTTAACCTCATTACATAATGGGCTAATTCTTCCTCAAGGGGTGCCACCTCTCTGTGCCCCCCAGAAAGAGAGTCCCTATCCCCCCATCTTTGTAGCAGACCCAGTATTCAAACTACTGCCATAGTCCTCAACACTCTACCAGTCCGCCTTCCGATATTGCAAAGTCCTCAACCCCATTAACACCTCTATATTCTCACTCTAATCAGTCTTAAGCTAGTCACAGCCCGACAGACAGACCCATGTCTGACCGCACAGTCCAGACTGAGAGTAGATTGCCTCCAGTACTGCCCATCTTTTAACATATAACCCTTTCCTCCCCTCTAGATATAAGTGTCTCTTAATCATAGTTAGGGCTCCAATGAGATCTCCCACCCATTGTGTATACCCATAGGATTGGTCATCTTTCCAGTGTTGGACCACATGTGCTTTAATTACCAAAGTCATCAGAGATACATGATATTTAGGAGTAGTACCCACTACTTGCGAAAAATCTCCCAAAACACTTACCTCTGGTGTTATAAGCTCCGAGAAGTCCAACAATGGGGCCATTCGTCTTTTTACTTCATCCCACAAGGGCCATATTCTATTGCAATTCCACAACACATGTAAGAGATCTCCTCTCTCTAATTCACACCTAAAACACAGGTCTGTCTGTCTAAGGCCTCTTTCACACAGTTTCACAGGGGTAAAATACATATTAGAAGCAATAAAAAATTGTAGGCTCCTATGCTTAGGTATCACTATATATTTAGCACTCTTCCAAGCATTGGCCCAGTCAATGTTTCGAGACGCCAGTTATTGTCCCAGTATGGCACTACTATAGGAAAGCTCGGCCCCAAAAAAGCCAGCAGGATTCTATAAACCTGCGACAAAGCTCTGACTTTCGGGTCAATCTCCCTCAGCTCACCCCACTGAAATGAACAATTTGAAAGGCCCCCTATTTTCTTTAATGCCCCTTCAAGCAATCGCGTGAGTTGCAATCTATGAAAAAAGGGCATACTGTCACACTGCCCTGGAAGAACTACCCTATTGTCCTGAATGACCTCCTTTAAGGTCAAGCCCGAGACCCAATTCACCCATTTCCCTTTAATTACCCTATTGCCTATAGTTAAGTTGAGGTTGCCCATAAGTGGTTGCTCTTGGGCCCTCATTTGCTCCTTTCTCTGGGGCACAGTCAAGAGTGACCACCAAGCTTCTACCGTCTTCAAAATTGGGCTTCCTACCTTCTGCTTGACACAGGCACCTATATTAGCATACAAAGGCACCTCTGAGGAGAGGCCTGCCTCTCTCAGAATCTGAGTCTCAAGATGTAACCAATCTGGAACATAAACTTCTCCCACCATGTTCCTACCCCACCGAGCCATTAAACCCAATTGGCTTGCAACATAGTAAAGGTGGAGATCTGGTAGCTTAACGCCTCCCAAACCCGGAGGAAGTCATAAATCATTATATTTTTTTCTAGGTGGCTTACAATTCCACAGAAAATCTGAAAGTAACTTCTTAATCAATCCAAACCATTTTTTTGGGATACCATATGGAGCTAAATACACTGGGTATAACAGCCTCGGCAACAAATTCATTTTAATGAGGCCAAGACTGACCATAAAATTCAGGGGCAGCTTATTCCATCTTACTAAATCTCCCTTAATAGCGGAAATTGTCTCCTCCACATTTGTTTCAGCCCCAACTCATAGCTCCTTGTAATCCATATGCCCAGGTGTCTCATCTTATCTGCCATCCACTGGATTTGTAAGTGGGAAAAATTCGCCCTATGTACATGTGACATCAGAGGTAAAATCTGGGTTTTAGCCAAGTTTAATTTATAATTCGATACTTTAGTAAATCGCTCAGTTAGTTCTCTAACCCCCTCAAATCTGTCCGCCGGGTTTCTTAGATGCAGAAGTACGTCGTCTGCCAAGACTGAAAATTTTAACTCCCTCCCCATTACCTCTACCCCCCTTATTCGTCTGTCCCTACTGATAGCTCTCAGCAAGGGTTCTAAGTAAATATTGAACAGTATCGGGGAAAGGGGGCATCCTTGACACGGCCCATTCTCTAGACGTATTTCCTGTGAAATGTAACCATTGCACAGGACTTTTGCCGTCGGTGCAGCATACAAATTTTTAATACCCTTTAGAAGACCCTCAGGGAAACCCATCCTCCCCATTGTAGCAAAGAGGAAAGAATGAGAGACCCTATTGAAGGCCTTCTCAGCATCAAGAGATGTTAAGGCTACAGGGATCTGAGCATCCACAGCGTAACTCAAGATATGATGAAGCTTCCTCAAAGCATCATGAGCCCCCCTCCCTGGCATGAACCCCACTTGCTCCTGACTGATTATTACGGGTGCTATCCATCAGATTCTATTGGCCAGTATTTTTGTAAGAATCTTAATGTCCTGGTTCATCAGTGCAATAGGCCTATAATTAGTTAGTTCATCCTTAGGCTTGCCCGCCTTAGGAATTAATGTAATATAAGCCTGGTAAAGGGGAGAATGGGGCACTCCTTCCTGCATTATAGTATTGTAAAATTCCTGGAGTATAGGCAGTATAATCTGGATGAAGTTCTGGTAAAACTTCGCCGTAAGGCCATCTGGTCCCAATGTCTTAGCCCCGGGTAGGGACTTGGCGACCTCCACAATCTCTGCTGCACCTATAGGAGCTGCCAGTTTCCTAGCCTGTGAGGGGTCTATCTCAGGCAAAGGCATTTCCTCCAGGAATGCCTTAATCTCCTCCTCCCCTACCATATTCCCAATCTGGTATAAATCCTTAAAATACCGCCCAGAAGTATCAGCTAGCTCCTGGGAATCTATGATTAACCTCCCTTCATACCGGATAGACGTCACCATTCTGCTCGCCTCCCACTCCCTAACTCTAGACGCCAACAGGCGACCCAGCACATCACCTTTCAAGAGATATTTAGCTTTAATGTTTTCCAACCAAAAATCCACCTTACCATAAGCCATGTCCTCCAGCTCACGCCTTAAGCTTCTAAGTTCCCCGTCAACTTCCTCTGAGGACCCCTCTAAAGGTGTCAAATAGTTGATAGCCCTTAAAATAAAGTCATATTTTGCCCTCTTCTGCCTATTTTTCAGAGCTGCCAGTTCCTGAGCCACCCCTGCAAAGAGTACTTTGCAAGCTGGCCAGGCCAGTTTCCTATTTGTCATCGTGGGTAACTGTTGCTGGATAATATCCAGCAATGCTCCCTCGAGCTTGTCCTTAGTCGCAGGTTCAGTCATTAACGAATCACTCAGCCTCCAACGAAAAGGTCTAGGTGGGCCCACTTTCGGTTCCCAAACTAATGAGATCGGGGAGTGATCTGAAAAAATTCTACCTTCCATCGTCAGACCCTTTATTCCCATACGTACCTCCCTATTTACCAAAAAAAAGTCAATACGAGATTGAGTCTTATGCACCAATGAGTAAAATGTCATGCTCCTACCCCTACCAGTATGAGTCCGTGCCATGTCCACCAGAGCCGAGACCTCTAACAGTTTCCCCAAGGCTAGTTGGACCTTTGTTAAGGGTCCTCTCACCGGTGGAATCCTATCCTTACAGTTATCGACATAAGCATTCCAGTCACCTGCCAAAATAAGAGCATACCCCGGGAGATCCACTATATCCCCATCTATTGAAGCGAAAAACTCTGCATTGGGAGGCGTCGGACCATATATGGAAGCCACCGAAGAGGCCCTACCATATAGCAAGCCTGAGATGTAAATCCCTCTACCATCCTCTCTTGTAACCACCTGTTCAACACTATACAAACAAGACTTCCTAACCGAAATCGCTACTCCTCCTGACGCCCTCTCTTTGCCCACCCCAAAAACCTGTCCCACCCATGATCGCTTGTGGCTATTCAATTCCTCTGTTAGAAGATGTGTTTCTTGTAGAGCCACAATATGAGCTCCCAGATGATCCAAATGTCTCAAGATTACCAATTTTTTGCGCCTATCCCTGAGCCCTTTGACGTTCCATGAAATCAGTCTAACATTTGCCATTGGTAGTGCCAAGGACATAAGTTGGGACAGATGGCTCTTGAAACCCTATCTGATCCTGCCTTCTTACATCTATCCTATGAGACTCTTTCTCTTTCTCAAACCCTGATCCCTCTCTCCTATCCCCCTGATCCCTAGATCGCTCGCCCCCTAATCCACGGGTCATCGATGAGCTCCCTCCTGTGCCATTCCCCTGCCCTCAATGACCTTCTCTCCCCTGGGACCCCCAGTCATAAGACTAAATAAAATTATATTACATACCCCTTCCCTTAGTTCCTCTTGTTAAATCCCTAATCGTCTATAACCAATCCTCCACCCCTGTCTCTAAGCTTCTATCTCGGACCCAACCAGGTGAAACATTAGGTTCAGCCACTTTGAAGTAACTTTGTCCAACTTAAGATTAATAAGCTTAATACTTCAACAGTCCCAGTCCAAAGAGAATCCCGGTGTCTCTTCTGGTCATCTCAGACATCTCAACTCGATGCTCTGAATAAATCTGGAAGTTCCACTCGTAACTCTTCCAATGCATCCTTGGCTGTAAGGTATCTTTTCTACCCCGCTTGTAACCGGACCACCAAGGTAGCAGGATACTGAAGCCGAAATTTAATGCCAGCCAGATAAAGCTTCTTTTTGATATCCACATACTCCTGTTTGCTTCTCACTGAAGGCGTTTGATTTTGAAACATCCACAAGGTGGAGCCATTCCACTGTATCGCTTTCTTCTGTCTTACTGAAGCCAACACAAACATTTTTTCTTTATAATTAAGAAAGCGCATTATAATTACTCGGGATCTTGCTCCCGGTGGCGGCACCTCTCTCTCAAAGCCCTGTGCGCTCTCTCTAGATT
Source organism: Neoceratodus forsteri (assembly GCA_016271365.2). NCBI lineage: Eukaryota > Metazoa > Chordata > Ceratodontiformes > Ceratodontidae > Neoceratodus > Neoceratodus forsteri. Next base: position 1,209,169,969 of record CM057453.1, on the reverse strand, counting down.
GTAGGACTCCCCATATGGCGTGGGGCCAAACAGTTTAAGCAACATATCTTGCAAAAACAAAACACAGTCCGAACCTTCTGCCTTCTCAGGAAGACCAGCCAGAATCAAATTATTTCATTGACTCCTCGATTCTTGGTCTTCCAGCCTTTCTTCCAATTTTTTCACTTGTTTTCTGACCACCACAAGCTCCTGTTCCACTATTGAGACTTTCCTTTCCTGTGAAGTGATCCGGACCTCTGCATCTCCCATCCTCTGTGCTAATGATTGCAACGCAGGTTTGACAGCTGCAAAATCTACTACCAGCCCCTGAAGCAAGTGTTTAATTTCTTGGATGTTCTCATTATTTTATTTAGCCCCCCCTTGCTCTCCTGCCTTGTCTTCCCCATCATTAGGGGTGGGGGATTGAGGCTTTGGCCGTTTAGAGCTGGTGATCTCCCCACCAGGGGCTCCACTGTCTTGGGCTCCATAACAACTCATAATTGCAGCTGAACACTATTCGCAAATGCCTCTCGCAGGCCGAGACTTCAAACTGGCAAACTTCCCCTTTTTCCTGCAAGACGCCACCGATCTAGTCCACCAGCATACCACCAGTCAGGGAAGGGTTTAATTAATGGAAACTGGCTAGTCCTGAAGAGATTTAACTATTTAAAGCAGTTTTGGGCCTCGGAGCGGCACGAGAGACGTCCTGCTCAGTTCAGCTCATCACGATAAATGTGATGTCTATGTTGATTGTGCATCTCTGATGAAGTCTAGTGAAGGCTGGGCAAAATATAAGAGTTTTATGCTCCTTGTATAACAGCTGTTTTTTTATTGCACAGTGCACCAGCACTATAGTTTGTTAAAATAAAAATATGTAAATGTCCTGACTGGGTGCTGACTGTTTTTTTCTTTCTTTCAGGTTTTTATCACTCCTTGGCATGCTGTGCTGCTGTATCATCAGTGTCCCCATATCACTCTGCCATCCCGAGTCTCCGCTAGTCCTCCAAGTCTGGGTTGGTTGTCGATGCTTGCAAGGCAGGCTACATTAAGCCCCGATGTCCATTGTTTTTCCTTCTGATTTTATCCTCGAGCATGGCTGGACAAGCAAGGAACACGATGTGTGCTCTCCACCTCCACAGAGGCACCCTCAGTACTCTGTACATTGACCCTTCTCCCAACTGAAAGACTACGCATGTGCTGCTATCTGGATGTCTCCAGGTGGCAGTCAAGTGGCAACTTACAGGATACCCCTCCCTGAGGGAAGAGAACTGTCCTATGGATGCTCATTCTTCCCTCCCGGGCCAAGCCCCTGTGCAGTCCAAGTCCATTCCCAAACTCAGGTTGCTGGTGTGGCAGCAGGGAGGCATGGATGCCTCAACCTGTATGCTACTGGGCCAGCTAGGAGACACTTCTATACAAACAGAGTGGTGTCAGGGTGGAATGAACTTCCAGCTGAAGTTGTTGGATAGAAGACAGTGGTAAGATTCAAGAGAGGGCTGGACAGGGTGAACTGGAGAGTCAGGGTTGTTGGTGGGGCACTGCAAATCACTTTAATCTGGAGGATCCACAATGGGCAGACCAGACAGACCTCATAGCCTTCTTCTGCTAGCTTATTTGTATGTTCATAGATAACCATCCTTTATCCTGGTAAACTAGTTGGCCCCCCTCACACCTAGCAAAAGCTGACTGCTCAGACCCAGTCCCACAAAGGAAGGCTTGATCTGCCTAGGCTCATTGAGTGATGCCTGGTAGATTATCAAGTAGGGTTGCCACCTTTGGATGAGGCAAAAACCGGATCCTAAGCTCCTCCTCTAGCCCCACTCCTTTTCATGACTCATCATGTACTGTTCCTCCAATAAAAGGCAACACTTAAAGCAGCAGTGAAATAAAAATGTTAAGATACTGTACTGTGTCTGTTAAAGTTACTTTCCGAGGTTCTTCCTATTTATTTATTTATTTATTGACATTGGTTAACCAGATAAACATACAGAGATAAAAGAAATCTCATTTACATATATGATCTGGGGGGAGTAAGGGAAATACTGTAAATAGCATACAACAGTATACATACTTTTTATATTTTTCTGCCTCCATTTCCTGTTCTTGTCCACAGTACTATTTCAAAGCCAAAGAACTGATCATACGTTTTTCTTGTGGGAAAAAATAATTTAAAACATTTAAAAATTCCTAAATTCTGTTAGACATGAAAATGTTTACCAGCAAATGAAAGTGGGGGACAACTGGCTCTGTTACTGTTACAAAAGGTGGGGGCAGCTTTGCTGCTATGCCACTTTAAGATGCAGTGGAAAGATTAGCTTAAGTAAGTGCTAATGGTGTTAATGGCCATAACTTTACAACTCCCAGAGTGACTGCATTCACAAACAAAAGGCTACACTGACAACAGAACTTGTTTGTAACCTGGACATGTAGCTGAAATAATGAGTGATATGACAAAATGTGTTTCAAAAGTATGTGAGCACTCAAAATGGCTCAAAAACCTGACCAGCACAGAGCAAAACCGGATTACCTGATAGGGACCCTGAAAACCTGATCACCAGGTAAAAAACCTGACAGGTGGCAACCCTAATTATCAGAGAGGATCAAAAAGGAGCACATTGACTGTCTCCCATAAGAAGGCAGAGTTTCTGCCCAGGGAGATTGCCACTGCACAGAACCGACCAGCTCATCTCTTTCAAACTGTGGACGGACTGTGCAATCCAGCCTGTCTGCAGTTTTGGAGAGTATTGTCACAAGAGAAATGTGATGGGTTTGCTCAATTCTTTGTGGATAAGGTTGCTGACATCAGGTCCGAGATCTGTGCAGCTCGCTCCAGTGGGGATGGCGGTGGTCGGTGGGAGGTTGCAGTTCTTCAGTTTATCTGGTCTGACTTCAGTTGGCCAGCGATCGAGGCTGTTGTGATGATTATCCAGAGTAAACGGCTGACCTGCTGTAGTTTGGACCCGGGCCCAACTCGCCTCCTCAAGGGGTGCATTGAGGTCATCGGCCCAGTCCTATCTGAGATTGTCTTGTACTCCTTAGAGTCAGGTATGTTTCCGGACACTCTGAAGGAGGTGGTGGTGACACCTCTCCTCAAGAAACCCTCTCTCAACCCAGACTGTCCTGCTAACTACAGACCCGTCTTTAACATTCACTTTGTGGGTAAGGTTATTGAGAAGGTGGTCGCACTGCAGCTGGAGGATCACCTTACCATCCATGACATCTACAATCCTCTCCAGTCTGGATTTCAGAAAAGGCATAGTACTGAAGTGGCCCTTGTTTGGGTCTTCAGTGATCTCCTGATAGTGAGAGATCAGAAGAGCCCTTCCGTCTTTGTTCTTCTTGATCTCTTTCTATAGCATTTGACACCGTGGACCATGGTGTGTTGCTGGAGTGCCTGCGACTGAACTGTGGACTATCTGGTTCAATCCTCAGATGGTTTCAATCTTACCTCACTGGCAGGTTTCAAAGAATTGTTTTGGGGATGTATTCCTCTGACAGATTTTCCTTGTCGTGTGGGGTGCCTCAGGGCTCAGTGCTGTCACCCATGTTGTTCACGGTGTATATATTGCCATTGGGAGATATTGTATGGTAGTATGGGCTGAGTTTTCACTGCTATGCAGATGATACTCAGCTCTACTTGTCCTTTGTGCCCAAACAGGTGGGAGCTGTCTCGAGCTTTAACAACTGTCTGTCTGAGATTCAGGACTGGATGAGTGCTAACTGGTTGAGATTGAACCCGGACAAAACTGAGGTCCTGGTGGTGGACCCAGGTCACCTGGCAGAGGGGTTGTTGACTGGGTGACCATCTGGGCTTTGGCTTGGTGGCTGCCAGCTGATGACCTCTGAGCTGGTGTAAGATCTGGGCATTATTCTTGACAAAGGAATACTCTTAAATTTCAGGTGTCGTCCATTGTCAAGACTGCCTTTTACCATCTGAAGAATATCACCTGGATTAAGCACCTCATTCCACTCGATGACCTTCCACTAAGGCTAGGTGGGCTTTCCTTATCTTGGGCTTTCCCAAGGGGATATATGGCCAGTAGACAACACTCTGTGGTGAACAGTATTTCTAGCCCAAGAAGTGGGTCCAAAACCTGTTTAATGGAGTTCCAAAAAACTTGAGTGTGGGGGCAGTCCCAGAGCAGATGATATAGTGACCCAAGGGCTTGCTTACAATGTGAACAATGGGGAGAAGGAATCTGACCTATTTTGTGCAGGTTTATCAGGGTGTAGTATAAGCTATGCATAATGCTGAATTGAGTCAGGGGTAATCTATCTTGTTTGATATATTTATAAACCACGCCCCACACTTTCTTCCAGAACTCTGCTTCCACTGGGAGATAGAGTTCTTGGACCCAATAAAAACAAACCCCCAAAGGGAGGCATGGATCAACTGGCAGAAGTTGTTTATATACCTTAGATATTGCATGTGGTTGGTCTGCCACCTGAAAGGCCCGAAATCATCCCTCTGATGGTTCCACCCTCCAGGACTTTGTGCCCAGAAAGGAAAGTACTGCATTTTTTAATTGCAGGTACTTCAAGATATCATTAGAACAGAGCTGGAACTGGTTCTGAAGGGTAGAAAAGGGGGTTAGCTCATTTCCTTGAAGGAAATCTGCTAAGGTAGTATCTTTCAGCTTTGGCAGGAATGAGAAAGGAATAGGATGATGTCCAATCTGGAAGTGAAGGCTGTTAAAAAGGGGTTGAGCAGGCAAGCACTACCAGTCCTCTGATACATGCTTTTGCATTTGCTGTAAGGCCTTAAGTGACCACCCCACCGGGGAAGCTCTGAGCGGGCGTGGGAGACGGGAAGGAGTCAAGTAGGCCAGGGCCAGAAGTGAACTAGCAAATCTGTGTGCCAAATCCCTCTCTATGTGCAGCCAAATGGGATGGTAGGTGTCTTTGGCCCAGGGGGCAACCTCTTTAGACCAAAGTGCCACCTTACTGATGTATTGAGCACCATAATAAACAAAAAAGGGAGGGTAAGGCAAGCCCACCTTGCAGTTTTGGAGCCGTTAGTTTGAAATGAGCTCTTCTCACCATTTTGCATTTCTATAGGAAGGAATTGAACATTTTCTGCAACCTTGTAAACCAGGATATGGGAAAAAAAACAACCCAGCATTCCCAGTGGGTAGAGTAACCTTGGTAGGACAATCTTTTTAAGAATGTTAATGCGACCTCAGAGAGATAGAGGCAAGGCTCTCCATCGATCCAAGTCAGCTTGCAATGTTCGTACTAGGTTAGAAACATTTTCTTTGATCATAGTAGGGGTACTTCTGGTCACATTAATCCCCAGGTATGTGAGTACTTTGGGTTCCCAGGAAAGACCAAATCGGACACAATTTGATTTTCTGGCATACTGGTTGAGGGGAACAATCTTTGTCTTGGAGAGATTTTAAAATTACTTACTTGATTGCATCCATGCAGCTATGTTTGTGTAAATTTCATGAAACTACTTCCTTAAAATGCCCAGTTCTAAGCAGTTAAAGGCATTCCAGCCTATGGTTTAAGGGACTTTGATGCACTTCCCTAGGCCATGAAGGCTCTCGGCCTTTGGCCCAGTGTCCTTTCACCACTGGGATGTACATTGTAATCCTTACAGCAATTCACTACTTATTCTTTACTTTGTAAAGTCATATTAATATGCATACAATTGTTGTTTTTATTAGTTTTTTTTGTAGATTTTCTAACACTCATTCATAAGGTTAGGTATCAATTTGTAATTTATAAATTGCATTGTTTCTTCTACAACAGAAAACAACAATTGTATAGCCAGATCGCATTTTTGTATTCCAAAATGTTTTCACCAGTAACTCAGTAAAATAATCACTGCTATCATTTTCAGAAAAAAACAGACAAAAATTGTTTGATGATTTATATACCAGAATTACTTTTTATAGGTGGCTGAATGGGGTATCAAGAAGCTAGGTCTTGTCAAATACGCTAGTAAGTCTGCTGGAACCTACAGTGGGGGAAACAAACGCAAGCTTTCCACAGCCATGGCTCTTATTGGATGTCCACCTATAGTGTTCTTGGTAAGTTGTTCATTTTTTAAAAGTCATTGTAACTTGCAAACCATTTTCTTCCAAAAATATTTGTTTGCAGCAAGAGCTTAATGAATTCTAGTAAAGAATGCAACTCAGGGAATCATCATCCTTGTTTTTATTGTGCTCCTCTGGACTGCCACCTGAAGTTCTTTATAAATGAACATTACAAATAATCATTATATAAAAATGGGATATAAGCATATTCAGTACACCACACCCTGCCATATTTCAAACTCTTTATGCCTGCAAATAAAGTAATGCATTTATAGAATTTGTAAAGACAGTACTAGAGAAGAGATCCTAATGTCCATGGGCAGAACATTCCATAGTCATGGTGATACATAGATATATATATGGTACACTAAATAAAAACACTAAAATTACCAACTCCTCCCCAACAAAAAAAAACGTTTCTGTTGTTCCTACATAGACTTTTTCATTTTTGGGGAGTTCCCTGATTCCCTGTGCTCTCCTTTGCTTCTAGTTACCCCTTGTACAATGCTCTTTGGGTTTTGAATACTGAGATAGTTGTAGCATTATTTGTATTTCAAGTTTCAAAGACTCTGGTCTTTCAAGTAACTACAACTCCTACAGGGCTCAGTGAAATGCCTGCAAAAAGGATATCAAGCAGGCTGAAAGTTTCTACTGCAAGGACTTGCTCACAAACTCATATGGTGACTCCAGAAAATTTTGGACCCATGTCAAAACCTTCCTGGAATCTAACCAGTCTTCTACACCAAATGATATAGTTCTAAATGGCATCCATTGTAATGATCCTCGGACCATTGCCAGCTTTTTCAATGCTCAATTTTCTGACTTAAAGTTTACCTCCTCCTTCCCAGCCGTGCAAATTCCAAGTACTCCTCCCGATAGCTCAGTCCCCTCTTCTACTCAAGTCAATAACATGTGATGAAGTCCTTAGGCTACTCAGTACAATCTCAGAGACCACAGCTCCAGGCTCTGACACTCTTGAACTTAGGCTTTTAAAATTAGCTGCCCCTTTCATAGCTGCTCCCCTAGCTAGGATTTTTACTCCCTCTCTCTCTCTCTCTCTCTCTCTCTCTCTGTCAGAGTCATGTTCCAGATATCTGAAATATAGCAATGATAACCCCTGTTTTGAGAAAAGGTGACCCTAAAGACCTCTCAAACTACAGACCCATAGCTATCCTGTCAGTCCTCAGTAAGATCCTTGAGAAACTCGTAGCTACCCAAACTATTAAATTTCTTTGGAGAAATGACCTAACTTACTGCACAGCATGGATTCCGAAAGGGCCACAGCACTGCTACAGCACTCCTCATATTTACTGTACATCTGATACTTTATCAGCCATGGACTCTGGCCTTCTCATTGGGGCTATTTTCATAGACATGACAAAGGTGTTTGATTTAGTTGACCACTCTGTCATCCTTGCTACCCTTCAGTCATTGGGCTTTGCTTCTAACATTGTCAGTTGGTTTGGCAACTATCTATCAAAAAGGACACAAATGGTCAAGTACAACTCTACCCTCTCTGACAAGACTACGTTGAATATTGGTGGGCCCCAAGGGTCCATCCTTGGCTCACTCATATTCTCCTTATTCATAAATGACATCACATCAAACCTCTCTAAGACTACCTCTCTTCTGCATGCAGATGTTATTGTTCTGTACACTAGTGCCAAATGCACTATGGACATATATCTGCAGCTCTCCGCTGACTTTCAGCTAACCCAAATGTGGTTGACGATCCACAAACTTCACTTAAATGAGTCCAATACCCAAGTTCTGCTATTTGGAACAAACCTCAAACTCAAACACCACCTAAACAATCTCAAAGTCTCTGCCTTGGATAGCTCCTCAGTTGGAGCTGTGACCTTTTTTAAATATCTTGGTGTCACCCTCGACCCATCGCTAAACTTTGGTCTCAATATACAAAAGGTCTGTAAATCTGTTAACTCCAAGCTAGGCATTGCCTGTCCTAATAGTTATGTGTTAACCCCCTCTGCTAGGCTAGCCATAGCTTGTGGTATACTCCTTCCTTCACTTACCTATGGCATTGCCACCTATACAACTGCATCTAAGTCAAGTCTACAGAAATGGGATGTCACCTACAACAATATTTGTCTCTATGCATCCTCCTCCAACCGTCTGAAACATCACTGCCTCCTCTACTCAGACCTGAGATGGCTGCCACCTAATGCACCTAGGCTCTATTCTCTTGGCTCTATCATTGATAGTATTATTAGATCACAAACCCCTTAGCCCCTAGAAGATTTTTTTCTCCAGCAGCACTCTCGCTCTGTCTTACGCTCTGTGGACAAGTCCTTTGTCTATAGCCCCAGACACAGTTCCTTCAAAGGTACCAATGCCTTCACCTGTCAAGCTCCCCAATACTGGAACTCCCTTCCCTTAGCTGTTCACCCAGCTCCCTCTCACAACACCTTTACAAAGGAGCTACATAATTATTTCTTTTCAGCAAACAAATGCTCCTGTTTCAACCCCCCTTAGCCCCTCCCTACTTACCTTCTCACCCCTTGCCACAAGTTGTTTCTTCTCAATACTAAGCACTTTCCTGACACTTTGACTGTTGTCTCACTACATATACTTATTGTTATATAACTTCATAGTTTTTCAGCTGTACCTCATCAACAGTACTACTGTCTTTCACATTTTTGTACACCTATCCTGCTTTACTATTTCCTGCATTGCTACTTTTCTTCCTGCAATACTAATGTTCATTTTATGCAAATCTATCATTATGTGCACCTTCGTACTGTTTCTGATGCCATACCTGTTTCCTGGCCTACATTTCCACAATGTAACAAATAGTTATTTCTGAATGTTATTTTTTTATAATGTTATGTTGTTGCTATATTGTATTGTATTCTCCCAGGTCGTGCCTGAAAAATCATTGTTTTGGCTAGTGCACCTGCCCAGTAAACAAAAACTAAATAAATAAAAATAAATAAATTATTGGTACTGTAGCAGATTCTCCCACCTATCCACCCCTTTCTCTAGAAAGAAGTCCTTCCTGAAGCCTGCCCCCCCCCCAAGTTTGTGTCTGTGGACGCAGAGGTTGGTTTACTTATTAATTTAAATAAATCTGAGGGATTCACCTTGTTGTGATGCCTGAGAGAGTGCTCTACCTTCTACTTACTTCAAACAAGATGCTAGAATAACTAGGCACTCCTGTAAAGCTGAGTAATGGGTGTGATCAGGCATGAGCCATTTTAGATGATAGCTGGAGGACTGTAGTTAGGACTAGTCCCTCTAGTTCTATATCAATATGGCAGAATAATAACAAAATCTGGTCAGAGCCACCATGGCTGCTTCAGAGTGGAGAGTCCTAGTGAAAAGTACTCAGAGATCCCACTGTGGGTGATGCTGTACTTGCATGGTACTCGTGCATGTGCAGTGACTGATAGCCACTGTGCATGTGTGATAAAGATCCTGCCATGCCCAAGATGGCCACCATGACAGACGTGCACATGTGCAATGAGTTCACAGTGGCCATTTTAGGCACTGCAGACTCTTTTGTTTTGGGTGCAACTGCAGAAGTGACAGGTGAAAAAAAAAATAGTGCCCCCTCAGGGGTGGGTGTGGGTGTTTGTGCTGTCCATGGAAGGAAGGGTGGTGGAGAACTAAGCCACCAGCACCGACTGCAGCACAGCGGACATGAGACCGCAGCACTGTGGAAGCACAGAGATGAGATATCCAATCATGTACTTCCAGAGCTCATTTTCACTTTCCTAGCAAAACATCTGCAGGCTCCATCCATGCAGCTATAAAAAAGAAATAATTAGTTACAAGACTATAATTCCATTGAGGAAGTCTGGCGAGATTATAAACCATGAGAATAAAGCTTGTGCAGTTTTTGATCTTACCAGAATCCTGAGATGGAATGAGAAGCCAACTATAGATCTTAATCAAGGGTATCTCTTGCAACAGGCCACACCTGTAGAACTACAGCCACCAGGCACTAGGACTACACAGAAACTTTTCTAGCTAGCAGTCTACCAGGTGGGCTGCCCACACCTATGTCACACGCTGATGACACTCTTCCCATTATAACCGTGGGCAGCCCTGCACCTTCCTCAGTTCTTTTCCTGCCATTGACCATCGCACATCAGACTTCACAGAAAATACTACCAGCTTCAGTAGACCGCCTTTTTCTGTTTTATTATTTTCATTTTTCATCCTAGCTCTCTACATCACATTGATTCCAAAGTGATTTCTTCCTCTTTTTTATGCTGATCTCCATCTCCGAGAAGAAGCTGTTTTGGATCTGTGCCTGTGGAGAAAACATCCTCAAGAAGAACGCCTGTGATGCCTGTATCTGCTGCTTAGGCCCAGACCACGATGTGCAGGCCTGGAAGCTCTGTTTCCACCTCAACCAGGCTACCAGGAGGTGCACCAGAAGACCTTAGAGACCTTCCTGCTCCAACAGAAGGTTGCCTGCATGTAGAAGGTGCTTCATGCCAGGAGTGCCTACACTTCAGCAGCCTTGTCCTAGGGTTCCCATTCATCCAAGGCCTGGGACAAGTTCACCAGGAAGCACAAGCACCAGGATAAGGACCAGGCTAAGGAACAACCTTCCATTGATTGTTCCTGATCACTGTATCAAATGTTGACTGTGCTGGGGCCATCTTTCACATCAGGAGCTGAGCCCCCCTTTCACCAATGCCCTCTCATCCACAGGGCTTGCTGTGGCAGCCCTTCCTACCCATCTTACTCTGGTGGGCATGGGTTTGTTGGTGTCGGGTACTTCCCCAGCCCACCAACCTTTCAGATCCTGCTGTTCAAGCACTTATTCTCCATGGGCCATCAGTCAGGTGGTTCTGCTGGTATGGACTTGGCTGGCACAGATTTGGCACCCCCCACAGCTTCGGCATACTTCCCTGACAGCGTCATCAGCTGCTTCTACAGCCCATGTCTTGGCCTTGGGGTCCCAGTATCCACCGACATCACCCCAGGCCATTTCTCTATCATCCTTTCCTCCTAGAACCTGATGATGACCCAGGCCATTGGGACATCACCAGTGCCTCAGCCTATACCATCACCCTCCCCAGTCCCGCCTCTGATGCCAGCTCCTCTGCCTCTGCAACTGGTGCAGTGCCCTGAGATTTCAGTGACTTTGAATCTATGCTCTATTCCCTTTGAGATTTCATGCAAGCTTGCCTTGCTCCTTCACTAGGGCTGGCACTGCCAGTCCTACAATGCCTACTGTTAACCTTCTCACCCCTCAAGGCAGCACCCTGGCTCTCATAACCCAGTGCCCACTCCACCTGATCCTGGACAGGGTGATGATGATGAAGAGTACTACCCGGACCTTCTTCTTCCCAATGACAACAAATGCATTGGCAGGGATGATGGGGATGCCAGCCCCTCCTATTCCACTTCCACAGTGTCCTCCAGGGGCACGTAGACCCCAGTGTATATTCCTCAGTCTCCACCTGATGACCCTTTTTTGTTTCAGTTATGCAGCAGTTGAAGGCTGCTATGGGGTTTGTGGCAGAGTAACAGAACCCTGTCCGACACCATCTGTCCCATTACCTGGAGTTGCCTGACTCTTATCCTCTCATCATACCCCCCATGAAGTATTAAGAAGATGCCACCTTGGTTGCCTGGTATAAACCTAATCTGGTCCTTGCCATGCCTAGGAAGGAGGCCAAGTTGTACCTGGCCTCTGCGAGGAAACCATTATTTGCTGAGCAACCTCAGGCCAACTTTGTGATCATTAATGCTGCTAATGACTGGACTAAGAAGCCTAAACATCTCAGCTGTCTTCCTCTGGACAAGGAGTCCAGAAGGATAGACTTGATTGGCAAAGGGACCTTCGCATCCTCTACTCTAACAGTTAGGGTATTAAACTATTTTGCCCTTATGGTCAAATTTCAAAACCAGCTATACAGACAGGCCAGAGAGGTGGCTAAGGCTCTGACAGAGGATTCTCAGGCACAGGAGTTGCTTCAGGTCCTTCAGTCTGGGGCTGACATTTGGTAAGCACTTGTTGAGATCAGCTTACAATGCCACAGATGCCTCAGCTCAAGCAGCCGCAGCTGGTATTTGCCTTAGGAGCCATTCTAGTGTTAGGCTTTGCCCAGGATGTGCAATGGCCCATCCTAAATGCCCCCTTTAGAGGCTAAAAAATCTTTGGGGTGGATGTCCAGGACATACTTTCAGACCCAGAGGCCTTTGTCCAGACCTTGCATTCAGTACACTCATTGCATCACATCCAATCAAAAAGTGGGCATAGGGTGCCCTTTCATTGTGTCACCCACAGACCCAAGCCTAGACCTAAGCCTCATGGCAAACACAGAGCAACTTCTACCCTGTCCACCCCTTCCTTTGCCCCAGAGAAGGCCCCCAGAGGAGAAGGGGTGGCTCTGGCTGCAGGATGCTACTTCAGCCTGACTACTTACCAGACCTCCCAAAAACTGCAGAAGGCTGTGATAGGGGGTTGCTTCTCCCTACACCTTGACAGGTGGTGGGAGCTCACCACAGATGCTTGGGTCCTGCAGCTCATAGAACACAGCCACTCTCTGGAACTCCTGGAGTAGACTCCAGAGCAACTTCCAGTTTTGTCCAGTTACACCCCGAACCACATCCCTGTGCTGTCAGGGAAGAGTCACACATTGCTGTGAAAAAGAGCCATACCAAAGCTCAGAGAGACAGGGGATTCTACTCCCACTTCTTCCTGGTTCCCAAATCCACAGGGGCTCTGTGGCCCTTCCTGGACCTCTGCAACCTAAATCTCTACATCCAGTACAAGAAGTTCTGGATGGTGACCATTCAGGGTTTGCTTCCTCTTCTGCACTAGGAAGATTGGATATGCTCCATCAACATGCAGGATGCATACCTGCATATCAAGGTGTGTGCCTCCCACTGACAGTACCTCAGATTTTAGTTTCTGGGAGCACACTTCAAGTTCAGTGCCTTGCCGTTTGGCTTTTCCTAGGCTCCTCGGGTGTTTTCCAAATGTATGGCAGTAGTGATGGCAGCCTTCAGGAGGGAGGGAGTTTATGCCTTCCCTTACCTGGACAACTGGCTACTCAAAGCACAGTCCAGGAAGCAACTGATCTAGACCCTGGCATGTACAACACAACTGTTCAACAACCTGGGGATCAATGTCAATCTTCTCAAATCAGTCTTGACCCCATCTCAGCACCTACAGTACAAAAGGGCAGTCCTGGATATGGCTCAGTGTATGGTTTTCCTTCCCCAGAACTGGGTGGAACACCTGATAGCTCAGGCCCCACTGCTTCACAACATCAGATATGTTTCAGCCAGATCTTTCCTCTGGCTCTTGGGCCTGATGCCCACAACCATTGTCATGGTTCCTCTGGCCAGACTACACATGAAGATTTCCCAGTGGACACTGAGGGTCCAGTGGGATCAGCACACCAACAACCTAGAACAACCTGTCCTGGTAATTTCACTGGTTAAAAAAGTGCTACTTTGGTGGCTGGAACCCAGGAACCTCTTGAAAGGGATCCCTTTCCTCATTCCCTTCCCTCAGCAAATTCTCACCACAGTTGGTTCAGGGTTTTGATGGGGGGCTCATTTGGGTCCTCATCAGACTCAGGGGACATGGTCTAAAGTAGAGACTGCCCTTCACATCAGTGCACTGGAGATGAGGACCATTCTGTATGCCTTGCAAGCCTTTCAAACTCAGCTGTCATTTGGGCCTTCTGTTGGTACAGATGGACAACATCAGTGTAGTCCATTACATCAACTAGCAAGAGGGGACCCACTCATACCCTCTCTGTCAGGAAGCCACGAGGGCCTGGTACTGGGACCTAGATCATGGTTTAGAATTATCGGCATTCATGTTCCATGTGTTCAAAATGTCCTGTTGAACAAGCTAAGCTGGTCACAGTCCTTGGCATGTGAGTGGGTGCTGCTGACCTCAGTCATAGAAGACCTGTTTGACAGGTGGGGTCATCCAGTGTTGGACCTTTTTGCATCCCCAATCAACACAAAGCTGTCGCATTTCTGCTTGCTTGCTTGCTCCAGGGTCTGGAGTTTTCTGACAATATGCGTTGTCCTTCTCTTGGAAGGGGAAGTTTCTGTATGCCTTCCCTCCCTTCCCACTGATTCAGAAGAGTTGATCAAGTTTCAGATGGAAGGGGCCACTATGATCCTCATCATCCTTTCTAGTCTCACCAGATCTGGTTTCCTCTACTGCATCAGTTGGCAGTGGAATCTCCAGTACCTCTACAGTAACCCTGTGTACAGGCTTGCTTTCCCAGGAATAGGGCACCCTGGTCCATCCAGAACTCAAGTCTCTACATCTTCGTGCGTGGCTTCTGAAGACATAGCCATGGGTAGATTTGGGGTGTCCCCAAGGGTAACTGATGTTCTGGTGGCTGCTAGGAAGCCCTCCATCGGGACTACTTATTGCATGAAGTGGAAGTGCTTTGCTCTGAGGGCAACTGCCCACCAGTTGGATCATTTCACTTGTCCTGTGAATCAGATTCTGGAGTACTTGCTGTCCTCCTCAGTCTGTGGTCTGAAGTACTTCTCCATTAGGGTGCACTTGTCTGCTATTTCAGCTTTTCATGTGCCAATAGATAGCTGTAGAATTAGAGGCATCCCATACCTTCCTGAGGGGTATTCTTCACCTGAAGCCTGCCATTCACAATCCTGATACACCTTGGAACCCGAATCTTGTGTTAGAAAACTTACTTTTCCTCGTTTTGAGACAGCTGCAACTTGAGAGCTAGGCTTTCTGTCATTGAAAGTGCTATTTTTAGTTTCTATTTCTTCTGCCTGAAGGATTTCAGAACTGCAGATTCTTATGTGTGAATGGCCTTATTTGATTTTCCACAAAGGCATACATAGTGTCTTTGTGTATGAATCCTAAGTTTCTTCCCAAGGTGGTGTCTCAGTTTACATTAAATCAAACTATCCACCTGCCTGTTTCTTATCCAGGGCATACCAATCAAGGGAAACCAGTGCTCTATACTTTAGATGTACGTAGATTTCTCAGGTATTTTACTCACCGCACGAAGGACTGTAGAAGGTCCTCACAGTTATTTGTTTCCTTTGCTCCTGTAAAAGAGGGCATACCTGTTTCTAAACAGTGCTTGTCCAAATGGTTGGCTAACTGAACAACTTTCTGTTATAGGAAGTACAGTAAGGAACTTCCTGGAGCTGTCCATGGCCATTCAACTAGGTGTATGCCTACTTCTGTTGCCTGTTTAAGGAATGTGTCAGCTACTGATATCTGTACTGCTGCCACTTGGAGTACTGTCCACACCTTCACCAAGCATTATACTCTGGACATCGCCTCAAGATGTAGGGCCGGTTTCAACCTAACTGGGCTTCATGGCTTTCTTTCTTAGGCTTGTAGTCTCCATCCACCCAAACTGTTTCTTTTGCTGTCAGAAATGCTTGGGACTCATTCTGTAGGTGTGACCTGCTGCAAGAGATACCTTGATGAAGATAGCACAGTTATGTAAGAACTTACCATAACAGTAGATCTTCAACAGGATCTCTTGCAGCAGGCCATGCCACCCATCCTTCCATCCCCCTTGGTCTGGGGGACTCTCTGGACTCAATTCTCAAACAGACTTGAATGCTGCAAACCCCAGGTTTGTGGAACACATGGCGCAAGGGGCTTGTGGCATTCCCCGGGCATCAGTCATGATTCTCAATCCCCTAGCCCTCCACCCCCCCGGTGCTCCACATGCAGTGAGTTAGACCAGCTTCTGCTGATCTAATTTTGCTGACCTTTTTACTGAGTTTGCACCAAGTATTTGGTGCAAGCCACCATACAAAGCGTAAAGTGTCACAAAGGTGCGTGACATATGGGAATTGGGCACACTGTGCGATGAAGTGTTCATGGCAGTGCAGGATTTGTTACAGAGCTTGTGAAAGCCCTGCGTCAACCTTCAAGAATCAATCCTCTGGGTTTCTCTCTTTCTCCTTGTCAGTGAACCTTCTGTTTTACTTCTGTTGGTGGGAACCTCTGACTTCTCCTCGGTTCGGCAGCTGGTGATTTTCTGCTTATGGTCTCTGGAGTGAGAACTGAGGAGGGCACAGGGCTACCCATGCTTTTGTGGGACAGACATCATCAGTGTGTGATATTGGCATGGGCAGCCCCCCTGGCAGACTGCTAGCTAGAAAAGTTGCTGTGTGGTCCTAGTGCCTGGTGGCTGTAGTTGTATAAATGTGGCCTGCTGCAACAGATCCTCTTGAGGATCTAATGTCAGAGTAAATTCTTAGGTAACTGTACTTTACTTATGGTTTCCTATGTTATACAGAACTCTCTGAACATTCCATCTGAAATACTACTGGTCTGATGTTAGAACTATGATATTACAGCTTTCTGATATCAAAACAATGGTATGAATTTTTCATTCCCTTTTGAGAAAAAATACCACATCTACTGTACATTTTGTAAGAAATAATGTATGATGGGTTGTGCATTCTGCTAGCACAATGAATGTCCCTGGAAGTGTGTTGTGCCTTCACAATGCTTATCTCAAAGTGTCTTATTAAACTTATAAAATGGGTACACTAAGAAAATTTTAAAAACAAAATAAAATCCCATTTTTTTTTCATTTATTTTCTTTTGTTAAACAAAACTATTAAAATTAGTTCCTTCCCAGGTGTCAGTCATCTGTCTAGCCACACATCCAGAAGATGGAATGTTTCTTTGTTACCGTGGAATGCAGGAATTCAGACTTCTGCAGAATTATACCGGCTGAATCATCACCTCTATCCACACAAATACACACAACAGAAAGCCTCAGTAAAGCCAGGGATTCAACTGTATCAGGGGCAGAGCAAGCAGTAAGGATTCCCCTGGTAGGCAGATAAAGGGACGGGGGCCATGGTCAGATAAGAAGCTCAAAAAATAAAACTGGGTGTAATACTTTATTCTAATTTGTGTAGGTGTAAAAAGGGGAATATAAATGAAAAGAACATTAATTTACTTTGTTCTTTTCTATTTTGAGGGAGTTTAATTTTTTAGGGCCTAGGTGATTTGTTTTAGTGAAGAAAGGCGGCAGTCATGTTTGTGATGGCTATCTGGAATTAAAAAAATAATGGTATTGATACTGTTAGTGTGCTGTGTTCTGATTGCCAGCCTATTTTTACACATGCATTGTGCTCTCTCAATGCTCAGGTCCTGGCTAATCAGGAAGCAATATTTTTCCTACCCGTTTTGTAAACACTAATAATAGTACTATAGTACTGTACACATAACTATATCACTGCCTCAATAACAGCCACTGCAGTACCTTCAGCACAGGTAAACTGTGTGCAAGAGGTTCAGTAGAAGGACTTTTTGTTGACTTCTGTACCAGAAACAGTCAATGGGATCAGTTTCACAGGCAGTGTTATATACTGTACTATACAATACATTACCATAATCAAGTCATGATGTGACAAAGGCATGTACCAGCTTGGAGAATTTTGCATTTGGCAGCCAGTGACACCTACCTGATGTTTCAAGGATTGGAAAAAGTTGCTGTGGACCATTGCTTATGCTCATTTTTTGACTGTCCACCAGTGATTTATTAGCATACCAAAAATGCATACCACCATGACTATATAGTACATTTGACCAAAAGGGAGGGCAAGGATGTTTTTATGCTTGCCAGTTGTTCCTCTCACCTACGCCTTTGTCATATTTAGCCTTATGGGCAATCTTTTAGCCAGGCTGCAGTCTCAGTTGATCATTATTTAGCAGTTAGAATTGTTGCATGGTCAGAGGTAGGAATGCATATATTCAGCAGACTATCATATTATCTACATATAGTGGAAAACCCAGACTAAACTTCCTCTATATCTCTCCAACAGCAGCATATACATGCTGAACAACTTCGGACACAGGACAGAACCCTTAGGTGTTTGGCAGGTAATCCCAGCTGAGAAGAAAGAGAGCATTTCCATTATCACTGACTGAGACTTACTGTACCTGTGATGTTAGAATAGAACCAGCTTAACAATGCCCATGAAATACCCTTTGTGTCCAGGTCAACCCACAAGCACTTTTCTTGGTGGCTCATTATGTCAGTGGCCATAGAAAGGAGTTGAAAGCTGACCTTTATCAATAGATTGGAGTAGCTCATTACCCTCCATGACCTGAGCAGTCTTGGCAGTACAACCTTTACAAAAACAAGATTAGAATTTATCAAGGATGTTCAAGTTCTCTAAATACAACTGCAGTCATTCCACTTCCACCTCATCCAGTACCTTACTCAAGTATAAAATATAGGGGATAAAGTGATAGTTTACAGGGTTACCAATACTAAGAGATTTTTTTCAGTAACCAGTGCTGTTTTCAGGGGTGAAAAAACTGTATCCTCTGAAAACTGGCTGTCAATACCTGCCTGCAACACAGGTGCCATTTACCTTGCTGATTCTTTAAATAGCCAAGAGGCACATGGGTTATCTCCACAGTAGATTATTTGAACTACAGACAATTCATCAAGTAACTCTGGCAGGGAAACTCAAATCACAAAGTCAGAAGGTTCAGGGACTGTTCCCAATGTTTGCCATAGCAATGATCGGAATCTGCTCTGTTGATACCCATCGGATTATCGGAACATCCATTTACAAACTGATTCAGGTTCCATTTCAGTGGCGGAACCTAGAATTTGAGCCAAAATTGGATGTTCAGATACTACATCTGACACTTTAACCTCCCCGCAAAACAGTACAGCAGAGAAAGAGAATCTCAAAGTACACGAAACAGTTCCCCCAACCCCACTTGTTCATTCCTGTCTCTGGTTGGCAGTAGTGTACGGATTGCGGGTACCTTTTTCTTTTAATTCTGACTCTAGACTGCCTTCCCTCCTCCATCTGGTCAGTTGGTATGCAGTACAGTAGCATAGTATAGAGTAGTGTTGTGAATGGTGTGGTGTTGTTGACAGGGTAGGACTTGGTGTTGTAAGTAGACATGGCTTCCCTCTCTTTTCCCCCTTTAAGCTCTCTGTGCTCCTGGGTTCAGGTCTCATACAGTAGTTGGACTTCAGGCATTATTTTTTTAATTCCATGACACTGAGGGAGAGTAGGGGCACAACAAATGAGCAAGATGGGTCAGGCCGAGGCCCCAATGATGGTGTGACTGATTGCCCCCTTTGCACTGCCCCCCACACCAGCTGACCCAGACAGATTTGGTTTCTATTCTTCTAGTCCAAAACTAGCAAAAGGGGTGAGCTGGTAATGAGACAGAGATCAGTTAGGCAGTTGCAAGGTCTGACTTGGTCATCTGGTATGATGGCATGATTGTGGCTGGCCAGTTTTATAAAACTCCAGGGGAAACAGAGCCACATGCAGTACAACTGTGTCTGGCTTACATTTCTAAGGGTTTTGTTATGGTCAGCCTGACCACCCCACATTCATCACATTTCTCAGGGCTCCATGGGGAACAGTGATGGCCAGGCAAGGGCGACAAGTTAAGAGAACAGAGTTATCCTCCAAAATCACTGCAGCATGATGTTGTTATTGTGTGAACCTGGATCAGGTGCTGTGGGACCAAGCTGAACTTGGGAGTACTCAGATGGATCTAGTCAGTGGCAGTGTTTCTTCATCCAGTGACTATCTACTACTCACATCAGGGTAGGAGGAAGGACTTGGTCTGAAGAATTGGCTAGACCTGGATAAGCAATAAATTGATGGTCACTGTCATAGGGAGAAGGGACATTGGAGTGGACAACATTAGAGGACAATCTACCAATCTACCAGGACATATGCAGGACAGAGGAGGAGGCTGGGATGGCCTGTACTGCCAGCCCTATTACCGGTGCCACTAAGGAAGGAGGTAAGGTGGGGACAGGGGTGGGGTGGATGATGGTTTTGTTCTTCAGTGTTTTACCAAGTGGGGGGGGTAGGGAATGAACTAAATGTTGGATGCAAAATCAGATATCAAAACAATTCTGATTTTGGGAATCTAATTATGTTTCCTCATTTTTGAAATTAAGAATCAAGATGTTCAGAAACATAATGCAGAATCCTAATTTCAAATTCTGAACTGGATCTGGTTAAATTCGATTCTAGGTTCTAAAATCCGATTCTGAATTCTGAAATCTGATCAACCCAGCTTTGTTGCCAATAAAGTTGATAAGGTTGTAACAACACAGTTAAAGAAATTCTATGAAAATCTTATACTACCTTATCGTCCAACTGAAGAACAAACTGATATTAATGCAAAGAAACTGAGGACCCCATATTCAACTGCAGCTGATAGTGCTATGCAATCGATAGTATAGTGTGCTAATTATTTCTGTGCAGATGTAAAGTGCAATACTTTTACATGTAGAGCAACCTGTCTGGTGCACATTGCATTTATGAATTTTGGCTTGTGTTAGTGCAGCACTAATTGCAGATGTGCACTGCACCAGACACAAAGGAAGAAAGCAGGTAGTACATCCCAAATGGTTTAACGCCTTTGTTCCTGGGTGCCATGTTTAAACAGCAGCAAACTATTGATCATACAAGGCATGCAGGGCACTAAGATGACATTTGCATGCCACTGTGTGACCTATAGCAGCTCTGCACAATGCTTCCATGCCATTGCATGCAAGGAGGCATTCTGCAGAGCAGCAGTCATTGCCCTGTCCTTCATCCAGTCCTTATGTACAGTAAAGAATCATCCCTGTATTAGTGTTACCCCCCCATCCCTGTTTGAATTGTAACTGCATCCCTGGTGCTAGCAGTATCCACTCCTACCCTGATCACTGTTTTTATTAAAACAGTATCCCTGGTGCTAGCAGTGCCTCCTCCCACCGTGATCCCTGTTTGTATTAAACAGCACCCATGGTGCTAGCGGTATGTCCCCACCCCAGTCCCCATTTCTTTTCAAATAGCATCCATAGTGCTTTTAAACCCTCCCCACACCGCAACCCATGAGAGTCCCACTTTCCCAATACTCAGCACCCACCACACTCTGCCACTATCTGGCAGCTGTGCTGCTGCTACTGCCTTTTAACCTTTTTGGAATTAAAAGCCATTTTATCTGATACCCAAAGTGGTGTTTTTCTTGACTTGAACTGATTGGAAGATGAGCCCAGCTACTTCTTCTACAATTCGTGAGTAACTTGCCAGTGGTTCCATCCGCAGGGACTGGTAGCTGACTTCTTGCTACTTTCACCACCAGACCTACCCAAATGAATTCAGTGGTGGCAGTGGGAAGAGATGTGTATGGCCACTGGCGTAGACCCTCCTTTCACCAACTTTTCCAGCTGCCATCTGAATGAATGGGCATGAGTGCATGCTTATAATAAAAAAAGCTGTTTTTACAGCAGTATAAGTGCACACTCTGTCCCATTCATTTAGATATCAACTGGCCAAGGTGGTGAGAGAAGGCTCTGTGTGAGTCACCTTCCACCTGCCTGCCTGCTGCTACCACTGAGTTTATTCAGATGGTACAGGTTACAGATGGGGGTGGAGGGTAGTGGGTGCTGAGTGGGTTAGGTGAGGCTATTTTGCCTTTGTGTAGAAGCTGTAGGTGTACCAGTTGCACCAGTGATACACCTTTAATTCAAATGGGGATTGAGCAGATGGAGGGTACTGCAAGCATGAGGAACGCTGTTTTAGTACAAACAGGGCAGAAGGGCAATACATCTAGCACCAGGGATGCTGTTTTACTACAAATAGGGATCACGGTGGGAACAGGGATCAGGGATGAAGGAGGGAGCCCTAGCACCAGAGATGTTGCTTTAAATCAAACAGTGATTGAGTGGAAGGTACCACTAACACCTGGCATAATCTGTTAGTATACCTCAGCAAGAAAAAATCCTGGCCTCTGATTGGTCAGCGTTCATCTTCTACAGTGATGTTTTCCCAGCAAAATTTCACTGTAAGAAGGTCAGGCATGCAAATTACTACGTGACAGAAAAATCAGTAGGTGCCTTGAACTCGGCCTTTAAAAAATGGTAACCCATGCCACCCCACATCAAACACAGAAGTCTGGCTGGGGTGCCCATTTTAGTTCATGTCCCAAGGATTTTGGACCATTCTGGAGTCAGAGTTCCACATAAATGTCCTGGAGATGATGGCTGTTCTACTTAGTTTCCAGGCTTTCCAGGAATACCTTAGCCACAGACCCTTGCTGATTCAGACAGACAATGTAAGTGTCATGCACTGCATAAACACACAAGGGAGGCACTCACGCTTATCCCCTGTGCAAGGAGTAATGACAGTGTGGCAGTAGGTGATGTCTCATCTGCCATGTTTGTCTCAGATGTCCAAAACATCCTGGTGGCTAGGCTAAGCAGATCTCAGTCTCTGGTGCACAAATGGGAACTACTGATCTCTATGGTACATGACCTCATAGCAAGATGGGGTCTTTCAGAGATAGACCATTTTGTGTCCCCACACAGTGCAAAACTGCTGTGTTTCTACTCACTCACTTTAGGGTGTGGGGTTCTATGGTAAGACCCATTATCCCTCTTCTGAAAAGGGAGGTTTCTTTATGCCTTTCATCCAATCCCTCTTATACTGAGAGTTCTGCTTAAGCTGCATGCCACATAATACTGGTGGCTACTTTCTGGCCTCACTAGATTTGATTTCCACTTCTGCAACATTTGGCAGTGGAGCCTCCTGTTCCACCACCACCCTTTGTTGGGGTCTGCTATCTCAGGTCTGGATTACCCTGGTCCATCCAGTTCTGCAGTCACTGCATTTGCATGTACAGATCTTGATGACTTAACCATTGCCCATTTGGGGGTTTCCACCAGGTGGCTGATGTCTTGCCTGCAGTTGGAAAGTCTTCTACAAGACACACCTAATCTTTGAAGTGGAAGTGCTTCTCCATATGGGGATGCCTCCTGTTCAGTGGACCTAGTCACATGTCCTGAGAATACAGTACTTGACTACCTTTCATCTTTATCTGACTCCAGTCTTAAATACTCATCCATTAAGGTGCACCTGGTTGCCATTTTGACTTTACCTGCCCCTATTGATGAGCATACGGTGGCACAACTAGAGGTGCCATGTACATTTTTGAAAGGTATTCTACACATCTATTAACAGTTAATTAACTGGTTCTGCCTTGAGACCTCAATTTCATTTTGGAAAAATTTACTTTGGCTTCATTTGAGCTTGCTGTGACCTGTGAGATGTGCTTCCTTTCTTGGAAAATACTGGTTTTGTTCACCATGACTTCTGCTCGTAGTATTTCCAAACTTTACGCTCTGATTGTGTTCTGTTGTGGGAAGTAAGGTAAGGAACTTCCTGGTGCTATGCATAGGCTACACATGGTATGGCCACTTCTGTTGCTTGCTATCAGCATTTTTCTACAGCTGACATATGTGCTACTGCCACATTGGACACTGTGCATACTGTCACTGACCACTATAGTCTAGACATCGTCCCTCATAGATGTTCTAGATTTGGTTTTGAGGTGTTGCAAGGCCTTCTGACATGATGACATATCAGACTTTTCCATCTTTTCAGGGTACCTTGTGTACTGCTTGGGAATCATTCCAAAGGTGTGGCCCAATGGAGGTGATATCCCTGATGAAGATAGAAGAGTTACTCATGTAGCAGTAGATCCTTGACAGAATCTACTCCACTGGGTTACAGTGCCTTGTTTGGAGGTTTCCATATGTAATTTATGTATACTAGATTTCTGTCTCTTGCCTTTCCTTGAGTGTCTGGTACTGATCTGATCTCCTGGTTCCTCATGGGATGAGGCCTTTGAGCTTATGTGTGGTGGGGAACTGAAGAGCAACTAAATAAAAAGACAGAACTGCACCCAAGGATAATATTTCAGCAGTGCAAAAACTTTAATTAAACTTAGATAAAAGCAACTGCCAGAACCATGCATGGACAAGAAACAACCAGCCTCAGTGCTTCTTCCTTAGGAACTGAGAAGCAATGGGGCCGCCCATGATTATATATGCTTGCCTGTGACAGAATAACAGATACCACATATGCATAGCCTAGCATTGTCTACCACAGTTGTACACATCCATCCAGTTATGGTGGCACTGCTAGAATACAACACATATCTGTCCCTCTCATTCAGAAACTGCATCTACTGATGTGACACTGACATTTATTTCCTCACAGCTTCACAGCTTTGCACTCTCTCTTAAGCTTCTAAAAATAAAAACAAGAGGAAACAAAAATCCTACCAATCCCAGTAACAATGAAAGTGCAGAATTAAATACAGCTTAAAAGTGTTGTATTACAAAAACAGGCTAACAGAGATGTAGATTGCTCCCTTAACAGTTTAGATGTACTGTCACTTTAAGTCACAGTTTTATGATTGACAGCTTTCCTCCTAACACATAACTACCACCAGAGTGCGCCAGCCAGTGCATTTCTCATTCAGCAACAAAATCATACTGGACTAGTGGTGGGCGAAGTGGCCAAAATTTGCTCCGTGAAGTAATTCATGGAGTAACGTGGAATCCACGAAGTACTTACAATGCGAAGCGGAGTACATCGCGTCATAATGGGGAACATGAAGTCCATTGAAAACAATGACTTCATGTTATTCTGCTTTCCACAAACCAATTCTCCACCAACTTTAAGGTGAAGTACATTGAAATCAATGTACTTCGCCTCACTTCACCTTGATTTTGAGCTCCAAAGGCAAATTTTGCAGTGCTTCATGGGATTGCAGGTCACATGGACTCTAGATTGTTCTGCACAGCCTTAGTTCTGTGTAATGTGTGTGCAGTGGAAGATGGAGACAGTTTCCTCTCAGAGCTCTGAGATTCAAATCCTTTAAAAGCTGTTAAAAAAAAACCTTTTTGAGCTTTTTTTTTTTTGCTCACAATTTAGTATATCGATTGTAGGAAACCCTCCTGTGCTCATACCATTGAGTGTTTATTGTTTGTGTGTGGATTTTGAATGTTAATTTAGAACAGTCAGTCTCTGTACTGTCAAGTGTGCTTTGGGGGAGGAGCATATCTGTGGTGTAGTAGATTAACTGGGAGAAAAAGGCAGTCTTTCTGTTTTGGTTATATTTTTCTTGTATAACTGTGTTAATGTATACACAGCAATATTTTCAATAATTCTTGACTTTTTTTGCTGTTCATTTGGAGCAGCAGTGTCTAATTTCAGTTTGATTAAAACATTTGGTTATATTACTTGAAGTTTTCAATTTGCTACGCATTACTTGTAGTGTATGTGACTGTGTGTGCGATGAGTGCCATTAAATCAGACACCTTTTATTGTGCCACAGAATAATTGCAGCAGTGTGAACCTGCTATCCACCACACCTGCATTAATTTTTTATACTGCTTTGTGGTATCTTTACTGGTAGTAGACTGTTACTGCCATGCACTAACCCCCCAACCAGCAAAAGGTATTCTTTTCCAGATTAGGATTTGTGATTTGTGAGCACTGGTTAGGTGGTGGTGTTCCTTTGTGTCTGCATCTCTTGAGTGCACAGCACAATCTTAATCTGTCTGTGCATTTGCAGTACACCACTAATTCTGGGAGGCTTTGCATTTCTTGTTACACTCTCATTTCACTTCATCAGCACTGGGGAATTTTCTGAACATGACAGTAGCATTTTGGGGATGCACATTAATTCTAGTGACTGTGTGTCACCACTGTGCGCATGACGGAGTGCACCATTAATTCTGGGAGACTTTGAATTTTTTGTTACCTTATTATTTCACTTTGTCAGCACTGGGAAATTTTCTGGGCACAAGACAGTAACATTTTGGGGATACACATTAATTCTGGTGACTGTGTGTGACCACTGCGTGCATGACGGAGTGCACGATTAATTCTGGGAGACTTTGCATTTCTTGTTAAGCTCTCATTTCACTTTATTAGCACTGGAAAATTTTCTGGACACAAGACAGTAGCATTTTGGGGATGCACATTAATTCTGGTGACTGTGTGATCACTGCATGCATGATGGAGTGCACCATTAATTCTGGGAGGCTTTGCATTTTTTGTTACCCTATCATTTCACTTCGTCAGCACTGGGGAATTTTCTGGACACAAGACAGTCGCATTTTGGGGATGCACATTAATTCTGGTGACTGTGTGTGACTATTGCATGCATGACATCTGAGTGCGCCATTAATTCTGGGAGACTTTGCATTTCTTGTTACCCTATCATTTCACTTCGTCAGCACTGGGGAATTTTCTGGACACAAGACATGAACATTTTGGGGATGCACATTAATTCTGATGACTGTGTGTGTGTAAAGGGCTGCCAATATTGTTGTCACTTTGCCTTACTTCGCATTAAGGTGGAATGACAAAGCAAAGTAATAATCACAAGGCGAAGTGAGCCTTTTGCATTGGCCACTCCACGTACAGAGTGACAACGTGAAGTGCCCACTTCACTGGCACTTTGCTGGCAAAATTTAAATTCACTACATCTCTATACTGGACCAGAACTTTCACATGGCAAAAAGTAAGACTTAGCTGCAGTAGTAAAATTAAGTGCCCACACTACAACAACAAACTAGCGACTCCACTACTCACAGAGTTCTAAACACATCACTGTACACTAGCTCTTTAAGATGGGGAACACATTGACCATTTTCCAGTCCTCTGGCACCACACCTTGCCAGACAGACTCATGAAAGATAAATGTGAACAGCCCAGCTAATTGTTCCTTTAGCTCCACTGTGATCCTTGAGTGCATCCTGTCCATCTCTTGGAACTTGCAGCCTTGCTTGGTTTTGCTAGGTAGTAATAATAGTAATAGTCTATTTGTAGCACACTCCTTCCCAGGGGTGCAGAGTGCCTTACACAAAAATAAAACTTTACATTAATAAAACAATATGTCAGAAAATAATCAGTAAAACAAAACAGTAAAACAGCAGAAATAGTAGTAATCAAATAAATTAAGTAGCAGATGGCATCAGTAGAGTTCAGACAGATATCATAGGCCCAATCCAAATAGGGCCTTGTAGATCAGTAAACTGACCTTGATGGTAATGCACCACTTCAAAGGTAGCCAGTGCAGCTCAAACAGGAACAGGGTTATGGGGCAGGACATAGAAGGCCTACCAGCAACCTGGCCCCTGTGTTCCACAGTAGCTGCAGGCACTGTAGGATACCTTTATTGATCCTGAGGTAAAGGGCATTGAGGTAGTGAAGCCTGGACATCACATACACATGTACTAACAATGGCAGGTCTTTGGGGGGAGGGCGCAGAGACTTAATCCAGGGGATATTCATGAGATGGTAAAAGTCACTCCTGACTACTGCTGACACCAAAGCCTCAAGTATCATTCTCTTATCCATAATGACCCCCTGAGTTTTCACCATAGCAGAGGCCACAAGACTAGAGGATCAGAACATCAGCTAAGCTCTATCACTTCTTTGGCCACCATCCCACCTCTCCTCAGACCAGGCTCAATCCCTATGACCCTCATCTTGTCTGATTTAAGTTTCAGCCAGCTAGATGCCATCCATTCCTGGAACTCAACCAAACGCAAATTATGCACCCCTATTGCATCAGTCATCCAGGGTGAAAATGACAGATACAGCTGAGTATTGTCTACATTGCAGTGAAAACTCAGCCTGTAACATCTAATGACCTTTCCCAGGGATAGCATGTACACTGCAAACAACACAGGAGAGAGGAACAACCCCTGGAGTATACCACGAGCAGGGGCTGCAGGAGCAAGGATAAATTACCTCTCACTACCTTCTGCATCCTATCACTGAGGTAGGACTTGAACCAACAGATAACAGTGCTACTGAGTCAACAGTACTGCCTTAAGCAGTCCAACAACAGCCCATAGTCCACAGTGTCAAATGCTGAGGAGAAGTTGAGGAGGACAACAACTGACCATTTTCCTCTATCTCTTGTTTTGAGAGGAATTGTGCACCCTGACCAGTGTGATCTGAGTACTATGCCTGAAATTAAATCTGGACTGGAAGGGCTCATAGATGTCATAAACAAAGTGAGGTTTGCCTCAAGCAGCAGCCCCACAATCCTCTTAATAACCTCCCTAAGAATGGCAGATTAGAGACAGATATATAATTCACTAGGCATTCAGGAACCAGCAAAGGTGCCTTCAGTAGGGACCTCACCAGCACATCTTTTGACTCCCTTGGAAAGAGCCTTCTGAGATGGAGCACTGTGCAATCACAACAAACAATGGACCCAGTTTAGGAACCCTACACTGCTCACTAGTAGACTCATCAGGCCTGGATCCTGCTCATAGCTGGTGGGCCACAGCTCCAAGATCACCTCATAAACCTCCTGTACTATACTGTACCTGACTTAAACTCTCCCCAGGACAGAAGAGTGTGCCTGTGAAATGCAGGCTCGACTCTGCTGGATTCCAACAGCCTGGTTGGTGAGCTCCTAGCCCAAATGGAACACACCCTATCTGAGAAGAACTGGGAAAACTCTTCACACCTACAGGATGAACCCACTCTTACCAATTGCAGACAGTTTGGATGAAGTAACCTATCTACTGTCTGGAGGAGTTTAGCTGATCCGTTCCTCCCTGCAGCAGTCACCATGTTCAGAAATGCTGCCTTCTTACAGTTGATTGGCCTGTGGTATTCACTGTAGTGAATTCTCAAACCAGTTTGTCTTCTTCGGTCCTGGATCTCCTCCAGTAATGCTCTAAACTCTGACCCCTAGACTTAACTCTTTGAGATCCCTGTCAAACCACATGGACCTCTGGCTTGAAAGCTGGGGTCAGATACAAATTGGTGCTACTGAATTGAAGACCGAGGTAATGGCCTTATTATATGCCACCACTACCTCCTCACCTGCTGTCATCACACCTGAGATATCAAATACCATCTGAAGTCCTTCTGATGACAACCCTCTAAAAGGTAATTATGTGGGTGCCCCTCACGCACACATTTGCTTTGTCTATAGTTGCTTAGCAACAAGTTTTGCACACCTGTAATTAATTAAATTGTTAGTGCCCTATAGATTTGACTGGATCTAGGGGCCGGCAGCTTTGTCAAAGTGTAGGCACACTATGCAAAATGTTAGGCACTTTACCTGATGAGAGACTCACTGCCATAGTTTACTTTTTAAACTTTTTACATGCACTTTCTGTCTTAAAAAAGTTGCCTGTTCCATTCTGAGATGTAGCACTGTGGATTTCCTTTCAGCAGCTGAGCAAAAGACATTTCCAAGAAGGAGTGACGAGTGCAGGATTTTTTATTCTCTTTCTTAGCTACATATTAATCCTTGCACCCAGGTCTGAGTGCAACCATTTTAGTGGATTTTGAGGGTGATATTGAACTGCTGTCACAGGAGCTGGACTTCAAGTTGGGGATCCATAAAAGAACATTACAGTGCAATGATCCAACCAACTGAGGATCAATCTTGAAATAATTAATCTCGAGCCCCAGGGACAAAAACAACTCCAAGGTGTGCTTGTGTTGATGGGGCCACTACCTGGGTGATTTAATGCCTGCAAGATGCATCCTGGCAACACCTAATGCCATTGACCCTCCCAGTGAATGCCCTTCCCCTTCTGGAGACCCTTTGATAAACACTAAATATTTATACAGCATGGCTGCCATTCCAAAGACCCTTATTCCCCATATGTTCTGGTTTTATCTTTTCTTTACTGTCTTTTATGAAGGGATTTTGTAAAGAAACAGTATCCTTGTCCCCTAAACTTTATCTGCTCTTGGTGGTTTTCTGTGTTTGATGTCATACTCTCCTGTCTGCAATATCATAATTATTTCCATGACAACCAATTGTTATCATAAACAGAGTATCGTGACATTGAATTTAGATAGGCAGCCAGTGTAGACGTCTGAGGCAACAGTAATCCCATTTTTAAGCTACTGCCCTTAGTATTAAAGAAAAATGGGAAGATAAATACAGAAAATGTGTGAAATTTAAGAAGAGTTGTGTGTAAATACTGTTTTTTTCTAAGTTTCTCAGAGATTTCACAGCCTCTTTAAAGACCATTACTGGCAGAATTTCAAACCCCAGGAATCTCCCAGTATGATTAGATATATGTAGTCAGCTCAGAATCTCTGACTTTCCTGGAGCTGTAGTAATGTAATGTGGAATGTATGCAAATAATGAAACTAGAATACTACATTCAGACTGCTACCTATGGGGGACAGTGTTCCATCTAACAGTCGGATTCATTTTCTTCATTCAGACAATCCCAAAGAGCTTCTCTTTGCAACTTTGTTACAAATTTTTTTCTGTCAAAAAAATATTTCTTTATTGTGTTGATTTCTCTGCCTCTAGTAGCTTTTTTGTTAAAGTTAGCGCTATTTGGGGATTTTTTTCTTGGTTCCTAGCAGTTCCTTTGTGGTTCTCAGTTTAACACTGCTGTAGCAGTTTTAACCACCACTTAATTTGATTAATTTTTGATAAAAGTACCTTATTTTTACTTTTTTGGGAGAGTGATTAACGTTATTTGTGTTTGGTCCCCTTTTTAGGGCTGCAGTTGGTGGAGCCCTGAAAATCAGTTGCTTTCAAAAAAAGGACTCCATATTCCTTGCATTCTTTGTGAAAGAACAACATGTTGGTGTAACAAAACACTGAATAGCCAGCACTCTCCACCTCTTGTAATAAAAATGCAGCTCTCAAATAATCTGTAGAAAAATGGTGCCAAGCTTTATTGCAGGTGCATAAAAACACAACTCCCTCCTGATGCATTTTGGAGTAATAAAACCCCTTTATCAAAGGATCCCCAGCATCTTTTGTTTTTGTAAAAACCTGAAAAAAAAACCAGTCCCTCGTCATCCTCCTCCCCCATCCCGACCATCCCACTGAGCACCCACCACCTCACACCCCCCTTACCTTATACAGTTGCAACCATAGACATGGTCAGATATTTCCTGAAATTTCTGTGATACCTGTGAAGAAACTCCCTACCTGCCTGCAGTACTGCTATGGGCCACCAGAGAGAATCTCTTTAGATATATTGTGAAATATCTGGAAATATCTCAACATATTTATGGCTGCAACTGTACTTACCACCGGAGGTCATTGGCTGTCACCTTCTGTGGACCAAGACACATCTGTACTCTTTAAAGCAGAATCAAGAACTGAGGAATAAAGAAAAGTGCCTTATAATGTATTTCAATGGTATTTTGAACTTATGTTCATAACTTTGCCATTTTTTGGATTTTTTTTCACCACATTTTTAACATAGTCTTTTTGGGACCCTGGCACTGGCACTGTTAGTTTGTTAATTGGGGTCAGAAGGTGATTTAGTGGTTGCTGCATGAAATCACCTTTTGGGTCTGAATAATGAAATTTCACCACCAGCATTCATGAGATGGGGTCCCAAAAAGACCATGTTGAAAATTTGGTGAATCAATTCCTAAAAATGGCCAACTTATAAGCATTCATTGAAATTTTTCTAAGCACACACATAGCTTTGGCCATTTTCAATATTTTGAGTGTTTGTTGCATGATGTGCACTCTTATTGTATCAGTCAGGATTTTGTCCAGATGCTGTTAGAGTGCACACCATCATCTCTGTGCGGTTGTGTCTATGTGCGGTTATGTTCATGACATTATGATCCCATGCCTATGGGTCTGATATTTATTTAGTAGGAAGCAGGGCATTTCCAGCCCATTTTATAATGTAGTCTATGTCCTTGTTTAGTTTTTATATTGTCACAATTCATTGTGGGGCAGGATATTCAAAGTG
The DNA here is from genome assembly GCA_016271365.2 of Neoceratodus forsteri. Lineage (NCBI taxonomy): Eukaryota > Metazoa > Chordata > Ceratodontiformes > Ceratodontidae > Neoceratodus > Neoceratodus forsteri. The sequence goes on along the minus strand of CM057453.1, from coordinate 1,209,138,414 downwards.
CATTACTGAGTGCTAAAAAGGTTAGCAAGTCACTAATACCATTTTGCATCCCACAGCAGGAAAGTATCACAAAATGCCATATTTGATGGCATGGTTATCAAGTCACTAACCCATTGGTAACTGGCTCTAAAACATGCCCATGTGACCCTTCTTATACAGCCTTGCATATAGGTACAAATTCCTCAGCTGCTAGCCTATCGGCTCTAGCCAGAGTTTGTTCTGTCAGGAACTGATCGCATTAGTTATAAAAATAAAATAATTTCTGTTTAATCGAGGTTCCTTTTCTCATCAAGGAACTAACCATGATTTGCATATTTTTTCCCTTTTTGAGAGTTTTCTTTTTTTCTACTGACATTTGGCGTGTCAGAAAGAACTGAAAAGAGGACATGACCTGCGGTTTTAAAAACTGTATGTAACCCCCACCCAGGTATGCCGTTTCCATCTTGACAGCACTACCTGGTGGGCTGGGTTTGGGGAGAAATCTGTTGCTCGGCACAGTGGCTAGGTTTGGCTACTGTGCAACAGGGGCACCCAAGTAACTCCAGACAAAGGAAGCAATAATTGTAATGTCCAATACCAGAAGTGGGATTCTAAAGTGTGGCTTTTATTCATATCCAACAGAATAACAAAGCATAGGGGGCTACACTCCTGGTAATGCAGATTTATGGAGATCAGAACACATCCTCATTCACTTTAGCCCTCAGGCTCTGAAACACACTGGGCACACAACCCAAACTTGTACACTGCTCTGGGTTTTCCCTGACTTGGCTTCCTTGCCAGCCCTTTGGACACTTTCCATATAGTATGGAAACATTTACTGGTGGCTCCCTAAACCACCTATGAGCACTTCTGCTCCATCAGGGAATGTTCCTCATCAATCCCACGTCTGGGTACTTTTCTCAGGCACTGGCCAAGTACCTGAGAGAAAGCAACAGGTGTCCCAAAGCAGACCCGTAGAGGTGAATTTGGTTACTACTGATGGGGGGTCTCCCACCTCTCGCTCCCATAATTCATACCCGGCCTTTTCTCTGGACTGTAACACCTCATTCTTGAAAACACTTTGCTGTGTAGATTCTTTTTACATGTGTTGACATTCAGTCTACTGTCTTTACATTCCATTTGTGCTGAACTTGAACATACTTAATAAGTGGCTGTGTCCATTACTCTAGACCCCCCCACAGAGTTAAGAAGTCCAATCCCCACATCTTCCAAACTGTACTTGGCTGTCTTTTCATGACCCCACAGTAACAGTCACTTTAGTTTCATCTTGTTTCAGGTGAAAACACATTGGCCTTTTAGCAGACCGAACTCACCCCTTGGTTGCAGGTGCCCCACAGGTGTTTTCTCCTCAAAGAAATCTCATCCAGAACTTCTGGTGCCTCAGCATGAACTTAACTCAGGCAGCTTCTTTTTCCCTAGCCAGATCATGGGGGTTGCCCCTGGAAGCAGGCTGATTCCTTCCCCCCATCCCAGCAGGGATGGGGCCTTGAACCACTGAAAGCGGTCTCTACCACTTCACTGGGCTCTTCTTGTGTTCCTCTTCAGGTGAGAACACACACCTATACAAAAAACAATATAGCTTTTTGACAGAGCTTAGAGCTCTGAGGGCCTGCTTACAGCAGATCACATCCTTCCTCTACTACAGACTGCAACAGACTCTACTGAACTAACTTCAAATTTCCCAACGTTCTGCTCTAACCTCCAACTGCAACATTCCAGTGTGGCTTATGCAGCTGCGACAGTTCTAAAATGATGTCATCCCTCAGTCTCAGCTGAGACTGAAAACAGAATGAGACAGTGTGAAATCCATTTAACTGGAGTTTCACAAGCTGCCTTCCCTGCCTACCACTAGGTCTAACTGGGATTCTTGTAACCCCGGGTAACGGGGGGTTACATGTATAAAATGTTTTCAGATATTTGCTAAGGCTGATTTATGTTTGGAGTGCCTGGGTCCCAGTCATATCTTTTCTTACTGTGAAGTGTGCAGTGTGCAGTACATTTTATCCCAAAACCATTAAGAAAAAGGGACAAAAGAATAGAAGAAATGGCTTCTGCTCCCACCTCAGTGTAACCTAAGCACCCTGAAGAGGCCTATTCTTCTCCTTCTTCTCCTTACTCTAAAACAAAGGCGAGTTCTTCAAAAGATTCTTCAGACCCCGAAAGTACTGAGAAAGGGTCTGAACACAGTAAACATAAAAGACCTACTGAGCAGGCTCCAGGGTCTGTGTCTGCTAAAAAGAAACATAAAGAAAAACATGTCACTGTGCCTCCCTCTGAAGAAGCAAGGAAGCTCCCAGCAGACAAAAACAAAATGCCCTCTGCTGAGGACATTGCTAAAGCACTGCAGGTCATTCAGGCCTTACAAACTGCAGGTTCCATTCTGGGTTCACCAGTTCAAGTCCCACCACCATTTCCCACAGACTAAGGTCAAGAAGTTTACTTTGAGCAGGAAGAGAATGATCCAGATTTGGGGGAACCCATAAAGCCTGAGGTATCCCCAGAAGATGATTTTGGTACCCCTTCCGAGCATGATGATTTTTCATCCCATTTTTTTCTTTGTAAAACAGATGACTGACACTTTGGGCCTCCCCTCTCAGGAGTCCATGGAAGATGAGGAGGAAACAGAATTTTAAGATATGATGGGTCTGGTTCACACTAAAAGAGTATTTCTTCCTATTCATAATTCTCTTAAAAAAACACTTTAAAAATTCTACAGACACCCTCCTCTGTCCCTAGAGTGGACAAGAATGTAGAGACAAAATATCAAGTGGATAGGTCTGCTGCTGATTATTTGTATTCTCATCCAGACTATAAGATATGTAGTGCAGGCTACTGTCTGTGATAAAGCTAAATTCCCTCTGTCATGTCATCCTCCAGATAATGACTCAAGAAAAATTGACACAATGGGGAAGCATGGTTATTTAGCCTAACCACTTCTCCTCAGACAGGCAGCTTATGTGGCATATGCTGCACAATATCAGAAGGTACTTTGGAACTCTGGACTAGCATTAACTAATAGGGTTCAGGGCGATGTGGCATATGATCTGGCCGACACTGCCAGGATGGCATTAGATGTCACAAAATACCAATTTCACATTGCTGTGGATGCAAATGATACTGCATCCAGGCTGTTGACCCTATCAATAGCTCTGAAGAGGTTTGCCTTGCTCAGAGAAACCAATCTTACCACAGGCACTCAGTTAAAGACCATGGATTATCCTTCTGAAAACAATTCCCTTTTTGGTGAAAAGACTGAGGCATACATGAAAAAGGTGCAAGTGTACAAAACCACCTATAGGAGTAACTCTGCAACAGAGTGAGCCCCCACATATTTTAGATCTGTGGGAAGGGGAGGTAGGGGTAAGGGATATTACCCCAGAGCATATGCCCCAGTCTCCATGCCTGTAGATTATACTCAAGTCAGAGACTACTACAGTGGCAGGGGCAGGAAGCCTTCTAGGTGGGCTGGCTCGAATCCAACTCCTAGACGTCAGTACAGACAGAACCCCAAAATGCACAAAGCAGGCTGCCACCTCTCTTCAAGTAGTGGGAAAGCTGGCTCACTACTTCCAGGACTGGGAAAACATCACCACATACAAGTCGGTTCTGGAGGTAGTGAGTCAGGGTCTCTGTCTACAGTTCATACAACTTCCAAAACTCCAGAGCTGCAAACGTTTTTGGCCTTCAACACCTGCAGAAATAATTTTTCTGGAATTGGAGGTAAAAAAACATCTACAAGCCAGAGCAATAGAGTCATTCCCTCTCACCCAATGGGGGAAAGGCATGTACTAAGATACTTTCTGAGCAAAAAGAATGGGGATTGGCAGCCAATCCTTGACCTCAGAATCCTGAACAAACAGTTGGCAAAGCCCAAGTTCAAAATGGTAACACTTGCCATTGTTATTTCTTTTCTAATGAAAGGAAACTGTCTGGGGTCTCTGAATCTGAAAGATGCCTACTTTCACATCCCAGTCAGGCTTTCCCACAGAAAGTACTTAAGGTTCACTCTGACCTCAGGGCACTACCAGTTCTCAGCACTCCCCTTCAAGCTCATTCTGCCCCAAGAGTATTCACAAAGTGTCTATCAGTGGTGGCAGCTTACTACAGAAGGCAAGGAATCATTGTATTCTCTTACGTGGACAACTGGCTAGTCATAGGGGAGTCATACCAGCAGGTAAAGGAACTTCATCAGGGTCACCCAAAGTACCTTGGAGTCTCTGGACTTCCTTATCAATACTCAATGTGTCAGATGGAACCAGTTTTGTCACTGTAATTTACTTGTGCAGAACTAGATACTATCCAGGGCAAGGCATTTCTCCTCCAAGAGAGTGTGGCAAATTTACTAACCCTAGCAGACTCCTTTGTATTGGGTCAGCCCAGGACTGCAATACAGTTCATAGCACTATTAGGACACATGGCCTCAACTACCACAGTTGTATCAAGCTCCAGGTTTCAGATTAGAGTTATTCAATAACACCTGAGATCCCAATGGTCCCAAAGAAGGGATCCCATTTCAAAGCTTGTACCAGTTACAATAACTCTGCTACTGGCTCTACACTGGTGGAAAAAAAGGGACTGCCTCAGGCAGGGCATCCCTTTTCAGCAACAGCACCACACTGTAGTCCTAACAACAGATGCCTCCTTCCTAGGGTGGGGGGCACACACAAGTGACCTCACAATCAGTGGAACTTGGTCCCCTCAGGAATTCAAGTTGCATATCTACCTCATAGAGTTGAGAGCAGTCCTTCTTGCCCTAAAGGCCTTTGCTCTTCAATTGAGGGGTTAATCAGTCCAGGTCAGGACAGACACACAACCACCATGTGGTACATCAACAAGCAAGGGGTACAAGCTCCTTAGTGCTGTGCACAGAGGCCATGAAAATCTCATTCTAGCATATTCCCTGGAAGTGCATCTATTGGCCATTCATCTTCCATGGAAGGATAATACACCAGCAGATTCACTCAGCAGAATTCACCAGGATTATCACAAAAAGGCTTTAAACAAGCAAGTGTTGGACACAGTTTTCAGACATTGGGGCACTCCAGAAATAGATCTGTTTGTCTCAAAAGAAAACCGTCAGCTTCTTCTTTTTTGCTGCATTCCCCCTTATTGAGCACATTGCCCATGAAGGCGTTAGCCCTTGATTGGACAGGGAAATTCCTGTATGCTTTTCCTGCATTTCCACTGTTGTTGAGAGTCCTTCTCAAACTTGGGAGTCAGTCTGCAACAATGATCTTGGTTGCTCAAGACTGGGCCAGGCAGCCATGGTACCTACTGCTCACCCTGTCCACCAAGCAATCCATTCGTCTTCCTCAGAGACACAATCTCCTAACAGCTGTTCAAGGTCAGATAGTATTTCCAGACCTTAAAACCCTTCACCTGAAGGCCTGGTTCTTGAGGAGTTAGAATTTTCTGAACTTAAATTGTTAGAAGAGGTTCTTAAGGTCCTGAAAGTTTCCAGGAAAACGTCGTCCAGAAAGACTTGTACTTCAAAGTGGAAACAATTTTCCATCTGATGCAAGTCTAAGCATGTCAGTCCTCTTAAGGTAAGCTTACCTATACTGCTTGACTACCTTGTGTACTTGCAGGCTTTAGGCCTGAGGCCTGCAACCCTCAAGGTTCACTTAGTAGTAGTATCTGCTTACTTGTCTGCAGATGCTCAGAGAACAATAGCTTCACACCCTACAAGATTTCTGCACTGATCCTAGTTACATTATCTTCCATACAGATGAAGTGGTCCTTAGGACTAACAGGAAATTTCTTTCCTAGTGGTATCTGAGTTTCATTTGAACCAATCCATCACCCTTCCTGTATTTTTCACAGCTGGGAATTGAAGCTTCATAGTCAGGATGTAAAGAGGTCTCTCAGTTACTACATCAGTCGTACTAATGACCTCAGGGATTCTCACTCACAACTGTTTATTACCTATGGTGAACTGGGAAAAAGCAGGCCTGCCTCAAAGAGATCAGTTGCACACTGGATAGTATCATGCATCCAGTTATGTTACAGTAAGGCTAAGAAACAGCTACCACATGGCCTCAGGGCACATTCTACTTGCAGAACTGGTGCCTCTGTGGCAGCTGCAAGGAACATTCCCTTGCTGGAAATCTGTAAAGCAGCTACCTGGAGTACAGTCCACACCTTCATAAAGCAATAGTGCCTGGATGTCCAGTCCAAAAGTGAAGCAAGGTTTGGCACTGCAGTATAGCAGAACCTTTTCCTAAGTAGGTTTTGTACCCTCCTCCCATGGCACTGATTGGTAGTCTGCATATGTCTGATCATACTGGGAGAGTCCTGAGATTTGAAGAAAAACTTACCACAGTAATATTGTTTTTTCCAAGGAACCTCCCAGTATGATTACACCTCCCACCCTACCTCCCCTTAAATAACCTGGATCAGGTTCAGCAATACTGTCATGGGAGTTATTCATTTTGCCATTGATCATTGACTTAACATATTGTTTCTGATGCACACAGAGATGACTAGGGGGCCTAGCTCTTCTTTTGTGCTGTTTTTAATCCTGTATGAAGCCTTTTCTCTGCACCAAGGGGTGGGTATTATTATTATTATTATTTTTGGTTGAGTTAGAATTATTTAATTTGGATAGTCTAGTATTCTTCATCTACAAAAATGAATCTGTTAGACTGAATGCAGTCCACCTAGAGGCAGCAGTTTGAAAGTAGCATTCTAGTTCCATTATTTACATACTTTCCACATCACATTACTACAGCTCCGGGGCAGTCAGAGATTCTGAGCTGACTGCATATATGTAATCATACTGGGAGATCCCTTGAAAGAAACAATGTTACTGTGGCAAGTATTTTTTTTCTTATTGCCAGTCCCAGGGAGACACATTTTTACTTATTTATTTAATTTGTTAATCTTATTGTATTTACAATTTTGACCAGATCAGAGTTCAGATAATCTAGTACTTATGCCTCTTAGTGTTTCATAAACTACTAACAGTCAACAGCTATCTGCATAATTAAATTTGTAACACCATGGTCTGTTATCATAGAAATAACTGTAATTGTGGTTTCAATAAGTACAGAATGTCAGAAAATACTTAATTGCAGTATTCAGATTTCATGTAGTAGATGATTTATTTATTTAAAAGTTTAACAAGGTAAGTAATACTGAAATGAAAACAGCTGTCTTCCAGATGCATTCTGGGAGATAGGGGAGAAGGAGATATCTAAGTAATAAAACTACTTAAAATAAGAAGTTCTGGAGACTGCATTTCCAGACATAACATAGACAAAATGGAAGCAGTCAAGAGGAGGGCTACCAAGATGGTGCAGAGTCTGCATGAAAAATCCTATGAGGAGAGGCTAGGGGAACTCAACATGTATTCTCTGGAGGAGAGGAGGGAGAGGAGGATATGATAAAAACATTCAGGTATCTCAGGGTATAAACAAGGTACAAGATGGTAGCATCTTTCAAAAAAAATGATGTACAAGAACAAGGGGGTATGAGATGGCATGAGATGAGGCTAGAGGAGTGTAGGCTCAGTGGCAATGCAAGAAAGTACTTTTTCACTGAAACAGTGGTTGATACTTGGAACAGCCTCCCTACAAAGGTGGTGGGGGAAAAAACAGTTAGAGAATTCAAGAATGCATGGGACAGACACAAGGGTACCCTGGGGATAGGGAAAAATGGGTACACTGTAGATCGACTAGGATCTGTAGTCTTTTCAATAGGTAGGCAAAATGGGCAGAATGGATGGGCCACGTGGTCCTTATCTGCCATCAACTTCTATGTTTCTAAATACAATAATACCGTACTAAAAGAAGTATAATTATATATATATTAGGACAAATTAATAAATGGAAGCAAGTAGAAAATTAAATGCACTTATATGTAGAAGAGGAAGGGGTCATAGACAGTTGCTAGTAGGATAACAAAAGTCATAAAGAATAGACTTTAGAGAGGAAGGAGAAGAGACAGGTCAAATTGAAAGGGGAAGGGAGGACCAAATTTAGGAAATTGATAAGAAAAAGCAGATTGACCAACATCAGATTTTCTAGAAGGAATAGAGAGAGAAGGGGAAGTATTGTTGCAGAGAGGGTAGGAGGAAGACGGCAGAGAGGATAGAAGGGATTAAGATAAGAAGGAAAGGAGCAGAAGCAGAATTTGGATATAAATGTGACACAATGGAAAAGGTGCCTAGCAACAAGAGAGGGGTGAGAAAGGGCTGAGTAAAGAGAACACTGGTGAGTATGAGGGGGAAATCTAAAGCAAAATGACAAAAAGAATGAAAAAGAGGGTACAGTCTGGCAAGGGATGATTTAGGGGCACCACTGCAGATTAAGTCATCATAGTCAAAGATAGGGAGAATCTTTTTTACTACAATTTCTTGGCAGGCAGGAAGCAGAATACTCACTTTATTCCTCTACAACGCTCCAATCTTAGGTTCTAGCTTATGGTAGTCTGCATCAATATACACTGAGATATCAAAATGCTGGTCAAGGCAGACCCAACATCAGGAACAGTAGCAGAGGAAAAAGGAAAATTAAGGAGTTGAGTAATGGGCAGAGCAATGGCAGGTTCAGAGAGAAGGAGAAGCTTAGGCTAAGGCCATCTGGTCTATCTCCCATCAGAGGATGAAGGCACACACAGAGCCTTTAGGGAGACAGGAGGAGTGATAGGAGAGAAAGAAAAAGAAAGGTGAGGAAGGCAAAGATAAGGAAGAAAGGGGGTGAGAGAGGAGGGGATATGAGAAGGGGCAAAGGTAGCAAAGTAGGTGTTAAATGACATGACAACAGTAGAAGGGTAAGAGATCATGAAGTCACTAACCTTGAGAATAGTAGAGGGAGGGAGGAAGGGTCTGTGTGGTGAAAAAGGAATGGATAATCTTCCTGAACTTGGAGGGGTTATTAATGTTGATTTGGAGTGTGGAAGCAAAGTACTCAGACTTTGCAAGTCTAACAGCTTTGGTACAGGTGTTATGAAGATGCTCAATGCTGGCCAATGAAGATTGGGAGCCAGAGATTTTAAAAGTATGCCAGGCAAAGTCTCTAGTACACAGACATGTAATCACCTCAGCCAATATCCAGGGAAGATGTAAACCTTACACTCTGGCTTTTCTCAGGGGTACATGACGATCCCAAACAGCTAAAAACTTTGGACAGAAAATAATGTAGAGCAGAATTTATATTACTGGATGCAGAGATGAGGGACCAATAAATAGACCAAAGATCAGCTAGGAGGGCGACCACGTCAAGAAACTTACAAGACCTGAGATATATCAATTAGGGGGAGGGGGCCTTAGGATGATGTAACTTGTGCATACAGTATACCATATGATGACCTCTGAGGGCATCAGGAAGGATACCTGCATCCACTAAACGGTGGGGATTAGAAGTGAGGACCCAATCAAGCAGGACATGGTTTAAGGATTTCAAATTTAAACAAGGGGTTGAGAAACCAATTGGGTTAGCTGCAGTGATTTTACATTTTCTGAAAATGTATTTCCTTTAGGGGAGAGTCAATTTATTTATAAGTCACCAAGTACAAATAGCTCACCACATGAGGAGTTAGAACAAATAGAGAAAAGAAGCTCAGCAACTAAAGCAGAGGATTTACCAGGGCAGCAGTAAACATCAGCAATAAAGATGGGAAAAGAGAAGGGAAGGGAAAGTTTAAAGAGGAGCAGCTCTTGAGAAGAGGGAGAGGAGACAGCAAGAGCAGTCATAAATTGGATCCTGGTGAATTTGTAGACTGAAACACCACTGCCCCTTTTAGAACTATCTTGTCTGGCTAAGGTGTAGCCAGGTATACAGTACTGTAGTTACATTAGAATTCTGTACCTTAGAGGACAGCCAGGTTTCAGATATAACTAGTACATCCAGCCAAAGGTTTAGCATGATAGGTAATAACTGATCAAGTTTTGTGAGAACGCTACTGATGTTTAAAATAAGCCACTCTCAAACCTTTGGGAAATTGCAACGGTGAAGGAGTAATAGGGTCAGGTTTAACTTTAACGTCACCTGGTAACAAAAGTGCATTGGGAAATAATAAATCTACTGTATTTTCTAGCAAATTGCAATAACCAAATATTTTTCCACAGAAGTATTTACTATTGCCTAAAGTCATTATTTGTGAACTTTTGTTTTGCTTTGTTTTTTTCTAAGGATGAACCTACAACAGGAATGGACCCCAAGGCCAGACGTTTTCTTTGGAATTGTATTCTTAGTGTCATCAAAGAGGGAAGATCTGTAATTTTAACCTCCCACAGGTATAGTTTATCCAGCCATCAATGACAGCATTTAAAGCATTCTCTATAAATGTGTAGAGAGTCCACCCCCCCAACACACACACACACACTGAGCTGGTGGAGTGCTATGACCACTGTGGAGTTAACGCTTTCAGACTCTGGGAGCCGGGGAGGTTACCTCTTATATATTGCATCAGCACCTTTTGTGGTGGATCTGGAACAGCACTGTCACTGTTAGTAGTGACCATGTGGCACCTGCTCTACAAACACACTTCAGGCTGGTTTTACTTACAAGAATGAGGGTAGTGAGGGCAGGGTCGCAACAGCAAAATAAAATTATACAAACAGTCATAGTGTATATGATGCTCCAAGTAGAATCCTGATCAACAGATGCCCTTAGCTTTTTCCACCCCTTCCTATGAACTACTGTTCCATTCACATTAAACTGTCGCACCGATGAGCTGGTTTTACACTGTTTCTTTAAGTTGGGAATGCACTGTTAACGCACGGTGTGTTGCTTAATTAGCTCAAAATCTGCTTTTATCAAATGCATTTGGAACTCATCTGGAATGCATCTAAAGTTCTGTAACACTACACTTTAAAAGTTGCAACTCTTAGGAATAGAGTTTGCAAGGCTTTTTTTCTGGCTCTAGCAACACATATGCAACTCATTGAGGAATTCTAATGTAACTCATCGGTGAGACAGTTGAAAGCTAATTATAAAAGCTGCTCTAGAATCAGTAAATAGCACAGCTATTGTTGTTTCAGGTCCTGCTACATAAAAGGTTTCTGTGGGGAATCAGCAAATTTAGTAGTGTTTAGCTGGAGACCTTGGGGTGGTGGCCAATTATATAGATGGGAGATGGCCCAGGACTACTTACTGGGGTTGAAGCAAGGAGGGCAAGGTGAAGCAGACCAGGGCTGCATTATGAAGACTACATTAAAAAAATAGGAAAATGACAATAGGTCCTAAATAGTTTTGTAACATGGCACAAAACAAGAGACCAGAATAACTAACATGTGTTGGAGAAATGGCAATAGGTGACCATGGAGCAACCATGAATTAATTCTCATGTAATCCATGGTTGCTCCACAATAAACTGTGATTGCTCTTGTAATTCTGTCATTCGCCACCAGAACTCAAGTCTCCTGTGCACTTAAATATATGCATTTCCCATCATGTACAGCAGCAAAATCCCAAACTGCAAACAGCAGGAAAATGGAGACAATTCCACAGTTCACAAAAGTAAGTCAGCCAAAATCAACACATATTCAGAAATGTTGATCACTTCTGCAAGTAAATAGTAATTATACAATGGCAAGAAAAGAATTATGGGCTCTGACTGGTCAGTGCCCACCTTCAGCATTGATGTTATCTCAGTATAACATCACTGTATGAAGGTCCAGCAGAAAGATGACTTCAGTAAACAAAAAATAACACTGTGCCCCTTTATCTCGGAGAACTGTCATCGCGATCAGCTTTAAACAGTGATGCCCAACCACCGTCACAGTTCCTGCTCAGCAGCAGTGAATGGCGCCAAATCCATACAATCTTAAAATGTAATGTGAGCCACCGACTCATTTTTCATTAAGTTGAAACACTAGTAAAAAAGCACAACAAAGCAGTAACTCTAAAAAAAATGGCTTTTCTGCCCCCAGCTCTGCAACAGCGCATGCACAGGTAACCACTGTGCTCTACAGTGGTTGAACACAAACCTCACACTCCATTCCTGCCCCACACCTTTTTCTATTGTTCACACAGCAGCATGCTACAAATGCAATATCTCCAAAATACACAAAGCCCATTTTCTGTAGCTATGGTATGGCTCCCCAGGGTACCTTCACCCGCTTCAAGTCTTGTACTCATCAGCACAAATGCCTGCCAACTTCACCGCCATGTTGGCTCCATTAAGTAAATGACTTGCTGCCCAAACTACAGACTCCATCCATTACTTAAAATTAAAGTGCAGGAGGAAGAAAAAACTACCAGGAAGACAACAGCCGACTGAATGGGGGGGGGGGGGGCAAACATTCCACCTGATTATCACATTCAAAAGAAAGGCCATGCAGCCCAGCACACAGTATAATTCATGCAACAGCCCCATTTAGTGGCAAAGAGAGAAACTGGACTTATTTTTCTGTATGTGCACATCCACATACAAAAATGAAATAAAAAAATGAAAAATATTTTTTCTCCTGTTATCTATTGTATTTACACATGAGTCATAGTATAATAGCAACAATGTACTCCAAGGAGTGTGGTGTGCTGGGATAATTTCACTTCTTGGGTGTCGAATGAACTCGGCCTGCTGCCTCATGCTTCAGCTACCTGCGGCTTAATGTTATCCCAGCACAACACACACACCCTGTCGTGCATTATTGTGTAATTGAATCACTGTTCAGTGTTGTACTTATAATATTAAAAGGAAAATCAGCCTGTTCAGCACAATACAAGAACTCTACATTCCAACTACCTGTGTCTGTCTCTGTATTGGTGCTTTATTGTACTTGCTAATATAGGATGTGATGTTACAATCTCTTTTATAACATGGGCTATCATAAAACAGAAAGCCAATTTGGTTAATGATTGTCACCTGACCATTGATAAATCCTGCATATACACACAGTTGTTGTTAAGTGGCAATGAAGAAAAATCCCATGGCAGACCTGCACTCATTATCCGTGGGGAAAATCAGTAGCAAATGGCAGCCATTGAAATACATTGCAAAGTGGGGTGACAGTAATAGAGCACAGTTCAGATGGCAGCAGTGTGACAGTGAGAGATATACTGCAGTCAGAGCTGCAATGGTGCTGCATATATGTCCCCGTGTTTTGCAAGCAGTGCAAATTATTCTTCTCTCTTGTTGCCTGAGTTGCGGGAGCAGTGCCCCCCCCCCCCAATGAATCACAATCCACAGTGAGTGATACACTCTCACACCATTTCAACCATTATTATTGCCACTGCATTGTTTCCACAGCACTGCACTTCTTGCCACACTGGTTTAAACATGCAATACTGTAGTATGTAACATAGTGTGCGTCGAAGTGCAGTAGCCTGATCTGTGTTATTTTTGTTGCCGGTCCACTTGTACAGTACAGAATAGCATGCCATGGTGCCCACAGCGACAATCTCTGATCCCCCTCCTACATTCAGCGATCACATGATCATAGTCATTAATCACCACAGTCCCCTGTTTACCCATTTCAGAAATGGTCCTGCTCTCCTGCTCTCTTTGTCACTAGCTCTCTTCCACTGGTGATTAACTGTGCTTCTTGTACAACTGTGGATAGTGCAGATCTGTGTCCTGTGCTTTCAGTCAGGGGACACAGTGTTTGAGAGTGAACCAAGGCTTATGGGGGGGAGAGAGAGAGAGAGACATGGAGGGTTCTGGAATTGTACAGCACAGTTTTTGTAGTGTTGTGCCTGTGTGTGTGTGTGTGTGTGTCTTCTCTCTCTCTCTCTCTCTTGCTCTCTCTCTCTCTCTCTCTCAAGTGGAAAGTGTCCATGCACAGTGACATGATCATAGTCATTAATCAGCACAGTCGCATTTACCCATTTCAGAAACGGTCCTGCTCTCCCGCTCTCTCTGTTACTAGTTATGTTCCACAGGTGATTAACTGTGCTTCTTGTACAACTGAGGATAGTGTAGGTCTGTATCCTGTGTTTTCAGTCAGAGGGACACAGTATTTGAGAGCTAGCCGAGCCTTGCGAGACAGACAGACAGAGAGAGAGAGAGAGAGAGACACGGAGATCGGGAGTTGTACGGCACAGTTTCTGTAGTGTTGTGCCTGTGTGTCTCTCTCTCTCTCTCTCTTGGAAATTCTCCATGCACAGTGACCGTAAATGTAGGCGACAGTCTCCTATGAGCAGTGTTACCCACACAGTAAGTGCATAGCTATGATCAGTGGCTCAGTGTGTGGTGAAGGGTCCTGGGGTGAAAGTCATATGCCGTGCAGATCTTATCAGTCACAATATCCCTTGTATAATACAGTGCAGCATAATCCTGTATAGCAAATTGTATGATATGTTTCATTGGGACTGTCATCTGCACAGTACAGTTGTCTCCACTGCTTTATAACAAATTGTGTTATTTGAACTATATGTTGCAGTGGCAGAACACACAATACATTGTGGTACTGCAGCTTACTGTATGTTGTGGAAGGACACAAAATAATGTTCCCATGTTTTCTGCATGTTATTGCAGTATCCTTTCTTAATGTAACTCCGTATGTTGCCCATGTTATAAGAGTAATAACCCACTGCAGGGTGTGCAGTTATTGGGCATTAATCATCACCCTGGGTGCTGTGAGCACACTTGGCCTGTAGCTTTGTGCCTCACAGAGCACCCGGGGTGTTGATTAATCCCGATAACCACACACCCTGTCATGGGTTATTACTTACATCAAGCACAACTCCCTATTACTATGTCTCATATGATTACAGGAGTGCATTCTTGAGTTCTTTGAGTGAGAGAACAGTGAAGCAAACCTGCTTTTGTATTTGGTCTTTGCTGTTTACAGTTGTGACATGTTTTCGACTCTATGTATTTTGAAGTGTACTCCCTTTCCCTTCCACCCAGGATGCATCTGGAAACTACCTCTTGTTAATTCAGTATGTCTTTCCTGGTGAAACTTTTGAATAAATAAATAAACGAACAGTAGTGGCACTCAAAGGCTTGAGAAGAAACTCTTGTGACAGGGTGACCCCTGTCATAGTGGACACCCCTGGGATAAGTTGAAACCCCTTCCCCAAGCAGTTTTTATATTTTGTATAATGTCCAACATGCTGCTTGGGTAGCTACAACAAAACTAAGATTACAGTTACAAAATAAGAGGGCAGTCTTAATACAAGAATAATAAAAAGTTTGTGTATGCTTTATTTAGATGTTAGCAGCCCTCTTTTAAGATATATTTTGCAGTAGACAGCATGAGGTAATGTGGCCCTGCAAGAGAGTTTAAGACAGAACAGCACAGAATGTTCTGACCTTGGCTCTGACCTTTAACAATGTTGTGAACTAGTTATGTAATGTGCTCCGCCCCTCAGATATTTGTCTTCACAGAGTTTCTTTAGCAGTGTTATTAGCTGGGGGTCTGCCTCCAATTGATATTATGTCAGTAACTTTGGCTGGGCAAGGGCTCTGACACACACCCTCCTGCTGATGGTGGACACACATGTCTGCCTCGTAATGCTGAAGCAACAGTGCTATCCAGGGCTATACGGACCTTCAGGGTCTTTATTTTCTATTGTTATTCTGTGATCACCATCTGACATAGCCCTCATCTCCTTACCTCCTTGTGATCTTCCTGTCCATTTCATCATGCTGTCCCCACCCCTACCAGCAGAGTGCTTTTCCCATCCCCTCCTCAGTACTGTAGAGACATGTGGGGAAGAACTCTTACACTGCTCAGCTCTTCTGTCCAACTTTAGGGGAGGATGAATGTCAATGTCACCTGCCTATCATAGACCATTTTTCACCTTGTCCTTCCCACTTTTTTCCACCTGCAGTGGTTTGTATTGCCCTCAGCTATTTTTTCACGGTGCAGATGGTGCACTATTCTTGCCCTTTTAGGTCACAGTTTGTGACAGTATGGCTTAGCCATTCTTACCTTGCATGGTTGTATATCATTTCCCCTATCTGGGCTGACTGGGTGCATTTAGAAAACCCAATTACAGTTAAGCACCATTTGTTACCATCCCCCATGGTATAATTTTCTGCCCATACCATGAGGGGAGTTGCTCTGCTGTGAAATACTTATTTGAGTCTTGGCTTAATGTTACAGCAAGCTTGAGTCTGCAATCAGCGGCAGTGTCTGCATAGCTTTATTACCTTCACATGTATTTCTTCTTATTTTCCATGCTTTTGTGAAGACTTCGGGGTACCTCGGTGTGGTTATGATGCGTTGGTTCATACCCCAGTCTTTCCTATGAGAGAATTTATCAGGTTTAATCAATTGTTTGCTACGGGGTTTTTAGTATTGACTTGTCAGATTTTTATTGTTAATATTACAGATGTCAGTTGCCTTAGGTCCCATTGCAGGCCCTATTCCTTGTACGCCAGGTCCCTACACTTTTCCATCTATCCTATCTCACACACAGAGTCACTAGTCTGTAGGCTGGGGAAGTCCAAACCACCGGACACCATATTAGACTAGATTTCCTCACCACTGGTAAAATACAGACAGATCCCTCTCCTGGATCATGGATGATGTGATCAGCCATATGCGGAATGTCTGTGGTTTGAACTCCCCAGTTAGGCAGAAACAATTTGTATCCCACCTTAAGCATCTCAAGACCACTGACACATTTGTTCAAGAAACCAAATTACTTGACAAAGACAATCCTCATCTCAAGGTAGACTGGATGGATCAGGTTCTATGTTCCTCTGCCCTGCCAAAAGTGGGGAGTTGCTATCCTCCTCAAAAGTCCCTTGGGTGGGTGGTTTTGGCTATGAAAAGAGACCCACATGGTATGTGGCTCCTAGCCCTTTAAAACGCCCCTGATGGTTCTATATTATTAAGGAACCAACAGAATAGATGTCAAACATTCTTCAGTTCACACAACAGGTTGTGGAAAGAATGGCTAGTATATCCGAAACACGTCAGGCATTGTGAATTTTAATATGTCTCCAAAATAATAATAAAAACTACTTTTTAATATGAGATCTGTGCTCTTGTAATTTTATCAGAGGTTGGTGAGTAATAGACTTTTTTTGCCTAATGTTGTGGAACTCCTTTCCCCTAATACCTCACTTTTGGTAGGTGGGGACTTTAACCTTGTATTGGACCCCTACCTTGACAGGAGCCAATCCCAGTTTGAACCATATATCAAGGGCTCCCAAGCCATTTACCTTTTCATGAAGGACTATGGGCTGGTGGACATTTGGCATCTCTTTCACCCTTGAGACTGAGATAATTCTCGATGGTGCATGATACTTATAGCTATCTTGATCTCTGACTAATTTCAGCTTCCATAACCCAAGTCACCATCAGCTCCACTGTCATGCCTCTCAGTATCTTAAATCATGTGCCTATCCAACTCCACTTTATGTGAGGTGATGTTACTCCTAAATCTCCCACTTGTAGACTTGATCCCTTGCTACCTCAGAACCCTGAGTTCCTGTATTGGATCTAGGCAGAAACCATCTTTTTCCTGCAAGTTAACCAGCCCAAGGATATCTCAGTGGGATCAACATGGAAGGCCTGGAAATCCATAATGTGGAGAAAAATGATAAGCTTTGCTGCCAACCGCCAGCGTCTAGAGGAGCTGGATCTGCAAAGATTGAAGAAGGAACTTCAGGCCAAAGAATCTGACTATAAGAACCTCCCACACCCAGATCCAAATTCTGCATTGCATTCAGCCATCCTGAAGCTGTGACTAGAGATTAACACATTCCTTTACAGGATGGCTGAAATTCAATTTTGCGCCTTAAACACATATATTGGGAGGGAGAGGAGAAAGGCGGCAAAGACTCTGCAAGCAAAAAGTGGAGAGATTTATTGCCAGAGAGCTAGAAGGTATACTACAAACCTCTTCTAAGTCTGTCAATTACATCATGCAACAGTTTTATTCCACTTTATATTCTTCCCCCATCCACCTGACTCACAACATATTCAAACCTTTCTATCCTCTCTGCAGCTCCCTAGACTCACGGAGGGGCAAGCTGCAGCCTTAGATGCAGCCATTTCCATAGAAGAAGTCTTCAAATCCCTTTTATCCCTCAACACTGGAAAATCCCCAAGAGGACATGGGTACCCAGTAGACTTTTTCAAGCCCCTGGCCCCTTTATTATGTCCACTTCTCTGTGAAGTATACAAAGAGGCTGAACACTCTGGAATCCTTCCTCCCACAATGTGAGAGGCAGTAATCACAGTGCTGCTGAAAAAAGGAAAAGATACCACCCTTACATCAAACTGCTGCCTGATCTCTCTCATTAATGTTGATAGCAAGGTATACACAAAAGCCCTGGCTTCCAAATTGGACCCACTTTTTACCCCAGCTTGTTCATCCAGCCCAGGTGGGCTTTGTCAAAGGCCATTTGAGATCAGACCATCTGCATTCCTTGAATGATCTCATCCATGCCACTAAATCTTCCTCCACCTCTGCAGCTGTGGTGGCCATTTACTATGAGAAAGCTTTTGATTCAGTTAATTGGCAATATCTTCACCTTGTCTTAGCCCACCAGGGGCTTAACCCCCATTTCCACTCATGGATCCCAATCCCCTACACATCCCCATCAGCTAGGGTCCTGACCAACTCACTTGTCTCCCCTCCCTTTCCCTTAGCCAAGGGCATGAGGCAAGGATGCATACTGTCACCCCTGCTTTTTGTCCTGGCAATAAAGCCTTTGGCAGCAGCAATCAGACAGCACACAAATATGAAATGAATCTCTCTCAGCAAGGGGGGAGTATACTACTATGCTGTATGCTGATGACCTCTTGGTCCTCCTTGAAGATGCATGTAACTCTGTGCAACCCCTGATGATCCTCCTTTCCCATTTCACTATGTTCTCCGAGCTCTGAGTGAATCAGTTGAAAACTGAATTCTTCCCTTTTAAGCAAAACTGTTAAATGTCTCTTCTTGAAGCCCTTGGTCTTCAGTGGCCACCATGGTCCATCACTTACCTGGGAATGCAGGTTACCTCAGACCTCACCAAAATGGGTGACACCAATTTACCCAACCTGCTGGCTGAACTCAAATCAGAATGGGATCATTGAAGGACACTGCATCTTTCACTCCCAGGCAACATTTCAGCAGTTAAAATGATTTCCACTCCTAACATCCTGTATGTTCTATCATATTTCCTACTGAAGATACCTGCAAAATGTCAATGACTCTCCAGAGCTGCTCAGAGAACTGGGTGTCCGTGACAAATACTAATCCAGAAAAGGCAAAAGTCATGGCACAGCTACTCCCATTCAAAAAGAAGGTTACATGACACAGTCTTGTGCTTTTTCTTGATTTATTGCAAATACCAGACTTTTATGGTCATACTCAACAGTTCAGGGCAGAAAACCCTATAAAGGAGTGTTTTCTGCCCCAAACTGCTGAATATGTTCATGTAAGTCTGGTATTTACAATAAATCATGACAAAAGCGTAAGACTATGTCATGTAACTGTCTTTTTGAATGGGAGTAGGTGTGCCATACCTCATAAATTGTTGTCCCTTCTGGATAAGTACATGGGTCACTTTATATGGGAGGGCATCCAACCCTATTATATTCTGGTTAAACTTAGGAGCCACTAGTCAGGTGGTGCTGGGTCTCACCTGGATCATTGGTTACCTCTGGGCTGTCAGGGCAGCACACACATTACAGTGATTCCACCCTCCACACCCCTACCCTGCCCATAATAGGTGGGAACACACTCACTGTGATATACTGTCTCCTTCCTAAGCATCTTAACTGTCACCCTGTGATTGAACCCTTGGTCTCTTGCTGGCTCAAATTGAACAATTGGTTGGGCACTGATTCTAAACCATTGGGTTACACCCCACTGTTGGGTAATCCCTCAGTTAGAATAGCTAATATACATCTCTCCTGGTCCTCTTGTCAAAATAAAGGAATTTGGCACATATGTGATATATTGGATGGAAATAGGCGCATAGTTGTCACCTTTCAGGAGCCCAAAGTACATGGGGTACTTCCAGATTTGATTTTTGGTGCTGTCTGCAGATTCACAGCTTAGTGCAACACTTACTAAACTCTCCTGGATCCTTACATCCATCCCCTACCATTGAAAAGTGGCTAAGCTACAAAAAAAGGCCTCTGTGGTGGCATTTACCTGATTAGAGACTGTATACCTAGTCAATCCCTTATTTCCAAAGCTAAGTGGGAACGTATGCTTTCACTGGCCCTGTCAGAGGAAGAGTGCGACAGCCTTTGGTCCTTTTACCAAAAGACCTTCAGTGATACTCACAAAACATTTATCCAAAAATAAGATTCATAATTACTTGTACAGGACCCCTGCAGATTTACATGCACTTAAACTGTGGCCAGATGACACCAGTTGGAGATATAACTCCCCTTCGGGGCACCTTCTCCTATTTTATGGTCCTGTCCCAGGGTATGGCCATTTTGGAAGTGAATTGTCAAGCTAACATTGGCAGTCCTGGGTAGCCCTGTTCTCTTATCCATTCCACTTTACTTGCTGGGCCTTATCTCAACTGCCCTGCACATTTACCCCTCTGGAAACTGCAGGCTTGCTCTACTCAGTATGCAAGCCAAAAGAATGCTGCTATGCAAATGGTCCTCAACATATATACCCTTTTATTCTGAGTTCCTAGCAAGCTTCGCTTAGGTCACTAACCTATACTGCCAATCTCACTTAGCTAAAAATACCCTGCCCAGGTTCAGTAGTTGCTGACAACCCTTTTTATGATTCAGGACCTGCAGAAGAGGTGTGGGCTAGCCTGCATACAACTACCCCAGATTTCCCACTTTACAGGACAGTGTTTTATTACCAGGGCTGGCATACACTAGGGCCCCTTCTGCCCTCTCTGTTTCTGACACCTCTTTGTGTTTTACTGTTTCTTTTTGTACTGTAGTTCAATAGGTAGTTTCACTTTTGTGTTCTGATGTACTTGATGTTTGCTTTTGTCTGATAATATGGTGTGGTTGGTATGTTAGTTAAGCCATTACCATCTGATTACAGTGTTTACCATCCATGTGACTTTTATATGCCTTAATATTTTTGTCATCATGCACTGGACTCTACATTTATTGGCAAGTTATGCTCTTGTTATTCTGTGCCTCAGTTGGCACCATTTCCTGTGCATGTATGTGTAATGGTTTGAAAAACTCTAAAAGATTAACTGCAAAAAAATGGAATTTAAACTTAAAACCAAAATGGTTTACTTTGCAGAATATTAAATAATTCCTTAAGTTGTGCAGGAAAGATATTATTCCAGCTATGAACTTAGAAAGGGACTATGCTAATTTTAAAACAATGTGCCTGAGACACCCTTTTATGGTTATAAGAGTACCCGGCATGCTTAGAAATAAACAGTTGTCTTGATTGAATATGAATGATGTAATGATTTATGAAATCCATAAACAGCTGGCAGCAGCCATTAGACATGCATACCCTTACAGAAATATAGGTGTGCTGTGTACATGCAGAATGCATGCCACATGCTGAATTGTGCAATGTTTGCATGTGATTCGCATACAAAAAGTGAACCTAAGCCAACCAGGTCTAAAAAGCAAATCAGGTTTGCATGCTGCAAGCTTGACATGTGCACAGCAGGTAAGCAGGTGTGAAAATCTTCTAGAAATTACATCAGGTTTGCGTATTGCATGCTTGACATGAGTACAGCAGTTAAGCTGGTGTGAACATCATTTAAACATCACATCAGGTTCACATGCTGCACAATTGCCATGCGTGCAGCAGCTAAGCTGGTACAAATCTCATCTAAAAAAACACACAAGGTTCTATTTCTTATACTACTGCAAGCAATAAGTCATTAAAATACATTTTTATTTGAATTCCCATAAAATTAGGTAAACTCATTAATTCTTATCCTTTTGCAAGTTGTTTAATGGCTTTTGATTTTTGTCATTAACTTGTAAAGTATTGTTTGTTTACTGCATTAAATGCTTAGGATATAGCCAGTCAACATCCCCCATTCTAAATGTATGAAGAGGGCCTCTGTGTTGTGAAGCCTATCCTTTTTGTTTTGGATCATGCAAATCCCTTATGCATATTTAGTGTTGCAAATGTGCTTCTCCATGACTGTTTCATCTCACTTACTTTCTGTTTGTCATTCTGTATGGAGCATATACACTATGGCCATGCTCAGCACTCTTTGTGCTGAGTAGGGTCTTGGAAGCATGCACCATACCTCACATTTTATCACTAAAATGAAGGACATGGACACTCAAAATGAGGGACAGTGAGGGACACTAACCCTCACGATGATCAAACATAGAAATATAGACTTTGATGGCAGATAAGGTCCGCTTGGCCCACATAGTCAAGACACATCATGAAACATGGAGATACAGTACCTCAGAACACAGTGGAAATCATTTCATTAGCACCTGAGAATGAATTTCTACCATTAAGCCGGGGTGACATTTAGATAGGGCAGAGGGGTGCAGTTGCCACCCCCTCAATATGTGTGCCTAGGTTGTTCTTATGGTGTAGCAATAATGGCATTAAATTGGGATTCGATCTTTTGTGCAGTAAGTGTCCACCTGCCTGAATGTGCTCATGCTACAGGTACTCTCCAGACTCGACTGTGTCTGTATTGTGTTGCTCACTCTCTCCACCTATTAACAGTGGCTCCATCCAAGAAAGAGTGTATGAGTCTTGCAAGTGTGACACTGTCTTTCCCACCACAGAGTAGACAAACTGCACACTACAGCTTGAAGGAGTCAGTGAGCACTGAACTCTCAATAGCAGTGTTGTGGCAGCATATTTTATTTGGTTTACTCTTAGTGAGTCTCCATCTCCCCTGGTGGCAGAAGGGGAAGGTGGAGCTAGAAACTAACTCAAGAGTAGGCTACCTATGTACTTTATTAGGCTTGACTTGCAAAAAAAAACAGCACAGACCCCCACGGCAGCAAGCTAGGCTTAACAGCAAAGGTGACAGCAGTATGGGTGGCCTTCATAGGCCTTGATCAGTGCAGTGCAGCAGCAGCCTCAGCAGCAACCAAGCAAGAAGCGAGCAATCCAGGTTAGGTGGGTTTGGTTGGTGAGGTGTCTTGGTCATGGACCATGCTGGGGACCTGTGATGGTCAGTTCTAGCATCCAGCTTCTGTTGGAAGGAGAGGGGGGAGCGGACTAAAAACTGAGCTGGTGGCACAACTGTGCCAGGCTACAGGTTCTGGCCATATTGCTGGATAAGTAGAAGTAAATCATTCTTTTACAGGGAGATTGGGCAAGGTGGAAGGACTGAAATATTGATGTTTTTTTCCCATTTCTTCACCTTCAGATGGCTTCATGATCCATAGTAGACAGGTATTGAATGGAATGGAATCAGGGAGAAAAAACTGGGACAAAGTTCTTTTTTTTGGGTGGGGAGACTTCAGCCAGGAAAAAAAAAAATGGTTAGTAACTGGGTGGGTTTAAGACCAAATCTGATGCACTCCTCCTGAGTATACACAGATGAATCTTATACATTTTAATTTTTTCTGATATGCATATCGCTTTCAGTCAAAACAAATATGTTGTACCTTTCGGAGATGTTACGGACATTCTACAGCTGTCCCTTGCATTCACGAACAGTTGAGCAGTATGGTATGCACAGACTATTGGAGCCCCACTATAGTCAGGCTTATAACCCCCCACAGTAAAGCTGACCTGCACATCCCCATCCTCAGGCACATTATGACATAGAGCAAAGGAGACCGCAGGGGTGTGCACCATTGAAATGAATGGGGTATTTTTCTATTATTATTTTATACATTATTCATGGAGAGTTGGAGATTAATTAAGGCCACCACTCAACTAACAAGGGCCTTGCTAGTAGAACAGTGTCCTTCATTATTCTCCAACTCACCGTCATAATGTATAAAATAGTAATAAAATATAACTCCATTCATTTCAAGAGGGTACACCCCAGCACTCTGACCTATGGATATCGTCTCTTAAAGACTACTGTCTCTAGCTCCCTAGTACTCAAGTAAGATACTTTTTACTTATATCTATACTTGGTGGGTTGTCTGTAGCAACATGGCCATACCCACTACAGTGTGTGTGCATGGGGTGGGGCTGGTCATGTAGGGGGGTGTCACGTTATTGCTACTTTTGTGTTTGCACATTAAAGTCTGTTTGCATGAAAGCATTCAAAATTATGGTGAGAAAATAGTAGGAGCAGAGACCAGACAGAAGTAATTAAGTTGTTTTGTGGGAAGGTTTGTGTATTGGGGGTGGGAAAAAGCACATGTGTTTCCATTGGTATGTGTGCTACAGTTCAACTGTGAAACTGAGATGAGTAAGAGAAGAAAAATGAAAAGCATAACAGTGGGTACAAGCATGCTGCATGTGTACAGATGTAGTCAGATACAGTATGTATTGAAGTTCAAGTGAGCCATATGTGTGCAGACAGTATGGCTTGGTTTACCGTGATGTGCGCGACCGTGATTGAGCAACCCCCAAAAGGAAAACTCAATCGAGATGCATGGCACAGCTACAGTGATCAGATGGGGGGGTTGATGACCATAGCAATAGGAAGTTGCTACAGGTACGTGTGCGGGGGGGTTAGCACGGTACAAGTACCCGCGTGGGGGGGAGTGAGCTTGCCCAGAGAGGGATGGGAGGGATTTCAGGGGTGGTGCTGAAGTAGGCTGCTGAACTGGCTCCATGGTGTAGTGAGTTGGCTGATGGCTTTGGTTGCTAAGGTGCTGGGTTCGGGTCCAGGCACAGGTTTGTTTTTGATGCGCCTGGACCGAATCTTATCTTTTTATGCTCCCCCCCGACATGCACCCCCCTGAAGCTTAGATTCCTTAAGTAGGGGGCTGTGGGGGGTGAAGCAGCCCCCTGCATAAATGTAAAAAATGCAAGTCCCCGGTGCACTTTTGTTGTGCGCTGGGAATTCAGAGCACCAAAACTGATTTCCGGCGCTCTGACTTTGCTGTAACATTGATCACCCTTTGGCAGTCCCATTATCACATAGAACTGTATGGCTTAGTGGTTAAAGGCACTGAACTTCAAGTCAGGAGACTTGGAGGCAGAAGACCTGGGTTTGAATCTCATCAACCCCCTTGTGTATGGTATGATCCTGAGAAAGTCTCTTTACTTTTATGTGTGCAGTTATCAGTGACCACATGCTTGCAGTCTTTCCCAATTTAACATACAAATCATGGTGTCCACACTTGCTTGCTGCATGCATGCCACATGCATGCAATCAGTTCCAATTTAACATTTAAATCATACTTGCAGCATGCATATCACTTAGGTAGTTTTATGTGTGCAGCATGAAAACATTTCATATAATTATTTCTGTAAGGGTAGTGAGGTTAAATGAGTTTAAAAAAGTTCATGGAAGATAAGCTGAGACAATGAGAAAGGAGGATGAGCAGGGACAGGTTAGGTGGTTTGCTCAAGGTCACACACTGTATAAGTGGCAGTGTTGTGACTCAACCCTGAATCTCCAGGTTCTCAGTACAGAATTTTAACCACTAGGACACACTGCCCTCTAAGAAAGGAATAAAATATTAATCCTTTCTACAGCAAATGACAAATGGCATGCAAAATCTCAAGCAAAATCAACAGTGAGTCAATGTTTTCGTGTTCAGTGTATATCATATATTCTCTTTTCTGTATGTTAATACTGTACCAACACTCAACTGACTAGCTGCTTGTGCATTTGGTAAAGTATTTGTCATATTATGATATGTAGCATACTCAGTATGTCCAGAGTTGTTATTAGAGTAGCCTTCAAGGATGTAAGAAATGGAAAATATGTAATTGGAGAGTAACAGGATAAAAAAACTCTGCATAATTACAACTGCAAAATTACTATATTTTCAATAATATTAATATTACTGTCACATGGTTTTATGCCTGATAAGTAGGAAAGGTTATTGTTGTAATGTACATAATCTGTGACAGAATAAGGCCACTGAAGTTTTTCCTGATTATCTGAAAAATGGCTCTTGACATTTTTTCTTTTTTTATCTTTGCAGTGAGATCAAAAATGTGTATCTACTTTGACAGACTTTATTTTTAAAAGGAAAGAATAAACTATAAAGGCAGTGGCCGAAATGTTTAGATCTTTTCTGGCATAACAGTATAACATAGCAGTCACTGCAGAACCTGGCTTGCTCTGGATTTTAAACATGTGGAAACTATACAACCTTAGATTCTTCTTACATTTATACCAATGAGATTCCATACAGAGAGACATTCATTCATGCACAGAAACCTACCAACATACAGGTATTTACATAGAGGTGAAATAGCAGAACACTGAGTTTAGGATGCATGCTGATATTACCTTTCAACAAAGTACTGTATTATTTAGGCTTTTTTGTGTGCCAGTTTTGGTCCCAACATACAGGAAAGGAAAAACATTTGGATTCATATAGCAGCTAAGATACAAACTGTACTGTATCCCATAGAAACATAGACTTTGACAGCAGATAAGGACCGCTTGGCCCACCTAGTCTGCCCATTTCCCTACCTAGAGGATAAACTGCAGATCCTATTTAACCAACAGCCTATTTCTTCCTACCCCCCACAAATATTGCCTTATGTCTGTCCCATACATTCTCAAATTCTTCCACAGTTTTAGACCCCACAACCTCCTCAGGAAGGCTGTTCCATGCATTCACCATCCTCTCTGTGAAAAAATACTTCCTCACATTGCCCCTGAGCCGCTCCCCCTCTATCTTCAAATTGTGTCCCCTTATTCTTGCACATCTCTTTTTCTGAAAGATGCTACCCTCTTGGACTTTGCTGATTCCACTGAGGTACTTAAAACATTTCTATCATGTCCCCCCTCTCCCTCCTTTCCTCAAGGGTATCATATTAAGCTCTTTTAGCCTCTCCTCGTATGGCTTCTCTTGCAGACCCTGCACCATTTTAGTTGTCCTCTGAACTGCCTCCATTCTGTCTATCTCCTTGTGGAGATGGGGTCTCCAGAACTGGACACAGTACTCCAGATAGGGTCTCACTAACTGTCTGTACAGGGGGATAACAACTTCCTGTTTTCTGCTGGAGATGCCTCTCCCTATACATCCCAGTATCCCCCCAGCCCTCCCTACTGCCTTCTCACATTGATTGCCAACCTTAAGGTCATCTGATATGATTACCCCAGGTCCCTTTCCATTTTTGTTGTTGTTACTACCTTCCCTACATTGTGTAATCCCAAGTGGACTTGCAATCTAGGAGAAGGAAGGGATAAACACTGATTCTATGTGCAGTTCACAGATGATCCAAGGAACACAGAGATGTTGTAAATTATAAAGAGATTACAAACAGTCTGACAGTAGAAAGGTTGCATGACTTGTTCAGGATCACGCAGTGTGTCACAGTTAAGGAATTCAACCCATTTCAGCAGATTCTAAGCTCTACACTTTTAACAACTAGGTTAAACTGTGAAAACCAGACCTGGAGATTGTTCAGCATAATGCTAACTAGGATGATGAAAAGTCTGGAATGGAAAATAAGCAGTTATTGAAACAATTTGTACACTTTACCAGAAAAGAGAAGGTTGAAGGGGCAAATGTTAAGGGTGTTCAAGATACTCAGTGATACAGAGAAGATCCTGTAAATGTAAGTACTGTAGGTTATTCATTGTTTCTCAAAAACAAGAACTAAGAGGTGGGTTATCAGTTCATACTGAAAAGGGAGAGGGTAAAGTTGGATGTTAGGCAGTATTACGTTCCACAGGCCTGTTTCTAGAAGCATTATGCCTGGTATAACGGCACTTGTGCCAAGTAGAATGGTGCATGTAGCAACTTTCGCCAGCAGTTGTGACATGTGAGATTCTACAATGTGGCCTGCAACATGTCACAGACCACTTGCACCTAAGAGCAGTTACTCCAACAGTTGTGCCATAAACCCACTGCAACATGGCGCTAGGGGGTTTATGGCAGCTGTTGCGCCCTATTCCAGTAGGGCAGCAACAAAGTCCCCATTGCCTGGAATCTACAAGAACCCCCGGAGGAGAACCAGCAACATAAGTTACACCAGCATATAGCTGGTGTAACTGTACATATGTCCTCCAAGGGTCCTGTAGAACTGCCAGCAGCCCAGCACTCAATCTATGTACCCTCCCCCCATGCTCAGAACACCTCCGTTGTTGCCTCAATGGGCATCACACGCCCCATCTCCATCACCCGTACTGTATATGCCACCATACCCCCAAACAGTAAATGCCCCAGAGGGCTGTCCACACACCACATGCCCCCGAAGCCCCACCACTAGAGGCCCCACAGGCAGCACTGTCAACCACCCCACTCGTGCCCAGACCCTGAGACAGTGCCACAAGTGGTATGATTGAACCGTGTAGCATCCCTGGCCTCCTTCCCATTGCCCATTCAGTGTCAGAGCCCCACAGGGCTAGAGGCCCCTACCCACTGTTGTGCCACCATAGTGCCCCCAACCCCATCCACTGCCCCATGGCCAGCATACTGTAGAGTATGTACAGTAGACGCATATGTCTGTCATCCCTCACAGTTATACATGGTAGTCTAGTGGCCCCCCACCCAACAGTACCACTCCACCCAGCACCCCCCACCCGGCCCCAGCCGGCAACTGGCACAACCCTCCTCTCATCACCATGGCCAACTGATGACTGAGCTCCATATGAGCGCTTACTGCAGAGACATGCTCAGAAATTAATGTACTCATTCTTGCTGGGTGGAGGGCCACTAGACTACCAGGTATAACTGTGAGGGACGATAGACGTATGTGTCTACTGTACATATTCTACAGTATCCTGGCCATGGGGCAGTGGATGGGGTTGGGGGCTCCATGGTGGCATGACAGTGGGTAGGGGGCCTCTAGCCCTGTGGGGCTCTGGCAGTGAATGGGCAATGGGGAGGGGACACTTGCACTTACGACTTGTGGACTTGCGGTTGCGGCTTGCTACATCCTGGTCAGGTATGCCCTCTGTTCGGCGTACCTGACTGTATGTAACAAGTCACAGGACTTAGATGCGGGGACCCTGCCCTTTCTAGAATAGGGTGCAGGGTCAGTGTCACAGCTGCATTTGGTGCAAGTCGTGTTTGGGCGGTGACTTGCACCAAGCTTCTAGAATTGGGGCAGAATGTAATGAACTGTGTGATATTAATGTTGAGGTAGCTACCTAAATACACAATACAGTAATTGAAAAGGGAGTTACCTGAAATTAAATGAAAACCAGTGGAGAAAAGGCATAGCTGAATATAGATGTTAAGACAGCAGGGGGTAGACCTGCTATTACAAAAACAAAAAATAAAAAATGCAAGTATTATGCAAAGCATTTTCATGGCATATGCAAAACAAAAATATAAGTTTCACAGGACAGTTCTGAGAGGAAAATTCAGAGATAAGTACAAAAGCCTTATACTTTGCATCATTCAGGCATAATCCCTTCATAAATTTTGGCAAGGAGTTTTCAGTTATCCTTGAATTTCCCTGGAAAAATTATCATCTTAAATTGTCTTTTGTTTCGTCATTTGCATGCCTTGTATATATCTTTCATGATGTTAGGGATCTGATTCTTGGCCACAATGCACTGTCAACAAATTGATGCAAATAGATTTAGTATCAGTCCTTTGTTTGCATTCCATTTAAGCACATGGGTAGAACTTCCATACAATTGTACACTAATACATCAACGTGCATTGGTTCTGGGACAGGGGGTGGGATTTGTCATGTAAATGGCATCAAGTGTGAAACAAGCTCTTTTTTACACATCTGAGGCAGAGATGCAGTGAAGTCAAGCTTCTTCAGCAATGCTGTTGCAAGGTTGCAAAAGTTCAACTTCACAGAGCTTCGCAAAGTTCTTATTGTCATCGCCAACTCTGACTGCCGATTTTCCAACTTTTTTTCAGTGAAGTGGCACTTTTTTTGCTGAGACATTGCAGTATCACAAATGAAGTTTGGGCACTTTGAGGGAAAAGTGGCACAGGAGAAATTACCACTATGCCTTTCAAAAAAATGTTGCACGTTGGCACTTCGAACTTCATGAAGTTGGCCAACTTTGTGAAATTTTGTCAAACTGAAGTTTTCTCAGCTTTGAACATCTCTAAGCAGTAATGTGTAAGACCACATTAGCCATAAAACCAAATGTACCACAGATTGTGGGTGTATAAAACAATGTTTTCATTACTGGATAATAGAACAGAGGTTAACTTGTAGAAGACCGCACTGAAAACAAAAGTGTATTTTGGCAAGGTGATGTGTGCAAGATCCAGGCAATTCTCTATTACGCAAATGTTTGTGTTATACAGTGTTGGTAACAGAGAATTGTATGGTTGTAATCAATGCTAACCAGTAATTATTTTGGAATAATTGTATATCCATCTATATCTATCATGTATTTATATACACCTGCAGTACATTATACCATATAAACTATGAGGATGAAGTTTTAGTGACCTGCTGTATTGTATATACTGTAGGTATCACAGCAAGGATTTGCATTACAGATCATGGGTGTACTCCTGACCAATTGGAGTGCTCCTTTCTTCTGTACGTGAGGCACTCATATTCTGTGAAAATGGACATATTCTGTGGAAGTTTATTAAAATTTGAATATATTATTGCTCAAGCTCAATCAATAATATATTAATCTCGCCATGTGGACAAATCTTACAGTTGAAAAAGTGGCCTCACTTTTATCCTTACAGTATCAGAACCACTCATCTTCAGTTTGTGGTACTCATACCCTTCAAATGCATGTGAGGCAACTCTTAAAATCGTAAGAGAGGTCTTAGTGGCAGCATTAACATACAATAAAAAAATAAGTTGAGAATTTCACCCATATTTTAATTTTTTTGTAATTTTTTCTTTCCTTGGTGACAGACCAGCACCACACAGGGAATCAAGAGAGAGAGAGAGTGATTTCTATTATACACAAACATGATGCTATACTTGTGTGTAGTGTAATAGAGAACTTGTCACCATGTTGTAACCAGGTTGTAATCAACATTAATCAGTAATTATAGTACAGTACAGTACTGTATAATAAAGTAATACATGAAATGTATCATATGTGGTTTGAACCAGAATTGAGATGTACCTCACACCTCCTACAAAGGTAATGCAATGACATTTCTAATCCACATATTAGCCAGCACTACAGGAAATATTGTCTGCTCACATTACAGCATCTGCAGTCCCACTGTTACCACTGCCATCTCCCAGATAGTGATGTGATCATCCCTATTATTGAAGCGGTCCCCTTATACTGATGTAGTCCCAATCCTCCTATGTGCCAATCCCATTTCCATAACCCCCATCCCTCAACACATGTAATTTCAAGTGGTTGTACCAAGCTGCCACCTAACAAGTGCTCAAGAAACTGCTATATGCAGACAACAAGCTACTGCAGGTTGACCTGGCTGAACTCTTCATAGCACTGTGAGAACTGCACTGTAAGGACAGTCATCTGTCTGATAAAAAGCGAGGCCAGTTGCCTCAAGACTAAGAGCAGATTGTTATTGAGTAAAGCTAAGGGTTAATTGCAGCTGGATTGGAGTTTTGGGTTGGCAGGTTAATCAGATTTTTCTTATATCTATTTGGTTGGGCAGGAGTGTGTGTGTAACTATACTAGGAAGAGGGTCTAGCCCAAATGGGTCCTAAAAATAGAAGCTAGGTCTCTGAAAGTACACTGTTGTTTAGCTGTGTGTGTGGGGGGGGGGATGAATTAAGGGATTTTTTCTGTCTCACTATAATCATTTAACTACTGCATCTGCAGATAGTAGAGAAATTGTTTGCAGTTATAGTACTGGGGAGGTTAGTTGGATTATCCAGAAAAGTAGATGATGAACTATTTATAGAAATCTATTATTTATAAAAATGTAACTTAAGTGTCAGTTAATGCTTTAAAAGTAATTAATGTAACTGCAAAATAGCCAGCAAATAATTTGTAAGTATTATTTCTGAACAATACATAATCAAGATGCCTATGCATATGAATAATGTACTTTACACTTCATAAATAATTATTGATTAATATTTAATTAGATGGTAGAACTGCACATTTATTTTCATAATAATATTAATACTGAAGGATGCATGAGCAAAATATTGAATAGTTTACTGTGGGCACTGTACTGTAACCTTTTTTTTTGTTGCATTTTAAATCAGCAGTGCAACAAAAATAGATTAAAATTTGACCCCACCGCTTTTTCTTCCTAATTGATGCTAGAAGTCTTTCAGTTTATTTTGGTGGTTAGATTTTCAGTTTTCATTATCATTTAAGAATTTTATAAAAGTTTTAAAGTAGTTATTTCTCAAGAAAAAAGTTGGCTGCCTTGTTTCTGCATAGAAATTATATTGAGGACCTGAGGAGGGTAAGATTCCAGAGACAAATGCAAATGTAAAGTAAATAGTATAGGAAGCATCCAGAAGACCCAGATCAAGAGTTTTGTGAATATTTTTCATAACCATGGCAGAAAATTAGCCTTTTAGAATAACTGTTTTCATTGCACTGCTGCTTTAATGAATTATTAATACAAGTTTACATGTTCCAGAATTAAAAATCGCATTAATTTTGTTTTGCATCACTTCAATTGATGTTACTGGGATGAACAATGAAAAATCAAACTGACAAGCACATGGTGATATTTATTATAAGATACATATAACTCAGTGGTTAAAGACCACTGGCTTTATCTTGTGTAACAATACCAAGGATGACACATAAGGGATGTGGCATGAATTGAAATAAGATATTTTTGTTTTCATGAGAGTATACTGACCTGTTGATATCTCATGGGGGGGCCAAGCCATGAGTGAGATAGCAATAGACCAATAACCCAAATGAGGATAAAAATTGTATCTTAAGGAAGTCTGTGCTATATTTGTTTTGTACAACTAGTGTTTAGGTGGTTTTTGATAGAAATGGTATATGTTACAAAATAAAAAAAATGTATACTATACAGGCTACTCTATATGCAATCAAAAAAATAAAAGGCATTTCACATTTTATTTATATTTGTTAGAACAGTTTTAACAGAAAAGGCCCACAGAGCTATACTCGCTTATTTTAATAGGTGTCCGGGGGGCGGGGGATAAATGAGGTTGGTCATTGAGCATGCTCAGAAGTGCATTATCTTCACATGTGAGAATACATTTCTGAGCAAGCTTCATGTGACGCAAATGACAGCGATAAATTTCTGAGCATGCTCAATGACAAATTTCATGTATCTTGCTCATGTGCAAAATAACAAGTTTATATTGGCAAAATAATATTCCAACCTGTTGTGTAAATTGGGAATATCCCATGAGGTATTCATGTTATTTGGTATGGAAAGTTGGTGTTATTGCACACTTGCATGCATGGCACAGCCATGAGTGCACAGTGGCAATAACACCAACATGTTAAACCAAATAACATTAGAGCTGTGTGAAATTAAACTTCCACTGGCAAAAGTTTGGCAAAAGTCAAAACTTCATTCTTGCTAAATTTTGGAATGTACTTTGGCAATGTTTGTGGAAATTCCAACTTAGAATGATGGAATGAATGTATGAATTCCGGAAGAACGTACAGTATTTGAAGCCACCTCATGGCATATTCCCTATATATACTACACTAGTGGTGAGTACATTGGGTAAATAAATCATGTTATTTGAGGATAAATATTTATTTTCAAATTGAACTTTATTACACTTGGAACATGGTATTTTGATGTAGAATCTGGAAACAAAACACAGAGAACAATGGGCCAGATAGAATGTTTACAATAGAAAATAAGGAAGTTTTAAATAGCAAGTGCTTAGTAAGGGTATATATCTTAAAGAATGAAGGTTTGGGGCTTTTACATGCCTCTGCAATTATTCAGTTGGCTTTTATTTGTTTCTCTACTTACTTTTTGATAATCTTATTTGTATTTTGCCAACTGCTAGTGAAAAAAGAATCCATTGGAATCCTTGTATTATGATGCCAGAAATGCATTACTGGCAAGGCTGGCAGTGTATTTCAATGGGAAACTGCAAATATGTTTTCAAATTTTTTTTTTTTTTTATTTATTATGCTTTTTTCCCCCTGGCAGGACCACCGGTACACTTTCCGCTCTGGTCACGGCCCCCGGAGACCTCCACCACCGCCAATTACTGCTGAGGACCCTCAGTTACCCTAGCTTGCCCACAGTGGGGCATGAGGCCACCTTCGTGACCGGAACTGTAACTGGTTGAGGGTCTGCAGAAGGTGGCAATGAGGCCCCCAGGAGGGCTTCATCTATTGCTGGTCCTGCCTCCATCTTTTCCTCCTTTTCTCCCAGAGGAGGCTGGGACGTACAATGACGTCAACGTCCGCCTCCTTCCCCCCTACGTCTAGCCTCGGCTACGCGAGTACTCCCGGCCTCCGCCAGGAGTCTCTAGCATACCGGGTGCAACCCACACCCTTCCCCCGGAGTAGGAGAGCTGCCCAACGGATGCTCAATCTTACCCCTCGAGCCGCTTTCACCCACCGGTCCGCCTCGAACCCGGTCGCCGGTGTCGCGGGTGGAAATCCAACCGCTGCGCTGATGGGTCGGCATGTTTACAGATTTTTGTGGAGAAATAACACTTCCTGCCACCAAAATATAAATAGAATAATGGATAATTAGTGTGCATTACAAGGCAATAATATCATCGAGAGGTTCCAATGTCCCCAGAACCTCGAGATGGTAGTACTACCTTGTAATGCACACTAACCTGTCTGTAATTTTTTTTAATATATGGATCTAATTTGAAAATTTCCTCAGATCAAAAATGGACTCCCAACTACTTCAGTAAAGACTCTCTATGGGCGCCCAGCGTCTGCTCTGCATACTCCTTACTGGAGACATGAGCATTGCACAGCTCTGCACTGACAAGTTGCTCACTTTGAGTCTTACCTTCAGTGGTGAGATGAGTTCAGTAGTGAGACGAATGTAAGCAGGATCAACCATATAGTTATCATAGTGGTAAAATAAATTTAAAAAAAAATGCTCGTAGCACCAAGGACATTTCTCTCGCTAAGCAAGAGAGAGAGAGAGAGAGAGAGAGATGCTATTTTGAAAGTTGTTCTGCCTGCTCACACAGGAAAAGCAGCCAATCAGAAGGCACACTTTGAAAGATGTCAAGAGGCAGACTTGCACTTGTGCTGTTGACTTTTGCTGATAACACTATCATTCCGGTCCTGAACTATAGTATTATGGCTCCTGAATGATAGTATTATCACTTGTGAACTGTGGTATTACCACTTTTGGAATGATGCTATTACTGAGAATTTTGTGTATTCCTTTCAGTAGTAGTATTAGTACCTATCCATATATTAATATATATTTAATGGGACTATGTGATTATAGATAATGTGATCTTTTGTTACAATTTAGTTGGTGTCATTTTCTTCATAACCAGATTTTACTTGGAAAGAAGAAAAGATAAATAAATTATTGTTTCTAAAAATGTAAAATCATACAGATGGAGCACAATAGTGCAAACTTATAAAAGGCAAAGTTTGTTGATGAAATAAGAATCAATTTCTTTTGGAAAAGACAAACATATGTTTACTCTCTCATTGAAATACATTGGGCTTTTAAGTAGCTGACAGTTTCTGACATCACAATACCAGAATTTTACTGAATTCTATTTTACTAGCAGTGTGAAAAGCAAAGGTGAAAATTCGCTCATTTACTGCACTAGAAAATATTTTATTATAAATGTAGAAAGTAATTACTAACATATGAAAATGCAATAAATAAAATAGTCAGTTTTCTAATTATTAGAAGTAAACAACTGCTCTTAAAGCTAAAATAATGTTAAAATAGTAATAAACCCATTAACAGTAGTATAGTTTATATCAAACACATAATGAGTTGTAGTAGAATATAGAGGATAATGAATGGGGTTGATTTAGTAACTGTGCTGTAATCGCTTCGAGAGGTTACCATGACAACTGTAAACCTTGAGAGCACAGCTTGAGAGGTTTACAGAGTTGTCATTGTAACCTCGAGAAGCAATTTCAGTGAGGTTACTAATAGAAACCCCATATATTAGCTTTTATAGTGTATGGGTCAGAAGACATGTGTTCAAACCCGTAACTAAATGCTTCAGTCTCATGAACCCAAAAAAACTCCACATATCTTTAAGAGCATCTGTTTTGCAAGAAATCCATTTGGGGAGATCCGGCTGGTCGGTTGCCACCATGTGGTGTAATTGCAGTGAATGCTGGGAGACATCTAAACGTTGTCTAAACAACCACCAAGAAGGCCCAGCAATGGTCACCAGGACACAAATTCAGCACACAGCCTTGCAGGTACCTAGCATTGGGGGCAGAAAAACAAGCTACAGTTGACATTGCAATTGTTAGTTTCTGCAAGTTTTAACTTTCACCGTGGAAATATTTCAAATGCTTGCAGTGGGCTAGCGATCAGTGCTCTGAAAAAAGAATCTTGCATAGTGTTTGCGTTCCATCTTGTAAACTCATCACTATGATGTACTTAAGAGAGGTTTATCACTGACGTCATAGCAATGAAGATTACAAGAAAATAATCTGTGTGTTTTCCATACATAACAAGTGTCACCCATGCATTATAAGGTTGTAATCTGCTTGATTTCAGTTAATAATAAGGGCTCCCCATACATTATAATATATTTACCTCCACATATCAGTAGTAACAGCTTCATAACTAATTTGTGGCTAGCCACTTATGAGTTATGGGTCTTACCCCTAACTAGCAGCGATAAATGTGTTATTACACTTCAATCCATTATTATATTCCCAATACCTTGTGCAATGACCATACTTGCTTGCTGTTGATTTCATGTATAGGTACAATAGAAATACAGAAACATAAAATTTGTCAACAGATAAGGCCCATCTGGTCCACCTAGTCTGCCCAGTTTGTCCCTGCTTATGCTCTTATTGGTTATCCTACCTGATCTCCAGCTACTCCCCTCCTCCCACATTTCTGCTAAGATTCATTTGTGCCTTTCCCATGTAGCTTGAAGCCCACCAGTATTTTCACACCCAGCTCCTCTGATTGTAGACTGCACCAGACATCCACCACACTTTCAGTGAAGAAGTGCTTCCTCAATCCCTCCTAAACTTTCCCCTTTCCAGCTTCATTGCATGCTTTCTGGTTCTGGAGCACCTTTTTCTCTGAAAAGTACTCCCATTCCATAGCTTGTTCACCCCTATGGAGTACTTATCAGTCTCTATCATGTCCCCCTCTCCCATCTCTCTTCCAGGCTATACATACTGAGATCCCTCAGTCTCTTCTCATAGGGCTTTTCATGCAACAACTGCCCCATTTTAGATGTCTTCCACTGGACAGCCTCTACCCTGTCTATGTCCTTTCTGAGATGTGCTGTCCAGAACTGGACACAGTACTCCAGGTGAGGTCTCACCAATGATAAATACAGCGGCAACACCACCTCTCTCCTTCTGCTGGTAATACTCCTCCCTATGCACCCCAGCATCCCACCAGCCCTGCCTTGTTGCACTGTCTGACTACCTTGAGGTCATCAGATATGATAACCCCAACCTCTCGTTCCTTCTCTCTGACTCTCAATACTGCCTCTCCCCATTTTATACACCACTCCTGGGATTTTTTGCCCTAGGTGCATGATTTTTCACTTTTTTACATTAAAACCCATTTACTATACCCTCAACCACTCCTTGAGTTTTTTCAGGTCTGTACTGATTTTCTCCACCGTCTCTGGAGTATCTACCCTGTGGCAGATTGTTGTGTTCTTTGCAAAGAGGCATACCTTCCCTTCCAGCTCTTCTGCAATGTTGCTTATGAATACTTTGAAGAGGACTGGTCCCAGCACTGAGCCCTGAGTTACCCCACTGGTCACTCTCCCCTCATTAGAGTAAGTGTCATTTATCCTCAACCTCTGTTGCCTATCCATCAACCTGGTTTTTTTTTGTTTGTTTTTTTTTTATTTAAGAAGTAATCAAAATTACAACCCTTTGAGTCAGGGACTCATTTACAAAGGCTCCTCGTCAGGAAGACAAATACAATAATTAGCAAGCAACAGAAAACAAAGTAAATGAGCTCAAATAAAAGAAAACAGTCAAAATTAAGGGCTAGTTACAAAGGCCCAATGTCAAGGTAAATTAGCAATAGTAAACAGACATAAACAATAATGTGGAATATGATGAGTAAAGTGAAGGGCAGATTCAAAAACAGCAGACTGAAAGGAGTAAAGGTAGGGAAAACTCAGCCAAGGCAGTCACAGCAGCGGGAAGAGAGGAGGTGGTTCTTGAGATCAGTTTTAAAATGCCCCAATCTTGGTAGGGATGTGATAGCTCCAGGCAGGGAATTGTACCAGGATGGGGCATGGTAACAAAATGACCTCTGTGCAAGGGAGGTCCTA
Organism: Neoceratodus forsteri; assembly: GCA_016271365.2. Lineage (NCBI taxonomy): Eukaryota > Metazoa > Chordata > Ceratodontiformes > Ceratodontidae > Neoceratodus > Neoceratodus forsteri. The sequence continues at coordinate 1,209,100,246 of CM057453.1, read as the reverse complement.
ACTCTGGGGACTTGCAGGGAAGCAGACAGTGCTGTGGGTAGAGATGGAGGGGGTAGAAAGGCTTATGATAGAAGACAGACCAGGGGGAGTCAAACCTGCAGTGATTTTTTTTTTGTCAAGGGGCAAGATTGATAGATAAGCGTTTCCTCCAGATTTAGGAAGTTAGAGAGGGAATACAGTGTGCAAGTATGGGTAAGATGTGGGGAACCTGTAAGCAGCTGGCAGGCCTTACTGAGGGATAGCTTCATTCTATGCAGAGCAGTGTTGTCATCAGCACCATAAATAAGCAGATCATAGTCCATGAGGGACAGTACTGAGGATGAGATGGCCAGCCTTAGTGCTTCAGTGGGGAGACAGTCACAATGGAAATACAGTAGGCCTATCCTAGAGATAATGGTGAAGCAAAGGGAGCAGATGTGGTCATGAAAGGATAGGGAGGGATCAAAGAGAACACCAAGATATTTGAAGGAGGAGGTTTGTTCAAGGGGGAGGAGGGTACTAGATAAACCCGGAGTGGATAATCTTTATGTTTACTCTGGTTATGCACAAAAAGCATGGTTTTAGTTTTCCTTAAGTTTAAAACCAGCCTGTGGTCAGAGAACCAGCATTCAGCCTGGGTGAAAGAGTCCTGCAGCAAGTTTTGTAGGAGGAGAAGGTCAGCATGTGAGTCAAACAGGACTGTGTCATCTGCATAAAGTAGAAGGTTTCCATTACAAGTGGAGAGGAGAGAATTCAGATAGAGGCTGAAAAGCAAGAGCCCTAGGATGGAGCCTTGGGGAACATTAGAATGAACCTGTCGGGGGGCAGAAGACGGTAGACCCGATTTTGACACACTGGGTGTGGAAGGAAAGATAGTTGGAGAACCAATTCAACACACCCTGTGAGAGGCCAATGGGTTGGAGAAAAGGGGGAGGAGAAGGGAGTGGTGGACAGTGTTGAAAGCTTTTGACAAGTCAGTGAAGACAGAGCCAGCAACATGCCATTTGTCAAGAGCAGTGTGAAGGAAATTGAAGAACTCAATAAGGGTGGTAGTGCTGCTTAGAAAATGGGCTTCTTACTTGCTGGACTCTCATTGGTCAGTACCCTTAGCATAGGGGTATATTAACTTTTCAATAGATCACCAGTAAGTAAGAAGTCCCAGTCAGGTGACCACTGTGCCAGTTGCATATCCTGGTGACCAGCTGACCACTTCTGTCAACTGATGAGGCTAGTGAAGCTGAGAGAAATGTCTGACCAGCAACCAATCAATTTCAACCTAATAAGCATTTTAAAACACAACAATGTACTGACTGAAGAAGAGCAGCCACCACAAGAACCAAAACGAAGTCATCCTGTCAAAACAAGAACAGAAAAGCACAAGTAAGTGACTGCTTTGTTTCTGTCACAGATCAGCAGCTAGATAATATTGAAAATGAAAGACAGGAAGACAACACTATGAAAAACACTAAATGGGCCATTTCTGTTTTTGAGCAGTGCGTAAATCATAACAAGCTAGCAGTTGAGTGGCAAGCCATAAGTTTTGAAGAATTAAATAATCTCCTCATCTCCTCAGGCGATTCTACACTGAGGTCCGAACAAGCAGTGGCACAGAGTACCTAGTAGCTGGGTATTGTGCCTTACGTGCAGGCATCAACCGCCACCTTGGCTTCACAGAGGTCCATTGGCCTGTCAGCATCATAACAAGACCAGCTTTCAAATCATCGAACAACGTGCTGGCAGCAGTCCTCAAACATCTCCGTAAAGCACAGAAAGACATGTCAACCCACTATCCTGCAACAACACCAGCAGATGTAGAAAAACTATGCAACAGCCCAGCACTAAACTCCGAAACTGCACCTGGCTTAGTACGTAAAGTCTGGCTCAATAGTCAGCGTCACATGGACAGGCGTGGTCGAGAGGGGATCCGAGAACTAACCAGGGACAGCTTTGCAGTGAAAGAGGAAGACAATGGACATAAGTATAATACCCTAAGTTATAACCAGCAAACCAAAAACCACAAAGATCCACAGGAGCTGAATAAAGAGAACATGCACAGCTACATTTCTGAGCAAAGAAATTGCCAGCTGTGCCCCGTCAGCTCATTCTGTAAATATCTTGAGAAATGTCCACCCAGTGCAGCAAGCTTATATCTTTATCCGAAGAGGCATCCACAAGACATCCTGAACCAGCAGCAGTACTGGTTTTCCACAGAGCCCATGGGCAAAAATTACTTGGCTTCCCTTATGCCTAGATTGAGCAAAGAAGCTAATCTGTCCCAACATTACACTAACCACAGCATTCATGCAACTGCAGTCCAGCTGTTATCCAGAGTGGGACTTACCATCAAGGAGATTGTCGCAGTCACAGGACATCGATCAGAGCAAAGCTTGACGACATACTGGGCCCCTTCAACTACTGATCGAAAAATATGGAGCTCCATACTAGCAGGCAAGCAAAGTGAAAAACTACAACCCTCGAACCAGGCAGTACAGCAGAACACAGATCAGCAAAACCCCAACACCAGCAGCAGCAGCCTGCCACCTACTGATCTCACACAAACTGCAACCCAAAACATTTTCCAGCCTAGCAACTGTACTTTCAATTCTCCAATAAACTTCATCACTTATCAAAAATAAATACTACCCTCATCATTTTCTTTTTGCCAAACCCAGCATTAAAAGTTTTAAAAAAGTGGTTCCTAAGTGTTTCAGTTTATTTTAAAGTATCCCAAAAAGGGAGTATTTTTTTCCTGTTTTCAATAGTAACAGTTAACAATTTAAAGAAATAAAATCTATTTATTCTTGAAACAAAAAGATTCTATTTATTTTTCAACAGTTAACCCATTTTCTAAGCACAATAATGTCCTCCATGGTGAGTGGTGTAGGCAATACCGGACCAGCCAGGGGCTATAAGGCCCTCTGCCTGCAGCGTCGGTCTCATTATGCCCCTAGCCAGTCCAGTATTGCCCAATACCTCCCACCCTGTTGGGCATTATTGCTTGCTGTTTGCGTGATGAAAACCATGTTGTTCACAGCAGAGGAGGTTTTAGGTGGAGAGGTAGTCACAGAGCTGGTCGTCCATGATTTTTTCCAGAGTTTTGGAGAAAGGGGGGGAGGATGGAGATCAGGCGACAGTTGCTGAGGGTGGTCCAGTCACCAGATTTATGAAGAGGGGTGATCACTGCTGTTTTCCAGGCAAGGGAGAATTGACTGAGGCAGATGGAGTGGTTCAACAATTTTGTAAGGGGGCTGAGGACAGCATCTAGGGAGCCCTTTTAAGCAGTTTGGTGTCAAGGGAGTCACTGCTATGACCCATGCCCTTAAGTGATCTGAGCAAGTAGGGCCTTGCTTCATGAGGGGAGAGGGCCTTGAGGTAGAACAGGGGATAAGCAACTGGATCAGAGGAGGGGGGTGGGAATGGGTTGATAAAAGTTTGAGAGAGGACAGGCGAGAGGTCAGATAAGGAACTATTTAAGCAGTCAACAATAGCCATAGCATCAGTAGACAAAGCACCATTAAGAAAGAGATAGGTGGGTGGGGGGTCACAGCCTTGCCATTAAGTTCCTTGATATTGTTCCAGAAATTAATGGGTTGAGCCCCAGGAGGAGGCAAAGGTGGACCTGTAGTGTTCAGCCTTAGCTTTATAGATAGCCCAGGTGCATTTATTTCTAGCAGTATGGTAAGCTTGCCTATCTGAAGTCCTACTGGACTCAACAGCCCTGTGCCAAAGGTTGTCTCTGCGGTGCATGAGACCAAGCAGAGATGGAGTGACCCAGAGAGATTCTGTCCTTGGAGACAACTTTGGAAAAGAGAGCAAAGGTGTCACAGGCCTTGTTGAAAACTTGGATAAAATACAGAAGAGCAGAGTCAATGTCAGGGGCACGATCAATGGAGGACCAATCATAACCAGCAAAGTACTCTTTTAGTTGGGCAAGTTTACCAGGGAGTAAGAGATGATAAGTGGACCATTTGGGTGGATGCTTAGGCGTCATACATGACCAGTGAATAGGGTTAAAGAGAAAGTGATAGGGGAGTGATCACTGATCACATCAGGGAGCACAGCGAGGTTGGAGATCTTGTGGGGTTTGTTGAATAGAACAAGATCCAGTAAGGTAGAGGTACCAGTGACCAGGTTAGATCTGGGGGTCAGAGTAACACGTTGAGTAAGGTCTAAGGTGGCAGAGGTATCCCTAGCCTGGGAGGTGGCGTCATCAAGCCATTTAATGTTTAGGTCACCAAGTAGGATTTGCTCCATCTTGGGGTGCAAGGAGGTAAGATGATCAAGAAGGGATTGGAAGGCAAGGTATTGGTGCCTAGGAAGAATGTAGGATGCAGTAAGATATAAAGGGGCTCTAGAGGGGTCAGGGGTAAGTTTGAGGGAGATGGCTTGGATTCCATGACTGAGCTGAGGCATGGGGAGGGCATGCCCTTGGATTGAGTTGTAGAGGTACATGGCACAATGCCCACCATGCTTAGAGATCTGGTCCTCCCTTAAAAGAGTATACCCAGGGAGGGCAACAGCAGCATTGGGGTGGCCTTGGTAAGCCAGGTTTCAACAATGGCCAAGACATCATACTGATGTAGAACAGTCCATCCCTGCAAGTCAGAGAATTTCTTTAGCAAACTGATATGTTCATGAATGCAAAGTGCAGCAAATGGGGCACCGTAGTGTGAGGGGGTTTAATAGAAGGGGGCTCAGGATTAGGGTGAACTTTTCCAGAGAGTATGAGGAGAAGAGCAAGGACCCTTAGAGTGGCTAGGTATTGCATGCAGTGGGAAGGGGAGGTGCAAGAGGAGATGGTGCCAAGGTAGTGACAGAGATGGGAAGGAAGTGAAGCACAGGGAAGGCAAAGAGGGTGGGGCACAGGGGGCAGTGACAGAGGTGGGGGTGGTGGGTGAGACAGCAGGGGATGGGGAGGCTGGGAGTGGAACAGAGTAGGTGAGAGAGGGTGGAGAAGGGGAGAGGGGTGAATTAGGTATAGAGAGGTGTTAGAGGGGGGAGAGAAGAGTTAGCAGAGAGAGGGAGGGGGTTATGACTAGAGAAATTGCTTGGAGGATGAAGGGGGATTAATGAGAGGAGGAGCAGAGCAAGAAAGAGGTAGAGGGAGGCAATGTGAGAGACAGGAGCATAAGACACCTGATAGCTATTGGAGGAAGCAATACAAGGGGAACAAAAGAGATGAAAACAGTAGGTCTGACTAGACGGTACCGTGGAAAGGTCACCGATTGCTGTGCAAATGGTCTACGGTTCAGATCCCAGGGGAGAGAAAGTGACAGGGCAAGATGGAAGAACAAGGAAGTAAGAGTGAGGGAGTGGGAAAATGGGGCACAAAGCAGGAAAAAAGAGGTAGAAATAGTGACTCCTAGTGATCAAAAAAGGAAGAATACCATAAGCAAGGACTGAGGGTGGAAGTGGGAGTGGAAAGAGAGGAGAGTAAGTAGAAAGGGAGGCAGTGAGACAGAGGGAAGACAAAACAGAGAGGCTGCACAGAGAGGAGTGACTGAGAAGAGCAGGAACCAGCAATACCACCCTCACATAAAGGAATGGTATAACCTGCAAATGGCAAAGTAGGGAGTTAGAAAAAATAGAGGCAGGAAGTCACGTGACCAGGGGAGGTCCTTAAATTAAGGGACAGCCCTGGATGGGAGGGTGACTGGGGTGGGCAGGGCAGTCCATGCATAGCATCGGTGGGCTAACATCCCTCAGAAAGGAGCTCTTCCAGGAGGCTGCTGAATCACCTTTAGGGCACCCATGGTCCTGCTCTGCCCCCAAGGTGCTGTGCTGTGTACTACCTGTGTGTGCTTGGGAAGTTTTATTTATTTATTTAGTTTTTTTTGACCGGGTAAGTGCACTAGACAAATCCTGCCTATTTTCAGGCATGATCCGGGGAGAGGGATACAGATGAATGCCAACTGACCTTGAACCAGATTAAGCTGTTGGTGGTATTTTTAGTGAATGAGGGAAATTTGGCCAGGACACCGGGGAAATTCCCCTACTCAGTTGCTGCTTGGTGGCCGGTAGGGGTCCTGCTGACGTCAGTCTGCATTATGGCAGACGAGCCAGAAAGCTGCCACGGTATGGAGGTCGGAGAGAGTGCGGTATCTGAGGTATTGAAAACGGTCGTTTCAGAGGATGGTCTGGGCTTACATAGCAATGTTCTTATGCTGGAAACAGCATTGGAGAAAGGTTCTACCTTACTGGAGTTGGCTGGTGATATTCCAACATTGGAGAGAAGGTCTTCCATAGCGGTTTGCCCTAATTCTGAAAAGCCTACTATTTCGACGCCTGCTGTTTGCATCAGTTCTTCATTGCAAGTTACACCAGCTGCTCTAAAGGAACTGCCTGCTCTGGGGAGCGTTTCTACGGGGAAGACTTTCGGGACTGGACCTCTGGCATCACAAGCTGTGTGACAGCAGTTCGGGCTTGGAGAAGCAACTCAGGATGGCTTCCTGAAAGATTGGTCGGAATCTACCGCGTTGACTGAATCTGGCTGGAAACAAACTGTGTCGGGTCAATGGGTTCCGGACTTTTCATGGACTTCTTCGGCTTCTACCACTACTCCCTCATCTATGCATGCCACCAAAACTTCAGTCCTGAGCTCAGGTACAGACTTTGTGCCCACTGACTCTGATGTTTCTAGTAAGAAGGTTGTTGTGGGTGGGGAGAGTGATTTGGCTTTTTCTAAGCCGAGCACCTCCATGGCTGGGGTTTTCCATAGTCCAAAAGGTCAGGCAGGAGCTCTATTGCAACCTAATATTGAGTCTGTTTCATAATTACCTGGGAAAAAGTTACCCATGTCAGAGTTATTAAAAAATAAATTGGAGCAAGCTCCATGTCGCAATGCAGTGAGGCTTAGATATAAAGGGGGTCTTCCGGACCACCCAAATAGATATTATGTGTTTAAACAACTTTTAAAAAATTCTATGGGTTTTCTTTCCACTGAAGTGTATGCCTTAATACATATTTCAGGGGAAGATTCTTTTGATGTGAGCTTTCAAACTAATCTACATCTGGAGAGGTTTTGGGATAAATATGCTTTACTTAAAAATACCCCCTTATGGTCTCTTTTTGTTATTCCACTTACCAGGCCTCAGGTTCATTTTGTCACCATTATGTTTCGGAACGAAGGGGTGAATGTAAGCGACATATATCACTGGCTTCAATCTAAATGTGATATATTAGGACCCCCAGAGGCATTACTTGATACTGAGGGTATTTGGACAGGGGGCTGGAAATTTAAGGTGAAACTTTTCCAGGTTAATTCTGACATTGTGCACCTCCCTAGTAGTTTTTTTCTAGGTAAGGATAGGGCAGTCTGTTTTTATGGGGGACAACCTAGAGCCTGCTATAAATGTGGAGCTCGGACTCACATTAGCAGTGTGTGTGATGTGTTGAAATGTCCCTTATGTGGGGGGTTTGGCCATTCCATAGATATGTGTAATAACATATTTCAATGTAATTTATGTGATGAAAAGGGTCATGCCTTTCATCAGTGTCCTTGGGCAAGACGTAATTGTACAGATGGATGGGATCAGGATGATTTGTTACGTAAAGCTCAAACTAAAAGAAGGGACTCTGTTGGGACTATTCCCCCTAATGTGCCCATTATTCCTGTTCTTCAGGTACCTAGTGGAGTAACTGACTCTCGTAAGGCAGAGGAAGGGCTTGTAGGACTTACTGAATCTCAGGTCCTAGTCAACAAGCCTGTTCCTAGGCCTTCAGTATCTGGCAGACAGAGTTCTGGACTGTCCATGCCTCCTCCTTTTGAGACAGTTAAGAGTAGGCGTCTCACTAGGGCCTTTCTTAAACAACCTGCTGCAAGTCCGCTACCCACTGATAATTTTTTTCTACCTTTACAAGATGAAGTTAGAGATTCAGACCTAGAATCTGATACATCACACAAGTCTAAATTAGTTATAGAAGACGAGGATAGTAAGGCCACAGAATTGGCGAAAGGAAAGAAAGGAAAGAAAGGAAAAAAAAGGAGCATGGTACTTGATTTTTTTGTTTTGTTATATGGCTTCACTACAACTGGCATCTTATAATGTTTGTAGTTTAAAAGCATTTCAAAAACAGATTTCTATATTGACGTACTTAGGCTCTTTGACACTAGATATAATCTTTTTACAAGAAACCAGGATTTCTCTCTTTGAAGTTGAACAATTAAAAAAAAGGTGGATCTGGGGGCCATCTTTTTGGACTTTCGGGACAGATGTTGCAGATGGAATTGGACTATTATTTAAAAATTATAATTTTAGAATTTCTAAATTGATTGATGTTAGACCAGGCTGAGCCCTAATTTTGGATTGCCCTTTAGGGGATTATTATTTTCGTTTTATTACTTTATATGCTCCCCAAACGAAGCTGAGTTGCATAGAATTATTTGAGGAGATTAAACCCTTTCTCTTCACTAGGAGACATGTGGTGTGGAGAGGGGATTTTAATTGCTCATTAGACGTAACAGCTTGTAGAGATTTGGGAAAAAAAATATACTGTGATACAAACGCTCTTAATAATATTATTAAAGATGCTGGTCTTCAGGATGTTTATAGGAGCATGCATTCACAAACTGGAGCAACTTATTATAGGCATACCTTTGCTACACGTACTGATATGGTTTTTATTTCTCATTATCTTATACCTACATCTTGTACGGTTACACCCACTGAATTTTCAGATCACCTTATTTTACTTTGTACTCTTTCTTTAACTAATATGCCTCCTAAATTGTCAAGTACAACTCAACGCTGGAGATTGAATACCTCTTTTTTGGAAAGCCCAGTTTTTTTTCTAAATTAGAATTCTTTTTTGCTGCTAAATTTTCCACCATGGATCTATTCAATTCCTTGTATGATTGGTGGTTGCAGATGAAAAGGAAATTAAAAACCTGTTCCTAAGTTGGGGTAAGTTGAAGGTTGATTCACATTATATGCAATATTTAATACTATAGAAACCAGTTATATAAATTGATGTCTTTCCTCCTAAAGATCATGCTTTACACTTCTCAAATCTTGGAAATCAAAAACAGATGAAGGCATTTCAGTATGATAGAGCCAAGTCTCTAGACCTGGAATTTAGATTTAGTACTAAACAGAGCCCTATGTCTGATCCTTATCAGGCCTGCAAATCACGTTTAGCACATACACTTATGTCAGGTCTTTATAATCCAACAGGGGACTTAATTACTACTGATATCGGTATGCTATCAATTGTTCAACAACATATTCAGGATTATTTTGCAGTTCATTTGACGTCTTCTACTGACACTTTTCCTATACAGACTTTAGGGCCCTTACCACAGGTTCAGAAAAGTGTGTTAACACTTTTGACTAATCCTATCACTACACAGGAAGTTATAGAGGTGATTAAACAGTTAAATACCGGATCTTCCCCAGGTTTGGATGGGATCCCTAATGAATTTAACAAAATTTGCATACAGTATATGCGGTACTTCTTGCCTTTGGTGTTTAATTCTGTTTTGGCCTCGGATGTATCTTGTAAAGACTTTACCATATCTCTTATGAACTTCATTTATAAAAAAGGTGATAAAAACCATTTGACTAACTGGAGACCAATCAGTCTTTTGAATTGTGACTATAAGATTTTGACCAAAATTTTGAATACACACTTGGTAAAGGTAGCGGATACTCTTATACATCCTTCCCAGACATGTTCTATTCCTACTAGGAAGATTCAGCATAATCTTTTTTTTAATAAGAGACCTTTTTGCAAGCTGCACATTTGGTACTGGCCTGGTGGCAGCTTTAGATCAACCTAAAGCCTTTGACGCTGTGTGTCATTCTTATCTTTATTTTATTTTACTACACTATGGTATTCCATGGACTTTTGTTCAATGGATAGCTAGACTTTATAGTCAGGCAGTTACTGTTCCGATTGTTAATGGATTTATGGGTACGGAAATTAGGATTGGCAGGGGTGTCCGGCAAGGATGTCCCCTGAGCCCCCTTTTATATACCTTTGTATTAGATCCAGTTATCAGGCGATTATTTCAGATCAGAAATCACAGGTATTTCGTTCTCACTACATTTAGAAACAGTTAAAGTCACTGCTTTTGCAGATGATGTAACTCTTTTATTGGCAGACACTCTATCCTTACAGAAAGCTTTGGATGTTTTTTATTTTGGATGCTTTTCAGGGCCACTTATTATGGAGAAGAGTTTTGTATTATCTTTAGGTTCTATTTCCCCTGACTTAACTAACTGTTTCGGTATATCCTTCTCAAATTCACCACAAAAAATTTTAGGGATATGGTTTGGGACTGATGACATGGCAGTTTATAACTGGGAGAAGCAACTATTGGTTGGGGAATCTAAGGTCAATCAATGGAAAAACTGGAAATTTGGAAAAAAAAGAGGATTATGATTATAAAAAAAATTTTATTGCCAGTATTTATATACTTGAGTCACCTTTTTCCTCCACCAATTTCTGTTGAAACTAGGTTATACAGTATCTTTTACAAATGCTTTGGGGTAACAGGCTTAATCCAGTTAAAGAGATTTCACCTATCTTCCGCAAAAAAAAGGAGGCTTACAGATGGTAAATCCTGCTATTTTTCTCCATTCCATATTTTTATTTTCTTCTTTTTGTTTTATATGGCATGAGGCTTGTTTACCATGGCATTTCTGGGTACAATCTATTTGGCATAAATATTTTTTTAAATGGTCCATGTTTCCCCCTAAGATATTGGTTTCTGATGAATTGCCAAAATATGGACTTTCCACCTTAAAAAAGCTATATCAATGGAAGGTGCCTTTACAGAAATTACGTTCTTTAAATAGAAAATCCTTTTATGAATATGTTGTTTATGAAATTCAGAAAGTAATTCTTATTTTTCCTGATTGTACCCCAACGAAGATGACTTTTGCTCTATATAAATTGACAGACTTTCGAATTCCTGTGGAAACCTAGGATATAGTTTGGCTTTCGGCACATGGGAGGTTGGGTGTTAGGGGCAATTTGAAATATAAACGTTTAAGCGATAGATATTGTTTGAGACCTACGTGTACTAATATAGAAGAAAGTCAATCCCATTTCTTCCTAGAATGTATAGAGAGTAGAGCATTTTGGAATGCTGCAGTTTTACATTGGCACATGCCACATTTGGCTTCACTGTCATATGGTATACTAGTTCAGGGTGATTAGGTAGGCATCTGGGCTAAGTATCACAGGAGTACCTTAAATGTATTTTTTGCCTTATTACAATATTTTCTCTGGCAGGCTCGCTGTCAGTTTGTCTTACAACAACAGCAGATATCACATTCTGTTATTATTACACATGTGGAAACTGATTTATCTGTACTTCGATCAAGGGATGTCAATAAATATTCGAATGATAAAGTTGTTAATTTATGGAAGTATTTCCCTGTATTTTGATATCATGACACTCTGATACGTATTTGAGTTTTTTTTGTGCATGTGCTTCTTTTCTACTGATTGTATTTTGAAAGTTTTTCTGCTTTGTTCTCTGTGATGTTTTGTTTCTTTTGTTTAATAAACTTCCCCAACTCTTTTCGATAAGTGCCATGGGATCTTTAACATCCACCTGAACTACCACCAATCCAGGCAGATGGGACCTCGGTTTAACGTCTCATCTGAAAGACGGAGTGGGGTCCTGTGGCCTGTAATAGGGAGCAAGAACAAAGGGAATGTGGATTAGGAGTCTGGCTGGAGAGAGATAGTAGGCAAGGCCCTAGTGAGCATGTGCAAACTGGCAGCCTGTAAGTTGGGGGTGGGGGGGAGAGAAAGGAGCTGAAAATGGCCTTGAGTAAATGCTGGAGAAATTCAACCAAGAGGTGGGCCTGCAGCAATAACAACCAGCTTCCACAGTGAGTACTATGCTATAAAGCAATACAGTATACTGTGTCTAGCAAGCAGTACAGTAAACAACTACTTAAATATTCAAGTCCTAGGACAATGACACAAAATATTGGTAAGCTGTGCAGAGCTGAAAGCTTAGTTAGAAGGCTCTAAATAAATCCTAAGATCCTGTAAGCACTAATTCAGCAGATGAGAACAAACAGTGAGGCAGCGTAAAACTCATCAGGCTATAAGAGAGCTCAGCTGTGCACAGCAATGCTGAACACACAGGATGTCCAGAGAGTCACTGTGTCTTAAAGCAGCAGAAGAAATGGTTGAGAATCCAGGCAGAAAGGGTTAAACTTGAACACCAGAAAAGCAATCAGTCAGGATAGGATGTCAGAAAATACATCCCTCGAAAAGGAGCTCTTCCAGGAGGCTGCTGAATTACACAGTCCTGCTGTGCTCCCGAGGTGCTATGCTGTGCTGTGTACTGCCTGTGTGTGCTTGGGGAGTGGGGTCCCACAGCCTTTAGGGCTCCCATGGTCCTGTTCTGCTCCTCAAATGCTGTGTAGTGCTGTGTACTGCCTGCTCAGCTCCCCAGGTGCTGTGCTGTGTACTGCCTGTTCCTTATGCAGATTAGCACTTTTGGTTCCACTCTTCAGCTGCCCAGTTTCCTCATGAACCTTCTATGTGGTATAGTGTCAAAGGCCTTGTGAAGTCTAGGAAGGCCACATCCACCACCCCCACCCTGATTTTTTTCCCTGGTCACCCAATTAAAGAAATTGATCATGTTGCTCTGACATGTTCTGCCTTCCATGAATCTATTTTGCCACAAGTCTTATAACCTGCTGGATTCAAGATACTCCACAATCCTTTCTTTTAATAATGTTTCCATTAACTTTCCCACCCGTGATGTTAGACTGACCAGTCTATAGTTGCCAGTTTCCTCTCTGCTGCCACACTCATGGAGCAGGATGACATCTGCCCTCCTCCAGTCCTCTGGAACCACTCCAGTTTCCAGTGAGTTGTTAATAGGGATGTAAGCAGTGCAGCCAGTACCACCATGAGCTTCCTAAGCACACTTTGCTGTGTCTCATCTGGCCCCATAGTCTTGTCCACTTTCAGATTTGCAAGTCGTCTCAGGACTCTTTCCACTGTGAATGGATTTGTGTCCACCTCTCTCCCCCCAAGTGCTCCTGCTGCTTCTGTGTAGTCTGTTCCTGCTCTTCCTCCACTGTGATGACTGAGGAAAGGTACAGTACCTGTTCGGGATATATGCTTTTTCCTGATCCTTCCCTGCCCTTCTTATCCTCATAATCACTCCCCTTGTCTTCCTCTTTTTGCATATGTATCTGAAGAAAGTCTTGTCCCTGTTAGCTACCCTTTTGGTTGTCCTTTCCTCTGTGTGCACCTTTGCATCCCTCACCTCCATCCTTGCTTCCATATCTTTTACCTGGTACACCTCCATGTCCTCTTCCCTCTGATCTCTTTGTACCTCTTGAACGCCATCAACATCATGTTTTAAACAAACACAAGTTTCATATATATGAACAATCAGCTTTAAGTGTTGTATATAATTATAATGTTTTATTAATACCTAAAGAAACTGTACCTCAGCAAACAGCACTTGACTAATTTTAAAGCTAACTTCAGCAGATGTTTCAGGGAGGAACAATGTAAAAAACAGACATTAAGGCATGGGGCTGTACAATAACTATAATGCAGAACAATGGTTCTGTGTTAATCTGTGACATTCTTGGCCAACTCTATGGTTCAGAGGCAATTCATCATGTGAACACTTAGTAGACTAGGCTTTATATGCAGTCCAAGGAATCCAGCACTGCAGCCTACCAGGTAGACAGATGCATCACAGGAGTAGGATGGTTGGCTCCATGGGAGGGTGTATGTGGGTTTCCCTCCTCTTGTACATGCTCTGCCAATAATAGAGCAGCATCAATGCTGTATATGAAATCATCCATAGTCCCATTCTCTCTGCTAGAAGAAGGGTGCAGGCATTCTCCATATGTGCACCTAGGCCCTTGATGTCCCTTCCTCTGCCCATCCATAGTGCTCCTCCCACCTGGCTATTAAAAAATTCCTCTGGTCTAGCCAACCCAGTGGTGCAGAAGGCTGAAATGCTGGCATTGTGTCTCACCTCACACCATGCCAGTGACCAAAGATCAAGAACAACCTCACATTTCTGGGGATTGGCCAGGGGAGGGCTGGGAGAGGCTTGAGTGGCTGCTTGGTAGTGCTCCTCTCCTGGGCTGGAGTGTTGAGTCATCTCAGCTTTTGGCTGCCGCCAGGTGGTAGCACCCATGCTTGAGAGGCTCATGAAAGTCAGATGGGTGGAAGGGTCTGGTGGTTCTGGATTGCATGCATGCTTCCACACATGTGCATCCTTGTTGCTTGCCATATCATCAGGAGAGAAAAAGTAAGGAGGAAAATGGAAGGGGTCTGGGCTACATGATGTCCTGCTCGAGGTACCATGGCCTGCCCTGCTGCTCCTAGGGACAACGGGGGACATCTGAATGAGAATTTCCTGGGAGGAAGGTGATCCTTTTTCCTCTGGTCCCACCTCAGGGGAAATCCATGTGAGAAGTCACCCCCAAGGAAGAGAGGCAGCAGTCCAGCTGATGGCACCTGGGGACAATGCTGAACAGCCACCAGGTCAGCCCAGGAAAATAAAAACCTTTATTAAAAAAACACAGGTTTTCCTGGGAGCACTTGAATGCTTACTCTGCCTGCACTTGCACATAACCCCTGGTGGGTTTACCCCTCCCTTTCATCCTGTATGGTCCTTGTTGCCCCGCACTTGCCGATTGTCTGTTGTGACTGCTTCTACACTGAACCTCATCTGTTGAACCTTAGCGAGAACATCATGTGTACTACATTGATTTTGTGTCCTGTACCCCATCTCCTGTGCCACTGGTATAGTCTTTTGCATCTACTACTGTGGGCGTAGCATATTGCCTGCCTTCCTGTTTTTTATAACCTGTTGATGCCTTTTGTATCCTTGGACTTTTTATTACTCTGTATTATGCTTGTTCCTTTAACTTTACTGTGTAACTCTCCTAGATTGTACAAATTGTACCTGAAAATAAGCATTGTAATTGTCTAGTGTGCTTAACTGGTCAATAAAAACTAAATAAATACAAAAAATCCTTAAAAGGGTGAGGGAGAAGTGTAACCAGAGGAAGCATGACTGAAAAAATAGTTTTTCCAACAGTAATATCTCTGATATCATTTGATGGATTGGCTTGAAATGTGACATATGTCAGTAGTAGAAGTAGGCAAAGTGGCCACACTTTATTTCATGGACAAATTTCCTGAGTTTGTGAACTTCATGTAAATTTCATGCAGTTCTTTAAAAAGCAAAACTGTTTTTTTGTTGGGGAAAAACACTCTAAAGAATGACACTTTATTGGAAAAGTAGGACCTTTGTGGTAATTTTCCCTTCCAACTGGCTACTTTACAAAGAAAATAAAACTCTACAGAGTGTCACTTTGCAAATGAAGTACCACTTTGCTTTTTTTCCAAAAACACCCTTTCCACCACCTTCATAGCATCCTATCCTACCCATTAACTCCAGCCCAGCCACCAAAGAATATTAATGACCCCCTTTCCCAGCTCACTGAGCACCCCACCCTCCAACCTTCTCCCAGTGGATGGAGCGGTGAGGAAGTGGACTGTGGGGTGGCAGCCAGTAGTCCCCCCAAATAATGTTTTCAGTATGTTAACGTCCTTCGCAAGCTTGCAACGCTCAGGCATCACACCACCTTCTCAAGTCAGTCCAACAACAGATACATTCCCCCCATCCCCCTGCCCATGTAGCACCACACACCACCCTCTTGCCTCCATGGCACCAACTTTAAAAATCAAAGAAATAGACAGCAACCATCTCCAACCCTCTGTACATCACCTCAGCTGGTTGCCATCTGAATGAATGAGCTTATGGTGAAATACTACTATTTCAG
The DNA here is from genome assembly GCA_016271365.2 of Neoceratodus forsteri. Classification (NCBI taxonomy): domain Eukaryota; kingdom Metazoa; phylum Chordata; order Ceratodontiformes; family Ceratodontidae; genus Neoceratodus; species Neoceratodus forsteri. Next base: position 1,209,084,470 of record CM057453.1, on the reverse strand, counting down.
TTCAATCATTTACTGAATACAACTATTGTGTGGTGGGTTGGAGCTGGTCATTGTCTATTTCTTGTTTGTTTGATTATTTTTGGTTAATTAAAATGGGAGCTACATTATAGAAGAGGATAGGATGGGGTTCTACATGGGCTGTGGGCAAAGGGCATACTGCACTTATCTAATGTGTCTGGCTGGTGGAGGAGGGAGGGGTGGGGTGCTCTAAGGGCTGATCTAAGGGTGTTAACTTATACTGTATTTAAAACACATGTTTATTTTTTGTGGCTAGGTGAGAAGGATGGGATGAGGCACTTAGTGGATTGGGAAAGAAAGGTAATCAGTATTCTTTAGTGGTTGGGTAGGTTGGAGGAGGATAGGATAGGATATGGTCTACAATGGAGGGGGAAGAGGATTGATGTGATTTTTTTTTTATTTTCTATTTTAAAATTTAGCGGGTTCCAGGGCACCAATTGATGGGGGACCACCTTGGTATACTTGTGATCTGGGTTCATGCTTTGAGCCCAAGGCATCTGAAGAAGAAACAAGCAGAGAGGGCTCCGAGCATCTTTGCAGATGATCTCTTCCCAGGGTGAGGTGGGACCTGAGTGCCATTCCTGTAGTGACAAATAGAGATGGACCTGTGGTAATGCCATTGTTGTGCAAGTGTAGCAGATACACCAATTGGGGTGGTGGGATGGGATTTAGACAGGGGGAAAAGGCCATCTGGTTGCCAGCTGCAGGAAAGCCAGTCAGTCAATCCCTATCCCCGACGGTGCTCCAAAAGATTGCTATTTACCCAGTATCTTCATTTTAGAACAGATTTTCCTCTTTGCTGGTTAGGAGCAGCCATACTAAAAAGCACTGGGGGAGTCTGTGCCAAAAAACAGTTGGGGAATATGCATGGGAACAAACCAGGATCATCCAGAAGGTCAGTCAGTCTGGGGTGCAAGAGGCCCAGCATGACTAGAAGAAGTCCAGGTGTGAGCAACTAGAATGGGAGTTGGCACAGATGAAAGTGCATGGCTGTGAGGTAATTAGAGTTTAATGTAAAGAGAAATAAATCACTCTAGTGAAGTGCCAAACTTTGTGAAGGTACATGTAGCATGGCGTTTGACACTGTGCCAACAATCTGTTAGCAAAGTAACATGCAGAAACATCTCTTATCAGCAGAGAATGACATATACCAGTATATACATTTGATAGAAATTGGGCAGTTAGTTTTAAAGATGTACAGTAAAAGGTATGAACTACAACCATGACTTTTTCCCCTTAGCAACTATAGCAACTAGTGAGGTTCTATTGGAATTAGCTACTATACAAGGAAAACTGTAAGATGTACAATCTTTAAAGCAGTGAACTATTTGAAGTTTTGTAGCACTTGAGTCATTTACTATCAAAAGAACAGAAACAAATGAAAATATGTCTGCAATATTAAGGTTCAAAAGATTTATTCTGTTATAATGTACAGAATGTGCAGTAAGAGTAAAATGAAACATTAAGCTTGGTTGCTAGATTAGACTCAAAACAATATAATTACTGTACAGTACATTGGTAACATTATCGAGTTGCTAACATTTATGAGATGCAGCACTCAAGAGACATTACATTGTTAACACTACATAGCATTACACATTAGTGTCGGTAACTCTGAATAGTAATGTGTACTGATTACATCGTTGACAAGAACTGCAGTTCAACGTTATGAAAAGTAATATAGTACATATTAGCATGTGCAAATTGCATAAAAAAGCATATAATAGCAAGTACAAATTACATCAGTAACATAAATCAGTCAGTTAAATATAAGAGTGTAACTATATTAGCAATACAATAAACCTTTTTAAAAAGTATTTTTATATAATGTTTAGAAGTGCTTTGCTAGAGCTATGGTACATTAAGGCAGGGCATTACAGTGTACTCCTCATATGGCTCAAAAAATATGGAAACTACAAAAAAGAGTTCAAGCTTATGACCAAACAAACTTTAAGAACTCTAATTTTGGCACAATTACAAGACGTTCTGACTTAAGGGTTGACTTAAAGTCAACATTTTCTTCAATCCCCAATTTTAACTCTGAAGTATCATCTCTATACCTTTGGGACTTTGTGGTGCGCCCCAATGCCCCAACATAGTTTTTAGCTGATATCAATAAGCCTGTGGGGACTGAGTACCTTCATATTTGCCTTGTACCTAACAGTAAACATGAGGCCTTCATACATGACACTCTGAAACAGGTTAACAGTCTAGCCTTTGACTGGTTGGGATCCATGCAGTTAACTTCATGGTAAGCATGTGAGTCATGTGTGCATTCATCCACTGAGTGAGGAGGATGTGTACACACACAATGAGGTGTAGACGGCATTTTATTCATAAATCATATTTTCAAATGGTTGTTGCATACAGTATAGTTGCAGTAAGTCACTTCAGAGGTACATTTCTCTTCACTAATCACACACTTAAACACAAAATACATTCAGTCTTGTGTGGTGCAATCTGTCTTGCAGAACATGCAATTACCTGATAGCAACACACATCCATCATGCTTCACCATTTAAGTAAAGTATGATCCCATGACTTGGAATCTGATTTGACATTATTTAACTCTGTAACACTGAAGTACAGTAGGTGAAAACTGAATGTTATTTTCTGCTTTACCATGTAATCAACAGGTAACACACGGTCACTTACAATATTTATATGTATGCAAGTTGGTATTAATGTATTATACTGTATTCAGCTAAAATATAATGTAAAATCGTTTTACACCATTATCATATAATATAATACAAATACAGGTGTTATCAGATTCATCTTTGGGTAGGAAGCACGAGGCAAGTCGAAAGCTTCCACCACCCCAGGAGTATGTTATTACACAGTAACACACACCTTGGAGTGCCTTATTGCAATTATACAATGGCTCAATGTTATACAAAACAAAAATAAAAATAAAAATGTTTTTAGTAGATTTTTAGTGAGGCAGTATATCTTTGTTTCTGAAAAAAAAAATCCATATCAGCCATAACCTCATCCAAAAAATCAACACAGTGCTGTTATTGTGTAATATCATCACTGTCTCAGGCACACACTGACCAATCAGAGTCCAGGAAATTTTCTTGCCATTGTATAATTAAGTATTAATAAACCATTAAGGTTTAGGTGGCTACTTATACTGTATGTACAGTATGTGCATTTTGTCATATATTATTTAGCTTCAACTTATACAAATATGAATATAAAATGGTGCATCTGCCATATAATTACTAATAAGGCATTACATGTGAAACATCTGTTGTGTTATCCCTAATACAGTTACACTCTGTATAGGTAATAGGGTTGTCAGAACCAGTTTTAGAAAGATTCAAACCATGCTCAAACTCTGGTGTTCAAATTCTAAATTAGGCCTCAAACAGCGTGTTCACAGTACAGTGTGAACTTTATTTTTTCAGTTTTCTCACCACCACTGATGTTAATCTGATCATCCCAGGTCCTCAGTCTGCAGCACAATCTTCTAAAACCAATCTGTATCAACGTTTGGCCCACCCCTGCAGTGATGTAATGCACCACTGGTGCCACTCTCACCACTCAACTTGCCTGCTGCCGACAGGCAAGGGGACAGAGAGCAGACACTTGAAAGAGGCATGGAGGCAGGGCAGACATCAAGGGTGGGGATAAGAGGAGGAGGAATAATTAAAACTAAGCTACAAGTTCAGCCACAGCTGGCACACACGCAATGGATGGGAATGAGTGAGAAGGAGGGAGGTCAGAAGCATAATGGCAGCTGGGGGTGGGTGGACAAATAGCCACACAGTCACACAGAGGATAGGAGTGACATGGAGGGTGAGCATTAGGGCAAACTTGCTGGAGGCAGGACAAAGCCTTGAAAGTCACACAACTACAAGAGATGAGGATGGGGAGGGATGGGCGATGACATGATGGGTCTCTCTCCCTCCTTGTTGATGGCAGATTGGGTCTGCCAGGGCTAAGCCAGCACAGCCTGTCAGACTCTGTACCATATGGGAGGGAGGGAGGGATTACATAATTTACAAAGTGAAAATTGAAGCAAAAAAATGTTTTGCTGACAAGTGGGGTGGATCATGGCAAGGAACAGGAACATTTTTACAGAGCACATGTTGGTGAGGGGAGGATCCAAGTGTGTGGGACCAAGGAAGGGTTACAGATACTAGTTTTATTAATGGATCTGTGCAGTGGGTGTGGGAGAGACCTGAGACAAGCAGTACCACACACATAGGATGAGTCAGTGAAGGGCAAGACATGTATGCAATGCAGTCATGTGATGACTCTCTGGACTGCTGAAATGTGCTTCCAGTGACTGATCTGTGGTACACTTAGAGGAGAGCTCAGCAACTGAGTGGACATCTTTGTCTTGCTGCAGCTTGCTCAAAAATCCTAGCAATTTTTTTTTTTTTTTATAAATATATTTTCTGTTTGTGCCTGTGTGTAGAGTTATAGGGACTGGAAAAAGGCATACACATGCAGAGACTAAGAAAGCTAATCATTCATTTAAAAAAGTAAAAGAAATGAGACAGGGCCAGGGAGAGACAGATAGCGGCAAAAAAGAGAAGTGGTGGGGGCTGGAGATGGTCTCACTCTCTTTTTTCTTGGTCTAGAAATTTAAAACAGCTTACAGCAGAAATATTTTGTGTAAGGAAGGACTCAGAGAAAAATCCTGGCTCTGTGTCCTAAATACTCACTTTGGCTGTGCAGCCTTTGACTGGACTGCATCTAGCGTGTGACCGTGTGCTGCCTGGCACTCAGTGTGTGGTATCTTAAATAAATCCCTGAAATATTTTGCATGATGGGAGGAGAGAAAAACCCCTTATTCATTTAAATATTTGTAACTCCTGCGTGGTATACTAGTCATCTGTCCAGACTCCAGCTGTGCTGCATTTGACTGCACCATACCCAGTGTGTGACTGTGTGCTGCTCAGCACTCAGTGTGTGGCATTTTATATAAATCCCCAACATATTTTGCATTATGGGTGGAGAGAAAAATCCTTTATTCATTTAAAAAGTCTGGGACTCCTGAATGGTCTACTTGTCATCTGTCCAGACTCTGGTTGCAATGCCTTTGATTGCATTATATCCAGTGTGTGACCTGTGCTGCTCAGCACTCAGCATATGGTATTTTACATAAATCCTGCAAATATTTTGCATGATGGGTGGAGAAAAAAATCCTTTATTAATTTAAAAAGCTGTGACTCCTGAATGGCATACTGGTAATCTGTACTGACTCCTGATGTGCTCCCTGTGACTGCACTATAGCCAGTGTGTGACCATGTGCCACCTGGCAGTCAGTGTGTGGTACCTTAAATAAATCCCAGGAATATTTTACATGATGGGAGGAGAGGAAAATCCTTTATTCATTTAAATATTTGTGACCCCTGTGTGGTGTACTGGTCATCTGTCCAGACTCCAGTTGTGCTGCGTTTGACTGCACTATATCCAGTGTGTGACTGTGTGCCAATTAGCACTCAGTTTGTGGTATTTTACATAAATCCCCAAAATATTTTGCATGACAGGTGGAGAGAACAATCCTTTATTCATTTAAAAATTATGTGACTCCTGAATAGCAAACTGGCCATCTGTCCTGACTCCTGCTGTGCTCACTTTGACTGCACTATAGCCAGTGTGTGACCAAGTGCCATGTGGCAGTCAGTGTGTGGTACCTTAAATAAATTCCAGAAATATTCTGTGTGACAGCAGGAGAGAGAAATCCTTTATTTATTTAAAAATGTGTGACTTCTACGTGGTGTACTGATCATCTGTCCAGACTCCGGCTGTTCTGCCTTTGACTGTACTATACTTGGTGTGTGACCATGTGACACTCAGCACTTAGTGTGTGGTATTTTACTGTACATAATCCCCAAAATATTTTGCATGATGGGTGGAGAGAAAAATTCTTTACTCATTTATAAAGTCTGTGACTCCTGAATGGCCTACTTCTCATTTGTCCAGACTCCGACTGTGGTGCCTTTGACTGTACAATACTCAGTGTGTGTCAGTGACCGTGTGCCACTCAGCACTTAGTGTGTGGTATTTTACATAAATCCCCAAAATATTCTGCATGACGGGTTGAGAGAAATTCCTTTATTCATTTAGAAAGTTTGTGACTCCTGAATGGCCTACTGGTCATCTGTGCTGACTACTTACTGTGGCTTTGCTGCCTTTGACTGCACTGTACCCTGTGTGTGACTAGTGCTACCCAGCACTCAGTCTGTGGTGTCTCAAATAATTTCCAGAGGTATTTTGTGTGATGGGGGAAGAAAAAAGATCTTTTAGTCATTCCAAAAATCTTATTTATTTATTTATTTAATGTATTTATTATCTAAGAAAGTACCTGTGAGCCAAAGGCTCTTTTACAGAGGTTCCACATCATAGCAATCACATATGTACAAATTCAAAATACAGAGGTTATATACTATATACATAATCATCAAATGTTCAGTTTACAGTAAAGCAATGTTACAACTAGTAAAATTATCAAATGAGGAGTACAAAATACTGAGCAGAAAATGCTAGAGTAGATTCAGTTGGTAAAGTTATGCACTTTTGCAGGTAGAGACAGTTGCTTTTGGGTGAGGGTATCACACAGTAGTATAATCAGGACAAGATCACTTGGCCCAGTTAAGAAAATAAGGCAGTTAGCAATATAGGATGGTTCAGGAAACACGGTGTGCATCAGAACTAAAATTAGGTAAGCTATGAAAACACTTATCTAGTTGCCAGAACATGTTAAAGCATCAGTTCTATTGTCTGAAGTGCTAATAAGAATAGACAGCAGGGAGGCCCATGATACAAGGGTGAGAAGTGACAAGGTAGGGATCCTGAGACCTATAAGAGGAGTGACGTACCAGGTTGGGAGGGGGAAGTGAACAAAAGTAAACTGAGGGACATGGGGAGGGGTCTGGGAAATGAGAAAGGAAAGGGGGAAGAGAGCGGGCAGAGAGGGTGGAGGGAGGGGGAAAATTGATGACCATGGGCAGAGAGGGAGTGGACGTGGAAGGATGGGAGAGCATGGGGAAAGCCAGGGGCAGAAAGGAGGTGGGGTGGGAGGAAGGGGGGAACAAAGGGAAGGAAACAGGGAGGAGGTACACAGGGGAGGGAGAGGAGAGGGGATGAGGGTATAGGAATGTCACTGGGATGCAGGACAGTGGGGGTGGAGGGAAGAAGGGGGAAAATGAGAGAGAAAGGAGGAGGAGAACCAGGGGGTAGAACAGAAAGTAGGGAGGAGGGGAGAGGAGTAAGATTAGAGGGCAAGTAGGAAGGTGGAAGGCTGATAAGAGGAGAGTAGATGGAAGGGAGACCAGGTCCCACAATTGCAGTTGCTGTTTGAGGCTAGGGCCATATGGAGTTTAGATTTAAAATGTCCTAGCTTTACTTCTTTCATAATGCCCATGTCAAGTGCATTGAGCCATAGAGGTGCCCCGATACTCATAGGACCATTGACCTTGCATGTTTCGGCAGAAGGAGACACTTAGGGTCGAATTGTTTATCCCCCTAATGCATCTAGTGGTGTTAGGCTGGTTAAGAAGGCTTTGCAGTTCTGGAGTGGTAAGTCCAAGAGTAGATTTCTTGGTGAGAAGGCAAATTTGATATTGAATGTGGCAATCGAGGTTGAGCCACCCAGTCTGAGAGTATAGCTCACAGGTGTGGGTGAGGCAAGGTACACCTAGGACTAGATTACATGCTTTGTTAAATGCTGTTCTGATATGTTTTAGTGAGGACTGAGAGGCAACCCCATAGACTGCTAGCCCATAGTCAATCACTGAGAACACAGAGCTGTTTACTGCAATTTTTAGTGCTTCAGCAGTAAGACATTGATGATGTCTCTGTATTCCCAGTTTTGCATTGGAAGAGTTTGCAACTGAGTCAGCATTTTGGCTGAATGATAGGGTGCTGTCTAGTGTCACTCACAGATATTTAAAAGTTTGGACCATTTCAAAGGGAGAGTTCTGACTCTTAAGAATGTGAAGTTGGTGACTACAGTGTTTGTTATATGACAATACAAATAACATGATCTTAGCTTTTTTGTAATTAAGGAGTAATTTGGATTGAAGGAACCAATGTTCTACAGAGGAAAGATTAGCCTGCATTTGCTTTCCAAGCATAGTGGGGTCGGCATTGCAGGAATATAGGACTGCATCATCTGTGTAAAGCTGAATGTGGTCATTTACAGTTTGTGGCAGGTTGTTTATAAATAAACTGAACAGTAGGGGACCAAGGATAGAGCCTTGGGGAACCCCTGTGGTGACACTATGGTTTTCGGAGAAGGTGTCTTGTATTTTCACTTCTTGGACCCTCCCAGTGAGGTAGCTCTTGAACCAGTCTACAGACTCAGAGGAGAGGCTCGTAAGGGAGAGTTCACCCAGGAGCAGATTATGGTTTACGGTGTCAAAGGTCTTGGTGATGTCAATGTACATAGCCCCCACCAAGAGCCCTTTGTTCAGGGCACTGTGGATAAAGCTGGTATACTTGACTAGAGTGGTTGTAGTACTGCGCTGTTTGAGAAAGCCATGTTGTTGCCGGCTTTGCAATTCATATTTGTTTAGATATTCTGCCAGTTGGTCAGAAATGATGCACTCTAATGCCTTTGAGAGAGGGGGTAAGATTGATATTGGGTGGTGGTTTGTGAAGTTGGCTCTGTCTCCACTTTTGAAAACAGGGGTGACAACCACTGCCTTCCAGATCATGGGAATTCACCAGATATCAGGAAAGATTTAGGATTTTGGTGAGGGAAGTGATAATTATGTCCAGGGTGAGTATAAGTAGTTTGAGGTCAAGATGATCACTACTTGTCCTGGAATTTCCTAGAGCTTTTATGAGGTATTTTTTAGCCTTGTGAGGGGTGATAACTCTGAGGTAGAACAGTGGATGGGAGTTTGATTGGGTCCCTGGGTTTTGTGTGGGGTGTATATCAGTTGGGGGTTGGAGGAAGCTAGGAGGTAGTACGCTGTTGAGGTTGGTAAATGTCTTGTTGAAAAAACTTAGCTATATGGTAGTGGTCCAGTGTGGAATGACACTCAATGTTCAAAAAGATGGGAGGAGCTTTATCAGGTTTGCTGGATAGAGACTTGATGTTCTCGCAGAATTGATGGCTGTATCAGTTGCACAATATTGAGTGAGGATAGCAAGTCCTTATAGGGGCCAGCATCAGGGGAGGACCAGTTAAAGTCCCCAATCATTATCAGCTCAGTTTTTAGGTTCCAATCTGAGAGGTAGTCGATCACAGATTTGAAGCTGACAGCTTGTTCCTTTGGAGGAATATATACTGGGACTATGGTAAGAGTTTTACTGTTCGTGCTGAGTATTACTTTTAGGGCCAGCAGTTGACCCCCACATTTGCTGTCATGCTGATTTATCATTTGGCCCTGGATGTGGTCTTTTACCAAGTCTATCTAATCTGAAAGAGGCATACCCAGAGAGCTGTACAGCAGAGTTGGGCACCCCGGGCGATAGCCAGGTCTCTACCACAGTGAGGTTGTTAAGCTGGTGTTGCATGACCCAGACTTGGAGGGTGTCAATTTTTGCCAGTAGACTGCAGATATTTATTGATGCAATGGTTAAACCATTCTGTTTTTTATGGGATGAGAAAAAAAATCCTTTCTTCATTTAAAAAATCTGAGTCCTGCATGGTGTACTGGCCATCTGTCCTGATCACTGACTCCATCTGTGCTGTCTTTGACTGCACTATTCCCAGTGTGTTACCATGCACCACCCAGCATTCAGTGTGTGGTATCTTAAATAAATCCCAGAAATATTTTGCATGACAAGGAGAGATGAATCATGTATTAATTTAAAGATATCTTTGACTCCTCTGTGGTGTCACTGCCAACTGTGTTGTGCTCCCTTTGACTGCTTTCTGCCCAGTGTGTGCCTGTGTGTCATCTCAAAAAAATTCCAGGAATATTTTGGGTGACAGGGAGGAGAGACAAATCATTTTTTTTTATTCAAAAATATCTGTCACTTTTGCATGGCCTATGTGCCAAGTGTGCTCTTCTCCCTTGGACTGCACTGTACCTAGTATGAGCCTGCGCGGCAGCTTAAATCCCAGAAATATTTTAAGTGATATGGCAAAAGAGACAAAACAATTTTTCATTTAAAAATATCTGTGATTCCTGCATGGCATTCTTGCCATCTGTAACTGTGAACATGTGCCACCCAGAAGTCAGTGTGCGGTATCTTAAATAAATCACTGATATATTTTGCATGAGACAGAGATAAGCAAAGATAAAGTCAGTAGTGAATCAAAGTATTTTTATTGAGAATTCCATTTCCTGACATCAGTGCCTTGCCCATACAGAATATGTTTGCCTTGAACCTAGGATCCATCTAACTTGATATTTGCTTCAATTAACTTCCACCACAGATGACACTGTCATAAAGCCCCCCCCCCCCCCCAAATCTGTAATTTAAGCCACACCATTTCATAAGGCAGGATTAGAAAGCAATCACTAATGCCATTATGGCAGACAACATAGTTGAAGGATCTAGCTCTGCTGCTGGTGGTGGTTCAGGCGATCATGGCAGAAAAAGTAGTACAAATGTTTGAAGTGAGAACACAAGCACCAAAAGGACCACAATAAACCATGGCAAAGGAGGACCTTTTAAGAAAGCTTGTGCAGCTGCTGTTGTCACTCATAAATGAAGTACAAGGTATGCTGTTTATGCTGTTAAAACACCTGTGACTTGCAACTCAGAGCAGTGCAAGTGACAATAACTCTGACTCAGACAGTGGCTCTTTGTGTCTGACACTTAAGTGACTGATAAAGTTTAACAACCCCTTACCCCTAGCCAAATGAGTGAGGCTGCTGACAAAGCATCAGGTAATGCAGCTGCAAATAAAGCCATTAATGCTTGCAAAGAGATGTACATATCCATCTCTTCCTCTACATCAGATCCAAGTGAAAACCCCTGAAGTGCCCACTCCACTAGCACCCAGGCACCAAAAGTAAGGATACACTGAATTAATTTTGAACAGCTGAAAAAAAAAGTGGTATCGTTTTCAGTTATCTTCCTAGTACTCGAACCAAGTCTTTCCCTTCTGCACTGTGGAACTACAGTATTTATAAGTCAGTAAAATAGATTCCTACAGAAAAATGTGTAAAATCTGTGAACAGAGTGTAAACTATAGTAAAGTTACTTCATGTCTTGGCACCACAGCTCTCAAGCATCATCTGAAGACACATTCAGTATTGCTTGATCAGCCGAAAATCATGTCCTCCACCTCAACCTCCCAGACCTCTAATGAAAAGTATCAAGTTGTAGAAATGGATAGGGAATTTTGTGAACCTGATGCAGGCAGAACCACTGCCAGCCCTAGGACCACCATTACCACCAAAACCATTAGCACCAGTGGGACATCCATTGAAGGCACTGAATGTATAAGTCCACCCCAAAATCCATCTGGTAAATGAAGCAGAAGTCTAATAAACCAGCAGGACATGTTGTAAGCAGCTAGAGAAAAAGTATGGTTAACAAAAGTCATCCAAAGAGTCTTCATCTCAAACATAAAATTGGACAAATTTTAGCTGGAGCCTTTCTCTCATAGTCTTTAGTAAATCATGAGGATTTCAGCTAGGTCATGAAACTTGCAGGGCCTCATTACAATGTTGCTAAACTAAGGTAATTTTCCTATGTTGAAATACCAAATAAATGTCAGGCATTAAAACAAGAGTGATGCTTGCACTTAAAATTGCAGAGCATGGGGTTATTCATATCTCAAGTGGTATGTGGACCAGCAGTCAGAATACAGATTCCATGTCCCATACCGCCCGCTGGGTCAGTTTTGCTTATTCTGCTTCAAAAACAAACACACCCCAAAAGATGGCGTTGCTGCTTATAGAGACATTTGGGCAAAGTTGTACAACTTCAAATATCTTGCAATAACTAAATAAACGTCTTAATGATTGTATTTATTCTCATGGTCTAAAATGTGGCTTTAAAGTAAGTGTCAATGATGCCAACATCTTGAACACAGGACAGAATGGAGGGTTCTTTTATGCTTCTTGCTTTACACATTGCTTGCATTTAATTGACAGTGGGTTCCTGCACAATGAAACTTAAGTTGATGGTATGATTGCTGTTTGCCATAAAACTGTGATTAACTTCTCTGATTTAACCAAGGCTGTACAAATATTATCTGAACTGCAAAAGAAACAAAATCTGATCCTCCAAAACCTGATTCAAAACATTTCCACTTGGTGGAATTCAACATTTTATATGCTACTGTGCCTCTTGGAAAAAAAATCAAGCTTATCATTAATATTGTTCCAATTACATTATTGGTGATGGTATTACACTTTTGTGCTGCAGTGGAAGTTAATGGAGGCTATGTGCTGTATCCTAGCTACTTCTGAGAGAACTACAAGGGACATATCTGCAGAATGTATGACTCTGAGTCAGATTATCCCACATATAATGCTGATTACATATCATTTGGGTGTTCTGACTCAACAGATAGTAAGAGATGGATCTGAAGAAGAGACAAGATGTCAGCAGTATCATAGAAATCTTGTAAAGCGAATGTCAGAGCGCTTCCAAAAAGATGAAGAATTAGTTGCAATGACCAAATCAAAACACAACATACTTGCAACTCTCTTAGATCCCAGAGTCAATGCTATACACCTTCCAAAAAGAGATAATGTAAAGCACTACACATTTCTGTTAAATGAGTTGCAGCTGTCACAGAAGCTTTTCATCTCCACAACATGCAGGTCCATTTTCACGTACAAATACAGGACAGCAAGAGTCACCAAATGTGAGCAGTAGTTCTTCCACAACTCCCAGTTCTGGCCTAGTAGGAATTCAAATCTGTGGCAAAACCTTCCATGAATCACTTCCATACCAAGTTACTCTGATTCTTCTTCTTCTATGTGTTTTCTGTCCATAGTGGAAGACAGTTACCTACAGGAACCACTTATTCCTATTGATGCATGTCCTTCTGAATACTGGAGATTGAATAAATTAATATGGCCCAGACTGTATAATGAAACCTTTAAATATACTGTATTGGTTGTCCTGCAATAAGTGGCTCCTCAAAACACGTGTTTAGTACAGCTGACAATATTATGACAGACACTAGAAATAGATTGTTGCCAGAAAATGTACAGACATTAACATTCATTAAAATTAAGTGAGGTTTTCATGTCCCTTAAAAGCTACAAAGCAGTTTGCCATTAGAACAAAATGGTAAAAATAATATATTGATATGATGCATAGTAGTAGAACTACACAAATACACCACATGTCAACAAATTCTGTTCTTTAACCTTTTTTTTTCACACAGTACAGTATATAGAAGTCACCATCTGAGTTATCATTGTTCATCCACATCATCAATAACTTGATCAGGATCATCAGTTGATATACTTTTGCAGGACCAATGTCAAAAACATTTTTTTACAAGAAAAGTTACCGTCAGTGGGGACAGGACCATAGCATCAACGGGACACTGTCAACCCTTTTTGCAACATATTATTTCTAGTTGAAAACCCACATTTTGTAATTGCTTACCTTCTCTAAAATTCATTGATGTTGCTGGTTGTTTCATCTGTTTCCTTTTTTTAACAGAACTTAAATGCATGGTAATGGTTGAATTAAATTATACCCACCTTCACTTTGTTTCAAATTCTACCTTGATCAGATCTGATTGCATGCTCCCTGAATAATGCAAACACCCCCAAATAATAACACTCCCTGAATAATGCAAACACCCCCAAAAAGTGCAGCCACTCATGATGCAATAGTCTCCTCTCCTTGCACTGCACTGTGAGTGGCTAGACTGTGTGGGAGAAGCCAGGAAAGATGCAGTCAGGACAAGTTGATCAAGGAATGCAAATAAACATGTTTTGTTGGTAACACCACTATGGGGGAAGTCTGTTTTTCACTTTTAAAAAAAGAGAAGGAATTGGTATCAAACAACCAGCTACATCAACAAATCTTCACAGAATACAACCAATTACGAAATGTATTTTTACATTAGTGACAATTTGAAGCCTGAAGGAGTTGACAGTGTCCATTAAACATCACATGCCAACTACTACAGCTACATTAAATGTTACCTGAGTTATTATGTGGTGGGGAAACCACTTTCTTTCTTTATACAGAATATGAACTACATTTTACTTATATAGCAGCTGATGCATTATCTTAGAAAGTTGTATGTATTATTGCACTTTCCCCAACAATAGAGATTGGCATTTTTTAATTTTTTTTTTAATTTAAATGTCTAATGACTGACTGGACATATGAAGGTAATATGTGCACCGATTCCAGGTGCTGCGACTGCAGTACCTTGACTGTGTTACTTACGGAAAGTGTGAAACACATCAACGTTCAAATTACTTATTTAAAAGCAACAGCATCAAGTAGCTGAGTTAGCTACTGGCAATTAATCTTTTTTCCTACTTCATTGAAGAATGATGAGGATGTCAGTAAATAAACGTACCAGTTATTGTTTTTTTTTGCACTCAGAAAATCTAATGTAGCTGCAGAAATAAACCTTTTAACTTATTGGTGGTCCTGTTAGCAGCTGTATGTGGCTGGCTTTAGCAAATAGAAGAAACCACAGATAACCTTAGGTATAGTCATATCAAAGTAGAGATGTTGTGAAGTTTTATTTTGAGCATGAAGTTTCAGCGGATTTGCAAAATCCGCCTATTCAAAGCATTTTGTGAAATTGTCTTGCTGGTGAAAACTTAGCCAAATGCTTTATATTTGCTTTGGGATTTTTAAAAGTGCAAATTGCACTTTAAAAAACCCCAAAGCAAGCCACTCCCCCAGCCGGCAGCCTGGCTTCCATCCCTGGTGTCTAGTGGCCCCCCCGTGATCCCCCACACTGTTAAATTAGTGTCCCCCACACTGCCGCCCATTGCATCCACATTCCACAAATAAAGTAATACACACATTAAAAAAATATATCTTCCCTGGTGTCTAGTGCCCGCCACCACTGCCAATTGCAGGTCCACTCCCCGCCCCCAACTGCCATGACCGTTCAAGTCTGGTGCCCATCCCTCCATGACCCAGCTGGCCATATCCTCCATAATAATAAAAAATGAATAATTTAATCCCTGGTGTCTAGTGGATCCTCCACCCTGTCAGGAAGTGGCTCCCACCCCCAACCTTGCACCCCCCAAACCCGACCCAGAGTGGGCCATCAGCACAGACCACCACTCATTTCTATGGCTGGCAGCCCGACTGGGCTCCATTAATGAGCGCATGTTTTTACAAGCACACACTCATTCGTTGTCAACTCCATGTCATCGGTGGCAGTTTTCTGGAGGTAGAGAAAGGCAGGGGGCTTCTCTGGTCACCCATAGTGGGGTAGGATGGGGGAATTGGTGTTGTGGATACCAACACCATTCCCCCCATCCCGCTGCCCCCGTTGGTGACAAGTGAAGTCTACTGTCCTTCTTTACAGCCCAGAAGACCATTGCAGATGACTGGGAGCTGTCAATGAATGAGCACGTGCTTGTACAAGCACACACTCATTTATTGAGCTCAGTAATATATAATAGTATATTAATTGTTTCCATAATATTTATTTTTTATTTTAGGCTTAACCTCAA
This sequence comes from Neoceratodus forsteri, assembly GCA_016271365.2. NCBI lineage: Eukaryota > Metazoa > Chordata > Ceratodontiformes > Ceratodontidae > Neoceratodus > Neoceratodus forsteri. The sequence continues at coordinate 1,209,068,898 of CM057453.1, read as the reverse complement.
CATTTTCCAAAGGACCTGCATCGAGACTCTCCTAACTTTTTTATTATATACAATTTTTTAGCAGAAAAAAATTGATATATTCAAACTCTTCACTTTAATGTATCTAAACTTATTTGTTCCCCCATCAATTCTGATGACTGTATTCAACATTTTAAAATAATAATTATTACTTCCCCAGCCTATCCCTCCCCCCTTTTCCCACCTAACCAACAGCCTACTTCCTCCTGCCCCCCACTAGAATTGCCTTATGTCTGTCCCATGCATTCTTGAATTCCCCCACTGTTTTTGACTCTACAACCTCCTCAAAAAGGCTGTTCCATGTATCCACAACCCTCTCTGTGAAGAAATACTTCCTCACATTACCTCTGAGATGTCCCCCCTCTATCTTCAAATTGTGCCCTCTTGTTTTTGCATATCAGTTTTTCTGAAAGATGCTACCCTCTTAGACTTTGTTGATTCCCTTGAGGTATTTCAAAGTTTCTATCATGTCCCCCCCTCACTCCTTTCCTCGAGGCTATACATCTTTAGTTCCTTTAGTCTTTCTTCATATGTCTTCTGATGCAGACCCTGCATCATTTTGGTTGTCCTTGAACTTGTATTTTCCTTTTCGCTTCTACCAATCTTCCCCCCTTCCTCATTTGCTAGATAGCCAGCAAACATCTGGTATCCACAATATCTGACCCCAGATGTGCTGCTGATGGACTGTCCTGAGACAGCACTACAAAGCCCCAGGATAGGAGATTAATATTTTAATACATCACCTTCTTTCAAATTTTATTTGAACTTCTTTTTCCAATTCCCTCCTTTTCCCCTACCTTTTGCCTTTATATTTTTTCCTTACTTTCTCCTAATTTGCTTCTACTCCCGCAAACTGTCTAAATTATCCCCATCTATCTTAATAATAGCAAACTGTCTGTCACCTGCTGTTTTTTTCCCTCCGTTTTTACACCTTACTATAGAAGTGTAATATGAGGGATGTATATATTTTTTTCTTTCCTTTCCTTTTCCTTTCCCTTCTCCCTTTTTCTTCCTTCTTCTTTCTCTCTTTCCTCTTCAGTTGTTTTCCTCTGGTTTCTCTGAAATCTATTATGTTTTTGGTTTTTCAGCCTCTGTAGGGGAAAGATATATCCTGATCCTTCCTTGATACCAGACTTTCAGTTTTGCTCAAGGGATCATCATAAATCTGATGCTTTCTTTTTTCACTAATAATGACTTAGCATTGGCAAAAGCTTTTCTCTTGTTGAGCACTTCATTAGGGAGATCAGAGATGACTTGTATGTTTGTGCCAGCTGCTTTAATACCATTGTCCAGCCTTGCCTTCCTTAAAATGGCCTCTTTGTCTTGGTTTGTTAAATATAAACCAGGGTTGGAATCCTTGGTCATTTGGATTCTTCACCACTCTATGAGCTCTGTCCAATTCTATTTTCTTTTCCAGATGTGATCTGTCTAATGTTTCAGTAAGTACTTTCTCAAAGAATTCAATAGGCTTGGCTCCCTCTAAACCCTCTGGTATGCCCCAAGTTTTAGGTTGCCTCTCCTGTTTCTTGTCTCTATCTCTTCTATTTTAATATGCAGACTTTCAAGCTCTTCTGAGTGATCTATTTTTGGATTCAGAGGGTTTACTGTATCTTCTACTGTGCTCACTCATTCTTCTAACTCACTTGTCCTTATTGATGAAGACTTTATTTTCTGAGCAAGGTCAATTACTGAGCCTGTCAAATCCAAGATGGAAGTCTTAACACTCTTAAAGCCATCTCTTATCTCTTTAAGTAAATCATTTAAGTCTATACTTCGTTGCAACATTGTAGGCTTCTCTTTGTTTTCTGTCCTTTTTTGCATCTGTATCTGTGCTTTCCTTTTATTGTTTGATTTTTACTTATACTTCTCAAAGATATATTTTTCTTGTAGGGGGCTAAGGTTATTCATAGTGGTGTTTTCCTTAAATTGCTGCCCACTTTGTGTAGCTGATTCAGACTGATCTGTGTCATTTTCAACATTCCTTTTTCCCTGCTCTACCTCTTGACTTCTCTCTGATTGATTAGCTACCTTTGTATCTAATTTCTCCTTTGGCCCCTGGGAGCCTTGATGATTATCCCCATGCCCCTTGGGAAAAGACTGCTCACCTATATCTGTACCTGCACCACCCACAGAAATATGTCTATCCACCGAGTATTCATTATTGTCTTCTTGAGCTGCCCCATCCATTTCAGAGGCCCCTGAAAAAAAATTAAATGGGTTAAACATCTGTGGTTGTTTACGTGCCTTTTTATCTGATACAGGCTATGTTATTGTATCCACTGATGTTGAAGGTGTTGCTATATTACAAGCTGGAGACCTAAAATAAGTAAATAAGTTCACCAATGCTTGTTTTGAATGGTAACTCGTGAAGTAGGCATATGAGGAAGGGCGCCATCCGTTATGGTGACACCTTCCCAGTGCAATCCACTCATGGCAATGGAAAGGTAGGGCGACGGATAAGGGGTGGTAATTAGGCAACAGGATGTTGCTATATGTATGCACGGGGTAGGAGCAAGCACGAGCATGGGCTGAGGGGTGAGGACAGAGGAGTGGTGCTGCAGTTGCTGGTCAAGCTGCATCTTGGTGTCAGGATAGGCTAGTGGCTGGGGTGGCTGAGGTACTTGGTTCGGGTCCGGCGCTGGTGCGATTTTATTGCACCTGGCCCAAACCTTTTCATTTTACTGCTTTCACCCTCGGAGTTGAAAATGCTTAAGTAGGGTCCGGGGCAAAAGCCCCTGTGAGGAGGGTGTGGGGCACAGCACCCCACAGAAAGCAGTAAAATATGTCCTGGTGCCATTGTGTTGGAAAGATTGTAGTTGTCAGAGTGCCAAAATGTGTTTGGCACTTCGACTAAGTGATAATGGTGATCGCCTTTTACGTCATTGCTATCACATAGACCCGTTTTGAACCAGCCTCTTTAGGTGTGTTTTTTGTTTTTTTAGTGCTTCTACCTCATTTGCTCTGCAGTTCTTTCTCGCCTGCTTTTTGGGAATTGTGACTTTCCTGACTGCGCTGAGACCTTTGAGACATGCCCTCTACCTACTAACCTTTTTAATCTTCATGTCAGTAGTCGATTTTTTTTTATTTCTTTTAGCAGGTTAGAATTGAAAACTTTTCTTCAGCTTTGTTCATTTGCAGATTTAATTTAAATTGCAATAATGAATGAGAAATCACCCCAGGGATTACCCAGTTGTTCCTCACTCCTTACACCCTCGTCTGCTCAGAACTCTTAGATAACCAATGTCTACTAGTTGTTCCAACAGAGCTGGATCCTTCACAGAAGTGCTGCCACTTGTCTGTTTTCTCCCTGAAACAGCAATGTTTAGAAGACAAGGACAAAATAGAGACAATATCCTTTACTCAGGCCTCAGAATTAAGAATGGAAGGTCACTGCAGAACTTATCTTGTGAGGGAGAGAAATCTTTAGCCCACAGTGAGCAACAATATTTAGACAATTACAGATGCCGCCCTTTAGAAATAGGGCTACTGTAGAACTTCAGGGCTGTTCCCTTATCTCTATATAGAGAATAGAGATTAAAAGTATTTATAAAAACACTGACTCCTAGTTGAGCTGTCACTTCAGAGGGATCTCTTTTACAATCCCCAGGTTGCTACACTTTCTTCAGTGTGCTACAAGGTCAGTAACTTCGTAACAGAAAAAAGAAGCAGTCATTACTTAGCTGAGTTTGTAGCCCATTAATGAGCCTTCTTGAACTCTCTTTGAATAAAGCAACTGTCTTTAAGTGGTAAAGAGCAACAGAGCAGACTGAGATAAGAAAAATAAGAGAACTTAACCAGGCAGACTTCCCTGCTTCAAGCACCGGTGCCCACTCTGGCCATCACATTAAAGCAGCCACCTCTGGCATTTCAAAGCTGTTCCGCTCTCACCGCTACACCGCCAATTCCATTTACCCAAATGGCAGGCACAAGACAGAATTATAGCCAGTCCAGTTTGTTTTCTAGCCTTGTACACAATAGATTGAAGAAAATTGAGAGTTTCTACTTATCCAGAGCTTTTTATATTTTTATACTTGTATTCATGTAGATCCTCTCTCCTCCTGGTCAGCAGTTTGTTTTCTCAGTCCCGTAGCTCATCTGTCATCTTGCTCCAACCCCTGAAATTTTCAAATTACTTATTTAAAAGTGACAACAGCAAGAAGCTGAGGTTATCTAATGGCAATAATTTTTTTTTCATACTTCATTGAAGAATGATGAGGATATAAGTGAGTAAATAAACATACCAGTTATTGATTTTTTTTTTGCACTCAGGAAATTTAATATAGCTGCAGAAAGAAACCTTTTAACATATGGGTGGCCCTGTTAGCACCTGTAAGTGGCTGGCTTTAGCAAACAGAAGAAACCACAGATAACCATAGGTCTAGTCATATCAAAGTAGAGATGTTGTGAAGTTTTACTTCCTGCGTGAAGTTTTGGTGGATTCTCAAAATCCACCCCCCAAAGCATTTCACGAAATTACCTTGCCAGTGGTAACTTCGCCAAATGCTTCGTATTTGCTTTGGGATTTTTTGAAGTGCAAATTGGACTTTAAAAAACAAACAAACAAATCAAGCCACCCCACCATAGCTGGCAGCCCAAATTTCCTCACTGGTGTCTAGTGGTCTCCCTATGATCCCCCTCACTGTTAAATTAGTGCCCCCTACCCTGCCACCCACTGCATCCACATTCCACACACAAAGTAATTCACATACAATGTGTATATATATGTATATACATGTGTATATTATATATATATATATATATATATATATATATATATATATATATCTTCCTGGTACCTAGTGTCCCCCCTGCTGCTGATTGCAAGCCTGCTCCCCACCATCAATTGCCATGACTGTTCAAGTCTGGTATCCATCCCACCATGACCATACCGGCCATATCCTCCATAATAATAAAAAATAAATAATTTAATCCCTGGAGTCTAGTGGACCCTCCACCCCCCTACTCTGTCAGGTAGTGGCCCCCATCCTGCACCCCCATCCTGACCCTGAGTGGGCCACTGGCACAGCTCTCCATGCACCTCCATGGTTGTCAGTTCAACTGAGCTCAATTAATGAGCGTGTGCTTTTACAAACATGCAGTCATTCATTGACAGCTCCCTGTCATTGGCAGCAGTTATTTGGGGGTAGAGAAGGGCAGGGGGCTTCTCTGGTCACCCACAGGGGCAGAATGGGGGATGGTGTTGTGGATCCCAATGTCATTGTGCACCCTGGAGGGGTCCAAAACACCATTCTCCCATATTGATGCCCCTGCTGACAACCTGAGTTGCCACTGTCCTTCTCTGCAGCCCAGAAGATCATTGCAGATGACCAGGAGCTGTCAATGAATGAGCATGTGCTTGTACAAGCACACGTTCATTCATTGAGCTCAGTCAGACTGACGGCCATGGAGGTGGTGGAGGGCTATGCCAGTGGCCTACTTGGGGTTGGGTTTGGGGGGTGCGGGTGGGAGCCACTATATAACAGGGTGGGGGGTGGAAGGTCCATTAGACACCAGGGATTAAATTATTTATTTTTTATTATTATGGAGGATACAGCCAGCTGGGCCAGGATGGGATGGGTACCAGACTTGAATGGTTACCACAACTGGTGGGGTGAGCCTGCAATCAGCAGCAGCGGGGGTGCCACCAGACACCAGGAAAAGATATATATATATATAAATTTTTTTTATTGTGTATTATTTTGTGTGTGAATGGATGCCATCGGCAGCAGGGGGGCACTAATTTAACAATGTGTGGGATTGTTGGCCACTAGACACCAGGGGATTTATACTGTGAATCACTGATGCCACCTTGTTATCTTATTTTAAAACTAACCTTAGAAATCACCTGCTTTCAACACGCAGCTGTACCTGCCTCTAAGCCTCCTGCTATCCTTCCAGACAAAGCTCGCTGAGCCACTCTCTGACCTTCTGTCCAGCTCTACCTTTACTTGCTGCTACCTTCCCCACACTCCTCTTCTGATAACTCCCACCCAGCCTTACCTTTATCTGCCCACTGAATCAATCTCCATGTAACTACTGTATATTGTCTACTCTGTAAAGCCCACATGTAAGCCTGTTGTATACTGTGTTTGACATATGCCTGTATTTTTGCCTGATTCCTAAATGTACTCTGATTTTTTTGTCTGCCCTGATGTTTGTTGCTTGCACTGTTTTGTCCTCTCTGTGATGAGGTACCTTTGTAAATGAGCCTCTGGCTCAAAGGTTGTTAAACTGATGTTCTAATAAATAAATAAAATAAATAAATTGTGGGGTAGCATTGCAAAATCTCTGACTGTGTGGAGTGTGTAATTTCAAGGGTGAAATTCTACACTTTGCCTTTGATCCTGATCTGTGGATTTTGTGGATTGTGCTTCATGGACTGAGTGCAATCCATGAAACTTTCCGCAGATTGAAGTTTTTGCACTTCGCATATCTCTATATCAAAGTCACACATGAGCATCTCTCCCATTATATTTAACAGTTTTATTTATTTTTGTCTACAGTTTCATTACATGTATTTCACTATTATAGTCTCTATTGGCAGCACAGTTAACAAACTCTGGTCAGAGCTACTGTGGCTGCTAATGCATTTACTTGATAAGGATATTTCCTGGGCTTAAACATGAAGATTAATTGCCTAGTCAGCTCCATGTGTAAATTTTATTTTTGGTAAAGGTAGATCATTTATCTGGTTGATCCTGTGTTTCTCCATGTGTTTAAAATGCGAGCAGCAAGTGTGTGTTGTACTGTATATGGAGGAGAGGAAGCTCCACACCAAGGCTTTCAAGTAATGGTAGAAAGAACGGTGAAGAGAAGACAGGTATGGCCAAATTTCCCCCCATTCACTCAAAATACCACAAATAGCTCAATCTGGTTCAATGTCAGTTGGCATTCATCTTTATCCCTCTCCCCCGTCATGCCTGAAAATAGGCAGAATTTGTCTAGTGCACTTACGCAGTCAACAAAAACTAAATAAATAATACACCTATACCAAGGTGATGGCCTGCTTTCATCCAGGAGGCAACCATAGTCCTCAGTGGATGATTAAAAAGTTACTTCGATGGATATTTAAAGTAGCTGGGGGGTGATGGAAGAAATAGGGAAGGCAGAAAGTGGGCCACCACAAGTTGAGAGACAGCAGGGAAATCCCAAGGGGAGAGAGTCCCATCAAGATGTAAGTTATTCAAGGACACAGAATGTTAGCAAAAGAAGAAGGGGAAGGGAGCAGTAATAAGAGAAAGATGTGGAAGGGGAACACTTGGAAAAAGGAGAAAGGAACAAGACGAGAGGTGATGGCTGTCAAAATTGTGCAAGATCTGCATCAAAAGCCCTATGAGGAGAGACTGAAAGAGTTCAGTATGTACACCCTGGAGGAGAGAAAGGAGTGTAGGGATATTATGGAGATCTTTAAATACCTCTTGGGGGTTAATAAGGTATAGGAGAAAGATATGTTTCAGAGAAAATGGTGCTGTAGAACAAGGATCATGATATGAAGCTGGAAGTAGGTAGATTCAGGAGAGATGTGAGGAAGTACTTTATCACAGAAAGGGTGGTGGATTCCTGGGACTACCTTCCATGGGAGGCAGTGGGGGTGAAACCAGCAGTGGGAATCAAAAATTCCTGGGAGAGGCACAAAGGAATCCTAGGAGGGTGGAATGAAGGGGTGGAAGATACAGTGTTGTATATCAAATTGGGTCTGCAGCAAAAGTGATCATAATTAAAAATGGTCAGAATAATGGGGGTCTAGCAGTCATTATCTGCCATCAGAGTCTGTGTTTATATAACTCTGTCATTTGGAGATTACTAGTCTATTCACCCCTCCCTGGGTTTTTGTGGCCTAGTTTGGACCAGTAGAGAAAAGCGTTAATTCTTCTCCGCACTTGGGTGGAGCCTCCTGTGGGTCAGGAGGTCATCATCAGTGCATGGGGGGATAAAGCTCAACAGTTTAAGTTGGAGGGGGAGTTCCAGTCAGAGGAATGAGCAGCGGGGGAGTGAGAGTGAGTCGGGGCTGGGCAGGGGTGATTGCTCAATCCGGCCCCCAGCCGGTGGCACTTGGGGGGACACAGAAGAAGAAGTGGAAGCCAGTAGCCTCAAGCCACAGAGTACCTTGGATGGTGGCTAAAGTCAAGAGGGGAGCAAGCAGCCACAAGTCTCAGAGTGCCCTGGCAGTCTGCACTGATGTGAGTAGGGATTCAGTGGTCAAGAATGTGGTAGGGAGTGTAGTGTCCAGATAGCGAGTTGCCTTAGAGCTGAGTGGGATGAACAAATCTGATAGATTCCTTTGACTGGGTGACAAAGGAGTTGGATCAAGGGGAATCAATGAACATGGCCAATCTGGATTTTAGGGCTTTCATCACCATACCACATACAATACTGGTAAGCAAGTTTGTTAGCTTGTGGGTGGACAAAATGGTGGTAGCCTAGGTTAGAGTCTGGTTAGATATTAGTAGACAAAGAGTATTGATAAACAGAGTTTGCTCTGAGGAAAGGTGGTTGAACATTGGGGTACCTCAGGGTTCTGTGATGGGATCCGTCCTCTGTAATGTAATTATAAGCAGCGTAGCAGAGGAAGTGGATGGAAATGACTGCCTCTTTGTAGATGACACAAATGTCTGCAATAGAGTGGACACTGTGGTTGGGTTGGGTGTGGTTGTGAAAAGGATTGACAGGGATCCGAAAACACTAGATGATTGGTCAAGGGTATTGCAGCATCATCCAGGAGCAGGTACATCCTGTGCTCCCTGCAGGGGACATTCCTCAGGCAACTAGTTATGGAATCCACTCGGGAAGACGCGTTACTGGACCTAGTGCTGTCAAACAGGGTCAGTGTCATGGAAGTCACAGTGGGGGACCACCTGGGGAATAGTGATCACCGTTTGGTGTGGTTTGATATAAAAACTGGATTGGAATCAAATCACACAAGCACAAGGGTCCTGGACTTCAGGAGGGCTGACTTCAAGAAAATGGATGAATGTTTGTGGGACAGCCTGGCACAGTTAGGGAAAATGGAGGGGAGGTAGAGGAGCAGTGAGTAAAAATAAAGGAGGGCATTGAGAAGGCTACAGATCTTTGTGTACTACAGGTTATCAAGGGTAAAAAGAAAAATAAACTGCTATGGTTCTCCAAGGAGGTGGCAGAGACAGTAAAAGTAAAAAACTGACATTTAGAAGATAAAAACTAACACAGACAGAGGGGGACAGGGAAAGTTACCAGGAGAAGCAAAGGGAGGCAGAGGAGGCTTTTAGGAGAGCAAAGACAAATGGAGGAAAAGATCAAAGCAGTTTAAATAAATGGGCTAAAACATTTTTTAGGTACATAAACAAAAAGAAGAAAACAAAGGGAGGGATAGTAATGCTGAAAGATGAAGGTGAGGGTAGTGTAGAGGAAGACCACCAAAAGGCAAACATATTGAGCAAATACTTCCGTTCAGTGTTCACAGAGGAGGGAACAGGGGACGGGCCAAGGTTGAAGGACAGGGGCATTAGGGACAGTGATGTGGACATAAGTCCCTTTACAGTGGAAAGGGTCCTTAGAGAACTAACAATGCTAAAGGTAGACAAGGCAGTGGGGTGAGATGGAGTGCAGCCCAGGATTCTGAAGAAACTCAGGTGGGAGCTGGCAGCACCTCTGACATCCCTATTCAATCTGTCATTTGAAATGGGGGTGGTACCAGGGGATTGTAGGACAGCAGATGTGATTCCTCTACACAAGAGTGGAAATAGGGAGGAGGCAGGAAACTACAGGGCTCTCAGCTTTACATCAGTGGTGGGCAAGGTAGTAGAATCACTGTTAAAGGAAGGGATTAGTGAATACGATCCAAGACAACATGGCTTCAGAAGGGGCGGTCATGTCAGACCAGCCTGATTGAGTTTTTTGACTGGGTAACCAGGGAAGTGGATCAAGGAAAGGCAGTGGACATGGCCTACCTAGATTTCAGCAAGGCTTTTGACACTGTCCCACATAGAAGATTGATAAACAAGCTGAGGAGACTAGGAGTGGATACTGAGGTTGTCAAATGGGTAGAGATTTGGCTGAGCAACATGACTCAGAGGGTAGTGGTAAAGGGGACCCACTCTGGAGAAGGCAAAGTGAATAGTTATGTCCCACAGGGATCAGTACTAGGCCCGGTCATAGATACATAGACAGTGTCTGCAGATAAGGGCCTATGGCCCATCCTGTCTGCCCATTTGAGCTTGTAAGTTTACTTTATGTTTTCCTCGAAGTCTGTTGCCCCTTAACCCTGATCTTCAGAATTCCTTAATGTCTATTCCATGCATTCTTAAATCCTGTGATTGTTTCAGCCCCCTTAAATCCCATGATTGTTTCAGTCCCCCTCTTCAATGCCTTTATTAGTGACATTGCTGAAGGACTGGAGGGAAAGATATGCGAATTTGTGGATGACATAAAACTCTGTAACAGAGTGAACACACTGGGGGGTGTGGATAGAATGATGTTTGATATAAAAAAGCTGGAAGAATGGTCACGAAATAGGCAGCTGGATTTCAACACAAAAAAGTGGAAAATAATACATATGGGGCGCAAAAACCCAGTGGCAACATACAAACTGGGGAAGGCCCTATAAGACATAGGTCAAGAAAGGGGCCTGGGGGTGATCATTACAGAAATCTAAGGGTTGCAAAACAGTGTGTCAAGGCAGTGGGGAAGGCTAGCAGGATGCTGGGATGCATTGGTAGGGGCATCACCAGCAGAAAGAGGGAGGTAATAATACACCTGTACAGATCACTTGTGAGACCACACCTCAAATACTGTGTCCAGATCTGGAGGCCCTATCTTCAAAAGGATATAGTTAGGGTAGAGGCAGTTCAGAGGAGGGCAACTAAAATGGTAGAGGGAATGCATCTGAAGACCTACGAGGAAAGGCTTAGGGAATTAAACATGTACTCTCTGCAGGATAGGAGGAGGAGGAGGGGATATGATAGAAATGTGCAAATGATTCATGGAGAAAAACAAGGTACAGGAAGCTTGCATTTTTCGTAGGAAAAGATGCTCAAGGACAAGGGGTTATGCTATGAAATTAGAAGGGGGAGGTTAAGAGGAAATGTCAGGGAGAACCTCTTCACTGAAAGATTGGTAGATGAGTGGAACAGCCTACTGTCAGAGATGGTGGGGGGGTAGAAACAGACTGGATTCAAGAAAGCATGGATTGGGCACAGAGGGTTCTTGAAAGTAAAAAGGGAAGGGGGAGAGGAACCAAAGGCTAAGTAGGGTAAATGAGAAAATAAGGACAGACTAGGTGGGCCATGAGGCCCTTATCTATCGACATCTTCTATGTTTCTGTCTAAATGTGAAAAAGTGCAAAATAATACACTGATATGTTACAGAAACCCATGGGTAGAGTACAAAATGAGTGGAGTGGTATTGACAACCAACACATAGGAAAGGGACCTAGTGGTAATTTATGTGAGGAACTAGGCATGTCCAGGTCATGTGAAAAGGTAGTCAGTATGTTTAGTGGGAAGCTAGGGTTAATATGAAAAGATGTCACCAACCGAAGAGGGATGTGGTGCTGCATCTATAGATATATGTGTGTATATATATATATATATATATATATATAGATATAGATATATATATATATATATATATCTATATATAGATATATATATAGATACAATATATGGAATGTAGAATAGATAATGATCTTATCAGTTTCAGTGACTCAAGTACCCCACGAGTCGAAGGCACGAGGAGAGTTACGAGAGGTCACTGAAACTGTACAAAATAAATGCATTATCACACACTGAACCGCTGCATATTCCATTTATGCAACAGGTTGAGATGTTGTGTGAACATTTTGATTTTGGTAGGTGTAAATAATTTGTCAAAAAAGGGAAAAGAAAATTGAATTTTATGCTGTATTTTGCTAATTATAAAAAAACAAAATGGTATTTATAAATGAAACACCACTCATTTTGTAGATATTTTTGAGCTGAACATTTTTTGTGCTCATAGTACCATGCTATCATTTTTTGTTTTAAAGTTATTTATATTTGTTTGTCAAAAAAGTGAACAAAAAATTACATTTTCTTCTGTTTTCTTGCTAACCATATACAATATACAGGGTTTATATAAATGAAACATTATTAATTTTGTAGATAATTTTGTGCTGAACAATTTTCGTGCTCACAGTACCATGTTATCTTTTTTTGTTTTTAAGTTATTGATATTTAAATATGGTTAGTACTGCTTCTGAGGCCGAACATTTTAATGAATTCTGAAGAGAACTGTGTAGATAAATGAGCTACTAATGTAGTTACTGTGTTAATAAATGGGTGATGATGTAGTTACTATGTGGATAAATAAATTTATTACCATAGTAGCGAAGATAAATGGTTTTATTCTACAGTTTTTATCCTGACCCCTGTTGCATAAATATATATATATATATATATATATATATATATATATATATATACATATTGTGACAAGACACAACCTCACCACAGGATTCAGATTTAGCTTTGGTGGTTAAGGAGTCTCAGGAAGACCAGTTTGTTAACATCAAGCCAACCAGGTATATTTTTATTTCTTTAATATGGCTGGTAACACAGAAGTTTGGCTTCTGCCTTTTCTTTTAAGCCCCACCAGGAAAATGAAACAAAAACAGAAATAAAGAGGCCTAGCTCCGGGTGGGAGCGCTGTCTAAACAATCCCCGGCCCTAACTAGAAATCCCCTTTTCCAGAAGGCTAGACCTTCTGGAAGAACACAAACAGTAAAACAGAAAACTCACATTGAAAATAAATTTTTCTTTTTGGCTTAATTCAGGAGACCAATCTCCTGAGGGTTGCTTAAGGATCTCCTGATCTGGAACACATCCAGGCAGCTTGTCAGACCTCTACCCCTGCAGCAACTGCTCGCTAGCTTTTCCTTCCTGTTTTTAAAGCTCTTCTGTCTGTGCAGCTGCAGCCAATCAGCTGCAGCTGTACCCTGACTATCTTACTCAGGGAAACCCCCCCTCTCCTCCAGTACCTGAGTTTACCACACATCCCCCTTCCCAGCTCAACACTATAGGGTTGGATGGCCTGTGCTAAGAGGTAGGGTCTTTGGGAAAATCCATCTGCATTTCCGTTCAGTGTTCCCGCTCTGTGGTGGACCACGAAGTGGTACGGTTGTAGTGCAAGGAACCATCTTGTCACTCTGGCATTTTTTTCCTTGTTTGTTTGCATCCACTTGAGTGGAGCTTGGTCCATCACCAGAGTGAACTTGCGACCCAGTAAGTAATATCTGAGGGTTTCCGTCGCCCACTTCACTGCAAGGCACTCCTTTTAGACTACGGCGTACCGCTGTTCCCGGGGTCACAACTTCCTACTTAGGTACAGGATGGGGTGCTCTTCACCTCCTACCATCTGGGAGAGTACTGCCCCCAATCCAACATCTAAGGCATCTGTTTGCAGAATTAATTCATTATCAAAATCTGGGGAGACCAGTACTGGATCAGAACAGAGGGCCGTCTTGAGGTCGGCGAATGCTCCATCTGCTGCCTCTGACCACCTCACGATGTCCTGTGCTCTCGCCCTGGTTAACTCTGTTAATGGAGTGGCCCAAGTGGCAAAGTGAGGGATGAACCTCCGGTAGTAACCAACCAACCCTAGGAAAGCCCTCACTTGCTTCTTCTTGTTTGGTTGGGGCCAGTCTTGGATTGCCTCTATCTTCTTCACCTGGGGTTTCACCAATCCTCGTCCAACTACATAGCCCAAGTATTTTGCTTCTGGCAAGCCGATCTTACATTTGGCAGGGTTCACTTTCAATCTGGCATCTCATAACGTATCTAGTATGGCCTCGACCTTCCAAAGGTGAGTTTCCCAGTTTGTACTATGGATGACCACATCATCGATGTAGGCAGCAGCATAGTGAGAGTGTGGGCCCAACAGTCGATCCATCATACTTTGAAAGGTCTCAGGTGCCCCATGCAGACTGAATGGGAGGACTTTGTAGTGGTATAAACCCCCTGGGGCGAAGAAAGCGGTTTTCTTCTGGGCTGCCCTTGTGAGTGGGATCTGCCAGTATCCTTTCGTAAAGTCCAAGGTGGAGAGGTATCTGGCCTTCCCCAACTGGTCGATCAGTTCATCGACCCTAGGTAGGGGGTATGCATCAAACTGCGATACCTCACTTAGTTTTCTGAAATCATTACAAAACCTCCAAGTGTTATCCAGTTTTGGCACGAGGACGATGGGGCTCGACCATTCACTATGGGACTCTTCTATGATGTCGAGCTTCAACATTCTCTCGACTTCAGCTTGGATTTCTTTCCTCTTGGCCGCTCGGATACGGTAGGGTCTTTTGCTTATCCTTACGCCCGGAGCTGTCACAATGTCGTGGTAGGCTGTGACTGTCCAACCAGGTCATTCGGAGAACACATCCCCGTTTCGCTGAACCATTTCCACTGCTTCTTTGTACTGTGTAGGAGACAGCGTGGGTGAGATATGGACTTGCCCCTCTGTTTTACCTTCTGTTGGGGTTATGGCCAACGAGACACAGCAGGCCTCCCGGTCTTTCCACACCTTCAGGAGGTTAATATGGTATATTTGGAACTTCTTCCTGTGATCGGGTTGGCTTACTTCATAGTTCACATCACCAACAGCTTCCACGACCTTGTACAGACTCTGCAACCTGGTGAGCAATTTGCTTTCCACTGTGGGAACCAGGACCATCACCCGATCCCCCAGCTGGAACTTCCGGATCCTTGCCTGATGGTCATAATAAGTCCCTTGGGTCTCTTGGGCCTTTTCTAAGTGTCCCCAGACAATAGGAGTGACCCTGGCCAACCTTTCCTGTATTTGGGAGATATACCCAATCACACTGGCTTCTTGTGGTGGTTGCTCTCCCCAGTCCTCCTTTAGTATATCGAGGATACCCCTGGGCTGGCAGGCATATAACAACTCAAAGGGGGAGAATCTGGTGGATGCCTGTGGGACCTCTCGGATAGCGAGCATTAAGTAGGGAAGGAGTAAGTCCCAGTCCTTTGCGTCTCGGCTCCCGACTTTCCATAACATCCTCTTCAAAGTCTGATTAAATTGTTCAACCAGACCATCTGTCTGGGGTGGTACACTGAAGTCCTCAGGGCTCAGATGTGGAGGAGTCTGCAAAGCTCCTTCATTAAACGTGAGACAAAGGGAGTACCCTGATCCATCAGTATCTCCTTTGGGAATCCGACCCTCACAAAGACTTGAATGAGCTCTCAGACAATCGTCTTTGAGGCCGTGCTATGGAGCGGGATCACTTCCGGATGCCTTGAAGCATAGTCTAGGATGACTAGGATGTGTTGGTGGCCCCGGGCTGACCTGTCTAGGAGGCCTACCAGGTCCATCGCAATCCTCGCGAAGGGTTCATCAATGATTGGCTAGGGCACCAATGGGGCTCTTAACTTCATCCGCAGGGATGCCAACTGGCATTCTAGGCATGAAGCACAGTACCTCCTTACCTCTGCATAAATTTCAGGCCAGTAGAATCTTCAGAGTATGCGGCGCAGCGTTTTTTCGACCCCAAGGTCTCCTCCGAGAAGGTGAGCATGTGCCAAATCCAGTACCGCCTTCCTGTGCTGGCAGGGGACCAGCAACTGTTCCACACCATGTTCTTCATCCGGTATCACTCTGTATAGGAAGTCATTATTTAACATGAAATATGGTCCAGGTTCCTTGGCTTTGCCATCTACCAGCACCCCGTTAATCTCCACAACCTCTGACCGGATATTCTGAAAGAGAGGCTTGTCTATTTGGTCCCAACCAAAGTTCCTGGAGGCTATCCCAAGGGTACTCAATTCAGGGGGATTCGACTCTGTCTCCACTTCTGGGTCCTCCTCTTCCTCCCTACAACTCTCCCCTCGGACACCAGACCACTCACCCTGTCATCCTTCTGGGAGTGGGGTTCTACCTCCCACCAGCACGGACCTGCCATTGACAGCCAGTATCTTGGTCCATAACTTCTTACAATCCCTGCATTCCTTTCATGATTTCTGGGACTTTTCTGCCTCCCCATACAACTTGGGGTTCCAATGCCCGTAAGGGAAATAAGCGGGTGAGTCCTCTGACCCCTCATGGATTCCTAGCAACATAGCCTCAGTTACCAGAGCCCTGGCCTCCCGGGTTATCCCCTCATGGAGTAATGTCTCAAACCCCAGGAAATCTCGACCCATCAGGACAGGATGTGCCAATCGAGGGAGGACCCCTACCGTGACCTGCCTTTCCTCCCCCATGCTTCCATGGTAACTAGCGCTATGGGGTAATAAAACACTGTGCCATGGACACAGGTGATCCCAGTATGTTTCTGGAAATTAATTTGGGAGGGTTGCACCAAACTGCAAACTATAAGGGTGACCTCACTCCCCGAGTCGACAAGGACCATAATGGCCTGTCCATTTACCTTAACCACCGGGGCAAATTGGTGTGAAGTGGCGTCCACCCCTACCACATTAATCAAATGGCAATCACTCTGTGGGGACCCACCCCAGTTGCACTGCTTTGGTTTGACCCCATTCAGGCAGTTGGCAATTACATGTCCCCAATCCCTGCACCCATAACAGCGGTAGCATTCTCGGAGTGACCCTGGACCCTTTGGGCTTCTAAGGGTGGCCATATCCCCCTCTATTTTTGAACCCACAGTCTCTTCATGGCCTCAGACTGCTCTTTGGTGATCCTTCTCCCAGGTCCTGTCTGGTCCGACCTCTCAGGGGGTCTATATCTCCAGTTTAGAGTCTGCCCCAAGTCCCGGGGTAGCCGACCCCAACGTCCGGGGAAAGTTCCTTCATAGCATAATGCCGCTCCACTAAGGTAACCAGTTAATCACAGGAAGCGGGGTCGGCCTGTCTAACCCACTGTCGTAGGCTGGGCGGTAGTCCTCTTAGGAACTGGTCCATTGCCAGGAGCTCCACAATTCTGGAAGCACTATGGAGTTCGGGTCGTAACCACTTCTTGGCCAAAAGAAGGAGGTCATACATCTGTGACCGAGGCTTCGCTGACTCCTGGAATCTCCAGCTGTGGTACCTCTGGGCTCGAAGGGCTGGAGTCACACCGGCATGGGCCAAGATCTCTTCCTTCAGTCTTGGATAGTCGGAGGTGACTCCCTCATCCAGATCATAATATGCCTTCTGGGTCTCACCGCACAAAAATGGAGCTAAAATGCCGGCCCACTGATCCTGAGGCCATAACTCACAAATAGCTGTACTTTCAAAGGTGAGCAAATATGCTTTAATGTTGTCAGCCATTGTCATTTTCTGTAGACAGTGGGAAGCCCCTATAGTCCAGTAACCCTCTGGGGTAGGCCCTGCTGGGCGACCTTCTCCCGGTGTGGTCTTGATGAGATGCTTTACCATTTCCTGGAGGACAGCACGGTTCTGGGCTATCTGTGTGAGCAGCAACTGGTTCATCTCTTGTTGAGCCCAGGTAGCTTCCTACTGGGCTGCCATAGCCTGGATCAAGGTTTTCACTATGTCCTCCATGCCTGGTCTCCTTTACTCCGAGGCAGTTCTGATTCCAGCCAAATTCTACGCTGACCTGATCCCACTTCTAAAACCACGTGTGACAAGACACGACCTCACCACAGGATTCAGGTTCAGCTTTGCGGTGGTTAAGGAGTCTCAGGAAGACCAGTTTGTTAACATCAAACCAACCAGGTACATTTTTATTTCTTTAATATGGCTGCTAACACAGAAGTTTGGGCTTCTGCCCTTTTCTTTTTAAGCCCCACCGGGGAAAATGAAACAAAAACAGAAATAAAGAGGCCTAGCTCCGGGTGGGAGTGCTGTCTAAATAATCCCTGGCCCTAACTAGAAATCTCCTTTTCCAGAAGGTTAGACCTTCTGGAAGAACACAAACAGTAAAATGGAAAACTCACAATGAAAATAAATTTTTCTTTTTGGCTTAATTCAGAAGACCAATCTCCTGAGGGTTGCTTAAGGGACTCCTGATTTGGAACACATCCAGGCAGCTTGTCAGCCCTCTACCCCTGCAGCAACTGCCTGCTGACTTTCCCTTCCTGTTTTTAAAGCTCTCCTGTCTATGCAGCTGCAGCCAATCAGCTGAATCAGCTGCAGCTGTACCCTGACTATCTTATTCAGGGAAACCCCCTCTCCTCCAGTACCTGAGTTTACCACTATATATATATATATATATATATACCCCAGGGGTGGGAGTTCTAAGATGACAATAAACTGTGTTATTTTCACTGCAGTGAAATAAATGCAGTTGACGTCAGCAGAGTTAAAATAAATACTGTTTATACCTACTCTGCTGACATCAACTTCCTCCCTTTTTGTATACTCATTACTACCAATAACTATGCTTCTTTTCTTACTGCCTGTAATACAACAATATCCATAACTGCCATAGTACACATCACAAATACGAGTTGAAACAACGTATTCCAAACATAAAACAAAAGATCTGCATCCAAGTATGTTTTAGAACCGCTCTGCCAGAACTCGCACAAGTGATCTCCAAACTGTGCACAAGTCTCATCTGAATGAGAACCGAACAGCAACTGTTCAGAACAACTCTCACAAAATACAACACTGTTAATGCTTTCCTTTACCTGTAATCACTACAAGAAATGTTCTTTAGCTAACTTTTCTTTTATTCTATGACTTGCCATTGCACACCATGGACAGGAAACTTAAACGCCTTACAGCAAAAGTACATCAACACATAGCAACACCCATACAACAAAGTGAAGTGGACTGTCTTAACATGAACACTGAAAACGAAGTACACCACAAAAAAGCTGCAGAACAACAATTACAAATCACTAGAAAACACTAAAAAAGTCACTAAACAGATAAAATTATACCTAAGACAGCTCACATTTCTGCTCTTCCCAACCCTAAAACACATTCTCACCCTCACAAACACATGACCCAATCAGACAGCACATGTCAGACAACAGCATCCAATCAGCAATCACACAAACAGCAAATGACCAATTACAAATCTCAGAGACACACCATTCATACCTAGTCACTCACACAGACAATACAAATGAACACACCAAACAAAGATATAAGGACATGTAATAGAGGAGCTCCCACTCCCATGGTATAAATATCACACATGATGTGCAGATCATGGAATATGAAAAACATTTTCACTACTGCATCGTGAGTGCTGGATATTTCACTCGTGCCTTTGGCACTTGTGAAATATCTAGAGCTCGCTCTGCAGGAGTGAAAATATTTTCCATATTCCACTCCTGCCCATCATGTAATATATATACATATATATCTATATATATATATATATAGATATATAGATATATAGATATATAGATATATAGATAGATAGATATATATATGTAAATAACTGCTAAGACCTAGCAAGAATACTGTGTCCAGTTATGGAATCCACATCTTGTGAATGACATACAGTAGACAGGTTGGAGATGGTCCAGAAGAGGGCTACTAGAATGGTGCAGGTCTGCACAAAGATCAGCACAAGTACAAGATATTCAGTAGATGATCAATATGTACACCCTAGAGTAGAGGGTGGGGTGGTAAAATATGATAGATACCTTTAAATGCATCACATAGGTTAATAAAGTACAGAAGGGGGTATTTTCTAGAGAATAAGGTGCCCTATAACAAGGGGACACATGATGAAATACATTCTGGATAGTTGTGAGGGAGTGCATTGTCACAGAGAAGGTGATGGATTCCTGAAACAGCAAGGTTGATATAGTTGGGGCAGAAACAGTGGTGGCATTTAAAAGTGTATGTGTCACAGCGAAGGGAATCTTAGAGTTGGAGGGGGGAGGGACAGTACCATAGATCAATTAGAGACTGCAGCAAAAATGAAGGAACAAAAATGAATAACAGCTTTGGAGCCAGTATGTAAGTATTTGAATAGGGATAGCTCAAGATACCTGAAAAAGACTACCAAGCCTCTATCCTATAGGCAATCAAACCCTGTCAAACAAAATCTTTCAGATGCAGAGTTCTGCAGCTTTGTAACATACGCCTGCAATGTGAATATCTTCACATTTACTTTTTTCCAATTGTTTTCCTTTTATAATAAAACCATGCAGCACAAGTTGGTTAAATAACTGTGTTACATTTAGTGACTTGCTGCATTAGTTACATTGGCTAATTGGCTCTGGGATGAGAAGAGTTTAAGTTACTGGTGGGGAGAGGAGTGTCACTGTTTTGCAGGATAAGTGAAAATGGGAACTCTATCCTACAGGATGTTCAGTTCTGCTCCTGTGGGGCAGCAGCATACAAAATCATCTGGACACAGTGCACGACAGCAGTAAATACAGTGTACGCATCATGTGTAACTTGTCAGCTGTATCACCATGCATGAATGTAAGGATAGACCCCCCCACCCCACATTTCCACACTAGGCTGTAATACTGTTGAAAAGATGACGGTAAATGCAGCTCCATATGCATAGTATTTCAAAGGCAGCCATGAGTTTGAATCCAAGGAATGCAGATAAAATGGCACAGCTTTGGAGAATGCAAATAAATAATTTCATAACGTCAGCAGGAGCTGTCCAGTAACAGGTTCCAAACTTTGTCTTACATTTCTGTTTAGCTCTGCTCCTATGGGTCAGCAGCATACAAAGTCTTCTAGAATTGCATCAAAATGCATAAAAATCACAGCGCATGATGGCAGTACATACTCTGTATGTATCATATGCATCTTGTCAGATGCAACACTTCAGATAGCTGTTGTGAAGGACCCCTTCCCCCATATCATACATTACCACGGTAAACAATCACTATTGTAAAGCTGGTCATAAGTGCAGTGCCACACACGTATTGATACACTTGCATCCGTTGGTTTGAATCCCATTAATTCAGTCAATGTGGTAGACTTTTTGAGCCATTACAGAAGTAATTGAAGAGCGTGAGCTTGAGATGGTATAAGATAAGGTATTTCAAGCATCTGTCTTACATGATGTCAAAACCTTACCCACTGTGGAATAAACATATAAGGTCATTCAGGTACAGAGTACTGGCACTGTGAATGCAGCCCTCTGGAAATCAAATCACATATGGCCGCAATGTGAATAATTCCACTGTTATTACTCCTCCCCAAAATAAAACATACAGCAAAGGTGGGTTACCTTACTATGTGAGGTATGTATAAAACAAGACATCCGCACTCAGGAGTTGAAGTTGCCAATTTGCATATTTTTGTTTTGTAAAATATATGCCCAGAAAACAGCGGAAACACTTCAATGTTTCCTGCGTGTGTGCTTTATCAAGAAGCAAAAGTGCTGCAAAGTATGTGCCCCTTAAATACTTTAGACAATTAATAACACCAGGTGTGACATATTTAAAATCAAATAGAAACACACATTCAGTCAAGCACATTAAAACAAGAAATGGGCACCTCGTAACAAATAACATCATAAAAGCAAAGCATAGATCATATTTTTGTAAAGGGGGTCCAATCAGGGCTAAAGATAAAACTTGACACATGAAGGTAAAATTCAGTTTCAGAGGTATCATCCATTGCCATGTCCCATATATGAAGATCGCCAAAAATATGTGTGCTATGCAAATTCCATAAAGGAGGGCCATACTATGAAATGCACAAGGGCATCTAAAAAATCTTTAATTCTAAGGAATATTTGTCTTGATGCCAGATCAATGTTATATGAATGACCACACAAAAACATCCATAAAAGCATGGCTGTTAGGATAAAAAAAGGTGAAAATGCATAATGCGCCTAAAAGAGTATAATCATATTAGACAAGCCAATCATTGTGTATTCAGTGAAGGCATGTAACAATATCCATATGCAAAACAGACAATATTTATTCATGCTAAAATCTATAATGGCCTTAATGCAATTAATACACACCTCCTTACGATATAACATGGTAAAAACAAAACGTGGAGCATATTTGTGAGGGTGATCAGACACAGACTAAAAAGCAGGCTTAATGAGTAAAATACAACCATATATGGGTATAATCACCTGTATGCCACCAGAGAAGAAGCAATGCAATGGTGGGAAAGCTAGGAAGATGGGCGGAGGGGATTGGTTATAGCAACAAGTTGCTGATGTAAGTATTGACACTTAATGGTTTAACCATCAAAACATACCAGAAATCACAGGTGTCACAGATATGGGGAAATTTCAATGTTGTCATTCAAACCCTTTTCCATGGCTGTCAGAAGGAAAATCCGATATCCCTCCTGATGGGACAGTTTATTGGGTAAATCTCCCCCTCACTGCACTGTTCGAAAAGACTGTCTGCTACGTGGTGGGGGTGAGAGGAGATGTGAGTCTATTGTGGTATACTTAATATGGGAAATTGAAAAGCGTTGCTGTCAAAGGATGCAGATGAGAATGAAGTACTCTGTTAGTACACCAGTATCAAATGTTTTAATAGCAAAGGGTTTGTCACCTTATCAGCCACCGACCGTTGACTGAGACATGGTCTGTCTATCACGGAGCTTGGTTTTACAAGTAAGCATTAATCCACAATGAAGGTGGCATCTAATGGGGAATTAATGCATGGTTGGGACCGTTGTGGCATGAGGCCGCAGGCCGAATGTCTACAACGGACCAACCATGCATTAATTCCCCATTAGATGCCGCCTTCGGAGTGGATTAATGCGCTTGTAACATGGTGTGCACATAGATGTATATGTCAGAGATATGCTTGTACTGCTCTTATACAATAAAGAATGACACGAATGAAATTGTTGAGTTGTTTTTACTGTTACTTTCAGCAATGTGGAGGAACCTCTGTTACATACATACATGCTTTTTTTTCTGCATACTGGTACAATCATGTATTTGTTAATGATTGGTATACATTTTGCACAATTTGTGATGGCTGTTCATTTATTATTGTTCTTAGGAGGATCCCAACGTTGTTTTTCTGCTGCTTCTCCGTCTAGCTCTCTCTCTGATTTGCATACACATGCGCTTGTTTACTCCGCATGCTTTCTATTGTTTACGTGCTCAGAATCTCTTTCTACTGCTCGATCAAGTGTACTACTCACCTTTCCTGACTCTGTGTTGTCTCTTCCGTCTCTCTCTGCTTGCTCCTGGATAATTAACGTTTACCGTGCAATATACTGTGAAGTTGTTGAAATTAAATGCGCTTCAGGTTCTTCGCTGTGTTACTGTGTGTTCACCTCGATTCCATCCCGTGTTGCTCCCTGCTTCTCCACCAGGTTCCTCAAGTCTGTCTGTGTGACCTGGTCTGTCTTCTGCAGTTCTGAATATTTCAATTTCTGGTATCTGGCTACTTATTTCTGATTCTGCTGTCCCTCGTTCCACATAGACTAAATATTACTCTCCTTTTCTCCATTTCTACCTTCCTGCACTTGGCTCGTACTATTTTTTTCCCCAAGTCCCTCTCTCACATTTACCTACTCCTCCTCTAGGGTACCTACTTGCTCTTTTACAACTTGCTGTCTTCTGTTTTCTAGGCTCTGCTTTTCCATACACTGCTCGATTTGCTCCGGTGGCTGCTTGCTGTATTTCACAAGAATACCGCATTATCGTCTCATAATGCCGTGTTGCTTTTGTACCACATGACGCTCTTATGCCTATCAGCTTTGTCACCTACAGTCCTGCTATTTTTGCCATGTTACAAGTGCAGTTTATGAATTACACAGGCTAGATGTTGCTATTTTACTTAATTCAGAAAAAAGCAAACATCCCACCTCAGAAGATGCTGCCATTATGTGAACAGTAGCTTGGTTACAGTACAAAGACAGGCAGGAGTGATCGTCTCACGCTTGAAGTAAGCGCATCCATTCAGCTATGTTGAACAGGGATGGTCACAGTCTCAACCACTACTGGTGGGCAACCACTTTCTGTCTCTTCTATGATAGAGGTATAACAACTTTGTTTCAATGCTTTACATGCGAGACTTGTTCTCTAAAGGTAGTTTCCAGAGGTATCCTTTTCAAATACTAAATTTAATTGCTTTGCTACTCATCAGGAGGAGGAACTCACTGATGGGGCTATGGAAACCTAGGCAGAGTTGAAGGGAGCGAAGAGCAGTTCTTGGAGGGATGAATGCTTTAACTTATTTTTATTTTTTTCTGGTGTTGCTGCACTTTTGCCTTGCAGAGTGTTTTAACTTACTTTTGTTTTGATCAGAAGTGTAACTGCATCCATTCAGCCATGTTGAACAGGCGTGGCCATAGTCATGGATGCACTCAGCATGAACAGCCAGCCTCCCAGACATCAGTGACCTGTCTGACATGCGCAGGTATCTAATGGAAATCATTGGAATTTTGGCCTACCCGTAGGGGTATTTATTTTCTTTAAAAAAAAAAAAAAGACGGAGCTCCTTCAACAATCTTCATCTAGAGAAGATGACTGCCAGTGTTTGCTATAGAATGTTGACATTTAATGAGAAGTGGGGCAAACTGTTTTACTTATATTTGCTTTAGCTGCCTTGTTGAAGCACCCATTATCATATACTTTGCAGATTTTTAGGTCCCACGGGATTTTAGAGAAGTCCATTTGTCAAAACCAGGATTCATGGTTATCTTAGTTTGTGTCATTTAGGTCTCAACCTATTCACTATTTACTCTATGTTGTTACATTGCCTGTCATCTCTGTATGATTTTATATTTAAACTTATGCATTTAATTCCTCATTTCTTTATTACTGTCTCTACTGGGGGGAGAGGGAGGTGGGGTGTTTAGTAGTTTTACTTGTACTTATGTGCATCTGTAGTGTTCTGTTTGTTTGTGTGTTTCTTGTGGTGAAACATAGAAACATAGACTTTGACAGCAGATAAGGACCGCTTGGCCCATCTAGTCTGCCTATGTCCCTACCTACAGGATAGGCCACAGATCCTAGTTAACCAACAGCTTATTTCTCTCTACCCCCCACAAGAATTGTCTTATGTCTGTCCCATGCATTTTTGAATTCTCCCACAGTTTTAGACCCCACAACCTCCTCAGGAAGGCTGTTCCATGCATCCAGTACCTCTCTGAAATAATACTTCCTCACATTGCCCTTGAACCTCCCCTCTATCTTTAAATTGAGTCCCTTGTTCTTGCACGCCTCTTTTCTGAAATATGCCCTCTTGGACTTTTTGATTCCACTGAGGTACTTAAAAGTTTCTATCATGTCCCCCTCTCCCTTCTTTCCTCAACGGTATACATATTAAGCTCCTTTAGTCTCTCCTCGGATGGCTTCTCTTGCAGACCCTGCACCATTTTAGTTGCCCTCCTCTGGACTGCCTCTATCCTGTCTATGTCCTTGCAGAGATGGGGTCTCCAGAACTGGACGCAGTACTCCAGATGGGGTCTCACCAACTGTCTGTACAGAGGGATAACAACTTCCTGTTTTCTGCTGGTGATGCCTCTCCCTATGCATCCCAGTATACAGCCAGCCATCCCTACTACCTTCTCACATTGCTTGCTAACCTTAAGGTCATCTGATATGATTACCCCCAGGTCCTTTCCTTTTTTGTTGTTGTTACTACCTCTCCCCGTTGTGTATTCTTCCCCTGGGTTCTTTTTTCCCAGGTGCATTACTTTGCAATTCTTTGCATTGAATCCAAGCTGCCATACTTCTGACCATTCCTCCAACCTTGCCAAGTCCCTTCTCATTCTTTCCACACCTCCTTGTGTATCAACCCTGTTGCAGATCTTTGTATCATCTGCAAAGGGGCATCACGTTTCCTTCCAGTCCCTCTGCAATGTCACTTATGAAGACATTAAAAGGACTGGACCCAGTAATGAACCCTCAGGTACCCCACTAGTGACCCCTCTTTCTTCAGAGTGGACTCCATTTACAGTTACCTTCTGTGTCCTGTTGTCCAGCCAATGTTTTACCCAGGCTATCACCCCTAGGACCCACTCCCAGGCTGGTTAATTGGACTATTAATCTTTTGTGTGGAACTGTGTCAAATGCCTTGCTAAAGTCTAGGTAGGCCATGTCCACAGCCCCTCCCTGGTCTACTACTTTGGTCACTCAGTCAAAGAAATCTATTAGATTCATCTGACATGACCGTCCCACTGTGAACCCATGCTGCCTTGGGTCCTGTGCCCCACTGGTCTCTGGGTACTCAACAGTTCTTTCCTTCAGAAGTGATTCCATCACTTTCCCTACCACAGAGGTCAAACTGACAGGTCTGTAGTTTCCTGCTTCTGTCCTGGTCCTACTTTTATGAAGGGGAATCACATCCGCCTTCCTCCAGTCCTCAGGTACGACACCATCCTCCCATGATTTATTAAAAAGAGTAGCCAGTGGTTTCACTAGTTCCCCCCTTAATTCTTTTAGAATTCTGGGGTGAATTCCATCAGGCCCCATTGCTTTGTCCACCTTCAGTTTTAGGAGTTCTTGCAGAACCCTTTCTTCTGTGAAAGGACTGGTATTGAGCCCCCTATCAAGAGTGCTTCTGTTAATTGGATTAGGCACTTCCCCCTCCTGTTTTGTGAATACTGAGCAGAAATATTCGTTCAGTATCCCTGCTTTTTCACTGTCTCCCTCTGCCCACCCACCGTTCATTCTATTCAGCCTCACTATCCCTCCCTTTGTCTTTCTAGGCTCACTGATGTACCTATAAAAGGTTTTATCCCCCTTCTTAACCGAGTTGGCTATCTTTTCCTCAGTTTGGGCCTTTGCTATTCTGACTTCCCTTCCTGCTTCCTTCTGCCTTAACTGGTACAGCTCTCTGTCCTGCTCCTTCTGTGTTTCCTTATACTTCTGAAATGCTATCTTTTTCTTCCAGACTTTCACAGTCACCTCTTTTGAGAACCATAGTGGCTTTTTCTTTTGTTTTGATTTGTTTATTTGCTTCACACAAAGGCTTGTTGCCTCTATAATGGCAGTTTTGATGATTCCCCATTGTGGCTCCACACCTCCTTCTAGCCTGTTTGCTAGTGCTTTTCTGAGGCACTCTCCCATCTTGCCAAAGTCAGCCCTCTTAGAGTCCAGTACCCTCACTTTTGTATGGCTTGACTCTGTAGCTGAGTTTAACGTGAACCACACTGTTTGATGGTCACTTGTTCCCAGATGGCAACCCACTTCTAGATCTGAGATCCTCTCACTGCCCCCATTTGAGAGTATGAGGTCTAAGATTGCTCCCTCACGAGTGGGTTCCGAAACTAGCTGTCTGAGGCCTGCCACCAGTAGGGCATCAAGAATGGCCCTGCTCTTGGATGTGGCTGCAGCAAATGTGCTCCAGTTAACATCGAGCATATTCAGGTCTCCCATCAACAGTATCTCCCCTTTCTCTGCCATCCTAAGAATGCCTCCTGTCATATCCTTGTCCATTCCCTCGCCCTGACATGGGGGTCTGTACACAACCCCTGTGTGGATTGTGGTGCCCTTTCCAGTCTCCAAGGTGACCCACAGTGCCTCCTCTCCTCCGTTTACTCTTTTGTTCAGTTGCTTTTATCCCTTCCTTTACATGGAGAGCTACTCCTCCCCCTCTTCTCCCCTGCCTGTCTCTCCTGTAGGTTATGTACCCTGGTATGTTAACATCCCAGTCATGGTTCTCTGTGTACCATGTTTCTGTGACTGCTACGATATCCAGGCATCCCTCTTCCATCAAGGCCACCAGCTCAGGGAGCTTGTTGCCCAGACTATGGGCATTGGTACTCATTACCCTCCATTTCTTGATGGCCTTACCCCTTTTTGACCCATCCCTGTCCTTATTGCATTTGTCACTTTCTCCATTTACCCCTGCACTTCTCCTTATGCATAAGCATTTCCATTTATAATCTAGTCACAGGGGGATCATAAGGTACAGGCAAGCTGATTACCTTTTGCCCTTGGGGTTAGATTAAGAAAGGTAATTCAGCTCTGGGGTGCCTTAACACTATTAATAAACTAATTTGCTCCAATGCATAAAGTTCATTAAATAAAAAAAGACACTACATGATAGAGGTATAACAACTTTGTTTCAATGCTTTACATCTGAGACTTGTTCTCTAAAGGTAGTTTCCACAGGCATCCTTTCCAAATATTGTATTGCTTTGCTATTCATCAGGAGGAGGAACTCGCTGATGGGGATACGGAGACCTAGACAGAGTCGAAGGGAGTGAGGATCAGTTTTTGGAGGGCTGAGTGCTTTAACTTATTTTTGATTTTTTCCAATGTTGCTGCACTTTTGCCATGTAGAATGCTTTAACTTACTTTTGTTTGATCAGAAGTTGCTGTACTTTTGGCTTACTGAGTGCTTTAAGTTACTTTCTGTTGTGCTGAAGTTGCGGTAATTTTGCCTAGCTGAGTGCTTAAACTTGCATTAGTTCTTTTTGTGAGAGTGATGTCATCTTGCCTTGCTGAGTGCTTTAACTCACTTTTGTTTGGTCTGTGGTTGCTGTACGTTTACCTTGCAGATAAAACAGAGAGCAAATGTGAGCCTTGCTGTAACTTTTAGTTAGCTCTAGAGAAGTGGGCTGATAAAACAGGGGTTCACAGAGAAAGGCAGAAGAGAGATTGCAAGAAAAGTAGCACACCCCAGGGGGAGTGGGGACGTGACGAACTAAGTGTTTTGGAGTTGAGAAAAAAAATATGTGCTTAAGTGAAAGCAGCAGAAGTGCACCTGAGAAGGGGAGGGGCTCGGAAGCAGAGAGTACTGCTCAGCAAGTCACAGTATATTAATTGATAATTTGCTTTTACAATAGTCCAAGAGTTTAGTGAAGAGAGCTCAGATCAGTCAGATGTTCATTGCTCGATATAACAACATGGCACTGCCAATAGAACTGCACATTCAGGCATGTTCATAACCAAAATACGGAAGTGGCAGACGAGCTGAGAAATAGTGTGCCCGTGGTGGACTGTTCTGAAGTTTTGGAAGGATCATTCAGAAACTCCAAAATGGAAGCTTTCCAGGGCCTGAATCCGGTAACTTGTTTTTTTGAGCTACCTCAAAACAGCTGCAGGCTATACCCATGCAGCCATAAAAATGATTTGACTTTGATATGGTTGTAAATTCAGATTGAAATCCTAGAATTTTTTTAATGTTCAAGATTAGAACCAGAACTCAGAACTCCAGCAGGTCATGACAACCTTAAAAGGTAACATGTCCAAGCACAATGTATGCATTTGAAAGCATTTCCATTTAGAATCTAATCACAGGGGGATCATAAGGTACAGGCAAGCTGAGTACCTTTTGCCCTTGGGGTTAGATTAAGAAAGATAATTCAGTTCTGGGGTGCCTTAACACTATTAATAAACTAATTTCCTTTTTTTTGAATGAATATTTTTATAGCTCAAATTCTACTAGTTTTATTGTACCTAAGGGTTTTTTGTAGTTAATATGAAACATTTAGAATGCAGTCAGTTGGGCAAGCCCAAGATACTGCTACAATAAGAGACCAAATCTCTAGTTTATCTCTAACTCAAATGGTCACCCATGCCACAAGGCATAATTACCACACTGGCACCAACTCCTTCATCGGCTATTTACTCTCTACCTGTCCCGAACACATAACAAATGTGTCTGTGCTGCCAGACTCACTCAGTGACCACTCCCCAGTAATGTTTTCATAGTCAAATAAGTCAATAAAGGGCAGCCCTCTGCTCTCCAAAACTCAGTCATTAAAGAAAGGACAACTAGAGCCTCTTAAGCAATACCTGCGATGTGCTGATTGGAGCCCCCTTAACAGGGTAAATGATGTAAACATGGCCCTAGACTACTTCACCACTATCTTTAATAATGCCTGCAACATCTTTGCCCCATTCAAAACCAAGAAAATCAAAGGGACAGCCTGCTCCTGGCTCTTGGGGTCCCTCCAGGAGCTGATGCATTTCAGGGACAACCTTTGGCACAAAGTCAGGGTGACTGATAAGTAAACGGACTACACTACATACAAAGCAACCAGAAACAGGTGCACTAAGCTAATAAGGAAAGCAAAGGCAATGTACTACAAAGAACAATTTGACAAAAACTGGGGTAATGGGAGAGACTTCTGGAACTCAATAAAAGAACTCACAATTAGAAACTCCAAGGCACTCCCTGACCTCATTGTCACAATGAATGGCACATTACAAAACCAAAATAATTGGCAAACACCTTCAATGTGGTGATTACCAGCCTCAGCAATGTCCTCCCCCCTGACTTCTTGATTACTCAGCCTCCTATGACGCTCCCAGTTGCTTACTTCCCCCAACCCCTACACTCACACATACCTCAATTTTGTTTCAAGGAAATCTCCTGAAGAGATACCCTAAAATACATTAAACGAGTCCTGGGAAAAACCAGGATGGGAGCCGAAATGGTAGACATGACGTTAGTGGCACTCATACTAGATGAGCTAGCAACATCCATTACAAAAATTTTCAACTTCTCCTTAAGAATGGGAGTATTCCCAAATAAGTGGAAACAAGCCCTGGTCACTCCAGTTTTTAAAAATGAGGACAGATCCAGCCTGGCTAACTACAGGCCAATATCCATAATACCTCCCCTCTCAAAAGCCCTAGATCGGATCATATCTGACCAGCTTACCGACTACCTAGATAAGTACAACCTCCTGAGTGCACAACAGCATGGGTTCTGGAAAAACACAGCACCATAACAGCACTAATAGACTTCACAACCCACCTATATGATACACTGGATAATGGCGTGGCAGTTGGGTCCATCTTCATAAACCTCATTAAAGCCTTTGATACTGTGAACCACCAACTTCTCTTCACTAACCTTCTAAACGTGACCTGTCCCCTGACACTGTAACCTGGTTTTGCAGCTATCTCTCTAACAAACCTCAATGCATGAAAATAAGAGGAACACTCTCATACCCCAGGAAGATGATCCTTGGAGTCCCTCAAGGGTCCATACTAGGCCCTCTGGTCTTCAACCTGTTCATAAACACTCTGCTCTCTGCATGCCCATGAAAGATGCTGCTGTAAGTTGATGACACCGTTATCTGTGTCCCGGGCAACCAAACGGCACAAATAGTAGAGGGGCTACAGGATAATTTCCAAAAATTTGAACAGTGGTTCCTACAAAACAAACTCCTACTCAACCACAAACAAATCAAGGACATGCTGTTTACTCTACCTCAGAATAAGAAAAAATATGGTCCATTAAACATTCTCACCAAAATGGGGCAATCCTGGAGCACGTCAGCTCATTTTAATACCTAGAAATTCACCTTGATGTAACATTGTCATTCTCCTGCCACATAGACCACATCATAAAAACTGTGAATATAAAGCTGGGAGTCCTCTATAGGCATCGGCATGCACTGACTCCTGAAGCCCTATGCTTAGTTACTAGCAGTTTGGTACTGTCCACCGTAGATTATGGACTATTAATTTACAGCACGGCTACTGATACCGCATTGAAGAGGCTTAAAGTTCTTCTAAACAAGGCCCGCTGGCTAGTCTTTGGGGTTGACAACCTCACACACACCCTTAGCCTCTATGCTGAAACTAGGTGACTCTCACTTCAATACAGGACAAAATACCAGGCCTGCCTGCTAGAGAAAAAGGCCTTCTTAGGCCTCACTCCCAAATCAACACATGCCAGAGCCTCAAAAAACATGGGGAATAAGACCAAGGGTGCACTGTAGGTCCCTTTCGAGTGCACATTTGCTTAGAGATCCTTATCTTACAGAGGGTCTCAGTGGATGAATGACCTCTCTATCTACTTCATCAAAACTGACCAGCTCAGCCAATTTAAACAAGAACTCCGCCTACTGCTTTCTCTAAAATGTAGCTGGAGCTGCCCCACCTCACCTCCCAGACCTAGATGGCTCCTGCCCAACTAACCTTATAATTGTCTCTCTCACTTGTCTGCACCCTACCTCTCCCCTCCTTCTCCACCCACAACCCATGAGTATCTCCCATGCCTGGGACATAGTTAACTCACCCTCCTACTACTTTCTTCCTCCTACCTTTGACAAGGCCCCTTTAGGCCACCTATACAACATTTACTGCACTTAGGAAACACATTTGTTTGGTATAATGCTCTGTAACGCTACCAGTTGGGATTTGTACTGCAGTTAGTGTGTTGCATTGGTATACCAATTACTGTCTCTGTAACAATCAGCAGTATTAGGAATTTCAGTAACAA
The DNA here is from genome assembly GCA_016271365.2 of Neoceratodus forsteri. Taxonomy (NCBI): domain Eukaryota; kingdom Metazoa; phylum Chordata; order Ceratodontiformes; family Ceratodontidae; genus Neoceratodus; species Neoceratodus forsteri. Next base: position 1,209,036,908 of record CM057453.1, on the reverse strand, counting down.
TCAGCTGTCTTAGAAATTTTGCATGTTACATGTTTTCGTCCCATGTCAGTCTTGCCTCTGCACTATGTATTGTCCTGCGTCTTAACTGACTTGGAGCCTTTGTAAACGAGCTCCATGGCTCAAAGGTGTACAATCCAAATCATAAATAACTAAATAAATAAAGACTGTTTCATTTAAAGCCATTATTTTATCATTTTAAATATATATATATATATAGATACATAGTTATACAATGGGGGTGAGGGATAAAGGAGTGAAATAACGTGTTATTTTCACTGCAGTGGAATAATCACTGTGATGACATCACCACTGTCAGAATATTTAAGGATATACACATAGTGCCTACATCACTAGCAAATATTCTCACAGTGGTGATGTCACCAGAGTGAGAATATCTTCACTGCAGCCTGCATTTAACAGCTTCACAGTTTCTCCTTCTCAACGAATCCTGCAACTAACTCAATTAGAACTGCAAAAGGCAATCACCTGTGTCCCATAGTTTTTCTGGTGCTCAGCCCATTACCGTGCTGCTCTAATCTTCAAAACAGCCTCCTTCACAAAGCAGTTTCTCTTTCTGAGTGCTGCCTGCAACAGTTTCTCTGTCTCACTGAATCCTGCAACTAACTCAATTAGAATTGCAAAAGACAATCATTTGTGTCCCATGGTTTTTCTGGCACTCATAGCCCATTACTGTGCTGCTCTAATCTTCAAAACAGCCTCCTTCATAAAGCAGTTTCTCTTCCTGAGTGTGGTCTGCAACAGTTTCTGTATCTCAATGAAGCCTGCAACTTATTCAGTTAGCATTGCAAAACATACACACCTATGTCCCATAGTATTTCTAAAACTCCTAACCCATTACAATGCTACTCTTACCTTCACAAATTCCTCCATTATAAATAACAATCCTTAACCACACAGTTTCTGTTTCTCACTACTAGCTGCAAGTAACTCAGCTACCATTGGAAAACAACGTCCACCTGTTCCTTATAGTGCCTAACACACCCAGCCCATTCAGAAACACTTACACACAGACCATACACAGACAGTTCTGTCAGTATAACTGAGAAGTTAGAGTAACAAGCTGGAAACAAACTTGCTATATCCAGCAGACCAGACCTTGGTTTGATTCTCATCACCTCAACTTGCATATTGTGTGACTCTGAACAAGTCACTTAACTGCACGGTGCTTCCAAGTCACCCCTGAAAACTTAGCTAAACACTAAAATGAGTAAGCAGGAAGAGAACACAGACAAAATGTTCTTAAAGCTCCTAGTCCCATTGTATAAATCGCAGATCGTGATATGGAAAATATTCTCTGTGCATTCTCGCTTGAGAGAAATACACAGCTCACTCTGCAGGAGTGAGTATTTTCCATATTCCCCACTCCTGCATATATTATATGTAGAGCATCTTACCTTAGGTACTACAGCCTACTTCTCTGGGCTACCTGCCGCTGCCACCACTTGTGCTACCACTGCTCCCACTTCCTCCCATCCTATCCTGGGCAGGCATTTGGTTTATAGGCTGCCTGGGTTACATGTAACTGCATCACGTGAGTCTATCTCCCCAAACTCTCTAGCAGTTTATATTGCTAAGCCTCTAGGGGATGCTGTTCTCCCCATTTTATAAATAGAATTTGTAGGTGCCCTGATTCACCTATTCCACCTCTTCTTCTTCCCCTTTATCTAAACATCCTGTGCAACTGCCCTCCTAGAAACTCCCCGTAACTCCCCTTCCTATTGTTTTTCTTCCCTTTGCCTTTTCTCCCCACTCAGATCCAAAACCCAGGCCTATGGCTTCAGCCTACTTGTGAACTTGCAACTCTATCCACTGCACCAATAAGCCTCTTAGGTTGCTTTGTCCTATGCATCTCTAGTACCTTTCCCCCTTCTCCCTCTACTCTGTTTGGTACTTACCACCTGCCCGTTCCTATCTTTTCCCTCTGGGTCCTAGTACATCCCATATTACTGATGTCACTCTGTCCTTTATTAACTAGGGTTACCTTTCTCTGGACCATTTAACAGTAGAAGTAATTTAGCTGACTAGCCTCGTTCCCCAACTGTACTCCCTTCCCTCCTTTCCTACCCTCTCTACCTCCATGGCCTCCCACTGTTTTTTCATTCACCCCCTCCTAGCCCTCCTTTTCTTTCTTTCTGCTCCCCTCCTGTTTCTACCCCATCTCCTACTACCAACACATTATCCACATCCTGCTGCCTGTGTGGTCAAACTACCTTCTCCTTCATTGTTCCTCACCTCCCCCTCCCTTCACAACCTCCATAACCTGATTACTCACCCTGGGCTACTCAGCAACTCTTTCATTAAACTTGAAACTGTCTGACATCTCTAGATCCTGACCACCACCAAATATCTCCCTCTCCAAGGATACCAGCATAAGCTAAAAATACATTTGCCCTACCATCATCTCCTAGTCTTTTTTCTCCTCCTCACTGGGGATGTTGAGCTAAGCCCTGGCCCCTCAAACCTTTCCTCACTGCAGGATCTCCTCAAGGACTTGAGATTCTTCCATTTAAATGCCCAGAGCCTCCTTCCTAAACTCGATGATATAAAAGTCTGGGTCAATCAGAACTCCCCTGACATTCTCTGTATCATGGAAACGCAGCTGTTCTCATGAATTCCAGACACTCATCTTACCCTCCCTCACTTCAACCTCCACCAGCAAGACCGAGGAAAAAGGGGGGGAGGGGTTGCAATTTACTCCTGCAACTCCATTTCATGCAACCCACTGTGAATCTGCCCAACAATCTCATGAACTCCTTCTGGCTAAGCTCTCTTTTCCATCCTCTACCTCACTTTTTGTCGGTGTGCTATATGCCTCCCCAAACTCTCTCCCTTCTCACTTGTCTCATGCATTACCTCCATTGCCTCCATTTGTTGTGCCAGTGAGTTGATCCTTCTAGGGGGCTTCAGTCTGGACTGGCTTTCCCCATCAACACAAAATGCTTGCCTCCAGATTGGAGCACTAAATCTGAGCCAATTGATCAATGAGCCAACCCACCTCAACCACCACTCAAACTCACATACCCTGCTTGACTGGGTACTATCAACCGATCCTGACCACATCATTGCAGCTGGTATACTTCATGATGTAAACAGTGACCACTGCCCCACCTTTTGTGTCAGGAAAATATGTCCTCCTCCTAACCCCCCCAAATACATCCATTATCGTCCCCTCTAAACACTGGACCCTAATAAATTACTCCTTGACTTGGCCATGGCTAATTGGTCACCTGTCCTTTCCTCTTCATCTTCGGATTCTAACCACTCCCATTTCACATCAATCTTCCTGAAAGTCAGCTGGACCAGAGGCGGAGAGGGTTGAGGTGCAGGACACCACACCTCGCACCATGCCGGTGACCTGAGTTCGGGAGTGAGCTTGGGCCATTGGTGGTTGGCTGGGGGAAGGGAGAGATGGATTGAGCAGTCAGCAAGAAGCTCTCCTCTCCAGGGTGGGATGTGGGATTTCCCCGGTGCTTGACTGCCACCAGGTGGAGGCTAGGTGGCAGTGCCATGCCTTGGGGAACCTGGCATTAGGCCAGGAGGTTAGAAGATGCTGTCACTGGAGCACTGGTATGCATGCACATCTGCATTCTAGGGTCTCGGGTAATGGGGGAGAAAACCAGGAAACTGATGGGGGCCAAGCCTCTGGGCTGGCTCCGGGGGTCTGCCAAGACACGCAAGGTGTTACAAGCATCCGAACATTCCCAGAGTTCAGTAGGTTGGCTGATGAGCAGCTGTGGCCCGCCAAGCGGTATAAACACCAATTTGAAAAAAAAAATCTTTCTGAAAGTCTGGGATGTCCATGCTGCACTGAAAACTGCTAGGGTAAAACATCACCACAATCCCTGGATCTCTCCAGAAAGCCTAGCCACATGTAAAACCCTTGACCATGCTTAGTGATGTTTCAAATCCACATGTGACCCTACCAACCTACAGAACTATCGTACCCTCTGAAAAAACTGTAGAAAGTATATTTGACAGGCAAAATTTGAGTAGTTCAAGTCCTGTCTGCACACCTCCAACCACTCTCCATCCTACTTCTGGAAGGATCTCTGTTGCCTCATCAACCCCTCCACAGAACCCCCTCCACCCACTCTATGCATGGCAGACTCCCTAGTCTTGGACCCATCCTCCATTGCAGATGCCCTAAATAGGTTCTTTATGACCTGTGCTCCTCCACATGACCTCTTCTCTCCTGCCCCTACCCCTCCCCTCTCATAGCCCACTGGCTTTCATCTGCCTCTGGTATCCCCAGTGGTAGTCCTTAAAGCTCTAGGCTCCCTAAATTCCATCAAATCCAGCCCTGATGGTCTATATCCTAGACTACTCAAAATCACTGCTTCCTCTGTTCTGACTCCTATAACTTACCTCCTCAATCTATCTCTCCCCTCCTCTACTGTCCCTACAGCCTGAAAGTCAGCTACAGTCATTCCCCTTCACAAAGGGGGGTGATCCCATTGTTCCTGGCAACCACCGCCCCATTTTACTCCTCCCCTCACTTGCCAAGGTCTTAGAATCTCTTGCCTCTCAAGGCTAAACAACATTCCCACTTCCTCCAACACTCTTTCCCCAGTCCAGTCAGGTTTTAAGAAGCTCCACTCAACCACTTCCTCCCTTCTTTGCTTTATGGATGCCATTCACTCTGCTATGGATCAAAGGCAGATCACATCAGCTATCTTCACTGATCTTGCTAAGGCTTTCAACTCCATCTCCCACCCTCACCTTCTATACAAACTAAGCAACTGTAGTCTTTCCCCAGCTTCTGTCTCCTAGTTTAGCTCCTACTTAACTGGCAGGTCCCAGTCAGTTAAAATCAGTAATATGCAGTCTGCCTTCCTACACATCCTTGCTGGCATCCCCCAGGGCTCAATCCTTGGACCAGTTCTCTTTTTCCTATTTATTAACAATCCCCCTTCTGTATGCACCCATACCAAAATCCATACGTATGCAGAGAACACCGTCCTGTTCTTATCTGGTCCCTCTGCCCCATCCGTCTAAACTCCTCTTCAACATGACTTTTCCACAATATCTAAATGGTTCAAGGATAACTGTCTAAAAATGAACACCTGAAAAACTGTAGCCATTGCATTTGTCTCCAAACAAAAACTTGCCAGGCTCTCCGCCCTCCCTGCCTTCTGTACCCCAGTCGCTACTCCCATAGACATGTTCTGACCTACAAATACCTAGGAGTGTGGCTTGATTCTTTGCTAGACTTCTCCTCACACTTTAAAGCCCTCCACGCCAAAGTACATGCCAAACTAGGTTTACTCTACTGCCATAAGGGTAGTCTTCCCATCCCAGTCAGACGTGATCTATAGGTCAAATGGATCCTACCAGCATTTGACTACACCAGCGTTGTCTTCAGCACAGCCCCAGCCACCTCCCTCACCAAACTTGACTTACTTTTTAATGCCTTCTGTCGCTTTGCCTCAAATTCCCACCCCCACACACACACACATCACTGTGACCTCTACTCCTCCCTATCCTCCAATCCCTTTCACAGAGACACATGTTCCACTGCTCCATTTTCATCTTTCATCTCCAAATACTGGTTTGGAACTCTTTCCTCCTACTTCTCCTCCCTCCTAACTCCAACTACTCCCTCCCCCTACCACTCATGCACAAACTGCCTCCACTCCTTTGCCCTCTCATGAGCACACACACCAGCTTGGAAATTAGCTTTCTCTTACAGACTTCCTTCCCTCTGGAACAACCTCTCAACACAAACTCGCCTCACCCCCTCGTTTCGAGCACTTAAGCGCCTACTCAGGCCATCCCAGTTACATTCCTAGAGTTGCCATGGCACTAACTCATAACCTGGCTTTTGTCCTTCTTCCTTTTTTCCATTTCCTGCAGTAGTTATGACCACATGCTCTCTGTATTGTCACTACCTGTTTGTCGATGCTCCTTATTCCCTGTAATGCATTACTATTATGTAAATTTATTTGCACACTGAAGCATACTCTAATTTAAGGATGTACTTTGTATTATACTTTATATTTTATATGTATTCTTATTGCTCTGTTTTTGAATTTTTGCTACCCCTTTGTTGTATTTGTACATCTGTCCCCGGGTCACACCTGGAATCGTGCTTCTGCTCAGTGTGCCTTTCCTGGTTACCACATTTTAAATGAAAAAAAAAATATATATATATATATATATCAAAAGTTTTTTTTATTTGACTGACCACAAATATTTTCTGTAGAATATATAGCACTTTTCAGTTTACAATGCTGTACTTACCAACAAGCTAGTGAAAGAGAATAACTTGATGAACCTTTGCTGTTTTTTTCTTCCCAAAGCCATCTGTATCTACATAATCACTCCTACGTTAGATGGTGTATCTATAGCCTAAAAGTTCCAAAATATAACAATACTCTCTGTTTTTACATTTCTTTTTAGCATGGAAGAATGTGAGGCATTATGTACCCGAATGGCTATAATGGTGAATGGTCAATTCAAATGTCTTGGCAGCATCCAACACTTGAAAAGCAGGTAATTTTATTTGCAGTGCTAAACTGGCAACAGCCTCCCACTCCAAAAATAAGTGTGTTTGCACTCCCCCAACAATTTTGTATATTCAGCCCATGAATAGGTTAATTCACTTGCAAAAAAAATTGTTGTTTTTTTCTGTTTTAATGAATACTAATTCTGAAAATATCTAATGCAGATGTTAGATGAATTCATCTTTCCTTCAAATGGCAGCATTCGTATAGAGTCCTATTCTTAACAGGTTTTCTCTCATTTGGTGTCTATGGCAAAATGACCTTTGAGAACAGGTTACTTTAACACCAGGGGCTGGATTTTCTAAAGGCCTGATATACCACAAGCCTCGGGTGCGTAAGACATATAGCACATGTGACTTGCAGCATTCTCCAAGACCGATTTCCACAAGTTAGACCAGCTTTTTCTGGTATAGCTTGCAGCGATCCTGGGTACCCTTTTTATGGGGCTTGCACCAAATATTTGGCATAAGCTGCCATAAATAGGATAACATTTCGAAACTGCACCCAACCTACTAAAATCGGGTTCTGTTGCAACAAGGGGTTCTACGCATCACCAGAACTTCAGTGTTGTGGAGCAGGGCTTGGCACAAGCCCTGAAACATAGGAACATAGAAATATAGACATTGACAGCAGATAAGGACCGCTTGGCCCACCTAGTCTGCATATTCCCTACCTATTGGATAAGTTGCAGATCCTAGTTAACCAACAGCCTAGTGCCGCCTACCCTCCTCTAGAATTGCCTTATGTCTGTCCCATGCATTCTTGAATTCCCTCACTGTTTTTGACCTCACAACCTCCTCAGGAAGGCCATTCCATGAGTCCACCACCCTCTCCAAGAAAAAATACTTCCTCACGTTGCCGCTGAGCCATCCCCCCTCTATCTTCAAATTGTGTCCCCTTGTTCTTGCATATCTCTTTTTTCTGAAAGATGCTACCCTCTTGGACTTTGTTGATTCCCTTGAGGTACTTGAAAGTTTCTATCATGATCCCCCTTTCCCTCCTTTCCTTGAGGGTATACATATTAAACTCTTTTAGTCTATCTTTATATGGCTTCTGGTGCAGACCCTGCACCGTTTTAGTTGTCATCCACTGGACTACCTCCATCCTGTCTATGTCCTTGTGGAGATGGGGGACCAGATTCACAAAGGCTTACGCATGGCACAAAGTGACTTGCGCCAACAGGAATGATGCAAGTAGCACTTTGCGCCATGAGTTGCACCATCTGAGATTCACAAAAGCAGCCTATGACATGTTGCAGGCTGCTTGTGCCAAACCTGACTTTACGCCTTGGCAGTGACCTGGCACAAAGGAGTTTATGGCAGCATCTGCACCCTATTAAGAAAGGGCAGCTGCCACATCCCTTACTTTGGGATTCAAAAACAACCTACGGAGGATATGCAGCAAGGTACATTTACAACACCTATGAGCTGGCATAAGTGTACTGTGCTGTCCACTGGGGGTTGTGCTGATGTACCACAAGTGACCCCACACCCCGCCCACCATGATCACACAGAAGCCCCCCCAACATGCCCAGATCCCCAACAGTACTGCAGTAGAAGCCCATGGGGGCTATCGCCCACTTCCCAGCCCCAGTCACCAATAGTCACATCATTGAAGTCCTTATAAGCAATCATAACAACCACCCTCCCAGCCCCAATCCCCATCCCCAATCCTCATTCCCTACTCCTCGAAATGCCATCCCGTAATGAAATACAAAATCATAATGCCACAATCTAATATAGCTGGTGGTCTAATGGCCCTTAGCCTGGCAGTGTTAGATTTCCCTCTCATTTACAGCCCAGCCAGTGACTGGGCACAGCCAACCTCTGTTGCTGCGGTAGCCACAGACTGGCGCCTCCTATGTGTGCACTGTAATAGTACGCACTCAGTGAATCTGTCATTCACTGAGAGAGCACTATTTACAGTATGCACTCATAGAAGAACTCAGTCGGTGGCTGGCTGTGGTGGTGAGAGGTGCGCTATGCCAGTCACTAGCTGGGTACGGGTAGGGGGAGCAGGGTGATCTGGCACTGCCGGATGGGGGGCCACTAGACGACCAGGACTATATTGGACATGTGGCATTATGATTGTTTTATTTCATTATGTGGATGGCATTTTGGGAGTGGGAAATAGGACCAGGGATCAGGATTGGGGCTGGGAGGGTGGGGTTCTGATTGCCCATATGGGCTTCAATGATGTTACTATTGGGGATTGGGGCTGGGGGTGATCCGATAGCCCATAAGGGCTTCAATGACATCACTATTGGGGATTAGGGCTGGGGAGGGGTGATAGCCCACATGGTCTTCTATTGCAGTACTGTTAGGTATCTGGGCATGTGGGGGGTGTACAACACATTGCCAGGCTCCCTTCAGTGGGCTCATCTGCCACCCATCTGTCCCACTGTTTGTGGAATTCATGGTGGCAGTGCCTTTTGTTGGACTGATGCTGCAAGTCACATGACGTAAGCTCCAGGACCCTGTCCGATACTGAATCAGGTGCAGGGTCTTGTCGCAGCTTGTGTCCACCCTTTGTGAATCCAGCCCCGCGTCTCCAGAACTGCACACAGTGCTCCTGATGGGGTCTCACCAACTGTCTGTACAGAGGAATAACAATTTCTTGTTTTCTACTGGTGATTCCTCCTATGTATCCCAGTAGCCCCCCAACCCTCCTTACTGCCTTCTCACATTGCTTGCCTACCTTTAAATTGTCTGATATAACTAACCCCAGGTCCTGTTCCATTTTTGTTATTGTTAGTAATCTCCCCATTGTGTACTCTTCCCCTAGTTTTTGTTTCCCATGTGCATTACTTTGCACTTCTTTGCATTGAATCTAAGCTGCCATACTTTTGACCATTCCTCCAACCTTGGCAAGTCCATTCTCATCCTTTCCACTTCCCCCCCCTTGTTTATCAACTCTGTTGCAGATCTTTGTGTCATCTGTAAAGAGGAATACTTTTCCTTCCAGTCCCTCTACAAAGTCACCTATAAAGACATTAAAGAGAACCGGTCCCAGTACTGAACCCTGCGGTACCCCACAAGTAATCACCCTTTTTTTGGAGTGGACTTCATTTAATATTACCCTCTGTGTCCTGTTGTCCAGCCAATGTTTTACCCAGGCTACCACCCTGGGGCCCACTCCCATGCTGGCTAACTTGCTTATTAATCTTTTGTGTGGAACTGTGTCAAATTCCTTGCTAAAATCTAGATAGGCCATGTGCACAGCCCCCTCCCTGGTCTACTGCTTTGGTCACCCAGTCAAAGAAATCTATTAGCTTCATCTGACATGATGTTCCTGCTGTGAATCCATGCTGCCTTGGGTCCTGTGCCCCACTCGTCTCTAGGTACTCAACAGTTCTTTCTTTCAGAAGTGATTCCATCATTTTCCCTACCACAGGTCTGTAGTTTCCTACCTCTGCCTTGCTCCCACTTTTGTGAAGGGGAATCACATCTGCCCTCCTCCAGTGCTCAGGTACCACACCATCCTCCCTTGATCTGGTAGAAAAGGTAGTATATGGTGTCACTAGTTCTCCCCTTAGTTCTTTTAGAAATCAGGGGTGAACCCCATCAGGCCCCATTGCTTTGTTCACCTTCAGTTTTAGGAGCTCTTTCTGAACCCTTTCTTCTGTAAATGGACTAGTATTGACCCCCCTATCCAGAGTGCTTCTATTGTTTGTTTTAGGTACCCCCCTCTTCTTCTGTGAATACTGAAAAGAAATATTCATTCAGTATCCCTGCTTTTTCACTATCACCCTCTGCCCACTCCCCATCTCCATTATTAAGCCTCATTATCCCTCCTTTGGTCTTTCTTCACTCCCTAATGTGCCTATTAATGGTTTTATCCCCCTTCTTAACTGATTTGGCTCTTTTCCTCAGTTTGGGCCTTTGCTATTCTGACTGCCTTCCCCACTTGCTTCTGTTTTAACTGGTACAGTTCTCTGTCCTGCTTCTTTTGTGTTTCATTATACTTCCTGAATGCCATATTTTTCTCTTCACCCTTCCCCGCCACCTCTTTTGAGAACCAAAGTGTTTTTTTTCCTTCATTTTGTTTTGTTTGTTTGCTTTATACAAAGGCTTGTTGCTGGGATAGCAGTTTTGTTTTTTCTCCATTGTTCCTCCATCCCTCCTTCTTGTCCATTTGCTAGTGCTTTTCTGAGGCACTCTACCATTTTGCCAAAGTCAATCAATCAATCAGCATTTATATATAACGCACTTTTCAAAAACCAAAGCGCGAACACATTATAGAAAAAGCAAACAAACATTCAATCAATAAAACATATAAAAGACAAAAAGGCAGCAAAAGTAGAACTAAGAATTATCACCAAAAGCCAGGTTAAATAAATACATTTTCAGTGAAGCTTTAAAGGTCTCGGTGGACAAGCATTCTCTAATCTGACGAGGTAGAGAATTCCACAGAGTCAGGGGCCACAAAAGAAAAAGCCCTGGCACCTGATAGAAATATAGAAACATGGAAGTTGACAGCAGATAAGGACTGCAAGGCCCATCCAGTCTGCCCATTTCTTTTTCTACCTTATAAATGTGCCATCGGCCTTTGCTCTATCAATGGCCTATCTAGTTATACTCATCTGTATTGCTCCCTTATGCTTTTCCCATGCCAGTTTGAAGCCCTGCACTGTATTCATATCCACCACTTCCTGAGGTAGGCTGTTCCCTGCATCCACCACCCTTTCTTTGAAAAAAGAACTTCCTCATATTACCCCTTAATTGGCCTTCCTCTAATCTCATGCTGTGTCCTCTTGTCCTGCTATTTTTCTTATATTGAAACATGTTAGACTCTTTCACCTTATTAATGCCCTTAAGGTGTTTGACTGTTTCAATCATATCACCTCTCTCCCTCCTTTGCTCTAGGGTATACATATTGAGCTCCGTTAATCTGTCCTCATATGTTTTCCGATGCAGTCCCTGCACCATTTTGGTTGCCTTCTCTGGACTGCCTCAATTTTGGTTAATGTCCTTGGGAAGGTGTAGCCTCAGTACTGCGCACTTGATACTTCAGATGGGGCCCAACAGTGTCTTGTAAAGAGGATTATTACCTCCTCTACTACTTGTGATACTCTCTACTAATACACCCTAACATCCCCTAGCCTTACCTACTGGCTTTAGTGGTCTGATTGATGATTTTAGGTCATCGGCATGATGATGCCCAAGTCTCTTTCTTCCCTTGTGACTGCCAGCAACTTCCTCCCAGCCCATAGGTGGCTTCAGGGTTTCTCTTCCCTATGTGCATGACCTTGCACTTCTTTGCATTAAATCCCAGTTGCCACTCTTCTGACCATTTTGCTAGTTTATCCAGATCTCTTCTCATTCTGCCCACCCCATCTGGATCATCTACTCTGTTGCAGATCTTGGTGTCATCTGCAAACAGACAAACCTTACCCTCCAGTCCATCTGCAATGTCACTGATGAAGATACTGAAGCGGACTGGCCCCAGGACTGATCCCTGAGGTATCCCACTTGTAACTTGCATCTCTTCTGACTGTATACCATTTACCACCACTCTCTGTTTTCTGCCCGTCAACCAGTTTGCCACCCAGTTGGCCAACTTCTGACCCACCCCGAGCCTACCCAGCTAATTAATTAATCTTTTATATGGAACAGTATCGAAAGCTTTGCTGAAGTCAAGGTAGGTGACATAAACTGCTCCCCCTTGATCCACCACTCTGGTTACCCAGTCAAAGAAATCTATGTGATTAGTTTGACAGGACCTTCCTTTTGTAAACCCATGCTGTCTTGAAACCTGTGCTCCTATGGATTCCAGGTGTTTCATTATCCTTTCCTTAAGGAGTACCTCCATAATCTTGCCCACTACTGAGGTAAGACTGACTGGTCTGCAGTTCCCGGCCTCCTCCCTGCTACCACTCTTGTGGAACAGGATCACATGAGCCCTTCTCCAGTCTTCTGGGACCTCTCCTGTGCTCAGAGACTCACTAAACAGTTCTGATAATGGCTCTGCTAGTTCCACCCTTAGCTCCTTTAGTACTCTGGGGTGTATGCCGTCAGGTCTCATTGCCTTGTCCACCCTGAGCTTAGCGAGCTCTTGTATGACCCTTTCTTTTGTGAAGGGAGTAGTGCTCACCTCCCTCCCCCCGTGTCCATGGTGCTGAGCTGTGGGTCCTGCCCTACCTTCTCTTCAGTAAATACTGAGCAGAAGTATCTATTTAGGATAGATGCTTTTACATGGTGGTCCTCCTCACATGCCCACTTATCTCGTTTGGTCTTAGCAATACCCTCTCTGGACTTTCTTCTTTCTCTAATGTATCTATAGAAAGTCTTGTCACCTTCTTTTACCCTTTATGCTAGAGTTTCCTTGGTTTGGGTCTTTGCCTGCCTTACTGCCTTCCCTTCTTCACTTAGGAAAGTTTGGTATGCCTCCCTGTCTTCATCCCTATGTATTCCCTTACATTTCCTGAAGGCCAGCCTTTTGGCTTTGACCTTTTCTGCTACTGTTTTTGAGAACCAAGGTGGTTTCCTTCTTCTTTTGCACTTCCTTTTCTCTCTAACACAATGGGATGTTGCTTCAAGTATTGCATCCTTAATGCTTGCCCACTTTGCCTGTATCCACTCACCTGTATTTCTTTTTGCCAGGGCTAGCTTAACTCTGTAGGCTATCTTGTCAAAGTCAGGTCCTCTGAAGTACCATATTTTTGCCTTGGAATGGGATGATGACTGAAGACGGACCCTGGGAACCTCTAGCAATCAATCGTCAGTGGAGCAGAGTGGACAGAGGGGCTGGTAGGGACGAAGGAGGTCTTGCAAGTAACCTGGTCCTTGTCCATGTAGGGGTTTATAGGTCAGCAATGTGACCTTGAAGGTGATCCTCCAATGCACCAGCAGCCAGTGCAGTTCACGCAGCACAGGTGTGACATGGCAAGTTCTTGGCAACCCGGTCAACAACCTGGCCACAGCATTCTGCATCACCTGCAGGTGATGGAGGTCCACCCCCGGTAACCCTAGGAATAGAGCATTACAGTAATCAAGACGAGAGGACACAGAGGCGTGAACCAATATAGGAAGGTCATCGTGCGGAACAAGGTTGCTTATCCTGGTGATGTTCCTCAGATGGTAAAATGAGGACTTGACAACTGCTGACACCTGTGCTTTTAGCTTCAGTTCATTGTCAAGCACTATGCCCAGATTCCGCACACGTTCAGAAGGTCTCAACTGGTTACCCCCTAACACAAGACCAGACGGTTGCCCAGGAGTCAACTTCTCTACACGATGACCTGGGTTCACCATTAACACCTCAGTCTTGTCCGGATTCAGTCTCAACCAGTTAGCACTCATCCAGTCCTGAATCTCAGCTAGGCAGTTGTTAAAGACCGAGCTCGCACTATTTTGTTCGGGTACAAAGGAAATGTAGAGCTGAGTATCATCTGCATAGCAGTGAAAACTCAGCCCATACAGCCATATAATGTCTCCCAACAGCAACATGTACTCTGTGAACAACATGGGGTACAGCACAGAACCCTGCGGCACCCCACTAGGCAGAGCGAAGGGGGCTGAGGAAAAAATTCCTGACACCACCCTCTGAGTCCTGCCTGTGAGGAAAGAATGGAACCATCTGATGACTGTCCCCAACAGTCCACAGAGTAGCCGCAGGCCTTCTAGCAACACCCCATGGTCCAGGGTGTCAAATGCTGCAGAGAGATCAAGGAGGACCAAGATCGAATGACTCCTCTGATCCCTCGCTATTAGAAGATCATTAAGTACCCAAACCAATGCCATCTCGAACTAAGCTTCTTCCCGAATCTGGACTGGAGAGGATCATAGACTTCATGGGTGGTAAAAAAGTTCTCCAGCTGCAATGCGATTACCTTCTCATTAACCTTGCCCAAAAAGGGCAGGTTAGAGACCAGTCTGTAGTTCTCAAGACAGTCTGGGTCACAGGAAGGTTTCTTTAAAAGGGGTGTCACAACAGCCTCCTTCAGGGATTCTGGAAACACCCCCTGATCCAATGAACACCAGACTATCTCAGCAAGGACTGGTTTGATCACATCCATACACCCCACAAGGAGGCGTGTAGGACCAGGATCCAAACTACAGTAAGTTGGTCGCAAGCCTCGAACAATCTTCATAACATCCTTGATTGCAGGCTGATCGAAGTCTGTTCAGACAGACCGGGTGCCTGTGCCCTTGCATCGACCACCACCATACTCATTTGAACATGTTGAGCGGATCTCCGACCTGATTGAGGACACCTTATCAGCAAAGAACTGAGCAAATTCATCACACTTTAATTGTGAAAAGGCTCTCCAGCCCAGAAGGCAGGCTGGATTGCATAGCCTGTCTATGATGCAGAAGAGCCGAGCTGGTCGATTCCTTGCTGCAGCTATCCCCCTGGACAGGAACTCTGCCTTCTTATGGGAGATTTCTGATTGATAGTCCAAATAATGGGCAATCAATCTAAGTCTGTCCTCCTCCAGGCCAGATTTCTGCCAACAACGTTCCAACCATCACCCCACTCTCCTCAACTCCCTCAAGGTCCCATCAAACCAGGGGACTGAGGGCGGAGAGGTAGAGGGCAAACCTGGACAGGAGCTATGGAATCTAGGGCCCTCAGCACCATATTGTTATAGCGCACTACTAGGTCACCTGGATCCAAGCACTCCAATGGCCAACTTGATAGGTCCAGTACTGCCAACTGACCCTCTGGGGTTACTTCCCTCATAGAGCTGTACCAGACCATCTCCAAAGGGGCTGGTCTCATGGAGGAGCTGCGAAACTGAATCTTATAGGGTGATGGTCTGACCATCCAACTGGTTCCACCACCAAGTCAGTGACCTCCATCCCCAGGGTGAACACCAGGTCCAAGGAGTGGCCCCGAATATGGGTTGCAGCAGTAACTACCTGTGTGAAGCCCAACAAAATCATCAGTTGGAGGAAGTTCTGACCAAAATACGAGAGTGCATTGTTGACTCAGGCATTGAAATCCCCCAGGACCAACCACCTGGAGAATTCCAACACCATATTGACCATCAAGTCTGCAACTTCCTGCAGGAAAACTTTCTCATCACTGAGTGGATGGTAGACGAGCAGAATCCTGCTGCCTACACCTGCTCCCATGATACACTCGAAGGATCTAGTGGTCTCCACTGGAACCTCTACAAGGCCCAGTTCTGTCTTACAACAAATGGCTACTCCCCCTCCCCTTCGATCCAGTCTTGGGCAGTGCATCACCGAGTACCCAGCTGGAACAGCTGACTCCATTGTCGGACCAGCATTCTCATCCAGCCAGGTCTCGGTGATGCAAACCAGGTCAGATGACTCCACAATATCAGCAATAATTGCTGTCTTGTTCTTTATTGACCTGGCATTACATAACACCGCCCAAGTTGGATGAGAGGCCATGGAGGAGTGGGCAACTTGCCCACTATCAGTGGAACCCTTAGGTATGGGTACCAGCCATTGAGGATCCCTTTCCTAAACCCATTTCACCCCTGGGTGCCTTCTGAACCTCACCACCCCTATCCATCCACCCTCCTTTCCCTCGGCCACGGGCCCTCGCCCCTCCGTAATCCCCAAGGCAGCGATAATGCCTATATAACTCAGGGTTGCAAATGAGGAATATCGAAGGGCACATGCCCCTAAGCCTGAGGGGAGAAGGTCACCATCAAGCATGATCCCAACACATGCTTCCCATTTAAAAACTTACTATGAGTATAAATTGCAGCTACATCAAAATCAATTTCATTACTCTATCACATCAAATAATTACAAATAAATCAATACAAATCAAACAAAATATTTAAACTATATAACTAACCCAGTTTTAAATTCTCTATATCCTCTAACAAAATAACCAACCCCCCCCCCCCACCTCTCACATAGCGAGGGAGAATCTAAAAAAATCAAAAAACACTCAGTCATATGAACACAGTTCCTATGGTTCAGGTGAGCTCTTAAATCCCCTTCAGTTTAATCCAAGAAATTAAACATATAGCCCAAGTCACTTGTTTCAACCTGTGTACCACAGTAGGAAAAATCCCAAACAAAGACAGTCACATCTTATCAAGCCTTTTAGAAGTGGTGACCAACAAAAACAGTCAGATCTTGTCAAGCCTTGTAGAAATGGTGACCATCAGAGCTCTCACCTCCGAAGGATAGAACCAAATGGTACTTCAGACAAAGTCAGCTCTCACCTTGACTCTGAATGAATAGCTCAATAAGCAGAATTTCAGCAAATTTTCAGGCACTCTCACTGCCTGAGTCAGATTTCTATACAGGCACACTACCTTCAAGAAATGTTTTATTAAATCCTTCCTTAGCCAGTTTTCCTTGCAATTCAATAACAAAAAGTTCAGCAGTCTAAGAGTTTCTCTGAGATAGGCAGGAATTTGTTTTCCAGGGAGCCAAAGGCAAAGGCAAAGTCAAATCTGCACTTACCCAGGAGGTAATTCTAACCACCTAGGTAGACCCACTACTACAGCTCCCCGATTGCAGCCCGTCCTATAGCCAGCCATCCGAGAAAACCTTGGAGGTGCCAGTAAACTACAACCATCCTCCAGTGGATCCTAAACCATCGTTTCCTTCACTGGGACCACCTTATAGAGGTCACCTCCCACACCAGCACCAGGCAGACCTTCCAGGGTCCCCCCCTACCTTCTCAACCTCCAAAAGTCCACTGGTAGTCCACTAATAATCCACTTAATGATCAACAAGATTGAGATGTCCAGCTCCAGGAAAAATAACACCACTCATCATCCCAGTAATCTGTCTGGTCCAGAAAAGCACTAAAAATCTGGAGAACAAAGTTTAATGGCAGTGCAATTCGATGACACCAGCACCAACTTCCAAACGTTGACCCGGCAAAACAGTGTGGCTACAAACACTGCAAATTGGCAGGGCTTTCACCAGTCCTACACAGTCTAAAACAGAAGATAATGCTGCCGATAGAGTTATTCTTAGGCAGAATTCCAAGTAAATATGAGTATTGAGCTGCTAAAAAATAAATGGGCCATTTAAATGGACGAAGGCAGTTCCACTCACAGTCCGTTTCACTACAATCAGCGGTTACAGTGAGGAACAACAAATGCTCACTTAGTTCCTTAGTCACTAATAAACGTAATACCAGTCAAACTCTAAACTCTGACTGATTAAACTAAAAGCAACACTAAAAAAGGAAAAAAGAAAATAAAACAAAACTCACAGAAAGAGTATACTGATTTTGCTGTTAGTGGCTCCTAGTGGCTAGCCCTCCTAAAGTCCAATACTCTCACTTTTATATAGCTTGACTGTACAACTGCGAAAATTGTGAACCACACTGTTTGGTGGTCGTTTGTTCCCAGGTGGCTACCCACTTCTAAATCTGAGATCCTCTCTCCATCCCCATTTGAGAGTACCACGTCTAAGATTGCTCCTTCCCAAGTGGGTTCCAACACTAGCTGACTAAGTCATGCCCCCTGTAGGGCATTAAGAATGACCCTGCTCTTAGATGTGGCTGCAGGAAAGGTGCTCAAGTTAACATCTGGCATATTTAGGTCCCCCATGAGCAATATCTCCACTTTTTCTACCATTCTAAGAATGCATTCTATCATTTCCTTGTCTGTTTTCTCTCCCTGAGATGGTGGTCTGTATACAACCCCCATGCGGAATGCGGTGCCATTTCCTGTCTCCAGGGTGATCCACAGTGCCTCTTCTCCTCCCTGTTTACCCTTTGGTTCGAATACTTTGATCCCTTCCCTTATGTAGAGAGCTACTCCTCCTCCTCTTTTACCCTCCCTGTCCCTCCTATAGATTGTGTACCCTGATATGCTGACATCCCAGTCATGGTTCTCTGTGTACCAGGTTTCTGTGACTGCCACAATATCCAGGCGTCCCTCTTCCATTAAGGCCACTTGTTCAGGGAGCTTGTTACCCACAATATGGGCATTGGTACTCATCCCCCTCCATTTTTTGATGACCTTACCTCTTTTAGCCCCATCCCTGTCCTTACTGCCTTTGCCTTTTTCTCCATTTACCCCATCCTGCTCCCTATCGACTTCTCTACCTTGCTAACTATCCTGTTTTGTGTGGGGGAGAATGGGATTTCCCTGCTCCTTTTCAGTGTCTCCCCCTTTGCTAGTTTAAATGCTTGCCAATGAAGCATTTAAACCTATCATGTATGATCCTGTTTCCCCTCCCAGACAGATGCAGACCATAGCACCAGTATAGGCCTGTATCCCTCCAGGTGGCCCGCCAGTCCCCAATGAAGCCAAAACCCTGAGTTCAGCACCAGTTCTTCCTCCAGAAACAGTTACAGCTCTGACCCACCACCACAGTTAGTGCTTTCCTTCCTTTCAGCAAGACAACTTGCACAACAGTTTACCAGAAAATATACCCTGCAAAAAACAATTTCAATCTATAAAATAAAATAAAACCCTGAACCATGCTTTGAAAATCCAACCCCAGATATCACCATTAGTAGTAGCCTCAGCTCAGTAACTGAGTAAAGTTGAAGCACTGTTATTTATAGTTAATAATTTAAACTGTCTTTTTCTCTTAGGAGCAGAATTTCTGCCAGCTTTTCATTCTAGTACCCACTGAATTATCTACACTATCTGGTTAGTTTATTTGAGATTATAGGCAAAGAAAAGCAAATTTATTTTTCCAGCACCTTATACCGAGGACTCAGTATGCCTTACAAACAGAAAAAAGCATACAAACATAAACAGAATCATACTGTAATTCAGTACCAACAAATGATCATTAACAATTGCTGTGTTCCAGTTCAAAACAGTGAGAAAGGTAGCACCATGGACATGGCATGCTTAAAGAATTCTAGAACAAAGGCAGCCACCTCAAAGGCCCTGTCTCTTGATAATATCAACCTTTACATTGGGACAGATGATGGGCCCACTGCAGTGGATCAGAAACAGTGGACAGGGTGAATATGATTAGGAGATCTTTCAGGTATCCTTGGCAAAGACTGCGTAAGGCCTTGTAAGTCAGCAAACCTATCTGGAAGCTGATGTGCCATCAAACTGGCAGCCAGTGTAGGTTGCACAGCACTGTTGTGATATGCTCTGATATAAATACCTCAGCAATCAGACGCTGACTGCATTCTGCATTCTGCACCAGCTGCAAACAGCACATCAGGCCTTCAGGTAACCCTAGGTAAAGAACATAATATAACAGTAATCCAGTCTAGATGTAACTAGATCATGTACTGTCTTAATTAGGTCCCCTAGCAACATATGGCTCAGAGGTTGCCAAGAAGGAGGGCCAGCTGCACTGTGATGACTCCGGGAAGGTGGGGGTGAGTGGACTAGAACACATTCCTCTGCTGGTATCACTATACAGCTCTTTTGCTGCCCTGGAATGATGGGACTGTTGAGGCGAGTCTTTTGTGGTAGTGGCAAAGGAGGATGTGGGGGTCCTCCAGAGCAAAGGCAATAAGGTGGCAGGCAGAGGACCCCAGCAGAAAAGAAAGAAACTTCTGGTGGAGGACTCACTCATTAGGGGATAGTTTTGGGGGGTTCTATGTCATAACGGCAATCACGGAATAGCAATCACCATTTGGGCTACTGTACATCACTGAAAATAAATAACGGCAATGTGCACTCACAGCGACGACAAAACCGGCAATGGTTTTCTGTTATGCGGGGGGCTGCACCCCCCACACCACCCTACTTATAGATTCTGAACTGCAGGATGGCATGTCAGGAAGTAAAATAAAAATTAAAATTAAAAAATGGACCCCACGCAAAAAGCAATCACGCCCCAGACCAGAACCCGGCACCCTCCCAGCCCCAGTCTGCCACCCTACCCACCATGCCACATGGCCAGCTCGGCAGCCAACTGCTGCACTACACCCCACATATCCTCCCTCCCCTTCCATCCATCGCATGACATGGTCCATCCGCCACCGCATGTGTATGTACCTAGATTCTGTCACTGTAGTCCCCCACCCCTATCCCATCGCTACTCTGCCAGGTAGCACAGAATACAGCTGCCATGATTGAGTCACCCTTTTTTGCAGACATTCAGTCATGGTCGCCGTGTTCACTGGATATCTTTTTTGGGAACATCACAGGAGGGAAGGAGGGATGTGTGTACCTGGCTCCTTAGCATGGAGGAATGGGGAGTGGATCCTTAGGCTCGCTAGAGTGGCAGGGCTGGAGGAAGAGTTGGATGTCTGTGTTCATCTGGGGATAAATGACCTGATGAAGAAAGCAGCTGGGGTAGTGCAGGATATGCTTAGAGAGCTGGGGGAGGGTCCTGAAGCAGATAGCATGCACAATGGCTTTCACTGAGGTGCTACCTGTGTATGGCCAGGGAGGCTAGGGAAATAGTGCACCACAGTCTTCAAAGACTGGTTGAAAGCATGGTGCAGGGAGGAGGGTTTGCCTACATTGTGGACTGAGATCCTACCTTGGGGGGGGTAATAAAGGCCTGTACAAAGGAAATGGCTTCTATCCATCAAGGAAGGGAACAGCAGTCCTGGGTAGAAGGTTTAAATGCTATTTCAGTGGGTATTTAAACTAGCCAAGGGGTGAGGCAGAAAATGAGGGAGGCAGTGAATTTTCCCACAGAAAATCGAGCAGCAGAGAGGAAAAGCCCAGGGGGGAATATGTTTCCCAGGGGTAAAGGGGCATAGAGATAAGGGTGGGAAGGGTAGGGAGGGTCCAGAGGTGAATCTAAGGCTGAGAAAAATGCTGGAAGGGACAGAGGTAGGATAAAAAGGGCAAGAACAGTACTAGGGAAATGAGAAGAGTGAAACATGGACACAGGGAAGAGAGGGAAAAGTAAAGGTAGAGAGGGACATAAGGAGTGCAAAGCAAAGCAATGTGGCCAATACAAGGAGCCGAGAAGACAAACTTCCTGATCTTGAGGCTACCATTGTGGAGGCAGTCCTGGATCTGGTGGCATATCATAATCATGGTACACCAACAACCAGAGCTGGTAGGTAACCACACCCGGTTGCAAAATGTTTCTAAATGATAGGGCAGGAAGGAATGTGGGGGTTGTTTTATATGTAAGGGAAGGGGTAAAGACCTCAGAGATACAAGGAGACAGTGAGGAAAAGAAGATACTGGAGGTTCTCTGGGTTGGCTTACAGACAGGGTATGGGGCCTTTATCCATGTGGAGGTAATATGCTGACCGCCAACACAGGGGAGGAGTTGGACAGGGTTTTGGCGAGGCCATTGGCTGAATGGCAAGCAAAGGAAATAGTGATTTTGGTGAACTTTAACCTGCCGGGTGTAGACTGGAGTATTCTGTCTGCAGCTACCACTAGGAACAGGACCATCCTAGAGTTACTGCAAGGCTCACTTGATAGATAGCTTGTTACAGATCCTATTAGAGACAAGGCAGTGCTGGATCTGGTACTTACAAACAGGGACAGCATTGCAGACATCACAGTGGGTAGCCCCC
This sequence comes from Neoceratodus forsteri, assembly GCA_016271365.2. Classification (NCBI taxonomy): domain Eukaryota; kingdom Metazoa; phylum Chordata; order Ceratodontiformes; family Ceratodontidae; genus Neoceratodus; species Neoceratodus forsteri. The sequence goes on along the minus strand of CM057453.1, from coordinate 1,209,015,015 downwards.
TTGGTACAAGCAATCATTGATCACACAGTATGATTTGGCATAAGGATTGCATAGGAGAAAAAACAGACTAGGTTGAAGGTCCTAGACTTCAGACAAACAGATAAAAAAAAGGGAAACTATCTAAAGAAATACCTTGAAGGGGGGGAACAGCCGGGTGGGGAGAAAGGGCACAATAGAAAAGTCAATGGAGGGGAAGGTGGAAACAATGTGGGTTCAGTTGCTGTCCAATATAGGGAGAAAGGTGAAGGTGGGGATGGTTTACAGAACACCCAGTCAGGAAGAGGAAAAGGACAGGAAATTGAACTCACAAATATTGAATAATGCAGGGAAGGGAGAGGTAATAATAGTGATGGGCTTCAACCTGCTCAAGGTAGACAAAGGTGTACTGACCATGACATGTGCCAGGAGTCAGGTGATCCTGAAAGTGTTTCAGAATAGGTTTCTGACTCAAGGGGCATGATTTTCAAACAGCTCCTAGATCTGTGGCACTCTAGGGCTGCTGCGCACTCCAGATGCATCATGGACCCTGTGCTGTATTCTAGAAGAACAGGGTTCCTGCACCACAAAACTGGGAGTTGTCGCATCTGCAGGCATGTGCCTAAGCAATCGTGCACCTGCAGGAAATGCCACAGCAATTTGGCTACCCCCACCACCTGGTGCAACAGCGTAAGTGCCGAGATGGTTGGGGGTTGGTGGCCCACACTTTGTAGGCTTGTGGGGTACGGGGCAGCATGGGTACGGGTGCCCTAGTGGCCATTGAGGAGGGGCTTGGCAAGCATATTAGTGATAGTGCACCCAGGGATGGAGCCATTTATTGAGCATTAGTGTCACATAGAAGGAACGGTGAAGAGGGGTATGGAGACACACAGTGCCATGACCACACTTGGGCACTGCCCTGGCAGTTGTTCACAGGGCAGTGCCCACATAGGGCCATGGCACAATGAGTCCCTGTACCCCCTTCACTGTTCCATGTGACACTTATGCTCAATAAATGGCACTCCCATGGGGCGCAGCCTCACTAATATGCTTGCCAACCCCCTCCTTAACTGCCACTAGTGCACCCTGTGCCCATGCTGCCACCATACAAACATGTCAGGGCCCCCGGCAACAAATGGCCATGGCATCTGGCACTGGTGCAAGAGGCTTAGACCAGCATATTCATGGTCTATTTTGAGCCCCTTGCTGTGGCCAAAGTGGGGATTCTTGAATCCCAGAAAAGAGGATGTTGTAGCCCCACCGTGGCACAAGCCCACTTGCAATACGGCACACCCTCATTTATGTTGCAAGAGGGGTGATGTGCCAGTTTGCTGCAGTGAGTGCCGATTCAGATGCAGACCACATTTCTGAATCAGAACTCCTTCGTTGCAAGGTGCAAGTTGTGTCAATACCCTTTGCAGAAAGCCAATTGCAGCATTTGTCAGGCTGTGAAAATCAGGCCCAGGGAGTCACAGAATCTACGCAGAAGGGGACAATCCTTGATCTGGTGCTCACAAATGGTAAACACATTCTAGATATATTGGGATCTATGTGATTGACCACTGATAGTGTGGGGGTGGACTAGAAGCACCTTTGGCACACTTCCACCCTGAACTACCTAAGTACCTACATAATGGTCAAGGAACCCCTGGGTGGAACTGACCATCGCACGATGTGATTCCAGTTGGATATGAGCAGGGAAAACATCCTCACTAAGGCCAAACTCCTGGACTTTAGGAGAGTGGACTTCAGGAAGATGGGAGAATTGATAAGGAGCCACCTGGCAGACACAACAGCAGTCATAGGGATGGACCAAATGTGGTTCATTATTAAGGAGGGAATAATAGCTGCCACAGAGGAGTGCGCTAGACTCAGGGAGAAGAACTCAAGGACCAAAGCACCCAGATGGTTCAGTGCTGAGGTTGCTCAGGCAAAAACAGTCAAGAGGTTAGCCCGTAGGAAATTCAGGAAAACCGAGAGAGAGGAAGACAGGGAAAATTAGCTTAAGATGGCTCAGGAGGCAAGTAAGGTACTTTGATGGGCTAAGGATCAGAAAAACTGTAGTTAGCTGAGGGAATTATGAAGGGGGAGAAGATCTTTTTTCACTATATAAGTGAGAAAAGAGACAAGAAGGATGGGATTGTTAGGCTTCAGAAAGGGGGTGGATGGATGGAGGAGAATGAGGGAAAAACAAAAGTACTGAACAAATACAGTACAATCTCAATTAGCCAGGCTGCTTGGGAGACATGAAATTAGTTTGGATAATAGGGAGTCTGCAAAACTGGGATTAAAACGTTCAGAGAGTATTCACTTGGGAGACATGCTACCAGTACATTAGATAGGGATGTCCAGGTAATGGGAGTTCATTAGATCGAGATTGCACAGTACTTCTGTTCTGTCTTCACCAGGGAGAAAGATGGACCAGTGCCAAAAGGCAGAAGAAGAGAAGGGGGAGGGCTGCATGGATGTGGTAGTAGAGGGGGGGCCTAAACCTTAAAAAGGACATTAACCTGCTGGAGATGGCCTCAGAGGAGGTCAACCCAAGATGACTCAGTCAGCAGGGTAAGGCATATGGGCTAGGTTGGGGGCCCTAAACATGTACTCCCTGGAGGAGAGGAGAGAGAGAGAGACAGGATATAATTGAGACCTTCAAGTACCTGAATGTGATAAATAGGGTGGCTAAGGAGGGTCTCTTTAAGCTAAGTAGCAACCACAACACAAGGGAGTGCAGTCTCAAGTTGGAAAGGGGTGGTTTTGGAAGGAGTTTAGGAAGCATTTCTTCACAGAGATGAAGGTGGCCAGTTGGAATGCACTGCCAGAACAGGTAGTCTCATTGAAGATAGTGGGCAGCTTCAAATAAGGCTGGAAAAGACTTAAGGGGAAAATAAGGGTCATGGGAGGAGCAGATGGAAAGGATGACGGGAGTTGGGAGAGGGGCAGAGTTAGCAGCTTAAGCTGTGGTCCCTGCAACAAGAACAGACTAGATAAATGGTATGGGCCCAATTCTTAAAAGCTCCCGGAATGGTGCAAGGGGCTTGAGCCACAAAGAAATGCCACAAAGTGTCCCTTGCACCAAAAGATGTGCCAGGAGCAATTCTTAAAGGTGGCCTGCATCAACTGTAGGCTGTGGGCACCGAAAGGGGCTTGCACAATCCTTGTGGCACAAAATCAGTTCTGGCATGGCACTAGGAGGCTTGTGACAGATGCAGGCTGCCATATCCTCAAATGGGGTATTCTCAAAACCCTCCCAGAGGTCAAATTTCGAAGAACCATTAGACTAGCCAGAGCTGGTCTAAGGGTACTTAGATGTGAGTCCTCTGAGAGGATTTAGTGCACCAATGTGCTGCAGCCCACTTCCCCATCCCTGATCCCCTTTATAAAACAATAATTTCCATCCCTGGTGGTTAGCAGTCCCCCCGATCCCCTTATAAATAAAATATTTTTTGTCAGATCCCCATTTGAATAAATAAATTCCCATCCCTTGTAGCTAGTGGTCCCCCCATCCCTGATCTATTTATCAATAAAATAATATTCATCTGATCTCCGTTTGGTGAAATAAATACCAGTCCCTGGTGGCTAGTTGTCCCCATCCCTGATCCCCTTATAAAGTAAATAAACATCGTCTAATCTCTGTTTGGAGAAATTAATTCCCATCCCTGGTTGCTAGTGGTCCCCCCATCCCCACTCCCCTGATAAATAAAATAATATTTGTCCAATTCCCATTTGGTGAAATTAATACCTGTCCCTGGTGGCTAGTGGCCTCCCCATCCCCGATACTCTTATAAAATAAATAATTCCTGTCCCTCATGGTCTAGTGTACCCCTCAAGCTCTGATGCCCTGGTCTCCCCATATAAAAAGTGATGTAATTCCATGGTGGTTTTGTGGCTCCCCCCTACCTCAACAGATAGTGTCCCACCACCAAGCTCCCCTCATCCTAATCCTGAGCTGGTGACTGGTACAGCCCACTACTCAGCATCATGACCAGCCACCAACTGGGCTGTCAATGAGTACACACTGTACACAGTATGCACTCATTGAGAGTTCAGTTGTCAGCTGGCCATGGTAGTGAGTGGTGGGCTGAGCCAGTTGTCAGCTCAGGATCAGGTTGGGGGGCAGCTGGGTGGTGGGGTACTGCCTGCCTGGGTGAGGGGTTGGGAGCAATGAGACCAGCATGGAATTATATCACTTCCTATATGGGCAGAATGGGACATCGGGGCTTGGGGTGGATACTAGACCATGAGGGATGTGAATTATTTACTTTATAAGGGGATTGGGGATGGAGGGACCACTAGCCACCAGGAATGGGAATTTATTTCACCAAACAGGGAACAGATGAGTATTATTTTATTTATCAGGGGATCTTGAGGTGGGGACCACTAGCCACCAGAGATGGGTATTTAGTTCACCAAACAGGGACTGGACAAATATTATTTTATTTATCAGGGGATCGGGGATGGGGGGACCACTAGCCACCAGGGATGGATATTTATTTCACCAAACAGGGATCGGACAAATATTATTTTCTTTATCAGGGTATCGGGGATGGAGGGACCACTAGTCACCAGGGATGGGAATTTATTTCTCCAAACAGGGATCGGGCCACATTTATTTACGTTATAAGGGGACTGGGGATGGGGGACCACTAGCCACTAGGGATGGGTATTTATTTCACCAAATGAGGAATCAGACAAATATTATTTTATTTACCAGGAAAGTGGAGATGGGGGGATAACAAGCCACCAGGGATGGGAATTTATTTCACCTATTGGGGATGAGACAAATACTATTTCATTTATCAAGGATCTGGGGTGGGGGACCACTAGCCACCAGGGATGGGAATTTATTTCTCAGCATTGTGATTGGGTGATATTTATTTGCCTTATACAGAGGTCAGGGATGGGAGGACCACTAGACCACCAGGGACTGTATATATTTCACTGGTGTAAGTGCTGCCCAACCACACCAGCAGCTTGTGGCAAACCTCTCGGGTGCGTCCTCGCTTTAGTGCATGGCTACTTTTGCCACAAGCTGCTGGATTTTGCTGCCAGGACTCTACCTGATAGAGAATTGGGTGTAGGGTCCCTAGCACACCGGGATTTGTTGCAAGCTGCCATTGGTGCAGCTTGCACCAACCATTGAGAATCGAGCCCAATATAGCCTTATTCTGCTGGCTTTTTGTATGTTGGTATGAAAAGGAAAAAGGAGGGAATAATAAAGGTAACACCAGACTGTTTGTTTGGCTATAAGCCCTAATATCTACTGTCATTTATTCTCTGTCTGTAGAAGCTTTTTATCCAGATCCCTTCCCCCACTTCCTCATGAATATTTAGAATCACATTCTTTAAACTATCTAAAAAATGTTTGGTCTTTTTAAAAATCGTATTGCAGAATATATAAGAAGTATATACAACAAGGACAAAACTAATGCATTGACACTTCATATCATGCAGTAGGAACCTGGACATACCTTTTAAATTTCAGGATTTAGAAAAAGTGACTCTGAATATTTGCCATTTGCCTTCTGAGAGGGATTGGTTTAGAGGGTCTCTGGTGGCACCAAGGATTGGCTATCCAGTGTTGCAGTGAGTGACAGTGGTGAAAACCTTTTAGAATAAAAGTTGTTGTTTTTTTCCTTTTGTTAAGCTTTTTGTTGTGTAACATGGAAGAGTTCTTAGTATCAGTGCTGGAGGTGAGGATATCTTCATCAGTACTGGGGTTGGGATCCCAGTGACACAATTGAAAGTTGGGTTAGTGGTGGGACTTTAGTGGCATCAGTATTATTTAAACAGTTTTCTAGGAGTGCATACTGAGCTGCACAATAGTTTGTTTCCAGGTATGTCCTGGGGGAAAGAAGTTTGATACATAATACAATTGTATAAATATGAAGAGCTATTAGTAGGGAATATACCAAATAAGTAAACAGTTGAAATGTAAATATAATAAATACAACTGTTACTAGGATAACAGATGTATACAGGGGAGGGACATCACAAAGGGGACCTAGGGTTATAGAAGGGCAGAGAAGGAGGAACAACAGAAATGAGAGGGAGGTAACAAGAGAGGACAGAAAAAGAAAAACAGAGGGGCGGGGAGAGGAGAGGAGGATAGTACACTGAGACTTGTAGAAGGGGGAAGGAGCAGGTTTAGATGTGAGCAAGGATATCACAGAGAAGTATTTTCAGAGAGGAGGGATGGAGGAAGAGCAGAGGGAAGGGGGCCTAGACCACAGACAGAGAGCTTGTTCGAGAAGGTGGACTGCCCTGCTGATGTCTTGGGACAAGGAAGAGAGATGGAGCATGATTCAGAGCTTCTAATAGAGTAATAGGATGGGATGGGATGGGGCAGAAACTGTGTTAAAATAGAAGGGAAGAGATACAAACCAAAATTTAGAGATAAGGGATTTTCTGTGAGAGGTGTGTCTAGATTCTGTGGAAGGAAAAGAGGAAAATATAAGGACAGTGGTGGGTGCTGGGAAGGAATTCAAGACAGAAGTGACAGAATGAGTGGAATAAGGAGCATTTTCTGGACAGGATGAGTTTGGAGGCAGTACTATAAATCATATCCCCACATCTCCCCTGACAATTTACTTTCACAATAATCTCACAGAGAAGAGGTATTGACAAATAAGAGTTGATCTGATATAGAGCACCATGCTTTTACAGGAGTCATCTACAGTGTGTGTCATAAACAGTAAAGTCAATGCAACCATTTTTTCAGTAGGCCTTGGTACACCTGTATTACTTCTGTCATGGTGTAAAATTCCAGTTCAAGAATATTTATTTATTTCTCCATCAGAGAAAGTGCTATACTGTAGCTTTACTGATGACATAGGTTTCTGGACTAAAGCTGATCTCCAAATTACAGTCCTACAGTCTAACATCTACAGTTTTTGGAGGATAAGCTAGCTGCTATGTTTATCTTTCCCATGTATTTTAAGTTCAAATCATAGAAAATATTAGGACTGATATACTGTAAATAGAAGCTTTCCATATATCCATGCAAGCTGAAGGGTGGGTAGGTTCGAAACATGCTACCTCTTGTTAACCTGTCACTGTATTACAAACATGATATGGAAAACCACCTCTTCCGAGTGACATAGAGAGAGAGAGAGAGAGAGAGAGAGAGAGAGAGAGATGTTTTATCTACATGCTTGTTCTGTGTCTCAGACATTTCTTGAGTAGACTGCAGATTCTGCCCAAATTTGTGTATGGGTGACTTTCTTTATGCAGCGCAGCCTCTTGTCTACGCTAAAACATAGTTGTGAAGCAACATTATTTCAGTTATGAGTGATCTTATCCAAGATTTAAAGACAATCCTCCATCAGAGAAAAGCTCACACTACTGGGCCACTTAATTCCCCTTCTTATTTTTCAATTGCTGTTTCATGAGAAGGTACATATGTAAGGTAATTTGTAAAGAACTGGTTCAGCCAGGATCCCTCCCCCATACACTGTATAGTCCTATTCCCATCACTGTACTACAATAGTCCATCATTATTTTTTTTTATCTGTATCATAGTTGTATTTACACTACGAGGATTATACACGGAATTGTTTAAATTCATAAACAATAATATCAGAAGCCTGGATAATCCATGGCATGTTTTGGATACCACAGATACTGGAAACTTTAGGCTGTGATTGTTGTGGGTCAGGAGCAGATAACTAGGTCTGCAGTTCATTATGTTGAAAAATTAAGCAGGTTATCTCAGTCTACCCATTCAAATTATCAGCAATCCAAGACTATGACTCCATATACAAATACTTGACCTATCAACAGATATGAATATGGCATGGGTAATGCACTGTTCAAGCAACTTAAACTAAAAAAGAATCTGAATATTATAGAAATATAAATTGATATAACTGTATATGTTTCACTTTTTATAAGTAACAATTCAGTAATGAAGGTATGCATAACTTTGAAGCTTCCCACTTTTTCTCAGTGTGCTTGGTTGAGCAGCTGCTTTCTGTAGCTGCTACAGTAGGTTATTTAAATGGCTGAGCACACTATGGTAAATGTTTATTCACATTACAAGATTTTTGTTTATATGCTCATAACAATGCTGATGACACTAAAACGTGGTAATATAGTGTTTTAAATACAGCAGGGAGGAAACTGTGATAATATTTCAAGGCCATTTCCATGGAAGAGCTAATAGACTGCTAGTTAATGAATCTTTATTTATTTCTCAAATAAATTGCTGACTTCTGTTTTTTGCTGACATAGCGAGCAATCATCAATTAAAACTGTAGTATTTCTTTTTATCAGCCTCAATTAATGTTTCATGATGTGTTTTTGCATTAATAAATTTTAAGAAATTTAATTAAGGCTTGTCACTTTTGTTTCTTGAGTAATCTGAATCACAACCAGAGCAATAAGCGGTAAACAAAAAAGCAATGGAGTGGAGAGTTAGGGAGGCAGTGACAGCATTACTGAATGTGAATTATTTCTTTTTAATCTACTTACATGTGAATGGCAACACATGTTTTTTAAATGAAAGTTCTGGTTGCACAAATCAGATTGATGGCACTTTAAAACAAATTAATCATGTTTTTCCCCCTTTTCACCAAATGCCTGCTTTACCAAGCTAATTAGTTTTAGTCAGGCTCCTTCCATTACATGTAAGGCATAATTATCCTTTGTACTAAAATTAAAAGTGCAGGAATATTCAGTAGTCCCTGTTTTTATACAAAATAATGTGGAAGCATAAAATCATAATACTCAAACAATAGGAATCAAGTCAGCCTGGTGGAGCAGAGGGTTGATGCACTGGATGCCACACCTAGCACCATGCCACTGACCCGGGTTCAGAAATGGACCTGGGCCCTCTGGGGTCATCTGGGGAGGGAGAGGATTGAGCATCCAGAGAACTGCTCTCCTCTCCTGGGGTGGGTTGTAGGGGGTTCCCAGCACTGCAGTGGCCTCTGGTGGAGACCGTAGGCAGCACAAGGGCATGGGATGTTGAAGGGGGCAGGACAACAGCAGGTTCCAGCAGCAAGAGGCGTGGTGGGATGCTGTGTAAGAGTCATTGCATGCTACATCTCAAGGGGAAACACAACAAGAAAACTCCCTGGTGGACTGGGGGAGTAAGTGAGGTCCTGGGAGCCCACGCCCTCATCCCACCACTGAACCTGATGACCACCAGCTCTCCCAAGCCCCTCAGCCAAGACCTGGACCATCCCTTTAATTTCAGATAGGCTGCCAAGGTAGGTGAGGTGGGCCATGATAGGGGGGGTTGGGGGCTGGATGGGATGGTGAGTCCAGAGGGCGTGCACAGCAATGTGTCTCCCAGTGGCACAGAGATTTCAGTCTGGGAGTAGAAGTAGTGGCTGAGAGAGCATTCCTGAGAGATGCCCTGGTCTGCAGAGTAGAAATAGAATGTACAAAAAAAAAAAGAAAGAAAAACAGCAGAAAACAATAAATGAAATACCTTAAATATGGCATCAGTCCGCAGACGTGTGCTGCCCCAGAATATAACTTTATGCCTGTTTTAGAATGCAGAATACAAGTCTGAATGCTCCCCCTACTGTATGAACTTCAGATTTGTTTCTTTACTTGAAGAGAGCAGTTACCCAAAAGTCATCTCCAGCCTTCTGGTCTTCATTTAAGTTACATATATTACTGTTGTTTGTTATTTTGTTTAAAAAGTTAGTATAGGATTACTCTTTGTTAGTTATGGTATTTATTTTAATAATTTGTAAAGATAGCATTCAAGAAGTATAAGGAAACACAGAAAGAGCAGGACAGAGAGCTGTACCAGTTAAGGCAGAAAGAAGCAGGGAGGGAAGTCGGAATAGCAAAGGCCCAAACTGAGGAAAAGATAGCCAACTCGATTAAGAAGGGGGATAAAACCTTTTAAAGATACATCAGGGAGCATAGAAAGACAAAGGGAGGGATAGTGAGGCTGAATGGAATGGACAGTGGGTGGGCAGAGAGGGACAATGAAAAAGCAGGGATACTGAACAAATATTTCTGCGCAGTATTCACAAAAGAGGAGGAGGGGGAGGTGCCTACTCCAAGTAGCAGAAACACTCTGAATAGGGGGGTGAATCCCAGTCCTTTCACAGAAGAAAGGGTTCTGAAAGAACTCCTAAAACTGAAGGTGGACAAAGCAATGGGACTTGATGGAATTCACCCCAGAATTCTAAAAGAATTAAGGGGAGAACTAGTGAAAGCACTGACTACCCTTTTTTGTTGTAAAATTTTTTATTTTCCAAAAAAAAGGTAGACAAGATACAGTATACATCCACAGAGTCTGTACCATATACTTAACCAATCAACAAGCAGTGTACAAGTGCATAATTCCAGTAGGAAAAAAGAGGGGGGCAATAGGAGGAGTAGGAGAGAGGGAGTGGAAGAGAGAGAAGGAAAGGAGGGAGAGAGACCCGGAAGAGGAATTGGAGATTGGAAGGAGAACAGTATGGGACAGAACAGGCATCAAATTATTCTCATAGAGGTGTACAATTACATCTGACAGTTAATACAGACAAACAGGAATGTCAGACTTCAGGTTATAGAGTAAGTTATTATCTAGTCCTTTTTACCCTTGGAGCAGTACAAATAAGAAAGGTTGGATGCTTTAGAGGTGGGGGAAATGGCCAGGGGTGGTGTATTGCATTGCCCTCAATATGTGTCCAAGGAAGTATAAAGCTATTGTACTCAACAGGGCAGGATTTCCATCCTAGTCGATTGTCTTTGCCGGACATAAGCACACCAGACATAGTACTGACTACCCTTTTTAACAAATCATGGGAGGATGGTGTGGTACCTGAGGACTGATGAAAGGTGGATGTGATTCCCCTTCACAAAAGTGGGACCAAGAAAGAGGCAGGAAACTACAGACCTGTCAGTTTGACCTCTGTGGTAGGGAAAGTGATGGAATCAATTCTGAAGGAAAGAACTGTTGAGTACCTAGAGACCAGTGGGGCACAGGACCCAAAGCAGCATGAGTTCACAGCAGGAAGGTCATGTCAGACGAATCTAATTGATTTCTTTGACTGGGTGACCAAAGTAGTAGACCAGGGAGGGGCTGTGGACATGGCCTACCAAGTCTTTAGCAATGCATTTGACACAGTCCCACACAAAAGATTAATAGACAAATTAACCAGCCTGGGAGTGGGTCTCAGGGTGGTAGCCTGGGTAAAATATTGGCAAGACAACACGACACAGAAGGTAATTGTAAATGGAGTCCATTCTGAAGAAAGAGGGGTTACTAGTGGGGTACCGCAGGGTTCAATACTGGGTTCAGTCCTTTTTAATGTCTTTATAAGTGACATTGCAGAGGGACTGTGAGGAAAAGTATGCCTCTTTACAGATGACACAAAGATCTGCAACAGGGTTGATACACAAGGAGGCATGGAAAGGATGAGAAGGGACTTGGCAAGGTTGGAGGAATGGTCAGAAGTATGGCAGCTTGGATTCCAATGCAAAGAACTGCAAAATAATGCGCCTGGAAAACAAAAACCCAGGGGATGATTACACAATGGGGGGGGTGGTAGTAACAACAACAAAAATGGAAAGGGGTCTGGGGGTAATCATATCAGATGATCTTAAGTTCAGCAAGCAATGTGAGAAGGCAGTAGGGAGGGCTGGGGGATTACTGGGATGTTTAGGGAGAGGCAGTAGTGAGGAAGTAGTGAGGAAGTAGTTTTTTCACAGAGAGGGTGATGGATGCATGGAGCAGCCTTCCTGAGGAGGTTGTGAGGTCTAAAACTGGAAGAATTCAAGAATACATGGGACAGACATAAGCAGAAAACAGGAAGTTGTTATCCCTCTGTACAGACAGTTGGTGAGACCCCATCTGGAGTACTGCATCCAGTTCTGGAAACCCCATCTCCACAAGGACATAGAAAGGATAGAGGCATTCCAAAGGAGGACAACTAAAATGATGCAGGGTCTGCAAGAGAAGCCATACAAGGAGAGACTAAAGGAGCCTAATATGTATACCCTTGAGGAAAGGAGGGAGAGAGGGGACATGACAGAAACTTTTAAGTACCTCAGTGGAATCAAAAATGTGCAAGAGGGTAGCATATTTCAGAAAAAGAGATGTGCAAGAACAAGGGGACACAATTTGAAGATAGAGGTCGTGCCATTCAGGGGCAATGTGAGGAAGTAGTTTTTTCACAGAGAGGGTGATGGATGCATGGAGCAGCCTTCCTGAGGAGGTTGTGAGGTCTAAAACTGGAAGAATTCAAGAATACATGGGACAGACATAAGCCAATTTTTGTGGGGGGTAGGAAGAAATAGGCTGTTGGTTAACTAGGATCTACAGCTTATCCAGTAGGTAGGGAAATGAGCAGACTTGGTGGGCCAAGTGGTCCTTATCTGTTATCAAAATCTATGCTTCCATGTTTCTATGTTTCTAGTTTAGTATTTTTTTCAGTTTCCCTGGTTCCTGCTTGGTTCCCAGGAACTGGAGAAGGCCACTTCACAATGCGATTCCTGTCTAAGCGAACTAACTGTACTTTCGTTGTCAAAATCTTTACTTAATTACAATTTTCCTCATAATTGAAGAGGTTTCATATATTTTTAACAAAAATATTTTTGTCTTACTCTTTTTGTGACTGGAAACAAATTACATGATTCACAGATCCTAGCAATATTTGGCATGATGGATAGACTCAAAATGAGAGCAAGACCTACAGGTTTTAAAAATAGTACTTACTGTTTTCCACTTCTGGGAAAGGCAGAGTGCAACAAGTTTTTTTCTAATGTGTGTGGGTCCAGATCACAATTTTATTCATTTATTCATTTTGAAATTTGTAAAATGGTTTGCCCTAAAACACACACAAAAAGAAGGAATTTAAAAAGGGAAGAATGCATAGCTTCTCAGTCCCCCTCTGTGTCAGCAAATTACAGTAAAGGTGGTGAGGTAGTTCCAAGCTTAACCCATGTATTGAACTTTAACTGTGTGTAACTTGTTCTAGAAGTGATTCTATAAATGTTTCTTTTGAACTAGCATGCATATATTTAAATGTTTTTTTTTTTGATATCGAACATTCCCAATTCCCCTTTAATCCACTGTCCCAGTGCAACAGTTGGGAGCACCACAGATGCAGCCTTCTTCTGGTTGGGAGAAAGGGTGAGCAGTAGTGCTGTGTGGAATTTTTAAATTCCAGTGGAATGACATTTTGTGGAATTTTTGAAATTCTGCTGAATTTTGCCAGAAACAGAATAGCAGAATTCTGCTGCTGAAAAATGCAGAATGACTTTTTCTGCAAGATTTCTGCAGACTTTTATTCCATGGATCTCAATATTTTCCATGGAAATGATTGTGGAATTATTTTCTGCAGAAAAATGCTGTTCTGTGGAATATTATTCAGTGGATCTCAATATTTTCTACAGAAATGGATGCGGAATGATTTTCCATAAAAAAAATGCTGTTCTGAGGAATATTATTGTGCAGATCACAGCAGGCAGAATTCCTCAGAAGATCCAGCAACATTCTTGCTGAAATTCCACCGGCAGAATGGTCATTCCACTCTAATTTCAGTGGTGGAATTCTACATTCCACAAAGCACAAGTGGTGTGCAGCCAATTACAATGTCAGCAAATGCCAAGAACACTCTATGGCTGACCAGGAGGAAATGCACGAACACCTGGCAAATGCACTGTCCCTGTCTAGGACCAAAGGGCTACACTTCCACAATGAGCTTAGCCTCAAGCAGACCCTAGACAGGGATCCTGGAGCTTGCTGCAAATCCCTGTCTTTGAAGTATCCTGTAACGAGCTGTGTCATTGAGTCAGTAATACTATAGTGATGTGTTTCGAACTTGTATGATTCACTGATGAGCAACGTGCCCCTTAGTTTCTGTCTATGTCACATGTATCAATGTCTGCTTTCATAAAAAGGAGTGAGTCATTATAAATCTGTATACTGCACAATTAGGTTATAAAATCCTCTGTGAAGTTTTTGTAAGCCTTCCCTAAGTAGGCTGGCTGACAGGCATATACATTATAAACTGAGAGCAAGGTAACTGAATTTCTTTAAATGTATTCTCTGGTATGTTGTTATGCAACAGTACATCTAAAGAAATTGGGCATGGTTTTCAAACCATGGTGCAGAGATTGCATCCAGTCCTGCACCATGGTACTTAGGTTCTGGAGGTGTGCCAAACCCTTCACCGCAATGCTCCCAATTTTACAATCTCATGTGCAGTTAAGACAGTTTCCATATATTGTGGCAGCCTGCACCAAATATCTGAATCAAGCTCCATAAAACTACCCCCAGGCTTGCAGTAAGGTAGAAAAGAAAAAGTTAGTCTAATATGCGGCTATTGCTACACGGGATAGAAAATCCTGTTAAATCACCTCAAGCACCATGCACCCTATCATCAGCACACATGGGCTTGCGTTGATCTAGGAGCTTTGAAAATCCTGCCCATTATATCTATAAATATAAATATAAGGCTAGGGCTGGGTTAAGTTAGAGAGTTCTGAGTTTTTTGAATTTTCATGAAATTCTGCAAAATTCAGTGAATTTTTGTGAATATTTTGTGAAGTTTTCAGAAATGTTTTAATTTGTTTCAACTAAGTCAGTATTACAGCTGGAAATCAGAAATGTGGCATGCATATTATCTGGAAGAGGGGCCAAAAAGATTGCCAAGTTTCATGACATCTGGATGAGGGACAGGAAAGTTGTAGGGACTCAAAGACTGTCATGTGAAAATTTCTGAAAATATTTCTATGCATACAATAGTAGCACCACATTAGTCAACGGATTTTTAAAAATCCCTATTGAGAATTGTGAAACCTTTAGTTAGGGATGTTGTTTTGTTTGTTAGTGTGTTCACTGCTACGCAGAGAGGGTTTTCTCATCTGATGGTGTAGTTGAAAATCTACCAGATGGCATTTAAGTACTATAATAGGAAGTGGCCTCTTTCTGTAGGTATAACAAAAACATTTTTAGAGGATTATAAGGCTAAGCATCACTTGGTCCCACTGCTTTCAAATAATAAATAGAGAATAATAGATAGGCAACTGTGTATTATGGATTTTTTTACACGCCCAAGGGGTGTGATGACCCATAAACCACAAGAGCGAAGCTGGAGAGGTTTATGAGGTCATCACAGCACGAGGGTGTGTAAAAAAATCCATAAATACACAGTTGCTTATTTTTTTATTTTTTATAATTACTGGTGCAGAGTTTGCTCAGTGTCTCAGTCTGTCCTCTATTTACTCACACACACACACACACTGTCTCACACATACACACACACACACACACACACACACACACACACACACTCACTCTCACTCACACTCCCTGTGTACTAGGGAAACTTCAGGAGAAGCCTCGACGGAAGGACGACAACAGCAGGATCAACCAGATAGCTTTTTTTAGTTTTTCTCGAAAGGCAGGATTAACCAGATAATTAATAAAAATTACTTACTGCAGCTGGTCTAGGATTACTTCTAGGACTAGTCTGTCCATCGCGAAGGGAAATTTTAGCCAGCATGTTTTTTGATATTTTCAGCCTGCCCACAGAGGGAGTAAGGACCGATAACATGGCACGCTACAGAGAATGACACTGCTAGTGAGAGGAAGTTTTAAGAAATGCCATAATAACCTGATTTGGGGTTATTATGGCATTTTGGAGAACCTGAAAACAGGTTGATAAAGGGGTCACCAGTAATTATATATTGATATCTACAGGGTTATTAAAGGGTCAGCAGGTGACACTGTACAAAACCAGTGCTGCACATGCATGTGCTTCCACAAGTCATTAAGTCAGTGAGCTCTAGTGGTTATCAGGCTTATTGCAAGAATTCTGGCTAGAACACAGTAATAAAAATGACTATTCGTCATCGTTTGTCATTCAAGATAGTGACCTGACATGTGGCAGTACTGTACTTTTACTATGGAGCCTCCTTTGAATGCTACACCTCCTTTGAATGCTACCTTATTACCACTTTACCCAGCCCTCACCTTCCTCTACAATGGCAACTCACGCATATGACGGGGCACAATGTATGGACATTGCTTCAACAAAAGTATCACAACATTCCATAATTTCACAAAAGCTCATGAAATACTACTTTAATTACTGATGGTATTTTGGAATATTTGGCTGCTTACAACTTATTGTAGCTAGCCTTAGAGCAAGAGATTAAAGAGTTGAAGCACAGAGCCATTTTCCCCCATATTGGTTTTCATCATGGCCAGCAGCTCATGTTTTAGGGATACACCCTGATCAGGCTGAAACCTGTCATCATTCAGTTGGCTATCAGGTTTTCCTCTAACATTTCTTTCCCCTCCCATCTCCCCTGGTGGGAGCAGTGCCTCTGTCAGCCTTGCACAGTCATGTCTTCCACTGCAGCAAGAGGAAGCTCCCTGGTCAAGTTGCAGGGGTCACTGTGTTGGTGTAACCCACCACCATCCTTGTCCAACTGAGAGACATTGCTGAGTGGCAGATCTCTTGGCCATGGCCTGCCTCCCCACATTTCTTTTAATTAAATATGCTTTCTTAAAGACTTTCAGCCAACACAAATATCAAAAACCATTAAACAGGCTAGAACATTAATATCATACAGTCTGACCATAATATAGGAACATTAGTATCAAACGCTAAACAAAAGAGGCCCCCCCCACTCCCCCGCCACCCCTCGGTATGCTCCCAGGACAGTGACACCATTACAGTGGAAATGTAGATGCCGACAACATCGACATTTTCACTGTAATAGACTACCTGAGACTACAGCACTCTCTCCCAGTTCTGCACCCCCTTCCTGATCCATCTCCAACTCAGAGTTAGAATACTAGAGATCTGGGGGTGCAGGGGAAAGAGCCTCCCACATGGAGGTTTGGGGGGCAAAGCCCCAGGCTGAAAAAATGCCAGGGGTCTCAAGTCAGATTTATATCCACCGCAAGTTGCTGTTAACATAAATCTGTTGCTGTGATGGCAGTCGACAACTTAATTGTTGAACCGGCATCGTAGAGCCCCGTCCCCCCAATACCCTTCCAGAGTCCGTATGCAAAGAGTGCATTCTGATGTTGATAAAATCCTAGAAAATATTTATACAACAAAATATTTTATGTGGTAGAACAAGCAGTTACCAGTACTTTCACTGGAAATATGCTGCCTTCCCTGCCTGCCTAAGAGTTCCAGTATCTCCCATATGCTAGTGAGGTACTAAAGATCCATAAAGAATCCGGCTCTTATCCATTCCCACCTAGCGCTCTCCCAAAACCAGGAGAAGTGTATATAAAGT
Organism: Neoceratodus forsteri; assembly: GCA_016271365.2. Taxonomy (NCBI): domain Eukaryota; kingdom Metazoa; phylum Chordata; order Ceratodontiformes; family Ceratodontidae; genus Neoceratodus; species Neoceratodus forsteri. The sequence goes on along the minus strand of CM057453.1, from coordinate 1,208,997,825 downwards.
TTACCTCTCCCTCTCCCTCTTGTAGAGATCATTCCTATGATACAACCTCGCAGTTTGCTTCTCCATGGCTGGGGCTTGAGTTATCTCCATATACTGTTCCCTAAAAGGCAAAGTGCTATCTGCTAGCTAGTGTCAAATAATAACTGTTTTGGCTGCCATGGAGATTAAGGCCATATAGGCCCTATGTTGTCTATTCATGAAAGATGGGAAATCCCCCATGAGACAAACTTTGGGAGTGAAAGCCCCCTCTAAACCCAAAAGTGGGTCCAGAGATGATTCACTCTTACCCCAGAAAGGCCGTATTTCAGCACAATCCCATAGCATATGTTTCAAATCACCCTCCAGGAGACTACAGTGGGAGCATACTGGTGATGGGGCTTTGTCCACCTTATATAGCCTCCTGGGAGTAAAATATAGATCATGCGGGATCCTGAATTGGGTCCACCTATACCGGTCTCTGTTTACATACTTGTAAAAATTACTCCATATAATTTGCCAGTGGTGTTGATCATGGTTCAAGTTAAGTTTTTGTTGCCAGAAAAACTCAATCCCTGATAAAGAGTTGGGGTCTGCTAACTGCTGAGAAGAATATAACCCAGAAATTGGATGTGCCTGAGTAACTCTAACAAGGAGCTGGTCTAGTGTTCTGGCATCCATCAGTTGCCATGGGCCAGGCCCCAGATAGGACCTTAAGGCCATTGAGAGTTGCAAATACTTAAAACTATGCAAAGCAGGAATCTCATACCTGATTTATATCTCCTCAAGAGAGAACAACTGGTCATTCCTAAGAAAGGACTCCACCATATCAACCCGCAGTGGAGGACTAAAGGCTATTGGAATAGGCCGACCACCAATCTGGAAGTGGGGATTACCCAGTACTGGTTGAGTAAATGCCTTACTCCAGTCCACCCTCAGATAGGTTTGTAGTTGTAAACAAGACTTTAGAGACCAGATAAAGGGAGGGAATCTAAGCAAAGGTGGTAAGCTAGAGGGTTTGAGGTGTAAAAGACTACTGAGCTGGACTCCTGCCTGATGGCACAGGTTGGTTTCTTATTGAAGCCATGTGAGCTGGTAAGTCCCTGGGCTATTACTAGTTACTCCCTTACTCCACTGTAGTCACTTCACACTATGTAAAGCTAAATAATATAAAAAATATATCAGGTAGCCGGAGACCCCTCTCCCCCATCCTTTTGGTTGTATAAGTTTAAAATAAGCACATCTGATCTACTTTCCCTTCAACAAATACTGGTTGATAGTTCCCTGAAGATTTAAAAACAAAGATTTCAATGGAAAAATTCCCATCATTCCCAGAGGATATATCAGTCATTGGAAGATGTTCATCTTGATAATACTAACTCAGCCCCAAACTGAAAGGGGAAGAGTCTCCCATCCCCAAAGGTCCACTCTAATATCTTGCATAAGGGGCAAAATTCACCTTATATAGGTCAGAAAGAAAACGGGGCACCCAGATCCCCAAATAGTGTAATGCATTCAATTTCCAAGACAATCCTATAATTTGTATCTCCTGCTTAGAGACCAAACATTTAGAGACATAACCTGGGTCTTGACCACATTTAATTTATAGCCCATTATATCTGAAAACTTCCGTATCTCTTCTAAGGTCATAGCGATGGAAGGGGGGGGGGGTTCTTCCACATGTAACAACAGATCATCTGCGTAAGCAGACATGGTATACTTAACCCCTCCCACCAAAATCCCTTTCATGGTCAACTTATGTTGCATGTTAAACAGAAGGGGTTCTAAATACAAACTAAACAAAATAGGAGATAGGGGACAGCCCTGTTGGGTACCCCTTTGAAGCTGAAAAGGAGCCGAGGAGAGACAGTTACAATGGATCTGAGCCATAGGATGGATGTATAGAACCCATATCCACTTACAAAAATTAAATGGAAGGCCATATTTTTTAAGTACTGTAAGTAGATAATGCCACAAAACTCTATTGAAGGCCTTTTCTGCATCCAGAGAGACCAAGTCCACCAGAACCTTGCTCTCCCCAGATGCAGACATCAGATGGAGGAGTTTGCAAAAACGATGACAGGCGACTTGACATAAAACCTACCTGAATGGGGGAAATCAAGTGTCCCCAAACTTATTTTAATCTAGTCGCCAAGACCTTGGCCAATAACTTAACATCTGAATTTAACAGGGACACCGACTGATAACTAGACGGTAGTAATTCATCTTTACTCTCCTTGTAAATTAGTGAAATTCAAGCCAATGTTAAGGATAGATCGGTTAAACAGTTACGTGAGAAAGGGGGAGAGTTCACCCATAAATGTTTTAAAAAACTCATTAACAAAAAAATAAGGACCCAGGGCCTTATTTGCAGGGAGCTGGCTGATCGCTTCCCTTACCTCCAAGACACCTATAGGGCTCCTAACATCTCCTGTAGTTCCTGGGATAAACGGGGAAGGGGTAGAGCTTCTAAATACTCTTTGATGCTAGCCTGTAACTCTGGGGTGACTGGGGCGTCTGTGTAAAGGCTACTAAAATATGACCAAAATGCTTCCACAATGTCACAAGGGTGAATAAGCACCTTCTCCGTTGGAGTCGGCCTGAGTCTACGAATGATTTTCACCACCTCTAGATGTGTAATCCTCCAGGAAAGCATCCTGCCAGCCCTCTCTCCAGATTCAAGATAAAGTGTCTTAGTGCGGAACAGGACTAGATCAATCTTCTCCACGAATAGCTTATAATACTTCATCCATAGAATATCCAATTGTCTCCAAAATTCCAGAGGTGATGTGGGAGAAAGTCGATATTCCATACTCCTAATCTCTGACAAGGGACAGTCCTCCTTATGTAGGTGACTCTTCTTGTGCTTGGTTGTGAGGCGAACACATCCTCCCAAAACCCTTCATCTGAATGCCCCCCAAACATTATCCAGCTTGGCCACTGATCCCTTGTTCTCTAACAAGAATTTAACTAAACATTCCCTAATATAATGAATCATATCCTTGTCTTTAAGTATTTCAGAATTTAACCACCATATCCCATCCCTTTTTTCACTCTCTGCCAATGCCAGTACCAGGGACACCGGCGAGTGATCAGAAATAACTCATGGTAATATATCACTAGCAATATGCCCAGGTAAGGAAGATTTACTCAAAAGGAAGAAGTCCAAGTGAGAAGAGGTCCCATGCATTGAGGAGTAAAATGTATATTGCTTCATCATAGGGTTCAAAATCTGTTATGGGTCTGTGAGCCCCAACTGATCTAGAAGTTTCCATAGTCCCTGTTTGGCAGGGGAGAGACCTTTTCTCTGGATCCCCGATCTGTTCAGATTATTCTGGTATACCAAATTTCAATCACCACCTAGGATGATTGATAACCCAGAGAAAGAGGTGAGCTGGAGAGTCAGCTCCGAGAAAAAACTAGGGGAGTCCACATTCAGACCATAAATGGATCCTAACAGAACTTCAGAGATACCTAATTGGGCGTAGACAAGAATAAACCTACCTGCCAGGTCCCAATATTCTTGGAATAATTGAAACGGTAAGCTCCTAGCCACAGGAATAATTGTTCCTCCCCTCTTTGAACTGCAACCTGACCCAAAGACCCAACCTATCCAACTCCTCCAAAATAAAGAAATGTCCTCCCTCTTCAGGTGAGACTCTTGAAGCATGGCTACATGGGCCTGAAGTTTATGGAGGTGTTCCAAAGCAATATACCTCTTCTGCATGTTCTGAGCTCCTCTAATGTTCCATGAAATAAAGTTATATGTTACCTGTCTCACCATTTACTCCTGTCTAAGAATTGCAAGGTATGTTATTGTAGTCTGACCATCACAAACTCATAAATATTCAACCATTGATCAAACAGATAATTGCTCTGAAAAGGCCCCTCCCACCTCTCAATCAAAACCCCCAGAAATGCTGAAGTCAAAAGTACCCCCATCCCCCCACCACCACCCCTCAAATGCTCTCAAACAGTCCCAACCAAAATAATGACCAAACAACCCCTACAAAAAGCCCAACCATCCCCGGTCCTAGTGACCACCACTCCAAGAACCCTTGGTCCATGATGAAAAAAGCCATCTACCTCGAGCCCCCCCCGCCCTCTGACTTCCAACCCAAATTTCCCCAAGTAAAGACTCCCCAGAACACAAATAACCACTTGAAAATATATGACAGATCCAATGTAAAAGTGAAAATGGAAAGCCGCCAATTTACAGTAAAGAACAATATAAACTTAATGACTCAGCCCTACATAGTTCTGAAGGTAAAAGTAAGTAGTGATAAGTGGACTCCAAGTCCAGCTCAAAGAAGATTTACCTTGCATTGTGAAGGTCCCATACCCCTTCCGGCTGCTGGTCACCTCTCTCAACTGTCCCTCAGTGTCCCAAGTGAGAAACAGATAAGGACAGGCATGCCACGCTCTGCCTCTAAAGGAGAAAAGGCTCAGGAATTGCTTTTGGGAGACACTCCTTCCCACCCATCCATCAAGCAGGGACCCAGAAAAGACCAACCCCTCACTCCACTAAGCCAGCGTGACCTCTACCAGGGCCACTTCTTTCCCTGCTATCTGCCCCAGAATGAAGCCCTTGAGAAATATACTGTGAGAATGCTTCCAATTTCTCCAGCCATCAGGTCATACATTATATTCAAGGACTACCTCTGGAAAAGCGGTCGGGGCATGGACACACTCCACCGACAGAAAGTCCAATACAGCATTCCTGTAAAAGGTGGTTCTTCATTTATGAGAAGGAGCTGCCTCAGAAGGGAAGAGTGGAGAGCTGCCTTCCCTACCTTGATAGAGCCCCCATAGACAGTTACTGGAAAAAAGCAGAGGGGAAAAGGCATCATCTCTCGTAATCCCCAGGCAAACGTGGAGTAGCATCTCTGTCAACCTAGGGTAAGCACTGCCAATAAACACGTTCATCAAAGGATGTAAAAAAAGCATTTTAAGTCCCGATGAGTAAGGTATGTGAGAAGGCAGCAGGAACTCACTAAGAACAAGTGAAGCATGCACTTTTCATCCTGTGACACCGGCTTGAGCCCTAATTGTATGCAGCGAGTGATCGCCTCAGGTCCCATATTCCCAACAAATTAATGCTCCTTCTTCACAGTCCTTCTTTGCAAAATGATCACGCTGCTACACACAGATTCAGCTGGTTTTAGTTAAAATCACACACAGTTTGAGTTGTTTTTAGGTTGGTACTCACTTAATCAGTAGCTGGTTATTGCGATGGAAAAATTCAGCCTACAGCCAGTCTTGGAGGCCTCTGGAATGAAGCAGGCTGGCAGTCCTGCCGATTGTCCCTCCGAAAACCTCACTCTCTTCCCAGATGAATTGAAATGTGGGTTGAGCCCAATTTTAAACAGAAAAGTCTGATTTTATCACTTTTATAACATTTTCAGTCACCACGACGCTCCTCGCCAGTTCGCACACTACTCTCTCTCTCTCCCTCTCAAACACTGTGCAGTCACTCTAAAGCTGGCTTAGGGGCGGGACTGATTGCAGTCTCACCAATCACTTGATGCCATGCAAATGAGCCTCTTTCTTCTCGTGCTCTTCTCTTCCATGGCAATCGTCGAGCAGGCAAAATTTAAACTGCAAACCCCACTTTTTTTTTCAACTATAGAACCTCGGATGGAGCACCATTTCTTCCATTTTTCATGTCATTTCACTCAGCGACTCTCTCTGTCCATACAACAAGCACTTCCAACGTCTAGGGCATAAATCTCTGTTTGTTTCCCAAAGTTTTCCACACTTTTCTTGTCACACATAACTTTAAAAAGCTGGCAAACATTGTAACTTTGATGCAGGACAAGGGGCATACACTCTCAGGCTTTACTGCTCCTCAGTAAACCAGTGGCACAATTACAGCAGCACATGAACAGCAGCACACAGCGGGACATTTAGGTGGCAATGCCTCCACTTTTTGGGCTACCTAATGCCAGACAGGCAAAACACTAGCCCTAATCTGAGCAAATCTTTCTTGTTCTCTCCCTAGATTCAAACCCAAATCTCGGCAGTGCCTCCAATTTGTAACCAGGGTTTGCGTTGGGTTTTTTGGTATTAAGCGCGGTGCGTCCATTTTTGTTACCCACTACCTGGCTAGTCTGGATTCAGGGAGAAAACATTCGCTTGGCATCAGGGATAAGTTTGCACTTTTGGACAGGGGCACCCAAGTAATTCTGGACACAGGAAGCAAGAACTGAAAATGTCCAAATAAGGAGTGGGATTCTAAAGTGGGGCTTTTATTCACTTCAACACAAGAATACAAAGCAAGATGGACCCCCACAGGCCTACGCTCACTGGATATGCAGATCTATAGAGGTCAGAACACATCTTCTTCATCATCACACAACCCTCAGGTTTTGAACACACTGGGCTCTCACGCACGAACTGGTACTCTCACTCTTGGATTCCCTGGCATGGCACTCAGCCAGCACTAGTACACATTTCCATATGTCATGAATTTTTGGTGGTGGCTCCCTCAACCACCCATAAGTGCTTCTAGCTCTAAAGGGAAAAACACATCCTTAATCCCACATCTGGGTACTTTCTGCAGACACTGGCCAAGTGCCTGGGAGAAAGCTATAGGTGACCAAAGTGAATCTGTAGAGGTAAATATGGTTACACCAGATGGGGGTTCTCCACCTCTTGTTCCCAAATCCATACCCGGCCATTCATTTGGAGTCAACACCTTTCCTTTGAACTCTCTGTTTTTAGAATGCTATTTTGAAATGTATATCACATTTAACAATCTACTTTCCATGTAACTGGTGTCCTGACTTGCAACGTTCTCTAAGTGGCTATGTCCATACCTGTACACCCCCACTGGTTAGATGCATTTCAAGCGATACACATATATCAAAGTACTGTACTTGGCTGTCCTTTCCTGACCCCACAGAAGCAGATACTTTTACACAACTCTCTTGGTGAAAACATGGGCTCTATGTCAGAGCAGACTCACCATGGTTCGCAGGTGCCCCAGGGCTTCTCACACAGAAAGCACACATCTGGTACCTCAGTACAAATTCTCTAGTCAGGCAGCTTTCCCTCTTCCAGCAGGGGATTGATCCTGAAATGCTGGTCTTTCCCCCCATCCTTCCAGGGAGGGGGCACTGGAACAAACTGGAGAATGGTCTCAACCACTTCTACTGGTTTCTTCTGTGTCCTTCTCTAGGGTGAGAACACACACTCTCTTCCTGTTGTAGCTCTCTTACAGAGTTAGGCTCTGAGGGACTGCCAACTGCAGCGAATCTCTTCCTTCCATTGAGTCTCCCTCCAGACTGACTTTGAAAACCCCAACATTCTAACCTAACTCCCTGCTGCAACATTCCACTGTGGCTTATGCTGCTTCGAGAATTCTATAGTGATGTCATCCCTCCAGCTCATTTGAGACTGAGGACAGAGTGAGACAGTGTGAAACCCATTTAACTGGTGTCTCAGAAGCTGCCTTTCCCTGCCTGCCACTAGATCTAAGTGGGATTCTAGTAACCCCGGGTGACAAGGGGGTTAAGAAACATAGATTTTGACAACAGATAAGGATAGCTTGGCCCACCTAGTCTGTCCATTTCCCTACCTATTACATAAGATGCAGACCCTAGTTATCCAACAGCCTACTTCCTCCTACCCTCACTATAATTGCCTTATGTCTGTCCCATGCATTCTTGAATTCCCCCACTGTTTTGACCCGACAACCTGCTCAAGAAGGCCGTTCCATGCGACCACCGCCCTCTCCATGTAAAAAATACTTCCTCACATTGCCCCTGAACCATTTCCCCATTATCTTCAAATTGTGCCCTCTTGTTCTTGCACAACTCTTTTTCTGAAAGATGCTAACCTCTTGGACATTGTTGATTCTCTTGAGATACTTGAAAGTTTCTATCATGTCCTCCCTCTCCCTCCTTTCCTCAAGGGTATACATATTAAACTATTTTAGTCTCTCTTATTATGGTTTCTGGTGCAGGCCCTGCACCATTTTAGTGCCCTCCTCTTGACTGCCTCCATCCTGTCTATGTCCTTGCGGAGATGGGGTCTCCAGAACTGCATGCAGTACTCCAGATGGGGTCTCACCAACTGTCTGTACAGAGGGATAACAACTTCCTAATTTGTACTGGTGATGCCTCTCTCTCTATGCATACCAGTATCCCCCCCAGCCTTCCTTATTGTCTTCTCACCTTGCTTGCCTACCTTAAGGTCATCTGATATAACTACCCCCCCATGTCCCTTTGCATTTTTGTTGTTGTTAGTAACCCCCCCCATTGTGTACTCTTCCCCTTGGTTTTTGTTTCCCATGTGCATTACTTTGCACTTCTTTGCATTGAATCTAAGCTGCCATACTTTTGTCCATTCATCCAACCTTGCCATGTCCCTTCTCATCCTTTCCACCACCCCCACTTTGTGTATCAATGATGTTGCAGATCTTTGTGTTGTCTGCAAAGAGGCATACTTTTCCTTCCAACCCCTCTGCAATGTCACCTATAAAAATATTAAAGAAGACCAGTTCCAGTACTGAGCCCTACGGTACCCCACTAGTAACCCCCCCTTCTTCACAGTGTACTCTGTTTACTATTACCCTCTGCATCCTGTTGTCCAGCCAATTTGTTACCCAGGCTACCACCCTGGGACTCACTCCCAGGCTGGCTATCTTGTTTATTAATCTTTTATGTGGAACTGTATCAAATGCCTTGTTAAAGTCTAGGTAGGCCACAGTCCCTCCCTGGCCTACTACTTTTGTCACCAAGTCAAAGAAATCTATTAGATTCATTTGACATGACCTTCCTACTGTGAATCCATGCTGCCTTGGGGCCTGTGTCCTGCTGCCTTCTAGGTACTCAAAAGTTCTTTCTTTCAGAAGTGATGCCATAATTTTCCCTACCACTGAGATCAAACTAACAGGTCTGCAGTTTTCTGCCCCTGCCTTGCTCCCACTTTTGTGAAGGGGAATCATGTCTGCCCTCCTCCAATCCTCAAGTACCACACCATCCTCCCATAATTTGTTAAAAAGGGTAGTCAGTGGTGTCACTAGGTCTCCCCTTAGTTCTTTTTAGAATTCTAGGGTGAATCCCATCATGCCCCATTGCTTTGTCTACCTTTAGTTTTAGGAGTTCTTTCAGGACCCTGTCTTCTGTGAATGGACTGGTATCGACCCCCGGTCCAGAGTGCTTCTATTGTTAGGTTTAAGTACCTCTCCCTCTTCTTCTTGTGAGGAATTTGTAACTTACTCAGTTTATATCCAATAGCAGTTGTGGTCTCTTGGTGTTCTTATCAGAGCTCTGCTGTGAAGTTGCCCAGTTACCAAATGTCACAGTGGATGTGGATAGACCATAAGCTGGAACCCTGTTCTACAGTGTAACTGCCTGAATTGACTTCTTTTATATAAGATGCACTGCCTAAATTTGCTTAATTTAGTAAAGGTGCAATTCCCAGCTAATGTGTAAGGAACTGGTGAAGAGCTTGCTAGCAGAAAGAGCCATACATCGTCTAGGCATTACATAAACACAAAATTAGTAGCTCAGCCCTTCCTCATTCACAAACCTTAAATAGTATTTTCATTAGGGGTTTTATAGCTTTATGGCATACACCAGTTAATAAAAAGAATTCAGTGCACACATTTCCCCATTGGCAAATCTTTAAAATAGAATCTTCTTTCTTCGTGAATTGGCAACATCCTTACAGTATTTTACCTCCAATAGAAGTGGGGGTCTCTTGTTGTTTATATCAAAGCTCTGCTGTGAAGTTGCCCAGCCATCAACCATGATGAACCACCCCTTAGCTGGGTCCCTTTTCTAAAATGTTACTACAATACCTGAATTGACTTCTTTCATATAAGGTGCACAGCCTAAACTGACTTCCTTTAAGTAAGGTGCTATCCCCAACCAACCTGTCTGTAACTGGTGAGTAGCTTGCTAATAGAGAGAGCTACAGTATACATTTCCCAAGCATTAAACAAACATACAATTTGCATCTTAACCCTAGCTTTGTTCATAAACTTCAAATGTCTTTTTTTCAATAGGGGTGCTACTTCTGAATGGTATACATCAGTTAAAATAGAGAATTTAGTGTACATACCCCTCCCCAGCAAATCTTTCAAATATTATTCTTTCTGACTGAATTGGCTACTTACTTATTTTATCTCCAACAGACGGTGGGGGTCTCTTGGTGTTCATATCAGAACTCCGCTGTGAAGTAGCCAAGACCCAGTTCAAAAATGTAACTGCCTGAATTGGCTTCCTTTAATTAAGGTGTAATCCCCAACTAATGTGTACTATATATAAATGATAAGGAGCTTGGTAAAAGAGTCATACATCTCCCAAGTATTAAACAAACATCAAAATTAGCAGCACTACCCTTGCTCATTTACAAACATTAACTCATCATACCGTAGGTAGCCATTTTGTATCAGACAAAGCAATGGGTGGTTTGGACTTCAAATGGAGCTATTGGGTATAATGAGGCAAATAACTTTTTTTCATGAAAGGTGCTAGTGCTCAATGCATACATCAGTTAACAGAGCATTTACTGCACCCTCCCATAGTGAATATCTACTGGTGATATGATATCAGGGACAAAATGTTCCAGTGAGACATTCTGGTCAAGCTAAGATGTGGGTGGGTGGGGTAGGGGAAAAAATAGACACCCAGATAGGAACTACAAGACTGCAAATAGCTTAGCTCAGCTCATCTTATCAGACACAGTGGTGACAAGTGTTTTGTGAAAGTTATGTACTCCAAGTGGAATTCTAGAGGCATTAACTTTTATACTGCCCTGAATTTTTAAAGGGGAACAGCCAGCACTACCTGAACACAGGCATATATCATGCCTAACGTACTTACCCAGTTAACTAGAACAAATAAATAAATACATAAATAAGCACTAAGAACCCCCACACCCAAGTGTGGAGTTTGTCCCAGTTTCAGTTTGCAAAAAAAAAACATTTTTTGACTTACTTATTGTTGAAGTACATTAGATAGTATCTGGCTGATCCTGCTGACTCCCACCCAGCATTTGTTATATGCAGGAATCCCAGCATCCCCTGCAGCTAAAATCAAAGTTGAGCTGCAACTGGGGAAGACTCAATGTCCTGAAGTACCTGTTAGAGTTTTTATAAGCTCTGATGTTGTACTGCTGTCCTACCAGTACTACGCACACTCACAGTGGACTGCACTTTGCCCCAAGAGAATGGTGGGACCAGCAGACAGTTGATTTGAATGTATGAAAGCTGTAACATATGCAGCAAGCTATTGAATCTCCTATTGCTGCAGCCCAGCTCAGACATCAGCTTAGGAGTCAGAAGAATCAGCCAGATATGATCTACTATATTGTGATAAACAGTAAGTAGTATTTTTTGCACACAAAGTTGTCATTGGGGTCAGTCCCACATTTGGGTGTGAACACTTAGTGTTGAGTCTTCCCCTTAAGAAATGTTTTCCAGTTAGTAAGTTGCAGCATTTCCACTGCAGGCATGAAACTACTGAACCACATTTCTCATGCTTTGTTAGGTTCCATGATCAAGTGACATTGAGTAAGCTATCATATTTCAAGTATACATCATTACTACAATGGGAAGGAAGTTATAGACATCAACATTTAAAAAAAATGTTTAAAGAATTTCAAAAATAATTAAATTGATGAAATTATAAGGCCATGTGACTTAAAAATGACTACTCTAAATCTCTACATATTTAACTATCTCTATGACCCTTCCGTTAAAGTTATGCATGCTATTATGTAGTTATCTATCTGAAAGTGGCCGAGGCATTAAGCAAAGAAGTGTTTTGAAAAACTTCACAAAAAAATAAAATGTCAAACTTTGAGACCCTATTAGTTCAAAACTGGTTGTCTAAATGTCATTTCTTTTTTTGCATTCCTTTAAGATATCTAACAACAATAACAAGTAATCAGTGAAATTCTTCATTCTCTGGTTCAGTAGACAGCTAAGTTATGACCAAATAAATACATTTGTGAAATTCCATGAAATGCCATAAAATTCCATAAAAATGTCACAGGCTTTTTTGAAACATCACTGAAATTCCACAAATTCAGAATTTCTAAATGTCACACAACTATATTTGGAATACTTTTCCACTAGTATCAACAGAGCACAGAAACAACACAAATGTCACCCAGCTCTGTTCTTTTGTCTGGGTTAGATTTGGGGGGGTTGTGTTGAGGGGTTAGCCTATGGGAAAAAATGCCAACTTCAGAGTACTGTAACTTTGCAACCAGGCAATGTTTTTTCACCAAACCACCAAAAGGCACATCTGTGAGATGTTGGCTGCCTTCTCTCCAAATTTCAGCTCAAAAGACCAAACCGTTCTGTCACTTTGGCCATAGTCTGAAAAAGTAGTGTCATGATTTGCCAAAGCTTTCACAAAAATTTGCTAAAGTGTCACAGGTGCGACACTAATTTGTGACAGTACTTTTTCCAGAAATGTGAAAAACAAATTTCTGGGGTGTTTAACCCCAAAATAAAGACATGCCTAGCATCCTCAGGGCTCGACTAGGTAAACACAAAAAGAATTATCCCTAGATGATCCCAATTCTAAATGCCAAGCATTTTTCTGATTCCAACTGAAAACAAAATGGTGGATTTGCAACACTACTAGGGCCATTTGTGACACTAAAAAGTGCATTTGCGATGCTGTTGAACTTTTTTTTAACTTTTCCCATTGACTTATAATGGGAACTTGTTTTTTTAAATAACTTTTGAATCGTTTAATATTTTTTCATGAAATCTTCAAAAGGCACATCAGGGACCCCAGCTGCATGTTCCCTGAAGCTTTTGGACTGGTCGCCCAAACCATGCGACCTGTAGGTGCGAGCAAAGAATTCACCAAAAACCATAAACACGTCCGCAGATCTCACTTAATAACTCCACAGCCATATATCCAACCACTACGAAAGTTGGCATATCCCAAGATGTGTGATTCTTGATCATGCATTCTAAATTTCAAGCAGATCCGTTGAATGGTGGCAAAGTTATTTAGGTGCAAAAGTTGACCCTTTAACTTTAAAAAGGGCTACTCAACCCTAACTATGGTAGCACTACTGTGCTACCATAATATATATATATATATATATATATATATATATAAGACAAAGAACCTCTGTGTGCAAACACTGAGGCAAGGGTTACCCAAAGGGTATTTGGCTGGGAAGCCAAGTTTCAAGAAAATACAAAATCACACATGCCCCCACAATGCAAAGCATCATGGGCTGCATATGCAAATCACCACAGAATGTTATGCTGGTCCAACTTTAAGCAGAATTGCATGGTGCCGAAAGGCCTCTCACACTAGTTGCAAAGGGTGCTAACAGAGACATAGACACGTGTTTCGTCCTACCAGGACTCATCAGTATGCCTCGCCTGTTTGACACCCCAGTGGAATGGACCAGCTACCCTTAAGGCAGTGTGCCTGGATATATTGTGGTGAACCCATTAAAATAAAAAAACTATTTAAAGACAAAGAACCTCTGTGTGCAAACACTGAGGCAAGGTTACCCAAAGTGTATTTGGCTGGAAGCCAAGTTTCAAGAAAATACAAATCACACATGCCCCACAATGCAAAGCATCATGGGCTGCATATGCAAATCACCACAGAATGTTATGCTGGTCCAACTTAAGCAGAATTGCATGGTGCTGAAAGGCCTCTCACACAGTTTGCAAAGGTGCTAACAGAGGAACATGAACCGTGTTTAGGTCCTACCAGGACTCATCGGGTATGCCTCGTCTGTTTGACACCCCAGTGGAATGGACCAGCTACCCTTAAGGCAGTGTGCCTTGGATATATTGTAGTGAACCCATTAAAATAAAAAACTATTTAAAGACAAAGAACCTCTGTGCGCAAACACTGAGGCAAGGGTTACCCAAAGGGTATTTGGCTGGGAAGCCAAGTTTCAAGAAAATACAAAATCACACATGCCCCCACAATGCAAAGCATCATGGGCTGCATATGCAAATCACCACAGAATGTTATGCTGGTCCAACTTTAAGCAGAATTGCATGGTGCCGAAAGGTCTCTCACAGTTTGCAAAGGTGCTAACAGAAGACATGAACCGTGTTTCAGTCCCTACCAGGACTCATCAGTATGCCTCGTCTGTTTGACACCCCAGTGGAATGGACCAGCTACCCTTAAGGCAGTGTGCCTTGGATATATTGTGGTGAACCCATTAAAATAAAAAACTATTTAAAAGACAAAGAACCTCTGCAAACACTGAGGCAAGGGTTACCCCAAGGGTATTTGGCGAAGCCAAGTTTCAAGAAAATACAAAATCACACATGCCCCCACAATGCAAAGCATCATGGGCTGTATATGCAAATCACCACAGAATGTTATGCTGGTCCAACTTTAAGCAGAGTGCATGGTGCCGAAGGCCTCTGACACAGTTTGCAAGGTGCTAACAGAAGACATATAGACACGTGTTTCAGTCCCACCAGGACTCATCAGTATGCCTCGTCCTGTTTGACACCCCAGTGGAATGGACCAGCTACCCTTAAGGCAGTGTGCCTTGGATATATTGTGGTGAACCCATTAAAATAAAAAAACTATTTAAAAGACAAAGAACCTCTGTGTGCAAACACTGAGGCAAGGGTTACCCCAAAGGGTATTTGGCTGGGAAGCCAAGTTTCAAGAAAATACAAAATCACACATGCCACACATTCCACTGGGGTGTCAAACAGACGAGTCCTGGTAGGACGAAACACGTGTCTATGTCTTCTGTTAGCACCCTTTGCAAACTGTGTGAGAGGCCTTTCGGCACCATGCAATTCTGCTTAAAGTTGGACCAGCATAACATTCTGTGGTGATTTGCATATGCAGCCCATGATGCTTTGCATTGTGGGGGCATGTGTGATTTTGTATTTTATATATATATATATTTATTTATTTACTAGTAGAGAAATGTTCTTTAAACTATTTATGAGACTGGCATTTTTTTTATCCTTGTGCTTAGTTTACAAGTAATTACATTTATATAGTATTGTGGTAAAGGTTAGTATTTCCAAAATGTCAGCCACTGTATTTTTCTTTTGTTACTTTCTGTTTGGAAGGAGGTGTAGTGATATTGCTTTTCGGGATGAGGGAAATGAGATTTGGCAGCTGACCGAGCATTTATAGAGATTTACTGTGCCTCACAGCCAATGAAATTAGTAGATGTTTTCTAGACATTTTATAAATAAACTTGAAAGGATTTGTAAATAATGAAGTTCACAGTTCACAAACAATGACTTTGTCATCCATAAACAAAAATGCCAACTTGATGGATAAATTATTTATTTTATTTTTATTAGTGAATCCAGTGAAATTCAAAAATGTTTCTAGGTTCACTAGGGACCACACAGAGTCACACACATAGACAATTACCAGCTTGAGACCCTGATATATGCACAGAAAACTGCCCAGTGCAGTCCAGTGGGGGGACCTGTTGATATCAAGAACAACACATAAGGTTAGCACTCACCAGTTGAGCAACAAAGATAAAGTGGATAAGTGCTTTGTCTGAAAACATGGAGTCACTAACAGAGTTCCTGTTCACTCAGCACTTTCACAAATGTTAAATGCATTTCTGTTTGCTTACTTTGCAGATTTGGAGATGGATACACTGTTGTTGTAAAGGTGGGCGGCTCCCCACCAGACTTGAACCCAGTGGAAGATTTTGTGAAGGTTTCTTTCCCTGGTAGCGTGCTGAAGGAGAAGCATCATAACACACTACACTACCAGCTGCCATCTAGTGAGAGCTCACTGTCTAAGATCTTCAGTGCCTTTACTGTGAGCAAGGAAACACTCAGCATTGAGGACTATTCTGTGTCACAGACAACTCTGGATCAGGTAACCTTATCAGTTGACATTTTTTTTCTCTATTTCCTTTCATGATTTTTCCCTACAGAACCCCAGAAGCAAGACACTGCCTCCTACTATCTCTTCTGTTGGAACACTTCCACCCTGAGTCTTGAAATCATGGGAAGCAAGGGCCTTCACAAATTATCCCAGTGCCACTGCTTGGGCAGCCAACAAGGGTGTGCAAACCCTGGGCAGCTCTTTCCACCTCTAGGGAGCTCTCATCTTCACTTTCATGAAGTGCATGGCCTTCACTACTGTAGTTCTAGGGTCTCCACTGACACCATTTATCTGAGCTGGCATTTGCCACTCTCTCAGGTTCAGTAGTTAGAATATTTACACCTTGACAAGGACCACTGTCAAGGGAAACCAAGTACCCAGTTCTGCTCTGCAAGTCAATCAGAAAAGGTTACTGCATGGAAAGTTCAAAATCTTGTTTACAATAACCAGGCTAATCCACTGTGACCAGCACAGAGTTTCTAATACACCATGACATGATCAGTATGGACACATCCCACTTCACTGCAAAGGTGATCTAATGGTGGTGCTTGGGTCAGTGTGGTGGTGTGGCATTGGGACAAGTGTCATGATTTGGAGTAAGTGATCCTATAAATGGAGACTGTAAGAGGGAGGATTTTTTTTTGTTAAGGAAAGAGCAGTATTTTAGGGTAACCAAAAAACATATTCAGGTGAACGGAGGGGGTCGAACTGCTGGCATAGCTCCACAACTCCTGTTTGTGAATGCACTAGAGACAACTATGATGCAGTGTGCTAAGGAAAAAAAGCTGATGAGCTGTCATAACATACAGTTGTGGCTGTGTAAACATACCTCATGGATCTCAGCTGAGCTGATCTCCTCTATAGTGCATCAATTTTCCTACCAGACAGCATGTGCAAGGTTCCCACCTTCCCTGAATTAATGCAGAACAGATTGCTTTCTTTAAACCAGAGTTCTGCGAAGCACCAACAGATGACCTCTGACTTACCAGAGGAATTAAGGTACTATAGAAACAACTGCAATACCAGCTCAAAGACTATCAGTGAATCTATTGTAAAGCAAAATACTTCTCCATTTAACTGAAGAGCAAATAATAATCCTTAGCTAGCAGAATTCTGGAAGGTGATCTTCTCCATCTTTGACACCCACCCAGTCAACTACCCCAGTTAAAAAAACTAACCAAATCTTGTCATTCTGAGGCTGCAGTCTCTTTCAAAAATATTTCAACTCCTGTGGCCTCTCACTGCTCTGTCTGTCCCCTTCTGCCTCTCACCACCCCCTCTTTCTCCTGACTGTCCTCCCCCTTATCCCACTCCCTCTGCTCCTACCCTTTTAACAACATGAGTCTAATACTGATGGCAAAAAAAATCCATCACCTCCACTCTGAGATGTTACCTCAGAGTTTAGAATGGTGCTGTGGAATTAGAATGCTATTCAAATGTTGCAGTGAGATGATGCTCCCTGTAGCGTTCTAACATCAAATTTGTTTTTTCCCCAAGAAGACAGCCTTCTCTAAGTCCATTGGATAATTCCTTTATGTATTTTATTTATAAAAAATCCTATTATTTACCATATTTAGTTGTTGATATTTACATTAGATATGTTATTTTATCTAACTTTGTCTGGTTCCTGGTCAGTTCCCTGAAACCAGAGAAAAGATTACTTTGCTGTTCCTGCTTTAACATGTTGACAATTACTTTTGATGAAACTATAAAAATAACTGCTTATTTTATAATCTTCATTTTGTAGTATGCAAATTATGTTATATACTGAACTGGCAATAATTTGGGAGGTATAGTTAGTCAGTTGCTATTACTGAAAAGCCTAGAAAAGGACAGGGCCTATAGAGTTTAAAAACTAAATCCTGTCACAAGATCTTGCTGAAAGTAAACTGCCATTATCTGTATTTTGACTGCCTGGGCCCTGAGCACAACTCTCTAACCTGTAATTTTTGTAATCCTTTTTTTTCCCTAATACACACACAAAAAAAAGGACAAAGCTCAAGAGAGTCCCAGTCTGTGGTTGACTCACATAGCAGCTCTCCCCTCAAGCGAAAAAAAAAAAATGGAGAGAAGTAACTCACATGGTGGAAAGCATTCATCTTCAAGTACCGCTTCTCAAACAAAATCTAAGTGACAGAAAAGCAGCAATCTCTATTCAAAGAGACAAATAAAGCTGCAAAGCCATCATCCAGCTCAGAAGAAGCACACAGGTTGTCCAAAAGTGGGGAACCCTGATGCTAAGGATGACAAAAAGAAATAAACTTTGGCCAGAGCTGACAGGGCTGCAGCTGAGGAATTTGGGGTAATAATATTGAAAATTACCAAAGTTATGAGCCTGCATTAGCAAAATGTAATGTAGGCTCATAAATTTATTGTTTTGTAATATTTATATGCCAGATGTTTAACATGGCTTTGTTATGACCCTGCCTCATGAAGAAGGGCAGAGCAAATGTTCAACTCCTGCCTGAAAATTGATTTCATGCAGGGACTGCAAAATCAGCTTTCGGAAGCAAAAACATTTTTGGGCAGGAGTGGAAAAATTACATCTATCACATTCATGAGGTGATGTAAAGAAATGGCTATATTGGAAATCTGGGGTAAAAAATATTGAATATCACCAAACTTATGGGCCTGCTTTTGAAATATTCAACCTAGCCTTAAAACTTTTTTGTTTTTAACAACAGCTAAACAGTCTAGGGAGGTCAAATCATGGAAAGCCATGTGTGCCAATGCCAGGAGCCTTAGCAACAAGATGGAAGATCTGGAGGCTGTCATGGTGCAGTCAGACCTGGACATTGTTGCCATCACAGAAACCTGGAGTAATGATAACCAAGACTGGGAGATGGCCATTCCTGGCTACAACATGTTCAGAAGAGACCAGGCAGGTAGGAAGGGAGGAGGAGAGGCACTGTATGTGAAAAATGACATAAGGGCCACAGAGATCCAGGAGGAACAAAATGGGGAAGAGTTACTGTGGGTTAAGCTGGAAAGGAAAATGGGGCCAGTCATCCACACAGGTGTGGTCTATAGACCACCAGCCCAGGAGGAAGAAACAGATAGGGAGCTGATGCTAGCCATCCAAAGGATGGCAGACAAGGGTGAGGTAGTACTGGTTGGAGACTTCAATATTCCAGACGTGGACCGGAGCATCCCAGCAGCAGCATCAACTAGGAGCAGATTTATCCTGGAATCCCTTCAGGGTACCTTCCTCAAGCAACTGGTCATGGAACCAACTTGGCAGAAGGCAATACTGGACCTTGTGCTCACAAACAGGGACAGTGTGATGGAGGTAACAGTGGGGGAGCACCTGGGGGAACAGTGACCACCAGTCACTGTGGTTTGAAATCACAGAAGGAGCAGAACCAAACCACACAAAAACGTGTATCCTTGATTTTAGGGGGGGCAGACTTTGGGAAAATGGGGAGATACTTGAAAGAGGCATTAAGGGGAATGGGGCAGGAATCAGGGGTTGAAGAACAGTGGGCAGTATTTAAAATGAGGATTACAAGAGCAACAGAATTATGCATCATGCAGGTTAGCAAGAGGAAAAGGAAGAGGAGGCCATATGATTTTCCAAAGAGGTAGCAAAGAAAGTGAAAGCCAAAAAGATTGCATTCAGGCAATACAAAGAGACACAGGCAGAAGGGGATAGGGAGAAGTACCAGGAGAAGCAAAGAAAGGCAGGGAGGTCAGTAAGGGAAGCCAAAGCTCAGGCAGAAGAGCACATTGCAAAATCAGTGGGTAGAGGAGACAAAATGTTTTACAGGTACATAAGTGAAAAAAGAAAGTCAAAGGGAGATATAGTGAGACTGAAGGGGGAGGATGGGGGCCACATGGAGGATGACAACAGTAAAGCTGATATGCTGAACAGGTACTTCTGCTCAGTCTTTACTGAGGAAGAGGAGGGAAATGGGTCTGAATGGAGTACAAGGGACAAGAATGGTGCAGAAATGGACACAAGTCCCTTTACACGAGAAAGGGACCTGAAGGAACTGGAAATAATAAGAGTTGATAATGCAATGGGGCCAGATGGGGTGCATCCCAGGGTCCTTAAAGAACTAAGAGAGGTGGTGGCTGAACCTCTGGCTATCCTGTTTAGCCAATCACTGGAAACAGGGGAGGTACCCAAAGACTGGAGGACAGCAGATGTAGTCCCCTTATACAAAAGTGGGAACAAAGAGGAAGCAGGGAACTAAAGACCCGTCAGCCTCACCTCAGTAGTGGGGAAGATCATGGAAACACTACTGAAGGAGAGATTGGTGGAACATCTGGTTGTCAATGGACTGCAGGACCCAAGACAGCATGGTTTCACCAGGGGGAGGTCATGTCAGACCAACCTCATTGAATTTTTTGACTGGGTAACTAGGGAGGTGGATCAGGGGAAGGAAGTGGACATGGTGTATCTGGACTTCAGCAAGGCCTTTGACACTGTGCCACATAGAAGACTATTGCACAAACTACGGAATATTGGTGTGGGCAGGACAGTAGTGTGGTGGGTAGGTAACTGGCTGGGTGGCAGGACACAGAGGGTGGTGGTAAATGGCTGTCACTCCACAGAGGGAAGAGTAACTAGTGGGGTACCACAGGGATCAGTGCTGGGGCCGGTCCTATTCAACATCTTCATTAATGACATGGCGCAGGACCTAGAAGGCAGAATTTCACTGTTCGCTGATGACACAAAGCTCTGTAACAGAGTAGACACACCAGAGGGTGTAGACAGAATGAGAAGAGACCTGCAGAAACTTGAAGAATGGTCAGGAGTTTGACAGTTGAAATTCAATGCAAAGAAGTGCAAGATAATGCATATGGGGCACAAAAACCCTGGTACAATATGTCAGTTGGGGGGTGAGG
This sequence comes from Neoceratodus forsteri, assembly GCA_016271365.2. Taxonomy (NCBI): domain Eukaryota; kingdom Metazoa; phylum Chordata; order Ceratodontiformes; family Ceratodontidae; genus Neoceratodus; species Neoceratodus forsteri. Next base: position 1,208,977,159 of record CM057453.1, on the reverse strand, counting down.
ATATAACATGCACCAAGCAGGAAAGGGATCTTGGGGTTATCATCTCTGATGACCTCAAAGTAGGGAAACAGTGTGACAAGGCAGCAGGTAAAGCAAATATGATGCTGGGATGCATAGGCAGGGGCATCACCAGCAGGAAAAGGGAGGTCATAATTCCACTGTACAAGACATTAGTGAGGCCCCACCTGGAGTACAGTGTACAGTTCTGGAGACCTTACCTACGTAAGGACATAGACTGGGTAGAGAAGGTTCAGAGGAGGGCAACAAAGATGGTACATGGATTGCATCACAAATCCTATCAGGACAGGTTGAAGGAATTGAATATGTGCTCCCCTGGAGGAGAGAAGGGAGAGAGGGGACATGATAGAGACATACAGGTATCTTACAGGGAGGAACAGGGTGCAAGAATACACTATTTTTAAGCAAAAAAGATGTTCCTGGACTAGAGGGCATGGGATGAAGTTTGAGGGAGGACGATACAGAGGAAATGTGAGGAAGAATTTCTTCACAGAACGAGTGGTGGACAAGTGGAACACCCTGTCAGAGGAAGTGGTGGGGGCTGAAACAATCACAGGATTTAAGAATGCATGGGATAGACACAAAAGAAATTCTGGAAGTCAGGGTTAAGGGGCAACAGAGTTCTAGGAAAACATAAACTGAAGTTACAAACTCAAATGGGCAGACTAGGTGGGCCATTGGCTCTTATCTGCCGACACTGTCTATGTATCTACATAAATACTCTCACACCAAATTTAGAACATAGCCTTCTTATGACCCCACCTCATGAACATTGGTAGAGAACACTTTCAACTCCTGCCCGAAAGGTGATTTCACACAGGAACCAAAAAATCACCCATTGGGATATATAAAAAAAAAACACATTTTGGCCAGGATTTGAAAAATGACAGATGTAACATTCATGAGGTGCTATAAAGATATGGCTATGTTGTAAATTTGGGGAAAAAGTATTGAAAATTACCAGAGCTACGAGACTGCATTTGCAAAATTCAACATTAGTTGCTTTTTAATATTTTTACACCAGATTTTCAACATAGCCATCTTATACCCCCACCTCATAAACAATGGTGGACAAAAGTTTCAACTCCTACTTGAAAAGTGATTTCATGCAGCAACTATAAAATCAGCTTTCTGGACAGATTTTCCTAATGTCACTTGCATTATTCATGGGGAGGTGTCTCAAAAAAGGCATGTTGAAAATGTGGGCCAAAAATATGCATAAATGCCCAAGTTATGCCACTAGGTTCTAAACACCACTGAAATACATTGAACCGCATACCTGTTTCTTCAGTTCATGGTCCGGCTTTGAAGAGTGAAGAGGTGTCTGTGGTCCTGAGAGGATTATGGCATTGGACATCCGATGGGTAAATAAGGGATTGGAGGGGGGGATGCTGAGTAAGAGGGTTGGGTGGGGAGTCTTGGTCATAAAAGACATCAATGGATGGTTTTCTTTTTACAGCTACAAAATAAAAAGACAGAGGATTTCTGCACTAGGGGATTGGGCATCCCCCAAGTGTCACTATTATTTTCTTAGGGGGGATTGGAGTGGTGGGTTGGGTAGGAGGGATTTGGAAAAAAAAACACTCGGGGGTGTCCTGATCATGACACTGGAGGATTGGGCACTCCCAGTGTCACTCTTATGATTCTTGGGGGGAGAGTTGTGTGGTGGTGGGTGCTGAAAGGTAGGTTTAAGTGGAGGGGATACCTATAATTTGAAAGAAAAACAAAAATTGGCAGTCACAGCACAATTCTCCATGCCCAAGATGGCTGCCTCAGTCTGCTGCACATGTATAACCACTAGTAGCCATGTTGGACATAACAGAGTGTGCCGTGACTGCCAATTTTTTTTTTCTTTTCAATTATAGATAGCCCCCACCCAACCCTCCATCTCAGCACCCACCCCCCTTCACCCCCAGAAATTTAAGAGTGACACTGGGGTGCCCAATCCCCAGTGTCACAATCAGGCAAAAAGTAATGCAGTGCCAATTGAGACAAGTAGCAGAGTGCTCTAGGGACACCACTGACACAGAGATGACTGTGCTCCGTGTCCAACATGTTGTTCAGTTGGAAGTAATGCTGGAGTCCTTTTCCCATAGCAAGAAGTCTGCAGGGCTATGCCCACTACAGCCCTAAAAAGGTACATATTCTCTGGTGCCATCAACACCAGCCACAAAAAAGACAAAAAGAAAAGCATCTGACTGTACTTACATTGAAAGGAACCCAGAGCCAGCAGTAGAACAGAAAGCTATGCCCTCAGCAGAGAACATCACAAAATGTGTCAGTTTTTCCATGCCTTCCTAACCACAGGAATCCTTGCCAGTATTACTGACTCCCTTCCCCAGCCTCAGGCATTTTTTTAACCAGAGCTAGAGGAGGAGGAGGAAGAGGATGAAGTGGAACTGTTAGAACTGGAGACAACTGCTGAACATGACTTTGCTTAACCACTTAAAGACAATGAGGATTTTGCCTCATATTCCTCTGTTGTAAAGCGTATGGCTGAGACTCTAGATATCCCCTCCACTAAGACTGAGGAGGACATCTAAGAGTCACAGTATTCTGGGATTGATCTCATCTAAAAGGATCACAGTACCCATTTACAAATCCATCACAAAAGCCACTAGCAATATTTTAGAACATCCAAATTCAGCTCCTGTCATTGACAAACAAGTGTAAATGAAATGTCAAGTAGAAATGCAGGGGGTAGAATTCTTATTTTCCCAACCTAACCATAAGGGAGTTGTGTAGGCAGCTGCTTGTGAAAAATCTGAAGTGACACTAGCTTCCATGCCTCTGGTAAAACACTCCAGGAAGCTACATTATATGTCATGGAAGGTGCATGCTTCAGCCACCAAGCAGTTAAAGGGGCACTGTCAGCTTTATCCCCTCATTTTTGTTAATAGCCATGCAGTGTGCCTTCTGGCACACACTGAAGTAATTTGTAATGCAGAATAACCCCAAATACATAAAAGTGGAAATAAAGTACCTGTTTTATAAATATTTAACATAGTGGTCTTTTAGTCGGGCCGTCCATAAGTCAACTGACACCGGAAGCGTAACCCCCATCGAGGACACGCGCCAGGACTGAGCACACTCACGAAGTGGCATTTTATTCCAAGCCTACTTTAGTTACATGCTGCCCTTATAAACTACTAAATCACGAACGGCTCCAGGAACTTTAAACTTAAAACCGAGCCCTGTGTGGCTCGCAATTCACTTTAAAAACTGGTGCTGTAATCCCGCGCCTGCACAATGGCGGCATGCTATCCACACATCTTTACTCCTCACATGCATGGGATTACAGCAGTAGTTTTTAAGAAGTGGATTGCGAGCCACACAGGGCTCGGTTTTAAGTTTAAAGTACCAGGAGCTGTTTGCGATTTAGTAGTTTATAAGGGCAGCATGTAACTAAAGTAGGCTTGGCATAAAATGCCACTTCGTGAGTGTGCTCGGTCCTGGCACGTGTCCTCGATGGGGGTTATGCTTCTGGTGTCGGTCGACTTATGGACGGCCCAACTAAAAGACCACTATGTTAAATATTTATAAAACAGGTACTTTTTTCCCACTTTTATGTATATGGGATCATTCTGCATTACAAATTACTTCGGTGTGTGCCAGAAGGCCCACTGCATGGCTATTAACAAAAATGAGGAGATAAAGCGGGCAGTGCCCCTTTAAGGCAGGATGCTCACATTACATACAGTATGCTGCAGAGTGCAAAAACAAATGCCTTTGCAGTACTTTGTAAGCCTTATGTGAAAATGTAGGCGGTGAACTTGGCCATATTCTGGGAAAAATTGTGAATGATGCACTAGAAACCACCAAATATCAGTTTCACATGGCTGTGGATATAAATGACACAGGCGCAAGGGTACTAGCACGTGTAACAGCTCTGAGGAGGTTTTCCTAGCTCAGGGCAACAATGCTGTCAGAGGACTCAAAAACAAATGTATTGAATTCCCATTTGAGGGACCCTCACTCTTTGGGTATAAAACAGAAGCCTACATATAAAAGGATGATGAACAAAAGAAACAACCTATATGAATTCGATAGATAAGGAGAGAGCTTCTACTTCCTTCAGGTCATGTACAAGTGGAGGTAGGGGCAAAGACTACTATCAAAGGCCTTACTACTACCATGACTGTCTACCACAGAGAAGTACCCCAAGAGGCAGGAGCAGGAGAGGTGCAAGGCAGACATAAGCACAGCTCCTAAACCGCAAGAAAAACAAAATGTCATACTTTGTGCAGGTTACCATTAAACCTCTACCGGTGGGAGGCTGCCTGTCTCATTTCTTCCAGAAATGGAAAATCGTCACCACAGCCAAGTGGGGAGTCATAGCTTAGCCCTTCAGTTTGCAGGCTTCCCAAAACTAAGAAGTCTAAAGTCTTTTCCTCACTCCAACGTTAGGAAAAGTCCTGTAAGAGCTGTAGGTAAAGCAAATGATAAAGACATTGGCCTTAGAAAAGGCCTTCCCTCACAATGGGTATGAGGTCTCTTCTCAAGGTACTTTCTCACATTAATGAAAAATGGGGGATTAGCGGCTTATTTTGGGTTTAAGATTTCTGAACAGGTACATAAAAATGGAAAACTTTAAAGTGGTAACTCTGGGAACAGTAATACCATCCATACAGAGACAGGGAAGTGGCTGGGAATCATTGGGTATGAAGGATGCACCCTTACACATCCCTGTAAGACACTCACACAGAAAATACCTAAGATTCAGATTAGGAAATGCACAGTATCAGTTTGCTGCACCGTCTTTTGGTCTAATTTCAGCTCCTAGGGTGTTTACAAAGTGCCTTGTAGCAGTGGCTGCATTTCTAAGACAGGGATTAACTATATATCCTTACTTGGACAACTGGTTAGTCACAAGAAGGACAAAACAAGAGGCACTGAGCTCCATTGCAACAGTGAGAAATACTCTGGAAGGTCTGGGCTTTCTACAGTACTAAACATAGAAAAGTCCCATCTAGAACCCACCAAGTGCTGGTTTACAAAGGAACAAAACTGGACAGAACTGAGGGGAAAGCATTCTTGCCATGGGCATGAGTGGAGAACTTGTCCTGTGCAAGATTTTACAAGCCAGACAAGCCACGGCTAGCAATGAACTTCTTGCAGCTGCTAGAGCACATGTCCAAAGCAACAGCTGTGGTGTCCAGGACCTACTTACTCATGAGAGATGTTCAGCACCACTTAAGAAGCACTGGCATCAAGGGTCAAACCCACTGAGCAAGATAGCAGTCACAGCAGTTGCTCTAAAAGACTCACTATATTCACAGGTTACCCATATCAGGTCTAGTTAGAGCTCAAGAGGAGTGGAAGAAAGTGTCAAAACAGTGAATTTTAAATCTTGGGCACCAAAAGCAGCCATTACAAAAAAAGAGAAAAGCAAAAAAAAAAAAAAGACTCACAGCACTGTGCCACACTACAAATCAGCTCTTCTATCTGCATTTTCTGTTGTGGGCTGTGCCCCCACAACCCTCACCTTTTAAATAACTAACTCCAGGTGGGGGAATGACACTGGGAAATAGGGAAAACTCAGGTGGCGGGCTACTCCCCAGAGTACCTGAAATTCACAGGGGCAGAACATTGGTGGGTACTCTACAAATGGGGGGAACACAGTCAAGAAGAAGGGCAGAACGGGAGGCAAACAAAAAAAAATTAAAACATACAGTAGCACATATTTTTAACAGTTTAAAATGTGAAATATAGTTCCTCCAAGCCAGTTCTGAACCTGGGTCCATCAGCCACGCAGGTAGTTACTCTAATCACTACACCAGACAGCCAGCTCAAAACTGGCACCATACACCTCCACATATACTCCGTAACATACTCACTCCCTACCACACTAAATCACTAAAATGGCATTTAAAAAGTGCTGACCTCACAATGTGCTATTAAAAGCACATTGTTCATTCAACGTTGACTATTTTGACTGCACTGTTTTTAAGTTGCTCTAAAAGACTCACTATATTCACAGGTTACCCATATCAGGTCTAGTTAGAGCTCAAGAGGAGTGGAAGAAAATGGACAATCTCAGGGAAGGATTCCCATTCCAAAAAGTGTCCACAGCACTCATCCTGACAAAAGATACATCCCTACTCAGATGGGGAGGGCATATAGATGATCACACGCTAAGTGGAGTCTAGTCTTCACAAGAGCAGCAGGAGCATAGAAACCTACTAGAACTCAGGGCTTCACTTCTGTCTCTACATCACATCTCAGACATGGTCCACGACTAGTCAGTTCTAGTTAGAACAGACAATACCACCTCAATGCACTACATAAACAAACAAGGTGACACCAGATCCATAAAACTGTGCACAGAGGCAATGATGATCTGGAATCTGGCATACTCCCCAAACACAGAAATCACTGCTGTACATCTACCAGGAAAGCACAATGTTCTGCCAGATTCACTAAGCCAGATAAGTCAGAAAAAACATGAATGATCGTTAGACTACCAGGTGGTTCAAACTTTATTCAAGAGATGGGTGTACCAAAGATAGACTTGTTTGCCTCATGGGAAAATCCCAAGTTACTACTGTTCTGCTGCAGGCCACCCCAGAGAGGAACTCTACCCCAGGATGGTCTGACTCTCAGTTGGGAGGGACAGTTCCTCTATGAAACCCCCCCACCCTCCATTCCCTCTAACTCACACAGTGCTCTGGAAATTGAGGAAAGAACCGGCGACAATGATTCTGGTGGCATCAGATTCTATGAGACAGCCATGATTCTCCCTTCTACAGTCCCTGTCAGGCAGGAAACCCATCTCTTTCCCCATGAGTGATGACTGTCTAACTGTGTCTCAGGGCAGGGTAAGATTTCTAAACCATAGAACAATGAGGCTGAAATCTTGGTTCTGGAAGATCTAAAATACTCAAGCATTAACCTGTCAAGCAGAGTACAAAATATTCAGAAAGTTTCAAGGAAACATTTCAAAAGAAAATCCTATTCCTCAAAATGTAAATGATTTTCAATTTGCTGTTCAGATAAAAGTGTTTCTTCCCTGAAAGTTAATTAAACAGTTGTTTAGGATTATTTAGAATATCTGCACTCAAGCTGATAGAGAACTTCATCACTGAAAGTCCACTAGGCAGCAGTATTAGTCTTCATCTGCAGGAAAGCCAAAATACACTATTCAAGAGATTTTTCAAAGGCCTCCTTCACCTGCAACCCTCAGTTAGGGCACCTGTTGCCCCAGGGGCCTAAAGATACGATTGACATAGCTAGTGCATACCCCATTCGATCCTATGGCCTCTGTGGACCTCACGTTTGGGCATGGGGTTGATACTGTGCAGGGCAGAATGTCATGGGACATAATTGTATTGCGTGATTCTATATTATCTTTTTTTCTGTGGGAGCTCAGCCCGCCACACCCCCTGTTACAGGGGGCTATGCCCCAGACCCCTCCACTAGGATTCTAACTCCGGGGGGTCCAACATGAAGAGTGCACAGGTCAGGGTTTCGGCATAATGCCGTGCGCTATTAAGCATATGATATCATGACCCGGTACATCATGTTTGTGGCAAGGAAGACTCTGTTCCTCATAGCCATGACCTCTGCTAGGAGACTCAGTGAGTTCCAATCTCTGTGCATAGAACCTAACTACATCATCAGGTACAGAGACAAGGCAGTCCTGAGGAATTTCACCTTAACCATACAGTCTGCGTGTTTTTCCATCCCATTAAGTCCGTGTGAATAGAAATTGCACTGTTTGGAAAAGAGCATTCAGTTACTCTCTTGCCAGAACAAAAGATATCAGTTTGAACAACAGCCAGCTATTTGTCAGCTACAGGGAGGTTGAAAAAGGTAAACCTGCTGCAAGAAAGACCATTTCTAGTTGGCTGGTCTGTCGCACACAATTCTGCTATGGAAAAGCAAGTAGGCATCTCCCTTTTAGGGTTTAGATCACATTCCAGAAGGACACTGCTGCCTCAGTGGTGACTTCAAGTGGCATCTCTCTGGCAGATGTATGCAAATCAACTACCTGGAAAGCTTTAAACACTTTCACTAAGCACTAAACATTCTCTGTAGAACAGATCCTAGATTTGTGACAACTGTCTTACAAAACATTTTTCCTAAATAGGTTTCAAACTTCCCAGCTTCCCAAGGTAGTGCTTTTGTAGTCTGCAGTACCATATATAAGTTGACCTCACATCTAAATCAACCTCCTTTTTCTTGTGGATTTTAGTAGATTTTTAGATACGTCTCACATATACGTTGACCTTCCATTTACTTCATATATAGCTACAGTACTGATACATCTCAACACTGTCAGGAGACCTACTTTTTAACAAAGTCCTCCCTCCTTTTTAACATACTCACTTCCTCTGAAAAACAGACAATGATACTGTAAAACACTGCAGTATACCCTCCCTAACCCACTCTCACCAGCACAACACACTAGTGTTAATAGTACCACTTTTCCTAACCTACCCTTACCAGAACAAGTCACTGAAGTTCTGTGTCCATATTTTATATTTATTTATTTTGTCCTTTTTTTTTTACTTACAGCAGCGTTTGATAGAGGGCCCCAAGACACAGATCCACAAATGCCGAAAGCGTATGGTGTGATACATTGATCAGCCTCTTCGATTAGCATTGCTAACCATCACTAACATAATGTTACCTACACAAGTTTTGCACAGATTGTCATGCACCTGTTGGATAAACTGCTGTATGTGCAAAATCCTACTGCAAAAAATTATACTGCTGTACCTTTGGTGCCAAGTGTTGCTGTGTCCCCCAAATGCTGAATGTTGAATGAACATTCAAATAATTTCCTTTTCCCTCTCTCTCTCTCTCTCAAACATTAATTTGTGCAAATAAGACAGCAGAGTTCATTACAAGAAATTAAAGTGCTTAAAATTACTTAGTTTTGTACTATAATAAAGGGCTGTCAAACAGCAGTGAGTTAAGTGCCAGAATGTCAGAAGAGTGGCTGGAAAACAGGCAAGAATGAAATCTGTTGCAGCAACTGGTTAATGCACTGTAATAGTAATGGGCTCTCAAACAGTAGCAAAAGCTCTGCAGATAAACTGACCTCATGTATAATTCTAACCCCTTCAGAGCCTATTTTTTAATCATAGAAAGTTTTATTGAAGATTTTCACTTTTTTTGGTACATTCCAAACAGTATATATATCTTTACAATACATTCCCATATGAGCCAAAACATTGACAAAAACCAAGAGATCTTACAGTCCATGAATCAGTATCGTATAGGCCACATTAAGAAGCCATTAGACACAGAAATGGATATGTTAAATGATAAAAGATCATTGTGATGGTGCTAGTTATAGCTTCCTGTAAACAACTGACCAGTGCTGGGATGATAAACTATATCTTATCTTATCAAGGGGGGGTTTCCAGGAGGGACAGGAACTTTACACGGTGGAGAGTGAAGGTAAGCTCCCCATTTCTTATAAAAGTAGGTTAGCTGGTTTCGGTGGGCATAGGACAGCCTCTCCTGTAGGACCAGAGGAGCCATGGCTGCAAGCCACATATCCATAGTTGGATTGTTAATCTGTCTCCAATGCATTAATATAAGCCTTTTAGCTTCTAGTAATGCTAACATAATCCATTATGTGTGTGCTCTGGTGAGATGAAGTAACCCAGATGAGTCCCCTAAAAGCAGTGCAGTGTCTAAGGGTATTTCTTTAATGGTAAGTACTCTCTAGCATTTGTGGGTAACCTTAGTCCAAATGGGGACTATTTGAGGGCAAGTCCATAGTATATGGAGGAGATGGGCATCTGGTTGTTGGCATCTACAACAATTGGAGTGAGGTATAAGGCCCCTAGAATACAAAAAGACTGGAGTTCTATACCACCGTAAAAGGATTCTGAGTTGTAAAAATCGACCCTTAGAGTCTCTATACCCATTATGTGCATTCACAAGACAACGGGACCATGAGTCATTAGAGATAGTCTTGCCTAGGTCAGTTTCCCATTTAGCATTACAATATTCCATGGTGTCGGCTTGAGCTTCTCTCCAAGTGGTATAGAATTTACCTATTCAGCCTTTTGAGGAGGGGGACTTATGCAAAGAAGTAAGCCAAGCCCATTTACTATCTGATTTATATTGAGTTGAGAGGTCCTTATTGATACTACGCATTTGAAGAAAGCACCAGATACCTGTATTGGGAAGATGGAAATGTTGTTTTAACTGAGCAAAACATAACAGTGTCTGAATCAGGCAGCATCAGGTCTTGTACATATCTTATTCCTTGGGCCTCCCATTCTGACCAATTAATAGGCTTCCCGTCAATAGTGATAAAATTGTTCTGCCATAACTCAGCATATTTCAAAGGAGTATGCCAGGCTGCTTTAGGGGTATGGGATAAGACCATACAGCGGCGCCAGGCAATAATGGGATTCGGAAATAACAGAGGACAGGCCCTTATTAGATGGGCCACCTGGGCCTAGCAGAGATCTGAGTGGAGTGGGGGCTAGCATATCAGCTTCGACAGTAACCCACAGTGGTCAGGACATGGCCATAGGCATAAACCATTTTGTGGCTTGTGCGGCCACACTTGCCAGATGGTACCTTTGAAACCAGGGAACCCCCAGACCTCCCTTAGACCAGTGTGATCTTAACTTATGCTTTCCCCACCTATGAGCCTTCCCTTCTCACAAAAAGGATACCAATTTCTCAAAGGAGGAATACAGCTTGGGAGAGAGGTGTATCAGAAGATTATTGAGCAAGTATGTAACTCTAGGGAGAAGGAGCTTATGTATAGCTGCCACTTTACCAGGAAGGGAAAGGTGTAGCTGACGCCAGCGCTCTACTTCTATACTTAGTTGCTTCAGGAGAGGATTGAAATTGGAGGGCTCAAAATCCACCCAGTTTGTAGGAATAAAGATCCCAAGATAACTGAATCCTTGTGGCGCCCAACTCAAGTCTGTGCCTTGGAGACAATCCGGGGTGCAAAGTGTATTAAGTGGGGCCAGGATAGTTTTCCGCTGATTGACTTGCAAACCGGAAAGAAGAGCAAAGTCTTGAATGATGGTGAGAGCTACCGGGAGGGATTGTTGGGGGTAAGACAGAGTGAGTAAAAGATCATCTGCGTATGCCGCCACTACATGTGACTTACCATGAGTTGGGATGCCTGTAAGGCTATCAGCACTGGCTAGCACCCTAATCAGTGGGTCTAAGGCAACCAAGAACAGGAGAGGGGATAGGGGACAACCTTGGCGCGTGCCTTTATACAGAGGGAAAGATGGGGAAATATCCAAATTCATCAGTACTCTGGCCATAAGTGAGTTATATAGTGTCGAGACCCAACTTCGAAACTGAGGCCCAAAACTGTAGAGAAGGAGGACTCCATGTAGATAGTTCCATTCAATGGAATCAAATGCCTTAGCAAAATCAACATCTAGAGTGGCCATAGGAATCTTGGATCTCACTGCCAACCACTTCAAGTTGAGTAATAGTCTGGTGTTATTGGATCCCACTTTTCCAGGCATAAACCCCACCTGTGAGGGATGGATTAGGGAGGCAATGACCTGGTGCATTCTAGAAGCGAGTATCTTGGCCAAAATGTTGGTATCTACTGGTAGTAAGGATATAGGGTGTAAATTTGCACAATTAAGGGGGTCATTAGATTTCTTGGGCAACAGAGTAATGAGAGCTTCTCTCACTGTAGTAGGGAGGAATCCTAAGGAGTGAGTGTTCTGTAATGCCAGTAGCAGCGGATGGGCAATATCCTGCTCCAAAGCCTGATACAATTCAACAGTCATTCCATCTGGTCCTGGGGCTTTCCCTTTGGCCATCTGGGATAGGGCCTTTCTTTTTTCGGACACAGTGATTGGGGCCTCTAAAAGGGAGACTTGTTCCGGTAACAAGGTGGGGGTAGTAAAGCATTGGCAAAACTGATTCAGGCTTTGGGACAGCGTGGCTGGTGTTAGGGAGGATTGAGATTTATATAAAGATTGATAGAAGAGACTCACATTATATCATTGATACCTACTGGGTCCGTAGTAATTAAGCCAGAGGGTGTACAGAGTGCATGTAGTTTGGCAGATGCCTGTTACTTCCGTAACTGATAGGCTAAAAGCTTGCCTTCTTTATCCCCCTCTCCCAGTATGCGTGCTTCGAGTGAAGCAAAAGCCACTCTGCTTTAAGATGTAACCTGGCATTAATTTGGTATTTAAGCCCTGCTATTCTCTGGGGCAGGGAGGCATCTCTGGTTGCAGCAGGGGAGGCTTTAAAGTGGGTCTCTAGTCCAGAAAGCTCTGACTGTAGTCTATCCAAGGATTTTTCCGGGCCTTATGTGTGTGGCAAATGCAATAATATGACCTCGTAGGTTAGCTTTAAAAGCTTCCAATACTATACTTGCAGAGACTCCACACTTGGAGTTAAGGGCAAAGTAGTCCTGGGTAGGCTTCAGCATGGCATGTTTAAACTCGGGGTCCTTAACTAAAAGGGGGTTACACCCTCAGTCATGTACCAGTGGGTCAGTGTCCAATGGGGGTATAGGTAGTCAGTACAGGTGCATGGTCTGAGATATGGATACTACCTATAGAGTTATTCGTTACTCCACTAGAGGCTGTAGTATTGGCCAGCCAATTATCAATACGGCTATGTACTCCATGAGAGGGGGAGAAGTAAGAATAATCTCGCCCTGATGGGTTGTCTCGCCTCCACACATCTATAAGGCCCCATTCACTTTGCAGCTCCTGTAAGGAGGCATGGGCTTTAGGATGTGTCTGGGGGTGTGGGTTTGGACTTATCAAAAAAAATGTTGAATACTAAGATAAAGTCCCTTCCCAAAATGAGGGGTGCAATGGCATTATCTTGTTGTAAGGTAGAAATGGCTTGCCTGAGGCTAGGGAACAATTGTGCTTGGTCCATGTTAGGGGCATAGACGTTACCCAGAATCAATTTCCCACTTGGGGAGGTCAGTCAGACCAAAACCCAGCGGCTTTGTGAATCGGACTTAGTTTCTTCAACTACCCAGGTGCTAGATCTGCGGATAAGAATAGCAACTCCCTTAGATTTAGTACTGGTGGAGCTGGCATGAACCAAACCCAACCCAGGATTTCTTGAGCCAGGCCACAGACTTGCTAAGTAGGTGTGTTTCTTGTAAGAGGACTACGTCTGTATGGAGAGAGCGAAGGTATTGAATGATCTTAGTGCGTTTAATAGGGTGGTTAAACCCTGTAACATTCCACGATACAAGATGTAGTCCTTGTGGGGGAGCCATATTCCTACACAAGTTAAATGCCAGGGTACTTACCCAGCTTAGGACAGAGGAAGAGGAAATCCCAAAATGAGGTAAGGTTGAGGGAACTGCAAACCACTGTTAATGAGAGCCAGGAAGTTAGGACTGCACTGCTCAAAAGGGAAACCACTCAGAGGTGTACCAGGAGAGGTAACACTGTAATGAAGTCTAAGAAATAAGAGATAAATTGTAAGCAGTAATACTAACAATAATAATCAGAATACACTCTAGAATTTACCTCAAATACCTAAATAAACCAATATGACAATTCGAACAAGCATTCCTACACTAAGAGTGATAGAAGCCTAAACAAAAGAAGGCACTAACCAGAAGGTAGCACCCTCAGCTATGCTAGCTTCAACACTCAAAACCAGAGGAGGAAGAAGGCAACCAGAAAAAACTTGTTTCTCCTCCTTTGGTAACAATCCTCGGGTGTAAGGCACAACCCCAGGATGGGGTGGGGGGTAAGGAAGGAAGGATGAATAAGGGGGGGGTGTTGGTAACCACCCCAGCCGAACACTATAAGGGCCATAAGCCGAGGACTACAGCTGTGCCCAATAGTGTGACCACTCTAGCTGTGATGTGATTCAGCGGGTTGGGTTCAAGTATCATTATTCAATTGCTCCAGAGAGGGGGAGGGATGGTATAAACTAACCCCCCATTAGATGTTACCAATAAGCAATTATGAGCAATACATTAACGCAGTAGTGCAGGCATGTAAAGCCCACGGAGGGGGGATCTCAGTGTATGCAGACTGAATATTTAGTGGAGATCACTTATTACAGGAGTGATAGATCAGCCGATAGGGTTTGAGTTGCAGTTGGAGGTCATTTTAAAATTATTCTGAGGGTCCACATTGACTGCTGTGGGGTTCAAAAGTGGTGTTAGGACAGCCGTGGCGTAGGACTTTTCCCCATGTTTAAGTGTTACAGAAAGGTCGACTGCCTCTACTAGAGAGGAGTCAGGTATGTCTGCCCAGACCATGAAGTGGTCAATAGCTGTGGATGTTAAATCTGGGCAAGGGGAGTGACAGTCTATTGGAGTTGAGGGGGGTTCATCTCTCGATATCTTAGTGGGGGCGCTACACCTTATTGATCCGAGGGTAGCTGTAGTCCACTTCTCGATCGCTGCTGCTGACGAGAATTAATCCCTGTACATCTGGGAGGCAGGAGTGTTTGATTGAAAGAATTGGTAGGACTGGATGTAGCTAATGGTACTGTGTGAGCTGAATTCTTTGGTTTGGGGGAATCAGAGAGAGATGGACCTGGTCCCTGTGTAAAACGGTCCTCCGAGGACTGTCTGCCAGAGTTAGGGTTCCTAGGTGTTGTAGTTGTGTGATATAGGTCCCAGAGACTTCTGGGAAATATAGGCTGGAAAGGAAGGTTAGGCCAATGCTGAGATATCCAGCATTCCACTTTACTAGGGGATTCTGCAAGAATTTCCCTTCCCTCTCTAGACACTAGAAGTTTGGTGAGTCCTCTGAACCTATATTGAAATGTGTGGGCAGCCAAAATTTTTTTCAGGGGTCCATAGGCACACCTTTTGCTAGCAGTTTCTTGTGCAAAGTCTCTATAGATCAAGATTATCACTCCTTGCCATCTGATTTCCCCCAGATCCCGAGAGGCCCTCAGAATACATTCTTTTGTTGACTATCTGAGCAAGTAAGCCACTATTGGTCTCGGAGATTGTGCAGCCCTATCTCTCTTTCCAGCAATGCGGTGTGCTCTCTCAAATTCCACTGGTGCTCTTCACCTATCCCCTAGCATTATAGGGATCTGTTCATTGAGGAACCTTTTCCTTGGTATTGCCTTCAGCTCCCTCTGGGATGCCAATAATTCGAAGGTTATTCAGCACCCTCTGTTCTCTTGATCCTTCACTCTGGCAATCAGTGTTTCTATTCTGTCATCCTGCTCTTGCATTTTTCGCTGAAGTTTAATTTGCCACTGTTCCAAGGTTTCTACCTGCTGTTCTGCCAAAATAAGACTGTCTTGAAGCTGGCGCACGTCAGCTGTGGTGCCCGTGAGGGTAACGCTTATATCTTCCACACAAGACAATACTGTCTCCAGCATACGAGTGATGTAGCTTAGTGAGTCTCCCACTGAAAGAGCTTGTGGAGCTGTATCAGGTAAAGCTTTCCGAAGTGCCCCAGGATCCATCTCAAAGGGTGTAGTGGATGCCAGAAATAACACATTGGGAGCCTGTATCGGCAGGTATTCTGCAGGGCTCCAGCAATTTAGTACCGTCTATGGCCTAACCAACTGAGCGACTCATGAGCCTGTCACAGCATTAATGCACTGAAGAATCCACAAACTAGTTGCACTGGATGGCTGAGAGGTGGCTACCGATGATTTTGAGCATTAGATGCTGAAGAACATCCCAGGATTAGGCTGGTCGGCCACTGATTGTCACCGCACACGGAGGAGCTCAAGAGTTAGGCTGCCATTTTCTCAGTGGCCAGACCACGCCCCCCATTCAGAGCCTATTTTTGACACTGAAAACTCAACTTATACATAAGAATATATGGCATTTTGTGTGCCATCACTATTGAACTCATGTTGTTAAAAAGAAAAAAATAATACCATAGTAATGGTGTTTCTTCTAATGTGTCCAATAGTAAGTAAATACAATTCCATCCCTACCTCCCCTTCTAAAACCAATCAGAAAAAAAAAATATGATGTGTTTATATATTCTTTTTTGACTGAGCCTTTGAATACGTTTACGTAATTTATATTTTAAAAATGTATTTTCAAATATTTATAGTATAGTTACTTAAAAATGTAAACATTTTAAGTCTGCTTATTTTTTGCAATTTAGCTTACTGTAAACATTGCAGTGTAGCTAGTTAGTACTGCTCCCTTCTGCTATTCAGCACAAATCTGCTGCTCAAACACTAGCTGGAGAATCACACCTATATCTCAGAGAGGAGATGATCATTTTTTTTAACTGACTAACTTTTGGACCCATTAGAAGAAACATCATTACTGTGGTGAGTAATTGTTTCCTCTTTTCTTCTGCTTCATTTTCTCTCTTCTCTGTTTAATTTCTTTATCAATTTCTTGGCTTCTTCACTCAGTTGTATTACTGCTAGGTTTTGTCTCATTGTTTGTTTTTTTCTTTGACTTAACTTTTAATTTTCAAACTTAGAGGTTTTTTTTCTGTAGTTTTCTCTCCCAAACAGTAAGGAGGTTTCCCAAGTGGCAACCAGGCCAGATTGGTGAAGAAACTTCCATATGAAGTCCCTCATGGGGAAAAGAACAGTTAATATTTTCCTACTTGGAAAGCATGTGAAAACCTCTCTAATCAGTGGATAAAAAGTTCATATTCTTGACTATACTACAACTACATTTTTTAAAAATGTATTTTTCCAGGATAGCCTAGCTGATATCTCATTTTCAGTGGGGTCCTTCTTCTACACATTTCTGCATATGGATGGAATTGAGCACTGTGGGGTCCTGCTTTTATCCATTTCTGCAGCTGGGTCGACTGGAGCACTGACAAGTTAAGTAACTTGCCCAAGGTCTCACAGTGGGTATTTGGCTTTTGTGGTGTTTGAAACTGTGTGAATCAGTTCCCAAGCTGGTACTCTAACCATTAGCCCTCATTGCAACTTTGGATTAAACAGCTGCTGGGCGTAGCTTAATTAGATAGTGATGTCTCTTTTGAATAGTTGTGGTACATCCTATGCAAAACAACCAACCAAACATAGTCCTTTGGAAGATTTCTTTGAATGGGGTGTACATTACAACATAAAATTAATCCAATCTCCTGCCTCTTTTCCCGATTTCACTTGTGGGCAGCTAAGGAAATTGCAACCCCTCTCAAAAATATGGCATTGGATCTAAAAGCCTCAGATGTCACTCCAGTTTGGTTGATGTGGAACCAGAGCCTTCCTGCTCTTTAAACTCTCAGTCTACCAGCAATGTGGATCCAGACACCAACAGGACACCACTGGGTATGAGCTTCCTCTCTCAGTGTGACCAGCAATGGAGTGTGGTCAGAGAAAAGTATAGGGTGGTACTCTGCCCCCTCACACTCCTCAGTAGAGCCAGAGGGATTGGCATAAAGTCTATTCTCATGTACAGGCTGTGTGCGTGGGAGCAGAAAGATAATGCCCTGCCTGCTGGGTGGAGATGTCTTCACATGTCCATCAGTGCACCTTCCTCCATCATTCATCTCAAAGCTGTTGAATTGTGTGCGTGTTTCGGGGGGAGGTGCCAGTTGAGGGGGCTGACCTATCCATGTGGTGGTAACAAAGCATGTTAAAGTCCCATCCCACTATCAAAGGGCAGGAAATTCAGCCATCTTGACTGCCAACTGAAAGAAAAATTCTGAGCAATAGTAGTTTGGCCCATATACACAGGCAAATGTGAATTGTACCACTCCCCCCCCCCACCAATATTGATGGATATCACCACATATCTCCCCTGAGGGTTTATTTTCTATTGCAGCACATTGACATGGAGGTCTGGGCAGAACCACTTCTTATTCCTTTGATGTAAAGCATGATGACACCATCATACTTCCCTCCCCTGTGCCAGACTGTCTGCTTCATCCTTGTTCATATGTGATACCTGGAGGAGAACATCACCTTTTCTTTTTGTGTCCACACCTTTTTTGCTTGACCACTATCTTGAGTCCAATGATGTTCCACGAAAATACTCTTAGTTGTTCACTCATCATTATTACTTGATTGTTCATATTAGAGTGCACGTACCCCATCACCCACCTCCAAGACACATCTGATAAGCTGGCATTTTCGCTGCTATTTTAACTATAACAGTGGTCCCTCCCCTGTTCCCCAAAATCTGAAACAGACCAAATTCTCCTCCTCACCTCCATCCACCCCTCCACCCCTAGTCCACAGAAGAACAAAACTAAGAGCAACAGTTTTGAGCATTCGCCCCCCTCCCCAGGCCCACCTGTTCCATGTTGTCAGTTTTGATTAGCCAGAGGGGCTCATCCCACCCTAATATGAAAGAGGTACTTGAATGATTTTTTTTCCAGACTTTCTTGTTGGTTTTCAGAAAAAAACAGGTTAATATAACAAACAGTAACTTTAAGTTTGTTCAGCATGCAGTACTTACATACTATGCATCATCTTTAGTCTTCCATCCCAGTGCTAGTTATGTGTCTAGTGTTTAGGGATGCATGGCAATCAGCTCTTTCATGCGAGAGTCCCTTTCAAGTGTTCCACATACATGCATTTAGGAAGGCCTGTTGCCCCTCCCCCCTGGTCCATTCTACATTTTGGGTTGAATACTGTGATCCCCCTTGCCAACTACAGGCCAGTTACATTGCTTTCTATCCTCTCTAAGATGCTGGAGAGGATGGTGAGCACTCACTTTACCAAGTACTTAGAGCAATACTCACTTTTGGTAAATCAACTGTCAGTATTTAGAGCTGGGAGGTCAAAAAACACCACACTCATTGAATTTGTAAGTTAGGTAGTGAGTGCCATGGATGAAAGGCAGGTCATGGGTGCAGTGTACATAAACCTCTCAAAAATGTTTGATCTGGCTGATAATGAGCTCTTGCTAACAGAATGATCAACATAGGTGTGTCTCCTGAGACCTTGAAATTGTTTCGGAGCTACCTCACTGGAAGGATACAATTCGTAAGGGTTTGTAATGTAAAATCATACATTAGACAACTTGTCAGAGGGGTACATCTGGGATCCATATTGGATCCTCTGATATTTTTAATACACATCAATGACCTAACTAAAATACCACCTTAAGCTGGCCCAGTTTCCTGGTGGCTTGTAGTACTACGTGGCAGAGGGCACCATAGGAATGTAATGAGGAAATGTCTTGGGGGGCTCTGAGGCATCTGGATTTCATCCTGGTGAAGGGCAGACTGGTGGACTTTCTGCACTTCTAAGACTGTCCACTCTGGGAACCCCAAGATGTCTAACAGCCACTTCTTCAAGTACAGTACGTGAGAGGATCTCTGCCTTTTACCCCTTCCTGTATGTCCTCAAGGTGGACATTATTGCACTGCACTCAATTTATATAGTCGTAGATGATTTCTTTGAACAACTAAATCTTTTCTTGTGCTGCACAGTTTGTTTTCTGATTCTGTGAGCCTCCCTTCTTGATCCTAACTTGGGTCTCCAGCTCATCTAGGCATTTCATGTGGCCATCCAGTGATTTTATCAGGCTTTTGTAGGTGGGGGAACTTGGCCAAGAGGTTGTGAGACTTGGCCTGCATCTCATCCCTTCCCTCATTTCATATAGAATACTGGAGAGGGATGTTGAAATTGTTCTTGCTTGTGCTGTATCCATTCTTTCCATTGCAGTTTGCTCTGAGTGTCTTCCAGCTCATGTGACAGCCTGGTCTAAGAAGTTTGGAGACCCGTCTCTGACATGTTCTCTGGCCAATCTAAAAGTGATCTGCATCAATTTTTTTCATGATTTTGTTGACTGTGACATCTACTCCCTCAGTGCTATCCAAAGATGTGGTTTAAGCTTAATATTAATGTGGGAATCTGATGATTTCGGGTAGAAGAGGCACTAAGCTGATGGAGTAAACTGCTATCTTGTTCCCGGCGAGATCACACCCCCAGGAGGGTGGTTGTTAAAAACAAAAATCTGGGTCTGGCGTAAGCAAATCAATACTGTACATCTGCTCAGCTTGTCATTCTTGAGTTATCCTCATATATTACCCTGGCTATAGTGTATGGGAGAGCGCTATCAAGTATGGAATTCAATGAATTCCTATCTTTGTTGTACCATCAATGTGACATCAAAGTGTTGTACCATCTTGAGTATGTCACAGTGATGGTACAACAACTTTAAATGTGGTCACATGCTTCCATTACCATGGCAGCATCGTCGATCACTAATGTTTTTTCAACTGTCTGATGAAACTAAAGGTTAAAAAATGAACAATAATAATCATTTTCTCCCATACACTATAATAGAGTCGAGTGTGCCGAGTCTTAGACAGGGAGCAGTGCCATGTGAAGCAGGAGCAGCGCCATGTGAGGAGGAAGAGGGGAAAGCTGGCTGGCAGGTACAGCATGCACACATGTGGTGTGTCACCCTTAGAGGGCAATCAGTCAGTTTCCATTGTCTTACTGCCGTGCTGAGGATGCCACCTTGAAAAAGAAGGGGTGAGTCATTCAATAGAAACAGGTGGTGATCAAGGCTGGTTTGTGTGGACTGCAGTCCACTTTGGATTTGAAAACAGAGAAAGTTTTTTTTTTTTTTATATTATTTCTCTTTATCTACTCCCATATGGCCCCCATCTGACCAGCTCCCCCAGCTCCGTCCCACAGAATTACCGGGGCTTACCTTACATCCTGTTTGGGAGCGGTGCCTGTGGAGAGTCAGTCACCATCCTGCCGCCAGTTTCTTTTTCCTCTGTTTTCTCACCATTTTTCCCAAGGGTCCCAGGAGAAGGTTGCATGTGTGTGGAGGCACACATTCGCCTTACAACCCCGGTAATGACCAATCCTCCACCCATCCCATTGGCCTATCTCTGGCATCCAGCTTGCGCAGCCCCTCGGCCTCCACCAGGGGGCAGCCATTAGTGGGGGATGCCATCCCACCTTCCCTGGAGAGGAGAGCTGCCTGTCGGCCACTCAATCCAGTTCTGCCCTTCCCCCCCTGTGCCGACCTCCGATGACCCAGGCTTGCTTCCGTACCTGGGTTGCCGGTGTGCCATGAGGTGAGAGGTTCAGTGCCTCAGCCCTCTGTGCCATGGGGCTGAAACACAGGCACTTTAATAACCGAGTATGTGTAAGTGGGGGATGGAATGGGGTTGATCAAGGTGGAGTGGGGTTATTGTTTTACTGTTGCCCATATGCTATAAGAGACAATAGATGGGCAACAGTAAGCAACAATGCTGCATCCACTTCTCCAAAGTTTCATGACAATGGTAAACTGCTTGAGCTTCACTCTCGAGGTTTACTAGCTTATCATGACAACCTCTCAAAGTAAATACAGCATGTTGTTCACTGTTAATTTTGTTTGAGAACATTTGGTATGGGGTGTGGTGCGTACTCCTATATGGATCATTATGACAAGTAGCTGCTAGGATGCTGCCTCATATAAAATTTAAATACAGCTCCCACTGACAGAGGTAGTGGCAACAACCTAAGCAATACACTCACCATCCAGCTTATCACTTTAAGCATGCAAATAATTCAGTACACAATCAGAACAACACACACAGAAAATGCAATCAAAACAAAAGGAGATTTATTAGGGGACAAGAACAGGCCCTGGATGAGGAAGAAGATGCGGTGAAATTTTGGGACAACATAAAAACACTCAATGGCAAATCATGGTCCCCACCCCCTCACAGATCTCAATAAATGGCTCCGTTAGCACTAACCCTAAGGAAATAGCCAGTGCCCTCAACACCAGTTTCACCGACCTGAGCTCAGTCCTCCCAAAACATTTCTTCAGCCCCATCCCCACCTCTGACCCTCCCCAGCTCTCTCCCCCATCTTTCTACCTGAGGGCAATCACCCCTCAGGAAGCTGAGCCTTACTTGGCCAAGGCCCTGAAAGGCACTAGCCCCTGAATGACCCGCTGGACACTAGACTACTTTGTCTGGCACTGGATGTACTCCTCCTCCCCCCCCAATGGGCCTCCTGAATCTCTCCCTTTGCCTTGGTCAGTTCCCCAAAAACTGGAAAACTGCAGTAGTGACGCACATTCACAAATGTGGGGATCACCTATCCTTGGGGAACTATGACCGATCTCAATTCCCCCCCAAAGCCCTAGAAAAGGTGGTAGCTGATCAGCTAACAGCCTACCTAGACACTCATAACCTGCTCTGCAACCAACAGCATGGTTTCTGCACTGGGCACAGCACAACTACGGCCATCCTAGAATTCACATCCTATATCCACGCTGCACTTGGTAAGGAACAACTAGCAGGAGCCATGTTCATAGACCTCTCCAAGGCCTCTGACACAGTAAACCACCCCCTCCTGCTGGACACCCTCCTCAAATTAAGTTGCGCTCAAGGTCCCCTCAACTGGCTGTCCAGCTACCTGACATCATGATGACGACATCCTCTGTGCCACCCATGCAAACCCTACCAGCCTGCGGGCCTCAATCCAGCACTCTTTTAGCCTGCCTGAACATTGGTTCAGTAAAAACAGGCTGGTTATGAACCTGAAGAAAACTAAGGCCCTACTATTTGTGCATCATCAGAGCAAACTAAAGAACTCACCCCTCCACATCGTCTCTAGCTCACTCCATCCCCTAGAACAGGTCTACTCCTACAAATACCTAGGGGTTACCTTTAGCTCTGCTCTCACCTTCCATACCCACATTCACACGCTCACGTCTGCAGTGAACACCCGTATCGGCCTCTTCTGTTGCCACAAGGACTGCTTACCCCCGAAGCATTAAAATTAGACATCACCTCATCTGTCATGTCCCTGATAGACTACGTTCTCCTGATCTATAGCGTGGCAGACACAACGGCT
This sequence comes from Neoceratodus forsteri, assembly GCA_016271365.2. Classification (NCBI taxonomy): domain Eukaryota; kingdom Metazoa; phylum Chordata; order Ceratodontiformes; family Ceratodontidae; genus Neoceratodus; species Neoceratodus forsteri. The sequence continues at coordinate 1,208,954,467 of CM057453.1, read as the reverse complement.
CTCAACAAAATCAAAGTAGCCCTTAACAAAGCCTGCAGGCTCCTGTCAGGTGCGGCATGGACTACGCACACTTGCACCCTCTACTCCATTATGCAGATCCTCAACTTTGACGAGAGGCTCAAGTATCAGTCCTGTGTCACAGTCAGGAAATCTCTCCTTGGGCTAACACCACTGGGATTGGCAACATTCCTTATTACCAAAGAGCACCCAGTAAACACTCACAGTACTAGCACTGCCTCCATGCTAATCCCCAGGGTTAAAACAACCCTGGCACAGAGGCCATTTATGGTCAGGGCCCCCACCTTGTATAATGCCCTCCCTCTATCTGTCACTAGCCTCACCAAACTGGGTCCCTTCAAGGTAGCATTCAGAAACCACCTCCTCACTACCTGCTCCTGCACCTGCCCTTAGCCATAGAACCTGCCATCTGATAGCCCGAGCCTGTAAGCAATCGTACTTCCTCTGAATTTTGCTATGGCAAAGTCTGATCTCTCCTGACTGCACTGTTTCCTTTGTCTATGACTAGTCCCTTTGGCTCAGGGACCATGCTTAGCTAACCTCTTGTATAGACCACATTCCACTGAGTTGCTAATATATTTCTATCTATGTAACTATGTTTTTCCCCTACCCCACTTAGCAACATATTGTATAGGCCACATCACCCTCTGATATCTGTTGAAATGTCCACTCTGTACCTGCCTTAATGTATCCTGTTTTGTAACTGACGTGGAGCCTTTGGAAATGAGTCTATGACTCAATGGTTTGTAATTCCGATATTCTAAATAAAAGAAAAAAGAAAAAGAAATGCAGTGCAATGCAAAAATTTCTTGCTTTTCTCAGTAATATACCACAGTCCTCTAGTGAATACCTACAGTCTTTGCTATGCACTCCACTGGTGCACCAGTTACCCAAAATTGCATTGGAGCTTCCCAACAAACTAATGCTTGCATGCAGTAGGCAGTTGCAGGCCTGCTGTCAGTCCATGGGACAGTACTGTTAAATGACTTGTGTTTTAAATCCCAAAACAAATATGAGTGAACCAACACAGCTGATTATTTTACAAGTTGCTCCTGCTGTTACAGTCTCTCTCTATGGGCAGTATTAAAGATGATGTAGGCTTACCAGAATTGTAGGATTTACTTGTCTTAAATAATATTCACAATGCAGAAGTTACTGATGCACATTCACAACCTGTCACAAACTCTGTAGTAGGATAGCATTGTCAGGACATCTCCCTCAGGTTCCTTGAATACAGGCTGGATTATAGATGTGGCTGACCCAATGTACTTCTTGGTGATAAAGGGCATGGGCCATGGAGATCCTCAATGTTCATAGGGGAGCTCTGATTCATTTTCTTCAAGAGTGGACAGTCACCCAGAGCCCACTAATGGCAAAGCCTCCTCATAGGAGAATTCTGACGGTGACTCCAGGAAAGTGACAGCCAACCACTCTCCCAGGCCCAGAGCTCCAGACAAGGCAGCCTTGGCTCCAAACTCACTAGAGCACAATCAAGGCAATAACTGCTCCGTCTTTCCAAAAGACCTGCAAAGGCACTTTGGGTTTGTTTTGCTAGGAAACTAATATCACGGTCAATGAATCTTAAGGAAGTCTCTTTCAACCATATGGCTGAATACAGGTGCACACAGGTCTAGATACTTCTCTCTCCAACTCACATGTCCCTCCATATGCACCAAACTGGGGGTCAAATCTCATTGACTGACACTTTGTAGATAGGCAGTTATGCTAAACCATGTTAGTTCAGTAGCTGCCAGTTTCAAAAGCAAAGCATGCACATTAAGTGCCTTGAAACATGATCCAGTTTGCAGATTGCAACTGTGCAAAGCTTAGGTTAGATTTGCCTGTTCCCCCCGCAGTTGCCTGAATACCCACTGACTCCTACTCAATAGCAATGGGGCCAGAAAAACTACAAGCATGGCTACCCTTGTAACCCATAACTTAAATCTTTCAGTTTATGCATGTTTTCATATTGCCACTAATCATGGCTGTGGGCTAGCTAGATTGGTACTTCCCAATCCCTGCTGCTGCCAGTGAGACTGGTGCATGGCTACATGGCAGCAGAGCCCTGCTGTGTGCTTCCGAAGTGCTGCTCCATACAGGGAGTAGCTTTGATTGTATAGTTGAGAGGTGGCTTTGAAAGCTGCTATAGAATGAATTTTGTTTACTAACATACTTTCCTTACCTAATACCAGTCCAGGGGGTTAGAGTGACAGAGTCATGCAGTTCCATCCTTCCCTTGTCCCACAGCTGCAGTCCCAGAAGGGACTAAGGGTGAGGCACAGCAATAACAGAAGGGAAGCAGTTTGGTACCAGGAGGAAGCCTAAAGTTAAAGTTCTACTATAATTATTTTGTTTGGGGTTACAACAGCATGCAGTATGAGATAGTCCAAAGTGTGGGCTATAAGTTGTGCTTTCACTGGCACAGTCAGCATTGCTTTCTGAGACACAAACACCTATTGGTGACTGTAAGTATTCAGAATGGCTCCATCCAAATCACTTTTATAATGTGATGGGATATCAGTATGAAGGAAAACATGAATTAAAGCACATCTCTGTAAGCTGAAATATTACTTTGTTAAATTAAGTGTTGCAATAAGATTATGAGGAAGAGATAGATGACCATCACCATTTTGAGTTCTGTGAGTGAAATCACACCTGCTGACGGTGACCAGTAACATTCAAATATGTGGTAGAGATGGAAAGGTAGCAAAATACCCTACCCTAATTACTTCTTGTGGGGACCCTCAAACCATACTAAATGCTGTAATGGGAAATGGGTAGTTGGTTAAGGTAGGATAGCTATTGCCCTTGTTGTTTTATTTGCAGCCTACTCTAACCAATTATTAAAACATTAAGTACACTGTCAAAATGCAGGAAGAGAAGACATGGGTATTTAGAAATGGCAGAAAAGATGTAGTGACAAGTGCACCAAATACCAAAAGAATGCAGTAGTTCCAAAATTATGACCCCCCTCCCCCCAAAAAATGTGTCCTTGGTGAATGTGAATGAACCAAGCATTTCACCATGGAAATTGTGTAGCAGCAACATATATGTTAGAGGTCACCGATCTTTCTAGAAAGTCTTTCCATGGTAGTCTGTCCACGGTAGATGTGAATGAATCAGGCATCTAGTAAAGGCAATAGTAATGCAGCAGCCCATGTAGAACAGGTTGCCAAATGCCTTTTCCCCTTCAATCCAGTACCAAATCATGTGTCTCAACCTCTCATTGGCCCCCAAAACCGGTAAGTCCCCTTCCAATCAGAAATTACTTTCTCCAATCCTCCCCTCCAGCATGCAGCACTTGCTTGTCTCCTGCATTAACTATCTTGGCCAGGGTTAGGATCCAAAAATGTGGACTTCCTCATTCATAGACTTCCCAAACTATGAAGGGCACGAGCAACAGTGCATCCCTTTTATCCTCATGATATGCCACTGAGTGCAACAAATGCCTCGGGGCTGAATAAGTGCATAAGCCTTCCTTGTGTGAGACCTGGTACATCAAGTCCCATTCATGTGGAATTCTCTGCTGAGTATGACATCCCCTGTGGTAAAGCAACATGTCCTATGACGTACAGCAGATCATAGTCCTGTGTGGGTTTTTCTTTTACTCAGTATTCATGGCACTGTAGGCAATAAAGGTGCTTAAGGCTATCCATCTTTCCTGTTTGTGTTATCAGTTTTGAGGATGCAGATTTTGCTTTATGTGTCATATTCTATCTTTAATGTAACTTTGTCATTTATTATACGATTAGTTATCTGATTACTATTTTGATGTACAGAAACTTTGGTTTACTTTTTGATTTTAATATAAACCTATTTTTTTTTCTGAAGAGGATTGTTCTTTATAATGGTGAAATAAAAAGGTTACAGTTTGGTTGTTCTGTACTGTGCTTTGAAGGTGTTTTATGTTCAGGGTAGAAATATGTAAGCCTGTGCTAGTCTACCCTACATTCATGAAAGTTTTCAGAGTTTTAGGATAAGCTGTAAATAGAGTGCCAGCCAGCCTTAAATAACACACAGATCTAAAAATAGTAGACAAGAAAATGCAAAAATTTTCAGAAGCAGTTAATTGTAACTTATTGTTTCTACAGTCTTTTTCCTTTTGCTCAGTATGTTTTCTATGTGATAGTGTTATTTGGGATGTATGGAATAACACTCTGCTTGACATATGACATATCTAGTTTTGTTAAACTTTGGAACAAAATGGTGAACTTGGATTGGACAAAACCTGGTCACGTGACAAGAAAAAGCTGACACTATCACCCTGCCTGAGCATGGCAAAGAGCAATAGTCCTAGCAATGGGAAACAGTTTAAAAATGTTGCCTGCTAAATTGGTACTGTACTTGTGCATTGTCAGTTCTTAACAAAACAAAAAAAAACAAGGCGGTGGGCTCCAATACTGAGCACTGGCTATTTTCATTTATTTATTTATTTAATTTATATATTTATTTATTGTTCTTCTTGATAGTTTAGCAGCCCACCTCCAGTTGAGCATGATAATGAGCTACGCGTGCTCCCTGGACCTCAATATGGCAGCATTTTTTTCCTGGCCACTCACCTCCACTTCCAGTAGTTGCCTTCAGTAATCTCATCCCAGGTTAACAAGGGTTTCTTTTTTTTTTTTTTTTGTACAGCTACACGGCAGAGCTCTGCAAGGCATCTTGCTATTACAGAAAAGGGAGCTCACTGGATTCCAAGTGAAGAACACAAAATTTTGGAGCTGAAGCACAGTCACTCCACTACTTACAGTAAAGCACTCCGCTGTCTTCATTTAGTAGACCAGTGTGTTTCCTTCTTCTCCCCCTCCCTCTCTCCCCACCACACTGTTTTCTCTCTCCCCCTGCTCCTTTGCTACACTCTGTTCCATGATGGCAGTCTAATTCAGACTACAGTTTTCCAGTCATGTGCCCTCTGCCATGACAGAGCCATTGTAGCCATTTTCTTTTCTTCTGTGATTATTACTTTTTTGTTTTGTTTTTGTAAGCAACCACTCCATCTGTCACTGTCTTTCAGTCCTGTTTTAAAATCTCGACCTCCATGTTCAAGAGCAGTCCATGTCTCTCTCAACACAACAGAGCCTTTTCTTTAGCATTTTTTTCTTTTAAAAGAAGCTCTCTTTTTTTGTTATTTATTTATTTAGTTTTTGTTGACCGGGTAAGTGCACTAGGCAGATTCTGCCTATTTTCAGACATAACCTGGGGGGAGGGGGAAACAGATGAAATGCCAGCTGACCTTGAACCAGAGTAAGCTGTTGGTGGTATTTTTAGTGAATGGGGGAAATTTGGCTAGGGCACTGGGGAAATTCCCCTACTGCAGTGCTGTCAGTAGGGGGATCCTTGGCCGTCAGTGTTGCGATGGCCAGTCTTCCTGGGATGTTGGAGGAGATGGATGTAGCAAGTACAGGAGAGTGGGCCTCCTCTTCTGTACTATCGGTGCCAGAGGCTGTTGAGGAAGCTTGTTCCATGGCTGAGGTTGTTGAACTTAGTATTCTTGCTAATTCGAATTCTCCTGTAAAGTCTCATCCTGTGTGCGACTTTGTACTCCCTTCTGGTGGAAATAGAGCCTGCTTACTTGCTGCACGATCCCAATTGTTGAAACAAATGGACTTACTTGATTGGGAACTCGCTGTGTTTCCTGAGGTTGCTGGGCTCCCTGCTTCGGCTTCTCTTGTTTCCAGTCGGACGACTATTGTGGCTGGACCGGATGATTGTGATGCACCTCTGAATGCGGTGGTTCAGCTGCCTACCATGGAGCTCCCGTCTGTTTCCAGGGCTGGCAGTTTGTCGGGTTCAGTTCCCGAGTGCCTACTGCCCCTCTCGTCTTGTCTCCCTTCTGGCCCTCTGCCTCCTAACAGCGCCCATGTAGCTCCTTTACCAGCACCAGGAGCTGCTGCAGGCGGTACAGTGTTTTCTTTCATCTCTCAAGTTCAGCGGCCTGACTGGAGTAAATTGCCAGGAGTTCCCTCTACGACTTTATCAGAAGGGACTTGTGTTTTGCAGCCTGCAGTCTTGCCGGATGGGTCAGCTTGGTCTCCTGAACGAGCTTTACAGAGTGCCGGTTGGGAACAGTTGGAAGGCGGGTCCTGGTCGCCTGATTCGCAGTATCCTTCATATATTACTATGCTGAAGAATGCTGCAGCACCGGTGGCCACCACATCTTCCACTTCTATGAGCTCCATCTTGCCCCGGGGTAATGCCTCTTCTCCTTGTGTTATGGACTCTAAAACTGTTATTTGTACTACTGATGGGGGTATTTCTGAACCTGTTGTTTCTGTATCTACTGAAGGTGTTTCTATTAGTTCCTCTGGTTCGAGGTGTCCTGCTTCTAGCTTGGCCTTGCCAGCTCAAGCAGCGGTGGTAGACACTGACCCAGAGGTGCCAGCTTGCTTGGGTCCAGACCCTGCGTTGTTGCATGGTACTGGTATTAAATCTGGTACATCGGTGGGCTTTAAGCTCACTGATTTATTCCAAAATAAGGGTGAGCTTGCCCCTAGATGCAATGCTGTGTGCTTCTTATATAAAGGGGGTTGGAAAATCCCCCGGACAGGCTTTATGTTGCAAAAACTTTGCTTAAAGGTTCTATGCATTTTTTTTCCCTCTGAAATTTTTGCCCTGATTGGTTTAGGGAATGCTAACCATGATGTTAGCTTTAAAAATGTCTCTAGTTTGGATCGTTTCTGGGCTCAGTACGCTACTTGTAAAAATTCTCCTGTTTGGTCTCCCTTTCATGTTCTTCCTTTGACCAAACCTACAGTTAAGAATATTACTATCATGTTTAAAAATGAAGGGGTCAATGTTGAAGACATCTTGGGTTGGCTCAGACAGCCTTGTGAGGTTTTTGAATAAACCCACTCCTACTTTAGATAGTGAACAGATTTGGGATGGTGGGTGGAGGGTTCAGGTTAAGTTATTTTCTACCGACTCTGGCCCCAATCACTTGCCTAGTTTTTTTTTTCTTGGGAAGGATAAGGGGTTAATTTTTTATGCAGGGCAGCCCAGATCTTGCTTTAAGTGTGGCTCTAGGGCCCACTTCAGCTCGGCTTGTGATACACTTAAATGTAGCCATTGTTTAGATTTTAGCCATAATTCTAGTGCTTGTTTGAACCTTTTCAAGTGTAATCTCTGTGAACACACTGGTCATGCTTATGGTCGCTGTCCTTGGGCCTTGCATAATCGAGATGATTGTCCCTCTCATGAAGGCCTTATTAATCTTGCACAGCAGCAGCAGGCTAAAAAGACTGCTGAGCATCATTTACGAGTTGGTCTTGTGGCCTCACCCCCTCCCCAACATAACATTACCCAGAGGACAGAGGATGTGGAGGTCTCTGCTTTTGCTCATCAGAATGTGGTTCAGATGCAAGAGCCAGTTAATATCGTGGTATCAGAAGGCCCTATTTTGGCTGCTTCTGTCTCTACTGAACTTCAGGTTATGCCTCCCCCTTCCCCGCCTTTGCCTCAGACTCAGTCTGTTCCAGAGCCATCTACCTTTATTACTGTTCAGAAAAAAAAGACTAGGAAGGGGCTGACTGTTTCTTGTAGGGGTAAGGTTCCTGGATCTTGGTCCTGGACATCTGGTAATAAATTTGCTGTTTTGGCTTCTGATGTTACTGATAGGGATTCTGTTGATGATAACACTGATACTTCCTCACTTGTTTCTAAAATGGATACGGAAGGGGCTGGGGAAGAAGATCTCATTGCTAAAAGGACTAGACAGTGTCGATGGAGTAAGTCACCTTAACTCTTCCCTATGGATTCCTTATCAGTCCTCTCTCTTAATGTTAATAGTATCAAGGGAGATAGGAAGCTTGGAGGTGTTATGCTATCTTTACAGGATATGCATTGTGACATTACCTGTTTGGTTGATACTAGGTTGAAAACTAATAGGGAACTTCAGCAGGCCTCACGGGAGTGGTCCCATGGTCCTTTCTTTTGGTCCTCAGGGGCAGATAAATGTGATGGTGTGAGTATTTTGTTTTCTAATTCTGCCCTTCGGGTGTCTAGACTTGTGGATATTTGTCCTGGTCGAGCATTAATGCTTGACCTTTCCTGCCATACTGAAAGATATTGGTTAATTGCATTATACGCTCCCCAGACTAAAGCACAGCAGTCTGCTCTCTTTCGGTCAGTTCAACCCTTCTTGCATACTTCCAGACTGGTTATTTGGGCTTGGGACTTTAATTGTGGACTTCATCAGACTGATAAAGGACTTCAGACGTCTAAACTTTTTAGTGATACCATGACCCTGAAGAGTGTACTTTCTACTGCTAAACTTCAGGACGCCTATAGGGTTTTGCACCCTAGGGGCGGGTATACTTATTTTTGGGGTGACTGTTGCACTAGGATTGATCTTATATTTCTTTCCCATACTCTTGCAGTTCTTGACTGTCGAACCATTGAGAGTGAGTTTTCAGATCATGCGGCTCTGAGGGTTTCGCTCTCATGGTCCAAGTTCCCCGGTGTAGGAAGAATAGGTGGAGACTTAATGATTCCATACTTCAAGACCCCAAAATCCAAAAAGTGTGGAGATGGGAATGGGCAGCACAGCTTTCTATTGCTGATATTTATGAGAATATTCTGGAATGGTGGGAGGACACTAAGGTTAGATGGAGACAGGTTTTACAAAAGAAAGCTGCTGACGCCCATACCAGTCGTTATAAAAAGTACTTGGCCTTACGTCAACAATTACAGACTTTAATCTCGCTGTCTGATAGTAGTTCTCATGATTATAGCTCTCAGATTTCTGTTTTGAGTAGCCAGATGCGGGATTTGCAGTATGACAGGGCCAAATCCTTGGGGTATGAAGCACGATTTGGGACTAAACTAGCCAAGGGTGGCTTAGACCCTTTCAAAGAATGTCAGGACAGGGTTGACTCTAGGGTTATTTATCACTTGCTATCCCCCATGGGGGATCTGGTCAGTTCCCTGGAGTCACTGGTTCAGGTTGTTGAGCATTTTGTTTTAGGCATGTTTGGGACTGAATCTCCCGGTGTAGATGCTGAGGATTTTTTAGCATCATTATCTTTGCCCCACCTCACTTCTGAGGAATGTGATATGCTGACTGTGGACACCACTGAGGAGGAGGTGTTGCATGCCATCGTCGGCTTAAAAAGGGATTCTGCTCCTGGCTCTGATGGACTCACGGCAGGTTTCTATTCTACTTTCCAAACAGATTTGGTTCCGGCTTTAACTATTTTATTTAATGAAATGTTGTCAAAAGCTATATTTTTGAAATCTATGAAAGAGGCAATTTTGGTCCTTATTCATAAGAAGAGTTTGGTTTCAGATATTAATAATTGGAGACCTTTGAGTTTCCTTAACGTAGACAGCAAACTTATTGCTAAAATTTTGTTAGCCAGACTTGTTCAGGTAGCTAGACTTATTAGTCCTGCCCAGATGTGTGGCATCCCAGGTAGATGCCAAACTGATAATCTGATTTTATTATGGGAATTATTCACCTTGGGGGACCAGAATCACATTAAGGGATGGGTGCTTGGGATCGACCAGGAGAAAGCCTTTGATAGGGTTTCCCACAAATTTTTGTTTTCTGTTTTGGCAACATTTGGATTCCCCTCTGAATTTATAGGTTGGATTAGAGCCCTTTATCTTAATGCAGCTCTTCTTCCCAATGTTAATGGTTGGTTGGGGCGTCAGGTTTTGGTTAAATGGGGAGTGCATCAGGGTTGCCCTTTGAGTCCCCTTTTATACACTTTTGGAATTGATATTTTGATTAGGGCTGTTCTTAATTGCCCTGGGGTCCTTGGTTTACAAGGGACATCTAACCTCATCCCTGTCAAAATGTTAGCTTATGCAGATGATTTGGTCCTGACGGTGGCATCCAACTCAGATGAGCAGGCTTTGATTACTGTTCTTCACCAGTATTCTTTAGTGGCATGTTCCCAGATTAATTTTTTGAAAAGTATTGGGCTTCCCTTAGGAAATCCAACTATACCCGAGTCGGGGTCCTTTGCTGGAATCCGGCTCTCTTCGGAACCCATTAAGATACTTGGACTTTGGTTTGGGTCGGGTGATTTACAGTTGTTAAACTGGAACACTGCATTGGGGAGGGCTGATAGACTCTTTGCTGGATGGCGGCAGCAGCAGATCGGTAAAAAGAAAAGGGTTTATTTACTCAAAACTTTGATGGTCCCTATTTTTTTGTACCTTTGTTATGTCCCCCCCCCCCATGAAATTATTCACAAAATTGTATAGTGTTTTTTTTTCAGGGCCTTTGGGGTTCCCAGCTGAATCCTATTAAATGAGGTTTTACCTATAGACCTCTTGGTGAGAGAGGGGTGGGGATGTTGAATACTGTGGCTTTCTTCTATAGTATTTTTTTATGTTATAATTTTGGTTGGGCTTTGAAACCTGGTGACAAGGGTTGGAAGCCTTTTCTTTGCTCATGGCTTCTGCATTGCCTCATCCCCTGGGAGCAAGGCAGAAAGGGGTCTTTAGCTAAACTTTTGGGCCTCACAACCTATGGTTTGGAAGCCGTGAAACTAGCTATGACTTGGGGTTTTACACCTTGTGATTTCTGTACACAAGGCAGAAAGGTCTTATATGACCGAATCTGGAGACAGGATGCTCAGGATCCTGTCGCATTTCCATCCTGTCCTCCTGATCGCCAGGCATGGATTATGAAGCAACTCCTGAATCCTAGGATATCTCCTTATGTATGGGACATGGTATGGCTCAGTAATTATGGCAGATTTAGTGTTAAAGGTAATCACAAACATAAAATGTTGCATGATAGATATTGTCCTAGGGACTCCTGTCTTTCCATTATTGAAACTCAGGCACATTTATTTCTTGAATGCAACTTTGCATTTGATTTTTGGACCACTATTGCTGCTGCCTGGGCTGAACCTCTTTTTTCTAAATTGTCATATGCAGATATTATGTTTGGGACTCATTCTGCTTTAAACACTAAATATCATACAGAAACTATGTATATTGTTCTTGGTTTCATACACTATCTTTTATGGCAAGCTAGGTGTTTGCTGGTTTTGCATCAGAAGTGGATCCATATCTTAGAAATTATACGGAATGTTGGGAATGCAGTATTTGCAGTGAAAAAGTCTGACTTTTCTAGATATTCTAGATTGCAATTTCATCATTTTTGGTCTAATTGTGATTCCTGGACATTGAACTGATTTATTGTACTATTTTTTTTTGTTCTGTTTGTTCTTTTCTGTTTTTTGCCTTTGTACTGTACTTATGACATTTTTTTTGTATGTATGTTGTAATGAAGCCCACTTCTCCTCAATAAAATTCCCCTACTCTGTGGTAGGGGGTGCCGTGTGTGATGGTTGATGATTCTGAGAATGCTCAGCTGGAGTGTAAACCTACAGGAGTGCAGATCTCCCTTTCGGTGGGTCTGGAGCAGTAGATTATTATTGAAGATATGCTTGTAGAAGAAATGCATACTGCGTTAATGTAAGAAGAAAATTCTGAAGATGGTTACCTGGATTTTCAGGCAGCAGGCCTGCAGCATGAAGTGGAGTTTGTGCAGGCCCTTAGTGTAGAACAGCAACATCAGTTGCTGATGGTCCTTTCCACTCTGGGTCAAGGCAGTGGAAGAAAGCAACCACTTGAGGAAAAGATGGAGGCTGTGGATGCTGCTAAAAGTCAAGTGCAGGAAGTGCCTGCTGTAGCGGACAAACCACGTAGTGAGAGTCCTCCTCAGAATCACGGTATAGACCTGCCGCTTGGTGAGGCAGGGAAATTTATGGGAGCGGGTGGGCTGGAGGAGATAACAGACAGTTCAAAGGATTCCGTGGAAAGTTCTCCCACAGTGAGTAATGACCAGAATATTGCCACACCGAATGTGGAAGTTCTTGAAGTTGCTAAAATTACTGAGGTCACAGATGTCTTGACTGAAGGGATTGTACTGAATACGGATAGGCCTGTAGGGGGTCAAGGTTTCAGGAGGGGATATTCTGATGTTAGCTCAAGGTCTCTAGAACTGGGAGCTAAAACTGTTGATTCAACCCTAATTGCTGTTGGTTGGAAAAAAGTTGACGGAGGGGTGGATTCCAGATTAAACAGATTTGCCAATTCCTGGACTGAACAGCAAGATTATAGTACATCCTGTGCAACTGCAACCTGATAAACAGGACATTGCTGTCTCTGGTATTGCGCCACAGGCTGAACCCCCCCCCCCCAAGATATTGAGCTGGATGCCCCTCCTGTATCTACTGCTGCACCCCCCCAGTGACTAGTTTTCTTGGGGTGATCAAGCTGATGAGTCTGACTTTATCCCCAAACCACAGTCAGAGTCTGCACAACCTTCCTTATTATGGAAGCAGTTCTGAAGGAAGGATACTGGTTTTACAAACATAATTCCTGCACAACGGAAGAATGCTGTCCACATGCAATACATTGGCGGCCTACCCCTTCCACCTGATAGATTATATATTGGAAAGACATTGCTTAAGGATTCTTTTCATTTTTTTTCAAATGAAATCTATGAGTTAATTCATGCTTCTGATGACATGAACTTTGATGTGAGTTCTAAGACTCCTGCTGGACTGGACCACTTTTGGTCCATGTATGATAAAAAAAGACATTCAGCTGTCTGGAAGCCCTTCTGTGCTATTCCGATTACTAGACCTGCTATTAAACACATCACTGTGTTGTGCAGAAATGAGGGGGTGTCAGTGCATGATGTTAGATATTGGCTCCAGAAACAATGTGATGTTCTTGAAGATCCTACCCGAATCCTGGATGACGAACACATCTGGACGGGAAGATGGAAATTCAAGGTGTATCTCAAGACTAGCCCACAGTGCCCAAAACATCTTCCTAGTGCATTTTTTTTGAGTACTGAGAGGGGTCTTTGTTTTTATCAAGGGCAGCCAAAAACATGCTTCTGCTGCAGATCACATTGGCACCAAAGTAATGTGTGTGACAGAGTGAAGTGTATGGAGTGTGGTCACTCCAACCGGGACTGTACTAATGACCAAGCTTGTAATTTTTGTGACCTTCCAGGCCATGTCTACCGAGCTTGTGAGTGGGCCACACATAATAGATCTGATAGACCAGATCAGGAACTTATGGTGGAAAGGGCTCAAAATGCTAGCATTTCTGCACAGACAAAGGTTCGAGAACAGAATGCTGTGGCTGTGTCAAAGGTACATCAGTTGGACCTGATGCATGTGTTAGCAGATGTAGCCCAAGTTCCTTGTGACTCCTCCACTCCGCTGGTGATGAAGGCATGGCAGAAACGAGTGAGCCTTCTGCCCAGATTAGGATGGAGCAAAATATGGTACAAGATTTAGTGCCAGAAGGACTAGAATGGGCTGCAGAGGCTGCAGACCCAAGGATTGACCTGGAGCAGAATTTACAGGGTATGCCACCACCTGATACCATGGTTGTGGTGTCAAAAAAGTGACAGATGAAAAACATTAAACCTAAAGCTAAAGTGCAATGTATGGGTGACCAGAAAGGGACAATGAAACTTTAAAATGCCTATGAGGTGTTGCAAACCTGTGACTTGGATGAGGGTGAACACTCTGAATCCTCTGCAACAGCTTCTTCTCAAAAAGGGATCTCCTCTAATTCAGAAGAGGAGTGCTCTTTAGCTACTGTACAAGCTGTTTGGCTAAAATCAAAACAGTTAGGGACAAAACCCAGATGTAGTCAATGCCTTGGTAAACAGGCTGTGACTTGAAGGATGATGTTGTAGCTTTGGGGAATGTTTGACTTTTTTTTTCTCCATGGCTGACTTTTACAATTATAACGGTGCCACTATTAATGTGAATAGCATTAGGAACAGCCAGAGACACCTGGTTACTTTTTCTGTTCTTAAAGATTATGGCATTGATATAGCCTGTTTACAGGATGTCCATTTATACACTGTCCATGATGTTGAAAATACAAGAAAACTATGGTGTTGGGGACCTGCTCTTTTTTCTTTAACTTTAGAACGGTGTTTGGGGGGAATTTTTTTCTGGGTGGGATTTTTTTATTACTAGGGTGCTAGAATTATGCATGGGCAGAATGTTGTTGATTGACTTTTCACACCTTCATAGGCAGTGGTGTATATTTCCAATTTGCATGCCTCAGACCAAAAAAGAAAGGGTAGATTTGTTTATGCAGATTAAGCCATTTTTGTTTACCACTCATCTCCTAATATAGGCGGGAGATTTTAATTATGGATTGACAAGGCTAGATAAAGGGGGTACCACTCTAAAATCCTTCTATGATGTTAATGCATTACAGAATATTCTAACTTTGACTGGTTTGACTGATGCTTACAGGAGCATTCATGCTACTGGTGGGTATACATTTTATAGGGCACATCTTGCTACCAGAATTGATCATGTTTTTTCTTCCCCCTTCCTGAAATGTGTTTTTGCATTGACTGTCCCATTAGAAATTTCTGACCATTTGATGGTCAAAGTTTTGTTCTTCCTGATTAGAGAGGTACAGAGAGGTAGAGGTATATGGGAATTGAATAATACCATATTGACAGATATAGCGTATACTGCAAAGGTGCAGAACTTGTTGAGGGCATGACAGTCAGTTGCACTTTTGGAGGCTAATATTACTCGATGGTGGATTCAGACAAAGTGTGATGTAAAACATGTTATGAAATCATGGGGTTATCACATCCATTCTGAGAAATATCTGCAGTACTTGAACCTACGAGGACAGTATATGAGAGTAGTCTCGCACATAAATGAAGGATATGGAGAATATGGTGACCAGTTAAGGACCATAAAACAACAAATGGAGGCTTTACAATACAGCAGAGCAACTTCTCTGCTGTATGAACACAGAATAGGTACATCTGGAAAATCGACTGTGGGTGATATTTATTTAAGTTGTAAAACGAGAATTTTTCAGTGATCCATGGACTCCCTTGTTACACAGAAGGGGGAGGTAGTAAAGAACACAGAGTATATAATTTCTGAAGTTATTAATTATATGGAACAACTGTACACCACACTGGACATTACGAGAGACATGGTCTCAGTTCTGCTGACCCCTTGTAATATTCTACAGATTTCACAGGAGTTGCTGACAGGACTTGTAGAACCGATTACGGATATGGAGATCAGAGGGGTGATTTGTACCCTACAAAACATAGTTACCTCGGGGCCGGACGGCCTTACCTCAGAATTTTATAAAACTTTTATGTCTGACTTGGTGGAGATTTTACAAGTTGTATTTAACTCAATTTTGGGCGGCATTGATGTAGCACCACAATTTGGCCAAGCTATTCAAATTTGTTTGTATAAAAAGGGGATAGGAAAATATTGAAGAACTGGCTGCCACCTAGTTTGATGAATACAGGCCTTAAGATTTTAATGAAAATTTTAGCTCTTCAGTTAGGGACTGTGGCTCCTTATGTCATCGACCCTAGTCAAGTATGTACAATTAAGGGGAGGAAGATTACTGACAATCTTATTTTGTTGTGGGGGAATTTTTCACAAGGACAAAAAAAGCACTGAGATGGTATGTAATAAGTCTTGACCAAAAGCAAGCCTTTGATAGGCTTCCCCATCTATATTTAAGATTGGTGCTGGAAAAATATGGAATCCCTAATTTCTTTGTTACATGGCTTATGAGGTCGTATGCGAGAGCCTCCTCAAATCCGCTGATAAACGGGCATATAGGAAGGCCTGTGCATATAAATCAGGGTGTTAGACAAGGGTGTCCGATGAGTCTGATTTTATATATTTTTTGTCTAGACACCTTACTAAAGTTAATTCAGCAAACCAGTCAGATTAAGAGTATTCAGATTCCGGGAGTGGTGGGGTTGACAAAAACCTTGGCTTATGCTGATGATGTGTGTCTTCTTATAGTGGATAAAAGTTCAGTTGAGTGTGCATTGGAAGTAGTTCACCATTTTTATCAAATGACAGGTTCTGCATTAAATCACAATAAATGTAATGGGTTTATCTTTAGTGATGATACTGAGCTGGTGGAAGACATTCAAAATATTTCCATGAAAAATACTTATATTACTATTCTGGGGTTAAAATTTGGTAATATAGATATGGCTAAGGAAAATTGGCAAGATGTTTTGGCCAAAAGTAATGAGAAAGTTCAGATATGGAAGCGATGGCAGCAGACAAAGAAAAAAAAAGGTATCCGTAATTAAAACTTTCTTTTTACCACAGTTAACATATGTGGGGGATGTTTTCCCACTCCCGGGATTTCTGGATGTTACTCTTCTTAGCCAAAAGTTTATGCTAGTGTGTGGTAGTAGACTAAACCCAATTAAGAGGGAGATTTTGTATCAGGATTACAAGCTTGGGGGTTTAACTTTATTGAATCCAATTAGCTATTTTTATAGTTTGTTTCTATTTAACATAGTATCGGCATTTTTGTTGCCGGGGGGGGGGTCCTGGAAACAAGTGGTGGCTATCTGGTTGAATCCCTTGCTTAAGCTGTGGAGACAAGGACATTTAAAAGTGTGTCAACAGGACCGTTTGCCTACTTTTGTGGTGTATTCACTAGACAAACTGAGGCGGTGGAAGCTTACTTCCCCACAGGTGGCTGTCCTCCATAGGAAAATGATATACAAAGGGATACAAACGGGTTCTTATTTGGTTCCTATAGTTTAACCTAATATAACACAGAGTATGTGTCAGTTAATGGAACTTTATCTTGTAGACAAACGTATATGGGATGTGGTATGGTTATGTGCACATGGACGATTGGGTGTACAGGGAAATTCAAAACATAAATGTATGGATGAAAGGATGTGCCCCAGGGACCAATGTGATCAACAGCTTGAAACTATGGAACATTTTTTTAATAAGTGCGGCTATGCTAGAGAAATGTGGAGAGTGATTGCTCAAAGGTGGGGGGACAAGAACTGGGTTTCAGTTACCTATGAAAATGTGATTGCAGTCACAATTCCTTTGTTTGTCAATGTGGAGGCAGGAACTGTGAGATTATTGATTACATGCATAAAATGTCTTTTATGGCAAAGCCACTGTAGATTTGTTTTACAACAAAAAGCTATTTCACCTGATATTTTGGTTTCTATGATTGAGAAAGAAATAGTTGCACAGATGCGTTATGATAAAAAACTGCTGACATGGGAACAGTGGAAGAAGAGATGGAAGGCAGTACATTGTCTAAGTTTGGATTGACAGCATAGGAATGTGTTGGTTCTGCTGCTGGATTTAGGGTATAGTGTGAGATGCCCAGGGGTTTATCTGACTATTACAGACTGTGTGTTTTTTGATTTGTATGTTCCCTTTTTATGCTGCTTGCACGCATGTGCAAGAAACATAGTGCCATCATTGGAGATTTCGGAGGTGTGTCACCTCCTCCTCCAATTCAGTCAGTGTGTTGGCAGGCGCGGTCCCTGTAAAGCCGATGCATTTTGGAACTGTCCATGACATGCTCCAAAATGCAGTGGCATACAGTTAGAAGGGAGCTACGCTTCAGTGAGCACCGATAAGATATCGGCTCGTGCGCAGCTCCCCCACAGACACACGTCAGGGCGCAAGCCCCCACGCACTGTGTAGCTGACGGGTGCCCAATCCTGGTCGGCTGAGCTGTGCCCCCCAGTAGTAGCACGCGGAGCCCACCCAGCTGCATGGCAAGCGGTCTTGGCCTACAGGGGTGCCCAACCCCGCTGGCTGAACGCCCAATGTCCTTGTGCCATGCTGGGAGCCCACCCAGCGTGGCAAATGTCCCACGATGCTTTTTTTTAAAACCTGTAAAACAAAAGCGGTCCACTGCTGCCTCCCAACCCCCACAACCCGCACCCACCCACTACACACCCAGCCTCCCCACACCCCTCACCCCATACTTACCTCCAGACTCTGAGTGATCTTCGATGGACTGGGAACACGTCTGCACTCTTCAAAGCTGACCACGAACTGAGGAAATGCCGGTAAGCTGTATAATGGGCTAGATAGGGTGGTTTCAACTTTAGTGCATATCTCAGTCATTTTTTGGAATTTTTGCACCAAATTTTCAACATGGGATTTTTGGGACCCCTTCTCATGAATGATGTCACTGTCATGGCGTTATTCAGGCCCAAAGGGTGATTTTACGCAGTGACTGCACAGTGACTGCAAAATCACCCTTCGGGCCTGAATACCATGACAGTGACATCATTCAAAGAAGGGTCCTAAACTTATGTTGAGAATTTATAAAACTTCTAAAAATACTGTTTTTATGGCGCAGCATTGTGCAGTTCCTTCGCAGGCTCGTAAGTTCGCGAAATTTCAATATTTTCACTCCAGATTTTCAACATTGCCATTTTACCACACCTTCTTATGAGTAGTACAGCTGTCATTTTTCACATCTCACCCAAAATGTGTTTCTGTCCATGTAGCGCAGAATGGCGCAGTCGGTGTGCGAAATCAATGTATGGGACAAATTAAGAAAATCACAGTGACACTGTTCATGAGCAGAGGTCTTAAAATGGCTATGTTGAAAATTTGGTGAAAAAATTCCTAAAAATGACTGTTTTACGAAAGTGCATTGCGCAGTTCCTACGCACGCTCGTTAAGTCATGAATTTTCAATATTTTCACTCCAGATTTCCAACATTGCCATTTTATCACACCTTCTTATGAGTAGTACAGCTGCTATTTTTCACATCTCACCCAAAACGTGTTTCTGCCCATGTAGCACACAATTGCGCAGTTGGTGTGTGAGATCAATGTACGGGACAAATTAAGAAAATCACAGTGACACTGTTCATGAGCTCAGGTGTTAAAATGGCTATGTTGAAAATTTGGTGAAAAAATTCCAAAAAATGACTGTTTTACGAGCGTGCGTTGTACAGTTCCTATGCACACTCATAAGTTCGCAAATTTTCAATATTTTCACTCCAGATTTTCAACATTGCCATTTTACCACACCTTCTTATGAGTAGTACAGCTGTCATTTTTCACATCTCACCCAAAACGTGTTTCCACCCATGTAGCACACAATGGCGCAGTCGGTGTGCGAAATCAATGTACAGGACAAATTAAGAAAATCACAGTGACACTGTTCATGAGCAGAGGTCTTAAAATGGCTATGTTGAAAATTTGGTGAAAAAATTCCCTTCAGATGTTCTGCAATATTACTAATGAAGACGTTGAACAGAACTGGCCCCAGGACCGATCCTTGCAGCACCCCAGTGGTCGCCCCCTCTCCCTAGACTGCATACCATTTACCATCACTCTCTGTCTCCTGTCTGTTAGCCAGTTTCTAACCCAGTTTACCACCCTTTCCCCCATGTCCAGCCTACCCAGCTAGTTTATCAGCCTCCTATATGGGATGGTGTCAAAGGCTTTGCTGAAATCAAGGTAGCGTTGTCCGTGTCCCACCCTGATTCACTTCCTTTGTCACCCAGTCAAATAAATCAACGGATTTATCTGACATGATGTCCCCACTGTGAATCCATGTTGTCTATGGTCCTGGGTTCAAGGCATCTAGATGCCCACTATCCTTTCTTTAAGCAATGTCTCCATGATCTTCCCACTACTGAGGTGAGGCTGAATGGCCTGTTGTTCCCTGCCTCCTCCTGCTGCCGGACTTGTGTAGAGGGACCACATGTGCCCTCCTCCAATTCACTCATGTTGAATGACTCAGTGAACATGGCTGCCAGAGGTACTGCTATCTCCCTTCGCAGTTCTGTTAATATCCTTGGGAGTATGCCATCTGGTTCCATCGCTTTGTCTACCTTCAATTTAGTGAGCTCCGGCAGGACTCTTTTGCCCACCTCTTCACCCCCTTGGCAACTGCTGTACTGCTGTGGCCCTTGCCCCTCTCACTCTTCTGTGAATACTGAACGGAAAGACAGAGTGGATGTCTTGGGAGGAAGGCATGAAACTGTCACTTCCAAATACCTAAACAGCACATACAAGCAAGCAACATTCGACATTGACAAATGCTTGTTTGTCTCTCTTTTTTCCTTTTTTCTTCATAGGTGTGAATCCCTTAAAATGTATTGTTGCTGTGATTCCTTTTGATGCTCTGTGCAAGATGTGCAGTACCATGTTTAATTCATTTCTTTTCTGTTACACTGGGGTTGGATTTGTATTTTTATATGTTTAATGATTGGTACCAGTCTCTGTACTTCTTTTATTTTGCAATAATGTTTCCCCTGCTCTTTTCGAGAAGTACCATGGGATCTTTAACAGCCACCTGAACTACCACCAGAACAGGCAGATGGGACCTCGGTTTAATGTCTCATCCGAAAGGCGGCCCCTCAGGAGTGCAGCACCCCCCTCATGCTGCACTACAGTGTCAGTACTGGGATATTAACCCAAGTGCCTGGTGTGGGGACTCAAGCAGTCACTGCCCCACAGTCCCTCGGTCCCACTAATCAGTCTCTCTCTCTCCAAAATCTACCCTAACATTTCAGCAGAAAGGTGGTTTGTGGAAGGCAAATAATAACCTTGTGATACACAGTGAGGTAAGAAAAGCAATTAAGGAAATTTGCATGGATTTGACTACTCTGAAATGTATTTATGTATTTTTTCATATGTTTCACCAGGAAAGACATGCTGAGCTGGTGGCTGTCCTGTGAGGGCTGGGGCAGGGTGCATGCTCTCTGCATATCACAGCCTTTGTCTTCAACATCCAAAGAAACCATGACACACATAGACAGGGCAAGTGTCATGGAACATAGAGTAGAAACAGCACATTTGTGCTGAGTGGTCAGTGTAGCACTCCGTAAAGTACAAGGAGAAGGAAATTAAAGTAGAATCAATAAAAACTTGAAGGAACTTGGTGAGGAGCAAAGCAGCAAGAAGGCTGCAGTGCTTCCCCACTCCATGATGTTCCATGTTTACTCAGCATTTTGGCTGCTTTTCAGTGCTTTTGGAGTTTTTTTTTTCTGAAACTTACCTTGCTCACTGAAGTCTTTTTCTGATATGTAAAACTCATTTAATAATTGCAGAGGATTCGAGTAAATTTATTTAAAGACTTTTGTGTTGATCTCAGATTGAACACTAATGCCTAATTTAACACTAACACTGGGTTTTGATGTTGCTCATCAGTGTGTGATTGTTTGTTTTTGTAAGCAACCGCTCCATCTGTCACTATCTTGCAGCCCTGCTCTAAAATCTCAAACTCTGTGTTCATGAGCAGTTCACATCTCTCTTAAATAGAGCTTTTTCTTTTCCTTAGCATTTTTTTCTTTTACAAGAAGCACTTTTATTTCTTTTAAAAGAAGCACTCAAGCAGTCACTGTCCCATGGTCCCACTGAACAGTCTCTCTCTGTCTCGACAAAAGCTACCCTAATGTTTGAACAGAAAGGTAGCTAAGCATTTTCCAAGCAGAATGTTGTGCAATTACTAGGAAGTACTGTGTGTACTTACATTGCATGCTATTGTATTTCATTGCACAGGACATGGTCCCTGCTTATTGTGGTTTTACTCTGCCTCACCCCAAGCATGTTATTAGTGACAGTTTTCACAGCCCTTGTAGCTTATACATTAATAGTCCCAGTAGCTTATATGGGCACATTGTCCATGGCTGCTCCAGTCAGTGGTGCATGCAGGATGACTGAGACGAGAGAGGCACACATTGTAATACCAAAGAAACATAAATGGTAACCAAGAACTTGCTTTTAAAAATGAATTACTGTTATTTTAAAAATGTAGTTGTGCTCCACACTCGTGTTTTGTTTGAATATTTATTTTTTCATTTTATTGACAGTAACTGGCTGTTCATTGCCAACTTTCTGGTGATAAAAAAAATAAAAGATTTACACACAATGTACCTAGCATTCATTTTAGCTGCATCAAGCCATTTACTCAACCCCATTTGTCTTCCTTGCAGTGCAAGTTGCAACACACTGACTTTTTGGTTTCCTGGAGCTTTACACTCCCAAGTAGTGTAAGAGCTGAAAGAGCTTGAACCCTGAGCTTAAACACTTCAGAAATGGCACTGACAATCAGACGTTTGTGAAATGGCATAAAGTTAGAATGAGTTTTATTTCATGGGCCCGGATATTTAGACTGTGCAAGGCAGTGGTGCAAGCATGGGTGCAGTGCATCTGGGATGCACTGGGGCCAGGACCAGGTGATATTCAACGGTGATGCACCATGACGCAGCACCGTTGAATATGGCACGCACTGCGCTGGTTCAAACCACAGGTAGGGAGCAAGGGTATGTGCCAGCACAAACACAGTTGTGCTGGGTACATCACCTGTGATGTTTAGCAGAAGGCATGCAGATGAGGCCATAATATATGCAACGTGCAAATGGGGCCATTTGCATGTCATTATGACCCCATTTGCATGCCTTTCACAGGGTAGCCTGGCGACTTGCACCTGACGCCCTGCACAAAATGACATGTGCACAGTGTGGGACCCCAGGGCATCCCCCACCCTGTAGCCACAATCGCAGCACAGCACCATAGAACAAATCCCTGGTAGTCTAGTGGTACCCGCTCCCTCCTGATTCCATGATAAATGTATAGTTATTCATTCCCTGGTAGTCTAGTGGACCCCCCTTCCTGATTCCCCAATAAATGCATAGTTATCCATTCCCTGGTAGTCTAGTGGACCCCCTCCCTCCACCACCCATTTCCCTGATTGTGGTGCATCACTGTAATAAAATTCCCTGGTGATCCAGTGGCACCCCACCCATCTCACCCACACAGGATCCCTTGCCCACCTGCTCCCCCATCATTGGCGGGAGGCTGCAACCCACCCGCATACTTTCTGGCCGCCCGCTGAATGACAGGCACAGTATGGGCTGTAAGCCCATTGGTCCACAGTGTGCACCAATGGGCTTGCAGGGCATACTGTACTAGACATTCCTAAATATGTGAATGAAGTCAATCCCTTATTTGGGACTGTCTAGTACAGTATGCCGTGCAAATCCGTTGGTCCACACTGTGGACCAATGGGCTTACAGCCCATACTGTACCTGTTAATCAGCGGTGGCCAGCAATATGCAGATGGGTTTGGCCACTCGCCGATGATGAAGTGTAGGTGGGCAAAATCACTATGGCTGGGGAGATGCCACTGACCACCAGGGAATTATATTACGTGATTTACCATGATCAGGGAAATGAGGGAGGTCCATTAGACTACTAGAGAATGAATAACTATATTTTATTGGGGAATTGGGAGGAGGGTCCAGTAGACTACCAAGGAATGAATAACTATACATTTTTCTGGGACTCAGGAGAGAGGAGGTACAACTAGACTACCAGGGAGATATGGGTGCTTGTGGATGGTGTTCTGGGTTGGCGGGTGGCCACCCACGGCTGGCGGCTGCTGTGTTGCACCTTGCAATACAGCAGCCCACCTGTGGATGGCCAGGAGTTGTTCCACCACTTCATGGGCTCAACTTTAAGCTCCCCATGTGGAGCAATGCAGGGTTGTGCCAGCATCTGCGCCAAACATCCTGAGTTGAATATCGGGATGTGCCGCATCTGCATGGGTACGCCCCCTGCATCTCCCCCACATACATTAACAGTGCACCCTGGCACATCGGGATTTGTGCTGTGCTGGGCAGCCTTTTCAATATCCCACTGAGGCACAATGCAGGGTTTCACTGGCGCACCAGAGTTGCGCCATGCGCAATCCCTTTGAATATCTGGGCCATGGTGCACTGTGTTATTGTAATTTTTTACCTTGCAGTTTGTGATTTACTAATAAAAGCAGTGCCTTTTCAGATGATTTCTTTTTACCATTTTTCAGTCACAGAGCTGTCGTCACTAGAGCAGAGGTGCCCACGCTTGTGCTCAGCCTGTTCTTGTCTGAGGTTTTCAATAAACAAACAAACAAATAGCGTAATAACGTCACAACTTGTATGATGTGTGTACAGTCCAGAAAGGCTTTCAGAGCAGGCAGTAGTGACATCATATCTCTCATGAAGACAGGCTGATGAGGCAAACATGTTTTTTATTAGGAACAGAAAGAAGTCACTGACACCATCAGTTAAATTTCTTTACTTGCAGTCAGTTTGTGTTAGATTAATGAAGGTAGCTGAAATAGACAAAACTGCATTTGCCATTGATCTTTAAACACTTAAAGCGCCAATTGCCCTCCCACACCCAGCTGCTACTTGTGGCAAGACAGGGGAGGACTTTTTAAACTGTTGTCAAACTGCTTAAACTTCCGTTTATGGCAGGCAATCACCCGATTTAGCAGGTAGTTTCAAATGCACACTGAAAATGAAATATTGCTTCTGAGCTGCTCTATCTTAGGGAAAATATAGTGCAAAAGAGTTAGCAGCAGAACCCCGCTAAAAAGGAAATATTGCATTTCAGCTCAATTTTTCCGGGGAAAATGAATTGCAATATTTTGTAAAAGCAGAACTCCACAAAAAACAAGATATTGCATTTCATCTGGGCTGTCATAGGTAAATACATTGTAAAAATTGGTAAACAAGCAAGACCCACTGAAAACAAAATATTGCATCTCCGCTAGTCAGTGATTTCCCCACCTCTAGTGATACCCACCCCTTCCTGATCATCCTGTAATATTGTCCCTGTGGTCTACTGCTCCTGCACCCTACACCCCTCTGTTCAGCTGCTGATATCTGTGATGTCCAGTGGTAGTCACAAAACCTGCTGCACCCCAAACCCCCATAACAGTTCTAGAATGGCAGAGGCACATACTCTCTGCTCATCTCCACAACTAGCTGCTATCTGCCACATGCAAGTTCAGTATCACTATACAAGCAAGTATATGATACAGTACTTGCCAGAAGTCTAATCAAACTTATGCGGTGTTTAGTTTAGTTTGTTTATTTCACCAGGAAGAGATGTTTGTTGTACAAAAGCTCATTCACAAGGAGGTCCTTGTGTAGGCTCACCTGTTGTAATGGCTATTGTCATAAGCATTTGCGTGTACACATGTATGCATGCATGCACACAAATGTGTTTGTTGTGGGTGGTCATATGTGTGCATGTACATGTATGTGTGTGTGTGTGTGTGTGTGTTTGCATGCATGTGCGTGCGTGTACTGTATGTCCAGAGCCAACAACAGCTGCTTCTGCATTATCTTGACATTTAAGTTTTTTTCTAATTATTTGGATGTACATCTGGAATTTTAATACAGTATCACAATAATATAACAAATAAATTAAATGTTAAGCAACACTTTAATTCTATACCTCTAATCAGGTTAATGCATTAGCAGCTGTTTTGGTTCTGACCAGATTTTAACATAATTCGCGGCTTGTGCATCGCATACTGTCGCTCTGTTTCTCTCTCTCTCTCTCATGCTTGGAGCTATCGCTGATGAGTGATGATGTACCAGTAGGCTTTCCCTATGCAGTTTAAATTCTGTTCAAAAATATTGAGACTGGAAGACCTATAGGAGTCTTGGAAGGTGGCAACTGCTGCTGCAACTGTTTGGGGTGTGCTGCTGATGAAAGGTGGGAGCTGAATTTGATACAGTTCAATTGACAGTATTCCTGGTAGGTAAAGTTTAATAAAACAAATATTGACCTGACTGTTTTGATCAGTAGTGTAAAACCAGAGTCCCCTTGAGGATACTTTATTAAAAAAAATAGTAATACTGTCTGCTGCCTTCAGCTTAATGGACTGTAACAATTGTCAGATGACACAAAACTATGTGGGAGGATGGATATTGACAAAGGAATAAGGGAAAAATGGAAAGACCTACAAAAGCTAGAAGGGTGGTCAAATGTCTGGCAATTAAAATTCAATGCTAGAAAGTGCAAAGTAATGCACCTAGGAAAAAAAACCCCAACAAAGAGTATTGGGTGGGAGGAGAAAGACTTAGCACAATAGCTGAGGAGCAGGAACTGGGAGTTATCATTAGCAACTCATTTAAGCAATCAAATCAGAGCCACAAGGCCTGTAGCAAGGCTAACAGGATGCTGGGATGTATCAGTAGGGGTATTGGTAGCAGAAGAAAGGAGGTAATACTTCCCCTCTACAGATCCCTGGTAATGCCTCACCTGCTGTAGAGCACTGCGCCCAGTTCTGGAGTCCTCGCCTCAGAAAGGATAAGAATAGGTTGGAGACAGTGCAGCGCAGAGTAACAAAAATGTTTCAGGGCCAGCAGGGTAGATCCTATGAGGAGCACCTCAAGGCACTAAATATGTATTCACTGGAGACCAGAATGGAGGGAGCAGATATGATAGAGACCTTCAACTTCCTTAGAGGAAGTATCAAAGTGAACTGCAGGAAACAATTTAGCCAGAATACCAATTCGCGGTCATGTGGACACGAATGGAAATTAACAGGAGGTAGGTTCAGGAGAGATGTGAAGAAGTACTTCTTTACTGAAAGGGTGGTGGAACCTTGGAACAGTCTGTCAACTGAACTGGTGGGTGCAAAAACACTCATAGGATTCAAGCAGGGCTGGGACATAATGAACGGAATAGTGGTTACCATGGGTGACAGGACAAAGGAGGAGAACAGAGAGAGGATGGGGAGGGTTAGTACCCTGGAGAAACAGTAGGTTCCGGGGATTATAGGGAACTTGGGCAGACTGGATGGACCTCTGGTCTTTTTCTGCCATCATTGTCTGGTTCTACATTTCTATCTATTTCAGTTTTATACTATTGAACTCAGATCTAGCCATTATATATGTGTACTATATCTTCCACTACATAATCAGCACTGTGACCTCACTCACAGTGACATCACAGGTGATTGAGCTGCCAGCTACTGATTGGCTCTTCCTGAGGAACTGAGATGTCACAATCAGTGAGGTCACAGTTCTGATGGTGTAATGGGAGGAACAGAGCTAGATATGTCAACTACCAGGCTGAGTGCTGTTCCACACATCACACCTACTAACATGAGGTAAACAAAATCTTCTAACTAAAGGAAAATAAAAGGTACTTCAGATATAAAAAGTAACAGTTGACTGCTTTTAAAAACTAATATTAGCTATCAGTCTTTGTAATCTGACTCTGTGGCCCTTTTTGGGTAACCCTTGCCTCACTGCTTTTATACTGGGGTTCTTTATCTACTTAACTGTATTTATTACTTTGGGCCAACCATGACCCAAATCTGTATGACCACATAAGGGCTGGTTCATGCCACCCTAGAGTGCGATATAGATGAGGCACACTGATGAGTCCTGAGTAGGATGAAAATACTCTGAGCACCCAATGGGGGCCATGCTCTCTGAACTATGAATAGGAAGGGTCTGCAGTTTTATTTTCCCTTTTCAGCAGTTGGAGCACCTCTGAGTGCCAGATTTGGATGGAAGAAGGAGCTTATAAATGAAGTGCTGAATTTTCTGGGATTACTATTGTGCTGAGCTATGTGGGGGATGTGCATTTAATTTTCATTGTTATTCTGTGAGATTGGGGTCTGGGAGGAGGGAGGAGAGCTGCAGAGGGCTGGGTCTCATGTTAGGAGGTCAGAGCAAGCAGCTGAAGCCAGTGGCTGGAAGCCAGACCACATGGCTCAGAGTGCACAATAGTGGCAGTGCTCACATTACATATTATAATAACCACAAGGCCTAGTGAAACTGAAGCATGAACATCCATGAAACATGAGTGCGATGATGGAGTGTAGCATCTGTTTAAGTGACATCTGGAGGCATTGTCAGATCATCCTCAGTGAGGCA
Source organism: Neoceratodus forsteri (assembly GCA_016271365.2). Classification (NCBI taxonomy): domain Eukaryota; kingdom Metazoa; phylum Chordata; order Ceratodontiformes; family Ceratodontidae; genus Neoceratodus; species Neoceratodus forsteri. The sequence continues at coordinate 1,208,926,960 of CM057453.1, read as the reverse complement.
GCAAGCCACAGGCCACACCACTGTATATATATACTACGTTCGGGTTGTGTTATGAATATCTTTCTTGTACATGTGACTTGGAATGTAAATACTCTGCTCCTATCGGTATTGTAAACATGTTCCTTTTGTAATATGTATATTTATATGTAACTGTACAATTTTCCCTGCCAACAGCAGGTCTACCTTGTAAATGAGCTTGCTCAATGGTGATCGCCTGGATAAATAAAGATTTGATTGATTTACGCTGCTCCAAGGAGGGCAAGTAAGATTAGATGGGTACATGGAGTATAAAACAGGTGTTACAGAGGGGTTGCAGCCAGTCTCTATCTAGAGACAGCCTACATGTGAGTTAGTAGACAGAGAATTCTAAGGGAGGGCAACTGATACCTATATTTGGTCAGTCAATGGTGAAAGTAAAGGGCAAGATGGTCAAGTACCAGAAGGGAAGAAGGGGTGGGCAATGGGGTGGTGGGAGCACAGAAAGAGGAGATCAAAGTCAACATAGTGTGTAACGGCCTTAAGGCCCTGATGGCGGACAAATCCCCGGGGCCAGATGGAATACATCCAAGGGTGCTGAGGGAGGTTGTGGAGGTGCTGATGAGTCCCTTGAAGACCTATTTGACACCACTCTGGAGCTGGCGGAAGTACCAAGGGACTGGAGCACTGCACATGTGGTGCTGCTCCAAAAGAGCGGGTCAAGGGCCAACCCTGGCAGCTTCAGGCCAGTCAGTCTGACTCTGATGGTTAGGATACATGCTCAAAATGTGTTTTTACACCTGTGGCACAGAATAGCACATTCACACAGTGAAATCACCTTTTGGGACAAATGAACAAAATGATGGTGGTGCATTTAATGAGGAGGGGTCTCAAAAGGGCCATGTTGAAAATTTGGTGCACCACCTCAAAAAAATGGCCACGTTACACCCGGGCACTGAATAATTCCTACGCACATATGTAGCTTTGGTAACTTGGCAGTTCTTCACAGCCCTATTGACTCTGGCTAGAACTTGTTTATGTAGTACCAACAAGCAGTTCAACTAGATCATGTTTAACACAATACAATGCACTTTATTCACTGTCAATTTCTAGTGTTATGCACCCATAAATGTAGAAAAAAGTGAAGCAGATTAACAAGATACAGATACAGTAACAGTGCCACCCCATCCACTGAAAATATATAGCTTGGCCTTAGCTGAAGATACATTTTCCTGGTTGGAAGAACACCACCCCAAGAAAGTTATACTGACAGCAGGAGCAATGGAGAAATAGAGTATGAGCAGCATGGTATCAGCTGAGAGTGAGATGAAATATTCCTGTCAGAGACTATCAGGTATGTGTTGGATATGTGCGCTGTTGCTCTGCTGTGCAACTGTATAAGGAAAAAGTTAAAATCAGTACTACAGTCCACTAATCTGTAGTACTAGACAGTCCAAACAACTGATATACAGTCAACTCATACAAAAGGAGCTGATGTACAGTCAACTCACAAAAAGTGTAACATAAATCTTGACAAAATTAATACAATGGACCAAAGATGTTGACAGGCCCCAATGGAAGTTATTTGTGTTATGTAAATAAAAAAAAAATATTCTAGTTTCACTGTGAATATAAATAAATTGGGCATAGAGGATGTACCTTGACTAATCAGAAGTGTCTCTTATAACTTCTTGCAAATTGAGAACCAAAAAGCAAAAGCTGCAGGGTTCTGGAGACCCATGTAATTACAGTGGAATAATCTTTCTTAGCCAAGAGACATCTCTAGAGCCCTATTTACTTTTTATCAAGTGCTTCTTTTTTTTCCCCAACTCAAATTTGATTAAAAAGGGAACAACAATTGCTTTGGATTAAACAGCAAACCATGAATGCACAGTTAGATACTATAACTGATACTCCGGAAGAACAAGATCATGGTGTTGATCACCACAGTGCCTGGATTGCATTCTGTTAGTGTTTTAGCCAATTATAAGTATGCTATTTATTTTTTAAACATTTTAAATTTCCAATCACAAAACCTGAGTACTCAACCTCGTAGTAAATGCACACTAGTATTTAAGGACCCCATATTCAATCAGAGCCATTTGAGCCATGTAAAACTGTATCAGGTCCACTGGGGGCATATTTATTAACAGGTACAGTGGTTAGTATGGCCCACCTTACACCTATAAAATAAAGCTAAAAAAAACTACAGGGCGGGATATTGCTCCATAACCTCATTAAAAATCAGAACCACAAAAATGGAAACAAACAGACCCACTCACTGGTATATTTATTAAGTGCTTTTTCAATTTCATAAACTATTCTAAGTACAGCACCATAGTATGATTGATGTTTTGTAGTGTCACTCATTACTTCATCAGGATCTTTTGGTGCCTACCCTTGTGTTCAGCTATAATTGTAAATACAGTGTCCCATTCATTGCTTGAGTCTTATTCTTATATTGCATGTGCCCATTTCATGCTAAAAGATGCCATGAGGCAAAGAATGGGACAAGATAGAAACCAGCAGCTTCACTAAATATGAATAGAAAGACAATGAAAGAAAAAGTTGAGTCTTTTGCTGTAGAATAAGGCTCAGGCAATGAATGGGACACTGTATTTACAATCATACTGTAGCTGAGCACAAGGGTAGGCACCAAAACATCCGGATTAAGCAGTGAGTGACACTATGAAATGTTGACCATACCATGGTATTGTATTTCAAATAGTTGATGAAATTAAAAAGGATTAAAGGATTAAATATATTGCTGAGTGGGTCTGTTTGTCTCCATTTATGTGGGTCAGGACTATTTATAAGGCAGTAAGTATGAATATTGGGCTGTGGTAGCACCACACAAAATGCTAACTGTAAGTGTCTGTACTACAACCCCCCTGCTGGCAACAGGCACCCAGGAGTAAAAGGATGATATAAAAACAGAGAAATGGGCTACTATTCACACAAGAGTGATCTACAGATCTCCAGTGCTGGGAGAAGGGGTAGAGAATGAACTGACGGAATCAATACCAAGGATGTCTAGCAAGGGAGAAGTATTGACAGTAGGAGACTTTAATCTACCAGACGTAGATTGGAGCCTCCCAGCTGCAGCACCAGCCAGGAGTAGGAATATCCTGGACTCCCTGCAAGGAGAATTCCTCAGTCAACTAGTTACGGAACCCACTCGTGAGGGGGCATTACTGGACCAGGTATTAACAAATGGGGATAGAGCTGATAATGTCACAGTGGGTGACCACGTGTGCCCAGTGATCACTGCACAGTGTGGCTGATATGAAAACAGGGTCAGAATCAAACCACAGAAAAAAAGAGGGTCTTAGACTTTAGGAGGGCTGTTTTTAAGAAAATTGGGGAAAGCCCGAGGGATGCCCTGGCAGGGACAGGGAAACTTGGAGGACTCGAGGAACAGTGGGCAAAAATTAAAGTGGGCATTGAAAAGGCAACAAAAAGTGAGTTAGCAAGAGCAAGAAGAAAAAGAGACCATTATGGTTTTCGAAGGAAGTAGCAGAAGTATAGCAAACAAAAAAAAAAAAAACAGCTTTTAGGTGGTACAAAAGCACACAGAGGGAGGAGGGCAAGGAGAATTATTGGGAGAAACAAAGGGAGGCAGTAAAGGCGGTCAGGGCAGCAAAAGCTCTAACAGAGGAAACTATTGCTGTGCGCATATGTACAGTACAGTAGTATGCACTCTTTCATGTTCAGTCGGTGGCTGGCCTTGGTGGTGAGAGGTGGGCTATGCCAGTCACTGGCCTGCAAGGGGTTAGAGGTTGGAGCGGGGAGGTCAGACAATGCCAGTTGGGGGGGGTGGGAGGCCACTAGACTACAGGGGTAATGGGGAAGTTTGCATTTGGTGCCTACATGTTAGGGATTGGGTCAGGGTTGGGGATGGGTGCTGTTTGCACATTGATGGGATTCAGGGCTTTGGACCTATATTCGGGGGTCGGGTGGACATAAAGCCCGAAGAGGCTATATTAAACAATCGGGGGGTCATGGGGCATAACAAACCCCAAAGGGGCTTTAACCAGGGATTGGGTGTTGGGGGCATATACAAACCCTGCAGGGCTTTACAGACAGGGGGGTTGGGGCTACATGTACTGGGGCTTGGACAGAGGCACATTTGCACAACCCCTGTTGGGCATAAAGTTAACTTACACCAGCTAAAAGCTGGCGTAACTCTAATTTGATGGATGTCCTCTGGGGGTTGTTTGAGAATAGCCAACTGGAGGACTTGGTTGCTGCCCTTCCAGAATAGGGCGTAATTGCTGCCGTAAACCCCTGGAGCCACATTATAGGGGATTATGGTGTGACTGGTGGCGTAATTCCACTTTGGTGCAAGCAGCCTGCAGCATGTCACAGGTTACTTTGCAGAATACCAATTGTTGCAACTGCTGGCATAAATTGCTACTTGTGCCATTTTTTTTGGTCGAAGTAAATTTACACCAGAAGTGACATTTTGAGAATCGGGCCCCACATTTTTATTTTCACTTTTTTTAAACAGTTTTTTATTTTGGTTTTACTTTAGACAATGTGACCAATACCCAACATAGTTTTGCCCACATACACATTCATCATATATCTGCAGTCAAATTGCATATGTTAAGGGTGGGATTTTCAAAGCCCCCCCCCCAATACTTTTAACACAACTGTTCAACTTGCATCAAAACATTAGAACATACTAAGCATGGTCTGCCTTCTTGTCACAAGTGTTGCAAGCTGTGCTCGTAAAATGAATTAATGAAGAATGCTTGATTTTTTTCCTTTTTATGTTGTCTTGCATGTGCAGTGCAGACAACAGATTGTGGTTGCTTTAGTGAAGAAGTGGGATTTGGAGGTGCAGCCTGCTGCAGCCAATGGCGCCACTGCTTTTTGAGGCTGGGCTCTGTGGCACCAATGGCATAGGATGCTGTCTATGACAGCAGTCAAGAAATGTGCCACCACCTGGAGAGAAATAAGCCACTGCAATCAGGGAGTACCACAGAGCAGTCTCTGATTGCAGCAGCCAATTACTGCTTGCCTCGTCTGGTCCAGCAACATGGTGGTGGCTTCCCCGTCAGCTTCTCACAGTCTCCACAGAAGCTGAGGGACAGCCGTCACCTTTTACAGTCCCTCTGAAAGCCAACGGGGTGCCCAATCTCCCTGTCGGCATGCCCCCTTCTAAATTAATTTGCCAACGGGGGTGCCCAATCCCCATCGGCATAATGTACCCCCCATTTCTTGTATGCCGAGGGAGTGCCCAATCCCCTCAGCTCATGTGACCCCCCCCGTCACTGACAGGATGCCCAATCCCGTGTCAGCATGCCCCTCTTAAGGTAATTTGCCGTTAGGTGTGCCCAATCTCCGGAGGCATGATGTACCCCCATTTCTTAGGTGCCAAGGGGTGCCTAATCCCATGGCTTATGCGACCTCCAATTCTAGTAGTAGCTGGTGGGGGTGCCCAGTTCTCTATTAGCTACAGCCCCCAAAATGATTAGGTGGCATGCTGGGAGCCCACCCCAGCATGCCAAATGCCCCTGTAAAAAAAAAAAGTCCCGCAATTTTTTTTTTACACTGTAAAACAGAAAATGGTCTCTTGTTGAGTCTGGTGGCCCCTCCTCCAACCTGAGCCCACCCTCTGTGCACTCTGCCTCCCCACACCCCCTTCACTCCATACTTACCACTGGAATCCAGCTCGATGATCTTTGGTGGACCGGGAACATGTCTGCACTCTTCAAAGCTAACCTCAAACTGAAGAAATGTCGGTAAGCTGTATAATGGCATAAATGTTTTTTTTTTTCAACTTATGTGAATATCTCACCCATTTTTTTGATTTTTGCCAACAAATAATTTTCAACATGGGGTTTTTGGGACCCCTTCTCATGAATTCAGTCACTGTCATGGCATTATTCGGTCTCGAAAAGTGATTTTGCAGTCACTGCATGGAAACACCTTTTGGGACCGAGTAACAAAATGACAGTGTCGCTGTTCAAGAGGTGGCCTCCCAAAAAGCCTATGTTGCGAATTTGGTGAGAAAATTCCAAAAACATGACTGTGTTACGAGTGTGTGTTGCACAGTTTCCACACACACTTGTAACTTCGCCAATTTGTAATATTTTCACTCCAGATTTTCAACATTGGCATTTTTCCATACCTCTTTATGAACAGTGCAGCTGTCATTTTTCACATCCTGCTCGAAATGTGTTTTAGCACTATTGGCGCAGAATAGCGCGGTCACTGTGGGAAATCAGTGTTTGGGACAGATTATGAAAATCACAGCAACACTGTTCATGAGCAGAGGTCCTAAAATGCCTGTGTTGAAAATTTGGTGACAAAAGTCCACAAAATGACTATGTTACACACGTGCATTGCGCAGATTCCACGCGCACTAGTAACTTCAACAATTTGTAATATTTTCACCCAACATTTTCAACATTGTCAATTTTTCACACATCCTTATAAACAGTACAGCTGTCATTTTTCAGATCCTGTCCAAAATGTGTTTTCGCACAAGTGGCGCACTATGACATGGTCGCTGTGGAAAACCAACGATCAGGACAGATAAAGAAAATCATGGCAACAGTGTTCATGAACAGAGGTCCCAAAATGCCTATGTTGAAAATTTGGTGAAATAGTTCCACTAAATGGCTCTGTTCCAAGTGTGCATTACGCAGTTTCTACGTATGCTTGTAAATTTGTGCATTTTTTATATTTTTACTCAAGATTTTCAACACTGCCATCTCTTCACATCTACCTATGAATGGTACAGCTGTCATTTTTCTCATCCTGCCCAAATGGTGTTTTCCCACATCTGGCACAGAATGGCGCAGTCACTGTGAGAAATCAACGTTCGTGACAAATTAAAAAAATCACAGTGCCACTATTCATGAGCAGAGGTCCCAAACACTTTCATGAGGTGGGGGGGTCACAAAAATTCCATGTTGCAAATTTGTAGTGCAAATACCAACAAACAGCTGGGGCATTAAGGTTTCAAACCATAACTTCCCACCCTGTGCAGACTGACAGGCATCAGGGGTATGTCTTAGCATTGCCGGCTCTCATGCTCATGCCATACCATCCCCCCCCCACCCTCAAGCCACTGATAGGCATCGAGGTGTGCCTTGGACTCTTCAGCTCCACAGTTCACTCCATTCTCCTATGCTGCACCCATTTCAGTGTATGTCCTTATGAAATGGGGTGACTGTAAAGCCGAACACCCCAAGGCACACCCCAGCACTTGTCAGTGTCTGCAGGATAGGGTGAGGTAAAATGCCATGAGTGTTATGCCTGAATGGGTTGAGCGTAAGGCCTGAGGACCCCAAGGCACAACATGATATTTGTTGCACTGCAGGGTAGGGTGAGCTGAAATACCATGAACATTATTGCCAATGCCCAAAGGCACACCTCAGTGCCTGTCAGGCTCTGTAGGGTGATGTGGGGTTTGACATCACTTTCATATTTTCACTGCCATTCCAATTATGCATCTGTTCAACTCCTGCACTACCAATTCCAATATCAGCAAGACAACATTCTGCATTAACAACTGCTTGTTTTGCATTGAAGTGGGTAAACTATTGCAAATGCACAGAAATGTTTGAAAATAGCCATTCAGCATTTTGGTCCACTTATTTTCACATGATCTGGTAAACTGCTCCTTCATCAAAATCTTTAAAAGGACACTGTCAGCTTTTTTGACAAATGTCAAATTGTAGTCAAGCATTTGGAGTGAGAAAAAAAATGTCAGCGCACACAGATTGCTGCAAAAATTAGTCTTAAATTTATTTAAGTACAAGACAGCAGATACATACACCAGCTATGCCCCAGTGCTTTGAGTTTTGCTGCCCCTTCATTAGGCTTTTGCCGTGTTGCCTACTCCATGTGTACAAATTATATAGCCAATGCTGGTTTGCCACACAAGTAACTTATTTCCAAAAGTAACATTTCTTTTTTTTTTTTTAGTTAGATGTAATTTTTAACATCCTGACTTAAATGCTGGCCAGCCAGTGCTCCTATCTGTTCATGTGCTGAAAACGGTGCAGAGCTGTGAGAACACCCGTTTATGAATGAGTTGGCAATTTTTTCATGTATGTAACAAACAGTGTGCATGTTAGTATTAAGTATTCTGTTCTAAGCAAAGTAATCTGAGTTTAAAACAAACACTCAGTCCTGTCTAATTTGTGATTGAAAGCTGAAGCTAGATTAACTTTGGTGAGTACAGGAGATTGAATACTACTGGGCACACTGTTTGTTACATATATGAAAAAATTTGCAACTCATTTATGAATGAATGTTTCCATGCCTTGTCCCCATTTTCAACACATGAACACACAATAGCACCAGCAGGCTTTTAGGTTGAGATGTGGAAAATGCCATTTAATTATATAAAAAATATAATTTACTTGTGTGGCAAACCTGTGGTGACTATGTAATTTGCACACATGGAGCAGGCAATGGAGCAAATGCTTTTATTTATTTTTTTAATTTTTTTTATTTTAGTCTTTGGTAACCGGGTAATGCCCACTAGGTACAAGTGCCTGTTTTCAGGGGTGACCTGGGAGCTTGAATACCCTTTGACATTTACCAAGAAAGCTGACAGTGTCTCTTTAGCGATCCAAGCCCCTAATTTTCCTTGCTTTTGCAGGTTTTGAATGCCAACTTTAAGGAACATAACAGGAAAGAGGCTATGAATAATAATACGATACTGTATATGTCTTGAAAGTGGTGCTGTGATAGTTTTGTTAGTGAAATGGGTAATGGTCAAAAGCTAACTGCATTAGAATGTGATCTGAACATTTTTTTAAAGTCTGCAACACAATTCATATATGTAATTATGTACCTTGAAAGCAATATAAGCAATGATGTGCAATACAGCCAAGTGTGCGTAGTAAGGCTGTTATGGCTTTGAGGGGTTTTGATGGTATTTATAAACCATGTTTGCAAAGCACAAATAGTTTATATTAATCTCCATAATCCTTAGGGTAGCATTACAGCCTCATTTGTACACGTAGAGTGCATTTTAGTTGTCATTTTTTTATTACTATTTGTGCCTGCTACAGTACCAGTTTATTTTCATTCTTTGATGCCTGAGGTTGGAATTGTAAATCAATTCACAGTTTACAAGCTTATCATTGTATTGGTGAGTTCTTAGTGTATGTCAGTCACAACTTTAAGGGGACGCAGAAACTCACTGATAATAAGGCTGCAAACACCTGCGGTTTATACAGAAATTAACATAAAAAAATGTAAACAGAATAAAGCCATCATTCACCCAAAAGGGCATACAGTATCTGTACTTTATTTTTAAAACATGGATGTAAAACAGCATGCAATGTAATGATATGGAATTTAACATATCGCATTGATATTCTGTAGGTATTTGTCAACTTTGCTAAACATCAGACAGAGGAAGATTACACAGGAGAGATGTATGTCAACTCAGTTGCCATTCAGGAAGAAGTACCAATGGAGCCTCTGAAGAATGCAGCACACAAGGAAAATGTCTGAATATCCCATCATCCAACTCCTATCATAATCATTTTAAAACCTCCTGTGGTGGCTAACGTGCAATAGTAATGTATTCGTATTGGACAGTCCATGATCATGAAATCAAAAACTGACTTAAATGTAGACCACCTGTTTACAAATGTCTTTTTTGTAACAGCAACTTTGCAGAAAAGCAGTTATAATAGGAAAGAAAATAATATTATATGATGTACTGTGTGGTAGAGGTAATACAGAATTTTATTCAGGAAGTGACCAGTCAGCTAAGGTTCATTTCCATTGGTGTCCTGAATGTTATGCATGTGCATGCAGTTTTCATTGTCTCTTAATTGCAATGTTGTCTCATGCTGTTTGGGCAAGAGGACCACAAAGCAGAGCTGAGTGGTTTTGCCAGCCTAAACAGCATGAAATAATGTTGTGATTCAGTAAGAGACAAAGCAAACAATTCATGTACAGTAACTTTATTATGAAGTGATCTAGCAGTTTTCATGTGAGAAAGAAACTTACAGAGGCAATGTAATGGTCAAACATTTTTATTCTTTTCTGTCCCCCCTCCTGTTGCATTCAGAAGTGACAAAATCCACCATGTTGATGCGCTCTAAAGGTGTGCAATGGTGGCTGGTGGACTTTGCTATAGAGGAAGCATTTTGGGGGATATTGTTTTTTTTCTCATTAAAATAAATCCAGCAAACTGACAGCAGCACTTCTAAGACACAGAGGTAAGAGGTAGAGTGGCAGATTGGCACTTTTTTACAGATACAAGTGATGGTGGGAGACATCAGGGTGAGAATCAGCTGAGTGCTGTTCGAGAGACACCATCTACAGTATATGCTAGATAAGAGGTGCCATATGTCTGCACTCTAATTGGATGAAAATGTTAGACTGCTTTATAATATCATTCCTTGGTGTATGTTGTGGTGCCCTTGATATTAAACCATGCCCCCTATATAACACAACTACTGTAAATGAGCACTAGTACACAAATATCAATGCACATTCTTTATTTTCAATGTTGATCATTTTTGCAAATATCTTTTTGCACAAAAGTGACTATCTGTAACACAATACATTTAGCCACAAAAGAAAAGGTCGTATTCAGGGATCCTCAGTTTAGGGATTCGTGAATTTTATATTAACATGTAATATTTTAAATATTCTTCAAAGGAGCACTGTACTGAATCTGTAAGCTATTTTTCCCAGTTGAAGCCATGGTTTAAATACTGATTTCTGTTCTGGCAATGCTCTTCTTGTCTTATAGAGAACTCAATAGGTATTTCTCAGTGATACAATAGAGGTCAGTAATGTTTTAGAACTTTATGATACAGTACAGTATGTACCTTTCAATCACAGAGTTCTATAGTAGAACACGGATGCATTGTGACACTAATGGAAGAACTTAAGAACATAAACACACCTGTAAAATGACATTTAGCAATGTTTGAATTGGAAACATGTATTCAGGTTCCTAAAACACAAGTAAAGATGGAACAATAAATGTATTGGACACAGAATTAAAAAAAAAAAGCTTCTATGAAACAAATGACTTCCAAGTTCAACACAGTCCTCCTTAAAGAACTTTAGGTCTTTACACATATATTTAGTTCTTATATTTTAGCATGTTAGAATTCATTCAGGAAGAAAACTATTTGGGACACTGTGGTTTTGTATTTATCTAATCTTAATTTTATATTATCTGGTGAAATGATTATCATTTTTTTTTGTTTGTTTGGTTTTTTTGCATGATTACTCAGCGGCAGACATAAGGAGTTTGATATTTGTTGAACATTCAATAAACTGCATTATACCATACCTTTGTGTGTGGCTATTTATTAAGGTAAAGAAACAGCATATCTTTCTGTAAGCTGTGTAATTCACTACCTTCAAGGAGAAATAGTTATCTCCCATCCATGTTTTCTATCAGCAATAGCCCCCAGGTCCATAGCACTATAAAGCTACAAAGAAGCCAGTAGTGAAGACTAATACTTTTGGGATTCCAATCTTTACATAATACTAGAACATAATTAACATTATGCAAAAATGTCAACACTACAGTAGTTGTTCTACAAGACTAATGACAGCAAAGATTATTCTAGTTATAGTGTTATATCTCTGTTGCTAATTTGGGTACTACTATAAGTATCTTGCCACTGCTTAGCATGTGCACTGCCATTGTAACCCAACTGCTCAGCAGAGGTCATAACTCCTTTCTGATCACTGAATAAGTCCTAGTAAGGAGCTGGGGAAGTGGACAGGGGCTGTCATGCAAATGGACCACAGGGACATTCACAAATTGTGGCCTCCACATGCCTGGGTACATGCAGCTGTGCTTCACATGATTAACACCTGATATAAAGCAGATGGTAACAGGGACTGTAAGGTAAGAGGAGAGGCAATGTATGCAGGTAGATCCCTGGACCATTATGTAAATATAATTCTTGGGCTGTGTGTGTTGGGGAAAACTCAATGGATCACCCAAATGGAAAAGAAAACAATGGGGAAGTATGTGGCTAGTCCACTGGACCATCAGGAATCCCTATGTCATAACATGAAGGGTTGGGCTCAGGACTACCAAGAACAAGGGAAGATGGAGGCACTTCCAGCCAGGATGCCTGTGACACTGTGCAATATGACCACCACCATGCCATGTTAGTTCAGCCATGATCACAAGTATGCTCTGGGGTGTTTCTGCGGATGCTAACCCTCTTTTCACCTATTAACATCCAGAAGGTACCTTTGCTTTGTGCTAATGTGGGGAAGAGACTCATCTACATACATTATGAGACCAGTTTTGATGGTGGAGCTTTTGGGTGGCAAGTAAAATTTTTGATGCAAAGTGTTCATTCTGTAGCAACCCTGTTTGAAACTAAGGATTATGCTCCATGTTTCTTAATGCAACATTTCTGCAAACCTTAATTGGAGTAAGAGCTGTCAGCTCTTGTGTCAGTTTTTTTAGTATCAGCTGTGATCCTAAGGAGCTAACTGCAAAGCCTTCCAACTTGCTTTACATGATAATTAAAAATGTATTTCATTTCATCATGAAGAGGACAACAAAATATTTAATACCTTTATCAACTTGGGTATGTGTAGTCTCACTGGTTTGACGATTATTATATGGATGCATGCTACTATACTTAAAATCACTAAATATACTGAAGGGACTCCAGAAATAAAACATGGCCTCTGTAATTACATACATGTGGCAGGACTCATAACCATTGCTTATTAAAATCTAATGCTTGTCTGTATTTCTGTCTTACTCTAACACCATGTAAAACCTAAACTGATATCATAGTTGCATAGCTCTTTACTTTGATTCAAGTCCTCTGGGTGATCATTATAATTGCGACCATGAGAGGTGGAGTGGGTGGTTATAAAGCAGCACTGAAAGAAAGACTAATGGCAGCAAGTGGATAGAAATACAGTACAGCTATGCCAGAAGATGTTTAATGGAATTCAACTGTAAATGTACTAACATTTCAAGCACTTGTTATCTGGTATATACATTGGTGAGTTCCAATTTGGTCTGCTACTACTCTGCCTTTGTATCAGATCAGAATGAGCTTGGTGCATTCTCTACAGTCATGGGTTCCATTCCCACAACCTTCATTTGTATTATGTGTGACCCTAAGCAAGTTACTTAGTCTCCTTAGGCTCTTGGGTAATCCCTAAAAATGGGCCTTGTGCCCAGTGGGCCTTATCTGGCTACTAAAAGAATAAATAAATAAATAATACATAAATAAATAATTAAGAAAAGAAATGCTGTGCAGACTTTTCCCAAATCACCTACTCCCACTTGAGGAATTGTACAGCTGTCAGTTGACAACTGTATCATTTGTGCAAGTTCCTGTACGTGTGCTGGGGAGGACATTTTTAGCCCATAAAGGTACCAGAGCAAGGTGGATTTGGATTAATGAGGAGAGAGTCATCAGAACAAGATGTGGTTTAAGTAGAATAAGGGCCTGATGGTGGGCAGATATAGTCAACAGGTTAGAAACTATCCTTAATATGTTTGTAACCCTATTTTTATTTACAGCTAGAAAAGTTGCTCCTTTCCCTATCATTATTTTAAGGAGCACCATCCTCATCTTCACCACCATGGCAAAGTGGTCAAAAGATGTGTAGTTTGTTTGAAACTCATGGGTCTCATTGTCATTTTCTGAAGGCTCTGTAGTGATCTCAGGTTTAATGGGATGGTGTTTATAAGAAAAGCTTTACTTAGTCACTGACAAATCTATAGGTGGAAAACTGGAGAAGCAGTCAGTTGTTTTTTTAGTTGAAAGCTGTGATAATGACCTTGAATATTTTTTTTTCTGACTGGCAGCAGTAGTCTTATTAATATTGCCAAATTGTGTTTTTCCTTTTGTTTTAAATAAGTAAGTTTTATTACGTGTAATTTCAGAATGTACAATCAGGATAAAACATACATGCAGAGACACCCCATGACACTTTCCCAGGTATACATTTCATAGCCTTTAATTTATCCCTTTGTCAGTCGATAGATTCATTTCATTGTCTACATTGCCTCATCACCATTAAAGTCCATGACTCCCATTAAAGCATACATTCCCTCCCATCTTTTCTGGAAAGCTATATAAGCATGCCTCAAGGAGGCTATCATCTTTTCCGTTCACAGTACTTGCACTTCCTCTTGTTACCATTCCACTACTTTTGGTGTATCCTGGTCAACCCAGTATACGAGAGATATTTTTTTAAATGCCATTGAGACCACAGAAAAATTATACTTTTTATGTCCCACAACATATTTAATTCCTATTCCCAGGAGTTCCTTTACTGGAGTAAAGGGGTCTTCTAATCCTAGCAAGTGATCTAGCCTGTGTTATACACCCTGCCAGAAGGGCTGGGCCATTTCATAGTCCCATATGATGTGTTTCTGAAAGCCTATCTCATTACCACATCTTGTGCACACTGAAGAATTTTGTGCCAAGTATATCATTTTTCTGGCATGTAATAAAGATTCTGTATGATTTAAAACTGTGTGAGTCTATATGCATCAAATTAAATTTTTCTCTTGTGTGATAAAGATTTTGTATGATTTAAACTGCATGAATCTACATACATCAAATGTAATCAGTCACTGGGTGTTATTTCAGACTGTCTCCCATTTTTCTCATTTTGATTCCAATTCAGTGCTTCTAAAAATATTGGGAGGCAACACCAAACCCATGCACAGTATGATGATTTTTCTCAGTGATCTGTAAAGTTAAGAAATTGCATGAGGTTTCTGGAAAGCCTGGGTAACTTCTTGAAGTACGGTGTAGATTATTACAGTTAGAAGTGCTAACCCATGGGGGTGTCCATGTGTTTTTACTAGTTTATGTTGTATGTCAATTAATTGAAAAACATTGATAATTAAAGTGTAGTTTCATTTTACTGTAAATGTTGAAATTATGTAGATCTATGATGGTTGGTTGACAATTTTGTTGTCGACCAAGGTTTCAGCGACTCCTTTATGTTGACTGCATTTGCAGTTGGCACAAAGGGGAGTCACTGCAGACTTTGTTTTCTTCAGGTGTGGGGTTCTGCCCCCCGCAACCCTGCTACTATTATAATCAACTCTGAGTATGAGTTATATTCTGGGAGGGGGTGCAATACCCCCACAAAGCAATGATGGGGCCCCATGCCAACTCTACAGTGACCTGGCGTTGTTATCGCTGTAGTGTTGGTCCATGAAAAGTTGTCATGCTAGTGACAGTATACCAAATGATGCTAACTTATCCCGTTACAAGCTTTGGTTATACCTTTCTCCTGCCATTTACTATCCCAAATTTTCTGACCCACAAGTTTAAAGTTTGGATTCTGCTACATAGGCTGCACATTTAATAGTGTAAGGATTACACTTCATAAACCTGCACAGTTGTCTATACAGTACTTTATTAGGGAAGTTACAGTTGGTGTAAAGTGAAGAGAGTTTGGTAGTTTAGAGGTAGTAACGTAGCAAAGATGGTGAACTAATGGCATGCTTATTACAGAACTCTTTTTTCAGTGTGAACCACTGATTCATATACTGATCTGTGTTCTCTTCTAGGGGATTGACCCCTTCTAAAATACTTAGCCCCTTGCAGAGTATGATAGAATGTATGAAAATAAAGCAGAGTGAAGCTGATTTTCTTCTTTTGAGTTGCCGGTTGAAGATAAGCCATCCAGGGTGGTTTACCTTCTTATAGAAAAGTGGTGATCACAGAGTGCAGCTTTTGCAACCAGGCTATATAGAAATTTGCAGCCTACCTAATGGGTAGAGGGCCCCAGGAAAGACATTCATTTTTGTCATACTGATCCAGCCACACAAACAAATCTTTCTAGATCCTGTTTTAGGTGAAACATGACATTGTCTAGATAATCTTTTATTATGCTGGATATTCTACTTGATACAACAATATAAGTACAACAACTTATCTGTCAACCATAGGGATGTGTGAAATTGGAAAATTTTGCACAGTGAAATATTTCACATATTTAGCACATTTCACGAAATATTTCACTGGGCAAAATGTGAAATTTCACTCCCAAGCCAGCAAAAGTTTGCTTGCGGGAGAAATTTTTCACCAGCGGGTGAAATTTCTCCACCTGCAGTGAAATTTTGCCACCTGCGGGAGTAATTTCACCTCCTGTGGTGAAATATTGTGGCCACTGGCCAAAGTTCTCCTGGTGTCTTGTGGTCCCCTGCCCCCGCCACCACTGGCTGAATTTTTTTCCTGGTGTCCAGTGGTCCCCCCGGGCTGAGCACTGGCTGAAATGACATCAAATAAGCAGCCACACACACAAGTTACCCTGCGCCCTCCTTTTGTTGTATTTTAAAAAATAAATAAAATTCACCCTCCTCTCCCTGGTGTCTAGTGGTCCCTCCCCCCGGCCGATCACTGGCCATGGTTACATGAAATAAGCACTCCGCCCCCAAAGTTACCCTGCCACCTCCATTTGTTTTATTAAAAACAATTCACCCTCCGCTCCCTGGTGTCTGGTACCCCCTTTTAATAGATAGCAGCACCCTCATCTCCCCCCGTAACCCAATCGGGCCTCCAGCACAGCCTTCCACTCACTCCATGGCCAGCAGCCTGACTAAGCACCACCGAAAGACTTGAATGAATGAGCACATACCGTGCTCATTCATTCATTCATTCAAGTGTAGTGGTGCTCAGTGGGCTGTCGGCTGTGGAGGAGAGTGTGAGGCTGTGCTGGGAGATGAGTGGGGTGCTATTATTGATGAGGCAGGAGGGGTGGGGGATCATCTAGACACCAGGGAGTGGAGGGTGATTTTTTTTTTTTTAATAAAACAAATAGAGGTGGCAAGGTAACTTTAGGGGAGTGCTTATGTAATGTTGTTACGGCCAGTGACAGCCTCGGGGCACTAGACACCATGGAGCGGAGGGTGAATTTTTTTTTTTAATAAAACAAATGGGGGGTGCAGGGTAACTTGTGTGTGTGTGGGGGGGTTCAATTTATGGACTTGTGGTGGCCGGCAGTGATGGGTGAAATTGTGAGCGAAATTTTGCTGCAATTTCGCGAAACATTTACCTGCCGAAATTGCCGATTTCGCCAGAATTTCACTGGCAAAATTTTATTTCACTGCATCTCTAGTCATCCACTTGTGGACTAGTTGCTTGAAGTCCTGCTGTCTAACTTTATGGTTTGGGGGGTAGCAGATTTGTTTTCCCGATATTAAATTTATATAACGAAATGCCACAAAACTACTCTATTATCTGTATGATATGTGACGGGGATGAAGCTGGATGAGTCAAATGGAGTAGACTGTCATCCATGTATAAAGACACTGTATAGCAGGAAATATTAGCTTTCAGTTTATGTTTGTTATATTAGCTTAGCTGACAAAAGTGCTGTAACCCCCCTGTTACCTGGAGTTACTAGAATCCCTGTAAGACCTAGTGGTAGGCAGGGAAGGCAGCTTGTGAAACTCCAGTTAAGTGGATTTCACACTGTCTCACTCTGTTCTCAGTCTCAGCTGAGACTGAGGGATGACATCACCATAGAACTATTGCAGCTGCATGAGCCACATTGGAATCTGCAGATGGGAGTTAGGTTAGAATGTCAGGAGTTTTTGAACAGTGAGCAGCAGCAGTTGTGTGTGAGCAGTCTTGAAGAGAGGAGCACAGCAGTCTGTGCACAGGATCTTGGAGCTAAAGCTCTGATATAGAGCTACTTTTAGGGAGAGGTGTGTGTTTCTGCCAAAAGAGGAACACAGTAAGCTGTTCGTGAAGTGGTGGAGACTGCTGTTACTGGTCTATGTGCCCCATCCCTGAGGGGATGGGGGGTAAAATGTTTGCCTGTTATTCCAGAGGCAACCTCCTGGTTTCTGGCTAAGGAAGAAGCTGCCTTATTTTTCTAAGTTGTGCTGTGGCACCAGAAGTTGTCAAGAATCGCCTGTGGGGCACCTGCAACCAAAGGGTGAGTTCTGCTCTTACATGGGGCCTATGTTTCACCTGAACTGTTGTAAAGTGGGTATTGGACTGCTTAATCAGTGGGAGGCCTAAAGGAATAGGCTAAGCCAAAGTAAAAGTATGTTCAAGTCCAGCACAAGGGGAAAGCCAAGACATGTAGAGGAAATGTGCTATGCATTTACCCCTTAATCTACATTGCCAAGCTTTTCAAAAAGAGATGTTTAAGTATGTTCGAGTCTAGTACAAGGGGAAAGTCAAGACATGTAGAGGAAATGTGCTATGCATTTACCCTTTAATCTACATTGCCAAGCTTCTCAGAAAGTGATGTTTAATATCCAGAGAAATTGCCGGGTATGATTTTGGAAGTTAGAGGTGGGAGACCCCCCATCTTTAGTAACCAGGTTCACCTCTACGGATTTACTCTGTGGCCTTTTACTTGCTCAGGCACTTGGCAAGTGCTGAGGGAAGTACCCAGATGTGGGATTGAAAGGAAATTTCCCTTATGGAGTCAAAGGCTCTAAGGTGGTTTAGGGAGCCACCGGAAAATGTGTCCATGTTACATGGAAAGTGTTCGAGTGGCCAGCAGGGGAGCCAAGCCAGGGAAAACCCAAATAGTGTACAAGTCGGGCTGTGTACCCAAAGCAGCATGCAAGTCCAGGCTATGTGTCTGGTGGGTCCAGAGCCTGAGGGCTGAAGTGTTGAGGAAGTGTTCTGTTTCTCTTATCTGCATTACCAGGAATGTAGCCCTGTGGGGCTCCGTCTATGCTTTGTTTGTTCAGTTTGGATGTGAATAAAAGCTACACTTTAGAATCCCATTCCTGGTATTGTACATTACAGTTATTGCTTCCTGTGTTCAGATTTACTTGGGTGCCCCTGTGCAGAGCAGCCAAACCTAGCCCTTGTACTGAGTAACCTAGTCCTCCCCGAACCCAGTCCCCCAACTGGTACTGCTGTCAGGTTCAACAGCATACCACCTGTTGTTTGCAACAAGTACAGGGGTGAGGGGCTTACAAAATGGAGGCACCGCTTTGGAATTTTAATTTAGGGAGGAAAGGTGCTTGGGCAAGGGGCTAGCATTTTGGTTATCTGGCAGTAGGTAGCCCAAAAAGCTGAAGCAAGTTTAACTAGTGTGTCGCTGTGTGCTGTGGTTCATGTGCTTCTGTTAAAATGCCAACTGTTTACCAAGGAGCAGTAAAGCCTAAAAGAGTATGCCCTTGTCCTGCATCATCAAATATTTACAGCATTTTTGCCAGCTTTTAAAAAAACTGTGTGATAAAGAAAAGTGTGGAAGACTAGGGGTAGCAACAGGAAAATTGTGCCCTGGACATTGGAAATGCTTTCTAAAGAACTGTTGTGACAAAGAAAAGTGTGGAAGACTAGGGGTAGCAACAGGAAAATTGTGCTCTGGACGTTGGAAATGCTTTTTAGTAAACTGAGAGACTTGCTGTGTTAATGGCCATGACAAATGGTTGAACTGGGCTCCAGCTGTGGAGTCAGAGGGAAAAAAAAGTGGTTTCTGTAGTTTAAATTTGCCTGCTCGACAATTGCTGTGAAGAGAAGAGCACTCGCGAGGGAAAGAGGCTCATTTGCATGGCATCGTGTGATTGGTGAGGCTGCAATCAGTCCCGCCCCCAGCTAGCTCTGCAGTGACTGCCCAGCATTCGAAAGGGAGAGGGAGTGTGAGTGGAGTGCATGTACTGGCTTGGTGGAGGAGCATCGCGGTGATTAAAAAGTGCTGTAAAAGTATTAAAAATAGACTTTTCTGATTAAATCGGGCTCAACCCGCATTTCGATCAACTGGATTGTGAGTGTGGTGATCGGAGAGACGATTGGCAGGACTGCCCACCTGCTTCCTTTCTGAGGCCTCTATGACTGGCTGCAGGCCATTTTTCCATCGCAGTAAACAGCTACTGATAACAGTGAGTACCAACTGTAATAATTGCTGAAACAGTAATTTTCTGCCAAAAGCCAGCTGAATCTGTGTGTAGCAGTGTAGTCGCTTTGCAAATAAAGACTGTGTCAAGTTTTACCAGCAAAAGCAAGTCTGTTAAGCCATTGACTGTGAGCGTAGTTATGGGTTCAGTGTCAGTTTAAAGTTTCAAAGCCAAGAGAGAGACTGTGAATTGTAGCAAAATATGCAGCACTAGTTACAGGCAATCCTGTGCTTGAAATTCTGAGGCTTTAAGGGACTGTGAGCTAAAGCAATGTTTCAGCAAGTGAAACGTCTGTGGCAAATCATGTAAATGTGCTAGGAAAAAGAACAGTGCAAGTTTGTGCAGTTTTGAGCAAAGTTATCAGTAGTGTGTGTAAATCGGATGCGCAGTGGCTTGACCCAATTTCTGAATGTTGATGTGCAGGAGTGCTGCCGCTGCCAGTACAGGGTGGGATAGTAATGTAAACACAGCAGCAGAGGACCCATTTTAAAAATGAAAGAAAGTGTTCAGTGAAGTGGGACTTTCAGTAACAGTGAGCATTTGTTTGTTTTTCCCTGCAGTCATGGCCTCAGGACCAGCCTGCTACCCGGATCATGCCCGGGCTATGGTAGCAGCAGAAGTAAACAAGTTAAGGGACATTGAGAGGTGTTATTATGGAGGACAACTGCCTTCTCATGTGGTGATTCCTGGATACCCAGTGCAAGTGTGTTTAATATGCTTAAATGCTGGAAGGGACGTCTTCATGGTACCTCACTGTTCGGGGTGCTTAGAGAAATACGGCTTGTTTAAAGCGCCCAAGATTTGTTTGGCTCCCACATGGAGAAAAGTTCAGGAATTTGTAGTTGGTAGCACACAGCACCAGGTGGAGCCTGTTGGAGAAGGCCCCTTGGGGGAGTGTGGCACAAAGCTAGAGGGTGCAGATTTGCAGACAGAACCATATGCTGATGTTTCAGATGCTGGATTGCAGAAGGATAATTCAGAGAGAGCATCGGTAGACCCTTGGAAGGGGGGGGGCCTAGCCCAAGTCTCATAGGAGAAGATGAGATGAGGGAGGCCTTTGAATGGGAGGCATCGACCTCTGCGCCCAGTGAAGAGTGGATAGTCTCAGGAGTGAGGATGACTGCTCACTCCTGGGCACAGATTCTCAGTGAGGAAGAAGAAGAGGGGGAATCTATGTGGCCTTGTGAAAAAGGAACGTATACACAGCCTCAAGCTCTTGCCTCAGAGGAATGCATGGAAGAGAGTGGTGATGCCACTGCCCTGGCTGTGCAAGAAGAAGAAGTCAGGGATCCATTTTTTGTCTCATTGAGAATGCGTATCTGGCAGAACCAGGACTGGCCGCCCCCAAGCCAGGCCAACGGTCTCAGGTTGACCAAAGCTAGTGAAGAGGAGAGACTGGTTCGTAGGAAGGTGAATGAAATCTATGGGATGTCCTTTTCTACCTTTTCTCGGAGAGTCTGGGAGGAGATTGAGAACAGCAGGAAATCCTGGATTTGGGCCGAAGCAATGAAATGTGTGCATCCTGGTGCAAATAAGCATGTCAGGAACAGAATGTTTCACGAAACATACAGCCAGTGGAAAAGAGGCAGGACACTGTTTATGGACACTGTTCGAATAGTGGATGGAGATGGACGTGAAACCTTCCACAGTGTGAATTATGTGCGCCCAGATGGGGTAATAATTCAAGCTCCTGACCCACTGTACTATTGGCCTCAATGCAAGGACCTCCCTGCAAATGTGTCCGTGCCTACCAGATGTAAAGCAGAGCAGTGGTAGTCAATACTGACACACCAGCCGCTGCAGTGCCTTTGCTGTTCCACCAGTATGGACATCCAGGACTCAGGTGCCCCACATTCATCAGTTCTACAGTGTACTGACTTTCCAGAATCCATTGACTGGCCCATCAGATGACTTCAGATCCAGAGAGGACACCAGCGTAGCTGTATCCTGATCCATCACCTAGTAATCGGATGACGTCAGACTAGCTGTTTTCCTTTTTGTTCCTGTTCTATGGTTCCATCTCCAGAGATGACATCAACCCAGCAGTTTCCAGATGTGCCCTCCTGTAGTTCCCAGAAGATGTCCGCCCAGCTGTTTCGGAAGAATGCTGCCAGGGAGAGTCTTTGGCAGAGGAGCAGGTCAGTGCTGTTTGTTCGTTCTACAACGGGCTGGTAAGTCCAAACTTTTCTATCCTTATGACATTGCAGTACACACCGTACACTAGAAGAATCCAGAACATTTGAACTGTCCTCAAAGACTCTCCCCTTTGGGATTTTGGCCTGCTAGAACTGTGCTTCACCGGGCTCCGGCCCAGGAGAGACTCTTTAATGGACTAGCCTTTGGGCACCGTGGTCACTAGATGGGACTTTTAGGGCACTCCATCCCCCAAATGTGTATTGTAAATAATGTCATTGTTTTTCTACTGTTTTATAATGTATATATTGTTTTTCTACCTTTTCTAAAAAAAATCTTTTGGGGATTCTCCAGTGTTTTGATGGAAGGGGTTTAGATAGACTGTGTATGCAGATTAGGAGTGTGTGTTGTCTTTTTTTTCTTGCAGGTGTTCCCGAAGAAGATAGAAGAGAAGAAAGAAGAGGAGGAGGGGCTCATCAGAGTTCCTTGTTAGTACTTTAGTGTGTAGTATGTAAAGTACTGTTGTTGTTTTTACTGTAGTAACCCTTTCCTTCCACAGGTGTGGTTGTGGGGGTATGAGGGAGTAATGTAATAGATGGTATTAGTTTCCTGGTGTGTGGTTGCATGGTGCCCAAGGTCGGGGAGGTCCCTGATTTGTTTTGATTTGAGATTTGAGTTAGAGGCAGACAGATTTTCCCTAGGGGGCTGAGGGGGATAGACAGGCTGTGGTCCTGAACGGCCGTAGGGACTGCAGTGCTGAGCTATTAGGGCTATGCTCTGGACAGTTCTACCAGAGCCACTAGGCATCCATAGTTAGTGGGTAGAGTAGAGGCTGATATGTCAGCCAAAGGCCTCTAGGCCCTTAGTGTTGCCTGCCTGTGCTAGCACATGGTAGGAGGGGGCCTGATCACCCCCCCTCCGCAGGTGGCACATAGGGTGGGATGGCCTAAGGCGGGTAAATAATGACTGCAGACAGTCATTTTCCTGGCCCAGGGTGAGTGTAAACGCTGTTACCCGGGGTTATTAGAATCCCTGTAAGACCTAGTGGTAGGCAGGGAAGGCAGCTTGTGAAACTCCAGTTAAGTGGATTTCACACTGTCTCACTCTGTTCTCAGTCTCATCTGAGACTGAGGGATGACATCACCATAGAACTATTGCAGCTGCATGAGCCACATTGGAATCTGCAGATGGGAGTTAGGTTAGAATGTCAGGAGTTTTTGAACAGTGAGCAGCAGCAGTTGTGTGTGAGCAGTCTTAAAGAGAGGAGCACAGCAGTCTGTGCACAGGCTGTTGGAGCTAAAGCTCTGATATAGAGCTACTTTTAGGGAGAGGTGTGTGTTTCTGCCAAAAGAGGAACACAGTAAGCTGTTCATGAAGTGGTGGAGACCGCTGTTACTGGTCTCTGTGCCCCATCCCTGAGGGGATGGGGGGTAAAATGTCTGTTATTCCAGGGGTAACCTCCTGGTTTCTGGCTAAGGAAGAAGCTGCCTTATTTTTCTAAGTTGTGCTGTGGCACCAGAAGTTGTCAAGAATTGCCTGTGGGGCACCTACAAGCAAAGGGTGAGTTCTGCTCTTACATGGGTCCTATGTTTCACCTGAACTGTTGTAAAGTGGGGATTGGACTGCTTAATCAGTGGGAGGCCTAAAGGAATAGGCTAAGCCAAAGTAAAAGTATGTTGAAGTCCAGCACAAGGAGAAAGCCAAGACATGTAGAGGAAATGTGCTATGCATTTACCCTTTAATTTACACTGCCCAGTTTTTCAGAAAGAGATGTTTAAGTATGCTCGAGTCTAGTACAAGGGGAAAGTCAAGACATGTAGA
Source organism: Neoceratodus forsteri (assembly GCA_016271365.2). Classification (NCBI taxonomy): domain Eukaryota; kingdom Metazoa; phylum Chordata; order Ceratodontiformes; family Ceratodontidae; genus Neoceratodus; species Neoceratodus forsteri. The sequence continues at coordinate 1,208,903,196 of CM057453.1, read as the reverse complement.
GGAAATGTGCTATGCATTTACTCTTTAATCTACATTGTCAAGCTTCTCAGAAAGTGATGTTTAATATCCAGGGAAATGGCCGGGTATGAATTGTGGAAGCTAGAGGTGGGAGACCCCCCATCTTTAGTAACCAGGTTCACCTCTACGGATTTGCTCTGTGGCCCTTTTACTTTGCCTCAGGCACTTGGCAAGTGCTGAGGGAAGTACCCAGATGTGGGATTGAAAGGAAATTTCCCTTATGGAGTCAAAGGCTCTAAGGTGGTTTAGGGAGCCACTGGGGAATGTGTCCTTGTTACATGGAAGGTATTTGAGTGGCTGGCAGGGGAGCCGGGCCAGTGGGGAAAACCCAAATAGTGTACAAGTCGGGCTGTGTACCCAAAGCAGCATGCAAGTCCGGGCTGTGTGTCTGGTGGATCCAGAGCCTGAGGGCTGAAGTGTTGAGGAAGTGTTCTGTTTCTCTTATCTGCATTACCAGGAATGTAGCCCCGTTGGGGTCCGTCTATGCTTTGTTTGTTCAGTTTGGATGTGAATAAAAGCCACACTTTAGAATCCCATTCCTGGTATTGTACATTACAGGTATTGCTTCCTGTGTTCAGATTTACTTGGGTGCCCCTGTGCAGAGCAGCCAAACCTAGCCCTTGTGCTGAGTAACCTAGTCCTCCCCGAACCCAGTCCCCCACCTGGTACTGCTGTCAGCTTCAACAGCATACCGCCTGTCATTTGCAACAAGTACAGGGGTGAGGGGCTTACAGCGCTAAAAAAATCTGATTGCTAATATTACAGCGAGCATAGTGCTGTAACTGGACATAAAGCTGATGTGCCAATTCAATCATGTGCTAAATAGTATTGCACCCCTCTCCAGGCTAAATAAATAGGGCCCTAAAATAAGCTGCTATACAGTAGTTTATACTGTTGATACTCAGTGCTAACCTTTTCTGTTCTGGGATCCTGCTTGATTCACAGGGCTATCAATTCTAAATAACAGAAGGGGGGGAAGCAGGCATCCTTGATCTATCCAATTTTTCAGTGAGAAACCACATGATAGAACTTCATTGCACTGTATTTTGGCCCATGGGTTGGAATGTAGCAGCTGAGCCTATTTTATGTTTTCAGCTGGGATTACGTATTTCTCCATAACTTTAAAGAAATACTTCCATGGCACTCTGTCAGAAGGTTTGTCTGTGTATAGGGATGTGAGTGCCACCAGGCCATCTACATATATGAATGTAGCAATTATATGAAACAGCTTTCTTAGGTGATCAAACAAAACCCTCCATCCCATGAATCCTACTTGCTCTGGGCCAATCAGTGCCACCCAGACTTTCTGCAGTCTAATAGCCAGCAATTTAACCAATATTTTCAAGTTTAAATTTAGTAATGATATTGTCAAAAAGCTGACTATTTGAGAGTCATTCTTCCCATGCCTGGTGAGTACATCTAGCAGGGCTTACTTGATGGTGTGTTTATTCTTGTCTTCCAGCCATATAAGCATAATTGAACATTGCCATTAAATGAATATCAGATTCTTGAGTGCCCTGTAAAAGTTTGCTGAAAGACTGTGATGCCCTTGTGTTTTGTCTACTGTCAATGTTTATATTGCTCATCTCACCTAAAGTCTAGAGTACCTTGCAGATGTTTTTGTGCGCCTCATTTAACTGAGGCCTTTCAATCTTTGAGAGATAACTGTATGTGTCGATGTTGTCTATTGAACATTTTCATTTTCGATGTCATAGAACCCTTTAAAGAAATCCTGAAATGCTTCCTTCATCTCCCTAGGGCATTAGTTCCCAGTCATTTTCATGGTAGGCCTCCCTCAAGCCATGGAAAAGATTTTGAGCCCCCCCCCGCCAAAAACAAATATATGAAATGATCTTGGCCTCAGAAAATGTCATTGCTTTGCACTGTACATCAGAAATATTTGTGAAATGCCTTTTAATTGCTTGAGTTTATTCTCATTTTATTTGAGCTATAGTTTCCAGCAACCACACCTTGGGTTGTTCTACTCTACTTCCATCTTCTGTCTCTTGCACTCTTCTTGTTCCTCACTGCACTACTTCAATAAGTCAGACTGCTTTCTTTGCCCGTGTCCCCTATCTCTGGAACAACCTTCTTACCAATCTCCACCTCTACTGCTGTTATCCTGCTGTTAAGCAACTTCTCAGAGATGATTTTAGGTGTGTTTACAATACTAAATCTGCACCATTGTGAGCGGCAGATGAGTTGCACCAGTTCTGGTCCAGTAGTATAAACAGCTGCTGGAGTGCTGTACTGTAAGTTACTCCATTGTGGCACACATCAATACGGTGTTTTGTTGGGGATATGTACTGGTGCAGGCATTTTATGCCAGCATGTAAACATGCTGCTCTGCCTGCACTAGTGCAGCCCTGTGGCATCATTTGGCAAGTAACTGTCTTACAGTGCCTGTGCACCCAGGTAGCCTCAACTTCCAAATGAACAGGATTGATACATTGCAGTTAAAGTTGCTACATGTAACGTTGACTTCCTGGGAAGACATGGGTGATCTGTTTGAAGAAAATGAAGCCCAGTAAAAAGGCAATAGATATAACCACATCATGAGTCTAACCCCACAACCAACTGATAGACACACATACAATCTCCAGGGGTGGGAAGGCAACCCAGAAAAAAAAAAGCTACAATATTCAGTCTATATAATGTCAAAATATGAGCCAAACCAGAAGCAAGTATTTTCTCACCTAATGCACTTTCATAAAGCCATGGCTCAGCACCCCCCACTCCACATGACCCCAGCCCTGGTAGAAAGCTGGTGTAAATGCAGGGCTCTTGTCATGTTGTGTGTCTGAACACAAGTCAGCAACATTTCAGATCGAGTGGCAATAGAGTGGTGCACATGGCATTGGCAGCAAACCAGCAGGTTATGTATTAACGTGCCTTCTGCTCCCTCCTGTTCTTGCTCCTAGTAGTTCTCCTCTGCTTAATCCTTGTATATTTGCTGTCCTGTACCAGTCACATAAGTCAATTGTTACCGTTTATAATTTGCACATTGTTCCTATCTGTTTACAGTACTGTGCATAGTTTAGTGCAGTTACTGTACCTCTGATTTATATTTACTCTGTGTATCTTCACCCTGGACACACCAGGAAATGTGTCTTGGCTCAGTGTGCCTTTTCCAGTTTCCAATGTGTACATAAATAAACACCTAAAAACAACCTTCAGCTCAGTTTGTCTTTCCCAGTCATCACTTTGTACATAAGTTAATAAATTACTCTGCCATATTCCACTTTCAGTTTGCCTTATCCCCTTCACATATGTAACCCACCTATGGGTTGGGGTTACCAGTTTTCCCTCCTCTCCATTTGTGGTGGCATCAGGCTGCTGCTTATGGCCTCCACCCTGGGGTGGAGTCTCTGCGGGTCAGAGATTGGCCGAGGGGATGGCTGGCTCTACATGGGACTGTTAACGCTGGAAAGCTCCCCTCAAAAAGGTGCCAGAGTATTCGGTGGGTAGGTCTGCAGGAGCAGGGCTGATTACCTGCTCCTGCTCTGGGCACTGAACCTCTAGCTAGATCTCCCACAGAGGTGGTATAGTGGTGGCAGCCCACTGGATCTTGGTGAGATTGGGAGGGGCTGGATTCGAACTTGCATCCTGAGTCTGTTGAGTATGTGGAAGGAGGGCCTCTTCCAAACAGTGAGGGACGTGAGTGCTTTTGGAAGTGGTCAGCATGTGAAACTGGTGGGATTGGAGAGTGTGTGCTACTTTGCCCCCCAATCTTGTGCCACTTCAGAGTCATTTCATTGACCCATCTGTGTGAAGGGAGCAGTATGAGGAGCCAGCTTAAGAGAAGAAGCCTGGTTAGTGGGGAGTCTGCCCGATGGATTTAGGGGGGAAGTCACCTGCGGAAACATGGTGGTGGAAGGGAGGTTATGTGGAGCTCCAGAGAGTGAAGGGGCCAGCAGCCCACCTTCACAGATGTGCAAGAGGTACAGTCAGACATAGGAGCATGAAAAGGAAGCTGCTGCCATATGTCATAGGTCCTGACCTCTTGTTAAACTGCTGCCATTTTACCCAGAGTGTGGTGACCTGGCCCAGGGATTAGCTGAGCATAGGTGGGGGTCTTCACAATCATATGAACTGCCAAAATGAATTCATTACTGAATGTGGGTTCCTGTAGCCTGGATATCAGTTCTGTATATGTTTGTGCCTGACCAGCATTGTTCATTAAATCAGGATCCCCCTGTTCCTGCAAGTTTGTGTGGACATTCCATTTTTTTAACTGTTTGTTGGAACTGTGATGCAGCTAACCTCCTTTTAAGTCCTGCAGCCCTGCACCACCTACCTGTGTCAGCTAGCAGGAGAGACCCAGCCATCAACAAATCCATCTGCCGGTAAGTACTGAACCGTTTTCTATCTTTGGGACTGTGCTAATTTTCCATGGTTGTGACCTCCCTCTCACATTTTAACATCTGGATACCCCTAGACACGGGACGGGGGCCTACATATAAAATGTCCAAAACTCGAAATGTAAATACAATATACTTTCAGGCTTACATGAGCTTCCCCTGAAACAGGTTGGGCCTCCCCTGAGAGGCTGGCCTCAACATTTGAGAAACAGCGCCTTTGGGGCCTTAAGTTAAAACAGTCCTTGGATCAGTGCACCTACCTGGTTAACAAATGCATACATAAATAAATGAACAAATAGAGATTTGTTATTTCTTTGATTACTCTTGCTGACTCCTGTTTTTTGAGTTGCAGGGCAAGAAGCTGGTCTGTGTTTTTGTCTTAAGAAACATACTTATATTTGACCTTGAAAATTGTCAGCTCAGCTTGCTCCCTATTGAGCTCACAATACTGTTCATTCAGTCTTGTCAAAGCAATGAAGAATGGCACCTCTGCTCAATGTGATATAGGATATTCAAGTTCCCCGAGGTAATACAACCACCACCTTTGCCTGGCTGGCTCTTTTAGTTTTATTTATTTATTGATAGTTCAGAAACACCTTTGAGCAGAGCTCATTTACACAGGTTGCACAGCGCATTCACAGAGCTACAGCAGTATTATTAGGACATAACACACAGTTCATTGAGTACAGTGGCTTTAGTAGTGAGTTGGATGAATTTGCCCCCATTAGCACACTTAAAGGCACACCACACAGCCTTAACCTTATCTAATGAGCCTACGTTGGTTGTAAAGAATTGTTGTGAAAAATCTTTTTATGTGTTCTGTAATTTGGGGGTCGTTTTTTAAGACATTATTATTGAATCATTATACCATACCTATCTGATTGATGTGTTATAGACTGGGAAAGCAGAACTGGAGAATGGTCAGAGATAAGCTGGAGCAATATCTTAGCTAAACCTAGGCCTCATCATGTTCTATGACTACAAGTATAAAAAGTTTAAATCCTTAGTGACCAGATTCAGCAGTGTCCTTGGATCTATCAAGTTTTATAATGTCCTGAACCTGTTTAATGGATGTCTGTGCTGGAGATAAACCTTGCCTAGCATTTTCTGATCTATTTAGGTCATTGTTTAAGAATGTATTCCAATCTTCTAATATGATTGGCAGTGTTGACCACTGTGCCAAGAGGCCCATAAGTTCTTTAAAGAAAGGGGGATCTTCTTGGTTAGGGCCATGCACACTTGCAGGTACAATCTCAATCCTAAGAGGCCTTTAAATTAATATATATCTGTCATTCTGATCTCTCATTTCTGTGAGTAGCTGGAAAGGAGTCACTTTGGTTATTAAAACTGCAGCTCCAACTCATTTTGTATGTATCCCCATTCTGAATACCTGCCCTACCAAGCTCTACCTAAGTTGTAGTTGTAGTCACTTTCCTTATACAAGAGTTCCTCATAGTCTTTTTTCAGAGGAGATGCAGTTCTAGTAACCTTATAACTTCATTTTGTGCAACCATCATCTAATCATTTATACCTGAGCTTCCACAACCCCTCCACCCAGCTCTCTCTCCCTCCCCCCTCATCTTCACACATCATCCTACAGTATGAAATAAAGCAACTTTTAACCATGTAGCACAAGAATGCCATGTCAATGAACCCACTCTGGGCTGTGGGTCCCCCAACTCATCTTCTGTTTCTTTCAGGGGTGGGTTCATTAGTTGGCATCTTTCCTCCTTGGTTCCGCTAAGAGCCTGCTGAGCACTTAAGCTCATCAAATGAATATGCAAAGCACTCTTGAGAGATGTCCTCCACACTGGCCCCACCACTAAGCCACATGACCTCACACCTCAAAAATACACAAACACTATAGTAGATTCTGCAGAATGGGGGAAGGGACAGTGGCATCTCCAGAGGCTGAGCCCAGTGTAAAACCCTTTGTGACATTGTTTGAGGATATAATAGATGAGTGCCTGAGCTGATGATAGTGCTCACACACTGCAATTACCCCCAACTGTGTGAAAGTGTCTATATAACATGCCAGTACTAATCACCCCTAGGTGCAACTTAGATTCCATGCCAAGCTTGTTACAGCCATTTAGTTATTTATTTCGCCATTTAGGACTTGCTGAGTGAGTGGACAAGTAGTTCCCCCTTGTTAGAGCACCCACTGTACCAACTTGGTACTTCATTCCCCTCATCAAACTGCACAAGGCAAACGGTGTCCTAGACTGATAAAAAAAAACCTAATACAGGAAACATGTAAGAGATACCTTTCTTTAACCTTAAGAAAAATTCATACAATTCAGAGATCTGAATTTAAAATTACTGTCTTTTCTCTGTAATTCATAACTATGTTAACCCACTGTGATGTATGGATTAGGTGTAGAGAACCCTTAAACCCTGAATTAGGTGTCCATGAAACACAAAATGCATCACCATATCAATCAACATAATGTAAGTAACCAGATATAAATCATCTGTGATCTTCATGATCAGGCATGCCAAATTGTTCACTTGATAATGAAGATTGTGAGTCTGCTGTTATAATTAATGTCTCATGTTTTTACCATGGCTAAAGCTTTATAATACAACCATGAATGCTGTTTCATAATTTGCAGTTGAGCTAAGATTACCCCTGCTGCTTCTGTTGTTGGATCCAAATTACATTTGCTTTTAGGACTGGTCAGTGTACTAAACAATTCCATTTGGGAGCAGATAGGAGTGAGTGGAGACCAGCTGTCATAGACATTTCATTGAGGGTTGAGCTTGTTGTCCAAAATGATTGACTGCTGTATGAAATAATTGTTGGTTGCCATGTCTGTAAGAGTAGTTGAAACATGGATTGGTTGGGAAGGTGTCCAGGCAGTAGGGTGGAGAAAATGGTAAACAAAGAAACAAGAGAGGCTGACAGCAGGAGAAGGTCTTACTGTGTATCCAGTTTGCCCCATGAGGTGTACACACCACAACTGGATCATAACAACCTCCACCTCCTCAAATCCCTATGCCAGTGACAAGAAATTTATGTTTATCCCACCCTCTCTTAAAACCCTCCACTATTTTTGCACTGATCAGTGTCTCATGTAGTTTATTCTACTCATCCATAACTGTCTTTGTAAAATAGTATTTCCTAATGCCCTTCTTAAACCTACACCACCAGTGTTATGCTAATTCCCCCCGGTAATAGTGTTGCTACTGATTGTGAACAATTTGCTTGAATCTGCCTTGTTAATACTCTGCATGTATTTTAACATTTCAGTCATGTCTCTAACTCATTTCTAGTCTCTAATATTGGGGTTCTCCAATCTTTGTACATATGCTCTTCCTTGCTGAGTCTGTATTATCTTGGTTACCCTCTTCTGCACTGTCACATACTTGTTGATGTCTTTCCTTAGAAGAGGGTTCCAAAATCACATATCATACTCCAGGTGTGACCATACCAGGCTTCTGTACATGAACAAGATGACCTTTCTCCTTCTGCTTACCCACCCCCACACGTACACTAATGCATTCTAAGGTGTAAGGAGCTGAGAAGGTGGTTGGCCTACGTGAGCGCCTGTCATTTTACCCATATTAAGACAGGTGGTTTCCATCTAAAATATGTGAGTCTAATCTTCTTTTAAATTGTTGTTTGCCTTTACTGGTTATGACTTCTAGCGGTAGTCCATTCCATGGATTCACCACCCTCTGTGTGTAGAAGGCCTTCCTTCTATTTGTATTAATTTTTTTGGTCTTAGTTGTAGTGGATGCCCCCTTGTGCCCACACTATCATTTTTGAATACCAAGTCTAGTTCACTTAGAAGGTAGTTGTCTTGCATTATGTCATAGTACAATAGCAGGTCTCCCCTTACTCTTCTCATCTCGAGTGACATCAGGTTTAATTTCTAAAGGTGGTAATTATAAGATAGTGTCTTTAGATTATAAATCAATTTGGTACTCTGCCTCTTTATTTTTTCTATTCTGCTAGAACTACTCCTTATTATAGGACCCCAAACAGGACTGCCATAGTCGAGTAATGGTCTAACATATGATCTACAGAAAAGTATTATCACCTGCTCATCTCCACTTCTGAAATTTTGTTTAATACTCCAGGTACTTTTTTATTCTTAGCTATTCAGTCATTACAGTGTGTATCACACATAAATTTTTTAGCGATTGTTATTCCTAGGTCTTTTTCCTCATATGATTCTGTAAGAGGTACTCCATTTAGAAGATATGTTCCTTCCTTGTTTCGGGATCCTAAATGCATAATTCAACACTTGTCAATATTAAAACTCATCCCCCTAGAGTCAGCCAATGTTAGTGTGTTGTCTAAATCTGTTTGGAGCTTAGCTATGTCCTCATCAGTGATAGCAACACATGCACGTTTTGTGTCATCTGCATATTTAATCAGTCAGCAAGTTCCCTGCTGACCCATAGTAGACATAAATATCTGGAACAATACGGGACCCAGGACTGAGCCCTGTGGCACCCCTCTCATCACAGCTACTGTGGTCGAGTAATAGCCATTTATACACACCCTCTGTGTTCTATTTCCCAGACAGCTTGTAATACATTGCACAGTTCTATTTAAATATCTATTAGACTCTGTATAATAACACTGTGTGGAACTTTATCGAAAGGCTTTGAAAAATCCAAGTAAATGTAGTCAACCAGTATTCCTCTGTCTAGTGTTGCTGATATTTTTTTTTTCATAAAAAAGACAGCAGATTTGTTACACAGGATCTAACAGGTATGAAACCATGCTGATCCCTATCCCTCTGGCCATTACTTCCCAAGTGCCCATTTATTTGAGAACGGACTCCATGACCTACCCCTGGATGGACATTAAACTGATAGGCTTATAGTTTGTATGATCTGCCTTACTTCCCTTATTGTGTACGTGCACCACAGTTACGGATATCCAGTCCGGTGGTACTTCATTATCAGTTAACGCTTTCAGGAACAATATTCTTCATGGGGTAGCTATATGAGGTGATAAGAGTTTTAATATTTTTGGTGATATATTATCAGGTCGGGCTGAATGTGTATTTTTAAGGTTATTTATTTTTTCTATAATACATTCTTTGGTTATTTCAATTTCAGTCTGGGTATCAACTGGAATATCCCCTGAGAGTGTCACTTTTTTTGAGAAGACAAATCCAAAGTATGATTTAAATACACTTATAATAACTTTAGGTTCCACAGTGAGTTGTTTTTCAGATACTATAGAAGATAGTCCAGAGTCTGAGCGACAAAGTGAATTTACATATCCATAAAATGTTTTCATATTGCCCTTATTAGAGTTGCTAGCTATCCCTTTTTCCATATTTTGTTTGTTTTTCAAATCTTTTTTTGCATTTTCTTTGGATATTTTTATATTGTAATCATTTATCTTCTGATCTAGTTTTACCGAATTGATCATAGAGTTGCTGTTTTTCCTTCCGTAATTTATTTAGACATTTCGTTAACCATTTTGGTTGAATGCCTCTGCTATTGTATTTTTTTATTTTCTGTATATGTCTATCGCATACCATAAATACTGTATGTGTCTTTTAATTGTTGTCACATTTCAGTAGTAATTTTATTTCTAAGTATAACCTCCCAGTTGATTTTTGCCAGATCTACATGAATAAGAGTTTGATTAGCAGAATTAAAGTTATAAATCTCCCTACACTCCTTTGTTATTGGGATACATTCTTGGTGAAAAATACACAGTTATGATCACTATTCCCTAGTGGTGCCCAAATGTCATTGTTCATGGTATTTATATCATTTGTGCTCAAGATTATATCCAGTATATTCTCTCCTCTTGTTGGTACATTTACATGTTGTTTAAGTCCTATTTGTTCAATTGCCCTTAAAAAGGCGATACTGTGTTGTTTTGTGGCTTCTAGTTTATCCCATACGATATTGGTGAAGTTTAAATCTCCTGAGAACATCACTCTTCCTAGCTCATAAGCTTTCTCAAGCTCATCATTTATTTGTTGTTAATACTAGGGGGTCTGTAACACAAACAAATTATAATGTTCCTTTCCATTCCCGATTCGATTTTGATCCACAGGGATTCAGTTTTGCTGCCTTCCTTTTTTATTTTCCCCAGAAATATTTGAGTATTGTATCCTGTTTGAAATATATGCTGCCACTCCTCCTCCTCCTCCTCCTCCTCCAATTTTCTCTTTCCTATCTAGGTGGTATAGATGATAACCTGGGATATCCTTACCCCAAATTTCTTCTCCCATCCACCAGGTTTCTGTTACAAATACAATTTTGATTTTGCTATGTGGTTCAAGTATTGCCTCCAGTTCCTGTTTTTTGCTTTGTAAATTCTTGCATTCGCTAGGTAACAGTTTATTATGTCTTTTTCGTTTTTCTATGTTTTGTGGACATCTGATATCTGTGGCTGATATATTTCCCAGTCCTGTCCCTCCCCCCTCGGGAGTCAGTTTAATTGTTCAGTTGGTAATTTAGTATTAATCATAGTAGCCAGTGTTTTTGTTCCAATGCTACTCAGTTGCAATCCGTCTCTGGCATATAGATGTTTCTTTTGACAAAAAGTCTCCCAGGTGTTAATGAAAATGATGCCTTACCCCATGGGTCTATTCTGTAAATGAACATTAATATGCCAAATTGTATTTTTTTTTTCTTTTTGACACTTTAGAATTGTTGGGAGTCCTGAAATCACTGCCTTCTGTTCCTTACTTTTTATAAGGCTACTTAGGTCCATAATGTCCTCCACTATGTCCTTCTCATGATCTTTCCCCACATTATTTGTTCCCACATGTACTAAGATGGTTTGATCATTTGTCTGCTTGTCAATCACTTCAGGTAGAATTGCCTTTATATTATTTATTCTGGCTCCTGGCAAGCAGTTGACTTCTCTGTTGGTATTATCTGACCCACATAGTATACTGTCTGTTAGGCATAATATGGAGTCCCCTATGCATAATAATGCATCCCAACATTCTATTGGCATTCCCTGTTGCCTTATTGCATTGTGCTAACATGTTCAGATTGTTTGCAGTAATCACTCCAAGATCTATTTCCTCCTCAGCCACTGTCACCCCCAACCTGTAACCTAACCCTGGATTTTTATTTTCCATTTGCAAAACTTTGCACTTTCTGGCATTGAAACCTAGCTGCTATAACTTAGATCTCCTCTCAAGCCTCTCCCAGTCTACCCTCAAATAATTGATTCCCTCCTTATAGTCAACAATGCCACAGGCTGTATATGATTCTTTAAAGGAAAACTACTGTACATGCAAACATTATAAAATAACATGTTGTGCATTGGGTTTTTGTTTCTCTGATAGTCCCATGCATTCTGTTCCATGTGTCTGTGGCAAAGGTTTTTTTTTCACTTCTCCCTGCCAGTTGTATGGCCCATTGGGTTAGCCATTTAAACTTATTTTATTGCCTTTGATCTGTTGAAATTTTCCCAGAATGCCTCTCAGAATGATGTCAACTAGACCTAAGACCTGTAATGGTGTATTGGCTTTATTATCACCCAGTGACAGCACTTTATAAAGAAAATTACCACACATCCATATTAACAACAGTCGCTTCTTACAGAAATCTAACTTTGGCTGGGGAGGGAGACCAAACACTGTTTCAAAGCAGTTAACTTTCATAAGCAGTTGCATTTGGATGTTGTAGATTATAAATAGGATCCTAGGCTCTTAGTTCTAGTGCTATATCTAATTGACATCCTTCCCAGTGGCATTCTGGAAAATTCCAACTGACCAAAGACAATGAAAGAAGCTTGTGTGACTACCCCCATAGGCTATAAAACTGGCAGGGAAAAGTATTAAAAAAAACTTTCCATAGACACAGAGAACAGAATGCCAGGGGCCAGAGAAACAAAAACCCAATGCACAACATGTTTTTTTTATGATCTGTGCATGAAGGTTTACTTTAAATTATCCTGATATCCTTAGCTTATTTTCTGCATAGCCACCCTCCCTCTTGTTGGTCAGTATTACAAGGCGCAGTAGGAATTCTTGTTTCCTCTTCAGACTCCTGTTATGTTTCCTAAAACAAACAACAAAAACCTCCCTTTCACACTCACTGCTCCCTCCACATCCCTTGGAAACCAGATCAATCTTCTCGTATGTTTTCTGTTCTCCTCATCCAGGAGCAGGTAACCTCCTGAAGGATTTTTTTTAAAGACAGACAATTTCCCTTCAAACAACATGAAGTCTTGCTATATTATGACTAATGCAGTTTTTCCCACCATTAGAACTGCTCCGGAGGTGAAAGAGTTAACTTCCATGCCAGGCATGGAACTTGGAGCGCGAGCTCGGTTAGAGAAGCTCTGTCTGGAGAATGTCAAACTGAAACTGTCAGATTCTTTACTCCGCCTCACTGAACAGTCGCTCCAGAGATTCCTCCTACTGCTCGGTTCATTTCTCGGTTTAAAACAGTTTTTCTCAGTTAAATTCAACCGCGATTATTATTATTTTAACTGCAAACCGATTGGTTCAAGCTCTGTCTGTGGTATTGTAAGTAATGGACAGGTTTATTTCTGTGTGGAACTTGTAAATGTTTATCGGTTTGGTTCGAACCGATCAGGTTGTTTTAAAACTTTATTCTCAAGCATTTGAAAGCTTTTAGAGTGCGGTTCCCGGTTCTTATCGGTTCTAAAAAAAATGGATTTAATTACGGTTTTTTCCCCGTCCCATGACACGGTTGGGAACCGATAAGGGTGTCTTGCCTGGCACTGCCGGAAAAAGGGCAAGTTTTTGGTTAGGCTGGCATTATGTCTGAGAAACCCAAAAGAAAAACCAGGCCCACTGGGTTTCAGCACTGTAGTGTCTGTGGGGAAGCCTTTGCCAAGGCTGATCCACACACCACATGTGTATATTGTCTGGGGTTTGACCACCTCAAGTCAGACTGCCAGATTTGTAAGAATTTTCCTGCAGCTACCCTAGATAAGAGAGTTGGTAGGCTCAGGGAACGAGAGGCCAAAAAGTCCACTGACCCGGATGGCCAGCCTGGTTTGGTGCCAACTGAACCGGAGGGAGTGCCCTCTGACCAGGGAGAGACTTCCTCGGGCCAACATAAAGCTGACTCTGAGGAGCCAGTTCCAGCAAAGAAAACTAGAAAATCAGCAGGTGTGGAGTCAAAAATTCCTTCTCCAACTGCTGCAGAGATAGCTAAAGCAATACAAATTGTCCAGTCACTTTCTCCGGTTCCATCCGAACCGCCACTATCTGGCAAAAGGTCGGTTCGGCCGGTTTCACCGGTTCAAGAATATGATATAGAAGAGTTTTATGAACCAGAGGAGGGGAAGGATGATTATGAACAGTGTGACTGTGACTTTGAGAGTCTGGATGTGCCCATTGAACCGGACATCTCCCCAGACAGACCTTTAGAATCTCCCCCTACGCTTTCTGAGTCCCCTTCTCATTTTCTGTTTTATAAATAATTTGCTGAAACCCTCCAGCTCCCATGGGAGGAAGCTGTGGATGAGCAAGAGGAACCTGACTTTGTGGAAATGATGGATATCCCAGAGTCCAGGAGATTGTCTATTCCTTTACATAAATCATTAAGGAAACAAACAATAAAAATTTTAAAAGCTCCTAATTCTGTGCCTCCTGTGGACAAAAAGATGAACAGGAGGTACACTTTGTCAGGTCCTGATACAGAATTTCTTTCACAGCAATGCAGTCATGTTGGGGTAGTTCAGGCTGCAGCCTGTGATAAGGCTAATATTCCCTGGCTTCACATCCTCCTGACAAGGACTCCAGGAAGATTGATGCCATGGCTAAAAACAATACATGGCAGCGCCTTTGGGACTCAGACAAGCAAATTACATGGCTTATGTGGCAAGATATCAAAAAATCGATGGGACACTGCTATGGCTTTTAGCCAAACAGGCCCTGGCCAGCTTGCCAAGGAGCTGAAGCAGGTGGCTGCTGATGGTATTGAGGCATCCAAGGTGCAATTCCATGCTGCTGTGGATTCTAATGATGTATCCTCTAGAGTTATGGCTACATCTGTGGCCTTTCGTAGATTGGCTTGGCTCAGGTGTACTAGTTTGTCACAGCATACCCAGACTAAGGCTATGGATTTTCCTGTGGTGGGAAATTCTCTGTTTGGAAAGCAGACAGAGAATTATATGAAGAAAATGGATGAATATAGAACCACTTATAGGAGTGCACAACCAAGGAGGCGGCAAGCCACTCCTCAGAGACAGCCCCCCAGGGGTAGAGGCAGGCCTTTTCACGGCCTTTTTACCAAACCCAGGCCTCCTCTTTGGCTTATGCTGAGAGGGGGTTCTTCAGAGGGAGAGGCAGACGGGGTGCAAGCAGGCCTGCTCCCACCCCTCAGCCTAAAGCCCTTGTCAAACAGGCACCCTGATGGGGTGCCCAGGGCTGGTTCTCCATTACCTGTAGGTGGCAGGCTGGCTTACTTCGTTCAGGACTGGGAGTCTTTAACATCAGACAAGTAGGTCCTGGAAGTAGTAAGCCAGGGTCTGGTTCTCAGCTTCAAAAAATTTCCAAAGATGAGAATCAGATCTTTTCCACCTGCAAATCCTCTAGAGACTTTTGCTTTGGAAACAGAAGTCTCAACCCTCCTGGCTCTCAGAGCTGTAGAAAGGGTTTCTCCCCTACACCAGGGCAAGGGTCTGTACTCCAGGTACTTCCTCACCCAAAGAGTAGGAGAATGGCGCCATTCTGGACCTAAGATATCTGAACAAGCACCTTTAAAACCAAAATTCAAAATGGTGACTCTGGCAATGATTTTACCTTCCCTAAGGCCAGGGACTGGCTAGCTTCCTGGACCTCAAGGATGCCTACTTCCATGTTCTTATCAGAGCTCCCACCAGTACCTCAGATTCGAACTGCCCTCAGGCCATTACCAGTTCAGAGCAATGCCCTTCGGCCTTACCTCTGCCCCAAGGTATTCACAAAATGCTGGCAGTAGCAGTTGCTCATTTAAGAAGGCAAAGTTGCCATCTTTCCCTACCTAGACGACTGGCTCATTGTGGGTCAGTCCCCAGACCAGGTCAAATCACACCTGCAAGTTACCCAGCAGCTGCTCACCTCTCTGGGCTTTCTTCTCAATCTTCCAAAGTCAGTTCTGGAACCTGTCCAGGTACTCACCTTTATAGGTGCAGAATTGGACACAAGGTGGGCCAGAGCCTTCCTTCCCCTGGAAAGGGTAAGGAACCTAGTGGCCCTGGCCTCCTCCTTCACTCTGCAGGTCTCTCGACCAGCAAGGCATTTTCTACAGCTCCTAGGCCACATGGCTGCTTCCACAGCTGTAGTGCAAGCAGCAAAATTTCAGATGAGGGACATTCAGTTCCACTTGAGATCCTTTTGGTCTCAAAGAAAAGATCCCCTATCCAAGTTGATCCCAGTGACTCGAACCCTGATCCGGGCCCTTCAGTGGTGGCAGGATCAGAGCAATCTGAGACAAGGGGTCCCCTTCATCCCTCTGTCTCACTCCTTGACCCTTACTACAGATGCATCCCTTTTGGGATGGGGAGCTCACATGGGCAACCTCTCCACCCAGGGATTGTGGTCCTCTCAGGAATCTCTGCTCCACATCAATCTGTTGGAACTCAGAGCTGTTTTCTAGCACAGGTTTTTTCTGCATCTGTTCAGAACAAAGTGGTACAGGTCAGAACAGACAACACCACTACAATGTGGTACATCAACAAACAAGGGGGCACTGGTTTCGGCCTTGTGCACCGAGGCAATGAAGTTGTGGTCTCTGGCTTATTCCCTGAACACTTCCCCATAGCAGTTCACCTCCCAGGCAAGGACAATGTCCTGGCAGATGCTCTCAGCAGGATTTCCTAGGGCCATCACGAATGGTCACTGGATCCCCGAGTACTGGGGATAGTTTCTGCCAGATGGGACACCCCTCAGATAGATCTTTTTGCAGCCCCAAACAATCATCCACTTCCACTGTTTTGTTGCAGGCCCCCAGTGATGGGCTCAGTCCCCCTGAATGCCTTTCTCCTCGATTGGGAAGGGAGGTTTCTATGTGCCTTTCCACCCTTCCCTCTCCTGTTCAAGGTGCTAGTCAAAATCAGATCTCAGCCCTGCAAGATGATTCTGATTGCTCCAGATTGGGCCAGACAGCCCTGGTACCCACTCCTTCTGTCCTTAGCAGTCCATCTTCCCCTGTGTCTCCCCAGGAACCACAACCTGTTAACTTGTGCCCAGAGGAGAGTTTGGTATCCCAGTCTCAAATCCCTCAACCTCAAGGCCTGGCTCTTGAGGAGTTAGAATTTGCTGACCTACACCTTTCTCAAGGTGTTCTCGAAATCCTGAAAGCTTCTAGGAAGCCTTCCACTAGGGCTACTTATAACTCTAAATGGAAAAGGTTTTCCATATGGTGTTCTGGGAAGCATATTTCCCCAGAATCTGCTGATTTGCCCATTGTTTTGGACTATATGGTCCATCTTAATTCTTTGGGACTGAGACCAGCTACCCTGAAAGTGCATTTGGCAGCTGTCTCTGCTTTTATTTCAGCAGGAAAGCCCTCTTCTCTTTCCGGTCACCCTGTATTTTCCAAGTTTTTCAAAGGATTACTTCATACTAATCCACCTTTCAGGGACCCTGCTCCTGCCTGGGATCTTAATGTTTGCATTGTTCAGCTGATGCAACCCCCCTTTGAACCTCTGTCTTCGGCAGAGCTTAAGTACTTGACTTGGAAAACTGTTTTTCTAGTAGCCATCACTTCTACCAGGTGCATAAGTGAGTTACAAGCTTTGTCAGTGCAGACTGACTTTATTTCCTTTCACAGGGATAAGGTAGTCCTCAGGACTAACAGGAAGTTTTTGCCTAAGGTGGTTTCAGATTTCCACCTTAATCAATCTATCTCCCTTCCAGTGTTCTTCACTGATCATTCCTCCTCTGGTGAGAGGAGGTTGCACAGCTTAGATGTTAAGAGGGCCCTAAGTTACTACATAGAGCGTACCAAGGGTCACAGGTTCGAATCCCTCCAACTTTTTCTCACTTATGGTGAGGTTGGGAAAGGGAAGCCTGCCACTAAGAGATCCATTGCCAGGTGGATTGTCTCTTGTATCCAATTTTGCTATCAAAAACTGGGAAAGGTTCTCCCTTCAGGTCTGAGGGCTCACTCTACCAGAGGTACAGCTGCGTCTCTAGCTGCTGCCAGAGACATCCCTATCTTAGAGATATGTCAAGCAGCTACTTGGAAAACGGTACACACTTTCACCAAGCATTACTCCCTGGATATCCAGGTCAGGAGGGATGCTCGGTTTGGCACAGCCGTGCTTCACAGCCTATTCCCTAAGTAGGTTCTGTCCCTCCTCCATGGAGGTACTGCTGTGTATTCTGCATTAGTCATAATATAGCAAGACTTCATGTTGTTTGAAGAAAAAATTACTCACCTTAGTAATGTTGTTTCTTCTAATGGAGTCTTGCTATATTATGACCTCCCCCCAGCCTGCCCCTCTTAGAACTTCTACTTGGGGTATGGGGTGGGCATTCCAGTGTTGGCACTTTTTTGATGCCCATTTTTTGTTTCCACCCCTTCTTTTTGGGGTGTTTGGGTGTTGTATTTTATATTATCTTATCTTATCTTACCTTATTTTTCTGGTCCCCTGACTTGAGTCTTAGTGTTGGGACCAGGAAAAATGTGTTAATATTTAAGTAGCCAGTTGGCTAGTGTAGGTTACAATTTCCACACAGAACTTTAGTGAGTTTTGCTCGTAAAGATCTGACAGTTTCAGTTTGAAATTCTCCAGACAGAGCTTCTCTAACCGAGCTTGCACTCCAAGTTCCATGCCTGGCATGGAAGTTAACTCTTTCACCTCCGGAGCAGTTCTAATGGTGGGACAAACTGCATTAGTCATAATATAGCAAGACTCCATTAGAAGAAACAACATTACTAAGGTGAGTAATTTTTTCTTCTCCCCCACCCCTTTCACTCCCACAGACTTGCTTTTAACTTTCTCCTACATTTCCCCCAAATTAGCCCATCTGAAATCTAGGATTAACTTTGGACTTGGTGTGTTCTTTGCATAGCTTTGGCACAAACTGCACTGTTTTGGTGGTCATGGGTACAAATTGCTACATTATTCAAATATCCAAGGCATTTCACTTGCTATCTTGCCCTGGTAGCTCCTGATGATCTCCACCATGTTCATGGCCACCCCTGCCCTCCCAGCTCTATTCTCCCTAAAGGTGGAGTATTCTAGTATTGTGCTTTCTTGCCCAAGTTTCTAAAGTGGCCACAAAGTACAGCTGGGCATCCACAACCAGTGCCTGACACTTTTGCTTTTTTCACCTAGGCTCCTGCCGTTGACAGTTATAACTTTCCATGAGGTCTGCTTCCCCTTTATGCACTTGTTTGAGCCTGTGATCTGCCAGTGCTCCAGTGACTGGTGCCTGCAGCATCCTTGTTCCTGGCTGGTATCTCTTGCTATGTTTGCAAGTTTCCTTATCCTTCTTGTGAATCAAGTTTTCCTCCTACCTACCCTGAAAGTATTGTCCTGGATGACCCTATGACTCCCTCCATAAGAAAGCTTTGGGTCATATGCCCTGGTGCATCCCTTTTCCAAATCTAGTTTAAATTCTTACTGACATATTCCTCCAGCTTCCTTTCCAATGCCTTGGTTCCTTGTCCACTGAAATGTAGGTAGTCTGACTTGTACAAGGCCTTGCCCTCCCAGAGGGCTCTTTAGTCTCCTATGTACATAAAACCTTATTCTTAGTACCACTTCATTTTCTTCCTGGACTGAGTCACACCTGGTACTGGTACCATTTGTGAGAGGTCTACCAAGGCTACCCTTTCTTTGAGTTCCTTTCGCAGCATCTTGAATCTCTCTTGGATTGTTTCTAAGCTGCATAACTCCTGATTATTGGTTCCCAAGTGGATCACAACATCTGGCTTCCCAACTTTCCCCTCTGGTTAAGATCTGGAGGCTGGCTATGATCTTCTCCACCATCATACTTTAAAAGCATACCACCTTTCTTCTGCCCAGCTCCGGGCTCTCAGCCCACTTCCATGTCCCTTTTAGCCCTAGCAGAAGGATGCTCCTCATATTCTTTGCCCCCTTTTCCCTACCATCCAGCAGACTTGTTCCACATGGACTGGGCCACACTGTTAGGCTCCTTGTATATGGGCTGGACCTGCATCCCCTGTGAAGAGGTCTGACCTGCTCTATCAGACTGAAGTCTATGGGAAGCAAACCTCTCTAGTGACTCCAGAGGCAGATATAGGTGCCTTGTCAATACCCCATGACCTGGACTTACTTTTCCCAGCCAACCTCCCTTGTATACCCACCATAAACCATCCTGTTCATTAAGGCCTCTTGGGCCTATGGTTCCACCAGGAGGAACACGAACCTCCTGCAAACCAGGCAATCTCCCATCTCCCATAGTACAATCTGGAAGATGGTCATGCCACATCCCTGACAGTTCACTACTTCACTCCACTCTCCTGCCTGCCAAAACATTATTGACCACTGATGTGTGAGGGGTGTAATACTTCTAATAGAATGTGACAAGTTTATGCTCACCTGCTAGTCTAGTGCACATATAGGCTTACTCCAGAGAGAGAGTTGAGACCAAAGTGAGTTTGTCTGCTGTTCTGGTATTTTACTACAATATAGGCCTAACCAGATCGGGAGATGTGCCCAGAATGTAATCACTAATAGGCATGGTAAATTCAGCAGTGGCACTGTATTGCTACCTTGTCAATTCTATATCTGTGTAGTAACTTAATTTCCAGCTCTGTTATGCATAACCTTCACATGTTGCTGCCCCTCCCTGTATTATGCTGCTGGATCTTACTTGCTTGATGATTCATGGGCAGATTCTCATGCAGAGCTGTGGACTACCTGCAAATGCCCTTGTACATGCTGTCCCTTTGTCATTGTCCTCTATCAGACTGCTTATGTTAGGGGTCTCTAGCACCTCAGAGACTAAAAGACAAAGCTTCTAGCATGCCATAAGCTACTAGCAGTCATAAGATCAACCCCCCCTCTCAAACATGGCTCTGACTCTGGCTGCCTACAACCCATCCCTCAACCTTCCTTAGAGCCTTTATATCTTTCCTGACCTCCTAGCCTCAATGCAGACCACACAGTGTGTACCATAGGAACAGAAAAAATTACCAGCCCAAATATTTTGGGCACTAAACCCACTTGCCACATTTTCCAGTTGGTGTCCTATCCATATGACACAAAGAAATGGCTTGTGGCTCCTTGTAACCGTATTGACTGCTAACACATGATAGGCTTCTAACAATCATGTGATCAACCCCCCCAAACATAGTGGTGGTGCTGACTCTGGCTGTCTGTGACCCATGCTATAACCTTTCACAGATCCTTCCTCCCTCTCTTTAACTTCACAACCTTAACACAGCATGTATCCACCCAGTATGTCCTGTAAGGAAACAAATACACTATTACAATGATTCTGGGCACTGAGCTCTGTCATCACCACTCCCTGCTGACATCCACTCCTGTCTGCATAAACAAATGGCCTGCTGCTCTGTATAGCAATACCAGCAGCAAATGAAAAACATCTCAAACAATAGGCATGGCAGTGATGGCCAGTAGAGAAGAGGACATAAGAAGCAGCCCAACACATACTGTAATGATGTCGCACAGTAACGTCACTGAAAAGAACCCTATAATGGAACAGTTTGTAGCACTAAACGTTCACAGTTACAGCTCAGTCACCCAGAAGGAGGAAGCATAGTCAGCAACACAATGTCTGTGGTAAGATAGCAATCAAGGCCCCATTTTCCCTGCGGCAATATGGGTCTAACTTCTGCAGGAAGTCCCCTTGATCCCACTGACTTCTGTGGCATTTGTTTCCTAATTCTGCTGAAGGTTGGTGGCGGCAGTTGGAGACTATGACAGCAGACAGGGACCTGCCCTGCACCCAGGTAGGGAAACAAAAGTTTGCTTCAGGGCTGGTCCCATAAACCAGGGCAGTTTGTCAGTTAATTCCTGAGTCCTTACACATACAAAATTAGAAAGTAAAAAAAAACAAAGAATACACCCTGTCCAGCTCAGCCCCATCACACTCCACACCCCACCCTTAAAGTCCCTCCCTCAGTCACCATATTTGAAGTAGTAAATATTTTTATCATGCCTCATGCTGCACAGGGATTCTCAGCCATGTAGTTTCACTACCAGACCAAAATGCCAGTTTCTCACTATGGTAGTACTTTGTACAACTGTATGTGAAGCACTACTTTGACAAGAAACCAAAAAACAGGCCCAATGGTAAAAGTAGATGGCTGAGGAGTGTCACACAGCATGGGACCTGATTAAAACATTATTACTTTAAATAACAAGCTCACCATGACCCAAACCCATACGACCAACTTAGGGGCTGGTTCATTTCCCCAGGGGTGTCATACAGATGAGGCACACTAATGAGTCCTGGGTCGGATGAAGCATGTGTCTGTGTCATCTGTTTGCACACTTTGCAGATTGTGTGAGAAGCCCTTTGGCACCATGCATTCCTGCTTAAAGCTAAACCATCTTAAAATGTCATGGTGATTTGCATATACATCCCATGAAGCTTTGCATTATGGGGATATGTGTGATTTTGTATTTCTTTAAATAAGGTGACTCCAGAAGGCTCTTAGGCTGAGGTAAAGATTTGGTAGGGCTGACCTAGGGGGTGAGATTTACCTGTTATTTATTTATTCATTTTTAAGGTACAGCACAGTAGAAAACTCATGGGCAGGGGCTGTTCCAAAATGCTTTTCAGGACATTTTTTTGATTCTGTGGCTTTCTGAAAAACATTGTGTGGAATTTAATGTAAACCAGAGAATAGTTTTCCATGGTTTATATGATCCATTGAATAATCGTCCTTGGTTTACTTTGAAGAAACAATGTAAACGGTAGATTTATTCTTTCACAGTTATATTTACTCTTCAATGTAAACTGCAGAAAACTATCCCACAGTTCATATGAAACTGTGGAAAACAATTCTGCCATTTACATTATGTTTCACAGTAATCCCCATGCCTGCAAAATCATAGAAAATCGTGGCCTTGGGTACAATAGTTTGATTGCACATTCTGAGTTTGTTGTCCCGCACTGCTGTACCTATGACATGAAATGTTGTATTGGTCTCTTTGGCATTATTAAATGAGGTGTACTGCAGAATGTTGTGTAATTCTTTTGGACCAGCTTTATGTAATGTGGCAGATTGGTTGGATCATGGGGAAGACTTTCTGAACACTTATGTACTATTTATGTGATTTACAGTAGGGTGCTGGCCTGCATGTTACAGATCAGAGTTCCTTGCTTCTGCTCAGTCATTTTTAGCATTGTGCATTTATTTATTTATCTAGTTTTTGTTGACCGGTTAAGTGCACTAGACAATTTCTTGCCTATTTTCAGGCATGACTCGGCAGGAGGAGGATACAGATGAATGCCAACTGACCTTGATCCAGATTAAGCTGTTGGTGGTATTTTAGTGAATGGGGGGAAATTTGGCCAGGGCACTGGGGAAATTCCCCTACTCTGACAGTAGGGGGACCACTGGTCAGTTTGTTGCTCGGCAAGATGGCCACCTCCCCGGCTGGAATGGAGCAGCAAATGGTCTTAGAGAAGAAGGTATCTATCTTAATTTCACCACAAGATGTGTCAGATTCAAGTATGGTGGATCCTGCGATAGGAGATATCCCAAATGCTACTGACCCAATGGTGGTGGAGATGGAGAACCTAGTGGCACCTATATCGGGAAATAATGATGTGGAACGGCTTTTAAATATGGAGGACAAAAAGGTGGAACAATCTCCTGAGTCGATGTATCCCGCAGTTTCTTGTCCTGAAGTGAAAGCCTTATCAGAGCAGCTGATGGCTGCTGAGCAGCAGTATTTCCTTACTAAGTCCTGGCTTCAGAAACATATTAGGTCTGTCAAACTGATGCACAGAACTCTGCTGTCAACAAGGCCCAGATGGAAACCTCTGACACAGCAGCATCAAAGGAGGCAGAAATCAGCTGGGCAGAACGAGTGGAACTGAGTGATAAACAAGCTACGAGTAACTCTGTAATTGCTGCTGTAACCGGGTCTGGGGAAGGTCAGGTCTAGAAGCAGCTTGTACTGCTGTAGGCAGTCTCAGAGGTCCTGACTCAGGGGGTGTTCAACAGACAAAGGACTGGTCAGTGTATAAAGTACTGCAAGAAGCAGGATGGGTGTTTAACTTGGAATTGGGGCAGGGGACTCAGGACCCTCTCCTATCTCATTTGGTCCTGCTGTTTCTTTGCATAGTCAGGCTTTACCCCTAGGTCTGAACTTAACCTTGATGTTCCCTCACAACTAGAACTGATGCAAAACCCCATTTTGAATTTGAAAATTGAACCTTACCATTAAACAGCATTGTGACTACTGAAACAGTGGACACTGTCAACAGGCCTTTGAATATTATAAACCACACTGCTGCAAGGCTGTATGCTTCTCTTTTCAAAACACCCATCTTACCTGCTAAATGGCACAATGTGGTGAGACTATTATATACTGGGGGTTTAAAAGATGTACCGGATAGACTTTTTTGTTGCACGGCAACTTTTGAAAACTTCCATGAAGTTCTTTGCAGACAAACTGCATGCCCTGATTCATGTTTCAGGTGAATCAACTTTTGATATCAGCTTTAAAACAGCTGGAGTATTACAATGTTTTTGGTCACAATACCATTCTCTTAAGAAAATGCCTTTGTGGTCATCTTTTATGGCAACACCCCTTTCTAAACCTGAGCATAAGATTATCACAGTGCTATTTCGTAATGAGGGTGTGTGAGTCCATGATTTAACACACTGGCTGAAACAAAAATTTATTGTTTTGGAAGATCCCTAAGCAATCTTTGACACTGAAAATATTTGGACTGGAGGGTGGAGGGTGAAAGTCTTGTTAAACAGGAATGATCTTGTTAAACAGGAATGATCAGGGAGTGATGCATCTACCTAACTCCTTTTTTTTAGGTCATGACAGAGGGGTCCTTTTTTATCCTGGACAACCCAAGACATGCTATAAATGTGACTTGGAAGGGCATTTAAGCAGTGTATGTGACCATATAAGGTGTACTGTTTGTGGGGAACTGGGGCATGCGGTGTCTTGGTGTTTAAATGAATGCATTAGCAATCTTTGTGGTGACAATGGCCATACCTTCCAAAATTGTAAGTGGGCAGTCCATAATGTTTCAGACCAAGCAGATGGGGAAGAACAAAGACTTCTTATTACCTTGGCTTAAAAGAGTAGACTAAGTAGTTTTAACCTTCACAACTCTAAGAATCAACCAAAATTAGATCACCCCTTGGATACCCCTCCCCTGCAAAAGCCTATGTCTTTACCCCAGGTTTCTAAACCAATAATACCTCCTAGTGAGATTGAAGCACAAAGAGAGGAAGATATGGAGGTAGTTATTCCCAAAATAATAGATGCACCAGTGACATTAGTAACCACTATGCCCCCCCCAGTTTTAGTAGATTCCAGGATACAGCAAAGAGTGACAAGGCAGAGACCACCAGGAACACCTTTAAAATCTCCAATGGATCCACAACCAATTCCCTTGGATAATAAGTATGAAGCACTTCACTCTGACCATTCTGAGGAGGAGTCTGATACCTCTTCCTTGGAGTCTTCTCTCCCTGAGACTTCCTCACATCACAGCACTTTGAACCAGCCTTCAAAACAACAAAAAAGAAAAGTCACACAGAAAACTAAGGATAGGGGGTACTCCTTGAGAAAGGGAAGGTTCAAATGATTCCTATTTTGGCTAATACATAATGGATTTAACCTTTTATACTAATAATACTAATAATATTAAGAGAGCAGCCAAAAGGAATACAGTGTTCTCCTATTTAGCTGATTTACACATGGGTGTTAACTTTCTGCAGGATGTACGCTTCCACACATCTCTTGAAATAAAAGCTTCACAGAACTCCTGGCTGTATGGCCCTTATTTCTGGTCCATTGGTCAAGATACGGCATCTGGGTTGGGAATTCTGTTCAAGGTACTTATAATAAAATGGATTAAACTGATGGATCTTGTACCAGGACGAGTTTTACTCCTCGATGTTTGTGTACTACATACAACTTATAGGTTAATTAACCTGTATGCTCCACAAACAAAAGCTGACCGAATTGACATTTTTTTAATTATACAGCCCTTTTTGTATACTTCAGCTAGCGTCATTTTTGCTGGAGATTTTAACTGCAGTATAACTTCTGAATTACAGTATAAACCCCCCAGAGCAAAATATATTGTGACACAAATTTTTTATGGGATACTGTAACCAAAGCAAGACTTACTGATGCATATTTTGACAAAACTAACTTACATACTCCTACTTTTCATAAAGGGTGTCTAGCTACTAGCTTAGATTATTTCTTAATCTCTAGATAAATTTCAGTGGAATTGGCTGCCACTCAGCTGGCAGAATTTACAGATCATGATCTGGTTTATTTTTCCTTAGATCAACAGTTAAAGACAATTTATGGCCCAGTAATATGGAAAATGAATGCCTCATTGTTGCAAAAAGAATTTATGGTGCAGGCTACTCAAGACTTTATTACAGCTAGGAAAATGATTTTCTTTCTTTTTGACAACCCTTCTCAGTGGTGGGAAACTACGAAATTTGATTTACGGAAGCTGTATAAACAGTTAAGCAAGGCTCTTAGTCATAATCAGTACTTATCCAATCTGCATAATAGATCCACATTTCAAAATTTATTGACACTAGCATACGAAACCAAACAAGACTTGTCTTCCCAAATCTCTCAGATCAAGACTGAATTACTGAACTATCATGAACACAAATCTAAGGTTTTACACTATCAACAAAAATATGGAATTCAGGGGTCTTCTGCGATGGTTTGTCCTTAAGATAGCTGTTGTCAAAAATTAGCTAAGACACAGATGTCCAGCTTACATGCTCTAGATGGGTCTTTGTACACATCCCATACAGATATAATGAATTTGGTCACTCATTATACAACAAAGATGCATAGACCTTTGACTTCTAACTCAGATTTTGCACATGATTTTTTGACAGGTCTTGATATTCCGTGGTAGATGCCATGCTGCTTGAGGAAATATCTAGCTGATAACAGTGCAGGACTTTTAGGTGCACTCTTCTTTCTACAGGAAAATGCCAGGGCCTGATGGGCTTTCAAATGAGTTGTACAAACTTATAGGACCTGATATTAGTGAAGAGTTAACTTTGATGTATAATACAATTTTAGGTTCAGCTTGTATTCCTCTAAGTATGAATATGGGAGTTTTAATATGTATCTACAAAAAGGAGGACAAGGTGGACATACAAAATTGGAGACCAATTAGTCTTTTGAATTCGATTTCAAAATCTTGACAAAAATCTTAATGAAACATCTGTTATTACTGGCAACAAAAGTCATCTGTCATTCTCAATATTGCTCATTACTAGGAGGAGAATTGAAGATCTATTATTATTAATCAGAGAAGTAGTAGAATACGCAAGAGAGGGATGGTTGATGGGTATTTAGTCTCTTTGGTTCAGAAAAGATTTCGATCTTGTATCCCATGATTTTCTATGGCAAGTTTTGACTTATTATAGGTTCCTATAATGTAATACAATGGATCAGAGTGATTTCTATGATAGCTGCTGCCATTCCTTTAGTTCATGGAAAAAAGGCCCAATGATTCATATACAGCAAGGGGTGAAACAGGGCTGCCCACTCAGCCCTATACTCTACATTTTTGTTTTTTTTGGACCCGCTTCTTATAAAAATTATGGCTCATACTGATATTTGGCCTTTAAATATTAATAATTTAAGATTACAACACATCATAGTAGCTTATGCTGATGATATGAATCTATTGGTTGCAGATGAAGAATTGGTTCAGACAGCGGTGTCCATATGCAGTGATTTTAGACACTGCTCTGGGGCATCTCTGAATATACTAAATTGTTCTGGATATAGGTTGGTTCTACTCTCAAATCTACAACCTGTCTATCTGGTATTACTATTAATACAGATTTTATACATATTTTGGTATATTCTTTGGACTGGGAATCTGCACAGTTAAATTGTGAGCCAAAACTGAGTTAGGTAAACAAAAAGTTGCTCACTGGAATAAATGGAAGCCTAATAAGAGAAAGCGAGTGTATTTAATAAAAACTTACCTGAAACTTACCTGATTCCAATTTTTCTGTATATCAGTTATATTTTCCCTTCCCAAGAAATATGAAACTACTTTATGGAGCATTTTTTCAGGCTCTATGGGGCAGTCGTCTCAACCTGATAAAAGGAATGTCACTTACTTACCAATAAATCAGGGAGGCTTGAACATGGTCAATCCAATTCTGTTTTCAATAGTATTTTCTTTCACTGTAATGTTAAACCAGTATTACTATTTGAAACTGCTGGTTGGGAACCTTTGCTATATAACAGATGCCAGATCTGGTTTGATCAGTGGACTGCAGAAAGGCTGGAGTACTTAGAAATCTGAAGCCATACCAAATTATCTTGGGGAATGTTCCTCAGACTAAAACAATGGTATTTGACTGTGGATCAGATCAAGACTTTTCACAGAAAACAACTCTATATCAATCTTTTACATTCACTTTGTCATATGGATCAAGTTTTTGAAAAATGGCCAGTTAATAGATTATCTGCTTGCCGAGTAATAGGATTCGGAGTTATGTGGGATTTGCATTGGTTGGCATGCCATGATTGAATTAATGTTGGCACTAACCATAACATAAGCAACAGATGGAAAGATTATGTCATAGATTGCAGTGTATGAATCAAGAAGAAACTATTGCACATTTGCTTTTTTTATACTGTTTATTTATAGATTTTATGAGTATACAGTACAAACTGTAGTTATACATACTAAAAAGTATGAGGAACGCAGACCCCTACACAGCATGTAATGAAGATTAGTAACAAAATTCAGTACCAAGGATTACACTTATTCATGCAGCATAGGCGAGCTTCATGTTTTAACTAAAGGAGTAATGTTAGAGTGGATTAATATGTAGATTAATGTTACTCTCACCTCTTCATTTCACTTTATATAACTGTATCACCATATTATCCTCCCCCAGCAGAAATAAATTCTTAGTGGGTGGCTATAACGCCTAGGAAATGGTGGACAATTATTATATAGAAGACCTGGTCTCAATTGCTTACATTGTCAAACCTGAACTAACAGGTGCTGTACTAGACTCACCCTACAGGTTTTCAGGTTTTAAAATAACAGGCTATCTTTAAGCTTACAAACTGAGAGGTGCAAAATGCACCAACTATTCCCCCCACATCTCATAAACTATTACATCTATAAACAACATCAATATGCTCAAGCAGCAGTCGGATAAACATATTAAACATTCACATGTTAAAATAGAGAGATGTAATTTATCTCCCAACATTTAAATTCTCTATTTCTTTTTTAAATAGTAAACTACCCCTATTAAATAGACATATAAAGGGCCTTGACTATTGAGACCCCCCACCTTGGTGGGAGCCATGGGGTGCTATAAATGTTACTTGGAAGTCCCAATTAAGGTCCCTTTCAGCCTTCCTCATCTTCGTCTGAGGTCGCTGGAGCTGGATTCATCATCTGAATTAATTTCTCAGCAAATTCTTTCACTTGTACGGGATCCACAAAGATATACATCTTGGATTCATGGTGCACCCACAGCGTCACAGGGTATATCAGTTGGGCCTGGATTCCATTCCGAGAAGGTCCTTCTTTATGAGTTGCAGTTCCTTTTTTCGGTTCTGAGTTTGTGCTGATAAGTCTGGAAAAAGAGCCAGATGACTGTCCTCCCAGACTATTTCACCCCTGGCCCTAGCTGCTTGTAGAAGAGGGATTCTTGCCTCTGTGGACAACAGCATGGCGATCATACAGTTACAGGTCTTTGAGATGCTTCTCCTGAGGTCGCGGTCTCATGGGATGGTAAAGGCTTTGGTAATGGAGATCCCTGAGTCCGATGGCAGCAGTTTTAAATCCTCAAAGATCTTTTTTTTTTAGATTATTTAGAAGGTCGGCTCGTCCCGCGAGCCATAGTGGGAAGTCTACCACCCGCACATTGGCCATTCGCTGGGAGTTCTCAAGAATTTCCAGTTTGCTCTTTAAGAAATGAAAGTCTCAGACAAAGGAAGCATTGCATTCTGTTTGCCTTGTTTTTGCTTCTGATAGGTCAATGATCACTGTCGAGTGCTCCTTTATTGTGTTGTCATTTTCATTGAGCTTAGCCTCCACCGCTGTCAGTCGCTTTAAAGTTTCCTCCCCATTTGCTTGTATTTTTGTGAGAAGGGCCATTACTTGCACCGCTGGTAGCTCCATGTTCTTAGAACCACTCGATGGACCAGGCCCTGAGCTAGTCATAGAGTCTGCTGAAGAAAGAAATGAATCCAGACCTCGGAACCCATGTTTCCCATCTTTCTTAGGTCTCATTTCATGCTGCCTTGTTTCCGATAGATATTTAAATCAAATTGGGGCAGTTAATCCAAATATTTTTACTTTAAATCCGGATTTTTGTAAGTCTATGTCTGGAGATAAGTAGAGAGATGTCCATCCCTGTGCTGTTCCACAGCGCCCCCCTCGCACCTTTGCTTTTTGATTACACTTTTATTCATGATTTTTGGAAATTTGTAGCTCAGGAATGGAGAGACAATCTGTTTTCAACAATAACTTATGACAACCTTTAGAGGAGCATTTTCATTGCTTACGAAATGGCATATAAGTACCTTATGGGTACTGATGACATGTTTTAATGGCAGATTTGGTTAGCTAGATGTGGCTTTACATTGCAGCAAAAGGTGGGAACTCATGCTGGAATTTTAAAGAAAGTAGAACTTGATTTGAAACAGTTATACCTTAAAGAAACAATCCAATTTTCTAAAGACAAACTGTTGGCATTATGCAAGGCCTTCCTGGATTACAACCTTGGATGCACCAACAACCTGATGGTTGGCAACCAGCATAAGCTCATTGTTTAGTTATCTCATGCAATATTAGACTATTTTGGCTTACTTTTCTGTTCTTTTCGGGTTTGTGGAAAGGGACTTTCTCAATTATTGCTTTGTATTCTTTGGTTTCAGTATGTTTTGCTTTTCTTTGGTTTCCTTTTTTTTGATGTCCGTTATATTACCCAATCAATTATTTCACTACTCCTTTCTTTAAAAAGAGAGGGGGTGGTTCTTACTGTTTTCAGTTTTGGGGTGCTCTACGTACTATTTCTGTTTAGAAGTTTGCAGTTCAATATTCTTTTAGGTTTCTTCTCCCTATGTTTTAGCTGGGTTCAAGCTTTCCTTATTTATTGTTTCTGTTGAAATGATGTATTACTTGCTTCTGTTTTTTTCTCCTTGTTTCCCTGTTTTTTATGATTTGTAAGATGTAATACTGTTTGATTGTATTTCATTTTATGTTTCTCAATAAAAAAATTCCCTTACTCTGCTGTCACTTCCAGTGGATGGGATGGAGGGAACCAGATTGCAGCTGGACACAGGAGAAGGAGGAAGTGATGATGTGGCAGGAGGGATGGCCTCCCTACTGACTCCATGCTGTTAGAGGCTGAAGAAACTGAATTGAGAAAGCAAGTTAAAAATATGGATACTACAGAATCTCTGGAGGATGCATAGCCTACTTTGTTGGAGGATATGGAAATAAGTTCTGGATCACAGCTACAAAGCAACAAGAATGAATAGGTTGGGCCTGGTATTTTTGTATCTAATACGGAGCAAGAATAGTCTGTTATAATACGAGATAGACTTACGTTTTTAAGAAGAGAGAAAGAAAATCAGTTAAAGTGACTGAGGGAGCTTGACACAGCTCTTTCTTCAATTCAGCAACCGCAGGCAGCTGCCAGTATACCTGGTGCTTCTGTCAAAAGCAAACTGCCTCAGTCAACAGTGATGACTCCTCCTCTGAATATCTCTGAGACTGTTCAAATGGAAGGTTTGGATCTGGAAAGGTTACAAGATGACAACATAGAGGCTGGCAGAAAGAACAGGACTTCTCCTGTGTGCCTACAACCTCATAGTAGTGTGATGCCTGAGAAATCTGCAAAGCCACAGAGACAACGTTTAGGGCTTGGGTCAGCTGCAAGGGCCCAGGCCAGTATTAAGATACCATTGTAAACTTTGAAGGCCCCTGTTCCAAATACGGAGTGTACATACTCCGTTAAAGACAGACCGAAGGAAAGAGACTGGGGTGAAATAGTAGAAACAGAGTACGATGCCATAGACTGGTCCCCCAAAACAGCATTGGAAGGAGTAGGGTGGATGCAGGTCTTTACTGGGAAGTGGTCACCAGACCCTAACAACCCTTCCTTTTAGGAGCTTCTACAGAAGTCAGTTCCTCAAGTGGCTACCAATGAAGTGCTCCAAATACCCTGGGGTAACTCATAAGCTACTGTAACAAATGATTTAAATATTGAGAAAGTTACTATAGTTTCTGGACAAGTAGTTACAAATGACGTTGATGTTACTGAATCCCCCAGAACAGCAGATTCTGATGGGATTAGGCAGGAGGAAGAGGTGAGGCAAAATGTTGATGATAATTTAAACCCTATATTTAAAATGTCAGACCTGTTTGCTATGGAGGGTGAGCCAACCCCTCAGCACAATGCAGTACATTTGTTGTATAAAGGATGCCTTGAGGAACCTCCAAACAGGGTGCACATTGCAAAGAATTTGCTGAAAACATCTATGCGATATTTTTCTTCTGAAATATTTGCACTTATTAGCTTTGGGAATAGGAATTATGACATAAGTTTTAAGAGTGCTAACTTAGAGCGCTTTTGGTCGCAATATCAGAGTCTGAAGAACACCCCTGTCTGGATCCCCTTCCATGCCATTGCCTTCACCAAACCACTGATTAAAACCATCACAGTGATGTTTAAGAATGAGGGGGTACATGTTGAAGATATTCTATTCTGGCTACATCAGAGATGTGAAATTTTGGGGAAGCCTATGTCCACTCTAGATAGTGAACAAATATGGGATGGGAGGTGGTGAATAAAAGCTAAATTGCATTCTACGGACTTTGGGCCTGCACATCTCCCTAGCTCATTTTTTCTGGGTAGAGACTGGGGTTTCATTTTTTATAATGGACAGCCAAGATTTTGTTTTAAATGCAGCTCAAGAGCTCACCTCAGCTCAGCCTGTGACTCACCACGCTGCAGTCATTGTTTAGGATGTGGACATGCTTCCTCAGCTTGTCTGAATCTATTTAAATGTAATTTGTGCAAACAAACAGGACAGTTTTACTGGCGTATGTCCATGGGTGTCACATAACAGGAAGACTGCTCATCACAGGAAGGCTTGATTAATGTAGCATAACACCAGCAAGCTAAAAAGGTAGCAGTACAGGATTTGCAAACACCTTCAGTAGCATCTCCCCAGACCCTCCCTCAACAGGCAGAACCAGCACAGGCAGGGCAAATGGAGATAGTAGGGGATGCACAAGAACCTATACCATTACAGACAAGTGTAAATCACACTTTTCCTACTAAAGAAACTCCTCAGGAGGTAGCCAGTGCAGAGCAGATGGCAATGCCTCCCTTCCCCAGGGATACTGATAGTTCTTTCATGGTAGTCTCACAGAAAAAAGGCCTAGGCAGGGAAGAACAGGGGCTGAGAGAGCTAAGCAAAACCTAACAAGAGCTAGTAATAGCTCAAGCTCCTGGAAAAATGGGAACAAATATGCTGCTCTTCCTATGGAGAGTACAGATAGGGACTCAGAAGGTGAGGAGTTGGACTCTTCTTCCATTGCCTCAAACAAGAATAAGGAAGGTGGTGGGGAGGGATCCATAGTGAAAAGAACACGGCAGCAGAGAGTATCCAAGACCCTTGAAATTATTCTCCTTGACTAGAGGAATGTTCCTTTCCTTTCCTTAAAGTTGTACAATCAGTACTATTAACATTAATTTGTATAAAAATGAAAACACACAGGGGCAATGTTGTACTTACAGAATTTACAAAGTGATATAGTCTGTGTGTTAGATACATGCCTAAAACAAATTATAAACTGCAGCAGACCTCTAGAGCGTGGCTCTTAGGTCCCTCATTTTGTCCTCTGGTATAGAGGCTTGTGATGGGGTGGGCATATTATTTACTAATCCTCAGTTAAAGATATCACGATTAGTGGATATTCATCCAGGGAGGGTCCTTTTATTAGATGTTTCTTATTGTATTTATAGAATTAGGATCATAGCAATTTATGCCCCATAAACAAAAGCCCAGAGGATCTCTTTGTTCAAGGAGGTACAACCTTTCCTACATATCTCCAGATTAGTGTACTGGTTGGGAAATTTCTATTGTGATTTGACCAAAACAGATTGGGTTTTACAGACTGGAAAATTATTCTCAGACACTATAGCTTTACAAAATGTTATACAAAAATGCAGGACTAATAGACACATATAGGAAAAAGCATGCAAGGTGGATATACATATCATAGGGCCCCTTAAGTACCAGCATTGACTTCATTTTTGTGTCTTTTATATAGAACATAGAAGTTGATTTGCAGATAAGGACCGTAGGTCCATCCAGTCTGCCCATTTCTTTTCTACCTTATAAATGTGCCACATCGCCTTTGCTCTGTCAGTGACCTATCTATTCATAATCATTTGTATTGCTCCCTTATGCCTATCCCATGCCTGTTTGAAGCCCTGCACTGTATTCATAGCCACCACTTCTTGTGGTAAGCCATTCCATGCATCTACCACCCTTTCTGTGAAAAAGAATTTCCTCACATTCCCCTTAATCGGCCTCCCTCTAATCTCATGCTGTGTCCTCTTGTCCTGCTATTTTTCTTATATTTAAACATGTTAGACTCTTTCACCTTGTTTATGCCCTTAAGGTGTTTAAATGTCTCGATCATATCACCTCTCTCCTCCTTTTGCTCAAGGGTATACATATTGAGCTCCGTTAATCTGTCCTCATATGTCTTCTGATGCAGTCCCTGCACCATTTTGGTTGCCCTTCTCTGGACTGCCTCAATTTGGTTAATGTCCTTGTGAAGGTGTGGCCTCCAATACTGCACGCAGTACTCCAGATGGGGCCTAACCAATGTCTTGTACAGAGGGATTATTACCTCCCTCTTACGACTTGTGATACCCCTACTAATACACCCTAACACCCCCTTAGCCTTACCTACTGCTTTAGAGGTCTGCTTGGATGATTTTAGGTCATCAGTGATGATGATGCCCAAGTCTCTTTCTTCCTTTGTGACTGCTAGCAACTCCCCTCCCAGCCTATAAGTGGCTTCAGGGTTTCTCTTCCCTATGTGCATGATTTTGCACTTCTTTGCATTAAATCCCAGTTGCCACTCTTCTGACCATTTTGCTAGTTTATCCAGATCTCTTCTCATTCTGTTCACCCCATCTGGATCATCTACTCTGTTGCAGATCTTGGTGTCATCTGCAAACAGACAAGCCTTACCCTCTAGTCCATCTGCAAGGTCACTAATGAAGATGTTGAATAGGACTGGCCCCAGGACTGATCCCTGAGGTACCCCACTTGTGACTTGCATCTCTTCTGACTGTATACCATTTACCACCACTCTCTGTTTTCTGCCAGTCAACCAGTTTGCCACCCAGTTGACCAACTTCTGACCCACCCGAGCCTACCTAGCTTATTTATCAATCTTCTATGTGGAACAGTGTCAAAAGCTTTGCTGAAGTCAAGGTAGGCAACATCAACTGCTCCCCTTGGTCCACCACTCTGGTTACCCAGTCAAAGAAATCTATGAGATTAGTTTGACAGGACCTTCCTTTGTAAACCCATGCTGTCTTGGATCCTGTGCCCCTATGGATTCCAGGTGTTGCACTATCCTTTCCTTAAGGAGTGCCTCCATAATCTTGCCCACTACTGAGGTAAGACTGACTGGTCTGTAGTTCCTGGCCTCCTCCCTGCTACCACTCTTGTGGAGCGGGATCACATGAGCCCTTCTCCAGTCTTCTGGGACCTCTCCTGTGCTCAGAGACTCACTAAACAATTCTGCTAATGGCTCTGCTAGTTCCTCCTTTAGCTCCTTAAGTACCCTGGGATGTATGCCATCAGGTCCCATTGCCTTATCCACCCTGAGCTTAGCAAGCTCTTGTAGGACCCTTTCTTTTGTGAAGGGAGTAGTGCTCACCTCCCTCCCCCCTGTGTCCATGATGCTGAGCTGTGGGCCCTGCCCTACCTTCTCTTCAGTAAATACTGAGCAAAGTATCTATTTAGGATAGATGCCTTTACAGGGTCCTCCTCCTCACATGCTCCCTTTTCTCCATTGCTTAGCAATACCCCTCTGGACTTTCTCCTTTCACTAATGTATCTATAGAAAGTCTTGTCACCGCTTTTACTGTTCGTGCTAGTGTTTCTTCAGTTTGGGACTTTGCCTGCCTTACTGCCTTACCTGCTTCCCTTAGGGCAGTTTAGTATGCCTCCCTATCTTCATCCCGCTGTGTTCCTTATATTTCCTGAAGGCCAGCCTTTGGCTCTGACCTTTCTGCTACTGTATTTGAGAACCAAAGTGGTTTCCTTCTTCTTTTGCACTTCCTTTTCTGTCTAACACAATGGGATGTTGCTTCAAGTATTGTATCCTTAATGCTTGCCCACTTTGCCTGTACCTCCTCACCTGTGTTTCTTTGCCAGGGCTAGCTTAACTCTGTTGGCCATCTTATCAAAGTCAGCTCCTCTGAAGTCCCATATTTTGCCTTGGAATGGGATGATTTAGATGTAGTAGCCAAATTGAACCATACCATGTGATGGTCACTGGCCCTCAGGTGACCTTTCTACCTGAGATCTGTGATCCCTTCTTTGTTAGTCAGTACTAGATCTAGGATAGCCCTGTCTCTTGTGGGTTGCTGTACCAGTTGTTTGAGGCCCTCCCCTGCAGGGAATCCACTATGAGTCTAGTTCTGGCAGATGTTCCTGCTGGTATTGACCAATCTGTATCTGGCATGTTGAAGTCTCCCATTATCAGAACCTCCCCTTTAGCTGTCATGTTTTGTATATCTTCTAACAGTAATGTGTCTATGTCCTCCCTCTGGTCTGGGGGCCTGTAGACAACTCCAGTTCTTATGGCTGTCCCATTTCCTGTTTCCAGGGTGACCCACAGTTCTTCTGGCTCCTTATGTGTATTCTGAATTTCTGTAGCTTTGATATTTTCATTAACATACAGGGCCACTCCACATTAACCATGCAAGATCCTAGTATTCCCCCCCTGTGAATTTACAGCCCATATGGTTCTTCAGGTTAAGACTGTATGTGGATCCAGTACACAATGTAAAAAAACATACTGGAAGCTGAATGAGTCTGTCCTTAGTGACTCCTCACTGCAAAAGGCATGGTGGAGGGAGTGGACGGCTAGACTCTCAATAGCGGACTGTTATACTTACATTTTGGAATGGTGGGAAGACACAAAACAGTCTTGGCAGCAGTTTTTTCAGAAATGGGCACACTTCAGATCCACTACAGATTATTTAAAATATCTGTAGTTTCATCATCAATTACAGAGGGTTATTTCCCAGATGAAAAGCACAGGTTAGGATCTTAGTGCACAAGTGATTAACCTGAAGAAACACATGGTGTCCTTATAATATGATAGGGCTAGAACCCTTCAGCAGGAACTCAGGTTTGGGACACAAATCTCAAAAGGTTCCATGGACCCATATAAAGAAAACAGACACAGAACTGAGAAAGGGTAATAACAGAACTAAATTCCCATCAGGGAAACTAGTTAATACTCCACAAGACTTACTGAGTGTGGTAGAGGACCAAGTTATGCAAACTTTTGGATCTCCTTCCCTAGAACCTGACATACAAGATATCTTGGACTCCTTAGAATTGCCCCAGGTGTCCAAGATGGATGCCCAGATGCTTATGTATGAAGTATCACTGGGTGAGGTGAAAGCTGCTGTACTGCAGTTATCTTCAAACAGTGCTCCTGTATCTGATGGAATTAGTCTGGGATTTTATAAAACGTTTACTGAGGATCTATCCCTGCTTTGGTAATTTTATATTCCACATATTAGGTACTTTCAAATACTCTGGATCAATGAGGGATGCAGTGTTAGTGTTGATCCATAAGAAAGGTCCCTTCAAGAAATTGGAAACTGGAGACCGCTGAGTTTGTTAAAATCAGATGTGAAAATTTTGAGCAAAATTGTGTTAACAAGAATTTCTAAAGTGGCCCAATCTCTCATGAGTCCTTTTCAAACATGTGCAGTTCAGGGTAGAAGACAGCACAATAACTTAATTACACTACAAGAAACATTTTATAAAGGGAAGGTGGAAAACAGGACAGGATATGTCCTTAGTTTGGATCAGAAGAAGGCCTTTAATACGCTTTCACATAATTTTCTATACTCCACTTTGAGAGGGTTTGGTATTCCAGACACCTTTGTTAATTGGATTCAGGCTATGTAAAAAGCCTCCTTTTTAAGTCCTAATGCTAGTGGCCTTCTTCTTTAGTTTGTTCTTTGCATACAACATTTGCCCTGCCCTTTGCCCTAATACAAAAAAGTGGGTGCCATGAGTTCAAGAAAGGCTATCTCCTTGTTTGGTAGCTTGGGAAAGT
Source organism: Neoceratodus forsteri (assembly GCA_016271365.2). Lineage (NCBI taxonomy): Eukaryota > Metazoa > Chordata > Ceratodontiformes > Ceratodontidae > Neoceratodus > Neoceratodus forsteri. Next base: position 1,208,865,326 of record CM057453.1, on the reverse strand, counting down.
AAGAAAGTGAGGTCATTTCCCCTAACAATCCCAGGCTATGAGAAAGACTGCATAAGAAATATGATAAAATGGGGAATTACATCTGCACACAATTCTACCATGGATAGAAAAGCTATATATGCAACAATTTTAGTAGTTGAACATACTGCAGAGATTGAGTTCCCAGGATGCCAGAGATCTAAAATGCCTTATGTCTTAAAAGAGTTGAACAATAATAGAATTCCAGCCTTTGCCTGGGATTGCACCTGGCTGGGGAATTATGGTAGGCTTGGAGTAAATGGGAATAGTAAACACAAGAAGTTATCTGCGCGATACTGCCCTAGGTCAACTTGTACTCAGGTGGTAGAGACACAGCAGCACCTTTTTCTAGAACGTCCTTTCCTTTTGGTTATACTTATCTCAGTCTTGGGAGGAACCTGGTTTAAAAATACTGCCATATCATACCATTATGTATTGACCAGAGGAAAATAACTTAAGTAGGTATCATAAAGATACAATGGCCCGGATATTCAAAAGGGTTGCACCATGCGCAATAGGGTTGCGCTAGCGCAAGTCCGAAAATGCACCATTCCACGATATTCAGTGGGAGGCAGTTGCGCCACTGAAAACTTGCTGAGCAACAGTGCAATGCAAATGAAGGCATGTGCAACCAAAGGGGGTGGATCCATGCATAAAGAACACAATGCAATATTCAAAGGCTTGCGCAATGCGCAACAGTGGATTAGCCAGAAGTTGCGCCATGGCGGAAATGAGCCAAAATTAAAAGGCTCAAGGATGAGGCGCAAGAACCCGACAAGGAATGCTCATGAGGCAGCAACAGAGAGCAGGCCACAGCAGCAACCGGTGCAGGCCAGGGAGTAGGCAGGACAGAATAGTGGCAGCGAAGGTGTGTGGGGCCACGAAGTTCGGATCCAGTAGGTGTACCCGGTGCAGTGGGGTAGCAGTCAGGACAGTGGGGGAACAGAACAACAGCTGGGGGCACAAGCCAGGAAGATGGACAGTGCCACCTTCCACATGGAAGCTGCAGTGAGGGGGGTGAGAAGGCATGCTGCAGGGGGACGTGGCCATGGAAGGGCCCGTTGGTGGTACGCCCCCAACAGGCAGTACCATGCCCGCATCAGCTTTGAGCTGTATTCGGATGGTGAGATTGTGGGCCAGTACCACCTGAACAGGGCAATACTGAGGTGGCTCTGTGAGCTGTGCAGTGATGTGATGCAGGCACCCTCACGATGGAGTCATGCTCTGTCAGTGGAGACGAAGGTAACAGCCTGCATGTGCTTGCTCGCCACGGGTACCTTCCAGAGGCCAACAGGGGACACCACAGGCATAACACAGTCGGCCACGTCACGCATCCTCACCCAATTCCTCAGCACATTGCTACCACATGCTGCGGAGTACATCCATTTCCCCAGCACCGTGGCAGAGCATACAGCAAACATACAGGAGTTCCACAGGGTAGCACGTATGCCTGGCATGCTAGGAGCAATAGAGTGCACCCATGTGGCTATTCTCATGCCACCTGGCCCTGATGGGGCTGCATATCACAGCCGGAAGGGGTACTTCAGTGTCAACTGCCAGGTGGCATGTGATGCCAGTGGGCGCATCATCAATATCTGTGCCACGCACCCTGGCGGAGCACATGATTCATTCATATGGTACCAGTCTGCACTGTGCCATCGATTTGAGAGTGGGGACATCCCCACAGGACACCTAGTGGGTGAGTATGCATGTAGGAGCGGCAAAGTTGGGGACAGGTGGGCAAGCCACGGTGCCATGGGAGTGGCACATAGGGCTAAGGACAATATGGACCTGAACATGACACTAACCTCCACTATCTCCACACAGGTGACAGTGGATACCCACTCCATCCCTGGCTGCTCACACCCTACTGGCGCCCCATGACCCCATTAGCAACTCTTCAATGAGGCACATGCCGACCACGCAACATCATCGAGTGGGTGTTTGGGATGTTGAAGGCATGCTTCCGATGCCTAGACACCTCCAGCGGTGCCCTACAGTACAGCCCCTCAAAGGCCTGTGGGATATTCCTGGCCTGTTGTATCCTGCACAACATGGCCAAAGACTGTGGGATAGCTGTACAGGTCGAGGAAGGGGGCAGCGATGGTGACGCTGGTGATGATGGGGATGAGCAGCCCCCCTCTTGGATGGCGTGACCCCCGACTGATCCGGCTGGCCCAGCTGCACTGGGACAGCATCACAGAGGAGCACTTCGCACAACATAGGTAAGTCATGGGGCCATGTGCAACCAACACTGTCCAGGCACAACCCACATACACACAAGGTAACACACCAGGGGTGCATGACGGCAAGGGGAGTGGAAGGGTACAGGCGCATAAACACACCACCAGGGAGGGGTGAATAGTTACATGCTACATGGACACACACACACAGACACACACACACACACACCAGGCACACAGTACACAGGGGCAGTTGCACAGCAGAGCACGAACAGACATGTCAAACACACAGATCCACAGACCACCCCACCACCTGTACTGTCCATGCACGTGTGTCAGATGCTGGGCACCCTTGCACCTTGGTGTACAGTACAATGCAGGCATCATCATGCACATGCACCTGTGGACAGCAGTCAGGTGGGTGTGCAGGTGGTCCGTGTGTTGGTGTGTTGGGCAGGGCACCCACCCATGCACTGTCCACCAAGACACACATTGCACACAGGGCAGCACCAGACAGGGCCCGCACTGGGAGACAGGTCAGTCCGGTGGCACTGAGCCACAGCCACCACGGATGTGTGGGCGGCCCCAACGAGACCCAGCCACACTGGCAGGCTGAGCATGGACCACTTGGGGTGGCACCAATGGACCATCAGGGGTCCCACTGTGTGAGCGCGACCTTGTCTGCACAGGGGTCTGCAGCATGCCAAACATACCTGCACCAGGGGTGCTCAGGATGCCCACAGCAGAACCCGGCATCGACAGGCTTGGTGTCACACGACACTGGGAACGTGGAGTGGAGAGCATACTGCGTGGGGTGCACGGTACAGGGGCAGCTGACTGTGTGTCCAATGTGGCCATGACAGCAACCAATGCCTGGGTCAGCCTGCCAATGGCTGCGGTCACATCCATCTGCATTTGGACCATCTCTGCCAGGATCATTGCATTGTCCCTGCTGTGCCACTCCACAGCCACACACAGTGCCTCCACTGACATTGCAACCTGCATCTGTTGCTGTACTGATGCCCGCAGCAGGTAGGTGTGCTCGTCAAATGGGTCATCTGCCAAATCGGCAACCTGCCCCCCAGAGTATGGAAGGGCCTGATGTTCAGCACCCCTTGAGGGTGGGCACTGTTCACCAGGACCAGGTATGGGCAAGTCAACAGGCGGTGTGCATACGCCACCGCTGAACTCTGTACCCCCAGACCTGGTGGGTGACTGCCACTGCTGTCCCTCTGCCTGCTGTGCCCAAGGGACCAGTCGTTCCAATGCTGTGTCTGCAACAGTGCCAGGGACCTGCACAGCCACCGGTGCTGCCCCACCGGTGCTGACAGGCACAGCCTGGGACAGTGCTGACATGCTGGCACACACGTTGGAACCATCTAGGTCCATGGGCACGGGCTATCCTGCTGTGTGTCCATTATGTGACACACACGTGTCACTGCCCATAGCTGCCATTGCATCATCAATGGTGCAAGTTCATGCACAGCCTCAGCCACAGCGTGCTGGCATGCTTGCATGCCAGACTGCTGGGACACAGGAAGGGCACCCCCCACACCTGACTCACCAACATCGGAGATGGCGGCCAGGCATGCACACTGGTGCAATGCACGCCGGCTACCAGCAGAGGTGGATGGACCCTCCTCCAACTCTGACTGCATGTCCACAGTGCACGGGCCCACCACCACTGTCCCCCTGCAGGTGCACAGGATCTGTAACAGAAAGTGAGAACATGTTAGTGCATGAGATCAACCTTCCCCCCGCCCCCCACCATGTCATACCATGCAGTGATGGGCTTCCACCTGTCTGGAAGCCACCTCCTGGAACACCCTCAATGGCACTGCACTGCATGGATGCAGCAAGACAGTCCTCCCCCAGGGTCAGCTGCGCCACCTCTGACTGGCCCCCGCCTGTGGCAGCACGTGCCACCCTTAGGGCTGCCACCTTCTCCTTAACCCGTCTCCTGTCGGTCCCCACCTTCTTCTTACATTCCTGCACGGAGTGTTGGTGGCTTCCGTGCAGGTTTAAGGCACGAGCTACCCCTTCCCATGCAGCAGCAGGGGCCTGAGGGGTGCCCCCGCCGTCCACTGAGTAGTGGCTCCTCATCCAGGTAGGCCTCGTAGAGTGCCTCTGTTTCAGCCTTTGTGAAGTTGGGCCTCCTCTTCCACCCACCATCATCCTCCTCACCCAGTCCTTGCTCGGCCATGTCACGGTCTGTATGGGTGGAAGTGGACACCTGTGACTGTGCAGTTTACAGCATTATCCCATGACCATAGTCCATAACATCACACAGCATGCAACCCACCTATCACCTGCAGTAACCGAATATGGCCACTGCAGATCACTGTCGCACATTTATAGCGCAATGCATGCAAATTAGGAGTGGAGCAACTTTAATGGGATGCAAATCGCCGCTGCACCTTTGAATGGCTGATCAGCTGATTTGCATATGATGGCTGAATATCGCACTGTTGCGCTTTGCGCAATACAGTTGAGCCGGCTGAGCCTATGGTGCAGTTCTGTGACTACGTAGTACACCACACCATGCATGCCCAGGTAGCTTATGCAGGCATCTGCCATGCTGATTATGTGCTGTGCGCGGTCAGCTATTCAGGACACTGCCACCATTGTGCCAGTGGCACCACAGCGCTGGTCACCACATGGAGCTATGGCACAACTGCACAATAGTCCACTGTGGCACTGGCACGCAGGCGACTGCTCGCTGGACATGTAGGCGTCCCAATGGTGCTGTGTGGGCTTGCACCAGAGACATGACCTTGTGCCCGACCTTTGCCCCCTTGGCGCTGTACATCCGGCATGTGTGCAGCTCTATCGCACTGTTCGGTAACAGCGTGATAGGGACCGACGGTGCTGCCTGAACAGTGCAATAGGGACAGGCAGGGGTTGTATTGTGCAACATTTCCATGGCAGGGTTGCCGCGCTGTGTAGCACCATATTGCCTACTATCAAGTTGCTGACATGGCAGCAGGAAAGCTCCCCAGTGGAGTGGCTTGGAGGTGGCCAACCTAGTGGCCGTGGTGGAGCCTCACTTTGGGCCACTGTTTGGGGAACCCTAGACGTGGCCTGCACCCAAGTGTGGCAGCAGGTGGCCACTGCGCTGGAGCAGGTCACAGGGCGGTGCAGAACAGTGAGCAGTGCAGGCACCGCTACAGTGACCGTGCAGGAGGGAGCAGGCACTGCTGGCATGCCTCAGGTCCCGTGCCAGGTGGGGCATTGTGCCTAGGCCAGGTGGATGAGCCTGTATTGTCCCGTGGGGGTATAACTGTGTATTGGGGCCAGAGCATGGGGGAGGGTTGTTCCATGGTTGGCTGTGTCAGTGTTTGCAGGTGTGTGATGCATGGGTCTGGCTGTGTGGGCAGGCACACTCATTGGGGCAGGGGGCTGTCTGCATTTGGATCTCACTAATGTGTTTCTCAACATTTGTTTCCCACAGGCGTGGAGGAGTGGAGGAGGGTCCGGGCTGAGGCACACAGGGGTGCTGCAGAGGTGGCTGGCAGAGGAGGTGGTGGTATGGGCCCACAACAGCAGCAGTATCAGCAGCAGTCACCGCAGCAGCAGCAGCGGCTGGATGAGGGTGAGTGTCATTACATCATGGATGCTACTGCGTTCAATGGGGGGGATTGGGCATGGCCACCATCCATGGACAACACTGCCATGCACGTGACGTGTGACAGTCAGCACTGTCCAGTGGCACTGCATGTCTGTGAGTGCGTCACTGGTGGTTCATGCATGCACTGGGCACATGACTATGGCACTACCTTCCCACCATGTAGCCATGTCACTGTACTGCCTTGGTTGTGCTGTGCTGGGCATGGGTGGGGTATGTGTGTGGTGGCACACATGGCTGTTGCTGCCTGGTTGGGCTTGGCTCATGCACAGTCACTGTGAGTGTGTGCAGTCCATCACAGGGGTGGGGCACTTGGCTGTATGCCATGCATACTGGATGGGCTTCAGGGTTGTGTACAGTCCTAGCCATTGATTCTGTTCCCTTGCCCTAGTTGTCCGTGTCCTGCGCAGGATAGAGCAGGCCATCCACCGCCTGATGGAGATGTTGCAGGAATCGCTCAGCATCCTCAGGGAGATGAACCAGAGGGGTGTGCGATGCCGGAGGGGGACACAGGGTCCGAGACGGCCTGCAGATCTGCAGCCTGGGGGGCAGTAGCTGCCCCACAACTACACCCTTTACCCTTCCCTCACACCCTGCCTTCCCTCACCAAGTTCTTCACCCCTACCCCACACCCACCCCTACCTTGTACCTGTACCCCCACCCTGTATTGTATATATTTGTAAATAGTGTTATTGTTGTTCCGTTGTTGTTGTTGTTATCTTATTCATTGAATATATATCTGTTTTGTTATGAATACTGTGTGATCTCTGATTTGCATCTGGCTATAGGTGCTCAGTTGCAGTGGTGTGCATGGCATCTGGTGTGGTGTGGTCCTGGGATTGTGTGTGTGTCTGCGTGGGGGGTGTCCCTGGTGGTGGTGGCTGTCAGCTGGTCTGGCTGTGTGCTGCCATACACCACTGTGGGCTCCTGGTGGGTCTGGCTTGTATGGTTCTGTGGTACACACGGTTGCATTGTGCCAGGTGGAGGGGAGTATGGTGGTTCCGGCAGTGCCAGTCACAGTCATTGCTCATGGGTGGTGTCTTGGGGTTCCAGAGCAAGGCGTGCTGTGCACAATGGGGGCTGTGGTACACCTGGGTTGTCCAGCCCCTTTGTGTGGCAGTATTTGCTTGACAGTGGGTGTGCTGGGGTGTCATGGCCAAGCTGTGCTTTGTAGGCTTGTCCCCATGGGCCAGTGGATATTCTGTCCCTCCACCAGTGATGCTGTGCTTCAGGTGTGGGGGTGTGTTGTTAGTTCTACAGTGTGTTCCTGTGCCCATCTGTGGCATGGGTGGTGGGCCTCTGCCTACCTCCCTGGTTGTGCAGTTCCATTGCTCTGCTGCTGGGGGGCTCCCCTGCTTGCGCTATGGCACATCTCAACTGCTCAGCTGGGCTGGCCTTGTTGTGCTATGGCGTGACATATGTGCTCAGCTTCCCCTACCTGGTTGCGCTATGGCGCAGGTTGTGCGATTTTCAGACGTTGGCTGATTGCGCAATTTGACTTGATCCACATTTGAATATCGCGTCTGTTGCGCATGTGCGCAGTTGACTTGTGCTTGCTCCTGCTATTGTGCACATTTTGGGCACAGTTTGAATATCTGGGCCAATGTACATAACCTTGGTATTAATCAGGTACTTCTTGTGGCAGTCAAGGTGTATGTTAGTTCTATAGCAGAAAACTGTCTCGTACCAGGAAATTTTGAGTAATGTATGTTTTACATTGTAGAGCATACAAAATGCAAATATGAAAAGATACCCTTTGGTGAAATTCTGGCATTTTTGGATAAATTGTACAGAATGGTAAAATTAGAAGGAATTAAAATATTAGGTTGGAAGTTGAACATACCATGTATTAACTTTATTGGAATTATTGTGTAGATGTATGTACTGGACTCTTCACTTGTATTTTTGATTGTATCTTAATTGATTGTGTAGTAATGAAGTCCACCTATAAGAAAAATTGCCCTACTTTTTGGTAGGGGGTGCTGTGACTGGTGTTGAGATGGCCAGTATACCTGGAGAGCGGCAGAGGAAGGACATGTCTGGGAGCGGGCCTCCACCCTGGTCTCTGAATCTCAAGAGATCATGATGGAGACAGAAAATCCAGTGGTGGAGTTATTTATTTTATTTTAGCAGAAACAAATGTTGCAAACCTGGAGAGAGAAAGGAGAATCTGAAGGCAGCAGTGAGTAACTGGAAAGTGGGTGAGATCCGCAAACATATGGCTGAAGAGAGGAGATTCCTTACTCAGAGGCAGGAACTGGAGAAAGTGCTGCAAGAATAGGGGATGAGCAGCAAGTTGGACCACGTGGAACAGCAGGATTTTGACGGTGGACCCACAGACAAGGTACATTGTTTATAAGGCCATGAAATTGATGTAGTAAATGGAGGAAATAGTCAGAACTCCCAGGCCAGCTCTACGATGATGCAGGTAACTACAGTTGCTTTGGCAAATGACTCAGATGGGAGTGGGGACAAGGAAATAAAGGTGATGCGGTTACAGAACGTATTTGTAATATCATGAGTGGAGCTAATGAGCAGGCAGGGCAGCAGGAAAATGTGAGTGAGGGATGACAGGAGAAAGTACAATTCTCCAGAGCAAACAGATTCATTTCACTATTGGAATCACGACAGTGGGGTCGGGAAGGAAAATGTTTTGTAAGGACATATTGAGTAAAGGGAAAAAGGGCAAGGGAGGCAGTACAGATGTGGCCCTGCTACCACTACTACCAACCGGTACAAAGACTTCTAAGATATTTGCAGGTCCTTCTGTAGCACCTGCAGAATGTGTTTCTAAATTGTTGGAAGTGGCAGGATGGGTCAAGAAATCTGATGGGACTGGTTGGGATGCAAATATCCCTATGTTGCTGAATAGAAATGCTGGACATTTAAGCCAGATGGAGCATTCTGGTCAGAACAGTAATCCCCAAACCTCACAACTAACCCCTGGTCAGGCTACTGTGGGCAGTGAGAAAGAGAAACAAGCAAAGGAAGTGCAAAGAACAATTCTGTCTGTCATTATAGAATTGGAAGGAGACAAGCAGCAGCAGGTGGTGGAACTTGCCCCTCCACCCCTACCCCCTCTTCAAATATTGTTGTATCAGATGCCCTTATAAGTAAAGGAGATTTGGTGTCTCATAACACTACAGAAAATGACCCCTCTGAAGAGACTACAGGGTTCATGCTGTAGATACAAATATCTGAACACAAATACCAGGAAAAGCTTTTCCTGATACTATTAGAACTGCTTCTGAGCCTGCCACAAGGAGAAATGCAGTTAGACTTAAATTTAGAGGTGATTTAAATGACATTCCGAATATACTGCTTGTAGGAGGCATTATTGAAAATAATATAAAGTACTATGCTTACAAAATATATACCCTGATTCATATGCCAGGAGACACCATATATAATGTCAGTTTTAAACATCCTGCTGGCTTAGAGCAACTTCTGGAAACAATACCAGTTGCTCAAAAATACCCCCATTTGGAAACCCTTTCTAGCTATCCCATTGACTAAGCCTATGTATAAAAAGAATACGGTACTCTTTCGAAATGAAGGAGTGAATGTTGTTGATATCACGTTCTGGCTTAAGCAGCACTGTGTGATAAATGGGTATCCAGAGCCCATTTTGGATGAAGAACATTTATGGACAGGGGGATGGAAATATAAGGTCACCCTAAAACAAGAGCATGGCACGACAAAACATCTCCCTAATTGTTTTTTCTTAGGGAGGGATGGGGGTTATATTTTATGCAGGCCAACCCCAAGCTTGCTACAAGGATGGGGAAATGGGTCATTTAAGCAATGTTTGTGAGAAACAGAAATGTGGCCTCTGTGGAAAGGTGGAACATTTTGGGGCACAATGTCAGCAACCTCTCAAATGTAACCTCTATGAGACCATGGGCACATGTTCAGAAATTGTGTCTGGGCATCCCATAATAGCATGGACCAGACACTAAGAGCAGAACAAGATGTCTATGTGGCTACAGTGCAAAAAGAAAAGTTTCAAGCTTATGAGTTACTGATGCAGCAGAATACCTCTGATCCAAAGCCTCAGAGGGAAGCTCATCCTGGAAAATCCATCCCTGAAACTGCTGGGATAAATGTGCAGGAAAAAACAGGTACCCCACACACACACACACCTTATTAGTACATGGAAGTGCAAAGAACTGAAGACAGTTCACAGGAACACAGAATGAACTTGGTTCTTACTAATGTAGAGAAGAAGTCTTGCTCTTGAATACAGTCCTTCCTGGGCAAGGTGCCCTGGAGGAGGAAGAGAGGGTAGCAACAGAGATGCCACCACGGGGTCTGTTGCAGGACCCCATTTCAGAGAGTCACAAGATCTAAATCTCACAAAAACAGCACCTGGATGGATGAAACACCAACCCACAACACCTATGAGGCATTAATGGATTTAGAGGAAGGCGGTAGGGGATGACTCAGATGCATCATCGGTGGCATCAACTCAAATGGAGTTTTACACAGGGACAGTGAAGGGAAAAACCTAAACCCAAGAAAAGAAAGAAACGTAAATAGGAATGATTGTGTGCATTCTCTGGTTTCTTCTAACTATGCATTTCTTTAACAACTGCAAATGTTAATAGTATTAAATCTGTTGAAGAGCAGAAAGTGACTTTTGCTAGCTTGGCTTCTGGGGGGCCACTGAGCTTTGTTCAGGATACCAGATTGCATACTGTTATGGAGGCTGCACACGCCCAGAGAGATTTGAGGTGGGGGTCTTCCTTGTGGTCTGCTGGGGAAGAACCTTGCTCAGGTGTAGGTATTTTATTTTCTGACTTACAAATAACAATTTTAAAAGTCCTGGACATTTGCCCAGGTAGAGTTCTGACGGTAGATGTGGTTATACATAATATAGCTTATAGGTTAATTAACATTTATGCCCCTCAGATGAAGGCAGCAAGAACATCCCTATTTAAAAAAAAAATAGATCCCCTTTGGTTTACTTCTAAACTAATATTGTGGGGGTTGGGGTTAATTGTGGATTGGCACCTAGAGATTGGGGTAGGAAAACAGGGAAGATTTATAGTGATACCCATTTGTTAAATGATATGTTAGATAGAGGTTTCTTAAAGGATATTTATGATATTGCTGATGTTCTTCCAGAGCACACTTTTTAAAAAGGTAGACTTTCTACCAGGATAGATTACTGGTTTGTTTCAGATAGGACAGCAGGGATTAAAATACAGGTTATGCCTTTGGAAATATCAGACCACGTGATACTACATGCCCAGATTGGTAAAATCCATAAAATTACAATTGGGAGGAATTATTGGAAACTGAATACATCAATATTGCAGGAAGAATGTATGAGACAGGAGATCAGAGACTTTTAGAGATCAGTGACATCAGTTTATTATATGATAGTCCTACTGAGTGGTGGGAGGATACTAAAAGGGACTTGAGAGTCTTATTAAGACAAATTACTAAAATAAGAGCTAGTAATAAGTATATGCATTATCTTGGCTTGCCGGCACAATACTTTAAAATCCTGATGCAAGCATGGACTGCCGGAGGGGATAGGATGGCCCAATTACAAGCAATAAAGGCTGAGATGTACGACTATCATAAGGTAAGAGGGTGAGATGGTTAGATGTCAGCAATTCACAATGCAAGGCTAGAAGGAAATAGTTAATCCTTATGGGGTAGAATTACAAGGGGTGAAAAAAATTATTTTTACATCACTGAAAACACAGGATGGTATAGTTAAGGATACTCAGCATGCTATACAGCACATCATTCAAATACATTTATGTGAGACATTCCAGAAAGGTGACTCCTTTCAGAAACCTTCATTATTGGACAATATATTAGTTGCAGAGTTAACTGATTTGGAAAAATAGGAATTAACAGCACTCATTACAGTAGAAGAAGTTAGGTTAGCTGTTAAAAAAATTATCGATAGGTACAACTTCAGGTTTGGATGGAATATCAAATGAATTCTATAAGGAGTTCAGCGAAGAATTGATACCTTGGTTACAGGCAGTATACCATGAGATACAAAGTGGGGGGAAGTTGACTCCTAGCATGAATGAGTGGATTATGACTTTTCTTTATAAAAAAAAGGGGATCCACAAGAAATAAAAAACTGGAGACCTTTGAGTTTGCTGACTATAAGATTTTGACCAGAATTTTGACAGTCAGATTGGTGAAAGTAGCAAAGAAATTGATCATACCGCAACAAACATGTGCTGTACCAGAGAAATATTCAGCAACATTTGATATTTATATAGGAGATAGTGGAACAAGAGCTGGAGATAGAATTGGAAGGTACATCTTGACCCTAGATAAAGAAACTGTGTTTGATGCAGTAAAACATGATTATTTATAGGCTGTGTTACAGCGGTATGGTGTATCTGAACAGTTTGTTGACTTGCTTAGACTCATATGGACATTCCCAGATGACACCCTTAGTAAATGGACATTTGGAATCCCTATTATTTAAAAAATTAGTTTGGCAAGGTTGCCTGCTGAGTCCTTTATTATGTGTTTTTGCTATTGACCCAATTTTCAGGGTAATAGAATTATCTGATGATATTAAACCAGTGCGTAACAATGCAGGACAGATTTCTCAGAGCGTCAGCTTATGCTGATGATTGCATTAATGCAGTAAGAAACCTAGAGCCTGGCAGATGTGCACTTAAAATATTGGATGAGTTGAATGGTAGAACAGGAATAAAAATCAATATAGATAAGAGTAAAGTATTGGCATTAGGTATGGCACCTTTATGGATGACTTTCACCTTAAAGTCACTAAGGAGAAGTAAAGATTTGAGGCCTTTTATTTGTTACAAGAAATGCAGAGCAGGCAAAGTGGGACCAGGTATATGAAGATGCACATAGAAAAGTGCAAACATGGAAGTCATGGAAATGACTAGGAAAAAGTGCATTTATTGAAGGCATATATAACATCTATTTTTAATATGTTTTGTATATATATCCTCTGCAGTTTAGCATGCATACCAGGATAATGGGACTTTTTCTATTTTATGGGGGAACAGGCTGAATCTGGTAAAAAGTGTATACATATAGAACTGGAAAAGAAGGTGGTTTGGTATGATGCAGCCATTGGTTTTCCTATTCGGGAATTTTTTTTTAGTAATATAAGACCACTAGTATTGGAGAAGGCAGGATTAGGTACAGCATATGAAACGATTGAAGCACAGTTGCTTACAGCATGGAGGACAGGAAAGTGGCATGTGTTGGACAAATCTTTGCCTTCATATGTACAAACAATGCTAAAATATATAAGAATGTGGAAGATTGAATTACGCTGGTTTGTGGACGCAGATAAAAATAAATGTTATAGGATCCTGGTTGAAAAATGTTATCTGGAAGAGCCTATATTTAAAATTAACCCTCATATAGATAAAAATCTATTATTAGAAAGTAATACAGAGCCTAGAATACCTTTAAAGATGCAGGATGTCATATGGTTGTGTGGCCACCAGAAGGTAAATGTAAAGGACAACCACATGCATAAAATCCTTGAGATAAGGATGTGAATGGCAGGGAGCCTTGTGGGGCAAATAGAATCTATACAGCATTTATTTTTTGACTGTTCATGCATACAAAGTTTTTGGGAGTCCTTATCAGCACACTGAGGTGAGAAGTTGTTTGCCCAGATTCATTATGAAGTCTTGATTTTAGGACAGGTGTCATGGGAATGGAAGAAATGGAACAGAAGTACTTTGTTTCTGGTTTTTGCATTTATAAAATGGTCCATCTGGCAGACTACATGCCTTAGAGTTTTGCAGCAAAAGAAGGCAGATATATACAATATATTGTTTAAAGTTCAGCTGGAAATAGATACAGTCTATAATTATAAGCATACATTGGGAGAGGAAAAAATTTCTTCATTTATGGAAAGGAATGGACTGGGTAGAATAGCTAACATACAGGGTTTAGAATGAAATGGAGAAGACAATAATATTGACATGACAAATGATTTATAGTAGATCATGATAATTGACACAGAAGGATGTAGGCATGGAATGTATGGACAAGTAATTATTAAATATAGTGATACAGGAAGATGTGGAGAACATAGAAACAATATGTGTCTAGGAATAAGACCAAAAGAATCAGAAAAAAAGACAGATAATGTAGAGACCATAACTTTTATTGTTCTCCCTTTTCTTTAGGGATAAGGAATTCATGAATACAGAGATAACTGGATTCTGTGTTAAGTAATTTTCTATTTCAGATGATAAGGTTTGTGCTTAGAATGTATGATCTTAATACAGAAGTGTGTGTTTATTTTGAATATCATGTTATTGTATTGAGTTGGTATATTGTATGATTTCTCACAGATGTTTATTTATTAATACAAATTTCCCCTACTCTTTTCAAGAAGTGTCATGGGATCTTTAACATCCACTTGAACTACACCAGAACAGGCAGATGGGACCTCAGTTTTAACATCTCATCTGAAAGATAGCACTCTAGGAGTACAGCACCCCCCTCATGCTGTACTGCAGTGTCAGTATTGGGATATTAATGCAAGTGCCTGTTGGGGTGATATAACCTACAGCCTTCTGATCTCCCAGCCTTAGAGGCGAGTGTGCTACTTGCTGAGCCACTGACACTGACTTACCATAGGCATTGACATTGTTGGCCCATACTCAGCCATTTCTCTTTTTCTGTGTGTGTCTGTAACAAGTGCACATGTATGCATGAAGCCCATAGGTCCATGTATGCACCCATTTTGTGCATGTGGCATCTGTGCTTTCTATTGGCTTTTAGCACTTAGCTGCTTACACACATGGTTTACGTGACACATAACATGCTCCTCTCCTTTGTGCATAGTGCCCATTTATTGGGGATGGGTAAGGTTTGGCCCTTAATAAAGATAGATGTTTCATGCATGTTGTATCAGACTACAATTCTACCCAGCTGGTTTGTGAACCAACCAGTGGATGGAACTTTCTAGATGTAATACTAACAGTCATACAGCCTGATCATGTCGTGTTTTATTAGAGAGCTTTTAGAATCAAATGACCATTATATTACGGATATAACAAAACTTATATGTACTACAATTGGCCTCATTGACAGCAAGGATGGTTTTGTTAGTAAAGGATTAAAGAGTTTTAACTGTGGTTTGGAACAAAAGGATTAAAGATGTGGGAGAAGAATGGCATACAGTAAATACAGAACTAAGCTTATATCAATCCAGGGCAAATACATACAACTAATAAAACACACAATTCTAAGGAAGCCACCATGGCTTACAGCAGCAGAAGTTAGCTAGAGCCAACAACAGTTATATTTTTGATATTAGCTTAATGTTTAAGGTTGTATTCCATTTGTAGTTTACTGTCATATGATACAACCTTATACATGAGAAATAAAGAAGAAATATTGTCATCTCTGGTAGACTACAGCAGTGTCCATAGTCCTGCATGTTGTTTGTCACTCCCAAGATACACACTTACACACAAGCACACAAAAAGCCTGTGACCCTTATTTTACTACTGTCAACTGGTGATGGTAAATAATGTAGTTGACCAGGCCAAGCGTTTGCTGCTATCATAAAAGCCCTCCCTCCCTCCCTGGTGGTGCTCCTACAGGGACTGTTATTGGGTATGCCAGTCCTTGGTTCTATGATGTGGTCTGTGTGTTTGTTTTGGGAAAGGTGTGTGTGTGTGTGTGTGTGTGTGTGTGTGCTGCATACGTGCGTGCATGGAAGGTAATCCCTTCCTGTGTTCCTATGTTTTTCCCCTCTCCCATGTCTTGGTCCAACTGACAGGGACCACAAAACTACTACAATCAGCCTGGCCTAGCTGGCTCTGCTTGCACACAAACCCTTGTCTTCACAGTGGTGACCTCTATGGTAACTGGCAGCAGAGCTGCCGATAGGTGATCTGTTCATAAGAGTGTGGGGCGAGGTGGGTTGCTTTATGTCTGTGAAGGAGTGAGGCAGGTTAGTCTGTCTGTGTATGAGTGTATGTGTGTCTGTGTGCATGTGTGTAAGCAGGTGTCATCCCTTCCTGTGCTGGGCCCTTCGCCATTAATTTGCCTCATCAGCCAAGGCCCAACCCTACAAACCACATTACTACAACAGTGCTGGTCTGTAGTGGCATTTGTGGAAAACAACAGTATGTCTGTCAGTGACTGCTGCTCTGCTGGGATCCATGTGTGTGTGTGTGTGTGTGTGAGTGTGTGTGTGAGGTGGGTGGGAATTACAGTATCTATTAATTTGTCAGTCCCTACGCTCCTCTATCTGTGTTGCTTCCCACACAGCAACCAAACATACCCAGGCTCTGTATTTGGGGGCAAGCACAAGCAATGGGAGTAACTTATGATAACTCATATATAATGTACCAAGGAAGCACAAATTCTAATGAGAAAGACATAATGTGATCTATATATGGATTGATCAATGGCCTTCAGAATACTGTCCCAGAACAGTCATCCAGGGCTTGGGTTCCATTCCCAGTTTGGTCACAGCAACTATCATTACAATTTGCACTTCAAGTGAGTAGCAGTTTGCTATTACTGCACCAGAAACCTTCACTTTGTTTTGTTGCAAAAAAGGTTCCCTTTCACCAACATCTTGAAGCACCACATACCACCCCCCCCCCCCATCCAGAACTACCCAGTTCAAACAGGCATAACACCCTTTCCCACACCCACTGGCAATGTCCTGACAAACATAGAAGCAGAAAAATATAGAATTTGATGGAAGATACAGATCACTTGGTTCACTTTGTCTTCCCATGTTTCCCTACCTACAATATCACCACAGAACCTGCTTGATCTCTGGCCCACTCCCCTTCCCCTTTGTTTCCCCTAAGATTTCTTCATGCCTATTCCATGCATTCTTGAACCACATTACTGTTTTTGCCCCTATCACTTCCACTGCAAGAATGTTCCAGGAATTCCATCCTCCTCCCCCTAGCCCCAGCAAGAAAGAACCCTTCATCCCACCTGCTTGGAATATCAAATTCCAAAGTTCCCCTTCCCAGTCAACATGACCAAATTAGATGCCCCCTCCCACCCATCCACTGCAGCACCTATCCACCCCAAAAAATAGATATTACTGAAGAAGAGGGACAACAACTGACACAGATCCTCCTCTCACCATCTCAGTCATCTGTTGTCTGAATTAATGAGAGATGGTGCATAGTTTGTAGTAAAAACAGTTGATTACTATGAGTGGGTACTACCTCCCATTCATTCAGATAGTGGCCAGCTAAGGTGGTGAGTGGAGCATGTGTGCCAGTCACTGTCCCTTTTCTTCAGCAATATCCTTTTTTATGTTTGCTTGCACTCATGCACAAGAAACATTTCACCACAGCTTAGGAGAGAAGTAGAGTTTTGGAGGTGTGGCACTGTAGTGACCAATGCCCCCAGTGCCTTTTGAGGCTTGGCCTGCTTTCCCCAATGTGGTGGCATGCTGCTGCTGACACTAGTTCAGCCAGCATGCCACCACCTTGAAAGGAATCTGCCACTGCAATGAAGGAGTGACCTGTCATTGCAGGGTGGTCCCTGGCCTGATGTAAAATTTCTTATAACATGGCGGTGCCAGCCTCAGAGTCCCAATGAAAGCTGACTTGGGGGTTCCCAATCCCCCTGTTGGCATGTCCCTATCCCCAGTTTATTTGTCAATGGGGTAGCCCAATCCCTGTCGGCATGATGCCCCCCCATTTATTATGTGCCGAGGGGTGCCCAATCCCCCTCATTTCATGCGCTCCCACTCCCCCCATCACACTGTATGGCCAACAAGCATTTGGCCTGGTAACATGCCAAAAGTGTCCTGCGATACCTTTGTTTAATTTTAAATCCTGTAAAAAAGAAAATGGTCCCTCATTAAGCCCCATGCCCCTTCCGAACCCACACCCACCCACTGTGTACTCTAACACCCCCACCCCCACCCCATACTTACCTCAGAGCCTGGCACTATGATTCTCGGTGGACTGGGAACACGCCTGCACTCTTCAAAGCCGACTGCAAACTGAAGAAATGCTGGTAAGCTGTATAACGGCATAAATGGTTTTATTTTCAACTTTGGTGCATATCTCAGCCATTTTTTTGAATTTTGGCACTACATTTTCAACATGGGGTTCTTGAGACCCCACCTCTTGAATTCAGTCACTGTCATCTCATTATTTGGTCCCAAAAGGTGATTTTGCAGTCACTGCGTGGAATCACCTTTCTGGACCAATTAACAAAATGACAGTGTCACTGTTCATAAAGTGGGCTCTCAAAAAGCCTATGTTGCAAATTTGGTGAAAACATTTTAAAAGCAAGGACTACGTTATGAGCTTAAGTTAATACAGTTTCTATGCATGCTCATAACTTTGCGAATTTATAATATTTTCACTCCAGGTTTTCAACATTGGCATTTTGCCACACCTCCTTATGAACAGTACAGCTGTCATTTTTCACATTCTGGCAGAAATGTGTTTTCACACTCCCAGCACAGAATAGCGCAATTGTTTGTAGGAAATCAGTGCTCGGGACAGATTAAGAAAATCACAGTGACACTGTTCATGAGCAAAGGTCCTAAAATGCCTTTGTTGAAAATTTGGTGACAAAAGTCCATAAAATGACTGTGTTACAAGTGTGTATTGTGCAATTTCCACACACCCTCATAACTTTGCAAATTTGTAATATTTTCACTCCAGATTTTCAACATTGCCATTTTGCCACATCTCCTTATGAACAGTACAGCTATCATTCTTCACATCCTGCTTGATCTGTGTTTTCTCACATCTGGCGCAGAATGGTACGGTTGCTGTGGGAACTCGAACTGTGGGACACATTAACAAAATCATGGTGTCCCTGTTCATGAGAAATGCTTTCATGAGGTGGGGGTCATAAAAAGGCCATGTTAAAAATTTGTACTGCAAATACCAACACACGCTTGGTGAATTATTTTCTAATCATAACATCCCACCCTGTACAGACTGACAGGCATCAGAGGTGTGACTTTGGATCACCGCTGTAATGCTCACACCATTCCACCCCACCCCCACACTGAAGCCACTGACAGGCATCGAGGTATGCCCTGCACTCTTCAGCCCCAGACTTCACCCCATTTTCCTGTACTTCACCCATTTCAGTGTATGTCCTTATGAAATGGGGTGACTGTGAAGTCGAACACCCCAAGGCACACCTCAACACTTGTCAGTGTCTACTGGATAGGGTGAGGTGAAATGCCATGAGCATTATGGGAATTGACCCACAGGCACACCCCATCTTTGCAGGGTGGAGGTGGGATTGGCGTGACTTCAGTACTTCACTGCCGCTCCTATTCTGCATCTGTCTAACTCCTACACATCCAATGCTAATATCAGCAAGCTAACATTCGGCATTGACAACTGCTTGTATATATTGGACCTGTGAAAAGATTGTGTAGGGTGGCAAATGAAATTTGCAGCTGGCACAAACATAGGTAACACTGTATCAATGAGGAACAAAGAAAATCAATGTAAAATGATTTGGACTAACTTTCAATATGGTTGATAAAAATAAAATGTATTTTAGTGCAGGTAATGTATGTGCAAATATTAATTCTGTTAAAACAACTGTAAGCAGTATCACCACATGAATAACATTAAAATAATTGTTTCTGAATCAAAAAGAGACTTGGGAATAACAACTGCTGAAAAGTAAAATCATAAAATGCAATGCAAGGAAGCAGCAAAGAAATGCAAAAACTCTGGGTATTAGGATAACATTTATCAGTAGATAGGTCTGTGCTGTTGCCACTGTATCAGGCTCTGGTTAGTTTGCAGTTGAAGTTCTGTGGTATGTTCTGTGCTCTGCATTTTAGAGGTGATTAGGAGTAACTGAGAGAGAGTACAACACAGCCACAAAGTGGTAAATGAATTAAATGGATCTATCACGTGAGGGCAGACTTAAAGAATTACATCTCTTCACACTGGACAAGAGACAATGGAGAGGAAGGACATGATACAGATCTGTAGGCTGTCTCTGAAAGAACATTACTTACATCCATTAACTTGACAATGAAATATAAAACAACAGCTATTAGGGGACACAATTTAAAGCTGATAGGAGGCCATTTCAGAACTGAATAATGGAGATGAATTTTTACAGAGTGTGTGGCTGAAACCAGGAATAGAAGCACAGCAAGAAGGCACTCTGTTTGAATAGCTACAAAAATTCAAAGGAAGGTTCAGTGCATGTCTCCCATTTAAGTGTAGCAAGGAGTGTTGGCACTTCAGGTCTAGCGTGACCCTTCCTCAGGGCATCTGGCAAGGGTCAAATTCATGCTAGCCCAAAGCACCAGGGCTCCTTCCTACACTTTTATCTACATTATCATCTTTGAAGTGCACTGACTGCAGGACTCAGAGTGCAGGTGCCCTTTTGTTTCTTCTGATATCTTGAATGGTCTACCAATAAATGTGTTAGTAAAATATGCATTCTTCAAACACACATTGAATGATTACATATGCATTGCAATGGCTATAACCATGGAGAAACAGAGGATTGTCACTATGAGCCTCTAGCCTCCTACCATCTAAATTTGTTATGTGCTTGTGTTCTGCTGCTAATGTGGAGGAGTTCAGTGTGTTTGGGGGAGCAATGATAATATCAAGTGATGCTTTGTATGGGGGACGGTGGCACTATACATCATTGAGAGCATTAGAGCCACTAGAGCGGAGATGGGGGAAGGAACAGTAGAGATGCTATGGTATAGATCCAAAAGTCAGCAGGAAGGAAATTGAGACTGAATTTAGTTTACAGGCCACCTAATAAGGTCAAGGACAATGATAGAGAGTTGAGTAACATAATCAGGATGGCAGCAGAAAGGGGTGAAGTGGTAGTAATGGGGGACTTACTTCAATTTGTCAAAGGTGGATTGGAGATTCCTGTCCACCACATATGCAGAAGGCAATTGATCCTGGGCACAGTCCTGGATGGGTTCCCAGTTCAGGGGGTCAGTGCACTGACATGAGGGGTGACATCCTGGACCTGGTATTATTTATTTATTTTTTATTTAAGATTTTATTAACAAGGTAAACATCATTGGGCCACATGACTCTTTTACAGGCTCAACCTGGATCTAAAATGCATCCTATAAAATTATTATACAACTAACACATATAACTGTTCAATTACTCATATACCTTGCACATATTTATCAGTGTCAGTGGCTCAGGCGGTAGCACACTCTCTTCTGAGGCTGGGAGAGCAGAAGGCTGTGGGTTCTATCCCCACACCAGGCACTTGGGTTAAATCCCAATACTGACACTGCAGTGCAGCATGAGGGGGGTGCTGCACTCCTGAGGTGCTGTCTTTCAGATGAGACATTAAACTGAGGTCCCGTCTGCCTGTTCTGGTGGTAGTGCAGGTAAATGTTAAAGATCTCATGGCACTTCTTGAAAAGAGTTGGGGAGTTTCCCTGGAGCTCTGGCCAAATTTCGCCCCCCATTCACTAAAAAAAATACCACCAACAGCTTAATCTTTCTCAGGTCAGTTGGCATTCATCTGTATCTCCCTCCCCTGGGTTTGTCCCTGAAAATAGGCAGAATTTGTCTAGCGCACGTACCCAGTCAACAAAAAGCTAAATAAACCCAAAAAAAAATATTCACAATCATGGAGGCAGGCTGGAGACATATATATATATATATATATATATACACACACACACACACACACACACACACGTGTACACAAAACAGTATATTCACCACTCATCTCAACAGCTAAGCACTGTTCTTTCCTCCAGTCACCTCCTTGCCCTACTTTTAGTATATCTAGTCCTCATCCCCTTACCTTGCCTTATTTTTCCTATCCTATCCTCCTCCCCCTTTTATTGTATTCCCACCCTGTTCAATTCCTGACTCTCCTATATCCATCTAATACGACTTTTATAATGGTATTTGTTCTTATAATATCTCACCCCATTTTCACTTCCTGAATTGCTGCCAAAATACTTTATTTATTGTATTTGCTCTCATCGTTCTATGTTATACATTATTGTTGAATCAATTTGTACTTATTGTTTTTTCCTGCCTACACTGTATTATAACTGTCTAAGCTTTTACTGTTTAGTGTTTTTCTGCCTTTGTTAATCAAATGTTTTGTCTCTGTAAACTCCCAGGTCATGCCTGAAAATAGTCATTGCTATGGCTAGCGTACCTTACCCGGTCAACAAAAACTAAATAAATAAAATAAATAAATAATTAATGGCTTTGTTTTTTCCATAGGAAACTGTGGCATACTTTCCGCTATAAAGAAGTGTTTATAACGGTAAACACATGCACAGTTTCCCTCACTCTACGCATGCCCCACTGCACCTTTTCCCTTTAGAACGCTGGCCACATGTTTTCCCCCGGAAGACTGAACTGCCATTCAGAATTGGACTCGGCAGTAAGCTTCATTTTTAAACAAAACCTGCAAGGGGAGAAAAACCTGTTTGTACTGCTCACTGAAACAAAAAAAAGATTTAAATGAATAGAAAATGGCACTGCAAGGTGAAAGTCACAGACCGGATGCTGAAAACGAACCGGGTGGGCTGTGGCAACAACTCCATTCATTTTATATAATTGCTGAGGCGAAAAAGGCAAACCCAGCAATTATAGAAAATAATATATGGAGTCGGTGTGTGTAAACTCAAGTTTACACACACCCGAAATTAGATACTTTTAATAAACACCTTGAGCTTCGCTCTTGGGGTTTATGTAGCATCTAACCCCTCAGGTGTATGTAAACTCTCTACACACACTGACCCATACTTATTCTATATGTAATGTACATACATATATTAACAATACAATGTTAGTATTGTAAGTGAGATCTGGAGACAAACCAAGGATCATGTCAGGGACATCAAAGTGGAGGAAACCCTGGGGAGTTGTGACACACAGAACAGTGTGGTTCTGAGTCAATATGGGGAAGGAAACATCAATCACAAAACAAGATTACTGCATTTCAGGAAGGCCAACGATGGCAAGATGTGTAGGATACTGAGGGAACACCTAGCTAGCCTTAAGGAAGGTATGGCAGTGGATCAAAGGTTGACAGGGATCAGGGAAGAAATTGTAGCAACCAGTAACATGTGCCTGAAGCAGAAGTGGAAAAACTCCAAAGCCAGGAGACCAAGATAGTTCAATAGAGAGGTGTGTCAGGCAGTGAGGGACAAGAGGAAATACAGGAGGTGTAGGAAGTCCCAAAAGAATGAAAGGGCCTACTTGGAGAAAGCTAAGGATGCTATTAGGGTAGTCAGCAGTTCAAGGCTAGGAAGGAGCTGTCAATTGTTGAAGGGATTGAGGAGGAGAAGGCCTTCAGATACATTAGCAATAAGAGGGCTACAAAGGCAGGCACAGTGAAGATAAAAAGGAGGAGGAGTGGGTGGAAGGCAGTAAAGAGAAGATGGAGATGTTGAATGAACACTTCTGCTCTGTCTTCATAAAGGAAAAAGATGGATCAATGTCACACGGGAGGATGAGGGGAAGGAAGAGGAAGAGAAAGAAGTGGGACATGGCTGACAACAACATAACAGAAGACAGGGTTAGGAAAGGGCTCATGTACCTAAAGTTGAACAAGTCCCTGGGTTTAGATGGCATGTACTCATAGTGCTGAGGGGACTAAGGGCAGAGCTGGTGAGTCCACTGGCAGATTTGTTCAACAGCTCATTAGATATGGGGGTGGTACAACAGGAGTGGAGAACTGCATGTGTGGTATGTCTGCACAAGAGTGGTATCAACAGGCTGGTCAGTCTGACCTTCATTGGGTAAAAACTGATGGAGACCATTCTGAAGGAAAAGCTATTTGGGTTCTGTTAAGAAAACTGGCTCTAGAACAAGAAACAGCATGGATTTGCAACAGGGAAGTCCTGTCAAACCAACCTGATCAGCTTCTTTGACTGGGTAATGAAGGCATAGACAAGGGCCAGGCAGCTGACATTCTATACTTGGATTTCAGCAAGAACTTTGACTAGGTGCTCCACAAGATGTTGATCAGGAAGCTGGAGGGCCTAGGGGCAGGTAGCAAATTAACCAGGTGAGTGGCAAATTGGCTCAGTAGTAAGACCCAATGGGGTTGTGGGGAGAGCTCTCAGGTATGAGGGAAGTTATCAGTGGAGTCTAGCAGGAGTTGGTGCTCAGCCCATTGTTGTTCAGTGTGTTAATTAATGACATTGTGGATGACATTAAAGGCAAGATCTGCCTCTTTGCAGATGACACCAAGCTCTGTGGGAGTATAGATACAGATGAAGGGGTACAGGACCTATAGGAAGACCTAGTGAAGCTGGAGAGGTGATCTGGCATCTGGCAGCTGGTGTTCAATGCTAAGAAGCACAATGTTATGCACATAAGAGGAAAGAATCCAAGGGCTGAGCACAGGCTAGGGGATGAGGGTCAAGGTCCCTATAGTGGAGGAGGAAAAGGACTTGGGATAACCATTACCAGCAACCTAAAGCAGGCTTTGCAGTGTAGTCAAGCAGTAGCCAAGGCTAACAGGATGCTGGCCTATATTGCTAAAGGGTTGATGGGTAAAAGGAAGGAGGTTATCCTGCCCCTGTACAGATCCTCGGTGGAGCCACATCTGGAGTACAGTGTGCAATACTGGAGTCCCTACCTATTCGAGGATACCAAACAGCTTCAGGCAGTACAGATGACAGTGACAAAGGTGGTTCAGGAACAGCAGGATAGGGTGTATGAGGACAGACTGAGAGAACTCAATATGTGTTTACTCTAGAAGGGGAGGAAGAGTGGGAACCTTCAAGTATGTGAAAGGTATAAACAAGGTAGATATTTGGGACCTGTTTCATCTTTGTGAAAACAAGACCACAATGGGACACTGTTACAGGGGGAAAGTTCAAAAAGGAGGTCAGGAGACACTTCTTTACAGTGTATGGTGTCAGGGTGGAATGAACTTCCATCTAAGATGATCAATCAGAAAATGGTGAGGGGGGTTCAAGAGAGGGTGGGACAGAATGAAGAGAAAGGTCAGGGTTCACTGGGTGCAAGGCCTATGGTAATTTCTGGATCAGGGTCTCTGCAACTGAGCAGACTCAGTAGACCAAACAGCCTTGTTCTACTGGCTAATTTGTATGTTCATAGGTAGTGCCAAGTGTTACTTTTAAATGTGTATATAGTCAGCTCTGTTGACAGGTGGCATTTCCCTTTCTCATTTCATTCACCACAGCTTGCAAAATTGATATTTGGCAGAACTAGCATGGTGGCACCTTTCCTTGCCTCCTTTCATCCCCTGCTTTCATTTTTTCTCC
Organism: Neoceratodus forsteri; assembly: GCA_016271365.2. NCBI lineage: Eukaryota > Metazoa > Chordata > Ceratodontiformes > Ceratodontidae > Neoceratodus > Neoceratodus forsteri. The sequence continues at coordinate 1,208,840,269 of CM057453.1, read as the reverse complement.
AGTTCATCTCCTCATGGATTTTATACACCAGCAGCACAGCAGATGCTCACAAATGTGCCAGTTGCCCACTCTGATACTTCCCTGAGTCCTCCTTCTCAACCACACCAAGATACTTAGTGTCTCAGTGCAGCAGCCTAGTTCTTTCAGTTTCCGTTTACAGGAAAAAAATATAAGAAAATAAAGATGGATATCTGTGCCCAGTACACACCACCAGAAGTCATATTATTTCTCAAATAAATCCTCCAAACTCACCCTGAACCTTTTCCAGTCTACTAAATTCATTCTGCCCTGCTAACCAATCAACTACTATGTTGTGAGGGTTGGTGACAAGCTTATGACAAGTTCCATGCTGGAGCACAAGATGGACTGCTACAGGAGGAGCAATAAGTACTGGCAGTGTACACAGTCAAAAGCTGTTTCAAACACAGACATCATTTTATGTTTGCTTGTGCAAGAAACATTGACAGCTTAGGAAGAGAAGTGGGGTTTTGGAGGTGTGGCATTGTGGCAGCCAATGCCCCCACTGCATTTAGAGGCTTGGCTCTCTTTTCCCAATGCAGTGGCATGTTGCTGCTGACACTAGTTCAGCAAGCATGTCACCAACTTGAAACGAAATAGCTGCTGCAATGAGGGAGTGACCCATCATTGCAGGGCTGTACCTTGCCTGGTGTAACATTTCCAGTAACGTGGGTGCGGCTGTTGCCATCTGCCTCAGAGTCCACATGAAAGCTGACAGGGTGCCCAATCTCCCTGTCAGCATGCCCCCTACCCAGTTCATTTGCTGACAGGGGACCCCACTCCCCATCGGCATAATGTCCCCGTAGATCTTGTTTGCGGATGGGGATGCCCAGTCCTACTCGGCATCATGTCCCCCCTCCCAACACAGATCCTTTTTTTTTTGCTGACTGGGGGCCCAATCCCCATAAGCTCCAGTCCCCCAAAAATAAATATGCAGCTGGCACACTGGGAGCCCACCCCAGCATACCAAATTTACCTGCAAAAAATGAATACCTTCCCGCAATGTTTTTTTTTTTTACCTGAAAAGCAGAAAACAGTCCCTCGGTGTGTCCCGTGTCCCCTCCCCCAACCTGCACCCACATCCCCACACCCCTCACCCCATACTTACCTCCAGAGCCCTGCGCAATGATCTTCAGTGGACTGGGAAAATGTCTGTACTCTTCAAAGCTGACCACGAACTGAAGAAATGCCGGTAAGCTGTATAATGGCATAAACAAGTTTTTTTCAACTTAGGTGGATATCTCAGCCATTTCTCTGAATTTTGGCACCAAATTGTCAACATGGGGTTCTTGGGATCCTACCTCATTAATTCAGTCACTGTCATGATGTTATTCAGTCCCAAAAGATGCTTTCACGGTCACTGCGCGGAATCACCTTTCGGGACAGAGTAATGAAACAACAGTGTTACTGTTCACAAGAAGAGGTCCCAAAATGCCCATGTTGCAAATTTTGTGAGAACATTTCACAAAATGACTATATTACAAGCTTGCATTTTGTAGTTTCCCCGCATGCTTGTAACTTCAAGAATTTTTTATATTTTCACTCCAGATTTTCAATATTGGAATTTTTCCACACCTCCTTATGAACAGGATAGCAGTCATTTTGAAACATCCTGCCCAAACTGTGTTTTTGCACAAGTGGCACAGAAGGGCACAGTCCCTGTAGCAAATCAACTTTCGAAACAGATTAACAAAACCACAGTACCACTGTTCATGAGCAGAGGTACCAAATGCTTTCATGAGGTGTGGGTCACAAAAAGACCATGTTGAAAATTTGTAGTGCAAATACCAACAAACACCCAACAAATAGAAGCACTCTGTGCAGGGGGATTGACACCAGTCCATTTACAGAAGAAAGGGTCCTGAAAGAACTCCTAAAACTCAAGGTGGACAAAGCAATGGGGCCTGATGGGATTCATCCCAGAATCCTAACAGAACTAAGGGGGGAACCAGAGACACCACTGACCACACTTTTTAACAAATCATGGGAGGATGGGCTGGTATCTGAGGAGTGGAGGAGGGTGGATGTGATTCCCCTTCACAAAAGTGGGAGCAAGGCAGAAGCAGGAAACTACAGACCTTTTAGTTTGACCTCGGTGGTAGGGAAAATGAAGGACTCACTTCTGAAAGAAAGAATTATCGAGTGCCTAGATGCCAGCAGGGCACAGGACCCAAGGCAGCATGGATTCACAGCAGAAAGATTAGGTCAAATGAATCTAATTCATTTCTTTGACTGGGTGACCAAAGTAATAGACCAGGGAGGGGCTATGGATATGACCTACCTAGACTTTAGCAAGGCATTTGACACAGTCCTGCCCAAAAGATTAATAATCAAGTTAGGCAGCCTGGGAGTGGGTCCCAGGATGGTAGCCTGGGTAGCAAACTGGCTGCACAACAGGACACAGAAGGTTATAGTAAATGGAACTCACTCCAAAGAAAGGGGGGTTACTAGTGGAGTACCTCAGGGTTCAGTATTGAATCCAGTCCTCTTTAATGTCTTTATAGGTGACATTGCAGAGGGCCTGAAAGGAAAAATATGCCTCTTTGCAGATGACACAAAGATCTGTAACAGAGTTGATACACAAGTAGTGGTGGAAAGGATGAGAAGTGACTTGGCAAGGTTGGAGGAATGGTCAGACGTATGGCAACTTAGATTCAATGCAAAGAACTGCAAAGTAATTCACCTGGGAAACAAAAACCCAGGAGAAGAGTACACAATGGCAGGGGAGGTACTAACAACAACAGAAATGAAAAGGGACCTGGGGGTAGTCATATCACATGACCTAAAGGTGGGCAAGCAATGTGAGAAGGCAGTAAGAAGAGCTGGGGGGATACTGGGATGCATAGGGAGAGGCATCACAAGTAGAAAAAGGGAAGTGGTTATCCCTCTGTACAGACAGTTGGTGAGATCCCATCTGTGCTACTGCATCCAGTTTTGGGTACCCCATCTCTGCAAGGACATAGACAGGATGGAGGAAGTCCAGAGGAGGGCAACTAAAATGATGCAGGGTCTGCATCAGAAACCATATGAAGAGAGAGTGAGAGAGCTAAATATGTATACCCTTGGCAAAATGAGGGACGGGGAGACATGATAGAAACTATCAAGTACCTCAAGGGAATCAACAAAGTCCAGGAGGGTAGCATCTTTCAGAAAAAGAGATGTGCAAGAAAAAGGGGGCACAATTTAAAGATAGAGGGGGAATGGCTCAGGGGCAACGTGAGGAAATATTTTTTTCACACAGAGAGTTGTGGATGTATGGAACCGCCTTCCTGGGGAGGTTGTGGGGTCTTAAACATTGAGGAATTCAAACATACATGGGACAGACATAAGGCAAGTATAGTGGGGGAGTAGGAGGAAGTAGGCTGTTGGTTAACTAGAATCTGCAGCTTATCCAATATGTAGGGAAATGGGCAGATTGGGTGGGCCAAGTGGTCCTTATCCATCAAAGTCTATGTTTCTGTGTTTCTATGTTCTATGGGGTGTTACGGTTCCTAGCAATAGCATCCCACCCTGTACAGACTGACAGGCGTAAGGCATGTGCCTTTGGATTCCTGGCTGTAATGCTCATGCCATTCCACCCCCATCCTGTAGCCAGTGACAAGCATTGAGGTGTGCCTTGGACTCTTCAGCCCCAGACTTCACCCATTCTCCTATACTGCACCCATTTCAGAGTATGTCCATATGGAATGGGGTGACTGTGAAACAGAACACCCCAAGGCACACCTCAACACTTGTCAGTGTCTGCAGGATAGAGTGAGGTGAAATGGCATGAGCATTATGCGCAATGACCCAAAGGCATACCCTATTGCCTGTCAATCTCTGCAGGGTGGAGGTGGGGTTCGCATGAAGTTCAATATTCACTGCCATTTCTATTCTGCATCTGTCTAACTCTTGCACTTCCAATGCTAATACCAACAAGCAAACATTCGGCATTGACAAATGCTCGTGTTAGGATAGTATAGAGTGGAGTGTGATGGATGCTGCAGTTGATGGGTGGGAGGGGGATGCTTCATTCAACAATGATTTGCAACATGAAGAGTTTTGGACTATGTAGTTTGAGTAGGCGGGGGAGGGTTCTTTCTTGTTGGGGCTGAGGAGTAAGAGTGAGGTGGTAGGGGCTGCGACTGGGGGGAGTGAGTTATGCTATAGTCAAAATGTGTAGAAATGTGTGAGCAGAGGAGGGTGATGCAGGCACTTCAGAGAGTGAAGGAAAGGGAATCTTTTTTTTGAGAAAACATTTAATAAAAATGAATTTTATTCTGCAAATTACTGGCGAAGTGTCAACTTAGCTAGAGCTATGCATAGCATAATATTTGGCACATTGCAATCGAGGAAAGTAAACCTTGTAAACACTCTTATGGCCCAGTAGGTTTGTCAGAGTATCAGTTAGCTGACTGACTTTGTTGCCACTGCCTGTGCTGCTACTATGCCTTCCACTGCCAACTCTGCTTATCCTGTTTCAGCAGTGTTGACTGACTTTGTTGCCTTCCCTTGCTGCTGCCTCTACTGTCATACTCTACACTGTCCAGCACTTGCACCCAGTCCAACAAAGTATTTCCAGTTGCACCAGCCCACCCATAGAGATAGCATATATGTCTTAGTGATGTACTACTAACAGTGTTTGAAAAGGTAGCAATGTTCCCAAAATCTTTTGGCAAAATCAGAACAGGGCGAGATGGAGGTGAGCAGGCATCATTGTATCAATTAAAGCAAACCTTGTGAACACTCCAATGCTCCAGTAGGTTTGTCAGAGTATCACTGAGCTGACTGACTTTGTTCCCACTGCTGGTGCTGCCTCTGTGCCTTCCACTGCCAACTGTACTGTTTCTGTTTCAGCAGTGCTGACTGAGTTACTGTCATCCATACCCTACACTGCCCAACACTTGTGCCTGGTCCACCATAGTAATTCCAGTTACACCAGCCCACCCATAGAGATAGTATATAAGTCTATTATTTGTAAAGGTAGCAATGATTACACCATCCTTTGTTGCAACCAGAACGGGGCCAGTCAAGGGTAAACCAGAAACTGAACCCTATATTTACTGTTTTGTTTTATTTTATTTATTATTCTTGTGGAGATCAGTGTTTCTTTATGGGAGAAAGTGGAAACAGCATTGGGCAATTGTCTAAGTCCCAAACTGGGATAGTTCACATAGTTCTGTCTGTTGTTTCCTTCCATATGTGTATTCCATGCATTTGATCAACTGTGCTGTTTATTGTGAGTGCTCAGTGTGTTTTGGAGGGGGAGGAAGGGGAAAAAGCATTTGGGGAATTTGAGTGCATCTTAATCTGGGACTGCGCACATTGTTCTACCTTTTTTCCCCAGGGACTGTACTAATGAAGAGATCTTGAAATGCAGCGCTGAAGGATGGAGAGGGTAAGGGAGGATTGGTAGTGGGAGGGCTTTGTGAGTGGTCTCGGGGATAAGAGTCAGCATCCACTTGCAGCACCATTCTTGGTGGGGTGAATCACACAGTTGACACATGCCAATCAGAAGTGAGCAGCACTATATATAATAATAGGACTCAGTGACCCAGGAGCATGGGGGCACAAAGCAGGATGGTGTTGTCCACAGGGATATCCACAGGTAGACTGCAGTTCTGCTGGGAACTCAGCAGGTAGGACCAGAAACCATTACCAGAGTACTGTAGGTAGGATTAGTAGATGGTGGGGAAGGGCTCAGAACAGAAAAGCAGTAGGAAGCATAAAAGGCAGTGGCAGAAGGTAAAGGATGAAGCTGGTGCAACATTCTATGAAGGGTAGGACAGAAAGAAAAATTGGGAAAGGAGCAAATCTGTAAGAGGCCACAGAATTGTATGCTGGGTAGGCCAATAAAACAAATAGGGAGAGTGATCTTCAGAACTCTGTACTAACAATGCATGGTCAGAGGGGAGGATGGGGCAGATCCTACTCTGCTTGGGTCTATGGCCTGTCCATCCTCCTGAGAAATGGGAGAATGCTTAGTCTGCAGAAAACTGGGATTCCTAGTAGCAAAAGTGAACCAACTCAGGACAGAAGTAAGCAGGGTGAAAGGACCACAAAGGAACCTAGTGGTTCAATGTTAAGGAACTGTGTGGGAAAAACACCAACCCTGACCCTACCCAGCTCCTAGTTCAGGGCATCTTCTCACAAGACCCCACCGACATAGCCAATACCTTAAACAACCCTTCTCCGACCTTAGTCATGTCCTTCCTCCTAATTTCTTTGACCCCATTTCCCACACAGCTACTAACACACCTTGTTCTCATACACACCCTCCGTTCAGGCTGCGCATAATCTCCTGCAACGAAGCTAACGCGCTACCTCTCAAAGCCCTGCAAAACATGCGTTTAGTAGTGACTCTTGATCTTTAAAATCCTTAGACTTACTCCTTACCGAGACACTTCCGCATCTCACCAAACTCCTCAACTTCTCACTGTGCCGTGGCCAAATCCCTACTCTATGGAAGAGGGGTATTATCACACCTATCCTAAAAAAAGGTGTTCCAAAAAACCCCAGCAACTATAAACCCATTACGATCCTCCCTCCCCTCCCCTCTCAAAAGCACTAGAAAGAAGTGTAGCCGACCAACTCACAGAATACCTTGACAGATATGGACTCCTCTGCCATGAGCAACATGGTTTCAGAAAAGGGCACAGTACTACCACAGCACTACTAGACTTCACATCCTACATTCATGAAGCACTCGATTAGGGGGCAGCAGTTGGGGCAGTCTATGTCGATTTGACTAAGGCATTTGACACCGTCAATCATGAGCTACTACTGCATGCCCTTGCATCCCTCAATATAGCACCCGATACTATCGCCTGGTTTAATAACTATCTGACTGACAGAACAGAGCAAGTAAAAATTAGAGAAACACTCTCCCCAAAAAAAACGGTCCTTGCTGGCGTCCCTCAAGGGTCAATACTTGGACCCCTACTTTTCACTCTCTTTCTAAACTCACTCCCTCAAGCCTGTAGGGGAAAGCTACTGCTTTATGCTGATGATGCTGTGTTCTACTGGAAACATACCAACCTCACCCACCTCCAAAATACTCTTCAAGGCTGTTTTAGGGAGCTGGAGGGCTGGTTCACTGAACACCGGCTCATACTTAACTATAATAAAACAAAATCCATGATATTTGCCCATCGAAAAAAAACCCTCAATACCTCCCAGCTCGCTCTAACAAACAAACTGGGCACCCACATTGAACAGGTCTCCTGCTTTAAATATCTTGGCATCACTCTTGACACATCCCTTACATACCATCAACATATTAAGCTTCTCTCCACCTCTATCAATACCCGTATCGGCATTCTCTACAGACATAAACATTGCCTCCCCCCTCAGGCCCTTAGGCTAGCGGTTACTAGCTCAGTCCTTTCGTTGATTGATTATGGTATAACTATTTATGGTTCAGCTGGCCAATCGGCACTAATCAGCATCAGAACAGCACTCAATAAAGCCTGCCGCTTGGTCACTAGTAGCACTAGACAGACGCATACCTGCTTGCTCTACTCACAAGTGGGCTGGCTTACCTTTGAAGGGAGGCTTAAATATCACACCTGTCTACAAGCCAAAAAGATCCTTATGAAACTCTCACCAACCGGATTACACCGCCTCGTCCAACTGGCCCTTAATAGGAGCACCCTGAGACAGCTGGCCGGGACCACCCTCAAAGTCCCCCACTGTAGGACCTCACTTGGACAAAGATCCTTCCGGTATTGTGCTCCCCTCTGGCTTAACAATATACCGTCTTCCATCCTACTTGCCCCCACCCTAGGTCAATTCAAATCTGGGACCAAGTTTTTTCTCCTCAACTCTGTGACCTGCAAATGTTCCCCTTCTTTCCCCTGTATTGGCTGACCAAGTGGGGGCCACCTCACCGGCTCGATATTCTCAACCGCCAGATTTCATTTACTGAGCCCTGGCTCTAACCCTATCCTGTATTGTTGAACATGGTAATGTCCTGTTGGAAGCCCCTGAACAGTCGGCCTCTATTGTGTAAACCAATGATTCCTATCTGACGAATGGCATTAACAAATTGCTATGATGTTAATCTCTGTCGTATTGTAATGTCTCTGGTTTGTTGAATCTTGAGCACTCTGTTACGTTGTTATGTCCTGTCCAAAATGACGTGGAGCCTTTGCAAAGGAGTCCTTGACTCAACGGTTGTAATTCTGAAATGTTCAATAAATAAATAAATAAATAAATAAACACTACCCCAGAGGCCCCAAAGAGTCGCTAAAGCTGGATGGAGTATGATGAGGGGATGAGGGCACGGTGGGTATGGAGCCAACACAGTCCCCAGAGATAGTGATCAGGAACCTCTATTAGATCATTTGTTCTACAGAAAAGGTCAATACCTAAGGGCCCCAGGGAGCTACTGCAGCAAGGTAGGTAAGTAAAGTTAGAGTAGAGACTTCCTAGTTACAGAACATTAGCAAGAGGCAGACCCTGACTACACAGGGGCAGCTGGGTGAGGGCAGTGATAGAAAGGGGACACAGAGAGCACAAAGGGACATGGCTGAGAGCAATAACTGGCATTTTAACCTGGCTACTATGGGGGGAGAAGGAGGTTGTGCATGAAACAAGGTAAGAAAATAGAAAAGGGAAAGGGGAAATTATTTAACCCTGGAAGGCACACTAAGCTATAACTTATTTTCAGGCGTCACCTTGGAGCACAAGTAAGTTAAGTGACTTGCTCAGGGTCACACAGTATACTGATGGGATTAAAACCCAGGTCTCCAGGTTTGCAGCTGAGTGTCATTCACCACTATGCTATGCTGCCTCCTTAAAAAACAAAAGGAAACTAATCAGTTCAGACTGAAGTATCAGAACGGAAGGTAGAGGAAAAGAATCAGGCAACAGAAGGGGGAGTGAAGAGGGGAGGGGAACCATTCCACTCAGAGCAAGATGGCACAAGAATGGAGATGGGAGGGAAATCCAACCCCATGTGGGGACAACAAGTGAAAAAGGAGGGGTCTGGGGAGTTATCTGGGAAGAGAAAACCTTGCTTACGACAGATCAGTTGAACCTTTGTAGGAGGAACTATAGCCTAGGGATCAACTTGGGGTTTACATAGCAAATAATTTAAACTGGGGTGGGGCTCCAGCAGGGTGCAAGATCCTAAGCTTTCTCATGGATGGACTATAGTTCCCCAGGATGATATAAGAAGGGTGGGGGGGGGTTCTTCATGGAAATGGAGAAGAGGCAGCAGAAATGGGAGGATAGGCACAGAACAGAAAAAAGGGTTTGGAGGATCAAACTCACCTGGCACAGTGCATATCTGGCCAGCAATCATACAGCCAGGAAATCCACAGCTGCAAGATGGAAGGAACAGGAGGAAAACTGATATCATGTAGAGTTGTTTTAATTAATGCCTAGAGCCTGGGAAATAATATGGAGGACTTTCAAGCACTTGTGAATGAAGGTCACTTGGACCTGTGGCAGTCGTGGAGATGTGGATATCCTTAACAATGACTGGGATCTCACCATTCTGGGGTTCTCCTGACATTGAAAGGACATGCCAGAGGGAGGATGGGGTTGGCCCTGTACATGAGAGAGGTGATAAAGGCCATTAAGGATGAAATGGGAAGTAACAGCACAGTGTCACTGTGGGTTTAGCTCCACCCAAGAAAAGGGAGGAAGATTTAATTTGGGGTGGCCTATAGACCACTGAACCAAAATGAAAAGATAGACAGAGAAACAGAAAGAGAAATCAAGAAGGCAGATATGCAGGGAGAAGTTAGTATCATGAGTGACATCAATCCACTTAACATACCATATACTAGGGCATCCCAAAGGCCAGCAGCAGTAGAAGCCAATACTTTTTGAATGCCATTCAGTATGGCTTCTTAACTCCAGGTAACTGTGGAAGGCATTGAGGTGGACCTAGTAGCCATCACAGAAACTTGGGGCCACAGAGAATAATTACTAGGATTTGTCAATCCCAGGTTACACAATGTATGGGCAGGATAGGGGAAAGACAAAGGGAAGCATAGCCATAAATGCCAGGGAGGGTTCAGAGGCTATGGAGGATGCACACATCATGGGAAACAAAGAGGAAACTAAATCACTGGGGGTTCACCTCAAAGCACCCTCAAGCAAGAAAATACATGTGAGAGTGATCTATAGACTGCAAGTACAGTACAAGGAGAAGCAAGAGATAGGGAGCTCAGGGAAGAGCTGGCAAGGACAGTGAAGAAGCAGGTAGTCGTGGTGGTGGATCTGAACATGCAAGATACTGATTGGAACATTCAGCCTGCCAGGTACACCAGAGGTCACTCCCTGATGGATACATTGCTGGACTGCCTGCTGGTGCTGCTGGTTATGGAACCCACTCGACAGGGAGTAATTCTTTATTTGGTGCTCACCAACTTAGAGATGATGGTTGGAGTGAGGGTAGAGGAGCCACTAGGGTCCAGTGACCATAACTCAGTTTGGATCAGGTTGGAACTTGGGACCAGAATGCCCCTATCAAAAACTGAAGTCTGAGACTTCAGAAGAGCAGACTTTAGTTGGATGACGAAGCTGGTCTGAGACAAATTGACAAGGCTGGACAGCATTGGAGGAGGTGTAGTGGAAAGATGGGGCAATCAAAGGGACCATCCTTGAGGCAACAAAGTCATGCACCAGAATTGTCACAAAACAAAACAGATACAAGAGACCAGTATGGTTCTCAGAAAGGGTCAGGGCCAAGAAATAGACTTTCATCACATACAAGGAAAAGCAAGGAGAGGAAGAATAGGAAGAAAAACAAACAAGAACTAGGAATGCTAAGAGGACAGTCAGGGAGGCAAAGACAGGCATGGAGCTGCATATTGCAGAAGAGGTCAAGGGTGAGGAAAAACAATTCTTAGATATATTAAGAAAAAAAAGAAGCAGGGAGGTGGTATTGTTAGCCTACAAGATGTGGGAGGGTTATAGAGGAAGATGAACAAAAAGCAGCCATCCTTAATGATTACTTCTGCTCTGTCTTCACAAGGGATACTTCATCTCCTGAAAATGGCATCAAGGCAGCTGTCAGGCAGACTTCTGAAATGAGGCAGCCAGTATTTACCAGATAAAGGGTCAAGAAGGGTTAGAAGCCATAAAGGTAGATAAGGCTCAAAGGCCAGATAGGATGCACCAAAGATTGCCCAAGGAATCTGCAGCAGAACTGACTGAATCCCTAGTAATGCCATTCAATATTTTAATTCAGACAGGGTAGTTCTGAAAGTCTGGAGGGCAGTGGACACTGTCATAAGTGAGAAAGAGAGGAGGTAACTGGGGAATTACGGACCTGTCAGCCTTACCTCTATAATGAATAAAATGATGGAGTCACTGGTAAAAGAGGACCTTGTGGACCACCTAGATAGCAATGGTCTACATGGTAGTAAATACCATGGGTTTTTTTTACAGAGAGGTCTCCTCAGACCAACAAGGTGGGATATAAGGGCCACACTGTGGATTTACTCTACTTTGATTTCGGCAATGCATTTGACTCAGTGCCACACAGAAAATTGCTGAGAAAGCTAGGTGACCTTTGCACAGCTAGGGACAAAGTTAGATGGGTGGGAAACTGGTTGAAGGAGAGACAGTAGAAGATGGTGGTAAACAGGATCAATTGGAAGAGAGGGAGATCATGTGTGGGGTGCCAAAGGCGATCTGTCCTGGGTTCTGTCCTCTTCAATATGTTTATCAGTGACATTGGAGAGGACATCTGGAGCAAGTTTCATACCTTTACAGATGACATGAAGCTCTGTAGTAGGATAGGTAACAATGAAGGGATCAGGAAGACACAGAGGGATTTACAGTAGTTAGAGAAGTGTTCTGTGTTTCGGCAGTTGAAATTCAATGCCAAAAAGTGAAAGGTTATGCAACTAGGGACAGGGCTGGGTGAAATGTAGGCTCCTAACTGGTGCCCCCAGCTGCACTAACACCTGCCTTCTCTATGCTACCACCAATCTGCTCAACTTTGAGGAGCATCTGCTCTACCAGACCTGCCTTCTCACTAAGACATCACTGCTAGGACTCTCCCCCCTAGGGGTCTCCAGCTCCCTACAGCAGTCATCATTGTCTGTCACCACCCATAGCTTTGTTAAGGCCACCTTCCAGGTGCCCAGAACCAAGACCTCTCTTGCCCAGAGATCCTTCCTCTACCAAGCCCCCACCTGGTTCAACTCTCTCCCTAGCTGCATCTCCAACTTGCCAAAAATTGGCTCCATCAAAACAGCCCTTCAGAACCATATCTTTAATACCCGCTGTTGTAGGTGCAACTAACCCCCTGTTGTAACCTGTGGTACCAGCCCACCTTACCCCCTGGCTTGACAATGTCCACTGGACAGCCTCTCCCTCCCCCAGACCCATTCCTTCCCTACTAGGTCCAAATAGGGATGCAACCCATTGTCTTCTCTGAGGACCTACTATGTCCATGACTGTAACTCACAATTTTGTAACATTGTGTAACCTAAGTAACATACAAACTACTATATTATGTAACCTAAGTGTATCTATGTTAAATGTTCCTTTCACTGCACCTGTAATGTTATCCTCTGTTTTAATCTGCATTGTAAAAACTGTCTTGATGTCTGCCCTCCCTGTAATGAGGTGCCTTTGTAAATGAGTCTCTGGCTCAAAGGTTGTAAACCTGATTTGTAATGAATAAATAAATGAATAAATAAAATTTATCATCTCCAAGCACATGAAATAAGAGCAACATCCACTGGTAAAGTTCACAAATGCTTCTTTGTTTATTGCCAAATATAATAGTAAATCAAAACAAAAATTAAGTGGGTGCTGTGTAGTGTGAAACCTCACTTAAAAAGGCCTGACCAGTTTCACGCATGCACACTTCCTCAGGGACGAAATTGAAATGTACCATCTGCCAGTGAAATTATGGTGAAATTCCTATTTTGCTTCCACGAAAGATCACAAACTTTCCGTGAAAATTTCTTACAATTTTAACAAAATTGCTATTTCAATTATTTCCATTGAATCTTAAAAGTATTTGTTGAAATTGTACCAAATCTGGCATGATAACTTTACCAAAGTCCATACACATGAGTGCCAAGTTGCTATATCTATCTTTAAAGGTGACCGAGTTATAAGCCTCCAAAGTTTGGAAATTTTGCACTTTAATTTTGCAGTTATGTAAACTGCAGAATTGCAAGCCCTTATACATTAAAATTAGAGAATTAAATATCTCAAAACTTGTTAGGCTCTTTGACTCTAAATATTAGACTTTGAGACCACCCCCATGGCCCAGATCATCCTGCTAACATGCTGATAACCCTGGATCGGAAGTGAGCCAAGAAAGTCATGTTGGGAGACAGGCTATTGCTAAAGCAGCTGACGCTCAACAGTGCATCTCAGTCGGGGAGGATTGGCAGTGGGGTCCAACAACACAGCAACTCCTGGAACTGGGCCAGAGAGCTTGCTGTTGCTGCAGGGGAAGCTGTGGCTGTGCGAGGCTGACAGAGGCACTGCCCTCACCAGGTGAGGTAGGAGGGAAAAATGTGGCAGAAAAACCCAGTAGCCAACTTAGTGATGGCTGGGTTCAGCCTGATCAGGGTATATCCCTGTGAATAGAGTGCATCTCTGTGAGAGATGGCAAAAAACAATATGGTTAAAATAAGAGGCTGTGTATGTCAGCTCTCTAATCTCTTAGTAAAAGGCTAGCCAAGTTATAAGCAGCCAAAGATTCTAAAATAATGTCAGTAATTAAAGATGAATTTCATGAGCTTTTGTGAAATAATGGAATGCTGGGATACTTTTGTCAAATACATGCCCAAACATTTTGTCCAGTCATATACTTGAGTTGCAATTGCAGAGGAATGTAAAGACTGAGTAAAGAGGTGATAAGGTGGTATTCATAGGAGGCTCCATAGTAAAAGCATAGTGGTGCCAAGTGTCAGATCACTGTCTTGAGTGACAAACCATAAAGGATAACCATGGGCAACACTGTGCACTAGCTTGCCTTCTTGCAATACATCTAACCACTAGAGCTCACCAACTTAATGACTTGTGGTAGCACATGCTTGTGCTGCATTGTTTCTGTACAATGCCACCTGCTGACTCTTTAATAACCTTGTAGATAACAATGTATATATTTAGTGTTTGAAAACAGTGGCACCGAGGGATGCCAAGCCTTACAACAAGCTGTGACTTAGACCATTGTCACTGAAGTATCTGGTAGTATCTGAAGTATTTAGTCATGACAGAGCATGATAATGGGAATCACTGTTGCAGGAGTGTTGGAGGGGAACTGCAAGGCCAATATGCTAGTACAGATAAGGTGTCAGTGGTCTTAAGTGCTTTGTGAAAGTTAAATTACAGAAGTGGAATTCTACTGGAATTACTTATTATGCATCCAGACCATGAATTATTGAGCAAGTTTTGCCAATTAATAATTTCTAAAGCTTTCACAATACATTTTAACCTACTAAACTACATTTATCCAGCTTAATTAGATTCCAGGACATATTTACTTTGGTATGCATGCCAAATCTTGAGTGCATACCTGTAATAGCTGTGGATCTATTAACATCTAAATATTCTGAAAATTTTTACACAATTTAACAAAAATTTAATTGTGAAATTTTCAACTGCTGTAATTTACAAGTTACCTAACCAATTACCCCTCTGTTTAGCAGTTTCTAAGACTCTTTCAAGAAAGTATGCATATACATTTCAATTCTCTAGTGCCAAAGGTGGCTATATTGTAAGCATAGAAATATTTTCAGAAATGTTCACATGAATAATAAATTGGAAAATTGTGAGCCCCTATACCTTCCCTACCTCTCATCCATTTGCCGTGACACTTGGCATTGTTTTAGGACTGCTTCCAAACAGTATACATATCAAATTGTAGATCTCTAGCTATAAAAAGAGACCAAGTTATGATCAGTTTCTGAAAATTTCATGAAATTGTATGAAATTTTATGATATCTATAGCATTTTGTGATAGTTCAGTGAAACTGGAATTTGTGAATTTTACCTAGCCCTACCTAGTTAACAGAAACTTCAGAACAGAGTACTGGATGGGTGTGGTAAAGCTGAGTTCTACGGCAGAAGAAAGGGACCTGGGACTCATCATTAATGACTCCCTCAAACAGTCAAGCCAGTGTAAGAAGGCATATAGTAAAGCTAATAGGATGCTGGGGTACACTGAAAGGGGTGTTCACAGCAGAAACAAAATCTAGCAAGAGCCAATAAATCTGCAAAGTAATGATACTGTGGGCAGTGAGAAATGTGCAAACTAGCAATTTTTGCACTAACCACTGAGATACTTAACTGCACTTTCTAATTGTTGTGATATGCACACACACTGACTAACACATATACACATATACGCATACATATTGCAGTATAACATAGCAGTGCACTATCTACACACACAGAGCATTGCCACACACACAGTAACACACATACACTGCCTTATATGGCATTTATTTACTTATACATCTAACACTAACTTTTACTGTACTTAGGATAAGCACTGTGTTTTGTACTAACTCATTGTACTAATCTATGGCATGACTGGGTAACTAAGGTAGTGGACCAGGGAGGTGAGGTGTATGTGGCCCATCTGGACTTCAGCAAGACCTTCAACATTGTCCTCCATATAAGGCTGATTAACAAATTGTGCAGCATTGGAGTGGATCCTAAAATAGTTCTGTGGGTGGAGAACTGGCTGAATGGCAGGAGTCAGAAGGTTGTGGTAAACAGTGAGTACTCTGGAGAGGGAAAAGTGATGAGCAGGGTGCCACAGGAGTTGGTGTTTGGGCTGGTCCTCTTGACTGTATTTATTGGGGACATTGCAGAGGGACTGGAGGTGTAGTTATACCTCTTCACAGACAATAGAAAGGCATGCAACAGGGTGGGCATGCCAGGGGGTGTTGAAAGAATAAGGGAAGACCTTAAAATGGTCTGAAGGATGGTGGCTGGGATTCAATGCAAAGAAGTGTAGGATCATGCACACAAGGCACAAGAACTCAGGAGCAAAGTACGAACTAGGTGGGGAGGTACTGACAGTCACAAAGCAAGAAAGGGACCTGGGAGTTATCATCTGGGAGGACCTAAGAGAAACTCAAAAGTATGATAAGGTGGCTGGAAAGGCTAGCCAGATGCTTGGATGCATAGAGAAGGGTATCAGGAGTATAAAGAGGGAGGTCATCTTTCCCCTGTATAACACACTTGTGAGAGACCTCACCCAGAATGCTGCATCCAGTTCTAGAGGCTCCATCTAAGAAAGAACATAGACAATGTGGAGGCGGTGCAGTGGAGGGCAACTAAAATGATGCAGGGCCTGCAGAATAAGACCTATGAGGAAAGACTGAAGGAGTTAAATATGTATTCCCAGGAGGAAGGGGGGGGGGCATGCCTGAGACATACAAATGCATCACTGGTATAAACTAGTACAGGAAGGAAGCATCTTCCAAAGTAGGAGATGCGCCAAGTCAAGGGGGCACAAAATGAAGTTAGAAGGGGAAAGACTCTGGGGACATGTGAGAAAATATTTTTTCACAGAGAGGGTGGTGAACCCCTGGAATAGCCTAACAGAGAAGGTGGTAGGGACTAAACTGGTGATAGAATTTAAGAAAGAGTGAATTAAATTAGGTTAACTGTCTGCATTGATTTTTTTGTTCATGTTTAAAGAGTGGTATATAAAGAATACTGGATGAGCAACTATGAAGAATAAGTGTGTTCTGCCACAGAGGGGTTCTGATTCCCTTTGACCGCAAGAGTGAAGCTCGAGAGGTTCATGGGAATCAGAACCCCAAGATGGCAAAACACACTAGTTGTGCATAGAGTTGCTCATCCTGTATTTTTTATAGTGTATAGTGCTGTGTGAAAAATGTGTTTTGTGGTTCTTTTGCTTTCAAAATGAAACTGACTCATGCAGTCTCTAGAGGTTCTAGAATGCTCTTCTACCACAGTAGGGTAGAACAGCATCCCATGACATTGGAAATGTGGTAGAATAGCATTTTGAAAGGGATGGAATTCTTTACAGAACAACACTCCACTATACACTATAATGAACTATATGTTTTTCTTTTGTGATAGCATATAACATAGTAACATAGTGACTTCCTATCAGACTTGGGTCAGGTAATTTTTTGTATTTGTGTCTGGTGAAGGTTTTGATATAGCACTTAAAAATGAACTCATTTTGTAGACAATTGTGTGGCCATTAACACATTTTAATAACATGTTTTAGTGATTTCCTAGTGTCCATATTGATATTTAGGAGCCTAATTTAATATATGTGTATGCACACATATTTTTTTGAGAAAAAAATGTTAAAGAAAGCAGATAAGGAAGTGGATACATTGTGGAACTATTAAGGTAATGTGGAGACTATTCTACTCCATATTACAATTGAGGCTGGCAGTATAGCCTAGAGGTTAATGAGCTATAAATGAGTTTGGTACATCCAGCAGACCTGGATTTGATTCCCACAACCTCTACTTGCATATTGTATGAGTATGAGCAAGTCACTTAACCACCCCAGTGCTCTCAGGTTGCCCCTGAAAACAGGCACTTGTGCCTAGTGGGCCTTAACCAGTTACCAAAAATAAAATGATTATATGAATTATTTTGTGAGGCATGTTAGCAGTGAAACATTGCATACTAATTTTATGATTATTATGTGAATTTCAGCCAATTCCCTGAAGAAGTCTTTATGATCTTGAAATGTTGCATGGTTTAGAATAAAGAATATTGGCTGATGAAAAATAAAATTATACACTTCATGTGAAAATAGGTCTCTGGTCTGATTTGTCATTTATGCTTCAGCTTTTGTCTGGCCTGTCTGAGGCATTTTAATATTGCATCTGAAAGTTGAAACCTCCTTCCTCACGCTCAGTTACTTTTTATAACTGGGAAAACCTGAGTGACTTGACATGTTTATGAGCCTATGAATCTTTCTTCAAAGATAATCTAGCCAGATTGAAGCATGGTACACAAAATAGTGCTTTGAACCTCTCCTTAGCAGTCTGCTATGGAAAAATTAATTAGCACACGATAACACAAAACCTCCAATATTATCTAGCCCATTAGCAAACTGGAGGGCTCCCTCTTTCTACTGAAATAACATAATGACTGCAGGGCCAGCCCGGTGGCACCGAGGGCTGAGGCGCTTGATGCCTTACCTCACAGCACGCCAGCGACCTGGGTTTGTGAATGAGCCTGGGCTGTTGGAGGTTGGCGGGGGGAGGGCGGAGCTGGATGGAGCTGCTGACAGGCAAGCTCTCCTCTCCAGGGAGGTGTAAGGGGCTTCCTCCAACTGATGGCTGCCACCTGGTGGAGGCTGGGGGCAGCACGGGCCAGGAGGAGCCAGGCACTAGGCCTGAGGTGGGAGGAAAGGGGCCTTTACCAGGGCTGTGGGATGAATGCATGCCTCCATATGCATGCATACCCACTCCTGGGGCCCCTGGGGAAAAATGGAGGAAAAAGCCAATGGCAGGATGGCAACTGACTCCTCACAGGCTCCGGTCCCGGGCTGGGCATAAGGTAAGCCCCGGTAATTCTGGGTCAGTCAGATGGGGGCTGTCCGGGAAGGGCGATAAAAAATGTTAAATGATTAAAAAAAAAATGACTGCAGTGCTCTGCCGACTGCAGACGTAAAAAGGAGGTATTACCACATCTATATACTGAAGGTCATTGGTGATGCCTCACCTGGAATAATGCACTCAGTTCTGGAGTCCTCACCTAAGTATGGACATGGACATGATGAAGATGGTGCATTGCAGTGTGACAAAGTTGGTTTAGGGCCAACAGGGCAGACCTTATGAGGAATGTCTCAAGGCACTGAACATGTACAGTGCATGCTGGAGACCAGGAGAGAGAAGGGTAATATGATAGAGACCTTTAAGTTCCTGAAGGGAATACACTGTGGGGAACTATTTAACAGAAATAAGGATTCAAGAACCCAAGGTCACAACTGGAAACTGGAAGGGATGGAGGTTTAAGAGGGATGTGAGGAACTTCTATTTCAGGAAAAGGGTGGTGGAGCCATGGAACAATCTACCAGTGGATGTGGTGGGTACCAAGACAGTAAATGACTTCAAGCATGGCTGAGACAGAGGGCAGGGTTTGGTGGTTGTTCAGGTTGGTAGCAGTATGAGGGGAGCAGGAGCATGGACAGGGAGGGATAAAACCCCATATGGACAACAAGTCTCGGGGCAGATAAGAAACTCTGGACTGATTAGATGGACCCTTTATCTTTTTCTGCAGCCACTGGCTATGTTTCTTTGTTTCTATGAGTCAGGGAGCCAAAAAAAGTGTGGATAATCCTGGATCTGGTACTGTCAAATTATGAATACATGGGGGACCTCAGTATTGCTGAGCTTTTGAGAAATAGTGATCACCTGTCAATGCGTTTTGGTTTGAAAATGGGGAAGGAAAACCTGAACACAAAAACATGCTATTTATTTCAGAAAGGCAAACTTTAGAACAATCAGAAAGGCAGACTTCAATGTAATGAGGGTAAGAGTTGGGAAAACATCTGACCAGGCTCAAGACACTAGAGGGAGTGGAAGAGAAGTGGACCATTGTAAACAAGCATTTGTCAATGCTGGATGTTTGTGTTTATGGTGTATGTGGCAGGCATGTGTCATGAGATAAGTAATTTGTGGTGGATCATGACTTCCTACTAACTATAGGTCTGTGCCTGTGCTTTAATTTAAAACGCTCAGTCTAACCTACTTTTCCTGATGCAATGTATGTGCCCATCAGGCCTCATCACACACTTCAACCCCTTGTTTTTTGTTATTATAAATATACTTTATTAACATTTTCCAAAGATACATGAAACAAGATACAAGCAATGACAAACACACCAACAAAACAACAATAATAAAGAAAGGGAAAAAAAAACAACAATATCCCAACTACCCCCCACCCCCACTCACAGGGCATCACATCTCACAAACCTGTAGGTAGGACCTATAAACAAGAATAGAACTATAACATGTGTTATTCTGTGTTCTATTAAACAAAAATAAAAAAAAACTATGCTATCATCAGGGGCTTTAAAAATAGAAATATTAATAACACTGCCGAAAAATATTAAGATCCCAGCAGGTATATTTCTTTACAAAAAAACAAAACAAAACACAATGACAATAGAGTGTGGAACGTCTCCCAATGAGCACAAAACCTCTCTTTCTTTCCCTGAGCAATGGCAATTTGTTTTTTGACCATCAGGGCCTGAAGAATTTCTTTTTTTTTTTTAATTCAATATGCTTTATTGTCATTTAGAACAACAACAACAACAACAAAACAAATACACAATACACCAAAACCACAAATCCCCCAAAATACATACAACACAATCTATGCCCCTAACCCACCTCCCTCCCATGGCGGCAAAGACAATAATATTTCCAACAGCCAATAAAGGTGAGTTAGGAATATACAAAACAAACTGAGTAAGGTAGAATTAATCCATATATAATACCATAAAGAAACCAAAATAATACCAAAAACTGAGCAATAAGGGAGAGAAAAAGGGATGCCCATTCAAGGAACCTAAGATACATAAAGGGCATGTAATCTGCTCCATCTTTTGTCATAACTAGGCAATCTATTATGGACGCTAGCTATGAACTTTTCAATGCAAAGATTGTCAAGGTGCTCCTGCAGCCATTCATTATAAGGGAGCGTGGACTGGTCCAACCAATGGTGCAGGACTATTCTCTTAACTGACATTGAGATCATAGCCATAGCATATTTTTGCTCTTTTCCCCGAAATTTGACTATAATCACCTATTAGAGAAACTTCCGGTGTAAAGAGCTCTTCTATACCAAGTAATGGGTCCACATTAGATTTAACTGACAGCCACAACACAGCCACCAGCAGACACTCCCAAAAAATATGGTAAAGAGTACCCTCTGATTGACCACAATGCATACACCTCAGAGACTGTAAATGTCCCTTTTTAAATAACTTGGAGGGCATGAAGTAAAGATTATTCAAAATGAAAAATCAGGTAAGATGGAGCCTATCTTACAAGATATATGTATATACATCAGACCAGTTTTTGGACCAGTCAAAATTAAATTGAGGGAATGTTGTGGTCCAATAAGGAGAATTACCTACCAACCCTGAAACTATTTTAGAAAATAGAAGTGAGTACAGTTTGGAGACAGTATGTGGTTGCCGGTTTGTGCCAATCGCAAATCAGAAAAATTTAGCATTATTTACCATTTCCAATGCTACACCAAAATGCTGTAACAAACAATGGCAAAGTTGATATGCTTTGAAAATAGCCTTAGCATCATGTTGCAACACCATAAGCATTGATTGACAAGATAATAAGTCCCTATTGTGGAGCAGATTGCATACCCTGAGGTCTATTAATTGTGGCATCCACAACTCATTTCTTACCTTCCCCCCAATTTTGAAATTAGGGTTTCATAAAATAGGTTGAGAAATATCAAAGGGGTGTTTGTAACACATAGCTCAGCACTTTTGGCAATATACCCAGAGTAAAGTCCCAATCACTGATCCTCGAAGAGATATGGGATGAGTTTTCATAGGGGAGAATAAAAGGGCCCATGGAGAAAAAACAGTGTCTTTTATTAGATCCTTTTCTAATTGAAGCTAAATAGGGGAATAACCAGAAGTATCCCCTCCCACGGAACTATCCATTCATCTCAAGTACTTACTAGCATGACTGGCAAAATAGTACACAAGAAAATGCAGGAGATGGAGGCCATAATACCGTTTAGGTGCTGCCAACATTTGATTGAATCTCCTAGGTTTTGGACCCTTCCAGATGAAATCAGCCACCATGCTGTGTACTTTCTGGAACTAAGTGTGAATAAGCTTAACGTCCAGTATATTGAGTAAAAAAGACAGGGAGGAACATTCATTTTGATAATACTAATTCTGCCCCAAATAGTCAAAGGGAGGCTCAGCCATCTGGTCAGGTCTTGCTGAATAACAGCTACCAAATCATCTAAACTGAATTTTTTAACACTAGATGGAAATCTCAAAAGGTATATACCTGAGTACTTTAGCTGTTGGGGTTGCCAGGAAAGACCCAAGGATGTAATGTCAGACTTGAATACCTTGGCATTAAGTGGCATGACCACTGATTTTCCTTTGTTAAGTTTATAATTGGAAAATCTACTAAATTCTGAAATAACTAAAAATGCTGCTGGTATAGCTACTTTAGGGTTAACAATATGCAACAAGATGTCATCTTCATAAGCAGATAATCTAAGATTTTGGGATCCCACTTGTATACCATATAGATGAGGACTGAGCCTGAGCTTAATACATAGGGGTTCCAAATAAAAATGAAATAGTAAGGATGAGAGGGGACATCCCTGCCTAGTGCCAGAACACAAGAAAAAGGAAGAGGAAAACAGTCCATTACAGTAAATCTTTGCACTAGGAGATAAAAATATAACTTCAATCCAATGAATAAAAGCTGGGGGAAAGTCAAACGCTTCAAGGGTAGCCAGCAAAAAGGACCAATTAACTCTGTCAAAGGCCTTCTCCACATCCAGGGAAACCAGAACTGCAGGCTTATCCAAGTCCCTGGATTCGAAGAAGACATGGGAGAGCTTATGCAAATGGTCCATGGGAGACCAGTTAGACATGAACCCAACTTGCTCAAAGCTAATAAGAACTGACCATACCGCCCTATCCTTGAAGTTAGGATTTTAGATAAGAATTTGATATCCTGATTTAATAAAGAAATCGAGCAGTATCTAGAAACTGTCTATGAGGGTTTCCCGGGCTTTAGCAAGAGAAATATTAAGGTCTCCAACAGAGTACGATCCAAGGTGCTGGATTCATATCTAGAGATGAACAAAAGATGCAAAAAGGGAACTAGTTATTGAGCAAACATCGTATGAAAATTGGAGGAGAGACCATCAGGGCCAGGGGCTTTATCCAACACCAAGGATTGAGTTGCTACAAATATCTTCTGATCTAAGATAGCTTACAGGAGATAAACCTGCTGTTCAGAACTTAAAGAAGGAAGTGATATGCCTGCTAAATAATGACAAATCTCTGATGGGTCTGGGAGTTCTGCCATGGGGCCATATAAGGAACTATAATATATTTTTAATTCCTTTGCAATATCCCTTGGCAAAACCTTAATATTGTTGTACCGATCAGAGTGGCTAGAGGAGATAAGCCATGAAGCTCCCTGCTTCTGAAGTTGTAATGCCATCAACTAACTGGCTTTTTCACCTTGGTCAATGTATGTGACACGCATTTTGTTTTTCCCGTAAGAGGTCAACGTATTTGTCTCTAAGCGCTATAAGTTCTTTCTTCAGTGGTTCCAGTGTGGAGGGGTTCAGAACTTTTTCTAGCTCCTTTATTCACCATAAAAGGTTGGTGGCCTCAGTGTCCTGCTGTTGCTTTCATTTGGAAGCCAAACAGATAAATTCCCCTCTTATAAAATTCTTAAATGCACACCACTCCACCTCCACATGTTCTACAGTAACCTGGTTATGAGAAATGAAAAATTTTATTTGATCTTTAATTCCAACTATGATAGCCTTGTCTTTGAGTGGTTGGTTATTTTGTTTCCAGGTGTAATCTTTTAGAAGGAAGGTTACTAAAGTTAACTGGACCCAAACAGGAGAGTGATTCGAGATCTGAAGATTTCTTAATGCCATTCTTTATATGTAGGAATGGTGTCATCCAAACAGTGTTGTAAAAGTTTTAGCTTTGCTGTGACAGCTATTAAAGCCATATATGCTTTCTGATGACCAATAAGATCATCCAGGTAAAATCCAACTAAGCAAATCTCAGGGTAAATAATTCTTCAAGCCCCAATAAGGGATCTATGGATGTCTTAATGGAATTCCAGAGCGGGGTACTATAACACAGTCCCAAGGAAGGTGTTTCAATTCAGTTCAATTTTTATTTAACCAGGAATGCACCATTGAGGCAAGCTCATTTACAAAGTGGTCCTGGGGGACAAAGGAGACATACAAATAATGCAAGGTACATAACAACAGAAGAACACCATGAGTCAGAATCTGCTTGATTCACTGGAGGACTGCTTACTGGTGCAGCTGGGCAGGGATCTCACATAACAGGATTTTATGCTCGAGTTGGCACTCACCAACTTGGAGATGGTGTAGGGGTGACTGTCAGGGAACTGTTGGAGTCCAGTGACCACAACACTGTGTAGTTTGAACTAGTGGGGGGGAGACAATGGACACCCATTGAACAGTGGTTCTGGACCTCAACTAAGTGGGTTTTGGGGAGATGCAGGAACTAGTCAGGGAGAGATTTGTAGGACTAGACTAGACCAAGGGGATGGAAGAACAATGGGGCAGGATTAGATTAGCACTCCTGGAGGTGACTGAATCTTGTGTAAGGAATATCACCAAAAGGAACAAACACAAAAGACGTATCTGGTTCCCAGGGGGTGAGGGAAGCTATGAGTGCAAAAAGAAAGGTCTTCACTAAGTACAAGAGGAACAAGGGGAGAAAGCCTTGCAGAATTATCAGGCTAAACTCAAAGAGGCAAGGGTGAAAGTCAGGAGGGCAAAGGAAGACACAGAGCTGCTGATTGCTGAGGTAAAATGTGGGAAAATATTTTTTAGGTACATAAGAGAAAAAAAAAGGAAAATGAGGTGGGATGGTTAGGCTAGCTGATGGGGATGGTAGTGGAAGATGATGAAAAGAAGGCAAGTGTACTAAACAATTACTTCTGTATCACATTGGAGGACAAGAATTCCCTGCCAGAGAGTTGTACAATGGCTGCCATATTGGGGGGTATAAAATGGGAGGAGTACTAATCCTCGTTAGCAGGAAAAAAAAGAGGGGCATAGAAACTCTCAAATGTAGACAAGGTACCAGGCACAGGTGGCTTGCACCCGAGAGTACTCAGGGAACTGGTCACAGCATTTGCAGTACCCTTAACCTGTCTATTTCATGACTCACTGAAATCTGTAGTGCTGCCAACAGATTGGAGATCCACCAGTGTAGTACAACTCCACAAGAAGGAGGGACAGGGAGGATCCAAGCCAGCACTGTTTAGGCCTGTCAGGTTTACCTCCATTGTAGGTAAACTGATGGAGACCATAGTTTAGCAGCACTTGGTAGCCTACTTAAATGACAAAAGACTGCAGGACAACAAGCAGCATGGGTTTATGTCAGAGAGGTCATTCCAGACCAGTGTGTTACAGTTTTTGACTTGATCACTAAGGCGATTGACAGAGGCAGGCAATAGATTTTCTCTTCTTCAGCTTCAGGATGGACAATAATTTGATATTGCACTGGAGACTTTGAAGACATTGGAGGACTTCAGAGTAGAGTGGGGTTTAGTTAAGATGGGTAGAAAGTTAGCATGGGGGGGCAACAGAGAGTAGTGGTGAATGGGGCTATATCAGGGGTCAAGGAAGCTATAAGTGGATTCCTGTAGGGATCGTGCTTGGACTTGTCCTAGTTAACATGTTCATAAGTGACATGGGGGACATTATCTGTGGGAAGCTGCATCTCTGTGCTGACAACACAAATCTATGCAGCAGGATATAGCATGTGGGAGGGCTGCAGGATCTTCATAAGAACCTGGAGAAGCTAGAGGGATGGTCTAAGGTCTGGCAGTTGAGATTCAATGCTAAGAAGTGCAAAGTAATGCACTTAGGGAGATGGAATCTACACAAGGAATACTGGATGAGAGGGTTTAAGCTGGACAGTTCTACAGATGAGCTGGATCTGTGGGTCATCATCAGTGACTCCTTCATACCACGAGTCAATGCAGCAGGGCACACAGTAAGGCAATGAGGATGCTGGGGTGTATAGGGTGAGGGTTTGACATTAGCAGAAGAGATGTGATTCTGCCTCTTCACTGATCCCTGGTGAGGCCTGACTGGAAGTACTGTATTCAGTTTTGGAGTCCTCACCTAAGGATAGACATTGACAGACTAGAATTTGTACAGTGAAGAGTCATCAAGATGATCCAGGGTCAGGAGGGTAGATCCTATGAGGATGGTCTACAAGCCCTAAATAGGTACCCATTGATAGCTAGGCAGGAGAGGGGATACAGCACTAAAACATATAAGATTATCAGGGGTGTAAATAAGGTGAATAGAGAGAACCTATTTTTTGAGAATAATGATGCTGTTTAGGAGATATGACTGGAGGTTTGTGGTGGGTAAGTTCAGGAGAAAGGTAAGGGAGTTTTTCTTCACTGAGAGGGTGGTGGAACAGTGGAACAGACTGCAAGCAGAAGTGGTGGGGGTGGCTACCATAAATGGGTTTAAGCATGGTTATAAAAGTGTCTCAGAACTGCTGCAGTTTGATTGGCTGATAGCATTCCAACAGCCTTACATTAATCCCTGTTACACTGTCATATACAACCTGATTACCAAGGCACATGAATTCTTCCTGTCAGCATTCCATTCTCTAGTACTGCTGAATGACTGGAATGAGGCATTATGATTCTGAAGTACTGTAGTAATCTTCAACTAGCAGTGCAAAAAAAAATAGGCACAAATTTTACCCTACTTTTTTTTCATTATAAAAGATTACAGGCAGCTTCCACTTTTATTTTGTGGTACAATTTTGTTAATTCCACCAAAATTCGACTATTTTATAAATGGTGTAATTTCATTTTTTTTTTCCAAGGAAAAACGATGGCTGCCACATTTTGCATAGAAATAGCATGGTGACCTGGCAAGGGTTAGGATTGAGAAAATAAAAAAAAGACTTGTGGCACGCATCCTAGGAAGTACCTAGACAAGTACATTTGACAGGTATGCTAATATCTTTATTACGTGTAACTGAAACTAACTTTTTTTCAGAAAATATTTTTCGTTGAACTGCTGCTTTAAATTGTTGGTGGAAAAATATTGTTATTAAAAATATCCCTCACAACAGGGAAACCATTCAAAAAGTACACTTTTATCACTTTTATTTTGGAATATTTTTATATAATAACAATAAGGCACTTCTAGGAGTTAGATTAACAGTCAATCATCCCTTGGGGCAATGTGGTGCTTGGCTGTGCCTCGTGCCACATTTCACCCCTATGGAATGATTAACAAACTGTTAATCTAACCCTTGATCATACCTTATTACTTAATTGGACAGGACAAGGTGATTCATAATATGGGGGGTCACATGCGTTTTAAGGGTGCAGGACCAGGGGAAGAAGGTTAACAGTCCACAAAACACAATAAGTTGGCGGGGGTGTGGTAGTAATGGAAGGACAGACTCAATGGACCTTTGGTCTTCTTCTGCTGTGACATTCTATGTTTCTCTGACTACCCTGAAATTTAATGCAGCTAGTAGAGAAGTGAGGAGGAGGAGCAAGGCAACTGCAGAGCAATAATAGCATAAGTCATAATGGAAAGAAACAAGGCCTTCTTTTACTACATCAGAGAGAAAAGGAAAATGAACGAGTGCATTGTTAACCTGAGGAAGAGGGCAGAGTGGGTAGAGGATAGTAAAGGGAAGGCAGGAGTATTAAACAAATACTGCTCAGAGTCTACAAAAGAGAAGGAGTGGCCACTGCCATGAAGGGAGGGTGGATAAATGGAGGAAGAAGGCAACAAAGATGTGTGCAGAACCCATTGACACAGACTGATTCCTAAAAGGGCTGCTATCCCTAAATGTAAACAAATCTCCAGGGCCTGATGGAGTGCACCCCAGTGTTGTAAGGGAGCTTATGTAAGCACTAGCAGCATCTCAAGCTAACCAGTACAACAGCTTTCTTGACTCCAGAGTTGTACCCAGGGAGTAGAGTGCTGCTGATATGCTCCTACATAAAAGTGGGTCCAGGGATGAGCTGGGAAAACACAAGCCAGTCAGTTTGATCTCGATAGTTGGTAAATGAATGGAAACCATTCTAAAAGGAAGGTTGTTAGAATTTCTTGAGGCAAACAGGCAGCAAGATGCCAGACAACACATGTTTGCAGCTGGGAGGATGTGTCCAACTAAACAGACACATTTCTTCGACTGAGCCATTAGGGCTATGGAATAGGGTCCGGTAGCAGATATCTTGTACCAGGACTTAAGCAATGCCTTTGACTCTCTCACCCACAGAAGATTCATTAGTAACTGGAAAGAGCTTGAAGAGGGGAGAAACTACCAGTTGAGTTTGTTACTGGTAAGAAGGGAGACTGCAGATAACTATTGTCAATGGGGTACATTTGGATATGAGGAAAGTCACAACTAGGGTGCAGCAGGTATTGGTGTTCAGACCAGTGATGTTCAATATGTTCAACGGTGACACCAGAGTTGGCATGGATTGCTAAATGTGCCTCTTTTCAGATGACACCAAGCTCTGAAGCAGAGTTGACACAGAAGAAGGGATCGTGGACATGAGATAAGACCTGGAAAGACTAGAGAAAAGTGGCCAATAGAGTAACAGCCTGAGATGTTCGATTGTCTAGCAGGTGTCACCAAAATGCCTCGTATTATAATCCCTAAGAGTCTGCATTATGTAAAAACTATATGTTTGAAAAGAGAAAACTGCATCTTCTACTTCATCAAAGGAAAATAGCTCACCACAGATAATGCCTCTTGAAAAGACCTTCAGACTTTCACCCAACAACAGGAGTCCAGGGAAGCCTTTTACAATAACTGCAAGTGCAATTCAAGTAGCTGGCTCACTTGGCTCTCTGACTCCCATAGCTGCCAAGCATGTGGCTGTGGAAGCGGCAAGCACTACAAAAAACAAACTTGTTAAACATGCTGAGTCCTCTGCTTTGACTGAGTAGCCAGATTCAGAAGTACATTCTGCTGAGAAAACTCACAGTATGGGAGTGCCATGTCCTGGGGCGACTAAGCAAAAACGTTACTGGCACCAACACAAAAGCCTCTTTTAGACACATCTGCAGTAGCTACCACAGCATTGGCAGGTGCAATCAGAGTTGATCAATTAAACACTAACCTACTTGATGAGAGAAGGGAGCAGGAGAAAATGGCCACAGCATCAGTGAAACAGTCTGAGACTGGTGAGCAAGGTAAGAAAAAGCATACTGTTGATTTACTGGGGACTTTCTTGATTGTATTTTGTCATTGATAGACACGTTTGATAGGAAGTTTAATGCACTAAATGAAAAGGTGGACTATTTACAAAAAGATGCAAAAACAACTAGATGTAAAGTTGAGGTCATATCCAAAGTAGTAAAGAAAAATAGTGAAACACTTGACACCAGTACAAACAAAATCACAGCTGTCAAAGCTACATTAGCTAAACTTATAAAAGGTAATGTTGCCATGAAGAGAAAAATTGAAATGTATGAAAATCAAGCTCAATATAAAAATCTTTAAATTGTTTGCCTTCCAGTGGGACTCAAAGCTGGGTATCCTTTTCCGACAGACATGGTAAAAATGTTTTTCTCTACATTTATGACTTGCTTCAGGATAACCCATCATTTCAAACCAAAGCATTTGGACCTAAAAAAAAACAACAGATGGTGATAAGGTAAAGGAAATTGTTGCACTTAAGCAGACAATCCTGATTACGTTCACCTTTGATTCAGGTAGAGAGCTGATTGTTAAATTATCCAGATTAATAGGGAACATTAGTTTTTAAAGGGCATTGCATTTATGCACATGCAGACTTTGCAAAAATGGCTTAACAGAGGAGAAGGTTTTTCCTCACCTTCAGGCAGGAGTTATTGGAATTAGGAGCAGTTTCAATTCTCTTTTTTTTCTATTCTTTTTTGTAACTGGGTAAGGCCCAGTAGACACAAACACCTGTTTTCAGGGACAACCCAGGAACACTGGGGTGATTAAGTGACTTGTTCAGAGTCACACAGTATGCACGTGGAGGTTGTGGGAATCAAACCCAGGTCTGCTGGATCTACCAAGCTCATTTACAGCTCATTGCTTTGACCTCTAGGCTATACTGCCAGCCCTAAATTTCCCTAAAATTCTTAGCCCCTGCCATAGTTAAAATATACTGCTGGCCTCCAAAAGCAATCCTCTTTGATACTGAACAGCTCAGCTCTTTTTTAAGAGCACAATACAAACAAGAGGGTTCTAAAAAAGTAGAATCTGATTCACCCACCTTATCAGAAGAAGAAATAATGAATATTGCAACCGAAATGGAAAATAATTAGAATGGAAATAATAGTCTTATAATGATGTAAAATATGAATTTATTCAGTATGGGTTTATTCAATATTGAAAAATATTGCATGAGTTGCCAAAATAGATAAAATATGGTTTAAGTATGTCTTAATTATTTTTTTCCTTTTTTATGGGGTTCAGCGATAATACCATTGCATCATATTGGGTTATTAAGTGTACCACATCCCTCATTTCAAAGGATATAAAACACCTGAGAGAACCCCTTATTGCATAATTTGGTATATGTCATCATCCCCCCCCCCAACCTATACCCCCTAATTTTGCCCTAAACTTCTTAAACCTCCTGAATGGATCCCTGACACCTTGGAACAGGAATCAAAATGCTATCCCACTCTGTAACCTATTTAATTCAATTGGTTTATGTATCAGATCCCACATCTTGATATATGTATTGATTTTACCTAAACTAGCATGATGAAAGTGTTCACTGTCCATACAGTCTAAAAGCAAATTCTTCCACATGATATAAGTTGGAGGTTTCTTGTTTTTCCAACACCTCAAAATACATCTTCATGCATTCAGTAAACCTATGTTTAATAATTTTTTAAGGCTTTCTGAAGGAAGACTCTGTGTTACCCTGATACTCAGCATGCAAAATTTCATTTCCAGCCTTATATTAATACCTGGCATTCCACTAAGTGTGTTGAATGTTTGTTCCCAAAAAGGGACAATATCTTTACGTAAGACTAAGACATGTTCTAAGGTCCCTATACTGGAGCCAAATCTATTGTACCAGGTTGGGATTAAATTATTTTTTTTGTTTAATAACTGCAGAGTGTACTACAGTCTATGAAAGATATCGAACTGTATTTGGTTCAATTTATTTACTATTAGTTTTATATCCTTTATCATTTCTTCCAATTTTTTATCTTTTATAGTAATATTTAATTCTTTTTTCCATTTTCCTTTATTTTTTTATAGGAGACTCTTTTGTCCTCATCAGAAAGTTATATGTTTTTGCAATTGTTTTGGTATGATGATCCCATTAATAGTGATGGAACAGAAGTCAGAAGTGGTTTTATTAAATCTGGAGGCCAGCTCTTTACTATAATAGGTTCTTATTTGCATAAGGATGAAAAAGTCTTTCTGATTAATGTCATAGTTGTCCATACATAGAAACATAGAAGTTGTCGGCAGATAAGGACCTCTTGGCCCACCTAGTCTGCCCTACTTTCCCTACTTACAGTGATCCTGCATAAAATTTACTTGGTCACCGGTCTCCTCCCTCCTCCCTTGACTTCCAGTAACCCTGTTTGTTTATCCCATGAGCCCCCACTACCTCCTCTGGAAAGCTATTCCAAGCATCCACCACCCTTTCGGTGAAGAAGTGTTTCCTCACATTTTCTCTGAACCTCCCCCTTCCAACATCATAGAGTGTCCCCTCATCTTTGAGCATCTTTTTCTTTGGAAAATGATACCTTCCTGTAACTTGTTCTTTCCTGTGAGGTATTTGAATGTTTCTATCATACCCCCCCTTCTTTTCTCCAGGGAGTTCATATTTAATTCCTTAAGCCTTCCCTTGTTAGGTTTCTGATGCAGGCCCCACACCATTTTGTTTGCCCTCCTCTGAACTGCCTCCACCCTATTTATGTCCTTTCAATAACAGGGCCTCCAAAACTGGACACAGTATTCAAGGTGTGGTCTCACGAGTGATCTACACAGAGGAATTATTACCTTCATCCTTCTGCTGGTGATGCCTCTGCCTATGCATCCCAGCATCCTGCTAGCCTTCCCTGTAGCCTTGTCACATTGCTTAGCAGCCTTCAGGTTATCTAAAATGATCACCCCCAGGAACCTTTTCCTGCTTCATGCTAGTCAATACCTCTCCTCCCAGTTGATATGTTGCCCCCTGGTTTCTGTGCCATATGTGCATTATTTTGCACATTTTAGCATTGAAACCCAGCTGCCAATTTCTTCTCCATTCCTCCAGCTTTTTTTTAGATCGCCCCTCATTCTATCCCCCCCCCAGTGTATCCATTCTGTTACAGAGAATAGTGTCATCCACAAAAAGGCATATTTTCCTCTCCAGCCCCTCCACAATCTTAATAATAAAGACATTGAAGAGGACCAGGCCCAGTACTGATCCTTGTGGCACCCCACTGGTCACTCTATCTACTCTAGAGTGGATGCCATTTATCACTACCCTCTGGGTCCTGTTGGCCAACCAACTCTCTACCTATGTTACTACTTTGCTACCTACCCCTGGGCTCCACAGTTTGTTAATCAGTCTTCTATGTGGAATGCTGACAAATGCCTTGCTGAAATTCAAGTAGGCCATATATGCCGCCCACCCTGATCCACTTCCCTGGTTACCACATCAATGAACTCAATCAGGTTTGAATCGCAAGACCTTCTCTTGTGAAACCATGTTGCCTTGAATCTAGCAGACTATTGGCAACAAGGTATTCCCCAGTCTTTTCCTTCAATAGTGATTCCATTACCCTACCGGGCCACTACTGATATCAGTCTGACTGGCCTGTAATTTCCTGCCTCCTTTTTATTTCCACTTTTGAAGAGGGGGCTACATCTGCCCTCCTCAATTTCCCAGGTACCTGGGCTGGCCCAGTGGTGCTGAGGGGTGAGGCGCTGGATGCCACACCTCGCGCCACACCGGCAACTTGGGTTCGGAAATGTACTTGGGCCACCAGGGGTCAGTATGGGATGGAAGGGATTGTGCTTCTGAAGGACTGCTGTCCCTTTCCAGGAGGGATTTGGGGTTGTGTCAATCCAGGGCAGCTCCTGGCAGTGGTTGGGGGTAGCGCAGAATGCATGTTACAAAGCAGATGTTGGGGGGGGCCGAGCGATGGCAGACGTCGGTGCTCCTCACCTAGACGCCATGGCACACCCATGCTCCACAGGGAAACAAACACCAGAAAACTCTCTGGAGCACCAGGAGATGACAGAGACCCCAGGAGCATGCCCACATCCCAATGCCAGCCCAGTGCACCCAGGACTCCCATGGCTGACCCAACGATGAGGTAGGATCCTCTAGTTTCAGAAAAAGCCACCGGGGGGGGGGACCATCCCATGGAGGGTGATCCGGGGGGCTGGACCTACCAGAGTTGCTCGGGGGAGAGCCTGGGGGAAGTGGGGGTTCAGGCTAGGAGTGAGATGCAGCAGCTGAGAGGGTACTCCTGAAGGATGCCCGAGGCCAAGAGTGAATAAATTAAGTCTCCAAAAAAAAAAAGTTCCCTGGTACCTCTACTGTTTCACAGGATGAACAGGGCTGTCAGAGGTGTAGCTAACTCATCTCTAAGTTCCCTCAGAATCCTAGGGTGCTCCCTGTCTGGTACCATTGCCTTATCCACTTTTAGTGCCACCAGTTCCCAAGGGACCCTTTCCACTGAAAAAGTACTTTCATCCACCTCCCAACCCTTAATGTCCTTATCCCTTGTCATTGGTCCATTACCTTCCCCCGCCTCCGTAAAAACTAAACAGAAGTATTTGTTCAGGATGTCCACTTTTTGGTGGTCCTCTTCCACATAACCCCTCCTTCTCCTTTCAGTCTAACTATCCCTCTCTTTGCTTTTCTCTTTTCACTTATATACCTAGAAAAAGTTTTATCTCCTGTTTTTACTGATTTGGCAATCTTTTTATCTGTTTGTGTCTTTGTGCTCCTGTTTTCCCTGCATCCCATTGTTTCTCCTGGCATCTCTCTTTGTCTCCCTCCTTCTGTGTTTTTTTTTTTGTATTTTTTAAAAGTCATGTAAGCTATAACTTTTTTCCACTACCTCCCTAAAGAACCATAGTGGTTGTTTTTTTCTCTTGCCCTTGCTAACCTGCTTGACACAGAGTTTTGTTTCAATTCCCTCCTCTATTTTTGTTCACTGTTCCTCTACTCCCCCCATTTTCCCTAACCCAGCAAGTGTGTCCCTCAGGCATTCTCCCATTTTCCCAAAACTGACTCTCCTGAAGTCCAGGACCCTTGTCCTCATGTGATTTGATTCCAACACAATTATTATATCAAACCACACTCTACAATGACCACTGTTCCTCAGGTGGACCCCCACCAGGAACTCTGCCACACTGTCCCCATTTTCTCAGCACCTGATCCAACAACACTCCCTCACAAATGGGTTCCATAACCAGTTGCCTGAGGAACACCCCATGCAAAGAGTCCAGGATGTTCTTACTCATGCCGTTGCCACAATGGGGAGGCTCCAATCTGCATACTTGCCCCGTGAGTCATCCTTTGGATTGCAAGCATTATTTCCTTATCCATCTCTTCCCCCTGTGCTGGTGGTTGGTAGACCATCCCAGTACAGATAGATGCTCCCTTCCTCCTGGCCAGTGTGACCCACAGTACCTCTTCCTCACCCTGCTCCCCCTGTATTTCCATTGCCTTTATGTTTTCCCTTACATAAAGAGCCACTCCTCCCCCTTTGCTGCCTACTCTGTCCCTCCTGAACAGAGTATGTCCTGGAATGGCCATTTTGCAGTCCTGGCTTTCACTGCACCAGGTCTCTGTGATGGCCACCATGTCCATGTCTGCCTTCACCATGGTAGCCTCTAAGTCAGCCATCTTGTTGCTCAGACTACAAGCATTTGCATACAAGATTCTCTACTTTGTCTATTCTTGCTTAGTTCTGCCCTAGAAAAAAACCTCCATCTCTCTTTTCCATGCCCTATATAGGGTGTTACACCTTCCTCCCACTAACTGTAGTGAGACAGTAGATTTACTGTACCTCAGTTTCCAGATTCCCCTCTGATTCTTGCTGATTTCCTCTACCCCGCTTTACACCTTTACTTTTAAAGCTTTACTTAATTCACCTTTACTATTGAAGTTAACTAAACTAGTATCTAAATTACCTAGTAGTCAGCTACAGATATTACCCCACCATTCACATCCCCAGGTCAGGTAACACAATACAATTTTTTTTTCTTTCCTTTTTTTAACAATTAGCCTAGAAAAAATAGAAGGATAAGAATGTTATAACCTAGTCAATACACCCTCAATGTACCCAGTATATCCTCCTCTATGATGCTAGAAGGATAAGAATGTTAGAGCCCAGTCAATAAGACCTTATTGTGTATATTCTCACCTAATGATCACAGAAGCTCCACCCCCCCAATGAACACAGCAACCACAGTAAAAATAAAACCAAAAGACAAATCCCACAGCACTA
Organism: Neoceratodus forsteri; assembly: GCA_016271365.2. NCBI lineage: Eukaryota > Metazoa > Chordata > Ceratodontiformes > Ceratodontidae > Neoceratodus > Neoceratodus forsteri. Next base: position 1,208,805,073 of record CM057453.1, on the reverse strand, counting down.
GGTCACAACAGAGAAAACCATAAGAGCGCAGTCAACAACTGGGCAACCAAAATAGAGAAAGACATGATAATGCTCAGCAAAAACACAGTGTGCTACCATAGCACCACACCAAACTACCCTATATATATATATATATATATATATAAAATCATCTCCAGGGGGAGGCAACTCAGGGAAGGGGTGAAACCATGTGGGGATCATTGAGGAGAGGAAGGGGAATGGCGCAGGACAACCGGGGATAGGATAAGGGATATGAACACAGTACCCACATAAATCGGGAGGGGGAGATAAACACAAAAAAAAAAGTCCAGGGAGAAAAAAAAACAAGTGTAAGTCCCGGGAATCAAACCCCAGTCCATCAATGTTCTGTTGCTCTCCGCTGCCTATGGCACTACCCTCGGCACCATGTCAGCTGCTTGGCAGCAGACTGCCTGACAGACCCTTTATCCTGTTTCTCTGTCTGGAAAACAGCTACAGGGATAGGACTACCTTACCTGCACTATACTATCCCTGTAGCTGTTTTCCTTCAGGCCCCTTGAGAGGAGTTCCAGGCCCCGCAGAAAGCTCAGACTCTGGGGCCCCTACCAGCTTGCAGCCACTTTCCTGCATACAGTATGCTGGTTGGCCTGGACCCCTCTTGGCACTGGGCCCCAGGAATTATCCTCTGCTCCCGCACTCTCTCAAGAGCCCTGTTTTCCTTTACGCTATTTTGACAGTGCTGTTTTGACCATGCTTTTTCTGGTTTCTGTTTTAATCTGGTACAAGATCCCACTTATCTGTTTGCTTCCAGCTTCCTGATCCTTGGGCTCCCACTGGAATTCTCAGGTGTTGCTGACAGCTACTTCTGTACCATGCCTATAAACAGATTGGGTGGGTGGGGGTGGGTGGAAGGCCAGGTGGGGGGTGGCTGGAGGCCGAAATCCCCCGAGTAAGCCGACCTGCTCTTAATGACCTGCGGCATTAAACTCCTGACTCCTGCAACTGATTCCCAAAATCTGCTACTCATTCCAAGTAAAATCAATGAGTGGCTAACCTATGACCACAGCACAGCTCCGGCTGTCTTGCTGCCATAATCCTGCTGTGTCTTCTGGCTCCTTATTGATTTATCTCCTTCTATTTAAGGGCTCCTGAATCATTTTAAAATTGGCATATGTTTTTCCCCTTATGTTGATCGGTTCCCGATCCCTTAGTTTGCTGCAGTCCCTTAGTTTGAGCCCCTTGTTTGCTATTCCTTGTGCCCCGAGTAAACCGACCAGCTCTGAATGACCTGAAGCATCCAACTCCTGCCTCCTGCCTCCTGCTGCTGAGTCCCACAATCTGCTCCTCAGTCCAAACAAAACAAGCATTTGTCAATGCCGAATGTTGTCTCACTGGCATTGGCATTGGTAGTGCCGGAGTTAGAAATGCATAATAGGAATGGCAGTGAAGTATTGATGTGATGCCAACCCCACCCCCACCCTGTAGAGACCGACAGGCATTGGGGTGTGCCTTTGGGTTGTCAGCTATAATGCTCATGGCATTGTAGCTCACCCTACCCTGTAGACACTGACAAGTGTTGTGGTGTGCTTTGGGGTCTTTGGGCATTATACGTACCCTATTCCAGAAGGAAATACACTGAGGTGGGTGCAGTATAGGAGAATGGGGTGAACTTTGTGGCAGAACAGTGCAAGGCACACCATGATGCCTGTCACTGGCTGCAGGGTGTGGGTGGGGGTGGAATGGTGTGAGCATTACAGTCGATGATCCCAAGTCACACCCCAGACACCTGTCAGTCTCTACAGGGTGGGGTGCTACAGTTGGAAACCCTAACACCACAGGCGTGTGTTGGTATTTTTACTCTAAATTTTCAACATGGGCTTTTTGTGAGCCCACCTCATGAAAAGTGGCACAATCAGTTTGTTAGCTGAAAGGTGGTTTTGCACAGTGGCAATGCCATTTGGCGACACAGGGATGAAAACACATTTTGGGCAGGATGTGGAAAATGACAACTGTATTGTTCATGAGGAGGCATAAAAAAATGGCAACGTTGAAAATCTGGTGTGAAACTATGAAAAATTGGTGAAGTCATGAGCATGCATAGAAATGCACAACACACGTCTATAACCCAATTATTTTTGGGAGTTTGTTAGCCACATTTTTAACATAGGCATTTTGGGACCTCCCCTCATGAACAGTGGTGCTGTGATTTTTTTAATCTGTCCCAAAAGTTGATTTCCCACAGCGACCACGCCATTGTGCACCACCGGTGCAGAAACACATTTTGGGCAGGATGTGAAAAAGACAGCTGTACTGTTCATAAGGAGGTGTGAAAAAGTGCCAGTGTTGAAAATCTGGCATGGAAATATTGCAGATTTGCGAGGTTACAAGCATGCGTGGAAACTGTGCAATGCATGCTTGTAACACAGTCATTTAATGGACTTTAGGCACCAAATTTTCAACATAGGCATTTAAGGACCTCTGCTCATGAACAGTGTCACCGTCATTTCCTCAAACTGTCCTGAAAACTGATTTCACACAGTGATCAGCGCTTATTCTGCACTGGACGTAGCGAAAACACATTTCGACAGGATATGTAAAATGACAGCTGTACTGTTCATCAGGAGGTGGAAAATGCTAATTTTGAAAATCTGGAGTGAAAATATTACAAATTCACGTTAAGTCACAAGCGTGCGGAATAGTGCAACGACGCTAGAACAGCCATTTTTTATTTTTCCCACCAATTTGTAACATAGGCTTTTTGAGAGCCCCTATGAACAGTGGCACTGTTGTTTCATTATCGTCCTGAAAGGTGATTCTGCTCAGTGACTGCAAAATCACCTTCGGGGCCAATTAATGCCATGACAGTGCCAGAATTCATGAGGAGGGGTCCCAAAAACCCCATGTTGAAAATTTGGTGCCAAAATTCCAAAAAATGCCTGAGATATGCATCAAAGTTGAAAAAACCCTATTTATTCCATTATACAGCTTGCCGGCATTTCCTCAGTTCGCAGTCGGCTTTGAAGAGTGCAGACGTGTTCCCAGTCCACCGAAGAGCATCGCGCCAGACTCCGGATGGGGTGAGGGGGAGTGTGGGGAGGCAGGGTGCACAGTGGGTGGGCGCGGGTTGTGAGGGGGCAGGGAGACCACGAGGGACATTTCTTTCACAGGTTAAAAAAAAACATTGGGTGATTTTTTTTGAGGCACTGGCATGCTGGGGTGGGCTCCCAGCATGCCACCTAAGTGCTCTGTGGGGGGGATGCTGTAGCTGATGGGGGATTGGGCACCCTCGTCAGCACACAATGAAAGCAGGGGGGCAAGACCTGAGAGAGATTGGGCACCCCCCCTCGGCACATGACAAGTGGGGGGGCGCATTATGCCAGTGGGGAGTGGGCTCCCCTGTCGGCACATTCATTGGGGCAGGGCATGCCGACAGGGGGACTGGACACCCCCGAAGTCGGCAATATGGCAGGCAGTGTGCTGCCATGTTCATTTTGGTTTTCACCACCAGGGAAAGCACGTCAGGAGGTCTGCTGCATATGATGAGCTTAGCTCACATTGCAGCCGACCTTTTGTTTGATCTCAATACCACATTAAGTATGCATGGTGTGGCGCTGGCATGCAAGCTGACTGGGGAATGAGGGATGCACCTACTGATGCATGCCTTGCATTTGCCCAACATGACCACGCCTCCAAATCTGCTACTACCACAATATGTTGGCTGCGACTGCGCGAGCCAACATAATAAATCAGTGAGAAACCTCCAACCACAGTACCGCTCTGGCTGCCATAATCCCATTGTATCTTCTGGCTTCTTAACGATTTACCCCCCTGCTATTTAAGGATTCATGAATCATTTTAAAATTGGTGCCATTTTTTCCCCGTATGTAGATTGATTTCTGATCCATTAGTTTGCTGCAATCCCTTTTTCTGATCCCCTAGTTTGCTATTCCTTGCACCCCAAGTGAGCCGACCAGCTCTGAGTGACATGCGGAATCCAACTCCTGCCTCCCATAGCTGAAACCACAATCTGCTGCTGAGTCCGAGCAAAACCAGTTAGTGGCGAACCTTCAACCACAGCACTGCTTCCGATATCCAGCTGTCAAAATTATTTTCTTTCTACTGGCATAATTTATATAAAAGACATACAATTATCGTCTTCATCATGCAAGTATTTTAAACAACTGACTCCTTTCTCTGCTCATCTCTTATAATCCCTAACTCGTGATGATATATAATTACCATTTTGGTAAACAGGTGTCTCTATATTTATTCTCAGGTTTTGTTTTGTTTTCTAGTGAAAGTTTAGTCATACTTCGAGAGATGTTCTACTCAACTCATTATTTATCTGCATTCTTTCCTTTGTGTTCATGTTAGAAAATTGCAAACTGGGTAGCGTTAGTAAATCTAATACAGCTATTTTCAAAATGCATCTACCAATGTATCTCTTTCGCATTGTATTCCTCATTTTGGTTCATCAGGGCAGCTTGGTTATATTTCCTAAAATCAGTCAGTTTTAAACCTGCTTCTGTATGAGGAGTTTGAGTTTATTTATATTTATTCTCATCTTTTTATTTTTCCATACAAATGTATTATTTTGTCAAATTTTTTAAACCAATTTTTGTTTATGTCAATAGGCAGCAACTGAAAAGTTTACAAGATTTTGGGGAGAACACTCATTTTAATTGCCTGTACTCTCCCAGTTAATATTAAAGGCAAATCTTTCCATTTCTACAGCATACTTTTGACTTTTTCTAACAGTGGATTAAATAATCCAATTTATTAACTCTTTTTAGTTCAAGCCCCCAAAATTTCCAAATACTTCATTGTGTCATTTTCAAATCTGAAAGGGTAATCCTAAAACTGTAAAAAAGTATATTTGGAATTAATGCCCAATGCCTCCAATTTGCTCCTGTTAATCTTGTAACCAGTTACTGATCAAATTCCCTAATAACATTCATAATGATGTTTATAGATTTACTAGGCTCTCTCAAATATATTAAAACACCATCAGGGAGTAGTGAAATAGTTAAAAGACTGCCATCAGCCTGAAATCTTTCTATATCTTTGTGGTCTCTAATTAAATTTGCTAGTGGTTCAGTTGCTAAAGTGAATAAGAGGAGTGATGGGGCAACCCTATCTGGAACCTCTCTCTAGTTTAAAGGTCTGAGATATTTTATTATTAGTTAAGACCTTTGCAGTTGGGGACTTATAAAGTAATAAAAGACAAAGAACCTCTGTGCGTAAACACTGAGGCAAGGGTTACCCCAAAGGGCATTTGGCTGGGAAGCCAAGTTTCAAGAAAATACAAAATCACACATGCCCCCACAATACAAAGCATCATGGGCTGCATATGCAAATCACCACAGAATGTTATGCTGGTCCAACTTTAAGCAGAATTGCATGGTGCCGAAAGGCCTCTGACACAGTTTGCAAAGGGTGCTAACAGAAGACATAGACACGTGTTTCGTCCTACCAGGACTCATCAGTATGCCTCGTCTGTTTGACACCCCAGTGGAATGGACCAGCTATCCCTAAGGCAGTGTGCCTGGGATATATTATGTATGGTTTTTTATTTTAATGGGTTCACCACGATATATCCCAGGCATTCTGCTTAAAGTTGGACCAGCATAACAGTCTGTGGTGATTTGCTTATAAAGTAATTCAACCTAGTTTATAAAATTAAGGCCAAGATCTTCTTTATGCATTATTTGAAACAGATATGCCAACTCCACCCTGTCAAAGGCTTTTTTAGCATCCAGTGATAAAATTAATGCCTCTTTTTTGGTTTCCCATGACTAATATATGTAATACATTTCAAATATTGTTACAGCCTTTTCTCCCCTTAATGAATCCAGTTTGATCAGTATGTACTTCTAATAGTAGTACCTTCTCGCATCTATTTTTGTGTATATTTTATATTCTGAGTTCAAACGGGAGATTGGTCAATATGACACACACAACCTATGATCCTTCCCTTCCTTTGGCAAAACAATAATTAAAGCTTCTTGAAAACATTCTGGGACCACCTCTTCTTTTAGAAAGAAGTTTAACAGTTCTGTTTAAAAGGGAGTCAGTAGTAGTATACATTAATTATAGAATGCTGGCGGTAGACCATCAAGTCCAGGAGCTTCCATCCTTTTCGTCCCCCATATTTTCACTAATTGACTCCTTGTGGCAGGCTAAGCATCTGTAACAGCCATGTCCCATTGCACTGCGGCCATCCCGCTTATCCAGCAATCCCTCCATGATTGGGCAGGCCACTGGTGCTTGCAGGGAGGGCATCATGAAGCCCAGCCTTCATTTTTCCTCTGGTTTTATCCCTTAGGCATGGCATATGTGCAATGCAGTGCACACGCACTCCTCCTCTGAGGAACTGCTCCAAGCATGCTGCACGCCCACCTTTCCCCAATTATAGGATTCACTTATGCTACCAACCTTGTGGACTTTTATGACTGGGTGACTAAGGCCCTGGATGAAGGTAAGGTGGTTGATGTCCTGTATTTGGACTTCAGTAAGGCCTTCCACTCAGTGCCACACAGGAGGCTCGTAGGCAAGCTAAAGGTTCAGGGGTGGGGGATAGGGTGGTCAAATGGATTGGGAATTGGCTGGAAAACAGACAGCAGAGGATGGTAGTAAGGGGGAACTATCATCTCCATGGACAGTCATCATGGGGGTTCTGCAGGGCTCAGTGTTGGAACTGGTGTTATTCAACAACTACGTAGCATATATGGCGGATGGGATCCAGAGTCAGATAAGTTTGTTTGCTGATGACACCAAAATCAGAGCAGTGGTGGATGGGGTAGAGGAGGGAGGATACTGCAGAAAGACCTAGAAACATTGGAGAGATGGCCATACACCTGGCAGTTGGGATTCAATGCAAATAAGTGCAGAATTATGCACTTCAGTAACAAGAATCCTGAATACAGCTACCAGCTGGGGGGGTGCAGTTGTTGGTCTCTGTCAAGGAAAAAGATATGGAGGTACGGGTCACTGGTCATATGAATCATTCTGCACAGTGTAGGAAGGCAGTGGCAAAGGCCAACAAGAGGCTGGGATGTACAGCGAGGGGAATCACACCAAGGAGTGAAGAGGTGGTTCTGCTACTGTACAGGGCTCTGGTGAGGCCTCACCTGGAATACTGTGTGCAGTACTGGTACCCCTTCTTAAAAAGGAACATCAGACTGTTGGAGGGGGTACAGAGAAGGGTGACCAGGATGAAGTGGGATGAGAGATAAGCCCTAGGATGTTAGGTTATGGAAGCTCAATATGTACTCCTTGGAGGACAGAAGAGATAGGGACAATATGATTGAGACCTTCAATTGTTGTAGTTTGTGCCTTGATCTCTGTATTTCTTTTTACCCTGACCCATTATTTATAATTTGGTGCAACGGCCTGTCCTGCAACTGGACTGTGGTGCTATCTGGGGATAAACTTTTTTTTTTTGCTTTAATGCTATACTCTTGTACCTGTGCCTTGATGTTACCACTGTTATGGGTCTTGTAACCATCACCCTTGCTTCTTGTTGCTGATGTGCTTTTTTTGTCATATGTAAATGTACTATTTTCCCATGTTGCCTTTCCCCAGGTCGCACCTGGAAACGAGTCTCAGCCCATTGGTGCTTTTCCCGGTTATCAACTTTTAAATACAAATAAATAAATAAAGTACTTGAAGGGCATAAACAGGGTTAGCCATGAGTGTCTGTTTAGGTATAGAAAAGAAGGGACTACACGAGGCCGTAGTCTGAAATTGGAGGGGGGAGGTTCAGAAGAGAGATGAGGAGGCACTTTCTTACAGAGAGGGTGGTGGTGATGGCTTGGAATGCATTGCCTGAAGAACTGGTTTCACATGTATCAGTAGGGGGATTTAAGAGGGGGTGGGACAGGGTCAAGGGCAAAATCAGAGCAGGGAGGGGGAGGATGGTGATAACTCTCATGGTACAAGCAAGGAGAAAAGGAAAGAGGGGGATGGGGCAGCATCAGTACTCAACAATGAGAGCTACACACTCGAGCAGACTTGATGGACCGTAAGGCCTGTATTTGCTGGCATCATCATATGTTCATATGTACCACCTGGCTTCCCCCAGGTAGCAGCCAAATGGTGAGTCATATGAACGCCCCTACCCGAGGGAAGAGAGCTGTCCAACGGATGCTCAATCTTCCCTCCCTGGCCAAGACATTGAGTGATCTGAGTCCATTCCTGAACCCGGTCACCGATGTGGCAGCATGGAGACATGGATTCCTCAACCTGCCGAGCCACTGGGCTGGCTAGTGTCCCCCTTTTTAACTGTCTAATAGCATATTTAACTTCTTCAGTTATTAATTCATTAAGTATTTGCTTATCACGAATATTAAGCTATGAGATGTTTAATTTGTTGACAATGTCCCAGTTTTTTTCTTTGACTTCAGATGCATATAACTTTTCATAGTATTTTTTAAATTTGTTATTTATACTTCCAGAATCAGTAAGTGTATTTCCTTGGTCACTCATCTATTTTACTATTCTTTCTGTTTTTTTTCTTTCTGACTTAAATATGCTAAGATCTTCCCCAATTTATTGGATTCTGCATAATACCTAGCTCTTGTTTGTATGGCTTAATTATTAATGAAATATGAACCATGGCATGGTTCAGTTCAAAATGACTGAAGGGTCAAAGCTGATGGCAGAGGGTGTGTTTGCTAAATAAATCCATTTTATTTATATAGGTGTAGATACATTAGTGAGAGGAAAAAGAATAGAAATGGGATTGTTAGGCTGAAGAAGGAAGGAGGAGAAAGGGTAGAGGATGACCTAGAAAAGGCTGAGATACTGAACAAGTACATTTGCTTAGTATTCACCAGGGGAAGGGAGGGTGAGGGACAGAGACTCATTAAGAGGGGTATTCAGGGACCGGAGGTAGACAACAGCCCATTCACAGTGGAAAGAGTCCTAGAAGAACTTGGGGAAAATAAAAGCAGATAAGGCAATGTGACCAGATGGGATCCACCCCAGAGTACTAAAAGAACTCGGGGAAGTGCTGGCAGAACCACTGTCTGCCCTTTTCAATGCATCACTCAAGACAGTGGAGATACCTGAGGACTGTAGGAGGGCAGATGAGGTCCCTCTCCACAAGAGTGGAAGCAGAAAAGAGGCAGGCAATTACAGGCCTGTAAGCCTGACCTCAGTAGTGGGGGAGGGGATATACCATGCCACTTCGACAATTGTCAAAGTGCGGCAGGGCGAAACACTCAATATCGAAAGGCAAAATTTCACCTTTCAACATTGAGTGTTTTTCCATGGGGGCTTTGCCTCCCACCCCCACTTTTAGATACAAACTCCGAGTTGGATTTTGTTCATGGGGAGGGCGAAATGGCGAAACCACAACATTTTGCCTTGAAATGCATTACAGTGACAACATCAAAGTTGTTACTGTAATGGACTTCGTTGTTAAAGTTTCTTTGTACAGTCAGTATACGTGGGGAAACTAATGGAGTCCTTACTTAAGGAGAAAATTGTGAAGTATCTGGAGGATAGCAGGGCACAGGATCCAAGGCAGCATGGATTCTCAGTGAAAAGGTTCTCTCAGATGAATCTTCTAGATATTTTTGACTGGGTAACTAGGGTAGTAGATCAGGGAGGGGTGGTGGATGTGGCCTACCTGGATTTCAGCAGGGCCTTTGATACCATCCCGCACAGGAGATTGCTAAATAAATTGGGGAGTCTGGGAATGGGTCCTATGGTAGTAAAGTGGATTGAGAACTGGCTAAGGGGCAGGACTCAAAGGGTGGTGGTAAATGGCATGAAATCTGAGGAGAGGGAGGTAACCAGCAGGATGCCACAGTGGTTGGTGCTGGGGCCAGTCCTATTCAATGTCTTCATTACTGACATTGCAGAGCATCTGGAAGGAAAAGTGTGCCACTTTGCAGATGACACCAAGATCTGCACCAGAGCGGACACACCTGAGGGGGTGGAAAAAATGAGAAAGGACCTAAGCCTATTAAAGGAGTGGTCAGGTGTCTGGCAGTTGAGTTTCAATGCTAAAAAGTGCAAAATCATGCACTTGGATCACAGGAATCCAAGGGAGGAGTACAGGATGGGTGGGGAAATTCTGGCCACCACAAGTCAGGAGACAGATCTGGGAGTTATCTTCTCTGATGATCTGAAGGTGACCAAACAGCATGAAAAGGCAGTGGGAAGAGCAAACAGAATGTTGGAGTGAATAGGGAAGGGCATAACAAGCAGGAGGAAAGAGGTGGTGATGCCACTGTACAGATCACTGGTGAAGCCTCAGCTGGAATACTGTGTCCAGTTCTGGAGACCACATCTCTGGAAGGACATTGACAAAATAGAGGCAGTCCAGAGAAGGGCAACGAAGATGGTACATGGACTGCAACAAAAGCCCAATGAGGAAAGACTTAAGGACCTTAATATCTATTCACTGGAGGAAAGAAGGGAGAGGGGAGATATGATAGAGACTTTCAAGTACCTTAGGGGAATAAATAGGGTACAGATGGAAAGTATATTTCATAGAAAACTCTCCACAAGAACAAGGGGGCATGATATGATGCTGAAGGGTGGAAGGCTAAGGGGTAATGTTAGGAAGTACTTTTTCAAAGAAAGGGTGGTGGAGCCATGGAACAGCCATCCAGCAGAAGTGGAAGGGGCCAAAACAATACGGGGGTTCAAGAGTGCATGGGATAGACATAAGGGGGTATCCCATGATAATAGCAACTGCAAATGAGTGACTGTCAAAAAGGTGACTCATTTGCAGTGCTGCACTGTGAGCTACCCTGTAAGGGTAGCGATGGAATGGGACAGCAAGGGTAGGGATGGGTAAGGGAGGGTTACAATGGTGACTGGAAGTGGAGGGATAGGGAGGAGGGTTTGTGTGGGGTAGTGTGGCCTGCTGCCACCAAGCTAGCCATGAGGTGTGGTGGTGAGGGTGGCCAACTTTGATGCAGCAGGTTCCAGGTTCGGGGACTGGGGAAACATTTTGTTGCTGCTGCTGCCCAACATGCACCCCTTTAGAGTTGGTTATCTAAAATCTGGGGAGTGTGGGGGGCAAAGGCCCCCATTTGGGGGATGCAGGGGTGCAGCCCCACATAGTAATGCTTGTTTCTGTTTTGTGGGTTTACGTCACCAGTAAGTGTACATTGCCAATTTGCTTTTAAGGCTATGTACACTCGCCATTATGATGATCGCTGTTTTGCAATCGCCATTATGACACAGAACGAAGCAGGGTACCCTGGAAATGGGCAGAGCGGGAGAGCCGCAGATCAAATAGGATCTGGGGCTGCCGCAGTGAGTAAGGAAATGGGCAGGCTAGATGGGCTGTATGGTCCTTATCTGCTGACAGATTCTATGTTTCTATGTAGAAAGTTTGTGGCAAATAGACCACATGTTGTAGGATACAGTAATAAACTGTATGTTAATATCTGTATTAGGTTTGTAAAATAAGAGAAATTTGTCTGGTTATGCCCGGTATAATTCTTTTTATTTTATATTTTTGTAATAGATCTATTGACCATCTCCATGTTGTGGACTAATGATCCCAAGTATATATGCTGTGGGTAAAGATTACCCACAATGTATGTATTTGTTTTCCTAAAGTCAATAAAATAGAATCACAAATAAAAGGAAAGTCTAGAGAGGTAATTTGGGATCTGGCAACTGTTCTTCAGTGTCAAGAAATATGCGCACGAGGAAGGAAAACCCTGGGACTGAGAACAGGTTAGAGGGATGGCTGTCTCAGCATCAGAAGAAGAGGAGGATCTAGTCATAGCAATCTTGAGCACTCCAAAGTTCCCTTCACCATGCAACAGGGCAGTGGGTAAGACTAACAGAATACTGGCTTGCATGAGTACTGGGTTCAGCAGTATTAGAAAGCGTGTTCTACCACCCCAGTACAGATCCCTGGTGTGACCATACCTAGAGTACTGTGTCCAGTTCTTGATTCCTTGCCTCAGGAACCAAAGAAAAAAACAGTAAGAAGCAGTGCAGAGAAAGGTCACCAAAATGATTCAAGGACAGCATGGGTACACCTACAAGCAGATGCTGGAGAACCAGAATGTGTATTCACTGAAAACTAGGCAGGAAAGAGGGCATATGACAGAGAACTTTAAATTTCTAAAGGACATCAACAGCGTGGACTCTTGCAAATTTCCCAGCCCAGAGAGAACAAGAACATGAGAAAGAATAGCTGCAGATTGGAAGGGGGCAATTTCAGAAGGGATGTTAGGAGGTAGTATTTCATGGAGTGGCCAATGGAAGGGTGGAATTGCTGCCAGAGTAGCTTGCTAACACAAAAAAACATGGATAGTTTCAAGAGGGTGTGTGATAAGGTCAGGAGAAAGGTTTGTGTGGCTGTGGAGGAGGCAGAAGGACATAAAACCATAAGGTACAGATGTCTGCATCGAGCAGACTTAATAGACAACAAGTTTTTTTTTCTGCTGATGAATGTCTCTGTTTCTAGATTTCTTTCAATGATGTTGTACAGAATTTTGTGGCAGAAACAGGGTGCAGATTTTGCCATCTCTGGACTTCAGTTCCTTTTAAAGTGGATGAGCCAGACATTGATTTGGAAATGGAACACCTTCATGGGACAACTTTCATAATAACAGCTCTATTATGAAATATAGAAAAAATACATCACAAGGCCCAGATATTCAGAAATGTGTCATAGGCCAGTGCAAGTCCGGCACAGTGCAAATCCAATGTGCCATGGTGCAACAGGAGCCATATTCAGAGGTTGCACTGGCCGCACTGCGCCAGCGCAACCTGGCTGAATATGGCACAGTTGCACCATGGCACAACTGTGGTTATGCCATGGTGCAACCAGAGGTGTGCCATGGTGCAAACACAGGTGTGCCATGTTGCAGAAAGAGAAGCCCTAGGGCAACTATGGGAGCAGAGCAACAAAGCAACAGATAGGGGAACGGCACAGAGAGGTGACCCAGGGACAGAGCCAGGGAAACACAGTGAAAGGCCACAGGAGGCCACCACCAGCTGGGCACAGCAGGGAGCAAAAGGCACCCAGACTCCCACCCCAGAACACAACAGTGGCACAGACAGTAGGCAACAGGAGGTGCCAATGGTGAACAGAGGGCCACCAAGGGCCCCCCCGCAGGCTGCAGGCTGTGTCCCCCACACACCAAGACCAGAGCAGGCCACACCCAGGACCATGCAGCCAAGCACACACACCTGCCACACACCCCCCTGACAGCTGCCCCATGGGCACGCCATGGCACAGCCACCAACTGAGGGGAGGGACACCACTACAGTGGGACATACCACAGCACACAGCAGCGATCCACAGAAGCACAACATGCACCCCAACATATGCACACCACACGGACAGGCACTGGGTCACTGCAGCATGGCTCCTCATGCCACCTGCAAAGCAGACACAGACACAGGCAGGTATGTCAGAAGATATATATATATATATTGAACAACGCAACTATGTACAATAGAAGGGTGTGGGGAAGGGTAGGAAAGTGAAAGAAGGGGATAGGGAACACGGACTGTACAGTGGGAAGGGGGACTGTAGGGGGAAGTACAGCTGGGGAAACAGGGGAATTCAGGGTCCCTACTAGCGGCGGCCATGGCCTGCTACCCCTTGCAGTCTTCACTGTCTTCTGTCTGCCAGCAGCATCCTGTGGACCTGCAGCCTGCCTCCATGGTCGTCGAGGTGATCAAAATAATCTGGGGGAGCAGCCAGCAGTAAAGTGGCCTCCTGCGCCGCCGCCAGACACCTAGGACAAGGAACAGGACAGGTGATCAGTGCAATGTGCCAAGGAATGATGCCCATCCACAGCATACAATGGACAGCTGTATCACACCCCCCTGGAGGGCCCGTACAGGCCACCCTCAGGGGGGTGGGCCAATGCTTGCCAGCAACACACCACGACAGTGCACAGCGGTGGTGCCTGCCGGACAGTGGCCACCCAACTGCGCTATGACAGTCACATCATGGCAAGGTGCTCCGGCAGCACCATAGCTGCGTCAGTGGCAGATGGGCACACACCCACCCCACCAACAGCTGGCACATGTGTCCAATGGATGCACCGCAGTGGCAGGCACCATGCACAGTGCTACACATACAGATGCCATGGCACACGGCACAGGTGGCCATGCCTGCACCCATGCCCCCGCCACACCACACGTACAGTGTGAAGGACCATGTCAGTGCCTACCTGTTCTCTGTGGCTCCACTGGTGCCAGAGCCTCTCCTGCACTGCCACCCTAGCCCACTGTGGCCTGCCATCCTGTCACCGCTGCTGCTGTCCTCCTCCTATTTTCAGGCCCTGGGGGTGGAACATAGGCAGGTACACATCAGTAACCAACCACAGCAGCTGCCCACCACCCCCACCCCTATGCACAGGATGAGCCCCTGCCTGACACGTCCTGCACAGTGGCATTGCAATGCAAGTGGCAGTGGGTGATGCCACCCCATGATGTGCACGATGGCAATGCACCACCCTGCAGGGCATGCCAAGCAGTCTAGCCAACACTACAGTACAGCACCAGGGCACACATGCAATATGGGCCTACTCACCTGGTTGTGGCACAGCCCCATGCCTGACATGTGCCTCCAGCCTCCTGAGGTGCTCCAGATCCCTCCTTGCCGGGTCACCATAGTGGTGGTGACACTGCTCCCTCATCCTGCCCACCCCTGTGCGCTGCTGCAGTGTGGCAGCAATGCCCTGCCACACCACTACCCGGGGCTGCTGCAGGTGCACCTGGCCGAATAGTTGGGGTGTGTGGGGCTGGATGCAGGTGACCCAGTTGACCAGTTCCACCTGTATCCAGTTTGCCACCCATGGTGCTCTCTGCTGCGCCATGCTGCAAGTCATAGCTGGTGATCAAAATGGCGGCGGTAAGCACACGGGGCCACAGCATGCACCAGATGTGTGGGCCAAGGGGACATGTGCTGTGTTTGCCATTGTGCAGTCTCAGAGATACGTGGCATGGGCATGGCTAGGCGGGGTCACAGGTGCAGGGATCACCCAGTGGCAGAGGTCAGGGTTCGGCCGCTGCACAATGCAAACATGAGCAATAGCAGGCCTGGTGCACCATGCACCATAGCCCCTATTGTGCAGTAAGCACGTAGTGCATGATTGGTGACATTTAACAGTCCAGCTCATGTGCATTACGGTCCTGTGCACAGTGCATGCGTGTGCAGTGCGCCGCGACTTGCTCCAGAGCAAACTCATTGCGCATGGAACAAAATCATGATATTCAGCTGCCACATGCAAATGAGCTCATCAGCCAATGCGTGGATCACTGGGGAATTAGAATGTCATTACTGTTGCACCAAAGCTCATTTGCATGTGATGTGCTATAAAATCACCACGGATCAGCACAGGCCATGAACTGGTATTGCATCCTTTTGAGGTAAGTTGCGCATGCTGCTGTAGCACACTGGGAGTGGCCAGCACAGCAGGGGGGAATGGAACAGGGTGCTGTTGCCACTGACACACTGTGCTGTCCATGTCCAGAGGAAGCGACATGTCAGAACATGAGAAGGATGAGGAGCGTGGGTCTGCTCGCAAGCGCAGGCCCAATTTCACTGCGGCAGAGACAGAGGCCCTGTTCGAGGCCTACCTTCACAGAGGGCCCCTAGTGAGTGGTGCCACGGGCACACCACAGGCCAGGGCTGGTGCTTGGGTGGAGGTGACGGCATGTGTGAACCAGCAGGGCAGCAACCAGCAGTCAGTGCAGGAGTGCAGGAAGAAGGTGGGCATGGACAAGAGTCGCATTAAGGAGACAGTGGCGGCCATCCATGTCCCCCAGAATGCCACTGGAGGGGGGCCTGCAGCTGCATCACCTCTCATGGTGCAGGAGGAGTTGGTGGCAGCCACTATGCACCACAGCACGGTGGAGGGTGTGCCTGGTGGCAGATTCCAGATGGGTGGCAGCCCATCACTGCATGGTAAGTATGTCAGCCACACACAGCTGGGTGTGTGGAGGGTAAGGAACCAGTTGTGATGGCGTGCATGTGGCCGGCATGCCTGTCATGTGCATGTGTGTGCACCCACATGCATGCCATGCTGCAGGGCACAGGCTGTGGCAGTGGGGGGGAACATGTGGGCAATGCATCACTAACACACCTCTTTTTCTCTTGCAGCACCAGCACACCTCCATGCAGATGATGGGGCACCAGTGGCAGCAGCAGCTATGGCCACTGGACCGGCCCCAGAGGACCAGCCTCCCACTTCCATGGGCATCCGGGGGCCTGACAGGCTGCAGCTCACCACCACTGTGCAGGCGGATGTCCTGAATCTGGGGTCAGATGAGGCCCTGGATGTGTTCCTGCAGGATGCCAGCCTTGGGGTCCTGTGCGCGGAGACACAGATCAGGGTGGGGTCCAACACTGATGATGACATAATGCTCATCCTGGACAGCATGACCACCTTTGTGGGGAAGACACCCCTGCTGGCCACTGACACAGGCAGCACACCCAGCACCCTGCCGGTGGCAGAACAGTTGCCCACCACCACTGAGGGGGCACAGCGGTGTGCGCTGCCCGGCTGTGCCCGGCCCGCAGGCACTGGGTGGTGTTGGCCAGACGGGCAACAGCAGCAGGCTGTGGGTGCCACTGGGCAGCCGGACACAGGGTCCACCACCGGTGCTCCTCCCATACCCAATCCCCCTACAGGACCCACTGCGCAGCGTCCACCAGAGCGGGATGCTGTGCAGTGTGGCCAGTCACCACATGGAGATTGGAGTCTCGCCCTGGAGTCCCAGGATGCCGAGCTGCTGGCTGAGCACACTCGATTGCTGCAGGATCCCATTCAGCAACAGGAGCTGCTTGCCACTGGGGAGTGCGCACTGCAGGAGAGGGGCACTGCACAGATAATGGCAGGGATGCAGTGCATGCAGGAGGCCACAACCGCCTCCCTGGATCACATTGCCACCGCGATCTCAGATGGCTTTGCTCTGCTGGCTGCCACAGGGTGTGGCCTGGCTCAGATGACCCCCAGCAGTGCGCTATCCACCCTGCGTACCCAGCATCAAGTGACCTCTGCGCAGTTGATGGCAGGCTCAGATGTCAGCATCCCAGGCACACCCAGGGCAGGGCTGTTTGGGTGCCTTGACACACCCGCACAGACATGGTCGCGGTCCCGTGGTTCCACTCTTGGGGGACTGTTGCACACCTCACCCTGGCTGATGCACAGCTTGTGGCTGCCGATCGGCCCAGGCACAGCTACCCCCATGGCTGTAGTGGCCAAGGTTCCATGCAGTGGACCTGATGTGTGACCCACCCCTCCTGCAGTCTGCAGCTGCTGCCCAGTGTGTACATGGGTGGTGTGTGTGCCTGCCGCAGGTGTGGCAGCTGTGTGTTGCACCACACGTTGCCTGTGTGCATGCTTGCCCGGCCACTGGGCCATGTGGTGTGGGCATGATGACAGCAGTCTTGCACCAGTTGCATCTGTGAACTGGTGCAATGCATCTGATCCATGCTACATACCCACACCTGCGTGCGTGGGTGCATGTGTGTGTGTGTGTGTCTGTGTGGGGGAGGCTGTGCGGGGTGCTGTTTGTGGATGTGTGTGGGTGTGTGCCGCTGTCACCCTTACCCCTGCTTCCTGCCTCAGTGTGTGCATGCCCATTGCTATGCACACTCCTGCATGTGTGCTGTACCTTTTTGCATAGCCTAGTGTTTTGTAACACCTACCTGTGTGCACCAAAGTGCTCCCATGCTATAGTGTGCTTGTGCCATCTTGCCTGCTGGATCAGCTGGGGATCCCTCCACCCAGGGGGTGGTTGTCCACCACCCTCTGGCCCATTGCCTCCATCGTACCCACTACTGTCACCCTCATCAGCCTCGACAGCCATGTTGTGCAGTATGCAGCAGGCCAGGAATAGGCCACAGGCTTTCGAGGGGCTGTACTGTAGGGCACTGCCTGACCTGGCTAGGCAATGGAACCATGTCTTCAGCATGCCAAAGACTCTCTTGATGATGTTGTGTGTGCTGGCGTGTGCCCCATTGTAATGTTCCTCTGCTAGGGATGATGGGAGCTGGTAGGGGGTGAGCAGCCAGGGCCACAAAGGATAGGCACTGTCCCCTGTCTGTATAATGACATGGTTATCCCTCAGCTATGCTAGGCTGTGCCCCTTGCCTGTCCCTGCCGCCCACACCAACATGCACACCCTGCCATCCCCTATCACCTGTAATGCTCTGCTCATCACCCATTGCCCATACCATACTCACCCACTAGGTGGCCCATGGGGATATCCCCATGTTCAAACCTATGGCACAGTGCAGAGCTGTGCCAGATGAATGCATCATGTGCACTCCCAGGGTGTGTGGCACAGACATTGGTTATTCACCCCATGGCATTGCACACCACCTGGCTGTTGACACATGGGCTCCCCTTCCTATTGATGTATGCCACACCCTCAGGGCCAGGTGGCATGTGGATTCCTATGTGGGTGCAGTCAATGGCTCCAATCATGCCAGGCATAGCATGTGTGCTACCCTGTGGAAGTCCAGTATGGTTGATATACGCTCCACCTGTGTGCTGGGGAAATGGATTTATTCCAACACATGTGGCAGCAGAGTGTTGAGGAACTGTGTGAGGAGGCAGGATGTGGATGACTGGGTTATGCCTGTGGTGTCCCCTATTGGTCTCTGGAAGGTGCCCGTGGTGCGCAGGCACATGATGGCTGTCACTTTTGTATCCATGGACATGGTGTGGCTCTGTCCGGTGTGTTCCTGCATCTTCTCACTGAACAGCTCACAGAGCTGCCTCAGAATGGCCCAGTTCAGGCAGTACCGGCTCATGACCTCCATGTCACTGTACTGCTCGAAGGTGATGTGGGTGCAGTACCACCTGTGTCGGGCATACCACCGATGGGCACTTCCATGGCCATGTCGCTGTTCCTGCTGCCCCCTCACACCCCTTATTATGGCCTCCATCATGAAGGGTGCACTATCCATGACCATTGTGTCCTATATCCCCCTGGGCAGTTGGCTGCTGCGGGCTTTGTGCCACCCTGGTGCACTGCCTGGCAGTGTGTCTGCCTGTCTGTCATACTCTCTCTCTGCCCCGTCTTCCTCTCCACTGCCACCTCTGTCCCTCTCACTCTGTGTCTGCCTTGGTCTGTCTATCTGTCTGTCTGTCTCTCACTCTCGCTGTCTCTCTCTGTCTTTCTTTCTCTCTCTCTCTCTCTCTCTCTCACTCCCTCTTGCCTGGTGCAAGTGCTTTCTGTGTGCTTGTGCCCTGTATTTATAAGAACAAGTCTGCTCGGCGCATCTCTGATTTGCTTTGCACTTGCGCCATGGTTCCACGGTTGAATATCACACTGTGCTTGATATTCATGGGCACGACCCCTGCACTAGCAGCTGCATTCATTATAGTTGTGCATTGGCACAATGGGATTTGTGCTGTGCACTGGCTTCCGCTGAATATCGCTCCTTGGCACAAGTCCGCAGTTGCGCCATGCGCAACTGCTTTCAATTCCCATGCCCAACAGTACAAATAAAAATGACAAAAAAGCCAATAAATGAGCAAATATTCACAATGGTCAAAATGAAGAAATAATCATTCAAAACCATTTGCTACAACAAATAAAGAAGTAAAAGGGTAGACACCTCTAGTGAGGCAGCACTTTACAAATTTTCTTTGCTTTGTTTGAAAAAAAGAAAGTAATGATTAAGCTCCATGAAAAAGAACATTAAAAGAAACAAGGTAAACAACACAGCTACAGTATAAATCAATGAGAAGCTCAGAAGCAGGGCATGGACCACCAGCCAATTAATACATACAACGTCAACCATACCTCCTATAAAGCCAACTGCAACCTAAGAAAAAAGAAAAAAAGACCCAGATCATCTATTAAAAAAACAAACAAAGAATAGTTAAGGAACAAAATCAGGATCTGGCTGTAATTTATCAAGACCCTATCATCCCCAAATCACCTCTAAAATTGACAAACTGGTTAAGTAGCTATAACTGCATTGTTCATGCTGGTAAATATTGTCAACAAGGGTCACCCAGAGTGACACCAGAGGGGGCTGTGATTTAAGCCAGAATCTAATAATATTTTTTTTTAGCATGTACCAAAACAGTTAGTATTTATTTCAGTTGCTGGACCCTAATCTGAAAACCAGTAGGAGGAATATGCAGTAAAATCGACAAAGGAGATAAAGGAACAGAAATAACAAAAAAGGAAGCAATCACTTGAAAGATGGCAGACCAATATTACTGCAAAAGAGGACAAGACCAGAATATTTGAATGTGGTCTTCCAAGGGCTCACTACAGGATCTCCAATAAGCACACACCTGTGGTCCTATGTAGGAAATTGTACATACTGGGGTCTTAAAAAAACACATCTTGCATTTCCAGTAAAATTTCTTAAGGTAACAAGCCATCAAATGCTTATAAGTAGTGAGAAAATACTTCTCCCTTTCAGCCTGGTCATACTCGAGATGCAAACTGTTGACCACTAATTAAGAATAGAGACTGTGGACTCTAATGATGGAGAACAAAAAATAGAATAAATAGTACCAGTAAGATACTCCTGAAGATTTCCCTGCTGATGAAAAATAATTAAATCAGTAAAAGCCGACACAGACTTCAAAAAATACCTATTTCATAAAGGTAGAGTCTGTAGAAAGGCTCAGAGTTGCAAGTATCGATAATAAGTTGTAAATGGTATGCCATAGGTAACTTGAAGGTCCGTGAATATTCA
The DNA here is from genome assembly GCA_016271365.2 of Neoceratodus forsteri. NCBI lineage: Eukaryota > Metazoa > Chordata > Ceratodontiformes > Ceratodontidae > Neoceratodus > Neoceratodus forsteri. The sequence goes on along the minus strand of CM057453.1, from coordinate 1,208,784,417 downwards.
AATTCCTGTAGAAACTACTACTTGATTAAAATATTGCAGATTAACCCGAGCCCGTCCACCCAAAAAATAATTGAATAGATTTAAGGGGTTCTGTCTGTTCCAAGTCAAAGCTATTAGAAATATAGTTTCCTCATCTATGGCACAAACTTGTATCCTATGACAGATTTGCAAGATTTTCCTGGTGTATCAAGATAAATTAGAAAATGGAATATAAAGTGGGGGGAAGAATAATGAGTATGACTCATGTCAATGAGATCATTTAAGATAAACTCAACATCCTTCCAATGAGTCTGAAAAGATGCTGACATCCATAGACAAAGGATAAGTAGTTGACAAGTGACTGCATACCAACGATAATTGGGTACATTTATCCCCCCCCCCCTTGTGCTGGGGAAACATGCAAATAATGAAGCATGTAATTGAAGTTTTCATTCTCCCCAAATAAATCTCAGAATCAACCACTGCCAATCCCAGAAATAACAGGTGGGAGGAAGAGATGGAAGGGTCTGAAGAAAAAATAAAATATGTGGTAATACTTTAAGACAGATCATTTCGACTAGTTGAAAAAAAGAAAAATGAAAAGAAGACCAATGACTAAAATCATCTGTTATGGCTACTGTCAATGGTTCAGAATTCAATAAATCAAGGTGGTTCTGTATCTTAGGAATTGACACCACTAGATATTTTAAATAATTTCTATGCCAATGAACTGCTAATAATTCAGCAACATGCAGGGGAGTGAATAGTAAAAAAGTTAATAATTCAGTCTTATCTTTGTTTAAATGAAAGTCAGTTAAATGCTCAAGCACATCCAAAATAACAAGGGCCACTTGCAAAGATATGGCAGGCTCAGTGAGAGTTACAAGAATATCATCGGGAAACAGCACGATCTTATATTCTCGACCACCTAATGGTACGCCATGAACAGCGGGCGAGTGTCTAATATGAGAAGCCAAAGGTTCAATAAAAAAAAGCAAATAATACTGTAGAGAGGGTACAGCCCTGAAGGGTGCATCTCCACAAGGAAAAAGGAGTAGAAAGTAATCCATTAACTTTAACCATAGCTAAAGGAGAAGAATATAATTGTTGCAACATTTTGATAAAGCCAGTAGGGGAATCCAAAGATATGTAATGTAGATCAATGAAATAGCCAAGAGACCCAGTTAAAAGCCTTTTCCACATCCAAGCTGGCAAGGATCAGGGAGATCGAGCACTGATGTACATAGTCCAAGAGAAGCAAAGTTCAGCGGTTGTTATCATAAGCCTGTCTTTTGAGCATGAACCCAGCCTAGTACTGGTCCAGCAAGACAGGGAAATGACCCTCCAACCAGACAGCCCAAATGGGCATAAAAAATTTAGAATCAGAATTCAAAATAGAGATCGGCGATAAGAGGCAGGTAAAGTTGGATCTTTACCTGATTTTGGAAGTGTAGTAATTATCACATATTACCAGGATGGGGGCAGAATGTTCCCATCCTGTAAATAATGGAAATCCTGTAACAAAAAAGGGGCTAACAAATTCTTAAGAGGCACTATTTTATAAAATTCTACCTGCAAACCATCCAGTCCAGGGCATTTACCTGATTTAGCCACCTGTATACGGTGATGGAGTTCCACTTGAGAAATAGGAGAGAGTAAGAGATGTGTTTGTGCAGAGGAAAGAGATGGAAGATGGACTTCTGATAGGAATAAATGAATAGACTAATCAGGTGATGGAGGGGTATCCAAAGAGTAGCGAGATGAATAATAAGATGTGAAAATAGAAAGGATTTTGGCTCCCTGATGTGTAAAGGTACCTGCATTAGGATGTCATGGTTTAGTGAAAGTAGTCGTTACTCTGTGAGCATGGAGATGTCAGGCCAAATGTCGTGCACCATGAGGGCCTCCCTCATAATGTCATTGTCTTAGATAAAATAGTATGTGTTCCACCTTCTGATCTAAACATTTTTGAAGGTGGGCCTGAGTTTCTCCCAAACTGACTTGTCACCCTGCCCCCTGGCAGTTTGTAGAGAATGCAAGGTATTACATAATTCTTGCATTTTGCCTTCTCATGCTCAATGTAACGCTGAGGCATGGGCTATTATGGTACCCTGTAGGATTGTCTTAATCATATCCTACAGAATACTAGGAGATACATTATCATCATAGTTTTCTTGTTAAATTGAGGAATCTGATGAGTTAACTTGTCAAGAAGGGCCCAATCCCACAAAAGGACTGGATGCAGTCTCCACATATTATGGCAAAGAAGTTTTCCTAAAGAAAATAAAGTGGCAAGTGGGGCATGATCAGAAAGATGAACTGGGCCACGCTCAAGAGAATGTACAGTATTCACTTGCTCCAGTGTAGTGAAGAGATAATCTAATCTGGTGTGACTACCCTGTCTAGAAGAGTAATGGGTATAATCCCTAAGAGTGTGATGCAAAAATTTCCAGATATCAATGAAGCCAAGATGTTGCAGAATCTTACGTATATATCTGTTATCCAAAAAAAAAACAAGTTCTAGGATTAGATATATCTAAATATGGGTTCAAAGTAAGAATCAAGTCCCCACCCCAAATCAATTGGCCTTGCATATGATCTAATTATAATGAGGAAAAAAAAAGAGAAAACGTGTGTCCCAATTCTAGAGGGGAAGTACGTATTGGCCAGTGTGAGGGGGCGACAGTAGAGGGTACCTGTCACAATGACATAACATCCAGCCCGATCACTGACACTAGTATACAAATCAAAGGGAACCCCTCGGTGGCATATAATTAAGACCCCCTCCTACAGCCCAGTTTATGAGAGGAGTAAAATGTGTGATTAAAGCCAAGTTTTGAAAATTTAAGATGTTCCTCTGGAGTTAGGTGTGTTTCTTGTAAGAAAAAAAGGTTGGTAGAGTGCCGACAAAAATATTGGAGGAGGCGAGTATGCATAACAGGATTCTGAATTCTATTTACATTGTAGGATATTACCTTAGTAAAAGAGGTCATTTTAAAATACCAAAATACCAACTAACTTGAGTAATCTGACCACCCATAAGACAATAAAACTAAGTAAAAAAAGATAAACATGACAGAAAAAGGGGAAATTCACCTCTCCAAAACTGATGGGTCCATGTCCTGCCTCGGCCCAATATAGAGCTTCCAATTTCTATATGCCACAAAGTATTGGTAACACAAAGCATAACAGTTGTGGGAAAAAAAGGGCAGGCAGTCATGACCTATTATTATTAAAATCGGACTCTAACATGACTATGAACTGACAGTTATCAAGTAACCACAGTGCAAAATTACAATTTCCCATAAAAAGTAGTACCGAGCCACCAAGAACAAACAAGCCACATAAAACAATTATAGAGAATACTTCCCAATAGTACCATAACAACCATTTAGGATTATGCAACCAAACTGCTTCACAGAATAACACACTGAACCCATATACCACCCTGACAACCGGGCTAAAAGTGTGTTCAAGAACTATATACAATATGAGAAGTACCCCCCTACCCCACACACCAGAATTGCACTCAAACAGACTGATTGTTGGCAGTATAACTGTTTGAAAACATTAACAGAGTAGGTATTTTCCTTACAAAAATATCCAGTTAAAAAATGAAAACCTATGCTTCATAGGCAGGGAGTGGGATAAAAGTTACCACTCCTGTGTAACCCCATGCTATGCCTCAGCATTACAGTGGGTAATACTGGAAATCTTCAAAGCCCCTAGGTTCAAAACGAACCTGTATGAGTACACTACAGAGAGTGATGAATAGCAGTATTAAGGCATGTGTCTCCAGGCCCACCAGAAATAGTAGATCTAAATCAAAAAAGAAAGAAAAAGGGAAGCATGAAAAAAAAAAAAAACCTTTATTAGGCTTTTCCTTAACTTGTCAAAAACCTCACCCCTAACCTCTTCCCTGCACCTTCCACCCACCCCCCACATAGGTACCACTCTATCCTCTAGCCCCCCACATAATGACCACTGTATCCATTCTGACTCACTCAGACAAAATAAAAGGGGAGTTGGGGTATTAGAGTTCCAAACAGTAATTACGTTTCTTTGCTCATAAACAATGAGAAGCTGCCAAATTCTAAAGACTACCCACTCAAAGCAAAACATTCCCAACACCCCTTCTCAACTGTCTCCAGGCAGAAAACTAAAATTGCAGCTAACCCCTTGGTTCTGTTTCAAGCTGCTGAACCACCAGCACCAGCAGCACCCACAATTCAAACGTGTACAACATTAGCACGGGAGCTCATTGGCCTAAGGAAGGAAGTGAGAGGCCTCTGTCACTGGCTCACAGAGGTGAAACAGGAAATTAAAATGATCCTCTCCAATAAGGAGAAGCTGCTCGAGGGGACGGCTGAGGTATGCCACAGCGGTGAGGATGCTGATGGTAATGGCATTCAGTGAGCATGGCACTCATCACTTGCTTCAAAATATTAAAGCAGGTTAACTTCCAGTTAATATTTAACTATTTCCTATCCTCTTTCTAGTCTTACCTCCCACATTTCCTACTTATCGTCCCCATGAAAAAAGCATTAAAAGATATACTGTACATAAAAAATTAAATCTGTCTTTACTATCTAACTAAGCTATTTCACTTATTGTTCCTTGTTTTTATATCCATACTGTTGCTACTATCTTTAAAAAACAAAACCAAAAGAAGAGAAAGAGGAATGCCTGGATATTGTGGCAGTCACAGAAACATGGTACACAGAGAACCATGATTGGGATGTCAACATACCAGGGTACACAATCTACAGGAGGGACAGGGAGGGATCAAAGCAACAGAACTAAAGGATAAACAGGGAAGGGAGGAGAGGAGGCACTGTGGGTCACCCTGGAGACTGGAAATGGCTCCACACTCCACACAGGGGTTGTATACAGACCCCCATCTCAGGGGGAGGAAATGGACAAGAAAATGATCGACGGCATCCTTGGGATGGCAGAGAAAGGTGAGATATTGCTGATGGGGGACCTGAATATGCCAGATGTTAAGTGGAGTACCTTTGCTGCAGCCACATCCAAGAGCAGGGCCATTCTCGATGCTCTACAGGAGGCATGCCTCAGACAGCTAGTTTTGGAACCCACTCAGGAGGGAGCAATCTTAGACCTGGTACTCTCAAATGGGGACAGAGAGAGGATCTCTGATCTTGAAGTGGGTAGCCATCTGGGAACAAGCGACCACCAAACAGTGTGGTTCACGATAAACTTAACTGTAGAGTCAAGCCACATAAAAGTGAAAGTACTGGACTTCAGGATGGCTGATTTTGTCAAAATGGGAGAGTGCCTCAGAAAAGCACTAGCAAACAGGCAAGAAGGTGAGGTGGAGCAACAATGGGGAAACATCAAAACTGTCATCACAGAGTCAACAAGCCTTTGTGTGAAGCAAATAAACAAATCAAAATGAAAGAGAAAACCACTATGGTTCTCAAAAGAAGTGGCGGGGAAGGTAAGGGAGAAAAAGATAGCATTCAGGAAGTATAAGGAAACACAGAAGGAGCAGGACAGAGAACTGTACCAGTTAAAGCAGAAGGAAGTGTAGAAGGCAGTCAGAATAGCAAAGGCCCAAACTGAGGAAAAGATAGCTAACTCAGTTAAGAAGGGAGATAAAACCTTTTATAGGTACATTAGGGAGCAAAGAAAGACTAAGGCAGGGATACTGAGGCCGAATAAAGAGGAAGGTGGTTGGGCAGACAGCGACAGTGAAAAAGCAGGGATACTGAATGAATATTTCTGCTCAGTATTCACAATGGAAAAGCAGGGGGAGAGACCTAATCCAGTCAATAGAAGCACTCTGGATAGGGGTTGATATTAGTCCTTTCACAGAAGAAAGGGTTCTGAAAGAACTCTTAAAACTGAAGGTGGATAAAGCAATGGGGCCTGATGGGATTCACCCCAGAATTCTAAAAGAACTAAGGGAAGAACTAGTAACACCACTGACTACCCTTTTTAATAAATCATGGGAGGATGGTGAGGTACCTGAGGACTGGAGAAGGGCAGATGTGATTCCCTTTCACAAAAGTGGGAGCAAGACAGAGGCAGGAAACTACAGACCTGTCAGTTTGACCTCAGTGGTAGGGAAAATGATGGAATCACTTCTGAAGGAAAGAATTGTTGATACCTAGAGACCAGTGGGGCACAGGACCCAAGGCAGCATGGATTCACAGCAGGAAGATCATGTCAAACAAATCTAATTGATTTGTTTGACAGGGTGACCAAAGTAGTAGACCAGGGAGGGGCTGTGGACATGGCCTACCTAGACTTTAGCAAGGCATTTGACACAGTCCCACACAAAAGATTAATAAACAAATTAACCAGCCTGGGAGTGGGTCCCAAGTGGTAGCCTTGGTAAAATACTGGCTGGACAACAGGACACAGTGGGCAATAGTAAATGGAGTCCACAGTGAAGAAAGGAGGGTTACTAGTGGGGTACCGCAGGGTTCAGTACTGGGGCCGGTCCTTTTTAATGCCTTCATAAGTGACATTGCAGAATGATTGGATGGGAAGGTATGTCTCTTTGCAGATGACACAAAGATCTGCAACAGGGTTGATATGCAATGTGGGGTGGAAAGGATGAAAAGGGACTTGGCAATGTTGGAGGAATGGTCAAATGTATGGCAGCTTAGATTCTACGCAAAGAAGTGCAAAGTAATGCACCTGGGAAACAAAAACCCAGGGCAACAGTACACAATGTGGGGTGAGATACTGACAACAAAAATGGAAAGGGACCTGGGGATAATCATATCAGATGACCTAAAGGTGGGTCAGCAATGTGAGAAGGCAGTAAGGAGGGGGGGGGGTACTGGGATGCATAGGGACAGGCATCACCAGTAGAAAACAGGAAGTTGGCCCTCTGTACAGACAGTTGGTAAGACCACATCTGGAGTACTGTGTACAGTTCTGGAGACCTCATCTCCACAAAGACATAGACATGGTGGAGGCTGTCCAGAAGAGGGCAACCAAAATGGTGCAGGGTCTGCACTAGAAGACAGATGAAGAAAGACTAAAGGAGCTTAAGATGTATAGCCTCGAGGAAAGGAGGGAGAGGGGGACATAATAGAAACTTTCAAATACCTCAAGGGAATCAACAAAGTCCAAGAGGGTAGCATCTTTCAAAAAAAGAGATGTGCAAGAACAAGGGGGCACAATTTGAAGATAGAGGGGGAAGACTCAGAGGTAACGTGAGGAAGTATTTCTTCATAGAGAAGGTTGTAGATGCATGGAACAGCCTTCCTGAGGAGGTCATAGAGTCAAATACAGTGGGGGAATTCAAGAATGCATGGGACAGACATAAAGCAATTCTAGTGGGGGGGGTAGGAGGCTGTTGGTTAACTAGGATCTGCAGCTTATCCATTAGATAGGGAAATGGGCAGACTAGGTGGGCCAAGCGGTCCTTATCTGCTGTCAAATTCTATGTTTCTATGAAACAAAAATGTAGATTTCTTAACTATATTTTCTTGATTCTTTCATCCCTATTTCAGTCTCTTTCCTTCATTTTTCTCAGCTACCAAAATAAATATGTCTGTCTGCTACAGGTAGTGCTACATGGTACTGTGCTATATGTTTGTACTGCCCCAACACTGTGCAAATTACAATATACATATAAATTCTCTTTCCCAGAATTTTTCCAGAGTGTACAAAAATTGGGCAGAATGCTACATGATGCCACATGGTAGTTCACAGTGTGTAACTACCCCAAACATTCTTGTTAAAAGCATTTTGTGTTAATTGTGCATTAATCATGATTCACATTAATTTTCTGAATTCCAGATTTTACCTGTAGTGCTTCAAAAAAAATTGGACAGGCTGCTACGTGCTGCCACATGGTAGTCTTCAGTGTGTGCCTGGCCCAAACACTCTTGCTGTAATGCACTTTGTGTTAATTGTGCAGGAATAACTGGCATCAGTGTTTTTTCCATTGAGAAACCCAGTTATAATTCACTGTTATAACCCATGGGTTATAATGGCGAACACGCGCTGAGTTTCTCCACACTGTATGCATTCTTAGTGCCCTCTCATGCCGACAACTCTATTCATTTTCTCAGTACGGCACCAAGTCGGCGGGCAATGACTGAGCTACTCACGGAGTCGGCGGGCAATGACTGGGGGCTATGACCAAAACAGGCTCTTTCCTGGATTTTTTTCCTCCTTAGATGAACCTTTCAGTTTAGCATGCACAGAATTCAGTATGACTGCAACTGCCGATCACAACTGCTGATGCCGTGTGGCTTTTCACTGTACTATTTTAAACACTCCAGCAACTAGCACCCACGCAAATAAATTATAACAACAGCAAACACATCTAAATGAACAAGAAGACTTAACAAATTTAAAGAAATAAACACAGTCCCCACAAATAAGGACAGTGTGTGCAGCAGCACCATCTACTGGCCAGTCACAAATACAATTCCTGTAACACAAAATGAGATCCAAAGGGCAAACAAAAACAAACTGATTTCAGCAATTACATAAAACAATACATGGGGGTGAAGGCACAACTTGAATTTAATGCACACCCTCAATGTGGGATGCTTTGATAAACCCCTCGGGTGCCTAGAGGTTAGAGTAACGAGCTGTGAACAAGCTTGGTACATCCAGTAGACCAGACTGGATTTGATTCTCACAACCTCCACTTGCATACTGTGTGACTCTGAGCAAGTCACTTAACTACCCAGTACTCCCAGGTCGCAACTGAAAACAGGTACTTGTGCCTAGTGGGCCTTACCTGGTTACCAAACACTAAAATAAAATAAATATGTAGCATCCCACACCTCGGGTGTGCATTAAATTCTATACACTCCCCTCCATGTATTATTCTATATTTAATCACAATTAACATTAATTCTGTGAATGCCTGGACTGTTCTGTAGTGCCACAAAAAAAGTAATACATGCTGCTACATGCTCCCACATACTAGTTCACAGTATGTAACTGTCCCTTATTTTATAGTTGTACTTGTAATGCATTTTGTGTTAATTGTGCATAAATCACAATTCACATTAATTCTATGAATTCCAGAATGTTTCTGTTGTGTCAGAAAAAATTGGACAGGCTGTTACAGGCTGCCACACAATAGTGTACAGTGTGCAACTTCCCCAAACACTGTTGTTGTAAAGCACTTTGTGTTAATTGTGCAATGATCACTAATCACATTATTTTTCTGAATTCTTGAATTTTCCTATAGTGCCATCAACGTTTTACAGGCTACTACATGCTGTACCACAGTAGTTCACAGTGTGTAACTGCCCCAAATGCCTTTGTTGTAATACACGTTGTGTTATTTGCGTGTTAATCACAATTCACATTAACTCTGGGAATTCCAGAATTTTCCAGTAGTGTCACAAAAAAATGGACAGGCAGCTACTGTACATGTTGCCACAGAGTACTTCACAATGTGTAAGTGCCCCAAACACTCTTGTAATGCCCTTTGTATTAATTGTGCATTAATCACAATTCAAATAAATGTTATGAATTTCTGAATTTTCTTGTGCCACAAACAATTGGACAGGCTGTTACATGCTGCCACATGTTAGCTCACAGTGTGTAACTGCCCCAAACACACTTGTTGTAATGCACTTTGTGTTAATTGTGTGTTAATCACAATTGACATTAATTCTATGAATTTGTGAATTTTCCAGTAGTGCCACAAAAAATTGGACATGCAGCGATTGTACATGCTGCCACATGGTAGTTCACAATGTGTAACTTCCCCAAATTCTCTTGCTGTAATACGTTTTGTGATATTTGTGTGATAATCACAATTGAAAGGCTTAATCCTGTGGTTCAATGGCTGAAGCAACGGCCTGACCTATGTAAACTTTTCCTTCCTGCTTCATTCAGAAGCATTTTTCCTTTCCACCAGATGCTCTGTTGCACTCCACTCTCCTCTTGCATTTTTGCATTTTATGCTAGGTTGTTGCTGCCATTCTACTGGTTTGTGTTTCTCCTACCTTTCTTGGTCTGTATCTTGCTTTTTCCCCCTCGGCTGCTGCTGTGCTTCTCTCTGTTGTCTTTGTCTGCTCTACTGTTCTAGTGTGCTTGTGTTTCTTCAGATTTGTTTTTGGGGGGTCTACTTTTCCTAGCATCCTGCTGCTTCCCTTTCTTTGTATTGTGAGTACTTTCTAGTTCCTAATTGTTATCTGTGTGCTATTCCGCTCTCATGTTCTCCCTGCCTGCAACAATGTGCACATCCACCTTAATTGTTCACACCTGGACTGGCTTCACTCAGTGCTGGCTGCATCTAGGCAGCTGCAACTCCCAACGCCACAATTCTCATGTGCCGCTTTTACTCCTTTTCGGGTTTTCTGCTACAGCTTATCAGACCAAGCTCCTTTACTTCATACTTACTGCACTATGAATGACAGTAGTCAAACTGAGTGGGAGAAGGGGAGCACCTCTGCAGTTTTTGGGGTTTCCTTCCCTACCATCTGAATTACACTGTATCATAAATTTTCTATTGTTCTAGTCCTATGTGCAGGACTCATATACATTTGTAATCATAACTCCAACTCTCATTACTTTTGCCTATATATTCAGTCCAAGGTATGTCAGCCTGGCATACAGCTGCTGGCATTTAAACTGTACAATTCTAATTATCTATACTGAAACCTTCAGTGATTAAATTACCTATTTGGTCTCATGATGCTCAGCTTGTGACTTCCCTGTTATTCTCACGGTGGGGGACTATGAAATTACAGTGGGGCATCATGGCTGCAAGTAGCAGGAGCAATGTTTTATGTAATTTAAATGACTTTTGCCCTGCTCCTTTGCCATATTCCTGCATACTACTCATCAAGTTAATTACTGGCTGTCCTACTACTGCTCCTGTGCAGCCTAAATGGCATTTAAGGTAATCATGTAAAACCATGTCAATTCAATTACCTAAACCTCATTGATTCAATTACTCACATTTGCAGCCTCCTTCTACCTAACCAATGGCTGCTGGCTTTGCCTGGCCTCCTACCACCTACCTACTGCCCACATCAGTACCTACCCACATTAGTATTACCTGCTGCCATCGAGTATTTTCAATGTCATTAATGTTAGGCTCCCTTAATGGAATTGGTTGGCATGCTCTCTGCTGGCTTTGCTCCTACTTCTAACCTCCAGCCACTGGCTTCACCCAGCCTCCTCATCACTAACCACTACCTACCTTCTGGCCACTGGCTTTGCCCAGCATCTCAATATCTAACCAACAGCTGCTGGCTTCATCTAGCCTCCTCCTATCTAGTGCTTCAGTTGACTGTATGCTGCCATTCATAAAATGGAAGCATGCCAACCATGGCCATTACTTTCTATGGCTCAGGTACTGCCCTACAGCCAACAGTCTCGCTCTGCACTTCACAATCCACATCTTGAGCATCTAAAACTTGGGTTGGGTCCTTCTCATCCGGTCCATAGTGGCAATGTCCTCACTCTGAGCAGAGCTTTAGCTATGCAGCTGTATTGACAGCACCTCTTGATGTAGAATTCAAGACTTCAGCTATGAGGGATGGGGCCCTAACACCCAAAAGGGCTCCTTTAACTAGCTGAATCAGATTTGGCAGGGCCTTCTATGCTATTCTCCCCACGCCTGCCTCTGGTTCATCTGGTATGTCTGCTGAGTGCCTCAGTGGTCATTGCTCTCCTTCTCCCACCTTGGGGGTCCCACTCTTGCTTCAGAGTATTCAATGTTGCAGAGAGTTTCTACCAAATTACAATATTCTTCCCCTTGGATGGGTTTCTAAATTGCAGTAGCAGAGCCATCACGAAATAAAACATCCCTAGCCTGGAGTGAAGGTGATCAAGGCCTTGCATCCCCAGAGGTTTTTTCCACTTGGGGGAGTTTTCCTGCCCTCATTGCCAAAGGTCATAATATCTAGTTACTTTAGTTGTAATTTCCTAGGTTACTTAGGTAGGTTTCTGCTGTTGGATGGATATGGATCGTGGCCATACTTTGCCATTCCCTTTCTGCTGGGGAAGTCATGCCATCTCATTATAATTCATTTAACCTATGTTAAAGTCAATACTCATTTCAGTTATCTGCTGACCATTACCATTATCCCTGCTGACCTATGTGAAGGTCCAGATCTCAATACCAACTTGTTACCTCTGCAATGCTTTCTGATCTACTCTGTTTTGGGGCTTTTCCTAAGTTACCTTTAAACTAATGGAATCCTTCCAATGGCACCTCTGGGGTGGAACCCTCCTCCAGGTTTCCTTGCAGGGTGGTATTCCCAAGGCACAGACAGGCGAACGGCCACAACAAAGTTTATTCAGCAAGTTGCATAAGCACAACACCACACCAAGTTGTGTAAGTGCATTAAATTGAAAGGCATAAGCCTGTGGTTCAATGGCTGAAGCAACAGCCACGCCCCCCACCTAACCTATTTAAACTCTTCCTTCCTGCTTCATTCAGATGCATTTTTTCTTTATCCTACTATCCTCCCCTTCTCCTCCAGTGGCTAGCCTCTCTCATTGGGGGGGGGTATTTCCTAAGATACTTTTAGCCTAAGGGCATCCTTCCCATGATGCCTCTAGGGATAGAACCCTCCTCCAGGGATCCTGGGCTTTGGCATCCCTACAGCGTGCTATTCCTGAGGCACAGAGAGGTGAACAGCCACAATGAAATTTATTCAGTAAGTTGCATAAGCACAACACCACACCAAGTTGCATAAGCACATTGAAATTTCATTCATTTTGTGAATTCCAGAATTTTTTTGTAGTGCCACAAAAACTGGACAGGCTGCTACATGCTGCCACACAGTACTTCACAGTGTATAACTGCCCCAAACACTCTTGTTGTAACACACTTTGTGTAAATTGTGGGTTAATCACAATTCACACTAATTCTGTGGATTCCTGAATTTTCCTATAGCACCACAAAAAATAGGATAGGCTGCTGCATCTTGCCACACGGTACTTCATGGCGTATAACTGTCCCAAACACTCTTGTAATGTACATTGTGTTAATTGTGCATAAACCGTGATCCAAGTTTTTTTTTTCTGAAAGTCACAATATACTGCACATAAATTCTGTATTCCAATATTTTGAGGTGTGATGAGAGAATAAATAGATCACAGTGCTAAATGCATTGCTTCTATGAATTTTTCTTATGACACCATTAAATTAAAGGGGCAGTGTCAGCTTTGTCCCTACGGTTTTCATAATTTCTTAGCAGTGTTCCCCGAGACACACACTAAACAAACTACTAGTCTAAAATGGCTCTGCATGTCCCAAAAGTAATATTTTTACCTACTTTCCACAATTTTACATTACTTTTCTGTCCAACTGGCCCAAACGTGTGAGCCGACCTCTGGAAGTACATCCATCCCAAAGACACTGTTCTGTAACAGACAGCATGTACACTGTGCAATTTTTAGCATGCCCTATGAACAAAGCTGCTTAAATTAAGTATTTCAACACACTAAATTGTACTGTGCCTCTTATAACAAGAAACGAGGCATAATACAGCTAAAAAATACACTTAAAAAGTGGAGCCTAAATCCCACACATGTGTAATAGTGGCATGTTCCTGCACTTACGCGGGATCTCTGCTCCAAGGCGCTATTGCACATGCGCGGGATTTAGGCTCCACTTTTTAAGTGTATTTTTTAGCTGTATTATGCCTCCTTTCTTGTTACAAGAGGCACAGTGCAATTTAGTGTGTTGAAATACTTAATTTAAGCAGCTTTGTTCATAGGGTATGCTAAAAAATTGCACAGCGTACATGCGCTTTGTTACAGACCCACGTCTTTGGGATGGATGTGCTTCCGGAGGTCGGCTGACTTACGTTTGGGTTGGTTAGACAGAAAAAGAATGTTAAATCATGGAAAGCAGGTACAAATATTACTTTTGGGACATGCAGGGTCATTTTACACTAGTTGTTTGTTTAGTGTGTGCCTTAGGGAACACTGCTTCGAAATTATGCAAAACTTAGGGACAGAGCTGACAGTGTCCCTTTAAATGTGTTTGCTCCTCAAAACAATATGCTGCTGCCCTCTGGTTGGTGCTGTGAGAGTCTGCACAGCAACTGTCAAGATGTGCCTTTAGTGCCCAGAAAATATAAGTGAATTCCCATGGCTGGAAAAATTCTTATGAACCCCAGAAATGAGATGTGCTCCAGAAATCGTACATGCTGCTGCTGCTGGCTGGTGCTGTGCTGTGTGAGTCTCCACAGCAACTGTGAAGATGTACTTTAGTGCCCAGAAAATAAAAGTGAATTTCAATGGCTGGAAAAATTCTTAGGATGCCCAGAAATGAGATGTGGTCCCAGAAATCTTACATGCTGCTGCTGCTGCAACAGTAGCTAGTGCTGTGCTGTGCAAGTCTCCACAGCAACTGTCAAGATGCACTTTAGTTCCAGGAAAATAAAAGTGAATTTCTATGCCTGGAAAAATTCTCATGACACCCAAAAATGAGATGTGCTTCCAGAAATCTGTGCTGTATGAGTCTCCGCAGCAGCTGTTAAGATGTACATTAGTGCCCAGAAAATATAAGTGAATTTCAATGGCTGGAAACATTCTTTTTTTTTTTTTTTAAATCAATATACTTTATTGCCTTTATATATCAACTATGAGGAATACCAGGTGATTGACAGAACATGTTGATACATGAATTATGAACTGGACCCTTAGGGTAACATCAGCTCAACTAATACTGCAACACTACTACAAACAGCCTATCTTCCTCACCCTCCTAACTACTAATACTAAGTGGAAATCCTCCCCCAATCTCCCTCCCTCCCTCCCTAGGGTCTAATCATGGAACTCTAAAATATGCATCAGGCTGTTTAATAAGAACGGTACCAGTGTATTAACAGATCAGATTGTGGTCCTGCCGATGACCAAATGAGACTACTAATTCTGTGCTCAGTCTAATGGCCATTGCGGTTAACTACACCTAAGTCAACCCTTCCAGGGAAATAGCTATTAAGATTTGGAGCTGGAATATAGCGTATAAAGTCTACCCCAATTTTTATCAAAACTGAATGGGATATGCCTGAGAGACGCTGTCATTTTCTCTATCCTCAGATTAAATAGTAATTCATTTAATCACTCAGAATGTGGAATTATTATGTAATCCTTCCAGCAATTTAATATCAGTTTTTTAACTGAGTACGAAATAAGGGATATGCTATATCACTTTTCATTGACTGGTACTTGAGAGTAATCCCCCAATATACAGGTCTCAGGGGTTAAAAGCTCATCTAATCCTAACAGGGGGTCTGCCTTGGCCCTTATCTCACTCCACAGTGGCTTGATTATAGGAAATTCCCAGAGGACATGAAATAGGGTACCTTCACCATTGCCACATCTGTTGCAATTTGAATCCTGTGATCTCCCCATTTTGAACATTTTGGATGGGGTGAAATATGAATTATGCAGTATATAAAATTGTGTGACCTGGAGTTTATCATTTGAGGTATAGGAGTATACTGCCTGCCAGATTTTGTCCCAACGGTGCTCTCTGGTAGGAAATTGTTCTGCCCAGTATGTAGATTTTCCCAGTATCTCTGAGCAAATGGCAGGGTACAAGACTGAGGTTATCTGGGACACAGCATGGGGTGTACATGAATGAGGTTATCTGGGACACAGCATGGTGTATACAAGACTGAGGTTATCTGGGACACAGCATGGGGTTGACTGGAAACATTCTCATGACAACCAGAAATGAGAGGTGGTCCTAAAAATCTTATATGCTGCTGCAGATATTGCTACACTGCAAGTCTCCACAGCAGCTGTCAAGATGCACTTTAGTGTCCAGAAAATATAAGTGAATTTCCATGGCTAGAAAAATTCTCATGATGCCCAGAAATGAGATGTGCTCCCAGAGATCATATATGCTGCTTCTGCTACTGCTAACTTGGGCTGTGCAAGTCTTAACAGCAGCTGTGAAAATGCACTTCAGTGCCCTGAAAATAAAAATGAATTTCCATGTTTGGAGAAATTCTCATGATGCCCAGAAATTATATGTGCTTCCATGCATCTTATATGCTGTTGCTGCTGCTTTTTGGTGCTGTGCTGTGCTGTCCGAGTGTCCACTGCAACTGTCCAGATGCACTTTATTGCCCTGAAAATAAAAGTGAATTTACACGGCTTGAAAAATTTTCATGACAGCCAGAAATTAAATGTGCTCCCAGAAATCTTATATGCTGCTGCAGCTGCTGTTGCTAGCTGGTGCTGTCCTGTGCAAGTCTCCACAGCAATGGGAAGGCTATGCCAGTGGTTCAATAGCAGGAGCAAAAATGTCACTCCCCCATTAGGCCTTAAAAGGCCACTCCTCCTGGACTGTTCCAGGATTCATTTCTTCGTTGCGGCCGGAGGTGCCGCTCTTCCTCGTTCCCTGCTTCTGCCCCTGTTCTTCTTGCTCCTGCAATCACCTATGGCAGCCGGCTCACTCTACCTCTCCCTTGTTTTGCGGCATTTTTGCCGCTTGTTCCCCCTGCCATCTATTATGTTAGCTCCCTGACAGACTGTGTCCTGGTGCACTCCAAGCATAGCAACATGGCCTACCTTTATTCCATCTCCTGCTTTTCTTTGCTGTGTTGCCGGATGGCCCTCTCTTCTCAGACCCATTTCGGTGGCCACATCACCTGAGTATTCATTCTTGGCTCTCCCCCCTCTCCGGTGTGCTGTTGCTTGATTGCCTCTGGTGGGCCTCCCAACTGCCTGCTCATCCCATCCATCAACCCTCCGGTCCTCGGGTGTGAAGTCGCCCTCCATGCCTGCTGCTCACTCTCCTCTTCCCTCAGTCCTGGTTCCTCTCAGTCCAGTCTCCTCATTCCCCTGTTCTGTTTTTCCTTTTGGGTTTTCTTTCTAGTCTCTGGGCTGCCATTCATTGCCCCACCTCAGGTCCACCTGCCCTCTTAACATACTGCGCTTCCTTGCTCATTGCTCGTGCAATGAGTCAGGGCTTCTCCATTTAGCCCTGGCAAATTGCACTGCCCCCTTCTGCCTGCTCTCCCTTAGGTGAGAGCTCTGCCTTCCTTCTTGCCATTCCCCCTGTCGGACAGTTCCTTTTTCATTCCCCCCTGCACTCAGCTGTGATAGCATACTTTTCCCAGTTTTGGCGGGCTTCCGACAGCCAATTTCTATAGCATCTTTGGTGTTGTGACACTCCTCCACCCCCTGGCTTTGGACCTGATTCAACCTATCAGTGCTCTCTGCCCTCCGATCATATTTTGGGGATCGCCCCTCCTATCTCTGTTACCCTGGTCCTGCCTCTTGGACTTGTTTCCATTTGTTCTTCTTCCTCTGTCTCTCCTTGTTCTGCCCACCTCGCACCTTTTGGGGATCCTTACCTTACCATCGCACGTCTCTAATGCTATGCTGTCAGTTGTCTGATCCTACCTGCAGGACCCATCTACATTTTTTTCTTTATGCTGATTTCAACTTTGTTTAGGTTTTGGTTCCTGACATATAATCAGTTCACTATCCATCACCGTTCATTATCCCAGTTACAGCGCAACTCCATTTCTTTACCTCACAGTTTTCCTCCTGGACTCATTTTATTTTCCTTCCTGCTGGCATCATCTCAATTTTTTGTCACCTTGCTGTTTGCTCCTTACAGCACTTTATGTATCTTCCTATTTCGTTAGCTTCTTGGTGTCCCTGTGTCTAGTTCATTTCTCTATTTTTCCCATGGCAGGGGACTGCTGAGTCACGGTGGGCACCATGGCTCCTGGCAGCTGGCTTTCTACCATCTCCCTCTCATACTGCTACCCTCGTCTTCCCTACCCCACAATACCAGCCTCCTGCAGCTCGGCTCAGCTCCTCCTCCTGTTTCTACTGCCTTCAGTGCTTTGAGTACCTGTGCGCATTCCTGCCTTCCTGGTTTTTGCACTCCTGCCTTCCACTGTTCCCTTGACCCCTGCCTCTTCTTCCTTGTTCCGTGCTTTCTTTTGGGGGTGTTTCCCTATCCTGCCATCATCTTACACATTCATATCCTCCTCTTCCCTTGCCCTATGTTCTGGACCACTCAACTCGTATATCCTCCGCTACGTGTCAACCTCAATCGTTTCCGAACCTTTTCCTTCCCATATCCTATTTTCCATCTTACCTACCCTTAACCCATTACCATACATCGTCCATTTCTTATCTCACCTTCACTGTATCAGCCTTCCAGGCTTCAGTTCATCATCATCTGGCCTTCAGTGCTATCACTCCATTATCGTACTTTGTCCTTTCATGCTCGCCTTCACCGAACCAGCCTCCAAGGCTCAGTCCATCATCGTACATCGTCCATTTCATACCTCACCTTAACCGTTCCAGCCTTTAAGGCCTCTCTCCATCATTGTACATCATCCGTTTCATATTTCACCTTAACCGTACTGGCCTTCTAGGCCTCATTTCATAATCGTACATAGTCCATTTCATTCCTCACGTTAAACGTTTGGGCCTTCAAGGTTTCTCTCCATCATCATACATCCTCCCTTGCATTTGAGCATCTAGTTGCAGAGACATCGCTCGCATCCCTCAACAGCTGTCCCTTTAGAAGGACAGAGCAAGAGCCTCCTCTAAACTGGAATATTTTTCTCCTACCTTGACTCTACATTGCAGTAGCTGAGCCACTACTAGTCAAACCATCCTTCAGCCTTGAAGGAAGGTGATCTAGGCCTTGGATGCACAGAGGTTTCCTCCTCAAAGGGGGTTTTTCCTCTCCTCCATGCCAATGGTCATAATCTTAGACAGGGTTAGTCCTTTTCATAGGTTCCTTAGTTAGGTTCCACTGTTGGATGGAGTCGGATGGTGGCCCCGGCTGTTCCCTCTCTCCTTAGGAAGTACGCCCTTCTGCATCTTGACAGATTTCCTTTTGTTCATCATCTTCATCGTATCTCGTTCTTCGCCAGTCCTTCCCTTCTACATCTATCACCGTACTTTCTGGTCTCGATATATTCTGATTTCTCATCTCTTCAATGCTCAACACCCCTTTTGGTATTCTTTTTGGGCTTTTTCCTAAGCTACCTTTAGCCAAAGGAATCATTCCCATGGCACCTATAGGGATGGAACCCTCTTCTAGGGTTCCTCTCCATTGTACCCCTGTAGGGTGGTATATCCCATGGATAGAGAGGTGAACAGCCACAATGTATCAAAGTTACACAAGCATACATCACATGAAGTTGCATAAGCACATTGAAAGGAAGGCTATGCCTGTGGTTTAATGGGTGGAGCAACAACGTCACTCCTCCATCAGGCCTTAAAAGGCCACTCCTCCTGGACTGTTCCAGGATTTGTTTCTTCATTGCTCCACCATACTCCCCTCCTCTTTCAGTGGCATGTCTCTCTTTTCCATGGCCTTCTTCCTAAGCTACCTTTAGCCAAGGGAATCATTCCCACGGCACCTATAGGAGTGGAACCCTCGTCTAGGGTTCCTCGCCATCATATCCCTGTAGGATGGTATATCCCATGGATAGAGAGGTGAACAGCCACAATGTATTTAAGTCGCACAAGCATATATCACATCAAGTTGCATAAGCACATTGAACTGTCAAGTGGTACTTTAGTGCCTGGAAAACAAAAGTGAATTTCCATGGCTAGAAAAATTCTCATGATGCCCAGATATAAGATGTGCTCTCATAAATCATATATGCTGCTGATGCTGCTAGTTAGTGCTGTACAAGTTTCCAAAGCAGCAGTCAAGATGTACTTTAGTGCCCAGAAAATAAAAGTGACTTTCCATGGCTGGAAAAATTCTCATGACACCCAGAAATGAGATGTGGTCCTAGGAATCTTACATGCCGCTGCTGCTGCTTGCTGTTACTGGGCTGTGTGAGTCTATACAGCCACTGTCAAGATGCACTTTAGTGCCTGGAAAATAAAAGTGAATTTCCATGACTGGGAAAATTCTTATGACACCCAAAAAGGAGAATTGCTTCCAGAAAGCTTATATGCTGCTGCAGCTGTACTTTGAGAATGTAGTCTACTGTACAACAACAAGATCCGAATGATGATCTTCAACTAGAGTATCAGCTTTTTGTGTAGTGACATACCAGCAAAGGTAAGTATTTTTTGATTGTCTTTTTTTGGCTTCTTGGGGTGCCAGGGTATTTGAAACCATTGCATTTCTAACCATCTTTTGTCTGTGTTTCTCTCTTTGCATGTATTTTTCACTTGCTTGATTAAATCAGCAGCATGGAACTTGTTCAGATATGGTTATTTAATTTCAGAGTGTTTTGTACCATGAAAGGTAAGTATGTTTTTACATTTTTGTCTTAAATTTTATCTGTATTTGAATGTCATTGTATAACTGTTATCTACTACTATTTCTCCTATTTCAGGTATTATTCTGATGTGTCGTAAACTGTACAGTGAGGTAGCAGCATCGGATTAAGGCCAGTTGCCATTTTTTCTTAAATTTTATCTGTATCTGAATTTCATTGTATAACTGTCATCTACTCCTATTGCTCCTATTTCAGGTAGTTTTCTGATGTGTCACAAACTGTACAGTGAGGCAACATCATCAGTTTGAGGACTGTTATATAATCTTGATACAGAGTATGTGATTACTTTAATAACACCTCATACAGTGGTGGCGAATGTAGAGGAGGAGGTCCAAGCATTAGTCGGTAAGGTTGACCACACCAATGATCTGGTGAAGATTAGAAGATAACAAAAGCTTGCTTGCTGTCGGAGGACGAGGAATTCATCTTGATCACAGAATGCACACAGACCTGATGTAAATTCAAGATAACAATTATTTAGACATGGGCTTCAGATACTGAGGTACCTGATTGGTACAGACCAATCAGGTGACCATTGATTAATCCACGATATATGCACACCAAGTGGTGAAGTGTCCACCCTGAGTGATCACTGAGCAGACCAGATCTTGTTACTGTGCCAAAAAATGCAGTCTGAGCAGTAACCAGTACTTCACTCACTAAGGGAGTGACAGCCTTGATAGCAGCAGCTGTAATATCACTTCGCCTCCTAGCTCATCTGCAGTGTGTACCAATTACTATGATTCTCTTGTGTGTTGTAAAACTGTAGTAAGCACTAAACATTGTGCCCTTGATAATGTCTGCCATACTACCCACCCACCCCGCAGACCTCTGTGAGTTGATTGATCAGTGCAACCCCCTCAGCAGTGTGACAGCTGTGCCTTGTTGCTGCCTCCCGTTTACCTCTGGTCCCCTCCTGTGCATTTGTCATCACCTAAAGAGATAAGCTTTGCTGCACTGCATGGCTGAGAGAGAGAGAGAGAGAGAAAGAGAGAGAGAGGTTATTACTGCACTGTGCAAAGAAGCATCAGCCCAGTCACTTGTCTGTCTCTCTCTCTCTCCAGTCCTGTTCTCCATCGGATGGGTGTCTCTCTCCGGCTGTGTTCCCCTTCTTATCACTTGTGGCTGTGCACCACTCTCTCTCTGTGTTGTGTGCCTCCCCACCCTACAACCTGCTGTGTGGCTGCACCAAAGGCTGAGAGAGATTGTTGCCACACTGTGCAGCTGAGACAGACATAGAGAGAGAAAGAGAGAGAGAGAGAGAGAGATTGTTGCTGCATACTGTGACTGAGAGAGAGAGAGAGAGAGAGATTTTTTACCACACTGTGCAAAGATGCAGCAGGCCAGTAACTTGTCTATCTCTCTCTGGTCCCTTTCCCCATTGAATGAGCACTGGTCACAATGTGAGACAGACAGTGGGTTGGAAGAGAGGGGGGGCACTGGGAGTGATTGCAGAGACAGTTTTTGCTGCACTGTGCAGTTGAGAGAAAGAGAGAGAGAGACAGGAGAGAGACATTTCCCTGTCCGATTTGGAGATCAGCAGCTGTCTGAGTGGGAGATACCTCAGACCCACTGACAAGGCTTTACAGTGCAACCACTGAGAAGATGCGCGCTGTTCCCCCTGCATTACTGAGCAACAGCAAGAGAGTGAGTTGGGGAACAGTATGGGTGCTGTGCTGTACATTCAGTGTGGTAACATTAGCAAGAGGGAGAGACAGTGACCAAGTGGAACATTCTTTCCACAAGCACAGCAGTTGTGGAACATGGCCTGCGAAATCAATGCCACCGTCTGTCTGTGTCTCTCCACAGTAGGCGCATGCAGCAGTTGTAGAGGTTAGCAAGCAGAACAACTGGGAGGATGAATGACATTTTCCCTTTCCCTGCTTGCAGGGTACACATCATTGACCGCAGAACACAGCACAGATAGAGTGACAGAGCCAATGACAGGGACAAAAAAGACAGTGTCCTGTCTGTTTAGTTGCAACCTATACACATTGTCTATCTTTCCTATTCTTTCTGCATGGATACATCAGTTCCACAGTGGAACCACTTTGTGTCATGGAAGGACACTTAGTAAATATTATATATTTGATGAGAAAAAAACATATTTATGTCTATTTTATCATAATCCTACTTAGCCCATGTTATACCATGTTATAAGTGCAATAACTCACTCTAGGGTGTGTGGTTACTGGGGATTAATCAACATCCCAGGCAATGTGAGGATACTTGGCCTGCGGCCTCATGCCTCATGCCTTGCAATGCACCCAGGGTGTTGATTAATCCCCAATAACTGCACACCCTGTTGTGGGTTATTGCTTAAGTAGTACGCTCCATATTAGGTTATAGAACATGTGAAAGGAAAACAAAATTTAAAAATGAAAGAAAAAGTAACTTTTTGAAAGGACACCTACCATCACATTGGTGATGTCTCAGCCTTGACAAAGAACAAAGGTGCACCAGACATAGGATATGGAGGAAGAGAAGAATTTTGCTTCCTGGATAAGATGAGAGCTGGACAGAAGGAGATCTGTGAAGATAAGAGAAAACTATGTAGACTTTACAGAAGTGGCCACTGTGCATGACTGACCACATGGACGGTATATACTGTACATTGTCCACTCCAAGTCTTACTGTGTGTCACCTGTGAAGAAAAAATTTAGCCTGACTTCATCACCATTGTGGCCACACAATAGATCTATTGTCCAATCCCACTCTTTCCATACCTGTCACCTGTGTAGAAAACAAAAAGTCATGTAGCCTGACTTTGCCAAAGTTGTGGCCACACGATACATCAGTTGTCCAATCCCACTCATTCTATACCTGTCACATGAGAAGAGAAAAGAGAAATGATTTAGCCTGACTTGACATGGCCAATGTCTGTTTACCTGTGAAAGGAAAATGTTAACATTAAAACTTAAAAACAGGACAAAATATCAGATACTTACCATAAAATTAGTGATGGTCATGCCATCTACTGGCACATACTGGTACAATGGTGCCAGATAGAGGGATTGTGGAAGAAGACACAACTTCAGACCATGACTTCTGGTGTGCTGTCTGAACCCTTACGAAAATGAAATACATTAAAATATATTTTTAAATATATTATTAAAAACATAT
Source organism: Neoceratodus forsteri (assembly GCA_016271365.2). Classification (NCBI taxonomy): domain Eukaryota; kingdom Metazoa; phylum Chordata; order Ceratodontiformes; family Ceratodontidae; genus Neoceratodus; species Neoceratodus forsteri. Next base: position 1,208,761,105 of record CM057453.1, on the reverse strand, counting down.
TTTCACATATTTCAGTACATTTATATCTTTGTGTTGTAAAATATATTGAATATATTGTAAATCCAATATATTGAAATATATTGCTGAAATTTGAAATATATTGATATATGTGGAAAATATATATAGTATGGCCAATTTAGCATATATCATATATTGGAAAATATATTGTCTTTTTTTCAAATATACCGTATTAAATATTGATAATGTGTGTAATCAGTATATATTGATAATATATGTATAACTATTTTTATTTATTTAGTTTTTGTTGACGGGTAAGTGCACTAGACAAATCCTGCCTATTTTCAGGCACGACCCGAGGGAGGGGGATACAGATGAATACCAACTGACCTTGAACCAGATTAAGCTTGTTGGTGATATTTTTTTAGTGAATGAGAGAAATTTGGCCAGGACACCGGGGAAATTCCCCTACTCTTTTCGATAAGTGCCATGGGATCTTTAACATCCACTTGAACTACCACCAATCCAGGTAGATGGGGCCTCAGTTTAATGTCTCATCCGAAAGACGGCACCTCAGAAATGCAGCACCCCTCTCATGCTGCACTACAGTATCAGTACTGGGATATTAACCCAAGTGCCAGATGTGGGAACTGAACCCTCAGCACTTTGATCTCCTGGCCTCAGAGACGAGTGTGCTACCTACTGAGCCACTGACATATACCATTGAAACATTGGAATGTAATTTCTTATACTTAAATAGATGTAATATACATGTGTAATAGATTTATAATATAATAAAACATGTTTGTGTCACTTATTTGTATGCGCCACTATATATTTGCAATGCATGGTTATTGCAATCCAAAATGTGCTAAACATATCTCAGAAATTTATTCATAAATATATTCCCATGCCATCTTATATGGTTATGAATATACATCAAATGCATTTATAAATGTGTGTGTAATACATTGTACATTGCACAATGTTCAAGGTATATCAAAGAAAATATTTCCCAATACATTTATGAAATAGAAATATATGTAATATGTATTCAACGTATATTGTGCATGTATATTCATAAATAATTGTCAATGTATTGTTATACTCTTTTTATGTATTTTGCAATATATATCACATACATTGATATTCAAAACCCAAGTATATTGTACATATATTGATCCTGATTGAAAATGCATATGACATATATTGATAAATGCATTTATGCAAAAGCCTTGCATACATTTGAACTGTATGCACATTATGCTACTAGTATGTTGTAATATGTGCAGTGTATATATTCATACATACAGTAGGTATCTATCTATCTATCTATCTATCTATCTATCTATATATTGCACTTATATTACCAATGTATTAGTGTATATATTGTTCAGTATATTACACATGTACTATTTATGCATGTCCCGTATATCAACTAAATCAATCAATCAATCAAATCTTTATTTATCCAGGCAAACACCATTGAGCAGAGCTCATATACAAGATGGACCTGGTTAGCACAGGAACACAGGATATATAATATATGAACAGTCACAACATAATACCTCAGTAATATTATATAATAAAGAGATACAATAGTTAAATGTAGTCGTAAGTGGAGAACAGTTTGGAAACAGTGGTTCATTTCCTTCGTGGTGTATAATAAGTCTAGTAACCGTAGCTGGAAGTATTAACGATGACAATTGTTAGGTAATGGTATATTACATAGAATGCCATAAGTAACAAGATAGACAGTGAGTTAAAAAAAGAAAAAAACAAACAGTGTAACAGGGTAGAAGGGGGTGTGTGGTAGGCGAGGCTAGATAGGGTACAGGCAGGGTGGTAGGGGATAGACGAGGAACAGATGAAGCTTCAGAGAGGACACAGGACAGGAGGGTGGGGAGCACAATTAGGCATAAGAAAAATGTGAAGGAGAGGCCATGAGGTCAGGCATAGGGAGGTAGGACAATGCCATCATGGTACCCTATAAGTACAGGGAAGTTTAGGATCGGGGGAAGCAGTTGCAAAGTTCCTTGACCGAATGGTTATATAGTGCCTTGAAGGTGGATAGACTGACCGGGGTACTAAGCTTTAGCAATTTTTGTATATTGTTCCATAGAGACGGCAGCACAAAGCTTATAGCCATTCTCCCAAAGTGTGTTTTTAGCTTAGGTACCTTTAAGGAAATAAAGGAGTAGCTTCTCAGTGCATGGTTTCCAAGCTCGCATAGCGGAAGACAATCAGAGATATATAGGAGTAGTTTTTTGATAATAGCTCTGAATGTCCAGAGTACAGCATTTCTGTTTCTCCTGTACTGAAGGGCGAGCCACCCCACAGCAGCATAAAGGGCACAATGATGAGTGGAAAACGGTAGGCCAGTAATGAATCTCAGAGCCCTGTGATACAATGTATCCAATTTAACAAGATGAGAGACAGGGCAGTGACTCTAAAGAAAGTCAGCATAGTCAACCAAGGAGAGAAACTCTGTTTGTACCAGCTGCCACTTGGCATCACTAGTAAGGAAGTTATTAATCCTGAAAAACAACCCAAGCCTCTTCCTCAATTTCTTCAGCAGATCTTCAATATGGTCCATAAAGGAAAGTCTATGGTTGAGCAACACTCCCAAGTACTTGAATTTATTGACAAATTCTAGGTTTTCTCTCAGGATTGTTATGATCTGTGGAATGGAGCCAGCACTGGCCGGGTTTGCAGCATGGAGAAGTGAAGAAAATAGCATTGCCTTAGCTTTTTTGGCATTTAATAGGAGCTTTTTGTTTAGGAGTTGGCTCTGAACTAGATTGAATTCAGATTGTAGGTCTCCATAGGCCAAAGACGACTTAGATAAAGAACTGTGCCATCTGCGAACAGATGGATATTGGCCTTAGTTATGTTGGTGTTAATGTTGTTTCTGTAAATTTCAAACAGTAGGGGACCAAGAATCAATCCCTGGGAGACACCTCTTTGCAGAGGTTTAAGGGGAGAAAGTTCACCTTCTGCCTTAACTTGCTGCCACTGGTCAGAGAGGTAGTCAGCAAACCAATGCAAGGATATTGAGTCTAGTCCTATCGCCCTCAGGGAGGAAAGGAGCAGGCCATGATCAACGGTGTTGAAAGCCTCACTTAAGTCTAAGAACACTGCACAGATGACGTTTCAATTCTCCAAGTCTCGCTGCCAATCATTGGTCATTTTGGCTAGGGCCGTAATGGTGCTATACTGTGCTCTAAAGCCAGATTGCATGGGGTTTAGAAGATTCATAGTTTCTACGTCGGTTCTCAATTGCTTGCTTACAATTTTTCCAACAGTTTGGACAGTATAGGGAGTAGAGAAATCAGTCTGTAGTTGTTAAGATCACAGGGGTCCCCAGATTTAAACTGAGGGATAACATGAGCTGTTTTCCAAAAGGGTGGGAGGATTCCGAGGGACAGTGAGAGATTGAATAGGTGGGTAATTGGTACAGCTCAAGCATGGTAGGTGACCTTTAGAAAGTATGGGTCTAGAGAGCCAGCACCCGCACTTTTTTTGGTATCCAACTGTAATAGAAGTTCTTCGACCTCTTTCAACGAAGTAGGCTGGAGAGAAAAGACTGAGTTGGTAAGAAGAGGTTCAGAGTTTTGCACACCCAACTGGGAGCGTAAAGAACATGCAGAGGAGTTGTCTATATATATATATTGCACATATATTACCAATGTATTAATGTATATATTGTTCAGTATATTAACATGTACTATTTATGCATGTCCATATATCGACTAAATGTATTACATATATATTTTACTGTGTTCCACATATAATATTAATGTATGTCCAATATATAGAGTCAATGTATTTAATTTCTATTATTCAATATATTCTACATATTGGAAACTATATTGATTAAATTCCAAATATATTGAAATAAGGATGGTAAATATATGTTATTGGTATATTGCCAATGTATTGCAAACTATATTGATTAAATTATAAAAATACTGAAATAAGTTGTCACCATAGAGACATATACATTGGAGTTATTGTTTTTAATGCATCTTTTCAACTGTAGTTTATCTTGTTAGTCACCATGGAGATATAGTCATCGGAATTATTGTTATACAGTGCAGCTGTAACTGAAACATATACTGTATTTTATACATTTACACATACACAGAGGACTTACCTCACAAGCTCATGCTTCTTAAGGGCTCGGATCAGCATTTATACCACCCCATTTTGTTTCTCTATTAGGTCAGGGTGAAATACTACATGTACTTGCTTAGCAACTTCTACCTTTCCTTTCAGTATGTAAGCTAATGTGAATTTTAAATTATTGAAGTACTAGTAATTATCATGATACTGGATGCTAAACTACATTTTCAAAATATGCAAATCAGTTATGTAAATGTACACTTGGGACCAAACTAAGCATTTAGGAAAATATGTGTCTCATATATTAACAAAATATGTATCATGTACAAAAATATATGTAACATATATAACAATATATGTAATGTAAAATACAAGTAACATATATAAAGAATATATGTATCATGTATACAAATATATGCAACATTTAAACATATGTATTATATATAAACATGTGTGACAAATATAAAATAATTTAGCATATACAAGTAACATATATTAAGGTATATGTAAATAGATATAAAATTTATGTAACGTATATAATATATAACATGTATACATATATAATAACCATTTTTAACATACATAAAATACATGTAGCATATATAAAAATATATGTAACTTATAAAAATATATAACATATATAAATATATGTAACATAAAAATATAAGTAACATATATAAATATATATGTAAATATACAAAATCACACATGCCCCACAATGCAAAGCATCATGAGCTGCATATGCAAATCACCACAGAAGGTTATGCTGGTCCAACTTTAAGCAGAATTGCATGGTGCCAAAAGGCCTCTCACACAGTTTGCAAAGGGTGCTAACAGAAGACATAGACACGTGTTTCGTCCTACCAGGGCTCATCAGTATGCATCGTCTGTTTGACACCCCAGTGCAATGGACCAGCTACCCCTAAGGCAGTGTGCCTGGGATATATTGTGGTGAACCCATTAAAATAAAACTATTTAAAGAATAGTTCTTCAGGCGTAAACACTGAGGCTAAGGTTACCCAAGGCATTTGGCTGGGAAAGCCAAGTTTAGAAAATACAAAATCACATGCCCCACAATGCAAAGCATCATAGCTGCATGTAAATACACCACAGAATGTTATGCTGGTCCAACTTTAAGCAGAATTGCATGGTGCCAAAGGCGTCTCACACAGTTTGCAAAGGGTGCTAACAGAAGACATAGACACGTGTTTTCGGTCTCTACCAGGACTCATCAGCATGCCTCGTCCTGTTCTGACACCCCAGCAGTGGACCAGCTACCCCAAGGCACCATGCAATTTGCCAAAGTTGGACCACAGCATAACATTCTGTGGTGATTTGCATATGCAGCTCATGATACTTTGCATTGTGGGGCATGTGTGATTTTGTATTTTCTTGAAACTTGGCTTCCCAGCCAAATGCCCTTTGGGGTAACCTTTGCCTCAGTGTTTACGCACAGAGGTTCTTTGTCTATGTAAATATATATACATGTAACATATATACAATATACAGTATATGTAACATGTATACAATATATGTGACATATATAATAACTATATTTAACATGCATAACATACATGTATTATATATAAAAATATGTAACATATATGAAAATATAAGTAACATATATAAATATATATGTAAATAGAAATACAATATATGTAACATATATGCAATATATATGTAGCATGTATACAATATAGGTAATATATATAACTATGTTTAACATGTATAAAATATATGTAACATATATATTAAATATATTTAACATATATAAACATGTGTATCATATATAGAAATACATGTAACATGAATAAAATATGTGTAACTTGCATAAAACACGTGTAACATGTATACAATATACGTAACATATAAAAATAGATAACATGCATAAAAATGTATGTAACATGCATAAAGGTAATATATATAAATATATATATATTCTATGCAAACAACTTCCTTCATTAATGCATCAGTTAGGGTTCTTCTACAGCAAAAAAGTGAGGAAATTCAGCATTAGGATTCCCACCCCTTACATCACACCCCCACCCTACCCCCACCAGCAGGCATCAGGGTGTGCATTGGGGTTGTTGGTCCTAACTTTCACCCCATCCCATGTGTAAACAAGCTGAGATGGTGCAGTGTAGGAGAATGGGGTGAGAGTTAGGACCAACCACCCCAACTTCCTAGGACACCCCATGGCTGAGAAAATAGATTTTTAAATTGGGCCATCTCGTCCCTCACTCACGATGCACGATCGCGATCAAAGAATCTCACGATCAAAGAATTTGCAGGCTCATGAACAAAGAATTAAAAATGTTATAAATCAAAAAATTGAAGGAATTGCGGTAAACCATGCAGGTGTGGTACCACCCGTGTTGGGCATATCACTGACAGGACCTTTCATGACCACATCGCTGTTCCTGCTGCCCCCTCACACCCCTCATTATGGCCTCCATCATGAAGGGTGCACTATCTATGGCCCTTGCTGTCCTATATCCCCCTGGGTGGTTGGCTACTGCGGGCTGTGAGCCACCCTGGTGCATTGTCTGGCAGTGTATCTGCCTGTCTGTCACACTTTCTCTGCCCCTCTCTCCCTCTCCACTGCCACCTCTGTCCTCTCCCTCTGTGTCTGCCTTGGTCTGTCTGTATGTCTGTCTGTCTGTTTGTCTCTCACTCTCTCGCTCTGTCTTTCTGTCTGTCTGTCTGTCTTTCTCTTTCTCTCTCTCTCTCTCTCTCTCTCTCTCTCACTCCCTCTCACCTGGTGCAAGTGCTTTTGTGTGCCTGTGCCCTGTATTTATAGCAACAAGTCTGCTCAGTGCATTTCTGCTTTGCTCCGCACTTGCGCCATGGCTCTACAGTTGAATATCGCACTGCGCTGGATATTCATGGGCATGCCCCCTGCACTTGCACCTGCATTCATTATAGTTGCACATTGGCACAATGGGATTAGCTGCACTGGCTCCCCTGCTGAATATCGCTCCCTTACATGTCCCATTTGCACTGAAGCAATTGCTTTGAATATCTGGGCCATGAAATAAATATATATACATGTATAAAATTATATGTAATGTATAAAAATATATGAAATATATATATATAGATATATATGAAACATATGTTGTATATATAAACTCTATATGCAGCATGTCTAAACATATATACAACATATTATATAAAATGTATGTAACATATTCAAAGAATACAGTATATGTTTTGAATACTAATAATATATGACAGACAATGTATTACTACATAGACATGTTTTCAAGCAATGCATGAAGCCTAAATACCTTATGATTATATATTTCTAAAATATATTGGTTTATGTATTTCAACAATTCAGTATACTGACATACTTAACATAATTTCCAATATATTGAAATGTATTTCATTTTGTAAAAAAATATATTCTTTCAATACATTTAACATGACGCTCTCCACCTGGCCTCTACAATAGGGCGAGCTTGCCCCAACTAACTCAGTTCAAGACTTTCGCCGTTTCGCGCTGGTGGGGAGGCGTGGGTGACCTGGTGCTGGAAGGTCCCCCCCCGCGCTCCTAACTGCCTCTTAGCTGAGTTTGAGGTGCCGTGGGCTTTGCAGCTCCGGCGGGCCTCCTCGGCAGCTCAATCAATAAACGAGAGGTTTTGTGAGAACCTCCCACCCACCCCTGGTTGAAGGCATTCCTATATGCCAGTTTTGGCCCTGCCTCCCGGGAGGAACTTCTCCCAATCAGTCTGTGGGGCGGTCCAACCTGTCATTCCTGGTGGGTCTGATGCATCCTCCCTCTGTGCAGTTCCTCCCACGCTTAGCCCTCTAGCCAGTGCTGACTAATGGACTTTTCCCACCGAGCAGCCTCTTTTCATGATCAACTCCCCTGACTGTGCTGATTTATTGGACTTTTGATCAACTCTCCAGTCTGTGCTGATTTATTGGACTTTTGCTTGTGTTATCGCCTCTGCTTGTGCACTGCCTAATTTCTTGTCATGTACCATTGTATAATTTGTTCCCCACTGTCTGGTCTTTGTTTTTTTTTTTCTCTCTTTTTTCTCTTTTTCCTGCCCTGCTTGCTTGTTTCTGTTGTCCCCTCGACATTGCTCATGGGTGTGATGTCTGCCCCCTACAGGATGCCGGCCCCAGCGGGTCCTGCCCCAGGGTGCTCCCTGTTCCATACAGCCACTTCCCCCCTTACATCACATGGGGGATACTGGGGGTGGTCCTCCTCCTGTGAGATAATTGGCATCTCCCCCCACATCTCCCCTCGGACCTTGATGCCTCATTGCTGTCCCAAATGCTGCCCAGTCCTCCTGAGTCCCACGCTCTCAGCCAAGTCTCCATGCTCCCGGCCAAGAGTTCCCAGCCGGTCTAACCACCCGCAGTGGTACTCCAATGGGTCCTTCTCTCAACACTGCTACTGGGTGGTGACATCGAAATGAACCCAGGTCCAGTACAACCCTCAGAACACCCCTCTGTATGGGGTGTGGGCAAGGGCTTAAAATAGCACACCTTAACATTGAGCCTGCTACACAACCGAGATGAACTGGTCGCGGATGTCCTTTCTCTACAACCCGATATCCCTCGGGCTGACCGAGACCTGGTTAAAACCCTCTATCCCCGACTCTGCCTGTACCCTACCTGGGTACGAGTTTACTCATCTGGACAGAGCTGGGGGTAAAAGGGGGGGAGGCACATTAATCTACCACAAGTGTCATCTCAATGTCTCCCTTGTCGCCCACCACCAACCCCCCAAGTCCCAGTGCGAGGCACTCCACGTGCTACTCCTACTTGGGAACACAAAGAAACTGCACCTGGTGTGCACATACAACCCACCCAAGGTGGGCTCCCTAGTTTGACCCACCTCCTAGACTCCGTTGGTCCCAGTGTTGGGGACAGTGAACTCCTTATCCTAGGGGACGTCAACCTCAACTGGGTTGGAGGTAGCATGAAGCAATACAAGGCCCTACTTGCTAACTCTAATCTGACCCAACTTATCCAGGATACAACCAGGCGGTCAGCGAATGGATCCCCCCGGTACCCTACTGGACTGGATCATGTCCAACCATCCGGATAGAATCTCCTCAGCAGGTACACTGCCGGATTCTATCTCTGACCACTCACCGGTCTACTGTGTTTGGAAAATCTCCCCCCAAGATCCCCACAAAATCCTACACATCAAAACTACTCCAGGTTCAACCCTGGGAGTTCCTGGAAGACCTTCGGCTTACTGGCTGGTCCAATGTGCTGGGCCACTGACCCCTCAGTGGCTACCTCCTCCTTCATCACCATCTTTGGGTTCCTGCAAGATAAGCATGCCCCCAAGGCCACCCGCAGGGTGAGGGGGTCCACCACCCATTGGCTACATGTGAATCTCCTGGCCCAAATGTGGGAGTGAGACAAGTGCTGGGCTCACTTCAAAAGATCCAGTGATCCCACCTCTCTCCAAACATACGGACACCTGAGAAAGGGCTGCAAAAAGCGACTTCTGCAAGTCCGCTGTACTCTGCTCTGCCAACAATCCCAGGAGCTTCTGGAAGAACTTAAAATCTCTTGTTATTGGACCCTCCCAATCAGGAGTATCCGATATGCTCATCAACGGGGTCTCCTGCACAAACCCCATACCATTGCCAACTCCCTAAATACCCATTTCACAGATCTCTCTGCCGTCACGGCTCCCCTCTCGCCTAACAAGAACTGGCCCCCCTCCTTTCCCTCCTCATCTGGGCGGGAGGGTCTCCCCCCTCGGGCAACGTTTAACCTCAGGGAAGTGACTGCACTTGACACCCAGAGGCTCCTGGCCGGCCTCTCCCAGCACTCCAGTCCTGGCCCAGATAACCTTGAATCTAAGCTCCTCAAGCTTGGTGCTGTTCATCTTGCCCACCCAGTAGCCCACATCTTCAATCTATCCTTGAAGTGGTACCTTCCCGATATGGAAAGAGGTCAGATTGTCCTAGTACTGAAACAAGGCAATCCCAAACTACCAGATAACTATCGCCCGATTGCCACCCTTTCATCCCTCAGTAAGCTTCTAGAAAAGGTGGTGGCCGAACAGATCTCGGAGTACATCCAGTCCCAGGAGCTGTTGTCCCCGGCCCAGCATGGGTTTCGCAAGGATCACAGCACCACCACTGCCCTTATCTCGGTCACATCTAGAATAATATCAGCCATGGATCAGGGCAATCTTTCTGGAGCCGTATTTATTGACCTGTCCAAAGCCTCTTGACCTTGTTGACCACACGCTGTTTGCACAACTGTGGTCACTGTCTTTTCCCCACTGGCCATGAATTGGCTAACAGGCTACCTGCACGCGCAGAACACAGCGACCAGTTTCAATAAAGTCTCTCTGAATCCTTCCTGTGACCTCCAGTGTCCCTCAGGGCTCGGTATTGGGCCTCTCCCTTTTCCCTCTTTATCAACCAGCTATCCAGTGACCTCCACCTGCTGTTCCATCCTCTATGCCAATGACTTGGTGATCCTGGCTCACGCCCGAGGCGCATGCGACTCTCAACAAGGCCTTGTGGATGGCTTCTACAGATTTCAAACCTGGATCACAGAATAAACTGGTCCTGAATCTGAAAAACTCAGGCCATGCTCTTTGGCTCCACAGCCAAACTCAAAACCTCACGGCCGTGTTAAAGATTTCCTGTCCCGACGGATCCCTCCCTTGTTGTGAACTCTGCCAAATACCTAGGGGTCACCCTTGACCCCTAACTCGACATGGGTAGTCACCTCCTAAACATCTGCAAGGCAGTAAACTGCAAGCTTGGCCTGGCCTACAGGTCCAAGTTCAACCTCACACCTGCGGCTAGACTTGCCCTCATGGAAGGTGTGCTTCTTCCTCTCTCAGCTATGGGCTGCACCTATTCGCTCGCTCCCCCAGACTCACCTGCACTTTGCTGTTACGACATACAACAACATCTGTCGCTTGTCTCTTGCTGTCCTCGGCTCACCCATCGCTGTGAGTTATACGATAAACTTGGATGGCTCTCCCCAGCGAGGTACCTGGACTTTAGGGTGGGCTGCCTTACCGACAAAGTGGTCAGAACTGGCACCCCCCCTGAGCTGGCCCTGCTCCTGCCACCAACAGACACCACTACCTACCACCTTAGGTCCCAGGCCTGGGGGATGCTCAAGGTCCCCTCCACCCGCACCCTCATGGGAGGCTGGGACGTTACTGCGTTTGCACCCAGGCTCTGGAACTCCCTTCCTGAACCGACCCAGTTGTCCTCCTCCCACCTGTGCTTCCCGTAACTCCCTCAGGAGTTTCCTGAAACTTGCCCTGCGTGTGACTGTCCTAAGCCTCCCTAGAGTATTTCCATATACGGTTGCTCTCCCGGCCTCAAAGCTTGCCTCCCTCGGATGCTACCCGATTACTCCTGCTGCACTCCTTGACTCTTCCACTACACTAGTGCACCTGACCCAGGGCATATTGCCCTTGCCATGGTTCCCTGGACATTGCCTTTCTAAATTGACTCTTACGTGAAATGTATATTTGCTTTCTGTTGTAAATCTGTATGTGACCCACTCTTCCCGGGGGTTCGATAACCTCAGCAGTCATAAGTTGTATTATGACCGTCCATACCACCGGGACAATGTTACTATCTCCCACATGTTGTTAAGCTGTACTCACTCGCTACTGTAAACAATGTCTGTATCTCTATGTTGTACTCTCCCGAGTCGTTCCTGAAAATAGGCATATTACTTGTCTAGTGTACTTACCCGGTCAACAAAAGCTAAAATAAATAAAATAAATAAGATCATTTGCAATTTAATTATAAATTCATGGTTTTAGTTTATGTGGAAATACACTGTGCATTACATTTCATTGCGTCAATGTATTTCTCAATATATTGACATGTATTTTTGCATACTATGAGTTAGTAATATATTACATCAGTATATTTTAAATACATTTAATAAAGTATAAAATAATATATTACATTGGGACAATCTATTTCTCACTGGATTGACATACATTAACTCATATTTTTCAATACATTGCAATATATTCAATTTTCGTAAGGGAAGTGAGTGGGAGACAAAAAGAAAGAATAAACACATTTTAATGTCTTGTAAGCAAGGTGGAATCCCTCCTATGTGATGATGAACTCATTGCCAACAGTGAGGATACATAGTGTGAATAACAATTAAAGTACCTCGCCATCACAGCAGACAATGTTGGCCTTTGCTGGACTTCTGGTCTTGCTGCCTTGACAGGCTGGCTAACTGGAGCTTGGCTTGAGGTTTGGCTTGCTGGCTGGTGGGCTGGCTTGCAGGCTGGCTGGTGGAATGGCTGGAAGACTGGCTGGTGGGATGGCTGGAAGGCTGGCTGGTGGGATGGCTGGAAGACTGGCTGGTGGAATGGCTGGTGGGATTGCTGGAAGGCTGGCTGGTGGGATGGCTGGAAGGCTTGCTGGTGGAATGGCTGGTGTGATGGCTGGCAGGATGTCTGGCAAGCTGGCTGGTGGGCTGGCTTGCAGGCTGGCTGGTGGAATGGCTGGTGGGATGGCTGGAAGGCTGGCTGGTGGGATTGCTGGCAGGATGTCTGGCAGGATGGCTGGTGGGCTGATGGATTGGCTGGCTGATGTAGTCTTCAATGATGTCCTACTTTGTCTGGGGGCATTACATAAGAGGGAAGATGGTGGTAATCGGATGTATAGAGCAGAAGCACAATGTGGGAAAAAATATTCACATGAAAACAAATCTGAATCATAAAGTAAAGTATTCAACTGATGAGGAGAGGAGGGAACCAACACTTCTCTGTTTATGAGCTACAATCATTCTCACCAAGAAAGTAGCCCTCACAGTCTTCCAGACTGGAGTTATCCCCACATGGGAACTCTTTGTCCATTACTGCATCATCTACCTCAGTGGAAGGCAATTTGCCAATGCCAATATCATCAGGCTGTTCTGGTCCTTCTTCATCACCAACGCCAATGTCATGTGGTATAAACAGACAAAAATGTGTTACGAGGTATGTGCCCTGCATTCATTTTAATAAATGTTAGCAGTCCAAGATTTCTAGGGCACAGATGTGTATGCTTGTCCCACATAATGGCCCCCGCCAAATTGAATACCTTCTCCACACTGACACCCAAGCTTAAAGAGCTCAGATACTTGACTGCTATGGGGGTTAGGGCTGGACAATCAGTGACCTTGCTACTCCAATACAGCAGTGGCTCTTCCAATATGACAAGGTGTCTGGTGTCAGCCAAATATGCATCCACCATACATTACGTTGCACGCAATCCTGCTCACTCATCAGAATCCTCCTCCATCTTTTCCTCCACATCTGCAATTCCCACCTGGCACAAGGCATCCCCTGTTTTTCTTCAGCCCATTTAACTGAGGAGGTAGCAACACCTGGTCTCTGATTACTTGCATGTTGTGCCTTACATATCTGAGATTGAAACATCTGTGCCCCATGAAGCCATCTTATTAGCTGATCAGTTAGATTTTATACCTGATCACAACCACCTTCAAGTATCAATGATAGGCCCCTTTTATATTGTGGGTCCAGCATAGTAATACCAACATCTGCAAACTGCAGAATGCTGGAAATATGGGTATTGCAATTAAATACATGCAGCATATGTTCCATTAAGGCACAGCTTCCCCTATTACCACCTGCTTCTAGCATCTGCTGTACATTTAACAGTATCTGCCTCAGCACCCTTGGAAGTGGGATGGCTTGAATGATGCAGGCAGTGTCCCCACTCAGTGCCTGTGTGACATGTTCAAATGGCCTAAGAATCATGGCAAGGCCATCCATTAGTTGCCATTGATCTGCTGTCAGAGACATTAATACTCCAGAGTTGTCACAGGTTGTTTGCAGTAGAAGGTATTCAGAGATGGATTTGTACTGCGCATACAAGTGCTCAATCATGTAGAGTGTTGCGTTCCACCTGGTGACAACTTTCAGTTTCAGATGGAGGTGAGGCAGCTTATTCTGGATCTACAGGTGTCTTAAATGGTCACAGGCCTTTCTGAAATGAGCAAAGTGGGCACAGATGAGGTGGGCTGCAGTCAACATGGACTTGTTTTTAGGACATGTTAGAAACTCCTTCAATCAACAGTGTGCCATACGTGCAATCCTGACAAACCCGCCATCACCAATACATTTAACCACATTCAAGCCATTATTGCTCACAACGAAACCTGGTTTCAGGGAATGTGGGAACTGCCACTCATCAATCTCAGTCAGAAGCAATTCTAACATTTTCTGATGAGCTCCCAACGGTAGTTGCCATGCATCAAAGGTAAGGGATTAGTGCTGAGGAGAGGGCAGCCAGCCCTAAGCAGAAACAAAATCCAGAAATTCCAGCAATCATAGGCACAGAAGCACAAGGCAAGTCCACAAAAGAATAGAGTGCAAATGTAGTTTAATGGCAGAGTGCAACAAACTTGACTTGCAGTCAGTTACCCCCATGCATCAGCCCTACACAGCCTTCATCAGTGGGCATGGCAGGAACAGTAGCAATTTCATTTAAATGGCTCCACACAGTGATGGCATCATACAAGAATTGCAATACATGAATTTACAGAAAATACATAAAATATACAAAGTACAAAATCACCAAATTCCACATTAAAAAATATAAAATGCAGTTCATTACTCTATGTGTAGGTGCACGATCAAATCCTCCCAAAATGTTGTTTCATTTGGTTTTGTGTCATAATGGCCAACACTGAATGGCGACTTGCAGAACAACAAGTGCATATCACTGAACTCAATAGTGGATCACCATGCACAACAACGAATGGCAAAAAAGCGAGGGCACTATGCAGTGCCATAGGGAGACAACATAACCTAATGTTTAATGTGCAGGGCTATACCCCAATCACCCACCTTTGTGAGGGAAAGCCCTCCACTCCCTATATTATTATTATAACCAACTCTGGGGGGGGGGGCGCATCTTGGAGAATGAAGCAACTCATGGGGGGGATGCACCTCGGGCAGGGCTGCCTGTCAGGAGGGAACAGTGTCGGGAGGTAACAAACTCATGGGGACAGAACTGGAAAAAAAAACCTTCACCCTGAAACAACAACCACCCCATACACTAAAAGTAGTAGTGCACCACCAGTTCCAAACTTAGGTCACCGGCATCAGTGGTTGCAGCCCTAGCCACTGCACCACACAAGTGGCTCAGATCTGGCCTACTCAGCAACAACTCATATCCCATTCATAGTCATCCTCCCACGATATACCCTCCAGCAAGTCGCTGTCTTTCATGATTCCCTGTACCCTTGCTATTCCCTCATGGTCATTCCTGTCACAGTCACTCAAAACTGAGTCACCATTATGACGAGGTACCATTTCATTACTATTATAATACTTCTCACATGTAAATAGGATGAGCCTGGAGCCATTGTAGCAAAGTTCTAACAAGACAAGGAGGGAGGGAGAAAAAAATTCAGAGCCTCTAGAAGTGATCACCCATTCAAAAGTACTTGGTCAATCAATCCAGAGGTGATGAGGGGATCTACATGTAAAACAGGGAAAAGGTGAGAGCATGGCAGATTGAAACATCCTCCTAGAAAATAGAAAAAATATGTAGAAAGAAAATCAGGAAGAATACATCAAACAACCTTCATATATCACTTTTTGATAAAAAAATGGTTTTAAATCACAATGTTCTTTCAAGCCAGCAGGTTTAATACTTTGTAGCCTAAAGAGCCATTCACTTTCCTTTCTCAATAGGAGGTTAGTTCTACCCCCATAGTTAGGAGCTGGAATTGCTTCCACATCAGAAAATTTCAAACCTACTGGATTAGAATCATGATTTAGCAGGAAATTAGCAGAAAATGAAGCCCCTCAGGAGTGTCTGTTCTCATGTTAGAGACACATCTAACATGCTTCTGTATTCTAGTTTCCAGGCTGCGAACAGTACGCCCTATAAATAACAAATTACAGGGGCACCAGACAGCATACACAATAAAAGGTGTATCACATGTAATGCATTCACATATCTGGAACTGTAATTCCTGATTGCTAGAATACATATAAACACTACCAGTTTGACAGTACCCACAGATACTGCAACTGTGGCACCTGTAAACACTAGAGGGCCTTTTTGGAAGCCAATTCAAATGGGAATTAGGGTGAGGTTCATCTGCAATCTACTGTGCACCAATCTGTCCTTCAAATTGCATGCCTTACAGAATGTAACCTGTGGTTTCATGCTCCTACTCACAGCTTTAAAACTAGAATACAGGAACATGTTAGGTATAGAACTAACCTCCTTTTAACTTAGGCTGCCGCCAACAGGATATCTTGTCCTAAAAACCTATACGTTCTAAATCTTTCGGTAGCGAAAGGAAAGTGAACAGATCTTTAGACTATGAAGTATTAAACCTGCTGACTTGAATGAACAATGGGACTTAAAACCATTTCTTATCAAAAAGTGATATATGAAGGTTGTTTGATGTATTCATAATTTTTCTTTCCGTATATTTTTTTCTATTTTCAAGGAGGATGTTTCAATCTGTTTTGCTCTCATGATTTTCCTGCTTTACATGTGGACCCCCCAGTGACCTCTGGATTGATTGGCCAAGTACTTTTGAATGGGTGGTCATGTCTAGAAGCTCTGAATTGTCTTCTTTCCTCCTTGTCTCAAGAGGAGTTTTCTTCAACGGCTGCAGGTTCACCCTATTTATGTGTGAGGTGTATTGTAATAGTAATGAAAGGAAATTTTTTGGGATTTGTTCCTGCACCTTCACATAGAGTAATGAACTGCATTTTGTATTTTTTTATGTAGAATTTGGTGATTTTGTACTTTGCATATATTACGTATTTTCTGTAAATTCATGTATTGCACCTCTTGTATGATGTCACCACTATATGGGGCTATTAAAATGAAACTGCTGCTGCCCCCACCATGCCCCCTGATGAAGGCTGTGTAGAGCCGAAGCAATGGGGGGAAGGGGGTAACTGGCTGCAACTCGAGTTTGTTGCACTGTGCCATTAAACTGCATTCACACTTTATTCTTTTGTGGACTTGCTTTGAGTCTCAGTGCCTACGAGTGCTGGGATTTCTGGATTTTGCAACATTTTCTGACCCCTGTGTGAACCACTTACACTCTTCATTGCCAGTATGCTATGCTGGTGAATACTTGGAATGTTGCTACCACCTCGTTTGGACTTTATACAGTTTTCTTCCATCCCAGCATCAAATACTACCCCAGGTACCTGTGCCCAATAAGCTATAATACATAGATAAGAGCTGTCAGCTGTTTGGCCACTGGTCTGCTGGTCAAGATATCCATTCTAAGACATATGTATGATGATGCTGAACGCTGAAGGCATGCATTGCTGTGTGTGTCACAGTTCTATAAAGTTCAGGAATGGCATGGGTGGAGAAATAAGTTAGTGACAAAATATGCTATTTTGGACAGTCACACACCATGAACCTTTGGAATCCCACATTCTCCACAAAACAAAATGGCAACAGATAAATTGTCAGCATTTCAGTGGTTGCTGCATTCAGTTTGTGTGCAATAGCATCACTGGGTGAGTATTTTGATATGACCCTCAAACATGCTATGCAGTGTAGACTGCACCTGTTGGGGTGCTGGGATACCAAACAGCTGGACTGCTGCGTACTGGCGGCATGGCTGGTTGGTAGCATTTAAATCAGGGGGTGACGTATTCTGAAAAAACGAATGACATGATTTTGTGTGTACTTTGTGAACTGTGGTCGATGTGCTTTGGTGACTCTGGCTCCTAGTACTCAAACCACCACTTTTACTATGGCCCCATGAGGCAATCCCACTGACTCCTCCTCCTCTTCTCTGTAGTACTCCTCCACGGTCACTTCTGATTCCTCTGGGACTGTATCTATATCACTGTGCAATACTTTGCACAATGAGGATGATAAGGTAGAAGGATTCTATGCACTGGATTCCGTTTCATGCTGAGTCCAGTGTAACAGGTGCCTGGACTTGAGGTGTGTATGCTTCCCACCTGTGCCTAAGTGGTTCTCCTTTTTCCAATGGCTAACACACACGTGGCATAGCTGGCAGATAGCCACTGTTTCATCAGCTGGGTCCAGGGTGTAAAAATCCCAAACTAGGGGTTTTATAGCATTTGTTTTTACATGGCAGTTCACCAGGTACTGGGACATTGGAGTGGTGGCAATGATTGTTTTGGGGGATGATTTCTGCAATGCAGCAAGAGTACAGTAGGTGACTCATGCTGTGTTATTGGCTCAACAGTGCTAAGAGCAACAACAGCTGGAGAATGGTGGGGGGGGGGGCTTTAGTAATTCCCTGAAATAACTGTGGTGTACACAGCAACACATATTCAGTAGCATGACTCTTGTGATTTTATTTTCAGGTTGCCATAGAGGGTCCGATCATCATCCCCAGCCCCACCAAGACTGATATTCTCCTCCTGAGATCTGTCCTCATCCTCCCTTTCTCCACCCTCTATTTCCTTCTCAGTACACACAACAGTGAAATCTCTCACTTCATACTGTGAGTTATGCTCAGGCTTATTAATACCACCATCAAGAACAGACATGAGGACAACATTAACCACCTCATCGTCCTCAACCACATTTCCAGAACCAGACTTTTTTTGCTTCTTGAACTGATCCTCTTGTCGCTGCCTACACCACCAACAGTGCCAGCACCCACTAGCATTGATGCCACAGATGTGGCTGAGAGAAATATGGCCACACTTATGCCACCACCACTGCTGCCAACTACTCTTTTTAAGTACTAGTGCTACTGGCCCCTGATGAACCAGTGTCAGAATACTTCTTTATAGGCACTGTCCACACTACACTGAAACCTCTCCTCTGTAACATTACAGGGGGGCCAATCCGTTATCACAACAGTTTGCATTTACACCTGTAACGTTACAGGAGGCATTTCCATAACCGTTGTTGAAACCACTCGTGAGGTGGTTTCAACAATGGTTAAGGAACCGGTTCTACCATTGCACCATTACCAGCTGTAGTGTGGACGCATGAGTGTGTTCCTAAGCAGTACCCATAGTGCAGCATGAGCTGCATTGTGGGATAGGGTGCTGACCATAATGGTCACCCATCACCCACAGTGTGGACTGGCAGTAGCGGTCCTGAACCGCCATCATGACAGTGCACCGGCAGTGTGGATACACTGTACCATTTACTGGCTGTAACGGTTTGTAACCATTACAGGGTTGTAGCAGTGTAGTGTGGACAGGGCCTTAGCTACAACACTCTTCTTAACCACAGAACTTACACACTTCTTGGTAATATCACCACCATCAGCAACTCAAATTGTACTTGAGTGTCTCTTTCCAGTCATTTTAATGTTTATATGTTGGAACACTGCAGCTAAAGTAAGTACAGGCAGCAGCAGAGACACTAAAACACCTCAAGAGGGCAGTGTGATTTAAATAACAACAGTTTACTGAGCTAACAGTAGATACAGTAAAAAATATGTAAAAATCATTTTGTTTCATAAGTTTTTTTTTTTTACACAAACAATACATGACAAGGAATAAGTAGACACACAAAAAATGGGGTCATTTTAAAGAAATTACTGTCACTATTACATAGAACTGTAACTTGAATAACTTAAAATAACAACAATCAATACAGTAACACCAAGCTGACAATAATGTTAACAATAATACCCAAAAAGGTGGGCAGTATTGGGCTATTCCAGACTGCCCAGGGGCATAATTAGGCAGGACGCCACAGGTGGAGGGCCTTATAGCCCCTGAAAGATCCAGTATAGCCCAATACTGCCCACCCTGGAGGGTATTATAGCACTTAGAAATGGGGTTATTTGTCAAATTGTTTTAAAACAGTTTAAAAATGTAAAAAAAAGTTAAAGATTAGTACAAATGAATCAGGTTTCAGTTTGGTATAAAGTAGTCCCTCTACCGGAAGGATTGCCAGTGGAAGGCGTTGCTGTATCTGTCTGTTTGTTTCCTCATGGCTTGCCTTTTTGCTCCCTCCTTTGCCAGTTACTGTTCTTGTCTGCGATGACTGTCTGGAAGAAGTGCGACTGGAAGATAAGATGTGGCAGCTGTGTTTGGCCACAGTGCTGTACTCAGGATGACAGAGCAGGTGAGTTGAGACTGGGAGTATCAGTGCTGCAGATTCTGATCTGCGTTATCACTATGCACTTTTTGACAGGTGTCTGGGAAGCTGGGTGTGCTGTGATGTCCTGTCCCTCCCTCCTGGTTGTTAGCATACTGCACCCCCTACTGCTAATATGTTACACTCCTCTGTCTTCTCCCTCTCTCTAGATTTATCCAATTTCCTGCTCCCCTCTCCTCTCCTGATCAGTGCAAGTTAGCACTGAGAAGTGCTGTTTTATTTGGATGTCCTTTTTATGTTGTCTTGCTCAAGCGCAACCAACATCTTGTGGTAGTAGAAGAAATGCAGAGGTGTGTCAGTGTTGGTGAATGCAGGACATGCTTTAGTAGGTGCGTCCCTCATTCTCCAATTAGTCAGCATGCTAGCAGTGACACAAGTATTTATGCAAAGTGCCACCAACTTGAGAGAAATGTGCCATTGCAATCAGAGACAAGCTCGTCATGCAGCTGCACAGATGACACACCTCTTGCACGTGCCTTTCCTGGTGAAACATTTCAATAAACATTGCGGTGGCTCCTGCCATCCACCACTCAATCCCAAAAGAAAGCCAACTTCAGGGGTGCAATCCCCACGTCAGCATGACCCCCCACATTATGTGTGGCACACTGGGACCCCACTCCAATGTGCGTCCGCTCACAGAAAGCCAACTGCATCGGCATGTTCCTCCCCCTGCCCCACCCCCATTGTGTGTCACACTGGGAGCCCATCCCAGTGTGGTAAACATACCCCAAAAAAATCATGGGGCACACTCTGACCCCACCCCAGAGTATCCATTTGTTGTATTCCACCTGTAAAGAAAGAAAACTGTCCCATGGCGCAGTGTCTGTTTTTTTTTCTGTACCTGAAAAAAAGGAAACAGTCCATTGTCCATGGCAACCCCAACCCACACCCACCTTCAATGCACCCCACCTCCCCACACACCCCCTCACATCATTCTTACCTCAGGAGGTCCAGTGTTCCAATCTTTGGTGCAGCAGGAACATGTCTAAACTTATCAAAGCTGAACTACAAAATGAAGAGATGCCGATAAGCTGTATAATGGCATCAATTGGGGGGAGGGGGGTTCAACTTAGGTGGATATCTCAGCCCTTTTTTTGAATTCTGGATCCAAATTTTCAACATGGGGTTCTTGAGACCCAACCTCATTAACTCATGCATTGCCATCTCGTTATTTGGTCCCGAAAGGTGATTTCTCATTCACTGCATGGAATCACCTTTTGGGATTGATTAACAAAATGACACTGCCACTGTTCATGAGGTGGGGTCCTAAAAAGCCTATTTTTCAAATTTGGTGAAAACATTTCAAAAAATGACTGCATTACGAGCCTGCATTGAGCAGTTTCCACGCACGCTATTAACATTGACAATTTTTAATATTTTCACTCCAAATTTTCAACATTGCCATTTTTTCACACCTCCTTATGAATAGTACAGCTGTCATTTTTCACATCCTGCCCAAAATGTGTTTTTGCACATCTGCCACACAATGGTGTGGTCACTGTGGGAAATCAATTTTTGGGACAGATTAATAAAATCACAGTGCCACTGTCTGTTCAAAAGCGGAGGTCCCAAAATGCCTATGTTGAAAATTTGGTTAAAAAAATCCTCAAAATAATTGTGTTATGGGTGTGCATTGTGCAGTTTCTACGCATGCTTGTGACTTCACCCATTTTCATATTTTCACTCCAGATTTTCAACATTGCCATTTTTTACATCTTTTCATGAACAGTACAGCTGTCAGTTTTTCACATCCTGCCCAAAATATATTTTCACACCTATGGCCCCAAATGGCGCAGTTGCTGTGCAAAATCACCTTTAGGCTAATGAACTGATAGTGCTGCTCTTCATGAGGTGGGGTCACAAAAAGCCAGTGTTGAAAATTGGAGTGAAAATACCAACAAACACCTGGGGCATTAGGGTTTCCAGCCATGATGCCCCACCCTGTAGAGACTGACAGGCATCAGGGGTGTGACTTGGGATTGTCAACTGTAATGCTCACACCATTCCACCCCCATTTCCACCCTGCAGCCAGTGACAGGCATTGAGGTGTGCATTGGACTCTTTGTTCACCCCATTCTCCTATACTGCACCATTCTCAGCATATTTCCTTATGGAATGGGGTGAGTGCAAGGCCTGAAGACTGCAAGGCACACTGCAACACTTGTCAACTGCAGGGTAGAGTGAGGAGAAATGGCATGGGTGTTATGGCAGATAACCCAAAGGCACATCCCAATGCCTGTCAGTTTCTGCAGGATGGAGGTGGGGTTGGCATCAATTCAATACTTCACTGCCATTTCTATTATGCATCTCTCTAACTCCTGCACTGCCAGGACCAGCAAGACAACATTTGGTATTGACAAATACCTGTTTATGCTTGCCATAGGCAAAGCATTTTGCTATAGTAGAGCCCTTAGGGAGGTGTGTTGCAGTGATCCAATGCAAGAGAGTTTACAAGGGGCTTGAAATAATCTGCAAGCAAGACAGTGACACTGTCCAGGCATGAAATGCATGGACTTCAAAACATTGTGCAGACAGACACATTCAAAAATCAGCTCTAGCAGGCACAGCTGGTCTAATGTTTCTCTCTGTCAGAGCAGGGAACGGTTAATGTCTTAGTCATACAACGGCTTATCTTTTACCATGCACATTCTTTTAATTAAGTTCCAGCCTTCTTCCAGCTACTGTAGACTGCTTCTGTCCTGAATTCAAGCACTGCAGGCTTTTAAGAATCGGGATTTTAAGCACATAAAGTACTCTCTGCACTTTATTTATATCAACAGCCAACAAACATGCTTGGTACTTTATGATTGCTAGAGCACTATAAGCACTTTCTTAAAAAGCTAATGAAGTAATGATGCCTCAAAGAAAACTTTAAAAAACAAAATAATTAGGTACAATTCTGCCTGCATTCCATATATATTCCATATATTTCTTCTCCTCGTCATTTCTTACTGGGGAAAGTTGCATGAATACATGATTTCTAGCCCTTAAGAGTTCCTTTAGAGTACATCTGCCTCTATAGCTTTACTCCTACTTCAGGTCATAATCCTCTGTTCTGACATCACAATCTGTTGTCATGGGAGTACCTGTGACATCACAAGGGATGCATTATTATTTCAGGTAGGGAGAAAGCAGCAGACATAGATGAACTGTTCAGGAGCAAATATCCTGTTTTCATGCAGATGATCTCAGATATAAATAATGGGTTGGAGAATAGTGATGGGCGAAGTGGGTTCAATCCACTCGGTGAAGTGATTCACAGAGTAAAGGTGGATTCGTGGAGTACTCTGCAAAGCAAAGCGGATTACTTTGTGTTATAATGAGTAACGCGAAGTCCATTGAAAGTAATGACTTTGCGTTACTCCACCTTCCCAGACCACTACTTCACCAACCATAGAAGTGAAGTGCATTGGAGACAATGAACTTCGCCTCACTTCTCCTTGTTTTTAAGCTCTGAAGGTGAATTTTGCAGTGATTCATGGGATTTCAGGTCACATGGGCTCTATATTGATCTGCACAGCCTCAGTTTGGGGTAGCGTGTGTAGGAAGCTATAGGAGACAGTGTGCTCTGAGGGCTGTCTGTGACTCAAACCTTCTAAAAACTGTTAAAAAAGCATTTTTTGAGTTTTTTGCTGGCTCAAACTTCAGTTCATCGATTGTAGGAAACCCTTCTGTGCTCATATCATTGAGCGTTTTAGTTTGTGTGTGGATTTTGAATGTTAATGTACAACATTGAGAGTGCGTGTAGTAAAAGACAGTGAAAGTGTGCTTTGGGGGAGGGGCGTATTTGTGGTGTAGGTAGATTTAAGTTGGAGAAATAGGGATTTCTTTGGTTTTTGGTTATATTTTTGTTATATAACTGACTGTGTTAATGTACACACAGTAATATTGTCAGTAATTGTTGACATTTTCTTGCTGATTGTGTGTTGTGTGGATCTGGTGCAGCAGTTCATAATTTCAAGTTGTTTACAATACGTGGCATATTACTGAACTTTTCAATTTGCTACACATTACTCGATGACCATTGTAGGCAAACTGTTATGTGTGTGTTTGTGTGTGTGTGTGTGTGTGTGTGTGTGTGTGCGTGTATGGTGTTGTGTGAATCAAATAAAACACCTTTTACTGTGCCACAGTGTAATTGCAGGCACAGCAGTGTGGACCTGTTATCCACTGCAGCTGCTTGATTTTGTACTGCCATTGTGGTATCTGTTCTTTTGTTTTTCTGCTTGTACTGCCATAACAATTTGCAGTCAGTGCTCCCCCCAACCCACCCCCCACCGGCAAAAGGAATTTTTTTCCAGATTGGATTGTTTGTGACCTCAGCACCACTTGTCATGGAAGGTGTTTTCACTTGTGAATTTGCTTGACTGTCTCTATCTGTTGCTGAAACCACAGTTGTTTTTTTGGCTTCACATCCAGCGTCTCCCAAATCAGAGAGTGAACATACCAAAATCTGAATTTGTTTAGAATATTGTCGTTGAGCCCCCAAAATGCCCACAAAGAGAAAGAGACATGCAAGCAAAGCAGGTTCTCGCCATGGCACTGCTGCCAGTAAGATAGTCTGTGGGCGTGGTAGTACGCAGACGCAGAAGTGTATTGCTGATGTGAGGATGTGTGTTGCTGATGTGAGGAAAGGTATTTCTCCTGCAATGTTTTTGACAGCACAATCAGTAGCTTCACTCATAGTTGGAGGAGACTATGTTTTCCAAGCCAGTGGTGTTAGTGCAGTTGCTGGTGGTGGAAGTATGAGTATTGCTGCCTCAAGTTCGAATTCTGACAAGTGTACCATATCCAAAAATATCCAAAAATATAGTGGAGTGTGAAGCAGTGCAAGTGAGTGGCAACGTAGATGATGTCATACTTCCCAGTCACATCCCAGTAACTGAACCTAAGGATTCTGATAATCACATCAACGATATCATACAATGTGATATTTCGTCCACCGCGGTTCATGTCATGCATTTTCCATTCAGTGATTCACAGTGTGGTGAAAAAATATCAGGTGATGGTGGTGTTGATGATGATGAATGTGATGATGACAATGATGTTGCTGTGGTGGTCAGTTGCAGTCCAGGCGTGCAGTGTCCAAAACGTCACATAGCTCCCCCCCACTTCATTGCTTAAAAGAACAGAGTTCATTAAGCAGCATCATGGACATGTTAAAAGTAGTTTGGGATTTTTTTGTTCAAGATGCAAATGATGAGTCAGCTGCAATCTGCCAAGTTTGCCATGTGCGTGTGATTTGAGGTAAAAAGGGGAGCCATCTGGGCACAGCAGGACAGCATACGCATCTTAAAAATAGATACATGGCACTGTGGACCCAGCACAAGATGGCAGCTAATACCACAGTGGAGCATTCACCCTTGTCATCAACAATAACGAGCATGTTATCCCTTTCCATGGCTGTTAAATCCAGTAGGAAATTAAATATGTGCAGTAGTGAGGAAATAAGAGTAGGGGATTACTACAGGCATGATGAGGTGGAGGAGCATAATGATTTTGAAATGTTGTCCAGTGCTGGTGACAGTAGAAGTTTTGGTGGTGGTGGTGGTGAATGCAGTATGTCTATTGCAAGTGATACATCAACCCTGGTTGGCAAATCTGGCAAAATAACTGCATTTCTGGGTTTGTCATCATCGCCTGTGCAACTGTCTCTATCAAACGTCCACACTCCACCCCCTGCCAATGCCATTCATCACAGAGCAGAATCATTTGTCATCACACCCCATGTAAAACATTTAAGTCAGCCCACGTTAAAGAATGTTTTTGCGCATAAGCTGAACTACCCCCTCCAATCATACAGTGTCACTTGAACTTAATGCTGCTGTAGTGGAAATGCTGGCAATTGATCTTTTGCCCTTCTCCTTTGTGGAGAATTCTGGATTCCAGTAGTTTGCTGCACGTGCCTGTCCAAAATGGAAAGTCCCATCCAGGACATACTTTTCAACCTGTGCTGTCCCCGAGTTGTTCTGTACTGTGTCCGACTCAGTAAGACATGCCCTTCAACATTCCTCCTCTACATTCATCCATTTAAGT
This sequence comes from Neoceratodus forsteri, assembly GCA_016271365.2. NCBI lineage: Eukaryota > Metazoa > Chordata > Ceratodontiformes > Ceratodontidae > Neoceratodus > Neoceratodus forsteri. The sequence continues at coordinate 1,208,734,895 of CM057453.1, read as the reverse complement.
ATGGATATGTTGACAAGTGGCAAAACAGCTGGGAGTTCATATTTGTATATAACTGCACACTGGGCACAGGTGCCGGGGGGGTGTTTGTGATGTTGGTAGTGTGAATAATCAGTGTAGTAAGGTGGATTGTCGTGGTAGCAGTCTTCCAGGAATTCAACAGTATGCAATGATTGCTATGCACAATGTGACCTGTTCACACACTGGTTAAAACAGGAGGCAGTATAGTGCAGTGGTCTAAGGCTCTGAGCTGCAAATCTGGTGACACCCAGCAGACCAGACGTGGATTTGAATTTCACAGCTTCCACTTGCATACTGTGTGACCCTGAGCAAGTCACTTAACTTCCCTGTGCTCCCAGGTTGCACCTGTAAAAGAGCTTTCAGCTTAGTGTGTCTCACCTGGTTAAATAACTAAATAAAAAAAAAAACATGTTGGATGTGGCACTGACTGAAATTGATAAGCGGCTGAACCCCCTGTCCCTGAGAGCTGGGCTCATAACAAGTGACAATGGGTCTAATGTGGTGAAATGCATCACAAATGGTGTTTTTTTTCACATTCCATGCATGGCCCACTGTTTAAATCTTGTGGTGCAGGAGTTTCTGCAGCACCTTGATGTAAAGGTTAGGCTGACTGTTGCACACCGTATCTGCTCTCACTTTTCACGATCTGCAAAGGCCCGTGACCAACTGTGGTAGCTGCAGATGCAAAACAGCCTCTCTCAGCACCACTTGAAGCTGGAAGTTGTCACCAGTTGGAACTCCACTTTATATATGGCAGAGAGGTTGTATGAACACTACAAAGCCATCTCAAAATATCTTGTGAAGCACACTAGCCATGACATTTCTGGGGCCTCCATGTCTATGACGACTGAACAGTGGCGCCTCATGGACTCTGTAATAACAATTTTGCAGCCTTTTGCACATACCACACAGGCTGTGAGTGGTGAGTCTGCCTCTATTAGCCAATCAATTCCACTGCTGTGGGTGCTGAGGCAGACATTGGTGAATGTACAGCATGGCCTTGATGTTGCCGGAGACAGTGCTAGCAGTATGTTGCTGAAACACATGCTGACAGTATTCAACCAGAATCATCACAATTTTGAGCATTCAGCATAGTAACAACTTTGCCAGAGCAACAATGCTGGACCCAGGGTACAAACATGGAATTGCATCAGTACTGGAGGGAGGGCCTGAAGAGGTAAAAAATATCAGTGGGCAACTGGTGCGCTTGGTTCATGGGGCACAGAAGTCACGTGCCAAGGTCAGCAAACCTCAGAAGCATATTCCAGCTGAAGGTGTACCTGGAGGGCCATCAAGCATATCCTGCAAGGTGAAGGGGACTGCAGTTCCAGGTGGTCTGTCATCCAAAGTGGCTGGCATCAACCTGCTTTGGGAGGTTTTGTCCCAAGTGGGGATTTGTGAAATAAATGATTCCGGAGAACAGGACGATGCATCAACTACTGGACTTAGTGTGGCACAGTGAATGGTTGAGTCATATTTGTCTGAAAACAGGCATCTGACAATAATTGCTGATCCTCTTTTGTACTGGAGTGGAAAGGTCAGTGAATGGCCAGAGCTGATTGCAGTGGAACTGAAGTACCTCACATGCCCACCCTCCAGTGTAAGTGTCGAGAGGGTATTCAGCTCAGCAGGTGCAATAGACTGGGTTCATTGGACAAACCTCTCTCCTGCAAATGTTAGTTTGCTAACATTCATAAAAATGAATAAGAGGTACATACCAGCACAGACTACAACTTTGGTATTCATACCCCGGCCTAGTCATGGTGGTTTTGGTGATGTGGAAATGGACTATCCTGGTGGCACTGGCAGTGGCAACATGAAACAGCCCACCACTGACGTAGATGATGACATAATGGAGAAAGAATTTCCCAGTGGTCAGACTTCAGACATAGATGACTGTAAGGGCAGCTTTCTTCATGAGGATGATGATGTGGTTAATGTTGGCAGGTTTTAACTGAAGTTGTTAAAAGGCGGTGTGCCCCCCCTGGATTCAGACCACCACCACCAGGACTGATGTTAGCCACTGCCACCACTGGCATAAGTTTTACACCCCCCCGGACCACCATCACCGGGACTGATGTTAGCCACTGCCACCACTGAGCATGAGTTTGTCTGTCTCCTGGACCACCACTACTGAGATTGATGTTAGCCACTGCCACCACTGAGCATGAGTTTGTCCACCCCCTGGACCACCAACATCAGGACTGATGTTAGTCACTGCCACCACCACTGAGCATGAGTTTGTCCACCCCCTGGACCACCACCACCAGGACTGATGTTAGCCACTGCCATCACCACCAGATGCAAGAAGATATAACAGAGAATGTCATCATGTGCTGCAGCTATCACCACCAGCACCCACCACCAGTGTTATTCAGACAATATTTCCCCATTACATTTACATTTACAATGCCAAGGCAGAGGGAGTCGAACAGAACACCACATCCACCAGCCACAGGCACAAAGCTTCTTAATATTTAAACTATAAAGTGAGTATGTGTACTAATGTTGCTATTTAACTTCTTTTAGCTGTATGTTTTGTTTTCTGTAGCTTTCTGAGCCGCAATGGTCAAACACATATGGTAAACTTATTTTTTTTACAGGTTAACAAAAAAACTCTCATTCGCTGAAAGTCTGTATGAATAGTACTGCAGCTATACCATACACAAGAACCTATGGAATATCCATTTCAGATCCATACTGGTAAGTATCAAGATTTTATTTCATCCATTCAATTTTTTTTAAAACACTGCAGCAAATGCAACTGAGTACAATTCATAAACTAGGTGTCATGCGCACGTCACCAAAACTAGTTCTGTAAGATATCATGCACTGTATTCTGAACTTGCAGCTGTGCAGTCATGACCATGACAGTGTTGAAAAAGTTGCACACAGGTTGTGTTACTTGACAAGATGTGGTTTTGAAATGTAACTTGACTTGAGATTGAGAACCAGGGACAAATTACAATCAAGCAGTAAGAAGTCATTCATTTCGTTTTTTAGGAAACTTCCAGATGCTTTGTTGTTGTGTCAAAGTGTCCTTATCCAAACAAGTTCTTCAACATCAGGCCCCCCCTGGGCTGGGGCAGACGTGCAACATGCAGAAGTCGTTTCATTCAATGACCATGACCATCATTAACAACCAGACTCGAGAAGGATGCAGATAAAATCTGTAAAGAATTAACCAAATAAGAAACCATTAGAGACAAATCTGAAAATATGCATCCCCCTACCCCCCCCAAAAAAATACTTACCTTCATTTGTTTGAGAGTTATCCATTTAAAATTTCTACACAAAAAAGTTCTCATCGAGCACTGGAATGTGCACACCAACAGTATCTGTGACCTGTGATACAAAACAATACAATGAGTACATGTCCATGTCAACCTCCCACCTACTAAATACACAGATATGTATCTATATATATCAACTCACCAAGGCTACTATTAGTGTGCAGACAAAGGGCACCCTTCCATCCAGTTGAGATGATCACATTACATTTACTGGAATCACAGCACACATTGGACTAGGAACAGTTCACTCATGGTCATCATTTTATTCTGGGGGACTTTGCATGTGGTGTAATGCTCACATTTGATTTCATCACCACTTGTCAATTTTCTGGACACAAGGCAGTTGCATTTTGGGGATGCAGAAAAAAAAATCTGGGGATTCTGTGTGACCACTGCGCGCATCACTGAGTGCGCTATTAGTTCTGGGGGACTTTGTATGTGCTGTAACACTCCCATTTCACTTTGTTACCACTTGTTAATTTTCTGAACACAAGACAGTTGCATTTTGGAGATGCAAAAATAATCTGAGGACTCTGTGTGACCGCTGCACGCATCACTGAGTGCACCATTAATTCTGAGGGACTTTGTATGTGCTATAACGCTCCCATTTCACTTTGTTACCACTTGTCAAATTTTCTGGATACAAGGCAGTTGCATTTTGGGGATGCAGAAAAAATCTGGGGACTCTGTGTGAGTACTGCACGCATGACTGAGTGCGCCATTAATTCTGGGGGACTTTGTATGTGCTATAACACTCCTATTTCACTTTGTTACCACTTGTCCATTTTCTGGATACAAGGCAATTGCATTTTGGGGATGCAGAAAAAATCTGGGGACTCTGTGTGACCACTGCAAGCGTGGCGGCTGAGTGTGCCATAAATTCTGGGGGACTTTGCATTTCATGTTATGCTCCCATTTCACTTTCTTCCCACTTGTCAATTTTCTGGACACAAGACAAATGCATTTTGAGATTGGGAATTCTGGTAGTCTAGTAAATATTTTTGGAGCCTCAGTAATGTTTACTTTCTGTCATGATATCATGAAGTAGCTGTCAAAAAGCAGGACTGAGCATTGCAATTATACTGTGCTAAACTACATGTGTGCAGTCTGTCTTCTTTCCTGTGTGTGCAGACACTGTCCAGCGTCAAGTTGCAAATATATATATATATATATATATATATATATATATATATATATGCTGAATGATGCTGACTTGTTGCACTGTTCATGGTGATGGTATAAAGAATAAAGATAAGAATATATATTGTATATTTTATTTGTACCATCAACGGCAGCAAACAAAGTTATATGTTTTCAGAGGTCTTGGGTGAGTGTGCACCTCAATCACTTGTCACACAGACACAGTGCACACATGACTTTGTGAAGATAATAGCACAAAAAATCATGCTTTTAAACAAACCATACCCAATAGACATAAAATATTGCTGAGGCACCCAAAATATTTTATGGTGTACATACATGTTCAAATCAGAATATATAACAGGTCCTGCAGTCCACTGCCACCACACTGTGCTACCACTGGTGCCATGTCATGTTATGGTATACATCAACTTGCTGAAAAACTGACACTGCCAATGTAAACTAGAAAGACATATTCCAGAACAAATAATGAAAAGAAGGAATGTGGTAGTATAGTGTGGTGGCAGTGAACTGGACCTTATATATTTTCTGACTTCATAATGTCTGTACACCATGAAATATTTTGGGTGCATCAGCAATACTTCATGTCTGTTGGATACAGTTTGTTGAAAAGCAGGATTTTTGGCTGCTATGATCTCCTAACAAAATATACGTTACATATTATTATCTTTATCCTTTATACCATAAACACAGCAACAAGTCAGACAGCAATCAGCCTATATATGTTTGCAAGAAGCTGGACAGTGTCTGCAGTACATACACACACAGGAAAGAAGACTGACTGCACAGGTGCAGTTTAGCACAATATAACTTCACTGCTTAGTCTGCTTTTCCACAAAAACTCCGTGACAGAAAGTAAATATTAATGAGGCACCAAAACAGTGCACAAACACACACACACTTGACACACACACAGACACTTAACAGAAGGAAGGGGGTCCAGAATACAAAGTGTCACGCATACGAAAGACAACAAAAGAGGGCATAATTTCATACAAGGGTCGGGGATGGTGGAGGAATATATTTTATGACACAGCAAGGAAGGTGTGGGGGGGGCAAATGGTGTGAGGAAACAAAACTAATGTGGGATCCCATGGTGATCCAGCAGCAGTTCCAGCATGGACATAATTTGCAACTGATGTCCCTCTATGCGATCCAGCCACTGCTCCACAGCACTCACCCTCTCACTGTTCTCCTCAACAGCACTCCAGAGAACTGCCAAGTCAGGCTGTGTTACATGCAGTTCTCTGGCGTCCATACGTTCTACAGGCTGATCTGCTGGGGGTGGGGGTGTTGGTGGAGCAGCAGGTGCTGCTGTGACCCTCCTCTTCTTAGGGCTGCCACCATGCACAGCTGCACCCTCTGCCACAGAATGGCTAGCAGGTGCAGGCGTGGCCTGTTCTGTGGCAGCCTGCCACTCCAACTGGTGGTGATTGAGCATATGGGTGCTCTGGCTCCCAGTCCCCAGGTGAGTCCCCCAAGGGCCACAGTGCACCTCCACCTCACATAGGCAGCACCTGACCACACTGCTGTCCCCCTGACACAGTCAAAAAAACTGCCAAACAACAGAGGTGTGGGGAGGACCAGGCACAGGTAGGGGAGGGCCAGATGAACTGGCAGCTGGCTGGTCATGGTGTTGAACAGGAATGGGATCCACACCTGGGCCCGGGGGCACAGGCACATCCTGCTCCAGAGGACCTGGTGCTGGACCAGGTGGTGGTGGTGGTTCAACTGCCTCAGAGTCAGGGGGCAGTGCTGGTCCTGCTTCTGGGGGGGGGACACTCAGAAGTTTCGAGCGGTCCAATAGGAATGGGCACCCATGGCCCCCACACATGCGAACGGTACAATGCTTACCAGTACCACGCTCTCCCAGACATTCCCTCACCCTGGTCCATCTCTCCTACTGAACTCCCTCAGTCAGATCAATTACTACTCACACTGTCACACAACACACACAGTCACACAGACACAGACAAACAACTAACTACTTATAAAGGTAAGAAACATAAAATTTACAGAAAGAACAAATTAAGTAAAAAAGAGTACAGAAAAGACAAAAAAAATGTAGCTTTTAAAAAAGCTGTTGGGTCTCAATGAAAGTTTAAATTGCCTCCTCGCTCTGATATCAAAGTATCAGCAGTCACAAAATACTCTCCTCTCTCTCTGTCTGCACAGGAGAAAGTGAAAGTGTCTGCTTGTATGACTCACTTTCTTCCTGCCTGGCTAAAGAACATATGACTTACAGTACTGTAAGCCATGTGATGTGTGGCAGGGCTGCCAAATCTGAAACAAGAAGTGGATCACTTAGAATCATAACGAGGAACGTGAAGTCCATTAAAAACAATGACTCTGCCTTAGTTTATGTAGCCATTCCGCCTTAACTCGAAGTGGCAATGACAAGGCAGAGTGAGCACTTTGCATTGCCCACTCCACGTAGCGGAGTGGCAATACGAAGTGCCCACTTCATGTTCACTTCGCTGGCAGAATTTAAATTCGCTGCATCTCTAGTGGAGAAATGCAGAACTAATTTGAACTACAAGCTTGATTGTATCTAAAGATTATGTTGTTGCAACAGTTTACCTGAAGGTGTCAGCTGCTCTTTAATCTGTTTTTCTTACTCATATGCATATCAAGCATTTTATTCAGCATGACAGGCACGTTAGCACTACATATGGACAGAAAAGAAAAAAATGTAAGAGAATGAATAGTGAAAGGGGAGACTACCTAGGTACTGTAGGTGGTCAATCTACCAAGGCATAAAATGGGAAATAAATAGGATAGGAAAATGGCACTGCTGCTGCAGACCACTATGGCAGAAAAGAGGAGAGGTTAGAAAAATATGTCCCTGGGAGCTCCAATTATTCCTAACATAGAGCTCAGCTGTACCACAGCCTGCAGTTCAGTTTTATGATGTTCTCAGACAAGACTGGTGGGGATAGAGCCATGTTTTTTTCTGAAGTCACCAAAATACACCAGACTACACCCGCACTGCTGCAGAGGAACCTCTACACTGACCGCCCAGCTCCCACTCCAAGCAGAGAATGGTGAAAACAGTATTTTCTATTCTTTTGAATTCCCTTCAGTTTGTCAGTTGTTGCCCCATAATAACTGCCACCTGCCCCACCCCCATGACCAACCCTTACTCTTCTGGCATGGCCTGGGATCTCGACTATGACCCATTAGAACATTAGTACCAGTGGCAAGCATCCTGCATTGACAAATGCTTGTTTTTAAATGGGAGACAGAACTGATGTGGTCACAGTCACAGTTGGGACCAGTGACTGTTGAGAAAGTGGTCACTGGTTGGTTGTAACAGTTTTCTTTGAGGAAGGTTGCAGACTAGAGAAAAATGGAAGGATGCCACACTTTGTGTCTGTTGAATGTAGTAACTGTAATGACCGCCATTCTGCCTGGTGGGAGTTTGAGTCGGGGGTAGGGTCTCTCTCGCTAAATGAAGAAAAAATAACATTGTGGGAGATGGTTTTTGAAAATTCTGCAGGCACAACACTATCACAATGAAATGAGGCACACAGAGACTGGGACTTGTTATTTCCTGGACTTTGTTACCTCATAACTCACTGGCCAATTGGTGGTTTTAGCCAGTCAGCATCAACATTTTTCTCTGCCCATTTCCTAAAATTCAATAAAACACAACTGTTTTATGGAAATAAAATAACAAATCACAGAACACATAAAAAATAATTAAGAAGAAACACTGAGGAAAACAACGCTACTGCTCACAGACAGGGCTGCCTTGCTTGTTGCTAGCTAAAATAGCTCCCCTCCCCACACAGCACCGCTTTAGTAAACAAAATGAAACCACTATTTAAAAGTAAATTAATCAGAAAAAATACCACATAAATTGCTACTCCAGGGGCACAGGGCACTCACTTTAAAGAATGATTTTATTGAAAATACTCCATGTTTAAAGCACTTTTGAAAAGATTTTGAGCACAGAGATTCAGAGCAGATTTAACACCAATGTTCTCTTTATAAGAATGCACTAAATTTAGCCCACACATGGCAATACAGCTCATTGATGTACTACGTAACCTCCAGTCCCATGGGACATTGCAAATTTTGCCTGTGGGGAGGGCCAGATTAAGGCAACCTGGTGCCCAAGATCCAAGAGAAATCTGAGGCCCCCCTTCACCGCAACCACACTTCTTTGTATGAAATGCCCCTTCACCACGATCACGCCCCATTAATGTAACAATGCCATTTCACCATTACATATCAGTTACTGAAACCTGACAAATATTTCCTTACTGTCCCTAAAAAGTGACATAAATTCTAGGTAACCTAACTAAAATGCTTCAAAATTAATAAAACAAATAATATCAGTATGAAAAAAAAATTTACATTAGTTTAAGTTTTGATCATTTAAAGAAAATAATGAATAATTGGCCTAGTAAAAAATAATTTTGGGTTTGAAATGTTATGATTTCCATATTTATTTATTGATACTTGGATTTAAAATACCTGTGAGCTAGAAGATCATTTACATAGGCTCCACGTCATAGAGAACAATAGATGTTGTACAGTTACAGTTGATAGACAATGTACAGTAACAGTGAAACAGACATTAAACATAGTTATTGCAAGGTGTACATAAAGGTGTACTTAGTAAAGGCAGGATGGTCGTAACAGGCTAGCAGTAAGCAAACCATGGATGCTGAAGACATTTTACAGTACATAGGTATGGGGAGGGGTGCTCAGTAGAGGAGGAGGAGGTAGGAGACTGGATGGTGGGCAGGGTGTACGTGAGAAGCAGCTAGATGAGCTTTGTTATAGGTGAGGTTTGGAAGGGGAGCATCTCCATCTGCAAAGCCTGCCAATGCACACACATGCACTTGGAGTGTGGATGTTATCATTTTGTCCTGACATGTAGTATGAACCAGGAATGTGGGGGGTTGGTAGAGACCCATCTCTGAAAGGGGCTAAAGGCTCTGGGTGGTGTAGGAGTTAAGTTGGTGGTTTACTAGAGGAGTAATTAAATGTAGAGATTATATTGCAAAGTGAGTGACTGTTGGAAGAAATCATTCTCAGGATCAAAATTTCTGTTATTAATAAGTAAGCCAGGATCAATAAATAGCAAGATTTACTGATGCAATCCTGGAAATAACTTTCATTTGTTCACCCTGAAAATGAAGCCATCTCAAGGTGAGAATTTCAAAATGAGTGAGATGAGGGAATAACAAAGAGTAAGTTTTATAACTGTACCATTGAAATGCAATGTAGAGCTCTTGATTTTAGGAGTAAGATTAAATATGTCATACACATTGAATGGCACTCTTTAATCTTCTATGCTTAAGAGAAAGACTTGGTTCTCAGTGACTGAGTTTCACAGGACTGTGATAATTAAATATTTAATAATCTTGACACTGAAATAGATTTACTAGTATATACAATTGCATAGCGTTTTACAAAATGTTTTGGTTGTATGTAATCAAGTGGTTTAAATGATAAAAAATTATACTCAGATCAGTAGTCCTTACAGTCCTACTGTCATTCCCTCTTAAATGGAGGACCCCTGTAGTATTCTGCCCACTAATTGCCTCTTTTCTCCAGTGATGTGGTTTATGACAGCGGCATCCACGGCCAGCAGCAACCCATCATGCACAGACTTTACCATCTTGGCCAGCCAAACTCAGAGGGTTGGGACTGTGAGCTGAAATCATGGCCATTGGCAAAAAAGAGAGATGAGAAGAGGGGGATCAAGTATTTATATAAAAAAAAATACCTAGAATCTTGTGAAATCCTCTGGGAGCTCAGCTCTACTCCCCCCCCCCCACACTAAATGAATGCAAACTGCTTTGCCTTACCTTTTGCCCTCCTCCCTTTCCAGAACCCTCCCCAACACCAAAAACAAAAAGAAAGCAGATTTAGTGTTTTTTTAATCAAAATAGTGACCGAATGAAAGGACTGTGTACCTTTAGTGGAGATAGATGACACTTCATCTCACTGCTCTCCTGCTTGCATATTAGTCTTTGAAACTTTGTACGCTTCTGTACTGAGTCAATGCCAGCTGCTGCCTCTGACTGTGTACTGCAGGAGAGTGCTGGTTTCTCCAAGAGTTCCAACAACTTTTCTACTTCATCCCAGTCCCAGCTGGCATTCTATTCTCTCTGGTCACTTGTCGTTGTCCATCCCAGTCTCCGTCAGTCATGAATCTGAGGCCAAAAGTAGCAGCAGTGGTGCAGCTCTCAGTTCCTCTCATCTACTGGAACTTGTAACAGGATTGCCAATAGGCAGTCTCTGCTGGATCTCCAGTACTTCTTATATGATTCATAGGAGTCACCTCAAATGCATGAGATGAGGCAAATAGAGCACATATTACAACGGGGGCCCCATTTAAGATTTGTGCCAGTCACTTTCCCAATCAGGAATACCACTCAGGGGGCTGGGACCTTTCGAGCCACTTCTCCACATGTAGAATACCAGGGAATGGGGGCATACCTCTCAGTTGCTATGAATTTTGCATATCGCAATGATTTGTACATTCAGATTCACCCTTGCTCTGCAAAGGATTACTGATTTGTTTAATAATGTTAGAGCTATTTTTAGACACACAAACCATTAAACCATTGAACTAACCTGATCTAAACTTTCCTTAACACTAAATATATGGGGCTTACTAATTGGCTAAATCCTTTACAAAAACAAATGCAGCTCATAAAAAAAGAAAAGGGTATATGATAAATATATTTGAGGGGAATGCTTGAAGCCCCTGGCAGGCAGGGGCCTGAGGCCCAGGCCTATGTTGCCTATACCTTAATCGGGCCCTGTCTGTGGGCCCAAAATCACAGGTGAAGTTATCATATCTGCCATTTGTAAAGTTTTAACTGTGACACAAAGAAGAACTTTGTACTGCAGACTGAATTTGAGAATTGAGGCGAATTTGCACATTTCTTCGTGAAGCAAAGTTTACTAACTTTACACACCTCTACCCACGTCTGATCCACTGTTCAAACATTCCCCATCCCCTGCCACCTCCAAGACATTTAAAAATAGTTTCCCCCACAGTGCCACTTGCTAGCACTCACCTCCCCCACAGCCCAGGCCAAATTCCTTATAAATAACTTATTATAAGCAGTTGTCATCAGCAATAGTAAAAATTCCTTCCTCCACCCATGCCAAATCAAATATCTGTCCAGTTCCCCCACCCTTTCAATAACCCCAAACCCCTTAATCATTAGGCAGTTCCCTCAATCTACCCATGCTCTAGCAGCCAACCTCCCTCCTTCACCGCAAGTCCCCAGAGTTGAAGGATATTGTGTAGCTGCAATGAAGAACATCAAAACAGTCCCCCTGAGGTGCAGTCATAGAAACACAGAAACACAGAATCTGCTGGCAGATAAGGACCACTTGGTCCACCCTGTCTTCCCATTTTTCCCTACCCTACAGTATCACTGCAAACCCTACTTGATCTCTGACTCTTTCTCCCTCCCTCCTTCCTTTCCCATAAGATTCCTTTTTGCCTATTCCATGGATTCTTGAACTACACCACAGTTTTCAGCTCCACCACCTCTGCTGTAAGACTGTTCAAAGAATCCACCTCTCTTTCTGTGATGAAGTTCTTCCTCACATCTCTCCTGAATCCACCTCCATCCAGGTTCATAGTGCATCCCCTTGTTCTTGAGAACCTTTTTTTCTGAAAAACACCTCCCTCCTGTACCTTATTTACCCAGGTGAGATATTTAAAAGTCTTTACCCTATCCCCCCTCTCCCTCCTCTCTTCCAGGAGGTACATATTGAGTTATTTTGATGCAGACTCTGTGCCATTTTAGTTGCCCTCTTCTGGACCACCTCCACTCTGTCTATGTCCTTCTGCAGATGGAGGCAGTGCTCTAGGTGGAGTCTTACCAGCGATCTATACAAAAGCAACACCACCTCCTTCTTTATACTGGTGATACCCATCCCTATGTACCCCAGATTCCTGCTATCCCTCCCCACTGCTTTGCCACACTGTCTGTCTACCTTTAGGTCATCATATATGATTACCCCCAGCTATCTTTTTGGCTTGATGGTCGTCAGTACCAATCCACCCATTCTGTATTCTGCCCCTGGGATTCTGTGGCTTAAGTGCATTAGTTTGCACTTTTTTTGAATTGAAGCCCAGCTACCATATCCTTGATCATGTCTTGATTTTCTCAGGTCAGTGCTCACCCACCCTTCCTGAAGCATCCACCCTATTGCAGATTTTGGTGTCATCTGCAAAGAGACAGTCCTTCCCTTCCAGCTCCTCTGCAATGTCACTTATTAAGATATTAAACAGGACAAGTCCCAGCACTGATTTTTGAAGCCCTCTGCTGGTCACCCTGCTCTCTTTGGAGTGAACTCTGTTTACCACCACCCTCTGTTGCCTATCTGCTAACCAATTTCATACCCAGTTTGCCACCTTTTGACCCACTCCAAAGCTACACAGCTTGCGTACTAGCCTCCTATGTGGAACAGTGTTACAAGCCTTACTAAAATCTAGGTATGCCATGTCCACCGCTCCACCCTGATCTAATCCTTTGGTCACTCAATCAAAGAAATCTAACATATTTGTTTGACATGACCTCCCCTTTTGAATCCATGTTGCCTCGGGTCTTGTAACCCATTGGATTCAAGCTATTCCACAATCCTTTCCTGCAGCAGTGATTCCATTAACTTTTACACCACCAATGTCAGACTGGCCTATAACTGCCAGCCTCTTCACTGCTGTCACCTCTGTGAAGTGGGACTACATCTGCCCTCGGACAGCAAGCAACAACAGGTTCTTTCTCTTGAACCTGTTGTTGCAATAGAAGAAGTACAAGGATTTCAAGTTGCATGTCCTGCCTCTGTTGTTAAAATTCCTCTTTTTATTATTTTGTTTTTTATTTCAAAATCTGCTCCGAAAGGATGGTAAATATGATGACTTGTTTGATTTGTCTTTAGCTAGGCCCTTGCTTTCTTCCTTCATTTTTAGAGACTCTTTGGGTCCTTCCCAAAATAAATGCCTGCCTTTGAATGGAAGTTTCTGGAGCAACATCTTTGAGTTATTGTTCACCTCCCATAATTTAAGACATAAGGACCTTCTCACTCTGTTGGCTGCTGCTGCCGTACTGGTGTTCAGTTTTAGACTCCACTGCCATGTCCCCCAAGTACTTGGCAGACCGAAGGGTGCAGTCTACCAGGCCAGCCTCTGGGGGACTTGGGAGCCTACATCTTGGTGAGCTCCTTTATCCAGCTTTCTTACTATATGCTCTCGAGGCACAGACTGCCTTAGCTGCTGCTCTGGCTGCTAGGTTCACCATTTCAAATGTTTTCTTAAAGCGTTGGTGACGCCTCCAGGATAACTTTGAAAAACATAATAATTAGGTACAATTCAGCTTGCATTCCACATATATTCTACAAATTTCTCTTCCCATATATTTTATCACTGAGGAAATTTGCATAAATACATGATCTGTAGCCCTCAGAGTTCACCTGCCTGCATAGCTCATGCCATTTTTCAAATCACCATCATCTGTTGTTACATCACAATCTGTTGCCATTGGAATAACTGTGATGTCACAAGCAGTGCATTATGACCTCAGGTAGGGAGAAAGCAAATGGAATAGATGACATTTTTTAGAAGCAAAGCTCCTGTTTTTATGCAAATGTCCTCAATAATAAATAATAGGGAGGAGACATACAGAACTAATGTGAAATACAAATGGAACTGTGTCTAAACATTATGTTTTATGAAAGTTCTGTTGAAGTCGTTGGCTGCTCTTTAAGCATTTCTTCAAGTTTCTCATCTGCTGGGTTCTTTAGTGCTGCAGACCCCTCAGTTGGGAGAACCATCTTCTTACTGATCACTGCTATTTGTGGGTCTACCACAGTTGTTATTTGTTACCCTGGATATTGTACATTCTTTGGAATGATTTCTTTTCTCAAATCTGAGTGGGATTGGCAGCATGCCACTCTTTGGCCATAACTTCCTCTATTGCTAAGCAAGGAATACTTGGGGTGGGTGGCAGTGCACTTAATGAATCCCAGTGCCTTCTGAAGTTATTGTTTTGTCAAAACACTCAAATTGTAGAAGAATGCAGTTGCTGACGTGATGCTTTCGAGTTGTTGTTTTATTTTCTCATACTGACATCTTAAAATTCATACAGTAAGTAAAGCAGCTGAGGATCAGGAGCAGGAACCCCAGTGCTTCAAGCCTCTTCATCAGGGAGAGTTGCTGTATTGCTATGCAGATGGGAAGAAATCTGATTGCTTTTGTATTGGTTGGATACAAACATACGATGAAGCCAGCAGAATAAGGTTCTTAGGTCTATCAAGTCTGCTTGTATTGCAGAGTCCTCAACATCAGTTATTGACCCTGCCCCCTCCCCAACCAGCCTATCCCTCCATCTGCCCTCACATTGAACCTTTTCCCTTAACTCTGTCCCAGACCCTTTTGAAACTACCCAGTATTTTCAATGAAACCATCTCCTTAGAAAGGCCATTCCAGCCTGCCATCACCCTCTCCATGAAGAAATGTCTTCTAGCTTCTCTCCAAAATCTCTCCCTCCAACTTGAGAGTGTGTCCCCTCATGTTTCAATTCCCACTGAGCTTGAAGAGACCCTCCTTGTTCATCCTATTTACTCCTTGAAGGTCTCAGTCATTCTCCCCCTCTCTTCTGTAAAGTACATGTTCAGATCCTCCAACCTCTCCTCATACATCCTACCCTGTGGCTCCTGATCATCTTGGTTGCCCTCCCCTGAATGTCTCCAGCAGGTTAAAGTCCTTTGTAAGATATGGGCACCAGGACCACATGTTGTATTCCAGGTATGACCTCACCAGTGACCTGTACAAGGGCAGTATCACCTCATCTTGTGTACTGCTGATCCCCCTGGAAATGCAGCCCAACATTCTATTCATCTTAGCTGCCACTTTTCTATATTGCATGCAGTTCTTCATGTCACTATTAATCATCACCCCTAGGTCCTTCTCCTCATTGAATGCAGCTAACTGGACCCCCCAGTCTGTACTCCATCCTTAGGTTCCTTGCTCCATTGTGCATAATCTTGCACTTCTTTGGATTTAAGTCAAGTTGCCAAGTCTTGGACCACCTGTCCAGCTTTTCCAGATCTCCCTTTAGGTCCTGTGCCCCTTCTGCTGTGTCCACCCTCCCACATTGAAAAGCACTGATTCAAGTACTGAGCCCTGTCAGACACCACTGGTGATCTCCTGAGTGCTGAAGAGCTCACCTCCCACCACCACACACTGGATCCTGCTCACAGACAGTTTTGCACCCACCAATCAACTTCTAACCAGCTCGTAGATCCTCCAACTTCATTACAAGCCACTTGTGGGATACCGACTCAAAGGCCTTGGTGAAATCCAGATAATGGATGTCTATCTCTTGGCCCACATTAATTGTTTTAGTGACCCAGTAAAAGAAGTCCATCAGATTTGTTTGACATGATCCCCATCCCATAAACCCATTTTGCTACTCATACTAGAGGCCATTCTCTCCCAGAAATGTTATTAACCTTTTTAAAAGTATGGTCTCCATGATCTTGTACATAACTGAGGTCAGACTGACTGGTCTATAGTTCCCAGTGTCATCCCTGGAGCTGCTCTTATGGAGGGGCACTACACGTGCATTTCTCCAGTCATGTGGTACCACTCCTGGCTCCAGTGAACTATTATACAGGCCAGACAAGGGACCTACAGGCTCCTTCTCCAGCTTCCTCCACACCCTTGGTGTATACCATCTGGGCCTGGGGATTTATCTACCCTTAATTCTAGCAACACTTTACTCACCCAATAGAGCAGAAGCCAGGTGCATTTATCTATATGTCTGGGTCTGAAAGGTTTGATGACTGTTTCTCATGTAAACAATTGTGTAGAATTCAGATTTACAACTTTTAGTCATCCATAGTTGTATGTTTTCTTGGAAAATGCACTTTCTTAAGAGTAACTCAAAGTATTACATTTATGTAATAAACTCGGTTCACTTATTTATTTATTTAATTTATCTAATGTATTTAATAAACTTGGTTTACTTAGTAATGCAATTTATTTAATGTTTCAGATATGGCTAGCAAGACTTCTCACAAACTGAAGAGGTGATGCATTCTACACACTGATCCAGGAGTTAGCACAGATCATGGAGACCTGTTACCTTTTGATGATGCTCATTGGGAGAAAGTAGTTGATGCAAAGGAAAGCCTTTCTAGTCAAACACTGTCAAAGTATAACATGATGTTTCTTGAACTGCCTGAACATTACTCCAGCAACCATGGGTATAATTTTATCTGCTACAAGAACTTCACAGCATATAAGAGTTCCGATAAACTTGCAGCTGATGAAACTTTAAAAAAATACACCATAAAGAGTTTTCCAGCAAAACTGCTTTGCTCCCAAGATTATAGTGCTCTATCTGAATCTGCAGCATCTACATCAGGCATATTCCCAAATGAATGTATATTTTGCAAATCATACAAGAAAAGGAATCCTAAGGGGTCAAAGGAGACTTTTGAATATCCTACAACATGTGTAACCTATGAGGCAGTAGACAGCATAAAAAACACAGCAAAAGAAATGGGCAATCGACAAATGGATATGATTGTAGGCAGTATTGATCTCATAGCCATAGAAGTGAAGTACCACAACAGCTGTAAGAACAAGTATGTAAAAAAGGCAGAATGAATAAAGGTCAGTGGTACAAAACGTGAATATGGTCAGTTGAGGGACAGTCACCAGGTTGCCTTTTCAGACTTGCTAAATATGTGCAGTGCATCATTGTTAATGGAATGCAGGAAGAATCATTGCTATCTCTACACAAACGGTACATGGACATTCTTATGGAGTGTAGTGAGCATGAAACAAAGATGGTATCATATCTGATACCAATAGTAGAAAAGCGGATACTGTGCAATCATCAGGTCTGTAAAGAAACAGGCTGACCAGAAGGAAGCACAAGCAGTGCGAGCAGCTCAACACATAAGAGAACAGTTGTTGGAACTCCCAAAGGTACAGCCTCATAATAAAACCAAAGTTAAAGCTGAAGACTTAATAGAAGAAAATGTAAAACTTCCACCCATTCTTCAGACATTCCTATGTACTGTACTCACGGGTTCATCATAAGTGGGCAGTGAACAACAGGAGAGGGTAGTTCAATCTATTGCAGATGGCATACTGTTTGCAGTGTCAAAGGGAATAAGAAAGTTTTAACTATTTTGAACAGGTTTGGTCACTGTGTCAGCTACCATATTGTGGAGGAATTCAAAACTGCAGTCGCAACCAATATAATGGAGAAGAACATGGCTATACCAGATGGATTGCTTATATAGCCAAGTTTAGCCACTGCTTTGGCTTTCAACAATTATGATGATATGACAGAGACACTTGACGGTCATGACACTTTGCATGACACTGTGGGTTTAGCATACCAAAACATACCATCTAGTACTGAGGAGACAGCTGTACCCAAAGAAAGGTCTGAAGAAGCTATGACAAGAACACACATGGATGACCAAGCACCAGCAAGAAATGAAACACACACAATAGACACAAACACAGATAAGCAAAGACCAGAAGTTGATGCCCACAACCAGGCAGGGCCATCCTTAACATCAAAGAGCAAATGATGCACAATATCAAAGACAAAGGCTGATGATTTTGATGAAGACTATTTGCCAAGTGTAAAGAAGCAGATATTGCAGCTAGCGGCATGACAGGAACAAGACACTGTACCCAGGCACATTCAAACATCTCAGAGGAAAAAAGCTCTAGATATTGGTGAGAAAGACATTTGACCATATACATCTGGAAAGTCAAAAATAAGACAGTATCAATATAAGGTGACAGAAAGCTCTGAACCAAAAAAAAACCTCATGCAAGCTAAGAGAAGCAACATTGCCTAGATGATATCTTGTGCAAGTGTAGATGCTACTCCAATGTAGCATGGATGGAATGCCCTTGTTTCTGTAGATGACCTGCAACAGCAGATCATATCATACATGGACCCTATAGGAAAGTCTCCTACAAGACTTGATGTAGTGCAAGACACGATGAATACTGCTATCAAGGTTATGGATGAATGCCAGGAGTACTATATGCCTATTACTTATGACTTGGCCATAGCAAAACATGCACTACAAATTCAGTCCACAAAGTCCCCGGAATATGACAGACTTTTCATATGTTTTGGACCATTTCATATAAAATTAGCATATTTCAAAGATCTTGGGTACCTCCTGAATGGTTCTGGTGGAGGCCACATTCTTGTTGAAAGTGATGTATTGGCATTGGGATCCCTGAATGGACTTCTTTAAGGAACATTTTTCAATCGGGCAAAGAAGCTTCACCTGATGCTATCAGTAGCATTCAGGATTAAATATTTGCAGTGCTTCATACAATATAAAAATTTGTCAGACTTTCCAATCTCAAAGCATCTGCAGCAGCTACTTAATGACCCATAGCCTTCCTCAATGGTGGACCTAGAGAATACAGTTAAGTTCAAGACATTCATGGAAGCATATGAAATGCTCTCAGATTCCACACACCATGGTGAGCATGGCACAACTGCCCAATTTTGGCTGTAGTACTGCAGTTTAGTAGAGTTGTGCCAACTCTTCTGCCATTCCATCAGGACAAATGACTTGCCTTTATTTGTATATAGCTTGGAGAAGATGATACCTCTTTGCTTTGCAACTGGGCACCACAACTATGCCAAGTGGATCACCCTGTACCTTATGAATTTGCTAAACAAGGATGAGGCCCACCTTGGACTAAGGAAGAAATTTGAGTGTGGAGCATTGACCATTGCAAGATCAAAGAGAGGGTTTAGCACAAATGACATAGACTTGACCTTGGAACAGACAATTAATGCCGATGCTGCAAAAAGACTAATTGGGATTTCTTCTTTGACATAGAATATCAATGCAAGGAGGAGGTGGAACATTCTGCGGTCAGCTCGAAGTAAAATTGTTGAAAGTCTTATGGAAAAAGTTGGTCTTGTCAGCCATGAAGAAGCCAGCCAAGTGCTGAAGAGTTTTAGAGTTAAATGAAATTCAAAGGATCTAAACAAGCTGTTGAACACAATAGACTCCTCCATGAATCCATTCCGGGATGCATTTGAGGACAACAACCTTTATTCAATGGGTAGTGGAGATGCAGTATCACAAGAGGTAGCAAACAAAGTGTTACAGGTTACTGAGACTGGTAGTTGGATGAATCATGTGTTTAGAGATGAATGCATTAACAAAGGCAGTAGGTTCCAGGAACCCATCAAAAGACACAAGTTGAAGAACTTTGCACATGATGCAATGAAGGTGAAGATTAAGAAGAAGGACAAGAAAAATCATCGAGTTGAAAGGAACTCAGGACCTCTTTGGATGCTTGCTGTATCTATCTGCAACTTCAACAGTTGAACTTATGATGGTGTTTGCCTACCTGCTAACCCCGGTACTCCTCTCCTTAGAAAACTTTGATGGAACAATGAACACAACAATGAAGTCAACACTGCTGAAGAAACGTGAGACCAGAGTCCAAAGTAGCCACCCCCGATGCTGCAAATGCCACTGTGGTCGATGCCATGTTCCTGATTAGAAATCTTACAAACTAGCCATCCCAGTGGCACTGAGGACTGAGGCACTGGATACCTTACCTCGTGCTATGCCAGTAACCCATGTTTGGGAACAAGCACGGACCACCGGGGGTTGGCAGGGGAGGTGAAGGATTGAGCGTCCGATGGACTGCTCTCATTCTCTGGGGAGGGGGTCCTCACTTGTCAGCAATTGCCTGCTCCCTAGTGGATACTGAGGGACAGGGTGCCATGTCACAGAAGAGGGAGGAGTTGGGGCAGACACTTGGAGGGAGCGTGTGTGGATGCATGTGCATTCCTCTCCATGGGTGTCATTGCATGCCCCAACTCCTGGTTTGAAACCAGGAAAAAAGAGAAGCCATGGCACAATGGTGATGGGTGCCTCGCAGGCTCCACTCCCAGCTAGCCACAGCACTGGCCCACTGAATTCAGTCTCCAGTGAGGGTTGGGGAACTCCACCAGCCCCACTGGAGGGGCGAGCCCTGAGAGTACGGATCAGCACCAGATGGTGGACACCGGGGGACAGGGCTGGGGGCTCCCTCTGGATGACAGCCGGCTCAAGAGAAAAACAAGTCTTACAAACCTGCTACCAACATTCAATGGTGTGGCAAAAAACATCCTGTCTCTTGTTTGCTGTACTTCCACATATAAAGTCCACCTTGTCAGTGACTGTTACAAGTCACCATCGATCAAAGATCTTGAACAAGAGAAGAGAGGAAAGCATAGCATTGCTGCACTATCCTATCTCATAACTGGTCCTGACTAAAGCTAACCAAGAGACTTTGCTGGGTCCCTGTCTTTATCTTCATTCAAGGTGGCACTCCTAGGTTTTCTAGCTGCAGGATGGAATTCTGATGTGTACTGTGAATTCTAGGTGATAAAAAGCTCATGTATGCAGTAGGAGAAACTTGTTACTAATACAAAGTGGAAGCTGGACATATACTCAAACTAGAGTGCAAGGCCCTTAAAAGCAAACACACAGAAGCACACAAGACTCATGCAACACATACACTACATTTGCAGTCAAAATGAGGGTGAAGATGTGCATGTAGTAGTCAGGGCAGATGATACTGATATTCTCATAATTCTGCTGTGTCATGCAAATCTAAACGATAATCCCAAACTGCACATGGATGTTGGCCATTCAGGGAATAACACAAGAAGATTCATAGATGTATCCCACTTGGCAACAGAGTTAGGCAGACCTGTGTGTGCAGCTCTACCAGGTCTCCATGCACAGACAGGGTGCGACTATTCACCAACTTTCAAAGGCAAGGGGAAGGTGCGACCTTTAAGAATTATGGAAATGAATATAGTGTACACACAGGCATTTGGAAAACTGGGATGTCCACACTTGTCTAAAGAAACTGAAGATACAATTGAGAGCTTTGTGTGTACCTTGTATGGACAGAAAGTAAAGAGTCTCAACACAGCCCACTACAGTATGTTCAACATCAAGTATCAACCAAGTGACAAAGATGCACCCTTAGGAAAGATTAAAAGAGCAGATGCAAGCTCGCTGCCTCCATGCAAATCAACTCTGACACAACACATCTGCCGTGCAAATTACATTTCATTGTTATGGAAAAACACAGATAAACCAGAAATGACACTACTGAATCCAAAGGACAATGGCTGGACCTATGAGGATGGTAAATAAAAGCCAACGTGATTCACATGTGAAGTTGTACCACCAGCCTTAAGTGAGCAATTGAACAAACATGACAACAATACAAATGAAGAAGATGATGACAGTGATTGTGATGTCAATATTGATGAGACAGATTTGCTTAACATGTTAGATAATGAAGACAGTGAACAAGAATACTGATTGTTGTACTTAGGTTCATAAAACATCATAAAAAGTTAATTGTTTCAAGTTAACTATAGAATAAAATAAACAATAACATTAATATTAAGCCTTTGATACATATGTTGCTTTGTTACAATGTCTGTAGTATTTCAATAAAAGCTTATAGAATTTAAATTAAAAAAGGAACCATTAATTAAAATATACACAATTTTCACAGTTCATTTTTTCATTGAAGTGCATTTTCCAAGAAAACGTTCAAGTTTGAGCAAAGAAGAGTTGTAAATCTACATTCTACACACTTTTTTACATAAGAAACCCTCATCAAACCTTTCAGACCTAGACACACAGATAAATGCAACAGGCTCCTGGACTACTCTCCTCCTCTATTTAAACATTCATGCTCCCTCTCCCATCTCATCTCCTTCCTCCTAGTGGCACCAGTTCATCTCTCTTCCTGGTGATGACTGAACAGATGTACTTGTTCAGTGCTTCTGCTTTACCACCATTTTCCTCTACTGACATATCCCCCTTCCGGAACCTAAAAATCACATCTCTCTTGCCTTTTTCTCAGTAATATAGTGGAACAAGGCTTTTTTACCCTTCCTATTTCCCTCAGCTAGCTGCAGTTCCTTCTGAGCATTAGCTTGGCAGACTACCCTACCCACAAAACTTGCCATCTTCAGGTAGTCTTCCTGGTCCTCCTCCCTCAGGATCCTTCTGAACTTCTTGTACCATGAGTTCTTATCCCTTACTGCCTGATGACCTCTGTACTTAACCAGTTGGGTGCTTTGCCCCTTGAGTTTTTTCCCTTGAGCCTAGCACACTCCCTTGTGGCTACCCTTATTCTCTCTCTGATGATGGACTACCTTTGGCAATCATGCTTTCTCTGGTATCCTTCAGTACATGAATGAGAGTTAGTGTCTTCCTACAGTAACAGATAATTGGCACCTTGTCAGCCAATCAGGTGTTACTATAGGACAACATCAGTGTCCATTCATTTTCTTGCAAGACACCGACTAGTGGACAGGGCACCTTGCTCCTGTACTGGATATATTTTTTTTTTACAGGTACTAATGTATCCTTAAAAAATGTAGGGCTGGGGAGAAGACAGTTTGTGTGCTAAAGTGTGGGCAAGGTTGCGGTTCACTGGGGGTCAAGCAAGAGGTGGGGTTGGTGGGTGGTATAGTTAATTACAGGTCAAAGATTATGTGACGAGGTGTGTGGGGTGATGGGATCTGAGATAGTCATACTACTCTTTTTATTTCTAGGGACCTCAATAGGACTGTGGAGGGGAGAAAAGAGGTAGGTGCTAGAGAATGGCAGGGTGGTGATAAAGTATTTTGTAAAGCTCTTGGTGGTGGGAAGGGGTGGAAAACATCTGCACAGTAGATAGGGGTGGATGTAAACATTCAATGCCTGTTTAAAAAAAAAAGGCTGTGTAGTTTTTGCCAGTGAAGTGCTTTTTCACCTGACATAACTATGCATAGTGGCACTTCACTGACACTTTTGCCAGAGTATTGCCACTATGTGTAGTCTTTGCCAGGCTGAGGGAATGCACTTCACATGGAGAAAACTATGTGAAGAGCACCCCGCAGAAAAATTGAAGTCAGAGAAACTTCATGAAGTGAATTTCCATGACATTTCTACTGCATATCTAACATGCACTAATACATTAGTTTAAATAATCAGACCTAGCATGGACATATTTGTTTAAGATAAACAATATGAAAGCGAAAAAAACACCAAGACAAAACAATGGTGAAGGTCTATTTCTGCCATTGTATTTTGGTCAACATAGTCAAGCAAAGTCCAAAGTTAGTTTTCTCAGCCAGGGCTCCCCTGAGATTTAGCATCATTCCACATTAAAAGATCTGGTGGTTATTAAACTAAAGTTAGCCATGAACTGCAGCAAGGCAGTTGGGAGGGCTAGTAGGATGCTAGGGTGCATAGTGAGGGAGTATCATTAGCAGAAAGAGGGAGGTGGTGTTGTCTCTGCATAGATCACTGGCAAAATCCCTCCTAGAGTATTGTGTCCAGTTCTAGTAGAAATCACATCTCCGGAAGCACATAGCATGGAGGGTGCCCACAGGAGGGGAACTAAAATGATGCTGGGTCTGCATCAGAAGCCCTACAAGGAGAGGCTAAAGCTTTTAAACATGTACACCACTGGAATAGAGGAGGAAAGGGGGGTATGATAGAGACCTTTAAATACCTCATTGGGGTAAGCAAAATACAGGAAGGAAGTATTTTTCAGAAAAAATGGTGCTTAATTATAAGGGGACATGCTATGAAGCTGGAGGGGGTAGATTCAGGAGATACATGAGGAAACACGTGCTCACAGAAAGAGTGGTGGATTTCTAGAACACAGCCTTCCAGCAGAGGTGGCTGGGTGAAAACAGTGGTGGGGTTCAAGAATGCATGGGTCAGGCTTAAGGAAATCTTAAGGGAAAGGAAGCAGGGAGGGAGAAAGAGCTAGAGATCTAGTAGGCTCTGTAGTGATACTGTAGGTGGGGGAATATGGGCAGACTAGGTGGGCCAAGTGTTCCTTATCTGCTGGCAAATTCTGTGTTTCTATGTTAATGTAAATTCATGATCATCTATGGAAGATATCACTGCAAGACTTTCATTTCCACTGTTGTTTTAGTTCTCATTACAAAAATCAGAATCAGAAAGTTTGCTCTACATGTTGTAAGTTCCAAACGTGAAAGGGATCTCAGAGTGTTGCATTAGAAAATGCAGCAGCCTCTCGCTGTTACAGAATTTAAATCTGGGCTAAATCACAAAAGAAATGAATCCTAATGATCTGCAACAGGGTTGAAACACAAGGGGGGTGGTGGAAAGAATGAAAAGGGACTTGGCAAGGTTGGAGGAATGGTCAAAAGTATGGCAGCTTTGATTCAAAGTAATGCACCTGGGAAACAAAAATCCAGAGGAAGAGTACACAATGGGGAGGTTACTAACAACAAAAATGGAATGGGACCTAGGGGTAGTCATATCAGATGACCTAAAGGTAGGCAAGCAATGTGAGAAGGCAGTAAGGAGGGCTGGCAGATACTGGGATACATAGGGAGAGGCATCACCAGTAGAAAACAGAGAGTTGTTATTCTTCTGTACAGACAGTTGGTGAGACACCATCTGGAGTACTGAGTGCAGTTCTGGAGACCCTATCTCCACAAGGACATAGACAGGATGGAAGCAGTCAAGAGGAGGGCAACTAAAATGGTGTACATTCTGCATTAGAAGCCTTATGAAGGGAGACTAAAGGAGCTTAATATGTATACCCTAGAGGACAGGAGGGAGAGGGGGGACATGATAAAAACATTCAAGTACCTCAAGGGAATCAGCAAAGTCCAAGAGGGTAGCATCTTTCAGAGAAAGAGATATACAAGAACAAGGGGGCACAATTTGAAGATTGAGGGGAGATGGCTCAGGGGCAATGTGAAGAAGCATTTTTTCACAGAGAGGGTGGAGGACACTTGAAACAGCCTTCCAGAGTCAGTAGTAGAGTCAAAAACAGTGGGGGAATTCAAGAATGCATCGGGCAGACATAAGGCAATTCTAGTGAGGTGAAGGAGAAAGTAGGCTGTTGGTTAACTAGGATCTGCAGCTTATCCAAGAGTTAGAAAAATGGGCAGACTGGGTTGGCCAAGCAGTCCATATCTGCCATCAAAGTCTATGCTTCTATATTCTATGTAAAGACTTACTGCAGCTATACCCTTAGTCAAAGACAGCTTCTGCTGCCACAGCACAATGCACACTGTGTAGATATTTACACCTACAGTAGTTTGGTTATGAAAGTCTTATGATTGAAAGATCAGAGGGATCGTCCCTCTAAGGCTTTGAATGACTATCGGAATGGTAGTGTGGTGTTGCCTACAGTACATACCCAATGGCATCCCAGGCTGTGTCAGCTTTCTGGATATATTCCTTCCATAGCTCAATTAATTCTCAACTAACATCTGAATTAAAATAGAAGTCACCAATTTTATTTCAAATTGAAAACAAAAATGGTTTAAATTGCTGGGGTGAGGATGAATTCAGAAAACATATTGGCAGAGCTTTCTTATACTGTACTGTAGGTGTGTCAGGTGCCCTCTCTCTAAACTGATTGCTGAGTTCCCGATGTACTTATTAATTTTACAGTAAAAGTGGAATGATAGACATCTTGTGATGAGAAACATTCTTCATCTTTCTCAGATATATCTCATGTTTCTTTCTGGCCCACATTGACATTTGAATGAGCATCATACCAGTGAAGACACCAACTGTAAAAAAGAACAAATATAAGAATAATTAGCTTTTCTATTCTTTAATTAAGAAAAATCAAAGTGAATAACTATTGTTTAGGATTTAATTATTTCAGTACAAAAATCAATGTAGAAAAATGGCAGTAAAACTAGTTGCACGTATGAACATTTGCGTGTACAAATCACATTACTAACTGCCAACAAACACCAAAGGCCAAGAATCAAGTATTATTTGCTTGTGACTGTATTTTGCCCAGTGGTGCTGGTACTGTATTTATCCATAGACACACACTTGCAGAATCCAGGTTCGAGGAGCAAGTTCCTACATCTGTCCAGTAGATCTGAAGTGCATTGCATGTATCTTGCCAACATCTAGGCCCACATATTCAGAGCTGGCCAGCTTGGTGATAATGTGTAGAGAATTCAGATAATTAGCACACTTTGGCTGGAGTGTGCTGTCTGAATATGGGGCCATGTCTACATAGTGCATAGTAACTATGCGCTACCACTGCACCAAACTGAATATTGCTCACAGTGGAATCCAGTGGTGATAGTCACAGGGTTCCTGTAGGCCATATTCAGCCCTAACATTATAATTGGTCCATTGGGCATGTAAAGTGCTATGGGACATTTGCATGTTGATTACTGGCCTATTAGCATGCGTGCACAGACCCCCTATCCTTTGTGCTGTAGCCACACAGAATATTCTTGCCGGTCTGTCAGTCCCCCCAACCACTGATCACATATTCGGGAGCTGTAAGGAAAGGTTAAGAGGTATGTACATGTCATAAGAAATACAAATACATATGACTGGCCCTGTGGCACTGAGAGTTGAGGCGCTGAACGTCACACTTCACGCCACGTCGGCAACCCGGGTTTGGGAACAGACTTAGGTCACTCGGGGGGCTGGCAGGGGTGAGGAAGAATCAAGCATCCATAGACAGCTATCCTTTTTTGGGGAGGGGGATGGTATGGAGCGCTGTTTGACAGACACCCGGCAGTGGCTGGGTGTCTGCACATACATGCCTCCAGAATGGGGAGAGGTGCACAACCAGGGCAAAAGGCTGGCTTCATGGAGGTGGAGCCCAGACACTCTGCCCATTGCACGCTCATGCGGCCCAGGGAGAAAAATCCGTAAAATGGAGCTGGCTGGCTCCATAATGGCCCGGGCCCCCGGACCAGAGAATGAGCCCTCATATAAGGGACAGAGCTGCCTGCCCACTCCAGAAAAAAGTGTAAAATGAAAAAAAAAAGATGTGCAAATACATTCTGCTCCCCTCATTTGCTTGTGTAAACTCAGCAGAACAAAAATAAAATAAACTGTCTAAATATGAAAGATAAAAGAATAGTATTGGTGGCCTAGTAAACTCCCGCACCCTCCCCCATCACCAAAAAGTTGTCCAATCCCCCTTCACACCTGCCTGCTCAGGACTCTCCTTCCTGCATGCCCCTTTTCCCTGGTCACCTAAGCTGAAATACGGCAAGAGTGATGGTGCCCGGACAGGCTTCTGCTCACCATGATGGGGCAGGGGGCATATTCAAAGGCCACTAGTGCAGGTGCTGACCTGACATCGCTACCACACACAATTTGGTGCAATGTCTATACAAATTAGAGCTCCTCTATGCATAACGGTGTTTTACTGCTGCTTCCCTGCTCTTTTCCCTGAGCATGGTTCCCTCCCCCCATTGGTCATCTGGTGACTGCATAGGACAGTCCTAGTAGTCTAGCAGTCCCCCCAGTATTTGATCACCCATCCAGTAGCTGTGAAAAATAGTTAAAAGGTATGTACCTCTCATGAGAAATGCAAATATGTTGTGCTCCCCTCATTAGCCATGCGTAAAATCCACTGAAAGAAAATTAATTGAACTGTTTAAAAGTGAATGCAAAGGAATAGTCCTAGTGGTCTACTGGGTCCCCCAAAAGGTCATCTGACCTCTGCCGAAAGGTTATCTGACCCCCTCCCAACCTGCCCACTCAGGGCCCTACTCCCCACGCACTCCCTCATCCTGTTCACCTAATTCAAACTATGGCAACAGTGATGGTGACTAGCATAGCCCTCCACTCACCACTTTGGCCAGCCACCATTTGACTGTCACTGAGTGATTATGAGTACTGTAGAAACTGAAACATAGAATTTGTCATGAAGCATAAAATGTGTCAGCATAGAAGGACCACTTGGCCCACCCAGTATGCCAATAACAGTAATGCACTGTTATGGATCAAGTTTTATCATTCACATTTCCTTAGTACCTCTCAGCCCTTGTTATAATATGTGTTTTTTCTGTGCAAATGTGCTGCTTCATTCTTATTTTCCATGCTTTAAAGTGTTGCTGTGATGTGCCTGTATTTTATACTGACATGCACAAATTCATTTTCTATGGAACTCAATGAGCTCTAGGAACCTCAGGCCATTAGAAGAAATTAACATTCAAGAGAACTCATTCTGCAACAGCTGGGAATAAGGATATAGATCAAAGGAGCACTCCCAATCAATTAAAGTGCTCCTTTCCTCTGTGCATGAGACACTCTTATTCTGTCAGGATTGTCCCTCATGCATGGCTGCTCTGGACTCAGGCATGCTCAATCAAAAATATATTAATACAGACAACAAAACAACATTTACAGTTGCAAGAGTGGTCTCGAATTCTTATGGTGTTAGAACTGCTCACCTTCAGTTTGCAGTTTTCATATGTGAAGAATGAATGTGAGAGCACTCTTACAACTGTGAGAGTAGTCTTGTTGCTCATTTTAACACACAGTCTGTTTCCCACAGTAAAAATATGGCTTATCTCATTAGCTGCCAACCCTCAAAAAGCAACTATAGAGCAACAAATTCAAATGAAATTAACTTAGAGTTTGTTCAGTTGATTTAGTATTTATTGTGGGTTGCACAACACTGGGGGCCAAAGGATGCTGAGGTACCCAAAACGGGCACTCACTATAACAGTCATGGTGGCTGGATGATGGTAGTGATAAAGGAAGATGAGGTATCTAAAATTGATGCGTTATAATATTTGTGGGTGGAAAAAGGGGGGGTGTAAAGGGATTTGAGGTATACAAAATGGGCACTTACTACAATGTTTGTGGAGGGGGAAAAGGAGGGGAGGCAAAGGAATCTGGGTCACCCACAACGCCTGAGATATTTGTTTTCTAAATTTCATGTAATAGCAAGTTGCTGGAGTTCAAAGTCTGCTACTTTGATGGTAATAAGGAAATGGAGGTTGAAGATAATCAAGCCGTGGACATCAACATATTCTATGTAGAACTCCTTGTCTAGCACTGATGCAATGCTACCTGAAAACACACACCAGCTGTAACAGCTTGCTAGTGTTCTAGACATCCACAGCCAAGCTCTAGTGTGTTCAATTTGCAGAACAGTGAACGCTTTTTGCTAGAAAAAACACATATTGTGGTGCACTGAACGTGGGACTCCTAATGGTGCCGTCTGTTGGAAAGCAAGTCTAAATGACATACAAGAATAAATAACCACATTCACTAATGAGCTGTAAGCTGAAGTTATTAGAGCCTTGTGCAGTTTTGTACATGCTGTAATAAATTAAACTCACAGCTCATTGGTGAGTGCATCTGTTTTTTCTTGTATGTCATTTATCACTTTTTTTGAGGATGTGAGGTACCTCTGTTGAAGCTTCATGAACAAAATTAAATTTTTAAGAAAATGTCAGTATTCTGTATGAGCAGAACAAAAAGCTGGAGGTGGACAAAACAATGATGTACCTAGTCAGCTCTTGAAACCAGTCACCATCTCAAATACCAATTTGACCTATACTTGGATGCTTTTATTGAAAACAGGATTTTTCAGTGTTCAGTCTGCCATCTCCAGAGTTTGAGCTGCCCTCCATAGCTGCCAGTGACTCTGGACCTAGCCCCACTGCAGAGACTGCCCAACTACACCTGTGGTCAGCCACACAGTGGTTATGGACTGGTTAAACTGACATTCACCGACCAGCTGGATTACAGCACTGGGGACTTGGCACTCCTAGAACTTATACACCATGATGATGTTAAAGATCTGGAACATGTACTATGGCTGGATGTCAATAAAAGTGCCTGTGTTCTCTGGTGTTCTATCAGATCACATTCCCTCTGGCCACTACCACATATATTGACACAATGTGAACTGGAATGGTAGCAGGGGGAAAAAGGGGTAAAAGCAACATTTACACTGAAGTTCGATTCAATCCAACCCAACACATCATTATTTATACAGAAGCCATCCAAATTAGCTCTGAGCCCTATACAGAGTAAAAACAACATAAATAAATGTAAATACATATGAGTATTATCAGTAAAATACATGGCATTATATAATACAAACAAGTTCTGCTAATGATATAACCGTATTTTTAAGAGAAAAACCTCTCAAACAATTTAATATCACAAACATTCAAAGGCTTGAGACAAAAGCCAATTTTTCAGGGCAGATTTAACATTAACTAATGAGTTTGCTTGCCTTAAACCTATCAGAAGGGCATTCCATAGTTGCAGGACAATAATCTCAAAATCCCTACCACCAGCCATTTTAAGGCTGAACATAGGAATTGCCAGCAACTTAAGATTTGCAGAGTAAAGAGCTCTTGTAGGACAATATTCAATGAGTAAATCTGACAGATATATTGGGCCACAATCATTAAGACATTTGTACGTGAGAGTACTATGTAAAATCAATCTGAAATTTAATTGGTAGCCAATGAAGGTCTCTGAGTACCAGAGTCATATGCTTTTGGAGGCCCATATTAGAGATGAATCTCACTGCAGTTTTGAGAACATGTTGCAATTTGTCAAGTTTGCAGTTCGGAAGACCCAATAACAAAGCATTACAGTAGTCAATTTTGGAAATAACAAACACATTTACCAGTGTTTTCAGGTGTGACTCACTTATAGTACATATT
This sequence comes from Neoceratodus forsteri, assembly GCA_016271365.2. Lineage (NCBI taxonomy): Eukaryota > Metazoa > Chordata > Ceratodontiformes > Ceratodontidae > Neoceratodus > Neoceratodus forsteri. The sequence goes on along the minus strand of CM057453.1, from coordinate 1,208,703,895 downwards.
TCCTGACTTCAAAGATTCTCCTAAGGTGAAAAATGCCACTCTAGTCAGTTTATATGAGATTCAAAAGTCAGATTGGAATCCAGTAGAACCTCTAAGTCTTAACAATTGTTGCTGCTTTCAGAATACAAGCTAGACCTGGAATTTCTAACCTTCCTATTGACAAACAATTCTGATGACTTTTTGTACCAAAAAAATATTCTTATTTTAAGATTTAACTGCAAAACATTTACAGTACTGATGTGTGAATACCTTTTCTCGAATGTTCGCCTGAATATTCGGTATTCAGAATCCAAATATTTTGGTATTCAAAATGTCTCTTTCTGCTTAAAAAAACAAAACTACAGGAACACACTTCCCCTGCCCCTGCTTTGTTCAATGTCCCACCCAACCATTAAACCTTTACTCCATCCCCCCACCCCTTGTCTGCACCTGATCTCACCCTCCTCCTCCCCAGCACCAGCACAATATGTTACATTTTCTGGATGACTGGCACAACCTGCCCACCTCCACAGCTAGCCCCATGTGGTTCAACAAAAAGCAATTCTTTGCACTATACAGAATTTCCCCCATCCCACCACCATGACGGTATTCTTATTCCACCTTCCTCCCCCCAGCACCCAAGTAGTGGTGCTTTGAAGAAGGTCTCCTCTATGGCCAGATGACTTCTAATGAATAAACGCACTTGCTCTGTCTCTACAGAAACCCAGCTAATCACGTGATCAGCTGCTGATGCTCATCACTGATTTCACACTTTCATGGGTACTGCTGACTTCCTTCTCCTCAACTGTCTTTTTCTCCACAATATCCTCTGCCTCCTCTCTATCTCCCAAACCACCTGCAGACACTTTCTGCAGATGTGGTTCCCACCTAGCCATATGTTTGATTTTAAGATGAATATGCTGTTCACCTGTGCCAAAACGAGACCCTTTCTTGTCATGGCTTACTCGGCCCTGACAAAGCTGGCATATTTCCTCAGTGTCATCTTTTTGATCAGTAATAAAAAAAAGTCCCAGACAAGGGATTTTGAAGGATACAGAAATTAATGGGGATCACCACTTGTGGTGGCCACCACACCCACATTTGTTTCTGTTCTGTGATGTGTTATCATATATTATGTTTTGTCACAGAAGTTGCCTACCTTTCAATTTGAAAAATTCATACATTTTGCTATCACACTTTGACTTTTTGTTTTCAGGCTCCCATGAAGGATCGATGATAGTGTCATCTTCACCTTCACCCTCAGTCTCCTCCTTCTCCTCCTATCACTGGTCCTCCTGTTCCTCATTTTCCTGAGATGGCAGTGGCACGCATAGCTCTGCCACTGTATCATAGTCAGACTCAGGTCTAGTACCACTACCACAGGGGATTCTTTTTGATACTGTTCAACACCACAGTGTTTACTTATTGGTGCTGATGGAGTTGAGGACATTTCATATAACAGATCTTGGCTCTGGTTGCCACCTCACTCAACTAAGAGAGCAGCCAAATCAAGTGCTGAAAGCATGTTAAGGGCACCACTAACATCACACACTGCAGACACACTACTACCTCCTGCAGCCATATCACGCCCTCGTCCACCTCGACTGGTTGTCACCACTATCCCTTTCCCTGCCTTTACTCCCTGTCTACTCTTAATTTTTCTTTTACCACTGATTCTGATGAGGTAATGTGCAACAGCACTAGTGGCTTGAACAATAATAAAATTACTGCAAATAGTAAAACAGTTACGATTAAATTTAAAACAAAATTCAAAATGAAAAGAAAGAGTTAAAATGTTATGATAAATAATATTCAGAAATATTAAAATACTAATGTTCTACAACTACCTGCCAGAGCCCTGGACAAATGTTAGCATTTTCATAGCACTGGAACACTGACAGCCTGATTTTAAACGAGATGCAAATGCCGCTAGTCCCTGGTGCACCGAACATACGGTACAGGGGGCTTATGGCATTCCAACAGAACTGATTGGGATTTTCTGTTGGGTGCATCAAATGCCACAAGTTAGACCAGCTCCACCCTGTTCTAGCTTTGCAACATTTGGGGACCCTGTTTATGGGGTTTGCACCAAACATTTGCTGCAAGCTGCCTTAAAGTGTGGAAAATGTCACAACTGCACCAAACATACTAAAATTGGGTGCACATTGTGGCAATGTGTTTGGTGCAGTTTTGTCAAACATCGGGGTTGATGCAAGGTTTGATGAAAGCCATCTGTCAACCTTTGAAAATCGGGCTCTGAGAATTTACGTAAATGATGGGACTTGAGGAAAATAAATTGTCTGAGAGTGACACTGAAAATGCACTGAAACTGGTGCTGCTTTTATCTGCAGACAAAAACCTGCCCCTCTCCCCACACACAGCACTAGTCCAGCACAGTAGAACCACACAGAAAGGGAAGGGGAACATTTAACTAAACTGTAGGCAAAAACATTCAAAATTAAGTCTGTAGATGCAGAACAATGAGTAGAATGTTTTTTTTTAAATACAGTTTATTTTATGCAATGAACAGCAGTACAAACTGAGTCAAATCTGATTTCTAAGTACAGTGTAGATCCAGCTCCTGAAAACACTTCCTAGAACTGCACACATCACAGCTCTTCTGGTCTGTTTTCCTGCTGCATTGTAATCATGTGATATGCAGGCCACATGGAGCAGCAACAGCACTGAATGACTTAGCCTTTTTGTGGAGTCCCAATGAGCTTCACCAAGAAAGCTGTAAATCTGCATCTTCATAAAGTTGCCAATACCTCAAAGCCTGACTTTGGAAAGTGTGAATAACTTTGTGAAGTTGTGGGACTTTGCAAAGTTATTGAGAATTGAAGTTATCCAAACTTTGCACACCACAACTTAGCTGATTCCAAATTTTTATTTAAAAAAATTACATTCCTTGCCCTAATGGTTCCAAAATTATTCCATTTTAAAGAAGACATTATCTTTCAAAGTCTTTAAATTTGATGGACTGCATCTGACTAAGGAGGGAGTCAGTGCATTGGGGCAGAAGTTTGACGTCTTTGCAGAATATTTAAACTAGCAAATGGGGAGAGGGGTGCAGCACCCCATACCTCGAATGGGAAGAACACCCCTCCCCCCTCAGCTAGTGGTCAAACAGAGATTCAGTATGTTTGCAGTTCATTTGCATCACCAGGTAAGAAAAAAGGTTTGTCTCCCCATCCGACGCACAGGGGTAATGCCAAACCTCACCCAACAACTAACATACCAAAATCTGGCCATTGGAAAATCATGTACACAAATGCTGACAGCCTGGGAAATAAGATCCCAGACCTGCAGGCAATAATGTCAGAGGCTAAACTGGACATAGTAGCAATTAGTGAGATGTGGTTTACCAGTAACCACACTTGGGAGACTTCAGTACCTGGCTATGTATTGTTCAGAAGAGACAGAGGTGCAAAAAGGGGGGGAGGAGTGGCCCTGTATGTCAATGAAATTATCAAAGCTACAGAAATTCAGAATACACGTAAGGAGCCAGAAGAACTGTGAGTCACCCTGGAAACAGGAAATGGGACAGCCATAAGAACTGGGGTTGTCTACAGGACCTCAGACCAGGGGGAGGACATAGACACATTACTGTTAGAAGATATACAAAACATGACAGCTAAAGGGGAGGTTCTGATAATGGGAGACCTCAACATGCCAGATACAGATTGGTCAGTACCAGCAGGAACATCTGCCAGAACTAGACACACAGTGGATTCCCTGCAGGGGGAGGGCCTCAAACAACTGGTACAGCAACCCACAAGAGACAGGGCTATCCTAGATCTAGTACTGACTAACAGGGAAGGGACCACAGATCTCCAGGTAGAAGGTCACCTGGGGGCCAGTGACCATCACATGGTATGGTTCAATTTGGCTACTACATCTAAATCATCCCATTCCAAGGCAAAAATATGGGACTTCAGAGGAGTTGACTTTGATAAGATGGCCAACAGAGTTAAGCTAGCCCTGGCAAAAGAAACACAGGTGAGGGGTACAGGCAAAGTGGGCAAGCATTAAGGATCCAATACTTGAAGCAACATCCCATTGTGTTAGACAGAAAAGGAAGTGCAAAGAAGAAGGAAACCACTATAGTTCTCAAATAGCAGAAAAGGTCAGAGCCAAAAGGCTGGCCTTCAGGAAATATAAGGGAACACAACAGGATGAAGATAGGGAGGCATACCAAACTGCCTCTAGGGAAGGTGGAAGGCAGTAAGGCAGGCAAAGTCCCAAACTAAGGAAAAACTAGCACGAATAGTAAAAGAAGGTGACAAGACTTTCTATAGATACATTAGAGAAAGGAGGAAGTCCAGAGGGTTATTGCTAAGCTTAATGGAGAAAAGGGAGCATGTGAGGAGGAGGACCTGTAAAGGCATCTATCCTAAATAGATACTTTGCTCAGTATTTACTGAAGAGAAGGTAGGGCAGGGCCCACAGCTCAGCATCATGGACACAGGGGGGAAGGAGGTGAGCACTACTCCCTTCACAAAAGAAAGGGTCCTACAAGAGCTTGCTAAGCTCAAGGTGGATAAGGCAATGGGACCTGGTGGCATACATCCCAGGGTACTTAAGGAGCTAAAGATGGAACTAGCAGAGCCATTAGCAGAACTGTTTAGTGAGTCTCTGAGCACAGGAGAGGTCCCAGAAGACTGGAGAAGGGCTCATGTGATCCCACTCCACAAGAGTGGTAGCAGGGAGGAGGCGGGGAACTACAGACCAATCAGTCTTACCTCAGTAGTGGGCAAGATTATGGAGGCACTCCTTAAGGAAAGGATAGTGCAACACCTAGAATCCATAGGGGCACAGGATCCAAGACAGCATGGGTTTACAAAAGGAAGGTCCTGTCAAACTAATCTCATAGATTTCTTTGACTGGGTAACCAGAGTGGTGGACCAAGGGGAGCAGTTGATGTCGCCTACCTTGACTTCAGCAAAGCTTTTGCCACTGTTCCACATAGAAGATTGATAAATAAGCTGGGTAGGCTCGGGGTGGGTCAGAAGTTGGTCAACTGGGTGGCAAACTAGTTGTTGGGCAGAAAACAGAGAGTGGTGGTAAATGGTATACAGTCAGAAGAGATGCAAGTCACAAGTGGGGTACCTCAGGGATCAGCCCTGGGGCCAGTCCTCTTCAACACCTTCATTAGTGACCTTGCAGATGGACTAGAGGGTAAGGCTTGTCTGTTTGCAGATGACACCAAGATCTGCAACAGAGTAGATGATCCAGATGGGGTGGGCAGAATGAGAAGAGATCTGGATAAACTAGGAAAATGGTCAGAAGAGTGGCAACTGGGATTTAATGCAAAGAAGTGCAAGATCATGCACATAGGGAGAGAAACCCTGAAGCCACCTATAGGCTGGGAGAAGAGTTGCTAGCAGTCACAAAGGAAGAAAGATACTTGGGCATCATCATCACTGATGACCTGAAATCATCCAAGCAGACCTCTAAAGCAGTAGGTAAGGCTAGGGGTGTTAGGGTGTAATAGTAGGGTATCACAAGTCGTAAGAGGGAGGTGTACAATCCTCTTACAAGACACTGGTTAGGCCCCATCTGAGTACTGCGCAGTATTGGAGGCCACGCCTTCACAAGGACATTAACCAAATTGAGGCAGTCCAGAGAAGGGCAACCAAAATGGTGCAGGGACTGCATCAGAAACATATGAGGACAGATTACAGAGCTCAATATGTATATCCTTGAGCAAAGGAGGAGAGAGGTGATATGATCGAGGCATTCAAACACCTTAAGGGCATTAACAAGGTGAAAGAGTCTAACATGTTTAAATATAAGAAAATAGCAGGACAAGAGGACATAGCATGAGATTAGAGGGGCCGATTAAGGGGAATATGAGGAAATTATTTTTCACAGAAAGGGTGGTGGATGCATGGAATGGCTTACCACAAGAAGTGATGGCTATGAATACAGTGCAGGGCTTCAAACAGGCATGGGATAGGCATAAAGGAGCAATACAAATGACTATGAATAGATAGGCCACTGACAGAGCAAAGACCGATGGCACATTTATAAGGTAGAAAAAAGAAATGTGCAGACTGGATGGGCCTTGCGGTCCTTATCTGCCATCAACTTCTATGTTTCTATGTTTAACTTTGAAACTGTTGGGGCTAGAAACTTAATTAGTTTTTTAGATGAAAGCTTGGAGTCCAGCTGTTAATCATTGGCACTGTGGACGCTGTTTTTATTGCTGATAACATTTTAAATGTATCAATACTATTCGAACCCGCTTTTTCTGTATATTATCGATATATGTTCTTTAGTTGTGTCACAGTCAAATAAATAGTGATGATACAATTTTTTGTATCAGTAGACTGTATCATAGACTGTATATAACTGTTTTTCGGATCAATTTGTATGTCATTTTTTTTATATGTTACAGCAATGTACTTTGCGTATATTGTTAGTTGTTATTTGTGTGATTTATGAACTTGACCTTTGGGTCGACTCTGTAAATGGCATTGAAGTGCCAGTGGTCTTATCTGATAATTTCAATAAACAAATCAAATAAAAATCAAATCAAATTGATTTATTTAGATTAATACATACAATTTAAATGATGGTTTTACAAAAAGTTTAATAAAAAATATTTTTAACTTTTTTTGAACTTTGGTATTACTACGTTAATTAGTTGTTGTGTAGTTTTCAATTAAATTTTCATTCATCCTATGGCCTTAATGATATTCTGAGCATTTCAGTCTCTATTCTAGCAGTACCAATTCTTTTCTCAGAAGATAATAAAAAAATAGAAAATTATTCAGTATCTGTAAAGTGAATTGTTCCATAAACACATATTTTTCAAAATACTGTTTAATTACATTGGGAGGATACCTTGGGAGGTTTGAGAGGCGAAGACAATGCTGGGGTCAATGAGAAGGCTGGGTGTCAATGGGAAGGCTGGAGGTTCATTGTGGAGGTGTAAGAGTTACTGGTGGCTGGAGGCCCAGTACAAAGGTTGGGAGGGCAGCAGGGCCAGATTATGCCAGTTTCTGTGCTCACATCTGAGTGCCACCAGTAACAGTCTGGAAAACCTAACTATATTCTAATGTTTTAGTCCATTACACAGAAGTATAATGCAGTAGTGTGGTAAGTAATGCAGTTCACCTTTGAGCAGCACAATTACAGAGTGGTGCACAATCAGCCGGCTGCAGCTGTGCCAGTCGGTATAGGCCTCCCCTTTCTGACTGAGTATTGAGTATAGAGGCAGTGTGATCCTGTAGGCCTTTTTATGATATTCTGCCTTAGTGGTTTGATTCTCCCCTTGGTCACCAACCTGAGTGTTTTCAATCTAAAAGCACATAAAGAAGGTTTTGATCAGTTTACCTTATTCAGCACTGCAGACAGGTTGTTGTATTATAGGATGTACTACCTGTAGTTCTGAAACTTTCCACACAAAACCACTTTCTAATCAGCGATTGTGATTGAAGTATACACCAAGAGGTGAGGTGCAGTTTGGTGGAGTATAACAAAATAAGGATGGGTTTGGGGGAAGTGACACATTCTCTGAGAAATGTCTGGTCCTAGATTCAGCTGCACTTCCTGAACTTTTATGTATTGCATATTCAGTGGCTGTCATGTTACAGGTCTCTGCTGTGATGGCTGGGCCTGCATGACCATATGCCCTCTGTGGATACTGGGTGTATTGCAATCTATTCCATCTGAAGTTCTGCTGCATGGCTCACTGCTGAGAAGACCAAAATACAGTGGGGACAGTAAAGATCTACTTATTGGTTCATCTTTTCAGATATTTATTTGATAGGTACAGCAGCTTAAAAGTCACATGTACACAACAAATTCATGTTTAGTGATTCATATACCCTGATCACTTCATCATGATATAAGCATGTATATAACAATATTAAAAAATATATAATAATTGTCCTTCATTTCTCTCAGTGGGGTGGCCAGTTATTATTTTGTGTAATAAATGGCTGGTTACTACAACAAGCACACGCTCAAACCAGGAAGTAGCTCTGCTCGAGACTCGCTCGGAGCACAGTAATCTGTCACACAGTAGGCTTTTTTTTCTCTCACAGTTTCAAACTGCTCAGTAACCAGACATCATTAAATAATAGTTTTAAAACATGGGCTAACCTGTTAAATAAGAATTCCCCCACTACCAGCAAACTGAAAGTGGTCAGACAAATCTGGTTTTGCCAGCAAACCAAAAGTGGTCAGGTTCAGACATTCATCACTATTGTGTGAGTTTGGCACCAAGTAAAAATAAAATAGCTACTGTCCTCAATAACAGGAACTAGGAGTGAACTCAAAAAGCAAACTACTACATGCTGCAGAACTCATATACCTGCCTTCAGCTTGGGGAGGAAGAAAAAACTGATGGACAGAAAGCACAAAAATAAAGCATGGGGTAGTGTGTATACTCAAATTTAATGCACACCCTCAGTGTGGGACACTTTTATAAGCCCCTCAATATATACTCTCAAGGTTTATGTAGCATTCTACCACTCAGGTGTGGATTAAGTTCTCACAGTGCACACCACCCCATGCATTATTCTCTATACAAACAATCTTTAATTCTGACATCTATCTCATTTTACTTCTTTGTTTAATGTTTAATATTTTATGTTCTTTTCTATATGATCATCACTAGAATACCATAACATCTTACATAGAACTTCAGAATTGCATTTTCTACTTTCAGAAATGTTTTTCTTCTAGTTAAGAAAAAATAGAAACATAGATTCTTGTCAGCAGAAAATGCTCTTTAGGCCCATCTAGTGGGGCCCTTGTCCTTGCATATTCCATCACCATGAATCCTAGTTAGTCATAGGTGTCATTCCCTTCCCTGTTCCTCAACTAATATGCCCCTGTGCCTATCCCATGCATGCTTGAAGCTCACCATAGACTTTGCCCCCACCACTTCCTCTGGCAGGCTGTTCCAGTCATCTACCACCCTTTTTGCAAAGAATATTTCCAAACATCTTTCTTAAACTTTCCCCTTTTCAGCTGCATTGCATGCCCCCTTGTTCTAGTACCTTCTTTTCTCTGAAATAATAGGAAATAAGAAAATACTATCTCCAAGTGTGGGCAGCTTCTAGTGATTCATTCATTCTCTCTCTCTCTCTGTTTCCTACTCCAGTAATATACTTACCATAACCATTTTCTGTAGAAATTTTTTTTTCATATACAGTATGTAGAGGCCTTAATAATTGTATTACTTACCTGTTAGCTGCTGTTCTCTATTTTATCCTTACATCATATGGTGCTCCCATCACTTCACCTCTACAATAATAATTGCCAAGCATCTTTAAATCAACATACTATATATTCATCTATTCCCCTTAGTTAAGTCTCTATGATAAAATGTAAAACATTTCATATCATTTCATAGCACCTCAGACATTGGATCATTTCTCTGGTTTTATCCTATAACAACAGCCCCCACCTTAAGAGATGAGACACAGTGATTTAATCATGGAGTGTTTCGTGAGATACAAATATGCACAGTATGGTTAATACAGCAAGGTGAGATCTGTGAATGAATTTTAAGCTAAAGAATTACTTTTTAATTAAACAATTTGAGAAGGCAGGCTTCTTAAAGGATTAAGCTGTATAAGAAATGCTAAAATGCTAAAAGTAGAGTACAACTCACAAAGGTGCTGTGGTGCTGTGATATGTCAGAATGATAATAACTAGTAATGGTGCAAAAAGCATGGTGTGATATGGCACATAGGACGGCAATGCTATGCTGTTTGGATAGAATAAGGTGAATAATTGCATGTTTTTGTGTAATTCCCTAACTGGCTGAACATGTGTACTGCAGGGTCATCACAAAGTTGCATTTCCACGAAACATGGCCCCCTAATGTGTGTTTGATAAAATAATAGACTTTTTTTTTTTTTACTATGGAAAATTGGTATGCTCCCCTACATTTTTCATTACCAACATGAAAGTGTGCCAAGTCTGATGCACCTGTGCAGTTGCTTAAAATAAGGATTTATGTTTATTTCCCTTTTCCGGGCTTCTTCAATTTCTTTTATCTTTGTGCCTGCCAGTACCTGTAAAGCCATACTTACTTTTTTCAAATCCACAGCTAAATGGTACCATACACAATAGTTTCTCTACCTGCCACTGTGTGTATATATGCTCACGAGGCAGAGACCCTTAAAATCTTTTCTTTCCTAGTATTAACACTCATAATATGAAATAGCATTGGCAGTGAAAAGTAATGCTACATTTAGGCTGTTATTTTTGTGTTATTTCTATTCCATCAAAATCACAAAAGACTTGTCCACTCAGATACCTTGCTTTTCTAATGACCTCATCATACAAGAACAATGCACACCCTGAAGTTCTATTCATGTCCTAATCTGCTTTAATGAATACCTTATTTTTATTGCTACTGAACTGGTCTGCCAAACTGAGAGTAGGGTGCGATTAATAATAACAATAATAAAAGCCCAACTAGATTTATGACAAGTAGCATTCATAACAGGGCATCTGAGCTCAGAGTACCTCCATTTGCTGGCCAACCTGTTCATGGTAGCTGTAAATAACCCCACTCTATTCGCTGCAGTCATGATAGCCATTGGAAAAGCCTTCAACCCAGTAGAGTGGGGGCTACCTCTACAACATGCTTCATCAAATGAGGTCTGATCCCTCATTTATTTTTGGTATTAAGACTCTTTACTCATCTCCAATGGCCAAGGTCTTAACAAACAATACCCTATCAATCACTTTATTTCTCCAAAAGTGTATGAGGCAGTCATGGCCCTGTCCCCCCCAATATTTTGTCTTGCCATCAAACCAGTGGCCATCACCATCAGGCAGCACAATTCTTTATAAGGGATCTGCAAACTTCGGAATATTTTCATGTGGATGATCTAATGGTCCTTCTCAAGACACTCCAGGATCAATGGATTTCTCTCAGGAAACAGGCTTGAAAGTTAATCAGAGTAGAACAGAGATCCTACCACTGAACTCTCTTTGCCCCAGCTCTCCTTTTACCAGTAGACGTTTGAAGTAGGCACTAAAAGGGCTTACCTACCTGGGTATTCAAATCTTTCAGGATCCCAAAGTGATCGGCAATAAATCTTTCCCCTTTGCTATTTATTTATTTTTTTGTTTATTTCAGTTTCAAAGTTATACCTTTGAGCCGAGGGGCTCCTTTACAAAGGTTCCATGTCAAAAAATACAGGACGATACATTGGTTACAGAGAGTTATGGGCATTCAAGACTGTAAAATACAGATAGGTTACATAGCAGCTACAGTTACAGAAGTGTTGGGGAGAAGACAACAGAACTCCAGGAGTGCAGTACAGTGTATTAGCAAGTTCAGTATACAACTTAAGGCCAGGAGATTCCTGGGTTACATAAGTACATAGTGTTAGAATAGTCTCAGCCAGAGGAGTCTTTATCTAGGGTTCATCAGAGAGACATAGTATTGAAAAGGGGTGGGGTGGGGAGAAGGAGGGCAGGGGTTAGGGAGGGATGAGACAAGGGAGAAAGGAGTGGGCAACTAGTGTTATAACTGGGTAGCCAGAGTCTAAATAAATTTGCCATGGATTCAGGTGACAGTCCTAGTAGTGATTTGTTTCCCACCAGGCAGACCTGGTATTTTATTCTGAGATAGAGTGGAAGTAATCCAATCTCTTTATATAGTGCACTTGTATGGGTCAAGTAATCTTCCCCAAGTACCAGCCTACATGCCTTATTAAGGAAGATTTTGACCCTTTTCAGTGCAGTATCAGAACTGGCCCCATAGGTCACTAGCCCATAGTCCTGATCCCGACTTGATTCTCCATGGCCTCACCTCTCCATTCCCTCTGTGGGGGGGGGACCCAGCAACCATTTCCTCAGTTGGGAGAGGGGCACAGCGGGTGGTGGAGGTGACAGCAAGGAGACCCCCCGGGCCGGAGAGATACCCAGTAAGTACCGGTGACTGGAGGTAAATAAAGTTGGGGGGAAAAAGAAAGAAAGGGGGGTTAATATGAATATTGGCCTGTGGTTTGGTTTGACAGATTGGTTCTGTCACCACTTTTAAAAACAGGGGTGATGAGTGCTGACTTCCTTTGTCTGGGAACACTCCCATTCTTAGGAATGTATTAAAGATTTCAGTCAGTGGTGCTGCCAGGTCGTCTAGGGTGAGGGCTACCATCTTCATATCTATTAAGTTGCTTCCAGTCCTTGTCTTACCTTAGACCCGCTTGACATATTTTAAGGTTTCAGCTCTGGTTATTTGACTGAAGTAAAATGGAGGTATGTCGTTTTGGTGAGAAGGGGGTGTGCCCACATATAGAGGCAGTTCAAGCGGTTGAGAGGTGAGGTAGGTGCTAGGTAGAACAGCACTAAGGTCTGTGAAGGCTTTATTGAAGGTGTTAGCAATATCTCTGGGCTCCTGTATTGTCCCTGATGTGGTGACAGTCAGGTCAGGGGGTGCCTTGGAAGCTCTTTCCATTAAGGATTTCACAGAGTTCCAGAAGTCCCTTCTGCAACCCCAACTCCTGCCCAGGAGATCTTTATAGTATGTGGCTTTTGCATTCCTAATGAATTTTGTGCTTTTATTTCTGACTGCCTTGTAGGCAATGAGGTCAGCTTGTCTCCTAGTGGCTTTAGCTTTATGCCAAAGATTGTCTCTGTTATGTACAAGCATGGTGAGAGAGCCAGAGAGCCATGGGTTTACAGTCCCTTTTACTTTTTTGGACTTGTAGGGGGCAAAGATGTTGCAAGCATTAGTAAAAATAGTGGAAAAAATATTCTAAGGCGTGATTTGCATCCTTGGCTCTATCTAGCGTGATCCAGTTGACCAGTCTCAGGTACTATTTGAAAAGCTCCAACTGTCCATTTCTCAGTGAGAGGTTTCTTGTGAGCTGAGGAGTGCACTTTGTGAATTTATTGGTCCAAGTGCACATCACAGGGGAGTGGTCACTGAGGGAGTCTGGTAAGACTGATACCTCAGTAATATGTTCCAGGCAGGTGGTTAGTAGCCAGTTAATGAGGGTGCTTGTACCCATTTGGTAGTTTAGTCTGGTGGCTTGGGTTACCATCTGGATGATGTAGAGGCCTAAGATTTGATCCCTTATGTCTGATGTATCTTGGGATTGACAGTTTCTGTTGAATTCACCAACTACCTCCCATTCCCAGGTTTGCTTGAGCTGCTTTTGGCTGTTAATGAACTGCTCAGTGCCTATGGTATGCTTTCCTGGGGGTATGTATACTGTGGAGAGCACTAGTACCTTGTTTTGATGGCCAGTGATGAGTTTGATAGTTAATATTTGTGCTTCCCTTGTGTGAAGGCTGTTTAGTAACACATGGCCTTTGATATCATTGTGCAGGTAGACTAGGCAGCCGCCACCTTGCTTAGACAGTCTGCCCTGGTGGAATGTGGTATACATGTAGCCATCAAGGGTCACAGTGACATCAGGAATCTTAGGAGACAGCCAGGTCTCCGTTAGTGAAATGATATCAGGTTTAAGTTGTGCAGCCCATGCCTGGAATTGTGGTAGCTTGAGTAGCAAGCTACCTAGATTTAATGAGACAATTTTGAGGTGTCCAAGCCCTGTGACGTCGTCAGTTCCCAGCGGTCCAGGTGCACATTCATAGATAGCAGAAATGGGATCATAATGAGTTTCCTGAGGTAGCATGTCCAGTATGCCCAAGCTGAGCATGTGTGCTTGCTCTTAGTGTGCCTGTGATTATTGAGTGTGACAGCAGGGGTGCAGTATTGCAGCAGGGTGGCAATGGGTATAGTTGGAGTTGTGGGAAGCTTGTCTTGTTGTGGTGGGAGTTTGTATGAGCTTGCCATAGGGAGGTTTGCCATTGTCCCCATTGTTGTACCACCCTCTGGCATTAGGGTGTGTGTGTGAAGGTTGACTAGTATGTTAGGGGTACTGCTCTATATTCCCCAACTTGCACACAAAGCATGAGAACAAGGAGTATTAGAAGTGAAGGTTTGGAATGTCCCTGCATGTCGGGATGTACTGACCAGTGCTGAGTAGTCAGGTTAGATTGGCAGTAGGAGGGTGCCATACTACCTGACCCAAGAGAGAGGGAAGCATTTTATACACTCCTTGGAAATCACAGTTGCCATGCTCAGAATGGTTACTGCTCCTACTTTATCGTACTTCTATCACACCACTCCCTTTTGATAACCACAGGCTGCTTTTTTGAGGATAAATACTCTGATGGGTGATTTCTTTCGTGAGGGTAAGCCACTGAGATATAGTAAGGTCAAACTCTGACTACAATGGCACAAAGGGGTGGTGGGGCTCCCTGTTTTTTTGACTACCATATTGCATTTTTGGGTGCTCAGATGCTATGGTGGTTTGCTTTACCTGATTACAACTCACCTCAATGAACATGGATGGAGACAGTACTTGCAAGGGATCCCCACCCTTCTATGCACCAAGCCCCCCAGAGACATAGGTATAATCAATCCTATCAGTATTTAGCTCTATTATACAAAGGAAAGAACATTTCTTGAATTATGATTGGTCAGTGCCTACTTTCAGCAATGATGTTATCCTAGCATAACACTCTATGAAGGTCTGGCAGAAACATAACCACAGTGATATGAAAAAGAACCCCCCCCCAATGTCAAGCCCTTCATCTGCTTACAATTAGATACACAATCCCCCACTAAGGCCCCCTGTCCTCGGTGTCTTTCTCAGATAGTAAAATCAATCATCAGTGTTACTGTGAGCCACTTTACAGTAAAATAGAAACTGCCATTCCCACCAATGTTTCAGTCCCCTGCTAGTCAACCTTGACATGTCTATGTTCAGTGTATCTGTTAAAGCAGAGCACATGCCACTAAGTGATCACCAGCTTCATTTCTCACTCCCGGTAACTGCAGAATTTTCTTCTCTCAGTGCATAGCCAACTGTATGGAGAGGGAAAGGAAAAATTGTTTAAACAGGAGAGGCACACTAAACCGAAGCTTGTTTCCAGCTGTGACCTGGGAGCAAAAGGAGGCTAAGTGACTTGTGCAAGGTCACACAGTATGCAAGTGGGGGCTGAAGGATTCAAACCCAGGCTTCCAGATTTGCAGCTCAGAGCCTTAAACCACTGCACTATACTGCCTCCTGAACAACAGTTAGCAAGTGAACAATAAACTGCAGTCCAAACCATGGCCAATGCACATCAACAGGCAGTCTGACGGGAAGATGCATGGAGGAGGAACATCAAGAAAAGACACAGAGAGTATAGAAACATGTAAAAAATAGTTAAAAGTTATGTCAGATTCACAGGCTATCAGGTGGCAGGTAGACAGGTGAACAGTAAGGAGACACCTTGTGAAAGAGAGAGAGAGAGAGACTACTATGTAGAGGGAGTGAATAGGCAGCATGTAGTAGCAGCACCACAGGAGAAGGCACCATGAAGCAGCAGTACCACCTAGTGGAATAAACAGATATTGTGGCCTCCTTTTTAAATACATATACCTTTTAATTATGTAAAAACCAAACAGAAACATTAAAAACTATTTTTTAATCATTTTGCTACATAAACAAGCCATTATGTAATAGTAATAATGAACTCCAGAGGTGTGTGTTATATGGGACAATGTCACTTCTTGGTTGTTAAGTGCACTCAGTCTGTGGCCTCATGCTTTAACCCACCTGAGGTATGATGTTATCCCAGCACAACACATACCCTTTTGTGGATTATTGCTTAATTAAGATGTTGGCTGGCCTCAGCAGACTAATAAAGTGGCCCATGACCGACCCCTGCTCCCTGGACCCATCTGTGTAACAAATCAAAAAATTATAATTGGATGGCTTCTCATATCTTGGACTCATTGGCACTAGGCAGGAGTGGAATGAATTAAAGATGTTTTTATCCTAGGTACATTTTTTCTAGATTCCTTTCAGAATCTAAGTACCATATATTTCATACCAAACAAAAACTTCTGGGAGTTCTTGCAACTCCAAAGTGCCCTCTCTCAATCCTTGAGAGATGATAATTCTCCTCTGTCCCCACTTCCCATATGGCTATGCTTCAACAAGGGTAGATCTGGACAGACACACTCTTATATTCATTAAGCCCTCCCAGATAAATCACAGAAGGCTAACAGCACTTGGTGGATCCTTGTTCAACACTAGAAAGTGGGAAGAGAGAATTCTTTTTTTTCCTTGGCTAATTCCACCAACTAGCCAGTCTGGTATCAGGCAACAAAGACCAATAAATAATGAGTCCAAGTCTCTGACTTCCTAATTACATTTGAATATTATTGTGCCCATAGAATTTTCAACTTAAAATAGCCACCATTCTTTTTTTTCTCTCAGCGAGAGCTCAGCCCCGATCTGCTACTTAGTAATGCTGCCCTTCCCAACTGTAACATATTCTATAAAAATTGACCTGCTGAGCAAAACACAAGGTACTGAGGTACCAGTGTTTCAGCCACCTGCTCTGACAGATTTAAACTGTTGTTCTACTGACTGCCATTTTTGTCTCGCTTACAGCATCGTTCACTTGGGAACATAAGCAGGAGGCTGGTAAGGACAGAGGTCTGGGTTTAAATTCTGTTTTAACTGAAATATTTGAATAGTTTTGTACTTGAAATTAGTTCTGTGTGTTAAAAATTACTACTTTGAGTTAGAACTGTTATACTTGGGCTGTGATATTGTAACTTTTGGGGCTTGGGAACACTTGTTTGGCAGTGATAATTAGAGTGAAATTTAAATGTGATGTTTGCCTCATGTTAGGGGAGGAAATTAACAAGAATCACCTTGTCTTTCATTGTTCACTTGGGAACATAAGCAGGAGGCTGGTAAGGACAGAGGTCTGGGTTTATATTCTGTTTTAACTGAAATATTTGAATAGTTTTGTATATGAAATTAGTTCTGTGTGTTAAAAATTACTACTTTGAGTTAGAACTGTTACTTGGGCTGTGATATTGTAACTTTTGGGGCTTGGGAAAACTTGTTTGGCAGTGATAATTAGAGTGAAATTTAAATGTGATGTTCTTAAATACTGAAAAATCACTGGGGGTTGGGATTGAAGGGCTGTATATTTCTGTTTGGGACTGAAATTTGAAGCAACAGGAACTGGTGGGCCTGTGACATCATACGGTACCTGATGTCTGCATACACACACTGTTAGTGGGACTGGACACACACTGGACTGTATGTGTTTGTGAGACTTGGGAACTTTACTGGTGGGATTGAAATTGGGTTTGTAAATAACTGCAGTCAGTATAGAGAGAAACTGTATTCCAGGGGGAAGGGACTGAGAAAAGGTGCCATTATAAACAGAGGGGGACAAACAGGGGTGGCTTTATTCCACCATGGGCAGACATCTCTGAAGGGGTTGTAGGCTGCACAGGCTGTGGGATGGCAATAATCCTCAATTGGGCCTGAGAGGGAGGCTGCCCACTCTGTAGACAGCTATCTTGTATCAGGAGTGAAGTATATTGCTATGAGTAAGCTGGGGAGTTGGGGGTTGTCAAAGGATAAGGGGTGTGGATATGGGCAGCAGAAGGGTGAGGCTGAGGGGAGGCTGGGGCAACGCTCTGAAATTATAGGACGTTATGTTACGGCAAGCAGGAGGGGCGATATTAGGGACAGAGGACCCTTAGATAGGGATGTCAATGCTAAGGGAAAAGCGTACGGGGTGAACATTCCGAATACAAAGAGAGTGGAGGGGAAAGAGTCAGGAGGGGCTGTTGTGGGGAAGCCTAGTAGAGCAGACATTGAGAAGGGAGGGGCTGTTGTGGGGAAGCCTAAAACAGCAGACTGTGGGAAGGGAGCTCCTACGGAGAACAGAGCAAGAGGGGAGGAAGAAGGGCAGTTTAGAGGTGCAGTCAGGGGAAACTAGGGTTACTTGATGGAGGCTGACATAGAGTGTCACAATAAATTTGAGCTACTAAGCAACCTAGATGGGGAAGAAGGGGTTGGGAAATGAGGAAACTCGATACAGAGGCCGGGGAGGGAGTCGGATACCCATAGGGCATCACAGACTGGCAATGGAAAGGATAGAAATAGTCCCAGAGGGAGAAGGGAAACATAAATGTTAAGCAGATAGGGAGATGCAACATATTGCAGACATGAGGGAGGAGAGCATGACTGGAGAGAAACTGGGAGACAAGGAGGTGGGGGAGGAGCCCCCCCTTCAACAGGGGGGTCAGTACCAAGGATGGGGCCCTAGTTAAGGGGACCCACAGAGAGCCTCTGGAGGTAGGGGTACTATTACAAGGGGGGAGGATGGCGGTGTGGGGAAGGGAAACCATCAGGGCCAGGATAAATGGTTCAGACAAGAGAGGGTTAAAGGGGACACCTATTCAGAGGGGTTCTGAGTTAAGTGGGCAAAATAACGAGGGAGGCAGAAAGGGGAGGGTGACAAGGGGGTCTCTAATAAGGCAGGAAGACTCCCATGGAATTGAGATCACGAATAAAGGGGGGGGGATGGGGGCTGAGAGTGCATAGTGGAGGTAACCATAAGGATGATGGCGTTAAGGTTCTGTTGGGAGACTCAAGGATTAGGGTGATCCAGTGGAGGACGTGGGGTGGATGCTACAGCCAGGTGAAGGTAGTAGTATCTCTGGGCTGACAGTGCACAGAGCAAAGTTCATGGTTTACGAACTGGTTAGATCAGGAGGAAACTGGATTTCCTGTGCATTTGGGAACTAACGATCTAGAGAAAATAGCATTTTGAAATCCAAGCAAGGTTCCAAGAACTTGCCAGAGTCTGTCGGATAATGGATGCAACATTTCTTTTCAGAGATATTGCCAGTACCAAAGGCCTCAGTGGAGAAAAATGAAGATCCAGAGGTTAATGACTGGCTCAGGAAGTGGGGTGAAAGAGTGGGTTGGGGGTGTTAGGGAAGTGGAAAGGAGTTTGGGAGGATAAGGGACTGTATGCCAAGGACAGGCTTCATCTTGCCCCATTAGGGAAGGAAGTCCTTAAACAGGGGATGGCTGACTACATTCAAGAAAGGTGGGGTTTAAACTTGTGAGGGAAGGGATGAGGGGAGGCTGACCGAAGCCCTCTCCTGCAGATGAGGGAAGTAGCCTTCAAACCCAAGGGGAGGGGAAACAGACTGGGAGTGGAGGTTTCAGGAGAACAGAGGGAGGAGGGAGGCTAATGAACCTGGTTTGGGGTTCGACAAGGGACCAGGGATAAGGGGGTGGGGTTGAGTTAGTAAATGCCAGGAGCTTGGGAAACAAGTTGCCAGAGTTCCAGGCCATGCTGTTCCGGGGGCGGGGGGTGGATGTGGAGGTGGTCACGGAGACGTGGGCCAACAAAAACCATGACTGGTACCTAAATGTGCAGGGGTACACCATGCTTAGGAAGGATAGAAAGGAGGCAGAGGGGGTGGAGTGGCTATGTTCATTACAGATGACATACAAATTGCTAGGGTAGAAGAGGCAGAGGGAAACGTGGAGGCCTTATGGGTCACTTCTGATCCCCAGCAGGAGATAAGGTCAAGCTGGGTGTAGTACATGGCCCCGGGATGGGTGATGTTCTGGAGGATGGTTTGCTGGACAACATCATTGCCAGTGTGGACCAAAAGGAAGGGGTGGTGTTGATGGGACCTTAATATGCCAGGTACAAACTGAGGAACCATGTCCTCTAAGGTGGCCAAGGAGCAGAGGCTGCTGGACGGCTGTGGATGTGTTCTTAACACAGCATGTGATGGAGCCCACAGGAGGCATGTCCTGGACATGGTTCTGGCAGATGGGGATCTGGTAAGGGACATGGTTGTAGAGGATCCCTGACTGGGGCGACCACAATACTGTCTGGTTTCAAATAAGCATGGGGAGGGGGTGAGATCTAGGACACTGGCAGGGACTTCAGGGGGCAGACTTTGTGGGCATGGGAAATATTCTCAAGGATCACTTGAAGGGGATTACATCAATGACAAATGTGGAAAGGAGATGGGAGGTCATAAAACGGGGACTTCATGAGGCAGTCAGGACCTGCGCTAAGGTGAAACGTAAGGGAGCAAGGTCACATAAACCATGCTTGTGGTCCAGTGAAATTCAGGTAGTGGTCAGAGAAAAGAAGGCAGCCTACAAAAAATATAAAACAACAAGAGGGGATGGCAATAAGGAAATGTACCATCTTGCAACTAGAAAAGTCACCTGGATGGTGAGGGGGCAAAGTCCAGTAAAGAGCAGTGGCTGGCACAGGAGATACATGGAGGGGAAAAGGGGTTATTCCGGTACATTGGGGAGCGGAGAAAAACTAAGGGCCATCTCAGCAGATTGAGATCAGATGGAGGGTGGGTGGAAGAGGCGAGGGACCAGGCAGAGGTATTTAACAAGTACTTTGCCTCTGTGTTCACTAGGAGGGATGGATATCTACAAAGCAAGGCATGATGGGGATAGGAAGCAGCAGTGGAGGGATCAGGGGAGCAACAGAAATGGAGCAAGAGGAGGAGAGGTACCCTAGGTGTCACTCAGGATAAGGGACAAAAGGCCAGTATGGTGGAGGAATGGATGATGCCATCTCCGCCAAAAGGTGTGGTTAACCCTCAAGGCCCTAAAGAAAGACAAATTCCTGGGCGGATGGCATTCATCCGAGAGTACTATGGAATTGGCGGAGATACTGGCTGCACTTCTGGCGGAGCTCTTCAACAGGTCACTTGGAGACAGGAGGGTACCTAGGAATGGCAAGAGGCACATGTGGTGCCAATCCATAAAGGGGGGTTGAGGGAAGTACCACGTAACTATAGACCCATAGTTTGACCTCGGTGGTGGGAAAATTAATGGAGAGTATACTAAAGGAATGATTGGGGGTGTCCTTGGGGGAGGTGGGAGGTCTGGATAGTTGGCAACATGGGTTTGTGCCAGGTAGATCATGTCAAACCAATCTTGTGGAGTTCTATGAATGGGTAACATCAGAACTGGACAGGGGAAAGCCTGTGGATGTATTATTCTTGGACTTCAGCAAGGCGTTTGACTCTGTCCACCACATTGGTCTGGTGGAGAAACTGATGGGGTTGGGAGTAGGTCCTTTGATGGTCAGATGGATTGAAAACTGGCTAGCTGGACGCACCCAGAGAGTAGTGGTCTGTGAGGAGCTCTCAACCCAGAGAGGTTGGTAGTGGCACCGCAGGGCTCGGGTCCTGGGTCTGATCCTGTTTAATGCATACATATCGGACATCAGGGAGGGTATACGGTGTGAAATGAGTCTCTTCGCTGATGACTCCAAGATGGGAGCAGTAGTTGAGGGAGAAGAGGGGAGGTTGGCCCTGCAAGGGGACCTGGACACCCTGGAAAGCTGGGCTCACACATGGAAATTCAATTTCAATATCACCAAGTGCAAGGTGTTACATCTTGGGCGGGGAAACCCTAAACACAGGTACACCATGGGAGGGGAGGCGCTGGAGGCCTCAGTAGGGGAAAAAGACCTAGGGGCCATGGTGGATGTATGTATGAATAACTCTGACAGTGCAGGAGAGCGGCTAGCAAGGCAAACAGGATGTTGGGATGCATCGTAAGGGGGATCACCTCTAGGAGCAAGGAAGTGATTCTGCCGCTGTACAATGGACTGGTTAGACCACACCTTGAGTACTGTGTACAGTACTGGAGACCACACTTGAAGAGGGACATACAGCTCCTGGAGAGGATACAGAGGAGGGCAACTAAGATGATACGAGGGCTAGGGGATTTGACGTATGAGGACAGACTTGAGGAGCTCTGCCTGTTTTCATTGGAGGAGAGAAGAGATGGTGGGACATGATTGAGGTCTTCAAATATCTCAAGGGAATAAATAGGGTAAACATGGAGGGGATCTTTAGACTAAAGCAGGGAGGTATCACCAGAGGGCATGGTTTGAAGTTGGAAGGTGGAAGGGTGAGGGGGGAAAAGAGGAGGAGGTTTTTCACTGAGAGGATGGTAGACCCTTGGAATGCACTGCCTGGCGAGCTGGTTCAGAAATCCACAGTGGAGGGCTTCAAGAGAGGGTGGGACAGAAACAGAAAGTGGATGTATCAAATGATGGCCTGTCCCAGGGGGATGGGGATGGATGATAGGGGTTTCTGGAACACGAGGGGGGGGGGCCTCGGCACCCAACTAGGGATCTGAGGTTCGAGCAGACTAGATAGACCGTAAGGCCTAATCCGCTGGGAAATAGTATGTTAGTATGTAACCCCGCCCCCCACCCATGATGGCTAGTCTCCCCCTCTCCGCCTGCAGACAGTTTCATTTAATATGTTAGCCCAAAACATCCTCTCAACCCAAATCTGCACCCAAATGCTTGTTTTTGTTTAACTGAACTGCCACGGCCATTGTTTAATCACTACAGTCGTATACTGTTAACCTGCTCAGCACACTGCTCTTTTCTGTGATCATAAACCACTTGCTTTCCCTAACTAATCTCTTATTCTATATCAAATTACATTTAAAAAAAAAAATAACCTTAGTGCTACAACTTCACTTCAACTTCTTTGTTGTTTCTTCCATGTCTGACACTCTGCAAAACTGCACGTGACATAACCATCCCATCTTCAGACTGTGGTTCAAAAAAAGAAAAGCAAATGGATCATTACTTAGGGAGGAAGGACAGGCAATAAAACAGAAATCTCAGCAAAACATTGGAAAGTCGGGAGGGGGGAAGGCAGCACATTTACCACACTAGCCACAAGAAAAAACACTATGAAACACAATAGCGACCTCTACTGCCAATACCAGTTGTAGAGGGTCTACTTTACACAAATTTTTAAAACTTTTCACACTTATTTTCACAGTTTGCTTCTTAAAGGTTTATGTAAATTGTGCCAAAACACATTTTCTAAGCATAATTATGCCCTCCAGGGTTGGCGGGATGGGCTATACCGGATTTTTCAGGTGCTATAAGGCCCTCTGCCTGCAGTGTCAGGCTTCATTACACCCCTGGACAGTCCAGTGTAGCCCAATACTGCCCACCATGGAGGGTATTATTACTCAATATTTGAGAGGGTCAATGGAATAAATGCTGTCACTTGGTGCATTTACTGTTGCTTGTTCAGAAAAAAGATTGATAATAATCAAAATCCTCCATCTGTGGTACAAAACCCCGGTTTTCCTACACAAACTGCAATTAAGCCCGAATTATATCTGTTGGGGATGTGGTGCCCCGATGCAAATCTGCTTTATATTCTGTGGTTGGGTCCTGCCTCCTTCTAAACAGTTAATAGTCTGCTGTCCAAAAGCAGTGCACTAAGGTCCTTTACCTTCCTAGCTTTCACTCTTCACAGTTGATGCTCACTGGTTTCCCAGATCAGAATCTCCCATTATCTCAAGCTGAAATCTGCTTGTCCATTTCAGACTTAGTGGAGGTCAAGAGGCTACTTCAACATCGGTGCATGGCAGATATGCCTTCTTTTCAACTCTGTGGGGAACTGGTCATCTTTGACTGGCTATTTTGTCTTGTCCTCAGTCAGACAAAGCACTGCCATAGGTCATGGGGCCACTACCTTTCATCTCCCTTGGGCACTACCTATCCAATGTAATAATATGGCCTGCCGATATAGGTCAATTCCAGAACAAATCCCCATAAAGCATGGGCATTGCCTTACCTACCAGGAAAACCATAAAGAATTAGGATTACTGAACCTCCTGGGCAGAGCCAGAAAGAGATGGTGGAGATTCTGCCTATACTGGCAGGATGGTCTGCATCTGTCCAGGAAGGGAACAAGTCTTTTGGGCAATCGGTTTAAATGCTTCATTGGCAAGCCTTTAAACTAGTCAAGGGGGGAGGCACTGATAAGCAGAAGGAAAATCCCAGCCTCCCCCTACAAAACAGGGTACTAAATGAGAAAAAGACCAAGGTAGAAAGGTCAGTGGGGGTTGCAGCTACAGAAGGTAAAGCCATCAAAAAATGGAGAGCAATGAGTACCAATGCCCATAGTCTGGGTAACAAGCTTCCTGAATTAGTGGCCTTGATGGAGGAGGAAGATCTGGATATTGTGGCAGTCACAGAAACATGGTACACACAGAACCATGACTGGGATGTAAACTTACCAGGATACACTATCTACAGGAGGGACAGGGAGGGTAAGAGGAGGAGGAGGTAGTCTCTACATAAGAGAAAAATCAAAACAACAGAACAAAAGGGTAAACAGGGAGGAGAAGCACTGTGGGTCAATTTGGAGGCAGGCAATGGCACCACAATCCGCACAGGGTTGTATACAGACCCCCCCTCTCAGGGGGAGGAAATGGACAAAGAAATGATAGAAAGTATACTTAGAATGGCAGATAAAGGGGAGATATTGCTGATGGGTGATCTGAATATGCCAGATGTTAACTGAAGTGCAGTTGCAGCAGCCACCTCTAAGAGTGGGGTTATTCTGGATGCCCTACAGGAGGCATGCCTTAGACAACTAGTATTCGAGCCCACTCGAGAGGGAGCAATCTTAGACCTGGTTATCTCAAACGGAGATGAAGAGAGGATCACAGATGTAGAAGTGGGTAGCCATCTGGGAACTAGCGACCATCGAACAGTATGGTTCACAATAAACACAGTATAGAGTCATGCCTACAAAGACAAAGGTACTGGATTTTAGGAGGGCTGACTTTGCAAAATGGGTGAGTGCCTAAGGAATGCACTAGCAAATGGGCAGGAAGGAGGTGGAAGAACAATGGGGAATAATAAAACTGCCATCACAGAGGTAACAAGCCTTTGTGTAAAGCAAATAAACAAAACGAACGAGGTAAGAAACCACTATGGTTCTCAAAGGAAGTGGCAGTGAAGGTTCAAGAGAAAAAGAAAGCATTCAGGAAGTACAAGGAATCACAGAAGGAACAGGACAGAGAACTGTATCAGTTAAAGCAAAGGGAAGCTGGAAAGGCAGTCAGAACAGCAAAGGCCCAAACCGAGGAAAAGATAGCCAACTCAGTTAAGAAGGGGATAAAACCTTTTATAGGTACATCAGGGAGCTAAGGAAGACCAAGGGAGGGATAGTGAGGCTTAATAAAGGGGAGGGAGGGTGGGCAGAGGGTGACTGTGAAAAGGCAGAGATACTAAACAAATATTTTTGCTCAGTATTTACAAAGGAAGAGAGGGAGGTACCTAAAACAAACAGTAGAAACACTCTGGATACAGAAGTTGATACCAGCCCATTTACAGAAGAAAGAGTTCTGAAAGAGCTCTTAAAACTGAAGGTGGACAAAGCAATGGGGCCTGATGGAATTCATCCCAGAATTCTAAAAGAACTAAGGATATAACTAGTGACACCACTGACTACCCTCTTTAACAAATCATGGGAGGATGGGGTGGTACCTGAGGACTGGAGGAGGGCAGATGTGATTCCCCTTCACAAAAGTGGGAGCAAGGCAGAAGCAGGAAACTACAGACCTGTTAGTTTAACCTCAGTGGTAGGGAAAATGATGGAATCACTTCTGAAGGAAAGAATTGTTGCGTATCTAGAGGCCAGAGGGGCACAGGACCCAAGGCAGCATGGATTCACAGCGGGAAGGTCATGCCAGACAAATCTGATAGATTTCTTTGACTGGGTGACCAAAGTAGTAGATCAGGGAGGGGCTGTGGACATGGCCTACCTAAACTTTAGCAAGGCATTTGATACAGTCCCACACAAAAGATTAATATACAAGTTAGCCAGCCTGGGAGTGGGTCCCAAGATGACAGCCTGGGTAAAGAATTGGCTGGAGAATAGGACACAGAGAGTAATAGTAAATGGAGTCCACTCTGAAAAAAGGGGGGTTAGCAGTGGGGTACCACAG
Organism: Neoceratodus forsteri; assembly: GCA_016271365.2. Classification (NCBI taxonomy): domain Eukaryota; kingdom Metazoa; phylum Chordata; order Ceratodontiformes; family Ceratodontidae; genus Neoceratodus; species Neoceratodus forsteri. The sequence continues at coordinate 1,208,678,273 of CM057453.1, read as the reverse complement.
GGTTCAGTATTAGGAACAGTCCTCTTCAATGTCTTTATAAGCGACATTGCAGAGGGACTGGAAGGAAAAGTATGTCTCTTTGCAGATGACACAAAGATCTGCAACAGAGTTGATGCACAAGGTGGGGTGGAAAGGATGAGAAGGGACTTGGCAAGGTTAGAGGAATGGTCAAATGTATGGCAGCTTAGATTCAATGCTAAGAAGTGCAAGGTAATGCACCTGGGAAACAAAACCCAGGGAAGAGTACAGTGGGGGTGAGATACTAACAACAACAAAAATGGAAAGGGACCTGGGGGTAGTCATATCAGATGACCTAAAGGTGGGCAAGCAATGTGAGAGGGCAGCAAGGAGGGCTGGGGAGATACTGGGATGCATAGGGAGAGGCATCACCAGTAGAAAACAAGAAGTTATTATCCCTCTGTACAGACAGCTGGTGAGACCACATCTGGAGTACTGTGTGCAGTTCTGGAGACCCAATCTCCAAAGACATAGACAGGATGGAAGCTGTCCAGAGGAGGGCAACCAAAATGGTGCAGGGTCTGCACCGGAAGACATATGAAGTGAGACTTAAGGAGCTTAATATGTATAGCCTCGAGGAAAGGAGGGAGAGGGGGGGGACATGATAGAAACTTTGAAGTACCTCAAGGGAATCAACAAAGTCCAAGAGGGTAGCATCTTTCAAAAAAAGACGTGTGCAAGAACAAGGGGGCACAATTAGAAGATAGAAGGGGGGCGGCTCAGAGGTAATTTAAGGAAGTATTTTTTTACAGAGAGGGTTGTGGATGCATGGAACAGCCTTCCAGAGGAGGTTGTGGCGTCAAAAACAGTGGTGGAATTCAAGCATGCGTGGGACAGTCATAAGGCAATTTAGGGGGTGGAGGTAGGAAGAAGTAGGCTGCTGGTTAACTAGGATCTGCAGCTTATCCATCAGGTAGGGAAATGGGCAGACTGGGTGGGCCAAGCGGTCCTTATCTTCCGTCAAATTCTATGTTTCTATGTAACCCTTGCACTTTCATTCCACTGGTACTTCACACTGTTGGGCAAAACTAACATGGAGGTACCAGGTGGTCATGTATGCCTGGGTTTCTCAATGGCCCTTCTGTGATTTCCCTCTCCCCCTACCTAGGAGATAGATGTCCTACAACTTTTTTATTCTTCAATAGTACCAGGTTTCTCCCAGAGGTGGTCATCTGAATACTGTTTTGACACTATCCTGATCCTTGCTAGAATCCTTTTATTTCTGATATGCCCCCAGAAGATATATCTATACAGTGGGGATGAGTGAATACTTTATTTTGAATATTCAGCCGAATATACATCTTTGTGGTCCCAAATATTCAGAAATTCAGTATTCAGCTTTATTTGTGTACCGGGGGTGTAGAAAACAGCTCCCACCCTCCTCCCCAGCCCAATCATGTTAAAAAATTCCTAGTCAGACACATACTGTTTGGTGGGGTGTGTGAGCAACAAATAGAATTTCCTAAATACCATGAATAATGCACTGTTTGTTATTCAGATCTGAATAAAGAATAGTGGCACTACTTGTGCCTATTTCAATGTGGGAAACATTAACAAAAAAGGGAGGAAAACACCAACCCACTTTCCTCCCCATCCCAATCCCATTAAAAATAATCCCCCATCCTCCCCACCCTCTACAGTCACACGATCAGCTGTTTTACTATGTGAGCAAGTGTAGGAGTGGCATTCATTGGAAGGCAGCTGGCATAGAGGAGGACAGGTCAGTCACCTTCTCACAACTGGGAGGAACTGGTTAACTAATGCAATGAAATGTAGGTGCTGGGGGGGCAGGATGGTGGAACTTGGGTGCTGCTGCTGCTCCTGGGGTGGGGAGATGAGGAGATAAGTTATTTAACTCACATTATGGCAAGAGGGGATGGCGACCAGCTGTGGAGGTGAGTGGGTTGTGCTGGTCACCCATTGTGGGAGGTTTTTCTTAATCTTAGTTAAATTCATGGTGCTGGGGGAGAAGGGTGAGAGTAGGCTTGTTGCAGAGGCTGGGGGGAACTTGAAATTTTTATATCTTTTTTTTTTTTTATACTTTCTGTTTTATCTCCTCCTGTCTACCCTCAGTGCACACTCCTTCAGGCTACTCATCACCATCTCTGCCCCCTACTCCGGATCTGCCCCTAGAGTGCCTCACCTCTTACTTCCTCCAGCACAGTGGGGTCTGTCCAGAATCGGTGGTCTTTGGGTGGCCCAGAGCGGTCATCATCTAGGACTACCAAGGGGTATTTTCTGTTTTTTCTGTAGTTTCCCCTGTCCCAGCCCCCTGAAATGCTGGCGCAAGGACACAAGCATCCAGAGAAGAGACATGCTGATGCACATCCCTCTCAAGCACCTACAGATGTCCCCCCCTCCCCAACTCCATTAGATGGAGCCGCCAACCCCTCTAGAGCCCAGTTTCCACTGGCGTCAAAGGCCGGCAGATTGCACCCTGGTATCCCACTCAGAGGGAGGAGAGCATCCATTGGGATGCTCATCTCCTCCCCTGCCGACCCCCGCTGACCCAAGCTCGTTCCTGAACCCAGGTCACCGGCGTAGCACGAGGTGTGGCTTCCAGTGCCTCAACCCTCAGCACCACCGGGCCAGCTCCCCAATTTTATATCTTGATAAAAATTATATTTTTGTTTGATTCGCTGTGTTCTGTGCATTAAAACATGCTGTAGTGCATCTGTGATTTATGTTCAGGAGTGGAAAAACTGATAGTTTGTAAACTTGGAAGAGGAGACTGTATTTGCCCTTATTTCGGTTTTGTTTTTTGGGAGGGCAAAGAGACATTTCATAAACTTAGGGGGGACATGACAGGCTGACCCTTTCCAGCTTTTGGTTGGGGAGGAATATTACATAAACTTGGGGGAGGAGGGATAGGCAACATTGGTCATTACTGATTTTGGGGGATGAGAACATAGGAACATTTAAAAAAAAACTTGGGGTGAGGGCCAGTTTGTCTCTTACTCATTTGTTTTCAGGGGATGGAAAAGGGGCATTTGATAAGCTGGAGGAGGGGTGGCACTGACTTTACTGTAATAAAGTACAGTACATAAAAGTAAAAACACACTGTTAGAGTGGTGCTGTGTTTGTAAGTGGTTACCACAATGTACTACATCGGGAATACTGGATGGGTAACCATGCAGAACCAGTGTGTTCTGCCACAGAGGGGTCTTATTCTCCATGACCTCAAGATTGACACTCAAGAGATCCACTGGAATCAGCCCTTGAGGTGAAAGAACACACTGGTTCTGCATGGGGTTACCCGTCCTGTATATTTTATAGTGTATGGTGCCCCTGAAATTATTTTAATACTATTTTTTGGCTTTCTAAATGTATTTTTTTCATCGAAAAATAAATAGTTGTCTCCCAGAGCTACAACATGTTCATATGGTGAGCTGTGTGGTTGCTTGGGACTGGGTGTCCCTATGTCAGCAGTGCACACACCCATTGGTTGTCGCTCTACTGTAAGAGGGAATTACAAAAAAGAAAATTGTGACCAGACGTCTCATTTAGCGAGTAAATGAACAGACCTGAAGCAGAAACTTGTAAGTAAATATTTCTATATGGTTCATATCTGGTTGATCCTGAATTTTCCATTATAAATAATGAACTGCTCCCTTGTCTAAAAACACCATTGCCATTTTCAGTGCTGTTTGAAATAATATTGCCGCACGGTGGTTTTCTGTTGCTGCTTTCAATACACAGCTCGAGCTTTTCACTCTAAATGAATGGATCGCTATTCTGCATGTATGATCAGTACAGCATTCCATTCATTCTTGTATGTGTGGCTGAACAGTGTTTCAGTAAGGTGGAAAAATGAATTAGAATAGTGTTCCACCACATTCTATAAATAAATAGGAACTAGTTCAGACTCCATACAGAAGCCTTAAATCAGATTGTGGTTCAGCAACAGTAGATCATGACTTACCTGATGGCTGAAGCAATTTTGAATGCAAAATCTGAACAGCAGCATTGAACAGATCGTTGAAAAGTGCAGATCATGACTCACAAGATGGCTGATGACATTTCTACCATGAGATCTCAGCAGCAGCATTAAACAGATGGTAGTGGAGCAACTACAGATCATGACTCACAAAATGGCTGATGAGATTTAATATCAATAAAAACAGTATTATAATACCAACAGAATACATCACCTGTACTATAGTCTGCACTGTAGTACCATGAACAAATGACTAGGTGGAATCCATGAAGTACCAAAAAATGTTTTTTTCACAAAAACAGTATAGAAATACAAAAAGATATAGAAACTAAACAGTATAAACGTACACAAATGCAACAAATACTGCAGCATGGGAATGGAGATGAACTATTCATTGTTCTTCTTTCTTGACATTCAGCAAGAGACTTCACACCAGGTGAACACTGTAATCAATCTGAAAAGAAATCACTTCATTTAGCAAGAACCATAGCATAACCTCTAAACAAAAAAAGAACTTGACATGCACAGTACAGTAGTATACCTATAATGTTGCTGTACTGCCCAGTATATACAAAATAGCCAGCAATGGGCTAGTTCCAGCTCAGCTGTGCCCATCAATCTAAGACTCCCCATCAGATGCCAGGAAAAGGCAGTATGGTACCGGTGCCGTTCCTCACAGAAATAATTATATGAAATGTTTTCATGCTGCGCACATAAAACTACCAATGTGATATGCATGCTGCAAGCATGATTTAAATGTTAAATTGGAACCAACTGCATGCATGTGGCATGAGTGCAGCAAGCACGTGTGGAAAGCATGCTTTTTATGTTAAACTGGAACAGACTGCATTCATGTGGCATGTATGCAAAAAGCAAGTGATCACTGATAACTACATATATAAAAGTTAAGCAACTTGCTCAGGATCACACAGTATTCAAGTGGGGGTTGATGAGATTCAAACCCAGGTCTACAGGTCTCCAGGTCTCATGGTTTGTCGTTCAGTGCCTTTAACCACTAAGCTGTACTGCCTGCATACATATGGCTTGCTTATACTTCAGTACAAATCTGCATACATCTGCATGCATGCAGCATGCTTATAGCCACTGATATACTTTTTAGTTTTCTTGTCCCCCCTCATCTCAGCTGCACAGCTGAACTGTAGCACACATACCAACGGAAACACATGTGGTTCTTCAAATCCCCAATGCACACACTTATTCACAAAACTACTTAATTACTTCTGTCTGGCCTGTACTTCTACTATTTTCTCTCAATACTTTTGAATGTTTCCACAAAACAGACTTTAAGGGGCAAACACAAAATCAGCAATAACTAGACACCCACCCACATTACCAGTCCCCCTCCCCATGCACACACAATATAGTGGGTGCAGTCACACTGCTACAGACAACCCACCAAGTATAGATATAAGTCAAGCATCTCTTACCTCAGTACTGGGGAGCCAGAGGCAGGAGTCTTTAAGAGATGATGTCCATGGGTCAGAGTGCTGGGGTGTACACCCTTGAAATGAATAGAGTTATTTTTTAATACTATTTTATACATTATGATGGTGAGTTGGAGAATAATGAAGGCCACTGTTCTACTAACAAGGCCCTTGTTAGTCGAGCAGTGGCCTTCATTAATCTCCAACTCTCTATCAATAATGTATAAAGTATTAATAAAAAAAAAAAAACATTAATTTCAGTGGGGTGCGCCTCTGCCCTCTCCCTTGCCCAATGTCATAAAGTGCCTAAGCATGGGGACATGGAGGTCAGCATCACTGGGCAGGGGGACTAAGCCTGACTATAGTGGAGCTCCAATAGTCTGTGCATACCATATCGCTCAACTGTCCCTGAATGCAAGGGACAGCCTTGATTTTACCCTGGAAACTGCTCTTCCCCTCTTCCACCCCTCATCAAAAACATGCTGCTCACATAGAGGATGTCCTGTAAACTTAACTTTATGGCAGGGGCACCATTTCAGATTTGAGTAGGGAAGCCAACAACCAGTGGAGGGCAGGTGCTAGTTAGCCCCTTGACACACGAACATATGAACATACGAAGAAGCCAGCAGAAGGCCATTTGGTCTATTAAGTCTGCTTATATTGCAGGGTCCACAACTTGAGCTAATGTCCCTGCCCTCCATCCCCACTCCTCCCATCCTCCCTACCCATGATTCTTACCTTCCCCCATGCCAATCCCAGCCCCTCTTAAAGCTGTCCACTGTCTTCAATGAGATGACCTCTTCTGGCAGTGCATTCCAAGCCCCCACCATCCTCTCTGTGTAGAAGTGCTTCCTGACCTCCCTCCTAAGCCTCCCACCCTCCAGCTTAAGACTGTGCCCCCTTGTGATATGGTTGCTTCTCAGCTTAAAGAGACTCTTCTTATCAACCTTATTTATCCCTTTCAAGTACTTGAATGTCCCAATCATGTCTCCTCTCTCTCTCCTGTCTTCCAGGCAGTACATGTTGGTATCATCTTTGTAGCCCTCCTCTGTACCTTCTCCAGCAGGTTAATGTCCTTTTTGAAGTGTGGGTACCAGTACTGAACTCCATACTCTAGATGTGGCCTTACCAGTAACCTGTACAAGGGCAGTATAACCTCCTCTATCCTACTACTGATACCCCTAGCTATACATCCCAGCACCTTGTGTGCCTTTGCTGCTGCTTTCTTGCACTGAATGGAGTGTTTCAGGTCACTAGTGGTTATCAATCCCAGGTCCTTCTCCTCTGATGCAGATACTCGGACTCCACCCAGGTAATACTCTATCCTAGGATTCTTGGCTCCAATACACATAACTTTGCATTTCTTGGCATTGAAGCCATGCTGCCAGATCCTGGATCACCTTCCCAGCTTTTCCAGATCTTCCTGAAGGTCCCGTATCCCTTTAGCTGTGTCCACTTTACCACAGAGCTTGGTGTCATCTGTGAATAGGCACATTCTGCCTTTAATGTCATCCTCAATGTCATTGATGAAGGCACTGAACAACACTGGCCCCAGCACAGAGCCCTGTGGGACCCCACTGGTTACCTCTCTGGTGCCAGATAACTCTCCCCCTACCACCACCCTCTGGCTTCTGTCCCTCAGCCAGTTTTCCACCCAACTGACCATCTTTTCCCCAACTCCAAGATCCACCAACTTCCTGATCAACCTTTTTTGGGGCATGGAGTCAAAGGCCTTGCTGAAATCAAGATAGAGGATGTCTACCGCTTGGCCCCTGTCTACTGTCTTAGTGACACTGTCAAAGAAATCAATCAGATTTGTTTGACATGATCTCCCCCCCATGAACCCATGCTGCCTTTCATCCTGGAGACCATGTCTTCTAGATATTTCACAAACCTTTCCTTTAGTATGGTCTCCATGAGCTTGCTCACAGTGGAGGTCAAACTGACTGGTCTGTAATTCCCTGGATCATCCTTGGAACCGCTTTTGTGAAGAGGCACTACATGTGCTGTTCTCCAGTCCTGTGGTACCACACCTGACTCTAGTGAACTATTAAATAGGTCTGCTAGTGGCCCTGCCAGTTCCTCAGCCAGTTCCTTTAGTACCCTTCGATGTACTCTGTCTGGGCCTGGTGAGTTGTCCACTTTCAATGCCAGCAGACCCTTCCTCACTCTATCCTCCTCTGTCACTAAGTATGTGTTCCCCTTCCTCCCTGCTCCTCTTTTCCATCCTGAAGGCACTGGTCCATCCTTCTCCCTGATGAAGACAGAACAGAAGTATTCATTTAGTATCTCTGCTTTTCCTCCATTATCCTCCACCCACTCCACACTTTTCTTAAGCCTAACAATCCCTTCTTTCTTCTCCCTTTTCTCACTTACATAGTGAAAGAAAGCCTTCTCCCCCTTCTTAATTCCTTCAGCTATTTGAAGCTCCTTCTGTGACTTTGCTTGCCAGACTTCCTTACTTGCCTCACTAGCCAACCTTAGGTAATTTTCCCTATCCACCTCCCTCTTGGTCTTCCTGAATTTTCTATAGGCCAACCTCTTTTCCCTTACTGCCTTGACAACCCTGGAACTGAACCAGCTGGACACTTTGGCCCTTGTGTTCTTCCCCCAGAGCCTAACACACTGATCTGTGGCAACCAGTATTCCTTCCTTAATGATGGACTACTTTAGGTTCACCCCCATATCTGCTCTGATGCCCACCAGATGACTCCTTAGAACCTCACCTATTTTCCTGATGGCAAGGTCTGGAATGTCTCTAAAAGGTTAAACTTATTTTTTGTGACTGAAAAGTGATGTGCAAATCAGGAAACATTCAATTGTATAAGATTCAGCTGTCAACACCCTGGAGCAGTGCATCAGAGATGGGCTTAAACCCACCCTGTTACAAATCAATTTTTTTCCCTGGCTGAAGTTCTGCCCTGCCCCCCCCCCAAAAAAAAGTTGTCCCGATTTCTCTCCCCAACTCCTTTTCATTCAATGCCCATCTCATATGGGTCACAAAGCCACCCAAAGGTGCAGAAACATGAAAAACACATCAATATATCAGTCCTTCCTCCTTTCACAATCCCCCTACAAAAAAAATTATTTAATTTTACTTACCCAGCCAACTGGCTATAACCTGTGGCCTGGTCCAGTGTGCCACAAGCCCAGTTTTTAGTCCAATCCTCCTCTATCCTGCCAGAATTTGGATGCTATAACCAATCAACCCAGGTCCCTACATGGTCCACGAACATGTCACCTCACCAACCAAACCCACCCAACCTGTGTTACTTGCTTCTTGCTTGGCTGCTGTCATGGTTGCTCCCACACTGCTCTGATCAAGGCCTATGAATACTGCCCACACAGTTGTTATTGCTGCTGCTAGGCCTAGCTTGCTGCCGTGGGAGGCCCATGCTGTGTTTTTTTTTTACAAGGTGAGCCTAGAACAGTAAGTAGGTAGCCTAGTCTTGAGTTAGCTTATAGCTCACCCCATTCCCCTTCAGCCACAAAGGGATATGAAGACTCACTAAGATTAGACCAACAAAAATATGCCACCACAACACTGCTATTGAGAATTCAGTACACACCGACTCCTCCAAACTGTAGTGTGCAGCCTCTCTACTCTGTGGCAGGAAAGACAGTGTCACACTCGCATGACTCATGTGCTCTTGCTTGGCTGGAGCTCCTCCACATCACATGTGATGGCACTGCTGCTAATAGGTAGAAAGAGTGGACAACACTATACAAACATAGTCGAGTCAGGAGTGAAGATGCAATGTGAGTGCATACAGGCCCCGGGGGCACATACTGTGCATAAGATAAAATTCAAATTTAATACCATTACTACGACACCATAAGAACAACCTAGGCACAAATGTGGGTAGAAGGGATGGGGAAATGCCCCCTCTGCCCTACTTAAATGGCACCCATTCTTTATGGTAGAAATTCATTCTCAGGTGCTAATATCAGTACAAATAAATAGAATGGTTTCCACTGTGTTCTGAGGTACTGTATCTCCATGTTTCAAAATGTGTCCTGATCATGGTGAGGGTTCGTGTCCCTCATTGTCCCTCATTTTGAGAGTCAATGCCACTTATTTCAGTGGCAAAATGTGAGGTATGGTGCATGCTTCTAAGACCTTACTCAGCACAAAGAGTGCTGAGCATGGCCATAGTGTATATGCTCCATACAGAATGACAAAGGGAAAGTAAGTGAGCCATGACAGTCACAAGCCCTGTTTAAACTGCCAACTTTTCAGTGCATCAACCCATGTGCATGGGTTGATGCACTGCAAAGTCAGCAATGTAAACACTCTTTGGAGCACCTTAAGCCCCCTTCAGATCCTTTTTTTTATCCGACTCAGTTGGGGGATCAGCAGAGGAGTGAGCGCTTCAAGCGGTGGTGTGAATACTTTGCTGCACTCGCTCTGCTGCAAGGGCTAGCTTCTTTTAATCCTTGGCGAATTCACCCCCCCCTTGGAGTGACCTGCAGCACTGTGATGGTGGTCTGTGTAAATGGGAATCATTGGAGGATTAGGGGGTGCATCATGAAGAGAGCAGCTCAGATGTTGGAACGCTGCTGCCATGTAAATACGGCTACACAGAAACACATCTGTAGCACTAAATATGCATAAGGGGATTTGCATGGCCCAGAACAAAAAAGTCAAGCTTCACAACATTGAGTCCCCTCGTCATACATCTGGAATGGGGGATATTGACTGACTATATTCTAAGCATTTAATGCAATAAGCAAACAATACTTAACAAATTAATGGCAATTTAATGACAAAAATCAAAAGCCAATGAACAACTTGCAAAAGGATCAGAATTAATAAGCTTACCTAATTTTAATGGAAAATCAATGAAAAAGGTATTTTAATGTCTCTAATTGCTAGCAGTAGTAGGATAAATAGAAACTGATATTTTTTTTTAGATGAGGTTTGCACCAGTTTAGTTGCTGAACACATGGCAAGCATGCAACATGCGAACCTGATGTGATTTTTAAATGATGTTCACACCAGCTTAACTGCTGCACTTATGTTAAGCATGGAACACGTGAACATGATGCAATTTTTAGAAAATTTTCACATCAGCTTACCAGCTGCACACATGTCAAGTTTAAAGCATGCGAACATGATGTGCTTTTTAGACCTGGTTTGCTGAGATTCACTTTGTGTATGTGAACGATATGCAAATATTGCACAGCTAAACACGTGGCATGCATTGTGCATGTACGCAGCACACATATTTCTGTAAAGGATAAGTCAGGAGAGGGAGGTGTATATAATCACAGGAATCTGGTGAACAGCCAACAATTGTATTTCTTTTTTTATTTTGTTGTTGAATTTTAATTACTGGGTAAGCCCACTAAGGCTAAAAGTACCTTTTTTGACTGTCACCCAGAGTTAATTATAAAAAAAGCAAGCATAAAAACATTTAGGAATGCATACAATGGTGAAAACAATGACAATTTGCAAAGACATTCAGGAGCAGTGACAATAATTACAGCATAGTAAGTGCAAAAAACATTGGTTTAGATTGTCAGCCATTGGTTACTCAGGCTACCTGTCTGATGTCCATCCTCAGCTAGAGATTTTCCCCTTGAAAGGACAAAAAGTTGAATTGACAAAGTCAGTGACCATAATGTGTTGAAAGACAATGTCATAGACAAGGCAATACAGCAGCAATATGGTGAATGTCTGAAATTAATTTGACTCACAGTGTGAATGTGTACTGCTCATCAAGTCAACATGGTCAGAGTTGAACAATGATAAAGCCAAAAGTCCACTGCATACAGATAGTGGCTATACTGCAGCAGTGGAGGGGGAGGTAGGCATCTTGAAGCTTCTACCATTCTTCCTAACAGTAGTGTACAGCACGTGCGCAGAGCTTTAAACCCAGAATGGCAGGCAAGGAATAGTGGGGCATGATGAGTTCACTAAACACACCAAATGTCAACTAAGCAGATCATATAATAAAGAGGGATATGATAATGGAGATGATGGATATGATGGATTGCAGATTAATTGCTGATTAATTAAAGTACGAGACAGTGTAACAGTAAGCACAAATCATTGTCCATATACAGTATCAACCCCAAGGAGACACAGAAAATTTCAGAGCAGTGCTCTGTAAAACCACATTGCTTGTTAAAATGCACACAATCGGCAGTGCCTGCACATGACTGAAATAAAGTAGTCATGAAGCAAATGATGCAAGACATCTGCTGGCAAAGGTTGGGAGGAGTAAAAGGGATGCAGAGCCTATACAAGTGATCAGTACGCACTGCCATGAAACCTCACCAAATAATGTCAGATGGCAATTGGCAGAACAGGACATGCCACTGGCCACCACTTTACTTTGCCTGTATGAATGATCAAATTAACAGTGTCTTTGGAGAAACTCTGAACTCTCCTATTCTCCTGACAGAAGTCACAGCCCATAAGAATGCCAATTTCCAAGTAAGAAGATTTACAGTTAATTTTTCACATTTTTTATTTTCAGGATAGCGCAGCTGAGATAAATCATCTCATGTCTAATATCGAGGAGAATAAGGTGATGGGGCCAGATAGGATTCATCCAAGGGTCCTAAAGGAACTGAGCAAGGTGCTGGTTGCCCCTCTGGCAGTGCTTTTTAGCACCACAGTGGAGATGAGGGAAGTTCCAGAGCACTGGAGGAGGGCCGATATGGTCCCTCTGCACAAAAACAGCAGTAGGCAGGATACTAGCAACTGCAGGTAAGTCAGTCTCACATCTGGGGTGGGAATAGTTAATCAAGACACTACTGAAAGAGAGGCTTATGGAGCACCTGGAGGCAAAAGGGATGCAGGACAACCAGGAGCATGGTTTCACAGTGGGGAGGTCATGTCAAACTAATCTTCTAGATTTCTCTGACTAGGCTACCAGGGAGGTGGATCATGGGAGAACAGTGAATGTGGCCTATCTTGACCTCAGTAAAGCCTTCAACACTGCCACACAGGAGGCTAGTTAAGAAACTAAGGATCCTGGGGGTGTGGGAGAAAGTGATAAGCTGGGTATCAAACTGGTTAAGGGATAGGAGGCAAAGGATGGTGGTAAATAGTAGCCACTCAGGTGATAGGTGAGTGACTACTGGGGTGCCACAGGATTTAATGCTGGGACTGGTCCGCTTCAATCTCTTCATAAGCAATACTGCAGAGGAGCTTGAGGGTAAGATGTGTCTCTTTGTGGATGGTACAAAAATCTGCAACAGGGTTGACACTCAGGATAGAGTGGAGAGAACAGAAAGGGATCTGAGGAAACTAAAGGAATGGTCTATGCAGTGGTAGCTGTGTTTTAATGTCAAAAAAGTGCAAGGTTATGCACTTAGGGCTGCAGAACCCAGGGGCTATGAATACGTTTGGAGGAGTGGAGCTTATAGTCAGCAAGCAAGAAAGAGACCTAGGGGTTATCATATCTGATGATGTCCAGGTAGCTGGGCAGTATGACAAAGCAGTGGGAATGACAAGTACAATGCTGGGATGCATTGGGAGAGGAATTTCTAGTGATAGGAGGGAAATGGTGCTGCTGTTGTATTACTCACTGGTGAGGACCCACCTGAAGTTCTGCTTCCAGTTCTGGAGGCTGCCCCTCCACAAGGACGTTGAATGGGTACAGTCTTTGTAGAGGAGGGCAGTCAAAATGTAAGGGGGTTTCATTAGGGGCCATACAAAGAGAGGGTGCAGGATGTCAACATGTACCCCCTGGAAGAGGGTGAGAGGAGACTTGCCTTATAGACTTTTTCATTTCCTGTTGCTTTTCTTGCCCTGTAGTTGCAGATCTATAGAGGTACTTGTAAAATTAGAATTCTTTTTGTGGCAACAGGTTGTGATGTCATACTGTAGCACAGGATTAGGACTTCAGTGCAGGAAATGCAGCAGGAACAGACACAATCTAAAGGAACAATGATACATGTGTCTTGCATATCTATTTAGTAATGAAGAATGGGATGACAAGAAATTACTTTTGGGCAGGGGGGATTTTATGAGATTTTCATTTTGATGCTGCCAACATACAGTGTTTGCAGAAAACTGGAAAATCATTTTAATGTTTTGTTATGATATGGGGATATTCAAATAATGTTTATGGAATCACTTAGTCTGTCAATTCAACTGTACTCACTTACCTTGCTTTATAAAAAAAATGATGCCACACTCTGTGCATTGCTTTTTCCTACTTTTTTCCTTATAAAACTTTTTGTCTGTTTTGTTTTTAGGATCTTACTGAAAACGCGAGTTTATCTCAGTGAGCAACAACTTAATGTAACTATCCACATAAGTAAATTAATGAATGTATTCATTATTAGAATCACACCCTGAGGAAGCCATTGTATAGCTGTACAAAATGTTGGTGTTCTCTGTGGTCAAATCTTACTGCATAAATTGATATAGTGAAAAAAAATGTTTAGTTATATATATCAAGATGTTGCAAAGTTTTAATTCACTGGTGAAGTTAAGGCAATTTTGCCAGCTTTGCCTTTATTTGCAAATGTTTGCTATTTAGTAGGAAATTTACCTTTTGCAACTTTGCCTGGCAACTTTGCCTGTAACTTCACCCTTGGGGTGCATTTGGGTGAAGTTTGGTCATAATGAGGCTACTGGTAAAAAAAGTATTTCGTGGTCACATGGGAGAGCTTCTGCAGGAGATCACATGGTAGATATTTATTAAGTAAGACTGCTTCACTTTCAGTTTTGCAGTGTTAGTCAGAGGAGGATGAGGAGAAAGGAGCCTGACCAGCTTTCTGAGGAGAAAATTGTTGGATTCAGCACCGGTTTTCAGTACTTTAACAGCTTGTTTCTATTTCCTTCTTTATTTTTATTGAATTTTTTGTCTTCTTAGTAGTAATTTAGATTTCGTTTCTTCAATATTTTGTCTTTTTTTTAGTTTTAACCTATACTTAGAGAGCTTTTTTCCCCATTTTATTTATATCTGACATTTCTTCTCTCTGTCTCTCTCTCTCTCTCTGGTTTTCTCCCTCTTCAAGGATGCAGTCCAGTGGTCATGTGCAGACTCACGGTGGTGTTATACACCTTTGCAGTACAGTGTCTGACCTGGATGCAGGAGGTAGGGGCAGAGGGAGGGGTGATCTAGAAGCACCCCCCAGCACCGCAGCAGCCTTCAGTGCAGCAGATGCAAACCCTGGCCCCAGTGAAGTAGCAGCCCTGAGTTTCCCCAGTTCTGCAGCAGCAACCCCTTTCCCAGTGCAACAGCAGTTTGTGGTTCCCCCAGCTGTGCAGCAGCAACAGCCCCAAGCTCAGCAACAGCAGCCTAAAGCCTTTGTGACCACCATAATACCACCACTGCTTCTGACTTGTTCCCTCTGAGGAGACATGTTTATCATATTCTGGCTCCTCAGTGCCATGTGCAAATCACACAAGGTCTTCCCTCATTTCAGAATTATTAACCATTGACTAAAATTATGGTAATTGTGATGCTTGGCCAGCTGGTTATGATTGTTGTATGATATTTGTATAATAAAAAAATATATAGTATGTGATTGTCTCACATAAGACAGCCTGTGCTCTATGGGTGCCCTCCCCCCCCAGGTTCAATGAAACTACAGGATATAACTGACCAGGAGATGTCTGTAATGTAATTAACTTCTTTGATACATTGCATCTTATGGCCTTTTTATGACCTGTTGCTGCTTTGAAGTTGGGAAGCTAAATATGCATTTTATTACAGGACAGGACATCACCTAACTGATTCCTGTCAGCTATCTCACATCTAGGTGCAGAGTAAAAAAAACCCTTTGAATCTGCCTTGGGAACAGGAAACCACACAAGATCAAAGAGAAAATGTTTAAATAAGAAGTCATATTTAGGAAGTGGAATTTTTGCTGATGTCACGTTATTTAACATACCTCCTGCTACAACATCATGTTTGTATTTTTTGAATAAATAGGAGGAGCTAGATGACTCACAAAGGGGGTTGGGAGATGGGGTTCAAATGTATCCTTGTAACTAGGGAATATGGCATATCACTTTGGGACTCAAAAACACATCTCTCTGATCTAACTTTAAAAGGCACTTATAGAGGTAATACATTAGATAAAGTCTAACTGTATTGTGGTAGGAGTTTTGGTTTTGTAATCTTCCCTTGTTCTTTTATGTGATTGCAAGCTCTTTGATATATTGTTCTGTGTTTACATTTTTCATATTTTTATCATCTTTTAGTAAAATCTTTATTTGAAAGATACTGCATGGGTGTGTCTTCCAAGTTCTTTTTGCATGTGATGTATAAGTGGTTAAAGTTTGACAGCTTTTCTGAAGGGCTCAATGGTGTTACCAAACTGGGAAAAGGTAAGAATATACCTAAGATCTTTTATAGATTTTAAGGGTTCATTTTGGAAGCCTGGCTTGGAGCCACGGCAAAAGATTGTACCGCAATCCCCTAAGAGAGTACATATCTGAGCCTGTACATTGGGTATGCTAGCATAAGGTTCACAGTTTGAATCCCCCCAGAACTTGAGACTAAAGGTGATTCAGACCCAAAAGCAGACAGGAAGGTTACCCTGTCTGTTACTTGTTCACACTATTGCGCTCAGAGGTTGGCACTGTGGGAGCAGAGGGCCTGACCTGCTGAGTGCATTTGTGACAGATTTGGTTGACAGCAGTGTGATAAAATTGTTAACACAAGCTTTGACTGTTCAGTGTGTCAGCTTAATTCTGCACAGCTCACTTGCAAAATAAGGCAGTGATTTTTTTTAAAAAAGGAAACAGAACTACATCATTTTTTTACAATCAAGTTCCTACCTGTTTTATTTTTTTTTCAAAGTGCAAGTTAAAGTAGCTGTAGTTAGGGAAGAAGATGGCTTCCAACTACAGTGGACACACTGCAGACTACTTGAAGCAGTTGTGCCAGGACAGAGTAGTCCTGCACAAGGGGAGAGCCACCAAGCAGAACCTCATGGATGCCCTGATGGCAGCAGATGCCCAGAGCATCGAGTCACACACTGTGACTGTAAAAGACCAAACCTTGGGCATGGAGGGGTCAGTGACCAGTGGAGTGTGCAGATCCAGTGAGGAGGACATCAAGACCAGTGCAAGTGAAGGGCCACAGCAGCAGGGGAAGGTCACCAGCATTCTGGAGCCAGAAGCAATCAGGTTGCAGATTGAGTTGCGCAGAATTTATTTATTTATTTACATTTTTGGTAACCAGGTAAGTGCGCTGATCCAGATGACCATTTTCAGTCATGACCTGGGCCACAAGGTGGCGGTACATAAATACAAGCAGTAGATATAATATACAATTTAATTATACTGTACAAGCACCAATAGAAAACAAACAGATAAATGCTTACTTATGGTATACAAACAATGGTAAGTGAAGTATCATAGGGATACTGGCAGCAGTACAAGGAGAGAATAGTTATGCATATTGCACAGGTTGACAAGGAGCAGTTGAAACATAAGAGACTTATCAATATCTAGTCTAGGTAACACGCCTGTACTGAGAAAGAGAGCAGGTTGACCTGAGGAACTTGTGGTAAAAGGTAGAGCATGGCTACCAGACAGTGCGCTGAGTTTAGGCAGTGAGGGAGCATAGGCTGAGTAAACTGGAGAGCAGAGTAGTTAGTGATGTGCCCTACCAAGTCCTGGTGCATCCTTGAGCCATGGCCTGGACCAGGTATAGTGATGTGGGAGGAGGTCTCACAGGTAGGTTTGAGAGGCAGTATGAGAGTCAAGTGTGTTGGTTTGTGCTTTAGGGACAGTGGTGGGGAGAGAGGAGGATGGGCAGAAAGCGACTGACAGTGATAGGATTATGGTGGCGTTCGGTCTCCTGCACTGCCCTGTATGCATTTACAGGTGGAGCCTTTCATTAGCCAGGCCTTTAGGTTAGATTTGAAAGACGCATGGGATGTAGATGTATGAACAGATGTGGGAAAATGGTTCCAGAGAGAGGCGGCAGAGACACAGAAGGCCTTACTGCTCATTGCTGTAGAGACACGGGTAACTTCCAGGGATTGAATGGAGGATGCCCTAAGAGGTCTCGTGGATGCTCTGTGTATGAGTAGGGGGGCATATGGGGACAGCTGGTTACTTCTGAGAGCATTGTCAACAAGGCAGCCTGCGGTATAGTCAAAGCATGCCTGGAGAGGGTGCCATCCAAGGGACTGGTAGAGTGTACAGTGATGAGTTAAGGAGGGGGCTTTGAGAACAAAGCGACAGATGGCATTGTATGTCATGTTGAGGCGGGAGTTCTGCTTTATGGACACATGGGAGTAAATAAAGGAGCAGTAGTCAAGGGGTGAGAGGAGGTTTCCCTGTGCAATGACGAGATGAGTTTCAGATGATAGCAGGTGACTTGCGTGGTACACTACTTCTAGCTTCTGGTTTATTCTATTTACCATCAGGGTTGTGTTATCATTATAGGTGAGCGATGGGTGGAGGATAACACCGAGACATTTGAAAGAGTTGACCTGTTCAACTGGAGGTCCTGCAGGTGTATATACAGTGAGGTAGGAGTTTAACTTGGCTGACTTGTTTAGGAAAGGCTTTGATCCAAAGAGCATGGCCTTCATCTTTTTCCTATTTACAAGGAGTTTTCTGGATGTGAACCAGTGAACAGCCACTGTATAGCTGTCAGTGAGAGTGGAGGAGATGGCTTCTAGGGACTTATTGCTGTGGTAGCGGACTAGGTCTTCCGCATAGAGAAGTTTGTTGCAATTTAGACTATCTTCTGGTAGAGCGTTGATAAAAATGAAGAAAAGAAGGGGGCCAAGGATCGATTCCTAAGGAGCTCCAGTGCTTGTGGGAAGGGAAGCTGAGGCTACTTTGCCTATAAGCACGGATTGGGATCTGTTTGTGAAGTAGCTATGACACCAGGCTGCAGGTCAGGGGCGCAACCAAAATGTTGAAGTGAGGAGAGAAGAAGTTGATGGTCAACGAGGTCAAATGCCTTCGATAAATCAACAAAGACTGCACCCGTGACCTTACCCATGTCCATATTTCTGAGGACATGGTTTGAAAAGACTGCCAGGACAGAGGAGGTGCTGTGGTGTTTGTGGAAACCATGTTGAAAGGGACATAGGAGGTTGTATTTATTGAGATGTTCAGTTAGTTGGGAATGGACTACTTTCTCAAGTAGTTTGCTGAGATGTGGTAGCAGGGAGATGGGTCTATAGTTTTCCGGGCATAGGGGGTCTCCCGCTTTGAAGATGGGAACCACACTTGCATGTTTCCAGGTGTCAAGCACTGTTGATGCAGACAGAGTGAGGTTAAAAATGTGTGTTAGTGGTTTGACAAGGACTGAGGAGATGATCCACAGGAAAGCAGGGTACAGCCTGTCACTTCCAGGGATGCCACTGGAAGGAAGGGTTTTCAGGAGTTTTATAATGGTCTTTTATAATGGAGGGGTGGAGGCTTCAGAGTTTGTAGAAGTGTAGGGGCTACTGTTACTTTTTTGGTTGAAGGGACAGTGAGGAGGGAGCTTGCTAATATAAGGGGTCAGATCAGTAAACATAGTGTTGAGGAGGTCAGCAATGACAGCAGGGTCATTGATGGTGCCTGATGGGGAAGTGAGTTGTGTTAGTTGCTTACTGGTCTTTGGGGTTAGGATGGACCCAATTGAGGCCCAGGAACTACGTGGATTCCCCAGAGTATTTTTTTGGAGCTCAGTGAAGTATTTCTTTTTTAGTGACTTTGCCTGCTGCTTGCAGGCATTTCACAGTTGCCTGTAGGCATTCCATAGTTGGGGGATGGAGACTCTTTGAATGCTCTCCATATAGATTCCCTGACCTTCATTTGCAGTAACAGTTCTTCCGTTATCCAGCATGTGCAGCCTCCCCTAACCCTTCTGGTTTTGATGGGAAAATACTGGTCCTGTAGTTTCTGAAGGGTGCTGGTGAAGTATTGGACAGCAGAGGAGACATTTTTTAGCCAGTATAGGGAGGACCAGTTTAAGGACATTGCTTCCCTAGTCACAGGTTCATGATTCTGGCTGCTGAAATTTCTGAAGGGCAGTAATTTTGCTGGTGGGTGAACTGACTTATTGTTCACAACGATGTAGGTGGGGGAGTGGTTGCTAATTGCGTCCGCCATGGTGCTTGTTTGGAGGAGTAGATCAGACCTGCTAGTTAGAATCCAATCAAGGATAGACTGGTTTGGTGTGTGTTGGTTGAATCTTGTTGTGGTCAAGATTATGTACTCTAGGTTTTGTGGCTTTAGTAGGGCTGTGTAGTCAGGGATTGAGTTTGCTGTCCAATTGAGACTTGAAATCTCCCAGTAGGAAGACATCTCCAGATGGGGTGGTGCATGCTAGACCAGACAGTAAGCTAGACAGTCCCTGGGTAGTAGCTGAAGGGGGGTTGTAGCAACAGCCACCGTAAAGTTTTTTTGAGGCACTAATGGTTAGCTCAGTAATAATCCACTCACTAATTGAGATGGCAGTGGAGCAGGCAACAGTGGCAGCTGATATATGGTCCTGGACATACAGTGCAATGCCTCCTCCTCCTCTCTTCTTGCCCAGCCTATCTAGCCCGAAGAAGGAATAGCCTTGAGGTTGGTACAAGGCATTGTTATGGTATTAGCCAGGTCTCCGAGAGACCCAGCACATGGGGCTTGTATAGGGTCACCCAGGTCTCTATCTCAGTGAACTTGGAAGGAAGGCTACATAGAATTAGGTGAGCGATCTTGATACCATGGCATCCAGCCCATGTGGCATTAGTGTGGTCAATGTTTGTATTTGTAGGTCCTGGGTTGGTTTCAATATCACCTGCTAGCAGGGCTAGTAGAAGGAGGGATAGGAGGGGGGCAGGTTGCGGGATGCCAGTGGTGTTTATTGAATGTGGCGGAATGAATCAGATAACCTAGTTGTCTTTGTTCTTTGTTTGATAGGGATGACAGAAATAATGATGCTAGGTGTGTGATCTTTTTTGGGGCCATGTTGGGCAGGCTGAGAGTAGGGGTGCAGTGATGAAGGAATTTTTGTTCAGTAGCTAGAACTGATGCAGCTGAATCTGTTGCTAGCAGTAGCTCAAACAACGCGGATGTAGCCAGCAGGAAAAGACTTGCATTAATTTGGGGCACCGATGAGGAAAGACACTTAGAGTTTGGAGGAGCAACAAGGAAGAGGATGAAACAGAAAGCCATATTCCTTAGGGAGTAGTTCCTATGTGAGCAGAAAGTGATTTTGGGGGAGGTGGAGGGATGGAGAAGTGCAGGGTATTGAAAACAGTTGCCACTGGTGGTGGTTTCAGATAAGCTGCAAATGGCAAAAAGCGCTGACTGGTTGTTGAGCTCAGAGCTCGCATGACATGAGGAATAAATTGCAATGTCGACCAAAGGTGGTGGTGGGGGCAGTGGGGCAGCCAGTGCACAGCACCGGCGGGGTCTAAAGTTTCACACAGAACCATTGGAGCCAGAGTTCCAGAGAGACACTGAGTGAGAGAAACAAGCCGCAGAGGACAAGAGGGAGTGAGAACAGCGATAAGCTGACTGTGAAGAGCATGAGTGCCAGAGGCAACATGAACTGGAGAAGCTATGACTCCAACCACCAGCACCAGAGCAGGTAAGTGGTTTGGGTTTAACTGGAACTACAGGACTGGGTTACAAATTAAATTCTAAATTGATAGCTGAATTTAAGGAGGGGGAGGATATGGATGCCTTTTTAAATTCCTTTGAAAAAGTTTGTATTCAGGCAAATATTCCGAGAGGGTTCTGGAGCTTTCAGCTATCCCTGCTACTTACTGGGAAAGCTCGGGAGGCATTGGGTCAAATGGACAATGAGGACAGTAATGATTACAGCAAACTTAAAGTTGCACTTTTAAAAAAGTTTGCTTTAACTGCAGAAGCATACAAAGCTAAATTCTGTAAGCTCAGGAGAAGCCCTGACATGAGCTACAAGGAGCTAGCCACAAAAAACCATCAGTGTTTAAAACATTGGTGGGAAGGAATTGAAGCAAATTCTGTAGATAAAATTGAAAATGATATATTGTTAGAACAGTTTTTTGGGGCATGCCCAGCAGACCTGAAAACCTGGCTGGAGGACCGAGATCCCAAAACAGTTCAAGAGACTGCTGAACTCTCAGACCACTATGCCAAGAGCAGCCCTGCTCTGTGAGTGAATGGGGTGGGTGTGGCAGTGCAGAAAGGGAAAAGTGCACCTTCAGGGCAGCTAAAACCCTCACTGCCTCCACCAAAACCAGT
Source organism: Neoceratodus forsteri (assembly GCA_016271365.2). Classification (NCBI taxonomy): domain Eukaryota; kingdom Metazoa; phylum Chordata; order Ceratodontiformes; family Ceratodontidae; genus Neoceratodus; species Neoceratodus forsteri. Next base: position 1,208,656,726 of record CM057453.1, on the reverse strand, counting down.
TAGCCCCAGGTTTCAAAGAAAAATTTCTCTGAGAAAAGAAATGAATGTTGGGTTTGTAAAGAAACTGGTCATATTGCCAGACAGTGTCCCAAAAGGATGAGCAATATGCAAAATGGGGTTAGGAAAGAAGTGGGTTGTTTGTGTGTCCCTGGAAGCATGTCTGTGAACATGAGGGAACACATACACTCAGTCACAGTAAATGGTGTACAGACACAGGGGTTAAGGGACACAGGGGCATCCCTGACATTGGTAAAAGGGGATCTGGTAGAGCCTGGTCAGCTGATACCCAATAAATGTGTAACTGTACAAGGATTTACTGGTGAGGAAAGAACATTGCCACTCACTAGTGTTCTCCTAGACTGGGGTGAAACAGGGAGAACTGTGCAACATGTGACTGTAGCCAAAACCTTAGCAGTTGATGTCCTCATTGGCAACAATTTCAAACAGGGGATGGTGTGTGCAGTTACCCGTAGCCAAGCGGCAAGGGAAAACTGTAGTTCCCTGAACCCCATAGAAGCCAGTGTGGAAACCACTGGGAGGCTGGTTACCCAGCCTGTGTCTCCTGATATGGAGACTAATGAAAAGGGGGTAGAAATTTCCCCAGTAGCAATTAACCACACAACTACGGAGGGTTACTCCGAAGAAGGAGGGGTGATCTATTGTCCGAAGGTTAGGGATGACAGTGATCCTGGGGGCTCTGACGCTAGTGCTAGGCACCCTTGTTTGGAGACTGAAGGGGACCTGTCCCATGCCTTGGGAATGTGTAAGGAGTTTGCAGCTGCTCAGAAAAGTGACCCTAGTCTAGAGAAGCTGAGAGTTTGGGCAGACTCTGATGGAGCATAGGGAGGTGACAGTAAACATAAGATTTATTGGGAAAATGAACTGATGTATACTCAGGCTGCTAAGACAGAGGGAGGGGTGATAGGCAAGCAGCTTGTCATTCCCCAAGGGTATCATGAGCAGTTGCTCAAGATTGCACACGATATTCCCTTGTCTGGCCATCCAGGAATCATGTGCACTATGCAGCAGTTGGCCCAGAATTTCTACTGGCCCAACTTCAAGCAGCAGGTGAAGGAGCATTGCAGGTCTTGTCACCGGTGCCAAGAAATAGGGAATGTGGGTAAGAAAACCCAAGCCACCCTAATTACATTGCCCATAGTGGAGGAGCCATTCCAGAGGGTGGGAATGGATATTGTGGGGCCTTTAAATACCCCCAGCTCCTCCAGGAAGAGGTTCATCCTGAATATGTGGTGGATTATGCCACCCGGTATCCAGATGCAGTTGCCCTATCCTCACTGAGGACAGACAAAGTGGCAGATACCTTACTTGGGATTTTTTTCCCATGTTGGGTTTCCGCAGGAGGTTATCACTGATCAAGGGGGTTCCTTCATGTTGGACCTGATGAGCTGTTTGTGGGAGAAGTGTGGGGTGGTGCAGAGGTGCATGACACCTTATCACCCACAAGCCAATGGGCTTGTGGAAAGATTTAATGGTACCCTGAAGTCAATGCTCCAAGCATTTGCTGAACAGCATGGGAGGGACTGGGAGAAATACCTTCCCCACCTGTTGTTTGCATACAGTGAGGTGTCCCAAGAGTTGACAGGGTTTTCCCCCTTCAAGCTCTTATATGGACTCTGGGTACATGGGCCCCTAGACTTTATCCAGGAAGACTGGGAAGGCAAGTATGCCACCCAGGGAACTCCCATAATGCATTACAGCCTTAGGTTTAGGGAAAGGCTGAAGGAGCTTATGGGGACAGCCCAGAGCAACCTGGCAGCTGCCCAGCAGAAACAAAAAGTGTGGTATGACCACAGAGCCAGAGTTCACTCATACATGGTGGGTCAGGAAGTCATGGTCCTTATTCCAGTCTGGAAGGACAAGCTGCAGCCTGAGTAGGCAGGATCGTACAAAGTAGTTAGAAAGGTAAAGGACGTGAACTATATCATAGAATTACCTGACAGAAAACATACAGAAGGAATGTACTATGTCAACATGATGAAGCCATATGCTAATAGGGCTGACATGGTGTTTGCAGTATGTAGTCTTGGGGAGGGGGCGGATGAAGGAGACTCCCTTCTGGACTTGCTGGAAGAAAGCAAGTGGGAGTCCCCTGTGGAGGCTGTTAAACTGTCAACCCAGCTGGCTCCAGACAAGTTCCAGGAAGTAAGGGAGGTTTTAGCCGACTTTTCCCCACTGTTTAGCACCAAGCCTGGACTAACCCCATTAGCAACGCATGATGTAGAGACAGTGACACAGACTCCCATGTGGTGGACAGCATATCGGGTGTCAGAGGCTGCCCAAAAGGACATTAGGAGGGATGTGGAGGAAATGCTGGATTTAGGGGTAATCCTGAGATCCCACAGCCCCTGGGCCTCACCCATAGACTCTGTGCCTAAGCCAGATGGCTCTACTCATTTTTGTGTGGACTATCATGGACTGAATACAGTCACAAAGTCAGACACCCACCCGATGCCCCAGATGGATGAACTCTTGGACCAGTTGGGAGAGGCAACATACCTTATGACTATTGACCTGACAAAGGGGTATTGGCAGGTAGAGTTAACTGACAGAGCTAGGGAGAGATTGTCCTTCATCACTCAGATAGGCTTATTTTAATTTAAAGTAATGCCTTTCAGAATGAAGAATGCCCTGGCCACTTTCAAAAGGTTGGTGAACCAGATTTTAAATGGTGCTGAGGAGTACACCATGGCATACCTGGATGACATTACCATCTTTAGTGCCAGCTGGGAGGAACATCTGTCCCACCTTAGGGAAGTGCTGGGCAGGATACAGAGGGCCGGACTCACTGTCAAAGCTGAGAAGTGCCAGGTGGCCATGGCTGAAGTGGCATACCTCGGGCATGTTGCAGGCTGGGGACAGCTCCGTCCTAACCAAGTAAAAATAGAGGTGATCAAGGCATGGCCCAGACCAGGAAGCAGAAGCAGGTCAGGAGTTTTCTAGGGATAGCAGGGTACTATATGAAATTTGTACCCAATTACAGTGCCCTGGCTGCTTCCCTATCTGGCCTGGTAAAGAAAAAGATGCCTAAGAAAATTACCTGGAAGCCAGCCTGTGAAAAAACCTTTACCAGACTGAAAGAGGCACTGTGCAGTGCTCCTGCATTGACGAGTCCTGACTATAGCAGACCCTTTATAGTCCAGACTGATGCCTCAGACGTGGGTATTGGTGCAGTACTGAGCCAGACATCCAACCAAGGGAAAGATCACCCTGTAGTGTACCTGAGTAAAAAGTTACTTCCCAGAGAGCAGGCTTACTCTACTGTAGAAAAAGAGTGTGTTGCCATAGTGTGGGCCCTAAAGAAGTTAGAGCCATACTTATATGGGCAGCATTTTGAGGTACAAACTGACCACAACCCCCTGGTTTGGCTGACACAAATGGGAAAAACTAATGGTAGACTATTAAGATGGAGTCTTGCCTTGCAAGGGTATGACATGACTATCTTACATAGGGCTGGAGTGACCAATCAGAACACAGATGGCCTGTTTTGTCTATATGAGGAGTAAACTGACTTGGGAAGCTCATCCCATGCAGGGAATAGAGACCCCAAATTCAGTCTAGGTGGGGAGGATTGTGATGCTTGGCCAGCTGGTTATGATTGTTGTATGATATCTGTAAAATAAAAAATATATAGTACTTGATTGTCTCACATAAGACAGCCTGTGCTCCATGGGTGCCCCCTTCCAGGTTTCAGTGAAACTACAGGATATAACTGACCAGGAGATCTCTGTAATATAATTAGCTTCCTTGATACATTGGATTTTGTGGCCTTTTTATGACCTGTTGCTGCTTTGAAGTTGGGAAGCTAAATATGCATTTTATTACAGGACAGGACATCACTTAACCGATTCCTGTCAGCTATCCCACATTTAGGTGACAAACTGCAGAGTTGAAAAAACCCTTTGAATCTGCCTTGGGAACAGGAAACCACATAAGATCAAAGAGAACATGTTTAATTAAAGAGTCATATTTAGGGAGTAGAATTTTTGCTGATATCACATTATTTAATATACCTCCTGTTACAACATCATATTTGTATTTTTTGAATTCTAAAAAGGAGGAGCTAGATGACTCATCAAGGGGGTGGGGATATGTGGTTGAAATGTATCCTTGTAACTGGGGAATAGGACACATCATTTTGGGACTCAAAGATACAGATCTCTGATCTAACTTTAAAAGGCCCTTATAGAGGTAATACATTAGATAGAAAAAGTCTAACTGTATTGTGGTAGGAGTTTTGGTTTTGTAATCTTCCCTTGTTCTGTTATGTGATTGTGAGCTCTTTGATATATTGTCCTGTGTTTACATTTTTCATATTTTTATCATCTTTTAGTAAAATCTTTATTTGAAAGATACTGCCTGGGTGTGTCTTCCAAGCTCTTTTTGCATGTAATGTATATGTGGTTAAGTTTGACAGCTGTTCTGAAGGGCTTGATGGTGTTACCAAACTGGGAAAAGGTAATAATATACCTAAGGTCTTTTATAGAGTTTTAAGGGTTCATTTTGGAAGCCTGGCTTCGTGCCCCTGGTGAAAGTTTGTATCACAATCCATGAAGAGGGTACATATCTGACCTTGTACATTGGGTACACTAGCATAAGGTTCACAGTTTGAATCCCCCCAGAACTTGAGACTAAAGGTGATTTGGAACCAAAAGCAGACAGGAGGGTTACCCTGCTCTGTTACCTGATCACAATATTGCGCTCAGAGGTTGGCACTGTGGGAGCAGAGGGCCTGACCTGCTGAGTGCTTTTGTGACAGTGTTGTCATGTGCAACATGTGTAACAGACTGATCAGTGGGGAAAGAAGGGGAGTCATCTGGGTACTGGTGGGTAACGTACCCATTTGAAAATCCACAACCTGTGCCAGTGAGAAGTCAGACAATGAGAAGTGGTGAGTGGTGATGGTTCTTATGTATTGCTGATGGGGCAGAACACAGTCTGTCAATGATGATCATGCCATAGTGAGGGGCACTAGCATGGGACAGCAGCAGCACCTGCACCAGCACCAACACTGGCACTGCCAAAAAACACTGTGGCGGGGGGAGCTTGCACAACTGTGAATGAAGATGGGGGACCTCTGTCACAGTGTTTCTTTGATGGGAGAACCTCTCCACAAATTACTTGAGAACCAGCAGGTACTAATGGAGGGGATGAATAAGCTCAGTTATGGCAGTGTGGGTGCTCTTCCATTTAGCAGTGGGCATTAAAATAACTTGTACTCCATCCTGTCTTTTGCAGTCCTTATATCTCCAGTACTCACTGATTCTCCTTCTTTTTCAGTCTGTCCTTTTCTCTACCTATCATGTACTGCTTCCTGTCTCCTCTTAGTCTTTCTTTCCCCCCACTGGTTTACAAAATTATAAAACATGAACATTTTCAAACTCCAAAAAAATGTGAAAATCTTTTCCTGTCTTTCTCTGTTACTGTTTGACTCCATTTTTTTTTTGTCTGGATTTTGGTCTCATTGCTCTCTCACTCTCTCTCTCCTTCAAAAAAATCTATTTTATATCTACATTTTCTTTAATGGAGCTGTTTATGTGCCATATCATTCTCTTCTGTCTCAATAATATTTGTGTAGTAAAGCACTGTTATTTACATATATAAAGCCCCATATTCAGAGCTGGCCGGCAGCATGCACACAAGGGTGACCGTGTGAAAAAAATAGGGCCGGCCAGCTCTGGTGCCATATTCAAACAAATAATGTGATCCAAACTGACCGTGCTATCCATTTGAATATAGGGCCATGGTAGCATAGTGCACAGCAGGCAGTCACCATGCTTTGTGCCATGCCACCAAAGCTCTGCACGGAAGACCACCCATAGGGGTAATGTGTGGCACACACTGGTTAGTGCTGCTGCCCCATAGGCGATAGTCAGTCCAAACATGCAGATGAGTCCATTGGGCATGAACGGCACTAGGGGACCATTTGCATGCCCACTATGGACCCATCTGCAAGTGAGCACCACTGCTGCATGCACCAAGCCAGGTCCCCCAAGCCCTGATCCCTGTCCATGTAAAAATACAAAATCATTGTTGGTCCTACTGTTTCTCCCCTGCCCCAATCCCTGTATATGTATTTAAAAAAAAAATCATTCATGGTCCAGCGGTCTTTCCAGTCCCCTGATCCCTGTACATGTATTAAAAAAATTATTAGTAGTCCTGCAGTCCTTAACCAACACCAATCCCTGCACATGTCATAAAACATATCACTAGTGGTCTAGTGGTCCTGCCTCAGACCTGATCCCCTGGTATAGAAGAAAGAAAGGCAGTCCTGGTCGTCTAATGGTCCCTCCCCCTTCCATGTTCTCCAATCGCCATCCCAACAAATAATACAATACAATACTCTGGTAGTCTAGTGACCCCCCAACCCCCACCCTGGCAGGTAGTGACCCACCACCCCACCACCCCACTCCCTAACCCAACCTGATCCAGCAACTGGCACAGCCCTCCTCACACTGTCAGTATGGGTTGTCGATTGAATCAATATGGACCGTATACAGTATGCACTCATCAACCAATGAACACATATTATACACTGTACGCTCCATAACATTTCAGTCTCCAGCTGGCTGTGGTGGTGGTGTGAGGAGGGCCATGCCGGTCAACTGCTTAGGTTAGTGAGGAAGCGGGTGGTGGGTCACTATCTGCAAGGGTGGGGGTGGGGGGCCACTAGACTATCAGGGTATTGTATTATTTATCAGGACAGAGATCAGAGAATGCAGGGGGGAGGAGTGACTACTAGACCACTAGGACTGCCTTTATTTCTTATATAGCAGGGGATCATGGCTGAGGAGAGAGAGCTGGACCACCAATGATATCTTTTATGACATGTACAAGGATCAGGGCAGGGGAGGGACAGCTGGGCCACTAATTTTTTTTTTAATACATGTACAGAGGTCGGGGAAGGGTAGGGACCACTGGACCACCAATGATGGCATTTATTTAATGTATGTGGGGATCAGGGCTGGTGAGGGACTGCTACATCACCAGGGTACCCAGCCCTTAACAGTTCGTGAATGGGGCGTGGGGCACCCACCCCCCTCTGCGCACTGTTAAGGACTGGGTTTCGGAAGCGTTAAACTCCATCACTGCTGGTGACCATTTAGTGCTTCTGAAAACTTTCAATATTGTGCTGCACTGCATATGCATGAGGGAACTCTCATTTGCATAGGTATAGCACAATATTGTGTGTGATGGGGCTGTCGGGGTGCGCCACGCATAAGTGTCCTTTGAATATGGGCAGGTCTCCTCCGCCTTAAGAAAAATTGTAATCTGAATGCAATAATCCATGTCTCCCATTTTAAACTTTGTATTGCTAATTTTTTGTTGAATTGCTGTGATTGCTATGGGTGAGTTTATATTTCTTTTATTTACATTATAATGTGCATTGAATAACTGTGTTTTGTTTTAGCATTGTGTGTATATAGAATTTATATGTTATTTGTTATTATGTATTTGTGCTTTGTAATATGTTTGTATTTGGACACAACTGTAAATGAGTGTTTCACTCAACTTGCCTTCCATTAAAACTGATAATGATGAACAACGGCGCTATTCCATGTTAGTGCGGCATGAACACGGTTTGTGCCATGCTAACCTTTTGAAAATGGAGCTATAGTGCATTTGCAAAGAATCATATTCAAACTGGTCTATTTCCCAAATGTTTGTTATTCAGTCCAGCAGTTGAAGCTGTGATACATCACTCGTCCAGTCAGACTGATTCCTTCCTCCCTCCCTCCCTCCCTCCAGCCATTGTTTTCGCTATTCTTAGTTCCCAAAATTTCTCCTGAACAAGAAATTATTAAATGATGGTAGCAAATGTTGCACTGTTCAAGTCACCCTCTTGGACAGTATTTGTCAAACACATTAGTTGACGTAAATTATAAACAAAATATGTACATTTCTCACGTTGAACATTTCTACCGAGCAAAAAATTATTAAATGGTGGTAATGTACTACTGCTGCTACTGCTACATGGTAGCATATGGCTGTGTCAGTCCCCCGCTACATTTCTTGTAAATGTACTTTAGGGTAAAATGTGAAAAAAAATACAGTATACATAAACTGCGTGCTTCCAGAATATTTCACAAACACCAGAGTACATACATCAAGTTTCTCGATGCTTCTACCTGATGCCCAGCTGTGTGTCAGTTCCACCAACACATTTCTTGTAATGCACGTTAGAGGAAATTATGTGAAAGCACAATATACAGTACATAAATTCTGTGCTTCAAGACTTCTTCTCAAATTCTAGAATAAATACATCAGGCTGCTGCGTGATGCAACAAGATGCTGCTGTATTTGTCAGTGCCCTATTACGTTTCTTGTAATGCAGTTTAGAGGAAATAGTATGAAAAGCACAATATACATAAACTGTGTGCTCCCATAATGAGCTCCCATAATATTTAAGAACCACCAGAGTACATACATTGTTCTCAATGACAAAAAAAAAATATGTCAGGTTGCTGCATGTAGGTACATGGTGCCATGTTGTTTGTCAGTGCCACCAACACCGTTCTTGTAATCCACTTAAGGGGATGAACTTTAGGTCCCAGAAATTATCAGTTTAATAAATTCTAGTATCCGGAAGGTTTCACACAATGAAACAAAATGAGATGGGCTCCCTGAATTAATATACTGCATCTGTGCTGTGTAAGTCCCCACCCACAGCAACTGTGCTGATGACTTGTAGTGACCAGAATTTCTGGATCTTTTCTCTGAAACAGTAATGCCTGTTTGTGGAAAAAGATGATCTTTGAGTATCACTATGTGTCCTACCAAGAAAGGTAAATATTTATTTTACTTTTTGGACTTGGGGGGATATGAAAACAGTGTAATATATTACTAACCATCTTTTGTTCCTGTTTTGTCTTCTTTTTTTCCATATTACATTTTGCTCCCTGTTGCTGCCTCCCACCTTACTCAGCAACAGGGAGACATAGGTATTTTACTGCTTCTCCCAACTAACCTGGGACTCTAGAGCATGGAAGTTTGCCCATGGAGGCGAGCACACACCCCAGGAATCCGGTGAAGGTCCCTTCACCCCCACACGACTTATAGCCAAGTCTCCCGTTGGGCTTGGAGCTACCACCAAACCTACACTTGGTGGCAGCCAAGAGCCTGGGAGACTCAGATACCTTCATGGGAGGAGAGTGCTGCCTGTCAGCAGCTCAATCCAGCTCCTTGCCCTCCCACCCAGCTGACCCATGGCAGCCCGTGCTTGCTCCCGAACTTGGGTCGAGAGCATGTCGCAAGGTGTGGCATCCAGCGCCTCAACCCTCATCACCACCAGGCCAGCTTCTCTTTTTGTTTCAGGTTTCTGTCACTAGGGGGATGAAATCCTGTTGCTAAATGGGTACAGACCAGATGTGATTTTTAATTTAGCAGTGTTTCCTACCAGGGAAGGTAAATATATATATATATATTTTTTTTTTTCACTTTTGCTTTTAAAGTCTTAAATATTTTTCATATGCCATGGTCCGTTTTCTGCTCCTGTTTCTCTTGTGTCAGGTATTTTTCAGCTGATTGATACTGCAGAATCAGGCAACCGCATCAGGATGATGACTAGTATTTATGCTGGGTACAGAAGTGGGGCTGACAATAATAAGACTACACATAGTGATGGAGAAGCTGGAGGAGTTGTAGGAGAAGGAGGAGGAGGAGGAGGGCTGAGCATGAATCTGCAATGTTGGCTACATTGTAATCTGGTGGAGAAGTTGGTGATGGCTTGATTGCTGGAGGAGCAGGTATTCATGACATAATAGAATGAGATGTGTGAATATAAGACATAAATTATTTTGGACTCAAGTATGATCCCAATTGTGTTTTACTTGCACCTGTGACAGGACACCAAAAAAAAAAAATTAAAATAACTTTTGGAAAGGATACTTACCATTACATTGGTGATGGTCATGCTTTAAAATGGCATAAAGGTGCCCCAGACAGAGGAGGTGGAGGAGGAAGACAAGACTTGCTTGCTGGAGGTGGCAAGATAGAAGACCTGTGAAGACAAGAGAAAATTATTTTGGCTCTATTCAATTAGCCACTGTGGATGACCACACAGATGGTATATTTGTCATCCACTCACAGCCTTACTATACCTATCACCTGTGATGAAAAAAGATAAATTATTTAGCCTCAGTTGGTCACCATAGTGGCCATCTGGTATATCCATTGTCCGCTGCCAGGCTTACTATACCTGTTACTTGTGAAGAAAAAAATAGAAATTACTTTGCTTCACTTGGCCACTGCCACTGTCTTCCTGTGAAAGGAAAACTTTAGTGCTGTGCAGAATTTTCAAATTCTGATGGAATGAAATTCTGTGAAATTTTCAAAATTCCACCGAAATTCTGCCAAATTTCACCACAAATGGAATAGTGAAATTCCACAGTACAAAATAGTTGTGGAATGATTTTCCACAGAAAAAAATGCTGTTCCACAGAATATTATTCCATGAATCTTAATATTTTCCGCAGAAACTGCTGTGGAATAATTTTCAGCAGAAAAATTGCAGCAGATCACAGTAGACAGAATTCCACTGAAGAACCAGTGAAACTCCAGTGGAAATTCCACTGGCTGAATGACCATTCCACGCTAATTCTGCCGGTAGAATTCTGCATTTGGCACAGCATTAGAAAACTTACACTTTAAAAAAAAAATCATGCAATGAAACTTACTGTCAAATTAGTGATAGCAATGCCATGTACTGTCATGATAGTGCCATAAAGAAAGGTGATGGAGGAACAGGCAACATAAGTCTCTGCCTTGAAGACTACCTGCTTTGCGACTGGCATGCCAGTCATCCATGTGAATAGTCAAACCTGCATTGAGATGGAGACAAAAGGAAAGAAACACATTTTAATATCTTGCAAGCAATAAGGTAGAAGCCCCTCCTATGTGAGGAGTCACCACCACCAATGAGGATAAGGAGTGTGAACAACAGTGAAAGTCACTTACCATCACAGCAGATAAAGGTAGGCCTTGCTGGATTTGAGGTCTTGCTGCCTTGATTGGCTGTCCGGCTATGAGGTCGGCTTCAGGGCTGGATGGCTTGAGATCTACCAGGCAATTGCATTTATGCTGGATTAACAGTTCAGGTTTGTCTCTGGATGCATGCAGGGGAAGCAGTATCCCATGTTTTTATGGATGTGAATGACTCAAGCAGGACAGAGAAGGAGGAGAAGTAATTGTCTTGCTTGCTGGAGGAGGCATGGTTTGCTTGCCTGGCAACAACATTTATGCTACATTAAGAGTTTGGGTTTGTCTCTGGATGCATATGGTGGAGGAGGTGGCCCATGTTGTTTGTGGATATGGAAGACCGAAGCAGCTCAGGGGAGCAGGAGGGGGAGATTGTGTCTTGCTTGTTAGAGGACTGCATTAGGCATGATCTGCCTGGCAATGGCATTCATGCTGGGCTGTTGTCTAGTTGAAATAATAATAAGTGACTGTGGGATAGTGGAGGCAGATGTTGCTGGCATGTTTTGAGAAGCTGGACAGGCAGGTGGCATTATTCTGTGGTACAGATTGCGCTCATTTCAAATGAGCTTCTGACTTTGCCCACAGTCTAGGGTCGTGTAACAATCAGGCTGTATTTTGCATGTTCAGTTTATAGGATGGTGTGTGTGTGTGCATGTTCCTTGATTCAAAGTTATGAAAAAATCTAAAAATTAAAATGGATTGACAGACAGCAGGAAATGGAGACACGTTTTCATGTAGCGTGAAACAAGAAAGACAATGAATGTATATATATATACAGTAGCTTGACAGTGCTGCCACATGTATATGTGCATAGGAACTATTATTCCAAAGGAGAAAATATTGGAAAAAATGTGAAAATGTGGTTTCCAAATGTGTCCCATCAACGCCACACAATACAAAAAAGTATAGTTTTTGCATGACATGAGATTACTTTTCTTCTCAGTCCAATAATGCTGCCTTGCTGCAGTGCAAAGAATTCCGCTTTGCATGTTCAACATCCACATTTTCTCCTCCAATGAACTCCTACTCCATTTCCACCATGCCTGCATCTGTTTGTGCTGAGGATGATGCCCCTTCCCTGTCTTCACCGTCCATGTCTTCATGTGTGAGTGGTGCCCAGAGTGATGCTGTCCTACTTGGAAGAATATGATGCTCATTCATTTTTGTAAATATCAACATACTGACATTGACTCCTTAATGTTTCCGACCATATACTCCTGCTGATATGTTTTACTGATGGTTTGAATGGAGCCTAAGCTAATTTAATGGAATGTGAGGGGGCTTAACTCACCCATCAAATGGAAGAGGGTGCTAATTCACTTGAAAAAATTAGCCCCTTCGGTGGCTTTCTTGCAAGAGACTAAACTCTCTTCTAAGGAAGCCACAAAGCTTAAGCAAGCTTGGGTGATTGAAGAACTCCGTAGTGTGGCTCCCACCCATAAAAGGGGAGTCTCCATACTCTTTCATAAAAATTTGGGATGGAAGGTGAAGGACTTCATACGGGATCAAGAAGGGAGATGGATTATTGCGGAAGTTGAAACCCCTGAGGCCCCCCTGGTCCTGGCCAATATATACGCTCCTAACCAGGACTGCCTGCAATTTTTTCATACAGTTAACCAGGCCATCTTGGACTTCAACAAAAACAGAACCCCAATACTTTTAGGAGGGGATTTTAATTTAACATTAGATCATACTATAGATAGAAGCAATAAATCCCCTGAACCCCATCGACAGGCTAGGAGAGCAGTGGAGAAATTAATGTCTGAACTTGGATTATTGGATGCCTGGAGGGCATTACACCCAGGAGTGCATGATTATTCATGTTTTTCCCCAACCCACGGCTCTTCCAGTAGGATAGATCTTTGGCTCATACCCTCTGGGTTATATGAAAAGGTGGTGGGGGCTTTGATTCACCCAATTTATGTTTCCGACCATGCCCCACTTGAATTAGTTTTCAAGAGGGGACATGATCCCCACCAATCTCATGCCTGGCAGTTAGATCCACTTTTGCTAGAAGATAAAACTTTTCTAGACTGGATTGGCCAGGCTGTATCAGAATACTGGACAGACAATGATAATGGTGAGGTATCCGACTCAACCTTATGGGAGGCCTTTAAAGCTACTATTCGTGGCAGGATAATAGCTTTTGCGGCAGCCAGGAGACACTGCCGGGCAGCCAATCAGAGGGCCTTGGAGAAGCAACTATACAATCTGGAAGCCTAATACAAAGTCCTGGGTAACCAACCCCCTTCTCCAGATCTATTAGCGTAATTAGCCAGCACCCGAATCTCTCTCAACTCTCATTTATCTCGGCAGGCTGAGCTAAACCTTAGCATGCATCATGCTTATTGGGAAGGGGGAGAAAAGGCCAGTAAGTTATTGGCCTACCGTCTTAAGTGTCAGCAAGCTTCTAAGGTGATACATGCGTTGGTAGATTCAACTGAGAACCCCTGTTGTACAAACTCAGGGATAAATCTAATCATGTCCCAATTTTATGAAAATCTATACGCTTCTCCAAATCCCCCTGATCCAGCCAAGATTCAAGCTTTCCTAACCTCGCTATCCATTCCCAGAATCTCCAGCCGGGATATCAAATTATTAGAAACCACGATTACAATTGAGGAAGTTAGCCAGGCGATCCACGCTCTGAATCCACGTAAAACCCCTGGGAAGGATGGACTGCCTATTGATTTGTATAGACTCCCGGGTGTTAATCTGGCCCCTTATTTGGTTTGGGTATTCCGACATTCCTTACTTAATGGACAGCTACCCCCCTCCATGAGAGAAGCCGTTATTACAGTGCTTCCCAAAAAAGGGAAAGACCCACTGTCTCCAGGCAGTTATCGCCCTATTTCTCTAATTAATGCAGATGCCAATATTCTGGCTAAGGTTATTGCTGGCTGGCTTGAATCCCTTTTGCAAGGCTTGGTTAGTCCTTCCCAAGCAGGCTTTGTCAAGGGCCGTCTGGGGTCTGACCATCACAGAACTCTAGGGTCTTTAATGCACTCTGTCAAACTCTCACCAATCCCTTCAGTTGCTATGACCTTCGACTTCGAAAAGGCCTTCGATTCGGTCGAATGGGCCTTTCTATTTCATACTCCTTCCATTATGGGTTTTGGCCCTGACTATATTGCCTAGATAAGGCTGCTATACACTGCACCCCTAGCCTCGGTGTTGACTAACGGCACCATGTCTCGGCCCTTCCAATTACAGAAGGGCACGAGACAAGGATGCCCTCTTTCTCCCCTTTTATTTATTTTAGCGATGGAGCCTCTGGCCATTGCACTTAGGTCCTCCAGCACTATCCCTGAGATTCAGGTTGGGGATGTCAACTACAAGACATTCCTATATGCAGATGATCTGCTTATTACTACCGAACATTCCCAGTTAGGGATTCAGACAATTTTTAGAACCTTGACTGAGTTTACTAAGATATCAGGTCTAAAATTAATCAGTCCAAAACTGAAATTCTCCCATTAAATTCCTCAGCCTCTGGAGCAGATTTTATCGCCTTGGGGCTCAAATGGTCCCCTCAGGGTATTAAATACCTGGGTATCATCCTACACCCAGACTCGCTTAAAATGTTTGCGGCCAATTTCAATTCTCTGATTGACTCACTCAGGGTAGGCATAGGTAGATGGAAAGCAATAAAGCTTTCATTGGCTGGGAAAATTGATTTGATCAGAATGATGGCTGCTCCCAAGATGCTTTACTTATTGGCCCATCTACCCCTGCCTATACCCCAGAAGTGGTTTCAGAAATTGGAGACCCTAATGGGTAATTTTCTATGGGAGGGTGCACCCCACCCCCAATATAGCAAACTCAAACTTCGGCAGCACTGGAAAAGGGGGGGCTGGGGACTCCCCTGGTTACAGCGGTATCATATGTCCTTTGTGTTGGCTCAGACTCTTAGATGGTTTTCTAAAATTGGACAGGGATCTCCGCAATGGCTCCAGATAGAAGCTTCCCTAACTCACACTGCCACTCCGGCGGCCATCCTATATGGTAGGAAGAAACTGGCTGCGGGCCTTTCTCCTCCCATATTACTTTCAGTTAAATACTGGAAACAAGCAATGACTCTGCTGGGCCATGACCTGGCCCCTTGGGAATATATGCCTTTATGGGATAATCAGGCCCTGAAAATAGGGGAATCCACCCTGCACTGGAAAGTATGGGAGGGACAGGGTATGTCCCTAATACAAGATCTCCTACTCCCGGGGACTACTGTTATCGATTCCTTTGAATCCCTAAGGGCAAGATATCATCTCCCTGCCTCTCATTTTTGGAGATACCTTCAGTTAAGAGATGCTATATCTCATCTCCCAAAATCTCCCCATAGTGACTCATTACAAAAAAAGACTCACCCCATTTGTTCATGGAGTAAAGTTACCAAGAACAAAGCTAGTAACATATATCATGCCCTCAGAGACTCCACCCCGGACCCTACCCAGAAAGCCAGACTGCAATGGGAAAAAGAGCTACAGATCTCAATCTCAGAACAACAATGGGAGTATGGGTGGGCACGTATCCATTTGGCTTGCCGGGACAGGCGTACAAGACTTATCATGAATAAGACCCACCATAGATGGTATAGAGACCCGGCGAAACTAGTTAAGATGGGACTTTTCCAGGCTGACGCTTGCTGGAGATATGGCAACCAGGGGGCTCATCTGTTTCATATACTCTGGGACTGTCCCAACCTTCAACAGTTCTGGCAAGCCATTCAGGACATGTGTCAACAACTATTCCCTGATATTGTCCCATGTCCTGCCCTACTCCTTCTTGGTTGCGGCAGTCCTGAGATGCCCAAGTGTAGTCCTGAGGCACAGTGGATCACTATGGCTGGGGCATTGGCTAAAAGACTTATATTGATGAGATGGAGAACCCCTGATATTCCTACCTTTCATCAGTTCCTTTTGGCTTTAGCCCAAGGGGCCACGTTTGAGAGGATCTCTAGCTTTGCCCAAGGCTCCCTAACTCGGTATGACCAATGTTGGCAACCTTATTTAAGGTCCAAGTACTGCCACAATACTTCTTCCGGCTCCACCCCCTAGACTCCTCCCCTTCATTATATAAGGTTTGGATTGTTCCTTTTTTGCAAGTCTTCCCCTTTCTCCCCTTCTCCATCCCGATCTTATCTATATTTTTTGAAATAAAAAAAAAAAAAAGGAAAGATTGCCATAGCTGTATATAGTTGATATTACAATCTGCATGGGAATAGGACATACCCTTGATAGAGTAACTAAATATTACTGACTTCTTTTTGTTACATCCTTCTCTATTGTGTAATCTACTTATACTGCTTTAGGCTCCCCTCCGTTTGGAGGGAAGCGACATTTCACTAGTTTAATCATCCTCTGGCTACCTGGTCTGTAATAGGGAGAATATGTTAAGTTATATCCTGCAAGGTTGTAGCTAACTGACAGAATGTTTTGTCAATTGTATCAACTGGCCATACCTAATGTTGCGGTATCTGTCGAATCTTTATGTGTAAGACTCTGCCTTTGTGTGTGTGTTCTGCCTAAGGACAACAAAATAAAAATGTTTAACAACAAACATACTGACATTAGTGGGGGAAAGGCTGGGCCATCTGTCTGTAATAATGGCCCTGCTGGTCTGAAAACATGTTTGGCACTCACACTAGATAGGGGACAGCTCAGATACTTAAAGACTGCCAATAACAAAGTGGCTCCTTCTTAACAGCTAGATGTACCTGAGTGATCAGCCATATGTGCCTTGACCAATTCGCCACTGCCATTTTCCCATCCTCAGCTCCCATGTGTCTTCCTTCTGTGCCTCATGGTCAGCAACGCTGACTTAAGGTAGCCCCACCCAAAGTGGATTGCATGATGTGAATTTTAACTACCAGGACAGAATGCTTGTGACTGTGGGCTCTTCTTTTTATGTTGCTTGTCCTTGCACAAGAAACTTTTTGCTTCAGATGGCATTTCAGAGGTGTGTCCCTGACTAGCCCAATATAAAGCAATCTACATTGGGCTCATCCCTGACAAACCAATGATCATGCAAGCTTACTAAGACACTGGTTCACAGTTTATGGGCAGAAACTTTGCGTAGTTGAAATGAATGAACCATTCCAGTGAGACAGCAGTTCATCCATTTTAACGTCAAGAACTGCACCCAACAGCAAAAATTGCCCCCCCACACAGTGCCAGAGGTACCCCCTTCCCGATACACACAGTGCACATGTGGACAAGCTGGTTGTTGTTATTTCAGTGTCCGATCAGTGGCACAGCTCATCCAATGATGAGATGCAAAATAGAAAGTGTAGGGTTGGGACTGTTGTTCCCCATACTCCTCTGCAGTGATGTGCTGTGAAGCAGTGTGTAAATTCCCAAGAACCCCCTGAGTTTCACACCACCCCGTGCTGCAGAGACAGACACTGAGTTACCAGGTAGGTAATACGCAGCTTGTCATGTACCATGGGTATCAACAACTGTGATGCCTGCTACAGTTGCGACTATCACGCAATGCACACTGACCGGAGCTGCAAGCTGCCTCCTGACAGTGTCTCTCCACAGTGTCCTGGCAAAATATTCTATGATCACTCATGACAGCGTGTCAAAGAGAATGACAGAGGAACAGTAAATCCTCCCACTGTGGCCAACATCAGACATGTAACCCCACACTGGGGCCTGACACCCACCCGACCAAGTTTGTGTACAGCTGATGTGTCTTTAGCCAACCCGAGAATGAAACTGGGAGAGTGTTCTAACCCACTGCAGAGTATCGCTGCAGTTCCTTTGTCTTTGTCTGCTTTTCAGTGAGTCTGTCACTGAGTTCTGTATGTCTGATAAGTGCATTGCAGTGCTCGCTGTTTGTGTGTGTGTGTGTGTGTGTTTGTGTGTGTGCTCAAGTGATCGCTGCACAACTGTCCAGTACAGAAGCCAGGAATGAGTTGGCAGGCAAGAGATTACGGCCGAGAGTGACACAGAGACAGAAATTGAGTGTCCCTTGTGGTGCTTCAGAGTGAAGGTCAGCCAGAGAGAGAGAGAGAGAGAGAGCGGTGGTATGGAGGTGGGCAGCTCAGTGGTGAGTGCTTCATCAGGCGAGGGGTCAAAAATATAGGTAGAGGACAGCGAGAGTTGACAGTGCAAGAGCACCCCCCAAAGCATGGTGGTCCAAAAGTGAGTGATGAAGTCTAAACCCACACTGATGACATCTACAGCTTCTGTAAAACAGCGTAACTGAGAGAGATGGTGACAGCGAGTGACACAGACAGCAGTAACCTGTGGTGCACTGCACACCATGAACCGAGCTCACAAGTCAGCACTAATCTTTTCACTGGTGGATGTGGGATGGGTATCTCCGCAAAGTGAACTCATGAGTTGGTGGTAATCATTTCACCAGCAATCGTCTTAACAGTTTACTACTGTTGCACCATCACTGCTGCTCTAACCTTAGCACCGAAACCAAAATGCCCAGCTGCACTCTGCCATCCCTCCTGAGTTCTCCAGATGCAGTTACAGTGCCATACCAATTACATGTAAAAATTTAATCAAATATAAGCAAGCAACATTTGGCATTAACAAATGCTTGTTTGGGTGGTGCTGAGTGAAAAAAGTTCATCACTGGCTCTGCATTGATCAAGGGTATCTCCTGGTCACTAATGCTTAAAAAGCCAGTGATTTTTGGTGTTCTGGTTTTTGGCACAGAGAATGGGGTTTTGTCAGGGTATGGATGAATCTGCTGCTGCTGCTGCTAGTAGTGCTGATGAATCAATTGCTGTGATCAGGTGTGTTATTGCATTATTGGTGGCACTGGAGTTAAAACTGGAGGAAAGCACTTGACCAAGCAAGATGGTCCTCCAGCTAACAACAGGCCCCACACTCACAACTAGGCTCCTCCTCCTCCAGACAAGCAGGGTTGTGCCACACAGGGTCTGCCAGCCCTGATGTCTTGCCATGGAGGGTAATCTGTAGGAGACTTACTGGAGAAAGAGGTAAACCTGAGAGGAAGTAGGTGATGGGCTGAGAGGGCTGGGGCTGATGGAGTGAGCTCGCAACCTACACAATAAAAATCTCAATGAAAATAATAAGAAAATGTGTTTTTTTTACTTCTCAAATATTAAAAAATTTCAGCAATATGAAAAATGAAACCTGCAGATACATTAGATTCTGTACAAAGGGTGTTGCTTTTGGTGTTTGGGAAATTACAAATTTAAAATAAAGAAGATATAAACAGAAGAAACTATGGGATTTCTGCTTGCTCAGTTAAAACCTGTAAGCTCAAAGTCTGACAAAACTAATTCAAATGACATGTATGAAGCTATTTTCACACCTTGAATACTGTGGAAACCCCACTTTTGCCCATGAAAAACAGGAAATCTTGCTTTTCCAGTTGCAAAACTGTGTTAGGACTGAGAAGTCACTTACTGTATGTACAAAACCAATATATTTAACAGCTTATACCTTAGTCATCTCTACATGTATAGCCATGAAATTTGAATGTCTCTCATAGAGAACCATGATATTTGGATCTGCTAATTTTCTTTAATGGTTTTCGTGCTGCAGAGTGGAAAAAAGTGGCGTTTTGCTTATTAATAAAACATGGCTTGGATTTGAAGCATGAAACATGTAGGTTCATTGGATCATAATGCAAGTATGAAGATTTTGGTCATCTGGGAACAAGAAATATAAAATAAAGAAGTGATAATTTATGGGATGTGAGCATGCTCCGGCAACAAAAACAGCTCTAAGTCAGATAAGACTGATGTACCAGAGATGAAGCCACTGCCACACCTGTGACACTGTGGAAACCCTGTTTTGTCACCTTTGAAACAGTGGAAACCTTTCTATTCTACCTGTGGAAACCCTGCTCTTGCACCAGCAAAACTGTGGAAAACTTGCTTTCCTACCTCCAAAAATTCTTAGTTTAGTTAGTTTAGTTTAGTTTAGTTTATTAGTCTAGGAATTAATACCTTTGAGCCAGGGCTCTTTTACAAAGGTTCCACGTCACAAAGAACATTTAACAAAGCACGATACACATTACAGGTAAAACCAGACAGGAAAGTTACATCATAAATTTGCTATTAACAGTTTAAGGCAGTAACGTCTTTAAGTTTCATAGAAAAACAAACTATAACAGGTCAAGCGAGTAGACAATTTTGAGGTTAAGGAAACTTCCAGGAGAGGGTGATCATTAGGTGCCAAAAGGAGGCTAGAGAGAGGGAAAGGTGGTGAGCGGAGAGTAAGTGAGAGGGACAGGAAAAAGGGGGAGTGAGTTTGGGTGGGAGACAGGAAGTAATAGAGGTACCAGAGGGTTCATTAGTCAGGGAGGAAGAGGCCTCAGATGTGAGGATGGACATGAGGAGTAGTAGTCTTTAGCTAGCGCAATCACAGTTGCTAGTGGTGGTGAGGTGGGCATAGAGGATGGATTTGAAAGCTTCAAGTGAGGTTGAGGATAGAGTAGGTGGACTAAGCGCATTGAACCATGTCGGGGCCCTGTATGCGAAAGATCTTTGTCCCTGTGCAGTCCGGCATCTCGGAACCAGGAAAGGTTGGTGTTCAGATTTGGTGGAGGGTCGTGAGCCAGGATTCAGTCGGAGTAGGTTTTGAATACATAATGGAGTCAGTCCCAAGATAGATTTTTTTTTGCCATTGTGCAGGTGAGATAAATAAGACGATTTGATAGGTTCAACCAGCCTGATTCATAGTACAGATCACACGTGTGAGTCAGTCTTTGAGCCCCCGTGAGGAGCCATCAGGCCTTATTTAGAGTGATTGAGATACGCCTTAGAGCAGTGGAGGTAGCTGAGCCATAAATAATAAGGCCATAGTCAATGATTGAGATTATGGAACTCTGTATAGCTATTCTCAATGCCGCTTGATTTAGAAATTGACGGTTACGGAATAGTATTCCCAAGGTGGGTTCACTGTTTTCGCAGTGTTGTCAATGTGGGTTGCAAAGGTGAGCCCTTGTCAAAGTGATGCCCAGGTATTTGAAAGTATTTACTTGGTCCAGTGTAATTCCCACAGAGGTTTCTATGGTGAGTGGAGTATGCCTATTTTTGTTTTGGTGATTGGAGAAGAGCATGCTTTTGTTTTGTTGTGGTTTAGCACAAGTTTACTATCCAGGAACCACCTTTCAACACTAGAGAAAGCAAGTTGCAGGCTTTTTCAGAGGGAGTTTGGATCCTTGTGGGAAGAGAGAACAGCATCATCAGCGTATAAGATTATTTTCTCTTGGCAGATATCTGGGAGGGAGTTAAGGAACAGGCTAAAGAGGAGCGGTCCAAGAATTGATCCCTGTGGTACACCCGAGAGAACTGGTTTGAAGTCGGAGAGTTCATTAGAGATTTTTACAGCCTGTGACCGATTGGACAGGTAACTTTTTACCCAAGCACAAGGACCTTCGGCCAGGCCTAGGCTAGAAAGTAGGGAGGTAAGTAGGCCATGATGGACTGTGTGAAAGCTTTTGTAAGATCGATCAAGACTGCACTTGTTTGGCACCCTTGTCCAGGGCTGAGTGGACTTCTCCAGAGAAATCAAGTAAGGCTGTTGTTGTACTATGTCCTTTCCTAAAGCCGTGCTGTTGATTACAGAGTAGATTGTATTTGTCCAGGTAATCAGAGAGTTGGTCTGCCACTATTCATTCAAGTGCTTTGGAGAGGGGAGGGAGTATTGATATTGGTCAATAGTTTCCTGTTGAGGTTTTGTCCCCTTTGTGCACTGGCGTAACTATGGCAGATTTCCATTTGTTGGGAAATTGACTTTGGCAAAGTGACAGATTAAGAATTTTGTAAGGGATGAATTACTTCATCCAGGGTGAAGACAGGATTTTTAGATCTAGCGTGTCACTACTTGTTCTGGATTTGGAGCAGGCCTTTCTTATGTACTTGTGTGCTTCATGCACTTTGATTTTCTTGAAGTAAAATTGTGGTTTGTCATGAGGGGTGTTTTGTGATACTAGGCTAGGCACAGGTAAGTCCGAGAAGAAATCTGGGGGGAGGACCCCACTAAGGTCTGTGAATGTCTTATTAAGCGCATCTGCAATAGACTTTGGGTCAAGAGTGGTGGATCCATCAACTTTCATAATGGTAGGTGACGATTTTGATTGTTTACCCATTATGTTTCGGATGTTGTCCCAAAAAGCTCTTCCATCACCCCAGGTGGATTCAAGGGCATTTTTGAAATAGGCGCTCTTCATTTGCCTAATTTGTGAGGTACATCTATTTCATGCCTGCTTGTATTTTAGGGTATCATGAGGTGAGCCTGTGTCTCTGGCAACTGCCCAGAGGTGGTCCCGAACCTTGAGCTCGGCAAGTAGTTTGGCAGTAATCCATGGATTTGATAGCGCTTTGATTTTACGTTTTTTACTGGGGCGTATAAGTCGCATGCAGAGTTGAAAGATTTAATGAAGTATTCTAGTGCGGTATTAATATCAGTTGATTCAAGGATTAGGCCCAGTCCTGTTGTAGGAGATGGGTTTTCAACTTGATAAGATTCCCATAAGGCAATACTCTGCTTGTTATAACTTTGGGGGTGGCTTGAGAAATTTATTAGACCAGGTACAGGACACTGGGGAGTGGTCACTGAGGAGTCAGGAGGACTTTAATGTTTTATCCGGTCAGGGTGATTTGTGAGAATCCAGTCAATAAGGGTGCTTGTACCAGTTTTGTAATTTTTCCGGGTTGGGGAGGTTACCATCTGAGTCAGGTTTGCTGCTAGGATGTTATCTTTGTAAGAGCCAGTGTCAGAGGCGAGCCAGTTTATGTTGAAATCCCGAGGAGGAGGAGCTCATTTTCAGAGGGCTGCAGACTAACAAAATCAAGTACAGACTTAATACTGGCACGGTGGTCTTTTGGAGGGATATAGACTGCGGCCACTGTGAGAACTTTGTTTTGTGCACCAAGAAGCAGTTTGATAGGGAGGAGTTGCATCTGCGTATTTGTGGGGGTGAAGCTGCCGTATTGACAGGAGAGGTTGTCCTTTATGTAGATAGCACAGCCCCCAACTTTCTTGCTTGCCCGGTCGAGTCTGAAAAGATTGTAGCCTTCAAGCGAGACTGCATGATCCGGGGTGCTGGGAGATAGCCAGGTTTCCACAATGGCTAGTATATCAGGGTTTTTTTGTCCAGCGAGAGTTTGAAGAGATGCCAATTTGGGAAGGAGGCTGCAGATATTTAGAGTGATAATGGAGAGACCACTACCAACTTTCCTGTTTTTGTCGGCTTCAGTGCAACAGGACCAGGGTTTTGGTGTATCCCACCAGATATTAAAAGTAGGAGGAGCAGGAGTTTCACGGATGCCATTCGTAGTTCATAATAGGTTGGAGTGAGTTTCTGCTTGTACTTTTAAGATGCTTGGATTGTCTTCTGGAGTCCCAGTAGAGGTGATTGTTAGTGAGTTATAATGATGTGGCAGTTTCCAATTAGGAAATATGGCTCTTTGCACCCAGGTATTAATTGGGTGATGTTTGTTTAAGACTTCCAGAGTAAAAGCCATGGTACAATGTTTCGGGTAGTAGTATAGAAAGGTGAGAGTAGGTGGAGGGTAGGTGGAGGGGGGGAGTTGGCATAAAGGGAAAAGGAGGGTGAGGGTGAGCAGGAACAGGTGGTGGGGACTAAGCCAAAGCATTTTTTTAGCGAGGCAGGAGAGAGCCGAGAAGTAGTGTGGGCTAGGCAGTCAGGGGTGGCAAGCAATAGGAGGTGGAGGTCACAGTTTTAGTGGGCTCAGGTGGATAGCTAAGCACTATGGCGAAGTACAGAGAAATGAAAAAAAAAGACTGGGAGGGTTTGGTGCCAGAGGGTTTAAGAGAAGTACTATAGTACTGTTGAGATCCAGGATCACATAATATGTTAAAGTTCCTGAAAGGTGATAAACTGAGGCCTGGGCATATGCAATGTGTAAAATCCTTTTGTCTATATGTTTCCTTTGTTCTTCAAAGTCCTCAGAGATAAGTACAATACCTTGGGAGTAGGTCAGACAGTAGGCATATGCAATGTGAAATCCTTTTGTCTGTATGTTTCCTTTGATCTTCAAAGTCCTCAGAGACAAGTACAATACCTTTGGAAAAGGTCAGACAAAATGTTGATTCAGTCACAAAATGTGTTAAAATTCCTTTGTTCTTTAAAGTCCACAAGTGCAGTTGCTTTAAGAGTGGTCAGATGAGAATGTTGAAAATGTTGATTCAGTTGCAGGACCCAGCATCACCATGTTTGTAAGACTAGTTGTAAGGCATATGCTTCCTTGGGGAGGCTTCAAGAAAGTTGATTTAAAATTAAAAAGCTGATACCTGATGATGGCGATTTGCAGAAATTCAGTCCAGGAGACTTTCACCAATGTTGTGTGCAAGAATGGCACAGGTATTCCCAGCAGAAAAACATGTAAATGAACAAAAACTAACCTACAGACACAGACAACCACAAACAGCCACCCACACGGCCCCAGGAGGAGGAGCTTTTTTTTTTGTTTTTTTCTCAAACAGTGTACTGTTCATGTGAAGCTGTGGAAAACTTTCTTTCACAAATACTGAAACGTTCTACTGTATATGGTGTACCGGAAAAACTGTGGAAAACCTGCTTTCACAAATACCGTTGCACCAGTCAGGGTTTATCACAGTATCTTGCAGTATTACTGCAAAATGCTGCAGTGCAGAGAACAGTGCAATTCAATGGCAATTAGTCCCACTTGCCACGCAGTTTTTGTGATATGTCAATTACTGTAAGGTACTGTTGCATTCTGGCTTGCTCCACTATACTTTAACAAAGACCTACAAAAGGTCAGAGGGGATAGCAGAAAGGGGGGTCTATATGGATAAACTCAGGGAAGTGGGAACAACAATAAGGAAGGCAAATGCAAGCACAGAGCAGAACATAGCTAGGGAGGTGAAGAGGGGTGACAAAAGATTTTATAGGTATGTGAGTGATAAGGGGAAAAACAGGCAGGGGATTCCAAGACTTAGAGGGGAAGGGGTAAAATAGCTGAAGGAGAAGAGGAGAAGGCAACCCTCCTAAATGAATACTTTGCATCCATTTTTCACGAGAGAGAAGGAAGGGAAAGGGCCTGTATTGAGTAAAAAGGGAAGGGAGGGCAAGGAGGTGGAGACGAGTCCCTTCACACTGGAGAGGGTGTTGGAGGATATGGGAAAAATAAAAATAGGCAAGGCTATGGGACCCGACTGGATACACCCAAGGGTGCTTTGGGAGCTACGGGTGATCTGGCAGAACCTCTGGCAAAGCTGTTTAATCTATCCCTGGAATTGGGAAGGGTCCTAGGAGACTAAAAAAGGCAGAGGTGGTACCACTATACAAGGGAGGGAGAAAGGAGGAGCCTGGCAACTACCACCCAGTCAGTCTCACCTCAGTTGTAGGCAAGCTGAAGGAAACTCTCATAAAGGAGAGACTGGTAGAGTACCTGGAGGAGGAGGGACTGATTGATGTCAACCAACATGGGTTCACAGGTGGCAGGTCTTGTCAGACCAACCTGATCGAATTCTTTGAGGGGGTTATGGAGGTATACAATTGGGGGGGGGGCAGTGCATGTGCCCTATCTGGATTTCAGGAAGGCCTTCGACTCCGTCCCACATCGAAGGCTGATAAGCAAGTTGAACAGTCTGGGTGTGGGGGCTAGGCTTACAAAGTAGAGGATTGGCTGGGTGGGAGCACCCAGAGAGTGGTGGTCAATGGGAAGCACTCCAAGGAACTAGAGGTGATGAGCGGGGTGCCACAGGGGTCAGTGTTGGGGCCCATACTATTTAATGTGTATGTGGGGGACTTAGCAGAGGGTCTAAATGGGAAGGCATGTTTGTTCGCAGACGACACGAAGATGCATAACAGGGTGGATGTGCCGGGGGGGGTAGAGAGGATGAAGCAGGATCTAGCCAGGCTGGAGGAGTGGCCAGAAAAGTGGCATCTGCAAATCAATGCAAAAAAGTGTAAAATAATGCACACAGGACCAAATAACCCAACAGCCACTTACAGCCTAGGGCTGGGAAATCACTGCAGGTCATAGAACAAGAAAAGGGCCTGGGGATTTGGATCATGGACACATTAAAGGCTAATAGTCAATGTGAACGAGTAACTGGGAAAGCAACAAGAGTGATGGCATGCATTGGGAGAGGCTTCTCTAGTAGGAGGAGGGAGGTGATCATGCCACTATATAAAACATTGTTCAGTTCTGTAGGCCCCATTTGCAGGGTGACAAGGATAGGCTTGGAAAGGGTACAGAGAAGGGTGACTAAGATGATGCAGGGATGAGCATATGGGAAGAGGCTGGAAGAGCTTGGTCTCCATACACTAAAAATGAGACAGGAGACGGGAGACATGGTGGAAACCTTCAAGCACATGAAGGGAATAAATAAGATTAAGGGAGATAGCATCTTCAGACTGAGAGAAAACAAAACCACCAGAGGTGATGCATTTAAGCTGGGTGGGGAAGATTTAAGAGGGACATGAGGGGGTGTTATTTCTCAGAGAGGGTTGTACAACCATGGAACAGGTTGCCAAAGTGGGTGATGTAGGTGGATACAGTGGAGAAATTCAAAAGAGTATGGGATAACTACACGGGACTAGGAAGGGATGGGGAGAGACGGCTGAGGAGAGGGAGAAAAAAGGGAGGTGGGTGGGCTATCTCGGGCAGACTCGATGGGCCGAATTGTTTTTTTTTGCCAACATGATTCTATGATTCTATGATGTACAGTAGTGTACCTGTGGAACTGTTAAAAACCTTTTACAAATACTTAAACATAGTGCACTTGCTAAATTATGTAAAAAATCATGCTTTTTTGAATACTTAAAAAATAGTGTACAGATAAAAGAAACTGGTCAAAGTGCTTTCAAAAATACTTTGTCAAGTTGATAAATGGGTAATGTTTCTGTATTTTCTTCATTTTCACAACAGATGAGTAAAGCTAGAAAGAGCCATACTGGAGTCCGTACATACTGCATATTTGTACTCATTACATAACAGTAGGTCAAAAAAAATGTCAGTGGTTGAATATACAGAGTTGTGCTGTTTGTTGTTGTTTATCTTTTTTTCCCATCCTGTTCCCCCTATCCTTGGACCAGCTTTACCTGCCACCCCCATGCCCAGGTTTCCCCCCCCCAGGCAGGGCCACCAGGGGGCCTCCTGCTTCCAATGGACATTGTTGCAAGCCCCTGCTCACCCCCTGGGTCAGGGCCATGGGAGCAGGACCCCCCCAGTGGATATTGGAGACAGTGGACAGCAGGGTAGAGAGGGTCATCATGCTGTGGGGCTGTTTTTTTTCCATGCTTGCTCCCGGGGGGGTGGGAACATGCAATGACATCCAGCGTCCGCCCCACCCCCTAACATGATAGTGCCAGTTGTAGGAGTACCCCCAGCCTCTGCCAGGGGGCCATAAAGTGTGGGACACACTTCCCCTCCCTCTGCTCAGAGAAGGAGAGCAGTCCCCAGGATGCTTGATCCTTCTCCCCCAGTTGGCCCTCTGACTCCCGGGTTTGTTGCCGAACCCAGCTCATCGGGGTCGCAAGCAGAAATCTAACCACTGTGCCGGCAGGCCGGCATGTTGTATATGTTTTTCAAAAAGTATGGAAATTCCTTGCAAAACAAATGAAGCTTAATACCGCTGAAGGAAAGCAAAGTGGCATTCAAGTAAGAAAAAAAAAAAAACTGACCCTGGTGAATCTGTAATGTGATGTTTCTTGGTGTTTCAATGATCACACAATGCAGCATTGGCATTGTATACTGTTAACACAGCGATTTAATTTTGGTGCTTCAATTAAAGCACCGCAACAGGGGCGTCAGTGATGGGGCAATATTGATTTTAGATCATTCCTCACTCATGCTATCCTTTGCACCCACACAATTTCTGCCCCATCCAGGGCATGCCTGCTCCAGAGGAGGTCATCTTTAGTTTTGGAGGATGCTGGGGCAATTCCCCCCACACTGGGTGGTGCGTGAGGTAAATTCCCCTGCACAACAGGACTGTTTTCCAGGAAGGCACTTTAGCGTTATTTGTCCCTGGAGCCACAATGTATGGTGCCATAATGCCGGGTGGCATATTGCCTTCACCCATATCAGCATTGACAAAATAACTGCTGCACAAATATGGGTGAACCCATTGGCATTGCTTTGACTTTGGCACCCTCTCTCCAAGCATTGGTGTGAGTATTTTTTGTGTCTAGAAAAACAGTGCTGAAGATGGGGAAGTGGCATTGCCACATTGTGCAATCCTACAAACCTCAAGAAACACTGTACCAATCACCAAGGGTTAAAATAATTTTTTTAACCATATGTTGCATTTCCTTCCTTTCTTGGCATTAAGGTTTTGACCCTAATTGATTTTTATGTTCGTGCTTGTGAAAATTGAACATATTGCTATGATTGTGGATTTGAGAGGTGTGCCACTTTCAATCCAATGCATGGCAATCTGCAATGAGCTTGACAGTGTCAGACCAGTCATCATCCATTCTGATCATAACACTCTTCTAGGCTTCCTGGGTAGAAACTGCATGAAGTTCAAAGCAAATGCCCCCTGTATTATAGGGAGGATCTTTGCTTTGATCTGCATGATGCCACTCAGCAAGCAGCTGATCAGTGTCATGATCAGCCTGCGCCGCATCCTCCTCCTCCTCCTCCTCCCACAGCTCAAATGACTACACATAACAAACACAAAATGAGGAACTCCATTTAAAATAAATAAATACAGATGAACGTAGATGCAGTAAAAGCTCATGTTTAATCCAAAAGTGTAACAACAGAGCCCTAGCACTTTGGGTCTGATGTTACCATTTGTCACAGTCAAAGGGCACATCAGACCCAAAGCACTGGAACTCCATTGCTGCATATTCTGATTAAACTGGAGCTTTCACTACATTCAAGCTCATCTATTTTTATTTATTTTAGAATGCCTCATTTTGTGTTTGTTCCTAGTTTCTTGATAAAATCCCACCCTCTGCCAAGTATCCCTCCCAACTTGCCATCACTTCCCATAACTTGTGCCTCTATTAAGCAATCCCACCCTCTTTTGGGTATCCCTCCCACCTCTCCATTTGCTTCCCATAACCATGTCATGCCCCTTTAAAAAAGATCCCACCCCGCACCAAGTAGCCCTCCACCTCCCCATGACTCCAGTGCCCCACAGATGTTAAACCAACTCTTGTGTGCCCAATCCCCAGTGTCAGTACCTGAAATAAAGAAATCCATTCCTCGTAGTCTTTTTAAAAAATTTTTTAGACACTGTAAAAAAGAAAGTGATCCATCGATGTCTGCTGCCACTGCTGCCCCCACTGATGTTACTCTCCCCCCACCAACAACTCTCAGCTCCCACCAGATTACATCCCTTCACCCCTTACTTATCTACCAAGGGTCCATCACTGTAATCCCCTCTGGACCAGAGACACATCTTCACTTTTCAATACTGGACCGGGAACTGAGGAAATGAGGTAAGCTGTGGTCAGTGTATTTCAATATGTTTTGAATTTGTACTCATAACTTGGTCATTTTTTAAAATGTTCTCCACAATTTTCATCATGGCCTTTTTGGGACTCTAGTTCATGAACAAGGGGATGAAATTTTTCAAATCTTGCCCAAAAGGTGATATTGCAGTCACTGTTAGAAATCACATTTCGGGTTGGATTTGAACATTTTCACCTACCTGGTTCATGAAGTGGGGATATAAGAAAACTATTTTGAAAATTGTGGGTCAAAATATCAAAAAAACCAAAAAGTTATGAAGGTACCTTGACGTTTTTCAATGCTGACACATAACTTATGACATTTTCAATACTTTGGCTCCAACTTTTCAGCACAGCCATTTTTTCATAATACCTAATGAGTGTGGCAGGCTTTGTTTTTTAAATCCTGGTCAAAATGTGTTTCCATACTAGTGGTATAATACGACATTTTGGTCAGTGTTTTATAAATGACATGTATTCAGAAGGAGGGGTCATAAAAAGACTAGAGTATGTTGAAAATTTGGTGTCAAAATGTTAAAAAACAACAAAGATATGAAGAAACATTGACTTTTTTCAATGTTTACTCATAACATTGCGATGCATGCAGATTCTGACCCAGTTTTGAACATAGCCCTCTAGTTACCCAATCTCACAATCATGACAGCTGTCACTTTTCCAAACCTGTTCTGAAACATGTTTTCACATCTGTTCCATGAAGTCACATTTAAAATGAGATTTAAAATATTCCACCTGTTGTGATTATAAGGTGGAGTCATAAAAAGAGAGTGTTGAAAATTTGGGATCAAAATGTCAAAAAACAATGAAGTTATGAGGAAACATTGATCTTTTTCAGCTTTTCTCCTAACTTTGTCATTTTTGGCACCAAATGTGCTCATATTTGTTACCCCACCTGATGAAACATGGCAGGTGTCATTTTTCAAATCACCAGTGAAATATGTTTTCACACTCCCTCAGTGAAGCTACCTTTCAGACAGGATTTTAAAAAAATCCAGCTACCTTGAGCATAACAAGGGTCATAAAAAGACTATTATGAAAATGTGGGTGAAGATGTGAAAAAACTTGAGAAGAAACATTGTCTTGCTCCAATGTTTACTGATAACTTTGGTTTTGCAGATTTCTGCCTGTAATGTTCAACATCCCTTGTGTTACCCCACCTCATGAACATGAGAGGTGTCATTTTTCAAATCCCCTCCAAAACATATTTTTGCAGTCGCACTGCAAAATTATCTTTCAGATGGGATTTAACAAATTCCACTGGTCTCGATCATAATGCAAGGTCATAAAAAGACGATGTTGGAAATCTGGGTTCAAAATATGGGAGCCCACTGAAAATTAGATAGTGCCTCTCATCTGGCCTATCCTGGATAAATATATAGTAAAGATGTGTAAAAGCAGGAATGCAGTACAGCAGAGTCCCCACTGAAGTGTGCACTTCTGCTGCTGTATCCTGGAAAAAATACATTGTATAAGCTGGACTCCACTGGAAATGTAACTTGCCTTTCAGTTTGGCTCTCCTGGAAAAATACATTATAAAAATGTGTAAAAGCAGGGCCCAGTCAAAAACAAAGATATTGCATCTTGGCTATGCTATCCTGGGTAAATACAGTGTAAAAATGAGGAAAAGCAGGATCCCACTGAAAACAAGATAGCATCTGAGCTGTGCTATCTGGATAAATACAGAACAAAAATGTGTCAAAACAGGACCCCACTGAAAATGAGATTTTGGCGGGATATCAAGGGGTTGGACCTAGGCGCAGCAAGTTGCTAGTGCAACCCTAATGTCTCTGGTGCGATAGTCAAAAGGTTGACTTGCGCAGCACAAGTCCTGATGTGCTGGGGTACAGTGCTAATGTATGCAGTGCATCTGAAGGGGGCATGCCTCTGCATATGTGGCACATCCCGATATTCAGCCTGGAAAGTGTGGGACATCTGCTGGCACAACCCCCAGATGCGTCGCATACCAGGGCACAAAGCTGAGCCAGAATATTTCGGCTCAAATGCTGGCCACCCACAGGTGGGCTGCCACACTGCAGGGTGCATCACAGCAGCCACCTGCTGTGGGTGACCACCTGCCCAGCAAGAACACCATCCGCAAGCACCCAAACAGACCCTGGTGATCCAGTGGTACCCCCCTCCCTCCCATTAGCCCAATCACGGGCAGAAATAAAGATCCGATAACCCTGGTGGTCCAGTGGAACCCAGCCCCTCCCATACCTGAATGTGTGCAAATGCAGAGGTGTCCATTTCCTGGTAGTCCAGTGGCCCCCCACCTGAATCTGAGATCGCCGGTGATATCTCAGGATGGTAACTGCCCAGTGATTTTGTGGAATCCCTCACCCCTCCCGAAACACTGATTGCCGGTGCTGTCATATGCGACACATACCCTGGTGGTCCAGTGGTTCATCCCCCCACACAGGACACCCAGGCCACCCAGCTCCCCACCGTCATTGGTGGGCAGCAGCAACCCACCTGCATACCACCTGGCCACCCTCCAAATGACAGCTTACAGTATGTGATGTAAGCCTATTGGTCCACTATGTGAACCCATGGGCTTGTAGAGCATATTGTACTACACAGGCACAAACATGTGAATGACCCATTCACATATTTGTGCCTGTGTAGTACAGTATGCCCTGCAAGCCCATTGGTTCACACAGTGGACCAATAGGTGTACAGCACATACTGTGAACTTTCATTCTGCGGGTGCCTCGGCGGTATGTGGGTGGGTTGCTGCTGCCCGCTGATGATGGGGAGGAGCTGGGTGGCCTGGGTTTCCTCTGTGGGTGGGGGATGGGCAACCACTGACCACCAGAGAATGTGTTGTGTATGACAGCACCAGTGATTAGTGTTTCAGGAGGGTGGGGGTTCCACAAGATCACTGGCAGCTACCATCCTGAGATATCATCAGCAATTGCGGATTCAGGTGGGGGGGGCATTGAACTTCCAGGGAATGGACACTTCTGCATTTACACACGTTCAGGTATGGGAGGGGGTGGGTTCCACTGGACCACCAGGGTTATTGGATCTATATTTCTGCCCGCAATCAGGCCAATGGGAGGGAAGGGGATACCACTGGATCACCAGGGATTGCCCATCATCATTTCTACCGTGATTGTGGTTATGGGGCAGGGGTGCCCCAGGCCCACCTCTGTCCATGCAACGGTCTATGCAGGGTGACAGGCACATTTCACTGGGCTGCCCTGTGCAGTGCATGCAAATGGGGCCATAATGACATGCAAATAGCCCCATTTGTGCCATGCATATATTATGACCCCATTTGCATGCCCATGTCTGAATATCACAGGTGATGCACCAAGCACAACTGTGTTGCGCTGGAGCATTCCTGGTTCTCCCTGTCTGGGGAATACACCAATGCATTGTCACTGCACCATGCGCATTCTGTGTCATAATCAATGGTGATGCGCTATGGCACATCACCTTTGAATATCTCCCTGTCTTGGCACCGGCACATCTCGGATGCGCTGCTCCCCCTCTTGCACCATTGCCTGGCACAGTCTGAATACTGGGCCCACTGTATCTTAGCTGAGTTATCCTGTACAAATATATTGCAAAACTGTGTCAAAACAAGACCCAACAGCAGAACCACACTGAAAAGGAGGTGTTGCATCTAAGATGATCTGTCCCAAAATGTACATTATAGAAGCAGAACCACACTAAAAATGAAATATTTACCTCTTCTTTCCTGTGCAAATGCAGTATAAATCTGTGTGTGTGTGTGTGTGTGTGTGTGTAAAATCAGGACCCTGTAGCAAATTACATATTGCATCTCTTCTGGTCTATCTTGGCTAAATATATATTAAAAATTTGTACAGACAGGACATTGTACAACAGGAATACAAGCAGCAAACATTCAACATTGACAAATGTTTGTTTTCATTATTGTTCATCCTCTTCTAACCAGCTGACCCCTTTCCAGTCTGATTCTCCCAATCTTGTCACCACCTTTACTAGGGCTTAACTTTGCCAGGGTATCCCCCATTGAGTACACCCATGGCACGGTAGTTGAGACTGCATTAACCCCTCTGGACCACAGTCCAGATCTGTGTATTGTGCCCGTGTCAGTTATTTGGGACCTGCAGAGGAGTGGTCTTCATCCACATATGGTTGGGAGGTTTTACTCCTGTTTTAATCCTTAAGGGCTACCAATCACGCAGTGAGGCACGTACATGTGCACACCTCCATGTAAATGTACTTGGACGTGTGCACATACATATCCGCATCTGAGGGTTTTCTTCCACAGTGCTGTCACCTGGCTTCGTCTGGGTGGCAGGCAAGCAGAGGAACATAGCATTCCCTCTTCCAAGGGAAGAGAACATCCATGGAGTACTCAAGCCTCTTTCCTGAGGGCAACCCTCTAGTGACACAGGTTCATTCCCAAACCCAGGTCACCAGCTAAGTGAGAAATAGCATTATACATGTGATATACCAGGCTTGTAC
The DNA here is from genome assembly GCA_016271365.2 of Neoceratodus forsteri. Taxonomy (NCBI): domain Eukaryota; kingdom Metazoa; phylum Chordata; order Ceratodontiformes; family Ceratodontidae; genus Neoceratodus; species Neoceratodus forsteri. The sequence goes on along the minus strand of CM057453.1, from coordinate 1,208,622,856 downwards.
AGCTCAGACCTGGGCCAGAGATTTACTGTACCTACTACCAACCGTTGTAGGGTTTTGAAATGCACAGTTTCCTGACATTTAAAACAGCACTGTGCATGCCACATACTGTATGACACTGTATGGCTCAGGTTTACATAGATTTGTTTCTACTGTTACAAAAGCAGACATTGAAGCTTTTCACTTAAATAACTCTCTTTAATGTTTTCATCTTTTTTCAGAATATCAAAAATAACTAATCTAGGCTAACATACAGTGATCTGTGAAATGTTATAATAAAAGTTTTTTAGGTTTTACTGTACTTTATTCTGAAAAATAATCAAGCTTATGACAAAATACATCCTTCTGAGGATTTATTTTGTATTTTTAGAGTTTATAGTCTAATTTCCATAATTCAGACTGAACAGCATTGTGCTGATCTGTATCTAAACACTCCAGCACAATTTTTATTTTGAGATATAGCAATGTATGCAGTAGACATGGACACAAAAGCCACATGATACATTTGTTATTTAGAGCTACTATGTTATAAATGTTCAAACTTACATTTATACACATAGTAGACACATCATCAGCCACTCATACATACACTAAACAAGCCATAAGCCTGCAGTGAAACCAGTACTACTTTCTTTACTTTCCTCATGCAATTCGTACACCTAACAGTCCTCAGCATCTCAGTTCCAAAACACCACAGTTCAGCTTGATGCAAATTTATTTAAAAAAAAAATGTTTTGTACATGGCTTTATACTAATCATCATGGTTGTCCACCATCTCCATAAACAGCAATTCCCTCATGCAGCTCTCACAACTAAAAACTATCTCCAGTCCCTCAGTTTCTAAACACTGCAGCACAACTCAATACAAATTCAAAAACAGACTTCCTGAATGTCATCCATCTGCATTTCATAAACCTTCCCTCATGCAGATTATACAGCCTTCAATTTCTTTAATATCTCACTTTCTAAAGACCACAGGTCAGCTCAATGCAAGCACATTATTTAGATGTTGAGTGTCACAATCATTTAGTTTACAGGCTGCATATGTCATATTTAACAGGTTGTGTGCATTCTATGGCAGGTTCTTTGTTAGTAGTAATCAAGGGGTAGTTTTGCCAATGCACATGACACACGATGTGCATGTCCTATTCTAAAGCCAGCTGCCTGACTTAAAGAGAAATAATTCAATCTTTAAACAGTTGATTTTTATGTGTGTTATGCAGAAGCATAGCAAACATATTGGGATCCAAGGGAGAGGGGATTTCTGGAGGCTTGACCATCCTCAACATATCGTAATGCTACAATTATCAATGTGTGGGAAGAGGTATTGACAGTCACAAAACAGAAGGGGGACCTTGGAGTAGAGTTGGGTGGAATTTATCTACCACTAGTGAAATTCTGAGGAAATTCCAGTTTTGCTTCCATGAAAGTTCACACAATTTCCATGACAATTTTGCTACATTTTGCCAGAATTGTAATTTCAGTTTTTTCTATCTAAAGTAAAATGTATTTGTACACATTGCACCAAATTTAGTATGATGACTTTACCAAGGTCCATATAGAAGTATGTCAGGTTTTATGTTTAAAGATGACTGAGTTATAGGCCTCCACACTTTTGGAAATGTTAATATTACATTTCATAATTATGTAAACTGCAGAATTTTAAGCCACTCTAACTTTAAAACCAGAAAATGGAATAGCACCAATTTTATTTCTTTACTACTACTTTAACAAATGCCCCCACATGAGCAGGCAGATGTACTGTAGTAACTGGGTCTAGCAGAGTGTGAGACCAGTTAATTCAGTGGGTCTGTTTTGCTAGGACCTAACATTTTGTCTGCTGGATATTGTGAAACGTCCTCTGGGGAGAGGATGGTTGAAGGCCGTTGTCTAGCAACCAATGGATCCCACATAGAAGAGAATTGTGGGATAGTGGAGGGCTACTGTGCATTCCCAGTGGCAGAGCATGCTGGGGCAGTAGCCTGAGTACTGGCACTTGCTTTTATCCACTATAAACTGTATCAGTGCACTAAGTCCACCGCATGAGGTGGCAATAATAGTTTTAAAACTTAAAACTCTGTTGTTTGGAGGCACTGAGTCAATAAGGAAACAGAAGTGACACCATTGCACCTCCAGTCCTCTTCCTACTTTAACAAATGTCTCGAGTGAGCGGGGTGAGCTCGGGTGGGGTGAGCGCAAGGGCACCACACATGGAGACGCGCACAGAGACACATGCATTTCTGCTAGTGTCTGCTGTGTCCGCTGGGGATGCCAGGGATATGGAACAGGAGACTCTGCCGGTATACTGGTATAACAATAGTTAACTACACGTAACATGGATGAGAATATTATAATGCGTTAATGCTGTGCCATGCTCGCTCCGGGCACCAAGGAACAGGGATTCATATGTGACAATTGTCTCTTAATCCAAACACTCATGCAGGAAATAGTGCATTTAAAGTCAAGACTAGAGATAAGGGAAGAGATAGGATGTTTAGAAAACTTTATTGATACAATGGCCAAAGAAACTATGCTAGATAAGGTGGATGTAGACACCAAGGAAACTATAGCACATGAACCTGAGATAGAGGAATGGGCTACATTACAAAAAATACCAAGATCATGGTGGGGGGGGGGGTCAGACATACAGTACTGCTCCATTATAGTTACAAAACAGGTTTACAATATTGGACACAGAATATGAGTCTCATAGACCAGACAGAAAACCTGAGGGAGAGTCCCCACAAGATAAAACAAAAAATAAAGATAACATAAGGAGCAAGGATATACCACTAGAAGGCAGGGAGAAAAAGAAAGGCATTACAGGTGGCCAGAGGCAGCAAAAAACTGTCACTAGCACATTCGATTCTACAACAGACCAAAACAGGAACATTGTAATAATTGGAGACTCAGTAATAAGGGGAATAGATACTATTGTATGCAAAGGACATAAAATGAACACCACAGTTAGTATGTTACCAGGAGTCAAGATCAGAGATTTGGGGAAAACTATGGAGGGTCTTATGGAAAACTCACAAAACCTACTTGTCATACTACATGAGGGAACAAACAATATTGGGACAAGAAATCTAAAAGATACTTTAGAGACATACAAAAGTACAGTATTAGTCAAAAGCTACAATCAAAAACAACAGATATTATAATATCAGGAATAACACCCACTTATGGCTGGTATTCTAATAAACTGGGAAATATCATTACACTAAACAGATGGATGAGAAACTTTTGTACTTCAGCAAACATGGGTTTCATCGACAACATGGATATATTTAGAACTGCATCATTCTACACAATTATACACAAAGATCTGCAACAGAGTTGATGCACAAGGTGGGGTGGAAAGGATGAGAAGTGACTTGGCAAGGTTAGAGGAATGGTCAAATGTATGGCAGCTTAGATTTAATACTAAGAAGTGCAAGGTAATGCACCTGGGAAACAAAAACCAAGGGGAAGAGTACACAGTGGGGGGTGAGATACTAACAACAACAAAAATGGAAAGGGACCTGGGGGTAGTCATATCAGATGACTTAAAGGTGGGCAAGCAATGTGAGAGAGCAGTAAGGAGGGCTGGGGGATACTGGGATGCAAGTGAGAGGCATCACTAGTAGAAAACAGGAAGTTGTTATCCCTCTGTACAGACAGCTGGTGAGACCCCATCTGAGTACTGTGTGCAGTTCTGGAGACCCAATCTCTGCAAGGACATAGACAAGATGGAAGCTGTCCAGAGGAGAGCAATTAAATGGCAGGGTCTGCACCCAGAAGACATATGAAGAGAGACTAAAGGAGCTTAATATGTATAGCCTTGAGGAAAGGAGGGAGAGGGGGGACATGATAGAAACATTCAAGTACCTCAAGGGAATCAACAAAGTCCAAGAGGGTAGCATCTTTCAAAAAAAGAGGTGTGCAAGAACAAGGGGGCACAATTTGAAGATGGGGGACGGCTCAGAGGTAATGTAAAGAAGTATTTTTTCACAGAGAGGGTTGTGGATGCATGGAACAGCCTTCTGGAGGAGATTGTGGAGTCAAAAACAGGGACTGAATTCAAGCATGCATGGGACAGCCATAAGGCAATTCTAGGGGGTGGGGGTAGAAAGAAGTAGGCTGCTGGTTACCTAGGAGCTGCAGCTTATCCATTAGGTAGGGAAATGGGAAGACTGGGTGGGCCAAGCAGTCCTTAACTGCCATCAAATTCTATGTTTCTGTGTTTCTATACAAAGATGATGGACTCCGTTTTAATAACATGGGAGCCAGAATTCTAGCAAAAAGGTTCAATGAAGTAATCACAAGTCCTTTAAACTTATCAATGGGGAGGTGGCTCACAAGAGTTGAACATAACTACCAATAGTGCAGAAATTATACTAGCTAATAAGAGTAAAGACTGGAAAAGATTATTGGCAAATGTAAGGAGTTTAGATAGTAAATTTGATGAATTCAAGTACCTGCTACAAACCAAGGATATTCAAATTGTAATATTAACAGAAACATGGTGGGAGGATGGCGATAACTGGGACAAAAACATAAAGGGTTATAATGTATTTAGTAAATCAAGGAAGTTGAGTAAATGTGGGGTGTGGCAACCTACATTGACGAAGCAATAAAATGTGAAGAAGCTAAAAGCAATACAGATAATGCAGAACAGCTATGGATAAAACTGTTGCCACAGAACGCGCCTAAAATCATCTTGGATGTAGTATAGTACCCACCTTCAGTCAGTCACAAAGACGAGGTAGCCATTCAAGAACATGTGGAACATCTTGACCCAGCTGATAGAATACTGATAGCAGGGGATGTTAACTTACCCGGAATTAACTGGGAATCAACAAGAGGAACGTCAAAAACAGAGAAAGACTACACAGGCCTATTTGACCAAATTGGACTAGATCAAGTAATTAGAGATGCCACCAGAGGACAGAGAGCATTTTAGATATTATACTGACAAATATGGATGATTTGTTATGCAATATAAAAACTGATGTACCACTTAGTAATAACAATCACCAGACCATCTTCTTTGAAATAGCAGCAATGCACATAAACCAAGCAGCAAATTCACAAAAACTGAACTTCAGTAGGGCTGACTTCTTATTGTAAGAGCCAACTTAGCAGACTGGTACTGGGCTACACAATATAAATTGACCTCTCTCGAAAATATGTGGGACATATTGGTCAACAAAATACACTTTGAAACACACAAATATATCCCTTTAAAGGCTAAATGCTATAATAAAGGAAGGACATCAAGGTGGCTAACTTCAAATCTCAAAAAACTAATAAAACAAAAAAAATAAAGCTTACAAACAAACTAGAGGCAGGAGAAATACTGAACAATCACATAAATACAGGGAAATGGTGAAAAAAGTGAAAAGGGAAATTAGAGTAGCCAAATCACAATCTGAATTGAAACTAGCAAATAATGTTAAAGATAACTGTAAAACTTTTTATTCATATATTAACACAAAAAGAGGACCTAACAAGACCATAGGACCTTTTAAAGACAAAGATGATAATGTGGCAGACTCCAAACAAACTGCAATCATACTTAATCAATACTTTAGCTCTGTTTTCATTTCTAATATTGTCCCAAAGAGTTACAAATAGAACTCAGTGATGTTGTAGATAAACTAAAGAGAATCAACGAGAATAAATCACCATGATCCGATGGTCTGCACCCCAGAGTTATTCTTGAAATCACAGAGCAAATAGTGCCTCCCTTGACATATATATTTCAAACCTCAATTGATATGGGGATTGTGGTGCCAAGTTGGAGACAGGAAAAAGTTATTCTCATTTATAAGTAAGGGCCAAAAACGTCCCCCGAAAACTACAGATCAGTGAGCCTAACTTCGAGTTTGGGCAAAATACTTGAGGGAATTCTTAAGGATCACATAATAGAAAACCTAGAGATTAATAATATGCGAGACCTAGCACAGCATGACTTTTCTAAAATTAGGTAATTCCAGATCAATTTGCTCCAGTTTTATGAGAAGGTAAGTAAGAGACTGGACCAAGGGCAGTCTGTGGATGTAATACTATTGGATTTTTCTAAGGCCTTCAATAAATTATCACATAATGAACTGCCCTTTTTGCTTAACAACTTTGGACTTACAGAAAACATAGTAAGCTAGGTATCGGCCTGGCTTGGGGGAAGAAGAGAGAGGGTGGTGGTGAATGGGGGTTCTCTCAGATTGGGCTGAGGTGACTAGTGGGGTGCCACAGGGGTCCCTGCTCAGACCATCCTTGTTTAACATCTATGTAGCCTCATTATAATTTTCACAAAGCAATATATGGATTACAAAATGTGCAGATAACTGCAGGCAAAGAGCTGCTGTAAACACACATGACAGTGTAGTACTCCAGCAAGCATTACATCATATACGGGAGTGGACTAACACCAACAAGCTCCAGCTAAATAAGGACAGATGCATTATCATGCATATGGGCAAAACAAATCTAGGTTTTAGGTACCAACTAGATAATAACTACCTAACCAGTTCAACAGAGGAAAGAAACCTAGGAGTTATAGTTACTAATGACTTACAATTTAAATCACATTGTGAAATAGTTGTAAAAAAAAGCCAATAACACTTTAAATTGCATACTCAGGCAAATTGGGAGTAGAAGGAGGGAGGTGCTGATGCCGCTTTATGGGGCTCTGGTGACACCACACCTAAAGTACTGCTCGCAGGTCTGGGCCCCTTATAAAAAGGGAAAGATAACCAGAATAGAGAGGGTTCAGAGAAGAGCTACTAGATCAATGCAGGGTATGGAATACATGGAATATGGGAAAAGACTGGAGACTTTCAATCTTTTCTCCATGGAATACAGAAGACAGAGAGGTGATGTGTCTATTGTTCAAAGCATTTTCGGATCTCACTTCATGGGATGACCTGGGGGTCAGAACTTAAACCACAAACTTATAACATCAGAGTCCACCCCTTGAAACTAATAGCTAATAAATGGAACCTTCTTAATAGAAGATATTGGTATAGCCAATGAGTGGTCCCATTATGGAATACACGTCCACTAGAAGTAGTGGGTAGTCCAGCAATGGAGTCATTTAAACATAATTTAGACACCTACTACAAGTCTAGGGGTAAGATCCCATAGCCACACAACAAACAAGCATAATGGACGAAAGTCTAAATAAGCTTGGTGATTCCTATGATTCCTATGACTGACCCTAATATTAGGCCTTCAGGCACCCTCATGGCCCAGCAGCAGAGCATCTCACTGCTGGTTTGGAAGCAAGCCCAGGCAGTCACTTCAAGATGCAGGATATTGCCAAGACAGCTGCTTCTCAGAAGTTCATCTCAGTTGGGGAGAGTTGGCAGCAGGTTCCACCACCACAGCAACTCCTGAGTTTGGGCCAAGCAGCTTGCATCTGCCACAGGGAAAGCTGTGATTGTGCAAGGCTGACTGAGGCACCGTCCCCACTAGGGGAGATGGGTACGGAAAGAAATGTAAAAAAATTGGGTAGCCAACTGAAAAATGACTGAGTTCAACCTGATCAGGGTATATCCCTCTGAAGAGGATATATCCCTGTAAGGTGAGCTGCTGGCCAAGAGAAAAAACAAAATGGAAAACAAGAGGCTGTGTGTGTGTGTGTGTGTGTGAGCTCTCTGATCTCTTGCTCAAAGGCTGGACAAGTTACAGTATAAGCAGCCAAAGATTCCAAATAACATTAGTAATTAAAGCTGTATTTCATGAGCTTTTGTGAAATTGTGGAATGTTGTGATACTTTTGTTGAAGCCACGACACACATTTGACCCAGTCATACACATGAGTTGCCATTGTAAATGAAGGTAAAGGCTCGGTAAAGTGCAATAAGGTAGAATTTCTAGGAAACTCCATAGTAAGAGTATAGTGGTACCAAACGTCAGGTCATTATCTTGAGAGATGAACCATGAAGAATAGCCATGGACATTACTGCGTACTAGCCTGAATTCTTGCAGTATGCCAGATAACAACTACAGCTCACTGACTTAATGACCTGTGGAAGCACATGCACATCCAGCATTGCTTCAGTAGCATGTTATAATGGCGACTCAAATTGATTGACTCAATTTTGAGTGACTCAGTTTGAGTGCCCGTGATGTGCCAGGTAGGGATTGTATTTTTTTACCATGTGCAGCACTTAGGGTTTTTTTTGTATGTCCAAGTTTCTCCCCCTTCTCGACATGCACCTCCCTGGAGTTCATAATCCTAATTTAAAGGGTGCAGGGGGCAATGGGCAAAGCCCCGTGGAAGGGGGGGGTGAAAGGGTTGCAGTCCCGCACATAGATACATTCTTGTTTTCTCATCACTGTTGTCGGGTTCGTTGGGGAGTGCACATAGCTGTTTTCAATTTCGGTGATGTACACTCATTGTAATGGCGGTCACAGTTTGGCAGTCACCATTGTGACATGGAACCATTGCTTCCATACAACTCCACCTGCTTACTCCTGAACAACCCCACAGCTAACAATGTATATCGTTACTATTTGAAAACAGTGGCACCAAGTCACACCAAGCCTCAAGCCTTATAACTATAGTTATGACTTAGGCCATCATGACAGAAGTGTCTGGCTATCTTTATTTATTATGGGGAATGATGCTGGGCATCACTGTCTCAGGAAAGTTGGAAGGGAACTGCATAGCCATGATGCTAGTGCAGGAAGGTGATTCAGTGGTGATAAATAAATTGTGAATGCTAAATTCCACAAGTGGAATTCTAGTGGCATTATCTATTATGCATCCATGAACTTTTGAGCAACTTTTGCCCATTATAAATTTCTAAAGTATCCACAATAAATGTTATTCTACTAAACTACATTTAGCTAGCTTAATTAGATTCAAGGACATATTTACTTTGGTATGCATGCCAAATCTTGAGCATATACCTACAATAGAGGTGAAGCTATAAATATACCAATATTTTGAAGATTTTAACAAATAATTCAATTGGTTTGAAATGTTGAACTCCTGTAACTTACAGTTTACACAACCAATTACCTCTCTAGTTAGCAGTTTCTATGACTCTTCCAAGAAGTATGCATATTAATTTTCAGTTATCTAGCTCCAAAGGTGATTATGTTGTAAGCATATAAATATTTTCAGAATTTTTTACATTAATAATAAATTGCCAGACTTTGAGCACCTATAACTTCCCCACCTCTCATCCAAATGATATGCAATTTGGAATCCTTTGAGGACCCCTTCTAAACAATACACTTGCAGATCTCTAGCTATAAAACAGACCGAGTTATGACCAATTAAGAATTTTGGAAAATTGCTCAAACGTTTGATAAATTTCAAGGAATTTCATGATGATTTTGTTAAAGTAGAATATGCTAATGTTGCCCAGCCCTACCTTGGAGGTATCATATTGCATAACCTCAAGGTCATGATGCAGTGCAGCAAGGCAGTAGGTAGGGCCATCAGGACACTGGGGTTCATAGGGAAGGGTATTGTAACATATAAATAGAGGAAGTGTTGCCACTGTATAGATCATTGGGGAGGCCCCACCTGCATTACTGTATCCAGTTCTGGAGACCACATCTCAAAAAGAATGTGGACAGAGTAGAGGCTGTCCAGATGAGGACAACTAAAATGGTGCTGAGGCTGTATCAGAAGTTCAGTTAGGAAAGACTGAGAGATCTCAACATGTACACCTAAGAAGAGAGGAAGGACAGGGGACATGATAGAGATCTATAAATGCCTCATGGGGTGAATAAGGTTCAGGAGAGCAGTATTTTTCAGAGGAAAAGGTGCACAAGAACAAGGGAGCATGCCATGAAGCTGGAAGCAGGGGAATTTAGAAGAGATGTGAGGAAGTACTTCTTCACTGAATGAGTGGTGGATGCCTGGAACAGTTTTCAAGGAGAGGCAGTGGGGATGAAAACAGTGGTGGGCTTCAAGCATAAATGGTATAGACATAAACAAATTTTGTTAGGGAAGTGGGGGGGGGGAGGGTAGCCAGAGATCAGGTAGGGTCTCCGGTGTCAGTATAGTCAGGGAAAAATGGGCAGAGTTGGAGGGTCAAGTGGTCATTATCTGCTGACAAATTCCATGTTTCCATGTTTCTAATCTCTGTACAGTCTCTGCCAACTCCTCACCTGCATTTTGTACTACCGAACGTGTGTAGAGAGCACTTAATCAATCGCAGTACTGGGAAATGAAAAATGGGAAATCCTGTGTTCATTTGTTGTTCTGATGTTCCTAACAGGAATGTTTCTTGTGTTTTTATACCACTACTATGGTGCCAATAATCAATTTGGTTCTCTGGTTTGTGGGACCAACACAAAAGTTGCTTAACAACCACTGCTTGGGTGGAACTCTCATCCTACATTGGTGTCTTAGTTCTTCAATTACTTTTGGGACCAGGCGAGGAGCATCTCAGCTGCTGTAGTCAATGTGCTTCTCCCTGTCCTCCCCTTACTCCTGTAACTGGGTCACAGTTGATGTTTTTGGTTACTATTTCTGCCATGCGGACTCAAACAAGATTGAGGAGCCTGAGTAGTTACGCTCCTGTAATTTGGGGAATTGCATCCAAGATTTAAGCTATGCTGTGCGGGGTCTTTACCCAGAGAAAGGTTTACATTGGCCTGGAGTCAGTATGATAAAACCCTGGGATGCAGTGCCTACCAGCCTCACCATGGGATCTCCCAGAACGTAAACCAGTTCAGTGCAAATATAATCCTTTAAAAACATGCACTTAACACTCTAACAGTAAGTACTCAGACTAAGGATTTCAAAAAATAACAGGGAACTTTATTTAAGATCTGCTGCAAGGTCCAAAATGGAGAAAGGGACGTTAGTAATGATATCCCAGTATCATACAGTACTTGCTTGTTCTTCCTTGCATTTCAAGGCCATGCCTAACTACACATGGCTACTCTTCACTTCCCCCCAGACATACACAAATCAGATACCTGCACATGGGCTGTGCTTCCAGTCCCTTTACATGCTCAGCCAAAAATAAAGTAGCCTACCCCCCAACCATACATGCATAAAATTGTTAGTGCCCACATCATCTGGTGAACATTACTCCCTACATACTGGTACGAGTAGTAACCCATCCATTTACGGTAGTGCTCTGTGATTTACTGAGTACCCAGCCATGGAAATGATGAAGGTCAAAGGATATTGTATGTCGTTGGCTGGTGGTGGTGCACTTCAACAGAATTTAACATACTTGCACTTTGTGGCAAATAGAATCCCAAACCTAAAATATTTCAAACCCAAATAGGTATTTGTAAATCCTGGTCAGAAGGCCAGTCCAATAAACAATTTCTGAACAACTATGATACAAAAGGATGCAGATTCAGGGCAAACTATGATCTACTCACGGTTCTCACAGACCAGGGGATCTCTCTCCATGTTGTTCACCCGTGTCACAATGATAAGAAAAACGTAACCATCATTAGGGTGCCAGCACAATGCCGACAGCAAACATCGTGCCTGAAAATGTTGCCACCTATCCCTGATCATGCCCAATGCCCCAGGGCACGTTCACCCTCCTCTCACCACCTGTATGTCAATATAATCACCTCCTGATCAGAGGTGTGGGTGCAAGGGGTGCAACCCCTGGATGGCATCTACCCTGCTGAGCACTGCAAAATCCAGTTCACCAGCATGACAGGTGAACTGGTTTCAGCACCCTAATTGCATCGCCCACACAACAGTACACAATCCATGCATAGAGTCAAATGGTGCAGTTGAAGCAATTCCCTTTCTGACATGTATAAGCTTTTTTCTCATTGAGCAACTCTCTGATGTCACAGACGGCAAGTCCAATTATGCCACTCCTGATCTCTACATTTAGCAAATAATCTTCTGCCTCTGGCAGGACTGCTTAGCCTAGGAAACCTGGGTTCTAGCCAGTGAACACACTAAACTATTGTTTCCAGTCAATATTGTGTTGCAGTAACCAACACCAAGGTGTGACACTGGTTGAGGCACTTTTCAGACTAGCTGCAGCCATGGGGGAATAGACCATCAGGAAGCAGCAGGAAAAAAAGAAGGGGGAGGTGAACACAAGGCCATTACCAGAGGAAAGAGTCCTGATTCCTGAAAGGACTTAGAACTCTGAAAGTGGACAGGGCTATGGGACCAGATGGCATACATCCAAGGGTACTAAAAGAACACAGGGAGGTACTGGCTGCCCTGCCCAATGTCTTGTTTAACAACGCACTAAAATCAGTCATGGTTCCAGATGACTGCTGGAGAGAAAACATTGTCCCTCTACATAAGAGTGCTAGCAGAGAAGCAGGGAAGAGGCTGGCAACTACTGGCCAGTGAGACTCACTTTAGTGGTGGGAAGATTAATGGAAACACTGGTAAAGGAAAGGTTGGTAGAATATTTTGAATCCAATGGGCTGCATGACCAATGATAGCAAGGATTCACTGGTGGAGGTCATGGTAGACAAATATGACTGATTTCTTTGACTGGGTGACCATGGAAATAGATCTGGAGGACAGTGGACATGGCCTATCTGGACTTCAGCATGGCCTTTGACACTGAGCCACACAAGTGACTGATTAAAAAACTGTAGCCTAAGGGTAGGATTTAAAATGGTGAATTGGGTTAGAAACTGTTTATTGGCTAGGTGACAGAGGGTGATAGTCAATGGCACTCATTTTAATGAAAGAAGCATGGCCAGTGTGTGCCACAGTGCTCAGTAATGGAACCCATCATTTTCAATGTCTTTATAAGTGATATTGAAGGGCCAGGCCTCTGGCGCAGTGATAGCGCTACTGCTTGTAACGCCTGCAACCTGGGTTTGCTAGCAAGCCCTGGACATCGGAGGGCCAGCCGGAGGGAGAAGGATTGAGCACGCAACGAGCCACTCCCCTTCTCTGGGGGGGGGTTGCTCTCCTCACTGCTATACATCCACCACCTGGGTGGCCAGGGGTGGTGCTGGTGCAGCTGAGGTGGCAGACTAATAGGGAGGGGCAGGCATTGGAAGAGGACTGAAGTGGAGGTGCATCTCTACACAACTCCATCTCATTGGTCCTCCTCGACCGTTGATGTCGGCAGAGGGGCAAGGACCAGAACAAGGAAAAAGATCTCATGTCTGATCAAGGCAATGGGCTCCCACGCTGAATGACTGCAGAGGAACCGGGGTAGACTCCTGTTGCATGCTCCTCTGAAGTCTCGGAGGAGGTAAGGGCTGTCTCATCCTCCCCAACCGGGGGGTCATCCAGACCTCTAGAGGTCATGGAGCAGGGCACTATTGGAACGATCCCCGGTCCTCACAGTGGCGTAGCCTGAGTGGTGCATTGGAGAAGCCCTGAGAGAGGGACCAGTCATGGAGAGAGAGGGGCAAAAGTAGAAAAAAAAAATTAAAATAAGTGATATTGAAGATGAACTGGAAGGGAAAGTATGCCTCCTTGCAGATAATGTGTAATAGGGTAGACAATCAGGAGGAGGTGAAAATAGGTCATAGGGATCTTGGGAAACTTGAGGAGTGATCAAAATCATGACAGTTTGGGTTCAATGCCAAAAAGTGCAAAATCATGCACTTAGGGCATAGGATGGGGAAGATATAGTTAGTCACTAAGCAGGAACACAGAACCTTAGGGTTATCATATCTGGTTGCCTCAAAGTGGCAGAGCAGTGTAACAAGATAGATAGATAAACAGATAAAACCTTTATTTTTTGACAGGAGGTAACCTTTAGGATTGTGAGGCCCTGTTTTACAAAGTTGTCCTGTTGGTAGCTTATGTTTACAATGAGAGAGTTTCACACTTGAGTTTGCAATGGTTCCACGTAACAGTAAACAATTGAAGCATTACTATTACATTAAGAAAATTTCAGATTTAAATTTGTTATATATCCATAATTAACAGACAGACAATTGAAACATAAACATTAATATGCACGTGGTAAGCCTAAGTTTCTACAATTCTAAAGGATATACAGGTATAATTTAAGACATACATCTGAGTTATTAAAAGGGAGAATTTGTTTATTACAATCAACCCTTACCTCATCCACAAAGCAGTGGGTAGAGCCTGTGTGATACTGGGATGTACTGTGAAAGGTATCTCCAGAAGGAAGAAAGAGGTGGCGTTTCCACCATATCGCTCACTGATGAGACCCCACCTGCAGAATTGTGTCCAATTCTGGAGACGGCATCTCAGAAAGGACATAGACAGGGTTGAGGGAGATCAGAGGAGGCAAATAAAACAGTACAGGAGTTGTAGCAAAAGCCTAAAAGGAGAGATTGAGGGATTGCAACATGTACACCATGGAGGAGAGGAGAGGAGAGGAGAGGAGAGGAGAGAAGAGCAAGATGAGGCATGATAGAGACCTATAAGTACTTCACTGGTGTAAACAGGGTGCAGAAGGGGAGTCTTTTTCAAATGAGGAAGTGCACCAGAAATGGAAAGCATATAATGAAGCTGTGAGGGGAGATTTAGAGGGATGTGAGTAGGTACTACTTTACTGAAGGAGTAGTAGATGGCTGCAGTGGACTGTTAGTGGAAGTGGTGGAGGCAAAAACAGAAGTGGAGGAGGTCAAGCATGCATGGGATAGACATAGAGGAATGTTATTAAATAGGCAGGGCTCAGGAGGGAGGAGGAGGGGTTACCAGAGATGATTTAGTGTCTGCAAGACAGACTAGGCAGGGACCATCTGGGCAGACTGGTTGGACCGAGTGGTCCCTTTCTGCTGATAAATTCTATTTATGGGCCCAGTTCTAGAAGCATCCATATGCATGTCACAAGTTGCTACATGTGAGGTGTGCAGTTGCGACATGGACCCTGCACCCAATTCTGTAAGGGGCAGGATCCCCATGGCTAGATCCCATGACTTGCAACAAACCTACATGTACGCCAAATGAAGGGTGTATCTGAGGAACTTGTTGCAAGCTGCAACCCCAGACGTGAAGGGCTCAAGTGCCTCCCAAGCCTTGATCCCCAAATGTGGAGGGTAAAGCCCCGCAGGGCTACAATTGGCCCCCCCCAAGCCCTGACCCCCAAACGCATTCATGAAAGCCCAGCAGGGCTACCCACGTCCCCCCCCAAGCCCCAATGCCAGCTGCAAGCAAATGGCACTTCACTTTCCTGTACAAATATCACAAAATAAAAAAAAAACTTACCCGTAATCCCTGGTAGTCTAGTGGCCCCCCAACCCCCCACCTGGCATTGCCAGACCACCCTGCTCTCCCCCAGTCAGTCAGCGAATGGCACATGCCACCTCTCACCACAGCCAGCGGCTGACTGAGCTCCATCTGAGCGCGTACTGTCTATACTAGCTCAATGAATGAAATGTCATTCATACATTGAGCGTGTATATACAGTATGCGTTCAGATGGAACTCAGTTGGTGGCTGGCCGCGGTGGTGAAAGGTGGGCTGTGCCAGTCGCCGGCTGGCTGGGGGGATGCAGGGTGGTCTGGCATTGCCAGGTGGGGGGCACTAGACTACCAGGGATTACAGGTAAGGCTTTGTCTATTGTTTGATATTTGTACAGGAAAGTGAAGGGCCATTTGAGGGCGGCTGGCATCAGGACTTGTGGGGGGAGTGCTTGTGTGGCACTGCGGGGCGTTCATTAACACCTATGGGGCTTGGGAGAACCGTGAGTAGTCCTGTGGGGCTATTTATCAAGTACTGGGGATCGGGGCATGCTGCAGCCCTGTGGGGCTTTGTGGTATTGAAGGGGCATGGACAGTCCTACGGGGCATTCCCATCCTGTTACTGGGTCAGGGCATGGGGGGGGCAGAATTAGCCCTGTGGGGGTTCTGTTGTTGTTTGGGATCAGGGTAGTGTTGGGGGGAGGGTGGCATACCATTGGGGGATGGGTGGGCTGCACATACAGGCAACCTCTGGGGCGTAAGTACAGTTACGCCTGCTATATGCTGGTGTAACATTCATTGATGCTTCCCCCCAAGGGACGCTGGAGAATAGCTCCCTGGGGAACTTTGGTGCTGCCCTTGCAGAATAGGGCATAAGCACTGCCGTAACCCCCCTAGCACCATGCCACAAGGGGTTTAAGGCATAACTGGTGGTGTAAGTCCACTTTGGTGTAAGCAGCTTGCGGCATGTTGCAGGCGACTGCAGAATACTGTATGTTGCAACTGCTGGCCTAACTAGCTACTTGCACCATTTTTTTTGGTGCAAGTTAAGTTACTCCAGACTTACTCTTTTGAGAATTGGGCCCAATGTTTCTATGTTTTTATGATTAGGGAGTTCAGCTGGCAGCACAGAAAAGTCTCTCACCACTCAGCTGAAGCCTTAGCTTCAGGTTGCACTGAGCTTGACTATGATTACCTCCTTTAGTAGCAACAGGTGTTCTGCTTCTCACCCTAGTTCACATTTTTCTCTAGCAGATGTGTAGCCTATGTCCTTCAGCTGCTCCAATAGTCACCAGTCTGTTAAGCTTCTCTCTGCACACACACACACACACACACACACACACACAAATTGACTTGACTCTGGCACACCCCAGCAGTTGTCTTAGGAAAAACAGCTCTGATTGGCTTACAAGTCAATTAGGTGTTACTGTAGGAGGTGGCTATGGGAGGGATGTCACTGTTCATTAATATTATTATAGGACACACTGATTAATGAAGAGGGTGTTATACTCCAGCAGTAAACAATATTTTTACAGATACCATGTATCCTCATAAATCTGGTGATGGGGAGGAGGGAGGTTCAGTGCTAGAGAGTAGAGAGGGTGGGGGATTCACTGATTTCACTCGAGGGATCAAGCAGGGAGTGGATGGTATGGCTTATGAAAATAACATGACTTAGACATAGACTTAGTTTTGACGTGGAACCTTTGTAAATGAGCAGTCCCTGCTCAAAGGTATTTGTAATCCTAGAGTTTACTAAAATAAAAAATAAAACAAAAATAAAATAAAAAAAATAAAAACATAGCATGGGTAGGATAAGAATTGTGAAATAATCAACATTTTTTTATTCACTGGAAGCTTCCCTTGGACTGTGCAGGAGAGGAGTGAGGTGGGTGCTACAGTGTGACAGGAAAGATAAAGGTTTTTTAAAGGTCTTTGTGATGAAAGTGTGTCTCAACTGTTTGGCCAGTGGCAGAGGTGGATTAAACATTTTTCCACAAAGAGAAAAAACCTTGTGTACTTTTTTGCTGGCAAAGTGCTGTTCACCCCATGAAACTAAGCATAGTAGCACTTCTCTGATACTTTCGCCCTTGCACAGTACTGCTACTATGCTTAGTGTTTTGCCAGGTGAAGTTCAGCAATTCACCAGGAGAAAACTACAGTATGTGATGTGCATCCCCTAGAGAAACAAAGTTGGAGAAACTTCAGAAGTGAAGTTCCCCAGATTTGCACGTCTGTATTGGAAAGTTGCTAGAAATTCAGCCACTATAAAAACTTACATTCTGAGTGGAATAGATTTTGGTGCCACTCCCATCATGTCACTACAAAACGGCAGATATATCACTGGTTTTGGACTACTTGGTACACTTAAAAGCCCAAAGGTCTAAAACCATTCACCTTCAAGGTGCATTTGGCAGCTATGTCTACTTTTAGATCTTCAGGTAGTGAAAAATCCCTTGCTGCTCACTCGGTGTTTAAGAGATCATTTACATGTTTAAATCATACTGTATGTATCCTCTGTGAAGGAACCAGTCCCACCATGGGATTTAAACTCTGTTCTTTCACAATTGATGAATTCTCTTTCTTTTTATTACTGTTTTTCTCTGTACTCTAGCAGGTGCCCCTTCAGCTGGCACCTCTAGCCCCATCACCCTGCCATCCCTAGGATTTACCTCATTGTCCAGGAGCATCATGGCATGCTGCCCATGGTGAGGTCATCAAGGTTGGCCATACTCCAGCGGAGACCAAATCTGCGACTTGGGGGGAAAGCCAGGTTGGAGGGTGTGGCAACTGCAGCCCTGTCAGGATTACTTGTTTTTTTGTCCCTCCCAGTGGATTCAGTAACATGAACATATGCATGCAAGCACACAATGAGTGTGTACATAGAAACATAGAAACTTAGAAATTGTTGGCAGATAAGGACCACCTGGCCAATTTAGTTCTGCCTGTAAGCCCTTGTACTGGATTACTGCTTCCGATCCCCCCTGCTGCTGTTCCTCTATGGTTCACCTATGCCTGTCCCAAGCATGCTTGAATCATCCACAGTGCTGCTCCCACCACCTCCTGAGGCAGACCATTATATGCGCATGCCACCCTCTCTGTGAAGAACTTCATCACACTCCCTCTTAACCTCCCACCTTCTAATTTCATGTCATGTCTCCTCGTTCTTGTGCTTCTCCTGTTCTGGAAAATTTCTCCCCCTACACCTTGTTTATACCCTTGAGGTACCTGAATGTTTCTATCATGTACCCCTCTTTCCTTTCTCTCTTCCAGCCAGTATATATTGAGGGTCCTTAATCTCTCCTCATAAGACTTGTGTTGCAAGCTCTATACAATCTTAGTCACCCTTCTCATGATTGTCTCCATCCTGATAATATCATTATGAAGGTGCAGCCTTCAGAATTGCACACAGTACTCCATGTGAGGCCTGACCATGGTTTTATATAATGGCATCACTACCTCCCTCCTTCTGCTGGTGATACCCCTGCCTATGTACCCCAGCATACCACTGACCCACTCAGCTGCCTTAGCACTCTGCTTTGACATTTTTAGGTCATCTGAAATAATAACCCCAGGTCCCTTTCCTCCTTTGTAACAGTCAGCAACCCCCCCCCCAATCCTGTAGCTTTCCCCAGGGTTTCTGTGTCCCAGGTGCATAATTTTGCACTTTTTTGAATTAAACTTCAGTTGCCAGTCCGTAGACCATTTTTCAAGCTTCCACAGGTCCCTCCTCATTTTCTCCAACCCTTCTGGAGTATCCACTCTGTTATAGATCTTGGTGTCATCTGCAAACAAGCAGACCTTTCCCTCCAGCCCTTCTGCAATGTTGCTGATGAAGGCATTGAACAGGACTGGCCCTAGGACCAATCCCTGAGGCACCCCACTGGTCACCCCTTCTCTCCAGACTGCACCCCATTTACCAACACCCTCTGCCTCCTATCTGTTAACCAGTTTCTAATCCAGTTTACCACCCTGTCCCCCATGCCCAGCCTACCCAGCTTGTTTATCAGCCTCTTATGTGGGATGGTATCAAAGGCTTTGCTGAAATCAAGGTAAGCAACTTTCACTGTTTCACCCTGATTTACTTCTTTTGTCACCCAGTGAAAGAAATCAGCCAGATTTGTCTGACATGACTTCTTCACTGTGAATCTGTGCTGCCCATGGTCCTGGGTTTCAATGGCTCCTAGATGCCCCACTATCCTTTCTTTAAGCAATGTCTCCATGATCTTCCTCACTACTGAGGTGAGGCTGACCAGCCTATAGTTTCCCACCTCCTTCCTGCTGCTGGATTTGTGTAGCGGGACAACATGTGCCCTCCTCCAATCCTCTGGAACCAGCCATGTGTTGAATGACTCTGTGAACATGGCTGCCAGAGGTTCTGCCATCTCCCTTTGCAGTTCTCATAATATCCTTGGGTGTATGCCATCTGATCCTATCGCTGTGTCCCCCTTCAATTTAGTGAGCTCCTGCAGTACTCTTTCCTTGTACCTTGTTTTTATTGCCATGTATTGTATTACTATGCCCATTTGTGCTGTATGTTCTATTGTGCTACTGTATTATTTATTTTGTACCTACCATGCCCTCATTGAAAATGAGCTTGCTCAATGAAGTTTCACCTAGCTAAATAAAGAATGACTGATTGATTGATTGAAATGGACTAGTGTCATCCTCTTCACCCCCTTGGCAACTGCTGTACTACTGTGGCCCCTGTCTCTCCCCCTCTTTGGTGAATACTGAACAGAAATATTTATTCATTATTTCTGCCTTTTCCGTCTCACCCTGCTTGCAGTCCCCTCCCTCTCCCTTGAGCCTTTCAATCCCCCCTTGTTTTTCCTTTTTTCAGTGATGTACCTGAAGAATGTCTTGTCCCCTTTCTTAACTGACTGTGCTAAACCTTCCTCAGTCTTGCCTTTGTTCTCCTTACTGCCTTTCCTGCTTCCCTAAGACACTCTAAGTACTCCTCCCTGTCCTCCTCCCTTTGGGTCTCCTTATATTTCCTGAACCCTGTCCTTTTTGCCCAGACCTCTACCACCACCTCTTTCAAACACAACAGTAGCTTTCTCCTTCTCTTGCCTTTGGATACCAATCTGATGCATTGGGGGAGAGCCTGGTTGGACATGGGTGAGCATGCTGAGTCCACCCTCCACTGCTTGCTATGCAACTGCACCTACTCTAACACAGAGGTGCAGTCAGTACTTCCTCCCAGAGAAGGTGAACATCTTCTGAGATTTTGTCCTATCTGTCTCTCTCTTCAGCTGACCCTCCAGAAATATTCTGATGGGTCAGCATCAAATTCTCCTTTTTGAGCCTATGTTTTCATCAGAGCTCAAAGGGTTAGCCTGGAAAACAGTATTTTATTAGCCAGTACTTCTGCAAGAAGGGTCCGTGAGTTGCAAACACTTCTTACAAGCCCTACTTTCATGTTTTCCATAGGGATAAGGTGGTGTTAGAACAAAAGTGAAATTTTTCTCTTAAAGGAGAAGACTCCTGTACATTTATGATTTGGATATGTCTGATGTATTTATTATACATCACATCAAGTACTGTAAATATATCCATAAGAGATCAGCCATTTCTTCTGTTGCAACACATATCTAGAGTTTGAGGCTCTGATACAAGGTAGTAAAATGTCAAGCAAGCCTCCATTTACATGCAAATAAGTCACTTGTAATACAGCCCCTCCCATTCCTTGAAGCCACTGCAGCAACAGTGCAGAACAAAAATAAGGGTGTCAATGCTGTCTAGCCTGATTTTAGTTTAAGTTTGCAATGGCTTAAGGCAGTTCTGTCATGCAACTCACACAGGGAGTAATACTTGTATCCTTAATACTGTATGTGTAGAGCAAATAATGTATCTAATAGTATTTCATTCACAGGAAACACAATCTGTTTCTTTGTACTGCTCATTTCTCTCTGTGAGACAGTTGTAACATGTTGTGGAATGCAGAAGACTGAATCTGTCAATCAACCAATTAATCAATTGAGCAGTCAATCAGTCACTCTTTATTGAACCAAATGAATGACCTTGAGAAGATTCTTTACAAGGTGGGCCTGAGCAATTCACCAAAGGATCACACAAGACTGAATTATATACATCCCCTTTCAGCAGCCTGAAAGTGGAGAGCTAGATCATTTACTTTACAAAGTGTATTGTTTTACATTTCAAATGCTCCTTAAATCTGAGTTTCTGACTGGAAATACCAAGACACAGAATGCATATGACATGGGAGGAATGAGCTAAGCAAATACAGAGCACTACAAATACTGAGACCGATTAGTTTTTTTTTTTTTGCCTACAACAACTGAGGTGTAGCATCTGATTTATGAGGGGCATCCTACTTCAAATGCTGGCATTACAAAGCAGGAGGGAGGGGAGCTGCCACAGCGTATCCTTAGTACCTTGAAAGTGAAGTGCTGTAGCTCACACATCACTGCTAATGATTTATAATGGGAATTGTGGCACTTTTAAAGTCATGGACCTGAGGCGCCATCACAGTTTCCAAGGAGGTCAGGGGAACTTCTTAAGGGTTAGAGAGTAAGGGGCTCCAGTAGGATTTGAACCAGAGCCACCCAGTACTTGTGCCTGTGCTTTAACCACTAAATTATCCTTCTTCCATATGCAGCAGCTGATGCTTTCCTGGTAACCTATTCCTTATTATAGCTGAATTCTTTATTGCCTTACAGAAACCATCCAATCACTGACTGCCTAGTTACAAAGGGAAAGGGGCATATTTACAAGATTGTTTCTCACTGCTGGTGTCAGTCAAATCAGAGAATGCTAACACACACACAACATAATGCAACAGCTGTATAACACCACTTAAAACTCTTCCTGTACCCAGAGTCATTTATTGGGTAAACTGTTTTTGCTAACAGAAACAGTAACACAACACATACAGGCACTTCCTTATATGAATAATGTATATACCTCAAATCAGTGCTGCATCACACTCACATGGTCCTAGTCCCTATTAGACCTGCACGTCAAGATGTGCACAACACTTAAAGTGTTCCTCCATTACTCAAGTGGGGAACTAAACATTGTAGGTTTGGTTTACTGGTGGAACTGCATTTAGTGCAGCACCATTATCTGTTGCTCTGATGACTTCAGCCTGCAGCAACATTGATGGTAAAATGGAGGATAAACACATTGATAACTTTTGGGGGCTGTATATTTTTATTTATAATCTAGATTTGGACAGCAATAGGACTGCTGGCAACTGGAGGAGGCATACAACAGTTAAACATAAGGAGTTGGGAAAATATTGGTGTGAAACTATGGTATACTTCCCCTTTAAACTGTTTTTTTCATTTTTTATGAATCAATCTGTAACATGTTGTGTTCTTTTTAAAGCCTCACTCCAAGGGAGGTGTAACCTTTCCTTCTACCCCTGCCTGTCTGCAAGTCCCATGAGTAACTATTAAGTTCTTCAATCAATCCCAGCCATGCTTGAAACCATTAATGTTTTTTGCATTCACCACTTCTGCCAGCAGTCTGTTCCATGGCTCAACCACTTTATGTAAAATAAAATATTCTCATGTCACTCCTTAATCCCTCTAAAACCAGCTTCCATGCATATTCTCTTACTTTTCATCCCCATTCCTACTGAATAGTTCTTTGCAGTTCACCTTGCTCATTTCTTTCAGGAAGTTGAAGGTCTGTATTAAATTGTACCGCTCCCTTTTGGCCTTCAGGGAATTTTTCAGTGCCCTAAGCCAGTCCATGTAGGATCTGCTGGGCTTGACCTTAATCATCTTGGTTACCCTATGCTGCACCATCTCTAGTCTGTCTTTGTCTTTCCTTTGGTGGGGACTTCAGCACAATATTCCAGATGGTGCCTCAGCAGTGATCTATAGAGTGGTAGTAACCTGCTATTGAAATATCTCCTAATATACCACAGCATTCTAGTTTCCTTCATGTAGGCCTTTTTGCATTGGCTAGATTGTTTTAGGGAGCTTCTTATGATGACTTCCAGATCCCTTTCCTAAGAAGTACTGCCCAGCTAAACCCCTCCCATTCAATAACCTTTTTTGGGTTCTTGTTTTCTATCACCTTGCGCTTTTTGGGGGTTGAATTTTAACTACCAAACCTTGGACCACGTTTCTAACCTTTGCAGGTCCCATTGAAACTCCATTACCCTCTCCTTACTTTTTGGAATTTTTATTGTTTTATTTTATTATATGTATTTGATTCCCAGGGTAGTGAGAGTACCAGGGGTTGAAAATGTGTTGTATTTATTATTATTTGTGAATGTTTATTTAACTATTTTTGATTTTTTGGGATTTGAACTCTGTTTAGAAATGGATTCTTAATGGGGCTTCTTCTTTCTTTCTTTGATTTGTAATTTATTTTGGATTGTTTTAATTGATTATTTTAAGGTAATAGTTTTAAGCTGCCTATATCTGGGAAATGCTGGACAATTAAGATTTATGTATATATTAATGCCCCATTTTATTCTTATATAAGTGGTTGATTATATATTATTTGCTTGTATTTGATTTGTTTAGTTTGAAGTTTATTGTTTTAGGAATTAATACCTTTGAGCCAAGGCTTTTTTGCAAAGGTTCCACGTCATTAAGTACAAAAACATAGTAGACAGTGTTACAAACAATCCGGAAGCCGTTTAACAAGGCCACAATTTAAACAGTAACATTTATGTAAAGAAAAGAAAAAGGAACTCAGAGGCATTGTTAAGGGCAAGGAATAAGGACTGGAGAGCTTGAGAGGGAAGAGGGAGAAATAAGAAGTTTAGGAGCAGACAGAACCAGGTCAGTGGTAGTCAGGTTTATTGTATATTGTTCTTGTATTATTTATACAGTATAATGTGTTGGGGTGATTTAGCAATGGTTGGGCATTATTCCTCTACCAGACTCAGGGAATTACATCCCTTTGAATGTCCACCATTACCATCCAACACCTATTTTAGGTGTCGTGCTTTGGGCATTTTAAGGAAACATAAAAGAAGGTGGAGAGCGGAGCTTGGTGGGGGACAGGAAAGGGGAGGGCGGATTGGGGTGGTGGGATCCAGGAGATGCCCTGAGGCAAAATGGGGCCAGGATAGAGGTAATTCTTGTCTTGTCCCCATACCCAAGGGTTCTAATTTTAGTAGGCAGGAGCTGAGGTCTTCACAGACAGCTCATCCAGCCTTGGCAGTGTTATGTAATGCCAGATCTATTAAAAACAAGACAGCTATTATAGCTGATCTTGTTGGGTCAACTGATCTGGCTTGCATCACCGAGACCTGGCTGGATGAAAACCCAGGCCCCGTATTGGCTTCCGCAACACCGGCCGGGTTCTCGGTGATACACTGCCCAAGACTGGACCGTAGGGGCGGGGCTGTAGCCATTATGTTTAAGACTGAGCTGGGCCTTGTGGATGTGCCTGTAGGAAGTACCAGATCCTTTGAATATATCTTGGGTGAGGGTGTAGGTTGCAGAATTCTCCTCATCTACCGTCCACCAGGAGATGGTGGAGAATTCCTGCAGGAGATAGCAGACTTCATCGTTGACCTGGTATTGTGGTCCCCCAGATTGTTAATTCTGGGGGACTTCAATGCCTGAGTCGATGATGAACTCTCATATTTTGGTCAAAATCTCCTCCAGTTGATGACCTCACTGGGCCTAACAAAGGTAGTTACCTCCCCAACCCATATAAAAGGTCATTCATTGGATCTGATCTTCCTTTTGGATATGGAGATTGCTGACTTGAGGGTGGAACCAGTCAGCTGGTCTGACCATCACACCATAAGGTTCAGTTTCAGGGCTCCCCCTAATAGGTCTGCCCCTACGGAGATGGTTCAGTACTGCCCTTTAAGGGGTATTAGTCCCAGTGACCTGATGGTGGTACTGGATCTATCAAGCATGTCTGGTGAATGCATGAGTCCAGATAATTTCGTATTAGCCTATAATAAGGCTGTGGGAGATGCTCTGGACAAGATTGCTCCTGTTCGTGTTCGGCCTCTCACCCTCCATTCAAGGAGCCCCTGGTTTGATGGCTCCTTGAAGGAGTTAAGGAGAGTTGGCCTAAGGTTAAAAAGAGTCTGGCAGAAGTCCAGTAATGATGCTGACAGGCTTAGGTTGATGGCACATTATGACTGCTATCAATCAGAAATCAACCGTAAGAAGGCAAATTCCTGTCCACTGCACAGAATTGACCAGCTCAGCTTTTCCGGACTGCTGACAGATTGTGCAATCCAATCTGTCTCCAGCCCAGAGAAGTTTTTTCTCAGCTAAGATGCGAGGAGTTTGCTCGATTTTTTTGCAGATAAGGTTGCTAGCATCAGGTCTGGTATTGGTCCGACTCATAGAATTTGATGGCAGATAAGGACTGCTTAGTCCACCCAGTCTGCCCATTTCCCTACCTAATGGATAAGCTGCAGATCCTAGTTAATCAGCAGCCTACTTCTTCCTACCCCCACCCCCTAGAATTGCCTTATGACTGTCCCATGCATGCTTGAATTCCACCACTGTTTTTGACTCCACAACCTCCTCCAGAAGGCCGTTCCACGAATCCACAACCCTCTCTGTGAAAAAATACTTCCTTAAATTACCTCTGAGCCGCCCCCCTCTATCTTCAAATTGTGCCCCCTTGTTCTTGCACACCTCTTTTTTTGAAAGATGCTACAGGTACCCTCTTGGACTTTGTTGATTCCCTTGAGGTACTTGAAAGTTTCTATCATGTCCCCCCTCTCCCTCCTTTCCTCGAGGCTATACATATTAAGCTCCTTAAGTCTCTCTTCATATGTCTTCCAGTGCAGACCCTGCACCATTTTAGTTGCCCTCCTGTAGACAGCTTCCATCCTTTCTATGTCTTTGTGGAGACTGGGTCTCCAGAACTGCATGCAGTACTCCAGATGGGGTCTCACCAGCTGTCTGTACAGAGGGATAATAACTTCCTGTTTTCTACTGGTGATGCCTCTCCCTATGCATCCCAGTATCCCCCAACCCTCCTTGCTGCCCTCTCACATTGCTTGCCCACCTTTAGGTCATATGATATGACTACCCCAGGTCCCTTTCCATTTTGTTGTTGTTAGTATCTCACCCCCATTGTGTACCCTTCCCTGGGTTTTGTTTCCCAGGGCATTACCTTGCACTTCTTAGCATTAAATCTAAGCTGCCATACATTTGACCATTCCTCTAACTTGCCAAATCCCTTCTCATCCTTTCCACCCCAACTTGTGCATCAACTCTGTTGCAGATCTTTGTGTCATCTGCAAAGAGACATACTTTTCCTTCAGTCCCTCTGCAATGTTGCTTATAAAGACATTGAAGAGGACCGATCCTAATACTGAACCCTGCGGTACCCCACTGGTAACCCCCCTTTCTTCAGAGTGGACTCTATTTACTATTACTCTCTGTGTCCTATTCTCCAGCCAATTCTTTACCCAGGCTGTCATCTTTGGACCCACTCCCAGGCTGGCTAACTTGTATATTAATCTTTTGTGTGGGACTGTGTCAAATGCCTTGCTAAAGTCTAGGTAGGCCATGTCCACAGCCCCTCCCTGATCTACTACTTGGTCACCCAGTCAAAGAAATCTATCAGATTTGTCTGGCATGACCTTCCCACTGTGAATCCATGCTGCCTTGGGTCCTGTGCTCCTCTGGCCTCTAGATACTCGGCAATTCTTTCCTTCAGAAGTGATTCCATCATTTTCCCTACCACTGAGGTTAAACTAACAGGTCTGTAGTTTCCTGCTTCTGCCTTGCTCCCACTTTTGTGAAGGGGAATCACATCTGCCTGCCTCCAGTCCTCGGGTACCACCCCATCCTCCCATGATTTGTTAAAGAGGGTAGTCAGTGGTGTCACTAGTTCTACCCTTAGTTCTTTTAGAATTCTGGAATGAATCCCATCAGGACCCATTGCTTTGTCCACCTTCAGTTTTGAGTTCTTTCAGAACCCTTTCTTCTGTAAATGGGCTGGTATCATCTTCTGTATCCAGAGTGTTTCTACTGTTTGTTTTAGGTACCTCCCCTCTTCTTTGTAAATACTGAGCAAAATATTTGTTTAGTATCTCTGCCTTTTTACAGTCACCCTCTGCCCACCCTGCCTCCCCTTTATTAAGCCTCACTATCCCTCCCTTGGTCTTCCTTCACTCCCTGATGTACCTATAAAAGGTTTTAGCCCCCTTCTTAACTGAGTTGGCTATTTTTTTCTTCGGTTTGGGCCTTTGCTGTTCTGACTGCCTTCCCAGCTTCCTTTTGTTTTAACTTATACAGTTCCCTGTCCTGCTCCTTCTGTGATTCCTTGTACTTCCTGAATGCTTTCTTTTTCTCTTGAACCTTCACTGCCACTTCCTTTGAGAACCATAGTGGTTTCTTACATCGTTTAATTTTGTTTATTTGCTTCACACAAAGGCTTGTTACCTCTGTGATGGCAGTTTTTAATATTCCCCATTGTTCTTCCACCCCTCCTTCCTGCCCATTTGCTAGTTCATTCCTTAGGCACTCACCCATTTTGGCAAAGTCAGTCCTCCTAAAGTCCAGTACTTTTGCCTTTGTATAGCTTGACTCTATTGCTGTGTTTATTGTGAACCATACTGTTCGATGGTCGCTAGTTCCCAGATGGCTACCCACTTCTACATCTGTGATCCTCTCTTCATCTCCATTTGAGAGAACCAGGTCTAAGATTGCTCCCTCTTGAGTGGGCTCCAATACTAGTTGTCTAGACATGCCCCCTGTAGGGCATCTAGAATAACCCCACTCTTCAAAGTGGCTGCTGCAACTGCACTCCAGTTAACTTCTGGCATATTCAGATCACCCATCAGAAATATCTCCCCTTTTTCTGCCATGCTAAGTATACTTTCCATCATTTCCTTGTCCATTTCCTCCCCCTGAGAAGGGGGTCTGTATATAACCCCTGTGCGGATTGTGGTGCCATTGCCGGTCTCCAAATGTACCCACAGTGCTTGTTCTCCTCCCTGTTTTCCCTTTTGTTCTGTTGCTTTGATTTCTTCCCTTATGTAAAGAGCTACTCCTCCTCCTCTTTTACCCTCCCTGTCCCTCCTGTAGATAGTGTATCCTGGTATGTTCACATCCCAGTCATGGTTTTGTGTGTACCATGTTTCTGTGACTGCCACGATATCCAGATGTTCCTCCTCCATCAAGGCCACTAATTCAGGAAGCTTGTTACTCAGACTACGGGCATTGGTACTCATTGCTCTCCATTTTTAGATTGCTTTAGCTTCTTTTGCAGCATCCCCCACTGACCTTTCTACCTCTGTCTTTTTCTCATGTAGTACCCTGTTTTGTAGGGAGAGGCTGGGATTTTCCTGCTGCTTATCAGTGCCTTCTCCCTTGACTAGTTTAAAAGCTTGCCAATGAAGCATTTAAACTGATTGCTCAAAAGACTTGTTCCCTTCCTGGACAGATGCAGACCATCCTGCCAGTATAGGCTGGTGTCCCTCCAGGTGGAACCCCAGTCCCCAATGAAGCAAACCCTGTGCTCCACACCATTTTTTCAACCATTCATTAAACTGCATGGTGCAAAGTACCCTCGCCTCACTCATGCCATTGACAGGCAGCACCTCAGAGAAGGATACTGTGTGTGCTACTTGTCTTAGGCCCCTCCTCAATTCTACAAAGTCCTTCTGCACTGCTCTAATCTCATGATGAGCCAAGTCATTTGTCCTTAGGTGGACAATGACATCCAGCTTAGACTCCCATGCAGCTGTTCTCATGATCCTGAGGATGCGTTTCCTGTCCCTCCAAGCCATGGCACCAGGCAGGCACCTTACTTCAGTTTTCCCTGCTCCCCTCAGTTCTATCCCCCTAATAATTGAGTCCCCCACCAGGAGCTGCTTCCTTTCCTTGTGATGTCCTCTGCCTCCTTCCTGTGGGCCTCCCTTGTGACAGTTGTCCTCAGCCTCCTTAGTCTCCTCTGTGGGTGCATCCATAGGATCCATAGGGGAGCTATGCTCCCCCAGAATGGTGTATGGATTGTGGAGTGGAACAACTGACTGGATGTGCCTCTGTTCCACCATCCTCAACCTCCCTGAGCTCACTGTGGTCCAACTGCTGTGCTTTCTTCACAACCTCTGAGGTAATGGTGGTGGCTTTGGTGCTCCCAGGATGGGGGAGGTACCCTTCCTACCATCCAGTGTGGCCTGGAGGAAGGTTCCGTTACTACTGTCCAGTGTGGCCTGAAGATGGGCAACTTTCTCCCTCAGGGCAGAGACTTGTCTGCAAATAGGGCAGCATCTCAGCCTCCAGAAAGACTCCCAGAAGACTGCTGCCCCACAGTCATTACATTGCACTACTCCCCACATGTTTATCTACTTTTTTGTGTGTTTTTGTGTGTGTGATTGGTTTGTTATATAGAAATATATATATTATACAATGTGTATGCTTATATTGTCAGTGCAGTGACTCCTCCTTTGAGTGATTGCAGTTGTTGATAGGAAGTGTTATGCACCCGGTCTGTCTGGTCAGATTTTCACAGGCTGGAGTTCATTGACATTGTGAAGATCATCCAAACATTGCGACCAACCAGTTGTAATTTGGATCAGGGTCCTACACCCCTCTTAGTAGGATGTGTAGAGGTTATCTGCCCGATCCTTGCTCATATTTCTGGAAATCCTTGGAGAGTGGGGTCTTTCCTGATCCCCTTAAGGAGGCAGTAGTTCGACCACTCCTAAAAAAATCCTCCTTGGATCCAGATTGTCTAGCTAACTACCGGCCTTTCTCTAACCTGCCTTTTGTTGGTAAGGTTATTGAAAAGGTGGTTGCATTACAATTGGATGATCATCTTACAACTCACAATGTCTGTGATACTCTCCAATCTGATTTTAGGAAGAAGCATTGCACGGAGACTGCCCTTGTCCGTGTGTTGAATGACCTCCTGATAGCTAGAGATCGAAAGGCATGTACCATTCTGGTCCTTCTCAATCTCTCTCTGCAGCTTTTGACACTGTAGACCATGGTGTGCTGTTGGAGCATCTGCGGATTTATTGTGGACTGTCTGGAACAGTCCTCAAATGGTTTCAGAGGGTTACCACTGGAATTTATTCCTCTGGTGCTCACTCCCTGTCTTGTGGGGTACCACAGGGTTCCATTTTAGCAGCACCCATGTTATTTGCAGTGTACATGTTGCCTTTGGGAGATATCATTAGGCGATACAGTCTGGGATTTCACTGCTATGCAGATGATACTCAGCTGTATTTGTCCTTTCCGCCCGGGCAAGATGGTGCTCTCTCCATGCTAGACAACTGCCTTGCTGAAATCAGATTATGGATGAGTTCTAGCTGGCTGAGACTGAATCCTGATAAGACTGAGGTGTTGGTAGTGGACCCAGGTCATCCGGTGCTGGGTTTGGGGGTTGGCCAACCACTGGGCTTATTGCTCTGTGGTATATCGCTCACTACCTCTGATCGGGTACGAAACCTGGGCATTATTTTTGATGATGGCTTGACCTTAAAATCTCAGGTATCAGCCATAGTCAAATCCTCTTTTTTTCATCTGAGGAATATCGCCCTGGTGAAACACCTGGTCCCACCGGGTGATCTGCCAACGTTGGTCCATGCCTTTATCACTACCTGTCTTGATTACTGTAATTCCCTCTACCTAGGGCTGTCTGGGGTTGATATCCACCGCCTGCAGCTGGTGCAGAGTGCGGCGGAAAGGCTTTTGACTGGGATCTCTAGATTCAGCCATATTGCGCCTGTGCTCCATGAACTGCACTGGCTGCCTGTTAGGTGGCGGATCACCTATAAGGTTGATTTACTAACCTTTAAAGCCCTACATGATCAGGGACCCGGCTACCTGAAAGATCTCTTGGTACCCTTTTGCCCCCTTCGTCCTCTCCGCTCCACCAATGAGGGATTGCAGGAGATTCCCAGGGTTTGATTAAAAACATCAGGATCCCGTGCTTTTGCTTTTTCAGCACCAACCCTGTGGAATTCTCTACCTCGTTGGTTGAGAGACTGTCCAACTGTCGAGAGATTTAAAAAGAAGTTAAAGACATATTTATTTAGTTTAGCATATACTAGCTATGGTTGTTAATTTATGGTTATTTTAATTTATATGTATATCTGAATTTATTGTACAGTACCTTGGTTTTGAAAGGAGCTTTATAAATAAAGATGATTTGATTTGATTTGTTGCTTACCGTGCCCAATAGCGTAGCATCATCAGCAAAAAGACATAGCATGCCCTGTATTCCCTCTCCTATGTCACTGATGAACATATTGAAAAGGCTTGGTCCCAGGACTGACCCCAGTGCTACTCAGCTTGTGACCTCTTTCTCTCCTGACTTACCTCCATTTGCCACCACCCTCTACTCTCCCTCCCAATCAACTTCACACCTATCTAACTAGGCTCATTGCTGAATCCAGATCCTCTAGTACCTTCAACAGCCTTCTGTATGGCACAGAGTTGATTGCCTTTTAAAATCAAAGTACAGTAAATCCACTGCATGTCCCTTATGCAATGTTCTGTTTACCCTCTCATACAATACCATTAGGCTGGTCTGACAAGATCTCCATGCCATGAACCCATGCTGCTTACCATCCTGGAGCCCATTTTTCAACAGGTACAGTAGCCCACTATGTTCCCTTTGATGTGTCCGGTGAGAATGGTGACTGCAAATGAGTGACTCTCAAATTAGAGATTTATTTGCAACACTGCACATACGAGCTACCCTGTAAGGGTAGTGATGGAATGGGACAGAGAGGGTAGATATGAGCAAGGGAGGGTTACAATGGCAACCAGAAGGGGAGGGATAGGGAAGAGGATTTGTGTGGGGCAGTGTGGCCTGCTGCCACCAAGCTAGCCATGTGGTGTGGTGGTGAGAGTGGCTAGCTTAGGTGAAGCAGGCACTGGGTTCAGGGCTGGGGAATGGGAACATTTTTTATTCGGCAGCCGTAACTTTTTTGGAGGTGGCTGTCTCTCCCTCCCTGAGATGCACCCCCTTAGAGTTCATAATCTAAACTCAGGGGTGTGTGGGGGGTGAAGCCTCCCATGAGGGGGTCTACAGGGGGCCCAGTACCCACCACATAAATGTATTTTAAGTTACTGGATGTGGTGTCGCCGACTACTGTACGTTGCTGTTTTGCTTTTCTGGGATGTACAGTCGCTGTAATGGCAATCGCTGTTTTGCAATCGCCATTATGACATGTAACCTCATCTTGACTTGCGACCCCATCAGTTTACTCACAATGGAGGCAAGAATGACAGGTCTGTAGTTACCCAGCTGCTCCTTGTTCCCTCTCTTGTGGAGTACAACTACACCCATTACACTCTATTTTTTCAGAACCACACCCGACTTTATTGAACAGCCCTGCATGGGTTCCACCAGTTCCAATGCAAGTTCCCTGAATGCCCTTGGTGTCATACCATCCAGCCCTGTAGTTTTATCTACTTTCAGGACTGCACACCCTTTTCTGACCCATCTTCCTGTAATTGCCACCTGTGCCATTTCTGGAACCACTCCCCTCTTGCAACAGCCTTAATGCCACTTTCCAGCAATTACCCATTGTCCTCCACTATGAATACTAAGTAGAAATATTGTAGTTATTAAGTATGGCTGCCTTCTTTTCATTGTTCCTGACTGCCTAACCAGGGCCATTTCGAATCCTATAGTTTTATGGTCAGTGGACCCCAGCAGTTCCTCCAATGACCTCTTCTGCTCTTTATTACTTGGTATTACTTGGTATGAAAGAACAGAAGAAGGCCAGAGCCCATCAAGACTGTTCCCCACACCATGTGGGACATTATTTTTCTATTATCCCTCAACCAAACATCTAATTTGTTTTTTAAAGACAGTGGCACTAGTCACTATAAATCTGCTGTTAGAATGTCTGTAGAGTTTGAACTTTAACATTCTTAAAGTTCTTTCTCTTGGGAAACATCCCAATACTGAGATGCTGCAATTTGTATGATCACAAATACACCATCTAGAAGAAACATCATAACCGCAGTATTTTTTTTCTTGTGCCTTTTCATCCTCCACATAGCTTTCTTTTCAGGTCCCTAACAGATTCTCCATGTCCTCAAGATGCCCCGACACTGGTGGAGTAGGTAAGCCCTTATTTTACTTACGTTCCTTCCATCCCACACTACAATAAGCATAACCATTTCATTAATGACATTTGCAATTCAATATTATTAGTTTCGGACAGCACTTGTCTTTAAAAGCAATTTACAGTTTCCAG
The DNA here is from genome assembly GCA_016271365.2 of Neoceratodus forsteri. Taxonomy (NCBI): domain Eukaryota; kingdom Metazoa; phylum Chordata; order Ceratodontiformes; family Ceratodontidae; genus Neoceratodus; species Neoceratodus forsteri. The sequence goes on along the minus strand of CM057453.1, from coordinate 1,208,589,635 downwards.
CAAAAAAAAAAAAAATCTCATTTGTAATTAGTTACACAAAATCTCCAGCATAAGTTGAATTTCAGGGTCTTCAATTTTTGTATACTAGTATACTACTATTGACAATTTAATTAAACAGAATCTTTCCCCTGAAGACTTCATCTGTTGCTACAGTTCATGCATAACCTGAAGTCAAAAATCTTGAGTATTTTGATGTCACAAGCTGAGGATTACAGTACCAGAGCAAGCATAAATAATGCAAAGAGGTGAAGCCTTAGGGGAAAATAGTCTTCTTTCATGATAATAACTTTAGTGATAAAAAATATAATGTCCTGAAATTCAGCTTTTTTAAGTTTTGAATAATTTTAGTTTTGCTGATGCCAACTATAATTATTTTGCAGTAAAATCACATTAAAACTAATGTTGTATAAATCCAGACAGGGTGTATTGACTCAAAATTCACAATTTATTATCATTTGTAAGAGAGAAAATCCAATTGTAGAAATGAAAGGCTTATTAACTGCATGGAGATAAAGAAATAAGAAATAATTTGAGTCTTGAGAGACTGGCTAGTTGCTGTTTCGCAACACCATGAAAGGAACTTGTGTTTCAAGGGAAAACTCAGGAAGCTTTTTTTTAGTTGTGTTCAACCAGGATTAGCACACTAAGCTGAAAGCTTTTTTACAGGTGTGACCTGGGAGCACAGGGAAGTTAAGTGACTTGCTCAGGGTCACACAGTATGCAAGTGGAAGCTGTGGGATTCAAACCCAGGTCTGGTCTATTGGATGTCACCAGATTTGTAGCTCAGAGCCTTAAACCTCTGCACTATACATGGAATGGCAAGGTTCCTGGGTTCAAATCCTGGTAGGAATCACTTTTCCATTCATTTCTACAATTGGAATTTCAGAATTGCCTTGCAGTGGCTTATTAACTGCATGGAGAGAAAGAAATAGGAAGTAATTTGAGTCATAAGAGAGAAAGTGAAACTTTCATAATTCATTTGTGGCTGTGCCACTTACACGCTATGGTATTGCCTCCTCGTTCATGAAGATAAATTGCATATTTTGAACTGGACTAATATGTTTTCATTATTTATTGCTAACACTACTACTTATAAAAAAGATCCAAATACAGTAAGAACACCGTAAGATAGAACATTCTAAAAAAAAATCATATTTTTGATTTGCATTTACCAAATGTTTAACCTTAATGAAGTCCCTGGGAAATTTTAGAAAAAAAAAATTCTAACAATATTTCTTCTATTAGTGTTGTGATTTTTTATATATATATATATTTTTTTAAGTTTGGCAAATTTATGCACATTAACTTGGATTTTGTAATGAGATTACATATCATAAATGTTAACAAAAGAGGTATACTCAATTATTATAGCTCAGATAACCCTTTGGTCTGAGTCTCATATTAAAGTGAACTCATGCAGTACATATAATGAGTTCATTGGGACCTATGCGTTACTTAAACATAATATTGTTAGTATTGGTTCACCTACTTGACAACTAATATAATGACAGCACGGTAAGAAACAGCACAAGGAAAATGCTGACAGTTACAACAGAGACATCAAATTGTGTCACTATACAGATACATGGCATGCCCCACCCAATCAGCCCTCCTGTGCAAAACTAATACAAATTGTAGACACTACAAAAGACTGGATGAAATCTACAATGGGAACTAGCTGTTGCTACCATGATTTTCTAAAGGGAGCTCTGCCCCCCGAACCCCCCTTTTAAATATATATAATCACCTCCACCTGTGACATAAATACACTTATGGCCCCAAAAAGTGTTTTCGTGCAAAAACAAGGACACCAGCAATTCAAACATCTATGTTCTGAGTTAATTACAGAGCAACACCATGCACAGTACAGGAGAAATGAAACAGTACAGAGTACTTCACAATAAAAAGTAAACGCAACCAGTGATAAGTCCCTCAACAAGATCACAGTGCAACACACTCTAAGATTGCTAACGATATCACTCACCCACTCATGACTATGTTTTCCCTGTTCCCGCACTCTATTCACGGTATACTATTAGTATCTAGACTAAACAAATGAATAGGATGTATGACTCAGTGCAGCTTGATTTGAACTCCATGTCCTTAAAGTCACCTATCAGTACAAAGTCACATATTATGATGGAATTAAAAGTCTCCTAAATTCTGATCAGATCTTATCATACTGTTTTTTTTTTTGCATTGTGTAGTAATGCACTGTTTCAATACTGAGGAGCATTATCATGAACTGAAGCCAGGACTAGTAAAGTGTCGGGTCTTTATTCTGCCTTTTTAATAGCATTCATTCTTTTATTTTTATTTATTTTGTTGTTGTTGTTGTTTTTTGCTGTTATGAGGCAGATACATATTAATGTGCTTTTGTGTAATGCAATTTTGATCTGACCAAAGGTCTTTACCCAGCAAAATTAAGTCCAGTTATTTTGGAATTAGGACTGAAATGGCAGTTCATAAAGTATTTATAATATTGGTCCAGAACAAAAATTCAGACATAGTTTTATTCATTTTTTGTCAAACAGCTGGTTGTGTAGCATAAGCTATGATATGTATTAAATTGTATTTGTTGCAGTTTGCTAGAGATTGCTCCTGACAAAAACTGGATTCTGTAATAGCATTCCATCCACTATTAAGAAGAATAACAATAGCTAACAGAAGACTGGGTTTTCTGTATCGTAACTGGAACAATCTCTCTGGGGATACTAGGCACCTTATTGTGGACTGCTCCATTCTCTCACTTATAATTCAAACAGCTGGTTGCGTAGTTAATCTATGATATGTATTCAATTGAATTTGTTGGTAATCTGCTAGAGATTGCTCCAGAAAAATGCAGATTCTTTAATAGTATTCCATTCACTATTGAGATGAATAACAATAGTTAAAAGAAGACTGAGCGCCCTGTATCATAACTGGAATAATCTCACTGGGGATGCTAGATGCCTTGTTGTGGCCAGCTCCATTCTGTCATATATAGATTATGGGCTCCCTGTCCATGCACCTGCCAGTGACACAGAGCTAGACTGAGTAAAACTGATCTGTAATAAGGGGTGCTGCTTTGTTGTAAGAGCAGATGATTCCACCAAGCCAGTTCGACAGAAAATCTGTTGACTGGCTTTACAGTGATGGCACTATGTCGACCACGATTGCAGTTGGCATTGTGCCATCAGACAAACAGTGTGTTCTTTTTGGGGGGGCTGTGCCCCCCACACACCCTGGACTTTAATATAATCAACTCCAGGTCAGAGTTGTTTCAGGCAGGGGCACAAGACCTAGAAAAGCTGCACCGGGGTCCCGCGTGAACATTACAGTGAACTGTCATTGTTGTCGCTGTAATGGTCTTCACTGGAAATGTTTCATTGTCCCTTGATTCCCCCCCAGAAATGAGTCACACATCAACACTTTATATAATCTTTGGATGCTCATTGGTAAACTTATTTAATTACTTATTTTGGCACAAAATATCTATTTACATCCCAGTCGTGTTCATCATCAAAACGCAATAGCACAATTCAATCTTTGAACAGTCTTCTCCTTCTGGCCTCATCTTCCTCCTTGTTGGTCCTTTATTTAATTCTTCGAGGTCTGGACACTGAATCTGGCCCCCTCCTCCTTCACCAGAACCAGGCCGGTTCCCTGTTGAACCCAGGCCTCCCTCTCCAGGCCCGGACACTATGCATCTGGCACCTAGACCTATTCCCCTCCCCCTTTAATGCACGCCTGGGCTCCTTGCCCCCAGGCTGTGGTCCTACCCCTCCCCCAATTTTAGCCCCCTCCCCCTTTTTACTTCTTCTACTGCCCCGCCTCCCACTTGCAATTGGATGGCAGTGCTCCCCCTTGTGGGTTAAAACCTAAGGCCCCTTTGCGCTATCTTTCCCACTAGCTCCCCAATTGGCCTCAGGAACAAGCACATCCCAAATTCTGATAGGTGCACCCCATCCAACCTGTAGACTGCTGCCTGGTCGAATGCTATGTCCCTGTGCTGGATGTGGACCCCTCCCATCTTGATGACTGCCCTTGCCACCCTTCCGTTGAGGCACTTTCTCACTTCCTCTATCAGCTTGACGTCCCTGGCCCCTCTCCATACCTTCCTGGACATGATCTCAGAAAAGCCGATGGTCACACCTGGCCACCAAACCTGTATTATTTCCCAATCCCCTGTTATTGTCTGCCCTTGTTCCCCCCAGGGCATCCCTCCCAAGTTGTTACCCCCTAAGTGGATGACAATGCAATTTGGTCTGCCCCATAGCCCCTTCAGTTCCTCCAGAAGAGGCAGGAGCTGGGCCCATCTCATGCCCCTAATGCCCCTCCATTGGACCTTTGTGCAGTTGGCATCTGGGTGCAGCTGTGTCCCTCTGCCCATGGTGGCCGGAAACCTCTCTGCCCAGTACACAAATGAGTGCCCCACGATCCACACTTTCCATCTGGTACCTAACATGGAGACAAAGGAAAATAGTGTAAGTCTCTGTTGTTAACAACTGACATCATTTACAGCAGTTTGACTTCCAGTGGCCAATCCTCTTGAGCTCCTCCTCCAATACCCCTCTGTTGGCTGCCTCCAAGGTGGCACCTATCCTAAATGAATGGGGGCAAACTCGCCTGGCTCCTCCCCTATGAAAGCCAATGCTTTCCTGAGCACTGCCCTGACCTGGAAAGCTGTGACAGGCATCCCATCCTCGTGTCTGAACATCGCCTCCCTGGCTATACCCCTGTGACACTCATACACCTCCCACATGGACACTGCACAACTCAGTGCTCCAGGTTTTTGGTGCAGAATCACTGTGGTCCTCTGTCTCCTTTGGTCTGTTTTTGACCTGGCTAGCCTGATGACTATCCTGTCTCCCTCCACCTGCATGCCCTCATGCTGTAGTGCGAGGTTGGGCGCCCCCTTTTGTGGGGCCACCAGTTCTCTGACTCTGAAAGCACCCGCTGCCATAACCGAGAACACTGCCAGGAAATGACGTGCCTCTTGCGTGGAACTGCACACCTGATGTGTGGCCCCCAGCACCCTGTCCAATAGCTGTCCCCCAATGGGGTGCCTGCCATCCTTTCTGTTCCCCTGGCCCCTCTGACAGCCAGCCAGCATTCACTTGACCATCCTGTCACCCATGACATCCTACTCTGTTCTGACATACCCAGCTCACCCCAGCGAGTTGTACCACTATTGTGGCATGCGCCATCCCCTCTTCCCACTTATCTGCTATAAACCTCTTGATCTGCTCACCCCGGACTGGCTCATCTCTATCCCAGCCCTGTCTTGTTCTAAATTCTTGAAAGCTGGCCCACCCACTGTCTTATGCCTTCAGGGTGCTGGTTGCCCAGGACCCCCAGTACAGAGCCCTGGCAGTTGCACTCCAATCTCCCACATCCAGTTTGGGACCCTGGTCCTGTGTGTTCCTGTTTGTGGCACTTGTCTCTGGAACCTGTCAAGCTGTAAATGGGAGAGACTGTCAGCATATTCTTTCCTGATTCCTGCAATATGCTGTACTTTGAATGACATGTTCAGCCTTAGCCCCAACAGTACCTAACACCTCAGTATCCTTGCCTACTGTCTCCATGTTCCCACCTTGCCTGTTGATGGCCACCACCACCCCTTTGTTATCACACCAGAACATGATGGGCTTCCCCCTCATCTGTTCGCCCCATACTTCAAGCGGCGCCCATATTGGAAATATTTCCCAGAAGGTGATGTCCTTCAGGAGGTTCGCATCCTCCCACTGCCTTGGCCAGACCTCTGCCATCCGCTGACCTCTAAAATACACTCCCATCCCAAGTGCCCTGGAAGCATTGGCGTACAGCTCCAGGTCCATGTTGTGTTACCATTCCTCCTGCCAAAACATTACCCCATTATACTGTCCTAGGAATGCCTCCCAAACCTTGAGATCCTCCTGTACCACCCTCGAGATGTCCACCCAGTGATGTGGTTTCTTCGCCTTCCCTGTCACCCTCCCAAGCCTCCTAGTGAATGCCATACCAGGGCAGATCACCTTGCATGCAAAATTAAGGTGCCCCAGCAGTTGCTGCACTTGTACCAATGGCACTCTCCTCCTCCCCATTACCTGTGCCAACAATCCCCTTAGCCTGGACACCTTGTCTCCTGTAGCCTGAAACACCCCTGTTCCATGTCCATCTCGATACCCAGAAACTCCAGCTCATGCACCTGTCCCTATGTCTTCTCTTGTGCCAGTGGAATAGCAATCCACCCACACATTGCTGGGAAGTCCCTCAACATTGCCTGTGCCTCCGCACTGCTCTCCCCAGTGTGAAGGAAATTATCTAAATAGTGCACAACCCTCTTATGGCCATACCTCTCCCCAAATACCCACTGCACACATGAGCTAAACACCTCAAAAGGTTGAGCAAGCCACTGAGCAGTCCATAGGCATGGCCTTGTCTACATATAAACCCCCTTCAAACTTGAAACCCAGTAGGTCCCAGTCAACCAGGCTGACTGGCAGTAGCCGGAATGCTGATTCTATGTCCATTTTGACCAACCAGGCCCCCCTACTGCTTTGATCAAAGCTACTGCCTGCTCGAAAAAGGAATAAGACACCACCCTGAGGTGGTCTGGTATGCCGTCATTCACGGACTGTTGACAAGTGATGAATCAAATGGAATTCTTCTTTCTGTTTCTTGGGAACCACTCCCAATGGAGACACCCGGAAGCCAGGGCAGGGTGGCACCTCCTGCGGCACCTCCCCCGCCCCTCCCCCACTTCCTTCCATATTTTTTCCCTGACTACCACTTCTTTCCCCTTTATGGACCTGAGATTCATGGCCCTCATCCTTATTCATTCCCCCTTGAAACCCAGTGGGAAACCCTCCTTGAAACCCGCCCGCAGGATTTTGGCCCCCTTTTTGTCCTAATAGCCCCAGGTCCACGCCTTAACCACCTTAACCAGGAAGTGCTGGATATGAATACAGTGCAGGGCTTCAAACAGGCATGGGATAGGCATAAGGGAGCAATACAGATGAGTATGAATATATAGGCAATTGACAGAGCAAAGGCCGATGGCACATTTATAAGGCAGAAAAAGAAATGGGCAGACTGGATGGGCCTTGCAGTCCTTATCTGCCGTCAACTTCTATGTTTCTATGTTTCTCTTGTACAATGGGTGTGCATGCCAGTGGATACCCCCATCACTCAACTTTCCTTCTCTGTCTAGTACCCCCTAAAGCTGGAACCATATCCCCCCCGACGTGCCTGCCTTTCCTCTACCGGGGCCTCCCCCCTGCCCCCCCCAAATGGGTGGTCCTGCTTGTGGCTGTTCCCTTGCCCCCCTGTCTGCAACTTGCCACTGGTGCACCCTCCAACACCTCTAGCAAACATGCTTGAACTTGCAGTTTGCCCAGTTGCAGGATGCTTTGTTGAATCCTCAACATGGCTTGCCTCCTGCGGCCGATGAGCTCTTCCTCCCAGGTTCCCCCACTTGTTAACCCCTGTCCTTTTAAGGACATTGTCTTTAACCACAATTCTGAGTGTGTATTATCCAACATTAAGTCCCCCCTTCCCGCCATCCACCTCCAGAAAGCTTTGTCATATCTAAGCCATCCGTATCCCAGCTTGGCCTTATATGCGTCCCTGATGGTCGCCATATATGTTAACAATGGAATGGCCTCTCCAGCTTTTTTTCCAAGATTTTGGCACTATATACCATGAATCCCACCTGACAATTGTCAAATCTTTTTCCCTTCCACTTCGCCTCCTCCGCTTTGTGGCCTACTACAGTGAGCGCTACCACCATCTCAGATTTCCCAACTGACTCCTTCTGCTCATATTTTTGGGTGGTGTCCTCGTCCACCAGACCGAACACACCCACAAACTCACCTTTCCATATTCGGTCCTTGAGTGAGGCTGGTACATGGTCCCCCAATGTGAAACCCAGGGGCCCGTCATACTTTTGGCCCCCCGACTTCCCCCCTTCCACACCTGCCCCCACCCTCCTTTTTACCTTTGTATGTCCTGTAATGCCTTCTCCATTTTCTCTAACCCTGCCTCCCCCATATCCCCCAGGAGACCTTCCAAATACTCCTTGAAGTCACCCTCATTGGAGATATCCACTACATCCTTACCCCCATCCGGACCGTCTTTGTCTGGTTCCGGCTCAGGCCGTGGAACTGGAGCAGGCAATGGGTTGGCTCCCACTCCCTTTGGTTTCTTCTTGGGCTGCCCCCTTCCTGGGTGTTCCTCCCATTCTTTCTGCTTCTGCTGTGCCTCCTCCTCCTCTCTCTGCTTTGCCACCGTCATTAGCTCCAACATCGGGCCCATCAACTTTGCAGCCTCCTCCATCATTTTTTTGCTGGACAGCTGGCTTCTCTTTGGTGCCATGTCTTGTGTGATGACTATGGGTGGAAGAGACACATGTCACACAACAACCAACCAGGCTGGTGGAGGATGGAGGCCTTCTTGGGGTTCCATAGCAAACCCCTGGCCTCCCACCACTGTGGTGCCTCCTGTGCACCCCTTCTTTCCTCTTTTTTTTAAGCCCCCAGCCCTTCCTCCCAGGCACTAGAGTCTTTTCTCTTGCCCTGGCTTATGGCAGCCACATGCCCCCTTGCCCTGGGCCCCTCTTCCGGGTGGCTTTGCTCCCAAATGGCCCCAATCCTTGCTCTGCTCTATGGGCATTCAATTTCTTCCATCACTATACTCCTTTTTCCAAAACTTCTCCTTTTTTTTATACCCCCCTGCCACTGCCTGCCCCCCCACCAGGTGCTCCCTGCCAACTGCCAGCACTGATGGACTCCGGCTGGGCTTATTACCCCTCTCCCCTTGCTGGGACTCTGCCAGCCTATACCATACCTGTTCAGCTCCCCTTGTGTGATGCCGACAGCCTCTTGTTGGGCTTGCCCCACAGTGGCCTCTCGTGACCAGCAGGTAACAAATAAGCACAATAATCAACCAATGCTCCATGCCCCCCGGTGGGCCACAAAATCTGTTTCAGTAGCACTACTTGTGCACCGGGCCCATTCTCTCCCCCCAGTTTTTTTTTGCTAAAATATCTGCTCCATGCTGGGGCCCAGTGATACCACGGGCCCCTCTGATACTGGCTGTACGTCTCCTCGACATGCACTGGCCCCCCCATCCCCGAGCCCACATGGCTGCATGCTCCCCAATGGCCACAGTCTGAATTACCAAAAAAAACATATCCGACTCAGAGAAACAGCAAAAGCACTAGAAGCCAACAAACGAAGACCAAAATCAAACAATAAAACCCTTGCACTGGGTTTCTGCTTCTCTGGAGCTTCTTCTTTTCTAATCCCTGTACCGCTCCTGATGCGTCCCCCACATGTACAGAAATGACCCGTACATCACTCGCCCTCCACACCACTGAGCTTTCTAAGGCCGACCTTGTGGCCCAGCTTGATTTCCCTTGCCTCCAAACCACACCATCTATCTTTCTCCTTTTTTTTCATTCCTTTCCACATCCCACCCACATGGCCAAAGCCAAATACTGCCCAAGCACACCAACTGGGAGGGGAGGGAGGCTGTTGATCAAATGTTGGCCCTGTTTTCTGAAGAAACAACAGCACCCAGCCATGGCCTAATGTTGCATTGCTTCCCCTGCCACTCTAGCAGGTCCCCCCCGTTGCCAACAACCTGACAAGAATGCTCCATTCCTCACCCTGAGAGAGGGAGCGCATCCCCTCATCTCCCACTGAGGCTCATCCACTGGCGGAGGTCTCGATGTCTTTTTCTCCTGTTCCCCTCGCCCGAGGCCAAGGTCACGCTCTGCTCTGAACCCCCCATGCTTACCCATGTGGTTGAATCCCATAACGTTCCCCTAGAGTCTGCCAGCCAACAGAAAACAATATCAAAAAGGGGCTGGACCTTCCTGGAGTGAGCTATTGCTTGCACAGCCAAAACACCACCCTTGGATGTATCTGAGCCAAAAACGGGAGGCCCGGCTTTCCATTAGACACCACCACTACAACACCTTTACAACCAGCTGCCTGTCACATGGTTTCTCTCACCAGCTTAAGCCAAGATCCTTCAGGCCACTCCTTCAGGTCACTTCCCAACAAAATGACTTAACCAGATACACCATCCCAGAAATGGAAAGCCAAAACAACAAATATAAATATATAACTTTACTACGTTTTAACACTCATAGCCACTGATTCACAATGCAGTCCACATTTCATTTTAACTTTCCTCATTGCAGCAGGCCCTATCTCCAGATGCTTTTTATCTCACAGATAAATCTCCCTTCTAAACATGTTTTTTAAACTCTGTAACCACCCCCACCAACACACACACATTCACATGGGCTTCAATCAGTAAATACAGGGTCTCTTTCTCTGTTTGCTCATCTACAAAACATTGTCCCTAATAAAGCAACCAGCCTGTCCTGTCTGAGTGATCCCTGGCCTCATGACCTGCTGCAGTCTAGCCCAAACAGTGTACCTTACCTTCTTTGTTTGCCAATGATGTGCTGAAACAAGGAATTTCCAGCAAAAGAGGGCTAGCTGAAGGTGAGCTGCCCTTAAGTATCTCCTAAGGACCCCAAATCAGGACCCCTGTTGGCCCCGCCCCCTGGCCAATCACCTGCGTCCCTGGGAGACCTGTCATATGATGCTTCAGTTCCCCCTTCCCTCCTGGGTGATGTCACTACCTCCTCCCCCTTCCCCCTTCCCTGCCCCCCTTCCTTAATTTCTGGAGGTGCCTTGGACAACCTGGCCTGCCTTTTATTGCCAAGCCTCATTGTAGTAATGGTATACTAGAGCAGATAACCATACTCATAGTTGTACCCTTTACACGTTCACTAACTGGCAATCTTTACCCAGCAGAATAAAGCTTCAGACCTGTTTGCTAGCCAAAAAGAAACTCTTGAGCCTAACACCACTGCTTTCACAAATTGCTTCTGCACTGTCTCCAACCAATACAACACCAGGAACATGGCCAGCAATTACCTTAAGCTTCCTTTCAGGCATACTCAGCTGGGCAAATGGTCATTTGCTGTCAGGACTGCTAACTGGCTAAATGAACTACCTGATACACTGCTGAATCTCTCTGAGTGTTATCAGTTTAAAAAAATATTTATGGTATGCCTTTACAGTCCAATGTAATTGTAATTGTTAATCTGTTTATTCAGTTTCTCTGTACATAACCTGTGACTTTTCATACAATGATCGTTATGGATTTATGGATTTTATTTTTAAATGTATGAAATTGTTCTGTCTTAAGTGCTTTAGCCTGACTCAACTGCATTTCCTCTGAAACTGCTTACTGTACTTGTCATTTTTTTTGTGACTATGTATTTGACATGGAACCTTTATAAATTGGTACTTGTGCTCAAAGGTAATCTCTGAAGTTCTCAATAACCAAAAATAAATAAATAGGAATAATGCCTAATTTGGATTCACACTTTTGCCATATGTGTGTAGTGTATACTGAGCCATACTCTACCATAAAATTGTATATTTTACAAATGTACTTAGCATTGTGCTCCTTGTTGATAAATACATTTTTAGGGGTGTTATTGAGGAAGTGTAATGGTAATGTTGGTTTTACTGTATAATTTCTAATCTGAAGACATCTAACAAAATGGGTATCTGGGAGAGTAAAGTGTGTCTTACAATAGAGATGTTCATTAAAATGTTGGTTTTAAAAAGATCTTTAATTTCAATGATACCTCTTTGGTGCCAAATTTTGAATGCTTTGACAGAAGTTGATTGAAGAAAATGACCACTTAGCTATATCAGTGAAAACCTAAAACTGTTATGGGGCATATTAGTAGATATATATTATAGTGGCGCAGTCGCGCCACTATAGTTAGAGTTCAGCGGACAGTTACATACTAAAGTCAAAAGTCTGGGCGTTAATAACTTTGGATCCGTTCATGGATTGGCCTGAAATTTGGTATGCGTGGTGGGGCATGGTAGATCTATTGAACAGTCAAATTGCGTTTCGGTTGGAGTGACGGTCCTTGTGTATGAAAGCGCTGAAAAATGCAAAATTATCAATTTTTGGAGGCACCTTTTGGGATTCTGAATGTGGCCCTGCACGGCCATTGTGTGGTGTGCTACTCTGTGAGATGGCTTGTTTGAAAGAGCTTTGGTGGCCGAACATGCTGCTTTTCATTTGGTGAACAAATACTAAGACATTCAAAAGTTATTGCACTTTTAAGTACCCATTATAAGTCAATGGGAAAATGTATATGTACATCTTGCGAACAAAGAATGGGGTTCCGGCCATCTGGTCCTGCCTGGCGATCAAAGAATTTGCAGCCTCACTGTTCAAGAATCTTTGTCCCAAGGATTTTCAAAACTCTTTGATCTCAAGGCCCACCATTTTGTTTTTTATTTTCCAATTGGAAAAACACAAATATCTCGGCTCTGGTGTCACTTCTGAAGTAAAACTTGGATGGGTTTTACTCAGAGGGCTCCGAACTATCGAGCCATGCCTTTGGTTTCATCCAAATTGGTCAAAAAATAGAGTTATAAACTTTTAAAATCTTAATTCGCGGCTCGATCTTTGATCACAAGCCTGCAAATTCTTTGATCGTGAGATTCTTTGATCACAATCTTGCATTGTGACCTAAAAACACTAATATCTCAGCTCAGGAGTGGGCTAGGTACACAAATGAGGGCCGGTTTTGCTCAGGAGCGTCCTTTCTATCGAGGTATGCTGTTGGTTCGGTTCAAATCAGTGAAAAATTTGCGTTTCACCATTTTTATTTCTTTGTTCATGAGCCTGCAAATTCTTTGATCATGAGATTCTTTGATTGCAATCATGCATCGTGAGCGAGGGATGAGATAGCCCAATTTAAAAATCAATTTTCTCAGCCCACGGGTGTCCTAGGAAGTCAAATGAGGGTCAGTTTTACTCAGAGGGCTTCGTTCTGTCCAACCATGGAGGTGGTTTACCGCAATTCCTTTAATTTATTGATTGATAATACTTTTAATTCTTTGTTCATGAGCCTGCAAATTCTTTGATCTTGAGATTCTTTGATCGCGATTGTGCATCGTGAGGGAAGGACAAGATGGCCAGATTTTTTATAATGGAATAGATAGGGAAATTTTACCAATCTTTAACATTGAATATCTTGGAAATGGTTTGGTCTTTTTAATTGAAATTTGGAGGGTGTTTACAGCACGTCCTGTAGATGTGAGTTATGGTGTTTACATTTCAGAGAAACTTTCTTTTGCAGAGATATTGTGTGAAGCACTTTACTTGTTGCGGACAGTGTTTTGCTTTTGGTGGTGGCTTGAAATTGATAGAATACCTAGCCTTAGTGTCATGGATGTAGTTTTCAGTTGTTGTGTGTGTTAAATGTCAACAGGTGCGGAACTGTGGCAGTCTAATGAATGAAAACCTCATACGTTAAAATGTTATATCTCGGACACAGTTTGGACTTTTCACTTGAAATATGGAGGGTGTTGACAGCATGTCATGTGGATGAAAATTACAGTGTTTCTGTGTCGGAAATTTTTTTTTGACGGAGATATGGCTTGGTGCAGTTTAAGTTCTGCGGACAGCGTTTTGCTTGTGGTGGTGGCTTGAAACTGATAGGATACCTAGCCTTAGTGTCATGGATGTAGTTTTCAGTCTTTGTGTGTGTTAAATGTCAACAGGTGCGGAACTGTGCCATTCTGATGAATGAAAATTTCAAAGTTTGACATATCATATCTTGGACGCGGTTTGGTCTTTTTACTTGAAATTTGGAGGGTGCTGACAGCATGTCCTGTAGATGTTAATAGAGGTGTTTACATGTCAGACAATATATTTTTTGCAGACATATAGTGTGGCGCAGTTTATGTTTTGTGGACAGTGTTTTCTATTGTTCTACTAGAGTAACATTTGTTTGGTGGCTAGCCTTGCTGTTGTGAATGTACTTTTTAGTCATTGGGTGCATAATGTGACCAGACACTTATAAGGAATCTGCGCTCCCAACAACTAGCACACTTTCTATTTATTCTTTCTTAAAAGTAAGGAAATTCTATGCAAAAACTTCGTTAATGCATCAGTTAGGGTTCTTCTACAGTGAAAAAGTGAGAAATTCGATTTTAGGGTTCCCACCCTTGCACCCCACCCCACCAACAGGCATCGGGGTGTGCATTGGGGTCATCGGCCCTAACTCATCCCATGTGTAAACAAGCTGAGGTGGTGCAGTGTGGGAGAATGGGGTGAGAGTTGGGGCTTGTGACCCCAACCCACCCTGATGCTTGATGTGGGGAGTGGTAAGTGAGGTGCAGTGGGAACCCTAAAATCAAATTTCCTCACTTTTATGCTGTAGAAGAACCCTAACTGATGCAGTAATGAAGTTATTTGCATAGAATATATATATATTTATACACACACACACTCACAAATATACATATATATATATATATATATATATATATATATATAGGGGATACATGATGGGCGACTGTGGAATATGGAAAATATTTGCACGAGTGCAGAGTGAACTGTGATAATATCATGAGTCCCGAAGGCACAAGTGATAGTATTGCAGTTCACTCTGCACGAGTGCAAATGTTTGCCATATTCCACAAGTCGTACATCATGTGTCCGATTTATATAATAGGGCTACTATCCTTTGGGAACATTTTTTCTGTGTTTTCTCTCTGTTTACTCTGTTTTTTTATTTTAGTAACTGGATAAGTTTTTAGAGGGGATCTAGGAGCACTGGGCAGTTAAGTGATTTATTCAGAGTCACACAGTATTGAAATGGAAGTTGTGAGAATCAAACACTGGTCTGGGCTGCTGGATGTAGGAAGTTTGTTCATTGCTTGTTACTGTAAACTCTAGGCTATACTGACAGCACTATTTGTGTGTGGTCTGAGTGTGTGTAAGTGTTTCTGAATGGGCTGAAACTGTTAGACACTATGAGAAACAGGTGCATGTGATTTGCAGTGATAATAGTGTTACCTGCAGCTAGGCGTGAAAAACAGACTATTTATTCAGTCAGTTGCAGGCTTCACTGAGACAGAGAAACTGTTGCAGTCAGCACTCAGAAAGAGAAACTGGTTTATAAAGGAGCCTGGTTTGAAGTTTAGAGCAGCACAGTAATGGGCTAGGATTGTCAGAATAACTATGGGACACAGGTAATTGTCTTTTACAATGCTAATTGAGTTATTTGCAGGATTCAGTGAGAAAGAGAAACTGTGAAGCTACTAAATGCAGGCTGCAGTGTAGATGGTCTCACTCTGGTGACATCACCATTGTTGTATATTTGCTGGTGATGTAGACACTGTGGGTTTATCAGGAAATAAATCCACACTGGTGATGTCATCACAGTGGTTATACAATGGCTGTGAAAATAACACCATTTACTTCATAACATATCACCTCACCCCTATTGTATAAATATATATATATATATATATATATATATATATATCAATCACTCTCTGTTGAAGGCCGAATTTTGGGCCGATGCGTTAAAGGAGTTCTGAGTTTGTAAAGAATAAACTTGTGGAACTAATATCCTGTCTGCAGCATTTTTGTGCCTTGGAGTGCTTCACATTTTGTTCATGAGATGTAGATTGGAGCATGCCAGCTGCAGCATCAGCCAGAATCAGGGACATCCTAGACTCCCTGCAGGGGGCATTCCTCAGGCAACTTGTGGAGGAGTCCATTCATAAGGGAACAATTCTGAACCTTGTTCTCACTAATGGAGACAGTGTTGCAGAAGTCACAATGGATGGCCACCTGGGGACCAGTGATCACCGGATGGTGTGGTTCGATATAAGATCTATGACAGAAGCAAATCACACAAAGGCAAGGGTCCTGGACTTCAAAAGGGCCTATTTTACAAAGATGTGGGAATCCACAAGTTTATTCTTCACAAACACAGAACTCCCTTAGTGCATCGGACCAAAATTGAGCTTTCAACAGAGGGTGATATGCATGTATATGTGTGTGTGTGTGTGTGTATATATATATATATATATATATGTATGTATATATATATATATATATATATATATATATATATATATATATTTATTTATTTATGCCATGGGGTGAAGACCAATTCCAGTGAAATAAACCATGTTATTTTCACTGGAGTCAAATAAATCCTGATGACATCAGCAGAGTTAAAATAAATACCATTTATACCTACTCTGCTGACATCACTCACCTGCATCTGAAAACATTAAGAAACACCCCTGTAATTTGCTGAGTTCTAAAACAGGCCCTACACTGAAATTAACACAATTAAGATAGATAATGACAGTCAGCTGCAGCACTCCTTCTAAATGTAACAATCTCCAAATCTCTTGTGCTGTATTTCAAAACCCAAGTTTAGTACATTACTGAATCAAACAGATGATGCCTGAAATGTTTAAGTCTTAAACAGCCAAACATGAAGACACAGACCTGCCAAAAGAAATCATTATTATCTTCCTCATTGTCACAGAACAGAACCTCCCTCAGGCAACCAATTACTAAAACACAGCACACCCAATCAAAACCCCCACACACACACCAACCAACAACAGCTCACTACAACAACCCATTCATAAAAGTTCACACACACACACACACACACACACACTCTCTCTACCACAGCACCAGCATAATTTAAAGTGACATGATCCTCATAACAACAAACATACCTCTCTCACTGAAATTGATCTCACCTCCATGGTATAAATAGCACACATGATGGGCAGATCATGGAATATGGAACATATTCTCACCACTGCATTGTGAGCACTGTATATTTCACTATGCAGGAGTGAGAATGTTTTCCATATTCCACTCCTACCCATCATGTATCCCCTATATACAGTATATATAGACACTGATTTTCCTTTCCTTGGTGCAGTCACATGTGCACAACATTATTTCCCCAACTGTGGGAAAACAGTGGCTGAGAATAGCCTTTAAGTGGATACGCAGTACTTTACAAAGCCATTTTTGAGCAGGAATTTTCCTGCAGCTGCAGACTTTTTGTGTATATCACGCAGTGCAATTACCCTCTTTGTTCCACAACTGTGCAAATTTTGGGGACTTTTGCATTTTTTTCTCCTTCAAAGTGTTTTGTGAATCCTGCCCTATATCTCAGGAAGGAGCTAAACAGAGTAGAGGTGGTCCAGAGGACAGCAACTAAAATGATGATGGGTCTACATCAAAAGTCCTATGAGGAGAGACTGAAGGACATCAATATGCACACCCTGGAGGAAAGGAGAGAATGAGAGGGGATATGATAGAGACTTTAAAATACCTCAAGGGTATAAATAAGGTTCAAAAAGAAAGCCTTGTTCAAAGCAAAAGGTGTTCAAGAACTAGGGGCCATGCTATGAAGCTGGAGGAGGTAGACTCAGAGGAGATGTAAAAATGTACTTCTTTACAGAAAGAGTGGTGGATACCTGGAACCACCTCCCAGAGGAAGTGGTTGGGGAAAAACTGTAATGGGATTCAAGAAGGAATGGGATATGCATAAGGGAACCTTGTGGCTGGGGAAGGGGAGCTAAAGCCAGAGATCAAGCAGGGTCTGCAGTGTTACAGTAGGTAGGGAAAATGGGCAGATTGGGTGGACCAAGCAGTCCTTATCTACTATCAAATTCTATGTTTCTAATAGGCAACACTTAATCACTGGTATTTGTTATGTGATACTATGATGAAAAAAAACATTTAGGTTTACTATTATTTCCAGCCACAAATGGTATATGTACTGTAGCTGATTTTCAGGATTTCTTTTTTGTAAAATGTCAATGTAAAGGTTGTAGTGAGTAATGTTCAATGTGTACAGGTCCATTAGCATCCAGTATCACTACCTTAATACTGTATTCCATGTTGCTTTACCACAACCTCTATATTGAAAGAAAATTGTGTGCAGTTTGGGCTTCATGGTTTCAGGGGAAATCAAATCATGTCGATTTTATCATAAAATGCTTATGCTCTTAATTTGCTGTGACCCCACCTTGTTAGCTTGTTTTAATTGCTGTTTGGATGCACTGAACATTAGAGTTCATTTCTCCTGTGGATATTTTAGCCTGTAAGTAACTCTTCTTGCTGGGCTATGTAATCCTGTTAATTACCATTATCCTCCTCCCTGGACCCCTATGAAAACAAGATGCTGCATCTCATGGGGTTATCTCAGTTGGAGTCATTTCAAATAAGTAGATAAAGTAAATAAATGAGGAAGTGGAGTGGAGTGGCTGAGAATATACCAGTTATTCTATGCTTATACTGCTTTTATTTCTATATCCATTTTAAATCGTTTGCCTGTATTTTTCTGTAATATTGTGACTCTGCTGCTCTTTGTTATAATATGCATCAAACAATTGTCTAGTATGTATTCTGTATATTTTTTTTGTTGTCCTAACCAGGACCACCTTGTAAATAAGCATCACTCAATGGAGCCTATTCCAGATAAAACAAATAAATGTAAAGAACAAGATCTTCTCTCCCTGCCTAAAATCCTGATATTCAAGTAAAAACACGAATGGGTTTACTCCATCTGGGCCTCCTAGCCCAGGCTCCCCAACAGGTGATAATTCTTCTCAGCCACTTAGATGACAACTAGGAAATAACGTACTAGATCTAGGAAGTTGAGCCATACCCATCAGGGGGTGCTTATGCCAAGTCTTTATTTGTTGCTGGTTAAATTGCAGCTGGAGTACTATGCGCAGTTTTGGAGGAGGATCAGTACAGGTTAGGAACAGTACAGAGGAGGGCAACAAAAATTATTCAAGGTCAACAGGAAAGTTTCTATGAGGAGAGATTGGCAAGCAGTATTTATTCCTGGAAGCTAGTGTGACTTTTTCCCTCCTAATATTCTATTTTTCCATGTTCCAATACTCAAGCAAGTCCCAGAAGGTGGTCAGTGAAAACGGCTACGTAAAACAGCTAAGTCAAATACAGCAACCAATAATTTCCCCCCCCCCACTTGAGATGCATCCCCCTGAAGTTGGTATATATAAAAAGGGGGGTGTGAGGGGCAAAGCTAGCCCCCCCATGAAAGCAAACTTGTTGTATTTAACCAAGCTATTTTGTATTTGACAGAGCTGTTTTGTATTACCTGTTTTTGGTGGTTGCTGTTTTCACTTAGCTGTTCTGATGTGGCACCATTGCAGGATATAGGGATTTTAAGCAGAAAGTTAAAGTGGACTGCTTACAGCCATCATAAATTGCATTAAACTACTGCACTAAGTAATAGGTGATGACTGCATTCAAACCCAGCTCTCCAGATTCATATTTCAGTAGCCAAATTAGTAAATAATGTTGGCCCCATCTTCTTATGTTCAGAAGTGGCTGGTGCACAGGTAGTCTGCTAACTATGCTGCTTGCAAAGCTTGTAAAATTAGGTAGACAAACATGCATACGGATCAATATGGAAAGTTATACAGTCTATCAGAAAACATGACTAAACCACTTAGATTTCATTTATGATTGAATCAGAAACAGAATGAAACATGAAAAAAATATTAAACTATGTGTGTCTGAATTAGAATTAAACGTGTGGTGTATTTACTGCCCATCTTCTATTAAGTACTATTGTATTGCTGTCTTTCCTTATTGTTTGGTTTTGTACTTTGAAAAAATAAATACATTTTATTTATAAAAATGAAAATGGTTTAATGCATATGTATCAGTTTAGAAAGTTAATAAAAAGTTAAACTAAATGGCAAAGATGACAATGTGATCATCTCCCATTTTGTGCATGCATGCGGGCATCTCTTACTAGTTAATTAAATGCTACATTACTGGTGGCAGTTATGGCATCATAGTTCCACCAGCTCTTAAATTCCAATTTAACCACTGTAAGTAATTAAGTAAGAGAGGAAGAGAAGCATATGACATGCAATATAAGCTAAATATTAAGTACTTATTTTATTTTGGTAAAAGTGGTCCCTGTGGTATCTGATGCTCTTTAATCTATAACAAAAGCAACATATTTCAAATTAGAACTAATAAGCTGATGTACATGTATAAATCGAATACACAATGGCTGTTGTCAAAAAGAACACAGTTTGTTATCACTCGTGAGAAAGTAGCATGTTCATACTTTCATAATTCACTTCTGGTGGAGTTGCTCATAACTCACTCATGGCTTGTGAGTTATAGTCTTACCCCCTAAGACCTGAAGAGAAATTGTACATTTTAAGGTCAAGTCATTGCATATCCTATATCTCTCAAAGTTTCCCTTGAGACATCAAAAGCTCTTTAAAGTTAAACATTTTTTTTATTTAACACCCACTCCTTTCCAAACCAAAAAAGCAATAGTTTGTGGCACTAGCATCTAACAGCTTTTTAATATCCACATGAGATCACAAATGGATCAAAGCTGATTGAGATACAACTGTGAAAAAATTGGGTTTAATACTGAAGTGGTAAGTCAACCTGATTATACTAACCTGGAAGAGTCTGTGTCATGATGGTGAAATTAATCCATGCACCAATCTATAGGAATCAAAACCAATAGTTGTCCATTAATGTTTTCCAGTACTGTTAGTGTTTTCCATGTACTACAACACAATCAAATAGAGAACAGAGCCATAAGCAGTTGACAGCTGTTTTAAACATTACACTTTTCAAAACAGCCTGATGAGTGAACTGAATGCTTTCCATAAATACAGTATGTATCTAAGGTTGCATAAGACAAAGAACCTCTGTGCACAAACACTGAGGCAAGGGTTACCCCAAAGGGCATTTGGCTGGGAAGCCAAGTATCAAGAAAATACAAAATCACATATGCCTCCACAATGCAAAGCATCATGGGCTGCATATGCAAATCACCACAGAATGTTATGCTGGTCCAACTTTAAGCAGAATTGCATGGTGCCGAAAGGCCTCTCACACAGTTTGCAAAGGGTACTAACAGAAGACATAGACACGTGTTTCGTCCTACCAGGACTCATCAGTATGCCTCGTCTGTTTGACACCCCAGACACCCTTGCCTCAGTGTTTGTGCACAGAGGTTCTTTGTCTTTTAAATATTTTTTTATTTTAATGGGTTCACCACAATATATCCAAGGCACACTGCCTTAAGGGTAGCTGGTCCATTCCACTGGGGTGTCAAACAGACGAGGCATACTGATGAGTCCTGGTAGGACGAAACACGTGTCTATGTCTTCTGTTAGTACCCTTTGCAAACTGTGTGAGAGGCCTTTCAGCACCATGCAATTCTGCTTAAAGTTGGACCAGCATAACATTCTGTGGTGATTTGCATATGCAGCCCATGATGCTTTGCATTGTGGAGGCATATGTGATTTTGTATAAGGTTGCATAGCTATCTCTTAAAACAAAACATCTGAAATTCAGAAAACATGTTAAATACATGCAGAACATTATTTATAAATACACCTTAAATTTATAGAAAAAAATACATACTGTACGTAGTATGGCATAACCCTCATTAAATGCTTTTTTGAGCAAACTCTTGTAGACCATAATACACCTTTAAAATGCAGCTCCACAGATTTAAAGGGCAGCAAAAGAATGGAGAGGATTTTTCCATTCGGATCAGCCAAAGTACTTATGAGCATCTAAGCAGTGTATCCTGTTAATCTGATAGTTGTAATATTCCATGGACTCTGATGGATATTTTTGAATTGCAACAAACAGTGCTACAATAGTTTTACCCACCTATGGAGCAATAAAACAAGAGTATACTTTACATTTATCTTCTGAGATTATAAAACAAAATACAGTATACTAAACATTTAGAAAGAATTGAATAATCATGTTTAATAGGGAGATTAAAAATTCACGTTAGCTTCTAACCTTATGGTTCAGTTTAATGTTTTGGCCCTAAAAGATGTTACAGATGTTTCTAAAAGGAGGACAGTCAAAGGCTTGTGTAGTTTGTTTTCAGCTAATAAGAACAGTGAATATGGGAAATTTAAACAGCTGGGGAATATATATAAAAGGTCTGCATATTTCAGTAAAAGAGACTATGGAATGGCTTTTAAAGCAATTTACATAATGTAATTCCCCATAAGGTTAGATTTTTTGTGCTGGGGACTTGCACCAAACAACTGAAATTTTCCATCACCTCAGCTTAGAGACATCCTACTTGACCACATATCTGTGGTTTACTGGACTTCACATTTGGGGCCTCTTGCACGCATCTTCCAAGTAGTTTGCAGTTACAGTTTTATACAACTACTATAAAGCACATTCGTGGTTTTGTTAACTCAGCCAATGTTTAAAAATATTGGGTAAGTATGTGAAATGTTTTAGGTTGCCGAGCTGCACCAAAGCCCATTGCTACACCTATAAAAACTATCTTTGCAATAATGTCTGAAGTCCTACCTTATATGTAAAGGTATACCAATGGTAAATCAATAATTATTGTATAAACGTAATCCTTCATATGATACAGGTATAAGTAAAGTATAAGGCATCCAATCTTCAGACTTTCTAGCTCTGCAAAACTAATCCAAACCTGAAGTGATACAACAGCAATACAACTAAAACTGCAAAACAGAGCTGATCTCAACACTTTTTAGTAAGCACTAGATGTATCTTTGAATCAGCATTAATTATACCACAAACTCTGGAGTTAATCTGGATGAGGTCTGTATACTTTCTATAAAGACTGAAAGGAACACCTCACTACACTCCTCCCACCCCCTCTCCCCACAAACATCAAATATAGCCTCCCCTATTCCCAGATGCTGAGAGTGCACATGAAATGCAGTAGCAGTATACAACAGGAAAAAAGAATTGACAAACACATCAATTAGATTCACTCAGAGAGGTTACAGTGGCAACATTTTTAACCAGGTTCTCATTTATGTTCTGAGTATACCAGTGAGCACACCATCCTGCTCATAGTTTCCTTGTCCATCCTGGTTCCTAGCATTTCAGATCTACTTTTCTGTTTGATTTTCATGATTAAAATGAAGAAACCAGCACCAATCACCATCAGTCCCCAAAATCAACAATATCAAAAAGCTTGAAAATGCATAATACTAAATATTTATTGCAGGAAGCCAGGTACCTGTAGTGTCAGTCCCACATGAAGATGCCAACGTGAGCTTGTCACCCTCACAAACCAGGGGACTCCTTGATGACACTTTAAGTGAAACCAGTCAGAAGCTGTTCAGCTGCTGTGCTCCAGCCATCATCATCATGTGGAGCTGACACTGCAGGTACTTGGCCTCATGTAAATAAATGTTTTGTATTATGCATTTTCAAGCCCTTTGGTATTGTTGATTTTGTGGACTGACGTTGGGTAGTGCTGGCTTCCCCATTTTTAATCATGAAGTTCAAACAGAAAAGTAGATCTAAACACTAGGAACCAGTATCAACAAGGAACCTATGAACAGGATGGTGTGTGCACTACTATACTCAGAACATAAAGGGGAGATCAGGAAAACTATGAGCAAACATTGGGATATACTGAAATCATTGAACCTCCCTGAATTTTGACAACTACTTTTTTTTATTTAATAATATCTGGTAAATCCATAGGCCAAAGACCCATTTTCAAGAGCCATCACAGCAGCATTCAAATATAAATCTACATAACAGACAATATATTAAATACATAACATTCCTGTCAGCCAACAAACATTCCAACTAATTACAGTATTAAAACATTTACATTGACTCATAGAGGATAAATATTTTCTCAAGACATATCAAAAGCTAAAGACAGAGACATTAAAACAATCAAATGCAGTTAAAATAGTATTAAAGGATATAGATAAGTTATAAAACATAGTTCTTTGGCCAGCCAATGTTTTCTTTCTAGGAACACAGAAATATTGATGACCATATGAACGGGTAACGACAGGACTGTTGTGTGTTTTGAAAATAGAATGCAAAGAAATTGGGACCTTATTAGAAATTACTTTTTTGCAAAAATTCCCTCTTAGACTTGACACCTGGGGCCCAATTTTAAGTCTGGTTATGCATGTCACAAGGTGACTTGCGCCCAACCCAATGGAGCAAGTTGTACCTTGCGACATGCGTTATGCAGGTTGGGATTCTAAGAGGTGGTCTGCACCATGGTGTGGGTGGGCTGCACCCAAGGAGCTTCTGCTACCCATGGCCCCTACAGCATGGCAAAAGGGGGGTTATGGCAGCATCTGCACCCTATTCTGAATGGGTGGCTGCCATAACCCCACTATGCCGTTCCAAGACCCACTGAGGCACTGCGGGGTTAGACCAGCTTTTAGCAGGTCTTAGGAGCTTTGGTACTGGCAAACCACTGGTTGTCCCCTGCAGTGCCAAACCCTGCACGTGGCCATGCCCCACAGACCCCCACCATAAAGCAACCCCCAATACCGGGGTGCCACCCACTGGCACTCAGATCCATTATGTCCTGCCAAACCTGTGCCTGTGCCATGCAGCTGACACCTCCCATGGCCCTCGGAGGCTTGCTGGCATGTTTGGGGCATGGGGGGCTTGGGGGCTGCACCCTGCTGTTGGTGACTTGCAGCACCCAGGCGAGGTGTGCCCTTCCTGTGGCACAACTCTGGAGCTACCACAAGTCACAGGGCATAAGTGCCAGGGACCCTGCCTGTTCTGGAATATGGTGCAGGGTCCCTGGTGTAGGGGTGAATGTCGCAAATCACATACGCCTGCGAGTTGTGACATGTGTCTTAGAATCGGGCACCTAGAGTCAAGACAGAGCCATCCCACATGTTTTAACAGGTCACAATGATGGGTTGTGTATGGTAACTGAGATATAAAAAGTGCAATCTGACTCAGAAGAATTTTTACCCTGTTCAGTAAGCCCACCCTCAGTAGAAAAATAAAACAGAGCACCATAGTCTATTACTGGGATAAGAAAACTCTGTGAGAGAAGCAGCCTGATAGATGGAATTAATAAAGAATGTAGTCTATAAAACACACCTAACTTTTGATGCATATATCTTGTCATTTGAGATATATGATGTTCATAAGTCATACAATCATCGGCTATCAATCTAAGATATTTAAAGGACTTAACTTGTTCTATCACCCCATCATTAATTTTATTATTGTGTCAAAAAGAGTGAGCACACTAAGAGATAAACTGGTATGCCCAGAGCACACCAAACCAGAAACTCAAGTAACTCAACTCCTACTAGGACCATTGGTTACTGGGACAGTTCATGTGGCAAATGCACACACTGTAACAACAACATGTTTAGCAGGCAGGGATGTGAATACCCCAGTGGTAACCACAGATATTCTATCAAATCACATCTCTTGAATAACTCAGACCATGTGGTCTACCTACTATCATGCTCCTGTTATAAACTATGTACTGGGAAAACAGCCAGGTCTCACAAAGTGAAAACAAGTGAGCATAAGAGTGCCAATAGACATACATTGGGTTAACAGTAGCCAGAGAGATGGCATAAGCAGGCCACAAAGGAGCAGCACTTAGGTTTGGGGCAACAGAAAGAGTTGATGAACCACCGATGTGATGAGACTGGAATAAGAAACTGGAATGTAGAGGAATGTTCTGGATATATACACTTAACATCATGGACAGTCAGGTTGGGATGAATGAGGAAGAGAATTGGGAGGTCTGCTGGTAAATTGATTAATGTAGTGCACTACAAACTGACCTACTACAGACCTCTTTCCGACTATATCTCATCCTTCTGCCTAGACTGGTCCCCTATGAATAATAAACTTTAAACATTACCACTTTACCCATGAATATACTTCTGCAGTCTGTGGCTGATGGAAAGTGCAGATAAATTTTATTTTATTTTTTTCAAATTCTAAAATCTTCATTAAGTTTCAAAAAACAAAAATATAAAATCATTATAAACAGAAATACAAAAGAGAAGAGTACATAAACTTGAAAGTAAAACATCTAATGATGGGAAAGAACCCCCAAGTAGGAACTAACTATATGAACATTTGTTTTCAAACCCAACTCCCTCCCCAATAATAAAATAATCCCCCTATTTTTGAGACATATATAAATCATCCGGAAGACAGAGATATATAGAAGAACCCAGAGTAGAAGAAAATCTCATACATTCATTCAAACATTTATCCCACAACAGACCAGCAAATGTGAGGAAAGAAAAGAAAAACAAATAAATTAAATGTATCAAAAGGGCATATAAGAGAAACCAAATAGAATAATGAGTATAGTCAAAAGTGCCAGCCCCAGATCAGATGGAAATAACTGAATCATATATTTTACCACAATTTCCAGTAAAATTAGGGAAATTATGTTTCATACTAGCTATCATTTTTTCTAATCTATGATTAAGTAAAACTTCTTGCCTCCACTCACTGAGAGGAGGTATTTGTTGGTCATTCCAATGCTTCAAAATAACCTTTTTAGCTACAAAAGCTATAATAATTAAATGACATTTCTACTCTACAGAACCTAAACAGCTAAACTCACTCAGAATGCAAGTCTCAGGCATGCTCCACACCAAGCTTTTTAGTCAGATTATTTTTAATACCTATCCAGAGAGGTCTGACCAGTAGGTAATTCCAAAGAATATTGAGGAGAGTATCCCCAGCCTTCCCACAGCTGACAAAATTCCCAGAATATGACAAATCAAATCTAAATAGTTTAACTGGTGTGTAATATGCATCATGTAAAATGTTTATTTGGATCAACTTTAAATTATCACTGGAAATGTACTTGTATAAATATTTCCAGATTTTAAACCAATCCACTTCCTTAAAATTTGACAAGTTACACTAATATTTAGAGATCAAGAGTACCAGAGAAGATTTGAAAGATAAAAGGAATTGGTAAAGCTGAGAAACTAAATGAGGTTTTATAATTCTTTAAAGGTATCCTCGATAAAACTTTTATTACTATGTAACCAAGGGATGAGACCAAAATATGCTAACTGGGTATGTTATAAAGCAAGTAACTTAATGAAGTATCCCTTACCCAGATCTAACTTATTTCTAACTTTCTCTAAGACGAGAAGGTGACTGTTAGAAAGAAACATTTCAATTATATATTTTTAAAGGAAGGGAACCAATGATTGGGAAAAGGCTACTTATTTAGTCTGAAATTATAATTGTTAAGTAAAGACTAATATCATCCATTAAAGGGAGATCCAGATAGTTACATATTTGTTCATGAATTCTGTATGAAAGTCCAACTATAGAATTTTTCGGAGTTGAAGCTAAATTCCTGAATTTAATATAGAGAGCTGAATGATTGGAGATATTATGGGCTGGATTTTCAAATATGAGTGCAGGGCTTGCATCCAACCCTGTGCCATGGGACTTTAACAGCTGCATTGTGCCAATCCCCTTTGCTGCAACTGCACCCAAATGTCAATCATCTGGTGCGGCTGTGACAGTTTCCATGCTTTATGGCTGCTTGTGCCAATGCTCTGGCACAAGCACCATTACTCAGACTCCTGGGGGTGGTATATGCTAGGTCACATAACTGTGGTCTAAGCTGTGGCAATCGGAGCAAGGAATGGAAAATCCTGATTGGCAACAGGGGAATGCCATAAGACCCGTGTTTCATATGTTTGGAACACCAGGGGTGTGCAGCATTCCCAGAGCATTGAAAATCAGGCCCTAAATTTCTTCACCATCAAATGCTCTATAAGCAGCCAAATTGGTTGACATGAAGGTTCTTTATTACTAGTAACAACCCACCTGAAGTATTTTTTCACATGTCTAGCCATATAATATAGAGCAAATACAGGATTTTATGACCAACTTGCTGTTCAGTAAGAGTCATCTTATTATAAGCTAATCTGGGGGGTTTATTAAGCCAAAGAAACTCCACTAAAAACAAATGTAGATTGTTAAACCTTGAAAGAGGTAGAAATAAACTCAACATATTTAAGGGATAGAAAATTATTGGGAAAGTATTCATTTAAATTGCATTGATCCTGCCTATAAGTGAAAGAGGAAGTTTCTTCCATCTTTCTAAATCCTGTTTAATAGTGGAAATTAGATTAATAAAATTTAGTGATCTCCTCAATGTTTTTTCTTGAGAAAGATATACGCCCATATATTTTAAATGCCTTGGGGACCATGAAAAACCAAATTTGAGAATATCAACCTTTGAAATCACAACAGTATTGGTAGCATTTATTTTATAAATGGAAGCTCTACTGAAATGTTCAGTAGTTTTTAAGATGGCCAGAATTGAAACATTTGGTTGAGAAATATGGAGTAAGATATCATCTGCATAAGCAGATAGTGTTAGAACATATAAATCAATTTTAATTCCTTTAATATAAGGATAATGTTTTAAGTAGAAGAGGAGTGGTTCAAAATAAAAATTAACTAGAACAGGGGAAAGAAGGCATCCTTGTCTCATGCCAAAACATAAGTGTATAACTGAAGAAACTATTCCATTGGCATAGATTTTAGCAGAAGGACGAGAGTATGAAACTTTTAACCAGCTAAGAAAAGAGGACGGAAAAAACATTTTTTTAGCAATTGAAATAAAAACAAAATGTTTGTCCTATCAAAGGCTTTCTCTGCATCCAGGCAAACAAGGACCACAGGGACCCAAGAATCCCTGGATGCAGAGAAAATATGAGTGAATTTTCTTATATAGTCTGAGGGTGATCTGCTGGACATGAATCCCACCTCCTCAGTGGAGATCAGGCTCATCCATCATGCCTTAATTCTCTGAGCCAGAATTTTAGCAAGGATTTTAATATATCCATTAATAAGAGAAATAGGTCTGTAACTATTAAGTTGATCCCTAGGTTTATTTGGTTTAGGAATTAAAACAATGATTGCCTCTAATAGAAAACAGTCTGTTATTCCAAGATCTAAGATGTAAGTGTAAAACTCCTTAAGAAAAAAAGGCAATATCATCACAGAATGTTTTATAAAAATTTAGAGTTAGTCCATTAGAGCCAGGAGACTTATCCAATTTAAGAGTATTTATTACATTAATAATTTATTGTGTAGTAATAGAGCAGACCAAATCTGAGGCCATGTTAGGAATCAGGGTAGGGCATTGACATTTTTCACAATATATTTGGTAATCTCTGTTGATTAACTTCTCATCTATAGGTTTATAAATGTGCTTGAAACATTGCACAAACTCATAATTAGTATCACACAGAATAGTTTTAACAGTGTTGTCAATATTTGATTTTATAACCATAATGCATCTATTGGTTTTCATATTTTTGAGTATGTGAACAGGTAATTTACTCGGTTTTTCACCTTGGTCTGTATAAATAGCTCTGTTTTTTTAAAACAGAGTATTCGGAATTCTGACTAGTAATTTCAAAGTTATTGTTCCTTAAGTTTTGTAATCTAAACTGATCTTGTTCATTAAGGTTAGTAACACATTGGGCTTTCAACTTTTTAATGTTGTCTAATAGCTCAACAAGTTTACTTACTCATACCTTATGACATTTAGAAGCAAAACTTATGAAAAGTACACAAATAAAACATTTAAAGGAAGAACACATTATGCCAACTCAATCAACTGAGTTGAGATTGTATTGTAAAAATGTATTTATTTCCTGTTTGATAAAAAAATATAACATATAATTATCCTTTAGTAGCTGATTTTTCAATCTCCAATTCAATGAATCCTCATGAGGGGAGAATCCTAACGACAATGATAACTTAACCAAGGAGTGGTCTGAAATAAGTCTAGGTATAATGGTTGAATCAGTCACAAATCTGAGAATAATCTGTTACCTATCAAGAAATAATCAATTCTTGAAAAGACTCCACAGACAGAAGAATGAAAGGAATATTGTTTACTATTTGGGTATAAAGTTATCCAGGAATTTATTAAATTAAAGAAGTCCATATATTCCAAACATGCCTTGTGATCTGAAAATTGCCTTGGATCTGGACCTGATTATGTGTCTAACTGTAAGTCTAAAGAAAGATAAAGGAAGATGCCAATCTTCGCCTAATGTAACATTGTAAGAAACATAAGGTAATATGGTTTTAGTTAATTCTGTCAAAAAAAAGAAGTATTATGGTTTGGGCCATAAATACTCCCCAACAGCACTTGGGAATTATTTATTGAACATCCACAAACAAGATAAATCTATCAGCAGTGTCTGCAATTGTAACTGAATGACTGAATGGAACATTTTGTTTTATTAAAATAGACACACCTTTTTTATTAGTAGAGTCACCTACTCCAAATGCTTGAGAATATCCCATTTTACACAGGAGATTAACTTTGTCTGTCAAGAGATGGGTTTCCTGTAAAAATACGACCTGGCATATAAGATGTTTAATATGCTTTAGTATTTATACTTTTTTAGACCTAGATCGAGCACCTTTAATTTTCCACAGAGCAAAATGTATAGAATAAGACATAGCAACAGCTAAATAATTATGGTAGAGTGATAAGTAATAATTTTAAAAGGAAACTGGGCCCAGAAAATATATAGCTCTCAAGAAAAAACCTCACCACTCTCCACTGTTAAAAAAAAATACATAAATCTCAAATCAAACCCCATAAATAAAACTAGATAACATCTCCCCAGTCCTAATTTGAGCACTCAAACATTTATAGAGATGAAGCATCACAAAAGAGGATCAAGTCTAAAATTACATACTAACAAACTCTAAACTCCTTTAGATGACAGGCAATGAACAACATGGGATGATACCTACAGCGAATAATCATTTAATGTTATGCCAAAATCTAATAACATTCAATATTTATAGCTGAAGTGTAAATAAAGTTTAATGTATCTTAAAATATCAGCTATTAATAAAATCAAATATAACCAGAAAAGATACCAAATTATTTAATTTTAAAACATCTTTGGCAGTAGTTTTGAAAAATTGTATCTAAACATCAACTGGGCATAACTATAATACCAAAATAAAAGTATCAGTATTTAACAATTTCGAGACCTATTAATAAATAAATGATTTATGGAATAATGTGACATAATGGTCCACTCCAAATAATATTTTTCTTTCAAATTTAAATCTAAAAGAACATGTGTTACCCTATGTAAGAGTGAAAATAGTAAATATGAACAGCAACTATAACAATATAAGCATTAGAATCTACATAATAGTGTTCAAGAAAACTCACTTATGGTTATAACCTTCATAGGCCTGACTTAAATGGCTTACTTTAACCACTTCATTAGTGGAGTAATTGTCAAGCTAAGAGGGGATAAAGAAAACCATACCACAATATGTTAATAAGATTATTACAAAATTAAATTACAGTAATGAAGGGGAGCTTGACTGTCCAGTCTACAGTGATATCTTCAGAGGAACGCTATACCTGGTAACTTTCTCCATCAAAACAAAACTGTAGAGCAACTAAGGAGAGACAAAAGGTTCACTGTAGTAGATATTACCATAGCCGAGATTTGATGAATATTCAAAATAAGCATTTAGTGTTAAGGCTATGTAAATATCCAAGAGATTGTCCAACCAGCAGTGCTTTCACATTAAGTAGATTTATAATTCTCTTATCCAATTGAACTTCAAAGAAAGGTATAGCAAATAAAGAAAATCAAACTATCAGAGGGGAGTGTAATTTTCTAGAAAATCTCATCCAGTTTCTCTCCAAGGGTTGTTATGAATGAAACAAAGTTAATTTTAGAGTCGCCAAACAAAGATAAACCTGATATTGTAAAGTGATTTATGGCTCATCTTCTAGAAACTTCTAGACAAGAATGGTGTTCTGTAGCATAAAAGGAGAGCTCATCCTCCAAAACAGATAGGAAGTAAAGTTATGCCAGAAATAAGGTTAATGAAAAACTTAATGAAAAAGTCAGATATCATAGAAAATGTAGAGGTAGTAAGATGTGTATATAAGTCAGTACCTTCACATTCAGAGTCATGAACAACACATTGCTTCACATGAGTTCATCTTGAATTAAATAAATCTGGGAATAAAGCAGACAACTCTTTCCAGGCTTTCTCAACGGTGTTAAAAGTTTACCAAGAGCTGTTCTTCTGGACGAGCAGCTTTGACAGCTATAACATTCTACAATTAATACTGGGTGCAAATATTTTAGTAATGAAAGGAGCAAAGTCTTGCCTGCGTGACTGAACTGCTTGTGGGAGATCCTGGGATATCCATATCTTTTTACCATCCCAATTCAGATTTTGCATGATTTTTACTTTAGATAGGATATGTTGAGGATCCAAATAATTCAAGAACTTCATGATAAATGGTCTAGGTTTCTCACCTGCTCGAGGAATCAGCATTAAGGCTTTGTGTGAAAACTCATTAATATAAAACTGACAGTTAGGTGAAGGGCCCACCAAGTTTTCACAGAGAACTTGAGCAAAATGGATTGGGTTTGACCCTTTGGAATTTTCTGGCAAACCAACTACTATATAACAATATTACTGCAGCAACTCTTTCCTTCGAGGTCTTCAAGCTTGGATTCCAGTTTAGAGATTTTATGCTGTAAAGCTGGAAGCTCCAGTTCTGTTTTCAGATGCCAGTCCTTCATTGAGAAGATTCTTGCTTCTGCTTTGCTCATCCTTCTTGTAAGTTCCTCCATCTTTAAACTTATCATGTTAGCATCGTTCAGTAGTGCTTCCAGTGCCTCTTTCAAAGGTGTAAGTTTGGAAAGAAACTTATTTTCAGTAAGTACTGATGCCCCGGTGTTGGATGGATTCGGCTTTGGTAAGGTCTGTTTAGCCCATCAAGCCCCAGATAATCCGTCGGTAGTCAGTGGTGGAGTATGCGTAGCAGGTGGAGCCCTCATTTCAGCATCAATTTTTAAGAAAATCAGCCTTTACAAGTCCTAGGTAGTTGTGATCAAAAATAAGTCTTGACTTGATCGAGTTAGTCAAAATGTGTTTGAGTATTTATTAAAATTTACTAGTGGTGATCCGAGACCTGCAAAGGAACTGCTACTTCATTAGAACCATCACATGATCTCTTTTATGGGTCAATTTTAAAAGAGCAACTACATCAGTATATGTTGTGCTGATCCCCATCTGTGGCAAACTCCCAGTGCACCCTGAAACCTGTGCCATATATTAGTAGAACAGGAGTCCCTGCAACAAAGTCCCCTGAGTTGCAGCAGGTGGAGGGTTGTGCCAAAGAGTTAGTGTACTGAAAGGGTTTTACAGATGGTGCCATCAGCCCCCCAACCTGGCAAAAAGCTGAGCCCGGAACCACAATATTTGGGGGGGGGTAGGAACTCTGTAACCCACAGAGTACAGTGCCAATGGTTATGTTGGAGGTTCCTATTTGGCAGTGTGTGCTGAAGCATTTTATGCTAGGGTAGCAGAGTGGTACCAGTTGGTTGTGCCAGTCCAGTCCAGTGGAGATACAGACAGGGTAATCTCGAGTGTTAAGGCACTGAGCATGACCTGGACCCCTTGGGTTCTCAGCTCTGCAGGCTGTCCCATAGCTGTCATTCTCCCAAACAAGCAGGGACTGTCCCTGGCTGCATGGTACGCGGTGCAGGATCATGGCAGGCAGGTACCCACAGGCAGCACAACTCTGGTGGCAGAACATGCCCCTGTGGAACAACCCTCCTTGTGGTGGCATAGTGCATCTTTGGGTGCCATAGTTGGAAGGACAGATTGGTTGCCATCCCTGTATGCAGGTCACATACATGACTGTGGGAGACAGACATGTAATAGACCACTTATGTCAATTAGTTTTGGTGCAGACACCTTCTGTTAAATTTCACCCTTTGAAAATCAGGCCCTGTAAGTTCTGTGTGGTGTGGAGAGTCCTTTGTGAAATAAATACATTTTTAATGCTGTTGCCAGTGGTACTTATTTGTGTCCTCCAGTGTACCATATGGGCAGAATTCATGTCAAACCAATTAACGAAATAAAAATAATGGGTAATGTTACAAGTTCAAATCATTTTTTTTTATTTCTTTGTTTTGTTTACAAAGCCCTCATTTCATGACCAAATGGTAAATGCTGCTCCTGTCCCATATTCATTCACACCCCATTCTTACTATAATGCATGACTGACAAGAGACATGACAATAACTTATTAAAAACAAAAGAAATGTCAGACACAGCCCTTCTCATTAAAATAACGCAACAATAGATATCTGTGCTGTACAGACCTCTTTAATATAGTTTTCTTGTTTCTTTTTAATTTCCTCAGAGACCTTGATGGGCAATTCAATTCAAAGTAATGTCACAGAGAAGAAATCTTTTTCTTTTCTCCTTTTGTATAAAAATCCTGCCGATACACTCAGTTACTGAACTGACAAGGAGGCATGCCCAGAGTGTTTGTGAGAGAATTGATGACAGATTGCTCAATGAGAGGACAAATTCAACAACGTAGGATGACTTTAAACTGTTTGGGCAGAATTGTGGAGATTATTGACTGACAGACAGTCATTCCTACATACCTATCTGGAATACTTGTCATTCACACAGACTGCCCAGCCCCTTTCAGAATCACCTCATGATTTCTGGAACTGACATCACTCAGACTCATGCTGGCAGCATGTCTCGACAAGCAATTTTTCTCTGTTGTGGTCTGAGACAGACAAGGCAGAGTGATACACTGTCATGAATTCTGCCAATATGGTACATTAGAAAACTCAAATAAGTACCACTCGGCAACAGTATTAAAACTGTATTTATTAAAATAATGCCAAAATAGCCAATACAAAAAGATGACATTTAGGTGAATATCTGCTTTTAAACCAAAAATATGGGAAGGACAATGGGAGGGTGGGGTGGGGGGCCACTAGACAACAAGGAAAAGATACTGGCAAACAAAAAAAAAAGGATTTTCTACTCACAAAAAAGGATATTTTTTCATGACTCATGATATGAAAAATGAATCTTTTTGTCATAACGTAATGGGAAAAAAGATTTATAATCTTAAAACAAATCACATTTCATTAGCATTTCTCAAATGGTTAAGTGCAGAATTCATCTAAAGCGGCCCAAAAACCAGCTATATGTTTTGGTCACTCTCCAGAATGTCATTTATGTGCTTTTATAAATTTGAATGTTTCGGAAAAATGGAAAACAAGATGGCAGCAAAATGAAAAAGGATTTTCCTGTCACAAAAAGAATGACATCGGTATGGAAAAAGTTAATTTTTTTATTTCTTACAGTTACCTTGAGCTACTTACCAAACATGATTAGAACCAAGTTATGAACATTTTAAAATTAAATAACTTTTGAATGGATTAATATTTTCTCACCAAACCAGCAAAAGACATGTCTGTGAGCCAGTCTCTGTCTACTTGGACATTTCACATGAAATTTCCATACCATCTGGGTGCTACTGGTGTCAGACAAAAAAACACTAAAACCAATGGGGAAAAAAAACTGATGAGAATTAACTTTTTGCACTATCCAGAACTCGGAAACCACTTATTGGACTGGAACGAAACTTGGCACATCCTGAGATCTACCACACAAAACTATGCATGCAAAATTATATGCAAATCTATTAGGTGGTTGCGACATTATTAAAGTGCAAAAATTGGGGTTTAACTTTAAGCTGACGTCCCAACCCTAAATGCATCCTCATAATCTATTACTTGATTATGGTTGACCCAATATATTGTTATAGTTACGATGGGGTTGACAGCCCTAATGCTCACCTCATTCTCATATACTCTACCCATCTCAGCTTCTTTCATGGTCGAATGAGGTGAGCATTAGGGTTGACAACCATAAGGCACACCCCATGCACCATTTGCATCAATAGTGAAGATGCAGGAGAGGTGAAACAGTAATGTTTTTTTCTGTTGCTGTCTGGTGGGTGGGTGGGTGAGGGGTTTTAGGATTGGAAACCATAATGTCACATTTCCCTGCTTGTCGCTTCAGCCCTAACTAGTCGATTAACATATATATATATATATATATATATATATATATATATATATACATATATATCTCTCCTCTCTCTCTCTCTCTCTCTATATATATATATATATATATATGTATATATATATACAGTGAAGACCACCAGGTTGAAGCCCAACTCTGCAGAATTCTGCAGTAGAATTACTGCAGCAAAGAATGCAATTTCAATGGGAGTAAATCCCTTTTGTCATGCAGGAAACATGTGACACTTTACTTCATCATGGAGGGCTTCACTGTATATACTGTACTGTATATATGTGTGTAACTGGCACGGTGGTATCAGTATAGTTAGGGTTAAGTGCACAGCTCTATATTAAAGCCAAATATTTGAACTTTAGTAACTTTGAAACCCTTTAATGGATTTGCATGTAGTTTGGCATGCATAATCTCTAAGGATAGTTCTTTTGAAGAACCAAATGTCCTGTGAATCCATGGTGAGGTGTTTGAGCAAGCAATAATACATGACAGGGAGGGTGGTATTGGGCTATACCCATCTGCACAGGGGCATAATGAGGCATGACACTGCAGGTGGAGGGCCTTATAGCCCTTGAAAGGGTGAGTATAGCTCAATACCACTCACCCTGGAGTGAATTATTGCACTTAGAAAATGGACTACATATTGCATTTTCATGTAAAAAATACATTCCAGAAATCATGGTAAAGCTATTTTTTTCCTGTAAAGAAGTCCCTTCACTGGTACATTTGCCAGTAGAGCCAAAGGTAATGCTGTGTTTTATGATTTCTTCACTGGTGAGAGGGTTCTTCCCCCAAAACAGACACTGAGACACCCCTTTATCTGTTATCTTTGTTGTTTTTTGGTTTTATTTATGCTGAGATGGCTCCTGTACCCCCCCCTCCAGTTTATGTGGGATGCCAATGCCGAGCTTGATTCGGGAAGGGAAGTAGTACTGCAGTCAGGCAACAGATCCACAGGGCTGAGAGGAGGTACCTGGTAAAAAAAAAGTCAATGACTTTTGTTAAATGATGTCTTCTTTCTCATTTTGTCTGGAGTGGAGAACTGGAGGCAAACATAGCAAATTCATGCATGCACTGTCAGGGAGAGGTGAAACCATGGTGGTGATGGTGGTAGGAGGCGAACTTGAGAATGACTGACAGTGCAGTGGATTTGAGATGAACACCTTTTTTTTCTTTACTGTGGAAATACTGGGGGGTTGTTGGTGTTCTGGGGAGAGAGCAGTATGTGGTGGAGCTGGAATGGTGCTCTGTCAGTCACATTCAGACTGAGAACTCGGAAGTGTTCTATTAACTACAGAAAAACAAAGGTACTTTACTTTTGATCATTTAGCTTGTGGGGGTGGTTTGTTTGGGGACAGTTAGCAGGGAAATATCTTTCTAGATGGCTGGGGGCTGGGACTTGACCAACTGCCAAGTCGCTATCCCAGTTGCCAACTCATTCGCAAAGTAAGAGATAAAAATGGTGGCTGCTGTGTTTGAGAATTTTGGGGTGCCCAAGAATATGCCAGGTAGTGAGGCACCCCGAATGGGAACTTGTTTTAAGCGGGCTCTATTGAAAAATACCCACTCGCTACGATCATTGTCCTAGCCAATCAGAATGCTAGGATTATCTTGTCCATTTTCTAAGATACAGAGTGTCACAAAATCCTAAATTTACCAAGTTTTTGAAATTTATTTCTACAGCTGTTTTTCAAAAACTATTATAGGGTGTGGTCTGAACTTTTCAGGGTAGAAAGCATTTGCCTCACAGATGTGACTGTTGATGGTTTGGTGAAAAAAATATTAATCTATTCAAAAGTTATTACACTTTTAATTTCCCCATTATTTCCTATGGGGAAAGTTAGATGTTCCACATGAAAATACTTTTCTTTTCACAGGTGGTACTCCATTTTTCCATGTAGGGTCACATAGAGCCTAGTTTGTTTATGAAGAGCTCCCTTGTTTTTGCAGGTGCTACTGTATTTTCTTATGTAGGGTCACATATAGCCTGCTGTAGTTTTACAAAGCTCTGTTGTGTCCACCATCTTGTTTTCTCCTTAGCAAGAGACAGAAAATTCAGAAAATCTGTAAACATATGTCATATAAAAAAGAAACATCAAAACTTAGCTAAACGGGACACATTTAGCTACATTTTGATGTTTTTTTTAAATAGTGGTCAGAAACACATTTTATGGGCATCCAAAATCCTGAGTTCAGAGGTTAGGGTGAGGACCACATCTGCCAGGTACTCTGTATGAGAACAGCAGGATTTTCTTGACTTGTGCAGTCACAGCTTGAACTTGTGCTGCCGGCTGCACTCTGATGTATGAGCTTCTGTTTTTCTGGTGTCTAGTGGCACCCCCCACCCATCAGTTACTGTTCACGTTCCCCTTATCCCTGGTGTCTAGTGACACCCTCCACCATCCTTATTCATTCATTTATTTATTTAATCTGACACTGGGATGCCCACCCCAGGTATCAGATGGACCCCCCCACAGTCCCTTCTGTTTGTTTGCAGACATCGGGAGGCACAATTCCCATGTCAGCACTGGAAGACCCCACCAGCTGTTTGGGACACTGGGGAGCTCACTCACAGTGTCCCCAAATAATTATTTAATTTTGCTTTAAAGAAGAAAACCTTCCCCAATGTCTTTTGTTTTTTGTGCCTGAAAAACAGAAAACAGTCCCTCGTAATCCTTGCTGTCCCCATCAACCATCACCACCCTTCCTCTCAGCTCCTGGCACAAACCCCTTACCTTATACTTACCTCCAGAGGTCATCTGCTGCCATCTTCTGTGGACTGGGACATGTCTGCACTCTTCAAAGCTGAACCACAAACTGAGGACTCAAGGCAGGTGCCATATAATGTACAGTATTATTTCAAAGGTGTTTTGAACTTATGTTTATAACTTTGCCATTTTTAAGGTATTTTTTCACCAAATTTTCAACTTGAATTTTTTGGGATCAAACCTCATGAACACTGTGACTGTCATTTTGTTACTTGAGAATGAATGTCAGTCTCTGCAGGGCTGGGGTGGGGAGTTAGGGTTGGAAATACTAACACCACATTTCCCTACTTTTGTCACTTTAGTAACAACACTAACTGATGCATTAATGAAGTTTTTTGCAATGAATATATATATATATATATATATATATATATATATATATTGGAAACTTTCAGGTTTGATAGAGGTTGGTCCAAGGTGTGTGCTTTGTGGTTCTTAGGTCCCATTGTTAAGTAGTTTTTAAATTATTTAATAAAAGGGTTCCAATTTTGAGCATGCGCAGCTCAGAAAATCAAGGTTCTATTCATAACTGAATTTTTGCGAAAGCAGCAGTTTGCACTATACGACACAGCTGTCTTTAACATACGACTGCTCTGTCGTATAGAGCAACCCCTGCTGCTGTCACCACTCATAGGTCAGGGACAGAGCTACCATCATTTGTAGTCCTGCCATCTTAACTGTGCTGTGACTTTCAACTGTACATCTGCACAGCAGTGGCCCCAATCCAAGGTGGCAGTGAGTGTATTTATTTATTTACTTATTTTTTATTAGTACAATCTTACACTGGGATGACCATCCCCAGTGTCAGATGC
Source organism: Neoceratodus forsteri (assembly GCA_016271365.2). NCBI lineage: Eukaryota > Metazoa > Chordata > Ceratodontiformes > Ceratodontidae > Neoceratodus > Neoceratodus forsteri. Next base: position 1,208,550,424 of record CM057453.1, on the reverse strand, counting down.
CCACACACTGGTTGTGTCACACACACACACACACACACACACACACACACACACACACACCTGGAGTGGGACACTGGGGAGCCCACCCCCAGTGTCCCAAGATAAATTACTTTTATTATATGTATACCAACAAAAAAGAAAACCATCCCCAATGTCTTTTTTTAATCAAACCTAAAAGAAGGAAAACTGTTCCTCATTGTCACTGCTCACCCCTCCCTGTACTCATCCTCATCCTCCCACTGAGCACCCATCTCCTCGCACCCCCACACTTACCCTATACTTACCTCCGAGGTTGTCCGGAGTCATCTTCTTTGGACTGGGACACCTCTGCACTCTTCAAAGCCAAACCACAAACTGAAGAATAAAACTTTGTGCTGTATAATGTATTTGGCATAGGAGCTGGTTACACTATACAACACAAATGTCCTTTACTAAACGACAGCTGTGTCATATAGTGCAACCGGCCCCTACTGTATGCCAAATACATAATAGGGCAGTAGGTTAAGGTTCCGGATCCCAACCAGTTACAGCAGTCCCTATCTTCTACAGTATGGCACCTAAAATAGATCAGTCAGCAACACAGACTGGTCAGTGGTTCATGGAATGCCCCCCATAATTTATTTATTTACTTATTTTTTCTTTATTGTTAGCCGACACCGGGATGCCCATCCCCGGTGTCAGATGCTTCCCCTTTACTCACTGATTTTATGGGATGCCACTGCTGACATTGGGATACCCCATCCCAGTGTCAGCATTTACCCCACCCAGCACTGTGGGACACTGGGAAGCCCACCCAGTGTCCCTAAATACTATGTTTCCTTGAAAAGAAAAAAAATCCTGCAAAGTTTTTTAGCCTGTAAAAAGAAATCAGTCCCTCATTGTCACCACCATCTCCCTACTCCCACCCTACCCTTCCACTGTGCACCCACTGCCCCACCACCATTACCCTATACTTACCTCTGGAGGTCAGCTGATGCATTCTTCTTTGGAGCGGAACACATCTGTACTCTTTAAAGTCAAACTATGAACTGAGGAACATATAAATGCCATATAATGCATTTCCAATGTAGTGTTTGAACTTTTTATTTTTTAAAACTTTTACACCAAATTTTCTACATGGAAATTTGTGGACCCCACCTCATGAACACTGTCATTGCTGTTTCATTAACTGGCCACAGATAATGAAATAACAGTGCCAGTGTTCATGAGGTGGGGTCCACAAAAGACTATGCTAAAACTTTGGTGAAAAAATGTGAAAAGATGGCTGTATTACAAGCGTGCATTGAGCCGTTCTTTACACAGGTGCATAACTTTGAAAATTTACAATATTTTTACTCCAGATTTTCAACATACCCATTTTTACACACCACCTTATGAAAAGTACAGCTGTCTTTTCTCACATCCTGCTCAAAATGTTTTTTTTTTGCACCTGTGGCATGGAATGCCATGGTTGCTTTTCAGAATCACCTTTTGGGACAGACTAATGAAATGATAGTGTCATTGTTCATGAGGTGGGGTCCCAAAAAGCCCATATTGAAAATCTGATAGAAAAAAAAAACTACTAATGGTTGTGTAATGAGTGCACGTAGTGCAGTTTCTATGCAGGTGCATAACTTTGGTAGTTTACAATATTTTGACTCCAGATTTTCAGCACACTCATTTTTTGACATCACCTCATGAACAGTACAGCTGTCATTTTTCACATCCAGTCCACAAAACATGTTTTTACACCTTTGGTGTGGAATGGCATTTCAGCACAGATTTGAACATTTTAACTATGGGGTTTATGAGGTGGGATCATAAGAAGAATATGTTGAATGTTTGGGTCAAAATATTAAAAAACAAAGTATTTATTAAGTAACTTTTATTGCAGGGATGTCTGTTGCACATCTGTGGAACACATTGCCTTATGGTGCCAATGAGCCAAGTTCAGGTGTGAATTCAGTGAGCCCATTTACTGAGACAAGGATGATGGGGAAGGTGCTGCAGCATGCAGCACCAGTCATGGCCTAGGTAGGGATGGAGCAGTGTTTTGGTGCAGATGCCACACCCTTTGGTGGGTCAGAGAACCTCACACACAGGGTATCAAGATGTGTGCCGAGGTCTGCTGGGCCCATGCACTGCATCATAACTGTCTCTAATATTATATTTAGCTTTTCAGGACCTACACAAATGAGGATACAATTCAAAGACTGTCTTCAATATTGTATTTATCTCAGACCTTCACAAATGAGGATAAAATTCCACTATTACAAAAAGAAGTGAAATTAGTTACCAAAAACTATATTAATGCAGAGATTAGGATTGTAAAAATGCAAAGTGTACAAAGACAGGCAATGAAAAAAAGTACTAGGGATTTCAGGTTGTCAACCCTCATGCCCAGCTCTACCATGGATCAGACTACAGGCCCTGATTGATGAAAGCTTTGATGGATTATGTTTGACCATACTGTATCACTATGAGGCACTAGGCTGGAGCTGTATCTTGTTCATTGGACAGAAGTCTATGGATGTGGGGGATGGGCATTAGGTTTGACAACCTCAAGTAAGACCCCATCACTGATTCACCAGCACTGTGGAGACCCAAATACCTAATATTTTTTTTCCTTTCCCACCTTTGTAAGCTTTGTGTTTTACAACTAATCTATATATATACTTATGTTGGTGAACTTGTGCAGCCAACATCTTCATGATAGTGCAGATTTGAGGCGCAGTCACTGTTGGGTGAATGCAGGGCATGCTTCAGTAGGAGCATCCCTCATTCCTCAATCAGTCTGCATGCCGGTGCCACACCATGCATACTAATGTGATGAGCACATCTAAGGAAAGGTCTGCTGCAATCTGAGCAAAGCTCGTCAGATACAGCGGACCTTTCCTATGTGCTCAGCCATATTGTTAGCATGCTTGGCGGCCACCCAACTGCCGACTTCAGGGGTGCCCAATCCCCTTGCTGGCTTATCATGGCCACAATGATGTGCCGAAGGGGGAGCCCACTCCCCATCCACATAAAGCACTCCCTCCATGTGTTACATGCTGAGGGAGGTGCTCAATCCCCTTCGGCTCTTGGTCCCCTCACTTTCCTTGTGTGCCGACTCACTGAGAAGAGGTATGTGTTGGTCATTCCAATGCTTCAATATAACTTTTTTTTGCAGAGAAAGCTATAATGATTAAATGATATTTCTACTCTACAGAACCTAAACAGCTAAACTCACTCAGAATGCAGGTCTCAGGCATACCCCACACCAAGCTCTTTAGTCAGATTATTTTTAATACCCATCCAGAGAAGTCTGACCAGTAGGCAATCCCAAATAATATTGAGGAGAGTATCCCCATCCTTCCCACAGCTGACAAAATTCCCAGAAGATGACAAATCAAATCTAAATAGTTTAACTGGGGTGTAATACGCATCATGTAAAATGTTTATTTGGATGAACTTTAAATTATCACTGGAAATGTACTTGTATAAATCTTTCCACATCTTAAACCAATCCACTTCCTTAAAATTTGACAAGTTACACCAATATTTGGAGATCAAGAGTACCAGAGAAGATTTGAAAGATAAAAGGAATTGGTAAAGCTGAGAAACTTAATGAGGTTTTATAATTCTTTTAAAGATATCCTGGATAAAATTTTTATTACTATGTAACCAAGGGACGAGACCAAAATGTGCTAATTGGGCATATTTTAAAGCAAATTACTTAATGAAGTATCCCTTAACCAGATCTAACTTATTTCTAACTTTCTCTAAGGGGAGAAGGTGGCTGTTAGATAGAAACATTTCCAATTATATATTTTTAAAGGAAGGGAACCAATGATTGGGAAAAGGCTTCTTATTTTGTTTGAAATTATAATTTGTTAAGCAAAGACTAATATCATCCATTAAAGGGAGATCCAGATAGTCACATATTTGTTCATGAATTCTGTATGAATGTCCAACTATAGAAATATTCAGAGATGAAGCTAAATTCTTGAATTTAATATAGAGAGCTGAATGATTAGAGATATTATGGGCTGGATTTTCAAATATGGGTGCAGGGGCTACATCCAACCCTGTGACATAGGACTTTAATGGCTGCATTGTGCCAATCCCCTTTGCCACAAATGCACCCAAATGTCAATCATCTGGTGCAGTTGTGACAGTTTCCATGCTTTATGGCTGCTTGTGCCAATGTTCTGACACAAGCACCATTATTCAGACTCCTGGGTGTGGTACATGCTAGGCCACATAATTGTTGTCTAAGCCGTGGCAATCAGTGGAAGGAATGGAAAATCCTGATCGTCAACAGGGGAATGCCACATGACCCATGCTTCATATGTTTGGTGCACAAGGAGCTTGCAGCATTCCCAGAGCATTGAAAATCCGGACCTATATTTCTTCACCATCAAACGCTCTATAAGCAGCCAAATTGGTTGACATGAAGGTTCTTTATTACTAGTAACAACCCACCTGAAGTATTTTTTCACATGTCTAGCCATATAATATAGAACAAATACAGGATTTTATGACCACCTTGCTGTTCACTAAGAGTCATCTTATTATAAGCTAATCTGGGGGGTTTATTAAGCCAAAGAAACTCCACTAAAAGCAAATGTAGATTGTTAAACCTTGAAAGAAGTAAAAATAAACTCAACATATTTAAGGGACAGAAAATTTGGGGGAAAATATTAATTTAAATTGTATTGATCCTGCCTATAAGTGAAAGGGGAAGTTTCTTCCACCTTTCTAAATTATGTTTAATAGTGGAAATTAGATTAATAAAATTAAGTGATCTCATCAATGCTTTTTCTTGAGAAAGATATACACCCATATATTTTAAATGCCTTGGGGACCATGAAAAAACAAATTTGAGAATATCCACCTTTGAAATTACAACACTACTGAAATGTTCAAAAGTTTTTAAGATGGCCAGAACTGAAACATTTGGTTGAGAAATATGGAGTAAGATATCATCTGTATAAGAAGATAGTGTTAGAACATATAAATCAGTCTTAATTCCTTTAATATAAGGATAATGTTTTAAGTAGAAGAGGAGAGGTTCAAAATAAAAATTAAATAGAACAGTGGAAAGAAGGCATCCTTGCCTCATGCCAGAACATAAGTGTATAAATGAAGAAAATATTCCATTGGCATAGATCTTCGCAGAAGGACGAGAGTATACAACTTTTAACCAGCTAAGAAAAGAAGATGGAAATAAAAAATTTTTTAGCAATTGAAATAAAAATGAAATGTTTGTCCTATCAAAGGCTTTCTCTGCATCCAGGCAAACAAGGACCACAGGGAACCATGAATCCTGGATGCAGAGAAAATATGAGTGAATTCTTATATAGTCTGAGGGTGAACTGCTGGACATGAATCCCACCTCCTCAGTAGAGATCAGACTCATCCAGCACGCCTTAATTCTCTGAGCAAGGATTTTAGAAGTTATTTTTATATCTCCATTAATACGAGAAATAGGTCTGTAACTATTAAGTTGATCCCTAGGTTTATTGGATTTTTTGAATTAAAATTATTATTGCCTCTAATAGGAAACAGTCTGTTATTTCATGTTCTAAGATGTAAGTGTAAAACTCCTTAAGAAAAAAAGGAAATATCATCACAGAATGTTTTATAAAAATTCAGAGTTAGCCCATTAGGGCCAGGAGATTTATCCAATTTAAGAGTACGTATTACATTAATAATTTATCGTGTAGTAATAGGGCAGACCAAATCTGAGGCCACCTTAGGAATCAGGGTAGGACATTGACATTTTTCACAATATATTTGGTCATCCTTGTTGCTTAACTTCTCATTTATAGGTTTATAAATGTGCTTGAAACATTGCACAAACTCATATTTAATATCACACAGAAGTGTTTTAACAGTGTTGTCAATATTTGATTTTATAACAATAGTGTATCTATTGGTTTTCATCTTTTTGAGTATGTGAACAGGCAATTTACCTGGTTTTTCACCTAGGTCTGTATAAATAGTTCTGGTTTTTAAAACAGAGTATTCGGCATTCTGCCTAGTAATTTCAAAGTTATTGTTCCTTAAGTTTTGTAATCTAAACAGATCTTGTTCATTAGGGTTAGTAACACATTGGGATTCCAACTTTTTAATGTTGTCGAATAGCTCAACAAGTTTACTTACTCATTGCTTATTGCGTTTAGAAGCAAAACTTATGAAAAAAGTCCACAAATAAAACATTTAAAGGAAGAACACATTATGCCAACCTTATCAACTGAGTTGAGATTGTATTGTAAAAATGTATTTATTTCCTGTTTGATAAAAAAGACACTATATAATTATCCTTTAGTAGCTGATTCTTCACTCTCCAATTCAATGAATTCTCATGAGGGGAGAATCCTAACGACAATGATAACTTAACCAAGGAGTGATCTGAAATAAGTCTAGGTATAATGGTTGAATCAGTCACAAATCTGAGATTAATCTGTTACCTATCAAGAAATAATCAATTCTTGAAAAATACTCTTCAGACAGAAGAATGAAAGGAACATTATTTACTATTTGGATATAAAGTTCTTTAGGGATTTATTAAATTAAAGAAGTCCATATATTCCAAAAATGCCTTGTGATCTGAAAATTGCCTTGGATCAGGACCTGATGATCTGTTTAACTGTAAGTCTAAAGAAAGATAAAGGAAGATTCCAATCTTCGCCTTATGTAACGTTGTAAGAAACATAAGGTAATATGGTTTTAGTTAATTCTGTCAAAAAAAGAAGTGTTATGGTTTGGACCATAAACACTCCCCAACAACACTTGGAAATTATTTATTGAACACTCCAAAACAAGATAAATCTATCAGCAGTGTCTGCAATTGTAAGTGAATGACTGAATGGAACATTTTGTTTTATCAAAATAGCACACCTTTTTTATTAGTAGAGTCACCTACTCCAAATGCTTGAGAATATCCCATTTTACACAGGAGATTAACTTTGTCTGTCAAGAGATGGGTTTCCTGTAAAAATACGACCTGGCATTTAAGATGATTAATATGCTTTACTATTTGTACTTTTTTAGATCTAGATCTAGCACCTTTAATATTCCACAAAGCAAAATGGATAGAATAAGACATTGCAACAGCTAAATAATTATGATGGAGTGATAAGTAGTAATTGTAAAAGGAAACTAGGCCCAGAAAAATATATAGGTCTCAAAAAACAAAAATCACCACCCTCCACAGTTAAAAAAAAAAAATACATAAATCTCCAATCAAACCCCATAAATAAAACTAGATAACATCTCCCCCAGTCCTAATTCAAGCACTCAAACATTTATAGAGATGAAGTATAACAAAAGAGGATCAAGTCTAAAATTACACACGAACAAACCCTAAACTCCTTTAGATGACAGGCAATGAACATCATGGGATGATATATACAGCGAATAATCATTTAATGTTATGCCAAAATCTAATAGCATTCAATATTTATAGCTGAAGTGTAAATAAAGCTTAATGTATCTTAAAATCTCAGCTATTAATAAAATCAAATATAACCAGAAAAGATACCAAATTATTTAATTTTAAAAAATCTTTGGCAGTAGTTTTGAAAAATGTTATCTAAACATCAACTATTTGGGCATAACTATAATACCAAAATAAAAGTATCAGTATTTAACAATTTCGAGACCTATTAATAAATAAATGATTTATGGAATAATGTGACATAATGGTCCACTCCAAATAATATTTTTCTTTCAAATTTAAATCTAAAAGAACCTGTGTTACCCTAAGTAAGAGTGAAAATAGTAAATATGAACAGCGACTATAACAAAATAAGCATTAGAATCTATATAATAGTGTTCAAGAAAACTCACTTGTGGTTATAACCTTCATAGGCCTGACTTAAACAACTTACTTTAACCACTTAATTAGTGGAGTAATTGTCAAGACAAGAGGGGATAAAGAAAACCATACCTCAATATGTTAATAAGATTATTACAAAATTAAATCACATTAATAAAAGGGAGTTTGACTGTCCAGTCTACAGTGATATCTTCAGAGGTACACTATACCTGGTAACTTTCTCCATCAAAACAAAACTGTAGAGCAACTGAGCAGAGAGAAAAGGTTCACTGTAGTAGATATTACCACAGCCGAGATTTGATGAGTATTCCCAATAAGCATTTAGTGTTAAGGCTATGTAAATATCCAAGACATTGTCCAACCAGCAGTGCTTTCACATTAAGTAGATTTATAATTCTCTTCTCCAATTGAAATTCAAAGAAAGGTATAGCAAATAAAGAAAATCAAACTATCAGATGGGAGTGTAATTTTCTAGAAAATCCCATCCAATTTCTCTCCAAGGGTTGTTTTGAATGAAACAAAGTTAATTTTAGAGTCGCCAAACAAAGATTAACCTAATGTTGTAAAGTGAATTCTGCCTCATCTTCTAGAAACTTCTAGACAAGAATGGTGTTCTGTAGCATAAAAGGAGAGCACATCCTCCAAAACAGATAGGAAGTAAAGTTATGCTCGAAAAAAGGCTAATGAAAAACTTAATGAAAAAGTCAGATATCATAGAAAATGTACAGGTAGTAAGATGTCTATATAAGTCGGTACCTTCACATTCAGAGTCACAAAAAACACATCGCTTCACATGAGTTCATCTTGAATTAAATAAATCTGGGAAGTAAGAAGGCAACTCTTTCCAGGCTTTCTCAATGGTGTCAAAAGTATACCAAGAACTGTTCTTCTGGACGACCAGCTTTGCCAGCTATAACATTCTGTAATTAATACCGGCTGCAATTATTTTAGTAATGAAAGGAGCAAAGTCTTGCCTACGTGACTGAACTGCTTGTGGGAGATCCTGGGATATCCATATCTGTTTACCATCCCAACTCAGATTTTGCATGATTTTCACTTTAGATGGGATATGTTGAGTATCTAAATAATTCAAGAACTTCATGATAAATGGTTTAGGTTTCTCACCTGCTCACGGGATCAGCATTAAGGCTCTGTGTGCATGCTTATTAATATAAAACTGACAGTTAGGTGAAGGGCCCACCAAGTTTTCACAGAGAACTTGAGCAAAATGGATCGGGTTTGACCCTTTGGAATTTTCTGGCAAACCAACTACTGTATAACAATATTACTGCAGCAACTCCTTCCTTCGAGGTCTTCAAGCTTGGATTCAAGTTTAGAGATTTTATGCTGCAGAGCTGGAAGCTCCAGTTCTGTTCTCAGATGCCAGTCCTTCACTGAGAAGATCCTTGTTTCTGCTTTGCTCATCCTTCCGGTAAGTTCCTCCATCTTTAATCTTATAATGTTAGCGTCATTCAGTAGTGCTTCCAAGGCCTCTTTCAAAGGTGTAAGTTTGGAAAGAAACTTATTTTCAGTAAGTACTGAAGCCCCGGTGTTAGATGGCCTCAGCTTTGGTAAGGTCTGTTTAGCCCATCAAGCCCCAGAAAATCCATCGGTAGTCAGTGGCAGAGTATGCATAGCAGGTGGTGCCCTCATTTCGGCATTAGTTTTTAAGAAAATCAGCCTTTACAAGTCCTAGGTAGTTCTGATCAAAAATAAGTCTTGACTTGACTGAATTAGTCAAAATGTGTTTGAGTATTTATTAAAATTTACTGGTGGTGATCTGAGACCTGCAAAGGAGCTGCTACTTCATCAGAACCATCACATGATCTCTATTGTGGGTCAATTTTAAAAGAAGCCTACATCAGTACATGTTGTGCTGATCCCCATCTGTGGCAAACTCCCAATGCACCCTGGAACCTGTGCCGATATTAGTAGAACAGGAGTTTCTGCACCAAAATCCCTGAGTTGCTGCAGGTGGAGGGTTGTGCCAAACAGTTAGTGTACAGGAAGGGTTTTACAGAGGTGCGATCAGCCCCAACCTGGTAAAAGCCGAGCCGGAACCACAATATTTGGGGTAGGAACTCTGTTACCCACAGGTACAGTGCCAATGGTTATTTTGAGGTTCCTATTTGGCAGTGTGTGCTGAAGCACGTCATGCTAGGGTAGCAGGGTGGTACCAGTCAATTGTGCCAGTACAGTCCAATGGAGCCACAGACAGGGTAATCTCGAGTGTTAAGTCACTGAACATGACCTGGACCCCTGGTGTTCTCAGCCCTGTAGGCTGTCCCATAGCTGTCATTGTCCCAAACAAGCAGGGACTGTCCCTGGCTGCATGGTATATGGTGCAGGATCAAGGCAGGCAGTTACCCACTGGCAACACAACTCTTGTAGTAGAACATGCCCCTGTGGCACAGCCCTCCTTGTGGTGGCATAGTGCAGCTTTGAGTGCCATAGTTGGAAAGACAGATTGGTTGCCATCCCTGTAGGCAGGTGACATACATGACTGTGGGAGACAGGCAGGCAATAGACCACTTATGTCAATTAGTTTTGGTGCAGGCACCTTCTGTCAAATTTCACCCTTTGAAAATCAGGCCCTCTAAGTTCTGTGTGTTGTGGAGGGTCCATTGTGAAATAAATACATTTTTAATGCTGTTGCCAGTGGTACTTATTTGTGTCCTCCTGTGTACCATATGGGCAGAATTCATGTCAAACCAATTAAAAAAATTAAAATAAGGGGTAATGTTACACGGTCAAATCAGTTTTTTTCATTTCTTTGTTTTGTTTACAAAGCCCTCATTTCATGACCAAATGGTAAATGCTGCTCCTGTCCCATATTCATTCACACCCCATTCTTACTATAATGCATGACTGCCAAGAGACATGACAATAGCTTATTAAAACAGAAGAAATGTCAGACACAGCCCTTCTCATTAAAATAACATAATAGATATCTGTGCTGTACAGACCTCTTTAATATAGTTTTCTTGTTTTTTCTTTTTAATTTCCTCAGAGACCTTGATGGGCAATTCAATTCAAAGTAATGTCACAGAGAAGAAATATTTTTCTTTCCTCTTTTTGTATAAAAATCCTGCCTATACACTTAGTTGCTGAACTGACAAGAAGGCATGCCCAGAGTGTTCGTGAGAGAATTGATGACAGATTGCTCAATGAGAGGACAAATTCAACAACGTAGGATCACTTTAAACTGTTCAGGTGAAATTGTGGAGATTACTGACTGACAGACAGTCATTTCTACATACCTATCTGGAATGCGCACATACTTGTCATTCACACAGACTGCCCAGCCCCTTTCAGAATCACCTCATGATTTCTGGAACTGACATCACACAGACTCATGCTGGCAGCATGTCTCGATAAGCAATTTTTCTCTGTTGTGGTCTGATGCAGACAAGTCAGAGTGATACACTGACATGAATTCTGCCAATATGGTACATTAGAAAACTCAAATAAGTACCACTTGGCAACAGTAATTAAACCGTATTTATTAAAATAATGCCAAAATAGCCAATACAAAACAATGACATTTAGGTGAATACCTGCTCTTTAAACAAAAATATGAGGAGGACAATTGGAGGGTGGGGTGGGGGCCACTAGACAACAAGGAAAAGATACTGGCAAACAAAAAAAAAGATTTTCTACTCACAAAAAAAGATATTTTTTCATGACTCATGATATGAAAAATTAATCTTTTTGTCATAACGCAATGGGAAAAAAGATTTATAATCTTAAAACAAATTACATTTCATTAGCATTTCTCAAATGGTTAAGTGCAGAATTCATCTAAAGCAGCCCAAAAACCAGCTATATGTTTTGGTCACTCTCCAGAATGTCATTTATGTGCTTTTATAAATTTGAATGTTTCGGAAAAATGGAAAACAAGATGGCAGCAAAATGAAAAAGGATTTTCCTGTCACAAAAAGAATGACATCGGTATGGAAAAAGTTTATTTTTTTATTTCTTACAGTTACCTTGAGCCATTTACCAAGCATGCTCAGAACCAAGTTATGAACATTTTAAAATTAAATAACTTTTGAATGGATTAATATTTTCTCACCAAACCAGCAAAAGACATGTCTGTGAGCCAGCCCATTTCTACCCAGAATATTTCACATGAAATTTCCATACCATCTGGGTGCTACTGGTGTCAGACAAAAAAACACTAAAACCAATGGGGAAAAAAACTGATGAGAATTAACTTTTTACACTATCCAGAACTCAGAAACCACATATTGGACTGGAATGAAACTTGGCACATCCTGAGATCTACCACACAAAACCATGCATGCAAAATTATATGCAAATCTGTTAGGTGGTTGCAACATTATTAAAGTGCAAAAATTGGGATGTAACTTTAAGCTGACATCCCAACCCTAAATGCATCCTCATAATCTATTAATTGATTGTGGTTGACCCAATATATTGTTATAATTACGATTGGGTTGACAGCCCTAATGCTCATCTCATTCTCATATACTCTACCCATCTCAGCTTCTTTCATGGTCGAATGAGGTGAGCGTTAGGGTTGACAACCATAAGGCACACCCCATCTTTAGTGAAGATGCAGGAGAGGTGAAACAGTAATTTTTTTTCTGTTGCTGTCTGGTGGGTGGGGGAGGGGTTTTAAGGTTGGAAACCATAATGCCACATTTCCCTGCTTGTCGCTTCAGCCCTAACTAGTCCATTAACATATATATATATATATATATATATATATACAGTGAAGCCCACCAGGTTGAAGCCCAACTCTGCAGAATTCTGCTGTAGAATTACTGCAGCAAAGAATGCAATTTCTGTAGGAAGCATGTGAAACTTTACTTCATCGTGGAGGGCTTCACTGTATATACTGTATATATGTGTGTAACTGGCACGGTGGCATCAGTATAGTTGGAGTTAAGTGCACAGCTCTATGTTAAAGCCAAATATTTGAACTTTAATAACTTTGAAACCCTTTAATGGATTTGCATGTAGTTTGGCATGCATAACCTCTAAGGATAGTTCTTTTGAAGAACCAAATGTCCTGTGAATCCATGGTGTGGTGTTTGAGCAAGCAATAATACATGACAGGGTGGGTGGTATTGGGCTATACCCATCTGCGCAGGGGCATAATGAGGTCTGACACTGCAGGTGGAGGGCCTTATAGCCCTTGAAAGGGTGAGTATAGCTCAATATCACCCACCCTGGAGTGAATTATTGCACTTAGAAAATGGACTACATATTGCATTTTTATGTAAAAAATACATTTCAGAAATCATGGTAAAGCTATTTTTTTCCTGTAAAGAAGTCCCTTCACTGGTACATTTGCCAGTAGAGTGAAGGGTAATGCTGTGTTTTATGATTTCTTCACTGGTGAGAAGGTTCTTCCCCCAACACAGACACTGAGACACCCCTTTATCTGTCATCTTTTTTGTTTTTTGTTTTTTTTTATGCTGAGATGGCTCCTTTACCCCCCCCCCAGTTTATGTGGGATGCCAGTGCCGAGCTTGATTCGGGAAGGGAAGTAGTACTGCAGTCAGGCATAAGATCCACAGGGCTGAGAGGAGGTACCTGGTATAAAAGTCAATGACTTTTGTTAAAAGATTTCTTCTTTCTAATTTTTCTGAGTGGAGAGCTGAGGCAAACATAGCAAATTCATGCATGCACTGTCAGGAGAGGTGAAACCATGGTGGTGATGGTGGTAGGAGGTGAATTTGAGAATGACTGACAGTGCAGTGGATTTGAGATGAAAACCTTTTTTCTTTACTGTGGAAATACTGGCGGGGTTGTTGGTGTTCTGGGGAGAGCAGTATGTGGTGGAGCTGAATGGTGCTCTGTCAGTCTCATTCAGACTGAGAACTCGGAAGTGTTCTACTAACTACAGAAAAATAAAGGTACTTTACTTTGATCACTTAGCTTGTGGGGTGGTTTGTTTGTGGACAGTTAGCAGGGAAATATTTTCTAAATGGCTGGGGCTGGGACTTGACCAACTGCCAAGTCGCTATCCCAGTTGCCAACTCGCTTTGAAAAGTAAGAGATAAAATGGCGCTGCAGTGTTTGAGAATTTGGGGTGCCCAAGAACATGCCAGGTAGTGAGGCACCCCGAATGGGAACTTGTTTTAAGCAAGGCTCTATTGACTAATACCTGCCCGCCAAGATCATTGTCCTAGCCAATCAGAATGCTAGGATTATCTTGTCCATTTTCTAAGATACAGAGTGTCACAAAATCCTAAATTTACCAAGTTATTAAAATTTATTTCTACAGCCGTTTTTCAAATATTACTATAGGGTGTGGTCTGAACTTTTCAGGGTAGAAAGCATTTGCCTCACAGATGTGACTGTTGATGGTTTGGTGAAAAAAATATTAATCTATTCAAAAGTTATTACACTTTTAATTTCCCCATTATTTCCTATGGGGAAAGTTAGATGTTCCACATGAAAATACTTTTCTTTTCACAGGTGGTACCCATTTTCCATGTAGGTCACATAGAGCCTAGTTTGTTTATGAAGAGCTCCCTTGTTTTGCAGGTGCTACTGTATTTTCTTATGTAGGGTCACATATAGCCTGCTGTAGTTTTACAAAGCTCTGTTGTGTCCACCATCTTGTTTTCTCCTTAGCAAGAGACAGAAAATTCAGAAAATCTGTAAACATATGTCATATAAAAAAGAAACATCAAAACTTAGCTAAACGGGACACATTTAGCTACATTTTGATGTTTTTTTTAAATAGTGGTCAGAAACACATTTTATGGGCATCCAAAATCCTGAGTTCAGAGGTTAGGGTGAGGACCACATCTGCCAGGTACTCTGTATGAGAACAGCAGGATTTTCTTGACTTGTGCAGTCACAGCTTGAACTTGTGCTGCCGGCTGCACTCTGATGTATGAGCTTCTGTTTTTCTGGTGTCTAGTGGCACCCCCCACCCATCAGTTACTGTTCACGTTCCCCTTCTCCCTGGTGTCTAGTGACACCCTCCACCATCCTTATTCATTCATTTATTTATTTAATCTGACACTGGGATGCCCACCCCAGGTATCAGATGGACCCCCCACAGTCCCTTCTGTTTGTTTGCAGACAACAGGAGGCACAATTCCCATGTCAGCACTGGAAGACCCTCCCAGCAGTTTGGGACACTGGGGAGCTCACTCACAGTGTCCCCAAATAATTATTTAATTTTGCTTTAAAGAAGAAAACCTTCCCCAATGTCTTTTGTTTTTTGTGCCTGAAAAACAGAAAACAGTCCCTCGTAATCCTTGCTGTCCCCATCAACCATCACCACCCTTCCTCTCAGCTCCTTGCACAAACCCCTTACCTTATACTTACCTCCAGAGGTCATCTGCTGCCATCTTCTGTGGACTGGGACATGTCTGCACTCTTCAAAGCTGAACCACAAACTGAGGACTCAAGGCAGGTGCCATATAATGTACAGTATTATTTCAAAGGTGTTTTGAACTTATGTTTATAACTTTGCCATTTTTAAGGTATTTTTTCACCAAATTTTCAACTTGAATTTTTTGGGATCAAACCTCATGAACACTGTGACTGTCATTTTGTTACTTGAGAATGAATGTCAGTCTCTGCAGGGCTGGGGTGGGGAGTTAGGGTTGAAATACTAACACCACATTTCCTACTTTTGTCACTTTAGTAACAACACTAACTGATGCATTAATGAAGTTTTTGCAATGATATATATATAATATATATATATATATATATATATATATATTAGACTTTCAGGTTTGATAGAGGTTGGTCCAAGGTGTGTGCTTTGTGGTTCTTAGGTCCCATTGTTAAGTAGTTTTAAATTATTTAATAAAAGGGTTCCAATTTTGAGCATGCGCAGCTCAGAAAATCAAGGTTCTATTCATAACTGAATTTTATGAAAGCAGCAGTTTGCACTATACGACAAGCTGTCTTTAACATACGACTGCTCTGTCGTATAGAGCAACCCCTGCTGCTGTCACCACTCATAGGTCAGGGACAGAGCTACCATCATTTGTAGTCCTGCCATCTTAACTGTGCTGTGACTTTCAACTGTACATCTGCACAGCAGTGGCCCCAATCCAAGGTGGCAGTGAGTGTATTTATTTATTTACTTATTTTTTATTAGTACAATCTTACACTGGGATGACCATCCCCAGTGTCAGATGCCCACACAGCTGGTTGTGTCACACACACACACACACACACACACACACACACACACACACACACACCTGAGTGGGACACTGGGGAGCCCACCCCCAGTGTCCCAAGATAAATTACTTTTATTATATGTATACCAACAAAAAAGAAAACCATCCCCAATGTCTTTTTTTAATCAAACCTAAAAGAAGGAAAACTGTTCCTCATTGTCACTGCTCACCCCTCCCTGTACTCATCCTCATCCTCCCACTGAGCACCCATCTCCTCGCACCCCACACTTACTCCTATACTTACCTCCGAGGTTGTCCGGAGTCATCTTCTTTGGACTGGGACACCTCTGCACTCTTCAAAGCCAAACCACAAACTGAAGAATAAAACTTTGTGTTGTATAATGTATTTGGCATAGGAGCTGGTTACACTATACAACACAAATGTCCTTTACTAAACGACAGCTGTGTCATATAGTGCAACCGGCCCCTACTGTATGCCAAATACATAATAGGGCAGTAGGTTAAGGTTCCGGATCCCAACCAGTTACAGCAGTCCCTATCTTCTACAGTATGGCACCTAAAATAGATCAGTCAGCAACACAGACTGGTCAGTGGTTCATGGAATGCCCCCCATAATTTATTTATTTACTTATTTTTTCTTTATTGTTAGCCGACACCGGGATGCCCATCCCCGGTGTCAGATGCTTTCCCCCTTTTTACTCACTGATTTTATGTATGCCACTGCTGACATTGGGATACCCCATCCCAGTGTCAGCATTTACCCCACCCCAGCACTGTGGGACACTGGGAAGCCCACCCCAGTGTCCCTAAATACTTTATGTTTCCCTTGAAAAGAAAAAAAAATCCTGCAAAGTTTTTTAGCCTGTAAAAAGAAATCAGTCCCTCATTGTCACCACCATCTCCCTACTCCCACCCTACCCTTCCACTGTGCACCCACTGCCCCACCACCATTACCCTATACTTACCTCTGGAGGTCAGCTGATGCATTCTTCTTTGGAGCGGAACACATCTGTACTCTTTAAAGTCAAACTATGAACTGAGGAATACATATAAATGCCATATAATGCATTTCCAATGGTGTTTTGAACTTTTTTAATTTTTTAAAACTTTTACACCAAATTTTCTACATGGAAATTTGTGGACCCCACCTCATGAACACTGTCATTGCTGTTTCATTAACTGGCCACAGATAATGAAATAACAGTGCCAGTGTTCATGAGGTGGGGTCCCCAAAAGACTATGCTAAAACTTTGGTGAAAAAATGTGAAAAGATGGCTGTATTACAAGCGTGCATTGAGCCGTTCTTTACACAGGTGCATAACTTTGAAAATTTACAATATTTTTACTCCAGATTTTCAACATACCCATTTTTACACACCACCTTATGAAAAGTACAGCTGTCTTTTCTCACATCCTGCTCAAAATGTTTTTTTTTTGCACCTGTGGCATGGAATGCCATGGTTGCTTTTCAGAATCACCTTTTGGGACAGACTAATGAAATGATAGTGTCATTGTTCATGAGGTGGGGTCCCAAAAAGCCCATATTGAAAATCTGATAGAAAAAAAAAACTACTAATGGTTGTGTAATGAGTGCACGTAGTGCAGTTTCTATGCAGGTGCATAACTTTAGAAGTTTACAATATTTTGACTCAGATTTTCAGCACACTCATTTTTGACATCACCTCATGAACAGTACAGCTGTCATTTTTCACATCCAGTCCACAAAACATGTTTTACACCTTGGTGTGGAATGGCATTTCAGCACAGATTTGAACATTTTAACTATGGGGTTTATGAGGTGGGATCATAAGAAGAATATGTTGAATGTTTGGGTCAAAATATTAAAAACAAAGTATTTATTAAGTAACTTTATTTGGGATGTCTGTTGCACATCTGTGGAACACATTGCCTTATGGTGCCAATGAGCCAAGTTCAGGTGTGAATTCAGTGAGCCCATTTACTGAGACAAGGATGATGGGGAAGGTGCTGCAGCATGCACCAGTCATAACCTAGGTAGGGATGGAGCAGTGTTTTGGTGCAGATGCCACACCCTTTGGTGGGTCAGAGAACCTCACACACAGGGTATCAAGATGTGTGCCGAGGTCTGCTGGGCCCATGCACTGCATCATAACTGTCTCTAATATTATATTTAGCTTTTCAGGACCTACACAAATGAGGATACAATTCAAAGACTGTCTTCAATATTGTATTTATCTCAGACCTTCACAAATGAGGATAAAATTCCACTATTACAAAAAGAAGTGAAATTAGTTACCAAAAACTATATTAATACAGAGATTAGGATTGTAAAAATGCAAAGTGTACAAAGACAGGCAATGAAAAAAAGTACTAGGGATTTCAGGTTGTCAACCCTCATGCCCAGCTCTACCATGGATCAGACTACAGGCCCTGATTGATGAAAGCTTTGATGGATTATGTTTGACCATACTGTATCACTATGAGGCACTAGGCTGGAGCTGTATCTTGTTCATTGGACAGAAGTCTATGGATGTGGGGGATGGGCATTAGGTTTGACAACCTCAAGTAAGACCCCATCACTGATTCACCAGCACTGTGGAGACCCAAATACCTAATATTTTTTTCCTTTCCCACCTTTGTAAGCTTTGTGTTTTTACAACCCTAATCTATATATATACTTATGTTGGTGAACTTGTGCAGCCAACATCTTGCGGTAGTGCAGATTTGGAGGCGCAGTCACTGTTGGGTGAATGCAGGGCATGCTTCAGTAGGAGCATCCCTCATTCCTCAATCAGTCTGCATGCCGGTGCCACACCATGCATACTAATGTGATGAGCACATCTAAGGAAAGGTCTGCTGCAATCTGAGCAAAGCTCGTCAGATACAGCGGACCTTTCCTATGTGCTCAGCCATATTGTTAGCATGCTTGGCGGCCACCCAACTGCCGACTTCAGGGGTGCCCAATCCCTTGCTGGCTTATCATGGCCACAATGATGTGCTGAAGGGGAGCCACTCCTCATCCACATAAGCACCCTCCATGTGTTACATGCTGAGGGAGGTGCTCAATCCCCTTCGGCTCTTGGTCCCCTCACTTTCCTTGTGTGCCGACTCACTGAGAAGAGGTATGTGTTGGTCATTCCAATGCTTCAATATAACTTTTTTTTGCAGAGAAAGCTATAATAATTAAATGATATTTCTACTCTACAGAACCTAAACAGCTAAACTCACTCAGAATGCAGGTCTCAGGCATACCCCACACCAAGCTCTTTAGTCAGATTATTTTTAATACCCATCCAGAGAAGTCTGACCAGTAGGCAATCCCAAAAAATATTGAGGAGAGTATCCCCAGCCTTCCCACAGCTGACAAAATTCCCAGAAGATGACAAATCAAATCTAAATAGTTTAACTGGGGTGTAATACGCATCATGTAAAATGTTTATTTGGATGAACTTTAAATTATCACTGGAAATGTACTTGTATAAATCTTTCCACATCTTAAACCAATCCACTTCCTTAAAATTTGACAAGTTACACCAATATTTGGAGATCAAGAGTACCAGAGAAGATTTGAAAGATAAAAGGAATTGGTAAGCTGAGAACTTAATGAGGTTTTATAATTCTTTTAAAGATATCCTGGATAAAATTTTTATTACTATGTAACCAAGGACGAGACCAAAATGTGCTAATTGGGCATATTTTAAAGCAAATTACTTAATGAAGTATCCCTTAACCAGATCTAACTTATTTCTAACTTCTCTAAGGGAGAAGGTGGCTGTTAGATAGAAACATTTCCAATTATATATTTTTAAAGGAAGAGAACCAATGATTGGGAAAAGGCTTCTTATTTTGTTTGAAATTATAATTTGTTAAGCAAAGACTAATATCATCCATTAAAGGGAGATCCAGATAGTCACATATTTGTTCATGAATTCTGTATGAATGTCCAACTATAGAAATATTCAGAGATGAAGCTAAATTCTTGAATTTAATATAGAGAGCTGAATGATTAGAGATATTATGGGCTGGATTTTCAAATATGGGTGCAGGGGCTACATCCAACCCTGTGACATAGGACTTTAATGGCTGCATTGTGCCAATCCCCTTTGCCACAAATGCACCCAAATGTCAATCATCTGGTGCAGTTGTGACAGTTTCCATGCTTTATGGCTGCTTGTGCCAATGTTCTGACACAAGCACCATTATTCAGACTCCTGGGTGTGGTACATGCTAAGCCACATAATTGTTGTCTAAGCCGTGGCAATCAGTGGAAGGAATGGAAAATCCTGATCGTCAACAGGGGAATGCCACATGACCCATGCTTCATATGTTTGGTGCACAAGGAGCTTGCAGCATTCCCAGAGCATTGAAAACTGGACCTATATTTCTTCACCATCAAACGCTCTATAAGCAGCCAAATTGGTTGACATGAAGGTTCTTTATTACTAGTAACAACCCACCTGAAGTATTTTTTCACATGTCTAGCCATATAATATAGAACAAATACAGGATTTTATGACCACCTTGCTGTTCACTAAGAGTCATCTTATTATAAGCTAATCTGGGGGGTTTATTAAGCCAAAGAAACTCCACTAAAAGCAAATGTAGATTGTTAAACCTTGAAAGAAGTAAAAATAAACTCAACATATTTAAGGGACAGAAAATTTGGGGGAAAATATTAATTTAAATTGTATTGATCCTGTTTATAAGTGAAAGGGGAAGTTTCTTCCACCTTTCTAAATTATGTTTAATAGTGGAAATTAGATTAATAAAATTAAGTGATCTCATCAATGCTTTTTCTTGAGAAAGATATACACCCATATATTTTAAATGCCTTGGGGACCATGAAAACAAATTTGAGAATATCCACCTTTGAAATTACAACACTACTGAAATGTTCAAAAGTTTTTAAGATGGCCAGAACTGAAACATTTGGTTGAGAAATATGGAGTAAGATATCATCTGTATAAGAAGATAGTGTTAGAACATATAAATCAGTCTTAATTCCTTTAATATAAGGATAATGTTTTAAGTAGAAGAGGAGAGGTTCAAAATAAAAATTAAATAGAACAGTGGAAAGAAGGCATCCTTGCCTCATGCCAGAACATAAGTGTATAAATGAAGAAAATATTCCATTGGCATAGATCTTCGCAGAAGGACGAGAGTATACAACTTTTAACCAGCTAAGAAAAGAAGATGGAAATAAAAAATTTTTTAGCAATTGAAATAAAAATGAAATGTTTGTCCTATCAAAGGCTTTCTCTGCATCCAGGCAAACAAGGACCACAGGGAACCATGAATCCCTGGATGCAGAGAAAATATGAGTGAATTTTCTTATATAGTCTGAGGGTGAACTGCTGGACATGAATCCCACCTCCTCAGTAGAGATCAGACTCATCCAGCACGCCTTAATTCTCTGAGCAAGGATTTTAGAAGTTATTTTTATATCTCCATTAATACGAGAAATAGGTCTGTAACTATTAAGTTGATCCCTAGGTTTATTGGATTTTTTGAATTAAAATTATTATTGCCTCTAATAGGAAACAGTCTGTTATTTCATGTTCTAAGATGTAAGTGTAAAACTCCTTAAGAAAAAAGGAAATATCATCACAGAATGTTTTATAAAATTCAGAGTTAGCCCATTAGAGCCAGGAGATTTATCCAATTTAAGAGTATTTATTACATTAATAATTTATTGTGTAGTAATAGGAGCAGACCAAATCTGAGGCCACCTTAGGAATCAGGGTAGGACATTGACATTTTTCACAATATATTTGGTCATCCTTGTTGTTTAACTTCTCATTTATAGGTTTATAAATGTGCTTGAAACATTGCACAAACTCATATTTAATATCACACAGAAGTGTTTTAACAGTGTTGTCAATATTTGATTTTATAACAATAGTGTATCTATTGGTTTTCATCTTTTGAGTATGTGAACAGGCAATTTACCTGGTTTTCACCTAGGTCTGTATAAATAGTTCTGGTTTTAAAATAGAGTATTCGGCATTCTGCCTAGTAATTTCAAAGTTATTGTTCCTTAAGTTTTGTAATCTAAACAGATCTTGTTCATTAGGGTTAGTAACACATTGGGATTCCAACTTTTAATGTTGTCGAATAGCTCAACAAGTTTACTTACTCATTGCTTATTAGCTTAGAAGCAAAACTTATGAAAAAAGTCCACAAATAAAACATTTAAAGGAAGAACACATTATGCCAACCTTATCAACTGAGTTGAGATTGTATTGTAAAAATGTATTTATTTCCTGTTTGATAAAAAAGACACTATATAATTATCCTTTAGTAGCTGATTCTTCACTCTCCAATTCAATGAATTCTCATGAGGGGAGAATCCTAACGACAATGATAACTTAACCAAGGAGTGATCTGAAATAAGTCTAGGTATAATGGTTGAATCAGTCACAAATCTGAGATTAATCTTTACCTATCAAGAAATAATCAATTCTTGAAAATACTCTTCAGACAGAAGAATGAAAGGAACATTATTTACTATTTGGATATAAAGTTCTTTAGGATTTATTAAATTAAAGAAGTCCATATTCCAAAATGCCTTGTGATCTGAAATTGCCTTGGATCAGGACCTGATGATCTGTTTAACTGTAAGTCTAAAGAAAGATAAAGGAAGATTCCAATCTTCGCTTTATGTAACGTTGTAAGAAACATAAGGTAATATGGTTTTAGTTAATTCTGTCAAAAAGAAGTGTTATGGTTTGGACCATAAATACCCCCAACAACACTTGAAATTATTTATTGAACACTCCAAACAAGATAAATCTATCAGCAGTGTCTGCAATTGTAAGTGAATGACTGAATGGAACATTTTGTTTTATCAAAATAGCACCTTTTTTATTAGTAGAGTCACCTACTCCAAATGCTTGAGAATATCCCATTTTACACAGGAGATTAACTTTGTCTGTCAAGAGATGGGTTTCCTGTAAAAATACGACCTGGCATTTAAGATGATTAATATGCTTTACTATTTGTACTTTTTTAGATCTAGATCTAGCACCTTTAATATTCCACAAAGCAAAATGGATAGAATAAGACATTGCAACAGCTAAATAATTATGATGGAGTGATAAGTAGTAATTGTAAAAGGAAACTAGGCCCAGAAAAATATATAGGTCTCAAAAAACAAAAATCACCACCCTCCACAGTTAAAAAAAAAAAATACATAAATCTCCAATCAAACCCCATAAATAAAACTAGATAACATCTCCCCCAGTCCTAATTCAAGCACTCAAACATTTATAGAGATGAAGTATAACAAAAGAGGATCAAGTCTAAAATTACACACGAACAAACCCTAAACTCCTTTAGATGACAGGCAATGAACATCATGGGATGATATATACAGCTTAATAATCATTTAATGTTATGCCAAAATCTAATAGTATTCAATATTTATAGCTGAAGTGTAAATAAAGTTTAATGTATCTTAAAATCTCAGCTATTAATAAAATCAAATATAACCAGAAAAGATACCAAATTATTTAATTTTAAAAATCTTTGGCAGTAGTTTTGAAAAATGTTATCTAAACATCAACTATTTGGGCATAACTATAATACCAAATAAAAGTATCAGTATTTAACAATTTCGAGACCTATTAATAAATAAATGATTTATGGAATAATGTGACATAATGGTCCACTCCAAATAATATTTTTCTTTCAAATTTAAATCTAAAAGAACCTGTGTTACCCTAAGTAAGAGTGAAAATAGTAAATATGAACAGCGACTATAACAAAATAAGCATTAGAATCTATATAATAGTGTTCAAGAAAACTCACTTGTGGTTATAACCTTCATAGGCCTGACTTAAACAACTTACTTTAACCACTTAATTAGTGGAGTAATTGTCAAGACAAGAGGGGATAAAGAAAACCATACCTCAATATGTTAATAAGATTATTACAAAATTAAATCACATTAATAAAAGGGAGTTTGACTGTCCAGTCTACAGTGATATCTTCAGAGGTACACTATACCTGGTAACTTTCTCCATCAAAACAAAACTGTAGAGCAACTGAGCAGAGAGAAAAGGTTCACTGTAGTAGATATTACCACAGCCGAGATTTGATGAGTATTCCCAATAAGCATTTAGTGTTATGCTATGTAAATATCCAAGACATTGTCCAACCAGCAGTGCTTTCACATTAAGTAGATTTATAATTCTCTTCTCCAATTGAAATTCAAAGAAAGGTATAGCAAATAAAGAAAATCAAACTATCAGATGGGAGTGTAATTTTCTAGAAAATCCCATCCAATTTCTCTCCAAGGGTTGTTTTGAATGAAACAAAGTTAATTTTAGAGTCGCCAAACAAAGATTAACCTAATGTTGTAAAGTGAATTCTGCCTCATCTTCTAGAAACTTCTAGACAAGAATGGTGTTCTGTAGCATAAAAGGAGAGCACATCCTCCAAAACAGATAGGAAGTAAAGTTATGCTCGAAAAAAGGCTAATGAAAAACTTAATGAAAAAGTCAGATATCATAGAAAATGTACAGGTAGTAAGATGTCTATATAAGTCGGTACCTTCACATTCAGAGTCACAAAAAACACATCGCTTCACATGAGTTCATCTTGAATTAAATAAATCTGGGAAGTAAGAAGGCAACTCTTTCCAGGCTTTCTCAATGGTGTCAAAAGTATACCAAGAACTGTTCTTCTGGACGACCAGCTTTGCCAGCTATAACATTCTGTAATTAATACCGGCTGCAATTATTTTAGTAATGAAAGGAGCAAAGTCTTGCCTACGTGACTGAACTGCTTGTGGGAGATCCTGGGATATCCATATCTGTTTACCATCCCAACTCAGATTTTGCATGATTTTCACTTTAGATGGGATATGTTGAGTATCTAAATAATTCAAGAACTTCATGATAAATGGTTTAGGTTTCTCACCTGCTCACGGGATCAGCATTAAGGCTCTGTGTGCATGCTTATTAATATAAAACTGACAGTTAGGTGAAGGCCCACCAAGTTTTCACAGAGAACTCGAGCAAAATGGATCGGGTTTGACCCTTTGGAATTTTCTGCAAACCAACTACTGTATAACAATATTACTGCAGCAACTCCTTCCTTCGAGGTCTTCAAGCTTGGATTCAAGTTTAGAGATTTTATGCTGCAGAGCTGGAAGCTCCAGTTCTGTTCTCAGATGCCAGTCCTTCACTGAGAAGATCCTTGTTTCTGCTTTGCTCATCCTTCCGTAAGTTCCTCCATCTTTAATCTTATAATGTTAGCGCCATTCAGTAGTGCTTCCAAGGCCTCTTTCAAAGGTGTAAGTTTGAAAGAAACTTATTTTCAGTAAGTACTGAAGCCCGGTGTTAGATGGCCTCAGCTTTGGTAAGGTCTGTTTAGCCCATCAAGCCCCAGAAAATCCATCGGTAGTCAGTGGCAGAGTATGCATAGCAGGTGGTGCCCTCATTTCGGCATTAGTTTTTAAGAAAATCAGCCTTTACAAGTCCTAGGTAGTTCTGATCAAAAATAAGTCTTGACTTGACTGAATTAGTCAAAATGTGTTTGAGTATTTATTAAAATTTACTGGTGGTGATCTGAGACCTGCAAAGGAGCTGCTACTTCATCAGAACCATCACATGATCTCTATTGTGGGTCAATTTTAAAAGAGCCGCTACATCAGTACATGTTGTGCTGATCCCCATCTGTGGCAAACTCCCAATGCACCCTGGAACCTGTGCCGTATATTAGTAGAACAGGAGTTTCTGCACCAAAATCCCCTGAGTTGCTGCAGGTGGAGGGTTGTGCCAAACAGTTAGTGTACAGGAAGGGTTTTACAGAGGGTGCGATCAGCCCCCCAACCTGGTAGAAAGCCGAGCCCGGAACCACAATATTTGGGGGGTAGGAACTCTGTTACCCACAGGGTACAGTGCCAATGGTTATTTTTGAGGTTCCTATTTGGCAGTGTGTGCTGAAGCACGTCATGCTAGGGTAGCAGGGTGGTACCAGTCAATTGTGCCAGTACAGTCCAATGGAGCCACAGACAGGGTAATCTCGAGTGTTAAGTCACTGAACATGACCTGGACCCCTGGTGTTCTCAGCCCTGTAGGCTGTCCCATAGCTGTCATTGTCCCAAACAAGCAGGGACTGTCCCTGGCTGCATGGTATATGGTGCAGGATCAAGGCAGGCAGTTACCCACTGGCAACACAACTCTTGTAGTAGAACATGCCCCTGTGGCACAGCCCTCCTTGTGGTGGCATAGTGCAGCTTTGAGTGCCATAGTTGGAAAGACAGATTGGTTGCCATCCCTGTAGGCAGGTGACATACATGACTGTGGGAGACAGGCAGGCAATAGACCACTTATGTCAATTAGTTTTGGTGCAGGCACCTTCTGTCAAATTTCACCCTTTGAAAATCAGGCCCTCTAAGTTCTGTGTGTTGTGGAGGGTCCATTGTGAAATAAATACATTTTTAATGCTGTTGCCAGTGGTACTTATTTGTGTCCTCCTGTGTAACATATATGGGTAGAATTCATGTCAAACCAATTAAAAAAATAAAAATAAGGGGTAATGTTACACGGTCAAATCAGTTTTTTTCATTTCTTTGTTTTGTTTACAAAGCCCTCATTTCATGACCAAATGGTAAATGCTGCTCCTGTCCCATATTCATTCACACCCCATTCTTACTATAATGCATGACTGCCAAGAGACATGACAATAGCTTATTAAAAACAGAAGAAATGTCAGACACAGCCCTTCTCATTAAAATAACATAATAGATATCTGTGCTGTACAGACCTCTTTAATATAGTTTTTCTTGTTTTTTTTCCTTTTAATTTCCTCAGAGACCTTGATGGGCAATTCAATTCAAAGTAATGTCACAGAGAAGAAATATTTTTCTTTCCTCTTTTTGTATAAAAATCCTGCCTATACACTTAGTTGCTGAACTGACAAGAAGGCATGCCCAGAGTGTTCGTGAGAGAATTGATGACAGATTGCTCAATGAGAGGACAAATTCAACAACGTAGGATCACTTTAAACTGTTCAGGTGAAATTGTGGAGATTACTGACTGACAGACAGTCATTTCTACATACCTATCTGGAATGCGCACATACTTGTCATTCACACAGACTGCCCAGCCCCTTTCAGAATCACCTCATGATTTCTGGAACTGACATCACACAGACTCATGCTGGCAGCATGTCTCGATAAGCAATTTTTCTCTGTTGTGGTCTGATGCAGACAAGTCAGAGTGATACACTGACATGAATTCTGCCAATATGGTACATTAGAAAACTCAAATAAGTACCACTTGGCAACAGTAATTAAACTGTATTTATTAAAATAATGCCAAAATAGCCAATACAAAACAATGACATTTAGGTGAATACCTGCTCTTTAAACAAAAATATGGAAGGACAATTGGGGGTGGGGTGGGGGCCACTAGACAACAAGGAAAAGATACTGGCAAACAAAAAAAAGGATTTTCTACTCACAAAAAGATATTTTTCATGACTCATGATATGAAAAATTAATCTTTTGTCATAACGAATGGGAAAAAGATTTATAATCTTAAAACAAATTACATTTCATTAGCATTTCTCAAATGGTTAGTGCAGAATTCATCTAAAGCAGCCCAAAAACCAGCTATATGTTTTGGTCACTCTCCAGAATGTCATTTATGTGCTTTTATAAATTTGAATGTTTCGGAAAAATGGAAAACAAGATGGCAGCCAAATGAAAAAGGATTTTCCTGTCACAAAAGGAATGACATCGGTATGGAAAAAGTTTATTTTTTTATTTCTTACAGTTACCTTGAGCCATTTACCAAGCATGCTCAGAACCAAGTTATGAACATTTTAAAATTAAATAACTTTTGAATGGATTAATATTTTCTCACCAAACCAGCAAAAGACATGTCTGTGAGCCAGCCCATTTCTACCCAGAATATTTCACATGAAATTTCCATACCATCTGGGTGCTACTGGTGTCAGACAAAAAAACACTAAAACCAATGGGGAAAAAAACTGATGAGAATTAACTTTTACACTATCCAGAACTCAGAAACCACATATTGGACTGAACTGAAACTTGGCACATCCTGAGATCTACCACACAAAACCATGCATGCAAAATTATATGCAAATCTGTTAGGTGGTTGCAACATTATTAAAGTGCAAAATTGGGATGTAACTTTAGCTGACATCCCAACCCTAAATGCATCCTCATAATCTATTAATTGATTGTGGTTGACCCAATATATTGTTATAATTACGATGGTTGACAGCCCTAATGCTCATCTCATTCTCATATACTCTACCCATCTCAGCTTCTTTCATGGTCGAATGAGGTGACGTTAGGTTGACAACCATAAGGCACACCCCATCTTTAGTGAAGATGCAGGAGAGGTGAAACAGTAATTTTTTTTCTGTTGCTGTCTGGTGGTGGGGGGTGGTTTGGGAAACCATAATGCCACATTTCCCTGCTTGTCGCTTCAGCCCTAACTAGTCCATTAACATATGTATATATATATATATATATATATATACAGTGAAGCCCACCAGGTTGAAGTTCAACTCTGCAGAATTCTGCTGTAGAATTACTGCAGCAAAGAATGCAATTTCTGTAGGAAGCATGTGAAACTTTACTTCATCGTGGAGGCTTCACTGTATATACTGTATATATGTGTGTAACTGGCACGGTGGCATCAATAGTTGGAGTTAAGTGCACAGCTCATGTTAAAGCCAAATATTTGAACTTTAATAACTTTGAAACCCTTTAATGGATTTGCATGTAGTTTGGCATGCATAACCTCTAGGATAGTTCTTTTGAAGAACCAAATGTCCTGTGAATCCATGGTGTGGTGTTTGAAAGCATATACATGACAGGGTGGGTGGTATTGGCTATACCCATCTGCGCAGGGGCATAATGAGGTCTGACACTGCAGGTGGAGGGCCTTATAGCCCTTGAAAGGGTGAGTATAGCTCAATATCACCCACCCTGGAGTGAATTATTGCACTTAGAAAATGGACTACATATTGCATTTTTATGTAAAAAATACATTTCAGAAATCATGGTAAAGCTATTTTTTTCCTGTAAAGAAGTCCCTTCACTGGTACATTTGCCAGTAGAGTGAAGGGTAATGCTGTGTTTTATGATTTCTTCACTGGTGAGAAGGTTCTTCCCCCAACACAGACACTGAGACACCCCTTTATCTGTCATCTTTTGTTTTTTGTTTTTTTTTATGCTGAGATGGCTCCTTTACCCCCCCCCCAGTTTATGTGGGATGCCAGTGCCGAGCTTGATTCGGGAAGGGAAGTAGTACTGCAGTCAGGCATAAGATCCACAGGGCTGAGAGGAGGTACCTGGTATAAAAAAGTCAATGACTTTTGTTAAAAGATTTCTTCTTTCTAATTTTTTCTGGAGTGGAGAGCTGGAGGCAAACATAGCAAATTCATGCATGCACTGTCAGGGAGAGGTGAAACCATGGTGGTGATGGTGGTAGGAGGTGAATTTGAGAATGACTGACAGTGCAGTGGATTTGAGATGAAAACCTTTTTTTTCTTTACTGTGGAAATACTGGCGGGGTTGTTGGTGTTCTGGGGAGAGAGCAGTATGTGGTGGAGCTGGAATGGTGCTCTGTCAGTCTCATTCAGACTGAGAACTCGGAAGTGTTCTACTAACTACAGAAAAATAAAGGTACTTTACTTTTGATCACTTAGCTTGTGGGGGTGGTTTGTTTGTGGACAGTTAGCAGGGGAAATATTTTTCTAAATGGCTGGGGGCTGGGACTTGACCAACTGCCAAGTCGCTATCCCAGTTGCCAACTCGTTTGCAAAGTAAGAGATAAAAATGGCCGCTGCAGTGTTTGAGAATTTTGGGGTGCCCAAGAACATGCCAGGTAGTGAGGCACCCCGAATGGGAACTTGTTTTAAGCAAGGCTCTATTGACTAATACCTGCCCGCCAAGATCATTGTCCTAGCCAATCAGAATGCTAGGATTATCTTGTCCATTTTCTAAGATACAGAGTGTCACAAAATCCTAAATTTACCAAGTTATTAAAATTTATTTCTACAGCCGTTTTTCAAATATTACTATAGGGTGTGGTCTGAACTTTTCAGGGTAGAAAGCATTTGCCTCACAGATGTGACTTTTGATGGTTTGGTGAAAAAAATATTAATCTATTCAAAAGTTATTACACTTTTAATTTCCCCATTATTTCCTATGGGGAAAGTTAGATGTACCACATGAAAATACTTTTCTTTTCACAGGTGGTACTCCATTTTTCCATGTAGGGTCACATAGAGCCTAGTTTGTTTTTGAAGAGCTCCCTTGTTTTTGTAGGAGCTACTGTATTTTCTTATGTAGGGTCACATAAAGCCTGCTGTAGTTTCACAAAGTTCTGTTGTGTTCACCATCTTGTTTTCTCCTTAGCAAGAGACAGAAAATTCAGAAAATATGTAAACATATGTCATATAAAAAGGAAACATCAAAACTTAGCTAAACGGGACACATTTAGCTACATTCTGATGTTTCTTTTTTTAAATAGTGGCCAGAAACACATTTTATGGGCATCCAAAATCCTGAGTTCAGAGGTTAGGGTGAGGACCACATCTGCCATATCCTCTGTATGAGAACAGCAGGATTTTCTTGACTTGTGCAGTCACATCTTGAACTTGTGCTGCCGACTGCACTCTGATGTATGAGCTTCTGTTTTCCTGGTGTCTAGTGGCACCCCCCACCCATCAGTTAGTGTTCATGTTCCCTTTCTCCCTGGTGTCTAGTGACACCCCCCACCCTCCTTATTCATTCATTTATTTATTTTATCTGACATTGGGATGCCCACCCCAGGTATCAGATGGACCCCCCACAGTCCCTTCTGTTTGTTTGCAGACAACAGGAGGCACAATCCCCATGTCAGCACTGGAAGACCCTCCCAGCAGTTTGGGACACTGGGGAGCTCACTAACAGTGTCCCCAAATAATTATTTAATTTTGCTTTAAAGAAGAAAACCTTCCCCAATGTCTTTTGTTTTTTGTGCCTGAAAAACAGAATACAGTCCCTCGTCATCCTTGCTGTCCCCCTTCCCAATCACCAGCCTTCCACTCAGCACCCGGCACACACCCCTTACCCTATACTTAACTCCAGAGGTCATCTGCTGCCATCTTTTGTGGACTGGGACGTGTCTTCACTCTTCAAAGCTGAACCACAAACTGAGGAATCAAGTCAGGTGCCATATAATGTGCAGTATTATTTCAAAGGTGTTTTGAACTTATGTTTATAACTTTGCCATTTTTTAAGGTATTTTTTCACCAGATTTTCAACTTGGATTTTTTGGGATCCAACCTCTTGAACTCTGTGACTATCATTTTGTAACTTGAGAATGAATGTCAGTCTCTGCAGGGTTGGGGTGGGGTGTTAGGGTTGGAAATACTAACACCACATTTCCCTACTTTTGTCACTTTAGTAACAATACTAACTGATGCATTAATGACGTTTTTTGCAATGAATATATATAAATATATATATATATATATATATATATATATATAGGAAACTTTCAGGTTTGATAGAGGTTGGTCCAAGGTGTGTGCTTTGTGGTTCTTAGGTCCCATTGTTAAGTAGTTTTTAAATTATTTAATAAAAGGGTTCCAATTTTGAGCATGCGCAGCTCAGAAAATCAAGGTTCTATTCATAACTGAATTTTTGCGAAAGCAGCAGTTTGCACTATACGACACAGCTGTCTTTAACATACGACTGCTCTGTCGTATAGAGCAACCCCTGCTGCTGTCATCACTCATAGGTCAGGGACAGAGCTACCATCATTTGTAGTCCTGCCATCTTAACTGTGCTGTGACTTTCAACTGTACATCTGCACAGCAGTGGCCCCAATCCAAGGTGGCAGTGAGTGTATTTATTTATTTACTTATTTTTTATTAGTACAATCTGACACTGGGATGACCACCACCAGTGTCGGATGCCCACACAGCTGGTTGTGTCACACACACACACACACACACACAGCTGAGTGGGACACTGGGGAGCCCACCCCCAGTGTCCCAAGGTAAATTACTTTTATTATATGTATACCAACAAAAAAGAAAACCATCCCCAATGTCTTTTTTTATTCAAACCTAAAAGAAGGAAAACTGTTCCTCATTGTCACTGCTCACCCCTCCCCATCCTGATCCTCCCACTGAGCACCCACCTCCTCGCAACCCCCCTTGCTTATCCTATACTTACCTCCAAGGTTGTCCGGAGTCATCACCTTTGGACTGGGAAACCTCTGCACTCTTCAAAGCCAAACCATAAACTGAAGAATAAAACTTTGAGCTGTATAATGTATTTGACATAGGAGCTGGTTACACTATACAACACAAATGTCCTTTACTAAACAACAGCTGTGTCATATAGTGCAACCGGCTCCTACTGTATGCCAAATACATTATAGAGCAGTAAGTTAAGGTTCCAGAACCCTAACCAGTTACAGAAGTCCCTACCTTCTGCAGTATGGCACCCAAAATAGATCAGTCAGCAACACAGACTGGTCAGTGGTTCATGGGATGCCCCACATAATTTATTTATTTATTTATTTATTTTCAGTATTGTTAGCCAACACCGGGATGCCCACCCTTTGTCAGATGCTTCCCCCCTTTTTACTCACTGATTTTATGTATGCCACTGCTGACATTGGGATACCCAATCCTTGTGTCAGCATTTACCCCACCTCAGCAGTGTGGGACACTGGGAAGCCCACCCCCAGTGTCCCTAAATACTTTTATGTTTCCCTTGAAAAGAAAAAAAATCTTGCAAAAGTGTTTTTTAGCCTGTAAAAAAGAAATCAGTCCCTCGTTGTCACCACCATCTCCCTACTCCCACCCTACCCTTCCACTGTGCACCCACCACCCCACCACCATTACCCTATACTTACCTCTGGCGGTCAGCTGATGCATTCTTCTTTGGAGCGGGACATGTCTGCACTCTTTAAAGTCAAACCATGAACTGAGAAATACAGGTAAATGCTGTGTAATGCATTTCCAATGGTGTTTTGAACTTTTTTTTACTTTTTTCAAGTTTTTACACCAAATTGTCAACATGGCCATTTAGGGATCCCACCTCATGAACACTGTCATTGTTGTTTCATTAATTGGCCCAAGAAGGTGAATCTCCTTTTGGGACTGATTAATGAGATAACAGTGCCAGTGTTCATGAGGTGGGGTCCCCAAAATGCCATGCTAAAAATTTGGTGAAAAAATGTAAATAAAATGGCTGCATTGCATGCGTGCATTGAGCATTTTCTACACAGGTACATAACTTTGAAAATTTACAATATTTTTACTCCAGATTTTCAACATACCCATTTTTCCACACCACCTTATGAAAAGTACAGCTGTCTTTTCTCACATCCTGCTCAAAATGTTTTTTTTTGCACCTGTGGCATGGAATGGCATGGTTGCAGTGCAGAATCACCTTTTGGACAGACTAATGAAATGATAGTGCCAGTGTTCATGAGGTGGGGTCCCAAAAAGCCCATGTTGAAAATCTGATAAAAAAAAACTACAAACGGCTGTGTAATGAGCGCACGTAGTGCAGTTTCTATGCAGGTGCATAACTTTGGTAGTTTACAATATTTTGACTCCAGATTTTCAACACACTCATTTTTTGACATCACCTCATGAACAGTACAGCTGTCATTTTTCACATCCTGTCCAAAACATGTTTTCACACCTTTAGTGTGGAATGGCATTTCAGCACAGATTTGAACATTTTAACTATGGGGTTTATGAGGTGGGATCATAAGAAGAATATGTTGAATGTTTGGGTCAAAATATTAAAAAACAAATAATTTATTAAGTAACATTTATTGCAGGGATGTCTGTTGCACATCTGTGGAACACATTGCCTTATGGTGCCAGTGAGCCAAGTTCAGGTGTGAATTCAGTGAGCCCATTTACTGAGACAAGGATGATGGGGAAGGTGCTGCAGCATGCAGCACCAGTCATGGCCTGGGTAGGGATGGAGCAGTGTTTTGGTGCAGATGCCACACCCTTTGGTGGGTCAGAGAATCTCACACACAGGGTATCAAGATGTATGCCGAGGTCTGCTGGGCCCATGCACTGCATCATAACTGTCTCTAATATTATATTTAGCTGTTCAGGACCTGCACAAATGAGGATACAATTCCAGGACTGTCTTCAAGATTGTATTTATCTCAGACCTTCAAAAATGAGGATAAAATTCCACTATTACAAAAAGAAGTGAAATTAGTTACCAAAAACTACATTAATGCAGAGATTAGGATTGTAAAAGTGCAAAGTGTACAAAGACAGAAAATGAAAAAAATATTAGGGATTTGGGTCCCCACAGTATTGGTGAATCAGTGGTAGGGTCTTACTTCAGGTTGTCAACCCTCATGCCCAACCCTACCCTGGATCAGATGACAGGCTCTGCTTGAAGAAAGCTTTGATGGATTATGTTTGACCATACTGTATCACTATGAGGCACTAGGCTGGAGCTGTATCTTGTGCTTTGGACAGAAGGCTATGGATGTGGGGGATGGGCATTAGGTTTGACAACCTCAAGTGAGACCTCACTACTGATTCGCCAGTACTGAGGAGAACCAAATGCCTAATTTTTTTTTCCTTTCCTGCCTTTCTAAGCTTTGTGTTTTTACAGCCCTAATCTATATATATATTTAATATATGTATTTTTTATGTTGGTGCACTTGCACAGCCAACATCTTGTGGTAGTGCAGATTTGGAGGTGCAGTCTCTGTTGGGCGAATGCAGGGCACACATCAGTAGGTGTGTCCCTCATTCCCCAATCAGCCTGCATGCCGGTGCCACACCATGCATACTAATGTGGTGAGCACATCTAAGGAAAGGTTTGCTGCAATCTGAGCAAAGCTCATCAGATGCAGCGGACCCTTTCTACATGCTCAGCCACATTGTTAGCATGGTGGGCGGCCACCCAACTGCCGACTTAATCCCCCTGCCAGCTTACCATGGCCACAATGATGTGCCGATGGGGGAGCGCACTTCCATCAGCATAAAGCACTCCTCCCATGTGTTATATGCTGAGGGGGGTGCCCAATTCCCCTCGTCACTTGGTCCCCCTGCTTTCCTTGTCTGCCGACGGGGGTGCCCAATCCCTGTCAGCATAAATTAACCCCCCTTTTGTTGTGTGCCGATGATGGTGCCCAATCCCCCATCAGCTGCAGCACCCCCCCAAACAGTTAGGTGGCACACTGGGAGCCCACCCCAGTGTGCCAAATACCCTGTAAAAAAAAAACTGTCCTGCAATGTTTTTCTTTACCCTGTGAACAAAAAATGGTCCCTCATAGTCTCCCTATCCACCACTGGCACACAGCTGCTGAGAACCCTGCCTCCCACACCCCCACCCTATACATACCTCTGGAGCTTGGTGCAATGATCTTCAGTGGACCGCAACATGTCTGCACTCTTCAAAGCCAAACACGAACTGAGGAAATGCTGGTAAACTGTATAATGGAATGAATAGAGTTTTTTCAACTTTGATGCATATCTTGGGCATTTTTTTGACTTTCTGCAACAAATTTTTAACATGAGGTTTTTGGGACCCCTCCTCATGAATTCTGAAACTGTTATGACGTTAATCAGCCCTGAAAGGTGATTTCACAGTCACTGCATGGATTCACCTTTCGGGACTGATTAATGCAAAGACAGTGTCAGTGTTCATGAGGAGGGCTCTCAAAAAGCCTATGTTGCAAATTTGGTGGGAAAAATTCAAAAAGTGGTTGTTTTATGAGCATGCGTTGCGCAGCTGTTACGCACGCTCGTAACTTCGCGAATTCACAATATTTTCATGCCAGATTTTCAACATTGTCATTTTTCTTCAACTCCTTGTGAACAGTACAGCTGTAATTTTTCACATCCTGGCTGAAATATGTTTCCGCACTTCTGGCGCACAATAGCGCAGTCACTGTCAGAAATCAGTGTTTGGGGCAGATTACAAAAATGACAGTGACACTGTTCATGAGCAGAAGTCCTGAAATGCCTATGTTGAAAATTTGGTGACAATACTCCTTAAAATGACTGTGTTACGAGCGTACGTTGTGCAACTTGCATGCATGCTCGTGACGTGCATTTGTAATATTTTCACTCTGGGTTTTTACCATTGGCATTTTTCCACACCTCTTGATGAACAGTACAGCTGTCATTTTACATAGCCTGCCCAGAATGTGTTTTCGCATGTCCGGCGCAGAATAGCACGGTCAATGTGGGAAATCGGTGTTCAGGACAAATTACAAAAATGACAGTTACACTGTTCATGAGCAGAGGTCCTAAAATGTATATGCTAAAAATTTGGTGATGATACTCCATAACATGACTGTGTTACGAGTGTGCATTGCACAGTTTGCATGCACACTCATAAGGTCACGAATTTATAATATTTTCACTCCAGATTTTCAACATTGCCATTGTTCTGCACTTCCTTATGAACAGTACAGCTGTCATTTTACATATCCTGGCTGAAACGTGTTTTCACACGTCTGGTACAGAATTGCATGGTCGCTGAGCAAAATCAGTTTTTGGGACAGTTTGAGGAAATGACAATGATACTGTTCATGAGCAGAGGTCCTAAAATGCCTATGTTGAAAATTTGGTGCTGAAAGTCCATAAAATGACTGTGCTGCAAGCGTGCGTTGTTCAGTTTCCACGCAGCCTTGTAACTTCATAAATTTGCAATATTTTCATAAAACATTTTCACCACTGGCATTTGTGCACACCTCCTTTTCAACAGTACAGCTGTCATTTTTCACAGCCTGGCCAAAACGCGTTTCCACAAATATGGGGCACAATGGCGTGCTCACTGTGGGAAATGACCTTTTAGGACACATTAACAAAATCACAGCATTACTGTTCATGATGGGAGGTCCCAAAATACCTATGTTGAAAATGTGCCTAAAAAACTCTCAAAAATAATTGGATTGCGGACGTCTGTTGTGCAGTTTGTATGCATGTTCATTGCTTCACCAATATTTCATATTGCCACTTCAGATTTTCAACGTTGCCATTTTTTACACCTCTTCATGAACAATACAGTTGTCATTCTCCACATCCTGCCCAAAACTGTGTTTTCGTCCCTCTGTCACTAAATGGCACAGCCACTGTGCAAAACCACGTTTCAGCTAAGAAAGTGATTGTGCCCCTTTTCATGAGGTGGTCTGACAAGCAGCCCATTTTGAAAATGAGGAGTGAAACTACCACTACATGCCTATGGTGTTAGGGTTTCCAACTGTAGCACCCCACCCGGTATGGACTGACAGGTGTCAGGGATGTGACTTGGGATCATCGGATGTAATGCTCACACTGTTCCACACCCCACACCCACTCTGCAGCCACTGACAGGTATCATGGTGTGTCTTGCACTGTTTGGCCACAAACTTCACCCCACACTCCTATACTGCACCCACGTCAGTGTATTTTCTTATGGAATGGGGTAAGTATGATGCCCAAAGACCCAAAAGCACACCATGACACTTGTCAGTGTCTACAGGGTAGGGTGAGGTACAATGCCATGAGTATTATAGCTGATGACCCAAAGGCACACCCCAGTGCCTGTTGCTCTCTACAGGGTGGGGGTGGGGTTGGCATCACTTCAATACTTCACTGCCATTCCTATTATGTGTCTCTAGCTCCGCTACTGCCAATGCCAGCGCGACAACATTCGGCATTGACAAATGCTTGTTTAATAATACTGTACTAAAGTATTACAAAAATTCCTAGTAATACCATCACTCTGGGAGCGATAATGTCACCATTCATGAGTGATAATACT
This sequence comes from Neoceratodus forsteri, assembly GCA_016271365.2. Lineage (NCBI taxonomy): Eukaryota > Metazoa > Chordata > Ceratodontiformes > Ceratodontidae > Neoceratodus > Neoceratodus forsteri. The sequence goes on along the minus strand of CM057453.1, from coordinate 1,208,512,692 downwards.
ATTGTTCAGGTGCCGTAATAGTATTGTTCAGGACCTGAACAGTAGTATTATCACTGAACCAAAACAACGCAACTGCAAGTCTGCCACCCAATGTCACCCAACGCATGCCTTCTGATTGGCCACTTTTCCTTAGTGGGTGGGTAGAACAATTCTTAAAACATGGTGGCCATGTCTCATTTAGTGAGACTGAGCCAGGTCCTTGGTATTGCCCCAATTTTTTTTTATTTTAAGTGTGCCCAAAAATGAATTTATCTGGTTGAACCTGCATTCCTCGTTCACCAACAGAAGAAAAGATAGGACTGCCTACCAATTTTACTATGGCATGCTGACGGGAAGTGGAGGCAAGGCAAGTGACACAATGAGTGAGAGACAGGGGGAATAAGACAGCACGAGACAGTGTGGTGGTCAGCCAGGCCCAAACAGTCCTTCACTGAACTGGCCAACCACCCATCTCAGAATGCAAAAAACAAACTCAGATCCATATATTTTAAAAAATAACAAATAGCTCAGTGTATATACTGAAAGGCAATAAATCTATCTAGAGGTTCTGGGGTCACTGGGAACCTCTTGAGCTTCGCTCTTGAGGTTCCCTATGTCCCCAGAACCTCTTGATGGAATTACTGCCTTGTAATATACACTAACCTATCAACTGTTCTGTTTATATTTATGCAACAGGTGTACACATAAAAACTGTGTCATAAATCCATTTATCTGAGTCACTGTGTAGATAAACTAATTTATCTTCACATTTACTTCATGCAAAGTCACGTGAATTGCTATGTATTATATTGTGCAAGTCACGCAAATTCCATGGTATTCTGTGCTAAGTCGTGAAAATTGTTCACTATCCAGCGCTAAAGGTCAATATCTCAGTTTTCATCAAAATGGATATAAACCAAAAAAAGCCTGTTGCATAAATGGAATATGCGGGGGGGTGACTGTGTTAAAGTCATTTATGTAGTACAGTTGCCAGTGCCCTCTCGTAACCGTCACTCATGGCTTCACCACTCATGAGGTTAATTGAGGTCATTAGCGACCATAGTGGATAAATGAGTTATCACAGTTATCACACAGTCACTTCCCACATATCCCATATATATATATAGATAAATAGATAGATATATGCCACGGTAATGGCACTATAGTTAGGGCTGAGCAGACACTTCTTATGTTAAAGCCAAAATGTTGAACTGTAATAACTTTGCAACCATACAACAGATTTGCCTGAAATTTTGCACACGCTTTGTGGCTTCATAGATCTCTGGATCTAGTAAGTTTTGTTCCAGTCAAATTTGTGATTGGGTGAAGCTGAGTGCCAAAAATGTGTAAAACATCACTTTGTTGGCAATTTCTTTGCTCAGGGCTGTAGCACAAATGGTTTGAGGGTGTGGTCTGACATTGTCAGGGTATATGGGCTCTGGGTCACTGATGTGCCTTTTAAAGTTTTGGTGAAAAAATATTAATCCATTCAAAAGTTATCAAACTTTGAATGTTCTCATTATAGCCTATGGGAGAAAACATATGTACAACACAAAAGTTTCATGAAAGTACCGCAACTTTCACAAAAGTCCCATTGGTTAACATGGGGGACTTTCGCAAAAGTACCTTGGAACATTTTGCAAAGCCTCCATGCTAACCAATGGGACTTTTGTGAAAGTTGCAGTGCTTTTGTGAAAGTACACAGGTAAACAGCCCCAAAAAGACAGTTTCTTTGCCACTTCATAGCAAAAAGACGGTTAGGGCATTTGGGCTGAAATTGGCAGGGTGGCAAGCCCTTGCCCAAAGATGTGTCTTTTGGTGGGTTGGTAAAAAGATTTACACTGATTCCATAGATACAGCATTGTGAAGTCAAGAAATTCCCATAGGATAACATTGCAGTGCCTGTGGTGCATTTCGGTGCCCATATCTTGAAAACGGTTCAAGATATGGATTTTTCGCTCTAGGCACCTTTGTGTAGACTAAGCATGTGTGGAGGATTCCGAGTCATGATTACAACTACAGTGGAGTTTTTTACATAGTTGTTAGGATTACTGAGATATTATTAAATTAGTGTTATAAGGGTTCCTTTTCATGACTCTAGGGCTGCAGCATGTCTCTGTACTTATGAGCAATGGGACCACAGGGCCCAGAGGCCTGTGCTCTCACATATGCATACCATTATGCAAAAATGTGAGTGGGGGGCATGCCATTATGCAGTGCTGGGATCACAGGGCCCAGGGAGATGATGTTCAGTACAATGTCTCTACACTTCTGAATATATGGTAGTGCAGGGTCTGAAGGGCCCTGTGCTCCAACAAATGGATAAAATTACACATTCATGGCAGTGTGAAGGGAGCACAGGGCCCTCAGAACCCTGCACTCCCATGACAGCATACCACTTATATTGCACTTTCTCAAAAAGAAGGGAAATTCATTGCAAAAAACTCCATTAATGCATCAGTTAGGGTTGATAGTACAGTGACAAAAGCATGGAAATTCGATGTTAGAGTTCCCACTCCTACCACCCGACCCCTCCTACACACACCAACAGGCATCGGAGTGTGCCATGGGGTCCTCAGGTCTAACTCTCACCCCATTCTCCTATACTGTACCATGTCAACTTATTTACATATGGAATGGGGTGACAGTTGGGCCTGATGACCCATGGTACACCTCAATGCCTGTTGGTGTCTGGAGGAAGGGGTGGGTGGTAGGGTGGGAACCCTAACATCAAATTTCCATGCTTTTGCTATCTCACTCCAATCTATGTTATATTTGATGTGTACAAAAGTGTGGGTCTCTCTTTTTTTCTGTTTTACAGTTATTTACATTTGTTTGTTGCAAAAAGAGAAAAAAACATTTCTGCTATTTTTTGCTAATTGTGAAAAAATAAAAGGCATCTATAAATGAAACAACACTCATTTTCTAGATATTTTTGTGCTGAAGAAATTTCATGTTTACAGTGCCATGCTATCATTTTTCATTTTAAAGTTATTCACATTTGTTTGTCGAAAAAGTTAAAAGCAAATTGAATGTTCTGCTGATTTCTTTGCAATTATAAAAAAAATAAAAGGTAGCTATAAATGAAACACCACTCATTTTGTAAATATTTTTGTGCTGAACAACTTTTGTTCTCACAGTACCATACTATCAGTTTTTGTTTTAAAGTTATTTGCATTTGAATACGGTTAGTACTGTTACTGAAGCCAAACATTCTGAGTTCCAAACCTTTTGTGACATACCCAGCATGAAAACTTATCCTTTGTGATATATCTAACTTGAAGATATCTGATATATTCACATGTGATCTGTGAGTTATCTCAAACATCTTCCTGAACAGAGACCCACAGGTGTTTTATATTTATACAATGTGAGGGTGCTGGTTATCGGGGAATTTACCACGGCTGGCGTGGTTTGCCCATGAGGTGTAGCCGAGTGGGCAAATCCTCACCAGCCGCAGTAAATCCCCTGATAACCCACACCCCCAAGTGGCTTATTGCGATTATGCCATTACATTCTGTGATGGATATAAGTTTAAATGTTTTTATTTTATTTATTTATGTCTAAAAAAATGATTTTTGTAAGAAACATCCTCCATGAAAGAAAATATGCATGGCACTAATGTATTCTTTATTTAAGTTTTCAGAGGTAGAGAAAGAACCTTCCAGTCGAGTTAATACTTAGACGCACAGAAACATATCAAGATAGATTACATATTTTCATCAGTTAGCCCGAGGACAGAAACGCAGCAGCAGAGCACCGGCCTCCGTTAGCGCCGTTAGTTTGAATACCGGCGCGCCTTTCACATCGCACACAGCAGCCAATTTTGTTCCCCTACAGGATTGGCTGCTGCGTGCGACGTGTATAGAGGTGCCGAGTTCAAGCTGGCAGCTGTGGAGGGTCAAGGTGATGTGCTCGGCTGTATATGCGACTGCAGTATCGGGGTTTTGGCCGGTTGGAGAGGAGCGATGTACGGGATGTCTCTGGCTTCTTGAGGTACGTTTTTTGTGCAGTCTAATTCTGTGCTTTCATTTTGGAGGGTTTTGAAAATTTCATCAAGTTCACTTTCGTCGATTAGGTCAAAGGAGGCATCCATTTTATTGTTTTCGGTTTTTTAAATATTAGGCCTACCGGTGAATGTTAGCGAGAGGAAAGATGGCGGCTTTGAAACGTTGGAGGGGGGGTCGGAGTGATTTTTTTACAGGGTGGCAGGAGGATGTGGCAGGCTGGCACCTTTGCCAGTGATTATCATAGGATTTACAACAGGGCCAAGGTGCCAGTCTGCTTATGTGATTGGCTGATTATTTATTTGTATGGTATAATTTAGCAATAATGCACTCCAGGGAGTGGTATATCATGGGATATCATCACATCTTGGGTGTACTGTGAGGCATGAGGCCACAGGCTGAGTGCCACATGTACCCAGTAAGTTTTGATATCCCACGATATACCTCACCCTGGAGTGCATTATTGCTATTATGAACTGCCTTAAAAACTTTTATCAGTTAAAAAAAACAACTCTTAAAAGCTTCTGAAAATGCCTTTTCTGGGATGTTGGAGGAGTATATTTAAAAAAAAAATTGTTCCTGAAGGGCTCTGGGCAGCAGGTGGCGATGTTATAAGTAGAGTTTGCGGAGAAGGGGAGCTATGAACTCTGTCTCTCTCAGTGCCAGCACTACACAGATGCCAAGTATGTTCTGCCTGTGTTTGTCCTGATCCTGGTTTCTACTCTAGGACCGGGTGAAGATATGTGTGTGGTATTTCTTTAATCCGATCTACTGAGAAGAGTGTTCTCAATTGGAAGAATGCAGGTGGATGCTTCTCATTTTCCGTTGGGAATCAGTAAGTCCCCACCCCGGAGCCGGCATGCATCTTTGACATTTTTGTTGAGATGCTGTAATAACAGTGCACTAAGTAACTTGATGGTTTACTTTAATTAAATGTTTTAAGCAGCGTGTGTTCCAGTTTTCTGTAGCATCCTGTTGTGAGTGACTACATAGTGGTTTCCTCTGTTGCAAGTGACCATGTGGCAGTTTAGAAGCTGGCACATTGAGCGAGAGGAGGTGTAAAATGTGCAGTGCTCAAAAAGGTGCAGTATTTAGGATGTGGAAATGTTGAGTGGGAGACACTGGTGGGGGAATAACAAAATGGTATTAAGTGCAGGCACAGTGAGTTGGGAGAAGCGTGGCTGGAGTTGCTCAGCTACTCTTTTGATGTTGGCTGTTATGGATCAAAACATCCCTATTGGATGGATTTATTCTGGGTCAGGAGGCTGGAGGTTTTTTGAAGCCAGGAGTATGTAGTCCAATATCATCACAGCTTCAAAACCTCTCAGCCAATCAGCTTCCCCAGTTCATATATATATATATATATATATATATATATATATATATATATATATATATATATTATTCTGGTACAGTAGCACCAGTATAGTTAGGGTTGAGGGACGACTTCTATGTCAAACCTCAATTTTAGTACTTCAATAACTTCACAATGGTTCTATAGATTTGCATGACATTTTGCATGCATAATCTCATTGGGTAGGTCTGTTGATGAGGCAAATTTCATTTGAATCACATATGTGGTTCTGAGATACAGAGTCTGAAAAATTGTTAAATGTTTGTGTTTTTTGTTGTTTCTTTGTCCACCTGTATCTCAGAAACTGTTTTAAATTGCTGTCTGAAAACTTCAGGGTAGAAAGCCTTTGGTTCACAGATGAGCCAGTTCCTGGTTTGGTGAAAAATAATATTAATTCCTTCTAAAGTTATTAAATTGTGAAGTTACTATTATTTTCTAGGGAAAATTATAGATGTTTAGCTTGAAAAAGGATTATTTTTTGCAAATGGCTAATCCTTTATTGCAGAGGGGTCATCCTGTATCGCAGATGGTAAATCCTTTTTCAAGCTGCTGCCATTTTGTTTGATGGTTAGCAAGGGAAAGAAAACAAATAAAAATGATGGATTTCAAAAAGCAAACATCAGAACCGATCTAAACGGGACCAGTTTAGCAACATTCTGATGTTTGCTTTTTAAAATTATGCCAAGATTACCATTTCTGGGCACCCACAGTTCAGGGTGCCCAGCTTACGAGATAAGCACTTCCCCACATTGTCTGTATGAGAACTGCTGGAATTTCTTCACTTCTGCAGCTGTAGCTGAACTCTGCAGTGTGAGTTGTCCTTTTTCCTGGTGTCTATTGGCACCCCCACCCACTGATCACTGTCTCTGACTCCCTATATATATATATATATATATATATATATATATATATATATATATATATATATATATATATATATATATATATATATATATATATATATATAGATATATATAGATATATATATATATACATATAGATATCTATATATATAGATATATATCATAGATATAGATATATAGATATTATATATATATCTATATATATATATATATATATATATATATATATATATATATATTCCCTTGAATAGTGGCACTCCCTACCAACTGATTGCTGTTCCATCTTTCCCTGTTGTCTAGTGGCACCCCCCACCCATCGATTTCCATTCCTGATTGTCTAGTGGTCCCTCCTGCTGATGTCCGATCACTGTCCCCATAACTTAAAAATAAATCCTGGCAGTCTAGTGGTCACTCACCCCTCCCCTTATGTCTGACGATCATCCCTGTAAGGAAAAAAAAAGTCTGGTAGTCTAGTGGTCCCTTCCCCCTCCCCAATGTCCGATCACCATCTGGTTATAAAAAAAGAGATTCTAGTAGTCTAGTTGTCCCCCATTTCCCTGATGTCAGATCCCCGTCCCCATATAAAAAACAAATTACCCGGTAGTCTAATACAGTAGGTGCTCATTCATAGCTCAGCCAGTGGCCAGCCTTGGAGGTGAGAGGAGGGCTGTGCTGGTCTCAGACCAGGAATTGGGATGGGGGTGGGGTTGTGGCTCATTACCTAATAGGGTGGGGGACCACTAGATCACCAGGAAAATGAATACCTTTTCAGGGAAGGAGGACCAAGGAGGGGAGAGAGAGAGACCACTAGACTACCAGAAATTGTTTTACTTTATTGGGACAGTGATTGGACATTGGGGAAAGGAGGGTGGGACCACTAGACTATCAGGGTCTTTTTTGTTTTATAAGGATACCATGATCAGACATTGGGGCAGGGACCACTAGAATACCAGGGACATTTTTCTTTTAAAAGGGATTGCAATCAGACATCAATGAAGGGGGGGGGGTCACTATACTACAAGGGACATTGTAAACATTAGTTGAAATAGGATTTGCACAAAATAGGACCCTGTTTCACTGAAAAAGGATCCATTATGGTGCATTCCCATTCACTACAAAGGGATTAGTTTTATTTAGGATCCTATTTTGTAAAAGGATCCATTATCATGCTTTCCCATTGACTACAATTGGAAAGCAAGACAAAGGATCCTTTTTTGCAAAACAGGATTCTACATCGTGCTATTCCCATTGTAGTCAATGGGAAAGCATGATAAAGGATCATTTTGCAGTTTCAATGTTGGTTCATAACTCAGCCTTTTCTTAACATTTTGACCCCAAATTTTCAACGTGGCATTTTGGGGATCCTACCTCATGAACAACAGGACTGTCATGGTGCAGCTCCGACCCAAAAGGTGATTTCATGGTCGCTTGGTGAATTCAACATTTGGGTGTAATTTGGAAATGTTTTCTGCCCTTGTTTATGATGTGTGGTTATAAGAAGGCAATGTTGAAAGTGTGGGGTGAAAGAATGTAAAAATGTTAAAGTTATAACCATTCATTGCAGTTTTGCTATGCGTGCTCATAACTTTGCAAATGTTATATATTTTCACCCCAGATTTTCAACTTAACCTTCTTATTACCTCACTTCTTGTATGTCACAGCTGTCATTTTTCAAATCTTGGCAAAAATGTGATTTTACACCCGTGGCACAGAATGGCATCAAACTTGCACAGAATTACATTTTGGCAGGGATTTGAAAATGTTTTGTACCAGGTACATGAGGTGGGGTAATAATATGGCTATGCTGACAATTTGGTCAGTGGTTGTCCTATAAATGGAAATGCAAGGGCCCAAAAGGTCCTGTGCTTTCACAGCTATATACATATATGCTTCTATGGAGGAATGGGAGAGCAGAACCCAGAGGGCCGTGCACTAGCAAAGAAAAATAAGAATATGATTATGCTATCAGAAAAGTAAGGAAATTAATTGCAAAAAACTCCATTAATGTATCACTTAGGGTTGCAGTTTCAAAAGTAGGGAAATGTGGTGTTAGGGTTTGCAACCCTAATACCCCCCCCCCACACACCCAACAGTCATCAGGGTTTGCTTGAGGTCATCAGTCCTAACGCTCACCCCATTCTCTGATACTGTACCCATTTAAGCTTATTTAATTATGGAACGAGGGTGAGCGTTAAGGCTGATGACCCCAAGGCACCCCCCGATGCCTGTTGATGTGTGTAGGGTGGAGGGTGGTGTGCTAGGGTTGGAAACCCTAAAGCCACATTTCCCTACTTTTGTTGCTGCAACCCTAACTTATCCATTAATGGAGTTTTTTTTTTTAACTTTATCCGATTTATTGTAATCCATATTAATATTACATCCAGTTTCACATCACATCTTGATAAGAACGTCAATACAATACTTACATTCTATTCTTACCTTCTATTCTGGTTCATTCTTTCCTATATCTTACTCTACTGCTTATTCAAACATTCTAATATTTAACCATTCTCAGTCTCTTATCTCATCAGTCTATAGAGTGGAATTGTGGGCCCACATTATCAGGCCTTAGGCCCATTAGTTGGTATGTCCAGTTTGTTATAACGTGGCCCATTGTACTGTCCCAGATCTGATTATCCATCTTCTTCATTTCTTCTATCTTGACATTTCCTTTTCTTTTCTGAGAGTTCCACTTCCACCTTTTTATTACATATCTCATCTTTTACTCTCTACTTTTAATCTTTCCTTTTAACCAAACCTTTTATAACTATAACAACTCATATTTATCTAAGTAAATGCGCGCTTTAACTTATATATCCATTCTGTCATCAGGTTCTATTGATATTCAAGTGTGTACTTATGTGTGTCTGCGTGTCTGTGTGTGTCCCCATCCCTATTACTTAAAAGGAAGACCATCTTTTCTTAGGCATTCTTTGCCCTTCCATTATTGATTCCTCCTTTTTGCCTTTTACCCCAACTCGATCCCTTCTTGTATGCCATTTTATCCTTCCTCCTCTTCCCCTCTAATATCTGCATCCGTTACCTCCGAACTTCCATCCCCGCCCCTCTTTCCAACGGTACCAGGGTCCCCAAATTTCTAGAAATCTATCCTTTCTTAGCTGAATCGAGTGTGTTATGTTTTCTAATCTCTCAATTTCCTCCACTTTGGAGGTCCATTGTCGAAAGGTTGGTGGATCTTGTTTTAACCAGTTGATGGTAATACATTTTAGGGCTGCAATCCTCAGTATCTGATATAGCTCCACGGTTTTCCTCTTTTGAGAGGATAGGGTTGGCATTCCTAGGACAAGATCCTGAAATGTATAAGGTACATTCAGCCCCCCCATTCGGGTCATAGCTTCTTGGATTTGAGTCCAAAATCCTTGCAGCTTTACACACCCCCAGAATATATGATAATGTGTGCTTCGTGGTTCCCCACATTTACGCCAGCAGGCCTATGACACCTGGGGATTAAAGTGTTTGGTAATCATAGGGGAGCGAAAGTAACGTGTCAGTATTTTCCAGTTAAATTCACGCCATGTCACTGCTGAGGTTACCTTCCATCCCCTCTGCATACGACATTCCCAATCTCCATTATGGATTCTCTTCCCAGATTCTATCTCCCACCTTTTTCTGATTTCTTCTAACACCAGGGTGCCCTTCTCCTCTATAAGTATTTTGTACAAAATTGAAAGGTACGGGAGTTTATCTTTAATTCTCCTAGAGTACCACCAGAATTCTTCCAGGGGTGATAAGGCCCTATTGGTTCTTTGGAGATTTTCCCCTGTGTTAATAAAATGCCTAGTTTGAAGGTACCTATAAAAATCTTCTCTACGTAATGTGAACCGCTCTTGAAGAGTGGCATACGCAAGGCAGGACCCTCTGTCTATTATTTGTTTAAAGGTTGTTAGACCCTTCTGTTCCCAGAACACATATCCTTGATCCCACCTTGGGGAACAAAATTTGTTGTGTGTCTGATTAACGATAGGGGGCCCAAGGTATTGGGGGTATTTGTTTTTTTCCTAAGTCTGAGAATGATCTTCAAGGATTGTCTTACCCAAGGATTTGTGATTAACCGCCAGTTATGTGGGTCAATATGACATGTTGGATATGTCCATATTTTACTGTTGGGGGCTGATTCATTTTCAATGAGATACCACCCAGACTCAATACGTTGTTTGGCCCACGTGACTATTTGTGCTCCCTGTGCGGCTAAGTAGTAATGATATATATGTGGTAGACCCAAACCTCCCATCTCCCTAGACTTCCTCAGGGTGCCTAAAGCTATCCGTGGACGTGCCCCTTCCCAGATGAAATTAGAAATTTCTTTCGTAAGTTGGTTCCAGAATTGAGGTGGTATAGGAATAGGAAGTGTCTGAAATAAGAACAATAATCTGGGTAAGACGTTCATTTTTATAATTTGGATCTTGCCATAAAGAGAGTGTGGTAGAAGTTTCCATCTGGCAAAATCTGATCTTAAATCCAATAATAATTTAAGCAGGTTGTTACGGTATAGCTTGGATGTATCCACCGTAACTTGTATTCCCAAGTACTTAAATGTGTTTCTCTTAGCCCATGTAAATGAGAAGGCTTCCTTTAGCTGTCTGTTAAGGGTGCCACTCAGCACCACCCTCTCTGATTTAGATAGATTTATCTTATATCCTGCTAAAGCCCCGAATTTATCTAAAGTTTCTAGAAGGTGCCGGAGGGAGCTCTGAGGGTCCCGCAAGAAAAAAAGGGAGTCGTCCGCATAAAACGCTGTTTTGTGTTCCACTCCCCCTGCCCAAATACCTTTAATGTGTGGGTTGCCCCATATCCAGACTGCCAGCGGCTCCAGAGAGAGGGCAAATATCAGTGGGGACAAGGGGCATCCTTGCCTAGTGCCTCTCATGAGAGGCAGATGGTTTGATAGCATGCCGTTCACCTTAACTCTTGCTTCAGGTCTGTGATATAGCGCTGCAACTGCCGAGATAAAATTCTCCCCAAGCCCAAACTTTGACAGGGTGGACAACATAAATTGCCAGTCCACCCTGTCAAAGGCCTTCTCAGCGTCCATGCTAATTGCTACCTGCAGTGCCACTGAGCCTCTCTGAGCTGTTATAATATTCAGGTGACGCCTTATGTTATCTTGCAGGTATCTTCCTGAGATAAATGCTGTCTGATCAGGATGGACCAGAGTTGAGATGCAGCCCTGTAACCTATCCACCAGTACTCCTGTAAAAATTTTTAGGTCCACCAGCAGCAAGGATATCGGGTGGTACGAACTACACAGTTCTGGGTTCTTACCCTGTTTTGGAATCACTGATATCTGGGCCAAGTTCCAAGATGGTGGGACCGGTCCCCCCCCACCAATATCTCATTGCAGGTGTCTCGTAGCATACCCACTACTTGTGGGCCAAATCCTTTATAGAATTCGGCTCCAAATCTGTCTAATCCCGGTGCCTTACCATTTTTTAATTTTCCCCATAATTTCTTGAACTGCAATAGGAGCATTCAACTCCTTCTTCACCTGCTCTGGTAGTGAGGGTAACTTAAGACCCTCTAAAAAAGTTTTCACCACTTCTTTATGCCCTGGCAAGGTGTCAGCTCTGTATAATTCTGTGTAGTATTTTTCAAATCTCTGAGCTATTTCTGCCGGAGAGGTGGTTGCCCGTTCTGTGTCATCTCCCTGCAAGCGCATCACAGTACTACTTGCCCTTTCCTGTCTGAGCTGCCATGCTAAAAGTTTCCCTGCCCTGTTACCCTGTTTTTTGATATTATATATATTATAGTGGCATGGTAGTGCCACTATAGTTAGGGTTGAGTACCACATTTAAGGTTAAAGGTGGAAAATTTTCACCTTAATAACTTTGCCACTGTATGACAGATTTGCCTGAAATTTGGAAGACACAGAGCAATTTCATAGCTCTTGGGATATGCCAATTGTTGTACCAGTCAGATATACGGTTGTGGAGTTATTAAGCGACATTCTGTAGCACATTTACACTTTTTTGCACATTCTTTGCTCGTGCCTACAAATGGCACGATTTCTGTGACCAGTCCAAAAACTTCAATGAACATGTGGCCAGGATCTCCAATGTGTCTTTTGAAGATTTCATGAAAAAATATTGAACGGTTCAAAAGTTATTCAAAAAACAAATTTCCCATTATAGTCAATGGGAAAAGTTAACAAAAAATTCGACAGTGTCACAAATGCAAATTTTAGTGTCACAAATTACCCTAGTAGTGTCGCAAATCCACCATTTTGTTTTCAGTTACTGATCACAGAAATGCTTGGCATTTAAAATTGGGACCCTATAGGGACATAATTATTTTTGTGTTTACCTAGTCAAGTCCTGACGATGCTAGGAATGTCTTTATTTTGGGGTTAAACACCCCAGAAGTATGTATTTGAAATTTTTCAGAAAAGTAGTGTCACAAAGTATGTCGCACCTATGACACTTTCATGATTTTTTTTTTTTTTGCTAAAGTGTCGTGATTTCCAACATTACTATTCAACACTATGGGGAAAATGACAGGAATTCTTTGCCACACTGCTGCAAAACACTGGTTTGGTCTGTTCAGCTGAAATTTGGAGGGAGGAAAGCCAACATCCTACAGATGCGCCTTTCGGTCATTTGGTGACAACATATTGCATGGACAGAAAGTTACCGTGCTCCGAAGTTTACTCTTTTTCCCATAGACTAACATTGCAGCTTCTGCCACACCTTTCGGGGCCCGTAACTCGGAAACGCTTTGAGATCCAGACTTTTTGTCACAAAAGTGCTTAGCCCCCTACCAAGGGGCTAAGTACAAAACTAGCCAGGAAAGTCAAAAATAATATGCAATTTAAATTTTTTTTTCTACGTTATACAGTTCCTGAGATATAAGCAATTTAGTATTCCAAGTGCTCATTTTCTGCTCCAAGGCCCATTATTATGCATGTATTCTTTGTATTCACTGTGTTTCTATGCAACTTTGGAGGAAAAAAGGGTAGTGCTCATTACTGTTACAGTTAGTATTTCATTTGTGTTTCCATGCCCGCTGTATTATGCTCTCGGTATGCCACCATGTGCATTACCTTTGTGTTTATTTGCACTTGCATTTGCGTTACTGTTACCATTTGCGTTTCCACCACCGCTTGTGTTTGCATTTCCATTTGCATCACCGTCTGCATTTTCATTTGTGTTTGTGGCAGCCCTTCCATTTGCGTTTGTGTTTGTCTTTCGTTTGACGTCATCGTCACTGTTACCATTACCATATGCATTTCCAATTGCATTATCGTGACCGTGTGCATTATGGTTTACATTTCCGTACACACTTGTGTTTCTGTTTCTATTTCTCTTCCCTTTGGTGTTATTGTTGCTGTTACCATTACCATTTACATTTGCAGTACCATGACTATGCATGCTATGGTTTGCGTTTCTGTATGCACTTGCATTTTGCGTTTCCATTTCTGTTTCCTTTGGCGTTATTTTTACTGTTACCATTACCATTTGCATTTCCAATTGTGGTACCATGACTGTGCATGTTACCAGTTGCATTTTTGTATGTGCTTGCATTTCCATCTCCATTTCCATTACTGTTCATTTTGGCATCACTTTGCGCTTGTGTTTCTATTACCATTTGCATTACCATTTACGTTTGCATCACCATGTGCATTAACATTTGCACTTGTATTTGCATTGCACTTACTGTTACTATTAGACCAAAAATCACATGGTGGGAGCATGGGGCCTGAAGGGCCTGCACTCCCACCACCACATTCCATTCACTATTTATAGTCCTCATTCTCAAAAAGAAGGGAAATTCATGGCAAAAAAAAACTCATTTTAATGAATCAGTTAGGGTTATTCCACAGTGACAAAAGTCAGAAAATTCGATGTTAGGGTTGAAACCCCCCCCTTGCACCCCACCACCCTGCCCCCCAACTGGCATCAGTGTGCACGTTGGGGTCATCGGTCCTAACTCTCGCCACCATTCTCCTATACTTCACCACCTCGGATTGTTTATACATGGGCTGGGGTGAGAGTTAGGACCGATGACCCCAACGCATACCCCAATGCCGTTGGAGGGCAAGGGTGCAAGGGGGTTTCAACCTAACATTGAATTTCCTCACTTTTGCCACTATGGAACAACCCTAACTGATGCATTAAACAGAGTTTTTTCCATATATATATATATATATATATAAATATATATATATAAAACTACTGTGTACATAAATGAAATTTATGCACACAGTAGCTCAAATAAACATTCTTATGTCATGGAATTATATATATATATATATATATATATATATATAATTAGAGGCAAAAACTCCGTTTAATGCATTAGTTAGGGTTGTTCCACAGCAACAAAAGTGAGGAAATTCACTGTTAGGGTTGAAAACCCTAACTCCGACTCACCCAGCACCACACACACACAGACACACACACACATTTCGTATGGGGAGGACCAAGTCAACACAACCAATGACAGACATCCAGCAGCAGGTGACAGAAATAACAAACAATTGTCTAAATGTACTACGAGACATCCCCACCCACCTGACCAGGTACTGCATGCTCAGTGGAGATCAACAACAAAATTGAGGCCATGTACACCAAACGTACACATCCCTGATTGCAGCTGCACTAGCGTACCACACACTTAGTAGTTGCATGGCCTTACCTACAGTGCCCCACACCACACCACAACTGGTACTTTGCGTTATTCAATATAAATGCTGAAGGTGCATGATGACAGTTGTAGAAAGGTTTTAACACTAGTGAGTATACATTAATTAAGAGAAGCACATAAATTAACTACAAGACACTAGCATGCTCAAGATAAAAGTAGATACATTTAGTAGGTGATTTACATAGTAGTATATTTACTGCAATGGTTTACTCAACATAGAGAGGCTGATGTAAATGTATGGAAAAACATTGCCTGTTCAACGCTGTGAAATTGTACTGCCAGTATCACATGCATTCTTACTGATGAAGGTGTACTGCTGATGTACATACATAGACCTTCAGTGTGTTTCAATACTAAAGATGCAGTAAGTATTCTTTGTAAGAAACATTGTAATTGCATGGATCAGGCCAAGCAACTTCTAAATATCATAGCACTACTGAGCCAACAATGATGCACCTGTATCGGAGATGTATATAGGATAGATTTTCCTGTAGGCACTTACTGAGTATGTTGTACCTGATAAAGACAATCTCATTGCATCTGTGATGACTAACTTATTCAAATAGTAATACATCTACAATTGTTGCAATGAGTGATCTATGCCACTTATGGACACAGTGTGATTTTTTTTAACAGTTGTTTCATACTCAGGCTGTATGCCTACTGTTTGGGTTTGTCACACTTCTGTCACTGATGCTATCAAAGTGATAACTATGTTAATTGTGGTACAACAGGAATCAAGTAGGTATGGTGTAATAAACAGAATGTCTTTTAGTATTGATTTAACTCACAATGGGGTAAGTGTACTAGGACAGCAGGGGTTATCCTCTATCACTGACTCTGTCAGTTATAATCACACTAGGGTTTAGATGACTGTAATGATCAAGTTACACTGTTCATCTTCATGAGTTCATATTCACAGCCATTCTCCAGTAACTAGACAGTGTATGGTGTAACTGGGTGGGACACTGTGTTGCAAAGCTGCTGCAGTGCCTAGCAGAGGGAGAGTATCTACTCATAAAGACAATTAAGCAATAAGGCATGACCAACAGTTATGTTAAATGGTCTGTTAATCACCTTGTAGGGGTTTAATGTTGAATGAGGCATAGCCGAGTGCCACATGTCGCTAGACAGTGATAAACTGACCATTGACATAATACCTGGGAGTGGCTTATTGCTATCATAATAAAACTGTTTTTTAAACAACATTAAACCATGTTCATCATATGGTTAGGCTCTACATGTATGTTAATAAAAACTAAACATAAGGCTGTTACAATGTTTACAGTCAATTAGAAAGCTGCATTTCTCAAACCCTTGTTATAATTAGAGATATTATACCTGTACAACTCCTTGGTTTTGCTGAACTCTATTGCTCAGGTGGCCCACCACAAGTGGTGTGGTCTGGTGTGGGGCATCGGTAGGTAAGGCCATGCAACTACTAAGTGTGGTACGTGTGTGCAGCTGCAATCAGGGATGTGTCACGCTTGGTGTACATGGCCTCAGTTTTGCTGTTGATCTCCACTGAGCATGCAGTACCTGGTCAGGTGGGTGGGATGTCTCGTAGTACATTTAGACAATTGTTTGTTATTTCTGTCACCTGCTGCTGGATGTCTGTCATTGGTTGTGTTGACTTGGTCCTCCCCATACTTGAATGTGTGTGTGTCTGTGTGTGTGTGGTGCTGGGGTGATCGGGAGTTAGGTTTTCAACAACAGCTAACTTCCCTCACTTTTGTCGCTGTGGAACAACCCTAACTAATGCATTAAACAGAGTTTTTGCCTCTAATTTCCCTTCTTTTGAGAATGATAATGAGAAATAATGATATCAAGCGGTGATGGACGCCGCCAAAGGGCCATGCTCCCGCCACATGATCTTAATGGCATACTAACGGAGCGTAACGAAACGATGCTAAAGTGGCACATGGTAACACGCAGAATCGAACAAAAGGGCAACGCACAATGTGGCGAGGACGGAACCTTGCCTGATGTCTTGTCAATAGTAACATGGTGCCTGTAAATGGAAATGTCAATGGGCATGGTGCGCAAAGTGAAACAGAAGAGAAACAATACGGTACAGACAAATGGCAAAAAGTAACAGAAATGCAAGTGCAAATGAAAGCATAAAAAGGATAGCGCCGCGTGGTAGCATTAGGGTGTGCATTGGGATCATCAGCCCTAACTCTCACCCCATGACATGTGTAAAGCAGCAGAAGTATAGGAAAATGGGGTGAGAGTTAGGACCCACGATCCCAATGCACACCACAATGCCGGTTGGGAGGTGGGTGGGGTGCAAGGGGGGTTTTCAACCCTAACAGTGAATTTTCTCACTTTTGTCACTGTGGAACAACCCTAACTAATGCATTAAATGGAGTTTTTTGCCTCTAATTTCCCTTATTTTTGAGAATGATAACGAGAAATAGTGAATGTAATGCAGCGGCAGGAGCGTGGGGCCCACCGCATAATGGGGTGGCGGGAGCGCGGGACTCCCCACATGATGTGTTGTGGCATACTAACAGGGACAGCAATGCAAACAGAAATGCTAACAGTGGCGCACATGGTAACACAAGCGCGAATGAGAACAGAAAGGGTAACGCACATGGTGGCGTAGACGGGAATGGTCTGCCACGTGATGTGTTGTCACATAGTAACATGGTGCCTGCAAACGGAAATGTCAATGGGCATGGTGACGCAAAGTGAAACAGAAAGAGAAACAGTACTGTAGACAGAAATGGCAAAAAATAACAGAAACGCAAGCGCAAATGAAAACGCAAAGGATAACGCACATGGTGGCGTAGACGTCAATGGTAAGTGAAACGGGTACAGAACCACAAGCGGAAAGGGCAACAGTAACAGTAATGTAAGCGCACAGGCTGGTTTTCCCCAAAACCTGCATAGAGAAAGACAGTGAGTACAAATAATGTATGCATAATAATGAGTATCGGCGCAGAAAATGAGATCTTGGAATACTAAATACATTATATCTCAGGAACCGTATGACGTAGAAAAAAAATTTAAAAGTCATATTATTTATAACTGTCCTAGCTAATTTGAATCTTAGCCCCCATCAGGGGGCTAAGAAGTTTTCTGACGAAAAGTCCGTATCTCACACCGTTTCCGAGATACGGGCCCTGAAAGGCGCAGCCAATGCCGTAATGTTATCCTATGGGAAAAAAAGAAAAGTTTGGAGCACCATAACTTTGCCTCCCTGTAATGTTTTTTCACCAAACCACTGAAAAGCACATCTGTGGGCAGTTGGCTGTCTTCCTTCCAAATTTCAGGTAAAAAGACCAAACCGTTATTTTGCAGCAGGGTGCCAAAGGATTTCTGCAATGCGTTGGGCGCCGTAATGTTATCCTATGGGAAAAACCGACAACTTTGGAGTGCCACAACTTTGCCGCCATGTAATATTTTTTCAAATCAACACTGAAAGGCACATCTGTGAGATGTCTTCTGCGTTCCCTCCAAATTTCAGCCTAAAACTCCCAACCGTTCTTTTGCAGTGGAGTGCCAAAGAATTACTGTTATTTTGGGCATAGTATCGCAAAGTAGTGTCGTGATTTGCGAAAGCTTTCACAAAAAATTTGCGACACTTTCGCAAGTGCGACACTACTTTGCGACACTACTTTTTCCAGAAATTTGAAAAACATATTTCTGGGGTGTTTTACCCCAAAATAAAGACATGGCTAGCATCCTCAGGGCCCGACTAGGTGAATACAAAAAGAATTAGGTTGCTAGAGGGTCTCAATTTTAAATGCCAACCATTTTTCTGATCACCAACTGAAAACAAGATGGCGGATTTGCGACACTAACAGGGCCATTTGCGACACTAAAAAGTGCATTTGCGACACTGTCGAACTTTTTGTTAACTTTTCCCATTGACTTATAATGGGAAACTGTTTTTTGAATAACTTTTGAACCGTTTAATATTTTTCATGAAATCTTCAAAAGGCACATCGAGGACCCGCCGCATGCTCCTGAAGATTTCGGACGGTCAGCATAAACCGTACAACCTGTAGACGCGACAGAATTTCCAGAAAGCGTAAGCGCGCACAGATCACGCTTAATAACTCCGCAGCCGATATCCGAGCAGTACAAAACTTGGCAGATCCCAAGGCCTATGGTTCTTGATCATGTATGCATATTTCAGGCAAATCCATTAAATGGTTGCAAAGTTATTAAGGTGCAAAATTTTGGGTTTAACATAGAAATGGCTCCTCAACCTAACTATGGTAGCACTACCATGCTACCATAAAATATATATATATAATTATTTATTATTATATATATATATATATATATATATATATATATATATATATATATATATATATATTATGCTGTAGTGTGGACAAAAATTCCATGACATAAGAATGTTTATTTGAGCTACTGTGTGTATAAATTTCATTTGTGTATGTAGTAGTTATGTCATCTACCATTTATGTACATAGTAGCTATGTCATTTAGCATTTATGTATGTACTAGATATATCACTGCCCCCCCCATCACCAAGTCAGCTGGCACTTCTTTGCATTTTCACTTTTCCCTCACTAAGTACACTGAATCATACTAACCGCAGCTGCCAACTGCCATCATGCTTTGTTTTCTATTATAGAGTATACATCTTTCTGGGCACTAAAGTATCCAAATTACATGGCACACCAAAACAAGGACTTTCAAACAAATGAAACTCGAGCTGCTTGCTACTTGACTTTGTTTAACCTCGAGCTGCTCACTAAATTCTTGGTCCTCTCCGTTTTCACCCCCCCTTCAGTTATCTCCATAATTCTCTGTGCCCATCTCAATACCATTTACTCTCAGATCACAGACACATTCTGAAGTGGCAGACAAATCAAGGACTTCTGTTGGCAGAAATAAAAAAAAGACTTTAAAAAAAATGTAATTGCAGGTTCCACAACCACCATATATCGACTTGCCCTGGTATTCATCCACTCAGTCCCACTTGCTTAAGCCTGCCACCATGTTAGTAAGAAATTTTCAGTAAGCTGCTCCCTTAGCCAATTAGTAGCAGCTCAGTGGAGTCAATGCCAGTGTCATAACATGGTGTCCATCACATCAGCCATGGCAACGACACTCATCTAGAAGCCAAGGAGCATACTTTCACAAAGGAAGTCAAAAAATGTTTTAAATTTTAAAAACAACAAAAAACATAAATAAAAATAAACTCTCTCACAAGGTCCCTGCCTATTGCATAAATGAAACACACAACAGGGACGTTGTTGAATACACAATTTATTTTCACTTGTGCCGTTTGACCTTGGGCACATCACTCATGGCTTATGTCACTCATGAGGTTTCCCAAGGTCAAATGGCATGAGTGAAAATATATCACTTATTCAACAGGTCCTTGTTGTGTATCCCTCATATTATAGTGGTGCAGTAGTGCCACTATAGTTAGGGATGAGTAGGCACTTTAATGTTAAACCTCAATGTTTGCACTTTAATATATATGCAGTCATTCAGTGGATTTGCACAAAATTTTGCATGCACAGTTTTGTGGGTAAATCTCTTGATGTGCCAAGCTTCACTCCAGTTGGATGTGTGGATTCTGAGATGTAGATAGTGAAAAAATGCCAAAACAAATTGCTGTTTTTTGCTGCTTTTTTGGCATTGTGTAGCACCCAGATGGTTTGGAACTTTAGTCTGAAATTTTCAGGGTAGAAATGGTTTGCCTCAGAAGGATTTCCTTTGCTAGTTCGGTGAAAAAATATCTGTTCCAAAGTTATTACATTTTAAAAATTTAAGTTCTGAGCATGCTCAGTAAGCATTTCAAAACAGCTGTAAAAATGATTATTTATGAGTTATGAGGTGACTCTAGGCATCCAAGCCAGGATACCTAGAGTCATCTCATTGCTCATGAATGATAATGAGCTTATTTGAACACCCATTTTTTTTTAATTGAGGAAATTAGAAAAATAAAGTGAAAACTACAAGCTATCCCTCCTTGGGAAGCTTGGTTTGTTCAAAATCACCGTTTACAAAAATGTATTTTTGGTTTCACCTGTTCATTGCAAGAACAGTTCCATATGTGCCCCACATTTTAAAAAAAATGTAACCATAAGCCTAGCTAGTGAATAATCTTGAGCTTATTTGCATACCTATTTTTAAAATTGATGAAATTAGAAACACTGGCTAGATATTTCTGCATTCACTACAGAAATAGGAGACTACATCTCTCAGTAATGAAATTATGTCAGCTATATACTGTATGCACAATGCCTCATTTTGAAAATAAACATCTGAGATCTTATATTGTTTTAACCACCACAAAAATAGGAGACTATGCCTCCCAGTAATGAAATTAGAAGACAAATTCACATTA
Organism: Neoceratodus forsteri; assembly: GCA_016271365.2. Classification (NCBI taxonomy): domain Eukaryota; kingdom Metazoa; phylum Chordata; order Ceratodontiformes; family Ceratodontidae; genus Neoceratodus; species Neoceratodus forsteri. The sequence goes on along the minus strand of CM057453.1, from coordinate 1,208,491,488 downwards.
TACCAGCAAGGTCTTGTTATGCACATTTACAAATTAGGTGCTGCAATGCAGTCACCAGTGCTAAAATAAGAGACTGCACTTCTAAATAATAAAAATTTAAGTAAACTTTATAATCTAACAAGAATCCATCGTTGTTGTTTGTAAATCAATCTATTAGTTGTTTTATACTTCTGTAACCATTGCCAGAATAAGACTTAGCTGATTTAGCAAATAATGGACGTCCTGTATTTCATGTCTAAATGCACTAACAATAAATATAGACCTGAGGTATGAGATGCTACATAAACCCTGAGGGCTTTATTAAAGCATCCCACACTGAGGGTGTGCATTAAATTCTAATATGTACACTTCCCCATCTTTTATTTTATGTAATTGCTGGTCAGCATTTTTTCCAGCTGGAGTTCTATGAGCTTGTGTGACAGGCAGGCAGGCATGTACACACACACACGTTTCTCCTTCTGTCATGCCATCTTTTTGAACAGCTGATTTTTGTTTTACTTTTTTTCCCTTAGTTGTAGACTGAAGTCACGATTGGGATTGCACTTACCTCAGTCATCCACAGAGCCATTTCTGCAGGCAGTGGATTTGTCGTCATGCTGGCGAACAGCAGGCTCAACCAGATATTAATTATTTATTGTATATTTAATGTAGGATCAACCAGATAGGGAAAAAAATGATTATGCAGTATCAAAGACTGCTGTTGTGGTGGCTCCTTTGTGGTGATTCCCTGGTAATTGGCACAAGAAGCTGCCATGTTTGTGGAACTTTTAAGCCTGCCCACTCCTACAGTTACAGCCAATGAGGGAGTGCTCAGTGTTGATGGGCACAGCGCATGAATGCTGTAATAATCCATGGGTTATTACAGCAAATAACGACTCGGAATGCACATAGAAAGAAATTGCTGACCAGTAATTATTAAATTATAATAACTGGTCAGCAATTTTTTCAATGGGCTGAGCCAGTTTAATCTGCCATTATAACCCACGGTTATAACGGCAAGCACGTGCCAAGTCAGTCAAAAACAACCATTCTGTGATTGGTTGTTAATGTCCTACTGGGCGGGCTTCCACTCGTAAGCAAACATGGTGGCTCCTTATCCGCATAGCGAGGAGCCACCAGACCGAAAGTCCTCATCGCGTTTTTTAAAATAAAAATAAAATAACAGTCATGTCAACTATATTTCAAAAATATCTGGTTGATCCCACCATTTAAAAGCTGTTGAGGACAACTGCAATGAACAACGGCTCAGACCTCGCTCCTTGAGATAAGACGATAGCAATCACTATTGCAACATAGAACTCTGCCCACAGTAAAAAAAAAAAAATAAAACAGCAACTGTTAAAATGGAAACTGCATAATAAAAAAAGTCAAATGGTAAGACAGAGTCAGAGTGTGTGTGTGTGTGAAAGAAAGAGAGAGATTCAGACACTGGGCTGGAAAAAATTGCTGCCAGCAATTATAAATTAAAAACTATGGGAAGTGTTCTTAAATTCAAAATTAATGGTTGCTCTCAGTGTGGGATGCTTTAATAAACCCCTCGGGCATTTATGTAGCATCCCACACCTCGGGCAACCATTAATTTCTCAATAAGCACCCTTTCCCATACATTATTGTATATATAATGTTTTTGAAAGGACTTTTATAATTTTTTTTTAATTTTGCAGCTTCAACAATATATCTACACATGTTTTAATTTAAATTGGAACTCATATACAATTTAATGACTCTCCTACAGATGGCAGGAGGGATCGGTTCTAGCCAAGATAAGTGTATCATTTATCATGGAACTCATGGGTAATTCAGCAACTGCACTAGATGTCAGTAGTGAGATTACATTTTGCACTTTAATATCTTTGCAAGCATTCAACAAATATACACAATATTTTGCATGCAGGGTTTAATTGTGTAGGTCTCTTGATGCGCCAAGTTTTGTACTTGTCAGATGTGTGGATTCTGAGATGCAGATTGTGAAAAAATGGAAACAAAATTGCTGTTTTTTACCTTTTCTTTTCTTTCTTTTTTTTTTTTTTTTGTCATTGCCTTGCAGCCAGACAGTTTGCAATTTTGGTCTCAAATTTTCAGGGTAGAAAAGGTTTAATCTAGAGATGTGCCGTTTGATTGTTTGGTGAAAAATATTAATCTGTTCCAAAGTTATTATTAGGTATGTGTAAATCTCAAAACAACGCACACCCTGTCATGCTTTATTGCTTAAACAGAACTCATGTGTCATGTAGTGACTGCCCTACAGGTAGCAGGAGGAATTTGTTCTAGCAAGGGCAAATGTATAATTTATGATGGAGTTTATGTGTAATTCAGTGACTGCCCTATAGATGGCAGTAGTGAACATAACATTTTGCTTTTTAATATGTTTGCAACCTTTCCACAGATTTACACGAAATGCACATGTGGTCTTCTAGGGTAAGTCCCTTGATCTGCCAAGTGGTATTCCAGTCAGGTGTACAGATTCCAAGATGCCGATAGCGAAGAAAAGCATAAGAAATTGCTGTTTTTTTTGCTGTTTTTTTTTTTTGTCATCACCTTGTGCCCAAACAGTTTGGAATTTTGGTTAGACATTTTCAGCATAGAAAGGACCACAGGTATGCCTTTCACTGGTTTGGTGAAAAATATTTATCTGTTCCAAAGTTATTATTAGGCGCGTGTAAATCTCACAACAACACATGATCTGTCGTACATTATTGCTTAATCAGAATTTATGTGTAATTCAGTAATTGCCCTACAGATGGCAGCAGGGATCAGTTATAGCCGTTTAACTTTATAATTTATAGTGGAACTCAATTGTAATTCAGCAGCTGCCCTTCAGATGGCAGTAGTGAGCATTACATTTTGCACATTAATATCTTTTAAATCATTTAACAGATTTGCACATAATTTTGCATGTGTGGTCTCATGGCATTGATCACTTGATGTGCCATGTTTTGTTCCAGTTGGATGTGCAGATTCATAAATGCAGATAGTGAAAAAACATAAAAATTGCAGTTTTTTTTGCGGTTTTTTTTTTTTTTTTTGTCATTGCATTATGCCCAGTTGGTTTGAAATTCTGGTATGAAATTGTCAGGGCATAAAGGGCTTGGCCCACAGATATGCTTTTTGTTGGTTTGGTGAAAAATATTAATCCTTGCCAAATTTATTACATTTTAAAATTTCAGTTTCTGAGCATGCTCAGTAAGCACTTCAAAATAGCTGTATAAAGGAGTGTGGCTTGGACACCTAGAATCACCTCATAGCTCATGAATAATTAGGGCATATTTGCATACCTATTTTTTTTAATTGAGGGAATTAGAAAAAGCAGGTGAAAACTACAAACTATCCTTTGAGAAGCTTGGTCTGTTCAAAATCATTGTTTACAACAATTTCTTTTTGGTTTCACCTGTTCACATTGCAAGAAGAACAGTTCCTTTGTGCCCTACATTTTCCAAAATGGCACTATAACTTATGAATAATCATAGCCTTATTTGTGTATATATTTATATATATATATTTTTTAGTTTAGGGAATTAGAAAAAAATGTGTGGAAACTAAAAGCTATCCTTAGTTGGGAAGTGTGAATTGTTTTGAAACATGGGTTACACATCAGTACATTAGGGCTACAGAAATGGGCAGACTGGATTGGCCTTACGGTCCTTATCTGCCGTCAACTTCTATGTTTCTATGTTTCTATGTAAGGAAACAAGTCATTTTCAACTTATGTTAAAATAGACATTAAATTAATGATTTTGTGTTCATGTGAATTGAAAAGTTCCAGACAATTCAATGGCTTACAAATATGCAACATTAAAAAAGTGCTTGGCAATACAGAGAAACAGGAAAATATTATTGCCTATTTTAATTTGGATCTTTCTTGACTTAGGATAAGAGAACACTGACACAGTGATATCAAAGGAGGCAATGTAGTGTGGTGACTAAGGCTCTGGGCAATGATCCTGGAGACCAGGGTTTGAATCCCACAGCCTCCAATGAATATGGCTAAGTTTTTTTTTTATTAGTAACTCAAGTGTTTATACATGGCAACCCCAAGGCACACCTGGTGCTTCCCACAGGGAGTGGATGGGGTGTTAAAGTTGAAAACTCTACAATACCACATTTCCCTACTTTTGTGGCTTTAACCCTTACTAGTGTATTAACAAAGTTTTTTTTCCATATCACAAGTCATGAAAAAAGATTTATAATCTTAAAAAAAAGAACATTTCAAGAGCATTTCTCCAACAGTTAAGTGCAGAATCCAGCTAGCTGGGTCCCAGTAAGCAAAATACATGTGTTGGTCATTGAACAGAATGTCATTTTTGTGGCTTTTCAAATCTGAATTGTAGGGGAAAAGGGAAAACAAGAGGGCAGCAAATGAAAAATAATTTTCCCCTCATAAAAAATGATTGGCCCAATGTGAAAAAAATAATTCTTTTTTTCATTTCATACAGATATTTTAAGTGATACTGAGCATGCTTAGAACTGAAGATGTGTGAAACTGTCAAATTTTGCTATGTAACATATTTCGTGAAATTCGCCTGATTCATAAAATTTTTTGTAGTAGCAAAATTCAGAATTTCGCCCTCGGAATGTGAAATTTCACACGCGAAAGGTGAAATTTCATCAGCAAAATGGCAAAATGTGCTTTTTGCCAGTGAAAGTTCATTGCTTATCTGGTAAAATGTTGCATTTCTTGGGCGAAATTCCACATTTCACACCCCACAAAATATTTTAACTAATGAGCGAATTTCACAAAATATTCTGCGCTGTGAAATTGCCAACTTCGTGAGAATTTCACAGGTGAACTATAATTTCACAACATCTCTACTTAGAACAATTTTCACAAGAAGTTCAAAATTGAATAACTTTGGAACAGATTTATATTTTTTCACCAAACAAGTAAAAGGCACATATGTGGGCCAGCCACTTTCCTCCCTGACAATTTCAGACTGAAATTCCAAATCATCTGGTCGGTAGCCAAATTCAGAGAAAACCCACTCAAACCAATGGGAAAAAAATTCACTTTCTGCACTATCCATAGCTTGGAATCTGCCCATCAGACTGGAACGAAACTTGGCAAATCCAGAGGTTTACCCCATGAGACCAATCATGCAAATGTCCACACAAATCTGTTAAATGGTTGCAAAGTTATTAAATTGTCTTTTGCAAGGTATATCTTCTGTTACTGCTTTATTTTTCTCTGTAGCAAAGTGTTTCTTGCATCTTCTCTGAAATTATTACAGGTGGTGCTTTACAGGTTTTACAGTTTTATCTAACATTAGGTTAAGCTTTCAGGGTTACTGCATTTGTTGTTGACTGATTGTTTCTGCTCTTTCCTCCTTGTTCTTTCATCTGTGATTCTTCTTTTTCAGCAGGGGAAGGGCCCAGCCACCCACCCCCATCCCCAACCACCCCACACTACACTCCTTTTATAGGGTACCACAGTTGTGACATTTCCTGTGGCAAAGCAGGAAGGGGTGGATCCATGGGGCATCCACAAGGTGAGCTCATTTACAGGGGCACTAGTAATTTAACTGGTTATAACAAAGTTATACGAAAACAAAACACAAAATCAAACCATTACTTGCATTTTCTTCCTTCTAATTACTCTGACCAGGTTATAAACCCAGCAACTTATCAGACATGGATATCATTAACTGCAGGTACTGCGGAACACTTTTCAGAAGGACAGTCTTACAGGATTTAGGACACTGTCCTACATGCTGAGCCATTGGAGATCTTAGGGCTCAGCTCTGGGCAGCATGGGCAGAGATTGCATACCTCAAATTTCATATTCAAGAGGAAATACTTTATAAGAACCACCCGCCATTTCCCCAACATCCAACAGAACCTCAATCGCAGAGGGTAGTTGGTCCAGGAGGTTGGCAGGTGGTTAGGAGGGGCAAATCAGGTGCTTCACCACTCAATGCTCAGCAACATATCACCTCCACAAACCATATAAACACTACAAACAGGTATCTGCCTCTATCTCCGAAATCAAACAAAGGGGCAGAGGACACTGCAGAGCAGGGCACTGCAGCACAGGAGCTAGCACAACAAAACTCACCCAAATCAGGAACCAAAACAAAAAAAAAGCAAAAAGGAAATCCAAAAAACTTCTGATCATAGGAGACTCAATGATTCGGGGAGTTGATACCCATCTCCAGCCAGGGGTAATGGTCAGATGTCTCCCAGGTACATAAGTGTGGAGAGACACTGACCGCATTGCTAAAATTGTTCACAAAGCAGGAGAAAACATTGATGTCCTGGTACACATAGGGACTAATGATCTTGCCAGCCAGTCAGTTGTGGAGACCAAGGAACACCTGACCAGGCTGGGTGACAAACTATCATCCATTTCATCTGACATCTCCTTCTCTGAGATCCTTCCAGTCTGGGAGAGGGAGGCAGATGGATGGAAGGTCAGAGAAGGGGAGATAGGGGAGCTAAACATGTGGCTCAAGGGCTGGTGCCAGGAAAAAGGACATATATTTGTAGGGAACTGGCAACAGTTCTGGGAGTGAAAGTTCTTTAAATTTGATGGACTGCATCTGACTAAGGAGGGGAGTCAGTGCATTGAGGGAGAAGTTTGACATCTTTGCAGAATATTTAAACTAGCAAATGGGGAGAGGGGTGCAGCACCCCATACATCAAATGGGAAGAACACCCCTCCCCCCTCAGCTAGTGGTCAAATAGGGATACAGCATGTTTGCAGTTCATTTGCATCACCAGGTAAGAAAAAGGTCCATCTCCCCATACGATGCACAGGGGAAATGCCAAACCTCACCCAACAACTAACACACCAAAATCTGGCCAATGAAAAATCATGTACACAAATGCTCACAGCCTGGGAAATAAGATCCCAGACTTGCAGGCAATGATGTCAGAGGCTAAACTGGACATAGTAGCAATTAGTGAGATGTGGTTCACCAGTAGCCACACTTGGGAGACTTCAGTACCTGGCTATGTACTGCTCAGAAGAGACCAAGGTGCAAAAAGGGGGGGGGGTGGGTGGAGTGGCCCTGTATGTCAATGAAAATATCAAAGCTACAGAAATTCAGAATACACATAAGGAGCCAGAAGACCTTTGGGTCACCCTGGAAACAGGAAATGGGACAGCCATAAGAACTGGGGTTGTCTACAGGCCCCCAGACCAGGGGGAGGACATAGACACATTACTGTTAGAAGATATACAAAACATGATAGCTAAAGGTGAGGTTCTGATAATGGGAGACTTCAACATGCCGGATACAGATTGGTCAATACCAGCAGGAACATCTGCCAGAACTAGACACATGGTGGATTCCCTGCCTGCGGAGGGCCTCAAACAACTGGTACAACAACCCACAAGAGATAGGGCTATCCTAGATCTAGTACTGACTAACATGGAAGGGATCACAGATCTCCAGGTAGAAGGTCACCTGAGTGCCAGTGACCATCACATGGTATGGTTCAATTTGGCCACTACATCTAAATCATCCCATTCCAAGGCAAAAATATGGGACTTCAGAGGAGCTGACTTTGATAAGATGGCCAACAGAGTTAAGCTAGCTCTGGCAAAAAGAAACATAGGAGAGGGGGTACAGGCAAAGTGGGCAAGCATTAAGGATGCAATACTTGAAGCAATATCCCATTGTATAAGACAGAAAAGTAAGTGCAAAAGAAGAAGGAAACCACTTTGGTTCTCAACTACAGTAGCAGAAAAGGTCAGCGCCAAAAGGCTGGCCTTCAGGAAATATAAGGGGACACAGCAGGATGAAGATAGGGAGGCATACCAAACTGCCCTAAGGGAAGCAGGGAAGGCAGTAAGGCAGGCAAAGTCCCAAACTGAGGAAACACTAGCACGAACAGTAAAGAAGGTGACAAGACTTTCTATAGATATATTAGTGAAAGGAGAAAGTCCAGAGGGGTATTGCTAAGCTCAAAGGAGAAAAAGGGGCATGTGAGGAGGAGGACCCTAAAAGCATTTATCCTAAATAGATACTTTTGCTCAGTTTTTACTGAAGAGAAGGTAGGGCAGGGCCCACAGCTCAGCATCATGGACACGGTGGGGGGGAGGTGAGCACTACTCCCTTCACAAAAGAAAGGGTCCTACAAGAGCTCGCTAAGCTCAGGGTGGACAAGGCAATGGGACCTGATAGCATACATCCCAGGGTATTTAAGGAGCTAAGGGTGGAACTAGCACAGCCACTAGCAGAACTGTTTAGTGAGTCTCTGAGCACAGGAGAGGTCCTACAAGACTGGAGAAGGGCTCATGTGATCCCACTCCAAAAGAGTGGTAGCAGGGAGGAGGCAGGGAACTACAGACCAGTCAGTCTTACCTCAGTAGTGGGCAAGATTATGGAGGCACTCCTTAAGGAAAGGATAGTGCAACACCTGGAATCCATAGGGGCACAGGATCCAAGACAGCATGGGTTTACAAAAGGAAGGTCCTGTCAAACTAATCTCATAGATATCTTTGACGGGGTAACCAGAATGGTGGACCAAGGGAGAGCAGTTGATGTCGCCTACCTTGACTTCAGCAAAGCTTTGAACACTGTTCCACATAGAAGATTGATAAATAAGCTGGATAGGCTCAGGGTGGATCTGAAGTTGGTCAACTGGGTGGCAAACTGGTTGACAGACAGAAAACAGAGAGTGGTGGTAAATGGTATACAGTCAGAAGAGGTGCAAGTCACAAGTGGGGTACCTCAGGGATCAGTCCTGGGGCCAGTCCTCTTCAATATCTTCATTAGTGACATTGCAGATGGACTAGAGGGTAAGACTTGTCTGTTTGCAGATGACACCAAGATCTGAAACAGACTAGATGATCCAGATGGGGTGGGTAGAATGAGAAGAGATCTGGATAAACTAGCAAAATGGTCAGAAGAGTGGCAACTGGGATTTAATGCAAAGAAGTGCAAGATCATGCATATAGGGAAGAGAAACCCTGAAGCCACCTATAGACTGGGAAGGGAGTTGCTGGCAGTCAAAGGAAGAAAGAGACTTGGGCATCATTATCACCGATGACCTGAAATCATCAAGCAGACCTCCTAAAGCAGTAGGTAAGGCTAGGGGATGTTAGGGTGTATTAGTATGGGTATCACAAGTAGTAGAGGGAGGTAATATCCCTCTTTACAAGACACTAGGTTAGGTCCATCTGGAGTACTGCATGCAGTACTGGAGGCCACACCTTCACAAGGACATTAACCAAATTGAGGCAGTACAAAGAAGGGCAACCAAAATGGTGCAGAGACTGCATCAGAAGACATATGAGGGCAGATTAATGGAGCTCAATATGTATACCCTTAAGCATAGGAGGGAGAGAGGTGATATGATCGAAACATTCAAACACCTTAAGGGCATTAACAATGTGAAAGAGTCTAACATGTTTAAATGTAAAAAAAAATAGCAGGACAAGAGGACACAGCATGAGAATAGAGGGAGGCTGATTAAGGGGGAATATGAGGAAATTCTTTTTCACAGAAAGAGTGGTGGATGCATGGAACAGCCTACCTCAGGAAGTGGTGGCTATGAATACAGTGCAGGGCTTCAAGCAGGCATGGGATAGGCATAAGGGAGCAATACAGACAAATATGGATAGATAGGTCATTGACAGTGTAAAGGTGTGTGGCACATTCATAAGGTAGAAAAAATGGGCAGACTGGATTGGCCTTTCGGTCCTTATCTGCCACCAACATCTATGTTTCTATGTTTCTAAAGTACAAATTATTGGTGTTAAACTTTAAACTGCATAATCAGCCTTAACTATAGTGACGCTACTGTGCCACTATAATATAGATATGGATATATAGATATAAAATACAGGCACATTTGCAGCTTTATGTTAGGGCTGAGTAAGCACTTTAATGTTAAGTGCAGACATGGTGCCAGGATCTCTGAATCCTGAAAATGTTGTTGCACTCGGTTCACCAGGGTCAAAGTTACAGAGTGGCAAAAAAATAATTATAAAGTATATATTAAGGTTTTTTTTTATTTGCTCACCTATAACTAAAAATCGAGAACAATTTGAAACCTGAAACTTGCAGGTTTGATAGAGTTTGGCATAAGGAGCTTGCATTTGTGATTTTATCTCCAAAATTAAAGTAGTTTTTAAAATATTAAAGAAAATTGGTTCAGTTTCTGAGCATGGGCGATGAGAAAAATCAGTTTTTTTTAAGGATAACTGAATTGGATTTTGAAGTTTTGGGTTTACAACATGTTAACACATCAGAGATGGGATGTTCTCTGGGATTGTGAACCCCAATGTCCACCTCCTCCACTGAGCAAACAAGGTAAGACATGATCTATTTTCTTCTTGCAGGTCCCACAGGGCCCAACGTGATGAAAGCTTTGACTGATTTTTCTTAGCAATATGTGGTGAGCCATACTTCTCTGCTTATAAAGACTTTATCGCTATGAGGAACTGGCTTGGAGCTGTACCTTGTGCTTTTGACAGGAGGATATGGGCTGGGGAAGGGGGTGGGCATTGGGTTGACAACCCCAAGGAACAACCCACTACTGTTTTGCCAAGGCTTTGGGACCCAAAACCCTAATATTTTTTCATTTCCCTACCTTGTGCTCTTTGTGATTTCAACCCTAGTGTCTGCATTACAGATGTGTGAAGTCAGCAAAATTCACCCTGCGAATTAATTCATGAATGTTGTGCAATTCGTAAGGCACAGTTCCTGCAATTCAACAAGTTGTAGAGCATGGATCGACTGCAAAGTGTGGCATTTCACTGGCTAACTTCCACACTTCGTGACAAAAACCTCCCTGGTGTATACTAGTGGGCACCCCCCCACCACCAATTGCAGGCCTCAATGTAAACAAAATATATTACTAATTAAATCCCTGGTGTCTAGTGGTTGTCCCCCCAACTGATCACCAGCAGCAATGTAAAAAAAATTAGTAATTAAATCCCTGGTGTCTTGTGGTCCCCCAATCACCTGCCCCAAGGTCAGTCAGGCAGCCAGTTGTGGTGAACAGTGGAGGGCTGTGCTAGCCCCCCACTCAGGGTTGGGAGGACTGGGGTGGTGGGGCACTACTTGATGGGATGGAGGGGTGGGGAGTCTGCTAGACACCAGAGGTTTAATTGATAATACATTTTTTTTTTACATTGGGGCCAGAGAACAATGGGGGGGGGACCACTAGACACTAGTGATTTAAATTCTAATATTTTCTTTTTTACATTGGGGCTGGTGATTGGCGGGGGGCACTATTTATTTATTTAGTTAGTTTTTGTTGACTGGGTAACTGCACTAGACAAATTCTGCCTAATTGCAGGCACGACCCGAGGAAGTGGCATGCAGATGAATCTCAACAGACTTTGAACCAGATTAAGCTGTTGGTGGTATTTTAGTGACTGGGAGGAAATTTCATAGGTTTCATAGGTGTAATTAAGCTTATAGACCTTAGTCCTTCAAAGCTTGCAATTTCCTGGTTTAATTAAAAATTGGAAAATTTTGTCCCCGAAGTGCTTAGCCAGCCCATTTTTGAAACTATTCATGCTGGACCTGCTCACTACATCATGTGGAAGATCATTCCATAATGCCACCACTCTAAATTTGCCCAGGGCACCAGGGAAATTTCCCTACTCTCCTGTGGGGGTCCCCTTACATCCTGGCTATCTGCCAAGATGGCTGTCTTTGGAAGTGCTTTGGAAGACATGGAGGTGTTGGAGGCAGAGGAGCTTGTCTCCTCCCCTGTCTCTGGATTGCAAGAGGCCTTATAGATTGTTCCTAAAGTTTCTTTTTCTGAGCTGAAATCATCTGCAAGTTTGACCATTTCACCCAGAAACTTTGGTGGATCAAAGTAAGCAGAAGATTGTTTTCTCTCAGGATATTACTTCACCAGTACAGTCTGTATCTACTATGGAGTCTTCTCATACTACAGAGTACCCTGTGAATCAGGATGCGGAAGTCTTACTCTTACTTGAAGAACAGCATTATTTACAAAAAAGACAAGAGCTTTTAGCCCTAAAGAACACAGCTGCAATGGTGTCTAAAACTCCTTGTTCTGACTAACAGTTACAGAATGTTGCGTCAGACACCCGAGTGCAAATTTTGACATTCCCGCATTCCAATGCAGACCGACCGATGCTCCCTTCTACTCCTCCTGCTTCAGGTTCCAGTGGCGATGTTGCTGTGTTTTCTGAACCACTACACCAGACATCTTTACCTGACTCAATTCCCTCAGAACCTATTAAAACAGAAGACTGGTCGGTTGATTTGGTGCTTGGGTGGGAGAGGGATTCAGTTGTAGGAACATGGTGCTCTGGTCCTTCCCCCATTCGGATCTTGAATACAGACATCCCAGCAGATACCTTAGTGGATAAATAAATGGATTTGACTTTGACTCCTGATCTGCGCTTAACTCAAAATCCGATTCTGAAATTGGCAATTTCTACATCTTCTGACGTTCTGGATCAAGCCTCTGACTCTCTCCAACACAGTTTCCCACCACAGGGCCCTGGGCTATGACCTCAACACACAGAACGGACAAACTCTTTGCAACCTACAGCTGCAAAAATATATGCTTCTTATTTTTCTGTTCGCACTCAACAGGCTAAAAGACATAATGCTGTAAGGTTGTAGTATCGGGGGTTATCTGAAATACCTGATAGAATTTTTGTGGGACGAACTTTGCTTAAGGAATCCATGACATTTGCAGCATATGATATTCATGCCTTAATACATGTGTCTAATGAGTCACATTTTGATATAAGTTTTAAAACCTTAAAGGGGTTTGGAAAAGTTTTGGTCCCAATTTCACTTGTTAAAACATTTTCTTTTATGGACGCCCTTCAGCGCTATCCCTTTATCTAAACCTGCACAAAAAAAATATAACCATTCTGTTTAGGAATGAAGGTGTAAGCCTGAATGAAATCATGGTTTGGTTAAAGCAAAGGTGCACAGTACTTTCTGATCCTGAAGCAATTTTTGATACAGAGAATTTGTGGACTGGGGGGTGGAAGGTTAGAATTATGCTTCAAACCACAGATGCTGGTATTCAGCACTTGCTGAATAGTTTCATGTTGGGGGGATAGGAGAGTACTGTTTTATTCAGGGCAGCCGAAAGCGTGTTATAAGTGTGGTTCCACGACTCACCTGAGTAGCATTTGTGATATGATTAAATGTACTGTTTGTGGTGGTATTGGACATGCAGGCTCACAGTGTATTGAAGAACCTCTTTGTGTTTTGTGTGACGACCTGGGACATACTTTTCAACAATGTTCCTGGGCTGCCCATAATTCTCCAGCCTTGGCAGATGGAGAAGAACAAGGGCTTATTATTAGTGGCCCAACGCTCAAAGATCAATGGTCCCTCCTCTTGTTCTACTACTACTAGTCCTTCCCCTACTTCTTTGTCTAACCTACACAGTACTGCTTCTACTGTAACTGTTGCACCTTCTAGTGAGGGTTTAACTGAGGTTATCTCAAACCATGCTCAGTCTACCCTACCTTCCGATCTTCTGCCTTCCTCCCCTGTTATTCCCAGTTGTTCAACTTCAGACAATACATCTATGAGGCACTCCCCAGGTATCATTGGGAATGATGGAACCTCCTCCCCCCGACCCTTTCATCCCAGAATTACCAGGGGTTCAAGGAAGTTTGTTTCACCTTCTTCCAAAGCACAGAAGACAGAGATTCTTCCTTTAACCAATAAATCTGAATTGTTACATAATACTTCTGAAAACACTGACTCAGATTCCGCCTCTGTCTTATCCTCTCACCCTGAACTAACTACAGATACTGAAATCCCTATAGATAATGTGGGGGTCTCAAAAGTGAAAAGCAAAAGCCAAAACGAAACATAAAGAAAGTACCCCTAGAAAAGGTAGGCCTAAGTGAACCCTGATAGTTGTTACTTTGATTTGTTCTATACCATTATGTCCTCATCGTTTGCAATACATACTGTTAATGTTAACAGTATTAAAAAACAACCTAAGAGAGATTCAGTTTTTTCCTTTTTATCCTGCCTTATGGCAGGTATAATACTTTCACAAGATGTCAGGTTCCATTCATTGCCCGAAATTTCTTGGGCCAAAAAACTGGTATTTAGGCCCTTCCTATTAGTCCTTTGGACAGGAGACGTATTCTGGAGTTGGTATCCTATTTAATCTTCCTAATATATCTATAGTTAAAGTCTTAGATTTATGCCCTGGTAGGGTACTACTTATAGATGTTAAAACCCTTTCTATCCCCTTCCAGATAGTGAATATTTATGCCCCACAAACTAAGTCCTTCAGAATTGAACTCTTGAAAATAGTTAGGCCTTATCTTTACACTTCAATGCATGTTATTTTTGGTGGAGACTTTAATTGTGGTTTGCCCACCAAGGACAGGTCTTCTGCCTCAAAAACCACAAAATTGTTCTGTGATACAAATTTTCTCAAACACCTCTTATTCTCAGTAAAGCTCAAGGATGCTTATTTAATCCTCACCCAGAAACATACTCCTACTTTTCATAAAGGCCCTGTAGCTACCCGTATAGATTTCTTTTTTGTCTCCTCCTTTTTACAAACTTCTGCAGCCAAGGTACAAGTAGCTGAATTCTTGGATCATAATTTGCTTACTATTTTTCTTGGTCCTAAGAATTCTACAGTTTTTTGCCCTGGCACTTGGAAATGTAATACTTAATTTCTAAACAACTCTTTGTTGTTGGCACATCTTATGATTTTTTTTCAAAGCTGGAAATAGTTTTTATTTCTTTATGAAGATCTTTGGTGGTGGTGGTTGGACACAAAGAGGGACTTAACACGGTTATTGAAAACCTTTAGTAAATCACATCACAAGGATTGTTATTTTCAATACCATAAAACATGGCGTCAGTTACAAAAACTCCTTACCCTTTCTTATATGATAGGTCATGGTTTCTCTACACAGATTAGTACTCTTAAAAAAACATTAATGGATTACCATTCGATGAAATATATTTCTGTGCAACAACGCCAATGTTTTAGTATAAGAGGCACCTATGATGTGATATGTCCGTTTGATCATTATTCTAAACAGATTAATAGCAAAACCAGTGAAGCTCTTATTACAGAGGATAATCTAGAATTTACTGATTCACTGCACATTCAAAATTATGTGGCCCTATATACACAGAACTTATTTAGTCCAATAGCTACATGTTTAAATGACATATTAGCCTACCATAGCCCTATTAAAACCCCTGATGTATAACAATCAGTGATAGATATTCTTGATTGTGACATTCAGGCATGGGAAGTAGTAGAAATCATCAAAACCTTGCATTCTGGAGTGACTACGGGTTTGGATGGCCTTCCAAATGAACTTTACAAATTGACTGGTGTTGAGTTAAGTGATGAATTGGCTGCAGTATATAATTTTCTTCTTTTAAAAGCAGATGCTTTACCTTTGGAATTTAATATGAGAAGTACCTTTTATATCTATAAGAAAGGAGACAGAAAATTGCTCACGAATTGGAGACCTCTTAGTCTATTGAATACGGATTTTAAAATTCTGACTAAGATTCTTTCTCTTCGTCTAGCAAAGCTAGCTCCTTTTGTAATTTCAGCAGCTCAATCTAGTAATGTTCCAGGAAGAAGCATACATGATCACATCCTATTGTTATGGGAATTAGTGGAATATGTCAATTCAGATATATTGACAGGTTTCTTGTATTCTTTGGATCAAAGACAATCATTTGATTCAGTGAATCATGACTTCTTATGGCATGTCTTAAGAGGTTTACGGACTAATAGTCGTGGTTTCTTTTGGCACAGTTATAATGTAGCGGTCAAAATGTTGCAGTTATGAGTAGTCATGGGCATATTAGTCGCGGTCATGTAACCACGGAGGAATGTCGCACTCTACCTCACTTAATACTAATGTCACACTGCAGATTACATCTACCTTACATAACTAATTAATGAATTAACTGATAAGCAGGTGATCATACAGTACTTACATACGTTAGGTCAAGGCATAACATTAGAGAGCATCAATTGTTGCCTTTGGTGACAAGATCAGGGTGTGAAATCAGAGAATCGATTGTTGCCTTTGTTGCCATGGAGTTCGTTACCACATAGAAAGGCATGAAGAAGCTGTGTTTGGACAATTTTCTTTATACTAAAGAAAAGGATGGGGTAAATGATAAAATAATCTGGCGTTGCGAGCAACGGACATGCAGGGCTCGCATGCACACCCTGGGTGACAGCATTTTGAAAGCACCGACTGAGCATAACCATGCTCCAGTACACGGTCGTGCTCAAGTCATTAAGGTGTGTGGTGGCATGAAAACAAAAGCTGCAGAATCACAGGAGTGCACATGAAATATAGTTCTGCAGGCACTCAAAGAGGTGGAAATTCGCAACGCACACTTATTGCCTAGTCAAGAGACTATGCAGCGTGATGTGCGTAGACACAGACAGCTGTCTTCCCCCACTGATTCTGACATCTCAGAATTTTGCAAGACAGTAAATGGGGAACAGTTCATTCAGGTTGAAGAAGAAGGTCTGATTATTTCTGCTAGCGAGACTGACTTGCAGGTGCTACGAAACCATCAACACTGGTTTTGTGATGGTACATTCACTGTAGCACCGCAGCAAGATGACCAATTGTACACAACACATGTGCTTGTCCAGGGGGTCAACAGACCTTGCATGTATGCCTTACTGCCAGGGCGTATAAGGTTGTTTGTTCACCTTAAATCATTGCTTGGTAGCCACATAAGCCCAGTCAGTATAATGACTGACTTTGAAATTGCTGCTATAAAAGTTTTGTCTGACATGTTTCCTTCTTCTGAGCTATCAGGGTGCAATTTCCACCGGGGCAAGCGCTATGGCAACGTATCCAGCAAGAAGGTATGCAGCAGAGATATGTGCTTGATCCTGACTTTGCTCAAAAGGTCCGCTGCCTTTTAGGGTTGGCTTATGTACCGACAGAGGATATAGAATGATACTTTGAGACACTACAGGATTGACACAGACTTTGAGGACTTGGAAAGCTTATTAGATTACTTTGAGGACGTTTATATTGGAAGGCTGGCAAGAAATCGGAAAAAGCGCAGACAGCCAAGATTCGCTTTGCAGTTCTGGAATCAACACAACAGAGTACTGCATGATTTGCCTCGCAGTAATAATGCCATTGAGGCTTGGCACCATGTCTTCACACGCACTGTAAATATTAGCCACCCAACTAGAGCTAAGCTGGCTAGAAAGTTGCAGCAAGAGCAACATGCTGTTGCACTGCAGCATCGGCAGATGGAGTTAGGATACCAAGCTCCAAGAAAAAACAGTAGATGTGTATGACTGAACAAAGTGTATAAATCCATATGTCTAGATGTGAAATCGCGTACTCCTAAAAAGTTTCTCATGGATATAGCCTCTGTTATTGAAATAAATGTAACATAAGCAGAACAATGCACAGAGTTCATATATCAAATAAAAAATGGAACTGTTTTTAACCGTTTCCCTAAAGTCAAACACAAAGAGTTTTAACAGAGTTCCAGAGGTCCCTCAATAAATAAAGAATTGAACTGGTATTCCCTAAAGTCAAACACATAAGCACATCAATCCCTCCTCCCTTCAGTTGGACTCCTTCTATATAAATAAAGTCTTTCTGATGACGAGAAATAAAGAAAATACTGCAATTGCCACAGCAGTTTCACTAAAATCAAACACATAAGCACATCAGTCCCTTTCCTCCCTTCAGTTGTCCATCTGTCGACGTCTCCCTTCAGTTGCATACTCGGTGACGAGAGCTACTGCAACACTTTGTCCGAGCGACGATAGCGGTAATGGCAAACTGTCCTGGCGACCTAATGTCTGCTATTAATACTCCGTGATGATTTGTCCGGGGATGAAATGACCGTACCCCATTTTAAGACATTATAAAGTTCCTGAAACAACCCTCTCTTGGTTTCAATTATTGTATTCTATAGCCACCTCTATTCCTATAGTTAATGGTTGGAAGGGTCCTTTAATACCACTGAAGAGAGGTGTTAGACAAGGATGCCCGCTTAGTCCTCTTCTGTATATCTTTTTTTTAGATCCCTTACTTTGCACTATTAATACAGCACAACATGTCAGGCCTATTCCTTCTCTACCACTTTCTGCTTTAGCTTATGCAGATGATATGAGTCTACTAGTGGCCGATGTTTCTTCGGCACACACATCTCTCCAACTCTGTACATCTTTTGGTCAAGTCTCAGGAGCATCTCTGAATCTGGAGAAATTTGTTGGTCGAAGACTCGGGATTCAGCAGTTGAACGACACAGTAGATTTGTGTATTACACTTTGTGAAACCCCTATTAATATTTTAGGAATTTTATTTGTGACTGGTCCTATGGATATTCTAAACTGGAACTCTAAGATGGAACACCTGGAAACTGAGTGAAAAAATGGTATATTTTTTTTATTTTCAGCCTATGTTTTCCCTCCCCCATGAAGTTTGGAATCTAAACTACTGAGTATATTTTTTCAGGCCTTATGGGACAGCTGCCTGAACCCAATTAAGCATTCTATAACCTGCTTACCTTTGAGGGATGGTGGTCTCAGCATGATACACCCATTATTTTTTTACAATAGTGTATTTTTTATGGCTAATCATAAACCACTTTTGGTTAATTGCGATGTAGGCTGGGAATTCTATTTTTTTCAATCTTGTAAACCTTGGTTCCATCTTTGGGAAATTAACAATTTACAAATAGTTAAACTTATACCTTCTACCCCTTCATATCTTCAAGACACCTTTTGTTGTTTGAAACATAGGTAGATTACTAGCCATATGATTATATCCCTTAATAGGAAAGCTATATATAAATATTTGATAGATATTACCTGTTTAGACATTGTGATATTTCCCAAATGTCCACCTCAACATTCGACTGCCCTACACACTTTGTTAAGGAACCCTCGCATCCCCCAAAAGATGTGGTATTTGCACTGGCTTAGTTGTCATGAACAGATTAATATAAAGGCTAATCATAAACATGAACAGCTAAATGAAAGACTGTGTTCTAGACCTTCATGTGTGTAACAGGATGAAACAATACGCCACCTTTTTTTTCTTTGTTCTTATATAACAGGTTTTTGGTTGTTTCTAGCGAACAGGTAGCAAGAACCCTTGTTTAATTCTATTACCTATGAGATGTTGTTATATGGTACATTTACAGCATGCTGGAAGAAGTGGAATATTGACTCTTTAAATTTACAGTTTACCATCATAAAATGGCATTTATGGAATGCTCGATGTCTTTTCACCTTACAGCAAAAAGATATGTTCCACATTATGGTGGTTCAAGGAATTGAACAGGATCTGAAAGACATTTATTTTTCTGAAATGCAAAGTTTGTCATTTGGAACATTGTTTGCTTTATGGAAATGTCTGCCATGGGTTACTGATTCTGATTTTCCCATTACGTGATTCCTCTGTATTTGTTTTGATAGGTGATTTCTGTTGTTAAGTTTCTTTGCCAATAAAAATGTCCCCTATTCTTTTTGAGAAGTGCCATGGTATCTTTAACATCCACCTGAACTACCACCAGATCAGGCAGATGGGACCTCGGTTTAACATCTCATCAGAAAGATGGCACCTCAGGAGTGCAGCACCCCCCATGCTGCACTACAGTGTCAGTATTGGGATATTAACCCAAGTGCCTGGTGCAGGGCTACAACCCACAGCCTTCTGATCTCCTGGCCTCAGAGGTGAGTATGCTACCTGCTGAGCCACTGACACTAGACATGAGGGATTTAATTAATAATATATTTTTTTCAAATTGGGGCCAGTGATCAGTGGGGGAGACCACTACACACAAGGGATTTAATTAATAATAATGTTTTATTACATTGGGGACAGCAATTGGAGTGATACCACTAAACACCAGGGGCCTGATTCTAAAATGGGTTATGCAAGTTGCAAGGTGACTTGCGCCAAACCTTATGGCACAAATTGTGCCTTGCGACATGCGTTATGCCCAACGCATGTCCAAGAGGCGGCCTGTGACATGGCACAGGCTGTCTGCTCCAAATGAGGGTTACACCACCCACTACACCCACAACCCCCTGCAACATGGTGCAAGGGGGATTCTGGCAACAATTATGCCAGTATTCCAAGAGGGCAGCCGGTGGAATCGCTAATCACAGTTCCAAGTGGGACCTGGAAGACCATGGTGTAAGTACAGTTAGACCAGCTACTAGCTGATCTAACTGTACCTACATCCACCAGAAACACACCACCGAGCCTGCCACCCCTCCAGCTGCCCCCCATGGACCCCCATGGGTGCCCACCACACCTCCCCATAGCAGGGCTGCCCACTATGGGATCCAAGTGCCTCAAGCACCCCCTCACCCCAACCCCATGCAGTGCCCCCATGGGGCAGTTCCTGTCCCTCTGCATGCCAGGTGCCCTAAGGTGGTCCTGTGGCCCCCAGCCCCTCCCCAGCCCTGTGGGGCAGTGCCATGGTGTTGCGATATGGGGCTTGGGGGGACCATGCCTTGCACCACTTGTGCAATGTGGACTGCTGCTTGTGGCATCTGTGTTGGGTGTACCCCTCTGGTGGTGAAGCCCTGTGGCTGCAGTGCCAGGGACCCTGACTGTTCTGGAATAGGGCACAGGCTCCCTGGCATAACGGCGAATGTCGCAACTCTCATACACCTGTGAGTTGTGACATTTGTCTGAGAATCAGGCCCCCAGGATTTAATTAATTAAATTTTACATCAAGCACCGGTCATGGGGGGGGGGACTAGACATCATGGATTTGGGGGATTCACCATTTCAAACTTCTTATTGCTTTGTTGTTGTTTTTTAAGTGCAATTTGCACATACAAAAAGCAAGGTGAAGTTACAAATGGTGAATTTTCATTAAAGGGGACAACTTCACGAAGTGATCTGCAGAGGCAAATTTGGTGACTTCACTGCATGTTGTGTTTTGCAATGAATATATACAGCAAACGTTTTGCACTAGAGTGTATCCAGTACTTGCTATATATATATTTAGGACTGTGATGATATGAGGTGCCATGACTGCAGGCTCAAGGAGGTGTGTAAAGTCAGATGGGCAATACAGAGTTTTTGTTACATGGGTATTCAGATAACTGGAGACCCAAGCAAACTATACTAAGCTAATCATTAGAAAATAATAGAAATTCAGGCCATTTGTCACAGATGGCTACAGATAACCCTCTCAGTATTGAGAAGGGCAGAAACAATAAGAGTGAGTGTCCTGCCTAGATTACTATTTTTGGGTTGAAACTCTACCTATACCAATCTCTAAAACAACCTGGAAAGCTCCCAGAAATACTGTATGATGTCCATTTTTCTGTGGGCAGGCAAGAGTCCTTGACTGAAATAAAGTCTGGTTACAACAGAGAATTAGAAAGGAGGCCTGACCATCTTAGATTTCAAGACATATTACCAGGTGGTATTACTTTTTATATTAACATTATAAATTCTACCAATCAGCAATTTCCCATAAGAAGGCAGAGTTCCTGTCCAGGGAAATTGCTGCAGCTAGGAATAGACCATCCCAGCTCTTCCGGACTGTGGACAGACTGTGCAGTCCAGTCTGTCTCCAGACTGGTAGAGCATTATCACAGGTACAATGTGAGGAGTTTGCGAAATTCTTTGCTGACAAGGTATCCACCATCAGGGATGAGATCAGCCAGTGTCTTTCTATTGAGCATTGTACTGATCAATCGGTGGTACTAATGTCCAGTTGTACTGGTCTACCTTTAGACTACCAGCAGTAATAGATATTGTGAGGATTATCCAGACTCTGTGACCTACCTATTGTAAGTTGGACCCAGGCCCTACTCACCTGGTGGTGGGGTGTGTAGATGTTATCGGCCCAGTCCTGGCTGGGATAGTGGTGGTGTCATTAGAGAGAGGGATCTTTCGGATCCCTTAAAGGAGGTGGTAATACACCCCCATTTGAAAAAGCCCTCTCTTGACCCCGACTGCCCAGCAAATTATAGACCAATCTCTAACCTCCCTTTTGTAGGGAAGGTTATTGAGAAGGTGGTCGCTCTGCAACTGGAGGATCATTTGTCTATCCACAATATCTATGACCCTCTCCAATCCAGCTTCAGGAAGTGGCACAGTACAGAGACGGCTCTTGTTCGGGTATTGAATGACCTCCTGATGGCAAGAGATCAGAGGACCCGTTCCATCTTGGTTCTCTTAGATCTCTCAGCAGCATTTGACACCGTGGATCATGGGGTATTGCTCGACCGCCTGTGGTTTTTCTGTGTCTGAGGGGAGCAGTCCACAGTTGGTTTCGATCTTTTTTGGAGGCAGATCTCAGAGAGTGGTATCGAGTTAACACCGACCCTCACTATCTGCCCTGTGGGGTACCGCAGGGGTTGGTGCTGTCCCTATGTTATTCAAGTGTGTATATGCTTCCACTGGGGACATTATAAGATGGTATGGGTTGAGTTTTCATTGTTATGCTGATGATTCTCAACTCTACCTGTCTTTATGCCTGATCAGGAGTTGGATTCCATCACTATTTTTAACAACTGCCTTCTGGAGATTCAGGATTGGATGAGTGCTAGTTGGCTTAGGTTGAATCCAGGAAAACTGAGGTGTTGGTTGTGGACCCTGGAGGAGGACAACAGGGGCTTGGGCCAGGGAAACCCTCGGGTTTATATCTTAGGGGGGCCCAGCTTCTGGCCTCTGGCCAATCGTAACCTGGGTAATTTTGATAAAAATGACTATGAGTGAAGATGCAAGTGTCGGCCATAGTCAAATCTGCCTTTATCATCTGAGGAATATTGCCCGGGTGAAACACTTGGTTCCACGGGAAGATCTTCTCACTTTGGTCCACGCCTTTGTTACCAGCCATTTTGATTACTGCAATGCGCTCTATCTAGGGCTGCCGGGGGTGATATCCGCCACTTGCAGCTGGTGCAGAACGCGACGGCCAGGTTGTTGATGGGAGTTTCACGATCTAGCCATATAACACCAGTGCTGCGTGATTTGCACTGGCTGCCAGTACAGTGGCGGATCACCTTCAAGGTCGCATTATTGACCTTTAAGGCCCTACATGATTTGGGACCCCACTACCTGAAAGAGCTCTTGGTGCCTTACTGTCCTGCCCGCTCTCTATGCTCCTCTGATGAGGGATTGCTAGAGATTCCCAGGGTACATCTAAAGATGTCAGGAGGTAGATCTTTTGCCTATATGGCACCAACCCTGTGGAATTCTCTACCTCATCAGATACGAGAATGCCAAACTGTTGAAAGTTTTAAAAAACAATTAAAAACTTTCCTTTTTGCCTTAGCATTTGTTGGAACATAATGAGTAAGTGTATTGTATGGTTGTTTGATTTATTGTTTGAAATTTGATTTTACTTGTTTTATTGTAAAAGCGCCCTGAGCTTGGGAAGGGCGCTTAATATAAATAAAATTTTACTTACTTACTTACTAGGTGGCCCAGACCCAATACCTGCTCCAGCATATACAAGGGACTCCCGAGATAGGGTGGGTGGAAATTGAACAGAGGAACTCAGAGGTGAATCAGAATAAGATTCTGTATTTAACAAGTAGAAAGTGAGATGCATTATAAAGCTTTTAACTGATGGGTCAAAAAACATGCTCCACATGTGACTAGAAGTCATTAAGAATGTGGGAATTCAAAACAATGTTAGCAGACCGTTATTGAGAAATGTAAATATTTTTGGTCCCTACAGAATAAACCATTGTTTTTGCAGAGTGGGAAAGGTGTGGTTTACAAAGGGTTGAACAGGTAACGGACAGTGAGAGTGTGGGCTCTTTGCAGAGTTTCAAGCCCAGTTTGGCTTAACTTAATAATATTTCTGTTGCTCTCTGCAGTTCAGGCAACACCTTTCTCTCTCTCTCAACCTCAGAAAACATTGCTGAGATTGGACAAGAGCCATCTGCTCATGAATTTCTATTGGGGCACTATAACGGGACAAAGTAAAACTAAAATTATTTAAAAACTATACAGATCCTCTAGATCTTTAAATGTCTTTAGAGTAGCAGCCACTCAGAACAAATGTGAAGAGGAGGTTAACCATCCCATTACAGAGAAACAATGGAAACAAAGTTGGGATCAATCAAGTAGGACTACCTAAACTGGAGGGATTTCAGGTGTTAGCTGCCAACAATGTTTTTGTAGAACATCTGAGATCACACAACAATCTGGAGCTCATCACTCGTACCTTTGCAGGAGAGATTGTGGACAGGAGGGCAACCACAGGCACTTCCTTTGGAGCTGCCCAAAGATATGCAATTATTAGACTTCAGTGAGCAGTGTAATGACTAAAATCCTGGGTACTACCATCTCCAACTCTTGTGACAGTCTAATCCTGGGGTTATTCCCAACAGGTCTTGAAGATAAAAAAAACAGAACTAATATTATGATAGCTGCAGCAGCAAAGGCCATCATTCAAAAACTGCTGAAAGCAGAAACACCTGTGGAGGCCCAGTGGTTGGCATCTGTTTACAAATTAAGGACAGAAAGAAACTCATGGCCCTTGTCAGGTCACAAAAAGAAAAATTCATGGCAGGATGGTTAAATTTCATCAAATTCAACTGTGAGAGAGAAGGGAAGACAGTCCTACAAGGTCTAGCAGAGGATGTATAGATACTTACCCTTACACTTCCCTGGCAAGGGCTAGTTCAACTCCAGTGACCAATAATTAGCACAGTGCCATAGCAAACCCTTACCTTGGTAACTGATGACAGAACAAGTCATTGTTGTCTCACTCTGGATTCTAAAACTGTACCCTAAGTTAAAGGGACACAGTCGACCTTGTTTGCATCATATTATTTCTAGTTAAACTTCCACATTTAATGGTAGCTTACCTTCTCTAAATTCATTTATGTTACTGGTTGTTTTATCTGCCTCTTTGCTTAGCAGAACTGAAGTGCGCGGTACTGTATGGTTATATCCAAAAACTTTTTTTCAAATTCTTGATCTACTTTTATTGTGCACTTCCTGAACATTAGAAGCATCCCCAGAGCAGTGCAGTTACTCATAATGTAACAGTCTCCTTCATTCCCACTGCATAATGAGTGGCTAGACTGTGTTGTGGGTAGTCCTAAGTCCAGGAAAGGTGCAGTGGGAGTTGATCAAGGAATGTAAACAAACATGTTTTTGTGTGGTAACACCATTAGGTAAAAGAACCAAGAATCAGAATCAAACTAGCAGCTACATCAACAGTTGCTTCAGAATGTGAATAATCACAAAATGTGAGTATGTGTTTTTTTTAAACTAGGATCACTTTGAGGCAAGAAGGGGTTGACAGTGTCCCTTTAATTAACTTTGGCTAGTCTGCTTTCTTTTGTTGTATTGTATACACTTACTGCATGCAACAGCTTTGTTTATGTAGATTTATGTATGTCTGAAGAAAATTAATAAAATTACAATTTCAAACATACATGCTGTATAGTTTTTAACTGAAAACTATGAACATGGTTGGTTTTACAACACATTCTACCAAGAAATGTATAGTACAGCTTATGATTTTCTTTGATTGCTTAGTTTTTATGATTCATAACATTTGGTATGAACTAAGGATTTTGCTGATGGAATATATTTATTTTTTACTTTGAGTGAACAAATTGTAATCAGACTTTAAGCAAGTTACGATAAAGTGAAGTAAAAAGTTGATGCACGTTTTCAATTACCTCATAGGTGTAGTTGGGACAGGAGACCAGTCGGAACAGCCATGTAAATGGATTGTAAGTGGGACTTGGAAAACTGGTTGTATTCCCTTTATAAGAAAATAAAACACCCAATGAATCTAGACATAGTCATTGTTCAAGGTATTATTCAAAACAAATTGGAAGACAATTCACAGCTGTGTTCTTTGAAATCATGGTATTAAAACAAAACATGAGTACAATGCGGGTAATTGTTGAATTGGAAAAAGTTTGGATCACATAGACAAATGGACATCTTAATTTGTTCATTCACAGAAGTTACTGGATAGTTTGATACCTTTTATCATTTGACTAATTACCTGAAGAAGAGCTGAAAGCTTGTGTAGTACACCATATTTGTACAATACATATGTTGGTCCAATAAGTGGCATCAAATTAACCAATGACTCCTGCTTTCTGAGGGCCAACATGGCTAAAATCTTTATTAATTCATAATGGCCCCTGTGCATTAAGGGGCAGATCACCTATGCACTGTGGATTTGTGGCATGTAGGCAACCCTAAGATGGAATACTGTGAACTGTGGGTCCAGTGGACCTTCAGTGGCATTCACTGAAGAGGCATGCAAACCTTGCCCACTCAATCCTCTTGGACAATCATGTATTTATGTGCATGGCTGGTCTTGGGGTGTGGCTGGGGGCATGCCTGTACTCCATGCCATTCACAAAGGTGTGGAGTGCCAGGCAAAGGGGTTAAAGGATATGGAAGTCAGGACCCTGCCATGTCTTTTGTGCACCCTCCCAATGGCACTCACTGGCTGCAGCAGGACAGGGAATCCCCCATTGTGTTAACCCAGCCCACTAGACTGGGTGGCAGGTCTGGGGCATCCTTTCGGGCATTCAACGCTACTTTAAAAAAGGTGGACCCCTACCTATCCAAAGTCGTGTGAAGCAGGGGATCCACTTCACAATTCAGTATGGGCATTTGATTGGATGCCCACCTGTGCCCCTTGATCCAGCCACCATGCAGAAGTGTGCTGGCATGGCAGGACCATGGACAGGCACTCTCCGAAGGTGAGTGTTTGTGCAAACCATGCACCCTGCACCTGTCCACAGGCACAGAGCTATGTCAGTTGGGCGTGCATGAATTGTGCATACCCAACCTGTAATACTGCATAGCTCTCATAAGTTTATTATAGAGCTAGTATTGCTTAGTGGTTAAAGCACCAAGCTATGAACCTGTATGCAAGGGGTTGAATCCCAATACTGTTGCTTACTCACTGTACAACTTTTGAGCAAGAAAATTAACATCCCTGCTGCTAAAAGCAGCAGAGTATGTCAGTAAACATTTGACCCATAGCTTTTATTCTATTTTAAAGTGTCATTCTGTTTGCATTGTGAGATGCCCTTTTTCCTGTTTTGAGTCTGCTTTAGTACATTTTATACATTTGAAATAATAATAGAAACATTCCTTTCAAAATGACTAACCTAAGCTTTTCATCAGTATTCTTCTCACTTTTTAGCTCACATTGTCTCATAAGTTTAGAGAGCAATGCCTGTTGCATCCTACAGTGTCTGTTGCATCCCAGTTCACCTTAGTCATAAGAAAAGTGCAGTTAAGCAATTGGTGTTTAAAGTAAGCTGATAACAATAATGAACATCTTGGGGCTAGCCATATTAAATGGAATGATCCTTTTATTATTTCCAATGAAGAAAAATGTGAACACCTACACAAAATGGGGGCAAATAGCATTTTATTAGACTGGAAAAAATGACACTCTGAATGAGTATAGATAAGTATAGAATAGGTCAAACAATTTTACCATAACATGCATTGCTGCTTTCTCTCTCTGTCTCTCTATCTCTCAGCCTCCCTACTGTGATTGCTCAAGACATGTTAAGTGCTTTGGAAAATTTACTTACTACGTGAATATTAAGAATTGTTGCAATATGACAAACTTTTCAGCCAGGGGTTTTGTAAACAAGAAAAACAAACAAAAAAAGCTAATTCTAAGTGGTATCTCAACTTCAAAGGCTAAATGGCATGTTAACATTTATAATCAAATTATGATTATCAGAAATCACAATGCTACAAATAGGACAAATAAAAAAGGTGAAAAAGTAAAACCGTTACCTACCTGATTTGCTGTGCTGGACTAAAGCCACATTTATAAAATGGTTCCCAGCTTCACATAGCTGCAAAATATTTAAGGACATTTTCTTTGATAATATTCTTGAAGAACCGCGTAACTATTGCAAATATGAATCTAAAGCATTCCATTGAAATTCAGTCATCACATGACTTGGCTACACAAAATAAAATGTGCAGATATTGCGAATCTCTAGCATAATGGATACACTTGTCTTTGTCTCTTGTTAACTGTGTTACTGTCCTATACTGTTAACTAACATCATTCTTTTATTCTTTAATTCAATGCAATATTATTGACATTTTGTTTTATAACCAGTCAGGCCAAAAGAATCAACAAGCCCTTCCTCATGATAGATGACTGCTAGTCTGAGAATGTTACTCATAGCTTTTTTAAAATGTGCATATTTTTTCTCCTTAAATATTACCATTA
Organism: Neoceratodus forsteri; assembly: GCA_016271365.2. Lineage (NCBI taxonomy): Eukaryota > Metazoa > Chordata > Ceratodontiformes > Ceratodontidae > Neoceratodus > Neoceratodus forsteri. The sequence continues at coordinate 1,208,463,349 of CM057453.1, read as the reverse complement.
GTACAGAGTTTATTGCCAAGAATGGTAATACCATTAGTTTATTTAAACAGAATCAATGTGTCTATGAACTGTACTCCACCCGCCTCCACATCCTTCAACAAGTGTATGTCAGATGATTTTTCTTGGTAAAGACATTGTAGAAATATATACACTCTCATTATCCAAATGATTTCTGAACAAGAAATGAAATCAGAAATGTTGCAATAATATGATAAACAGTGATGTCCCACCCCCCAAATAAAAAACACTCTGCCATGATTGGAATCCCCCCCCTGTTCACTCCATGTCATGTTTATTTTTTATGCTTGTAAGCTGGATGAGCAATTCTGTCCATTTTCACAAGTGACAAGACTTACATAAATAATAGAGTAACATAGAACCAGACTCAATTAAAACATACAATGTCTTAAAACAGAGCAAATATGGGGCCTACTTAAACAATAATATACATTCTAAGTTGATAAGCAATGTTGCAATAATTTGATAAACAGTACCACTTTGCCCTAACCCCCCACCAAAACACATACACTCCTACTGTTCCTTCACTCATAGTTTTCCTTTCTACTTCTAGAATGCAGCTCCCCCCCCCCAACATGCCTCTTGTCTTTCCAGATTCTGGTTCAGCTTTCTTCACTGTTAATTTTATTTATTTATTTATTTATATTTATTCATCAGGTAGCAGAGATGTTGTGAATGTGTAATCTACCAGCAATGTTAGTGAAGTTTATGTGACTGACGTTTGTGAAAAATCCACAAATTCCACTGCTGAATCAGCCAACATTGCCAGATAATTTTTTTTAACTGAAAAATAACCTCCCCCACCAACTGTGCTGTGAAACTATCCTCTCCACTCATGACCATAAAATAAATCAAAATAAGCCCCTTTCACTGACAGCTCCCCCCCCGACCTGCAAACAGTGGCCCTCCAAAAGTCTTACTCTTGCATTTTTACTTTAGAAATGCTCTAACAACTGCTTTGCAGCCCTCAGTTTTGTGGGTCTGTGCAGTTCATCAGGGCTGCCACTGGAGTAGCTTCAGGACTCAGGATCATTAATGGCAGTGGAATGCCAGGCAAATTTGTAGACTAATTGGAGCCACAGATTCAATGGTTCCATATCATCATTGGCACCCTTCACTCCTACTCTGGTCCCCAACTCTCCTCTGGTCCACACCTCTTCCCCATATGAGCAACACAACATATTGGTTGTGAATAAGCAAAACAGAATAAACTAAACAGTCCCCCAGTGCAGAGTGTCCATTTTGTTAGGTGCTGAATCATCCCAATCCCACCATCCCATCTGGTAAAATGGTACAAATGAATACTGACATTTTTTCTTCTAGTAAAACATGATTGGTTCGATTTTCAACCAATCAGGTTTTACTACTAGGAACCAGCACATCACCATTCATTCCTTAAAGCCATTTGGAACCAGGAGTCCGGATGTGGGTGGCAATGAACAGAGCATTGGCAAACAGTCTATATTTTGTGGGTACTCATGTGGAGAGGAGGGTGCTGGGGACCAGAAGGGGGTTGGATGGGGGACTGAGACTACAACAGAAACAGAGGGCACTTGGGTGGGGGGACGGATTCCTAAAGTGATGACACACCAGCAAGAAGGGTGACATTTATAGGGCTGGGGGAGGGACCGAGGATGGCAGTCTTGTTGTTTGTCTGCATGGATCTTACTTGGATTCCCTAGGAAACTGTGAAGGACTTTCACTGTTAGATACGTGGATGATGTACACTATGCACCCACTCACCCAACATTTCAATGGCACTGTTCCAACATGATACAGTACAGTGGCAGGGATGGAGCTGCCCCACTCCTGAATCTGTGCTTGCAGTTCCACTATCACTGCATCACCCAGACTCAAGTATGATACCTGCCTCTAGAGGTACCGACAACCTGCCATTGCTACTACTCCTGAATCTGTGCTTGCAGTTCCACTGTCATTCCATCACCCAAACTCAAGTATGACACCTGCCTCTAGAAGTACTGAAAACTTGCCATTGCTACTACAGCACCTGGAGATGTGGTACGCAAATGCATGGAGGGCTGTACAGTAGGGGCATGTTGAGTTGCCAGTGGGTACGTGCTTGACACAAAACTACACTGCATACTGTACAGCAGAGGAGAAGCACTACTTGTTGTGGAGTTTGACAGCTACAGGACAGCTGGATGGGCTGATAACATTAGGGAGTCTGGATGGAGTCGGTACCTATATACTAGGAAGTATGCCATCTACAGGTCTGTAAGACTGTTGAGGGCACACCTGCTCAATGCATCCATTCTACCCTGCTACACCATTCCATGTCATATACCACCCAGTAGAGCACCCCATTGGACCATTGTCATTGTACCAGGTAGGTTGCAGGCCCCCGCAACACTCAGCACAGTCCCTACCTGCAGCACAAGGGCTGTTAGACAAGCTCATGGCTGCTCTCACCACAGCCATGACCTGAAGCCATGGAGGGGCTTTTAAATTCTCAAATTAGGGGATGCTGCAGCCATGCTTTGGCACAAGCCCTGGTCCTTTGATATTGTAATTTTGTGGTGAATATGTTTGTGGATTCCAGGTATTTGGAGCTCAGAAGTTGAGCCAGGATTAAGGTGTAGAGCCAGACATTCATAAATTTCACTAAATAGAACTGGGATGTGGTAATTGACCTGTATTTGCAATGTGTTATGAGTTTTATTAAGCTTGGCTCTTGAAACAAAGCATATAAATTAGTTTTTCTTGTTGTTGAGCCCAAGTCTGTTTTCTTCAAACCATTCTCTAGTGCAGTGAAATCTTCCCCAAATGTGGTGTTTACATATTTGATTGCATTTGAATTAGTAGACAGTACCACATAATCTGCACACAAAATGACTTTTGTTTCATGCATGACTTTGGAAGCTCGTTGATGAACTGGAAGAACAGCACAGACTAGGTACCAAGTCCTGCAGTGCTCCCAGATCTACAGCACAGGGAGCAGATATGACTCCATTAAGGTTAGGCATCTGTTCTTGGCTATACAGATAGTCACAGATCCACTTAATGGCAGACACACTAAGACTGTAAGCATGGAGCTATTGGATCAGCATGCTATGCAAGGTCAAAGGCTTTAGTCAAGTCCATAAATACATTGCCAGTAGCATGACCAGCTTCTATTGTACATGACAGGTAATTTGTACAGTAAACCAGTGTAGTTGCTCTGCTATGAATTTATCTCAGTCCCTGTTGGCACGCTGTGAAGAGATGATTCTCTTCCTCATACTCCCTTCATTCTGCTGACTTAAGTTCCTTCTCAGTCCCTCATTTCAAAACTGCTACAGAGCAAATGATCTCCTCACTTCCACCTTTCTTCTGGAATAACCTGCCTTCTGCTTACCTCCTCTTCTTCATTGCAAGATCACCACAGGGTTATTACTCCCATACTTGCTCTTGACACTAGCCCACTTTTTTCTCTCTCATTGAATGGTTGCACTGTTTTATTTTATTTTCCAGTTTTCCCAATCCATTTGTAATAGTCCTCCCAATTGTCCCACCTGTAAATGAGCTTCATTACAGTGTGCCTTTCCTTGTAAACAATTCTAAATAAACTGGCCATCATTCTAGTCTCATTAGAAGTTGCTGTCTGATTGGAACTCTGAGTTTGTATCACACTCTATATCCTTAACTGAATCAGGATGCATGTATCTGCCAGCAGTTCCCATCAGGCAGCTTTTCACGGCTTACTGAAAACTATCAACTAATTAATACCTAATCATAGTAGTTCATTTAAGTACAGTAAATTCATGATTGCAACACATTTTTTTTAAATATGGAGTCAATTTGAAGCAGTCAAACCAAACCTTTGGTGCAGCAGTAGGATTACCACTCATATTGCCAGCAACTGGCAGTTGGGTGCAGACCAAGGTCATCAGTTCAGTTTTCAACCAATCAAACTTTACTGCTGGGAGCCAGCACATCACCATTCATTCATTAATGTCATTTGGAACCAGGAGTCTGAATGTGAGTGGCTCTTAGAGCAGATGCTCTGCACTGGGGGACCATTTTGTTTATTGACAGTCTATATTTTGTGGGTACACATGGGGGGAGGAGGGCATTGGGGACAAGATGAGGGTTGGCTGGGGGACTGTGACTACAACAGAAACAGCGGGAACTTGGGTGGGGGGGAGGGATTCCTAAAGTGATGACACAGAAGCAACAAAGGTGACATTTATAGGGGTGGTGTAGGGACAGAGGATGTCAGTCTTGTTGGGCATCTGTATGGATCTGCCTTGGATGCCCTAGAGAACTGTCAGGGACTTTCTCTGTTAGATATGTGGATGTTGTACACTGTACACCCACTCACCCAACATTTCAATGACACTGTTCCAGCACAATACAGTACAGTGGCAGGGATGGAGCTGCCCCACTCCTGAATCTGTGCTTGCCATTCCACTGTCATTCCATCACCCAGACTCAAGTATGACACCTGCCTCTAGAGGTACCGACAACCTGCCATTGCTACTACAGCACCTGGAGATGTGGTACACAAGTACATGGAGGGCTGTACAGTAGGGGCATGTTGAGCTGCCAGTGGGTACGTGCCCAACACAAAACTAAACTGCATACCATACAGCAAAGGAGAGGCACTACTTGTGGAGTTTGACAGCTACGGGACAGCTGCAAGGGCTGATAACACCAGGAAGTCTGGGATATGGTCAGTACCTGTACACTAGGAAGTATGCCATCTGTAGGTCTGTAAGACTGTTGAGGGCATACCTGCTCAGTGCCACCACTCTACCCTGCCACACCATTCCATGTCATACACCACCCAATAGGGCACCCTAATGGACCATTGTCATTGCACCAGGCAGGTTGCAGGGTTCCTCCCCCCACCACTCAGCACAGTCCCGACCTGCAGTGCAAGGGCTGTTAGACAAGCTCATGGCTGCTCTAACCACAGCCATGTTTGTGGGTACTCATGGCTGGAGGAGGGTGCTGGTGACCAGAGGGGAGTTGGATAGGGACTACAGCACCTGGAGATGTGGTTTGCAAGTGCATGGAGGGCTGTACAGCAAGGGCATGTTGAGCAGCTAGTGTGTACATGCCTGACACAAAACTGAACTGCATACCATACAGCAAGGGAGAAGAACTACTTGTTGCAAAGTTTGACAGCTACAGAACAGCTGCAAGGGATGATAACAGCAGGAAGTCTGGGATAGGGTTGGTACATGTACACTAGGAAGTATGCCATCTGCAGGTCTGTAAGACTGTTGAGGGCACACCTGATCAATGCCACCATTCTATCCTGCCACACCACTCCATGTCATACACCACCCAATAGGGCACCCCAATGGACCATTGTCATTGTACCAGGCAGGTTGCAGGGCCCCCCCACTCAAGAAAGTTCTGACCTGCAGCGCAAGAACTGTTAGACAAGCTCATGGCTGCTCTAACCACAGCCAAGACTTGCAGCCATGGTGGGTTTTTAAAATCCCAAATTAGGGGATACTGCAACCACTCCTTGGCATAAGCCCCCTTCTGCTTTGGTGCACCACCACTTTGGGTGCAGAGGTGGCATGGGAGTAGTTTGCCACTGTAAAGGTCACATTAGAAAAACAGGATTGCCACAACTTTTTACATAACTTTTGACACAAGGTGCCACTTGTGTCCATTCCATTTGATGGTGGCACCTTGCATCAAAAGCAGTGCTTTGAAAATTAGCCTGTGGTCTCCAGAACTGGACACAGTAGTGGATTTCAGGTATTGCCAGCAACTGAGGGTTGGTTGCAGACCAAGGTCATCAAAGGTTGGCCAAGGGAAGAGGGATTGAGTAATTCAGAGGATGCTCTCCCTCTCTGGGGTGGGAAAGCTCTGTGTGACTACCATTATAGCACCTCTACGGTGGGCACAGGTGGCATTACGGCAGGACAAGCCATAGAGTAAGAAGGAAGTTGGCTGAGCAACCATACACTTGCTTATGTTCATGTGCATGGCATATACAATGGCCTGTTTCTTTGAGAATAATGGCTCAATTCCCAAAGGATAATGGACCCTAGTACATACGGGTCCCACACTTCCATCACTTGATGTAAAGGTATTTTTGAGGTTATATCCCTTCCACTCTACCCCAACTGGGATGCTATCCAGGGCATGATGGAGGCTAGTATGTAAGGCAGACAGGTGTGTCATCCACTCTACTCCAACTGGGATGCTATCCAGAGCATGATGGAGGCTTGTACATAAGACAGACAGGTGTGTGTGTGGGGGGGGGGTGTCATGGTGTGCCTTGAGACTCCTGAAGGAGACAGACATGGGGAGGGGGAGGAACAAAGGGGGAAATCACAGATAAAAAAGTATCTGAAGCAGTCTGCAGGTTTCTACTGTACTTCTTAAAGCTTTTCAGTTCCACGCTAGGAAAGTTGGTGTCATGGAAATACAGAAAACATGTATTAAATAATGTATGGGCAAGCATACACAACAAAGCCATGTATCCATCAAGGGATAGAGATGAAATCACATGGACCTCAAGAGTGTAACTTGATGGAAACATAAGCCAAGCTGGGAGTGGTTAGGGCTGTCCCTTTATCATAGAAATCAAGGAAGTAACTGATTTTTTGAGTTTTCACATTTTTATAAAAACTCCATGAGTTTTTGCATTCCCTATGATAACACTCTGATTTTTGTAATTTTTTATGTTAACACCATGATGTTTAATGTTTCCCATAAAAACACCATCTGTTTTGGTGTTTGCAAATGAAAACCCCATCATTTTGTGCCTTACTGGCACAACAGGTTTGTTCCCTAGTCAGCACCACTGTGGGATTCTGGGGCTTACACATGTGAGCCCTGATCTCCGGGATGGAAGTACATTGTGATGCCTCCTGCTGCTAAACAAGCCAAACCATTAATCTTTTAAATAGTTACATGTTTACTGATGTGCTTGTATAAAGTATGTAAAAGTAGAGGTAATTTGTATAACACACAATTAATCCACAACTTTTCATAACTTTTATATGATTCCCATCATTTCTGTCATTTTGTCTTTAATAGTATCAGGATCTTATGCAAAATGTCCCATGACAAACTACAGCCCTTGGCATGATTGTACATATTTAACTGTTTGTAGTATATAGTTTTAGGTAAAAAGTGAATGTTTCCAGGGGTGGCTAAACCAAGAGGGCTGGACCAGCAATGGCCCCACCACTGTGTTATCAAATGGGCCACATTGTTCTTCCCCACATCTTATTTGACCTCTTTTTGCCTCTCTTTTCTTTTTCAGTAGTGAACTGGTTTATCTGGTGCCATATAGCTAGTACTGTATGTACAGTTGGGGGCAGGTTTTTGTTCCATTTATCCTCCCCATTGCGATTTTTTTCTACTAACAAAAAGCCTCAGCTGCCTGGGATTTTGTGGGAATTTCATGCTTTGTACACTATAAAATACAAGTTGCATCAAAATATAACTAAAAGAGGGTCTTCTTGTTTGTGTGTGCATTCATCGGCTCTCATTACTATCATATGGACCGGGATGATTCACCACAGTGCGGTTATTACTGTGTTGAAGCAGGAGTGCATGGTTGCGAAGCTGCAGTTCAGGACACAGTCAGAATGAGTTGTGAGCACTTTCTAAAACTTTCTGTTCCCATCTCCCATTGAGCTGCCAGCTGCACCTGCAACAGAAAGGACTGAAGAATTGTAGCGGTGGTGGTGAATGCCTTTCTTTGCTGCAGCCTTTCCCTCCACTTTCCTAGGCATTTTTTTTTTATAAATATTTTAGAGAGCAAAGGGAATTACTCTGTGCCATTCTGTGATTCTGTATGGTAGGTGATGTTGACGGGGGACAGGTCTGGAATCCATTTCTACATGTCTGACCACTGGGGAAATTATCATTGACAATTTATTTATTTGTGTGTTTATTTTTGTTAACCAGGTAAGTACACTAAGCAGAACCCACCTTTTTTTCAGATACAACCTGGGAGAATAACAAACACTGACAAGTCAAACAATGTACATTACAAAACAACCAGATAGGTACAACTTATGTACATCAAGATGAATGTCATTTTGCATCCATGACAAAGTATTTACAATTGTCTGCGTGTCCTTTTATAGCTTATCAGCAAGTGGAAGATAATGAAGAGCACCCTCGATGCTGGGTCTGCTAGCTTTGAGTACATTGTCAAGGGGTGACTCTTTTAATTGCAAATAAAACATCTTGCAGTTTTAACAATAACAGTAGATGATCATATAAGAACTAAACCAAGGAGGGGGCCTTCTCAGCCCCCAGATACCCTATATGCATGAATATTGTTCGCTTCAGGCTCCATGTCCCCTAATTTCTCCTCAATCTCTTTTTACTTTTTATATAATGTAGAGTGCAATAGCATATGTTAAATTTGGTCTGCCTGAGTAGCAAGAAAGGACATTTTTTATTTTTTTATTTTCAGGGACATGAACTTCCACTTAACTCAGATCAGCCCAGACCTCCTCTATGATTGTGTGTCAGATGCCATTAAGGGAAAGGTTATGGTAACTATGGGCAACATGTTGGAGGCCTGGGAACCCTCTCTATAAGAGGTACTGTCCAATGAGAATCCTAGGTATGACCTCTTAGTTATTCAGTTTACATTCTGGGACCAGGGTTCTCAATATTCTTTATATAAAAGTCACCATACCTTCTTGCTCCAGTATTCTTTTTCAACTGAGTCTAAGAGCCTCTCTCTCCTCTCCCTGAAATATTTATTCTGTGCAATTCTGCATTTTTTTGGTGAAGGGGCAGAGGTTACCAATTGTTGAGAAATGGCCCACAGCAAGAGAAATTAGGATAATGGTGGTGAATGCCTTGACTTTGCCTCCTCTCCCAAAGATATTTATTCTGTGCTATTGCTTCCTTTATTTTTTTTTTGTGCTAATAATTCAATGAGGATTGATTAACACTGATGATACCATCAAAAATAGTTAACAAATGCCAAGGGGTCTCAGTGTCACAACTGCCTCATACGGCCCTCAAAAAAATTGTTGTTGGATCTTCTTATGTACATTTTCAGGTTCTTTTTTTTTCAATAAAAGGTAACCTATATGCATTGGTGCCCTCTATTCTGCCCCCAAACAAGTCCCTGATTCCCTCCTATCATGCCTCAACTCAATCATCTCCCTCTCCTCTGATGGTGAACTACTCATGATGCGGGATTTTCAACATTGACTGGCTCTCCCCTACCTCCTCTCACACCAAAATCTCTGTTGAGTCACTAAATCTCTCTCAGCTGTTAAGCAAACCCACCCACTACAGCTTTAACTCCACCAATCATACCCTCCTCAATTGGATCCTCTCCTCTCACCCCCCACCATATATCAGCCTCTGGAGTCCTGAATGATGCTATCAGCAACCATTGTTTCACTCATTGCACCAGGAAGGTGCACCTTCCCAAATCCTCCCCCAAATATCTGAACTATCACTCTACCCACAAACTAATCCCCTGCCATCTTCAGGCTGATCTAAACTCAACAGACTGGTCCCCTGTCTTCTCAGCCTCTGACATTAATCAGGTCCTTATGCATCTCCTCCATCCTAACTTATATGTGGAAATCTACATGCCCCTCTCCGCAATACTAGGGTCAGACATCACCACCTCCCCTGGTTCTCCCCCCTATATCCTATCCCTCTGCAAAGCTTGGTTAATATTTAAATCCTCAAATGCCACCTCTGACCTTCACCACTATTGCAAGCTCAGAAACATATGCACTAAGGCAATATGCAAAGCTAAATCAGAGTACTACAGATAAAATCTTTCATCCTGCCCTGACCCTCATCCTTTGGAGGACAGTCAAATCCCTCATCAACCCCACCAGCCATGTAACTACCCCCACACTTATGCAAAATGGGTTCCCTGTGTCCTACCCCACCTCAATCGCTGACATCTTTAAAAACATCTAAACATCCTGTGCATTACCCAACAATCCAGTCCCTCCCTACTCCCCCCAATGAGTTTAACCTCCACCCCACAACCTTCCTTGAAGTCTACCAAGCCCTTTATACTCTTGATCCACACAAGTCCAGTCCAGACAATTTTCACCTTAAACTACTGCACCTTTTCTGTCCTTGCCACAGCCTCTCCTCTTTCTCACATAATTAATATCTCCTTCTTTATCAACTCTGTCCCAAATCAATGGAAACTGATCAATGATATTCCACTTCATAAAGGCGGAGACCCCTCATCCCCAGGAAATTACCTCTTAATTTCCCTGCTCCCTGCCCTGGCAAAAACTCCAGCAAACCTAAGTCCTCTTAAGACTAACTGAGTTCCTCACTTCAACAAATATTTTCTCAAATTACCAGTCTGGTTTTAAGGAAAAAACATTCCACAACTTCCTCCCTTCTTCACATCACAGACTGTCCACACAGCAATGGACATAAACCACCTCACATCAGCAATATTTACTGACCTCACCTTTGATTCCATTTCCCATCTGCTCCTCCTCCTCTGGAAATTGCACTCAGCCAGCCTTGCTTCATCCACTGTCCTCTGATTCAAATCCTACCTCAGTGAACGGTATCATTCTGTCATATTAGGCAATGCTGCACCCCCCCATTCTATCTGGCATCCCCCAGGGCTATATCCTCTTTTCAATTACCTCTCCTCAGTCTGCTCCCAATCCAATGTTTACCTCTATGTGTATGACACTATCCTGTACATGTCTGGCCCCACCACAGACTCAATCCAGCATCCCCTCCAGTACGACTTCAACCACGTCCTAACATGGTTCAAAGACAACTCACTAAAACTGAACCCTAATAAAATTGTCTCCATGGTGTTTGGCCCCCCAAAACTATCCAGACTCCCCTCCTACCCCATGTTCACCATCTCAGGCACCTCCACCCTTGATACCATCACCTCATGCAAATATCTTGGCCTCTGGTTAGACCAACACTTCAACTTTGCTGTCCATATAGACTCCCTTTGCTCAAAGCTGCAGCCAAAGTTAGATGTGCTCTTTCAAAACAAACATTCTATCCCCATTCACATCTGCCACAACCTAGTTCACAAGACTATCCTCCCCATATTTGTCTATGGGAACATTGTCTATGCATCAGCCTCTGCCTCCTTACTCTCCAAACTGGACACCATGCTAAACTCTTTCTGCAGATTCACCACAATCTCCCCTTCATGTATGCATCACTGTACACTTCTTTCCTTGCTAAATTTTGCACACTTCTCCCACAGGTGGCACATTCACTCTCTTTCATCCATGGCAAAATTCTGGCTAAACCTTCTACCCCCATACCTCTTCTCACTCTTCTACCCTGCTCCCATTCTTGTCTACCCCATAAGATCCTGGCAGCCCTACTCCTTCTCCATCCCTCTATGGCAATCAATGGCCAGTGTCTCTGCTTTCTTTTATCTCCTCCCACACCTCTGGAATCAATTCCCTACTTCTCTGCATGCTTTCCAATCCCTCCCAGCCTTCAAACTCCAACTTAAAACAATCTCCCCACCCCTTCACCTGTTCTCACATACACTACCCCACCACTGCCACCCCATGCTGCTCCCAAGTCCCTCCCTACCTCCCCTCCAGTCCCCTTGACACACCCTCATGATAATTCCACTCTCTCTTCTTCTAAGTACAGCTTCCTTTATTGCTCTAAGCAATCTTTGAATGCCTAACTGCCCACCTCATTGCATTATTTTGTAAATAAATTGTATTTTTTTCTTAGCTAGTCAACTCATAACTTGTTCTATGTAGTAGCCTTACATTAATTGTTACCTAGCTCCTGTATTCATATGTATATCCCCTGTATGTATTTTATACTGTTGTTCACATCCTCGGGTCACACCTGGAAACAAGCCTCCGCTCAGTGTGCTTTTCCCAGTTACCAATGTTTTAAATAAATAAAATAAATAAATAACTCGCGATCATGCTTACACTTTATAGAAAGAAAACAAATACTCAAAAAGACAACCAAAATGCACAAAAACATTTTAAAAAAAGTTCAGCAGGCCTTGGTGCCTCCAGACCCCTTGCCATTTATTAAAGATTTTTGCCCCCCCCAACTTTAAAGTCACTTCAACTGTTCCTGAATGTTTCAATTTGCAAACAGTAACTCACTCACTCACTCACTTCCCATCCTACCCACTTGCCTTTCATCACTGTTACTCAATAAATATATCAAAGATAAAACATTATTGTTTGGATCAGGGGCTTAAAAGGAGATAACCCCACATAACAACTTTTCATGACCTTTGCAATGTGCACAAAAATGTTTGTCCATGCACAACAAAGATATGTAAATCAATGCAGAATTACACAACCATATTTCATACTATACTATACTATGCTATACTATACTATACTATATACTAGTCTATGCTGTTCTATACTGTACTGTACTGTGCTATGCTATTCTGTGCTACTTTTTACCAATAGTATTAAATCCAAAGAATCAGCACTGACAAACAATCCAAGATCAAGACAAGATTTATGCTTGTAACAAGTCCTTATGAATACAAGTTCAGCACACTATGCCTGTTACAGCACCAGTGAATACTAATAACCAGAACTCATGGGAAACAAATTATATGTATCTGCACCGACTATAATATGGCTTACAGGATAATTGAAGAAGCACACATTAGTAGAGTTTCCCTGGTTGAAAATGTTACTTGTTAGTTGGTAACTTTTGTCATCTCCCAAAATAATGATACTTTTAAAAGTCTGGTGTTCTTTCTTTTTCTCTCCATCCTTCATCTGCATAGCTATATACTATGTATTCTCTACCCTTCTACTTTTTCCATGTTTCCTTTTTTCTGTTGTGTTTCTTTTAGGTATTAGAGCAAAATAATTCTAACTCTGATGGGGTTATGAATACAGGTGAGTGAGGAAGGGCAAAACCAACTTCAGTTTGAACTCAAATTGTGATCAGAAAATTGAATTCATTGTAATGAATTTGGCTGAACCCCCTTCAGCTCCAAATGCAATAATTGGCATAGGGTAAGACACACTACAAATGTGAGGGGAGAAGGGACCTGGAGGTCAGCAATGAACATAGATTACTGTACTGTTGCTTACTTTTGGCATGTGCTGTTGGCATGCATCTGCCTGGAATTACTGTTTGTGATGTTGTGATAGAGTCTACAAAACCCACTAAGACTGCCATGGCCCAGTGTGAGCTACATTAATAGTTGTCTATGTATACTGACCTCAAGGCACATACCCCCCTGTAGCCCTCTCCTGCTCTCTGAGTTCCTTCATGCCAACTTGCAGCTCCATAGATTTCATAATTATATTTCTATATTGTTATTTAATAATATATCTGCTATTATTTTTATGTTATGTGTTTAACAGAGATGAGCGGGGAGGTGAGGCTGTGAGATGGAGTTCTACAATGCATTCTTTCAAGTTGAGTAGTATCTGAGAGAAGCAGGGTTTCATTGAGCTATATACTATCTACCAAATGTATGCCACCATTACCTTATTAAATGTTACTTTACCAGTACATCTTATTGTAAAAGTTCACCTGGTGTAGTCCATTTTTGGTATATCTTTGTTTCACCCAAGTAGGAGGGTCTGCTGACAGTGAAGACTCAGAGGTTGAGTGGGATTGTGTGCTGGAGCTGGTGTTGGCAGAGGAGCCAGTCAGGATGGTTGAAAACACTAAGAAGGATAAAGATAACAAAGGAAAAATCCCTGGATACACCTGAGAATTGAATGGATGTAAAACTAAAAGACAGGGGAAATTAAAGGGATATACAAAAGGACACATTTTATTGACTATTTGTGATAGTGTGGCTAGTTGATAATGTATTTTTGTCAGCGTAGTGTGAATGGCTTTTAATTTTTTATTTTAAAGGTAGCTAAATCACCAGGGGTAGCACCCACGCAGCTCAATAAAACTAATAATATTTTAAGTTCTAATATCAAGAAAACTTCAACTTTTAAAAACAAAGATTTAAAATTTTAAATTTTAAAACATCGTCAAACTAGTCACATGACCAGCTGACCTTTAAAAGCGCATGTGTGGACTTTGGCATTTAGATCTTAGCAACCTGAGTAGTAGCTAACACATAGCAAGCCAGCATGCTGAAAAGCTAGCAGACTTTCAAAAAAAGAAGCAGTTTTTCTAGCTCAGTCCTTGTTTAGTGATGAAATCAACATTAATTTGCCTGTATCACAGATACTGGGCATATAGAAGCCTGATTTTTTTTACAAGGACTAAGGGTTTGGCAACTAAGAAATCTTCGGTTGACATAGTCTGCCTATTTGCTGACTGAGTTAAAAGCTGTGACTGTACGAGTAAGTGCTGACCAGTGTTTTATAGTAAGCGAACACCCTTGGTTGGTTCTGGAGTATTTTGTTAGTTATTCTTCATTAAAATATGTATATTTAGGAAGAATGTGGGAGAGTGAGTGAGTTTAAGGGTGATGCTATTATGTTCTATTTAACATTTAAAAAGTGTAAAAATGACATTAGGTTTTAACCTGAATATTTTATAAGGTTATTTCATTAATGCTGGATTGTATTAGATATTAGTAGTATTTCTGGTATTAGACTCAAATATTCCACAGATTAAGTGGAGCATCAATTTTCAAATATATATATATATATATATATATATATATATATATTAAACAAAGTGATATCTCTTTTTAAATAGTGGTAACCTGAAAGGACCTCCTGATACGGGATGGTCACCTTGCTAAAGACCTACACGGTCCTAGAACTCTGGAAGCAAAAACAAGACTCATTTTTGGGGATACAGTTTGGGAAGAATCCATAGACTTTGACGGCAGATAAGGACCGCTTGGCCCACCTAGTCTGCCCATTTCCCTACCTACAGGATAAGCTGCAGATCCTAGTTAACCAACAGCCTATTTCTTCTTACCCCCCACAAAAATTCCCTTATGTCTGTCCAATGTATTCTTGAATTCTCCCACAATTTTAGAACCCACAACCTCCTCAGGAAGGGTGTTCCATGCATCCACCACCCTATATGTGAAAAAATACTTCCTCACATTGCCCCTGAACCACCCCCCCATCTTCAAATTGTATCCCCTTGTTCTTGCACATCTCTTTTTCTGAAAGATGCTGCCCTCTTGGACTTTGTTGATTCCACTGAGGTACTTAAAAGTTTCTATCATGTCCCTCCTCTCCCTCCTTTCCTCAAGGGTATACATATTAAGCTCCTTTAGTCTCTCCTCATATGGCTTCTCTTGCAGACCCTGCACCATTTTAGTTGCCCTCCTCTGGACTGCCTCTATCCTGTCTATGTCCTTGTGGAGAAGGGGTCTCCAGAACTGGATGCAGTACTCCAGATGGGGTCTCACCAACTGTCTGTACAGAGAGAAATCAACTTCCTGTTTTCTGCTGGTGATGCCTCTCCCCTATACATCCCAGTATCCCCCCAGCCCTCCCTACTGCCTTCTCACATTGCTTGCTAACCTTAAGATCATCTGCTATGATTACCCCCAGGTCTCTTTCCATTTTTGTTGTTGTTACTACCTTCCCCCATTGTGTAATCTTCCCCTGGGTTTTTGTTTCCAAGGTGCACTATTTTGCACTTCTTTGCATTGAATCCAAGCTGCCATACTTCTGACCATTCCTCCAACTTTGCCAAGTCCCTTCTCACCCTTTCCAGGCCTCCTTGTATATCTACCCTGTTGCAGATCTTTTTGTCATCTGCAAAGAAGCATACTTTTCCTTCCATTCCCTCTGCAATGTCACTTATAAAGACATTAAAAAGGACTGAACCCAGTACTGAACCCTTCAGTACCCCACTAGTAACTCCTCTTTCTTCAGAGTGGACTCCATTTACAATTACCTTCTGTGTCCTGTTGTCCAGCCAATGTTTTATCCAGGCTACCACCCTGGGACCCACTCCCAGGCTGGTTAATTTGACTATTAATCTTTTGTGTGGGACTGTGTCAAATGCCTTGCTAAAGTCTAGGTAGGCCATGTCCACAGCCCCTCCTTGGTCTACTACAGTTCAACCTCATTTATCCGACCCGCTTGGGGGACATCCGATATGGTCAGATAACCGGGGGGTCAGATAAACGGGATTCTGGTAGAGATGGATTAAAATAGTCATTAATCGACTTTTGTTTCAGAGTATCATGCTGCTTCCTAGCTGTGCGCTGTTTTAGACTCCGGAGTAGCATGATTTTGATAGGACCTCGAAGCTAGTAACTCAAAATATAGTAACAATGAACTTCACATTATATTATTACATTATATTACATGTCTGCTGCATGTTCATGTAGAAGACCTCACTGTCCAGACCCCCAAAAGAATTAAATAAACCACTTCACCCTGCTCAACAGAGATTTTATAGAAGTAAGGATGGTAAAGGAGCCCACTGCTGCAAGGGGAATAGCACCCCCCGACCAGGAAAACTGATTGCAAATCGGATCTAGACTGAGATCCCAAAATAAGGTAAGGGGGGGAAGGAAGGATCAGCATTAACCCTGTGTAGCACCAGACACTGAGCACAAATCTGAGACGCTTCTGTCTCCGATTCATTATCGTCGGGTTCCTTGCCTTGTTCTGACTGTGATCGGCACTTGTGATTGGGAGAATCAGAGAGGACAGCAGAAATTATTTAAATTTCTGCTGAGGAGACATCTGTGTTCGGTAGGTTGAGGAGGTCAGCTTGCTCGAGGAGCTTCCATCATTTCAGAAGCAAAGTTGAACTGACTGGCGAAACATGACAGGGAAGCTGTAATATTGGGGGACACAGGTCGGGTTCACTAGATAGGGAGGTTCAGTATTTCGGGGGTTGGATAAATGGGATTTGACTGTACTTTGGTCACCCAGTCAAAGAAATCAATTAGATTCATCTGACATGACCTTCCCGCTGTGAACCCATGCTGCCTTGGGTCCTGTGCCCCACTGGCCTCTAGATACTCAACAGTTCTTCCCTTCAGTATTGATTCCATCACTTTCCCTACCACAGAGGTCAAACTGACAGGTCTGTAATTTCCTATCTCTGTCTTGGTCCCACTTTTATGAAGGGGAATCACATCCACCTTCCTCCAGTCCTCAGGTACCACATCATCCTCCCATGATTTGTTAAAAAGAGTAGTCAGTGGTTTCACTAGTTCTCCCCTTAATTCTTTTAGAATTCTTGAGTGAGTTCCATCAGGTCCCATTGCTTTGTCTACCTTCAGTTTTAGGAGTTCTTTCAGAACCCTTTCTTCTGTGAAAGGACTGGGATCGACCCCCCCCCCATCCAGAGTGCTTCTTTTACTTGGATTAGGCATCTCCCCCTCCTCCTCTTTTGCGAATACTGAGCAGAAACATTCATTCAGTATCCCTGCTTTTTCATTGTCCCTCTCTGCCCACCCACTTCCATTCTATTCAGCCTCACTATCCCTCCCTTTGTCTTTCTACGCTCCCTGATGTACCTATAAAAAGTTTTATCCCCTCCTTAACTGAGTTGGCTACCTTTTCCTCAGTTTGGGCCTTTATATTCTGACTTTCCTCCCTGCTTCCTTCTGCCTTAACTGATACAGCTGTCTGTCTTGCTCCTTCTGTGTTTCCTTATACTTTCTGAATGTTATCTTTTTCTCCCTGACCATCCCCACCACCTCTTTTGAGAACCATAGTGGCATTTTCTTTCATTTTGATTTGTTTATTTGCTTCACACAAAGGCTTGTTGCCTCTGTGATGGCAGTTTCGATGTTTCCCCCATTGTTGTTCCACCCCTCCTTCTAGCCTGTTTCCCAGTGCTTTTCTAAGGCACTCTCCCATCTTGCCAAAGTCAGCCCTCCTGAAGTCCAGTACCCTCACTTTTGTATGGCTTGACTCTGTAGCTGAGTTAATCATGAACCACACTGTTTGATGGTCACTTGTTCCCAGATGGCTACCCACTTCTAGATCTGAGGTCCTCTCACTGTCCACATTTAAGAGTATGAGGTCTATGATTGCTCCCAATGAGTGGGTTCTAAAACTAGCTGTCTCAGGCATGCCACCTGTAGGGCATCAAGAATGGCCTTGCTCTTGGATGTGGCTGCAGCAAATGTGCTCCAGTTAACATCTGGCATATTCAGGTCACCCATCAACAGTATCTCCCCTTTCTCTGCCATCCTAAGAATGCCTTGTATCATATGTCCATGTCCATTCCCTCCCCCTGACATGGGGGTCTGTATACAATCCCTGTGCTGATTGTGGTGTCATTTCATCTCTAAGGTGACCCACAGTGCCTCCTCTCCTCCTTGTTTACTCTGTTGTTCAGTTGCTTTTATCCCTTCCCCTACATAGAGAGCTAATCCTCCCCCTCTTCTACCCTCCCTGTCTCTTCTGTAGGTGGTGTACCCTGGTATGTTAACATCCCAGTCATGGTTCTCTGTGTACCATGTTTCTGTGACTGCTATGATATCCAAGCATCCCTCTTCCATCAAGGCCACCAGTTCAGGGAGCTTGTTGCCCAGACTATGGGCATTGGTACTCATTACCCTCCATTTCCTGATAGCCATACTTCTTTTTGCCCCATCCTTGTCCTTATTGCCATTGTCACTTTCTCCATTTACCCCTGCCCTTCTCCCTATCAACATCTCCATCTTTGTGTTTACCTCACTTACTACCCTGACGTTTTTGGAGGAGCTAGGATTTCTCTGCTCCTTTCCAGTGCCTCCCCCCTTTGGCTAGTTTAAATGCTTGCCAATGAAGCATTTAAACCTATCACATAGGAACCTGGTTCCCCTCCTGGACAGATGCAGTCCATCATGCCAGTATCAGCCTGTATCACTCCAGGTGGACCCCCAGTCCACAATGAAGCCAAATTCCTGAGCTCTGTACCAATTTTTCAACCACTGATTGAATCCCATGGTGTGGAGCACCCTAGCCTCACCTATGACTTAGACAGGCAGCACCTCCAAGAAGGTTACCATGCATACTACTTGTCAAAGACCCCTCCCCAACTCTATAAACTCTTCCTGTACTGCTCTGATCCCTTTCATAGCCAGGTCATTTGTCCCTAGGTGGACAATGACATCCAGCTCCCTCCCCTGTGCAGCTGCTCTGGTGATCCTGAGGATTTGCTCCTGTCCCTCTAAGCTATGGCACCAGGCAGGCACCTTACCTCCCTCTCCTACCTTTCTAACAATGGAGTCCCCCACCAGGAGTTGTTTCCTTACCCTGTGGGGTCCTATGCCACCATCCTGTGGGTCTCCTTTATGGAGGTTCTCAGCATCCTCCTTGGTCTCCACTCTGGGTGCCTCAGTAGAGGAACCACACTTTGCCAGAATGGCATATGAATTGTGGAGAGGCACAACTGGAGAGATGAACCTCTGTTCCACCACTCTCACCCTCTCTGAGCCCACTGTGGTCCAAACGCTCCTCTTTCTTGGCAACCTCTAAGGCAATGGCAGTGGTCCTGGTGGTCCCTTGATGGGAGAGGCAGTCCCACAAATCCTGGCCAACTCAGCCAGGAGATGAGCAACCTCCTCCCTCAGCCCAGAGATGTGCCTGCAGATGGGACAACACCGCATCCTCCAGAATGTCTCCCAGAAGACTGTTGCTCCACAGCCACTTCACTGCACCACTCCCATCATGTCTTATTTCTGGCCCCTTCACTGTTGTTTGGAATCCTTATTCTTTCCTCTGTTTTTTTCTCCCTACTTATTTACTGCCTCTGTGCCCTTTAAGCTCCTGATCTTCCTGTTCTGAGACAAGAAGATCCTATATTTCTCAGTAGTTCCCTTACATGCTCAGAGGCAGACCTCCAGCAGCTGGGGGGGGGATGGAGAGCTACTCTTGTCCTTCTAGGATGGTGAGTCTTTGGTGGCTCTGTGATCACACACTTCCTGCTCCCAAACAGGAATTGTCTGTTGTCAGTCAAACCCTGTGCCTATAAAAGTATAACTGGCTTAGGGTGGGGGTGGAGGGGAGGGAGGAGTTCAATATAGTCCCAGTAGAGAAGTCCGGTCACACAGCAATTCCTTCCTCCTGGTGTTCTCTGTCAAGTCTCTGGCAGAAGCTATCTAGGGCAGTGTTTAAATCTGGCTGTAACCTGGCTTCCTTCTAGCTAAGCCACTCCCCCTACCTAATAGATCTTTCCACACTTAGTTAAATTGCACAGATAACAATCCCCTTCAGCCACCTGAGATTTACACCTAGATAACTGCTCAGATAACTGTTCACTTCAGCCAACTCAGACAAACACACTAACTAGTTTTACCCTAAATTGAAGGTCCCAGTAGTAGAGTTCTACTCCTTTAGTCCCAGTAGAGAAGTCCAGTCACACAGCAACTCCTTCCTCCTGATGTTCTCTGCCAAGTCTCTAGCAGAAGCTATCTAGGACAGTGTGTAAATCTGGCTGTAACCTGGCTTCCTTCTAGTTAAGCCACTCCCCCTACTTAATAGTTCATTCCACACTTAGTTAAATTGCACAGATAGCAATCCACTTCAGCCACCTGAGATTTACACCTAGATAACTGCTCAGATAACAGTTCACTTCAGCCAACTCAGACAAACACACTCACTTTTTTTTACCCTAAATTGAAGGTCCAAGTAGTAGAGTTCTACTTCTTTAGTCCCAGTAGAGAAGTCCAGTCACACAGCAACTTCTTCCTCCTGGTGTTCTCTGCCAAGTCTGAAGTTCCTTTATCCCTGAGATTGAACTATTGGCCAGTTCAAAAGCAAAGTGAAGTGCCTGGTGTGCTGTTGGAGTTGTAACTGACTTGCAAGGAATTCCAGGTACTACAAGATTTAAATGATTGACAGCTAAATAAAGGAAATAACTCAAAACCCAGAATATAAGGATAAAAAGAACGTTGGGAACATACTGTCATGTAATGTGTCTGGTATCAATGAAAGGTTGGCAGATCCATCTATTAGAAAATATATGACAGGATTTAACTGCATCTGCCTGCAGGAAACATGGACAAAATAAGAAATAGAAGTAGATGGGTACAAAATATTTCAAATAAAAGCAAAAAATAAATAAATAAATACATAAACACTTCGGTAGAATGTCCAGAGGTTTAATAACCTGGTGTAAGATAAATGACCAAGACATATATGAACAGCTTATATTAGCCTCTGACTATATGTTAGCTGTTCACTTGACAATCATAAAAATAAAATGTTGTATTCTTAATATATATTTACCTCCAAGAGGATCTAGTAGTGAAAGTAAGAATGTGATAGAAGAACTTATTAAAGTATTAGAACAAATCAAACATAAAGTTTCATCCAGTGGACTGATGCTAATTGGAGATTTTAATGCCAGGGTGGGACTCTGTCTGGACCTCACAATAGAGGCTAGTAGGGCAAGTGCAGTTCTGGATCATCAAGTGCTAAAAGAACAAAGGAGCTCAAAAGATCTAAAAGAATGCATAAGAGGTAAACAGACTATAAAGGAGTTAGGGAATACAGGTATACTGTTAGTAAATGGGAGGTCTTGTGGAGACCCTCTGAGTGCATTTACTTATATGGGCCAAAGGGGTCCTCAATCATAGACCATTGTTGGATTTCATTTGATTTATTGCTGGACTTTAGAGACTTTCTAGTGGGGATGAGAGCAGAGAGTGAACATAAACCCTTGGAAATAAAAATGGGGTTTTGGCCTATCAATGTAATTACTATAAAAGATAAAGAGGATATAATTAGGACAAGAAAATTTATAAGATGGGAACTAATTGAAAATGTTAGATCAGTTAAATTACTATTAGATTCTGGAATTAGGGAATTAATTGAGGAATTAGTGGAGGGAGATAAGATAAATAATTATACGGAAAAATTTGAGACAATAATAAAATAAATTTCCTCATTGGTTATTAAAGTAGCTCAGTTTAAAATAAAAGATAAAGGGAGTAGATGGTTTGACTCTGATTGTAAAAGATATAAAGCTACAATCAATAAATATGCAAGGAAATTAAATTGTAATATTATAAATAAGGGAAGAATAAAACTGAATAAAATGAGGAAAAATTATAAAAAAAGTTATTAAAATATAAAAGGGATGTTTATAGGAAAAAATTATTTGAACAATTTGAGAAAACAGTAAAAGAAAATTATGATAAAAAATTCTGGAAAATGGTTTTATATGGATGGGATTATATTCCCGAAAAACTAGAAAACCATATAGACCCTCAAACATGGGAATCTCACTATAAAAAATGATTCTATGATAAGAAAATAGAGAAGGATATACAGTTAATTAAAGAATGGGAGCCCATACAGGAGTTAATAACAGAAATGGATATAAGACAGGCTATGGATAAAATAAAAAACATAGGGCCACTGGGCCGGATGGTGTCCCAATAGACATTATTTTAGATGATCCTGAATTGTGGATTACAGCTCTTAAAGGATTATTTAATAATGTATTATTGATAGGGAAAGTTCCAAAATCCTGGAGGGAGAACATAATAGTACCCATTTACAAAAAAGGTGGAAAGAGTGATCCGAATAATTACAGACCAATAAGTTTATTGGATACATCCCTAAAATTATTTACAAAAATTATACTCTCTAGAATAATGACATGGATAGTAGACTCTAATATAGTAAATGAAGCTCAAGCTGGATTTCTACCCAATCACTCAACAGTTGACCAGTGTTTTGTATTGTCACACCTTGTCCATAAATACATCAATATTAAAAGACAGGAATTGTATTGTGTATTTATGGACTTAAGAGCAGCTTTTGATAAAATATATAGGGGTAAGATGTGGGATGCTCTGGAGAAATACAAAATAGATAAATTACTACTTAATCTGCTGAAAATTCTTTTATGAAAATAAGGAAAATAAGTATACTGTGGTTAGATACAACAAAGAGGGAGATTGCACATCCAAATTTCTAACTAATATGGGGTTGAGACAGGGCTGTGTGCTCTCTCCAATACTTTTCAATGTGTTTTTAAACACTGTGTTGGAAACCTTGAATGATCCAGAACTACACATGCCAAGATTGGGTTCTGAACGGTGCCCTTACCTGGCATATGCAGATGATGTGGTCCTGATTGCAACTAATTATATGGGAATCCAAAGAAGTATTAACAAATTTCATAAAGAATGCTGTAAGGCAAGTTTGGAGATTAATTTTAGTAAAACAAAATTTATGATTTGTAACCATTGCAAGTCAAAGAATGGAAAGCTAACGACTCTAAAATGTGATAATTATTCAATTGAATAAGTTGAAAGTTTTATCTACCTAGGGATGGAATTTGTCTATAATTTAAATTGGCATAAGCATGTTTACTCATTATCCAATAGGATTAATAGATTAGCCTCAGTTATAGAGAAGTTTTCATATAAATATGGGGGACAATCTGTAATAGGTACATTAAGGGTACTCAATGCAAAAATTAGAAGTCAAATTTTGAATGGGGCAGAAATATGGGGACAGGGAATACAAGACTCGATACAGATATCAATGAATAAAATATATAACAAATTATTGGAGCTCCCAACAAGTGCTGCCTCTGGTCTTGTAAGACTGGAATTAGGTCGAACATCAATACAATGCAATGTCAACTCTAGACAAGCTATATACTGGATTAAAGTGTATAATATGCCAGACAAGAGACTTCCAAGAATTTGTCTAGAAGAAACTCTCTCATATACAGAGATTGGTTTTTCTATTTCCAAGCTTTCAAATTGTAGAAAAAATTATAAAACCATTTGGTTTATTGGAATGTTTATTGGAAATATATATGAATCCAATAATGGATATATTTATTAAGATCAAAAAGAGACTCGAAGATCTTTATGGACAAAAAGAAATGAGTGGACTGATCCTTGGTGAAAATCTGGAATATGTTGACAAATTCAAATACCTAGGAGTATGGATAGACAATAAACTAGACTATACTACCCACATTGAAGAGCTCCTGAAAAAGCTAAGACAAAGACTTCGTCTATTCTATAGAATCAAACACTACCTGACCAAAGATTCCAAACAAAGATTAATCCTTGCATCATTCATGTCCCTCATTGATTATGCTGACTTCCTCTACGGTCACTGCTCCTCTCCCATCTAAACAAACTAGACACCCTGTATCATAGAGCTATTAGATTCATTACTGACCTTCCCTCTAGCACCCATCATTGCTCTCTCTACAATGCAGTCAGCTGGACATCCCTGCAACATAGAAGAAGAAAAATGCTGCTATCTGGATCTACAAAGCTCTGACAAACAAACTCCCTTCCTACATCTCAGATTGCTTCAACCAGATCACATCCAGGCCCTACACCTTGAGGATCAACAAACTGATCCTGCTGAAGATTCCTATCACCTGCACCCAGTATGGAAGAGCTGCAATCAGTTATTCCCTGGCACTTATCTGGAATTCTATCCAAAAGACATTGAAAATGGAAACACTGATCCCCCTTACATCCTTCAAAAAGCTGTACACCAGCCTAATCCCAGATTCATGCAATTGCTTCCACAAGGCCTAGTCCTCCCACACCCCCACACCCCCACACCCTCTCTCCCCCACCCCCCCTTCTAAATCTCATCCCTATTCTTCTATCGTTGCTCTGGTCCTTTCCACATCAAACCACAAACATATTTGCCCACCCATGTACCATTATCCAAGCCTTATCCCCACCAGACTGTTTGTTTCTCACCTTTAATAGGTTTTTGGTTTACTGTCCTTTGCCTTGTATATATGTAAATAATTGTATATCTATCTCACTCATAAATGTTTGTATTTGTGCTATTTCAATATCATGTTTTTTGTATACACTCTGTAACCTTTTTTGTTATGACCACTCAGGTCCATCTTGTAAATGAGCTATGCTCAATGATGTTCGCCTGAATAAATAAAGATTTTGATTGATTGATTGATTGATTGATTAGTTATAAATTCAGTAAGTGGTTAGTTACAAACTCCAAAAGATATTTTGGAATGGAAAATTATCTAAATAAAATAAAAAATCTGGTGCATAGAAAATCTTACTCATGATTTAGATTTGGATATGTAGATAGTCAATATTTAAGGCTAAAGTATCACACCTCCAAAACAGGAATGTGTGCTTGCCATTGAGAAGAAGATACTCCACTCCACTTACTTCTTTTTTGCCCTAAATACAATCAAGAGAGAATAAAGTTTCTGGGGGACATTCTTAAATTACTGGATATGGAGCCCCAATATCAGTATAACTATTTAATGAAAACTTCTAATGCAAGACATCTTGAGGCAATAGCGTGGTTTTGTAATATAATTGAGAATAAGAAAAAACATATAGAGAATATAACCATTAAAATATAAGGGTTAAACATCAAAAATAGAGAATCAGTAAAGTGCAATATGATGGATGTATAGTGTGCCATGAATAATATTAAATGCACTTATAGGATTAAGATATTTATAAATATATGATTGTAATAAGTGTACTTGATTAAGAAAGTAAGAATATGGTATAACTATTTTTAATAAGTGTAATATATTATGTTTTCATAATTGGAATGTTTGTACTAAGCGTTGTAAAGGCTTATTGTTAAGCCAAACAATAAACTTGAACTGGAACTTGACTTGCAAGGCCATTCTTGGAAATCAGGAATGGACACTTGAAATAAGTATTAGCTTTATAGAATATTAGGTTAACTGCTATCTAGTCTCTTGATTTATGCTTGTTTCCCTATTTTAAAATAATTATACTGTCCTTTGAGCCATAAGCTACGTGCCTACTACTTAAAGTTTTTGGTAAAACAAGAGTTAGGAATGAGTATTCCCTTTGCTAAAAAATATTTTTTTAACTCTGATAATTGGTTCTGATTTCAAACTAGAATCAGAGTATTCTCAAAGTGAAATAATTATTAAAATGAGCTAAGAAGATGGTTAATACAAGACTCCAAAGGAAAAATCAGGACAAATTGCTCACCATTGCTGGGCAAATCAATATTAGAGCTGCACAAAAAGAACAAGCTATCAAGGATTGTTAAAACAAAGCAGACTAAAATAACAGATCATATGATACAAAGTAATTCTCTAGAGGGGGATAACACATTGACCGCTAAACCATGAGCTAGCAATTCACTACCAGAAATAGTAATAAATATGTCTAAGGTTTCCAGTTTGGAGCATTCTCCTAAACTGGATGTCAGTAGTGAAGCCTGCATAGATAATACCTACAACTCTCATGAAACTGGAGAAAAGATTACTGGGATGACCTTGTCAGATGAAATAAACCATATACAGTAGTTTCTGAAAATCTAAGTTCTGCTAATAATTTGTATCAAATAAGGATGGATGGAGTGAAAAAGAATACAGCTCCATACAAACTGAGAAACATAGAGATGACTTGATTATTTCAGGACCAGAATTTTGAAATGCTACAGCAGAACTTCAGAAAATTATAATATTATAGGTATGCAGGAAATTGAGATTAAAAATGATAATTCTAGGACAAAAGATTGCAGACAAGTAAACTCAGTACAATCAGAGTCATCTAAAGTGCAGGATGTTCCTTGTTACTCGAGTGAACAAAAAACCCAATATGTTCCACTCTGCCTAAGTGATGATTTGGTGGCACTTAAGAGCCACCAGTACACAGCAAATTTGCTTTTAATGGAACAGTTATTAGTACTGAAAAATGAAATAGAAAATTCTAGATATGACATAGCAGTTAATGATTCCAAGCTGGTCACAATCTATAAGAAACTTGAGGAAATTTTCCCAACTAAAGAATCTGATTCAATTATTTTGAAAACTCATTTCATGTGTCCTGGAACCAAATACCTGATTTCTCTGAAATCATAATTTTGATGACCCTACAAAAAGTGATAAAAAAGAACAAGAGGAAAAAGGGAAGTAAAACAAAGAAAAGTCAGGGGTCAGTTACATATGCAGCAAACAAATAAAATAAATGACAAGGAAAATAAAGGGAAGAAGATCAAACACATTCAAAAGGACTTTCAGAGGAAACATAAACAATCAGTGTTCAATAGCAGTAAGCAAAAATAACACAGATGGAAAAAAGTACTGATTGTTGTGATTTGATAGACCATTTTTCCCAAAACAGTGACTTGGAAAAAGAACCTATTAAGGTTAGAGCAGGAGATAGCACTGTTTAATAACAGTGCTTAATTGGAGTAAAACAAAAGGATAGGAAGGTAAAACAAACAACTAAGGATTTAAAGGGGGGAAATTTTAGTGATACAGTGAGTTTTGAAGTTCCCAATGTTGTGAACGCTGAAGCAGAAAGTAGTAATTCACATGATTCCAAACAAATAGTTTATATCAGAATTTTCCTTTTTTGAGAATTACAGCAAAAGCCAGTTGGCCACAGATTTCTGAAAAAGATCTAAAGCAATATTTAGTCAATGAAATATTTGGGACTGTGGAATTGGATATACATGAAAATGACATCATACAAATCAAAAGAAGCCATGCTGGATGTATTAAGACAACACAAGTATACACTGAGTCTTCTAATGTGGCAAATTATGTCTGGTACAATGGGAAAATACTGTGTGAAAAAGGCCTTAATGTAACCTTTCTAAATAGGGAAGAGTTCAATTTGGCCTATGGAAACTGTGAAACTTCAAAAGCTCCAGTGATGCTGTCTATGTATGGATTGCCTAGAATGCATAGAGAAAACAATCACAAGCTTATGGGCTTGATTTGTAATTTATTTAGCAACTTTTTACAAGTACAGTTGGGATTTCAGGATGTTAGGCAATTTTAAAGGAATGATTATTCCATTCAAATTGATGTTATAGTCAACAAATTAGCACAACAACTATTACAAAAAAGTGAAGTACTAGATACACTAGGCCTACATTTGGTTTATCCTAGTGAGATTTTCATTCCTGTAATGAATGTTTCACTAGCAGATGCAAATAAAGAAAGAAAGGATCAGGTATACAATCAGACACAGAGACCAAGTCTGATGTAACAAAATCAGAATTCACTTATAAACCATAAGATAGACCACCACAAATTAAATCTAGTGGACAGAAAAGATCAAAGTATTTTAATTATTTCATGGAATGTGGCAGGAATAGAAAGTAAATATCCGGATAGCAATAGCTCTACTTTATCAAGAAGGTAGCGATCATATGCTTTTAGGAGACCTGGCATGAAAATGAAGATGCAGCGTTAAATGGTTTTGATATGATGCAGACCTTAGCCACAAGAGAAAATAGACTAGGAAGGCATTCAGGAGGTTTAGTGATATATACCCGAATTGTGATCTTTGAGAAACACCAAAAAATACTTACATAAAAAAATGTTGCTCTCTCACTTATTGTACATCAGAATAGATCTTTTTATCTAAT
The DNA here is from genome assembly GCA_016271365.2 of Neoceratodus forsteri. Taxonomy (NCBI): domain Eukaryota; kingdom Metazoa; phylum Chordata; order Ceratodontiformes; family Ceratodontidae; genus Neoceratodus; species Neoceratodus forsteri. The sequence continues at coordinate 1,208,435,150 of CM057453.1, read as the reverse complement.
CAATGCATATATCCCTCTAACAAGTTCCAAGTATTGTCACCATGAAACATGGGAATGGCTGGATGGCATTTTATCAGACTTGCATTTTAGATTTCTTAAAATAAATATACTTATTGTGGGAGACCTAAATGCCAGAATAGGTAGTTATGATGGATTACTTGACAACTCCTTTTCTGAACACTTACACTTGATAGCTGATTATGACAGGACAACTTTGGACTCTAAAATAAATATTTCAGGGCATAAATGAACTAGTCTTCTTGATACATACAATTTGTACCCCTTGAGTGGTAGACTCCAGAGAGATACGCAGGGTAATTGTATATATGTTCAGGCTATAGGAGCCACACTTCCTGACTTGATTTTATGGTCAGGGGATCCCCAGGAATGGGACTCACTTGAAATCCCTTCAAGATCTGAAAATGATCACCTAACAATTATTCTAAGTGTACTCCTATATGTTAAAAATAGTGAAGAACCAGAAAAAATGGTTGAACTATGTTTCTCTGAAATAAAGTGCAATAAAAGATTGAAATAGAATATTCAAATAGAAACTCAAGTGACTAAATTACTTAAGGAAAAACTAGGAGATGACATCCTGAAAATACTCCAAACTGAAAAGACTCCAAACTAAAACAAGTAAACAGATATGTGAATATATGAGTAATATTTTTGATCTGATTAAAAATAGTTTGAAGAAACAACAGATGGTAAAACTAGAAGGTAGGTTTAAGGACTCATGGTTTGACAAAAGATGCATTCAACAAAAAGCTTTATTATTAGTAAGAATTAGAGATACAAGGAAAACTAAAGACAAGCAGAAGTTTATACACTTAAAACAATAAAGGAAAAAGTATAAACAGTTATTAACAGCAAAAAAAAAAATCGATACCACCATGAAAAATGGCTTGAGATGCTTAAAGTGATTCATGATAGAGAAAGCAAAGAATTTTGGATTCTAGTGGCAAGTGGCAGAAGTAAATACAAGAAGGTAGTAGACACATTTATTTTAGAAGCTGTTTGGGTAAATTTTTTTTTATCCAAGTGTTTACAGAAGATCCTGAAAATAATCCTGTAGCTTGTATAGAAAATTGAGAAAGAACTCTAGTAATATCCCAGACAAGAAGGAATCAAAACAAAAAAAGCAAAAAGGAAATCCAAAAAACTTCTGATCATAGGAGACTCCATGATTCGGGGAGCTGATACCCATCTCCAGCCAGTGGTAATGGTCAGATGTCTCCCAGGTACATCAGCGTGGAGAGACACTGACCGCATTGCTAAAATTGATCAGAAAGCACGTCCTGGTACACATAGGGACTAATGATCTCGCCAGCCGGTCAGTTGTGGAGACCAAGGAACACCTGACCAGGCTGGGTGACAAACTATCATCCATTTCATTTGATGCTTCCTTTTCTGAGATCCTGCCAATCTGGGAGATGGGGGCAGATGGATGAAAGGTCAGAGGAGGGGAGATAGGGGAGCTAAACATGTGGCTCAAGGGCTGGTGCAAGGAAAAAGGACACAGATTTGTAGGGAACTGGCAACAGTTCTGGGAGTGAAAGTTCTTAAAATTGATGGACTGCATCTGATTAAGGAGGGAGTCAGTCCATTAGGGCAGAAGTTTTACATCTTTGCAGAATATTTAAACTAGCAAATGGGGAGAGGGGTGCAGCACCCCATACATCGAATGGGAAGAACATCCCTCCTCCCTCAGCTAGTGGTCAAACAGGGATTCAGCATGTTTGCAGTTCATTTGCATCACCAGTTAAGAAAAAAGGTCCATCTCCCCATACGACACACAGGGGAAATGCCAAACCTCACCCAACAACTAACACACCGATATCTGGCCAATGGAAAATCATGTACACAAATGCTCACAGCCAGGGAAATAAGATCCCAGACCTGCAGGCAATAATGTCAGAGGCTAAACTGGACATAGTAGCAATTAGTGAGATGTGGTTCACCAGTAACCACACTTGGGAGACTTCAGTACCTGGCTATGTACTGTTCAGAAGAGACCAAGGTGCAAAAAGGGGGGGGTGGAGTGGCCCTGTAAGTCAATGAAAATATCAAAGCTACAGAAATTCAGAATACACATAAGGAGCCAGAAGAACTGTGGGTCACCCTGGAAACAGGAAATGGGACAGCTATAAGAACTGGGGTTGTCTACAGGCCCCCAGACCAGGGGGAGGACATAGACACATTACTGTTAGAAGATACACAAAACTGACAGCTAAAGGGGAGGTTCTGATAATGGGAGACTTCAACATGCCGGATACAGATTGGTCAATACCAGCAGGAACATCTACCAGAACTAGACACAATGAGGATTCCCTGCAGGGGAAGGGCCTCGAACAACTGGTACAACAACCCACAAGAGACTGGGCTATCCTAGATCTAGTACTGACTAACAGGGAAGGGATCACAGATTTCCAGGTAGAAGGTCACCTGGGGGCCAGTGACCATCACATGGTATGGTACAATTTGGCCACTACATCTAAATCATCCCATTCCAAGGCAAAAATATGGGACTTCAGAGGAGCTGACTTTGAGAAGATCACCAACAGAGTTAAGTAGCCCTGGCAAAAAGAAACACAGGTAAGGGATATCAGGAAAGTGGGCAAGCATTATGGAAGCAATACTAAGCAACATCCCATTGTGTTAGACAGAAAAGGAAGTGCAAAGAAGAAGGAAACCACTTTGGTTCTCAAATACAGTAGCAGAAAGGTCAGAGCCAAAAGGCTGGCCTTCAGGAAATATAAGGAACACAGCGGATGAAGATAGGGAGGCATACCAAACTGCCCTAAGGGAAGCAGGGAAGGCAGTAAGGCAAGCAAAGTCCTAAACTGAGGAAACACTAGCACAAACAGTAAAAGAAGGTGACAAGACGTTCTATAGATACATTAGTGAAAGGAGAAAGTCCGGGGGTACTGCCAAGCTCAAAGGAGAAAAGGGGCATGTGAGGAGGAGGACTCTGTAAAAGCATCTATCCTAAATAGATACTTTTGCTCAGTATTTACTGAAGAGCAGGTAGGGCAGGGCCCACAGCTCAGAACCATGGACACAGGGGGGAGGGAGGTGAGCACTACTCCCTTCACAAAAGAAAGGGTCCTACAAGAGCTCTCTAAGCTCTGGGTGGATAAGGCAATGGGACCTGATAGCATACATCCCAGGGTACTTAATGAGCTAAGGGTGGACTAGCAGAGCCATTAGCGAACTGTTTAGTGAGTCTCTGAGCACAGGCGAGGTCCCAGAAGACTGGAGAAGGGCTCATGTGATCCCACTCCACAAGAGTGGTAGCAGGGAGGAGGCAGGGAACTACAGACCAGTCAGTCTTACCTTACTAGTGGGCAAGATTATGGAGGCACTCCTTAAGGAAAGGATAGTGAAAGACCTGAAATCCATAGGGGCACAGGATCCAAGACAGCATGGGTTTACAAAGGGAAGGTCCTGTCAAACTAATCTCATAGATTTCTTTGACTGGGTAACCAGAGTGGTGGACCAAGGGGGAGCAGTTGATGTCGCCTACCTTGACTTCAGCAAAGCTTTCGACATTGTTCCACACAGAAGATTGATAAATAAGCTGGGTAGGCTCAGGGTGGGTCAGAAGTTGGTCAACTGGGTGGCAAACTGGTTGATGGGCAGAAAACAGAGAGTGGTGGTAAATGGTATACAGTCAGAAGAGATGCAAGTCACAAGTGGGGCACATCTAGGGATCAGTCCTGGGACCAGTCCTCTTCAATATCTTCATTAGTGACACTGCAGATGGACTAGAGGGTAAGGCTTGTCTGTTTGCAGATGACACCAAGATCTGCAACAGAGTAGATGATCCAGATGAGGTGGGCAGAATGAGAAGAGATCTGGATAAACTAGCAAAATGGTCAGAATAGTGGCAACTGGGATTTAATGCAAAGAAGTGCAAGATCATGCACATAGGGGAAGAGAAACCATGAAGCCTCCTATAGGCTGGGAGGGGAGTTGCTGGCTGTCACAAAGGAAGAAAGAGACTTGGGCATCATCATCACCGATGACCTGAAATCATCCAAGCAGACCTCTAAAGCAGTAGGTAAGGCTAGGGGGATGTTAGGGTGTATTAGTAGGGGTATCACAAATCATAAGAGGGAGGCAATAATACCTCTTTACAAGACACTGGTTAGGCCCCATCTGGAGTACTGCGTGCAGTACTGGAGGTCACACCTTCACAAGGACATTAACCAAATTGAGGCAGTCCAGAGAAGGGCAACCAAAATGGTGCAGGGACTGCATCAGAAGACATGTGAGGACAGATTAATGGAGTTCAATATATATACCCTTGAGCAAAGGAGGGAGAGAGGGTGATATGATCTAAACATTCAAACATCTTAATGGGCATTAACAAGGTGTAAGAGTCTAACATGTTTAAATATAAGAAAACTAGCAGGACAAGAGGACACAGCATGAGATTAGAGGGAGGCTGATTAAGGGGGAATGTGAGGAAATTCTTGTTCACAGAAAGGGTGGTGGATGCATACCTCAGGAAGTGGTGGCTACGAATACAGTGCAGGGCTTCAAACAGGCATGGATTAGGCATAAGGGAGCAATGCAGATGAGTATGAATAGATAGGCCACTGATGGAGCAAAGGCCAATGGCACATTTATAAGGTAGAAAAAGAAATGGGCAGATTGGATGGTCCTTATGGTCCTTATCTGCCATCAGCTTCTATGTTTCTATGTTTCTATTTTGCACAAAAAAAACCCATTAAAACCAAAGTCCCAGGACCTGATCAAATACCAGCTGAAGTTGCATTTGCCAATACAGCAGTATGGGTAGATACATTTATCATCCTTTTTAACAAATGTATCAAAGATTCCCATTATCCACCATCTCTGAAGAGGGTGATTATAGTCCCTAGTCACAAAAAGGGAAATATAATGGATCCATATATGTATAAGCCTATACGTTTGCCAGATGTAAGTCTAAAAATATTTTCCAAGATTGTACTTAACAAACTGAGACTTGAAACAGATAAAATGGGGGGGGGGGCTGAGTGACTCTCAGTCAGGTTTTTGGATGGGGTATAACATGTGTGACAATTGTTTTATTTTAAACCACCTTAAAGAAAAATATACAATATTGCAGCAACAGAAACTATAGCATATGTATTGTATGTAGATTTTAAAGCTGCATTTGACACAGTCAATAGAAATATTCTCTGGGGAAAATGAAAGAGAGGGAGATTGACAAACAACTCATCAGTATTATAAATAACTTACAGTATATACAGGGACTTGGGTCAAAATATGAATAGGGCCCAATGGGAAGTTATCAAAATCAATAAAAACATCTGCAGGTGTCAGACAAGGAAGTGTTATGGCCCCCTACTTTGTTTTTCCTGTATATTGATGAGCTTGTTAACAAAATGGAAAAATTAGAATCAGATTCCTTGAAAATTATGGATAGATGTGCTGCTTTGGCTGTTGCGGACAGCATAACCCTTTTATCTCTAACAAAAAAGGCCTACAAAAGAAGGTTAACTTGCTCAAAAACATACCTAAAGTGTTAAGACTACAAAAAAATGTTTCTAAAATGCAAGTGTAAGTCTTCAGTAAAGGAAAAAATTCAGAGAGCTGGAAATTTGGAAAAGAAAAATGTATTATTTTGGACACTTATGTATTTGGGGATTACCTATTCTTCAAAAGGAAAGTGGAATAAACATATTAATAAAACATTAGGCATTCTCAAAAAAAAAACATCATCTGCCTTGGGCAAATTTAATTATGCTTATGGTGGACTTTCAATAAAACCTCTACCTGAACCAATAAAAACAAAGTATCTAGCACAACTAAACGATGGAGCAGAAATTTGGTAAAGTAAATAAAGAGAACAACTGATAGTTCCTATCTACAAATTATTACGGACATTCTAGCTATAAGTCGTTCATTTCCTTCTGTATACTTGAGAGCAGAGTTGGGTTTAGATAATATCAATGTATTGTTTTACATCAAAAAGTTGTGCTATTGGAGAAGGTTCAAAAGGCTTCCATCGGAAAGACTAGCAAGAAAGTGTTTAGAGGAAAAAAGATGATTGGCTATGTAGGGGTTGTTTCAAATCAGTTTGGTATAAATCAATATGAGAATTTCTGGAAAAATATGAACTAACATTTATATTAAAATACCACAACACAAAGATAGTGCTAAGCAAATAATATAATTAGTTTATTAACAAGAAAGTAAGAAACTATTGAACTGCCATAGACCTCCAAAAAATCAGTGATTTGAGGTTTTTCGAATGGTTCGCTAATAATAATGAAAATTTTGAATTGCAATATTACTTAAAAGTACTACTGGGCCAGAAATATAGAAATATATTTACTAGATACAAATTTGAGTTGTTTGAAAGCAACATGCAGCAGGCAAGATATGCCAAATCTGCAGGAAAATGCCATAATTGTGACTGTGAAAATGGAGGTATAGAGGACCTTATGCATGTGATATGATCTTGCAGTTGGTACCACCTAAATCGCATCCATTTTTGAAGAATCTGTTCAAAAAACCTGATATTGAATGTCTTGATTTAGATAAAACAACATTAACAAAAATATTGATTTTTGTTGATGATACCTTCACAATAAAATCTGTAGTCAATTATTTTATTAATATATTGAATGTAAGGAAAACAAAATCCTTGCAATAATCAACATACTGTACTCTAAGAGAAAGACAATGTGGAAGGTAATAAATGAAGAATGAAAATGTGCAATAATATTAGTTGTTGTACTCCAGAACTAGGACAGCCATGCAGATGATTTTAATGTATGGCGCAAGTTATGTGCTTGGTATTCTAAACAGCAAATTTATAAGTGTGTTTTTTTAAGTGTGCTTTTGTAAATTCTTTATTATGTAAATGTAATTTAATTGTAATGACTTTGGCATTGATCAATAAACCTACTTACTATGTGTTTACTATATTAGAATACAAATGATGATGATATTAATATAATATAGTATAGTATCACATAATATAATGTAATATAATTAGCCCCTGATCTTTAATGTAATATAATACAATCAGCTAACTGTAATTTATTTTAATGTATTTTTCAATTTTAATATACTTTTCATGTATTTGTTCTTTAAAAAAATACTGAACTGTGTATTTTCTTTGCACTCTTGGAAAACTGAACTGTATACTTCCCTTACCCTCACCCTCACCCAGGAAGCATCTGGAAATGAGCAGCTACCAGCTCACTATGTCTTTTCTAGTAAAGCTTTGAAATAAGTAATGCAACACATTATAATACAACACAATGCAATATAATACAATACAATAACATACATTTAATTTTAATAATCTAAATGCATTTTTTTGTCAAGAAAATATAATTTCTGAATTAACATGTGAAAAGGATAATAAAAACACTACATATTGTGTCTCAGGGCAGACAGACAATTGACCATGCCCATCACACAGAGGTAGCTGCAGTGACATTGTTCAATTGTATTGCATCATCTGATGTGTGGTATGCCGACAGAGAAGAAGGTGGTGTCACTGTTACTCACTTGCTGCAGTCAGTGACATACTGTATGAAGAGTAAACTATGATTCATGATGGAGGAAGTAGGAAAATGATGACAAGAAAACATGATTTCTGAATGAACATGTGATAAAATAATTTCTTAAGATGGCAATAAAAAGGACTATCTATAGTGCTATCTGGTTACTGTTGCTGTCCATGTCACACAGCTATAACTGACTAATTGTATTGTACCATTTGCTGTTCATTGAGCAGGCAGGGAAGAAGATTGTGTAACCTACACACCATAGTGATGTATGATGAGGAAAATGTGATTCATGATGGATGTAAGGAGGAGGATAATGACAAGAAAACATGATTTCTGTATAAACATGTGATCAGTTGAGAAGATGATAATAAAACATCTAAAAGTTGTTTTATTGTAAATTGAATGGAATCAAAATGAGAAGTACACTATAACAAATAAAATTTGATTAACTGATTGACTGAAAAAGCACCATTTATAGTGCCCCAAGGGAGAGAGGCAATTGCTGACACCCATGGCATATAGGTGTCTGAGGTGGCACTTGCCAGTTGTATTGTAACATTAGCTTTGCCATGAGACGGCAGGGAAGAAGATTCTGTCACCAACATGCCACAGTGACTCATGATGAGGAAAATGTGATTCATGATAAATGAGGGGAGGAATTTGATAATGGTGATGTTGAAGAGGAAGAGTTGTTTTTGGAAACCAGAGTCCTTCTATGTTTTTTTTTAATATAATTTTTACAGTGTTCTTAAATATTATTATTCATACATTTCATTTGATTTATCTGTTGAGAAAACATGATTTCAATTAATCTATGGTGTCATCTGTAAAATAATCCCACACTGCAGAGTATCAGTTTGCTTTTGAGTTACAGTAGACTGGTGGTGGTGGAGGCAGTGTAGAAATATGACAGTTTGGTATAAAAAAAATATTGTAAAGTGCTGGCAGGTGAAGGAAAAGGGTTAATGAGAATATTTTCTGTTCTAAGGTTTGTTCCTTGCTAATGTCCTTGCTGTCTGTGGGCTGGGCTGTAGCCAGCTACTTCCCCTTCTTGAGGTATAACTAAGAACCCAAGGTTGTCTGATTAATCTGTAATGAGTCAGTTTACTTTAAATATGCTTCTTTTGAAAACATGTCTCCCCCCCTCCCATTGGAGAAGGAGAGTTAAGAAAAGTAAAATATACATGTATAATAATTCCAAACCTCTTATGGTTAACAAGCAGTACAGTACAGGAAATAAAACTTGCTGCTTGCACAACAGGGGTATGCCATAAGTTGGGACACCCTTGCAACTGAGATGGCACAGATATGCCAAGCAATAGAAACGATACAAACAATTTTGAGTAAGTTGCAATATGACACCAGAAGGAGAACCTTTTGTTATTTTTTCTCAGATAGGCATTGTGCCCCCTCACCCCCGAGGAAAAAGCTAATACATAATTTGGAGATGGGTCCCCTCATGGCAGACAGACAATCATCAACACCATGGTACAGAGGTGTCTGTGGTAGTGTGGTGACACTGGCAGTGACAGTTGATATCACGTTTTTCATAGAAGAGCAATGAAGGAGGGTTCTTCCTTTGCAGACTTTGCTGGATCTCATATATCCCCATGGGTTGGGGACCTCAAAGTATATGGCAGAGAAGGATGGCAGACAAGGGTGAGGTAGTACTGGTTGGAGACTTCAATATTCCAGACGTGGACTGGAGCATCCCAGCAGCAGCATCAACTAGGAGCAGATTTATCCTGGACTCCCTTCAGGGTGCCTTCCTCAAGCAACTGGTCATGGAACCATCTCGGCAGAAGGCAACACTGGACCTTGTGCTCACAAACAGGGACAGTGTGATGGGGTAACAGTGGGGAGCACCTGGGAAACAGTGACCACCAGTCATTGTGGTTTGAAATCACAGAAAGAGCAGAACCAAACCACATAAAAACACGATCCTGGATTTTAGGGGCAGACTTTGGGAAAATGGGGAGATACTTGAAAGAGGCATTAAGGGAATGGGACAGGAATCAGGGGTTGAGGAACGTGGGCAGTATTTATAATGGGATTACAAGAACAACAGAATTATGCATTAAGCAGGTTAGCAAGAGGAAAGGAAGAGGAACATTATGGTTTTCCAAAGAGGTAGCAAAAGAAAGTGAAAGCCAAAAGATTGCATTCAGGCAATACAAAAAGACACAGGCAGAAGGGATAGGAGAAGTACCAGGAGAAGCAAAGGGAGGCAGGAGGTCAGTAAGGAAGCCAAAGCTCAGACAGAAGAACACATTGCAAAATCAGTGGGTAGAGGGACAAACCTTTACAGGTACATAAGGAAAAAAGAAAGACAAAGGAGGGATAGTGAGACTGAAGGGGAGGATGGGGGCACATGGAGGATGACAACAGTAAAGCTGACATTTTGAACAGGTGTTTCTACTCAGTCTTTACTGAGGAAGAGGAAGGTAATGGGTCTGAAGGAGTACAAGGGTGAGAATGGTGCAGAAATGGACACAAGTCCCTTTACAGAGAAAGGGTCCTGAAGGAACTGGAAGTAATAAGAGTTGATAAAGCAATGGGGCCAGATGGGGTGCACCCCAGGGTCCTTAAAGAACTAAGAGAGGTGGTGGCTGAACCTCTGGCTATCCTGTTTAGCCGATCACTGGAAACAGAGGAGGCACCCAAAGACTGGAGGACAGCAGATGTAGTCCCCTTATACAAAAGTGGGGAACAAAGAGGAAGCAGGGAACTACAGACCAGTCAGCCTCCACCTCAGTAGTGGGGAAGATCATGGAAGCACTACTGAAGGAGAGATTGTGGAACATCTGGTTGTCAATGGACTACAGGACCCAAGGCAGCATGGTTTCACCAGGGGAGGTCATGTCAGACCAACCTCATTGAATTGTTTGACTGGGTGACTAGGGAGGTGGATCAGGAGGGCAGTGGACATGGCCTATCCTGACTTCAGCAAGGCCTTGACACTGTGCCACATAGAAGACTAACACAAACTGAGAAATATGGGTGTGGGCAGGACAGTAGTGTGGTGGTAGGTAACTGGCTGGGTGGCAGGACACAGAGGGTGGTGGTAAATGGCTGTCACTCCACAGAGGGAAGAGTGACCAGTGGGGTACCACAGGGATCAGTGCTGGGACCAGTCCTATTCAACATCTTCATCAGTGACATTGCGCGAGGACCTAGAAGGCAGAATTTCACTGTTCGCTGATGACACAAAGCTCTGTAACAGAGTAGACACACCAGAGGTGTAGACAGAATGAGAAGGGACCTGCAGAAACTTGAAGAATGGTCAGGGGTTTGGCAGTTGAAATTCAATGCAAAGAAGTGCAAGATAATGCATATGGGGCACAAACCCTGACACAATATATCAGTTGGGGGTGAGGATATAGCATGCACCAAGCAGGAAGGGATCTTGGGGTTGTCATCCTGATGACCTCAAGGTAGGGAAACAGTGTGACAAGGCAGCAGGTAAAGCAAATAGGATGCTGGGATGTATAGGCAGGGGCATCACCAGCAGGAAAAGGGAGGTCATAATTCCTCTATACAAGACACTAGTGAGGCCCCACCTGGAGTACAGTGTACAGTTCTGGAGACCATACCCACGTAGGGACATAGACAGGGTAGAGAAGGTTAGAGGAGGGCAACAAAGATGGTGCATGGATTGCATCAAAAGTCCTATGAAGACAGGTTGAAGGAACTGAACATGTACTCCCTGGAGGAGAGGAGGGAGAGAGGGGATATGATAGAGACATACAAGTATCTTACAGGGAGGAACAGGGTGCAGGAAAACACTATTTTTAAGCGAAAAAGATGTTCCAGGACTAGAGGGCATGGGATGAAGTGGAGGGAGGACGATTCAGAGGAAACATGAGAAAGAATTTCTTCACAGAACGGGTGGTGGACAAGTGGAACACCCTGCCAGAGGAAGTGGTGGGGGCTGAAACAATCACAGGATTTAAGAATGCATGGGATAGACATAAAGGAATTCTGGAGGTCAGGGGTAAGGGGCAATAGACTTCTAGGAAAACAAACTGAACTTACAAGCTCAAATGGGCAGACTGGGTGGGCCATAGGCCCTTATCTGCCGACACTGTCTATGTATCTATGAAGGAAGAACAGTGGGAGATCTGTTTGCTTCAGGTTTCCCAAGCATATTTTTATCACCAGTTGAACTGAAGGCCAGAGACTGGCTGGGATAACTGCTGTTGGCACTGGATGAGAAACCTGTTGAGTTCTGGGGACTAATGAACCATAGCTGCTTTGAAAGGCCTATCATATATCAAGGCCTATTCCTTGTGTAGCCCATGTTTGATCACTATGACTCCAAGTCAATATCCTGAGTCCTTGTACACAATTATTGCTTATAGAACTGGTGCTTGGGGAAACTAGTATGGTGGAACCTTTCCTTGCTCCATTCCACCCCTTGCACCTTTTCTCCTCTTCTGGTTCATTTATTCATGGTTTCTACAATGACAGCAGATGTACACATTCTCCTGACTCATCACCTACTACCCACTGACACCCTCTCAAGTCCTCCTCGTCCACACTAAAAGACCTGCTGCAGCCTATTTAGTTTTACTTTCAGACAACCCTTCCTCAAAAAAAAAATTAGATCGATTCCAGTGTACCACAGCCAACACCACAAAAAGCAAAATTATTTGTCAACAAAATCCTTCCAGCTTCCCTTTCACCTTTCAAAGTCTATTAAATTCACTCTGCCCTGCTCCAATGGGACAAAGAAAGAAAATACTAAAAAAAAATAAAGATGATATCTGTGCCCCCAGTACTAAAAAACAGTTGTGCAATAAATCTTTTATAAGTTACCCCTGCTCCTTTACCAGTCTCCTAAATGCATGCCTGCTTTTGCAGCAGGACCTACAACTGCCATAGTGCTGGCTCACACTGTGCACTTTTTCCTCTCCTCTGCTGCATGATTTTACTAGTCTGCCTGTCTGCAACTACAGTTGAATGCACTGAATTAGCTAACTGGAATGATAATGTACAATTCTCCAATAGGTTTTGAAGTTCTCTGATGAAAAGTCACTCTTTTTCACATAAAATGAGCTCCTTTCAGTAGCCACATCCTTATCATGTGAGAAAGAGCTGGAAATGGCACTGAGATGTGTGCAACGTAAGGAGTTCTTGATCTCCAGCATTGTTGATTGGCTGCTGCAAGTCATGCATCTTCCCAACAACATAGACATGTTCAGTGTGTGCTCCCATTAGAAAGTGCTGTCATGATGCTGAAGTGCCAAACTGTCAGAGGAAAGCCAAGGTTTCTTCAGACCTGCTTTGCTGGTGGACGACACATCAGATTTTGGGATGTTCACCAAATGCTAATTTGGCATTGGGTAATACAGTAATAATATGATGAACTAATGTGGTGTAATAATGGGACATGTGGTGTAGCAGCAGCCAGCTGGATATTAGCCTTAGGTATAATAACAGTCAGCACCTTCAGACTCTGGAGAGAGAGACAGAGAGAGAGAAGCTTGCAGACTCTGCATGTGCTGGTATGAGCCTCAGCCCTTTTTCGGTTAAAACCAGCTCTGGTGACAAACACCTTGGTGGAGTTGAGGTAGTAGTGTTTCTGTGATAGAAACAAGCTAAATAACTTACAGAGTGCTAGTGACTGGAAGACACTGACCACACTTGGTGGTTATTCTTGTTCCTGGGAATGGTAACTGGTATTTGACCACCTTGCCAACCATAATCTTTTTCTCTGTTTGTATGGTATTAGGGTTAGAGATGATGTGAAGTTTTAACCACTTTGTGAATTTGGGCCAATTTAAACTTCACTGACATGTCTTATGCTTTGCCAGTAACTTTGCATGTGAATTTAGCCATATTTGGTGAAGTTAAAGCAATGTTTTGTGACAGTGTTTCAGAAGGAGGCTCTTGGTAAACAGGTGTAGCTGTCGGCCACATGGCATAGTCAGCTCTATATACAGTTTGTTGATTCACTTTCAAGTTGCAGGCTGAGTGAGTGCTTGTTGGAGGGCAGCCTTGCTGCAGTTTATTTTGCTGAAAAAGTTCACTGAACACCACACAACCAGTTCTCCATCCTTCTCCTCATTTTCCTCCCCCTCCACTACCACCTCTGTAACTGGATCCAGTTCATGCTGTGGAATACTTGCCACAGCTTAGCCTTAAAGCTGCCTTAATTCTGCACCAGCAGCACCCGTAACTTTATCTTTTTTTGTCAAACCAGAATACATCTTTTCTTGACCCTGATGTCCAGCTCATGCTGCCACTGCTGCCACCCTCAAGCACCCGAGCCACAGCATCTGATGTTGAAAAAGCATGGCACTAGTAGTAGTATTAATGCTACCTTGGGTCATTTTCTGATTGCAAATAATAGCTTTTCCTATTTTTATGTTTGCTTGTGCAAGCTTGCACAGCATACATTTTGTTGCAATGAACCACATTTCAGTGGTGTGTCACTGTCATGTCCATTGCAGTTCAAGCTGCATTGGGCTTGGCAGTGACAGACCAATGACCAGGCAAGCTGATCATGAAACTGGTCACTGTTTGCTGGGTGGAAACTTTGAGTATTTGAAAGGACTGAAGCACTCCATTTAGAGAACACCAGTCCTTTTATTTGCATGAAACCAGCTGGCAAGCAGCTGATGTTCTGGTCTCATGTTGTGTGTTTTTAATTTGTGCCCAGTGATAGTAGCACTCCATTGTGCTTCCTGCAGCAACACACCCCAAAAACGGAGCCATGCTTGGTGGCAGTAGCAATGCCAAGTTCTTTCCTCATTTTCATCCCTCAAGCAATGGAGCTGCTATCAGCAGCACTGGCACTCCAAAGTGCTTTCTGACTCCCCCACCCTCATAAATGGAGCCATGCTAGGGGTTTTTGTAAAAAGATTAGAGGCTTCACTGCTAGAATGTTAGGGGAAAAGCTTAGGAACAGGTTTGATTTGGACAGTTTTTCATGACAAAACAAATTAAAGCAGAACTGCTTGGAAATCTGGCCACTTCTACAGTACATCAATTTTATTTACTATCAGACCAGACTCAGTCTTCTGACTAGCACTCAAAAAATAGTTAATTGAAGCATGAGTTATTAAACTATGTACAAGTTACTCATAGTGAAAAGTAAAGTGATGACTCACGAGTCTGAGTTCATCAGCAAAAGAAATGCACCCCAAAATATATGAAATTCTCCCTCATAGAAAAGAACCAGGCACTCAGCTCACCCTAGACAAAGCAAACACAGTCAACAGGGCATGCAGACTCATATACTACACATGTCAGTATTACATATTTGTTCAACCCACAGCTTGAAATAGTCAGTCCAAAAAGGGCAGACAAAAATCATACTGCAACAGTAACACCTGCACTCACATAAGGCCATAAATGGACCCACCCTTGGTGGCAGAGGCACTCCCAAGTCTTTTCCTCATCTGCATGCCCCCAGAAATGGAACCACACTTAATGACAGTGGCAATCCAGAATGCTTTCCAACTCTCCACTACTATCAACGGACGCATGTTAGGGGCTTTTGTAAAAAGATTAGCAGCTTCACCACTGGAAAATTAGGAGATAAGCTTAAAAAGGACAGGAAATAAATGCCCTAGTCCCAATCATCACAAAATGTGTACTGTCATTATTTATAATGAAATGTGCATAATTACCAATTAAAACTGACAGTGTTTTTGTTTCATATTTTGAAATGTGACAATTACATGAATTTCACAAATGACAGATACTAGAGTCAGTTGATATGTCACTTTTCAGCATGACATTTTGAGTGAGACAGTTTGCTTATGACATCCTCTTTTGTGCTTTAAAAACATCTGATGTCCATGCAACATGCACATTGAACTCATCCCAATCTGACATATACTTATAAAGGACATGACTCTAGAGCTTCAAGACTCAGTAATCTCCTAGTAGGATTAGACAGTAATGCAGTCAGTCTAGCGCTGCTGAATGCCCCCGGAACTTTGATTTTGGAATGTATGCAAATTAGTAGAATTTGGAATGCTACATTCAAAAACTGCTGCTTCTTACTCCCTAACTGCCAGATTCAGTTTCTGTCTAGAAAGCAGGACTTGCTCCTAAGACTGCACAGCAACCTTGCTGCAAGACTGTTAAATTTGTTGAAAGAGTGGTATTTTTTCTCATAATTTTATCCATACTCTGCCTCTTACAGTTATTTGTCAAGTTTAGTATATTTGGGTATTTTGACTAGTCTTAGTGGTTCCATTGCGGTTCCCAGGAATGGATTTATTTAGTCTGAATATTGTAATTTGCATTTCTGACTGCTAGCTGTTTAGTTTTTTTACTTTATATTATTCTTATTATTTTAAGTACTTTGTTTTAATTGCAATCAGTTCCCATTTGTTCTTAGGAATCGATCGTGTTTTTGCAAGTAAATACAGTTGTATACCTATTTACTGGGTAGTGGTCAGCTCCCTTTTCATTTAGGAACCAATCACTTTTTGAATAAAGGCAAACAAGTTTGGTTTTAATTGTGGTTCCTTTTAAATATAAGGAATCGACCATGATTGTTCTAAATTTACTTCCTGTACATTTTTAGTCAGTCTGCTGACAGTTTAGAATGTCAGACAGACCAAAAAAGAGGATGGGACCCAGGTTTTAAAAATTGCAAAAGGTGCCCTCATACCTTTGTTAAATGCTGATCACCACCATTTGTGCATAGAGTGTTTGGGTCCCAGCCATTTATTTTCTAACTGTGAAGTTTGTAATGCTTTTCATACAAAAACTATTAAAAAGAGTGCCAAAAAATTTGAAAAAATGGTTTCTATTCCCTCTTCAGTGTCACTGAAGCAAAGTGAAGAGGGTCATTCTTCATCTTACTCCAAGACAATGAAAAGACCCTATAAGGATACCTCAGACCCCAAAATTAATGAAAAGGGGATTGAGTATATTAAGCAAAAGAGAACAAGTGAGCAGACACCTGAGACTGTGCCCGCAAAACAGAAATACATAGAGAAAAATGTTGTGCACCTCCTGCTGAAAAAGCAAAGGAGCTCCCAACAGACAAAAATAAAACTCCATCTGTGGAAGAAATTGCTAGAGCCCTGCAAATCATCCAGACTCTATATGATGCAGGTTCCATACTGGGTTCACCTGCTCAAATCCCACCACTGGTTCTCAGGGCTAAGGGTTCCAAGTTTACATAAAGGAGGAGGATGAATCAGCTCTATGCGAGCCCACAGAATCAGTGGTATCCCCAAATCAGGAGTTTGGTTCTCCTCTACATGGGCATGATGATTTTTCATCCCACTTCTCCTTTGTCAGTCAAATGACTGACACCCTGGCCTCACCTCACAATAATCCATGGATGATGAGGAAGAGGCAGATTTTTTTGGTATGATGGGCATTAATCCCTCAAAAAAGGTGGTCCTTTATAACCATAATTCCCTAAGGAAGGCTACTTTTAAAATACTACAGACATCTTCCTCTATCCTCGGAGTGGACACGAAGGTGGAAAAGAAATACCATCTGGATAGGGCTTCTGCTGATTATTTGTATACCCATCTGGATCCTGGGGGTATTATACAGGCTGCAGCCTGTGATAAAGCAAAAGTCCTTCTGGCATCTCACCCTCCAGACAAAGATTCCAGAAAAATTTACACAATGGGGAAGAAAGGTAATTTTGAATCTTCCTTACAGTACTTCTCAGGCAGGCAGCCTACATGGCTTATGCTGCGCAGTGCCACAGAGCACTATGGAGTTCCATGATGGCTTTAAATGATAAGGTTTCAAGAGATGTGGCACATTATATGGCAGATATTGCCAGGATGGCTTTGGATGCCACAAAGTACCAACTTCACATGGCAGTGGACGCAAATGACACTGCATCCAGAATCCTGGCCTTGTCAATTTCATTAGGAAGGTTTGCTTGGCTCAGAGCAACCAGTCTTATATCAGACACCCAACTAAAGGCTATGGGTTTTCCATGCAAAAATAATTCCCTTTTGGTGACAAAACTGAGGCATACATGAAAAAGGTAGAGGAGTACAAAACCACCTATAGGAGTAACTCCTTGAGAGAGATGGCCTCCACTTCTTATAGATCCACAGGAAGGGAAGGTAGGGGTAGGGGGTACTACCCCAGATCTTTCACTCCATACCCTATGCCTGTAGAGTACACACAGGTCAGAGGGGATTACAGGTGTAGGGGCAGGAGGTCTAATAGGTGTCCCAGCCCAGCTCCAGCTCCCAGACCACAATCTGGACAGAATCCCTGACTGCACAGATCAAACTGCCCCCCCCCCCCCACAACACCATCCAGTAGTGGGCAGGTTGTCACTCTATTTCAAACATTGGGAAAACATTAACATAGACAACTGGGTACTGGTAGTGAGTCAGGGTCTTTGCCTGCAATTCAAGCAATTTCCAAAACGTCATGGCCACAGGGTCTTCTGGCCTTCAACTCCAACAGAGACCATTCTATTGGAGTTAGAAGTAAAAAAGCATCCACAAGCCAGGGCAATAGAGCCAATACCCCATGCCTAGAAGGGGTCTGTTCTCAAGATACTTTTTGACCAAAAAGGAAAACAAGGATTGGTGTCCAGTCTTGGATCTCAGATATCTAAAAAGACACCTGTCAAAGCCCAGGTTCAAAATGGTAACTCTGGCAATAGTTATCCCTGCTCTAAGAAAAGGAAACTGGCTGTCATCCCTGGATCTGAAAGATGCCTACTTTCACATTACAATCAGACCATGCTACAGAAAGTAGCTAAGGTTCTCTCTCCCCTCTGGTCATTACCATTTCTCAGCACATCCCTTTGGGCTCACTTCTGCCCCATGGGTATTCACAAAGTGTCTGTCAGTGGTGGCAGTTTACCTCAGAAGGCAGGGAATCAGTGTATTTCATTACCTGGATGACTAGCTAGTCATAGCCAAGTCATACCTTCAAGTAAAGGATTCTGTCAGGGTGATCCAAAGTTCCCTTGAGTCACTAGGTTTCCTTATCAATTCTCAAAAATCTTAGAAAGACCCAGTTCAGTCAATGGAGTTCACTGGAGCAGAACTGGATACTATCCAAGGGAAGGCTTTTCTTCCTCAGGAGAGGGCGTCAAATGTACTGTCCCTAGAACACTCCTTTGCATGAGGCCAACCCAGAACCACATGACAGTTCCTAACATTGCTAGGACACATGGCCTCAACTACAGCAGTAGTGTCAGGCTCCAGGTTTCAAATGAGGTATATCCAGTATTACCTCAGATCACACTTGTCCCAAAGAAGCAATCCCATTTCAAAGCTGTTGCCAGTTACAAGAACTCTGTTACTGGACCTGTAGTGGTGGAAAGAAAGGGAGAACCTTCAGCAGAGCATCCTTTTTCAGCAACAGCACCACACGATGGTCTTAACAATGGATGCCTCCCTTCTAGGGTTAGGCGGGGGGCACGCATGGGTGACCTCAAAATCAGCAGAGTTTGGTCACCTCAGGAGTCCAAATTGCACATCAACCTTTTGGAGTTGAGAGCAGTTTTCCTTCCTTTAAAGGCCATTGCCACCCAGTTGAGGAGTCAGTCAGTCCAAGTCAGGACAGACAATATAACCACTATGTGATACATCAACAAGCAGGGGGGTACCAGATCTTCAAAACTGTGCACAGAGATCATGAATATTTGGTCCCTAGTGTAATCCCCGGGAGTGCATCTGTTTGCCATTAATCTCCCAGGGAAGAACAATACAGTAGCAGATTCACTCAGCAGATTTAACTAGGATCACCATGACTGGGCTCTGAACAGACAGTGTTGGAGACAATTTTCAGATGGTGGGGCACCCCAGAAATAGATCTGTTTGCCTCAAAGGACAATCATCAGCTTTCATGGTATTGTTGCAGGCCACCATCCTTGGGCACAGAGCATTAGCCCTGGATTGGATGGGGAGGTTTCTCTACGTCTTTTCTTCAATTCCACTGGTGTTAGTTCTTCTCAGACTGAGAAGTCAGCCTGCAACCATAATACTGGTTGCCTGAGACTGGTAAAGACAGACTTGGTACCCTTTGTTGCTCAGTCTATCCGTCAAGCAACCCATTCGTCTGCCCCACAGATTCGATCTCCTAACAGCTCTCCAGGGCAGATAGTTTTTCCAAACCTCAAGAGACATCACCTGAAGGCTTGGTTCTTGAGAAGTTAGAATTTTATGAGCTTAATTTGACAGAAGAGGTACTTAAAGTACTGAAAGAGTCTTGGAAAGCTGCTACAATGAAGACTTATACTTCAAAGTGGAAAAGATTTACCATTAGGTGCAAGCCTAAGAAAATCAACCCCCTCAGGGCAGATTTGCCCACAGTGCTTGAATACATGCTGCACTTGCAGTCTCTAGGTCTCAGGCCTGCAACCCTTAAAGTGCACTTAGCAGCAGTATCTGCTTATTTGTCTGCAAGTGCTCAGAGAACAATAGCTTCACACTCTATTTTTCTAAAGTTTTTCAAACAGTTGGCACATATGTTCCCTCCTGTTAGGGAACCAGTCCCTCCTTGGGACCTGAATTTGTGCATAGCCAGACTCATGGTACCTCCTTTTGAGCCAGTGACTAAGGCTGAGATAAAATATGTCATATGGAAAACTGTTTTTCAAGTGGCAATTACTTCAGCAAGAGGAATGTGTGAGCTCCAAGCTCTTTGCACTGATCCCAACTACATTATCTTCCATAGGGACAAGGTAGTCCTTAGAACCAATATAAAGTTCCTTTCAAAGGTGGTAACTGAGTTCCACTTGAATCAGTCCATCACCTGGCCAGTATTTTTTACAGCCAATTCCAGTTCAGGTGAACAAAAGCTCCATAGCTTGCATGTAAAAAGGTCCCTCAGCTATTTCGTTACACATACTAAGCACCTCAGGGATTTCCACTCACAACTATGTATTACTTCTGGTGAAGCGGGAAGAGGCAGGCCTGCCTCAAAGAGGTTGATTGCACATTGGATAGTATCCTGCACCCAATTTTGCTACAGTAAAACTGACAAGTAGCCACCACAGAGCCTCAGGATACATTCCACTCATGGAACTGCTGCCTCTGTGACAGATGCAAGGGACATCCTCTTGCTGGAAATTTGTAAAGCGACTACCTGGAGTACAATCAACACCTTCACAAAGTAATATTGTCAGGACTGATGCCAGGTTTGGCACTGCAGTATTGCAGAACCTTTTTCCTAAATAGGCTCTGTACCCTCCTCCCAAGGCTCTGCTTGGTTGTCTGCAATACTGTCTAATACTACTAGACATTTCCTGGGTGTTAAAGAAAAAAATACTTACCATAGTAATATTGTTTCTTAGAAGGGATCTCCTAGTAGGATTAGACCTCCCATCCCTAATTCTCCTGAACAGGTTCAGCAATACTTTTACGGGAGTCATCTAACGTTGCCATTAATCATCGGACAAACTTTTTTATAGGAGTTTCTGCACATTAAAATGGCTAGGACCACTAGTTCTCTTTTTTGTGATTTTTATGTTGTCTTGCACATGCGCAAGCAACATCTTGCAGAAGAAGCACATTCAGAGATGTGTCAGTGTTGATGAATGCAGGGAATGCTTAGTGGGTGCGTCCCTCAGCCACCAATTAGTGAGCATGCTAGCGATGGTGCAAAACTTCTAAGATAGCCACACCTTGAAAGAAATCTGCTGCTCCAGTGAGGTGCAGATTCCTCTTTGGAGTGTCAGATGACAAGGCACTGTTACATACCTTTCCTGGTGAAACATTCCAATAAATATGGTGGCTCCTACTGCCCACTACACAATCCCCACAAAGCCGACATCGGGGATGCCCAATCTCCATTTCTGCATGCCCCCCAGTTCAATTTGTATGCCAATAGGGATTCCCAATCCCCATCGTCATTATGTACTTTCTTTGCTGATGGGGTGTCCAATCCCTGTCAGCATCATGTCCTCCCCAAACTTGTGGCACATTGGGAGCCCACCCCAGTGTGCTCCCAAATAGTTTTTTTACCTGTAAATAAAGAAAACTGTCCCCAAAGTCCAGTTTCATTTTTGTACCTGTAAAAAAAAAAAGGTCCATCTTCGTCCCACCATGCCCCCTCCCCAACCTGCACCCACCCACCCTCTGCACACCCCCCTACACACCGCCTCACCCCATACTTATCTCCAGAGGCCTGACGCTGCAATCTTCTGTGGAGTGGGAACATGTCTGAACTCTTCAAAAGCCGACTGGGAACTGAACATAAATGCAGTAAGCTTTATAATGGCAGGCAATGAGGGGTTTCAACTTAGGTAGATATCTCAGCCATTTTTGGGAATTGTTGCACTAGATTTTCAACATGGGGTTATTGGGAAATCAACTCTTGAACACATGTGCTGTCATCTCTTTACTCAGTCCCGAAAGGTGATTTTGTGGTCACTGCATGGAATCACATTTCAGGATGGATTAACAAAACAGCAGTGCCACTGTTCATGAGGTAGGGTCCGAAAAAGCCCGTGCTGAAAATTTGGGAAAACAAGTCAAAAAAATGACTGCGCTACAAGCATGTGTTGCACAGTTTCCATGCATGCTCATAACTTTGACAATTTTTAAATATTTTCATTCCAGATTTTCAACATTGCCATTTTTTCACACCTCCTTATGAACAGTACAGCTGTCATTTTTCACACCCTGCCTGAAATGTATTTTCATGCCTGTGGTGCACAATGGCATGGTTACTGTGGGAAATTAATTTTTGGGACAGATTAACAAAATCACAGTACCACTGGTAATGAGGGGTGCTCCCAAAATGCCTATGTTGAAAATGTGGTTAAAAAAATCCAAAAAATAATTGTATTACAGGCATGTGTTGCATAGTTTCTACGCATGCTCGTGACTTCACCAATATTTCATATTTTCACTCCAGATTTTCAGCATTGCCATTTTTTTACACCTCCTCATGAGCACAAGTACAGCTGTAATTTTTCACATCCTGCCTGAAATGTGTTTTTGCACCTGTGGCACCAAATGGCTCAGTTGCTGTGTAAAATCACCTTTCAGCTCACAAACTGATAGTTCCACTGTTCATGAGGTGGGGTCACAAAAAGCTCATGTTGAACCTTTGGAGTGAAAATGCCAGTAAATGCCTGGGACATTAGGGTTTCCTTCTGTAACGCCCCACCCTGTAGAAGCTGACAGGCATCGGGGGTGTGACTTGGGATCATCAGCTATAATGCTCATGCCATTCCACCCCCACCCTCACCCTGCAACCAGTGACAGGCATTGAAGTGTGCTTTGGAGTCTTTGGCCCCAAAGTTCACCCCATTCTCCTATACTGCACCCATCTCAGCATATTTCTTTATTGAATGGGGTGAGCATAATGCCCAAAGACCCCAAGGCACAACACAACACTTGTCAGTGTCTGCAGTTTAGGGTGAGGTGAAATGGTGTGTGTTATGGCCGATAACCCAAAGGAACACCCCAACACCTATCAGTCTCTGCAGGGTGGGGGTGGGTTTGGTGCCAATTCAATACTTCACTGCCATTCCTATTATACATCTCTCTAACTCCTGCACTACCAATGCCAATGCCAATGCTAGCAAGACAACGTTAGGCATTGACAAATGCTTGTTCTCATCCTATTTGAATCCAGTTCTCTCTAACATGGGGAGGACATTAGTGTTAAGGGTGTTTAGTTTTAACTTGTGATTATCCTACTGTTTCATCTACAAAATTGAACCTGGCAGTTAGGGAGTAAGAGGCAGCAGTTTTTGAATGTATCATTTCAAATTCTACTGATTTGCATATATTCCAAAATCAAAATTCCAGGGACAGTCAGCAGCTCTAGACTGACTGCAATACTGTCTAATCCTACAAGGAGGCCCTTGTAAGAAACAATATTACTATGGTAAGTAATTTTTTTTTTATTTGTGTCTTTGGATGTATTATAGTGTTGTGGTTTAGGACTCTGAGCTGCAAACATGGAGACCAGGGTTTGAATCCCACAGCCCCAACTTGCATACTGTGTGATCCTGAGCAAATCATTTAATTTCCTTGTGCTCCCAGATTGTACCTGGAAGCAAGCTTTTGCTTAATGTGCTTTTCCTAGATAAACAATTTCCCCTTTCCCTTTCCCCTCTCTTCTTATTTAAAGTTACTATATCTTCCCCAGTACATAGTATAAATCAGTTTTTACTTGAGTGAGATATCATTCTGTTAGCATTCTAATATCTATGCATCTAATCTACTCTACAATGTTCATCTGTATATGCTGGTTTACAATTGTTTTAAATGTTGTAAAATCTGTAGTGTCATTATGCTGTCTCAATGTATAGTACTTTTTATCAGACTCATAGTCTAACAAATAAAGAGTGTCATTCAAGAAATTCATTGCGGCCTCCACCCCCCCAACCATCCACAAACTTACGATTGTAAGTAATGCAGACCATCTCACTAAAATAGCAAGGTATTCATCCTTACATAGAAACATTGGGCTCGATTCTAGAAGGGTGGTGCAAGTTGCCACCGAGTGCAACCTGCACCACCTGCAATGGCGACACTGACCCTGCGCCCTATTCTAGAAGGGGCAGGGTCTCCACAGCTAAGTTCTGAAACTTACAACATGCAGCCAGGTACTGTGAACTGTGGGTGCACCTGGCGACTATGTCACAATCCGCAACGCAGTTCGCAACTGCCCCCCTGCCCAGCTTGCCACAAGAGGCGCCCCACAGGGCATCCCATCCCCTGCCCCCAAAACCTACATCAACTGCTTCACAAGGCATCCCAGTCCCACAGCCCCCCAAAGTGCCACATAGAACCCATGAACTTCCCATATCCCCAGCCCCCCGAATCCCCCGTTGGTACAAGCTCCGCAGGTCGGTTGCTATCATCCACTCACTCATGCCCCAACCCCCAGGTTGCGGCCACAAATGTGGCAATTACCCTTCCTGGTAGTCTAGTGGACCCCCACCCAGTTGTGCCAGCCCACTCTGCACCATCCCACCCATTCAAAACAGGTGCACACAGCTCACTTATTACCACTATGGCCAGCCACCGACTGAGTGCAGTATGACCGTGTACTGAAAAGATGCACTCAGAAATTAATTTCTAAGTGCGTATTTAGAGTATGTGCTCATACTGCACTCAGTCGGTGGTTGGCCATGGTGGTGAGAGGTGGGCTGTGCCAGTTGCCAACTGGGAATGGGTGAGGGGTGCTTGGTGGGCTGGCACGGCTGGGTGGGGGGCCACTAGACTACCAGGGAAGGGTAATTGCTGCATTTGCGGACAGCAACTCGGGGGTCAGGGCAAGGGTGGGGGGAAGACAATGCCACCCTGCTAGGCTTGTACCAATAGAAGATTTGAGGGGCTGAGGGTATGGGAAGCTCTGCAGGGCTCTATGTGGCACTTTGGGGATGGGGGTGTGGGTAGCCCTGCAGGGCAGTACTTTTACACCTGCAGCAGTTGCTGTGGGTAGCTCTGCCGGGCATTACTTGTACACCTGGGGCAGTTGGTGTGGGTAACCCTGTGGGGTCCCACTGGGGTATGTTGGCATGAGGGGAGGACAACAGTGGCATGACTGCAGGTGGGTCTACAGGAACCCCGGTGGGGGCATCCGTAAGTTACACCAGCTAAATTCTGGTGTAACTTACGCTGCCGGTTCTCCTCCGGGGGTTCTTGTAGAATCTCGACATTGGGGACTTTGTTGCTGCCCTTCTGGAATGGGGCACAACTACTGCTGTAAATCCCCTAGTGCCATGTCACAGGGGGTTTATGGTGCAACTGCCGGCATAACAGCTATTCGGCACAAGTGGCTTGTGACATGTCGCAGGCCACTTTGTAGAATAGCGCATGTCGCAACTGCTGGCGTAAGTTGCTACATGCACCATTCTACTTGGTTCAAGTGCTGTTACACCAGGTGCATCTTTTCTAGAATCGGGCCCATAGAGTTTGTCAGCAGAAAAGAGCTGCTTGGCCCACCCAGTCTTCCCATTTTTCCCTGCCCATACTGACATTATAGACCCTACCTCATCTCCAGCTACTCCCCCCCCCCACATCCCTAACAAGATTCTGTTGAATCTGTTCCATTCATGGTTAAAGTCCACTACTTTATTTTGCCCCCTCTATCTCCACTGAAGACTGTTCTAACATTTCTGATGCAGAGTTGGAAAACATTTTTTTTCTGACTAAAGTAAACAACTCTGAACAGCATATATATGTGCATGTCCAGCTTCACATTTCCGAAGTGCCTGTTTCCCCGTAAAAATCCCTATAAAAGTCTTGGACCTTCACTGATACTATACAATAAATATTAATTAAAGATAGCAAATCTAGTCATTTAAGTTCAATGGCCTTCTAAATCAGAATAACGTTATACTTGTGCAACTGTATAACAATATTTGTGGCTATTCACACACTCTAATCCAGTAGGAATTGCCATCCTGCAGGGGTATGGAAAGCAAGAAACCCTGTAAGAGGGTTCCACCCCTAGTAGAGGTGAGTGGGAAGGGTGCCTTGGCTAAAGCTACCTTAGGTAGGAACCCCGGGAGAAAAAAGGTGAGCTTCTGGAGGAGGAGGGAAGGATGGTGGGCAAAGGGAAAGTGCTTCAGATGGAGGCTTGGAGGAGCTGCTTATATAGTTCAGGAAGTAGGCATGGCTAGTTGCTCACCCATTGAACCGCAGGTGGAGCCTTTCAATTTAATGGCTTTCTCAATCAGAATAACTTTATCCTTGTACAACTGTATAACAATGTTTGTGGCCATCCACACTCTCTATTCCAGTGGGAGTTACCACCTTGTAGGGGTATGGAAAGCAAGTAACCTTGTAAGAGGGTTCCACCCCTAGAGGTGCTACAGGATGGGTCCCTTGGCTAAAGGTACCTTAGGAAACATCCCCAAAAGAACACAGCAGCGGTCGATGACTAGGAGGTAGAGAAGCAGACTGACAGCAACTGATAGCTTAATGAATCATAAATGAGATGGAAAAGTTAGCAGGATAGCGCCAATAATATGGTTTGTGCTGATGACAGCAAGTGGCTTCCTAAGGAGAGAGGGAACAGCTAGTATGGCCACCATTAATCTCCATCCAACAGCGGAATTTACCTATGTGAGCTAAGGAATATCGCTAAACTAACTAGTATTATGACTTGTGGCACAGAGGAGAGAAAAATAATCCTTTGAGGAGGAAATCTCTGGGGATCTAAGGCTGAGATCGTCTTCCCTCCAGGCTTGGGATGTTGTACTTTTTGACAGATAGGCTACTGCCATTTAGAAGCCCAAATAATGGAAGTGGAAAATATTCCAATTTAGAGGAAAGTCTCACTCTTTCCCTCTAACAGGAATGCCATGGAGGACTGCAAGTTCTGGCCTCTGCAACAAACTACCTTGAAGGTGGGAGGAGGAGACAATGACCACTGAAGCATTTGCTTAACCTATAAATCTACTATTTAGATCAAGCAAACCAAGAGCGGTCATAGGGAAAATGTATTGAAGGTGCCTCAGTAGTTGATACTACAACTAAAGGATAGCACTATATCCCCCTTCGCAGCTAGTCATAAGTTCTACATCAAGAGGCACCACTTTACATGAACAGCTAAAGCTCCAGCTGGAGTAAGGACTTTCGCACTATGGGCCAGAAAGGAAGGACCCCACACCAGGCATCACATGTTCAGGATGCACATAGTGAGACCGTCAGCTGGGAGCGTGCTCAGAGCCTACAAATTGATGGGCATGGTTGGCTAAGCTCTTGTAGCAATGGAGCAGGCTACACAAGGTAATGCAGATAATATCAGGTACTATGCAACAAAGTACACACCTTTGGTAATGGTACAGGCCATACATGGTAAAGCAGGGAGTAACAGGCAATGAGTAGCACAATAAACACCTGTAGCAATGAGTCTGGTAAACAAATACTACACAGAAGCATGGTACCTTGACCTGCCAATCTACTAGCGTAGGAATTGCACACTCAGCTCAGGAAGCAGTGTACAAATAGTGAATAGCATCCAGCAGGGCCGAGGTTAATAAGCAAGGGACTTTGAAGGTGTGGGCAGTAATGCACTGAAACAACAAAAATAATTGCTGGGTACAAATGCATTTAAGCTGGCATGAATCATATGATGAACATAACAAAGACTTACTTAGCCTCTGGGTTGAGTCCCACTGAGTGGCAATGAACATGTTTGAGCAGATTAAAACCCCCAAAAGGGTTGTATGCAAGCAGTGCTCTGTGAGACAAAGCAAAGGTGACAGTGAAGCAACATAAGGACTCGAAGGCCAAAATACGAAAACTTAGAAGCCTTCTGCTAAAAGGCCTGCAGCTGGAGTTCAGAGCAAGGAGTCACTGGTAAAGTGCATTGAAACAGGTACTGAAGTCCATGGAGAAGTAATATAGAACTAGGGGAGACTCAGGCTTGATTCCACTGAGTGCAAAATAAACATGTTGCATAACTAGTAGCACCACTGAATTTCCAAGCAAATGAAACTAGGTTTATATGCACAAATACCCCAGAAGGGCTGTACACATGGGGAAAGCAATATGGAAGTGCTGGAGACACGGATTTGATTCTGTGCATAGCTAGTGGGCGCTGAATAGCCAAACAAATTGAAATAGGTTAGAAAGCACAATTAAAAATGAAGCATGAATGCATGCTGATTAAATGCAGCAGCAGCTGAGGGAATATACTGATGAAAGAAAGAGAACTGGTACAGGCATGTTTGTACAAGCAGAATAAAAATTTAAACAGAAGGAAGACTGCAGTGAGAAATCCCAAAAGAATGGAAGGATGGAGCATAAGCAGTGCAATTTACCTAGAGCAACAATAGTAATGCAGCAATACCTGCTGCCGATAGCTGAGAGCATGAGCTTAGACCAGATGTGGGCCATTAAATGAAAGCAGCAGCAGAGGGTTGGAATGGAAGCAGAAACATACAACAAGTGCAGGAAGACAGAGGATACCAGGTAGCTTGGAAGGAAAGGGAGCCCGAGCACAACAAAGGAGCAACACTGCACAAATAAAGGGAAACTAGAAAGCCCCAAAAGAAAACACAAAACCAAAGCACAAATGCAGTAGAAAAGGAAAAACAGCACACAGGGAAGCACATAGCAGCTGGATGCAAAACAAATGCTAACCAAAGCAGGAGAGCTACAAGAACACAACCAATAGAAACAAGCAGTGTCCAGGGAACAAACCAACTTGGGGGGGGGAGACAAGGCCCCAGCAAGTCTTAGACTAGACTGCAGCAGGCCCAGAGTGAGGAGGGGAACCAACAGGGCCTCCAGCTGACAAAAAGAAAGTGCTTCAGATGGAGGCTGGGTGGAACTGCTTATATAGTTCAGAAAGAAGGTGTGGCTGGTTGCTCACCTATTGAACTGCAGGAAGAGCCTTTGAAAAATAATATGCCATTGTGGTGGTGGGTAGGGAGTGGACAGTGGCTACTGGAACCTCCACATGATATAAAAATATCAGTTGTAGCATGAAATCCTCACAGCATAATTTATAGGTGTTGGTACCATTCTGTGTCCCCAGACTCTCAGCATACAAAACATCAGAAGTGACTGACTTCTTATCTGATGCCACATAATTGAAATTTATAATAATTTGAATTTGCTTCCAAGACAACTCACAGCTCGATCTGCCTGAATCAATAAATCATGATAGGCATGCAAAGTTTGCACCATAACTTCTGTGAATAACAATCCCTACAGTCTGATGATACTTCTTATCTGCAGAAATAGTAATTCCACTATGAATGAATACTCGGTTTCTCCCCATTCTGTTTTATGATCCTGTCTACCGTAGTAAAGTTGTTTTTTTTCCCACAGTATAGCAAATATAAATTATAGGAATCACCTGGAACACATTGAGTAGAATTGGTAACCTTTGTATCCCCCACCACCCACACGCACACACACTTTACTGAAGTCCCTCTGGTATGGTGCACAACTCAAAAAATTGTGATAGGAACAAACCATGTGTCATTCAAACATCCCCACCTCCCATCCATTATTCTGCAGAGTTTGTAACATTTGTTAGAATTATATATATCCTACAATATCAAACCAAAAAAATATTGCTTGCTACACCCCCCAACATTATAATACAGCCTCAGACTGCACTGAATCTCATATGAAAAATAAGCATATACTTTCATTAGCACAAACAATCATTACTAGCTACAGATCCTCTACAATCATCCCTGATGCCATCTTATATCACAAACAAATCCCCTCCCTACTGCCACCCCCCTGCAACTTCACAGTTCCAAAATATTATTCAGTTGAGTACTGCATATGTGTCCAGATGCATATGATACCAGCTGTTATCCGAGATGTCATTTGACATCTTCCCATAAATGTGTTGAAATCTTTGCATACCATAGATTAACAACACAAATCATTTTTTTAAGTCTGTTTGCGCTCATGTACAAGAAACATCTTGTGGTAGTAGCAGGTTTCAGAGGCATGTCAGTGTTGTAGCGAATGCTGGCAGTGCTTTTCTGGACTCATCTGTTCAGCACCAATTAGTGAATACGCTGTCTATGTCAGTAGTTTTAAAGCATGCCACCAACTTGAAACAAATTTGCCGCTGCAATCAGGGAGTACCCCATCATTGCAGTGTCAACTCCTCCTTCACAGACTCCCAAAACAGTGCTGCTGTAACCATTTACTGGTTGGCAATTCTACTACAGTCTGACTGGGAAATTAAAATTGTAAGGCAACCAGCAGCCCTAAATTTGTAAAGCAACCAGCAGCTCCTCTCTTTCTTCCACGGCTTGTCACGTTACATATAAATACTGGGAGCTGTCAGTGAAAACAAAGCCATTTTCAAATAAAGATCACATTTTAATTTGAAAATCATGCCATCTGTTTGATTTCTTCCTATCTGTCTAATGGGTCATTCCCAGTCCCAACCTCTACTGAGACCATGAAAATTTAAATATTATGACATACAGTATGCTGCTCACAAGTGTTCATTGCCGGGACCGACACAGCCTTTCCTTCACTTACTCGCTGATCGTTGACAGTTTAATGCAAACTGCAAAGCAGAAAGCACGGGTTGTGTTAGCCAGTCAGTGGCTGACAGCTGATGTGAGAGGAAGAATGTGTCAGTCACTGAATACCGATTTTTGAAAACAGATGAAATTTCTTTTGGAAGCCTACAAGGTTGTTTAACCCCACACACATACACACACTTCGGGTGCTTACCTTAGGTTCCCTAGCACCATCAGCCTCCCCCAAATCACTCTCTGTTGTGGTTAGTAGCGGCCAATATTATTAGCCCCCCCCCCCAGTAAAGTGAATCAGGACTGGGTTGCTGCAGTCTGTTTTTGAAGATGTCTTGTAAGCCAGCAGATCCGTAGGACACACGATATAGTGAAGCACCAGAATAACGGCTGCAGAAGGCTTCCTCCTGATTATGATGCTGGACTGTCTCTTCAGGAAGGAGTAAGTAACATCTGATTCTGCTGCTGTTCAGGCTACCAAATGGAATTAGACATGTGTACCCATTCTTGGTCACATCTTATGGGGGCAGTGGGAAGAGGAGAACTGACTCCGTTAACTTTTGGAGCTACTTCCTGGCCCTTCACATCATGGGAGGAGAGGTGTTAAACAATCTTGTTGGCTTCCAAAAAATCTGGCTGATGGATTCTAGTCTATGGACATTGGCAGGAATACACAGTGTACTCAACTGTGTACATGATTTTCAGATGGGGGTATCATTTTGTAAATTTCCCACCCGCCTAGCCTGCTTCTTTTGTTTGCAAGGATTATCCTTACCAAGCCCACCAAATCAGTAATGGGCTATTTCTGGGCTGCCAGCAGTGGGGGCTGGGGGGTGGCTAGCAACTTCCTCAAGCCAATTGGCTGTGAGCCAAGCCCAATAACACATGAAATGCAGCAATTGGCTGAGGTGGATACACAGACTCTTTAAACCTCTAACATAAAAGCTCACCTTTTTTGTGTTTCTGTTCCTGTTCATTCCCATACTTGTTTTTAAAGACAATAGCTCACTGGAAAACTGACGGCTATTCAGCATTGGTGGTGGATAGCAGCATTTTGGATAGTAGCCAGGAAGATTCAGGAGCATTGGTGGGGGTAAG
Organism: Neoceratodus forsteri; assembly: GCA_016271365.2. Lineage (NCBI taxonomy): Eukaryota > Metazoa > Chordata > Ceratodontiformes > Ceratodontidae > Neoceratodus > Neoceratodus forsteri. The sequence goes on along the minus strand of CM057453.1, from coordinate 1,208,403,611 downwards.
AATAGTCTGGTTTCTTGGGTCATTCGGCTTGGGTGGGTGTTGGGTCTGGTTTCACTCAGACACACGCCACCTCGATCTCTGCGGCACTCTCACAATGAAAGGATTTCACAAAATGGGGGAAATTGGTAAAAGTGCTTGAGGTGAGATAGGGCAGGAAGTGGTGGTGAACAACAAATGCAGAGTGGCCCCAGCACTATGTGATTTACTTACACCCCCTCCCCTCTTGTTTTATTTCAGTCTCCCTCACCCTACCTTGTTCTTGCAGCTCTCTTGTAACTGCTGCCCCCCTCCTCAATGTACAAACTGCTAGCTAAAATAAAATAGACTATTCCTGATGACCAGAGCAGAGAGCCAGAGCAGGTTTTTGAGGGAGCCCAAATCATTTTAATAAAGCTGCTGGTGTGGTGGACGGATGGTGCAATTAGCAGTGCCTGTCTGATAAGGACTAATTAACTAGGTAAATGTAAACATTCTCATTCCCTAACCTTGCCTTTTTTTTTACTGGTGTTTGTGTTTTTCTAGTCCTCGGGTGAGTCAGATAAAGGGATCCCCGTCCCCAACCCCTACTGCTGACAATTGCTGATGCTGCGATGGTTGAGTTAAAGTTTGCCGTTTCATTTAAAAAAAATGTTTTTAAATTTTGCAATATTTGGCTGCAGCGGTTGGGTATCAGTTATTATTGCTTCACTAGCTTACATGTTTGCACTGCAGTTTCATATGCTTTGGCCCCTCTTCCCCACCCCCACACCTATTTTCTGCCTTCCCATGCTGAGAATACCATCCAGGTTTCTGACCCCTACCTTTAACTACAGCTGCTGATGCACTGGAGGAGGTGGCCATGAGGAAAAGACCAGCATTTTTTTTATTTCACAATTTTCAGCTTTCTGAATATGTTGTAGTGAGCAAAAGAAATGGAAACCTGATGACCACTGTTTGGTGGCCTTAGTGGCCGGCCATGGCCCACTGGAATGTGTTCATTATTTACAGAGATTATTTAATTTGGAGTTTTGTGGACCCCCTGTTGACCTGTGATGTGCTGGGACCACAACATTAGGTGTGTGTATATTGGGGAGGGAGAAAGTGGCATAACTCTGAAGCCAGGGTTCTCACCAGATAGTGAATGTGGGTGAGTACAGTTCCAGCAACACCCTTATTATACAGGCTTGATGAGGGCATGCCAGCAGAGGGAGAGAAAGACTGGACTCTGTTTTTGCTGGGGTATTTTTGCTCTCTCTGTAGCTACCAGGATTGCTTAAATGTAGGTGGGTTGTCGGGGGTGCTAAACTGTGTCTGTTCTTGTTATAGATTGCAGTGGGACTAAAATTGGGGGTTATGGCCTCCACCCCCACTTATTTTACTGCAGGGGATGCACAGCACCCATCTTAGATTTTCCACCCACTTGGCCGGTTTGTAAGCAGCCCTTGATTCCACCCCAGTAGCCAGTCACCAGTAGGTCCAGTGCTTCTTGATGATCCTGATCCTCCCATCACCTTTGGGCCCAGATGCTGGTGTTCAGCATTCTCACTAGTGGCATAGGTGACTGGATACTGGATGGGTGGTTTCATTGGTGGATGGGAAGTTTAGGCAGAGAATGGGCAGCGGTGTGCTTGCATGATGGTAGCAGCTTTTTCTAATGTTTAATCAGAGAAAATGACTGGCAGCAAAGTTTAGTGACTGTAAGGGAATGAAGGCTTATAGTACAATCAGAAAGCTAAGATTTTATTTATTTATTTAGAAATTGGTGATTGGGAAGGGAACAGGGGATACAAAATACACGCAAACCATTGAATCAGCATCTGAAATATCACGAAGACCATTACAGTGACAAAATCAGCCGTTCACTGCAATGGTCCATAGTACACTGACACTGCTTTATCTGGTGATTTTCCCCCCTCCCTGAAACAACTCCAACATGGAGCTGATTATCTTAAAATGTGTTGTGGGGGGGCAGAGCCCCCTGTATAGGGGGTGCATGGGGCAAAGTCACCCGCAAAAAATACTGTTCTACTAACAGCACAATGCCAGTTGTTGAATTGTATAGAATTGCATTGTATAGAAACAGTTTGGTGGGCAGGAATACTGTTGCCGGCCAGGCATTCAGGCAATACCTTTTATGCCCTGAGAGTGAAACATACTGCCTGAGTGGGGAAGGTGGATACAGGGCAAATAAAGCCGGCGGATTCTGAAGTTAATAGCCATGAACAAGCGGTGCTGGGCAGGTGCTAGTACTGGGCTGCCATCTCAATTTCAACAGCCAGTTTTAAAAACAAGCAGCACTTACGGCAAGATGGGGTTACTTGGCCCCTGTTCAAGTTGAATGAAGCACCTTTAATGGCATAAGCCATATTCCTTGGATTTCCATCAGTGCTTCTTTTGCTGTGAGTGCTGGTTATTTTTGGAACTGGCAAATAACGCCGGCACAGGCATGAACCCACACTTTTAACAGTTTTCAGAGAAATGAAAAACAGGTGCAAAAAAAGTTGTACCTGATATGTACTGATTCTTTTTTTTGAAGTGCGATGTGAATCAGAGCTGCTACAGTAATCCCATAAGTTTAAAATTACATAGTTACTGTCTTTGTGTCAGTTTACACTGGTGTTGCAGAGTAGATGCCATTCAAGCATGCCAAGTTTACAACTGAAGAACAAAGTGGATGATTTGATGCCTTTTATTGGACCAACAAGAGATTTACACTCAGATATTTACAATTGAAAATGTTTGATTATAGAGGAGGCATTTATTTTTTGAGCTCTATCAAGGATTTTTGGTAGGAGAAGAGTCATAATCAGGACTTCTACAACATAAAGTCTCTTTTTTTAATGTGATGTTATAGAATGTTGTTGTATATGATCTGTTTTTTTTATATGTTTTCACATCATTTGGAAACTATTGGAAACTCCTCTGGTGTGCATTACTTTCATGGACTGACATAAAACAAGAATTCAGCCTGGTTTGTCAGCAGCCGTAAACGGCTTAGCACATGGCCAGACAGGATGGAAGATGCTCAAGTGGTGTGTGGTTTGCAATGCCGATATGAACTAAGAGACTACCTTTTTAAACTTATGAGATTACTGTAGCCACTGTAATGCATGTTGCACTTTAAATAAAGGAATCAGCAGATAACATGTGCACTCCTTTTGTTCAGGTTTTTCTTTTTCTGAAAGCTGCAGAAAGCGTCTCGTCAAGCAGATGCTGGCTTTATTTGCATTGTATCCAGTTTCTGAATTTTGGCCATAGCCCTTGTATGGAGAGCCACCACTTCAGAATGGGTTAGGGGAAACCTTGATGGATGTAGGTGCTTTTTATTTAATGAGTGTGTGGGGGTGGGAGATGTACAACTGGATAGCTGGGGTTAATCTCAATATTTTTGCCGTAGTACCTGGGTGATCTGGTGGGTGGGGTTCTGATATGTTTCCCTCCAATTCAGGAGAGATCAGGTAATCTGGGCTCTATGTCCTTTGCCTGGATGGCAGGCAGTGAGGAAGGCCAGATTAATCCTTTACACACAGGGCATTCCCATATTAGATATCTGGGCAGTCTTGAATGTTGTATTTTTTAGAAAACTATGCTCCCGCCGTTATGCCAACTGGTGCTGCTGTGCCACGTAGGATAGCCAGCTTCATGTGTTATCTACTGATTGACAGGTTGATTGAAAGTGGGACAGGAGGGCTAGACTGTATTGCCTATTTTCAACCCAGGGGTTGAGGAGATGCCAACTAATTTAAAACCGAACCAGATTATGCTCTTGGTTATATTTTAGTGAAAGGAGAAAATTTGTCCTGGGAAAATTCCCCTGCTATTTTTGAGAATTAACACTGAATCTTTACCGTCTTTACCTCCACCTCAGAAACCACCCAGCAGACAGGACCTTGATTTATGTCTCTTCTGACGGACTGCACTCCCTAGCAGATCATTATCCCCTTAGTGATGCATTTAGGTGCCAGAAATCCTGGAGTGAGACTAGAGCCTACAACCTCCTGGCCCAGAGGCAGATGTGCATCCACCTGAGCAATGCTAACAGCTGTCTTGATCCTGCCAGCCCTGCCCTTTACTGGTAGAATGTTGTGCATGAAGTAAAAGCACCATGATCTGACCTGGGGGGGTGGTAATCTCTTCTGTCATTGCATTCTGTGGTGGGACATCAACCCCCTATAGAAAGGGACGTAGGAGGGACCTCTGTGGGATGGCTACCTTAATGTGGTACAGAGGCTTGCCACAATGAAACATTGTAACTAAATGCTAGTCTGTTAGTCTGACAGTGTTGATGATTGAAAAGCTTTCTTACTATATGGGAATGTAAGTATGTGTGGTACATCTTTACAGTTGCATTTCATATTTAGAGTATATGCCACAGACTCAATGACACTTGTGTTGGGGGTCGCATGGACAACAGTGAGGGGTGCAGCAATGTGTCTGCTCTGTGTACAAATTTGAAATCCCTGGCTACACTACCTCAGAGTTCAGTTTGCTCAAAGTTGGGGACTTGCTAAGCCCATGGAGGAAAAAGCTGACCGTGGGCCTCATTCAGTCAGTAGCAAACAAAGCTGCACTATGCCAGATGGATACAAATGTTAATGTTTTCAGGGTCTAAGTTAAAATATTATAAGTTGATTATTATCTATAAAATTGATGCAGAATTAATTTGGTAAAAAGAGTCATGTTACGGCAGTGTTTGAATTCAATCAGTTTCTGTTTTAGTGTTCGATTTCATGTGGGGTCAGAATTAAATGGTGCTGTGCTTGGGGAATGTAGGAGCTGCTAAGTCAGAAGAAGAATAATTTTAATTACCCAATCAGACTGTAGTGGAGTTGCGAACTGCTAAACGGTTACAGCAGCATTGTATCAGGAATCTGTGATGTCAGCATTTCAAGGCTTGACACGTGCTGACTCCCGATACAAAATAGACAGTGTCAGGCTGGTAGGTAGTGCTGAAAATTAATGGAATATTCAAATATAGTGTTGAGCATTTAAGCCATAGAAAAGACAGAAAAAAGTCATAGACGGACAATAATGATTTATGTATCAGGTAAAACTATTACAAAATTGTTTCTTATCTCCTTTAACAGTTTGCATGAAGGCACCAAGGGCGTAGTCACCGATATGCCTGGCACACCATGGTATGCAGCAGACAAATGGGAGGGCAGCATGAGCTGCTGGCGTGTCTACAAATTTCCTTTTTTTTTTCTGTGGGCTTTCCCTGTCTCTCTCAGTTCTTTGCAAGTTTTTATGGAGGGGGGAGGGGTCTACCTGGCAAACCTGTGTGATGTCGTGGCCCAGCAGCCCTGATTGAGAAGTATGTGCTGCCATCTCAATCAGGTTCACTTTTGAGGAAAGGAGGCCTGGTGTGGTGTGGTGTGGTATGGCCTGGTGTGACTAGTAAGGGGTGGGCCAGGTGGGCTCTTTAAATGGCCCTTGTCGGAGTAGTTCTGCTGCCTTTTGCTTCCAAACTGAATTATCAGCAAGTCAGCGATGGTGAGCCTGCCTGAGAAGAAGAGATCCTCCTTGCTGCTGGAAGTCAACCGCTGAAGAGCCGAAGAGCTGTGGAAGGCTGAGTGAGCCGGGGAGGGAATGGTACTATGGAAGGAGGAGTTGCCGCAGCTTAGGGAACTTTGCCACACTGCACTAGTCCAACAGACATAGACCAGGAAGAGATATCACAGTTTGGAGCCGGAGGAGAGTGTGTACAGCAGCAGCTCACACTGAGTGTCTGGACTGGCACTGCTGTTGGCTTGCAGTTGCTATTAGTACATACACAGAAAAGTGAGTCAGTCAGATCTGCTGTGTGGCTGACTCTGGGAGGGACCTGCACTGTTGTGCCAGGCCAGTCAGGGGAGGTTAAGCAGAGTGCCAGTCAACCAAGGTCTGGGGAGAGACTAGAGTACTGCCACCACCAACCAGTGCCTTGCCTTACTGCAATTTACTGAGTCCCTCCTGACTCTCTCTTTCTACCTGGATCCTGTCCATCTCCAGTACCGATCGTGCCACACAGTGACTCTTTGTGTCGGTCTAGCCACTACCAGCCAGGAGCTTTATTTTAATTGCAGAAGACCAGCACCACCACGCCAAGGCACCGACCTTTCCATCAGTCACTGGCAGACAGTGAAAAAGAGACCATCACAGCTCACATACAGGTACTTTTCTGGGGTTAATTCAGATGTGTGGAGTGGGGTGGGGGAGGGAGAGAGAACAAACCAAGTCCAGCTGTATGAATGTTTATTTAAGTACAAAACTTTAATAAGGTATGGTAAACCTTGTCCTTGGGCAGGGGGCTGCATAAGCTGACTATACTATAGGGGGTTCATTCATTGTTGTAAGTGGTGTGTGCTGGGAGTGGGAAGTCTACCAAGTCCAGCTGTTTGAAAGCAATTCATTGTTGTAAGGAGGGTAATTCATTGTTGTTAGTGGTGTGTGGTTTGTGCTAGGGGGGAACCAACCAAGTCCAGTTGTATGAAACTATAACTACAACTACAAGGTATGGTAAACCTTGTCCTTGGTAAGGGGCCCCAGAAGCTGACTATGGGGGGGGGGGGTAATTCATTGTTGTAAGTGGTGTGTGCTGGGGCAGGGGAGAGAACCAACCAAGTCCAGCTGTATGAAATTACAACTACAAGGTGATCATGGCCTCAAGAAGGAAGGGATAGCAATTATTAGTCCATGATGTTGTGCACTGTGACTGCACCCTAATGTTACTGCTAGCACTGTGTCTTACATTTCCAAGAATTGTATGTTAAAGCAAAGGTAATAATGAAGTACACATTTTGGCTGCCTAATTTTGCAGTTGTCAGCACCGGGATAATGCTTTACTGTGACTAAGTTCTTGTTTTACTTTTAACACAAAGTAATACCTTATACAGCCTGTGATTAAAGCTGCTTCTGTTAATGCTGCCCATGAAAACCTGGTTATTAGTTTAAGTTAAATGTGAAAAAAATCTCTTTTATTATTATGAAATAAGTGCTAATTTTAATACCGTTACACTAACAAAGCATTATCCCAGTGCTGACAGCTGCAAATTTAGGCAGCCAAAATGAGGTGTTCATCATTATCTTTAAAAACTTCTTAAAAATGAGTGAAGACAGTGGCAGAGCAACATACTTGTTTGCATCTTATTCTGCTGAACTGCGGTTTTGAGCACTGCTTCAAGAGGGACATTAAATATTCTCACTCAGCAAAAATCTGTGGCTTTAAGCATTGCTCCTACAGTGAGAACTGTGGTTTCTCTACTGTTTTTTTGAGCACTTAATAATATTTTGTCAGTGCTATGGAGTCTTTATTTTAAGAATATACAAAGAAGCCGGCAGAAGGCCATCTGGTTTATCTAATCAACTTGAGCTACTGTCCCTGCCCTCTCTCCCTACCAATAATCCTTACTACCGGCCCCCTATGCCTATCCCAGCCTCTCTTAATGCTGCCCAGTGTCCTCAATATGATCACCTCTTCCAGCAATACTTTCCAAGTGTCAACCATCCCCTATCTGTGAAGAAGAGCTTCCTGACCTCCATCCAAAACCTCCCACCCTCCAGCTTAACACTGTGCCCCTCATGTTATGAGTGCCACTCATCTTAAAGAGACTCTCCTTATCCAGCTTATTTATCCCTTTCCCACTTATTCATCCCTTTCAAGTGCTGTTAAAGGTCTCTCTCCCTCTCTCTCTCGCACTCTCTCTCTCTCTCTCTCCAAGGAGTACATGTTCAGTGCACTTAGTCTCTCCGCAGTCATATGCCTTATCCTGCTGATCCACTTTCATCTTTCTAGCCCTCCTCTGGACCTTCACCAGCAGGTTAATGTCTATTTTGGGGTGTTTGCATCAGCAATGAACCACCATACTCTGGCTGAGGCCTTACCAGGAACCTGTTCAAGGGCAGTATAACCTCTCTCCTCCATTACTTTGGGGGATTTGGCAGTGTTCAAATTCTGCGTGGTGTTCACCCATCCAATCTGTTTGCAAATGGCTTTGGCTTAGTAGTAGTAGTACGGCAGAGGGGAAAATGTTTGGAGCACTGGGCAGCTGCTCTTGCCTGCTTGTTCAGTTAGGCCAGTTTGGGTAAAAAATGCAGGAAAGCTTTCAAGCACATGAAACACATGGGTACACATGGTCCCATCCTTCCTAAATACTAAGTTGGTGGTAGAAAAGGATGAAAATACGTTAAAAATCTTTAAAATAACTCTTCTGTGGGGGCACTCAACCCCCCCCCCATCCCCAGGAGTACTGATGAATCTGTAACTCAAAGGCAATATTACACAGCTTCATCAGAGCACCCGAGGGGTGTAGGGAGCAAAGCTCCCCCACAAAAAGAGTGGTCCAATGAAGTTGCATAAAATTTGAGTTTCATTTTGTTATAGTTACTACAATGATTTCTTTCTGTGGGAGCGCTCTGCGTTCCCACCCCCCAGGTGCTCTGATTTTCCAATTGCTGACGTACGTTTTTCAGGTCTACTCCCACCTGCCTTCACCCCCATACTCCAGGCACTCTTGTCCTCCCACCACACCCGGCAATCTACAACAACCCACTTCCCGGTACCCCTCTACAAGACCACCTCGGGTCAAAGAACATTTAGGCACCAGACCCCTAGCTGGCTTAACTCCCTCCTTAACTCCTTCCTCTCAGAACCCAGACTTGGCCGGTTCAAGTCCTAACTATGTGACCTAATCTCTCAAGGCTCAGCCTGTGACTGTCCTTGATTTTTTGCTCTACCCATGTCTCCCCTCATATTTGGACCTCACCCTGGTCCTGCCATCCCAAGGCATGCTTATACCTGGACAATGGACATCCCCAGTCCAACCTAGACTACTAGATAATGACCAGGGCATGGCTGGTACCATCGTCCTGCAGTGTATGTACCCTGTTAACTGATTAACATCTTTACTCTGTTTTTGAAACTTTCTTTAATCACTTTTGCTAATGTACAAACTGCTTTGTATCTATTGTGTCTTATTTGTTGCCATTGTATCTGATGTCTTTGTATATAATGACGTGGAACCTTTGTAAAGGAGTCTTTGACTCAAAGGATTGTTATCCGATATCTTCAATAAATAAATAAATAAAAGTTTTTGCAATTGATGCTATATTATCTCGAATGTGTTTTTGGGGATGATGTATTGATTTTGGTGCAGCTATGTTTCGGCATTATGAAATCACCATGTGGGACTGGCAACTTTGGTGTGGTACAGAGGCTTGTCACAATGCAATATTGTAACCAAAGGTCGGTCTGTTAGTCTGACAACTGTTGGTGGTGGTGTGGTTAGTGGTGTGTGAATGGACTTCGGTGGGACTAGCTACCTTGAAGTGGTACAGAGGCATGTTAAAATACAATATTGTAACCAAAGGCCAGTCTGTTAGTCTGACAACTGTTGGTGGTGGTGTGGCTAGTGGTGTGTGAATGGACCTCTATGGGACTGGTTGCCTTGATGTGGTACAGAGGCTTGTCACAATGCAATATTGTAACCAAAAGCCAGTCTGTTAGTCTGACAACTGGAGGCGGTGGTGTGGCTAGTGGTGTGTTAATGGACCTCTGTGGGACTAGCTGCCTTGATGTGGTACAGAGGCTTGTCACAATGCAATACTGTAACCAGAAGTCAGTCTGTTAGTCTAACAACTGTTGGTGGTGGTGGCTAGTGTTGTGGTGGCATGTCTGGTTGCATATGAGTGGACCTCTGTGGGGCTGGTTACCTTGATGTGGTACAGAGGCTTGTCAAAATGCAATATTGTAAGCAAAAGCCAGTCTGTTAGTCTGACAACTGTTGGTGGTAGTATGGCTAGTGGTGTATGAATGGACCTCTGTGGGTAGTATGGCTAGTGGTGTGTGAATGGACCTCTGTGGCACTGGCTATCTTGATGTGGTACAGAGGCTTGTCACAATGCAATATTGTAACCAAAAGCCAGTTTGTTAGTCTGACAACTGTTGGTGGTGGTGTGGCTAGTGGTGTATGAATGGAAATCTGTGGGACTGGCTACCTTGATGTGGTATGGAGGCTTGTCATATTGCAATATTGTAACCAAAAGCTAATCTGTCAGTCTGATAACTGTTGGCGATTTGTCTAGTGGTGTGTGAATGGACCTCTGTGTGACTGGCTACCTTGATGTGCTACAGAGGCTTGTCACAATGCAATATTGTATGCCATTGCTCAGGCTGTGTGAGGCTGTTGTGAGATATGGCTGCCACTACACTTTCAGTCATTTCACTACCAGTTCAGCATTGCTTGTAAAGTGCTTTGGGATATACTTGTATGAAAAGCGCTATATAAATGCTGATTTTTCTTTTTCTTCTTGTAACCGAAGTGGTAGTATGAATAGTGGTGTTCTGTGCTGGTATGCAACACAGAGAACATGACACTTGTGTTGGATGAGGGCACAAACATGGCATGGACAGTGTGAGAAGGGATAGTTGACCCAAACAAAGGAGGGGGGAGCAATGAGTCTACCTGGTGTGCATGCGATGTTGGAAATTTGATGAAAACATTTCAAACAAACATTTGTCAATGCCGAATGTTTGCTTGCTGGCATTGGCATTGGTAGTGTAGATGTTACAGAGCTGCATAATAGGAATGGCAGTGAAGTATTGAGCTGAAGCCAACCCCACCACCACTCTGCAGAGTGACAGGCATTGGGGTGTGCCTTTGGGTCGTCAGGCATAACGACCACGCCATTTCACCACACCCTACCCTGCAGACACTGACAAGTGTCACGGTGTGCCTTGGGGTCTTTGGCCCTTATGCGCACCCCATTCCATCAGAAAATATGGTGAGATGGGTGCAGTATAGGAGAATGGGGTGAAGTTTGACCTCAAGAGTCCGAGGCACACATTGATGCCTCTCACTGGCTGCAGAGTGTGGGTGGGGTGGAATGGTATGAGCATGACAGGCAAGAATCCCAAGTCACACCCCTGATGCCTGTCATTCTTACAGGGTGGGCGTATGGTCGGAAACCCTAACGCCTCAGGCATTTGTTGGTATTTCACCCAAATTTTCAACATGTTTTTTTTGTGACCCCACCTCATGAACAGTGGCAATATATCAGTTTGTTAGCCGAAAACTGTTGTGACAGCGACTATGGCATTTGCACCACAGGTGCAAAACACAGAATGTGAAAAATGACAGCGGTACTGTTCATGGGAGGTGAAAACTGGCAATGTTGAAAATCTGCTGTGAAAATCTTAAAAACTGGTGAAGTCACTAGCGCAGGTAGAAACTGTGCAACGACACCCGTATTATAACTAGTTTGGGGATTTTTTACAGCAGATTATTAACACAGGCATTTTGGGACCTTCAATCATGAACAGTGTCAGTGTGATTTTCTTTATCTGTCGCAAAATTATTATTTCCACAGCGACCACGCATTTCTGTGCTGAAAGTGTGAAAACACATTTTGGCCATGTTGTGGAAAATGACAGCTGTACTGTTCATAAGGCGGCGTGGAAAAATGCCACAGGTGAAAATCTGGACTGAAAATATTACAAATTCATGAACTTACGTGCGTGAGTGGAAACTGTGCAATGCTCTCTCGTAACACAGTCATTTTATGGAGTTTTGTCACCAAATTTTCAACATAGCCATTTTAAGACCTCTGCTCATGACCAGTGTCACTGTGATTTTCTTAATCTGTCCCAAACATTGTTTTAGCACACCGACTGCTACCATTGTGTCTGCGGCTACATGTGCGGAAACACACATTTTGGGCGAGATGTGAAAAATGGTAGCTGTACTGCTCATAAGGAAATGCGGTAAATGGCACTGTTGAAAATCTGGTGCAAATATTACAAATTCAAACTTGCCAGCGCATGTAGGAACTGGCGTACGTGCATTCCCTAAACAGTCATTTTAGGAATTTTTCACCAAATTTTCAACATAGCCATTTTAATACCTCTGCTCATGACCAGTGTCACTGTGATTTTCTTAACATGTCCCATACATTGATTTCGCACATCGACTGCACCATTGTGCTCTACATGGGCAGAAACACGTTGTGGGCAAGATGTGAAAAGTGACAACTGTACTGCTCATAAGGAGGTGTGGTAAAATGGCAATGTTGAAAATCTGGAGTGAAAATATTGAACATTTGTGAACTTACGAGCGTGCGTAGGAACTCTGCAACGCATGTCCATAAAACAGTCATTTTTAGGAATTTTTTCTCCACATTTTCAACATAGCCATTTTAAGATCTCTGCTCATGAACAGTGTCACTGTGATTTTCTTAATGTGTGCCATACATTGATTTTGCACACCGACTGCGCCATTGTGCACTACATGGGCGGAAGCATGTTTTGGGTAAGATGTGAAAAATTACAGCTGTACTGCTCATAAGAAGGTGTGGTAAAATGGCAATGTTGAAAATCTGGAGTGAAAATATTGAAAATTCGTGAACTTACAAGCGTGCATAGGAACTGCACAATGCACGCTCGTAAAACAGTCATTTTATGTTACATTGCGCATGTGCAAAGAACATTTTGGGAGAGTAGCACACTTTTGGAGGTGTGCTCTCCCTTGCAATCCAGTGCCCGTTGAGCAGGCGGCGGTCCTGCACCATTGAGGGGAGTTTAGAAGGACAGCTGTGGTCTTCTGCTTCAAAGAAACCACCGCTGTCATACCGAGCACCACGCCACACCACCCCTCACGACGCCACCACCCCAAAGCTTTGTGCCACGCTGGGAGCCCTTCCCAGCATGGCAATGTTGTTTACAACGGGGTGCCCAATCCCCCGTCGACTCCTCGGCCCCCCAGCCATCTTCTGCCATGCTGGGAGCCCACCCCAGTGTGGCAAATGTCCCACGTAGTCCTTTTTTTTTTAATGCTGTAAAGAAAAAACGGTCCCACGTAGTCTCCCAGTCCCCTTCCCACAACCCGCACCCACCCACTGCGCACCCAGCCTCCCCACAAACCCCCTCACCCCATACTTACCTCTGGAGCTCGGCGCAATGATCTTCAGTGCACCGGGAACACGTCTGCACTCTTCAAAGCCGACCGCGAACTGAGGAAATGCCGGTAAGCTGTATAATGGGCTAGACAGGGAGATTTCAACTTTATTGCATATCTCAGGCACTTTTTGGAATTTTTACACCAAATTTTGGTTTGGACCCCTTCTCATGAATTCAGTCACTGTCATGGCATTATTCAGGGCCGCAAGGATGATTTCACAGTCACTGCGTGAAATCACCCTTCGGGCCCCAATAACACCATGACAGTGACATCATTCATGAGAAGGGGTCCCAAAAACCCCATGTTGAAAATTTGGTGCAAAAATTCCAAACAAATGACTGTTTTATGAGCGTGCGTTGCGCAGTTCCTACGCAGGCTCATAAGTTCACGAATTATCAATATTTTCACTCCAGATTTTCAACATTGCCATTTTACCACACCTCCTTATAAGCAGTACAGCTGTCATTTTTCACATCCTGCCCAAAACATGTTTCCGCCCATGTAGTGCACAATGGCGCAGTTGGTGTGTGAAATCAATGTATGGGACACATAAAGAAAATCACAGTGACACTGTTCATGAGCAGAGGTCTTAAAATGGCTATGTTGAAAATTTGGTGAAAAAATTCCTAAAAATGACTGTTTGACGAGCATGCATTGAGCAGTTCCTACGCACGCTCATACGTTTGTGAATTTTCAATATTTGCACTCCAGATTTTCAACATTGCCATTTTACCACACCTCCTCATGAGCAGTACAGCTGTCATTTTTCACATCCTGCCCAAAACGTGCTTCCGCCCATGTAGCGCACAATAGCGCAGTCAGTGTGTGAACTCAATGTATGGGAGACATTAAGAAAATCACAGTGACACTGATCATGAGTGGAGGTCTTAAAATAGCTGTGTTGAAAATTTGGTGAAAAAATTCCTAAAAATGACTGTTTTACGAGTCTGCATTGTGCAGTTCCTACGCACGCTCGTAAGTTTGTGAATTTTCAATATTTTCACTCCAGATTTTCAACATTGCCATTTTACCACACCTCCTCATGAGCAGTATAGCTGTCATTTTTCACATCCTGCCCAAAACATGTTTCCTCGCTTCATGTAGTGCACAATGGCGCAGCCCGTGTGCGAACTCAATGTATGGGACACATTAAGAAAATCACAGTGACACTGTTCATGAGCAGAGGTCTTAAAATGGCTGTGTTGAAAATTTGGTGACAAAATTCCTAAAAATGACTGTTTGACGAGTGTTCATTGCGCAGTTCCTATGCACGCTCGTAAGTTTGCGAATTTTCAATATTTTCACTCCACATTTTCAACATTGCCATTTTACCACACCTCCTTATGAGCAGTGCAGCTGTCATTTTTCACATCTTGCCCAAAATGTGTTTCCTCCCATGTAGCGCACAATGGCACAGTCGCTGAGTGAACTCAGTGTATGGGACACATTAAGAAAATCACAGTGACACTGTTCATGAGCAGAGGTCTTAAAATGGCTATGTTGAAAATTTGGTGAAAAAATTCCTAAAATGACTGTTTGGCGACGTGGTGTTATGCGTAGTTCCTATGCACTGTGAGGTTTGTGAATTTTCAATATTTGCACTCCAGATTTTCAACATTGCCATTTTACCACACCTCCTCATGAGCAGTACAGCTGTCATTTTTTACATCCTGCCCAAAACGTGTTTCCGCCCATGTAGCGCACAATGGTGCAGTCGGTGTGCAAACTTAATGTATGGGAGACATTAAGAAAATCACAGTGACACTGATCATGAGCAGAGGTCTTAAAATGGCTGTGTTGAAAATATGGTGAAAAAATTCCTAAAAATGACTGTTTTACGAGTCTGTGTTGCGCAGTTCCTACGTGATGCCTCTGTAGTTTGCGAATTTTCAATATTTCACTCCAGATTTTCAACATTGCCATTTTACCACACCTCCTCATGAGCAGTACTGCTGTCATTTTTCACATCCTGCCCAAAACATGTTTCCGACCCATGTAGCGCACAATGGCGCAGTCCGTGTGCAACTCAATGTATGGACACATTAAGAAAATCACAGTGACACTGTTCATGAGCAGAGGTCTTAAATGGCTGTGTTGAAAATTTGGTGACAAAATTCCTAAAATTACTGTTTTATTAGTGTTCATTGCGCAGTTCCTATGCCGCCGTAGTTTGCTAATTTTCAATATTTTCACTCCACATTTTCAACATTGCCATTTACCACACCTCCTTATGAGCAGTGCAGTCATTTTTCACATCCTGCCCAAATGTGTTTCCCATGTAGCGCATTAATGGCACAGTCGCTGTGTGAACTCAGTGTATGGGACACATTAAGAAAATTGCAGTGTCACTGTTCATGAGCAGAGATCTTAAAATGGCTATGTTGAAAATTTGGTGAACAAATTCTAAAATAATGCTTTTCTGACGTCGTTGTGCAGTTCCTACGCACGCTCGTAAGTTTGAGAATTTTCAATATTTTTCACTCCAGATTTTCAACATTGCCATTTTACCACAACTCCTTATGTGCAGTACAGCTGTCATTTTTCACATCCTGCCCAAAACATGTTTCCGCTCATGTATTGCACAATGGCGCAGTCGGTGTGCAAAATCAATGTATGGCACACGGTAAGACAATCACAGTGACACTGTTCATTAGCAGAGGTTTTAAAATGCCAATGTTGACAATTTGGTGAAAAAATTCCTGACAATGACTGTTTTACGAAATGCGCATTGGTACAAAGTTCCCACGACGTCAGAGGGTTTGCTTAATTTTCAATATTTCCACTCCAGATTTTCAACATTGACATTTTACCACACTTCCTTATAAGCAGTACAGCTGTAATTTTTCACATCCTGCCCAAAACATGTTTCTGCCTGTGTAGAGCACAATGGGGGTAACAAAAAGGTCATGCTGAAAATTTATTGTGCAAATACCAGCAATCGCACAGGGCATTAGGGTAAAGCACCATACATGCCAAACACCACTGCAAATACCTGCAAGCAAATGTTCGGCATTGACAAATGCTTGTTAGGAATTTTTCCACCAAATTTTCAAAATAGGCTTTTTGAGAGCCCACCTTAAGAACACTGGCAGTGTCGTTTCATTAATCATTCTGGAAAGGCGATTTTGCACAGTGGCTGTGAAACCACCCTTTGGGCCCGAGTGATGCCATGACAGTGACATCATTCATGAGAAGGGGTCCCAAAAACCCCATGTTGAAAATTTGGTGCAAAAATTCCAAAAAATGCCTGAGATATGAAGCAAAGTTGAAAAAACCCTATCTATAACATTATACAGCTTACCGGCATTTCCTCAGTTCGTGGTCGGCTTTGAAGAGTGCAGACGTGTTTCCAGTCCACCGAAGATCCTTGCGCTGGACTCCGGAGGTAAGTATGGGGTGAGGGGGGGTGTGGGAGGCAGGGTGCAGGTGGGGCAGGGAGACTGCGAGGACCATCTTTCAATTTACAGTTTTTTTAATTGCTAAGATGACGGGGACGTTTGCCACGCTGGGGTGGGCTCCCAGCGTGGCAGCTGGAAAAAACTGTTTGGGGGCTGGGCTGACGGGGGGTGGGCACCCCGTCGACCCATGCAGCTAGTGCCATGCTGGGTGGGCTCCCAGCATGGCAACTGTAAAGCTGTTGGTGGCTGGAACTGACAGGGATTATACCCCATCGCCATATGGGCTTGTGCCATCTGGGGTGGGTTCCCAGTGTGGCAGCTGTATGGCTGTTTCGGGGGTTGGAACCGATGGGGAATTGAGCACCCCGTCGGCTATACAGTATGTGGGGGGGTGGAGCGCGTCAGCATGCAATGTGCGTGCGTGTTGGGGGGGAGCTCTGCTCATTGAAACGGAGCTTTCCCTTTCAACTGTATGCCACTGCATTTTCAGCTGTCATAGACAGCTGGAGCAGTGATTGGCACACTGCAACAGTGCCTGCAAATACACTGACTGAATTGGAAGAGGCTGACACACCTCTGGAAAACTTGGATGATGGCATTATGTTTCTTGTACATGCATGCAAGCAAACATAAAAATGACTGTGTTATGAACGTATGTTGCACAGGTTCTACACACACTCTTAAGTTTGCCACTTTTTCATATTTTCACTCCAGATTTTTAACATTGCCATTTCTTCACACTTCCTCATGAACAGTACAGCTGTCATTTTTCACATCCTGCCCGAAATCTGTTTTTGCACCTGTGGTGCTGATTGGCACACTCGCTATGTGAAATCACCTTTAGGCATTGAGTAATGAAATGATACTGCCACTGTTCATGAGGTGGGCTCCCAAAAAGCCCATTTTGGAAATCTGGAGCAAAAATACCAACAAATGCCTGGGGCATTAGGGTTTCCATCTGTAACACCGACCCTGTACAGACTGGCATCGTGGTGTGACTTGGGGTCATCGACCATATTGCTCAACCCATTTCACCCCCATCCTGCAGCCACTTACAGGCATCGAGGTGTGCCTTGGGGTCTTTGGCCCTAACATTCACCCCATTCTCTTGCACTGCACCCATCTCAGCTCATTTCCTTTTGAAATGGGGTGAGCATAAGGGCCCAAACCCCCAAGGCACACTGCAACACACTGTCGGTGTCTGCAGGGTGGGGTGAGGTTGAATGGCATAAGTGTTATGGCCAATGACCCAAAGGCACACCTACAAAACCTGTCAGTCTCTGCAGGGTGGGGGTGGGGGTTGGTGTTACTTCAATACTTCACTGCCATTCCTATTATGCTTCTCTCTAACTCCTGCACTAGCAATGCCAATACTAGTAAGTAAACATTCAGCATTAACAAATGCTTGTTTAATTGTATGTTTGTTATAATTTATTAAATGCCCAGTTATCTTTATTATTTATGAATTACTCTTGTAAATACAGTTCAGCAAAAATCCAGCAGGGAGACCAAGGAAACTCACACCCACTATTATCCAACAATTAGAACCTGAGATAAAATATGTAATTTAAACATTTGTTTTTATATTTCATATTTTTATCTCAGGATTGTCATTGCTGGGTGATAGAGAAAGACTTCATGGTACCCCCACCCCAATATCATTTCATTTAATTTCATTTTATTAGATAGCAAATTGAGAGAAGGAACCCTTGTTTACAATTGCATCCAAACAACAATACAATACAGTGACAAAATACAACAAACATACTAAAAGATTCATAGCACAATAAATAAAAATAAATGAAAAAAATCAGTAAAATAGCATCATGCAGATAGTTCTGATTATTCAAGCAAAACATTTCAACCTGTGAAAACTGATGGGCTAATCTTGAAAGTGAATCTAGATCATGCTAGGTTATAGTCTAGGTGTGTGTGTGGAGGGACAGGCTGGGATTTTATTGAAGCACAACATTAGTTACACAGAAATTAAGTGTTTCTGCCTAATGTGAGTTCAGAGCTTTTCTGGCAAGAACCAGCAAATAAGAAATTATATGAATTATCCATTTATTGACAGTATAGTTAGTGTCCCTCTGATATAAGGACACAGATAGCAATTTTTCAGAAGCTGTAGCATCCTTGTACTTTTGTTCCCCTGACACAGGCAAATAGAACTTTCTTATCAATGGTTTGATAATTCTTGTACCCTGATATGTGCTTTGTAACATTCAAACACAAAAGAAAAAACAATTCCCTTCAGGGTCACACATTATATACAAAAATGCAAAAAACAAACAATTTATGGAACATCAGGTATGACATTAAAATAGACAGGATTTGTAGTGGGAATAGATATGTAATGTATTATGACACTGAAGAAAACAGTGGTTGATCTTTTGCAGTGAATAAGCTATTGGCAGTTTGTTTCATTCAGATATTAATGACAAGACATCCAGTAATAGTAGTAAAACATGACTGAATGACTGTTAGCCTCTCCGATAATATTGACTTTTGTCTTTTCATCCATATCTGAATTTAGACAAACACGAGGCTGTGGTTCCATCTATGGGTGTGTTTGGGGCAGCAGATATATGCATTACATTTGTGATGCATATAACAAGCAAATACCTTTTTTTTACACTTGATTATGAATATATTTAAAGTAAACAAACTTCCCTATTTATCCTGTAACTGCACTATTCCTCCTGATATTATGGACTGTATGTTCATACATATATTCTGTAGTATTAAATGCCATATTTGCAATTCTGTATTGAGTACATTACTCTGAGAGCTGTGCAACTGAATTTCACTATCTATCCCATAATTTAGGCATAATAAATATGAAATTGAATTATTTATTTTTTTGGGATAACTATACACCTTATTGCATCATACATTTTTGTATCTGTAATATACATTCTCCTTTTCTTCACGACTGAAGAACGTTGCACTAGAAATATAATAAAGTATACCCATCACTTGCATACACTGCACATGCACATCATTCAAACAACTAGGACACTAGGAAGCAAAGATTATGCAGTGGCATTCTGCACAAATAGCATGATATGCATAGCACTGAGCACATTAAATTGTTGACTTGCCAGCCTGTGCCCATATATCAATCCACAGCTTTCTTAAAAAAATAAAAATAATAAAAATAAACTATTTCTGTGACTGCCCATTGATCCTGTCAAAGCAAACTACACTTTTTTTGAAGGTAATCCAGATTTGATGGCCTGATTCCTGACGCCCATGATTGAATGAGATGTTGAAAAATGGTACTGTGGCATAGCTTGTGGTAGACACCATGCCCTGTAGATGCAGCTGCCTTAGTGATGGCTACTATGTGATGAGTGTAGTAATGCATCCACTATATGCACATTATTTTAATATAAAGATGTATGTGACAGCAGTAAGGCAAAGGGAAACAAGGAGGTTACAATGAGTAAATACTGAGTCATACATGGCTGAGTCTACAATGGGAATAAAATACAGCTGCAGTAATGATGCTCAGGGTGATGATATCAGAATGAGTGTCATTCTAAAGGGTAGTATTTGTGCTGTCAAGCAACTGACATCCAGTTGCAATTGTACTCTGCAATTATGATAACTTAGAGCATGAATTCTTAACATAATTTACATACCACATAAAAGAAATAATGTGTGTGCGTAGGGGGTGACACACATACACTCACATATTTTGAGCATGTGTTACCTGATTTTTTGTTGTCATAAAGTGCAGCAGTGCAGAAAAAGTTGTTTACATTTTTATGCTTGCTTGTATGACATTACTGACCCAACAGTTACACAATTCTGTACTTACACCAAATAATTCACCCTGATGCAGATGAAAGAGTACAAATATAGCTGCAGTCATAAATCTTTTGCTTCTTATTCCATGTTAGGAAATTAGATCCAAATGCTTGTCTGTGTTCCAGCTATCTGTAAAACTCTACTTAACACATTTTGTTACACATGGCATTGTACCTGTCCAGAAGCAAAATGTATGTTTGCAAAATGTTACCGCTCAGATATGGGTGTTGCAACAAACAGGAAATTATTAAAGGAGAACTACCAGCAGAGATGAAGCCCTGACCATTGCACAGATCAGGCCTTCACCTCACAGATCATCCCTGCAGGCACAATATTAAATCAAGTGTTTTTGTACCTTAACACTCATAAAAAGTGCCTAAACTGCCATAGCAGCCGGCATCTTGAAGTATGGTGATCCTCACCCCCCGAGGTTGCGCTGATAACACTACAATATAATGATGCACCTTTGTCCTTTCCTGAATGTGCCCTTATGCATGGCTATTTATTAATCTCTATATCTCCCATGTCCAGTGCTATTCTTACAGAATTTGCCTAAATGCCTACATAATTTGATTAAATGTCATGGCACATAGGCACATTCTGTACAAATACTGTAGATCTGCACTGGGCATGGGAGATACAGTGATTATTAAATCTCCATACATTAGGGCACCATTTGGGAAGGGGCAAAGGTGTGTAATTAAATTACAGTGTTAGCAGCGTGATCTCAGGTGGTGAGGACTGTCATACTTAAAGATTACGGCTGCTATGGAGGTTCGGGTACTTTATACAAGTATTAAAGTACAAAAACACTTGATTTAATATTGTGTCTGCATTTGCTATCTATGAGGTGAAGCCCCAATCTGTGAAGCAGTTGGAGCTTCATCTCTGCCTGTAGAGCTCCTCTAATTTTATCAAATCACCAGCAAGTAGTAGATAACCTATGAATGTCATTAGTTGTTTACAGTAAAGCTTACACTCTGCTATTTCAGGAACAATGACATTACAGTTACTGTATTGTGAACCTATTTCAAGAGCAATGATATTACAATTACCGTAGTGTGAACTTAAGAACATACTGCTTCTGCAAACAAAAAAAAATGTGGAAGCCATTAGCAAAAACAAGATATGTTGTATATTGCATTTCTGATGGACAGTTCATGAGGTAGGTTAGAATAAAATGGATGAAGGACTCTCTACTAATGCCCTGCTGGCCCAGTTTGTCACTTGTAATTAAAATGAAGGGGTATTAAAAAATGCAGAGACTATATTTAATCCTTTGAAGTCTAACAATGGATATAGGTGTTGTTTCTCCTAGTATAGAGATATTGTACTTGTCTAGGCTCCAAAGGGTTTATACAGTAGGCAGAAGTGACATCAGCATCTGATTGTAAAAGGGACAAAAGAAACATATAAAGAATACTGATCAGACAACCATGCACAACCAACCTGTGCTGCCACAGAGGGATTCTGACTACATCAGCCTTCAACAGTGAAGTTTGACTGATCTGATGTAATCAGAAGTCTGAGGTGGGAACACAGGCTGGTTGGGCATTCTGCTGCTCTACCAGCATTTTTTATACTGTATAATTTTTGGTGTATCTTCTATATTTTTTTGATCAAAACTGTGGATCCGCTGGGTGTGACTCTCAGGATGACTTCACTTTCACTGTCACGTTCATTTGCACCAGGCAGTTGGCAGTTTCATTTTGAAAAGAAAACTGTGTACAGGGTGATTATGAGAGCAGAGGGCCACAGATTTCCTATCAGCTGATATGTCGTACCTCAGAAGGGTAAAACCACATTCCATGAGCCTTGACTTGTGTTATAACAACATTTCAGCAAGGATGGAAATCATGCTGAAAAAGGGCCCTCTGTACAGTATAAATCCATGCATTATTGACATAATGTGTGTGTGTGTGTGTGTGTGTGTGTGTATTTTACTTTAAAAAAATGGGCATTGTTGAATTGTTTTTAAATTGTCTACACACAAGCAGCTACTCTTTTCTGTTAATTAACAAATTGTTAGGTCATTTCTTGAGCATTGTGTTCCCTGGTTTCAAACTGAACAAGATGGTTAAACTTAGATATACTGTAGATATCCATGCATTAGATGGAGATAATTAGAAGCAATGTGTGCACATTTATACAGTTTTTCAATTAGGCACAGACATTCACCAGCATTGCCAATTTCTGTTTTGGTATTTTTCAAGAAAAAAATTCCCTTCACTGCTAATAGTAATACTGAGATGCTGGATTATCCACTGTGTTAGATAACCACTGGGCATTGCCCATTTCTAGACCTCTGTCAGAATTTCTACTGTTATAACAGTTTGGGCTTTTTGCTATTATGAGTGTAGTCATTATCAAACAAAGACAGCAAGTGTGTGGGGGCACTAGACAACAGGGAATAAAGCAAGGTAAGTATTATTTTCTTTGATAAAGAAATATTGCTCAGATGTTCATCACATTGTTACTCTGCTTTCATCATTCTCTACAACTTAACAATAATTTACCTGAAACAACATGCAAGCAAAATTTGGCATTGACACGTGCTTGTTCCTGATGTGCATGCCCTGCCTGCAACCTTCTTATTTTTAACAGCTGCACCATTTCCCCAATTGGCTGCCATATCCACCCCCCCCAGCTGCACAGCCTCTCTTCAACCTTTTCAACTGCCACCACATCCACAGCCAAAACCAACACTTTAACTTTGCCCACTCTTATTTTGGGAAATACTTAAATGAGCTATGTGCCAACAAATAAGAACACAGACAGATTTTGTACAGTATATCACAAAAAGTATCGGTAATACAGTATACAGTATGTAATCCTCCTTACTCCAATAATTAAATGAAGCAGCAAAATGTACTGTATAACAAAGTACTGTATAAATCTAAAGACAACTCCAAAATGTATGAGCAAATAATAAAAAGTAAACTGCTTTGCTGTGAAACAGAAGCACTTCAGCAATACTCGAGAAATTTACCCTCCCCCACTTCTGAGGCCCCACACTGGCTGCAGCAGTAATGGTGAGTCACTAAGTTCACAAACCTTACAAATAATCCAAAATACAGACAACTGTAAAACATTAAGAATGCCCCAGAGCTTCGCAACTGCCTAGAGACTCAGACTATCAAGCAGGCTGTGATACAGTGCTATGATTTTGAAGATCAATCACTGTTATTTGCAAGCGTATGCCGATGCTGCAGCAACATTTCAACACCGGAGTACATTACTGTGGCAAGTCGCTGTTGCCACTGTAATGCAACCATGGGACCCTGGCACTGCTGTCTCCAGGCTTTGTCCCCCTTCCTGAATAAACTCCAACTAACAGTTGATAATCCTAAATTTTGGGGAGTGTGGGGGGGCAGAGCCCCCTGCATGGGGTGTTCGGAGGGCAAAGCCCCCTGAAAAAAACAGTTTCCCAAAGGATTTATGTCAACTGTAACTTGCAGTAGGCATAAATCTGTCACTGTAGTATCACATTGGGAAAAAGATGTTGCTGTGGTGTCATGGATCCATTTGCAAGGAATATCAGAGAGTAGATCTTGCTCCTTCTCTTACTCTAAGGACTGCACAGAAAATGCCTTTACTTTTGTCTCACCGCATCATGTGACCTGACTTGGGACAATTTACATGGCATACTCTGAGGGACTGCGACAGACATACATCACAGTGAACTCTGTCTGTGAAGTTCCATTTCACACACATTGCAAAGTTGTCATCACTATGAGAAGTGGCAATTCTCAAATGTGAAATTAATTTCAAAGTTACTCTACTTCACAAATTAATTTGTGAAGCAAATTTTTAGAACTTTACACAGCACTGATGAACAGTGTTAACTGTTGTCACACATTACATTGTACAGTAATGCTTTCAGGAAGATATTTACTGCCCCATGAGGAGACTCTCAAGGTGCGTTTATATGTACTTGGATGTGGCTCGTCCATCTGCATGTCTTGCCTACAACTCCACCCACACTGCTGATGACCACCATTTACATAAGAGAGGTGTGCACTAGTTGTAGGTTGGTAGTCATTACTTCCGGTGTTTTGCACAGCATGTCTGCTGGGGCATGGGAGTACAGGACTGGCACCAACAGCTGCCATTCAAGAAGGCAGGAGGAGGCTGCTTTCTCAGTTGTAACAAATATAAGTCTGTTGTATAAATATAACAAATCTAAATATTTATGGGGGGTACTAGGGCAGAAAAACAAATTGAAGGGTGGCGAGAGACGCTAATGTGGGTTGTCTAATTATGATAAAACAGTGGGAATTATGTGGGGAATCGCAGGGCTGTACTGGTGCAGGCAGAGAAGCATGTTTACATGCTAGCAAAAAATGCTTGCAACAATACAAGATCTCAGCAAAACATGGATTGCATTGCACCACAATGGAGCAACCTATGACACCCTGCAGCCTGTTTACACAGCCTGATCTGCATCAGTACAGCTCATTTGCACCACTCGCAGTTGTGCAGCTGCAGCTGAGGTCATGTAAACGTGCCTTCGGGTAAGGTTCAATGGAGTCATTGCCTGTGTCCTACTTCTGATGTTTATTTGGGTTTTCTGCTCAGGAAGTTTATCCCAGCAGCAGAAGTAGGGAGAGAGAAGACAGTGTCACTACTTAACATATATGAACTTTTTTAATCACCTAAGATGAAGAGCTGCAAGAGAGGCATGACAAATACTTGTCAGACTAACAATTCAACTAAAAATTTAAAGCAGCACCTAAAGAGGAATCTTACTTGAAATTAGAAATGGTGATTCCTGTTTGGTTTGAATACTCCTCATCTTGGAGAAAAAGGAAAAAGCAGGGGCCAAAAGAGAAACTGCTGATGGTGATGGACACTTTGGTAAGGCTTCTAGGAGGAGCGCTCTGCTGCTGGTGATGAGATAAAGGAAATAAAAAGGGAGTAGTATGTGAAAAAAGAGGCAGAGGTGTGAAGGAGTAGTTTGCAGCTATAATACTGTTTCAACATGCTTTCTCAATCATTCAGATTGCAGCCTGTCGAGGTGGTATATGGTTTGTGCCTACTGTCATCCTATTAATTAAGCAATTATTATATTTTTTATCATACACCCCTATGAGCGGGCTTTGCACGTTACATGTATAGGGAAAGGGGCTGTTTGATACTTTTTGGGCGTGGAAAGAGTGTGGCATGGACTGTTACAGTATAATTTGTATTATACAATAGCAAGGACATTTCCTGTGTTCTGATTGGTCAGTGGGGTTCCTGGAACAGTGATGTTATTTCACAGTAACATCACTGTATGAAGACTAGACACACAAATGATTTCATGACACCATGACAAATCATGCCACCACTCCAGAAGTTATGGCAGCTCAGAACATATTCACCTAGGATGTACAGTAATGTGCAGGTTCATAGTGCTATGTCAGTACAGATATCATGCACCCACTGCCATCCCAGTTCACCCTCATCATTCTGACATACAGAAATGCAGCTCCAAAGCTTTCTTCTCCACTCCTCACTCCTAGCTCTAAAAAAATTCATAACAGTGGCTTCTCAGTGCCCCGATGCTGCAGAAGTGCAGCCATTGTAGTGCATGCACACAACAGTGCCGCACTTATTTTGGGGCTCCTTAACCATGCATTCCTGTGTTCCCCGGACCCCAACTTGATAAAAAAAGACAACTTTACAATTTGTATTTATTTAGTTAAAAGTTTCACCAGAAAGGCACACTGAGCAGACAAACTTTTTGATTCCAGATGCATCCTGGGGGGAGAGGGGGGAAAAGGAGACAGTACAGATAATACAAAGCAATACAGAAAGGAACAGTACATTTTACGCAGAATACAATAGTTATTATGATACTGTACATTTTACACAGATACAACAGATAATTAGGTACAATGCAATAGGAAATTACTTCAGATGTACAATCACAGATGATCACAGTGAGTCTAAATATATACCTGGCCAGATGTCTAAGCCGACAGCATGAACTGACACCCTAGCCAGACAGGTAGAAGTGCTCAGGCCTAAATCAGGGAAATGGAGGATTAGGTGCATGTGCATGCAGAGCTGAACTGGGCTTTGAGGAGAGAAGTGAGGCAGTGTGTGGAGGAGGCATGATGAATAGCCGAGGAGAGTGAGTTTCACAATTTAGGCATGCGGTATGAGAAGGCTGCTTGGTCTGCAGTGGTGGACTTATGCGGGATGGTGAAGGAGCAGGTGTCATAGTGCCTGAGGGAGTGTTTATTTTATTTAGCTTTTGTTGACCGGGTAAGTGCACTAGACAAATCCTGCCTATTTTCAGGCATGACCCGGGGGAAGGGGATACAGATGAATGCCAACTGACCTTGAACCAGATTAAGCTGTTGGTGGTATTTTTAGTGAATGAGGGAAATTTGGCCAGGACACCGGGGAAGTTCTCCTACTCTTTTCGATAAGTGCCATGGGATCTTTAACATCCACCTGAACTACCACCAATCCAGGCAGATGGGACCTCTGGTACAGTGTCAGTACTGGGATATTAACCCAAGTGCCAGATGTGCCAGATGTGGGAACTGAACCCACAGAGCTCTGATCTTCCGGCCCCAGAGGCGAGTGTGCTACCTACTGAGCCACTGACAATGTGAAGGGAGGGAGATGAGAATAGGGCTGTGGATAGGTACAGGGCAGGGACTGGGTCAAGAACTTGGCCATGAGCCTGGCAGAATGGGACAGCCTTCCATCCTGAAGAGAGGGGAGGTACAAGGATTGGTAGAGGACACAGTGGTGGGTAATGGGAGAGCAGTCAGGGGAAAAATGGTAGAAGGAGTGGAAAAGGTTATCCAGTCTGATTAGGGAAGTTTTGGGAGCACCACTGTAGACTATGTTGCCATAGTCAAAGATTGGGAGAATCATTTTCTGTACAATAGCGTGGTGAGCCTGCAGCAGGATACATCCATGGTTGTGATACAGGACTCCCAGCTTGGATGCAGCTTCTTGTGGATGGACTCAATCTGTACAGAAATGTCAAGGTGCAGGTCAAGCCAGACCTCGAGGTATCTAAATGAGGTGCAGACCTCTGGCTTAGTCACATCCAGGGTGTGAAAGGTGGAGGGAGAGGGGAATTGAGAGAGTTTCTGCCTTGTGCCAAAGGTCATGGAGGCAGTCCTCTTAGCATTCAGGAATAACTGATTTGCGTGAAACTAGAGCTGGACATCATCAAAGTTGTGATAAGGTCTGGCTACTACATCAGAGGAGGGGGGACCAGATGCATACAGGACAGTGTCATCTGCATACATGTAAATGGACACATGTGGGCAGACAGAGGGCAAATCATTGAAAAAAATGGAGAACTTTAGCGGGCCAAGGACTGAGCCTTGGAGGACACCAGTCAATATGAGGAGTGAGGTAGAGATGGAGTTTCCAATCCTGACAGACTGTGTCCTGCCTATGAGATAGGCATGGAACCAATTGGTGGCCTCCCTGGAGAGTCCAGTGAGGGAGATCTTGGATAGGAGGAGCGGGTGGGATACAGTGTCAAATGGCTTTGCAAGGTCGACAAAAATTGCAGAGGTGGTGTGGCCTTGATCCATACTGGTGAGGATGGAGTTAGTGAGCCTCAGGAGGGAAGTGGTGATGGAGTGAGACTTCCAAAACTCAGACTGGTAAGGTGTGAAGAAAGAGGTGGAGTGGCGGAATGAAGAGAGTTGGGAGAGGGCTAGGTGTTTCTGGAGTTTTCCTAGGATGGGGAGGAGGGAGATTGGGTGGTAATTACCAGGGGAGGATGGGTCACCCCATTTCAGCAGAGGGATGACTGTGACATGTTTCCACACAGCTGGGATAGAAGCGAGAGAGAAAGAAAGGTTGAAAAGCAAGGCCGAGGGGGAGGCAATGGCAGGGGCTGCCAGAATATGTAATTTGGGGTCCAGCCCAGTGGGACATTTACCTTTGGAAGGGTTTAGGGTGAGCAACACATTGTTAAAATCGGCTGTGGTGACATGGAGGAAAGAGAAAGCAGGGGAAGGAGGTATGGGCAGGGTAGGATGTGGTAGGAGTGGCTGTAGAGGCAGGAGGGAGAGTGGACAGGAGTGAAGCTGTACAATTTGAGAAGGAGTGAACTCAGAAGCCACTGTGAGGGGTTTCATTATTGTGGAGTGGCCTGCATGTAGGACAAGGGTGGGTTGCTGGGACGGGGAAGGGGAGAAGAGCGGTTGTACCACCCATACCTCTCAACCTTTTGTCACTGAAATGAGGGACATGGACATTTTTGGACACTTAAAATGAGGGACAGTGAGGGACACAGACCCTCAGAATGAGGGACACATCCTCAAACATGGAGATATAAGCTCAGAACACTGTGAAAACCATAGTGTTTACTTGTGCAAAGTTTATTTTGGATTTAGTATTTTAGAATATGAAGTTTCTGCTTTAAAATCTGAATTTACAGCACATTCTTTGTGTGAGGAGCACCTTTTCCATGAGTGATGGATGAGGAACAGAGCAATTTTAAGGGGCACAATGAGGGATGTCCCTCGTAATGCGGGACACTTGAGAGGTATGGTACCACCTTCCAGAATTTAGAGGGGTGATTAATGTTTGAGTGGAAGGTGGTTTTGAAATAGTATGCTTTTGCCTTGAGTGTCTGTCTTGTGCAAGCATTACGAAGTGAACGGTACAACTGGTAAGCTGAGAAGGAGCCAGTAACTTTAAGGGACTTCCAAGCTTGGCTCTGAAGCTGGCCATGATATCAGCAGTGATCCATGGCAGGTGAGAACCCCACACGCGAGTTCATCTGAGTGGGGCATGGGTGTCCCAGACCAACAGGAACTTGGACTTGAAATAGTCCAGGGCAGAATCAGTAAAGGAGGTGAGATGGATGAATGACCAGTTGATGTTTGCCAGGTCATTTAGGAGGGAAGAATGATCCAAGGATTTGAAGGGCTGAACCAGTAAGGGTTTTTTTTGGGGGGGGGGGTACCTTTGGCCTATGGACTTTTCTCACCAAATAGATTAGATGGTGGTCACTTGGGGAGTCATGTAAGAGACCTGCTGCTATTATCCAATGTGGGTAGGAGGTGAGTGACCAATCTAGTACAGAGTGATTGTGGGATTTGAATTAAGATGTGTGGGTTCCATAATCAATTGTTATAGATTTAGTGCGGCTATGTTGTTACCAGTTTTAGAGCTAGAGGTGGAGAGGCAGTTTATGTTGAAGACTCTGAGGACATGGAGCTCCGCACCTGCTGCATGGGAATTGTGGGCAGCTAGAAGGTCCATGATAGCGAACACAGGTAGCACAGGGTCATAATGTCGCACGACAAAATGCTGCATGGTAAAACAGAGCTGCTAATACAGTGCGATATTGCCATGCAGCATATGTCTTTTTTTGTGGGGTGATCCACACCCCACACCCCCCTGTTATGGGGTGCTGCATCTCCCGGACCCCCCCCCCACTAAAGATTCTTGACTCCACGGGAGGGTCCAACTCTGGGAGTGCACAAATTGTGTAAAAAAATAAAATGTCTGTGACTGAGAATCAAACCCAGTCCCAGACGCAGCGCCTGGGTTTCTGCTGCTGTGGCTCAGTCCAGTGAGCCATGGCAGCTGCTTGGCCGGACCCACTCCCAGCAGAGATCTTATCCTCTGCCTGGAAGTGTGTGAATGGTGCAATACTGCATACAGCAGTATACGTGGAATTGCACCATTCCCTGTCCTGGACAGTGCTCTTTCGGGTTAGCTATAATGTCGTACGGTATTAAGTGTACAACATTATGACCTGGTAGGAACACAGGTTAGTTAGGGGTACAGTAAGAGCAAGCTACAAAAACTGGGATGGAGTGGGGGAGGATAATTTTCACCAACATGGAATCAATATTTTGCATATGGGGTTGTAAAAGCCGCACTGGGATGAAAAGGAGGCTGGAGTTGATGTACATGGCTATGCCTCCACCAATTTTGTTGCTGGGCCGATCATGCCGAATGACTGTGTAACTCGGGATTGATATGCAAGCATCCTGGATGTGCAATTTTAGCCAAGACTCTGTAATAATCAGCGCGTCCAGTTTTAGGAATGAACATAGAAACATAGACTTTGATGGCAGATAAGGACCGCTTGGCCCACCTAGTCTGCCCATTTCCCTACCTACTGGATAAGCTGCAGATCCTAGTTGAACCAACAGCTTATTTTTTCCTACCCCCCCACAAGAATTGTCTTATGTCTGTCCCATGCATTCTTGAATTCTCCCACAGTTTTAGACCCCACAATCTCTGAAGGAAGGAGGTTTCATGGGTCCACCACCCTCTCTGTGAAAAAATACTTCCTCACATTGCCACTGAGCTGTCCCCCCTCTAACTTTAAATTGTGCCCCTTGTTCTTGCACATCTCTCTTTCTGAAAGATGCTTCCCTCTTGGACTTTGTAGATTCCACTGAGGTACTTAAAAGTTTCTATCATGTACCCCCTCTCCCTCCTTTTCTCAAGGGCATACATATTAGGCTCCTTTAGTCTCTCCTCGTATAGCTTCTCTTACAGACCCTGCACCATTTTAGTTACCCTCCTCTGGACTGCCTCTATCCTGTCTATGTCCTTGTGGAGCTGGTGTCTCCAGAACTGGACACAGTACTCCAGATGGGGTCTCACCAACTGTCTGTACAGAGGGATAACAACTTCCTGTTTTCTGCTTGTGATGCCTCTCCCTATGCATCCCAGTATCCCCCCAAACCCTCGCTGCTGCCTTCTTACATTGCTTGCCAACCTTAAGGTATTCTGATATGATTACCCCAGGTCCCTTTCCATTTTTGTTGTTTTACTCCCCCATTGTGTACTCTTCCCTGGATTTTGTTTCCCAGGTGCATTATTTTGTACATCTGCATTGAATCCAAGCTACCATACTTCTGACGATTCCTCCAACCTTGCCAAGTCCCTTCTCATCCTTTCCATGCCCCCTTGTGTATCAAACCTGTTGCAGATCTTTGTGTCATCTGCAAAGCGGCAACTTTTCCTTCCAGTCCCTTTACAGTGTCACTTATAAAGACATTAAAAAGGACTGGACATAGTAGTGAATCCTGCTGTACTCCACTAGTAACCCCTCTTTCTTCAAAGTGGACTCTGTTTACTATTACCTTCTGTGTCCTGTTGTCCAGCCAATGTTTTACTCAGGCTACCACCCTGGGACCCACTCCCAGGCTGGCTAATTTCTTTATTAATCTTTTGTGTGGGACTGTGTCAAAAGCCTTGCTAAAGTCTAGGTAGGCCATGTCCACAGCCCCTCTCTGGTCTACCACTTTGGTCACCCAGTCAAAGAAATCGATTAGACTCATCTGACATGACCTTCCCACTGTGAATCCATGCTGTCTTGGGTCCTGTGCCCCACTGGCCTCTAGGTACTCAAAAATTCTTTCCTTCAGAAGTAATTCCATCAATTTCCCTACCACAGAGGTCAAACTGACATGTCTGTAGTTTCATGCCTCTGTCTTGCTCCCACTTTTGTGTAAGGGAGTCACATCTACCCTCCTCCAGTCCTCAGGTACCACACCAACCTCCCATGATTTGTTAAAAAGGGCAGTCAGTGGTGTCTCTAGTTCTCCCCTTAATTCTTTTAGAATTCTGGGGTGAATCCCATCAGGCCTCATTGCTTTGTTCACCTTCAGTTTTAGGAGTTCTTTAAGAACCCTTTCTTCTGCAAAAGGACTGTGATCGACCCCCCCTATCCAGAGTGCTTCTGTTAATTGGATTAGGTACCTCCCCTTCCTCCTCTTTTGTGAATACTGAGCAGAAATATTCGTTCAGTATCCCTGCTTTTTCACTGTCCATCTCTGCCCACTCACCGTTTCTTCTATTCAGCCTCACTATCCCTCCCTTTGTCTTTCTATGATCCCCAATGTACCTATAAAAGGTTTTATCCCCCTTCTTAACCGAGTTGGCTATCTTTTCCTCACTTTGGGCCTTTGCTATTCTGACTGCCTTCCCCTGCTTCCTTCTGCCTTAACTGGTACAGTTCTCTGTCCTGCTCCTTCTGTGTTTCCTTATGCTTCCTAAATGCTATCTTTTACTCCTTAACCTTCCCCATCACCTCTTTTGAGAACCATAATGGCTTTTTCTTTTATTTTGATTTGTTTATTTGCTTCACACAAAGGCTTGTTGCCTCTGTGATTGCAGTTTTGATGTTTCCCCATTGTTGCTTTATCCCTACTTCTTGCCTGTTTGATAGTGCTTTTCTAAGGCACTCTCCCATTTTGACAGTCAGCCCTCCTGAAGTCCAGTACCCTCACTATTGTATGTCTTGACTCTGCAACTGAGTTTATCGTGAACCACACTGTTTGGTGATCACTTGTTCTTAGATGGCTGCCCACTTCTAGATCTGAGATCCTCTCACTGTCCCCATATGAGAGTATGAGGTCTAAGATTGCTCCCTCATGAGTGGATTCCAACACTAGCTGTCTGAGGCATGCCCCCTGTAGGGCATAGAGAATGACCCTGTTTGGATGTGGCTGCAGCAAAGGTTCTTCAGTTAACATCAGGCATATTCAGGTCCCCCATCAATAATATCTCCACTTTCTCTGCCGTCCTAAGGATGCCTTCTATTATGCCCTTCTCCATTCCCTCCTCCTGAGATGGGGGTCTGTATACAACCCCTGTGCAGATTGTGGTGCCATTTCCAGTCTCTAAGGTGACCTACAGTGCCTCCTCTCCTTTCTGCTTACTCTTTTGTTCCATTGCTTTTATCCCATCCCTTACATAGAGAGTTACTCCTCCTCCTCTTCTCCCCTCCCCGTCTCTCCTGTAAGTTGTATAGCCTGGTATGTTAACATCCCAGTCATGGTTCTCTGTGTACCATGTTTCTGTGACTGCCACGATATCCAGGCATCCTCTTCCATCAAGACCACCAGTTCAGGGAGCTTGTTGCCCAGACTACAGGCATTGGTACTCATTACCATCCATTTCTTGATGGCCTTACCCTTTTGCCCCATCCCTGTCCTTACTGCCTTTGTCATTTTCTCCATTTACCCCTGCCCTTCTCCCTATCAACGTCTCTATCTTGGTGTTTACCTCACTAACTACCCTGATTGTTTTTTTGAGGGGCTAGGATTTCCCTGATCCTTTCCAGTGCCTCCCCCCTTGGCTGGTTTAAATGCTTGCCAATGAAGCATTTAAACCTGTCATCTAGGATCCTGGTTCTCCTCCTGGACAGATGCAGACCATCACACCAGTATAGGCCTGCATCACTCCAGGTGGACCACCAGTCCCCAATGAAGCCAACCCCCAGAGCTCCGCACTAGTTTTTCAACCACTGATTGAATCCCATGGTATGGATTATCCTAGTCTCACCCATGCCATAGGCAGGCAGCACCTCTGAGAAGGTTACTGTGCATGCTATTTGTCTAAGGTCCCTCCTGAACTCCACAAACTCTTCTTGTACTGCTCTGATCCTTCTCCCTGCCAGGCCATTAGTCCCTAGATGGAGAATGACATCCAGCTCCCTCCCCCATGCAGCTGCTCCTGCTATCCTGAGGATTCACTCTCTATCCCTCCAAGCCATGGCACCAGGCAGGCACCTTACCTCCTTCTCCCCTTCTTCCCCTAGTTCTACCCTCCTAACAAAGAAGTCCCTTACCAGGAGTTGTTGCCTTCCCCTGTGGGGTCCCATGCAGCCCTCCCATGGGTCTCCTTTGTGGAGGTTCCCAGTGTCCTCCTTGGTCTCCACTGTGGGTGCCTCCATAAAGGAACCACACTCTGCCAAAATGGCATATGAATTGTAGAGAGGTACAACTGGAGGTATGAACCTCTGTTCCACCATCCTCATTCTCCCTGAGCCACTGTGGTCCAACCACTCCGTTTTCTTGGCAACCTCTGAGGCAATGGCAGTGGCCCTGGTGGTCCCTGAGTGGGAAAGGAGATCCCCCAAACCTGGCCAACTCAGCCTAGAGATGAGCAACCTCCTTCCTCAGCCCAGAGAGGTGCCTGCTGATGGGACAATACTGCATCCTCCAGAATGTCTCCCAGAAGACTGCTGTTCCACAGCCACTGCACTGCACCACTTCCATCATGTCTTATTTCTGGCCCCTTAACTGTTGTTTTGAATTCTTACTCTTTCCTCTGTTTGTTTATTTATTTATTTTTCTCCTTACTTATCTACTGCCTCCATGCTCTTATTGCTCCTGATCTTCCAGTTCTGAGACAGGAAGTTCCTATATTTCTCAGTAGTCTCATTACTTGCTCAGAGTCAGACTTCCAGCAGCTAGGGGAGATGGAGAGCTACTCTTTTCCTTCTAGGATGGTGAGTCTTTTGTGGCTCTGTGATCACTCCCTTCCTGCTCCCAAACAGGAAGTTCATGTTGTCAGTCAAATTCTGTGCCTATGAAAGTAGAACTGGTTAAGGATGGGGGGGTGGAGAGGAGGGAAGGAGGGCAATTTAGTCCCAGTAGAGAAGTATCATTCTAACAGCATCTCCTTCCTCATGCTGTTCTCTGCCTGTTCTCCACCAGAAGTTATCTAGGGCACTTTTTAAATCCAAAACACCTGGCTTCCTTCTAGCTAAGGCACTCCCCCTAATTTACAGCTTCTTCTATACCTAGATAACTGCACAGATAACAATTCACTTCAGCCAACTCAGACAAACACACTAACTCCTTTTTGTTTGTTTGTTTTTACCCTAAATTGAAGGTCCCAGTAGTAGAGTTCTAGTTCCTTAGTCCAGGTAGAGAAGTATAGTTCTAACAGCACCTCCTTCCTCATGCTGTTCTCTGCCTGTTCTCTGCCAAAAGCTATCTAGGGCAGTTTTTAAATTCAAAACACCTGACTTCCTTTTAGGTAAGCCACTTCTCCTAATTTACAGCTCCTTCTACACCTAGATAACTGCACAGATAACAATTCACTTCAGCCAACTAAGACAAACACACTAACTCCTTTTTTTTTTGGTTTTACCCTAAATTGAAGGTTCCAGTAGTAGAGTTCTAGTTCTTTAGTCCCAGTAGAGAAGTACAGTTCTAACAGCACCTCCTTCCTCTTGCTGATATCTGCCTGTTCAATCAGCAATCAGCTGGAGTAGTGCAATTTTAATGAGAAGTTTCCTGATATTTAAGTGGGCTAGCTTTAGGCACCATGGTAGTTGGAGAGGAGGGGGAGTGGCTGTACCATGATTGGGCTTGATGTCCCTGGCCATCAGTAGCAGGATTGTTACCATGGACCTGGGTAGAGTTAAAATAATCTTACAGTGGGGGGAAGGGGACTGGTGGTGCAATGTTGGGGATGCCTGTGAGGGGGGGTAGCTTTAATGCTATCAGGCCAGCATGGAAACAGCAGGCTGGAAGAGTAGGACCAGTTGTCCAGGTGCTGGGATGATTAAAATGGGACAGAAAGAGGGAAGAGGTAGCTGAGGGATATGTGAAGGGCAGCATAGGATGGATTGGTGAATAACAGGTCAGTGTCATCGGGAAGGATGAGGGAGGAAGAGACACAGAGAGCATATAGAGACTGAAAAGAGCAAGTGTAATGAGCAGCATGATGAGAGAACATGTGGATGTGGCTGGGCACCAGTTGGTAGCCTGTACCAGGAGTCTGTTTGACCTTGGGAGAGGTGGGAAAAATTAAATGTAATTCTTGTCTGGAAATACTATGGGGACATCTAGTGGTAAGCCACTATAGGCTGCAGTAGGTGGGATAAATGAAATGTACTTCTCGTCTGGGAATACTATGGTGACATCTAGTGGTGAGCCACTATAAGCTGCAGTAGGGGAAGTAGGCTGATTTTCTTGCGGTCATATATGGTAGGTGGGCTGGGCTGTTGGCTATATAATAAGAAGCTCATCAAGGGTGGTGGTGGGGGTGGTGGGGTAACCCACATGTAGTGTCAGCAGGGCAAACACTCAAAGACACTGAAAGTGCCTCCGAGCAAGCACACTCCTGTCTCATACCTAGTGTCAGCAGTGCGGGGGAAAGCAGGACTTCTGCAGCTTTGGGTGCCCTCTTGACCTCACTGGGCAGCTGTGGAGAAAGGAACCACACTTTTAAGCAGGTACTAAGGGAGGAGGGACATGCAGGGGAGGGCAGGGAATTGGGTCAGGTAACCGGAGTGATTTAGCTGATTTCAGAATTTATAACACAACTAACTGATCCTTTATATTTTTTTCCAAGCAAACAGATTTTTTACGTTACCAAGCTACAGAAATTTACTTGACTAGGCTAAACACAGCTAACTGTTTTTTTTTTTATTTTATTCCAAGTTTACAAGCTGACAGTTCCAAGCTACTGAATTAAGATGACTATGCTTTGTAAATTATGCTTGAACCCATCACAGAGCAGACGTTGTCTTTAGGTACTGCTATAAATTGACCCGTGATTAAGGAATTAGCTAATCCAGAAAGCAGGTACAGACTTAATAAGGCTGGGCTACAATCCTTTGCCAAAAATACATTCACTTAATAAAATAGGTAGAACCCTGGCCCAGAATGTAGAAACGAAGCTAAACAGAGTGAACCTAATGGAGCAGTTGAGCCCCTCTAGCCAAAACTACAGGCACTGTAGTTAAGGCACAGGTTAATTTAAATCAAAAAATAGGGAAATGTAGAAGAGTCATCTTACAGAGACAATCAGAACTCCTCTGCCGACTAATAAAGAAGGAACCATTTAAAGTCCATTTAAAGTCTCAAAGTTAAATTCAGATTTAGCAGTTTCCCTCTTTGGCACCAAAATTCAAATCCAAACACTCACAGATGCTACAAGTGCCTCAAAGTAAGCATGCTCTTTGTCTTGTACCTGGTGTCAGAAGCACAGGAGAGGGCAGGACTTCTGCAGCTTCAGGTGCCGTCTCGACCTCACTGGGCAGCTGGTATCAGCTGCATGGGGGAGGGCAGGACTTCTGCAGCTTCCGGTGCCCTCTCAACCTCACCGGGCAGCTAACTCAGACTGCCTGTGTAGTAAATGAAGCAGCGGGACTTGAAAAGGACAGCACACAGCTGTTCCTTTCAGTTACTGCTCCTACTCAGTCACACTCGTTCATTCACTAGCACAATGACCAACATTTGAAAAGCTGAGCAGGTGTCTGTCGGCTTCACCTACCAATTGCTTAGCACATCATGGTCACACAAACATAAGTAAAAACAGCAAAGTAGAAAATTTCAGTCACTAACCTGACTGACTGAAAAGGCAGGGAGCAAGAATGAATGGAGTGGGAGACTTACACAGACACAAACAGCCAAAGTGAGACCCAAAACAAGATACAGGGAAAATATGTAGTAGCAGCACCACCAGTTGCACAAAATGGAAACTATGGGTTACTTCTTTAATATGTATACCACCCTAAGAAAACTGCAAAAAATATATATTTTTAAAATATTTTTCTAATTTTCTTTTTCTTTTGCAACAAACAAACTTTTGTATAACAGCAATAAGGCACTCCAGGGTGTATGCTATTGTGTAATAATGAGAATTCTTGGGTGTTGAACACACTCGGCCTGCAGCTTCATGCTTAAACCACCTGAGGTGTGATGTTACTACACAATAACACACAATCTGTTGTGCCGTATTACATAATTAACCTGTCCCACTAAACAGTTGCTTTCGCAATTATCAGTGAGTTGTATAAGTGTGGCTGCAGCCAGTTCAAAGCCTGAAAAAAGCAGTTTCCTAAGAGTTTCAAATCAGGTTTGCATTGAACTGTGACAGAACTGCTGATGCATTCCATATGAGTTGGGAAATCATTTAATAAAAGTTGCTCTTCAGCTATTAAATTGTTGAAAAACAATAGAGTGTGAGTTACTGATGCATTTCCGTGTTCTAAATATAATGCTAAACAAACTGCTTGGTGTGGCAGTTTAATAGAAACTATAATGTATGTGGGATGGGGGGAGGTGGCTTGTTTATTTACTTGTTCCTTGGTGGAGGAGGATGGCATGGGTGCCAGCATGTTGGGGATGGGATTGTTTGCTTTTTTGTTGGAGGAGGAGAGTGGCTTGAGGTGCATCATGAATTGTGGGAAGGGGGCGTTTACTTCTACCCGGGGCAGGCAGAAAAGGTGCTATGAGGATGAGGGACAGGTGTCTTTTCTTCTGTTTTAGTTAAGAAACAAAAACTCTGTCATGTTATAGTCATCACCAGCCATGAAGTGCCCCTTTGTGGAAAAAGTGACACGACTGTATAAATTCAGTTGTGGAAATGAAAGGAAAAGTGTGATTCTCAATGGAACTGGAACTCAGAACCTCAGCAATCCATGCCTTAGCTTTTTACCATCTGAGCTATGAGAGTCTCAGACAATTACAAAAATCAAAAGGGACCTCAGAGTAATTATATCAGATGACCTAAAGGTGGGCAAGCAATGTGAGAAGGCAGTAAGGAGGGTTGGGGGGATACTGGGATGCGTAGGGAGAGGCATCAACAGTAGAAAACAGGAAGTTGTTATCCCTCCATACAGACAGTTGGTGAGACCCCATCTGAAGTACTATGAGCATTTCTGGAGACCCCATCTCTGCAAAGTCATAGACAGAGTGGAGGCTGTTCAGAGGAGGGCAACCAACATGGTGCAGTGTCTGCACCAGAAGATATATGAATAGAAAGTAAATCAGCTTAATATGTATACCCTCGAGGAAAGGAGGGAGAGGGAGGACATGCTAGAAACTTTCAAGTAACTCAAGGGAATTAACATAGTCCAAGAGGGCAGCATCTTTCAGAAAAAGAGATGTGCAAGAACAAGGGGGCACAATTTGAAGCTAGAGGGGG
Source organism: Neoceratodus forsteri (assembly GCA_016271365.2). Lineage (NCBI taxonomy): Eukaryota > Metazoa > Chordata > Ceratodontiformes > Ceratodontidae > Neoceratodus > Neoceratodus forsteri. Next base: position 1,208,364,814 of record CM057453.1, on the reverse strand, counting down.
GACGGCTCAGAGGTAATGTTAGAAAGTATTTTTTCACAAAGAGGGTTGTGGATGCATGGAACAGCCTTCCTGAGGAGATTGTGGAGACAAGTATAGTTGGAGAATTCAAGAATGTATGGGACAGACATAAAGCAATTCTAGTGGGGGGTAGGAGGAAGTAAGCTGTTAGTTCACTAGAATCTGCAGCTTATCCATCAGGTAGGGAAATGGGCAGACTAGGTGGGCCAAGCAGTCCTTATCTGCCTTTGAATTCTATGTTTCTATGTTTCTTAGTTAAGGCTCTGGAATTTGTCCAATGGATCACACACATTCCTTTCAAGGGTGTTGCGTAATGAGCAACTAGACAGTCTTTTTTTAAAGACTCAAATAACTACTTCTCTTTCTCTCTTTCTCTGTCTCTCTCTCAATGCAGTAAGCCACTGTGAGGAATTATTTAGAAATCCAATTGTGGAAATGAAAGGAAAAGTGTGATTCTCACTGAGACTTGAACCCAGGAAGACGCGCCTTAGCACCATCTGAGCTATGAGAGTCTCAGACCATTAAGCCTCCTGAACTTTCCCAATGAATCACATACATTCCTTTCAAGGATGTTGTGTAATGAGCAACTAGGCAATCTTTTTTAAAGACCCAAATAACTATCTCTCTGTCTCTCTCTCTCTCTCTCTCTCTGTGCAGTAAGCCACTGTGAGGCATCATTTACAAATCCAATTGTGGAATGTCCCAGTGACAGTCACACTTTTCCTTTCATTTCCACAACTGGATTTCTAAATAATGCCTCACAGTGGCTTACTACATTGAGCGAGATAGAGAGAGAGAGAGGTAGTTTGGGGGTCTTTAAAAAAGACTGTCTAGTTGCTCATTACACAGCACCCATGAAAGGAATGTGTGTGATTCATTGGGAAAATTCAGGAGGCTTAAATTATCTGAGACTTTTTTTTTATTTTTTTTAATTTTTAATTTTTTTTAAATTTTTAAAAAAATTTTTTATTGTTTGTATAACTTTCATTTCCACAAGTTAAATACACTCCCCCAGACACATGAGGTTTTGGAGGGTTCTTATTCAATACTCTAACAAGGATATTAAAAGGGAGCATAGGTGAGAACTAGATACTTCAAGAAAACATCTTTCTTAAACCTACCTCCTGCCATTTTAAATGAATTCCCCCTTGTTCCTATGTTCTTCCTTAGTTTGAAAATGCCATGGAGATCCCCCCTGTTTATGCCATGGAGATATCTGTAAATTTCTATTATGTCCCCCTTTCCTTTCTGGTCTCTAGTGTGTTCTGTACATGATGAGGTCCTCCCGAATCTCATCATGTCTTCCCCCTATCCCTTGGATCATCAGTTGCCTTCTCCACACTGTCTTCACCCTCTCACAGTCCTTGCACAGGTATGGATTGCTGAACTTTGCACCACACTCCAGGTGCAGTCACACCAGTTATCTTTATAACGAGAGGATCAACTTCCAGCTTCTGCTGCTGACTCCCCCTCCAATGCACCACAGCAACCTGTTCACCTCTCCCACAGCCTTGTTGCAATGTGTTGCAGTTGTCATGCCAAATGCATCTGTCACATTTGCCCATCATGGGACTCTTCTGAATATCTAAATATGTTCATGGCCTGGCCTGGCCAAGTTCCTGTCCACAGAATGGTCAGAGGAATGGCCACAGAGACAGCAGTACTAATAGCTTGTGTGATATTGTGTACTTGAAAAGACCCAGGCCCAGAGGGAATGGTTTCTGCTTCACAGGGAATTGCATGCTTGTGAATAAAGTCTGTACTGGAAACATCAGTAAAATTTAACTTTGGGGGTTTGGTAAGTGAGAATGACATACCTTTAGCCTGCTTCCCCATTTCAGCTGCATTTTTCTGTACCAGTTCATCATACTTCACTCTCTAGAATGACTAATTCACTACTTTTCTGCTGCCAGTGGAGCTTGCAGACATTTTTGCCCACACAGGGATTTCACCCAGACTTTATTTAGGAGTGTTTATTCCAGGGGCCTCTTAGATCATCTTTGAGTCTGTTTGGACTTGTCATATCTATGGAAAGTTTTCCAGTCACTGGCCCATGTCCTGTTGCTGCAGGCAAGAACAGCTGGTCTGGGTGGAACTGACCACTACAGCTTGGACTCCAGATGTGATGGCAGAACTGCAGGCAATTTTGATTGCAACAAATGTATTTTTTCAGCCTGCAAATGGCTTGTCTGAAAATCTAGCTTCATCTTCTGCTAACAGAGACTTCAGGTAAGCCTTAGTTTCATGAAAGTCAGCTTCCAAATGAGCTTCCTCCACAACAGGCAGGGAGGGAAGTTATCTACCCAGCCACAACTGCACCTTCTGCAATCGCCTCAGGGACTTCCATACAGGAAGAAGGTAGCAACAGCCCCCCCCCCCAGAAGAATAGTTTTCTCCAGTTTCATGGCCAACATGCCCCTGTCAAAAAACAAACAAAAAAAAAACACAACAGGCCCATGTAACCCCCACCAACCAGGACAGATCTGGCAACATTATATGCTAGCTTAGCATGTTTTTCCTGGACAAGAATCATAAATAAACAGAATAAAATTAATCTTGCCTGTCTGTCTATCTGTGGTTCTATGTGATAACAGTGAAAACAAAACTGCAAAGCCAAAAAGGGTGAACATATAACAGAGCGGCCACACCGAATGAGGGGTACAACATATTGATTGCTGAAATGGAGACAACAATTTATTTATTTAGTTTTTGTTGACCAGGAAAGAAGGACTAGACAATTCTGCCTATTTTCAGCCTCGTCCTGGGGGAGGGGATACAGATGGATGCCAACTGACACTGAGCCAGATTAAGCTGTTGGTGATATTTTTAGTGATTGCCATAAGGCTTTATGGAGGGCTTTGCTCCCCACATCACCATATCGCCATTACTGGATTTAACAAACTCCCGGGGGGGGGCAGAACTCGGGATGGGAAAAGTCCTTAGGTCACCATTTTGGCGATTGCTGTTTTGTCACAGTCGCCTTTGTGGCCGTGCTGTTTTACTTCACTGTTTTTGTCTATGCAGTTTTTGTCATTGCTGTCTTCATGGGATACCTTGATCTGTCTGTCCTCCTTTGTATATTTTTTTACTAGTAAAGGTACACTAAGCCTTGACAGCTCATTTTCAGATGTATCATTTACAAGGTATAGTGATTTTTATTTGTTTGTTTATTTATTCATTTAAAATTTGGTGACCAAGATAGGTTCATTTCCAGGTGTGATCCAGGGGATAGTGATGCAGTAGGGTGTGAAACAACAATACCAAAGTGACAACAATAGGTGCTTGAACATGTGCAATAAAATTGCAGTACAAATAATGGATTTCAGAGAAAGACAAAGCAATGTCAGAAGTGTACACATACATTGGTTATCAGCAGGGCCCCTACTTTTCTGCGGCACAGTGGGACCAAGTTCTGCGGCAAGACTATCATTTGCCGCAGAACTTCGGCGGTGGTGGTTTGTAATTTCTGTGGAAGTTCTGCGGCAATAACAAACTACCACATCACAGTGTCAGTCTGTCATCCTGGCTTCACTTTCATGGCAGTGGTTATAGCAATCAGAATGGTGGAAAGCCCAGTAACACTAGTTCAAAAAATAACAGACTTATAAAAATAATTTTATGCCTAAAAAAACAAAATAAATGTCTCTCCCTTAAGGTCCTAGCCTGTTGCATAAATGACATATGCAGAGGGGATCTTATGTGATAAATAAGGTAATTCTATATGCATGCTATCTATCCCACTAATGAGGTTTCCACAGTCTATCACTTACATATTTGTATGTGCTTTCTACACCACTCATGAGGTTCCCACTGTGTATCACTTATATATTTATATGTAATCTGTAACATACATACAAATGCATGTGTGTGTGTGTGGTGAGAGAGACAGAGATGTATGTGAGTGTGTGTGTGTGTGTGTGTATATTTTTTTTAATTTCCATGAACTTGCATCCTCATTCATACAGGTCCCATTGGAAATGAAATAGAAGAGTTATTGCAAAACTCATTTTTTATGTCAGCCTGCTTACCCTGACACACTGCGTAACACTATCAGGCCATGACATGCATGTGAAACAATTGTGAGATAGAGCTCTCCAGCCCATCACAATGTGTCCACCATGTGACAGAACACTGCACCATATCTTCCCAGGCACTGAGCAGTGATGTGTTCCACCAATCCTTGTGCTGCCCAGCCAGCTCCCAGAGCTAATCTCTGAACCTGAGTTGCCAGCACAGAAACACAGCATGCTACCTTCTGGCCCAACAGCTGTCCCTGCACACAACATTTCTCCATAACTTTTAGGTGATTCTATCAACCAATGACAATATGTAATCAATAACCCTGGAAAAAATGCGCACAGTGCAATTATTTATTTAACAGCTCTAGTCTTTCAACAGGTCTACACATTATTATATTCCACTTTTCTAGGCATAATTACTTTATTTTTCTTAAAAATGACAGTTAAATTCATTTTACCAGTTATTCATTTCAGATGGCATCTCTATACCTTAAAGGCACAAATAGATTGGTACAAAGTGAGGTATGGACTTAAGTCTGTGCTATTGACAAGGTTTTGTTTAAGTTGGCCCTAGCGCAATAATGTAAGACTGATAATTGTATTAGGCTGTAGTGCAGGTTGAGCAAATATCACCATGCATGATGTGCTGTTCCACCATCTCTGGCAGTGGGAGCTGTGGTAGATAAGTGACTGTTAATTTCTGTTGCAGAATGCAACCATTTCGATAGCTAATGTATGATGTTATAGCAATGATAACATCACATTCTGAGCATATAGGAGGGTTTTGGATATAAAAAGAGGGGAAGAGAACCAGATTCTATGGATAAACAGAAATATTAATAAAAATCACCAGAAGTGTGAATTCTATGACACATGAAGTTCTGATAGATTGCAAGTTCTTAAAGCTGTATAGAATTCTAGAGCCTTGGTTATCAGGTAGTCAGGCTGAGAGCTAAGGGAGCGCATCACAAATGTATGTCAAGCTACTGTATTTGTATAGACCCACAGAAGCATAAAATTCAGATTACATAGTTCAGTGAATTGTAAGCTATACAACTGAGTAGGAAAAATGGGGAAAACAGGCAAAATAACGGAGGGGTTGGATAAGACAGGAGTTGTTGTAATGTGGAGAGATGAGGAAGAAGCCAAGCTGCAGGTACATTCTTTTGAGAAGTGTGTCAGTAAGAACGGTTTGAGAAAGTGCATGGATGAAGAGAGACTGATGAGGAGAAGGAGGCTGTTCCACAGTGTTGGAAGTTGGATAGAGAAATCAGAGTGGTCTGCCACAGATTTACTGTGAGGGATAGGAAAGGAATGATAGCAGAATGAATGGAGTAAGAGTAGGGGATTGCAGGACTAAGAAGAAAAGAGATAAGTGGTAACAGTGGCAAGCCAGTATATGGCCATAAAGAAGGAGCAGTGAGAGAGAGAGAGGAAGAGATATATGGGGCTTCAAGAGACAGGAAGTGAGAACAGCATACAGAGAGAGCAGTGATGGGTGACAGATGGAACACTGAGAGCAAAGCAGCAGAAGAGTGAACAACAAGCTCATGCCTGGCAGGTGAAGATGCTAGGGCAGAGCTGTAAACTACATCTGCATAATCAAACACTTTGCAACATCATCTTAAGGATGCACTCTTGGCGGACTGGGAAAAGAAGGCATCATTTGTTTCAGTACAGCACATCAAGCTTAAAGTAGGACAAAGCTTCTTGTGCATAGTGTCAATGTGAGTGGAAAAACAGATTCAAATCCAATCACACCCCTAAGTACTTGAAAAGGGGTACCTGTTCAAGCAGGTTGCCATAATGAGTTGTGAAGACAGGTGTATTTGTGTCATCTGCATACTATGTAAGTGGGCAGAGACAGACGTGGAGGGAAGGTCATTTAATAAGATGGAGAAAAGGACTAGCCTAAGTATGGAGTGTTGGGAGATATCAGACTTGATGGGCAAAGGGGTAGATAGGGCATTTCCCAACATGAACTGACTGAAGCTGACTTGAGAAGCAGGAGCAGAAGCACACATCAGCCAGGTCAGATATGTTAGCATTGCTTAGCTTACTGTATCTAAAAGAAGGGGATGAGCCACAGAGAATCAAATACCTTTGTGAGCTTTATCAAAATGGCTGTGAGGAACATGTCCTAGTTCATTCCTTTCAGCATAAATTTGGTGAACTGGAGAAGTGAGGAGGTGGAGGAGTTGTGATTATGGAAGCCAGACTGAAAAGGGTATAGGAAAGAAGAGTCAAGGTAGTTGGATAGCTGGAAGAAAACAAGTTTTCCTATATCTTAGCCAAGGCAGGGAGGAGCAAGATGCCTGGGGAAGAAGGGTCATCCTCTCTGAGGTGTGGAAATACATTAGCCAGCTTCCTGGACTGGAGGATGGATTCAAGTTAGAAAAAGAGTTAAAATTGGAAGCAAGAGGGACAGTGATGGATGGCACAGAGGGATGGATAAGACTAGTATCCAGATCATCAGGGTTGTGTCCCTCAGCAGAATTAACAGAGTATAAGGCAGACACTAGGGAGAAGGAAAAATATGCTGGGGGTTAGGGTGGGGAGCTGAAGGGCATTTAGGGAGAGACCTGGCAGACAAGGGGGAAGGGAGGAGTGGAGGAAGTAAAAAGAGGTCACAGGAAGTGAAGAAATTGCTAAAGGTGTTAATGGCCTCATTTGGATCAGAGATAAATGAGTTTCCTAGTTTGAGGATGAGGTGGTAGACTGTGTGTGGGGGGGGTGAGAAGAAATGAATAACTTCCAGAAGCCATCAAGAGATTTAAGGTTGTTCTACAGGTTTTAGGCAAAGCAAATGGATTTGTCTTTCCTGTTGACCTTAGTACAGGTGTTGCATAGTTGTCTGTATCTCTACAAGTCCTCTGGGGAGCATGAGGTGTTTTGAAGATGCAAGGAAGGAGGAAGAATAACAAACTTTGAGCAGGTCAATGACCTCAGCAGTGACCCAAGTAAGGTGGAACCCATGGGCACAATATTTTCTGAGAGAGGCATGTTTGTCCCATGTTGCAATGAATTTGGACACGAAGGAGATTAGAGCAATAGCTATATCAGTGCATAAAATGAGTGCTGACCATTCAGTAGTCCAAAGATCATATAGCAGGGATGGTAGGTCAAGAGACTTGAGGAACCAAGACTAGACAAATTTAGATGGGACTTTTATATGGCAGATTTTATGGATGCAGTAAACCATGCAGTGGTCACTGAAAGCATTCAGTAGGTTGCCAGCAGAAATAGTTTATTGGAGGTTTGAGGACAGAACCCAGTCCATGAGGGAGTGATTTGAGGAGTTGTGGATGAAACAGGTTGGCTCAGTAATGAGCTGTGTGAGACTGTGGTACTCAATATGATGAATGGTATTTTTTTATGAGGGGGAGAGCCAATTTTATTTAGATTCCCAAGGACTAAGATCTCACCTGAAGCTGAAAGGGAGAACATGGATGAGAAGGGGCAGGACAGGTGTCAGGCTTGGTTTTAAGAGAGAATTAAATGCCACCAATTTAAATGGGAAGTGATCTGGTAAAGAGTGCCTGCACAGGAGGAGTTCATTGGAAGAGGGGATGGTAAAATGATACCACTCATGACACAGGTGAACCGAACTTGGGAATAAGCTTGGATTGCCAGAGGCCAGCTGGGAGGAGGAGGTTCAAGCATCCCAGGGGCTGTTCTCTTCCTCTGGGGTGGAAGGTCCTATCCCTGCAGCTACACTGCCACCTGGGTGGCCACAGGTGGCAGTGCAGTTAGGTGGACTGTGGGCATGGAGAACGTCAGCTGACATCTGGAGTGGCACCACACCTCTGTGTGTATACACTCTTCGGCTCTCTTAGAGATTCAAAGTCCTCAGGGGTGTTGGAAGAACAAAGGAAAAGAATCCACGTTCCACCAAAGGACAGGGCCCAGTGAAATTAAGGGATTGGACCTGCACTCCTCCATTGGTGCCTGATGAGGAGCAGGGCATTGGGGGCTATACTCCTTCCTCACTGGGGGGGAAGGGGCAAACCCTAGCCAGATGGAGGATGAGTGACCAGAGGTAGAGGTAATCAGGTCACGGTAAAGCTGTGGTGCTTAGGGGTACCCAGAGGGAAGGTATGGCTCATGGCATAGGAGGGAGCATAAACTGTGAATTTAAAAAAAGATACACAGTTAAGGCTGTGACTTATGTATACAAGAACTCCACCACCATGATTCCCACAGCCCTATCGGTGAACTGTGTAACCAGAAAGTAATTTCTGATTTCGCCAGAGAACCATGTTTAAGTAACTTTCCTCATATCAGGACTGAAGTGTACAACCCACAGCCTTAGCTGATCAAGCTGGGGTGTAGACTTCTGTGTTTTTTATGAAAAAGACTCAGCCCTGGGGGAAGGTTGCTGGATGGGAAGGAGAGAGGTGTTTAGGGTTTAGCTCGACATCACATGCCATTAGTGGCAGAAGGATTATGAGGAGCATAAGGGTATGACACTCGTGCTTACAGTACCACTAGGTACTCTGGAAGAGGGTGGTGGTGAGGGGAAGGTAAGGTAAAAAGGAAAGAACATGAGCGAGTATCAATAATGAGATGGGGAGGAGCAGAGACTAGGGTGAATAATGAAAGGGAAGGGAATGAAAGGTGGGGAGAGACAGGAGAGGGGGTAAAGGAGAGAAATGGAGAGTAAGATACAAAGAATGGTGTGGAGGGAGGGAGAGCAGGATTAGGAGGCACAGAAGGGGCAAAATGAAATGGAGGCGGGGAGAGATGCATAGTCAGTAAGCACTAGTGAGGGATGGTGGAAGATGCAAGTAATAGGAGCTAGTCGATGGGTGGTAGGGGAATACTTGGCACATGGGTTAACAATCAGCACAAGTAGTTCTTATTTAAATATAGATACAAGGTGCAAATTGGGCTACCAAATACAGTGAACTACTAGAGCAGCGGTGTCTGCATATTTGTTCAGTTCAAACAATTATGGTAGTCAGTACTTGCAAATTAAATTATCAAAGTAAAGCAACAAAGCACTTAATTTTAATTGTTCAAACAAGAGGGACAGCTGAGCTGCATTATAACAGTGTAAAGGAAAATGCAATCAAACTAAGCAGACTAGAACCGGTGCAAAATTAGGGATAAAAAGGGTTAACTAGGCAGATGCAGTGCAGCAGAAAACATTCAATTACATATACAATAATGGATGGGGAAGTGTGCTTACTGAGAATGTAATGGTTGCCCGAGATGTGGGATGTTACATAAACCCTGAGGGTGAAACCTGAGGGGTTTATTAAAGCATCCCACACAAAGGGCAACCAATAAATTAAACTTTAGGACGCTTCCCCATCTCTTATTATTTATAATTGCTGGTGAGCGATTTTTTTTATTTAGATTTAGATTGCGATTGGGATCACTGCTTACCGCAGTTAAACAGGTTCGATCCCTTCCCGCTGCCACTTCCTGTTCAGTGCAGCTGCCAAATGGCTGGATCAACCAGATAGATTTTCTTTGGCATTTTATAAATATTTGAGCAGAACTGACAAGGACTGGGTGGAACTGTTGGTTTTTGAAACAGAAAAATTACGAGGTTGAGTCTGGCAGCTTCTCACTACGCAGAAGAAGGAGCCAACATGTTGCTGAAAGTGTTTAGTCCACCGAGAAGGAGGTGAACAGCCAATCAGGTAACAGCCATTCTTCAGTGACTCGGCACGTGTTCGCCATTATAACCCATGGGTTATAATGGCAAATAGTAACTTGGTCAGTCCACAGAAAAAATTGCTGACCAGTTATTATTTGAAATTAATGAACACCAAAATGAGTAGACAGGTGTTAACAAGTTTAATTTACTAGAGCTAGAAACATCTTACATCAGAGTTAAAAAAGGGAAATTAGCAGTCATGGTTGAAAGCTTTAATGGATAGAGAAAGGGATAACATGAGTCCTTGTAATGAAGGTCAGTTGTTTACTATCCAATAGAGGTGGAAGAGTCTTGCAGGTCAGTGACTACTGGGTGCTTACCCCCAATTCAGAGTGCTAAAGCCATGAAGGAGCAAACTTATAGAGTCTAGAGGCACTTTTACACACCAGTGTCCCGAACCACAGTAACTTTACCTTGTTGGGCTGTTTCTGTCCATTTTGTTCTGTGCTCTGATTTACATGTGGCTCCTATTTCGGCAAATCTGCCTCTCCCTTCTATCTTTTTTATTTTGGCTACCCCATGAAAGTGTGATCCTTAACTGATTTCCTCAGCACGTAATGGAACCTCTTCATTATACAATGGGGTGTACCGGCACACATCAGGGCAAACCATGGCAAGCAGAGAAGGCGTTTTGGCCGATTGTTTGCTGTGGTAGTGGAAGAGATCCAATTCATACATGAACGGAGGTAACATTACACTGGTTCTTTAATGGTCATTCCATTACAGACATAGAAACATAGACTTTGATGGCAGATAAGGACCGCTTGGCCCACCCAGTCTGCTCATTTCCCGACCTACTGGATAAGCTCCAGATCATAGTTAACCAACAGCCTAATTCCTCCTACCCCCTACAAAAATTGCTTTATGTCTGTTCCATGCATTCTTGAATTCTCCCACTGTTTCTGACTCCACAGCCTCCTCAGGAAGGCCATTCCATGCATCCACTACACTCTGTGTGAAAAAACACTTCCTTACATTACCCCTGAGCCGTCTCCCCTCTGTCCTCAAATTGTGCCCCTTGTTCTTGCACACCTCTTTTTCTGAAAGATGCTACCCTCTTGGACTTTATTGATTCCCTTGAGGTACTTAAATGTTTCTATCATGTCCACCCTCTCCCTCCATTCCTCGAGGGTATACATATTAAGCTCCTTTTGTCTCTCTTCATTTGGCTTCTGGTGCAGACCCTTCACCATTTTAGTTGCTCTCCTCTGGACTGCCTCCATCCTGTCTGTCTATGTCCTTGCGGAGATGAGGTTTCCAGAACTACATTCAGTATTCCAGATGGGGTCTCACCAGCCGTCTGCACAGTGGAATGACAACTTCCCATTTTCTACTGCTGATGCCTCCCTATGCATCCTAGTATTCCCCCCAGCCCTCCTTACTACCTTCTCACATTGCTTTAAGTCATCTGATATGACTACCCCAGGTCTATTTCCATTTTTTGTTGTTGGTAGTACCTCTCCCCACATTGTGTACTCTTATTCTGAGTTTTTGTTTCCCAGGTACATTACTTTGCACTTCTTTGCATTGAATCTAAGCTGCCATACTTTTGACCATTCCTCCAACCTTGCCAAGTCCCCAGTTGTTTAACCAGGAGTGGCACACTAAGCTGAAGGCTTGTTTACAGAAGTGACCTGGGAGCACAGGGAAGTTAAGTGACTTGCTCAGGGTCACACAGTATGCAAGTGGGGGCCGTGGGATTAAAACCAGGACTCCAGATTTGCAGCTCAGAGCCTTAAACCACTGCACTATACTGCTTCCCAAAGAAGTCCCTTCTCATCCTTTCCATCCCCTCTTGTGTATAAACCCTGCTGAAGGTTCATTGTGTTGTCTGCAAGGAGGCATACTTTCCCTTCCAGTCCATCTGCAATGTCACCTATAAAGACATTAAAGAGGACTGGTCCCAGTACTGAACCCTGTGGTACCCCACTAGTAATCCTCCTTTCTTTGGAGTGGACTCCATCTACTATTACCCTCTGTGTCCTGTTGTCCAGCTAATGTTTTATCCAGGCTACAACCCTAGGACCCACCCCAACACTGGATAACTTGTTTATTAGTCTTTTGTGTGGGACTGTGTCAAATGCCTTGCTAAAGTTTAGGTAGGCCATGTCCACAGCCCCTCCCTGGTCAACTACTTTGGTCACCCAGTCAAAGAAATTAATTAGATTCATCTGACATGACCTTCCCACTGTGAATCCATGCTGCCTTTGGTCCTGTGCCCCACTGGCCTCTAGATCCTCAACAATTCCTTTCTTCAGAAGTGATTCCATCATTTTCCCTACCACTGAGGTCAACCTAACAGGTATGTAGGTTCCTGCCTCTGTCTTCCTCTGACTTTTGTGAAGGGGAATCACATTTGCCCTCCTCCAGTCCTTAGGTATCACACCATCCTCCCATGATTTGTTAAAAAGGGTAATCAGTGGCATCACTAGATCTCCCCGTAGTTCTTTTAGAATTCTGGGGTGAATCCCATCAGGCCCCATTGCTTTGTCCACCTTCAGTTTTAAGAGTTCTTTCAGTTCCTTTTCTTCTGTGAACTGACTGGTATCAAACCCCCTATCCAGAGTGTTTCTATTTTTTGGTTTAGGTACCTCCCCCCATTTCTTTTGTGAATACTGAGCAGAAATATTCATTCAGTATCCCTGCTTTTTCATTGTCACCCTCTGTTCACCCCCCCTTCCCTTTATTAGGCCTCACTATCCCTCCCTTGGTCTTTCTTCACTCCCTAATGTACCTACGGTATAAAAGGTTTTATTCCCCTTCTTAAATGAGTTGCCTATCTTTTCCTCAGTTTGGGCCTTTGCAGTTCTGACTGCCTTCCCCACTTCCTTCTGCTTTAACTGGTACAGTTCTCTGTCCTGCTCCTTCTGTGTTTCCTTATACTTTCTGAATGCTATCTTTCTCTCCTTAACCTTTCCCGCCACCTCGTTTGAAAAACCACAGTGTTTTTTTCCTTTGTTTTGTTCTGTTAATTTGCTTCACACAAAGGCTTCTTGCCTCTGTCATGGCTGTTTTGATTTTTCCCCATTGTTCCTCCACCCCTCCTTCTTGTTCATTTGCAAATTATTTTCTGAGGCACTCTCCCATTTTCCCAAAGTCAGCCCTCCTAAAGTCCAATACTCTTGCTTTTGTATGGCTTGACTCTATGGCTGTGTTTATCATGAACCACACTGTTTGTTGGTCACTTGTTCCCTGATGACTACCCACTTCTAAATCTGAGATCCTTTCTTCGTCTCTGTTTAAGAGTACCAGGTCTAAGATTGCTCCCTCCCAAGTGGGTTCCAGCACTAGCTGTCTGAGGCATGCCCCCTGTAGGGCACCGAGAATGACCCTGCTCTTGGATGTAGATGCAGCAAGGGTGCTCCAGTTAACATCTGGCATATTCAGGTCCCCCATCAACAATATCTCCCATTTGTCTGACATTCTAAGGATGCCTTCTAACATTTCCTTGTCCATTGCCTCCCGCTGAGATGGGGGTCTATATACATGCCATTTCCTGTCTCCACGGTGACCCACAGTGCCTCTTCTACTCCCTGTTTATCCTTTAGTTCCATTGTTTTGATTCCTTCCCTTACATAGAGAGCTCCTCCTCCTCTTTTTTTACCCTCCCTGTCCCTCCTGTAGATAGTGTACCCTGGCATGTTGACAACCCAGTCATGGTTCTCTGTGTACCATGTTTCTGCGACTGCCATGATATCCAGGCATCCCTATTCCATCAAGGCCACTAATTTAAGGAGCTTGTTATCCAGACTATGGGCATTGGTACTCATCACTCTCCATTTTTTGATGGCCTTACCCCTTTTAGCCCCATCCTTGTCCTTACTGCCGTTGCTTTTTTCTCCATTTATCCCTGTTCTGCTCCCTATTGACTTCTCTGCCTTGGTGTTTGCCTCACTATCTATTGTGTTTTGTTGGGGGAGGCTGGGATTTCCCTTCTTCTTTTCAGTGTCTCCCCCCTTGGCTAGTTTAAATGCTTGCCAATGAAGCACTTAAACCAATCACCTAGGATCCTGGTTCACCTCCCTGACAGATGCATACCATCGCACCAGTATGGGCCTGTATCCCTCTAGGTGGACCCCCAGTCCCCAATGAAGCCAAACCCCTGAGCTCCACACCAGTTTTTCAACCATTTGTTGAATCCCATGGTGTGGAGTTCCCTAGCATCACCCTTGTCATAGACAAGCAGCACCTCTGAGAAGAGTACCATATGTGCTACTTGTCTAATTCCTCTCCCCAACTCCACAAACTCTTCTTGCACTGCTCTGATCCCACTCCCAGCTGGGTAATTTGTCTCTAGGTGGACATGACATCCAGATCCCACCCCCATGCAGCTGCTCCCGCAATCCTGAGGATTCGCTCCCTGTCCCTCCAAGCCATGGCGCCAGGCAGGCACTTTACTTCCCTCTCCCCTCCCTCCCCCAGTTCTATCCCCCCAATGTTTGAGTCCCCTACCAGGAGTTGTTTTCTTCCCCTGTGGGGTCCTGTGCCACCCTCCTGTGGGTCTCTTTTTTGGAGGTTCCCAGCATCCTCCTTGGTTTCCACTGGAGGTGCCTCCATAGAGGAACCACTCTCATCCAGAAAGGCATATGAATTATGTAGTGGTACAGCTGGAGGGATGCACCCCAATCCACCACCCTCACCCTCCATGATCCCATCTTGGTCAAACCACCCCCCTTTCTTGGCAACCTCTGAGGCAGTGGTGGTGACCCTGGTGGTCCCTGGGGGAAGGAGAAGGTTTCACGAATCCTAGCCAGGTCGGCCTGGACACAGGCAATCTCCTCCCTCAGACCAGAGAACTGCCTGCAAATAGGGCAACATTGCAGCCTCCAGAATGTCTCCCGGAAGACTGCTGCCCCACAGCCATCATGTCTTATTTTGTGGCCCCTCTCCTGTTGCTTTGTATGCTTACTCTCTCCTCCATTTGTTTCTTTCACCTACTTTCCTACTGCCCTTACAGCTCCTGCTCTTCCTTTGCTGGGACAGGAACTTCCTGTATTCTTCAGTGGTCTCCTTCTTCCTTGCTCAGAGTCAGACCTTCAGCACCTGGGGGGGTGGCTACTCTTTTCCTTCAAGGATGACAACATTTATCTGTCTCAGTGATTCTTCCCTTCCTACCGCCAAACAGGAAGTTCCTGTTGTCAGTCAAATCCAGTGCATAGAAAAGTGGAACTGGCTAAGGATGGGAAGGTAGATGGAAGGGAAGGAGGGCAATTAATAAGAAAAGGTCTAGCTCTTTAGTCAACTGTTTCTTGCTCTCAAAACAAGATTCCTGTCTGCCAAAAACTAGCAGCAGGGAACTGTAATTGGAGACACCTAGTTTTCTACTGCCTAAGACACCCCCCAATTAACTTCTCTCCTCCTGACTTAGCAAACTAAGAAGCTGATACAGTCCTCTTTCCCCAACACAGAAAAACACACTTACTTTCATTTTTTTACCTTACATGAGACCCCCCACTTCTAATAAAGCATCCATTTGATTAATCCCAACAGGCACTGACTCCTGCGGAGTTAGAAATGTTCTCACAAAGTATCTGCTTGCTTAATCCCAACAGGCACTGAATCCTGCTGCTTTAGAAGTGTTCACCAGTGTGTAGAAGTGCATTTGGAGGCAGGCAGTGGAGATACTGCAAACAGTGGTCCTGGTAGGCATTCTGAAGGTCAGTTTCTAACTGGTGTAACTCATTGGCTCAAGTGCTATTGGCAGAACAAGGGTCCAGGTGGGACACAGATTTAAGTCTTAAAGGCAAGTAGATGAGTTAGCAGGTTGGAGTCCAAGTGGCCAGTACATGATCCACAGACCAGTGTTCAAGTTCAAAGCAGAGGATTCAGTAAGTCTGATTGAACGGATTACCAATTGCTTCCCAGCAAACTGTAATCCTCCTGATGTAATCCCTCAGTTCTGGACAAGCCACCAAGGTAACATCAACACTGCACTAATAAGTGCCAGATGAGAAAACGTGTCTTCCAGCTCATGCTATTGAGTACAGCACAGCAGGAAGAGGATACAGGATACATAGTTGTCAATCAGCAGGAATCATGTTACTGGAAAACATCTCAGTTGTTCACACCATGTTGGAGAAGAGGGCAGCAGTTCACCACAGGGAGTAGCAGACTGGATATCATAGATAGTTTACATAGCTGTAAATCACAAAACAGGGAGAATCAGGTTTCTGGAACCACAGTTCAAATGAATTAAGAATTGAAAACTGCAGAAACTCAGAGAAATCTCTTCATCAGAGCAGATCTTTAAAAATCAGTTCTGAAGAAAGTGCACATACCCAGTGCTGTACTGTTTAAGATGATGATGCTTCAGCTGATGTTCACTGTTTCTGGTTATACCAAGTATGAAACACAAAACAAATCCAAAAAAAAGCTAACCTACAGACACAGAGGGCTCAATTTTCAAAGCTCCAACTGTGATGCAAATGGCACCTTGTGTCAAAAGATGCAGCACTCCTGATTTTCAAACATGCACTGCATCAAAAAAGGGGAGCCGCTGTCCCAAACTGGCAGTGCACCAGCCTTGCAACACAAAGAATGGTGCACAAGCTTGCAAGGGGGCTTGTCCACAGCAGGGCTGCAACATCCCCATTTCTGCAATTTTGCAAGCCCTACCATGGCCACAACAGGGGGTTCCACTTAGCCCAGCCAGGAGGTGGTCTAAGTGCCCTGCTCCACTGCTTGGCAGGGCCATGAGTGAACTGCATGGATGGGAAGGTGGGGAACAGGGGCTGCAGGGGCAGTGAGGGTGCAACAGGTGTAACATTTGTTAAGTATGTACCAGAGTTTTGTGGATCCAAGAACGGGGGTGAATAACATTGAACATGCTATATGCACTACAGAACTCCTTTTTTATAGCAGCATGGTGATGTCACCATGCTGACATATTGCTGTGAGTAGGGGACTGAGAACTAATTAACAGGACAGTGAGAGTGTGGTCTTCCATTTAGTAATTTGGATGGCTGCATGACTCATATTACTCTGCTGGTCTCTCCATTTACCACAGTGGTATATGTGTGTGTGTGTGTGTGTGTGTCTGCAACCCTGCCTGCAGTATATAGCACTGTTTCTAGAGCCCTTGAAATATTTGTGCCTGTTAAAAGAGCTTAAGGCAGTAATGGCTGTAATTTCTATTGAAACACATTCATCATTTTAAGGGCATGTAAGACTATGGACTAGCTAACTTCCATAAACAATAACAAGATTATTTCTTTTCAATGGCACTTCTTTTCCTGCACTGTAGTACTGCACTCCATTATAAAATTCCAGTCTGCATAAGCTTGATTTACCATTACAAAATGTTGCCTTTACAGAGTTTGCTCCTATTATGTGCTTATAATTTTGTTATTGCTGCATATTTACCTGATTCAGTGGTATGTGTGTTGATTTCCTGCAAAATGTGTCTTTAAAACAAAGATATTTATAATAATTAGGTAGTTAATGAAGCTGTGTGCCTTCTCTGGTATTTTAATGATTTCACCTCACCCTGTTCTCAGATTGCCTTGCAACACATTTGAGTCTTAAACTTTGATTATGCTGGTCATTAATCTTCGGCCTTCTTGTGTGCTTTTAAATACATAAAAGTTTACATTTTATTTTCTTAAGTCCCATAAAGGCCTTGTGTTTTTGCAGAGTTTTTTGCAAATTCCTCCCCTCTTTCATTTAATTTTTCTGTCCAATGTCCACCTCCACATTTACATTTTTTAAATCTATTTGATCAATTTTCACAGCATGTAAGGCTAGCAACAGTGGCAGAACAAACTTCTGTTGGTTACCAGAGCACTGGTTGGGCACTACAGTTGGAAGCCAGGGCACTTATTGAAACTGGAATGGAAAGCATATGTGCATATTCAAGCATGCCTGCTTGTTGGAATATTTGAACTACTAATAAATGTTATGTTTCTAAAAATAAAATGCAAATTCTATTTTATTTTTTAAATGGGATGGCCCTGCTTCTCCTGTCTTGGGGGTGGGGGTACATATGGCCTTGCTTCTCTTGGCTTGGGATGGATGGCTCTGCTTTTCCTGGCTTGGGAGGGAATGGCCCTGCCCCCTGCTTTCTCTAGCAGGAGAAACAGAGTCACATGACCCAGAAGTTAGGGTCACCCCTTATGCCAGGAAAAGAAGGGCCACCCCCAAGCCAGGAGAAACAGGGAGATGCCCTTTCCCCAAGCCAAAAGAAGCAGGGACTTGCCAGCCCAGTGGCACTGAGGGTTGAGGCAATGGATGCCACACCTCACACCACCCTGGTGACCCAGGTTCAGACACAAGCCTTGGCTGCCATGGGTTGGCAGGGGAAGGATAGGATTGAGCATCCAGAGGACTGCTCTCCTATCCCAGTGAGGGATCCAGGAAGCCACCACTCTGTAGCAACCCCTGGTGATGACCAGGGGCACTACTAGAGTGGTATCATGGGGGGGCAGAGTATGGCAGATGTCAGCATGATGTGCCCAGATGTCATTGCATGCCAGCACTCCACAGGGGAAGGAAAACAGAAAAAGTGGCTCTGGATGGGCAGCATGGGCTTCTGACCCCCCACAGCCCTACCCAAATGGTGCCTCCTCATCCGGGTCCTGCTCAGATGAATCAAACTAGCAAGTGGAGCTTCTCACCACCCCGCCACTGGGAGTAATCTGTGGGGGAAACAAGGAGGTCAGCCTGATGTCGGATGTCTGGGCTGAGGGGGTCAGTCGGGATGTCCAAGCTGACCAGAGCCCGGGGGGAGAAAAATATGTATCAAAAGAAACAGGGTTATCCTTGCCCTACAAAGCCAGGAGAAGCAGGGACTCCTCCCCCACCAGGAAAAGCAAAGTTATTGCCCCCGGGGTGAGAAGTAAAGCCATCCCCATCACCAGAACAGGAAGAAATGACCATCCCAACCCTTTACAGTAGGTATCCAACTACCAAAATGGTCATCAATGGATTGGCCACCCACACTGACAGGCGAAGAGATTGCAGGCCACACATTCTCTCTACTGAGTCTCTCCCCTCCCCTCCCCACAGCACTGAGACATTTTCAAATAAACCCAGCCACTTACCTTAATGAAAAGGCACAAGCAATCAGAATCCTGTCTCCCTGATTCTGCATGCAGTTTCTCTCTTAGCTGTTTCTGCTGCTGGCAGGACTTTTACTTGAGGGTCTGACTCTGTGCTGCAGCTACTGGCTGGGCACAGTGGGTAGCTGGTGCTGCACTCTCTCATTAATGACCAGACTATGCTCTAGTATTTTATGAAAAAAGCACAGCATACCACAGCTCTTTTAAGGTTAACTATACTGCTGGGTCAGAGTGGGGGACTTCTGTGCTGCAGCTCGCAAACAATGGCAATGCCGTTCTGGTTTGGTGGGCATGGTTGGCTGGGTGACTCCTGATTCAGACAGCTAGGCAGTCACCAGGAGCCAAACCACAGTGCCACTCCCTATCTGCAACACTGGGAGTCCAATTATGGTGTTGAATGGTAAACCAAAGTGAAAGTAAGTAGTCACTTGCTGCTCAACCCTGTTGCAAACAAACTTCCCCAGTTCTGACACCAAGTGCCTAAACCTAGAGTCAGACAGTAAATGAAAACAAGTAAGCAAACAATAACAGCCAAACCCCGGTACTGCCAACCCTCCATTCTAATACTAGGTTCTGAGCCCCCTGATCCAATAGTCAATAAAAAAAAGTAAGCAGATGATGGGAGCCCATCTCCAGTGAAGTTTTAGAAAGAAACATTTGTTGTTTTTTCCATTAATCTATTTTAGCATTGCTCCCCGCTATTCAGTGTACTATTGCACATTTGTGTACTTGTCACTTGTATAGTACATCAAATAAAAAGCAGTGTTATTCCATAGTCAACATTAAAACTTTAACCTGCTTAATGGAAAAGAATATGGGAATTTATAGGATGAATACTAAACACAACAAAAGTGCAGTGAATATCAGGGAGCAATGCTGTGCCACATTGTGGCAAAAACAACTAACGTTTCACTCCGGAAGCAGAGTTTTTATCAGAGTTTATTTATTTATTTATTTATTCAGGAAATCGAAATTACAACCCTTTGATTCATAGACTCGTTTCCAAAGGCTCCACGTCAGAATAAAACATAGACATTCATACAGTACATACATACAATAAACGTAGGTGAGCAGTCATACAGAGTATAAATACAATGAGCATGGGTTAATGCCCATACATTTGGTAGCTAAAACAGGACAGAGCTATCAACATATTTACCTAAGCAGTTAAGACCTATACAATTGGTAGCTAAAGTAACGCATGATATGAGTTGGTAGTAAGTCGCCTCAGGGAGACCTTGTCTTATACATAATACAATGCATTTCAAGTCCAGTGCAACTATATGGTAACCGAGGGAGGTGAAGAGTCTGTAGGCTAGAAATAGTAAGGGTTCTCCACTGCCTGGTCAAGGGCGGGTGTTTGGCTAGCGGCTTGGTGCAGGATCAACAGGTTACCGGTTACACTGACATTGTGTGAGAAGAGGATATGGGCCCTTAAGGCAGCTTTAAAAGGACCTAGATTGGTGATTGATGTGACAGCTGGTGGGAGGGCATTGTACCAGGATGGAGCTCTAAGGGGGAAGGATTGTTGGGCCTGGGTGGTCCTGACCCTAGGCAACTTACAGATAGTTTTTGGGGCAGCCTGTGTGGATGCTGAGATGGTGGCTGCCTGAAGAGAAGCCATGAAACCTATTGGGGTTAAACCCAGGTGGATTTTTTTTGGTGAAGAGACAAGTCTGGTATAATAATCTTTCCTCAAGGGAGAGGATATTGGTGAGTGCGTATAGGGTGCAGGTATGTGTACTTCTGTCGGTACCTGAGAGGAGCTGACAGGCCTTATTGATGACTACTTGTATTTGATGAAGCACCGTAGGATCAGCGGCAGCATAGATTGTGAGGCCATAGTCCACCAGTAATAAGACTGAGGAGGTAATGGCTAGGTGAAGTGCTTCAGGTGGCAGGCAGTCTTTATGTCTGTAAAGGAGACCAATGCAGGTGTTGGTGGCGGAGGTGAGGATTTTTATATGTTCGTGGAATGAGAGGGAAGAGTCAAATATAATACCTAGATACTTATACTTTTGGACCTATTCCAGTAGGATGAGAGAGGTGGAGAGTATTTGCAGGGGGAAATCGTTTGATCTGTTTTAGCGGTGGGCATAGAGCATCGTCTTATTTTTTTTAATGTTGACCACCAATCTGTGTTCAGCAAACCAGTGTTCAATCTGTGAGAAGGAGTTTTGTAAGCTACGCTGGAGAGAGAGAGAGAGAGAGAGAGGATCAGGATGTGTGGCATAAAGAACAGCATCACCCACGTACAGCAGAAGGTTGCCAGGGCAGGATTTAGGCAGGGCATTGAAGTAGATGTTGAATAGCAGGGGACCCAGGATAGATCCCTGGAGAACTCCTGAGTGCACAGGCAGCATAGTAGATATGGTATTATTCATTTTAACACAATGGGTTCTATATGAAAGATAGCTGGAGAACCATGAGGGTGGACAATGAAAGACCCCAATTTGTTGTAATGTGTTGTAATGTGTTAAGAAGGAGGGGATGAGAAACTGTGTCAAAGGCCTTTGAGAGGTCTATAAACACAGCCCCTGCAAGGTGCCTCTTGTCAAGCGTGGAGTGCAGGGAGTTAGCAAATTCTGTGAGGACGGTCATAGTGCTATGACCAGCTCTGAAACCATGCTGCTCCCTACATAAGAGGTTGTGTGTGAGGAGGTAGTCAGTGAGCTGATTGGCCATGATCTTTTTCAGGGGCTTTAGAAAGTGGGGGAGACTCAAGATGGGCCGGTAGTTGTTTGGGAGGGAGCTGTAACCACATTTCAATATTGGTGTTATCACTGCCATTTTCCATGAGGTTGGGAACTGGCCCAAGTGCAGGGACAGATTTAGAAAGTCCATGAGTGGGGGGATAACTGAGTCTAGCACAAGATATAGGATTCACATATCAAAGGCGTCTTTGCAGTAATTGGAGCTCTGGAGGGCTTTGGACAGGTAGACATTTGCTCCTGTAGGGGTAATGACTCTGAGTTTGAAGGGGGGGGTGGAGGAGCTCAGTCGGTAGGGTAGACTGAATTGGATCAAAAAGTTTCTAGGGAGGACTGAGCTGAAGTCTGAGAAGGTGGAGTTGAGGCAGTTAGCTATGTGAAGTGTGTTTGTGGTAGTAGTACCATTAACACTAAGTTGTGGGGGGGATTTACCATTAAGCTCCTTGATGTTGTCCCAGAACTTTTTTGTGCTACCCCAGGAGGTCGCTAGGGCAGTTCTGTAGTGCTCCAGCTTGGCCTTGCTGATTGCCCAGGTACACTTATTGCAGGCAGCATTATCGGCCTGCTTATCGCTTAGCAAACTGGAGGCAGTGGCATGATGCCAGAGGTTGTCACACATTTTGAACTGTTGTAGGAGTTCTGGGGTGATTCAGGGGGTACTACGTTTCTTAGTGGTCACTTTGATGGTCAGTGCAAAAGCATCACAGGCGGTATTAAAGGTGGTGGTGAAGTAGTGCAATGCATCATCTATGTGCTGGGCTTGGGAAATAGGGGACCAGTTCCAGTTAATTAGATATTGTTTGAGTTTGGCTAAGCCTCATGGGCATAGTCGATGATGAAAGGTGATATTTGGTGATGGTTTAAGTAGCTGACAGAACCAGCTGAAGATGATTGGCGAGTGGTCACTTAAGGCATTGGGTAGGACACCCAGGTTAGTAATATGGTGGTGATGATTAGTGAGCAGGATATCTAGTATGGTGTGAGTTCCATTAGTGGGGTTGGCCCTGGTAGGCTGGGATACTAGTTGAGTCATATTTAAATCAGCAAAGGTATCTCTGGCATGTGTTGATGAGCTCACCAGCCAGTTTATGTTGAGATCCCCAACTAGGATTTGTTCCATTTTGTGGGGGTGACTGGCTAGATAGTCAGAGAGTGCTTTACAGGCAGGGGATTGACTGTGGTGTGGGATGTAGATGACGGTGAGAGTAAGAGGAGCATGGTTTGGGTCAGGGGAAAGTTTTATTGAAAGGGCTTGGGCACCATGGTCTAGGGAGAGGGTAGGCAGGGCTTGGTAATGCAGTGAGTCATTTACATAGAAGGCACAGCCACCGCTTCTCTTGTCGTTACGATCAAACCTAATGAGAGAGTAGACAGGAATAAAGTTAAATGGGTCTGGAGTCTTGGCTGTTAAAGCCAGCATGTCTGGTTGGAGCTGTGCTGTCCAGCATTTCAGGGGTGCCTTTTTTTAAGCAGGCTGCAGATATTCATAGCGGCTATTCGAAGCCCCATGGGTGACAACAGTTGGGGGAGCACTGTTGGGCCAGGACTGGTGTGAGCATTGCCAGATAGTAGAAGAAGCAAGTTGAAGATCCTGACAAGTACCATGAATTGCTGGTGTTTTGCTGAGTAGTGGTGGCTGGCAAGTGTTGAAAGTGATGAGCAGGGAATGGGGAGTTGTGTGAGGGCTGGGATGGCCAGGTGGAGGAACAGACAAGGAGGGCTCAAGGCACAGAGAGATGGGCAGAGGGGTAGAGGGGAAGGGTGTGGGGGTTATGGGGAGAGACAGGGTGACAGAGAAGCTATGAGGGGTGAGGTGCTCCCCCAGCAGCAAAGGTGTGTACATACCAGAAGCAACTGGGGGTTTGTTGCTGAGCAGGGTAAACATGGTTAGCAACAGTAGTATGGTTAGTTTGTGTGGGTGGATGTTGTGAGGGAGTACAGTGGTGGTAGATGTGACCATGGGCAGGTATGAGTGGGTCTTGTTGACACCTAACATTGTAGCAGACACAGTGGTGCAGTGGTAGGGTTAATGTCTTTGGAACAAAAGGTACCTGGTTTGAACCCTGGTTTGGATGCCACGTTGTATGCCTAGTGATAGCCTGGGAGATGGTGCAAGGGACACTACAGAGAGTGGCAAAAGGCTGAGAATTTAGGTATGAATGACGCAGGACAGAAGTGTTAGGGGGCAGCAGTGGCAAGAGGATTGCAACCTACATGTCATGTTGCCCTCTAGTGGCTTTACAGCACAATCTGCAATAGACACTTAAAAAAACAACAACTTTAAACTGAAGAAATTCAGCACTGATATCCAAGGCAATACTGGATTAGGGGGAAAGAAGTTTAAATAAGCTGGCAGTGACATAGTCCAGTCAGGAGGAATTTGAAAATGCCTGGCAGGATAAGGAACCAAACACGGAGCTTGTGTTCTATGGACAGCCAATAAGAGCTGTCCCAAGATAAAGGCAATTGCCCTTAGAAAAGTTACAGAGACAGCCACACAACCTTGAGTTCCCGGAACGCTGTCCAGGCCATACCTGCTAGCAAGGGCTCGGGGAGTGTGGCAGCAGGCTCTTCTCACTGTGGAGGCATATAGACCCCGTCTGAGGTGCTGTTAGCCCAAATTTAGTAACTTAATGCAGAAATGCCATTACATTATCTGGCACTAGGCCTGCATAGCACATGTATGAACAGCGCTGTCAATAACAACACCTTCCATAGAGTACCATGCAGAACAGTGGCAGGAACAAATGCCGCAAGTAAAGGTAATGCCACTGGTAGTGGTCACAAAGCACACTGGTGACTGCTACCAGCGCAAACACTTATTTTAGTGGGGGCTCTTCATCCCCACAGCCCCCTTAACTACAATAATCAACTCCAAGTTGGAGTTCGAGTACAGGAGGCAAACAAAATTTTGAATGTGAGGATTAGAACCCTGATCGCCACCACTATTGTGACCAATCAGCTCCATGTCTCAGTCCTCTCTGCCACAGAAGCAGCTCATCTACCATTTTTGATTTCCCAGCCCTCATCTTCTTCCTAGTACTCTGAACAGCGACCTGGGTAGTGCTTACTGCACAGCACTGTTTAATCCCTGTCACTGTCTGTGGTACGCCACTTGGACATTGTTGTTTTTTCCTTATGCTATATTTGTAGCACTATTGTTACCGGTTATTATATTATCCACCACCAGTGATGTGTACAAATAAAAAAATGTAAAACAATGAATAGGATGCATCCTCAGGATACGAGGAGGCACTTATAAAATTACAACTGGCACTTAAGATGATGAAAAGTATAATATCAAACCTGGTATAAACTACCCAAAAGGCATATTTTCACAGCTGGTTGGCACATGTAATTGGAAATATAAACCATATAGAAATCAATTTTATGGATGTTGGAGTGAAGCAATGAGTATATAAATTTGACAGGTATTCATTTGTAATATATGGAAAATAAAAATAATACCCCCAAAATACATACAAAAAATCCCCTGTAATACACCGCTCAAAACGCAGTAATACCATCGATGGAACTCAATAATGCTATCGTTGAGACCTCATAATACTATCGATTGAAGATCTCAATGATAGTATTATTGCAAACTCACAACAGCGCAAGCGCCACCGGACAACTCGAGCAGCTTTCACTGACATGAGCTGGCTTTACTGTAACTGTCGATACAGTAAAAGCCGACTACAGATTCACATCATGTAAGCCGCCTGACTAAAAATGTCTGTGGCAAAAGAACAAAACCTGTCAGAAGAAAGGAAAAATTTTATAAAAGAGTAAGAAAACATAAACACTGCAAAAAAAACAGCTTTCGACCTAGGGCTGCTTCAAAGACGCTACGTGATGTACTCCGACTCCGAGTAGCACTCTGCACTAGGTGTCACTGGTTCCACAACAACAAAAAAAGAAAAATTACTACTGTTTTGTTTGCAGTTTCTTTAACACTGCTTGCTTTTCTTTGTTAAACTGTTCAAAAGTTATCCAAGTTGCCCGCAATCATTGGCTGTGAATTACCTCACCACCAACTCGACCCACCATTCCTGACTATTGCAAAGGTAAGAAACTACTATTTTTATTTTCCATATATTACAAAAAATAACAAATGCATTCTGGTGTAACAAGGTAGTAATTCATCTTGAGGATCTGGGGGCACTTAAAACCTCTCGAGCTACGCTCTCGAGGTTTACTGTGCCCCCAGATCCTCTCAATGAATTACTGCCTTGTAATACACCAGAATGCATCTATTATTCTATTTATATAGCACTTCTCTTGAGAGACATTTTCTTTAGGATTGTGGAACCAATGAACTCTGCAGTACAATGATTCCAAATATTAGGAATCTATTCTAAAACATTAGATATAAAGTAGGGCATTATTATATCAGATGCTCAGCCATAATGGATCTATTCCTTGGGGGCTCTCTATATCCCAGCTGTGAATGATTGCTTTGAACTTGTGCACTTTCTATAAGATTTCTACAGAAAATCTTTATTTCCTGTATATAAAGATGGCAGGCATACTTTGCAACAGAAGTGTTTTTTTTATTGTATTACGGTGGTAGTTAGCTAAAAGTTGCCTACCTCGAGGTACCTTGAGATGCCACTGAGGCACTCAAGTTACAATTTGCATTGACTGTAATGTGATTCTGCCTCTTTCTGCCTCAGTATACCTAGGTATACCTCAGTACTGAGAAACTTCTAGGTATACCTCAGTACTGAGAAACTTTCCTGTGCTACCAATGAATGATTACGACTAAATGAGCCTTTGATATAATAATGTCCTGCATTTTATTGTTTTTTTAAATTCATGCCTGACACTTTTATTTTGTATCACAGAGTTCATTGGATTCACAGTGCTAGAGAAAATGTCTCAAGAGAAGGAATATATATGGATGAACACCTAAACATTTGATATCCTCAGTGCTTCACTCCAACATGTGCAAAATGGACTTCAATATAAATTTATATTTACTGATATTGTGGTTTATATGTAAAGCTGTTTTTAATACTTTCATCTACTAACCAGCTGTTGAAAATATGCCTTGTGGGTAGTTAATACCAGGTCTGATGTTATACTTTTCATTACCTTTATTGCCGATTGTAACTTTATGAGCATCCTTGTATCCCAAGGATGTGTCACATTAGTATCAGACTGCTAATGTCTCTTTCATATATGATGCTGTATGCCATTTTACATGCAATGTGACACATTTGTAATAAAACATTTAACAACAAAACAATATGCTAATTCCTGATATCATGAACATTTACATAAATCAGTTTGCTGCCATATTGGCTCTTACTAGAGACTGTTTGTTTATGCTGCATGGTGCAACTACAAAATGCTGTATCAATTGAAAACTGATGCTCATTGAGATGCAGAGTCCAGGAGCATGACAAAGTGTTCTTGAACAAAAAATTTGACAAATACACATACTCTGGTGATGTCACCACTCACTCACTCACTCCAGCCTCCATACTAAATTGAACTTCTTTACAAATCTATTTCTCACTGCTACTTGCAAGTAACTCAATTAACATTCAAAGGACATTCAGCTGTTTTCCACAGTGTTGTAAAACTCCCAACCCATTACTATATTTTCAAAAAATCCTGCATTCTAAATAACAGTGCCTTATACTTTCTATTTCTCACTGCTACTTACAAGTAACTCATTTAACATTACAAAGAACATTTACCTGTTTCCCGACAGGGTTTGTAAAACTCCCAGCCCATTACTGTGTTATTTTAAGTTCAAGAAAACCTGCAATCTGGATGTCAGCAGGTGAATGGCGACTTAACTCAGAGCTCTACTTCGCCCTACAAACAATCCTTTGGCATTCACACTCTTCAATAATGCAATCTCCGGTTAAAGTAACCAGCTCCAGAGGGCTATGCCCAAAGAATCCACAGACTCCAGTACAGAAACTGAATTCTATGCTACAGCACAAAAAAAAGGCTTTGTTGCCAGAGACCGCAGGAGAAGAGCCAGACATATAAATGGAGGGCACAGAAGAAGATGAATGCTCCCAACTCGTTACTTCTATTCTGCAGATGGCTAAAACAGTAAAACTAATTGACAGCACCCTGGATGAACTTAGGGAGGACATCAATAAGATCAAGCATCATGCTGACCAGACCAAAATTGACCTCACCAACGTCACAGAGCAGGCCGACCACCATGACCGCCTCCTCCTTTTCCTTCTAGCAAGAGAAAGAGAATTAACCACCAAACTAGACAATCTCGAGGGTGGGTGCCACAGGCAAAATATCTGGTTTATGGTGTCCCAGAGGGCGTAGAGGATGGAACTAATGATACAGTCACCTTCCTGCAAGGAGTATTCCGAGAAGCCTTGAATCTTCCACCGAACTATGACTTGGCTATGGACTGGGTGCAACGCTCACTTGTGCACCAGCCTACACACCCAGGAGTTTGACCTCACTCATTTGTGGCCAAACCAATGTCTTATACCATTAAAGAGGACATTCTTAGACAAGCCTGGAGAAAGACATCACTCACATACAAAGAACATCACATACAAATTGACAACGACTGTACCACATTGGTACAGGACAGTCAGAAAACCATATGGCCAATTCTGAAGCAATTACATGCTAAAAATATCAAACCCCAGATCCTGTACCCAGCGCACCTCAAAATCAAGATGGAGGGTGGCCTGAATACTTTTGAGGACCTGGTAGCAGCAACTCCATACCTTGAGAGCATTGGAATCCTCATCCCCCACCTGGCTAAGGAGCGGCTAGAAAAGGAGCTGATATACTCAGCCTGGATGATTGCTAGAAGATCTCTGGCAACAGGCCCGAATGCAGAAACAGTCTCCTCGATCCTTCGAGCAGATGTCTGTGCCATGCTGAAACATTACGGCTCACCAGTACAGATAGACATCATTTTGGCATGGGAGAGAAGGGGACAACCAGACAACTCATCAGAAGCTCAGGCCTCCACATCAAAAATGAATTCCTGAATGATCAGTGAGGGACCCAAGAGATTCCAATTTTGAAGGTACCCCCCCTTCCCCCAGAGACACACCGGACTCACTCAGACCAACTCTCAGGTACTGTACCAAGCGGGACTGGATCCGGGGTACATGGGATGGGAAAGAGGTGGGGGAGCTATCTCAAAAAGCTTTGAAAAACTTAAATAAAAAAATGAAGGGTACTTCATAAAACAAAAAGGATGCATGTGCCTTGACGCTCTTGCCACATCAGGATGATATCCTTGACTTTTTGTGTACCTCAGGGGATCTATCCCGAACATTGTGAATGATTTTCATTTTTACAATGTGCCCTGATGAAAAACAGGGGAAATTTACATCAGTTTGGGTCCTGAGGCACAATGAATACTGGCAGAAACATGCTACTACTGGCTCACCACTTGGGCAAGAAAGAACAGGGGAATGGGAAGGACTCAATCTGTCCTGTAACTAATATACTTTCAGACAAACAAAGGGACATAAAAGTTTGAGTTAGGTAGCAGTGGATGCACATCTAAAGAGGGGAAGGTGATTAAATTGAAGCGGGATATGGGTATTATAATGAACGCCCCCTTCTCTTATATTTTCCACCTAAAGGGCATAAGGGAGCATTGAGATGACTGATAAGTAAAACATGATTTGGCTGCTAATTCTTTTGTTGACATTGACCACTTGCCATGGGGAGGGGTCACGACCCAAGATGTTCCCCTTACAATGGCGTTACCCCATACCACACTGGGGAAGATGAGTCTGTGTGAAGACTATACCTCGCAAGGAGTTTTT
Organism: Neoceratodus forsteri; assembly: GCA_016271365.2. NCBI lineage: Eukaryota > Metazoa > Chordata > Ceratodontiformes > Ceratodontidae > Neoceratodus > Neoceratodus forsteri. The sequence continues at coordinate 1,208,335,555 of CM057453.1, read as the reverse complement.
TCTCCTTACTGGCCTAGGAAGTCACACAGTAATAAGTTGGGAGTTTTCCTAACTGAAGCGCAACTACTTATACAAAGAGGGAACCCAAGTAAACATTTTAACACCTTGTATCTGCTCCTGTAGTGAGCAGACCCTGATCCCTTCTTCAAGTTATTTCTGTCTGTGAATGGGAAGAGGAGCCCAGAGAGGGTATCCTACCCATACCTTATTTGGTTTGGTGCAGTCTAAACTTCCAGCAGAGAAACTTAGAGCTGGAGAACAGTTAAATACATTTTTACAGGTTATACTCCCAACTTGTGGAAGAAGTTGGAACTGTTTTTATAATTTAAAGTTTTGGAAATACATGTTAAGTATTGGGTTAAATGTTCAAATATTTGAGAAACAGGAAAGGCATCATTCTGAAGCAAGGCAACAGTACTATATTTCTCAGAATGCCAAAGCAGGCAAACTAATCTTAATGAGGAGTACCAGAAAATGCTGTCAACAGGCTGAGAGAGACAGATTGTTTATTGATTGAGGGCTGGGAAAGACATGGAGACCCTCAAACAACACATTGACCCACACAGATGGTAAAAATGGCCACAATTAACACAAAGTCTTATCCTATAATATTAATGGGGTTAACCACCCCATTAAATGGAAGCACATTCAGAAATTTATTCGAACTCAGAAATGTGTGATTAATTTCTTACAAGAGACCCACTTAACCCTGAAAGAAGCTTTAAAGCTTAAAACCAAGGGTTTCCCAGTTGTCTACCAGGCCTCACTGGAAAAAGGTAGAAAGAGAGGAGTAGCTATAACATTGTCTGAGAATTTCCCATTCAAAGAGGTGGAGGTGGCGACTGACACAGGGGCACGTTATCTAATCCTGGTGGGAAAAGTACAAGACTTGTGGGTAACACTGGTTAATGTGTATGCCCCCCTGGGGTCTCGAATTACTTTTTATGCAGACCTACTGCAACTTGTGACGCAGAAAGCAAAAGGAGTAGTGATAGCTTTTGGGAGATTGGAATTTAATCTTAAATAGAAGATGGGATTCTACTTCTGGTATCTCTATTCTAGAGAGGCGAGTTGCAATCCAGGTTTAAAGACTCCTGAAGGATTCAGGAATAGTAGACGTCTGAAGAGAAAAATACCCCATGGTCAAGGATTTCACCTACTACTCACCTCGACACAAGATATACTCTTGATTGGATAGGTTTTTTGGTTTCGATAGGGACATTTCTCTCTGTCAGGATATGTGGGTGGGCACAGCCACACTCTTGGACCACCAGCCCATCTTTTTGAAACTGGACCTACAGCTCCCTAAAAAGCCTACACACTGGAGGCTAAATATAACTTTACTAAGGGATGAAGACATTAAAAGAGAAATAAAGCAGGTAACTAAACAGACAGTTGAAACCAACGACAAGCCAGGCACCACAGCTCAAATACTATGGGACACAGTTAAGACCATGGTGAGAGGGAAGTTAATTTCCCTTGCCTCCTTTAAAAAAAAAGAAAGGCTCCAGCAAATGTAGAGTCTTACGGCACAGTTAAGATCTCTAGAAACACAACAAAAACAACACTGGATTAATGAGAGGGATTCTGAAATCAAAGTAATCAAAAATAAAATACAGGTGCTAAATAAATTAGAAACAGAACAGGCACTACACTATCTAAAGCAGACATATTATGAAGGGTGGTCCAAAGTGGCAAAACAACTAGCCTACTGCTTACATCAGAGGGCAGCCAAAGACACCATAACTGGAATAAGAGACCCAAGTTCTGGAATATTAAGGCATAAATGGGAGCAGATAACAGACTCCTTTGTATCATATTATAAGACCCTGTATAGGGCAGAGAAGGTGACACTGGTAGAAGATACAGATAATTTCCTAAGAGGCTTGGGGTTACCCAAATTAAGTGAGACCCAGGCACAGACCTTGATGGCCCCAATATCTATAGTTAAGATTGCTGCCATAATCAAAATACTGAAGCCAGGGAAATGTCCAGGTCCGGATGGTTACAGCAGTTAGTTTTACAAAGTCTTTGTCCAGAGATCACATCCTTCTTGAAAAGGGTCTATAACTTGATTTGGCTGGAGTAAGAAACAGCTCCACCATCCTGGAATTACACCACCATCACAGTAATTCCCAAAGGGGAAAAGGATCTGAAATAATGTAGTTCCTATAAGCCTGTCTCCCTCCTAAATGTAGACTATAACATTTTTACAGCCATTTTGGCTAACAGAATAAACCCACTCCTGACACAAATCATAAAACTTGATCAGACTGGGTTTATTGAGGGGAGACATGCCCAAGAGGGGGTCAGAAGAACAATCAATGTTGTAGACCTGATAAACAAACACTGCACCCCCGCTTGCCTCCTCAGCCTAGATGCCAAGAAGGCGTTCGACCAGGTGGATTGGAACTTTCTGTTCACAGTCCTGGAGAGGTTGGACTTTTCCAGGCCTTTCCTGGCTGTGGTGAAGTCCCTCTGTGCTGCCCCAGAGGCCTGTGTAAGAGTCAATGGGGGCATCTCACAAAGGTTTGCCCTGGGTAGAGGTATCCATCAAAGTTGCCCAATGTTCCCTTTACTGTTTGCTATTTACACTGAACCCCTGGCACAGGCAATTAGGGAGGACCCTAACATAGTGGCCCGGCTTTGGACTGGTACCTCCCGGTCCAGTCATATTTTGCCGGTGCTGCATGGACTGCACTGACTGCTAGTATAGTGGTATATCACCTTTAGAGTCAGTATTCTGACTTTTAAAGCCCTACATGGACTTGGTCCGGACTACCTGAAAGAGCTCCTGGCCCCTTACTGCCCTGGGCGATCACTCCGCTCAGCTGATGAGAGGTTGCTAGATATCCTGAGGGTGTGTTTGAAATCCTCTGGGGCCCTTGCATTTATGCATGTGGCTTCTACTCTCTGGAATTCTCTACCCCATCAGTCACAGGAGTGCGTGACCATGGAGGGATTTAAAAAGGCCCTGAAAACATACTTATGGATTCAAGCGTTTGGCGACTGACTCTACTCGCCTGGCTGCATCAGTTGTTTTATATATTTTAAGATTTGAAATGTCTGATGTGTTTTTAGACTCTGTAAGGCGCCTTGATTTTTGAAAGGTGCCATTGAAATAAATGTATTATTATTATTAGGGGAGTTCTTGTGAGGGATAAAGAGCACAAAATCTCATTATATGTTGATGATGTACTGCTCTACATAATGAATCCAGAAGAGTCCCTGCCTAAGGTCTAGGACTTACTGAATAAGTTTAGCACACTCTCGGGATATGCTCTAAATAAAAATAAAACTGAAATCTTAAAATGTTATTTCACCCCCCTCCCCTGAAATGAACGATCTTCTCCCCCTTCAGTGGTGCTCCCCCAAAATTAAATATTTGGCCACGTATATCCCTAAGAATTTAACTCAACTCTTTACTAATAATTTCGACTCTCTCTTCACACAGATCAAACAAGACATAAAAAATGGGAACTCCTGAACCTGCCCTTATACTCCCGAATTGAAACAATATCCATGAACGTCTTACCCAGGTTCCTATACCTTTTTCAATGTCTCCCAGTCAGGATCTCTCTGGCACAATTCAAGATTTGGCAAAGAATAATTATGGCATTCATTTAGGCTAACAAAAAACCTAGAATAAAAACCCAGCTACTTCAATCTAACAAGAAAGATGGGGAAAGGGCAATCCCCAACCTCAAAGATTACTTTCTAGCCTCCCACCTCCAGTGCACCCTCCTCTGGTCAACACCAGGTTACCAGGCACTCTGGAAGATTATCAAAAGGGAAGTTACAGAGGGTATCCCTCTAGAAGTGAGAATATTCACTCTCAAATGATTGCTACAAGACAAAGGCCCCTCATTATATTCAGTTAGGAATACCGAGGTAGCAGTACACAGACTTTGGGTAAAACATAAATGCCTTGGGGAACTGTGGCCACTGAGAAGATTTGCGTGGGACAGAGACTTTGAGCCAGTGAGACAAGACCTTATGTTTAGGAGAGGGAGTAGGCTGGACCTGAAGTCCCTTGGGCAATTTTTGGATGGTAATAACATTAGGGAATTTTTAGATATTAAAATACAGTTTCAGCTGAGGAATTCAGACCATTTTAGGTACCTTCAGCTCAGGGCCCACATTCAGAACCTTCGAAAGGAACACGGCCCTATAGTGGAACAACAAGAACTGCAGGTCATTATGAATGAGATTATGACCTCACAAACAAGTAAAGGTCACATCTTTGCTATCTATGGGGCACTCAGAAATAGAGGAGGAGGACACTCGGCCCATCTCAAGAATAGGTGAGAGACGGAGTTGGGGGAGCAACTACTAAAGAAAGAGTGGGACATCATTTTCACTCAGGCACATCACACAACTTACTCCCAGAGATGGAAATAGTTTGCTTGGAAAATCAGATCATGTTTCTTCATCACTCCGGTAATGAAGAATAAATGGGACAAGGGACACAACCCAGCTTGCTGGAGAAACTGTGGGGAAGAGATAGCTAACCACCTGCACATCCTGGGGCTCTGCCCAAAACTGACCCAATTCTGGAGCGAAGTTACTAGGCCTCTATAAAACATATTTCCTGTAGAAGACCCTCTTAATACCAAACATCTGGTGTTGGGGCTGGTTCCCAGAGGAGTGAAGAGTAAAGACCAGATATATTTGTGGAATGTCCTGGTGACTGCCGCCCACAAAGCTATCACAAGAAAATGGCTACAGCCAGCCCCACCTCTACTAGAACACTGGAGTGTGGTGGTCGAAGAGATCCAGGATATGGAGGAACTGACCCACAAAATTAATTCTAGATCCACAGTCTTTCTAAATAGATGGACAAGATGGATAATGTGGCAGGAGGCACTGAAGGGGATACCACAGGAATGGGAGGGCCCACTGAGATAGGGGACAGGTAAGGACAGCCTGACTTACAGGAACCTCCTAATACAATTTCTAATAAACTCACCTTACTGACCTGCACCTATATAAAATCAGAAGGTAGAAAGGGGGCTGTGCCCAAGGACTGCTCATATTTAATGAAGAATTTGTAAGAAGTTATATTAAAGTATAGACTAGTTAAAATGCTATGTATCAACTGAAATGAGCCTGTCATTTGAAAGAAGTGAAATGTAAAAGCATTTGAGATAATAAAATTCTGTATGTATGCCTGTAACCTTAATAAACTTAAATTTAAAAAAAATCACAGTGCCTCACAGTTGATGTTCCTCACTGCTTGCTGAAACTAACCTAATTAGCAGTAACAAACACATTCACCTGTTTCTCATACTGTGGGTAACACTCCCAGCCCATTCAGAAACACTTAAACACACTCAGAACACAATCAAACAGTGCTCTCAGTATAGCCTAGCGGTTAGAGTAAGTAAGCATTAAGGCATGACAAAGGTGGCATCTAATGGGGAATTAATGCATGGTTGGGATCCTTGTGGCACAAGGCCAAAGGCCGAGTGCCTACAATGGCCCAACCATGCATTAATTCTCCATTAGATGCCACCTTTAGAGTGCCTTAATGTGCTTATAACATGGTAAGTGCAAGGCAAATATTGTTGAGATACTGTTTTATTTACAATGAAAGACAAATGAGGAGAACAAGTTTTGTTACTTCAGAAAATATGGTTCACTTCTCTCTCTTTGAAAGGTTGTGTCTAACTGAAAGCCTGCACGTGCAAGTTGTATAGTATACATTCATTAATGTTTTGCCTCACAATGTATTACATACACATAAAGGGTAGATTAAGTAAGAAGACACAGATAATTATTAGATATTGGTATTTGTGATGCACACTTACTGTGTTGTTCGATCTATTCCTACCTCACATTGTTACCCCCTACATGGATCCCTTAGGTTAATGCATTATGGTTGGTTTTCCCTGATTTGCATATGGCTGCTGATTATTCTGACCAATAGGTGGCACTCTGAAAACAGCACAGGAATTCGGTATAGAATTGTGGTGCGAAGCATTTGAAAGAGTGTCTTCGTTACGCCACGTATTGGTTGGAATCGAATACCAATTGCGTTTCACAGTGTCTGGTCATAATGCCACCTATTGGTCAGAATCGTGGTAGGTGTTTCAAAGAAAGAATAAGTTTGTGAGTGCATTCATGATTGGTACTTCAATGTCAACGCAGCATTATTGTTTCAATAATGCCATGTTGCTGTTATACCAGCCAACTCATTTCGACGAATCTGCATTCAGCTTTTCCTCCTGGTCACTTTAGTCATGTTACAATGAGCTTTAGACAAGCTTAGTACATCCAGCACACCAGACCTGGGTTTGATTCTCACAACCCCCACATCCACACCGTGTGACTCTGAACAAGTCACCTCTAAAACTCACCCAGTTACCAAACAATAAAATAAAAGAACACACAGCAAACAGGAAAATGACACAGGAAAACATAACTATACTTTGGAAGCTCTCACCCCCATTGTATAAATAGCACACAAAATGGGCAGGTTGTGCGCTATGGATAATATTCTCACTCCTGCATCATGAGCTCTGGATACTCACGCTCATGCCTTCAGCACTCATGAGTATCCAGAGCTCACTCTGCAGGAGTGAGAATGTTATCTATATCACACTACTGCCAATTATGTATTTATATATATATATATATATATATACATATACATATATGCTTACTCTTACCTGACGCCAGCTAAATGGTACTTGGCTGAAGACCAGACTATTTAACCTACAGAGAAAGGATATTTTAATAAAAATTTAATAAAAACAAAATAATAAATTTAAGTTTCTCTTTATATCTTCTAAAAATAAAGATAAACAGGGACCCTGGTTTTCCATTTTTACCAGTAACACCGGTAACAATCACAGAATCCTGCTTGGTTTGCGGATTTTGAATTCTTGTACCGGTGCCTCACAGAAATTACATGTCACACAGAATCTCTAAGATTTCAGCATTTTTTTACATTTTTTTTTATTTTCTCTTTCTATGTCCCCTTCTCACAGCATCAGTCTCCACTTTTCAGGCTGGGTATCCCTTAGCTTCACCCCCAGGTAATGCTCAGGAGCTCCCGTGGTCCTGCCCCTATCCTACCTGGGTTGTACCCCACCAGGTGGAAAGGGAGGGGACCCCAGGACCCATCCACACTCCCTTAGTGTGTGTCAGGCAGCTCAGTGGGTCCCTCATGGAGCCTGGTTATGAAGTCGGGGGCACCTGGGTCCCTTCTGCCAGTGGCCAATGTGGGGTGATTGTTCCTGGTTTTCTGGTCTCTGTCCCTGAGGGCACTGGTACTAGAGAAGATCCAAGGAGGTAGGTCACCTAGAGACATGCCACTGCTCCAGATCCTGGCTAGGGTCCTCCCCTCCTGATCACTCTGCAGCACCATTGCATCACCACCTGTGGTCACACAGGTGGTGGTAAAGAAGCAGGACATGCAGCCCACCTTCCCTGGAGGAGAACAGCAGTCCCCCAGGTGCTCAATCCTACCCCCTGGCCAGACCTCCAGCAACCCGAGTTCACTTCTGACCCTGGGTCGCTGGCATTGCAAGCAATAGTGCTGCCGCAGAGCCAGCAGGCCGACCCAGATTTCAGCATCTTAAAATGAATGCTGCTGTGCTTTGCATTGTTTCGTTTTTGCTGCATATAGAGTCAGTAAGGAAATCACCCGCACTGCTTTGTTGTAATCAGCCATTCAGTTTAACCACCCATTCCTAGTGGTTAGAGTAACAAGCAGTGAATGAACTAGGTACATCCAGCAGACTTGGGTTTGAGTCCCACAACCTCCACTTGCATACTGTGTGACTCCAAGCAAGTCACTTAACCTCCCCAGTGCTTCTAGGTTACTTCTGAAAACAGACAGTCCTGCCTAGTGGGCCTTACCTGCTTTACAAAGAATATAAAAAAAATACCAATATGTGTTTACTACATCATAGAATAGTAGTCAGGGTACCATGTAATTTACCTGGGTTTTACTTGGGTTGAAATGATTTTGTATAGGTAAAGATAAATGTTCAGATACATTTGTATGTGTTTTATAAGTCTGTTTTAAGATTTTAGTTAGGTGTTTATTGTATTCTTTGCATATAAGCATCTAGGTTGTAGATTGCTAAATGCAGGATCACTGTTACCAACTAGCTTATTCAAGTTTATAACCAGTAGGGCCATCCACAATCCTCAGTTGTCTGAATGAAAACTAGTCTGAATGAAAGTATGTTCACAAAGAAGAAACTGCCTTACTACTTATGAAAATACTTCACAGTTAGCACCCCATTTAGGTGAATTGGATCATTTGCAGCTTTTCACCCACCTACTGTTTCAGTCTCTGTGACAACAAAAGGTTTTCTGATAGACTGCTTCAACAAAAAGCAAATGTTAAGTATTTAAGTGTACTTATGTTTGGCCAGTGGATTTTGAAAGCACAATCAATGACGTACGGAAGGTAAGACCCCAGGGGCTATATGATGCTGGTGGGTAGAGTAGTGCTCAATTCACATTTGAACAAAGACATGAAAACTGGGATACCCTTTTCATGGACTCCAAGGGAAAAAAAAAAGCATCCACATGTCTGGTAGATGCATAAATCCATTTGAATGTCCTCCATTAATCACTTGTGGATTTTTTAGGTGAAGACACTTTATTTCAAAGAAGCAACTTCAAGCAGTTTTTTTAACCCCTGGCCATTCACTCCTTCAGGCCTGCCAAGGCCCCCTACCATCACTGCTGAGTGCCGACCACCATCCACTGCTCCTTACTGCTGTGCTACCAGGTAACCCAAAGTAACCCTTCATTGAGTGGGCCCCTACTCCTGTGGGAGGCTACCAGGGGAGGAGAATTGCCCTAAAGAGCTTCCAGTGTATCCTGAGCATGGCAGGGGCCAGAACGGACACATGTCTGGGGATTCTGGCTTATGGAGGGACCAACAACTGTCCTTCGGTTGGTTCAGTGGGTGTTTTCCCATTTTCTTGGGAGCGTGACAGGCCACACGATGTCAAGGCACAAGCCGACGTCCATCACACTCCCTCCTGCAGTGAAGGCTGACATGTTGTTGTGCCTCTGGCCTCCACCAGGGCCAGCAAATGCTGAGCCATGAACCCACCCTCCATCCCAGGAGAAGGTGAGTGGTCATTGGACACTCAAGCCTTCACCCACCAGCTGGCCCTCCAACACCCAAGTCTGCTCCCTAACCCTGGTCAACAGTGTCACAGGTAGAAATCCAATTCAAGCAGTTAAATTATAGATAGGAAAAAACAAAGGTAGTCCACCTTAGCGGTGATGGTTCAGATTAATTCACATCTGAGTTCTAACAAGCAAAGAGATCAAGTCATTTGTAACTTGTGCATGTGGGGTGTGGGTGCTAAAGAAAGGGGATCATAGTGCTGTCACTACTGCCATCACCCCAGAGAGATGTGGACTGCATTGTTGCTACTGCCATCACACCAAAGGGGTGGGGGCTGTAGTGCTTCTGCCATCACCACTGGTTCATGGGGAATGTAGTACTGCTGCTGTCCCACCTGAGGGATGGGGGCCATAGTGCTGATACTGCCATCACACCTGAGGAATGGTGAATGTAGTACTGCTGCCATCACACCTAAGGGATGGGGGCCACAGTGCTGCTGCTTCTATCACACCTGAGGTAGGGAGGTTGTAGTGCTTTTGCTGCTGCCATCACACCAGAGGATGGGGTCATAGTGCTGTTGGTGCTGCCATCATACCTGAGGGATGGGGCAGAGTGCTGCTTCCATTACACCTTAGGGATGGGGGCTATAGTGTTGCTGCTGCCTTCACATCTTGTACCTAAAATAACTTTAAATTGGTACAAGGATGGAAGGATGTGTAATAGTGGAAATCAAAATTGCTAAAACACATGTTAGCAGAGTTAAAAATTGTTAAATAAAGTACACAAAACCAAACCCATTAAAAGCGGATTTTGGCTTAGCAGACACCGGTGACAATGCCATTTTTTACAATGTGCAAAACGGAATATGCCCTTTTTCAATCCCGGTAAACCAGTGTCCCTGAAGATAAACATTGCATAATAGAAATATACCATTCCAGGGTGTGTGTATATGGGGGGGGGATTTACCACTTCTTGTGTGATTAAGTCACTCGGCCTGTGGCCTTGTGACCAAACCACACCAGGCATGGTAATTCCCCCCATATACCCACACCTGTTGTGGTATATTGCTTTAATACACTGGATCTGCATTGTAATGATGCTGAAGCACTTCTGTTTTGGGAACTGGCTTGAACGGGGCATGGTAGCAGCTATAGGGAGTGAAGAAGGCACCGGGCAGAGGTGCCATATGGCATAGAAGACAGCTGAGAGGACCGGGTAGGGAGGTTGGCATCACAATGATATTATGACAGAACCCAAGGTGAAATCAGCCCTGTCATAATAGGACCACATTGCCAACCCCCTACCAGGTCCCATCAGTTGTTTTACATGCCCTATGGCACCTCTGCCAGGTGCTTACTCCACTCCCTATACCTGTCACCATGCCTCCATCATGCCAGTTCCCAAAACAGAAGTGATTCAGCATCATTAAATTGTAGACCCGGTGTATTTTCTAATTTTTTGTTCAAGATCACATTGACTTACTCCTGGACTCTGCATTTCAATGAGAAACAGTTTTCAATTTATGCAGCATTTTGCAGTTGCACCATGCAACATAAACAAAACAAGCATTTTTCAATGCCAAATGTTTGCTTGCTGGCACTGGCATTGGCAGTGTAGAAGTTACAGAGCTGAATAATAGGAATGGCAGCGAAGTATTGAACTGAAGCCAACCCCACCACCACCCTGCAGAGAGTGACAGGCATTGGGGTGTGCCTTTGGGTCGTCAGGCATAACGACCACACCATTTCACCTCACCCTACCCTGCAGACACTGACAAGTATCACGGTGTGCCTTAGGGTCTTTGGCTCTTTTGCGCATCCCATTCCATCAGGAAATATGATGAAATGGGAGCGGTATAGGAGAATGGGGTGAAGTTTGGCCTGAAGAGTCCGAGGCACACCTTGATGCCTCTCACTGGCTGCAGGGTTTGGGTGGGTGGAATAGTATGAGCATGACAGGCAAGAATCCCAAGTCACACCCTGATGCCTGTCATACTCTAAGGGTGGGGCGTTATGGTTGGAAACCCTAACGCCTCAGGCATTCGTTGTATTTCATCCAAATTTTCAACATGGTTTTTTGTGACCCCCACCTCATGAACAGTGGCAGTATCAGTTTGTTAGCCAAAACTGCCTTTGCACAGCTGAGTATGGCATTTGGCACCACAGGTGCAAAACACATTCCGAACAGGATGTGAAAAATGACAGCGGTACTGTTCATGGGGAGGTGTAAAAATGGCAATGTTGAAAATCTGCTGTGAAATCTTAAAAACTGGTGAAGTCACTGCAGCGCAGTATAGAAACTATGAAACGACACCTGTAATGTAACTAGTTTGGGGATTTTTACAGTAGATTGTTAACACAGGCATTTTGGGACCTCCAATCATGAACAGTGTCAGTGTGAATTTCTTTATCTGTCCGAACAATTGATTTCCACAGCGACCACATCTCTGCACTGAAAGTGTGAAAACACATTTTCGGCCATGTTGTGGAAAATGACAGCTGTACTATTCATAGGAGGTGTGGAAAAATGCCACTGGTGAAAATCTGGACTGAAAATATTACAAATTCATGAACCCTCTACAGTGCGTGGAAACTGCATGATGCTCACTCATAGCACAGTCATTTTATGGAGTTTGTCACCAAATTTTCAACATAGCCATTTTAAGACCTCTGCTCATGACCAGTGTCACTGTGATTTTCTTAATCTGTCCCAAACATTGTTTTCAAGAAACCGACTGCCATTGTGCGCCATATGTGCAGAAACACCTTTGGGTGAGATGTGAAAATGGTAGCAGCACTGCTCATAAGGAAGTGCAGTAAAATGGCACTGTTGAAAATCTGGTGTGCAAATATTACAAATTTGCGAATCCACGAAAGGCATAGGAACTCTGCAACGCATGTCAAAACAGTCATTTTACAAATTTTTCACCAAATTTTCAAAATAGCCATTTAAGACCTCTGCTCATGAACAGTGTCACTGTTATTTTCTTAATTTGTCCCGTACATTGATTTCAGACCGACTCGTGCATTCTGCGCTACATGGCGGAAACACATTTTGGGTGAGATGTGAAAATGACAGCTGTACTGCTCATAAGAAGGTGTGGTAAAATGGCAATGTTGAAAATCTGGAGTGAAAATATTGAAATTTCGTGAACTTACGAGCCTCGTGAGGAACTAGCGCACCTCAATAAAACAGTAATTTTGGAATTTTGGCAGCAAATTTTCAACATGGGGTTTTGGGACCCTTCTCATGAATGATGTCACTGTCATGGTGGTATTCAGGCCCAGAGGGTGATTTTGCAGTCACTGCACAAAATCACCCTTCGGGCCCGAATAACGCCATGACAGTGACATAATTCATGAGAAGGGGTCCCAAAAACCCCATGTTGAAAATGTGGTGCAAATATTCCCAAAAATGCCCGAGATATGCAATAAAGTTGAACCCCCCCTATGTAACCCATTATACAGCTCACCGGCATTTCCTCAGTTCGCGGTCGGCTTTGAAGAGTGCAGGCGTGTTCCCGGTGCGAAGATCGTGGCGCGGTCTGGAGGTGAAAGTATGGGGTGAGGGGTGTGGAAGAAAGGCAGGGTGCGCCAGTGGGTGGGTGCGGGTTGTGGGAGGGGTTGGGAGGCGCTCCATGGACAGTTTATTTTACAGGTTTAAAAAAAAAAAAAAGGCGTCGTGGGACGTTGTCACGCTGGGAGTGGGCTCCCAGCGTGGCACAAGGACTTGGGAGGGGCATTCAGCCGATGGGGATGGGCACCCCACCGCCAAAGGGACTACAGAAAAATATAAAGATATCAAGTATTCCAGGAACGTAAGAAATAGTCTTTTCAATTTTTTACAAGGGGCTTTTGGGGGAAAAACACACGCACTTCAAGTTTTATCAAGGCTATCTCAGACACAATCATTTAGCTGTGAGGGGAACCAAAATGCACGTAGCCAGGGCTGGACTGTGATGTATAGGTCCCACCAAGAAAATAAACGGGGAGTCCAGGGTTCATGCACAGCATCCTGCTTCGATCTGGGTGGTGTACACCGACTCTATATCTGCATTAAGAAATAAAAAAAAACTACACTTAGAAAATGTATGATATAGGAGTGAATCTTCAGTGTTTTGCTAGGTGTACAAATGAATTAATGGAGTCAGTCCACTGACTAAAGTGAAATTGCCATTTAAATACATTACTTTTGAAAGCAATCTCGCTCCGAAAAAGTGAGACAAGATGACAGCACACGCTAAGCAAATCCTTCCTTAAAAATCGGTAATGAAACTGCCTAGTCATGCCGCACAGTTACAAAATATTGAAAAAGACCACCAATTCATTTCAGGGAGTTGAGACAGTTCAGAATCTTTTCCTCGTCACTCATTTGCCCGTCCTTTGATTCACATTCTGACCTTGACAACTTAAACTACATACGATTAAACAATGACATGACTCAACATGCTGTAATATTCTCTAGGCATGCATTTATGAGTCGATCACTGCCAGTCCCCAAGACTTATGTAACTTTTCACTGAGCTAATCGCAAATCAAGTCGGAAAGACCACTGGCGAATGACAACAACACTAGTCCTGCCCAGATATCAAACAGTCATTTTAATCAGCACACGCAGAAGTCTGCATTTTCAAACAATATAACAAACCTGCTGTAGCCACTTCTATAGAAAACTGGCCCGTGTAACAGAACACAAAATCCCGAACTTGCATGCACAGCTTGCACTTCATGCGCACTGTCAGCTGGCAGGAGCAATTGGTAGAACAGGTTGGTAATCGAGCTCATATGGGCACTTCCCAACCTCAAGGGTGTGTGAGAAATTCATGGGCAAACAAAATTTGCCCAGGGTTACACAAACCTGCTTGGGAACAGACATGAAAGAAAAAAATAGCTGTCACAAGGATCACGGTGATTAGACTTGAGGACTTGAGTCTGCGATCAAGGAAATACACACATACGAGACCTTCAGATGCTGCACCAACCATTCCTTCAAGAACAAATGCTGTGGCAAAAATGCTGTGACAGGTCACGCTTGTTCGAAATGAGCTGTTGGCAGACTCCATGCACCACACTATGTGGGACAACACTCAGTGTCGCGTCGTGCCAGCGTCGCGTGTTGGGGGGAGAGCTCTGCTCACTCAAGCAGAGCTCTTTCAACTGTATGCCACTGCATTTTTTCAGCTGTCATAGTCAGCTTCAGCAGTGATTGGCGCTCTGCGACCGCGCCTGAAAATACACTGACTGAATTGGAAGAGGCTGACACACCCCTGGAAAACTTGTATGATGGCACTATGTTTCTTGCACATGTGTGCAAGCAAACATAAAAAGGAGCTCTGCAGTCCATATAGCATGATCAGTTTTTTCATCCACATTCTTGTATCCACAAAACTGATACATATTTACAAATGTTGCACCTGTTGCACCCTCAGTGTCCCTGCAGCCCCCGTTCCCCACATTTCATCCATGGTTAACCCCCTCCTCAGTGGGTCACGTAGACTTGCGCCGGGGGGGGTTTATGGATCCCTCCATCAAATTCCACAGGTGTGCCCAATATTTGGCACAGCCCTGCAGTCGTGGCAACTCTTGGTTCTTTGATGCAGGGACCACTGATTTTGCAAATTTGGGTGCAGGTTCCCTGATGCACCTGGAGTTTACTACAGCCCTAGATCACCACAAATTGCAATGATCTAAGGGCTCTTTGAAAATCAAACACAGATAGATAGAAGACACAACACAGTATCAAGGTAGCCAACTAGGAAACAAGCAAAAAAGTTACATGGATCTGTTTTATTGAGGGGGGAGAGTTAGTCAAGGCACTGGTGACAATTCCTTATTCTTACAATAAGGGTTATGGGAATTTTTTAAATGTACAGTTTCTCCCATTCTACCTGGTGCCAAATGGTCCTGCTAACGTGATCAAGCAACTCCAGACCCTGTGTTGCTTGTCATGTCATAATATTAGATGCTTAACCAGAACGTACTAGCAGAATTCCACAAAGGAAAACATTTTTATTAATTATTATTATCTTGCAAAGCTTTCACAGCAAAAGGATGTGAAAACAAGGAAGACTTGATCGGTACTGTTGGTGGGAGAAGTGAAATATTAGCTATGCGATTTAAGGTATAAGATGAATTAAGCAATAAGGCATGACATGGTATGCGTTGTACTTGGATAACAGCACACCTTGGTTGAACTGAAGCATGATGCCGAAGGTGGAGTGCTTCCACTACCTGATAAGTGATGTTATCCCAGCACAATGCACACCCTGGAGTGCCTTATTGTAATTGTGAAATGGGTCCTCAAAGTATTTTTAAATATTATTTTCTACATTTGTTTTTATTTTTCATTTTAAATGAAATATGGAAAAGGAATATAAAAGTTCAATAGGGCAATATGCATAAAAATACTGTTGTCCAATTGATGACATCTAATATTTATAGGTGACCAGTAGGTGGCATCAGAGGCTGTTTTTTTTTCACTCAGAGTAAATACTGTATGGGCAACAATGCATCAAGGAGAGCAGCAGTTGGACTGAGCTGCAGTGTGTGCCTCAGTGAGAGGGAGCAGAAGTTTTACTGAGCTACAGCCAGTCCTAAGAATGGAAGCCAAGGCAGAGATGTTATTCTGGCTACTGCAAGCAGCAAGAGCACCAGCTATGATGGAGCCTGGGCTTGCTGTTTGAGCCGCAGTTGGTGACTCGGCAAGTATTCATAGTGCCAGCCATGACACAGCCCCAAACAGAGCCACTAGTTTAAACCACGGTCAGCAAGTAGTGAGGGCAAAGAACATGATGGTGCCTGTAGTATGAACCACAGTTAATGGCTTGGCAAGTACTGAGAGTGCCAACCATGAAGGAGCTGTTTGTCTTAGCCACGGTCAGCAGCTCAAGTGACATACCATTGCCAAAATCATGGCACATCTTCTAAAGTGCTGGCAGGGACAAGTGAGAAGTCTGAGCAATTACTGAGTTCTGATTCCTTTAATTTTAAGAGGAAAAAGAGAAAGGGAGGTAGTGCTAGCCCCAAAACAATCCAAAACTTGAGAAAACAAGGGTGCCGCTACTCAAGCATCTTTCACAAAGAAGGAAGTACTGGGCTCATTATTTCAATTCAAACGTCCATTCCTTTATTTTTCACACTAAAAGACATTAAAAACTCCTGCTACTCAGGCATACACCTACAGGTTCTGACATTTTGTGCTCATGAGCTTTGACAGACAGTCCAGTACTTAGTTCTTTGTGAAAGATGTTGGTGAGTGGCACTCTTGTCTTCTCAAATTTTTGAGAGGCCCCAGACAGAGCCACAAGTTTGAGTCGTGGTTGGCAAGTACTTCACATATAGCGAGAATAGCAGCTGATATGATGGAACTGCTTGTTTGAGTCACCAGTGGCAGCTCAAGTGAAAGACCTTTAAGGAA
Organism: Neoceratodus forsteri; assembly: GCA_016271365.2. Lineage (NCBI taxonomy): Eukaryota > Metazoa > Chordata > Ceratodontiformes > Ceratodontidae > Neoceratodus > Neoceratodus forsteri. The sequence continues at coordinate 1,208,319,036 of CM057453.1, read as the reverse complement.
AAAATGGTGAGTGTTCTGAAGCACTGTCAGGGAGTTGAGAGAAAACAGATTATTTTGTGAATCCTGATTCTTTTGGTATTCCATGTATAAGGCGACCGTGATTGAGCACTTTCAAAAAGGGTGACTCAATCACAGTGCCTTTACACAGGGCTACTGGGCAGGGAGGGTGACCGTATAGGGGGTTCGGCAATTATAGTGACAGGATGTCGCTATGTATACATGCGCGCTAAAGGGATGGGGAGGGACCATGCCGTGTGATGGGTGGAAGGGGAGAAGGGTTTGTTGGGCATATTGCGGTGGTGGGCTGCTGAGCTGGCCGTGTGGCATGGTGTGTTGTTGACAGGCTGGAGTTGGAAGGGTGGCGGGTTCAGTTCTGGGTGCACTCGTTTTTTGCACTGGGTCACAGTTTTTTTTTTTCTTTTTTTAGATTTGCACCTCCCTTGGAGTTGATAATCCTTTAGTAGGAGGGTGTGGGGGGCACAGCCCCCCACATAAAACAATAAAATTTAAATCTTCGGTGCTGTCTTTATTTTCGCTGCGAGTCAACATCGGCCAAATTCATTTTCAGTGATGTAGACTCACCCAAACGGTGATTGCTATTACACGTCACCGTTATCACATGGAACCATTCTTTTAATTTTTAAATATTGAATCAAAGTCTGTGGCACAGTGGCTAAAAAAGCCAGGATCAGAACCACAGATGCATGGGTTTCTAGAACAGTTCAGATGCTGGTAAGCTAAAGGATCCTCTTCCTGTGCTGTTGTGCTGAGAAAACAGCACTGGTTTCTGAGATTCTCAGCCAATCAGCTCTCTAAATTTTAGGTCCCATTTAATAATGTTTATTAGTATTACACTTACAGTACATACTGCAGATGGTCAATTAAATAATAGGAACTGATAACCAACATTCAGAAAAAGTAAAAAAAATATTTTTTGAAAATGTTATTTTTAAAAACCATCATGTAATGTTCCATGTCAATATTAAAACAGTATATTCCAGCACAGTGGTTGGATTTCTGCTTGTGAAGTCAGCGACCCGGGTTCAGGAATGAGCCCAGGTCACTGGAGGGCTGGCCGGGGGAAGAAGGATTGAGCATCCTAGGGACAGCTCTCCTTCTCCGGGGGGAGGGTAGGGGACTGGTCCGGCACCTGCTGGCTCCTAGCGGAGGCTGGGAGTATCACAGGATGCACGGCCCACTACTAACTGGGGGAGGAGTGGACGTCGGCATATGCCATGATGTCACTACGCTGCCCCCAACAGAAAGTCAGGAAAACTCACTCGCTGGCCCTCTGGATGACAGATCTCTGTTCCTAAGGGCCTACAAGGCCTTCATGGTGCCTCCTGTTCCCCAGCAGCATCCCCCGGCCCTAGAAGGATGTACTGGGGCTATCCTCCCCCCTGTGCCTTCCCCCTCAGAGAAGAGGGGCCCGCCCGGTGAAGGGATACACCGGGATATCCCAGGGGTCGGCTGCTATGTGGGGACTAGAGCAGGGCTGGGCAAGGACAGAAGAGGTCCGGGGGAACTTGTCAAGAGCCTGAAGGAGTGGAGAACCAGCGAGCATGGGGCGGAAAAATAGATAATACAAAAAAAAATAGTACATTGATATACTTTATCATTATTGAAAATTTACATTGGTAACATTTATTTTACAAAAAAAAACAGTTCTGTTGTGATGTAAATGTGTATATCAATATAGCTAGAGAAAACTGCCATTTTTTATTATTGATAACATAACTACTACTGTTACTTAATAATAATACCGTATCGACAACATTTCATAATTGCTGGACTCCAAGTTTTTATTAAAATAAAAAAAATTTTCTAGCCCCAACTGTTCATGAGTTAGACCTTTCAAAATATATTTTCTTAAAAATGTGATAAATTTGGAACCATTTGAGCTACAGACATTTCTTTTTTAAATGAAAGCTTGGAGTCAGCCAAGTAGTTATATTGCTAATATATCACCCCCGTGACCATATATTGATATGAAAATGACATTTCATATTGATATGAAAAAAATAAAATGGTTCGTGCATTTTTAAAGTCATGTCATTTTTACCACATTATGTTGACATGTATATGCAGGTAACATCATAGAACTGTAATAACTGTTCACATGCTACAGCTTTCAAAATTTTAATTTCAAGTATTATAAAATTATCATATAAGACTATTTTTGGAAACGGTCAGAAAATACTAGTGGTTGTACTGTCTAAGAATAAACACATTCCTTTCTAGTTAGTAGTATGTAGACATTGAGCAAATAAACTATCCTACATACATTTTCACACTGAAGAACTTGTTATTCTCTCTTATTAGTGAACTACAAATATTCTTTGTACATAACTAGCATGGATCTTTACACTGTGGTCAAATTATACTATTGTGCTAAAGGTTACATATTGTGCTATAAAATGGGTAGGGAGAATCCTGGTTTCTGATTGATGCAGAAGGTTCCAAAGCAGTGCCATTCAGGAATAATAACCACACACCTAAACTTACTGTAATTATTTTTTTTTACAGTGAACCCACTTTATAAGTGCAACAAGACCCTCCATAGTGTGGGGTACTATTCCTGAACTGCACTTCCAGGTGGTTGAAGGCACTCAGCACAACAGTCTCATGTATCACAATGCACCTGGGCATGCAGTTCAGGAACAGTAACCCGCATGCTGGTATGTCTTATTGCTAACCTGTAAGACACTGTGGGTCACTTTTTAATTCATCCTCTGGAAGTAATAAACAAGAGACCCCCCCGAAAAAAAAACAGAAGGAGAAGAACAAGAAATACAGAAGGAGGAGGACAGAGCAGTGTACTGGGATAAGCAGAGGGAGGCAGGGAAGGCAGTCAGGAGCACAAAGGCATATACAGATTTAAAAAATAGCCTAGTCAGTAAAGAAAGGTGACCAGGCACACGTTATCGGCACATTAGTGAATGGAGAAAGACAAGCGGTGTGATTTTAAGGCTTAAGGGGGAAGAAGGGGAGTGTGTGGAGGGGAATCTGGAAAAGGCAACAATCCTGATCAAATATTTTTTATCAGTATTCACAGAAGAGGAGGAAGGTGAAGGACCACAATTAAGTGGTAGGAACAATAAGGGGAGGGAGGTGGGCACCAGTCCATTTACAGAGGAAAGAGTTCTAAAGTAACTCGTAAAACTGAAAGTGGAGAAGGCAATGAGACCAGATGGGATACATCCTAAAATATTAAAGGAGCCTAGAAGGTGCTGGCAGCTCCACAGGCAGCCCTGTTCAATGAATCACTGGAAATGGGACTGGTTCCAGAGGACTGGAGGGGAGCAGATGTAGTCCCTCTACACAAAAGTGGGAGCAGGAAGGAGGCTGAAAACTATAGACCAGTCAGCCTGACCTCAGTGGTGGGGAAAATAATGGAATCACTGCTAAAATAAAGGATTGTGGAACATCTTGAATCCAGCGGAGCACAGGATCCGAGGCAGCATGGATTCACAGTTGGAAGGTCATGTAAAGCAAATCTGATAAATTTGTTTGACTGCATACCAGGGAAGTGGAACAGAGGGAGCGGTGGATATGGCCTGCCTCAATTTCAGCAAGGCCTTTGACACCATTCCGCATAAGAGGCTTGTAAACTAGCTAGGCATCCTGGGAATGGGTCCCAAGGTGATAAACTGGGTGAGGAACTGGCTGAGGGATAGAACACAGAGGGTGATGGTAAATGGAGCTCAATCCAAGGAAAGAGGGGTGACCAGTGGGGTGCTACAAGGGTCAGTTCTGCTGTCAGTCCAATTCAGTGTCTTCATAAGTGACATTGTGGAGGGGCTGGAATGAAAGGTATGTCTCTTTGCAGATGACACCAAGATCTGCAACAGGGACAACACTCCAGAAGAGGTGGAACAAATGAGGAGGGACTTATGTAAACTAGAGGAATGGTCAAGATTGTGACAGCTAAGATTCAATCAAAAAAGGGAGAAATTATGCATGTGGGGCACAAGAACCCAAGGGAGGCTTACATGATGGGGGAGAGATACTGATGGCCACTGAACAGGAAAGAGATCTTGGGGTAATCACATCAGATGACCTAAAGGTGACCAAATAATGTGCCAAGGCTTTGGGGAGAGCCAGTGGGATACTAGGATGCATAGGGAGAGGTATCACCAGCAGAAGGAAGGAGGTGGTGAGGCCTCTGTACAAATCATTAGTGAGACCTTATCTGGAGTACCATGTCTAGTTCTGAAGGCCACATCTATGTAAAGATATAGACAGGATGTAGGCAGTTCAGAGAAGGGCAACAAAAATAGTGCAGGTCCTGCACCAAAAGTCATATCAGGAGAAACTGGAGGACATCAATTTGTATACACTGGAGGAGAGGAGGGAAAGGGGGGACCTGATAAAGACCTTCAAATATCTCAAGGGCATAAAAAAGGTACAGGAAGGTAGCATCTTTCAGAAAAAAATGATGTTCTAAAGCAAGGGGTCATGACATGAGGCTAGAAGGGATAGACTAAGGGGTAACATGAGGAAGTATTTCTTCACAGATAAGGTCAGAGAAAATTTTCAACTCCTGTCTGAAAGGTGATTTCACGCAGGGACCACAAAATCACCTTTCAAGATGTAAAAACACATTTTGGCCAGGATTTGAAAAATAACAGCTGTCACATTCATTAGGTGCTGTAAAGATATGGCCACGTTGTAAATATGGGGCAAAAATACTAAAAATTACCAAAGTTATGAACCCACGTTCATGAAATGTTAATGTCGGCTCATAACTTTATTCTTTTTTAATATTTTTATGCCAAACGTTTAACATAGCCTTCTTATGACCCCACCTCAAGAACAAGGACAGAGAACATGTTCAAATTCTGCCTGAAAGGTGATTTCACACAGGGACTGCAAAATCACCTTTCGGGAAAGATTTTCCTAATGTCAGTGCAATTATTGATGAGATAGGGTCACGAAAAAGGCATGTTGAAAATTTGGGCCACAAATATGCAAAAATGCCCAAGTTAGGGCACTAAGTTCAAAACCCCATTGAAATACATTGAACCGCATACCTATTTCTTTAGTTCGTGGTCTGACCTTGAAGAGTGAAGATGTGCCTGCAGTACAGAGAGGATTATGGTGTTGGGTCTCCTGATGGGTAAGTAAGTGGCTTTGGGTAAGTGTGGGGTGGTTGATGCTGAGTGGGAGGGTCAGGTGGGGGGTCAGAAGCATCAGCAAAATACATCAATGGACGGTTTTCTTTTTACTGGTGAAAAGAAATTAATGACCAAGGATTCCCAGTCATGACACTGGTGCCCAATCTACAAGTGTCACTGTTATGTTTTAGGGGTGCTGAGAGGGAGGGTCGGGTGTGGAGAGAAAAATAAAAAAAGGTCACAGGAAACACAGTCACGACACTGAGGGATTGTGTACCCCCAGTGTCATTGTTATGTTTCTGGGGTGGGTTGCTGAAAGGCCGAGTCAGATGGGGCAGAAAATGCATACATTAAAAAAAAGGTCATGGGGAACACGATCATGACACTGGGGGACTGGGCACCCCCATTCTCATTATTATGTTTCTTGGGGGGGTACTGAGAAGGAGTGCTGGGTGGGGGGACATCCATAATTAAAAAAAACTTGGTGGTCATGGCAGAACATGGCACACTCTGCCATGTCCAAGATGGCTGCACTCTCTATTGTACATGCACTAGTAGTTGCACATGAGCAATACAGTTTGGTGGCCATCTTGGACACCGAGGGGTGTGCCATGTTCCACCATGACCACTGACAGAGTAAAGAAAATAGTGCAGTGCAACTTCCAATTGAGACGTGTGGAGTGCTTCATGGATGGGGAGGCAACTGTGTTACAACTCCAACATGCTGTTTGGTCAGAAGGAATGCGCAGAGTCCTTTTCTGCTAGCAAGAGGTCTGCATGGCTATGCCTACTGCCGCCCTTAAAATGGGCTGACTGAGTGGGCTTAGCGGTCCTTATTTGCCATCTCTTTCTGTGTTTCTATGTTTCTATGACCACGAGAATCATTTAGTAAGTTAGTTAGTTTGTTTGTTTTTGTTGACCAGGTAAGTGCCCAAGACAAGAAAATGCCTATTTTTAGGCATGACCTAGGAGAGATCATGATAGTGGAAGACATGAAATGAAACTCACCACACAAACTACTCAAGCAAGACATGAGCATCAAAAGCATCAGGGTACAAGGCCAATGGCAAGTTGTGAAGAAGAATGGAAACTTGTGCTTCAGCTTAAAGTCCCAAGACCATAATAATCACATCGGAATTAGCAGTCATGAACCCATTGACGTAGTGCTAACAAGTGCTACAGTCCTGTAATTTTCATTCCTCACATTAGCAGGTTATAAATTTGCTAACCATGATTTACTTTATGTGACAGGAATGGTAATGAACTTAATCCATGTTTTATTGAAGATTTTTGTAATGCGGCATTATGATTGCCAAACAGATAGTCTAAACAGGATAATTAACTTTAGATCAGTACACTGATACGTGAACTTACTTATCTAAAGAAAAATTGAAATATTTTTCTGCCTTATTACCAGTGACCAGCACCCCACTCTGACCTAACCAAATCAATGGAATCTGGTTCATTATGGTACATTATGTTGAGAAATGCTTACTTTTCTGTAACATTTGAAGACAATCTACTGTCTTTTATTAGGAAAAAGAAATAGTTATTTCCCTAGAACCAAAGTCTATAATGGCAATATAATATACAATAGTTTACATTATAGTTTTATCATTTTGTTAAACAACTCTTTTGGCCTTGTGGCAAACGACAGTCCTGATCTTCAGTTTTGCAGGTGCAAAGAGCTCCTAAATGTCAGAGTACTTTTTCCAGTCATGTGAAATACTTTGTGGAATCCATGAACCTTCAAAATGTACCTACAAAAGCAGCAGCCACTATATCTCACTCTGCCAGCTGTCAGTTTGGGAAGGCTAGGTATCTGTGCTCTGCAGAATCTGCAAATTCCGGTACAAAGACTTTGAGCTGAGATAGGGCATGCAAGGTACTCAGGTTGGCAGATTGCCATATACTCTTTGCCCCCTCCCCCGCTGTGGGTGCTAGCATCCCATGGGGGACTGAATAGCACCCTCATTCATATACTATTTGGAACTGCATGGATGGCTGGGAAAATGCAGCAAAAAGATGTTTTAAAGTGCATAAAATGTGTGTGGCCATTGTTATGTGATATGGCAATGCAAGTGGGCTGATGTATCCAGCAATACAGTATTGTAAGGAGTAAGGAGACTTGAAAGATTTTCTTAGCTGGTAGTGCTTGGAGCTACAGTGAGGGGCAGACACAGGGCTGATACACTCTTGTGAGAGTTGGGTGTAGGCTCTAATCCCACCTCCCCACCCCTCCCTCCCTAGAACTTAGCTCATTTATAGGGAAACACCTGTCCTGCAATTGGAGGACAAGGCTTCAGGTGCAGCTCATGTAGTTCAGCCACTGGGGATTGTGTTGAAGGCTGGGAGAGAGGAGCTTAGGAGTTGTACACTTCCCCTATAAGTTTACTGTGTAGTACTGCACCTAGTAATGAGGTACCTGTTTACTGTGGGACTGTATCTAGGATTAGTGGGTGACCTGATTAGTGGGTAGGGGTGTATCTTGGACTAGTGGGAAACCTGGTGTTTCACCCAAGGAAACCTACTTGGAGGGGGATGGGACCACACATCATTAGGGCTGGCATATTTGGGAGGGTGGTGGGGTGCACAGGGTGTGGGGCAGCCATGATACTGGACTGGGCTTGGAAGTTCGGTGGTTCCCCAGTGTGCTACCAGCTGGCACAGCTTAGGGAGGCGGTTGAGGGGATTAGGAGACAGCTGGAGGGAGGGGAAAGGTTTGGTTGGGGAATAGGGCAGGGGTTCTCCCACAGGGTTGCACCAAGCACTAGGGGCGGGGGCATAGGGAGAGGAGTGCAGAAGACTACTCTGGGGTTGCATAGGGACTCTGACAGAGGGGGTCCAAAAGGAGGACACTACCAAGGAAGCAGGCAGGTATCTGGGGACTCTCACAGAGGGGGCCAAAGGGAGGACATTCTCTGGGAAGTAGGCAGATGGCTGGGGCTAGACAAAAGGAAGCAAGGGGGGGAAGATGGATCAGACCTTAAGCTCAGTAACCACTTCAATTCTCTTCTTCTGCTTGAGGATGAGGGGGGTGATGAAGCCATGACAGGGGCTGTTAGAGATGGAAAGGGAGTGGGAGGCAGGAGGCAGGGACCAGGTAGCAGGAAGAAGAGGGGGGAACTTGGAACGTGGGAAAATGGGGGGAGCGGAGGATCAGAGGAGGAGGAGGAGGAGGAGGTAGAGAGACGAAAGCGCAAGGAGAAGGACCAGTTGGGAGGAAAGGGCAAGGAGATGGACCAGAATTACAAGGAGGATACAATAAAGGCAGCTGAGGGTTTAGGCCAGGGGAGCATGACAGGCAAGGAGGGGCTGAAAGGAGATGGGAAGGAAGGGAGGATGAGCCAGGCAAGTTTAGCAGATGGGGGGAAGGACCAGTCGTGAGCAGTGATGGGGAGGATAGCAGGGTACAGAAGGATACTTGGGAGGAGGAGAGGCATAGGATCAGAGGGGAAGGGGTGGCCAGGGTACATAAGGAAGGGGCGGCAGGTGGTACCCAGATAGGGGGAGGAGCAAGGAGCTGACTGGGGGAGAGGGGCTGGTAGAAAGGGTGAGGGTCATGGAAGGGGAGGAAATGGAGGAAAATGAGTGGACAGAGTGCTCCTGTTGGGTGATTCCACAATTGGGGTATCAAATGGGATAAGGAGGGGGAAGCCTGCCCGGTTAGAACAAAATGCTTCCCTGGACTAACAGTGTACAGGGCCAAGCATGAGGTATATCAGCTGGCAAAGGATTGTGGAGGTTCCCCAGACATACTGGTCCACCTGGGTACCAATGACATAGAGGGAAATAGCGAGCTAGAGATACAGGCAAGGTTCAGGGAGCCTGCCAGGGTCTGTCATGACATAGGATGCGTGATTTCCTTCTTGGAAATCCTGCTGGGGCCAAGGGCTAGTGGGGAACACAAAAGGAAGATTAGGGAGATAAACCAGTGGCTCAGGGAGTGGTGTGGGACCAGAGGGTATGGGTTGATGGGGGGACTGGGGGGAGACCTGGGAGAATAAGGGGCTGTATGCTAGAGATAGGTTCCATCTCAATTTATAGGGGAAGGAAATCCTTAAGTTGAAAATAGAGGGGTTCATTGGTGAAAGGTGGGGTTTAAACTTGTGAAGGGGGAAGGATGGGAGAAAAGGCTGTTGAGGGGGGTCCGATAAAGGAGGGACTCTGTCTCCACCCCCCTAGGGAGCTGGAGGAATGCAGAAAATGGCCGACTGGTAAGGTGCGGACCAGGGGAAGACAGAATCCCCACTGGAACATGAGCAGGGGAAATGGAAGTATAGGGAAAGGGTGGAAAGTAGTCCTGTTAAATGCCAGGAGCTTGGGCAAGAAAATGCCTGGGCTCCAGGCAACGCTAACTGAGGGAGAGGTGGATATGGCAGTGGTCACTGAGACTTGGACCACCGCAGGGCATGACTGGGACCTGAACCTGGAGGGTTACACCATGTTCAGGAAGGACGGGGGGGGAGGAGGGGTAGCAATAATAGTCAAAAACTGCATTGCCATAGGAGGAGTGGAGGAGGCGGAGGGAACTGTGGAGGTAATTTGGGTCACCTTGATAACAAGGGGGGCAAGAGAGTAAAAATAGGAGTGGTGTATAGACCCCCTGTGCTGGCGGAGGAGCTGGAGTAGATTTTGCTGGCAGATGTTGGGAGACACTGCAGATTGGGCAGGGGAAGGGTGGTGGTGTTGGGGGACTTAAACATACCAGGAACAGACTGGGAGACTATGATATCCTCGGTGGCCAGAGAACAGAGGTTGTTGAATGTCATTCAGGAGGTGTTCCTAACTCAGTAGGTGGGGGAACCAACCAGGGAGGTGCAGATACTGGATGTGGTCCTGGCAGACAGTGACAAGATTGGGGGCCTGGAGGTAAGGGACCCATTGGCGGGGAGCGACCATGCCACAGTCTGGTTCTGCCTGAACCTAGGAGGGGTAGAAGGCTGCACAAAGGCAGAGGTAACTGACTTCAGGGTTCAGATTTCAAGGAAATGGGAATAATCCTTAAGGAGCACTTGGATGGGATTGGGCCAGACATGGACGTTGACAGTAGGTGGGAAATCATCAGGAGTGGGGTGCAGGATGTTACCAGAACCTACGCAAGAGTAAGATAAAAATGTGGTAGGGCCTGAAAACCCTGCTGGTGGACCAGGGAGGTTCAGGAGGTGGTGAGGGGAAAGAAGGTGGCCTATATGCAATTCATGTGCTCAAGGAGTGAAATGGATCTAGGGGGGTATGAATTGATGGCCAGAAGGGTCACTAGGGTGGTGAGAGCAGGTAAGGCAAGGAAGGAGCAGAACCTGGTCAGGGAAATTAGGAAAGGGAACAAGGGGTTCTTTAGATACATTGGGGAAAAACAAAGGGTGAAGGGGCAGATTAGCAGGATTAAAACAGGGGAGGGATGGCCACAAGACCCAGGAGAGTAGGCTGAGGTACTAAATGAGTACTTCACCTCAGTTTTCACCAAGGAAAATGGGGAGGCTGCAGCATACATGGGAGGAGATGTTGAAACTGAGGGGGGGGACCCTTACCGATTGGCGGGTCTGGGAAGGGGGGGCATCACTGGCAGGTGGGGGGAAGGCAAATCAGGGGGACAAGGTAGTGGAGGTGGAAATCATGGCGGAGAGAGTGAGGGAAGTCTTCTGGTCCCTTAAGATGGAGAAAGCACCGGGGCTGGATAAATTACACCCCAGAGTGCTGAAGGAACTAGCGGATATCCTGGCAAAACCCCTGGTGGAGCTCTTCAGCATCTCTCTGAGGACAGGGTGGGTGCCCCAGGACTGGAAGGTGGTGCATATAGTGCCAGTCCACAAGGGAGGGAACAAGAGAGGTGGCAGGGAACTACAAGCCCATCAGCCTGACATCAGTGGTGGGCAAGGTGATGGAGGGCATTGTCAAGGAGAAACTAGGGGGGAGCCTGGAAAAGTTGGGGTGCCAGGACGATAGACAGCATGGATTCATCTGGGGAAATTGTGTCAGACAAACCTTGTGGAGTTCTATGACTGGGTGATGAGTGCCTTGGACCTGGGTAGACCAGTGGACGTCCACTTTCTTGACTTCAGCAAGGCATTTGACTCTGTTCCTCGGGGGCCTGTTGGATAAGCTGGGAGAAATGGGGGTGGGGAACCAGATGATCAGATGGATAGGCAATTGGCTCCAGGACCGGAGGTTGGCGGGATAGTTTCATCCCCAAGGAGGGTCATTAGTGGGGTCCCTTAGGGATCTGTCCTTGGGCCCCTCCTGTTCAATGCCTACGTCTCTGACATAAGGACAGGTATCAGGAGTGAGATGAGTCTCTTTGTGGATGACTCAGAACTGGGGGCTGTGGTGGATGGGGAGGTGGGGAGGGTGGCCCATACAAGAGACCTGGAGGCTCTGGAAAGGTGGTCTAGAAAGTGGAAGCTGAGGTTCAGTGCAGGGAAATGCAAGATAATGCACCTGGGAGCCAGAAACCCAGGCCAAGTGTACACTCTGGTGGGGGGGGGAATGCTACAAGCCTCGATGGCTGAGAGGGACCTGGGGGTGGTGGTGGAGGTCAAGATGAACAACTCTGAGACTTGTAGGAGGGCAGCGGCAAAGGCCAACAGGATGCTTGGATGCATCGCTAGGGGGATCACCTCCAGAAGAATGGAAATGATACTCCGACTGTATAACTGCTTGGTGAGGCTGCACCTCGAGTACTGCATGCAGTTTTGGAGGCCACATTTAAAGAGAGACATTGAACTCCTGGAAAGGGTCTAGAGGAGGGCAACCAAAATGATTTGGGGTTTGGCGGATGGGACCTATGGGGAGAGGCTTGAAGAGCTAAATATGTACACCTTGGAAGAGAGAAGGGACCGGGGGACATGATAGAGGTCTTCAGGTACATGAAGGGGTTAAATAGGGGAGGAGCAGTCAGGGTGCTCCGATGGAAGGGGGGGCAACTAGAGTGCATGGGTAGAAGCTGGAGGGAGGAGATTCAGGGGAGAAAGGAGGAGGTGCTACTTCACTGAGAGGGTGGTGGAGCCATGGAATGCGCTGTCCAGGGGGCTGGTGGAGGCAGAGATGGTGGAGGGGTTCAAGAAGGAGTGGGACAGGTACAGGGGAAGGGTTCTGGAAGCAACATTCAGTGCAGCGAGATTATTCTGGACTGGGAAGGAGAAGCCAGAGAGGAGAGTGAGACAACAAGGTCAGCTCCCAGGGTGAGAGCTGACCAAGCAGCTGATTCTGAAGAACCGTTAGGCCTATTCTGCTGGCATTTTAGTATGTTAGTATGTAGCTCCATTGTGCTCTTTTCATATCCCCCAGTCACCTACTCTCATGTAGAGCAAGAGATCCACTGAACAACTAGCCCATGCTTCTAATTGAAAGCTTGGTAATCAGTCAGGCTCCTCCTTCCAACTGCCCTCTACATCCATCCAGTAATCTGGGCTTGCAGAATGGGGTGGCTTTGGTCAGTGGGTGCTTGCAATGAAATCATCTTATGGTGCAACATCAGGGAGTGGAGTGTTGTGGGCCTAAAAAGTGCAAATCACATGCTTGCAGACCCACCTGTGGATTAGGTTGTTAATTAGAATAATTTAAAGGGTGTGAGAAATGGAGCATTCTGATAGGCTGTAAGCAGTCTATCAGCCTGAAGTTAATATTTTGTTTACATACATGTAGATCTTAAGCACATGCTGAACAAGGCACAATACTATTAAAAAACATTGTTATTATAATAGAAACAGGGCATTTGCATAGATTATTTTAATGGCCAGTTAATCATCCTCTAGTGGCATATGACACTTGGATGCACCTCATTCCATATTACACACCTAGAGAGTGATTGACAAATCATTAAAACAATCCCTGATTATGACTAATTGCTTAAATGTAGCCTACCTGCCAATGAAATAGTGATTTATTCATTTTGAAATGTATTCTTTATTTACCATATCAGCCTACTTTCTCAGCCTCCTCCCATCTCTAACACCACTGAACCCTTTGAAGCAGTCCCCTATGGCTTAATCCTTGTCACTGGGTCTTTTTGGCAGCACTACCACTGAAAAAGTATTTAGGACTTAATTTCAGATGGTTGATGACCTGAGATTAACAGGCATCCCTTGCAGGCCCAAGCATGTCCACTCCTTTCTGAACCCACCTTTTTCAAACACATTCATTTATTTTATTTTATTTAGTTATTGTTGACTGGGTAAGTACACTAGAGAAATTCTGCCTATTTTCAGGCACGACCCAGGGGCAGGGGGATGCAGATGAATGCCGACTGACCTTAAACCAGATTAAGCTGTTGGTGGTATTTTTAGTGAATGGGGGAAAATTTGGCGAGGGAAATTCCCCTACTCTGCCTGCAGGGGGGCTTGCTTCCTGTGAGCAAGTCTTCCAAGATGGCCAGTTCGGGTGTTGGCTCTGATAGGAAGGTTGTGTTGGAGGTAGGGGAGCAGGCCTCCTCCCCTGCCTCGGCTTTGCAAGAGGCTTTTGAAAAGGAAATCAGCACAGAGGAAAAAAAGATTGAAGATATGGAACCAGGAAAGCCCATAGATGCTATGGACATGTCCAGCATTTATATAGCAGAAATTATGGACAGCTCTAATGGTCAAGAATCTGAGGTAACTCCCCTGTTGTAAACAGTGAATGCTTTGTTGCAACGTGAAGAAGAAGAATTGCAATTGAAAAAATAAAAAACAGAAAGATCTGCAAGCCAAAATAGTGGCTTTAAAAACTTCTCCTGTCAAATCTCCTCTGCTGCTTGTCTGTGAAAGCTAGCAGTTGGATCAGAGCTCTTCCAGGATTCAGCCTGGCGAGAATATACACGTTTCACAGACAGCACAGCCTTTTCTGGATGGAGCAGCGTGAGAGGAAGGGGAACAACAGATGAATCTCATATAAAATGCAACAAAACGAACAGCAGCAGAGATACAGCCGAGTCCTGGCTGCACAGGTACTGAAAATCCATTTTTTAATTTTAAAAATTCACAGAATGAAACTGTATTGGAAAGGTCACCAAATGAAACACAGGGAAATGGGTTAAACAAAGCATGAACAGTGGAGATTGATAATTCTGCATTGTGTGACGATGTACCGAGTAATAGAATAGGGGAAGGAGGGCCTATAGCGAGCCAGAACAGTAGTGAATTCACAGATGACACAGCACCCTCCCATATGCCCTAATGATGACAATAACCGGTCAGTAACAGGAGCTACAATAGCAGAAGCTTTGCAGGGTGCAGGATGGATAAAAAATAAAGAAAATGTTTGGACCTTCCCAGTTCATACAGCTCCAGAACTTGATGAAAACATAGTAGATATAGAGGACCCCTTGAAGATCCCTTCATTTTTAAATTTGACTCAGAACCCAGTTTTACTGCTTCCCTCATTGCATAAGGAAGGGGCCCCTAACTCAGGGGACAAGAGTTCTACCCACAGGATTAATGAGACACAAGAGATACCCTCACAAGAGAAAGGGGGGAAGAGGGGCAACATGAAGAGGAAACCCCACCCAAAAGGGAACAAGGCTCTCTTCCCACCCCAACTGACAATCCCTCCAACAACCCCGGTCATGAAGAAGGTTCACGAGAGGGACAGAGGGCTCGGCCCAACACAAGAACATACACTGGTTTATTCCACTCCCCCCAGAGTAGGCCAAAAGAAGTAACGCAGTATGCATTAGAAATAGAGGAGGCTTAGAGTGTTTCCTGGACCGGGAGAGTGTGGGGAAAAATCTGATAAAAGACAGCTTACAATTTTTGCCAAACAAAGTATATACCCTAATACACACATCAGGAGACCTTAACTTTGATCTCAGTTTTAAAACAGCTGAAGGCCTTAAAACCTTTTGGCATTGCTACCAGCAAGTGAAATACACTCCCACATGGTCTCCCTTCCTGACCATCCCACTCACAAAGCCAGCAGTGAGAACTATTACGGTTTTATTTAAAAATGAAGGAGTGGCAGTGACCGATATCCTAAGATGGCCGAACATAAAATACAAGATTCTAGACCCTCCAGAGCCAATCATACATTCTGAACAGTTATGGACAGGGGGGTGGAGAATTCAAGTAAGGTTGCCACAAATGAACGTGTCATCCAACATCTGCCAAGTTGCTTCCATATCGAAAGAGATTGGGGCTTCATGTGCTATGTAAGACAACCAAAATCCTGCTTTAGATGTGGAGCCCAAATGCATCTAAGCAGCACCTGTGATAGACTTAAGTGTTCTCTTTGTGCTGGCATTGGTCACGCAAACGTAAATTGCCAGAAGCCAACATATTGCAATCTGTGTGATGATCTTTTCCACTCATTCAATAATTGCCCCTGGGCATCCCACAATAATCCAGCAAATATGCAAGAAGAACAGGAAGAAACAGTATTTGGGGCACAACAACAGGCTGGTATTCAACGACCTACCAGACCTAGCCTGGAGAGCCTTAGCAGTCTGTCAAACAGCTCCAAAGCACCCGCACCAGTAGTACAAGAAGGTGAGCCTGTCCGGTCACGGAATCAAGTGCCTGAGGGGGGAACACCTTGTCCCAAATGACTGTCACAACAGTTAGACCCCTTACTGATTGTATACCGCTAGTTGGAGCAGCAGGAGTGGCAACCCCCTCACCATCCATGGCACCTTCAGATGAATTGGACCCTGATCATCCTAAACATATGCCTCCTCCAGAAGACACTACTTGGTCACAAATGGGACAGAGAACAGTAACTAGTAGCAGATTGTTCAGAGGAGCTATTGCCCCAGGAAGTATTACCAACAAGAAACAGATATGAGCTTCTTACAAAAAGGAAACAGTGGGCAGATACAGAGGATGACTGGTATGCTTCCTCTGTGGCATCCTTTCAGCCTGACTTTATGACGGACACTGAGCAAGTGTCAAGTTACTCAAGGATGTCCAGTAAAAAAGGTGCAAGCAGAGATCTCCAGGAAAAGTGAAAAAATTATGAGGAGTTTCCCTTACCTAACAAATTAATTGTGCCCTGCAACCTTGCATATGGATCACTGAATTTGAACAGTATAAAAAACCCTAAGAAAAGATGCACCACAATTTCCATCTTAAAAGACTCTAATGTGTAAATTTTCTTCTTACTTACAGGACACTTGAATATATTCCATTAGGGAAGTTGATCAGACCACACGAAAATGGCAGTGGGGGGGGGATGTCCTATTGATCCCTAGGGGAAGAAGCATGTTCAGGAGTAGGGATACTGTTTAATATGCAAAGGGTTACAGTTACTAGATTAATAGACCTAATTCAGGGTAGAGTCCTTCTTCTGGACGTCATCATTCAGAACCAGGAATGGAGATTGAAATTAAAACAAATTATATTGAAGTTATGAAGGATATTCAACCATATCTACACTCTAGAAAATCAGTAGTCCTAGGAGGAGACTTTAATTGTATTTTGTCACTTTCAGATAAAATGTGCACAACCCAAAAAATATATAGTGATTCAAATTTTCTTAAAAAAATGTACACTACTGCTAGACTGGTAGACGGGGCTTCTTTTGGGTCACAACCCCCCCCCCCACACACACACACACATACCATAGAGGCAGACTATCCTCCCGGATAGATTATTTCTGTATTTCAGAATGGATTCCATGCAACATGTGTAGGGTGGTTCCCATCAAAATATCTGATCAAAGATTAGTAATAATACATTTGGGTTTCCCTAATAATAAACCAGGGTCTTGGAAAATGAACATCACAATATTGGAGGAAAACAATGGGGGGAAGGAACTGCAGGAGATCATAAAATATAAAATATCCATGTTTGACCTCTTTGACAATTCGCCCACTTGGTGGCAAGAAACTAGAATAGAAATCAAAAATTATTGCAAGCATGCAGCAAAAAAGAAAAGTAAGGACAAATATATCCAGTATCTAGAAAAACACAGGCAGCTCCAAAAATTAACATCCACTAAAGCAGAATTTGGCCTAGATTATTCCTTTCAGATAGAACAGATTAAGAAAGAAATACATGCCTTCCAATATGAGAGAGCAACCTCCCTCTTTTTAGAACAGAAATATGACACAAAAGAAAAAGCACAAGAAGTTAATCCTTATGATAGCTGCAAACAGTGGGCAGATACTAAATATATGCCTTACCTTAAAAATAGGAAGGGCATGCTCATAGAAGGCAATAGTACCATTATGAAAGAAGTCACCAAACACACTAAATCCTTATTTGGACTACAAGCTCCTTCCTCTAACAATCTAGAAGATTTTTTACAACAGCTAAATATCCCACAACTAACGGCAGACAAAAAGTCTGAAATATTAAGGCCATTTACAAGTGCTGAATTAAATCTGGCAGCAGGAAATTTTAAAAATGGAGTGTCTCCTGGTCCTGATGGGATCCTGAATGAATTTTATAAAAAACATATAGAATTATTAAAAAGACACTTAGCGATTGTCTTCAATTAAATTGTTCAAGAGCAAAGCCTGATTCCCCTGGTCCTAGCAGACAGTATTCTAATATATTTACATAAAAAGAATGAGAAAGACAACCTACACAATTGAAGACCAATCAGTTTGGTGAATTCAGACTGGAAAATTCTCTGTAAACTAACTTGTAATAGGCTTACAAAGATAGCAAGGATCCTAATATATTCAACACAAACGTGTGCAGTCCCACAGAGGTCAATGTTTGATAACCTGCAATTAATAAGAGAAATATTTGATAGTCCTATGGCTGGGGGTTATGTGCTCAGCCTGGATCAAACAATGGCATTTGACTGGGTACCCCATGCTTACCTATTTGAAGTTTTAAAAGTATATGGAGTTCCACAGGACTTTATTCAGTGGATACAGGTCTTGTACAAAAATAAGTCTGTGACCCCATCAGTCAATGGGCTTATGTGCCCTCAGATGCCAATTAAAAGAGGTGTTTGGCAGGGTTGCCCTCTGAGCCCTTTGTCATATGTATTTGTCATAGATCCATTGCTCAGGAGATTGAACACAGAGAAAATCATCAGGTGTATGCTCAGCCCAGTTAACGCAAATGTTCAGGAGTAGGGATACTGTTTAATATGCAAAGGGTTACAGTCACTAGATTAATAGACCTAATTCAGGGTAGAATCCTTCTTCTGGACGTCATTATTCAGAACCAAGAATGGAGATTGATCAACATTTATAACCCTCAAATTAAAACAAATTATATTGAAGTTATGAAGGCCATTCAACCATATTTACACTCTACAAAATCAGTAGTCCTAGGAGGAGACTTTAATTGTATTTTGTCACTTTTAGATAAAACAGGCACAACCCAAAAAATATATAGTGATTCAAATTTTCTTAAAAAAATGTACACTACTGCTAGACTGGTAGATGAGGCTTCTTTTGGGTCACATCCCCCACACACATACCATAGAGGCAGACTATCCTCCCGGATAGATTATTTCTTTATTTCAGAATGGATTCCATGCAACATATGTAGGGTGGTTCCCATCGAAATGTCTGATCACAGATTACTAATAATACAATTGGGTTTCCCTAATAATAAACCAGGGTCTTATAATTACTGGAAAATGAACATCACAATATTGGAGGAAAACAATGGGGGAAGGAACTGCAGGAGGTCATAAAATATAAAATATCCATGTTTGACCCCTTTGACAATTTGCC
Source organism: Neoceratodus forsteri (assembly GCA_016271365.2). Lineage (NCBI taxonomy): Eukaryota > Metazoa > Chordata > Ceratodontiformes > Ceratodontidae > Neoceratodus > Neoceratodus forsteri. Next base: position 1,208,300,310 of record CM057453.1, on the reverse strand, counting down.
CACTTGGTGGCAAGAAACTAGAATAGAAATCAAAAACCATTGCAAACATGCGGCAAAAAAGAAAAGTAAGGACAAATATATCCAGTATCTAGAAAAACACAGGCAGCTCCAAAAATTAACATCCACTAAAGCAGAATTTGGCCTAGATTATTCCTTTCAGATACTGTAGAACAGATTAAGAAAGAAATACATGACTTCCAAAATGAGAGAGCAACCTCCCTCTTTTTAGAACAGAAATATGGTGCAAAAGAAAAGGCACAAGAAGTTGATCCTTATGATAGCTGCAAACAGCGGGCAGATACTAAATATATGCCTTACCTTAAAAATAGGAAGGGCATGCTCATAGAAGGCAACAGTACCATTATGAAAGAAGTCACCAAACACACTAAATCCTTATTCGGACTATAAGCTCCTTCCTCTAACAATCTAGAAGATTTTTTACAACAGCTAAATATCCTACAACTAATGGCAGACAAAAAGTCTGAAATATTAAGGCTATTTACAAGTAGTGAATTAAATCTGGCAGCAGGAAATTTAAAAAATGGAGTGTCTCCTGGTCCTGATGGGATCCTGAATGAATTTTATAAAAAACATATAAAATTATTAAAATGACACTTGGCGATTGCCTTCAATTAAATTGTTCAAGAGCAAGGCCTAATTCCCCTGGTCCTAGCAGACAGTATTCTAATCTATTTACATAAAAAGAACGAGAAAGACAACCTACACAATTGAAGACCAATTAGTTTGATGAATTCAGACTGGAAAATTCTCTGTAAACTAACCTGTAATAGGCTTACAAAGATAGCAAGTATCCTAATATATCCAACACAAACGTGTGCAATCCCACAGAGGTCAATGTTTGAAAACTTGCAATTAATAAGAGAAATTTTTGATAGTCCTATGGCTGGGGGTTATGTGCTCAGCCTGGATCAAACAAAGGCGTTTGATTGGGTACCCCATGCTTACCTATTTGAAGTTTTAAAAATATATGGAGTTCCACAGGACTTTATTCAGTGGATAGAGGTCTTGTACAAAAATACATCTGTGACCCCATCAGTCAATGGGCTTATGTGCCCTCACATGCCAATTAAAAGAGGGTTTGGCAGGGTTGCCCTCTGAGCCCTTTGTTATATGTATTTGGCATAGATCCATTGCTCAGGAGATTGAACACAGAGCAAAGCATCAGTTGTATGCTCAGCCCAGTTAATGCAACAATACCCAGCGCAATAGCATATGCTGCCGACATATGCCTATTGGTAGCAGACCACCAATCAGGTATTCAGGCCTTAAAGACCATTCAAGACTTCTCACAGGTCTCCGGTTCTGTAATAAACAGACAGAAAAGTATAGGTGCTGCAATAGCAATACACCCTCATTTGCAGGTGTCAGAAATCGAAGGCATAAAAATCCAGTCTGAGGACTTACAACTATTAGGGGTATCTTTTGGAGGGCCAGAGACTGCACTAAAAAATTGGACAGAAAAACTAAACACTGCTGAGAAAAAGGTCAACAAATAGAAAGCATACCCAATGACAGGAACAAAAGGAATATATATGCTAAAGACCTTTATAATTCCTATATTTCTAACAATATGTAATGTTTTTCTCCTCACACTGAGACTGGAGGCTAGATTATACAATATCTGCTTTCAGTTACAATGGGGGAGCAGACTGAACCCAGTCAAAGGATCAGTAACTTATTGGCCCATAAAATAGGGAGGGACAAATATGGTAAATCTGGTTTTGTTTTGTTTTTCACAATTTTATATTCTAATATTATTGCTATTTTGGGTAGCCATAAAATGGGGTGCATTCAGACAAATCCCACAAGGGATATGTACATATCTAACAGAAACCTTTAAGAAAATCAAACAATGGGGGTTAATTGTTAGCATGTGCCAAACACAAAATAGCAAAACCTTATACACCCTCATTTTGAACTCAATATTTTTAACTGAGCCTTGCTTTAACTGCCCTCAGACTATAGAAGCAAAGTGCCTGATAGACCAGCTCATGGAGGCTAGAATCCCAATGAAAATGTGCAGCACAGATTGGATGTGTTGTCATGGAAAATTAAATTTCAGGGGCAAACATGCTCATAAAGTAATAGAGGAAAGAATTTATTTAAGGGACCCCTGCATCCTTCAAGTGGAGACCATGCAACATCTTTTTTTTGATTGCCCATACATATCCCAGTTTTGGACAAAGGTGGCATTACACTGGGTGACACCTATCTTTGCTAACATGTTTATATAGAATTAGTATATGGAAAATTGAACCCAGAATGGCACATTTTTTATCCAGGTACACTAAGACTCATATGCACAGTATTAAAATGGTGCATTTGGCAGGTAAGATGCCAATTTGTTCTACAACAAAAGTGTGTATCACTGGCTGGCCTTATAGACAAAGTTAGAAGAGAGGTAGCACTGATCTACCTACATGAAAAATCTACATTACCTCCCCCCAGTGGTAGCAAACTAGTGGAGAGCCCTACCTATCTTATTCTTTGAAGGCATAACATAAATGGTAATTAAAGTTTGGGAGAAGGACAAGGCCATATCTAGGCTCAATGGCAATGTATGCATATTTCTGAACTGATAAGCTTCTTGGAATCTTGCATTCTTTTATAGGTTCCCTAAATATAGGGAAATGGAGAAGGGAAGGGAATAAAACTAGGGCTTACATAATGGTATCTTTAGGCCCAGGAGTGGGCAAAGATGGGGAGTAATACCTGTAGGTATTGTTAGTAAGGTAGGGTATATGGTCATGAGATTGTTATGTTTTGTGTCATACCATAATTTGGTAAGAAGGTAACATGCTTATTAGTTATGATGCTTTGAAGGGAATGTAAAGTGTCTTCTGTTTTTTTCTCTTCAATTGCAAATCAATAAAAAGTGTAAAACTTAGAACATTTTTGGGATATTTACAGTTACAGTAAGTAGGTTTATGTTCTCTAGTGGAGTTTCATGATTAAAAAAAGAGTTCATTTCTGAAGTATATTTCCATGTATACTGTCTGTTACATTATTCTCTCAATGGAAAATGCTCATATTTTGTCTAAATTGGCAAGAAGAAGGAGATGAATAGGGTAAGGTGATGGATCTGGGAAGATGACATTTTATTGTGATGTGTTTGAGGGAGTCCACAAATTTAGTTTTTCAAATTTTGAATGCATACAAAGTTTAATATGTAGGATAGATACTGTTTCTTTTTTCCAAGTTATTTAAGTGTGTCTCTGTTTTCAGTGGCACCTCATAGATTTGAAAACAATATGATTCTGTTGTATAATTTTATGTGTCCACTTTGTAATATTATTGTCTAAATAAAAAAATTCCCCTTCTCTTTTTGAGAAGTGCCATGGGATCTTTAACATCCACCTAAAAACACCCAGAACAGGCAGATTGGACCTCAGTTTAATACGTCATCCGAAAGATAGCACCTCCGAAGTGCAGCACCTCCCTCATGCTGTACCTCAGTGTCAGTACTGGGATATTAACCCAAGTGCCTGGTGTGGGGATATAACCCACAGCCTTATGATCTCCCAGCCTCAGAGCAAGTGTGCTACCTGCTGAGCCACTGGCACTGACAATGGTATAGGTATGCCAATGTAGGATCCATCAAGCACCTTTCCACCCCACCCCCATTCAAAGAGGCATGTTCATGGAGTGATAACTGCAGCATGTTTAGAAATGTCTTCAGGTGATAGATCCAACATTTCCAAAGAATTACGTTATTCTTGCATACTAAGGTGTAAGGAGCAAAGAAGGTGGTGTGCCCATAGGCGCTCCCTTCCACTTTATCCATAATATGCTTGTGTTTTCCCATTTAGTATGTATGAGTCAAGCCTCTTTTAAAATTGTTCTTTATCTTTACTGATTACAATTAAAACTACAATTAAAATTACTGATTAAAATGATGTACATTTATATCCAGAGTATTACTTTTTAGCCTGCATTCATATTGCAATTACAGAAATGGCATAAAATCCATTTCTTCATCAAGGCCTACGGATGTAACATTTTAAGTTCAGAAATCCACTGTGCCTATTGTTGGAGAACTTTCCATAGTCTATTCTCCCCCCCACCCGGGTTTCTCCCTACTTGTTCAATTCTTCTGCACTTTAGTAAAGAGTGATGATAACCGGTGAAACTATTCATGTGATGGCTATGAGAATCAAGTCAATTTGAAATGCAGTACTGTGGATCTTAATTTACATACATATGGTTAACTCTTTTTTTTAACCCCTCTGTTAAGATCCTTTGGCTGCATCAACTTGCAGTTCTTTGGGAACTTTGGGACTGTGACCTGAAAGTTTCTGCAGGTACTCCCAATTGGGTCTTCAAGGAAAAGGTTAATTTTATATACAGTATATGAAGTGCCAGGTTTAGTTGCATTGCTGTTTTAAAATAAAGTGGGTAGGGAATATCCTGTGTTCTGTTTGGTTCTTACCTGTGCATATATCTAATGCACAGGTGAAAACTAATGCTTAGAACTAGGATGCATCGCTGGAGGAAGTCCGGTCTGATGTAGGACAAATTGGCTTTGCAGTCACATTATAATGACTACCAAAGGGCAGTCTCCCAAAAGAGGTAGATTTTCTGTCTGGGGAGATTGCTGCAGCAAAGAAGAGACTGGCTCATCTCTTCCACATGATAGACAGGTTGTTACACCCGACCTGTTTCTGTCCGGAGGGGAGCTAGTTCAAGCACTAGATGTGAAGAGTTTGTTCTGTTCTTTGTGGACAAAGTGTCCTCTATCAGATCTGATATCTCCTCTAGGGACACTCAATTATTTGTGGGGTTGAGCAGGAGGTGTGGAGGGGCATCCCTCTTGTGTGGAGTGAGTTTGACTCAGTTGAAGTGGTTGAGGTGAGCAAGATAATTTCAAAGTTATGGCCAACCTATTGTGAACTAGACCCAGGTCCAACCTGACTTTTGGTTGGTTGTATTGGCCTGATTGGACCTGTGTTTGCTGAGATTGTCCGATGTTTCTTGAGGAGTGGGGTCTTCCCGGTTGCCTTTAAAGAGGCTCTGGTGAGACCCCTTTTGAAGAAACCCTCACTGGACCCCAACTGCCTTACAAGCTACAGACCAGTTTCAAACCTCCTATTTTTAAGGAAGGTTCTGGAGAAAGAGGTGGCCAGTCAGCTTGAGGCTCGTCTTGCCTCCTTTGCCATTTTCAAGTCGTTCCAGTCCAGATTTAAATCTGGGCATAATACAGAGACTGCTCTGGTGAGGGTGTCTAATGATCTCCTTAGAGCGAGAGATAGGGGAGAGCAATCTATTCTTGTTATCCTCGATCTCTCTGCAGTTTTTGACCCCGTGGGCTATGAGGTGTTGTTGGACCACCTGTGGCTATTGTGTGGACTAACTGGCAATGTCATCAGCTGGTTTTGGTCCTACCTCAAGGACAGAGTGTAAAGGGTGGGGATAGGGTTATCCTTATCCAGGCTGTGGCCCCTGTGCTGTGGAGTTCTGCAGGGTTCAGTCCCATCGCCCCTCCTGTTCATGGTGTATATGATGCCCTTGGGAAATGTTATCAGGTGGTATGGCTTGGGCTTTCTTTGCTGTGCTGATCATACCCAGCTATACCTGTCCTGTGTGCCTGGGTTCCAGGTGGCAGTCTCTGTGTTTTAACATCTGCCTGGCCGAGATCCAGGACTGGATGACACAAAACTGGTTATGACTCAATCCAGACAACATGGAGGTATTAGTGATGGAGCCAGGTCATCGGCAAGGTGGAGGGGTGCTGGGGAGTAATCTGGATCTTAGACTGGGTCGCTCATCCCTGACCCCCTCCTTTCAGATTATGGATCTGGGTGTGTTACTTGATGATGACCTGACACTTGATGTTCAGGTTTTGGCCATCATTCAAAGTGGTTGCTACCATCTAAGAAACATTGTCTGGATCCATTCCCTGATACCGCCAGATGACCTTGCCACCTTGATACATGCCTTTGTCATGTCCAGGTTAGACTACTGCAATGCCTTGTTCCTGGGGTTGTCAGGAGGCAATCTCCACCATCTGCGGCTGGTGCAGAATGTGGCCGCCAGGCTATTGACTGGTGTTCCTAGATCCAAACATATTATGCCGGTTCTTCATGGACTGCACTGGCTGCCAATAAGGTGGAAGATTGCCTTCAAGGTCGGATTAGTGACCTATAAAGCCCTACACTGTCGGGGACCTATCTGCATGACCTCCTGGTGCCGCACTAGCCAGTTCACTCTCTCCATTCCTCCAAGGGTAGCCTCCTGGTGGTTCCCAGAGTGAGGCTGTGGCTTTCAGGAGATTGTACCTTCTCCATGGCTGCGCCTACTCTGTGGAACTCACTCCTGAGGTATGTGAGAGATGCCCCCTTGGTCGAAGCATTTAAGAGGGGGCTCAAGACATTTTTATTTGAAAAAGCATTTAATTTATTGTAGTATTTATTTTTAATTTTTATTTATTTATCTGTTCTAGGATTAAAAATACTTTTGAGCCGAGGCTCTTTTACAAAGGTTCCATGTCACTGGTACAATTAAGACAAACATAAGCAAAGATAACAGTTTATCAAATTAAAAATAAATACACATAGTCTTGTAGAGGAAAAAAGAACAATAAGGTGAAACTTTGGGGAGGGGAAGGGAAAGGAGGAGGGTGAAATCAGGGAGACTAAGTGGATGGGAGAAAAGGGGAGGTAGGTGGGGAGAACAGAGAGTGGAGAGGTGATCACACTGTGTATGGTAATGTATTTTCCCTGGTGGTCTAATTGGTCCTTTACCTCTGTAATTGTATGCTGACCTTCCCCATTTGATTGTACTCTGTGACTATCACATAGTGGCTAGCTGAGGAGGCAAGAGAATGGTTGTGCCAGCCACCAATTTCATGGAGACTAGTATTCAGGTGTGGGTCCTTGGAGGATGGAAGGGTGGGGGTGGTGGTGAAGGGTTGGGGGTACTGGGGAACCTGCTAAACCACAAGGGATAATACATTACATTACATCAGGTGATCGGGTGTGATGGGGTAACCACTATACCACTAGGGAAAATACATTATATTAAACCAGGGAGATGGAGGGGAGGGAGCATCTTGGCATGGGGGCAGGAGGCTTCAGTACAGACACCCTGCTTTGGGCAGTTGAGTGTGAGGGCTTAGTGCCAGACTTAGACGTGGTTTTCAGTAATGGTAAATAATGCCACTCTGGGGGCTGTTTGCCACCACTGCAAACCTTTGAATTTGTGGGTGCACTGGTATGCATGCAGGGACCCCACCCCCATTTGCAAAAGTACAATAGTATACAGTGGAGTCAGCCACGATGAAGTGCAGTAACTTGCAGTAATGACATGTCACAAAATCCTGCATGACAAAAGAGCTTATTTGCCATTGACTTACAATGGCCCCTGCAGTAAACTGCAGCATTCTGTGATATTCTGCAGCATTTCTGTGTTGCATCCTAGATGTCACATCTGTAGTTAGCACTTTGGTGCTACCAGATCTGAAAATTGTCGGAGGGCCTCTGAATATGGCCTCACCTATAGCTCTCATGCAAACCCATGTTAGTGCCAGCATGCTGGTGCTAGCCTTTGAAAATGGGGCTCAATTTCTTTTGTTAAATCTTGCAGACATAAAAAAAATTATAAGTGCAATAAAATATGGAGGTATGCACTGAACAGAAGAGAGAGAACCTTTATTTGTACTAAGTGCACGTAGGATTGATGATCACTCGTAAGAAGTTCTTCTTTAAGTACTATGACATCATGATAGGTGGTTATGTGGGTCCTAATTTACCAGGAATTAATAACCCGGTAATTTGATTGTAACAAACATTTATTAAGCACACAGAATAATAGCAATCACCACCCTAAGGCTCCATCACTGACAACACAGCCAAACACTATTCATATGCAGAAAACCTTTATTTGTGCAAGATGATGAATTCCAGCAAGAACAGGCAGTAGAACAGGCATGCACCAACTCTCAATGCATTTTGCATTTGATTTGCTTTTTCTTTTCTGACAGAAATGGACACACTTGTTCAACCACTTCTTGTCCTCCTCTAGTGCTTTGCAGTTTGTTGTTTTTCATTGCAGCGGTAGCCTGCCTTGATAAGCATTGCCCATTGGTAGTACTGTATGCATCCCTTTCTGTGTTGTTTACCAGTAACTGAGTAGCTTGTCTCTGTTTAAATTGTGTTGAGAATATAAAGCAAATTACATGAGAATCAAGTTGGGAGATGGTGCATATCTGTGTCATTGTTTGTTCTTGGTGTAATTCATCATTTTTCACAAATAAAGCACTTTGGCACATGTATAATGTTTGTCTGTTCTGTCAGAGTTGAATCCTTGGGGTAGTATTTGCTTAGATTTTCATCCTTAATGATATTGCTGACAGAAGCATCAGAGGTTGCAGCCTGACATTTTCTTTTGAATAGTGAACATTGGTGCCTAGTGACTTGTATACATCTCTAAACTTAGATGTATTTAATTACTGTATCCTCACCTATTGCCCTGCCTCCTGATGAAAGGCCAGCAGAGGCATGAAGTGCCATGGCATATGGAGGTTGTTCAACTGAATAAAACACTTGTTTAGTTACTGCTTCTTGTCCTCCTTGAGTACTCTGCAAATCGTTTTTTTTTTCACTTCTGTGTCCATCGCTGTAAAGCAGAAGTCATCGATTGTGAGCATTCTTGGCTGCATTTCATACCTTTCCTTGAGCCGTGTGTCCCTGTCTGCAGCTGCTCTTAATTGGGTCTGTATTCCATGAGCTCCCATTTTATCGCAAAGAGCAGCTGCAGGCAGGGAGAGTCAGCTAGTTGAAAGGGTGACATTTAGGCTTGCAGCATCAGGGACATAGGTCTTGACAGCTGCTAACTACAGAATGTCTCTCAACAGTCTCACACTAGGAAGGATGCTTTTCTACCATGAAAAATCCCTCTGTCCCACACAGGGAAGGTTCTGTGCATATACAGCAGAAGCGCTGATCATCCCACAGTGTAAACACAGCATGTGAAGTAGAACTCATAATAATCTTATTGGACTAATAAAGGCATTCCTTTCCACAATGTTCTCAGCTGGTACCTCTGTGCTTAGTTTATTCTTTTCTTGTTGACCAGGAATGGAGGGCTGGAGAATACTGTCTACTTAATCCAGATCCCAGGGAGTGGGGAAAAGAGATGCATACCAATTAAAATTGAGCCAGATTAAGTTGTTGTTGGTGGTAGTTTACTGAATAAGGGAAATTTGGCCAGGACACTGGGGAAATTCACATACCGTGTTTGAGAAGTGCCATGAGGTCTTTAGCATCCACCTGAACAACCACCAAAAAAGGCAGACAGGACCTTGGTTTAATGTCTCGTCTAAAGAATTGCATACCATGACAGTACAGGATGCTCAAAGCAATGCTTGCATACAGAGTGTCAAAATTAGGGTAACATCCACACTGAGCTGAATGATCATTCAAAACCCTAAGAAAGACCACACCACAAATTTGCCCCAGGGTTCCAAGAACCTTTACCCACATTTTCCATAGCCCTTCTCTTTTATGCATTGTTTATACCCTCATGCATGCATTAATGTAGTTTATAATTGATTTCCTTACCATTTGAAATAGATACTGTATGTAACAACTGACACTTCTGTATTTCTTTGTGCCAGGCCATATAGCAAACCCATAGGACACAGTGCCAAATGTGTAGCTTGCTTTGCACAAGGCCCTATGTGAAGTTGCAAACTCACTGGGCAGGTGCACTGACATGTCTTGCTGTGCTGTGGGCACTGTGAAGCAGCAGACCTGCTCAGTGTACACTCAGAACTGTGGCTTGCTTCATGGAGGACCCACTGGGACCCACATGAACCACCCATCCAATTTGGGCAGGGCTGGAGATTATGGGTTGATTTACATAGGGCTCTGCTTGCCTTACAGGAAGCAGTAGACCCATGGGAAACAGTGACTAATCTAAAAAAAGTAAAAAAACAGACATGCAAGTCTAGAAACAGACTTTGACAGCAGTTAAGGACCACTTGACCCACCCAATTTGCCCTTTTCCCTACCTACTGGATAAGCTGCAGATCCTAGTTAACCAACAGCCTACTTCCACCTACCCCCACTATAATTGCCTTATATCTGTCCCATGCATTTTTGAATTCCCCCACTGTTTTTGGCCCCATGACCTCCTCAGGAAGGCCATTCCAAGTGTCCACCACCCTGTCTGTGAAAAAATACTTCCTCACGTTGTCCCTGAGATGTCCCCCCATCTTCAAACTGTGTCTCCTTGTTCTTGCACATCTCTTTTTTTGAAAGATACTACCCTCTTGGACTTTGTTTATTCCCTTGAGGTACTTGAAAGTTTCTACCATGTCCCCCCCCATTTCTTTGAAGGTATACATATTAAGCTTCTTTAGTCTCTCTTCATATGGTTTCTGGTGCAGACTCTGTTCCATTTTAGTTGCCCTCCTCTGGACTGTCTCCATCCTGTCTATGCCCTTGTGGAGATGGGGTCTCCAGAACTGCATGCAGTACTCCAGATGGGGTCTCACCAACTGTCTGTACAAAGGGATGACAACTTCTTGTTTTCTACTGGTAATACCTCTCCCTATGCATCCTAGTATCCCCCAGCCCTCCTTACTGCCTTTTCACATTGCCTGCACACCTTTAGGTTATCTGATATGACTACCCCCAGGTCCCTTTACATTTTTGTTGTTGTTAATACCCCCCCCCACATTGTGTACTCTTCCACTGGGTCTAAAAAAAGATGTTTGCATGGTCGTGAGGGGGATGGTAAGTAGCCTGTTCTGACAATTTGGCATTAAAATATCAAAAAAACATTAATGTTATGGGTGATAGAAAACAAAAGTGTGGAAAAGCCTAAGTCTCGGCCAACACACAGTTCATGTTTTTTGGGGAGGGGGCTTTTTTTTTCTTCAATCATCCACATCTTTTTTTTTATTTTTGTATTTGTTTTTTTTTTTCCCAATGTGAGGGTCAGGGTCCTTTACATCCCACCACCACAACTATCCAATTTTGGGCTTTCAATTTGGGTCAAAATACATTTTGGGAGGATACCAAGTTTCTTTTTGAAAAAAATATAAGTCCCTATGTGTGAGCGTTGTATTTTTTTGGTACTTAGTTATTTAGCCATTTTTTAGGTGAGCAGAAGATGGTGACTGGCTGAGACAGCAGGACGGCTGTGCCAGTCACCAATAATGGGATCATTAATCTAGTAAATTTCAGGGTGGCTATGGGGCATGAAGGTATAATGGGTGAAAGAGGGTGGGTAATAGTGGGGATTGAAATTTTATGGGCAGGATGAGGCAGTGACTCCTTGGACAGTGGATGAGGGAAGGGTGTTTGTTTTGGGCTGGGACTAATGAGGAGTACCAGTGGTGTGGTTGGGCACCTGACTGCAAGTCATTTTGGTAATTGGGGGAGGAGAGTTACAAATGGCAAGGTCGATTTCCTGACCACCAGTAATTTTAGTGATTGATTGAGAGGTGTGTGTATGAGGGTTACCAGCAGTGGGATTGTACATTCTTTCACCAGTTATTACAGTGATGCTGTGACTACTTGAAGCAGGGTAGGGCACCCATCTACAATACCAGTTAGTTAAAGCAATCTCTGGTCAGGTAGGGGGAAAACACTTTTTTTTTTTTGATTGACTTGGAGGTCAATCACAAATTAAAACATTGCTTGGGATTTTTCATAATTTTGTTTGGCTAATTTATTCATTTATTTATTTCATTTTCATATAAGCATGCTCCAGTAGTTTTAAAGCACTTACACTTTGTATTTTGGCTTTCCTCATCCCCAAAAATATAAAAGACTTTATTCTGGACCAATATAAACTATTATTTGAAAGTTTTAGTTTTAAATCAGTGCATATTTTTATATCATCTGTGTATAGAAAAAAGCATCTCACCTAGGGATATTTTTATGTAATTTATGCATTCCACAGCACTGTAACTCCGAAATTGATTGTTTTGAAAACTGGCGTGTTCTGAGCTGATAGGACTACAAGTTTGCTTGCCAGTTGTCTAATCCCTAGTTAATAGGATGGCCAAGTTATAAGTTGTCAAATATAGGAGTTTTGACACAAGCTCTAAGTCATTCCTAATATACCGGGACTACACATTCCAGTTTAATCCAGTTAGCTGTCTCAACAGATCTTAAAAGATAAGGTCTAGGCATAGTGAAAAACAGGAATGTGAGATACAGATTATAAGGCCTGGTGAGTGGATATACATATATAGGTGAGTATGTATCAATGGTATTTCATGTGGGAAGTGGGACTCAGACAGTTGAGCTGACTGCATAACTGGCAAGAGTGGGTCCATGAGTTACTCTCAATGGCAGACCTGCAGAGACTATTGCAAAGGACATCCAAACTTTATAGTCTGACACTGAGACTCAGTGGCACACCACATTACCCTGGTCCAGCAGAGGAAGACAGAATTGTTTCATTTCTTGTATCTTCAGTCAGTGTGGGTAAAGGGAGGCGTGTGGAGTAGCAAGATGGCCACAGCACTGTTCTGCTACTGGATGCCTCTGCTATCCCAAATTTTGCTTCACACAACTTCTCACTAGTAGGCCTTCTGACAGTTTCATGAATAAAGCCCAGGTTGTGTCGCCTCACTCCTTGTGGACAGGCCATTTATGAGCCACTTGAGAGGTGGTGAGCTGCTGCTCACACCTGAGGTTTTGCATCGTCAACCATTGCTTACTGGCATTTTGGATGGCGACTGCACCTAGTCCAGTTGGGGGAGTCTGGACGGAAACTGTCGTTGTTTCAGCCATGAGCGCTTACCGACTGGAGTCCCCATCAGGTGTTTTTGGTGTCCCATGTGGCATGAGACACATTTACATTGTAAGTGCTCCAGTATATGCCACTTTATTTGTCAAAAAGGAACCTGGAACCAGGGAAGCACCTGAAGTGGAGGGCAGAGAGATGTCGACAAGTGCACCGAGGGTGCTAAGTGCCTAAAATGTATTTTAAACAGGTATGCCATCTTTGCAGGAGGGCTGGGGCTTTTGTTAACTGAATAAAATTTACTATGTTCAGACGAGCAATGTTTTGTGCTTTGCTTCTTAGATGCTGTCAGCTCACATCTCTCCAGTGGTGAGAAACAAAACTAAACACACAGGAAGGTTGCTGGGGAGACTCCTGTCTAGGAGTGAGATTGTAACCTTGGACTCCTGACTACCTGTTCAAAGAGAAAGAATATTGTCCCTGCCATGTAATGCTCTGCATATGAAGACCTGTTCTGTGGGCCCCAGTAGAATGCTGATCTGGTGATCACTGGTGATTTACTAAGGGGTATTTCCCCCAAGAAGTACTGTAGTACTGTTTTCAATTTTTATCTTGAGGCTAAACTGTCTGCCCTTACAGGTCTGGACATTACAAATCTTTTTAACATCCCAGAGACCCACCTCTGGGACCGGAACCTTGCCTCAAGATATATACCTAGTTGGTTATGGGCCTCTCCCTCAGTTCCTTTTGTAAAATATGCTATTCTAGTGACATAAGGTGAGGGGATATGGGATATTCTTCTTTCCCCCATCCCCAAAAATAGATGGCTACTGGGATTGAGGTCAGAGCTTGAGCCCCCCTACCTATGTTACTTGCAAAAGCAGGACTCCAACATAATGAGATGAGTCACTGATTGAGTGATAAAAGCTGAAATTCTAACTTTCACCATGGCACATGGCTTTAGCATTCTGCAAACTCTATATGTTGAACTTTCTTGTTTTAGTAATCTGGAGATACTTAATCTATTTGACTCTTGAACTGAGCTTTATTCACTAATGTCTGGACTTCAGAGTTAAAGGATCCTTAATTGTTGGTACAAAATGAACAGACTTCTAAGCAATAAGGAGCCACAATTTGTGCTGAATCCATATTGTTCTTTTAGCTTATATTAAATGTTTTAAAAGTTGTAATATTATTATTTTAATTTTGGCAATTTTTTTTAACATGCATCCAATGTCTACTTTAAAAAACTGATTTACTGATTCCTTTAGGAATCTTTTTTTTTTCAGCTCTTTATAGGGTAACATTGTATTGCATGAAATGGCACCTTTATTCTTATGACTGTCTTTATGGGGAACCAATTGTGCTGAGTTCTTCTTGTATTTTGGAGTTTGGAGAGGTTAATGAATGGGAAGCCTGTTGAATGGCAAAATGAACGTTCGAGATAGTATCTGATCAGGACTCAAAGCTCCCTCAGGGATGTACCAAAGTGTTGACCTTTTGTCCATTACGTCACACAATTTTAATTATGTGTCTCTTAATTATTCTCATAAAGTCTACACATCTGACCTTATTTACAGATGGAATGGAGTGAATGTTAGACTTGAGAAGCCCAAGATACACGACACACCTGCTCTCCTGCCTGGTTTTAGAGGGTGGGGTGTTAGGGGAACCCTAATGCTTCATTTCCCAACTTTTTTTATTTTATTTTTTATTTTAGTTTTTGTTGACCGGGTAAGTGCACTAGACAAATCCTGCCTATTTTCAGGCACGACCCGGGGGAAGGGGATACAGATGAATGCCAACTAACCTTGAACCAGATTAAGTTGTTGGTGGTATTTTTTGTGAATGAGGGAAATTTGGCCAGGACACCGGGGAAATTCCCCCACTCTTTTCGATAAGTGCCATGGGATCTTTAACATCCACCTGAACTACCACCAATCCAGACAGATGGGACCTCAGTTTAACGTCTCATCCGAAAGACGGCACCTCAGAAGTGCAGCACCCCTCTCATGCTGCACTACAGTGTCAGTACTGGGATATTAACCCAAGTGCCAGATGTGGGAACTGAACCCACAGCCCTCTGATCTCCCGGCCTCAGAGGCGAGTGTGCTACCTACTGAGCCACTGACACTGACTTCTGTCACTTTGATCCTAACTGGAGTATTAAGGAAGTTTTTTGCATCTTATATATATTATAGGGGCACAGTCATGTCCCTATAGTTAGGGTTGAGTAGCCTATTTAATGTTAAACCTCAAATTTTGTACTTTAATAACTTTGCAACTGATCAATGGATTTGCACAAAATTTGGTATGTGCTGCCCTGTTGGGCAGATCTCTTTGATGTGGCAAGTGTGTTTCCGGTCAGATGTACAGATTTTGAGATTTGGATAGTGCTAAAACCATAAAAGTTGCCTTTTTTTTGCAATTTTTCTTCATCACTTTGTGTCCACATGGTGTGGAACTTTTGTGAGATTTTTGTATGCTACAAACAGATTTGGTAACAGAACTGTCATGCTTAGTTTGCTGAAAAAATATTTATCTGATGCAAAGTTATTAAATTTGTAAGTTTCCCATTGTTTTCAATGGGAAATCTCCTGTCGCATTTATAGGGATAATGTTCGACCAAGGATTGACCTCACAAAAAATGAATAATTCTTGCAAGATCAATTTCTTTTTTTTTTAAAGACTAAAATCCTTTTTCGTGAAGGAAAATTCCTTTTTCTCTAGCCGCCATCTTGTTTTACATTTTTTTCTTAAAAGGTTTTTGCTAACCCCATTCTCAGAAAGTCTACACATCTGGCCTTATTTACAGATGGAATGGAGTGAGTGTTAGGCTTAAGAAACCCAAGGCACACCCTACACATGCTCTTCTGCATGGTTTTGGAGGGTGGTATGTTAGCATTGGAAAACCTAACACCTAATTTTCCAACTTTTGCCACTTTAACCCTAACTGGAGCACTTGTGCAAATATATATATATATATATATATATATATATATATATATATATATATATATATACACACACACACACACACACATATCATGGCAATAAACAGATTTTATATATATATATGCACACATATATACACATCATGGCAAAAAACTCTGTTTAATGCATCAGTTAGGGTTGTTCCACAGTGACAAAAGTGAGGAAATTCAGTGTTAGGGTTGCTACCCCTTGCACCCCACACCCCCTCGCCCCCACCAACAGGCATCAGGGTGTGTGTTGGGGTCGTCTGCCCTAACTTTCACCCCATTGAATGTGTAAATAAGCTGAGGTGGTGCAGTATAGGAGAATGGGGTGAGAGTTCAGACTGATGAGCCCAACACACTCCCCAGTGCCTGTTGGTGGGGGCAGGGTGGACGTGGGGTGCAAGGGGTGACAACACTAACACTGAATGTCCTTATTTTTGTCACCGTGGAACAACCCTAACTGATGTATTAAATGGAGTTTTTTTGCCATGAATTTCCTTCTTTTTGAGAATGGGCACTATAAACAGTGAATGGAATGTGGTGGTGGTAGCGTGGGGCCCTTCTGGCCCCTCGCTCCCACCATGTGATTTTTTTTGTCACTTTGCTGTGCAAAAACTATATGACTGACTGAAATGAAACTTGGTAAATGAAGACATGTACCATAGCACACTGTGTGTCTAGAATTGTGTGTACATCCATTCAACGGTCACACAATGCCACGAGCAAACAACGTAACATGCACAATTCAGCAACCATAGGTGCCAGAGACTCACAAATGTCACTGTCAAAGATGTGTTATAAATCTTGGTACATTCCAAATGCCAGGCAAACTGGACACACGGTTCAGAAGTTATTGAAGCATAATGAACCACATTTTCAATCATTGGAGTGGCATAATTTCACACCTGTTAATGTTTTACACACCAAACCACTGCAGGGCACCTCTGTACCACTAGGGCTACCCACACTGTAAATTTCAAGCCAGTAGCACCATGCAGAATGCTATGTGCAAAACATTAAATGCGTCACACAGTATCTCCACAGCAAAGAATTTTTACAACATGTAAACAGCATTATTTACAGCCCCAGGACATCCACTCAACACCATCCAAATTTCACGTGAAAATACCAAACCATTCCAGAGATATTACATTTTTACTTTTCTGCACCTTTAAAAGTCTTCCACCACAAAATGGTGAAAATCATGGCTGAAAATGCGCTAAAATGGTGGACCTTGCAGCCTAAAAATCTTTAACCATGAGGGGGGGCCAACTTCAAATGACAATAACGATGGAAGGGAACAACATTTGTTTACCAAACAAAAACTGGCATGTTCCCTGAACAAAGGTCTTTCTACATCGTAGGTTTCAGATCAATCAACCACAAACTGGCAGTGCTATGTGTTGTGGAAGACAGTGCAGGAAAATAGGAAAAACATAATGTTTTTCAGTGCACTGTGCAAACGCAAAAACAAACGGTAATGTTAATGCAAACAGTGATGGCAACAGTGAGGTACTGTAAAAGAAAATAGTAATGCTAACAGTAATGCAAACACAAACGCAAGCGCAAATGGTAACGCACACAGTGATGCAAATGGAGATGACAATACAAATGGTAAGAGAAATGTAAGCTTAAATGTAAATGAAAAGAGAAATGGTAACACAAACGGTAATGCAAACGCTAACGGCATCAGAAACGCAAACAGTAATGGAAAAGGTAACAAAAATGCAAACGGTAACAGAAACGCAAACAGAAATGCAAATGGTAATGGCAGCACTGACACAGATGGAAACAGTAAAGCACTCAACAACAGAAACATTACCAAAAACACAAATGCTGAGGCCAATGGAAATGAGAATGGTAACAAACATGCAAATGGTAACGGTAATGCAACTGGAAATGCAAGCGGTTACAGTAACACCAACAATGATGCCAAAGGAAACAGTAACGCAAACAGAAATGCAAATGCAAGCATGTATACAAACGCAAATGGTAACACACACAAACACAAATGGTAACAGTAACGCAAACTCAAGTGCAATGCAAACGCAAAGGGTAACGCACATGGTGACGGAAACGTTAATGCTAACAGTAACACAAATGCAAGCAGAAACACTAATGGTAACAGTAATGCAAATGCACACCCTTTTTTTCCAAAAAGGTGCATTCAAAAGCACAGTGAATATGAAGAATGTATGCATAATAATGGCCCTCGGAATAGAAAATGAGCACTTGTAATACTAAATTCCTTATATCTCAGGAGCCGTACAACGTAGAAAAAAATGTAAAATCTCATATTATTTATGACATTCCAGGCTAGTTTTGCACTTGGCTGCATAACAGAGGACTAAGTATTCTTCTGACAAAAAGTCTGTATCTCGAACCGTTTTCAAGAGATGGCCCCCAAAAGGCATGGCAGACGCTGTAATGTTATTCTATGGGAAAAATGGTCAACTTTGGAGTGCCATAACTTTGCAGCCCTCTACTATTTTGTTACCAAACCCCTAAAAGGCACATCCGAGGGATCTTGGCTTTCTTCCCTTCAAATTTCAGTCCAAAAGACCAAACTGTTCTTTTGCAGCAGGGTGAAAGTTTCCTATTGTTTTGGCCATGGTGTCGCAAAGTACTTTCGAAAATCACAACACTTTTGCAAATTAAATCATGAAAGTGTCACATATGAAAAAGTACTTTGTGACACTACCTTTTACAAAAATTTTAAAAACATAATTCTGGGGTGTTTTATCCCCCCAAAAAGACATGGCGAGCATCCTCAGGGCTCGACTAGGTGAACACAGCAAGAATTGTGTCCCTAAAGGGTCAGAAATTTAAATGGCAAACATTTCTGTGACCACCAACTGAAAACAAGATGACCGATTTTCGATACTACAAGGGTCATTTGCAAAAGTAAAAAGCGCATTTGCGACATTTTCGCATATTTTGTTAACTTTTCCCATTGACTGTAATGGAAAACTTGTTTTTTTTTTTTTCAATTAACTCTTTATTTGGTTTTAATTACAGGGATGTGATCCGATAATGCCAAATATAACCATGAAATAGCACATACATAAATACATAGATATTCCAATGGAGGTAACCCTGTAACATACCCCCAACCCCCATCCCTCCCAGCACAAGTCCAGAGAGATAGCATACCATCAAACCCTAGCAAATCCATACTCCTAAAGGGAAAAAAGGGTAAAGGAACCCCAAATCTTGTCAAACCTGGAAAGCTTATTCTGGAGGATAGCCGTCATCCTCTCGATCCTCAAACAAGCTAATAGTTCCTCCAGCCACTCAGTATAACTTAGCACGACAGAACCCTTCCAGTGCCTGAGCACAATTCTCTTAAGCGTAGCTGCAATCAAAACTATATGAAACCTCCTGTTCTTAACAGGGATGCCAGAGACATCGCCCAACAAGCATATCTCCGGTGTAAAGAGATCACCCAGTCCCAGTAATGGGTTCACCCTCCCTTTAATATCCGCCCACAACGGAGTTACTTTAGGTCACTGCTAAAAAATATGCATCAGATTCCCATCCCCTGCTTGGCACCTAAAACACTTAGAGTCCTTCGCCAACTTCAGCCTACCTAATTTTTGTGGGGAATAATAAATGTTATGAAGAATCTTGAACTGCATCAGCCTTAACCTATCCTGCAAAAATAATTTATGACAGTTCATCCACAATGCCTTCCAATTAAGCACTGAGTCAGGAAAAACAGAAGCCCAATACGATCCCTGAGCAGGACTTGAAGAGTATGCCCATTCAAATAACACCGAATATATTTTCGAAATTGCATGCTGTAACCTGCCAGCGGCACTAGCGAGTCACAAAACTCCAGTCTTGGACTCCGAACTGCCCCATTACCCAACTGGGCAATCATGAGGTGTCTAATCTGATATATTTTAAAGACTGTCATGGTAGGCAACCGAAACTTATTCAAAATCTCAACAGAGGGGAGAACCTCCCCCTCAGTCGAGAGAAGGTCCTTCACCCGGCACTCCTCAGGTAAGGGCAGCCAGGAATGACCCAACATTCTGCTACCTAGCACAAAACGTGGGTTTCCCCAAATTGGTTGTGCCCAGTCCTTAAGGTGATCATATTGCAGAAAACTCGAGAGTTGAGCATGAGCTCTCACAGAGATCCCAATTGGGGAGTTTCGCAGCTGGAGAGGCAACAATTTCAGCGTGAGGTAGGGCAAGACCTCAGGCCTCAGACCAAATTCTCGAATCAGAGCAAGCTCCACTTGCAACCAGAGCGGTGCATAAGAGTACCGCTCCAAGACATCCCTGCCCTTCACCCACCTTAGGTACTTGCTAGTATGAGCTGCCCAAAAATATAGGGCAAAATGTGGAAGCCTAAGTCCCCCATCCACTTAGGGCTGCCAGTCAGATAGGCCATACGTGATTTCCTATGGCCTCACACAAAGTTGGCTATCATATTGTGCACCTTCCTGAACCAGGAGAGCAGTATCCAAATATTCAACATGCTCAAGGGATAAAACAATCTAGGAAATATGTTCATTTTAACTAGATTAATCCTCCCCCATAAGGAGATTGGCAATTTCACCCATCTCTCCAGGTCCAGTTCTATAGCCCGTAGCAGAGGATCTAAATTCAATCGAAAAATCTTAGCACTACCCCTGGCCAAATTCAGCCCCAGATATCTTATAAAATCCGACTTCCAGGATAAGCCCAATTCCACCACTTCATGTTTAAAAACATAGTTGTTAAGGGGAAATACCACCGACTTGTCTAGATTTAATCTATAGTTGGCCAACTTATTGAACTCCCTAATAACCTCTAATAGAGCAGGAACAGAAGCCCCCAGGTTGGTAACATAAACCAACAAGTCGTCCACGTATGCCGTGACTTTTACAGTGTAATCCAGAATTCTAATACCCTCAATATCTCGCTTACCTACAATTGCCCTAATAAGAGGTTCTAAATATAAATTAAAAAGGAGGGGGGATAGAGGACATTCCTGCCTAGTACCCAAATAAAGACAAAAAGAATCCGAAATAGCTCCATTGCAGCCAACCCTCGCAGTAGGATTAGAGTAAAGGGAGCTAATCCACCCCAGAAAAGGATCAGGGAACCCGAATTTCTCCATAGCAGTCAACAAGAACCCCCAGTGAACCCTGTCGAATGCCTTCTCGGCGTCCAAGGACAGCAGAGCCATAGCAGCACCACTGTCCTCGGACACCAAGAAGGCATGAGCCAAGGTCCGCATATGGTCCGCAGACGACCGTCCCTTCATAAAACCAACCTGCTCTGGGCCAATGAGTCCAGGTAAGACCCGACTAACATGCTCAGCCAACAATTTGGCCAAGATCTTAATATTGTAATTAAGCAACGATATAGGCCTATAGCTAGAGGGTTGTTCCGGCGGCTTATCTTGCTTAGGGATTAATACAGTCAATGCCTCAAATAAGGAATGGTCCTGCACCTGATGAGATAGGATATGTCTAAATAAGCTGAGGAGTAAAGGGGATAGGAGCTTAGCAAACTTTTTATAAAAATTCGACGAGAATCCATCCGGTACCGGCGTTCTATCTAGAGGGAGACTCTGTATGGCCGCTTCAATTTCACTCTGAGTGATATCTGCTATTAGCTGTGCCTGTTGGGATTTGGACAGCAAAGGGAGGTTCAACCCTTCAAAAAAGGCAAGCATCTCCTGTCTATTAAGGGCATTCTTCATTTTGCCATACAGGGATTTAAAATAACATCTAAACTCTTGCACTATCTCCCCAGGGGTAGTCTTAACCAAGCCATCCACCTCGGACAGAATCCCTGGGATTATACGAGATGATTCCAATTGTTTAACCCTCCTAGCCAGGAGTGACCCCGCCTTTTCCCCCCTGATCCTGATAACTCGCCTTGGTCTTAATTAAAGCCAATTCCGCTTGCTCCCCCAACAGCTTTAAATATAAATCCCTCAGCTTCACCAGCTCCAGTTTTTCATCATCAGTCAACTGCAAAAAGACAGAGGCCTCTTTATTTCTTACTCGACCCAAAAGTTCAGCTAGAACCCGAACCCGCTCCTTCTTCCTTTTGGATGCCTGACCAATCAGAATCCCCCTTACAAATGCCTTGAATGCACCCCAAACCATATCCGGGCTAGTGTTATCTTTGACATTATTAGCTATGAATTCCTCTATTTGCTTAGTTACAAACTCTATAACGTAGGGGCTGCGCAGCATCTGGTTATTAATCCTCCATCTATTGCCTCTCTTAGGGAGAGTAGAAAGAGAAATAGATGCCACTACCACAGCATGATCGGAAAGCGGTCCCGGCATAATTTCCACCTCTAATACTCCAGAAAGGAGAGTACTAGAAAGCAGTAGGTAATCTATACGGGACTCCGATCCATGTGCTGCTGAAGTGAACGTATACTGCCTATCTTTCGGGTGAATCACCCTCCATACATCCACTAAACCATACTGGTCCAATACCTCGCAAAGGGCATGCTGAGCAGGAGAAAAACATGAGGCCTTTCCCCTAGACCTGTCCATCAGCGGGTCCGAAACAAGATTCAAATCCCCCCCTAAGATCATGGGAATTTGCACAAAAGGGGCTAACATCTCTAGAAGCTTAACGAAAAACTCCTGAGAGTCTATGTTGGGGCCGTAAATCGTCCCAAGAAGTATCTCCACATTCTGAAGCTTACCCCTAACAAGCACAATTCTACCCTCAACATCCTGAATAACCTGAAGTGGCACAAAAGGTACAGATCTGCACAGAAGAATCATCACGCCTCTACTCTGCGTATTACCTTGCGAAGCAAAAACTAACCCCATCTGCAGGCGCCTCATAAAATTACTCTCCGACTGAAGTAAATGTGTCTCTTGTAAGAACACAATGACCGCCTTTAATACCTTCAGGTGCTTTAAAATACTGTACTGCTTAACCCTCTGATGTGCACCCTTTATATTCCAGGATGCCACTTTAAGAGCCCCAGGCCACGCCATCCTTTAAAATTTCTAACTCGAGCCCTGGTATGCACCCCCTTAAATCGCTTACCCTATCGCTGAAATTGAGAACTTGTGCACCCCCTACCCCAAACAAACCTTATAATCACAGTGATGCTATAGTGACTAACCCTCATCCATCCCCCTCCTCCCAATCCCATAACAAAAATTTGCATCACTATACCTTCTCCTATGCCATCCCCCTCTATCCCAGTACCCCGTCCATACCTAGCCGTCCCCAACATTGAACATTAACCCTCATCCAAAAACACCCCATGAACCCAAACAAACCCCCCGTCCACACTCTATTGGTCCGTGACATCAGCCCACACAGCTTCGCTCACCCCCGGCCCACACATCCCTTCCCTGCAATTACCTCCGCGCTTCCTATTGTTCACCACCGTTTACTATAATCCTATCCAGTTTCTTGAATCAACTAATGATCCTTCCAACAATTATTAACAGGTTCCTCATAAAACTCGCCAGCCCAGATCCCCCTTTGTTCTGCAACCTACACATGTCAATACTCATTGCTACTAAGGCTGCTAACACCTTAAATTTAACTACTAAAAGCAAACTATTCTTTCGTTGCTCACTATCATTAACCACCAATCCCACCCATAGATATACAACAACATCACATAAGATTATTTCCAGGCCCCCCACAAAGGGGTTCCCACTCACTGCAGCGTGTTCTAAGCTGGGAAAGAAAAAAAAAAAGGTGGGTGGGAAATTGGGGACTACTATCTCCCTGTTCAGCCAGGAGTAGTCCAAAACTTCTCTGTCCATTGTCCAGCTCTCAAGTCCCATACAAAACATAATCATGGCTAAATAAGCTCCGAAAAAAAGGCCCGGTCCATGAAAACTCGCTCCACTCCACATGCTTCCATCTCCATACATTACAGGGCCCAAATAATGCACCGAGCTGACTCCAAACCCTCCGATGAAAAAAACTTGCTGTATGATGTCTTTATCTCCTCCATAGGCCATAAGCCTGCACCCCTGAGTGCCACATAGCTTCCACTGCAAACTTCAAGGGTCCTTGAATAAACTGGGGAAAGCTGCTTGTAACGCCGACCGGGCAATCTCCACTGATTCGTAATGCCTCCACTCCCCCTCTATCAGGACTTGAAATTTGGCCGGGTAGCCCATTTTACATCGCACACCCGCTGCGATCAACTTACTGATCAGGGGGTTGAAGGCCGACCTCCTCTGCCTCACTGTAACAGGGATATCCTGCACCACTCTCATTTTAACTCCTTCCCAGTACAGGTCCTTGTTCTCTCTTGCTTTTGTTAGGAAAAGTTGCCGTTCTAAATAATTTAAAAATCGGAAGATCAAAAGTGTGGCGTGAGTTAGGTGGGGGCACCGGCCAGAAGCTCGATGAGCTCTCTCAATTGTGTAACTGGAGCCATATGGAGAGGGGCCTGCTATTTTCTCCACGAACTTCTGCACAAATTTAATCGGGTCTAGCCCTTCCTCTTTTTTCGGTAGACCCACAATCACTGCATTATTGCGGCGGCATCTCCCTTCTAAGTCCTCCACCTTTGCCTCCAACTTGGCTACCCGCTGCTTCAGCAAAGTTGCCCCCATCCATCTTCTCAGCATTCCCTTCTAAGGGCGAATTCTAGCTTCACTGTCCGTTGTCCTCGGTCAAGTCCTCCAATGCTCCAGAAATACACTTAATTTCACTGGCCATCTCTTTCATTTCCTGCTTAAAAGGTCGTAATTCTTCCAGAAATCTTGCTAACGTCAGGATCTCACTTTCCGTTTCCCCCATCGTAGTGCCCTGAGACTGCTGCACACTCAAGGTCCTTGCCTTCTTTGGGGCCTTCTCCGGCGACACCAGAGGAGTGTGTTTTGGAGGGGCTTTGCGCATCTCAGCTTCCATCTAGCCCACAAGCACTTCAGTGCAGTCTTCTCTGTTGTAATATCAAAAATAAAATCCACCGAGACAAGTTTAAACCGAAACGATGGCTTAGTTTATAGGGAAGGCGATCGGAGCTACCAGGGAACTCAGCTACACCGCGCTCTGCATCACGTGACTCCGGAAAACTTGTTTTTTGAATAACTTTTGAACAATTTTATATTTTTTCATGAAATCTTCAAAAGGTACATTGGGGACCCCGACTGCATGTTCCCTGAAGGTTTTGAACTGGTTGCACAAACCATGTGGGCTGTAGGTGCGAGCAAAGAATGTGCAAAAATGCATAATTTGTGCATTTGTTGGCACTCTGTAGCTCCGCAACTGTACATCTGATCATAACAAAACATGGTAGGTCTACAGATCTATGGAACCAAACCGTGCATTCCAAATTTTAGGCAAATCCGTCATATGGTGGCAAAGTTATTAAGCTGCCAAATTTCAGATACAACCTTACATGGGGTACTCAACCCTAACTATAGTGGCACTACCATGCCACTATAATATATATATATATATATATATATATATATATATAATATGTATATACACACACAAACACACACACACACACACACACTGATTTGATATATATATATGTGTATGGACTTATACTTTTAAAATAGATAAGATGCATTTCATTGTATAAGAAAAGCAGCCAATTCAAAGCTATCATTAAGACCAGGAAGTTTCATTGTACCCAATGTAAAAATCCAAACTGCTTCTTTTTTATTTAACAATGTCTCAAAATAACCACCCTGGTATCCATTCTAATCTTGTCTATCCCATGGAAGAAAAACTAGGGAATTTCACTGCACCTAATGTAAAAATCCAAAATGCTTCTTTTTTATTTAACAATGTCTCAAAATCACCCCCCTTCCCAACATTCTCTGTTTCACAGAAAAAAATTGATGCTGTCCCCTTCCTATGGTTTGAATCAAATAATGGAATAGGGCATTATGTTCATCCCTTATTATTATTATATATCTCAAATGCTCCCCTATATGAAGCTTGAAGGATCTCTTGGTCTTCCCAACATAGAATGCTGCACGTATGCAGGTTGCCAAATATATCACCCTGGGTGTGCTACAGTTAATAAACTCTTCTATCGTGTACACCCTATCACTTTTGGCAGGCGTAAATGTCTTAGATTTTGAAACTACATTAGAGAAAGTACAACTGCCACAGTTAAAGCACCCCCTCAGTGCCACCAACAGCCAGTTATGTTCAGCCACCCTCTCCACTGTTAAATGGTTGTGAACCAAAAGGTCCCCTAAGTTATGTCCTCTTCTGTACATAATTACAGGGGGAGTCAGGTCTAGCTCTGACAGTGCAGACTCTGTGCCAAGAATATTCCCATGTTTCTTGAGACATTTTCAAATGATGCCACTCCTGGCACAAAACTGCATGACAGAAGTGGCATCCCTAATGGGATTAACAGCCCTCTGTCTATATTTCAGGAGGTCTATCTTTGGCAAACTCTGCACAGTATCTCTGGTGTCATTGATAAGTGAGTAACTATACCCCGTGATAGAAAATGCTGCAGCAGATCATCACTTGTCTTTTCATAGGTTGTCAGCTCTGAACAGTTTCTCCTAAAATACATAAATCATGATTTTGGGATGTTTTTAATGGTGTGGAATCGGTGGCAACTGTTAGAATGCAGGAGGCTGTTTCTAGCCATTGATTTTCTGCATATATCAGTTACAATAGTGCCATCGCAATCCTGAAGAGGTCCAAATCCAGAAATTGAATACTATCATAGCTGTAATGAACAGTACATTTTAGATTGGGGTTGGACATCTCTAAGAATTCTACAAATTCCTGCAGCTCAGACCCCCCCACCCTCATGCCACACCAACAGGATATCATCAAAATATCTACGCTGGAGATCCAAAAGATCATAAAATGGATTTTTCTCCCTATTGTAAAGTATCTCCCTTTCCCACAAGCCAAAGTATAAGTTGGCCTATGTGGGGGAAAAAGTAGCCCCCATTGACATGCCTCTTGTATGTAGAAAATATTGACACTGGAAAAGAAAAGTACTTTAGGTGGGTACAGATTCAGAGAGGGAGCACAGAAAATCAACAAAGGCAGGTTCATAAGATGTAGCAGTTTCTAGCCAAAAACACAATGCTGCCAGTCCACCTTCATGTGGAATATTTGTGTACAGAGCCTCCACTTCCACAATAACCATCATCAATTGGGGCTCCATTTGGAGATCCTGCAGGACACCCAGTATTTGTATGGTATCCATAATATATGAAAGCAGTTTAAGGAATAAATTATTAATATGCTAATCTAGGTATATGGACAAAGGCTCGGTCAAAGAGCATATGCCCGACACAATCAGGCTTTATGGGAAATTAACCAAAGTTTTGTGAATTTTCAGAAGGATGTATAGGGTCTGTCTCACAAGGGGCAAAACTGTCAGAAATTCTAAGGTATCATTTGAAATGATGCCAGAATCAAAAGTATTTATGAGAAAAGCATCAATTTCTTGTTTAAATACATTTTTTAAATCAGATTTTAAACCAACATAAAAGTCCATATTTGCAAGTTGCCTGAACACTTCCTGCTTATAATTCTTTACATTCATGAGAACCACAGACATCCCTTATCCGCAGATTAGATAATCAGATGATGGTTGCTCTGTAAGTCTTTAATAGCTGTTCTTTCCACTTTAGTAATATTAACAAACTCAAGGTTCATAATTTCAGCATGATGTTTATCTAATTCCAGAATGACAGCCTTTTCAAAAGTTAGAACTGCTGGTCAACAAAGCGACACAAATGTGTAGGGTTTCTTTAATTAGTTTACAGGGTCAGTGACAGTTTCAGTTGTAGGTTCAATTCCAGCTCACTTGATGTTTCTTTAATGGGATGTTCAGACTTGCGTTTAGCAAAATGCACTTTAAGATTAACCCTTGCTGTTCTGCTGTTCTGCGGACTGATATTTCAGTCCAGAATTCCTATATGTTCTAATTCTGTTGACAGCCTATGGGTTAAGATTTATTGAAAATGTCTTAATAACAATGAATAAATCAAATTCCTTAGCAGTGCAGGTTGGTGCAAAGCTAAATCCCTTACTGAGGATCTGTGCCTGTGCTTTAGTAAGTTCAAAAGAAGAAAGGTCGATAAAGTTGAATTCCTCTTGTACACGTATGATTTCTTGATCGTTTCCCTCGATGAGTTCATTCCCTGTTTCTCTCTCTGCAGCTGGTTTTTTTTTTTGTATGCCTCCTCGCTTTATGTTTTCTGCTCCAGTATCTCATTCTTCTCGTGCTCCTTCTATTTCCCAAAATTTGACAGGTCTGGGGCTGCATCTCATGGCTGATGTTACCCAAAGTTCCTCCTCCTCCTCTTATTCCCCAATATCTAAAAGGTCCTCGAAGGAGGTGGTTGCTGACTCAGTTTTTAAAGTGAAATGATCGGTTGATGTACTGCTAGATTTCAAAATTGATCTCGATGTACCAGCCCAGTATCATGGAGGGCTGAGGCATCCACGCCTTACCTCCTGCCACGCCAATGAGAGTGGGTTGCCGGTGGTCAGCCAGGAAGGGAAAGCATGGAGCATCTGGAGGACAGCTCTCCTCTCCCAGGGAGGGGTGGGAGCAGAGATCAGCACTTGCCTGGTCCCTAGCATTGGCTGGAGGCTGTCATGATGGATCCTGAACATAGGGGGTGTGGAGGTGGAGCAGATGCACAGCGTGTTGCATATGAAAGCCATTGGCATCATTGCATGCTGCTATAGCAGCACTCTGAGATGTGGGGCAATCAGGAGGAAAAACATGGTGGCGGACTGGCTGGATAACACCAGTCCTCCACAGGCTCCACACCCAGCCAGTTGGGCACCTCCAGTGAAGTGGATCTTGTTCCCAGCGGAGCCATGGGAGGGTTCCTCAAACCCTTCCAGTGGAGGGAAGCCCTGGGGGGAAGAGCCAGATGAGGTAAATCCTGGTGGACACCGTGGTGATAGGACTGGGGGAGCAGTGGATGGGAACTGGCCGACCAAGGAGCATAAACAGATTAACATAAAAAAATTGATCTCGGGGCAGCAGATGAATGTGATTGAGGGGTGCCACCACCAGCTGTACACTGTTTTCTCCTTTTGTTTATATTTGTGTTTTTACCACAACCTCTTCTATGTGAAGACCTGATCCTTAAGATAGTCCTGTCTATTATGTTCAAACTTGGTCAATTTTCATGGTTTTATACATTGATCTTGTTCTTCAATGGTTTGTTTCAGTTCTTTTTCCAAAATAGCAAAATCAGTGTGATCTCTAAACTCAGTGACATTCTTTTTCTTGGTCTTTAAATCAGTTTCAGATTCTTCCTTCTGTGAACTATAGTCCCTGATGATACAATTTACCAAAAAATATAGATGCTGCTTGTATTTGTTGCTTCCAGTCAGTCATTAATGTTGTACATTCATATCCATAGCCTGGCCACTTAATTAATTGTAGTGCAAAGGGAACACGACTGACTCAGACATAAACTTCTAGGGTGGTTTGATGCCAGTAATTGCATCTGGCTTTTAAGGCAGCATGTTCTAATTGCTGAAATGCAAATGCAAATAAATGCATTATTTGGCACTATGTTAATGGATTGTTGGGTCACATCTGATTCAGGCATAAGGGTGTCAGTCACAAACAGATTATCCGTGCCCACATTACTGAATATGGCAGTTGCAAGTGTCCCACTGGTATCCACCAAATGGACGACTTTCAAAATGGCAGACATCCCATTCTCATTGGCAAAAAAAACACAATAACGGAAACTAAGGTCAGGGCACACAAACAAATTATTTATATGAAAAGCTCTGTGCACATTGCTTCTGACATGGGCTGGCTAATAACAAGGCAAAACTACAACCAAGACAACCCCATGGCCATGTGTGTTAATGAGAAAAAATAGTAGCTCAAACAGCAACTCAAGTACCACCCACCAACAAGCACCACAGCTTGACACAAGAATAGTTTCTAAGAAATATTGCTTAATCCATAAAGTATGCCAGGACCTCATTTTAAAGTTAGGAGACACCGACGAGACCCCACCAAACTCCAACTGGTTTTGCTTACAGCGTCATCAGGGAGTAACAACCATAGAAACCACCACTAAATGCATTAGTTTTGGAACATTAGTAAATAAAAGAGAAGCATTTTGGATTTTTACATTAGTTGCAAAGAAATTCCCTGGTTTTAATGACAGCATTGAACTGGCAGCTGTTCTTAAACAATGGCATGCACCTTATCTATTTTTAAAAACATAGGGGTATGACCAAATCATTATCTCTCTCTTTCTCTCTCTCTCTCTCTCTCTCTCTCTCTCTCTCTCTAAATATATATCATAGAAACATGGAAATTGTCAGCAGATAAGGACCTCTAGGCCCATCCAGTCTGCCCATAGGCCCTATACATTGTATGTGGCCACTGACCCTATCTGATCAGTGGCTTGTCATCACTCCCTCCCCTCTCAGGCTTCCCTTGAGCCTGTCCCAAGCATGCTTAAACTTCTCCACTGTGCTTGCCCCCACTACCTACTGTGGCAGACTATTCCATTTGTTGACTAATCTTTCTGTGTAGGAAAACTTCCTCACATCACCTCTTAATCTACCCTCTTCCAATTTCATATCGTGCCCCCTTGTTCTGCTACTTTTTTTACATTGGAAACACTCCCCCGCTAGCACCTTGTTTATGCCCTTGAGGTACCTGAAAGTTTCAATCCTGTCCCCCTGCTGTCTCCTATCTTCCAGTGAGTACATACTGAGGTCCCTTAGTCTCTCCTCATATGTTTTGTGGTGTAAGCCCTGCATCATCTTTGTCGCCCTTCTCTGGATGGTCTCCACATTATCTATATCATAGCAGAGGTGTGGTCTCAAGAACTGCACACCATACTCCAGGTGAGGCCTTACCAATGTTTTATACAATGGCATCACCGCCTCCCACCTTCTGCCAGTGATACCCCTGCCTATACACCCCAGCATACCACTGGCCCTCCCTGCCACCTTTGTACACTGCTTTGATACCTTAATGTTTTCAGAGGTGATCACCCCTAGGTCCCTTTCCTCTTTGGTGACAGTCAGTTCCTCCTCCCCCCTGTAGTTCTCCCCAGGTTCCCTCTACCCAGGTGCATTATTTTGCACTTCTTTACATTGAACCTCAGTTGCAATGTCTCCGACAATCTTTCAAGCTTCTCCAGGTCCCTCTTCATTTTCTGCACCCCTTCTGGAGTATCCACCCTGTTGCAGATCTTGGTTTCATCTGCAAACAGGCAGACCTCTCCTACCAGCACCTCTGCAATGTCACTAATGAAGACATTGAACATGACTGGTCCTAGTACTGATCCCTGTGGCACCCCACTCATCACCCCTCTATCCCCAGATCGTACCCCATTTACCACCACCCTCTGTCTCCTGTCTGTTAACCAGTTCCTAATCCAGTTCACCACCTTGTTTTCCATGTGCAGACTACCTATCTTTGTTAATCAGCCTTTTATATGGGACGGTGTTGAAGGTTTTTCTGAAATCCAGGTAGGCAATGTCTACTGCCTCTCCCTGATTAAGTTCCCTAGTCACCCAATAAAAAAAACAAACCATTAGATTCATCTGACATGACCTTCCTGCTGTGAATCCATGTTGCCTCAGATCCTGAGCACCACTGGATTCCAAATGTGCCACTATCCTTTCAACAGTGTCTCCATGATCTTTCTCACCACTGAGGTGAGGCTGACTGGCCTGTAGTTCCCCACCTCCTCCCTACTGCAGCTTTTGTGCAGTAGGACTACATGTGCCCTCCTCCAGTCCTCTGGAATGACAACCGTGTTGAGTGACTCTGTGATCAGAGCCACCAGAGGCAGTGGTAGTTCCCCTTTCAGCTCCTTTAATAACCTCAGGTGAATGCCGTCTGGCCTCATAGCCTTATCCACCATCAACTTTGTCAGTTCTACCAGAACTTTTTCCACTGTGAATGGACTGGTATTCACCTCTCCTCCCCCCCCCCCATTACCTCTGCAACCCAATTGTGGTCCTTGATTCACCCTCTTCTTAGTGAGTACTGAGCAGAAGTACTGTATTTGTTCAGTATTTCTGCCTTGTCCAGACCCTCTCCTTACACTCTCCATTCTCCCTTTGAGTCTCACAATCCCCGGTTTTCTTTCTTCACTAATGTACCTATAAAATGCCTTATCCCCTTTGTTTACAGACTGTGCTAAGCTCTCTTCTGTCTGCACCTTTGCCCTCCTAACAGCCTTCCCTGCTTCTCTTAGACATTCAAGGTACACCTCTCTATCCTCCTCCCTTTGGCTCCCCTTATAATTCCGGAAACTCAGCCTGTAAGCCTTGACTTTGTCCCTCGCCTCTTTGGAGAACCATAGTGGTTCCCTTCTTTTCTCTTTGGCCACTATCCTAATGCATTGGTTTGTTATATTCACTATGTCTCCTTTCAGTTTCTCCCATTGTTTTCCACCCTCTCTACTATCTCTCCCTTCCCCAGGACTGCTTGTATACATCTACCCATTTCAGTGAAATCTGCCCTCCTGAAATCTAGTACTCTTGCCCTTGTATGGCTTGATTGAGTCCATATCTCCATGCTGAACCACACCATTTGGTGGCCACTGGATCCCAGCTGCCCTTCCACCTGTATTTCTTTGACTCTGTACCCATTGGTCCACACAAGGTCGAGAACTGACTTGTCCCTGGTTGGCTCATGTAGCCGCTAACAAATGAAGTCCAACACCAGCTGCCTGAATCTAACCTCCTGCAGGGATTCTAGGATGGCTATGCTTCTGGCTGAAATAGCCATCTGGGTGGCCCAATCTATATATATCTATATCTATATCTATATATCTATATCTATATCTATATATATATATATATATATATATATATATATATATATATATATATATCACATATATATATATATCCGTGTTATGGTGGCAAAGTTATTAAAGTGTAATATTTGAGGTTTAACATAGAAGTGGCCATGCAACCTAACTATATTGACACTACTGTGCCAGTATAATATATATATATATATATATATATATATATATTTCTGCAAAGGGGTGGAGAGAAACAGCGTGTAATAAATCCATTTATCTGAGTAACTGTGTACATAAATTTCATTTATGTATACAGTGCTTATGTCATCAGCCATTTATCCACACAGTGCTTATGTCATCAGCCATTTATCTATACAGTGCTGATGTCATTTAGAATGTTCAGCCTCAGTAGCAGCACTAACCATATTCAAATGCGAATAACTTTAAAATGAAAAATGATAACATGGTACTGTAAGCCGAAAGTTCTTCAGCATAGAAATATCTACAAAATGAGTGATGTTTTATTTATTGATACCTTTTAGATTTTTTGATAATTAGCAAAAACACAGCAGAAAATTCATAATTTTTTCATTTTGTCCACAAACAAATGTAAATAACTTTAAAATGAAAAATGATACTGTGAGCACAAAGTTTATTCAGCACAAAAATATCTACAAAATGAGTGGCATTTCATTTATAGATACTTTTTAGTTTTTTCAGAATTAGCGAAAAACAGCAGAACACTCCATTTTTGTGCACTTTTTCATCAAACAAATGCAAATAGCTTAAAAACACAAAATTATAGTGTGGTATTTTGAGAAAAAAAGTAATTCAGCATAAACACATCTACAAAATGAGAGGTGTTTCATTTCTAGATTCCTTTTAGATTTTCTATAATCAGCAAAACATGGCAGAAAATTAAATTTGTATTCACTTTTTTGACTAACAAATGCCCCCTACAAAAGCAAAAACAAAAGAATTGCATAAATGGAATATGCAATGGAAAACTTGTGTAATAAATGATTTATCTGCTCTCGAGCAGTTTATATGACACCTCACTCATGGCTTATGCCACTCGTGAAGTTGCGAGGCAAACTGCTTCTTGTGCAGATAAATCATTTATTATACTTGCTTCTATTGGATATCATACATATATATATATATATATATATATATACACACACACACACACATACAGATATATATATTTATATAAATATATTATATGTCTATATATATATATATATATATATATATACATATTTATAGATATATATACATATTGTTTTATTTATATATATATATACATACATATATATATATATATATATATATATATATATATATATATATATATATATATATAGTAACGTGTATGTGCCACTATAGTTAAGGGTTGATTGGCTAGTTACATACTAAAGTCAAAAGTTTGCACATTAATAACTTTGGACCCATTCAATGAATTTGCCTGAAATTTGGTACATGCATTAGGGTGCACTAGATCTATTGATTTGCCAAATTGTGTTTCTGTCAGAGTGCCAGTCTTCATGTATGAAAGTGCTGAAAAATGCAAAATTATCCATTTTTGGAGGCACCTTTTGGCATTCTTAATGTGGTCCTGCATGGCCGCTGTGTGGTATGCTACTCTGTGAGTTGGCTCATTTGAAAGAGCTTTGGTGGCCGAACATGTTGCTCTTTGTTTGGTAAAAAAATGGCAAGGCATTCAAAAGTTATGGCACTTTTAAGTTCCCATTATAAGTCAATGGGAAAATTTGTGTGTCTATCTTGCGATCAAAGACTGGGGGTTCTGGCCATCTCGTTCCATCTGGCGGTCTAAGAATTTGCAGCCTCATGGTTCAGGAATCCTTGATCCCAAGGAATTTCAAAAATTCTTTGACCGCGAGTTCTGCCATCTTGTTTTCAGTTTTCTGATTACACAAACACAAATATCTCGGCTCAGGGGTCACTTCTGAAGTAAAACTTAGATGGGTTTTACTCTGGGGACCCCGAACTATCGAGCCATGGCTTTGGTTCCATACAAATTGGTCCAAAAATAGAGTTATTAACTTTTAAATTATTCGTTCACAGCTCGCTAATGATCTTTGAGTGCAAGCCAACAAATTCTTTGATAGTGAGAATCTTTGATCGCAATCATGTATCGTGAGCGAGGGATGAGATGACCAGATTTAAAAATAGGTTTTTATAGCCCAGGGTGCCCTATAGTGTTGCATTACGGTGGGTTTTGCTCAGGGGGCTTCGTTGTGCCCCATCTGCATGAAAAAAATAATGTGGTACCTATCCCTGGTAGTCTAGTGGCCCCCCAATAAAATATATTACCCTATGTAGGGCCCTGGCAGTCTAGTGCCCCCACCCCCTGTATGTCTTCACATCCCTGGTAGTTTAGTGGCCCCTCTGAGCTGTATTGTATTACATGATAAATATATTTTATATCCCTGGTAGTCTAGCGCCCCCCCCAGCATAATGAAATTGATAATGATTAATATTATACCTGGTAGTCTAGTGGCCCCCCACTCCCCACCCATCCATGGCAGCCCAGCCAGCACCCCCACCTTTCGCCAGCCGGCGGCTGGCACAGCCCACCTCTCACCTTCACGACCAGCCGCTGACTGTCTGCATTATGAGCGGTAATGCAAAGAGGCACTCTGAAAATATTTATTGCAAAATAACTGTTGCAAATGGCCATTTCATTTTCATGCAGCAGTCATCTTGTTTTCAGTTAGCAAGAGAGAAAAAATGCCTGGCATTTAAATTTGGGACCCCCTAGGTAAACACTAACTATTGTGTTTACCTAGTCGGGTCCTGAGGATCACAGCACTATCTTTTGGGGGGAAACCCCCCTTTGAGGAATGCCTTTTTAAAAATCGAAACCTCGTAGTGTCACAAATTGCAACAGAAATGACTGCGACACTTTTGCAAATCATGAAAGTGTTGTGCCTAGTTTTGCAAACTGTCACAATTTGCGACAGTACTTTGCCCCAAAACAGCAATTTTTGCCATCCTACTGCAGCAAAATGGTTGGGATTTTTGGCCTGAAATTTTCAGGGTGGCAAGCTCTGGTCTCAAAGGATGTGTCTTTCAGTAGTCTGGTCCCAAAACACTCAATGGGCCCATAGTTACAGTTCTCTGAAGTTGAGAAATTTCCCATTGGCCAACGCTGCAGCACCCGATGGGCCGATGACCCCAACACACACCCCAATGCCTGTTGGTAGTGGCAGGCTGGGGGTGGGGTGCAAGGGGTGGGAACCCTAATAATCGAATTTCCTCACATTTTACACTGTAGAAGAACCCTAACTGATGCATTAACAAAGTTTTTTGCATAGAATTTCCTTATTTTTAAGAAAGACTAGAAAAGTAGAAAGTTGCACAAGTTGGTGGGACTTCCACCAACTTGTAAGTGTTGGGCCACATTACACATCCAGTGACTAAAATGTACATTGACAACAGCAAGACCAGCCACCAAACAAATGACTACCAGGGATATGTAAAAAATGATTTTTTTTATTCAGATGGGGCAGAATGAAGCCCTCTGAGCAAAACCCACCCTCATTTAAGTTTCTAGGGCACCTCTGGCTGAGAAATTTTTTTTAAAATCTGGCCATCTTGTCCCTCACTCGCGAAGCATGATCATGATTAAAGAATCTTGCGATCAAAGAATTTGCAGGCTCACGATCAAAGATAGTTAGTGAGCCACGAACTAAGATTTTAAAAGCTCAGAACTCTATTTTTAGATGATTTTGATCAAACCAGAGGCATGGCTTGATAGATTGGAGTCCACTGAGCAAAACCCATCCAAGCTTTACTTCAGAAGTCACCCCTGAGCTGAGATATTTGTGTTTTTCTGATCAGAAAATCAAAAACAAGATGGCTGACCTCGCGATCAAAAATCTTTTACAATTCTCGGGGACAAAGATTCTTGAACTGCTAGGCTGCAAATTCTTTGATTTCCAGGCAGGATGAGATGGCCAGAACCCCATTCTTTGTTCGTAAAACAAATATATAAATGTTTCCATTGACTTATAATGGGAACTTCAAAGTGGCATAACTTTTGAATGCCTTAATATTTTTTCACCAAACAAAAAGCAGCATGTTCGGCCACTGAAGCTCTTTCAAATGAGTCATCTCACAGAGCAGCACACCACACAACAGCCATGCAGGGCCACGTCCAAAATCCCAAACGCTGCCTCCAAAAGTGGATAATTTTGCATTTTTCAGTGTTTTTGTACCCAAAGACTGTAAGTCTGACCGAAAGGCAATTTGGCAGATTAAGAGATTTACCATGTCCCACTGTGCATGCTAAATTTCAAGCAAATCCATTGAATGGGTCCAAAGTTATTAATGCCAAAACTTTTGAGTTTAGTTATTAAGTGGCCACTGAACCCTAACTATAGTGGCGCGACCGCACCACTATTATACATATATATATATATATGTTCTATGCAAAAAACTTTGTTAATGCATCATTTAGAGTTAAAACACAAAAAGTCAGGAAATGAGACCTTTTGGGTTGCCCCTTCCCCCCTCGTGGACCCGACCATCATCCTGAGATTGACAGATGATGGGGTGTAGTCATTGAGTTGTGAGGCCTAAATGTTGCCCCATTCCATGTGTAATCATAGTCACAAGCAACAGTAACGAAGAATGGGGTGACATTTTGGCCTCACAACCCAATGACACACCCCATCATCTGTCAATCTCAGGATGATGGGCTGTTCCACGAGGGGGAAGGGCAACCCTAAAGGTCTCATTTCTTGACGTTTTGTGTTTTAACCATAAATAATGCATTAACAAAGTTTTTTGCACAGAATTTCCTTACTTTTTGAGAAAGAATAGAAAAGTAGAAAGCCATGCAATTTGGTGGGATTGGTGGCCCTTCAGGCCCTGTGCTCCCACCAGCTTGCAAATTTCTGCCTAAGATAAAAGTACAAGTACTAAATATGATATGTATTGCTGGCAGCGCATATGGGTGGGAAAGTGGGGCCCATCACCTTGAAACAAAACAAAGTGTCAGTCATCCGACTGGCATAATTCAACACCTGTTTACATGTCAGACACCTAAGCACTGAAAATGACCTCCATGGCAGCAAGACTAGGTACCCTATTAATGTGAACCTACTACCACAATGGAAAACACTATATGCAAAACATGAAGTGCAGTATGCAATATCTGCACAACAAAAACATTTTCCAACATCTAAACACCACAATTCATATGCACAGGACATCCCCTCAACACCCTCCAAATTGCAATTGACAAGACCAAACAGTTTCCGAGACATAACATTTGAAAGTTTGAAATTTTCATTTGTTGGAGTGGCAGAATTCCACACCTGTTTACATTTTAGACACCTAATGACTGAAAAGTTCATCCATGGCAGTACGGCTACTATAACTACCATATACATTTTCAGTACCAGAATGGAAAACGCTGTCCACAAAACATAAACTGCACCACACAATATCTCCACAAAATATGTATTGTCTGACAGATAAACACCATAAGTCACATCTACAAGATATCCTATCAACACCCTCCAAATTTCAAGTGAAAAGACCAAACCATTTCTGAGATATTTAATTTTAAAAATTGTTAAAACTGGGCTATCAGGTCCCTTCAAATCTGGCCATCTAGTCCCTCCCTCACAATCAAAGATCGTGATCAAAGAATTTGCAGGCTCGCAAAGAATAAAAAATAGTAAAAGTCAATTTTTACACAAATATAAATGAAACCACAGCCATGACTCAATAGAATGAAGCCCCCTGAGCAAAACCCATCCTCATTTGGCTTAATAAGTCACCTGTGGGCTGATAAATTAGATTTTTTCATCTGGCCATCTAGTTGTGCCCTCATGATCAAAGATTGTGGTCAAAGAATCTTGTGATCAAAGAATAAAAATGGTAAAACACAATTTTTAGACAAAAACAAATGAAACCACAGTCATGACTCAATAGAAAGAAGCTCCCTGAGCGAAACCCATCCTCATTTCACTTAATAAGGCACCCCTGGGCTGAGAAATTTGATTTTTTCATCTGGCCATCTAGTCGCACCATCACGATCAAAGATCGTGGTCAAAGAATCTTGCAATCAAAGAATTTGCAGGCTCGCGATCCAAGATCGTTAGCGAGCCGTGTTCAAAGATTTTAAAACTTCAAAAGTCTATTCTTTGACCAAATTGCAAGAAACCAAGCCATGACTCAATAGAGCGAAGGCCCCTGAGCAAAACCCATCCAAGTTTTAGTTCAGGAGTCACCTCTGAGACGAGATATTTGAGTTTTTCCAACCGTAAACTGAAAATAAGATGGCTGCCGTCGCGAACAAAGAATTCCTCACGATCAAAGATTCTTTGATCGCAAGCCTGCAAATTCTTTAATCTTGAAGAGGGACTTGATAGCCTAACCCCCATTCTTCTTTTGCAAAATATCCATATAGTTTTCCCATTTACTGATAATGGGAACGTAACACTTTAATAACTTTTGAATGGATTCATATTTTTTCACCAAATAAAAAGTGGCATGTTCCTTGACCCAAGCTCTTTCAGATGAGCCAAGTTGCAGAGCAGCATGCCACACAACGGCCATGCAACACCACAGACA
The DNA here is from genome assembly GCA_016271365.2 of Neoceratodus forsteri. Lineage (NCBI taxonomy): Eukaryota > Metazoa > Chordata > Ceratodontiformes > Ceratodontidae > Neoceratodus > Neoceratodus forsteri. The sequence goes on along the minus strand of CM057453.1, from coordinate 1,208,261,280 downwards.
AATTCAAAAAAAACTGCCCACATAAATGGTAAAAAGTGCATTTTTCAGCATTTTGATGTGTAAAAACTGTAACTCTGAAACAAAATTTGGCAGATGAAGAGATCTGTCATGCCTCCCGATGCATACCAAATTTCATGCTAATCTGCTAAACGGGTCCAAAGTTATTAACACACAAAATTTTGAGTTTAACATAGAAGTGCTTTCATAACCCTAAATATAGGGGCACAACTGCGCCCCTAGAATATATATATTTAAAAAAAATATATATATAAATATATATCTACACATATTGATAGATAATGCATGGGAAAGACTTATTATTAACTAAATTCACACACTTTACAATGTTGTTATACCATCGATATGACATCAGATTGTTGTTATACCCTCTTCACTATGTCATATTGATAGTAAAACAAAACAGAACATTCACTCTGTGTAATGTTCTGTACAGTGAATTCAACAAAAACTGGAGCCCATACACTATAAAACCATATGGATGGTGTTTCGGGTAACAACCATGCTGCAATCATATCTCAAGATTGCCATGACAACATTGAGCTTCTCGAGCTTTGCTCTCGAGGTTTACAATGTCATGACAACATCTCAAAGTGATTACAGTGTGGTTATTACCACAAAAATATCCATTATCCTCTATATAGATATATATTATAGGGGAGTGGTCGCACTCCTATATTTAGGGTTGCAGGGGGGTGCTTCAATGTTAAACCTTAAAATGTGCATTTTAATAATTTTGTAATTGTAAAATGGATTTGCATGAAATTGTGCTTGCGTGGTCTTGATCTCTTGACTTAGCAAGATTTGTTCTGGTTGGATGCGCAGATTCTGAAATACAGATAGTGCAAAAAGTGAATTTTTCAGAATTTTTCTCCATTGGTTTGAATGGGTTTTCTGTCAACTTGGCTACTGCCAAGCTGACTTGGAATTTTGTTCTAAAAATTTCAGGGTAGAAATGGGCTAGCCCACTGATATGCCTTTTGCTTGTTTTGTGAAAAAATATTAATCCATTCCAGAGTTATTTAATTTTGAAACTTTGAATACTTGTTCTGACCAAGCTCAGTAAGCACCAAAAAATAGCTGTATGAAATGAAAAAAAGAATTATTTTTCTGTATTGACATCATCCTTTTTTGTGAGGTACATCTTTTTCATTTGGTCACCATCCTGTTTTCAGTTTTGCCTCAAACATTCATATTTGGCAACCCCCAAAAATTATATTGTAGGGAGGAACCAACATGTGTAGCTTACTTATGGAGATCCCCCCTTGCTGTATTCTGCACTTTACTGCTCTAGAAGAAACCTTAAAATGTGTTTTTTAATAGCATTCAGATTCTTTTTTCATATTGGCATGATACAAAAACAGATTTTTTTTTTGTATGGGAAAACAATGCACTTCAAAGGGGTTTTCAACTTTGGTGCATTCCCAGTGAGAACACTAGAGTCCTTTTAATGTGTGGTTTCCAAGTGCACCTTCGGAGTTAATGATGGGATAATCCTCCTCTACTGGCCTCTGGGGGAGTGGGAGTCTTTTCTTGCAGGAGCTGGCAGATTTCATAGCTGAGAAGGTGTTGGAGTCCTCTAGGATTTTGGCCCTTGGGGACTTTAATGACTGGATCGATTATGAATCCTGTCATTTTGGGCAAGAGCTCCTCCAGCAGATGAATTAATTGGGACTGACTCAGGGGGTTACCTCCAAGACACACGTACATGGCCACATTCTGGACCTAGTCTTCTTTTTTAGACTTAACATTACGTCTGTCAAAGTTGATCCAGTCTGTTGGTAGGATCATCAAGCAGTTGAGTTCCTGTGTGGGGCCCCCCATCAAGTAACCCTAACTTGGCACAGTCAAAGAACAAGGTGGAACCCTTGGCAAAAAAACAAACTAGAAGAGGTGGCACAAAATGAAAGGGGACAACAGAATGGAAGACCAGGAAGATTTTGGAAACTGAGATGAGGCAGAACCAGGGCCCAATTGTGAATGTTGTGAACATTTCAGAATATGTATTGAATGAGACTTAGTTTCAAGTACTGAATAGGGGATTGTCTTTTACACCAACAAAGACCTTTAACAGTTTTGATACCATTATTGATCTTTATAAGCTGGGCCGTAGCATGAGTTTGAAGTGTTTCTTTTTGAGAAAAGAACAGAACATGGGCCCGAACTCAGGTGAGAATATCTATATGCAAGCACATGGTAGTTTCTGACCACAATCTCAGTTTTGCCTACCCCTTTCTTCAGCATTACAAGTATTTCTTAAACGTTGTAAAAATGACATTGACAGATTCTCAGGTGAATTAAATAAAAATATTTTCACACTTTAAGTAAACAGGAGGGATTTGCCCTCAGAAAACTTGGTGAAAATAGAGATATCACCATAAAACAAGCTGATAAGGGAGGGTCTATTGTGGTTTTGGATACTTGTAAATATGAATCTGAGATACAGAGACAGTTAAGCCAAGAGGAATTTTATATAAAACTTAAATGTGATCCTACCCTTCAGTACAAAAAAATAATAGACAGTTACCTTAACTTGATTAAGGAGAGGAACAGGGTCCCCATCAGTGTGATTCAATTTTTAACTGTTGATTTCCCAGTTCTCCAGTCTTTTTATTGTCACCCTAAAATACACAAAAATTTGCTTGATCCCCCAGGGAGACTAATTGTCTCAGGTAATAACTCCTTAACAGAGCCCATCGCCAAGTATGTTGATTTCCATCTTAATGATCTAGTTAAACAAATACCTTCTTATATTAAGGACACTGGAGATATTTTAAGGGTAATAGAGGATATAGATATCCAAGATGATTGGCATCTAGTGACATTTGATGTAACTGCCCTATATAGAAATATCACACATAAAGAAGAACTAGAAACATTGGAATTTTTTTTTGAACACTAGAGAGATTTTGGAGCCACGTACAGAGATTTTGTTACAATTGGCAGAATTTATTTTGACTTGTAACAATTTTTTCTTTGGTAATGACTTCTATCTACAAAAGAAAGGGACTTCCATTGGGGCTAGTTTTGCCCCCAATTATGCTAACTTATTTATGGCAAAAAGGGAATATGAAGTCATCCGTTATGAGAAAAATCCTTATCCCCATAGAATAGATCTATGGAGGTGTTTTATTTTTTTTATCATACTTTGATTTTTGCACCTCTGCAGCACTCCGGCAGGATCATCTAGCTGCTGGTCTTTACCAACCCAGAGGACAGCAGGGTCACTCAATACTCGAGGGTCCAAGCATGGCCGTCACTGGACACCCCGATGTGATTCAACGACAGGCCTCCAGGTCAGGGGGTGTGCAGCCATCAAGCTGCTCGGTCGCACCCAGCCCTTTTTCCATCTTGGTTTTTGTCCCCTGGAGCTGGCAGTGCAATGACGTGCTGCACTTACCCAAGCGTCTTGCCGAACTTCTCCCCATGCTGGGGCCATGCCTTGTGCTTCTCCTGGTCTTCACCAGGGGCTGCTCAAGCGCGATGTAACCCCATGAACCCACCCCAGAGGAAGGAGAGCAGTCCTGGGACATTCAATCCAATCTCTTCCCTGCCAGCCCCAGGCAGCCCGAGTCCGTTCCCGAACCCGGGTCGCCGGCATGGTGCAAGGTGTGGCATTCAGCGCCTCAACCCTCAGCACCACAGGGCCGTTATGGAGGCATTTCATTAATGATATTTTGGCTATTTGGAAGGTCACTTTGAGTGAGCTCACTTTGTTCATGAATTACATGGAACACAGTTGTGAGGATCTCAGATTTAGTATGACAGCAAACAAAAATAAGATTTCTTTTTTGGACCTTATGATTAAAAAATAGGTCAAAGAGGCATTATAACTGATTTATATCACAAACACACTGATGGTAACACTTTATTGTTAGCAAGTAGTAATTATCCACAACATGTGATTAGGACTATCCCTAAAGGACAATACATTAGGACTAAAAGAAATTGTGGGTCAGATGACTTATACCAAGTTACAGCAAAGGAGCTTAGAGTTAGACTGGAAGAAAGAGGATATGCACATGCTCCACTGTATGAGACAGAAAATGAAGAAGATAAAATCACAAGAGACTCCTTGTTAGTGAAAAAGGAAAAGATCAGCACTATAGATCCACAACTTACATTTGTAAGTACTTATAATCCTCAGTCCAAAAAAATTGCTGATATTAGAAAACATTGGTATATAGCAAAACAAGATCCAGGCCTTAAGGATTTGGATGTAAAATGTCCCAGAATGGTCTATAGGAGAGGAAAAATCATTAAGGACACCATTGTGCATTCATTGCAACCCCTTAGGAATGGCTCTTGAATGTGGCTTCCTTAAAGTGTCAAAAAGTTTTACCAGTGTCAGTGGCTCAGTAGGTAGCACACTCATCTCTGAGGATGGGAGATCAGAGGGCTGTGGGTTCAGTTCCCACATCTGGCACTTAGGTTACTATCCCAGTACTGACACTTTAGTGCAACATGAGAGGGGTGCTGAACTTCTGAGGTGCCATCTTTTGGATGAGACGTTAAACTGAAGTCCTATCTGCCTGTTCTGGTGGTAGTTCAGGTGGATGTTAAAGATCCCATGGCACTTATCGAAAAGAGTAGGGGAATTTTCCCGGTGTCCTGGCCAAATTTCCCTCATTCACTAAAATTACCACCAACAGCTTAATCTGGTTCAAGGTCAGTTGGCATTCATCTGTATCCCCCTAACCCGGGTCATGCCTGAAAATAGGCAGGATTTGTTTAGTGCACTTACCCAGTCAACAAAAACTAAATAAAAATAAAAAATAAAATAAAATAAAAGGGATAATAGTTGAAATAAATGTGGAAACTGTAAATTCTGCCAAAAAGTGGTGACCACGAAATTCTATGAAAATCCCCTTACCAATAGAAGCACACCAGTAAGAGGTTTTATTACATGCAGTACCACGGGTTTGGTATACTTGGCCAGCTGCAAGTGTGGATGCTTCTATGTTGATAAAACAAAAAGGATGTTCAAATTAAGAATTGGTGAACATGAAAGGGCAATTGAGAGAGAAGATCTTACCAACTCCCTAGCAATGCATGTTTTTAAGACAAGAAATAAGACTGAACACACTTTTAAATATCTGGATATTGAAAAGCCAGTTATGTCTAAGAGATGTGGTGATTATGACAACTTGCTCTTAAAAAGGGAGCAATATTGGATTTTTGCCTTTAAGGCAATGGAAGGAAAGGGTTTGAATGGCAGACTTGAAGTCAAACCATTCTTGAAAAAATGAGGTTTACATTGTGTATATGTTGTATTTATTATGTATTAATATGACATTTTCTAATAATGTTTCTATCTTTTTCCCTTTCCTATGCAGATTTGCACCAGCATTATCCTGTGCTGCAGAGTTTATTTAAACCATGTGCAATCTTTTCTTCCTATTGTCCAAAGTCAGGTTTGGTTTTTCATAAATTTTTAAATTATGTACCATACGTTTCTCTTACTTGGGTGCAGTTTAGTATATAACTATAAGGACTGGCAAATATAATTACCAGTAGAAGTCCTGTGAATAACTGTGAACTGCCTGTCATCTGCTTTGTTTTATGCATTGCTTTCTCATTAATTAATTTAATTAGTATTTCGGAAAGACATTTGAGCGTGAGCTCTTTTACAAAGGTTCCACGTCAGGGTGGACAATAAGACAATACACAAATTCAGTGGTTACAGAGGCCTGATCATTAGGCATTAAAGAGCGATTACATGACAATTAGAAGAAAAAAACCCTGAGCATTTGTAATTGAATACTAAGCTATTTCTAATCAGTTGCCCTAGGTAGATATTGTGCTGAGCTGCGTCAGTTGAAGACTAAGGGTCATAGGTTGGAGTGTGCCTGAAGGAAGTCTTGCTCTGAAGAGGACAAGATGACACCCCTGGAAACCTCCAAATCCGTTGATAGACTATGGCAGAGTAACTGCATAGGGTTTAATGCCATCCCAGATGGTGAGAGGCTGGGTGACAGTGAAACAAGGGGGATTGGGTTTGAAACCAACCACAGACAGCTAGAGGTGGGGGGATAGTGAAATGGGGAGGGCTGTGATGGGGGGAGCAGCTCCAGAGGGCTTTGTCGAGTATGGTGTGTGTGTGGGGGGGTTGGGAGGGACAGTACCAAGTGCGTTTAAAGAGGGCTGATAGCTTACTTAAGCCCTTGGCTAGGGTGGAATGGAGGTAGAGTTCTCTAGGTAGCCCTGCTGGGTGTTACCTTGGAGGTAGGCCTGTCTAGCAAGTAGGGCCTGAGAAGCAGGTGCATTTTGAGTTAGACATTAGGTGCTGTTTGAGGCCTACTTTGAACTGAGACAGGCTGTTGTTTGTTTGTAATTTTATTGGGAGTTCATTTATCCAGAGGGGGGCCCGACTGGAGAAAGCACGCTGCCCTAGTGAGGTTCAGGGGAATGGTATGGACAGTGCTCCATTCTTCCTCCATCTGGTGATGTGTGTTGAGAGATGCCTCAAACAGGTTTCCTATACATATTTTTTACATGACTTCTGGTATTTGAGGTCTTTTAATGTGTGTCTGTCCATGTGTGTATCACTTTAAGCAGTTTTTCTATTTAAATGTCTATACCTGTATGTTTCCTACACATTTGAGAAAGCTCTGATGGGGCGAAATGCATCAAGTGACTTAGGTGATGTAACCAGGAAGTTGGAAGTTGGATTGAGACGTGTGTTTTATCTCTCGCTCCTCAAACTTTTGGATTTATTGTTCTCCTGTTTGAAATTGCACAAATAAAAAGGATACTGCACTAAGGAGACTAATCTGGAGTTCAGTGAGTTATTTTATTCAGTCCTCTTTTTTTGGAGAAATATGTTCTCTGCCTTAGCAAAGGTGCTGGTCTTCCACTACACTGAACTTTATTCAATAGACCATTGCATGGTGTTTCCTTGTGCAGCAGCCCTTGTTGTCTTTTTAACCCTAACTACGGAGACTATCCCATGTCATCTGAGAAATAAATTGTAGCATCACCAGATCTAGAGTCACTGGATGTCTCGAGTTTGCTGTTAGCCTGTGCTCAGGGTTCAGAGGCTAGTGTGAAGGCCTATAACACAGCATTGGCTGACACCTTGGACATGATCGCACCCTTCCACCTTCACCCCTTAACCTGCTGACATTGCTCACTGTGATATTGTGCTGAGCTGTGTCAGTTGAAGACTAAGGGTCATAGGTTGGAGTGTGCCTGAAGGAAGTCTTGCTCTGAAGAGGACAAGATGACACTGAGGCCCCGTTACCTGGAGTATCAGTTGGCAATAGATCTAAAGAAGACAAAGTTTTTGTCTTGGTTGATAGCTGCAGCAAAGAATCCTCCAGCTGTGCTCTTCTGCACTGTAGACAGTTGGCTAAATCCTTCCTGTCTGCAGTCCAGGATAGCTTTTTCCACTGACAAGTGCAAGGTGTTTTGGGTGCTTCTTTGCTGACAAGGTGTCCTCTATCAGGGTGAGTATTGCCTCTTCTGGTCTAGCCTATGTGGGCAGGGATCAGTCTGTTGGTAAAGATCCCCGGTCAAGCTGGACTGAGTTTCGGCTGCTGAGGTCCTCCGTGTGGTCACCAGCTTGCATACCACCAGCTGTATTCTGGACCCAGGTCAAACGAGGTTTGTAATTAGCTGCTTGTATTTCCTGGGTCCAGTATTTGTTAAGATTGTCAATGGATCTTTAAGTGAGGATACTTTTCCCACCAGCCTTGAAAGAGGCTGTGGTGAGACCTTTCCTAAAGAAGCCATCTTTAGATCCTGATATTCTCTCGAACAACAGGCCTATGTCTAATCTTCCCTTTTTGGGTAAGGTTATAAAGAAGGTGGTGATCGACCAGCTGGTTGAAAGCTTGGGGACTTTGTCCATCTTTGAACCTCTTCAGTCAGGTTTTTGGCCCTGGCATGGCACTGAGATGGCTTTGATCAGGGTGGCACATAATCTCTTCATGGTGAGGGACTGAGGGCAATGTACCATCTTGATGCTCTTGGGCCTATCTTCAGCTTTTGATACAGTAGCACACGGGGTGCTGTTGGATGACCTGCAGAACAGGAGATCACAATGTGTAGTCCTTGAGAATTTTTCCTTGGGACTTTTTGCACTGCCTTGTGGTGTTTCGCAGGGTTCTATTTTGGCCTGTTTCTGTTCTCTGTGTACATGCTGCCACTTGGGGAGATCATTAGGTGGTACAATATGAGATTTCACTGCTATGTGGATAATACCCAGTTGTACCTGTCTTGTGCCCTGGATAACCTCTCCACCTCAGTTACGCTGAGCCAGTGTTTGGCCGAGATAAATGACCAGATGTCTGCCAATTGGCTATGTCTTAATTCTGGCAAGACTGAAGTTATGGTGATCGAGCCAGTTCATGGGGGTGTTTCCACAGATGGGACATTGCTTGCCCCAATATTCAAGGGGCAGCCCCTGTCAGTGGTGAGTGCAGTTAGTGATCTTGGCATTTTTCTAGATGACAGACTGACCCTTGGACAACAGATGTCATCAGTCATTCAGTCCGGTTTCTTTCATCTCCAGAATATTGCTAGGATCTGGTCATTCTTGACACCTGAATATCTGACTATGGTCATCCACACTTGTGCAACTCATAAGTGTCATACATTGTGTGCACCCGCAATCAGGGATGTGTACTTTTGGTGTACATGGCCTCAGTTTTACTGTGGATCTCCACTGAGCATGCAGTACCTGGTGAGGTGGGTGGGGATGTCTTGTACTGCATTTAGAGAGTTGTACTTTATTTCTGTCTCCTGCTGCTGGTTGTCTGTGATTGGTCATGTTGCCTTGGTCCTCCACCCTACTTGCATGTGTGTGTGAGTGTGTGTGTGTGTGTGTGTGGTGCTGGGGGGGTGAATGCAGAGTTAGGGTTTTCAACCCTAACACTGAATTTCCTCACTTTTGTCACTGTGGAACTACCCTAACTAATGCATTAAACAAAGATTTTGCCATGAACATATATATATATATGTATATATATATAGTATATATATATATATATATACACACACACACACACACATATATACAGTATATATATATATATATATATATAGAGAGAGAGAGAGAGAGAGAGAGAGAGAGGCAAAAAAACTCCATTTAATGCATCTGTTAGGGTTGTTCCACAGTGACAAAAGCAAGGAAATTCAGTGTTGGGGTTGAATCCCCACTTGGACTCCTCCAGCCCCCCCCAACCGGCATCGGGCTGCAGATTGGGGTCATCGGCCCTAACTCTCACTCCATCACATGTGTAAAGAAGCTGAGGACTAGGAGAATAGGGTGAGACTTAGGACCGATGACCCCAGCGCGCATCTCGATGCCGATTGGGGGGGAGGGCTGGAGGGGTCCAAGTGGGGTTTCAACCCTAACACCAAATTTCCTCGCTTTTGTCACTGTGGAAAAACCCTAACTGACGAATTAAACAGAGTTTTTTGCCTCTAATTTCCCTTCTTTTTGAGAATGATGACAAGAAACAGTGAAGGTAATGCATCAGCGGGAGCGTGGGGCCCTTCAGGCCCCACGCTCCCACTATGTGATGCATGCAGGGGCACAGTACCACAATTGTAATGGCAAATGGTAATAGTAACAGCAACAATAGCAGCAACGGAAACAGAAATGCAAAAGGAAATGCAAGCGCATATGGAAACGAAAACCGTAATGCGAACGGGCACAGTAACACAATTGCAATGCAAATGGTAAGAATAACAGCAACAAAGATGCAAAACGAAAGAGAAATGTAAAGCAAATGAAAGGGCTGCCATAAATGCAAATGGCAATGCACATGGGGACGCAAACTGCAATGCAAACAGAAACAGTAGGGGAAACTCAAATGGTAACAGTAACGCAAACGCAAGCGCAAATGAGAAAGCAAAGGGTAACGGACGCGATGGCACACACAGAAACAGAAACGCCAATGGGTACGTAAAAGCAAGTGGAAACAGTAGCTGTAACATTAACAGAAGTGCATACTCTGTTTTTCCCCAACAGCTGCATACAGAAACACAGTGTGCACAAAGAATGTATGCATAACAATGGGCCTAGAAGCAGAAAATGAGCTGTTGGAATACTAAATTGCTTATATCTCAAGAACCGTACAACGTAGAAATAAAATTTAAATGTCACATGAATCATGCACTTCCTGGCTATGTTTTTCTATATGCTATGCATACTCAAAATGAAAATTCCGTATCTCACACCGTTTTCGAGATACGAGCCCCGAAAGGTGTGGTGTATGCCACCATGTTAGTCTATGGGAAAAACTGTCAAATTCAGAGTACTGTTAAGTGGCAGCCATGCAATATTTGTTCACCAAACTACTGAAAGGCACATCTGTGAGATGTTGGCTGCATTCCCTTCAAATGTCAGCCCAAAAGACCAAACGGTTCTTTTGCAGCAGGGTGACAAAGAACTCCTATCATGTTGGCCATAGTCAGGAAAAGTACTGTTGAACTTTGCAAAAGCTGTCGCAAATTCTTTCGACAGAGTCGCAAGTACAAAAGTACTTTGAGAAAGTACTTTTTCCAGAGATTTGAAAAACATATTTCTGGGGTGCTTTACCCCAAAACAAAGACATGCCTAGCATCCTCAGGGTCTGAGTAGGTGAATACAAAAAGAATTAGGTTGCTAGAGGGTCCCAATTTAAATGGCAAGCATTTTTCTGATCGCCAACTGAAAACAAAATGGTGGATTTGCGAAAGTAAAAGGGCCATTTGCGAAAGTAAAAACTGCATTTGCAACACTTTTGAACTTTTTGTTAACTTTTCCCATTGACTTATAATGGGAACTTGTTTTTTGATTAACTTTTGAACCATTTAATATTTTTTCATGAAATCTCTGAAAGGCACACTGGGCACCCTGGCCACACGTTCCCTGAAGTATTTGGACCAATCGCACAAACCATGCGACCTGTAGGCGCGAGCAAAGAATTCATCAAAGCATAAATGTAAGTAGATCATGCTTAATAACCCACACCGAGCATCCACTGGTACAAACGTTGGCATATCCCAAGATGTATGGTTCTTGATTATACATTCCAAATTTCAGGCATATCTGTTGAATGGTGACAAAGTTATAAAGGTGCAAAGTCTGACCCTTTAACCTTAAAAGGGCTCTTCAATCCTAACTATGGTAGCACTACCGTGCTACCATAATATATAAATTATATATATATATATATATATATATATATATTCTGTTACATTCTGATTAACAATTAGAGTCACTAAAATGATAGTTTATAATTTGGGTCACAATGCTGCTATAACTCTTTGTCATTTATTTATGTGGATTGATTACAAATGTAAATTGTTATGTGGTGTGATCAATTGTTACTGTTTATTATGGGGTCCTTGAGACCTATGGTACTATTTAGGTTTTGCATTCACTTTTATTTATTTTACATGAATAACGTTTAATGTGATTAAAACTGTGTGTGTCACTTTAAGTGTGACATTTATATTGGGTGGTGGTTTTTATGACTGTCACTCCCTGATGAAGCTGTAAGTTCAATTAGTCAGAGTTTGGTGAGGTCTTACTGGTGTCTCTTAACTTTGATAAGAAGTCCTGGCACACTTTATGAATTAAACAATATTTTTTTAAACTATTCTTGTGTCTAGCTGTGATGCGTTTTTTGGTGGGTGGTACTAGAGTTACTGTTTGAGCCATTATAAATTATCCTGCTCTCTGCCTGATCTTCTCTATTACAGGGCACTTAAAAATGAATGTACATGTTCTGCCAGCCTAGTGGTGCTGAGATTTGAGGTCCTGGAAGCCACACCTATCTTCATGCCGGCGACCCAGATTCGGGAATGAGCCCGAGCCATCAGGGGTCAGTGGGGAAGGAGAGGATTGAGCATCTGGAGGACAGCTCTCCTCTCCCAGGTGGGGGGGGTCCACTCTCTGCACATGACTGGCAATGGGTTGAAGAGTGGTAACATTAGAGGTGACGCCATGATGCTAGGGTGCATGCCACTCCCCCAGAACAGGGGAAAATGCTTTCCAGGCTCTGGGAAGATGGAGCACCACAGCAGACCCCTTATAGCTTGCACCTGCTTGGTCTTCCAGTTCTCGATGAAACCTGGATTGTTCAGTGTGTAGTGGCCCCACCTCGTCCCCAGCCGGGGGGGGGAACGTGGCTCCATGGGGCGAGTGATAAGGTCCATGTAGGTGGCAGAAGTGGGGGAAGACTCCACAGGTGCTCCAGATGAAGCAAAGCTTGGAGAGTCAGGGGCGAACAAAGTAAGATTTAAAAAAAAAAATTAATGTACTAAGGCTGTCCAGTCTGCTAAATCCCACTATTTTAAGGTCAACTTCCAGAACAAGCTTAACTCCACAGCTAAACTCTGGAAGGTAATTAATTGCCTTTTTCGACCTCCTGCATAGCCCTCTCCCCCAGTCCTCAAGATTGATGGTTCACCTGTCTCTGACCATCCATCTGCAGCAACTCACTTCAGTAAGTATTTCACTACAGGCGCCCCCCCCCCGGCTCTTCTCCTCTCCCTCTTCTTCTCCATCCCCCCACCCATCTCTGGGTTTTCAAGTTAACCTCCATTACTACACAAGAAACTTTGCTTGCCCTGTCCTCCCTCAACCTAACTCTGCACCTGATGGGAGATCCTACCCTTCCCCACCTTTCAGCTCCTGCCATTGCCTCCTGCCTTAATCACCTCCTCAAACTCTCCTTCTCCTTTTGCACTGTTCCTCAGTCATGGAAGGGTGCCAAATTCACCCCCTTCATTAAGGGAGTGATCCCTTCTCCCTAGGCAACTTCTGTCCTAGCTCCCTCATCCCTTCCATTGCAAAACTGTAAGAGAAGTTTATCTACTTTAGGCTTGTAAACTCCCTCTATTCATCCAACTTCCTTTCTCCTTTCCAATCTGACTTCTGGAAGCACTACTCCATAGTCTTCTCCCTGCTGCATACTATTGACTCCATCCTTACTGGTATGCAGCAGAGGCACATAATGGCAGCCATTTTCTTTGATGTGGCTAAAGTCTTTGATTCGGTGGGCCATGCACTCCTCTAGGACAAACAGAGCTGTTCTGGCCTCTCAGCTCCCTCTGTTGAATGATGCCATTCCTACTTCATGGGTCATTAATTGGTACAGGTTAGAGACGTCCTGTACCCCAAAATCCCATGCAGGCTGGGGTCATGTAGGGCTCCATCCTGGGTCCCATCTTCTTCTCCATTTTCCTGAATGACCACCCCTCTGCCTGTGCCAACTCACATATACAGATGTATGCAGATTACTCCATCATATTCACCTCTGACCCTTCGACTTCAGTGGTAGAAGGCCTGCTCTAGAAAGACTTCCACAGCAACCTGCGATGGATACACTCCAACCAGCTTCATGTCAACACTGAAAAAAACAGTGTCCAGGACCTTTGGCACCAGACAGAAATTAGCCATGCACTCCCCCATCCCTGTCATCTCCACTGTGGATGGCACCTCTCTTAAAGTGATTACATCAGGGATGCTGCCTTTCCCACGGGATTGGTCTCCCTGGACGCCGAGAAGGCATTTGATCGTGTCAACTGGAATTTCCTGTTTCAGGTCCTAAAAGTATTTGGTTTTCTGGTCAAGTTTATAGACTGGATTCAAGCCTTATATCGAACTCCCTTTGCCAGAGTCTCTGGTAATGGAGCATTCTCCAAATCCTTTCTCTTATCTTCCAGTACCAGGCAGGGATGTCCCCTCTCCCCTCTTTTATTTAATTTATACTTAGAACCCCTTATCCAAAATATTCTCAATAATCCGGAGATACGAGGTATCCCAATAGGTAATAATGTGGTGAAGGTCACGGCTTATGCTGATGATCTTCTCCTCCATTTATCTCATCCAAAAACATCTATCCCCATCATGTTAGGAGAAATCACCAAGTTCAGTGCTTTCTCAAACTATAAACTGAATATTAATAAATCCTCCATTTTCCCTCTTAACCATAATGTTTTCAAAAATGATGTGTCCCCTTTTGGTCTCGGCTGGTCTCTTCATGTTCCCAGATACCTTGGTATTAATTTGACATGTAATCCCTCTTCCTGGTTTAAAGAAAACTTGGAGCCCCTTTCCCAAGTGATAGTTCAGGACCTCAATAGATGGTCTAAACTTCCTGTCTCTCTCTGGGGTCGCATTAATATAATTAAAATGAATGTTTTTCCTCGCTTGTTTTATCCCCTCTAGTTCCTTAATTCTTTCATTCCTTTATCATGGTTTCAGAAAATGCACAGAATTTTCACAAATTTTATTTGGTCCAATAAACAATCCAGGTTAGCATATTATAAGCTGGCCGCTCAGAAAACGATAAAGGACTGTGGATCCCCCATCTGGCAATTTATTACTGGGCTAGTCATAATGCAAAGTATATGCACTGGGTGAATCCAGGTCCGGAACACTTAAGACCAGTCTGGCTCAAAATTGAGTTAGACTCCATTCAGTCTGAGAACATAGACCCCCCGACTATGGTCTATGTTAAAATGGCGTCCCTTCCTGACACCTGTAGTTGTCCCACCATTCAAACGTCCCTCAGAGTTCACGTGTAGCTTTGTTCATTTTTGTGGTACTCCCCACACTTGGACTTGTCTAAGTCCATTTGGAATTCCCCGTCTTTCACAATAAAAAAAAAGGATGATTTCTCATAAATGGTTGCCCCAAATTGGGGTGGGATAATCTCTACTTTTCTGGATGACGCAGGGGAATGGCTCTCAGTCTCCAATACAATTTGTGAATTTAATGTCCCGTCAGCCTTTCACTTCAGGGTGGTCCAATTAAAACATCTGCTCCCTACAGTACTTGGTAGCATCCCTCCTCGCCCACCTGCCTTTCTATTTGTATCTGATCTCTCCTCCTTGTTGTGGTCACCAGGCGTTAGCTCCAAAATATACCAAGTTTTATTTTATTGGAAATATGGGAGGCCTGAAGGCCCCATTAGGCTCTGAGTTTCCTTTTTTCCCCAATACACTCCCAACTGGTCAGTTTTATGGAAATTATGTCATAAATACATTTCTCAGGATAGACTCTGACTTATGCAATACCACATTATGCATAACATGTATTACACCTCTGTGATGCTGAGGAAATGGGGTCTTATAAGTTCAGGGGCTTGTACCAGAGGATGTCAAGAGGATGGCACACTTCTTCATGCCTTTTGGTCATGCCTCAAGATAAGGTCTTTGTGGGTAGCCATATAGACTAACCTAGATCCTATATTAGGTCTGCAGGATTGCTTCACCCCAGTCGTATGTTTGTTGGGAGATCTATCCTCCATCAAGGTGAGAGTCAGGAGATTTCATATTTCCATGATTGCATTATCTGTTAAAAAAATTGTACTTCGGCATTGGAAGGATGCGGTAAGTCCATCATATCAGGAATGGGTTAACGAAATTCTAATTAACCTTCATACAGAGAAAACGATAGCGAGCCTCCATAATAAGTTGCAGTGGTACAAGAATACTTGGGATCCCCTTCACACGCTAACCATGACCAGATCAGGTATATGAGTTACTGTAATCAATGATCTTTAATTTGTGATACTATATAGTTCTCCTAGCTTATTACAGTATGGACTCTGCTGCTGTAAGGGGTGGGGGAAGGGGGAATGGGGACAGCTCATGTAACACTTTGAATATATGCAGAGTATGTTGTAACTCTCTGTCCCCTGTAATGTGAAAATCTGTTAATAAAATATGAATTAAAGTGATTCCATCCTTCAAGTATCTTGTTATGTGAAATGATAGTAAGCTTGACCTATTTGCCCACATTAATGCCATCCATGCCAAACTCCACCCCAAACGCAGTGCCTTGTGCCACAACAAAGATTGCATGTCTCCCCCGGTCCATCAGGAGCTAGTTATGTATGTATTTACTCATTTATAAATTGGTAACTGGGAGATGCACACTGACCCAAGGCTCGCTTCCAGGTGTGACCCAGGAGGAAGGGAAAGTGGAATAAACAGCGAACAATGCAAAGTACAAAACATGTGATCAACAATAAAGTATAAAGGTTAGAATAAATAATGAACAGCTTTGCATGCACAGACATAAAGTACAGAGAACATCCAGCAGAGCATAACAATTGGCAACAATAATAAAATAAAGAGCAATAAACAGGATGGAAAAGGTTCAGCCATCAAAGTATCAGGAGGAAGGGAAACAGGAACAGGTGGGGAGAGGTTGAAGTTTCAGCTGGTGCTTGAAGGAGCCAGGTGATACAGAGTAGCAGAGTGAGGAGGGGAGTTTGTTCCAGAATGAGGGAAGTTGATAAGAGAAGGCAGATTGCCAAGCAGAAGAGCAGGGATGAGGAGTGACAAAAGTGCGATGGTCTCTGAAGCAGAAGCAGCATGAAGCAAGGGGAAGTTGGCATAAGACAGAGGATAGGAAAGAAGGAAGGGAATCAGACCAGTAATTGGAAATGAAGGAGGTACAGTGAGCCTGGTGGTGAGAGTACAGGGGAAGGATGGATAGGGATATATTCATTGAACAGTGGTGTGTGTGTGCGGGGGGGGATTAGTAGCAATATGGCAGTTGAGTTGAAGATGGTATCCAGTCTAGCTAAGAGGTGAAAAAGGCTGAACCATAGAACACCTCTGTATAGCTCAAAACAGGGAGCACCATTTTGGTAGCAAGATCTCTGCAGACCAGCAGAGATAAGCAGTCTTTGTTATGGTAAAGGACACCAAGATTGGGATGGAGCTTAGCGTGAATGGTATCAATATGTTCTGAGAAGTCAAGCTTACTGTCATGCCACACACCTAGATACTTGAAAGACTGAACCACTTTAAGGAAGGTGCCATCCAGAGAGGTGAAGGTGGGGGCAGTGAGTCTGGCCAGGTTCTGAATGGAACCCAAGGTCATGGACATGGTCTTCTTAGGGTTGACTCTGAGTTGATTAGACAGAAACCAGTGCAAAACATTGTTGAAGTCTTGCTGGAGCAGGTCTTCCACAACTTCAGTAGAGGGACCAAAGGTGCTTACATGTGGATATGTGAGTTGGCACAAGCAGTGGGGAGGTCATTGAGGAAGATGGAGAAAAGAATGAGACCCAGGATGGAGTCCTGTGGGAGCACAGCTTGGATAGGAAGGGATGGAGACAGGGCACCACTGACCTAAACTGCTTGTTGTCAGCCTGGTAGGTAGGAACAGAACCAAGCAGCAACCGAGGCTGAGAGGTCAGCAGAGCTGTTTATCCAGGAGGAGAGGATGGGGCACCGAGTCAAAGGCTTTGGTCAGAGCGATATATAGCTGCCATAATGAGCCCCTTATACATCCCAGAGAAGATGGCATCAGTGACACAAAACAGGGAGGAGACAGTGGAATGGTGCTTCCTGAAGCCAGACTGGGAGGGAGAGAGGTAAGTAGAAGATGACAGGAAGTCACAGAGCCTTTGGTGGATCAGTTTCTCTTTCACTTTAGAGAGGGAAGGGAAGAGGAAGATGGAGCAGAAGTTGACAGGGAAGGAGGGGTCACAACCTTTGTGAAGAGGAATGACTTTGGCCAACTTCCAGGACTGAGACATGGCATACAGGATGAAGGAGAGGTTAAGCAGCTGAGAAGGGTAGCTGCAATAACAGGAGCTGAGAGTTGGAGAAGCTTGTGATCCAGTCCATCAGGCTGGAATTTGATGGGTCAAGAAAGGAAATGGCAAGCAGTGTTTCCTGGACAGTGATGGGAGAAGTGGTAGCCCAAACAACTCATGGGATGTGGAGAGAAGCTGGGATGCCTTGAAGACAGTTTTTCTTCAAGTTACTGAACAGTGCACAAAGCACATCAGCAAGTCAAAAAGAAGAAAAAAAAGCCTCTGTGGTTCTCCAAATAAATAGCAACAATATTCAAACACAAAAAAGGGTCCTTCAAGCAGTATAAGCAGACAAAGAAAGAGGCAGCATTACGTATCAAAGCTGTGAGATGCAGGAAAGGCTATTAAGATAGCCAAAATCCAGACAGAGGAGAAAATAATGCAGGGAGTAACAAAAGGGGACACATTTTTTTTTTAGGTACATCAGCGAAAGGAAAAAGAAAAAGGGTTGGATAATCAGGCTAAAATCAACTGAAGAACAGATAGCTGAAAAGGATGAAGACAAGGCAGAAATGCTAAACACATTCTTCTGCTCAATCTTCACCATTGAAGAGCAAGGCAGTGGCCCTACTATGGTAAAGGCAGTGTGCAACAGTAGAACAGCAGGTGAGTTCCAATTCTCAAGAGAAAGAGTCCTAGAAGAGCTTAGCAAACTAAAAGTAAACAAAGCAATGGGACTCAATGGAATCCACCCTAGGATTCTAAAGGAGTTATGGGAAGAAATTGCAACACCACTCACTGACCTTTTTAATAAGTCACTGGAAAGTGGCACAATACCACTAGACTAGAAAAAGGCTGTGGTGGTACCCCTGCATAAAAGTGGAAGCAAGGAAGAGCCTGGGAACTACTGCCCAGTCAGCCTGACCTCAGTGGTAGGCAAACTCATGGAAACCCTGCTGAAAGATAGAATAGTGGATTATCTAAAAGAATCCGGAAAGCCTGACCCCAAGCAACACGGATTTATGGCAGGAAAATCATGCCTAACAAACATGATAGAATTCTTTGACTGAGTGAGCAGAACAGTGGATCGGGGGGGCAGTGGATTTGGTGTACCTAGACTTCAGCAAGGCCTTGGACACCATATGCCATAGAAGGCTTAAGAATAAGCTAGAGAATATAGGACTTAGTCAAAAGACAGTCAATTGGATTGCAAATTGTCTCAAGAATAGGACACAGAGGGTCTTAGTTAATGTAGCTCAGTCAGGGGAGGGCAAGGTGACCAGTGGAGTGCTACAGGGGTCAGTATTATGCCCCATCCTCTTCAACATTTTCATCAGCGACATCACTGATGAGCTGGAGGGGAAAGTATGCCTTTTGAGGACGATACAAAACTCTGCAACTGGGTGGACACCCAAGAGGTAGTCTTGAAGATGGAAAATGATCTGAATAGGCTGGAAGGATGGTCCAAAAATGGGCAATTGAAGTTCAATGCCAAAAATTGCAAGGTCATGCAAGGTAAAAGAAACCCCAGGATGGAATTCATGCTGCTAGGACACCAGTTTGAAGTAATACAGGTACAGAGGGATTTTGGCGTAATCACTATAGATGACCAGAGGATAAGCAAGCAACGTGAAAGAGCAGCACAGAAAGCAAATGGCAACCTTGGATGCATTGGAAGGGGTATAACTATCAGAAAAAGAGAGGTGATAATGCCACTCTGCAGATCACTGATCAGGCCGCACATGGAATATTGCATCCAGTTTTGGAGTCCGTACCTGAAGAAGGATATCAACAGACTGGAGGTGGTGCAGAGAAGGGCTACAAAGATGGTGCAGAGTTTGCACCAGGAGCCATATGAAACCAGACTGGATGACTTACAACTGTACTCACTTGAACAGAGAAGAGACGGAGGAGACATGATTGAAATGTCTAAGTACATGAATGGAATTAACACAGCGCAGAAGGAAAACTTGTTTCAGATGAAATCAGAGAGCCATACAACAGGCCACAATCTATGACTGGCAGGAGATAAATTTAGGGGAAACATCAGGAAGTACTTTTTTTTCTGAGAGGGTGGTCACCCCTTGGAATAGCCTACCGCAAGAGGTAGTAGAATCAAAAAATGTAAGGGAATTCAAACTTGCATGGGATAAGCACTACACACAAAAAAGGAAATAGTCTAAGAAGAGGTGGGGTAGGTATTCTAGGCAGACTAGATGGATCAAGAGGTCCCCTTCTGCTGGCAAATTCTTATGTTCTTAAAGAGGGATGATGAGAAGGAAGAGAATGTGGAAAGGAGTCAGGAGGTGGAGAGTAAGGAAGGGCACAGGTTGCAAAGAACTTGTTGAAGACAGCTGTAACAGAGGAGGAGGTCAATCAAAGGTGAACAATCTACCAAAAAGAATTGGAGAAGCAAATTGGGCAGGGAGGTCAAAGAGGGAGTGGATAACTTTCCAGAATTTAGTTGGTGAACTACGGTTAGAGTGGAGGTTGGCACAGAAATAATGTGATTTTTCAACCTGGACAGCCTTTGTATATTTGTTTCTCGGTGCCCTGTAAGAGCTGTGGTGAGTAACAGAGTGGGATGACTGTAACAAGCCCATGTGAAGTTCTGAAACTTGAACAAGTCAAGGATATTCGTGATAATGGAAGGATGTGCTACATTTTTACCCTGGATTTCCTGAGGGGGCATACTTGTCCCAGACAAAGGAAAATTTAGAGTTGAACAGTGCAAGAGCCACATCAATGTCTGAGGCAGTGAGGATGGCTGACCAGTCTGTAGTAGTGAGGTCGCATAGTAGGGTACTGCTATATAGTGACCAAAGAGACCCACACAAGAAGTATTTTGGAGATAAGGAAGGTTACCAGATTTTTCGGATGTAGAATATCATACAGTGGTAACTAAAAGAGTCAGACAAAATGCCTGCTGCAACAATGTGATGGGGTGAAAGTGTAGGATTCAGTCTAAAAGGGTATGATTTGTGGAGTGGGGATTGAGCCAGATGGGTTTAGAAATAACCTGTGAAAGATTAAGAGACTCAATTCTCTGAATAGTAGATCTGGATAATGGGCCCAGCCAATTTACATTGAAATCCCCAAGGAAGATGAGTTCACCTGCAGAGGAAAGAGAAGCAATGGAAGAAACAGTCAACCAGAGATGAATGTGAGATCTTAGGAGAGGCATAGAAAACTCAGTGAATATAGGTACTGAGGAGGGCAATGAGAGTTTGACTAATACAAATTCATAGGAGGAGGATGAGGCCTCCCTAATTGCCACAGTACATGTAAAACTCTGGCGGACGTAAATGGTGACCCCTCCACCATGTGTTTGCCCATCCTGCTGAAAAAGGTGGTATTCAGGAAGGGACAGGCTAGTGTCTAGAGTCTTAGAACACAGCCAGGACTCAGTGATACAGAGGACATCTGGAATTTGTGAGTGAAGCCAAATGAAAAGGAGGTCAAGCTTAGGTAGGAGGCTCCTGACAAGCAAAAGGAAAATGCTTAGACCTTTGGCAGTGGGGGATGGAGAGAGAGATGAAGTAGAAGACCAGGACTGGGCTCCACATCACTGGAAAGGAGGAGAAGGAGGAGGAGTAGAAGGAGGGAGTGGGGCTTCCTACCCTTAGAGAGGGTTGGAGAGTGGTGTGAAGAGGGGAAAGGAGTGCACAGTGAAGAAACTCCAGGTTGAGGGAAGGGGAAGGCAGGACACCAGGGTGGATAGGGAGAGAGGAGATGAAAAGGGTAGGGATGGGGGGGTCAGTAGAAAGGAGGATGGAAGAGAGAGAAGGAGACATGCTAGTGGGTGGGGATAGGGGTGGGTAGAAGAACAAAAGGGAAATGGAACAGGAAAAGAACAGCAAGAAACATTGTGGCAGGAGAAGAGAGACAAGACAAAATGGCATAAACAGTAACACAGTAAGCTGAGCAGTGCACCAAAGTAAAACAGAACTTGGCAGATGAACAGCACCTGAGTGCATGCGAATTAACAGCTGTGTAATGATAATAAAGTCAGTTGCAATAGACAAAAGGCTAGCAGCAATTGCTAACATGGTAACTGACAAAGCTGAATTACAAAATAAGTAAGCAATAAGCAGATGTGGTTGCAGCACAGATGTATTCCACAAAGTACTTGGAAGCTAATTAGACAGACCTAAGCCAAATATTACTTGCAGTGCAGAAACTCAACTAGTAACTTAGGAGACAGAAAAAAATGCTGAAAGTGGGAGCACCCAGATACGTATTTTTAGGTGCAGCTAAATAGTGGCAAAAACTGAAAGGACAAAACACAGTGTAAAATTAGTTAAGCAGTTAGAACAATGATGACAAGGGCCCCAGGATGGCTGTGCAGTCTAGTGTGGTAATAAAGAAAGTGCTGTAGTGCAGGCAAAAGTAAATAGTGAAACAAGGAGCAGCCAACAAAACAATTGGGGAGCACAGAACCTGTATATTGCATAAAGTAGCTCAATCAAGGTCCAGGGTTAAGAGAGGAAGTGGGTGGGAAGTCAGAGGGGCAGCATGAATGGCCAATGGCAACCCCAGGTTGACTCCAGGAAGACTCCTCAAAAGTCTTAGTGCAGCAGTCCTTTCTGCAGACAGACCACAGCGTGAAAGGGCCACGAAAGTGATACAGACATAACTGGGGGGGGGGGGTGCTTTCAGTCCCCGCTTGGTCATTTCAAACTCGGTTCTCTAATGGATTGATGAGTCTGGAGGTACAGCAGACATCAGATTGGAGGGGAGATGAAAGTGTAACGTGGTAGAAACACTCTCACTCAATCCCTGCAGATCCTGTGGCAAAAATGTCATGGAACAGTGGTCTGGTCCAGGCTTCCATGGTGGAATGGAATTCAGAGGACTTTCAGACCCACCTGGCCATTTCAAACTCAGCTTCCTGTTAGGCTGCTGAGTCTGGAGGTGTAGAGGACATCATATCACAGGGGATAGGAAAGTGTAAGATGGTAGAAACATTCTCATTGTACCCTGCAAGTCCAGTGGCAAAAATGTCAATGTTACCAAAATGATGTTCCCAGTCTTCAGCTATGTAGATGTGGTCTATGGCAGCACCCCCTCCTCTTCTCTCACCAGACTGGACACCCTCTGTAACACCTTTTATCACTTTGCTACCAACTTCCCCCTTAAACTGGCCATTGCTCCCTGTGCTCCTTATCCATCTTCTCCTAGCTTCATGATGCCACTTCCACTTCACCTCCTTCATCTTCAAGTACTGGTTTGGGTCCCTGCCCTTGTACCTATCATCATTCCTCTCTTCCATTCTCTCTGACTCATACTTCATCCACTCCAGGGACCCTCACATGCTCTCCCTTCCCTGCCCTGCCCTCACTCATCTGCTGGGCAGTCAGCCTTCTCTTATTGCCTTCCCTCCCTCTGAAGCCTGGCCCCCTCGTCTCTCCATCTCTTCCCCTCCTCGACTGTCTTAGGCAGCAGTTACTGTAAATATCCTCCCCACTCCATTCTTTTCCTGTCAGCCCTCTTCCTGACCCTCTCTTATCAGAGTCCTTAACATCCCTTATGTTAGGTCTCTTCTGGGTTCTATGTCAGCCTGTTTCAAGCTCCCTCCCATTGTACATCTGCACTGCCATCATTCCACCTCCTCTGGTCTCCTTTTCTGCACATCATAGCCTCATTTCACCTTGCTGATTTTTATTTGCACTTGTACCATGTTTAATTGCATGTTTTGTTACATTTCCTGTTCCCTTCCCCTGGGTCATATCTGGAAATGAGCCTTGGCTCATTGTGCCTTTCACAGTTACCAATTTCAGCACAATTATCTTGCATCCCAGATGCATGGGACAATAAGTTAGAACACCTAGAAGGTCGTCCCAACAAATGTGTACCAAATATTTTTGTAGTTTGTGGCATTTTGAAGCCTTTGATGATGCGTGCATCAATATATGAGGCACACATCAGTATTACTATAAAGCAGGTACAAGTGATGTAAATGTTGGAAAATATCTGAAACTACAATAGCACTCAAAACGTTTCACCACATCCCAGTTACCACACGTGTAACCCACAATCAGGAACTACCCCTGCAGCATTCCTTTTGAAAATCCAGTCACATATCTTTAATCTACTCAGTTCCTAAACTTCAACTTACTTACATTTTAATGTTTCTGTAGATGAAGAGTTGGATATAAATGTATGTGAGATTTCAGCACTTGACCCAGACCTAAATTGTTTTGTTTTTTTGAAAACTTAGGCCAAGGGGCTTTTTTATTTTTTTTTACAGTCTTGGAAAATAAGACTCCCTCTGAGTTAAGGAAAGTTAACTGGCCTTCCTGTTTTTGGTTAACATCTCTGTTTATCATAATGTGAGGGCTAAAAAGCCTGAGGTTCAATGGAGGGGAGGTAAGAGCTTCTCCCACATCCACTATTTAACCTCAGCACTTCTGTTGCTCAGCTTCGGGCGTTTTGAAATCAACATGGACTCCTGCAGTTGCTTGGTTGGTGAGGCTTGGCTCTTTCCTGTTGCTTCCTGCTGCCTCTGTCTCTGCTTCTGGTGATTTTCGTCCCTCTCCCTCCTTGCTCATTAAACCCCCCTCCTCCTCCCCGCCCATGCCTCTGTTTCTTCCAGTGTTTGTTTCTTCTCCTCCCCCCCCCCGCCTTTGTATCTCCTGGTGTGTCTGCTCCCTCCCCCATTGTTGCTTTCTTCCTGGTCTGCCCTTTCCTGCTCCTTATTCCCTCCTGGTGTTCCCCAGTACCTCCTTCATCCTTTTTTCTTGCCTCTTCACCTCCTCTCATTTCCCTTTGTTTTCTTGTTTTTTGGGTCTTTTTCTACCTTGCTGGCTGCTGCTCCATTGCTCAGCCAGGGCTTCCGGAGTGTGACGTCACCCACCATACCTGGTTTCCAACTTTGCACTGCTGCTCTGGAGATGTTCTACAACTCAACCTGCAAGCCTGCCTTTCCAGCCACAACTGGGTTTTCTTCCTACAGTTCTTTCTAATCTGGTCTGCTGCAATTCATACTCCTGGAGTGCATTTTTTCTGATTTCTCCAACACAAAGCTTCGGGCTAGTCTGCCAATTCCCTACTCGGTTATTTACTCTGACTTCAGACCCCCTTGCATGATTGCTGCCCGAGATGATGGAATACATGGGCATTCTCTTACTCAGTCAGGAACCCTAGGTATCCATTTCTGCCCTTGTATTTGGTTTACTGTACCGATAAACACTGCTGCAGTTAACTATGCGCTGTATACACTGAAACTCCAGCTAGTGGGTGTTGCTGTAGGTGATATTGCTGTCAGAGCCAGCCTTAGGGTGTTGCAAACTGTGCATTTACACAGGACGCCAACAGCAGAAGAGCACCCCAAAAAACTCAGCAGTCCAGATGGCCAGTTTCTTCCTGCTCCTGTATGTACTAATTTAAGTAAAGTGCAAACATGGCACAAAACTAGCTAAAATGAAGCTACAGGGAGGCCATGATAGGGATGAGGATGTTCCTTGGGGGCTTTGCGACTTCTGATATGGGGCCCCAGCAAGGAAGTTCATGGAGGGCCCCGAAATAGTTAGGACCAGTGCTGATTGCTGTGGTCCCTATGCAAGTGACTTGCAGTGCTATACTTAATGAAGACCAAAAAGAGCAGTGCTGCCTACCTCATATTTTATGGTGTTATAGTAGGTATCCCATCTCTCATACCAGTTTATTCATTAATGTAAATTTGTGGACCCCTGTTCCGTGCTCTCAAAGGAGCCATGGCACAGAAAGCATTTTAGTCACCTCCTGCTCATGAAGGCTTGGTTGCTGCTGCCAGAACCTCTCTCACTTAACTCCGTACAGGCTGCTCTCTAACTCTATGACATCACCTTACCACAACTGGTGTCCCGCTGGGGTACCAACCTATTCCATATGGAGATTGACTCACTTTGTCTTGAGAAGCACACTGGCATGCTGTTCTAGGCAATGCAACTGATTACTAACATACCACCTCCACAGCAATCCAAATGCCAATAATTAATTAGTTAAATATACCGGCTATGCCACTTTCTTAGGCATTTTGTTCAGTTTGTGTCCTAATAAAGCACTGAGTGATGAATCATGAATGAAAGCCATTTGCTTTGATCCCTTTTCTATACCTGCCTGTCAGGGTGTGTCATCTCCTGACAGGTCACAACACGGTTCAGCCGGATTGGATGTAGGATTACATGGACATATTTTCATTCTTCATTGATAGTGAGTTCATGGTACTTCCTTCAGGTCCTCCCCTTCTCCCTGGGTTTCCTCACTGACTGGCTTCCTATGCAACCCTTCTGCTCTGCCTCCCCCACTGTGCCTCAGATCAGGTTTCAATTGATATCAGTCCCAACCATCCTGGTGCATAGCTGTAACCTTTAACCTATGCTGCGGTCTCCTTACATATGATCTTGAGTCCTCCAGGAAGGACCGTCAGTGCTAACCTCTTTATCAACAACCGTATTGCCTATGCCTGCTGGAGGAAAGCTCTTGCCCCTGCTTGAGGTTGGCATTGCCATGGCTGAACTACATGGGGTTCTGTCCATTGCCACCTCCTCAGTGACTAACTGTGGGTTCCTAGCCTTTAGACCTATGTGGATGTCTCATTCCATTCCATCTCAGGTCCTCCAGGAAGGATAATCAGTGAGGGCCTATGTGGAGGTCACTTCGCACTCGCTTCATTGGTTTATAATACCCACTTTGCCTTCGCTACACCTGCCCAGATGCTGGCATGCCTTCTGACAACCTATGCAGGGGTCCATCCCTTGCAACCTCCTCCATGGCTCCATGCGGGTCCTTGGCATCTCGACTTACCTCTGACCTACATAGAGGTCTTGTTCCATTTCATCTATGGTCCTCTGGGAAGAACCATCAGCACTGATCTACGTGGAGGTCACTTGCACCCGCTTCCTCATTCTACCTACGTGGGGATCCAATTTGATTATCTTGTGACACCCAAGTCTCTGGATTTTATACATTGCTACTGATTCCTTAGTCAGATTACCTTTGAAGGGCTCCCTTTCTATCCCATTCAGCCATGCTATGACTCCTATGCCATCATGTGATGCTTTTCTGACTCTGAGGTGGCTTCATCAGACAATCCTACACCTTTATCTGTTGTTTATGTCCTTCACAGTGGGCAGTCCCTGGCATCCTGGCATTCATCTACACCTTGACCTATGTGGAGGTCTCAGCCGATGTCAGCTCAGGTCCTCCATGTGGGACTTTCCATCATTGACCTACATGGAGGTCTTCTCACACACTTATAAAGCTTGATAGTCTCTGTCCCTAGCTCTTCCTCTGGGGTATTGAGCAAAGGTGTGCTTCACCAGCTGCTTGGGTTGGGAGTCCCTGTCTCTGACTTTGTTCTCTATTCATTCCTTTTCATTCTGCTGCTCAAGCAGTCTCCATCTCTAGCTCCTCCCGAATGCTGTCAAGCAGTGCCAGCCATCCTGCCCACCAGAACTGGAAATCGGTTCCTCATATCGATTCCTCCCTTCAGTCCATCTTCTACCTGCTTTGGAACCCCTCAGTGCTGGCCCATCCTTCTGCATCAACCTGGCTTCCTCACCTTTGGACTGGATCTGGCATGCCTCCTGGACTTCCTCCATCTGTATTCCTTTTGGAAACTTCAAGTGCACCTCCATCTAGTGCTCAACCATTCTTTGAGTCATTTCCTGGATCAGTCTTTATATCAAGCTTCCAGTTCTCAAATACTACAACAGGAATCCTGGACATCATTTAACATCTTCCTTCATCTGGACATCCATCTGACTTGGACTCTCCTTCATATTCTAGAATCCTCCATCTTTCAGAATCGACCTTCCTGCTCACCATCAAGATTCAGAGGATATGACTTATTAACCAGCAAGACTTGGAGGATAAGACTCTTGGACATAACCAGAAACAAAACTCAGTATATATCTTTTAGGATTATCTCCTCATAGTTTGCCTGGAGGACAGGCAGATCAGTAGCCATGGGTCTCCAGAGGTTTCCCCCTAATGGGCTTTTTCCTCTCCTGCATGCTACTTGTCACACTCTCCAGAGTTGGAGGAGGTAATTCAACTGTTAATTTTTTGAGGGCCTCTATTCCTACACCTACCCAGCATTCCTGCCAAGGGTGATAATGGAGAAAAGCAAAATTCTAAGTTCATAACCTTAAATTCATAACAGCCAAGTTCATAAGTACACACAAGCACTACACAATGCACCACACATTAAATCACAGAAGTCATTGATACAATATAAACCTCTTCCATTCCAGACTGAACCATATTCTTATCTTTAAGTAGTGAAGAATTGTAAAAACCTGAATAAAAGAACAATATTCACTTTGAATTAAGCATAGCCAATATTATCTAACAAATGTTATGAGCACCACTAAATAATAGATTTATTTTAACTCCCTGAGGAACTCCATGTATAACTAATCCTGTTACCGAGTAACTGGCTGCCAGATCGTTCTTTAACTATAAACATAGTAGAACTAAATTAGTTTAAAGTAATTTAAGACTGAAAAAAAGTACAGCGAGTCATTTTACTGATTGGAATTTAGAAGATTACATCCTTATTCTTTCTAGGGAGGTTGTATAATAGCCAACAAAATTCAAGGTTTTGTCTACAGCAGCCCACATTAATTTTCTGGGGAAAAAACTGTCTTATTGCTTTAAACATTTCTGAGGTATTTTTAGTATCAGAAGGATATGTCTGAAAATTGTCTCTCATTGCATAAACTTCAAGTAGGAACAATTGAGATAGTATTTAGTAATTGGTGCAGTATTTGCCACTGTCAACAACTGAAAGACAAATTGTGTAATGAGAAAGAAATAATATGGCTTAACTGTAACTGTAAATTGAACCCAGACCCCTGAAATACTATCCACTTATTCTATCAGGCAAGTAGGCTCACACGGCAGCCTGAGGGTCCCACAGTCACTTTTGTCTCTCTCTCTGACTGCATATCTTGCAACTATGAACAATTGAGATGACAATTTATTTTTGCAGTATTAGTCACTTCCAATCAATGGAAACAAAAATTATAATAAGAAAAAAGTAATGTGATCTACCTGGGAATTGTACTCAGTCCTTTTCCTCTTCTTTAGCCTCTACATTTGACCCTCTGTTTTGTGATAATGTAAATTAATTTACGTAGAAAAAGGTACTCCATGTCACCTGACACATATTCAGCCAGTCTGGTGACTCTATTATGGGTTCTGGAGGCAGGACTTCCACCCCAGTATTACTAGTGGCATCTCACAATTTATAGGGACAATTGCTGGATGGTCCTAAGGTCACTCCAATGCCTGTTGAGACCACCAAGGAGTTGGGGATTCCTTCCTAGCCCATTCTCTACCAACCATCATCCAGGATCTAATCATGAGCATTGTAAGGACCATGACATTCCAGGTCATTTGATACCTCTTCAGCCAATAGAGGTTTTCTATTTGTACTACAGTATTTATCTTAAACACAGTCAAGCAGTCCCCATCAAGAAGGCCATAGAAGGAGAGAGAGATTCATAAATGGGTGTCAAGCTTGGAGACAGCAGTCAGAAGGCCACACTGCCTATGTTCCCCCCTGTGCTGCACTCCTCTCCTGGGTGACTACTGCTGCAGGTGGTCAGCCCAAATTATGTTCTACCTGTTCAACATCTTAGGCAGCATCATCCTAGTTTTGTTTAATTTATTTGTAAATTGTATTCCTGTACTCTAGTATTCTATTTAACAGACTATTTATTTATTTAGCTTTTGTTTACCAGGTAAGTACACTAGACAAGTAGTATGCCTATTTTCAGGAACGACCCAGGAGAGCACAAAACATACAGTATACATACATGGCAACATTGGAGAAACAGCATGATACAGTAAAAAACAGCTATAACAACGCTTGTATAAGGGCAGAGATACTGCCACACATAGTACAAATTGTTACAGGACATAGATAGACATTAGAATCACTGAATACATATCCCATGCTAGACACCAGCACCTACTAGGTTAGTACTGGCACCCTCAGCTTACACTCCCACTCCCCAGTGGCCCGCTGGTTGAAGGGCATGGACAGTGATGGAGAGGGAGGAAAGATGGGCAGGGGCAGTCATAAAGAGGTCAACCAACTCCACACCATCCTGATAATGAATCACATTGCACCCCTGCAGGAGACTCAGGTACCTGACTCCACCAGGGGGAGGGTGATCTGCATCAATCAGAGGGAATGAAAGTGATGACCTGGTGGCACCAAGGAGTCAGGGTAAGAAGAAGGAAGCTAGGAGAGTCTTTGTGGTTGGGAAGTCTATGATCAGGGGAGTAGAGATGGTAGTGGGTGGGAGGAAGGGGGGGATTGTCAGGTGCCTTTCTGGGGCATCATTCATCCAGAACATAGACAGAATAGGGAGGATAGCAGAAGAGGAAGGGAGATGGGGTTGTTGGTATCTTGGGAACTAATGACCTGGTGACCCAACCTGTGCAGCAAGTGAAGCAGAACTTTTAGAGGCTAGAGGACAGATCACCAGCACACTCGGCTTCCCAGGCCTTTTCTAAGGTCCTCCCTGTGTGGAGTTGGGGGAGGGGAATTTAAAGATGAAGTAAGGAATGAAGAGACAGAGGAATTAAATGGGTGGTTAAAGGGATGGTGTTAGGAAAAAGTATACCTATTTGTGGGGGGACTAGGGCACTTGAAGGACTTCTGGGACAGGAGGCTCTTCAAAACTTACAGCCTTCACCTGGCTAAAGGAGGAGACAAGCATGCTGGGATAGAAGTTTGACACAGGCTAAGGGATCCAGAGTAAAGGGAGTGAGGAAGAGGAACCTAGTTAGTCCTCCCCCTGTACTGGGGACTGGTCAGTAAGGTGGATAAAAATAAGGTTGCGGTTCTAAAATGAGTAGTGAAAGAGGAAAGGGGGTCTCTTAGGGTCTGCAACCAATGGGAAAAATAAGAAGGTAAGGAGAATGGGTAGCAATGCCATTGTAGTATCACAAAGCAGCAAGAAAGGACAGAGAGCTCATTAGAATGGGGTCTGCCTTAATATCAGAAGTCTGGGTGATAAAATCAGTGAGCTCCAGGCATAGGTGGCAGACACTAAGGCATACCTCATAGCCATCACAGAATCTTGAACCACAGAAAATAATGATTGGGACTTGTCAGTCCTAGGTTACACAATGTTTAGACAGGGGAGAGGGAAAAGCAAAGGGGGTGTGGATCTATACGTCAGAGAGGGCATACAGACTGTGGAGAATGGACACATCCGGGGAAGCAAAGGAGAAACAGAGTCACTGTGGATTCACTTCATGCTGCCCACAGGCAAGGAAATATAGGTTGGGGTGATCTATAGACCACTGGGACAAGTGGAAGATGGATACATAGTGCAGGAGGAGCTGGCAAGGAGAGAAAAGAAGGACGAAGTGGTGGTGGTGGTTTGCAACCTGATCCTGCTGGATGTCAACTGGAACATTCCAGTGACGAGGTGCATCTAATGTCAAGCCCTGGTGGATACACTGCAGGACTGATAGGATAAAGGATGAACTACACTATAAAAACTGAGTGCTAAGACAAGAAAGTACAGTATTACCAGTGATTTATTAAAGCCACAAAAAGCCACACGAAGCTACAGCAACATGCTACCCAGCACTTTGAACCTTACAGTTCTTCCTCAACGGGCCTCCTGAGGAAGAACCGTCAGGTTCAAAGTGCTGGGATAGCTTGTTGCAGTAGCTTCATGTGGCTTTTTGCAGTTTACATAAATCACTGGTAATACTGCACTTTCTTGTCTTGTCACTCAGTTTTATATTGCAGTTCGCTGTTTTTGCTAGCTGTACTCTTTTACTGTCACTGCTGTTAGAAGCTGTGCTGTGCCAGGACCCATCTCCTGTTCATACATTCCAGGACTGCCTGCAGCTGCCGCTGTTAAGTAACCCCCTATGCAGGTGGCCATTCTTCAGTTTGGTGCTCACTAACTCAGAGATGGTAAGTGGACTGAAGAGTAGGGGAGCCACTGGGGTCCAGTGATCATGACTCCATTTGGTTTAGGCTGGCCTTCAGAACCAGAATACCCCTATCAGAATCTGAATTCCTAGATATCAGAATAGCAGACTTCAACCAGATGAGGGAGCTGGTCTGAGACAAATTGACCAGGTTGGACAGTATCGGAGGTGTAGAGAAAAGATGGGGGAGTAATCAAGGGGACCATTCTCAAGGCAACATAGTTATGCATGAGAACTGTTACAAAACAAAACGGGTACAAGAGATCAATATGGTTCTAAAAAAGGGGTCAGAGAAGCAGAGAAGGCCTAGAAAAAGGTACTCTATGTACAAGAAAACAAGGGGGGATGAGATATGGGGAGATTACCAAATAAACAGTAGTTAAGTAAATAGGACAGTCAGGGAGACAAAGGCTGACACAGAGCTGTGTATTGCAGAGGAGATCAAGGGTGGGGAAAAGCATTGTTTAGATATAGATTAAGGAAAAAAGAAAGCAGGGTAGATATTTTGTTAGGCTGTAAGAGTGGGCAACTTGAGGAAGATGAACAAAAATCAAACTATCCTTGGATTATTTCTGCTCTGTCTTCAAGGGAAAACAGTGGGGCCCCTCCCTGAAAGTGGCATCAAGGTGGCTCTCAGTAGCATTCCTGAGATGAGGCAGATAGCATTTTCCAGAGGAAGGGTCCAGAATGGCCTTGAAGCATTAATGGTAGCTAAAGCCCAAGGGTGCTCAATAAATTGGCTGCGGAACTGGCTGAACCCCTATTAGGGCTATTCAAATAGCTCAGTTCAGATGGGTAGTTCAAAAAGACTAGAGGGTAGTGAAAATAGTCCAGCTTCTCAAGGGGAGGGACAAGGAGCAACTGGGGAATTACAAACCTGTCATCCTTACCTCTGTAGTTGGTAAACCGATGGAGTTTTTGATCAAAGAGAACCTTGTAGACTACCTAGAGAGCAACAGTCTACAGATGGTAAATAGCATGGTTTGAGGTATTGTCATGTCGACTTGATAGTTTTCTTTGACTTGGCATCAAAGCTAGTAGATAAGGGTAATGCTGTGGATTTACTCTACTTCGATTTTGGCCAGGCTTTTGACTCAGTGCCACACCAAAGACTGCTGAAGAAGCTGGAAGATTTAGGTACAGCAAATTACATAATTAGATTGGTAGGAAACTGATTGCTAGAGAGACAGCAGAAGGTGGTTAATCATGGCATCACCACTGACATTGCCACTCCCCAATCCCTCGAGTCAGCTACAATACTTGCTGTGCCCCCAGCTTCCGCTAGAGCCCAGGCAAGCACTGAGTGAAGCCCCCCTCCTGGGAGAGGAGAGCTGTCCATCGGATGCTCAACTCTCTCCCATCCCTGCTGACCCCCGACGGCCCAAGGTCATTCCCGAACCCAAGTCACCAGCGTAGCGTAAAGTGTGGTGTCCAGCACCTCAACCCTCAGCACCACCAGGCTGGCCCCTCTGCCTTTTCTTTATGATTCCCTTTTGCTTATCCCATGGATTCTTGAACCACACCACTGTTTTCACCCCCACCACCTCTGCTGGAAGACTGTTCCAGGAATCTACCACTCTTTCTGTGAAAAATAGTTCCTTACATCTCTCCTGAATCTACCCCTGCCAGCTTCATAGCATGTTGCCTTGTTTTTGAGCACCTGTTCTTCTGAAAAATACTCCTTTCCTGTACTTTATTTTCCCCCGTGAGGTATTTAAA
This sequence comes from Neoceratodus forsteri, assembly GCA_016271365.2. NCBI lineage: Eukaryota > Metazoa > Chordata > Ceratodontiformes > Ceratodontidae > Neoceratodus > Neoceratodus forsteri. Next base: position 1,208,228,089 of record CM057453.1, on the reverse strand, counting down.
GGTCTCTATCACATCCACCCTCTCTTATGTTCCACAGTGTATGTATTGAGGTACCGTAGTCTCCCTCATAGGGCTTTTGATTCAGACCCTGTAGCATTTTGGTTGTCCTTCTCTGGATTGCCTCTACTCTGCTTATGTCCTTCTGGAGATGTGGTCTACAGAACTGAACACAGTACTTTATGTGGGGTCTTGCCGGTGATCTGTACAGAGACAACACCACCTCCCTCTTTCTGCTGGTGATACCCATTCTTAAGCATCCCAGCATCCCACTCACTCTCCCTACTGCCTTGTCACACTGCCTGGCCACCTTTAGTTCATCTGATATGATTACCCCCCGGTCTCTTTCCTGCTTAGTGGTCGTCAATATCACTCCACCCATTTTGTACTCTGCCCCTGGGTTTTTGTGCCATAAGTGCATTATTGTGCAGTTTTTCTCACTGAAACAGAGTGAAGGTTTTGGTAGTTGCTCAGATCAGTCAGCAGTAGGGAGGGGAGCAGGGGAGTTTAGCAGAAGGGATAAAGCCCTTTATAGACAATAGGTCCCAGGATAGATAGGGAGCTTCAGGCAGACTAGATGGACCTTTGGCCTTTTTCAGCCATCATGGTCTATGTTTCTATTCTTTTTCCACTCCTCTTGCAAACTACCTTCCATTCTTCTATTTCCCTCCACTACCCTATGACTAATTTCAACCTGCTGTTTCTCCCTTCTCCTCTACTCTTAGTTCTCCCTCTTACTTTACTCTTCCCCTTGCACTGCAGCATTCTATACACCCACTTCTCCTTTTATTCTCATCTCTGCTTCCTACGTTGCCTTTCTTTTATACTTTCTGTCTCCCATCCACCCCGTCTCCCTGTTCCTCTCTTTTAATCTCCCTACACACCTCTGCCTTTGCTATCTACCCAAGTATGTCACTGGGTTTTTCATGCCCAGTTTAAGTCTCTTCCTCCATGACTTTGTGCTACCCCTATTGTTATCCCCATATCTTCACCCACCAAACTTCCCACCCTCTAGAATAGCCTTCCTCCTGCTACCTGTTTCTCCTAATCAAACTTGCCCTTTAAAGTCTTCCTTCATGACTTCCCCACTCACACTTTCTTCTGCAACTTGCCACTCTCCTTTCTGTGCCTCTTTCTATTTTGTTTTACTTCCACCCTTTTCTTACCTGCACTTTTGCCATTTTTTGTATTTCTGGGCAGCCACTGCTTGTCCAGTGCTCTTCTCAGTGATCCTGACCCTTTTTATTGTGTATCACTTCACTGTTTAGCTTCTGGTTTCCTTGCAATTTTACCAACATCGCCTCATTTTTGCCATACCTACAATACTATAGAGGGTACATCAGGTATTTTTGTATTTGCACCTTATAAACTTTTGTAATTGTACCTTTTCCCTTGGTACCTTTTTTAATACAGTATCATTTTAAGTATTGCATTCATCTTTACATTGTGCTTCTCAACATATTAGCAAAGTTATTTTTGTAAACATAGTAACTGTCATTTTATTGTACTCTCCCACTGCATCCCCCCACTTGTCACACCTGAAAATGAGCTTTTGCTCAGTGTGCACTCCTCAGTCAACAGTTTGCAAATATACTAAGTAGAAAACATTTTTTTAAAGGATTGAACAATGAAACCTCTGAAAAAAATTCCCATTTCCAGGAAGAAGTTAGAGAAAAAAAACCTCAGTACAAATAATTAGGTTACAAAGTTACAAATACAGAATACTTTTAGCTAAATAAAGAAACGTAGCTTTCTAAGGTAGAGGCAGCCCGCACTAGTGCCCAACTGTATGTGCCACAGAATAAAAAAGCACATAAGAAACTACGTAACCTCAAGCCAGTCTAAAGAAATAAATACTGAAACAGGGCTTAATTAGAAAACGGGACCATACAAGCTGTTTGGCAAAAACCTGTAGTTGTAAACTTTTTTGCACATGAAAACAAAGAAGATGGCACAAACTTCAGGTCCTTGACTATGTAAACTAGAAATTAGATTAGCTTGCAGCCCTTAACTATCAATCAACCATCCAAGTCAGTCCTCTGACACCCTCCCCTAGTCCTCCAGCCAGATACAAAATTTATCACCCGGCATAGTGCCAGGAGTCAGACCTCTTTTTTTAGTATAAAGAGATTCAGGGCTAAAGAAGGAGGGTGGGAAATCGTCTGATTATATGAAGTGTGACGTAGCACTGGCCATCTGGGAAGGGATAAAAATGTTTTAATATTTGCTTGTTTTGTTTTTTTGCAGAGACCTGATAAAACATGAGCAGTGGTAAATGACATGGCAGTGGGGTTTCAATGCGAAAAAGTGCAAAATCATGCAGTTAGGGCACACAAATCCAGAGGCGGAGTACAAAATGGGAGAAGAGGCATTGACAGTCACCAAACAGGAAAGGGACCTGGTTGTAATCATATCTGATGACCTCAAAGTGACAAGACAGTGTGACAAAGACAGTAGGTAGGTAGGTAGCGCCAGTGGGATACTGGGGTACATTGGGAGGAGCATCATCAGCAGAAAGATGGAGATGGTGTTGCCACTGTACAGATTGCTGATGAAACCCCGCCTGGAGTATTATTTTAAATTCTGGAAACCCCATCTGTTCACTGTTTACCAGTGTCAGTGGCTCAGTAGGTAGCACACTCGCCTTTGAGGCAGGAAGATCATAGGGCTGTGGGTTCAGTTCCCACATCTGGCACTTGGGTTAATCTCCCAGTACTGACACTGTAGCGCAGCATGAGAGGGGTGCTGCACTTCTGAAGTGCCGTCTTTCAGATGAGACGTTTAACCGAGGTCCCATCTGCCTGGATTGGTGGTAGTTCAGGTGGATGTTAAAGATCCAATGGCACATATCGAAAAGAGTAGGGGACATTTTTATTGAAACAAAAAATTGTACAAAGAAGCCAACACAAAATACAGTGATTAAAATTATACAGAGAAATCAAGCAAAAAAAAGAAGAAGAAATAATAAAAATGCAGTATGAGTCCTTTAAGTAATGGCTGAATCAGTGTTCGTGATCCATGGGAGAGCCGTCCATAAGGCCAACAGAGATTGTGCCGAATACAAAGTCCTTTCATATTCATATATTTTCCGTAAATCCGCTAGTATCTTTTCTTCAAGTTCTGAATAAGAACACAATTTTTGTTGAAGTGTAAACATACATCTTGACATCCAAACATCCCATTTAATAACAAGAAAGACAAGATTCAGAGTATCTCTATGCCAAGTTGACCAGTGAGAAGAAAAAACACCATACATGATATTCTGATATGTAACTGTGGAAAGTATAGAGACATCCCACGAATCTGCTAAATATGACCACCAATTAATGATGTAAGAGCAATCAAAAAACAAATGGGATATTGTCTCCGGGGTAGCTATACAAAGAGGTCTTAAACAAAACCTGTCCTGAGACTGTTTATGTTTATGATTTGCTTTTACATTTATACGTTCATGACATGATAACCAGTGGAAGTCCCACATGTGTTCAGGGATTCTAGAACAATGTAACAAAGTTAGAAGCAAGGGTAGACAACTATCCGGACATTTTGGAAAAGGGGCTAGTACTTTACAAACTGAAGACAATAGTGTTTTATATAAAGTCTTATGAGTATTTGAAATAAGAGTCTGAGGTGACACTTTCCATTGTTTTAAACGAAGAAACATATGTTTTATATATGTCGGAACATCCCCTTGTTGTCTTAATACTCCTGAAGAATTATGTTCCCACTTATGAAACCAATATCTACAAGAGTCGTAGAACCACGCTTCCCACCCTCTTTGGGTGTTCACCAGTAAAGGCAGCAGATTAGTTGAAAGAAAAATACTAGTGAAGAAAAGCAACGGGTTAATCATCAGAATACCTCCTTCTAAGATTGGCAAGTAAGTAGTATTCCTCTTAATCGGATTTAACCGACTGCCCCAAAGGGCCTGAAAAAATATACTAAACACCTTCGTTTCCAATTGTTTTGGGATAGGGAAAACATAACTTATATACAAAAACAAAGGGAGAAGATAAGTTTTAATCAGAAAAACACGTTTCTTCTTCCCAATTTGACCTTTATTCCAAGAGGTCACCATGTTTTACCTAGTTTTAGCTTCTCTGCCCAGTTAAATAAATCAGAGTCTCTTAACCCGAAGTAAATACCCAGTATACGGATTTGACCTTCAGTTACTTTTAAAGGGCCAATAGTGTCCGAAGAGTGGGAGGAGGAACCCAACCAAATTCCCATACTCTTACTATAATTTATATTTGCTCCAGATATTGCACCAAAAGAGGAGCATTCTTGGAGAGATACAAGTGCTGAAGCTTCATCAGCTACTAAGAAACATACGTCATCTGCATATGCGATCGCAGTAAATGGAGATTTTAGTACAGAACATGATATGGCATGAATCTGGGGGTGATCATTAAGACGGCGAAGCAATATATCTAGAAAAAAAACATATAAGAGAGGACTTAATGGACAACCTTGGCGAACTCCTCATTTCTCCGGGATCATTGGGCCTGCCCAACCATTAATTAAAGGAACAATTGTCGCCATATTATATAATGTCTTAATCCAGCTAATAATCTTATCAGGAATATGTATAAAATGTAATACCGTACATAGAAAATCATGGCTAACCGAGTCAAAAGCAGCTTTTTGATCAACTGAAACAATAAGCCCAGAAACAGAGTCTGAAAAACCATGAGAAAATAGTTCACGGAAGAATTAAATGATCAGAAATTCTCCTATTCGGTGAGAGCAGGATTGGGCTGGATGAATAACTATTTCTGCCAGCTTAAGCAAGCGTTGTGCAATAAGTTTTGTTAATATCTTAAAATCTGTATTTAACATACATATAGGACGCCAGTTGTCTAGGGACTTAATGTCACCTTTCCGTTTATAAACATAGATTAATATGCCCTTAGTAAACTCTAAGGGAATGTGTTCAGTTGCAAGGAGGAAAGTAAACACTGAGGTCAGTTCTGAAAAGAGGTGTTCTCCCAAGAATTTATATAAAGCTGTGGGGAGACCATCCGGGCCAGGGGTCCTGCGCAGGGGTAGTGAAGATATAGCTATCTGAATTTCTTGTTCTGTGAAAGGTTGACATGCAGAGTCTACATTCTGCTCGGAAGGAATTGGAATTTCAATGGTACCATATAATCGTTGTAAGTCTTCTGACGCTTTGGGTATCGGGGAAAACAATGCAGTCGTATGGTCAGTAACAATTTGACATATATCCAAGTGGGAGGTACTAATATCTCCATTTGCATTGATAAGACATGACATTGTTTTCTGAGCATTCTGATGATAATTCGATTCAAATGGACAAACTACTTCCCTCGTACCTTTTATTGCATAACTATGTTGATGATACAGTTGTTGTGACTTTTTAGACTGAAAGTCTAACATATCCTTCTTCAATAGATGAATTTGTTGTAGCAAATCTTGTCCTGTCAAGTATGCAAGTGACATTAGAGACTGGAAATGAGCCCTCTTTTGTAGATATACCAGATAATCAGACCTACTTTTTAAACGACTATATGATTTTAACATCCCGGTTAAAGTGTGTTTAGTATCCATCTACCATCTCATGGGATCATCATACATGGGGTATACAGACTTACGAGCATGAACAAATGACAAAAGGGTTTGCTGAAGTGATGGTACTTGTAATAAAGAAACATTGAATTTCCAAAAACCAGGCCCTCTATCACAAATAGCAGGAGATCCAAGACTGACAGAGAGTAGCTTATGGTCAGAAAAGGCTATTGCCTGTATTACAGCCGAGGCAACTACCAAAGTATTGGAGGTGAAAACAAAATCAATACGGGTAGCCAGTTTACCCTTTTGAAATGTGGGAGTATGCTGTTTAGTGAAAGATAAATATGAATCCGTCAAATGAGCATGCAGAATCATCGTCCTAAGACAAGAGAAGTCACAGTACATCTTCTTGATAGTAGCAAAGGAACTCTTATCCTGTAGACTAAGTCCACAATTAAAGTCACCAGACAATATGATTCAAAAAGAAGAGAGTAAAACGGGACGAATTAAATCAAAAATGGCTATTCGTTCAGTTTTAATTAGGGGGGCATATACATTTATCACCCGGTATGGGCACTGCCCGAGCAGAAAATCTAAAATTAAAACTCTACCAGGGACCAGATCAAACAGCTTTAAGAGCCTAAAATCTGGGATGTTAATCAAAATGCCTAGACCAGAACAGGTGTCCTGGCCTATCGACCAAAAGGAGGGACCCATAAGCCAGTCTCTTTGAGCCAATCGGATCTCTTGCACCGTATGGAGTCTTGTGTCTTGTAAAAGAAATATCCCTATTGGTAAAAACCTCAAAAAGGAAAACACCAATTGTCTTTTATCTACATGTTTCAAACTATTTACATTAATAGTATGGCATGTAAATAGTGACATAATAGGTCACAAGGAGAGTAACCTATACAATCAAGATTTTCTCTTTCCTGCTACCTTAGTCCCTTTCAATCTCACCTTAGCCTTCCGTTTTTGTGAAAGGCCAGTGCCTAATGGTGGTGTAGAGTCATCAAGGCCTTCTGGGATGGAAGAAGCGATGGAGGATGAGTCAGATTCCCCATCTGCCTCATCCGATATTGGCTGAAGCACCTCGAAGGTATTTGATAGTGTAATAGGGGATGCATTATAAGCCTGTGGAGTAGATGTTACAATACAGGAACCAGATCGCAGTGATCTGTGATTTTTTACTATTGTTGGTTCACAGGGGGGAGGCATGGTACTAGAGCTTGGGGCCTGCTCCATAGCCTCGGTCTCCACATGGCTAGCAGGTGTTAGTACCTTCCCTGGGGATAAATCTTTGTTAACTAACAAAGGTGCAATGCTATGAGAGGTTTTCATAGCTTTAGTTTTGGGGGGGGGGACTCTTCTGTAATAGGAACTTCCGTGGTGTTGCGGAAACGAGCTTTTCTGTACTTGAGAGATTACAAAACGCTGGTCTACACCTCCAGCATGAGTTATTTTAGTATGAGCAGCCCAGGGACATGACTAAAATGTGTGACCCATTTCATCACAGAGATTACACCTGCTTTCATTCAGACAGTGCATACCTACATGACCCATTTCTCCACAATAAAGACATTTGATTTTATCACATGCACTACTCACGTGTGAGGGGTTTCCACATCTATAACATGCTTTAGGCTGACCTGGGTAAAACAAAACTCCTCTATCTCAGCCTAAAAAAAGGAATTTGGTAAATGCACAGGTTCAGATTCAGAGACATTCAGCATAACTTTAAATTTCCAACCCCCTGTCCATATGTTTTCTGAATCCAAGATAGCTTCTGGCTGCCCCTGTAATGTACATCATTGCTTTAACCAGTAAACAATATTTGAAACATCTACAGCTTCATTACGAAACATGACAGTGATTATTTTAAAGGCCCGTTTAGTGAGGGGAATGGCCTGAAATGGGGTCCAAAGAGCAGTATTACACAAAGTATGATATTTTGCCCAAAATCGATCAAGTCCCCGAGATGTCTGAAAACTAATATCAAAATTTAATTCTCCTGAAACATGTATCAGGGCATATATTTCATGGGCAAAAAACTTCATAGAGTCTTTCAACAATGTTCTAGCCACATATACACGATCAGGGGGATCCTCAAGTCCACCTTTATATGAAAGCCTGACTGCATTGTCGTTTAGCAGCCAGAACTGGGAATTTAAACAGAGATGAAAAAGACCTCGCTTGTCCTTTATGAGAAACAGGAGGTCGAGTAGTGGCTAGGAACTCTTCAGCCATGGGATCAGAACCTGAAAATGTCTGTTTATCTTGGACCCTGTGAATATCCAGGATAGGATTCTGGGTTAAACATAGCTCTTCAGGCAGTTTCATAGGGTCAGTTACCGTTTGAGGAATTGGTTTACCTTCCTCGAGGGATAAGTCTTGTGCAGTTCTAGGGGATTTAGTAGATGATGGACCTGACACCCATGCACCCCCTTTAGGGTCTTTCACCCATCCTGCCGCCCTTAACGTGGCATCTACGGACCATTCTGGGGTGGTTGTGGGGTTTTCATTATCATGAGGAGGCTGAGTCTGAGATGTAGAGGGCAAATTCCCTTCCCAGAAAACATTTTCAGAATGTCCCGTTTGTATATGAGAGGCAGAAAATACCTCCGCTAGTGTTTTACACTGTACCTGCTCAGAGACATGGAGCTGGTCTGCTAGGACTGGAACTACAGTTTCTTTTTCCTCCGTAGATGAGCCGGATTGATTTGGTGTCCATGGACTCTGCTGGGTATCCATCTCGACTGTCAGTTGATAGCAGTCCATCTCCATTAGGCAGTCGTGCGGTACAGGCGCTTCCTGACTTTCAGGTTCCGTGTTACAGGAAGTGTGCGTCTCTTGCAGTCCCCCTGTACATCCATCATAGTGCTGGTTCTTTGCAATGCTCTGGACCTCATTTGAAGCAGTCTTTGGAGAAATCAATATCGTTTCCTGTAAATCGTCTTCCTTCGGTGAAGATACAGGTACAACTAGGCAGGTTACATTCATGGTCTCCCCAGATACAGAGACAGGAGTCGAGACCAAGTCTCCTGTCTCCACAGCTCCAGCTGCTGCTGGCAGAAAAGTGTCCTCCATCTTAGACAAGGAGTCCCTTTGAAAGAGTAGTGGAATTTCCCCAGTGTCCTGGCCAAATTTCCCTCATTAACTAAAAAATACCACCGACAGCATAATCTGGTTTAAGGTCAGTTGGCATTCATCTGTATCCCCCTCCCCCAGTTCGTGCCTGAAAATAGGCAGGATTTTTCTATTGCAGTTACCCGGTTAACAAAAACTAAATAAAAATAAATAAAAAAAAGAGGAAGGCAACCAAAATGGTGCAGGGTCTGCACCAGAAGACATACAAGAATAGACTAAAGCAGTTTAATATGTATATCCTTGAGGAAAGGAGAGAAGAGGGGAACATGATAGAAACTTTCAAGTATCTCAAGGGAATTAACAAAGTTCAAGAGGGTTGCATCTTTCAGAAGAAGAGATGTGCAAGAACAAGGGGGCACAATTCGAAGATAGATGGGGACAGCTTGGAGGTAATGTTGGAAAGTATTTTTTCATGGAGAGGGTTGTGGATGCATGGAACAGCCTTCCAGAGGAGGTTGTGGAGTTAGAAACAGTGGGAGAATTCAAGAATGCATGGGAAAGTCAAAAGGCAATTCTAGTGGGAGGTAGAAGGAAGTAAGCTGTTGATTAACTAGAATCTGCAGCTTACCCATCAGGAAGGGAAATGGGCAGACTAGGTGGGCCAAGCGGTCCTTATCTGCCATAAAATTCTATGTTTCTATGTTTCTATCTCAGGGAGGGCATAGACAAAGTGGAGGCTGTCCAGAGGAGGTCAACTAAAATGGTGCAGGGGCTGCATCAAAAGTACTACAAGCTCTCGCTATTCAGCAAATTAATGTACGTGTGGACACAGTGGAGCAAAGGGTAAATACGCAGGAGGACTCACTTCTCAACTACTCGGCCCTAATGAGAGATCAGGTAGCTAAGATTAATCAGCTGCAAGATAAAGTGGAAGATCTGGAAAATAGGAGTAGGCGAAATAATCTGCGTCTATTGGGATTCCCGGAGGGTTGTGAGGAAGGAAGGTTTGCCATTTCTACAACATGTACTGCCAGAAATCTTGAAGCTCCATGAGGGTACTAAAATTACAATGGAGCGGGCTCAATGCACGGCCCAGCCTAGGCCTGCCCAGGGGGAACGTCCTTGCCCCATTCTGGTTCGGTTCCTGAATTTTGCTGAAAAAGAAGCAATACAGGCTAGGGCCAGAGAGCTCAGACAGCTACAGTGGCAAAGGAATAGGATTATGATTTTTCAAGATTATTCAAGGGAATTGGCCACTCGGCGTAAAACTTTCACTGAAGCTCGAAGGAAGCTACATGCTTTAAAGATCCCTTTCACATTAAGGTACCCGGCCACACTACAAATCTCTATGAATGGTACAAGTCTGCAATTTTTATCTTCGGAGGTGGCTTTGGACTATATCGCCAATTCCTGTCCTAGAAGTTTGATTTCCCAGTCTTCTAGCCAGGCTGAAAATGTTCAAGGTATCCCCATTTCAGCTGCTGTTACTACAGTTACCTCTCCTCAATCGGCACCACTGGTGGGATTAGAACCCAGGAACTTGAATGTATGGAAGAGGCCTCCTTCTTCCCCGCATACTAAAAGGGACCATCCTCAGGAAAGGAAGAGCAGCACCGACAATCTGACTTCTCCCCATCCAGATACACAAGGATAAGTGTCAGTCCTTACTTTGCCAAAAACCGGTTTGCGATTCTGAACGATCTCCCCGAGGAGGAAGGTTGTGAAGCAATGGTCAATGGGGGTGGAAGTTTTCAAGAAGACCCTCTTAGGGACTGCCTTCAGGGCATGGTCAGTACCACAGCTAGTACATCATCAGTCTTTCCAGCCCTAGGGTCCCCACCAGGTCAATCTACGGATCAAGAACGAGAAGAGGGAAAACAGCCGAAAATTTCATGAGCAAATGGACTTTTTTCCTTGGATTATACTGTTTAATGTTAGATAAGTATCTGAACTGCTGATTGTTTATTGTTGTAATATTGCGGGTGGAAATAGGTATGGCTTCCTTAAGTTATACCTGGGTGTAGCCCTTGGGAGTAATGTCTATCAGAAGGTTTTATGGAGTTGTCATCGATGACACATTCGGGGGGTATCGGCTGGGGTAGAAGGGGAATGATTATATAAACATATAATGTGGGCAGTACATCTGTGGCTAAGGGATGTTTGAAGATCTGCCTGTGATAGGGTAGATCCCCGGGGGCGTGACCTACCCCCCCTTTTCTTCCTTCCCTGTTTGTCTTCCATAGGAGGAAGTTTATTATCTCTGTCAAGACAATATTTTACCCTCCATAGTATTTTGATTTGAGGGCCTATTGGGAGGGATTAAGTGACTCAATGGGTCCATAGAGGTGATATGTAGAACTTAACATTGCCAAAGGGATTCTATCGGTTTCGTACTATGGGGTAATGATTAAGATGCTTACATAGTTTTACTCACAATATGCAGTACTTGGCTTGGTTATAGGTGGGCCCTAAGGATGTTGGTAAGATTCATTAGTAAGAAAATGTTTAGGAGTATTAGAAGCCCAGTTAGGGAGATGTCTTATAATATCTTTTGTGGACATGGAGTTGGTACGAGGGGGTTCTGAGTTTCCCATTAAGAGCAGAGCAATAATTGGTCCTAAGATTCAGTTATAGGACTAGTTCCCCACGTGAGGGGACTGTAGGCAGGTCCGTTGCAGGCTCTAGCATGTACGGACTTTGTTTGTTGCTTTGGTAATCTTTCAGAGTAGTTTGATATATGCTCCATAGTAGATAGGGATCTTCTTCCTTCTGAGAAATACCTGGTTGCCCCCAGGATCGCTAGGATATACCATTGGCTAGGTTTCTAGCCGGCTTAATTCTACCGGTTCTTCTAATAATAGTAGGTAGTTTGTTTGTTTGGTTGTTATTTAGATAGTGTAGGAGTATAGAGTAGTTGTAATTAGATTAGATAATTCCCGCCTATTGTTGGGGTGCGTGTTTGCCCTGATCGGTACAGGGACTTTTCATATTTGGCATATAGATAGATTTAGTTCTTTTAGTAGTTTAGACTAAGGTACATTGAGGAAGGTAACAAAATGGCTGATATAGTGATGCATACCTGGAATGTCCATGGGTTAAATTCTCCGATTAAACGTAAGAAAGTTCTTGCATACTTGAAACGTAAACGTTCTCAAGTGGCCTTTCTCCAGGAGACTAAGTTTAATGGGGAAGATCATACCCGTATGATAAAGGATTGGGTTGGTCAGCAAGTGCATTCCAATACCTTGACCAGGAAACACGGAGTCCAGATTTTGGAACACAAGTCTCTTCCTTGGAAGTTAACCCAGACATGTGCAGATTCTGATGGCAGATGGGTTATGGCTATGTTTAATATTCCCACAGGTTTAATTACTGTATGCAATGCATATGCCCACAATGATGATGCTCCACTTTTTTTTCATAAGCTGGCAGAAGCAACACTAGAATTTAACCCTCCAGACTGTCCGCTACTCATTGGTGGGGATTTTAATCTGACCTTGATGCCTATGTTGGATAGAATTGATGGGAAAGAGGCGCATCCTAGGAGTGTGAAGGCTCTCCATCAAATGTTGTCTGACCAGGGGTTAGTAGATCTCTGGAGATTGTTCCACCCCAGAGCTAGAGACTACACATTTCATTCTGTTCCCAATGATTCATATAGTAGGCTTGATTTTTGGCTTGGCTCAGCTAACCTGACTACTAAAACTTTGGAGGTGTCAATTCTCCCTTGCTGTATCTCTGATCATGCTTTAGTTCAGCTATTAGTACAATGGGACCCAGTGGCCCCCCCAACTAAACAGTAGAGATTGGACCCACTTCTGGTACAGGACCCTGAGTTCACCCCTTGGCTCATTAAGGAGGCTTCTCTTTTCCTTGCAGAAAACCCTATTGATGACACCTCTGCATGTACAACTTGGGAGGCTTTTAAAGCCACGTTGTGAGGTAGCATTATGGGGTTTCTGCTACTAAACGGAGACAAAGAAAGCTCAGCTGCTTGACCAGAAATTGGCTGAGGCTGAGAGTAAGTTTAAGTCGCTGCCTTCTCCCAATATTCATTCGCCTATAGGAAATCCATATTAGCCATTCGGTTTGAAATTAATCAGATTATGAACAGGAAAGCGGAAGCTGCTATTTATATGTCTTAAACATATGTTTTGGGAAGGGGGACAAAGGGGTAAGGTACTTGCTTACCAATTAAGGAAACAGCAGGCTAGCAGATTTATCCCTGGCCTAAAAAACAATTTAGGCTCATTACGTACTTCTCCAGGGGATATTAATGAGATTATGACTGCATTCTATACAAAGTTATATTGCTCCACTCACACTAAGCATAATTTGGATACTCAGGGCTTCTTAAATTCGCTGAGCTTACCTAAGCTGCAGAGCCAGCACACACAGGGGTTAGATCTCCTATCTCTAAGGAGGAACTGATGGTGGCTATTCAAAACTTAAAAGGGTAAATCTCCGGGTAGCGATGGGTACCCACGTAATTTATCAGACTCTGGGCCATATTGCTCCCCCTTTGATTCAGGTCTTCGAGAGGTCGAAATTAAGGCGCCTTTCCACCGTCTATCGGAGGCAACTATTGTTGTGATTCCCAAGAAAGGTAAGGACTCCACGAATCCGGGAAATTATTGCCCTATTTCACTTATAAACCTGGACAGTAAACTTTATGCTAAAATCCTGGCCTACAGACTTAGTCCTTTGTTGGCTGAATTGATACACCCATCACAAGTGGGATTTATACCGGGCAGACATAGTTCAGATCATTTAAGACCCGTGTTGAATTTGATTCCTCTGGCCAGGTCTCTTCACACCCCTGCAGCTGACATTACGGTAGATTTCGAAAAGGCTTTTGACTCAGTGGAATGGGACTATCTATATTTGAACCTTGCTCATTTTGGGATTGGAGACACCTTTCTCGCAAGAATAAAAGCTATATATGGGGCCCCTTTTGCCAGAGTTAATACCAATTCAACCCTTTCCCAACCTTTCCCTTTGGGTAGAGGGATGAGACAGGGTTGCCCGCTCTCTCCCTTACTTTTTGTCTTGCGATAGAACCGTTGGCGGTTGCCATTCGCAATCAGCCAAAGATTAATGGTTTGACAGTGGGGAATATATCCTATGTAAGTTTTATGTATGCTGATGACCTTCTCCTTTTGTTGGAGGATGCTCACACTGCTATCCCCCTGCTTCTTGATTTGCTTTAAGAATTCTCTAAGCATTCTGGTCTTCAGATGAATCGGCACAAGACAGAGATACTCCCCCTGAATGAGCACTGTGTTCAGCAGGACATGGGAGTGGAGGAGCTAGTTTGGGCTCCAGTTGGGATTACATATTTGGGTATTTTTCTCACTCCCTCGCTAGAGGTTATATGAAAGGCCAATATACAACCCCTTCTCTCCTCACTGAAGACAGGTTTTGATTGCTGGAGGTTACTTAAACTAACTCTTGCTGGGAAAGCGGCGGCAGTATCTATGATTGCGGCTCCCAAATTATTTTATCTCCTGAGACATTTACCGGTCCCTTTACCTGCACGATAGTTTCAGAGTATTGACAAAGTAATTGGGGATTTTTTATGGGAGGGATCTAAACCTAGATTCAGTCGGGCTAAATTAAGATCACACTGGCGGTGGGGGGGTGGAACCTCCCGTGGTTTGAAGGATACCATCGGGCCTTTCTGTTAGCTCAAACGATCAACTGGGCTAGACCCCTTTCCCCTCTGTCACCACAATGGGTACAGCTAGAGACAGACATCGCAGGGTTGTGTCATCCTTATCTCTTCTAGTACAGAAGGACAATTTCAAAAAGCTAAGATTAATAAGGGTGGGATGAAATCGTCTCCTCCGTCCCCTACAATAGATTGACCAGGAGAAACTGGGTTTGCTTTCATCGTAGACTTAAGCTGGCACCTCTTCCTCTTTCTTATGTGCCTATATGGCACAACCTAGACATCACCATAGGTGGCAGCAAAATTAGGTGGGGGCATTGGGCAGCATTGGGTATCACCACGTTAGGAGATTTGTTGACCCCTGATCATAAGAATATCCAGACATTTCAGTCTCTGAGACAGCAATGGGGAATTCCAGAAGAAGATTTCTGGAGATACCTCCAGGTCAGGGATGTTATCAGACAACTTTTGCGTTCTCCGTTGAGCCAGGTTCAACCATCTCCATTGGTTAAGTGGATGTCATGTACTAAGGGATTTGCGGGTCAGTTGTATGCTACCCTGCGTGATACTCTTCCATCTCAATCTGAGACAGTGAGGATTAGATGGGAGAAGATGTTGCAGACTCCTATATCATCTGAGGCTTGGGATAAAGCCTGGATAGATGTTCATTCCTGGTTTACTGATGCCAAATTGAGACTAATTCAAACAAATTGCACACTCTTGGTATAGAACCCAGTCATTCTGTATAGAGCTCAAGTAATAGAGAGGATAATTGCTGGAGGTGTCAACAGCCGGGGAGATTTATTGCACATTCTGTGGACATGCCCCAAGATCCAACCTCTCTGGCAAGAGATTCTGGTTCTGGCTTCTCGGTTCTCCAACAGACCATTCCCCTATGCCCTTTTTGTATCTTGGAGTTAAATTGTGCCTAAATTGTGACCGTTAAAATTGAGATGGCTGGCCTTGCCAAGCGTTACAAACCAAAAGGCTATATTATGCCAGTGGAGGTCTGTGGTGATCCCTACGGTAACAGTAATATTGGGGTCTTTGGCTACTCTGGCCAAACTGGATAAGATATCCCACCTACAGAAATCCAAATTATCCTCATTCACAGCCTGTTGGGACCCATATCTGAGATACTTAGTGCAGGTTCCTCCTCCAGCGGGAATAGGGTGATCAACCTTGGTTTCTTCTGTTGGCTGTATATGTAGCTAGTTGTGGTGGGAATCCAGCAAAGGTAAAGGTAATGGTGCCCCATGTTTTGTGGGGATGTGATATTCCCAGAACTATAAGTGTTCTGATTGAATGTGTTTAGTCTGCTGGACACACCGAAGTTATCTTATGAGTACGTGCTTAAGCTTGGGTGCGTTTGGTATCTTTAGGAATGGGTGGTCCTTGCAGAACATATCTATACTTATGTCACAGTGCTCTGAATGCTTTGAAAGGAACACCTCTGGCGGCAAGTGTAAAATTACTTCTGCAATGTAGTACGCCAGTATTGTGAAGGATCTGATTCAATCCAGCTTTGGTAAGTACTCCTTATAGGGTTGATAGTGGGAGGTTTTGGGGTACCGGAAGTGCTGGCTTAAATTCTATGGTATGTCTATACATAATAGAGCATGTAACCCAGTGATATACAGTAGTCTTTATTCTGTTAACTGAAATGTTACGTTTATATAGTTTACTCTTAGAGTATACTTGGTTGTCCCCATATGACAACTAGATCAGTATACCATCCCAGCACTTGTGGGTGGGGTTGGATGTACTTTATAACTGATCACTGTATTTTGTAATGTGACCTTATGTTTTGTTTTATGTTCTGAAATATCAATAAAAATTATTACAACAAAACACTACAAGGAGATACTGAAGGAGCTCAACATGTACACCCTAGAACAGAGGATGGAGTGGGAATATGATAGAGACCAAAAAGACCTCACAGGGTTCAATGAGGTGCAGAAAAGAAGTATATTTCAAAGGAAAAGATGCATGAGAACAAGGGGGTGTGCAATGAAGCTGACGGGGGAATTTGGGAGAGCTGTAAGGAAGTACTTCTTCACTGAAACAGTGGTAGATTCCTGGACCAGTCTTCCAGTGCAGGCGGTGGGGTCGAAAGCAGTGGTGGGCTTCCAGCATGCATAGGATAGGCACAAGGCAATCTTAGTTGGGAAGCATTGGTGAGGGGGCAGAGATCATTATGATCTGATGGTGACAGGGTATAATAGGCAGGGAAAAATGGGCAGACCAGATTAGCCAAATGGTCCTTATCTGCCATCAAATTCTATGTTTCTATGCTTGCCAAGGGCATTGCAAACATTTTCTTATCACTCTGAATGAGGGCCATTGAGGGCTGGCTTCTCCTCCATCAATCACCTATTTAGAATCACCAGTCTTCACTCCAAGACTGCCCACTCTCCATATACTTTCTTTTTCACTTTGAATCAGTTAGCCAATGACAGAGCTGGGAAGTGCAAACCAGAAGGTTCTGTGGTCATGTTCAACTCTAAGATTCCTACTAGGAACATTTGTTTATGCTTTTTTGACCACTCAGCTGTCTCCTGCCCACCCCCTTTCTACTACCACTATAGGCAGTGCCAGTTCTATTAATTGTTTTTATTTAGGTATTGATCAGTGCCATTTTGCCATTCTCATTCTCTCTTGCTCCCCACCCTGCACATGTTTGTCACCACCCTGAAGGGCTTGAAGTTTACAAGCCAATGCAGGTCTACAGAAACACCCACTCCATTACCTGGTACTTCTTCGGGGGGCTCCCAGGGATTGGGAGCCCTGAACAGCCACCTTGCTAGCCAGCATGGCTTTAGCAGGGACTCCTGAGGAGAGGGACCCCAAACAGACAATCTGCCACCCAGAACAGCTTTACAGAGCTCTTGAGGACCAGGACCCCTGAACTGAGGTTCTGGCACTCTGCACAGCTTCATGGTCCATACTGCCACCTGTGTGATGGATCCCATCCCTGGGAGGCTTTGTGGTCCTTGCAGCTGCTAACCCTGATGTCAGATTATCAGTGTGCTACCATTCAGTCAAAAGGGATGCTTTTGATGTGCCTTGGAGTCTGAATTACTGTTCAGATAAGAGTGTGTTTTTCATGAAACTAGACTGTGTGGCTTTACCAGGAACCAGCAGCTTGCCAAGTGCTGTTTTGCAAGACTAGCAGTGTGGTGATCAAGGATCTGGGCTGGCAGAGCAGTTGTGATAGGGTGTGCTACTACAGGACTAGCAGTGCAGTTGTCTTTGTGTGCTGGAGCAGTCATTGGAACAGAAATGCAGTCTTTTTTTTGGAACCAGTTAGTAACTTGCCAAGTACACTGGGCAACAAACATAGCAAAGTGTCAGCCTCAGATCTGCATCAAGGGGGCGATAAGTGACTAAAGATTTGTCTTGTGTTTATTAGAGGTCACACATGCTGTGGGGGTGCAGCAAGTAACCAGGAGCCTGACGAATATTACCAGAAGTGCTTGCATAAGACTATTTTCTTCAGTGCTGCCACGTAGTACCTTGCTCACTGTAAACTGACAAGAAAGAGCATAAAATGGCTCCAAACTTAAAAAACTTTTCCTTTAGCCTTGAACACCAAATTATAAACAGCTTTAACCACTGTCTTTGAAGAAGCAACATTTTTAAACAATAGTTATACGTGGTTCAGAGCTCAGTGCTTGTGTTACATACTGCATCTACATAATGTAGGTTTGAGTTTGGATACAGAGGCCAGGCCAGTAAGTAAAAGCTGCTTCCAAGGTATAGTTGTACGGATGAATAGTGCTTAGGTACTTAGGCATGGAAATGAGGTAGTCAGTGATTGTAGTACATGATGAGCTGACAGTAAGATAGTGCTGATTGTGATTGGTTGGCATCCATGGCACTCCCAGACATTACCTCATGGGTTATAGCCCACCTGATAGGCTAGAGATGCACATGACCCAGATCAGATTTCTAGGATATCCAGGTCCCAGGAACCCCTGCTCTCCAGTTTTGAATCGTACATCTGTTAGGTTAGACGCATACCAGGAATCCCTGTATTCTCTTCTACAAGGTAGGAACAGATATTTTTTCCTTTAATGTTGTTTAATATCCATAGCTGTATCTTTAATTGTTGGCTCTCGCCTTTTTAGTGGCTAAATCAACGTTTTTTTCTTTCATTTTGGGGCTGTGTGGCAACCCCAAGCATATCCTTATGCCTTATATGCTGGTTTTATCTGTCTTAATCCGCTTTCAGCGTTATGGTAATGGGGGCAGCGTGGCTACCTGCCTAACCCTAGCCCCAAGCATTCCATTATTTGTTTTACCAGCCTCGTGGCTGCCGAGGGTGGCCCATTTTTTTCCCCATCCTTCCAGCCTCTCGCAGCGCCCCCCCCCCTGCAGTGCTCGGCGTCAGACTACTCCTGTAAACAAGCATTCAGCTTAGTGTGTCTCACCCGGTTAAAAAAAAAAAGCATTTCCACTGGCCTGGTGGCCTCCGGTGAAAAATCCCCGCGTCCTCCAGGAAGCTCCCCGCTGCCATTACGCAGGCCATAGGCCGCCCCCGCCACGGCATTGCTCGCTGCTGCTGCCGCCTGGGGCCTCTGCCCCTCAGGCCCGCCGCCTGCTCCTCCCCGCCTGCGACTCTTCTCTGTTGCATCGGGGAGGGAGAGTGAACGCGAGTAGACCGCCTCGCTGGTCGGAGGACCCGCCGAGAGTGCCTCGGGGGGGAAGGGGGAATCCATACTTCTCGCATGCGGCTCCCAGGCCTCCCTCTTCATCCCCCGGCCTAGCGACGCCTCCGACTGCTCCTGGCGACTGCACAGAGACTCCCAATCAGGTGGAGCGTGCCGATCCAACTGCGGGCCACATGGTCATGGCATTTCTTCTCCTTGCGGGCCTCCTAGGCCAGGAAGCAGCGTGGCATGGCCCCTTGCTTGCCCTTGATCCAGGCCCTAGGCGGGGGGATCCACGATGCAGCAGCAGCTCCTTTCAGGCAGATTCGCTTGCTTGCCCGAAGGAGGAAGATGTTCAAAACTACAATGATTTTTGTTTGGGCCATAGAGGGCAACACACAAGGACCAGCCATCTTGGGTCCTGGGGTTGAGACTTGTTGTTTTGTTCTGAGAGATACTCTGGGCAGCCCCGTGGATGCAGTTAGGGGCTATTATATTTAAAAAAAAGGATCGGGATACCTGCCCTATGGGGTTTTCTCCACTCAGGTCCCTCCCAGCGACCCCAGTGGATGTATTCAGAGGCTCTTCTCCTCCATAGGTGTCCTCGGCCCCTCCCATGCGGGCTGCGGAACCCTGTTCTCTCTCACCACTTACCCTGTGGTGGGGTCCTCCCACACCCCTACCTTCAGGACTTTATTCCCTATGGTCCCACAGTTTTTTCCTATCAACTAAGTGTATAACAGAAATAATCATAACGAAAAATGGGGAAGAGGGTTAAGGATAAGAGAGAGGAGATACAAGGGTGATCGTTTTCTCCTTCTGTCCTTCCTAAAGAGTGTCCTTTCTCTCCGTTTTCCAGATTGTTAAGGCCAAGAAGTGCTCCATCGCAGCGCAACCTCCTCCCCAAACCCGGGTCCCCTATGTGCGGCCTGCCTTCTTGAAGATGACCTGTCCTCAATGGAGACACACCTCAGCCCCTGCCATCCCCGGATCCAGCAACTCCTCATGGGTAGACCCAGGCTCTTTACTGATCCAGAACCAACAGGCAGCAGTGGCCATGTTGGAAAGTCAACAAAACTTCATGCTCAAGATCATGGAGAAGCTGAAGCCCTCACCAAAATAGGGTGAGACCACCCAGTCTGGAACCAGTAAAACCCAGGGGTCCACCAGGCAGAATCACCCGCCCGAGGAGCCTCACCCGGTTGCACGCAGGGCGGCCCCGGAGGAAGGGAGAGGCACGTGGATGAAGAAGAAGAGGAGGAAGAAACGGGGTGGACTCAGATGCAGAGGACATGGACCTGCAGGCTGCTCCATCCTTAACCTCAAAGTTGTGCTTGTTCGACACAGTTCCCGGACTCATGAAGATGATTAAGGCCACCATGGGCTTGGGCATGGAGGCCCCCGAGGAGTGCAAGCCCGAGTCAAAGCTCGATCCAATGATCCAGCTTAGACCCACGGTCACGGAGTCGTTCCCAGTCTGCCCGGCCATCGAAGACATTTTTAACAGGGAATGGCAAGCACCCGACCTGGGCAGAGTGCCAAACCACAGGAACTTGGACAGGATGTACCCCGTCCAGGGGGAAAAGTCAGATAACTGGTGCAAGGCACCCACCATTGACCCACAGGTGGCGGCGCTGAGCAAGAAGACGGTGCTACCCTGTTGCACCATAGCCCTCAAGGACCCCACAGACAAAAAAATCGAGGACATGCTCAAGAGGACTTTTGAAATTGAGGGTACCACTGCCAGGGCACTGACTACAGCCATCTACACATCACGAGCCGCAGATTGATGGCTCGAGGAACTCCAGGAACAGGCTATCCCCAAGTCCAGAGAAGGCGGAACTGCTGGAGTGTACCTTGGATGCAGCCAAGTATCTGGCTGATATGGCGGGGACTCTCCGGCTTCAGGCGAAGGCCACCGCCATTACCAACTGGTTCGCAGGGCGCTGTGGTTAAAGCTATGGGACGCTGACACGGAGTCCAAGAATTTGTTGCAAAATTTACCTCTCAAGGAAATCACGTTTTTGGGAGGGACTGCAGAGTTACTTGAAGCAAAAGGAGAAGGTAGGGACCTCCTCAAAATCAGGTCCAGACCCTCTTACACGCCCTCCACAAGGCGGAGGTTTCGGGGCGGAATCAAATTCGGTCAGACCCGCAGGGAGTCCTTTCAACAGAGCCATTCCTTTCAAAGTAGAGGCTCCCCCTCCAGCTCTCGCAGCCCCTCATTCCAGAGCTATCAGCCCGCCTCTTTCCGAGCTCGGGGTCAGAGATCCAGTACCCGAAGTAGAGGATTCAGGGGAAAGCAGTGACTGCCAGCAGTCCAGGACTCGCGGGCGGAACCCATATCCACCCATGGGGCAAAGGTTAGCCCTGTTTGCCCACCGCTGGATGGACACTACATCGGACAGATGGGTTCGAGATGTAGTGTCAAAGGGATACGCCATCGAGCTATCCCGTACGCCGCTCCCGCACAGGTTCGTGTCCTCCCCGGTGTCCAGAAGGAGAGCGTCCCCTCACCAGGTACAACAGATACTAGCAGAACTAGTACAAAACAGGGCCATACAGTCCGTACCAGTTCAAGAACAAGAAGGGGGCATGTACTCCATATTCTTCCTTGTACCAAAAAAATCGGGGGAACTCATGCCTATCCTGGACTTAAAACATCTGAACCGGCACGTGGTCCACCATTGTTTCAAGATGGAGACCATTCAGTCAACACTCCAGGGCATAAGGGTAGGCGACTTCATGACGTCCATCGACCTGAAGGACGCCTACCTCCACATTCCCATCGTCAAAAAACACAGGCAGTTTCTGCGATTTCACATTCTAGGCCATCATTTCCAGTACAAGGCACTTCCGTTCGGCCTCTCTTCGGCCCCCAGAGTCTTCACCAAGGTCTCCATAACCTTGGTAGCCAGGCTCAGGGAACAGGGCCTAGACATTATCCCCTACCTGGATGATTGGCTCATCCGAGCAGGCTCCAAGGGCCAGGCATGGGCACATACCGAGCTGGCCTTACGGGCTCTCGAGGATCACGGCTGGGTGGTAAACCGGGAAAAGAGCCACCTCTTACCATCCCAGAAAATCAAACACCTCGGAGCCATCATAGACTCGGCCGAGGGTTGGGCAAAACCCTCCCCGAGCCGAATCCTCAACCTGCGGCAGCTGGCCTCCGAACTAAAGGCACGCAGCCATACCACGATGGGGAAGATAGTCAAGCTGCTGGGCTGCATGGCTTCCTGCATCGACCTCGTGCCCTGGGCAGGTGGCGCATCGCCCACTCCAAAACTATGCCCTGTCCTGCGGGGCACCAAGCGAACACAATCTCCAGTGCTGGTGCCCTGCTGAGGTCGGTAAGAGCTTCCCTGGTCTGGTGGACAACCACAAGCAACCTGGACAAGGGAGTGCCACTAGAACCTCCACGACCAGTCCCCATAGAGACAGACGCCAGCCTCTTGGGCTGGGGGGCCTGTCTGGGGGAGGCATCAGCTCAAGGAACTTGGTCCCCAACGGAGACCCAACTCTCCATCAATGTCCTGGAGATGAGAGCCGTCTTCCACGCCCTGAAGGCTTTCAGGAAGCTGATCCTAGGCCGCTCCATCATGATCCGGTCCGACAACTGGGTGACGGTGGCCTACATCGCCAAACAAGGGGGGACCAGGAGCAGGGCCATGTCAAGAGAGGCAGCAGGGTGCTAAATTGGGCACAGTCACATCTCTCGCACCTGGGAGCAGTGCACCTTGCGGGCAAATTGAATATCAGAGCAGATTGGCTCAGCCGACAGCAGATCCACCCGGGAGAATGGAGGTTGCACCCCTCTCTCTTCCAAAAAATCCAAAGAACATGGGGTCCCGTGTCATAGACCTCATGGCAACATGGGACAACACCCAGGTGGACACGTACTACTCTCGGTACAGGGATGCCGGGCTCAGGGCACGGATGCCCTGTCACACGACTGGACGCAAGAGTTCGCGTACGTATTTCCACCGCTCCCCTAATCCCGCAGGTACTGTCCAAGATCCGGAATCTCATGTCACGATCATCATGGTGGCCCTTACTGGCCACGCAGATCATGGTTCACGACGATCAGAGGGATGTCGCTGGCCAGCTTCCGGATACCCGACCATCCGATATGCTGTCCCAGGGACGGTTCTCCACCCATCCGGACCCTGAAACTCACGGCCTGGCTCCTGAAAGGAGGAGATTGACGGCAACCAGGTACCACGAGTCAGTCTGGGCTTACGCCGGTCTAGAAGGGCCTCACCTATGACTACGTACGAGAGACAATGGACCATCTTCGCACGATGGTGCCAGAAGAGGGGGTCGGTACCAGAACAATCCGACCTGGCCACCATCCTCCTGTTCCTCCAGGAAGGAGTGAACAAGGGGCTGGCACCTTCCTCCATAAGGGTTCAACTAGCCGCAATCGGCACAGCAGTGGGCCTCGTGGAGGGACATTCACCCGGATGCAGTGCGCTTCATGAGAGCGATAGAACTCCAGCGACCCAGGACCTGGCCAACGGTTGCCCCGTGGGACCTCCCCCTGGTACTGGGATCCCTAAAGTCGGCCCCGTACGAACCGATCCTAGAGACTGACCTATTCTGGGTCGGCCTGAAAACCGCCTTCCTAGTGGCCGTCTGTTCGGCCAGAAGGGTCGGGGAATTTGGGCGCTCTATCTTGCTCGGAGCCATACACCGTCTTCACGCCCCAGGGGGTCAGACTGAGAACAGTTCCGGCCTTCCAGCCAAAAGTCTCGACTAAGTTCCACAGGGAACAACCCATCGATCTGCCCACTCTACCACGGGACAGCACGCAGGGCCATAGCGGAACCCCGCATCATCTAGATGTCGGGTCAGTCCTTTCGGCCTACCTAACCAGGTCCCGCCACATCCGAAAAACGGAGAGACTATTCATTGTGGCAAAGGGGCAGAGACAGGGGCTGGCGGCCTCCAAGACCACAATAGCAGGGTGGCTCAGACGGGTCATCCATCACGCCTATACGGCAAATCAGATGACCCCACCACAGGGGATAAGGGCACACTCCACCAGGGCAGTTGCTACCTCTTGGGCGGAGAGGGCCTCGGTCTCATCTGAGGACATCTGCAGAGCGGCCACCTGGAGCTCTCTGCATACCTTTCGCTAGGCACTACAGGCTAAAGCGGCTCCAGGATTTCAGACCCTGTTTTGCAAACCAAGTCCTGTCGATCGCTTCTTCTTCCGGCCACCCCGACTCACTCTCCTTCCACCCGGAGTGTTAACTGCTTCTTGTCTCCCATGAGGTAATGTCTGGGAGTGCCATGGATGCCAACCAATCACAATGGGTGTTTACTCACCTGGTAAAGGTGATTGTGCTGGTTAGCATCCATGGCACTCCAAGGCCCTCCCTCGGGAGTGATCGGGAGTGCCCGCAATAGGCAGACAGGGGTCCCTACCAACTCCCAGTTCTCAGGGGTGTTATGATGTGATGTTGTTAGTGCTATGGTTGCTATTCTAAGTTCAAGCTGAATCCCTGGATTCGGGGGTTTCTTTCTTTTCTAGTCTGTACATAATAGGAAATAAATCTCAGGCCTCCGGCCTATTTTAAGCATGTCGTGGTAGGCCTTCCTTGATTGCTCGTTTAGACACACTATGTAGGAATGTGTTTCTGTCTCTATCCTGTCTGGTTTTTCCAACTAACCTTAATTTTCAGCTGTGGAAGATTCAAACTGGAGAGCAGGGATTCCTGGGACCTGGATATCCTAGAAATCTGATCTGGGTCATGTGCATCTCTAGCCTATCAGGTGGGCTATAACCCATGAGGTAATGTCTGGGAGTGCCATGGAAGCCAACCAACACAATCACCTTTACCAGGTGAGTAAACACCCATTACTGGAACAGATGAGTTATTCATTATGAGCTGATGGTTTGGCTTTGCTCTGTATCCCACCATAGGAAGGATGGTTAGTTGATTAAGATGAGACACCCCCTGGTGGGATAAGAGTGCCAGAGAAAGATGAGGTGTAAGGGGAAGATGGAGGGCGAGTGCATCTCACTCTAAGCAGAGCAGCAGGGCTCTGCTGCTTAAATAGGATATGGGGGAGGAGCTCTTCCCCCATATAACCACAGGCAGAGCCTTTCAATTTTATGTGGTTCAGAGCTCAGTGCTTGTGTTACATACTGCATCTACATAATGTAGGTTTGAGTTTGGATACAGAGGCCAGGCCAGTAAGTAAAAGCTGCTTCCAAGGTATAGTTGTACGGATGAATAGTGCTTAGGCACTTAAGCATGGACAAGAGTAAGTCAGTGATTATAGTACATGATGAGCTGACAGTAAGATAGTGCTGATTACTGGAACAGATGAGTTATTCGTTATGAGTTGATGGTTTGGCTTTGCTCTGTATACCACCATAGGAAGGATGGTTAGTTGATTAGGATGAGACACCCCCCAAAAAAATATGATATCCCATGATTATCTCCTCCAAATCTGGAGAATATGGCCAGCAGCACGCAGGAGAGGAAGAACCCCCTCAGGGGGAAACCTCTGAGGACCCATGGCTACCAACCTGCCCGTCCTTCTGGGCATACTAAAGGAGCATAATCCTAAATTAATTAAATTATTGGCTAGTCCAAATTGCAGATTACAGATGACCCAGCAGAACAGTTCATAGAAAGAGACGAAAGGTCAGGAATAGGCTTCCAATTCTTGCTTGAGCGAAGCAGGTAGCTGTATGAACACGGAAAGCATCCAGGTAGATTTGCACTGAGGTGAACATTGTTGGAACACATCTAACAGGTTCAGGATAGGGTTAAAAGTGAGAAGCTCCTAAGGTTGGCAAATGATAGCCAGGCGAATATAGAGTAAATATATATCCAGACTCTGACACTGGCGGGCAAGATGAAATAGAAGTAGTCCGACCTCCAGGCTTCTGCTGATACTAGGCTTATGAATTTCATGGAATGGTGGAAGGCTTGAAATGAAGCTGATGACTGATGAACCCATTTAAGTTAATATTATGAAGAGAGTATAATTTATGCTTAAGTCATGATATAGAAGGCATACAGCAGTAGCACCAAGCTGAAATCCTGGCAGGACTTGAGGGTAGTAAAACTGAAGCAATACAGTGTGTGGTTAGGAAGCATCCAAGGGAGTGTAACAGGGTGAGCCCAAATAGGTAAGGATGTGTAGCTAGACCACGTAGGTTAGGAGATGAGGTAGTAAGCAACAAGTAATATGAAGCAGGTTGGTTAATTGATAAGTAGTAGAACGTGGCAGCTAGTCCCACAGCTAAGAGATGCAGCTGGACCCTCGAGGTCAGCTGGTGAGGTAAGTAGAGTGGCAGCTAGCTCCAGGTAAGCTTGTAAGCACAGCCAGACCCTTGCAGATCTGCTGGTAAGTAAGTAGAGTGGCAGCTAGCCCTCGTAGACTAGTATGCACAGTTGATCCAACGTAGGTCAACTAATGAGTACATAACAGGTAGTCAAGAATGGCAGTCAAGCCCATAAGGGCTAGCAGACACAGCAGAACCTATGTAAGTCAGTTGGAATTAGCATGAAATTAATTCTGAGGTATACAGTATATCCAGGGCAAGACATGTATTAGAAATGGTCAGATCCTGCAGCGATCATATACAGTCCATATAGGTTGAGCTGCACCTGTTGATCAATTAGCATAGTGTACGAATAGTTGAACCTCCAGGCCCTGAAGGTGAAGCAGGTACGAAGCAGAAGTGTACGACCCTCCAGGCCCAGACTGGGTGAGGCAGGCAAATAGAATTTGTGAGCCTCCAGGCCTGATGCTGGGCAAGGCAGGTGGAGTAAAAGAGCAAGTTTGAAGATGAATGAGCACTGATGAGCTGATCTGAAGGAGCATTCAAGTGTTAGGACCTTGGAAGGTTGAATATATATATAATTGGCAGAATTCCAGGCAGCCAGGGCAGAGCAGGAGGCAGGAATGCGATAAATAGTGAGAGCACCATAAGTTGTAAGCGAGAGGACCTGCACGTAGGTAGGTAGTAGTAGTAGTCATTGGACTTGTTGTGTGAGCAGCAAGGTGATGGCTGCAAGGTCCCGGATCCAAGCAGTATGACTGAAGGTGAGGAATAACTGGTGGTGCAACCAATCCTGAGTAGTAAGTGAATGGAGAGTGGCAGGTAAGCCCCACGAAGACTAGGATAGCTGAAGCTGGTGATCAGAATGAGCATGACATGCTGAGATCACATAAGCATCTAGTGCTAAGGTTTGCTAGGTCAAATGCAGAATGGAATGCAGCAGAACTCTAGAGGCAAAATTCAAAGGGAATGGCAGTATGCAAAGCAAAAGTGTGCGAGGGCAAGGAACACCGATTGCATAAGTGTGGACCTGCACATAAGTCAAAAAACAGAATAGTTAGGAGTGGGCAGGCACAGAGAGCTGCATAACATAGGGCAGTAGGATGAATATGATGTCCAGCAAGCTGAAGGAAGGGGAGAAGGAGCTAGGGCAGACCAGGTGTCTGGTTACCCTTAGTAATCCGCAGCAAAGACAGCTGCAGTATTGAGGCTCACACATGCACAACCCTATCATATGAAATACCACCATGAACTCATAAGCTCTGCAGATTCAGTGTAGATGATGTAGTTAGGAAGTGACATAGCAGGCATTTACTGAAGTTACAGAGCTGGAAGCAGCTATGGCTGAGATGCAATATGCAGCATAGTGGAGTTGCAGCAATTTATATGAGGGCAATGGTTTGCTTAACTGCAGAGTGACACATGAAGTCTCCCGAAGTGTAGTGGCAATTAAATGTCAAGTTCCAGCTCCCAGTATTGATAACTAGCACAAACACATCCAACGTACTAGAGTTACATAAATCCTAGATATCGACAGTCTCTTACATAGCAGGTCAGAGCAATGGGGAGGCGCTGCTCAGTAACAGTGACTTAGTAATGTGTGGACTACAACTGGTTGGCGGTTTTCAGCAGTGTACTATCACTAGCAATAAGTAGCAATGCAAAAGCCATTCAGTGGCAGCTCAAGACTGCACAATGTACTACTGTTCCATAAGCAAACAAATCATGCCCTGTAGCAACTTTAGTAGAGATGTTATTGAATGCAATAAAATAGCAGTGGTGCTGTGTCTGCTACATGCTAGCAATGCGCATAGACACTATATTGTGGCAA
Organism: Neoceratodus forsteri; assembly: GCA_016271365.2. Taxonomy (NCBI): domain Eukaryota; kingdom Metazoa; phylum Chordata; order Ceratodontiformes; family Ceratodontidae; genus Neoceratodus; species Neoceratodus forsteri. The sequence continues at coordinate 1,208,200,013 of CM057453.1, read as the reverse complement.
AGTTTAATGTTGATTGTTGCAGCATAGCATTCATTTACGTGCAGTGTGCAGTGTGACCAAGGTTTGGCCAGGACCAGTACATATCATGAACGATGAAAGGATTCAGACTGGGTAAATGGCTATGACCTGAGTGCAGAAGGCATGGACTCACTTTGGCTGCAGTTAGAGATGACATCCTGCAGTATTGCTCAGTATGAGTGAGGCAGCTGCAGCTGCACAAACAGTGTTCCAGCATTGCTAGGCAGTTGCACAAGTGCAGCATGACACAATCTATCAGGCTGAGCAAGGATCCAGACCGAAGTGAGCGAGCGGCCTGCAGAATGGAACTTGTGCTGCGGCAGACAGTGGGCACTCGGAAAAGGAGATGAGCCAAGGCTAGGAGCTATAGCGAGCAAGGGACAGAGGCAGCAAGAAGGAGAGCAGCAGTGGCAGCAGCATGGCACGAGCCGCCATGAGTAGAGTGGAGCATGGCATGGAGCAAGCAGGAGGAATCCCCCCCCCCAAAGTAAAGAGAGGGGAAAAAAGACAGGTACAGGCAGAAACGGAAGGCAGCAAAGCTGCGTGCGTGGGGGGGGGGGGAATGAGCAGGAGACAGGACAGAAGGTGGGAGAGGGCAAGGTAGGAGATGAGGAAAAGAAAAGCAGCCAGCATGAGCAGCAGCATGCCAGTGAGTGTGTCTCGCTGTAAGCAGAGCAGCAGGGCTGTGCTGCTTAAATAGGATATGGGAGGAGCTCTTCCCCCATATTACCACAGGCAGATCCTTTCAAATGAGATGTCCTTTTTCCTAATTAGTGATTCATTTTTATCTGCCTATTTGTGGAATTAATACATATCAACATTTATAATGATTTGACTGGTTTTACATTTCTTATTTAAGAATGTGTTTTATCCCTCAACTTGGACACTTTGAATGTGAGTTCCTCTGCTATTTCCACATTCGTGGCTCACTTTAGAAAGAACAAAGTCACTAGGCAGCACACACCCCACCGAATTCAGTGGTGCTGTGGTTTTCACATGAAGCAACTTGGTGGCATTTGCACTCCCCTGCAAATTTTTGGATGCACCAGTTTCTTTTGAAGCCATTTGGTGACACTTAACACCCCCCCCCCGAAATCACCATAATCCTTCTCACAGCTGATTCCTGTTTTTTGAAATTTAGCAAACTTTATTGGTTATACACACATATACCCAATACATGGGAAATGAAGTGATAACAGTGTCCATATCCTCCCTCCCTTGAGGCACGCAGGTCTCTCCTCCCCCATCCCATCCCCCCTCCTGTGGAGCAACCACTTAAAGAAGAAAAAACATGTAGATTCCTGGGGTGGAATACAACGCATAAAGGAAGTCACAGTAAATTATATATAGCCTAGCCAACCCCCTCTTGCCTTTCTCAGATTATCTTTGCGTAGCACCCCACAGTATACAATCTATATTTCATGTGTAAGGGGGCAACAGAGTTCTAGGAAAACATAAACTGAAGTTACAAACTCAAATGGGCAGACTAGGTGGGCCATAGGCCCTTATCTGCCAACACTGTCTGTGTATCTATGTATATAGTTTCCCCCCATTTCCTGTCATAACTCTGTGGGTTACGAAGAAAATGGGCAATCATACATTCCACCTTTAAATTAGACAATAATTCTTGTAACTACTCATTATAGGGGATCATGACTTGATCTAGCCAGTGTTTAAGGACCACCTTTTTCAAGGAGAGAGAAATTAGTGACATAAAGTATCTACATTCCAGTACTGGGATGGAGGCCATGTCTCCCAGAATACATATCTCTGTTTTAAATATCCCTTGCAGGCCAAGCAGGGGATCAGCTCTATCTTCAATTAGTTTCCATAAATTAGCAACCTTAGGGCAGGACCAGAAGATATGTAAAAGGGAGCCTTAATCTCCTCCACACCTGGTACAGATGGGTGATTGTAAACGCCCCATTCATGCCAACTTCTGCGGCATATAGTACAAATTATTCAGAATATTAAACTGAGCAATCAGTAGTCTGTCTTGGCCTATGTAGCAGTAGGTACCTTGCCAGATACCCAACCATTATTGGGGGGAAATGGGAAATACCTGGTCCCACACACAGCTGATTCCTAATGGTAGTCATGACCTCCTGGTGATTCTTATAATTTATTTGATGAAGTCAGGGCTCCTATTCCTGAAGAACATTGAATCACTGTCCCTGGTAGCAGTGATCAATCTGGAGATTCTGTTGGTAGGGAAATGCCACCGTGTCATGGCAGGGAATTTAATTTGGGAATAACTGTAGTTAGGAGTCCCCAAATCTTCTTACCAGAGCAGACATTATCAGTAAATGTGAATGAGAGGGTTCTGGTACTCAGCGCTCCCACTAATGTACTCTGAACCACACAGTGGGATATTGGAATCAGGGGAAGGGGTGGCGCAATTACTGATGCCCTGTTGATTTTGTTTAGTATTTTAGTCTTGGTCACCATATTCTAAATAAATAAAAAAAAATATAAGATCATTATTTATTTATTCATTTATTTATTTACTTTAGTTGCATGGGCTCCATCAAGGGCTAACCCAACAGCTAATATTTATATACTTAATTTTTGGTATGACCTGCAACAGTTACAAAAAATTTTAATGCATGCCAAACAAAAAAAACACTGAGCTGTTTAAAGCACCAGCTGTGCTTGTTACACATGTATGAACTGTCATTTGTGTTCTTAGCAAAAATCATATACTGTATTTTTGATATGAAATAGTGTCTGCACTTGTTATTGCCCTTTTTGTGAAGCAAATATTTTATGACTAGGTAAGGCCAATTAGTCACAATTGCTTGTTTTCAGGTCTGACCTAGGAGCACTGGGTGGTTAAGTGACTTGCTCAGAGTCACACAATATGCAAGTGGAGGTTGTGGGAATCAAATCCTGGCCTGCTGAATGTACCAGGCTCATTCACAGCTTGTTACTCTAAGCTCTAGGCTATACTGCAAGCCTTATTCTATTATGGAATAAATATTCCACTAGCCCAGTCTAATCCTTTATCTGAACCAAAGTTTCTTTAGTTTCAAACAATAGAAATAATTGCAATCATTTTATTTTTAAATGCTAATTCTGCATCTGGTCAAGAACAATAGTGCTGGACATTAAATGTGTTTTTTGATGAGAAGTACTCCCCGATATGGATAAAAATTCTTATTAAATAAGAGAAGCTGGTCCTCGCACAAGTGCCTGCTATGTTTTGTGTTCAGCTCCTGTTATGTATGAGTAACTTGAGATTAATTTCTGTATGGCCCAACCACTGGAACAGAACAATAACAATTTCAATATTGATAACCCTCGTACTAGTTCTGGGTTTTCCTGTGACTGACACATGCTTCCAGAGTAGCATTCATCTGTGCCCCAACACAGCGATAAGTAAGCAATATGCCATGACAGGGTGTGCACTAAAGGATTATAATTACAGTCCAGCATTTTTAATAGCTGAATAACTCCATTGTAAATTTTATTTACAACTGTTCACATGTAACTGCAAGCTGTCAGTCAAACTCACACTGCTGAAGCTACGTGCCCCAGCAGCACAACTGTCTCTCATTTCTATTTTTGGTGTCACTCATAGAAAAGCTGCTGAATTTTTACATTTTTAAAAAAGCAAACAAGTTTAAACTTTACATAACTAAACTATGGGCTCCACAATGAATTTATATAACTGAACTGACATATGCCTCTAAACATCTCCTTTATTAAAACTGCTGGACAGAATTTATGAAAAACAAAACACAAGAAGGATGTGTAACACATAATTTTGTACATGCTCTTAATGTAGGATGCTTTTATAAACCTCTCAAGCTTTGTTATCAGGATTTATATAGAATCCCACACCTTGGGTGTGTATAAAATACAGAATAAAGTATGGGTCAGTGTGTGTAACAAGAAGTTTATACACGCCCGAGGGGTTAGATGTTACATAAACCCTGAGAGCGAAGCGCAAGCTATAAAACAATATTTAGTAGTAGCTAGTGCTACTGCTCATGTCATTAGCAACCCAGGTTTAGAAAGAAGCCTGGAGCATCAGAGGCAGCTGGGGGCAGGTGAGATGAGCCTCCCAAGGACGACTTTCCTCCTCCTCTTTCTCCAGGGAGGAGGATTGTGACACTCAGTGCTCAAGTACCTCCCAGCAGAAGCTGGGAGTACATCAACAGGGACCACAGAGATAGGGGAAGAGGCAATGGTGGTCATCTGCAGGGCCTGAGTGGGAGCATAAGCAGTTGTGCACTGATGTCACTGCACATCCGTGTGCCTCCAGGGGCAGCTTAAGTAAGAAAAACCCTTCTTGGTTGTCCAGTGGATGACAATCCTCCATGATTCTCAATGGCCCAGAAGACACCCTGCCTAAGCTCATTTGGGGCCAAAAGTTGATCTTGGTCCCTTCCTCACCCTGCTGGGGAAGCCCCAGCATGAGGAGTAAATAATGGGCCTCCTCATGTGGGTAGGAGGATTCCAAGTGTGGGGGGTAGACTCTAGGAGGGGATGGGCAGATTACAAGATACATCCCCAGACAGACTTGAAGAGATAAAAAGAGCTGGAAAAAAGGAGTGCCTCCTGGCCTCCATCTATAGCATGCCCCCTTCTCATATTGTCCTCTTCTGAGTACATATTCAGGTTCCCCATCATCTGTTCATATGAAATCCCATGCTTTCCCTGGATCATTTTTGTAGTCTTTTCTTGCACTGCCTCCTATAGATTTATGTTCTCTTTGTGGCAGGGGATCCAGAACTGCATGCAGTACTCCAGGTGCAGCCACACAATGGACCTGAAGAAAGGTAGTATGACATTTTTCCTTCTGCTTGTGAACTTATGCAATCCAGTATACTATTAGCCCTCAACTCAGATTTGCTGCATCGCATAGAGAACTTCAGGGTACTGGTGACTGCAGTCCACAGATCTTTCTCCTTGTCAGACACAGTGATGGTTACCCATCAGCTTGTACTTCAACCCTGGGTTCTTTCTCCCCACATACATGACTTTGTGCTATTTATTTTTTAATGCTTTTTCTGAAGGTTCTTAAATATGTACATATGTTCATTTAACTGTTGGTTTTAATATGCTGTACAGCACCTTGGTTTTGAAAGGCACTTAAAAAATAAAGATTTACTTACTCACTTACCTCTTGTCATTGAACCCCAGTTGCCAGATACCAAACAATCTCACCAGTCTTTCTAGCTGTTGTCTTTGACCTCTTATACTGTGTCCATCTTCCAACAGAGCTTGGTGTGTCCAATAAAAAGGCAAATGCTGCCCTTTATGCAGTCTTCAAAGCCACTAATGACCATGCTGAACATCACCAGTATGTGTACCAACCCCTGTGGTACCCCGCTGGTAACTTCCCTAATTTTGAGTGTTCCCCTTACCCAGTACCTCTGGCTTCTTCTGCTAACTAGTTTGCCATCCACATAGACATTTTGCCCACACCTCTAGGTTATTCAACTTCTTGATCAATCTTTTGTGGAGGATGGAGTCAAAGACCTTGCTGAATTGCAGGGACTGAATGATTACTAAGATAATTGAAAAAAGCTGCCCCAACAGTCAGGTGTGCTTGTGAGAGTAAACAACCAGCAAACAAGAAATGCCAGCACCACCCACTGCAGACAAAGCAAAATAGACTCACTTGTAACATTCAAAACAAGCTAGAAAGCATGTTTAAAATATAATTTATTCAGTAAATCCATTAATAAAACAACAGCCATGGAGCACCATTGACCCTCTAAAAATGAGAGCTCACAGTGAGACTCACCAACCTCCTACCTATTTTGTTTCAGAGCATCATCAGGGAATCTGTATGATTACTGCCTGGCTCTTATCAATCGCCTTTGTGACTCAATTAAAAAAACATTAATCAAGTTCATTTTAGAAGACCTTGCTCCCATGAACTCATGCTGCCTGCACTCTTGGAGCTTGTTTGCCTCAAGAAACTCAACCAGCCTTTCTCTAAGAAATGTTTCCTTCAGCTGTACACTGTCAAAATCACCCCCTCCTTAAAAATGTGCAAAATGACTGTGAAGGGTGGAAACAGCTCACTCTTGACTTGTGGGTAAGTTCAAAGCCATCACCCAGATGGGATTCCATCTGATTTTTCACAAATTATATTTAGAACAGCTACAGACTCCACTACTAACCTTATACAATACTTTTTGGTAAAATTGAGAATTCCCCATGACCTTTTATGATGCTAAGATATCAGTTTCCATAAAAAAAGATAAAAAACCTGAACTGATTTCCTCGTATAGACTTATTTCACTGCTAAACACAGATATGAAGATCTACACTAAAATCATGGCTAGAAGGCTAGAAAAAGTAATGAGTAAAACTATACATATTGATCAAAGTGGATTTATATAGGGAAGGAAAATCAGATCTAATATAAGATGAATTCTCAATGTAATAGACTACTATAAACAAGATGAAGCAGGCATCATAGCAGTTGATGCTGAAAAAGCCTTTGACAGAGTGAAGTGGGATTTCATATTCACTGTATTGGAAAAATTTGGATTTGGTACTAGGTTTATTAAAGGAATCAAAACCCTATACAGCAGCTATAATACAAAAGCTACGAAAGTTATAATACAAACAAACAAGAATGTCTCATCAAACTTCACTCTGTTGAGAGGATCCAGACAGGGATGTCCCCTGTCTCCACTGCTATTTGCACTAGTAATAGAACCGTTGGCTACTAAAATAAGAAACAGCCAAAATATAACAGGTATAATGACTGCTTCACAGAAACATAGAATAAGTTTATACGCAGACGACACTCTACTATTTTTCACAAACCCTAAAAAATCAATTTCAGAATATCTAAATATTATCAAAAAATATGGTGATGCCTCTGGCTACAAAATTAATGAGGATACGACTGAAATGTTGGTATTAGCTAACAGCCTAAAAACTATAATCCCTGTACCTCTCCAGAATAGGACTGTGAATAATTTTAGATATCTTAGGGTTTATATCTCAAAAGAGAAAAATAATTTAACTGAACAAAATTTCTTAGCACTACTATCTCAGATTAAAATTGATTTAGGGAAATGGAAACAATTACCCCTCACTTAAATTGGACGATGCAATGTCATAAAAATGAATATTCTCCCAAGAATGCTATAACTTTTTCAAACCATTTCAATATCAATAGACTTAAAATTCTTTCAAAACCTGAACAAAATTATCTCTGACTTTTTATGGAAGAGTAAAAAACCCAGACTAAATATAAATAAATTAATGTTATCAAAAGAACAAGGAGGAGTGGCATTACCTAATTTCCTCTGGTACTATTATGCAGCCCAGCTATTACAGGTGGATGATTGGTTCAAAAACCAGATGACAATTAATGGACTCATAGAACAAGAGATTCCTAAATATCATAATATAAGGAGTGTATTACATGCAGGGTACTACACCAAAGATAAGAATTACCAAAAAAGATAAAACTGTACTTGCTTCAACACAAAATACTTGTTGGCGCTGGAAAAAAAGCACATTAAATATTACAACGGAAAGAACAAAATTCTCAAGACACACAGATATTTAGACATTTCAATTTTCACCCCACATACACTGATATGGGCTTTCTGGCTTGGGATCAAAAAGGAATCCATACATTGAAAGATACTGTTGACTCTAATACATTACTTTTATTTCAGCAAATACAAGCTAGATATGGACTATCAAAACAACAATTTTACCAATACTTACAAATAAAAGATTACATTCAAAAAGGCAAAACTGAACCAAATAACTTATCTATTGAACATATTTTAAAGAACCCAGGCCAGAAACCCATTTCTGATATTTATAAACACTTGCAATCATCATATTTAATACACAACCCAACTGAAGGACAAATGGGAATTATATTTAAAGGAGAAGATCAATGAAGCAGCATGGGACATGACTGTAATATACCCAATGGGTGAATTTTATTCATCAAAATTACAACAAATACAATTTAATATTTTACACCATACTTATTTAGCTCCGACTAGACTGCATAAAATAAATAATACAATTATGGACAGATGCCCGAGGTGCCTCACCAGTGCTGGCTCTTTAAATCACATGTTTTTAACTTGCAAAAAATTAACAAAATTTTGGAACCCAGTACTGAATAAGTTGGAACAAGTGATGGGCCTGAGATTGAACAAAAAAGAAATAGCGATAATACTAGGTTACAACATGACAGAGAATGAAACAACAGAAGCCAAAAATAAACTAATCTCATTGTGATATTTAATGGCAACAAAAGTATACTACTTCACTGGAAGGATAAAGAACCACCCAGTGTACAGAAATGTGTTAATTTTATGTTGGCTCTATATAAACTCAAAATAATTCAGTACTACGCTAATAACAGAGAAGACAATTTGAAACAATATGGAAACCCTTCAAGATGGTAATAACAAATTAAACCCTAAGTACCTTTAAGATCAAAAGACAAGCTTAAAAAAAGAGTATGTATATGTGTGTGTATATATATATATATATATATATATATATATATATATATATATACACACACACACATATACATACACACATACACATATAGATATGAATATAAACCAGTTAAGCATATCTGCTCTTTGTGTATTATATTTTTTGATTATATGATTTTTATCAGATTTATGTGATACCCTTTATATACCGATCAGTTTCTATGTATTTGAATGGATCTGCACAACAAAAAACAATAAAAAAGAGGGGGGGGAGCTGAAGCCATCAAGTTGATACTGGCTCTGAAGCACCTACACTGCCTATCCCACCTACCAGTAATAATTGCTAAGATTTAGTTTGCAAAAATTGGGGCCCTTTTGGGAGGATTTATGTGGGATGGCAAACTACCCCAATTCAGTAGGGTCAAACTTATCTCCCATTGGAGCCAAGGAGGTTGGAGCCTACCCATGTTTTATGGGTAATACCTATCTTTTTCAAGGGCAAGGACCTGCAGGTGATTTTTACTTCTTTTACCCTCCCCCCCTTCTGGTTCCACATGGAATCCAACAACTGTGCTCCTCGACCCTGGCTGAATATTTGCATTCCTCTCCACTCCCCTTATGGGATTTCCCACCACAGGTGCATATTTGTCTATGTTGAAGGTCCTATCAAGGCTAATGAAAACCCCCTAACCCCCTTCAACTATTGCACCTGTCTGGGGGAACCAGCCATTTAAGTAAACAGAAGAAGTATTCACTTGGTGGTGAGATAGATTAATGGACTATTCCTAGTTAAGGAGCTGAACATTCTAAATGAGTTCTGGAGTGATTGTGACATATCTACTATATATATAAATCTGTGATGATGCATCTTCTATTTGTATAAATGTAACATTTTGAATTTATCTCATAGTAGCTCAGATTCGTCACATAGGATTTATGTCCATGTCTATTGCATAAATACAGTTTCTCAATACCCTCCAGATTCTACGGGTGTCTTTACAAACAGACTTGCCACTCCCCAGCTCCAAGATGACTGGCAAGTTGGTTGGTAAAGACACTCCCATTCCTACCTCCAGCAATTCTCCCTTTGGTACCATCACACCAGCTGTATCCTATAACCAGGTATTGGGGGGGCATTTTACTGTCTTCTTGATGACTGTTTTAGTATTCTGTTGTTAAACATTAAGAAGGATTAGAAAATGGCAAGAATGGATTGTCACTCCTGATTGGCTAATACCACCTCCAAACTGGGCATTTATTTTTCAACAATGCCCAGCAATAAATTAGAACCAGCCTAACTGCCACCTTACCACATACCCTTGTGCAGGCATCCTCAGCTAACTTTGTCATTGGCTCAAACAATGAAAAAAATTTAAAATCCCTGCCATCTTTTCTGTCGCTTGAAGAGACTCTACCCCTCACGCACATACCCGCTCCTTCACTATCAGCTGCTTACTCTAAAATAAATAAATCAATAAAAAAACACACTCCAGTTATTCTGCTGTCAGGAAGAGTGCCTAAATATTTTTTTCCTCAAAGCTACGCTTTCTGACCGCACTAAATCCAGCACTGCTCTTAACGGAAGTAAAGGAAGCTGTAGCTCGAACAGCTTCTTACTCTGAAAAATGAATTTAAAAACTTCCTCAGATGCCAGAACTCCCACAAACCACAATGCTCCTACACTTATTTAGACTACCAAGCTAAAACAAATACATCATTTACCTCGCGGCTGTTCCTCACAGCACATAGTTGTCATCGACAGGTCCCGCACTTAACAGACGCAACGTCCAACTGAACCCAATTAAAAAAAAAAATCTTCAACAAACATTACATGATTCCAACAAACTGCTACTGTATATTTACCAGTTCTGCAGCAGGATATCTGTGTCTCGGAAAGTGTTTGTGTTGTGGGGGTGATAGCTGTCGGGAGGAGCAACAGATGGAACAGCCTTAAAGAAACATGGACTATTTTTTCAATACTTTTGTTTCTGCTAATGCTATTTTTTATTTATAATCACTTCTTCTCTACTTTTACCACTTCATTAAAAGTCACTAAGAAAGCCATTTTCTAAGCGCAATAATACCCTCCAGGGTGGGCATTATTGGGAAATACAGACTTCCAGGGGCTAAAAGGCCCTCCGCCTGCGGCGTCGGGCCTCATCACGCCCCTGGGCGGTCCGGTATTTCCCAATAATACTACCCTATCAAATACATTACATATCTTCCCTATTTTACCTGTTTATACTGCATATTTTGTATATTTAGTGAAGTGTCTTTTTGCTGTATGATTTTCCTGAGGAAATCACTGCAGCTCCTCACTACTTCCATCTTGAAAATTTAAAATTGGAGGACAGTCATTGTTACCACTGATGATGTGAAACACAAATTTATCTGTAAATGTTCCATTTACACCTTTGCATACGTCACAGTCTGGCATGAGGGGGAGTAGCAATCCAGCTTTAGTAGCATTTCTGTATGTGCACCTGATAGCAGTACTACTTGAAACTGCATTGTCATTGGTTAGCAATGCTGTGTACACTGGGCAGGGGTATGGAGGGAAGTCATGATATCATCATCATGTCCCACACCCCCAGCATGACACAGTGTTGCCCTCTGAAGATTGTGCATATATGCTCAGCTATGAAAGTGCTCAGTGTGCTAGTAAACTGCCTACAGGCAAGACATTGCTGCAGCTCTGCAACTGTAAGTGAAACTCTGAACCCCCACTTTATAATAGAAATGGTATTACTTAAGAATGAAACACAGAAAGCAGACAATTTTTAAATGCCATTTTCCTTATATTTTTGCACATAAAAATTAAGATACAAGTGACAATTTTAACTGTAATTTATTGCATAAGGCAAATTTCTAAACAAATGCAGATAAGCCATGCACAATATCTTATACAGACATTTTCATATAATTTTTTTTTTACATACAAATAGATGGCAACATATTTTTGTCTCTACATACTTATAGGGCAAGTGCCAGTACAATACAAAGACAAAGACTCCAAAGTGGGAGCTATGCAAGTCTTTGCATGAGGTGGTTTGTGAGCCTAATGCTAAACAAGCATTTCTCAATGCTGAATGTTTGCTTGCTGGCATTAGCATTGGAAATGCAGGAGTTAGACAGATGTGGAACAGAAATGGCAGTGAAGTATTGAACTGACACCAGCCCCACCTCCACCCTGCAGAGATGGACAGGCATTGAGGTGTGCCTTTGGTTCGTCGCCCAAAATGCTCATGTCATTTCATATCACCCTACTCTGCAGACACCGACAAGTGTCGAGGTGTGCCTTGGGGTGATCAGGCTTTACACTCATCCCACTCCATAAGGAAATATGCTGAAATGGGTGCAGTATAGAGAATGGGTGAACTTTGGTGCTGAAGAGTCCAAGGCACACCTCAATGCCTGTCACTGGCTGCAGGGTGGTGGTGGGGGTGGAATGGCATGATCCTTACTGTCGACAATCCCAAGTCACACCCCTGACACCTTTCAGTCCCTACAGGGTTAGGGTGTTATGGTCAGAAACCCTAATGCCCTGGGTGTTTCTCAGTAATTTCACTCCAAGTTTTCAACATTGCTTTTTGTGACCCCAACGCATGAACAGTGACACTATCTGTTTGTTAGCCAAAAGGTGATTTTGCACAGTGACTGAGCCATTTGGTGCCACAGGTGTGAAAACACATTTCAGGCAGGATGGAAAAAATGACAGCTGTACTGTTCATGAGGAGGTGTAAAAAAATGGTAATGTTGAAAATCTGGAGTAAAAATATAAACAAATTAGTGAAGTCACAAGCATGCATGGAAACTGCGCAACACACTTCCATAATGCAATCTTTTTTGGGATTTTTTATACCACATTTTCAACATTGGCATTTTGGGACCTCTGCTCAAGAACAGTGGCACTGCGATTTTTTTAATCTGTCCCGAACATTGATTTCGCACAGCAACCAGGCGCATTGTGTGCTACAGGTGCAAAAACATATTTGGGCAGGATGTGAAAAACACAGCTATACTGTTTATAAGGTGGTGTGCCAAAATGACAATGTTGAAAATCTGGAGTAATAATATAAAAAATTGGTGACGTTACGAATGTGCGAAGAAACTGTGTAATGCATGCTGGTAATGCAGTAATTTTTTTGAATTTGTTCACCAAATTTGCAACAAGGGCATTTTGGGACCTCTTCTTATGAACACTGTCACTGTGATTTTCTTAATCTGTCCTGAACATTGATATCACACAGTGACCATGCCATTGTGCACCACATGTGTGAAAACACATTTCAGGCAGGATGTGAAAAATGACAGCTGTATTGTACATAAGGAGGAGTAGAAAAATGGCAATGTTGAAAATTTGGAGTGAAAATATAAAAAATTCTCAAAGTTATGAGCGTGTGTGAGAACTGTGCAATGCACACTCTTGACACAGTAATTTTTTGGAACTTTTTTCACCAAATTTGCAACACTGGCTTTTTGAGAGCCCACCTCATGAACAGTGACACTGTCATTTTGTTAATCAGTCCTGGATGGTGACCACAAAATCACCTTTTGGGACCCAATAACGACATGACAGTGACTAAGTTCATGAGGTGGGCTCCCAAGAACCATATGTGGAAAATCTGGGGGCAAAAGTTGCAAAAATGGCTGAGATAGCCACCTAAGTTGACCCCCCCCCCATTTATGCCATTATACAGCTTACCAGCATTTCTTCAGTTCGTGGTCAGCTTTGAAGAATGCAGACGTGTTCCCGCTCCACCGAAGATCACTGCTCCAGACTCTGGAGGTAAGTATGGGGTGATTGGGGTCTTGAGAATTAAGTGCACAGAGGTAGGGTGCACAGAGGTGGGTGGGTTGGGAGAGGAGACCCGATGGTGAGACTATTTCTGTGTTTCAGGTTATAAAAAATTAAAAAACACAGCGTACTGTTTACTTTTTTTACAGGTGTAAGAGTTTGGGTCATGTTAGCCACACTGGGGTGGGCTCCCAGTGTGGCATACAATGGGGTGGGGTGGAGGCAGGAAAATGCTGACACAATGGGGGAGGTTAAACATGCTGACAGGGGGATTGGGCACCCCATCAGCGAGCGTGTCTGTGTTTGGTGGGGTAATGCCGAGGGGGACTGGGCACCCCCTCGACAGGTTGGGAACAGGGCACTGAAGCCAATGGAGATTGGGCCCCCCCAGTAAGCATGTCTGTGTTTGGGGGGGATGATGCTGAGGAGACAGCAGACAAAACACACAGCAAAGGGGCACATATGCCGACAGGGATTGAGCTCCCCTGTCGGCAAATGAACTGGGGTGGGCACATGCCAACAAGGGGATTGGGCTCTCCTGAAGTCATCTTGCTGGGGACTGTGAGAGGTGGACAGCAACAGCCACCTCCATATTTATTGAAATGTTATACCAGGCAAGGCACAGCCTGCAATGAGGGGGTGCTCCCTCATTGCAGTGGCAAAATCATTTCAAGTTGGTGGCACGCTTGCAGACTACTGTGATAGCCAACATGATCCTTCATTGGTGACATACAGACAAGCACCAAAAAGCAGTGGCAGCATTGGCCACAACACTGCCACATGTCCACAACCTGCTTCTCCAGCATGCCGCCACAACATGTTTCTTGTGCATGGGTGCAAGTAAACATAAAAATAAGAATTTAAAATAAATAAAATGTCATTATCTCCATTTGGAAGCAGACATAAGACACTGGGGTCACAGGAGTTTGGACTTTGACTGCTGGGGGCTATGAAGAGTGTCCTTAGACATGTATTTGAGTGTCACACCTCTAATTGTTAGCTGGGAAAGCATGCAGTGAATGTTTTTGGCAATATTTTTACAAAGAACTTGATACTTTATTGTGAATGCAGGGTGGTAAGATATATGTAACATAGAATTCACATGGAATAATGAGTCTTAATAGAAATCCTTAGGATTTATAACTGAGTTGAATCATAAGATTGTTGAGAAAGAGAAAAAAAGACACTATATGAAAAACTATGAAAGTAAGCTTCCATTTATTTCCATTTGAGTTGCTATTGAATGGTTCCATTTCAGTTTTATTTTGTTCTAAAATATGAATTAATTGTAACTATAAGATATTGCCACTTAATAATGTGTGAATGACACACTTCGGCCCTCAGTACAGTTTATCAGTATAGTAATCGTATTTCTGTTTATTTTCATAAGCAGGTGAGATATGCCTCCCCGATGAAGCCCTGTACATAGGGTAAAATGTTGGGTTATTCCAGGATGTGGTCATTGTTTGTCGGATACTGTAGATAAATTTGTAAAGGATCTCAAAACTGTTGCTGGAGTTTGGCTGACTTTTTTGCTGCTGTGCTTGGAACTGAACCTTAATACCGGCCCCCACCTGAAAATCTGAAAGAATTTACAACTAGAGTGTGGCTGGGGACCTTCTGTCCTTGTATGCATCATTGTATCTCATCTGGCCCAGGAGACTTAACCATCTTAAGGATTATTAGTCCCTTGTAGACCCTGTCAGTCATTATTGGCCCCTTGCACATCTTTCACCCCCCCCCCTTGTATATCCCTTGTATATCGTATCATGTCATACCAGCCACCTTTTTTTCTTTAGTGAATACTGAGCAGAAGTGTTTGTTCAATACTTCCACGTTTCCTCTACTGTCCCTTGTCTCAGTTATACAACACTTTCCTGCATCCTCCTTCTTTCCCTGTATTTACTGAAACAAGGTCTCGTTACCTTCCTTATCTTCCTCCACAATCCTCAATTCAGTTCTCACTTTGGTCTTTCTCACTTCCCTACTAGCTGGCTTGAGATTGTCCAGGTAGTCCACTCTTTCCTCCTCTCTCTAAGTCTTCTCTACCTTTTGAGGAAAACTCTTTTCTCCCTCAAGGCTCTTTCTATGTCTTGTAAGCAACAGAGGGGTTTCTTGAGTTTGTTCATCTTATTCTCTGCTTCAGACAGGAATTAGTGCCTTCCTAGATCCCTTTCCTAATGATGGAATATTTTCCTTCTACCTCCCTTGCCCCCTTGCCCCCTAAGTCTGCCCAGTGCTTTCCAAGTTATGATCCCATCATTGTGAAGGCTACCTTTTTAAATTCCAGAATGCCTGTTTTAGTATTCAGGATTACCTTCCCTGGACTTACTGGTGATCAGAGCTTCTCAGTGGCTCAGCTATGCTGATGTCCCAGATACAGCAGCAGTTTGTCGATACTTGATTCAGGATTACCCTTTCCCTAGTTGATTCACTTAGCTCCTAGTTTGAGAAGCCATCTAGGACTGAATCCAGGACCAATGTGCTTCTGCAAGTCAAGGAAGTCTACACATGCAGTCGACTTCTGCCACTGCTAGCTTTAGGGATGATCCAACTACAACTGATAGGTTACCGTCACCCACTCTTACCACCTTTCCCAGCAAAGAAGCCTTTCTGATCTCATTTCAAAACTCCTGGTCTACGCCTTTGATATGATTCAGTGGCTTGTATACCACACCCACCCTAGTCTTTCACCCTGCCCCTGTTTGGACCAGTACAAGGATCAACTCTGTATCCATTTCCCAAATCCTCTGTCAGGGCCATTTGGCTCGATTCTCAAAGGGCAGAACTAGCTGTGCCAATGGCAGCTTGTGCCAATTGCCAGTGCACCAGGGACCCAGCCCCTGATTCTCTACTGGGTAGGGTACTGGCAGCAAAGTCCTGTAGCTAACAGCACAGGTGGCCATGCACCAAAGAGACAGTGCACCCAAGAGGTTTGCTGCAAGCAGCAGGCATTGTTGGGTGACTCTAATGGCAGGTGAGAACTAAGTGGTTAGTTAATGCAAACATTCCCAGACAGAACATGCAACATATAAAATATATATATGTAAAATATAAAACAGTCCCTGGTGCCTAGCAGGCCCACCCCCATCCCTGATTCCTTTTTTATGAAAAGTAATCATGTCCCTGATGGTCTAGCGGACCCCCCCTTCCCCAGTTTCCCCTTGAATTAACCATATATCTTTCCCTGTTGGTCTAGCAGACCTCGCTCCTGCACCCTATCTCCCCTTGAAATAAATATATATCTTTCCTTGGTGGTCTAGTGGACCCTCCACCTTATCCCCAATCTCCCCTTTAAATCAACATATATCTTTCCCTGGTGGTCTAGTGGACCCCCCTCCCTATCCCCAATCTGCCCATGAAATATTACATATAATTTTCCCTGGTGATATAAAGGATCCCCATTCCCCAACCCTGGCAGGTAGTGCCCCACCGCTCTGCTTCCCCTGTCCCATTACCGAGCCGGTGACTGGTACAGCCCTCTGCACTCCACCATGTCTGATCACCAACTGAGCTGTTAATGAATGTGTTTTGTACAATCTCCTGTTACAGTATGTGCTCATTAACAGATCAGTTGGTGGCGACCATGGTGGAGAGATGAGGCTGTGGCTATCACTCATGGAGATGGGACAGGGAAGCTCAGTGTGGGGCACTGCTCTGCCAGGGTGGGGGGGTCCACTAGACCACTAGGGAAATGTATATATTTATTTCAAGGGGAGATTGGGGATTGGGAGATGGGGGACTATTGGCACATGTTCTCTCTTACCAAGGGTGGGCTCCGGGAGTGGCACAAGTGGGGAGCAGTATAGCACACTGGTTTAAGGCTCTGAGCTGCAAATCTGGTGACATCCAGCAGATCAGACATGGGTTTGAATCCCAGAGCTTCTACTTGCATACTGTGTGACCCTGAGCAAGTCACTTAACTTCCCTGTGCTCCCAGGTTGCACCTGTCAAAAAAGCTTTCAGCTTAGTGTGTCTCACCTGGTTAAATAACTGAAAAAAAAAAAAAAAGTTTGCTAAATCCTCCCAGAGGACACACTTTTAAGTAGCATTAGACCAGCCCTAACTGATCTAATGGTACTTAGAAGTGTGCCCTCTGGAAGGGTTTTGAGAATCCTGAATTAGGGGATATTGCAGCTTGTATCTGCCACAAGCCCTCTAGCACTGTGGCACATCTAGCTGCATGGTGCAGACCTGGCTTAGGGCCGGTCTGGTGCACTGGGTCCCAGTGTGGCACAGGAGGTCATTGAGAATCCTGAAGTCCACAAGTTTTGATGCAAGGTGCCCCTTGCACCACTGCTGTGTGGTGCAGGCATATTGCATCAGAATCGGAGCTTTAAAAATCAGGCCCATAATCTCTTCTCTATAATATATGACCACCTCTCTCCCCCCCTTCCTCCTGCTCTATCTTTCCCATAAAGGGTGAAGTGCAGGATGGTTTGGGGATGCCTAGGACTCAGTGAAAACTACCAGATCCAAGCAGCGCTCCAACACCATGGCCTGAAGGTCATTCATTTTGTTCCCCAGGCTCCAACAATCATTATGATGCTTGCTGTCCTCCCTCCCTTCCTTTCCTCTTCCCATTATTTCCTTCTTCCCTGGCTGCTAACACAATTTTCCTTGTTCCAGGCCTATTTGAGCTTCTCCTTATTGACACCCTAAACCCACTCCTTCTTTTTTTAAACCTCTCTTCTATCTATGTTTTTGACATTCCCTTTCTCGCTTAGTATTCAAGAACAAGCATGACATTCTTCCAGATTATCTAAGAAGAGTTCAGTCAAACCAATTCAGAAATATTCACTCTGACCCCAGACTAGAGACCTTTTTGGAACATATCAAACTGAATCAGGGTATGGGTTGCTTCTTGAACATTCCAAGGATGTACGCATACTTTGGTGAAATAGTCTTTACCATAGCAGCCCCAACAACCTGGAATTCACTACCTGAAACATTATAAGAAACCAGAAAATTAAGAACCTTCAATAGAGCCATGTTAAATCATCATAAATGCATATGTGATTAGGGTCTGGGGGTGGGTGGTGGGCATTATGACTGAAAACATTGATCAACAGCAAATCCCCAATTTGCCAAGAATCTTGAGACTTTAACCTTGTGGCATGTAAACTTTTGACTTTGGGCTTTGCACAGAGCCCAGCCAGCAAAGGATAAATCTAGACACAAACTACCCCTCAGACCCTAACCTCAACAATTACATGTTCCTAAACATAACAATATAGTTCACACAAGTTCTTTCTCAGACACTCACAAAACCAAAACATGTATTCAAACTTCACAAAACCTATATCACAAAACCATCACAAGACTTTAAGATCTATTTTTTTTTCTTTTCCTTACTTTGTCCATTTTGTGTTTTGTTAACCCTAATGTATGCATTAACATATTTTATTCAAATAATTTTCTTGAGAAATAAGTCCCAACTTGCTTCATGTAGGGCCTGAAACAAGTTATGCATTTTTGTTCTTCCCAAATCAGGAACTAAGTCATAAATTGCTTTGCACAGTCCTCTTTTAGTCCTACTCTAATCCACATAATTGGAAAGAAATCTAATGTTGCTTTGAGCAGGGCCCATCACTACCAACAAGGACATCCACTACCTTTGTGCCAGGATGGGCAGGGTTTTTCAGGCCCAGTACCACCAGCAAGGTCTTTCTGGCTTCAGACATTGCTCTGCACATGCTGTGGGAAGCCAGACACCCACTACCTTTCATGTCCTATGCCAAACATAACATTACTAATACCTAGCTTCATGTTATGATATACAGGGTCCTGCAGTACCAATCACAAGAGTATGGTGTGCATATTTGTAGAACCCATGCAAACAGAAGAGAGCAAGAAATAAGAGCCAAGGGTTCAGATAGGATTGGGCTAAGGGGAATGGGGGGGAGTGGCGATCTATGTAAGGGAGGAGATAAAGTGTGAAAGGGAGGAAGGGGAGGAGGGGAGGACTGAAGCACTATGGATGCAGTTTCAAGATACAAAGAATAGGACACTGAGGATGTGGGTGGTGTGCAGGCCACCAGCTCAGGGGAGTGACCTGGATAGGGAATTAGCTGAACAAATTAGGAAAGTGTGCAGGAAAGGAATCACAGTGGTGGTGGGGGACTTCAATCTGCCAGGGGTGGAGTGGGGCACCCCATCCACCACGAGTGCAAGGGAGTGGGTCCTGTTAGAAGTATTTCAAGACAGCTTCCTGACATAGCTGATCCAGGGGTTGACTTGTTTAGAAAAGATTCTGGACCTTGTACTGAATAACAGGGAAGCTGTAAGGAATCTGGAAGTGGAGGACCCACTAGCTGGGCATAACCACTATTCGGTGTGGTTCATGCTCAACATGGGGAGGGAAACAGGGGGCATGGGTGCAAGGGTGACTGAGTTCAGGGGAGAAGACTTTAAGAAGATGGGGACAATTTGGGGAAGGCACCTGGCAGGTATGCAACCACACAGGGATGCAGACCAGAAATGGGACACCATAAAGGAAGGACTGGCGGAGACTATGGAGTCTTGCACTAGGAAGAAAAGCAAGAAGGGAAGGGCAAAGAAACCAAGTTGGCCCACATAGGAGGTTATGGAAGGGATGAGGGCCAAGAGGGTAACATTTCAAAAGCACAGGAAATCAGAGAGAGATGAAGATAAGGATACATACCTGGAGAAGTCCAGGGAGGTTACCAGACTGGTCAGGGTGGCCAAGTAGTCTGGGGAGCTGAGACTGACACAGGGAATCAAAAGTGGAGAAAAAGACTTCTTCCGCTACAGCAGAGAGAGAGAAGAAGGAGCAAGGATCAGCTGATGAGGAATAAGAAGGATGTGGATGGGTGGAGAAAGGAAAGGAGCAGGCAGATGTATTGAATGAATACTTCTGCTCTGTATTCATGCAGGAGGGGGGGCATATACCCCAGGTGAGAGGGGGTTGGTAGAGAGGAGGAGACTACAGATATAGGGATTAGAGAGAGCAAGGTACTAGATGTGTTGAGGGCATTAAGGGTGGACAAAGCACCTGGACCTGATGGCATTCACCCTAGGGAACGAAGGGAGCTGGCAGAGGTCCTGGCAGGGCCACTGGTCAACCTGTTCAATACCTCCCTGGAGACGGGATGCGTAACACAGGACCGGAGAATGACCCATGTGGTGCCCATAAAAAGTGGCCCAAAGAATGCACCAGGAAACTATAGGCCAGTGAGCCTCACATTGATCATGGGAAAGCTCATGAAAACCATCCTAAAAGAGAGGCTTGTGAGCTTCTTGAAGGAAAATGGTCTCCAGGATGGTCAACGGCATGGGTGTTTAGGGGGTAGATCCTGCCAGACAAATCTTGTAGAGTACTATGACTGGGTGACATGGGAACTGGAGAAGGGCCATGCAGTGGATGTCCTGTATTTAGACTTCAGCAAGGCCTTTGGTTCAGTGCTGCATGGAAGGTGGGGGGGGGATACTGGAATATGTGCCGGTGGGACCAAAATGGTGAAATAGATCACAAACGAGCTAAAGGGAAGGCAGCAAAGGGTGGTGGTGGGGGCCTCTCGTCACTGAGAATGGTGAAGAGTGGGGTACCACAGGGATCTGTACTGGGACCAGTGTTGTTTGGGATTTTTATTGCAGATATCTCACACAGGATCCAGAACAGGATCAGTCTGTTTGCAGAGAATACCAAGATGGGAGAAGTGGTTGATGATGCAGAGGGGTGGAAGGGGCTGCAGGAGGATCTGACTAAGCTGCAGGAGGGGGCAGAGACATGGCAGTTGGGGTTCAATGCCGAGAAGTGCAAGGTTCTGCACTTCAGAGCCAGGAAACAGGGGAAGGATTATCACTTGAATGGGGTACAGTTGGGGAGCTCCACAGAGGAGAAGGGCCTAGAAGTGATCATTACAGGGAGCACGAACAACTCTGTTCTGTGCAGGAAGGCACCAGTAAAAGTCAACAAAATGCTGGGGTGTATTGCAAATGGGATCTCCTCCAGAAGGAGGGAGGTTATCCTGCCCCTGTATAGGTCATTGGTCAGGTCCCAACTGGAGTACTTCATGCAGTAATGGTGCCCATTTCTGAAGCAGGACATTAGATTGTTGGAGGATGTGCAGTGAAGAGCCACAAAGATGACTCAGGGATTAGAATGCAAGCCTCACGAGGATGGGCTGGGAGAGCTGAATATGTATTCACTGGAGGAAAGGATGGATGGGGGATATGATTGAGACCTTTAAGTATCTGAAGGGGATAAACAAGACCAATACAGAAGGGATTTTCCAGATGAGAAAGGGGAGGGACATGAGAGGGCATGGACTGAAATTGGGGGGGGATTCAGGAGAGAGATGAGGAGACATTTTGTTCACTGAAAGAGTAGTGGATAAATGCAACACCTTACCAGATGACAGTGTCCTGCAAGATGGTGGGAAGTTTCAAGAGGGGTTGGGAGAGGGGAAGGGATACTAGGAAGATGGGGGCGGTAGGGGCACCTACAAGATGAGGTGCTAGCTGCACACTTGACCCTCATCTACACAAGGACATAGACAGGATGCAAGCAGTCCAGAGGAGGGCAACTACTGTAAAATGGTGCAATGTCTGCATCAGAAACCATATGAAGAGAGAGTGAAAGAGCTTAATATGTATACCCTTGATGAAAGGAGGGACAGGAGGAACATGACAGAATGTTCAAGTACCTCAAGGGAATCAACAAAGTCCAGGAGGGTAGCATCTTTCAGAAAAAGAGATGTGTAAGAACAAGGGGGCACAATTTAAACATAGAGGGGGAACGGCTCAGGGGTAATGTGAGGAATTTTTTTTTTCATGGAGAGAGTGGTGGATGCATGGAATCGCCTTCCTGGGGAGGTTGATGGGTCTAAAACAGTGGGGGAATTCAAACATGCATAGGAAAGACATAAGGCAATTGTAGTGGGGGGTGGTAGGAAGTAGGCTGTTGGTTAACTAGAATCTGCAGCTTATTCAGTAGGTAGGGAAATGGGCAGACTGGGTGGGCCAAGTGGTCCTTCTCTGCCGTCAAAGTCTATGTCTCTATGTTTCTATGCAGACTCAATAGACTGGGAGGCCAGTTTCTGCTCTTAATTTTGTATGTTTGTATGCATAATAAATCACACATGAGATGCTAGCCATTGATATTTAATGCCTGGATTTCTGCACAAAGGAGAACCATGTGCAGTGGAGCAGATTTGTCTGAGAGAAATCTCTGAGGAGAGGATAGCATTTGTGCATAGCTTTCACTTACTGTTTCCGTCTGACTAAAACATGAGTCCAAAACAGACTTGAGGCACGTGGAAAAGAGAATTGATGCAGCTAGAGTGCCATGCCTAGGCTCTAGCACCAAATTAGAAGAGGGATTGCCTTAAAAACCACTCCACATCTGGTAAGGTGGAGAACCACTTTCTACTGCTGTTAGGATTTTATTGTAACAGGGAATCAGACCAGCTAAGGTCTCAAGTGACTGCCCACCTATCCAGGTTGGTGAAGCTTGTCACAGTAATTCTTTTCTCGGCCCCAGATTTAAACATCACATTGTTTTTTTTTGTTTTTTTTTATATTAAAAATCAACCTGTTTTGGACCAACCATTTTTCTAATTTGTTAAACTCCAATTGTAAGACTTTGTGCATTTTATTCTGTTTATGGACTGCAAAAGGAAGGACTGTGATGGACACACATTTTGATGGTAGCATTTGAAACAACCTCAATAAATCATCTATGAGAACACAGTAGAGGACTTAATATTGATTGCTGTGGGACCCCCTTTTCTACTGCTCTGAGACTGGACATTGTATCCCCTATCACTACAATCTTGGATATACTTATTAAGTAAGATCAGGATCATCTCAACATTTCCTGACTGATCTCTTTACTACTCATCTTGTGTAGCAGCAGCTTGTGATAACCTGTATCATGAGCCTTTGTTAGATCCAGGACATCACCCTAGTGCAGATTCTTTCTTCAAGTGCATAGGAGACAATGTCTGTGAAATCCGACAAAGAAGTTTGTGTGGTATGGAGTGGTCTGAATCCAGACTGTTTAGGGAGAGCAGATCATAGCCAGTTAGATACTTAAACAATTGCTGTAGATTTATGTATCTAGAAGCTTGGAAATAAGGGAAGATAAAGGTTGATAGTTATTAATTTCCAAAGAGTTGACCCCTTTATGAATCAGCACAGTTCTTGCCATTTTCCACACAGTAGAGAAGGAACCACAGAAAAGACTTTTGTTTAATTATTCTACCACAGGTCTAGCAATCATACCTACTCCCTCCCTTAACAGCCTGGCCTCAATATCATCCACCATCAGGATTGGATGTTAAGTGTTGACAGTTGTTTCCACATGTCTTTTACTGTAATCAACGTAAATGTAAACCTAAGCCTCCCTTCAATCAAGTGCTCAGACGTCATAGGTTTACTGTCTGTATTTAATGTACAATTAATATAGTTATCTGCAGTTGACAATAAGGTAAAAAATGTGTTCAAGGCTTCAGATATTTGTTTTGAGTCAGAAAACAAGTTATTCTCCACTTTCAGTGATGTCGAATGGGGTGACCTAATTGGAGACTGTAGCCATTTCATTAACTTCCAAAAGTCTCAAGAACTGGATACTGTTTCCGGTTTTTAAATAAAATCTTTTCTTTGCATTCCTTATTGGTCCTTGACATTTGTTTCTGATATTTTTATAAGCTTCCCACATTTTGTCCTATTTTGATTTTCTCACCTTCTTCCATAACCTATCCCTAATTCGCATATTCTTTAAACTTTTTCTTGTAATCAAGGGCATACTTTTCTCTTTTCTCTTTACGGGACAGATGGGTGCATGCTTGTCACAGACCTCTATAAACTCTGAAACAAAGAAATCAACTACATCATCAATTTCTGATATTATGTCAAGTTGATCCCATCACACCCTAGAAATGTCATTCAGGAATGCTAGCTTGTTGAAATTCCAGAAGAACCTAAACCCACTATAGGAAACATCTTCATTCTTAAACTGGCACCTTAATTCAATTCTACAGTCAGTCTCACAATGTTCACTTAACATGGGTGGTCCCACTTCACCCTTCCCTGTTTTAAGATCTTTAGAGACAAAAATGAAATCAATCAAATACTGTGTGTCTCCCATCACTATTTTTTTTTGGGGTGTTAATAATCTGTGTTATGTTAAGAGAACCAAAGGCATCATATAATCCACTTCCCTCTGCCTCCACATTGGGCATTAAAATCTTGTACTATTACTAAGCTGTCTTGTTTAACCAGTTCCTCAATATGGAAAGCCAAATCATCAAACACCAATGAATTTACTTTTGTGGTGAATACACCACAGCAACTATTAGGCTCAGTCTATTCACTCCATGAACAGTCCCTCAAATCCCAAATACAAAATTTCTGTAGCAAACTACCTGGACCCAAATCCTCTCTTATAAATAATAAGACACCATCACTACCACTTTTACTTCTATCATTTCTAAATGAATTGTAACCTTTGATATCTATTCCTGCCTCCCTAATTTTAGCATCCAACCAAGTATCTGATATTCCCAACACTGGTGGTTTTACTGTTTGGCACAACGTTCTCAGTTCATCCATTTGAGGCATTAAACACTGAGCATTTGTATGATGAATTGAAATTTGACTCACTTTTTTCACCCTGGATTGACTTCTACATCTCCAGAAAGCAGAAGTATCAATAAACAGAGTTTAGTTTTTTATTGCTCTCCCACTACTCCTGTCAAGAATCTTGCATTCATATCCCCACACTGTACCTCCATTTTATTAGATTTTTTTAGACTTAAAGAGCTGCTGACATCTCATAGAAAACTTTAAAAAAACATATTTAAGTATAATTCAGCTTGCATTCCATATGTATTCTATAGATTTATCCCACACATTATTTATTACTGAAGAAATGTCCATATATACATGATATTTATACAGTACCTCAGAGTTCATCAGCCTGTGCAGCTTATTTCCTACTTCATGTCAAAATCCTCTGTTGTGACATAACAATCTGTTGCCATGGCAGTAACTGTGATGCCACAAGCAGTACATTATGACTTCAGATAAGGAGAAAGCAACAGGAATGGATGAACTCTTCAGGAGCAAAGATCCTGTTTTCATGCAGATTACATCAGTAATTAATAATGGGGAGGAAGAATACAGAACTACTGTGAAATACAAGCCAAACTGTTTCTAAATGTTATGTTTTGTTAAAGTTCTCCTGAAGGCATCAGCTGCTCTTTAAGCATACTATTATACCTAGTACACTTTCACTGCAATTATCATACTAAATTTTCACAGGGAAACTTCCTCATGTTACTTTCTCTCTCTCTCTCTCTCTCTCTCTCTGGTCTCCTTGCACCTCTTTAAAAGGCATGCAAAAAGATTAAAGAAGAAACAACACCCCAAGACCTGTCCTTGCTGAGAACATTTTTCCTTGTTTCCTGATACTCAATCCTGCTACTCAATATAATTTGTTAATAAAAATGTAACTGCATATTGTCAGCAAATTCTAAAGGACAATAAATATGAACACATATTAATATTTTAGCATTCAAATATAAATAAAAAGTTTAATGTAACAAAATGATAATTTAAAATGTAGTCATATTTAAGCAATGACTGCAAAAAGAATCCACTAACCCAATGGCATAAATGTCACCTAGGGCTCAGGCTCTTGATACAGTGTCTACATATATATGAAAAGCAGACCAGAAAAGTTGCAAGGGAATTTTGAGTGGCTTATTTGAAAAATATGTTTTTACTAAGTACTGGTGTAGTGCAACAGAGCACAGAAATCTATCTTTTGTTTTGTATGTAAAAGTTTTATTGAAGCAGTGGAAACATACAGTCAAGTTGCAGAGTTTTTCAAGTAGGTGCCCAAACAAGATTTTACAGAGGTATAACAATGGAGCAGAAGTGGAAGTGGTTTATAAAGAAATACAACATGGGTGCATCCACCATATTACATCAAATGATAACAAAAACTAGCAGCTGTTGACCCCACCCAACCAGACTCAGGTCCTTCCCCCAAACAGCCACAACCCATAAGCTCCACATTGCAGTTGATGGGTTGGAAAATGTTCTACTCTCCACCCCACTAGAGCAAAGAGACATGATAAAACCCAGGATACCTTGTGGAACAAAATTTATATCTATATCTGAAATATTCCAAATCCAGTGCTGCTACCAGGAGTGGAACTGGATGGACCTATCATGCAACTTCTCCACCAGTTATATTTCCTAAACAATAGTATGCCATGATAATACCTTTGGTTCCTCAGGATTCATCCACACATGGATATCGCCTTTTTGGCTGCCAATATAAATATCCACAGCAAAGACTGAGGTGTGATGTATAGAGTCCTAGCAGGAACTGACAATAAAACAAATTCAGCTGTCAACTCTACCAGATCACAGTATAAGTCTTCCAAGTGGCGCATGATTGATTCATAGTATAATGTGAAGACTGGGCAGGACACAAAAATGTGGTCATGGTCCAGCAGGGAACAGCCACAGCCACTACAACATTTACCATAATTTTCTGACAGGAATTTTACAAGCACTACCAGTGTTTGAAAATAATAATATCTGCACTTCCACACAAATTCTCATCACATCATGGAGGATGTGATCCTCACTGCCGGGAGTGCATAATTGAGCCAAGTGGGAAGATCAATTGAGGATATTAAAATCCCTATTTCAGCTGATTAATATCGATTGAGTAGAGTCTCTAGTTAGGTCTCATAGATTACAATAGAATTTACCAATCATATGACCACAAGGGAGGTCTTTATGGGCATCCAAAATCATGGACAATGGAATAGGGACCAGGTCTGGGAGCTTAGTGTAATTTTATCAGTTGTGTAGGATGTAGGTGCAGACCTGAAGATGTTCTAATGTTCTTGACCCATTAGACTATATTTTTGTTGTGAAATTTCAAAAGGAAGAATGCCATGGGAGTTGAGAAACTGATAGATATAAGTAAGCCCCAAACATCTCCAGCACTGAAAAGTGGGATCAAGTAGTGATGGAAGAAATTTGCCTGTTACCAACATTTTGTAATAAGAGAAAATGGATTCCAACCCAGAACTTTTCCAAAGCTGAAACCACATCTTTAATGTATTAGCTGTTAAGGCAATGAAAGAAGTCAAAGTATGAGTCACTACTGGAGTAGCAAAGAGTATCAGTCCAGCATCTTAGAGATCATCAATAGTGAATTCAATGTTTTTCCAGGGGTGGGGGTGGATTTGGAGTATGAGCCAAGTTAAAAATTATCTGTAAATGCACAGCCCTATCATAGTATAGGAGGTTAGGGAGGCTGACTCCTCCCTGAGCCAATGATTGTTATAGTAGAGAATAACAAATCCTGGGGTGCAGTCCTCCCCTGACAAAACAGGATATCATTTATTTATTTTAAATGTGTTAACCAGGTTGGGATACTGGGTGAAGGCCCTTTTTCAGAATTGACCCAGACAATAACAATATAAGAAACCAATAGAACAATAAATAAATAATACAGTTGATACAAATTAAGTATTATTTATTTATTTAGTTTTTGTTGACCGGGTAAGTGCACTAGACAAATTCTGCCTATTTTCAGACACTACCTGGGGGAAGGAGATACAGATGAATGCCAATGGACTTTGAACCAGATTAAGCTGTTGGTGGTATTTTAGTGAATTACAATGACAAACATTGAAGGTTAAGAGATAAGCCTTAAAATGTACTTTAAAACTTGATAGGGAAGTAGCTGAGTGTAGAGAAATAGGCAAGTCATTCCACAGTTTTGGAGCTGAGGTAGTAAAGGAGTGAAAGCCATATTTATTCTTGTGCATACTAACTACCAATTTAACACCCATGGTAGACCTAAAGTTCATAGCTGACTCTCAAATGGTTATTAAGTCAGATAGGGCAAAGGGGTGAGCAGAACAAATAGATTGATAAACCAGGCAACCAGTGAATAGGTGAATTTAAGCCTTGGGGATAACCACCCTATAGTGGAATACAATGTACAATGATGCGTCTTCAAGGAGCTGCAACAATGAAATGACAAATGTTATTAAATGCAACAGTCAGAATATGACAGCCCTTGAACCTAAATCATTATATAGGGAGGAAACATAATCGATATGTAGCAATAGGGTTCCCACTGCAATAGCACAGCGTGTTTCACAGGTCAAATATTGTTTCAACTTATACAACATACCAACCTTCTGACTTATTGCTCTACTAGCAGCCTTAACCTGAGAGTGGAAGACCATGCTGGGGTAAAGTAAGACCCCGAGATATTTAAATTAATTCACCTGTTCAATAATAATTCCAGAACCATCATGAATTAACAAGCATGGATTATCCCTAGGCATATACATACTACCAAATATCATCGACTTAGTTTTATTCACATTCATAATCATATGATTAGTAGACAACTAGGAACATAAAAGCTGAAATTCAGGTTCAAAAACAGAACTAACCTGAGAAACTAAAGAAGCCCAATAAAATAAAATATGATGATCTACAAATAGAAGATACTTACAGTTACTAAAAACAGAGAGCAATTGATTTATAAATAAAGAAAACAATAGGGGTCTGGGTATGGATCCCCGAGGTACACCACACTATATGAATCACAAATTAGAAAGCACAGAATTAATAGAAACATACTGAGACCTATTAGTCAGATAGTCCCTCATCCAGCTTACAACATTCATAGAAATGCCTGGTTTACACAATTTTGAGAAAAGCAAGGAGTTATCAATTAAATCAAATGCCCTGGTTAGGTCCACGAACACCTCCCCAGTCAAGAAACCCTTATCAAACCACTAACGGTGTTTGCAAATCTTACAAGGCAGTACCAGTCCCATGGCCATGCCTAAAGCCATGCTATTGTGCACACAAAATATTATTAGACTCTAAGAAGCTTGTAAGTTGATTAGCAGCCAGTTTTTCCAAAATCTTACTCAGTGGATTCAAAATTGAGATTGGTCGTTAATATTTAGTAAATGCAGCATTTTGTTTTTTATGAACTGGCACCACTCTTGCACATTTCCAGGTGGATGGAAAATCACCAGAGGTCAAACATAAATTATAGATGGTACAAAGAGGTCCAGCAATGAAAGGAGCAACCAACTTAAGAAATCTCCCATCCAACCCCCACCACAATCACTATACTTATTAGGTGCCAATCGTACCTGTTTCAATACCTCTACTCTTCATGCCTCATGAAAGAAAAAAGGGTTACTCTCAATCAAACAATGTGGACCATAATCACTACCATCTGGACCTTGAGAATTAACACCACCAACCAAACCTTGACCA
This sequence comes from Neoceratodus forsteri, assembly GCA_016271365.2. NCBI lineage: Eukaryota > Metazoa > Chordata > Ceratodontiformes > Ceratodontidae > Neoceratodus > Neoceratodus forsteri. The sequence continues at coordinate 1,208,170,439 of CM057453.1, read as the reverse complement.
TTTAATTTATAGCTAAACATATCCAAAAATTTTAAATTTAACAAATCAACTATTTTGGGGATATCAGTAACCTCCTTTTCAGATATTTTTAACTTATTAATTACAGCCTTATCTTTTGATGACAATAGTGAATGAATCATGTCCCAAAAACCCTTAGAATCTGACCATGCTGCCTCCAATTGTTTTCTTAAAGAAATCAACTTTGGCCTGTTTTATTATTTTACTGACCTTATTCTATAGGGACCTATAAGCTAATAATAATATCGTGAAGGGAGATTGTAGGCATCCCATGCCAAATTTATTTGTTTAACCCAGGACTTAATGTCCTTTGAAGACCATTTATTGTTGGATCCCCTTACCCTTCACATTGGGAGAAGAAAATCTTGAACAACCAATAACTGTTGGCAAAAACAGTCAATAGCACAATCAGGATCAGGAATAACACCATCTTGTTCAGAGAGTGGAAGTCAATCATTGCTGGGAGCAGCAGGAGCATTTGAAAGTGGTATAGGAGGTGAGGCAGAATATTCAACCAAATAACTTTAAATCTAGCATTTTTTCATACTTGTATGTAAGCTTACCAGCTAGTCAATATGTAAAAGTAAGGTAGACTGATGTATGAGACACAACGTCATGAGGTCTCTCATTGTAGGTGGGTATGCTGGTGTTACTCTTCCCTGCCCCTCACAAGATGCATAGCTCTGTGGTTTGTCCATGCACCAGGTTTGCATGTTATATAGGCATCTAAGAATTACTGCTTATTATTGTAAATCATCATTGTTAGCATCTGACAGGGGCTGTTTTGTGTCATCATCTGTCATATGTGTTGTGGATGCATGTAGAAAACATGATCAAAAGAACAGGAGGAGAAAGAGATGCAAAGGGGGTAGGAAAGGGGCAGATAAATGCTCCGACATGCCAGTTTTACTAAGTACATGCTCTGCAAGTAGTGGTGGTGGAGAAGAAGCTTGTCACAGTGGAACAGATAATGGGAGTCCTGGTCATGGGACTGTGAGGGCAAGGATGGAGCCCAAGATAGTACAGCCAAAGAAACCATGGTTCATTAATCCCATGAAAAAAACTAACATTTTCACTCTCACTTCATTGCAAGTGGTCTTCTTCAGTCTCTGATGGTTATCTGCATCATGTGATGAAACCATTTTGAGCAGTCCAGGAGCAAATCAGTTTCACCCTCTTCCTTCATAACAAAAAAAAAAACTACCAGTTCCCCTAATTGGGATAGAAGTGATCAATCCAATAATGTAAAGTGTAGTCCACTCAAAAAAAAAAAATCATCTTGGATTTGTTACCCAATTCCACAAATCCACCCCCCCCCCCAATCGGCACTAATGGTAATAGTGGCTTTTGAAAACAGCATAAGGGAAGGCCTGAATGAGTTCAGTTTTATGATTCATGTTTTCTTTGCACATTAATAACATAATAATAATGTTAAACCTCCAGATAATCCTAAATACTATAAAGAGAGTTGCAGTAGTCCAGTCTAGGGGTAACAAAGGCAAGGACTATTTATTGCCATACCAGCAGGCACAATATGCAGTTTGATTCTGGCAAAATTATTAAAATATTATACAATGGCAAGGACATTTCCTGGACTCTGATTGGTCAGTGTGTCCCTGAGACAGTGATGTTATTACACAATAACATCACTGTATGGATATCCTCCAGCATGCTGATTATTTTTTTCAGGAACAAAGATATATTTGCACACTAAAACTCTACTAAAACCTTTTCTAAATATTTTTTTTATTTTGTATAACATCGAGCCATTGTATAATTGCAATTAGGCACTCCAAGGTGTGTGTTATTGTGTAATAATGTCACTCCTGAGGTGGTGGAAGCACTCGGCTTCACCTCGTGCTTCAACCCACCCCAGGAGTGACGTTGTTACACGATAACACTCACCTTGTCATACCTTATTGCTTAAATAAAAGCCATTGTTTAAATACAGCTGACACCTACTGTTATAATGTTAGCTTGCAGTCCACAGTGACGTCCACATCCTTTACAGCATTAACAGATCTAAGAAGTTTGCTATTTAAAGATGGTAAAAAATCCAAGCCTCTTCACTTATCATCGCTGACCTGCACTGAGTTGGTTTGACCGTCAATACCTCTGTCCTTCTGTGGTTGAGGCATAAGTAATTGGAGGCTATCTAATCACTGATTCCCTGGAGGTAGCGCCATAACACATGGTGTACTTTATCACTCTGCCTGGGTCTATTTCAATCTATGCTTATGTACAATTAGTGTAGAAATATAACCTGTGCATATACTGTTTACATTTGCTGTGATTTTTACTCATTGTTACCCTTATATATTATGTTGATGCCTTTTAACTATTACAGCTGTAGGCACTATCTGCATACCTTTTTAACCTCCTGTGTTGTACCTGAAAATAGGCATATGTTTGTCTAGTATGCTTACATGGTCAATAAAAGCTTGTTTATTTTTATTTATTTATTTATGGTAACTGGGTAGGTGCACTGGACATAGGAATGCCTATTTTCAGACACAAGCCGGGAGAGTTCAAGTCACAATACATAGTACACTCATTTGAATAACGAGCAAGTTAACCTAGGATATATGTAACAAGGAACAAGATCAGTAAACAATAGCAACATGCAGAAAATAGAGGCACACCAATAACATGGTGCAGCAGCATTTGAATAATTAGGCAAATGATTCAGTGGTTAGCAATGAACAATAGGCCATCAATTCATTCTAAGCCTTTAGGGATGCAAGAACAGAAAGACATACGAAGGGAACAGCATTATTCATAAGTGCACACAGTGGTAAACAATATGTCCAGATTAGATATACTGGAGGGTGTTTGGATGAGGGGAAATGAGGAAAAGAAGCATTGAGTAGGTCAGCAGTAAGTGCAAAAAGAAAAACTGAGAGCCAAGAGTAGAGCTATCAAAGTGTGGGGTGTTCCATTGGAGAGTTCAAGGTGTATGAAAACAGGTGCAGGTACAGGTTGATTGAAGAGGTCTCCTTAGCTGGTGCTTAAAGCAAGAGTGTGTAGAGGCAAGGGGAATGGGAGCAGGTAGTGAGTTCCAGTATTGAGGGGAAAGATATGAGAAGGCCTGAGCACACATTGCCAATTTGCATTTCAGTATATGGAAAATGGATTGATCACCAGAACGAAGTGTGTAGTGGGGGCTAAGATTAACCAGAAACTGAGCAAGGGTAGGAGGCAATCCAGTGTGAGAAATGCTATCAGTAATGGTGCCAAGTGAGTAAAGATGGTGAGCTGTGGGGGAGAGCTGGTAGAGGTACTCATAAAGATGGCAGTGATGTGTCAAGTAGTGAAAGGCCAGGGCAAAGCGGCAAATACTGTTGTAAATTGTGTCCCATTTGTGAAGGCTATCTTTTTAGCTCTAGCATAAGTGACTGAGCTATAGGTGAGAGCAGAGAGGAGTATACCCTGGTCAATAGCCACTCTGGTGGTGGGAATTAGGTTATGGCTGGTGCTTTAAGGCATACCAATTTTGACGTTAATGGCTTTACATGTACTAGTGATGTGGATGTTGAAGTCAAGAGAGGGGTCAACGGTCACACCCAGATATTTGAAGGAGTTACATAGCTACATAGATACATAGACAGTGTCGGCAGATAAGGGCCTATGGCCCACCTAGTCTGCCCATTTGAGCTTGTAAGTTCAGTTTGTTTTCCTAGAAGTCTATTTCCCCTTACCCCTGACCTCTAGAATTCCTTTATGTCTATCCCATGCATTCTTAAATCCCGTGATTGTTTCAGCCCCACCACTTCCTCTGGCAGGGTGTTCCACTTGTCCACCACCCGTTCTGTGAAGAAATTCTTTCATGTTTCCTCTGAATCGTCTCCTCCAACTTCATCCCATGCCCTCTAGTCCCGAAACATCTTTTTCGCTAAAATAGTGTTTTCCTGCACCCTGTTCCTCCCTGTAAGATACTTGTATGTCTCTATCATATCCCTCTCCCTCCTCTCCTCCAGGGAGTACATGTTCAGTTCCTTCAACCTGTCATAGGACTTGTGATGCAACCCATGCACCATCTTTGTTGCCCTCCTCTGAACCTTCTCTACCCTGTCTATGTCCTTACGTGAGGTATGGTCTCCAGAACTGTACACTGTACCCAGGTGGGCCTCACTAGTGTCTTGTATAGCGGAATTATGACCTCCCTTTCCTGCTGGTGATGCCCCTGCCTATACATCCCAGCATCCTATTTGCTTTACCTGATGCCTTGTCACACTGTTTCCCTACCTTGAGGTCATCAGAGATGACAACCCCAAGATCCCTTTCCTGCTTGGTGCATGCTATATCCTCACCCCCAACTGATATATTGTGCCAGGGTTTTGTGTCCCCATATGCATTATCTTGCACTTCTTTGCATTGAATTTCAACTGCCAAACCCTTGACCATACTTCAAGTTTCTGCAGGTCCCTTCATTCTGTCTACACCCTCTGGTGTGTCTACTCTGTTACAGAGCTTTGTGTCATCAGCAAACAGTGAAATTCTGCCTTCTATATCCTGTCAATGTCACTGATGAAGATGTTGAATAGGACCGGTCCCAGCACTGATCCCTGTGGTACCCACTGGTCACTCTTCCTCTGTGGAGTGACAGCCATTTACTACCACCCTCTGTGTCCTGCCACCCAGCCAGTTACCTACCCACCACACTACTGTCCTGCCCACACCCATAGTCCCCAGTTTGTGTAATAGTCTTCTATGTGGCACAGTGTCAAAGGCCTTGCTGAAGTCCAGATAGGCCATGTCCACTGCCTCCCTGATCCACCTCCCTAGTCACCCAGTCAAAAATTCAATGAGGTTGGTCTGACATGACCTCCCCTGGTGAAACCATGCTGCCTTGGGTCCTGTAGTCCATTGACAACCAGATGTTCCACCAATCTCTCCTTCAGTAGTGCTTCCATGATCTTTCCCACTACCGAGGTGAGGCTGACTGGTCTGTAGTTCCTGCTTCCTCTTTGTTCCCACTTTTGTATAAGGGGACCATCTGCTGTCCTCCAGTCTTTGGGTACCTCCCTGTTTCCAGTGATTGGCTGAACAGGATAGCCAGAGGTTCAGCCACCACCCTCTTAGTTCTTAAGGACCCTGGGGTGCACCCCATCTGGCCCCATTGCTTTATCAGCTCTTATTACTTCCAGTTCCTTCAGGACCCTTTCTCGTGTAAAGGGACTTGTGTCCATTTCTGCACCATTCTCACCCCTTGTACTCCCTTCAGACCCATTACCCCCCTCTTCCTTAGTAAAGACTGAGTAGAAATACCTATTCAATATGTCAGCTTTACTGTTGTCATCCTCCACGTGGCTCCCATCCTCCCCCTTCAGTCTCACTATCCCTCCCTTTGTCCTTCTTTTTTCACTTATGTACCTGTAAAAGGTTTTGTCCCCTTTAACCACTGATTTTGCAATGTGTTCTTCTGTCTGAGCTTTGGCTTCCTTACTGACTTCCTGCCTCCTTTGTTTCTCCTGGTACTTCTCCCTATCCCCTTCTGCCTGTGTCTTTGTATTGCCTGAATGCAGTCTTTTGGCTTTCACTCTTTGCTACCTCTTTGAGAAACCATAATGGTCTCCTCTTTCTTTTCCTCTTCTAACCTGCTTAATGCATAATTCTGTTGTTCTTATAATCCCCATTTTAAATACTGCCCACTGTTCCTCAATCCCTGATTCCTGTCCCATTCCCTTAATGCCTCTTTCAAGCATCTCCCATTTTCCCAAAGTCTGCCCCCTAAAATCCAGGATCCGTGTTTTGTGTGGTTTGGTTCTGCTCTTTCTGTGATTTCAAACCACAATGACTGGTGGTCACTGTTACCCAGGTGCTCCCCACTGTTACCCCATCACACTGTCCCTGTTTGTGAGCACAAGGTCCAGTATTGCCTTCTGCCGAGTTGGTTCCATGACCAGTTGCTTGAGGAAGGCACCCTGAAGGAGTCCAGGATAAATCTGCTCCTAGTTGATGCTGCTGCTGGGATGCTCCAGTCTCGTCTGGTATATTGAAGTCTCCAACTAGTACTACCTCACCTTGTCTGCCATCCTTTGGATGGCTAGCATCAACTCCCTATCTGTTTCTTCCTCCTGGGCTGGTGGTCTATAGACCACACCTGTGCGGATGGCTGGCCCCATTTTCCTTTCCAGCTTAACCCACAGTATCTCTCCCCATTTTGTTCCTCCTGGATCTGTGTGGCCCTTATGTCATTTTTCATACAGTGCCCTCCTCCTCCCTTCCTGCCTGCTCTGTCTCTTCTGAATATGTTGTAGCCAGGTATGGCCATCTCCCAGTCATGGTTATCATTACACCAGGTTTCAGTGATGGCCACAATGTCCAGGTCTGACTGTACCATGACAGCCTCCAGATCTTCCATCTTGTTGCTAAGGCTCCTGGCATTTGCACACATGGCTTTCCATGATTTGACCTCCTAGACTGCTTCACTGTTCTACTCCAGCCCTTCCATGGTTGTCATTTATCCCTGGTTCTCCTTGCTGTCTGCCCTTCTGCTGAATTTTGCCCCTTTTCTGCTTATCCACCTTTTGGACACTAATCTCCAACTTTTACACACTGCTTTGCAGAGATAGCCACTCCTCTGGTTCACTGGTTCCATTACTAGCTGTGGGGGGTGAACAAGTAGGTACCATCCTTGCTGGCCTGCCAACCCCCTTTGCTAGTTTAAATGCTTGTCAATGTAGCATTTAAACTTATCATTGAGTGCTTGGATTCCCCTCCAGGATGGATGCAGGCCGTCAGGCTTGAACAAGCTTGAGTTTACACAGGTAAGGATGGAGACATCAAGGCCAGAGACTGATAGCTGCCCAGAGCACATCCTTAGTCTAGGTGCAGATCCAAACAACATAGAGAGAGTTTTACTGGAGTGAAGTATAAGCTTATTCTTGGAGATCCAGTCAAGGATGCTGTGGAAATCTGAAGTAAGATTGGTGTTAAGGCAGGAGATAGCCATAGCACTATGGGTACAGCACAAGGTCATCTGCATAGAGTAAAGAACAGCAGTTAGGAGCATGTAGAGATATGTCATTTATAAAGATAGAGAACAGAAAGGGGGCCAAGGATGGAGTCTTGGGCACCCCAACGTTAATAGTAGAAAGGTCAGAGTTGGCAGAACAGAACCAGGTGAACTGTTTTCTGTTAGTGAGGTTACAATCATGCCAGGCCACTACTTCAGTGGAGAATCCAAGAGAAAGCATTGCATTTTAGTCTTGAGGAGGGTGTTGTCAACAAGATCAAAGCCCTTAGTTAGGTCAATGAATACTGTTCCTGTCATAAGTCCATTGTCCATAGCAGATTTAGTGTCATTTCTAAATTGCAGGAGAGCAGTGGTGGTGCTATACCCCTTTCAAAAGCCAGGTTGTAAGGCAGAGAGGAGGTTCTTGTCTTGTAGGAATTCAACAGTTTGGAGTGAGACAATGTTCTCAAGCAGCTTACTTAGGACAGAGAGAATAGTGATTGGGAGATAGTTTGTGATAGATTTGGGGTTACCCATCTTTTTTTTTTTTTTTTTTCCTCCTCTCCCCTGCAGTCCCCCTCTCTTGGAGACACTCGGCCTTTCAGCCTCGCTCCTGCCTGTGGACCAGGGCAGTCCATCCCCCACAGAGCCTTGGTTTACCCCCAGGCGGAGTACGGGGTGGGGGCCCTACACCCAGACTTGCTGGAATTTCGTCGGGATGCTGTCTCTGGGCGGGCAGGGGCTATGGTCGGGGCCTAGTGTGATCTACCGGGGACCGCAGGTGCTTTCGGTGTTCTTACTCGCGGCGTTGTCCCCTGACATCAAGGCGCTGGCGCCCGGCGTCTGTGCATCACCCCCTTCTTCCTGCCATCGGCCTTGCTGCGCCTCAGGTCTCCACCTGGGGACAGATCAAGCGCCGGGCTCTGGATCCCCTCCCCGGAAGGGCGAGCAGTCCCTAGGATGCTCAAGCCCTCTCCCCCGGCCCGGCTCCCCTCCAGCTTCCCGGGCTGGTTTCACGAACCGGGTCGCGCGTCATAGCAGAATCCAACCACAACAAGGGCTGGCGTGGGGTTACCCATCTTGAAAACAGGGATGATCCTGGTGGTCTTCCACATGCAAGGAACTGTGCCATATCAAATTGATAAGTTTAAGATCCTGGCCAGGGGGAAGCAATTAGGGAGGCATCAAGTTTAAGGAGTCTGGGCTTGAGGCCATCCGCACCAGTACTGCAGCTGTTGGATATTGTGCAGAGTAGCTTCTGGACCTCCTTTTTTGTCACCACACAAAAACAGAAGTAGGGAAAACAGAGGAGATATTCCCAGGATCTTAGGTGGATACACTTTGAACAGGGAGGGAGCTAGTATAATCAGTTAGATCAGAGAGTACTGGCCATTCAGAACTATATCATAAGAGGACTGAGTATATTTCAATCCCATAAAGCTCTTTATATGTGTCCAGAACCTCTTGGAGTCACCTGCTAAATAAATAAATATTTGTCCCATCAGTAGTGCAGGACAGTAAGAGCAGAGTAGCAGTGAAATTCAACATCATGCCATCTTATGATCTCACCCTATGGAAACATGTTCATGGTGAATAGCATGTGTGCAAGGATTGAGCCTTGTGGAACTCTACAGGTGAGCACAGCCACTCCAGAGATGAGATGTTGACTGGTTCAGAAAACAACAAATCCTCAACTGTGTTGTTTTTTTCTGTGTGTTGGAAACTTTCAATAAAGCATACTTAATAGCAGGAAAAAAAAGAAAACAACAAATCCTCATCATTTTTCTCATCCACATCAATCATGAATCACATTTTCCTCATCATGCATCACTGCAGCTTGTCAATGGCATCACATTCTTCCCTGTCTGCACATTACACAGAGATTGTACAATATATCCAGCACTGTAGGATGCGGTACTATGGCCATGAGAGTGTGCAGTACACTATAGTTTATGTTATTTAATGGTACACAGGTCAGCACTTGCTCTATGTTACTCATCTGACTGATTGTTTATTTCTGATTTAATTCCTAAAGCTTTTTCTGTTTGTTGGTTTGTATTGACTGTTATACTTCAGTTGTTTAACAGGTTGCTGTTTGTATCTCTTAATTATTGTAGCATTTATTATACTGTATCTGTATCCTTGCTGCTGTATTTACTTTTTCCCCCTCCTCCTCTCCCCCAGGATGTATCTGGAAACGAGCATTAACTTGCTCAGCAGCATGCCTTTCCTAGTGAAACTTTTAAATAAATATATACATTTATTATCACCACCACCATGACCTCTCAAGTGATCATCAACAACACAACACCAGCCACCAGTGTCACTACAGCCACTTATCTTCTGTGGGCATAGACAATTATCTGTCTGCCTTGAGGCACTATAGATAGTACACTTATTTATCATCTTCATGACTCATTACATAATAGCAAACAAAGCATGACTCCAGCATCCAGTGTCAGTGTCAGAAGAGTCACCTGTGCACCATGGGTGTGGAAAGATTTCTGTCTGCCTTGAGGCACTGTGCAGTAAATAATATTGTTTATTTTTATCATCATGACTTGTCACGTGTTCATTCCGAAATCATGTTTTCTTGTCATATCAATAAAAAAAATTCGACAGTATATAAAGATTATATTACTATCATGAGCTACTCCAATAATTTTATTGTTATGTCACTCATGTCATGGGGTCTTGGTCTGCTGCACTCCTGTGCCAGTACCAGCAGAAGCACAAAAAAACAGTGTCTAGGCACTCATTTCACAATTCATTGGGGAGTGGTGATGTCTCCTGATCTGTAGCCATTCTCCCTTGTAGAAGACATGTTCTTTCCAAGACTCTTGCATGTAGAATGAAAGCACGAATGAAGCATTTTGTCGTGCTTCTCATTGCCTAGGCATGTCAGGCCCAGACAGTGTATGCAGTGGCTTGTGCTTCAGTACCTTATTTTTTCCCACTACATGAACCGGCTTCCAAGGTGCAGAATAAGCACCCCTTCCCATAGGACTTCCAATGGTGAATACATTTGAATGCCAAACATAACAATATTTAAAAAGTTCTACAAAAACACGATGAAATATACTACTGTATTATCACACAACTATTTTTTCTTGGCACAAATAAGGCCAGCAGCATGTTGTTTATTGCTGCAGGGCTGATCATGAGATCATGTCATGGGTGATGTGTCAATCTATTAACAGATCAAAAGGAAAACAAAATATCCCTTTATCCTGTTAATTGAATCACACTGATTTGTGCAGAGATCTGCTTGGTTATGTCACCCAGCTGGATACAGCCTCCATCTCTGACGCAACTGAAGTTGCCAACACTTTTAAACATTTCTTCACCTCCTGTGTCCTCTCCATATTTCTTCTCTGTCTGCCTTTTCCCCCTCCTGCCAGCCCTTCACCTCAAATGTCTCCATCTCTCCCAATATCTAACCTAGCATTTTTTTTCCTTCTCTTTGGTCACCTCAGAGACCACCCTGCCTGCCTTACTCCCTCCTAATCCCTGAAAGCCCTAATGGGCTAGGTAGTAATCTTCTTCTTCTTCATCTCTCCATGCTGGCCATTGCTAATCTCCTGCCTCTCTTCTTAATCTTTTTTTTTCCAACTTGGATCCATTTCCTGTCCTTGAAGCAGGCTCTAGTTTTCCATATAAATAAATGGGGTGCATCTTCCTCCCCAGGTAATTATCAGCCTTTATCCTCCCTCCCTGACCTGGCTAAGCAGAAGGAAATACTTGTTCTCTCCCAGCTATCTACTTTCCTTGACTCTTCTTTAATTTCTGCTTTCTAGTCTGGCTTCCGCAAATACTATTCCACCATCTCCTCCCTCATTCAGATCACTGACTCTGTTCTGAAAGGTATCAACCATGGCGTGTTCACTGTGACCATTTTCATAGACTTGGCAAAGGCCTTCAGTACTGTCATCCACTTCTATTGTGTAAGTTAGGTGCTATGGGCCAATTTGACTTGGCAGCTGGGTGATTCTGCTCCTACCTTTAGAATCAACTACAGTTAATCCAGGTAGGTAATGCCCTATCCACCTCCCCACACATTAAGTCAAGTGTCCCCAAGGTCTCCATCCTCTGACCAATCCTTTTCTCATATTCTTATGTGACCTTTCCTCCACCTGCATCTCCTCACACATCCATGTGTGCAGATGACACAGTTCTATTTGCTTTTGGTGTTTTGATCCTTATGCTGGTCTCATCCAACCAGCATGAATTTTACCATATACAATGTTGGTTCTGTGCAAACCAGCTCTCACTAAATGCTACAGACTATTGTGTGTGTGTGTGACTTTTGGCACTAGAGTGAGACCAGCAAGGTTCCAACATACCCCTGCCTTCAAGACTCTGGATGGCAGCCTGCTTAAAGAGGTATCCTCCTTCTAGTACTGAGGGGTGTGGGCTTAACCAGAACCTTAGCTTTTCACCCCACACTGACCCCATGCATAAGACACACTGTCCTAAGCTTGGTATGCTGTGCCATAACAAATCCTGCCTTTCTCGTCAGCCCTGCTGTGAGATCAACCTCAAGATGACCTTGCTGGTGTTTGGCTATATACAGTATATGACATCTACACTGCTGAACCAAACTCTGCACTTAATAGGGTAAACCTTACTTCCATTTCTTTTGCTGCATCCCCATTAGTGTTCCATTTTTCTCTCCCATTACTGCCCTCTGAATGTAAATCTCTCTCCTCCTTAGTGGTCTGTTGTCTCTTGCACTGCTCCTCCTTCCTGGTTAACTGCTGGCTTGACACTTTTCCCCTGTACCTCTCCTCTCTCTTGAACCCTGCCATCCAATCCACACATGCCTTCTTATCATCTGATGCTTGTTTCTTTCTTATCCCTCACTGTAGACCTGTAACATGCCTCTACTGTCTCTATTCACATTCCAGTACTGAAGCTTCCTCCTTTTCCACATCTGTCTCTTACCCAACCTTCGTTCTCTAGAACCAATCTTATTTATTAATTTATTAATTTTTGTTTACTGGGTAAGTGCACTAGAAAAAACTTTGCCTAGTTTCTGGCATGACCCAGGAGAGTTACAATACAGAGGAAAACAGCAAGCTTGGGAGACAATACATTACATGATTTTGTACAAGGATTGGCAAAACTTGAATAACTGCATCAGTCATTTCAGCAGTACATGGGGAGAGTGATTACAGACAGAGGACACATCACATTTTGGAAACAGTACATTACATGTCTTAGTGCGAGGGTTACGAGAAACATGATCAACTATTTCAGTCATTTCGGCAGTGCAAGACCTTAATGACAAGAATTCAAACATAGCAGTTACAGTATACAACAGTACTGTGGGGCATGTCAGACAAATGTAAAGTGCCTAGAAATTTGGGGGGAGACATACTAAGAGGAAGTGACAGGGTTCGGATTACATGTGCATTTGTCAGAGCCCAAGAGGGATGGACTGAGATCATTTTTGAAGGCCTGGTGTGAATCTGAGTGTTTGCAGAAATTGTCAGGGAGTTTCAAAGTTTGGGAGCAGACACAGGGAAAGCTTGTTCCCCCATTTTCATGCCATGTGGAATGCTAAGAAAGACTTTTCAGCAGACCTCAGTGGGTAGATCTGGGTTGATTGGCTTAACATGCAGGCCAGGGTCTCTGGTGTACCAGATCTAATGATGTTATCTATTGTACAACCTACAGCATATATACAATAGGAGATAGGAGAGAGCTATCTGACACTTGAGTATAACATTCAGTGATGCGTGCATCTGGGTATTGACAGTGCAAATCTGCAGATGTTATTGTAGCACGTGTCCCATTTTTGCCGGACTCCTTTTTTGGCATCATGGTATGTCATTAATCCACATGTTAGGTTAGGTCTAAGAACCCCCTGTGCAATGGCCAGTTTAGCTGCAGTGTTAAGAGAGGACCTGGTTTTATAGGCCAGTCCCAGTTTCATATCTATGGCTTTGCATGTGTTAGTTATGCTCTGATTAAAGTCAAGTGAAGGGTCAAGTGTTATTCCTAGATACTTGAAGGAGTCAACCACTTCCACAGGGAGCCATCTGGGCCTGGAATTATCAGAGCTGTTCCACTGGCTTAGATCCTTGGTGCTGAGCCAAATAACATAGAAATAGTTTTTTTGGCATTCAGTAGTAGCTTGTTTTGTGTTAGCCAGGAATGTAGACAACAAAATCCATATTTAGGGTAGAATTGATAATGATTATGTCCTTGGCACTGGTGTACAGAACCATGTCATCCACATTCAGAATAGGGGGAGGAGGAACCAGGCATCTTTGGCATCCTATTTACAAACTGAGAGAAGAGCAGTGGGCTTAGAATCGATCCTTGAGGGACCCCGATACTGGTGGGAAAGAGAGATCAGATTTGCATTTATCTATTTGCAAGAATTTCCTTCATCCATTGAGATAGCTTTCAAACCAGAAAATAGAGTCCAGGGAGAAACTGAGTGTGGCCAGTTTTGATAGCAGCAAGGGGTGGCCCACCAAGTTGAATGCCTTTGTTAAGTCAACAAAAACTGCACCTGTACATAAGCCCTTGTCCATGGCAATTTTTTACATCATTTGTAAAATTGATGAGTGCCGTGGTTGTACTCTGATCCTTTCTGAAACCATGTTGAGCTGGAGAAAGTAGATTATTCTTGTATATGCAGTCGGTGACCTGAGTGGCCACAACTTTTTCAAGAAGCTTGTTCAAAATCAATAATATAGCAATTGGTCGGTAATTGCTCATGTCCTTGGTATCCCCTTTTTATGTTTGGGTAAAACCCCTGCAGTTTTCCAGAGTGACAGTACTGTCTTTGTACAGAGTGAGAGACTGAAGATCCTGGTGACCGGCGCAGCAAGGACTGGGGCTGCGATTTTTAGGAACCTGGAATAAGCCCATCAGACACTGCAGTGTCAGTGGCTCAGTAGGTAGCACACTCGCCTTGAGGCCAGGAGATCAGAGGGCTGTGGGTTCAGTTCCCACATCTGGCACTTGGGTTAATATCCCAGTGCTGACACTGTAGAGCAGCATGAGATGGGTGCTGCACTTCTGAGGTTCCGTCTTTCGGATGAGACATTAAACTGAGGTCCCATCTGCCTGGATTGATGGTAGTTCAGGTGGATGTTAAAGATCCCATGGCACTTATCAAAAAGAGTAGGGGAATTTCCCCGGTGTCCTGGCCAAATTTTCCTCATTCACTAAGAATACCACCAACAGCTTAATCTGGTTCAAGGTCAGTTGGCATTCATCTGTATCCCCCTTCCTCGGGTCGTGCCTGAAAATAGGCATGATTTGTCTAGTGCACTTACCCAGTCAACAAAAACTAAATAAATAAATAAAAATAAAGACCCAGCCAATCTGTATGCTGAGATTGTTCTCATTAATAGCAGTACTTCTGCCATTTGTTACCTCTCTGAGGCTAAGCACTGTGGTAGCAGTTTACATGTTGCTGGGTGGTGGAGCTGGGAACTGGCAAGTAAGCTTCTAGAATTTTGAGAGATCTGAAAAGTGATGGTTTAGTTCATTTGCTATTGTATTAATATTGTTACAGTTCACTCCTTCAAGTGTCATATCCTTGTAACCCTCCTGTCAGGGGCTCACCTGTTGCCCCCAAAGGGCTGCCCCTGTCTTTCCATTTCCCCATCTGGTCTCCTTGCTGACCTGAGCCCCATTTGGCTCCATGAGTATCCATCCAGCCCTCACAGTAGTTTTTGGCCTAGAAAGAGGCCGGAGGACCTAAACAGTGGAGCCACCATGTTTGGTGCTGCACTTCTATGCAGGTGTGGCTCAAGCATGCACAGTGGTGCACGTGTGTTTTCTGGCCATTCCTGTGGCTGCTCGGATACCTCTCTGGTACGGCCAGTCCATTAGATGGGCAGTACGGGGACTGGAGACATGGAGGAGGTGCAAGAGGAACCTCTTGAGGCTTTCTTTAAGGAGTGCCTATCAGGGTTGGGGATAACCTCATGAATACTAATGAGGCAAGGGGAATAATGAGCAGAGTCTGCCTGCTGCCTGGGGACAGTGAGAAACAGCAGCAGTGATTGGCTGGGAACCGAATGCAAATAATAAACTCTGCAGCTGGATAATAGAGGAAAGAGACTGCTAAGGAACTTTGGGGCAATTGGCGAAATAAAGTGTTTATTTTGGCTGCACTAGAACTTTGAATTAGGAACTTGTATGGATTCTTTTGGACTGTGTTTACTTAGCAGCCATACTGCAGCCTTGTGACCCCTGTTCAGCCAATCGGAGGACCAGGATTTTGGCAACCGACTTTAGTATTTTTCAGAGGACTTAAAGGGGAAAAATATGAAGAAATACTTGGTGCCCTTTTGTACAGCCAATCAAGCATTGAGGAATCCTAAAGCATACTATTTGTTCAAGGAGACAGTGATTTGAGCCATTGGGGAGCTGCCAGAGAACTCCCAAAACCCAAGGACTGTTGGTTCTGAGTTCAGTTTGGCAGGTGCCCCTCCAAAGGGAGGGGGGCTCCAGCCCCTCTGCAGAGGAATAGAGCTGGAAGGCTTGGAAAAGACCTGCCTGGGGGTTGACAGACACTTTTCCCCCAAGGTCTGCAGGTCTCCCTGTCCCATTCAGGAGGAAGTTTGATCAAGGAATCCAGTTTGCAGTTTCAGCAATGGGAGTCTCCCTGATATGCAGAGGCTCACCAAAGTGGCTAAGGTTGGTCTTCAAAGAAGAAGTGCATCAGCAAGGTTTTGACTAAAGGTTTGTAAGGAACAATTTGTCTGAGTTTGAAAGTGCAACAAGAAATTCTACACCAGAATGGTGAGAAGCAAGGATACAAAGTTCAGGGAAGGAAAAAGGTTCTGTCTGTACTCTGGTTGGACTTAACATCACAACAAAAAGGGAGGACATTGGTCCTAGGAAAAGGAAAATGGAAGGCTTTGGTTTACAGAAGCTTAGTATGGGAGTCTCCCAGACTCATGGAGGCTTGCCCAGTAGAACCAGGTAGTCTTCAAGAGGAGAGAAGAGAGCCTCCTCTGATTCCTCAGAACCTGTACTGTGAAGAAAAGTGGTTTCCTGTGTCTGAGTTAACGGACTGGTCGAGGAAAGAATGTGTTTGGTCAGTGTTAAGTTTAGAGTCCTTGGAGGGAAGCATGGTGTCAGAGCAACACCACCACATTGACTCTCCTCCTACAGAGACACAATCAGCCCGACTGTGGCTACAGTGCCCATGGAATTCCACCGACATGCCCCCCACAGCATTAGCAGGTGCACCATCGGGCACTACAAAGATGGCTGCAGCAACCAGGAATCCTCTCCCGAGATGGAACGGGAGGATGTCAGCGGAGTACGTGGAGAGTTTCAAGAGCCACAATCTGCTGGTCGTAGATGGCTATACGTACCAGCTGGAACAGATCCGCGGTGAGTGGACATACTGGAAATGCTGCGAATATACCACAGCATGTTGCAAGGGACAGACGCTGACAGTCACTGGGGCCACACCAACACTGTCGGGCACCCACAATCATGTGTCTGACACTGCGGGGGTAGGGGTACAGTATGTAAGGGAAGCTGTCAAGAGGAGGGCCCAGGACACCAATAAGAGCAGCCAACAGATTGTCATGATGTGCTGCTCAGATGTCAGCGAAGCCATGGAGGCAGTCTACCCCCAGTATCCCTCCTGAAGAGGTCTGCCCAACGGGTGTGGAGGAGTGCACAGCAGGTGCCAGTAGACCCCACAAGCATAATGGAGCTTACCATCCCTGAGGAATACCGCAGGGTACTGGCAGGTGAGCCCTTCCTCATGTTCGAGTCTGGGGGCACCACTGAGCATAGGTTTCTCTTGTTCAGCACCAGCAGGAACCTGGAGTACCTGCAGCCCATCCTGGTTTGGGGATGGCACCTTCAAGTGCTGTCCCCACCACTTTCAACAACTGCATACCTGCATGGGGTGGACGGGGCCACAGTACTGCTTGCTGTGTACGTCCTCATGTCTAAGAAGACTGTTGCAGCATACATGGAGGTGTTCCGTAGGGTGACAGAGCTGTGCCCTGTAAGCAGCCAACAGCATATGCTGATTGACTTTGAGATGGCACTTACAGGGTGCTGTGGAACGTCTTTCCACAGCTTGATGTCCATGGGTGTTTTTTTCATCTGTGCCAGTGCATCTGATGGCAGATACAGCAACATGCAGAGCTCATGAGGATGTACATCAGTGATGACGTCTGTGCCATGCACCTCCGCATGCTGCCTGCCCTTGCGTCTTTGCCCCCCAAGGATGTCTGTGCCATGAATGAGGAGCTCTGTGGCTGGCCCTATTTTACAGAGCATGAGGAGGCTTTCACCCTCGTCCTCGATTACATCGAGGACACCTGGCTGGGCAGACTTGTGCACAGTGGGCACCACCGCAAGCCGCTGTTCCCCATCCCTGTGTGGACCTGCCACACATCTGTCAGGGAGGGGATGCCATGCACGAACAATGCCATTGAAGGCTGGCACAGGGCATTCAACTCCCTGCTGGACATGGCACATCCCACTCTATGGTAGTTCCTTGATGTCCTGCAGAGGGACAGTGGCTGATGGAGGTCACGCTGATGCAGGTCATGTCTGGCCAGACTATTGGGAGATCCCGTAGGCAGTGGAGGGAGATCACCAGGAGGCTGTCAGAGCTTGTTGGCCAGTATGGTAGTGGGAGTCGCAGGGACTACCTCATGGACTGGCCTTTAACATTACCCTCCAGATATGAACTCAGGGGAGCTTTGAGGGGGTGCATGTTTACTAGCCCCATGTGTAGCATCCCCAGCTGCTGCCTGTCCATGTGCCTGTGGTTTGGGTCCAGTGTTGGACTGCTGTCTGCCATTGTCATTTTACGTGTATGTGCCTGCTGAGCTGCTGAACCCTGCCTTCTGCTACTGTCTTGCCATCCACTGTGGTTTGCCTTATTGCCCGATCTGTCATTCAGCTGCCTGTTGGTGCCTGCCATTGTGCTGTGTGGGGGGGGGGTGCCTGACGTTGGGTCGCTGTTGGTGGTGTCTGTGCATGGTGCAGCATTCTGTGACCAGTTGTGTCTGTGGTCATTGGGGTGTGCATTGCAGGTGCTTGTGTCAGGCATCTGACTGTTAGTCTGGTTTGTGTTGGGGTTGTTTGCAGCATTTCCCTGGTGTCACTGTGGGGGGTGTCACCACATGCACTGTTGCTTTTCTGTGGTGCTTCCCTTTGGAGGAGCCCAGTTTGAATTTGCCTAAGTCTGACTGAGACTGTGTGCTCAGTTAGAGTCCAGAGGTTGTGTCCTGCAACCGGCCACAGCTGCCATGATGGTATGTGATGGCTGAAGATGACTTTGATAGCTGGAGGTGACTAAAATTATAACCAAAAATTGACCACTTTGCTATGAAGCAGAAAGACACAAAAGAAACGCTTATCTTCAATCTGGAGCCAGGTAAGGAAACAGGCAACCCTGATTGAGTGGGGTCAACTGGGCCACAGGGAGGCAGAAGCACGTGCCCAGGTGCTAGGGCACTCTGGACCCATTGAAGGAGCTGGAATGTGGGGTCATTCCTGGGTCTGGGTTTACTCGTGGCCTGGAAAGCCTTGCGGATGTGCTCTGCATCTGGTCTGGAAACAGGCTGAAGGGGAAAAGTTACTAGACCTTCATTCAAGTTGGAAGATACAAGCTGCAGAGTTCCAGCTCCAGCTCTCAAGCTTTTTAAGATCCAAATCCAGAGTTGTGCTGTTCCATCTTCCCCAGGTTTCACAGTCCCAGTGCCACCCAAGGCTGTCTGCAGAACCATGAGTAATGGCAAGAATTGTCGTGCACCTGGGGAACTGTAAATATACCCAATTACATAGTAAAGTCTTAAAGTAATCAAGAAAAAAAGTAAAAGTGCATTTGATTTGAGTTTATGCGTGCCAGTGCCAGACAACCAGCTGCAACACAGGCCTGCAATGTTAGTGCTGGGTACCCAGGGACAGAATAGCGGGGTTTTGACTGAGCAGGGGACTGGTACCAGTTGGGGGGGGTGTAAATGTTAAAATGTGCAGCAGTTAGCTAAGCAAAGGGTTGGTGGCTGCAAGTATTGGAACAAGTTTTGATTTTAAGGGGGAAATGATTGATCTAAAAATGCTAATCTTTAAATGCCAATTGCTAAATGAAAAATGTTGATATACCTCAATTCCATCTACCCCCTTCCTAACCCTCCCCATGTAAATAAATGGTGTTTAAGTGATTTGGTAAATTTTTGACCTGTGAGCATATTTTTAGTGAGCATATTATTAGCTTAAGCCATTAATGCAAAGTGGAGGTGGGTTGGTACAGCATCCCAGGTGGCTGTACTATTAATTATCTGACCCACTTAAAATGTACCCTGGGTGTAGGACCCATGTTATATATTTATTCTATCTTGGGAAAGAACCCCTGTAACAGCAAAATGGGAACCCATGCCCCTCATCCTTAGTCATGCCTGCAAGGCAGGGGTAGTAGCTCTCTTGGTACATGGTGCCAGAGCTGCATCCACTATCGCTGAGTTGCTGTCTTTCCTCATGAATGATTTTATGTGGTTCCAAAAACTACGGACGTCTCTGACAGATGTCTGTAGCAGCTGAATGGTGCAGGTCCTTTTCACCATTCTTATAGCTTTCTTGCAGGCATTCCTCTGTTTTATTTATTCCT
Organism: Neoceratodus forsteri; assembly: GCA_016271365.2. Classification (NCBI taxonomy): domain Eukaryota; kingdom Metazoa; phylum Chordata; order Ceratodontiformes; family Ceratodontidae; genus Neoceratodus; species Neoceratodus forsteri. The sequence continues at coordinate 1,208,150,844 of CM057453.1, read as the reverse complement.
ACCAGTCAGTTTGCCAGTTAGATTTCTTTGCTCAGACCCTTGTCTTGTCCCTTCCTGTTATGGTGGCTAACAGATCGCTGTGAACCCATCTTGTTAATGAGCCTTATATCCTCCTCCTTCTTTTTAGGGGAACGTGTTCATTCTGTATCACTTGGAGAGTGGAAATGAAGAAATTTAGTGCAATTTCTACATCATTACTCTGGTAGATTGGGAGCTAGTCAATACTGCATAGAACCGCATGTAGGTCCCTTATGATTAGCTTAGAAAAATCACAGAACTGGATTTCTTTGGGTGGAGGCTTTAGTGTATGTGCACTCCAGATGTAGTAAACTGGCATATAGTCACTGATAGTCAGGTAGTGTACTAGCAGCCCATATGCAGTCTGTTCTGCTTGTAATGATCCAGTCCAATAGGGAGTTGTGCCTGCTTTGAGGAGATATTCTCGACGGACACTTAATCATCTGTGTTAGGTGTAGTTTTCCAAGAACCTCATCATAGGACCCAGAGTGTTTCCCTACCCAATCCATTTTGAAGTCCCTCATTAAAAGGAGTTTTTTCTTCCCTTTTAGAGAGGCCAGTTGGTCCATAAGGCTAGTTAATCAAATGAGGCCACTTTTGGGTGGGTTGTATACACATATCAAGTTGATTTTCATTGTGTTTCCTAGTACCAGTACAACATGAAGAGCTTTGCAGGTACATATTCCATCAATGGGTTGTACGGGGAGGATAAGATACTCCCTAGCATTAAAAGGCAACCTCACCCCTATTAGAGGAGTAGCGGTTCGCTTTGAGTAATTTATAGTCCTTAATAGTACATATTGAGTCAGGGATGTTTGGTTTTAACCATGTTTGAGTTAGCCCAGGTGTGTCAGGGGAAAAGCATGTCACCCATGCTTCCAGTTCAGGAAAGTTTGCTGTAAGGCCTCTAATGTTCATGTGAGCCATTTTTAGACCTTTGGCTATGAACCACTGTGGGATGATAGAAGAATTTGCCCCAGGAGGAGGTCCAGGATTAGTTTTGATATCCTTCAACAAGGATAAGCATAAGAGATGTAGCCATAACTCAGCGATTAATTTTTACATGCATCTATAGCCCCTAGGCCCCTGGAATGAGCGACTGGTTAAGTAGCATCTGAGTCTGGCTGCATGGATATTCTTTAGGTACCAGTTACAATGTGTGGGCTTATTGGCCCTGGCCATACGATTAGAAAAAACAAAGGAGGACATATTATAGTGCCTGCACTCCCTATGAGGTGCAGCTTGAAATTGATCAGTGCCTATAATTATCGCAATTAACCCCCTACCCAAGCACACAGTGCACACTTAACATTAGCAGCCTCGTTTTCACATTTGTTGGGGCTATCCCTCAGGGAACATTGCACCACTGTCAGTTTGGTAAGCAAAACAAAATGTCAGGAGCCTTGTCTTCAAACTGTTTGCAAGTGACCCAACTAGTTGCGAGTACTAATTATGGACTCTCGGAGCAGGTATGTGAGCATTACCATGATTGACACATATCTAGCTGATAAAGAAGTATTTTCGCATTGAATACTATACAAATTGCTCAAAACACAGTAATGCCTATGGCATCAAGGTGTTCTATAGATATAATTTTTCAAGCATGAAAGGATTATTTCATTTAACTTCTAAAATTATGCAACCAGTAATGACTCAAGAGTGAAAGGATTATTTCATTTAACTTCTAAAATTATGCAACCAGTACAACATTCTAGATATGCCAATAATCTGCTTCTGAAAAAACATGAGATTTGTGCAGGTTGTTGAACCTTAGGATGGAAATCTCTGACACATTTTCATAAAGCCAGTCTTAACCTGCCAGAAAAAAAAATAAGTTTTCCACTGCCAATTTCTGCAGATAGCCATCTGTCCTTGCTTATAGTAAGAGCCCTTTAATGCACTTGTATTTGATAAGCACCCCACAACAGATAATGACATAAACCTCAGCTAGCTCAGTAAATAATGAAAGTAATTATCAGCAGTGCTTTAGTTTCAAATTTGAGAAACATAACAGACTTTCTTCACTATCCACAGTCATGTTGCAGATTTAGGCTCACTGACTGTTGCACAGGTGTTATACAGCTATGCCATTTGCAGTTTGAAACATCTCTACAGAAATTGCCAGTCAGTTTAGGCTTGCAGTACTGTGACGTGTGCTGAGACTAGCAGGCTCCACCTCCTGCCTTGCCAGTCCAATGATTGTGTCACTACATGGACTATGCAACTGCCAGCCAGCAGATATTTGCAAGATCAAGAGTATTTCATAGATGACTGGAGGTGGGTAAAATTAATTAAAGAGAGCTACGGTCCTTGGTTGCAGGAGGAGGGCTCAGCATACTGTCCAGTGTGTCCTTCAACCCCCATTGGCCCCATGAGGCATCTGAGGCCTGCAGAGGTAAGGATATTTACCAGTAGAACTTCCTTAAAGCATGCCCTACAGCTAGTCATCTTCCTCCTCTGTCAGAATTACTGCAAGACATGCCTTCTTTACACTCAGTATTATTTCCCATTGTTCCACTTATCTTAGTGTATAGTTAAACACCAAAGGCTCAATTCTCAAAATGGGCTTAGATCACCGTAAGTTGTGGCAAATGGCAGCTTGCGATGATGCCCAGTGCACCAGGGACCCTGCATCAGATTCCCTACCAGGCAGGGTCACAGAGGCAAAGTCCCACAGCTTTCAGCAATCGTGGCCATACGTCAAACAGACAGTGCACTGGGAGGGTTTTCCACAAACCACAGGGTGGCCGTATGCCGCTCTAGATGCTGGTGGTCTAGCAGTCCCCCCCCCAACATGTGTGTATATTTACGAGTGCAGTATAATCTTTTTCTGGTGGTCTAACACCCCCACCTGTTGTCACTTATATACATCATTAATAATAACCCCCATTCCTGCTGGTTTAGTGCCACCAATCCCTGATGTTGCCCATATTCATCATTACTATTAACCCCCTTCCATGGTGCTCTAGTGGACTCACCACCGCAGCAGGTAGTGCCCACCACCTTGCTCCCTTCATTCCAAAACACAGCTGGCAACTGGCACAGCCCACTTCTCACCACTGCTGGTGGTCACTGACAGAACTGGCTGGTCTTAGGATACTTAGAATATCTCCCCTGGGGAGAGTTCTGAAAATTACACATTTGAAGATATAGCAGCTTGCATCTGCCACATGCCCCCTAGCACCATGTCACAGACCATTTGTGGGCACACGGGTAGTGCAAGTAGCACTTGGGGCTGGCAACCTGTGGTTGACACAGGCTGCCATTGAGAATCACTCCCGGCACATTGTTTGGTGAAAGGGGCACTTTGCACCATTCTTTGCAGCACAAGCCCCTTGAGACTTTGAGAATGAAGCTCTCAGTTTTCTCCATATTTTGAATTTTTATGCCACCATAATTCTGTGCAAATATTTTACCACATGTATACAGCACACTCCTCTTGCTCTGATCCTTGCCACCCTCACAACCTATCTAGTTTTAACACTTTTTGCATCATATTCTGTTCCCTTTTGTGAAATTACTGATTGCACTGTACCTTGATTTTATTGTTTCTGTATCTGCAACCCATTGCTGTCACTTTATTTGTTATTGCCATATCATTCCCAGTAGTATCGCTTCACCCAGTGTGCACATAAAAATGAGCTCTGGCTCACTGTGCCTATCCTGGGCAACACAATTTAAATAGCAAACATAATAAATAAATACAAAGCAACATCACTGAATACTTGGCTCACAGCATATAATTAAATCTGAACAAATGATTTATTAAAGAAAGAAAAAAAAATTTCATTTAAATTACAAAATAGTGAAAACATATGCCTGAAAGTAGGTCTGTAATCTTCCATAATTAATTAGAGGGAAGTTACGAACAGATTCAAATGACACGTTGCAGAAAAGTAGTTGAATTTGGCATGTAGCAGAAGGATTGGACTGCCTGCCAGTTTTGCCCTTAGCCCCCCCCCCTCCTCTTTATGTCTATGTAGCCTTCAGCAGCTGCACTCCAAAACAGAATATTGTAACATATGGCAACTGGAAGCAGTGCTATTTGAGCAATGTTTGCTTTCTTTAGCCCCTTTTCAATGTTTCTGTGTTTCATGTATTTGTAAGACAGACCTGGAATTTTGGTTGTAAGCATATGTCTCAACTGGGTTTAAATACGTACCAGAAAAGCAATCAGTGCTGGAATGACCTGTTTGTTGCCAAAGCCTAGGAGAGTAACAGAAAAAGATTAACATACAATGTTATAGCCATTAATGCAAGCATGGTGCAATTACGAACATACATACAAACATACAAAAATGCCAGCAGAAGCAGGCCTTATGGTTTATTGAGTCTGCTTGATTGTGTAGCTAACCCCTCAACTTGCAGCTGTTCCACCCTCCCCACCCCTCTTCATCACAGCCCTCCATCACCCTGTTCCAGCCCCTCTGAAAGTCGCCCACTGTTCTACAGGATACCACCTGCTTGGGCACAGCATTCCACCTGTCCACCACCCGTTCAGTAAAAAAATGTCTCCTGATTTCCCTCTTGAATCTTTCCCCCTCCAATCTCACAGCTGATGCCATCTCCTATCCCTCCCTCTTCTAAGTTAGAAAATCCCTTCTGTATCCGCCTTATTTATCCCCTTAAGGTATTTAAAGAGCTCAATCATATCCCCCCATCCCTCCTCTCCTCCAAGGAGAACATCCTAAGGTCATCCAATCTATCCTTGTAGGACTTTGTCTCCAATCCCTGGATCATCATGCTCACCCTACATTGCACCCCCTCCAACAATCTGATGTTCTTTTTCAGGAATGGGTGCCAGTACTCATGCAGTACTCCAGGTGCGGCCTGACCAGAGATCTATGCAAAGGAAGGATCACAACCCTATTTCTGGAGGAGATTCCCTGTGCTATGCACCCCAGCATCCTGTTGGCTTTTGCTGCCATCTTCCTGCACTGAGCTGAGTTGTTCATTCTGCCTGTTATAAGCACCCCCAGATCCTTTTCCTCCATGGTGCTTTCCAGCTGCACCCCTCCCAGCTGATAGCTCCTCCCCTGGTTTCCAGCTCCAAAATGCAGTACTTTGCACTTCTTGGCATTGATCCACAGATGCCATGTTTCTGACCATGCCTGTAGTTTGGTTAGGTCCTCCTGGAGCCCCTTCCACCCTTCAATGTCATCTACCAAAACTCCCATCTTCATATCATGAGAGAACAGACTGATCCTGCTCCAGATCCTGTGTTAGATATCAGCTATGTATATCCCAAATAGCACTGGTCCCAGTACCAATTCCTGTGGCACCCCACTCGTCACTTCCCTCAGTGATGACAGTTCCCCACCACCACCACCACCACCCTCCGCTGCCTTCCATTCAGCCAATGGACAATCCATCTGACCATCTTTGATCCCACTCCAATGTATTCCAGCTTCCCCCCCCCCAGCCTCCCATGCAGCATGGAATCAAAGGTCTTGTTGAAGTCCAAATACAAGACATCCACCGCATGGCCCCTGTCCAGCTCCCTCGTCATCCAGTCATAATACTCAATTAGATTTGTCTGGCAGGATCTGCCTGAGATAAATTTGTGTTGTTGGCTGTCCTAGAGACCACTGTATCCAAAAAAGTCACTAGCCTCTCTCTTTTAGGATTGTCTCCATGAGCTTCCCCACAAATGATGCGAGGCTCAATGGTCTGTAGTTGCCTGGTTCATCCCTAGGGCCACTTTTGTGAATGGGCACCATATGGGCTATCCTCCAGTCTTGTGGTATGCATCCCATGTCCAGGGAGGTATTGAACAGGTCAGCCAGTGGTCCTGCCAGGATCCCTGTCAGCTCACTGAGTACCCTAGGGTGAATGCCGTCCAGTCCTAGTGCCTTGTCCACCCTCAGTGCCCCTAATCCTTCCAGAACCCTGTCTTCTGTAATCCTTACATCAGTCACCTCCCCCCACTACCCACTCCACCTCACCTTGGGGTATCTACTGCCATTTATCCTTTGTGAACACAGAGCAGAAGTATTCATTTAATGCCTCTGCCTGATCCACCCCCTTTTCCACCCACCCTCCATCCTTCCTAATCCTCACAATCTGTTTCTTGTTCTTCCTTCTTTCTCTAATTATCTGAAGAATCCCTTTTCTCCTTCCTTAATACCCTGTGCCAGTCTCAGATCTCCTGAAGCTTTGGCCGCTCTGACGAGCCTGGTAACCTCCCTGTACTTCTTTGTATACTCATTCTTGTCAACCCCTCTTCCCAATCTCTTGAGTTTCCGAAACACCTTCCTGTTCACTCTCACCCCCTCCACAACCTCTCGAGTCAACCAATTGGGCTTCTTTGCCCTTCCCTTCTTACACTGTGTCTTTGTACAAGTCCCAGTTGTCTCTGTCAGACTTTTTTTATTAATATCCCATTTTTGATTAGCATCCATGTCTGGTTGAATTCCCGCCAAATACCTACCTGAAGTTTCCCCCATCCTTTTAAAGTCCACCCCTTTAAAGTCAATTACCCTGGTCCCTGTACCCCCTGTTTCCCTACCCATATTGAGCATGAATCACACCGAGTGGTGATCACTCCCAGCTAGAGGGTCCTTCACCCCCAGTCTGCCATATTTTCCCTGTTTACAGTGTCACAGCAGACCCTACTCGGCCTCTGCTATGCATCTCCCCCCTTGCCTCACTAGTCCTAAGATCCCTTTGTGTCTATCCCATGCTTTCTTGAATTCAGTAACCATTGTTGCCCCCCCCCCATCTCCTCTGGGAGGCTGTTCCAAGCATCCATCACCCTTTCAGTGAAGAAGTACTTCCTCACATTTCCTCTCAGTCTCCCACCTCCAGCTTCATAGTGTGACCCCTTGTCCTTGAGCATCTTTTTCTCTGGAAAATGCTCCTTTCCTGTACCTTGTTTATACTTGTGAGGTATTTGAATGTCTCTATCATATCCCCCTTCCCTCCTTTTTCTAGGGAATACATATTTAATTCTTTAAGCCTTTCTATAGAGGGCTTCTGATACAGGTCATGCCACCCGTTTGATTGCCCTCCTCTGTACAACCTCCACCTTGTACATGTTCTTTCAGAGGTGGGGCCTCCAGAACCAGACACAGTACTCGAGGTGTGGTCTCACTAGTGATCTATAAAGGGGTATTATTACTTCCCTCTTTCTGCTAGTGATACCCCTACCTATGCATCCAAGCATCTTGCTAGCCATTCCCACTGCCTTGTCATACTGTTTAGCTACCTTCAGGTCATCAGAAGTGATTATCCCAAGTCACTTTTCTATTTTGTGACTGCTAGTACTTCTTTTCCCAGCTGATATGTTGCCCCACATTTCTGTGCCTCAAGTGTATAATTGTGTACTTTTTTGCAAAGCTGCCAAACCCATGACCATTCTTCCAGCTTTTTTAGATATTCTCTCTCTCTTTCCACCCCCCCAGGTGTGTCTATTCTGTTGCAGATTTTTGTGCCATCCGTGAACATGCATACCTTCCTTTTCAGTCCTTCTGCAATGTCACTCAATAATACATTGACGAGGACTGGGCCTAATACTGACCCTTGTGACACCCCACTGGTCACTCTGCTCTCTCTAGAGTGGACTCCATTTACCACCACCCTCTGACTCCTATTGTCCAGCCTGCTCTCTATCCATCTTGCTTCTTTAGGTAGGACCCACTCCCAGGCTTCTCAGCTTGCTTAACAGTCTTCTATGCGGAATGGTGTTGAAGGCCTTACTGAAGTCCAGGTAGGCTATGTCAACTATTCCTCCCTGATCCACTTCCTTGGTTACCCAGTCAAAGAACTCAATTAGACTTGTCTGACAAGTCCTCCCCCCCCCAACCCGTGAACCCATATTGCCTTGGATTCTGAAGACCACTGAAACAAGGTTTTCTCCATTCTTTTCTTCAGTAGTAATTCCATTACTTTGCCCACCACCAAAGTCAGACTAACAGGCCTGTAATTTCCTGCCTTCTCTCCGTTTCCATCTTTGTGGAGTGAGATTACATCGGCCCTCTTCTAGTCTTCTGGGATTTCACTTTTTTAGTGACACGTTAACAGGGCTGATAGAGATGCAGCCAACTCCTACTTGAGCTCCCGCAGTAACCATGGGTGTACCCCCTCAGGTCCCATTGCCTTGTCTACTTTTAACCATGACAATTCCCTTAGGACTCTTTCCAATGTAGAAGGACTAGTGTCCACCTCCCTTCCCTTTATGCCCTTGTCTTTTATCATTGGCCTGCTACCTACCCCTCCTCTGTAAATACTGAACAGAAGTATTTGTTCAATATGTGTGCTGTTTTCTTCTGAAACAGGGCCCTCTTTCCAATAGAGACTAGAACTAGGCTGGTCCAAGCCACATTCCTTCTTCTACTTGACTATGGGGACCTAATTTACACACCAGCTGCAACCTCAAGCCTAAATAAATGGGATGTCCTTTACCACTGTGCTCTACAGTTCATTACAAACTCTCTGTAGCGAACCAATCATTGTGACATGTATGCTGCCTTAGGCTGGATGTCACTTGACTCTCGACGCCTGATGCATGCTGGTGTCTGGACAATGAAAATACTTCTGAATAAGCTCCCATGCTATATTACATCTCTTATTCGAATCTCCCGTAGTGCGTACTCACTCGGGAAATCTGATTATATTGCCCTTGATGTGCCTAGGACTCGCACTACCTTTGGCAAATGGGCAATATCATATGTTCTCCCATCCAGTTGGAATCAGCTTCAAGCCTCTCTGAAACTATCTAGTACTGTCTCCATTAGCTTCTATAAAAAGCTAACTGCATCTAAATTTAGAGATAAATGTAACCGCTTTTAAGACTCTTCCTTTATCTATATGTCTCTCTATGCCCTCCCTAGGTACTGGTATCTGCCATGATCCTATTGAGCCATATCTTACCTCCCTACTCCATTCTTTCCCTTTTCAATTCACTTTTCTATTTACTTGCTGCTTTAGTACTCTCCCCCGTTTGAACCTAACCCTAGACTACTAATGTTCACAAGAAAATGTAGTTTACATCTACCATGTTATGCCCTAAGTTGAGCAGGTTGTACCATATGAACCTAAAATTGTATTTTATATTTCCAACTTACTGTGATTTTTATTTGTGTTTTTTTTGTTTTTGTACCCTATGTATTGATGTCCTTGTCTGTATATATGTACCAGGACATCCTTGTGAATGAGCTTGCTCAATGGAGTTTTCCTGTAATAAACTTGAACTTTTTGTTGGTCCTCATCCACACATATCCCTCCTCCCCCTTTCATCCTTACTATCCATCCATTGGTCTTTCTAATTTCGCTTATTTATCTAAATAATGTCATGCCCCCTTTTCTTACTGATTTGGCAATATTCCCCTCTGTTTGCACTTTTGCGCTCCTAACTGACTTCCCTTCCTCCCTTTGTTTCTCCTGATATGTCTTCTTATCCTTTTATTTCTGTGTTTTTTTATACTTTCTAAAAGCCAGGGTTTTTTTGCACTTACTTTTTCCACTACAGTACCTCACCAGGGAACCATGTTGGCTTCTTTTTTCTCTTGCCCTTGCTAACCTGCCTGACACAGAGATTAGTAGCTTTTAAAATGCCCTCTTGTACTTTTGCCCACTGGTCCTTGACTCTCTCTAGTTTCTCTGTCCCTGCCAGCATGACTCTGAAGCATTCTCCCATTCTTTTAAAATTTGCCCTCCTGAAGTCCATGCCACTTGTGCTCATGCGGTTCAGTTCTAACCCAGTTCTAATATTAAACCACACTGTATGATGGTCACTGGTCCCCAGGTGGTCCCTCACTGTGACATCAGCAATACTGTCCCCATTTGTCAGTACCAGGTCCAGGAATGCCCCCTCATGAGTGGGTTCCATTACAAGTTGCCTCAGGCATGACCCCTGCAGCAAGTCCAGGGTGTCCCTACTCCTGGCTGTTGCTACAGCTGGGCGGCTCCAATCCATGTCTGGTAGATTGAAGTTCCTAGTAGTATCACCTCTCCCTTGAGAGCCCTCCTCTGGATTGCTTCCATCATTTTCCCATCTAATTCTTCCTCCTCTGCTGGAGATCTGTAGATTATTCCTGTGCAAATAATGGCCCCTTTCCTTTCTCCAGGGTGATCCATAGTACCTCCATTCCCCCCTGCTAACAACTCATGTATGACCTGCTTAGAACTGCTGTTTTTGTGTTCAACAAAGGATTTAAAACTGATTTAAAACTGAGCTGAAAACATATCTTTTTAATTTAGCCTTCCCAAATGAATTTTAATTTATTGATGTATTTATTGCTTAGTGTAAATTTTGTATTTGTAGGTTGCAGTTTAATTGTGAAGCGGCTTGGTTCTGGAAAAGCGCTATATAAATAAAGACTTACTTTATTTACTTTACTTTATGTAACAATCTAAGGAACCTGATCTTTTTTTAATTATTTTTATTATTTCTCAGTTTAAAGTAACCTAACATGCATAATTATGCTGTTTGTACCTCCGCCATATAACTTAAAAATAGAAACATAGCAACATAGAATTTTACTGCAGATAAGGACCGCTTGGCCCACCCAGTCTGCCCATTTTCCTACCTAATGGATAAGCTGCAGATCCTAGTTAACCAGCAACCTACTTCTTTCTACCCCCACCCCCTAGAATTGCCTTATGACTGTCCCACGCATGCTTGAATTCAACCACTGTTTTTGACTCCACAACCTCCTCCAGAAGGCTGCTCCATGCATCCACAACCCTCTCTGTGAAAAAATACTTCCTTACATTACCTCTGAGCTGCCCCCACTCTATCTTTAAACTGTGTCTCCTTGTTCTTGCACACCTCTTTTTTTGAAAGATGCTACCCTCTTGGACTTTGTTGATTCCCTTGAGGTACTTGAAAGTACCTATCATGTCTCCACCCTCCCTCCTTTCCTCGAGGCTATACATATTAAGCTCCTTTAGTCTCTCTTCATATGTCTTCTGGTGCAGACCCTGCACCATTTTAGTTGTCCTCTTCTGGACAGCTTCCATCCTGTCTATGTCCTTGCAGAGATTGGGTCTCCAGAACTGCACGCAGTACTCCAGATAGGGTCTCACCAGCTGTCTGTACAGAGGGATAACAACTTCCTGTTTTCTACTGGTGATGCCTCTCCCTATGCATCCCAGTATCCCTCCAGCTCTCCTTACTGCCCTCTCACATTGCTTGCCCACCTTTAAGTCAACTGTTATGACTACCCGGAGGTCCCTTTCCATTTTTGTTAGTATCTCACCCCCCATTGTGTACTCTTCCCCTGAGTTTTTGTTTCCCAGGTGCATTACCTTGCACTTCTTAGCATTGAATCTAAGCTGCCATACATTTGACCATTTATCTAACCTTGCCAAGTCCCTTCTCATCCTTTCCACCCCACCTTGTGCATCAACTCTGTTGCAGATCTTTGTGTCATCTGCAAAGAGACATACTTTTCCTTCCAGTCCCTCTGCATTGCAAGGGTGGAGCAAGGCAGGTTGGGCTCACAGTATTCTACCACATTGTTCCAGATTAATAGGATCTGAGATCATGACTCAGTGGGCTCAATTTTCAAAAGGAAAACTATGACACAAGGTGCCTGCACCAAATGGGGATGACATAAATACATCATAGTTTGTGGCAATCCCAATTTTGTAACACCAGCTGTAGCAAAATTGGAATACTGTGAGCCCAACCTGCCTTGCTCCACCCTTGTAGCAAAAGCACTACTGTGCCAGGTCACAAGGGGGCTTGTGCCATGGCAGGGCTGTGCCATTCCCTTTTTCAGGAATTTGAAAGTTCTGCTGTGGACCCAGCAAGAAGCTCATGTTAGACTAGACAGAAGGTGGTCTAAGTGCCCTGCGCCACTGATTGGCAGTGGGCCCAGTGAGTAGTGGGGTTGGAAAGAATAGGAATAGGGGCTACAGGGGAACTGACAGTGCTGTGGGGCAGGTACCAGGGCTGCTTCCACCTGGGACCATGTCATAATAGGCTGTCGGTGCTAACCACCTCAATCTGATCCCCTTAGCTGTGTTATAAGCCCTATGGCACCTCTTCCAGGTGCCTCTCTGCTCCATATACCTGCCACCATATCCCCCTCATGCCTTATGGCACCATCTGTGCCCCTGCAGCCCCTGTTTCCCTCCATCCATTTAGGGTCCCCCCTCACCTCCACGGGTTGCATAGGCTTCTGGGAGGGGGGTTGATGGATCCCTTTGTCAAACACCACAGATGTGTCCAATATTTGCACAGCCCTGTGGCTGTGGAAACTCCTAGGTCTTCAGCACAGGGACTCTTAATGTTGCAAAATTCAATACAGGGTCCATTAAGCACCCAGAGTTCACCATAGCCATAGATTGTCGCAAATTATGGGAATCTTAGGGCTGTTTGAATTACGAGCCCAGTGTGTTTATGCCACATTTAATAGGTCCTAAACTCAAAAGATGTCAGCAAATCTTGGTTAAACACTAAAGTGCCTCAATCTCAACCCTAACTATAATGAATGCTACTGTGCATAATAAATCAGATTACATTGGGAGTACATATAGCTGCACAGTAGTTAAGGGCTACTAAAAATAAAAAAGAAATTAATATACAGCATTTTACTTTTGTTAATGCTTGAAAATCTGGAACATTACATTTAAATTGAAATAGAAAAAACATTCTTAATAATGCAATGTACTGTAACTGCAATACCTACATGGGGGTGTATATAAAGGATGATTGATGTAGTAGGCTATCCAAGCAGTAAATCCCCAATACAAAGTACAACCCTGTAATTAAAAGAAGATAACAATTGAATGTGATCATCAGGAGGCTCTACTCAGCCATCACTGTTAGCACAATAAAAAGTTAAATAAGGTCACCACCACTGAGCCACTGGAGTTGGATCGGCTAAGAGTCAGCTCAAAGTCCATAGTAACATGGCAGAATAGTAACTGTATAATGAAGCAGAATTCTTAGAATGCCTCTTCTCTTTTCTAAGGCTTTGATTTTGTTTTAGCACTCTCTCTAAAAGTAACAATGACTTCAAAAGTATGTATGTATTAGAGTTGCTCTGAGTTACCAGATTAATCTTTAGGTAGCTTGTGATTTTTGTTTGTTCCCATAGTTGCTACTGCAAGAAAAACAGAATTCTAAATTGCCATGGAGACCAATTTGTGACTTTTAGGCTGAATTGTTTCATGGTGATTTACTTATTATGCTACCTGTGATGCTTCTGATTAGGAGTATGCATAATTTTCTATTTCTTTGAAACTCAACTTTATTGCTAATGCACTTCTATGGGTACCCTTGCTTCAGTGCTTTTTCACTAGATTTGACACCTTTTAAGAAGCCCAAAGTGGGACATTTCTTATTGAAGCATGATTTTTTGCAGGACAGTACGTAACCTTGATCAATGCAACAGACTTGTTTTCTCTATATAATCAGAATTAAGGCTAAATATTGTAGTTTCTTAGTTACTTCTATTGTTTCTTATCATTTTAATGTATTTTGGTTAGGGTATTATAGTTATCTGCAACATTCAGTGGAAAGTTAGACAATATTTTTTTTTGCTATAAAGTCAGGACATGCAGTATTTGTCATGTTTTTTTTGTAGGACACAGCTGCCCAAATCAGGACTGTCCTGCCAAAATCAGGACAGGTGGTAACCTTATTTTTCACTGAGGGTCTGGTTTGTCTTTTAAATTATTTTTTCATGTTGGGTTCAACATGACAGTAGCCTTCAGCATCTTTCGCTTGGTGTTCCCTTCTTCTGGGATGAGGTAACAGCTGCTGCACACTGATAAGGTCTAAGAAGAACAAAACATGTGTCTGGGGTCTCGTGTTGTCAGTCTTTGCAGATTGTATGTGAGGCATTCAGCACTCTACAGTCCAGGGTAAAGCAGAGCCAGCCTAAGGTCCCTTCATGCTGATTAACTTATATTACTAATGTTGCTTTATGTTGAAAGGTTATGTGTAAATCTACATTGCTTCTAAACTTGACTTTATTACCAGTGCCCTCCCACTGCCCTTCCACTGTAACCATTGCCACAGTGCATTTACCCTGATGTTCTTAATTTGTAAATCACTCTCCTGTTTTGGGCTAACTGTGAGTCAGAGAAGTGACATGATATGGCTGGTTCCACAAGTCTGGTCACCTGTTTTCAGTCCTTATCGATTTTGTATGAAGACATAAGGCATCAAACAGTTCTGCTTAAATCTAAGACAACTTTAAGTTCTTCATGGTGATTTGCATGTACTACTCATGATGCTTTTGGATTATAGGGAATGTGTACTTCTGCATTTCTTTTAAATAATTCTCCTGCATACAACCACAAATGTATGCACAAGTCTTGTACACATTTTGTCCCATGCCAGTACCTCATTATCTACTACACCAATGAAGATTTCCACCAATAATCACAACTTTGTGACAAGTCAGAGCCACAGATATCAAGCTTTTTACTCAACTGCCTCTTGTGTTAGCAACCCCTACCCCACTTTCATTGATGCTAGGACACTGAACCACAATAGCTCTCTTATTATCTCAGAATTTGTCACCCCCTCTTTAAATATCACCAACAGCAGGTGCCTAACTCTTCTGCTGGTATCTCCCTCCCACTCAATCTGGCATTTGTTCCCTCCAGTCCAACACCTGGATGCGCAACCCTGTTGCTGTCTAACCTACCCAAACAGATGCCATACTGGGGGGCTGACCCCCGGTGTCACCAAGTTCCAACAAATACTGGAAAAGAAGAAAATCATCCATTAGTCTTTTCTTTTCCCTGAAGAAAAATTTTGTTCCCTCAATGTTATCTGCTCCCTCAGTCTTCTGGCCAGCAACCCCAACCCCCACTCAAACCCACCATCCTACATCACCCAAACACCCCTCTCTTACCTATTGGTTCCTGCTCTGATGATCAGCACATCTTGTTGCTTCCAACACCAACCAGCAACTGACTGAACAAGATAAGTTTGGCAAATGTTTTTTTTTTTTAATATGGTTTCAATGTTTACTCATAACTTTGTCATTTGCTAAAATCTTTACACCAGATTTTCGCTTACACTTTTGGGGATACTATCTCATGAACAAGGTGGGAGAAGTTTTTTAACTCCCCCCAGAAATGTATTTTCAGAGTAGCTCCACTACATTGCCTTTCAGATGGGATTTAAAAAATTCTGCCTGTCTCATTTCTAAAGTGTGATCATAAAAAACTGTGTTGAAAGTGTTGTGTGAAAATGTCAAAAAAACAAAGATGCTATGAAGAAAGACTGATTTTTTTTCAGAATTTACTCATAACACTGTGATTTGTACAGATTTAGATCTCTCAAAAATGCCTGATCACAGAAGTATTTAAAGTTGCTAAAACAGACTAAGCAAACAACACACATCACTCTCAAGTGTTGCCCTATGCAGGCCACATAGCAGTAATTCCTTATGTCTTCACCAGATACAGAGGAGATGTAATTATGAGGAGTTGTGGTAAAAATAACATCTAGTAAGGTATTCTTAGTATGATCACCACTACAGTATTAGGTGTAGTGGACAAGTTTACATTTTGTGTTCAGTTTAATACACCAAACTGATTAGTTAATGAGGAATTAAACATATTGCAATTTAGATACCCTAACAAAAGCAATTTAGAATGGTTGAAAGGTGCTGTTAAAGAACACAGATTGATTAACATTTCTAGTGGTCCCCATGGGGGTCTGTAGCCAGCTGCTACATGGAAATTCAAATTATTTGCACTTATAACCTGTATTGCAAGCATGTTTAACTTTTAAGTTATGAATTTCAGTAATTTCAAATGTGAAGTCAGTGTTTCTTTTAATAAATTGCAACCAACCACCTCTAGAAAATCTATCCTACCTAAACATATTGTATTTGGGATGGCCACTATGTTACCTTGGACTTTTTTTTTTTGAGCTATGTTTCAGATATAGTAAATACATCTGTTTTAGTTGTGCCCGTCCATGACTTTAAATGACATAGTTAAGGAACTTTAGTCCTGACATTTACATGTGTTCTTCCCACGTTACTATGGTCACAAAACTCCTCCAGAGTGAAGTTGGTGTTACATGAGGGGCTGAGATTCACCATAACATTGCCAGATGATAGCAGCAGGAGTACTATTAACTGCTTAGTCAAAGGCAAAACCTCATTTGTCACAAAGGCCACTTACCAAACACTTATTATAACAGTCTTTTGTGAAATGTGAATAGAAAACATAAGAAACCATTCCTTTGGTGATAATGAGGGTGGATGGATACGCACAGTGGTGTAGATAGGAAATAAAATTGTAAACCAGAACCCTTTGGTGTCTTTTTGCTGTCCCCCATCTCCATTGTAGATATGCCCAGGTTTGTTTACCAGACCCCTTGTTCAAACCATATTGTACTTCAGGAACTGCATAATAAGAGCAAGAAATACAGCAGTACCAAGTTTTATGCATTTAACATTATTTTTTATTTAAATGGAGCACAACATTCATATTATACCACCAGTAGTGGTCGATATCAATCAATCAATCAATCAATCAAAATCTTTATTTTGCCATGCTGAACATCATTGAGACAAGCTCATTTACAAGATGGACCTGGGGCAAAACAATTGCCAATATAAATCAGTAGCAGAAAACATAATCAATTGTCAGAGCCCAGAAGGCTGCCTCCTCTTTGATCAGCTTTGCAAGCCATGGTTTACAAGGTATATTCATACCTACAGCTATTGCTGCACACTATATGTATATACTGACTGGCATCTACAATGCTGGCTGCCTTGCAAAATAAACTGTGGTTAGAGTTTCTGATTTGGGGGCTGTGAAGAAGTCAGGTGATTACTACCCCTGAAATCCATACCATAGTGGTAGCCTGGAGGACAGCCCTCCTGGGTTTGTATTCCAAGCAGAAAACACATCTGAGTCTGTGCTCCTGGTAGGTCAGCAGCATGGATCTATGTTCTTGGAAGGATAACACAGCTAGCCAGCAATCACTGTCCAGCTCTCTTGCTGGTGGGTCCTTGCTCTTGGTAGTGTGATGCTATTAAAAAAAAGCATCTGAAGAAGAAAGGTATCCAAGGGTCCAAGGCAGCACTCAGCCAACCACACCAACTTACCAAACCAATGATGGCACAGATGGTAGGAACAGCAGCTGTGAGCTCTGCATGCTATATAGCACCCCCCACACATGCATCCAGCCATCACAATCCTGCATTCAGTAAAACAGGGTGCCTGGACAGTGTTGTAATATCAGAGAGTCATATAGCCTTCCATACTGCCAGAAAAAATTAAAATAAAAATCTTGCTGGAACTGGAAGGTAGGGAATGGTAATGGGTTGCTCTTCTTGCTAAGGAGCATGTCACAAAGAATGTCTACTTGCCTACACAATGATGGTGGCTTCCTGAGCTGCACCAATGCCATAGCTGGTAGCAACAACAGTTTGGAGCTCCATGTGCCATGGTGCAACCAAAAACAAGCCTTCACAACACTGCCTATTAATCAGTACATGGGAGCTCCTGGGATGTGTTGGAATGCCAGGGAATCACAATGTCTTCAATACGTGTGAGAGAATAAACTCCCAAAAAAGCAACTGGACTGGCTACTGAGCTACAGACCCACACAGAGACAAAACTGAGCAGCTGTCCTCCTGGTACAGTAGATCATGGCGCTTGGCCAGTGACTGAATTCCAGGAAGCCCCATTCCTTTTAATATCAGGGGGTGAGAATAGAAAAAAAGAAAGTGCCTGGAACCATGGAGTACTCAACCCATACTGCCTGCACTTCAAGACAATCAGAGCTCCTTGCCAAACAAAGTCAATAATGGTGGCCCAAGCAGATGGGGACATGGTTGTGCCATGGAGCCCCTCACACCTTCCCGTCCCTACAGACAAGATTCAGTAGTCCTCTTGCTGGTAGATTAGGCCTCCTTGTCTGTGCTAGAATGCCAGGGAGCTCTCCAAAAAATGTATGCTGCAGTAGAAAGGTAGGCAAGGCTCACTGGGTGCTGAACTAGCTGGGAAACCCTGAGCAAGCATGACTACTGCTCCAATGAGGATCGGGCTCACCTGAACAAGGGAAAAGAGAGAAATACCTGCTCCACCCTGGACCATCTGCACCCCTCACCCCCTCACCTCCTAAGAAATCACCAACCCAAACACCACCCCATACCCCTCACATACTTATCCTGTCCACTGCTGAACTTCTGTCTGCATTACTGAACATCCTACTGCTCCACAGCCTAACAGGGAACTGACTAAAAATAAGGCAAGTTTGCTGTTCACTCATAACTTTGACATGTCTTAACATTTGTGCCCCAAATTTTCAATATAGTCTTTTTGCAACCCATCTCCATAAGCAAGGTAGGTGACATTTTTAATTTCTTCCTTGAAACATGATTTTGCAGTCACTCCATGAAATCACATTTTGGACAGGATTTAAAAAATGTCACCTGCCTTGATCATAAAGTGGGAGTCATAAAAAGACTACTGCATGTTGCAAATTTGGGTAAACATGTCTACAAAACAACCAATTTATGAAAAAATGCTGAATTTGTTCAATGTTTACTCATGCCTTTATGATTTTTCCAGATTTTGGCCCCATTTGCAACATAGTCCTTTTATTATCCTATCTAATGAATATGACAGGTGTCATTGTTCAAATCCACTCCACAACATATTCACACTTGCTATGTAAAATCACTTTTCAGGTGGTATTTAAAAAATCTACTTGTTTTGATCATAAGATGGGAACATAAAAAGACTAAGTTGAAAATTTGGGATCAAAATGTTAAACAGTGATGTTATAAAGAAACTGAAAACTGATAAAGATGTCATTTATATTCTGATCAACATTTTTTTCAGCTCTAGGACATCCATATTCAAACAGTCAGCATGGCATTAACTGAGTTAGTGCTGCAGTGACCATGAACAGTGCCAGCTGACAGGGCAGTGGCCATATTCAAAAGCTCCCTGTGTGCTGTGTTGACCCAACAGCACAATTGTGCAGAATATACCCCAGTGCCCAGGCAAAAGAGGGATTCCCACAAGCATACTGG
Organism: Neoceratodus forsteri; assembly: GCA_016271365.2. Taxonomy (NCBI): domain Eukaryota; kingdom Metazoa; phylum Chordata; order Ceratodontiformes; family Ceratodontidae; genus Neoceratodus; species Neoceratodus forsteri. Next base: position 1,208,131,852 of record CM057453.1, on the reverse strand, counting down.
GCACATGTATTTAGTGGTTTTGGTGGCATGAAGCAACTTATGTTGCATGCTATGTAATGTTGCCAAAGCCTGCCCTTATCCCATGCACAGTCCCCCCCAATCACCTGTCTTGTAGTTGTATTGCAAACTTTGGTGGTCCAATGTTCCCACCATCTCCCATCCTGAAACTGTCTTGAATATTTCAGGTGGTCTAGTGGTTGCCCATCCCCTGATCACCTGTCCTGTAGCTGCTTGGAATATTCTTGGTGGTCAACTGGTCCCCCATGGGGACATCTGACCTCATCCCAACCCACACACTCAAGAGCGTCCTCTCTGCATTGCCCTTGCCCCTGTTAGCTAAGCCAAACTACAGCAATACTGATGGTGACTGACAGAGCCATCCGCTCAACACTTTGGCTGGCCGCCATCTGACTGTTTACTGCTACAGTTCTAGTGATTGTTCACTGACACTCAGACAGTGGCCAACTAAAGTTGTGAATGAGAAGCTTTACTGCTCACCACCACTATGCCATATTTCAGATTAGGTGACTAGGGTGTGTGTGGAGGAGGGTCCTGAGGGATAGGATCAGGAGGGGGTCAGATGCCCTTATGGGGGCCACTACAATCCCCACAAATGTCCAAGATAGCTACAGACTGAAGCAGTCAGGGTAGTGCGTGAAAAACTAGACCACCAGGAATCTTTCAGACCACTATGGATCAGGCAGTCCGGAGAACTGGTGGTCAGAACCACCAAGAATGTTCACAACAGCTACAGGATAGCTGCTCAGGGGAGGGGAGGGGGGCATGCATGCTAATGAACCTATAAATGGCATGAAAATGGCCCACAGTGCTTTGCATGCTCAGTGGGCACATTAGCATGTTAGGGTTGAATATGACCCAAAGGAGCCCTGGTGCTATCCTGTTTGGGTTGTGTTATCTTCCTTGGTCTCCTGTGGGCCATATCCAGTCTGGGACTGTGTCAGCATATACTCACTATACACTACGCTGACACTGCCCCATATTCAGACAGTTAGCCTGCTCTGGTTGGAGTGCACTAATTATCTGAATATTGCTCCTTAGCTGGCTGTGTGCTAATTGCTGCACTGCACTCCTGGCAGTGTAGCGCATATGACAGGCTCTGACTATCTGGGCCTATTCACCTTAGCACAGTGGAACCCAAAGTCCACAACCAATGGCTACTTTTTTATCATGAAAAATGTTTTTTAATTTTCAACAAATAAAACCAAATACAGCATATAGCTAGAGAAAGCTTATAGATTCAATTATAAAAGTGAAAACATGGATAGCAAGCAGCAGTACAATTGCTTTGCAGAACCAGTGTATTACCCCCGAGTACCAATGGCTACTTGCTGTAAGAAAGGTCTGCCTGTAGCCTTAAGAAACTATTGTTCTAACTTGTAACAGCATGCAAGTGAATATGTTTGGCATTGTTAAATGGTGGTTTTCTTTGTCATCTCTTCATATTTACTAGTGCTCAGGTAGGCCAGCTTGGCATCCCTCAATTACAGTAAGTAGGTACCCCTATTAGCAATGATACTGCCTCCCCCCTCTTCTATTTTAATAGCACCTTCATGTATACTGTACACATTTGGCCTAACACCTCGGTACCTGCCTCACTGGTGTGTTGGTCATTCCACTTCTATAGTCTTTTGACCCACTAAAGAAGACATGAAATTAAAAATTTGATCTCAGAGATGCTTTTCTATCTTGGAGGAGGGGAGTGCTGACTTTTCCACTTCTCACTAATGTATTATGTTTGCCTTTCCTTCACATTCCCCCGTGTTTATTACAGCCTCATATGCTCCATGTTATATTTTGCCTGACATTTTTGCTATAATACTGTATATCTAATGAAAAGGTTGTAATTTTTCCCCTCATCTCCCGTCATTTGTTGCGCGTTCACTTTTGCCCTAATTTTGATGTCCTTGCTTTTCTCCAGCTTCTCTTTATATACCACCCTGTTGGTCTCATTCGGCTCACCCCTGTACACCCTAAAAGCTTTCCTTTTGCCCTGGATTACTTTCCTCACTTGTCTGTCTATCCAAAGTGATCTATTTCATTTCTTTGCCTTATTAACACATTATGCAATTGTGGGTGGCTCCTACTACTGTCTCCTTAATTGCTATAAACTTTTTTCTCTGCCCTCCTCTGTTTCATTTTTGTACTTCAGCTGCTTTTCAAATAATTCTGTCATTTGGCCAAAGTCAGTCTTTCTAGAATCAGAGATCCCAGTTTTAGATTTCAGTTGCTAAGATACCAGCATGCTATTGAACCAAAACAGCAATGCAATGAACCTTTTTTCTAGAAAGGTAGTTTCAGTAAGTATTTTTCTAGGTGCCTCTCTTGTGGAGCACCAGAGGTTTTTTCTTTTCTTGATCCTAACTCTTGCCCAGTCAACAATGGTATTTCTAAGCTAAATGTGGTGGCCATCTATTTTCTTAAGACGCTACTTCTTTAAAACATTTATAAAACACTCAAATTTTGGTGGAAATAGAAACATTTTCCTGCCAGATTAACCTGGACGATTCCTGGAATCTTTTATAGTAAACAAATGGGTAGGGTCAACTTTTTTTACTCAAATTCATTGCACTGCAGCTTTAATAGTGTTGTGGTTGCTGCACCTGATTAGGTTCTCAATTCAAGCTATTCCTGATAACATCCTAGCTGGACACTTCCAGGTCCAAAATTGCTTCCCCCTGGTTTTATCTATCTAAAAATGAGGCAGGAAGAGTGGTTAGGAGTGCAAACACACACATGAAGGAGAATATTGCCCGGCCAGTAAAAGAGGGGGACAAAACATTCTTTAGAAATGTAAGTGACAAGAGTAAGACCAAAGGAGGGATAGAAAGGCTAAAAGGGGAAGGAGGGGTCTGTGAGAAAGAGGACCAGAAAAAGCAGACATATTGAACAATTACTTTTGTTCACTATTTACGCGGAGGAAGGGATAGGGCCAAAGTTTAGGAACAAGGGCATTAAAGGTAGGGAGATGGACACTAGTCCTTCTACATAGGAGTGATTACTCAAGGAACTAGCACAATTAAAAGCATATAAGGCAATGGAACCTAATTGGGTGTAGGATACTAATGGAGCTCAAGGACTGGGTGTGTAGAATACTAAGAGAGCTCAAGGAGGTGCCAGCTGCACCTCTGACAGCTCTGTTCAACCTATCACTAGAAACTGGGGAGGTTCTGGGGAATGGAGGAGGGCAGATGTGGTCCCACTACACAAAAGTGGAAATAGGGAGGAGGCAGTAAATTGCAGACCTGTCAGCCTGACTTCAGTATTGGGTAAAGTAAAGGAATTGCTACTGAAAGAAAGGATTGGGAAATACCTTGTAGCCAGTGAATTACAGGATCCAAGGCAACATGGGTTCACAGGGGGAAGGTCTTGCCAGACAAACCTGATCAAGTTCCTTGACTGGGTGACCAGAGATGTAGATCAGGGAGGAGAGGTAGATGTGGCCTACCTGGAATTCAGTAAGACCTTTGACACCATTCCACATAGAAGACTGGTGAGCAGGCAGGGCAACCTGGGAGTGGGTCCAAAAGTAGTAAAATGGGTAAGAAGTTGGCTAAGCAATAGGAGCAAGAGGGTGGTGGTAAATGGGGTCCACTCATGAGAAGGCAAGGTGACCAGTGGGGTGCCCCTTGGCTTACTCCCCCCAGTGCAAGGCCACAGGACCAGGAAATGCCAGTGAAGACACGTTGCTCAGTCACTGAGCAGGGGACATGGAGAGTGGGCTGGACACAGACAGTGGAGCATCATGGAGGGAGGAGGCAGCATTTTGTATGACATCGAGCGATGTCTGTTCCACCTCTCAGCAAGTCAGGTGCTGGTCATTTGTTGACCCCCCCCAGCCTCGATTAGAGGTCAGCATAGCATAACACCAGGCAAACAACCCCCCATCCCCTTGGAAAGCAGTCACCAGGAAGCTAAAGCCTTCTCCCCCGACCAGTCCTCTGACTCCTGAATCTGTTCCCTAACACAGGACATCAGCATCATGAGTGTAGACCCTACCACTGCACCGGCTGGCCAGTACCTTTAATGTTTTTTGCTCACACCACCTCTGCTGTCAGGCTCTTCCATTGCTGAACTAGTGTCTTTGTAAAAAAAAATGTTCCTACATTTCTCCTTGTTTCCCCCACACAACCTTCTAATCATTTCACCATGTTTTTGATTCATTATTCTTTCTGAGTAGTTTCCCACAGTTTACTCTAGCCATTTCTTTCAGGAACTTTAAGCTCTCTGTTATACCACACCTCTCCCTTCTTGTCTCCATTGAGTATATATTCAGTGCCCTAAACCAATCCTCAGAGGATCTGCCTGTTTGCCCTGAATCATTGTGTTTACCCTACCATGCACCATATCCAGCCTCTCTTTGTCTTTCCACAGGTGGGGGCTCCAAATCTGAGGACAGTATGCTATATGGGGCCTCACCAGTTATCTATAGAAAGGTAGTACTGTCTGTACAGTGAAGCCTGTCAAGGTGAAATGCAGTATCACAGCTGCTTGCATGCCAAAAGGAAATAACTCCCATTGAAATTGCCTTGTTTCCCCCAGTAACTCTTCTGCAAAATTCTGCAGAATTGGGTTGCATCCGTTGGGCTTTATTGTACCTGTTCCCTTCTGATTTTGAAATCCCTCCACATACACCACAACATATTGTTTGCCTTGCTGTAGGCCTTCTTACATTGGCTAGATTGCTTTAGGGAGTCACTTCTGAGGACTCTCAAGCCCCTTTCCTCAGAAGTAGTGCCAAGCCTAACCCTTCCCATCCACGTGAGGTTCTTGCCCCTTCTGTGCATCACCTTCCACTTTTTGTTTTTAATTTCAACTAACAGTCCTTAGACCACCTCTCCAATCTATGCAGGTCCTTCTGCAACTCTGTTACCACCTCCTTGCATTCCACCCTGTCAGAGAGTTTGGTGTCAACTGTGAATAGGCATATCTTGTCCTGTTTTCTTTACCCTATGTTGTTGATAAGAATATAAGAAAGAAGTGAACCCAGGACTGATTCCTATGGCACCCAATTTGTAACCTCCATCTCCCCTGACTTGACTCTATGTACAGTCACCTTCATCTGTCTCCTCCTACCCATCTACATTCCCATCTAAGTCCCCTTCTGCACCAGGATCCTGTTACTTCTTCAGTAATCTTGATTATATAGGATAGGATAGAACAGAACAATGTGATTCTAAAACCAGGAGCTAAAAATAGCTAAACACTGCCATTCATAACTTAAAAGACAAAGATTGCATTTTAAAGAAAGAAACATACCTTAAGCATGTTTTTTAGAGGTGTATGTCCTCCTGAGATTTTGTGGACAAATAATATTTCCAAAAGATGTCGAATGTAGTGAAAGCAGTGACAAAAACAGGCCATGCTGGAGAAAAAGACATCAGAAAGATAAAAAATATGTAAATTATGCATATTATTTTTTTTACTTTAATCGTGAAATGCAAAGGACGACATGAGATACAATCTCTAAGAAAAATCACAGAACTGTAGTTGCCTTTTAAGTCAGTCATCTGCAGTTCAGGACCAAATACTGTTTGTTGTTTTCGACTGAGAAGAATTTGTCCAACTGTACAAAACAGATGTAGCCTAAAAGGTGAAACAATTATTTGGACAAAGGGCTGCATAAATCTTAATTATAAAAGCAGTTGTTTAGCTGCAAATAGTGTAAATAATTTAAAATATATTTGAGAATGGTCTGTTTTGTCATTCTAAATCAGACTGCTGTAACTATAGTATTTCTCTATTATAAGGAACTTGAACACCTCAGAAGTTCTTGCAATGGCAGTTTATGCAGTTTTGTTATCCCAAATGGTTGGTAACAGCTCATTTTAAGACATGTCTGGTGGTAAGGGGAACTGAAGGTACACAGAATAGTATTTACAAAGGAGCATGGATGGTTACATAAATACCAGACAAAAACAGCAACCATTAGAACAGAGAAATTGTTCTTCACAGTAACAAACTATCAAAGCTTGGGTGTCCACAACCCTGCAAGCGCTCTTCACCCACCAGCTTTTCATAGAGCTGTACCTTAGTTCACGCCACATAGTATCTTATGCCAACACTCACCATTCTGCATAGCTGGCATGTCCCATACACCTGGTCCAATAAGCCCAGTCAGCAGACTCCTTAGATCAAACCAAGGCCAACTGCTCAAACCTCAGTTGGAGTGCAGTCTTGTTTTCTTTTTTTTACTTTATCACTGCTCTGTATGTAAGAAATAAGACATGATGGGGTGTGCGTGGAACAGATTTTACTGCATGCCCAGGGGCATAGTAAGGCACAAGGCCATAGGCCAAGTGTCTTCAGCCCCTGGAAGTGCAGTAAAATATGTTCCATGCTCACCCCTGAAATGTCTTATTCTGCATATACAATGGCCTCCTTTTTTAACTTTTTACAGTTGGGAAAAACATGTTTATATGTAGAAACAATAGATGTACTTGAGTGTATTTATAATAAAATAGTCCTTCCACCTACTGCAAATGATGTAATTGATGATGTCATTTTGTTACTGCTGAACAAGGTTTGTCCTTTGTTGGCATCAAGATTCAAAATATGGAATGTTTATCATGGAATGTTTACCATAGAATACATGGATTCAAAATTCTGCTCAGTTCCACTGATAGAATATTCCTCTCCCTAACATACTGTGCACACACAAACAGCATAGAGGATAATGTACGGTCTTTGGTTAATAACTACTCTGTAATCACTTCGAGAGGTTGCCATGACATCATGGTAAACCTCGAGAGCGCAACTTGAGAGGTTTTCAGATGTTATGGCAACCTCGAGAAGTATTTTCATTGTGGTTGTTAACCAAAGACCATACATTATATTTTATAGTGTATGGGCTACCTAGATTGTGTAATTGTGGATTGAATTACTGTACTTTACTGAATTACTTTACAGAACATTAATTATTGTGAGCATTCCATTTTGTTATACCATTGATAAGACATACTCAAAAAGGGGTTAACAACAGAGTGATGTCACAACGATGGCATAACAAGGTTGTAATCTGCTTGATCTCAGTTAATAATAAGGGTGCCCCATACATTATAGGCCTCTTCTGCAATCAGAGACTCAATTATCTCATTGCCAGGGCAAGCAGACGAGATTTCGCTGATCAGTAGGTAAAGACAGAAGGGAGATTTTTTCACTGTCTGCAAAGAAACAGTTGTAATGAAAATTATAAACAATATTTAATGTTTCTAATTTGTTTATGTGTGTAAGAAAAGTGTGATGATCAGAGAAACATTTAATTAATTTGTTTTATTTTTTATTTAAGGTAGTTTTATTTTTAAGGGTCCAGTTGAAGATTGTTTACAGTGTAAAGGTAGCAACCATGTATGTGATGGAAGATCCATTCTGGTTGTAGGGGTACTGATGGAAGATAATTCTGGTTGTAGGAGAACTGATTTATTCATTGTGATGCGGTTTAGGACCAAGATGACTGTGCATGAAACATATTCTGTGAACAGTCATATGATATATTTTGACCATTGAGACTTCATTTTGAATGCCCATTTTATAATAAAGATTAATTTCTTTGCACTGATTAGCTATGTTAGCTTGTCACTTCAATAAGATCGATACCTCTGAGATCCACAAGAACACCCATTTCACAATGCACTATCAGTTACTTACACTGTATTATAAATAGTGTTTATTTTAAAGATATAGTCCAAAGTAAACAAGGTTGAACAGTACAATCAAAAATATGTGAGGAAATACTTCTTCACAGAGAGGGTGGTGGATGCCCTGAACAGCCTTCCAGCAGAGGTGGTGGGTGCCAAAACAGTGATGGGATTCAAGCATGCATGGAACATATACAAGGAGACCTTGGTTGTAAGGCAAGGTGAGGAGACAATTGGAGACTGAGTAGGGTCTGCTGTGGCTCAGTAGTCAGAGAAAACTGGGCAGACTAGGTGGGCCAAGAGGTCCTTACCTGCCATCAACTTCTATGTTTCTATGAAAAATAAAGGTCTTAAATAGCAAATTCAAGTAAACAAGTCTAGGCTGATTTAGCTGCAAACTCAGAGATGGAAATGCTATATACAGTACAGTAAGCCAAAAAGGAAAAAAAGGTGATTCTTCCTTGCCACAACAGCGTTATGAATTTGCCTAACCATGTTAGTGCTAATTCCCCTCTCTCTCTCTCTCTCTCTCTCCTTTCCCCCTTCCTCCCCCTCTCTATCTCTCTCCCTTTCATTGTTTTGTATCCCAGGTACAGACAATGAGTAGCCTGATGCCTCAGCTCTACTGCCCTCTCTTTGTTCTGTATTTCCAACAGTCAGAATATCCTTAGAATTCCCTAATTTATTTGCAAAGATCAAACTGAATCTTTCTCACAAGAATTATGGTTGTATTTGAAGTTCTTTACTATAATCCTTGGTGTCAGCTCATGATCTATCTCTGGTCTACACATACTACTCCACTTGCAGAGGCCCTGTTTCAGGATGCAACACATCTCGTGTTTAGCTACTCTGTAACTTCTGAGACACACAGAGTACAGGTCATTTTGAACTGACAAAAAAAAAAATCACACTTTGTGACATTCCGCTGCTATGCCAGTTGAGCATAGCATTTTAACAAAGGCAATGTTTGTTTGTTCTCTTAATAATAATAATAATAAGTAAGCATTAATCACCACCAGAGGAGGGCTCTGTCGGTGGATTAATGCCCGCTGGGGGGGGTTGGTGCCCAAGGGCACAGCCCGAGGGTCCAACCGCCCAGGGCATTAATCCATGGCAGAGCCCAATGCTGAAGGTGATTATCGCGCTAGGACAGGCCCGCCGCAGCAGCGATGAGCCTATAGCCAGGTGGTGTGTCCCTGTGCCAGAGACCCCATGGACCCACGGAGACAGGGACTGTACAGAGTGGCAAGGGTTTTGCAGTGCCATGTTACAGGCAGTACTACAGTCTTGCTGTAACAAAAATATTTAAACGTGGTAGCAGAGGTGTTCTTGGACATAAATAGCTTTCCGCAAGAACACCGAGCGGTCACCGCTAGCTGAAACCTTGTTTCCCACCTTCGGATGACTGTTTCCACAGCCAACACAGAGAACTCAGCTACATGGATGCCCAGAGCGCCGACCTCAGCATTTTTCCATTGGCAACACCACCCACCACAAAGCAACCAGCATCCTAGATCTGCCCAGAAGGCGGAGCATTGCACACACTGTGTTTCAGTTGCGGCGCTTGGTGTGCTGCTGCGATATGTGTGGTGATTCTGCTTCTCATGACTGACTTGGTCACCCTGCTTCAGTTACTACAGTCCTCTGTGATCCCCAGCTACAGAGACAGCCACTGCCATGCAGTGAGACACATGGCAGCACCTTCCACTTGCTTGTGTTCTGCCTGTGTGCGACTCGACCCTTGGCTGCAGCTCAGGACTGCACATGTGTTCTCTTCCTTGCTGTCCCAGTGCTGCACCCTCTGCCTCATGGACAGTCTGGGTACTACCGCAGTGGGCTCTAATGAGTGCTGCTTCTGTGGACACTTGAGGTGCTAACCTAGTGGGCATTCCTGCTGGGTTTATCACTGCTCACACTCCAGCACCTAACCCGTTCCCACCACTCGGTTGCCTCCATTTCCCTGCTCAGTGCAGAGCCATGTTACAAGATCGTATAAACTTTTCCCTGTCTTTCCCACAATAATGCTATCACTACAGAGACAGCAGAGGGGCTCACAGTGGTGACGGGGCTGGCTGCTACCCTCAGGTGCCTCCATGGCCACAGCTGGTACTGACCAAGTGGGTGTTACCTGTGGCTTAATACTCGCTCGGTTTCAGTCAGCATTCGGTGAATCATGGGGCTGCATTTGAGCAGTCCAGACTGAGCTGTGTTACAATAATAATTATATACATGTGTGCCACACTGCCCTCTCAGTTCAGATATCATTGCTTTGTGGCCTCACCACATTGGGATTACATAGGCTGTACTATTGTATGTCAACTAGTGGGACCGTCCATCAGGGTTTGCGTTCTGTAAATCTCTGCAGTGCTGCATTCTCATATAGTTATCCTTCCGTGATAGGCCCAAGCACAATAACTTTGTGTTCTTGCTGATTGTACACAGTAACCATGTCAAAGGGTTATGATCTGCGACCACATTAAATTCTCTGACACACATGTGTGGCTGCAATTTCTGCAAAGTCACAAACAATTCGTAAGTGCTTCTTTTCAAAACTAACATACGCTACTGCTTGGCAGAAGTTTTTAGCATAGGTAATCTGTTGTGTGTTCTTCATCTCTGGAACTGATATGGCTCAGTGCTACCCCAACCTATGAATTTTAGACCATAGTCAGGACTGGCTGGTACTTGAGCCAAGCATAGGGTGTGCTTCAGCTCACAGAAGTCCTTTTCACAGCGTTTTAGCCAGTGTACCATTTCTGGCATTCTATTTTTTGTTAGATGTTTTGTTAGTTGTTTTGTTAGTTGTTTTCCCGGGTAGTGCCTGAAAATAGTCACTTACTGGCTAGCGCACCTACCCGGTAAACAAAAGCTAAATAAATAAATAAAATAGATCAGTGATGGGAACTCCAATTACACAAAAATTAGAAACAAACTTTCAATAGTACCATAGAGTTTCCAGATATGCTCAAACTTATTTTTTCTTGGCTGTAGGCTTGGATCATCCATATATGTATACTGTACTCCACCTTTGCAGGTTAAGGCTAGATGCGCCCCCTCTCCCACTCAGTGTTCAAAGTATGGTACTTCTGCCATGTCTATCTGACACTTCACTGCTTTGACTGTCAGCTTTGCAGTTTTCAGTCTTCTGAATGTCTCTCTCAAATGAGTGAGATGCTCCTCCCAGGTATGGGTAAGTATAGCAATATCATCTATGTAGGCCAGGGTAAAGTCACCTACCCGGGATAAAATTTGGCTGACTAGTCTTAAGAAGTAGATGGTGAGCTTTTCATTCCAAATGGCATGATCAGTAATTCATACTGTGGAGTCTGATAGGATGCAATGTAGTACCCTGTGACAATGCATGACAAAAGAGATTGACTGGAGTTGAAATTGCTTGTAACATGACATTAATCATGTAGGGCAAATTGGGAGCTGTGATAGGTGCAACAGGGTCACGGGACCGGAGCTGGAGCAGGCATTAACCCAGCTTATATGCCATGCCCGCTTCGGCAGTACTGCGAGCAGCCAGAGCCCCAGGTTAGGAGTACTGGGCACAGCAGGGGAGCGAATGTTACAGGGGCAAGAGTGGCACAATGACTGGGAGACCAGCTAGATGCTGACAGAAACCGGGAGGGGGACAAGAACCAGGGGCACACAGAATGCAGAGATAGCATAGCGGGAGACAGATAGGGGATGCCGGCATGCGGGGACTCAGCGAAAGGGAAGGGGAAGTGACCAGGGGCCCAGGCAAACTTGCATGTGGACACCCACCACGGGGAGTGAGCAGCACAGCGGAGACCTTCAGCGCTGGGTATGAAGCAAATACCCACACAGATTGGCAGAAGCACCGGCCTGTGATGCCAGCCAAACTGTCTTGTGTAATTACATCCAGTAAATATGTTGACCGCATCAGTAAGTAAATGTTGGTTTCAACAAAGATTTCAAAGTGCAGTACAAATGTGTCCTCACAGCTCCGACTCCCAGTGTTATATCGCTCAACGCACAGTAGACACACTTCTGGTGACTCCATTGTCCCGAAGCCCATGTTACAAGCGCATTAAGCCACTCCAGAGGTGGCATCTAATGCGATTGATGCATGGTTGGGTGGTTGTTCGCCCTCGGCCTCCGGTCTCAGCCCACAGCCCTCCCAACCATGCATCAATCCAGCATTAGATGCCACCTTCGTCATGGCTTAATGCTTACTTGTTTACTACAGTAGCTCTGCTGTAGTATGCTGCAGTTTTGTGTTGTATTCTGGCTCATACCACAGTAAAAGACAAACAGAGGGGGAATCACTTGCTGTTCTCACCCAAGTAGCAGCTCTTCTATAGCTCTCTCTTCTACTCTGTTAGTTTTGTTTATTAAAACTACCTATACAATAAGTTCTTCTTTCAGTTATGTGATGGTTTTGTAGCTACTACTTGTTTGGAGTACTCATGTGAAATTGCAGTTGGTTTTCCCGCAAGAATGTCTGAAGCAGAAATGTGGCAAGCGGCCCCACAACACACTCCTCTGCAGACTCCAGATAAACATGTTAAGCGGCTGAAGGCCCAAGGCTCAGGCTTCGGCCAGTCTTTGACTTCCACTGTGGCATCTACCCCATTCTCAGAAAAGCGCTTCCTTCAGGAGCTGGAGCCCTTCAAGTCCACCCTTAAAAGAAATCAAGAAGGAGATGAAATTCGATCAGTGGGGATCTAAGTGATCTGGGCAGATGGGTCAGTGATGTGGAAGCCCGTACCCTCTCAAATGAGAAATAGAAGGATTGCTCTGACTCAGATGTGACCCACATGTGGCATCGAATAAATAAGCTCGAAGCAAAAATCAAAGATTTGGAGAGGAGGTGTCGCTGCAATAACTTGATTATTTGTGGGATCCCTGAGGGCAAGGGGGGGATCCCACCAATTATGTTCACACAGAAGTTCATAGAAAGAGTAGCTGGTCCCTCTCCAAATGGCCCTGGATACATCATTCAGTGGGCACACCACTATCTTCATCCCAGACCCTCAGCTGGCTGTCCTCCCCATCTGTTTATGCTGAACCTACTAAACTTTCTCACCAAGCAACATAAAGTGGCTGCTCACCCAGGATCTGCCAGCGGGGACCGGCCAGAAATGCGCCGCATTTCATCCTATGGTCCAAGATTATAGTGGCAGGGATGAAATTTAGAATGCTTTATCCTGCTCACCTGCAAGTTTCAATCAGTGGTACTTGACACTCCTTTAACACACCAGAAGTGGCCACCCAGTACCTCAAGATACTGCTGCCTGATCTCTTGAAAGAGAGATGAGCCCTGTTTTATGGTTGGATTGCTGCTCAGGATAGCAAGGGACTCTACATTGTGCTGTGGGGTATGGAATTTTTGAATTATGCTGGATTTACTTATCCTCAGATTTATTTATATATTTATTTGCTTTTGGTAACAAGGTGAGTGCACTAGACATAGAGATGCCTATTTTCAGGCACGACCTGGGAGAATACAAGTGAGAACAAAATATACATGAGCTGTACAATGTGACTCAGCACAAGGAAGAGATAAAGAAAATGGAATTTAGTGCAATACAAACAATTGACAACTGGCTGAAACAGAGTAAGTAATGTCAAAATGTAAACAGTACTGTAATGAAAAAAAAAACAAGTGCTAACAAATTTGTACTGGAACTGGCTGGAAAGTACATTAGAAATGGTAATTGCCATTACAAGGCTAAATATAGAGAGGTGGAGGGAACAGGGGGCAGGGGGAGATGGGAGAACAGGAGAAGGGGTGAGAGGGAATGAGGGAAGGTGAGGAAAGAACAAGGTGGAAGGATTAAAAGGGTCAAGGTGGATGGAAGCATGTGCAAGGATTAGAGGCCAGTAGATGTTCATGGTGGAGTTTCTTGAAACCAGCATGGGTAGTAGCAAGGCAAATTGCTTGAGGGATAGAATTCCAATACTTATGGGCTGAGTAGGAGCAAGCCTGTGCACCCATATAAGTTTTGCGTCTGGGGATGAAGAGAGGGGCACTGTCACTAGATCGGAGACCATAGGAGGGGGTTTGGTGGTGTAGCAAGAAGGCGAGGGATTTGGGGAGACCTGATCTAGTTATACTATCAAGTAGGGAGCCAAGGACCAGTAACCGGTGGGCAGAAGGGTTAGGCCATTTTAGGTCAGCATACAGCTGACAGTGATGTTTGAATCATGGCGCTCCAGAGGCATAGTGGCAGATGTTATTATAGGTGGTGTCCCATTTATGTAGGGAGGTCTTTGATGCTCCAAGGTACGTAACTGAGCCATAAGCAACAGCTGGGAGCAGTAGGCCTTGAGCCACTGCAAGCCGAGCAAATGGTGTAAGGGCATAGCTAGTACGGTAGGCACCTCCAATTTTTGCGTTGACCGATTTTCAGGTGGTGGTGACATGGAGGTCAAAGTCCATGGATTCATCAAGGAGGATACCCAAGTATTTGAAGGAGCTAGTGCTAACTACCGGGGAACCATCTGTACACAAAATCTGAAAGGAGTTTCGATTAGATTTGTGTCTAGCTGGAGAACCAAAAAGCATAGAGTGAGTTTTGCTAGCATTAAGAACAAGATTGTTTTCTATTAGGCAGGACTGAATACTTAAGAAGTCATTAGTAAGTGAGCGGTTTATGTCCACGATGATACTTCCACTGCGGTAAAAAACAAGGTCATCTACATACAGCAAGGAATAGCAGTCAGGTGCACATGATGGGAGGTGATTTATAAAAATAGAAAAAAGTAGCGGGCCAAGTATGGAGCCTTCAGGAACTCCCTTATGTATGGGAGAAGTATTGGACAGGGCAGAGTTAAAGGTGACAGCTTGCATCCGGTTGGATAGGTCGCACTTGAACCAGGCAACTGATTCAGTGAAGAAACCAAATGACTGGAGTTTAGCAAGGAGAATGGTGTGGTTTACCAGGTCAAATGCCTTAGTTAAGTCAATAAAGAGAGCACCTGTCAAAGAGCCAGATTCCATTGCACCACAGATGTCACTTGTAAGTTTTAGGATAGCAGTGGTAGTAGTATGGCCTTTGCAGAAGCCATGCTGAGAAACAGGAAGGAGGTTATGCTTCTGGAGGTACACTGTGGTTTGGTTGCTACTAATTTTTCCAGAATTTTACTGAGCACGGGGAGTATGGAAACAGGTCAATAGTTAGACATGATTGGGGGATCACCTTTCTTATGAATAGGAGTGATTCTGGCCATCTTCCAGATGTTGGGAACAAAACCCGGACATATGGATAAGTTAAAGATTTTCGTAAGGGGGAGGCAATAAGATGGGCAGCGATTTTCAGTAGCCTTGGTTCCAATCCATCTGCACCAGTACTAGTGCTGTCAGAGATGGATAGTAACAGCTTTAGGACCTCTTGTCTGGTGATGGTCCAAAGCCGGAAAGGTGGGTGAGAGAGAGACGGTTCTGTGTCAGAAGAGCTGAAAGTGGGGGGACAAGGGGGGAAGGAGGCTGAAAAGCTTGATAGATCTGAGAAAGGTTAGTTTAGTGCGTTAGCTATGGTCACTGGATTACTACAATGAATGTTGTTTATCAGCATGTCATTTGTGGTAGGAGTATTCCTTGTTCCAAGGAGAGTTTTTATGATGGACCAGAATTTCTTGGAGTTACCAGCATACTTCATTAACAAGTCCTTACAGAAGGTGCTTTTTGCTAGGTGAATATTCCTTTTTACAGGAATTTCTCTTGGCTCTATAGTCATTAAAATCCACTTGTAGCCCTGAGGCCTTGAAATGCCACCAACTTTTATCCCTTGTCCAGAGTTGAGTAAGAAGGTCCTTAGTAAGCCACTTTGTTTGTGTTCCCCCATATGTGGCGTGTGACTCTAGGGGCATGGATGTCCTGTAGGTATCCAAACCTTGTCAGGAAGTAGTCAAGGGCTAATTGAGTATCACAGGAGGCAAAGATGGGAGACCAGTCAATAATTGAGAGGTCAAGCAAAAAATGTGCCTGATTAAGACTGGCCAGGTTACAGAAGGTGATGAGTTTGTGAGGAGGAGATGGTTGTCTAGCAGCACGCCAGATGCAGAAGATTGGGGAGCGATCACGTATAGCATCTGCCAGAGTGCCAGCAGAGACTATACTGTCAAGACAATTTGTGAGAGCCCAGTCAATTAGTGAACTAGAACGAGGGGGGGGGGGCTATGACCCTAGTTGGGTCTGAGATTAATTGGTGGAAGTTGTGGCCATGTACCATGGTGTGAAAGGACTGGTTTACTTTACTAGCCCAATTTAAAATTTAGATCACTCAAAATAAGGACCCAATTACGACCAATGGCTGAGCTCACCTGGGATAATAGTTCCTCGAGTCCAGCGATGCCCCCAATAGGGGGGTTTATAGGAACACACTATGTGCAGTTTCTTTGATCCTAATTGTAGGGTAGCATGAATGGCTTCGCAGTGAGAGAGGGGGAGCGAGACATTACAGTGTAGAGATAGGTGAGCTTTAAAGAGGATTGCAACACCACCACCACATTTAGGTGTAGACCTATCTTGCCGGAGTATATTGTAGTTGGGTATCATACACAGGTGATCAGGTATGGAGGGTTTTAGTCAGATTTTAGAGAGACACAGAATGTCAGGGTTATATTGAGTAGTCCAGGCCTCTAGTTCAGTTAAGTTGTGGAGAAGAGTCAGGATATTTAGGTGTACAATACGCAGCCCTTTTAAATCTTTCCAAGTAGTATCATAATGGGGAATTTTAACAGCAGGACCTGGATTGAGTTCAACATCTCCCACTAATCTTAATGATAGGAGGAGCAGGTACCACAGTTTGCAGTGGAAGAAAGGTGAGGGCAGGTAGTAGTTTGAAGAAGGGGAGTTAAAAAGTATAAAAGCAACATGGTAGGTGATCTTATTTGAGACAATGAGAGGGAAGGTGGCAAAGGACGAGTGGGATAGTGAATGCCTGTTGGAAGGCACATTAGGGTGTAAAGAGGTGCCCTCCCAGGACAGGGGCAACTCTAGGAGAAGAGCCATAATGGGGAGTAATAGAGAGATAGCACAGGGATTTAGGGTAATATTGTTAAAAGAGGAGTATGCCATAATCAGGCATAAGGTATATGACAGCTAGATAGCTATCTGAAGAGGAATCAGAAACACTGTACAGATCAGAAAAATCTTTGCAGAAAACACTAACTGCACAACAGAAAATGCAGATGGAGAAAATGAGATACTGATAAGATTGGAGAGGTTTCAGAGAGCCCTCTAGTGGCGAAATGGTATAGGCCGCAAATGAGAAACTGAAGAGATAGTTAAAATCCTCACGTTCTGAAGTGGGCTGTCTACAGTAGGTGGGGCAGGGACCACTATATAACAAATGCTGAGAAAGGGTGGATGTGGTGGGGGGTGGATGGGGAGCAGCCGCGTAGTGGCTGTGGGGCAGAACACGTTGAAACAGTCGTCTAGTCTAAGTAGCTCCCTGCACAAGCTCATACAGGTATTTAGCTTTAGCTCCACCGTCTGTATCCAGCAGTGTTAAACTAACCCAGGATGGAGCATTACAATTGGCTGAGTTGATCAAAATTACAAAGAGATGCAGTGCTACCAATCTGATGTCAAACTTAGTCTGATTCTGAATTGAAAAACACAGCGCTTAACAGCGGGGGGTAAAATATCCTGGTCCTGGAGAACCCTGCAGCTCTGTTGCGAGTGCTGCTACATATGTAGACTAGGGCAGCTTAGAAATGAGAGTCGAGAATACTGTTAAAATTACAACGAGAGCTCTACGCATGTCTGGTGAGCTGGAGAGGGCACTTTGTATTACAGCAGTCAAGCAGAGTTTAAAACTGGCACCCAGGTAGCTCACACTTGCTTGGACAAAAAACTGACTGCAAAAAAGGCGCCAAGGTTTAAAAGGACAAAGGCTCTTTGGAGTGTTCATTGAAATCCTTTGGTTTGCGACCTGCATTCCTCCTGAATTGCTGCAAGTGGACCCCCTTGGATTTCTTCCCGGGACTTGCCTCTCTACTGCTGGACTGTACACTATATTGATCTTAATGAACTATGACACATTCCTGCCACCTGCTCTGGCCTGCTACAATCTGCTCCTGTTGCCTGCTGTTGGACTAGATTAACTGCTTGTTCCCTTCTTCCATTTGTTTATTCAAGGAGGCCAACCTTGGGAGAATGTTGTTCACTGGATATTTTTTCCTTCCTGACTGTAGATGCATTGGTGGGAAACAGCAGTTTTGGGACCATTTTATTTTGCTGGATGCTGGACTGTTCCTGCTGAGTCTAGCTGAGTGGTGCAGTAGTATGGCCCCTTTTGGACTGGACTTCTCTATGATTGCCTCTTCTGGACTTTCTAGGACTTTCTTCTGCCATTTCGGTCCCTGCAGTGGAAGATCGGGGCTGGTGTCAACAGGGTCATGTTACCTTCAGTCTGGAGTTCCACACTGACCATCAGCACACAAGAGAGGTGAGACTTCATCACTGGGCTTTAGTGCTGGTGTATTCCCACTCTGTTTTTTTTTTTTTTATTCGGACAGGGTTTCTACCAGTACGTTAAGCCCAGGGCATTTTTTCTGCTGGACTCAGTTTGCTTTGCAATGTAATCTTTTTTTATGCAAGCCCTGCTGATACATTTTTTTTAGTGGGTTACTGGGTTTGTTTGTTAAGTTCTTATCTATACTGTATATATTTCTTAATTATGTAGTGTGCACAGTGTTATTCTGTTCAGTGTGTGTGGGAGAACTGGGTGGTTGGGTGTAATGCTATGTTTGGTAAGAGTGTTATGCACCAAATTGTGGAGGGATATGGTGGCTTTCACTGTTTATGGGGAGGTGGGGTGGGGAGAGAGGGGGAAGCTCTGTTCTGGTTCATGATCTTGTTGCTGTCTCTATATCAGGGGGTGGAGGGGTATGCTATACTGTTTTGGGAGTGGGGGTGGGGTGATTCAGAGGTTCGGATTGATATTGTGGGTAATGTTCCTTTCATGGGTTGCTGGGCATATTTATACTAAGGTTTTGGAAGATTGTTGCATTGTTGCCTCTGGACAATCCTTATCATTGAACTTCCACTTTTTTTGGATCGGGAAGAGTTGGGAGGTGCTACCACTGGGAGACCTTTTATACTCTACGAAGACCAGGGCATACAGGGAAGGTTATCCTCACTCTTATTTTTAACTTTTTTCTCCTGCTCCGATGGTGATGGCATTTAAGTTTTGTTCATGGAACATAAAGTGTGCCCAATCTCCCACCAAGAGAACTAAAATTCTATTGCATCTATGTAAGCTTGATGTAGATGTGCCTTTTTACAGGAAACCCATTTGCCATTCTCCCAGGTTCTCCTTTTCAGCGCTCCTGGGTAGGTCAGGCTTTTGGGGCAGGGATTGATTCACACCATTGGGGGGTGGCAAAGGGGTA
Source organism: Neoceratodus forsteri (assembly GCA_016271365.2). Taxonomy (NCBI): domain Eukaryota; kingdom Metazoa; phylum Chordata; order Ceratodontiformes; family Ceratodontidae; genus Neoceratodus; species Neoceratodus forsteri. Next base: position 1,208,112,824 of record CM057453.1, on the reverse strand, counting down.
GCAAGGTGTGTTCCCTTTTGCCTACTCCAGGAAATTCCCTACCCACTAGGCTGGTTTCTTATTCTGTGTGCCCTTATGGGACATCCCTTATGGGACATCTGGAGGTTATTTTACGTGGAGAATATGACCCTGCGTTTTTTTCTCGCTCTTGACTCATCTTTTGCCTTGGAACTCTCTTCCCTTGTTGCTTGGGGGGGGGGGATTGGACCATGGTGTATACTAACCATTTGGATCGGTCGGATCCCTGAATCCTAACTTTGTCACTGGGGCAGATAGCCCTCTGGGACCTTATGGATACTCTTGGACTTGTGGATCCATGGCGGGTACTGAATCCAGACCTGCAGGAATATTAGTTTTATTCACTTCCCCACAATCCGTTCTTGGGGATTGATTATTTTTTGTTGGAGGCTGAACAATTGTCTGGAGTGGTTGCCTGTCATTACCTCGTTAAAGTTGTCTCTGATCACCACCCTACCTTACTTCATTTATGTTTGTCCCCCTCTTTCCTTCGTGACAAAGTTTGGCATCTCAATCACCAGTTGCTTCACTCCGAGTCTTTGACCCAGCATCTTCTGGGCTCTGTTTCTTCTTTTCTGGAAATTAATTCTCCTTTTTATCTCAAGTTGGACTATCTCATGGGGGGATGCTCAAATGTTCACTTCGTGATGAACTCATTCGGCTGGCCACTATTCAGAAGAGTGTCACCTCAAGAGCAACATCTTTCCTTTTAGATCAGATTAGGTCGATGGAAAGACAGCTTTCCTTGCCCTCTCCTCAGTCTGATTGGGATCAGCTGAAAGCTACCCACTCTAACTACCATACTTTGTTGGGGGAAAAAGGGGGACATTTGATTTTTCATTCCAAGGTTTGGTACTTTGATCAGAGGGAGAAGGCTGGTAAATTGTTGGCACTGCATCTTTGCTGTCAGGCAGCAGACAAAATTGTTTCTTCTCTCTGGACTGCTTCAGGTCTTCTCCTTACCTCTCCCTGAGATATTGTAGATCATTTTTGTGATTACTACCTGGTCTTATATCAGCTCCTGTCTTCCCCCTTCAGACTTGCCCACCTTGATGCATTCTTACAGGATAAGGATCTTCCTCATCTGACCCCTCACCCCACAAGTAGACATTCTGCAAGCTCCCCTGTCTCTTTCTGAAATTCTGTCTGCCATTGACTGTCTCTCACCAGATGAAGCCCCAGGCCTGGAAGGATATACCACTGACTTTTACAAGGTTTTCAAGCACCACCTAGCCACTGTTCTCCTTGTCAATTTTAATTATATCTTTCAGGAGGGACTTTCAGATTTTTCTCTTACTGAGGCCGCCATTGTGGTGTTACCAAAACCTGGGCGAGATCTTCTGTTGGTTTCAAACTACTGTCCCATTTCCCTAATTAATACTGATTTCAAGATTCTCACAAAGATGTTGACTGAGAGGCTGAATTAAGTCTGGCATTCCCTTATCAGTTGAGAACAGGTTGGCTTTGTGGCAGGCAGGTTCTCAGTGGATCACCTTCATACTCTATTCCACCTTAGCTCTTCATCCAGGGATTCTGATGTTCTGTCGGTGCTGGTTTCCTTGGACACAGAGAAAGCCTTTGACAGGGTTTCCTGGGACTACCGGTTTCATTAGGAAGGCAATATAGTGCAGTGGTTTAAGGCTCTGAGCTGCAAATCTGGTGACATCCAGCAGTCCAGACCTGGGTTTGAATCCCACAAGTTCCACTTACATACTGTGTGACCCTATGCAAGTTACTTAACTTCCCTGTGCTCCCAGGTCTTGCCTGTAAAAAAGATTTCAGCTTAGTGTGCTACTCCCAGTTAAAATACTAAAAAAAAAAAAATGTTACCCAGGTTTCACATTCCACTCAAATTTATACATTGGGTTCAGGTGCTATATTCTTGCCCCTCTGCCAGTATCATCTGTAATGAATCATAGAAATATAGACTTTGATGGCAGATAAGGACTGCTTCGCCCACCTAGTCTGCCCATTTCCCTACGTACAGGATAAGCTGCAGATCCTAGTTAACCAACAGCCTATTTCTTCCTACCTCCCACAAGAGTTATCTTATGTCTGCCCATGCATTCTGAATTCTCCCACAGTTTTTGACCCCACAACCTCCTCAGGAAGGCTGTTCCATGCGTCCACCACCCTCTGTGTGAAAAAATACTTCCTCACATTGCCCCTGAGCTGCCCCCCCCATCTTTAAATTGTGTCCCCCTGTTCTTGCACATCTCTTTTTCTAAAAGATGCTGCCCTCTTGGACTTTGCTGATTCCACTGAGGTACTTAAAAGTTTCTATCATATCCTCCCTTTCCCTCCTTTCCTCAATGGTATACATATTAAGCTCCTTAATTCTCTCCTCATATGAATTCTCTTGCACACCCTGCACCATTTTAGATGATCTCCTCTGGACTGCCTCATCCTCTCTATGTCCTTGCAGAGATGGGCTCTCCAGAACTGGATGCAGTACTCCAGGTGGAGTCTCACCAACTGTCTGTACAGACGGATAACAACTTCCTGTTTTCTGCTGATGATGCCTCTCCCTATGCATCCCAGTATCCCCCCCAGCCCTCCCCACTGCCTTCTCACATTGCTTGCTAACCTTAAGGTCACCTGATATGATTACCCCCAGGTTCCTTTCCATTTTTTGTTCTTGTTACTACCTCCTCCCCTTCCCATTTTATAATCCTCCCCTGGATTTTTCTTTCCCAGGTGCATTATTTATTTTTTTATTGGATATTGGTGACCAGATAAGTGCATTAGGCACAAATTCTGCCTATTTTCAAGCACTACCAGGGAGGATACAGTTTACAAACAGTGAACACATCGAAAAAAACAGGCACATACAGTTTTTACTAACAGCTTGCAAAATACAGGGTGAATCCAATTGTACAAGAAAATCACAGAGGAGTAGTTGAACAAGGACTTAAAAGAGGTGACCCCCTTGGGAGGGAGTCAGAGAGCAAATGATGGTAGAGACAGGGAACAGTATTGGTAAAGTAGAGAGAAACCTAGATAGAGCAAGGGTGTAGATAAGCAGGATGCAGGGTTCAGGGATAGATTAGGTACAGACACAGGAATCGAGTGCTTGAAGATGGGAGAAAAGTGCAGATTTGAAGGCTGAGTGAGATGTGGAGTCCCTTAAGTAAGTGGGAAGGGAGTTCCAGAATTTAGAGGTGAAATGGGTGAAAGCAAGCTGACCCATATTATTCGAGTGGTGAGGGACAGAGAGCAGGGGCAAATTAGAGGACCTCAAATTATGGGAATGGGTTATGGGGGTGAGCATGGCCGTAATACTGTCAGGATGGGGGCCCTCTTCATGAAATTGATAAAATACCCCAGAGAGAAAGAACGTTGTGATTTGGAAGACAGCCAATGCAGAGTGGAGCATAGGAGACAGTGGTGGGTAAGGCAAGGGGCAGAGAGGGCGAATCTACAGATGTTATTATAAGAGGTGTCCCACTTATGGAGGAACCCCGCGTTGGCATGTGAGAGAGTGGGGTGAGCATATAGGAGCCTAGGAAGCAGTATTTCCCGAGCTACAGAAATTCTGGCAGCAGGGGTAAGGACGTGACGTATGTGGTAGGCAACACCCAACTTGGCGTTAACAGACCTGCATACCTCATTTATATGTGCAGATTAATTGAGTACAGGATCAAGGATCACACCAAGATATTTTAAGGTGTCAGTAGGTGTGACTACTGACACATCACTGCTAATCACACAAAGCTTAGTTGACTCTGCACAAACTTTCCTGGCAGATCCAAAAAGGTCTGAGTCTTAGGCAAGTTGAGAATGAGTGAGTTGGAGGTGAGCCAGTGCTGGATTTGTTTGAACGCAGAGGAGAGGTGAGTATTAATTTCCAAGATGGAGCATGAGGTGGTGTAAAGCACCAGGTCATTAGCATTCATGATAGAGTGACAGTGTGGAAGAGTGGACGGAGTGTCATTGGTAAAGATAGAGAAGAGTAGAGGTCCTAGGATGGAACCTTGGGGGACGCCACAGGAGATAGGGGCAGGGGAAGAAAGAACTTTACCAAAGGAGGTGAATTGGGATCAGTTGGAGAGATAACTGTTGAACCAGGACTGGGTAGGTCCAGTGGCTCCAAGTAAGTGGAGTTTGTACAGTAGCAATGGATGATTAACCATGTTGAACGCCTTGGTGAGGTCAATAAAGACAGCACCTATGAGGAGACCTCTGTCCATGTTGGACTTAATCTCAATGGTGAGAAGTGTGAGGGTGGTGGTGGTACTATGTCCAGCCTGGAAGCCATGTTGAGCAGGTAACTGAGTATTAAAATTCAGTAGCTGAGTAGAGATCTGGCGATGGATGAGTTTCTCTAGGATCTTACTGAGGGTCAGTAGTAAGGCTATGGGACAATAATTTGCAAGGACTTTGGGGTCTCCTTTCTTGAATACAGGGATGACATTAGCAGTTTTCCAAGCTGTGGGTCCCATAGAGGTGCAGATGGACAGATTTAACAGCCTAGTGATTGGTGTGGTGAGGAGGTGAGCACCAAGTCTAATAATCCTTGGTTCAATTCCATCGGGCCCAGAGCTACCTCGAGGAGGGATAGACTGAAGTAACCTGAGAACATCTGACCATGCAATGTTGGAGAGAATAAGCAGTGGAGGAGCTGAAAGGGGGGGGATGGGGTCACAGGATGATGAGGGGGGAAGATTTTAGGAGCCTCAGTAAAAAGGGAGTTAATGGCATTGGCTATAGTACAGGGGTTATTGCACAGTGTACCGTTAAGTAGCATATCCTTAGGAGCCAGAGGCCTGGTGTTCCCCATTATCTCACTGATCTGGCTCCAGTACTTCTTGGGGTCTGAGGTGGAGGACTGTAGGAGGTTCCTGTAATAAATACTCTTAGCAGCTCAGACCTCTTTCTTTCAGGCATTGCATAGTGAACGACAGGCATCGAAGTCAGTTTGAGCAGAAGAGGACTTCCATTTTATCCAAAGTTTATCTCATTCCTTGATTAGGTTCAGGAGAGGCCACTTCAGCCACTTGGTCACTTGCCCTCTAACCCTCCGTGTTGAGACAGGGATATGTATAGACTGTAATGATAGCAGAGTGGTGTTAAAATAGTCAGTAGCCTGGTTAATCTCTGTTGTTCAAAATTATTTTGCACTTCTTTGCATTGAATCCAAGCTGCCAAACTTCTGACCATTCCTCCAACCTTGCCAAGTCCCTTTTCATCCTTTCCACACCTCCTTGTGTATCAACTCTGTTGCAGATCTTTGTGTCATCTGCAAAAAGGCATACATTTCCTTCCAGTCCCTCTGCAATGTCACTTATAAAGACATTAAAAAGGACAGGACTCAGTACTGAACCCTGCGGTACCCCACTAGTAACCCCTCTTTCTTCAGAGTGTACTCCATTTATAATTACCTTCTGTGTCTTGTTGTCCAGCCAATGTTTTACCCAGGCTTCCACACTGGGATCCACTCACAGGCTGGCTAATTTGATTATTAATCTTTTGTGTGGGACTGTGTCAAATGCCTCACTACAGTATAGGTAGGCCATGTCCACAGCCCCTCCCTGGTCTACTACTTTGGTCACCCAGTCAAAGAAATCAATTAGATTCATCTGACATAACCTTCCCGCTGTGAACCCATCCTGTCTTTGGTCCTCTGCCCACTGGCCTCTAGGTACTCAACAATTCTTTCCTTTAGAAATTACTCCACTTTCCCTACCACAGAGGTCAAACTGATGGATCTGTAGTTTCCTGCTTCAGTCTTGCTCCCACTTTTATGAAGAGGGATCACATCCTCCTTCCTCCACTCCTCAGGTACCACACCATCCTCCCATGATTTGTTAAAAAGGGTAGTCAGTGGTGTCACCAGTTCTCCCCTTAATTCTTTTAGAATTCTGGGGTGAATTCCATCAGGCCCCATTGCTTTGTCCACCTTCAGTTTTAGGAGATCTTTCTGAACCCTTTCTTCTGTGAGAGGACTAGGATCGACCTCCCTATCCAGAATGCTTCTGTTAATTGGATTAGGCACCTCCCCCTCCTCCTCTTTTGTGAATACTGAGCATAAGTATTCATTCAGTATCCCAGCTTTTTCACTGACCCTCTCTGCCCACCCACGGTCCATTCTATTCAGCCTCACTATCCCTCCCTTTGTCTTTCTATGCTCCCTGATGTACCCATGAAAGGTTTTATCCTCCTTCTTAACTGGGTTGGCTATCTTTTCCTCAGTTTGGGCCTTTGCTATTCTGACTTCCCTCCCTGCTTCCTTCTGCCTTAACTGTTACAGTTCTCTGTTCTGCTTCTTTTGTGTTTCCTTATACTTCCTAAATGTTATCTTTTTCTCCCTAACCTTCCCCGCCACCTCTTTTGAGAACCATAGTGGCTTTTCCTTTCATTTTTTGGGGGGTTTATTTGCTTCACACAAGGCTTTTTGCCTCTGTGATGGCAGTTTTGATTTTCCCCCATTGTTGCTCCACCCTCCTTCTATCTTATTTGCTAGTGCTTTTCTAAGGCACTCTCCCATCTTGCCAAAGCCAGCCCTCCTGAAATCCAGTACCCTCACTTTTGTATGGCTTGACTCTGTAGCTGAGTTTATCATGAACCACACAATGGGGTATTGTCCACTCCCTTTCAGTTGTATCAAGGTACCAGGCAAGGTTGCCCACTCTTGCCTTTTCTATTTAATCTCTTTCTTGAACCACTGCTTCTGAAGATCAAGATTTCTCCCCAAGTATAGGGTATTTTTGTAGAGCCTCTCCAATACAAGCTTTCTGTATACTCAAATGAGATTCTTCCTCACCTCATCTCCCCAGCTTCGTCCTTACTTGCCACCCTGAACATTATCTCAGAATTCAAGATGTTCTCCAACTATCAGTTAATTTTGTCCAAGATGGAGGTGATGCCGCTCAGTGGCACTACCTTGAAGTCTGAAGTGGAGCATTTAGAGTTGGTCTGGATCCATGATAAACTTAAATATTTGGGCATGCACATCAGCACCAGTCCTTCTAAATGGAAACAATATAACTTGATGCCATGGTTCATACTATTCGCACTGACTTGTAACGATGGAACCTTCTGCCACTTTCCCTTTGGGCCGCATCAGTATTGTCAAAATGAATGTTCTTCCCCGTCTTCTGTACCTGTTGTATATGTACAACCAAGTTCAACCAAAGTCCTGGTTTCTGCAATTGGACAGGATCATTTCCTCTTTTTTGTGGCATTGTAAGACCCCCCAAAGGGCACTTTTTAAACTAATGCTATCTAAAGAGCACAGAGGGCTTCAGGTGCCCAACTTCTACCTCTACTATCTCGCTATTCACGGTTCCCAGTTCTTTCGTTGGCTATGGCAACATCCAGAAGGGGACCCTTTTATATATAAGCCTGAGTGGTTAGAGAAAGAGCACACTCTTTGCTCTTCACATGGATTGGACATTTGATCGCTTCTTTATATTTCTCCTAAAAAAGTCCTAAATCTTTACAGGGCTCCCCAATAGAGACGTCTGTACATGCTCACTTATAGCTATGTACCCTTCTTAAGCTGCAACCCTGCAACGACATCTCACAATCTCTTGTTGGCAATCTGAATTTACGGATTGGGAGCCATACTCTTACAGCTTCTGTCTAGCCCTTCATTGAGGTGGACAAAATATCGATGATTGCTTGGAAGCTTCTGACATTTCAAGAAGCCTGACTTCGGTTTCAGCTACCCCCTTCTACTTGTTTCAGCTATCGCCACTTTTCCATATGCTGGCATCTGATTTTGGTTGTGGGACTTGGGATGGCTTGTATCAGACTCATGTCCTCTCCATAGCCTCTTTGGCTGCTAGTTCACAAGTCATTTCATTTTCCTATAATCAGCTCTCAGACTTCCTTGCTCAGGCAGAATGCCCAGTTTTTTATTACTGTGATCAGGCCTTACCTTCCCTCACTCCCCCACATAACTGGGCACATATCTGGCGATGCTTATACATGTTTATTAAATTGGATAGGTATTGCCTTCTTCAGTTTCAAGTTCTGCACAATCTTTATTTTACCTCAGACAAATTATATAAAGTGGATAAACTGCCATCAAATCTTTGTTCCAGATGTGCTAAGGAATCCTGTACCTTACTACATATCCCATAGACTTATGGAAAGGATGCCCCTTTTTGGTCTGTGATTTGGGCCTGCCTGGATCCTCTTCATGGTATATCCAAGGCCTTCCTCCCAGAGGTCTGTTTGTTGGGGGATTATGGTGTCAACTTGGTTGGTAATCAAAGGTTCCCCATGTGCCTCATATCTCTCTGTGCAAAAAAAGTGATTTTGAGACATTGGCTGGATCAAAATATCCCTTCCACTACTGAGTGGTTTAGGGTGATATTGTTTGCTTTTCAAGCCGAATGGACTATTGCTAATCTTACACACAGAATCTCCATCTATCGGAAGGTTTGAGAACCCTTAGACTACATATACTGCTAACATCATAAGTTCCCCTTCTTCCATTTCTGTTTCTTTATGACATTGACTTTATCTGATTGTGTAATTTATAGATATTGGGTGCCCTTGGCTACTGCCTTTTTGTAGCCTGATAACTCTTCATTCATTTAATACTCTGGATGTGTAAGTGGTGTCATTTAAGATGGTCTCGCAGTGGTGGGGGAGGTAGGTTTGGGGGAGGGAGGGGCTGGTTCGCTTTTATGCTTGCAGGGTTCTGTTATCTTTTTTATTAGGAGGGTGTCCTGTCTCTTTACTCTGGTTGTATATTTTTTGGTTTTTTCTTATTACACTTACTATGTCACCCTGCGGTTTGATAATGTTGTTCTATTATCGCTGGGGGAGATTTTTCAGGTGAGAGATGAGGGGGTGGGGTTTATGTCTTTTACTGTTGTTATTGCTGTTGTGTTTGGAGTTTGGTTTTACTTTTTTGAAAATTTAGTAAAGTATATTGAATCTGAAAAAAAGACAAACAGAGAGATGAATGCTGGCATCTCTCCAGCTTAAGTGGTTAGGGAGGAGTTAGACCATGTTTTTTGGGGAGGACACTGACAGAATGATAAGTAAAAGGGAGGTACTGATTTAGGGGACTTTAATCTGCCAGATGTGGACTGGAGCATTCTGACCTTTGTTACAACAAAAAGCAGACACATCCTCAACTTCCTGTAGTGGGTATTTCTCATGCAGCTGGTTATGGAACCCACTAGAGATGAGGCAGTGCTGGACTTGGTACTTACAAACAGGGACAGCACTGCAGAGTTCACAGTGGGTAGTCCCCTGGGTAGAGCAATCACCATACTGTGTGGTTTAGCATATGGACTGGGCATAAGAAACAAAACACACTAAGATGAGGGTTCTTAACTTCAGAAGGGCAAATGTTAAAGATAACATTGTCACTGATCCCTCCTGGGAGCCTGAAAACAAAACAAAACAAAAACTTAAGGTGGGGGATAAGAAAGAAAAAACTGTAAAAAGTGAAAAGTCAACCACCTGTTGTGCTGCCACAAAAGAGACTGGATGAAACTCATCACAGAGCAAGTACTCTGCAGCTACAGGGACTGGTGACCACAACTGTCCTGTCTCATAATTGTCCAGGCCTACAAAATCCCTTGTGTGGGACTTTGATTACTGACCTACAAAATGATACTCTGGCAATATGTTGACTTTGTCAGACATGCATTAACTGTGATAAGAAAGGTACACTTGTTTTATATATATATATATATATATATATATATATATATATATATATCTATATCTATATATATATATATATATATATATATATATATAATATATATATATATATATAGATATATATATATATATACACACACACAAAGGGGGTGAGACATATTCCAGTGAGATAAAACAGGTTATTTTCACTGCAGTTAAAATAAATCCTGATGACATCAGCGGAGTTAAAATAAATTATGTTTATTACACCCCTGCAAACCCACATGAAACATTTTGCAACAATGTGGCTCCCATTGTATAAATAGGATACATAATGTGCACTCATGTGATATGGGAAATATGTTCAGTCCTGTACAGTGACCTCTGAAACCTCACTCGTGGCTTCGCCACTCTTGAGAATTCAGAGGTCACTCTAGAGGAGTAAAAATATTTCCATATCACACGAGTGCCCATTATGTATCCCCTATATATACATATATATATATTTTTTTTTTTTTGTTAAGAAGTCAGCAGAATTCTGAAAACACAAAATCAAAGTTCCATGCACTAAACAAGACTCCACAATAGAAGACTAAAAATTGCTTGTGTGTCCACTTCAATGTTACATTTATTATACTCACATAAAAATAAATTGGTAAACACACAAAAGTAAAGTTGAAAGACCCTTTCACCACACAAAAACACCTGGCACATTGAGTCTTATGGGCAGCATCTTTCAACATTATTTTTGTGTATTTACCAATTTATTTTTACATGAGTATAATAAATTTAACATTGATGTGGACATGCAACCAATATTCAGCCTTTCATTGTGGAGCCCTGTTAAGTGCACAAAACTTTGGTGTTGTGTTTGAAGACAGGGCTGGCTGCCCGAAATTCTTGCATCTCAATTATTCCATCCGTATGTACTTTAGTAGATAACTCTGCTCCACTGAAGTGTGACAAAGCCATGAACAGGAGGTGTTATTAACACAAGTGTATTAATTTATGACAACTATTTTCTTGATCAAATAGCCTGATCCTAATAAGTTTCCAAAAATGCTACCCCATCCTGTTTGCTGCTACCCCCACCTTCCAGCCATTGGGGATCCACATGATGTGGGACAAAAGATTGCCAGTGGCCATCATGATCGGTGTCAGGGAGACACAGGCTTCCAGTGTTTTTCTTCCTTCCCCCTATACTGCAATCTGGTGGAAGAGGTGATTCCCCATGCATGGACCCTTATGCAGTGATGCCCTGTGAGTGAGACAGGCCCCCTCAGTCCATTGCAGGGATCACTATGGCAACAAAACCCAGACAGCACACTTCCCTGGCTGGGAGTACACCCATGCTGCAGCTCTATCCCAGCCTCCTGGCCCCCTGAACCTGACTCCTTGCGAGTTCGCTACTGAACCCAGATCATTGATGTGGGAGCATTTAGCACATCCACTGGGCCACTGTGCTGGGACTTGGCAGATAATTAAGGTGAAATACTTTCTCATTGGGGAATTCTTTGTGTCTGTCCAAAAAGAAGAAAACTATCTCCCTCATCAACAGAAAATGAAGAGATTGCCATTGGCAGAAATCTGATGCAGCATACAGGTTACTTTATTCATGAAAATGTAAAGGTCATGTGCAGTGTGGAGATTCTCCAGGAATTCTACTAATGGACTACCAATAAAAATTTATTTAATTTACCAAGGGAATCAAAGGATGCCCTGCATAAGAGTGTGTAGGAAATCCTTAAGAATGAGTACATTTGCACATAATACTTGCTTTCCTCCCCTGCTTACCGTATGAATCAGGAGGGATGGATGTGATGAATCTAGAGCCATATCCTACCTTGCATTACAGACTTACCAGGTAACTACTGAATGTTAATTGCTCCCCTTACTGTCAAAGCAAAGAGCAGAATAGAGCATCTCACTTTTGGGAGGTGAAGTTCTACCATAGATGTAAAGGCAACTGTTCAGTTTGCAAAGAGTTTGCAAAAAGTATACAGCTCTCTGCTGACATAGAGAATGGTTCTAACTAGCCAGTATTCAAGTATTTTAAATTTCGGGACGTACATCTTCAGTCCAGTGACAAAAAAAATGGTCAGACACTTAGAGGAGAATCTGTAATCTACAACTTCAAGCAGGGAATCAAAGGAAGTAAAACTGAAGTAAGAATGACATGCTGCAAGCCTAATGGATGTGCCTATAAAAGCTTATGAAAGCATATGAAACATGGAATTTCCATAATATCTGTAATAGTGCATGGTGGAATGCAGTTGTGTATGGAGATCCATACACTTAGAAAAGTCATTCTGCTGCATCAGTGACGTAGCTACTAACTCAGAATGACTTTTCATTCAGTAGCCACGTCACAATGCAACCTTCCCCATCAGTGCTGTTCATAGGACAGTAGGCAGTTGAAGTGTCACATGCGTGAGTTAGCCGGCAGGCAGATGGCAGTGAATTGCAAAGATCTGCAGTCAGTGGAATGTAAAGACTGCTTGTGGTAACACAAAAAGTAAGTGAATTTGGATGTTTTTTTACCATACGCTGTAAAGAATAGTGTATGGTAGCCCCGATACACAGCAATCCTTTTCTTACACCTCCTGGTTACCATAATGACAACGAGACCTCCTGAGCTTTGTTCTCGAGGTCCTTGATGTCATGGTAATCATTTGGCGTAAGAATAGTGTTGTTGTGTATGGGCTACCAGTGGTGGATCTAGAGGGACGGTGGGTGCAGCCACACACCCCAGTTCTCTCCAAGCTCACTCGGACCCTGCAATAGGCCTAAGTGTCTGCGCCATGGTGAAAACACTAACACTGCATTTTACCTTTTTTCCAGGTTGTGTGTTCCTCTGCACTCCCCTCCACTCCCAAGCACCTTGCAGATTTATTTTTAGGAGTCCAATCAGAGCACAGAACATGAGCGTACGCTGCTTATGACTGATTGGCAGTTTTGGCAGTAGTGAGTCAGCGAGGAAGGTTCTTGAATCAGTCCCACTGCATTGCATTTACCAGTTCCATTTATTTGTTTTCTAGCTCCAGGGTTGTTGTGCGGTGCCTGGATGGGTGGTACTTGAGGGGAGAATGGGCAAAGAGTGTGAGGAGTTCAGTCCACATAAAGAACTACAGAGTAAAAATCACTTCAGTTCTTTTGCACTTCATTGGGATAAAAAGACACAAGTTCAATTTTGTATTGCACCTGTGGCTAGAGAAGGTAAGTTTCTTTTTCACTTGACGCTGTGCTGATTTGTACAGAGCATTTTGTTACGATGTAACAGCATAATGATATTTTCCTTGTGAAGTGTATACTCTGTATTTACATTTCTGCATTCCATGTTTTTAATGGGCATAGTATCTGCTCATCTCCACACCCCAGTCCAGGAAATAGTGACTCCCACAAATCCCCTCCTTAGTCCTTCTCCCTTAGGGTGCTTTGTTTTTTCAAGTTTGTTTTGTCCTGAGGACACACCAATGAAAATGTAAACTTACAGCAGCACTGAGGTGTTTACGGATGGCTGCCTACTTTGGGCTTTCTTGAATGTGTTGTTAATTAGTTTTCAAATATCTTGTATCATAGCTGTTTCAAAATTAGATAAAATAGGAAGTCAAACATAAGTTTTTGAGTTTAAGAAGCATTTTTTCAATGAATTGGATGGCTTATTTCAGGGCACAGAAGTTACCCTTTGATAATATTGACTTCCACATTTTCTGAAGTTTTAAACATTTTTGGGGTGGAGAACATAAGCATATACAGTTAAGTTTTATTGACTTGGAATATTTTTTCTATCAAAAATAAATGTGCATTAGTAGCAGTCCTACAACACCCACATGGAATGTGGAATGTGAACTGCTGTTTAGGAAGAGAAATAACTTTTGCTGCCCTAAGCAGGACCTCCTTGTAAACAAGCATTATTCAAAGGAGCCTTTTCCTGGTAAAATAAATACAGTGATATACAACATTAGACCATAAGCAGAAGCTCACAAGACTAGGAGTTCCTGGATGGACAGACTCTTTATGGGCAGGGGTTGGGGGTCCATGTCATGAAATTATAGACGTCTTACTTAATGTGGGACACTGAAGAAGTGTTGTGACAGTGAATTTTATAAAGTTATTTGACAAGCTGCAAGCCAGGGGAGTACAGAATTAGTTTAATTCACTACAAAATTACATTTTATTTGCACATAAACTGGAAAAGGCTCATATGGAAGACAGAATTGGTGACTGGATCAGGTTTGTAAAAATTGACTGTCACTCAAAATGCAGTTAACTGGGTAAGTATCAGTTTCTGAGTTCAAAGAAACAGGTTTATAGGTTGGGTAATGTTAACAATACCACAGTGCTGCTAGTAGGAAGGCTTCTATGCATAGAGCACTTTATACTCTATGAAAGTGACTGTTACCTGAGTTTCAGGTCTTGTGATGCTTATTTGTGATTTTGCTATTGTACTTTTGGCAGGCAAGGTTTATTTTAGTGGAGTGCTTGTTTTGTGCACTGTCTGTGGAGGTTCACTTGTATCATTAATGCTGTTTTCTTTACATTGTTAACTTGAATAAAGTCATACTGATTGTAACTATTGGCATACTGTACATCAGGCGTGAGGTAAGGTCACATTAGATGACAGGGTTCAATGTTCCCTTATTTCTCTACTGGACTGTGTTAACATCACCATCTTGTTTGAAAAATCCACAGTATAGTCTTTTCACAACCAACAGAAAATAATTCTCTGGTTCCAGCAGTGGAGGATGAAGCTTTTTTATATTCTACAGGGAACTTCCTTTTCCACAGATGTCAAATACTAGCAAGGTAATGAAAAAAGATGCTAGACAAGTATGCAAAGGATTTTAAAACATTCCAAAAATCTGCATGCCAAACCCAACCCCAAAATCCACCCATTGCACCCCCCCCCCCCATTCCAAAATCCTAGATCCACTACTGTGGGCTACCATACACTATCCTATATTTTAAATTGCACACATCTCAAATCAGACTGTATCCCACAAAAACAATAACAAAACTTTCCCCTAGTCAAGTCAAATTGCCAGTCATTAAATTCAGTCTGACATTAACGCATTCCACAATCAGTCATAACTTAAATTAAAATATAATGTTTTAAGGGAATTCAAGGGATATGACAGAGACACTGAGAAAGGTGACAGCTCTAATGTAGTTCTCCCTACTCAGAAAGAATATGAGACAAACCACATACAGTGTAATTATCTGTCAGATCCATAGAAGACTGATTTAGAAAAAAATATGCTCAAAAATGAGAGGAAAAAGAGAGAGGGTAACACATATTGAGAACTCAGAAGAATGCTTTTGACAATGAATGAGTACTATGGATGGTAACTAATTCCCAAGGGTACCTAACATTGATTCTGAATAAGTGAACTCATAACAAGGAAAATATCAGAGGAGATATGCAAAGCCGGATGAGATGTTTGTATAAAAAGAACAATAAATTCAAACATAATTGTCAAGGAGGGAAAGAGGATATTTTCTATCAAATGGTCATATACAGTAAGCAGAGACTGAGTTATAAACTGTTTTCCAATTGTAAGTGTTATATCTTAGGCTAGTACAACTTATGAAAGAATATAATTAGAAAAGACATGGTGCAGGCTTAGTAGCACTTTGGTAGCATTACCACTTGATATGCTGTTGACCTGGGTTCAAGGATGAATCTAGGCAGCTTGGGGGCTTGCTGGAAAGGAGGATTTAGCATCCCAGAGAGTTCTCCTTCCACAGGAAGGGAAGATGCTGCATCTATCCACTTGATTTCCACCTGGTGGAAACCAGGTAGCAGTGTAGCAAGCACATGCTGAAGGGGAAGGAACTGTCCAGAAACCACTATATGTATGCATGTGAATCATTGTATGCCAGTGCCCTGGGGAGGAAAATGGAGGAAGAAGCCCAAGTCAGTCCAGGGTTCAATGACAGCACTCAGTATGTGCTCACACATGACTGAGTTAGCAGGCATCCCATCACCTTAGTGGTCCTGGGTTGAGTCTGATTACGTCGGGGAACTTTACTTCATGAAGTAGTTAAGAAGTGCCCCTGACTTTGTTTGACTGTGACTGCACCTCATGCAGTTTTTACCTGGCAAAATGCTCACCCAATCCCAGTGTCAATGTGTAGTAGCACTTTGCTAGCAAAAGTGTCAGGGAAGTGCCACTATAGGCAGTTTTGCCAGGTGAACAATACACAGAATGTTCTAGTTTTTTAAACACAAAATGTGTGTGTTTCAATGTTTGAGCCACTCCATTCTCACTGTGACAAATGCTCCCCCAACCCTTTAGAAATTAAGTACCCCCATCCCACCACCATCTAGCATTCACCTCCCTCCTCCCCACCACAGTCCGATTATAGTTTACTAAAAATAGAAACTAGGGGTATGTGGGTTGGATTTTCTGGTTCTGCTGGATCAAACCAGGCAAATCAGAACAAGAATCAGAACCAGAACCAAAAGTGTAATATATAGTAACACATAGTAGTGCAATAAATTGAACAACATAAGCTAATGTTACATGGCATGTCTGAATCTGCTGTACTGAAAAGGTTGATGTGAACCAGTGGCATCATTTATTTGTCCATATGTTCCACCCCACCAACCCTGCTTCACTGGTGCAGTCTCACAGATGCATAATGTTGGCTTTGTAAGTGCAACAGATGTTTGTCCTGGAAGAGAGAAATGGAATAGATAGAGACAGGCTGCACTGATTGTATGTAAGTTGTTTTTTTTTTTTAAACCAAGTGCTTAAAATGTAATTAGTCCTTCAGCAAACTGTGATAGAGCAGAATACTAGTGGACATAACAGTAGGCAGTCAGGCACGCTAGGTGTCATTAAGCAGGGGTGTACTACAGTGATCAACGGGTCCAACTCATTTTTTTAACAGAAAAATGGTTAAGTGTTTAAACTGCAAATAGCCCCTAGGGAAGCTGGAAGACAGCAATAAACAAATGTATGTAACAGCAAGCAGGCAGGTACACTACGTGAAAGCAAGCAGAGGCGTAATACACTGACCAAATGGTCCAACATTTTTTTAAAGAAAAATAGCCAAGTGATAAAATGCAGCAGACTTGCCCTTTGGACAACTGTGAGAGAGCTGTACACAAGTGGACAAGATATCAGAAAACCAGGCATGCTAGGTGGAAACAGGCAGAGAAGTACTACACTGATTGATTGTTCCTACAATTTTTTTTTTCATATGAAAATAGCCAAGTGCTTAATCTGCAACTAGCCCCTCTGGAAACTGTAAGAGAGTAGTACACAAATGGACATGATCACTAGAGATGCAGAAAATTTAAATTTCACCAGTGAAGTGAACGCGAAGTGGGCACTTCGCCTTGTCACTCCTGTATGCGGAGTGGCCAATGCAAAGTGCTCAGTTCGCCTTGTGATTATTACTTCGTGTTGTCTTTCTGCCTTAATACAAAGTAAGGCGAAGTGACAATTATATTGGCATCCTTTCACACACACAGTCACCAGAATTAATGTGCATCCACAAAATGCTACTGTCTTGTGTCCAGAAAATTGCCTAGTGCTGATGAAGTGAAATGAGAGGGTAACAAAAAATGCAAAGTCTTCCAGAATTAATGGTGTACTGCAATTAAACACACAGACTGATTAAGATTGTGCTGTGCACTCAAGAGATGAGACACAAAGGCACAACAACAGCTAACCAGAGCTCACAAGTCACAAATCCAAATCTGGAAAAAACTACCTTTTTCCAGTTGGGGGGGAGGAACTGCATGGCAGTAACAGTCCACTACCAGTAAAGACACCACAAAGCAGTAAACACAATTCATGCAGGTGCAGTGAATAGCAGGTTCACACTGCTGTAATTACTCTGTGGCAAAATAAAAGGTGTCTGATTTAACGGCACGCAACACACACACACTTACACACATGACAAGTAATGCGTAGCAAATTGAAAACCTTTAGTAATATAACCAAATGTTTTAAACAAACTGAAATTATACACTGCTGCACCACAACAATCAGCAAAAAAATGTCAAGAATGACTAAAAATATTACTCTGTGTACATTAACAGTTATACAAGAAAAATATAACCAAAACAGAAAGACCTTATTTTTTTCATTAATCTACTACCCCACAGATATGCCCCTCCCCCAAAGCACACTTCACAGTACACAGCCTGACTGTTCTAAATTAACATTCAAAATCCACACACAAACAATAAACATGCAATCATATGAGCACAGGAGGGTTTCCTACAGTTAATATACTAAATTGTGAATGAAAGAAATAGCTCAAAAAGGCTTTTTTAACAGCTTTTAGGGGATTTGAAATGCAGAGCTCTGAGAGGAAACTGTCTCCATCTTCCACTACACACACTACACAGAACTGAGGCTGTGCAGAACAGTGTAGAGCCCATGTGACCTGCAATCCCATGAAGCATTGCAAAATTTGACTTTGGAGCTCAAAAACAAGGCGAAGTACATTGATTTCAATGTACTTCGCTTAAAATTGGTGGAGAAGTGGTTTTGGAAGGCGGAATAATGAGAAGTTATTGTTTTCTATAGACTTAGTGTTCCCCATAATAGCACATAAAGTACTCGCTTCGCATTGCGGAACACTTTGCGGATTCCGCATTACTCCACGAATCACTTCGCGGAGCGAATTTCGGCCACTTTGCCCACCACTAATGATCACAGGTGGATAGGCATGCTAAGTAGCAACAAGCAGAGGCATACTACACTAACTGACTGGTTCTACAATTCTTTTAAGAAAACTAGCCAAGTGCTTACACTGCAACTAGCCACTCAGGAAACTGTGACAGAGCAGCACAAACGTGGACATGGAGAGAGGAAAAGGAGCACACATCAATCCCCATAAAGGTGCTACAGATATACAGCAATGTGAAACAAACGAGAAAAAGTTGTATATATTTTTAATTTTTTAGTATTTTTCTAAATAGGTAATTTTTCAATGCAGTTTTTGTTTACCAAAATATTTTATTTCTAGTTTCAATTTTCAAATGGCCCCAAGCTGACCAAGACTTGGTCTGTCAATTTCAGTCCTTTCAGTGAGTTCTCTCACTCTCCATCTGCACTGCTTGCTGCTGCAGAATACAATTTGACTCCTACCAATTCACGAGCTCCAACCCAGAAGCCAGCCAGCCCATCAAAACCACTTTGATAGACCCCTCCCTTGACAAGCACTACAGAGCCCAATTGCATGCTCTCAATCCCTATTGGCATCAAGTGATCTGTAATGCTGCTAACGATTCTCTCAAATCAGTCTCATAGATACATAGATACATAGACAGTGTTGGCAGATAAGGGCCTATGGCCCACCCAGTCTGCCCATTTGAGCTTGTAAATTCAGTTCATGTTTTCCTAGAAGTCTGTTGCCCCTTACCCCTGACCTCCAGAATTTCTTTATGTCTATCCCATGCATTCTTAAATCCCGTGATTGTTTCAGCCCCCACCACTTCCTCTGGCAGGGTGTTCCACTTGTCCACCACCCGTTCTGTGAAGAAATTCATCCTCACGTTTCCTTTGAATCATCCTCCCTCCAACTTCATCCCATGCCCTCTAGTCCTGGAACATCTTTTTCGCTTAAAAATAGTGTATTCCTGCACCCTGTTTCTCCCTGTAAGATACTTGTATGTCTCTATCATATCCCCTCTCTCACAGTCTCTCACCATCAGAGCCAGGTTCCACCTCCTTCAGGCTGGTTCCACCACCTTCTGCCTGGTTACATCTCCTCCTCAGCCACCAGTAGCATACCAGTGCCATTGCTCCAGCCTCTGACACACTTCTGCCTCTTCTCACCCCAGTGAACACTCATACCAGACTCACCCCTCTGCAGCCAGCAACATCCATCCTAGGCTGGCACAGAGTTATCTCCCTTCCCTTACCTCCCGCTATAGTGACATGCACTGCAGTATACTTCCACAACTCCCCTCCCTCTCCCTCTGCTGACTGACGAAGGAGAGATGATTCTGCAGGGCCCTAGTGCCCTGCTCTGCCTTGCTGCCATAAACCATATTAATTGGGACATAATGGCATAGAAAATTACACCCCAATTTTCTCTCTCTCTCTGCCACTCTGTCAACCATGGAGGAGAGAGGATTCTGTGGGGCTCTAGAGCCTATCTAATAAGTAATTTGGTCATAGTGGCCATACAGACTTAAATAAGATAGGAGGTGGGTCAGAAATGGTTCAGACTGCCTGTGATCTAATTCTAGCCTACCAGATTGGGCCAGGCAATACCAGGCCAACCCAAATCTCCAACCTGGTCCACTGTATATCCCTGGTAGGAACCATTTGATTGGGACCCAGATAATCTAGACAACTGTTATTTTGGGACATCCAGCTAAGAACTGATTATGTGGCCATGCATTTTACTGCACATAGCAACATGTTAATGGGGACAGAGGCGCTGGCTAATTGGAATGGTTCTGACCCACTCTCACACTGAGAAGCTGTGAATGGCTCCCCAGTGTAGGTATAAATTAGAGATGTGTGAAGTTGAGAAAACTTTGCTTCACCAGAACTTTCACAAAGTTCGAGGTGCCAACTTCGCAAAGTTTTCCTAGATGAAGTGGCACTTTTATCTGCAAAGTGACCAGACTTCACTTATAAGTTACCACTTCGTGGAACAAACAAGCCACTTCAACTAGCAAAAACTTCATGAAAATGTTAAAATTCGATATTGGTGATGCCCATATGAACTTTGCAAAGCTTCATGAAGTCTTGGTTTCACAACTTTGTGGCAACTTTGCCAATAAACTTTAAATTCACTACATCCTCAGAATTGCAGTAGTGTCAGGCATGTATTTGTTCTCTGGGGGGTGCCTTACAGTGACCCTTCACCCCTCATAAAAATAAAAATTAAAAAATTATTTTTATTCTAATGCAGTAACTGGTGCTCTTGTATGACTGAATCCTGCTGTCCATGGTGTTCCTCGTGACTGACCGCAATTGAACACAAAGTACTGAACTGGTGGTTCTGTGGCCTACTGATTGAAGGAGTCTCTGAAATGCTAACACACCGATGCTTACTCATTCAAGGCTTACTTTAGAGGGTAATTCGGATGTTCACCTGAACACAGTAGTTCTGACTTCAGATACAGTACTTTATCTCTCTCTGTCTTCAGATAAGATTTAGTTTTCTGTGGCTGACCGCAATTGATCACTTGAGTCCACCCTTGCTAAGTGAAGCTCATTAACGCTTACTCACTTCAATTGTGCTACTGCTTCCCTCTCTTATTCTAACTCAGGAACACCATAACTACAGCACAAAACTTTACTGAAGTGATTTGTAAGTGGAATACAGTACAGTACTTATACAGCATGTAGCTGGCATTTATTGTTTCTAAGGTACTTATGTGGTGGTAGCGATAATTTTACAGTGCTTTTTGTTTCACTTTTGGTAATGAGGATGACTGCTTAATTTAAACAAAAAGCTTGCCCCAGGCTGTCTTAGTTAGGTGGCTTCTACTCTTTAATAAAGCATATATGTATTATAGATATTGTCTCATCCTCAACCTGCACCACATCCCACAAAACATAAATCACTCAGCTGCTCCCACCCCATATCTGTCCCACAGTGTCTGCAATCACAGCAAATCCTCACCCTACCCCATCCTCTGGCACACAACCTTTCTCCTCCTCCTCCTCCATCCAAAGTTAAAGGATGTGACACTCTCTGACTTGTAAAAAAAGCAAAGTGACAGCACTGGAGTGAGATGCTCTCTTCACTTGGAATCCTGAAAATGAATGAATGAATGGTAAGTTAATTATGATGTCCTCACCTATAGTAACTCCTGGTTAGCTGTTTGTCAAGGGAATGGTTTGCCACAGTTGGTGGATGGTATAAACATAAAACAACAGTTTTTTTTTTATAGAACTTTGCCATGCAAAGTTGGGGTAAAGACAAGAAACTATGCATAGCATGAAGTTACTGACTTTTTACCAGCTATGTTGGGGAAGTTCTAATTTGCTGCATCTCTAATCCTGGATAAGGGTTGGGCAACCAGTAAGTCTATGAAATGATTGCTGATGGGGCTGCAGAGGTGCCATTGGAGGAGGGGCAGGCCAGGGTCTGAGGGTGCAGAAACAAAGGATGGAAAAAAAAGAACATGAAGAATTTAAGAAATTATCTAGAAAAAGGACAGTAAGCAAGTGCTGTGGATACAGGTGCTGGGCTTTGAAAACTCTGAGACAGGAGACGCCCTGGTTGGTTCCCAGGGTCTATCACTTACATCTTAAGGCCTATAATTCAGTTTAAAGAAGATATGCACCCACGGGCTGAATAAGCATATAACTATGGGGTTGAGGATCCATTTGCAGGAAAGGGGAAATAAATGTTATATATATGAAAGTAATAATTTGGAATATTATGTGCCCTCTATTAGCGAAGATTGAGATCACAATGCACTGTATGAAGTCTTCATACTGAGGCAGCTCAGGTAATGGAGATGTTCTTTTAGCAGAAACAGTATTCCATGTTCAATCCCATGGTCCAGCATTTACTTTTTAAGGCCTGCAATTCAGTTTATATGTGGTGTCCACCCATGGAGTAAGGCTACAATAGTAGCATCACACAAAATACTAGCAATTGGACGTGTTTACATGAAACATAATATTTACTCAGGGAAACAATATTTCTGCTGAAATTGACAGTAACTGAGGCTATTTCACAGGCAATAACAATTACACACTTATGATGGACATCCAATACACTACATATCCACAAGATATTCGAATCAGATGTTCAGCGCCCACCAATGAGAAGATTTGAAGCAGGAGAGTTGAAGTAAACGTTTCCCTAAAATCTAACCCTTCAAACATTAGGGGTTCTGCTCTTTTGGAACAGGTACGAATATTTCTGAAATGGCACGACAAACTTTTTGAAATTGTACTTTTTCACACTTCTTGAATGCCAAAGCATTCAAAGGATTTCCGAGTACATGAATAAAACAGTAAGTATGGCAAGGGCTACTGGTGCAAGTAGTCAGCAACTGGGCCTTCATGAAAAATGGCCCTATTCATAATTATAGTAAATATTAAATTATAGGACTGTCTTCTGAATGTCTGCCTACTGTAATCCTGATGAAAGAGGAACTCTTTGTCTATCCAGGTATAGTTTATGCAAAATTGTGAGTTGCAGTACTTCTTCTGCAAATCTAACATGCACGCATTTTGTGTGGACTGCTGCAGTATTGTTTCAAAACTGTACTGGACATTACTATTTGTTCTATGTGTATGTGTGCAGCACTAGTTCCAGGTCTAACTTGGACACCATTTTTTAATGTAATCTGCTCCTAAGTGTGACAGTACTAAATCAAAGTCTAACTTGGTTTTAAAGCAAAATCAGTCTATCAATGGGTACAGAATGTTTTTAGTAGGGCATGTTTAGTGTGGGTCACAGCACTAGCCACACACCCAGCTTGGCAATTTCTCTTGCATTAGTAGAGAAAGATGAAAAGAATATGGGGGTCAGACAAGATGCTGAAGCATTATAAGACTGTTTGGCCACCGTCATAATGGACAGCAGAATACTGGGGTGAATTAAAAGGGTTGACTAGCAGGGAAGGGGAAGTGACACTATAATTATTCAAGGCACTGGTCAGGTCCCACCTGCAGAACAGCATGCAATTCTGGGCTCCATAACATAAACATTACATTGAGACAGTTGTGATAGTACAATACAGGGTCACCAAAATGATCAAGGGTATGGGAAACAAAAGCTAAGAGTAAGGACTGGTGGTCTCTAACATGATCATGTTGGAGAAAAGGAGTCTGGGAAGCACATGATCTCAGTCATTCAGTTTAGTTTAGTTTACTTTAGGTTACTAAACTAGACAAGGCTGAATAGACAGAGATGTTAGACGTGGTGTCCTTCAGCAGGACATGGCGATGCATGCTGAAGCTTAGTTGTGGTAAATTCAGGGGGGTAACATTTAGGGCTGAGAGAACCAGTTAAGGTAAGTTCAGAAACTTTTGGGTCCTGTGTCATTTCATGTAAAAGAACCATATCAGATTGAAAAGTTTCTGCTAAGGTTTTAATAATTTCTTCAAAATAAATGATTTTGGAGTTTAAATTCAGTTTGTAACTTTTCAGAAAACTTTGAAATCCAAAAATATAGATGTAATGCAGTGTATATAGTATAGATTTCCTATTTTGCCATTCCTTTTGTTCCTTATTACTACTGTATATTCATTTATAGGATCCTTATGGCTTCAGATCTACTGCAGTCCTATCCTTTTCTGAAGGCAAGGGTCCCGATTCCAAGACAGTGGATAGAGCGGTGTGGAAAATACACCAATGCATAAGATATGCCGAAAGCCTATGACATGCAAGCTGCACCAGATGGCTCAGCCCACAAGAGCGGCATAGCACTATGCAAGTCACAACTCTATGACCATAAAATCATGCACAGGTTGCAGACATGTCATAGGGGCTATGAGATGGTGGGTAGCAGGGTACAGGAGGCAAGCAGCAAAAGGCGAAAGTGGAATTTCAGCTATGAAGAGACAGACATCCTCCTGGATGAACTGGAGGCAAACCCAGACCTGCTGGGGAAAGGTGCTGAGTGACAGGACTGGCTAAAGAGGAAGACAGCATGAGATGAGGTGGTACAGAAGGCAAATGCAGTGGCACATGCATGCCATACCACATGGGACCTGCAGAAGTGGTTCAGTGACCTGAAGTGCCACACCAAGGTGAAACAGGCACACAACAGGCAGCAGATGATGGCCACGGTAGGTGGCCCACAGGACATGCACACACTAAGCACACATGAGGAGAGGGTCCTGGCATTCTTGATCCAGCATGCCATCCATGGGAACTCTGAGCTGGACATCTTCCTGATGGGTGCAGGGATGGGTATGTGGATGTGTGAAGCAATGTAACTGTCAAATGTAGATGGCAAGATAGAATGGGAAGGAGGAGGGTGAGATGCTGTGAGCACAGTTCGCTGCAGCACGGTGGGAACTGTAAAGGTGGGGTACAGCAATGCAAAGTGGAGCAGTGCACAGGGGGTGGGGGAAATGACAGAATGCAGCCTGGCACGGTGCACAGCCCTGCCAACAGCCATCATCGCAGCCACCACAAGGGCAGTCAGCACTGATGTAATGTAACCCCCTCCACCCACAGGTGCAGCAGAAGTGGACAGGGGCAGGTAAGTTGGCGACCAACATCACCCAGCATGAGGTGCACAGCAACACAAGAAGGTGCATGGTGGCACACATAGTGGACATTGAAAGGTGTCCGAGCACTAAAGCACTGTTGTTCAATCCACAGAAGAAGAGCCAGAGGACACAGGGGAAGGTAAACCAATGTCCAACTGTGCCATGGCCCTGCGGGAGGGAGCTGCAGGGAAGTGGGCCATGGTAGGCATGGGTGTCACATAATGGTGCAGCATCACTGATACCCTCACAGTCTCCCACAGGTGTTGATGCAAATGGTGATGGGGCAGGTAAGGACATGGCCAGTGCCAACAGTGGTGAGTAGGAGGGCACTGCAGGGGGTGGGACAGATGCAGGCATGTCAGTGGGCAGCGCACTGATGCATTAATGTCTCCCCTCAGGCACAGCAGCAGAGGACACAGTGACGGTGGAGAGTGTGCCAGACAACAGAGGGAGGGCCCAGCAGGATACAACAGAGACAACAGTGGTGGGGGAGCAGGAAATGGAGGTGGAACAGCCACTGGAAGACCCAGGCCTGGACCTCAGTGACTACCTGAGCTGTGGCAGCCTGGTGGGTGAAATACCACAGGATCTGGGCCCTGCATCCTACCAGAGGCTGGAGGAGGCCCTGAATGGGATGACATCACCTGGGGCAGAGGCACCATAGACCCTGACAGACTATGCCAGGTTCTGTCTGACCTTTGTGACAGCCCACACTGAGCAGTCTGATATGCTGTGCTGCATAAACCTCAGCATGGCGCACACCAGGCAGCATGGAGGGAGCAAATGGCAGCACTGAAGGGAGTGCTGGAGACTGGGGTGTAGACCAACAGTAGGACTATGGAGCAGATTGTAGAGGCCATTACTACAGAACACACCCGTGCACAGGCACAGATAGCTGCCATCACCTGCCTGGCCATGGTGTTGAGGGGTCCGTGGCACAACAGGGAAGGCAGGCCGCTGCCCTCGTGGCCCTGCTGCAGGCCACACAAGCCGGCATGTGCCAATGGTTGACAGCTGGGTGTGGCGCAGCCACACAGGTGGCACCAGAGGAGCAGCCAGCAACAGTCCTGCACAAGGTGCTGGACAGAGGCACAGAGGCCTCAGTGCCACAGCTACCGGAGGTGCAACCGCCAGTATTGCCAGCACCACTGCCGCCACCCCCAGCAGCATAGAGACCACCACCACCAACCCCCACACCAAAGCCGCCCACACCACCCCCTACAGCCGTAACACAGTGGTGGCCAGTGGCGCCAAAAACCCCGGCACCACTGCCACTGTCCATGGCATGGACACCGCAGCCCCCTGTGCTGCCAGCACCTACAGCAGTGGGGTGACAATGGCTGCCGAAGGCAGCCGGCCATGCACCGGTGGCAGCAAATGCTGCAGGAGCCACTGTCAAGAAGGCAGCAGCAAAACCCCCCACCAGAGGCATGGGGAGGAAGGCACTGGGCACGGGGCACAGGACCAGTGGCTCACAGCAGAAGGCAGCCCAGATGGCATAACAGAAGGCCACGGACAGTGGTGCACCCATGGGGAGCAGCTGAGGGATGGCACAACAGTATGCATCACCTGCACCCGGGAGACACAGCAGGACCCGGAGGACAATAGTGCCAGAGGCACCCAGTTACAGTAGCATCACAACAGGGGTGCAGCGTGTGCAGGGTGGGATGTGTGCCACACCATAGTCTGCTAAGCGGAAGAGGACTGGGCGGTAGCAACAGGCACAGGACTGATGTGCACCCATGGCACAATGGTGCCGGTTGCTGGGTGTGGGGGCAGCCGGCCATGGGCTGGGACCGTGACGTGTGTGGCAGCCGTGTGTGTGGGTGTGCAAGTATGTGTGTGTGGGGGCTGGGGGCACTGTGTGGGGTCACAAATGTGCACTGCACAGGCACTGGGTGGTGGTGATTGTGGGGGATGTCACCTGTATATAACTGTTGTGCACTGTGTCATCCATGTGGAACCACCTGTCACCAGGAAAGCCCTGCACCATACCACTGTGTGGTGTCACTCATTGCCATTGCTGCAACCAGACATGTGTCACAATGCATCCTGCATAACACAGTACAGCACTGCATGCAGACACTTAGGCTGCAGCTGCGTGCAGGCAAGCATGTAACTGTGCGGCCACCGGATGCGGACTGCAAGTGCTGCATACTGCATAGGCCTCAGTTTTCTGCAGGCTGCATGTGTATCATGCAGGAACTCACATTCATGCTGCAGGCCACAACTGTGCACATGCGACCTGAGAGACATGTGCAGGGTGTACGTGCACCACGTGCATCTACCAGCTGTGTGTGTAGCTATGCCGCAGGATCATCTCATGGGTGACAGGCTGGACAGCTGAATACAGTGCAGGGTGACAGCAGTGCCACAGGACAGGTGGAGCAGGAGTGTACCAGTCTGCAATCAGGTAAGTACTGGGACACAGCAGGCCATACCTCCTACCTCCTCCCACTCACAGGCAGGCCCCAACAGACTGTACAGGCCAGGCCTACCACAGCCCAATGCCAGCCCACCACACACAAGTACACAGGCTGTGTAGCACAGCCTTCCCAGTATACATGTCATGTCCACAATAGCAGCGTGACTGCTACCCACCTGCTGGCATTACAGGCGGGGTCCCATCCCCACCCCTCCATCATGGGTGTGCCACAACAGAGAGGCAAGGGGACAGTCCCTGGGCATAGTACATGGGGGGCATCTGGGATGTATGCAGCACCCACAGGCAGCAGGCCACAGTCACATTGGCAGCAGTGTACTAACCCATGTACTATCCCACTGTAGCACCACATAGGATGCATCCAGACCACAGGTTAGTAGTAGCCAATGCACAGCATGCAATGTTCCAATGCATGTAACACACTGTGTACCTAACGTTGCTGTTCATTGCCCCCTGTGTAGGATACAGCGCTGATGCATGGGACCAGGTAGGTGGACATGGCCACACCACTGCAGCTGCTGTTGCCACTGTCTATACGACTAGCTAATGATGACCTGCCATTCTCCATCCAGATGTGCAACCGAAACCAGAAGCACTGCCGACGCATGAGGACACAATAGTAATCGTCCAGGTACATATCTGTCATGACGTCATGGGGTCGTGCAGTGGGCCATGGGACTGCACCCTGGGCACAAGCCAGTTGTGCTGCAAGCTGCTCTGCATGCAGGTGGTGTGCAGACATGTGGGGCGGCATGAGTGCTGCCCGACCATGCCCACACTTTACAGGGCAGGCTGTGTCACGCCTCTGTAGGGGGCTGGTGGACTGGCGGTACACTGCTGGTGCAGTTGGTGGTGGTGCGTGTCTGGTCACATACATGGCACCACACAGCCAGCCCACACCTTCTGCAGTGCATTCCGTCAGTGGGTGGGGCACCTCCGGTAGTGGGGAATGCAATTGCTTGCCTGTGGCTCTGACGCATTACCATGCACCATGGACACAGGCGAGTGACACACCGGGTGGATAGGGGTCATCAGCGCACCTACAGTGGCATTATATATTGACCTGTGTGCTATCGCTTCCCCCATGCAGGTATCGCAACACTCCACGGACATGTCTACTGGATCAGCCCTTAACCTGAGCGGGCGGGAGCCAAACCTCATGCCCATGGAGACTGCAATGCTAGTCAACTGTGTGCAGCAATGGAGCAGGACGCTGCTGCCACCAGGGTGCAGGAGGTGCACTGCTGCAGAGCGGGACCGTGTGTGGCATGCCATCAGCACCCAGATGGGGGAGCACAATGGCATTTTCCAGACAGTCTGCCAGCTGATGCACCACTGGCAGAACCTGACTCACAGGGATCCAGGCATACTGCAGCACCTCATCAGTATGGCTCAGCGCAGAGATGCTGAAATGAGGTCTATACAGGACACAGGTGCAGGTTTGTATGCCTACGGCCGTACATCTGATGGTGCAGTGCTGGCACGTGGGCCATTGCATGTTGGGCTGCACACATCTCACCAGTCTTCACCTCCCCACAGGTGCATCGGGGGCATCCCAAGGTGTGCAGCATGGTAATGTTGGCAGCCTCAGGCAGGAGGCACTACAGTGGAGGTCAGGTAAGTGCATGCAGTGGTCCCCATACAGTGTGACCATGGTGGTCAGCTTCATGGTGACACACGCTGCACCCATACATGTCCTGTGTGTGTGTGTGCCGCATGGCCAGGCCCCACACTGACTGCATCCTTGCATTCCAACAAGTGGATGTAGCCGATTGACACAGCGGTAGAGGGTGCTGCTAAGGGCAATGGCAGAGGTGAGGGCAGCGGATGCCGAGGACTACCAACATTGCATGCAGCGCAGACAGAAGAGGGCATGGGTCCTTCCACCCACTTCACCCTCCTCCTTGGGGGGGGGCCCATGGAGTTGGCAGTGGCAGTTGCAGAGGAGGAGATTGTGCAAGACCCCACAGATGATGGGCAGCAGGAGCCTGTGCCACAGCCAGTTGCTGCACCAGACGCAATGGAGGATGTGCCTGAGGAGCGGAACCTGGCCATGGCCACACCACCTGCTGGGACCATTGAGGTGGATGCAGCGGTACAGCCGACAGGAGTAGCACCACTCACAGGCACCATGCAGTAACTTGCACCGGCATCAGGGGACCCTGGGCCACAGCTGATGGCCAACGTCCAGGAGCAGCAGCAGGGGTAGAACTTGGCAAGCACCACCGGGGGGCCTGGGAATGTTCCCATGCAGGGGGGCGCTCTGTATCACAGTGCCTAGTGGCCCTGGTATTGGCCATATTGGACAATGTGCAGTGCCTGCATAGCTCCGTGCGTACTCTCTTGGCAGAGTTGTGCAGAACATAGCTGCAGTGCTGATGCACCGTGTGTTCTGGGGTGGGACTGTGACTGTTGGCAGTGTTGTACATATGGATGAGTATGCGGTTTGGGAAGGGTTGTACTTATGGGTGTGCTGTATATATGGGTGGGAATGTTCGTCTGTTTGTGACTTTATCAATGGGTGGGGATGTTTCATTGTTGTGGAGCCTTGTGTTTGGTGGGTTGTGGGTGCAGGTGGGCATTTGTGCTTGCTGTTGGGGTCTTTGTGGGGTGTTTTATCATGTTGTTGTTTACAGTTGTTATGCAGTTCCCTGTTGTACACCCCCTTTCCCCATTTCCTGTATCCTTGTGTCCCCGTTGTTCCATTCCCTGCATTAAACTGTTGTATCACATCACTGGGTCCACTTGTCTGTCTCAGGTGTGCATGGTCGTGTGTGTTTGTGTGTGTTTGTGTGTGTGTGTGTGTGTGTGTGTCACTGTGCATGTGGGGGCTCACCTATTGTGGTGCCTGCTGTCCCCGGTGTATCCTGTCTGTGCATCTGGTCTGTGTGCTGGCAGTGCAGCTCATGGCCCATGGCACTCGCCACTGGCCATGTCTGCATGGTGTCCTGTGTGCTGCAGCTCACCATGCATGGTCTGGCACCCATGCCACCACACATTTTATGTCCCAGCTGTGTGGTGGCCCTGTGTCTGTATGGCACCCTTCCACCCAGGGGGCTCCACTGTTCCCTGTGGGTAGCACCAGTGGCACAGGCATTGGTGTATCACACTGCCATATGTCTATGGGTCTGTACCACCCGGTGCTGTGTCCCTGTTGTGGTTGCACTGTTTACATGTATCAGTGGCCATGGCAGGTGCATTGTGCCTGGTGGTGCCATCATCCCAGCATTGTATCTGTGGCTTCTTGTGCACCCTTTGTCTTCTGAGATGTCATGCCGTTGGCGTCTGCGTTGCTGCCCCTTTCCCTCCATCCTGTGTATGCTGGGCACATTGGCTTGCATGTGGTCCTTTTTGCTCTGTGCTCCACCTTGGGACATGCTGTTTGTGTGAATAGGCATCGCCAGCTGTGTCTGCTGTGGACCCACTCTCTCCGACTGCTGTGCCTCCCCGACACATATCTGTACACATCCTTTCAGTCTGCTGTCCCTGATGTCTGTGCACAGCGGCTGTTCACTTGTCTTCCCGGTTCTCTTGGGGGGGTTGTATATGTCTCTCTGTTCTGGGTGTCGGGCATTTACACAGCTTCCATGTGGCCTCCTCTATCTCGGGTACTTTGCATACTGCTGGGACTGTTGGCAGTGGGGTTTATGGGTTGGGGCAGGTACTCGTGGCACCTGTATACATGCTGTTTGGGGGACTGATGTCACTGCCCTTATATTTCACTGTTTTGTCCACTCTGCTGTTGTCATGGTGGTTTTATTTTGCTGCTGTGCATGGGCACGCTACCTTGCCATGTGCAGTATATCTGTTCACTGGCATGTCTTGTGACTGGCTTTTCAGGGGGGTGCATATGGCTACTGTTCTAGTCCAGCCACAGTACTGTCCTATACAGTGCGTGTTTGGTGGGTATGCCTGTCTATGGCCCTATTTGTGTGGAGTGGTGCCATCTGTGTGTGGGGGTTCCCTGGCCTGTGCACTGTTTAAGACCTTCTAACTTATGTGGCCTTCCACTGCGGGATCTGTTTATGCCATCTGTTCAGGAATAGTGTTTCCATGCTGCTGGTGTGTTACACCTGTCATAGGCTGCATT
Organism: Neoceratodus forsteri; assembly: GCA_016271365.2. Classification (NCBI taxonomy): domain Eukaryota; kingdom Metazoa; phylum Chordata; order Ceratodontiformes; family Ceratodontidae; genus Neoceratodus; species Neoceratodus forsteri. Next base: position 1,208,081,491 of record CM057453.1, on the reverse strand, counting down.
ACACAGTGGCGTACACATTTTCTGTTGTATCTGCATCGTAACTTGCGGTGTGCGTTGCAGTTGCGGCTACATCATAAGTGTCCTCTTGGAATCATGCACGTCGCATTTCACTGGCGTAGCTTGCAATTTGTGCCATCGGCACTGGTGTACTGCATTTACCCATGGCGTAACTGTCTTGGAATTGGGCTCCAAGTCCCCAGTTTGTGACAGCCTTATCATTTCTAGAGCAACAAACTGTGGTGTCACAAACCTAGGATTGTGACCTCGACAAATGAATAAACAATAGGAGTAGATCAACTGCAGGTGACAGGGATCCTCTTTCCATGTAAATAAACCTAGTAATGAAGAACCCAGTGAAAAGAAATGCAGAAAATATATAAAATGTAACATGAGTTATGTCTAAATGAGAATTTCTTAACTTAAAGATTTCCTAAAAATTAGAGTTCCTGAAAGTGGCAAAATTGCTCCCATTTGTTTCCCCTGTAGTCTTTATCAACAAAGAAGGTTGTTGGTGGTGGTGAAAGGGTCTAGAAAGAAGGCTGCAGGTTATGCAAGGCCTCAGTGGGACATACTCATAGTGGTGTTTTACAGATGATACAAACTAGCTACTGTACATTATATTAAATGTTGTGGCCCATGGCTGGCCCTGTGGCACTGAGGGTAGAGGCGATGGACACCACACCTCGTGCCACACCGGTGACCCAGGTTTGGGAATGAGCCCGAGTCACTGGGAGTCGGCCAGGAGGGAGAAAGATTGAGCATCATAGTGACTGCTCTCCTTCTCCGGGGAGGGTGGGATGTAATCCGTGGCTCTGCCAGCTCCTAGCTGTGGCTTGGGGTCATTGCAATCCACTCTTAAAAGCTAGTGTGCTGCCTAAAATTAATATTAATTTTTAAAAGCAGTCAGCCATTACCTTTTATATCTGAAGTACATTTTTTGTTTCCCTTAGATTAATTAGAAGACTGTTTACCTGATGTTAGTAGGGGTGATGTGTGGGACAGCACTCTGCCTGGCAATAGATTACATCTAGTCCCCTCCACTACATCATCAGCATTGTGACCTCACTGACTGTGACATTATTGCTGCTTAAGAACAAGCACTCAGTGGCTACCAGGTCAGTCACCTGTGCTATCACTGTCACTGAGATTGCAATGCTGATGATGTAGTGTGGGGGGGATAGAGAAAGATATATCCCCTGACAGGCTAAGAGCTGTTCTATACGTCCCACACAATATTGTCACGGATGACTTTCTAATGAGCCAAAAGAAAAAGGAAAATACTTCAGAAATAAAAAGTTACAACTGACTGCTTCTTAAAATTTATATTATTTTCTTGACTGCCAGTTTTCGGTCCTCTAGCTGTTTAAGTTAGTTAAGCAGCTTAGTTAAAAAAATGGCCAGAACAGAGACACAGAGTGTCAGGACACATTATGGGAACCTCTGGCCCATTTAATTGCACCATAACATATGTCAAATGATTGTTCTGTTTATTTACTTAGAAAAGCTCTATGTCTCTCACTTTAAAGGCAACTTCAGAACTGCTGTACACTGGAAAAAAGTACATCAGAGTTAGCGGCCTGATTCATGCCAAAACTGTCTAAACAGAGACACAGGGTTCCTGACACATTACAAGACTGCTGACCCATTCAATTACACAATAAAGTTATGTTGTAATCTTAATCTGCTTCTTTTATCACTCAGCAAAACTTATATCTCAGAGAAACATAGAATATGATGGCAGATAAGGACCGCTTGACCCATCCAGTCTGCCTTTTTTCCCCTACCTACACTATTACATCATACCATGCCTGAATCTACAGTTCTTTCTACCTCCTCCTTCCTTTTCACTATGATTACTTTGTGCTTATCCCATGCATTCATGAACCCCACCACTGTTTGTGCCCCCACCACCTCCGCTGGAAGGCTGCTCAAGGAATCTACCACTCTTTCTGTGAAGAAGTACTTCCTCACATCTTTCCGAAATCTACCCCCTCCAGCTTCATAACATGTCCCTTTGTTCTTGAGCACCTTTTCTTCTGAAAAATAATCCTTTTCTTCTGAAAAATGATCTAACTCTAATCCGCCCACTACAGCATCAGCACTGTGACCTCACCAACTATGACATCACTGCTGCTTAAGAATAGCCACTCAGTGGCTGCCAGGTTAGTCACTTGTGATGTCACAGTCAGTGAGATCACAATGAGGATGATGTAGTAGGGGGAATAAAGATAGGCATGTCAGCTGCCAGGCTAAGAGATATTCTACACATCCAGCACAATGTTATAACATAGAAAACTTTCTAATGAGCAAAAGGAGAAAGAAAAATACTTCATAAATAAAATGTTACAACTGTCTACTTCTTAAAATGTGCATTTTTGTTCCTGTCTGCCAGTTTGGTTCTACTAGCTCTTTAAGCTCAGAACCATTTCATGGTTTTCCAATCCAATGTAACACTAGGAAGCACTTCTTTTTCCAGAGAGAGATTAAAAAGACTTACCAGTCTTGGCCCCTGCAACTGATACAGTATATAGGTGCCTTACCCCATCATACTGCTTTTAATGTGGAGATTGCCCAAAATAATCCATTTGTTAAAAAGTAGTAACACTTGTAAAATTAGGAAGACTGGGTCCCAAGGACATCCCGGTGTTAAGTGCTGCCCACGCTCCACCCCACGGTCTGCCAAGTTATGATGTGATGCTAGGGAGAGTGCAAAGATGTGCTCCATTATAGTCTATGGGGTCCTTTCTTTTTTGTATTATAATGGCCATTTGGTAGTGAAACATGGGCACTGATTGACTAACAAGGGCCTCGTTAGTCAATCAGTGTCCACATTTCATTACAAAATGGGTATTATAATATAAAAAAATTATCGGAAAGGTACCCCCCCTTAGGCTATAATGGAGCACGCCCCTTTGGTCTCCCTAGCATTGCATCATAACTTGGCAGAGCGCGGGGGTGCAGTGTGGAAGTCCTTGAGACCAGTTTTTCCTAATTTTATGAGTGTTATTACTTTTTAACAAATGTATTATTTTGGGCAATCTCCACATTATAAACAGTCTGATGAGGAAAGGCATCTATATAGCAGGTGCAGGGGCTGTCAAGTTTACCTTGGTGGGTCTCTTTAACCATGGAACAGCCTACCAATGCAGGCAGTGGGCATGAAGATAGAATGGACCTTCAGAGTAAGCTTTCTTTAGTTTCCAGATCATCAGCTTCCATATTGTTGAAAGGGTGCATAAAGTTGATCACCTGTGTACTCTCCTTTACTTGTGATTCAGAGTCACTGTCTGCCAGATGACAGAGTGTCCAGTTTAGACTTATTTAACCCAACAAGTGATGAGGAAATCTTTTCCTCCTCAATATTCATCAGATTCTGTACACCACATGTAGATAATAGACTACACATAAACATCATGGCTTAGCAGATTTGCCAACAACTATAAAATGGCTTTTCTTGGTCCCTGCCATATTGGACCAGCAGAAAACCAAAATTCACACCTTGGGTTTTTTCTGACCATGCGATAGCTCCAATTTGAAAGTTAATGTTCCATACTCAGTGCACCAGAAAAACAAGCCAGTCTCACTGACATTGAAAACGTTGGCCAGATCACAGCAAGACAAAATTTCAGTCAACACATCCTGTAAGCAAGAGTTGGCCACAGCCCCATCCACATTTAGTTTTTTGCCATGGACTCCTTTGAAACCAGACTGAAATTAGGTTAAAATCCCAGACAGCATTTCGGCTTGTTTCAGGTTCTCAGTTTTCTGTGAGAAGGGAAATCAAGGTAGAAAGCTAGTCGCTTATGTAATAGCTCTAATTAGCACTCCGAGGCTTGCTAGGTGGAGATAATTAGATTTGCTCAGGCATCTTGTAAAAATGGACTCATATCAACACTACATAGATATATAGATACATAGATAAATAGATGATGTTGGCAGATAAGAACTGCTAGGCCTAATCAGTTTGCTCATTTAAGCTGCCTAACAAAGTGTCCAGTGACCCTATCTGGTCATTGACTTTAGCTTTTTCTTCCTATCTCTATTATTCCTTTGTTTTTGTCCCATGCACGTTTGAAGCTAGCCACTGTATGGGCTGCCACTACCTCCTTGGGCAGGCTATTACATGCATCCACCACTCCTTCTGTAAAAAATAACTTCCTGACATTTCCCTTTATGCAGCCACCCCTCAATTTCATGTTGTGTCCTCTTGTCCTGGAACTACTATTAATCTGGAATATGTTGTCCCCTTCCATCTTGCTAGTGCCCTTAGTTACTGTAATGTTTTGATTATGTCTCCTCTCTCCCTCCTTTGTTCCAGCATGTACAAATTGAAGTCCCTCACTCTCTCCTCATAAGGCTTGTGATGTAAGCCCTTCACCATTTTGGTCACCCTCCTCTGCACCGTCTCAATTTTGTCAATGTCCTTTCTAAGGTGTCGTCTCCAGAACTGTACACAGTATTCAAGGTGAGGTCTCACCCGGGTCTTGTAGAGTGGAATCATTACCTTCCTCCTTTGACTTGTGATTCCCCTTGAAATAAACCTCAACAGCCCACTGCCAGCAACCACCCCCCAACCTGTAGGTCACCCCAGGGTTCCTGCTTCCCACATGCATGACTTTGCATTTCTTTGCATTAAACCTTAGCTGCCATGCTTCTGACCATCTCTACCTCTCTAGCAGTTCTAGGTCTTTTCTCATCCTTTCCACCCCTTCAAAGTATTCACCCTGCTGCAGATCTTGGTGTCACCCACAAACAGGCAAATCTTTCCCTCCAGCCCATCTGCAATGTCACTGATGAAGAAATTGAAGAGGACTGGCCCCAGAACTGACCACTATGGTACCCCGCTGGTTAACTTCCTTTCATTTTATTGGGTTCCATTCACCACTACCCTCTATTTTCTGTCCCTTAACCAGTTTCCAGCCCAGTTCACCACCTTGCATCCCAACCCCAAGCCTCCTAGCCTGTTGACCAGTCTCCTATGTGTGACAGTATCAAAGGCTTTGCTGAAATCGAGATAGGAAATATCTACTGTCCCTCCTTACGGGTCCACTGCCTTTGTCACCCAGTCAAAGAAATCTATCAGATTAGTTTGACAGAATCGTCCTGCAGAGAACCCTTGTTGCCTGGGATCCACCAGTCCATTTCCTTCCAGGTGTTCAGCTATTCTTTCCTGAAGGAGTGCCTCCATTATCTTCCTGACAACAGAGGTTTGACTAACTGGCCAGTAGTTTCCCACTTCTTCTTCACTACAATTTTTGTGAAGAGGAATAACGTTTGCCCTTCTCCAGTCCTCTGAGACCACTCCAGTGTCTAAAGACTCACTGAACAGGGCTGCCAGAGGGGCTACCAGTTCAGTCCTCAGTTCCTTTAGGACGATGGGATGTATACCATCAGGACCCATGGATTTGTCCACTGTTAGCCTCATCTGTTCTTCTAGAACCCTCTCCTCTGTGAATGGACTGGTGTTTAACTCCTTATCCTTAGCTCCTTTGAAGTCCAGCTGCAGGCTCTGCCCATCCCCTTCCACAGTGAAGACTGAACAGAAATATTCATTCAGAATCACTGCTTTTCCCCTGTCTTCCTCCACTATCTCCCCTCTGGCCCCTCTAAGCTTTGCTACTCCCCCTTTGTCTTCCTCTTCTTGCTAATTTACCTGAAGAATGTATTATCTACTTGTTTAACTGATTGAGCTAGTCTCTCCTCCATTTGTGCTTTAGCGATCCTCTCTGCCTTTCCCACCTCTCTCAGACACTTCTGGCACATTTCCTTGTCCTCATCCCTTTGTGTCTCCTTATACTTCCTGAAGGTTAGCCTCTTGGCCCTTACTTTTTCTACCACCCCCCCTCTGAGAACCAAAGTGGTTTTCTTCTGCTTTTACTCTTGTCTAGTGACCTAATGCATTGTTTTGTTACCTCCGCTATAGCCTTCTTGATGTGTGCTCATTTTTCCTCAACGTCCCTGCCTATTTCCATCTTTTCCAGGGTTTCTTTTAGCTGTAGTCTCATACTGGTAAATCCGCCCTTCTAAAGTCTAAGACTCTTGCGTCCATATGGGTTGACTGGATCCCTGTGTCCAATTTGAACTACACCATAGTGTGGTCACTGGAACCTAACTAACCATCCACCATAAGATCTGCTACACTGTCCCTGTTGGTCAGCACCTGTTCCAGGATTGCCCAGTCCCTGGTAGGTTCCTGAACCAGTTGCCTAAGCCCAGTCCCCTCAAGGGAGTCCAGAAAGTACTGTGTCCTAGCTGAGGTCCCTGCTGGGATGGACCAGTCTACCTCCAGCATGTTAAAATCTCCCATAAGCAGTACCTCCCCTTTGCTGCCATTTTATGCATGTTTTCTAGCAGCTGATTGTCAATTTCCTTGGCCTGAGCAGGGGTCTGTAAATGACCCCTATACGAATGGCTGTTCCATTGCCTGGCTCAAGGGTGACCCAAACGTCCTCTGTTTGCTCAAGCCTGTTTTGAATTTTGGTCTCCTTTATGCTGTCTTTGACATAGAGGGCAACCCCTCCCCCCTTTTACCCTCCCTCTCTTTTCTGAACAGGGCATAACCCGGTACACTTATGTCCCAGCTGCGGTTGCCAGTGTACCATGTTTCAGTTATCACCACTATGTCCCGATCAGCCTCTGTCATTGCAGCCACCAGGTCTGGGATCTTGTTCCCCAGAATGTGAGCATTTGTGTGCATGATCTTCCATGAAATGCAGCATCTTTTTTGTTCCCTCTTTATGTTTTGTCCTCTGCTTCATCCTACTTTTCCTGGAGTGTTCTATGTGGTGCTTCCTTTTTTCATTACCTTACTGGTTGCTTGTGGTCCAGGTCCTTTTATTAGTTGTGATAACATTACATCCTGAACGCAGCCTATCCCGCCCTGTGGTACCTGTGTATCTGCCCCCGGGTTGACATACTGGTCTTGCTTGATGTGTGCACTAACCTGTGGGGGTGGGCTGCCTGAATCTCCCTGCTCCTGAAAGTCCTCCCTCCCAGTGGCTAGTTTAAATGCTTGCTTAGGAAGCATCAAAACCTCTCATTGAGGACGGACGTACCCTCCTCAGAAGGATGCAGGCCATCTCTTTTGTAAAGGCGTGCATCATCCCAAATTGTGCCCAAGTCCCCAATGTAGCCAAAGTTGTTTTCCCCTGCACCATTTTTTCAACCACTTGTTGAAGTTTTTGATGCGTTGGCTTCTACTATGAGTCTGGTTCCTAAATGGATAGATTTACATTAATGTCTGTGCAAATGATTTGGGAAACCAGAATTTGTCCTACATAATTAGCCATCCATTACAGCTCAGTCCAGTATACGTGCAGTGCACTGTATCCTCATATATCACAGAAAATCACACTAAAGTTTTGCTGAAGCATATCTCTGGCTACCACAGTACTTTTAACAATTGCTAACCTGTCTTGTGCGGGCTACTGCAACCAGCCCTCATTAACTAACAGCTATGGCTAGAAAAAAGGCCCTCTTGATTGAATGGCTGTTGTCTTTCTTTGAAGACAAATGAGGGTATCATTTGGAACTATTGTACTATATTGGCAGCCCATCCCCTGTGGGCTGCTTCACTTGGTCATAACTACAGTATTACTCATACAATAGCCAAGGTCTGCCTTTTTGGTTTAATTAGCGCTCCTTTGGTTAATATTCAGAATAAATAACTTTTTTTTAAACTTCTGTCAGCCTGATGTGCATAAGCTAGTGAACTGTACCTTAGATGAGTGTTACACAGATCGGCATATGGAGAGCTGTGCAAAATGAATATTTTACACACTCATGGTTTGTGATGACCTCATAATCACATGAATGAAGCTTGAGTACTTTGTCTGGCCATCACAAACAAAGAGTGTGTAAAAACTGAGATAATGCTGCTCATCACATTTTATTTTATATAGTTCTTTAACAAAAATGTGATACAAGTTGTACAGAATCAAAATTCATTCTGTCACTTATAGATTACGGCCTCCCCGTCCACGCAGCTGCTTGTGACATGGTGCTAAACAGAGTAGAGCTGATCTACAATAACATGTGCCACTTTGTACTTGATGCAGATAATCACACTCATAGTTGTACCCTTTACACACTCACTAACTGGCTACCTTTACCAGGTAAAATAAAGCTCCAGGCATGTTTATTTGTCAAAAAGATACTCCTGGGCCTAACACCCCCTGCTTTGACAAATTGCTTGTGCACCATCTCCAACCAATACAATGCAAGGAACATTGCCAGGAATGTCCTTAAGCCTCCTTTCTGGCATACTCAGCTTGGTAAGTGGTTATTTGCTGTTAGGGCCTCTCACTGGTTAAATGAACTGCCTGATACACTACTGAATCTCCTCAAGTTTAATCAGTTTAAGAGAGCTTTGTGGTCTGCCTTTTCGGTCCAATTCAAGTGAAATCATTTAACTGTTTGATTCAGTTTCCCTATGTATATAACCTGTGACTTTTATACAATGGTTTGCATGGATTGTTTCAAAACTACATCAAGACAACAACTCCCACAGTATCAAGAAAAGGCCACCACCAACCAGATACACTTGGTTATTACATACAGTCCTGATCTGGAGCCCTTACATAAAATCATCAAGGACTTCCAATCAATATTCAGTGAGGATGACATCTTGAAATGTATCTTCCAAGAAATACCTTTATTGTCTTTCAAACAGCCTCCTCATTTGTCTGATCTGATTGTCAGGAGCAAACTTATACCTGGCCACAACAACAGAATACTAGGTGGCACTAAACCTTGCAATAGCCCTAAATATAAGACATGTGAGTGTATTTCCACCTCAGATTCTATCAGAATCCCCCAGAATAAAGAATTCAAGATACAGGGAAATTATACATGTACCTGTACATCTAGAAACATTTTTTATTACATCCAATGCAAGAAATGCCCACATACAAGTAATGTTGGGGAAACCGGACAATGTCTTCGAACCCGAATGAACTCACATAGAAATGACATTAAAATGAAAAATACTGTAAAACCAGTAGAACATTTTTCTCAGTCTGATCGCTTAATTTCTGACTTGTATGTCCTCGTTCTTAAGGGGCACTTCAGGAATGTATTTGAGAGGCTAGCATATGAGGTCAAATTTCTTTACCATCTTAATACATCTATGTGTGGTATAAATATGACATTGGTTTTATGACCCATTACATAATCTGAACTCCAACTGCTGTTTTCTTTTCAGATTCATACACACAGACATACTGCTGTGCTGACAACACACACACACACACACACACACACACACTCTCATTTTTTTTATTTTTAGAATTCTGCTGTCACATGCATTGTATTTTGTTAGAATTTGTAAGACTGGCCCATTCTCTGGTTTCAGCCTATGCCTTAAATCTAATTTAGGAAGGAAGAAAGGAAGAACACTTTATTTGGCACTCCTCCCCGAAGGCTCAGCACCCTTTTCAAACCAATATAATTACAAGTATAAAATAGCAATGAAGCAAATTAAAACAGTTTTGAGAACTGCTAGAATAATAAATTTAGAGTAGACGTCAGCACAGCACATCTAGTTAATAAGTAGCAGGGAACACATAATAATCAAAAAATTCAGACTAAATCAATTAAAAGCTTGCTGAAAGAGGAGCATTTTAAGGCCCCATTTATCAGATAAGATATCCATGTCCAGATGTGAAGGGTTTTATTAATTCTGTTCTGAGGTTTTTAAGTGTTATCATTCCTTAACTGCAATGTTTCCAATGAAGGACTCTGTGTAGTCTGAAAGCTTAAATAATTTGTAAAAATTATTTGTTGGTCCAATAAAAGGTATCAAGCCACCCATTTTGTTCATCTTTGTAAATGAGCATTTGTGCTCAAAGATAATCTCCGAATTTTTCAATAAATAAATATATAAAATTCCAGACTACTATGAGTCTGAGAGCCGCAGAAGAGTGGGGCAATTTCATAAAACTCCTCCATCTATTTAGATGAACAATTCGAGTTTGTCAACTTGCCCTCCTCTTAATCCACCTTGAAAAATAAGTTAAAAGTTCTTTTTTTCAAACTAACACTGGACAATGCTCCTTCAGCTACCACACCTCCTCACTATAGAATACAATTCCTCCCCCATTAGAGAATCAACAACTTTCTCTGCTTTCTCAAGCAATCTGAAATAATTTTATCTATCACTCAGTGTCTGTGACTGCTTTGTGTAAATATCCCTTGTTCATACCTCTATGCATCCTATGCATCTACACTCAATGTAGTATCTGCACTAATCAGCTGTGCTTTCTATGTGCCGCAAGTATGTAATCAAGTATATAATTTTCAATTGATGTATGTATGTTTCATCTTCTGCAACAAGCACCCAAACATTTGTATGTATGTCCTCAAATGCCTGTGCAATTGCACTCAGGTTGTGACTAAAAAAAGCAATTCCTGCCAGTAAACTTACCTGGTTACCAAAGTGAAGATAAATACATACATAAATAAATACATAAAGGTGCATTTAATGTTTAATGTGAAGAAGAATGAGACAGAAGAGGAAGGAGGTAGTGAAAGAACATTACAGATTTTAGCATTCACTTTACACTTTTAGCATTCCAAAAATCCATACACTGATATAACATCACAGTCATGTACAGTGGGACTTGTGATGTCATAACTATGTATAAGAGAAATCAACACCTTCTGGAAAGTGGTTAAAATCACATCTAACCAGTTATTATATATACAATAATAAATGGAGAGTAGTGTATAACAGAGTTTTCTTATACACCTGAGGTGTATAATGCCACTTTAACCACAAGAGTGAAGCTTGAGTGGTTACAGGCATCAAACACCCAAGTGTGTGTAAATAGAAACAAGTTATTATATCCCCCATGTTTTTTTACACTTGCTGGTAGTATAAGTTAAACTGTACAAAAAAGGGCTTCTATCAGGCACCGGTGTTTATAAATCTGAACCCAGACTGAAAATGGCATGGGTTCACTGTTTAGTTTCAGCATATAAAATGCCTCACTATGTATAGTAGTGAATACAAAGCTTGATAAACTGCCAAGAGCTAAATGGAGCAAAACATGTGTAGCTCCATCACTGCTCACAATACATGCATTTTAACTTAACATTTCCCATATATGTAAGTAAAGAAAATAAAAAGTTTGTTATTCTCTTCATAGTGAGGTGTTTTCTTTGCAACCCTCACCCTCTTGCCTGCTTCTTGTTTTTTCTAGGTATACTCCCTGTTCTCTTCTCCCTGTGTTTCCCTATACTTTTTTTAACAAAATCCTCTTTTTTTACCACCTTTGCAACTTCCCTGGAGAACAATACCAGTCTCCATTTCCATTTGTTTTTGCTTACTTCCTTCATGCGTAAGTTGTTTGTCTTAGTTATTCCTCTCCTTATTTCCCCCCACTATTCCTCTATCACTCTCTGGTACTCTTCCACCCCTCTTGGGCAGCTCCTGAGACAGTCACCAATTTCTTTAAAATGCACCCTCTACAGGTCCGGAACTTGTGCTCCTGTCTTCATGTTGAACCACAACTGCATGGTGATCACTAGTAACAAAGGGACTGCCCACTGTGACTTCTTCAGTGCTCTCTCAGTGTGTAAGTAACAGGTCCAGCACTGCACTGTTCCTAGCGGATTCTTTGACTAACTGCCTGAGAAAAGCCCCTTGCAGAGAGTGAAGGCTAGCCCTGCTCCTTGCTGAAGTTGCTCTTTGAAGACTCTATTCCATGTTTGGCAGACTGAAGTTGTCAACTAGCAGCACATTCCTCTTCCTTGCCATTATAAATATGACTTCTCCAAGTGCCTTATCCATCTTCTCACCCTGTGCTGTGGGTCTGTACACTACTCAAGCATGGATAGTGTGCCCAGTCTGTTTCTAGATTAATCCCTAGTAGTTCTAGTCCTTCATTCTCCTCTTTGTGCCCCCTTTCCCTCACATATAATATAATATAATCCCCTTTCCTTTCCTCCACTCTCTGTATTTCCTGAAAAGAGTGTATCCTAGTATTCTCTTCCCATTTATGGTGTTCAGTATATCAAAATTCCACAATAGCCATTAAATCTAGATCACTCTCCTCCATAGTGACTTCCAGGTCTGGAATATTATTCTCAAGGCTTCTTGCATTAGTGCACATTGCTTTCCAAATCCCCCCTCCCCCCCATAACCACATAGAAGGCTGGTAAACAAATTGGCTAATATTGGGTGGGCAATAAGGTGGTAAGCAGGGTACAAAACTGGTTAGGGGATAGGTGGCAGAGGGTGGTGATAAATGGAGTTCACCCTGAGGAGGGGAGTGTGACCAGTAGGGTATCATAGGGGTCTGTACTGGAGGCAGTCCTCGTTGATGTCTTTATTAGTGAAATAGCAAAGGAACTGGAAGGGAAGGTCTGCCTCTTTTGCACATGACACCAAGATCTGCAATAGGGTGGACACTCTGGAGGCAGTGCAAATGATGGAAAGAAATGTGAAATGACTGGAGGAGAGGTCAAAATTTGACTGCTAAGGTTTAATGCAGAAAAACAAAAAATATTCACTTGGGTCACAGAAACCAGGGGTGCAGTACAACATAAAGGGAGAGATACTAGCATCAACCAAGCAGGAAAGAGAGCTGAGGGTAATCATATCGGATGACCTGAAGGTGGCCAGATAATGTGACAAAGTGATCGGGAGAACTAATGGGATGATGGGATGTATAGGTAGGGGGTATTACCAGCAGGAAGAGGGAAGTGGTTTTGCCACTATATTGGTATTTAGTAAGACCCCACCTGGAGTACTGTGTCCAGTTTTGGAGGCCACATCTCAGGAATGACATAGATAGGATGGAGGCCATCCAGAGAAGTACTACCAAGATGGTACAGGGTCAGCATAAAATGTCCAATGAGAAGAGGCTAAAGGAATTAAACATGTACACCCTGGAGGAGAGGAGGGAGGGGGCTATGACTGAGACTTTTAAATACCTCATGGGGATGAATAAGGTACAGTACAAGTGGAAGGTATTTTTCAGAGGAAAGGGTGCTCCAGAACACAGGTCCACCATATGAAGCTAGAAGAGGGTAGGGTTAGGAGAGATGTGAGGAAATATTTCACAGAAAGGGTGGTGGATGATTGGAACAATCTTCCATTGGAGATTGTGGGGGCCAAAACGTGGTGGGATTCACAAAAGCCTTGTGTAAGCTCAAGGGAGTCATAAAGGATAGGAATTGGGGGTGGCAGAAAAAGTGCCGTGGACCTGGAGGGGTCTACAGTGTAAGCAATGCAATAGAAAAGAGAAGACTGGATGGGCCATGCAGCCATTATCTGCTGTCAGCTACTATGTTTCTATATTTCTATGTCTACTATCCTTCATCTCCCTCCCACTCTTACCTGTTTTGTTCCCTGGCTTACCCCTTAACTCACCCTTTCCCTTGTTACTTTTACCATCTCTTGACCCCATTAATCCTTCAGCCTCCCCTACCTGCTTTGTATTATACTTTTTTCTTTCCTGTCCCTGTCACTTTCCTGCTGCACATCTTCTCAAGAAGAGTTTTTTCTACTATGGTCTTCCCTTCCTAACACTTTCCTCCCTAACCCCTTTCCCATGTAGGGAGGCAATTTTTGCCTCTTTTGGTTTCACTGCCAACCACCAACCTAGTTTAAATGCCAATTCATGTAGCATTTAAACCTTCTATCAAAGACTGTGGACCCTTTACTAGAAAGATGCAAGCCACCCCTCCCATACAGACCCACAGCTATCAAGTTGGTCCCTAGTCCCTGATATATTCAAAACCTTCCTCCATGCACCATGCCTTCAACTAGTCATTAAAAGCACTGGTGTGGAGTTTCCTTGCCTTTCCCTTGCCATACATAAGTAGCACACAGAAAAAGCCACCATACATGGTACTTGGTTGAGACCCTTTCCCAGTTCCCTAAAATGTCCCTTTACTACTCCTACTTACTCTTGTGCTCTATCATTTGTCCTAATATGGACAATGATATCCAGTGCCCTACCAGCTCCCATTACCCTAGTGATCCTCAGGATCTGCTCTCCATCTCTCCCATTCAAGGCACCCCCTAAGCACCTCACCTCACTATCTTCCCCCTTCTAGTTCCCAAGTGTATCCCCCTCATGTCTGAGTCCCCCACCAGCAGCTGCTTCCTATCTGGCTGCATTATTTCTCTTCACTCCTTTGGTTCTCTCCTCCTGAGAACTACTACTTCCTCCTCCCTTTCCACTGTGATGGGTATCTCCTCACAGTTTCCCCTTTCCACCAGTAAAGTGAATGTGTTATGTACTATCATAGATGAAGCATGCTCCCTTCCCCTCTCCCCACTCTCCTGGAGGCCACCATGGTCCATCTAATCTACCTCTATCTAGGCATCTTCCAGGGAAGCAGCAATGCACTTGATGGCCCCTGTGCAGTGCAGAAAGTGCATTGTACCCTTTTCAATTCAGCCCAGAGTCCAACAACCTGTTCCTGCAGCCTAGAGCGGTAACTACACATAGAACAGCACTTCATTCACCTGAAATCTCCAGAAAGTTTCCAAAAATGCTGCTATAGACAGATGCACTACAACCACTGCACTGCACCATGTCCGTGTTCCTTACTTTCTTTGCTTGGTGTCTATGCAAGTTCTGTTTACCCTTCTACCTTTTCACTATTCCCATATTATTACTACCTCAGCTCTTTTTCTTCCCTGAACTAATTTGTAACCTTACCCTAGTTAGGGTGTCTCCCGCTTATTTTATATTAACCCTCTAACCTGTTTCCATTTTTGTCATATCCTATGCTATATCATTTTATCTGGACCTCCCTGTTTTACTCACTTTTTCTGGTGAAGCTTTTGGTCTACCCCACTTATTATTCTCATTCCAGCTAATTAGTGCCTCTTTGTTAGACCTTAGTACATTATATTAAGTAATGGTAATAACTTTCCTTTCCTTAGTGTCTATGCAAGTGTGTTTTACCTATATATTGTACCACTTCCTGCTCCTGTGTTCCTGCTATCTCACATATTTTCTTCTCTAAAACTAATTTATAACCTTATAGTAACCATCTTACAGGTTCTATATTTGATAGATCCTACATTATCCCCTTTAGTCCTGACGTCCCTGTTCAATCCACTTTACCTGGGGAAGATTTGGTCTTATCCCACTTGTTGCTAATCCCTTTGTATCAAAGTATTGACTCCTCCTCATTGAAGCTAGTACATTTAATTTACTAATGCTAACTTTCACATAGTTTTTTTTTTTTTTGCTTTACCATATTTAAGACAGTAAATCTGATTACTACTTTATACCTATTAAAGTTAGTTAGTGCACTCCAGCATGAATACATAATTATACATTCAGAATAAATAATTTTATAAAATGGGTAGGGAAAATCCTGTATTTTGATTGGATGCTTGTCGTGCATTAGAAGTGTCTAATGCAAGGCAAGCAACAAGTTCAGGTAACCACAGCTGCATTTACAAAAACAGGTATTAAGAAGTCAAATGCAAATGGCATGTTCATTTTAAAATTGGTTCCATTTTATTCTCTGCTAACCATGAACTTCCCCGAACTCTGTAATCATCAAAGCACTCGCTGTAGATTAGTAGGCTTTTTTATTACATAAGGCTGTTACTGTTTTTGTGTCTCCTTGTTTTTCTTCCTGCCCCCACCCACCACTCTCTACCTCTCACTGCTTGCTTGTTCGCTGAATAACTCAAACAAACTGTCTTTAAGTTTATTCTCTTGCATGGAGCCACTGCGATCTGTACCTAGCCTGTGCCCACACGTCAGGCATTAGCATCACTTAACTTCTCCCGCTGCATCTCCCCGACCCCACCTGGCACTCACATCTGGTTACAAACCAGATTTTTATTTTATTGATTTATTTGTTGCCTCCCTGTTTTAATATATGCAGCCATCGTGATCTGTTCCCCCCCTTGGCCATCACAACCCTCTCACGTGCTCTCTTTCTTCAGATACTGTACTGGGCAGAAAGATGCAGTGAAGTAAAATTCTGCCCGCAAAGTGGCATGAAGTGACCACTTCGCATTAGTGTTCTGCTACACGGAGTGCCCATTTTAAACCCTCACTTTGCCACTTCACGTTGTGCACTCCACCTTATTCCACTTTAAGGCAGAGTGAGAATTCATAGGCAGCCCACATGCATCACATGGCTTACACAGTGTAGATCACATGCTTCAGGCAGGCAGGAAGGAGGTTGGGGCAAAAACACTCTCCAACATGGGCTGACTTACACGTTTTGCATGGGGTGTGACAAATGGCTCTGTTCTGCGAATGGCCGAGGGTGGGGTTGGGTGTGGATGTGTGATGAAGATGGGTACACAGGTGACAAGTCCACAAATAAAGTCATTGTCTCCATTTTAGATACAGGGGTTGATGTACCACTTGCGCTAGACAAACTGCATTGACCACTACCACCACCGCTGCTACTCTGACCATCACTTGACAAGATTTCTAAATCATAATCCTCCCCCTCATCATGCCTGTAGTAATCTTCTGGTGTTATTTCAACACTGCTACAGACATTCCTACTTGGTCTTACACTCATGGAAGGGGAGAACCTGCTCAGTAAGGTTGATGACGAGGGTGAAAACCCCACTATGGCATTAGCTGCCATCCGGTGCTGGGTCCACAGTGCCATGTGCCTGTTCTTATGATGTGTATACTGGCCCCCCTTGCCCAGATGACTCCCCTTTTTACCTCAGCTCACACACACATGGCAAAGCTGTCAGATTGCAACTGACTCATCATTTGCATCTTGGACAAAAAAATTCCAAACAAGGGACTGTGATCCCATACTTTTAACATGTCCCTGATGCTGCTTATTGGACTCCATATTTTTAACCCCTGAAATGGGGGGGGGGGTGCTACATGATTTTTCAGGCTGGAAGCACTTGGACTCCAACTGACCACCACAACTACCAATGATTATTACTGGGTCTTCATCATTATCATCAACAGGAACTGCTAAATCACAACTTTTTTGAGGAGGGTTGGATTTAACACCAACAGACCCAGACACAGCCACCTTGACTGTCTTTTTCTCTGGTTCCCAACAGTGGTCACTGACATCATTATCATATTCATCAACATCATCCACATTCACATTTCAGCTTGGATGCTGTCATGTGGAGAACATGTTCCAACCACAGCATCATCATCATGACCCAATATTTTTGTGCCACACTTTGAATTATTGGATGGCAAAGGCATGACCTCAACAGCTCTGGAAGAAATGTGACATTGTGAGTTATCATTGCCAGGATCAGAATCATGTTCGACTACCATGGGGATGTTAATGGGGAGTATGACATCATCTATACTGTCAGTCATAGCTTTAGACTCAATTATATTTTTTGAAATGGTTAACTGGTCAGAAGTGGAACTTGAGGCAGCAATACTCATGCCAGCAGAAACTGCACTAACACCACCAGCTGGGACAACATCATCTCCTCCAACTATGAGAGAAGCTACAGATTGCGCTGTAAAAAACATTGCTGGAGAAATCCCTTTACTGACATCAGCTATGCACTTCTGTGTATTACCACACCCACAGACAATCTTCCCACTGGTAGCAGTGCCATGGCCAGAAACAACTTTACTTGCATGTCTCTTTGCAGACATTTTGGGGGATCACCAAGAAAATTCTAAACAAATTTAGATTTCTGAACTTTCAGTCTGGGCTGGTGAATGTGAAGCCAAAAAAAACAACTGTGGCTTACAGATGGAGATTGGGCACTAAACAGATGCAAAAGCACAAACAGATTAAGATTTCACTGCACAATCAAGAAGAGATGCAGATGCAATGTCACAACAATACCTTAACCAGTGCTTACATATCACAATCCAATCTGTAAAAGAATACCTTTTGCCGGTTGTGGGGGTGGAGTGCACTGCAGTAATATTCCAAAACCAAGATACCACAAAGCAGTACAAAATCATGCAGGTGCAGTGGATAGTAGAGTCACACTGCTGCAGTTACTCTGTGGCACAATAAAATGTGTCTGATTTGATGGCATGTGTCGCACATACACTCACACACACACACTACAAGTAATGCATAGTAAATTGAAAACTTCAATAATATAACCACATCTTTTAAACAAACTGAAATTATGCACTGCTGCACCACAACAATCAGCAAAAAAATGTCAAGAATTACTGAAATATTACTGTGTGTACATTAACACAATTATACAAGAAAAATATAACCAAAGCAGAAAGACTGCTTTTTTCTCCCAGTTTTAACCTACCTCCACCTCAGATACACCCCTCCCCCAAAGCACACTTCAAGCGTCCGTTAGTACACAGACTGAATGTTCTAAATTAATATTCAAAATCCACACACAAATAATAAGCACCCAATGATATGAGCACAGGAGGGTTTCCTACAATCGATGTACTAAATTTTGAGCAAAACAAAATGGCTCAAAAAGGCCTTTTTAACAACTTTTAGAGAATTTGAATTGCAGAGCTCTGAGAGGAAACTGTCTCCATCTACCACTATACACACACACACACTACACAGAACTGAGGCTGTGCAGAACAATCTAGAACCCATGTGACCTGCAATCCCATGAATCACTGAAAAATTTGCCTTGGAGCTCAATAACAAGGTGAAGTGATGCAAAGTACATTGATTTCTATGTACTTCTCATTAAAATTGGTACAGAAGTGGTTGGGGGAAGGTGGAGTAACATGAAGTCATTGTTATCAATGGACTTCACGTTCCTCATTATGACACAAAGTACTCCGCTTCACGTTGCGGATTACTTTGCAGATTCCACATTACTCCGTGAATTGCTTCACGGAGTGAATTTTGGCCACTTCGCCTACCTCTAACTGGGTGTTGTACAGTGTTGGAAACTGTCTCATTTCTCCTCCACTTCTCTTTCCGGACTGCTCAGGGACAACGATCTTTTACATACCGTGCCCCTATCTGGTACAATGCCCTTAACCTGCCCTCCCTATCCTCCATGACATTGGGAGCTTTCAAATCCATACTTTACGCTCACCTCACAGCCTCCAGCTCCTGTGACTGCTTTGACTAAAGTCTCATCCCACTGAGTGCGCTTACATTTGGTTCATTCAACCACCATGGTCTCCTCTTTGTCAAAGACAACCTGAGTACCACTAACCTGGTTCTGTCTGCTCCTAAACTTCTTATTTCTCCCTCTCTTCCCTCTCAAGCTCTCCAATCCTTATTCCTTGCCCATGACACTGCCTCTGAGTTCCTTTTTCTTTTCTGTACATAAATGTTACTGTTTAAGTTGTGGCCTTGTTAAACAGCTTACTGATTGTTTGTAACACTGTCTACTATGTTTTTGTACTTAATGACGTGGAACCTTTGTAAAAGAGCCTTGGCTCAAAGGTATTAATTCCTAGAACAATAAACTTCAAACTTCTACTGGCCACTTGTAAGCATCATGAGCTGGATTGCACTGAACTTCTTAATTTGCCTCTTCCTCTCAGCCTTATCATGCTGGATTTATCAGTGATCAACTATTAAAAATAGAGTAGTAGGTTCTTGGCTGCTGTGTACAATCCCCACTCTCACAACTTCACCCCCCCCCCGCACCTCGCTCACTCACCTGCCAGAACATTTCATAGTAACTTAACAAAACACTGCTGCTTCTGCAACAGACTCTGCAAACAAAATGCTCTCTATCGCACTCCACACTCAGAGCTATACTGTCTGATCAAGTGGCTGCAGTTTTCCTTGCTCCACATCTCTCACTCGCATGTTCACTGTCCCAAGTGTCAGATGATGGACAAAATCACAATCAAAATAAACAAAACAAAACAAAAAACAAGATAAATGAATAACAATTGAAACAGTAGCACACTGCATCTGCTTTAGTGTATGTGGGGTGGGGAATGGGGGGAGGGGGAGCCATGACATCCAGCTAAAGGCAAAACTCCATGACAACCAGCCAAAGCCATAGTGACCTGAGTAGATCAAAAATCTGACTATAAAAACAAAAAGCAAATGTAGGCAGATGATCTATTTTGCATTAAAATATGGGGTTTATTTTATTTTTTTACTATTTTAACATATAAATTTAGATTTTTACCTCTATGTAAAAAACTCAGTCCCATTTTATAAGCTCAATAAGGCACTTCTTGGGTGTGCATAAGACATTTCTAACACAGAGGACTTCTGGTGACATTCACACAGCCGATATCTGCCTGGACTAAGCGCTCTCCTCCCAGTGTAACTTAAATCCTCACAAACAACATAAATATTTTAAGTAAACAGGTCCAAATGGTATGACAAGGGATGGCATTAAGTAAGGAGAAGGGCGGTGGCAACAAATTTCAAGTCTTGGAACATGAGGGTGAAAATTTTGATCCTGAAACATCGGACTCGGAAGCTTCTGGACTTTCGTAGTCATCCACACATTTGTTGATGGTGAAAGAATCAAAGTCAAAATAGAAATCTAAATCTCAAACCAAGAAAACTATCACTATGGATGCCAAATTTGATAAAATCGTGACCGAGATCTCTGATATTAAAACAGAAGTTTATTCTTTCAAAGAGACTATGACTTCTCTCAGATCCAGTCTCTTCACATAGAAGGAAAAAGTTAATACAATCATGTAGACAGCTACAGAGCACATGGCTTCCATTTCTCAACTGCAAAATACCATACAGCAAATAATTATGGTTTGTCAACTCACAACCGATCGCCAGGAGAATGCTGAGAACAGGCATCAAAGTCAGAATATCAAGATCTATTCAGTTCTAGAGAACAGTGAGGGGAACAATGTTATAGACTTTGGTGATACTCAGTTATGCACTTTTCTAACTCTGGGACCCAGTTTTCAATTAGAAATTGAATGAGCACATCGTGCACTGAGCCCTAAACCCTCTGACCCTAGCGCATGGCCCAGATCCACCATAATAAGATTCTTGTGATTACAAACCAAAGATTGAATTTTTAAAAAGGCATAGGTGCAGGGAAATATATTTTATGTGACAACAAGAGTGTTTGTGGACAATGATTAAGTCCCAACAACAATGCAAAGATGACAGAAGTACATACCCCTATTTTCAGTGATGCGTCATAACAAACTGAAATTTTAGACCCCCTATCTTGCATGCCTGGTGATCCAGAACCCTAACAGCCAGTTGACATATGACACAGCAGTTGAGCTTTGGACCTGTAGAAATGCGGGATCACTGTTCATCCCCGTATTTCTCTACCGCAGAAGCCTTCCCTTAAAGGGGCCAACAGGAATTCCTCAGCCAGTGACCTGGGAAGCCAATGGGCCTTGCTTGAGCTTCTGAGACAGATGCTGTACCATATTTCTACACCAAATAACTGAATCTTGCACTGAAAGGATGCTTAATGAGGTCACAGTGAGTTGTCTAGTTGACTAATGGGGCTGCCCCTCCTGGTCCAGACCCGGGAGGGGGCAGGGATTGGGGAGGCAACTGCATATGACATGGGTGGGACCTCTTTTAATTGATTATACCTGGTGCCGCCCAGAGAGGGGGTCTCCCTTTGGGGTGCAATGAATGTCTGGACCTGTTGTGTGGCTTTTGGGTGAACCGCTCTTAGCTTTTGCTCCCTGAACTGGTGGTCTTGATGGAAGAGGGATGGCTATCATGGCAGTCACAGAAACATGGTACACAGAGAAGCATGACTGGAATGTCAACATACCAGGGTACACAATCTACAGGAGGGACAGGAAGGGTAGAAGTGGAGGTGAAGTAGCTCTTTACATAAGGAACAGGATCAAAGCAATGGAGCCAAAGGGTAAACAGGGATGAGAGGAGGCACTGTGGGTCACCCTGGAGACTGGAAATGGCACCACAATCTGCACGGGGGGTTGTATACAGACCCTTGTCTCAGGGGGAGGAAATGGACAAGGAAATGATTGAAGGCATCCTTAGGATGGCAGAAAAAGGGGAAAAATTGTTGATGGGGGACCTGAATATGTCAGATGTTAACTGGAGCACCTTTGTTGCAGCCAAATCCAAGAGCAGGGTCATTTTCGATGCCCTACAGGGGACATGCCTCAGACAGCTAGTGCTGGAACCCACTCAGGAGGGAGTAATCATAGACCTGGTACTATCAAATGGAGATGGAGAGAGAATCTCAGATCTAGAATTTGGTAGTCATCTGGGAACAAGTGACCGCAAATCAGTGTGGTTCATGATAAACAGAGCCATAGAGTCAAGCCATACAAAAGTGGGGGTACTGGACATTAGGAAGGCTGACTTTGTCAAAATGGGAGAGTGCCTCAGAAAAGCACTAGCAAACAGGCAAGAAGGAGGGGTGCAGAAACAACGAGGGAAACATCAAAACTGCCATCACAGAGGCAACAAGCCTTTGTGTGAAGCAAATAAACAAATCAAAATGAAAGAAAAAAACACTGGTTCTCAAAAGAGGTGGCATGGAAGGTTAGGGAGAAAAATATAGCATTCAGGAAGTACAAGGAAATACAGAAGAAGCAGAACAGAGAACTGTATCAATTAAAGCAGAAGGAAGCAGGGAAGGCATTCAGTACAGCAGAGGCCCAAACCGAGGAAAAGATAGCCAGCTAGGGTAAGAATGGGGATAAAACCTTTTATTGGTACATTAGGGAGCAAAGAAAGACCAAGGGAGGGATAGTGAGGCTTAATAAAGGGAAGGGAGGGAGGTTGGGTGGGCAGAGAGTGACAGTGAAAAAGCAGGGATACTGAACGAATACTTCTGCTCAGTATTCACAAAAGAAGAGGAGGGGAGGTACCTAATCCAATCAATAGAAGCACTCTGGATAGGGAAGTTGATACCAGCCCTTTCACAGAAGAAAAGGTTCTGAAAGAACTCCTAAAACTGAAGGTGTACAAAGCAATGGGGCCTGACGGGATTCACCCCAGAATTCTAGAAGAACTAAGGGGAGAACTAGTGACACCACTGACTACCCTCTTTAACAAATCATGGGAGAATGGAGTGGTACCTGAGGACTGGAGGAGGGTGGATGTGATTCCCCTTCACAAAAGTGGGAGCAAAGCAGAGGCAGGCAACTACAGACCTGTTAGCATGACCTCAGTGTTAGGGAATATTATGGAATCACTTCTGATAGAAAGAATTGTTGAGTACCTAGAGGCCAGTGGGGCACAGGACCCAAAGCAGCATGGATTCACAGCAAGAAGGTCATGTCAGATGAATCTAATAGATTTCTTTGACTGGGTGACCAAAGTAGTAGACCAGAGAGGGGCTGTGGACATGGCCTACCTAGACTTTAGCAAGGCATTTGACACAGTCCCACACAAAAGATTAATAAACAAATTAGCCAGCCTGGGAGTGGGTCTCAGGGTGGTAGCCTGGGTAAAAAATTGGCTGGATAACAGGACACAGAGGATAATAGTAAACGGAGTCCACTCTGAAGAAAGGGGGGATTACTGGTGGGGTACCACAGGATCCTACTTGGTCATAATGTTGCACGCTTAATAGTATATGACATTGTGGCTAAATGGCTACAGGGTAGTCTGTAACTGCTACTGGTGCAATATACCGCGTATACTGCTGTACGCAGTATTGTACCAGTAGCGCTCACAGGACTGAGCCACAGCAGCAGAAATCCAGGGTTTGATTCCTGGTCCCAGAATCTTTTATTTTTCAATCGTTTGTGTGCTCCCCAAGTTGATCCCCCTCCCCGGAGTTGAGAATCTTTAGTGGGTGGGGGTTTGGGGAGGCACAGACCTCATAATGGGGTGGTGGGTGGCAAATCCCCAACAGAAAAGGGTAGCCTATGCCTCATGGGCAGAAATCACGCAGTATTGGCAGTGTGATGTTGCCATGAGGCATAATGTCTTGCAACGTTATGACCCCATGCCCTGCAGGGTTCAGTACTGGGTCCGGTCCTTTTTAATGTCTTTATAAGTGACATTGTGGAGGGACTGAAAGGAAAAGTATGCCTCTTTGCAGAGGACACAAAGATCTGCAACAGAGTTGATACATAAGGGGGATGGAAAGGATGAAAAGGGACTTGGCAATGTTGGCAAGGTTGGAGGAATGGTCAGAAGTATGGCAGCTTAGATTCAATACAAAGAAGAGCAAAGTAATTCACCTGGGAAACAAAAACCCAGGGGAAGAGTACACAATGGGGGAAAGGTATTAACAACAACAAAAATGGAAATGGACCTGGGGTAGTCATATCAGATGACCTAAAGGTAAGCAAGCAATGTGAGAAGGCAGTAAAGAGGGCTGGGGTGATATTGGGATGTATAGGGAGAGGCATCACAGGAAAAAATTGGAAGTTGCTATCCCTCTGTACAGCCAGTTGGTGAGATCCCATGTGGAGTACTGCATGCAGTTCTGGAGGCCCCATCTCCACAAGGACATAGGATGGAGGCATTCCAGAGAAGGGCAACTAAAATGGTGCAGGGTCTGCAATAGAAGCCATATGAAGAGAGACTAAAGGAGCTTAATCTGTATACTCTCGAGGAAAAGAGAGGGAGGGATGACATGATAAAAACTTTCAAGTACCTCAAGGGAGTCAACAAAGTCCAAGATGGTAGCATCTTTCAGAAAAAGAGATGTGCAAGAACAAGGGGGCACAATCTGATGACAGAGGGGCGATGGCTCAGAGGCAATGTGAGGAAGTATTTTTTCACAGAGAGGGTGGTGGACACATGGAACGGCCTCCCTGAGGAGGTTGTGGGGTCAAAAACAATGTGGGAATTCAAGGATGCCTGGGACAGACACAGACATACGGCAATTCTGGTGGGGGGTAGGAAGAAGTAGTCTGTTGGATAACTAGGATCTGCAGTTTATCCAATAGGTAGGGAAATGGGCAGACTAGGTGGGGCAAGCGATCCTTATCTGCCATCAAAATCTATGTTTCTATGTTTTGCTCATAACTTGTAGAGCTGGTTAAGGGATGGCTTGGTGCACTGGTGGGACTGCAGCAGAGCCTGGCACATGCTAACTAAAATCAAGTTGAGGATTGGGAAAGATTGCTCATTATGCAGGGCACCCCCCAACCTGGATTACTGCACTCCTGGAGCAAACACTACTTGCTTTAAAATGTATGTCATGAGTTGGAGGAAGAGGGAAGGGAGTTGAAACCTGCTAAACAGGGATCTCTCCCCCAACTTACCAAGCCAAGGAGTCGATGGTGCCTTAGTCCTGTAAAGATGGGCAGTGGCATGCGCTGTGATAGGAAGCTGTCTTGGTGCACGTTGTCCCATACCCTCTGACCCGATAAATAGGGTAGTCCTACTGTACACTGGGGCAGTGTCACTCATCTTATTCCCATGATCTATAAGGACTTGATTAGTTGGAGCAGTGGTGATCATGATGGACTAGAGGGTTGGCCTAGGCCATGGTCTCCACTCTGTCAGAATCCCACTAGATAGGGTTCTCCTGACATTAATACCTTGGAGTATCTAAGAATAAAGAAGAGTATGGCTAGGTTCAGCTGGACAGCTCTGCAAGGCACTGCTACCCCACACGCAGTCTATGGGAGGGAGCGGAGGTGGAGGGGGGCCACACATAGTAGAGGAACTTGACAAGATGGAGTGTGCCCTGAGGGGGGCTTCTCCCTCTCTGGAACCGAGAACACAGGGTCTACAGGACCACAGTAGCAACACATTTTAATGGTATGAGCCTGCTGATCTACCTGTCTCTCCACCTCTTTCTTTCGGGGACTTGCCCGATACAGCTCCGGACATGATGGGGAATCTTATGGTGGCTCACTGTGACTTGAGGCTGCTTGTATTAGATGTTATGCAGGTACTACTTCACCTGCTAAATAATCAACTTTTAGTTCCTACCATTTTGTTCCTGCGATGTGAGAGACTCCCACGTCAGTAACACAGACCTAGGAAGGGCAGAACCCAAGGAGATCTTCTCAAAATACCGGCCATAAGGCTTGAGCTCATTCCTCACCCTTCCCCTGATATAATACCTTGTGGGAAATTTTTAGTTTGATGACACTGTGATGGATAGCCTCTGGAAGAATGGACTTAAGAACTGAGGGTTAACCCTCATAAATTTTAGAGACCTATAAGCCTTCATTTGTAAATAATGGCTTTTGATACTATTACTCTTGCTGCTTTACCTTCAATCATACCTGATTTAGACTAGGAGAGAAGATTGGGAACCTATAGGAGCAAAGGCAATGGAGCACTTTTATTTTTCAGTTTTATTCCATTCTCCTGGCCTTCATATCCCATTTATGGTTTTTATCCCCATCCCACCCTACCCAATTTCCCATTAGGGGTTTATTGCACCCCAAGGGAGCCACTTCTTAATTTAGAAGTGCATTTCTCCCTAGATGGCCATATCAGCCATCATAACAGAGGAGGTTGAATACCACATCCTCGCTAGTGGAAGTCATAAACAGTTGGTTCAGAAATGCTGGGGGACGGTAGTTGCAAACCACCAGCCAAAGTTTTTACTATCATAGCTCGGTTGGCCAGTACCTTTTTATCACTTATTAGAACAGTTTGACTGTCTTAATTTGTTTGATCCCAGTTGGATCTGTTCTGTTTTCTTTAGGAGGTTAGAATCAGGTACCTGGACAGGACTGATAATGTTACCTACATTGAACATCTTCTATACTAAGTCAATTATAAAATGTTATACGGATGGTTACCTGGGGACGGGGTTGGGGCCTGGGGGACCATGGTCTATTTGGCTTGTTGGAGGTGGGAGGGGAGGACAGCTGACGACAGGACTGATTTACCAGTAAACATAGATACCCCTCTTAAAATCATAACACATAATGTCAATGGCCTGACCAAGCCGAATAAAAGATATCGAACACTTACAGGACTAAAAAAGTTGAAATCTGACATTTTGCAACTGCAGGAAACCCACCTATCATTGTCTGAACACCAAAAGCTACAAACATTTGCTTTAACGTATGTGGTGGAATCAGCCTATCACAATGGCAGGCATCAGGGCACAGTCATATTAATTCCTAGGAACTTGCCATTTGTCCCTATCCATCAATACGCAGATAAGGAGGGCAGACTAGCTCTAGCAGTGGGAACTGTCCAGGGACAACAGATCACATTATGTAGTATCTATATTCCACCAGAGAGTGATGCCTCCTCCATCCAACAGTTAATGGATGTGATTCTGTCCCACAACCATGGCATGCTGATACTTGGAGATTTAAATTGTCTATTAAACCCCCCCCTAGACACCTCAGCATCTCAAACCCTTTCCCTCATAACTAGCCAGAAATACCTTAGAAGATTACTTAGGTAGGTGGGCTTGGTTGATGCCTGGCACTGCCTCCACCCATCCAGGCGGCAGTTCGCCTTTTACTTCTACGCACACAGACACTACTCTCAACTAGATTATTTTTGTGTAGAGAGGGAGCACCTGGAGATGCTTAAAGCAGTGAACATTAAGAATATTTACCTGTCAGATCTTACGCCTCTCCTTCTGGAACTTCTTATTCTGAGGGAGTGAAAAAACACAAAATGGCACTTCAACAACTCATTATTAAAGGACCGGCCTTACTTAAGTTGTTGAAATCCACAATTGCAGAAATCATACAAAATGATACTTCCCCTCAGACATTACCCCAGTTCTTATGGGACACTTTGAAAGTTGTCCTGTGGGGACAAATTATTGCCTATGCAGCTAAGAAAAAATGACAAGCAGAGGCCCATCTACAGGAATTACAAGACAAGCTTACATTTTTACAAGATGCTCATATGCAGGGGGATGATTCCTTAGGAGATCAGGTAAATCAAACAAAGCAAGAAATTTAACGAGTCCTCACTGTCAAGATGGAGCAAGCCTTGCTCTGGCTTAGTTAGAAATATTATTATGGAGAGGCAAGGGCATCTAAGATTTTGGCATGCCATTTACGTAAACAAACACTGACATTAACTGTATCGAAATTAAAAGACCCGCATACAGGGATGACTACACCACATCCCAGATCCTACAAATCTTTAGAAATTGCTATAAAGAATTACAGACAGAGCCAATGGCCCCGGACTCACTGGCCATAGATACCTTTTTATTGGCCCTGAGACTCCCCTTCCTGACTTCTAACCAGGCAGCTTTGCTGACATGCCCTAATTTGGAGCAGGAATTATTCACTACAATTAAAAATCTCCCTAATGGGAACAGCCCTGGCCCAGATGGCTTTGGCGTTGAGTTTTACAAGGGAACATTACAATTAATAAAAGATTATCTTCTTGCAACCCTGAAGGCGGGACATACTTCGGCAGAATACCCTATTTCCTGGAGACAGTCTAGTATATCTACAATATTAAAACCAGACAAACCCCCACACCTCTACAACTCATATCGTCCGATATCAGTACTTAATCATGATTACAAAATCTATACAAGTATTCTGGCACACTGATTAGATGATATTCTGCCATCCCTGATCCACCCTGACCAATCAGATTTCATAAAAACTAGGCAAACCACATATAATATAAAGAGAGCCCTGTATCTGATTGATCATGCTCATCACACCAAGACCCCACTAATAATTTTGAGCTTGTATGGGTAGAAGACCCTTGACAGGGTCTCTTGGACCTTTCTCCGTGGGACCCTGGTGAGGTTTGATTTCTCCCAGGAATTTCCAAAAAAAAAACATAGACAGATTCTATTCTGGACCAGAGACCATGGTAAAGGTCAATGGCTTTCACTCTACCCGTTTCTCCCTGTCTCATGGGATGCGGCAGGGATGCCCCTCTCCCCTTATCTATTTGCCCTTTATGTTGAGCGTATTGCTCAATACCTACTATACATCAGTAGGAGAGGCTGCAAGGCTACAAGTTGGAAGACCACAAACATAAGTTTGTGTATCATGCTGATGATCTCTTATTACCTTTAATGTATGTGTGTTTTAATATACTGTTTTTATCTGGAAATGTGTGTTAAAGTGCCTTGGTTTTGGAAGGGTGCGATACAAATAAATATTATTATTATTATTTATAAAGGAGCCAGAGACATCTCTCACAGCTTTAGCACAGGATTTAGACCTAATAGAATGACTATCGGGCTATAAATTAAATCAGAGTAAAACAGAGGTACTTTTAATACAAAATTCTCTTTTGGGGTCAATAATGGACTGATACCCTTTTCGATGGAACCAAGTCCAGATTAAGTATTTAGGAATACATCTGACTGTCCACCCAAGAGAGGTTGTCAAATATACAGTAATTATGACTTACTATTTTCACGACTCAGGGAGGACTTACGACCGTGG
Organism: Neoceratodus forsteri; assembly: GCA_016271365.2. Taxonomy (NCBI): domain Eukaryota; kingdom Metazoa; phylum Chordata; order Ceratodontiformes; family Ceratodontidae; genus Neoceratodus; species Neoceratodus forsteri. Next base: position 1,208,052,332 of record CM057453.1, on the reverse strand, counting down.
ATGCACTTTCCTGTTTCCTTACTGAATAGAATACAAACCATACAAATGAATCTTCTACCACGAATATTATATTTAATGTAAAACATCCCAACCCCTCAAGACAAGAAAGAATTTCAAAGATGGAACAGAGTGATATCCATGTATTTATTGTGGGGGAATAAGCCTCAAGTATCCCTCTGGAAATTACAACTCCTTAAAGAGAGAGGAGGATTAGCACTCCCATATTTTTCATTATACGCAATGGCAACACAGCTCTTCCATATGACACATTGGCTGAGTGACCCCACCTGAGACGTGAGCTGGGTACAAATGGAGAGGGCACTCTCCCCACTACCATTAGATGACACCACAGTATTTCTCTGGTGTGCCAGGGATGGGGGACAGGGGGAGCCATCCCAGTATACACCCATAATTATAAGCAACTGGATAAAATTCCTTAGACTCCCTGATAATTTGAAAGGGGCAAGATGGGTGGGTACACCAGCCTTTGTTCTGGCCTTTCTCTTGGCATGCCTGGATCACATCTTTATGAACTGACACCGTAGAGGCCGTATTCATACCTTTCAGTTCTATCGGGGGAGTGGAGTTTTAAGTCTTCCCCACAATTACAGGAGGAGTTCTTCCTCCCCCACAGGGACTTCTGCAGATATCTTCATGTGCAGCATTTTTTGACTACCACAGTGGGGCTGAACCCAATGGATTTGATACTCTTCCAGCCCACCCCTTTTTGACCTTGTTACTCCAAGTTAAGGAAGAGAACACACCACAACACTTAGTATCACTTTTCTATAAGGCCTTAATGAATGCATTCATGAAGTGATGGATGGAGTCCACCGGGGTTGGGAGGATGACCTGATGTTGAACTTGACCCTGATGATTGGCTTCTGGTGTGGTGTAGACAACACCAGGCTACAAGTTCCTACTCCCTTGGCCATGCGCTAGAAATGTCTAACTGACATCCCATTGTGTCTTATTGCTTACAAATGCAAAGTGTAATATTTAAAGATACAATAAAACAATACATCCTTTTCAGACCCCCTTTTTATAAATGATACTACTAGTTACCCACCCCTCACTGTAATCTCCTTATACATAATATAATTTACCCCAATGTTTAGTTCTAATATTCAATGCCTTGATGCTGGATGCTGCAGTCTCACAGTAGAACAAACCACATATTTTACTTGACTTGTACTCAGATTATATTACATTACATAGCTGCTTTGGCTGCCGCACTTAGGGTGCAGCACCTCCTGCTGACTTGGTGATATACTTTGTTAGTGATCTAACTGCCTGTATAATGAACTGAAATCTCTATTGGAAAAGGCCACTTGTTGCTCAGAGGCTTCCTCACAAGCAATACTTGAACAAAAAGAAAATGAACTGAGTATAAATGTGTGTAGGTCCATTTTTTTGCTTTCATCTGTTTATTTACAGTATCTATTGTAAAGGGGACAAAAAATATTTCAGATGACTCATGGCTGGATAACAGGAAGACAGACTTGGACCAAATGTCTTATGTCATCTCACTCCAGTTATTAATATGCCTATAGTAGGTGCCTGCTGTATATTTATTACAAAAAGTTATGCCAGCAATAAGACATGACGAGGTGTGGGTTATGGCCTGATAAGAGCATGCCCCAGGTGCGTTATGAGGCATGAGGCGCTTGCGCCGAGTGCCTTTTGCACCTGGGAAGTGCTCTTATCAGGCCAGAACCCACACCTCGGAGTGTCTTATTGCGCTTATAAAATGGCTACCATTAAAGAATTTGATTTTAAAATAAAAAATGCACATAATTGTACATAAAAAGAAATATAATTAGATCAGTGCAAAAAAAAGTAGTCCCTCTCATTGTCTTGCTATGGACCTTTTCATTGAAAGTAAATGCAGGAGCTTGGTATAATCTCTGCCAGTAGACAGCTACTGGTACCCCCAGACAGCTACGGTACTCCCCAACATAGAAACAACTAAAAGCATGCTTTTTTTCTTTTGTTATATTTACTGCTTTAGCCATACATTTGTTCTGCTAGCAGGACAAGATTGAGAGTGTCCAATGGCAGCTGCCATAGAAAGTTTTTTTCCGTTGGGTTTACTGTGTTTCGAACTTAAGCTAAGAAGTTTAAATTCATGTCAGTTGAATGTATTTTCCTTACATTCACTCGCTTTATTAATTTCAGTTTCTCTTTTTTTTTGTTTCTTTTTACGTTGCACGACCGTCTTGAGTGGGAGCGAGCATGTCTGTTGTCTGCCATTGTAGACAGTGGTGTCTGGCTTCACGCTTTCTAAATCTGTGTCTGAAGAGAAACAAACCCGTTTTTAGTTTTCTGGTGAGAGAAAAGGGCTGCTTTTTACAATTTCTTCCAGGAATTTCTGATTGCTATGGCTCTTATTTGAAAGAGAGGACAGTGTGGGGGAGAATCGGGTCCAGAGATGGCAGAGATATTCACTGTGCACTGGGCAGGGTTTTGAGCAGCGGGACCTACTATGAACACACTGTCAGTGAGTAAATAAAATATTTATTTGTTGCGGAGAATTGTTCTGTTTCGTCTATTGGGGCCAGCACTCCTCTGCTGCAGCTGTTGTGGTGCTGTGGGATGCTGTGTGAGAGCCAGTATTGGGAAAGCAGTGGCAGTGCGGTGCAGCTTTTGAAGTTAGGCGGCATTCTAGCTGTGAAGCCGCCGGTAGCATGGATTGATTTGTCTTTGTGCTGCGTTCAGGTTGGCACAAGTAGTGCCCGTTGAATGGATATGTCCTGATAAGAACATGGCTGGGGAGGGCTTCCAGCCAATCAAAAGTCTAGATTTTTCCTGACCATTTTATAAAGTTTGTTAACATACCATTATGGTTTGGTCTTGAACCCCTAAACATGAGCAAATTAAAAAAGTTAGGGCTCAAAGATTACATCTCAAAACACATGCAGTTCACGCTTATGTAGCATATGACAGTATTTTAGAAATTATCTGTAAAAAGACAGTCAGGTTGTACAGTGCCTTCATCTTTGAATAATCTTCAAGTAGTCATACAGTAGAACAGTTTAAGGGTATTTTAGATGACTTCATAAATAAGACATTTACTTGCTTTACATAATATAACATGCGCGCGCTTGTATGGGAAACTAGTATTTCCAAGGCTCAGCCTGTCAGTGTAATCAGCTTTCTTGAATCTTTCAGACACCTACAACAGTAATCAGTAGCTGCCACCACTCAACATAAACAATCTATTGGGGTATGTCTAGGTCTGAGTCCCTTGGGAAACACTGCTCACACAGTACAGTGCTCCTTGCTCAAAGGCAACCGATCCACCCCTCTCTGTCACAGCTGAGAACTCCTTACTTTAGAAACAGAATATGGTAACTGTATACCATCTCTTTAGAGGTGGAAATACAGTTATAGTGTATGGTGGAACGTCGTTCTCCACCGAAATCCATTGTTGTTGAAACCTTGTAGTCACACACTAGTGACGTTCACAGTGCAGTAGAATGATTTTTTCTACTGCACTGCGCACGTTACATCTGTCCTCGAGCAGCATTTGACAGTTAGTGCTCATTCCATAGACAGGACACATAGTGAAAGCAGCAACGTCGGCGGCAGTACCAATGTTTAGCATTAAAACATTCAAAATGTAAAGTTCTTAAACAGTTAAAATGTTAAGCGTGAACACGTTCAAAATGTAATGTTCTTTTTACCGTCTAGTAACACAGTAAAACTGTTTTGAAGCAGAAACATGCTGTAGTGATTTTTTTTTCCAAAAAAATGACGTTCCACCATACACTATAAAGAAAAGTGCATGGGGAACAATTGACAACAGGGCATCTTTCACCTCGTTGGCACTATGACGAGATTACCTCTCGAGCCGCGCTCTCGAGGTAATCCGTCGTCATAGTGCCAACTCAGTGAAAGAATAGCCCTGTTGTCAACTGTTCCCCATGCACTATCCTATATATTGTCAGTTATAAATCAGTTAACTGTGCTTCAGAGGACTCAGTCACAGAAACATGAAGTATATGAAAATAATTATTTTTAATACTACAAGATATATACCCTTATCATACAGGATACTACATGCAGACTATAGGGAACAGTGATTCTACAGGAATGAAAATAAATTGTTTGAATAGTAGGTTACAAACAGGAAACACTCTCTCTCTCTCTCTCTCGGAGGGTAGACTGGCTTACCACACAAGACACTTTTGTGACTCAGGGCAGACTTGAACCCTTAAACAGTAGCGTGTTCATTCCCAAACCTGACTGTCCCTTTCAGGCTCTGCCTGACCTTAAGACCCTTCAGCTGCCCCCTCACCCTCACAACACATCATACAGTGTGTCACTCTGACATCATAGATTCAACTTCCTTTGTGTCTTGGGACCTGGGTTGGAAAATTGGTTTGGTCTAGACTTCAAAAAAATACATTTGATTTTTGTCCCAAGACCTGAGCCCAATGGGAATGTTTGGTATAGCTAGCTGCTTTCTGACATCAAATTACACTTTCTATGCTGAGAAATAAATTGTCCAGGGGTCCTTTCATGATTATGGACAGTACAGATAGTAAATTACCATCAGGGTCAGTGGGCATGCTCTGATAAGAATTTTGAATTTTTCCCCAGAAATGCGAGCTTTGTCCCTTTAGCTGCTACATTCTGACTGATATTTATGCAGAAAGAATTGAATAAAATAAAAAAGTGACAGGTATACATAGCAAATTGTTACAGCTTGACTAATTGAAAATTACAGAATAGTACTGTAATTGTATCTTTATTGGAAATACGTACATCTGTATATCTGAAATAAGTCTGACTACTGCATGACTTGCTGCCTTTTGGCTAGGTCTCTCTCCCCAGAAAAAAAATTCTAAATGTTAAAATGAGGAATAACAAATGCTAATAAATCGGGATGAGAGGAGCCATATTTTTAGTGGTTCAAGTGTCAAGTGCCTTATCTCAACTACAGTGAGTAACCCTAACTTCACAGTGGTTCCACAAAGTATGGCAAATTTTTATTCTATATTTACTGCACATGTCTGCTCAGGTACCACAAAACATGTCAAATGCTTTGCAGTATTCTTGAAGAACAGAGGATTTTAGTTGATCAAAATTGCAATTTTATATAGAAACTGACTGCAAATACTAACTATTAAAGTTTTCTGGTGCTTGTAAAAGTCTTCCCCCGGTTATGGGCTTGCTTGCTGCCATTGTTCAAGTGCAAGTCTGTCTACTTTAGGCACCTTTTGAATGGTTTTACTTTGTACTGAATATTGATTTTTTGCATATATTAATGTATTGTACTTGCACAGCATTGTGTCTGCACAATGTTACTTCACACTGTATAGTGCTGCCACACCACTGTTAATGTCTTTTTACTTTTGCACCTATTGTGTCTGTCTACTTACGTCCCCAGGACAAACCTGAAAATGAGCTGCTACCAGCTTAGTACTCTATGCCTTTACTAGTAAACTTTTGAAATAAATAAATAAATCACAAACATGAGTCAATAATTGCAGTGGTGCAGTGGCGTAAGTATAGTTACAGTTGAGTTGTCACATCAATTCCAAAATGTCTATTTTTTTATACTTATAACTAAGTCACCTTTTGACTCAAGCACCTGAAAACTGGCATACAAACCATGGCATGATTTCCAGATCCTTAACATTTGGTAAAATTTGGTTTAGTGGTTTTAAAGTAACGTGTGTTAAAACATAAAAATCATTTGATTAAGACACTTCTTTTGACCCAAATAACTAGAAAACAGCTCATGTGTGAAACCTGAAATTTTCAGACTTATTAGATTCTGTTTAATGGTAGTTGCTTTCAGTGTTTGAAATAACGAACAGACTATTATAACAACCAAAGAGACAGCAGCTGCACTTTGGTGGATAACAATACTCAACTTTTTTCACAATGTATTTTCAGGGGCCACAGCACAACTATTATCACACTCCTTGTGGCACAATTAAAATAGGTCACATGTCAAAACCAGAAAATAACTTTGTAAATGCTGGCTGCTTGCCACTGGTATAGAAGCCTCCGGATACTACATGTGCTGTGGTGCACTGTGTGGGTTAAACATTACCAAAGATAACAGCCTGCATTTGTAAATTTCAATGCAGGCTCATAACTTTATTAGTTTTAATATTTTTTCCCAAATTGTCAACTTAGCCTTCCTTTGACCCCACGTCATGAACAAGTGTTGAGAAAATATTTGACTCCTGTCTGAAAGCTGATTTTATTCAGGAACTGCAAAATCATCTTTTGGGGTGCAAAAATACATTTTGGCCAGAATTTGAAAAATTACAGCTGTCACATTCATGAGGTGATGTAAAGAAATGGCTATGTTGTAAATGTGGGGTAAACATATTGAAAATTATGAAAGTTATGAGCTTACATTCAGAAAAATCAATATATGTTCATAACCTTGTTGTTTATTTTTTTAATTTTTACATCAAATTTTCAACATAGCCTTCTTATGATACTGCCTCATGAAAAAAGGCAAAGAAAATGTTAAAATCCTGCTTGAAAGGAGATTTCATGCAGGCACCGCAAGATTACCTTTCAGGACAGATCTGACAATTTCACTGCATATGTTCATGAGGTGGGGTCCCAAAAATAGCATGCTGAAAAATTTTGGGCAAAAATATGTAAAAATGACCAAGTTATGCCATTAAGTTCAAACCCCCTTTGAAATACATTGAACCGCATACAGTACCTGTTTTCTCAGTTCAGAGTCCATCTTTGAAGAGCGAAAATATGTCTGCAGTCCACAGAACATTACAGCTCTGGACTCCCCATTGGATAAGTAAGAGCTGGGGGGGTGCTGAGTGGAAGGGTTGGGTGGGGGGACAGTAATGGCTCTAACACACATCGATGGACTGTTTTCTTTTTACAGGGTTATGATAGATCTCTGTAAGGTGCCAGGAGCAGATAACATTCATCCAGGACTCATCAAGAATTTACAGTAGCTTGCTTGCAATGGTTGTTTATCAACTCCCTTTTCCTTGCAGCGTGGCACCCAGCAGGGTTGTCCACTGTCTCCCCTTCTCTTCAATTTTTATTTGGAACTGCTGATAAGAAGGTTTTGTAACCTATTTACTCTCCAGGGTATCCCGGTGGGGGGCAGGTGTTACAGCCTCTCTGCTTATGCAGATGACCTTCTCCTTCATCTGGAGAATCCTCTGGCATCCCTTCCAATTTTACTTCAGGAGATATCTAGCTTTTCCAGAATATCCTTTTATAAACTGAATCTCTCCAAGATTAAAGTATTCCCCCATTAACTGTAGGGTATCCAAAGTAGATATCCTTGGTCTGGACCTCTCATGGAAGCCTCGAATACTGACATACTTAGGAATAAAAATTTCCTGCTCTGTCCTGACTATGATTAAAGAAAATTTGTCCAGCTTGCTCTCTGTTCTTAAGCTTGATCTGGTCAGGTGGTCTGCCATACCCATGTCCTTATGGGAACGGGTCAACATTCTCAAAATGAATGTCCTACCTCAATTGTTGTATCCATTGGGAATGTTGGGCTTCTACCTCCATAACAGCTGGTTTACCTACCTCCAGAGGCTGTTTAATTCCTTCCTTTGGAAGGACTCAGTTGTTCATAGAGCATACATTAAACTGACCGCTTCTAAGTTGAGAGAGGGATTATCTCTACCTTCCATGTTTTTGTAATATGGGGCCCAGCATGCTAGTAAACTACTCTGGTAGGGCACAAGGACCACGCAATCTGACCCTCACATATATACTCTGCTTTGGCTGGACATCAAAAGGGCTTTGGCTACTAGGGCTGGTAACTCCCTAACCAGTCTTCTCTATTAGTGGCCCTCCCAACTTCCTCAGTCCTTGTGCTCTACCCACATAGAGTGGTTCCTCAAAGCATGGGGCCAACTCCAAACTTATTTATCCCTGTCTTGGACTAGGACAACTACTCAGCCTATATTTAATAATCCCCACTTTCAGATAGACCACTGTCCCATTTCATCATCTTTTTGTCACCAATTAAGTGCCTGTACCTTGGCTGACCTGCTCCAAGATGATGGGTTAATCTCCTTTCCTACCTTACAGGCCTGTTTTTGACTAAAGAGACAGGATTTCTTTAAATTCCTCCAACTTAAAGGCACAGTGTTTTCCTTTCTGGGTCCCAAATCCTGGGTCATTAAACATCTAGAGGGGGTGGATTTCTTGTTGTCCGTGGCAGAGCAACCACATGCAGTGTCTATGCTATATAAACACCTCCAGTCTGTGTACCCTCGCCTCCCCTCTGGTATTTGTTATTACTGGGTTCCAGTGCTTCACATGCCAGCTGATGGTGAATTCTGGAAAGCCTCATGGCTCAACTCATATAAATATACTAAGCAAGACTGACTTCAACTTGTGCAATTTAACATAATGCACAATTTATACTTTACCCCAGTAAAGCTGCACAAAATAGGCAAATTTCCATCCCCGGTATGTACTAGATGCCATGAGGCTTCCTGTTCTTTCTAGCACCTGTTATGGGAGTGCCCTAAGGTTCAGTCCTTTTGGAGCTCCATTCAGCAAGCCTTGGACCCAGTGTTGGGCCTAGAGAATCTTTTATAATCCTGAGACTTGCTTGTTGGCGATCTTTTCCCCGGTACCCCCCCCCCGCATCAGAAAGGCCCATTTGACCTTGATCACTGCTACTCGCTGCAAAATTGGTTATGCTGCAACACTGGAAAGAGGAATCACCTCCGACCATTTTGGAGTGGCACTGAGAGGTTCTTTTGGCTCTCCAGTTAGTAAAGCATATCGCAGCTATGCAGAAAAGACCATAGTCCTTCTGTGATACATGGGAGTCACTTTATACGTTATTATCCCTCTAGGGTACCTAAGCATATCTTGTCATTTCTGGTCTTTCTAGGTTGGGTCACTGACGGGGGGTTGGGAAAGGTCATGGGAGTATTTGTTGTTTTGTTGTAGATGTCTCATACTGTTGTTTTGTATGGTTCCTTGTGTATACTTGTATTTGCAAAAATTAACAAAGTATATTCAATTAAAAAAATATAGCCTGCAATATTTTTGAGCCAGTTAGTGAAACAATCTCCTCATCACTGTCTACTGCTGTGGTACATTATGATTTGAAGGAAGGGATAGTCACCCCACTATTTAAGAAGGGTTCTAGGCAGGATATAAATAACTATGGACTGATTAATCTGACTACCATTCTAGGTAAACCCATGCAAAAGTTGCTAAAACAGCATATAGAAGATCATGTTAATAGTCATGGTCAGTATGATAAGACACAACATGGTTTTACAATGGGTTGTTTATGTGTGATTAATCTTATTTCATTTTATGAACCACTAAGTCACCTTTTAGATCACTATGTACCCTGTGATGTGATTTATCTTGATTTGAGTAAGGCATTCGATAGGGTGCCACATGACAAACTAGTATTAAAATTGTGTAATCTGAAAATAGATGGGATTGTGGTTTGCTGGATAAGTGACTGGCTGGAGGGAAGAAGTCAAAAGATACGGGTTGATGGCTGCATATCTGACTCTGCAAAAGTGACAAGTGGTGTCCCTGAGGGCACAGTGTTGGGCCCCCTGTTCGTTAATACTTATACTGGTGATTTTCAGCAAGGCCTGCATAGTATTGTAAACAAGTTTGCAGGTGACACTAAGATAGGGGGCAGAGCTAGCAATATTTTTGAAACTAATAGGATGCAGACAGATTTAGATACAATTGCCATATGATCCACCAAATAGGACATCATGTTTAATCCCAATAAGTGTGTGGTCATTCATATGGGTAGTAGAAACATCAGGTCAACATACAGACTTGGTAGCATAGAATTAAGATCTGACACAGAAGAGGGACTTAGGTGTGATAATTCAAACTAATTTGTCATTTAAGTCACATTGTTCATCAGCTTCGGCAAAAGCGCAGAAAATATTACCCATCTCCAGCCAGGGGTGATGGTCAGATGTCTCCCAGGTACATCAGCATGGAGAGACACTGACCACATTGCTAAAATTGTTCACAAAGCAGGAGAAAACATTGATGTCCTAGTACACATAGGGACTAATGATCTCGCCAGCTGGTCAGTTGTGAGACCAAGGAACACTGACTAAGCTGGGTGACAAACTATCATCTATTTCATCCGCATCTCCTTCTCTGAGATCCTGCCAGTCTGGGAGAAGGGAGCAGATGGACGGAAGGTCAGAGAAGGGAGATGGGGAGCTAAACACGTGGCTCAAGGACTGGTGCCAGGAAAAAGGACACAGATTTGTAGGGAACTGGCAACAGTTCTGGGAGCGAAAGTTCTTTAAATTTGATGGACTGCATCTGACTAAAGAGGAGTCAGTGCATTGGGCAGAAGTTTGATGTCTTTGCAGAATATTTAAACTAGCAAATGGGAGAGGGTGCAGCACCCCATACGTCGAATGGGAAGAACACCCATCCCCCCTCAGCTAGTGGTCAAACAGGAATTCAGCGTGTTTGCAGTCATTTGCATCACCAGGTAAGAAAAAGGTTTGTCTCCCATACGATGCACAGGGTAATGCCAAACTTCACCCAACAACTAACACACCAAAATCTGGCCAATGGAAAATCATGTACACAAATGCTCACAGCCTGGGAAATAAGATCCAGACCTGCAGGCAATAATGTCAGAGGCTAAACTGGACATAGTAGCAATTAGTGAGATGGTTTTACAGTAACCACACTTGGGAGACTTGTACCTGGCTATGTATTGTTCAGAAGAGACTGAGGTGCAAAAGGGGGAGGAGTGGCCCTGTATGTTAATGAAAATATCAAAGCTACAGAAATTCAGAATACACATAAGGAGCCAGAAGAACTGTGGTCACCCTGGAAACAGGAAATGGACAGCCATAAGAACTGGGGTTGTCTACAGGCCCCAGACCAGAGGGAGGACATAGACACATTACTGTTAGAAGATATACAAAACATGACAGCTAAAGGAGGTTCTGATAATGGGAGACTTCAACATGCCAGATACAGATTGGTCAATACCAGCAGGAACATCTGCCAGAACTAGACTCATAGTGGATTCCCTGCAGGGGAGGGCCTCAAACAACTGGTACAGCAACCCACAAGAGACAGGGCTATCCTAGATCTAGTACTGACTAACAAAGAAGGGATCACAGATCTCCAGGTAGAAGGTCACCTGGGGCCAGTGACCATCACATGGTATGGTTCAATTGGCTACTACATCTAAATCATCCCATTCCAAGGCAAAAATATGGGACTTCAGAGGAGCTGACTTTGATAAGATGGCCAACAGAGTTAAGCTAGCCCTGGCAAAAAAGAAACACAGGTGAGGAGGTACAGGCAAAGTGGGCAAGCATTAAGGATACAATACTTGAAGCAACATCCCATTGTGTTAAACAGAAAAGGAAGTGCAAAAGAAGAAGGAAACCACTTTGGTTCTCAAATACAGTAGCAGAAAGGTCAGAGCCAAAGGCTGGCCTTCAGGAAATATAAGGGAATACAGCGGGATGAAGATAGGGAGGCAACCAAACTGCCCTAAGGGAAGCAGGTAAGGCAGTAAGGCAGGCAAAGTCCCAAACTGAGGAAACACTAACTTACGAACAGTAAAAGAAGGTGACAGACTTCTATAGATACATTAGTGAAAGGAGAAAGTCCAGAGGGGTATTGCTAGCTTAATGGAGAAAAGGGAGCATGTGAGGAGGAGGACCCTGTAAAGGCATCTATCCTAAATAGATACTTTTGCTCAGTATTTACTGAAGAGAAGGTAGGGCAGGGCCCACAGCTCAGCATCATGGACACAGGGGAGGGAGGTGAGCACTACTCCCTTCACAAAAGAAAGGGTCCTACAAGAGCTTGCTAAGCTCAGGGTGGATAAGGCAATGGGACCTGATGGCTTACATCCCAGGGTACTTAAGGAGCTAAAGGAGGAACTAGCAGAGCCATTAGCAGAATTGTTTAGTGAGTCTCTGAGCACAGGAGAGGTCCCAGAAGACTGGAGAAGGGCTCATGTGATCCCGCCCCACAAGAGTGGTAGCAGGGAGGAGGCGGGAACTACAGACCAGTCAGTCTTACCTCAGTAGTGGGCAAGATTATGGAGGCACTCCTTAAGGAAAGGATAGTGCAACACCTGGAATCCATAGGGGCACAGGATCCAAGACAGCATGGGTTTACAAAGGAAGGTCCTGTCAAACTAATCTCATAGATTTCTTTGACTGGGTAACCAGAGTGGTGGACCAAGGGGAGCAGTTGATGTCGCCTACCTTGACTTCAGCAAAGCTTTTGACACTGTTCCACATAGAAGATTGATAAATAAGCTAGGTAGGCTCGTGGTGGGTCAAGTTGGTCAACTGGGTGGCAAACTGGTTGACTGGCAGAAAACAGAGAGTGGTGGTAAATGGTATACAGTCAGAAGAGATGCAAGTCACAAGTGGGGTACCTCAGGGATCAGTCCTGGGGCCAGTCCTATTCAACATCTTCATTAGTGACCTCGAGATGGACTAGAGGTAAGGCTTGTCTGTTTGCAGATGACACCAAGATCTGCAACAGAGTAGATGATCCAGATGGGGTGGGCAGAATGGAAGAGATCTGGATAAACTAGCAAAATGGTCAGAAGAGTGGCAACTGGGATTTAATGCAAAGAAGTGCAAAATCATGCACATAGGGAAGAGAAACCCTGAAGCCACTTATAGGCTGGGAGGGGAGTTGCTAGCAGTCACAAAGGAAGAAAGAGACTTGGGCATCATCATCACTGATGACCTAAAATCATCCAAGCAGACCTCTAAAGCAGTAGGTAAGGCTAGGGAAGTGTTAGGAGTGTATTAGTAGGAGTATCAAAAGTCGTAAGAGGGAGTAATAATCCTCTGTACAAGACATTGGTTAGGCCCCATCTGGAGTACTCGTGCAGTATTGGAGGCCACACCTTCACAAGGACATTAACCAAATTGAGGCAGTCCAGAGAAGGGCAACCAAAATGGTGCAGGGACTGCATCAGAAGACATATGAGGACAGATTAACGGAGCTCAATATGTATACCCTTGAGCAAAGGAGGGAGAGAGGTGATATGATCGAGACATTTAAAACACCTTAAGGGCATAAACAAGGTGAAAGAGTCTAACATGTTTAAATATAAGAAAATAGCAGGACAAGAGGACACAGCATGAGATTAGAGGGAGGCCGATTAAGGGGAATGTGAGGAAATTCTTTTCACAGAAAGGGTGGTAGATGCATGGAATAGCTTACCACAAGAAGTGGTGGCTATGAATACAGTGCAGGGCTTCAAACAGGCATGGGATAGGCATAAGGGAGCAATACAAATGACTATGAATAGATAGGTCACTGACAGAGCAAAGGCCGATGGCACATTTATAAGGTAGAAAAAGAAATGGGCAGACTGGATGGGCCTTGCGGTCCTTATCTGCTGCCAACTTCTATGTTTCTATGTTTCTATATTGGGTTGCATAAAGTGCAATTTTGTAAGCAGACACAGCACAGTTATACAGCCATTGTATAGGTCACTGACACTTCCCTACTTGGACTATTGTTCCCAAGGCTAGACATCTTATTTTAAGGCCAATATACCATCTGTCAAAAAAGTACAGAGGCATCTTAAAAAATTATTAGTAGATGTGACTCTTTGACCTATGATGCAAGATTAACAAGGTTAGGATTGCACAGTTTACAGAGCAGACGATTAAGGGGTAATCTAATTCTTCTGTACAATCACTTTAACAACAGATCTCATGTTGGAACTCGGCTTTGTATTTAGGAAATCAGAATACAACATCAGATTTCACAACAAGCAGGTATTGGGGAAACCATTTTGGACTAATGAAAGAGGTTGTTTCTATATTAACAGAGTGGTAAAGTATTGGAATGGTTTACCACACTCCATTGCGGATTCACCAACATTGTATAGTTTCAAAACACAACTAGATATAGAAATGAACAATTGGAATTTAAGTGATTGATCACTGACAGTGTAAGTAGGGTTGCCACCTGTCAGGTTTTTTACCTGGTGAACAGGTTTTCAGGGTCCCTATCAGGTAATCCGGTTTTGCTCTGTGCTGGTCAGGTTTTTGAGCCATTTTGAGTGTTCATGTACTTTTGAAACAAATTCATTCATTGTTTCAGCTACATGCCAGGTTACAAACAAGTTCTGTTGTCAATGTAGCCTTTTGTTTGTGAATGCAGTCACCCTGGGAGGTGTAAAGTATGGCCATTAACACCATTAGCACCTATTTAGCCTGATCTTTCCACTGCATCTTAAAGTGGCATAGCAGCACAGCTGCCCCCACCTTTTGTAATAGTAACAGAGCCAGCTGTCCTCCACTTTCATTTGCTGGTAAACATTTTCATCTCTAACAGAATTTAGGCATTTTTAAATTATTATTTTCCTCAAGAAAAAAGTATGGTCACTTCTTTGGCTTTGAAATAGTACTTTGGACAAGAACAGGAAATGGAGCCAGAAAAAGATATAAAGTATGAATACTATTGTATGCTATTTACAGTATTTCCCTTGTCTCCCCCCAGATTATATCTGTAAATGAGATTTATTTTATCTCTGTATGTTTATTTGGTTAACCAATGTAAATAAATAAATATGTAAAAAAATAATTAATTAGGAAGAACCTAAGAAAGTAACTTTAACAGGCACAGTACAGCATCTTAACATTTTTATTTAACTGCTGCATTGTTCTTTTTTATTGATATAACAAATGGACTTCTAGGAGGAACAATGCATGATGGGTCATGAAAAGGGGTGGGGCTAGGGGCGGAGCTTAGGGTCCGGTTTTTGCCTCATCCAAAGGTGGCAACCCTAAGTGTAAGTGTAAGGGGGGAACTGGAAGTGGCTTTGGTGCACTTCTACCTTTAACTACCTAAGTACATAAGGATTTATAAAAAAAAAAAAAATCAAGGGAAGGTTTTCTTTATTTAAGGTCACTCCACTGTGTCAGTGTTACATTTGGGGGGGTTGCTGTGGTGGGTGCTGAGAGGGAGGGTCGGTGGGTGGGACATCTACAGGGCGGCAACAACTGAGATTGATGGGCAGCTGTGAATGAGCCTTCGGGTGCTTCAGGGCCAGAAATGTGATCATGTATTGGGAGTGATGCAGTAGTGGACCATGGGGGGTTCACTTATGAGGTGGCAACACTGGGGGATTGGGCACCCCCAGTGTCACAGCTATGTTTGTGGGGGGTGGTACTGAGAGGGAGGGTAAGATGTGGGGGACAGTTAGGGAGGCACCAGTAGCATTCATTGATGGATGATTTTCTGAAACAGCTGGCATGAGCCCTTGCATGTTTGACATTCCAGGCTGACCATGACAGATAAACTTATTTGCTTGCTGGGTGGCGTAGATCAAAGGAAAGGACTGACCCATGATTGGATCAGCTCTATCCTTTGAAATATATGAAGTTTCCACCTAGCAAGCAAAAACTCCATCATGATTAGCCTGGTTGATGATTGGTGTGGCACTGACTCACCCCCAAAACACAGCTCTGCATTGGACAGACAGTGTCACACCCCTCAAAAGGCAGTACCATAGCAAGTTGTTCACTGCACGCACATGCTCATGGCGGACATAAAAATGTGTTTGCACATATGTAAACACATTTTATTTACTGATTTTTATCTTCTGAGAAAACTAATGATGCTGCTACCAGGAGCCTATCCACAGTGGATGCTATTGCCATATTCCTGAATCCCAATTCTGACTTTGGGATTCCACCATTCTGTCAGAAAATTATTAAGTCATTTAAAAATAATATGGGCAGTTAGACCCATTCTCAGTGGCAGCTGATGCTCTTGACACCAGGAGCCCACTGTGGTGTCAGACAATTAGCAATGTAGAAACAAATGTGGCTTCTAGGAACCTGTTCCCAGTGGTACCTTGGTGTAAAGACATTCATGGCTGACCCCCACAACAAAGATATTCTGTGGGAGCCCTTCCCCAGAAGCCTTGTAGTGTCCTAACCCCCAGTCTAAGATGTTAGCCAGCTTAAACTCTCTACTTATGTCTGTGGTCAGCCAAAATCTGAATAAATTGCAGCCATGATTTATTAAATACACAAGCACAGCATGCATTTCAAAACTCCTAGTTTGAAATAAGGATTGCTTGACTTGGGGCTTAGTGAGAGAAGGGGGTGTCACTGGATGCCACAAATTGTACAATATGCATGGCCTGGGGCTGGGTAAGGTAGGGGGAACTGTGCTGTTTGGGGCTTGATGAGCATGGTGCTACAGTTGTATATCAGGGTATATTGGCCTGGAGCAGTTCATGTGGATACCACTGGATGGCAGGGATGTTTTGGCCTAGGAAAGAGTAAGGAAGAAACATGCCACTTGATTCCAGGGATTGTTTTTCTTGGTGCAAGATGATGAAGTTGTGGAATGGAATACATTACATTAGGGAAAGAGTGATCAGTTTGAAGAAGGGGTTCCACTGTATGACAATGATGGGTTTGCTTGGGGTAAGGTGGGGGTCCCACTGGATGCAAAGGCCTGTTTGTGTGGGACAGAGTATAGGAAGGGTGCCACTGAATGTCAGTGAGTGCTTGCCATTAAACACAGTGAGGGTGAGGGTGCCAATTGATGCCATATACTGACTGGTGGGACTAGGTAAAGGCAGGTAATGTCAAATTTAGGGACATTTGCTATTAAATTGTTTTTCAAAAAGTAATGACACCCACTAAAAAAACTACATTTAAGCATAAATTAGGGTGGAAACACAAAGACACAAAAGTAAGGAAATTTGACATTAGGGTAAAAAGGCCTCTGTTTGAGTGATGTAGTGTAGTGCTCATTGTGGTTTGAATAATCACTCAAAATGGCATTGGTGTTACTCTGACTTCAGAGCTTCTCTCAAAACATTGGTCTGTCTGTACATTTCCATGCCTTCGTAGACAGTGTAAAAGTTGTAGTACTGTAGATCGATGCCAACACTGCTTTGAGTGATCATTCAAACCATGAGGAACACTTCACCACACAATTACAATAATTCTGGGGACTTACTACTTTCTCCGTGAAGTTCCCTACCTTTGAGACCTTGTGTTTAACCCTAACTGATGCATAAATGTAGTTTTTTGCAACTAATAATTCCTGGACAAACAATAAATGGTACAAATATCATCCACTCACAGGGCATTGTGCAATCTTTTGTAATAATTCAGGTCTCTGAGGTACTGTAGGTAGTGGGTGTCATTCTCTGTCCTTCATTCAGAGAGAGGGGGTTCAACTTGCACTGCCAGAGACGCATGGTGGGTGCATTAGCTAAGGCCATCCCACAAACTATTACTTTTTTTTTAAACCAGTCTTTAATCGTTTTTGAATTAACAGACAACAAACAATCGTACAAACATAACCCGGTAACCGGGGTACATAGTCCCAAACTGACCATGTGAATTATATACATATAACTATATACATATGCAGAGGAAGCATCGCCCCTTCCCATCCCTTCTGTCTTTGCTTCTTCCCTTATCAAAGTTAGGGTCTACAAGCTACCTATTTCCCCGCCTCTTTGCACCATACTCGCTAAGAATCCCTGCAGCCTCATAGACATTCCTTCTCCTCATTGCCTACTTAGTTATAGCCCAGGTAGGGGTGAGTTCCCTCTGCGTCTCCCCGGAGAGAGAGAGTCCCTGATCCCTCAATTGGTCTAGCAGACCCCTAACTATTATTATCTTCTAAGTCCCAACCGTGTCCCACTTAGTCCTCTGATAACCCTTCTAACCTTATCTAAGGATTCTAACACCCTTTAGACAGTTCCCCCAACTTTCTCCAGCTAGTCGCAGCCCAACAGACAGACCTGCGTCGAACCATCTACCTCTTGCTGGGAGTATATCGCCTCCAATACCGCCCACCTTTTAATATATAACTCTTTTCTCCCTTCTGCATATAAATATCTCTTAATTCCATCTAGAGTCCCAGTAAGGTCTTTTACCCATTGATTATATCCATACAGATGACCATCCTTCCAATGTTGGACTACTCGAGCTAGCTTAGTGGCGCGATAGTTAGGGTGGCTGGCTCTGGTGGGGAGGGTGCAGGGTTCGGGGCTTGGGAAGAGCACAATATTTTTTTTAGGAGGCAGCATAGCGCAGTGGTCTAAGGCTCCGAGCTGCAAATCTGGTGATATCCAGCAGACCAGACCTGGGTTTGAATCCCACAGCTTCCACCTGCATACTGTGTGAACCTGAGCAAGTCACCTAACTTCCTTGTGCTTCCAGGTTGCTCCTCCTGTAAATAAGCTTTCAGCTTAGTGTGCTATTCTTGGTTTAAAAAAAAAAAAAAAGTACTGTACTTCCTTATTTCTTCGTAAGGACATAGACAGGGTATAGAAGGTTCAGAGGAGGGCAACAAAGATGGTGCATGGGTTGCATCACAAGTCCCATGAAGACAGGTTGAAGGAACTGAACATGTACTCCCTGGAGGAGAGGAGGGAGAGAGGGGATATGATAGAGACATACAAGTATCTTACAGGGAGGAACAGGGTGCAGGAAAACACTATTTTTAAGCGAAAAAGATGTTTCAGGACTAGAGGCATGGGATGAAGTTGGAGGGAGGACGATTCAGAGGAAACATGAGAAAGAATTTCTTCACAGAACGGTGATGGACAAGTGGAACACCCTACCAGAGGAAGTGGTGGGGGCTGAAACAATCACGGGATTTAAGAATGCATGGGATAGACATAAAGGAATTCTAGAGGTCAGGGGTAAGGGGAAATAGACTTCTAGGAAAACAAACTGAACTTACAAGCTCAAATGGGCAGACTAGGTGGGCCATAGGCCCTTATCTGCCGACACTGTCTATGTATCTATGTATCTATGTACATAGGACTTAACTACTCCCGCCATCAGAGATAGGTGATACTTAGCGGTAGCTCCAGCTACTTGTGACAGGTCCCCTAGGACACATATCTCGGGTTTTATAAACTCCGAGTAGTCCATCATTGGGTCCATTCGCCTTCTTATCTCACCCCACACGTGCAATATTTTGCTACAGCTCCACAACACATGTAACAAATCTCCTCTCTCTGTACCACACTTAAAACACAGGTCTGTCTGTTTTAGGCCTCTCTTGCATAATTTCAGAGGGGTATAATATATGTTTGAGATGATAAAAAAGTGTAGGCTTTTATACTTGGGTATCACAATATACCTGCTATTGTTCCACACACTGGCCCATTCAATGATTCCCGGTGCTAACGTTCTATCCCAATAGGTCACGGGTGCTTTCGGCCCAAAAGCTAAAGTATTATTTTGTAAACCTGTGATAGAGTCTTTGAACTCGGGTCGACCCCCCTCAGTTCTTCCCAGTTAAATGAACCTTCTGTGAAACCCCCTATCCTTCTTAGCACTCCCTCCAACATGCTTATGAGTTGTAGCTTATGAAAGCAAGGCATTCCATGGCATTGTGGTGGGAGGACCACCTTTGAATCCCGGATTACATCTTCCAATTTCAGGTCTGGAATCCACTTGGCCCACCTCCCTTTAAGCACCCTGTTCCCTATGACCAGGTTGGGGTTACCCAGTAGGGGTTGTTTTCGAGCCTTCCTTTGTTCTTTTTTCTGAACCCGTGTCAGATAAGACCACCACGCTACTGCCGCCTTCACCACTGGGTTTTCCCCTTCTCGTTTAAAACACTTGGCTATATCTGTGTACAGTGGGACCTCCAGGGAGAGGCTGCCTCCTTCATCATTAGAGTCTTCAGCTGCAACCACTCTGGAATATAAGTATTCCCTTGTTCCCCTTTATTCCAATGAGTGATAAGACCCAACTGACCCGCAACATAATACAAATGGAGGTCTGGCAGCTTAACCCCTCCATACGAAGGGGGTAAGCACAAGTCTTTATAGTTTTTCCTAGGATGTTTAAGATTCCACAAAAAGTCTGAGATTAGCTTTTTAACCTTGCTGAACCATTTTTTGGGGATAGAGTACAGGGCTAGGTACACCGGGTATAGCAATCTTGGCAGCAAGTTCATCTTAACCAGACCGAGTCTCGCCGTAAAATTCAACGGCAGCTTATTCCATCTTATTAAATCCCCCTCAATGCCTGATAATGTCTCTTCCATGTTCACTTCTGCCCCTATCTCGGGATTTCTCGAAATCCAGATGCCCAGATATCTAATCTTATCGGACATCCATTGGATTCGGAGGTGAGTAAAATCTGCCTTATATACATAAGGCGTCAAGGGGAGAATTTGAGTTTTAGTCAAATTCAGTGCATAATTAGAAACTCTAGCAAAATGCCCTATCAACTCCCTAATCCTCTCTAAACCACCCACTGGGTCCCGCAAGTGTAGGAGCACATCATCTGCAAAAACTGATAACTTTAATTCCCGCCCCAATATCTCCACCCCCCCTAACGTATCTATCGTTATTGATTGTCCTCAGTAAGGGTTTGAGGTAAATGTTAAATAATATCGGGGAGAGAGGGCACCTTTGCCGGGTCCCATTCTTCAGTTGTATTTCCTGTGACATGTAGCCATTACACAAGACCCTGGTGGAGGGGGCAGCATACAGATTTTTGATACTCTTAAGAAGGCCTTGAGGAAAGTCCATCCTCTCCATTGTAGCAAACAAAATGCATGAGAGACCCTGTCAAAGGCCTTTTCAGCATCTAAAGATATCAAAGCTAAGGGTACTTAAGAATCTGAGGCATAATGCAAGATGTGATGTAGCTTTCTCAGGGCATCGTGCGCTCCCCTCCCCGGCATAAAACCTACTTGCTCCTGACTTATTACCCCCGCTGTAATCCACCATATTCTATTAGCTAAAACTTTTGTGAGAATCTTAATGTCCTGGTTCATTAATACTATCAGCCTATAGCTACTCAACAAATTCTTAGGTTTGTTCGGTTTTGGGATTAACGTAATATATGCCTGATTGGGGGGGGTGAAGGACACCCTCTTGCATTACGTTATTATAGAATTCTTGAAGAATAGGCAGAAGAATGTGGATATAGGTCTGGTAGAACTTTGCTGTAAGGCTATCTGGTCCTGGCGTTCTGCCCGCAGGTAGAGTTCTAACAACCTCCAGAATTTCTGCTGCCCCAATGGGTGCCTCCAAATCAGTAACTTGCGTGGCCTCCAGTACCAGCAGGGGTATTCCCTCTAAGAAAGCATTGATTTCCTCTTCCCCCACCATATTTTCAAGTTGGTACAGATCCTTGAAATACTTTGCAAAAGTATCTGCTATTTCTTGGGGATCCATTATATATTTCCCTCCAAGATTAATCGCTGTTACCGTTCTGCTAGCCTCCCACTCCCTGACTCTAGCCGCCAACAAGCAGGCCGGGACAACTCCCTTCAGGAGATATTTAGCATTGATTTTAGCTAACCAAAAGTCTACCTTACCATAAACAATACTTTCTAGTTCCCATCTTAGACTCTTGAGTTCCCCATCAATTTCCTCTGATGATCCCTCCAATGGAGCCAACGAATTAATTGCCCCCATAATAAATTCCTCTTTTGCCCTCCTGAGTCTATTGTTCCGAGCCGTCAAGTCTTGGGCCCTTCCCGCAAATAATACTTTACAAGTTGGCCAGGCCAGCTTCTTATCAGACAGTGTAGGTAATTGTTGGTGTATGATTTCTATTAAGGCACTTTCAAGTCTACCTTTAGCTGTAGCATCTGTCAGTAGAGAATCACTCAGTCTCCATCGGAAAGGCCTAGGGGTACCTGGTTTCAATTACCATGATAATACAATTGGGGAGTGATCAGAGAAGGTTCTGCCCTCCGCTGATACTCCCCTTACTCCCATAAGCACCTCCCTGTTATCTAGAAAAAAGTCGATCCAAGATTGAGTCCTATGAACCACTGAGTAAAAAGTCATCGTATTGTTCCCTATGGCATGGGTCCGTATCGGATACACCAAAGCTGAGACCTCTAGTAGCTTTTTCAGGGCCACCTGAGATTTCGTTTGGGGTCTATTTATAGCTGGAGTCCTATCCTCTATATTGTCCGCAACTATGTTCCAATCTCCCACTAAAACAAGAGAATGCCCCAAATAGCCAACTATGTCCCTCTCTATAGAGGCAAAAAATTCTGGGTTGGAGGGGGTCGGTCCATATACAGAAGCCATCGAAACGGCCCTCCCGTGCATAAGACCCAAGATATAAATGCCTCTGCCGTCCTCTCTTGCAGATACCTGCTCTACAATAAAGGGATACGTTTTTCTAATTAAAATCGCCACCCCCTCCCGAGGCCCTTTCCTTCCCTATACCAAAGACCTGCCCCACCCAAAGTCACCTCAAACCATTCAGTTCTTCTGTCAGTAGATGTGTTTCCTGCAGAGCAGTGATATGAGCACCCAATCGGTCCAATTGTCTCAGTATTACCATTCTTTTACGTCTACCCCTGAGTCCTTTAACATTCCACGATATTATTTTAACATTCGCCATAAACCTAGCCAAATGCTTGCTCTGGGACAATTAACCTCTGAGATCCAGTCTGGGTCTGCCTGTTTTGCTCGCCACCAAGGGAACTCTCTCTCTTCCCATATCCCTACCCCTCCCCCCTTACCCCCTGCCGCCGATCCCTAGATCGCACTCCTCTTGTGCGTCGGATCATCGATGAACTCCCTCTTCTACTGCTCCCCTGCCCTTCTATAATCTGCCATAACTTCAGAGAGAGCCCTGTCCTGACCTATTCAAAATTCCTGTTTGTCACCCTTAAGTAATCCCATAAACTACCCCAGTCCCATTTTCAACTAACCCTGCCTACGATTTCATTGAACCCAACAAAAATGTTCTTCATGTTGCAGCCCTGCAAACCACAAATGTTGCTATTCCAAATTCCCATTTTCCGGGGCAACAATAAAGGTTAACTCCCTCTCCTCCTCAAACCCTCCCCCCACTGGCAGTTGCCCCCTATATCCAGCCCCTTATCTCGAGGGCCCTACTTCCCCTCCCCCGGACCGTTCTAGGGCCCTTCGGTGACCCTTCCTCGCAATCACCATATCTTCAGGTCCATTTCTAATCTGTTCTTGAGGGGTGGGGATAATTAGATCTAGAGGAACCAAACCAGGAAGCCAAATGAAGGGAGTGTGCCATTAAACCTGCCATAGAATATTCTAGTGATAACCATGAACCCCTCATTTCCCTTTTCTAATCCCCCTGAAAATCGTTTCTCCACTTATCTCTGTCGTTAGATAGATGTTATCTATTCCTTTTTACATGCCCCCCTTCAAATTCCTATTTCACATCACATCTCTCACAACAATGTTCCAAAAACAGTGCCCCCCCCTCGTCTCAATCTGGTTCCCATGCCTTCCTGCGACCCACAGATCTAGACATGATACAAAAAGCTAAAGGTTAAAGTTTAACAGATTCACCACACTAAACAACTTTAAAGTCCCCATGGATCCAAGTCAGTCCGTATTGTAGCTCTCTATAGTCTCTGGTTCGCCTCAGCTCGGTGCTCTAAATAGCTCTGGGAGTTCCACACGAAGCCCTTCCAGTGCCTCCTTTGCCGTAAGAAAGCGCTTTTCCCCTGTTTGAAGTTGCACCACCAGTGTGGCAGGATACAGGAGTCGAAACCTGATTCCAGCCAAATATAACTTTTTTTTTGATTTCCAGATATTCTTTCTGTTTTCCTCTTACAGAGGGCGTTTGGTCTTGAAATAACCACAAGGTGGCCCCATTCCATTGCATTGGTTTCTTCTGTCTCGCTGCAGTTAGAACATGCATCTTTTCCTTGTAATTCCCACAAACTATTACAGTATTTGGTAGTTTGCTGCTAGCCTTGAGGGTGCCTGATTTGAACACCAGTGACAGAGAAAATGAAAGCCTACTGTACATCTAGCCTTGGATCAAGATGCTAGCCATGCATTTCATTGTTAAATTGGGTGAAGGTGCATCTTGTAACAGTGGTCTTTGGAATAGGCTATAGAACTGGACAACAAATGGACTTATGCATGTGATTATTTTATACATTGTGTGACGGGATCATGACCTTGTCCCATTTTTACATGGAAACATTAAAAGTACTATAAACCTATTCTCTTCTATCTTGTCCTTTTCTTTACCTATTTTGTCCTTTCTATCTTTCCAAAAATTGTTTGTGCAACCATACTCCCATGGGACCAAGGAGCTGGCCCCTCTAGTGGTCTGATGACCCTTTTCCATCCCTTAACCCTTTATGGTACTTCCCTATCTCACTTCTCATGCTGTTTTTGATTTTTCTTTCTTTCTTTTTTCTCTTATTCTCTTCTCCTTTGTGGCACAGTAGATAGTAAACCTCATGTAAAATCAGACTTACTGATTGCACACTTAGAAGTTGTTAAACTGAAAGTGAGGTGCACTTCAGGGGCTAGACTTACAAAAAAATCACAAAGGCAATGCAAAATTTTGCATTACGTTTTCCATTTGCCCAGGTGTTCAAAATTGATATTCATAGTCAGATAGTGTACCGCACTATCCAGCTGTGAATAGGGCTAATACGAGGCAGCAGTAACCCCAATAGCACAGTATTACCCCACTAGCTTCGCCCTGACAGGCAGATAGGAGTATGGCTCCAAAATAAATAGCGCAGGTGCGCTATTCCCAGTTCACAAAGGCAGCAATGCAAATGAACCCACTGGGCATGCAAGGTGCTAGGTAGCCATTTGTATAGGCTGCATGGAGCATAGCATAGCCTCTCCCAGCACATGCCCTATAAGAAGTCACAGACCCTGGTGCTACTTCCCCCCCATGATTGTCTATCATTGGATCATGATATAAAACTTAATTTCCATGGTGGAAGTGTTCCCCAGCCCTGATCGCTGATCATCAGTCCAATGTTTTAAAAATTATTGTCCCTGGTGGTAGTGGTCACCCCCACACAATGATCACCAATTGCCAGACCAATATACAAAACATAATTCCCTGGTGGTAGTGGCCCCCCTTGCTGGTCAGTGATTGCAGCCCGATATTAAAAATATAAGTTGTCCCTGATATCCAGTGGTCCCCCCCCACCTGAAGCTGTGCCTGACATAGAAATAATATTCCCTGTTAGCTAGTGGTCCCTCCCCCACCCAATCATTTGCCCAATATATTTAAATGCTTTCCCTGGTGTCCAGTGGACCCTAACCACACCCGATCACCCACCTAATATAGAAAAAAGTGTCCCTGGTGTCCAGTGTAACCCCCATCCCAATCTCCTGTATGGTAAAATGAAACCTTTCCCTGGTAGTCTAGTGGACCCCACACCCTGGCAGGTAGTGACCCCACCAACCCACTCCCCCCACCCTGAGCCCAAGCCAGTGGCCAGCAGATCCCTCCTTTCTCCACCATGGCTAGCTGCTCTCTGATCTGTCAGTGAGCAGGTACTGACAGTACGCACTCATTGACAGCTCAGTCTGTAGCCAACTATGGTGGAAAGAGGAGGGCTGTGCTGGTTGCTGGCTCAGATTCAGGATAGGGAGGAGTGGAGTGCTGAGTCACTACCGGCCAAGGTAGGGGGGTGTAGGTCCACTAGACCACCAGGGAAAGATTTACATTCTCTATAAAGGGGATCAGGGATAGGGAAGGGAGTCTGCTAGACCACCAGGGAAATGTTTCACTTTACCATACATGGGATCAGGATGAGGGGATCACACTGGACACAAGGGACACATTTTTCTATATTGGGCAGGTGATTGGGTGGGGAGCACCTGTACAGGCTCACTGGGCACCAGGGAAAATTTTAAATATATCAGATGGGAATCAGGTGGAGGGAGGGACCACTGGACACCAGGGAAGTCTTTTAATTATATTGTGCAGGTGATTGGGTGGGGGAGGGACAACTGGACACCAGAGAAAACTTTTAAATGTATCCATGGGTGATTGGGTGGGGGTGGACCACTTGACAGCAGGGAAAGCATTTAAATATATCGGGTGAGTGATCTGAATGGGAGAGGGACTGCTAGCCACCAGGGAATTTTTTTTATATATTTGTCAAGTGATTCGGTAGGGGTAGAACTGCTAGCCACCAGAAAAAAAACCTTTTTGATACATCAGTCAAGTGATCGAGTAGGGGGAGGGGCCACTAGCCACCAGGAAATATTATTTCAATGTTGGGCAGGGCTTTGGGTGGGAGGACCACTGGACACCAGGGACAACTTATATTTTTCATATTGGGCAGTGGTTAGCAACCAGGAGTGGGACCACTACCACTAGGGGAAATTAGGTTTTTTTATATCAGTCCAGTGATCAGCAATCATGGGGGGGGGGCCACTATCACCAGGGAAAATAATTTTTATAATATTTGTCTGATGATCGGTCACTTGGGAGGGAGACCACTACCACCAGGGAAGTCTTATTTTTCTAGCGGGCTGGTAATCAGTGGGAGAGTGGGGCTGCCGCAGTACCTCCACCAACAACTAGGCATGCAGGGGATTAAACCAATGTATCAGTCAGCAGTATTTGCTCTATGTAAGGGGACTTGCAAAATGCCCTTGAGTGGAGCAAATGCTTTGGGACTGGGACAGCAAGAATATGCAGGTCCTCTCCCTTTCATTTGCATTGTGGGTCCCTCCACACTCTGTCACTGTGCAAACCTGGTTTCTGTATGCAAACTGGGCTTTTGTGAATACCACTTTGGTGCTAAACCAGGTTTATGCCATGCAAATCAGGTTTGCACTGGGGCAATGTTTTATGAATCTGGCCCCTGGATGTGAAAAGGATCCATTTTTTTCTAAAACTTGAAATCGGCTAAAATAATAGATTACCTCTTCAGGCAGAAAGGGTTTAATGTTGAGAAGCTTTGGCTTGAGTTGTTTTTCTTTCTTGATTGTTTATCTCAGGAAGTTCAGCTAATTGAGTGTGAGGTCATGTGAACTAAAGGTCACATGGAGGACAAATCAGAAAATCAATAAGCAGCCAGAGGAATGCTGCAGAAAAAGGGAGGCTCTCATACTCTGAAATCTCTGAAAAGAAGGAACAGACTGCCTAGGAAGCTGAGAGAAAAAAATACTTTCTCTAGCCAATGGAATGAACAGAAGCAACAAAGTATTACTTCTTACTGCTCAGGAATTGTAATGGATTCATGAGTCAGCACACTCAATTCAGGGAGCTAGCAATGCACTTTATAAAACCCATTCTGATTGATTTACACTCTCAATATGCTATAGAGATGCAGTACACAGAGAACCACAGGGTGGCACTATAACTACAGTATTAAAATACTTTAGTATACTGTATATATGCTCAATGTAATCAAATACTTTCTATTCCGTCTTCCTTTTTTTTTTAGTAAGAGGAAAATTGAACCACTTAAAACATAACTAGTAAGGAAACAGACATTACTGGAGCTTGACCATCCCTGGCTTATTAAAGACTTTCTTTGCTCCAAGTGCTTCATCTGTCATCACAATCAGCTGTATATAATGCAGTCAAGTAGAGAATATGGAAATAGTTTAACATGAACTAGGTTTTAACCAATAACTGTTCACTCAGCATACTTATGCCGAAATGCAATGTTCAGTAATTTTACTGGCACTAAGATTCCCCGACATAACTAGTTAGTGTAGGTACCAGAGGTTGCTAGCACATGGTCCACACCATTACAGCATGATTTTTACTATCATCTCATAACACATATTCCTTGTATCTGGAGGGCATTCTCACCTCCCTCCTTCTAGATGTTACCTTACTGGTGTTGCTTTCCTCTGAAGCAACACATTCAGCAGCTTGTTGATCATCTCTGAAGCCAGGTAAATGAACAGTAGGGTTGTATCTCATCCTAGATATCTGAACATGTGGTATTGGGTCAAACAGGTCAATTCAGTGTGAATCTACAATGGTGAGAGGTGGCTCATCTGTCTTCAACAGATGTCAATTATTTGTTTGATACTATCATCTTTCAGAGTTAGTCCCAGTATGACCATAGGTGAGGGGGGGGGTTTCAGTTACTATGGCAGGCTCCCATGTGTGTCCACATTAGATTCAGACTGTACATCCCTGGCCGATTGTAGGAAGTGGTCTAGCAGCCCAGTCGTAGTAATATTTTGATGTATTCGACATTTCTTCAACTGATCGACCATGTTTGAGATGACTCATGGCTTGAGCAGACTGTGGGTCATAGGAATCTTGGAGTGCAGCATCCTGATCATTAGTAACTGGGATGGAGAATATGGCATGCCAGCCATGGGGAATTTCTATATTCCAGCAGGGCTTCATAGGGGTCCCATCCAGCATTGCCTGCCTTCCTGAGAAGCTGCATAATGTTTTGTACTGCATGTTCTCCCATACCATGGATTGGGGATAGGTGAGACTGGAGGTTGTGAGCTTGATTCCCCAGTCATGTGCAAATTAATGGAATTCCTTACTTCCAATTGGCATGTTGTCACTGATATCTTCACAGGAATACCATGACGTGTTGCAAAAGACTTCATGTATTCTATAGTGGTCTGGGCAGTTTTGTCTTTCATCAAGGCCACTTCAGGATACTTTGAAAAATAGTCCATCATAATAAGATAATTCTGTGCCCAAAACTCAAATATGTTAACTGCAACCTTCTGTCATGGCAAATTCGGCACAGCATGAGGTTTAAGGGGCTCTTTTTGGTTGTCTCTTTGAAACGTTTCACATGTTGAACATTGTCCAACCAGTATCTCAATGTCTTGGGCCATGCCTGGCCAGTACATTACAGCTCTAGCTCTGGCCTTGTATTTCCATGCTCCTAGATAATTCTCATGTAGTATGCTGAGTATGTCATTCCTAAACTCTGTTGGAATGATTGGTTTGTCTCCATAAAAGGATAAACCTTCTTCAATCTGAATCTCATCTCGCATGGACCAAATGGGTTTCAAACAGTCTTTCACACTCTTTGTGTGCCTCGGCCAGCCAGACCTCATTACTTTTTCAAGGCTTATAGTCCCTTACAGAAATAATTATATAAAATGTCTTCATTCTGCGCACATAAAATTACCCATGTGATAAGCGTGCTGTAAGCATGATTTAAATATTAAATTGGAACCGACTGCATGTATGTGGAATGCTTGCAGCAAGCAAGTGTGGAAAGCATACTTTTTATGTTAAATTGGAACAGACTGCATGCATGTGGCATGCGTGCAAAAAGCAAGTGGTCACTGATAACTGCACACATATAGGATAGTGTAGGGATCACTATACAGAACAAGGCTATTCTCAACTGAGTGGTTACTATGCTGACAGGATGACCTTGAGATCGAAGCTCGAGAGTTCTCTCGGTTGGCATAATAACCATGAGGTTGAGAAGAGCCTTGTTGTGTATAGTGATCCATACACTGTTCTATATAGTGTATGGTGTCCTCCAAAAACAAATAAAAATATAGTTTGACACCTTAATGTTGTGTTTTCTTAAGCAGAAATCTCAGTGTTTACTGCAGAAAGTTAGCCCTGGTTGTTAGGATGTGCTGTGTGGTTGTTAGGGACCTGGCATATTTTGATTGGTTCACTTTTGGGTTTGGGTGGTGTTTTGAAGTTAAAAAAATGGCAGTTGTTCCTTGAGGACATTCATTCTGAGGACCGGGTGTTGTAATTTTTAAAAAATCTGGTTGATCCTGCAGCACAATAATATTAAGTTTAACTTATCTAGTTGATCTTGTCTTTTTTCTGGTGTCCAGTAGATCCTGTGTCTCTGTTCGATCTGTTGCCTCTTCCTTACTGCAAGTCATGAATGGCTTGTGAGTGTTGTCTGATAACATCCCTACTGCAGAAGAACAAAAAAGTCATTCTACTGCAGTATGGATGTCACTAGTGCAGCAGAACGACATTTTACAAAGCATGAAAATCCATGCTGAACTATGTTCCACCACACACTAAACAAAAGTTAAATCACTTGATCAGGATCACACAGTATACAAGTGGTGGTTGATGAGATTCAAACCCAGGTCTTCAGGTCTCCTGGTTTGCAGTTCAGTGCCTTCTACCACTAAGCTATACAGCCTGCATGCATATGGCTTTCTTGTACTTCAATACAAATATGCATACATCTGCATGCATGCGCCATGCTTATAGCCACTGATATACTTTTTAGTTTTCTTCCCCCCCCCATCTCAGCTATACAGATGAACTGTAGCACACATACCAATGGAAACATATATGGTTCTTCCCACCCCCAATACACACACTTACCCACAAAACTACTTAATTACTTCTACCTGGCCTGTACTCCTAATATTTTCTCTCCATAATTTTCAATGCTTCAACACAAACAGACTTTGAGGGTCAAACACAAAATTAGCAATAACATGACACCCACCCACATGGCAGTCTCCCCATGCACACACACTGCAGCAGGTGTAGCCACACTGCTACAGACAACCCACCAAGTATAGATATAAGTCGAGAGTATAAGTCGAGAGTCTCTTACCTGAGTACTAGGGAGCCAGAGGTAGGAGTCTTTAAGAGACAGTGTCCATGGCTCAGAGTGCTGTGGTGTACCCCCATGAAATTAATGGAGTTATTTTGTATTACTATTTTGTACATTATGATGGTGAGTTGGAGAATAATGAAGGCCACTGTTCTACAAACAAGGCCCTTGTTAGTCGAGCGGTGGCTTTCATTAATCTCCAACTCTCCATCAATAATGTATAAAATAGTAATAAAACAAGCATTTGTCATTGCTGAAAGTTTGCCATAGGTATTGCTATTGTACCAGTGGGGCAGGACTACAGTTCCCAGCAGCCTCAGCTGCTGGCTTATTTACCTGTGCTTTTTATCTCTTTTAAAAAACAACTTTTGTGGCCCCTCAGGTCCCTCTCTCGTGTCTTGGACCCCAGTTAGGTGATTTGGGGGCATGGGAGCATGGGAGGAACCTCCGTTTTGCTGTCTTCAAAAAGGGTGACCCAAAAGACCCATCTAACTACAGACCCATTACCACCCTCTCGGTTCTGAGCCAAATCCTGGAAAAATTAGTTGCTACACAAACCATCGAATTCCTTCTCAAAAATGACCTTCTTACAACTGACCAGCATGGTTCCCCCAAGGGCCATAGCACCTCCATGGCCCTGCTTAAGTTTACTACTGATACACTGACTGCTATGGACTTAGGCCTTCTAACTGGAGCTGTATTTATAGACATGACAAAGGCCTTCGACTTGGTGACCCACTCCATTCTCCTTGCCACCCTGAAGTCTTTGAGCTTTGCATATAATGTCAACTGGTTCAATAGTTACTTGTCAAACAGGGTCCAAATTGTAAAATACAATTCAACCTATTCCGACCTGGCAACAGTGAATATTGGTGTATCAAAAGGCTCAATTTTGGGGCCACTGCTATTTTCTATATTTATCAATAACATCACCTCCAAACTTACTGCCATCTCCTCCCCGCTACACTGATGATATAGTCCCATACACCAGCACAAAAAACATCTCTGACTTCAATCTGCTGTTCTCCACTGACTTTCAGCTCACTCAAACCTGTCTCTCACTTCTTTGGGACAGATTCTAAACTCAAAACCTGCCAAAATAATGTCATGGTTCCTTGCCTGGATGGCTGCCCTATTGGTTCAGTGACTTCGTTTAAGTACCTAGGGGTAACACTGGACCAGTCCCTAAACTCTGAGCTTCACATCCAGAACTCATGTAAATCTTTCAACTCTAAATTAGGTATAGCATACCGGACCAGATATGCACTAGCCACTGCAGCAAGGCTTGTCATCGCTCATGGTATTCTTCTACCCACCCTTACATACGGACTTGCGACCTATGCTGCCTTATCTAAATCCAGTCTCCATAGATGGGACGTCACCTATAATAATACTGTCACTATGCCTCCTCCTTCCATTGGCAGAAATATCACTGCCTCCTCTACTCAGATCTAAACTAGCTATTATGAAATGCTGCTAGACTTTACTCCCTTGGGTCGACTGTCGACAGTATTATGCAGTCTCAAACTCCAAAAACCTTAGCTGATCTACTTGTTCCTCAGATGTCTGGCTCAGATGCTGATCTACTTGTTCCTCAAATGTCTGGCTCAGATGTTGGGCTGGCAGCATAGCCTAGAGGCTAGAGGAATGAGGTGTGAACAAGCTTGATACATCCAGCAGACCAGACCTGAGTTTGATTCTCACAACCTCCACTTGCACACTGTGTGACTCTGAGCAAGTCACTTAACCACCCAGTGCCCCAAGGTCACCCCTGAAAACAGGCACTTGTGCCTAGTGGGCCTTACCCAGTTGCCAAAAGACTAAAAAAAAAAAATAACCAACACTCAGCTGTAAAATGCCTTCTATATGTCCCAAAAAGTAACATCACCAAAGGCACCAGTGCTTTTGCCCACCATGCTCCTCAGCTATGGAACTCCCTCTCTTTATTGATCCGCCAAGCACCCTCCCATAACGCCTTTAAAAAGGAACTCCATAGCTACCTCATCTCCTCTAATCAATGCACTTGCTTCAACCCCCCTTAGCACAACTCCTACTCTCACCGCTGCACACTTGGTCTGCTCTCTACCTAATGCCTTGCACTTAATGCTCCCCCTGCCTGTCTACTTGTCTCCACTCCCAACTCAATGCACTTCTCCTCTTTGGCTTGTTATCTAAAACCCTTGCCCTGTCCTACTATAACTAATTCTCTAGTCCTTAGATCTTTGTAATCATTGCCGAAAAGCTCCTACTTCCAATACTCTGTGCCCTGTCTCCTAAACCATGTGAATATGTTTCTCCCCTAAGGATCTGCCTAGCGTATGTTATTTTGTAATTTTCCTTGCTCATTATATGTGCTAGTTCCTTGCAAGTATGTGGCTGTTTATTTTCAATAAACCTCTCGCCGAACTTTGCATCATGATAGTTCCCTGCAAATATGTGAGCTATGTCCTGCACCTGCCAACAAATTGCCTTATCGCATATGTTGTCATGAATCACACTGTTTTGTACTTTGCTCTCATCACCTTGTTTGTATTTTTACTGTAAAACCTTGTTTTGTTTCTGTTTTTTATGTAATTCCACTCTGTCACCTCCCGGGTCGTGCCTGAAAATAGTCATTTCTATGGCTAGTGCACCTACCCGGTAAACAAAAACTAAATAAATAAATAAAGAGCAGGTATTCACTTGTTTGTGGGTAATTCTCTTGTGCTTTATTAAACATTTATCTGTCACTTTATTTTGTGTGGTGTCTTTTTAATAATTGTAACACCCATAACAATTACCTTCACACATCCAGCAGCTGTAGGATCACTCTGGCTGCAGTCTTACAAAAAAATCAGTGATGTGAAGCCGGAGTCGGAGTGATGTCAGTTCTACAAAACTGACTAGGCTTGACAAGAGAACTTTTTATTACATCAGTTAGAATCTACAGAGATCTGCCAAGGGGCATCCACGTGAGATTACTGTGGTTACTCATTTGCAGACCAAAGCTCTGCAGCATGAGCTGGCAGACTAAGCTCTCTATTGGATACTTGATCTCATGGAGTGATGCTGTGTTACACTATTGGACAGTGGTGTATAAAGCGAGGCTTGCTGAGTACATTTGCTCACTTCCTCCAACTGGATGCACTTTTTTAAAGCAAGGTTTTGTTATTGCCCAAAATGAAAGGAAAAAAATGAAACTTCATCAGGCTATAAGAGGTGCTTACAGTAGTTACCCGCTGTCAGCCTGAATGACTCCAGCATGAGTGGAAAGACCACCTTTTCAAAGGATGGCTGATTCCACCAAGCAGTGCTGCGTTTCTGTTTGTGGTCAGGCAGGGTAGTTAACAACCTCGCCAACACCATCATCACTCTTCTAAGAGGCTACAGCACAATACAGTTTGGCAAAGTATATGATATAGTTTTACATTTGGGAAATAAACAAACTCTTTTAACAAGTGTAGCCAGTCAGTGGAACTCTTACTTCACCACACTGCCTGACAAACAAACATGTGCTTCCGCCATCTTGCACTTTCAAAGTGCAGTTGCATGGTGGTCAGGCATTTGTGTTCCTCCAGCCTTCAACTTTTCAAGAAAACACTGGGGAAGGGGCTGGCATGAGGTTTCACATGGTGGCAGAGGACCCTGGCTGACGGCGGTGAGCACTGGGAGCATTTGGAGGCAGGAGGTAAACTCCACACTTGGGGGGAATAAGTGAAAGATTATCCTGCTGCCATTCTGGAGAGGAGACAATGAGGGAAGGGACCAGTGAGGTGGCAAGGAGGGAGTACAACCATACCAAATGATGGTGATGTCAGCCAGGCTGATCAAAACACCGAACAGATGTTTGCTGGGTGGTGTACTGCAGATGAAAGGAAAAAGCCACCATATGATTGGTTCGGCTTTTTCTTTTCACTTAGACAAAGTTTCCACCAATCAAGGCAAAACAGAGTCGCAATCAGCCTGGCTGATTATTAGTGCTGCAATGTCTCACCTTACAGACCACTCTGCATTGGACAGACAGTGTCACACCTCTCAAAAGTCATTCTCATAGCAAGAAGTCCACTGCGCGTGCATGCACAGCGTACTTAAAAATACCCTCATTTATTTCAAAGGGGTATGCCACTGCATACTCTCCCTTGCCATATGTCATAATGTGCCTGAGCATGGGGATATGGAGATCAGCTTCACTTGGGGGGGGGGGGAATAAGCCATTCTCATAGCAAGTAGTTCGCTGCATGTGCACGCATAGCAAAGTTAAAAAGGGAGGTCAGTCAAAACCCAAACAGGGCATTCAGACACTAGATAAAAATGTGAAGAATGTATTGCAAGTGTGCATTGCTAATTCAGTATGCAACAGAACCACTTCCCCAATGTCGGCCAGAGGTGGAGGTCTGGTATGCATTTTGTAAGGCCAGCTGTATTCCATCTCTGGGTTGCACAGAAGTCTGTGACCATGACTGGGGGATATCTCTCTCTCGCTATCCCAGCCATGGTCACAGACTTAAGTGCAACCAAGAGATGGAATACAGCTGGCCTTACAAAATGCATGCCAGACCGCCACCTCCGGCCGATGGTGGGGAAGTGGTACTTCTGTCGCGTACTGAATTAGCAACACACACTTGCAATGCATTCTTCACATTAATATTTAGTGTCCGAATGCCCCATTTGTGTTCCAACTGACCTCCCTTAGGCCAGTGGCATCATTTAATGGTGGTCAGTGACTGCAGCTGAGACCCATATGATTTCCAGAACAACTCCTGATAAACCCTAAAGTAAGGTTTTAAAATTGATTTATATATCACTTGGATTTAGTGGGCTGAGCTTCACAACCTCTATAATCCTAGATTATTCTACTGCAATTGGAGTTTACAAAATCTAGGATTTTGCTGAAATGATGCCCCAATGCCTCAGTCATGGTCATAGATGAGGCAGAATGCAGCTTACCCTTCAAAATGCATGCCTTTCTAGCTTAGCTGAGGGGGTGGAGAAGAGAAATACCTCTTCCTGTGGTGCTGACTGCAGACCTGCCCATCTATTACCCCCCCCCTTCGCAATGCATGCCTCCACCAGCTCAGCCATGGGCTGGGGATCTGGAGAAGTACCTCTCCCTCTGATGCCAAATCAAGAATTGCCCATCTGTCACACCCCACACCCCAACACACAATGTGCTGCAAATCACTAGCCACTCTTTCATTGGGAAATTAAGTGTACTATGCAGGAGCAAAACCCAGGCTCCTAGGCCGGGGGGTATCAAGAGTCTACACAGCCAGATGGAAAGATTAGCAAGTGTCACAAGACAGTCTGACAGACAGAATCCGGGGAAGCTAGCAGCTAACAACAGAAGTTCAAAGGCATGCCTCGTCGCCAGAGCTATTCATACATTTGCTTACCGGCAGTGTCTTCCTTACTGCACATAAACAGGGACACCATTTGCTTCTGCACCAATGAGCAGCCATGTCTCAACTGTCTTGATCCTTCACCACCGGCCAAAGCACCCCCACCACCCCAGTCAAGCTCCACAGTCAGAAAAGACTATTTTGCGCACTCATCTTGTCTGTCTTCATGCTCTTCACTTGCCAGCTGTCATGCTTTCTATGATTGCCAGGCCTTTGGATAGGCATAACCAATCAGCATGCTCCCTGTAGCCCTGTTGCTCAGGAACAGTAGTGTCAACCCTCCTTGGTGCAGGATGATGCCCAAGAAGGCAAGGATAGATGGGACAGAGTTCTCGAATGCTGCTCCAGATTGGGAATCATGTTTTGTAGTAACGTCACCTGCAAAATTCCCAGCAAAGAGAAATAAATAGGATTTAGCAACTCTTCCTGCACATAGTATAAGCAACTCAAGGGAGGTGGAGACAGTCTTTGACTAGCATGGTTGAGACCTGGAAAAAAATTGTTTTTCTATGGCCTCTTATATGAAAGTGTAAAACAAACCGTTTTTATAAAAGAAACTGTTAGATACTGATAGTGCTAGGACAGCTTGCATACATTTTCAGCCATTTTTACTGTCTCAAAATAGGCATGGGTGAGGAACAACCCTTTTATAAATCAGAGAAAGTTAAAGAGAGGAGGGGTTTGGGTTATTCTATTACTCTAAAAAAATTACACTGAATGCTTCACTTTCTCCATTGTTGGATAGAAGGGGCATGACAAACAAACATGTACTTCTACCATCTAGCACTTTCAGAGTGCGATTGCACCGCGGTCATGTGTCTGTGCTCCTCTGGCCTTCTGCTTTCAGAAAAACATTGTGGGGTGCTGGCAAGAGGTTTCAAATGGTAGTACAGGACCCGGGCTGGCAGCAGTGAGTAGTGGGAGCATTCAGGGCAGGAGGTAAGCCCCACACTTGGGATGGGGAGGAGTGTAAGATTGTGCCGCTCCCATTCTGGAGTGGATACAATGAGGGAAGGGACTGGTGGGGTGGCGGGGGGGGCACAACCGTACCGAAAGGGGGTGAGGTCAGTAAGGCTGATCAGGACACTAAACAGCTATTTGCTGGGTGGTGTCCTGCAGATGAAAGGAAAAAGCCACCATATGATTGGTTCAGCTTTTTCTTTTCAACTAAGCAAAGTTTCTGGCCATCAAGGCAAAATGGTATCACAATCAGCCTGGCTGATGATTGGTGCGGCACTGTCTCACCCCTTGCATACCACTCTGCATTGTACAGACAGTGTCACACCCCTCAAAAGCCATTCTTATAGCAAGAAGTCCACTGCACATGCATGCATGGCGTACTTAAAAATACCCTCATTTATTTCAAATGGGTACGCCACTGCGTACTCTCCCTTGCCATATATCATAATGTGCCTGAGCGTGGGGATATGGAGGTCAGCTTCACTTGGGGGGGCATAAGCCTGAATATAGTGGGGCTCCAATTGCCTGTGCATACTATACTGCTAAACTGTCCCTGAATGGAAGGAACAGCCTTCATTTTATCCCTGAAAACTGCTCTGCCCCTCATCCATCCCTCATGGAAAACATGCTGCTCACACAGAGTATGTCCTGGAAATTTAGACTTTACTGCATGAGTGCCATTTCAGATTTCAGCAGGGGGAAGCCAACAACTTGTGGAGGCCAGGTGATAGTTAGCCCCTAGGCGACAAACTCCAGAATGTCTGGAATGTCTCTAAAAGGTAAAACTTATTTGTTGTGACTGAAAAGTGAAATGCAAATCAGGAAAAATTTGAATGTATAAGATTCATATGTCTATACCCCGGAGCAGTGCATCAGGTTTGGGCTTAAACCCACCCAGTTACTAACCAATTTTTTTTCCTGGCTCAAGTTCTGACCTCCTCCCTAAAAAAACTTTGTCCCAATTTCTCTCCCCAACTCCAATCTATTCAATATCCATCCCATATGGGTTGTAAAGCCTCCCAAAGGCGCATACACATGATAAACACATCAATATCACAGTCCTTCCATCTTCCCCAATCTCCTTGTAAAAAAAATTATTTACTGCGCCAGCCCAGTGGCACTGATGGCTGAGGCACTGGGTGCCACACCTTGCGCTACTCCAGCAACCTGGTTCGGGAACAGACTCAGGTCACTGGGGGACGGATGAGAGAAGGAGGATTGAGCGTCCCAACAGATGCTCTCTTCCTCCTGGGATGGGTTCCTGGGGTGCTTTGAGTACCTGACACACCGGCGCTAATGGAAGCATGTGCATTGGGGCACTAGGTGGTTGTCTGGAGTTAGGGTGGGGAGGACACTGTGGGCATTTGATGACGGCATGCATTAGCATGCTGCCTGTCTGGACGTCAGTCCTCTGTGCTGATGCCCTCAGGAGATGAGGAACTAAGGGGAAGAAAAAGCGGAAAACACCCCTCTCAGGCCAGGATGATGACTGATCCCAGCCCTGATCACCTACCCATGGGCAAACCCCACTGTGCAGGCTCTCTGGAGGAAGAGGAGCAAGGTAGGGAGACAATGGAGCACACCTGGCACTCTAGGTGCAGACGCCATGGGAGGGATCACGGGGATTGATCTGTTTGAAGGAGTGGACCAAGTGGGCAGTAAGGAGGGGATAAAAAGAAAGTGAAAAAAAAAAATTACTTTTACTTACCTGGCCATCTGGCCAGAACCTGTCGTCTAGCCCAGTGTGCCACCAGCCCAGTTTTCAGTCTGCTCCTCCTCCGTCCTTCTACCAGGAGCTGGATGCTAGAACTGACCATCTCAGGTCCCCAATGTGGTCTGCGACCAAGTCACCTCACTAAGGTTCATACTAAGGTGGTTAGGTGCAAGGGGGCTGTAAGGCCCATAATAGCACCAAAATTAATTATAATAACCGCAATTGTTCTTTATTAAGGATGAATTTGTCCAGGCGATTTTTAAATGTTAGTTTGTTATTACTACTAACTATTTCAAAAGGAAGGTTGTTCCCGGGATTAATAATCCTTTGAGTAAAAAAAAATACTTCCTAGTTATATGGTTAAATGTAGCCCTACTTATTTGTAATGGATGACCTCCGGTATTGTGAATATTGTTCTTAAATATAAAACCCATTTGTGAAAACAAATATGGATCTTTTACAATATCAGACATGCATATTAACTCACCCCACAGACTTGTAAGAGATAACGACTTAAGATTTAAATTTTCAAGGTGTTTTTCGTATGGAACATGGAACAATCCATTTACATTTTTAGTAAACTTCCTTTGAATTTTTTCCAAGGACGCTATTTCACCCTTTTTATATGGACTCCAAAGTTGGGATGATTATTCCAAATGTGGCCAGACATAGGCACAGAATAATGGTAGCATAACTCCAGGATCTCTTGATTGGATATTTCTTTTGATAGACCATACAATTCGGTTTGTTTTATTACGAGCCTCGGTAATCTGTTTGCTGTATCCTAGATCATCTGATATATAAATGCCTAGGTCATTCTCATTTGTAGTGCTTTCCAAAGGAGTCCCATTTAATAAATAAATGGCATTGGAGTTATTAAAGCCAACGTGCATTACCTTGCATTTTGTGGCGTTAAGTCGCATTCCCCAAAATTCGACCCAGGCGGATATACTGCATAAATCATGTTGAATTGTAAAGATGTTATATTCACTATCACAAGGACCACCAAGTTTAATGTCATCTGCATATCTGATAGAAGCAGAGAAGCAGTTTTTGGTAAGGTCAGCTATAAATATTTGGAAAAGGCATGGGCCCAAAACTGACCCCTGGGGGACCCCACCCGTCACTAGCCTTGTATCGGATAAATAACCATTTATTAGAACCTATTGGGATCTATGTACCAGCCAGTTCTCAATCCATTTAATAATATATCTGTCAATATTAGTATCTAATAGTTTAGTAATTATTGCATGGTAGGCCATAACATCGAATGCTTTACTAAAGTCAAGACAGATTATATCCCAGAGGGTGCCACACTCAATGTCCCTGCTAACCTTTTCATAAAAACACATTAAATTGCTTAAACATCCTCTACCCCTTCTAAATCCATGCTGTTCAATATGTGTAGTACTAATTGTCTCACCAATAAGGTCTTTAATGACACTTTCAAGCACTTTGCAGACCGATGATGTCAAGCTAATGGGTCGATAATTTTCCCAGTTGGATTGAGAACCTTTTTTTATGGATAGTTATAACATGGGCAGTTTTCCACGCATTGGGTACAAAGTGATTTAATAAACAATATTCTAACAGTGAACATAGTGGATGTGAAATATGATCAGCAAGAAGATACAGTAAGTGACCACTTATGTCATCAAGTCCAGGGGAATATTTGTTTTGTAACAATAAAAGTTTGTCCTAAATCATATTAACAGATAATGTGATAAGTGGTTCATGGGCTACAGATATATTAACCTCTGATTCAGTATTTCTAGCACAGAATACTTCACTAAATGTATTGTTGAGAACATTAGCCATATCACAGGGTTCATGACAAAGTTTAGAGTCATCCAGAAGAGGGCCTAATTGGCACTTTTTTTTTAAGAGAATTAATGTAGGAATAAAACACCCTACTATAATCTTTATTTGCATTACTGGCTAAATTTAACTCCCAGCCTTTTTTGCCTTCTTTATCATATTCTTACATTTTTGTTGGAGTTTTACATAAGCAGACCAATGTTCAGTGATTTTCAATGTTAAGTATACAGAGTATTTTTTTGTTTTTTGCCTTAAAGCCAGCTGGATTTGCGCTGACAGACATTTAGGCTTATGCTTCTTTTTAGCTTGCCCACCTCACCAACTGAACCCACCCAACCTGTGTTGCTTGCTTCTTCTTTGGCTGCTGCCTCACTGCACTGATCAAGGCCTATGAAGGCTGACCACACAGCTGTCACTGCTGTTGCAAGGCCTAGCTTGCTGCTGTGAGGGGCTGCACCTTTTTTCTTTTGTGAGATGAGCCTAGTAGAGTAAGTAGGTAGCCTAGTCTCAAGTTAGCTTCTAGCTCACCCCCAGCCCTTCAGCCACCAAGGGAGATGGAGTCTCACTAAGAGTAGACCAACAAAAATATGTTGCAGCATTACTGCTATTAAGAGTTCAGTGCTCACCGACTCCTCCAAACTGTAGTGTGCAGCCTGTCTACTCTGTGGTGGGAAAGATAGTGTCACACTCATGTGACTCATGTTCTCTTGCTTGGCTGGAGCTCCTCCACATCACGTGTGATGGTGCAGATGCTAACAGTTGGAGAGAGTGGACAACACAATACAGACACAGTCTAGTCAGGAGTGCACCTGCAGCATGAGCTCAACACAGGCTGGTGGGAGGAACTTATTGTGCATAAGATTAAATCCAAATTTAATGCCATTATTGCCATTCCATAAGAATAACCTAGGCACAAATGCAGGGGGACTGCCCCCCTCTGCCCAACCTATATGGCACCCCTGCTTTATGGTAGAAATTAATTCTCAGGGGTTATCATCATTACAGGTAAATGCTATGGTTTCCACTGTGTTCTGTGGTACTGTATCTCCATGTTTCAAGATGGGTCCTGATCATTGTGAGGGTTAGTGCTACTCATTGTCCCTCATTTTAAGTGTCCATGTCCCTCATTTCAGTGACAAAGTGTGAGGTATAGTGCATGCTTCCAAGA
The DNA here is from genome assembly GCA_016271365.2 of Neoceratodus forsteri. NCBI lineage: Eukaryota > Metazoa > Chordata > Ceratodontiformes > Ceratodontidae > Neoceratodus > Neoceratodus forsteri. Next base: position 1,208,011,012 of record CM057453.1, on the reverse strand, counting down.
CCCTACTCAACACAAAGAGTGTTGAGCATGGCCATAGTGTCTATACTCCATACAGAATGACAAAGGGAAAGTAAGTGAGCCATAACAGTCATGGGGAATCACATTTATAACACTAAATATGCATAAGTGGATTTGCATGTCCCAAAACAAAAAAGTCAGGCTTCACAACACAGAGGCCTCTCTTCGCACAGCAGGAATGGGGGATGTTGGCTGACTATATCCTAGGCATATAATGCAGAAAGCAAACAATACTTACAAATTAAAAATCAAATGCCATTAAACAACTTGCAAAAGGATTAGAATTAATGAGCTTACCAAATTTTAATGGGAAATCAATGAAAAAGGTATTGTAATGGCTCTAATTGCTAGCAGAAGTATGAGAAACAGAAACTGATGTGTTCTTTTAGATGAGATTTGCACCAGCTTAGTTGCTGCACACATGGCAAGCATGCAACATGTGAACCTGATGTGATTTTTAAATGATGTTCACACCAGCTTAGTTGCTGCACTTATGTCAAGCATGTAACATGCGAACCTGATATGATTTTTTGAAGATGTTCATACCAGCTTAGCTGCTGCACACATGTCAAGCTTGCAGCAAGAGACCCTGATGTGCTTTCTAAACCTGATTCACACAGATTCACTTTATGTATGCGAACTACATGTACACATTGCACAATTAAGTACATGGCCTGCATTCTGCATGTACACAGCACACTTATATTTATGTAAGGGGTGTCAAGTTGGTTGCTGTGGCAATTCTTATCTCTTCCAGTTTCTGTTCACGCACTGGTATATTTTCCATGCAATGTATTATCACCTCTTTGTTTTCAATTCTATTATCTCTAGAAATTCCTTGTAGCTCTGTTTCAGCCACTGCTCTGGATAATGTGTCTGCTATGCACACGTACCTCCCTATTACATATTTCATGTGACAGTGGTAATGCTGAAGCTTCTTCATCGCATGTTGCAACCGTGGGGATGCCTTGCACAGTGACTTCTTTACTATTACTTCTAGAGGCTTATGATCTGTGTGTACCTCCACCTATTTGCCCTATGTATATTGATGAAACGTGTTGCATGCAAAAACAATTGACAGTACATTTTTTTTTATATGAGCATAGTTTCCTTCGGCTGATGTGAGGGCTCTGGATGCATATACAGTGAACTGACCATATTGTAGCACGTAGGTTCCCAGTCCAAAATGTGATGCATTCAACTGAATTGTAACAAGCTTCTCTACATCATAGAATGTGAGGACTGGTCTTGAGTTGAGAATGTCCCTGAGCTGTCTCAGGGCTTGATCATGTTCAGGGTTCCACTGCCATGTTGCATCCTGCTTTAGTGAAGCTCTGAGAGAGACCATTATGTCAGACTCTTTTGGTATGTACTGAGAGGTATTTCACAACACCTAAGAGATGCTGCATATCTTGCTTGCACTCTGGTTTCGGTATATGTGTAATCACCTGTATCCTTGAGCCATCTGGTCTCAGTCCTACAGTGACTACATTGCCCATGTAGTTTACTTGACTGACTTTAAACTGAATTTTATCTTTGTTGAATCTGATGTTCTCAGAATGTGTTCTCTCTATAACTGGGCGTAATTTCATGTCATGATCACTATTATCCCTGGCAGCTATAATCATATCCTTTGCTATGATATGCCCTGTGGCAATGTCTCCAAAGATCTGCTGGTTTATTTTGTGGAACACTTCACTGGCAGATTTAATACCAAACAGCATTCACAAGAATCTGTATCACCCTCATGAAGTATTGAAAGTTCAGAGGTATAATGACTGCTCATCAAGTTTCATCTGCCAATATCCATCTTTTCCATCCAGAACAGTAAACACTTTTTTACCAGTCAAGCAGATCTGGACTTCCTTGGGTGTAGGATGGTGGAAGTATTCACGCTTTATAGCTACATTGAGCTCAAGGGTGTCTAAGCATAGTCTTAGTGATCCATACTTCTTAATGATCACTGAGCTATTAACAATGTCTGTGGGCTCATCAACTTTGGCAATGATTTCATTTTCACCAGGCACACAAAGGTGTTTCTGAGTTTTTTCTGTTAGCTGAATGGTGTCTTCCAGCTGGGGTGTATAACTGTTGTTGCATTTTTATCTGCCTTTATATCGTATTCTCCAATCATCAGACACATGCCAGTAAATACATCAGCATATTTCTTCACTACAGTCTCATTTGCCATAGATATGATGGCTTGATCTACTCACCTCATCAAATTTAGTTTCTCACAGGTGTATTTTCCCAATAGTGGCATACTTGAGACATCTGTGACACAGAAAGGAAAACTTAATTTTGCAGTCTGTTCTCTACATTCAAGGCTGACTCTCCCTAGTGGCTTTATTTTAAAGCCACCATAAGCAGTCAAAACCATTCTGGTTTTCTCTAGGAACCACACTGGGCACTAGAGCAAAGGAGGGAGAGAGGTGATATGATCAAAACATTCAAACACCTTAAGGGCATTAACAAGGTGAAAGAGTCTAACATGTTTCAATATAAGAAAAATAGCAGGACAAGAGGACACAGCATGAGATTAGAGGGAAGTCGATTAAGGGCTAATGTGAGGAAGTTCTTTTCCACAGAAAGGGTGGTGGATGCATGGAGTGGCCTACCTCAGGAAGTGGTGGATATGAATACAGTGCAGGGCTTCAAACAAGCATGGGATATGCATAAGGGAGCAATACAGATGAGTATGAGTAGCTAGGCCATTGACAGAGCAAAGGCCGATGGCACATTTATAAGGTAGAAAAAGAAATGGGCAGACTGGCTGGGCCTTGTGGTCCTTATCTGCTGTCAACTTCTATGTTTCCATGTTTCTAATTTGTTATAAGTGCTTTGTGGCAGAATATTTGCATGTGCCCCAGTATCAAATTTAAAGGTCACATGCATGCCCACTACATCAATAACTGCATGCCACATGAGATCATCTTCACCTTTCTCATGCACACTTCCTATCATCAGCTTCCCAATAAAAGAATTGTCACTTTCAGAGTCACCTCACTGAATTGACTGAGTTAACTTTCCTGCTTTGACACATCTTGGCAAAGTGATTTTGGCATTTGCAGTTGTGGCATATTTGCCCAAAGGCTGGACACTGGTGTGGCTCATGCTTCTTTCTGCACCTGCCACAGGGTTTATCATCACTGCTACCTTTCCTATTATTTAGAGATTTGCTATTGTATTTAGGTTTTCCTTTGTACTTAGAACTATCTGTGACACTTAAGACAGCTGGTTCTGATAACTCTATGATTTTTGTAATATAAAAATGTAGTGGGATTGTCTGTCATGAAAAATTCTGTGCCTGGGATGACAAAACCCCACCCCCCAGGTATCAGTTCAAAAGACAGGATATATGTTAAACTAGCAGATCTCTGAATGCAATTAACTTTTCAGTTTGATTTGAAGCCAGGAACTAATATATCCATTTTATAACGTCCTCAGGAAAGTCATTTAATTGCACCTGGTGTCATAAGGAAGTGGAATATCCATTTTATGATGTCCTCAGGAAAGTCAGTTGATTGCACCTGGTGTCATAAAAAGTCTTTTGATGTGGTTGAGAAAAGAAACTGCTCATGGATCAAAGGGACTGAGAAATTACAGTCTTAATTAAGAGCATCATCATTTGGACAATGGGTCTTGCTGGAGTCACAGAATCCAATACCTTGATGGGACTTACTGTTTTGTGTGTGTGTGTGTGTGTGTGTGTGTGTGTATATATATATATATATATATACACACACTACATATATATATATATATATATATATATATATATATAGCTTTTATGTATCCTGAAAGGAGGGCTAGATGATGACATCATGAAAAGGGATGAAACACAGCATTTTTAAACTGTAGTCTGTTTTCCATTGGTACGCATTTGTATACTTGGACTGAGAGAAGGAACATCTAAGAGCACTGAAAGATTACAAGAAATACCTTAGATAAATAAGTCTGATGGTTGGTAGGAATTTTGCACTTTTAAACCTGTTTTGTTTTTAAGATTCTATTCGTGGGATATTTTGTTCTGTATTTACTGTTTACCTATTATTATCTATCTTACAATAAAGATACATATTTTAAAAAAGAAACTGCCTGGCATGCCTTGAAACTTCTTTTTTTTTGTAAGTGAAGCTTAGATGGTTAAAGTTGACACTGTGCTTAATCTTATATGGTAATACCAAACTGGGAAAAGGTAAGAGTAATCTGAGGTCTTTATTAGAGTTTTTAAGGGTTCATTTTGTACACCTGGTTAGGTGCCCATAGGCGAAAGATATCTGGCCACCTGAAGAGCAGAATTATCTGAGTCTGTACATTAGGTACGCTAGTAAGAGGTTCACAGTTTGAATCCCTCCAGAACTGAGACCAAAGGTTGATTCAAACCCACAAAACAGACAGGAGGGTTACCCTGTTTCTGTTAACTGTTCACAAGACTGCGCTTGGAGGTTGGCACTGTGGGAGCAGAGGGCCTGACCTGCTGAGTGGGCTTGTGACAGATTGGTTGGAAGCGGTGTGAAAAGTTTGGTATTATAAGCTTTATTGTTCAGTGCGTCAACTTGAGACTGTTCGGCCCACTTGGAAAAAAAGAAAGGCAGTGTTTTATTTTAAATGGAAATGGAACTATATCCCTTGGCTTACAGTCAAGTTCCTACCCATTTTATTTTTTTTCTAAAGTGCCAGTCAGAGTAGCAGTAGTTAGGGAAGATGGCTTCCATCTACAGCAGGCACACTGTAGACTACTTAAAGCAGTTTTGCAGGGACAGAGGAGCCCTGTTCAAGGTGAAAGCCAGCAAACAGAACCTCGTGTATGCCCTGACGGTAGCAGATACCCAGAGCATCGAGTCACAGACTATGACTGAAAAGGACCGAACCTCAAGTGTGGCAGGGCTAGCGGCTAGTGCAGTGTCCAGATCCAATAAGGAGGGCAACAGGGCCACTGTCAGTAAAGGGCCACAGCAGTAGGGAAAGGTCACCAGTATCCTGGATCCAGAAGTACTCAGGCTGCAAATTGAGTAGCGCAGAATGGAGCTGGAGTTCCAGAGGGAGAAGGACCTTGAACAAATGGAGGCAGACAGTGAGGATCGTAAGTGCCAACTAGCTGCAGAGGAGAAGAGGGAGTGAGAACACCAACAGGTAGAGTGAGAACACCAAGATGCAGACTGTGAGGAGCAGGAGTTCCAGAGGCAATATGAACTGGAGAAGCTATGACTCCAACCAGCAGCACCAAAGCAGGAAAGTGGCTTGGGTTTAACTGGGAATGCAGGACTGGGTTACAAATTTAATTCAAAATTGATAGCCGCATTTAAAGAGGGGGAGTATATGGATGCCTTTTTAAATTCTTTTGAAAAAGTTTGTATTCAGGCTAAAATTTCTAGAGAGTCCTGGAGCTTCCAGCTATCCCTGCTACTTACCAGGAAAGCTCGGGATGCATTGGATCAAATGGACAAGGAGGACAGTGATGATTACTGCAAACTTAAAGCTGCACTGTTAAAGAAATTTGAATTAACTGCTGAATCAAACAAGAGCTAAATTCCGTAAGCTCAGGAGAAGCACTGACATGAGCTACAAGGAGCTAGCCACGAAACAACATCAGTTTTTAAAACGTTAGTGGGAAGGAACTGAAGCAAACTCTGTTGATAAAATTGCAAATGTGATTTTGTTAGAACAGTTTTATTGGGCATGCCCAGCAGAGCCAAAAACCTGGCTGAAGGACTGAGATCCCAAAACAGTGTAAGCGGCTGCTGAACTCTCGGACCATTATGCCAAGAGCAGACCTGCTCTGATAGCGAATGGGGTGGGTGTGGCAGCACAGAAAGGGAAAAGTGCACCTTCAGGGCAGCTAAAACCCTCAATGCCTCCACCAAAACCAGTTAGCCCCAGGTTTCAGAGAAAAGATTTCTCTGAAAATAGAAGTGATTGCTGGTTATGTAAAGAAACTGGGCATATTGCCAGACAGTGTCCCAAAAGAATGAGAATAATATGCAGAATGGTACTAGGAAGGAAGTGGGTTGTTTGTGTGTCCCTGGAAGCATGCCTGTGAACATGAGGGAACACATGCACCCACTCATGGTGAATGGTGTACAGATGCAAGGGTTAAGGGACACAGGGGCATCCCTGACATTGATAAAAGGGGATCTGGTACAGCCTGGTCAGCTTATACCCAATAAATATGTCACTGTACAAGGGTTCACTGGTGAAGAGAAAACATTGCCACTGGCCAGTGTTCTCCAGGACTGGGGTGAAACCGAGGGAACTGTGCAACAGGTGGCTGTAGCCAAAACATTAGCAGTGGATGTGTCCTGGGCAACAATCTCAAACAGGGGATGGTATGTGCAGTTACCCATAGCCATACGGCAAGGGAAAATTGTGGTTCCCTGAACCCCACAGAAGTCATTGTGGAAACCACTGAGAGGCTGGTTCCCCAGCCTGTGTCTCCTGATATGGAGATTAATGAAAAGAGGGTAGAAATTTCCCCAGTAGCAAGTAACCACACAGCTACAGAGGGTTACTCCGAAGAGGGAGGGGTGACCCATTGTCAGAGGGTTGGGATTGACAGTGATCCTGAGTGCTCTGATGCTAGTGCTAGGGATACTAGTTTAGAGACTGAAGGGGAACTGGGAATGTGTGAGGGGTTTGCAGCTGCTCAGAGAAGTGACCCTAGTCTAGAGAAGCTGAGGGCTTGGGCAGACTCGGACGGTGCACAGGGAGGTGACGGCAGACATAAGGTTTATTGGGGAAAATGGACTTATGTATACTTAGGTAGTACAGACAGAGGGAGGGGTGCTAGGCAGGCAGCTTGTTGTTCCCCAGGAGTATCGTGAGCAGTTGCTCAAGATTGCACATGATATTCCCTTGTCTGGTCACCTGGGAGTCACGCGCACTATGCAGCAGTTGGCTCAGAATTTCTATTGGCCTAGCTTCACCCAGCAGGTGAAGGAGTATTGCAGGTCTTGTCACCGGTGCCAAGAAATAAGGAAGGCAGGCAAGAAAACCCCAGCTGCCCTGATTCCCTTCCCATAGCGGAGGAGCCATTCCAGAAGGTGGGAATGGATACTGTGGGGGCTATAAATACCCCCAGGTCCTCAGGGAAGAGATTCATCCTGACTGTGGTGGACTATGCCACCCGGTTCCCAGAGGCAGTCGCCCTATCCTCACTGAGGACTGACAAAGTGGCAGATGCCTTACTTGGGATTTTCTCCCATGTTGGGTTTCCACAGGAGATAATCACCGATCAAGGAGGGTTCCATCATGTCAGACCTGATGAAATGTTTGAGGGAGAAGTGTGTGGTGGTGCAGAGATGCATGACACTGTATCCCACACAAGCCAATGGGCTTGTGGAGAGATTCAATGACACCCTGAAGTCAATGCTCTGGGCATTTGCTGAACAGCATGGGAGGGACTGGGAGAAATACCTTCCCCACCTGTTGTTTGCATAGAGGGAGGTGCTCCAAGAGTCAACAGGATTTCCCCCTTTGAACTCTTATATGGACCCTGGGTACGTGGGCCCCTAGACTTGATCTGGGAGGAATGGAAGGGCAAGCACACCACCCAGGGAATTCTCATTGTGGATTACATCCTCAAGTTTTGGAAAAGGCTGAAGGAGCTTATGGGGACAGCCCAGAGCAACCTGGCAGCTGTCCAACAGAAAAAAAAAGTGTGGTACGACCGCAGAGCCAGAGCTCGCGCGTATATGGTGGGTCAGGAAGTCATGGTCCTTATTCCGGTCTGGAAAGACAAGCTGCAGGCTAAGTGTGCAGGACTGTACAAAGTGGTTAGGAAGGTAAATGACGTGAACTATACTGTAGAGTTACCTGACCGAAGACAGACAGAAAGGATGTACCATGTCAACATGATGAAGCCATATGCTAATAGAGCTGACATGGTGTTTGCAGTGTGTAGTCCTGGGGAGGAGAAGGACAAAGGAGACCCCCTTCTGGACTTGCGGGATGAAAGTAAACAGGATTCCTCTGTGGAGGCAGTTAAGTTATCTCCCCAGCTGACCCCGGACAAGATCCAGGAAGTAAGGGAGATTTTAGTAGACTTTGCCCCATTGTTTAGCGCCAAGCCTGGACTAACTCCCTTAGCAACACATGATGTGGAGACAGTGACACAGATGCCCATACAGCAGACAGAATATCAGGTGTTAGAGGCTGTCCAAAAGGACATTAAGAGGGAAGTGGAGGAGATGCTGGATTTAGGGGTAATCCAGAGATCCCACAGCCCCTGGGTCTCACCTGTGGTCCTTGTACCCAAGCCAGATGGCTCTACTCATTTCTGTGTAGACTATCGTGGACTGAATGCAGTCACGAAGTCAGACGCCCAACCGATGCCCCGGAAGGATGAACTCCTGGACAAGTTGGGGGAGGGGCAACCTACCTTACAACTATTGACCTGACCAAGGGGTATTGGCAGGTAGAGTTGACAGACAGTGCTTGGGAGAGGTCAGCCTTCATCACTCCGATAGGCTTATTTGAGTTTAAAGTAATGCCTTTTGGAATGAAGAACACCCCAGCCACTTTCCAAAGGTTGGTGAACCAGGTGTTAAATGGTGCTGAGGAGTACACCGTGGCATACCTGGATGACATTGCCATCTACAGTGCCAGCTGGCAGGAACACCTATCCCACCTTAAGGAAATGCTGGGCAGGATACAGAGGCCCAGGCTCACTGTCAAAACAGAGAAGTGCCAGGTGGACTTAGGAGAAGTGGCATACCTCGGGCATGTGGTAGGCCGGGGACAGCTCAGTCCTAACCAAATAAAAATAGAGGTAATCCAGGCATGGCCCAGACCAGAAATGCAGAAGCAGGTCAGGAATTTTCTTGGGACAGCAGGGTATTATAGAAAATTTGTACCCAGTTACAGTGCCCTGGCTGCTCCCCTATCTGACCCTGACAAAGAAAAGAAAGCCAAAGAAAATTACCTGGGGACCAGCCTGTGAAGAAGCCTTTACCAGATTGAAGGAGGCACTGTGCAGTGCTCCTGTTTTGACAAGTCCTGCCTATAGCAGACCCCTTATAGTTCAGACTGATGCCTCAGACATGGGTATTGGGGCAGTACTGAGTCAGACATCCAGCAGAAGGAGGGATCACCCAATAGCCTACCTGAGTAAAACGTTTCTTCCCAGGGAACAGGCATACTCCACGGTGGAAAAAGAATGTCTTGCCATAGTGTGGGCCCTAAAGAAATTGGAGCCATACTTATATGGGCAGCATTTTGTGGTGCAGACTGACCACAACCCCCTGGTTTGGATGACGCAGATGGGGAAAAACAATGGTAGATTGCTAAGATGCAGTCTTGCTTTGCAAGAGCATGACATGACCATTCTACATAGGGCTGGAGCGACCAAGCAGAACTCAGATGGGCTGTCTCATGTCTACGAGGAGTGAACTGATTTGGGAAGCTCATACCATGCAGGGGATATAGCCCCCAAATTCAGTCTAGGTTGGGAGGATTGTGACATTTAGACAGCTGGTTCTGATAACTCTATGATTTTTGTAATATAAAAATGTAGTGGGATTGTCTGTCATGAAAAATCCTGTGCCTGGGGTAACAAAACCCCACCCCCCAGTTATCAGTTCAAAAGACAGGATATATGTTAAACTAGCAGACCTCTGAATGCAATTAACTTGCCAGTTTGCTTTGAAGCCAGGAACTAATATATCCATTTTATAACGTCCTCAGGAAAGTCATTTAATTGTACCCGGTGTCATAAAGAAGTGGAATATCCATTTTATGATGTTCTCAGGAAAGTCAGTTGATTGCACCTGGTGTCATAAAAAGTCTTTTGATGTGGTTGAGAAAGAGAACTGCTCATGGATCAGAGGGACTGAGAAATTACAGTCTTAATTAAGAGTGTCATCATTTGGACAATGGGTCTTGCTGGAGTCACAGAATCAAATACCTTGATGGGGACTTACTGTTTTGTGTGTGTGTGTGTATATATATATATATATATATATATATAGCTTTTTTATATATCCTGAAAGGGAGGAGCTAAATGATGACATCATGAAAAGGGATGAAACACAGCATTTTTAAACTGTAGTCTGTTTTCCATTGATACTCATTCGTATACTTGGACTGAGAGAAGGAACATCTAAGAACACTGAAAGATTCTAAGAAATACCTTAGATAAATAAGTCTAATGGTTGGTAGGAATTTTGCACTTTTAAACCTGTTTTGTTTTTAGGATTGTATGCATGGGATTTTTTGTTCTGTATTTACTGTTTACCTATTATTATCTATCTTACAGTAAAGATACATATTTTAAAAGAGAAACTGCCTGGTGTGCCTTGAAACTTCTTTTTATGTTGGCGCGCTTGAGCAGCCAACATAGTGGGACAGTGCAGCTTTAGAGGCGTGGTCGCTGTTCGGCGAATGCAGGGCACACACCAGTAGGTGCGTCCCACATTCCCCAATCAGCCTGCATGCCGGCGCCACACTATGCATACATAATGGGGTGAGCACATCCAAGAAAAGGTCTGCTGCAATCTGAGCAAAGCTCACCAGATGCAGCGGTCCTTTTCTTGCCATGCTCGCCGCCATTATGTGCATGGTCAGCGAGTGGGCAGCCGCCTAACGTGTGCCGACTTCGGGGGTGCCCAATCCCCCTGTTGGTTAACTGCCCCGCTGTCTTTGTGTGCCGATGGGGGAGCCTACTCCCCGTCGGCATAACCGCCCAATTGTTGAATGCCGAGGGGGGTGCTCAACCCCCTCGGCTCGTGCTCATACTTTCTTTCTGTGCCGATGGGTGCCCAATCCCGTCGGCATTACTCCTCCTCCCCGTGTTGTGTGCCAACAAGGTGCCTAATCCCGCCGGGCTATTGACACCCCAAAATAGTTAGGTGGCATGCTGGGAGCCCACCCAGCATGCCAAATGCCCTACAAAATGAAACTGTCCCGTAATGTTTTTTCTGTTTTTTAACCTGTAAACGAAACGGTCCTCATAGTCTTGATGCCCCTCCCCACCTGCACCCACCCACTGCGCCCTGCCTCCCTCACCCTCCTCACCTCATTCTACCTCTGGAGTCCAGCGACGATCTTCTGTGGACCGGGAACACGCCTGCACTCTTCAAAGCCAACCGCAAACTGAGGAAATGCCGTAAGCTGTATAATGGAATGAATAGGGTTTTTCAACTTTAGTGCATATCTCGGCATTTTGGGAATGTTGGTCGAAATTTTCAACATGGTTTTAGCCTTTCTCATGAATTCTTCGTACTGTCATGAGAGAGTCGGTCCCGAAAGGTGATTTCGCAGTCACTGCGAGGAATCACCTTTCAGGACCAAGTAATGAAATGACAGTCCACTGCTCATGAGAGGGGCTTCCAAAAGCCTATGTTGCAAGTTTAGTGGGAAAAATCAAAAAAATGACTGTTCTACGAGCGTGTGTAGCAACTGCGCAACACATGCTCGTAAGTTAGCGCATTTGCAATATTTACATGCCACATTCTCAACATTGGCATTTTACCACACCTTCTTGTGAACCATATAGCTGTGATTTTTCACATCCTTGACGAAATTGTTTTCACACTTCCGGCGCAGAATAGTGCAGTCATTGTGCGAAATCAGTGTTTGGGACACATTACAAAAATGACAGTGATACTGTTCATGAGCAGAGGTCCTAAAATGTCTGTGTTGAAAATTTGGTGACAATACTCCATAAAATGACTGTTTTACAAGGTGCATAACAACTGCACAACGCACGCTCATAACTTAGCACATTCGCAATATTTTCACACCAGATTCTCAAATTTGGCATTTTACCACACCTTCTTGTGAACCATATAGCTGTCATTTTTCACATCCTTGCTGAAATGTGTTTTTGCACTTTCGGCGCACAATAGCGTATTCGCTCTGCAAAGTCAGTGTTCAGGACACATTACGAAAATGATAGTGACACTGTTCATGAGCAGATGTCCTAAAATGCCTGTGTTGAAGATTTGGTGACAATACCTGCAAAATGACTGTGTTGATTAGCTTAGCATTGGTGCGTTTGTAACGCGACGCCAGACACGGTCGCAAACTTCTAATATTCTCTACCCAGATTTTCTACAGTGCCATTGTTCTTCACCTCCTAATGAACAGTACAGCTGTCATTTTTCACGCCCTGACCAAAACTGTTTTCGCAGTTCCAGCGCAGAATAGCGTGGTCACTGTGGAAAGTCCATGTTCGAGACACATGATGAAAATGACAGTGACACTGTTCATTAGCAGATGTCCTAAAATGCCTATGTTGAAAATTTGGGAATGAAAGTCAATAAAATGAGTGTTTTATGAGCGTGCATTGCACAGTTTCCACGCACGCTCATGACTATCTGAATTTGTAATACTTTCACTCCAGCTGTTCAATATTGGCATTTTTCCATACCTCCTTATGAACACTCCAGCTGCCTCAAATGTGTTTTCGCACGTCCGGCACAGAATTGCATGGCTGCTGTGTGAAATCAGTTTTTGGGACAGTTTGAGGAAATGACGGTGACACTATTCCTGAGTAGAGGTCCTAAAATGCCTATGTTGAACATTTGGTGCCGAAACTCCATACAATGACTGTGTTGCAAGCGTGCATTGTGCAGTTTCCACGCACCCTTGTAACTTCATCAATCTGCAATATTTTCATGCCACGTTTTCACCACTGGCATTTGTGCATGTCTCCCTATCAACAATCCAGCTGCCATTTTTCACAGCCTGCCCAAAACGTGTTTCCGCAGCTGTGGCACACAATGGCCTACTCACTGTGCAAAATCACCTTTTGAGACACATTCACAAAATCACAGCACTATGCATCTCTAGCTACGCCACTCCCACTGCCAATGCCAGCGCAACAACATTCAGCATTGACGAATGCTTGTTTTGTAAGTGATGGTTAAAGTTGACTCTGTGCTTAAGCTTATATGGTAATAACAAATTGGGAAAAGGTAAGAGTAATCTGATGTCTTTATTTCAGTTTTTAAGGGTTCATTTTGTACACCTGGTTAGGTGCCCATAGGCATAGGCTGTCTGATGTGAACAATTATCTGAGCCTGTACATTGGGTATGCTAGCAAGAGGTTCACAGTTTGAATCCCTGCAGGACTGAGACCAAAGGTTGATTCGAACCCACAAAACAGACAGGAGGGTTACCGTGTTTCTGTTAACTGTTCACAAGGCTGCGCTCAGAGGTTGGCACTGTGGGAGCAGAGGGCCTGACCTGCTGAGTGGGTTTGTGACACAATCTACCTTTTAAATACAAGCTGCAATGGTAATAAAACTTTTTGCTTTTTTGTTGCATGCTGTCATTGTTTCAATCTGAGCTTTAATAGCTTTCGATCCACAGCACATATCAACGGCTCTGTGCAAATCCAAATGACATTCATACAGTATCCTCTCCTTAAGCATCCTATCACTAATGCCAAAAACATTCTTATCTCTTATCATGTCACCTGTTTGGTCCTTAAATTCACACTTCTTTGCCATGGTGCGTAGCTCGGTTTTATACTGATCAACTGACTCTCCCTCAGCTTTCTTTCTCAGAATTTATATCTTTCAAATACAACATTCTTTCGGGGGCTGTACTATGTTTGAAATATGTCTAACACTGTTTCTAGATCATCCAGATCATCATCTTCTGCAAACACGAAGGTATTTTACACTTCAAGTGTGTCCTCCCCCACACAATGAAATAAAATTGCTACCTGAGTATCAACAGGCTTCTCTGAGGCACCCGAGGCTTTCATTTACAGTTCAAATTCCTTCCTTATTCCCTCCAGTTCTCACTCAAATTGCCTTTTAAGGAAAGAGCTGTTGGTGGTCTGAATCATTGCTCTTCTGTTCTGATCTTTCAGTAGTTTTGTTACCTTTTGCAGCAGTTTCTTACCAGTTTTTGACAACAGGTAATGGATGCATGAGTCAGCACACACTTCAGGGCACTTGGAATTCACTTTATTGTAAAACCCACTCTGATTGGTTCACACTCTCAACATGTTATCGAAATGCAGTACACACTGAGAACCACAGGGTGGCACTATAACTACAGTATTAATGTACAGTACATACTGTATGCACAGTGTAATCAACTTCTTTCTGTTACAGGAATAGTCTATAATTGTAATACTGGAATATTTAGAGCAGATATGGCATTCTGAAGACTTGACTGAACTTATTTTTTATAACCGATGCAAACAGTTGCCAAATAAGTTTTTTCAAATATGTTTGCCTTTATAATGCCATCTGGCAGATTTCGTTGTTTTGTTTCTTGTTGAGTTGTTAATGAAACAATATAATTTGCTCCTTTTACTTTGCTTCATGCTTTGCCTGCACTTTTTGACTCCCTCCTCTACCACACAAAACATGGGGAGGTGGATTAAGATTTGGATTGGTCAGCAGGTGGGTAATTTTTAGTTTCACCATGCCTGCATACTGTGAACTTATTGCTATGAGTAGTGTGAGTGAAAACTTCAAAAGAATGAGCCACTGAACAGCTGGTTGCTATTCAGTCATGAAACAAATATGTGTGGAACACAGTCGATTCTGCACATGCGCAGCAGCTCCACTGCTTCTGCGCATAAGCAGAAATGAACACCGTGGGGATGCACTCCATGGATTTTATTCGCTCAGTGTGCCTTTCCTGATAAAACATTTCAAGATATAAATACACCAGCTGGCACGGCTTTTCCTCCACTGCACAGTCCCTGGAAAAGCCAACATCGGGGTGCCTAATCCCCGTGTCAGCATGTATCTACTTTACATTGAGGCACACTGGGAACCCACCTCAGTGTGCCCAGACAGTTTTTGTAATTTGTTTTTCTGACACTGGGATGCCCACTCCTAGTGCCGGATGCCCCCGCCCACCAAGCTTAATTTATTTGCCAATGGGGATGCCAAATCCCCATTGGCATCATGTTTCCCCTTCCCCAAGCTCACTTTCTTTGCCGATGGGGGTGCTCAATCCCCATCAGCATCATGTACCCCCCTTAACTCATGTTGCACACTGGGAACCCACCCCAGTGTGCCAAAAGTATTTTTTTTAAACCTATAAATAAAGAAAATGGTCGCCACAAGTCTTTTTTTTTTTAGCCTGCAAAAAAGAAAACGGTCCTTAAATCATTTTGCCCATCCCCCTCCCCCATCCTGACCTCTCCTCTGTGCGCCCACCTCTCTGCACCCACCTCATATCAATACTTACCTCCGGAGGTTGGGAGCAGCAATCTTCTGTGGACGGATGCATCCGCACTCTTCAAAGCTGAAGTGCGAACTGAGGAATCGGGTAAGCACTGTACAATGGGAGTCAATGGGGGGGGGTTCAACTTTGGTTGATATTTATTTATTTTTTATTTATTTATTGAAATCTTGGATTAATACCTTTGAGCAACTCTTTACACAGGTTCTGCATCAAAAGAAAAGCATTATCATGATAACAATTACAATAACAGGTACATTGCAAGTGTCACCAGGCCTGAATACATCTAGGTAGAGTACAGCAAAAGCCATAGGTTTGCTGAAAAAATACAGATTAAAACTGAGGTGGGACTAGACACACTGGGATAGGTAAAGGACAGATACAAGGGGTCTTAAACAAATACACACCAAACAGACAGTACAATTCATTTAAACAATTGAGGCGCAGTGTACAAGGTATGCCTGAGTCAGGTAATAGGTAGCCGACTAAGGGAAGGATAGTATAGCAGGTCAAAAGTGGAGGGGGAGGTGGATGAGGGAAGGGGAAGGAGGTGGGTGAGAGGGAAGACATGGGAGGAAAGGGATAGGTGGGGATAAGTGGGGGAAGGGTAGCAGAGAGTATGTGCTAAAAGGGTGATGGTACAGTAGGGTAATGCAGGTAGAGTGTGAAACATAAGGCACACATATGGAGCAGGGAGGCAGTCCTAGTGGTAGCAGTCACAGGTAGCCTCGGTGACTAGGTGCTGTCGTAACAAATGTTTGAAGGAACCCAGTGTGGTTGTATTTAATATATCAGATTGCAGCAAATTGCTCCAGTGCAGGGCTCTGTATGCGAAAGCACGCTATCCTAGTGCAGTAAGGCACCTAGGGGTTCTGAACATCTGGCTGGAGGAGCTGATATCTCAGCCATTTTTAGGACTTTTGGCTCCAAATTTGCAACATGGGGTTCTTGGGACCTCACCTCATGAATACTGGCACTATCATTTTGTTTCTCAGTCCTGAAAGGAGATTTTATGTTTCTCTGCAAGGAATCACCTTTAAGGATGAATTAACAAAACAACGGTGACACTGTTCATGAGCAGAGGCCCCAAAAAGCCCATATTACAAATATGGAGTAAAAATTCCAAAAAATAATGTGTTATAAGCATGTTGCACATTTTTTATGCACATTCGTAACTTCACCAACTTTTAATATTTTCACTTCAGATTTTCCACATTTCCATTTTTTCACACCTCCTTATGAAAAGTACAGCTGCCATTTTTCACATCCTGACAGAAATGTATTTTCACACCTGTGGCGCAGAATGACACGTTCGCTGTTGGAAATCCACTTTCAGGACAGATTAACAAAATCAAAGTGCCACTGTTCATGAGGAGAGATCCAAAAATGGGCATGTTGAAAATTTGGTGAAAGAATTCCAAGAAATGATTGAGTTACAGGCATGCATTGAGCAGTTTCTATGCATGCTTGCAACTTTGCCAATTTTACATATTTTCACTCCAGATTTTCAACAGTGCCATTTTTTCACACCACCTCATGAACAGTAGAGCTGCAATTTTTCACATCCTGCCTCAAATGTGTTTGCGCACCTGCAGCAACAAATAGCGCAGTTGCTGTGCAAAATCAGCTTTCAGAATTGAGTAACGAAATGATAGTGCCACTGTTCATGAGGTGGGGTCACAAAAAGCCCATGCTGAAAATTTGGAGAGAAAGTACCAACAAATGCCTTGGGTGTTGGGTTTCCAACCATAATGCCCTACCCTGTAGAGACTGACAGGCATTGGGGGTGTGGCTTATGATCGTCAGCCATAATGCTCATTGCTTTCCACCCCTACCCTGAAGCCAGTAAGAGGCATCGAGATATGCCTTGGGGTCTTCAGCCCCAATGTTCACCCTATTCTCCTCTACTGCACTCATTTCAGAATATTTCCTTATAGAATGGGGTAAGCATAAGGCCCAAAGACCCCATGGCACACCGCAATATCTGTCGATGTCTGCAGGGTAGCGTGAGGTGAAATGGTGCACATGTTATGGACGATATCCAAAGGCACACCCCCAATGTCTGTCTGTCTCTGCAGGATGGGGGTTGGGTTGACATCAGTTCAATACTTCACTGTCATTCCTATTATGCATCTTTCTAACTCCTGCAGTACCAATGCCAATGTTAGCAAGCAAACATTCGACATTGACAAATGCTTCTTATGCTTTCCAATGATGATTTTGTCAAAGAAATGCAGTTGTTTACCTAAGAAGGTGCTTGTTAGTTAACTGACTACCTTTGTTTGACAAAATCGTCACTGGAAGGTATAAAAACAAGCTTTTACAAATTGCCCCCATTAAACTCTATGGAGCGCCTCCTCGTGCTGTTCCTTAAGTAATGTGGCAAACTTTCGGCATCGACAAATGCTTGTTATAAACGTGATTCAAGACTGGATTGGGTTTAGTTCAATTAATTTTTAAATTTTTTGACTTGGAAAGGAGCTCTACAAAATGCTTCCTATTTTCAACCTTTTCCAGGTGTTTGGGAGACGTACAGCAATACAGATGCATTGGGTAGTGATTGTACAGAATCATCCAACTATTTAAGCTTCAATGCAAGATAAGTGTTTATGTAGTTTTAAAAGATCCTGTTTCCTTGCTAGAGGTGGGAAAAAAGTCTTTAAGCAAGCATTTATGGAATTTACTTACATATTTCTGTGCCTCCACCACTTGCAAAAGGGGACTTGCCTTCTGGCTCCTTGAGCAGTGCAACTCTGCCTTCCCATAGCTGCTGCTTTTCTTTTCAGTTCCTTGCCCTGGTACTATAGGAACAGGAGGATTCTTTCTGCTGGTTCCTGCCAGAAGTGGAGGGGAGCTAAGTGGAGCTGTACAGCTTAGCACCACCCTTCATAGGGACCACCAGCTGACAAACAAACTGAGTGCCAATACACACCTGGATATCCTTCTTTACTCCTGATTCTCAAGACAGGCAGTGGGGACTGGGAGCCAACAAAAGACAACAGTCAGATGCTGCATTGAGTGACCAAAATAGAAACAGAAAAGGTATGCCATGGGAAATGGGCACAGCAATCTTGGGTCTCCTGGCCCTTCTGAAATGTGGAAAGGGGCCAAAGGTTGCACAGCATTCCTGCACTCAACTACTGAATCAGAATCAAGGAAGGCCTCATGTAATGAAGAGAGGACACAGAAAAGATGCCCAAAATAATCATGGAAAATATAGTTTCCTGTAAGAGTGAAACAAAGTAACAGGCAATGTGGGCAGAAAAAGATCACCAGTCCATACAGTCTGCCCTGCTATAGACTGTGCTACCCTGGGACCTAATGTTTAGACACAGTTTATGCCCTTTCTCCATCCTTACTCTCTGCCTTATTGATAGCCTTATGAGTAGCTATTTTATCCCTTAATTCTATTCTAGCCACACTTGACACTGTTAATGAATTTTGTGTCTACCACATCAGATGATAGGCTATTCCCTGGCTCAACCATCCTTTCTGTAAAGTGAAACTTTCTCAAGTCTCTTTGGAATCTCCCCCCATCTGCTTCCACTTTTGTCCCTGTGTTTTTGACTTGGCACTCCAGTTGAATAGTTCCTCTCAGTTTACAATATTCATTCCTTTCAAGAACTTGAAGGCCTCTGTTATGTCTCCTCTCTCCCATTTGGCCTTCAGTGAGTATACATTCAGTGCCTTAAGCCGTTTCCGATAGGATCTTCCCTGCTGGTTCTGAATCATTTTGGTTACCCTACTCTGCACTGTCTCTAGTACTGTATTTGTCTTACCTTAGATGGAGCCTCAAGAGCTGTGCAGAGTAATCCAGATGTTGCCTCACCACTGTTCCATAGACAGAAAGTATTACCTCTTTCCTCCTGCTTATAAAAATGATCCCAACACATCCCAACATTCTTGTTGCATGTGTGTAGGTCTTGTTGTACTGACTAGACTGTTTTATGGAGTTGCATATGATAATTCCCAGGTTCCTTTCCTCAGAAATAGTGCCCAGATTAACCCTTCCCAGCCAATATTCCATCATGGGATTCTTGCTCCCTATGTGCATCACCATGCACTTTTTAGCATTGAATTTCAATTGCTAGATTTTTTGAACCACCTTTCTAATCTTTACAGGTCCCTCTAATTCTCCCTTACATCCTCTTCCCATGGAGTGTTTTGAGTTTCTAGCGAATCAAATGGAAGGGAGCATAGGACCATTGTTAAAATCAGTCATGAACAGTGCTGCTAGTTGCTGGAAATTCTTTGTGGAAGGCTAGCATGAGTAAGGTAATAGTTATTCCATGGAGGGTCACGAACAGAGAAGGAGCTCTTTGTGCAGAGATTCATCTGAGGCAAGGTCTCATTTTAAGAATGCATTCCTGTATTACCTGGAGTCAGAGTGGCGTTGCCTTGCTAATTGTCTGAATTAGATATATTCAAGGAACAGGGCTGCCTTGATGGCTCTGACTCTCGGACAGTCATGTTAGTGCTCCCTGACAGCTGCTGCTGGGACATGCCTCAATATGGGGCATGTGGCAAAATCTTGGAGCATGGCACTCCCTGTCAGAGGAGTGAAGGCAATGTTTCCTGTGAAGTGAAGGAGACAAGCATGAGTAAACAGTGAGAGACCACTGGGGAGAAGAGGTGTGCAAAGTTGGCTAACTTCGATTTGCACATTATTTCACAAATTCACCATAATTCATGAAGTTAATGTGCCCTGTGATGTTTCAATTCACAGTATGGGGTTAACTTCATGTCTGGTGAATTTAGTAACTTCACTAGCAATGTTGGGCCCACAGGTGAAGTTTGCATTATACCATGGGGTTGGGGTCACATAGTACTGAAATGAGCTGTAAGTTATGTGTAGGCTGAATTCAGTGTAGTCGTATGAAGAGATAGTTGGAGTTGAGGAGTCAGGGGGGCTGAGCTCAAGGGAGGTCTGACCCCCATAAAGCACAGTAAATAATAAATAAATAAAATATCCATACCCCAAAAACCTTTTAAAAGTGCTTTAAACATGGAGCACTTTGAACAAAATCACACCTAAAAGTTTCTGGAGTGCATTGTGCAGCTAGATTAGCAATTTGTTTTAGTAGTTTTTCAGATTTATTTACTTTAAAATAGCGGTTTTGTTTTGTGTCATACAGCAGTGCTGTGCTGGGGATGAGGGCTGTTTCAGCTAGCAGCAAGCAAAGCTACTCTGTCTGTGAGCACTAGCATTGTTTTCCAGAATTTTTCCCTAATTATTTCTCCTGTTTTCCGTGGCTTGGTTTATTTTATTTCTCTAGAACAGTTTTGTGTGTTTTAGTGAATTATTTTTGTCAGTCTGGTGTTACTATATTGACTGCAGTTATTTTGTTTAGTTATTGAGGTTACAGTTGTACTGTAATAGTGACAGTAACTTCCTTATAAGTTCCCCAGTTTTCTGTGTCTTCTTGATTCTCCTCTAGGAGTCTGTACTCCATGATTTGTTATTTTATTTCCATAGCAGAGTTTATGTGTTTAAGTGAAATATTTTGCTCAGACTAGGGACACTCTTATTAGTCAATGTTTATGTGGAATATATTTTTTGACTTATTTGGGAGTCTCCTCCTTCCTTCATGCTCATGGTCATGTTAAAATAAGTTATAGTTTTTCATAATCATTTAAAAAAAATACATTTAGTTGAATCCACTCCAACACATCTAAAATTAAGTGGCAGAGGCTTTGTACCTTCCTTCACAGTCAAGCTCATGATAAAATAAATTTAATTTTATGGAATCATTAAAAGAAATTAACATTTATTTGTGTCATTTCACCCACTGTTGCAGTGTGTAAGTCATTCTCAAAACACTCAATGCCACCCCTCTACTTTCCCAGCAGGTAATGGAGGCAGATGGCAATACAGGAAGCTGTGCCTTAATGGAACACATGCTCTGTGTTAACATCCATGCTCACATCATACACGTGGTCACAGTAATGGTCACGTTAAAAATCATGGTCACATTAAAATAAATTATAATTTTCCCTAATCATTTAAAGAAATGTACATTTTCTTGTGTCAGCTTCAACCCACCTACCTCATCCAAGATGAAGTGACAGAGTCTCCTTCTTCTCTCACCATTATGGTCATGTTAAAATAAATTATAATTTTCCTTTATCATTTAAAGAAATATACATTTATAGTAAAACACTGTTGGATCTTAAATAAAAAAAATAACAAAGGAAGATCAGAAAACACAACTAATTTGCTAATAAGAACACAAAGAATTGATAGAACATAATCATAGAAAAGAATTAAAAATGGTAAGAAAATGCTGAAAAGTAAGGTTTCAATTTAGAAATCTGTATAAAGGCAGACAGGCTTCTGCTCTCCTCCACTGACTGACTAACCATGAAAAACTACAAATGAAGTTGTCTTGCTTTGTACCATATGACCTGCAGAAACTCTTCAATGTAATCTCACAAAACACTTGTTTACCAGTACATATTAATTCCTGTATTTGTAACAACCAAAAAAAAAAAACTAACAAGAAACCTGTGATTGTTTCCTAGCTGCTATTAGCTTAGTAAACAGTTTTTTTTTATTTCACAGTTTTCAGATCACACTGCTAATCCCTCGAGGGAGGTGTTGTCTGCTGCTGCTGGGATGTTTCTTTTTTTTTCATAAGAACTTTAGCCACCGGAGCCCTCCCAGGCAGGTACTGCCCTCCAAATGGAGGGCCTTCTAGCTGGTCCCTTCACTCCCATGCTAGGTGGTCCCTGGTAGTTCCCCCATTGATTGCCCCTCACGGCAGGGCCAGGAGGAGGTTTCCCATTTCTCCTCCCTCCTGGAGACCCAATCCAGAATCTGAGGACTGCTCCCAGGAGTGGCAGACCATCATCAAGCTTGCCAGGTTCATTTTTCCTTTTTTGTCTGGCCCCCCTCCCTTCCGATGTATGGACATCGGATCAAGCCTCCTGACCTGTACTTCCCTCCAGCCACCACCAGAGGAACGTCAGCGAGTGAGACAACTAGTACCACTCCACCGAGAGTGGTGAAAAGTCCTCTGGACCTTCAATCCTCTCTCACCCCTGCCAATGCCTGGTGGCCCAGGCTCATTCCAGAATCCAGGTTGCCAGCATGGCACGAGGTGTGGCATCCAGCACCTCAACCCTCAGTGCAACCGGGCTGGCTGCTGGGTTGTTTCTAGTAGTAAAGGACCAGTTGGCATTAATGGCAGTGGCATTCATGTGGACAAAAGTTTCTGTGCCAAATTTGTATGACATCCAAGTTGGGGGAGGCAGCGACAAGAGGAGAAGTACACAAGTTATCAAAGACAGTTGTCCTTGATCATAATCATGGAAACCCCCAACTGTGTGCAAGTTTTTAAGATCTATGTCCAATTCTATTTTCTTGAGTTTCACTATACTATTACTATAGAAGAGTTCTAACACCTAGAAATGACAGTTCCACCACCTAGAAATCTTGATGTAACAGTTCCCCCCACAAACATTTCTAATTGAACCACTGGTTAATCTTTCCATTCATTTTCCACAGTTGTCATGCCTAAATAACAGACACCTTTTTCTTCAGTATCAGCGTCCCCGTAATGGCAATCATTGTGAAATGATTCCATGATCAGCATTCCTGGGAATTATGTGAGCCACTTGCCATAGCTAGGGAGAAGCAAATGAGTTTCTGACTCCTGCACAACAATGTTTCAATGTTATTCCCTGCCAGAAGAAGCTTAGCTTGAGCTGTTTTGGGATCCAGGTAAAGGTTAGCTGGGACTGACTAAAGAACAGACTCCATCTTTCTCCATGCAAAGTACTGGAGTTGCCTGTTAATTTCTTCCCGGTGTGGATATCATTTAGTCATATGTGGAGTTGGAAATGTTGGAAGGGTCCTATGAACAGACTGAAACAGACTCTCCAGAAGGGTAGATTTTCTGAATGTTGAAGTGCTATAGCGAATGTTCTCCATCAGACTGGCAGCCAAAAAGTTCTTAGAGTAGCTTATAGTTATAAAAGACTTTTGGCATGAAGGCACCTATTGCCTGTACTGTTCTCCCAATAGATGTGGAGATACTGAAGGCTAAAGTTGTTCCCACTTGGTAACATGACAGGCTTTCTGAAGAGGGACTTCTGCCTCTGTCAAGTGGAGGAGAGAGATGGTCTCAGGAGAGTCTTCTCTTCCTCTTGGGGTTCAGCTGGTGGTACAACCACAGAGGGAAGAGGGTCAGGTGTTGTAGGTACAGAAGCACGGTCAGTGGGTGATGGTGCCACTGCCACTACATGCTGCAGCTGGTGCTATGCTCTGGCCTGTAGTGGGGCAGCTGCTGCTGCACAACTGCGGACTGCTGCTGCACTGTGGGAAGGGCTTCTGGATCACCCCTCCTGCTGCCTCTTACAGAAACAAAAGCTAAAGTACTACTAATAAGTCAAAGAATTAAATGAAAAATGAGAAAACAATAAAACAAACTGTTATGGTACTGAAAAATGAGGATTTATATCTCCCTATGTAGCGCTGAATGTTATTAGTCTCCTATCTCTTCCACTCACTAACTCACACTGCAAAACCAAAGTGAAGCAAACTCATTCTACGGAGATGTACCATGTAGCCTGCAGAAGCTCTTCAAGGTGACATTAAGGCACTGTTGTTTTAAATACCAGTGATCTCATTCTGAGAAACTTAGCCCAAATGCACCCTAAAAGTGAATTCACAGGCAAAGTTGCCAGGCATACTGTAGCTTATAAAGGCAAATTCCCCCACTATATGGCAAAAATTCATCAACTAATCTGAAATGGCAAATTTGGTAACTTTGCCTGAAATTCATGTATGAATTAAACTTTGCAACATCTCTACTGGAGAGTGTGGGAACCCTGATTAATGACAAAAGGGGGACCCTATTGTCAAGCTTTTCAGTTTGCCTCTATCCAAAGACAGAAAAATAACACTGAGAAACCTGAGTAAGGGGATGTCTAACCTGCTGCTTAATCAGGAGACATGAGTAATGGGCCTTGCACGAGGTATCGACAGGGTGAGAGTTACTGGTGTGAGTGCTCCCCCCCTTCCAGAAGGACATCCACAAGATGGTTGGCAGAGATCAGGACCACCCAAGCTTATCGGTCAAGCCACTGTCATCCTGTCATCTGTGATACAGGTGGCTGGGGTCAGCAACCCTGTAGGCGGTGAGGGGGTGATCAGGGGTGGCGGTCCTGGTGACCATGACAGGATGGATTGGGTGGCCACAGGAAGGGGTGGAGTGGTGCAGGGCCAGTTTAAAGAGCCACCAGGGTAGCCATGATCTCTTCTCCCTGCATCTTCCGAGGAAGGAATCCACCCACCCATAAAACATAATAATAATAATAAAAATGTATTTAATTAAGCACTTTTCAAAATTCCAAAGTCCTGTACAGTATTAATATAGACAAAACATACAAATACATGTAATATAAAATCACAATAAAACTGGAAATGCCTTTCCCCATAAAAAAGTCTTTAGTGCCTGCTTAAAGCTCCCCACCATCCTGCACTCCCGGAGCTGATGGGGCAGAGAATTCCAGAGGGTAGGTGCTGCAAATCCAAAGACACGCATGCCAGATGACTTCAAATTAACCCTCAGAATCTCCAGCAACCCCTCGTCAGCCGAGCGGAGCTGTCGCAAAGGCATATAAGGGATCAGTCGCTCTTTCAAGTAATCCGGACCCTGTCTGTGTAGGGCTTTGTAAGTGAGTAGACCTACTTTAAAGGTGATCCACCACTGTATTGGCAGCCAGTGCAGAGCATGCAGCACAGGGGTGATATGAGATCTCCTAGATGCCCCAGTCAACAAACGTGCTGCCGTGTTCTGCACTGGCTGCAAGTGATGGATATCAACCCCAGGAAGCCCTAGATAAAGGGAGTTGCAGTAATCAAGGCATGATGCCACAAAGGCATGGACCCAAACAGGCAGGTCACTGGATGGAACAAGGTTCCTAATCCTGGCAATGTTCCTAAGATGGAAAAAAGCTAGCATGACGACTGCCGACACCTGATGTCAAAGAGTCAGACCATCATCAATCTCCACTCCTAGGTTACGCACCCGTTCAGAGGTGAGAATTTGTGCCTCCACCAGAACTAAACTGGAAGGGATCCCAGTCCTCAATCCTTCCACCCTTGGACCCGGGTCCACAACCAAAATCTCATAAAGTGAGACCACTGCCACCTACTGGGAGAACCGCCACAGGGGGCTGCAGAGAAATTTCCCAGGTTTCCACTGTAAAAAGAGATTTTTTCCCTGGGTTTTCACCTCTATCAGATTGGTTCTCTGATTCGGCCAGCTGGGGGGTGGTATCAAAACTGTCACAGCCTTTGTAAGTGGACAGGGAGTTTCTCCAAGGTTGCCTAAGGGTGAGCTGGATTAGCCTGGCTCAGGATGGTAAAAAGGGGCCTCCAGCATCCAGAATGGAATGGGACCTCTCACATGATGTTCTTGGGGAGACCCCAGCCATCGTCCAGTATGGAATGGCTGAGATCACTGGGAAATTCCCCAGGATGCACCAGGCATGCAGGGGGGGTCTTCTGCCTTCAGCCCCTGATGACTGGTTTACCACAGTAGAGATCCACAATCTCTGGGGGTCAGACACTGGGTGGGAAGGCAGAGGGCCATGCCCAGCATGGATAGCACTAGGCCTCTCTCCCGAAGGGTCTGGACCACATGAATTAACCAGTGGCCTGTCACCTTACCGAGGGGGAACAGGTGGCATGCAGTTCCTCTCCCTTCGTGAGGGGAAGGGGAGGGACATAAACCTTGGAGAGGTTCCCTTCGGTGCAAGTCTAGTCTGTATTAGGAATAATTGAGATTAAATAAACATATGGCTGTGGCCATTTAAATCCCAAAAGCTGGTGTGATTATTGTCTCGAAGGGTATGAACGGGGAAGGGGAAAGGGTATAAACTGGACAACAAATGACTGTAGTATTCCCCTGCATTGATGTGTAAATAATTTAAATCATCTGCTTAGTCAGATAAACTCTGGGCAGTTCTGCACAATCTTTGGCTTAAGCCTAGATGACAGCTGAAAGAAAAGATATTTGCTAATCTTCATATTAACTGTCCAAGAGGGAGAATGTTCCAGGAATTGTGGGATGTTTGTTTATTTAATGTTATCGTATCCCACCAGAGCTGCAACTTGTCTGCACTTCAGGCCTACAATCTGCCCATTCACAGGCATGCACACGCTGATTACTGGAAGCTTCTAGATGGATTGTGTACTGGTGCACCAGTGTGAGGGATATTTTGTAAGACTGAGGGGAAAACTAGGAGCACTGAGTGGAGGGACCCATGCATAATATTTTGGTTGCTGAAATCATGAGCATATTATTTGTAATTGCAATTTATTTGTCTTTTCCCCAAAACTCCCTGTTATTTGTACCTAGACCTTAAATAAACCCTGTGCTTCTGTTTTTTTTTGTTTTTTTTTCATAAATCTTCATACCATTGTGGCTGCAAGCGGGCTATCAGCCTTGTCCTTGCCTCCCCCAACTAACGACCACCTCCCTAGAAGTGGCCACCACTCAGGATTCCCCTATGGATTCCCCCTCGTAGTGGGAAGGAAGGAAGGGTCATACTCTCCTCCCTCAGAGAACACATCTGAATGGAGGAGAGTGATCTGGTGGTAGATTGGGCCGGGGAAAGGTAGCCAGACCTTCTTCAAGCCAGTGTCACTTTTCCTTGTCATTCCCCCTTTAAGCCTTTGCATTAGCATAGATGACAGGAAGTGCTATTTGGGGGCACACATCTCCTCTGTCAAACAAGTGGTACACTCCAATCAATGCCACCCACACTTACACCACCACTGAGCCTCCACTTGGTGGCAGTCAACAGTGGCGTGATGAACCTCCCTCAGAGCAGTCCTCCTGATCCCCAATCCTTTCTCCCCCAGACACCAATGGGCAGTCTGAGTTAGCTTATGAACCTAGGTCACCAGCATGGTAACCGGTGCAGCATCCAGCACCTCAACTCTCCATGCCACTGAGGTGGCTCCCTGTGCTGTTGGTTATGCACATTCATGGGTTCTTCTGAATTTATCACATGTTTAACTGTTCTTTTGTTTTTAAATTATAGGACATATGGTGACCTGGTAAATGTATGGGTATTGTCTGTTTTGTTTGTCCCGTGGTGCTAGTGTGTGGGAGTGGATACTACCATAGCACAGATTCCTGATAGGGTATGCACGCTGCCAGCCCTGACAGCCAGCTCTTGCTAGGTGGAAGCACTGTGTTACTTAAAAAGACTTCAATTATTATTCCATGATCCTAGGGCCATTAGCCTCAAGGCGAGAAGGTCCCAGCCCATTGCAAGACATATCAGGTGGCACCTCACCTGGGGGACAAGTGTTACAAATGGGAGGCACTGACAGGATCCCTAAAGAGTCACAAGAATACTGTCTCACCCCCGGGAAATGCGTGACTGTGTCTTTACTGTTGTTTCCCCACATACAGTTTCCCCTGTCCTTTCTGAATTTACTTTTGAACTTATTTTTGCCCTGACATCAAAATAGCCAAATGATTTCCACCAAGATATTTGGAGGGCTTTTCATTCCAAGATATCACCGGTATAGGCACCAGAAACTAACATACTGTAGTAGCAATTCTTTTGGAGGGGCAGAGACCCAAATTATTATGAAGAAAATGCAGGACAGAGTCTGAAAATGAAAAATGGTTATGAACTGAGAACCAAAGACTGAAGAAACAAACTGATATTTTAAAAAAAGGTCTGAACATCAGGGCCCCAGAAACAGGGAAGAGTTTGGCATTCAAGACAGTGATTTGGCTAACACAGTCATCATCCCATATGCTGTTGGACCTAATGCCAAGGCTTTGGGCACGGTCAAGCTGATTCCCAACCTGAAGACAAATGGTTCTATGTCATAAAGGTGTTAACCAAATGGTGATCGCCATTTGGGAGAGTGTACATTGCCAAAACTAAATAACGGCGATGTACACTCATAGCGACGTCAAAACCGGCAATGGGAGTACATGAAATGCAGGGGGCTGCACCCACCCCCACTTAAAGATTCTCAACTCCAGGGGGGTGTATGTCTGGGGGGTGTAAAACTTATGAAGAATAAAAAAATGGCACAGCACGAAAAGCGTTCCTGCCCCAGAACTGAACCTGGCACCCTCCCAACCCCAGCCTGCCACCCTACCGACCACACCACACAGCCAGCTCGACAGTCACCGCCACACTACCTCCCACATACCCTCCCTCCCCTTCCACCCATTATGCGGTGTGGTCCCTCCCCCCCATGCACATGTGTATGTATACAGGCATTCTGTCACCATAGTCGCCTACTCCCTTATCCTGTCGCTACCCTGCCAGATAGAAAAAAACACAGGCGCCGTGATTGAGTCACCCATTTTGCAGTCACTCAATCACGGTCACCATGTTTACAGGATACTTGGACAAATTCCAAGTACACTAAGCATATTGCATTTCAGCTGGAGAAGGAACTGGAACAGCTACAACTGAGGGAGCTACTTAAGGAGGCTATTTATCAAGTGTGGGCAGTTGCAATAAGCAGTAGCCAAACACACTTGACTCTAAATGCTATTCAAGTAAAGGAACACATTTTAGAATATGAGAACCAATGAGAAACCAGAGTCTTAAATCTAACTAGAATCAAGCCAGCTGAGATGGAACAATCAACCATGAGTACTGAGCAAATCAAGCATACATCTTTAGACCACAGACCTGTCAAGAAGGCACCAGTCTGGAGGAGAAGGAGATTCCACACTGTTCACAATTCACTTAATGTAGTTCATGAACCCACACTGCAAATAAGTCAAGTAATCTCCAGCTCAGAAAAGGCTAATTCCACACCTCAAATAGACCCTGCCCCTGACATTCCAACAGTTGAATTACCACTATGCAGGGCATTAGCTTCACGCAATGAGATGCACGTGGTTGAAGAGATCTACAGGCAGGAAATGGAGGAGAGGCCATGGAGGTTTGTGCTTCAGATAAGCAGTAAGACATGTTGGGGGATGCAGTATGCTTATCTAACTGCATGTCTAGGAGCATAGTGAGAAATGAGACCACTTACAGAGGGCCTTTGGTCCCTGAAAGTGTGGTTAGATCAGTATAATGCACAGCCCCAGAATGTCTTATTGTGTTTATAAACTGGGCAAACCAAGAACATTTAATAACAAAAAACTGCTACTTCAAAAACTGTAAACAAGTATTTGCTCTTGTTGAAAGTAACTTTCAAAATGTAGTCCCTCCCCAGCTGTTGATTAACTATCTATTCACAAATTTAGTAGAAGGAAGTTTTTTTTTTTATCATGGACTGCAAGAATTCAAAATTCTGCAGAATTGTACTGGTTGAATGCTCACCTCTCCCCCCACATAAATCTACACAACAGAAGGCCTCTGTGAAGCCAAGGATTAAATTTTATCTTGCAATCAGCCAATACTTCCCTTGTAGGCAGGCAAGGATGGGGCTGGGGTATCACATGGTCATAGACGAAACTAAAAAAACTGTGAGAATTACTTAATTTTTCTAATTTGTGTACACTGATACACAGAAATGTGAAGGCAGAGAAAGGACCCACGGCCCATCTAGTCTGCCCAACACCCTACCTTCCCCCTTCTGTTATGCTTCCACCCTCTGTTTCCAACCCTTTAAATCTATCTCAAGCCCTCTTGAACCCCTCCACCATTTCAGCTGCCACTACCTCCTCCAGCAGCTTATTCCAGGCATCCACCACCCTCTCCGTGAAAAACTGCCCCCTGACATTACCTCTGTATTGCCCACCTTCCAGTTTGAGGCTGTGTCCCCTCATGTTCGCTCCCTTCTTCAATTTGAACAAGCTATCACCCTCCACCATATTTATTCCATTCAGATACTTAAAGGTCTCAATCATGTCCCTCCTCTCCCTCATAGTCTCCAGAGGGTACAAATTCAGCCCTCTCAATCTTCTCTCATAGGGTTCATCCTGCATCCCTTGTACCATTTTGGTTGCCCTTCTCTGTACCCTTTCCATCAACTCAACATCTGTTCATAGGTGAGGTCTCCAGAACAGCACCCCATACTCCAGATGCAGCTTGACCATGGTTCTGTATAACGGTATTAGCACCTCCCTCTTCCTGCTATTAAAACCCCTCACAATGCAGGACAACATTCCATTTGCCTTTTCAACTGCCCTGCTACACTGGCTGTCCACCTTGAGGTCACGTGATACCATAATCCCCAGGTCCCTTTCCATTTCCTTCTCCTTAAGCACCCCCCCCAAGGGAGTAAGTTTCCCTCCTATTCCTCCTCCCCAGATGCATCAGTGAGCACTTTTGTGCATTAAACTTCAATTTCCAGGTGTCAGACCACCTCTCCAGCCTCTCCAGGTCCTGCCTCATGGCTTGCACCCCACTAGGGGAATCCACCCTATTGCAGACCTTTGTATCATCTGCGAACAGGCACACCATCCTTCCAGACCCTCTGCTAGGTCACTAACATAGAAGTTAAAAAGTATTGGTCCTAGTATTGACCCCTGTGGCACCCCATTGGTCACCACCTGTTCCCTGGAATGTATCCCATTTACCACCACTGTCTTTCTCCTTCCTTTCAACCAGTTTTCCATCCATCTGGTGATCCTGAAGTCCACCTCTAGTCTGTCCAGCTTATGCACCATTCCACCATGCGGAATGGTGTTGAAGGCCTTACTGAAATCCAGATAGGCCATGTCCACCGCTCCTCCCTGGTCCACTATCTGTGTCATCCCATCGATAAACTCTATCAGGTTAGTCTGATAGGACCTTCCCTTGGTGAAGCCATGATGCCTCTCATCCTGCATGCCATTCATCTACAAGTATTCTATCAACCTGATCTTAAGTTGTGTTTCCATTACCTTCCCCACCACTGAGGTAAGACTAATGGGATAGTAGTTTTTGACATCCTCCTTCCGGGCCCCCTTATGTAGTGCGACCACCTCTGCCCTCTTTCAGTCCATTGGCACTTCCCCTGTGACCAAGGACAAGTTAAATAGCCTCGCCAGATGTGGCACCAGTTCATCCTTCACCTCCTTGAGAACCCTTGGGTGTATTCCATCAGGCCCCATTGCCTTGCCCACCCTAAGTCTACCCAGCTCTTCCCTTACTCCTTCAGCTGTGAATTCTGCCACACTCACCTGCCTGTGGCTGTCACCCTCCCCAGCCTGTCCTGGTCCCCTGCCCTCTCTTTCTTCGGGTGAAGATTGAGGCAAAAATGTGTATGTGTGTAAGAGTGGATTACAGTATAAAAGAAAGAACAGTTAATTGATGTGTTTGTTCTTTTTATTTTGGGGGAGTTTTATTTTAAGGCCTGTATATTCTTAGTGAGTAAAGTAGGCAGTCATGTTTGTAAAGGAATCTTTAAAAAAAAGGTATTGATTTTGTTAGTGCGTACTGTCCTGATTGCCAGCACATTTTTACTTGTGCATTTGACAGATCTTAAACATAGGTGCCAACCAACCAGGATGCAAGATTGTCCCTACCCATTTTATAATGGAATATGAGGAACCAGACTTTCCTATAGAAACACCATCACTGGACATTGAGCCAGAGGAGAGGGGAGGCACCCCATGTCTTCCAGGCTGAGACTGTTGAACCGAAACACTAAGAAAAAGAACTGCAACTAATCTTTAAGTTTAGTAATGATGCCTAGGATGTCTCTACTAATATTCCTCTACATGTGGTGCACAGAAGCATGCCACTTAAAGCAGGTCCAGACATTTATGATCCATTGGCACATTGGCATACCATCCCAGAGGATTTCTAAGTACCATTAGACCAGCCCTTAGCTGGTATAACAGTACTTAAACCTTTGCCCTCTGGGAGGGTTTTGAGAATACCACCTTAGGGAATATGGCAACCTATGTCTGCTGCAAGCCCTCAGTGCCATGCTGCAGCCATTCTGTTGTGCAAGGCTGACACAAGCCCCCTTTGATGCATGCAGCCTGCATTTGATGCAGGCTGCTTTTTAGAATAGTTTCGGGTGTAATATTTGACACAAGGTGCCACTTGTGTGATTTATGTTTGACGCAGACATCCTGCATCATTCATTCAGGCCCTATATCTCTGAAACAAGACTTTTATACTATTTCAAAATCTGCTGGACTTTCAGACTTTTCAAATTTGAACTATATGCATTATCATACAGTACATTTATGAAGTAATCTGTGTAAGCAACTGATAGTAAAGCTACTGATTCTGGTGTTTGTATTTTAATATTTCGATTACTTGGAGTGTGTGAGCATACCTCTCAACTGTCACACATTGAGGAACGTCACTCATTTCCCCTCAGAAATTCTTTGTCCCACATTGGGAAGGTGATATTCCACATTTCCCACTGAGACTTTAAAGCAGAAATTAATTATACTCTATTATGATCAGTTATCAGCAAACTTTAAGAACATTAGTGCAGTGATAACCATAGTGTTCTGAGCTTGCAGTGCCAAGTTTGAAGATAAGTCACACATTTTGGTCATTTGTCATACATCTTGTCACACATTTCAGTGAAGAAAGGTTGAGAGGTATGTGTGCGAGGTGTGTGATTGTTTAGTACAGTTGACTGCTTGTGTAGGTAATCTGGTTTGAATGGTGGTGTGTTTGTTATTTATAAATTTTACTTCAGGTTTATGTGTGTTGTTAGGCAGTTGTAGTGGGTGGGTATATTACTTTTATTTATTCTAAAAGTGTTGGTATAGGATTTTGTAAGATGTGTTGTATAGAAGTCAGACCTGTGTTTGTTTAGTCTGCTGAACAACTACAAGAGTGGTGTCCCTTTGGGGGCTCCCTTGTTTCCTCTTGGCAGCCATGACTGACTGCAGTAGGGGGTCCTCAGGGGGCTCTGCTCAAAATGTAGATTCATTCTCTGGGTAGACATGGGTGGCAGGATCAGAAGTGTGGTGCATAGGAGGCACATGGGGAGTAGACTATTTCAGGGCAAGGGCCTCCCCCATGCCTGTCCCCTATTCCTGGAACTACTGAAATTTTTAATCAGCATGTGTCTAATGGACTGGTTGACTCCACTCCTCCCCTTTGGACCATTCTTTGAAACACCAGATCTGTAAGAAATATAAGAGCTGTGATGGAGGCTTTCATCTTGGATTCCTTGTCAGATCTGGCATGTATTATGAATTCTTGGCTGGGGGATGATTCAGGTCCTGTGCTCGAGGCATCCATCCCACCAGGTTATTCTGTGGTACATTGTCCTAGGTGGGACCACAGGGGTGTTAGGGTAGCCAACTGTTATAGATCTGCATTGGGATTGATGGCACACCCCATGGAAGAGATCAGGTCATTTGAAAGCATGGTGTTGAAAGAGGGGCTGAGTAAAAGTTGCAAGACCATGCTCTTAGATCATTCCTGGGGATATGGGTCAAACATCTTGCAGGGACTTGAGGGTTTCATGGCCAGCCTGGTAGATGAGTCACACAAACTCCTTGTTTTGGATGACTTTAATGTCTAGGTCAGCACTGAAATGCCTCTTTTTGGAAATCAGTTCCTCCAGGTGATGACCTCCTTGGGCTTTGTACAGGCAGTTGTCACTGGTACCCACCAGCACGGCCATGCCTTTGACCAGGTCTTCTCATTGGGTCTTGACAATAACAATGTCAGGGTTGATCCAGTCATTTAATGGGATCATCACATCATGCAGTTCCTTAGCAGGGCTCCTTCGTTAACCTCACCTGTGAAGATGGTCAGTTACTGCTCTTTTTAGAAATCTTGAACCTAAGGGTCTCCTGGTGGGTATACCGATGCTGCATCGACTCCCCAGTTCCAAAGACCATCACAGCGACAGGATTTAGGCAAAATCTGCACATCGCTGTGATGGTCTTTGCAGTTCCCGAGACTGCCTCGCAGGATGGATCACCCCTCTCCAGTCCAACTCCGACTTGGAGTTAGAATCCTAGAGACCAGGGGGTGTGGGGGGGTGGAGTCCCCCACATGGGGGATTCAGGGGGCACAGCCACTGCTAGAAACATGGGGGCATCCATGACACTGCAATGCCAACACTCGCGGCACTACAGCTGTCGCTGTTAGGGATGTCACCGTGTTAGATGTTGCAGCGGCATAGTAAAACCTCCTGGTGGCACTGAACATCTCAGGCATGGAGAAGGCCTGTGTGATGGGAGCTGAGACCATAGTGGAGGGTTATGATGTGGCTCTTGCCATGGCTATTGACTCCTTAGCACCTCTCTGTGTTTGTCACTTGATTTCCTGCCATAGGTTAGCATGGTTTTCTGGAGACCTGAGGCAGCTGAAGACAAAGGGGGGATGGTTGGAGCATTGTTGAAAGAAGTCATACTGAGAGGAGGACAAATTGGTGTTGAGAACACTTTATGATGGGTATCAACAGACAATCACTTAGAAAAAAAGTCAGTATTCCTTTCATGGGTGATTACTGCTGGAAAGAACTGAGTGGCTCAGCTCTTCAACATGGTGGACAGATTGTTAAATCTACTTGCAGTCCTGTAGAGTTTTTTCAACAATTAATTGTAAAGGGCTTAATCAGTTCTTTCTGGACAAGGTGTCATCTAACAGAGGTGGGATATCCTCTAGCAGCCTGTTGCTAGCTGACAGTGAACCGTTTTTGATGGACAGGGGCAATTCATCTTTATGGGAGAAGTTTGAGCCGGTGTTGGAGGAAGATGTTCTCTATGTAGTTTCTGGATTATGCCCCACCTACTGAATACTGGACCCTGGGCCAATCCAGCTTCCTATAGGGTGCTGGGGATAATGCAGTTCAATTTTAGTGCAGATTGCTAGGTGTTCGCTTGGGGAGTGGAATGCCCACATGAATATGCCCACACACAAACACACACACACAGGATTCCAGCTATGTGTGCAAATCAGTTTTCATTTTCCACATGTCTCTGTTTCTGTCTCCTTCTCCCCATTTGTCAGCTTTCAACCTTCTTACTAAGCCTTATTAAATAGCCCCCACTTGAGGACTCCTCATCACATTCACTCCTACTATGCCTTGTCCTACCCATCATTACCTTTTTGTTTTCCAGATTCTTTTCTTACCTTCCTATTATCACTTTTTCTCCTAGAGTCTCCCACTTCTTTCTTCCCCCACCCCTATATATATATATATATATATATATATATATATATATATCCCTTATTTTTCCCTTACCTCTCCACTAACTTTGTTTTTTTTAGATAATTCCTGAAGAAGACCTATGGTCGAAACGTCAATTTTAACACTAATTTCTATTTTCAGTGTGTATTGAATATTACCATTTTGTTTTGATTTCAGTGACAAAATGCTAAGAGATATACAGGGTGCCAACTCTGTACTTTCCCTAGACACCACTGCAGACCAGACTCTGAAAAGACCATCCATAGCTGCCATCACTGGCAGGCGTGGAGGTCCCCAACAATTCTTAATGGACCATGCCAGACAATGCTATCTATGCAGTCCCAACCTTATCCCACACATCAGGTCCTGTCATCCTGAAAAAATACTTTGGAGTATGAGTGGTACAAAAATAAACCTTAATTCACCATATAAGTTGGAAGGTTAAAATATGCATTTTTGGGGTACATTGATCCTCCTAAAAAGAAACAGAGGTAGTATAGTGCCATGCCAGTATACTGTTTCCCCTGGGTTGATGAAAGGACAGTGTTAAAAACTATGTCATTATTGGGGCAGCACATGTTAAAATCAGTATATTTGTGCCTAGTATATATAAATAAAAATGTTATAAATTGTTCTGCTTCCCAAGCCCCTTAGATTTGTTTAGCCCCCTCCCCAAAGAAATCATAGATCTGCCCCTGGCTCACTTGATATTGTATGAAAACATCCAGAAGGGTAGGTCTCTGGTTGATAACAGGGTGGGAACTGAGAGTGTCTTTCTCTGCCTGACTCTGTTCATTGCCCTGTGGGTGGAGGTAAGGGCATGGTGAGGTGCATGATGATGTTGCCTACTGTGTGTGCAGAGTAACTGTAGGACTGCTTGACTGAATGTTTGCTGTTGTGGTATTCTCTGGTTCAGGGAGCAGAAAGAGGAAGAGAGGGGACCATGGTACAAAACAATGGGGAGGCACACTGTGTGTGAATGCATTGCAGTCTTTTTTTTTTTTTTGCTGTTGCAGAAAGCAAAGTGTGAGCAGGATAAATGTTAAATAGTAAGTGTATTTCTTGACTTGCATTTTTTCTTGTAAGTGATCAAAATATAGCATTATAACTGTGAGCTAATGCAACCATCTATGGCCTAGAGCAATTTTGAATCAATTTGTCCTGCTGACTAGTGCAAAAAAAGGTTATGGTTGATCCCTGTAAATGAGCATATTATTGGCAATTTAATTTTGTTTGTCGTTTCACCCCAAATTCCTTATTATTTGTCCCTAACCCTTAAATACACCTTCTGCTATTGCATCAGCTTCATGTATAGTTTCCTTTACATTTACTGAATGTCTAACTGTTATTATATTTTAAACTTACATGACATACAGCAAACTGTTAATTTTGTGGGTGTTATCCATTGTGTTAATCCCTGCCATTGAGTGGGAGTGGGAAATGTCCTATTTTAGTTTCCTGTTAGGACAACTCTTGTACCAATCCTGCCATGAATCTCCTGCTAGGTGGAGACACTTGGTTACTTGTCTGGACTCAGATTAATACTTCATGGCCCTAGGGTCGTCAGTTCCAAGAACCAAAGTGTTATCACATCAGAAGGGTGATCCAATATGAGCGACTCACAAGTGAGTGAGTCATATTGAGTGAAGTGGTGAAGGGCTACCCTACAAGGGTAGCAACCTGGTTGATGGCGACCATGGAGAAGGGCGACCAGAAGGCAGGAATAGCAAGGAGAAGGAGAGGGATAGGGGAGAAGGTTTCTGTAGGGCAGTGTTCCTAGTGCTGCCGATCAGGCCCGTGTGGTGTGGTGGTGAGCATGGCTGGCTCCAGAATAGGAGGTTCTGGATTCAGGGATTGGACGGGGACAAAACTTTTGCCGCTGCCTGCGGCACATGTTTTTTTTATTCTCTTTAGGAGTCTCACCCCAATCCCCAACATGCACCCCCCCTGGAGATGAGAATCCTTCAGTAGGGGGGGTGAGGGGGGTAAAGTCCCCTATGAGGAGGGTGTGGGGGCACAGCCCCCCCCACATAAACATTGAAAACTACTTGCTGGAAGGAGTGTCGCCATTGTGTGTATATCGCCGAATTGCCTTTCGGCGATATACACTCGCCATACTAGTGATCGCTCATTTGCATTCACTCTTATGACGTGGAACCATCAAAGGTGGCATCCAACTGCAATAAATATTGGGCTGCACCACACTTAGGGGGACAGCAGTTGCACATGAAAAGATACATATGTGTCAGGCTCATTTTTCTCACTTAAGTTTACATTTAAATTTTTTAATAAAAAAACATGTCTTGTATAGTACCAAATGCAGTATTGTTCTGATACAAGTTGGGTGTAGTACTTAAATGAATTTATGATATGGTTAGGGAAATGCTTCATCTTGATTGGCTGTTACCTGTGCATTAGATCTGTCTAATGCACAGATAAAAGCAAGTACCACCAGCCTGGATGCAGCCCCATAAGAAATTGTTGTGCACTTCGGCCCAGTGAGGTGGAAGGCTGAAACGCTGGCACCTTGCCTCCTGTCATGTTAGTGTCCTGGGTTTGGGAATGGACATGGGTCACTTGGGGGTCATCTGGGGGAGGAAGCATTGAGAGTTTGAAGGAGAGCTCTTCTTCCTCCGGGAGGGGGGGAAGTCACCATAACTCACTGCAACACTGCCACCTGGAGATGTCAGGGTGGCAGTACAAGTCTGGGCCCATGAGGACACAGGTCCACAGCTAGACATGTTATGACTGAGGTGGAGCTCACCCACCACATAAACAGCACAGTCTGGGCCCCAGAGGAAACCTAAAAATCAAGGTGGAAAAAAAACATTGCTGCAGGATAAAGTCTGGTCCCTCACAGGCCCTGCACCGGTGATCAGCACCTCGCCACAGTCCAGAAGCCAGGATGTTAGTGGGAAGGTAAGATCTGGAGAAGTCGGGAGATTGGGCTAGGGGGACCACATGGAAGGTAGTGTGCCAAGGGTGACCGGAGGCATAAAATGTATTTACAAAAAAGAAATCACTGTGCACTTGCAGATTTAAAAAATGTTATGAGTCATAAACAGCTGCCATTTTTTTAGCACTAAACATTTCCAGTGTTTTAACTTATCCCAAATGCAGAACATTATAAATACAATTACACCATTGCATTTGTTAGAATTGCTTTACTTTCTTCCTGACAGTTTTAAAATAGTTGTACAGTATTTGCTTTGTGAACTCTGGTTTCACATCCAAAATGCAGCAGCTGCTGCTCGATCATTTACCAGACATTTTACTGCTGATATTCCCTATCCCCTGCAGTCATCAAGCGCATACAGATCCAGACAAATAGTTAAAACAAGATAAACAAAATTTAAAAATAAAGTCTCAAACTTTCAACTCTCTTTTTCAGTATTCCATCTTCCTGGCTTATTTGTTCACACCTGCACTCTTACTCCAAATATTGACAGTCAGACTGTACCTGGAACCACAGCAACTCTTGTTCTAATTTCTCTCCCCCACACATACAGAGTGCTAAGAATGAAGAACAACTAAAAAAATCACAGTTACGTTCAGCAATGCCACGACCAAATCAAAACACTTCCCTCCATGTTAACTTCTGAATTTTCTCCGCCACCCATGCTTGGCACCAGCATTGCCGAAACCAAACCACAAGACCTCAAGTCTGACTAACTTGCTGACACATTGCATTGTGATGTGAAGAAGCTGTAGCTATTTGTGAGGGATTGTGTGTATGTGTGTAGGTGGGGTGAGTTGCACTAAAGACTGCAGTAAGATAATAATAACATTACAACTGTGGTGGCCAAAGTAGGGCAACTGTCCTGGTGGCCCCAAAAAATACAGCAATCATTTGCAGGTGGAGGAACTGTTTTACAGAAAAATACATTAAAGATTTAAGTTTTTTTAAATGTAAACATAAAACATGTAATTGTTTCATGGATGTAAAATAAAGGGACCCATTTTATAAGTGCAGTAGGATACTCCAGGGATGTGCCTTAGCCAGGAGCTGAATGCACTCAGTTTGCTGCCTTGTGCATTACTACACCCCTGATTATGTGTTAGAACTGACCTCAGCACACACCATTGTGTTTATTGCTTCCATGTACAATTGTTTACATTTTGTCTCACTTTCTATTGCATTACTTGTATCTAAGTATGCAACTTGCATGAGAAAACATCTGCGTCTAGTTCCAAATGTAGACTTTTTCTCATGCAAGTCATGTACTAAAATGATGATGCATTTCACCTTTTAGTTATGCTTTTTGATATGTTACTTGCATGTATGTGCACAACCTGCAAAAGAAAATTACTCTTACATAGATATTGAATTGTTCTTATACAGCTCACGTACTTTGATAAATTTGTGTATCACATTTTCTCAAATGTATTTTGTTAGGTAAATGTATTTCAAGCATTTTTATGTTGGCTCGCGCGCTTGTGCAGGAGTCAACATATTGCAGTAGTAGCAGATTTGGAGGTGCGGTCACTGTGGGCGAATGCAGAAGGCACATCAGTAGGTGCATCAATCATTCACCAATCAGCCAGTATGCTGGTGCCACACCAGCAATTCAAAATGTAGTCACCAGCTCTAAGAAAAGGTCTCATTGCAGCGACACAATAACACGCCTCTCGACGTAAACATGGCGGCACTGACTGATGCATCCCAAATTCAGGGGTGCCCAATCCCCCTGTCACATGCCTCGACCCACTTCATTTGCCGATGGGGAAGCCCACTCCCCATCAGCATGATGACCCATTCAAGTGCGTGACGAGGGGGTGCCCAGTCTCCGTCGGTTACAGTTCCCCCTTCCCTGTTTATTTTACCAACAGGGCATCCCACTCCACATTAGCATAATGCCTCTCCTCATCTGTTGTGTGCCAAGGGGGTTGCCCAATCCCCCTCGGCTCTTGCCCCCCCTTTCGTATGTGCCAACGGGGGTGCCCAATCCCCTGTTGGCTACAGACCCCTCCCCAAAACAATCAGGTGGCATGCTGGGAGCACACCCCAGTGTGTCAAATGTCCCTGAAAAAAAAAAGTCCCACGATGGTCCACCCCCTTTTTTTTCACCTGTAAAATAGAACACAGTCCATCACAGTCTCCCTGCCTCCACCCTCAACCCACCCCACCCTCTGTGCATCCTGCCTCCCCATCCCCCCTTATCTTTTACTTACCTCCGGAGTCTGGCGTGACCATCTTCGGTGGACTGGGAACAAGTCTGCACTCTTCAAAGCCCACTGCAAACTGAAGAAATGCCGGTAAGCTGTATAATGGCATAAATAGGGTTTTATTTTCAACTTTGGTTCTTATCTCTGGCATTTTTTGGAATTTTAACACCAAATGTTTAACATGGGGTTATTGGGACCCCTCCTCATGAATCCAGTTACTGTCATGGTGTTATTCGGTCCTGAAAGGTGATTTTGCAGTCACTGTGTAGTATCACCTTTTGGGACCGATTAATGAAATGACAGTGCCACTGTTCATGGGGGGGGCTCTCAAAAAGCCTATGTTGCAAATTTGGCGAAAAAAATAAAAAAAATGGCCGGTTTACAAGAGTGTGTTGCTCAGTTTCCATGCACGCTCATAACTTCGTGAATTTGTAATATTTTCACTCCAGATTTTCAAAATTAGCATTTTTCCACACCTCATTATGAACAGTACAGCTGTCATTTTACATATCCTGGCCAAAATTTTGTGACTGAATCAACATTTTTGTCTGACCTTTTCCAAAGGTATTGTACTTGTCTCTGAGGACTTTGAAGATCAAAGGAAACATACAGACAAAAGGATTTCACACATTGCATATGCCTTATGTCTGACCTACTCCCAAGGTATTGTACTTATCTCTGAGGACTTTGAAGAACAAAGGAAACATATAGACAAAAGGATTTTACACATTGCATATGCCCAGGCCACAGTATATCACCTTTCAGGAACTTTAACATATTATGTGATCCTGGATATCAACAGTACTTCTCTTAAACCCTCTGGCACCAAACCCTCCCAGTCTTTTTTTTTCATTTTTCTCTGTACTTCGCCATAGTGCTTAGCTATCCACTTTAGCCCACTAAAATCCGTCCCCCACCACCCTCCTATTGCCTCGCCACCCTCCTGACTGCCCAGCCCACACTACTTCTGCTCTCTCCTGCCTCGCTAAAAAATGCTTTGGCTTAGTCCCACCACCTGTTCCTGCTCACCCCTCACCCTCCTTTTCCCTTTATGCCAACTCCCCTCCGCCTACCCTACCCTCCACCTACTCTCACCTTTCTATACTACTACCCGAAACATTGTACCATGGCTTTTACTCTGAAGTCTTAAACAAACATCACCCAATTAATACCTGGGTGCAAAGAGCCATATTTCCTAATTGGAAACTGCCACATCATTATAACTCACTAACGATCACCCTCTACTGGGACTCCAGAAGACAATCCAGCATCTTAAAAGCACAAGCAGAAACTCACTCCAACCTCTTATGAACTACGAATGGCATCGCTGAAACTCCTGCTCCTCCTACTTTTAATATCTGGTGGGATACACCCAAACCCTGGTCCTGTTGCACTGAAGCCGACAAAAACAGGGAAAGTTGGTAGTGGTCTCTCCATTATCACTCTAAATATCTGCAGCCTCCTTCCCAAATTGGCATCTCTTCAAACTCGCTGGACAAAAAACCCTGATATACTAGCCATTGTGGAACCCTGGCTATCTCCAACACCCGGATCATGCGGTCTGCTTGAAGGCTACAATCTTTCAGACTCGACCGGGCAGAAGCAAGAAGGTGGGGGCTGTGCTATCTACATAAAGGACACCTCTCCTGTCAACGCGGCAGCTTCACCCCCACAAATACGCAGATGCAACTCCTCCCTGTCAAACTGCTTCTTGGTGCACAAAACAGTTCTCACAGTGGCCGCAGTCTATATCCCTCCAAAAGACCACCGTGCCAGTATTAAGTCTGTACTTGATTTTGTTAGTCTGCAGCCCTCTGAAAATGAGCTCCTCCTCCTCGGGGATTTCAACATAAACTGGCTCGCCTCTGACACTGGCTCTTACAAAGATGACATCCTAGCAGCAAACCTGACTCAGATGGTAACCTCCCCCACCCGGAAAAATTACAAAACTGGTACAAGCACCCTTATTGACTGGGTTCTCACAAATCACCCTGACCGGATAAAAAACATTAAAGTCCTTCCTGACTCCCTCAGTGACCACTCCCCAGTGTCCTGTACCTGGTCTAATAAATTTCTCAAGCCACCCCCAAAGTTATAACAAGCAGAGTATTGCCTTATGGGAATCTTATCAAGTTGAAAACCCATCTCCTACAACAGGACTGGCGCAATCCTTGAATCAACTGATATTAATACCGCACTAGAATACTTCATTAAATCTTTTCAACTCTGCATGCGACTTATACGCCCCAGTAAAAAAACGTAAAATCAAAGTGCTATCAAATCCATGGATTACTGCCAAACTACTTGCCGAGCTCAAGGTTCGGGACCACCTCTGGGCAGTTGCCAGAGACACAGGCTCACCTCATGATACCCTAAAATACAAGCAGGCACGAAATAGATGTACCACACAAATTAGGCAAATGAAGAGCGCCTATTTCAAAAATGCCCTTGAATCCACCTGGGGTGATGGAAGACCTTTTTGGGACAACATCTGAAACATAATAGGTAAACAATCAAAATCGTCACCTACCATTATGAAAGTTGATGGATCCACCACTCTTGACCCAAAGTCTATTGCAGATGCACTTAATAAGACATTCACAGACCTTAGTGGGGTCCTCCCCCCAGATTTCTTCTCGGACTTACCTGTGCCTAGCCTAGTATCACAAAACACCCCTCGTGACGAACCACAATTTTACTTCAAGAAAATCAAAGTGCACGAAGCAACAAGTACATAAGAAAGGCCTG
This sequence comes from Neoceratodus forsteri, assembly GCA_016271365.2. Classification (NCBI taxonomy): domain Eukaryota; kingdom Metazoa; phylum Chordata; order Ceratodontiformes; family Ceratodontidae; genus Neoceratodus; species Neoceratodus forsteri. The sequence continues at coordinate 1,207,967,868 of CM057453.1, read as the reverse complement.
CTCCAAATCCAGAACAAGTAGTGACACGCTAGATCTAAAAATCCTGTCTCTCACCCTGAATGAAGTAATTCACCCCCTTGCAAAAATTCTTAATCTGTCACTTTGCCAAAGTCAATTTCCCAACAAATGGAAATCTGTCATAGTTACGCCAGTGCACAAAGGGGGGACAAAACCTCAACAGGAAACTATCGACCAATATCAATACTCCCTCCCCTCTCCAAAGCACTTGAACGAATAGTGGCAGACCAACTCTGATTACCTGGACAAAACAATCTACTCTGTAATCAACAGCACGGCTTTAGGAAAGGACATAGTACAACAACAGCCTTACTTGATTTCTCTGGAGAAGTCCACTCAGCCCTGGACAAAGGGTGCCAAACAGGTGCAGTCTTTATCGATCTTACAAAGCTTTGACACAGTCCATCATGGCCTACTTACCTCCCTACTTTCTAGCCTAGGCCTGGCCGAAGGTCCTTGTGCTTGGGTAAAAGTTACCTGTCAAATCGGTCACAGGCTGTAAAATCTCTAATGAACTCTCCAACTTCAAACCAGTTCTCTCGGTGTACCACAGGGATCAATTCTTGGACCACTCCTCTTTAGCCTGTTCCTTAATTCCCTCCCAGATATCTGCCAGGAGAAAATAATCTTATCGCTGATGATGCTGTAATCTCTCTTCCCACAAGGATCCAAACTCCCTACGAAAAAGCCTGCAACTTGCTTTCTCTAGTGTTGAAAGGTGGTTCCTGGATAGTAAACTTGTGCTAAACCACAATGAAACAAAAGCCATGCTCTTCTCCAATCACCAAAACAAAAATAGGCATACTCCACTCACCATACAAACCTCTGCGGAATTACACTGGACCAAGTAAATACTTTCAAATACCTTGGCATCACTTTTGACCAAGGGCTCACCTTTGCAACCCATATTGACAACACTCGAAAACAGTGAACCAACGCCTTGGAATACTATTCCATAACCGCCAATTTCTAAATCAAGCGGCATTGAGAATAGCTATACAGAGTTCCATAATCTCAGACATTGACTATGGCCTTATTATTTATGGCTCAGCTATCTCCACTGCTCTAAGGCATATCTCAATCACTCTAAATAAGGCCTGCCGGCTCCTCACGGGGGCTCAAAGACTGACTCACACGTGTGATCTGTACTATGAATCAGGCTGGTTGAACCTATCAGATCGTCTTATTTATCTCACCTGCTCAATGGCAAAAAAATCTATCTTGGGACTGACTCCATTATGCATTCAAAACCTACTCCGACTGAATTCTGGCTCACGACCCTCCACCAGATCTGAACGCCAACCTTTCCTGGTTCAGAGATGCCGGACTGCACAGGGACAAAGATCTTTCGCATACAGGGCCCCGACATGGTTCAATGCGCTTAGTCCACCTACTCTATCCTCAACCTCGCTTGAAGCTTTCAAATCCATGCTCTATGCCCACCTCACCACCACTAGCAACTGTGATTGCGCTAGATAAAGACTACTACTCCTCATGTCCATCCTCACATCTGAGGCCTCTTCCTCCCTGACTAATGAACCCTCTGGTACCTCTACTACTTCCTGTCTCCCACCCAAACTCACTCCCCCCCTTTTTTCCTGTCCCCTCTCACTTACTCTCCCGCTCACCACCTTTCCCTCCTCTCTAGTCTCCTTTTGGCGCCTAATGATCACCCTCTCCCTGGAAGTTTCCTTAACCTCGAAAATTGTCTACACGCTTGAACCTGTTATAGCTTGTTTTTCTATGAAACTTAAAAATGTTACTGCCTTAAACTGTTAATAGCAAATTTATGATGTAACTTTCCTGTCTGGTTTTACCTGTAATGTGTATCGTGCTTTGTTAAATGTTCTTTGTGACGTGGAACCTTTGTAAAAGAGCCCTGGCTCAAAGGTATTAATTCCTAGACTAATAAATTAAAACTAAAACTAAAATGTTTTCGCACATGTGGCGCAGAATACAGTGGTCGCTGCATGAAATCAGTTTTCAGGACAGTTTGAGGAAATGACAGTGACACTATTCATGAGTAGAGGTCCTAAAATGCCTATGTTGAAAATTTGGTGACAAAAGTCTATAAAATGACTGTTACAAGCGTACGTTGTGCAGTTCCCTTGCACCCTTGTAACTTTGCAAATTTGCAATATTTTCATGCCAGATTTTCAACACTGCCATTTTTTCACACCTCCTTATGAACAGTACAGCTGTCATTTTTCACATCCTGCCCAAAATGTAGTTTCGCACCTGTGGCGCACAATGGTGTGGTCACTGTGGGAAATCAACTTTGGGACAAATTAACAAAATCACAGTACCACTGTTCATGAGGGGAGGTCCCAAAATGCCTGTGTTGAAAATGTGGTTAAAACAAAATCCCAGAAAAGAATTGGATTATGGACATGTGTTGCACAGTTTCTATGCATGCTCATGACTTTGCCAATTTTTCATATTTTCACTCCAGATTTTCAACGTTGCCTTTTGTTTACACCTCCTCATGAACAATACAGTTCTCATTTTTTACATACTGCCCAAAATGTGTTTTTGGACCTGTGTTGCCAAATGGCATAGCCGCTGTGCAAAATCACCTTTCAGCTAACAAACTAACAGTGCCGCTCTTCATGAGGTGGGGTCACAAAAAGCCCATGTTGAAAATCTGGAGTGAAAATACCAACACACACCTATGGCATTAGGGTTTCCAGCTGTAACACCCCACCCTGTGCAGACTGACAGGCATCAGGAGTGTGACTTGGGATCATCAGCTATAATGCTCCCTATTCCACCCCACCCTGCAGCCAGTGACACACATCATGGTGTGCCTTGCAGTGTTCTGCCACAAAGTTCACCCCATTCTCCTATACTGCACCCACCTCAGCATATTTCCTTATGGAATGGGGTAAGTATAGCACCCAAAGACCCCAAAGTACACCACAAAAACTTGTCAGTGTCTACAGGGAAGGGTGAGATAAAATGGCATGAGCATTATAGCTGACACCCCAAAGGCTCACCCCAATGCCTGTCGGTCTCTGCAGGGTGGGTTGGCATCACTTCAATACTTCACTGCCATTCCTATTATGCATCTCTCTAACTCGGGCACTCCCAATGCCAATGCCAGCGAGACAACATTCAGCATTGACAAATGCTTGTTGTTATTCTTGCTATGCAAGTACATCAGAAGCAACATTTTGGTTTGTTCATCTTACTGAGCTAACTTGGAGTGCGAACTGTGGAGCTAAAGCAGGAATAAACAATAGGGTACTTCGAAACTGTTCGCACCAGCAACAACTTCCTATCAGGTTGTTTTCATCATGTAGGTGTTTAGGAGATCAGGTGTGTATTGACTTTTACTGTGGAAGACACTGCTCTCCAGGTTTTAGAAATAAAAGGATGTAGGACCCAGCTTTTTGGAGCTCCACGCTCAAATGCTGGAACATCAGCATCTGTAGAGCATATCATATATTGACTGCATAACACATCAGGGATCCAGAGTACCACCATGCATCTCAAGTGCCAAACTGCCAATAGGGTGATGTGTAAACATGTTAGCAGTCAGAGCTTAAGGACGTTATTGGTTCCTGCCCCCTCTAATGTCTGCAGGAGCGGGAGAGCACAGTAGATGGTTTATGGAAATGAAGGACCACAGACTGAAAGTGCATAGTGAGATAAAACCTTTTTCTGCAAATTGTCCTGGAAGGAAGCAAACTACAGTGAGCCCTGCTGAACATGTTACTGAGTCTGTAGAGTGACACAGGTTCAGCAGCAGACTTGAGGAACAGGGAGTAGGCAGATAGGGTTGGTGATTGCATCTAAGAGCATATCACCAATTAAGTCTAGACAACAAAATGGACCCCACTCACCAAAGCTTTACTTGTGTAACCCCCCTTCTGGGGCTTACCTTAAGTCCTCCCAGTTTTTGCCCCCTCAGGCTCCCGGTGCACCAGTGCTAGTGGCCGGCATGTTAGAAATGCCGCCGGCACTCGCATGTTCATGAGGGAATGTGTGCACTATTGCGACCGCTGTTGTGGTCCAAATTAAAAGGTTCCGGTGCCCAATTTGGCTACTGTACTGTAGGCACCAGAAACACTGCTGCAGCAGAGGAGCTGTTTTAAAATGAATAAAATTGGCAGCCACAGTGAGCGCTGCCTCCAGGGCTAATGGCAAAGATCAAGGGGCAAATAAACAGGGCAAAAGGAAAGTCCTCATAAATATCCATGAGCAATTGTAGGTATCAGGGAGCAGTGTGTTGTGGAAGCTGCGACTTCCTGGGGGAATTGTTGATCTGGTTAGCAGTGGACTTGCTGGAAAGAGGACTAATGGGGCTTTCAGCCAAGATGGAAAGTAAATTAAATTAAAGTTGCTCCTGGCTGCACCAGCACACTATATATGGGGACAGTGAATTGTAATGCTTGGGAAACTGTCTGCAGCCACCATTTTTAGTATTTTGCCACCAATCGGGAGTCAGGCTTTACCAAAAGGGCTTCTGGGGATTTGCCTAAGACTTGTGGGAAATGAGCTGGGACATTTTCTAAGCACCAAAACAACAGCTAGTTAGGCTCTGGGGACTGTTCAAGACAGGTCCAGCAGTCAATAAGGTCTTTAGAACTCTGCCCCATATAACAGGGGGCTCTGGCTGAAAGAGGTCAGATTTTGGAGAGACAGCCCGAGAGCTAGTGTGTGTGCCTCCGGGGAGCCTGCCAGCTCTCAGAGGTCAGGCATACCTGGCCTAGACTGTTTCTGGCCGTTAGTCTGCTGGTCCACATTTATCCAGTCTGGGTAGCTGCAGCCAGCAGCTGCAGGTCATATGATTCTATAATCCTGAAAAGAGAAGATCAGCCTGCATCCAGCCTGGAAGGACCGCAAAGAACCAAGTTTCCTTTGCATATAAATATGTGTGAGTTGTTCTGCTGCTGTGCTGCCGAGTAGTTCGAAAATGTTTCAGGTTGTATGTTTTCTTGGTCCGCTTTACGTTGTTTCAACAATTGAAGACCAGCATCGTCAACGAGGATCACGAGGGACTTCACCTACATCTGCATCCATCTGAGCATACAGGTCTTATTTCATCACAAAATCGCCTGGTCTGGAGTAGAGAGAGTAATCAATCAGGGTAGCTCCCTGCAACCAAGTTTCACATTTAAACTGTGTCATCTGATTAAAGTGTGTGTTGCTAATTGTTTTTGGACTGAGCCTTCTGTCTCTGGATTACAAATTAAGGGTTACAGTGCATGTTGTGTTTCTCTCTTCCTAAGGGCCCCGACAACAACTGCAATGCCAGCCTACCCCAGGCAACGCTTCAGGCCTGCTGGTAATTCCAATTGGGTATGTAGAGTGTGTCTGACTGTGATAGAGGGACTCTTAGAGGCATGCATGCTTGAGCTGACTTAATCAGTACTAGAATCATGCATCAGATTACACCCCCTTCCTTGTTTATGCCTCCAAATAAATCAGATCTGAATCATTTTGCATTTACACTAGTTGTGGAGTACCTCTGTATAGACAGCATTGCAATAGTGTTTGTTGTTGTGGCATATCTTATTTTACAGGGGGTCTCAAGGGCCAAGCCAGCTGACACAGCCCTGGTGGCAAGTGTAACAAGAGTTGGGTTGTTATTGCATTCCAGTGTTAATGGCTATTGTGTATTTACTGAATTGTCTAGGCTATTAGAGGGGAAAGGGGGGGTCACAGTGCCCCGGAGGGCTGTACCCAAGGCAGCTACACTACCACTAACCCTGTCCTCTGGGTGGAGGCACCCATTTCTAGTACCCGGGCCACTTAACCTGCACTTAGTCATGCTAGCAGGGGTAGTACCCCTTGGGGTAGTGCCACCCAGTGGTTACACTTGGTTTAAAAGTTTTTAAATTTTCAATTACTTTTCGTAGCCCCTCTGTCAATCAGACACACAAATCAACATCTTCCCAACAGTTCCTTGTTGCTTCATCAGCATTACAGTCTAAATATTAAAAAATGCACACATTTCATTTCTTTATTGATAATTTAATTGCTTCCAAGAGCTGCATTAACTGGTCTGAAGAGGGAGGATGTCAAGCTCTGCTAGTGCTGCAGCCTCTCTCTGGTCCCTGGACCCTGCTTCTTTTTAAGGAATGGTGCCTGTGTGCTGTAACACACAAAGCTGACACAGTGTGGCCCTGAAGCTGAGAAGATGGGAGGTATGATATTTAAGTGAGAAAATTCCAACCATCAGAACAATGGCCCCAGTTTGCTAGTGCCCACATACTGCCACATCCGCATCCTGGGATGTCAAGGGCGTGGACACCACCAGATGCCTGGTACTGAGGTTGAATCATGTAGGATAAGCAGTGACATTTTAATGAAGGGTGAGGCTGGGTGGCTGCATGAAGGCCAAACTGGGGTGACCTATGGTTAGATGGGCAGAAAAAGATCTGTATATAAAAACAGGATTATTAGAGATTTCTGCCTGTCAGTGTCACCATAACCATATCTCATCAGTAGCAATAACTAATCATTATTATGTCGACACTGCACAACTCAGGTCATTATAACAGGCCATTACCTGTCATATTAGTTATTAACACCTACCATCATGTAGAAGGAGGGACAGCCTTGATGGACCAAAAGCCCTTACATTCTCTGAATAACTTGATGCACTTTCCTTTGTGCAGGCCCACAAATGTTATATGTAATCATGGCAGACACATTGGCAAGTCCATACATCTCTGCATCTCCTATTAATTAAGGCTGTGTGAATACCTTTTCCTGAATATTCAGCCAAATGTTATGTATTTTCATAGCCAAATGTTCGAGAATTTGGATATTCGGGAACTGTGTTTAAAAATAAAACTACAAAAATACTCATCCCCCACCGTTGCTGAGTTCATTGTCCCACCCCAGCCATTAAATATTTAGCTCCATACTACCACCATTGCCAGTACTGAATTGCTCCCTCATAATGTGTATAACATCATTGTAATATCAGTTTTTCCTGCCGCAGTGTACAGCCATCACAACCGTCCAACCTCTACAGCCAGTCGCAGGGTTGGGCAACAAAAAGTGCTTTCCTGCACAATACAGTGTATAAATATTTCCTCAAGTCTCCACATCACCCCACCGAGGAAGTACCCTCATACCACAATCTCCCCAGCACCCAAGTAGCTGTTCTCCAAGGTAACTGGCACAACCCACCCTCCTCCACAGCCATCCACCTTGTAATGAATTAAAATGCTCATTCTGTTTCTATAGAAACCCAGCTTATCAAGTAATTAATTTCAAAACTAATAACTATAAACAAAGTGTTTATTCTTAAATATAATAAGCCCATATATATTTTGACCTTTTCTAAAAACAGATTTTGTTATGATATTTTATAGTGCTTGAAATTGTATTTCAAAAGCAATAACTTTTGAACTGCTAGACTTAAAAACTTAGGCCCAGATATTCAAAGAAGATAATTCCCTGACACATGCCCCTGGGCCATATTGAAAAGGGGTTGATGCACTGCGCAAGTCTGGATATGCCGCAGAGTAAAGATAATGTACGCGAACCATCTGGATGAGATGTGCTGTGCAAAGTAGTTAGATATGGAAAAATCATGCCTAAGTCATAGCCACCACCAAGTGGGTTGTTGTATTGCACAGTGTAACACAGCAGCCCAGCCCCTTGGGTGGCTACCCTCCCCAAGCCCCGATCGTAAATGAAAGAAATGTACCCCACACATCTCTGATAGTCTAGTGTCCTCCACTCCCATACCCAAACCCTGTCTGAGTCATAAAACATATCTAAAATACCTTGGTAGTCCAGTGGTAACCCCCTCCCTCCCCAAACCCCATCCAATTAATATTGGTGGTACCCCATTCATAGACAGGTCTTCCATCCTTGAGCATCTCAACAACCACTTTGCCATTGCTGGTCTAGCTTTTGATACCTCTTCAGCCAACAATCTCTGCTCTCAACTTGGCATGCTTGATCAAAGAGTACCTGTTCATGACTCTATGCTCTCCCTGCAGCCTGTATCCCTGAAGGAGGTCGAAGACCTTCTTTTACAGCTGGACACAAGGAAGAGCGCAGGAGCAGACTTCCTGGATCCTCTCTACCTACAAATTGGTTCTCATGTCTTGACTGTGCCACTTACACAGCTTTTTAAGTTATCTCTCACTCAGGGTGTCCTCCCTCCTTTATGGAAAACCGCCCATGTAATTTCCTTGTTCAAATCTGGAGACCCTTCTGACCTTAATAACTATAGGCCAATCTCGCTACTACCTATTCTATCCAAACTGTTGGAAAAAGTTGTAAGCAATCAACTCAGAAACTACCTAGAAGCTGAGAACCTGCTTAATCCCCTACAATCAGGCTTTAGATCTTGACATAGTACCATCTCAGCTTTCGCTAAAGTAACTAACGACTGGCAGCGTGAATTGGATAATAAGAATTTTGTCTGCGTAGTATTTTTAGACCTGAGCAAGGCTTTTGATACTGTGGACCATGAACTGCTTCTTACAGCACTCTGGAACACTGGTCTAAACCCATCATCTTTGAGATGGTTCTCTAATTATCTTGCGGGTCGGCTCCAGCAGGTTAAGGCAGAAGGGGAATTTTCACCATTAAAACCCTTAGTGAGATGTGTACCACAGGGCTCTATTTTAGGACCATTACTCTTCATGATCTACATTAATAGTATCAATGTCAGTATCGAAGCTGCTAACATTCATCTTTTCGCTGACGACATGGTGTTCTATGCCTGTAGACCATCCCTTGAATCTGCATGTAGTGACCATCAACATGACTTCAACCAGCTCCAGCATCAGCTCCTAAAGCAGAAACTACTTTTAAATGGCAAAAAAACTAAGGCAATGATATTTTCTCCTCGAGTTCATGTGACAGATCCCATAATGGCACCTCCAATTGTTACACTTCTGGGTGAACCGTTGGAATTTGTAGTAAAGTTCAAATATTTAGGGGTCTGGATTGACCATAGACTGTCCTTTATAGACCACATAGATGAGATGATAAAAAGGCTTAGGCAGAGACTTGGTCTCTTCTATAGAATCAACCACTTCCTCTCAAGGGAGGCCAAGATGAAGCTGGTCCAAACCACCTTCCTGTCCGTACTAGACTATGCAGACTTTCTCTATAGTCAGGGTCCAGCCACTGCACTTTTGAAGTTGGACACGCTCTACCATAGAGCCCTAAGGTTTATTACAAGACTCCCCTACTCGACGCATCACTGCTTCTTATACTCAGTGGTGGGATGGTCATCTCTTATGCATTGGTGTCAGAGAAATGCGACACTTTGGACAGTTAGAGCCATCACTAAGAAGCTGCCACAATATATTTCTGATTGCATGATAGACAAGTACGTATTGAGAAGTGCTTCCTATATTACATTGTCTGTACCCAAGGTCAAATCACATTTTGGTAGGGCCTCAATAAGTTATAAGCTACCTCTATTGTGTAATAAGCTGCAAAAAACATTGAACGTGGTCCTCCCTATTACGCTGGCAGCTTTTAAATCACTATATGCTTATTCCTTTATTGAGCGTTGCATTTGCTTCCCTTAATCCGGGCTTATCTGTTAACAAGGGCTCAGGCTGTTTCCTGCCCCTCTCTCCTCATCCCCCCACTCACTGTTCCCTTGTTCCTTTATTTCAAATATCTCAGTTCTTCCTGTGATTGTGTTTGCAACCATGACCAACAGCTCATACAACTTCCCCTACTCCCACCACATTTCTGTCCTGTTACAGGGTATTGTAACTGCATCCCTCAGTTTTACCTGTTAGTGGATACAGATCCCCTCACACTCTCATTCTGGCTCCTGTATTTTGTTACCTCGGTTTAGCTGGCCTACTGTCCCGGTGGTTCCTCTTCCTTCCTTCCTTCCTTCCTTCCTTCCTTCCTTCCTTCCTTCCTTCCTTCCTTCGTTCCTTCCTCTTCATCCCTCTTATTTCATTCACTATCCGACTCCCCCAGCCCATTTTTTTTTATCCATTTTACTCTTCTCTGGATCTCTATTTCTCTTCCCTCCCCTGGTACTTTTCAGGCAATTCTGTTGGGTAATACTTTTATACATCGTTCAATAAAACTTTATATTTTCTGTAGACATTTTCTGTTTAGGCCTTGCTGTTGTTAATATTTTCTCATTGTAACTGTTATGGTTCTAAACTTTTTTTCTTACTATTGTAAACATTGTGTTAAATTATAACTATGTATACTGTCCAGATCCATCTTGAAAATGAGCATTGCTCAACGGTGTTCACCTGGTGAAATAAAGATTTTTGATTTGATTTGATTTGATTTATACATCGAAACACCCTGGTGGTCTAGTGGCCCCCCTTCCATCCCTGACCCATCTCCATAGAATAAACCCAAACCAAACTACCCTGGTGGTCTAGTGGTACTGCTCCTCCCAGCCCAGATCATATCATAAAAAGTAGTACCCTGATCTCCCTGGTAGTCCAGTGGACCCACCACTCCCCCACCCACTGACACAATGTTGTGAAAGAAAGCTCACAGTACACGCTGCAAGCCGTTTGATCAACAGTGCTGACCAATGGCATTGTGATGCATACTGTAAGCTGTCATTCTGTGACAGCACAGTTAGCAGGCAGCTGTGGAGATGTGTGGGGGTATACCATCACAGCAGTGACTCCGACACCTTGAAGACCACCACAGCGACAGGAATCAGGCAAAACCCACATGTTGCTGTGATAATAATAATAATGATAATTTTTAATTATAAGGCGCCTTTCAGTTGTCAAGGCGCCATACATAAATAACAGATTAAAGCAGTTAAAATCATTAAAAGAGATTCAGCTAGATCAGGACAATTAATTTAGTCAATATTCTAAAAATGCAGTTTCCCACAAAAAATCCTTCAAACTTCTCTTGAAACCGGCCACAGAGGTACACTCCAGCAACCGACGGGGTAGAGAGTTCCAAAGGGTGGCGGCCACATATGAAAAAAACAGAGCACCTGAGGATTTCTAAATCACCCTTGGAACCTCTAGCAACCCCTCATTGGCTGAGCGGAGTGATTGGTTAGGGCAATAAGGAACCAGAAGTTCTTTCAAATAGACTAGCCCAGATCGTGTAGGGCTTTGAAAGTCAGCAATCTGACTTTAAAGGTGATCCACCACCGAATTGGCAGCCAGTGCAGTTCATGCAGCAGTGGAGTAATGTGACAGGATCTACTAGAACCCATAAAAAGCTGGGCTGCAGCATTTTGCACTAGCTGCAGGTGATGGATTTCAACCCCAGAAGCCCTAGATAAAGGGAGTTGCAATAATCCAAGCACAAGGACTTGAAAGCATGGACTAAAGTTGGCAGATCGGCAGACAGAGCAAGATGCTGAATCCTGGCAATGTTCCTAAATGATAAAAATAAGTCTTGATGACTGCTGACACCTGCGAATGCAGTGTCAGCCTGTCATCAAGAAGTGCCCCCAGGTTCCACACCCATTCAGAGGTCGGGAGAGAAACGCCTCCAAGAAAAATTCTGGAAGATGCACCATCACCCGACCCCCCTATCTTTTGACCCGGGTCCACAACCAGTACCTCAGTCTTATCTGAGTTCAACCTCAGCCAGCTAGAATTCATCCACTCCTGGATTTCTTTTAGACAGCTGTTAAAGACCGAGAGAGCTCCCTCCTGGTCAGGGGCAAAAGAAAGGTAGAGCTGGGTATCATCTGCATAACAGTGACACCTCAGCCCATACCTGCTTATAATGTCTCCGATGGGTAGCATATACACCTCAAATAACATGGGTGACAATACTGAACCCTGAGGCACCCCACTTGACAAAGCCGTTGAATCTGAGGAAAAAAAAACGGACACAACTCTTTGTGATCTCCCAGTGAGGAATTATGGGAACCATCTTAAGATGGTTCCAGATATTCCACAAAGCACTCTCAGGTGTTCTGTCAACACCATGTGATCTACGGTGTCAAACGCTGAAGAAAGGTCGAGGAGAACCAAAATGGAACAACTCTTCCAATCTCTGGCCATCAAGAGATCATTGAGCACCCAAACCAGCGCTTTCTCGGTACTATGTCTTTTACGAAAACCGGACTGGAGGGGTTCATAGACGTCATGGATGGTCAAATGGTCTTTCAGTTGTGCAGCCACTACTTTTTCAATCACCTTCCCAACAAAGGGAATGTTAGAGATATGTCTGTAGTTTTCGAGACAGTCAGGGTCCAAGGTAGCTTTCTTCAAGAGTGGTGTCACCACTGCCTCTTTCAGGGAGCTAGGAAACTCACTGGATTCCAGGGAGCAACTGACTATCTGCATAAGGACTGGACCAATGATGTCAATACAACTCAACATTGGGGAGGTTGTTCCAGGGTCCAAACTACAGCACGTAAGGCGCATATGCTGGATGATCCTCATGACATCAATGGACTCCAGTTGACTGAAGGAACTCCAGGAAAACCGAGGCACTGTGATCTCACACCGGTCCACGGCAACCCTCTAGAGTGTGATGGCAGCAGTTTGGCCCTAATGTCGGCTACTTTATTTACGAAGAACCGAGCAAGCTCATTGCACTCCAATTGTGAAAAAACTTTCTGAACTTGCAGACAGACTGGGTTGCACAGTCTGTCCACTGTTCAAAACAGCTGAGCTGGTCAATTCTGAGCAACCACAATCTCCCTGGACAGGAATTCTGCCCTCTTATGGGAGATTGCAGATTGATAGACCAAATAATGATCCATCAATCTAAGGTGGTTGGCATTAAGGGTGGACTTTCGCCAGCAATGCTTTAATCTTCGCCCCTGTTTCTGCATCTCCCTCAGTGTCCCATCAAACCAAGGGAACTTGGGGCAAAGGGAGAGGGGGCGAACACAAACTGGAGCAATGAAATCCAGAGCCCCAGTAATGGCAGTGTTATAGGCTGACAAGAGGGTTTCTGGATCACTGCCTGCCAACACGGGGGACGAGAGGTCAAGCACCACCGCAAGGCCTTGGGGATCTAAGTGTTGAACAAATTACGAGAGTTTGTCATCGACCCAAGCGTTGAAGTTGCCCGGAACCATCAATCTGGGTGACTCGAACGCCATATCGACGACAAAGTTCACCACTTCCTGAAGGAATCACTTCTCATCACTGGGTGAATGGTATATGAGGGCAATTTGAAAGCCTACACCTGCTACTACTATACACTCAAAGGACTCAACCCCCCCACTAGGACCTCCATGAGGCCAAGTTTGGTCTTGAAACAGACTACAACCCCTCACCCCCTGTGATCCAATCTTGGGCGGTGTAACACCGAGTACCCGGCTGGAGTCATAGCTTCCAAAATGAGGCCAGACTTATCATCCAGCCAGGTCACGGTGATGCAAGCCAGGTTCACCATACCAATAAGATCAGAAATAATTGGGGTCTTGTTTTTAATGGACCTGGCATTGCACAACACTTCCCGAGTTGGACGAACCTCGCAGGCTGCACAGGCCATCTGCACACCGTAATCGGTGGTGCCCTTGGGTATGGGCACCAGATATGGAAAACCACGATCAGGATTCCATTTTGTCCCTGGGTGCCTTCTGGTAACAACCACCCCAATACGATGACGCCCCCTCAATCATTGTCCCCTGTTCGCGACCCCACACCCTTCTCCCCCCCTTATGTACAATACCCAGCACTCTACAATGCTGGTAGATCTCAAACTGGAGAGGGGGAGAGTAAAAAGGGTGAAGGGCATGAAGAGAGGAGGATGAGTAGCGCACAACTGTGGGGGCTGAAGGCCAGCACATGCTGTAAGCTGTACTGCAGAATAAAAAATACAATAAACAAATCCTAAAATAAAACTAACAAACTAATAATACCCCCCCAACAGAGAACAATTTAAAAGCCCCACCCAACTCCCAGGTTAGCTAACATCAAGTCCGAGCCTGAAATTAGAGACCCTGACAGCCCCCCATTAATACAAAATAACCCACAAAACAAATAAACAACAAAACGAAGCTTAGGGACTCTCACCCCAAAATCCAACACATAATACAACAAAAAAATAAATCAATAATTAGTCCCCCCCCCCCAGTCCTCTCACCACTGGGGAGAGAGGATAGAAAGGCACTCTCACTGTTAAAACAATTTTGATAATACAACGACAAATAAATGTAAACAAAACAGAATTATTCCAGTCCACGAAAGTAAGAAACAGAACTATAAACTCCCCCCCAGACCTCTCACAACTGGTGAGAGGGATAATTACAATCGTCTTCACTGCCAGGGAAAGGAACTATAAATTCCAACAAAAAAGAAATAAATAAATAAAGTACATGGTCGCAGGGTTCTCTCACCACCCAATCGTCCAGGCAGCAAAAGCAAAATAATCCACAAAAAAGGAGGAAGTCAGCAGTCTCTTTAATCCAGGCCCAGAATTAAATACAGCCAAAACCAAGAACCACCAGAAGTCCAAAGGCTGAATTAACATACAGTTTTGCTATTGTTGGAAGAAACTCCTTCGCTAAAACCCCTTTACTTACTGCTGGGAGCTCTCAGGAGAAATTTAACAACCTAACACCAAAAGATCCAGAGAAAGGTCACAATTGCAGCCATTTCCAAGGGTCCAAGGGAGCAAGATACCCCAGCCGACTCCCCAGCTGGGTAACAACACCAGGCCCCCCATGGGGCAGTAAATCTCCACAGAGAAAACACCCGGCCAAAGCCCAGAGGACGAAGAGGCAGATCGAAACAACAATACTCCACCAGTCACAGACAGTTGTCACCCAAAATTCAAGGGGTGGACAAGAAAGGAACAAGGAAGTCACCCAATCAAGTACAGATCCAAAACTCACAGTTCTTCCATAGCCCTCGCATTCACCCCGTCCATGCAGTTCCTCACAGGGCGGGAAGTCCAAGTCTGTAAAGTCTATAAAATCGTTCCTACTGGCTCTCCACAAACATAACTCGGCTGCTCATTCATTGAAGACCGTCTGACATTTAACAAAAGTTCTCCACGGCCTCAAGATTCCCAAGCCTGTGCCGTTCCTCACAAGCAACACAGTGACATGGAGAACCTCTCACCAAGTGGACAAAAGGAAGCCCAGTTGGTACTGTTTCCACGGGTCAGCACATAAGAACGCCCAGTCGGCACAGTCACTTAAAATGCATTAAATCCACAGTGGAGGGCAAGTCCAATCATCGAAAGTGGCAAACCATAACAGGACCAGTAAAAATAACCCCAACGTTCACTTCGTGAGTGTTCGAATAACACCCCAATAATGCTATTGGGCTCAGCGTGCTCCTCAACAAAAACAGAACAAATGGAGAAGTGCCAAACAATTCGCTCTAATATTCAAACAGTTCAGGCAGACCATGGATAGAGGCAGGTAAAGGCAAAACAACGAGAAAACTAGCAGGAGAATGGGGGAAAAATTAACAAAAAAATTAACTGTAAACAGAAGACTGGAATGCAGCTAATGGCACACCCAGCCTGGCGGCCATCTTCCTATGACATTAAATGTTCCTGTAGGTTCTGTGCGCTGACCAGGACTGCCTCGCTGGGTGTTTCACTCCCCCGGTCCAACTCTGACTCAGAGTTGGAACCCTAGAGACCGGGGTGTGGGTGGGGTAGAGCCTCAATGGGGGTTCGTGTTAGCCCCCTATCGAATGCACCAACATCCCCGCTACAATGCCACAGTCAGTGTGGTAGCTGTTGCTGTGGGATGTAGGTGCTAGTGCTGTCACAGTGCTGTAGTAAAACCGTGTGTGGGTGGGTTGGCCTAGCTATGTCTATTGGCCATGCTGGGAAGGAGTGGGTTGGGTGTGGATGCCTCAGTGGGTGGGGTCCACTGAATTACCAAGGAGATTGGGGGATTACTTTTTAAGATATGATCAGAGCTGGGAGGGGGGTACCACTAGACCACCAGGGTAGTTTGGTTTAGGTTTATTCTACTGAGGTGGTTTAGGGATGGGAGTGAGGGCCACTAGACTACCAGGGTGTTTTGATGTAACTATATTAATCAGATGGGGTTCAGGGAGGGAGGGGGTTACCACTGGATTACCATGGTATTTCAGGATTAATTAATGTATTGGACGGTGCTCAGGAAGGGATGGGGGCACAACTGGACTACCAGGGTATTTTGGATGTTTTATGACTCAGATGGGGTTTGAGTATGGGAGGGGGGACCATAGACTACCAGGGATGTGTAGTGTTATACTTTTTCTTTTAAGATCGGGCTGGAAGGGGGGACACTAGACTACCAAGGATGTGGTGTGTTTTGTTTGTTACAGGACTTTGCATTCAGCCAGGTGCATCCCTGCCATAGACATGCAAATGGGGCCATAATGACATGCAAATGGCCCCATTTGCACCATGCATGGCTAATGTCCCCACTTGTATTTCACGATCTGAATAAGTGGAATTTTCACCCGGCGCATACAGAAGATGCATTGTACATCCCCATTGCAGGTACTCAGACCATGCAGGAGAATGCGCCAGTGCATCTGCAGTGGTCCCCATTTGTGCTGCCTGCATTCTTTGCTATATTCAAATGGGATGCGCATTGCACATCTAATTTGAATATAGCAGGGTTGCACTCCAGCGTAACTCAGTTGTGCAGCGTACACACTTGCGCCCTTTTTGGGTGCAGTTTGAAAATTCTGGCCTTACTTTTTTTAATGAAAGTTATGAGTGTGATAAACTTTTATAGATAGTAACAGTACAGGTTTCATGTGTTGATGTATATCAATAACGCTGCAGTGTTTAAAAAAGTTTAAACCATTTTATTTATTTTATATTGATATATGGAAGATGTAGCAATATCATACTACATATCACTATATCAGTTTTGCTGACATCAATCAGTTGCTGAAAATAAATTAAGTTTCTAGCCCTAATTGTAAGAAATGTAGCACATTTTAAGAAATAATCCTTTGAAATGTCTAATTTTTGAACTGTTGGGGCTAGAAACTTACTATTTTAATGAAAGCTTGAAGTCTGGTCATTGTACAGAATATCAGACCTACCATTACAGGTTGTATGTGTTGATACTATCTTATATGTATCAATACTATTTGAAACTGCTTTTTGAGTATATTATTGATGCAAGTTTTGTTAGTTGTGAGAAAGTCAACAATGATAAATGCAGTGCAACAAAACTGGGCAAAACATTTGACCCTATCTTTTTTTCCTATAAAATATTTCAGTCATCATCCCATGCTATTTGGTGATACAATTTTCTGTTTCCACCATAATTTGGGTATTTTATAAATATTTTAATGTATTTTTCTCAAAAAAAAAAAAAAAAACGATACATATATCTCGCCGGCCCAGTGGCACTGGGAGTTGAGGTGCAAGATGCCATACCTCACACCACGCCAGTGACCTGAGTTTAGGAATGGACTCGGGTTGCTCAGGGGTCAGCAGGGGTGGGGAAGGATAGAATGTCTGTAGACAACTCTCCTTCCCCGGGGGAGGGGGGGCTAGCGCAGTGCACTGTTGCCTGACACCCAGCAGTGGCTGGGTGTCAGCACAGGCACACTGCCAGAATGGGGAGGGCTCGCGTTCAGGGCATAAGGCTGTCTCTGCGGAGGCAGAGCTCAGTCACTCTGCCCATTGCATGATCATGGGCCAGGGGTAAAACACTGGAAAAAACAGAGCTGGCAGGCTCCATGATGGCCCGACTGCCTCCACGCCTGGACCAGAGAGATGTGCCCCTCTGTGGGAAGGGCCAGAATCACCTGCCAGCTCTGCAAAAAGAAAAGTATAAAAAAAGGGTCAGCCTCATTTGGCCTAGAAACAGTACTATAGATCTGACAAGGGTTAAGATCAAAAACAACTTTTGATGCACATCATAGGGGGTATTTAAGAAAAGATTTGACAGGTATGATATTATTTTTATTAACTGAAGCTGAAACTAGTTTTTGGGACAAACATTTTTTGTTGCAGTACAGCTTTTAACAAATTCATAAAATGTGTTTTACATTTTCTGAATATTGGTAATGTTACTCATTATTTAATTAGGAACTGATTAATTTGCAACTTAATTTTATGTATCTTATGCCCTTAATCACATTGCAAACATTTAATTCTCCATTGTGGCACACCATTCTCTTCCTTGCTATAACTGGTATAAAATACTGTTTCAAATGGCTTAATAGATTAAAAACAAATTGCAGTATAGAATATAAGAATGTCAGGAATATACAGCAGATCAAAACTGGTAATGTTAAAAATGTTCCTTGCTAACATGAAGTCATGTTTAACAAACATATTTGTTATTTCTGAAGATAAGGGTATCTTAATAACCGGGGATGGTGAACCAATTTTGATTCAGATTCAGATACCCCCCCTTCAATCAGAATGTATCAGCCATTCAGAACAATGGATTCAATTATGCCTTCTAAGCAAAATAGGTATCATGCAAGTCAAAGTTACTTACTGTACTACTGCATGCCGAGTGGGGTTGTTTATGCCTTCAGAGTTATAAAAGCTTGATAAACGGAAATAGAAGAGAAGGTAGATGAAAAGAGCTCCAGTGTATTGTGTAAGAAAAACCTAAAAAGCAAAAAATAAAATGAGTTACTAGATCATAGACACTTCCTAAAGAGAACTTTGGATACAACACAAATGAAAAGAAAAAAATGAAAAATACTGTTCAAACTTCAAAGCTTATACTCTAGGAATTGTAGAACTGGACTTGGCATCAATTGTAAGACTTTTGAACTTTGACAGGAAGTTTTAGAATACCTTGCAAAGTTTCTGACTTCCATATCAACTTCATCCACAGTTTTGAAAATTATTTTTTTTAAACAAAAAAAAATTATAAGTTTCTTTGATTATTTATGAACTAAACAACATCAGTGATTGGCTGTGGTGCTGATTTGAAATCCCTTTGAAGTGCCTGGCACGGCAGTCACACAGCTGTTCAGGTGCTGTCCTCTGTGCTGTCACTGCAGCTGTCAGAGAGAGACATTCCACGTGGGAGTAGCTGTATTCATTGTGGTGGAATTTCTGTTACTGCCATGCGACTTGTCAAATAAAATGTCAAAAAAAAAAACCCACCAGTGACCAATTTGCCAGCATTTGTACCACAAAATAGTTAGCAAAACATGTACTAAATACACCCACAGGATATCTCCCTAAACAGCAAAAAACAGCAGCAGATGTAAACACACAGAAGACATACGGTACTGTCAGTGGGCCGAAAAGAAACACACACAGTAAAAAACAACAACAACAAAAAAGATAGTCCCGAAAAGTTAATTACTGTGATTAGACTTATAATTACAATAATGACCTCAGAGCTGGTAATTTTCTGTTGATTAACAACTATCTGGGTGGGGTTGGCCCTCGGCTGCACCTCAAGCCACCCTTCTCCCCCAGCTGGTTGTTAATCTCCTGGAAATGACTGGCTGTTCAGTCATTATTGCTTAAATACACCCTTCTCTGTTTTGTATGTAGCCCACCCCACCATGCCAACACCTGTTCTCCCACTGGCCACTACTTCCCTCGGTCCCCCAATAATAATATATAGTTGAGTCCCACCAATGGTTCCAATTAATCTTTCATCAAAAGCAAGTTCCTATCTACCTTCCCAATCCTTCCCTTGTACTCATTATAGATATCCCTCCTTTACCACCCTCTTTCTAGAAAATACCCCAATTGAATTGGTTTATTTCAATGTTAAGGCGCCGGGCTGCCCGACTAATTGGCATGCAATATTGAAGGATCTAGCCAGGATGAGATGTGATATTGCCCTTTTGCAAGAAACCCACCTTTCTGAAGAGGAACATAAGAAATTATGCAGGTTGTGGGTTGGAGAGGTGTTCGCCTCATCGCACCAGAATCCAAAAAAGTCAGGGGTGGCCATCTTGGTGAGGAAGGGCCTAGGTTTCATAAAGATGGGTTCCTTCACAAACAGGAAGGCTAGACTGGCAATCTCTCAGGCAAAATTGCAGATAGGGTGCTGCACGTGGTAAATGTCTATGCCCCAACACCTACTGACCCTGACTTTTTCAGGTATGTCTTTGGAGTTATAACTTCATTACCCACAAGTCAGGTGGTGATGGAGGGGGAACTGGTGGACTGGTGGACTGTGTGGTGGAACCTCTGGTAGATGAATCTGGGAGGCAGGGGAAGGTGGCAGCTGGTCTGGGTGGCAAAAACCCTTTCTCACCTATGCATGGAAGTGGGTATGGTAGACACATGGAGAGACAAATATCCATCTAGCAAAGATTACACCTTTTATTCCCATCTACAGGACTCCTATTCTTGCCTGGATAGGTTTTATATACACAGGGCGTGGGTGGGGTCCATAGCGGACCAACAGATCTACCCTATATGCCTGTCGGACCATGCAAACATCAGTCTGACTCTCAGTCTAGGACCGCAGCACAGGCAGTCCTTGTGGTGCTTGAATGCTGGGCTCCTTAAAGATGAGGGGTTCTTAACTAAAATTAAAGAGGTAATTGATAATTATATTAAAGAAAATGCAGGGTCGGTGTCAAAGATTAAGTTCTTATGGGACGGACTAAAGTCAGTGGTAAGAGAGGAGGTAATCACATATGCATCTCAGCAAAAGAAAGCGAGGCAGCAGCAACAAGACAAACTCGAACAAAAAATTAAAGAATTAGAGGACGTACATAGAAATGGGGGCCCTTGTTCCTTGTTAGGAGACCTTAAGACAGCGAGAGAACAACTGCAACAAATTGTCTCAGTGAAAACAGAGAACACCCTCAGGTTCACAGTGCAAAGGTATTATATAGGGGGTAATAGGGTAGGTAGGCTTTCAGCTTTTAGGTTATGAAAAGAAGAGGCATATAGGTTTATTGCGTGGGTGAAGGACCCCAGAAGGTCTGATAGGCTGGTCACAGACTCAGTCCAAATTGCAGACTGTTTTAAAAAGTTCTACAAAGACTTATACACGTCGGGGTCTGTGGTTAATCAATCAGGCAGAATAAAAAAATTCTTGGAAGGGCTTAACCTGCCTAGGTTATCAGTGGAGCTCGAGAAAGAGCTTGACCATCCCTTCTCTCAACTCGAACTGGTGGAGGTTATTAAAAACCTTAAACACAATAAGGTCTCTGGTCCAGACAGCTTTATAGCCAAATTTTACCAGATGTTTCAGGGCAAGTTGGCCCCCTTGCTGTTACAAATATGTAACATGGCCCACAACCCCTTGGAGGCTCCAGATACTTGGACACAGGCCTTGGTAATTGTTATTCCCAACCCAGAGAAGGGCACCACCCTTTGTGGTAGCTACCGCCCCATCTCGCTTCTGAATCTTGATGTTAAGATCTTTGATATGATGGTGGCAGATCGACTACAGGGGGTGGTGACTCAATCGGTGCATCCAGATCAGGTAGGATTTATGCTGGGAAGGCACTTACATGACAATGTAAGAAGATTACTTACGGTGATGTCACATTGTAAAAATAATGGGAGGGGAGACCCGGCTATAATTATCACACTCGATGCCGAAAAGGCCTTCGACCGCCTAGAATGGGATTATTTAGGTGAAATACTTGTGAAGTTTGGGTTAGGGCCTAAATTTCGTGCATGGGTGGCTGCTCTTTACAGTAACCCATCAGCTAAGGTACGACTGAACGGGATATTCTCTGGCTCATTCCACATTATGAGGGGGATTAGACAGGGCTGCCCCCTTCCCCCCTTCTATTTCTGCTATGTTTGGAGCCCCTGGCAGAGGCATTTTGGATGCACAGGGATATAGTGGGGATCAAGGTGGGTGAGGTTGATAACCGCATCTCTCTTTATGCGGATGACACCCTACTATACCTAAAGGACCCTATGATGTCTATACCTGCTGCTTTATCTCTCCATGGGGAATTCGGTGGTATCTCTAGTTTTAAAATAAACAAACCCAAGCCTGAGATAGTATCGGAGCCCCCATTCCCCTGAGGGTAAGAGGTTTAACTAAGTTAGTAGGGAACACTAATGGTTTTAGATATCTGGGGATCCATGTACCGAAGGACCTTACTAAACTATATCAAACCAACCATTTCAGGTTACTGGAGACAGTACGGAGGGACTGTGCTAGGTGTTCTGCCCTACCTCTTACAGTCTCCTGCAGGGTAGAATCGGTGAGAATGAATATCCTCCCGAGAATGCTCTTCCTATTTGATACAATCCCCTTATGCCCCCCTAGGAAGTTCTGGTTGGATATCCAAAAGCTTCTTAGTAAGTTTATCTGGGCAGGGAAGAGACCTAGGCTTAGTTGGACTCTGCTGAAATTGCCAAAAGGAAAGGGCAGTTCAGATGTCCCTGACTTCAAGGATTATTTTAGAGTGGCTCAATTGCAGCATTTGGCAACCGATACACTACAGGGAGAAAAACAAAACTGGGTTAAAATGGATACTTAGACTTTCAAGCCACGTACCCTAGTGTCAATTCTATTTAACAGAAGCAATCACAGGGTGTTGCAGGGACTGCCAAACCCGTGGCTTAAAACAACGATTAAAGTTTGGTGTCAGGTTATAAAAGAGAGGAACTTACAAAGTAGGGTTCTCTGTTATGGTAAGATCCTGGACAAAGCCAACTTTCAGCCAGGTAGGGAGAAGCAGATGTTTAGACAATGGGCAAACTTAGGCCTTAGATATTTCGCACAGGTGTACGCAGGAGATATTATAAAAAATTTCTTCCAGATCCAACAAGAGTTCAAAGTTCCGGCTTCTGACTTTTATGGTTATTTGCAAATCAGACATTATCTTCAATCAGTGGAGGGTGGAGGTGACCGGTCATTCGGGGATGCCAACCCACTCCTGGATACTCTTTTGAAGTTGGCTACCGAGCCCTCTCAAAACACCCATCTGATATCTTTGTTATACTCAGTTGGTGGTGTGGAGGTATCAGATGCCAGAATTAAAATTCAGACCCTTTGGGAAAAAGAGTTTGGTATGGGGGAGGGAATTATAAAGTGGGGCCAGATTTGGAGGTTGGCACACAGAACCACAGCTTCCTCTGCATGGAGGGTATTCCGGTGGCAAATATTCACAAGATTCTTTAGAATGTCTGTGATAACCAAACATTTTGGGCAAAATTATTCAGATAAATGCTGGAGGGGTTGTGGGATGGTGGGGTCCTATGAACATATTTTTTGGAGTTGTAATAAACTCAGAGATTATTGGAACCTTGTCAGTAACTGAATGAGTGAGATTTTACAAGTACAAATCCCTAAGCATCCACGCTACTTTATACTGGTGGAAACCCCTCAAGGGTTAAAACGTGTTAAAGCTAATTATTTATTTCCTATCCTGATAGCCGCAGTCCAAAAGGCTATTACACGGTTGTGGCTCTCTAAGATACCCCCAGCATTGTCTACTGTGTTGACACCAAATTAAAATAATGGAGAGACTTATGGCCAACTTAAATCTGAGACTTGATTCTTATAAAACATGCTGGTTCCCTTTCTTTGAGTTTCTTGGCACCAAAGAAGGTATCTCCACTTTAGAGATTTTAGCAAGAGAAGACTTGAATGGTTAAATAATGAACTCTCTGAGAACAGTTGCAACTAGTATCTAATAAACCTGCTTCATGGGAGGGGGGAAGAGGGGGAAGGGAGGTAAGCTGTTTTGTAGAAGTTAATATATAGTATGTTTAAATATTGTTTTATATGTATGCTTTGTTAGACTCGCTTTGAGGGAAATTGCATATGAAATGTTGATACAAATAAGTCCTGGGTTTTGACCTTTGACTTAGGTTTATGCATCTTTTTAAATAGTATACAATTTTTTCAAAGGCCTGTCATAAGGTTGAAGTGCAGATCTATAAGTTCTAAATGTATACGCATATTAACTCCATTTGTAATAGCATTATTTTATGTAGCATTTATTTGTATGTATGTTATAGTGTTGTGCTTTTTTTTTAAAGATATGTCTGTTGGAAAGGAGAAAATAATAAACTTCTATTTCAAAAAAAAAAGAAAATACCTCCATTGTCCCCCAACAGACCCCAAGCCCCTGTTTGCAAGTTGCAAGCATAGAAGTTGAACCTGTACAAAAAAATAAAGAAACAGAAAAACACCTCTCATTGGATCAAACACATCCCAGCTCATCAAAGACTCTGAACCAAGGTTATTCTGCACTCCAGTAACAACAAGGAGAAAACTTTAAAGTTGAGTAATTCAAAATGTATTGCGGCAAGGTGTACTGATAGGTACCCTTCTTCCCCAGCACTAGGCCTTCCTTAGGGGGTGGGTCTCATCAAAGACTCTGACTAGAATGAATGGTGAGTGACATCTATTCCAACTGGCCTAGGTGAATTAACCAAGGAGGGAAGGCTCCAAAGCCTGCAATACACATGAAAAGCATGAAATTAAGGAGACTAGGGAAGAATAAGGGAGGAAGGCAAGCTAAATGCAAAAGGGAATCAAGAGTTAGATAGAAAAGTGACTGACTTAATGCAAGGAGTCTGGTTAATAAAATCAGCAAGCTCCAGGCAACGATGGCAGACACTGAGATGGACCTCATAGCCATCACAGAAACTTTGACCTCAGAAAATAATGACTAGGACCTGACAGATCCTCCTTACAGAATGTTTAGGAGGGTTAGAAGAAAAAGTAAAAGGGGTCCATAGCCCTATACATCAGGGAAGGAACTGAGGCTGTGGAAGATGGCTATATCAGGAGAAGTAATGGGGAGACAGAGTTAATGTGAAAGCAGCTCATGACAGCCTTGGGCAAGAAACTACAGTTGGGGGTGAACAACAAACTACCAGAACAAGGAGAAGACAGGGATAGGGAGCTTAGAGAAGAAATAGGAAGGGGGCTAGCAAAAGGGTGAAGTAGTAGAAGGTGATCTGACCCAGATGGATAGGTTTACCTATGCCGACTCAACAACACTGTTGCCGAGGTTCGGCATAGTGAGATCCCCAATGTTGACAGGTGAAATTTCACCTGCCAGACATCGGGTTGTTTTCTATTGGAGGGCTGTGCCCCCCCCCCCGAACCCCGCATATGGTGAGGTAGTGGAAGGTGATCTGACCCTGCTGGATATTAATTGAAATGTTCCAGCTGGCAGACACACCAGAAATCAGGTGCTGCTGGATACAGTCCATGACTGTCTGCTGGTGTAGATAATTAAAGTATCCTCCAGGCAGGTTGTCATTGTTGATGTGGTACTTAACAACTCAGAAGTGGTATGGGGTGTGTGATTGGGAGAGTCAATAGGGTTCAGAGACCATAACTCTATTTGGTTCATGCTGGCCCTTGGGACCAGACAGCCCCAACTGAGGGCTAAGGTCCAAGATTCCAGAAAGGCAGGCTTCAACAGGATGAGGGAGATAGTCCAGACAAGATAGCCAGGATAGTCAGCATCGGTGATATGCAAGAGAGATAGGGAGCAATTAAAGGGCCAAACTTAAGGCATCTTAAGTTATGCATGAGAATGGTAACCGAAAGAAACAGATACAAGAGTTCAATATGGTTCTCGGAAGGGTCACAGAAGCAGTGAGAATAAAAAAAAAACAGCCTTCACATGGTATAAGGAAATGCAGGTGAAGGTAGAATAGGGAAAATACAAACTAAGAACCAAAGAAATAAAGATGTTGGTTAGGGAGGCAAACACAGACACTGAGCGGTGTATTGTAGAAGGGATCAAGAGCAGCAAAAAGCAGTTCTTGAGATATATTAGAGAAAAAAGGTAAAAAAGGAGGGAAATTGTTAGGCTATCTGAGGAACGTAGGGTTGTAGAGGAGGACATGGATAGCAGGACCCTGCTAGAGAGTGGCATCAAGGCAGCCATAAATGGTGTCCCGGCGAAAAGGCAGCCAGTATTTACCAGCGACATAGTCCAAAAAGGGCTAGCAGCCCAAGAGATAGAAAAGGCCCTGAGGTCTGATGGGAAGCATCCAAGGACACTCAAGGAAGAAGCAGCAGAATTGGCTGCACCCCTGGTAGGGATATTCAATAGCTCATTACAGATTGGAGGAGTTCTGAAACACTGGAGGGTAGCAGACTTAGTTCTGTTCAATAAGGGGGGGCAAGGAGTAAGTGGAGCACTACAGACCTGTCAGTCTTGCCTCTGTTTTGGGTAAACTGATGGAGTAATTGGTCAAAGAGGACATTATGAGCTGATTAAAGGGATGGCAGGCACCTGGTAGACCAGAGGCTAAGTTACTAACACAGTTCATACAGCAAAAATTGACAAGGCATTGCTTTTACTCAAAGTGCTGTTCCTTTATTCATCGGTGCAAATGGTGCAGCAGTCAAGTATTCAGTATCCTCTTCTTAAAAACATAGTATCAAAAAGGCCATACACAGCACACAACCTCAGAGCTGTCCTCCCTCCACTCATGGATTTACAGACATCCCCACATCAAAACTGAGGCATTTCATGACTCTGTGCTGTTTCAAAGGCTGATGTGGGCTACTGGTGACTCCTCTTAAAACTGGCATCCCTGAATGTACAGTATACTCCTATAATTAACCCAAGTGTTGAACACCAAACAAGTGAAAAACAGTGTTGTGCAAAAGGTACAATAGAAATTTAAAAGCCATCTTAATATTCACAGTAGAATATCTTATTAACAGAGTAAAAATACAGTAGGTGAAAATAAACACCATAAGAACTACTAAAACATAATCCTTTCTCAAAGTCAGGTTATCCTATTGCAAATACATTCAGTTAAAGCACAACATATGACTCAGAGCTTCAGATTGAGCTAAATACAATGCAATTTTCAAATCAGCATCTTGAGCAAGTGATACATGTATAACTTTTTTTTAAATTCACCTTCAGTAACTGTATCAGTGCCAAATGTTGAAATTCAAGGCTTACAAGGTAGAGCTAAGTTTACTATACTGTATATATCAACTACTCTATTAATTATGGATAAAATCAGCTGCAGTGATATCATATTATCTCTAAGATGGTGAATTAATATATCAACAATACTTGTGCCGCTGGCACCAGTGGCACAGAGGGCTGAAGCACTGGAAGCCTACCTCGCACCACTCCAGCGACCTGGGTTCGAGACCCAGCTCAGGTCATTGTGGATCAGCTGGGGGAGGAGAGGATCAAGCGTCTGGAGGACTGCTCTCCTCTCCTGGGGAGGGGTAGGATGTGGATCCCTGGCAACTTACAACTCCTGGTGAAGACTGAGGGTGGTGCAGTTGGGGAACACCTTGCAATTGGTGGGGGTGACAGCAGACATCCTGCAGGTGGGCACTGGAGCATGCCCATTCCACGTTGGATGTTATTGTACATCTGCACCCCCAGGGGTTCACATTAGATAACCCTTGCATACATGCACTAAGGACACCCCTGGCGAACTCTTTCCCTCTCTCTCCAGCCTGAACAAAGCCTGACTTAAGTCAGGGCAGGGGCTCAGGGTGACCTTGGCCTCGCCCTTCCCTTATCCTCCTCCATGGGTGGCAAGCCACAGTTCTACCTGCCTCACCGCGGCAGTGGAGGCCGGGCCGGGGGATCATTGAAGGGCCACATACAGGGTCAATGAGGGGTCAAGGTACCATTTCCCACCACAGAGAGGAGAGATAAATAGAGCTGAAAAAAAAACAATACTTGTGCAATCTTGACATACACTTGAGTGATTCAGTGCATAATGCTACATCATATGGGTACCTAGAATCTTTACTAGTAAACAAACAATTAATTTTACAGGCAGACCAATAATGATAGCCAAGGGTTAGCATTGCAAATACCCAAAACAGCATTTGACCCTTTGAAGTCATTGCAGAATTATTAGAGATAGTCATAATTATGGTCAAAATGGGCTCCCAGTACTAGCTCCCAGTACTAGCTGGGTCAACTGCCAAAATGTCAAATCTGTAATGAAAACATCAAAATGACTAAAATTTGCACATAAAATGTTATTTATTGGCAGTGAAAAAACCCTCAAAAAATCAGAGAGGGGAGAGACTATGACAGGTTACTCATTAAGAGAGAACAGTTCTGATGCCGGCCCACTGGCACAGCAGTTAGATTTACACTCACAATGCTGGTGCCCCGGGTTCAGGAACAGACCTGGGTAGTCAGAGGTCCAGCCAGGGGAGAAGAACTGATCATCCCTGGGACTGCTCTCCTTCTCTGTGGGGAGGGAAAGCCTGAGTGTCCGGTGCTTGATGGACCCCTCCGGAGGGCTTTGGAACAGTAGTGCTCAGCACCAATACATTGGGGGGTGGGGCAGATGCTGGTCATCATTTCATGTCTGCACCCACAGGGCAGCAAGTAAAAAGAAAATGAAGACCCATTCCATCCCACCACCCACTGCCTCTGATGCTCACCGGGGTCCTGCTCTTGTGGCCCTGACCTGGTGAGCAATCCAGGGCTTGCCCATGATATCCAGTTGGGAGTGGAAAGCCCCTCAGTGAACCCACCCGGGGGATAAGCCTGGGTGTCGGGGTGGGGGGTTAATGGAGCCAAAAAAATAGGGGGACACGGTCCCAAAAATAGAAAAAAGAAGACGGAACAGTATTGGATATTTTCAATGGGGCCATCCACCAGCCCAGGGCTTAAAAAGCCTCTGACACCATTAGAAAAACCTGAAAAAGTGAGATTTAGAAATAATTTCTTTTATATTTCATATATTTTTTGTAATTCTTTCTCTTATTTTTCTTTATTACTGAGTACAGCTTTATGAAAGAAGATTACAGTCCCTAAGAGTTTGTTTGTTCTTTCTGCTTGCCTACACCTGATATCATAATCCCTTCTTTATGGCATCATAACTATCTCCACAACAGATTGTGATGTCATAAACAGAACTGTGATGTCAGGTATAGGCAAGCAACCAGAGCAGATAGGGCAGAGATCCTATTTACATGTAAATATCCTCAGTAGTAAAGAAGTAAGAGTAAGAATTACAGAAACAAATATTAAATATAAGCCAAATAGTTTCTAAATATTACATTTTTTCAAAGCGGTCACAACGGCATCAGTGGCTCTTTAATGACATATTAGAAGTGGTACTATTCCCATAATAAAGTCACCCCGCCTCCCCCACACACACACACACAACACTAGTACTTTATCCCTGAGGGTAATCATGTTTTGTAATTGATTAACACCCTGGATTACATACCATTTCATATCCCCGATGTTCTCAATTTGGAGCTTACCTTAGTGACTGCATAATGGTTATTAGCAGAGATTTCTTGTACTGTTATGTCCCAACTGATTGGATGTATCAAAGTAATTTTAACAGTAAATATTCTGTTTTTCTTTATAGAACTGCCATCTTGGCAGCTCCCCCAGCTGGTACTGTGAGTGTGTTTTGACCCTAAATCTGAGTAAGGAATTCTGTGATGACTTTGAAAGGACAAATGCTATTTTGAGTATTTTTAACACGAGCCCTTAGCTATTGTTATTAGTTTGCCAGTAAAGTAAGAGTGGGTTTACTAGTAGAGATTCTATGTGTTTATATGCTGTAGCATGGTGCACTGAATTGCCCAAGTCTATGTCAAGTTTGCTCAAGTATTGTTGATATATTAATTCAACATTTTAGGCATAATATGATAACACTGCAGCTGATCTTATCCATAAATAATAAACAGGCTGGAGTATTTAATGAACTTAGCTCTATCTCGAGCGTTGAATTTCAACATTTGGCACTGATATGATTAACCAAGGTGAACTTAAAAAAAGGTTATACATGTATCTCTTGCTCAAGACGCTGATTTGAAAAGTGGATTTTATTTGGCTCTATCTTGAGCTCTGAGTTACATCTTGTGCTTTAATTAAATGTATTTGCAATAAGAGAAGCTGACCTCATTATAGGATTTCATTATAGTAGCTCTCATGGTGTTTATTAACACCTACTGTCTTTTTATTCTATTACTATTATAATCTACTGTGACTATTAAGATGGCTTTTAAATTTATATTATACCTTTTGCACGGCACTAATTTGCACTTATTTGTTGGTCAATACTTGGGTTAATTATAGGAGAATACCTTTAAGGGATGCCAGATATCAATGGAGTCACCAGTAGCTCACATCAGCCTTTGGAAAAAAGCACATGAACAAAATGCATCAGGTGTGATGTGAGGTTTATATCTTGAACCTCTGATTCGTAGGCTAATAACATCACATGAGCTTAAGGTAATCAAACTGGGTAATAAACGATACCTAATTTCAGTTTATGCGGATGATCTGCTAATACACTTGGAAGACCCGGAAAATGGCATACCGGTAATATTAAGGGAAATCTCAAAATTTTCTAGAGTTTCCAATTATAAAATGAATGTTTCCAAAACAAAGCTTTTCCCGCTAAATGTTAAATGTTACCCCGGCATAGCAAGAGAGCATGGCTTAACCTGGGAACCAAAAATGATGACATATCTTGGTGTCAAGATTACCAGAGGAATAAGCGCAAAGATCAGGGAGAATCTCCACAATCTTGTTAAAGTCATTAAACAGGACCTAATAAGATGGAACCTAATGCCACTATCATTATGGGCCAGAATAGAAACGGTCAAAATGAATATATTACCTAGAATTTTTTACCCCATAAACATGCTGGGATGTTACCTACCTAAGGTGTGGTTTGAGAACGTGCAAAAAGCAATTAATGTTTATTTATGGAAGGGGAAAGCAGTCAGGCATTCATACTTGAAACTCACAGGCCCAAAGAGGTCGGGAGGCCTTGCCCTATCTTCCCTTTTCAAATATTATATTGCCTCGCATATTAGTAAAATAGCACAATGGCACAGGTTGAGTACTCCGTCAACCTCAAATTCCTATGTGCCTTCTTGGCTATACATTGAGAGGGAATTAGCTCTCAAATACTCTATTGCTTTGAGTTCAATTGCCTACACTACTATTAAACTTCTTCCTAAACCGCTGAAGGATACCCCTATCGGGTGGTCGCTCAAAGCTCTGCAACAGGTTCAGAAGCTACTTAAAGTTGACTGGTGTAATTCACCAGAAAAAGATGTGACACAGAATATACACTTTTTAATACAACAGACTCCGATCCCACCTAGATTTTGGGGTCCATTAGAAGGGCTAATATTAGGGGACTTGGCTCCCCAGGGGAAGATAATGTCATATGTGCACGCATGTACTAAATTTCCAGAACTAAAGGGACATAATTTTAAGTTTCGACAAGTTAGCGATGCTGTAAAGACCCACTTTAAAGGGGAAAGAAAGGTACAAAATAGAGTTGAATTGTCATTACTACTCAAAACAGCTGACCAACCCCATTCCATTTCAAGAGTTTATAATTTATTGCAAAATATAGATGAAAATCTCCCTTCTGGTGTCTGCTATTATTGGACACAAAAATTAGGGATGGTGGAAGATCAGGGCATTTGGGAACAGATATGGGTTAACAACCACAAAAACATTAGACAAGATACATATAAATTACAGCAATTTAATATTATGCATAATATGTATTACACTCCTGCTAAACTTTACAGACTGGGCAAACTGTTGTCACCCTTGTGTAGTAGATGTGGAATCAAGGAAGGAGATTTGTACCATGTATTATGGGAGTGTGCTCAATTTCAATCCTTCTGGAAAATAATTAGTGCTTCCTTATCACAAATTACCGGCATAGTGGACCTTTTTACACCAGAAATCTGTTTGCTGAATAGTTTTCAAACTGGCATGACCAAGAGAGACAAATTATATATGGGCATTATATCGGCCGAGCAAAAGCTGTCCTTTAAGACACTGGAAGGACTTGACTTCCCCACCAATTATAGAATGGTACAGAGAGGTGATGCTTGCCTTACTAAGTAGAGTTACATATTGCCAAGATGAGAAATAGAGCTCAATTATATGACCTATATGGGGAACGTTGAGAGCCGTTTTATCAACTTGGCAAGGCAAAATTACCTAATAGTAGACATTGCCCTGCAACTAGATGTACTGTGGTCCTGTTGACTCCTCTGTTATGGAGAATCCTAGGGTTACCTCAATTAGTGTGTGGATGCTATGGAAGGTGGGGGTGGGTGGAGTAGGGAGCAAAATATTAGGCTGGCTAACTTGTTATATCCTTAGTTAGTTCTGTAGAAATTATTAACATGTGACCAGCAAGAATGCTAATATGTCTGTGGCACACTTAACTTGCAATGTATAATTGTGCAACCCTGTAAAATCTGTGTTTTGTCAAGAATGTCAATAAAAATTTATTGAATTACAAAAAAAAGGAGTGATGTGAGGATGTCTTTACATTCATGAGCAGAAGAAGGACAGTTCTGATGTTCTGTGTTGTGTATGACCATACTGATACTGTTTTTAAGAAGTGGATACTGGATACTTGACTGCTGCACCATTTTGCACACATGAAAAAAGGAACATCACTTTGAACAAAGGTAAAGCCTTGCCACTTTTTTTACTGGATGAACTGTATGTTCGTGGCTTCTCTGATCTAGCAGGTGCCTGCCATCCCTCTAACCAGTGTACGGATTTGACCTGGCGTGGCACTGCACTTCCTTGGTGCAGCTCCAAAAATTGCTTGAGACCTTGTGGACTACCTGCAGAACAACAGTCTGCTGGGTAGTAAACATCGTTTGTATGTGGCAGGGAGGTCTTGTCAGACCAGTCTGATGGTTTTCTTGGACTGGATGATAAGGATGTGGGATAAGGTTCATGGCATGGATTTACTCTACTTTGTCTTCAGCAAGACATTTGACTCTATGCCTCACAGAAGATTACTGAAGAAGATGGAGTATC
Organism: Neoceratodus forsteri; assembly: GCA_016271365.2. Classification (NCBI taxonomy): domain Eukaryota; kingdom Metazoa; phylum Chordata; order Ceratodontiformes; family Ceratodontidae; genus Neoceratodus; species Neoceratodus forsteri. The sequence goes on along the minus strand of CM057453.1, from coordinate 1,207,935,295 downwards.
TGGGTGTGGGAAGGGACACAGTAATATGGGTAGAAAATGGGATGAAGGAGAGGAGTAGAGGGTTGTGATTAATGGTGTCAAATTAGTAGAGATGGAGGTCATGCCTGGGGTGTCACAGGGATCAGTCCTGGGTCCTGACCTCTTTAACATGTTCATTAGCAACATTGGAGAAGGAATCCAGGGCATCTTGTGTCTCTTTGCAGATCACGTTAAGCTCTGTGGGAAGGCAAATAGTGATGAGTTAATTAGGGAGATGCAGAGTGACCTACAAAGATTAGAGAAGGGGGTCTAACAATTGGAAGTTGAAATTCAATGCCAAAAGTGCCAAGGTGATGCACATAAGGAACATGAATCGCAGAACAGAGCACTGGATGAAAGGGCTAAGGCTGGGCAGTATGGTTAATGAAAAGGACCTAGAAGTCTTCATTAGTGACTACCTTAAACAATGAAGCCAGTGCAACAGGTCCTATATTAAGGCAAATAGGATACTGGGAGGTATTTGAAGGGGTATTGACAGTATTATGACCTCTTTATATATTGTTGGTAGGCTGCACCTGGAGTACTGTGCCCAGTTCTGGAGTCCTCACCTCAGAAAAGATAAGGAACAGGATGATTCATGTCCAGCAGGAGAGATCTTACTCATACAGCACCATAATCTCACCCGACTAATAGCCTCCCCTACACACCATAACAACCAAACCCAAAAACATGCCATTCTTGACTGGATCCTGATGACCAGTGCTGACAATGTCATCTACGCTGGCACCCTGTCGGATGCTATCAGTGATAATCCCCCATCTATTGTGTCTGTCTTGCCAAACCACGTTGCCCCCCACGCATCTATCTGTTCTTTTGCAACTTCTCCAGCTATGACCCCTTCAGGCTGTAGGAAGACATCAGAGCCCAAGACTGGTCAACCCTATTTGCAGTCACTGATGTCACCCTGGCAATGGACACATTTGTCTCTGCCTTTTTACTTGTTCAAAACAAACACTTCCCACTTGTTACCCGTAGAATACAAGGGGTTGACACCCACTGTATCTCTTCTGACCTCCTCATGCTAATGAAGGAGAGGGACACCAAGTGGGCTGCCTACAAAACCACGCCATCTACCTAACTTTGGAATGACTACCATCATCTGAGAAATCTCTGTAAGTGCCGCATCCACTCTAGCAAATCAGCCTATTTCCAATCACTTCAATCCCAGAACCTAGGTAACCCCAGGCATTTCTGGTCCTTGCTTCATGCTTTACTCTCCCCTACTGTCAAATGATCCCCTTACCCCCTCATCACTCCAAACTACTCATTGACTGACCCCCAAGACATGGCAAATGTACTCAATGCTCACTTCTCTGACCTCTGCAGCTACCTGTCTAAACTTCCCCCATCCTCCCCCTTGCCCACACCCCCCGCACCAGTTCCAGTAGCCCCCTTTCTATTTCAAGACCATCTCACCTGCTGGAACACTTAAACTCCTCCTCAGTCTCCCATCTAGAGGGAGTGCAGGCAGTGATGGCTTAACCCTCCATTTTTTTAAATTAGTAACCCACTACATTGTGTACCCACTCATCTTTATCTTTAATCTTGCCCTTACCATGGCCTCTGCCCCCCCCGCCTTTATGCAGGCCAAAATTGTCCTGATTCATAAATCGGGTGATCCTAGTGTTATGGATAATTACCATCCCATCTCCATCCTACCCCACCTTGGTAAATTCCTTGAGAAGGCTGTCAATTATTAAATCACTATGTAACCAAGCACAACCTCCGCTTTCCCCAGAAGCATGGCTTCAGGAATAATCACAGCACAACCACTGCCCTGGCCTGTTTCATTGACCATGTGCTTAGGAATATGGATGTGGAGAAATTGATGGGGACAGTATTCACTGATTTATCCAAGGCCTTTGACTTAGTCAACCACAATATCCTCATAACTGAACTTGGTGCCTTGGGTTTTTCTTTTGCCTCCACAGCCTGACTTTCAAACTGCCTGTATGGCCAAACCCAAATGGTCTGTCTTGGTGGTGACACATCCCCTCCCCTGCCTGTCGCAGTTAACATCTTTCAGGGTTCCATACTTGGGCTCCTTCTTTTTCCCCATTTCATTAACTGTCTCCCATTGGAGGGCCTATCATATCAGTCCCTCCTTTACACCAGTGATCTGATTCTCTTCCATAGTGACCCCTCCCCCTCGTTACTGTTCACCACATTCACCACTGATTTCTGTTTGACCCATCACTGATTCTTCTCCAACAAGCTACTGGTAAACATGTCAGAAATGAAACCTATACTACTTGGCTATAAATCTAAATTCTCTCCCTCAGTCGACTCTGACAGCCTTCTCAGAGTCCAATCCCCTGACGACTCCCTCCTTGACACTGTTTTCTCCTTCAAATATCTGGGCATTGTCCTCGATCCATCACTTATTGTACCTACTCTGACCGTATTACCTCCCTGGTACGTTGCATAAACCAGAAGCTGGGTCTCTGCTACCACCTAATCAATCATCTCACACTTGAAGCTCACCTTACTATAGCTCATAGCAACCTCCTCCCCCCTCCCTGACTATGGGTACCCTATGTACTCACTTAGCTCCACCACCAACCTGTCCCACCTTGACACCACCTACAACTGTATTTGCCACTTTGTTCTTTGTGACGCTCTCTCCATGCACCACTGCTCTCTCTACCAGTCCTTTCTTTGGCATCCACCTCAAGCCTGACACTCTTCCTTACTGGCCTTGACCATTGGGGATGCCATCTACTGCCCCTCGTAGTCCCCTATATCTCATCTAGTCTGCCCCAAGACTCATAGCTGCAATCTCCGCCACTTGTCCCACCTCCAGCTTGTCCATCCACACATTACCACCAGGATGGGTCAAAGGGCCTTCTCCATTGCTGGGCCCTCCCTCTGGAATGATTCCCCCCCCAACTGTGTTCCATCGACACCCTGATAAATTTTTATGCCCTACTAAAACCCGCTTCCTGTCCTCCATGACCTGTTCCGATCCCCAGGCTACTGGCGCCACTGCACAGTCTATCTAGGTCTGCTTTGTCCCCTGCCATCTCCTTCTTCTCTTACCTATGGACTGGGTTGCTGGCCAGAATTCTGTGCAGGAGTCAGCTGCTTGCTGCATGCAAATTGTAAATGCACCCATAAATTGTAATGGTAAATAGTATATTTTTTGTTCTATACTATTCTTTACCTGTGGATGTTAATTCTGAGCTGCTGCTGTTGCTGCCAAACACTGTATAGCTACTAGATTTGCACTGACTGCTGTTTGCTATTTTAAAACTCTGTGTATCAACTTGTTCTTACTGTGACCTTTCTGTAAGTGTCAGTCTCTGGCCCAGGCCATGCCTGAAAAATGTCTTTGGATCAGTGCACCAACCCGGTTAACAAAGGAATAAATAAATAAATAAATCACAAGAGGATCAGCTGAAGGCACTGAACATGTACCTGCTGGAGATCGGATGAGGGAGGGGTGATGTGATATAGATCTCAGGTTTCTGAAAGGAAAGAACAACATGAACCTCAAAGAACTATTTAGCATGACTAACAGTACGAGGACATGGGGCACAAGTAGTTCAAGAAGGATATGATAAAGTTTCATTTTTCAAAGTGTGATGGAATCATGGAACAGTCTGCCAGCTGAGGTAGTGGGTGTCAAAGTTTTAAATGGTTTCCAGCATTGCTGGAACAGAGTGAAGGGTGTTGTGGTTAGTCAGGGCAGTAGTACTAGGGAGGGGAATGGGGGCATGGATATTGAGGGCTAGTACCTTGTATGGACATTAGTTCCTGGGTGCAGATTGGATGGAATATTGGTCTTTTTCTGCTATCAAGTTTTTTGTTTCTGTGTTTCTAGTCTGATCAGAGCCTTTGAAGAGTGAGGACATGCTCACTCTGATGGGGGCTGGTTTCAATTTTTACAGGTTCAGCTTCTATTCTTGCAAACAGGGGTCTGAGTGCTTTGGGAGGAAGGAAGGAAGTATTTTCTAGCAAAAGAATGACAAAGGGACAGGGGTTTCTATGATGAGTATAATGAAGATGGTAGTGGAGAGGTTGGTAGCAACTTGTGTATGCAGGTAGGGACTGGCGTGGTGACTTTACTATTCTTCCAAATGGGCTGGGGGCTTTGGGTGGAGGAGAGGCATTTTCTATCAAGAGGGGGGTTTCTGTGATGCTTACAAGGGAGAGTTAGGGGTAGGTGGGTGGGGGGATTTGCTTTTGCAGGTGAGAGAAGGGAATTGGCAGGGGTGTGGCTCAATATTAAACTTCACAACATATATGGGAGGAGGGAAGTGGTGTTCAGCAGGGAGATGGGTTGGGGATTTGATTTAAAAAAATATGTGGTGTTATGAGAGGGTGTGGGATATATATATAACAGAGAGTAGGGTGGACTTGTGTGTGTTTTTTAAACCAAAGACAGAAGTGTGTGCCATTATTGCCACTTTGTCTGGTACTTTGCAAGGGAAGTGCTACTTCGCATAGTGAAGTGCAGCAAAGTAGATATTTCATTACATATAGAACTATGCAAAGTATACACTGTACGGAGTTGAGAGACTTTGTGAAGTATTTCATGAAGCAAAATTTCAATGCTTTGCTCAACTCTACAAATCACCTTACCTGCACTAAAAACATTGCCCTGCAATGCCCCTGCAACACTTCTGTTACAATGGTGCTCAGCGTCATATTCCATCTAAAGATACCAAGATACTGTACATCTGTTATGTTGAGCTTAGCTGCAATTAGTTGTAATGGTTGCTGTCACTTGCTGTTACTGTTTTCAAGTACTAAAAACTTACGTAATCATCTGCAGGACTGTTAAAGGGCCAGCCGGTGGCATTGCACAGAAACAATAGCGTGCATATGTGTGCCTCTTCAAGCCATTTAGTATGTGATTGCTACTGGTTAGATGGCAAGAAGATAGACAAGTGCAAAGTGATGGCCATGAGCATGCCTGATGGTTCTTCATTCAAGATACTCGTTGACATGGGTGGCATGACTTTGGGCACCACTGTACTTTTACTATGGAGTCCTTCATGAACTCTACATTATTACCACTCCACTCAGCTGTTTCCATCCTTCTACATAGCAGGTCATCAGTATGTCTGACTAAAATACATGGGTAGGGCTTCAACAAAATTACCTTATCATGAGATCTGACTTTAATTACTAATATTTGCAACTTTTGACTCCTTTAAGCAAGAGATTAGAAAGTTGACACATACAGCTTGTTATATAGAGCCCATGAATGTACCAAATTTGGTGGCATAGCATTCTCTAGATTAAAAGTTACAGGTGCTTAACATTGTGATGGTTACCTATATGAGAAATGACATCATTTTCCAAATGTTTGACTCTTTATAACTCAGTCCCATTTAGTGCTAGAGATCTGAATCTTTGTATAAATATCCATAAAGAGGGGAATTCAGATGTATCAAACATGGTGTAATTTGAACAAATAGTTTCAAAATTAGATGAAAATAACTGAAATTTAATATTTTGCAATATGTTTGTGAACATTTTGCAAAATTTCAGTGGTAGATTTGTAATGTTGCCAGAATTCTTACAACAGAAGTTAAATTATGCCAAGCCTTAATCACAATATCTTACTTATAATAGGAGCTGATAGCATGCCTCTGCTGTGTGCTACTGTTGACAGTTTTTTAACAAACACAACAAAATTCACTAAGACTGCCACAGCCCAATTGAGCTACAGTAATAGCAACTACTCATTGATGCCCTCAAGTTGTATATCTCCATGTAGTCTCTGACTTGCCTTTATGCCAATTATTATAGTTCCTCTGGCTCTACTGATTTTCAAATGATATAATAAAACCCCCAACCCAAAAGAAAAACATGTTATGCATCACAAAACAAAAAACTATTAAAAAACTTAAAAAGACTTTAAATGTAGGACATATAGAATAGTGGATCAGCAGCCATCCATAACAAGGATGTGTTTCCATCGAGGAAATTGATAACATCATAGAGACCTTGAGAGCAAAGCTCAAGAGGTATCTATGATGTCATCAACTCCAGAGATGGAAACCTAACCTTCGCTGTGGATGGTCATCCATCCACTGTTTTATATAGTACAGTATAAGGATAGTCCTTACTGTGCACTGAAATCAGTGGCATTCTAAATGTTTACCTTTTTTTTTTGTTAGTTTTCTGGTACCGCTCCCCATCTCCCTCCTGCTTCATCCATGGATATATTTTTCTTTTTTTTTCTTTGTCTTTTATATTTATCTGCTGGGCTGTCTCAGATGAAATAATAACGGTGTAGCCACCCTCACCTCTGCCATATCTTCTCTGTAATTCTGTAAATCTTCCTTTGTCAATCTTCACCATTCATTACTGCTTGGGTAGTGCCGGAGGCCCTCACCCACTACAGGAGATTTTTTCTTTTTTGGTGTCGGCTCTATCCGCGCTGCCCACAAGAGTGACGCTCTACATCATGTGCGAGGGGCGGCCGTTAGATACCGCAGACTCCTCCTCCATCTCAGTTCTGTTTCTCCTGCCATCGAGGCTGCACCTGCTGCACAGTTAGGATTTTTGTACTAGGCCTAGTTGTCATTATCGATGCCGTTCCAGACTCCTTCTTCCTGCTTTTCTCGATGTCGTCACCAATAAGTCCGTTCTTTTTCTTCTCTTTATTCAACGACGCTGAGAACTGTGCTTGTTTTTATCTTAATTTTTTTGCATCATGTCAGGTTCGGGGGCAAAACGCAAGTCAAAGGCGGACTGCGCCCTATGCGTCGGTGCTCCTGTGGCCGGTGTTTTTCTGTCACAGACCGGCATGATGTTTGTCTCCGTTGCCTGGGACCCAACCATAATATGGATGCATGCAATGCCTGTTTCTTGATGGACCATCGCGTACTGGAAGTCCGCGCATTCAAGATCGGCAAGGCTTCACTGACTTTCAGAAGACGGTGCCGTTCCAGGGATTCCCAGGTAAGGTCTCTAGACCCTTCCTCCAGGTCCCCTCTCAGGCCTATATGGTCTGTAGAGGAGGAGGCCTCCTCATTTTCTCTTGCCAAAGAGGAGGCCTCTGTCATGGTGTTGGAGGAGCGCTGAGGTCCCTCCCAGGGCCACGGTGGGGACACCGCCTCGGCAGTCACCTCCTCGGAGGTGCAGGCTCCCTCAGTGTCGAGGCCCAGGTCTGCTGGGCCCTGCATTGGTGGACCCTAAACACTGCCTTCCAGTGCCATTTCAGATCCTGGCATTGTTCGCAGTGCTGGTGATTGAGACAGCACCGTTCACAGTGCCGTGTGGGGTCTCAGCACTGCCCATTGTGCCGTGGGCCCAGTCAGTTCTTCTAGTAGTGCCAAGCCGGGTCCTGGTGCCGAGGGCGGTGCCGTGGGTCTGGCTGGCACCATTGGGGAGTCAGGGCTGGGTCTCAGCATGGTGGGGGTCCGGGGTCATCCGGCACCACCGCTGGCACCGGCGCCATTCATGGTGCCATTTCACTGGAGTCCCCCGGGGTGGCCAGTATTGTGGTCCAGCTGGTCTCTTCCTCAGAGGAGGATGATGATCAGATGTGGACCTGTCCTGGCAGCCTGACTTTTCTGAGTCAGGGTCTCCTGTGGGATGAGGTGCTAGGTGGCCCAGCATGCCTATTCCCCTATCTCCACTGCTGTCCTCCCATGAGGCCTCCTAGGCTGGGGGTGGTCTGGGGTCCCTGGAGGGGGATGGAGTTGAGGTGGAGGGAGGGGATCTCCCTCCTTGGGAGGTTGGGGCAGCTGCCGATTCTGGTGCTGCTGCACCATCTCGGGGTGGGGGGTCACTGGGGTCGAGGAGGAGGGCATTCTCGGAGTCTGGGGGTCAAGAGACAAGGTTCAGGCACCTCAGTCTTCATCTGCCACCCTTCGGGGTAGGTAGGAGCCATAGCACGGGGCCCCGTCTTTCCCTGTCAAGCCCCAGGGACCCCTGTGGTGGCGTTGCTGTGGGCTGCCCTTCTTGACCCATGCAGCCCCAGGTTCATCACAGGGGAGGATCCCCTACTAGGCTTTTCCAAGCTTCACATCCCCAGGGTTCCGTTCTGTGACCTGGTTTGTTGTCCAGGATCCTGCCAACTCGAGTCCCATTCCCCGGATTTCAGAGCCTCAGCAGAGGACAGTTGCCTTGCCTTAGGTGCCCCTCTCCCATTCCTCTGCAGCCATCCCCCTCTCTCCCAGGCTATGTTGGTCATATGGGCCCGTTATCCTTGGGGACGTTCAGAGGCTCTGCAACGGCCTTCCCCTCATAAGTTAGATACATGCATGAGTGGGTGTTTGCCTATCCCCACTGCCACAGGAGTCCTCTGGACACTCAAGTTCTCCATCATCCTCATCTCCCTCCTCCTTGGAGGGAGAGGAACCAACTGCTCATCTCTCCTCTGATGTGATTTCACTGAATATCAGTGATTCCTTTCGAGGATGTTGAGGGATCTTCACATCTCTTTTGTTAGGCGAGACAATACCGAATGGGAGACGTGTGAATTCCTCAGTGAATTCAGTGCTCAGCACTTGGTGATACTTTCCTGGCCTATTCCCTTCCAGGAGGCATCTATCCATTCCTGGCAGTTGCCAGCCGCCCCTTCTCCAGCCCCAGCAAACTGCAGAAGAAGGTATTGTGCCCCATTGGAGTCTCTAGGTACTCTCCCCAACCCGCCTTTAGGATTGGCATACCTAGAAACTCCCTCCAGGTGCCGCCGCCTGGCACACGACCATCCACTGGACTCAGATTCCCTACAATTTGACCAGTGGGGGCAAAGAATGTTCTCTTCCTCTCATGCAATGTTATGCATTGCATCTCACCAGTCTCACCATGCTGCCTACAGTAGGCATTTGTGGTTGATGCTTTCCCAAATCTTAGCATCAATGCCTGATACGGAGCAAACCAGACAAGCTATTGCCCTCTCTGCTATAGGCCTGGAGCTGGCAAGACACCAAGCAAGGGCATCTTATGACACCAATGAGGTGGCTTCCAGGTTTGCAGGGACAGCGATCTGTAGTAGACGGACGGCATGGCTTTGTCTGTCAAGGCTGTCACCCCTGGTCTGGTGTAGGGTGATTCACTCCACTTTCTGGGGGACCTGTCTCTTTTCCTCCAGAGCTTGAAGACTTCTGCAGGGACTTCCTCCATCTCCCCATCCTCGGGGGACACCTCCTAGCTCTCCTCCACCATAGGCTTCTCACTTGATAAGCCCAGGGTCTTCCCCTCCTGTTTCCCACCAACAGGAGACTGGGGGTCTTGCTCCCTCAGAGTTTCTTTACCCCCCCCTCTTGGTACTCACCCAAGCAGTAATGAATGGTGGAGATTGACAAGGGAAGATATGTAAATTATCTACCTACCATAATTTTTGATCTTCTCTTGTATCTTCACCATTCATTAATGATACCCACCCACCTTCCCCTCAGTGGCCTCCTACTGTGGCGTCTCCCCCTCCCTTCTCATTCCTCTCCTTTCCTTTGGCCTTTATGCCAAAAGAAAAAAAAAACTACCCTGGTCTCCGTCCTTCTTGGACGGATCTTTTTTCCTCAAGGTAAAGGGGAACGAGTAGGACTTTTCTCCTATCCTGAGGGAACTCTTTCTGACTGCCCCTAGGGGTGACCTCTGGGCTCCTTAGCCATGATGTTCAGTTCACAGCTGAAGAGACTATCCCTCTTGGCTCAGCCTTAAAATTAAAGTTCTCCCTGCAGGCATTATTTAATTGTCAGCTTCTTCTGGTTGGTGCTTCTGCACTTCTTAACCTTGAACTGCTGCCCTTGCCTTGCCTTCAGAGAGTCCAATTGAGTTCCCACTCTATTCTTCATACAAAGCTGCCTTTTGTAGGGCCTAACCCCTACCCACACACTTTGGTGTTAGCACTTAACAAGGTGCTAAGGAGCTTACCCCCCCCCCCATAGTTGGGCACTCTCTTTCTGGAACAGATTTCTGTCTGGGCAGTCTGTAAGCTCTCAGCTAGAGTGTAGGGGGTTGGGATGATGAGATTATAGAGAATCTGCCCTTTGTGTCCAATCTATACAAACAGTTCAGTTGAACCTTTTCTCACTTCTATTAGGAGGGATTCTTGCTCCCTTGGTTTTGGTTCCGAGCTTATAACCCTCTCAACCAATATATCTATGGGCAGTTTTCTCCCTTCTCAACATCCCTTCTTTCTTCTCCTTCTTCTTCTTCCTTTTCTCTTTGTCTTTTCCTCCCTTGGAGCCGCCCCAGATGGGAGGCCTTGCGGTCCCTTAGGGTAGGTATTATCCCTCTTCCATCTGTCCTCTACCGGCTTATTCCTTCTTCAGTTTATAGCCTTTCCTTTTTCTATCCCTCGGCTCTCTTGACTTGCTCTTCCCTTTTTTTCTTTCCCCTTTTTCTTGCCTCTCCAGCTACCATTACTGAGATGGAGGAGGAGGAGGAGTCTGTGGAACCTAACGGCCCCCCCTCGCGCATGAAGCAGAGCATCGCTCTTGTGGGTGGCGCCGTTGGAGCCGCCTCCAAAAAAAATATATATATATATCTCTGGGGCATGTAAAACGTGTTGAATTGGACCTACCAGTGTAAAAAATGAGTCTAAAGAGGAACCTACTGGGTCAAAACAGCAGATTTTGAACAGATCATGTTCCTTTACTTTAGCTATTGTTATATATATTGTTACAGAGTACATGCATCAGTCTGGACCCACTTGCATAGGGAAAAGGGGTAATTTCTGAGCAGGTTGCAATCTGTATTTGCCCTTTGCTGTTTGGATGCATATTAGTGCAGTCCATGGGTAGGATATAGAGTTTAAGTGCAACATGAGATTGCATCATTTACAACAAAGAATGACCACATTACTGACTTGAAAGAATCCCTCAATCTTTTTCTTATTGTAGTGGAGCTTCCTGTTTTGGACATCCATCTGAAATTCAACACTCCTGTGGAGGGCAGATGTAATTATTTAATTGATTTTTGTGTCTTTACAGGGAAATACATGAAGAAAACTTTGTTGCTGTGCAGTTTATGACTCGGGTGAAAAACACTCTTGTTATAGACCTTGCTGAGGTTATGTCTTCCTCAGATACAGGGGTCACACTAAAATATCAGCTAAAGAATGCAAAGTGTGCCTACTGTTTTGCTGATGAGGACATGGCTGAATATTCCACACAACCATTAACAGATATTGTTAGGAAATTTGGTGAACCTGTACAGTCAACGGAGACTCAACAGTTGCACGTTCAAGAATATGACTTCCTCCAATTAAATCAAGCCCTGTCTGGATTCTGACTAAATTTCAAATAAATGCATTTTCTTGCAGTTTTCTGATAAGACACAAGGGCATATAGTACCTTTGCAATCAACACCATTGATTCTGCTAGCTACTTCACTAAATCCTTCTCTTTCACTTAAGAGAAACATACCCTAATACAATACCTTCCTCTGTCTTCTTTTAAGATTGTTTGGCTCTGTTCAGGCAGTGTTGTCAGGACTTTGAGTGTATAACAAATGACATATTTTGCTCTATGTAATGGATTACTTCCATTATGCGCAGTGTACTTACTAGATTGTGCAAATGAATGAGTACCTCTATTCTTCTGGTTTGGAGCCAGTGGGAGTAATTGACAGTTTCTGTTTGGTACTGACAAGTCAAAATGTACCTCAATATGCAGCAGAAGATGAGTAAACAGAGTATTTTATAATATTTTTTACTGTAAATAAGGTTTAACTTTATCTGTTGTATTTTGTTACTTGTATACCATGGTTATAATAAGTGCCAAGATACTTGGCAGCTTAGTCAAATAATGACACATTTGTGTTGTGGTGTCCTGTTACTCACATTATGTATTAGAAAATATTGTGTTAAAATAAAATGTGTTTTACTGTTCAGAGATTTGTTGGTGTGAATCTTATACATATAGTACCACATATGTGCTCAGCGATGCTGGGATGGGGGAAGCAAAAAGATGTGGGATATCACTTAACTGTTACTAGCTATGGATTGACATGCAATTGTAATCTATAATGGACAGTCAATTAATGGGTTACAGGTATTGTTTGAGACCAAATGATGAAAAGTTACCAACTACCATACCTAAACAGAAGACACAGGTATTGAGATATCTAGTTTACTTCATTACTAGAAATGGCATATATGACACCACGGACACCATGTTACTCATGTAAAAAATTTTTAATTATACTTTTCTATCCCATTTAATGAAAGGTTGAATTGATGAACTACCTTTATATTTGGGATAATACAACTACCACATGTAAGCACTTAAAATAGGGCACAGTCACAAAAATTTAAAAACTTTTGGAACATGAATGTCACTCTTAGTCTCTCGAGTACTGTATATGTACACATATATATATATATATATATATATATATATAGAGAGAGAGAGAGAGAGAGAGAGAGAGAGAGGGGTGCCACTAGACACCAGGGATTTTTCCCATTGGGAGGTCACATTAAAAAAACCAAAACAAATAAACAACAAAGAAAAACATAAAGGATTGTTTCACCAGCTGAAATCTATTTCCACTAGGTGAAATCCTTTTACATCAAACCTTTTCTGTGGTGGTGGAAAAGGATTTCATCTGGTGAAAAACTATCCTTTGCCCTGACCAGCTGGCTGAATCTTCCATGAGGAAATGGATGAAAAACCTTTTCTGACGATGAGATGGCCAGACTGGGAATCCCTTTTCACCAGCCAATTTCCTTTTTCTGCATTCTTTTTTATCATGGCAAAAAATGAAATTGGCTGGTGAACAAGGATTACCCTTTTTCATGACCAGATGGCCAGAACAGAAATGCTTTTTTGCCACAGAAATTCCTTTTTCACCATCCTGGTTCATCATGGTAAAAAAGGAAATCAGCTGGTGAAGAAGGATTCCCTGTCTGGCCATCTGATCGTGAAAAGGGGTAATCCTTGTTCGCCAGCTGATTTCCTTTTTTGCATGACGAAATAATAATGGTGAGAAAAGAATTTAGGGAGTGACGAACAAGGATTTAAATCATTTAAAAAAAGTTTCTAGGGGCATATGAACATTGGAAACCACAAAGCACAGCTCATCAACTCCTGATGAGCAAAATACATTCTTTAATATCTGTAACAGACATCCCCAGAAACAGTAATGACAGTTTTATTGTGACAAAAACAAAAGACAACATGGCGGCACATGAAAAATAATTTTTTCTTTAGAGGACAAGGATTGGCCAGTCAAGAAAAAGGATCCTTGTTCGTCAGAGCAAAATCATTTTTCGTTCCATTCCTCTATCCAAAAGAGTGAACTGAGCATGCTCAGAACCTGAAATCTTAAAATTAAGTAACCTTGGAACAGATTAATATTTTTTCTCAAAACCAATGCAGACATGTTCTGTTGGGCAAGCACTTTCTACCATGAACATTTCAGACCAAAATTCCAAACCTTTTGGCTGCAGCGCAATGACAAAGAAACTGCAGAAAAAAGGCAAATGTTAATGTTTTTTCACTAAGCGCAGCATGAAATCTGCCAATTCGACCAACACACATCTTGTCACATCAAGAGACCAACTTCAGGAGACTACACATGCAACATTTCATGCAAATCCGTTGAATGGTTGCAAAGTTATTAAAGTGCAAAATTTGAGGTTTAACATTAAAGTGCCTATTCAACCCTAATTATAGTGGTGCTTTCGTGCCACCATAATATCTATCTATTTGGTTGATCCTGCCTTTGAAAGCACCTCCCCCCACCTTACTGAACCGGTGCTATAGTGAGAGGTGGTAGGAGCTGGCAGTAAAGAGCCAGGGGAATTGGTTTTCAGAGACAGAGAGGGAGAGTGTGGGAGAGAGAGAGAATGAGTGAGAGAGAGACTGGAGGAAGGCAGCACTAAGCAGGGCAGGATAAGACACACCACAGCTCTTCAAAATATGGAAATTGGCAGTGTACAAAAAAAAAGTAAATGAATGTGCCTACTGAAAAGAGAAGCAGTGAGCCTCTGTGTATATGTGTGTGTATCTCTGTCTGTCTCTCTCTGCCTCTGTCTGGCTCTGGCTCTCTCTTTCTCAAATAAAAACTAAGGACCAGTAATCAAATAAAATAATATACTGTGGTGAGTGTGTGTGTAAAATCAGAATTCTTGTTACACACACTCACCCATTTATTATTCTACATATTATAAAGAACACTCGAATATCTCACCAGTAGCTATCCCTAAATTTTCACCATGTAAGTCATTGTACTCTGTTCTAATACAGGGGTGGGGGGACAAGGACGCTCCACATTATATGTGACTATAACCCTCCCAGAAGTGGGGTGGCTGGCTGAACTGAACTCTTTAAATGTAATGCCTCCTCACTTGGTAATAATGAAGCTATCTGTTAACCTCAGTCTTGACTGCTGTGGTAAGTCATCTAAATCTCTTGAGTCACTAGTGTAAAAATATCACTTGACCCAATGTATCTCAGACTTGACCAGGCTTTCTCTTGCTACAGGTAGTCATATATTAATTCACTGAATTCTGACTAGCAGAAAGTATAGGATCTCAGGGTGGGTATACTTGCAGATGCTGTTAGTTACCACTCCCCTGTTTTTTTGCATCTGGAGGGCTCAAGCACCCAACTGACTCCTAAGGAAATCTCCCTGAGATGCCAATGATGTTACTGAGGATCCAAATTATTTAATCTCCTGCATTAGTGCCCACCAAGGCTGGCATACTCCTCTGGTGAGGTGTAGGATCAGAGGTTCCACGAGATGGCTGCACAAGGACCTGCTTGCCTTATTGAGGGATAGGGACAAGAGTTGATCAAGTTTAAATCTTTTGGTCTTCCATCTGACTGGGTTATTTTCAGGACTAAGGAAAGTTTGTAAAAAGGCCATACATCTCACCAAGAGCACGTTCTGTAAGGACTTGTTGCTTGATATTGCTAGAGAACTCTTGAAAGTTCTGGGATCACAATAATGGCTTTATATGGGGTGGGTGTACCCATGTCTTGATTAATATTGTGCTTAATAGCATTAATTGTAATAACCCTACTACCATTGCCAGTGCCTTCAACCATAATTTCTCAGATATGTTCGAATACACATGTCCCACCCAAATGCCCCAGGGCCCCACCACATTCACCTCTATTGATGCACCTTTGTCCTTATCTCTTCACCCCTACACTCCCCGTTTCTAGCTACATGCTGTCACAAGCATGGAGGTGTGTCAACTACTGGGCTCTGTCTCTGTCTGTCTGTAGAAGTATTGGTTCTGGTGGCCTTGAGCCAAGGTTGCTCAGGATTGTCTCTTCTTACTTGGCTCCTCATAGGCCAAAATCTACAGACTATCCTTGTGCTCTGGGATTGTACCTGAGCTCTGGAAATTGCTAGATTGTCTCTGTTTTCAAGAAAGGTGACCCCAAATGTGTTACAAATCATTACCCAATTGCCATCTTCCTGTTCTGAGCAAACTCTCAGGGAAATGTGTTGCTGTCTAGACAATCAAGTATCTCCATGATCATAATTTAGTCTCTGAAGCCCAGCAGGACTTTACAGAAGACCACAGTACCATCATGTCTCTGCTTCAATTCCCAAATGATACCAAGGTAGCCATGGATAAAGGCATGTTTACAGGGGCAGTGGTTATTGATCTTACTAAGGCCTTCAATTTAGTGGACCATCATTTACTTAAGACAAAACTGCAATATGTAAACATCTCCCTGGAGGTGATTTCCTGGTTTGATAGCTACCTCAAGAACAGAAAACAGCTTCTTAAATTCAATGCAGCTGTTCCTGACCTCACTTCCATAATCATTGGTGTTCTTCAATGATCTATCCTGTGTCTCTTTTTCTTCACTATCTTTATAAATGACCTCTCCCTTAACTCCGTATCTTGCTCTTCTTTGCTTTATGTGATTGATCTAGTGCTTTATTTAGGCTAGACACATCTGGTTGACATTTTCTCCAACTTTAACTCATCGTTCTGTAAGCTCCACTCCTGGCTTTCCCAAAACAAATTGCTACTCAATGCCAGTAAATATCATTTCATGTTCTCTGGCTCTGTCCCTAGGATGAAACAGTGTCCTGGCTGCCTGACTATCTCCACTATAGATCGTACCTGCTTGAAAATGTTAACTAGTTCAAGTATCTTGGTATATCCCTTGACCTCTCTTCAGATTTCACCCTGCACATATCTAATACCTGTAAGTCCATGAATATCAAGCTTGGCCTGGCCAATAGAACAAAATATGACCTTGCACCTTCTGTCTGAATTGCCATTGCTTGAGGCATTATCCATCCCAACCTTACCTATGGCTGTCACCTACTCCCAACCTCCAAGGCATGTCTCCACAAATGGGACATTACCTATGATAGCATATGCCGCTTTCCCTGGCTTCAAACTGACTAACACACCATTGCCAGCTATACTGTGGGTTTAACTGGTTATCTCTTGAAACATGTCATTTTCTTTCTCTGGGTGCCCCTATGGACACATTTTTAGGACTAGGGAACCTTTCTCCATAGCAGCTCTGCTGAAACCCCCTGACCTGACTTATCCTGTATGATCAGGTGACCTGTTCCTTTTAACTGCTCCCAGGCATGCTACCAATATGGGGATTCAGGCCTTCTTCCACTTTGCACCCAATTACTGGAATTCCCTCCGGGTGGCTCTCTAATACCCCCCCAACCATGTCTGTTTCAAAAGGGGGCACTATAATGGTCTCTGACACTTGTACCTGCTTCTTGACTCCCAGGGTTATATACCTATGTGCAGTTAACATTACTTATGCTTGAAAGTGGTTTCCAAATTTAATTGGTCTTGATATACCTTATTCTCCTGATTTTTGTGCAATGTACTGACTC
Organism: Neoceratodus forsteri; assembly: GCA_016271365.2. Lineage (NCBI taxonomy): Eukaryota > Metazoa > Chordata > Ceratodontiformes > Ceratodontidae > Neoceratodus > Neoceratodus forsteri. Next base: position 1,207,918,507 of record CM057453.1, on the reverse strand, counting down.
CTTGCTACCTTAATCATGTATTGCATTGTAATGCTTCTGTTCATGTATTTGTTGTGAAACTACAATATTTCTAATGCCATTTTTTACTATATTTGTACTTCATTGTGTTTGTAACTGTACTCTCCCAGGTCATGACTAAAAACAGGCATATTATTAACTAGCACACTTCCCTGTAATCAAATAAATAAATACATGAATAAAGGCAAAGTACAAAGTACTATTAAGTGCAAGAAAGAAATTGATTACGTTTTTTTTTTTAGTTAAAATTGTCTCCAGAAATGTAGATGAGGGGGAGATAATAAATTGCACTAAAGTACATGCTGCACTGTTAGATCATATAGGTAAAATAAAACTCTGGTCAGAGCCAATACGGCAGCAAAATGATATGGCATGGGATGGAAATGATGAGCAAAGCACCTTGAAAGAAGTAATGGACAGAAAAATGCTGAGAGATCTGTGTAACCTTTTGCAGCTAAATAATAAAATACTGTACCACTATGCTTAGTCCAAGCTCCAATATAGACAAACTAGTTTGTGTGTGTGATCTCTTGTTAAGGTGCTGCAGGGTGTGGTGCTATGGAGCAAGTGATTCCTATTGCTCCTGATCCATGATGCAAGGTGACTGGTGTTGGTGCAGTACTGGTCATCATGGTGTAAGGCAGGTGCTCTCTTGGATGAGAGACCATCCATTACCATAGAAGCAGGAGGGTGACCAGATTCTTACATACCATTTCTGTTAAATGTATATATGGACAGACAAACTCTGATTGTAATGCTGCAGATTCTAGTATAGCCCTGAGGCTAGAGCAACGAGCTGTAAATGAGTCTGGGACACTCAGCAGACCTGGGCCTGAACCCTGCAACCTCTAGCTGCATGCCGTGCAACCTTGCACAAGTCACTCAACCACCACAACATCCCTAGGTCACAAACAGGTCACCACCAAAAACAAGCACCTGTGCCTAGTGGGTCTTGCCCAGTTACCAAAGAATAAAATGGAAATAAAATAAATGAGCCAGTCTCCATCCTGCATGGTCAGAATAATAAACATCTGCATTACTCGTAACTAAAATTATGTAAGCTGCCCCCAGCCTTTTGCCATGTGGATGCACATGTGGACAGGATACACCTTCTAAAATGTAATTTTGCTGATACAATAACCCTTATGCTTTAATAACATCAGTATGGTTGCTGCTGAACCATATTTTCTCCAGATCTAGCCTCAGGTTGCAGCTCAAGGAGCCAAAGTTTGGCAGGTGTGCAAACAGCTGGTAGTATCTAAGGAGTTTAGGCAACAGCTACTCAGCATTGCACACAACATTCTAGCTGTGTGATATGGGATAGAGGAGAAACGGACCAAGCAAAGGTTGATACAAAACTTCTATTGGCCTGGTGTCTATAAAGATGTGGCTGAGTACTTTCTCACTTGTGCCACATGCCAGAAAGTGGGAAAGCAAGGGGACAAAGGCTTTTTTTCCCATTAAAAAGTTTACTGATTTTTTTTAAAAATAAAATAAAAAAACAATAAAAGTAAGTACATAATGGCTGCGATTCATGAAAGGGAGCAACGTGCATGTGCTTTGCACATAGCTTGGCCATGCACCTGCACAGTCCTGGACAGGCACAGGGTGCACAGATTAATGACCCCAAGCACCTGCAGGGTGCCTGTTCTTGGCCCCACCCCCTGGCTCGCAGCTGGATTGGGGCTGCATGTGGGATGCAAGCTGGCATCCAACTGGATGCCTATCCTGAGTCCCTGAGTAGATCCTTTGTGCCACAGGTGTGGAGGAGTGTGAAACAGCGCTAGTCTGGGACCTTTAAAACCATGGGCACTTGCCCAAATGGCTGCCCCTAGGTGGTATCCAGTGAAAACAGTGACTGAGATTGAGTGACTCAGATTCGAGCGACTCAATCTCAGCGCCTGTAGTCTCAGTGAACCTGAAAGGGTAGTGACGAGGAAGAATACGGTGAAGGAAAGAGTGACAAGCATACTGCAATAGGAGGAAAGGGGTGGTGAGGTGGGAAGCCACTTAGCTGGCTGCTTGGCATGGTGGTGAGGGTGGCTGGCTACAGTGGGGAGGGTGCAGGGTTTGGGGCTGAGAAGGAGCACAATATTTTGTACTTTTTAAAGAGGGTGTTAAGGTTTATTTTTTGGTGGTTCTCTCCCTTCCTGACATGCTCTCCCCCCAGAGTTTGTTATTATTAGTGAAGAGGGTGCCACGAGTGATGAGTGGGGTGATGCTCCCCACATAAATACTGAAAAGGAGATTCTTCGCTGCGAGGGTACATCACCACTTTTATTTTCAGCAATGTACACTCGCCCTAAGGCAATCACAATTTTTCGATCACCATTATAACATAGAACCCACCAGGCTACCCATGCAGCCCGTTGGTCTGAGGCGGCAGTGTGCATGGGGACCTTGTTGCTGCCATGTCCTGCCAGTGAATTTTTTGGGGGGGTGTAGACACCTATGGCCAGGTCCCCAAGGTGCACCATGTCCTACACCACCCAGCAGTCTGCACCATTATGAATCATGTGGAGTGCTAGCATGCTCCCTGGCATGATCCTGGACTGCCTGCGGCATGTATCTGCTCAGGTTGCCAGGAGATCAGGTGTGCATCTGGCTAATGCACTACTAGTGAGTGCCGCTGGGGGTCCAGTAGATCCCCACTGCATGGTATACGCACATAGGGGTGCTTACACTCTTGAGATATGCGGCACGTAGGCATAGTGAATCGTGGCCAGTATCAACACTAGCTAATATATATTGAATAAAGAAGCAGTACTGATTTTAACACTAGCATTGAACTAAACAATTAGATAACTAATAATTCTATAGAAGGGTTGACCAATACTGTAACATAAATAAGTTATACCCCTCAAAGTGTACATAAACAGACATTTAAGTAATCACCTACTAATTCATACTTACTACAATTATTAAGTCCTGTTCTTATACTTGTTTGGCCTTCATGGACCAAGCAGAGGTTGATACAAAACGTTATTGGCATGGTGTCTATAAAGATGTGGCTGAGAACTGTCACACTTGTGACACATGTCAGAGACTGGGAAAGCAAGGAGGCAAAGACTTTTTTTTTCCCATTAAAAAGTTTATTGTTTTTTTTTTTTAAAGAAAAGAAAAAAAACATTGAATAAAATGAAGTACATAACATGTACACTAGGAAATACATATTTCAATAAAACAACAGTGTTGATTTTAACATTTGTATTGAACTAAACAATTAGTTTAACAATTCTCTGTCTACATTTGTTTATATAAGTAACCATTGTAGATTTGGCTGAATCCACCAACTCCAAGCCTTCTCCCTGGTAAAAAATAAGTCAAGTAAGCTAATCTCTTTCACTCATGATGAATCTGATTAAGACCAGATGCTTGTTCCCCTCAGTAAGTTGCATAGCAGAACACATGTAAGTCAGATGGCAGAAGAAATTTTTTTAATCAATGAATGAATTAGTACCAGTAATATAGTCCAGGGCATAGGGGAAGGGGAGATCACCATTGTGTTAAATGAAGATGACCTCAGGTGTTTGTGTTTTGGATCTAACTGTGGAAGCAGACAGTCTAGGTATCCTGTAACATATTTTCCAGCTGCTGCTGCTCTCTTGCTCTCTCTCTCTCTCTCTCTCTCTCTCTCTCTCTCTCTCTCTGTCTCCCTGTAATCACAGAAGGACTGCATAGAATCTCTATGTAGCCCTAAACAGCAGGCATGTCTAACATTAGATTATGTTATATGTAGGGATGACCTCAGGTGTTTGTGTTTTGGATCTAGCTGTGGAAGTAGACAGTCTAGGTATCCTGTAACATATTTTCCAGCTGCTGCTCTCTCTCTCTCTCTCTCTTTCTCTCTTTCTCTCTCTCTCTCTCTCTCTCCATGTAATCACAGAAGGACTGCATAGAATCTCTATGTAGCCCTAAAAAGTAGACATGTCTGACATTAGATTATGTTATATGTAGAAACTGATGAATTTCACTTGTCACTAGTTGTTGATGAGCAATGGGTGACTTCCAGGTACTGTGAGCTGCTGCAGCTGTTGAAGCTTCACTTGTGGTACTTGTGTATATTTGTGGTAGATGGCACTGCTGGCATTGCTGAGCAAAGAAGGATTTTATAGAGTCTTAGCTTGTGCTGACTGCAAATTAATTGGTTTTAGGGGAGTCTTTTTTGACTGCTGTAAGTATCTCACTTCGCTTGGCTTGATCAGAGCTGCTAGCTTGCCAGTGACTTTGGAGACTGGCTTCTGAATTATGTCTAGATACGGACACAATTGCTATCACTTGGAGGCTGGCCTGAGAGAGGAGCTATACCACCATGCTGCACACACTGTGATTTGTGTGGTGACAGGAGAGTGTGGGTTCAGAGCTGAATTGGGACATTATTTGAGAAAGTTAATTCACCCCCAAGGAATACTGGGATTACCAGACAGCCTGATGTTCAATGTGAAAATATTTGACACATTTAGGATGAAGGTAGAAGTATGTTTGGTGTTCTGGCTGCTTAGTAAGGTATTTTGTAATGCATCTACCAGGCACAAATGACCTACTGGCTGAGCATATTGTGTTCCTGCAGTAGTGGGATCTGCTGGGATTCAAAAGCCAGCAGAATTCTTGGTAAATTCATTATCTTTAAGGGAGCATGTATTATTTGGTCCCATTTTCATGAGTCAGAATACTGAAACTGGCTGGTTTGAGCTGCTGGAGCCCATCATACACCCTGCGAGCCATCCACAATTGAATATCTAGCTAGGTATTTCTCAGTAATAAAAGGGCAGTTGGTGGGACAGTGCAGCAGATTTTTTTTAAGTTTGTCTAGGTCTGCAGGTGATATTCAAGGATTACAGGTGGCAGTGCCTTTGTTTTGGCATCAATATATTTTACAAAGAGCTATGAACACATTGTCTGCTGGGTTCATTTCAGGGGCAATAATGAAGTTCATAGTTTGACATATTAGTGGGTTGTGTATTTGTCTACTAAGACATGCATGGAGGCACACAAAGTTGGGTAGACTGTATCCTTTTCCCTCAGCCAGTCTAACCATGGCAAACTGACTTAAAACAGAGCAGATTTCAGTTAGAGGGGCTTCCTTGAAGTTGAGTGTGATGTTTCTAGTAGTTTCCCAGTTGCGAAATACACTTAGTGTCAAGGTTGTGATATTTTGAGTATAAACCTCATATTTTTTTAGTTGTAGTGCTGGTAAGCCTTCATTTGACATGTGTACAGCTGTAAACTAGCTAGCAGAAACTCTATTGTTACCCTAGTTGACTGCCTCAGACATGGGCTCCAGTGGTATGAAACTTTAGATTTAACAGATAGTTTTTATCTCACCTGAAATACTTACAAGAGGTCTAGCTGACCTTAAAAATTAAACACAGAAACAAGAAAGAAGTAATCATATAAGCAACAAAGTGTAACCCCTAGGTGGCACTATCCTATGGGCTACTACCCTTGCCTGCGTGACTATGCACAGGTTGAGGGGCCTGAGCTTGGTGAACGGGTGCCTCTACCCAGAGGAATGGTATTGGGGTAGCATAGCAGCTTTGGTATAGATCTCCAGGATGCTATAACCACGCACCAACCCTTCTAGTGGCCCAAACAGTTTAGCAATAGAACCTTCACACTTACCAATTGACAGTAATGATATGCTCACGATCCTTGCACTTACCACCAGGACTGCATCTTCTGCAATGGCCCTGGAGACCCCCTGGAAAATAAGATCAGTGATGCAACAATACAATAGTAAGGCTGTAACCCAACCAATAAGATATACTCTAGCCAGGTTAAACATGAAAACCAACTATCTGGCTTATTTAGGGGGCATGAACAAGGATGGGGTGTAAATCTAGCAAATAATTGGCACTTCTGATTGAATTCAGATAGATTCTGCTTGCACTGTAAGTCCCTCTAACACAGTCCCACAACCCTGGGTACCCAGTATGTTAAACGGGATAGCCTGAAGCATTGCCTGGGGTAGGCCAGCATTGCAGCTGTTGTTGCGGCCCTTAGGAAGGAAAAACAGTTAACAAGCACACAACCATTTGTAATCTGGAGCTGCATGGCTCAGTCCATTGCAATAAACCCAAAACACGATAATCAGATGACACTCTATGATTGCAGCTGTTGTTGCAGGGAGCTACCCTGATTTGTACTCATGCTACCCAGACCAGGATACAGGACAGGTGAGTTGAAGACCTTGTGGTGGAGCGCTGGATTGCCAGGGGAAGCAGGACCTATATAACTCACCTCCTGGTGGTTGCTACCTGTTCGGTGGTGTTGAGCAGGGGGCCGAATCCCTAAGTGGGTTTTTCACCAAAAGTGTCTCTGGCTAGGAGTAGTGGCCTAGGCTGGGGTGGCAAGGCCCAGGTAGAAGAAACAGTTAAGAAAATGTCTGTGGTTGGATGCTGGAAAAGCTTTCAGCAGACGTAATTCAGGGTGAGGTGTGAGGACTATGACACCATCTGGGCATTCAAAGTTGATGTTGTGGAATGTCTCATTCCAAGCCTTGTCCACAAATCGCACGGTGTCCATAAACAGAGTTCTGCCCAATTTCCAGAATTTAAGTTGATCATTTAGGACTCTGTCCCAGACACATTCTGCTGCACCAGAGTACAAATTCTTGCTTGCCTCTTCCAACAACCAGGATTGCCTGTTCTGTTCAATTTCCTCTAAAACTCTGCAAGGAAAGGTAGGAAAGGACTGCCCATAGATGGCATCAGCCCTCCTACATATCAGTCTCTCCTCTTTGCTGCTGTTCACAAGTTTGAGGCCCATGGTCTGGCTTGGGGGTGGCCAGTCCTGGTTGAGCCAGTGCTGCATACTTAAAGAATGAAGGAACTTGTCCCTGACCATCTCTGTGGGCAGGTTACTGCAGCCATCTTCTTCTCTATCTGGCTCCTCTGAGGCAAGAGCTTGAGGTGACTCATGGGGACTCTCAACATGAAGATGCATTTCTTCATCCTCCTCCTCCTCACTCATGATCTGAGCCCAGAAGTGAGCAAATGTCCTCACTCCCAAAAATTCCACTCCTCACTGGGCGTTGAGGTAGACATCTCCCAGTTCAGTGTCTCTTGCAGTTCGTCCTCCCCTACTTGGCCAGGACTTGAACCCTCTTTCCATGGGTCAAGGGATCCCTCTGTTGCACTGTCCACCTGGGACACAGGCGTGGAAACCTCTCTCTGTGCCTGCCCTTGCAGTAGATTAATGTTGTTCTCTCCCTCTGTGCCACAATCTATGGTGCTTCCCCCAACAGGTTCATCCTGGTGCTGCGGGCTGTTACTTGCAGAATTTCCTACTCTGGTCCATGTTCAAGTTCAAGTTCAAGTTTATTACAGGAAAACTCCATTAAGTAAGCTCATTCACAAGGAGGTCCTGATGCATATATACAGACAAGGACATCAATACACAGGGTACAAAAAAGAGCATCACAGTAGGTTGGAAAATATAAAATACAGTTTTAGGTTCATATGGTACAACCTGCTTAACTTAGGGCATAACATGGTAGATGTCAAGAGGGATGTGGCTATGTGGGAGACAAATGGATTCATGATGCCCTTTCAGGCACTGCGCCACTGCTCATATCGTATTTCACAAGGCAATCTGAAGAGTGGAGTATCAGAAACACATCCCTTCCAGACTTGAGGCACATAATGCACAGTCTCACTGGATAATTAGGGATTGCTACATCTAGAGGCAACACTTCACCATAGAAAGCTCTCTCTATTTCCCTTAGTGCTGCCACCTCCTCTGCGATCATAGCTCGGGCATGATCCAGATAGCAGGCAGTTCCTGAAGCCATGTCTGAAAGCAAACACATAAAAGTTGGTTGTTACTGAATTGCTCGTTAGTCTCTTTGCTGTCTCACAAAATGACTCCCTGCTGCTTGCATTTACATTGCTGACCATGCCCTGTAATAGTGGCGGTAGCTCTCCTCATGCATCAAATCTGTTCACTGACCCAAAAACTGTGTTTCTGACCTTTTCTTGTTACTGAATTTGCTCAAAACTAATCGATTGCACTGCTGGGAAATTTCAGCACACTCATATGATTTTAAACTTGACTTTGCGATCAACATCAATTCAAAGAACTATTTACACATGCTCAAAGTCACTTGCATACCCACAGTAGTTCCATTGCACAGGATTGCCTGTTTGCTGCATTCTCACTCCACAACTCACAGTCCCTCTCTTGCTTAGAAACATTTTACTGTTGCTGAACCCATTATAAATGCTCACAGTCTATGCTCAGAATTTTTGTTTTCTGTCCTGCTGTTACAACGTACTGTTACACAAGGTCCCTGCACCCTAATTGGTACCCCCAGAGGTACACCGCAGACAACTAACATTTGGGTATATGTTATGCTAACACATAGGTCTAAGGTCATCTACTGTATAAGGGTAGATGTCAGGACATGTATGCATATGATTGCTAGATGCTTTACTTTCTAATGTACACATGTATTTCTTGCTTACGAGATGCTTGGACACCTGTGTCCTTGTAGTGTTATGATATATGAGCCAGCATTGCCATCTTCTGATGATTTGTATTACTACACGGCTATGTACAAACTGTACCTCTTTGTTTCCACAAAGTGATGACTATAACAAAATTGTATAATGTTATCTTGGACTGAGGAGCCACATCTAATTTAGCCAATAGGGCTCTTATCTGTAACTAGAAATGTCTCTATCTTACAGTAACCATGGTTATTATCTAAGGTATATAATGAAAGACATTACGTCTTCTACCTTGGAGACCCCAGGAGACACGGAGATTCCTTGAGGTATAGGGAACACTTAGCACTGACTCCCAGTTCCTAATGGTAAGAACTGCTTAGGGCAACTGTGATTTTCCTTTTGGTAGTAATAAACAAGCTTTATTACTCTTATGCAATGTGTCTGTGATTTCTTGCATGCCCATTATTGCCAAGAACCTGAGAGTGAGGTTTAGACTGCCTGACAATTGGCGGCTGTGTGCTGATGATATTTGGAGTTTGCAAAGTTTTCACTTGTTGCTACAACTTTCCCTTCCCAACAGGGACAGTAGGTGTGCATACCCGCATCACCTCTTTCGTTTTTCACCCACTTTTTAATCACTTGCAAAGTCTGGCTGCTTACTGGGTGTGGTTGATGCTGACTCACCTCACCCCACAGTAGTTTTGAATTGCAAGCTTACAAGTGCACAGTAGCCTGCCTGTGAACTAGTGCACCTGCTGTGGATTTATACTCAGCACGGCGCCTTTTCACAGTTTGATTTTTCATTCCCTCCCACACAATGACCACCATATCAAATATCTGAGCAGAACTGAGACTCGATGGCTCTAACTTCCTTGCCTTCCATGGAGGATGGGCTGACTTTGCATGGGACTCAAGTCAATCTGAAAACCCCATACCAGGGATTTCAGCCCAGTACTCAGAGACAAGACAAACAGCCAGAAAGGGAGAAGCTAAAGGGCTGTTGGTCGTGGCTCTCTATGCTGCTTTGGAAGCCTCCAAAGTGAGGTTTCGAACCCTTGAACTGCAACTCTCATCTCTTAAGCAGGAGACAGGATTGCAGGAAACTGAATGTGTGAGACGAGAGCAGGATTTGGAGTCTGAGCTCTGAACTCTGCAGAATGAAAAGGATTCTCTTTTGCATCACTCTGCACAGGCAAATGAGCAGGAACTTTGTATGTTGAAGCAGGAGTGTGAAAGTCTGAGACAGGATAAGGACAGGCCTTGCAAATGAATGACTTCTTAAGTAGAATGAATATCAGATGTGTGAGGAGTTGGGAGAGTTACAGGATGAGATAAACCAGGTACATAATGACTTAGGAGTAGCGACAAGGGACAATCGCGAATTGAGCACCGCATATAGAGTGTTACAGAAGCAAATGCAGGATGATGTGGATCAGAATGTTGCAAGAGTGAGTCATGAGGATAGTGAATATAAAATGGTGAAACTGCACTATCAGCGAGAGGTGCTGGCTGGTCATGTCAAGGCAATGGGAGGGGTAGCCCCTGCCTTGTCGACATCATCATCGGAGGAGGAGTCAGATGATGACATCTCCCGGTACAATGCCCAGTCACACCCCTACTATGGCCCAGAAACCCTTACCCGCCATCCACAACATGGCAGACCCCTGCCACATGACACCAAGTCCCTACGTCATCGACAGCATGATGCTCATCATGGACAATGCCAACATGGTGACCCCCATGGTGGGGGGGAGCAGGCCCACGCCTGGTCCCAACGGCACCCCTGATCCCCGTTATTAATGTGGAAAATAGGCAGGAGATAGAAAAAATGATTGAGACTGCCTTAGGCGATGTGACCATCCCTGAGAGAAACAAACGGGTCCTCCGGACCCAGATTAAGCAGCTCCTACAAGAGACTGGTACTAAGGAGGGAATGATCCATATTGTGGCTGAAGACACAGTTCAGGCAGCCCTGCAGGGTGCCCAAGGTAATCTACCTCCACTTGATCATCCCAATAATCCCCTACAAATGGCCCACTCAGTTCAGCATATAGCTGACAGCATTGGTCGGATGTGGCAGTCTGACAACCTCAGTTGCCACTTGGAGAAGGTGCATGCTAAATGTAAAACGCTTAGTCTCACTGCAGACTACCAGGTCCAGATCCTACACTAGACCATCAATCCAGGCCTGTGGGTGAAACTCCACGATGCTGTCTGCAAAGATGGCCATGCCACCTTTGACGAAGTAGCATCTGAGCTCACACTGCACAGAGACCAGGTGTGGTAGGAGTGATGCTCGCATACCCTGTAAAACAGATTGTGAAGGAAAGTCCAGTGACCTTCCACCAGAAGCTCTGGATGGCCTACCGAGCAGGGAAGCACCTGGCAGGAGAAGCCGTAGATGTGGATCTCATTGAATACAAAACCCTGTTCCTTCAGAACATGATCCCTGCAGTGCGAGAAAAGGTAGAGCCAACCACCTACCCCAACATGGAAAGGTTTGCCAATATTCTTTGGAAGACAGAGAGAGTTTATCAACTCTACATCCATGACTCAGGCTCCAGTTCCAAGAAGGTAGTCACCGTGGAAGCCATTCCGGAGGCCACGACACACTACACAGTGGAGGGGCAGGCCCAAGAGAAACAGACCCTCCCCACAGATAACTAACACCCCCAGAAGGTCCAACAACAACAGCAATCCTGGGGTGAGAACCGGAACTACCAAAAGAATAAGAAACACCACAAGAACAATAAGGGTAAACAACATTGACCAGGCCCTTCATATTGGGAAATAGCCGATGAAAAACAGAGTCTCTGAGACCTCCTTGGGAAAATGCGCTCCGTAGCAAACACTGTTCCAGTATGGGCCCTTGTTGCAATACAACCAGGAGAGCAGGCCTCCACAGGCCTCAGGGATATGGAAAGTCAAGGCTCTCAGGCACCTATAGGCCTGAACCCAGAAGCGGCTCCTTATATAGCATCAGTGCAGCATGGTGAGATGGTTCAAAGGAACCAGGCCCAGATTCTCTTTCAAGAGCTCCCCCATGCTTCCACTGGTACAGATTGACAATTACAGGTCCCAGTCCATATTGTAAACAAGCTGGTCTTGGATACAAATGGAAGGCCCTGCACAGAGGCCGAGGTTGGGAGAGACCTACTCACAGTACTGCTGGATACAGGCACAGCTGTGTCTGTATTAGAGGATGATAACCCAGACACATCACCTTGGTCTACCGGATGGAGGACCAACATGTCTGGTGTAGACAGAACTAGGCTACCTGCATACCATTCCCTGCCATTACCTGTGGCACTGGGACACATGAAGGCATATCACACCTTTCAGCTGATGGTACTGCATGATCACCCTGGTATAATTGGAATTGATTTCTTGGCACTGCATGGCGGTGTGGTGGACCTAGCCAACATGTTACTTATACAAATTCAGGGAGAATATCACACCATCATGATCCCTGACTCACATGTGGTGGCAACACTTTCTACAAACAACAAAGAGTATGACATCATAGATTTGTTCAAGAACCATGAGCTTTTCCCAAAGCTCCTTCCCATCCTACAAAGGCATCTGGAGGCATTTGCCACTAACAAACATGATTGTGGCAGGATGCACACTGTCATTGAAGTGACAGGCCCAGCACACGAGAGGCAATGGCAACACCCCTTTCCACCTGAGGCCTTGCCTTCTCTTAGAGAAACAATTAAATCACTCCTGAAGAAAGGTGTGATCAGGACATGTGTTTCCACTGCAAATTCCCCAGTGTGGCCTGTGAAAAAACACATGGGTGACTGGAGACTTACTATTGACTACAGGAGACTAAACAAGATCACCCCCAGTTGTGCCCCAACTGTGGCATCAGCACCAGACATGCTACAACTACTGACCCCTGACCAACAATGGTTTAGTTCCCTGGACATCTCCAATGGTTTTTGATCATTGCCATTGGCCCCCAAAAGTCAATATAAGCTTGCCTTCACCTTTGAGGGCAGGCAGTAGACATGGACCTGCTTACCACATGGGGTTCCATAACAACCCCTCCCTGTTCCATCTGCACATGATGAATGCCTTTGAGGGTTTATCTACACCCCAGTGTCTTTTGCAGCATGTGGATGACCTGCTGTTGGCCACAGCTACACAGGAACAACATGTGGCTCTCTTGGACAAACTACTGACCCTCATCCAGAGGGCAGGCCTCAAATGTAACCCAGCAAAAGCACAACTATGTCAGAGAGAGGTACTTTTTCTGTTCCTGAGGATAACAGATCAAGGCCGAAGTCCTACCTGGAAGAAGATACAGGGATTGCAAGGTCTGCCACTGCCCACCAGCATGGCCACCCTTAGAAGGTTTCTAGGTATGGTAAATTATTCTAGAGATTTTATTTGTGATTTTGCTCAGAATGCCACCCCTCTGTATGAACTACTGAAAAAGGATGTCCTCTAGACTTGGGGCCCCATTCATACCCAGGATGTGACATCACTAAAGCAGGCCTTGGCCTCAGCCCCAGTTTTGGTTAACCCCAATCCAGCCCTGTCATTCCATCTGGAATCTCCATCTCTGACATTGCTATGTCTGCAGTGCTGGCCCAGAAGGTTCATGGCACCCTGAGACCCATTGCATATGCATCACAGCTCTTGAACCCAGTGGAACAGAAGTACAGCCTTTGTGAAAGGAACCTTCTGGTCACCTACTGGGCTGTCAAGCACTTTCTGTATATCATTGGGTACTCCCTCCTGATCATTAATACAAACCACACCCCAACAACCTTTTTGCTATCTGATAGAGTGAAGGATGGGTCAGTCTCCAACACCAGACTGACACACTTGTCCCTCCTTCTCCAGGACAGAGATATCAAGGTCCATCCTGCTAAAATGTCATCCATGCTGGCGTATGGTCTCCTTTTTCAAGGAGAACCCCATGACTGTACACTGCAGCCACCGGATCTACCAGATCCAGGTCTTTTTCTTCCTGCTACACCACAACTACTTGATTACTAATTGTGTCGTGTCTTTACAGACGGATAAGCTTCCTAATACCATGGAGAACAGATAGCAGGAATGGGCAAATTAATAATTTACCCTTTTGGTAACACTGTTAAGATTTATAAATGCTGCAGTGTGGCATCATCACAGTATGCGGAGATGGCAGTAGTGGCCTGTGCCCTTGAGTTCATCCAGCATGGAACTGAGGATACCATCATTTTCACAGACTCTAACTGTGTTTGTTGCTCTCTTACAGAATTCCTTCCTTTCTGGCAGAAGAATTCCTTTATCTCTTCTGATGGCATCCTGGTGAAATACAAGGAAATGGTAATATACATTCATTCACTGGCACATAAATTTGCACACAAACTTTATGTACACAAGGTTAAGGCCAGCTCTATACATGATCCCTATCATGCCTTCAATGATACTGCTGACACCCTTGCAAAGGAAGAGGCCCGAGGGGGGCATCTGGATGATGGACCATCCAGAGGCCAGAGCAGCTGTGCACATCGCAGCAGTCAGGAAGAAACCTGAACCCTTCTCCCCCTTGGATTTGTCAGAAGCCCAACATGCTGACTCTGAACTCAAAGACATATTCAGATTCCTGGACAAAGGTGCTAAGAATATTTTACCTATCCATAACCCCTACCGAAGGCATGAAGGTAAGCTACACCTGTCCCCAGATAACAAGCTCATTTGGTATCAACCAGATGACTCCCCCACCAAATTGTGGGTGGTCCCTCATCATCTCAGATTTGAATTTCTGCACCAAGTGCATGATACCTCTACTGGTGGACACCACGGAGTGGAAAACACACTCCAGAGATGCAAGACCACCGCCTGGTGGCCTGGTGTCTCCAAGGGATGTTAAACAGTACATCGACAATTGCCTTGTTTGTGTGCAAAACAACCACATCCCCACCAAACAAAATGCCAAACTACTACCACAATGGCATTCTGGCCCTTGGCATGCCATACAGATTGATGTTATTGGTCCTCTAACCAATACCAGCAGAAACAACAAATATTCCCTTGTGGTAACTGATCTCTTCTCAAAGTGGGTTGAAGCTTTCCACTAAGACATGCACTGCAAAAACCACCACCAAAATCCTGGTGGAACAGATTTTCTCCAGGTGGGCCTACCTCTCAAGGTAGACTCCGATAAAGGAACCAGTTTTACAGGTGAGTTGATGAAAGAAGCCCTTGAATTCCTTGGCGTTCATCAGAAGTTCCACATACCATACCACCCACAATCATCATGTCAAGTAGAGAGGGCCAACAGATGAATTAAGTAAATGCTTTCCCAAATTCATTGAGGACAATCCCAAGTATTGGGATTCCCTATTGCCATTACTCCTTATGGCAATTAGGGGCATGGCCTCAGCCACCACTCACTTAACACCCTTTGAGGTGATGACTGGTAGTCATATGAGATTACCTGAACACCTGTTGTTTGACCTGCACACCCCCACTACAACCCGTGTCTCAGTGGAACAATATGTGGAAAAACTCCAAAAAAGACCTCATACACGTTCATTTGTACAATGCAAACTGCATAGGCAAGGCCCAGCAACAGTCCAAAATTCAGTTTGACAAACATACACAAGAAGTGGATTGGCAAGTTGGAGATCAGGTAATGGTTCTCAGATTTGCGCATCTGACATATTCCTTCTCCAATAAGTGGGAAGGACTCTACCCAGTTGTCAGCAAGCTCAGTCCAGCAGTCTATCAGGTTAGACTCATGCAAAACAACAAACTGACTGACAAATGGTTACATGCAAACCAGTTGAAACTGTATAAAGGAGTATAATTACTTTTCCTCACCCCATTGGGCAGAATAGTTCTGATTTGCTAATGTTTGATTTTCCTTTTCAGGTACACTGACAAGATGGCTATCTTGTTCCATTTTCTCCTCATCTTAAGAGTTATCCCCTGCATCCAAGGCACGGTAAAGCACCTCCTTCCTCACCTTGATCCACCTGCAACTACCCCAGAGGGAGTCTCCATCAATATTCCTGACAGTTTGATTACTGTCCAGGAAGGTTCAGATGCCTACCTCACTGCTTTGGTTAGTGCTCTGGATAGATCTGCCCTACAAACTGAATGGCAAACCAAGTCTCAAGGACAAATACTCCCCATGGCCAAACTCTCCAAGAGAATTTTCCATGGATAGCCCAATGCAAAATTATCCCCAAATGGTACTTTGTCCTTGCAAAAAACCTCTCTTAGACATTCTGGTTTACACAATATCACTGCCTTAACTGACCCCTCATATTGCGATTCATTGTCTAAAGATTCTGCCAGGAAATTTTGTGCTGTACACAACATGGCATTAGCTGCCATGTATTTATCTGTGTTAGTTCTACTGAGAAACAGCTTTTGGAATGCCCAAAACAAACCCCTGGTCCTTGCAGTGGTCTCACAGCCACTGCCTTACCTGCTCACTAATTAACAACATACAATATATGCATATGCCTGTTTTGTTTAACTTGACTTACTGGAATATGAAAGAATTTGGTATGTGTCATACTATTAACACATCATTATTTTATAGTGCTTTATTACTTGATAGATCAGCTGCTTATCAGATTCATAATCAAGACCCTTTTGCCGGGGTACATACTACCGAGCATAGAGGCAATTTTAGGAGAAAACCCAAGACAGATGGTCAAAGTCATAAAAGAAATACACATGACACATCTGATGTCACTGGTGCCACAGGTACCCTCACTGGTGTTTCTGGTACTGCAATGTCTACCTAGAATAAAGCAGACATTTCCACTATCAAAGCACATTCACAGAAATTTGAAACTGGTATAATCAATGACATCATACCCCATTATTGCATGGTGTGGATGGCCTTAGTCAGGAAGAAAGATACACTGTATAGAATATGCACCACATTGTAAATGCATTTACAGATTCTAAAGATAAGATTTATGCCCTTATTGCCCAGAACAATAAGGAAGCAGATAAGCAATACATTGCCCGTGAAATATTGTGCTCCGCTTATGGATCATATATTATCACTACCACCAACAATCTTTTCTGTGACCTGGAACCTGGAAGAATCCCTGATATCATATATGATAAATACATCTCTAAATGGTATTGACCTCAGTGCAAACCCCCTAACTGTGTTGCCATGTGTATGTTACAGTCTCTTACTATTCCTATTGCTACTGCTAGGTATTTAGGTTTTGTGGCTGGTCATTGCTTTACTTCTAAGAAATGTTCCATTAAGGATACTATGTTCATGTCTTTTACTGTCGCTTTACCACATTTTGATCCTACTACAGCTATATTTGATAAACTAGCATTTGTTCACTCCATTGAGTATCTTGATGACTTCATTTACAGAGAATGCCTTGGCTTGCCTCCTCTACTGGTTTTATATCCTCTTCTGGACACATGGGCTGCTCCACACACGGACTACTGTGCAAAGAAAGGGTATATTTAATTGTGTCGATATGACGTATTTGATATTATTAAACCTGTATGTGGAAACAAGTTGCCAGAGTTCCAGGCCATGCTGTTCGGGGTGGATGTGGAGGCAGTCATGGAGATGTGGGCCAGCAAAAACCATAACTGGGACCTAAACATGCGGGGGTACACTATGCTTAGGAAGGATAGAAAGGAGGACAGAGGGGGTGGAGTGGCTATGTTCATTAGAGATGACATAGAAATTGCTAGGGTAGAAGAGGCAGAGGGAAACGTGGAAGCCTTATGGGTCACCTTACGATCCCCAGCAGGAGATAAGGTCAAGCTGGGTGTAGTATATAGGTCCCTCAGGATGGGTGATGTTCTGGAGGATGGCTTGCTGGACAACATCATTGCCCAGTGTGGACCAAAAGGGGAAGGAGGGGTGTTGATGGGGGACCTTAATATGCCAGGTACAAACTGGGGAACCATGTCCTCTAAGGTGGCCAAGGAGCAGAGGCTGCTGGATGGCTTCCAGGAAGTGTTCTTAAAACAGCATGTGATGGAGCCCACAAGGGAGGGGCATGTCCTGTACGTGGTTCTGGCAGATGGGGATCTACATAGAAACATAGACTTTTATGGCAGATAAGGACCGCTTGGCCCATCTAGTCTGCCCATTTCTCTACCTACAGGATAGGCCACAGATCCTAGTTAACCAACAGCCTATCTGGTAAGGGACCTGGTTGTAGAGGATCCCCTGACTGGGAGCAACCACAATACTGTCTGGTTTCAAATAAGCATGGGAGGAGGGGGAGATCTAGGACACTGGCAGTGGACTTCAGGGGGGCAGACTTTGTGGGCATGAGAAATATTCTCAAGGATCACTTGAAGGGGATTACATCAATGACAAATGTGGAAAGGAGATGGGAGGTCATAAAATGGGGACTTCATGAGGCAGTCAGGACCTGCGCTAAGGTGAAATGTAAGGGAGCAAGGTCACATAAACCATGCTGGTGGTCCAGTGAGGTTCAGGTAGCGGTCAGAGAAAAGAAGGTGGCCTACAAAAAATATAAAACAACAAGAGGTGATAGGGATAAGGAAATGTACCATCTTGCATCTAGAAAAGTCACATGGATAGTGAGAGGGCAAAGTCCAGTAAAGAGCAGCAGCTGGCACAGAGGATACATGGAGGCAAAAAGGGGTTCTTCTGGTACATTGGGGAGTGGAGAAAAACTAAGGGCCATCTCAGCAGATTGAGATCAGAAGGAGGGTGGGTGGAAGAGGCGAGGGACCAGGCAGAGGTATTTAACAAGTACTTTGCCTCTGTGTTCACTAGGGAGGGGGATGGGATATCTACAAAGCAAAGCATGATGGTGATAGAAGCAGCAGTGAGTGGGATCAGTGGAGCAACAGAAATGGAGCAAGAAGGAAGGAGAGGTACCCCAAGGGTGTCACATCAGGATAAGGATAAAAAGGCCAGTAAGGTGGAGGGGATGGATGATGCTATCTCTGCCAAAAGGGTGTGGTTATCCCTCAAGGCCCTAAAGAAAGACAAATCTCCCAGGCTGGATGGCATTCATCCGAGAGTACTATAGGAATTGGCAGACATACTGGCTGCACCCCTGGTGGAGCTCTTCAACAGGTCAGTTGAGACAGGGAGGGTACCTAGGGATTGGCTAGAGGCACATGTGGTGCCAATCCATAAAGGGGGGTCAAGGGAAGTACCACGTAACTATAGACCCATCAGTTTGACCTTGGTGGTGGGAAAATTAATGGAGAGTATACTAAAGGAACGATTGGGGGTGTACTTGGAGGAGGAGGTGGGAGGTCTGGATAGTTGGCAACATGGGTTTCTGCCAGGTAGATCCTGTCAAGCCAATCTTGTGGAGTTCTACGAATGGGTAACATCAGAACTGGACAGGGGAAAGCCTGTGGATATATTATTCTTGGACTTCAGCAAGGCATTTGACTCTGTCCCCACAATGGTCTAGTGGAGAAACTGATGGGGTTGGGAGTAGGCCCTTTGATGGTCAGATGGATTGAAACTGGCTAGCTGGATGCACCAGAGAGTAGTGGTCTGTGGGGCTCTCAAACCCTAGAGAGGTTGGTAGTGGGCACAAGAGGGTTCGGTCCTGGGTCCGATCCTGTTTAATGCATACATATCGGACATCAAGGAGGGTATAGGGTGTGAAATGAGTCTCTTCACTGATGACTCCAAGATGGGAGTAGTAGTTGAGGTAGAAGAGGGGAGGTTGGCCCTGCAAGGGGACCTGGACACCCTGGAAAACTGGGCTCAGACATGGAAATTAAATTTCAATATCACCAAGTGCAAGGTGTTACATCTTGGTCGGGGAAACCCTAAACACAGGTACACCCTGGGAGGAGAGGCACTGGAGGCCTCAATAGGGGAAAAAGACCTAGGGGTCATGGTGGATGCATGTATGAATAACTCTGAGCAGTGCAGGAGAGAGGCTAGCAAGGCAAACAGGATGTTGGGATGCATCGTAAGGGGGATCACCTCTAGGAGCAAGGAAGTGATTCTGCCGCTGTACAATGGACTGGTTAGACCACACCTTGAGTACTGTGTACAGTACTGGAGACCACTCTTGAAGAGGGACATACAGCTCCTGGAGAGGGTACAGAGGAGGGCAACTAAGATGATATGAGGACTAGGGGATTTGACGTATGAGGACAGACTTGAGGAGCTCTGCCTGTTTTCATTGGAGGAGAGGAGAGACAGGGGGGGACATGATTGAGGCCTTCAAGTACCTCAAGGGAATAAATAGAGTAAACATGGAGGGGATCTTTAGACTAAAGCAGGGAGGTATCACCAGAGGGCATGGTTTGAAGTTGGAAGGTGGAAGGGTGAGGAGGGAAAAGGGGAGGAGGTTTTTCACTGAGAGGGTGGTGGACCCTTGGAATGCACTACCTGGTGAGCTGGTTCAGAGATCCACAGTGGAGGACTTCAAGAGAGGGTGGGACAGACACAGAAAGTGAATGTATCAGATGATGGCCTGTCCCCGGGGGGTGGGGATGGATGATAGGGGTTTCTGGAACATAAGGGGGGGAGGGCCTTGGCACCCATCTAGGGATCTGAGGTTCGTGCAGACTCGATAGACCGTAAGGCCTAATCTACTGGCAAATAGTATGTTAGTATATTCCCCAGATAGTATTAATTGGTCCTTTTCCATGGACAATGACATCATCACCAATGGCACAGAATACCAGGACTCAACATCTGCTCCAGCCAATTCTCAATTGTACCACTCTTACCAGAAGAAGGTTCATCGCCTGTCAAACATGGATTTCCAAACAGACTTATACTTGCCCAATACCGCTACAAAAATGGAGACTGCCTACTGTTAAAATGCAATATAATTCAGATGGTGAATATTAAATATTAAAATACAATATAATTCGGATGGTGAATATCGTGTGGTAACTAATTTTAGACAGTTCACATACGAAGAAAAGACAAGTTATATTAATGAATCTAACTTTTGCTTTATACCACACAAGACTACTATTATTAGGCACACAGTTATTACCCCGTCCCTATTATGGACCCTGATATCATTGATGGTAACCCTGATTATCCGCTTACTCTTTCAGAGTACCTACCCTATTTTAATGTACACATTGATCCTTTAACTTTGACATTGAAATCTCTTTTAGACAGGAAGGATACTCATCTCATCCACATCAGCAATAATATTTCCAAAGCTGACGAAGCAGTTTATGACCTTATTAATGATGGTGATTTGAATAGTGCACTTACTAACACTTGGTTAGAGATTACCTTTAAAGGTTTTGTTATTATACAAGCATTTTTGGTATTTTTTCTTATTATTATGCTTTGTTGCCTCTGGCGCACATTATGCCAACACTGTGAGCAGCTGGAGTTCCTTTACAAGGCTTGAGCCTTGGGTCTGTAAATGGCCCCTGCTGTCTCTCCACTTCCTTACTCTTGCATGTGTTGCCCTTTTGAAGCAACAAGGGGGGGAATGTTATACATGGTCCCTGCACCCTAATTGGACTTCAGAGGTTCACCGCAGACAGCTAGCATTTGGGTATATGTTATACTAACACATAGGGCAAAGGGCATCTACCATATAAGAGTAGATGTCAGGATATGTATGCATATGATTGCTATATGCTTTACTTTCTAATATACACATGTATTTCTTGCTTATGAGATGCTAGAAGACCTGTGTCCTTGTAGTGTCATGATATATGAGTCAGCATTGCCATCTTCTGATGATTTGTATTACTACATGGCTATGTACAAACTGTACCTCTTTGTTTCCACAAAGTGATGACTATAACAAAATTGTATAATGTTTTCTTGGACTGAGGAGCCACATCTAACTTAGTCAATAGGGCTCTTCTCTGTAACTAGAAATGTCTCTGTCTTACAGTAACCATGGTAATTATCTAAGGTACATAATGTAAGACATTAAGTCTTCTACCTAGGAGACCCCAGGAGACATGGAGATTCCTCGAGGTATAGGGAACGCTTAGCATTGGCTCCCAGTTCCTAATGGTAAGAACTGCTTAGGGCAACTGTGATTTTCCTTTTTGGTAGTAATACACAAGCTTTATTAATCTTATGTAACATGTCTGTGATTCTTTGCATGCCCATTATTGCCAAGAACCTGAGAGTGAGGTTTAGACCTCCTGACAGCACAGTCCTTCTTTGTAAAAAAACAAAAACAATGCGCTGCATCAGCATGTGGTCTAAAAGCAAAACAAAATGGTTATATTAAATGCACGCTGAAAATAGAAAAGAGAGTTAAAAATCTACGTTTCGACCTTAGGTCTTCTTCAGGAAATATCTAAAAGAGAAAAATAAAAAACAAGTTAGTGTAGAGGAGAGGTAAAATGAGAGAGAGATATATGTGGAGAAAGAAAAAAGGAGAGGCTCAGGAAGAAGAAGTGATAAATGGAAAGATTAAGAGAGAATCTGTGAAACAAAAAGGTGATGATGGGAAAGATAAAGCATAATGGGAGTGAAAGAGCTGGGGAAGTTCTCAGGTGGAGACTAATTAACAGGGCCTAGTAAAAAGGCTGAAAGGTGACAATGTGTGGGAAGGAGACAGAAATGGAGACTTAGGGTAAAATGAAAATAAATTAAATGAGTACAAAACAAATAGACTTAGGGAAAAAGGGATGGCTGGAAAGATGTTAGTGGAAAATAAGTCTATCATTTAAACCAGAGGGCTGCTGGGAGCCAAGGCGGATGATTAGCTTGGCGTCCATGTTTTTTCTATGGTCAGAAACCCAGAAGCCCTGCTGAAGGAGACAAACAGAAAGGTCATTGACATTGTGGTCCCTGGAAATAAAGTGGGATACAATGGGTTTAGCAGTTTCACCATTCCTGACTGCTCTGTAATGTTCCCTGAAACGGTCAGCAAGACGCCTACCAGTTTCTCCGATGTAAATAGCTGTACACTTCCTGCAAAGAATACAATACACCACATTAGTGGAGGTGCATGAGAACCCTTGGCGATGTGAAAACACCTGTAGGCCCCCGAATCTCAGTCACACTGGAAATAAATTTGCAGGTGTAGCAGTGAGTCCTGTTGCAAGGTTTGGTACCGGGAGGGAGGAACTGTTAAGAGTAGGTGCTGCTTTTAACCAGGAGATTCCGCAGGTTAGGTGGCCGGCGGTAGGAGGCAATAGGTTATTCTGTAAAGGAAGCACCAATGTTAGGGTCAGTTTGCAAAATGGGAAAGTTGCTAGTGATGATCCTGTGAAGAGAAGGTGTGCTCTGATGGAAAGGAAGAACTAGTGGAATTCGCCGTTGTTGTTGTGTGACAGTATACTTCCTGCAGGGGTCAAGGTTACGGGGCATGTTACTGACCCGGGAGAGTGCTTTGTCCACTGTGCTTTTAGGGTCCTTCTTTGCCACACAATCACACTGCTTGCACACAGATTCAGCTGGCTTGAAAAATCACACACAGTTTAATGCTCAGTTAGCTGGTTTTACTCACTGAATTCAGTAGCTGGCTTCCTCCGGTGGAAGTTTTTGACTTGGTGCCAATCCTGGAAGGCCTCTGTGGGGTGAAACAGGCTGGCAGTCCCACCGGTCATAGCCATGAACACCACGTTCATTTTCCAGTCAGTCGGACAATGGATTGAGCCCAAATTTACACAGCAAAAGTCTATTTTCTACAGATTAGGACATTCACACGCCACTCTTTCTTTCCTCTTCAAACACTTGGCTGCACACAGAAGCTGGCTGAGGGTGAGACTGATTGCAGTTACACCAATCAGTGAGCGCCATGCAAATGAGCCTCTCCCTCTCTTTGCTCACTCTTCCCTCATGGCGATAATCAAGCAGGAGCAAATTTAAATTGCAAACTGTAACATTTTTTCTCGGCTGCAATTTCAGAGACAGGAGCACCATTTTGACCATTTTCTCCACAGATTCTGGCAGTTTCTTTAATGACTCCCCAGTTTGCACACAAAACACAAGAAACTTTCAATGCGCATTCCTCAGCCTGTTTCCTAAAGTCCACACTTCTTTTGGCATTTGAAAATTGCAAGTTAAAAAATTCTGTAAACATTTTTGATGCAGAGACTAGGACATACTCTTCAAGGCTTTGCTGTCCATTTCAAGTTGAAACATACACAAGCAGAACCCTGTTCTTTCTGTACTTAGCAGGCACGTAAGTCACACATTTGGATGGCACTTTCCTGGGCAAAATCCTTTTGCCAAAGCTTCCTTTTCTGTTTTGGCTACCATGCTACCAGACAGACAAACACTACCATACCCTCAGCAAAAATCTCTAGTTCTCTCCCCAAATTTAAACAACATCTTTGGACAAGCCCCCATTTTTTGTAACCCCCCATTACTTTGCACAGCAAGCTACCCCTTGGTACATTCGACTGGGCACCCAAACTGCTTTGGACAATCGGTACCATCCCTAGCTTTGGGAATGTATACCAGGCTTGCTATTTCTAGAGGTCAGAAAGGGGTTGGGGTGCACAAAAGCAAAACTACAAATGACCAGACTAAACACAGGTCCTGAGGAGAGAACTTTTGCTTAGGGCTGTTCTAGGTCTGTATTTCTGGAGAGTTACCCAGTAATTCCACACAGGAAGCAGTAACATGAATGTCCAAACCAGGTTGGGGTTCTAGATTGTGACTTTATTCCATAAAGGTGGTACACTAAAGCAAAGGTGGACCCCCAAGGTTTACACATCAAGGCACAAGGCAATGGAAGAACCACAGAAATCTGTATCAGACAGAACTCTACATACCCCATAAGTCATAGGACCTTAAATTCTCTTCAGTGGCAATGACCTAAGCTGAAACACACATTTTTGTCTAGTGGCACATTTCCCATATGGCATAGGACCTAACATTTTGGCAATGTGGCAACTGGCCACAATGGAGCACACTGGTGCTCAAAATTAGCACAACCCACACCAGGGGGTAAACTTTCTCTTCGGTCACTGGTCACCATGACCTGAATAACCAGGTGCCCTTATGGAACCTGTAGAGCTGAACTGGTCACTCCAGATGGGAGGTTGCCCACCTTTTGTTTCCCTGTCCATACCCAGCCATACTTTTAGAGTTACACCTCAAATTTCTGGAGAACAGTTAGACATATGAATCTTAGAATGACGTTCACATTCTCCATAAGAAAACACTACTTCTGAGTGTAGAACTAAAGTTCTGAACAATGTGTCAAGTGTCTCTGGGGATCCCACGATTGTCAGCCAACTTTAAAAACATGAAAACAGTCTCAATTCAGAACAGAACTGGTGTATATTTCCCTTTAGCAGAGAGGACACTCCCAAAACAGGTACTTTCCTCTGGGAAGCACAAAGTCAGATTACTAATGGTTGAAAAACAAACAGGCAGCTTCAAAGTCCTTGATCAAAATAGGGGATTGCCCCTCGGATTCATTTTAGCAGTCCTTTCCATCTCTCTGGGGATGAAAAATCAGGAACTTCTGCTCTAGACAACGGTTTCCACCACTTCTCTTGGCAGGCAGATGTTTCTCAGCACTAGGGTGAGAAAACAGGCTCTCGTCTCAGATCCCACACTGTAGCTCCTCACTCCTCCAACCACTCACTACTGCTGCTGACCAACTACTCTGACAGACTAACCAAAGATTCTAAAACTCCCCACTCACAGCCAGCTGCCATTACTTATGCTGCTGTGAGAGTTCTAAATGACATCATCTCTCTCCTCTCAGCTGAGGCCAAGTAAACAGAGAGTGAGTAGGTGAAAACCCCATTTAACCAGTTGTTCACCAGCTACCTTCCCTACCTAGCACTGACACTGATGGGATTCTAGTAACCCCAGGGGACTGTGTGGTTATATATGTACAGCTGTAAACTAGCTAACAGAAACTCTATTGTTGCCCTAGTTGACTGCCACAGACATGAGCTCCAGTGGTATGAAACATTAGATTTAACTGACAGTTTTTATCTCACCTGAAATACTTACAGGAGGTCTAGCTGATCTTAAAAATTAAACACAGAAACAAGAAAAAGGTATGCAAATGTTGTTACTGGCACTAAATAAATAGTGCTGTTATAAATTACAGATAGTCTGTTTGACCTCCTTAGCAGGGGGTGCACTATCCTGCTTGCTGTTATTATTTTTTTTTTTATAAAAGAAAATCGTTTTTAAATTTTAAATGTAAAACAAGGTCGTTTTTGCCACTGCACAACATTCTTCTTTACTTTCAAGGCCAAACATTGCAGAAACTCACCCACCTCCACCAACTGAAACTCATGTCACTCATACCATGCAAGTAAAAACTCCCCCATCCCCCAACCCAATTAGCATCCATACCCACCCTCCTCCTCAACACCCATCTTTCAGATTAATTCAGTATTGAATGATCAGCACAACCCTCACTTCACCTCAGCCAGTCACTATATATTAAAGGACAAATCCCTGCCAATACTGAAAAGTGCTAATGCGCCTGTGTTAGGGCTTGGGTATGTTTCAGTTTTTTTCTTGATCCTATAATGTATCCATTTTCTCCATTTTGGGCATGTATTTTCTGAATGCCTAAATGACACCTCCCTCAAAACCATATCAGTGGCACTTTGTATTCCAACCAAAAATGTATTTAACGGGTTCAACACTGCTTAACAGCACTTTGGGTCATATTTATAATGTACTGCATTAGTGGTCATGGGGGTGGCAACTTGAGCATCCTGAAATTGTGAGCCTAGAATGGCCAAAAGTGACTGAGTTATGAGCTAATGAAAAATAACTAAAAAAAAAATCTCATTTCCAGTGTATGCACAATTGGTACATTTTGGGACTTTGATTTTAGAGAGGGTTTTATTTAGTTGAAGGGGGGATTCTGAGAGAAAGTTAAGTTTGTGCAGGACATCCAATCTTAGATTCTCTTCTGTTTTAATTTGACAGCTTATTTTTATTTAAAGAGAGTCTTAAATATATAATCCACAGCACAGATACATTAAGAAAAAAAATGAAACTTAAAGTACATCACAGCAGGATATGTAGTAGACTCCTAGCCATGACATTACATCATAGGGGGGAAATGAATTAAAATTATGTCTGTTATAATCACTTAGCATTGGGCTATATTAGGAAAATCATAACAGTCAAATACTGTAAACGTTTTTTGTCACTGCCTTTGGAAAATAAGGTCCTAATATCTTGAACCTATAAAATAATAATTTTCCAGCATATCACACTTTCCTCCATACATAGCACACCTGAATATATTATCTAAAAGGTTCATAACAGCAGTAGTCAGTTCAAATAGTATCACGTATCTTTAATATTATTAAATAAGAAAAATAAAATCCTTCCACTTCCACCTCCAAGCTCAGTCCCATCTAGTGATCTCCTCCAACAATGCTCCAGACTCTAACACAAAGGCTTCATCTTCTTGAGCTCCCCCTCAAACCATAGGCACAAGTCCCGTAAAAAGGGTCCACTAAATGGCTTAAGTTAGACTGAGAGGAGCTGATCTAACATATGGCATTTTATGCATAGGGATGAAAATCTTGATCATCGATGACAGAATGCCACAAGCCCCCAGCACTATATGTTTGGTGCACCAGGGGCTTGCAGCATATGCAGGGCTTTTGAAAATTGGTCCCCCAGTGTCATATATGCACTGGTGCAACAGAATCAAAGGCCAAAGCAATAGTCCTGTTATATGCCACCACTGCCTCCTCCAACTCCATCTCACAAGCAGCTATCACATCTGAGAGGTGTAAAACCACCTATAGTCCTTCCGGGTACAACCCCCTTAAAGGGCAGTAATGGCCATTCACCACTGCAGGCAGAATACAAGGAGGACCCCTGATTGTGAACTTGACTGTGCAGTGATCTGACAAGCTGACTGGATCAATCTTGAGGTTTTTAATCTTGAAACCCAGTGAGAAGACTAAGTCCAAAGCATGTCCTTGTTGGTGGATTGAATAAGTAACTACTTGTACCAGGCCCAGTGCATCCATCGATTGGAGGAAATCCTGACCAAAATGCCAGCATTCATTGAGAGATAATACTGGTTCAGTTTTGAAGGCTGGCAGTACAGCCTAGAGGTTAGCTGGGGATGGCAGTATAGCCTAAAGGTTAGAGTAATGAGCTGTGAATGAGCTTGTTACATCCAGGAGGCCTTGGTGTGATTCCCACAACCTCCACTTGCTTACTGTGTGACTCTCAGCAAGTCACTTAACTACCCCAGTGCTCCCAGGTCACCCCTGAAAACAGGCACTTGTGCCTAATGGGCCTTACCCAGTTATCAAAGGCTAAAAAAAAAATCAACACAGACATTGGTGCCATCCAGAACTAACCATCTGGGTGACTCTAACACCATCTCAGTGATGAAGTCCATGAGTTCCTACAGGAAATCCCTCACAGGCCCTGTCAGGCCATACATGAGAAGGATCCTGCAACCTGTACCTGGACCAAAAGGTATGGACAAACATTTATACAATGTGTCCCCAACTGAGTGCACAGTAAAATTCAATTAGAATCTAAAACAAATGGCAATCCTAACCCCCTGTGGTCTCTATTTGGGCTGTGAACCATAAAGAAACTAACTGGGACCAATACCTCCAAAACTGGACCAGTGTTATCACTCAGCAAGTTCTCCATGATGCAGTCTAAATCAAATGAGGAAATCAAGTTTGCCACAATAGTGGTCTTGTTTCTAATTGATGTGGCATTGTAGAACACTGCCTGAAGGGGAAAAGTGGAGGCTGCTGCCCTTAAAGCTACTGGCCCACGTGATCCAGTGGGAGCCCTGGTATGGGAACCAGCCAATTCTTGCATCTCTGTAGGTCCCATTTCACCCCAGGGTGCCTCTTGGTCCTCACTGCACCAATAGTGCCCCCTCCCATAAGCACTTTCTCCCCATCCCACTTACTGTCCTGCCTCCTTATGTTGCCCACCTCCCTGCAGCACCTACATGCCACTGCTGTTGGGGGTGGGGTAATTGATAAGGTGGTGGTCAAGCAGCTGGGATGGGGAGTAGCTAAATTTCAGGCCCAAATACCAAGATAAATAATGCCACTAACTCGGGGAATCCACCCACAACAAGATCGCAGGTCCCAATACAGTTCACAGAAATCTCCCTCCACTTAAACTTAGGCCTTAAGCAAACACCCATTCAAGTTGCTCTGACACTAACACATAAGAGCCCTAATAATACATCCAACATTCGGTCCTAACCTATCAAGCATACAGACCCTCTCCCTCAATAAATTACACAGAAAAACTATTATAAACTAAAAAAAGAAGAGAATCCACCTGAAGGTCAGTTTGTGGTGCACCAAAATCAAGGTGGTAAATGGCAAACTGAGTCCCATACATAGAGTTCAACAGTGGGATGCTCTCTGCTCTCATTAGAGGAGATAGAAATAGAATAGCAACTTATAGTACAGAAGAAGACAAACCAGTTAGCACTCTCACTACTATCCTGGGTCCAAGGGTCAGTAAGCAGAACTCAGAAGATTATGGACCCAAAGGTCCTCTCATCACCCCCCACTAATCACAGTCTTCTTTAGGGGAGGATAGTCCACACAGTTCTTTTTGGTCCACTTTTCCTAATGGCCAAAATGATCCCAGATCTCAACTCTGCCAGTCATCATCACCAGCAATGCTGGTTTGAGTGACTCAGAGACTTCCTAGTCTGACAGCCTGAGAGAGCCTGCTCACCTTTGCTGTTTCACACTGCAATTCCTGCAGTGGAACCAGCAGCATTGGTTCTGTCATTAGTGTAATGCCAAAACTGTATCACATCATCATTGAAACCTCAAGGAACGCCACACCACACCACACACCACAGATTTGTCAAGGTTTCTGGGAATTTTAACCCTGATGTTTCATTTTCCAGCTTTGTATGTTCATACCACCACTAAGACCATTCTTAAGGTTTTAAGAATGGTCTTGTGCACATTCTTGGGTTATGTGAACTGTGAACCAACATGAGTTATTCTGATTCCCTCAGTATAGAATACGTCGGCAAAAGAGGACCTGTAGGCCCATCCAGTCTGCTCTATAAATGTAAGTTGAGTCCACCCTTACAAGTGTAAAGTGGTCTTGGTGACAGCATTATTATATGATTGCTCGAGCTCTATCATTAATGTATTAAAATAAAATAAAAATCTTCCCCGAGCATGCTTCTGTTTCCAGATCTGCTGCACTTGAGACATTTTTCACAGAATACTGGTACATCATGCTCAGAGGAAAGGTGCACTCTGACTGGTCAGTTGTGCCACCTCAGTCTATAGATCGACAGATGCAGTAACAATTGTTTTGCAACATGTTGAAATCTATGGGGCCAGAGAGTAATGTAATTGGGCTGGAGTTAAAGCAGAGACAACAGAGGATATAAGACTTAAGGTCAGCAGTGAATATTAACTACTATTGTTGCTAAGCACTGGGCTGTGATGGTCTTGCTAGTTTTCAGAC
This sequence comes from Neoceratodus forsteri, assembly GCA_016271365.2. Taxonomy (NCBI): domain Eukaryota; kingdom Metazoa; phylum Chordata; order Ceratodontiformes; family Ceratodontidae; genus Neoceratodus; species Neoceratodus forsteri. The sequence continues at coordinate 1,207,888,693 of CM057453.1, read as the reverse complement.
TCTGTCACAGCACCAAAAACACACCAGTCCCCAGCAGAGGTTTACCAACACCCCCTGCCACAAGGTAGCTACAGTAATAAATATTAATAGTTGACCTCAAACCTTTTTTTAACCCCATTTGTAGCATGCTTTACCCTATGTCAGTTATTGCATTGGTAGTCAAAGTGTTTTGGCTGAATTATTGAAGCTGAAATGAATTTATAGCGCCAGCTTGAAATTGACTTAAAGTTATCAATGGCTCACTTCTGTCACCATTATGCTTGCCACATGACCCACAACTGTGCAACTGATTACTTTTAAATTTGGCCATCAGTACAACCTACAGTTTAATGTAATGTGCTGTGAATGAGCTTGGTCCATTCAGCAGACCTGGGTTTGATTCCCACAACCTCTACTTGCATACTGTGTGAATTTGAGCAAGTCCTGTAACCTCTACAGTACTGTAGGGTCACCCCTAAAAATAGGCATTGTGTGCAGTGTGCCTTACCCAGTTAACAAAGAATATACATGGATGAAGATTTTTCCCATATAAAAGGCCATCAGTTATTTCCCTTTATAAACTGGGTAGGAAAAATTATGTCTGCTGATTTGTTGGAACACTTCACATGACCATATGTATATCAGAGCTTGACTGCACACCTGCACTTTTACACCCCCTCCAAAACAATTTTTACATTTTGTAAGATTGATAAACCACTCTGAGGTGTGTGGTCAAGCTCTGATATATGCACTCCTTGGGTGGTTGATGCACTCAGCCTGTGGCCATGTGCGTAACAACACACACCAAGGAATGCATATATCAGAGTGCAACCACACACCTCAGAGTGGTTTATCTATTACATATACTAGCAAGTAAATTATCAATTAAAAGTATATACTGATACTAATCAGACAAAAGTAAGTACCTACACCACATACAATCCAGTGGGATCACACCAACTATGACAAATTACCAAATAAGTTAACCAATTAGCACATCCATAAACAGTGCCTCAACAAGCAAACTATATGACCTGGAAAAAAGAATGTTTATACTAGCGTGGAACAAAAATCTGAAAAAAAAGTCTCTCACCAAAAATGTCTGTGATGCTTCAGTCAGAACATGCCATGCCTTTCACCCTGGTCTGCCACAGTGCTCCAGTACAGACCCTCCTTTATTTTTCTGGGCCATTAAGTCTATTACTGCACCCCGGTTTTGCACTGCCACCCTCCTCAACTTCAAGCACTTGTAACAATATGGTCTTCTAAACTCACCAACATGTCATCTTTCTTGAGCCATATTGCTGTTTAACTGCCTAGCCACTACATGGTTATGGCACCTGTTATGATTTTTAAATGTACCCACACATTGATATTTTGTCAATTTTTACTTCTTCTATACCCCCCCCACTCTCCCCAGGTTGCTCCTGAAAACAAGCCTTGGCTCAATGTGCCTTTCCCAGTTAACAATTAATAAATATACAAACAAACATTAACCATCCCAGTGTATTATAAAGGAATAATGCACGACAGGGTGTGTGTGCTGAGGATAACGCCACGCCTGGGGTTAGTACGAGGCCGCAGGCCGAGTGCATCCAATGCCCAGGGAGGCATGTTATCCCAAACGACACACACCCTGGAGTGCATTATTCCTATTATACAATGGCTAATTTTTTTAATAAAAGGAAAAAAAACAATGAAATAAATATGTTTTAGAAAATTTTTCATTTGATTTTGTATGTGGAAGTATACTTATTTAAAAAGTAGATCCTTTATCCTGTTTGTCCTGTAGGTGGAGCTGTGTGGCCAGTAACTGGATTCTTTCTGTTTTGTATCTGCTTGGCAGTGTGACATATGGTTTCCTTTCTTTAATTTCCTGTCGCCTACCCCCCCCCTCGCAATGTTAAAATACTGTACTGGCGACCTTTTTAAAGTGGGGCATTTCCTTAAAACAGTCACAGTTTGGAGCTGCCGCCCTATCCTTGATGCTGCTGCTGCATGCCCGCTACTATTGTTGTGACGGTTTGGAGCTCCCGCCCCATTCTCGGTACTGCCGCGGCTGCACGCCCGCTGCTATTGTCACGGTTTGGAGCTCCCGACCCATTCTCGGTACTGCCGCATGACTGCTAGTGTTGCTGTGAAATCCCTACAGGAAAAAGCTATGGAGGCGGTAGGAAGAATTTTTTTTAAATGGGATAGAAAATGTAGCTTGAAGATGGAGCGAGTGAGCGTTATGAAAGGAGCCACGCGCCACTGTTTTTTAAATCACTGACTTTCCGTGTTTAATAGCGGAAGCAAACAAAAAAAGGGAAAGGATAGAAAAATATGTACAGATGTTTCGTGGCTTTTGGGGAAGTTTTTGTTTTACTTATATGCCATTTTGTTTGGTTGAAGTGAAGAGCGGGGCACAGTGACGCGGACTGGTGAGTGGTCAGTGAAGCTGACTGCGATGACGGCTGAGTGATTTTTTTTTTTGTATTAATAATGCTGTCATCTGTGTGATGGGACTAGAGCCGTGGTGTTATGCCAGGATAACACCACGGGTCCAGTCTTACAGTGACCAATCAGAGGCAGAGATTCTTTCTTGCCATTGTATAATATAAAATAAATAATGGATAATTGTGGTATACTAGGATATATACCCATCTCAGTGGATAATTAGGGCAATAGTCACTCGCCTTTTGGGCTCGTGGCCTTATAGCCCTAATTAGCACTCTCTATGGGTATACATCCTTGTATATCACACTTACCCCTTATGATTTATTTATTTATTATTTGGTAACCGGGTAAGTGCACTTATCCTGGGGACCATTTTCAGGCACAACCCGGGCCAGCTGGTGGCAGGTAAAAATACATAGGCATTACAGGTAATAATCACAATACAGGTTCAATACAGGTAATAACTACATACAGTAGTGTTCACAGGTAGCAGTCACAAAATACAGTACAGTACAGGTAAAAGTGACTGCAGGTAACTATAATGGTACAGACAGGTAGCATTGTGCATTAAAGCATACAAGCCGATTTCATTTGCGTATAGGCAGATAGTGCATACTTGGGTAAGGTTGCAATGGAAATATATGCTGTAAAAAAAAATAGATTCCTCCATTGTAGGGAGGGACAAGAGGAGGTAGGAAGTGTGAGAAATGCCAGAGGTGTATTGCAGGAAGGGTGCATGCTAGCAAGAGGGCAGTGACAGTTGTATTTGTCCAGGAGCCAGGATTTGAGGCTGTGTTTGAAAATTAGTTGAGAATCTGATACTCTAAGAGGGGTGGGTAGTCCTTACCACAGGGAGGGGGCCACACTAGATAGAGCTCTCCTGCCCATACTGATGAGGGTTTTGGGTACCTGAAGGGTGGGCACTGTAGGGGGGGTTGGTTCCTGGAGGATGTTCTGAAATTGAACAGGGTGGTGAGGGGAAAGATATTGCCATTTCTGGTGACGGTATCCACTAGACAACCAAGGGTATAGTCAAATTGCCCCTGTAAGGGGAGTCATCCTAGGGAATGATAAAGGTCACAGAGGTGAGCAATGTAAGGGGCGGACAAGACAAATTGGCAAGCAGTCTTGTAGGCTACTGTGAGCCTAGCCTGATGAGTGGTTGAGGTTCTAGAGTATATGGGAGAGCAATAGTCGAATATAGGGAGTAGGTTACCAGTGACTATGGCAAGGTCTGCCTCATTGGTCAGGTAAGGCTTTAGGTAGTAGGAAGCACCCAGTTTTTGGTTTATCCACATGACTATGCTGTTTATGTGGTCGCTGTATGTGAGCGAGGGGTCAAGCAACACACCTAGGTACTTGAAAGTAGAGACATTCTCAAGGGCAGGGCCATCATGGGGGTAAATAAGAAGGTCATCGTTGGCATGTAGAGTCTTGGCTAGATAAGGTTTTGAACCAAACAACATGGCATTTGTTTTTTTGCCTTGAATAGCAGGAGGTTGGATGAGAACCAGCATGAGGCTGTGCAGTAGTTTTCGGACAAGACGGAGGATATGCAGGAGATTGATTGGTCACTGTGGAAGATGACAAGATCATCAGCATACAGCAGAGAGCTACAGGCGAGACTGTCAGTGGGAAGGGAGTAACAAATGTAGAGAAGCGTAAGGGGCCCAGGATGGAGCCCTGTGGGACACCCATGGAGACAGATAGAGGAGGGGAAGTGGTGGTACCAATACACACAGATTGGGAGTGCCCCAAGAGGTAGCTTTGGAACCACTCTGTGATTTCAGCAGATCAGCCAAGGCCTGATAGTTTAGAGAAGAGGAGGGAGTGACTGACCATGTCAAAGGCTTTCAATATGTCTACGAAGACAGTACCAATGGCACGCCCGCAGTCCATATTAGAGAGGATGCAGTCTGTGAAGAGGGCAAGTGCAGCTGCAGTGCTGTGATGCTTGCAGAAACCATGCTGTTGGCTGCATAAGAGATTGTGTTTGGAGAGGTAGTCTGTTAATTGGCTATGTATGACCCTTTCAAGGAGTTTGCTTAGGTGAGGAAGAATAGATATGGGTTGGTAGTTGTTAGAGGAGTGGGGTTCCCCAGATTTAAAGATGGGGACTACTCTAGTGGTTTCTAGGAGGCAGGCATAGTGGAGATATTTAGGCCAAAGTTGAAGACAAGGGTGAGTGGTTTGGAGATCAGTGGTGCAACAATCTTCAAGAAGACTGGGGAGAGGCCATCTGATCCAGGGATACCCCGATTTGGTAGTCTAGCATTTTGTAGGTCTCTTTAGGGGTTATAGACATGAATTAAAAAGGGGGTGAGGGGGGAGCATTAGAGAGGGCACTAGGAGATGGGGTAGCTGAGGAGGTAGAGTGTATTTCATTCCAGGTAGATGAAATGGTAGGAGCAGGGCGGGAAAGTGGTGGGGTGGTGGGGGTAGCATGAGAGTTAGGGAGGCTAGGGGGTAGCTTGCTTAGGAGGGCTGACAGATCAGAAAATTTGATGATTAGCGCTTCTGTGACTTCAAAGGGGTCAGTTTGCAGGCCAGAAGGGGATTGCAATTTTTTGTTGGGACTATGGGTGGGGGATTCAAGAGGGAGACTATGGTATTCCAGAATTGTCTGTGGTTACCCAGACTGTCTCTCTCTGTAGCCTTTTAGAGTACTCACATTTTAAAGACCTGTTGGTGTGTTTACATTTATTTTGCAGGTGGCGGTTCTTGTTCCAGAGGGCAGGGGAAGGGGCCAGTTTGTATGCAGTCCACTTGCTATCTTGTGCCTTCATGAGGGTCAAGAGCTCTTTGGTTATCCAGCATTTGCATCTGCCTTTGATGCACTGAGTGGTGATAGGAAAGTGGTGGTCTTGGATGGCCAGTAGAGCATTGGTGAAGTGGGTAGTGGCTTGTGATACATCAGAGATAGCATAGAGGTCCTGACAGTTTATGGCACCAAAGTCCTAGATGAGGCAGGGCAAATTGGGGTTATTAAAATTTCGGATGGGTATGTACTTTGGGGAGGGTGGGGGGCCTTTAAGGACCATATGACGAATGTAGGAGAGTGGTCCCTTAAGGAGTTGGACAGTGTGCCAGTGTGGGTGATCTTGTCATCACTATTAGTAATCACCCAGTCCAGGGGTGTGTGGTTAGAGGTAAGACTGTTGACATGTATGGGGAGATTGATGACTTGCACCAGGTTTTATTGTTTTAGAAGGTTAGTATAGTCAGGTTCATGTGAGCTGAGCCAGTTAAGGTTGTAGTCGCCAAAAAGGAGGGAATCCCTGGGAGGGGAGAGTGATCCTTAGCCGGTGAGGAAGTTCTGAAGACCTTCTACCCCACCATCAAGTGGGTTATAGCAGCACCCCAGGAATATTTTTTTTGTTGATCAAAGAGTAACTTCCGTAATAAGCCAGTCGTTAGGGGAAATGTTGTCAGAGTTCAGGATGAGTGTGACGGTGATCGATTCACGTATGAAAATGGCAGTGCCACTGCCCTTTCTTTTGCTGGGATGGTCCTTGCATAGAAGGGAGTAACCAGCTAGCTGGACCATGGTGTCTGGGTGTTGCAGCTTCAACCAGGTCTCTGTGAGGCATAGTACTTGGGGATTGTAGAGGGAGACCCAGGCTTCGACTTCAGGAAATTTGGCTGAGAGACTGCAAACATTCTTGTGGATGAGTTTAAAGCCAGGTGGGCTAGCCCAAATGGGGTCGGTTGATGCAAGTGCAGCTTGCATGGGGCCAGGGTTAGTCTAAATGTATCCTACAAGTAGGAGAAGGAGGGTAGGAGTAGATAGGTACACAGGGACCGAGGGCAGGAAGGGGAGAAGGGAGAGATAGGAGCAAGGATGCTAGTTTGCAGTGTTGGAGGTTAGAGAGGATAGCATGAGTGAGGGCACTGATGGGGGTGGACTCACAACTAGCTGGAGCAGGTGTGGGGCTGGGAGGGGGTATTCCTCAGTGAAATGTGATATGTTTACTTGGTCAGAGGTGAGATATATGTATGTATGTACTGTATGTGTATGTGTGTGTGTGTGCATATATATATATATATATATATATATATATATATATATATATAAATATATATATATATGTATAGTACAAGTCACATTAAACTGTTCCTCCAATGAGTTGTTCCAGCATTTTTGATTGAGTTGCATAAATGTTGTTGGATCCAGCACAAAGCCATGCACAATCTGTTATTTAAGTGTTAAAATGCAGTTTTACATTGCATTGTGACTGGACTACCAATGTATTCCAATTGAGTGGCAAAAACATTTTACAAACATTGTTCTTGAGCTAGCTAAACACTGAAAACAATGCAATATGAGCTGCCAATGCATTGGCAACTGTAAAAATGCTAAACCAACTCATTGGTGGAACAGTTTAATGCGGCTTATACTGTGTGTGTGTGTATATATATATATATATATATATATATATATATACAGTATATATATATATATATATATATGTATATATATATATATATATATATATATATAGGGGATATGACATGGCCTGACTGAAGATATCATATTTATCTTCATGAGAGGTAATGATAATACGATATCTCACGAGTGGCGAAGCCACGAGTGAGATATCATGATGTCATTGGCCCCGAGTGAAGATAAATATGATATCTTCAGTCAGCTAAGCGTCATATTCTGTTTATACAAATGTATGTTTTGGGCTGCACTCAACAAAAGCTCGAAATGTTCCCTTACTACAGTCCCCTACATTGAGGTGATGGCTGTTTAAACACACATCTGCTGTATCTCTAGCAACACAACAGATGCCATATGTTATTTTAAAAAAATATATGTGGCTGACCCTGCCTCTTTAAATTGTAAAAAAAAAATCTTGTCTGGATTCTGGTTGATCGAGCCATGGCCACCCCCAATATAATTCTCCATACCCCCTGCCCCAAAACAGCAGATGAAAAAAATGTCTGATCTTGCCACTTTAGTTATTTAACAATAGATATCTGGTTGATCCTACCTGTATTTTTAAACAAATGCCTGGGACATGTACTTCTTTAAAAAAACATACATTATCTGGTTGATCCTGCAACTTTCTTTCTTCCACCTCCAACTGTCATGTAGCGTGACCGAGCGCTATGCCCTGAATGTAGCATGACCGAGCGCTAGGAAGATTCAGATGTGAGGCAGTGTCAGATTGTTTTAATTATGGCGCTTTTGCTGTAAAACCTAGAAAAATGTGCCATTTTCTTAATAGTGCTTATAGTTTGTCGAAAGAAGCTGCCGACAGTACTGAGAGACGAGCGAGTGAGTCGGCAGCTTCAGAACACTAGACGGAAGCGCAAGCATGTGTTGCTATGGCAACAGACACTCGCGGTTCCATCTGGTGTTCTGAAGCTGCCGACAGTCTCGCTCTTCTCTCAGTATCGTCGGCAGCTTTTTTGACAAAATATAGGCACTATTAAGAAAATGGCACATTTTTCTATGTTTTACAGCAAAAGCGCCATAATTAAAATTATCTGACAGTGCCTCACATCTGAATCTTCCTAGCGCTCGGTCACGCTACATTCAGGTCATAGTGCTCAGTAACGTTACATGACAGTCGAGATGGAAAAAAGAAAGTCGCAGGATCAACCAGATATGTTTTTAAAGACAGAATTATAATAAAGATACAAGCAGATGTGAGCAAGCATGGGGGGTCTTCTTTCAAAAGAGAAAGCTGCAGGAAGGTGAGGGGTCCTATTCTTAAAAAGAAAGCCACAGGATAGAAAGTGAAACACTTTCAGTTTCACTGTGATGACGAAGTGGAGATATCAATGATATCTTCACGTGAAGATATCATTGATATCTCCATGACCTGGCTGAAATACTACATTTTATCCTGGCAGTTATCCCAAAACATACATTGTATAAATATATATATATACTGTATCTATATTGTGTATATATATATATATATATATATATATATAGTTTGGCTTGCACAGCCACGTCTGTTAAACTCAAACCTTTACACTTTCATAACTGCAACCGTTCATCTGATTTGCCTGGAATTTTGCAAGCACCATCTTCTACCATAGAGCTCTGGATCTGGCAAGGTTTGTTTCAGTTGGTTGTGCGGTTTTGGATCTGTGGAGCATCAAAAAATGTGAAAAATCCTCACTTTTTGGAAAATTTTTTGCTCGGGGCTACATGCCAAACAGTTTGTGGTTCTGGTCTGAAACGTTCAGGGTATATGGGGTCTGGATCATTGATGTTCCTTTTGAAGGTTTCTTGAAAAGATATTAATCCATTCAAAAGTTATTAAAGTTTAAAGTTTTCCATTATAGCCATGAGAAAAAATATATATGTCCACTTTGAAAGCTTTTTTGCTTTACGTGGTAATATTGACTGCGAAAAGGGTTTTCACTTTCTTGCTGCCGCCACCTTATTTTGAGTTAAGGACAGCAAAAAATAAATGCTGTAATTGGAAATATGCTACCCCTTGGTAAACACCAACAGCTGTGTTTACCTAATCAGGGCTCGAAAAACACGATCCTGGCATTATTTTTTTTTAAATACTGGTTGAAAATATGTTTTTAGTGTTTCAGCAGTTGGCAGTGCCTCAATTTGTGATACTTCTTTTGTGAAAGTGCCACAAATTGTGACAACTTTCGCACAATTAATGGCACAGTTGAGTAAAAACTGTCACAAATTGAGGCACTGTTTCACGAGAATTGCTGTACATTGAGGCAATGCTTCCATGAAAAAAAAACATTGGTACCGGTAAAATAGCCCAAAATCTTTTCTGGCCACTTTTTGGGCTAAATAACATCAGATTTGTGTTCCTCAGCCCACGTTTAGGTAAACACCTGTTGGTATTTGCCTAATAAAAGGATTTTTTTCCCATTTTATTGCCTCTAATAAGGCTGAGGCATGTTTTATTTAATAAAACTGTTTCTGCTGACATTGGGGTACCTAATCTCCATGTCAGTGGTAGAAATACCCCTCTTGCTACTGTGGGACACTGGATAGCCCACTCCCACAGACCTGAATTTTTTTTTTTACACATGCTTCTGCCAACATTGGGGTGCCCAATACCCATGCTGGCAGTAGAAATCCACCCCCCTGCCACCAGTCCAATGTGATACACTGTGGAGCCCATTGCCAGAGTATCGAAATATTTATTTTACATTCCCTTTTTTCCCTACATCGGGGTGCTCAATTCCCATGTTGGCACCCCCGAGCAGTGTGGGACACTGGGTAGCCCACTCCCAGTGTCCCCAGTTATGTTTTAAAGTCCCCAGTATTGTGGGACACTGGGGAGCCCACCCCCAGTGTCTCGATATATGCTTTTTGCACCTGTTAAAAAAAAATAGTACCTTGATGTCTTTTTTGTTTAAAATAACCTGTAAATTGGCCCAGTGTTACTGAGGGTTGAAGCACTGTACACCACACCTCATGCTGCGCTGGTGACCCAGGTTCAGGAATGAAACTGGGTTGTCAGGGGCAGACTGGGGGGGAGGAGCAAGATTGAGCTGCCACGAGGCAGTGCTCTCCTCCTGGGAGGGATTGGAGGCTTCCTGGTCACTGGCTGCCACCCGGAGGATGGATGGCAGCGCCACCTAGGGAGCTCTGGCATTAGTCACAGGGAGGGTGGAAGGGGCTGATCTGGCATCACAAGGCATTCATGTGCCTCCATGCATATCACCCATGTGCTATGGTCCCAGAACTAGGGAGAAAATAGGCAAAAAAACAAATAAAATATAAATAAAAAACCTGTAAAGAAGAAAATGGTCCCTCATCATTTTCCCCAGTCCCACTCCCCCATCTTGACCCTCCCAATGTGCAACCACCTCCCCATACACACACCTCTAGCTCCATACTTACCACTGGAGGCCGTGGGCTGTCATCTTCTGTTGACTGGGACATGTCTGCACTCATTAAAACCAAACTGCAAACTGAAAAATCAAGGTAAGTGCCGTATAATTGCTGTCTATGGCGTTTTGAGCTTATGTTGATATCTCAGGCATTTTTTTGCAATTTTTACACCAAATTTTCAACATGGGCTTTTTGGGATCCCACCTCATGAACACTGTCACTGTCATTTTGTTATTTGGACCCAGAAGGTGATTTTGTAGTTGCTGCATGGAATGACCTTTCAGGACTGATTAATGAAAAGACAGTGCCAATGTTCATGAGGTGGGGTCCGAAAAACTCATCTTGAAAATTTGGTGCAAAAATACCAGAAAAACACCAGAGTTACACGTGGACATTGAAATGTTTCTCTGCACACTTGTAACTTAGGCAATTTTTCATATTTTCACTCCAAATTTTTAACATTGCCATTTTTTTAACACTGCCTCATGAACAATAGAGCTGTCATTTTTCACATCCTGCCCGAAATGTGTTTTTGCTACTGTGGTGTGGAATGGTGAATTCATTGTGCAAAATCACCTTTCGGGACTGAGTAATGAAATAATAGTGGCAGTGTTCACGAGGTGGGGTCCCTAAAAGGCCATGTTGAAAATTTGGTGACAAAATTCCTAAAAATGCCCAAGTTACGTGTGTCCATTGAATTTATTCTACGCATGCATATAACTTTGCTACTTTTCAATCTTTTGGCACCAAATTTTCAACATAGCCTTTTTTCACACCACTTCATGAACAGTGCAGCTGACAGTTTTCACATCCTTCCCAAAATGTGTTTTCGCACCTGTGGTGCAGAATGGCATTGCAGTTGTGCACAATTACGTTTTGCCTTGTATTTCACAATTTCCCTGTCCCAGGGTACATAAGGTCGGGTAATAAGAAAGTTATGTTGACAATTTTGTCACTGTTGTTTGACACATGGAAGCACAGGGCCCAGAGGGTCCTGCGCTTCCACGCCTACATACGTATGTGCATCTACGGAGGGATTGGAGTGCAGGGCCCAAAGGACCCTGTGCCCCCACAGCAAAATAAGGATCAAGTTTCAATCAAGTTTATTGTATGAATAAAGTACCATGTCATCTGCGAAGAAGTGAAGTTTAGAGTTGCTGATGTTGGAATTAAGGTTGTTAATATTGATAGAGAAGAGGATAGGGCCTAGACTGGACCCTTGGTGGATGCCTCTGGTTATGGGAAGGGGGTTGGATAGAAGACCGTCTGATAGGCCGGCCCAGTGGTGCTGAAGGTTGAGGCACTGGACACCACTCTTCACTCCATGCTGGCGACTCAGGTTCAGGAATGGACTCGGGCCGCAGGGGGACAGCAGGGGCAGAGAGGGATTGAGCATCCGTGGACTGCTCTCCCTCTCCAGGGGAAGGGGTTACAAGTTGTTGGTACGCTTGCACTCTCTGGTGGAGGCTGGAGGTGGTGTGCTGGTACTGCACAGAAGGGGATGAGTTTGGGGTATGACGCTGGGGAAGAGCATGTGCTGGCACATGCACTATCCTCCCACTGGCATCATTGCATGCCCCTGCTCATGCTGGCCAGAAAATGGAAAAAATGGCACTCAGTCGTGGCAGATTGATTGTTGTCTAGGGGATGCTTGGCCTCGGGGGCACCACTGCCAGTACTGGATCCTGTGTCGGTGGGGAGTGAGGGAGACTCCCTGCCACCCCACCATGGGGGGCAAGCCACAGGGGTAAATGGTAGTGAGGGCTTCACTGGGAGCTGGGGCAGAAATGGTCAGTGGCTGGAGATGAAAGGATGCCAGAACATGAAAAAACAGACCATATGGCCAAATAGGTAAAAAAGGATTAACAAAAAAAAAAGAAGAAGGCCGTCCACTTTTACTTGCTGAACATGCCCAGAAAGGTAGCTGGAGAAGCAGTGGCATGTGAAGGTGGAGGCACCAAGGTTGAAGAGGCTGAGCAGGGATAGATTATGGTCAACAGTATCGAATGCTTTGCTCAGTTCGAGGAACACCGCACCAGTAACTTGCTTAGAATCTCAAGTGGAGAACCAGTCATTGGTGACTTTCCAAGGGCAGATATAGTTCTGTGGTTATGTCTGAAACCCAATTGAACTGGACTGAGAAGAGAGTGTGCTTCAATGTTCTCCTTCAGCTGGCAGTATACAAAGTTTTTCAAGACTTTTGGAGAGTAAAGGGAGGATGGAAATAGGTCTATAGTTGTTAAGATCGGAGGGGTCCCCAGATTTAAACAGCGGCAATGCATAGGCTGATTCCAGCAGGATGGGACAGTGGCCGAAGAGATAGAGAAGTTAAAGATATGGAGGATAGGGGCAGTGAGGTAATAGTGGCCAATTTTAAGAAAGAAGGGGTTGATCCCATCAGAGCCATAGCCTTTCTTGGTGTTGAGGCTATCAAGGTGGTCTTTGACTCCCTTAGATGTTACAGGGAGTAGCTGGAGGGTGTGAGGTGAGGGGGGAGCAGGAGTGACAGTGGAGAGTAGTGGGGCAGGATAGCCCTATGTAGGGGGAGGAGTCCAAAGCAAGACCGGCAATGGAAAAATGACAGTTTATTCTCTCAAGAATGAGATTATGGTCTTCGAGGACAACTCCATTGTCCATGATCTTGGGGGGTAGCGAGGGTGCTGCTTTCCACACTTCTATGTTTTTTATGGTATGCCAGGTTTTGACTGAACTCCCCTTGGCCTGTTCAAGGGTGTTGACATAGTAACTGGATTTGGCCGCATGGGTAAGTTTGACACAAGAGTTTCTCGCAATTCTGAATGCCTGCCAGTCAGATTGGGATTTAATGTGCCTAGCTTGGACCCTTAGTTTATCCCATGCAGTAAGCGCAGCTCTAATGACAAGGGTGAACCAGGGATGGGAATGATCGTGAGCTTTGATTTTGATAAGGTGGGCCTGCTTGTTGGCAAGGTGTAGCAGATGGGATACTGCAGTCTCACCTCTCCCCTAGACTTGGCTCTGCTCCTGGCCTTAAACTAATGCTGATGAATATATGCAGCCTGATCAATAAAACTGATAAACTGCAAGTTTGGCATCTCACACCAATCCAGACCTCGTTGTCATAACAGAATCCTGGGTTAAGCACCCCATCTCAGACCAAGCAATAGCCATACCTGCTTACAACCTACACCACTCAGACAGGCCCTCAAGAAGGGGTGGTGTTGACAAATTTAAAGTTTCAGATATTTGAGCCTCCACTGTCCCTAAAGAATTTGAATAAATGTCTCTAAAACTCCATCTTTCATCCTTCAAAATCCTCCATATCATTGGATGCTACAGGCCCCCCTTCGGGGCATTGCAGTCATTAGTACCCTCAAATCTCTAGTAACCCTTAGCAGTAGTGAGACCATCATACTTGGCAACCTAAACCTCAATTGGTGCTCTAAAAAAACTCTGCGATGAATTTGGCTTTTCACAAATTATCTCAGAACCTACCAGAGAAAATCCCAGAGACTGCAGCAACAGTTCCATCCTCAACATCATCCTTTCAAATCTCCCCCACAAAATTCCTCATACTGCAGTGTTTCATAATGACTTGAGTGATCACCACATTGTTGTCTATTCCAGGGCCCCTTGAGAAAAGCCCCTCCTCTACCAAATACATAACCAAACGCAGCTTCCACAAATTCAATGATTGTCACTACCTTAATGATCTCATGGAAATTAACTGGGAAAGCCTATACCCAAGGCCCCTAGAATTCTGCAGCCGCAGAATTTTGTGCAGAACTTGCAATCTACCGCAGAACTTCTGCAGTGCACCGAATTCACTCTTCTTGGTGATTTTTTTATTAATATTTCTGTTTATCCATAGAATCTGGTTCCCTTCCCCTCTTTTTATATCCAAAACCCCTATATGCTCAGAATGTGATGTTATCATTGCTATAACATCATACATTAGCTAATGAAATGGCTGCATTCTGCCACAGAAATGAACAGTCACTTATCTACCACAGCTCCCACTGCCAGAGATGGTGGCACAGCACATCAGGCATGGTGATATTTGCTCAACCTGCACTACAGCCTAATATAATTTTCAGTCTTACATTATTGCACTAGGGCCAACTTAAATAAAACCTTGTCAATAGCACAGACCTGTTAAGTCCGTACCTCACTTTGTACAAGTTTATTTGTGCCTTTAAGGTATAGAGATGCCATCTGAAATGAATAACTGGTAAAATGAATTTAAGTGCCATTTTAAAAAAAAATAAAGTAATTATGCCCAGAAAAGTGGAATATAATAATGTGTATACCTGTTGAAAGAATAACCTGTTAAATAATTGCACTGTATGCATTTTTGCCAGGGTTATTGATTACATATTGTCATTGGTTGACAGAATTGCCTAAAAGTTATGGAGAAATGTTGTGTGCAGGGACAGCTGTTGGGCCAGAGGGTAGCATGCTATGTTTCTGTGCCGGCAACTCAGGTTCAGAGATTAGCTCTGGGAGTTGGCTGGGCTGTACAAGGATTAGTGGAACACATCACTTTTCAGAGCCTGGGAAGGTATGGTGCAGTGTTCTGTCACACGGTGGACACATTGTGATGGGCTGGAGAGCTCTATCTCACAATCGGTTCACATGCATGTCATGGCCTGATGGTGTTACGTTGTGTGTCAGGGGAAGCAGGTTGACATGAAAAATGAGTTTTGCAATAACTCCTCTATTCTGTTTATTCCATTTCTGATGGGACCTGTATGAATGAGGATGCAATTTCATGGAAATTAAAAAATATATATATATATCTATATACACACACATACAGTATCTCTGTCTCTCTCACTGTATACACGCACACACACACACACACACACATATTTGTATGTATGTTACTGATTGCATATAAATATATAAGTGATACACAGTGGGAACCTCATGAGTGGTGTAGAAAGCACATACAAACATATAAGTGATAGACAGTGGAGACCTCATTAGTAGGATAGATAGCATGCATATAGAAATACCTTATTTATCCCACAAGGTCCCCTCTGCATATGTCATTTATGCAATAGGCTAGGACCTTAAGGGAGAGACATTTGTTTTGCTTTTTTAGGCATAAAATTATTTCTATAAGTCTGTTATTTTTTGAACTAGTGTTACTGTGATTTCCCCCATCCTGATTTCTATAACCACTGCCATTAAAGTGAAGTCAGGATGACAAGCTGACACTGTGATGTGGTAGTTTGTTAGTGTCGCAGAATTTCTGCAGAAATTACAAACCACCACCGCAGAAGTTCTGCGACAAATGGTAGTCTTGCCGCAGAACTTGGTCCCACTGTGCCGTAGAAAAGTAGGGGCCTTGCCTATACCTCACCAAATCTATGGATTAGGCCATTTTGACCCTCAATTCCCATCCCCTACACCTTAGAGTTGCCTGGCCACTTCTATGTTAAACCCAAAATGTTGCACTTCAATAACTTTACAACCCTTTTCCTAATTCATTTGAAATTTGGCATGTGTATTGTTGTATCATAGATCTCTGGATCTGGAAATGTTCATTCTGGTCAGATTTGATGTTGCAGAACTGTAGAGCATTGAAAAGTGTGGAAAATGCTCAATTTTTGTGAATTCTTTGCTCATTTTTACAGCCCGGTTTGTCTGTCTGGTATGGCAATTTCAGGGTATATGTAGACTGGGTCAGGAAAGTCCCTTTTGAAAGTTTGGTGAAAAAATATTAATCCATTCAAAAGTTAGTAAAGTTTAAAGTTTCCCATTATATCCTATGGGAAAAAATATATGGTCCATCTGACAGTGGCAGATTCATGCTTAAAAGCACCTTTTTCTGTCGCAAATGCCCTCAGTATTGTCATGCAGTGGCCATCTTGTTTTCAGTTAGTGGTGGAGAAAAACATTATAGTTTAAACACTACTGCCCCTAGGTAAACACCAACTGTTGTGTTTACCTAAACGGGGTCCTAGGAACAGCATCCATGCACCAGCCTTAAAAAAAAGACTCAGAAATATGTTTATTTTGATTTGTCCATTTGTATTGTCACAATTTGTGACATTACAAGCATGAAACTTTCACAAATGTGTGAAAGTGTTGCACCGTACTATCACAATTTGTGACATACTTTCGCAATTTGCAACAGTACAATTGCCAACATTATAGTTTCTTTGCCACCTCACTGTCACTTCACGGTTTGGAGTATTGTGCTGGAATTTGATGGTCGGCAAGCCCTTGTACCACAGATGTGCCTTTTTGTGGTTTGGTGAAAACATTTACATCGGTTCTATAGTTACAGTACTCTAAAGTTGTGAATTGATTCTATAGCATAACATTGTGGGTCTGCCAAAACCATTGTTTCTTTGCCACCTCACTGCCACTACACATTTTGAAATTTTAGGCTGAATTTGCTGGATGGCAAGTCCTTGTACCACAGATGTGTCTTTTGCTGGTTTGGTGCAAAAAGTTACACTGGTTCCAGAATTATAGTATTCCGAAGTTGTACATTTTGCTATAGGATAACATTGTGGTAGCCACGCCACCTTTTGGCACCTATATCTCAAAAATGCTTTGCGATATGGATTATTTGCTAAGTGCTCCTAAGCTTGCATAGAGGTGGCTAGGTCATGAATACAACTGCACAATAATTTTTCCCTCAGTTGCTATGATTACTAAGATATTGCCAAATGTGCATTACAAGGATTACTTGGAATGCCTCTAGGCCTGTGCTGTGTTTCTCTACTTATGTGTAGGTGGAAGTACAAGGCACAAAGGCCCCATGCTCCCAGGGCTCTTGCTCCCACCCATGGATACCATTTTGCACTACTGGGAGCACAGGGATCTCAGTTGCTATGTCTCTACATTTGTGGCAATGGCGATGCACAAGGAAACAGTAACGCAAGTGACAATGGAAATGCAAGTACAAATGCAAATGCTAATGGTTACGGAAATGCAAACACAAATGGTAATGCAAAGGGTAAAGAAAACACAAAAGGTAACGGTAACGCAAATGGAAACGCAGACGGTAATTGTAACTGCAACGATGATGCCAAAAGGAAAAGTAATGCAAACAGAAAAGCAAATGTAGGTGCAAACACAAGTGGTAAAACACACAGTGACGCAAATGGGAATGCTAATGAAAACAGTAACGGAAACACAAACGGTAAAGGTAACAGTAACAAGAACAGTAACGGTAACGGAAATGCACACGAAAATGGTAACGCAAACTGTAACAAAAATGCAAACAATAATGGTAATGCAAATGCAAGCGGAAATGGTAACGCCAATGGTGATGCGAAAGGAAACAGTAACACAAACATTAACACAAATGCAAGCGCAAAAGCAAACAGAAATGGTAACGAAAATGGTAATGGAAATGAATGCACAAACGTGAAGACTAAAACAAATGGTAACACAAATGGCAATGAAAACACAAACAGTAATGGTAATGCAAACAGAAATGCAAAAACAAGCGCATATTAAAACACAAATGGTAACGCATACGGTGGTCCAAACAGAAACAATAACGCAAATGGTAATGGAAAAGCAAGTGCAAATGTAAACACAAACACAAATATTAATGCAAATGGTAATAGAAATGCAAACTGTAATGGTAACGCAAATGCAAACAGTAATGGCAACAGCGATGCACAAGGAAACAGTAACACAAGCACAATGGAAATGCAAGTGCCAATGCAAATGCTAACAGAAACGCAAATGGAAATGGTAACACAAACGGTAGCGAAAACACAGATGGTAACGGTAATGCAAATGCAAACGGAAATGCTAATGAAAATGGTAATGGAAATGCAAATTGTAATGCCAACAGTGATTCAAAAAGAAACAGTAATGCAAATGGTAACGCAAACACAAGTGCCACTGGTAACACACACAGTGACGCAAATGGAAACGCTAACTCAAACGGTAACGGAAACACAAGTGGAAACGTAAACGCTAACAGTAACGCTAATGCACATGCTTTGTGTTTGAAAGAGGTGCATCCAGAAGCACAGTGAATACAAAGAATGTGGGCGTAATAGTGGCCCTCGGACAGGAAAATGAGCACTTGGAATGCTGAATTACTTATATTGCAGGAACCATACAGCGTAGAAAAAAATTAAAATCTAATATTATTTATGACTTTCCAGGCTAGTTTTGAACTCGCCCCCAGTGGGAGACTAAGAATTTTTGTGACAAAAGTCCGTATCTCAAACCATTTTCGAGATATGGGACCTGACCCGTGAATGCCATGTTATCCTGTGGGGAAAATTGTCAACTTTGGAGTGCCATAACTTTGCAGCCCTGTTATATTTTGGCAGCAAATCACCAACAGGTACATATGTGCGATGTTGACATTCTTCCCTGCAAATTTCAACCCAAAAGCCCAAACTGTTGTTTTGCAGCAGGGTGGCAAAGATTTCCTTTTGTTATCGTCATAGTGTCGCAAATTACTTTCTCAAATCACAACACTTTCACAAAAAAAAAAATCATAAAAGTGTTGCATTTGCGAAAGTACTTTGCGACACTACTTTTTACAAAAATTTAAAGAACATATTTCTGGGGTGTTTTACCCCCCAAAAATACATGCCTAGCATCCTCAGAGCTCAACTAGGTGAACACAACAAAAATTGTTTCCCTAAAGGGTCCCAGATTTAAATGCCAAGCATTTTTCTGACCACCAACTGAAAAAAAATGGCTGAATCATGAAATTAAAAGGGTCATTTGCGACAGTAGAAACTGCATTTGTGACACTTTTGCATAGTTTAACTTTTCCCTCAGACTATTATAGGATTCAATGTTTTTTGAATAACTTTTGAACCATTTAATATTTTTTCACAAAATTTTTGAAAGGCACATTGGGGACCCTGGCTACGTGTTCCCTGAATATTTTGGACTGATCATGCTAACCATGTGGGCTGTAGGTGTGAGCAAAATGACACACAAAACCCCATAATTTATGCATCTTTTGGCAATCTGTAGCTCCGCAACCGTGCATCCAACTGTAACGAAACTTGGCAGATTCACAGATCTATGGTACCAGACCACGTATTCTAAATTTCAGACAACTCTATCATATGGTGGAAAAGTTATTAAGGTGCAAAATTTCAGATTTAATTCAACCCTTACTCTCTCTCTCTCTCTCTCTATATATATATATATCTCTATATATATATATGAGGCAAAAAACTCAGTTTAATGCATCAGTTAGGGTTGTTCCACAGTGACAAAAGTAAGAAAATTTGGTGTAAAGGTTGAAACACTCCCTGGACACCTCCAGCCCGCTCCCCTCAACCGGCATCGGGGTGCGCATTGGAGTCCTCGGCCCTAACTCTCACCCCATCATAAGTGTAAAGAAGCAGAGGTATAGGATAATGGGGCAAGAGTTAGGACCAACAAACCTAACGTGCACCCTGAGGCCAGTTGGGGGGCGGGCTGGAGGTGTCTTGGGGGGTTTCGACCCTAACACCAAATTTCCTTACTTTTGTCGCTGTGGAACAACCCTAACTGATGCATTAAACAGAGGTTTTGCCTCTAATTTCCCTTCTTCTTGACAATGATGACAAGAAATACTGAATGAAATGCGGCGGTGGGAACGCGGGGCCCGAAGGAACAGCAACGCAAACACAAGGTAGAAATGCAAATGGTAACAGTAATGAAAACACAAGGGCAAATGACAACGCAAAGGGTGGCGCACACGGGAACAGTAACACTAACAGGCACATGAACGCAAGGGGAAACAGTAACTGTAACAGTAACAGAAGCACATACCCTGTTTTTGCTGGACAACTGCATAGAGAAACACTGTGCACAAAGAATGTATGCATTGTAATGGTAATGGAAGCTTAAAATGAGCATTGGAAGTACTTAATTGCAAATATCTCAGCAACCGTACGACGTAGAAAGAAAAATTAAATTTGACAGAAATAATTATTTTCTTGGCTACCATTTTGTATTACATATTTGGGCTATGCTTCTCATGACGAAAAATCTGTATCTCGCACCGCTTGAGATACAAGCCCCGAAAGGCGTGGCGTATGCCACCATGTTAGTCTATGGGAAAAAGCATCAACTTCGGAGTACCGTAACTTTGGAGCCATACAATATCTTTTCACCAAACCACCAAAAGGCACATCTGTGACATGTTGGCTGCCTTACCTCCAAATTTCAGGCCAGAAGACCTAACTGTTCTTTTGCAGCAAGGTGGCAAAGAACTCCTGTCATTTTGGCCATAGTGTTGCAAAGTACTTTCGTGATTTGCGAAAGCTTTCGCACAGATTTGCGAAAGTGTCATGCGTGCGAAAGTAGTTTGCAAAAGTACTTTTTCCAGAAAGCTGGAAAACATATTTCTGGGGTGTTTAACCCCAAAATAAAGACATGGCTAGCATCCCCAGGCCCCGACTAGGTGAACACAAAAAACATTTTGTCCCTAGTTGGTCCCAATTTTAAATGCCAAGCATTTTTATGATCACTAACTGAAAACAAAATAGCAGATTTGCGAAAGTAGTAGGGGCATTTGCGAAAGTAAAAAGTGCATTTGTGAAAGTGTCAAACTTTTTGTTAACTTTTCCCATTGACTTATAATGGGAACTTGTTTTTTGAATAACTTTTGAACCGTTTAACATTTTTTCATGAAATCTTCAAAAGGCACATCAGGGACCCCAGCCGCACATTCCCTGAAGATTTTGGACCACTGCTGGAAAACATGCGACCTGTTGGCAATGGCAAAGAGTTCACCAAATAACGTAAACGTGCACGCAGATCACATTTAATAACTCCACAGTTATACATCTGACTGGTAAAAAACTTGGCAGATCCCAAGGTATATGGTTCTTGATCAAGCTTTCCAAATTTCAGGCAAATCCGTTAAATGGTGCCAAAGTTATTAAGGTGCAAAGTTTGACCCTTTAACCTTAAAAGGGCTCCTCAACCCTAACTATGGTAGCACTACCATGTTACCATAATATATCGATAGATAAAATATGTTTGTATATTTTTGGTTTGGTTTGTTGTCTCTGCCTCTAAATTATACTCCATACTTGCCAATTTCTGGATCTGCCCCTTTACTAGTACCTTCATAAATCTATATCACTCATATCTACAACAGTTAGCAGTATGTACCTGCTCCTAGTCTCTGTATTATTATGATTGACTTTATTTATTTATTTATTCTTGGATTACAATATACCTTTGAGCTGGAAGCTCTTTAACAAAGGTTCTATGTCAGAATTATGGGGTTGCCCACTTTTGCTCAACACCCCGACAGTGAAACATAGAAAAAGACCACTACAACGACAGTCACTGTACTGGTCCATTTCTGTGCTTCACATTCCCCCAGTGTTATGCCCCCTCCCTGGACCAATTATGACCTGGAGTTGAGAATCATAAAGTCCAGGGGGTGCAGGGGGCAGAGCCCCCCCACATGGGAGGTGTGAAGGGTGAAGCCCCCCCACAGAAAACACTGGGGGATTAGGCGGCACAATACCTGCATCGGTAGTGTGCCGTCGCTGTGTGGGAGGATGGCATTTTTACTGTCAACCTCACTTGGTGCTTCCGAATTATGGACAATACAAAAACTACATACAAAATTGTGTTGTGGACATAACCTTATGGAGAATACTTACAAAATGTACATTTCTGGGTTGTGTACATGAATGAATAATAAGCTATTTTGCTGTACTAAGCACAATGGGTCCAAGAGAACATGGAAGTCATGGTGAATCATTACATATTGGAGGCAACATATCAAAACATGGGTGCCATAGGCAACATTATAGGATAAGCACAGTACATATAATGATTTCAACATAAGTGCCAATTGCAGAGTCAGCCCAGAAGGCTTTGTCCAGGGATTATAAAGTATAGAGGGATCATAAGGAGGAGGGTAGCATAGGAATTGAGGCAAGGAGAAAAAGTAGGTAGGTAGTCTGGTTGACAGATGCTATGGGGTACAAGGGACTAGTAGCCGTGAGAGGCATTTTGCCAGTTCTACAGTATAAGCTAGGAAGGGCAGTTACAGACACAGAGAACAGTGAGGTGTTCCTGTAATTTGCATTTGAAAGGACCTAACATTTATTCAAACATGATATCACACTGGAGGAAGTTGAGCCAGCTAGGGGCATGGTATGCAAATGTGACAGTGAGGTATGGCAGAAAGGGCCTTGTACGGATCACAGCTAGAATCTCTGGAGCAATGAGGGTTGATTTTGTGGCACAGTAGGTTCTGGACGTTCATGGGGGGTAAGGCCCAATGATGTTTTCTTAGCTAGCAGGCAAGTCTGGTACTTCAACCTGCCTTTTAGATGAAGCCATCCCATTTGGGCATACAGGACACAGGTGTGTTTGAGCCTGTGGGCTCCAGACACAAGCCTCCAGGCTTTATTTAAGGCAACTATGACCCTTTTAAGGGTAGTGTCTGACACAGCGCCAAAGGCAACTAGGCCATAATCTATTATGGAGATGACTGAGTTGTCTACTGCAATCTGAAATGCCTCATTGGTCAGGTAGTGTTTATGTCTGTGTAGTTCACTAAGTCTGGTGTTGAAGGCTTTGGCAACATGTTCTACATGGTTAGTGAAGGATAGGGGGCTATCTAGGGTAACCCCTCGGCATTTGAAGGAGTGGACCTGGTTAAGCGGATGCTAAGGCTACTTACTATTTTGAGCTGGTATGCTCTGCTTTTGTTGTGAGGGTTAGCAAAAGTAATAACTTTCATGTTTTTTGTAATTCATGAGCAGCTTGAGCTTCAAGAACCAATTTTCAACACAAGCAAATTTCAACTTAAGTTGCTTCTCCAGAAGTGATGGATCCTTGCTGCTGGTAAAGATCAAAGCATCATCTGTATAGAGGAGCATTCTACCAGGACATACAAGAGGGAGATGGTTAAGGAATAGGCTAAAAAGTAGGGGACATAAGATAGATCCTTGAGGGACCCCAGTGTACACTTCCTGACTTTCTGATAGAATCCATTAATCTTTACTTTCTGAGCTTTGTTTGCTAGGTAGCTGCTGAACTATCTTACAGTGCTATTGAAGTACCCAGTGTTGGATAGTTGGTTCAACAGTAGTTTATCATGTCAAAGACCTTGATGAGGTCGATGAAGGTCACCCCCACCATCAGGCCACAATCTAGGGCATTCTGTATATAGCTGGTAAATTCAATTAGTGCAGTGGTAGTGCTGTGTGATTTTCGAAAACCATGCTGTTAGGGGCACTGAATCTGGTATTTTTTGAGGTACTTGACTAGGTGGGCTGTCACTATACATTCCAGTGCCTTGGAGAGGGGGAAGAATGGATATGGTGCAATAGTTAGTATGCAAGGTTCTGCCTTCACATTTGTGGACAGGTGTAACAACAGTGGCTTTCGATCTCAGCTGGAATTTGGCAAAATGAAATAATAGTTTCAGGATGTGTGTTAATGGGGTGAAAATGTCATCAATGGTGAGGGCAACAAGTTTGAGGTCAAGTGTGTCACCACTAAACGTAGATTTACCAAGGACACATTACAGTTATTTTTTTGCTTCCTTCCTGATTGTGATTTTGAAATAGAGGGGGGGCAGGTGTTTGTTTATGGTTTGTGTCATTCTTATTGTTATCTGTCAGCTTGAAGTAATCTGGGGGGAGAACGCTACTGATGTCAGTAAAAGCAGTGTTGAAAGCGTCAGCTATGGCTTTCATGTCTTGGGAAATATTTCCACTTGTGTCCAACATAGACGGTGAGGTTTTGTTGGTTTTCCCCATCAATTCCTTGATATTGCCCCCTAATTTTCTATCATCCCCCTAGGAGTTAGCAAGCTCATCTTTAAAGTGGTGACTTTTGGCAACATGTATCACACATGTGCATGCATTCCTGGCCTTTTTATATAGCTGTATATCAGCCTGCTTGCCTGTGGAAATCACCCAAAGCCATTAAGTTATCGCTATTTGCCACAAGCTCAAGCAAGGGTAGTTGGATCCATGAATTATTAGCACCCTTGAACTTCCATATCTGGAGAGGGGTGAAGGTATCACAGGCTGCGTTGAACACAGCAATGAAATATTGTTCAAGTTCAAGTTTTATTGTTCAAGTTTGTTGCAGGAAAAAACTCAGTTGAGCAAGCTCATTTGCAAGGAGGTCCTGAAACAGTTGTTCAGGAGGCAGTGTAGTGCAGTGATTTAAGGCTCAGAGCTGCAAACCTGTAGACGTGGGTTTGAATTCCACAGCCCCCACTTGCATACTGTGTGACCTTGAGCAAGTCACTTAACTTCCTTGTGCTCCGAGGTCGCACCTGTAAACAAGCTTTCAGTTTAGTGTGTCGCTCCTGGTTAAAAAATAAATAAATAAATAACGACATATACAGACAAGGAAAAGTTACATACAAAATCATAGTAAATAAAAGTGCTGTATATGGTTCATGTGATACACAGTGTTCAAATAAACATAACAAGGTAATAATTCCAAGCATAACCTGGAGAAAACATTATAAGTAAAAAAAGTACAACCAACAGGAGGGAGAGGAAACATAAGGAGGAGGGAGTGTTTAAGATTAGTGCAAGAGGACTAGGGAGGAGGAGGAGAGGAAGAGGATCATATGATGATGGGAAGGGAGGAGAGGAATGGTGCGGGGGCTTGAAGACAGCAAGGAAGGAGGGAAACAGGGCATGGGAAGGGCAGGATAGGGAAGGGAAGGGAGAGATCAGTGGGAGTAGGGACATAGAGGCAGTAGTGGGGAGTAAGATATTGATGAAAAGGTCAGGGTAAAGAAGGGGCTAGAAACAGCTGCAAATATCCTTTAGTTCAGTTGCTGCAAATGTTTTAAAGAAATTGACAGAGACAAGGCTAGAGAGAGTTTCAGTATAGACTGGAGCTGATTCCAGGTAGTTGGAAGGGTATGTGATATAGCACATTTGCCAAAGGTGGTATGAGTCCTAGGCACATCAAAGAAGATAAAGTCAGACTTCCTAAGGGAATATGAACTGTGGGAGATGCAGATGAGAGATGTTAAGTAGCTCAGTAGTTGTTTCAGAAGAATTTTAAGAGTCCAAGTGCCAGGGTTGAGCCCGAGATGTACAGTACTGTATCATCCACAAAGAAATGTAAATTGGAATTGGTTATATTAAAGCCAAGATTATTAATGTACAGAGAAAAAAGAATAGGGCCTAGAATGGAGCCTTAAGAGATTCCCCTAACAATCGGAAGGAAGGCAGAAAATAGGATGTCAGCCTTGACTTTCTGTGTCCTTCCTGTTAGATAACTGGTAAACCACTGAGCAGTGGAGGAGGTGGCACCTAGGTTAGTAAGGCTTCTGGCTAATCGGTTGTGGTCAGTGGTGTTGAATGCCTTACTAAGGTCTAGGAAGACTGCACCAGTGATCTTCTTCTACTCCAGGGCTGAAGCCCAGTCATTAATAACTTTAGCCAGGGCTGTGATGGTGCTATGATTAGGTCAGAAGCCAGATTGAGCTGGGTTAAAAAGTGAGAAGGTTTCGATATCATGTTTTACTTGGGAGTAGATTAATTTTTCAAAGACTTTAGAAAGAATGGGCAGGATAGAGATGGGCATATAATTATTTAAATCACATTGGTTGCCCAGTTTCAATAAGGGGAGGATATGGGTGTATTTCGATCAGGATAGAAATGTGGCATTTGTGATAGAAAGATTGAGTATATGAAGAATGGGGGCTGTGAGATGGAAGTTGCCTAATTTTAAGAAAAAAGGTTCAAGTCCATCGTTCCCAGTGCTTTCTTGGTATCTAAGTTGAGAAGGGAGTCTTCAACTTCTTTGTTGCTGAGTGGGAGCAGCTGGAAGGGATGAGGCTAGTGTAGGGATTGAGGAGTAGTACTGGCTTGATATTTATCAAGGCCTCCATAAGGTGAGGAATCGAAGGCTAGGCCAGCAGCAGCAAAATGAGAGTTGAGTTCTTGAAGGATTTGACAATTACTTTCGACAATCATACTGTTAGCTTAAATCTTGGCTGAGATGGAGGGAGCAGATGGAGGACCTTCAATAGATTTAAGGGTCCTCCAGATTTTATGAGAATTCCCATTTGCCTGCTCTAGGGTAATGACACAGACATTTGCTTTGTCAGAGTAAATGCATTTAACACAGGCATTCCTAGCTGCTTGAAAAGCCTACCAGTCAGAGGGGCACTTAGATTGCTTAGCCTGGGCCCAAATTTTATCATGATTTGTGAGTGCGGCCTTGAGATCTGGTGTAAACCAGGGATGAGGAATTTTACACACACTAGATTTAAGGGGGGGGATGCTTATTAGCCAAAGAAGTAAGGTTGTTATTGAGGATAGTAATGGCCTCATCAGCAGTTTTAGCAAGATAAAGACCTTCCCAACTAATGTTACCTAAATCAGACAAATAATTTGCTGCACTGAACTTATGGTAAGAATGTTTTGTCACAAACTTGGGTTGGTAATGACCCTTAGCATGCGATCTTATGCATACTGCAACCCTGTGGTTGGTCATGTCATTGGGGAAAACAACAGAGTGCAGAATTTTATGGGGATGAGTGGTTAATATAACATCAAGGAGGGAACCATTGGCGTTGTTTAAAGTATTGATCCTAGTGGTTTCGTTAACTATCTGACAGAGGCCAAACTCATCGCAGAGAGATTTCAGGCTGTGAGATTTAGGGGTAAGCCAATCCATATTGAGATCCCCAAGGTTTGTGGTTTCATTGTTGGCAGCAGAGGTAAGGGATTTTAGGAAATTGAGGATATCAGTGCCACCAGTAGGGGGCCTGTAACTGCCAATAATAGTGATGCATTCCATGGAAGGAAGGTGAAGCTTCAGAGATACATTTTCATATTCCTTAGGTTTGGATTTACAGCAGATGTCACTAACAGTATACTTGGTTTTAGAATAGGCAGCCACCCCCGGTATCCCTATCCCCTGAACAGTTTATAGCCTGGCAATGTGATTTGTTGGTCAGTATTGACCTTTTTAAGCCATGATTCAGTAATAATGATAAGATCTGGGTCAGTATGCATGGCCCATGCTTGTAACTAGTCAAATTTCTTAGTCAAGCTTAGGATACTGATCAGCATAATTTTTAGTCTGGAGGCAGCTGTAAATTCAGAGGGTGAAGTTAGCAGTAATGGAGGGCCAGGATTTAGTAGTAGTTTCTTAAAGGAGCGCTTGAGGGATATGAATACTTTTTTCCCTTTGGGAACACCCACAATTCATTGACAAGGATACTGTTTTAGCACTAGGGGAAGGAACACTAATACAATAGTTTATTTATGTAAGAGAAAGCACTCAGATAGACATAGGTGAGGGGAGGAGAAAAGGAAGGGAGGTGGAGGAATGGGAAGATAGAATAAAGGGAAGGGGCATACTAGAAATAGTGAGGTGCAATGCAAAGGGTCAGCAAGAGGTGTAGAGGAGGGTTGTAAGACTTGACTAGAGCTTGAGGCAGCATTCTGGAGAGATACATTGGACATGCCATGTAGCAAAAGTATTATGAAAATAGTATAAAGCACCATGTTGTCATGTCAGTGTGTGCTGCAGAGTAGAAAAGGTTAGGATTCCACAACTGGGATAGATACAGAAGCACAGTGTTATGTATGATGTACTGTGTACAAAATATAGTCAATGGGAGGGTTAAAGAAGAAAAATAGTGAGGTAGAGGTAATGACACTTTAAGAAAACGGCACAAATAGCTTGCCCAATTAGAGAATTGGAGGTGGGGTTAATCCCGAGTGTAAGAGCATTTAATAGAGCTCGGAGCAGAGGCTGGTGGGTGGGAAGAATTATCAGCTAAGACAGGAGTGGCAGCAGAAGCGCTGAATTCAAATTAATTAACAGTGCCCAGCCATGTTGCTAAAGCTTCCCCAGTGAGGAGAATCTCAACAAATTCAAGGAAGTAGGCAGGGCTTCACTGCCCAATGAGAGGAAGGAAAAAGTCAGCCTCAGACAATGGCTGCTGGTCCAGAAGAGCCAATTAAATTTCAGGCTTATAAGCCTGCACATCCCACACCTTTGGAAGCTGTTCAGCGGTGGGGGTGCCGGTTGATTGTGGCCACCCGAGTAAGGTAGCTGGCCCACTGCAGTAGATAGCCCTGGAGGGCTTCTACTGGAAGAAGAAAGAAAGGCAGAAGAGGTCAGTAAATAAGGAGCTGCTGCAGGGTTAACAAAGGGGCTGGTGAGGAGAAAGGACTAAGGAAGGTGGGAGTAGGTGAGAAGTGAGGGCGTTTAGATCAGAAGTAGAGGAAAGAGCTGTGGAGGAGGAGGAGGAGAAGGGGGTGTAGTGTGGCTTGCTGGTGCCTCAGAAACAAAGAAAATGTAAGAAGGAAGTTAAGAAACAAAAGAACTAGCAAGAAGGGTTGTTTGCCTTAAGCTGCCGAGAAACAGGTGGGAATGATGATTAGAATAGATGCCAGAGATACAAGGCTAGTCTACGTGGAAGTTTCTAGCTCAGCACCAAGCAGTGGAAAGGAGTGTAGGAAACTGAGGGAAAGGAGAAAAAAAGGAAAAGAAAATAAGCACTAAGACCGGCCGGGCAGCAGGCAGATGAAAAGGGAGAAAGAGTATATCAGAGAGATAAGGCAGAGCTAAGGGGAGAGGGCTTAACCCGTGCACATAGGATGGGTCAGTAGCTAGGTTGAGGGAGGAGAAGTGGTCAGAGAGCTGGCAGAGGAGAGACAGTGGGAAAGGAGGGAAGAAATGTAGAGGACAGTTTGAGTTGGGAGCAGAACAGCTAGTTATACCAATACTTGAATTAAATACATAATCAGTAGCAGTTAAAATCCAGGACTATATAAGAAAGGACAGCATGTTCTAGTAAACAGTTTTACTGCACTAAACAGTTATTGCAGTTCTGACTGCATATAATAATCAGTAGCAGATAAAAATCCAGGACTATATAGCAGAGAACAGCATGTTCTAGTAAACTGTTTAGCTACACTATACACTTATTATACTTGTGAAGGCATTACGATTTTTAGCAAATGTTAGGCATAGAAATTCAGGGTGCTAGCCCACAGTAGAATTTCAGCATTCACAATAAGGATACTAAAATTTAAATTATCTACTAAGAGTGGCATGGCAGCAGAAGCACTGAATTCAAATTACTTAACAGAGCCCAGCTAAGCCGCTAAAGCTTCCCCGGTGAGGAGAATCTCAACAAATTCAAGGAAGCAAGCAGAGCTTCGCTGCCCAATGGGAGGAAGGAAAAAGTCAGCCCCAGCCAATGGCTTAGTGACTGCTGGTCCAGAGGAGCCAATTAAATTTCAGGCTTACAAGCCTGCATGTCCCATACCTGTGGAAGTTGTTTGGAGGGTGGTGGTGCCAGTGGATTGTGGCCGCCCGAGGGAGAAAACCGGGCCACTGCCATAGATAACCCTGGAGGGCTTCTCCTGTGGAAGCTGTTTGGTGGGTGGGAGTGCCAGCGGATTGTGGTTACCCAAGGGAAGGAGCCAGGACACTGCCATAAATAGCCCTGGAGGGCTTCTCCTGTGAAAGCTGTTTGGTGGGCGAGTGTGCCCATGGATTGCGGCCACCTGAGGGAGGGAGCTGGACTGCTGCTGTAGATAGCCCTGGAGTGCTTTCCTGGAAGACAATATTCCAGGGCTTGGTCAACATCTACTGAGGTGCTAACTGGGGACCAGTCTTGCTGCCTAAGATGAGATTTTAATGGCTCAATAAGCCCTTCTTTTAGAACTCAGCAAGTAATGGTTTTAGAAGAGGGGTTTAGCAGCTGTGTTCAACCAGTAACATAAAATAGGAGAATGGTCACTAATCGAGTCAAGGAGGACAGAGGTACAGTATCAATGATTCTGTCAAGCCAGTTGGTAAGCAACCAGTTGAGTAGTGTACTTAATCCTGTCTGATAATTTATTCTAGTAGGGGAGTCCACTAACTGAGCAACATTGATGGTGGATAAAGCATCTTTATAGGAGGCCACATCAGGGGACATCCAGTTTACATTGAAGTCACCCAATATTATTACTTCAGAATTGTGGTTAAGGTTACTGAAATAGTCTATGACCTCTTTGAGGCCATCCGCCTGTTCTTTTGGGGGGGGGGGGATATAGGTTGACATTACTGTTAGTGCCTTGCTATGTGCGCCTTGTAAGACTTTGATTACCAATGCTTGGACATTGCTACCCGTAACTGAATAGGCAATAGTGTGACCTTGGAGGGTGTCCTTAAGATAGATAGTGCAGTCCCACCTCTCTTACTTAGCCTGTCCCATCTAAAAAGGGTGTAACCATCTATATCAGTTGCAGTGTTAGGGATCTTTGGCATGAGCCAGGTTTCTACTATACAGAGTATATCTGGCCTGTGTTGGGTGACCCACACATGGAGCATGTCAAACTTGGCAAGCAAGCTGCATATGTTAATAGATGCAACAGTGAGTGCACCTTACTTTTTATTGCACCCCATCACTTGGTTCAAAGGGCTAGGGCTGGGGTGGATTTTTCCCGACATTAGCAGTAGCATTAGTACGATTCTCAAGACCTGGGCCCTAAATAGTTTGAGGTTAGTTGGGCGGTTGCATTTGCAGACTCTCACCAGATTCAGCTTGCAGTGAATTATGGACAGTTTGGTGAAGGAGGGCAGGTGGGAAATGTTTATGTGATTGAGCAAGGGTAGTCACTCATGTGGGTGTGCAATCCTGCAGTAAATGCCTGAGGGTGAGCGAATTGTACCTAGTGTTCAGTTTGCATTTCTTACCAAGCAGGTTTTGTTGTGCTGCTGAGTTGGGCCAATGCTTGTTAAGGTTATCAGGGTTAGCAAGATGGTCATTTGAAATAT
Source organism: Neoceratodus forsteri (assembly GCA_016271365.2). NCBI lineage: Eukaryota > Metazoa > Chordata > Ceratodontiformes > Ceratodontidae > Neoceratodus > Neoceratodus forsteri. The sequence goes on along the minus strand of CM057453.1, from coordinate 1,207,857,714 downwards.
TAGATGTGGCGTAGTCATTTTCAGTTTGGAGGAGGTTATGCTTAGAAGATCCAAAAATAGTACCTAGTAGCCTCCAATCATCCAGTTTTGTCCTAACCATGGGGGGGGGGGGTATACAATGGGCTTGGTAAACACTGAGTGGGGGAGGACACTTTAACTTGGTGTTACAAAGTTATCTGTTGGAAGTAAAGTTATTCTAGGAAGTTTAAATAGAAATTAGCAGCCACCTAATTATCCAGCACTGACCTAACCATGGGGGAGCAGGGTTAAATCAATGGGCAAGATAACACAGCGTGGGGGGGATATTTCAACTTAGGTGTCACTAAAGTTAATGATACGCTGTTGCTTCCAGGACAGTGTAGTGGTAGAGAAACTATCTCCTGTGCAACGGGTCAGTGGTTCAAACCCAGCATGTGCCAATATTAACATGGAAGGGAAAGGGTTAGAAATGAAGGATTGGTACAAGAGAGCAGGGACAAGTTATGGATTTCAGATATCTCTGACTATTTATGAGGTGGAATTCCAGTGCTCAGTAGTGACTCCTAGTGGCTAAAGAAGATAAACTACTAGCTGGCCCGGTGGCACTGAGGGTTGAGGCACTGGATGACACAGCTTGCACTGCACCGGTGACCTGGGTTCAGGAATGCTCCCTGGTCATCGGGGGTCAGCCGGGGAGGGAGAGGATTGAGCATCAATGGACTACTCTTCTTCCCCTAGGGAGGGTTTAGGCTTACACCACTTCATATGGGCGGCCCCGGCGGAAGTCGGGACATCGCAGGTGAGGTTTGTTTGGGGACTGAGCATGGCAGATGTTGGCACACAGTTCCTGAATGTCATTGCACTTCCATACTCCAGGGGAGAAAAGCTAGGAAGAAAATGGTGGCTGCTCATGGCAGCTTGATGGCCGTGCCTCCTCACCCATGGGATCTGGCAGAATTGCACTCCAGTATTAGATCCAGACCTGGCAGATGGGATAAGGAGGACCCCTATGTGGATACTGTGCATTCTAGCTGGATGTGAGTCAGCTGATGGGTTGAATGGTGTGAGAGAGGATGACGGCTGGATAACAGGCAGACTGAGCTGTGGGAGTAGAAACAAAGATTACAAAAAAAAAAGAAGAAGATAAACTGCTAATGGAAGAATGGAGAGTTAGTTAAAAAACCATGTTGTCTCTTGACCTACCACTGCAAATAATAGAAAGCTCCGCCCAGAGTTGGGGGAGGCAGTCGCCGCATATGCAGCGATGGGCTAGTATAGTCTAACACTGTAGCAATCTGCTGACTGTTCAGGGAGGCTCACTACCTTGATTCTTACTGCTCCAGGTGCCTCCCTGCTTCAGAGGGGGAAGGGGTGAATGCGGTCTGAAGCAGCCTAGGAAAGGGAAATAAAGTAGAGGAATTTGGCTTGAAACTAGAGTAGGGGTCAGTGAGACGAGAAGAGAAAGGTAAGGGCAGAAATACAGACAAAGGATGGGGAGGGGAACCACTGTGACTGTGCATGTGCAGTCGAGCCCCAGAGCGAGAGATGAGTAGCAAGAGGACTCAGCACAGTGAAAGGTAAAAATGCAGTTAATGCAGCCCAAGCAGCTCAACTAAAATACAGATACAAGCACATTAGATATACTGTATATACATAGGCTACTCCAAATTAATAAACGGGCACTGAATTAGTGCAGGGCTATCACTAAGAACAGTACTATAGATACAGTCTAATGAGCTCTTAAAGTAATAGTTCAAACTACTTGATTCACCAGCAGGACTAGCGTAGCTCTTAAAGCAACACAGCAATTGTATGGAAACAATGGTGAAAATAATGAGACAATGAATCACAGAGAAACTATAAGTAGCCATCTGCCGACAACTCAGGGAGGCTCGCTACCTTGATTCTTATTGCTCTGGGTGCCTCCCTGCTTCAGAGAGGGAAGGGGTGAATGTGTATAATACTACCGCTCTTCTTCATTCTATACACATGTCATTGTAGAGTATTTATGCTCGTTCTCTGTGCACTACCTTGTTGTAATATTTTTTCCAAATTTGTCATTTTTACACATCATACTTTTTGGTTTGTTTGGTTGTGCACCCACAAGTCATGCCTGAAAACAGGCAGATTCTTGTCTAGTGCACCCTACTTTGTTAATAATAATAATAGTAAATAAATACATACATACATAAATACATATATTTCACTTTCGTTAATTTAATGATCACTTTCCTACCGAATCTTGCACCACTCAGGTTTGTAACCATTTCAGCATTTCTTAAGCCTCTTGCAGAGGTTGAAGAGCTTCAGATGTGCTGATTGGGCTGCTGGCTGAGACAGAAAAATTAGGATTAATGAGGCTGCTAATGCAACGACTTGATGTTCTCTCAACACTTAAAGTACTTGACTGTTATGAATGTGACTGTGGGCACAGCAAGTAATATATTTTAAAAGGGTCATTTATGTAATATTGAAAGTAATACTGCCTGTTTAGGACCACAATTCCTATTAAGTCAAGTATATTATATTTTTTACCTGTGCTACAAGCTCAAACTCATTCACGTACTGGCTTCCTCCATAGCATAAAGTATTATGCCATGTAAAGCTCTTGCTAATGATGTGCTAGTTAGACTGCTCAGTGTGCAAGGTTAGCCTTATCATCATGCCGTACTGCAAAAAAATTGATATCTTAACAAGCCTAAATATCTTATTTCACGAACTAAAAATCTTGAATTATTATCCCCAGGTTTATCTCTAGAGTTTCTTATTCATTAAGAGAAAGTGACATATCAAGACAAAGTATCTTGCTTTATCTTTTCAAGAAAAACAAGCTTATTTTGTGGTATATTTTTCTTATTGTAATCATTTTTAATCTCACTGATTAAAAATCGTATGTTTTAGCTTTATGGCATATCCTGTTTTTAGACTACAATACTAGTTTATGTAGTCCTTTTAATTTCTCTCAATATACTTTTAAGATTTGTTGTTTTGTAAGTTTTTTAACCCTAAGATCACAATCAATTTCCATTATACACTCTGCAAAACCCCCAAGATATGAAGGTGTTCAACTTCCCCTTTGCAGGCTTTTAACCCTTCAATGTTTGCCACGCTTTCTTGCAATTTTTTGGCCAGGCTACCATCCTGGCACCCACTCCCAGGCTGGCTAATTTGTTTATTAATCTTTTGAGTGGTATTGTGTCAAATGCCTTGCTAAATTCTAGGTAGACCAAGTCCACAGCCCCTCCCTGGTCTACTACTTTGGTTACCCAATCACAGACATCTATAAGATTAGCCTGTCATGACCTTCCCAATGTGAACCCATACTGCCTTCAGTCCTGACTACTGCCGGCCTCTAGGTACTCAACAGTTCTTTCTTTCAGAAGTGATTCCATCATTTTCCCTACCACTAATGTCAAACTAACATGTCTGTAGTTTCCTATCTCTGCCTTGCTCCCACTTTTGTGAAGGGGAAATCACATCTGCCCTCCTCCAGTCATCTGGTACTAGACCATCCTTTCGTGATTTGTTAAAAAGGGTAGTTAGTGGTATCACTGGCTCACCCCTTAGTTGTTTTAGAATTCTGGGGTGAATCCCATCAGGCCCCATTGCTTTGCCCACCTTCAGGTTTAGGAGTTTTTTCAGGACCCATTCTTCACTGAACAGACTGGTATTGACCCCTCTATCCACAGTGATTCTGTTGATTGGTTTAGGTACCTCCTCTTCCTATTCTTTTGTGAATACTGAGCAGATGTATTCATTTATTCAGTATCCCTGTTTTTTCACTGTCACCCTCTGCCCACCCTCTCCCGTTTATGAAGCCTCATTATTCCTCCCTTGGTCTTTCTTTGCTCCCTAAAGTACCTATGAAAGGATTTATCCCCATTCTGAACTGAGTTGGCTTTCTTCCAGATCATTAGCCCCCAACCCCCTTGCAGGTTATTAGCCCCCCCTTTCCCACTGCAAGTTATGAGCTCCCCTTGCAAGTTATTACTACCCATCACCCAGTGAAAAATTATAGATCCTGCCTCTACTTTTCTGCCTGCTTTAGATTCACCCTCCCTCAGCAGACATTTGATTCCCTCAGCAGCAGTACTGGACTCCAGCACAAAATGCCTTGTGAGTCAGTGCTTTTTATATGAAAGAAATAAAATCCTTGCTGAGCCAAAGACCTGCTATTAAGCAGTATTGGGGGTGGTAGATATAATAAAAATGGTATTTTATAAGGAGTGAGACGGTATCCCCCCATGGCATACCAAGTAATGATTTGGCTCACCATGTAACGTATAAAAAAATATTTTTTTATAATGAGGATAAAAAAGTTTTACCTATATTTTTGCCAGTTGCATACAATTACTTATTTTTAATTTACAAGGTTTTGCCCCTTTCATACCAGACAGCCCTTCATTGACCATGCTCCTGCATCCAGCCCCATCACCCACCTTTCCCAGGACTCACCACCACCACCATCTGTTCTTCCCTGGCTGGTCCACTAGGTGGGACAATCAGATTTTAGCTCAGTTTGCAGATGGAAGCTGCGGTCAGTGGTGTGGGATCTGCAGTGCCAAATCAGTATCATGCTGCTTTGCCTGGGCATTTTCATTTGTGCTCCCACCTGTAATGATGCAACCCAGTCTCTTAAGGACTTGTGCATACACACTGTTGTGTGGTGATAAATGCATCTCAGCAATCAGTGAACTCCTTCTCATGCTCTTGCAGCTCCAGTTTGTGCCACCAGCTGTGGTCACCCAGATGAGGGCAGCACAGCAGAGATGGATGTGAAATGATGGACACATCTCAGTGGTCAGTGATCTCCCTTTCATATTCTTGCAGCTCCAGCTTGCACTGCCACCTGTGGTCACCCAGACGAGGGTAGCACAGCAGAGAATGATGTCTGGTGATGGACACATCTTAGTGGTCAGTAAGCTCCCTGTGATACTCCTGCAGCTTCAGTTTGAATGCCCACTTCTGGTCACACAGGGGATAGTAGCACAGCAGAAACTGATGTGTGGAGATGGACATATCCCAGTGGTCAGCAAACTCCCTCTCATATTCCTGCAGCTCCAGCTGGCACCAACACCTGTGGTCATCCAGATGAGGGTAGCACAGCAAAGATGGATGCGTGGTGATGGACATGTCTCAGTGGTAAGTGAACTCCCTCTGACACTCCTGCAGCTTCAGTCTGAATGGTCACTTCTTCATTGTGAATGTGTGTATGTCTCAGGACCTCCCTGTGAATGAGCTTGCTCAACAGAGTTTTCCTGCAATAAACTGGAACTTGAACTTAAACTTCTGGTCAGCCAGGGGATAGTAGCACAACAGGGACAGATGTGTAGTGATGCATCTGTCCTGGTGGTCAGTGTCCTCCCTGTCATACTCCCACAGCTCCAGCTTGCACCACCACCTGTGGTCACCCAGATGAGGGTAGCACAGCAGAGACTGATGCTTGGTGATGGACACTTCTTAGTGGTCAGCATCCTCCATCTCATACTCCTGCAACTCCAGTTTGCACCACCATCTGTGGTCACCCAGATGAAGGTAGTGCAGAAGAGACTGATATGAGGTGATGGACATGACTCACTGATCAGCAAACTCCCTCTCATACAACTGCAACTTAAGCTTCAGCTGCCACCTGTTGTCACCCAGATGAGAGAAACATAGCAGAGACTGATACATGGTGATGGACACATCTCAGTGGTCAGCAAACCTCAACTCATACTACTGTAGCTCCTGCTTGTGCCACCATATGTGGTCACCTAGATGAGGGTAGCACAGCAGGGACTGATGCATTGTTATGGACACTTCTCAGTGGTCATCAATCACCCTCTCATGCTCCTGCAGCTTCAGCTTGCACCACCAACTGTGGTCATACAGATGAGGGTAGCACAGCAGAGACTGATGCATGGTGATGGACACATCTCAGTAGTCAGCCAACTCACTGTCATACTCCTGCAGCTCCAGCTTGCAACACCACCTGTTGTCAGCCAGATGAGGGTAGCACAGCACAGACTGATGTGTGGTGTTGGACATGTCTCAGTGGTCAGCAAGCACCCTCTTGTACTCCTGCAGTCCCAGCTTGCACCACCAGCTATAGTCACCCAGATAAGGGTAACACAGCAGAGACCGATGTGTGGTGATGGGCACATCTCAGTGGTCAGAAAACTCCCTCTCATAGACATGTCAGCTCCAGCTTGAGCCACCACCTCTGGTCACCCAGATAAGAGTAACACAGCAGAGACTGATGCATGGTGATGGACACATCTCAGTAGTCATCGATCTCCCTCTCATGCAGCTCTAGCTTGCACCACCACCTGTGGTCACCCAGATGAGGGTAGCACAGAAGAGACTGACGCATGGTAATGGACACATCTCAGTGGTCATTAAACTCCCTCTTATACTCCTGCAGCTCCAGCTTGCAACACCACTTTTGGTAAGTCAGATGAGAGTAGCACAGCAAAGACTGATGCATGGTGATTGGCATGTCTTAGTGATCAGAAAACTCCCTCCCATGCTCCTGCAGCTCCAGCTTGTACCGCCATCTGTGGCACTCAGATGAGGGTAGCACAACAGAGACTGATGCATGGTGATGGACACTTCTCAGTGGTCAGTTAACTCCCTCTTGTGTTCCTGCAGCTCCAGTTTGCGCTGCCTTCTTTGGTCCCCCAGATGAGGGTAACACAGTAAAGACTGATGTGTGGAGATGTACACATCTCAGTGGTTGGTGATTTCTCTCTCATACTTCTGGAGCTCTAACTTGCAGCACCATTTGTAGTCACCCAGATGAGGGTAGCACAGCAGAGACTTACGCATGGTGATGGATACATCTCAGTAGTCAGTGCTTTCCCTCTCATATTCCTGCAGCATCAGTTTACACCATCATCTCTGGTCGGCCAGGGGGTAGTAGCACAGAGGAGACTGATGTGTGGTGATGCATGCATCCTGGTAATCAGTACCTCCCTCTTATACTCCCACAGATCCAGCTTGCACAACCACCTGTTGTCACCCAGATGAGGGTAGCACAGCAGAGATTGATGCATGGTGATGGACACATCTCAGTGGTCAATAAACTCCCTCTTATAGTCCTGCAGCTTCAGCTTGCATCACCACCTGTCGTCACCCAGATAAGGGTAACACAGCAGAGACTGATCAGAGGTAATGGCACATCTCAGTGGTCATCAAACTCCCGCTCCTACAGCTCCATTTTTCAACACCAGTTGTGGTCATTCAGATGAGGGTAGCCCAGCAGAGACTGATGCATGGTGATGGACACATCTCAGTGGTCAGCCATCTCCCTGTCATACTCCTGTAGCTTCAGTTTGCACCACCACATCTGGTCACCCAGGGGGTAGTAGCACAGAGGAGACTGATGTGTTGTGATGCATGCATCCTGGTGGTCAGCACCTCTCTCTCAATGTCCCACAGCTGCAGCTTGCATGACCACCTGTGGTCACCAAGGGGGCAGCAGCACAGTGGATACTGATGTGTGGTGATGCATGCATCCTAGTGGTGAGTGCCTCTCTCTCATACTCCTGCAGCTCCATCTTGTACTACCACCTGTGATTACCCAGGGGGTAGTAGCACAGTGCAGACTGATGTGTGATGATGCATGCCTCTTGGTGGCGAGTGCCTCTCTCTCTCATACTCCTGCAGCTCCATCTTGTACTACCAGTTGTGGTTACCCAGGGGGTAGTAGCACAGTGCAAACTGATGTGTGGTGATGCATGCCTCTTAGTGGTGAGTGACTTCCTCTCACACTACAGCAGCTTTAGCTTGCACCACCACCTGTGGTCAACAAGATGAGGGCAGTAGCACATTGGATACAGGCAGTCCTCTCCTCCCAAAGAGAGGATCATCCTCTCCAATGCTTGGTCCTCCATCCCTGGCTTGCCCTCTGATGACTTAGGCTCATTCTCGAACTGGGGTCATCGCTGTCACAAGCAGTTGTGCTAGTGCTGTGCCAGGGGTCGACCACTGCTGCATACATTTATGGTGTGTGTATTTTTTAAATAGGTAGCATAAAACAAGTTACCCCATTCCCCAACTGTATTATAAGAAATAAAAATAGATTTAAAGACATGCTGCATATAATAGATATAAGATGAACAATTAATAATAAAACACAGCACACAATTCTTTTTGTGCAAACAGTTTATTAAAATACCTTGGTGATATACTCTGATAATCTTTTTATGTTCATTGGTAAGAAAACAGAACACAGCAGACTGACAGCCCTCACCAAAGTCGATTACTAAATTTAGTATTAAAGCAGTCATTAATTTGTCTTAGAAGACTCATTTTAATCATTTCTAATCATCTTTAATCATCATTAAAAAATACAACCGCTATGCAGGCTAAATTCTAAGAATATTCAGCAGACTACTTGTTTAAAAGTAGATTATTACTAAATGAGGATTAGAAAAAGAACTGCATTGCTCTTCAATATACATTTTTTTACTACTGAATCATAAATGAAGATTACAGTCAGCAGAGTAATTCAAGGATTTGAATTAGCCAAACAAGGCTGGGAACATTCCCATGCATTTCACTTCTACTAAGCAATGAGGCAGATAAAACAACCAGCAGCATTAATGGATTTTAGAGAAGGTAAGCAATTATAACATGGGTTTTTACCTAGAAATAATATGAGCAAGAAAAAAACAGTGCCCCTTTAAAAAGTCTACTGAACTAAATTTCCGGAAGTCTACACAGTCTGTGAACTATGTTTTCCAGCTCACTTCCTGTTTGTTGCCCAACTGAAGGGGAAAATACTGCACGAGCACTAGCAGTCTCCATTTGGGGGGAGAACAACCTGCTGTTGCTAGCAGTAAAGATTCACATGTATGAGGTAAGTGCTTATGTTTAAATAGAAAAGTGCATCATTTTAAATCCCTAAAATGCTAAATACAGTAAGGGAATTATTACTCCAGGTTTACTTAATTGAAATGTGCAGGTTTCACCATCAATATTTTGTTATGAAGAAATTGTTTCTACTCTGAACTCATGTGGCTACAATCCTTTGAAAAGTCTTTAAAATATACCGTTTATGTTCAATCAAATCACTCCTTAAAGTGGCTAGTGTGCATTGTGCATGTAGCTTACCTAATATTTGTGGTATTCTTTACTGATTTAGTTACTTTATAGTTGTAGTTTCTTTGGGGGAAGGGAGTTCATTATTAGCAGCAGGAAGACTATGAATGAGCAAATTGAGAATGTATTTACTGTCTGTATATCCATTCAGTAGCCTTGCTGTAGGGTAGCAGTTAGCCATTGTTTTATTTTTCATCACAGTCACAGCAACAGTTTGATTAGATTGTAACCTTCGCTTTTCAAACCAAATGAATTTATTCACCTTTGTTAGCATACTTACTGAGAAATGTTTTCAGTGGCTTTTAAGGAAAAATACTGTGTTTGATTTGTTTTAAAAGTAATTTGTTCAGTTTTCATAAGTAGCAAGCTGTGAATGAGCTTGGCACATCCAGCAGACTGGAGTTTGATTCCCACAACCTCCACTTGCACACTGTGTGACTCTGAGCAAGTCCCCAGTGCTTCTGGGTCACCTCTGAAAACAGGCACCTGTGCCTAGTGGGCCTTACCAGGTTATCAAAGGAATACAATACAAGAATACAATAAACCAGTGGTCCAGATAATGTTTTGTACTGGGAAGTATTTATTGCCAACTACTTCCACCTGGTAGTATTTCCACCTAAATGGTAGTAATACCATCCATTATCCTGTCTAACCACCAGCCTCTAAACCAAGTCTCAAAGACTGGGTGCCTGCAGTCGTGGACTCTTTCTTCTTATAGGCTGTGATGTCCTGATATACTTCCCTGCTTACTACCCTATAATGCTTTGCCCCTATTTTAAATATTTTTTCCATTTTGTAACTACCCGTCTGCCCAGCCACCAACATACTGTAAATGTGCAGGATGGGAAACAAATTTCTAAAATAAGAAAGTGGGAGTAAATCATGCAAACATGGCAGTAAAATACTCCTTTAGCCCTTCTGCCCCCCCCATCTGTTCCACTGCAAAAAAACTTTATTTCAGTACCACTTTAAACATACTGATGTGGGTGATGGTGGAGGACTCTGGACCCATGCAAACAGCATGGTATGTAACAGAGTTAGTGTGATTTACACTTTACTACCACTACACTACCTTCCACTCTGCCAATTTCAGTGTTGGTGATCTATGGATCTGCTTACACTATATACAGACCAGCTTATGCTGCTTATGGTCAGTTGGTATGGTTGTGTGTGTTTTTTTTTAATCTGTTTCAGTTGGAGGGCTCTGCCCCTGCATCCTGTCACGTTTTTTCAGTTTAACCTGGGGGGGGGGCTTCTAAAATTGATAGAAAAACTTGCAGGACCATACCAGCTCCTAGTATGAGTAGCACAACTATAATAAATGGGTAAGTAGAGCTAATGCTGGAATCAGTGGAGTGATCAAAGTGGGGTTCAATGCATGAAGGGAGAGTAAGAGCATAGTATTGTTACCAACATAACATAAGTGGGTCCCCTGCTTATGGGGGGGGTCAGACGTGATGAACTTAGAGTCCATTTTGGACCGATTTTAAATTACTATGTTACTCAGTGTATAACGTTTTTGAGTTCAAAAAGAAAATCCCTTTTCTGGAGCTCTGATTTACTTTGCTTCAGGATGGGAAGAGTCAGTACCAAATGAGAGTTATCTTCTTTTGTTTGAGGGAGGGTGATGATTCTTGGGAGATGTGATTGATGCTTAGGGATGCTGATGATTGGGAGGAGTTGGGGTTGACACTTGGGGGTGATGTTATTGGGCTGATGGTGAAGTGGGTGATGCTGGGTAAGGAGATTAATGAATGGGGTGCTGATGCTTGGGGGATTGATGCAAGGATGGGGAGGGGGCTGAAGCTTTGGAGAAGGGGTTGATGCTTGGGAGGAGTGGGGCTGAAGTTTGGGTAGGGCTAATGCTGGGGGTAAAAAAGGCTTATCCTGGGGTGAGACTGGGTAGATGCAAGAAAGAAGGGGAGGTGATTGGCTGGGGAAAGAAGCTGAGTTACCGACAATGAGGTAGCAGAGGTAACAATTGCTACAGAGAGCTGATACGCTCATGGGAGAGCAGGAGATGATGATGGCTGTGACTGGGTTTGCAGTGTCTGGCAGACAGTATTTCATATACTTTCTGTTACTATTTCCCACAATCTCTTTTAATACTGGGGGCAGGCACATGAGAATAAAATAACTCCCCTAGATAGGCCAGCCTGTCAGGGTAGTGGTGGGGCTGCTGCTCATGATCCCGATAAACTGGGTTTGGTAATGTGCCCAGGGTGCAGGGGGACTGGCCGGAGGAGAGGGCAGCTGCATGTACCCATATATGAGCACCTCCTCCATGGGAAGCTGCATGATGGCCTTCATGTTAAGGTGGGAGAGTCTGCCAGCCGGCACATGCATATGTTTGTTGCAAGCATGCATGTGCATGTTGATGCTGGTGACTTTGAGGGGAGGGAGTAAAATTGATCACAGATTCAGTCTCACCATTGGGGCAACTTGTGGAACAGTTTCAGTTCTGAAGATGTGGGGTATCAGGGCGGGGGAAACAAGATGAAAAGGGCACAGGCCGAAGATGAGGAATAAATAGTTAATTAAAGAAATTCCCTAGACCTTATCTTCTCTGGCTTCTTGACCACTTGTTACATCACAATCCCCCTATTTATGACATTGTTACCTCCACAACAGATTATTATGTCATATAAACAGAACTGTCATGTTGGGTGTAGACAAGCAGCCAGAGCAGAATATAAAATAATGGTGGGAATTGCAAAAAAATATATAAAATATAAAATATTAATTGTTTAAGTATTGCATTTTTTATTCAGACTGGACCTATTGGAATTGTAGGCTCCTTAACTGCCTAGTTACTACGATGGACCAGAGAGACAGTATCTTGTGTTTTTTTATAAACAGCCAACATCCAGGCTCTGTCTCCCTATTCCACTAGTGTGCTATTTTTTCATATGTGCATTTTGTAGTTCACAGGGGGCTGTGTTGATGGACAAAAATATTTAGGGTTGTCTCAGGATCCAATTAATGTTCAGTGGGACATGAGAATGACTTTGCATCATTCTTTGCTACAGAGTGTGCCTGTAAGAGCTGCAGACTGTACATATCAGAAAAACTGGAATGCTACTTTGGGAATATGGGGCCCCGATATTCAAAAAGCACAAAGCGGAGCAAAAGACTTTGCGCTGTACATTGTAATTGCTTGAGAGCTCAAGATTGCTATGTTCAACTGAATATAAGGCCATGTGGGTGCAGCGCTAATTCACATAATGCTGCTTTGACATGGATCCTGAAGTATGCCACCAGAATGGATAGTGCCAGAATGCTACCTGCAGTATGGAAAGGGGCCCATACAAATGGGCCAGTTGGGCATGCTTGGCACTAAGGAGCACTTTGCATGACTATTGTGGGTTCATTTGCATGTGTAGGGAGGCAGGTTTGCATAATGCCATCCCTATCCCCAGTTGCCTGGCTCCAGACGTGTAGATATCCTGGTGCTAGTGCTCCCCTCCCATCACTGACCTGTACTGTACTAAGAAAACATCCCTGGCAGCCCTAAATCACTAGTACCAGGAAATATTATTTGTTCTTCGGGGCTGGCAATTGGATGGAAGTGGTCCCTCTAGCACTAGGGAATATTATTTATCCTTCAGGGCTGGGTGCTGGGGGAGAGGGACCACAACCACCAGGAAATATAATTTGTTCTTCAGGGCCGAGAAATGGGGGGGGGGACCAGTACCACCAGGAAAAATTTGCTCTGCAGGGCTGGTGATGGGGGGAATTCCACTACCACCAGGGAATACGATCTACAAACATACAAAAATTTGCCAACAGCAAAAGGCCATCATGGTTTATCAAGGCTGCTTGAGATTGCTGCCTGCTCCCTATTGAGCAGCTGTCCCTCCCCTTCCCTTTGCCTTAACCCACCCCTTCTTGAAGCATTCCACTGTGCTATATGCCACCACCTCAGCTGGTAGTGCATTCCATTTTGTCACTGCCCTCTCTGTAAAGAAATGCCTCCTTATCTCACTCTTTAATCTGCCCTTTTTCCTTTTTTTAACTCAAATTTTATTCACCACATTTTCCACAACACAGGAGGCAGTAATAATCGTTTAAACAAGAGATTTAGAAAACAAACCCATACTGCCCCCAAACCCTCCCTCCCCCCTCCCCGGCACAGCGGTTTATTCATATACTGTTATAACAAGTTAACTGCATTAACCAAAGATGAGTAAGTTAATAACATCAACTACACATTATTCCATAGCCAACATAATTAGAGTGTGAAGGGGGCCCCCAAATAACCTTGTACCTGTGTAACCTATTTTGGAGGCTTGCAAAAGCCTTCTCTGTAGGAAGATTTGCTAGGATCTCATGGATCCACTCCTGGTATGTTGGACAAGTCCCTTCTTTCCAATGCCTAAGAATAATTTTTTTAACCAAAAGTGCTACCATAGATATATGAAATCTCTGGATTCTGACTTTGATGGAAGACGGATCTCCCAGCAGGCAGATATCAGGTGTAAAATAGTCCTATAATCCCAATAAAGGATCCAGGTTAGATTTTATAAGCTCACATAACAAAGCTATCTGGTGACACGACCAAAATAAGTGAAAGAGAGATTCTGCTTCCTGAGAACACCTATTGCACCTATCAGTATCGAGAAGGCCCCATTTCGCCAGTTTGATTGGAGTATAATACAAATTATGTAGGATGTGAAATTGCATAAGATGTAGTCTATCTTGGGCTACATATTTATGACAGTACTCCCAGAGAGCCGGCCAATTAAAAGTATACTGGGGAAAAAATGATATCCAAAAGGTAGTGGGACCATTACCACACCCGAACTGCCATTTGTACAGCACTTGAAATATCTTAGAGATCACACCTGAGGAATCAAGAAGAGAGGAAAGTTCTGATACCAATGCAAAGGCTGCTGGGCGGGGCGGAATGGTACCAAGAACTGTAGTTAACAAGTGCTTCAGTTGGATCACACTAAAGACCTGAGATACCAGAATATTGAACTTGTTGATAAACTCAGTGAATGAGAGCCAAGCCCCAGTCTCATCCAAAAATGAGGAGACTATCCCATCTCCTAACTGAGGCAACCATGAATGGGAAATTTTGTGCTTATTTATTGTAAAGGCCAGGGAATTCCGGATAGATTGGGCAAAATCTTTAATTATATCTAAGGAAAGAGCCCAGTTGTGAGTGAGCTGTTATTGAGGCCGTGATAGCGGGACATTTATTAACATTCCGCAAGTGAAAAACTTTAAGATAACGCATGGTTGAGGGTTCCATGTTCATAGATTGGATAAAGTCTAATTCGATGTTAAGCCAAGCCGGTCTCAAGTTTTCCTGGCCATGCCCTACCCATCTCAAATACTTAGCCAGATGGCTAGGCCCAGTAATAAATTGGCAAATAAGGAATCCGCAATCCCCCTCATTTTTGGGTGCAGCTAACTTGTGGTATGCCAACCTGGAAGTCTTATTAGACCATATAAACTTGATAAAGAGTTTATGCATTTTCTGAAACCAAGATAAAGGGACAAATGAGTTAAGATGCGACAGGGGGTAAAATGAACGGGGGAATACATTCATCTTGATTATATTAATGCGACCCCATAGAGATATCAGAAACTTGTCCCATCTCTCTAGGTCTTGTGCAATTGCCTAAAAAAGTGGCTCCAGATTTTCTTTAAACCAGAGGGAAGTGTGACGCAATAACCTTATGCCTAAATACTTAATAACCCAGGGTGACCAGCATAATCCCAGAGGGATAATATCAGTCTTGAAAACCTTATGGTTAAGAGGGAAAAAGGATGTCTTATTGGGATTTAACTTATAATTCGAAAAACTACTAAATTTATTAACCTCTCTTAGCATGTTTGGAATAGATGTTACCAGATTAGCCAAGTGTAATAGGAGATTGTCAGTGTACGCTGTTATTTTCATTACCTTAAATCCTAATGGGAATACCTTGTATTCCTTTATTGTTGAGAATATATTGAATAAGGGGTTCCAGGTAAAGATTGAAAAGTAATGATGAGAGGGGGCATCCCTGTCTCATACCTGACCACAACGTGAAGGATTCGGAGAAGGCCCCATTCCCTGAGATCCTCACAGAGGGAAACCGGTATATTGCCCTGATCCAATCTATGAACATGGAAGGCAACCCAAATGCCTTAAGAGCTTGAAATAAGAAATTCCAATTAACCCGATCAAACGCCTTCTTGACATCCAGGGAGACCAGTCCCGCAGGAAAGGTAGCATCCCTGGACTCCAAGAAGACGTGTGAGAGGGTACGCAGGTAATCCGAGGATGAGCGTTCCCCTCATAAACCCAACCTGAGACATACCAATCAGATCTGGAAGGACCAGGGTTAGTCTATCTGCCAATATCTTTGAAATAATTTTAACATCTTGATTCAACAAAGATATTAGCCTGTAGCTCTGAACCTAATCTGGATCCTTGTCCGGTTTAGGTAACAAAACTATTAGAGCTTCAAACAAATGTGTGTCTACCGCCTCTCCAGAAAAAATATGGAGGTAGAGACGATGCAACACTGGTAGTAATTGATCTCTGAAAACTTTATAAAATAAAGCGGAAAACCCATTCAGTCCCGGGACTTTATCCGAAGGCAGATCCATTATAACGGCCGCAATTTCTTCCTGCGATAAAGGGGGAGATATAAATTTCTTTTGTGGGTTAGATAGTGAGGGAATATGAGCTTCCCTGAGATACTCCTCTAGCTCTTCTATGGGCGGAGGGCTGTCCATATCCCTGTATAATTGCTCAAAAAATGTAGCAAATTCCTGGACTATCTCTGAGGGGGATACTCTCAGGGTCCCATCAGACTGTGACCTTACTGGGGATATAAATCTTGCTGATTCTTGTTGCTTTAAGCGTAGAGCCAGTAAGAGCCCCACTTTTTCTCCTTGATCTGTAAAACTGGCCTCAGTACAGATAATAGCCAGCTCTGCTTTCTGTCTTAGCAATCCCAAATATCTATCCTTAAATACTAATAATTTCTGTGACTCCTCTTGAGAGATTTTATTTGGCTGTATAGTTTCTAATTCCCCTATTTGGGACAGTAAAGACAGTAACTCTGTTTCCTGCGCCCTCTTCCTCTTTGTAGCTAAGCTAATGAGAATGCCCCTTATATAGGCCTTAAAAGCTCCCCACAAAATGTCCGACTTTGTAGTATCTATTGGGTTGGTGGAAAAAAAGAAGTCTATCAGATCCTTCACCAATCCACGATACTTTTTATCTTTTAATAGTTGTACGTTTAATTTCCATCTGGTCTCTTTCTTGGGAATGCTAAGGAAAGCCAGATTACACAACACCAGAAAATGGTCCAATATGGGACCCGGCTGGATCGAGGTGGACAGTACTCCTGGCAAGAGATCATGAGACACTAATAGGTAGTCAATGCGAGACTGTGTGCCGTGGATTGGTGAACTGAAAGTATATTCCCTGATGTTGGGATGTATAACTCGCCAGACGTCACACAACCCGCATTGGTCCATCATTTCCTTACAGGCCCGATGCCGAGGGGACAGTCCCCTCAACCCATTGCCCGATCTGTCAATGTTAGTGTCAGAAACAAAATTAAAGTCACCCCCTAAAATAATGGGAATAGGGAGTGTGGGAAGAATTGTGGAAATCAGCTTCATAAAAAAAAGTGGGATCATCTATATTTGGTCCATAAATGCTGCCAAGCACTAACGGCATGGCCCAAATCGTACCCTGAATTAAGACGTACCTGCCATCAGCATCCTTGAAAACCTGAGAAGGAATAAATGTAACATCTCTATTAATCAGTATCATGACCCCGCAACTGTTAGTCGCCCCTGAGGCATAGAAAACCTGACCAACCTGTTGCCTCCGAAGTTGTAATACTTCAGAATCTACTACGTGATATTCTTGTAAAAACAATATCTGGGCATGCAACAAAGTCAGGTGCTTGAGTACCTGATATTGTTTACGTTTTTTCCTAATGCCCTTCACATTCCACATAACAATATTAATATTCTGAGCCATCTATAATATTAAGTATGAGTCATGATAAAACATAATGCAGATACTGTAACCATAAACCAGGTAACTCTGTTCCTCTGAAACTGCTGTGCCAATCTCCCACCCCCTAACTTTCCCGTCTCTAACCAAACTATCCCTCCCTCTCTCCCAAGTGACCAACAAACAGAACAAAACATCAACAAACCCAGAAAATTATCCGAAAACCCGCCCTCCCTAACCCCCCTATTATCGCTAACAATGTTCAGCAACACACCATTTCTTACTCCTCCCCCAGCTCCCCGACTATCCATCCCCAAACCTTGATTAGGTTTATATAAATCCCTTTTTTAATAGTGAAGAGGGGTGAAGAGTATTCCATATTGCAGTAACGACCCATTATGTCGCCTGCCTATACCCCTCTGAAAGACCTAGGGAGTGACCCTGTGTTAGCAAGGTGTCTCTGCTAGAAACATCAAGAGCTTACTAACTCTCGTGCCTTGCTTGTTGAAAGGAGGCATCACACAGTGGGAGATCGAGAGACCAAACCGCAATGATGCATTCAGTCTACCATTCAGGCCATTCTCTTCATAAAACTCGCTGGCTCCATAGAGACAGGCCCCGTTACTCCCCTTCTGATTATGATGCCCTTGCACCAGGAAAACCCCCCTGTCTCAGGTCCTTAAGACCGCTAACCCTTATTGCAAAGAGCACAAGCTCCCTCCTGTGTTACCAGCGCAGAAATGCACCCAATACTTTACAAGGTAAGAACATTGATGACCCTATTATTAAATTCCCCCAAGTTGTAAGTTTTAATACCCCACAAGGTATAACCATAGGCCTTTACCAGGCCCAATCTTGCCGCACTCCCACTAGGGGATGGGGGATTAGGTAGAGCTGATGTTGGATATACTCTCCCCTAAAGCGGAAATCCAATAATTAAACACCTTAATTAAATGCAACCCCAGTCCCAGGCAAAACAAACATCAACATCTATCCACAATTAGATTACTCTAATAAAGAAAAAGTCCCTTCTGCCCTCTAATTGGGCTTAGATGAGAGTCCAACTTTATTTAACAGCGCTCCTCCCCAAAGTTTCCTTCAAATATCTGCCCAGACTTCTCACACTGGTGCTCTTCTTGTCAGGTACTCCAGAGGCCTCTCATGTATCTCTAAAGAGATCAGGCAGGGACACATTTAAACCAGCGAGTGCCACCTCGGGATCCTCATAAGTAGCCCAGGATCCAGCCACCTGTACCTGTAGCTTGACTGGGTATCCCATACGAAATTTAAGACCAGCAGCGATGATCTTCGAGACTACTGGGTGAAATGCAGTGTGTTTCAAGGGGACTGAGCCCAGTATATCTTGCACTATCCTGAGCTTGACTTGCTCCCAACGGACTTCCTGGAGTTCTCTTACTTTATACAGAAAGTGTTGCCGCTCTAAAAAGTTAAAAAATCGGCATATTATAGGATGGGGTGTTGCTCCAGGAGGGGGCTTCAGTCTTAGAGATCTGTGGGCTCTCTCGATTATACATTTGCCCTGAAAGGAGAAGGGCCAGCAATCTTCTCCACCAGCTTCTGGGCAAGAGCAATACTATTCTGACCCTCTTCTCCCTCCAGTAGCCCAAGGATCACCATGTTGTTTCTCTGGCTGCGACCTTCGAGGTCTTTGAGTTTAGCTTCAAATCGGACCAATTTCTGGCGCATAGCTGCCATCCCAGGATCGAACCTTTCCACTTGCTTCTCTAAAGAGGAGATCCTGGTCAAGTTATCCATGGTAGCGAGTGTAACCTCTTCCAGCTTTCTCATAAGTGACTTGATTTCTGATGCCATTTCTTTACTCTCATCCCGGAATGGTTTAAACTCTTCCAGAAATTTACAAAATGTGAGTGGCTCCTAATCCGCACCTTGATTCAAGGTATCCGCTTTCTCTGCTCCACTCGAAGCCCAGGATTTTTTTGGGGCCTTCTCTGGAGTAACTGGCGGGTGTGTTTTTGCTGTTGTTTCTTCATGTAGACATCCATTCTCACTCCAAATTGCCCAGCAAGAGCACCAAGTAGTAGGGAAACAGAATAACACAAACTAGCGGGGTTTGAGACCGAATAAATATACCAAATAACGTTTTTAAAGAGACGGGAGGCTGGAGCTGTACCAAGGAGTGACTATCCGGTAGCTTGCATCATGTGGTCTTGAATCTGCCCTTTTTCCAATCTCATGTCATGGCACCTAGTGTCTCTCCCCACCCTCCTCATGAGTTAATGAATATTATTTGTTTTTCAGGGCTGGTGACTGGAATGGAGGGACCACTACCATCAGGGATGATCAGAAGGTGGGAGGAACTACAACCACCAAGGAATATTATTTTTTCTTCTGGACTGGTTATAGGAGGGTTGGGGAACCAGTGCCACTAGGAAATATTACTTGTTCTTCATGGCTGGCAATCAGAGGGAGGTGGGGGGACCACAACCACTAGCAGATATTTTTTTAGTTTGGTGCAGCACAAGGGAATTTGTTTATTTTTTTACAACGGGGCAGTTGATCAGAGGGGGACCTAGACTAACACCAGGGTATGTTTCTTTCAATTAAGGGACTGGCAAAAGAGGAATGCCATGGAAGACTAGGGAAGGTATTCTCCCCCAGCCTGGATTAAGTTTGGGTTTTCTTAGGTGATATTTGCACTGCACAAACGGACAGTGCTAAAATCTTTTGTGCTACATAAAGCCACTGAATATGGTGTAGTGTGGCTATTCATGGACCCATTTCCCACCCACATTATGTTTTGCACAGGCGCTATCCCTCTTTGCCCACACAACAGCCCCTTTTGAATATGAGGATTCCATGCAGACCCCGGCTTGCACAGCAAAAGACCTGTTAGCACCTGCACAAACTTTTGAATATCAAGCCAATGGAGTCTGGTTTGGGGATTGATTTATGAAAAATGGAAAACTCCTAATTACTCATCTTAGTGACTTGGCAGCTCGAAGACAGTGCTTGACAAAATCAGGTCCATATTTTGATTTGGGACCCGTCCTTTAAAGAGAATCTTTCTCGGTGCTCAAAAAAAAAAAAAAACAGGAAACTCCTTTACCTGAATGGAACTCATGGCTGTAATTTTTATGGAAAGGATGGAAAGGGATTTTAATTTGCCCCCAAGGGACTGGCTGCTCGATCCCTTTCATTCCTTTATTACCTACTCTGCACCTGTTCTAAGAGGTTTTGTGAAGTCTGTATAGGGAGAACACCATTCAGTTCCTACGGAATGTCTTTTTTCAGTGCTAGTTTCTCCTCTTGAAATCAGGTTTTTGTACAAATAAAAGCCAGGTTTCAACTAATAAGAGTCACAGAACAGTCAAGCAAAGGCAGAGCTGTATATAAGGAAGTGGAAGGGATCGAGCAGCCAGCCGCATAATGGAGCAGGTTCTATTCAAGATAAGGGAGCCCCCAGTTTTTTTAGCAACTTAAAAATCACACGGGTTTTAAATAAACGATATCGCATCACACTTTGCGATGTGAACTGGCTGCACATGCAACCCATTTCTACTTTGGATCTAAAAAAAAATGCAATCCATTCTAAGAACTTCCCCAATTCTCTTCAGTGCTTCCCCCGTTCTCCTTAGTTGCCGATATTATACTGTAATAGTCTCACATGCCATGGCTTCGAATGCCAGCAGTAACTCCCAGTTGTGCTTTGCGATATCACAAAGCACTTGGGAGTGACTGCCGGCATTTGGGGCTGTGGCACTGAGGCTGGTACAGTATAATATCAGTGGCAGCACCAAAACACCAGGGCACTCAAGGGGGAGTTAACCAACCAGTCTCTCTGGCTTTCTCAAGTCATTCTCCTCTCTGACTGTGCGTCCCCCCGCTACATATCCAGTCTTCCTCTGGTGCCTGTTTGGTCTGAATTTTGGCGCCAAGCATAGCTACTTGGACCACATGGGAGTAGTTGTGTGATGACACTACAGAGAAGACCACTTTGACCATCAAAAGGAGTAACATACTGCGTGAGTGAAGTGAACTGAGAGAAGGAAAGGAGTGCTGCTGCTCTGTGAGTTTGTGAGTGAGTGAGTGAGTGAATGGGGTCTTAATTATTTATGGTATGGCACACGTGGGCCAGTTTTCAGGATGACCCAAGTGCATGGGGGTGGGATGATTTACTCAGAGTCACACAGTATGCAAATTGGAGGTTGTGGAAATCCAGTTCGATAACATTGGCCCACTACATGTAAGTGCCTGTTATCAAGGGGAGGTAAAGTGACTTGTTCAGAGTCACACAGTATGCAAGTGGAGGTTGTGGGAATCAAACTCAGTTCTGCTTGAGAGAGTGGGGTGTCTTAATTTTTTGGTACCCAGGTAACATTGGCCCACTATATGCAAGTACTTGTTTTCAAGGGGAGGTTATGTGACTAGTCAGAGTCACACAGTATGCAAGTGGAGGTTGTGGGAATCAAACCCATATCTAGTGGATATTCCAAGCTCATTCACAACTCATTACTCGAACACTAGGCAGTATAGCCAGTTAGGCTTGTGTCTGTGTATTGAAACAGATAACACAAAGACAGAGTTAATTTTAATGAGAATAGTTGCCACCACAAGGGCTATTACGATACCAGAAGATTTGTCCTCCCCTGCTTTAGTTGGGAAGTGTAGACATTGGCAACATTGTCCTTATCCTAGCTGCCCATACCCGATCCTGCTAATGAAATTAGATCACCAGCTCAGCAGCATAACATGTGACTCCTTTTAGATAGAATATTAACTGTTTCATATTATTGACACTGTTTATAGGTACCATTAACTCTCCTGTCCAAAATATTAGATAAGTATGAGATTTAGTTGTCTTTTTTTATTTTTATTTTTACATATATTCCCCTAAACTGTGGTTTCTTTGTGACGCATTTGACTCACTTTACTTTCAGGCATCTTTCTGACAAGGATCTTTAGGTGATCCCCACTCTAGGACGGGTGAGTGTGCTTTGAGGTTTTATTATTTAACAATCAAAAAATACAAAATGATGCAGCAGCATCTTTTAGCAGCTCTCATACAGTGAGCCCATTGTGTACCTTGACTCACAAGCTGTTTTTTGCTACATTTCATTACAATGCACTGGAGCTGTCATTTTAATAAACTGTTTCGAATGCTGTGCTTCCCCCTTCACTATCTACAGTACATCACTGATCTCAGTGATGCAGATAGTAAAAGAAAAAAGGAAGTGCTTGTTAACCCCAGTCTGGCAACTAAAAACCAGTAAAATAAACTGACACCCCAAAAGCAGGCCCTTCAGTGTGGGGACAGCGCTGCTGCTCATGACGCTAGTGAGCTCAGGTTGTTGGGGTTCGACTTGAGAAGAAGTGAGCATACCATGGGCAGCTCTTCTTTGGGGAAGGGGTTTTGTGCTCTGCTGCACACCTGCTACCTAATGGAATCTGGTTGGGGGCACAGACAGGACCAGACAGAAAGGATGCTTTCAGACTCGAGTATGAATGCATCTGTCATTGCACACCTACGGGCCTGTGCAGACATTTTGATGTAATACCTCCAAAAGTAGTTGGATGGAATACCCCCAACAGCAGTTGGATGACAGCCCAATCCATTGCAGACCCAGTACTGCCAAATGAGTGTCCTCTTTCACTAGATCCTGTGCTGAGAGGGCTTGGCCAGTCTTCATGGACCCATGGGGGGTGACACAAACAGTGGAAGATAGGTGAAGTGGATAAGTCCTAGGAAAGGCAGGTGGTGGGGCTCAAGGGGGCTGGTTCTGATGGAGAGAGCTCAATACATACAATGAAAAACAGGATTTAACAAAAGGGCAGCCCCAGTGGACTGTATAAAATCATTAGCTCACCACATAGCAGATGAACTAATTTTTTTTTTTTTTTTTAGTTTTGTGTCTTGCTTTGCTGTCAAGAGCTTTTACACTTACCAGCTTGTTGTAGTTGTCATCGTCTTGGTGGTGTGCATGTCAAGTTGGTATTTATAGCCCAAGATGATGTTGTTAAGACTTAAATGTATTAGCATCAACCCTCTCCTCATCAGTTTCATTACCCGAAATCGACAGTCAAGATAGAATCCACATACAGGAAAGGATCAGTTCTGTCCTAATCCCTATTGTGGAAGGCCCTATTTTTGTACATTAAAGTCCTTACAGGAGCTAGGGACAATAGAAGAGAATGTCATGGGGCTGATTCACTCACCCTACAGTAGAGTGTTGCCTAACAGTGCAGGTGACTCAGCTTAGAAAAAGATCCAGTGTCTTTGCTTGTTTGCTGGATTGGAGATAGCTGTGCTCATATTTGATCATCCTAGCATTGAAAATTGAGAACTGCTGTACTCTTGACACTCTGTGTTGGACTAAAAAAAGTTTTAGATGTGTCAGGGGTCAAAATTTGCACCAGTCAACTAGCCAAATGCTGGTAGATGTTGTATTGGGCTAGTAAGATTTTCCTTTAACTAGCCATGTAGGCTTGTGCTGGAGAAGGTAATGTTTCAGTCAGTACACCAGCTGGGCCAGTGGAAAAGTCTGTGGGGCTAGTTGATTTTTCCAGTCACTAGCCCTGCTGCCTAGCAGCTGCAAAACATAATCTCGCCCCCTGAGTGTGGGTCTTTGCCTCTACAGGGATGCAGTAGACTCTGGCCTGTGTTTCTGATGAGAGGAGTGGTTCATCTGATGGAAGTGTGCATGCCTCCTTGTTCTTGTACATGCTCAGAGGTGCAGCCTGTCTATAGCATGGGTGAGGATAGGGTGCTCTGTACCATTTGATTCAATCAATGGTCAAATAACTGGTGCAGAGCTCAGGGTTTTGACTTCATTGGGGCTGGGGGTCCATACAGGCCTATACTGGTGCAATGGTCTACATCTGTCTGTGAGGGAACCCAGGATCCTAGGTGATAGGTTTAAATGCTTCATTGGCAAGCATTTAAACAAGCCAAGGGGGAGGCACTGAAAATGAGAAGGAAAATCCTAGCCCCCCCCCAACAAAACAGGGTAGTTAGCAAGGCAAACACCACTTTAGAGAAGTCCGTAGGGAGAAGGATGGGGGTAAATGGTGAAAAAGACAAAGGCAGTAAGGACAGGGATGGGGTTAAAAGGGGTAAGGTCATCAAAAAATGGAGGAATGTGAGTACCAATCCCCATAGTCTGGGTATCAAGCTCTCTAAACTAGTGGCCTTGATGGAAGAGGGATGCCTGGATATTGTGGCAGTCACAAAAACATGGTACACAGAGAACCATGACTTGCGATGCCAACATACTAGGGTACACAATCTACAGGAAGGACAGGGAGGGTAAAAGAGGAGGAAGAGTAGCTCTCTACACAAGGGAAGCAATCAAAGCAATGAAACTAAGGGGCAAATGGGGAAGAAAGGAGACACTGTGGGTCATCTTGGAGACAGAAAATGGCACCACAGTCCACATGGGGGTTGTTTGCAGAACCCCGTCTTGGGGAGGAAATGGACAAGGAAATAATGGAAGGCATCCTTAGAATTACAGTAAAAGGGGAGATTTTGTTGATGTGAGACCTGAATATACCAGATGTTAACTAGGGCACATTTGCTGCAGCCACATCCAAGAGCAGGGTCCTTCTCTATGCCATACAGAGGACATGCCTCATACAGCTAGTGTTGAAACTCACTTGGGAGGGAGCAGTCTTAGACCTGGTGCTCTCAAATGGGGACGATGAGAAGATCTCAGATTTAGAAGTGGGTAGCCATCTAGAACAAGTGACCATCAAACAGTGTGGTTCACAATAAACACATCTATAGAGTCAAGCCATACAAAAGTGAGAGTACAGAACTACAGGAGGGCTGACTTTGGCAAAATGGGACATTGCCTAAGGAATGCACTAGCAAATGGGCAGGAAGGAGAGGTGGAGAAACAATGGGGAAAATCAATACTGCCATCACAGAGGCAACAAGCCTTTGTGTGAAGTAAATAAATCAAAACAAAGTTAAAAACCACAATGGTTCTCAAAAGAGTTGGTGGGGAAGGTTGGGAGAAAGATGGCATTCAGGAAGTATAATGAATGACAGATGAAGCAGGACAGGGAACTATCAGTAAAAGCTGAAGGAAGCGGGGAAGGCAGTCAGAATAGCAAAGGCCCAAATGGAGGAAAACATGGCCAACTCTGTTAAAAATTCATTACCTCCAAATGGCTCCATACGAAGTCTGAACTATCCATTGTTTACCTGACACAAAATGACTGCTCAGGACGTAATTAGTTGAGAAGAGGGATAAAACCTTTTATAGGTACAGTAGGGAGCAAGGAAAGATCAAGAGAGGGATAGTAAGGCTTAATAAAGGGGAAGGAAGGTGGGCAGAGGGTGACAGTGAAAAGGCAGAGATACTGAATCAATACTTTTGCTCAGTATTCACACAAAAAAAGAGAGGAGGGGGAGGTACCTAAGCCGAACAATAGAAGCACACTGGAGAGGGGAGTTGATACCAGTCCATTCACAGAAGAAAGGGCCCTGAAAGAACTCACTAAAACTGAAGGTGGAAAAGGCAGTGGGGCCTGATGGGATTCATCCCAGAATTCTAAAAGAACTAAGGGGAGAACTAGTGACACCACTGACTTCCCTTTTTAACAAATCATGGGAAGATGGTGTGTTACATGAGGACTGGTGAGCAGGTGTAATTCCCCTTCACAAAAGTGGGAGCAAGGCAGAGGCAGGAAACTACAAACTTGTTAGTTTGACTGTAGTGATACTATATCCAAATGTCTTAGCCCTTGCTGGTGCCCAGAATCTTCACATATTGGTTGCAGTTCCAAATCCCTCTCCATTCTTCATCTGCTGCTGGCTTCTGGCCAAATGTAGAGTTCTGACACTTTGTCTCACTATCAGATCTCCCCACCCATCTCTTTTTGCTTGATCTGGCCTTCCTCCTTTTGCAGACTACACCCCTTTTACTTTGCAAGCTCATTCCCTCATTTACAGACTAGCAGTCAGTGACCCCTGGCCAGCCCTCACCAGAAGCTGGAAAGCTGCATACTCCAGATGATTACAGCATTCCATGGTGCACTTATCACCCCTCATGGAGTCTATGATGCTCCAACAGAAAAAATAGCAGTACAGCAGGTAGGCCCACAATAAAACACTGACCTCATTTGCTGTTCAGGTCCCATGTCAGCCTTTCCTCCCATTTCATCAGCAATCCTCCAACTGTACAGGTCTACAGGAGTTCGCAGTATTTGCAGATAGTAAGCTGCCGACATTAAAAAATACAACTGTTCTGTTCATGAGGCAGCACACACAATTATGACTTTGGTGTTACTTAAACATGATTGACAATTCAAATGGACAGTGGTGAGGCCCTACTCCCTTTTGTAGACTCTTATTAATGGTCCCAGTCCAGCTTCACCAGCTCCCTGGTCTGCATATTTTAGGTTCTTATCTATTTCTTTGTAGATTTGCGCTCCATTCAGCACCCCGCATCCCTTTGGTTTGCAGACTCTGATCCCTTTACTATGCATGTACACCATCTTAATAATTAAGTAATTATTTAATTATTTAAGTAATTAAATAATTAACCCTTTTGTGCTCTCCCTATAATCATTAACCATCTTTGCAGACACACTGAAAAAGTACAGGTCCCAGGAGGATATCTGCCTCCCTCTCATAGTGCACTAGACAAACTGTAGCTTCTTCCTTCCGCTTTTGTTCACTATGGAGAATAGCTTCTCGGTTGGCCATAAAAGAATGACCATGCTGAGAACTAATGCTGCCATTTCCCTGCACATCTTTGCCAGCCACAGCACCATGTTTTTTTGGTGCTGTGTTTGGTTCCACAAGAAACCAGACTTAATATCTTAGGCTCCCTCTTTATTCAATCATTATCTTATCTTTTTGCAGACATGCTGTAAAAATACAGCTCTTAGGAGGTACTCCATCACAGTACAGTGCTTTGAATGAACTGCTGCTGTTCCCCTTCTCACTATCCCATAAAGGCTTATTTCCTAAGCATAGCTTCAGGCAGAACATAAAATTAGTCTATCCGCCCCCTGGCTCGGTGATGGCTCTACCACCCAACATATTGTCAACCCAAGGTTCAGGAGTGGACACAGATCGCTAGGGGTCAATCAGTGGGGGGGAGCAGATTGTGTCACAGGGACTGCTCTACTCTCCTCTCCCAAGAAGGAGGGGTAGACATTGCTGTCTTCAACTGCCACCAGGTGGAGGCCTGATGACAGTGCAGGTTACGGGCAAGTTAAAGAGAGGGCTTGTGGTCATGTGGTGCATGCATGCCTCTACATGCACATGCTTACATGCAGCCATGGTGAGGGAATGAGAGAAAAACAGAAAATGAAGACAGGTGGAGGCCTGATTATTGTGCAGGTTGCGAGTGAGTTAAATGGTAGGGTCATGGTTCCATGGTGTGTGCATACATTCACATGCACATGCATGTGCCTACATACCACCATGGATGGAGCCAGGTGAGATTAATGAAGCTCCAGCTTCTCCCTTCTCATCTCACACTTTGTAATCGAGAAAAGACCATCCTGGGCTGAACCACCTCATAAGTAGAAATTGTCCCATTCCCCCCACCCCAAAAAAAGTCATCTGATGGAGACCCACTCAGTAAGTCTATTAAAATAGTAAAGGCCCTGCTGGGCTAGTACGGGGAACCCACAGTGATATAAGCCACTCCTGGGCTGAGACTTGCTCTGAGCAGTAATGTTTGATTAGCAGGTAAGGGGAAGAGTGTTGGGAGGTGGTAACTGTGCCAAACTGCAGATAAACGGCTTACAGGTGATAACATAAAACCCAGACTCCTGTTACTGACTGAAGAGGCCACAGCCTATTGGGTGTCTTGCCTCCCACCCCTTCCCAGTCCCTATTTTTGAAGTGGCACCATGTAGCTCCAGCAACTGTCTGTCTGTTGGTCTCAAGGCCCATCCAGAATGTCAGTATTCAGTACAGCATTGTGATAACTCCCTCAATGTTACAGATCCTAGATCTAGTTTCTGTATAGCACTTGGATATGCAGATAACAAACCAAAGTTAATAGCTGTGTCTGTAAACAATGCCTATACACTCTCCCGTGGCTGTTCTCCAGTCCTGACATTGGACTTAGGACAGCTGTGTGAAGTTATGGGCATGCCACTAGGGAGTCGTCTTTCAAAATGCCGATGTGAGAGAAGGCAGGATGAACCAGAGATAAAATCTACATAACTAGAATATCAGTAAGTTAAACAAAAATTGCGCAATTTGTGAAAATGTTAATTGGGCCATGCCTCACACTGAGATGTAGCCCATTTACAGGTGGGCATCGCCCTTTAAATATTAATTCACATGTAATGTCCTGTGCTAATTATTGATTGACTGCATGAGCTAGTATTCATAACTTTCAGTGTTAAACCAAGATAAAGTTTACATTTGTTTTAATTGCTGGTAAACTAGTTTTGGTGTGTCTCTTAAATTACTGTTTTCATTTCAACAATTGCAGGAAAATGAAGACCCAGCAACCTAAATGTGGAACAGACCCGCTGCTTGCCCTTTTGCGATAGCTGACAGACAGCTGCATCATTGCAACTGGTGAAACACCAGCAACCGCATTGCCATTGGAGAAACATCAGCAACCGTATTTACAAGGGAAGAGTTTCTTGGAAGTATACTTTATGTAGTGGGGTATTCATGTTTTATGTAATGGTGTATCAGAGTTTTCAAACGACCTGCACTAAATTCCTAGCGACTGATACAAACTGAAGTGGTTGGTGGTGAGATGCATCAGAGTGATTTTACCACATCATTCAACAAGTTCTAGCCAGAGCTGACAGGGCTGTGAATCGCTACCAAATGACCAAAGTCATTTTCTTGTTGGTGCCATATAGTGCTGTTTAGTCACAATCATCACAGTGCTCCCAGATCCAAATAACCATTTTCCTGTAACAAACCTTCATTTTTCCTATATTTTCCCTGTAGAGGCAGCTTCAAATCCCTGTATAAATCCATGTAGATTTTTCTATAAGCCACCTAGTTCCTTATCTGTGACTTTGTTGTTTATTTAAATGTAATATGTTGGCAGTCTTTTATTAGGAAAAGGGCTCTCATTTGTTGTTAGGTATTAAAATTATATGTCAAGATGGCCTTTGAATTATTTGGATTTATATGGAATCCATAAGGCACAATGGGGGGATTTATTTATTCATTGAATTTTGTTGACTGGGTAGGCCCACTAAGACTAGAAGTCCCTTTTTCAGGGGTGAGGGGGGGGTTACAGATGGTAACCAACTGAAATTGTAACCAGGCATAAATCCTTCTTAGAACCAGATTAAGCTGTTGGTGGTATTTTTAGTAAATGGGGGAAATTTGGTCAGGACACCACGGAAATTCCCCTACTCTTTTTTGGAAGTGCCATAGGATCTTTAACATCCACCTGAACAGGCAGACAGAATAGACAGAAGCATCCCCCTCCCCATGCGAGCTAGTGAAACCAAACCAGGCAGACAGGAAAATAATATACATTTTAAGAAGTAGTCAGTTATAAAATATTATTTCTGAAGTACCTTTCTTTTACCTTTTGTCCACAAGAGTCTTCTATGTCATACTGTTGTGATGGATGCGTGGAACAGCTCTTAGAATAGCAGCTGACATATCTAGCTCTACTGCCCCCCAGTACATCATCAGCATTGAGATTTCACTGACAGTGAAATCACATGTGAATGACCTGGCAGTCACTGAATTGCTGTTTCTAAGCAGCAGTGATGTCACAGTCAGTGAGGTCACAGTGCTGGTGATGTAGTGGGGGCAGTATAGCTAGCTATGTCAACTGCCACACAGAGAGCTGTTCCACACATCACACATATTAACATCAGGTAAACAATCTTCTAATTAAACAAGGGGAAAATATAAATTACCTCAAATATGAAAAGTAATGGTTGACTGCTTTTAAAATCTAATATTAGTTTTAGGCAGTACACAAGCTCTTTAACCCACATGCCTAGTGTGGGGATAGAGACCTTAGCCTTCTGATCTTCCAGCCTCAGAGGCTAGTATGCATGCTATTTTTTGCATCTTTCTTTTGTTAGTTTTTAAGCAAATTCTCTCAGACTTTTTTCTGACCACCTGATGGAATTTTGAATGAGTTACATAAATGCTATTATTTTTTTCAAGACCCTGACCCTGCAACTAAACACACACTCAGTACATCATATTATAAAATGAGAAAAAAAAAACAGTCTTCTGTTTCCATTGTTTGCCACCAATCTGTCTTTCAGAAAGGAATGTCAGGCAGCTAACAATATGCATTCCACTGTCTGTAATCTGACATTGAGTCTGACTTTCATTTTCACAAAAAACAAGAGGAAATGAGTCTAGGTTGCTGAAAGAAATAGTACAAATCTATTAGACTGAGTGGACAGATGATAGAGACAGTAGTTTAAAAAGTTTTTTTTGTTAATATCCTGAGAAGTTCTGAGGTAAAATACAGTGGCATCCCGCTCCCCCCTTCAGATGCCTTTAACAAAGAGCAACAAATAGCAAATCAGAAGGGAAGTGCACTACTTTGCAGCTCTGGAGAAATATATACAAATGTTTAAAATGGAAATTCCAAGAAAAAATGTTTTTAGAGCTACAGATGACAGAAGGGCTGTAGGCTCCGCACACAGCCCGAAAAAGACAGTTGCAGAGCTCAAAGTTCATTTTACCAAAACAACAGAAAGCAGCATTAATTATTGATGTAAAGCAGTAACAGAAAAGTACAGTCAATCTGGAATAATCACTTTTATTAGAAAACTGGTAATTCTTGGGTTTGCAATTCTATAATATTAGTTACAGTTGCTGATACTTATATTATGTCCATATGTATTCTAGTTTTGATAGAATTATTGATGTAAGCACTTTAATTTAAAGTGATTTCCAAGATTCATGGATGTAGTACTTTATTTGGTACGTTAAGGTGTTAAGTCAGTTGTTAGTTTACAATTTTACTTGAAGATTCATGGATGTAGTACTTTAATTGGTAGATTAAAGTAAATGTGTGATGTAAATATTTAGGCTTCATAGCCAGCTACCCTGGGGCAGTGATAGCCCCTCTGTGCTAAAATTAAAATTTTGAATGCAGCCTATACAGTTTGGGAAGGGATCGTAATGCTAGACAAACTTCCAGCCAGCCGATCCCTTCCCACTTCCTTGTCTGCCTGCTCTGCCCCCGCACTCCCTCTTTTTGTGATGTGGCACCAGGAAAAGTGCAGGGTTGCACCCATACAAGTCTATGGGGCTGATATTCAAAATAATTTTACTTAACTTCAATGTACTTTTTGATAAAAATGAAAGTCACCGCTCAACTTATAGGGTCCTGTTACAATACTATGCTTGCTGGCACCTCCGGTTCACCACAGGGGTCAGGTGGACAGTCTACTTCCTTCGGGGGGGCTGGTTGAGCACCCCTCTCAGACATCGGCCTCCTCTGAGATAAACCACCCTGGTGTCTCAATCAGAGCTACACACTGGATCTGAACTGGTGGGGCCCTCAACTCCATCCACCAGCTCCGCTCTACCTCCTGGCACACTTTCTGGAGTCGGTGAGAAGAACGGTGCCATAAGTGTGGCGTGGTCTTTTTTCTGTGCTGTGTGCAGTTCCAAACCCAGTAGGGTGCCAAGGGTGGCTTCTTTCCTGGTCACCCTGCTCTCTTCCTCTTTGGAGGAGGAGGAGGATCAGTCTGACCCAGACTGGTCACCTAATTCTGAGGAGCTCTCAGGCTCTGAAGAGTGTTTTGCCTTCCTACAAGGCCTAGCAGCAAGGCTTTGAAGGTTTCTTCTCCTCCTCCACCTGGCTCTGTCTGTGGGGCTGCCATCTCTGAGTCTTCCAGCACTGTTTGTGGTGCTGAAGACTCTTGCAGCACCATAGGATGAGGCAGCGCAATCCCTGGTGCTGTGGAAAAGGGCAGCGCCATCTCCGGTACTGCACAGAAGGTTGGCGCCAATGATGGAGTGAAGCTGAGGGACAGTGCTAGGTCTGGAGGTGGCATCACTCCCAATGTAGAGTCAGAGGTTGGTGCCTCTGGAGGGGCCAAATCTGGCACTGAAGCTGGGAGTGGCACGGCTTCTATTTCCTTGTTAGGGGTTAACTTGGGGGTTGCTAGGACAGGTTTGCAGACACCTGTGGCTCCTCCAGTGTTGCCCCACTTTATACCTCAAGGACAGATGAGGGGCAGGTCTCTAACTGAGTTGAAGGGCTTGAGAGTGCCTGGGATGGCCCAGGGGTCTTCTCTCAGAGCTGCTGGTGGCTCTGGTAGGAGCCAGAGGCCAATCCCTCATGTTTTCACTCTCCTCAGTGGAGAGAGCCTGCATCTGGTTGGGTTAAGGGCCACCTACAAGGGTCAGAACTGCCCCGGTCTTCTCACTTTGGGACTTCTTTCTTAGGGCACCACTCAGGCCACACCTGCATGGTTGTGTGACCATCTGTGGATTTGTTGGGAAACCCTACCCTCCAGAAGAGGTTGCGTGAACATTCCTGAAGCCCTAGCAGGGATCCTCCTCTGGTTTGCCAGTCTCCTCCTCCTCCTCCTCCTTCAGATCCTTTGCCTAACCCTTCTGCTCTCCCAAACTTTTTGGGTCCTTCGAGGCCCTTGTTGTGGGATCAAGTCAAGGGCTCAGTTGCAACTTTTCCTCAGTACCTTAGAGCTCTAGACCAGGTTATTTTTAGACCTCAACCCCCTGCTGCATCCAGACCTGAATTGAGCTCCTTAGCCTCCTTGTCTTCCTCTCCTGAGGAAGAAGACTCCTTGGTCTACTTGTCTTCAGATGCTGATATCATCAACTATCAGCAGTCTTGTCGAGGTTGATTGAGGAGCTCCACATTTCCAATTTCTCAAGATGCGATCCTACTCATGTGATGCAGACTCTCCCGAGAGAGTTTCGATTGGAAAACGTGGCTTTCTCCATGGCCTTTTTTTTCAGGAAGCATCTCATCAGATCTGGAAGTCTACTGCTTACCTTTCTCCTGCCCAGATGGACTGCCAATGCAGGTATCATGCCCCCCCTGGGGTCTCCAGGCACCTTGCCCCACCCCACCTTGGGGATAGAGACTCTGGATGCCCCCTCTGGGCATCATTGCCTGAGACATGACCATGCCCCAGAGTTCAACTAGGCTGAGCTTAACAGCTGGGGGAGAAGGAGCTTCTCCTTGGCGCATCTCCTTTTATGTATTTCAGCACATCAGGCCCTTATGGCTGTCTATGCTAGACAGTTATGGATGGTGCTGGGACAGCTCCTAGCCACTTTGACTGACACAGAGGCAACCAGGCAGGCCATCTGTTTTTCTGCTTCTGGCCTAGAGCTAATGAGGCACCTCTCAAAGGCATTGAATGATGCTAATGAGGTAGCTTCTAATTTGGCAGGCTCTGCAGTCTGTGTGGGATGGGCAGCATGGCTTCATCTTTCTAGGTTATCACCCTTGATCTGGCATAGGGTGATTTGCCTACCCTTTCCTAGGAGCCCATCTTTTCCCCCTGCAGGGTGAGATGGGAATTGGATGGATGCCTTTCTTCTCCCAGGAATCCCTGTCTCATTCTGACCAGTCTTGGGCCTCTCCAGACCTGCAAGGGGCTCCCCCCTGTGGTCCTCCTCCACAGAGGGCAGAGAGGAACATCTACCCTCAGGGATGTGCCAGGTCCCCTTCTGAGAGCTTGGTATTCACCCAACAGTGATGAATGGTGAAAATACATACAGGAAGATATGAAAATTACATACCGTAATTTTTGATCTTCTTGCATATCTTCACCATTAATCACTGCTTCCCCACCCATCATCCCCTCTGGTGTCTCAACCTCTGAGCAGTACCTCCTCCTTTCTTGTTCACTCCTCTGTGGGGACCTTGTGGGGTAAGCCCTTGCTTTTCTACTCTGTTCCTTCTGAGAGTGTTTTCTCCTTGTGAGGGGAGAACAAGTGGGGTCAACCCCTTTTGCCCTTGATAATGGGGCTTTCTTGGGTCTCTCCCTCTCTCTGTCTTGCCCTCAAGATGAGAGTTCAGTTGCTTCAAGCCTTCAGATCTGTGGGCATAAAGGACTTGAGGACATCTCCCCTTCTCCTTAAACCAATTGGTTGACCTAAGACAGTGCCTTTCTGCCCAGGAACCCTTCTCTCTTGCCTTGCTTGTGATCAGTTTCAGGGTTAATAACTCCTTGATGTAGAATTCTTTTGGGAGGTCCTTCATCTTGGAGTGGACTCTGTCCCAACCCCAGTGCCCTAGGACAACTTCAGAGAGCCCAGCACCCTACTCTCTGGGGACTTGGTCAGGCACCTCCTATATTCCTCCTTCAGGGTAATTTTTCTTTGGCTAGCTTTTGCTCAAATCAGCCTAGTCTCTTCTCAGTTGGAGACAGGCCGATCTCTCCTATTAAGGAGTATCTGGTGAATGTGGGGGTGGAGGTAGCCTTGACATCCTTTTTTTTCCCTGGGGAGTGTAGGATGTTGAGGGGTCTCTAATAGTCCTTTGCTATCCCTTCTTATTCTGATTCTTTTTCCCTGAACCCTTCCCATTTTGCTGTTCCCTAGTACTGCCCAGTGGTTGGAGCCCTTTCCTAGGCCACACATTTAGGTAAACTCCCTCTCCACCTGTGTCACATTTTTCTCCTTTCTGTTTATGTCCTTTCTTTTTACTATTTCTTGGGCTCCTCTTCCCCACTGTCTTTTTTCTTTATTGCTAATTTCACTCTCTGGTAGATGGAACTGAGGTGAGGGAGGAGTCAGCAACGGTTACTGGTTGATGCTCAAGCAGCACACTGTGCATCATACTCGAGGGCTGCACTGACCTCGATGCCAACTCCTCCCCCAAACAAAAAATGTGTACGCTAATAGCTCCTGTGGGGTCATAGCACCTCCGGTGTATACCCAACAGTGATAAATGGTGAAGATATACAAGAAGATCAATAATTACGGTAGGCACATACTCTTCATTTTTGTGTGCTGCAGTGTCTGCATGCCTCATGAATTGCACCATGCATTCATGTTTTGTTACTGTGCCTGCATTGCTAGCTGTTTGTGTTTCTCAGTGGCAGTGGTGCTCTGGCCATGCTGTTAGCACGTGCTTCTTCCACAGTGCTGGGCAGGAGTGCTGTTGTGTCGTCTCTAACTGCTGTTTCCTTTTGGGGTAGTTTCCTATATTGGGGTATGAAATATCATACGCTACCTAAAACAGCATGCATTTATAGTATGTATTTCCTTTATAAATACAACCAGAGAGGTGTTAAATTTCAGTTTGTCTCCTGTTCCCACCTGCTGATATGGTTTTAATACACTGAAAATATTTGCTGAATTTAAATTATGAATACCACTAACAACTGACCTGCGTGCATGTTGACTGTCAATGTACTGTATAACAATGAAAACTTCACCAAAATTGTAACCTGTTCAATAAAACTTGAAATGATATACTGCTGTTTGCTTGTTTGTTTTGGAATGGCTTTGGTAATGTGTTTTTCATAATTCACAGCAGTGCAGAATTTTTAAGGGCCAAATAAGGAACACTGAGATGAAAGTTGGCATGGAGAAACTAGGAGTTCAAGGAAGTTACTGAAGGTCATAAAGGGTGGGATGCAAAGACAAGTGTTCTGGGTAGCCGTAGTGTTTTACAGGTTGTTTTGCGAACCTCTCAGATATTAACTTGTTGTCAGATTCAACAAGAAGTATTTGGATCTGCTTGTAGGCATTGAACCAAAGGGCATCCTGGTTCACTGTCCAGTACTCTAAACATCATCGAGCAGGTGAGCTAGTACTACAGGGAATTATATTGTAACACTAAAGAGGTAGGTGGGGTAAGGAAGCAAAGCAGCTAGAATCTGAACACACACATGACAATATTGGTTCAGACAAAAATTAAAATGTTATCTGGTAGAAAGATTATTTTGGATGAAGTTTTGCATTATTAAGAGACTTAAAGAGCTCCTGACATAGTTGAGACAGTTCCGGTCAGTAACATAGTGGAACAAAATAAAGTGGACAAAAATAAAATGGTAAAAACAGTGTCATCATCAATATTGGCAGCACATAATGTAGTGTGCCAGAACAATACAGGCCACATGACATGCAGATAGCAAACAACATCCACCACATGAAGGCACTGCACTGGAACACACAGCAGCAGGCACCCATGCACAGGAACAGCACAGGGGTGCAGGGAAATGAAACAGGGTAAGGTGCAATCACCAGCACTGGGGGAAGAAGGCCACTGGACACCTACTATGACAATCTAATGGCACAGGCACCCACATGGTGGGGTACCCCCACCCAGACTGCTGAGTGATGGAGAATGTGCACCGGGGTAACCACTGGAGGACAGGTGGACCATGGCCACCATGTGGATGGCCATGTATAATACAAGAGGCCAGGAGCACAAGCCAGCATGTCCCCAGAAACACACACAACACACAGGACAGGGAAGATGGCATGCTGGCTTGTGCTCCTGGCCTCAGTGGTTCTAGTGCAGTGTCTCCATGCAGTGGACATTGTTTGCTACCTGTGTGTCATGTTGCCTGCATTGTTCTGGCATGTTTCATTTTGTGCTGCCAATATTGATGGTGACACTGTTTTTGCCACTTTATTTTTGTCCACTTTATTTTGTTCTGTGATGTTACTGACTGGAACCACATAATTTTTGTGTCATAAACAGAATTATGATGTCAGGTGTAGGCAGGCAGCCAGAGCTCAAAGAGAAGAGCTACTGTATTGGTGTAAATACCCCTAAAATAAGGAAATAAAGGTGACAATAACAGAATAAAATACAAAATATAAGCCACAGTTATGTCTGAAAATTAAATGTTTTCAAAGTTGTCTCATTGGTTCTGGTCAGTAACATCATAGAACAAAATAAAGTGGACAAAAATAAAGTGGCAAAAACAGTGTCACCAACAATATTGGCAGCACAAAATGAAGTGTGTCGGAACAATGCAGGCCACTCAATATGCAGGTAGCAAACAATGTCCACAGCATGGAGACACTGCACTAGAACCACAGGGTCCAGGAGCACAAGCTGGCATGCTATCTCCCCTGTCCTGTGTGTTGTGTGTGTTGCTAGGGACATGCTGGCTTGTGCTCCTGGCCCCTTGTATTATACATGGCCATCCACAAGGTGGCCATGGTCCACCTGTCCTCCAGTGGTTACCCCAGTGCACATTCTCTATCATTCAGCAGTCTGGGTGGGGGTACCCCACCATGTGGGTGCCTGTGCCATTAGATTGCTTTGGTAGGTATCCAGTGGCCTGCTTCCCCCAGTGGTGGTTGCACCCTGCCCTGTTTCATCTACCTGCACTCCTGTGCTGTTCCTCTGCACGGGTGCCTGCTGCTGTGTGTTCTGGTGTAGTGCCTCCACATGGTGGACGTTGTTTGCTATCTGCATGTCATGTAGTCTGCATTGTTCTGGCACATTACATTATGTGCTGCCAATATTGATGGTGACACTGTTTTTACCGCTTTATTTTTGTCCACTTTATTTTGTTTTGCGATGATACTGACCGGAACCAAATATGTTGCTGTGAAGATAATCAACATGTCATAAACATGAGATTGTGATGTCATGTTTAGAGAAGCAGCCAGAGTAGATAGTCTAGGAAACAGGGATCTTGTTTTCAGGCAACTGTTTTCAATAATAAAGAAAATGGGGAATTAATTACTGAAAATATATATACTGAAGAAATGGGATGGAGCTGAATATAATTTTTTTTCAAAGTTTTGCTAATGCTGTCAGTGGCTCTTTAAAGACAATTAGATTTTTTTAAATTAAAACTTTTTCAATATACTCACAAAGATATATTTTTATTTTGTTAAGAAATTGAATAACTTCAAAAAAAGTATTCTAATCGCTTACCATAAGGCATACTCATGTACAGAGACATGCAGTTCTTGTAATGAATATTTATTTTAGTTATAGAAGGTTAATATTAGAACACTTTTTCAGACTTAATAATTGGGAAAATAAAGATTTAAAGGCAGACTGCCATAAAGCCATAATTTCCTTCATCGAAAATCTTGCTTCAAGACATTTACACAATTTTTCATACTTAAACCAAGCAAAGAAGTGTCTGGATTTATGGGAAAGCAGTCTGAATATGAGAATTATTGGACTTAAGTATATCTAAGAACTCTTGTTTCAAGACATTTGCAAGATTTGTCATACTTAAGTGAGCAAAGAAATGTCTTGATTTTGGGGAAGAAGTCTGAATCCAAGATTTTTGGGACTTATTTCAATATGTCTAAGAACTCATTTCAATACATTTTGCAAGATTTTTCACACTTAATTCAAACAATGAAATGTTGATTTTGAGGAAGCGGTCTTAATTCAAGATTTTCTGGAATCCAGTATTTCTAAAAACTCTTGTTCCAATAAATTTGTAAGATTTTTCATACTTAAATCAAGCAAAGAAATGTCTTGATTTTGGGGAAGCAGTCTTAAGTCAAGATTTTATGATCTTCAGTATGTCTAAAAACTCTTGTTCCAAGATATTTACAAGATTTATCATATTTAAAATATGCAGATAAAAACAGTTTTTGGCCAAACTGTCTTAATTTAAGAGTTTTTTGACTTATTTCAGTATGCCTAAGAACTCTAGTTTTTAGTTCAACTGTCATATTTTAAGATTTATAATATTTTATTTTAAGAAATTTTAAAATGTTATGCAATATCTAGAATCAAGTCATATTATCTTATTTTTCAAATGTCTTACTAAGATAATTATTTAACCCCATTGGCAGATAATTTTGCTTATTTTAAGGATAAAATGTATAAATGTGAGCTTTTTTGGCTAATTTTAAGGTGGCCATTTTTTGCAGTGCAACTGTGCACTTGTACTGGTCCTGACACTCAGGAGAGCCTGCATTAGCTGAGCACTCTTTGAAACCCACATAGATGCCATATGCAATTTGCATCTTTTTACACTGTAGTATAAAAAGAATGAAAGACTGCCACATCTCTTCAAAACTTAATGAACTGAATGTTTACCCCTTCCACTATCTGATATTTCCCGAGGGGCTCATTTTTACTTTCTCCCCCTCCATTCTCCCACTGTCCTCTGGTCATAGTCACCTCTTTCTGAAGCTGAAAGGTGGCATCTCATTCTTACTCTGACTCTGTCTGAGGAGGCACCTTAGAATGTGTATTACAACAGTACGAACAATGTTTCCCTCTGTTTCTCAGCACCTTCCCTGTGAATTCTTCTCTCCTCTGGGTTAGTTTTCTACATTTGCTTGCACGCATGCACAAGAAACATATTGCAATCGTACAACTTTTTGGAGGTGTGTGATCCTCTTGTCCAAGGCGGTGCTCCATTTAGCAGGTACAACCATTCTGCACCGATGGATGTACAAGCTGTCTGACAGCAGTTCAGCTGCAGAGGTCTTCAGTTCAAAGAAAACCACCACTGCAATCAGCGGTGGTAACGTGTGTATTTAGCATATTGACAACATGCAGTTTCTCTGGCCCTCCTGCATGTTGCTGCCAATGAAATTCCTACTGCTTTCTCCATCTGCTGTTGTCCTCACCACTCCCTCATTCCCTGAATCTTCCTCCAGCTACAAAAGAGATCCCTTCCACTTCCTCCCTCTGCTGCTGTCCAGCCCTCTCTCTAGACTACACTAGATTAGATGGATCTTATGGTCCCCTTCTGCCATTACTTTCTATGTATCTATGTAATCATGAAGCCATAGGGTGGGATATTCAAAAGGGTTGTGCTATGCACAATAGGGTTGTGCCAGCACAAGTTCAAAAATGTGCCATTCTGCTATATTCAGTGGGAGGCAGTTGCACCACTGAAAACATGCTGAGCAACAGCACAATGCAAATGAAGGCATGCACAACCGAAGGGGGTGGATCCATGCATAAAGTGCGCAATGCGATATTCAAAGGCTTGTGCAATGCGCAACAGTGGATCAGCTGGAAGTGGCGCCACAGTGGAAATGAGCTAAAATAAAAAGGCTCCAGGAAGAGGTGCAAGAACTCGACAGGGAATGCTCATGAGGCAGCAACAGAGAGCAGGCCACAGCAGCAGCCAGTGCAGGCCAGGAAGTAGGCAGGACAGAATAGTGGCAGCTGAAGGTGTGTGGGGCCACAGAGTTCGGAGGCCAGTAGGTGTACCCGGTGCAGTGGAGGTAGCAGTCAGGACAGCGGGGGGAACAGAACAACAACAGCTGGGGGGGACACAAGCCAGGGAGATGGACAGTGCCAGCTTCCACATGGAAGCTGTAGTGAGGCGGGTGAGAAGGCATGCTGCAGGGGGACGTGGCCGTGGAAGGGCCATTCGACGGTACGCCCCCAACAGGCAGTACCGTGCCCACATCAGCTTTGAGTTGCATTCAGACATTGAGATTGTGGGCCGGTACTGCCTGAACAGGGCAATACTGAGGCGGCTCTGTGAGCTGTGCAGTGATGTGATGCAGGCACCCTCACGACGCAGTCACACTCTGTCAGTGGAGACAAAGGTAACAGCCTGCATGTGCTTGCTTGCCACAGGTACCTTCCAGAGGCCAACAGGGGACACCACAGGCATAACACAGTTGGCCACATCATGCATCCTCACCCAATTCCTCAGCCACTGCTGCCACATGCTGCGGAATACATCCATTTCCAAACATACAGGAGTTCCACAGGGTAGCATGTATGCCTGGCATGCTAGAGGTGATAGACTGCACCCATGTGGCTATTCACACGCCACCTGGTCCCGATGGGGCCGCATATCACAACCGGAAGGGGTTCTCCAGTGTCAACTGCCAGGTGGTGCGTGATGCCATTGGGCGCATCATCAATGTCTGTGCCATGCACCCTGGCAGAGCACATGATTCATTCATATGGTACCAGTCTGCACTGTGCCATCTATTCGAGAGTGGGGACATCCCCACAGGACATCTAGTGGGTGAGTATGCATGTAGGAATGGCAAAGTTGGGGCAAGGGTGGGCAAGCCACAGGTGCCATGGTAGTGGCACACAGGGTTGGGGCAATATGGTCCTGAACATGACACTAATCTCCACTATCTCCACACAGGTGACAGTGGATACCCCACTCCGTCCCTGGCTGCTCACACCCTACCGGCGGCCCACGACCCCATCACAGCAACGCTTCAATGAGGCACATGCCGCTACACGCAACATCATCGAGTGGGTGTTTGGGATGCTGAAGGCATGCTTCCGATGCCTAGACACCTCCGGCAGTGCCCTACAGTACAGCCCCTCAAAGGCCTGTGGGATATTCCTGGCCTGTTGTATCCTGCACAACATGGCCAAAGACTGTGGGATAGCCGTACAGGTTGAGGAGGGGGGGACAGTGATCGGGATGCTGGTGATGCCAGTGGTGATGATGGGGATGAGCAGCCCCCCTTGGACGGCGTGACCCCTGACTGATCCGGCTGGCTCAGCTGCACTGGGACACCATCACAGAGGAGCACTTCACACAACACAGGTAAATCATGGGGCCATGTGCAACCAACACTGTCCAGGTCGCAACCCACATACACACAGGGTAACACACCAGGGGTGCATGACAGCGAGGGGAGTGGAATGGTACAGGCACACAAACACACAACTAGGGAGTGGTGAATAGTCACATGCCACATGGACAGACACACAGACACACACACACACCAGGCACAAAGTGCACAGGGGCAGGTGCACAGCAGAGCAGGAACAGAAATGTCAAACACACACATCCACAGGCCACCTCCACCACCTGTACTGTCCATGTACGTGTGTCAGATGCTGGGCACCCTTGCACCTTGGTGTACAGTGCAATGCAGGCATCATCATGCACACACACCCATGGACAGCAGTCAGGTGGGTGTTCAGGTGGTCCGTGTGTCGGCGTGTTGGGTGCCCTGCCCACCATGACACACATTGCACACAGGGCAGCACCAGACAGGGCCCTCACTGGGAGACAGGTCAGTCATGTGGCACTGTGCCACGGCCACCTCGGATGCGTGGGCAGCCCCACCGAGACCCAGCAGCACTGGCAGGCTGAGCATGGGCCACTTGGGGTGGCACCGATGGACCACCAGGGATCCCACTGCGTGAGCGCGACCTTGTCCGCACGGGGTCTGCAGCATGCCTAACATACCTGCACCAGGGGTGCTCGGGATGCCCACTGCAGAACCCGGTGTCAACAGGCTGGGTATCGCACGTCACCGGGAATGGGGAGTGGATAGCGTACTGCGTGGCGTGCGTGGTACAGGGGCACCTGACTGTGTGCCCAATGCAGCCACGACAGCGACCAATGCCTGGGTCTGCCTGTCAATGGCAGCGGTCACATCCATCCGCATTTGGACAATCCCTGCAAGGATCATCACGTTGTCCCTGCTGTGCCGCTCCATAGCCACACACAGTGCCTCCACGGACGTTGCAACCTGCATCTGCTGCTGTACTGATGCCCGCAGCAGGTGGGTGTGCTTGTCAAACTGGTCGTCTGCCACATCAGCAACCTGTCCCTCAGGGTATGGAAGAGCCTGATGCTCAACACCCCTTGAGGGTGGGCGCTGTTCACCAGGACCAGGTATGGGCAAGTCAACAGGTGGTGTACATACACCACCACTGAACCCTGTACCCCCAGACCTGGTGGGTGACTGCTGCTGCTGCCCCTCTGCCTGCTGTGCCCAAGGGACCAGTCGTTCCACTGCTGTGTCCGCAACAGTGCCAGTGACCTGCACAGCCACTGGTGCAGCCCCACCGGTGCTGACAGGCACAGCCTGGTACTGTGCTGACGTGCTGGCACACACGTTGGAACCAGCTAGGTCCATGGGCATGAGCTGTCCTGCTGTGTGTCCATTATGTGACACACACGTGTCACTGCCCATAGTGGTCATTGCATCATCAGTGGTGCAGGTTCGTGCCACAGCCACAGCCACAGCGTGCTGGCATGCTTGCATGCCAGACCACTGAGACACAGGAAGGGCACCCCCACACCTGACTCACCGACATCGGAGATGGCAGCCAGGCGTGCACACTGGTGCAATGCATGCGGCTACCAGCAGAGGTGGATGGACCCTCCTCCAACTCCGGCTGGATGTCCACAGTGGACAGGCCCTCCACCACTGTCCCCTGCAGATGCACAGGATCTGTAACAGAAAGTGAGAACATGTTAGTGCATGGGATCCACCTTCCCCCCCCAAAGACCATGTCATACCATGCAGTGATGGGCTACCACCTGTCTGGAAGCCACCTCCTGGAACACCCTCGATAGCACTGCGCTGCATGGATGCAGCAAGACAGTCCTCCACTGGGGTCAGCTGCACCACCTCTGGCTGGCCCCCACCTGTGGCAGCGCATGCCACCCTGAGGGCTGCCACCTTCTCCTTCACCCTCCTCCTGTTGGTCCCCATCTTCTTCTTACATTCCTGCACAGAGCGCTGGTGGCTTCCATGCAGGTTTACGGCATGAGCTACCCCCTCCCATGCAGCAGCACGGGCCTGAGGGGTGCCCCGGCGTCCACTGAGTAGTGGCTGTTCCTCCAGGTAGGCCTCGAAGAGTGCCTCTGTTTCAGCTTTTGTGAAGTTGGGCCTCCTCTTCCGCCTACCATCATCCTCCTCACCCAGTCCTGGCTCGGCCATGTCACAGTCTGTATGGGTGGAAGTGGACACCTGTGACTGTGCAGTATACAGCAATATCCTATGACCATAGTCCAGAACATCACACAGCATGCAACCCACCTATCACCTGCAGTAACCGAATATGGCCACTGCAGATCAATGTCGCACATTTATATCGCAATGCATGCAAATTAGGAGTGGAGCAACTTTAATGAGATGCAAATCGCGCCACTGTGCCGTTGAATGGCTGATCAGATGCTTTGCATAT
Organism: Neoceratodus forsteri; assembly: GCA_016271365.2. Classification (NCBI taxonomy): domain Eukaryota; kingdom Metazoa; phylum Chordata; order Ceratodontiformes; family Ceratodontidae; genus Neoceratodus; species Neoceratodus forsteri. The sequence goes on along the minus strand of CM057453.1, from coordinate 1,207,813,911 downwards.
GATGGCTGAATATCGCGCGCTGTTGTGCTTTGTGCAATACGGTTGAGCCGGCTGAGCAAATGGCGCAGTTCTGTGACTGCGTAGTACACTGCACTGCGCATGCCCAGGTAGCTTACGCAGGCGTCTGCCGCGCTGATCATGTGCTGTGCACGATCGGCAATACAGGACATGGCCACCATTGTGCCAGTGACGCTACAGCGCTGGTCACCACACGGCGCTGTGGCACAACTGTGCAATAGTCCACTGTGGCACTGGCACCACAGGTGACCGATCATGCTGGACATGTAGACGTCCGATGGCACTGTGTGTGACCTTGTGACAGAGACCCATGACCTTGTGCCTGACCTTTGCCCCCTTGGCACTGTACGTATGGCATGTCTGCAGCTCTATCGCGCTGTTCAGTAACAGCGATAGGGACCGATGGTGCTGTATGAACAGCGTGATAGGGACTGACGGAGTTGTATTGTGCAACATTTCCACATGGGGTTGCCGCGCTGCGGAGCGCCATATTGCCTACTATCAACCTGCAGACATGGCATGCAGGAGAGCTCCTCAGTGGAGTGCCTTGGAGGTGGCCAACCTAGTGGCTGTGGTGGAGCCTCACTATGGGCCACTGTTTGGGGAGGAACCCCTAGACATGGCCCGTACCCATGTGTGGCAGCAGGTGGCCACCAATCTGGAGCAGGCCACTGAGTGGCACAGAACACCGGAGCAGTGCAGGCACCGGTATAGTGACCGGGAGCAGAAGGGAGCGGGCACTGCTGGTGCACCTCAGGTCACATGCCAGGATGGGCGTTGTGCCTAGGCCAGGTGGATGAGCCGTCTATGTACCTGTATTGTCCGCAGGGGTAACACTGTGTACTGTGGCCAGAGCATGGGGGAGGGTTGGTCCATGGTTGGCTGGGACAGTGTTTGCAGGTGTGTGATTTATGGGTCTGGCTGTGTGGGCAGGCACACTCATTAGGGCAGGGGCTGTCTGCTTTGGGATCTCACTAATGTGTTTCTCAACGTTTGTTTCCCACAGGCATGGAGGAGCGGAGGAGGGCCCGGGATGAGGCACAGAGGGGTGATGCGGAGGTGGCTGGCCAAGGTGGCAGCAGTGTGGGCCCACAGCAGCAGCAGCAGCAGCAGCGGCTTAATGAGGGTGAGTGTCATTACATCATGGATGCTATTGCTTGATATGGGGGGAGAAGGGCATGGCCACCATCCATGGACAACAATGCCATGCACGCGACGTGTGACAGTCAGCACTGTCCAGTGGCACTGCATGTCTGTGAGTGCATCACTGGTGGTCCATGCATGCACTGGGCACATGGCTGGGGCACTAACTTCCCATCACATAGCCATGTCACTGTACTACCTTGGTTGTGCTGTGCTGGGCATGGGTGGGGTGTGTGTGCAGTGGCACACATGGCTGTTGCTGCCTGGTTGGGCTTGGCTTGTGCACGGTCACTGTGAGTGGGTGCAGTCCATCACAGGGGCGGGGCACATGGCTGTATGCCATGCATATTGGCTGGGCTTCAGGGTTGTGGACAGTCACAGCCATTGATTCTGTTCCCTTGCCCTAGGTGTCTGGGTCCTGCGCAGGATTGAGCAGGCCATTCACCGCCTGCTGGAGCTGTCCACAGAGTCCCTGCACATTCTGAGGGAGATGAACCGTAGGGGTGTCCGATGCTGGAGGAGGCCACGGGGACAGAGGCAGCCTGCTGATGTGCAGCCTGGGGAGCAGTAGCTGCCCCACACCTACCCCCTTTACCCTTCCCTCACACCCTGCCTTCCCTCACCAAGTTCTTCACCCCTGCCCCACACCCACCCCTACCTTGTACCCGTACTCCCACCCGTATTGTATATATTTGTATATAGTTATGGTTGTTCCTATTGTTATTGTTGTTATATTGATTAGAAATATATATATTTTGTTATGAATACTGTGGTGGTCTCTGATTTGCAGCTGGCTATAGGTGCTCAGTTGCAGTGGTGTGCATGGCATCTGGTGTGGTATTGTCCTGGGATTGTGTGTGTGTGCGGTGGGGGGTGTCCTGGTGTGGTGGTGGCTTTCAACGGTCTGGCGATGTGCTGCACACGCTGCTGTGTGCTCCTGGTGGGTCTGACTTGTATGGTTCTGTGATACACACGGTTGCATTGTGCTGGGGGGGGCATGGTGATTCCGGCAGTGCCAGTCACAGTCACTGCTCATGGGTGGTGTCTTGGGGTTCCAGTGCAGGGTGTGCTGTGCACAGGGGGGCTGTTGTACACTTGGGTTGTCCGGCCCCTTTGTGTGGCAGTCTCTGCTTGCCAGTGGGTGTGCTGGGGTGCCATGGCCCAGCTGTGCTTTGTTGGCTTGTCCCCATGGGCCAGTGGATATTCCGTCACTCCACCAGTGATGCTGTGCTTTGGGCGTGGGGGTGTGTTGTTAGTTCTGCAGTGTGTTCCTGTGCCCGTCTGTGGCATGGGTGGTGTGCCCCTGCCTACCTCCCTGGTTGTACAGTTCCATTGCTCTGCTGCTGGGGGGGCTCTCTGCTTGTGCTATGGCGCCTCTAGACTGCTCAGCTGGGCTGGCCTTGTTGCACTATGGCGCATCATATTGTTCAGCTTCCCCTTCCTGATTGCGCTATGGTGCAGGTTGTGCGATAGTCAGACGTTGGCTGGTTGCGCAATTTGACTTGCTCCATGTTTGAATATCGCGTCTGTTGCGCATGTACGTAATTGACTTGTGCTTGCTCCTGCTATTGCACACATTTTGGGTGCAGTTTGAATATCTGGCCCATAGACTTAGGATTTACTGGCTCAGCAGGAACAGCAAAGACTCATTTTCTAGATGAAGTAGTTAGGAATGGCAACCTGTTTCAATATGTTCAGGAGTGTAACAGGTAAGTAACAAAAAGGGACAAGTCTGGGCTTAATTCAAAGTAACCAGGTTTAGATATTAGTAAATGTACACTCAACCACTGGGTGGGGCACCATAGTATTTAAAGATTTGTCTTAACTAGACACAGTACAAAACTGCAGTGGGAGTAGAGGTGCAAAGGATAGGGAGTTACATGTAATGGAGGGTGAGCCCAGAGAGGGGGTTTACAGAGGGTCTCAGAATAGTTAAGGCCAGCTCTGTTAGTATTTTCCTTGTTTCATGTTAGAATATACGTTACATTTCAAAAGTAATCCCCACCCCGGAGTAGAAATGATAACATCACAAGTTTCTGTAGTTTTTGTCTGAGGCTCATGCTCAAAGATAGTTATCTTTACTAAACTTCTCTATTTTTTAAATAAAAAAAATCAGTTGGGATATGTTATAGTCCCATATATACAAGCTTGCCCAACTCACAAAACTGCAAGTTCCAATGGGCCCAGTGCGTGAAAGCAATGTATTTTTCTAAATACATAAAACCCAGTTTTACAGGATTGTTTCCTTTATGGGAAAAGTACAGTATGATCTGAACTTTTTAATTTTCTCAGTACAAATGAGAAGGTTAGTCACCACACTAGAGGCAAGGACATAGTTTCAATGTCCAAGAAAAACTATGGAAAGACTTTTTGAAGAGTGTTCAGTCCTCAATGTAATCATCTGACTGCTTTAAAAAAATGATTTCTTTCATATGTCCTACTCTGAACTCCTGACAATGGGAAGCTTCCATACAGGTACAGTGGTGAAATAACTAGAAAGTTCTTAACTTCTAAACTCCCTTGTTTCCATATGTTTCCTGAAGTTCTGCTGGGTAGTTTACCACTGGTAAAATTGTAGGGAGAAAAGGAAGAAAATGATTGGCTGAACCACATTATGTGACAGCACGACAGGATTGGTCTCACCACACAGCTCACCTCAGTTAAATTTGATATGCTTCTTTCAGACATTTTTATGCATAGACAAGCTGTTTCGTAAGTGCAACAATTCACTCCAGGGTTTGTGGTGTGACAGATCTTTCAGCACATCCAGGTGGTAGAAAGCACTCAGCTGCTTCACAACCCATCTGATGCTTGCATCATGATCTGTTTTACTGCACTGCCTGCTGTGGATTTATGCTTACAGATATCTATTTTGGATATTACCCAATATTACAAAATTGAATAGCTAATTACACAAATAAATACCAACTGAAGTGAAGAATTAAAATTACCCAGTCTTCAACCTCTTGCTTGATTGTTTAACCACTGAATCCTGTTGTATGGTTCCCCACAATTACTGTACCAAAAGTGATGAGAATTAATTTTTTGTTCAGTAGAGGTGAAATAAATGTCTTCAATTCAGCTATGAGCCAGTAGAACTAATTCAGAATGTCTGCACAGAAGAGTGCATTAGTATGGGTGTTTAGCAGTCATGTGATAGGCCATACATTTTCTTTATAGTGCAAGTTATGCAGCTCTTTCACAGTGGTATAATAAATCAACAGAGATATTTCTTGAAAATCTATATTTTTGACTTCTTCATCTTTGGAAACTAATTTTCTTTTCCCGCCTAAGATGCAATATTACATTATACAACTTGGATTAAAAAAAAACATATTATGAATGGCGACATCATTCTGTGTATATAGGAGCAGTGGAGCCAAGATAACATCATATAGCTAAGGAGCAAACAAATTCCTGCTTTTATCCCAAATGCAATCAAATCCTGTTTGGCAAATACATTTATTGCTTTATCAAGGAAAAACTGAGATTTTATACAGCAGCAGTCTTTTCCAATCTATAATATTACACTTATCTGTGTATTTTTTGTTGTGGGCTAGTCATTCTTTCCATGCCAAGTTCATCTGGTGTTCAGTCCTCGGGGCAATCTAATGTAACTCAGAAGGCGATACAAAAGTGATTGGTGGTTGTATTTCTTCTTGTCGTGGAACTTAATCAGTCAATGGTAGATACTGATTCAATTCACTTGACTTGAAAATAAGGGAAATCTCATTCCTTCAGAAACTGAGTTTGTGTACATTGTAAAAAATGCTGATGCAGCTCTGTTCAACCTATCACTAGAAACAGGAGAGGTTCTGGGGGACTAGAGAAGGGCAGATGTGATCCCACTATACACAAGTGGAAACAAGGAGGAGGCAGGAAGTTACAGACCTGTCAAGCTGACTTCAGTAGAGGGTAAAGTAATGGAATCGCTACTGAAGGAAAAAATTGTGTAATACCTTGTAATTGTCTAGTTTTTTGTCATGGCCAATTGAGGGGATAAATTCTGATTTCTTTTTCTTATCAATTAAATTATTACTGATTGTGACGGCTTTGTTACCAGTGATTTCTTCCTTGCCATTAATAAATTCTTTAAGTCTCAATCTGCGGAAGTATTCCTCTAGTTCAAAACAAAACTATTTTGTCCAGTGGTTTTGTTGGGCAGAAAGTGAGGTCCTTTGAAAGTACATTTAATTCCCCAGTAGTCAGTGTGTGGTTGGACAAATGTGGAGAAGAGGGCATAATAAAAAACTAGACAATTACATTCATTATTTCTGCTAGCAAGTCAGTGGTCAGATCCTTGCTAGGCAAAAACAGACCCGTTATAACCTCTCCACTAGAATGGAGAGCTATATGGACACTGAAATTAAACCACAAAATTGTCATCAAAAAGATGATAAAGGCTCTGCTGTGGTGATCTTAAACAGAGAGGATTATATTAATGAAGCTAACAAACTGCTAACTGATCGTACCTGCTGCAGAGTACTGGAGAGTGACCCCACTACAAGAAATAAAAAACTATATGACTTAATTTGAGCTTTTCCAGACCATGTCCAAAAAAAAAAAAATTACCTCATCCCTGCTGAACCCAGGCCAGGGACATTCTACATGCTGCCTAAAATACATAATTCTGGCAATCTGGGAGACCCATAGTCTCTGGCAATGGTACCCTGACTGGGGGGATCTCAGGGTTTGTAGAAACCATTTTGAAACCACTGGTTATGGAAAGAGACAGTTATATCCAGGACACTACTCACTTTGTGAGTGTACTTTCTGGTTATAAGGACTTACCACCTGTTACCATTTTAGTGACGATGGATGTAACATCCATCTACACTAATATTCCACACAAAGATGGCATTTCAGCCTGCCTTAAATACATACAGGAGAAAGGACTGGACCAAAACATCAACCCTGAAGAGTTGGGGAAACTTATGGAATTCATTTTGACACATAACAACTTCAAATTCAATGGTAAACATTATGTTCAAACTATGTGAACAGCAATAGGCACCAAGATGGCTCCACAGTATGCTAACATCTTTATGGCAGACTTGGAGAAGGACTTTTTAAGGCACTGTCTCCACAATCCACTAGCTTATTTCTGTTATATTGATGATTTGTTTATCATTTGAACGGAGGACACAGATGCACTTAAAGATTTTCATCAAGAACTTAATAACCTTTACCCTACCATAAAGCTTACCCTGGAGTATTCTACCACGAATGTTAATTTTCTGGACACCACAGTTGCCATTAAGGATGGAAACTTACATACATGTATTTACAAGAAGCCAACAGACAGACAGAGATACCTACACAAGAAAAGTAATCACCCAAACCACACACAAAAATTTGTCATGTACAGTCAAGCACTTCGATGTCACCTTATTTGTTCAAATGAGAAGGTCAGATATACACATTTGGCTATGTTGAAAAGCACCTTTATTGAGCAGGGACACTTTTCTGGAGAAATTGACAGAACAACAGAATGTGCAACTCAAGTACCAAGGCAACTACTACTTTAGCATAAAGAAAAGACAGCTTCATACAGAATACCCTTAGTAGTCACATATCATCCATACCTTGAACATCTATGTAAGATTATTAAAGACCTCCACCCAATATTTAATGAGGATGAGACCCTTAATTGTATTTTTAAGGAACTACCACATCCATCTTTTAAACAACCACCAAATTTAGCCAGCCTGATTATTAGGAGCAAGCTTTTGCCAGAACAGAATACCATGTCACACAATGGCACATGACCCTGCAGTCAATGCACCTGTAAGACTTGTGAGCTCATTTCCACCTCGGACTGTGTCATTACATCACAAAACAGATGATTCAAGGTAGATGGGAGTTATACATGTACATCACGACATGTTGTTTATTTCATTCAGTGCAAGAGATGTCCACAAACAGGTTATGTTGGAGAGACAAGCCAGCAGCTCTGCACTAGGATGAACTGGCACAGACGTACTATTAGAACATAGAAGACTGAAAAACCAGCGGGGCAACACTTCTCTCTGCCTGGCCACTCAATTTCAGATATATCAATAATGGTATTAAAAAGAAATCTCAAAAGCACACAACAGAGACGAGCTTTTGAAATTAAACTTATTTTACATCTCAATATGGTAGCAGATGGGATGAACATAGATCTGGGTTTCATGGGACATTACAAAATTTAACATCCTCAGACATCTTCTTTGTTGGACTGATATTTATGGGACTTCATAACTTGTGGTGTGTGTGTATGCATGTGTGGTGTGTGTGTGTGTGTGGTGTGTGTGGTGTGAGTGGTGTGTGTGGTGTACGTGTGTGTGTTTGTGTGTGTGTTGGGAGGTATGTGAATATGGCAGGTGTAGGGCTTGCTGTCACATTGAGGTAGGCTTCTATTTAGATACATGGAGTCACAGTGTGTTATTACTCTTACTTCACACACATAATGCATATTAATTCCTTCACTCGGGAGTGGGGTTGATTCCATTGCACCATATTCAGATTCCCTAGCCTGTCACTGTACATACAGTATTGTTGTTATAGACTGTCACATTTTTTTAACTCTGAACATATTGGGTGTGTGATCTCATTTGCATGGGGGTCATTGACAGCTCTATTTACATTAGGCTAATATTGCAGTGATTTGTGGAAATGTAGGTATGTTAGGACTCTTGTCTTACACGCATACTTTATATTTGCTTCTAGTAACCTTAACCTGAGAAGAGTGGAAGTTTTATTTCATTGTGATTCTATCCAGAATCCTTGGAAATGTTACTGTGCAGATAAGAGTAAGGTTAAATAGTGTCACATTTTTACTCTGTAGCTATTAGGATACATGATCCCTTTTACTTGGGATTTCATGACATTTCGGGTCTGTGTAGTCATGCAGTGGACCAATAGGCATACAGACCGTACTGTACGCTGTCATTCGGTGGGTGGCCAGGCAGCAGGCAGGCAGTGTGCTGCTGCCTGCTGATGATGGGGAGGCGCTGGGTGGTTGGGTCCTCAGCGGGTCGGGTGGGGGGTACCACTGGACTACCAGGGTAACTTGTGATGTTCCTGCCCATGACTGGGCGAAGGGGCACATTCCACTGGACCACAAGGACTTTTGTTTACTTATGCCCATGATTGGGTGAAGGGAGGGTATCCACAGGTCCACCAGGGACCGTTTTCATTCATATGCCCAAGATTGGGTGAAGGGGGGGCAATCCACAGGTCCACCTTTTTCATTCATATGCCCATGATCGGGTGAAGGGGGGATCCACAGGTCCACCAGAGACCTTTTTCATTCACATGCCTATTATTGAGCAAAGGGGGGGAATCCACTGGACCACCAGGGCTTACATATTACTGACGCCCATGTTCGGCAATGGAGGGCATTCCCCTGGACTGCCAGGGATACTGTTTACTAAAGCCCATGATCAGGCAACTGGGAGCGGAGACTGGTAAGGGTCAGCAAGGCATTGATCCCTGACTGCTGCAGCCTGGCAAGGTGCCAGGTGCAAGTCAATGGGGATCAGCGCACTGCATGCAAATGGGGCATAATGACATGCAAATGGCCCCATTTGCACCTTTCATGCATAATGGCCTCATTTGCATGCCCAGTGCTGAATATCACGGTTGATGTGCCCAGCACAACTGCACTTGTGCTGGCACATCCCCTTGCTTCCATTCTGCCACATTCGCTGGTGCAGTGCCACTGCACTGTCTGCAGTGTGTGCACCCTCAGTGCCATATTTAATGGTGCTGAGCCATGGCACAGCACCGTTGAATATCGTCTGGTCCATGCCCTGGCGCAGCCCAGTTGTGCTGCGCCCAGGCTTGCACCCCTGCCCGGTGCAGTCTCAATATCCAGGCCTGAGAATTTATTGACATCAGTACATATCAGGCTGCATGGTCTTAATTCCTTGGTGGTCCTTGACAAAGGTTTTTGGTTTGACACTAATACTGTCAATTTATATTTATATTATCATTTATAAATTCCTGTTACTACACTATAGGCTTTTGAAGTTTATGGGGCATACTATCTAGCTGGATAGTATAGCTGGGTAATGTGACCAGCTAAGTTTTACACATCATTACAGTGTGTACTTACTGATATTTTTAAGAAAGCTTTATTTGTTATCTGTCTTTAATTCATACATAGATGCCTCTTGTAGTCCTAAAACAATCTTAGTATGTCTTTAATCCAGGTGGGGGTTGTTATTCAGTAATTGCATTCTTATACACATTGTAACACTCATAATTTGATTTAAGAGCCATCTGCTCAAGTAGTTGTTATCTCATGTCAATGTAATTTATATGCAGTAGAGTTCCTTGTATGTATTTTGCATTAAGCACCTTTGACCCTGAGACTCTCCCAGCTTAAGGTGACATGGTACTGTTAAGCTTCTTTGACATCATCTTCTGTTTTTTTTTTTAATGAATATTTTAAACCAATGGGGATTTATAAAATACCCATTTTCTCCATCTCAGTTCCAATAAATCCATTCTATTTACTGACCTAGCAATCAACTTTTCTAAGGTATAAATCTCTCTGAGAATCCCATGCCAATCTTAAAGGGTGGGGGAAGGGGAGGTCTCTGCCCCTTCACTTAGTAATAACTTTCTTTGCCACCAAGATATAGGTAATCAACAAAGAGCCTTTTCGAATATAAAGGCTTTCTGGCGGGATAGATAAAAGTACCAACTCTGGTATCAGGACAACTTCCTCTCCCAACCAGTCCCACCAAGACATGTGATACTATACGTCAAAACCTTCTAAGGCCTGGGCAGGACCAAAAAACATGGGTGTGGCCAGCATATTGTTCTCCACATTTCCTCCAACACACCCCAGTAGCTGTAGCCATAAATTTAGAAAGTTTTGCGGGGGGAGGGGAATATGCTTCTGGTCTTCCGTGCTAACTCCCTCCAGTAGGGTGCATTTAGAAGGCCGAAAGATTGCTTAATGTATTTGTCTCCCTCGTCTATTTGAACTGGAGTGGGGTGCTCTCTATTCCCAAGCCTCCAGTATACCTCTAGTGGATTCTCTTGACAATTTCTGAAGACTCCTATAAAGTAGCCCTATGAAATGTGGCCAGATTTGAACCCCTCTAGTAGTTATGGCAAGTTGCAACAATAAATTAAGGGGTTTAGGTAAAAAACCTGTAGTGGCATCCCATCTGCCCTAGTGATTCCTTAAGTCATATGTATAAAAGGTGATCTAGTGGTGTGAGCCTGAAGCTATCCTGTAATTTCAAAAAAGGAATAACACCCAACGAATCCGTAATTTTATAAATTGAAGTGAGATCTCTATTAGCCCATCTCTGCAAGGAATGTTTCTGTTGTGGTGAAAGGGGTTTAACCAGAACTGAGAGTGAGTCTAGATGGGATAGGGTACGTTGCTAGTCTGAAGAATTTTTAAGATTATGCCAAACCTGAAAGTTAGACTGTGCTCCTATATAAAATGACAGATCTCTTTTATGGGGTTTTCAAATAGAGGATAGCAAAACTGGGAGAGCCTGAAGTTGATTAAGAGTTATTTCCAGCACCTTGCAGGGAAGGTCATAGTTTGGGTTGCACCAGTTAAAGACTCGAGCTAACACTGTAGCTTGAGCATATTTATGAAGATTTAACTTGGTATAACAAGTTAAACAAAACAAACAAAACACAAAATCAAACATTTGCTTGCATTTTTTTCATTCTAATTTCTCTGACCAGGTTATAAACCCAGTAAGTTATTTGGAATGGATATCATTAACTGTAAGTACTGTGGAACACTTTTCAGAAGGGCAGTTTTACAGGATTTAGGACACTGTCGTATATGCTGGGCCCTTGGAGATCTTAGGGCTCAGCTCCAGGCAGCATGGGCAGAGATTGCGCACCTCAAATTTCATATTCAAGAGAAAATATATTAAAAGAATCACCCATCATTTCCCCAACATCAAAAAGAAGCACCTCGACCGCAGAGGGTAGTTGGTCTGGGAGGTTGGCAGGTGGGTAGAGCGGCCAATTGGGTGCCCTATCAATAGGTGCTCTCCAACATGTTATCTTCAAAACCATATCAAAACTACAAACAGGTATCTGTCTCTATCTCTGAAACCAATCAAAGGGGCAGAGGGCACCGCAAAGCAGGACACTACAGCACAGGAGCTAGCACAACAAACCTCACCTAAAACAGGAACCAAAACAAAAAAAGCAAAAAAGGAAATCCAAAAAACTTCTGATCATAGGAGACTCCATGATTCAGGGAGTTGATACTTCTCTCCAGCCAGGGGTAATGGTCAGATGTCTCCTTGGTACATCAGCATGGAGAGACACTGTCTGCATTGCTAAAATTGTTCAGGAAGCAGGAGAAAATATTGATGTCCTGGTACACATGTGGACTAATGGTCTTGCCAGCTGGTCAGTTGTGGAGACCAAGGAACACCTGACCAGGCTGGGTGACAAACTAACATTCATTTCATCCAGCATCTCTTTCTCTGAGATCCTGCCAGTCTGGGAGAGGGGGGGAGATAGATGGAAGGTCAGAGAAGGGGAGATAGGGGAGCTAAACATGTGGCTCAAGGGCTGGTGCCAGGAAAAAAGACATAAATTTTAGGGAACTGGCATCAGTTTTGGGAGCGAAAGTTCTTTAAATTTGATGGACTGCATCTGATTAAGAAGGAAGTCAGTGCATTGGGGCATAAGTTTGATATATTTACAGAATATTAAACTAACAAATGGGGAGAGGGATGCAGCACCCCATACGTCGAATGGGAAGAACACCCTTCCCCCCTCAGCTAGTGGTCAAACAGGAGTTCAGCATGTTTGCAGTTCATTTGCATCACCAGGTAAGGAAAAAGGTCCAGCTCCCCATACGATGCACAGGGGAAACACCAGACCTCACCCAACATCTAACACACAGAAATCTGGACAATGGAAAATCATGTACACAATTGCTTGCAGTATGGGAAACAAAATCCCAGACCTGCAGACAATAATGACAGAGGCTAAACTAGACATAGTAGCAATTAGCGAGATGTGGTTTACCAGTAACCACACTTGGGAGACTTCAGTACCTGGCTATGTACTGTTCAGAAGAGACCAAGGTGCAAAAAGGGGGCGTGGAGTGGCCCTGTATGTCAATGAAAATATCAAAGCTACAGAAATTTAGAATACACATAAGGAGCCAGAAGAACTGTGGGTCACCCTGGAAACAAGAAATAGGACAGCTTTAAGAACTGGGGTTGTCTACAGGCTCCCAGACCAGGGGGAGTACATAGACACATTACTTTTAGAAGTTATACAAAACATGACGGCTAAAGGAGAGGTTCTGATAATGGGAGACTTCAACATGCAGATACAGATTGGTCAATACCAGCAGGAACATCTGCCAGAACAAGACACATGGTGGATTCCTTGCAGGGGGAGGGCCTCAAACAAGTGGTACAACAACCTACAAGATACAGGGCTATCCTAGATCTAGTACTGACTGACAGGGAAAGGATCACAGATCTCTGGGTAGAAGGTCTCCTGGGGGCCAGTGACCATCACATGGTATGGTTCAGTTTGGCCACTACAACTAAATCATCCCATTCCAAGGCAAAACTATGGGATTTCAGAGGAGCTGACTTTGATAAGATGGCCAACAGAGTTAAGCTAGCCCTAGCAAAAAGAAATACAGGTGAGGGGGTATGGGCAAAGTGGGCAAGCATTAAGGATGCAATACTTGAAGCAACATCCCATTGTGTTAGAGAGAAAGGGAAGTGCAGAAAAAGAAAGAAACCACTTTAGTTCTCAAAAACAGTAGCAGAAAAGGTCAGAGCCAAAAGGCTAGCCTTCGTGAAATATAAGGGAACGCAGCGGGATGAAGATAGGGAGGCATACCAGACTTCCCTAAGGGAAGCAGGGAAGGTAGTAAGGCAGGCAAAGGCCCAAACTGAGGAAACACTAGCACAAACAGTAAAAGAAGGTGACAAGACTTTCTATAGATACATTAGTGAAAGGAGAAAGTCCAGAAGGGGTATTGCTAAGATTAAAGGAGATAAGTGGGATTGTGAGGAGGAGAACCATGTAAAAGCATCTATCCTAAATAGATATTTCTGCTCAGTATTTACTAAAGATAAGATAGGGCAGGACCCACAGCTCAGCACCATAGACACGGGGGAGGGAGGTGAGCACTAGTCCCTTCACAAAAAAAGGGGTCCTACAACATCTCGATAAGCTCAGGGTGGACAAGGCAATGGGACCTGATGTCATGCGGGTTGTCTAAATATCTAAATGGGCAGACTAGGTGGGCCAAGCGGTCCTTATCTGCCGTCAAATTCTATGTTTCTATGTTTCATACTTCCCAGGGAACTAAAGGAGCTAAAGGTGGAACTGGCAGAGCCATTATTAGAACTGTTTAGTGAGTCTCTGAGCACAGGAGAGGTCCCAGAGGACTGGAGAAGGGCTTATGTGATCCTGCTCCACAAGAGTGGTAGCCGGGAGGAGGCAGGGAACTACAGACCAGTCAGTCTTACCTCAGTAGTAGGCAAGATTATGGAGGCACTCCTTAAGGAAAGGATAGTGCAACACCTGAAATCCCTAAGAGCACAGGATCCAACACAGCATGGGTTTACAAAAGGAAGGTCCTGTCAAGCTAATCTCCTAGATTTCTTTGACTGAGTAACTAGAGTGGTGGACCAAGGTGGAGCAGTTGATGTCACCTACCTTGACTTCAGCAAAGCTTTTGATACTATTCCACATGGAAGATTGATTAATAAGCTGGGAAGGCTCGGGGTGGGTCAGAAGTTGGTCAACTAGGTGGCAAACTGGTTGACGGGCAGAAAACAGAGAGTGGTGGTAAACAGTATACAGTCAGAAGAGATGCAAGTCATAAGTGGGGTACCTCAGGGATCAGTCTTGGGGTCAGTCCTCTTCAATATCTTCATCAGTGACATTGCAGATGGACTGGAGGGCAAGGTTTGTCTGTTTGCAGATGACACCAAGATCTGCAACAGAGTAGATGATCCAGATGGGGTGGGCAGAATGAGAAGAGATCTAGATAAACTAGCAAAATGGTCAGAAGAGTGGCAACTGGGGCTTAACGCAAAGAAGTGCAAGATCATGCAAATAGGGAAGAGAAACCCGGAAGCCACCTATAGGCTGGGAGGGGAGTTCTTGGCAGTCACAAGGGAAGAAAGAGACTTGGGCATCATCATTACTGATGACCTGAAATCATCCAAGCAGACCACTAAAGCAGTAGATGAGGCTAGGGTGATGTTGGGGTGAATTACTAGGGGTATCACAAGTCGGAGGAGGGAGGTAATAATCTCTCTTTATGAGACACTTATTAGGCCCCATCTGGAGTACTGCATGCAGTACTGGAGGCCACACCTTCACAAGGACAGTAACCAAATTGAGGAAGTCCAGAGAAGGGCAACCAAAATGGTGCAGGGACTGCATCAGAAAACATATGAGGACAGATTAACGGAGCTCAATATGTATGCCCTAGAGCAAAGGAGGGAGAGAGGTAATATGATCAAAACATTTAAACACCTTAAGGGCATTAACAAGGTGAAAGAGTCTAACATGTTTCAATATAAGAAAAATAGCAGGACAAGAGGACACCATGCGATTAGAGGGAGACCGATTAAGGGGTAATGTGAGGAAGTTCTTTTTCACAGAAAGGGTTTTGGATGCATGGAATGGCCTTCCTCAGGAAGTGGTGGATATGATTACAGTGCAGGGCTTCAAACAGGCATGGGATAGGCTTAAGGGAGCAATACAGATGAGTATAAATAGATAGGCCATTGACAGAGCAAAGACTGATGGCACATTTATAAGGCAGAAAAATAGATGGGCAGACTGTATGGGCCTTGCGGTCCTTATCTGCCATCAACTTCTATGTTTCTATGTTTCTATATCCAATTTGAGCCTTTGCTGTCTGTCTCTTCTCCCTCTGCCAATGAGCTGCTTTTCCACAAACTCTCATCCCCTTCTCTGTTTCCAGTTTTGCTGCAGAGGTCTATTGCTATACTGGATTGTTCCCTGTTTTGGTCAGCAAGCTTCTCTCCTCCAGGTATACTGTGATGATAGTGACTGCATATATGTGACAGTCAAAATGGCTACCCATATGATGGTGCTATCATCATGGGCAATGGTAAGGGGATGGTGAATGTTGTGACTGCGAGGGTAGGGTGGACGACAGGAAGGGAGGGTGGATGACAGGAAATGAAGGGATGGGAAACAGGGTTGTAACCCTGTAGTGTGCCTGCTTACGCCGAGCCAACCATGTGGTGTGGTGGATAGGGTGGTTGGCTCTGACGGAGCAGGTCCTGGGTTTGGGACTGGGGGTGGGTAAAATTTTGCTGGGTCCCACAGCATGCACAGTTTGCTGGTCACCATTTACTGCATATCACCAAAAATGTTTTCAGCAATAATGCAGGTAGCGATAATAGGGATCGCCTCCTGGCAGTCGCTATTATCACATAGAACCTCTCCATCACTTCCATTCCTCCTCCTCTGTAGAGCTGCTTATCCTTGGAAACTTTGATATTAATTTGCTCTCCCTCGCTGCACATAAACATTGCTAAAAAGTAAAATCAAAGTGCAATAGATGGGTTCTCAACAGGAACGAGTGGTCCATGAAGCAGCGACCATAAATCAAGCTAAGCAAAGAAACCTCAAACTCTCTCTCTACCAAGAAAAATAAGCTGACACAGTATTGACATTATAGTGCAAATTTATTAAATTCTGCTCAGATTTGTTGTGTAATATATGGTACAAGACATACAGCACACAATGCATCTCCTGCAGTCACACAGGACTACTCTGTGCTGTTTCGTACCTAAATTGGTGCTTTCCCTTTGAATGAGTGCCCATTTAGGAATGAAACAGAATTGGGCAGTCCTGTGGGAGGTGCACCTTATGGTATATGCACTGTTATACAGATGTGTGAGTAGTATTTATTAAATGTACACTACTGCATTTCAATACTGTGTCAGCACTATTTCTTGGTAGAGCAAGTGTGTGGTTTCTTTGTTTGGCTCTGAAATGTAAAATCCCTCCAAATATCTCAGTTGATTTCAGAACCCCCCCCCCATTTTAACCATAAATCCCTAAATTACTCCATCCTGGACTGGGTCCTCTCCTCTTCTCCCATCCCTATCCTGCTGTACTGTGGATGCAGGTATTCCCATGGATGCTCTCAGTGACCATTAGGTTTACAATATGTACAAGATCTGCCAGTCTAAAGCTCACTCTTAATTCAACCAACCTCATTCCTTCAGGTCACAGGACTTGTCCTGCCTCCATTCTAACCTGTCAGTCACTAACTTATCCCCCATCTCAGCAGCCACCAACATTAATTCAACCCCCCTCCTCTTCTTATAGTTCAAATCCATGGTTGTCTGGAACTGCCACACCACACTTAGTAAAAGTAGAGTCCTGGGTTCTCACCTCCCCTAGATCTCTATAGAGTTGTGAACAACAAAAAACCACACACCACAACCTGTAACTACCAAATCAGCATTTTTTATTCAATGCTCAAAATTGCCCAAACAGCATACCACACAGATCATTCAAAAGGACCTGTGCAGTATGCTGTTTGGGAAATTTTGAGCCTTGAAAAAAAATTGCTGATTTGGTAATTACAGGTTGAGGTAGGCGGTTTTTTGTTGTTTGCAATATTGAGATTTACTGTTACAGTATATGCAGCTTTTAAACTGCAGTGGAGCCATTTTTGTTACAGCAACTCTATAGAGTTGCAGGCTTGCCTCTGAGCCAAAGACCTAGCCTACAGATGCTACAGGACCACCGGCTCCCCTGCTGACCTGACAAAATACTTGACCCTTCACCATGTCTGCCTCAAAGTCACTAAGCTTGCAAAATCTGAATATTGTGCATCCTCACTCTAGAACAACTTTAATCACTCCTCCATGTTCTGGAAGTTTATCCACTCCTGCTTCTCCTCTAAGACCAAGTACCCCCCAAGTCCTTAAGGTAGGTAACTCCCATTTCTGACCCTGTTGCTGTTGCCTTTTATTTTATTTATTTCTTCACTTGCTGTACTCAATTCCTCTTCTCCTTCCCCTTCACTTTCTCCTACACTGACTCCTCCCACACATTCTCCTTCTCTTCCAGCACTCTGTCTGCCTCCCTCAGTGCCTTCCTAGTGCTTAATCCCCAAAAAGCTGACAGCCATGATGGTCTCAGTCCCAAGCTCCTTCATTTGCTGCTATCTACACCCTGATTCCCCTTCTCCACAATTGCTTCTTCTTCTCAGCTACTGTTTGTGATGCTTACAAAGACAACATACATCCCCCTCCCTGGGGGGGAGGTCATCCCTTTCTCTCTTGTTAACTACTGTTCAGTCTCCTTCTTTCTCACCCTGGCTAAGCTCCAGGAACACTTTGCACTCTGTTTGCTTTCTTGCTTCCTTGTCT
The DNA here is from genome assembly GCA_016271365.2 of Neoceratodus forsteri. Classification (NCBI taxonomy): domain Eukaryota; kingdom Metazoa; phylum Chordata; order Ceratodontiformes; family Ceratodontidae; genus Neoceratodus; species Neoceratodus forsteri. Next base: position 1,207,796,356 of record CM057453.1, on the reverse strand, counting down.
CCTCCTTCTTTGAATCTTTCCAATCTGTCTTCAGAAAGTCCCATTCCATATCCACCTACCTTCTCCAGCTCACTGAATCCATCTTTTCTGGTATGGACAAAGCCCAGATCACCTCTGCCATCTCTGTCAACTTGGTCAAAGCTTTCAGCACTGTTGTCAACCACTGTCTTCTGAACTCACCTATGGTGGCAGGGCTCTCTGCCTCCATAGTCAGCTGGTTCCACTCCTTTCTCAAGGGCATGTCACAAGCTGTCAATATTGATGAAATCACCCCCCTCACTCAATATCTGTTCAAGCATGCTCCAATAGTCTGTCCTTGGCCTTATTCTCTTTTCCATTTGCTTGACTGTCCTCCCTGCTGCCTGTTCTGCTGCATGCATCAACCTGTATGCAGATGATTGTTGTTCCTTGCTTCTAGTCCCTCTGCCCCTGACCTCACTGCCTGGCTTAAATGGAACTTTCAAATCCAGCATCCATTTCTAGGCCAACATGCTTTTCCTCAATAACAAGATAATGGTCTTCATGACATTGGCTCCTGGCAGAGGATTGCAAGACCTATCCCACACCACTCTTTCTTTACCCTTGATGGCACTGGGGTTGAGGATGTCTCCTTCTTTTAAATACTTTGTGACTGGCTGAACCATCATCTCAACTTCTCAGTACATGTGGCTGCCATATATCAGAAGCGCCACCCCAAACTTGATGCACTCCATAGGATAAAGTGAGTATTCTGCTTCCAGCCCACCATGAGATTGTCTAAAAGATGATCCTCTCTATCTTCAACCATGACAACATTATTTAAGGTGCCACTCCCAATCTGACTCTTGCCAGACTGGTGGCCCTGTCACTCCTTCAGGTGTTTTGCCATGGACTGTCCCCCTCTCACCCACCATGGCTTCATATACTCCTTCCTCTCCCTCCCTCTTAATACTAGGTGCCTTGCCCACTGTGCCTCTCTCATATGCAATTCTGGGTTACCTCCTCCCTCCCCTCCTACCTTTCTTCTCTCCTTTCATTCCCCCTTACACTCATACTCACTCCACAACAGAGATTCTCATTCCCTTCCCCGAGGAAATCTACTGCTGGCCAAGCTGCTTTCTCCTATCATTTCCCTAAGCTCAGATTCTCTGTTGCCCTGTCCATCCACTGTACCTTTTCCCCCTTCTCCTTTTAGTCTCTCCTTTGTGACTTTATAATTGACTCCTGCAATTGTTCTTGACTCTAGCTCTTAGCTGCCCCCAACCACCACTCTTCAGCTATGGATCTTTCAAGCCCTGCTGATGCACTGTATTCCCACCTTCCTGCCTGAATTTAGGATATTGTTCACTACTGTTGGTCACTAGCAAAATTATTCATCCACTGGCACCTTGTTGTACTGTAATACTCTGCACTAAATTTTTCTTTTGTTGGCACAGTCTGTTAATTTATTGTACACATTACACCTTATTTTATTGCCTACTCTCCTCAACCCTGTCCTACCAGATGCATCTGGAAATAAGCTGTTTCCATCTCAGTATCCCTTTTCTGGTAGACATTCTGAAATACAGTAAATAAAACATAGTAATTTTCACATTGGGAGGTGAAGCTCTCTATCTTTTCTTCAATAATAGTAAGTAACTGTGGTCCCTTCCTTTGTATCTCACTTAAAGGGACACATTCATGTACAGTGGCAGACAAAGTTTGAAAGCCCATGAAAAGTTCTTTTAATAGAGGTATTGGGCATAGTTATAGCTGGAAGCAGTCCTGAGATATAGATGACTGGGTCTGTGCAATATAAATACTACATTAGAGCCATTTTTAGAACCTTATGTTGTCAGTGACAATCAAGCAGTGCTTAACTCAGTGCAGTTAGGCACTGCTTGATCATCACTGACATCACAAGGTTCTGAGAATGGCTCTGATGTAGTATTTGTATTGCACAGACTCAGTCACCTATATCTCCGTTCTGCTTTTAGCTACAGGCGTGCACAATACCTCAATTAAAAGAACTTTTCATGGGCTTTCAAACTATGTCTGCCACTGTTCATAAATCTGTATCTTTAATATAAAGAAGACTCACTAAGCAACCTAGTGTATCCTTTGCTATTATAGAATCATAACAGAAGTCTCATCTACTAGTGTTCATGACAGTGTATTGGTAACTACAGTATGCTAAGCTTGTCATTACTTCCTAAAACAAGAATTCTTTCAACTTCAAAATCCAATGGATTAATCCTGAATTGGGTTTAAGATGAGAAGAATATCCACATACTGCACATGCTGCATGGCACCATTCTCTTCTGCTAGCATAACAAGACATGCCATTTCTGAAGTATAATTTATTATTTTAAACATGTTGAAGTCATGAAGCATATGCAACTACACACTTTTCTCCATCATTCCATGGTAGATTATCACTGAAATTGATATTAATGGTGTCAATGTAGAGCCTGTATGGTAGTGGTGTGTGTTTATACTGTATATATACACTATACTGTTTACATTTATGTATAGTTTCAACATGTAAGAAAGCACCCTGTTATTCTAACCTTTATCTAACAATTTAGCATGTAATATTTTGCTGAATGGCTTCTGCTCCCTTAATTTTGAATAAAAGACATTAAGAAACTCAATGCTAGAATTGCTTTGGAACCATTAATCCATTCAGTGCCACCTTATCAAACAAAATGTGATTTAGCACTGGCAGTATGCTGGTTCTAATTATTGAAGGAGATTAAATTTTTGGATTAGCATCAGGACAAATTTGCATTGTGTTGGGACTTAAAATTACCAGAAATTCATTGGACTGACACACTGTAATAAACTATAATTTAATGTCTGTCAATGCTGAAAATTTTTTATAATTTAAAGTATAGACAGCACTGTGGTCTGAGTCTCAAATTTCCTTTTGGAATGGTGTAGTGCTTGTTTTATAATCCTCATTACTAAGCCACACTAGATTCCCCAGGGGCTGATCCTCTTTCGTTTATATTCTTTATGAGCTGCCAAACAGCTTATGATTCCTTTTAAGGCCAGTCTCATATTTGAAGGGAAGCCCACTGGTCTTATCGCTGCCTCCTGTTTTTCAGCTCATACTACAGCATTTGGCATGACTGTAGTAAGGGGTTGGGTGCACAGTGATTCCTTTTGCTTCAGCACTGAGCTTGTTGGCTGACTGCCAGTTAAAACTGCTGATCGGAAACATACAGAGGGTATCCAACAGAGACTCTGATGAATGTCACACATATTGAATTAGATAAACAACCTTAACTCATAAAGGGTGAAGTCATGGGCAGATCATTTGGACTGTATCATAAACTGCATTTTTTCTCTAATGCTTTGTGATTCCTGCTTATTGAGGATACTAAATGGTCAACCGCATCATGGTACTATTTTGATACAATGAGTAAAACAGCACCATAACATAAGTGATGTCTCATGATGGTGTTTTACTCATTGTATAAAAATAGTATCACTCTACAGACCACAGGACATTCTATTTATAGAGTGCTTTTACCCATTTAACTTTAGAAGTAGAAGAGGAAAAGAGAGAAGCCACTTCTAGGAAAGATATGTCTCAGCTCATCAATGATATATAGTTACAACAAGGGAGCCAGCCCTGTCCAAACTCACTACAGCATCTTATTGGAAAAGGTTATCAAAATGTGGGTTCTACCTGTGTCCAGATTTTTTTCCTTATTCAGCACAAAATACTGCAGAAAGCAAACAGGGGCATCACCAGGCCATAGCATGAAGGGCTAGGCATGCATTTGGATTCAAACACTTTGATCAAATATGCCTTAATTCAGCTGGCCGTGGATACCAATATTCCCTAAACAGCATGTACCTATGCTTGAGCGTTCAGTGTTTAAACTTCTGGTACCTCCCCTAGCAGACATAATAGTGAAATCATTGCATCTATCTGCACCATACAGCTTCAAACAGTCCCCTTCACCAGCAAGCTCTCTGATTTGTTTCATGCTTTTAGTCTCTTTTGGGGGCATACTTTTGACAAGGTGTGCATTAATTTGAACATGTCAGGGAGGTCATTTGTGAGGGGGACAGTTTGGAGCTCTCTGGTGCACATAGACCATGAGATTTCACTATTCGCATTACTGAATGTCTGCTCTCTGCTGTATTTTGACTGAATAAAGAAATGCTGGACACAGGTAAAATCTGCATTTTTAATTATTTTTTCTATTAAGATGTGCTAAGCAATCAGGATGGTGTTGACTATCTTTCTTCTGGCTACAGTAGATTTAAGGAAAATAGTCAGGCACCCTCTTGGACAAACTAACAGATGAGATTCAGGAAGTTAGTTTTGTTGATTGGGAATGAAGGGCTAGGCAATTCTGCCTATTTTCAGCTTTGTCCTGGGTAGGGGATACAGATCTAGACTGACATATTGACCCACAATAAGCTGTTGGTGATATTTTTAGAGAATGGGAGGAAATTTGGGCAAGACACCAGGGAAATTCCACAACTCTTTTTGAAAAGTGCCATAGGATCTTTAACATCAACCTAATCAAACACCAGAACTGGCAGATGGGAACTCAGTTTGACATTTCATCTGCAAGATGGCATCTCAGGAGTGCAGCATCCCCCTCATGCTGCACTGCGGTGTCAGTATTGGGATTTACCCCAAGTTGCTGGTGCAGTGCTAGAACCCACAACCTTCTAATCTTCTGCCTTAAGGGTGAGTGTGCAATCTGCTGAGTCATTGACACTGCTAACTGAAAGGATGCTTTTCATTCCACTGTCTGTTTATTAAAGTAAGAGTAACAAAGCTCTGCACAGGCCAGGCTATGTGTGTTAAAACATCAGCTTTAATCCAAAAGACATTAATAAAAATGCCACAGCATACTTATAAGCAGAACACCCATTACCCTGCTTCTATATATAAGCTGTGGCATTTTTATTAATGTCTTTTGGATTAAAGCTGATGATTTGACACAAGTAGTCTGAGCTGTGTTGAGTTTTGTTGCTCTTGCTTGGTCTGTGTATGACTCAGGCATGCCCTATTTGTGGTTTAGAGCTGTTTTGCTTGTTTCGTTTTGCTTATTAAAGTGTAATAAGTTCACAAAAGTTAAAAATCCCAACAGTAGAAGATGGAATACACTCACACCATCACCACTGTCTCCTGCTAAATGTGAATGCTTAATTAAGGGAGATTTGATGCAAAACATTGATGGTTTGGGTGTGCTTCATCTTCTGCTACTGCAGTTTTTAACCTGTGTGACATTACTGCATTAAAACAACAGACTGCTGACTGAACAGCATCTTTCCTGAATCGTGTGTGTTTGTTCAGGTAGGCAGGTACATGACTGTATTCTGTTTCTCTGTGTGGCTCTTGATTTTCATTAGATTTAAAATTAAATAGCCAAATTTATGAAATTATAAGAATGATATTACATGGGCTTGCCTGGGTGATCTGAGACAAAATAAACTATGATGCAAATTCCATCTATCACATGACAATGTTTAAGTTCTATGATTTAGTTTGCAATTTACAATATTTTCCAGCCTAACCCAACTGAAATTAAATATTTCATTTTTAGTGGGGTTCTGCTGTTTGCATTCAGATCTGCCACCATCCTTCAGTGAATTGAGGCAAGTAATATTAACAGCAGGGGTCAGAAACAAATGGGGTAAATGGCTGAATGACTGATTATTTAAATGAATTGACCACAAGCTCAAGGCCCAGTGTTTCCTGCCCCCTCCTCCTCAATAGTATTGGTTCTTTGTCCTTTTTTTCATGAAACGTCCTGGTTTTCTACAAAACATACAGTGACCGTGGTGGTGTAGTGATTTTGCAGGAAGTAACTGAGTCTACCGCACATTTCCCACCCCTGGCCTCAAATTATGAAGTATGACTACCCCATTTATGTACACAAAGAAACCATGTTGCACCTACAGACATAAAATCACATTTTAAAAGTGGTCTGTTACATTCATCCTATTCTTTCACTGAATATTTTTGTTTTCTCAGACTGGGGGAGGGGGCTGCACTTGATTATATGTATTAAATAAAGCACATTCTCTTAGTATGACTATTTCTTTAAAGTGAAATGTTGGAACCAGCTCTGATTTTCCTGTGCCTGAATGAGATAAAAGGAAATACTTACTGTAATCCAACTGATCTGTCGTCCCAGGTCTGTGAAATATAGTGTTACAATGGATGAAACTGCGAGGCTTTGTATGTCTTTTGAATCTTTCAAACAAGGTCCAGCTATATAAAAAAATGTGGGAAGGGCAGATTAGAAAATAGTAAAGATGGAATCTTTCAGTATGGATGTCACCCGCAATGCCTGTGTTCCAGTTCATTCCTCCCTCCTGAGGGCAGGCCCTCTGGAATGAGTAATCCTCCCTCTCCATTTCTTGTCAAGCCAAGAACAGAAAACTTAGGGAAGATGTATTTCTATTCCCAGCCTGATCTTTAAAAGCTTTCCCTGTCAGTATTGACATTTTGCAAATTGTGTACTCCACCAATAAATAACAGTGTTGAATAATATATAGATATATATATATAGAGATATATATATATATGACAGGGATGTAAATGAACCGAGAAAACAAGTGAAGAATGACACAAATTGCTTGTGTATAGGACTCTGTTTTGGTACCCATTTGGGCAACATCAGAGTTGAACATTCATGAGAAGTCTTCCTCTTCCAGGTTATGAAAAACTACCCTCACCTACCTGCTGCAATGCCTTCCTTGCCACTAGAGTTTGTGTTATTTAAAGGCCTTTCAAAATGGGAGATTTTGCCAATTTTGGGGTTAAAAATAAAGACCATTATGTTGGGGAATCTACAGTGAATATGTAATTGACTTGTTCTGTTCAGGATTTCTTTTTTAAAACCCGGTTTTATTGAAAAGATTTGTCAGTTACAATACAACTGCATTCTGAATAACACATACAAAAGAAATAACCAAGGTTCACAAAATTAACAGTTTCAACTAGTGTTAAATGAATGTGCTATTCTTTGGTAGTGGTTGTGGGTTGGGGATTTCTTAAGTTAATAATTTGCACACTCATTCACTCTGCTCCTGGGCCTGGTATAAATCTTCACTCATTAAATCTTCTGAGTCACAAAGGTCTAATCTGTGTTCACTTTAACATGAGAAGTGTGGTCCCTAATTTGAATATTGTCAAAGTTTGTATAGTGCAACATAACGTTAACTTCCTGATCTTACTGAATCATGGTCATCAAATGAGATACCAGATCCACCAGTTGGAATGAATGGTTTCCAGGTGTTTAGGACAGATAAATTAAGCCATACTGTAGAAACACAGAAACAAAGACAATGATGGCAGAAAAAGACCAGTGGTCATAGTTCCCAATCAAACCCTGGGACCTATTGTCCATACAGGGTACTAGCCCTCAGTATCTCCCCATTCCCCTCTCTACTACAACTGTAGTATATCGTTTGCGCTGTCCCAGCAGTGCTTGAAACCATTTAAGGTTTTGGAACTCATCACTTAGACTAGCAGACTGTTCCATGGTTTTACCATCCTTTCTGTAAAATAAAACTCTCTTGTATCCCTCTTGAAGCTCCCTCTCATCAGTTGTCACTAGCACCTTCATGTCCTTGAACTGTTAATCATGATAAATACTGTATAGGAGTTTGAATTAGCATCTGCTATATTTAGCAGAAGTCAAGCTTCTGTACATTTTTCTATTTATTTAGTTATAATTTACCGGGCAGGTACCATAGCCCAAAATGATTATTTTAAGGCATGACCTGGGAGGTTGCAAATGATCACAGGGATACAGAGTATATCAGAGTTTCAATGTTTACAGAACTTAAAAAATTTAGAACAAGGAAGATACATGGATAAACAAATATCATAGATATAGAGTACATAAAAACTACAATATTTACAGAATTGAACAACTAGAGAACAAGGAAGAGACATGTATAAACAAATGCTACCACGGCAAGGCAGTAAACAAGTAGCAGGGAAAACAAGTGTAAGTATTTAGAAAGAATAGGGATAAGTGCCAGTGACAAAAGTGTGAAGCAAGGTGAATATTAAGGAGCATGAGAAGAAAATGAGAAAAGATTTAAAGCCTCTGAGTCAAGCATAGCAAAAGAGGGAGTTAAGTCAGGCAGTATTAAAATATAAGCAGGAGGCATGGCTGGTTAGGAAGGAGAGATACTTATTTTTAAACTGAGCATGACTAGGGGCTGAACTACAGAATTAGCACAGACAGCTTATTCTTCAGTACAGTACTACTGGCAATTAACTGTCCATTTATTTTCAGTATCTATTTATTTTCACTGATTGTCAGCAATAGTGATTATAGTGCCAATAAACAGATTGTGAAAATAACCATCTATACAGTATTTCCTCACAGTTCACCTTGTTTATTGCTTTCAGGAACTTGAAGGTCTGTATCATATCACCCCTTTCATGTCTGGTTTCCAGTAAGTATATGTACAGTGCCTTGAGCATATCCTCATAAGATCTGTCCTGCTATATCTGAATTGTCCTGGTCACCATTCATTTCACCATCTCTGGCATATTCTTATTTTTCCTAAGGTGAAGATTTCAGAATTGGGCACAGTCCTCCAGGTGCAGCCTCACCAGTGATCAACAAAGAGGCAGTAATACCTTTTTTCTTCTACTGTCAATACCCCTTTCGATACATCCCAGCTTCCTGCTTACCTTATTATTGGCCTTGTTGCACTGGAGTAACTGTTTAAGGAAGTCACCAACAATGACTCCTAGGTCCTTTTCCTCAGCCATAGTGCTCAGCTTTTCCCCTCCCATCCAATACTCTGTCCTGGGGTTCTTTTTCCCTAGGTGCATCATCTTGCACTTTTTGGCACTGAATTTTAACTGCCCAACCTTAGACCATCTCTCTCTAAACTTTGCAGGTCAGTTTGCATCTCAATAATGCTCTCTTTGCTATCTAGCCTCCCACAGCACTTAGTGTCATCTGTGAAGAGACACAGCTTGCCCTGCATCCCTTCTCCAGAGTCGCTTATGAACATATTGAAGAGGACAGGACTCAGGATGGATCACTGTAGCACCTCACTTGTGACCTTTCTCTCTTCTGATTTGTCACAATTAATCACAAGCCTCTGCTGTCTCTTCTTCAACCAATTTCCTACCCATTTTACTATGTCCCTTGCCACAACCAGATTCTACATCTTCTTTAGCAATATTCTGTGAGGCACGGAGTTGAACACCCTTCTGAAGTTAGAGTAAATCTATGGCATGGCCCTATCTAATACCCTTGTCACTCAGTCAAAGAAAACTATCAGGTTAGTTTGAAAAGACATCTCTGCCATGAACTCATGCTGTTTACTATCCTGTTGGCCATTTCTATCCAGGTAGTCCAAGAGGTAGTCTTTGACCAGCAACTCAATCAGTTTACCCTCTATGGAGGTAAGACTGATAGGTCTGTATTTCCCTGTTTGCTCCTTGACCCGGCCCACTTAAGGTATGAAACTACGTCCACTACCTTTCAGACTTTCTGGACTACCCTCCATCTGTACTAAGCTATTTAATATCTCTACTAGGGCTTCCAACCAGTTCTGCTGCAATAGAAACATAGAAGGTGACAGCAGATAAGGGTCATGTGACCCACCTAGTCTGACCCATTTCCTTGCCTAATGCAATACTGCAGACCTTAGTTGAGCTACAGCTTACCCTCTCTTCCCCATTGTGAGAGTACTCTAATGTCTATCCTGTGCATTCTTGAATTCCCCTATCATTTTTGCCCCCACCACCTTTGCAGGGAGGCTGTTCCAAGCATCCACTACTGTTTCTGTGGAAAAGTACTTCCTCACATTGCCCCTGAGCCTACCACCTCTAGCCTTATAAGATGCCCCCTTGTTCTTGTGCAGATTTCTCTTCTAAAAGACTCTACCCTCCTGTACCTAGTTTATACCCCAGAGATACTTGAATGTCTCTATCATATTCCCCCTCTCTCTCCTGTCCTCCAGGCAATACATACTGAGATCCTCTAGTCTTTCCTCATATAACTTTTGGTGCAGTTCTTGCTCCATTTTTGTTGCCTTTCTCTGGACTACCTCAATTTTGTTTATGACTTTCCAGACACAGTACTCCAGATGAGGTCTGACTAGTGATCTGTATAGTGGCATAACTACCTCCCTTTTTCTGCTGGTGAAACCTCTCCCTATGCACAATAGCTTCCCACTGGCTCTCCCTACAGCCTTCTCACATTGTTTGATTACCTTTAGGTCATCAGATATGATTACTCCCGGGTCCCTTTTTCAATTGGTGGCCATCAGTACCTCTGCCCCCATCTTGAACTTCTCCCTTGGATTTCTGTGACCCAAATGCATGATTTTATACTGCTGCCTGTCTCATTTTGTGCAAAAAGGCATCAGTGGCATGAATGTTTTCCTGGCAAAAGTCCAGGCATACCAAACTGTACTTTCTATCTCCGGGGAGCATGTACTGGACACCCATATGCTTTCACAGCTGTTACAGTAATATGTTGCAAGACCACATCATTTAGTTGCCCCAGGCATCATTTAGTTGCCCCTCTGATTGCTTCTGTTACCTCTATCCTGTCTGATCAGTAGCTTAGGTGCTGCAATCAATGTGTTGACATTTTGGGGTCATGTGACCTCATCCTCAGAGCTGATCTGTTGCAGAAAAACTCTTTTTCAAACATGAAGGATGTGGATTAGGCAACTGAGCTATGAAGACATCAAGTGGATAAAGTGACTGAACTCTTTTTCTCCTTGATACAGTGTTTTCACACATCTTGTATACAGTTTTGCTCAATAAAAATCTAATTTGTGTGTGGCAGCTATCAGGTACTTTGGTTCTTGTACTGCTTAATAAATGTAGTGGTTACCATGAGTAGAATGGATAAGTGTCATTCATTATTTTAATGTGCTCATAATTTTTAGGGATATATGCCTTTTGCCCATCCTCCTCTGTTACCCTACCTTCCTCAGACTACCTAACAATTCCCCCTTCTTTCTTTCTTTTTTCCTAATATACCTGAAGAACTGCTTTTCCCTGCCTTGAGTCCTCCTTAACATTAAACTCAGTGTTTGCTTTCTTTGTTTCTTTGGTTCTTAAATTGCATTCTCCCTATTTTTCTTCCCTCTCCATTCCCTTGTACTTGGTAAAGGCCTTTGTTGGATGTCACTGCTTCCGTGATCCTTTCAAAGAACCATATTGGTGTCTTGTACCTGTTTCTTTTAGTTCTGTTCTCATACATAGCTTAGCTGCCACAAGAATGGCCTTCTTAATTGCTCCATCTCTACTACACATTTCCAGTGTTATTTACCATGACTAACTTATCCTGGACCAACTCCCTTATCCTGTTGATGTCTGTCTTTCTGAAATCAGAGACCTCAGCCCTCAGTCATGGCTTTCTGGTCCCAAGTACCAGCTCAAACCAAATAGAGTTATTCTTGCTGGACCCTTGAGATTCCCCTCCTTGCACACCTTCTATCACCTCTGAGTTGGTGAACACCACATCAAGCATAACATAGCAGCCTGCCAGGTGTGTTCTTTGACCAGCTGCACTAGCAGGCAGTCCTGAAATGTAGCTAGCAAGGCTTCACTTCTGGTGCTCTTGGCAACTAGAAAACCCCAATGAATATCCCACAGGTTCAGATCATCCACCATGTCTACCTCCCCATTGCCACTCCTCTTCCTAGTTCTCCCCAAGCTCCCCATCCATCTCTTCTCCTTGTACAGGCAGTCCATAAATCACCCCAAACCAGACTTTCACACCTGAGGCCCCTGAGAGCTGCACCCACAGCAACTTTGCCTTCCCATTACATCTCCTGATGTATCCATCTTCCACAGCCTCAGATATATATGGTTGTTTCCCATTTTCCTTTTCATTTATCCCTCATAAACATTGTATAACTAGGGACTGTCAGGCCCCAGTCATTATATTCTGATGCTCAAGTTGCTGTGATGACTACAGAGTCCACCTCAGTGTCTGCCATCATTGCCTGGGGATTGCTGATTTTATTACCCAGACTGCTGATGTTAACACAGGTCCCTTCCATCTAGGTCCTGATCCTGTTTTGCTTCTTTTATGTGTCTTTCTCTGTTATGCTTCCCTAGTCTCCTTAACTTCTTGTTTTTCATGCTGGTTGCAAGCTTTGTGAGCCTCTCTCCTTGGCCCTTGGGCCTAGTTCAGTGTTAATCTCAGACTTATTTTTGCCCTTTGTGATGCTACATGCCCCCAGATTAGGGGTAGTGCTATCTTGGTTACCTTTCCTCTCTTCTATCAATATGGTTCCATTAGCCTCATTCTCCCTCACAGTCAGTTTAACTGCCCAATGAAGATGTCAAAAGTGTGCACCAGTGCACTGGCTCCCTCTCTTGTCAGGTGAAGACCATTACTCTTGAAGAACTTTCTGACCCAGAAGTCCCCATAGTCTGCCATAAAGTGGTACTTCTTCTCCTGACACCATCCCTTTAACCATCCATTAAGCTTCTTGATCTTGACCCTCCTTATTCTATCGTCCCCCTTCCTTCTCCACACAGGGAGGACCTCAGAAAAGGCCACAGACACTGATTGTGCCTTCAACCTTTCACCTAGTCTGCAAAAGTTCTGCTTCATCATCTCCAAAGGATGTTTCACTAGATTGTTGGTACCCAATTGTGTATCAGCACCCCAGCTTCCCACCTCCCACTCAACTATTCCCCCTATCTTGTCTATATCCTTGATGACTGATGCACCAGGAATACACCTGACCACCCCCTCCCATCCAACTCTTTCTCCCTCCCTCTACAGTATCTACAGTCCTGATCATTGAGTCTCCCACCACTAAAATGCTTCTGGCTGACTTCCTCCTGCTTGTTTCCATGAATGCTTCAAAGTCATCCTGCCCATTACTCATAATTGACTCAGAATCACCCCCTACCCTGAAATCAAGTACCTGAGTCTCCTCCAGGGGTAAAAACAATTTGCCATTTGGATGGTGTGAGCTTGTCAACATCTTTGTTGCTACCCCTGCCTCTTTTCCCCTCCCCCTTCCCACCACTCTGCACCTCCCTGGGCCATTGGGCCTTTGACTGGAGGAGTTACAGTATGGGGCATGGGCTCCAGCTGAGGCAGTGACACAGCTGAGATATCTCTTCTCTTGCTGCTGCCAGCTGAGCATGCTACTCTGCAAAGGTCCTGCAGATGGGGCAGTGCCCCTCTTCCAGAGCATAACCCTGGAGAAAAGCACCTCACAATCATCACAACTGACTAGCTCCCCACCATACTGTCTCTCCATACTGAACCTACTGTATCATAACCCTAGATCACTGATAACAACCTCTGTTCCCTTAACTGCCCAGTGCATTTCAAAACCACCCAGTTGTAGGAGTGGTGGCATTCTACTATATACCTCAGTGGCACAAAGGATAAATGTTGTCTCTGGGGAAATGTACCATAACACTTGTGGTTGAGGCAAAAGTTCTGCACTCCAAACCTATTTGTCTCGTGTGCTGCCATTATCCACCAAAGATCAGCCTGCTGGGATTACTACACATGGGAGATGGTCTTACCTTAGTTATTGTCTCCAAAGAGATTGGGGAGAATAATCCACTAAAGGCTGCTTCTTCAAAGCTGGGCCTGAAGCAGCTGATTGTTGATATTGTAGGACAATGATTAAAAAAACTTAAATCTCTCTAATTCCACAGCTTTGGACTACAGTTTTGTGACTCAACCTAATTGATGTGAACACTTCTGAGTACTGGCAGGTTGCTTCTCAGATCATCAATGTACCTATTACATAATGAAAAGACCTAAGGTAGAAAAGCAGACTATTGGTTCATACCATCACAACTTTAAAAAATGTGATTGTGGGATGGCCTGTTGGTGCAAAGGTAGAGCATCCATCTGTGACGCAGATTACCCAGGTTTGGAAACAGACTCGGGACGTCGGAGGGCTAGCCAGAGGGAGAAGGACTGAGCATCCATCCTACAGACTGCTCTCCTTCTCCGGGGAGAGGGGTAGAGTGTCTGGCAAACCATGGATCTCAGACAGTGGTTGGGGGAATCCACTGTGCCTGCACCGTCACCTGAGGGGGTGGAGCAGATGCAGGATATCATTGCATGTCCCTGTCCCCAGGTACTGCCACAAGTCACAAAATTCCAGACCCTGAGCATGATGCCCTGTTCCGCTGCTGTCCCCGCTGCCAACAGTGTCCACCGAAGGAGGTCCCACTCCCAAGGCCCCACCCTGGGGGAATAAGCCAGGCATGCTATGAAGGACTGTGGGGAGAGGGCATCTGCCTGGCAGCCATGCCCAGAAGTGGTAAGCCTAGGCATGGTGGGGCAGCAAGTAAGCATGGCTGAGCTCCCTTCAGGGAGGTGGGTGCCAGACCCAAAAATAGTAAACTAAAAAAAATTGTGATTATATTACATTAATGAAATATGTGGAAGGGATAGCTTGGGATAGGCTAGAATGGATCCGCATAATAGATGAGGGATTATTTTTATACAGAGGTCACCATAGTATGTATCAGACATGCCCCACTGAAATTTAAGAAAGCCAGATGTCTGAGCACACATTGGTATAACAGCAAGCTTTTAAACCTTCAAAGAGAAGATGATAAATTATGGGATCAAGCCAAAATTAGAAATGATGTCCCCCTCATAGAGTAATTGATACTTGAAAGAAACAAGAAGGGTAAAAAGTCTGTTTTGTTAAACAAAACTAGAATAAGATGTTAACCTCCATCCCGGAAATTTTTGGAGTGTTTTTAAGAATTTGACTCCTTCAGATATAAAATAGGTGCCTCCACTAGTTAAAGTCAATGACAGTAATCAACCGTCCTGGATTAATAAGTGACACCTTTAACAATTGTTTCCTTGAAGCAGGAAGGTGTTTTCTAGACCATGCACAAGCTACTGTTTCAGGACAATAGTCATACTTTAAAATTAGGGGAATGTTTGAGTTCTTTTAAGAAAATTGGGACTGATAAAGTCTTAAAGGAGTTGTTTAACCTCAACTTGCACAAAGCCAATGGTTTAGATGATATTTGCAGGCCATGAAAATATCTGTATAACTTTTCTGTTGAATCTGGTATCTTTCCTAAAGGATGGAAGATAATCTAAGGTTATATTTGTTTTTTTTTGGGGTGGGGGCATGAGTTCGTTATCAAATTACAGGCCTATTTTCCTACAGCCAGTTATGTTCACGGTCCTGGAGAGGTTGGTGGTTAAACAAATGACTGTTTACCTGAATAAGAACAAACTATTAAATAGTAAGCAGTCAGGTTTTACAACTCAACACAGTACAACCACAGCAGTTTGTAACACAGTAAATGACATATTGGTGGTAATGGATATGGTCTATGTGGTTGGGGCTGTTTTCATCATCCTCTTCTGGGCCTGCAACATGATCAACCATGCCTTTTTGTTGGAAGTATTGCATGGTTTGAGGATCCAGAATGTGGCTAATAGGTGGTTTGCAAGGTACTTAAGTGAAATTAGTCAACTGGTGCTGCACAGTATAATGGGATGAAATCAGCTGTAAAGGTAACCGAAAATGGGGTTCCTCAAGGGTAAGTCCTGGGCTCACTTCTATTCTAACTCTGTTTTAATAAATATTGATGAAGATCTGACAGATGCTAATGTACATGTATACACAGATGCTACAGTTATTTACTGTCGGGAGAGGGGGAGTGAGGTCCCAAATTCCAATCAGGTAAATTTTGATGTGATTCAAAACTACTTTATTAGGTGTAAGCTACTGTTAAACAATAAGTAAACACAAGTCATGTTATTCAAAACTACACACTGTGTTGGCTCGACTGAAGAAAACTGTCCATTAAGACTCTGGACTAAAATAAATTAGAGTTTGTAGAAAAGTACAGATATCTTAATGTTTTACTAGATTTGCATATGTCATTGGAAGCCTACATTATAGAAGTGATGAACAAACATGGACCTTGGGTGCACTGTACAGGGAACATAGTGCCCTTCCCTATGAAACAAGCCTCTGGGTTGTAAATATAATTCTAATGATCTTGAGTCAGCAGATCACCGCCAGGCATCTAGGGGAGGTCACAGAGCATAGCTAAGTGCTTTGTACTCATTTTTGATTGCATTACTGAAATAAATTTTTATTCGAATTCAGTGTTTGTAGGGCTTGGGGAACTGGGAAGAAGTAGGAGGGCTTCAGTGGGAGGGATCTGAGGGAGGAACTGTTAACTCATTCTACCGAGTCCAGTGGCTAAAATGATAGACCAAGTGGTGGCAGGAGACAAGTAAGGGCTGAGAAGCAAAGGAAGACAAAAGGGGATTACTTTTGTAGCCCAGCACAATCTTGAGCCAGCGGATTGCTGCTGAGTGACTAGGGGAGGTTGGGGAGAAGAGCCAAGTATTTCATTTTGTTCTCATTTGTGAACTGCATTACCAAAACAAATGTCTGTTTGAAATCAGTGTTTGTGAGGCTTATGGAATTAGGAGGTGGGAGGAACATTGCAGTGGGAAGGCTGTGAGGGTAAGATTGGAACTCAGTTCACCAGAGCCAGTAGCTGGAATGCCAGATCATGTGGTAGCAGGACACCAGTAGTGGCTGAGAAGCAAAGCACTGCAAAAAGGGCTTTCTTGTAGTCTATCTCTTTCTTGAGCCAGCAGGTCACAGCTGAATAACTAGTGGAGGACACAGAACAGAACTAAGTGCTTCATTTTGTGCTTGTTTTTGAATTGCATTACCAAAACAAATGTTTGTTTGAAATCAGTGTTTGTGGGGCTTGGGTAATTGGGAGGAAGGAGAAGTGTTGCAGTGGGAGGGATCCGAGGGTGAGATTAGAACTCAGAATGCCAGAGCCAGTGAATGGAATGCCAGACCACTTGGCAGCAGGAGATCAATAGGGGCTGAGCACTCTCTATTTAACACCAAGAAGGCCAAGCAACCCCTCGCATGAGCAACTCTGAAGCATGGGTGTCACAAAGAAAGAGAGTGGGATCTGTCCAGGTGGCATCTGGGGATGTTGGCTGGGTGCCACAGAGAGGACTGCAGGCTGTAGGTCACACTGTTCAAGCAAGGGCAGATAGGTAAGGTGGGAGCACAGAGTAATAGTCAGGAGTTACAGTCGGTTGCAGCTGCTCTGTATCTAGGGACTGCCTACAGGTGAGTTTGTAATCATGCAATTCAGTGGGAAGGCAGATATTCCCTATCTATTGTCAGTCTACAGGTGAGTTAACTACCAGGGAGCTCTAGGTGAGGGAAGCTAGTTCATAGCTAGGGTTGGGTAACAGTAAAAGTAAGGTGTTGCAACTGCACAGCCATCCCCATCTAAGTCATACCATAAGGTTCACAATCAGGTATATGGAATGATTGCAGCTAGTCCCTATCTAAAGTTAGAGTACAGGTAAGTTAACAGAATGGGATCTCTGAGAGAAGGCAGCAAACTCCTATTTATGGTCAGCCATCAGTGTAAGGAAGGGGCTGCAGCTTTATAGCATTTCCACCTAGGTTTATTACAGGGTTCAATTAAAGGGTATTCAAATGGCTGGAGTAAAATCAGATAAAGGGTACAGCTACATATTAGGGGCACAAAGGCTGAATAGGTAAGGAGGGGTTGAAACTCTAGCATGTGGAGAAGAGGCTTGCAGAGGGATCAGAATGGGGCAAGAAGAGTAGTGTGTTGCAGGGCGTGTGGGGCAGTGGTGATTTTAGGAACTCTTTGAGAGGTAGGAGGATGCCTGGTCTGTAGGAGATTAAGTCAGCTGATCACAGAAGTATGGCAGTTCAGGCAGGAGATACAGTTGTTGGCGGAGGGGGTATCATAGAGTATGGAGGGAGCAGAGAGCGTTCTCGCAAGGCAAAGAGGCAGGCTGGGGAGTGGGAGTGGGAACTGATCAAGAGCAGGGAGCGGGCTCAGTCAGGGTGAGGGAGGGAAAGGGAACTAAGGCAGGATCCCTGGGTCCCACTCCCCCAGTAGCACTGAAGGCCTAGGGTGGGGGTTGGGCACTAGTAGAGGGAGTGCCCAGTGGGAGCACCTCCAGAGATGCTGGTGTGGAATAGATTCCTTCCACTGGTCAGGGGATGGGATGAGAAACCTTGTGAGAAAGAGAGAGAAAGAGCAGGAGAGTGAGGTGGGGAACAGGGGAACCACAGAGCAGGGAGAATGGGGGAATGAAGCAGCAGAAGCAATGTCAGGGAGAGGAATTAGTGGGGTTGGGCAAGGAGAAAAGATGGGGAGAGTCAGCAGGCAGTGGGAGAAGGGGAGCTGGTGTAAGAAGAGCAGGGAGACAGGGTGGGGCAAACAAGGGGAACAGGAGGGACACAAGGGAGGGGAGGGCAGGAGGTTGGGGCAGGGATCAGGAAAGG
This sequence comes from Neoceratodus forsteri, assembly GCA_016271365.2. Classification (NCBI taxonomy): domain Eukaryota; kingdom Metazoa; phylum Chordata; order Ceratodontiformes; family Ceratodontidae; genus Neoceratodus; species Neoceratodus forsteri. The sequence continues at coordinate 1,207,778,080 of CM057453.1, read as the reverse complement.
AGGAGTTGGGGAAAAGGGAGGCTGCAGGTTGGATAGGAAGGGAAGAAGACAGCTAGGTGGAGATAGGGTAAGCTGGGAGTGGAGCACAGAATAGGGAGAGGAGGGGGGTGGTCCTGTGGACTCAATAGTTAAGGGTGTGAGATGAGGGAAGGGTCTATGGCAAATGCAGGAAGGCACAGTGTATGCCAGAAATGACTGTGGGAAGGATGGGTCCCCTGATAACCAAACACGTGGGGCAGAAGGGGGGAGAACCTCACACCATCCTTCACCTGGGAACAATCAACCTAGTAGGATATGAGGTGGATGCAGTGCAAGAAAGGTTCAAAGAGGTGGGTAAGATCTGCAGTGAAGAAGGGATATCAGTAGTCTTCTCAGAGGTGCTACAGTACCAGTACTGAGGGCTAGTATTGCTACAATGAAGAGAATAGATGACTTTAGTGAATGGCTCAGGGGGTGGTGGGGGGATGAGGTCTACAGGAAAGTCAGTGGTTGGGGGGTACATTGAGAAGTACAGTGCTGTATGCACCAGACAGGTTTCATTGGGGAGGGCATCAGGGTGCAGAGGTCCAAACTGGAGGAATTTATGGGTAGAAACCTCAATTTAAATTGATAATGGGGTGGCAGCAGGGGTCATAGCACCTTTAATCACCAGGTGGAGAAGACTAATAGGTCTCACCCCAATCAGGGCAGAGAGATGGGGTCCAGAGGAGAGGCAGGGAGGGGGGAGGGCAAAAGAGAGGGGTTGGGAGCAGGGGAAGTAGGAAGAGGCAAGCTGGAAGGGCAGGGGAATTGAGGCATGGTGGAAGGTGGTGTCTCTCAATGCTAGGAATCTCAGAAACAAAATGGCTGAGTTGCAGTCACTGTCGTCCAAGGGCGAAGTGGACATGGCTGCCATCACAGACACATGGCCCACGATGAATCATGATTGGGACCTCACTGTCCCCAGTTATAAGAAGGTGAGATGGTATGGTAGGGAGAGGAGGGGGAGTGGCTTTGTGTGTATGGGAGAGGATAAGCTGTACCAGAAGGAGGAGATGGAGGAAGGAAGGAAGGAAGGAAGGAAGGAAGGAAGTAAGTAAGTAAGTAAGTAAGTAAGTAAGTAAGTGCTGTGGGTGCAAGAACAATCCACTAAGGGTAAAAACCTTAGGGTGGGATAGTGTACAGGCCACCAAACCATGATAAGGAGTTGGACAGAGAACTGGAGTCCCAAATTGTGGAGATGAATGGAAGTGGGGGAGGTAGTGATTGTGATGGATTTCAATTTATGAGGGGTGGACTGTAGGTTCTCACGACCTCCTGCACCAGGACCCAAGTACTGCTAGATGCATTCCAGAGAAGGATTCGTGACTCAAGGGTTCATGGAGCCCACTAGGGTGAGGGTCACATTGGACCTGTTCTTCTGTAACTATGCACATGTCCAAGATGTTAGGGTAAAGGCACAGCCTGCAGGAAGCGATCACCACACTGTGTGATTCCATCTAGACATGGACAAGAAAAGGGTTAAGATCAAGACAAGGGCTCCTGACTTCAGGATGGTGGACTACAGCAGGATGGGAGAAATTCTGGAAGGGCCCATGCAGGGTTCAGGAAGAAGAGAAGAAGAGGGAGGTGGACAAGAAATGGATCATAATAAAAGAAGGGCTGTTGGCAGTCATTAATGTGTGTGCCAAAATTGGGAGCAAGAGATCCAAGGCCAAAAAGCCCAGCTGGTGTGGTAAGGAGACAGCCAATGTGGTAAAGGACAAGAAGTCATCCAGCCCACCAGTGCAGCAGCAGGGCTACTGCTTGTGATGCTGATGACCCAGGCTGAGAAGCGATCTCAGGATTTGGAAGGCCAGCCCGGGGGATGAGGACTGAGTGTCCCATGGACTGGTATCCTTCACTGGGAAGGGGGTTGGGGGTAAGCCACCAGTTCAGTACTGACTCCTTGTGGCAGTGAGGGTCCAACTGCCAGGCCTGGCTCTAGATGGGGTGGTGTGCTAGACACAGAGCATATACACCACTTACATCACTGCACGCCAGGCCACCTGGGGAGAACAAGGAAGGAAAAAGCTGGACCGCTGCAGGATGCCTCCCTCCATGCTCCACAGGCTCCCTGCACCATCGCCCATGGAGCTCCCCTGGCTAACTGAGCAAGGCCAACCAATGGAGGAATCAGGTCGATCTAAAGGCCCCACCCAGTGGGGTATACCAGGGAGGAAGAACCAGGGAGAGGTAAGTCCCAGGGAAGATGGGTGACGGGGGCTGGGAGCATGGTCGGGTCCATATGTGCCAGTCCGGGGAGGTGGAGGAAAAAAAAAAAGGACAAGTCAGCCTTCCAAAAATATAAGCATACTCAGGAGGAGGAGGAGGACAAAGAAGAATACTGTGTCAAATCAAAGAAGATGGGCAAAGCAATTAGGACAGTAAAGGCCAATAGAGAGCTGCAGCTGGCTGATGGAGAAAAGTCATGGGAGAAGGGCTCCATGTGATAACGGCGATCATCGTTAGGGCAAGAGTACATCACTGAAAATCAGTTTCGGCAATGTATACACCAGGCGCACAACAAAAAGGGTGCCAGGGACTTTTTGTTTGCTTATGCGGGGGCTTTGCCCTGCTCCCTACTAAAGGATATACAACTCAAGGGGTGCATGTAGGGGTAAAACCGGATTAGGAAAATTTCACGTTTGGGCACAACAAAATTAATGTATGCCCGGACCCAAACCCAGCACCCTCACAACCGTGGCCTGCCACCCACCCACCTTGCCATGGGGTCAGCTCGGCAGCCCACTGCCACACTATGCCTCAAAACTGCCCCTCCCCTTCCACCCATCACTCGGCGTGCTTGCTCCGCCCCCCACGCATACATATAGTGACATCCTGTCGCTATATTCGCAGACCCACCCATCAGGTAGCCATCCCTGCCTGGTAGCCCTGTGGACAGGTGCTGCAATTGAGCCATCCTTTTTGAAAGTGCTCTATCGCGGCTGCCACTGTCATGGGCTACTGGGAGAAGACCTTCTTCCAATACATGCGGGAGAAGGGAAATATGAGGGATGAGATAGTCAGACTGAAGGATGAGGGGTTTGGCGGAGGTTGATGAAGAGAAAGCAGAAGTAATTAACAAGTACTTCTGTTCACTCTTCACTAAGGAGAAGGACCAGCCAGTGACACAAGGGAGGAAGGTGGTGGGAAATAGGAAGGGAGGGGACACAGATAGAAAGATCAAGGTAGACAGGGTACATAGGGGCCTAAGGGTCCTGAAGGAGGACAAATCCCAAAGCCTGGCAAGGCGTATCAAATGTGCTGAGGGATATGTCAGAAGCACTGGCATGTCCCTTGTCAGACCTGTTTAGCAACTCTCTGGAGTCAGAAAAAGTATGCTGGGACTGGAAGACTGCACATGTAATGCAGCACCACAAACATGGGCCAAGACATAACCCCAGTAACCACAGACTGGTCAGCCTGACCTGAATAGTGGGGAAACTAATGTAAACCATTTTGAAAATATAGACTGGTATGCTTTCTGGAAGAAAATGGGCTCCAGGATCAGAGGCAGCATGAGTTTGTGTCAAAGCAGTTCTGCCAGACTAACCTGATTGATTTCTTGGGCTAGGTAACCGGGAGAGTGGACAAGAATCAAGTCGTAGATATGCTGCATCTGGATTTCAATAAGGTCTTTGACTCAGTTTATTAAATTTATTTTTTTTATTTAAAATGTTGGTAACCAGGAGAAACACACTGAGATGAAGCTTGTTTCCAGATGCAGCCCAGGAAAGAGTGGAAGGGAGGAAGTACCAAAGTATACCTGAGTTACAATACATTATTAATTAATTATAACACAGGTAGCAATTTCAATAAGGCACATAGGTAATGAAATATAAGGAGACTGAAGTTACAAAGATGTGAGTAGAAAGGACTGAAATAATTGCCTAGGTAATTGCATGACAAAATGGTATAGGCAGAAGTGTAAGAAGAAGTCTGAAGGATGGGAGAGATACAAGCAAGTAAGAGAGTCTAGGTATTTAAATAAAGCAAAAAAGCCAACAGACAGCTGAGAAGAGATTAAAGAGTCTCACCCTGGTTACGAAGAGGAGGAAGGACAGAAGCAAGGGAGGGGGAGATTAGGCGAGAGTATTTTTTAAACAGTGCAGGAAAGGGGAAAGTCAAAGGGAGCTAGTGAGAGAGTTCCAGAGGGAGGGTAGATGATAGGAGAAGGCTGCCTGCTACAAACAGGATAAAGGTCAGGATAAAGGACAGGGGAGAGAGAAGGTAGAGGAGTCCCTAGACTGTAGCGGGTAGGAACAGGGGAAAGAAGGGGTGAGGAGAGAGCAGAGAGCAGAGATGGGGGAAGCGATCCAAACTAGAATTTGGAGATGAGGATGGTTGCATGTTACTGCCAGAATAAATGAAGAGAGGGGAAGGAGAGGGAGTAATAGAGTGAACCATGGTGTGTGCGGGGGAAGCATTAGAGACAAAACGGCAAAAAGCATTAAAGTGGGAGTCTAGTCTAGAGAGGGAGGAGGCTGGGGTGGACCCAAAGACCACATCAGCAAAATCAAAAACTGGGAGTATCATTTTTGTGAGCAGCTTACAGCAGACAGCAGGAAAGAGAGGGAGTTTTTGTTACAATACATGGCTCCAAGCTTAGGATGGAGAGTTTAGAGTGTATGTAGTCAAGATGAGACGAGAAGTAAAGATGATTGTCCAGCCAGATGATCAGATATTTGAAGCCAGAGACTGCATCAGGTAACCTGGCTGGGTCTATAGGGAGGCTGGAGTCACAATGTTAAAAGGAGCTGCCACTGATGTAGTCCTTCAGTCGAAGGACAGAGTAGCCAGAGTGGGGAGCACTGCTTGAGACAAGTAAACTTTTTTTGCTCTTTGTTTCCTTGCAGGGTGGGGCACACAACTGTGTTAGGGAGGGTGGATTGATGCAGCGGTGGTGAAGTGGAATGATACGGATGACAATGAGGAGAGTGGTAGAGCTTCAGAGGGAGAGCCTCAAGCAGAGTCGGAGACTGCATCACATGACCCAGCCAGGCCTATAGGGAGTCTGGAGTCACAGAGTTATAAGGACCGGCCATTGTTGCATTCTTCCAGTCGGAGGATGGAGTAGACAGAGCGGGGAGCACTGCTCGAGGAAATTAAACCTTTTTTGCTGATTGTTTCCTTGCAGGGTAGGGCACATAACTGTGTTAGGGAGGGTGGATTGATGCAGCATAGGTGAAGTGGGGGCATACGGGGGACAGGAAGGAGGGTGGTAAAGCCTCAGAGGGAGGGCCTCAAGTAGAGCAGGACACTGCACCATGTGACCCAGTCAGGCATTCAGGGAGGCCGGAGTCACAGTGTTATAAGGAGCGGCCATTGTTGTAGTCCTTCAGTCAGAGAACGGAGTATATATGGAGCGGGGAGCACTGCATGAGGGAAGTAAACTTTTTTTCCTTTTTGTTTCCTTGCAGGATGGGGCACGAAACTGTGTTGGGGAGTGTGGACTGATGCAGCGGAAGTGAAGTGGGATGGCACAGGGGACCAGGAGGAGGATGGCAAAGCCTTGGAGGGAGTGCCTCAAGCGGAGCTGGAGACTGCGTCATGTGATCCAGCCAGGCCTATAGGGAGGCTGGAAACACAGTGTTATAAGGAGAGGCCATTGTTGCAGTCCTTCAGTTGGAGGATGGAGTAGACAGAGTGGGGAGCACTGCTCGAGGAAAGTAAACCTTTTTTGCTGATTGTTTCCTTGCAGAGTGTAGCACGCAACTGTGTTTGGCAGGGTGGATTGAAGAAGCGTAGTTGAAATGGGATCATATTGGGGACTGGGAGGAGGATGGTAAAGCCAAAGAGGGGAGTGCCTCAAGTGGAGCCAGAGACTGCATCACAAGACCTAGCTGGACATTAAGGGAGGCCGGAGCAACAGTGCTATAAGGAGTGGCCATTGTTTAAGTCCTTCAGTCGGAGGATGGAGTAGATGCAGTGGGGAGCAGTACGTAATGAAAGTAAACTTTTTTTGCTGTTTGTTTACTTGGAGGGTGGGGCATGCAACTGTATTATGGAGGGTGAATTGATGCAGTGTAGGTGAAGTGGAATCATACTGAGGACAAGGAGGAGGGGTGGTAAAGCTGCAGAAGGAGGGCCTCAAGCTGAGCTGGAGACTGCATCACGTGACCAAGCTAGGCCTATAGGGAGGCTGGAGTCAAAGAGTTATAAGGAGCAACCACTGTTGCATTCCTCCAGTCAGAGGATGGAGTATGCAGATCGGGGAGCACTGCTAGAGGAAAGTAAACTTTTATTTCTGATTGTTACTTTGCAGGGTGGGGCACGCAGCAGTGTTTGGGAGGGTGGATTGATGCAGCATTGGTGAAGTGGGATCATTTGGGGAACTGGGAGGAGGGTGGTAAGGTCACAGAGGGAGGGCCTCAAGCAGAGCCGGACACTGCATCACGTGACCCAGCTGGGCATTTAGGGAGGCTGAAGTCACAGTGTTATAAGGAGCGGCCATTGTTGTAATCCTTCAGTTGGCGGATGGAGTAGATGGAGTGGGGAGCATGGTGCGAGGAAGTAAACTTTTTTTGCTGTTTGTTTCCTTGCAGGATGGGGCATGCAGCTCTGTTGGGGAGGGTGGACTGATGCTGCGAAGGTGAAGTGGGATCATACAGGGGACTGGGAGGAAGATGGCAGGGCCACAGAGGCAGAGCCTCTATTGAAGCCGGAGACTTTGTCACATTACCCAGCCAGGCCAATAGGGAGGCTGGAGTCACAGTGTTATAAGGAGCAGCCATTGTTGCAGTCCTCCAATCTGAGGATGGAGTAGACAAAGCATGGAGCACTTCTCGAGAAAAGTAAACTTTTTTTGTTGATTGTTACCTTGCAGGGTGGGGCATGCAGCTGTGTTTGGCAGGGTGGATTGAAGCAGCATAGGTGAAGTGGGATCATAAGGGTAACAGGGAGGAGGGTGGTAAAGCCACAGAGGGAGGGCCTCAAGTGGAGCTGGAGACTCTGTCACATGACCCGGCCAGGCATTAGGGAGGCCAGAGTAACAGTGTTATAAGGAGTGGTCATTGTTGTAGTCCTTCAGTCGGAGTATGGAGTAAATGGAGTGGGGAGCACTGTATATGGAAGTAAACCTTTTTTTTTTAATTCAAAGTTTATTAAGTTTCTACATGAATATGCATCACAAGTGGTGTACATTGAATGGATACAGACAGGGAAATAAAAATAACAAACCCCCCTACCCCCCAACCCCTCCACACTCCTACTTCATTCTCCCTCCTCCCCCCATTACAGTGCCAATAATGATTTGATTCCAAGATTAGCATAGAGTGTTTAAAACCAATCTAGATTAGCTGGTTGTCATTCTGTCTCATTACCTTATAACGTGTACAAGACATGTAAACTTTCCCACCTCTTTTTATATACTCCCATTCAGTTGGTAAGACTGGCCATCATCTTCTCAATCCATAAATTGTAAAGGAGCTCTTATAACCATTCCGTGTATGAAGGCTGAAGAGAATCCTTCCAATGCTTTAGAACTATTTTCTTGACAGACAGCAATCATCATAATGTGATCATTTCTGACCATAGATGGAAAACCTGTAAAATCCCATAGCAGGCTAATCTCTGGCGTGAAATATTCCTATAGGCCTAGTAGGGGGTCCATCTTGGTTTTAATGAGGTCCCAATCCGACCCATTAGCGCTGAAGGCAGGCGCTGGACATCACACTGCTGCATGCGCCGGCCTGGTTTGGAAGCGAGCTTGGGTGCCAGGGGTTGGCAGGAGGGATTGGATTGAGCACCAATGGGCTGCTCTCGTGTCCCAGAGGGAGGGTATCAAGATGCCTGGTGCTCCAGCGGCTCCTGGTGGAGATTGGGGGCACCGCAGAAGTGTGAGTGGCACATAACAGAGTGCCCGATGCTGGCAGGATTGCCATGTGCCAAGCATCGAGGGGTGCACACACAGAGGGGGGAAGGGACAAAACAAGGAAAACTCTGGCTCACTGGGATAGGCGACAGCACCTATCCTTTATGCCCAGTGCTGGTTCGACTCGGCTGGCCTCATCACTCCTCCACCTGGGCCCCACTTGCATGCCAGAATCTGCCTTGCAAAGAGAGCCCAAGGAAGGAGTCGGGCTACCCTCCCCAGGTGGGTCAAACTGGGGGTGCTGGCTGCAGAGGTGGGGGGAGAGAGAGAGGGCACAGATCACAGAGAATCTCAGGTGGGCAGTCGCTGGGAAAATGGTTGCCTGAGAGAGTTCCCATGAGCTGTGACTAGAGGGAAAAAGACTTAAAAAAAAGAAATAAAAAAATTAAGGTCCCACAGTGGTGTAATGCTGGCACATTCCCAAAACAGATGGAATGGGATACCCAAGCCATTATGACATCTATTACATGTAGGGGTTTCTGCCCTTCCCATTCTGCACAGTTTTTATGGGGTCAAATACATATCATTAAGGAACTGCATTTGCATTAGTAGAAGTCTATCTTGTGTAATAAGTTTGTGACAGGATATCCAAATTTTAGGCCATTTGGAGAATAGGTTAGGGTATAAGTTGTTCCAGTAGTTAGGAATGCCATCCACATTCGAGAAAACCAGTGGGTAGAGGAGGGTGTACAGTGAGGAGACAGCATGTGGGACTAAGGTCAAGAATCTACCTGTGGAAACTCAATCATAAGGGTAGTCTGGAATTACTCTATTTCTATAATATGCTATGAGCATGTGGCAGATCTGAAATATTTGAAATGCCCATTTGTTGGCAAGACCACATTTTGCCAGTAGGTCAGTGGTGGTGAACCAGTCCTGACTTTGACTGCAGAAGTCATAAACCACACAGTTTTGGAGGGGTGGAATCCAGTTGCCAGGAATTAGTTTCTCTCCTAATTTAAAGTTGGGGTTTTAAAAAATAGGTTGAGAGAGATCATAGATATTATCATATCTTAAAGCAGAACATAGTTGTACATGTGTACGAACCGAATGGCCTACCGGCTTATGACAGTGAATAGAGGGTATGATTTTGGGCTTCAGGAAAAATAGGGCTGCAGGATTTATACCAGTTGAGACTACCTAAGTCTTTTTCTGTTGACATAATTCAATGAACCCAAGGGAGTAGGAGGCACAGTCCAATGGAGATATTTGCTTAGCTGACTAGCCCAGTGATATAGGTTAAAGTAAGGAAGTTTTAATCCTCCTAGAGGTTTGGGGGTGGCCAGTTTGTGGAATGCTTGCCTTGGGGGTTTTCCTTTCGGGAGAAAATCAGAAAAACTGGTGTGGATGTGCTTAAACCACGTTTTGAGGAGCTATAAATTTTGAAGGTTTGGGGGATAAAAAAATGTGTGGGAGGATATTCATCTTAATGATGTTCATGCTGCCCCATAAGGTTAGGGGAAGATCTGGCCACCATTTTAAGTCTTCTTGTACTGTTCTATACAGGTTGCCTAGGTTCAACTTTCACAACTGGGTGTCACTAGTTGATAAGTGTAACCCTAAGTATTTTATGGATTTGGGAGCCCAATTAAGTCCCATCTCAAGAACTTCCTTTTTATGTACCTTCAGGTTTAGTGGGAAGACCGAGGATTTCTCGGTGTTAAGCTTGTAGTTAGAAAGGGAACCGTATTCCTGTATTAAATGTAGCAACATTTGTATTGAGGGTTTGATTTGGGTGATGTGGAGCAAGATATCATCAGCATATACTGCTATCTTGGTTTTGGTCCAACCCAATTGTATTCCATATATACTGGGGGGATGTCTGTATAGAGACTATGAGGAGATCTAAATATAGATTGAATAACAGGGAGGATAAGGGGTACCCTTGTCTAGTTCCAGCCTCCAAAGTGAAGCTGGAAGAGAGAGTCCCATTACAAAAGACACGTGCAGTGGAGTATAATGCTTGTAGCCATGAGATGAATTTAGTGGGAAAGCGAAATCTGTGAAGAGTTCTGAACAAAAACTGCCAGTCTACTCTGTCAAAGGCCTTCTCTGCATCCAGAGAGACCAGCGCCATGGCCTGGGGGGAATCCCTGGACGCGGAGAAGACGTGAGACAGGCGACGGAGGTGATCTACAGAGGACCTATCCCTCATGAAACCTACTTGGTTGGGGCTGATAAGGGAAGAGAGTACCTGTTCTAGCCTATGGGCTAGTAATTTGGCAAGGATTTTAAGGTCACCATTAAGAAGGGATATGGGTTGGTAATTGGATACTCATGTCAGATCCTTTCCAGGTTTGGGAAGGATGACAGCTGTGGCCTCCAATATCCTGGGGTTTAAGTCTGCCTCATTTAACATACTTGATAAAACTACAAGTAGCCATGGGGCTAACTGGGGTGCAAATGTCTTGTAAAAATTGAGTGAGTAGCCATCCAGTCCTGGGGCCTTTTCTCAACGGAGATCTTTAATAGTTTGAATAATATCCGCTTCTGTAAAAGGTGCAATTAGCCCTTCAATTTGGGTAGGGATAAGAGTGGGAAGGGGGGAGGCTCTCCAGGTAAGAATCCACCTTCTGTTGGGGTGGGCGATTGGACATGCGAGCATATAGCTGTTTAAAGTATTGTTCAAATTCTTTATTTATGTCTTTTAGCCTTGGTTAAAGGCAGTCCTTGGAGGTCTTTTTGTACAGCCATAATACATTTTGAAGCTTCTAATTTTTTAAGCTGGAGGACTAAAAGCCTTCCAGCCTTTTCCCCTTGTTCAGTGTAGGTAGCCTTTGATTTTAAGATTGCCCACTCTGAGTATTTATCCTATAAGTTTATGAGAACCTTTTTCTCTGGGTCTGAGGTGCTCCTGGATAAATATTTCTCTTTTTCCCTAATTTGGTCTAAGAGAGTTTTGGCCTCCTGAGTTTCTTTCCACTTCTTAATAACTGTCCATTTAATAAATTCTCCTCTTAGGAAACATTTTAGTGCACCCCATCCGATGGATGGGAAGTGTGTGGTGACCCAGTTGTTACATTTAAAGGATTCTAGGGTAGTTAGTATGTGATTTGTAACCTTTTCGTCCTTTAGTAGTTGGTTACTAAGCCTCCATTGCTTATCTGGTCCCCAATTTAGTGACAGGGAAATGAGGCAGGTCACTATAGAGTGATCTGAACCTGTTCCTGGTTCCAATCTGCTGTCCATTAGCCTGCGAATCAGAGATTTACTCATCCAGAAGTAGTCAAGGGGTGAGTCTGAGCCATGGACTGCAGATTAGAAGGTATACTCCCTTGCCGCAGGATGCAGTGTCCTCCAAGGGTTGCAGAGACCCATGTGATCTACCAGATCTCTATGCACTCTTTGAGCTGGAGAGAGCCCCCGGGGCCTGGAGCCCAATGACTTGTCCAGGATGGGGTCAAAAGGGATGTTCCAATCCCCACCTAAAAGCACTGGAATGTGTAAGAAAGGCATTAGGGCAGAAAGGAGCTCCATAAAGAATGAAGGGGAATCTGCATTGGGACCATATACGCTGCCCAGTAAAATATTATATGAGTGGATTTTGCCTATGACCAGTACATACCTGCCACCTTTGTCTCTGATACATTGTTCACATATGAAGGGAAAAGCCCTAGTGAGAAGAATAGCTACCCCTTTCCTGTTACGAGAGTCTCCAGCAGCGAAGACCTGCCCCACCTGCTGTCTCCTCAGAAGGGTCTCCTCTGCTTGTAGGAGATGGGTTTCTTGTAGTAAAATCACATCACAACATAAAATATTTAAGTGTTTGAGCAGCCTCATACACTTAAGTGGGTGTCTTGCACCTTTAACATTCCATGTGCAAAACTTAAATGATTGTGCCATACTCCTGAAATATTATTTGTGTAATCTGTCTTACTTTTCTAACTGCAATGCCTAACCAGCTAGTTTGTGTTAATTGTTTTCTGAAGTGGCACTGTCCCCCCCACTAATTAGAGGATTTAAAGAGAAATTTCCCTGATGAACCCCCCCCAAATTCCCTTTATTATCCTCAGTTACCCTCCAGTTTCCTACCCCTCCAATAAACAGTGTGTCCAAGTAGAAAGTGATAGTGTCATTCCAGTTGCTGGATTGCACCCTAAACCCTATAGTGTAACAATAACAACTACCTGCCTCCCCCAATGCGCTGGTCCATGGTGATCAGCAGATTGAAGACCCTCCCTCCTCCCCGCTCACCTGACTATAACTAACTGCATGACTTCATAATTAAATTAGGCTGTTAAAACTACTGGTTATCCCCAGTTTGGTTTATATGGGTTAAACAATATGCACATATTTGTATTAGAGCCCTGTTAACCTTCACAGGCATCTCTGTACTCATTTGCTAGTACAAAATCTGAAGGAAGGCAAATGGTGAAGAAATTAAAAGCAAAAGAAAATGAATTGTTCTGGCTCTGAGCCACAGTACACTATGAATTTCTCTTCATGAATGAAACAGTAAAGGCTCAGTGCCGCTGAGCAAGGGTAGCCCCCTTCGGTTGTATGGAGAGCTATGAGGCATAATCTGGGGCCCCCCCTGCAGTTTAATGACTCCAGTTCTGCTAGTCAAAACAAGAACCTTATGGCATACACTATGCATGGATCCTGTTCTTGTAAAATAGAGCAGAGACTTGCTGATGTTAAAGTTCCACTGGGTGTCTTGTCCCCCAAAATGATGCAAATGTGTCCCACATACAGCCAGTGCCAGGTTTCATTTCCCAAACAATGAAAGTGTCTCTCAAGCTTTATATACAAAAATCAAGGTGGGGGGAAGGAGACACCACTGTGCTCCTTGATGTAACTGGGGATGGAGCTCTTTTACATCCAAAGAATTAATGGCAATGGTAAAACTTTCGCCAATACAGTGTGGTAATGTCCCCCTCTGAGAAAGGCTTGCCATGACATCCAGTCAGGAAATTTTGAAGAAAGGGAAACTCTGCAACCAAAAGCCATGGGCATTGGTAGTCAGTTAAATAATATTATTCTGCTGGCTGATATAGAATGATAAACACCGAAAACAACAGATTAAAATTCTCTATTTTTCCAATGGATAAAACCTGTAGATGTCAGAGGGCTCTCAGCAATCAGTAAATTGTGCAGGATGCTTCTGTTTAAGGTAGTTCAACCCAGGGTCTATCTCTTCAAATGAGGATGAAGAGCCATCCAGTTGTACTTGGAGTTTTGCAGGGTACACCATACAAAATGTTATACCCAAGGCAATATATTTTAATACATCGGGTGAAATAGAGACTGGTGCTATTGGACAGTTACAGGCAGGTCTTGTGTAACCTTGATCTTTTGGCCTTCCCACAGAACTTCTTGTATATTCCCCAATTTTTGCAAAATATACTGTTTCTCCCGAAAGTTGAGGAAGCAGCAAATTATTGGTCTGGGTTGGGTATTAGGTGAAGGCATAGGCCTAAGGGTGTGGTGTGCTTTTTCCCAGGATATAGGTCGGCCTGAAGGGGGAAGGCCCAGCTATTTAAGACAGTAGTTTTTGCATAAATAGTAGAGAGTCTTTCTCTTCCTCCCTCTTGGGAATTCCAATTATCACAATATTGTTACGCCGACTTCTCCCCTCTAAGTCCTCGATTTTGCTCTCTACTTTTTTGATGTCCTGGTGATTTGTGGTAATGAGGGTGTCCATTCTATTGATCCACTTCTCCATGGAGATAATGCGGGCTTTTCTCTCTGAAGTACGCCTGGTGGTGTCTTCTAAAGCATCCAATATTGCATTCACCTCAGAAACCAGAGAGTGGATTTCATCCTTGACTGGTTTGAATTCGGAGAAAAATCGCTCCAGGGTAAGAGGGGTCGAATCCATAGCTGCCAGAGGAGAGGCTGAGGCTGGCTGTGAGAGGCCTGTAGCAGAGGGATTCTTCCTAGGCTTCTTGGGCTGTTTTTCTGGCGTGACAGGTGGCATATGCCGAGGTGCCGCCTGCCGCATCTGTACTTCCATTTTTTTCTGAAATCCTTCTTCTGGGGGACCGGATAACATTCAGCAAGCTGTCAAGTCCTGTTTCTAGTTATATTTTGGAAGGATTGGTATGAAAATGTTGAAATAGATAGTCGGGTGACTGGAGCCCATGTGGAGCACGTCTATTCAGTTGGCTGCATCACGTGACTTCCTTGGAAGTAAACTTCTTTTGCTGATTGTTTCCTTGCTGGATGGGGCACACAACTGCATTGAGGAGGGTGGATTGATGCTGCTGTGTAGGTGAAGTGGGATCATGCAGGGGACTGGGAGGAGGGTGGTAAAGCTTCAGAGGGAGGGCCTCAAGCGGAGCTGAAGACTGCATCACATGACCCAGCCATGCCTATAGGGAGGTCAGATTCACAGTGTTATAAGGAGTGGCCATTGTTGTAGTCCTTCAGATGGAGGAAAGAGTAGATGGAGTGAGGAGCACTGCTCAAGGGAAGTAATATTTTTTTGCTGTTTGTTTTCTTCCAGGGTGAGGCAAGCAACTGTGTTGGGGAAGGTGGACTGATGCAGAGGAGGTGAAGTGGGATCATACGTGAGACCAGGAGGAGGGTAGTAAAGCTACAGAGGGAGAGCCTCAAGTGGAGCTGGAGACTGCATTATGTGACCCGGCTGGGCCTATAAGGAGGTCAGAGAGGATGGAGTAGACAGAGCGGGGAGCACTGCTAGAGAAAAGTAAACTTTTTTTGCTGATTGTTTCCTTGCAGGGTGGGGCATGCAACTGTGTTTGGGAGGGTGGATTAAAGCAGCGTAAGTTAAGTGGGATCATACAGGGGACCGGGAGGAGGGTGGTAAAGCCACAGAGGGATGGCCTCAAGTAAAGCTGGAGACTGCATCATGTGACCTGGCCAGGCATTTAGGGAGGCCAGAGTCACAGTGTTACAAGGAGTGGCCATTTCTGTAGTCCTTCAGTCAGAGGATGGAGTAGATAGAGCGGGGAGCACTGCACAAAGAAGTAAAAATTTTTTGCTGTTTGTTTCCTTGCAGGATGGGGCACGCAACTGTGCTGGGGAGGGTGGACTGATGCATCAGAGGTGAAGTGGGATCATAGAGGGCACATGGATGAGGGTAGAAAAGCCTCAGAGGGAGGGTCTCAAGCGGAGCCGGAGACTGCATCACATGACCTGGCCATGCCTATAGGGAGGCCGGAGTCACAGTGTTATACAGAGTGGCCATTGTTGTAGTCTTTCAGTCGGAGGACATAGTAGATGGAGTGGGGAGCACTGCTCGAGGGAAGTAATTTTTTTTTGCTGTTTGTTTTCTTGTAGGGTGGGGCAAGCAACTGTGTTGGGCAGGGGGGGGACTGCAGAGGAGGTGAAGTGGGATCATACTGCAAGACCGGGAGGAGGGTGGTAAAGCCACAGAGGGAGCACCTCAAGTGAAGCCGGAGACTGTGTCATGTGACCCAGCCAAGACTATAGGGAGGCTGGAGTCACAGTGTTACAAGGAGCGGCCATTGTTGTAGTCCTTCAGTTGGAGGACAGAGTAGATGAAGTGGGGAGCACTGCGTGAGGAAGTAAACTTTTTTTGTTGTTTGTTTCCTTGCAGGATGGGGCACACAACTGTGTTTGGGAGGGTGGACTGATGCAGCGAAGGTGAAGTGGGATCGTACAGGGGCCAGGAGTAGGGTGGTAAAGCCACAGAGGGAGGGCCTCAAGCAAAGCTGGACACTGTGTCACATTATCCGGCCAAGCCTATAGGGAGGACGGAGTCTGCATATATCTCCCAGGGGGCCAGCAACCCCTCGCATGAGCGACCCTGATGTGTGAGTGCCCAGATGAAGGAGTGTGGCATCTCGAGTGGTGTCTGTACGGTGTCAGCAGGGAGGACAGCATGCTGCTGGCCATGCTGCTGGAGAGCAGGCAGAGAGGGGAGTAAGAGGTACTGTGACACCACAGTGAGTGAGCAGGCAGAATAAGTAACAAGAGACAGTTGAACCTAAGGAATACAGAGAAGATGTGAATACCAGGGCAGGGAGGCAAGCAGGTGAAAGAGGGTGAAGAGTGGATTGGTAGGGGTAACTGGGATCAGAGGTACAAGGAACCTGGCAGGGTGTTGAGCTGTTATGGCTGTGGAGCAGCACTGTTCCTGAGAACCTTGTGAAAGAGGTGGGTGAGGGAGTCTGATGTGCAGGCAGTTCAGACAGCTAGGCAGGAAATAGAGAACTTGAAATGGGAACTAGGGGAAGGGAGCAGGTATGAGTGGGACAGGTGGAGTTGGGGCAAGGGGACAGGTAGGGCTCCATCTCAAGATAGAACAGGCTACCCCGGACTAAATGGGGCTCTCGGGCAGGGAAGCCAGGGGGTCCAGGTCCACAGGTACCAGGATGTGCATTACAGGGGATATGGCAGGTGGTAGGGAATGAAAGGAGAGACAGAGTAAGTAGGGAAGAAGTTCAGGGAAAGTGGGTGCAGGGAGGAACTTCAGAGGAAGGCTTGGGCAGTGGGTTGAAGAGAAAAAAACAGATACACGGTACTGGGAGATGAAACAGAACAGGAGTAGGGGGAGGGCAGCACAGAACAGAGGATAGGGGACTGTGTGGAGGTAGCTGGTAAGGATAGGGAAGCAAGTGGAGTTGTCATGGACACACTAACTAAAGGGGGAAGGATGTCATTACAGGTGTGGGGGAGACGGGGCACAAGGGAGGGGGCACTGGGAGAAAGTACAGTTAGTGGTGGGGGGTGGTTGTGCAAGGGATGGAGCACAAGAAGGATGAAGGAGGAAGAGATCAGGTGGAGGTGAAATCTGTGGAGAAAGGAGGGAGGGGGAAAATGACAGGGAAGGAGAGAAAAAGACACTAAGGAAAAGGGGCTCCAAGGAGGGCAAACCATCTGGGCACTACAGGAGATGGGAGATCGAGTACTTGTACTAGGGGATTCTATGCTCAAGGGGTTGAGATGAGGAGGAAGGGGAGCGAGGAAGAGCTGAACCTGGGTGGAGTGTATGCCAGGTATGACAGCAGGGAGAGTAGGGCTGTCCATTCACAAATGTGTGGAGAAGGTGGGAGTGAAGCCTTATATCATAGTGCATCTAGGCACAGATGACCTAGAGGGCAGTACAGTGGATGAAGTGCAGGAGAGATTCAGGGAGGTTGGGACTATCTGCAGTAGGGCATGAAGTTCAGTGGCATTCTCTGAGATACTCCCAGTACCTAGGGCAGCGCCACTAGGAAGCTAAGAATTCAAGGGTTTAATAGCTGGCTGGTGGGGAGGGGTGCAGAACTGGGATATGGGGTAGTAGGGGAGTAGGGCAAGACATGGAATAATAAGGGGCTTTATGCCAAGGATAGGCTGCATTTCAATATATAGAGAGTGGAAGGTCGTTAAAGCAGGAGCTGGAGAACTACAGTAAAAATGGAACAGATTAAAACTAAGGGGGGGGCTGAGTCAGAAAGCAAGAGAGAATCACCTTCCAAAAGAGAGACCAGAAGGCCTCCCCCCAGAGAGGGAGGAAGAGAAGGAGGGTAATCAACAAGGGCAGAAGGGTAGGGGAGAGGGGAATGACACAAGGTGGTCTCTTGTATCTTTGAATGCAAGGAGTTTGGCAAACAAAATAGTGTTCTCAGTATTAATGGCGGAGGGGGGAGGTAGATATTGTCACCATCTCAGAAACCTGGGCCACCCAGTACCACGACTAGGGTCTCATGATCCTGGGATACAAGGTGTAGCGCAAGGACTGGGAGGGGGGAAGGTGGAGTGGCTATTTATGTGAAGGAGGGGATACTGTGTACCATGGAGGAGGAGGAGGAGGGGGAAGAGGGGAGGCCAGAAGTCATATGGGTAGTGCTCCATAGCCCAAAAGGCAAGAAGCTCAGGATGGGGGCAGTGCACAGGCCACCCTCACAAAGCAAGGAGGTGGATAGAGACCTGGGGAAGCAAATCAAGATGGTCAGTGGCAAGGGGACTAAAGTTGTAGTGGGAGACTTCAACCTACCTGGGGTTGACTGATGGATGGTAACTACAACAAACACCAGGGAACAGGTACTGCTGGAGGCTATCCAAGACAACTACCTAGTGCAAGGAGTAACAGAGCCTACCAGGGAAGGGAACATATTGAACATGGCGACCAGGTCCAGGATTTGGTGTTACAGGACCTTCTAGCAGGAAGTGACCACTGCTCAGTGTGGTTCCTCTTCAACACAGGGAGGGAGTCGGCTAAGACCAGGACGAGAGTGTCAGACTTCAGGAAGGCAGAATTTGCCAAATAGGCAGCATCCTAGAGAGGTATTTAGCTGGTATTCACCCAGGGATGGATGCTGATCAGAAGTGGGCAGTCATTAAGAAGGGACAGAATGAGGCCATGAACATGCGCGCCAAGTCTCAGAGTAAGCAGTCAAGGTCAAACAAAATAGCTGGCTCAGCAAGGAAGTGGAGGGGAAGGTGAGGGAAAAAAGACTGGCCTTTATTAAGTTAAAAAAATCTGGGTGTGAGGACAGGGAAGTATACACAAAGGCATCTAGGGTGATGAGCAGAGCAATCAGGACAGCCAAGGCACCAAAGGAACTGAAATTGGCCCTAGGGATCAGAGAGGGGGGAAATGGAGTTCTTTAAATACATAAGGGAGAAGAAGAGTTGTAGGGATGACATTGTTAGAATCAAAAGGGAGGGGGGATGGGCAGAAAAGGGGGAAGACCAGGCAGAGGTACTCAGCAAGAACTTCTGCTTGGTGTTTATGAAAGAATGGGATGGCCCAATACCACAAGGGAAAGAGGGCAATGGTGGAGAGGGGGGAGAGATAACAGATGGGGTCATCCAAAAGAATAGAGTTCTGAAGGGCCTTAAAGCCTTGTGGGTGGACAAGGCACCAGGACCGGATTGTGTACACCCAAGGGTCCTGAAAGAACTGGCAGAGGTGTTGGTAGGCCCTCTGACAGACCTGCTTATCGCCTCCTTGGAGATGGGGAATGTACCTAGTAACTGGAGGATGGACCGGCCCCGCCGGCACAGTGGTTGGATTTCCGCTTGCGGCGCCGGTGACCCAGGTTCAGGAACAGACCTAGGTCGTGGAAGGGCTGGTTGGGGGAGAAGGATTGAGCACCCCATGGGCAGCTCTCCTTCTCCGGGGGGAGGGTGGAGCAGTGTCCGGTGCAATGAGGACCCCTGGCGGAGGCTGGGAGTCACTCACGCTACCAGCGCTCAGTATCAGGGAGGTGGGGCAGAGGCTGGCGTCATTGCACATCCCCGCCTCCAAGAAAAAACAGAAAAAAGATGGCGGGTGGGTCCGCTGTCTATGTGAATCCCTCCCTGGGACTTCAATTAGCTGCCATCGCTGCATCCCCAACCAGATACTAGTTCCGCAGCACAGATGAAGGGGACTGATGCCGCAGCCCCGCTCTCCGGAGGAGTAAGCCAAGGATAACTGGGGATGGCGGCAGTAGATGGCAGTGGAAGTCCCAGGGGCTGTGACCAGGGCTGATAAAGCGACAGCGGAACCACAGGATAAAGAAGAAAATAAAAAATAAAAAAATAAAAAAGAAACTGGAGGATGGTTCACGCCTCCACAAGAGTGGACCCAAGGACTCACTGGACAATTACAGACTGGTGAGCTTGACTTCTATAGTGGGGAAGTTCGTGGAGACCATTCTAAAGGAGAGGTTGATAACTTTTCTTGATAGTAATGGTCTACAGGATGAGTGACAGCATGGGTTTGTTTCAAGAAGATCATGCTACACTAACCTAATCAACTTCTTCGACTGGGTCACTAGGGCGGTTGACAAAGGCCAAACTGTGGATGTCCTGTATCTGGACTTCAGCAAGGCTTTCGACTCTGTGCTGCACAGGAGGCTACTGAGCAAGCTGAGGGACATGGGGGTGGGGGAGAAACTGGTGGGGTGGGTTGAGAGCTGGCTGTAGGACAGATGACAGAGGGCAGTTGTGAGGGGGGGAAACATCTAGGCCAAGGCCAGTAACTAGTAGGGTACTGCAGGGTTCAGTGCTGGGCCCTGTTTTGTTCAATGTCTTCATTGGAGACATTGTAGTAGGGGTCAAGAGTAAGATCAGCCTGTTCGCCGATGACACTAAGATTTGTGCAAAAGTGGACAGTGGAAAAGGGAAGCAGGCACTCATGGAGGATCTACTTAAACTCAAACACTGGTCTAAAGAGTGGCAGTTAGGGTTTAACACTAAGAAGTGCAAGGTCATACAACTCAGAGCCAAAAATCCCAGAACCAGCTACTGTCTGGGGGGAGTGCAGGTAGCAGCTACAGAAAAGGAAAGGAACCTGGGGGTAATAGTCACAGGGAACATGAAAGTATCGGCACAGTGTAAGAGGGTGGCTGCAAGGGCAAATTGGATGCTGTGGTGCATTGCTAGAGGGGTTAACTCTAGAAAGGACGAGGTCATCCTACCCTTGTATAGATCACTGGTGAGGCCTCACTTGGAGTACTGTGTACAGTACTGGTGCCCATACCTCAAGAAGGATGTAAGATTACTGGAGGGGTTGCAGCTTAGGGCTACTAAAATGATCATGGGACTAGGGGAGTTGCCTTATCAGGAAAGACTGAGAAAGCTCAACATGTATTCACTGGAGGAGAGAAGGGAAAGAGGGACATGATAGAGACCTTTAATTACTTAAAAGGCATAAACAATGTCAGAGAAGGAGGATTGTTCCGCTTAAAGGCGAGTAGGGTCACTAGTGGGCATAGTCTGAAGCTGGAAGGAGGAACTTTCAGGAGGGAAATGAGGAGGCATTACTTCACAGAGAGAGTGGTGGTGCACTGGAACACACTGCTGGAGGAGTTGATCGAACTAAAGATAGTGGATAGCTTTATGTGGGGTTGTGATAAGGTCAGGGGCAGGGTTAGCACTGACAGGAACACAATAGGGAGAAAGACCGGGAGGGGAGATGGAGGGATAGAATTGGGTGGGGGAGCAGCTGCAGTGGTGTTATACTGAGAGCTGCACAATCAGGCAGACTTGTTAGACCTGTGAGCCTTTTTCTGCAAGCAATTTCATATGTTTATATGTTCGTAAGAACACTGAGAAAGTCAGATTGCAGCCAAGACACCACATCGGGGGTTGAGAATCCATAAGCATAGAGGACAGTGTCATTGGCATACATACAGATATTAAAGGAAGCGCAAGCAGTAGGGAGATCAGTAAGGAAGATAGAGAAAAGGACGGGGTCCAGGGTAGAGCCTTGAGGGACGCCAGCTTGAATGGGAAGGGGGGACGATAGGATGTCTCCTGCCAGGAAACATTGCGTACAACCTGTGAGAGACGATCCAAACCAGTCAATGACATGGGCAGAGAGACCTGGGGAATGAAGTTTGGATAGAAGGAGAGAATGGAACACAGAATCAAAAGCTTTTGCCAGGTCGATAAATATGGCAGCAGTGATATGTCCATTGTTCATGCCAGTGAGTATGACATCAGTAACAGAGGAGGGAGGTGATAGTTGAGTGATTTTTTTTTCTAAAAACAGATTTAAATGCAAACAGGAGAACAGTGGAGTTATAGGAAATCAGTAAGATGGGAGAATACAAGGACTCTTACAGTTTGGCCAGGGAAGGGAGGAGCAATATGGGTCAATAGTCATCCAGGGTAGAAGGATTGTTCCCTTTGTGAAGGGGAATTACCCTGGTAACTTTCCATGCCTGAGAAACAGTACATTGAGTGAAAGAGGTTTAGCACATGGGTGAGAGGAAGTACAATAGCAGGGACAGAGATCTGGAGAAGGAGCGGTTCTAGACTGGCATTGCAGGATTTGTGGGGACTGAGAGGAGGACATGGAACACTTCCCGCACAGAAACTGGAGAGAAAGAGAAGTCATATGACAGGGAGGAGGCAGAAGAGACAGGACAGGAAGGGAGTGCAGGGACAGGGTTAGAGGGGAGGGCACAAGTAGTAAAAAGGAGTTGAGTAGAGAGGCAATGGAAATGGTGTCCAAGACAGGCAAACCATCAATCAGCAGTGTAGGTGGGAAAAGCTTAGGTGGGGGATCAAAGAGGGATGGAGAGTATACCAGAAGTTGTAGGGGGATTTGAGGTTATGTCACAGGGCAGTTTAGAAGTAATGTGCTTTCCCTACCCTAATAGCCTTAATAAAAATGTTCCTATTAGACCTGAGGGGGAAAAGGAGGATTTGTAGTGAGTCCAGGCGAGGTCATGGGATTGCAGAACTGGATGATGTCTGCCATACTCTAGGGGTGGTGGGAGTGTTTGACTCTTGTAGACCTTCTTGTCCTAGTATCCCTCATGGAGACTGCCTTCAGTTCACAGTGTAAGGGAAAACAGTATTATGATGCAGTGTTATATTTGTGGTCTTAGCATGTCATTAACTGACATTGTAACACAGCATTAATACTGTGCCTGTGATCCCCGAACTCCGATAGGTGTAGGAGGGTCACAAGACGGCAGCCGAAGCGGGCATTAACCCAGCGTATATGCCGTGCCCGCTTCGGCAGTACCGCCAACAGCCAGACCCCCTGCCTAGCAGCACTGGGCGCGATGTGCAAGGGAGACGAGGAGCGGGACGCGCGGCGCCTGAGCCGCTCCAGTCCTCTAGCAGACAGATAGGACATCTGGGAGGGGAACATCCCGTGGTGCACAGTGTGCTCAACAGTGGAGTGTGCACGGGAAAAGGGCATGCAACGGAGAGCGGTATATTTCTCTCTCGTAGGCACGGGCAGAATGGATGACTGGGTAGATGACCAGTGGTGGGCGGAAGGAGCCGTGGGGGTGCGGGTGGCCCGAGACAGGAACGGCGCAACCAAGTTCCCCACTGGAGGAGAGCAGAGCTCAGAGCACCAAACTGGATACCACCGCAGCCAGCATAGTACAGACAGCAGCAGCAGCACAACCCACCCAGATGAGAATCCAAGCCGCATCTGGAAGTCAGAGCGACCAAGATCCCCCGTGCGACGGCAGCAGTGCTGACAGCCGATGAATTCTCCAATGCAGACCTCCCAGCATGAATAACACAGCAATACCCACATGGAATTCTGCAGAACATGACAGAACTGTTATCTGTCCCTTTCCGCGACAGTAGACGAGCAGGCTCAGTTGAGCACATCAGTATGTATGTAACCTGTCGTACACGTCTTTGTGATACTGTAATAAAATATCTTAAAATTTCCACGCCTCCGCCTCGTGCTGCATTGCTCTCACAGTGGCCCCCTCAACTTCCCTCCAGGAAGCGTCATGCCCTGTTACAAGCGCTTTAAGCCACTCCGTCGGTGGGCTCTACTGCTGGATTGATGCATGGGAGGCGGGTGGGCCCTCGGCCTTCGGACTTGGGCACCCCCCCATGCATCAATCCAGCATTAGAGCCCACCTCCGTCGTGGCTTAATGCTTACTAGCTTAGCATAACCTAGTGAAAAGCTCTATTGTTACCCAAAAGTAGTGCTAGTCAGCAATATTACTTATTACTCAGTATTACTAGGTTTGTGAAGGCGGAAGTAGGCATAATGCCCATCGTGGCCACTTTCCCCACACCATGTAGGGTAGATTTAGCTACCATTCCCTAGTAGGTACTTATTGTGTTCATTTTTGAACCTCTTAAAATTTGTAATGCTGACTATGTGTTGCGGAAGTGAATTCCAAAGAGAAGCTGATCTGATTGTGTAATAATGTTTACATTTATTAGATGTTGCTATAGGAATACGTAGTTGTCTACTGTGACACCTATGGCTGTTTGGTTTAAGGGCTGGTGTGATACTATATCCCTTCATGAGATCTTTATTCTGCAATATGTTATAAAGTAGTAATATTATTAATTTTATTCCCTTCTTTGGATGGATTATGTCTCAAGAGCAGTGAGAGTGCCCTGTGACAGTTTAAAATCTTAAGTAAACTTTGCTGGCAGTAAGAGTGCCTAGTAAATAATTGAGACTCTGCTATTTCCAGAGATATGTGAGAGTTATCGTCTGGAGAGCTGTTTTTCATAATATTTCCTTAATCCTTTTTCCAAATATTTAAATTTTAAGTGGTTTTGTTTTGTCTATTATTTAGTTTTGTTTCAGGCACCGATTAATAAGAGTTCTTGGTGCCCGGGGATTTTACTGTTTGTTTACTGTTTAGTTTTATTTTTTTGTTTTTGTTGGGTTTATGGGATTTTGGGGTGTTATGGTTTGTTTTTGAATTTAGTGTTTTGGCTCCTTTGAGAGCTTTTTATGTTTTAATTTTAAATTGTAATCATATTTAGGATTTTGTTACTTGGAAAATTGAATTTTTGGTGTTGTTTTAGCCATAGTCTGGTGGTCATTTGTGGTATGTGCCTGCTTGCTCCCCCGGTCCTGTGCTATTCGTCCTCCTCTCTCTGAGCCTTCCACCTGTTTTCCCCCCCAACTCACCTCTGTGCACCAGTGCTGTCATGCACTGGGGGTTGCTCATGGGGGGGTATGCGTGGGCATGTAGGAGGGTGCGGACATTGGAGTTCGAATGAACAGTTCTCTCCCATAGAGGTGGTTAGAACTAGAAGACACCCTGGGGCGAAATGGTGTCTGGAGCGTGGTGGTCCATGCCTAGTCCCCATACCCAAGGGCGCCACCTTTTTGGGTGGGCAAGTAGCCGGGATGGCTCATGAACATCGCCCAACTCGGGCGTTGTTATGCAATGCCAGATCCATTAAGAACAAAACTGCACTTATTGCATATTTTGTTGGAACAGCGTATCTGGTTTGCATCACCGAGACCTGGTTGGATGGAAACATTGCACCAATTTTAGAGGCAGCTATTTCTCCTGGGTACTCGGTGATACATTGCCCGAGATTGGATCACAAGGGGGGGTAGCAGTTTGTTTTAAAACCAAATTTGGTCTCACGGGGGTACCAGTTGAGGAGGCCGAATCATTTGAGTGCACTATGGTAGCTGGTGTGGGGTGCAGGATAGCTCTTATCTACCATCCACCCAAGGATAAAAAGCTATTCCTGCAGGAAGTAATGGACTTCGCTGCTGACATGGCTTTGGAGTTGCTCAGATTGATGGTTCTGGGCAACTTCAATGCCTGGGTTGACAACAAATTCTCACTTTTTGGACAACACTTCCTCCAGTTGATGATATCACGGGGCTTCCCACAGGTTGTTTCCTCAGCTACCCATAATGGTGGTCACTCTCTCTTGATTTGGTCTTCCTCCTGGGAATTGAGGCCTCTGATTTGGGGGTGGAACCTGTTGGTTGGTCCGATCATTACACCGTGAGGTTCAATTTTTCTGCCCCCCTGTGTAGGTCTGCTCCTATGGAGATGGTCAGTTTCTGCCCCTTGCAGAATGTGGTCCCTTAAGATCTGGCAGTGGTGATTGACCTCTTGGAGTTCGATGATGCCTGGTCAGGTCCAGAGCCATTTCCTATAATAAGGCCATTTCCTCGGATCTTGACCTGATTGCTCCAGTCTGTGTTCGCCCCCTTCCACTTCACCCTCGGGCCACTTGGTCTGATGGGTCTTTGAGGGAGTTGCGGAGGTCAGGACATAGGTTAGAATGGTGCTGGCAGAAATCCACCTTGGATGCTGACCATCTTATTTTGTTAGAGCATTATCAGCTCTACCAATCAGTGATCTCCTGTAAGAAGGCAGAATTCCTGTCCAGGGAAATTGCTGTCACTCGGAATCGACCAGCTCAACTCTTCTGAACTGTGGACAGGCTGTGCAACCCAGCCTTTCTGCAGCTCCATCGAGTTTTTTCACAAATGGAGTGTGATGAGATCGCTTGATTCTTTGCGAATAAGGTGGCCGACATCAGGTTGGAGATCCATCAGACCCGTGCTGTGGGGGTTGTGGTTGGTTGGTGCCAGGTCACTACGCCTCTTATTTCCTGGAGTACCTTTGACTTGCCGGAGTTCGTTGATATTATGAGAATTGTCCAGGGGATGCGCCCTACGTGCTGTAGTTTAGATTTGGGCCCTACTTCCCTGATTTCGGGTTGTAGTGATATCATCGGCCCAGTCTTGGCTCAAATTGTCCGGTGCTCCTTGGAATCAGGTGAGTTTCAAAGCTCCCTGAAGGAGGCATTGGTGACACCCCTTCTTAAGAAAGCTTCTTTGGACCTGGATACTCTGGCAAACTACAGACCTATCTCGAACCTTCCTTTTGTGGGAAAGGTTATCGAGAAAGCTGTGGCGACTCAACTGAAGAACCATTTGACCATCCATAATTTATACAAACCTCTCCAATCTGGTTTTCATAAGAGGCATAGTACTGAGAATGCACTGTTTCGGCTGCTCAATGATCTCCTGATGGTGAGAGATCAGAGAAACCGCTCCATCTTGGTACTCCTTGATCTCTCTTCAGCCTTTGACACTGTAGACCATGGGGTTCTGCTCGAGCACCTGAGGTCCATCTGTGGACCGACTGGTACAGTGCTCAGATGGTTTTCATCTTTCCTCACTGGTAGATCTCAGAGAGTTGTCTCTGGAATTTTTTCTTCTGAGTCTTTCTCCCTGTCTTGTGGGGTGCCCCAGGGCTTGGTGCTGTCCTCCATGTTGTTTTTCAGTGTATATGCTGCCCCTTGGAGACATTGTAAAATGGTATGGGCTGAGGTTTCACTGCTATGCTGATGATGATGCCCAGCTCTACCTGTGTTTTGCCCCCGACCAGGTTAGTGCTCTCTCAGTATTTTACAGCTGCCTCACTGAAATCCAAGATTGGATGAAGTCCAGCAGGTTAAAGTTGAACACAGGTAAAACTGAGGTTCTGGTAGTGGACACAGGACAGATGGGTTGAGGACTGATTTGCCCTCCGGTTTATTCTTGGGGGGGCACTCAGATCCTTACCTCTGAATGGGTGCATGACCTGGGAGTGATACTTGATGATGGGCTGACCCTCCATCACCAGGTGTCAGCAGTTATTAAGTTAGCATTTTACCATCTTAGGAACATTACCAGGATCATGCACCTTGTTCTGTCCAGTGATCTGTCAGTTGTGGTCCACACCTTTGTGACTTTGCGCCTTGACTATTGCAACTCCCTGTACTTAGGGCTTCCTGGGGTTGATATCCACTGCGTGCAGCTAGTGTAGAATGCTACCGCATGTTTATTGACTGGGGTATCTAGGATAGCTCACATTGCCCCAGTGCTGCACAATCTGCACTGGCTGCTGATTCAGTGGCTGATCACCTTTAAAGTAGGTTTGTTAACCTACAATGCCCTACACGGATTGGGTCCTGTCTACCTGAAAGAGCTTTTGACTCCTTACATCCCTATGTGGCAGCTCCACTCGGCTGACGAGGGATTGCTGGAGATTCCAAGGGTTAGTTTGAAGTCATCCGGGGCATGTGCTTTTCTGTTTGCTGCCCCTACCCTTTGGAATTCTCTGTCCCATCAGCTTTGGGAGTGCAGGACAGTGGGGAGCTTTAAGCAGGCACTGAAAACATTTTTATGGAGTAAAGCATTCTCTGACTTGCTGTAATTTTAATTATATTTTATGGAATTTTTTTGAGAAATTGTGAAGTGCCTTGATATTTTGAAAGACGCTCAATTAAATAAAGTTATTATTATTATTATTATTATTATTATTATTATTAATATGTCACCCCATCCCTTCTTCGTTGTAAATCATAGAGTTTTAATGATTTTAGCATATCTTGTCAAGGTAGCATTCTAACCCTGGGTATTAATTTGGTTGTTCTTCTTTGGACACTTTCAATTACTTTTTTATCCTTACTTACATAGGGGGCCCAAAAAGAGACTGCATAATCAATGTGTGGTCTGATAAAGGATTTATATAATGGGATAATACAAGTTTAACGTTTTGTTATGAAAGACCTCTTGATCACGACCAAAATTCTATTCCCCAACTGAGCCACTTTTCTGCATTGAGCCCCTGGTGTTAAGGAATTGTTGATTAATATTCTCAAGTTTTTCTCTGTAGTAACAGGTTTTATATTATTTCCATTTAGTGTATAGTTTGTTTGCCGGTTTTTAGATCCAAGATGAATAATCAAACACTTTTCTACATTGAGGGCCATTTTATTAATTTTTGTCCTGGTTTCGATTTGTACCAGATCTTGGGAAAATAATTTTATATTTGTGTCAGTATCTTCCTCAGAGCAACTTTTGTGTCATCAGCAAATTTGCTTAGCTGGCAATTGACATAATTCTGTAGATCACTTATAACAATTCCAAACAGGGAAGGCCTCAACACCGAGGGGACCTCGCTTGTGACCTCTATTTAATTCGATAATGTGTCCACTATCCTTACATCTAGAATCTATTTAACAACCATGATTCCACCCATTAAACTGTAAATCCATTAAATCCTAAATTAATCATTTTATCAATAAGTATTTTGTGTGAAACCAAATCTAAAACCTTCTTAAAGTCTAGGTAATTAATGTCCACAGGCATATTTTTATCAATGCTATTACTGATATTTTCATAAAAGGTAACTAAACTTGTTGTACATGAATGTCCTACAGTGAATCCATGTTATGTATGATCCTTTATCTCTTTAGATTCTATGTAATTGTCTAATCTGGATTTTAATTTTTTTCCATTGTTTTACAGACTACAGATGTAAGACTGATGGGTCTATAATTTTCAGTACATTTTTTGTTTCCTTTTTTATGTATAGGAATAACCGTAGCTCTTTGCCAGTCTTCTGATATTACCCCTTCCTGGTATGATTTGTTGAAGATGATCATCACAGGATATTTTATTTTGTTTATTGTTTCCATTATTAAATGAGTGTTCATATGATCAGGACCTGGTGTGGAATTTAATTTTAAAGTTTGTATTGCTGTTTTCACCTCCTCATGGTTTATGTCACAATAAGTGCACTCATTGGGTATATCGGATATTATTTTGTCCTTTTTTGAAAACACCATACCAAAGAATTCATTGAAGGTATTTGCTACCTCTAATTTGCTGTTTATTTCTACCCCATTTTTGGTTATGGATGGTATTGTGTTGTAACTGTTTTTATTTGAGTTCATATGAGCATAAAAAGTTTTGGTGTTACCTTTAGAGATAGATAATTTGAATTCAATATTTCTTCTTTCCTTTTTTATTAAATCTTTAGTTTTTTTTTTATTCCAGTTTATACATGATTTTTTTTAATCTCTTGAATGCCCTTTCTTTTCTTTCTGTTTGTTTTCTAATTTTCTGTGCTAACCATGGTGGTATTTTTCCTTTATTGTTTCTTGTTTTTAGTAGGTGTATATACGTTTTCAAGTTCCTGAATACTTGTTCTAAACAGTGTCCAGCATTCCTGAGCCTGAAGGTCTGACAATAGTGCATCCCAGTCGTAGGTGTTCATGGCTTTTTTAATTTTATCAAAGCCCCCTTTTGCATTGATGTATCTATAGCAGGAGTCTCTTATATTTGTTTTTTGTTTGTTAATGTTAAAGATTACTGAATTATGATTACTATTTCCTATGGGATTGGTAATTTCTAGGTGTGAAATATTGGTAGGTAAATTAGTAAGAACACTGTCTAGAATGTTCCTGTCTGTAGTGGGCTCCAGTACCAACTGTTCTAGCCCTGACATAAGGAAAGTATCCAGGAACATGGATTCGGTAGGGTTGATAGCTGTTAAATCATTCCAATTAATCTCCAGCAAGTTAAAGATACCAACTACAACCAATTTGGATTTTTTTGCCAATTCAGTAGTCTGTTGTGCTATGCTATGGTCATAATCAGAATCTTTGGATGGTAGTTTGTAGAAGTTGCCAGTAATAATTTTTTTGCCTTTAGGTTGTTCCACTTGTATGCAAATCCCGTCAATGTACACCCCGTTTGGTGCTTATTGTCAATTCTGAGGAAACCAGTGTATTTTTTATATAAATACATACCTCTCCCCCTTTTTTAGTATTCCTTTTCTTATGTTACAGTGTGTATCCCAGTATTGCACAATGCCAGGATGAGGTCTCATCCCTCCATGTTTCAGCAATGGCTGCTATATCTATTTTCTGATGTAATAGGGTGCTGGTTAATTTGTTGTTTTTTACCAGATTCAGACTTCTAGCATTTCCCATGAGAATTTTATAACCATACTTAGATCTAAGATGTTTAGTAGATAGTTGTCCCACTTGCCCCGCCTATCTAGTTTAAATGTGCATTAACGACTTTAGAGATTTTTTTCCCCAAGAACTTGCCATCCTATTTTTACTGAGATGTAAACCATGCCAGTTGTATAAGCTTAAGACATTGCTAATTTTTCCCAATGACTTATACATATAATGTTTTTTTAAGTGATCATTTTCTCAGCTATTCATTAAGTTTTTCAATTTTATCTTGTTTTGTCCTATTTGCTGTTGGAACTGGAAGAATTTCAGATAAACATGCTTCACACCCCCTTTTCTCAAGGGTAGTAACTTGCAATATGAAGTCGTTCTGGATGTCTTCTGATGTCAACCTATTTACACCATTTGTCCCTGCATGTATAACTACTATGGGGTTGCTGCCTGCTTGACTGATAATGCTAGGAGTCATTCATTCAATGTCCCTTATCCAAGCTCCTCTAAAGCTGAAGCACATCACATCATATTCTCTTTGTCTTGCTTGTATATATAAACATCTATATATTTCAGGATGGAATCCCCTGGTACTACAACCTGTCTGCTTTGATTTGTAACACTGGATCCATCAGCTTGCTCAATATCCATATTAAAATCTACTGTGCCATCTGTAGCAATGATATGTTGACTATTCCCATCATTAACTTGCCTTGAATCACCATTTAAACTTTGTTCATGTGGTGTATTACTACCCTGGGCAGTTTTGCTACTATTAGGGTGTTGCTTTCTGGTTATTTTATCTTATTCTGACTGGTTTCACAAGTGTGAACCTGAGCAGTAATCACATGTATATTTTTATGTTGATTGCACGCATGGTTTGTGGCACGTTGCCAGAAGCAGGTTGTGGAGGCACGGCACTGTTGTGGCCAATGCCCCACAGCTTTTAAAGGCTTGGCCCACTTTCCCTAATGGCATGGCATGCTGCTGCTGAAACTAGTTCAGCCAGAGTGACACAACCGTGAGACGTTTTAGTCACTGCAATCAGGGGCCACCTCATCATTGCAGCATCATCTGCTGCAATGAGGAGTGACCCCTCATTGCAGGGCTCCCTTGCTTTCCCTGCCTGTTTGCCAAGGGGGTGCCCAGCCCCCTCAGCATCATGTCCCCATCCCTGTTTTTTCTGCTGACAGGGGTGCCCAATCCCCGTCAGCATAATGTCACCCCCCCCACTTTTGTTGTGTGCCAATGGAGGTTCCCAATCCCCCATCAGCTACAGCTGCCCCCACAAAAAAAGAGTCCATTGGCACACTGGGAGCCCACCACAGCATGCCACATCCCCTGGAAAAAAAAAAGGTCTTGCAATTTTTTTTATTTTTTTCCCCTGTGAAAAATGGAAATGATCCCTCGCTGGTCTCCGTGCCCCCCTCTCGCAACCCATGCCCACCCACTGCGCACCCTGCCTTCCCACACACCCCACCCCATACTTACCTCTGGAGTCTGTCACAATGATCTTCAGTGGACCGGGGACACGTCTGCACTCTTCAAAGGTGACTGCGAATTGAGGATATGCCGGTTAGCTGTATAATGGAATAAATAGGGTTTTTTCAACTTTGATGCATATCTCAGTCATTTTTTGGAATTTTGGCACCAAATTTTCAACATGGGGTTTTTGGGAACCCTCCTCATGAATTCTGCCACTGTAATGGCATTAATGCACCTCAAAAGGTGATTTTTGCAGTCACTGCACGGAAACACCTTTTGGGACCAATTAACAAAAGACAGTGCCAGTGTTCATGAGGTGGGCACTTAAAAAACCTATGTTGCAAATTTGGTGGAAAAAATCCAAAACATGACTGTTTTATGAGCATGCGTTGGGCTGTTGCTACGCGCACATGTAACTTTGCGAATTTGAAATATTTCCGTGATAGATTTTCAACATTGGCATTTTTCCACACTTCCTTGTGAACAGTACAGCTGTCATTTTTCACATGATGGCCAAAATGTGTTTTCATACTTCCGGCGCAGAATAGCATGGTCATTGTGGGAAATCAGTGTTTGGGACAGATTACAAAAATGACAGTGACACTGTTCATGAGCAGAGGTCCCAAAATGCCTATGTTGACAATTGGGTGCTGATACTCCATAAAATGACTGTGTTACGAGCGTGCATTGTGCAGTTTGCACACTCGCTCGTAAGTTTGCGAATGTATAATATTTTCACTCCAGACTTTCAACATTGGCATTGTTCTGCACCTCTTTATGAACAGTACAGCTGTAATTGTTCAGATCCTGGCCAAAATGTATTTTCGCACTTCCGGTGCAGAATAGTGCAGTCACTGTGGAAAATCCATGTTCGGGACACATTATGAAAATGACAGTGACACTGTTCATTAGCAGAGGTCCTACAATGCCTATGTTGAAAATCTGGTGATGAAAGTCCATAAAATTAGTGTGCTGTGAGAGTGTGTTGCGCAGTTTCCACACACGCTCGTACCTTAGCAACTTTGCCATATTTTCACACCAGATTTCCAACATTGTCATTTTTCCACACCTCCTTATGAACAGTGCAGCTGTCATTTTTCACATCCTGGCTGAAAACTGTTTTCACTCTTTCGGTGCACAATACTGCAGTTGCTGTGGGAAATCAGTGCTCGGGACACATTAAGAAAATCACACTGACACTGTTCATGAGCAGAGGTGCTAAAATACGTATGTTGAAAATTTTGTGATGAAACTCCATAAAATGACCGTGTTATGAGAGTGCATTGTGCAGTTTCCATGCATCCTTGTAACTTCACAAATTAGTAATATTTTCATGCCACATTTTCAACACTGTCATTTTTCCACACATCTTTATGAACAGTACAGCTGTTATTTTTCACATCCTGGCTGAAATGTGTTTTCATGCTTTTGGCGCAGAATACAGCAGTCGCTGTCGGAAATCAGTGTTTGGGACAGATTAGGATCAAGTGAGTGGGGGGTGACCGAGCTCATCTGAGCTCTGTCAGGACTACTGCAGATTTTTTTGTGGGCAGAAAAAGGTGCCAATGCAGGCAGGAGCCCAGTACAAAAAGGCAGCCTGCTGCACCAGCAGAAATGGCACGAGTGAGTGAGTGAGAGAGGGGGAGTGACTGAGGACAATGGAGCTCTGTCGGGAGTGCTGCAGATTTCTTTCTGGGCATAAAAAGGTGCCAACAGAGGCAGGTACCCAGTACAAAAGGGCAGCCTGCACCGTCAGGAGAAACAGAATGAGCACATAAGACAGGTGGAGTGAGGAACCTCAACGGAGCTCTGTCAGGACAGCTGCAGATTTCTTTGTGGGAGAAAAAGGTGCCAACAGAGGCAAAAGCCCACTACAAAAGGACAGCCTGCAGCACCAGGAGAAACAGAATGAGCAAGTGAGACACAGGGAGTGCGCGACCTCAATGGAGCTCTGTTGTGACTGCTGCAGATTTCTTTGTGGGCAGCAAAAGGCAAATGCAGGCAGGAGCCCAGGACAAAAGGCCAGTCTGCAGTGCCTGCAGAAACAGAATAAGCGAGTGAGGGAGGGGGAGTGAGTGAGCTCAATGGAGGTCTATCATGACTGCTGCAGATTTCTTTGTGAGCAGAAAAATGTGGCAATACAGGCAGGAGCCCAGTATAAAAGGCCAGCCTGCAGTGCCCACAGAAGCGGAATGAGCGAGTGACAAAGGGGGAGTGAGTGACCTCAATGGAGCTGTGTCAAAACTGCTGTAGATCTCTTTGTGGGCAGAAAACATTGCCAATGCAGGCAGGAACCCAGTATAAAAGGGCAGCCTGCAGCAGCGGGAGACACAGAATGAGCGAGTGAGGGAGGGGGAGTGAGTGAACTCACTGGAGCTGTATTGGGACTACTGCAGATTTCTTTGTGGGCAGAAAAAGGCAGCAATGCACACAGGACCCAGTACAAAAGGGCAGCCTGGAGCACTGGGAGAAACTGAATGAACGAGTGGGGGGAGTGAGTGAGTGAGCTCAATGGAGCTCTGTCGGGACTGCTGTAGATTTCTTTGTGGGCAGAAAAAGGCAGCAAAGCACGCGGGGGTCCAGTACAAAAGGACAGCCTACAGCAGTGGGACAAACAGAAGGAGCGAGTGAGAGAGGGAGAGTGAGTGAGCTTAGCGGAGTACTATCTGCTGCATATTTCTTTGTGGGCAGAAGAAGGTGGCAATGCAGGCAGGGGCCCAGTACAAAAGGGCAGCCTGCAGTGCCGGCAGAAACAAAATGAGTGAGTGAGAAATGGGGAGTGAATGATCTCAATGGAGCTCTGTCGGGACTGCTGCAGATTTCTTTGTGGGCAGAAAAAGGCACCAACAGAGGCAGGATCCAACTACAAAACAGCAGCCTGCAGTGCCAGGAGAAACAGAATGAGCGAGAGAGACGGGGAGTGAGCAGCCTTAATGGAGCTCTATCGTGACTGCTGTGGATTTCTTTGTGGGCAGAAAAAGGCAGCAATGCAGACAGGAGCCCAATACAAAAGGCCAGCCAGCAGCTCCAGCAGAAATGAAATAAGCGAGTGAGAGAGGGGGAGTGAGCAAGCTCAACGGAGCTGTGTTGGGACTGCTGCAGATTTGTTTGTGGTTAGAATAAGCCACCAACGCAGGCAGGAGCACAGTACAACAGGACAGCCTGCAGCAGCTGGAGACACAGAACAAGCGAGTGAGGGAGGGGGAGTGAGTGAGCTCAACGGACCTGTACAAAAGACCAGCCTGCAGCCCCAGAAGAAACAGAATGAGCGAGTCAGAGACGGGGGGGGGGGGGGTGACCCACCTCAATGGAGCTCTGTCGGGCCAGCTGGGGATTTCTTTGTGGACAGAAAAGGGTGCCAATGCAGGCAGGAGACCAGTACAAAACAGCAGCCTGCATCACAGGAGAAACAGAATGAGCAAGTGACAGAGGGCCAGTGAGTGAGCTCAATGGACCAATGCAATCAACATTCGGCATCGACAAATGCTTGTTTGTTTTGCAGTAGGTATAAGTATTTGTATTTCCCTGACCAATCATTTAGTTTCTTCCTTTGCTTCCTTTGGTTCCAGTCAGTAACATCACAGAACAAAATAAAGTGGACAAAAATAAAGCGGCAAAAACAGTGTCACCATCAATACTGGCAGCACAAAATGAAGTGTGCCAGAACAATGCAGGCCACACGACATGCAGGTAGCAAACAATGTCCACAGCATGGAGACACTGCACTAGAACCACAGGGGCCAGGAGCACAAGCCAGCACAACATCTCCCCAGTCCTGTGTGTTGTGTGTGTTGCTGAGAACATGCTGGCTTGTGCTCCTGGCCCCTTGTATTACACATGGCCAGCCACATGGTGGCCATGGCCAACCTCTCCTCCAGTGGTTACCCCGGTGTACGTTCTCCATCACTCAGTAGTCTGGGTAGGGGTATCCCACCATGTGGGTGCCTGTGCCATTAGATTGCCTTGGTAGGTATCTAGTAGCCTGCTTCCCCCAGTAGTGATTACACCCTGCCCTGTTTCATCTGTGTGCTGATCCTGTGCACGGGTGCCTGCTGCTGTGTGTTCTAGTGTAGTACCTCCACATGGTGGATGTTGTTTGCTATCTGAATGTCATGTGGTCTGCATTGTTCTGGCACACTACATTATGTGCTGCCAATATTGATGGAAGCACTGTTTTTGCCATTTTATTTTTGTCCACTTTATTTTGTTCTGCGATGTTACTGACCGGAACAGCTTCCTTCTGTTGCTTTTCCAGCCAATTTAATTTGTGCTCTTATTTGTTATTTGTTCACTATCTAGACCAGGTTCCTCAATCAAAGTGATATTCTCCTGCACTAGTGCAATCAAGGGGGCATAAGTGTTCTGCACGGGGATATTAAACTCCATTTCCCTTTGACCCTTTTTGCATTTATTTTTGCTTGATACTGAGTTCCACTCTGTGTCACCCCCACAATCCTTTTTTCTGTGATGTTTAAGGGATTCTTCACTTAATTTAAAGCAAAGGCAAATTTTATTTTTAAGGCGCCCAATCCTGGAGGCTCTGGGCACTGTACAATTAAAATACAGAATATAAAAACTAAAAAATAATAAAAAAGGTATAAAACATGCATAGTATAAATAACTTAAGTAAAATATCATAGAACAGCAGACTATAACGGAAATTAGAACAGCTGCCTGCAAGACAGATAATATAAATTAGAACTGTCATTAAAAGACAGTGGGGACTATTACTGGATTAGCTGTATTAGTTGTTAGTTTCTGAGGCTGATTAATGTTATTCTGCTTAGGTTTTTGTAATCCAATAATTATGAGTTCTAACTCCTTAATACATTAATTTCCTTACATTGGTTACACTGTAGGCCTTCAAAACCAGTACCTGTTTCCAGGCTGAAGTTGATGCAGATAATACATGTCATAGCTACCTCTCCAGTACTCAACGTGACAATCCCCTCATTTATATCCATTTCATCTATAGGTTTAACTTCTTATAGCAAAGGATTAGGATTTTATGTACCTGTTGTTAGTCTATGGGTCCCTTGTCCCAATCATCCCCAGGGGACCCAACAGATGTGCAGATGTGCTTGTCTCTGCACGTGACCCCATGCACGCTCACCCCACTCACTAGTGGGGGACTAGAAATAGAGCCACGACCAGAAGTGCCTCTGCTTCCTACTTCTGGTTCCAGAGTTCAGTGCAAAGTACCAGAAAAGGTTTAAAAAGTAATTAAAACACCTACTCATGTGTAGGATTTGTTACCAGCTAGTAGCCTGTGTACTGGTTTCTTCAATGCTTCCTAAGACTAGGGAAAAGTGCAACAGTGCTGTGAGCTAGACAGAAACAGCCTTCCAGTGCCCCACAGTGCTTAGCCCTGTATCACAGAGTATGCTATAGGAGAGGATGGTATGTACTTATCTCGATCCTCCTCCTAGTGCTGTGCAAAATAGCAAATGCAATTACTCTTCAGTGGCAACTGTATCAGACCTCCTGCCACCAGATGCACACTATTATTCCAACTGAACTCAATTTCCTCCAATTATCTATGTGTATGTGTGAAAAGTTATATTTTTGGGTACCAGACACCCAACTAATCCAACTGTAAGAGCTGTGCACTGCTCGGCAGATGAGACGTTATCCAGGTAACAGACTTTCTTATCGCAAGTATAAAACATTATGCAAGTTCTTTGTTCACTGAGTTATCTGCATGATCAACTGGGTGTTCAGAGAGGTAACAAACTCCCAGTTGTTTAGGAAAGCTGTTTTATGTGTGTACTGGTGAATAAACCTTAAAGCCTGCAATGTCTGTCTCTGTGTAGTGTTTTGCCATCAGGTCAGAGTATTCTGCCAGAACCAGTTAACAAAGCAGCAGGACCTAATTGGACAGAATTGAGCCAAAGCAACTAAAGTTGTTCAGAAGAATGGGATGGTATAATGTTGGTGTGAAAACCAGTGCCCCCACATCTGAGCATTATACAGAATAACTTTCAGGCACTTCCACACCTGGACAGGACTGGGATTGCAGAGGTGGTCAAACCTACGTCCCCTCATTCTACAGTGGAAAGGGGTCTGAACTTGCATGACTGCATGATTGTGGGACATAAAGTGGATCGATATGCTTTGTGTTCTCTGTTAGTGCAGGTAAAAGCGGACCTCTTCCCAATATGGCCATCAGCGCAGGGCTGAAACTAGATGTCTCAAACTTCCTAGCCTCTCATGGGGGCTGGAGTGATTTTGTGCTGGACACAAAATCACATGGACATCTGATACAGTATGTGTGCACCCTGTATTTGGAAGCCTGATCTATGGCTAAAAAGTATGACCAGAAAGGTCTCGAAAAGGAAGAGGAGACCATTATGGTTTTCCAAAGAGGTAGCAAAGAAAGTGAAAGCCAAAAAGATTGCATTCAGGCAATACAAAAAGACACAGGCAGAAGGGGATAGGGAGAAGTACCAGGAGAAGCAAAGGGAGGCAGGGAGGTCAGTAAAGGAAGCCAAAGCTCAGACAGAAGAACACATTGCAAAATCAGTGGGTAGAGGACAAAACCTTTTAAGGTACATAAGTGAAAAAGAAAGGCAAAGGGAGGGATAGTGAGACTGAAGGGGAGGATGGGGCGGCGTGGAGGATGACAGCAGTAAAGCTGACATATTGAACAGGTATTTCTGCTCAGTCTTTACTGAGGAAGAGGAGGGTAATGGGTCTGAAGGGAGTACAAGGGGTGAGAATGGTGCAGAAATGGACACAAGTCCCTTTACATGAGAAAGGGTCCTGAAGGAACTGGAAGTAATAAGAGTTGATAAGGCAATGGGGCCAGATGGTGTGCACCCCAGTGTCCTTAAAGGACTAAGAGAGGTGGTGGCTGAACCTCTGGCTATCCTGTTTAGCTGATCACTGGAAACAGGGGAGGTACCCAAAGACTGGAGGACAGCAGATGTAGTCCACTTATACAAAAGTGGGAACAAAGAGGAAGCAGGAACTACAGACCAGTCAGCCTCACCTCGGTAGTGGGGAAGATCATGGAAGTACTACTGAAGGAGAGATTGGTGGAACATCTGGTTGTCAATGGACTACAGGACCCAAGGCAGCATGGTTTCACCAGGGGGAAGGCATGTCAGACCAACCTCGTTGAATTTTTTGACTGGGTGACTGGGTGGATCAGGGGAGGGCAGTGGACATGGCCTATCTGGACTTCAGCAAGGCCTTTGACACTGTGCTACATAGAAGACTATTACACAAACTGGGGAATATGGGTGTCGGCAGGACAGTAGTGTGGTGGGTAGGTAACTGGCTGGGTGGCAGGTCACAGAGGGTGGTGGTAAATGGCTGTCACTCCACAGAGGGAAGAGTGACAAGTGGGGTACCACAGAGATTAGTGCTGGGACCGGTCCTATTCAACATCTTCATCGGTGACATTGCACAGGACCTAGAAGGCACAATTTCACTGTTCGCTGATGACACAAAGCTCTGTAACAGAGTAGACACACCAGAGGGTGTAGACAGAATGAGAAGGGACCTGCAGAAACTTGAAGAGTGGTCAGGGGTTTGGCACTTGAAATTCAATGCAAAGAAGTGCAACATAATGCGTATGGGGCACAAAAGCCCTGGCACAATATATCAGTTGGGGGGTGAGGATATAGCATGCACCAAGCAGGAAAGGCATCTTGGGGTTATCATCTCTGATGATCTCAAGGTAGGGAAACAGTGTGACAAGGCAGCAGGTAAAGCAAATAGGATGCTGGGGTGCATAGGCAGGGGCATCACCAGCAGGAAAAGGGAGGTCATAATTCCACTATACAAGACACTAGTAAGGCCCCACCTGGAGTACAGTGTACAGTTCTGGAGACCATACCTACGTAAGGACATAGACAGGGTAGAGAAGGTTCAGAGGAGGGCAACAAAGATGGTGCATGGATTGCATCACAAGTCCTATGAAGACAGGTTGAAGGAACTGAACATGTACTCCCTGGAGGAGAGGAGGGAGAGAGGGGATATGATAGAGACATACAAGTATCTTACAGGGAGGAACAGGGTGCAGGAATACACTATTTTTAAGTGAAAAAGATGTTCCAGGACTAGAGGGCATGGGATGAAGTTGGAGGAGGACGATTCAGAGGAAACGTGAGGAAGAATTTCTTCACAGAACGGATGGTGGACAAGTGGAACACCCTGCCAGAGAAGTGGTGGGGCTGAAATAATCACGGGATTTAAGAATGCATGGGCTAGACATAAAGGAATTCTGGAGGTCAGGGGTAAGGGGCAACAGACTTCTAGGAAAACATAAACTGAACTTACAAGCTCAAATGGGCAGACTGGGTGGGCCATAGGCCCTTATCTGCCGACACTGTCTATGTATCTATGTATCTATGTATCTATGTATCATAGCCACCCTGTATGTTGCCCTTCAAGCAGTGGCATCAGAGGTCTTAACTTTGAGAAAGGAGCTGGGATCTAAAATCCTTGATGTGGGTGAGCTGCAGAGCTGTCTGGAACTCAAAATCTAGAGGGTCCTCAATGAAGCTCAGATTGAATTGCATTGTACTGTACAGGATAAGGAGAATCTGAAAAAGGATTGTGAAGGGATTTTACAGGGTAAAAAGCATGCATTACAAATCAATGATTTACTGACTAGTATGAATGATACATTGCAGAGTAAGAATGAGGAGCTGTATGATAAGCTGGGAAAGTGCCAGGAAGCATTGGAGAGGGAGATTAGGGAAAATCGCAAAGTGAGCACCACAGACAGAGTTTTTCAAGATCATGTGAGTAAGAGACAGTACAAAGGCAGAGTAAATCACTTGCAATGTCAAGCCAAGATGGTGAAATTATGCCAACAGTTGGGGATCCTGAAGGGTCATGTGGTAGCTATGCTGTACCCTCCACCCATAGACCTGACATCATTGGAAGATGACAACAGCAATGATGGAGAAATCTAAGATGGAGGTCCTTGGGACCCTGGTGGATGAAAGCTTCGACCTCCACTGGTTGCAGCTTTAAATAAGCAGGAGTAGAAAGAGGTAGAAATGATGAGCAATTTAGCAATCACAAAGGCCAAGGTCTCTGAGGCACAGTCCACAGTGGTTCGACAGGCCGTAACCGACATGCCTAAAAAGGAGGTGGAGAAACAAACCCTCATTCAGGGCATGACCATGGCCACAGCCAAAGCTGTCATCAAAACCATGACATCTGAGTGGGAGGGGCATTCCCCAAATGCTCTGCAGTCTGCACTGGCCATCCAAACAATAGTGGACAAAGTGGGCCACATGGGCCCTAATGACAATCTGAGCTGTCATTTGGAAAAAGTGAAAAGTCACTGTGAAATGCTTAGCCTTCCAACCGAGCACAGAGTTCAGGTCCTGAGACAAACTGTCAACCCAATGTTTTGGGCCAAACTGTCCAAATGCTTTGGTCTAACAATGAAGTCAAATTTGACACTGTTGCCGCAGCCCTCCTGTTAGTGAACAACCCCAACCTCATTGATGTAATGCTAGCCCATCTGATTAAGTAGTATGCCAAGAAATGCCTGCCCAGTATGACAGGTGGCTGTGACTGGTCCACCAACCCAGCAAGACCATGGCCTGGGAGGACTTGGACTGAGACCCAATTGAGTACAAAAGCTTGTTTTTTGAAAAACATGCAACTGGCCCTCGATGAAAAAGTGGAAGCAGCGGTCTTCCCAACAAGAGACTGCTTCCATAATATTTTGCAACGGGTGGAATGAGCCTTCCAAATTTACATCCAGGACCTGACATCAAAGACCAAAGTAGCTGTGGTGCAGCCCGGCACCGAACCATCCACCAACAATGTGGTGAGAGGAAAATCCAAGGAGTTCCAACAGGACAAGGCCTCCAACCAGAACTTGGGGGGGGGGGGCAAAACTAGAACAACAAAAAGTATCAGCCCAAATCAACCCCACAGGGCTAAGAGGGATATAAAGGGCAAAGACCCAGCCCTTTTTACAAGGAACTAGCCAAAGAGAACAATTGGTTCTGGGAATTCATGGCAAAGATTCAGTCAGTAGCAATGAACCTACCAACATTGCATTGCTAACACAGACTGTGGCTGAAGAAATGCCTGAGGAGACTGACAGGCCCCAAAAGCAGAAATCTCCCTTCACGGAGGTACAACGAATGCCCACGATGTGAGCCCCATTGGCGGTCAAAGCCAGGATGAATCTGACTGACTGTGCCAGGTCCGGGTCCAAATCATCACTACTGTAGTGACTGATGATTCCAGACATCCTTGTGTGGAAGTGCTGGTTGGGGGCTGCTGGCTTGAATTACTTCTAGGCATGGGCACCGTCATTTCTCTATTGCATCAAGATGATTTACAACTGTTGCCCTGGTTAACAGGGAAATCTACATCAGCCTCAACCATCAAGGGGACTGTAGTAACAACTTGCAGGTCCAAGCCAATACCAATGGTCATAGGTACCTTGGAAGTGAAGCACTGTTTTGACCTAATGGTGTTACATCATCAGCAGCGCATTCTGGGAGTTAACTTCCTTGCATGCTATGGATGTGTGGTAGACTTAGCCAACCAACTATAGCTCCAAATGCCAGGCTATTCATCTCTGATTCACACATAGTGGCTGCAGTAAAACCTAATGATGCAGACTATGACATCATAGTTATGCTGCAGAACCATGAACTGTTTCCCAAGCACAAACCAATTGTGGAGAGGCATCAAGCAGCCTTTGTAAAACACAGACATGACTGTGGGAGAATGAATACACTCATCCAAGTGACTGGTGATGAGCCACCCAGACAGAGGCAATATCCATTTCCTGTAGAGGCAATACACTTCCGGAGGGCAAACATTGACTCTCTCCTGAAGCAAGGGGTTCTTAGATCCTGTATTTCCACAGTCATCTCTCCCATTTGGCCAGTAATGAAGCCCAGTAACAGCTGAAGGCTCAACCATTGACTACAGGAGACTTAATCAAGTCACCCTCAGTTGTGCATCTACTGTGGCATCTGCCCCAGACGTGCTCAAACTTCTAAAACCTGAACATAAGTGGGTTCAGCACTTTGGACATCTCCAGTGGGTTTTGATCTCTTCCAATGGCCCCTGACAACCAATACAAGTTTACCTTCCCCTTTGAGTGAAGACAGTACATGTAGAATTGCCTCCTGCAAGAATCCGACAACTCACCCTCCCTCTTTCACATCCATATGAAAGAAGCCATTCAGAACATCTCAACACCACATTGCCTCTTGCAGTATGTGGATACATAGATACATAGATACATAGACAGTGTCGGCAGATAAGGGCCTATGGCCCACCTAGTCTGCCCATTTGAGCTTGTAAGTTCAGTTTGTTTTCTTAGAAGTCTATTTCCCCTTACCCCTGACCTCTAGAATTCCTTTATGTCTATCCCATGCATTCTTAAATCGCGTGATTGTTCTCAGCTCCACCACTTCCTCTGGCAGGGTGTTCCACTTGTCCACCACCCGTTCTGTGAAGAAATTCTTTCTCATGTTTCTCTGAATCGTCCTCCTCCAACTTCATCCCATGCCCTCTAGTCCTGAAACATCTTTTTCGCTTAAAAATAGTGTTTTCCTGCACCCTGTTCCTCCTGCAAGATACTTGTATGTCTCTATCATATCCCCTCTCCCTCCTCTCCTCCAGGGAGTACATGTTCAGTTCCTTCAACCTGTCTTCATAGGACTTGTGATGCAACCCATGCACAATCTTTGTTGCCCTCCTCTGAACCTTCTCTACCCTGTCTATGTCCTTACGTAGGTATGGTCTCCAGAACTGTACACTGTACTCCAGGTGGGCCTCACTAGTGTCTTGTATAGCGAATTATGACCTCCTTTCCTGCTGGTGATGCCCCTGCCTATACATCCCAGCATCCTATTTGCTTTACCTGATGCCTTGTCACACTGTTTCCCTACCTTGAGGTCATCAGAGATGACAACCCCAAGATCCCTTTCCTGCTTGGTGCATGCTATATCCTCACCCCAACTGATATATTGTGCCAGGGTTTTTGTGCCCCATATGCATTATCTTGCACTTCTTTGCATTGAATTTCAACTGCCAAACCCTTGACCATTCTTCAAGTTTCTGCAGGTCCCTTCTCATTCTGTCTACACCCTCTGGTGTGTCTACTCTATTACAGAGCTTTGTGTCATCAGCGAACAGTGAAATTCTGCCT
The DNA here is from genome assembly GCA_016271365.2 of Neoceratodus forsteri. Taxonomy (NCBI): domain Eukaryota; kingdom Metazoa; phylum Chordata; order Ceratodontiformes; family Ceratodontidae; genus Neoceratodus; species Neoceratodus forsteri. The sequence goes on along the minus strand of CM057453.1, from coordinate 1,207,734,688 downwards.
TCTAGATCCTGTGCAATGTCACTGATGAAGATGTTGAATAGGACCGGTCCCAGCACTGATCCCTGTGGATTCCCACTGGTCACTCTTCCCTCTGTGGAGTGACAGCCATTTACCACCACCCTCTGTGTCCTGCCACCCAGCCAGTTACCTACCCACCACACTACTGTCCTGCCCACACCCATATTCCCCAGTTTGTGTAATAGTCTTCTATGTGGCACAGTGTCAAAGGCCTTGCTGAAGTCCAGATAGGCCATGTCCACTGCCTCCCTGATCCACCTCCTAGTCACCCAGTCAAAATTCAATGAGGTTGGTCTGACATGACCTCCCCTGGTGAAACCATGCTGCCTTGGGTCCTGTAGTCCATTGACAACCAGATGTTCCACCAATCTCTCCTTCAGTAGTGCTTCCATGATCTTTCCCACTACGAGGTGAGGCTGACTGTCTGTAGTTCCCTGCTTCCTCTTTGTTCCCACTTTTGTATAAAGGGACTACATCTGCTGTCCTCCAGTCTTTGGGTACCTCCCTGTTTCCAGTGATTGGCTGAACAGGATAGCCAGAGGTTCAGCCACCACCTCTCTTAGTTCTTTAAGGACCCTAGGTGCACCCATCTGGCCCCATTGCTTTATCAGCTCTTATTACTTCCAGTTCCTTCAGGACCCTTTCTCGTGTAAAGGGACTTGTGTCCATTTCTACCATTCTCACCTTGTACTCCCTTCAGACCCATACCCCCCTCTTCCTTAGTAAAGACTGAGCAGAAATACCTGTTCAATATGTCAGCTTTACTGTTGTCATCCTCCACACGAGCTCCCATCCTCCCCTTCAGTCTCCACTATCCCTCCCTTTGTCCTTCTTTTCACTTATGTACCTGTAAAGGTTTTGTCCCCTTTAACCACTGATTTTGCAATGTGTTCTTCTGTCTGAGCTTTGGCTTCCCTACTGCCTTCCTGCCTCCCTTTGTTTCTCCTGGTACTTCTCCCTATCCCCTTCTGCCTGTGTCTTTTGTATTGCCTGAATGCAATCTTTTGGCTTTCACTTTCTTGCTACCTCTTTGAAACATAATGGTCTCCTCTTTCTTTCCTCTTGCTAACCTGCTTAATGCATAATTCTGTTGTTCTTATAATCCCCATTTTAAATACTGCCCACTGTTTCTCAATCCCTGATTCCTGTCCCATTCCCCTTAATGCCTCTTTCAAGCATCTCCCCATTTTCCCAAAGTCTGCCCCCCTAAAATCCAGGATACGTGTTTTTGTGTGGTTTGGTTCTGCTCTTTCTGTGATTTCAAACCACAATGACTGGTGGTCACTGTTACCCAGGTGCTCCCCCACTGTTACCCCCATCACACTGTCCCTGTTTGTGAGCACAAGATCAGTATTGCCTTCTGCTGAGTTGGTTCCATGACCAGTTGCTTGAGGAAGGCACCTGAAGGAGTCCAGGATAAATCTCGCCCTAGTTGATGCTGCTGCTGGGATGCTCCAGTCCACGTCTGGTATATTGAAGTCTCCAACCAGTACTACCTCACCCTTGTCTGCCATCCTTTGGATGGCTAGCATCAACTCCTATCTGTTTCTTCCTCCTGGGCTGGTGGTCTATAGACCACACCTGTGCGGATGGCTGGCCCCATTTTCCTTTCCAGCTTAACCCACAGTATCTCTCCTCCATTTTGTTCCTCCTGGATCTGTGTGGCCCTTATGTCATTTTTCACATACAGTGCCCTCCTCCTCCTTCCTGCTTGCTCTGTCTCTTCTGAATATGTTGTAGCCAGGTATGGCCATCTCCCAGTCATGGTTATCATTACACCAGGTTTCAGTGATGGCCACAATGTCCAGGTCTGACTGTACCATGACAGCCTCCAGATCTTCCATCTTGTTGCTAAGGCTCCTGGCACTTGCACACATGGCTTTCCATGATTTGACTTCCTAGACTGCTTCACTGTTCTACTCAGCCCCTTCCTTGGTTGTCATTTATCCCTGGTTCTCCTTGCTGTCTGCCCTTCTGCTGAATTTTGCCCCTTTTCTGCTTATCCACCTTTTGGACACTAATCTCCATCTTTTGCACACTGCTTTGCAGAGATAGCCACTCCTCTGGTTCACTGGTTCCATTACTAGCTGTGGGGGGTGAGCAAGTAGGTACCGTCCTTGCTGGCCTGCCACCCCCCTTTGCTAGTTTAAATGCTTGTCAATGTAGCATTTAAACTTATCATTGAGTGCTTGGATTCCCCTCCAGGATGGATGCAGGCCGTCAGGCTAGATAAACCTCCATCCCTCCAGATGGGTCCCCAGTCACCAATGAATCCAAACCCTTCCTCACAGCACCAGTTCTTCAACCATGAGTTAAAGTTCCTGGTGCATGCACTCCTATATCTCCTTGCCTCTCACAGGTAGTACTTCTGAGAAAGTGACAGAAGTAGCTACTTGCTTGAGACCCCTCCCCAGTTTCCTAAACTCTTCCTGAACTTCCTTTGGCTCCCCATTTGCCAAGTCATTAGTACCTAGGTGGATAATGACATCCAGCTCACCCTCCTGTCTTGCCTTCCCAGTGAGCCCCAGTATCTTCCTTCCATCCCTCCATGCCGTGGCACCTGGTAGGCACCTCACCTCCCTGTCCTCCCCCTCCTGTGTTCCTAGCTGGATCCCTCTTATGATGGAGTCCCCCACCAGGATTCGCTTCCTCCTCCTCTGTGGTCCACTGCTTTCCCTACTGAGGTCACCTCCTTGCCTAACCTCCACATCCTTTCCTTCCACTTCCCTGGGTACCTCTATTTGGTTGTCCTCATTTGCCAGTGTGGCATATGAGTTCTTGAGAGGAATAGGATCTGGGATGTGCCTCTGCCTGACGATCTCCTTCTCCTAGCATCCATGACTTTGGAGAGTCATCTAAAACTCTTGGATGAGCTTTTGGGCCTACTGCAGAAAGAAGGCCTCAAATTCAACCCTGCAAAAGTACAGTTACGTCAGAGAGCAGTTTCCTTTCTGGGTCTGCGCATAACCACTGACGGCAGAAACCTTGCCCTGGACAAGGTTCAGAGCATCCAGGATTTCCCACTTCCAACAAGTGTGGCTACTCTGAGATGTTTTCTGGGTATAGTCAACTACTCAAAGGACTTCATTTGCAGTTTTGCACAAAAGGCCCCACCTCTGCATGAGTTATTGAAGAAGGATGTCTCCTGGCATTGGGGACCTGGGCATGCAGCTGCTGTCACTTCTCTGAAAAAGGCATTGGCCTCAGCCCCAGCTTTGGTCAATCCAAATACAGATCTTCCATTCCATTTAGAAACTGTCACCTCTGAGGCAGGCATGTCAGCAGTTTTGGCACAAAGGAAAATGGGAGTCTTAGGCCCATTGCCTGTACCTCCCAAATATGTTCCCCTGTGGAACAGAAGTACTCTTTGTGTGAGAGAAACCTTTTGGCAACTTTTTGGGCTGTCAAGCTCTTCACCTACATTATAGGATTTTCCCCTATAGTGTTACACACCAACCATACCCCAACCCACTTTCTGATGAATGACAGAATCAAAAATGGAAATGTGTCTAACATCAGACTCACTCATTAGTCACTGCTGCTGCAAGATCATGACATCATTGATCTTCCTGTCAAAATGCCATCCATTTTGGCACATGGTCTCCTGTACCCAGGAGAACAACATAAATGTAGCTTAGAGCCACCAATTCTACCAGATCCAGGCTAATTTCTGCCAGCTACACAGGGGATCTTAATGGATCCCACATTTTGCCATGTCTTCACAGATGGGTCCTCCTCATACTTCGAGGGAGAACAAATAGCAGGCTTTGGGGTCCTGGTTCTGACTACAGCAAGAGGCGCCATTGAAGTATACAGGAAGTGTACCATTCAGTCTTCACAGTATGCAGAACCTGCTGCTGTGGCATGTGCCCCAGAAGTAGTCCAAGAGGGAAAACAAGATACCATCATCTTTTTTAATTCCTCATGGGTGTGTAACTCTTTCCGTTTCTTCCATTTTGGAGAACACATGATTTTGCCTCATCACAGGGTACTCCAGTAAAATACAGGGATCTGTTCATCTACATTGTCAGCCTTGCTGAGCAATTCCTTTTCAGGCTGTACATTCACAAGGTACTGTAGAGGTCCACTCTAGGGCTAGACCCTTTCATGACCAGAATGACTGAAGAGACACCTTTGGCACAGTATAAGTGGCTCAATAGGTGGCACACTCACCTCTGAGGCCAGGAGATCAGAGGGCTGTGAGTTCAGTTCCCACATCTGGCACTTGGGTTAATATCCCAATACTGACACTGTAGTATAACATGAGGGGGTGCTGCACTTTTGAGGTGCCATCTTTTGGATGAGATGTTAATCTGAGGTCCCATCTGCCTGAATTGGTGGTAGTTCAGGTGGATGTTAAAGATCCCATGGCAGTTATCGAAAAGAGTAGGGGTATGTTTATTTAAAAACAAAACATATGTACAGACTGTGTTTGGAACAAAATAGAAATACAGCAGTATTACAAAATTTCAAAACAGAAAAACACCAAAGGTTTGAAGAAAAGGCAAACATAAATTGAAGAAAAACATTTCATAAGGAAATAACACAGTAAATCAAAAGAAATTCCAATAACGTTCCCATATGTTTGTTTTAAGAGTTTTCCTTTCTCCCTCTTTAAAGCAATCAAGGTAGTTCAATATTTTCGAAAATAAGTCTTCGGGGGTTAAATAACGTTGCTGAAATAAAAACCAACATCTGACCTGCCATACCCAGTATAATATTACAATTGCCACAATATTCAAAGTACTATAATTACAAGATGCCCAAGTATCTGGAAAAAGACCAAAAAAAAGAGCTCTCTGATCCCATTGACGCCATACTTTACTCCAGAAATGTCGGCGCCATAAAAACCAAAAATGAAGGATAAATGGACAGGAGAAATATAAATGAAACATTGTGTCTACCGAGTCTGTACAAGAATCTCGGAAACAATATCTCTCTGATATTTGCTTGTGCTTCAGATTACCATGTACATTTATTCTACCGTGTACCCCATACCAACCAATATCCCACATTGTTATAGGGATGCATGGATCAACTAAACGATTACCAATCTATGTCTGCTCTATTGGTGTAAAATCTGGAAAAACGTTTTCTGTAAATTGAGATGTAACTATATTTGCATATAACTGTTTTCTGGTGAGAGTTTTAATCATCTGTACTGTTACATGCCATGTCTTTAACGTGTCAAACGTTATCGCCCAATCCGAAGATAAAACATATCGTCTTTTATTTTTATGTAGAAAGACACCTACACTCCATTCTTGAAAAATCCCAGTGAGGGACATATGTACAAGAGGAATCCAAAGTCGTCAGAGATTCTGTAACCAAAGGTTTCAAATTAGTAGTAAAAAAAATGGAATAGAAGAACACTATCGGGTGAATCATAGTTACACCTCCCTGTCGATAAGACTGTAGTAAAATATTACGTTTAATTGGATTTAGACGGCTGCCCCAAAAACAAGAAAAGAAAAGACTAAGAAGAGGTACGAAGAAACATCTAGGTAGCGGAAAAACATGTGCCACATGTAAAAAAATGGGTAATAAACAGGTTTTAATCAAAAAAATACGTTTCTTTTTACTGAGATACCATTTGTTCCACCTACATACCCTTTCCCTGCCTTTTTTTATACACAGTTCCCAATTATATTTAGCCATATCCGCAACACCGAAATAAAGTCCTAATAGTTTGTGCGGGGAGTCTACTATTCGGATACCAGCAATCGAGACAACACTCTCGATAGACACAGTCAAATGAAAACGTACACTTTTTTGTAAATTTAAACTAGAGTCAGTAACTGACAAAAAGACCGGTAATACTGTACATAATAGGTGGCCTACTGAGACAGTAGGGACAAGAACGCATAAGTCATCTGCATAACAAATTACTTTTGGAATATTATTATCTTGATCTGAAAGGCCTAGGAGTCTTGGAGATTTAGAAAGAAGCCGAATTATGGGGTCTAAGGCAATAACAAATAATAAAGGACTTAAAGGGCAACCCTGTCTTACCCCCTCAATGGATATAGCAAGGGGAACCAATTCTACCATTAATATATGGTCTAACATAAGCTAAAGAATAACATAAAAGAAGCCAATTAACAAAAATGGTTGGAAACCCATAAGCTTTAAGTGTCAACCAAATAAACTCCTGAGAGATACTATCAAAAGCTTTAGAGAGGTCAAAATTGAATAAATAACCCTGAAGAGCTCCCTGCTGACCCTGGGAAAACAATTCTCTAAGTAGTAGTAAGGCATCATGAATGGATCTGCCGGTGACTGAACAATATTGGGATGAGGAAAGCAAAGATGGTAAAAGTTTAGAAATCCGATTCCCCAACAATTTAGAAAAAATCTTATAATCAGTATTAAGTAAGGTAATCGGCCTCCAATTTTTCAAGTCACATCTATCTCCTTTCTTATATAAAAATAACATTAGCCCTTCATACATTTGGTTTGTCAGTCGATCTTCCTGCAGAAAGGCATTAAAAATAGCCAGTAACTGATTTGGCATACATTGCCATAAAGATTTATAAATTTCTGCTGAAAGACCATCTGACCCAGGAGCTACCCTATCCTTAAAACTGAAAATAACCTGCCTCACCTCCTTAGAAGTAAAAGGCACCAGAAGTTCATACTTCTGTGATGCCGTTAAAGCTGGTACATCCAATGTCTGTAAAAGGAATGTCATGTCAGGCGACTCAACAACAGGAGTCTCAAAAGTTTTTTGATAAAATCCGTTACATATTCCATAAGTTTGTTTTGTCCGGTAAGTATATGTTGTTGATCATCTCGCAATTGATATATTTGTTTACTATTAAATTTTTCTGTATTCACCTCAAAGGGATTGAATTGGCACTGCGTCCCGGTGGTACGATATTTTTGTTCAAAAAGAATAGTTTTTTGTCTATTATATTGTTCTTTAGCTAGAGCAATTTTAACCTCTTTTATGCGAGCAGAGCAATCAATATTATATATGTGGGATTTAGAGAATAGTTCCAACAACTCTGCTCTTAAAAGGCTAGAAGTATGATGTCTTGTATCAGCTAAAAATCTAGCATAATATTTGAAATAAGATATCACATATAATTTAGTATCATTCCACCATTCTATAATGGAATCATAAAGGATCTCCACAGAAATACGGTCTATAATTAGGTCCCAAAATCCTTTGTGAAACTCAGGAAGTGATAGTAGAGATGAATTCACTCTCCAAATCCCAGGACCCTGTGCTAAAACTTCTCTTAATGGTATCCGTAAACCTATTAAATTGTGGTCTGAGGTAGCCATAGGTGTGGTGACACCCGTCGCGACCCCAACAGTTTGGGAACAAAACCAAAAGTCTATTCTGGAGGTTAATTTTCCTTTTGAAAAGGTAGGTAACCGGGATTGGGTTAGTATATCAATTAGATTCGTCTCTTTAATAATAGTGTGTAAAGCAGAAGCATCACAATAAGTTTTCTTATTTGGGGGGATATCTAAGCTGGTATTAAAATCTCCACCCCATAAAATAGTCCGGTTAGTTAATAAAAATGGTTTAATCAAACGGAGAAGTTGAACTCTGGCAGCTTTTTGTTGTGGTGCATAGATATTAATAAGTCTATATGGTGAGTCATACCATAAAAGGTCTAATAGTAATACTCTTCCAGGAACTAAATCTACTATGTTTTGCAAAAGGAAAGTTGAAGAACGAAAACAAAAGCCCACACCAGAACAGAGATCTTGCCCTAAAGACCAATAGGAGGGCCCCACACCCCAATTCCGTGAGGCTGTTGTGACTTCCTCCATCGTATACAGTCTAACGTCTTGTAACAAGTAAACATCATAAGTTAATACAAAATCACACATGCCCCCACAATGCAAAGCATCATGGGCTGCATATGCAAATCACCACAGAATGTTATGCTGGTCCAACTTTAAGCAGAGTTGCATGGTGCCAAAAGGCCTCTCACACAGTTTGCAAAGGATGCTAACAGAAGACATAGACACGAGTTTCATCCTACCAGGACTCATCAGTATGCCTTGTCTGTTTGACACCCCAGTGGAATGGACCAGCTACCCTTAAGGCAGTATACCTTGGATATATTGTGGTGAACCCATTAAAATAAAAACTATTTAAAGACAAAAAAGAACCTCACAATAGCAAACACTGAGGCAAAGGTTACCGAAGGAGCATTTGGCTAGGAAGCCAAGTTTCAAAAGAAAAATACAAAAATCACACATGCCCCACAATGCAAGCATCATGGGCTGCATATGCAAATCACCACAGAATGTTATGCTGGTCCAACTTTAAGCAGAATTGCATGGTGCCAAAAGGCCTCTCACACAGTTTGCAAAGGATGCTAACAGAAGACATAGACATGAGTTTCGTCCTACCAGGACTCATCAGTATGCCTTGTCTGTTTGACACCCCAGTGGAATGGACCAGCTACCCTTAAGGCAGTGTGCCTTGGATATATGTGTGAATTTGTATTTTCTTGAAACTTGGCTTCAGCCAAATGCTCCTGGTAACCTTGCCTCAGTGTTTGCGCACAGAGGTTCTTTGTCTTTTAAATAGTTTTTTATTTTAATGGGTTCACCACAATATATCCAAGGCACACTGCCTTAAGGGTAGCTGGTCCATTCCACTGGGGTGTCAAACAGACAAGGCATACTGATGAGTCCTGGTAGGACGAAACTCGTGTCTATGTCTTCTGTTAGCATCCTTTGCAAACTGTGTGAGAGGCCTTTTGGCACCATGCAATTCTGCTTAAAGTTGGACTAGCATAACATTCTGTGGTGATTTGCATATGCAGCCCATGATGCTTTGCATTGTGGGGGCATGTGTGATTTTGTATTTTCTTGAAACTTGGCTTCCCAGCCAAATGCCCTTCAGGGTAACCCTTGCCTCAGTGTCTACGCATCATAAGTTAAACTTTGTAACACTGAAAAAGTTGCAGTACGTTTGTATTGAGACTGAATACTATTAACATTTAGACTGGCTAATCGTAAAAAAGACATAAGCAAAAGGAAAAAAGAAACCACTGAAAAAAATAACCACCTCATTTCTTTTTCTTTGTCCTGACTAATTTTTTCCGCACAGGAATCCCAGAAGTAGTAGCTACTGGCAATGATACTGAAGTAGCCATGGAAGGATGGGAAAGAGAGGATTCGTCTAACTCTTCCTCTTCCATGGCATCACCCCAACTTTGTAATGGGTCATATGGATTAGAAACCGGGATGGGAGGTATAGATACTGGGTCTACCTGTTTGGTAGAGTGAAGACAGCGAGGTGCTGGCGGGGGTTGTGAATTATCTCCGAATTCCACAACGTCACTTACCGGGAGAGAAATTGGTTGGTCCAAAATATGGACTGAAGCACTAGAAATGGTGGGCAACGCACTGTACACGGAATCTCCATGGATTCAGGGGTTTAGGGGATTAACCATATCTGGTAAAATCTCAGAAGGATGAGAAATCTTTGGAGATGAGAGGCCTTTGTCCTCACTTCTAACGATGTGCACTGAGCTTTGGGGGGGGGGTTGTGCAGTAGCTGAGGATTTGGCTATATATGCATAATGTTCAGTATAATCTGTGGTATTATGGGCCGCCCACGGACATGTTTCAAAAATGTGTGAAAGATCACCACACAAGTTACAAGTGGGGGGATCTTGCAGGATAATACCGAATGACCCAGCATACCACAAGAAGCACACTTTAATTGATCACAGTCAGAACTTAAATGGGATAACGAGCCGCATCTGTAACAGGAACGCGGTTGATCTGGATAAAACAATACACCCCGGTCCCTGCCGAGATAGAAGCAATTAGGGAGGTGTTGTACCCCGGCCTCAGTAATCTTAAGTTGTACATTAAATTTCCACCCTCCTGTCCAAAACCCATTATCATCAATTACAGCATGTGGAACACCAGTCACTGTGCAGCGTTGTTCTAGCCAATATACAATGTCCAACACATTAACTCCTTCATTTTGAAAGAGAACAGTTACAATTTTGGCCGTTGGTCTGGTAAGAGGAATGACCACAAAATATTTCCAAACTGAGTCTGTCCGAGCGGTGTAATAAGCTGCCCAAAATTTATCTAATAATGCAGCAGTTCGAAAGGAAACATCAAAATTTCGATCTCCCGAAGAATGAATGAAAGCATAGACATCTGTGGGGTGAATCCCTAAAGAATCGATTATTAAGGTTTTACCCACATAATGACGGTCAGGGAGGAGTTCCATACCCCCTTTGTAATGTATGTGGGCAACAAAACGTTTTCTAACCAGTGTAGCTACATTTTTGAAAAGGGAAGCAGAACTAACTGGCTTAGTAGCTTGTTTTTGGGGGGGGTTGGATGGAACAGTACCTGTAGTGCTAACAGTGTTAGAGTCCCGTATTGTGCACCGACCGTGCTGTAGAGGTGCCGATGTAGAGGTTTCCAATATCACAGGAGTCGTCGCCTCTGGTGCTCCGGATTCCCTATCGTCGTTTTCCTGGTTGAAAAAGTCCATTTTCGGCTGTAGCATACTCGAGCTCCTGGGTTCAGCAGAGGAAGGCGGAAGTGATGCGTCTTTCCGGTCCGTCTCCGAAATTGGTCCCTGCATTGACAGTTGTGCAGAGAGACGTTCCGTCTGGCTTGTAGGTCCTGCTCCCGGCAATGGAACTGAGGGATCTGGTACCCATGCTTCGGGGATCCGAATCCAACCCACCACCTGCAGTGCTCTCTCCGGGGACCAGGAAGCATAACAGGCTGAAAAGGGGAAAGAGACCCCTTCCATCTCTGAAACCGGAACTTCAGCAGTTACATCAAGCAGGTCAGCAGTATTCTGTTTACCACTTTTTTTTGCCATACCAGTACAAACTACTTGTCCGTTTTCTGGACGTTTTCATTTTATCTTCCTCTGTCGTTACGGTCATAAGATCCATATTCCTGTCTGTGTTGTCCATTATATTCGACTGAAGTATTTCCTCATTGAGTGCTGTAGGACCGGATTGTAGTTCAGTAGCTGAATGAAATGCAACCTCCTCAAGCATTGCATTAGGTTCCTTGGGACCATCGTCCACCACCTCCACTCCTGCCATCGACTGAGACATTCTGAGCCGAGTCCAGACGTCTCATGGGAAGGGTTCCCCACCCCTCAGAGTAGGGGAATTTCCCCGGTGTCCTGGCCAAATTTCCTCTCATTCACTAAAAATACCACCAACAGCTTAATCTGGTTCAGTTTCAGTTGCTTGCCATCTGAATTCCCCTCCCCCCGTAACCCCTGAAAAAGGGACTTCTAGGCCCAGTGTGCTTACCGGGTCAACAAAATTTAACAACAGCAACAACAACCTTGGCTAAGGATGGAGTTCGATGGAGGGGGTGTGTGGACAATGCCCCCCTCCCATGGAGGCACACATAGTAGCTGCCCTGCAACAAGACCAAAGTAGTCCCTCTGGACCTCAGTGCAGTACAGAGGGCAGATCCAAAGATGAAATAGGTATATGATTACTTCTCCAAAGACACAGAGAAGGAGATGTCTATGACATTCAAAAGACACGTGGATAACCTTCACCTCTCTGCAAAACAACAGCTGTTATTTTACCAACCTGAAAAACTTGACAGTCAAAAACTTTGGGTTATACCCAAAATACTCAGATCTGAGTTCATACATCAGGTCCATGATACCCCAACAGGTGGACACCAAGGGGTAGACAAGACCCTGCAGAGACTGAAAACTGCTGGTTGGTGGCCAGAGATGATGGTGGATGTCAAACATTACATGGACAACTGCATAACTTGTGCACAGAACAACTCATTCCCTGGGAAGAAAAATCCCAGACTACTACCTCAGAGACAATCAGGTCCCTGGAATGCAATGCAAATTGATTTCACTGGACCCTTGCCTCTCATCAGCAGGAATAACAAGCATGCACTTGTGATAACAGACCTCTTCTGCAAATAAATGGAGGCCTTCCCATGTCAAGCAAACACTGCCAAAGCTACTGCTAAAATACTGGTAGATCAGGTGTTTACCTGGTGGGGCCTTCCTCTCAAGGTAGACTCTGACAAAGGAACCAGTTTCACAGGTGAGTTGATGCAAGAATTTTGAACTTACTAGGTGGCAGTCAAGTTTCACGTTGCATATCATCTTCAATCATCAGGACAGGTACAGAGAGTAAATAGAAAGATCAAACTCATGTTGTGTAAATTCACAAATGAAAACCCAAAGGTGGGATACCATGTTGTCCTTACTCTTAATGGCAATCATGGGGACCCCAGCATCAGCTAAACAGTATACACCTTTTGAGGTAATGAATGGTAGACAAATGAGACTACCTGAACACCTGTAGATTGATCTCAAAACCCCTACCACAGACAAAGTGTTAATGGATACTTATGTGGCACAATTGAGACAACCTGGTAAATATTCAGCTGTTTGCAGCCCAGAATCTGAGTTATGCCCAACAGCAGTCCAAAATGTACTTTAACAAAAATGTTAAAAAGGTTGATTGGCAAGTAAGAGACCAAGTCATGGTACTGAAATTCACCACCACAGCCCATCTATTTCAGTACAAATGGGAGGGCCTCTATGATATCACCAACAAACGGAGCCCAGCGGTGTTCCAAGTACACCTTACAGACCATGAGAAGCCAACCAAAAAGTGATTCCATGCAATCCAACTCAAGCTCTTCAAGGGTGATTAAACTGTTTCTGATTCATGCTCCCTCTTCCTACTGAGGGGAGGGCAATTTGCAAGTTAACCCATTTTCTGTTTTCTTCTCTTTTCAATCAATCAATCAATCAGTCAAAATCTTTATCCAGGCAGTGATCATTGAGCAAGGTTTATTTGCAATATGGACCTGGGCAAAAGAGGGTCAGGTACAAAAGGAAATACATTACATGGAAGGGAAAGAATCAGATTTGTTATAGTACAGTAGCTTCTTGTTGTTTTTACATTGTTTCTTGTGGATTTTACTTGGTAGAAGGTTATTTCATTTCTTTTTTATTACTTCTAAGGGGCTAGCAGGGAATTGTTTTGGGGCTGTTGGAATTTTGAAAACTGTTTTGGTGGCTATAAGTGGGCTCATTTGTTTGACGTTTCACTGTGTAGCAGGCTGCATTTGTAGAGGCCTATTTCTTCTGATTTAAAACCTATTTGGTGTGATTTAACTGGGGATGTTTCTTTGAATCAGAGACCTATATCTTCTAATTTCAAACCTATTTTAATGTGTTGTTGGTGAAGCTGATTGAATTGGAGACCTGTTTCTTTTGGTAGCAAACCTATTTTTGGGGTTTTGAGTAGAATTGTGATTCATTTTTGCTGGCTTCACTAGCTGCAAAGGTTAGTGCATAGTGGTGGAAGGGTGCTAATGGTCTGGCCAGGTCTCACTCAGCTAGGGAGGTGGAGCTGAATCAGGTGTAGTGTCAGTTGCTTTGGCTTTTCAGAAGGAACTAGAAGGGAAAGGATCAGATTTGTTACAGTACAGTAGCTTCTTGTTGTTTTTACATTATTTCTTGTGGATTTTATTTGGTACAAGGTTATTTCATTTCTTTCTTACTACTTCTAAGGGGCTAGCAGGGTATTGTTTTGGGGCTGTTGGAATTCTGAAAACTGTTTTGGTGGCTATAAGTGGGCTAATTTGTTTGATGTTTCACTGTGTAGCAGGCTGCATTGGTAGAGACCTGTTTCTTCTGATTTAAAACCTATTTGGTGTGATTTAACTGGGGCTGTTTCTTTGAATCAGAGACCTATATCTTCTAATTTCAAGCCTATTTTGATGTGTTGTTGGTGAAGCTGTTTGAATTGGAGACCTGTTTCTTTTGGTAGCAAACCTATTTTGGGGGCTTTGAGTAGAATTGTGATTCATTTTTGCTGGCTTCACTAGCTGCAAAGGTTAGTGCATAGTAGGAGAAGGGTGCTAATGCTCTGACCAGGGGCCTTAGCTACCTGATTGTTTCTGGAAGACTTGGGTTGGTCCCACCCCCCAACCCCTCATCCCACCTGCCCTTGGTCCATGATTTCCTTTATACCAGGGGTTCTGACATCACTTCCTCAAACAGGAAAAGGGTATACACCTGTCATAGCAGAAGCAGATATCCAGGAAAGGAACAGCAGTGAGTGAAGAGGTGACTGCTATCTCAGTGGAAGGGAAGTAACTGCAAATCTAGGAGCTCTCATTGTCACTTCTTTGCATTGCTATTGCATTGTGGAAAGGAAGAGTAGAAGTTTGAAGAAGGTTGTGCAATAGCTATTTAAAGTCTCTTTTTGAGTTTGGATAGGAAGGTTAGGAATATAAAAAGCAATTGCTCAGTCTATCTAAACGTGTACAACAAAGGGTGTAAGGGAAATTAAGAAAATAATGTTTTGCACTGATAGGGGAGAGGGAAAACTTGGGGGAAATGTTTGGTATCCTGCATCTGGAAGGGTGGGGGGTCACTGGTGGGCAATGACAGCAATGGGTAGGGTGGTAGGCTGCAACAACTGCGGTGCACCAATCTTTCTAAAAATTGCCTGGAGTGTGGGAGGATGTTTAGTGTGCAACCACATAGAGAAACTCAGAAAGGAGATTGAGGGTCTGCAGAAGGAACTAAGACAGACAAGGCAGACTGGGGATGGATTTAGCCCAATACTGGAAGGCGGAAGAATGGGAGATGAGGGAGGGCGATTTAAGCCAACAGTGGTGAGGAGAGGGTCAGAAGAAGGGAAGCAGAGACAAGGGGGCCCAGGCCAGGAAGAACAATTGCTGGGGAAACCAAGTCAGGAGACAAAAGACAAATGGAAGGAGGAGCTAGGGACTTGTGAGGGGAGGCAAAGAAGTGGCAAAAGTCATGGAGTGAAAAGAAGAGAACAGGTTACTATGAAGAGAGAGGGAGTGGGCATTTGTGAAAGGTCTTTAGAAAATAGTTTTGCACTGCTAGAGAGGAAGAAGGTGGAGGAGGGAAATGATGAAATTAGAGGGGTAATTGATAAATGCCTGGACCAAACCAGAACAGGGGAAGTACTGCTGGGAGAATTGCAACAGGGGCAAAAGGGGGAAATAATGTGCAGGAGGAAGAAGAGGAGCCAGAAATGAGAGAGGGAGATGAATGGGAGCAAGCAGGGATTAAGTGTGGTGGAATCTTAGTGCTGGGAGACTCAGTACTAAGAGGAGTCAGGTGGGGTAGCAAGGGGGAGAGGCATAGTCGCATTTGGGTGGAGGCCATGCCAGGAATGACAGTGGAAAGGGTGGGAAAATCTGTTCTGAAATATGCTAGAGGGGGTAGGGACAAGTCTCATTTAATTATACATCTTGGGATGAACGACCTTGCTGACAAGACAGTAGATATAGTCCAGAGGAGGTTTGAGGAACTAGGAAAATTATGTGAGGGGGCAGAAAGATCAATAACTTTTTCAGAGATACTTCCAGAGCCCAAGGCAAGCACAACAAGAAAGCTGAGAATAGAGGAATTTAATGGATGGCTAAGAACCTGGTGTTGTACTAAAGGGTATGGGCTGTTGGAGGTGGGAGGGACCTGGGAGGACAATAGTCTCTATGCCAAGGACAGACTACACTTGAGTGAGGAGGGAAAGAAAGTGTTGAAACAGAGGATGGAGGAGTACATACAGGAAGTTGGGAATTTAAACTAGGAGTGGGGGGTAGCAATTGGGCAAGAGACATGCAGAGACCACAGGTTGGGAAACCATATGAGCTTACCCCCATAACAGTGACAAATGACAAATGGCAAGTATATTGGTGATGCTAGTAAAGGAGGGCAGGATGGGGGGGGAGGGTGGAAGGTGGTTAACCTTAATGCTAGGAGCCTTGGGAGGAAAACTGCAGAGTTACAGGTGTTCATGGCAGAGGAAGAGGTGCACAATGCAGCCAGCACAGAAACATAGGCCACCCAATACAATGACTGGGACCTGTCTGTACCAGGGTACAGGTTATTTTGTAGGGACAGGGTGATTGGGAAATGAGGTGGTGTGACACTATATATGAAGGAAGGACTGAAGTGTGCAAGGGAGGAAGGGGTGGAGGGTAGTACAGAGTCAATTTGGATGCAAATCCAGGATTCCTAGAATAGGATTCTTAGAATGGGAGTGGTGTACAGGCCGCCATCTCAGACGGAGGAGTTAGGCAGGGAACTAGCGGGACAGATCAGGAGGACCTACAAGAAGGGTAGTGTGGTAATTGGGGGGGACTTCAACATGCCAGGAGTGGACTGGAGTACCCCAACAACCAGGAACAGAAGGGAGCAGGTACTACTGGATGCCTTCCAGGACAGCTTCCTGCTGCAAATGGTCAGTGAACCAACCAGGTTAGGGAATACCCTTGACCGTGTGCTGACAAATGGGGACTTTGTGAGAGAACTTACAGTGGAGGAACTGCTGTCAGGGAGTGACCACCACTCAGTATGGCTCACATTGGATATGGGCAAGGAAGGAGTGGAATCTGGCACAAGAGTGCTAGACTTCAGGAGGGTTGACTTTGGGAGGATGGGGGAAGTGGTAAAAGGGTACCTGTCCAGAATTCAATCTAGTATGGACACTAACCAGAGGTTGGAGCTCATAAAGATGAGGATAATGGAGGCAACCAAAACCTGCTGCAAAGCCCAGAGCAAGAAGGCTAGGACTAAGAAACCGAGCTGGTTGAGCAAGGAGATCATGGAAAAGGTAAGGAGGAAAAGAGCTGCCTTTAGGAAGTACAATAAAACAGGAGAGGGAGGACAGGAGGTACTTGACAGAATCGAATGAGGTGACAAGGGCAGTAAGGGGGACAAAAGGCATCACGGAACTCAGGCTGACACAAGGCATTAAGAAGAGGAGAAGGACTTCTTTAGGTATATCTGGGAGAAAAGAGCTGTAAGGACCACTTAGTAAGGATTAGGAAGGAGGGGGGTTGGGTAGAAGCAGGGTGCAATAAGGCAGAAGCACTAAATGAGTACTTCTGCTCAGCATTTACTAAAGAGAAGAGGGGGGTGACACCCAAGGGGCAGAAATGGCAGAAACAGGGGGGAAGGGGTGACAGATGGGGAAATCATGGAGGGCAGAGTTCGGGAGGGTTTGAAGGCACTGAGGGTGGATAAGGCACCAGGCCCAGATGGCATCCTCCCCAGGGTACTGAAGGAGCTGGCAGAGGTCCTTGCAGGACCTTTGGCAGACCTATTTAATGCCTCACTACAATTGGAGTGTGTACCTCAGGACTGGAGGATGGTTCATGTGGTGCCCCTCCACAACACTGGCCCCAAGGATGAACCAGGAAACTACAGACCAGTGAGCATCACATCCATCGTGGGTAAGCTGATGGAGACTATCCTGAAGGAAAGGCTGGTGGCCCTGCTAGAGGCCAAAGGACTACAGGACAGCAGACAGCATGGCTTCATATGGGGCAGATCCTGCCAAACCAACCTGGTGGAGTTATATGACTGGGTAACTAGGCAACTGGACAGGGGCCATGCAGTGGATGTCCTGTATCTGGACCTCAGTAAGGCATTCCAATCAGTGCCACATGGAAGGCTGGAAAGTAAGCTAGCAGGCACAGGGGCAGGTGCAAAGCTGGTGAGATGGGTAGGGAACTGGCTTCAGGGAAGGCAACAGAGGGTGGTGGTGGGTGGGGAGCTCTCACACCCAAGGGTAGTGATGAGCAGTGTTCCACATGGCTCAGTGTTGGGACCAGTGTTGTTTGGGATATTCATTGCAGACATACCATTGGACATCAAGAACAAGATCAGTCTGTTTGCTGATGATACCAAGGTAGGAGCAGTGGTGGATGACCTAGAGGGATGGCAGGGGTAGCAGGATGATCTGGCAAAGCTTGAAACCTGATCAGACACCTGGCAACTGGGGTTTAATGCCAAAAAGTGCAAAGTGCTGCATTTTGGGATGAAGAACCCAAGGAGGAGTTACCAGCTGGGGTGAGTGCAGCTAGCCCAGATAGAGGAGGAGAAGGATCTGGGGGTGCTTATTACATGGTCAATGAACAACTCAGCACAATGTAGGAAGGCAGCTGTAAAGGCCAACAAAATGCTGGGTTGTATTGCAAGGGGTATATCCTTGAGGAGGGAGGAGGTGATTCTGCCACTGTATAGGTCATTAGTTAGACCGCACCTGGAGTACTGAGTGCAGTACTGGCACCCGTATCTGAAGAGGGACATTAAGTTACTGGAGGGGGTGCAGCACAGGGCGACAAAGATGATCAAGGGGCTGGGGGATTTATCATATGAGAGAAGGTTGTGGGAGTTGAACATGTACTCACTGGAGGAGAGGAGGGACAGGGGGACATGATTGAAACCTTTAAGTACATAAAAGGAATAAACAAGACAGGTACAGAGGGGCTGTTCAAAGTAAGGGAGGGGAAGGACACCAGGGGCCATGATATGAGACTGGAGGGAGGAAGGTTCAGGAGGGAGATGAGGAGACACTTTTTTACAGAGAGGGTGGTGGCTGGGTGGAATGCATTCCCTGCAGAAGTGGTATCCAGTAGAACAGTGGACTGCTTCAAAAGGGGATGGGACAGGACAAGGGGAAAGGTCAATGAAGGGGAAGGGTGGAAGGGAGGGGCAGCTGCAGAATAAGGGGTACTAGCTGCACATTCAAGTAGACTTGATGGACCTCTAGGCCTTTATCTGCTGACAAATTTGTATGTTCATATATGAAAAAAAGTACTCATATACACAATTATATATACACTATATACAATTTGCATTTGAGAACAAAGGCAAGAATGAAGACATACGGTAGAATACCTGGCTGACATAATACAAGAGAACCATATGCAGGGTCAGGTACACAAGGAAATACATTACATATGAAAATATAAGTACACACATACACAATTTTATATACTGTACACTATATACAATTTTCATTTGAAGACAACGGCAACAATGAAGACATACGGTGGAATACCTGGCTGACATAATACAAGAGAACCTTATACAGTTGTGAAGCTATAAGTTGTGGTCCAAACACATGATAGTAAGTTGCGGGGAACCATTCATGGGTGGCAGCCCCCAAATGCAATTATAGTTCTGGCTCTTAAACTTGGGAATAAATTTAGGAGTAAATTTAGAAGCTGCCAGACAGTACAGTGGCAAGCAGGGATGGGAAGATCCAGATGGGGGAGGGGGATCAGGACCCAATAACGTATATTTTGTTGGGATTCCAAAGTCACTTTTCAGGAGTCAGGGTAGGGAAGTGGGAAAGAGATAGAAGAGCTAGGGTGAGAATTGGGTTGCCAAGGAGGGCTGAGATGGGTAATAGGTACTTTGAGCAGTCGGAGTATAACAAAGGACAATGAATATGTATAAGCGGACAGAGGGAGGAAAAGAGTGAGATTATGGAGTGTTGGAGGTAAGAAATTGATAGGATAGAGGAACTTAATAGGAAAGCATTTGCAGGGTTCCTTAATGAGATGAGAGTAAAGTGTTTTGAAGGTAAAGTAACTGACCGGAGTACTCAGTTTCAGTGTTTTCTGAAGTTTATTCTAGAGAGAACAAGGATGCGTACCTTAATGTTATGGTGGTATCACCTGACCAATCTACCCTACAGATAGAGTGGAAAACTAATAATCCCAATGGACAACAAATTCCTGTGGCCCACCTTTTCAAAGGAACTTTCCAAGGCTGGCCAAACACCCACTTTGCCCCTAATGGAACTTTATCTATTTTCCAAACCCAACAGCAGCACATGGGACTTTACAATCTCACAGCAACCATGATGTACCTCCTCTGCCTCCTACTGGCACTGGTAAGTGCAAGGGAATTGAACCATATTGAGTGGACATGAGCATGTTTGCTCCTTCATCTCCTGAACCATGAAACCCCATATGGGCCCCCATCACTTGATTCTGCCACAGGAGTGGCTATCAACGTTCCCCAAAAAGTTGTCATTGTTTGAGAAGGCAAGGATGCCTACCTTAATGTTATGGTGGTATCACCTGACCAATCTACCCTACAGATAGAGTGGAAAACTAACAATCCCACTGGACAACAAATTCATGTGGCCCACCTTTCCAAAGGAACTTTCCAAGGCTGGTCAAACACTCACTTTGCCCCTAATGGAACTTTGTCTATTCTCCAAACCCAACAGCAGCACATGCGACTTTACAATCTCACAGCTATCATGAATCCAGATTTTTGCACAAAGTTCCCTAATAACACTTCCTGACAATTATGTTCTAGTTATTCAATGGCAAGTACTGCACTTTTTCTTATAGTACTCCTGCCATCAGAAGATGATCCTATTCAATGCCCAATCCAAGAACCAGGTCCTCCTAGTAGCCTGGTAGCAATTTCATTCCCTGGGACTCTAATCAACAGTGTGCAGTTCATGCACGTTCCAGTGATATTAAGTCTTACTCATTGGAACATGGATGAATGAGGCTATTGTTTGCCTACAAAGGCTTCTAAATTTCATGCTGTAATGTTGTTATATCTAATGGCAGCATATCAAGCATGTACACAAGACCCTATAGTTGGACCCCATACCACGGAACATTTAGATGTGTTCCAATCTCCCAAAAGGGCCACTTTGCAAATGTAGTAGGCACAACAGGTGCTGTTACAGGTTTATTTGGCACTGGGATATAATTTTATTTCATTTTGGTTTTTTATACTTGATAACTTGATCAGCATTACTGCCTGTTTTCACAACTGGCAAGTTTCGATAACAGGACAGCAGACATTCATTAAATATACAGATATGCAAAACGTATAAATAGACAATATCAATTTGGAATCAAGTCAATTGTGCTACAATTAAGTGTCAAACAAGAAGATTTAATGATGGTTTGGATCAAACTGTCATGCAGCCCGTGCTACACATTATAGATGGTATTTCACAAGAGGAAAGATTCACAGTGTACAACATGCACAGTATTGCAATTTTATTTAATGAATCCAAAAATAAAATTAATGAATTGATTTTTCAGAATAATAAAGAAGCCTCTCAGCATCCCATAGGCAGGGAAATCATTTGTTTAGCTCATGGTAACTTTGCTATTAATACTTATTACAAATCTCTTCTGAGATCTGGAGTCAGATAAAATCCCAGTTTTGATTAATGATTGATGCATGGCTAAATGGTATTGCCCTGGATGCCACACACTTAAATGCACCAACAGGTGCATTGATAAGACTATTTCTTTTTCCCTAGTGACAGTACGAAACTTGGGCTCTGTTACTTGTCACCCAAACTGGGGACCCTTTTACGGCACATGCCAATGTTCTTTGAAAGAGACAATGTACATAACTTTTACCATGTCTTTAGCACGTTTTGATCCAGTATCTTCTGTCTTCGACAACCTGGCATCCATCCACTCCACGTGTCATCTTTTGAGGGCAATATCTACCGTGAACGTATGGACTTGCCTCCTTTGCTGGAGTTTCATCCTCAACTTGATGCCTGGGTCACTCCACATACAGACTGTTCAGCCAAACAGGGTTACCTCTACTTGTGCAGATGTGATGTTTTCAATGTAATCAAACCTGTTTGTGGTTATGCTCTAAGTTTTATGGACTGGTCTTATACTCTTGATATGGACCTATTTGCAAATTATTCTGCTAATGCTACAGTCAAAGCCAAATACATGGTCAGATAGTTCCTGAAATTTATGTGATATTTCTAGAGAAATCTCCTGCTTCCTGCATTTCCACAGTAGGGGCAACAGAGAGAAACTCTTTAGAAATTTTGTGAAATATCTGACCATGTCTGTGACTACTACTGTACATCTACATCTGAGGAAGACAAGCCAACTACACCAAAGAGGGATAGCTACAAGCTTACTATGGTCACTTCTGAACACATTCAATGCTTCACCAGCAAGATCACCAACTCTTTCTTTACTTGCCCTATTCTGCTCACCATGTGTAGACTTCCTGAAGTTTGTGTGTCATACAACTCTGATGTACTTTATTGCATTGTAACCAACCATAAGACTCTTTCCTATGGACCTTTGATTTGCAACATCTTCTAGACCTGCATGCCCTGCTATTCCTCATGGAGACTGCCTTCAGTTCACAGTATAAGGAAACATAGCATTATGATGTAGGGTTTTATTTGTGGTCTTAGCATGCCACCTACTGACATTAGGTAATGTGCAAAGCTTAGCATTATATACTGAAAAGCTCTATTGTTACTCAAAGTAGAGTTAGTAAGCAATATTGCTTATCTATGTGTACATGTGAGAAGTTATACTTTTGGGTGCCAGATGCCCATATAATCCTCCAATCAGAGCTGTGCACTGCTTGGCAGATGAGACGTTACTTAGGTAATGGACTTTCTTATCTATACTATATAACATGATATAAGTTCTTTGTTCACTGAGTTTTTCTGCATCATTACCTGGATGTTCAGAGAGGTACCATACTCCTAGCTATTTAGGTAAGCTGTGTTTTGTGTGTACTGGAGAATAAACCGAATAGTCTGCAACACCTGGCTCTGTATAGTGTTTTGCCATCAGGTCATAATAATCTGCCAGAAGCAGCTAACAAAGTGGCTACTGTGGCAGGACCTGACTGGACAGAACCAAACCAGAACAAGTAAAAGGTGTTCAGAAAAACAGGCACGGGATAATGTAGGCAAGAGAACTTGCATCACCTCATTTGAACACTATACCGAATACCTTTCAGGCACTCCCATGCCTAGATGGGTCTAGGATTGTGAAAGGTGAGAGACCCTATGCACCTTTGTACTACAGTGGAAAGGGGTCTGAGGGACTCTGTATACTGGTCACAGGACTGCCTAACTTGGGACATAAAGTAGATCTATATACTTTGTATTCTCTGTTAGTGCAGGGAAATAAATGGACCTTCTTCAAATATGGCCATCAGTGCAGAGCTGTAACTAGACATCTCAAACTTCCTAGCCTTTCATGGGGGTTGAGGTGATTTTGCACTGGACACAAAATCGCATGGGCATCCGATACAGTTTGTGTGCATCCTGTACTCGGAAGTCTGAAATACAGCTAAAAAGCACAACCAGAAGGGTTTAATGGTAGCTGCCCTTTTCACTGCATTACAAGCAGTGGAGATGGAGGTCTTGACTTTGAGAAAGGAGTTGGATCTAAAACCTGTGAAATGGGTGAGCTGCAGACCAGCTTGGAACAAGAAAACCAGCAGATTCGCAATGAGGCTCAGAGTAAACTGCATTGTACTGTACAGGATTATGAAAAAGTTTTGAGGATAAGAAGCATGGGTTACAAATGAATGATTTGTTGACTGGGATGAATTTATATGTTGTGGAATGAGAATGAGGAGTTGTATGATGCATTAGGAAAGTGGCAGGAAGCGTTGGACAAGGAGAACAGGTAAAATCACGAGGTCAGCGCTGTGTACAGTTTTACAAGAGCATGTAGCTAAGGGACAGTTCAAAGGCATGGACAGCAGGGTAAATCACTCGCAATGTAGAGCCAAGATGGTGAAGTTACACCAGATGTTGATGATTCTTAAGGATCATACGCTAGTCATGCCTTACCCTCCGCCCATCAACCTGACATCATCAGAGGATGACAACAGTGATGATGGGGGAATCCAGTATGGTGGACCTTGAGACTCCAGTGGATGGCAGCCTCAGCCTCCACCAGTCACTGCTTTGAATAAACAGGATAGGAAAGAGGTAGAGACGATGATCGAGTTAGCGATCACGAAGGCCGGAGTATCGGAGGTACAGTCCTTGGTGGTCCGGCAGGCCATGAATAACATGATTAAAAGGAGGTGGAGGAACAAACCCTCATACAAAGCGTGGCCACTGCTACAGCAGAAGCTGTCATTAGAACCATAACAACTGAGTGGGAGGGGGCATTCCCCGAATGCTCTACAGTCCACAAAGACCATCAAAACAATAGTGGACAAAGTGGGCCACATGGGCCTTAATGACAATTTGAGCTGTCATGTGGAGAAACTGAAAAGTCACTGTGAAATTATCAGCCTTCCACCCAAGCATTGAGTGCAGGTCCTGAGACAAACAGTCGATCGGACGATCTGGGCTAAATTGCCCATAATGATCCAGTAGAACAATAAGGCTAGATTTGAAGCTGTCACAGCCACCCTGCTGGCAGTTAACAATCCCAGTCTTGTCTGTGTAATGCTGGCCCATACAGTCAAGCAGTACACCAAAGAGACACCAGCCCAATATGACAGATGACTGTGGCTGGTCTATCAAACTGGCAACACCATGGCCAAGGAGGATTCGGGTCGAGTCTCAATTGACCACAAAAGTTTGTTTTTGAAAAATCTACAGCTGAGACTCTGAGAAAAAGTGGAACTGCTGTTATATCGAGGGATAGACTGCTTCCACAATATAATGCATTGGGAGGAAAGGGCCTTCCAAATTTATTTTCGGGACCAGACTTCAAAGGCCAAAGTGGCCAAGATGCAGTCCAGCACAAAACCTTCCTCCCACAATGTGGTGAAAGGAAAGTCATAAGAGTACCAACCAAACAACACCTCCAATCAGATTGGGCCTGGCAAAACAAGAACAACAAAAATTATAGGCACAAACAAAATCAGTAGGGCCAGAAGGGATACAAAGGGCAGAAGCCTGGCCCTTATTATAAGGAACTGGCTGAAGAAAATAATAGGTTCTGAGAATTTATGGCAAAAATTCAGTTAGTAGCAATGAACCTACCGATACTGCCTGCACAGACTGTGGCCATGATTCCATCCACTCCTCCAGCAGAGGAGATGCCTGATGAGACTGAGATGCCCCAAAAGCAGAAGTCTCCCTACAGAAAGGTACGGCAGATGCTCAATGACTTGAGCCCCATGGGTGATCAAAGCCAAGGGGGATTGGACTGACAGTGTCAGGCTACAGTCCAAATAGTCACTTCCATAGTGACTGATGAGTCCAAATGCCCTTATTTAGAAGTGCTGGTTGGGGGCCGCCAGCTTGAACTACTTCTAGACATGGACGCCGCAGTTTCTGTGTCACATCAAGATAAGACACAGTCGTCTCCCTGATCGATAGGAAAATCCACATCTGCTCAAATCTGTGAGTTCACTGTAATAACAACTTACACAGTGGTTGTAGGCACCCTGGAAGTCAAACACCATTTTGACTAAATGGTGTTACATCATCACCAGAGTATCCTGGAAGTAGATTTTCTTGCATGTTATGGATACATGGTGAACCTTGCTAACCAGCTACTGCTCCAAATGCCAGGTCGGTGTTCAATACTATTCATCTCTGACTCCTCATAGAGTAGCAGGAGTGAAACCAAATGATGCTGAATATGACATCATAGTTATGCTGCAAGACCATGAGCTTTTCCTAGGTGCAAACCAATTGTGCAGAAGCATCAAAACGCCTTTGCAAAACACAGACATGATTGTGGGAGAATGAATACGCTCATCCAAGTGACTGGCGATGAGCTACCCAGACAAAAACAATATCCATTTCCTGTAGAGGCAATACACTTCCTGAGGGCAACCATTGATTCCCTTCTGAAACAAGGGGTCATTAGGCCTTGTGTGTCCACAATTAACTCTCCCATCTGGCCAGTGAAGAAGCCCAATAATGTCTGGAGACTCACCATCAACTACAGAAGACTTAACCAAGTCACCCCAGTGGTTCACCTACTGTGGCACATGCCCCAGATGTGCTCAAATTGCTCAACCCTGAATACCAGTGGTTGAGTGCTTTGGATATATCAAATGGTTTCTGATCTCTTCCATCAGTCTCAGAGAGCCAATACAAATTTGCTTTCACCTTTGAAGGAAGACAGTACATGTGGAATTGCCTCCCACAATGGTTCCACAACTCACCATCCCTCTTTCATATTCGTATGAGAAAGGCCATCCGAGACTTCTCAACACCACAAAGCCTCTTGCAGTACATGGATGTTCTCTTCCTGTCAACCAAGACTCTGGAGAACCATTTGGAGCTCCTGGATAAGCTCTTAGGCCTACTGCAGAAAGCAGACCTCATGTGCAACCTTGCAAAGGTGCAGTTACGTCAAACAGAAGTTTCTTTTTTAGGCCTGCACATAACCACTGAATACAGAAGCCCTGCCCTAGATAAGGTTCAGGGCATCCAAGATATGCCACCTCCCACCAGTGTGACCACTTTGAGACATTTCTTGGGTACAGTTAATTTATTCCAGGGACTTTATTTGTGGTTTTGCACAGAAGGCTGC
The DNA here is from genome assembly GCA_016271365.2 of Neoceratodus forsteri. Taxonomy (NCBI): domain Eukaryota; kingdom Metazoa; phylum Chordata; order Ceratodontiformes; family Ceratodontidae; genus Neoceratodus; species Neoceratodus forsteri. Next base: position 1,207,708,588 of record CM057453.1, on the reverse strand, counting down.
ACCTCTGTATGAGTTACTCAAAAAAGATGTTCCCTGGTATTGAGAACCTGAACACACAGCTGCTGTCACTACACTGAAAAAGGTGTTGGCTTCAGCTCCAGCCTTGGTCAACCCAAACCCAGACCTGCCTTTCCATCTGGAAACTGCCACCTCTGAAACAGGCATGTCAGCAGTTTTGGCACAAAATGCAAATGGAACCCGCAGGACCATTGCCTGTCTCTCAAATGCTCTCTCCAGTGGGAAAACAGTACTCTCTGTGCAAAAGAAATCTGTTGACAACTTATTGGGCTGTCAAACACTTCACCTACATTACCGGGTTTTCCCCTATTGTGTTGCACATCAATCACACCACCAACAACTTTTTGCTAAACAACCACATCAAAGATGGAAATGTGTCTAACACCAGACTTACTCACTGGTCGCTCCTGTTGCAAGAGCATGACATCACCATTCTTCCCACCAAAATGCCATCAATTTTGGCACACAGTCTCCTGTACCCTGGAGAACCACATGAGTGTAGCCTAGAGCCACATGTATTGCCAGACCCAGGCCATTCCTACCAGCCACAGAGAGGATCCTAACAGATCCCACATTTTGCCACATCTTTACACATGGGTCATCCTCATATTTTGAGGGAGAGCAAATTGCAGGATTTGGAGTCCTGGTGCTGATCACAGCAGGTGAAACCATTAAAGTATCCAGAAAGTGTAGCATCTGATCCTCACAGTATGCCGAATTGGCAGTTGTGGCCTGCACACTAGAGATACAGTCCACACCAATTATAGTGTCTGCGGTTAACATAGGTAGTCATTTTTTCCAGGCAGATTCTGTTTGCCACTTGCCAAACCAGTAGGCTTTAGTGTTAAATACAGCGGATATAGTGTTCTATGCCCACCTTCTATTTTGGGAAGATTAGATGCTACTGTAGTTAATAACTCACTTAGTCAGTTCACACTTTGTGCTAATCTGCCCAAAAGCAGAAGGGTGGGCATAACACTAATTATATGCTAATCGGCTGCTAATTGGCTGCGGTACATTGCAAGAGTAGCTGGAGGGAGCTAAACTAACTAAGGATAACTGATCACACTGGAGCCCTTGAAAAGGTAGCTGGAAGGAGTTAAGGGAGGGAAGCTAACTGTGGGTTTACTGCATTTTGCCTTGCAAGCAGGAGGAAGCATGATCACCGGACCTGTTAAAAACTAAGGTACTGTACTGTAGTTGGAGGGAGATAAGCTAACTGAGGCTAAAGTGCGATTACACTAGAGCCACCAGAACAGCACACAAGTATGCCTCCAATAGGCTTTAATTTATTTTTTAAACTGAACTTGCGGGATCGCACAGGAGGTTTTGTTTTTACAACTAAAACATCTTTCTTCTTGAAGCACAATACAGTTCATGCCACTTACAGTGTTTTTTGGCTACAGCACCCACTCCCTGTAACAAGCAAAATCTGATTACACAGATGTATCCATTTTAAGTGACGTAGACTGTAGTGTAAACAGGAAAGGAAGATAGTATCATCTTTTCTGATTCTCTCGGGTGTGTAACTCCTTAACTGAATTTCTTCCATTTAGGAGTATGCATGATTTTGCCTCCTCAGAGGGTACTCCTGTAAAGTACAGAGATCTGTTCATTTACATTGTCAGCCTGGCTGAGCAAATCCTGTTCAGGCTGTACATTTACAAGGTAAAGGCCCATCCAAAGGCAGAACCCTTTCATGATCAAAATGACCGAGCAGACACCTTGGCTAAGGATGGCGTTCAGAGGGGGTATGGATAATGCCCCCTCCCACAGAGGCATGCATGGTAGCTGCCAACAGGAAGACCAATATGGGCCCTCTGGACCACAATGCAGTACAGAAAGCAGACCCAGAAATCAAAGAGGTATTTGATTACTTCTCCAAAGACACAGAGAAAGAAATGTCTACGAGCAATCCATTCAAATGACATGCAGATCACCTTCATCCCTCTGCAGAAAAGCAACTGGTATTTTACCAGTCAGAAAAATGTGATAACCAGAAACTTTGGTTTATACCCAAAGTACTTAGACCTGAGTTTATACATCATGTCCACGATACCTCTACAGGTGGACACCAAGGGGTAGACAAGACCCTTCAGAGATTGAGAACTGTTGGATGGTGGCTAGGGATGACAGTGGCTGTCCAGCTCTACATGGTCAACTGCACACCCTATGCAGAAAGCAACCCAGTTCATGGAAAGAAAAATGCTAAATTATTGCCCCAAAGGCAACCAGGTCCTTGGAATGCAATACAAATTGATTTTACTGGAACCCTGACCACCACCAGCAGAATCAATAAGTATGCACTTGTAATCACAGACCTCTTCTCCAAATGGATAGAGGGCTTTCTATGTCGAACAAACAAAGCAAAGGAAACTGCTAATATCCTGATGGACTAGGTGTTCACCAGGTGGGGCCTACCTCTCAAGGAAGACTCTGACAAAGGAACCAGTTTCATAGGTGAGTTGATGCAAGAATGTTTGAATTTACTATGAGTCAGATAAAAATTCCGCATTGCCTACCATCGTCAATCATGAGGACAGGTAGAAAGAGCAAACAGACAGATCAAGCTCATGTTGCATAAATTTGCAGGTGAAAACCCCAAAAGTTGGGATACCATGTTGCCCTTACTCCTAATGGCAATCAGAGGGACCCCAGCAGCAGCTACCTGACATACTCCTTTTGTGGGAGACAAATGAGACTACCTGAGCACTTGTGGAGTGATCCCAAAACCCTGACCACAGACAGGGTATCTGTAGACACCTATGTGGCACAATTGGTAAAGATTCAACTGTTTGCAACACAAAATCTGGGTCATGCTCAACAGTAATCCAAGATGTACTTTGACAAAAATGTTAAAGAAATTGATTGGCAAGTAGGAGACCAAGTCATGGTACTGGAATTCACCACCCAGCCCATTCATTTCAGAACAAATGGGAGGGCCTCTGTGAGATCATCAACAAGTTGAGCCTAGTGGTGTACCAAATACACCTTACAGACTGCAAAAAGCCAACAGATAAGTGGTTCCATGTGAACCAACTTAAACTCTACAAAGGTGAATAAATTGTGTTTGATTTATGCTCCACCCTCCATTGAGAGGAGGGGGATTGGCAAAAAAAAAAGTTTTCTGTATTCTTCTCTTTTTAGCAACTATAATGTATCCCTTTTGCCTCTTGATGGCACTGCCGAGCGTAAAGAAAACTAACCCTCATTGAGAAACCATGAGCACGAATGTTCTTCCACCTTTTGACCCATAATACCCCATCTGGGCCTCCATCACCTGAATCTGCCACAGGAGTAGGCATCAATTTCCCCCAGCACTCTCCTGGATTGAGTTCTTTTCAACCAGCCAGCTCCCATCATCAGTACTACTGTTCTCCCTGTTACAATGAGTGTCCACTCCCCCATCATGTATACTTGGATCTACAATTACTGCAAACCACCTCCCAGAACTATAAGAAAACCATGTTTTACTAAAGGGGTCACCATGCACTGCTAAAAGCGGACCTCCTTTGCATTGACTAGACTGGCCTCTATGAAGCCAGTGACCTGGATATAGCCCTTGACCACTTCATAAATAATTTCAACACCATCTGTGACAAGCGTGCTCTGGTAAAGACAATAAAAATAAAAGGACACTGCAAGCCCTGGATCACCCTGGAACTCCTGGATAAGCTCCAACAAAAAAGACCATAATGAGTGCATGAAAGACATCCAACTCACAAAAAGCAAATTCTACAAGGAAGTCCCCTCCAGCTCTTGGAATAACAGCAAGTCATTCTGTGACAACCTCAATGACATAACTGGCAAGGATCACAAAAATGCCCCATCAATGTTCATGGTTGATGGCTCACCATTCTTGGATCAACTGCACATTGCCAACGCACTTAACAATGCATTCACGGACCTAAGCAATGTACTACCAGCAGACTACTTTAATCCCACAACCCTGTCTGACCCTAACACAGCCCAGCAACCATCTTCTAACCGGCCACTCTTCTACTTCAAAGTTGTCTCAGAAGCCAAAGCCAGAAAGTACCTGGTGAAGGCGCTGGGGAAATCAGGACACAGCAGGGACACCCTGAACCTTAAATGTGTCAACCTGGCCTTGGAGGAAGTCCTTGGCCCTTTCATTAAAATTATCAACCTCTCCCTTGCCTCTCACAGTTCCCCCAGTGATGGAAGTCGACAACAGTAACCCCTGTGCACAAAGGTTGGGACCAGACTCTGCACAACAACTACAGACCTATCTCCATTCCCCTTCCCCACCAAGCTCTAGAGCAGATTGTGGAAGACCAGCTTGTAAAGTATCTGAACCATCACCAACTCCTGTGTCCTAAACAACACGGCATCTGACCAGGTCACAGTACCATCATGGCCTTACTTAATTTACTGCTTTCATCCATCACTTTCTAGACCAAGGTCTTCTGATAGGGGCAACATTCATTGACCTATCAAAAGCATTTGATACAGTGCACCATGAGCTCCTTCTGGAGCAGTTGTCGGCTCTCTCCTGAATCTGTATGCTGGTTCAGCAGCTACCTTCACAACCGCTCCCAAAAGGTCAGGAGTGGAGATATCACCTCTGATTGGAGACCAGTCCTCTCCAGGGTCCCACAGGGGTCAATTCTGGGACTCCTAATATTCAGCCTATTCCTAAACCAACTGCCGTCCACCTGCTTAACGCAGATACTCTTTAATGCGGACAATGCGGTCATATTCACCAGCAACCCCCATCCCGAACAGCTAGCGATAGATCGCCAAAGAGGGGTTTCATCTGCAGAAAAATGGTGTAAGGAGCACAGACTAGTCATGAAGTGCAAAAAAAAAAACAAAGACAGTGATGTACTCCAGCTCCCAAAGCAAGTTCAAAGCTTTCTCCCTTGCTATCAGGAATGACAGCAGAAACACTCTGGAGCATGTCCAGCATTTCAGGTACCTGGGAATCATAATCGACTCCATGTTGTCATATGTCTAACACATAGACAATACAACATGGGCTATCTGTACAAGAACAGAGATTCTTTGCCATCACTAGCACTGTCTAACTAATGAAGCACTAAGCCTGGCCATCAACAGCTCAATAGTCTCCCTTGTTGAGCATGGTTTGGTTATATACAGGTCGGCTACTAACACAGCCCTGCAATGCATTTCCATTGTGCTAAATAAGGCATGCTGCCTTCTCACAGATGCTGCAAGGCTCACACACACCTGTGATCTCTATACCCAGGTGTGCTGGCTCCAACTGAAGGACAGAATAAAATACCAATCTTGTCTCCTTGCCTCCTTGCCAAGAAATGCTTTCTCAGTCTACTACTTGCAGGGTCCAGAACCTCCTATCCCTACATTCAAGCACATGACTCACTAGAAACTCCACCACTCAGATCTACAAAGTTTCTAGATGCTGCACTGCCTTAGTACAACATGCTTTCTGCTACCGTGCTCCTCACTGGCCCAATGCCTTACCACCTGATACTACTGGTGCAGCAACTATTGGCTCATTCAAAAGCAAACTTTGACAGCACCTTATTACAACCAACAACTTTGGCTGCTACCATTAGCACCCCTCTTTTTGCTACAAGCATCTTCTAGCACTTTGCCTCACATCAACATTATTCTTTTGATGTATCCCATCCTTAGCACTTCAGGTCACCGCCCTACCTCTCAACCTGTGCCACCTCTACCCCACTCAATCCTTCACCCCCTTCCACTCCCTCCCCCCGTCACCCCTAGCCCTCTCCTCCTACTATGCTCTATTTACTTACAACTCAGTAGGGTGTCCTAATTCTTGACACTGGCAAATTTCTTGCTGACTATGATGCTCAATTTGTGTGTACCTTATTGCAACTCAGACTAAAAAAAGTGTATTACTGTATTGCTGTATCTTTTCATCCTTATAACTGAAGTGGAACCTATAAATGAGCATACGCTCACTGGTGTAATCCAAGATCTCAATAAATAAATAAAAAAAATAGTTTAAAGTTTCATAGATTGTCTACAAGGCTTGAGGTCAGTGACCTATTGAGACTCACCACTACATAAGTGGAAATGCCTTCACCTTTCATCCGTAAAACTATCAAGACACCTTTTAAATGTATCTAAAGAATCACTATGTACTACTTCACTTGGCAGACTGCTCCAGACTGACACTACCCTCTGACTGAACCAACTTCCTCTTTTATTTGTTTTATAGCTAGTACCTTTATGTTGTTTAGATTGTGTTCTGGTATTAACAGACTTATTGCACAATTCTAATCCTACTGCTGCCATAATGAATGAGTAGTCATAGGCACTGTAAATATAACACATATCCCCTCTAATTCTCCTATAACAAACTGAGTACAGATTTAGTTCACTCAATCTATCACCGTAAGGTCTGTCTTTTATTCCATTTACCCTCTTAGTCATTCTTCTCTGCACCTTCTCCAGGATAATCTTTACCCTTACTAAGTGCATGGAGCTAAAGGGGGAACAGTAATCTAAATGAGGTCTCACCAGGGCAGAGTATAAAGGCACTAAAATACTTGAGCCATGACTCCTGATATTCCTCTGTATACACCCAATTATTCTATAGAATTTTTGTCCAGTGCTGATGGAATGCATATGGAATGACAGGTCATCATTACTGACAATTACCCCAAGACCTTTTTCTTTTGTTGTTTCTGGTGTTGCAGTTCCCTCTAGTTTATGCTGATAGAGTTGTCACAGACCATGAAAGCAAGGATGCCTACTTCAATGCTATGGTAGTTTCCCCTGACCAATCTACTCTACAGATAAAGTGGAAAACGTATACCCCGAATGGACAACAAATTCCTGTAGCCCGTCATTTCAAAAGGACTTTCCAAGGCTGGCCAAACCAATGCCTTGCCGAAATGGAACTTTGTCTATCCACCAAATCCAACAGCAGTACTCAGGCCTTTACAATCTCATTGCCATGATGAACCCAGAGTTTTGCACAAAGTTCCCTAATGACACTTCATGCCGATTTTGTTCTAGTCACTCACTGGCAAGTGCTGCACTTTTCCTTACAGTACTTACACCAGCACAAGATGATCCTATTCAATGCCCAATTCAAGAAACAGGGCCTCCCAGTGGCCTGGTAGTGACTTCCCTACCTGGAACTCTAATTAATGATGTGCAATTTATGCATGCCCCAGTGGTGCTCAATCTGACCCACTGGAACATGGCTGAATTTGAGTGTTGTTCAAACACTAATGTTTCTAAATTTCATGCCGTAAGGTTGTTAGATGTAATAGCAGCATACCAGGTATGTACACAATACCCTGTAGCAGGGCTGCATACTATGGAACATTTAGGTGTGTTCCTGTGTCACAAATGGGCCGCTTAACAAATATAGCTGGCACAACAGGTGCAGTTACAGGTTTATTTGGCACTGGAATGTTAATTTGTAACCAAGATGATCTGGCTACAATTAAAAGTCAGACATGAAAATTTAATGATGGCTTAGGTCAAAATGGTATGCAGCCCTTGCTACACGGTATAGACGGCATTTCACAAGAAGAAAGATATATGGGGCGGGATATTCAGAAGGTTTGTGCATGGCACAAATCCCAATGCGCCTGAGCACATCAGTAATGTATGTGGCGCAGGTTGGGGTGGTGTGCCCATGCATACTCCGCACATCCCGATATTCAGCCCATGATGTGCTGAGCCCATGCATGTGCAACCCCTACCTGCGCTGCACACAGGTGAGCCAAAAAAAAAAGGAGCAACAGCTGGCCACCCACAGGTGAGCTGCCATATTGCAGGGTGCAACATGGCAGCTGCCACCTGTGGGTGGCCACCCGAGTTCCAGCTGCACCCTTGTGGTGTCACCCCCCCATGCCCGATTGCTGGCATACATAGAATATGGATTGTCCTATACCCCTGGTGGTCCAGTGGACCGCTCGCAGCCCGATCACGAGCGTCAGAAAAACATAATGCAACACCAATCCAACCCTGGTGGTCTAGCAGTACCCCCCCTTCCCACCTGCCCACTGAGCCCCACCACCCCGCTCTCCCCAGTCAGCAGCGGGCGGCAGCTCTCTACCCGCTTGCTGCCCCACCATCTGCCAACTGACACCGCACAGTAGGGCTGTACACCCATTGGTTCACAGCATGAACCAATGGGTGTGCAGCCTATACCGTACTACACAGTCCAGATATGTGAATGGATCCATTCACATATCTGGACTGTGTAGTACGGTATGGTTTGCACCACTGACCGGGGGGAGCGGGGTGGTGGGGCTCAGTGGGCAGTTGGGGAGGGGAGTATCGCTAGACCACCAAGGTTGGATTGTGTTGCATTATGTTTTTACTGATGCCCGCGAGTGGGCTGGGAGCAGTCCACTGGATCACCAGGGATATAGGACAGCTATATTACTCTACACATGCCCACAAATGGGCTGCAAGCAGTCCACTGGACCACCAGAGAGAGAGTTCACAGTTATAAATATACACATGCCCGTGATCGGGATGCAAGTGGTCCACTGGACCACCAGGGAGAGAGTTCACTGTTTTAAGTATACACACGCCTGCGATTGGGCATTGGGGCACTTTGCCGCGATGTGCAGGGGGCGTCAGTCCCCAACGGCTGCTGCCTGGCAGGGCGCCAGGTGCAAATCGCCGGGGATCAGTGCACCTGCATCCAAATGGGGCCTTAATGACATGCAAATGGCCCTATTTGTGCCTTGCATACATTATGGCCCCATTTGTATGTGCACTTTTGAATATCACGGTTGTTGTGTCTAGCGCAAGGGAACTTGCGTTAGTGCATCCTCCTGCTCCACTCTGGCACCTTGCACTGACACAGTGCCACTGCGCCATGCACACTGTGGGTGGCCAGGGTGTGATATTCAATGATGCTGTGCCATGGCACAGCTCCGTTGAATATCACCCTGTCAACGCCCCTGCGCAGCCAAGTTGTGTTGCACCCAGGCTTGCACCACAGCCTGGTGCAGTCTGAATATCTGGCCCATCGAAGTACAACATGCATAATATTGCACTTTTGTTTAATTAATCCCAAAATAAAATCAATTAATTAATTTTCCAGAACAATAATGAAGCTTCTGAGCATCCAATAGGCAGGGAGATTCTTTGTTCATCTTATGGTAGTTTTACTATTAATTCAATTACCAATCTCTTCTAGGATCTGGAGTCATGTAAAATCCCAGATTTGATTCATGATAGATGTATGTCTAAATGGTATTGCCCTGGATGCCGCACACTTACATGCACCAATAAATGCATTCAGAAGACTTTTTCTTTTTTGTTAACAACCACAAGCAACTTGGGGTATGTCACTCGTCACCCCAACCAGGAACCTTGTTACGATACATGCCAATGTACTTTGAAAGAGACTATGTATGTGACCTTTACCATCTCTTTACCACATTTTCATCCAGTTTCTTCTGTTTTTGACAAGTTTGCAACTATCCACTTCATGGGCAATCTAGAGGGCAACCTCTACCATGAATGTATGGACTTAACCCCTTTGCTAGTGTTTCATCCTCAACTTGATGCCTGGGTTGCCCCGCACACTGACTGATGTGCCAAACAGGGCTACTATTACTTGTGCAGATGTTTTCAACATAATCAAACCTGTTTGTGGTTATGCACCAAGTTTTAAGGGCTGGTCCTATACTCTTTATATGGAACTCTTTGTGAGTGATGCTGCTAATGCTACATCTACATCTGCTGAAGACAAGCCAACTATGCCAAAGCTAGACAACTCCAAGTCTGTCATGGCCACTTCTCCTGAAGACATCAAAAGCCTCACCAGCAAGCTCACCAACTCTTCCTTTACTTGCCCTATTCTACTTACCAAATGGTGCCTTCCAGAAGTTTGAGTATCCTACAACTCAGATGAACTGTACTGTGTTGCAACCAACCACAAGACTCTGTCCTATGGACCTTTTAGTTGTAACATTCCATACCCTATGTTTGCTTAGTTCCCAGAAGAGCAGTGCCATTGGCCATATGGTTATCACCCCTGTTTCCACCTCAGAACCAGATTACACTGATATTGACCATGACTATCTTAATGCTATTTCTCAGTATTTACCTGTGTTTGATGTGCATATCGATCTGCTCACCCTAAATCTTAAAACTCTTCTAGATAGAAAGGATACACATTTGATACTTGTCAGTAATAATATTACTAAAGTTGGTAATTCATTGAACTTTTCATTTCACGATGGAGATCTCTCCACTGCCTTATCCAATACTGCTTTAGAATTTACTTTTAAAGGTTTTGTTATTCTTCAAGCATTTTTGATATTTTTCATGATTATTACCTTAAGACGTACTCTCAAGCAACATCATGAACAACTGAAGTTTCTCTACAAAGCTCATGCAGCTGGACTGTACGTGAGTATATTACATACCTACTGTATGTACCCTAACACGTTGTTGCCTCCTTATTCAGGATCAAGGGGGGATTATTGTAGACCTGCATGCCCTACTATCCCCTCATGGAGACTGCCTTCAGTTCACAGTATAAGGGAACATAGCATTATGGGTGTATTGTTTTACCAGTGGTCTTAGCATGCCACCTACTGACATTAGCTAATGTGCAAAGCTTAGCATTATACACTGAAAAGATCTATTGTTACCCAAAAGTAGTGTTAGTCAGCAATATTGCTTATCTATGTGTACATGTAGCAAATTATACTTTAGGGTGCCAGATACCCACCTAACCCTCCAATCAGAGCTGTGCACTGCTTGGCAGATGAGCCGTTACTTAGGCAACACACCTTCTTATCTCTACTACATAACATGATGTAAGTTCTTTGTTCACTGAGTTTTTCTGCATGATCACTTGGGTGTTCGGAGAGGTACTAAACTCCCAGCTATTTAGGTAAGCTGCATTTTGTATATACCAGAGAATAAACCTTATAGTTTGCAACACCTGTCTCTGCTTAGTGTTTTGCCATCAGGTCAGATTGTTAGCTGGTTCTGGCAGAATAATCTCCATGCCCACCTTTTGCTTTGTTCCCTAACAGAGCACTGTCATTGGTCATGTGGTTATCACCCCTGTTCCCACCTCAGAACCAGATTACATTGATAGTGACCCTAGCTGTCTCAATGCTATTTCTCAGTATTTACCAGTGTGTAATGTGCATATCGACCCACTCACCCTAAATCTTAGAACTCTGTTAGACAGGATGGATTCACATCTTAGCCATATTGGTAACAATATAACTAAGGCTGGTATTTATTTTAATTCCTTGATTCATGATGTAGCTTTATCCATTGCATATCCAATACCTGGTTACAACTTACTTTCAAAGGTTTTGTTATTCTGCAAATGTTTTTGATATTTTTCATGATTATTACCTTATGCTGTTTAAAATGTACTCACAAGCAACATCGTGAACAACTGAAGTTTCTCGACAAAGCTTGTGCAAGTGGACTGTAACTGAATGTTTTACTTACCATACTTACTGTTGCCTCCTTATTCTGGAAACAATGAGGGGATTCTGTAGACCTGCCTGTCCTAGTATCCCTCATGGAGATTGCCTTCAGTTCACAGTATAAGGGAAAACAGTATTATGATGTAGTGTTATATTTGTGGTCTTAGCCTGCCACCTACTGACATTAGCTAATTTGCAAAGCTTAGCATAACCTACTGAAAAGCTCTGTTGTTACACAAAAGCAGTACTAGTCAGCAATATTACTTAGCTATGTGTACATGCGGAAGGTTATAGTTTTGGGTGCCAGATGCCCACCTAATCCAGCAATAAGAGCTTTGCACTGCTGGGCAGATGAGCCATGACCCAGATAATGGACTTTCTTAGCGCAAGTATATAACATCATGCAAGTTCTTTGTTCACTGAGTGTTCTGCATGATCACTCAGGTGTTTGGAGAGGTACCAAACTCCCAGCTGTTTAGGTAAGCTGTTCTATTTGGGTACCGGGGAATAAACCTTATAGCCAGCAACACCTGTCTCTGTGTAGTGTTTTGCCATCAGATCACAGTATTCTGCTGTAACCTGCTAACACTCTGCAACATCTTGGGAAGGAGTGGGTATTCCATATTTTGTGCAGGAAGTGCCAGAAGAGGGACAGGGCAGAGTCAATATCTAGAGTGGAATATACAAGTGACTAGTCAGAGGATAAAAGATCTTTGAGGAGTACATCAGTGTTAAGCAACCTGAAAGATCTAAGCCAGTGGTAGTTTTTTGGGGGGGAGGAGTGAGACATGCATACCTTACAGACACAATTCTTCATATAGTGGTCACTGAAGGCATCAGGGAGAGTACCAGCAGTGACAATACAATATGGGTGGGAGGAGTGCACTCTGTCCAGGAAAGAGTGGTTTGTAGAGATAGGGTTTGTCCACAAAGAAATTTGCAGCTGTCCTGACAGAGCTGTGTTGAGGTGGGTCACGCCCTGACTCAGTCACTCATTCTGTTTCTGCTGGCACTGCAGGCTGCCCTTTTGTGCTGGGCTCCCACCTCTGTTGGCAGCTTTTTCTGCCCACAAAGAAATGTGCAGCAGTCCTGACACAGGTCCATTGAGCTACCTCACTCCACCTCTGTTGCTCATTCTGTTTCTGCTGGCGCTGTAGGCTGGTCTTTTGTACATGGCTCCTGCCTGCGTTGCTGCCTTTTTCTGCACACAAAGCAATCTACAGCAGTGATGATAGAGGTCTTTTGAGCTCGCTCACTCCCCCTCTTTCACTCACTCATTGTGTTTACCTAGCACTGCTGGCTGCCTTTTCATACTGGACTTCTGCCTGTGTTGGCACCTTTTTCTGGCCACAAAGAAATATGCAGCTGTCCTGACACAGCTCCATTGAGGTCGCTGTCTCTTCCTGTCTCACTCTTTCATTCTGTATCTCCTGGTGTTGCAGGCTGCTCTTTTGTACTGGGCTTCTGACTCTGTTGGTGGCTTTTTCTGCCCACAAAGAAATCTTCAGCAGTCCTGATACAGGTCCGTTGAGGTAGCTCACTCCCCCCCTCTCTCACTTACTCCTTCCGTTTCTGCCCGCGTTGCAGGCTGGCCTTTTGTACTGGGCTTCTGCCTGCATTGGCACCTTTTTCTGCCCACAAAGAAATCTGCAGCTGTTCCAACAGAGCTCTGTTGAGGTTGCTCACTCCACCTGTCTCACTCACTCATCCTGTTTCTCCTAGCACTGCAGGCTGCCATTTTGCAGTGGTCCCCTGCCTCTGTTAGTGCCTTTTTCTGCCCACAAACAAATCTGCAGCAGTCCCGACAGAGCTCCATTGAGCTCGCTCAGTCTCCCTCTCTCACTTGCTCATGCCATTTCTGTCGGTGCTGCAAGCTGCCCTTTTCTATTGGGCTCCTGCCTGCATTGCCGCCTTCTTCTGGGCACAAAGAAATCTGCAGCAGTCATGATAGAGCTCTGTTGAGTTCGCTCACTCTCTTCCCCCCTCTCTCACTTGTTCATTCTGTTTCTCCCACCACTGCAGGCTGCTGTTTTGTACTGGGCCCCTGCGTGCATTGCTGCCTTTTTCTGCCCACAAAGAAATCTGCAGCAGTCCCAACAGAGCTCCATTGAGCTCACTCACTCCCCCTCCCTCACTCACTCATTCTGTGTCTCCCGCTGCTGCAGGCTGCCCTTTTGTACTGGGTTCCTGCATGCGTTGGTGGCTTTGTCTGCCCACAAAGAGATGTGCAGCAGTCCCGACACAGCTCTGTTGAGGTTACTTACTAGCCCTCTGTCACTCACTCGTTCTGTTTCTGTGGGGGCTGCAGGCTGGCCTTTTGTACTGGGCTCCTGCCTGCATTGCCACCTTTTCCTGCCCACAAAGAAATCTGCAGCAGTGATGATAGACCTCTGTTGAGCTCGCTCACTCCCCCTCTGTCACTCGCTCATTATGTTTCTCCTGGCGCTGCAGGCTGCCCTTTTGCACTGGCCTCGTGGCTGCATTGGCACCTTTTCCTGCCCACAAAGAAATCTGCAGCTGCCTTGACAGAGCTCCATTGAGGTCACTCACTCTCACTGTCTCACAGTCTCATTCTGTTTCTTGTGGTGCTGCATGTTGCCCTTTTCTACTGGGCTTCTGCCTCTGTTGGCAATTTTTTCTGCCCACAACGAAATCTGCAGCAGTTTTGACAGAGCTCCATTGGCCTCACTCACTCCCCCTGTCTCACTTGCTTGTTCCATTTCTGCCTACGGTGCAAGCTGCCCTTTTATACCGTGCTCCTGCCTGCATTGCTGCCCTTTTCTGCCCACAAAGAAATCTGCAGCAGTCACAATAGAGCTCCGTTGAGCTCGCTCACTCACTCCCCCTCTCTCACTTGTTCATTCTGTTTCTCCCGTCGCTGCAAGTTGCCCTTTTGTTCTGGCCCCTGTGTGCATTGCTGCCTTTTTCTGCCCACAAAGAAATCCGCAGCAGTCCCAAATGAGCTCCGTTGAGCTCACTCACTCCCTCTCCCTCACTCGCTCATTCTATGTCTCCCACTACTGCAGACTGCCCTTTTGTACTGCGTTTCTGCCTGTCTTGGTGGCTTTTTCTGCCCACAAACACATCTGCAGCAGTCCCAAGAGAGCTCCTTTGAGCTCGCTCACTCCTGCTTTCTCAGTCGCTCATTCCTTTTCTGCCGGTGCTGCAGGCTGGCCTTTGGTACTGGGCTCCTGCTTGCATTGCCACCTTTTCCTGGCCACAAAGAAATCCGCAGCAATCACAATACACCTCCGTTGAGCTCGCTCACTCTCTCACTTGCTCATTTCATTTGTCCCGGCGCTGCAGGCTGCCCTTTTGTACTGTGCTCCTGCCTGCATTGCCACCTTTTCCTGCCAACAAAGAAATCCACAGCTGTCCCGACAGAGCTCCATTGAGGTCGTTCACTCACTTCACCTGTCTCACTTGCTCATTCTGTTTCTCCTGGCGCTGCAGGCTGCCCTTTTGTACTGAGCTCCTGCCTCTGTCGGCATTTTTGTCTGCCCACAAAGAAATCTGCAGCAGTCCCGACACAGCTCCATTGGCCTCACTCATTCCCCCTATCTCACTTGCTCATTCCATTTTTGCCTGCGCTGCAGGCTGCCCTTCTGTACTGGGCTTCTGCCAGCATAGCCACCCTTATCTGCCCACAAAGAAATCTGCAGCAGTGACGATAGTGCTCTGTTGAGCTCATTCAGTCCCCCCTCTCTCGCTTGCTCATTCTGTTTGTCCTACCGCTGCAGGCTGCCCTTTTGTACTCAGGCCCTGCATGCATTGCTGCCTTTTTCTGCCCACAAACAAATCCGCAGCAGTCCCAACAGAGCTCTATTGAGCTCACTCACTCTCCCGCCCTCACTCGCTTGTTCGGTGTCTCCCAGCGCTGCAGGCTGCCCTTTTGTACTGGGCTCCTGCCTGGATTGTCACCTTTTCCTGCCCACAAAGACATCTGCAGCAGTCCCAACAGAGCTCAGTTGAGCTCGGTCACTCCCCCCCCCGCCAGTCGCTTGATCCTAATCTGTTCCAAACACTGATTTCCAACAGCGACTGTGGTATTCTGCACCAGAAGTGCAGAAACATATTTCGGCCAGGATGTGAAAAATGACTGCTGTATTGTTCATAAGGAGGTGTGAACAAATGCCAGTGTTGAAAATCTGGCATGAAAATATTACTAATTTGCAAACTTACAAGGGTGCATGGCACCTGCACAACACACGCTTGTAACACTGTCATTTTATGGAGTTTCATCACAAAATTTTTAACATAGGCATTTTAGGACCTATGCTCATGAACAGTGTCAGTGTGATTTTCTTAATATGTCCTGAACACCGATTTCCCACAGCAACCACGCTATTGTGTGCCAGAAGAGCGAAAACACATTTCAGCCAGGATATGAAAAATGACAGCTGCACTGTTCATAAGGAGGTGTGGCAAAATGGCAATGCTGAAAATTTGGAGTGAAAATATTGTAAAGTTGCGAAGATTTGACTGTGCATGGAAACTGTGCAAAGCACATTCGCAACACACTCATTTTATGGACTTTCATTACCAAATTTTCAACATAGGCATTTTAGGATCTCTGCTAATAAACAGCGTTGCTGTCATTTTCATAATGTGTCCCAAACACAGATTTCTCACAGCAACCACGTTATTCTGTGCCATAACTGTGAAAACACATTTTGGACAGGATATGAAAAATGACAGCTGTACTGTTTATAATGAGGTACAGAAGAATGGCAATATTGAAAATCTGGAGTGAAAATACAAATTCGTGAACTTATGAGCATGCGTGCAAGCTGCACAATGCACGCTCGTAAAACAGTCTTTTTATGGAGTATTGTCACCAAATTGGCAACATAGGCTTTTTGAGAGCCCTCCTTATGAACATTGGCACTGTCGTTTCATTAATCAGTCCCGAAAGGTGATTCCATGCAGTGAATGCGAAATCATATTTTGGGGCTGATTAACACCATGACAGTGATAGAATTCATGAGGAGGGGTCCCAAAAAGCCCATGCTGCAAATTTGGTGCCAAAATTCCAAAAAAATGCCTGAGACATACATCAAAGCTGAAAAAACCCTATTTATTCCATTATACAGCTTACCGGCATTTCCTTAGTTCGCGGTCAGCTTTGAAGAGTGCATATGTTCCTGGTCCACCGAAGATCATCACACCAGACTCCGGAGGTAAGTATGGAGTGCAGGGGAGGTGTGGGGAGACAGGTTGCGCAGCGGGTGGACACGGGTTGTGGGAGGGGGTGCAGAGAGACCGCCGAGGGACTGTTTCCTTTTTTACAGGTTACAAAAAAAAAAAAAGACATCGTGGGTCTGTTTTTTATTTTGCAGGGACATTTGGCATGCTGGGGTGGGCTCCCAGCATGCCAGCAGAGTCTTTCTTTTTGGGGTGGGCAGCTGTAGCTGACAGGGGATTGGGCACCCCCATCAGTAAACAACAAAAGGGGGGGTTATTACATTATGTCGATGGGGATTGGGCACCCCCGTCGGCACACAACAAAAGTGGAGGGTTCATAATGCTGAAGGGGAGTGGGATCCCCCATTGGCAACATAAATATTGGGGTACTGCAGCTGATGGGAATTGGGACCCCCGTCAGCAAATAAACATGGTCGGGGGGGCACATACTGCTGAGGGGGATTGGGCACCCCCTCGGCAGGGGAAGTTAATATTGTTTGTGAACACAGCAGCAAGCCACTGCCATGTTCACAAACAATATCAGGGTTTGAAGATCCCGCCCTGCAATGATGGGTCGATCCCTCATTGCAGCGAATGGCTGATGCTGCAATGACGAGGTGGCCCCTGATTGCAGCGGCTAATTTTTTACAAGTTGGTGGCATGCTGGCTGAACTAGTGTCAGCAGCAGCATGCCACAGCATTGGGGAAGCGGGACAAGCCTTTACAGGCTGTGGGGGCATTGGACACAACAGAGGCACGCCTCCACAAGCTGCTTGTGGAGAAACCTGCTGCAACATGTTTCTTGTACATGCGCGAAATCAGCATAAAAATGTAAAGTAATGCACTTAGGGTTGAAGAACCCAGAGAACAAATATTGATGGGTAGAGTGTGGGTAACCAAGTCAGAGAGGAAACAGACTTGGGGGTAATAATTATGAGTGAAATAAACCATTTGGCACACTACAAGAGAGCAGCAATAAAACAAATCAAATGCTGGGCACCATAGCTAGGAGGATAACAAACAGGAAAGTGCAGGTCTTTCTGCCACTGTACAGATCACTAGTAAGGCACACCTGGAGTACAGTGCACAGAACTGGTGCCCTTATCCAATGAAGTATGTTAACTTACTGGAAGCAGTCCAGAGAAGGGCAACCAAAATGATCCAGAGATAGCAGGGTAGAACATATGAGGAGATACTTGGAACAGCTCAACATGTACACCCTGAAGGACAGAAGGGAGTGCGGTGACATGATTGAAACCTTTATGTACAGTACCTCAAGGGTATCAACAGGGTGAGCACTGATGATCTCTTCTGACCATCAGGAACAAGACCACCAGCTGACATTTTCTTGGGGGGGGGGTGGTAAGATTCAGGAGAGAGATGAGGAGGCACTTTTAAATGGAGTGGGTGGCTCTAAGGTGAATGAGTTGCTGGAGGAGGTGATCTCCATGAAGACAGTGGATATGTTCACAAGAGGTTAGGACAGAATAAAAGGGAAGCTACATGTAGGGGGAGGGGAGGGAGGGAGGGCATTAGTGAGAAGGGATAGAGGTTAACAGAGGTTGCAGAGTCCTCAGTTGATGCTGAGGGATCTGCACACTCAAGCAGACTTCATAGACTGCTTGACTGTTTTCTGCTGGCCTATTTATATGTTCATATACTGCTTATTGGTGATGGTGACTTTATTTATGGGAGAGCTACTACCATTCATCTTAACAGTTTGGATATCATGCTCAGTCATAGGGCCAGATTTGTGAGTGGTGCTCCTTTTTGTATCCATAGATTTGTCCTATACAGTATGCTGAGCCATGATTTTAATGGGAACTGTCAGCAATAAGAAAACCTCACACCCAAGCCCTTTGTGTGCAGAAACACTTTCTTACTCACTGATTACTGAAGTGTAATAAATTGTATCAGGATGATTTCATTGATTGTAAGCTGACATTTCCTATAACCAGAAATGACAGACTCTTCTGCTGCTGACATCAGAGGAGGGCTGCAGCAGTGGGAGATGCAATAGTTTGCAGTGAATGTCAGACTTTTTTATAAGCTGTAATCTTCTGTTTGCTGGTTCTCCTGGTGCTAGGTATAGTACCAGAGGACTGTGCAAAGCCCCGTGAGTCATAGGTGTTGAAACCTATATGTAAGGGGTAATGGCAGCCCCACTACTTTTGTCGAACTGCAGTCAAAAAAGTGCCCCTTTAATGCATGCAAGATCAGAAGGGAAGCAGTCATGGTCTCTTGCATTATTACAACACACCCTCAACTTTTCCCTACATTCCTGCACCCTTGCCATGAGTACAGCAGGACCTGAAAACATCTAATTTTAGCTAACAAAATCTTAAACGTGAATACTTCATTCTATTGAAGGCTACTGAATCTCCCAGCTCTGCAGCCCTCCTCTGATGTCAGCTGCAGGGGATTCTGGGATGTCTGGTTACACAAAATGGCATCTTAGAAGTCAACAAAATTAGCCTAATACATTCTACTATGCTGATGAAAACATTAAGTAAAAAAAAAAAGTTTTTGTACACAAAGTGCAAATTGGGTTCAACCTCACACTTGGGTGTGAGGGAGGATCTTATTGCTGACAGTTTCCCTTTTACATCAGAAGAAATGCCCATGTTTTGAAGTTTTTACATCTTTGTCTAAAACAAAAAGTTGCCACTTTTATAAAGTCAAATCACTGGTGTGGTGCTAGTCACTTAGAAATAAACTTAATGCACATACTGCACACCACTGGCTACTCTTTTTAATAAATCATGGGAGGATGGTGTGGTACCCGAGGACTGGAGGAAGGTGGATGTGATTCCCCTTCACAAAAGTGGGACCAAGACAGAGGCAGGAAACTACAGACCTGTCAGTCTGACCTCTGTGGTAGGGAAAGTGATGGAGTCACTTCTGAAGGAAAGAATAGTTGAGTACCTAGAGGCCAGTGGAGCACAGGACCCAAGGCAGCATGGGTTCACAGCGGGAAGGTCATGTCAGATGAATCTAATAGATTTCTTTGACTGGGTGACCAAAGTAGTAGACCAGGGAGGGGCTGTGGACATGGCCTACCTAGACTTTAGCAAGGCATTTACACAGTCCCACACAAAAGATTAATAGTCAAATTAACCAGCTTGGGAGTGGGACCCAGGGTGGTAGCCTGGGTAAAACATGCTGGACAACAGGACACAGAAGGTAATTGTAAATGGAGTCCACTCTGAAGAAAGAGGGTTACTAGTGGGTACCCAGAGGGTTCAGTATTGGGTCCAGTCCTTTTAATATCTTCATCAGTGACATTGCAGAGGGACTGAAGGAAAAGTATGCCTTTTGCAGATGACACAAAGATCTGCAACAGGGTTGATACACAAGGAGGCGTGGAAAGGATGAAAAGGGACTTGGCAATGTTGGAGGAATGGTCAGAAGTATGGCAGCTAGGATTCAATGCAAAGAAGTGCAAAATAATGCACCTGGGAAACAAGAACCCAGGGGAAGAATACACAATGGGTGGGGAGGTAGTAACAACAACAAAAGGAAAGGGACCTGGGGGTAATCATATCAGATGACCTTAAGGTTAGCAAGCAATGTGAGAAGGCAGTAGGAGGGCTGGGGGTATACTGGGATGTATAGGGAGAGACATCATCAGCAGAAAACAGGAAGTTGTTATCCCTCTGTACAGACAGTTGGTGAGACCCCATCTGGAGTACTGTGTCCAGTTCTGGAGACCCCATCTCCACAAGGACATAGACAGGATAGAGGCAGTCCAGAGGAGGGCAACAAAATGGTGCAGGGTCTGCAAGAGAAGCCGATGAGGAGAGACTAAAGGAGCTTAATATGTATACCCTTGAGGAAAGAAGGAGAGAGGGGACATGATAGAAACTTTAAGTACCTCAGTGGAATCAACAAAGTCCAAGAGGTAGCATCTTTCAGAAAAGAGACTTGCAAGAACAAGGGACACAATTTAAAGATAGAAGGAGGGCGGTTCAGGGGCAATGTGAGGAAGTATTATTTCACAGAGAGGTAGTGGTTGCATGGAACAGCCTTCCTGAGGAGGTTGTGGGGTCTAAAACTGTGGGAGAATTCAAGAATGCATGGGACAGACATAAGGCAATTCTTGTGGGGGGTAGGAAGAAATAGGCTGTTGGTTAACTTGGATCTGCGGCCTATCCTGTAGGTAGGGAAATGGGCAGACTAGATGGGCCTAGCTGTCCTTATCTGCCGTCAAAGTCTATGTTTCTATGTTTCTATGTTACTGTACCTTGGAGTGCTCTGAATTTAAAAAATCACAAGGTGGGTGGTGTGACCAATCTAGGCACAATGGCAGATGTGTTCCAGCCATGCTCTGTTGAGCACATTCATAAAATAGTCCCACAACCTACCAGCTGGAGAGGAGAACAGCAGTTCTTCATCTAAATACACTACAAGTCAATGGCAATGGGATGGCTACAAAGCAGGCAACCCAAGATAAATTTTGAAGCTATTGAACAGCCGAAAGAGCAATGTCTGATACATCAGTTGAGAATCCTCCCTTAGGCCCAAGCTGCATTTGACCAGGATGTGAACATGTCAGAGATCAAAATATCCTGCCTGGTGTCCTGCCACCCTGGCTGCAATGTAGAAGGAGATGAAAGACAAATTTACTAATCTAATGGCCCAGATTACACACATACAAAATGTAACTGGCCTCTCTAAAACTTCAGCAGGACCTATGACATGCATACAGGAGCTTGAAAAAAAAAGAGTAAGTAAGCTACAGAGCATAGTAGCAGATGTGAGCCATGACTGAAACTCTATCAAAGAAGCCCTAGAAGAGCTCTGATATAAAACAGATGACCAGGAGAACTGCTCCCAGAAGTCTAACCTGTACATAATAGAATTACCAGAGCGGACTGAAGGCATTGCCTCATCAAGTATCTGAGGTACACTGACAAGGAGGTGATGCAAAATGCCACGATAACCTGGGGCCCTATGCTGGTTGAAAACAATCATGTCTTGATATTTCAGGACTATAGTAGAGTGCTACATTCCTGGTGTCAAAAGTTCAACAATATAAAACCAAACTGTACTCCACGGAATGATCATTCACATTTCTATATCCAGCCAAGCTTCATATTGATCGTCATCAGCCGACCTTGCTTCCTCAACAATCATTTGGAGGCTGAGTGCTTTGCTGAGGAATAAACAGAAGCTCAAGAGGGTCGATCACAAGTGAAAACTGCTGCCTCTGCATGACACTAGTTTGTCCTTCTTCACAGTGACTTCCATTAATGCTAAGCTGAGAAAATAGTGGCTTGTACTCCCCCTAGGTCCCTAACTTATGGTGGACCCTCTTTGTGATACCCAGAACATCTTTGCAGGTTTGTGCTCTCATTCATTTTCTCAGAGCTGGGGACATAGAGGTAAGTGGGAAGAGGGGGAAAGCTGCCTACTGTATCAGCATGTATGCCCATACTACCTTGTTTCTTTCTGAATAAATTGCAGTTGGATAGATACTGGAGCAGGGATGCCTGTGTGCTCCAATGTGCTTTACTATCGGTACTTTGAACCACTGGTGGAGAAGTTGCTGCTCAAGGGGGTGTTTGAACTATGTGAGTCATGTTGTCGAGTGACCCGTAAGAACTGCAGCAGGGAGACTATATTCTAGAGTTCTGCTAGCTGGCATATACTTTTGTCTTCAATCTACATCAGATATGGTTGCTACTTCTCCAATCTATGCTGCATAGATGCTGTTGTAGCCTGGCCAGACCAGTGGCTTGCCTCTTTTGTCATCTCCCACACCCAACCATGCTAAGGAGCATGGGTACTAATGGAATGGAAGGTAGGAAAACTGGGGCAGCAATGGCTCCACCTCGAACAAGTGTGCCCCTTGGGCCTGTCAGCTTGGTGGCAATTTTCTGTTTCTCAATAAAAGTAAGCATGTGACCTTCTGGATCCCAGCCCTCTGGCAGCTACTGATGTGCGCACTGCACAATGTGGAAGCCCTTCCCTTGTCTAAATGCTTAGCCCTTAGCCCATGACCCAGTAGGTTTTTTCTCCTCTTTATAGCTAAGCCAAGTGCTTATTAGAGGTGCCCAGACTGCATCTGGGGATGCAGGTGTCAATGGGGTTTGTTGTCCCTATCTGTACTGGATGCATTGCTGTTTGGTTCCACCCCAATCCAGCTCATTTCCAGGACGTTGGGTCCCATGTGCTTTTGTTGCTCCCTCTGGGTCCTAAGCACCCTGTGCATCTGGAACTGTGCTGGATTACCTAGTGGCCTGATTTGCATGGCAATTTGTCTGTAAGAGGTGTCCAAACCCAGTACTGTTGGGGGACCTGAGTCCCTCTCATCCCACCACTAGTCCTAGTACATTCTGGCCACTGAATTTGATTAGGATGGTAATGCCCTAACTGCATCAGGAGATATAGGTAATAATAGGATGCAATGCCTCACTCCTCACAGTCTGACTTCTCTCTACACCTGGACTGCCTGAGCTGCTCCTTGATCCACTGGCATATGTTCAAACTCCCAGGCCACTTTGGATCTTAGTTTCCCATGCAGCTTTGTGGCAGGTGAGAGCCTGCTTGAACACTTTGGCAAGTGCAGATCTTTATTCATCAAGGAGCACACAGCTTGGACACTGTTCTGTGAACAATTTATTTTATACAGTCTATACAGTTTATGGTGGAATGTCATTGTGTATGTAAATCCATACACCATCAACAGCTGTTCTGCAGCAGTAGTGACATAGCTACTAACGCAGAACAATTTTTTGTTCTGCATTAGTAGCCACATCACAATTCAACCACCCACACTAGCGCTACTTATAGGACAAGGGGCAGTTGACGCGCCACATGCTCGAGCTGGTCAGCAGTGGATATACAAGAAGTGTGGGTCCCAGGCGGCAAACACTGCCACAAAATGAAGAAAAAGTAAGCAATCTTATGTATTTGGGCACCATACACTATACAGAAAAGCATATGGGAGCCCAAATACATGACCATGCTATTCTCAATACCTCATGGTTTCCATGATGACAGGGACCTCTTGAGCTTTTCTCTTGAGGTCCTCGTTGTCATGGAAGCCACTTGATATGAGAATAGCCTGGTTGTGTATGGGCTCCCATACACTATCCTATACATTGTTTTGCTCTCCTTGCTTGATGTTATGGTATGTTATATGCCTGATTACTATTCTGTGCAGCTGGGAACATTCTGTTCTCCTCTCTACATTAATATCATATGCTGGAGTAGGGGGTTGGAGCTAGCAGCCCCCCCCCCCCACTTCAACACACTTAGAGGCTTTGGGCTAAATATAGCCAACCTGAAGTGTCCAATTATTTGGTGCCCCTCATCCATGACACTATAATTGTTCTAACTATGAAAGTTTGAAGGGGAAACTCTGTCAAGAGGCTGTTAGCTCAGCAAGAAGGGGGTGTTAACCAGCAAATTACTGAGTTCATTTTTAACATTGTTAGTGATTTTTTTAGCTATAAATATGGCATTGTGACAATGTTTGGGTTTCCCAATTAAAGGGGCGGGGAGAGGATGGGTACATGATGCTAATTATGGGAGGGGAGTGGGTGGGCATGGGAGGGAGGAGACATTGTGGGGATAAATTGCACTGCTTCAGTCCTGGTTGGGTATAATCACAGGGCTGTTTTAACCAAACCACTGTATTGTATTGTTCTCAAGATGGATCATAGCTACAGCTGTTAACTGCAATTATACAATGGCAAGACAATTTCCTGGGACTTTGATTGGTCAGTGTGTGCCTGAGACAGTGATGTTATTATGCAATAACATCACTGTATGGATGTGGCAGAGGACCATGATGCCCACTCAAAGATATATTGCCACACTAAAAATCTACTAAAACATTTTTAAAATATTTTTTTGTTTTGTATAACATCGAGCCTGCAATAACATCACTCCTGGGGTGGTGGAAGCACTCGGCTTCCCCTTGTGCTTCAACCCACCCCAGGAGTGACGTTATTACATGATAACACACACCTTGTCATGCCTTATTGCTTAAGCAGATACTACTACCAAAGGGCTATCATTATTAATGGTTCTACATGGAATGTTAATGTACTCAGAAATGGGGTTAAGCGATACAGGGTAGCAGGAGAGGCCGAAAGTCTTTGGTTTGGGTCCTACTAATTCAGCAGGAGACAAACATGAGTACTATAGAAACACACAAAACCAAAATTAGCAAGGTTGGCACTTGGAACACCTCTTTTTTTTTATCCAAGGCTAGGGATGGGGCATTCTGGTTCCCCCCAGGTGTTCAGATCACCATACATAACACACTGGTGAACATCGGTAGTCGCTACGCCTTGGCTCATGTTATACTGGCATGGGTGGGGGAATCTCTATAGGTGCCACCAATGCTACCAATGTCAAAGATCTGTTTTTATTTTTGTTTTCAAAAACTGGCCCTTGATTTCGTTACTGTACCTGGCCCTTGGTTCTATTGAGGTGACTAGAATTGTGGATGACAGATCCAACCCTTCCCCAGTTCCAACCTTTTAGAATGCCAGGGCATTGGGTGAACTAGAAACCACATTCAATTTAATGAGCACTTGAAGGCACTGTCACTCCACTGTGTGAGAGTACAGTTTTTTTCCCATGAGGCATCACTTGTATGCTAAATTAGACCGTATGCTGGTCAGCACACCCACCCTATTTGATATCTCTAATATAAGCTACTTCCATATCATAGTGTCTGACAGTGCCCTATTGACTATGTTCATAACACCAACAGGCACTGCCCAGACAACCTGCCCATAGAGGCTGGACCCTTAGCTCCTCAAGGAACAAAAAAATTTTTCACCTCTATTTCAGAAGCCATAATGGATTTCTTAACCAACAACAAAAAGGGGGACACCTTCCATGGATTCCAATGGGAAGCTCTAAAGGTATTCATTTGCAGACAAGTCACAGCACACTAAGCATATAATAAGAAATTGAATGACCTCAAACTCACTTGCCTTAGAACCAAAATAGAAGCCTAGGAAGCAGCCCACATGTGTAGGCCCTCCCCTTCCCTCCCTTATATATGATTTTGCAGAAGCAGAAATGGCACTTCAACTGACTAAGTAGCTTCCAAATTAAGTGTTCTATATTTCTCTCTCAGGCAGGAGCACAGTCTAACATGTTTAAATATAAGAAAAATAGCAGGATAAGAGGACACAGCATGAGAACAGAGGGAGGCCGATTAAGGGGGAATGTGAGGAAGTTCTTTTTCACAGAAAGAGTGGTGGATGCATGGAATAGCCTACCTCAGGAAGTGGTGGCTATGAATACAGTGCAGGGCTTCAAACAGGCATGGACTAGGCATAAGGGAGCAATACAGACGAATATGGATAGATAGGTCATTGACAGTGTAAAGGTGTGTGGCACATTCATCAGGTAGAAAAAATGGGCAGACTGGATGGGCCTTGCGGTCCTTATCTGCCGTCAACCTCTATGTTTCCATGTTATGTTGTTGGGGACAAAGGGGGAAAATATCTGGTCTGGCAGGTGCAGAAATGGGAGGGTGAAAGAACCATTGGACAGATTAAGGCCTGGGCAAGCACACTAGCCTCTGATACTGCCTTTATAGGCACAGAGTTTGGGACCTTCTACAAATTGTTATATACTTCAGAGGTTTTCCTATCGTTCAAAAGATGCATAGTTTCTTCAACCAGGCCAAAATCAAACCAACAGAACCAATTGGTGCACAAGGGATTGACACACTACTTGACAGAGAGGAAATCCACAGAGCCATAAAATCCCTTGAGGGAGAGAAGGCCCCCGACACCTGAGGGGCTCCCTATTGATTTCTTAAAAGCATTTGCCTGGAACCAGGATGACCGCTTCCTTGATATGCTCAGTGATATCCTGGACCGGGTATACTTCCCCCCTTCACATGGTCTGTCCCAATTATAGTCCTTCCACAACCGGACAAGGACCCCATGCAATACACCTTGTATAGCCCTATTTCTCTCTTGAAAGAAGTCTACACAGTTATGGCAAAAGGTATAGCTACCCACCTGGATCCCATTTTCCCTATTGTAATTCATTATGACCAAGCTGGGTTTGTCAAGGGAAGACAAGAGAAGCGTTACATCACAGAGCCCCAACTGTTCATACACTACTGGTGTAAAAGGTCAACACAACATGGAACTACAGTCCTTGCTCTGGATGAAGAAAAAGCCTTTGACCACATGGAGTAGGGATACATGTTTGAAACCCTGATACATTTTGGACTTGGGACCCAGGTTATTAAGTGGCTTCAGACACTGTACTCCTCCTGTATGGCCCAAACAGTGGTAACCAGAACTGACTCTTTCCTTTTCTCTGGAGAGAGGCATGAGAGAGGGATGTCCCTTGTTACCCCTGTTGCTGGTATTATCATTAGAACCCCTGGCAGGGGCCATTAGACATTGCACAGACATTCAGGGGTTTTGGAGGAGGGACATGAACACAAAACAGCACTATTCACTAATGATTTATTGCTATATTTGGCAGAGCTATCCCAGGGTCTCCTGGTGATCCACTCTCTCCTGCAAGAGTATGGATCCCTATCAGACCACTAAATAATCTCGTCCAAAAGTAAGATAATGCCGATAGGCAAACTCCACAGAACACAGATGATTGACAATCTGCAGGGCCTCTGGTTAGTGGACCACATAAAATACTTGGGAAAATGTATACTCTCTAAGCTGAGCCTCCTTTACTGTATACCAAGACCTTTAAATTGCTCCTCTCTAAACTGGGAGAGAACTGTGACTGCTGAAGGACCCTCCCTATATCCCTCCAAGGCTGAATTAACACCATACAAATGTCCATCTTACCTAGATGCTTATATTTGTATTAGTCCCTACCCATACCTGTCCTGTTAGAACACATGAAACACATTAACCCGCATCTACATAGATTCCTTTGAAATGGGAAAAATACCCAGATAAGACAAAACATCCTTCAACTTCCCAGTAAGCTTGGGGGAACCACTTTACCACACTTCTAACATTACTATTGCACCTCGCAGTTGGCGTTTCTGCTGGTGGGGGAGGGTACAATGGGTCCTTTGTGGTTGTCTATAGAAAAAGAAGAGTTAGCAGACTATCCTGAGAACTATCTGTCTCAATCTCTTTGGAAGTTAGAACTTCTGCTGGTCACCAACCATTTCACGGCAGCCACAAATACAGCCAGAATTGTTATCCATAAGAAACTATGTCTTGCACCAGCACCCTCAACAAACACAGGCCTCTTTGCTGTTCTGACAGGGAGGAGTACCTGCACAGAACTCCACCAGTGGCTTCTCAGATGGTGATATAAAGGCCTCAAAAAGGTGGCCCAGCTATATCAAGGGGGTAGGCTCCTTGACTTTACTATACTGAAAACCACATGACACTTAGAACCAGGAGACCTTTTTGTCTACCTCCCTATATGGAACAAATTAAGTGATTCCCTGGACAGGTGCACAGGTTTGTGAGATCCCACCCCATAGAAGGAGGAATTCTATTAGCCTCAGTCATGCAGTAAACTCCTCATACCCTTTTACCAAACTCTTCAGGGAGGAGATGTCCCATCCATAGCAGACATATGCACCAAATGGAAACCGGACCTAGGTACCAGAATCGATGAAACCACCTTCCACTTGGCAGCAAAGTACCTTCAGGACTGCTGCCACAACAAGTTGAGACACATTCAGCTCAATTCCATGTACACAGCTTACATTACACCACTGAAATTACATACTATTAAACCTGACTGTCCAGCTGAATGCCTCAAATGTTGCTATGAAAGGGCTGATTTTCTACATATGTCTCTAATGTGCCCAAATATTACCCCTTTTTGGCATGAGATACCTAACTTCATGGGGAGGATTCTGATCTATGCCCATTCATAATTCTCCCTGGAGCTCCTCCTTGGTGCAGACTCCAGGAGAAACTGGGCTACAGGCAACCCACCACTCTGGTCTCTTGCCTTAATAACAGCCAGAAAAACAATAGCCCAACATTAGTTATCAGCAAGAACTTCCTTCATAGAACACTGGACCCTTAATCTAAAAACATGCTTAAAATTAGAGAGAGTACAGTTGACTGCTAATGGTACGACAGAGGCCTTCTCTAAAATTTGGAACCCTCTCAAGTTGGCTACAAAAATGGTCTCTTCCCATTGTAAAGTAGAAATAAGCCAGGAGACCTAACATAGAAATAGATTAGCCCATATCCCACCAGGAATCTTATATATGTATTGTGACGAGATAGCCCTATACATATTCGTACTGTTCAGATATGATGTGTATAATACATGGGCTGTGTTTCAGCATTAAGCCACTGGTCCTTTAAGCATTCTATGAGTAAAAACATGGGGGAATATTCAGAAACTGAGTGATGGCTCTAGCTCTCAGACAGTTTTACATATCAAAGGACTGGAAGTCATGAAATGACTTAAATGAATCATTTAAACTTTATTTGTGTTTGAATGTTCAGACCTTACAACTAGGAGAATGGTGACGTGGAGTCTAGGGTCCCTTTGTACTCCATGTTGTGGGTTTCCCGAGATCAAATGGAAGAAATGTCTCTTACCAGAAACTGTTCAGCAGGGGGTCAACATGCTAAACTAAGCTCATTAGACCACAGCAGGTGGCCCTAGGATTGTGGACAGGGACCACATTTTGAAGGATCTTCTGGTATTTTATACTCTGGAGAAAGTAGGGTGGAGCGAGATAGAGACACCTCCAGGAAAAAGGGTGAAATGCTGAAACATCCCAGATTGAATTAGCCAGCCAGTCAAAAGGGTAGGCTGGAATTACATCACTTGAGATATGAAATGGGACTACAGCTAGGAAAATAAGTGCTTTTGGTACAATTTTTCCATGTGTAAGCTATGGGTAGTTTTGCAGTGAAAAGAACTACTAATATTGAGGAGAACTTTCCTCACTGAAGAAAGAGAGAAAAACTCTTGAGAAAGGAACTTTTCTCTGAAAAACCCTAAATTTGCTGAAGAAGAAAATTCAGAGACTGACTTATCATCTTGCTGAA
This sequence comes from Neoceratodus forsteri, assembly GCA_016271365.2. Classification (NCBI taxonomy): domain Eukaryota; kingdom Metazoa; phylum Chordata; order Ceratodontiformes; family Ceratodontidae; genus Neoceratodus; species Neoceratodus forsteri. The sequence goes on along the minus strand of CM057453.1, from coordinate 1,207,678,971 downwards.
ACTTTTGAGAACTCATCAGAAACCTTGAAGAGATTTTCTGGCAGATGGGATTTTTCATTCCTTGGACTCCAAAGATCAACAAGGTAGCACATTTTAGAATTCATAGTGTGTAGGTTTATTGCTTAGTTCCACATTTTTGTACATCGTTGTCTGCAACCCAGTGCCCTAAATTTTATAGATTTTTATAGAATATTTCTGTGTTTTCTTTCCTTTTTATCAACTCTGCCTGAGTCTAACTTGTGTGGTATACCATTTTAAGGGAAAAGGTTTTGTCAGAATGGTGCCTAATAGCAGAACCACTCGCCTACCACCGAATATTAGAAAACAAGACTCCTTGGCAGGAGAAGAAGAAGCCCTCCTTCTTGACAAAGTCACAGGATTCATCAAAGGGGGGAGTCTCCTGGGAGTAGAGGATCCAGACATGCTTAGAGGTGAGCCCATGCCAGATTTGGTGCCAACTAATGGGATTTCTGAACTGTCTGTGCAAAACCACCACACAATAGATGGCAGAATTTGGGAAAAGAAAAAAAAAATGCTTGCAGAAAATAATAACCTACTCTGTTTATTTTTTTTTCTGAGAAACAATAAATAGTGTTAGTATGGGGAAGAACATGGCTTCCATGTACAACACTTGCAATATGGAACAGCTAAGGTGGCTCCATGATGAAAATGGAATTACAAGTGAGAGCCAAAATAAAAGCAGCACACTGAAGCCATTGCGGTGGCTGATGTAGAGGCGGCCACAAGGAATGTGGAGTCACAGTCAATGACTCAAGGTGACCAGACTTCAAACCTGGAGGGGCCAGAGAGGAACCAGAAGCCATGGGTCCAGAGGGAGGCATCTGAAGACAAGGAGCTGGAGAGGCTGAGGCTCCAGATGGAGTTGCAGAAAGCACAGCTTGCCCAGCAAGCCCAACAACAGAAGATGGAGTTGGATCACAGAAGGTTTGAAATAGAAATGAAGGAAAAACAGTGCCAAAGAGAGGCTGAGGCAGAGGAAAAGCAGCACCAAAGAGAGGCAAAGATGGAGGAAAAGCAGCACCAGAGAGCATCTGAACTAAAAATCCATCCAACCACATCTGCGCAGGTAAGTGTTGGGGGATTAACCTGAGACTCCAGGACTGGGATATCAATTAAATTCAAAATTATTTGTGGAATTTAAAGAGGTTGAGGATATGGAGACATTTTTATATTTGTTTGAAGAGGTCTGTATCCAGGCCAAAATACCCAGTGAGGCATGGAGCTTTCATTTATCTCCACTTCTTACTGACAAGGGTCGTGAAGCATTGGGACAGATGGACAATGTGGATTGCTAAGATTATGAAAATTAATAACTGCATTATTAACAAAATATGATTTTAAACTCCTAGGCCTACAGGGCAAAAATTCAGAAACTTATAAAGAGGCCCCAAAATGTGCTTTGAGGAACTCGTCAGAAAGAGCATCAGTATCTGAAACAGTTGGGGGGGAAGCTAAATCAGTTGAAGCAAATGAAGGGGTGGTGCTGTTAGAACAATTATTTTGGGCATATTTAACAGAGCTGAAAACCTGGCTGGAGGAGCAAGATCCTCAGATAGCCAAACAGGCTGCTGAGCTGGCAGACTGCTATGCTTGGAGCAGGCCTGCTCTCAAAGAACATGGGGGAGCAGGGAATACAGGGGCAAAGGGGAAAGGTGAGCCTTTTGGATAGCCAAAAGCCATGTTGCCACTGCAAAAAGAAGGGAACCATTGTACTTAAAAGAGATCTGGGGGAAAATAAAAATGATGAGTGTTGGTTGTACAAAAATCCAGGCCATAATCTAGGCAGTGCCCTAAAAGGACACAAAATGTAAAGGGGTGTATGCAAACTGAGCTGGTTGCAAATTGTATTCCTGAAGCTATTCCTGCAAATATGAGAAAGTTCATTCACTCAATCACAGTGAATAGGGTACAGACTTGTGAGTTAACCCTTTAATTGCTGGTCACTTTTAGTAATTTTGACCCTCTACTGCTGGCAATTTTGCTGGAATTTGGACCCTAAAACTACAGCCTTATATATTTTTTGTGTATGAGATATCCTAATGACATTTTCTGAGTATGATGTTAGGGTTAATAGCTACATCCAGTACTAATTTAGTTTTTCCATTGTTAATGGTAAGTGAATAACCTATTCTTGCATATTTAGCTGAAATAAAGCTTTTTTTGAAAATGTGTTTTTGTGTCCTATTCATATGTCATGAGCCAAAGGTTAAGGGTGACCAAAGCAGTAGACCAGGGAGGGGCTGTGGACATGGCCTACCTAGACTTTAGCAAGACATTTGACACAGTCCCACACAAAAGATTAATAAACAAATTAGCCAGCCTGGGAGTGGGTCCCAGGGTGGTAGCCTGGGTAAAATACTAGTTGGACAACAGGACCCAGCAGGTAATAGTAAATGGAGTCCACAGTGAAGAAAGGAGGGTTACTAGTGGGGTACCACAGGGTTCAGTACTGGGGCCAGTCCTTTTTAATGTCTCTATAAGTGACATTGCAGAGGGACTGGAAGGGAAAGTATGTCTCTTTACAGATGACACAAAGATCAGCAACAGGGTTGAAACATAAGGTGGGGTGGAAAGGATGAAAAGGGACTTGGCAAGGTTGGAGGAATGGTCAAATGTATGTCAGCTTAGATTCAATGCAAATAAGAGCAAAGTAATGCACCTGGGAAACAAAAACCCTGGGGAAGAGTACACGATGAGGGGTGAGATACTGACAACAACAAAAATGGAAAGGGACCTGGGGGTAGTCATATCAGATGACCTAAAGGTGGGCCAGCAATGTGAGAAGGCAATAAGGAGGGCTGGAGGGATACTGGGATGCATAGGGAGAGGCATTACCAGTAGAAAACAGGAAGTTGTTGGCCCTCTGTACAGACAGTTGGTAAGACCGCATCTGGAGTACTGTGTACAGTTCTGGAGACCCCATCTTCACAAAGATATAAACAGGGTGGAGGCTGTCCAGAGGAGGGCAACCAAAATGGTGCAGGGTCTGCACTACAAGACATATGAAGAAAGACTAAAGGAACTAAAGATGTATAGCCTCGAGGAAAGGAGGGAGAGGGGGACATGATAGAAACTTTCAAACACCTCAGGGGAATCCAAGAAGGTAGCATCTTTCAGAAAAAGAGATGTGCAAAAACAAGGGGGCACAATTTGAAGATAGAGGGGGGACAGCTCAGAGCCTAGGTAATGTGAGGAAGTATTTCTTCACAGAGAGGGTTGTGGATACATGAAACAACATTCCTGAGGAGGTCATAGAGTCAAAAACAGTGGGGGAATTCAAGAATGCATTTGACAGACATAAGGCAATTCTTGTGGGGGGTAGGAGGAAGTAGGCTGTTGGTTAACTAGGATCTGCAGCTTATCCATTTTGTAGGGAAATGGGCAGACTAGGTGGGCCAAGGGGTCCTTATCTGACGTCAAATTCTATGTTTCTATGTTTCTAAGAATAAAAGCTAACTGAAGGTCACATGAAGGTTTATTTAATAATCTGGATGTTATTTAAAGAAATTAGAGAAATATTTCCCTGATATTTATTTATTTTTGCACCTCATTACATCACTGTAGTGTGTGTATTTTGAAATTATGTCATACAGTATGCTGAAACAGCACTGGAAGTGGCAAGGGCAGAGGCAGGCAAAACAATGAAAAATGCAAGGCAAGTGTGTGTTCTAGGTGTGGACTACTGAAAGGGCAGTAAAGGCACTGAATATGACAATAATGTCAGTAAAATTTTTTTTTTTACTGTCCTGAACTGTAATTTTTCACATTACTCTGAAGTCAAAGACGATTCTTTGTCCAGGGTTCCATAATCCTTCACTGTGTGGAATAATTTGAAACACCTTCCAACACAAAGTGGAACATCACAATCAGGACAGTAGTAGCGACTCTCAGATGCTCCACCGCGTGATCCTGTCTTACGTTTAGATCCACTGGCAGTTAGGGCATGTGAGGCCTTGGCCAAGCAAAACCTGCAAAGTCTGGTAGTGCTCTTCTTTTCTGGTATGGGAGGGATTTTAGCAGGAAAGTGTCTGCCAGTAAGGCGTACCTCTGTCTCTGTACTCGACACATATTTTACCTTTGCAGTAGCATTACACAGGTAAGCTTCTGTTAGCTGTTCTACGAGCTTTGCAACATACTGATTGTGAGTGCCTTTACCACCCTTATGTTGTAGAACACAAATGAGTTGAAAATGGAGATATCCACTAAGTGGAAAAACATTTTTTTGTACCATTTTCTTGTTTTTCTGACACATGCATAGTTTTTGAGCATCTGGTCACTAACATCCACTCCTTCCATTTTACTATTGTACTGTAGTACAGCATCTGGTTTGATCGCTGGGGTTCCATCATGCTTGTTGCCACATGACACCATGGCCCCCTAATGCACAGTAGTCAAAATGTGTACACTCTGAGTTTTCTTGGACCCTGCATGCTACATGATGACTCTCATTTTGGGACAGTCCTCTGAAACTAGAGAAATACTGTCCCTTACATCCAGCTGTGCCTCTCGAAACTGTTGTGGCAGTCCTAATAGGGCTTTGTTGACAGTTCCACAGAACTCAGTTTTGAGGTCCTGTAAGTGTCAAACAAGCTTGGGGCTAGAGTAGAACCTGCCTGTGAACAATATATACCCTTGACCATCAAGTTCACCCAATAACTTAATTATACCTCTCTAGGTATTTTCAAATCAAGGCTGTTCTCTCACCTTGCCACCTCCAGCTCCTGTGACTGCCCTGATTAAACCTCCTATTTTCTCACTACCCACCCTGTTCCGTTATTTGACAAAGACATGTTTGGGAAACCTTTTCTCCTGCTATTGTCTGCTCCCCACACCTTCCACTTACCCTCTCTGTTCTGGACTTTTTCCCTATTGTTTCTCCTAATCTGGCATGACCTCTTTCTTGTAATAATAATGTGATTATTGATATCTCATGTATTTTTGCACAAATGATTTGATATGTATTTGTATATGTTTTCTCGCTCTTGACACAGCACAAATTGTTGTGTTATCTATGTAACCTTTTTTGTACTGTACCTAATTGACATGGAATCTTTGTAAAAGAGCCTCTGGCTCAAAGGTAGTAATTCCTAGAACAATAAACTAAACTAAACTAAACAATGTCATGTGTTGTTTTTCCTGTCATTGTAGTCAATGCATTATTCCTGATCTCTACTGTTACTTCGAGATTATTGCAAGCAAGTGAATGGACAATCAGTTCTAAATTTTCTTCAGCACTGTGTGTGATGGTCTGGTCAACTGTAACATTTTGTACAATGTTTTTACCAGCGTACACCATGAAATTCTATCCCACCATTATCTGAATAGCTTTTACACAATTCATATGTTTTTATGCCAAATCTTGACTGTTTTGAGGGCATATATTTTTTGAATCCTAGATGGCCTTCGAATAGTAGAAGAGATTCATCAATGCTAATGTATTGGTCAGGGGTATATGCTATCACAAACTTGTTCGGTAAGAAACCTAATACACTTCATATTTTTCTTAGCTTGTCTGGTGATTCCTTGCATGTATCATTATCTATAAAATGTAGGAATTTTAGTATGTTCAAGAACCTGTCCCTGCTTATGAATGAGTGCACAACAGGTGTTGAGAGGAATGGGTTAGTGGACCAGTAATCAGACAGATGCGATTTTTTCATTAACCCAATCAACAAGAAAATGCTAAGGAACACACACATTTCAGAATGGCTGACTGGTTTCCAGGAAGAAGAATGAGAGAATTCAGACTGACCTTCATTACTCTGAAATTGTTTGGCATGTCTGTTGTTTCTGTACAAATTACATTTATAATGCTGTCAAGGTCTGAATCTGAGAAGAATATTTTAAAACACTCTAGTGGTGCTGGGTTATTAGGCAAAGGCTTATTAATACACGGTGATCCTGTGAACTCGAAAGGTTCCACCTACTGTTCACTTTCTTGCCACATAATTTTAGCCACACTTCTCTGATTTGCCCCAGTAGTATTTGTAGCTAAATTTTGCTGGGCTTTTCCACTGACTCTTCCTCTTCCATGGCCTCTTCCTTGCCCTCTGGTACTTATTACACCCCTAGTCTTGTTTCCTGTGATCTCACCCCTCTTCTACTGAGACTAACTCTCCTTCACTTCTGGAGTCCCGTACCCACTCACCTCTGAGCCTTGCTCTTTCTCACTGTGTGTGCTTTCTCCCCTAACAGATTGCATGTCAATATCTAATACGGTTACTTCTCCTGTTTCACTTGATGCTATTTCCTGCACTTTGAAAGATGCTGATGGACAACTTTCAATTGTTATTAGTTGATGTACATCACGTACTGTGCTCACCCTCTTACATTATTTTGCCTGCCTCGTCCCCTGCCACTTTCAGTACTGCTGAAATGTTTTGTTAGCCTGCCTCTACCTCTTACAGTTGTGTTTGTTTTGTCATCTTTATTTGTGCTGCCTTGACACTTTGCACTTTCTGCGACTTTGTCAGTATGAATCCTGCCTTTCCCCTTTACATTTCTGACTGTATTATTTTTGTATGCCCTGCCTAGTCCTGTTTTATTTTGCCTGCCTGGTCCTCTTAAAGTTTGGCTGCATTATTCCCTGTCTCGGTCCCCCCCCCCACACTTCTGTTGCTTGCATTACTGTTATTGGCCCAGACTCGCCCAGTTATGCTGTTCTCTGGTAACACAACTTCAGTGTCTGAATCTGATGAGAATGAGTCTGACTCACTACTTGTGTCCACAGCAGAGTCACTGTCTGCAAATATTTAATCTAAAGCATGACTCACAGTGAATAGTTTTCTTGGCATGGTAGACTCAGTTTCACAGTCTCACAATCAAACACTAAAAGTTTTTCATATGTTTTACTGTTACACGGCCTCACTATTTATTCTGTTATTTTTTGTTGAAAGACTGGGAGGGAAATGAAAGATTGATACAGTCAGAGGACAATGACTGCTGACTCTGTTGTGCTTAGAACAGAGTGCTGGCAGAAAAAAATACTTTTTTTTTCTTAACAATGATTCAATATTATTTATTAGCTGTTTCTTAGAAGAAACAACCACATCAGGGACACTATCGGCTCAATCAGTAGAGTTTCTTCACCAGACACATGAGATGGCAGGAATAGTGGCAGCTTCAATATTTATTGATCAGTAGGGCTACTGACTACCTTGTGATTACAACCAAGTACTTTGTCAGAGAGATGCAGTCAGGTATAAATTACTACATAGTCCTTGAGGTCACCAATAAGGGCTGTCAGGATACACAAAAATATTTTTTATCTCTTTACATGCACTGCTGTGTACTAGCAGTAGAATAAATGCAAGTAATATGAAGAGATTTCTCATAGACAGCACAGATTCCTGTCAGACTACAGACAAGCACAGTGATCCCCTTGGTGCTATCTACTGAATACTGACAGTATCAAAGGCAATCTTAGTCTGGGGATAATCAGTAAAAGCAGACTCGGTTGTTAAGAAAATATTTGTTATGCTGTCTTTACATGCACTGCTGTGTGCTATTAGTAGAATACATGCAAGTAATATGAAGAGATTTCTCTAAGACAGTACAGATTCCTGTCAGACTATAGACATGCACACTGCTCAATGTGGTGCTATCTACTGAATTTTGACAGTATGAAAGCAGGCTTAGTCTGTGAATAATCAATACAATCTGACTGGATTGGCAAGAAAATACATTTTATGATCTCTTTACATGCACTGCTGTGTATTACTATTAGAATAAATGCAAGTGCCAGCCTGGTGGTGCTGAGGGTTGAGGCGCTGGATGCCACACCTCGAGCCATGCCGGTGACCCATGTTTGGAAACAAGCATGGGCCACTGGAGTTGGCAGGGGAGGTAGAGGATCGAGTGTCCAATGACTGCTTTCCTCTACCAGAGAACAGTGGGCTCGTCATCCCACTTCTTGGCTGCCCCCCCCCATGGAGGATGAGGGGTAGCGTCAGAGTTAAGGGAGACAAGTAACATGGCTTTGTGATGCTCACACACCTCCATGCACATGTGTTCACAGCTGTGAGGGGAGGGACCAAGAAAAGGAGAAACATGGCTGCCAGCTCCATGGAAGCCCCTTCAGTACTCCGATGCTGCTGCTACCTTGAGGAACTCCCGGGCCTGCTCCAGATTGTGCTCAGGAGGGGGGAAGGATGGCCCTCCCCCCTTCTGCTCCACCACGGGGATAAGTCATGGGGGCTACAGAGCTTGGGAGATGCCAAAGGGTGAGGCAGTGACTGGGGCTGGAGGAGGACAGAAAGTATGTTGGCAGGCTGAGGAGAAAAAACACTTGAATTAAAAAAAAAGAATAACTGCAAGTACTGTAAAGACATTTCTCTTAGACAGCACAGATTCCTGTCAGACTGCATACATGCACACTGCTCCACATGGTGCTGTCTACTGAATGCTGACAGTATGAAAGACAGCCTTAGACTGAGCATAAGCAGAGAAACCTGTCAGGAAACACAACAAAATATATATTTTTTTATTTAGTTGAGTTTGTCATTTGTATAAATTACCCTGATGTGTAATCTGAGAGGACTGGATTGAAGTATGACTTGATTTCAATCAGACTACTGACAAGTATCGAGTGCTCCTTGTGGTTCTGTCTAAAGACTGCTGACAGGATGAAAGAAAGCCACTTTCTGATTTTCAGGATCTAATTGGTAAGAATGTGCTCTATAGAGTATTTATTTTGATTTTTATAGCCCAACAAGATCAGAAAAAACAGTTTACAAGAACAAAGCACTGCCTCAAGGAGCTCCAAATCAGAGCTCCTCTCAGAAGTGAATTGTGCTGAAAAGTAAAATGATAGCTGATGACCTACGCCTATTGCAGACATCACTGCAAAGGCTAGGTCACATGACACATGGCCACATGTCATTTCTTTGTTAGGTCACATGTGGCCATGTGTCACACAATAGCTGTCAAAGGAAAATTTCACCCATGGAGCCCAGAAAAAGAAGGTTCCTACTAAAGCTGATTATACTCAGCACCTGTGGTAACACTGAAGTGGTAGTGCCACAAGTATACTCTGCACCCACTCATAAAGGGTTAAGGGATACTGGAGTATCTCTTATCCTAGTAGAAAAGGATTTGGTAGGACCTGAACAAATCATGCCAAATCAGTTTGTATGTGTAAGGGATTTCACTTTAAATGGAGACAACCTACCCCTTAGCCAGTGTTACCCTCAATTGAGGAGATGCAGGTGAAGGGATATGGAAGGTGGCTGTAGCCAACACCCTCATTATGGATGTTATTATAGGAAATGATGTTCTACAGGGGTTGGTATGTGCTGTCTACCTGCTGCCAGATGGCTAGGGGTGCCCATGACCTTTGGGACCCCACAGAGATTCCTACAGGAGATGTTCAGAGACAGGCCAGCCAGCATGTGGCTCTTGAAAGAGAGGGTGCTAACAGGAGGACAGAACTTCCCCTAGTGGCAGTTCACCAAACTGCTACTGATGTTTGCTCTAAAGAGGGAGGGGTAACGCATAGCCAGATGGAGGGAGATGGTTGTGATACTGAGTCCTCTAATGCCATAACTATGGACCTCAGTCTGGGAACTGATGAAAGCATACTCCATGTTTTGGGCAAGTGTGAGGAGTTAGCAGCAACCCAGTGAACTGGCCCTAGCTGGAGAAGCTGAGGGCCTGTGCAGAGTCTGATGGGACACAGGTAGGTGAGGGAAACCATAAGAGTATTTTGGAATAATAGGCTGTTGTATACCCAGGACATAAAGACAGAGGGAAGGATGATGGACAGGCAGCTTATCGTTCCTCAGGGGTATCGTGAGTCATTGGGCAAGGTGGCTAATGACATTCCCATGTCCGGATATCTGGACATTGCTCATACCACAAAGCACTTAGACCAAATTTCTATTTGCCAAATTTCCCTAAGCAGGTGAAGGAGTACTGCCAATCCTATCACCATTGTCAGGAAATAGGGAAGTGCCAGGAGCAAAGCCAAGGCTGCCCTGATTCCTTTGCTAATTGTGGAGGAACCACATGGATATTGTGGGTCCTTTGAATTCCCCAAGTTGCCCTGGAAAAAGGTACATGTTGATGGTAGTCGATTATCCTACCCGCTATCCAGAAGCCATCAATCTGTCCTCCATTAAGGCGGACAAAGTGGTGGATGCATTGTGAGGGATTTTCTCTTATGTAGAGTTTCTGCAGGAGGTTTTCTTTTATCAAGGGGATAACTTCATGTCAGATCTTATGATGTGTTTATGGGAGAAGTGTGGTATCTTACAGGGGAGCACAGTGTCTTACCACCCACAAGCCAATGGTCTCAAAGAGATAATTAATGGGACCTTAAAGGCTATGCTTATGGCATTTGCAGAACAGCATGGGTGGGACTGGGAGAGGTACCTCCCCCACCTGATGTTTGCCTACATGGAAGTGCCTCAAGAATCTACAGGGTTTTCACCCTTCAAGCTCTTGTATGAATACAGGGTAAGTGGGCCACTAGATCTGATATGAGAAGATGGGGAAGGTAAGCATACCACCCAGGAGGATCCCATAGGGGAGTATGTTTTAAAATTCATGAAGAAGCTGAAGGAGCTTATGGGCATTGCTCAGAGCAACCTGTCAGCTGCCCAGCAAAAACAAAAGACCTGGTATGATAATGGAGCCAGAGCTTGCTCGTACAGGGTAGGACAGGAGGTAACGGTTCTGATCCCAGTCCAGAAGGACAAGCTGCAGGCAGAGTCAGTGGGATCATACAAGGCAGTCTGGCAGGTAAACGATGTGAACTACATTGTTGAGTTACCTGAGAGATAACACACCCACAGGATGTACCATGTAAATATGATAAAGCCCAATTTCATTTAGGCTGACACGGTACTTGCAGTTTGCAGCCCTGGGGAAGAGGTAGGTGAGGAAGACCCCCTTCTTGACTTGTTAGCAGAAAGTAAGCAGGAGTTATCTGTGGAGACTATTCTGTTGTCACCCCAGGTGACACCTGAACAGGCCCAGGAAGTAAGGATGGGTTTGCAGGAATTTGTTCCTTTATTTACTTCCAAACCAGGATGGACCCCACTAGTGGTGCAAGGTGTTGACATGGGGCAGCAAGCACCCATACATCAGACAGCCTACCAAGAGTCTGAGACAGTCCTTAAAGACATTAGGAGGGTGGTGGGGAGATGCTGGATCTATGGGTGATCCAGAAATCCCAGTCCCGGGGCCTCACCTGTAGTCCTTGTCCCCAGGCCAGATGGGACTACACAGTTCTGCGCAAATTATTATGGGCTCAACACCATCATGAAATCTGATGCCCACTGAATGCCCCACACAGATGAATTGCTGGACAAGCTGAGAAGGGCAACATACTTAACCACTTTAGACCTGAGAAAAGGATATTGGCAGGTGAAACTCACTGACAGGGCTAGAGAAAGGTCAGCTTTCATTTTCCCAATCGGTTTATATAATTTAAGGTCATGTCCTTTGGGATGAAGAATGTCCCTGCCATATTCCAATGGTTAGTGAATCAGGTGTTACAGGGTATGGAGGACTTTGCAGTCACCTATCTGGATAACATAGCTATATTAAGCCATAGTTGAGAGGAACACTTGACACACTTGAGGGGAGTGTTTGGCAGAATACAGGCTGCAGGGCTGACTATCAAAGCAGAGAGGTGCCAGGTGGCCATGACAGAGGTCACTTATTTGGGACATGTCATGGGGAGGGGCTGACTCTGCCCAAACTAGGCAAAAATAGAGGCAATTGTGGCCTTTCCCATGCCTGAAACCAAGAAACAAGTTAGGAACCTTCTTGGGACCACACAGTATTATAGGAAAGTGCTACCCAATTACAGTTCCCTTGCAGCTCTTTTATCTAAGCAGTTAAAAAAGATGCAGCCTAGGAGGGTAAAATGTAACCTTGCCTGAAACAGGGACTTCACACAATTGAAAAACCTCATTGTGTAGTGCTCCATTGCTGGCCAGTCCAGACTAAACCCAGCTATTTGTGGTGTAAATGGACACCTCAGATGTGGGAATAGGTGCTGTCCTCAGTCAGATATTCAATAAGGTTAAAGAACACCCCATAGTATACCTCAGCAATAAGCTGCTTCCCCATGAACAAACCTATTCCATGGTGGAAATAGAATGACTTGCTTTATTATGGTCACTGAAAAAGCTGGAACAGTACCTTTTTGAATGACATTTTAAGGTACAAATGGACCATAACCCATTAGTCTAGTTGGTCCAAATGGGTAAAATGAATGGAAACCTCCTTAGACAGAATATTGCCCTACAGGCCTATGATATGGAGGTGACCCACAGGACCGGATATGAAAATGGGAATGCAGATGGCCTATCTCACATGTTGAAACAATGACATAACCATGTAAACCCTGCTGTAAAAAAGGGTGTGTTACAACAGGTTCAGTTTTAGGATGGAGGGATGTTCTGAGATAGCCCCACACATATTTGTACTGTTTAGATATGATATATATATATACACACACATACACAGAACAACACATAGGCTGTGTTTCAAAATTAAACCACTAACCTTTTAAGCATTCTGTGAGTAAAAACATGGAATATTTAAAAACTGAGTGCTGAATCTAGCTCTCAGACAGCTTTACATATCAAAGGACTGGAAGCCGGGAACTGGCTTAAATTAATCATTTAAAAATTTGTGCTTGAATGTTCAGACCTCACAAGCAGGAGAATGGTGATGTGGAGTATAGGGTCCTTTTGTACTCCATGTTGTGGATTTTCTGAGATTAATGGGCAGAAATGTCTCATACAAGAAACTGTTCAGCAGTGGGTCAACATAATAAATTAAGCTTGTTAGACCACAACAGGGGGGACTAGGATTGCGGACAGAGACCACTTTTTGAAGGATTTTCTGGTATTTTATACTCTGGAGAAACTATGGTGGAGCGAGAGAGACACCTCCAGGAAAAAGAGTGAACTGCTAAAACAGCCCAGCCTGAATTAGCCTGCCAATCAAAAGGGTAGGCTGGAATGACATCATTTGAGGTATAAAAAAGGGAATACAACTAGAAACAGTGCTTTTGGTAGAATTTTTCCAATTGTAAGGTTTGGGTAATTTTGATGTGAAAACAACTACTGGTATTGAGAACTTCACCTCACTGAAGAAAGAGAGAAAACGTCTTGGAAAGGAGCTTTTCTCTGAAAAAAAAAAACAACTGAATTTTGCTGAAGAAGGAAATTCAAAGACCAACTTATCATCTTGCTGAAACTTTTCAGAACTCATCAGAAATCATGAAGAAGTTTTCTGGCAGATGGGACTTTTCACACCTTGAACTCCAAACATCAATAAGGTAGCACATTTTAGCATTCATAGTATAGAAATATTGTTTAATTCCACATTTTTTTAACATTGTTGTCTGCAACCCAATACCCTAAATCGTGTAGTATATTTTAATGTGTTTTCTATCCGTTAAGTAAACTTTTTATGATTTTTCTTATCAACTCTGCATGGGTTTAATTTGTGTGGTATAACATTTTAAGGGAAAATGTTTTGTCAGACTGGTGCCTCATAGTATAACTGCTCACCTAATATTGAATATTAGAAAAAAAGGCTCCTTGGACAGAAGGAGAGATAGCATTCCTTCTTGACAGACAAAGTCACAAGGTTCATCAAAGGGGGTGGTAAACTGGGAGTAGGGGATCTAGCCGTGCATAGAAGTGGGCCTACGACATGCACAACATTCCTAAGTCATCCCAATACAATGTGAGAAACTAAATAGCCAACTGCATGAAACTGCTTTCAGCATGTTTGTATCTCTGAATGTTTTACCTAATGCACTGTTTATGACAGCCTGATCTTCTCACCTATAATTCATGAAATTATTAATTGTGCTGCACTTCTATATCCAATCAACTGTAATTAACTGTAATTTTACTCTACTGGAATGCCTTTTGTATTACTCTTTCTTTGTAATTCTTCAATAAAATATTTTTCACAAAAAACATCACAAGATGCTCCACACTGTGGAAATCAGATCATCATGTATCAATAAGGTTAAAACAGAATCATTGTTATGAATGGTAGTTTATTTGTGGTCCAGATCCTTAAATTTACATCTTGCAAACACATCAGAATAAACAGTTATGACTCACCACACTGCAGGCAGCAATCAGGGTTTCAGCTGAGGAAGGGGGAAGGAAGTAGAATGATCAGAAGCAACACGTTTCTATCCGCCTTACTAGTTTCAGTGAAGTGAAGTGAAGCCAAACAGTTGCAATGCAATCCGAAGGATTCCAAAACTGGTACTTTAAGCCATAACACTAGAATCCACTGATATCCATAAAAACAATAAAAACAAAAGATGCCCCCGCACACCAGAGGAAGCTGATAAAGACAGCCGCTGATGTTAATATGTAAGCACCAGAAAGCGATTGCTGAGGCAGATGCTGGCATTAATGAGTGTTCAGGGCATCTTTTGTTTTTATTGTTTTGGTGGATACCAGCCACTTCTAGTAGGGACTGGCAAACTGGGCTGGATTTGGATTTTGCTTTGGAGTTTCTGAATCTAGGACAAGTTTGTATCTGGTTTTGCAATGGATTAGGATTTTCATGGTTGATAAGCGGTGGAAAAAAACATTTTTCAGGAGAAAAATAACACAGAATGGTAATGGGCAGTGGCATAACAGTACAAAGTATACTGTGTGAGACGCACTGCATCCTGCTGTTTAAAAATTCTTTGTTTTTGACCTAACCCTTACCAAGCTGCAAAGCCAAAACAAGCCAAGAAGTAGGGCGTAAATTGAAACATGGCTACAACCCCCCACCCACCCAGATGTGGTCAGGTGAAAATTAGGGCACATTGAAAATGTAGCAAAACAAGCAAATTAAAGCAATATATAGAACCTATTTGGCACAAAGCAGTTGGCACTGGGCACTTCTCTGCTTTGATTTCCTTTCTATTAGGCCAGATGTTTAGCTAACACTGAGTTAGAGCCAGATCTGGTGTTTCTTTTTGCCAGCATTGGAGTCCCCCACAACTTTCATTCCATACTTTACATTTCACCTAGAGGCTAGTAACCCTCCCCCCCCCACACACACACATCCTTTATTATATCAGTTAATTTTTATATTTCATTATTTTATTTTACACAGACGTGACTAAGAGTTTCTTTGTTCTTCTTAGTAACTATTTAACAGGCAACATGGTTTCTTTTTTGTTTTGCATTTTTCTTATTCATTTTTTTTTTGTTTTTGTCCCCTCTGGTCTTATATCCATCAGCAGGATAGTCCCTCATGCAGATACAATTGTCAAATAAATGTTATCAGTTATCAGCTCATCATCATCCTCAATTTCAAAATGACTTTTTAGAGAACCAGTGGGGCCAGCAACCAGTCCAAGGTTGACTTTCCTAAATGTCAAAAGTTCCACATTTTCAGGCAACAAATGGTTGAGCAGGTCTGAAGCAACACTACCAGCCGTGCTGAAGATACTCTCAGAGAGAACTCTGGACAGAGGGCAACTTAAATATATAATGGGAACTCTGCACAATGCAGGACAGATTTTTCTCTTACTTTGCCAGTATTTCAAAGGTCATTCTGTATGCTGGGTTACATGGCGTCTTTTAGATTGTCTTCAAGAATAGTGGTAGCAGCATGACCTTGGCCAATAAAGGAAAAATTATTGTCTTTATCAATATCATGCAGCCCTGACTGATGTCACCATCTTCATCTTTTCCAGTTAATGTTTTGCCCACTGGTTTTGAGGTTTGGAAGGAAGTATGCACAACCAGTTGTGAGATTGAAATAGTATTCATCATTTCGTCTGCCACTTTTTCAGTGAGTATGCCTTTATACCTGCTGATGTCTATGAGGCCAGCGTGGCAAAAGGATGCCAGACTAGTCTTAAATCAATGGTCTAACACTGTTGCCAGGATATAACATTTTGATTCTAATATTGTGATGTTCTGGGGTCCAGTTTGAGGGTTACAGCAAGCTTTTTGACAAGAAAAACAGCACTACCTTTCTCAACAAATGTTGCCTTCTACTTTTCGAGTCTGTGCCTAAGATGGAATAACAAAGTTTTTACTTGACTCAGACTGGCACTGTCTGCCTTCATTTACCAAGTGTCTTTCTCAAATGGCCTAAAAATGTGGCACAATTGTGCCATAAGGATCCACCAACTTGAACTGAGTGACACATCCCCTTTCCCTATTATGTGATCCGTGGTGTATTGATGTACTGCTTTACACTGCTCAGGAAGCTGTTGTACTATGTAAAAGGTAGAATTCCATTTGGTTATTACTCCCTGTTATGGCTGATGTTGTGGAAGATAATTTCCTTTTGTAGCTGACACAATATTTTCCATGCTATAGGAGAATGACTAAACTGTCCATATATTTTGCATGTAACAATGCATTCTGAACGTGTTATATTTCAAAAAAATCATGTACTACAAAATTGAGGGTATGAGTAAAGCAAAGATATGTGCACATACCCTCAGTCCTTCACAGCACCTACAATGTTAGCCCCATTATCATATACCAAAAACCCTGGAGACAGGCCCTGAGAAGTAAGCCAGTCAGCAAACCATCTGCTTAATTCTTGCAAGAGATTCACTGCAGTAGGATCTTTTGACTCAAAACTCATAATACGTAAGGCAGCTTGCTTTGTGCATGTTATGGTGGGTGTGATCAAGACAGAGGATGAGACAGATGAATTGTGAAAGGATGCCAAGTGACCATTAACTGTTGTGTAGTCTACAGTTTGGTTGCCGGTCCACATATCAGTTGTAATATATATTTATGGCACTGCTGTGAGTGTCAAGGCCTGCATTACTTTTTCATGCAATTCACAACAGACATTTGATGCTGCCTTAGTGGAAAGCTATTTTCTGGATGGTATTGGATATTGTGGAACTGCAATCTGCATTACTTGTTTAAAGCCAATATAGTCAACAAAAGAGAAGGGACAGAGGTTAAGAGCTACCATTTCTCCTATAGCCTTATTTAATTTCTAAGCAAGTGGATGAGTTTGAGCGTATTTTTGTGTGATTTGAAATTACTCTTGCATGGTTAAGTGTTTTGATTTGTGACATGGTCTGTTGCAAGAGGATGGAGAGTAGTTAATCAAAGGGAGCTCTCAGATACAAAGGTGCCAGAGAGTGATGGTGACAGAGATGAAAAATCACATTGTTTGCTTTTTTGGTTACGTGGAGCTGAAAAATAGTTGGCTATGTCACCACTGTTTGATAGCAAAGAAAACCTTCACATTTATTGTAACCTGCCTTATCCTCTGACTCACCAGACAGTGAAGCCCGATCCTATCTGATGCATGCGATTGGGTACATTAAGTATCTTATTAAAGTTAATATTCCAAGGTGATTTTCCTATCTCCCACTGCTGACATTGGTTTTAAAAAGTGTGATATTGCATGGCAAGCATTTTAAGAGTCAATATAATAGTAGTTCCATACCCAAGAAGTGACTTTCTTAGTTTTGCCTCCATGCATGAGTACCTGTTGGCTAGTAGGTCTACTACCTTATCCCTTAGTCCTCTTACAAGGCACATCACCACCTGAGGCTCTTTTCTTTTTGCTTGATGCACCAAGGAGTGGATCACTTCTAGGGAAGGGATGTTCCACTGGTGCCACTCACAAACTGAGAATAATTTGTTTTGTTTTTTTCTGTCAGACACAATTCAGCAGTGCCAGTAGGAGGAGGCTGACTGATAGTGCTGTTCATATCAGAATCATCAGCTTACTTTGTTCTGCTTTATTTGGGCAAACTGTATTGCAACCCTCCATTATTATTCCATTTAGTCCACATCTGTCCATTTTTTTTTTTATGTGAACAATTAAAAAGAGCAGAGTGATTGGGAAAACACACAATATTTTTTTTCGAATGTGATTTTGCACAAAATTGAGTCTAGTAGGCTTATGGCATGCTAGTGGTCTTCGGTTTTGCAGTATGGTCAGGGTCAGGTCAGGATTTTTTTTAACAGCAGGATAATTTGGAAAACAGTAATACACAATATTTTTTCAAATGTGATTTTTGCACGTATATGTGTGGCTAGCCCAGTAAGCTTACATCACACTAGCCAAGGGGTTTTGGTTTTGCAAGATGGTCAGGGTCGAAAATAAATCTTGTTTTTTGGTTTTTAACAGCAGCATGATTTGGAAAATGTACAACATTTTTTCAAAAGTGATTTTTGCATGAAGGGAAGAGAAAGCCCAGTAGGCTTATAGCACACTAGCCAAGGGGCTTAGGTTTTGCAGGAAGGCCATGGTCAAGAGCATTTTTTTTTTTTATTTAATTTATTTTATAGTATAATATAGAACTCAGAACATGCTTAGGATATTGCAAGAGAAATACATTTTAAAAAAGGCATACAATCCTAAGAAAGAAAGAAAAGGGTCAAAAACATCCCCAAAAAGTAAAAGCCGAGAGAAATATTCACCAGAATAATCCCCCGCCTCTCCTAACCCCCATTATGTGCTGTGGTGCATAAGTATTATACTTATAGACTGTAACACATTGCGGACAGGTAGAAATAATGGATCACATCAAGAAAGTAAAGAGGAAATAAGTAGAAATAAATAAAAAATAAAAGAAGGGTGAAGAAAAAGCCACCAAAATTTAAAATAACATTTTCTTCTTACTCTAATTAGCTCAGGGAGCATACTACCTATATCAGGGCCCAACCTCAATTCAAGTAAAAGATACAGCTTGCCCCATTTGGTCATAAAAGAAGATTGAGACGGTTCATTTGTGCAAGTAGATGTTCGATCCGGAGAGCGAAACATAGTTCGTGTAGCCACCGAAGTGCACGTTAGGCTTGCTTGATCTTTCCAGTGCCTGAGCACTAATTTTTAACCGCCATCGATAGTAGAGCTAAATGATATCTCTCTCTCTGACTGGGATTACAGAATAATCTCCAAAAATACAAGTTTTAGGTGAGAATAATCCACGCAGTCCCAAAATAGGGTCCGTGGTTAACTCTATTTGTTTCATAGAGTGATACCAACTCACACGACTACAATATATGTAATAAGGTGCCCTCTTCCTTCTGACACCTAGTACAAGTTGTTGAGCATATACGCCTCATTTGAGTCAATTTAACAGGGGTATAATAAAGGTTATTTAAGATATTGTATTGCATTATCCTACACCTATCCTGGGTATGGTAAATATATAAGTCTCTCCATATATTCTGCCAATTAACCCTTTTGTCTGAATAGAGGTCTTGCCATATTGAAGCACCAGTGATTGTTGGAGCTTCAGGGAATGTGTAAAGCATCCTATAGACATTGGAAATGGAATGCGGTTTGTTAACCATAGCGGAGATTTGCTGAAGGAAATCAGCCAAATAGGAGATTTTGGTATTACGCCCAAACATTTTGTTCAACAAGTGTATAATTTGAGTAACTTTGAAAGCGGCTGTAACCGGACAGTCGAACTTCCTCAGAACTTCCTCCACAGTTAACATACAATCTGATGTGTAAAAGTCTGAGACTTTACATTCGGAAAGGGCCGGTATCCATTTTTTCATTATCAAGGAATTACCTATATACAAATTGGGATTTTCACAGATAGGCTGGGAGAGGTCTGACACTGGAGAGATTTTATGATGTTTAAAAATCTGGGAAATAACATTAATAGAGGTCCCGAGTGGGAGAGATTGAAACATTTTTGGTATATGTTTTTTGGATATGTAAAAAAGAGAGGCTGGAGCTATATTATAAACTTTAAGAAGCTCTAGTTCTTCCTGTAGCCAAATTGGAGTATACTCCTTACAGGTACGGGCATCCGAGCCGGCCAACCATTTCCCACACTTACATAGATGTGAAGCCCAATAATATAATAAAAAATTGGGGAGACGGAGGCCTCTGTAATCTCGGGGGTGGGATAACTTATAGTATGATATTCTAGCAGTTTTACCATTCCAAATAAATGAACTGATACCCGAGTGAATTTTTTGGAAGTAAGACATTGGCAGCCACAAATCGAGCATGTTAAGCGGATAAAAGACTCTGGGGAGTACATTCATTTTGACAGCGTTGACTCTACCTCAGAACGATCAAGGGAGTTTGGCCCACCTCATTAAATCTTGTTGGATATCATACCATAAATCATCCAGGTTCAGTTTCCGAGATTGGGAAGTGGTTAAGGTAATGTGTACCCCTAAATACTTTATGGAGTGTGGGGCCCACTTCTTCCCAAAGTGTGTAAAGTCTGAGCTATGGGTAAAATGGTTAAGGGGAAAAATCTCCGTTTTACTAATATTAAGTTTATAATTTGAGAGTTGACTAAAATCATTAATTATTGTTACAGCTGCCTCTAAGGAGGAAACAGGATTGGAAAGATGGAGGAGAATATCATCTGCAAAAACTGAAATTTTGCAGGATAATTGACTACGGGATACCAGCAATTAATGAGGATGAGGTTAATTGTCTAAGAAGGGGTTCAAGATATAGATTAAATAAAAAGGAGACAGTGGGCAGCCTTGCTCTGGTACGCAAGTAAGAGAAAAGAAATGGATAGGATCCCATTACAATACAGCCTAGCTGTGGCGCCAAATATATTGCTTGGATCCAGCTAATAAACAGGGTGGAAAGCCCATAGCTTGCAATGTAGCCAAAGAAACATCCAATCCACCCTGTCAAACGCTTTTTCCGCCGAGGGAAATCAGGGCCATTGGAACGGGTGAGGATTTTGCTGTGTTGATGATATACTGAAGTTTACGATGATGGTCCATTGGGGATCTATTAGCGACAAAACCTATTTGCTCAGGACTAATTAAAGAGATCCAGATCGCTTCTATTCTCTTAGCTAAAATCTTGGCCAGAATCTTAACGTCGCTATTTAAGAGTGATATCGGCCGATAACTCGAGGGGAGATGCGCGGGCTTGCCCGGTTTGAGTAGAAGAATAATGAGAGCCTCCGAGAGTGTCGAATCTTGTATATTTCCCGAGAGCAAATATTGATATAGGCGAAGCAAACCCGGAGCAAGGTCTTTAGCAAATAGTTTATAAAATTAAGAAAGGCCATCTGGGCCAGGGGCTTTGTTAGTACAAAGTTCTTTGATGGCCTGATAGTATCTCCTGGATGGAAATAGGTATGATTAATGATTGTTGTTGTTCAGGGGAGAGAGAGATGGTAGGGGTATTGTTGCAAGATATTTTAACATCTCTGATGGAGCAGGGGAAGTAGCGGATTTGCTATATAATGAAGAGAAGTATCTTGCAAGTGTAGACACTACTTCCCTGGGATGAGTCTTAATTTCCCCAGTGGGAGCCTCAATCGAATTTATAAGTCTAGAAGACTCCTGTTTCCTGAGCTTCAAGGCCAAAAGGTGGCTTGCCCTTTCACCTTGTTCTATATATTTTGCACGGGATCTCAGTATGGCAAATTCAATTTTGTCTTGAAGCAATAAAGAGTATTGATTCCTTAAAGATAGAAGTGTTTTCAAAGAATCCTGTGGTGATGTCGAAGAAAGGGAGTTTTCAAGGATTTTAATCTGAGACAAAAGCGCAAAGGCTTTAGCCTCGTTCTTCCTTTTACGCGTGGAAGCTAAACGGATGAATTCTCCTCTTAAATAGCATTTCAGAGCACACCATTCATGGTCAGCTCTTATGACTGACCCTCAATTATGCACAAAGAAATCTCGAATCAGATCAGATATTTTAGACACCGTATGCTCGTCTTTCAGGAGTTGATTGTTAAGCCGCAGAGCGAATCTCATGTATCCGTTATTGAGTGCCAAGTCCAGCCAAGCTTATCGCATGGTCCGACAGAACTATAGGCTCTATACCAGAGTTACCTAAACCCTGTAGGAGAGAGGTGCTAAGTAATATATAGTCCGGCCTGGTCCATGTAGCATGGACCATAGACTGAAAAGTAAATAGGCGAGCGGCTGGATTCTGCAATCTCCATGGGTCACATAATCCAAGCGAGATTGTAAAGTCTGAGAGTACTTTCTGAGCCATGGAAAGAGGTTTGAGTAAAGATTGTGATCTGTCTAGGTCTTGCGTGGGGGTTAAGTTCCAGTCCCCACCAAGAATCATCGGAAGGGACATAAAATCACACAGTTTACCATGTAACGCTATAAAAAAATCTGGATTCCCCCCTACAGGAGCATATATGCTCCCTAGTACAATGTCAATATGGTCTAGGATACCATGTAGTATAATGTATCTACCTTCGGGATCTATGATGGTAGATTTGACTTGAAAAGCAATTGAACGATGTATAAGAATAGCCGTTCCCCCCTTATTGGATATAACGCCCGCAGCAAAAACTTGCCCAAAACCTTTTTTGCGCAAGCTGATAGCTTCATTGGACAAAAGATGTGTTTCCTGAATGAAAGCAATTTTAGCTTGCAGCTAAAACCAGGTAGCTAAGTATTTGCGCTTCCTTAGTAGGTGTGTTGGCTCCTCTTAACGCTCCAATGCCACAAATCTGTTAAAGCTCAATGCCAGCGATCCCTGTATTGAATTGTATAGCCTGTATCCTAGGTAACTTTAGCTTATGCACCACAGCACCCCCCCATAGTGATAATCCCATATCAGCCCGTGATAACAAAACCATTGCATTCTGTCAACAAACCAATTTAAAGAAGTATAAGAATCCTCCCTCCCTCCCCCACTTAACATTCCCTTACAACTATATACAACAAATCCCCCCTGCTTAACCCCCTCTAATAGTCCACTAACAACAACCAGGTTTAATAATGTAATTTCAAAAGCCCTAGCATAGCCCCCCCTTTCTATCTCTTTAAAGGCAATTCGACTAACGTTAATCAATACCAGAATATTATACAAAAAACAACCAAGTGTAATTACTTTCCAATAACACCCAACAATCTGACAGTCCAATTTCCCAACAATGAAGTAAATGAACTCCTCAGGGAGGAAAGCTAGGAGATCCCCCCCATTTCCCAGTACGCGCGGCTGGACGTCTGCCAATCCACTTTATCCCTCCCTCCCCCACCCCAAGTCCATCACCAGTTCAGCCTTCATGGAATAGAAGACTGGATACCTCACAACTCGAGCTCCCCATACAATAAAGCCCTCTGCCAAATCATAAACCGGGGCATCAAGTAAAGCTCCTGAAAGTTACAGAAGAAAAGTTTTACAATTCAGTCCGACGAGCAGATCAACCATAGCTGGGTTAAGGTTGTTTGGATCCTGAAAAAGAAGAAGAAAAAAAAAAAAAAGGGGGGGGAGTCATATTAAGATGATATGATATCCTTCAGCATGATGTGGTGAAACCCGAGATTCATAGTGGAGTGTTTCCCAGGGGAGCCTAATTATCATGGGACACAGTAGTGCAGCTCAGAAATTGGAGTCCTAGAAACTGCTTCTCGAAGAAAGGTTCCTCTCTGGAGTCTTCACAACAATGCCTGAGCTCAGAGCTCCTAAGGCCTTCACCATAAGATCTCGGGGTACCAAACCACCCGGCAGAAGGAGTAAGCTGCACATGATGATCCTCTCAGTCCCCCTTTCTCAGGTAAAGAATACAAAGTAAATAATGGCAAATGCTATCGTTGTAATGAATATTAGAAGGCAAACATGGGTTAAAGATGTTCACAAACCCCATACATGTATCTCTCCAAAGGCCATCATTTAAATGAATCAGGGGGTTTTAAATAGAGAGGGAAGCCTCTGGGCTAAATCGTTCTGGGCTTGTGAGCTGGATTCGTAAGAGTGCCATTTCCCTTCCAGCCATAATTGTAGACGTGCAGGGTAGGCCATTCTAAACCTGATGCTGGCAGCAATTAGCTTACTAACTATTGGATGGAATGTTGCACATCTCTGGCGAGTTTCTAGCGGCAGGTCTTGAATAATTCAAAGCTTTTCCCCCTCCCAGGAGATGGATTGCAGCTCCTTAACTTTTAGAAGAATATGCTGCTTCTCCAGGTAATTCAACATCTTAATTATTATAGGCCTGGGAGGTGCTGAGGCTTCCGGCTTCGGCCGAAGAGATCTATGCGCCCTTTCTAATATATAGGCTGCATTATGTGGTGAGGGACCCACTATTTTGGCAAGCAGCACTTGTATAAAGGCGATAGGTGAGGGGCCTTCCGCACCTTCCAGTAGCCCATGTATCAATATGTTATTGCGTCGGCTGTGGCCTTCTAGATCCTCAGCCTTCTGTTGTAGTTTAATGACCTGCTGCTTTAACTTAATCAATTCTAGCTCCGCTTTATCCTTCCAGGATTCCAGAGAGCGAATGCATGTTTGATTGTCCGTAATATGTTGTTTCACATTGGTCATCTCGTTGCGAAGAGTTTTCAACTCCTACGTGATTTCTGTGAGTGCCTCTTTAAATGGTTGCATCTCCTCTAAAAGCGCTCCTCAGAAGGTGGTGTTGGGCTAGTAAGAGCCGTTAATTGTGACTGGGGCTGACGATTGAACCTGTTTGGCCTTCTTAGATTGTTTATCGGCGAGACTGGCGGTGTATGCTTAGAGTGGCCGCTTCTCATCTCAGTCTCCATATCTGCTTGTAAACACGCTGCGAGATGGTAATACTCGGTGAGGAGGTATCGCGTGTAGTCTAGGTCTTCTCAGATCGAATTTAACTATCAATAAATGGCTGATAGGGTAATAAAAAAGCAATAAAATACGGAGGTGGAGCGGGAGCTAACCGGGACTGTGGTTAACCCGCCAGACACATCACGTGATCTCCATTTTTATTTTTTTAACAGCAGCATGATTTGGAAAACAGTAACACAAAATATTTGTTCAAATGCAATATTTTCAAGAAATTAGGCAGCTAGCCCTATATAATTTTGGTACACTAGCCAAGGGGCTTTAGCTTTGCAGGATGGTCAGGGCCAGGAAAAACACATTTTCTTTGAACAACAGGTTGATTTTTGCATTAAACTGGACAGAGAAAGCCCAGTAGGTTTATGGCACACTCAGCAAGGGACTTCAGTTTTGCAGGAGGGTCAGGGCAGAGAACTTTTTTTTTAAACAGCAGGGTGATTTGGAAAACAGTAGAAACACACAATATTTTTTCTAATTCAATTATTTCAACAAATTTGGCAGTTAGCCCAGTAGGCTTATGGCAAACTAGCAAAAGGACTTTGGCTTTGCAGGATTGTCAGGGTCAGGTTAAGAACATTAAAAACTCAGAATGATTTGGTAAATGCATAATATTTTTCAAATGTGATTTTTACATGAAACTGGGCAGAGCCAGTCTAGTAGTCATATGGTTCACAAGACAAGGGGTTATGATTTTGCGGGAGAGTCCGGATCAATTATTTTTGTTCTCACAGCAGGATGATTTGGAAATATGGCTGGATAAAATGTATCTTCTGCCAGTGAAATTCTGCTGAAATTTCAGTTTTGCTTTTGTGAAATTCCACAACATGTCCGTGAACATTTCATGAAATTTGGACAAATTTATGATTGCACTTATTTCCATCTACTTTAAAGAGTGCTTCTCCAAACTGCACACAATGTGGTATGAAGACTGTACCAAAGTCCATATAGAAGTGTACCAAGAGTTAGATCTCTGTCATTGAAAGTGACTGATATGCCTCCAAACTTCCAACAATTTAGAAACTACATTTTGCAGTTAGGTAAACTGTAGAATTTAAGTCCCTATAGCTTTAAAACTAGAAAATGGAATACCACCAATTTTTTTAGGATCACTGACCCTAAATATTAGGCCCTAAGACACCCTCATGGCCCAGCAGCAGAGCATCACACTGCCATGCTGCTGACACAGGTTTGGAAGTGAAGCCAGGAAGTCATGTTGGGAGGTAGGCCATGGTCGAGACAGTTGCCACTCGGCAGTTTATCTCAGCCAGGGAGGGGTGGAAGTGGGTTACACCAATATAGCAACCCCTGTGGTTGGGCCCTGGAGCTTGCTTCTGTCAGAGGGAAAGCTGTGACCATGTGAGGTTGACAGGGGCACCTCACCCACCACGGGAGATGGGAGAGAAAAAGTGTTGGAGAAAAGCCTGGTAGCCAACTGAATGCTGACTGGATTCAGCGTAATCATGGCATATCCCTATGAAGATGATATCCCTAAGAGATGAGCTGCTGTTTGTGAGAAAAAACAATATGGAAAAAGATGTGTGTGTGCCAGCTCTCTGATCTCTTGCTCAAAGACTGGTGAAGTTATTAGCAGCCAAAGATTCCAAAATAATATCAGTAATTAAAGTTGAATTTCATGAGCTTTTGTGAAATTGTGGGATTTTGTGATACATTTGTTGAAGCCATTCCCATGTATTTTACCAAATCATACACTTAAGTTGACATTGTAGAAGAAGGTAACGACTTGGTAAAATGGTATGAAGGAAGTATTTGTAGGAGGGTCCATAGTAAAAATGTTGTGGCGCCAACTGTCAAGTCACTATCTTGAATGATAAACCATAAAGAATAGTCATGGACATCACTGTACACTATCCTGAAATCTTGCAATATGCCAGATAACCACTACAGCTCACTGACGTAATGACTTATGGAAGCACATGCACGTTCAGCATTGTTTCTGTGCAGTGCCACCTGCTGACTCTCGAATAACCCTACCAACAATAATGTATATTTTTCTATTTGTAAATAGATGGCACCAAGTGGTGCCAAGCATCAATCCTAGACGGCAGCTCGGCTACACATCACCCCTGGTGCAAAAAACAGCTATCAAATATGATATTGAATGCCAAAGTGCCCACAAAACAAAATTGGACTTCCTGTAATGCAAACAAATATCACTATTAATACAAGTTAAATATCCTCATATGGAGACTAAATATCATTAAGATCCATACAGCAAATAAATAACATAATTAATTCATCCTGAAAAAAGTCAGTATCACATATACAAGGGTATTCATAAATATGGAGTTAACTGAAAAAAATAATTTAACCCTGGTGTTATATATGACTCACAATATCATATTTGATGGCTTGGCACTGTCACTTTAAGATTTGCTGTATACATGGGGTGTTCACACCACTGTTTCCTCAGCCTTGAGAAAGCACAAGATTTGCATGAAAATGTTCAGCTGTTTGGGGAAGGGCATGCTTTTAGCTGTGTACTGGTGTCTTTGGTGCAATAAAAGTTTATCTTTTTGCTTATAACCTAACTGTGACAACCTGTTTTTATGCCAGTGGTGATGTGTAGCCGAGCTGCCGTCTGCTATTTGTGAGTACCCTGCTTTTTTGGCTCCTCTTTTGCTTTTGTAGCTGCTTGTCCATTTGTAAGCCTCAATCCTTACAACTGTTTGTGATGTAGGCCACTGTGACAGAAGTATCTGGATATCTTTAGCCATGATGGAGCATGATGACGGACATCACTGCCACAGAAGTGTTG
Source organism: Neoceratodus forsteri (assembly GCA_016271365.2). Classification (NCBI taxonomy): domain Eukaryota; kingdom Metazoa; phylum Chordata; order Ceratodontiformes; family Ceratodontidae; genus Neoceratodus; species Neoceratodus forsteri. The sequence continues at coordinate 1,207,651,682 of CM057453.1, read as the reverse complement.
GCATGGGACTGCAGGGCCATGATGATAGTACTGGTAAGGTGACTGAATGGTAATAAGTACAGTTTATTTGTGAAAGTTCAATTTCACAAGTGGAATTCTAGTGACATTACTTATTATATGTCCATGAATTGTTGAGCAAATCTTGCCAATTAGGACTTTCTTAAGTATCTACAATACATTTTTACACACTAAACCACTTTTATCCAGCTTAATTAGATTACAGGACACATTTAGTTTGGTATGTATGTCAAATCTTGAGTGTATACTTAGAATAGCAATGGAGCTATAAACATCCAAATATTCTGAAAATATTCACACAACTTAACAAATAATTAAATTGTGAAATGTTGAACTCCTATAACATACAGTTTACACAACCAATTACCTATTTAACTGTTTTCATGTCTCTTCCAAGAAAGCGTGCTGATACATTTTCAGTTACCTAGCTCCAAAACTGGCTCGCTTGTAAGCATTAAAATATGTTCAGTTTGTTACATGAATAATGAATTTACAGATTTTGAGCCCCTATAACTTTCCCGCACCTGTTCCAAATGTCATGAAACTTGGAATCCCCTTAGGAGCCCTTCTGAATAACATGCATGCCAAATTGCATACACCTGTATCTCTAGCTATCAAACTGACTGCATTATAACCAACTAAGTTTGGAAAATTCCACAAAATTTCATGACGTTTTATGGAATTTCAAGGAAATTTTGTGAAATTGTAATTTGCTAATTTTGTCCAACCCTATTTGGAAAACACACAACATTTTTTCAAATCTGATTTTTTTTTCCAAGAAATTCAGCAGCTAGCCCAGTAGGCTTATGGCACGCTAGCCAAGAAGCTTCAGTTTTACAGGATGCTGTGCAGATTCTCATAGCCGAGTATTACTTGTCATTCCTTACTTACTTCATCAGCCTTTTTTCACTTTCAGACCACACCAATGCAGCCACAATCTTTTGTCAGTCACCCTCCATCCTTTTAGCCCACCTTCCCAAATACTAGTTTTAGGGCCAGATATTCAAAACTTTGCACTGGGCAAAAACCGTTTGCACAGGTTTAGCACGGGATTAGCGCGGGTCTGCTATATTCAAAAGGCCAGATAGCACAGGCAAACTGCATTAGCACCGGGCAAAATCATAATGTATGCAAGGGGCAAACTGACATGAATACAGGCGCAATGCCATGTTCAGTGACTAGCACCATGCAAAGTGGTTTTGCGTGACTTAGCGCGACACTTAGCGCAGTTGCACATTACCGCCCAGGAAAAGCTTGTCTTAACTCTGGGCAATCAGCTTTGCACAACATTATGGCTGTGCACAGTGTTTGCACAGGTTTTGTGGGGGTTTTGTGACCCTAACAAATAAATATGACACATAGACAAAGCCAAACATAGAGGAAGCATGCTGCTAACTGATGGCATCACAATGATGCCATCATCTGCCACCAGTCCCAGCCATACCAGGCAGTAAGTGGTGACCCTGCTGCCAGTGGACAGCATGGCAGTGTGGCCATACAGCACACACCTGCGGACCACACTTCTGTGGACACCAACAAATGCCAGCACACACATGCAGCACTGTGGGCATGGAGGATGTTGAGGGGAGAGTATATGGGTGGCCAGGCTGTGCCACAGACCAGGTGTGGCCACAAGGCTGGGAAACATCATGCAGTGCACATGGGCCAGGATTGGGAATACCCCAACACCAGTGTGCCATTCAGATAATATATGCCCCCCCAGCCACATACCGCACAGCTGTACAACTGCCACAGCACACAAAGCCGGACATGTATATGTCACTGTGAGCATCCCATGCCAGAGGTGCAGCATCTGTGGGTCACACAACAGTGTAACAGTAATGTCCTCTGTCAGTAAACACTTGCAGGTTGGGTCTCTCACTGTGTATAGTGCAGTCATCATCACTGCCCTACACACCATAGGCATTGCTGTGTGCACACACTACTGGCCCCCTTGCTACTGTAGTGTCTGCTGTGCACTGTAGCATGACCTACAATGTGACAGTTGCATGCAGCACCACCACCATCTGTGCCTATGCTGTGTTGTTCCAGTATAGCTGCAAGCAGCAGCGCATGTGGAAATAGTGTTCAAAACTGTATAATATTCCCCAAGCTGTTTGCACAGCGCTAACACGTTTGTGCAGGTTTAGCACAGAGCTAAACAGTTAGCCTGATGCAACCTGCATGCAAACAGTGCATAATGAAATGCTAATCTGGATGCTTGCCCACAGACTACCTAAGTAGGCTCATTTGCATGTCACTTTTGAATATGGCAAAGTTTAGTGCAGGGCAAACGTGTTTGCACCGGGCTAATGGTTTAGCCCGGCACTAAACCCACGCAAACGTGTTAGCACTGTGCAAACAGTTCGGGGAATATTTTACAGTTTTGCACACTGTACTTTCACATACGCTGCTGCCTGCAGCTGTACTGGGTCCACACATTTTCTGGCACACACATTGGCCACATAGTTCACCTCTACCTACCTTCACATTGCTGTGTACTGTGTTGCTGTTGTGGTTTGCACTTCCTGGTTGCCATATTAAGAGCTGTCTTATTTAGGGCTGTTTGCCCTGCACTCCCAGCCCAGTTTGCCCGGCCTCATTCCCATGCTATATTTAGAAGCTGTTTGCCCCAGACTATTCCTTTTGAATATGGCTTGCTTTGTGCTCCGGGCTAAGTTTGCCCACCGGGCAGTGCTAATTTAGCCCCGGGACAAAGTTTTGAATATCTGGCCCCTAGTTTCTTAACTTGCTTTTATTCTTTCCCTTTTCTCACTTTAGCTTTTCATATCTTTTTCTGTCTCCTTTCTCTATAGTTCCTTCTTTCCTGCATTGTCTTACTTTTGAATACATATACCAATACAATGTTTTTAAAACACTCCCTCCTTTCAGCCCACCTCCATAAACTCAAATTTCAGTTTCTTTACTTGCTTTAATACTTTCTCTTTTCACACTTTAGCTTTTCTTACTTTTCTGTCTTCTTTTCTTATATTAATTCTTTTTCTCTTACTTTGCCATCCTTTTGTTTAAATCAGCACATCCCCACTGCCACAGTATTTTCTGTAACCCTTCCTACTAAAGTTTCGGCACACCTCCCCAAACCCCAATTTCAGTTTCTCTTAACTTACTTTATTTTTTTTTCCATCGCTGTATTTTGCTTTTGCTTTTTATATATATTTTATATATATTTCTCTCCTTTTTTCTTGTATATCCTCTTTTTTTATTTTACTTTTCCTGGCTTCACTTGTATTCTTAAAATCAGCACCCCCCAGACATCCATCACCCTCCTCCTAGTCCCATTGTCCCAGCCCCCAATTTCACTTTCAGTTTTAGTCCTTTGTCTGCTGTCTGTGCCATTCTCATCTTTTTACTGTTTTATTCATTTTTGCTGAGTTATTCCACCCAACCCAATCCAAACTAAACTTGTTTACTATCAATCCAGCCCCATGTTACCCATTCTTTTGAGTCCCCCAATGCCCACTTTCACTTTCCATTGGTCCCCTCCAGCATTGTCTTGGTTTTTAAATATATTTTTTCTTAATGTAAAGGATTTTTTTGCAAATCTGAACTTTTTTTCTTTTGTAATGTGTAACTATTTTTGTACTTTTTGTCCACTTTCTCCTGCCCTCCACACCACATCACCCACATGGCTGCTAACAGAGCTGATTACTCCTAGACCTCCCTTCCAGCATGACCATTGTCTAGCTCTGCACCTGTGGAATGGTTCTGAACTACAGCACAGTCTGTCTTTTATACCCCATATCCTGGTTTGCACATGTCAAGTCAGGGTATGAGACCAGCTGCAGGGGTACCCTTTCAATTCTCCTTTCTGCCTCAAAAGCCAGATATGTGACTAGCAGTGACTAGCAAGCCTGTAGAAAACAGGCTGGGAGGCTTGAGGAAGGGAAATAAAGGAAAATAAATTAGAAATCTGAGCAGAACCAGCAGTATTTGGCTTGGGATTTGCTGAAACTGAGATACTTGAGTTTGGAACAGCTTAGTTTCAGCAAAAGGGGTTGCACCCCTTCCTAGTTTCTTATGTTACAGCTAAGGCACCAATGTTTTGGAAGCCTTCAGACTGCATTGCAGCTGTTTGTCTTCATTTCACTTCACTGAAATTAGTAAGGCAGAAAGAAAGTTGTTGCTTCTGGTTCTCTTACTTCATGCCTCCTCCTCAGAAGAAGTCCTAATTGCTCCCTGCAGTGTGGTTAGCTGTACCTGTTTACTTTGCTGTGTCTGGACTTGATATCAGTTTAAGGTTTTGAACCACAAATAAAATTACACTTCATAAAGATGGTTCTGGTTTAACCTTATTGATAAATGCTGACCCGATTTCTACAGCATGGACACCCTTGTGATTTTTTTCTGAATTGTATAGTATATCAGATTTACTGTCACCAAGACATGTTAAACCAGAGTTACAATCATTGATGGGGGGGGATTGTGGTACCTTGTGCTAACAGTGTTAAAAGTAGAAATAACACCATGGCGAGTGCACTGGGCCTATGGAGGTCCCTGCCATTAGGCCTATGACCATTTGTTGGTAAACCGGTACCATTTGGACATATTCTAGCTTGGCTGGTGGAGAAGGTGGCAACAGCCTGTGGCTGTCAGAAATAAGTTATGTCTCTTGCATAATTGTTTAGCTTTAATCTGTATTCAGCACATATGTTGATGCTCTGTGTTATTGTATTTGTTTCTTTTTGCAGTTTATGTGTACATATCACACAAATTTTAGTGTAATATTGTAACTGATAACTGGAACCCTGGAATTAGGATATCATTGGAAAAGAGGCACGGGCTCAGATGATGTAATATAATCCTGTTTTATATGTCTAATAAACAAATGTTTGATTGACTGATTGATTATGCATAACAAATAATTTACTTTGTGTGAATTACACCCCTGACACCATCACTGTTTCTTATAATAATCCCCCTGCCTCCATTTGGGGGGAGGGGTATATGTAATCCTGCCAGCTGCCTGGATGAAGGCAGCTGTGGTGGTGACTGGACAGGCTGCAATAATTTGGTTTATCCAAACTAACTCAGTGGTGAAGTCCTTGTAGCCACTGAAATCATCAGTTAGTGTTGCCTGCTAATTTAACTAATGAGACCTTCTTGTGTAGTGATGTGTGATGGGGAGCCGAGCAGATGATACAGCAGTGTAATGATACAAAAGCTATTTTTTAGGATGTTCTAGTGTACTAATATAAGAGGTAGTTGGGCCATTGGTATATCCCAACTATCTCATATGTCATGATACAACAGCACTAGCTGCTATTCACCGCATAGCACAGATCAGTAGAGGTGTGCGAAACAAAAAATACAGCTGGCGGAATTTCAGCTAAAGTTGGAAATCATTTCGCCAACTTTTGAGGAAATTCCACCACAAGCTGCAGAATTAATGTAAGAAGTGCAGGCTAATGTATTAAACTGCGGGGGAAAAGCTCTGCAGAACTGATCACTGTCAGTGTTCAGTTCTGTGGCTTATGTATTAAACTGAGGGAAAAAAACCCACACAGAAGAAATGCAAGAGACTTTAATTCCACGTCATGTAAAAAGTCTGCAGTTCATAATTAAATGATGCAGTACTAGGCAGAAATATGCAGTTATTTGGTGAAAGTTCAGAATTCTGCCACAGGCGAAAGAACGGAAGATTCCACAAAATTTTTGAAGTTTAGTGAAACTTCCACGACTGGGGAAATCACACTTTTGCCCACCCCTACAGACAAGTATTGAAGGAGTAAGAGTTAGTTAACATAGGGAGCAACAGTTGCTAACTGACCACTGAGGTAGCCAGGATGATTTGCTGGATCATGGCAACCCATGTCACTAGTGAGACTGCAATGGCCTCTGGTACAGACGGCATTGCAGCAGAGTGCCGCCCCCCCAAACTAAAACTGGCAGGGTAAACTTGAGGTATTGTGCTGTGTGTTGTAGATATTGTAGTATGCAAATACTATGTCAGGGGTATATAAAGGTGATATGCCAATGCAACATGTTTATGGTTTGCTTTTACTTCTCTGTTAAATACTATAGCAGATTTGGGATGTATAGTATGTGGAACATTGAAACTGCATTCTGTCTAGTGTCCATTTTTATCACAAGAATAAACATAAGCCGGGTTGGGATGAGTGAACTCCATTCATTCTGTACCAAGGGCTTTCATCTGAAAGGGTGTATTTGTTTATGCATAAACAGTAGACAGTGCAGACCAGACCACTCCATGGTGCGCTGTGCACCATGTGAAACAAAGGAAAGTGGATCTAAATCACATTCAAGTCCAAACCTGAGTCATATGGGTTTCAGGGGTGGAGATAAGTCAGCAGATCAAATAAATATCCACCTAATGATGAAATAGAGACATGTCAGATGAGTCAAACTGATCAGCCTGGCATAAATATATCTCTACCTACATTTTCTTGTACAATTTTATTTATATGTTGGGAACTGATACAGGCAAATCATCTGTCAGTATCTGCTTTACTTAAGAGATCCCAGTTGGGGGTAAACTTAAGTTATCTACTTTAAGTCTAGTCAAGAACTAGTGATTTTTTTTCCTGTCTGTATTCTGTGTAGTCAAAAGCTTTTGTCATTTATGTATTGTTACTGTATTTTCCATAGACTTTTGTGTGTGTATAGTCCTGTATGATTTGTAAATATCATGGATTTTCATTAAAAAAAATTATTCTCACACACATAAAAAATACCACCAGCAGATTAATCTGGTTCAGTTTCAGTTGGTTTCCATCTGAAATCCCCCAGAAAAGGCTGAAAACAGGTAAGAACTGCCTAGCCCTCTTTTCCTAGTCAACAAAATCAAAATAAACTTAATACTCTCTGTGACTGTGCTGTTTTTTTTTTTTATGAGTATACATTAGATAACCTTATTTATTTGCAAATCTGTTGGTCCACCTTCAAATTGGTAGGTGACTAAACTGTTTTAAAGCATATATGTGCCTAATGCAGGGCAAGTGAAAGAATGTTCCCAACTGTTACTATAGAGATTGGTCATTTGCTCTCAATAAAGGTCATTGTACTGTGTGAGCAGTGGCAAGAGGTTGAACTGGAACCTAAGGATATTCCACGTGAGAGTCAAGCTGGGTGGTGGCAGCATGCCAAGTTGGAAACTCAGGTGGCTGAATGGTAGTAAAAAGCTTACAGTGCAATGTAGGCTAAGGTCTGGGAGAAAGTCTGTGGCAGACAAGGAGGTGTACACAACGTAATGCCATTTTTTTACATAATACCTACTCTACCAACCAGAAGTACATTGAATCAGCTGGATAAAGGTATATATTTTTAGAGTGCTTCAATTAAAGGAAGGAACCAGGCAGTAGTCCAAAGTCAAGCACTAGCACTCATATGATGTCATGGCACTGACTGATGTCACCATGCCAGCTGACATCTCACACTGTGCACCAAAAGGGCCTGCATTTGAAGAAGGCGGGAGAGTCATAGTGCAGAAAGCATGTGGTAATCTGGGAGAGAGTCATGGCAATGCTAAAATCATAGAAACGTAGAATTTGACTGCTGAAAAAATAAGGACCGCTTGGCCCACCTAATCTGCCCATGTTCCCTACCTACTGTAACACCACAGACCCTACTTGATCTCTGGTTTTACCCTCTCTTTCCTTACCACTAAGGTTCCCTTATGCTATTCCACGCATTCATGAATTCCATTACTATTTTTGCCCCCACCATCACCTCAGGGAGGCTGTTCAAGGAATCCAACACTCTTTCTGCGAAGAAGTACTTCCTCACATCTCCCCTGAGTCTACCCACCAGCTTCATAGCATGACCCCTTGCTCTTAGGCATCTTTATTTCTAAAAAAATGCTTCCCTTCTGAACCTTATTTACACCTGTGAGGTATTTGAAAGTCTTTAGCATATCTCCCCTCTCCATCCTTTCCTCCATGGTGTACATATTGAGGTCCCTTAGTCTCTCCTCATAGGACTTTTGATGCAAACCTTGCACCATTTTAGTTTCTCTCTTCTGAACCACATCTGCTCTGTCTATGTCCTTCAAGAAATGTGGTCTTGAGAACTGGACACAGTAGTCTAGGTAAAGTCTCATCAGTGAACTATACAATGATAACACCACCTCTCACTTTCTGCTGGCGATATTCCTCCATGTGCACCCTAGCATCCCACTAGCTCTCTCCACTGCCTTGTCTCACTGTGTGGCCACCTTTTGGTCATCAGATATAATTACCCAAGGACTCTTTCCTGTTTGGTGGTCATTAATACCACTCCCCCCACTTTGTACTCAGCCCCTTGGTTTCTGTGCCCCAAGTGCATGATTTTGCACATCTTCACATTGAAACTTACCCGCTACACCATTGACCACTCCTCTAACTTTTGTGGATCTTTATTCATTTTTTCCACCTCTCTGGAGTGTCTACCCTAGTGCAGATTTTAGTGTTATCTGCAAAAACAGCATACCTTATCTTCTAGGCCCTCTGCAATGTTGCTAATAAAGACATTAAAGAAGACCAGTCCCAGTACTGATCCCTGTGGCTCCCCCTGGTCACCCTTTCTTCCTCAGAGTGAACTCTGCTTACCATCACCCTCTGTCTCCTGTCCCATAACCAATTCCTTACCCAGTTTATCACCTTTGGACCCAATCCTAGGCTGCCCAGCTGGTTTACGAGTCTCCTATGTGGAATGGTGTCGAAGACCTTACTGAAATATAGGTAGGCTACATCCACCAACCACTCCACCCTGATCTAATTCATTGGTAACCCAGTCAAAGAAATCTATCATATTTGTTTGACATGACCTCTCCCGAGTGAATCCATGCTGCCTCGGATCTTGTAAGGCACTGGATTTAAGATATTCCACAATCCTTTCCATCAGTAGTGATTCCATTAATTTACACACCACCGAAGGCAGGATGACTGGCCTGAAATTGCCAGCCTCCTCCCTGCTACCACTTTTCTGAAGTGGGACTACATCTGCCCATCTCCATTCCTCTGAAACCACTCCCCTCTCCAGTGACTTTGTTGAACAGGGTTGTCAGAGATGCAGCCAGCACCTCTCTGAGCTCTCTCAATATCCTTTGCTGTACCCCATCTGGCCTCATTGCCTTGTCCACTTTCAGATTTGCAAGTCCCTTCAGGATTCTGTCCTCTTTAAAAGGACTAGTGTCCACCTCCCTTCCTTCAATGCTCCTGTCACTTTTTTTGTGGTCTGTTGCTGTGAACATTGAACAAAAGTATTTTTTCAGGATGTCTGCTTTAACCTAACCCTCTTCACCACATCCTTCCCCCAAGCCTTACTGTCCCTCCCCGGTCTTTCTTTTTTCACTTAAATACCTGAAAAATGTCTTGTCCCCTTTCTTTACTGCCTGGGCTATTTTCTCCTCCGTTTGTGTCTTTGTGTTCCTAACTGCTTTCCCTGATTCCCTTTGTTTCTCCTGAAACACCTCCCTGTCTTCCTCTCTGTATGTCACCTTATACCTCCTGAATGCTAACTTTATTACCCTTACCTTCCCAGCCACCTCTTTTCAGAACCATAGCATCCTCTATGTCCTCTTGCTTCTGCTTACTTGCCTGACACAGAGAGTTGTTGACTTCACTAGCCCCCTTTTAGTTTTGCCCACATTCCTCCACTCCACTCACCCTCTCTCTCGGCTAGCATTCTGAGACATTCCCCCATCTTTTTAAACTTGGCCTCCTGAAGTCCAGGACCCTCACCTTTGTGTGGTTTGATTCTGCCTCAGTACTTATATTTTGAACCACACCATACAATGATCTTTGGTCCCCAGTTGACCACCCTCTGTGACATCTGCAACACTTTCCCTGCTGGTGAGTACAAGGTCCAGTATTGCCCCCCTCACAATTGGGCTCTTTTACTAGTTGCCTGAGGAAAGCCCCCTGCAGGGAGTCAAGGATGTCCCTGCTCTGGGCTGCAGCTGCAGCTGGGATGCTCCAATCTACATCTGACAGATTGAAGTCCCCCACCAGCAGCATCTCCTCCCTATCTGTCATCTTTTGGATGGCTTCCACCATAACCTTACTCATCCTCTCCCCCCGGTGCTGCAGGTCTGTAGATTACACCAGTGTGAATAGTGGCTCCATTCTCAGTTTTTAGGGTGACCTACAGTACCTCCACCTCTCCCTGTACATCTGTTGCTTTTATGTTATTCCTTACATAAAGAGTCACTCTTCCCACTTTCTTTCCCACTCTCTCCTTCCTGAACACAGTATAGCCTGGTATTGTTATATGCCAGTCTTGGTTCCCATGGCACCATGACTCGGTAATTCCGACAATGTCTAAGTAAGCCTCAGTCATCATGGCCTCTAGGTCTGGGATTTTATTTCTGAGATTTCAAGTATTTTCACACATGGCCTTCCAGATTATGTTGCCACCCTGCTTGTCAAACCCCCATTTTCCATTTTGCCTTCTCTCCTTACCCCCTCTGCTCTATTTCCATCTCACTCCATTTCTACCATTTTGTTTTTCTTGTTGATAGATATCCTTGGGGTATTCTCTCCCTTTGGGTTCTCCCTAATGACTGCTGACCACTTCAGATTGTGGGGAAGGTGGGCAGTTTATGTCTCCCTGCTTCCTTCTGCTACCTGCCTTGAAGAGTTTAAATCCTCACCAATGTAACATTTAAACTGTTCATTTAGGACCGTGGGTCCCCTCCTGGATGGATGCAGGCAATCAGAATACAAAAATCTCTAAAAAAGGGTAGGTGCATACTTTGGACAATCGGTTCTTACTAGTGCACTTTTTTGGGATGATCCGTGAGTAATGTAGTGAATCCATCCATTTTCTTAAAGGATTGAAACTGAAGGGTAAGATTAACTACAGCATGGGCTTCTAAAGCGAAAACTGCAGAAAGCAGAATTTTTAGCCTATTACTTTAACAAAAAACTTTATTTTATATATCCCAGTATACTTTATCTTTTCTTTACATTTAGATATTAAAGTGATTTTCCAATGTGTGCCATAACTAATGGGAATAGTAACCTGTAGGGCTTGTGAATCAGTCTCCTACCATTCAAACAGCCAAAAAGTGCTATTTTCCATGAAAAAATGCTTTTATTTCTGTGCTCTGCTTCATTTGCATAACCCACCCCCTTTTTCTCAGTGCTGCAAGCCCCTACTGTGACATCATACCAGGGAAACTAAGTCATTAAAGGGACTGGAGAGAGGAGTATTAGAGCTGGTGGTGGAGCTTTTAAATTGCAATATTTATTTTTGGATTGCTGCTAAGAAATGGTGTTTTCTGAAGGCTACACACTGTGTTTTTAAGAATCAATAAATAAATTGGATATCTGGATATATTGGTTCGGACAACGATTCTTTCTGAGAGCCTTGTAAACTGTGGACTGTGAACTGTGAGTAAATCAAATAATTGATGGGACTGTGCTTTACAGATGTCATTTTTTTCTTCTTCCTCTGTGCTTCCATTTAAACCATGTCACTGTTTCCCAGGTGCAGCCTATATCTTTGTAACACTATCAGTTTGTAGTTCTAAATGCCTCAATATGTAAATTAGTATACTGGCTATTATATTTCTGTGCTCATTGCAGAAATAGGAGACTACATCTCTCAGTATAGAGGTCTTGTAGCTAAATACTGTATGCACAATGCCTTTTTTTGAAAATAAACATGCAAGAGTTTATATCATTGGCACCACTACAGGAATATGAGACTGCATCTCACAGTAAGGAAACTGGAAAACAGCGTCTAATTTTAACCACAATGCCTTTCTATAGACAGTTAAATCTTCAAATGGCTGATTTAAAGGCACTGGTTAACTTGCAAACTGATGTACAGGACTGTATAAATAGAATACACAATGGCTTGACTCAAACTATGCAATTTATCTAAATGTGTGAAGGGGCAGGACCTTCATAACTCACTTGTAACTCTGACTGTCACTTGTGAGTTATGGTCCTGCCTCCACACTAACAAAGATAAATCATAAATTTTGAGCCAGGCAATTGTGTAGCCCCCATTTAAAACTGATTTTTTACATAACAAGGACATGCACGGAAGCAAAGAAATATCTCCAATTGGTTTTCTGAAATCAAATTTGTAAAATAAAAATAAATAAATTATTGGCACACTCAATGGCTGAAGGGAGCAGCACTACTATAAGTACCCTGCCCCCCCCCTTTCCAGAATAATGTCCTAACAGTGTTTTAGAGAATATTTGTTTATTTTCAATTTTTATTTGGGAAAGACATAACAAACTGCAGCTTATTTCTGGGTACAACCCAAGAGTTAATCACAGGAAGGTTAACTGACATGCTCATGATTGCACAGTAGGCAAATGGTATGAAAATGGTGAATGGGGTGTCCAACCCCAGGTCTGCTGGGTCTCCAGGATGACTACTCTGTGCTCTAACCACAAGAGTATTAACTTTCCAGGATATCAGTCATTCATTTGGAATTATTGTGAGTGTAGCCTGAGTCACTTGCAAGTGTTTCCCATTCCTAAATGGTCTGAACCTTCTTTTCTTCCATGACCTCCTATCCCTTTACACTGCCAATAAAGTGATGCACTCTTTAGGACAAGGCAATTTATAAATGTTATTCTGCTAGTCATTTGACATTAGCAAGGCACTGTTTATTTTCAAATGGTTTTGTTCTGGGACAGGGCAAAGGAAGGGTAACGGAGGGGTGGAGGGACAGCTGCAGAATAAGGACTGCTAGATGCACTATCAAGCAGACTCAATAGACCATTTGGCCTTTATCTGCTGGCAATTTCGTATGTTTGTATGTTGATAGAACTCATCATCAGATGAGTTGTGCCTCCCCTATTACTAGGTTTATGAAAAAAGCAACCTCATACATAGTCACCAGTCTGGAGGCTATTAGACTGAATTATGAAACAGCATTAGTCCATAAACTTGCACAAAACTCTGGCATTTATTTAAGGAGTGGCATGTTTTCCCTGTGCAGTCACATAATTCCCAGCAGCTATGCAAAAAAGGGTATGAGGTTACCATATAAACAGTTCACAAGCTCCATCATACTCAACAAAAGGCAACCTTTGCTGAGAATGCTGCAGAGCTGTGTGACACCCCTGCCCTTTGAACTCTTAAGGGCTGGTGATAGAAGGTGTCTCACTGCTGTGGTACTATATTTGAAGGCAGAGCTGGTGTGGGAAAGAGATCAGCAAGGAAAGATCAGTTGGATTTTCTGCAATGCAAGGGAACCGGTCTAGAGAAAGGGACATCACTGGATATCTGGGATTCTTGAAAAACAGACTTATAAACAGGGGTAAGTGGACCACTAGAAAATTCTGACAACAGCTGGAAATATGAAGAAGGGCTCTATGTCATAACCACGATTGGTGTTTGGGCGAGTGAACATTGCCGAAAATAAATAACAGTGATGTATACTCGCGGCAACTACAAAACTGGAGATGATTTTCACGTTATGCAGGGTCTGCACCTCCTGCACCCCTACTAAAGATTCTTAACTCCAGGGGTATGTTGGGGTGTAAGCAACTTAAAAATAAAAAACAGACTCGATGCAAAAAGCAATTGTGCCCCAGAATCAAACCTGGCACCCTTCCAACCCCAGCCTGCCACCCTACTCACCATGCCACACAGCCAGCTCAGCAGCTGACCAATGCACTACTCTTCACATACCCTCCCTCCCTTTCTGCCCATCACACGGTATGGTCCCTTCCCCTGTGCACATGTATACATAGTGACATCCTCTTGCAGCACTCACCTACACCCGGATCTCGTCGCTACCCTGCCAGGTAGCCCAGAACACAGGCCCATTTTGCAGTCACTCAATCACTGTCGCCATGTTCACTGAATACCACAGGGAAGTTATCAGCTCAAATATGGTCCACACAATGAGGGTTGGCAGGTGGTGTGCATATATAGCTTTTGTGTAAGCCTTGTCGCTCAGAGGATGATATACTGTATCATCATACAACTAGCACTATGCAATGCATGGACCTCTGCAGGTTGCAGTCCAGCATGCTAGTGGGGGCAAAACCTCTTTGTGCCCATTAACATCAGAATACCTATGAAATTCTGAAACTCAGTCTCCCAAACTCCATGAGCCAGAGTCCGGGAGACCAAATTTCAGAAGATCGACAGGATCTTAAGTGCAATGCAGGAGGCTTTACCCCCTGTGCTCCCGCACCCCCCATAACTTAAATAACCAACTCTGAGGGGGAGTGGACCTCAGAGTTAAAAATAAAGTTATGGGAGGTGAAATTGTGCTTTTGTAAAATGTCCAGCAGCTGGGAACAGAACAGCGGTCTACCAGACCATGCTGGCTGAGCTGCTACTGACTTTGCCCTCCACGCCATGGGAGCAGCTTGGCCAGCTTCTTGTAGTCCCTCAGCAGGGTTAGGGTAGTGGTCCATCACATCTGCTACCTTACCCCTATCAGCATCTGCTTCCTCCCCATTGGGAGTGTGGGTGTTGGGAGAAGTCAAGTCAGAATGCTGCGGCTGTCGGGCACTAGTAACCAGGTTGTTGAGCGTCGAGATTATGAGCGTCAGGTTCTTAAATAGATACCTTAACATCTGATAACCACAATTTGACCTGCACATTAGTCATTAGGGACTCTCCTCCTACAGGCAACTAAGGCTTCCTTTTGTATAGAGCACTTTTGGTAGTGAAGAAATGCTGAGCTTGCTGCACCCTAATTTTGTGCCATCACCACCTGTGGCTGTGTATGTGGCCCTAGACTTTTAAATCTGGAATCTGACTAGTAATTTGCATTGATGATACATTCTGCCTTATTTTGTTTCTTCCTTTGTGATAGGTTTACTTGTGTTTTCATGGCTTATACAGTGTCTTTTAGTGGCCTCCCTGTTCATTTGCCTGTTTCCTGTTGAGCCGAGAAGAGAATAATGTACATCAGTGTATTATTGTGCTATAGTGTATAGTAGAGCATTGTCCTTATAGAAATCCATCCCTTTTCAAAATGCTGTTGTACCACAGTTCAAAGGTCATGGAATGTGATTGTACACATCTCTGGCACAACAGCATTCTAGAACCTCTAGAGACTGCACAAGCCACTTGAATTCTGAAAGAGAAAGAACCACAATGTACACCTTTTACATAATGCTATGTACTATAAAAAATACAGGACAAGCAATTTTATGCGTAACCAGTGTGTGTTCTGTCACCTTGAGGTTCTGATTCCCATGGACCTCTCAAGCTTCACTCTCGAGGTCAGAGGGACTCAGAATCCCTCTGTGGCAGAACACACTGGTTGTGCATAGTTGCCAATTCAGTATTCTCTATTTATTTAACTGAATTTAAATGGTTCACCTGGAATGCTCTTCATTGTTGTTTTATTGTTTGTCCTGTGCTTGTTGTGTTCTGTAACCTCTGTAGATAATACACCTGGCTGACCATGTCCCTGATGGAAATCTTCCTTTTTTGTATTTAAAAGCTTTATAATTACCGGACAGCGCTTTTTCCCATAGGGAAACCCGGTTATAATTTGCTGTTATAACCAGCTCGGCTGGTTATAACGGCAAACACGCGCCAGGTTTCCCTTGGAACAGCCATCCCTCAGTCGCTGTTCTCCGACGTTCACCTTCACTGACGGAATCCCACGGCGCAGCACACTTCCTGGTCCCTCGTATTCGGAGAAACAAAATCTTCATAAAGAAAGCATTCCACAGCTCAGCGACTGCTGTTAGCCAGTAAGCTTAAACAAAAACAGCATACTTGCTGAGACTTACAAAATTAGCTATTTACTGTAAATTCTCATACCACGGACCACAACAGCACAGACTCCTGAGTAGTCTGTCACTGCCTCACCGCCAGTCTACTGCCTGATTTTTTTACACTTGCTGAGGCTAAAAAGCGCACACCGGCAATTATAAAAAACAAAATATGGGGTGGTGTGTAAAACTCAATTTTACACACACCCCGTTCTGTGGGATGCATTTCATATGTAGCATCCCACAACTCGGGTGTGTGTAAAATCTCGTTACACACACCACCCCATATATTATTCTCTATATTATATGTGTAATGAGAGTGAGTTTTCCAATGACCAGGCTAATTGCATACAAAACACAGAAAGCTTCTGCAATCACTACATTATATTCACTTTATTTTCAGAAGTCACTTGTTTTCTCGATGTTTCACTGAAATGCTTAATCTTGAGATATAGTCCATAGTGTCAAGGTGCAACTATGAATTACCACTTGTGTCTTTACACCTGCAGACTATCTAAGGGAGTGGACAGCAGCCGTCAGTCATCCTCAGAGGCACACAGTGGATATGAGTTTTCTCAACTTGATTATTCATACCGAAGCAATGCTAAACAAGATTGCAATAAGGCCAAGTACAGTTTAATCACTACAGAGTTGTAACTTGATACGATGGACCTCGTCTCATGATTAAGCTTATTGAGGGAAACACTGAGGAAAGAAGTGACCAATGAAAGAGAATGCTATACAGTGACTGGAGAGACTTCCTCTGTTCTGTAACCTCTCCGTCCCCTCTTCCAGGTTACATTGCACGTATAAATTATATTTTTCTAATTTAGCAATGCATGCCTACCATAAATAAATGTCAACAAACTCATAAATAAAAACAGTATTTTACTGTACTTCCTTCCACCCTCCCTCCTCCCTCCTTCCTCCTCCTTATTCCTTTCCTTTCCTTTCCTTTCCTTTCCTTTCCTTTCCTTTCCTTTCCTTTCCTTTCCTTTCCTTTCCTTTCCTTTCCATCCCTCCCTCCCTGCCTGCCTGCCTGCCTGCCTGCCTTCCTTCCTTCCTTCCTTCCTTCCTTCCTTCCTTCCTTCCTTCCTTCCAACAGTCTGCAGCATCTGACTTTCCTATCTAGCTTACAATGTGAAGGTCTAGATAACTTACTTTTCATATCAGAAGTACAATTCTCCATTCAGATCATCTAGTATGCTGAGTCCTGCACCACAGTTCCTATTTCACTTTAAAAAAAAAATCTGCAGATTTCCCAATTGCATTCCTTGTTTTTTGTTTACTTCAGATCAACACAGACCAATGTGCTTGCCAGTACAGCCGAGGGTAAGCATTCACGAAGGCATACTGTATCATAGCATCTGAACAAGAAGTAAGCACGATTACTCAGGCAAGCTCCAGTACAAAAATATTAATATTTATTCGTGGACAAGACAAGTCTTGTCATCTTGTCTATGAATAAATATTAATATTTTTGTACTGGAGCTTGCTGAGTGATTGCATTTACCTTCTGTCCACATTTTTTGTTTACTTCACCTGAATATAGCAGTTTAAACCTTATATCAGAAATATGAAATGAAAACTTTAGTTGCTTACTGCGCTCTAGCCGAAGTCCCACACGGGAAGGGCACCACTGGGGGCCTGTGAAGTACATAGAATAAAACAGAAAGCCATACATTAGTCATTAAATAGAACAAGAATATAGGTACATTTAAAAAGCAGGTGCCTACTAAAATCAGGATATAAATCCCTTCAGTTTACAATAATTTTCTTTAAGTGTTTTCCAACCTTATCACTTAACATTAGTCCCATTATTGATCTTATAAGAATTTTCACATCAACTACTGTCTGTTACAGTTTTATGTGTCAGAAACAGCAACAGAAGTTCTCGTAATTGTGGCATTGTGGCATCAAGGACTATAGCCGAAGAAAACACATTTTAGTAATTTATGTCACTTTTGAGAAAAGTTTGAAGTATCATAACATGTAGACACAATTCAGCTTAAACCTGCAAGTACAGACTGTCTGTGCTGCTCTTCCCTTTCGTATTCATCATGGTAACGGGGAGACAGTTCTCAGTTCAATTGTATGGGCCACACAACGGAGTTCAAAGAGGCAACCCAATTGCATCAGTTCATACAACTGTTAAACCCAAAACATTTAATTTGCCTCTAGGAGTGAAATTTGGAATGCAATTACAGTACAAACAAGGTTTTCATAGGTTTCATAGGTTTACAGAGTTTTTGAAGACTATAGTCCATATACTCACCTTTGCCTTATGTATATCCAGAAATATTACTATTGATCATATATTGATCAATTTGCATCTTAAATAATTCCATCGTTCTACTGATTATTATTTCAATTGGAAGCATATTCCAAATCTTGACCACTCTCACAGTTAACCAATGCTTCCTCCTAAGTGTATTATACCTATCTGATTTAATCTGTAGCGGATGAGCTCTGGTATTATAGGGTTGATCCCTCAATACATGATTTAGTTGTTCCCAGAGTGTGGGGTCATTTAATGCCTTATATATCAGACATAAATCACCTCACAGCCTGCAATACTGCAAAGTATAAAGGCCTAATGTTAACAACCTCTGTTTATACTCCTGCCTCTGGACCCTGGCTATCCTCCGTGTTGCTTTCCTTTGCACCCTTTCCAAAGATCTTCTATCACCTCTGCCCCCAGGAGCCCAAAACTGGGTGCAGTATTCCATATGAGGATGCACTAGTGATGTATAAGGTGGTAGAAAAACTTATTCTGTATTACTCTTAATGTGTTTTTTTATGCAGTATTGTATACTATTAGCTTTTTTTATTATCTGATTATAATGTGGCCTGAAACTTAAATTATTGCATATCTTTACTCCCAAATCTCTTTGTTCGGTAATGACCTTTAATAACTCATTGCCCAACCTATACTGGTACAATTTATTATTTTTACCGATATGCATCACAGCACATTTTGCCACATTGAAAGTTGACCCTTGTCTTAGTGCCCATTCTTCCAAATTTCTTAAAGTGGCCTGTAGTGCATTTGCATCTTCTTGGGGTAACCCTTGCCTCAGTGTTTGCACACAGAGGTTCTTTGTCTTTTAAATAGTTTTTTATTTTAATGGGTTCACCACAACATATCCAAGACACACTGTCTTAAGGGTAGCTGGTCCATTCCACTGGGGTGTCAAACAGACGAGGCATACTGATGAGTCCTGGTAGGACGAAACACGTGTCTATGTCTTCTGTTAGCACCCTTTGCAAACTGTGTGAGAGGCCTTTCGGCACCATGCAATTCTGCTTAAAGTTGGACCAGCATAACATTCTGTGGTGATTTGCATATGCAGCCCATGATGCTTTGCATTGTGGGGGCATGTGTGATTTTGTATTTTCTTGAAACTTGGCTTCCCAGCCAAATGCCCTTTGGGGTAACCCTTTCCTCAGTGTTTGCACACAGACGTTCTTTGTCTTCTTTATCATTTATTACCTTGCCTAATCTGGTATCGTCTGCGAATTTTGAAAGCCATACATCCGGTGCAGAGCTCATACACCCAATATATATGCTGAAAATGCAGGGACCCAACACGGAGCCCTGTGGAACCCCGCTGGTCACATCTGACCAGCCTGAATATTCTCCTTTTATACAAACCCTCTGCTGTCTACCCATAAGCCATGACCTAATCCAGTGAACAATATCAGAATGCATCCCCAACATACTAAGTGCATCAATCAGTTTGTCATGTGGCACCTTATCAAAGGTCTTGGTGAAGTCCAGGAAAATTACATCCACTGAGCTCCCTTCATCCGAGGCCTTATTCACTTTACCATAAAATTCAAGAAGATTTGTCTGACATGATCTGCCCTTCACAAAACCATGCTGTGTACTATCTGTATTCCCAGTCTGATGTTGGAAATCTATAATATAATATTTTACAATTCCCTCCAGTACCTTGCCCAAGATTGAAGTTAGGCTAATTGGCCTGTAATTTTCCACATCCTGCATGGGTTCCTTTTTATGTATAGGGATAACCACTGCCTGTTTCCATGTTACTGGTACATCCCCCTATTTTATAGATTGTTGAAAAAGGCAGGTTATAGGACCTGCCAATTGTTCAGCCAATTCCTTTATTACCCTTGGATGCAATTCATCAGGACCTTGAGCTTTATTCTGATTCAGCAGCTTTAATTTTTTTCCACATCACATACCTTTAAGGTAATAATCGGCTTACAAGATGCCATACTGCATTGAGGTGTGGTGATTGTTATAATGTTCTGCCATTAACTGGTTGTCCGATATGGTGTTTCCATCCTGATTTCTTAGGGGACCAATATTTTTTTTATTACCTTTTTTGTTATTTATATACGAATAGAATGATTTATAGTTATCCTTTACTTTGGTAGCTAATTTAAATTCATAGTTCTTTTTTGTGTGCTCAATATGCTTTTTGTAACCCTTAAACATTCTTTATATTTTGCCCAACTTCCCTCATCACCGCTTAATTTTGTTTTCACACAGTTTAATAAAATTGATCGGGGAAATATTGTATCCTGTTTAGACAGATCCCATGCATTAGAAAGGCACAATGCATACAGTAGGTAAAAAAATCCTGGCAATCAGAAAACAGCATTCTAACAACAAACACAGAATTACTCATACCCACACATACCCAGTCACACAAGAAACATAGTGTTTCTTGGAAAACTGGCTTTGTTGTCAGTACCTTTTATAGGTAACCCTTGCCTCTGTGCTTTTGTGCTGAGGTTCTTTGTCTTTTCAGCGTACAAACAACAACACAAATGCCTTTTTCAAAAATTCATGATTGCCATTACAAACATGACTGTCACCTTTACTCATTAAAAGAAAACTAGGCCTCCCACAAAATAAAAAAAGCACATTGATTGAATATTTTTTCCTTCTTTTCCCTTCTCCTTACACACACTTTCATATAAAAAAACTGAAGTACTAATAACATTTTCATTTTTATGTTGGCTTGCACACATCCACAAGCAACATCTTGTGGTGGTAGCAGAAATGTAGAGGTGTATTAGTGTTGGCGAATGCAGGGGATGCTTTAGTGGATGCATCTCTCAGCCCCAATGAGCATGCTACCAATGACTGCAGTTTCAAAGAGAGCAATGGAGATGAAACAAACGTGCTGCTGCAATCAGAGACAAGCTCGTCATTACAGTGGCAGATGGCATGCCTTTGTTACGTACATTTCCTTGTGAAACATTTCAGTAAAAATGGCAGCTCCTGCTGTCCACCACACAAGCAGCAGAAAGCTGACATCTAGGTGCCCAATCCCCGTGATGGCATGTTCACAGCTCCTGCCGTCTGCAATACCGCAACCTCCCATTGCTGCTGTTCCCTACTCCCTTTGTCCCCCCCATATTGTAGAATACTGGGTCCCCACCCCAATGTGCCTATTTTTTTTTTCTTTCTTAACCTGTAAATGAAGAAAACCTTCCCTTGCCATTTTTTTAAATCTTTTCCCTGCAAACAAGAAAACTGTTCACCGATGTCTCCCCCATCCCCCACCATCCCTCTGTGCACCCACCTCCCCACACACACCCCCCTCACCCATACTTACCCTCCAGTGGTCTGGAGCTGCAACATTCTGTGAACCAGGATGCATCTGCACTCTTCAAAGCTGAACTGCAATGTGAAGAAATAATGGTAAGCTTTATAATGGGAAGCAATGGAGGGTTTCAACTTAGGTTGATATCTCAACCATTTTTTGGAATTTTCACCCCAAATTTTCAACATGGGGTTCTTGGGACTCCACCTCATGAACATGTCACTGTCATTTTGTTTCTTGGTCCCAAAAGGTGATTTTATGGTCACTGTGAGGGGAAATTGTTTAACCAGGAAAGGCACACCAAGCCAGAACTTGTTTCCAGGTGCGAACTGGGAGCACAAGGAAGTTAAGTGACTTGCTTAACGTCACACAGTATGCAGGTGGGGGCTGATGGGATTCAAATCCAGGTTTCCAGGTTTGCAGCTCAGTGCCCTTAACCCATACGCAATACTGCCTCCTATATACACTATCCGCTATATTTTATAGTTAATTAAGCAATAATGCATGACAGGGTGTGGGTTGTGCTGGGATAACCTCACGCCCAGGTGGTTGGGCATGAGGCCGCAGAAGGGAGGTTATCTCAGTACAACCCACACCCTGTAGTGCATTATTGCTACAATACAATGGCATGTTGTTATACAAAATAAAAACAACATTTAAAAAATGTTTTTAGTAGATTTTTAGTGTGGCCATATATCTTTGTTTCTTAAGAGAAGATAATAATATTGGAGGATGGAATCCAACAAATCAGTACAATGAGGCTGTGCTCAGATAACCTCACTGTTGCAAAGGGCTGACAGTCAATCAAGGTCCAGGATTTTTTAGTGCCATTGTATAATAAGTAGATGGTAAACAGTTGTAATATACATAAATTTATATGAACATGTGAATATACAAAAAGAGCCAGTGAAAGAAGATCACCTGGTCTGTCATGTCTGCTCTGTAATTGAGGCAGAGTCTGGTTTTGCAAATTATGCCAATGACTCTGGGCCCTCCACTGTCCCTCCCTCCCCCCTTCCCTTCCCTGGTCCCAATGGATCCCTCTGTGTTTGTCCCAGGCCCTCTTGAATGATCCCACAATCTTTACCGATATCACCTCCTCTGGCAGCTCATTCCATGTGGTCTCCACCCTCTCCTTATTGAAATGCTTCCTCACATCTCTTCTAAATCCCCCCTTCCCCCAATTTTAGGCTATGCCTCCTAGTGGAGCTGTTGTCACTCATTTTAAAGAGACATTTCCTTTTCACTCTGTTAATTCCCTTCATGTACTTGAAGGTCTCTAGTATAGCATCCCTCTGCCTCATCTCCTCCAGGGAGTATATCCCATGGGCTCTCAGCCTCTCATCATAAGATCTATCCTGTTGCCCCTTGATCATCTTGATTGCTCTCCTCTGGACCCTCTCCAGCATACTAAGATATTGATGCCAGTACTTTACTCCATATTCTAAGTGTTGCCTGACCAATGACATGTACAATGATAAAATAACCTCTCTCCGCCTACTACTGAATTTCCTAGCAATGCACCCCAGCATCCTGCTAGCCTTCTCTACTGCCTTCTTACACTGATAAGTGTGTTTCAGGTCACTCGTAATCATCACCCCAGATCCTTTTCCTCTTCAGAAGCAGTTACTTGAATTGTAATACTCTGTCCTAGGGTTCTTGGCCCAATGTGCATCATTTTGCATTTTTTGGCATTGAAACCAAGTTGTTAGATACCTGACCATCTCTCTAACCTGGCTAGATCTTCCCTCAGGTCCAGTATCCCCTCTTTGGTGCCCACACTCTCACAGAGTTTGGTGTCATCTGCAAACAAGCACAGTTTGCCTTTAATGTCTTCCCTGATGTCACTTATGAAGACATTGAACAACACTGGCCCAAACACCGATCCTTGCAGGACCCCCCTGATGACCTCCTTGGAACTGGACAACTCACCCCCAACCATTACTCTCTGGGTTCTGCCCCTCAACCAGTTTTCCACCAATCTTACCATATGCTTCTCTAGCTTTAGGACCCGGTTCATTATCAACCTTTTGTGTGATACAGAATTGAAGGCCAGGTATATAATGTCCACCACCTGGCCTTTGTCCACAGCCCTCAGGACCAAATCAAATAACTCATTCAGGTTCATTTGACACAAACTGCCTGCCAAAAATCCATGCCATTTACTGTCCTGTAGACCATTTTCCTCCAAGTACCTCACTAGCCTCTCATTTAGTATGGTCTCCATGAGTTTACATATTATCAAGGTCAGGCTGACTGGCTTATAGTTACCCGGGCCTTACTTGGGTCAGGTCTTGTGAAGTGGCACCACATGTGCTTTTCTCCACTCCAGCGGCATCACTACCAACTCCAGGAATCTATTGAAGAGAACAACCAGTGACCCTGCCAGATCATCCACTACCTCCTTCAGCACCCTGGGTTATATTTTGTCTGGTCCCATTGACTTGTCCACCCTCAGAGCAATCAGCCCCTCTCTTACCCTGTCCATTCCAATTACCCATATGGCTTCCCCCATTTCCTCCCTCCTACCCCATGTGTGTGGCACTGGTCTGTCCTTTTCCTTGTAAAGATGGAGCAGAATTATTCATTTAATATCTCTGCTTTGCTGCAGTCTTCGTTAACCCATCCATCCACCTTCCTCAGTCTAACAATGCCTTGCTTTATGTCCTTCCTTTCGCTTGTGTAGCAAAATAAGGCCCTTTCCCCATTCTTTATCCCCACGGCTGTTTGAAGCTCTTTCTGAGCTTTGGCCTGCTGCACTTCCCTTCTTGCCATCTAAACCGTATTCTTTATAATTTATAATTTATTTTTTGTTCAAAAGTTTTACCAGGAAAAGCACACTGAGCAGAACTGCTCATTTCCAGTTTCATCCTGGGGGAGAGGGAATGGAAATACAAAAAATTTGCAGCAATAAAGTGGGTAATAGATAGTGCAATATATACAATGAAAGAAATAAACAACATAGACAAACATTTAGTACATCGCAGGCAAAAATTAAACTGAAGTGCAACATGCAAAGCTGCTAAATAACATGAAAGAGGGAAGGGTAGAAGCTTAGAGGTAGTTACAGGTACAGGAGATAAAGTTGCATAGGAGAGATGAGAAGGCAGGAGGAGAGCTGACTAGGCTGCTAGATAGTGGAACGGAGTTCCACAGCTTAGGAAAATTTTGGAAAATGCAGACTGGCCAGCAGTTGAGAACCTGGGAGGGACAGACAGGGTGAAAGTGTCATAGTTATGGAGAGAGCTGGGGTAGCCAAACCAGAACTTAGAAATGAAGAAGATACAATGTGAACAATGCCTGTCATCAAGGGAGAGGAAGGAGAGAGATTGGTAAATACTGTATCACAGTGGTGAGTATTAGGGGGACAGTCAAGGGCAAAGTGGCTGAAGAAGTGATAGAGGATGTCCAGTCTGGCAAGCAAAGTTTTAGGGGTGATACTGCAGACTACAGCTCTGTGATCAGAAACCTGGAAGGATAATTTTAAGGACTAATCTCAGCAAGCAGACAATGAAATACAATCCTGATTTCTGTATAATGTACCTAACTTAGGGTGCAGTTTTTTGATTGTAGCATCCAAGTGTCCAGAAAAGTCAAAGTGCTGGTCTAGCCAGACACTAAGATACCTGAAAGAGGAGGTATCCTCCAGTTTTATCCCATAAAGTGTGTGCAAAGTGGTGAGGGAAGGAAGCTGTAAGAGTTTCTGACTTGTGCCTGTGGTCAAGGAGATGGCCTTCTTGGCATTCAGGAAAAGCTGGTCTGAGCATAACCAGCACTGAACATTATCAAAGTTGAGCTGAAGATTGGTAGCCATGTCAGTGGAGGAGGGTCCAGAGGTATATAGGATTGTGTCATCTGCATACATGTGGATACTGGTGAAGGAACAGGCAGCAGGAAGGTCATTAGAAAAATGGAGAAGAGAAGGGGAGCAAGTACAGATCTCTGGGGGACACCTGGCTTTATGGGGGGAACAGGGAGTCAGCGATACGAGAAGACAGAGTCCAACCAACCAGATAGGCATGGTACCAATCTGTGGAAGAGTCTGAAAGACCAGCTGAGGACAGCTTGGCAAGGAAGAGGGGGTGGGAGACATTGTCAAAGCCTTGGCAAGGACGACAAAGATAGCAGAGGTGATGAGGCCACTGTCCATCTCAGTAAGGTCAGAGTCAGTGAGCCTGAGAAAAGAGGTAGTAGTGAAGTGTTGCTTCCGGAAGCCAGACTTGAAAGGGGTAAAGAAGCTAGAGGAGCCAAGGTAGGAGGAGTGCTGGGAGAGGACCACCTATTCTGGGAGTTTTGCTAGAATAGGGAGAAGAGAAATGGGACAGTAATTACCTGGGAAAGAGGAGTCATCACCTTTGGGGAATGGAAGGATGGTGGCATGCTTCCAGGCCTCCAGAACTGAGGCAAGAGAGAATGAGAAGTGCAGCAGAGAGGTACGGGGGAGGCAATGGCTGGGGCACATAGCTAAAGTATTTTGGCATCTGAGACCACCAGGGGAGGGGCCAGAGGAGGGGTTTAAGGTAAGGAGAGCCTCAAGAGTAGTAGAGGGGGATACAGGAGAGAAGGAGATGGAATAGGGCAAGGGGGAATCAACTGGTGCAGAGGAGGGAGGGGGGAGGAGGGGGAAGGTCAAGAGGAGTGAAGAGGCACAGGTGGTAAATTATGAGTTGAATTCTTTGACAACTGCCAGGGATTTGGACAAATGTGAACTACTGATATAGAGTACAGGGACAGGGGACTGGGCAGGTGAGGACAAAGGGGCTAGGACCACCTTCCAGAATTTTGATGGATGATTCAGTTTGGTCTGGAAGGTAGACTGAAAGTATTCAGCCTCAGCATACCTAATTGCTGAGATGCATTTATTTGGAGAGAACGGTAGAGCAGGTAGTCAGCAGGAAAGCCAGATGAATTATGAGCCTTCTAGTCTAGGTCATGAGTGTGAAGGCATGCTAATAGTTCTGGAGTGATCCAAGACAGATGAATGTCCCTCACCTGGTGTGCCTTAGTGGGGCATACAGGTTCCATGGGATGAGAATTTTGGCTTTAAAATAGTCCCAAGCATGGTAAATGAAGTTGGCCGGAGAAATGGGAAACCAGTTGGTGGTAGACAGTTCCTCTAGAAGGGGGGCCAGGTCCAGAGATCTGTAGGAGCATGATACAATAATCCTTGGGGGGGGGGGGTTTAGAGCAGTGTTTTTTATGCACTAGATATATTAGGTGGTGGTCATTTAGGGCATCCAGTAGGATGCAGGCTGAAACGACCCAATGAGGGTGAGATGTTAAATCCCAGTCAATGCGTGTGATTTAGGGATTTGGTGTTTGTTCTGGTAGGTTCATTAATGAGCTGTGTCAAGTTTAAGGAGGAGATGTCATTATGAGTTTTGGAGTGTGCGGATGATTGCCAGTTCAAATTAAAGTCATTCAAGACATACAGTTCACCAGCTGAGGTATGGGACAACAGGGTGGACATGAGGAAGATGACGGAGGAGGGGGGACCGGGATGACAGTAGACCCCAGCAACAAAGATGGGAAGGGCAAAAGAGAGCAAAAGTTTAACAAAGAGGACTTCATATGCATCAAGTAAGGAGGATGATAAGACTAGTGTGAATTGCAGTGAAGAATAGACATACATGGCCACTCCACCTCCTCTACTGGGCTGGTCTTGGCAGGCAAGGGAGTAGTCAGGTATGGAGATGCAGCAGTTGGAGACCTTAGAGTTGAGCTAAGATTTGGTAATGATCAGAATATCAGAGGCAAGGGTAACTGAGGCATTGCAATAGGGAGTGTTTAGGGATAAGGCTTCTAATATTGAGATGGCCAATCTAGAGGCCACGGGAGAGTTGGAAGGGGAGGATGGGTGGCGGCCATAGTTTGACTCAACATCACCAGCTACAATAAATCCTTTCTTTTCCTGTTCTTTGAATTTTCTATTGGCTGCCATTTTTGCTCTTATTACTCTGGTCACCTCCCCATTGAACCAGCTTGGTGGTCTGGCTTTCGATTTCTTGCCCCTGAATTTGATACAACTGTAAGTGGTCCACCCCATGCCCTCTTCCATGCTCACCAGGTTTTTTTCCTTAACACTTCCTACATCTTTTTAAAATTTGCCCTCCTGAAATCCAGTGTTCTGTTCTTGGTGGGGATTTCATCCTTTCCCATGTCCAAACTGAGCCACATTGTACTGTGGTCACTTCTACCCAGGGGTTTCCTAACCTCTATCTTGTGTAATGCTCCCCATTTGTGAGCACTAGGTCCAGGATAGCCACCTTCCTGCTAGCATAAGTAACATGATGAGTTATGAAGCTAGCATGGATTGCACTTCAGATTTCCTGACTTCTGGCACAGGACATGGCAGGAGTAGTCCAGTCCATTTTAGGTAGGTTAAAATCCCCCACCACTACTACCTCCTCTTTTCCTGCCATAGTTCTCAACTGGGAATACAGTACTCCATCCTTATCCTCAGCTGGGTTGGGTGGTCTGTATACCACCCTCATCCTGATCTTTCTTTCTCTGTTGGTCTGTAACTGGAGCTACCATGTTTCTATGTTCCCCTTTTCCTGTTCCTTCTCCTTCCCCATGCAAATTATTCCCTCCCTGATGTATGCTGCCACCCCCTCCTTTGCCTATCCCTCTGTCCCTTCTGTATAGTTTGTAACCTTGGATTGAGAGATCCCAATCATGGTGTGTTGTAGCCCTAGTCTCAGTAACTGCCACCATACCCTCTACTAAGAGGGCTTGCATTTCTGCCATCTTGTTCAGTAGACTGTGGGCATTCAGAAACACCACTGTCAACTTCATCTTGGTAATACCTTGGTTCATTTGTTTAATAATTTTGTCCTGGCTTGTCCTTCTACCCTCCTACCCTCCTACCCTTCTCTTCTCCCCTACTCCTTAGCTTCTCCCTCTCCCCCTTTGTTGTTACTGCCTTTGTGGGGGGGCACCAACTTCCCCTTTTTGATTTGTGTTTGCCTTCTGGCCCCCACCCTTAGCAGTTTAAGCCAAGTTCCTTTTCTGTACATTCCCCCAGTCTGTCCTTCAGTATGTTTCTTCCCTCCCAACAAAGGTGGAGTCTGTCTGGGCAGTAAAGCCCCTT
The DNA here is from genome assembly GCA_016271365.2 of Neoceratodus forsteri. NCBI lineage: Eukaryota > Metazoa > Chordata > Ceratodontiformes > Ceratodontidae > Neoceratodus > Neoceratodus forsteri. The sequence goes on along the minus strand of CM057453.1, from coordinate 1,207,623,313 downwards.
ATTTGACCATGTGTCCTCCCACCCCCTTTAAGACTGTACTTCTCCTCTTTACAGCAAACTCTCAGCCATTCATTGAACTCTGCCATTCTATTTTTCCTAGCTGTGCTGGCCCTGGGAATTGAAATTAGTTCCGAAAAACCCAGCAAGTTCATAGAATCCCTGCATGATCCAGCTATTTCCTTGAATCTGTTCTGTATCACCCCCTCCTCTTCCACTACTAGATCATTATTTACAAGGTGTATAATCTAGCCAGGCTTCCCTCCTGTCTCCTTTATCATCTCCATAATCTTAGGTTTTGCTCTCCCTACCTCCATCCCTGGCATGCAATCAACCCACGTATTATTCTGTGGATCCCCCTTTCTCCCCTACTGTATACCTTTTATTATTAAATCCCAGAAGACCAATACCTTTCTGCTGCTTGTGAGTCCATACCCTGACCCTCCCTTGCCACCTTGTAAGCTACTGCCCCACTTCAATCCCTCCTTGTTCTTTGTTGGAGTCATGCTGTGTTTACCAGAAACTCCCCCTCTTCCTGCCTCTCACCCCCATTTGATCCTCTCTTTCCCTGGTTCACCATCCTTGCTCCCATTATGCCTTCTCCATTCTCTACTGTAACTCTACCTCCCTCATTGTTCTCTTCTTCTTTATGGCTCCCCCCTCCTTTTTGCCCTCTTGAGTTACTCATCTCCCTCTCCCCTTCCACCTTGGCTTCCATTCTTTGTTTGCTCTTCTGAGATGATCCCTTCTCTGCAACCTTGCTGCCAACCCATACCCTTCTGGTTTCCTGGCTCTTTCCACCCTCATAGTTTATTGTTTCCCTACATCTGTCAGTACTGTATATCAATTAGACATGCGTATCTCACCCTGAGACCTCTCTCATGTTCTCCCCTTCATTCTTAGGGTAGATCCTCTTTCCCCCTGTTCCTTACCAGCTGCCATTCCTCCCCTTTGGTTCTGTCAGTTCTGTACATTCCCTGCTGCTGGTATGCCCTCTGCCCTGTGTAGCTCCTTTATTATCTGCCCTATACTTGCTATCAGCTATTATCTGCCCTAGCAGCCCCTGCAGATACTCTCTGATTCCCCCTCTCCTGTGTTTCATCTCTGGACTAAGCCACTGTACCTCTCTACTTAATTGATCCAGGCTCTTGCACACTGGGCATTCCCCTCTTTTCCACAATATCTCCAAGAATACTGCTACACCACATGCATTATAGTTCACAATCCTTCCTCTGCTGACCTGTCTATTTTGCCTTCCTGCTTCCCTCCACCTCTCCTCCTCTCATCTGCTCTGCTATCTGTAGCAACTCCTAGCCCCCCACATTATCTGTATATGGCCTATTCCAGCCTAGCTGTATGGTTCTGCTTTTCCCACTTGAGGTTTTTAATCTTTGGTTACCCTAGATAGAGTTTAGCTGCTTTCCCCTTAATTTTACTCCCATGAGTTACCTTGCTAAATTCCCTACACCTCAATTACATTTGGTAGGGCTTTTCCCTAGCTAGACTCTATGGCTCCTTTACCTTGCTGGATCTTAATTACCTTTGTGGACTCTGTTACTATTTCCTGCCTGGGGCAAGACCCCCTTCCCCATGATACCCTTACCACAGCTGCTCTGTGCAGCATTGCCTTCAGCCTGTGGTCCTTTCTACGGATGCTCTGCTGACACCCCAGGCATCACTTAGTCAGACACCACACTCCTGCTTCATGGCTCTCACACTTTGGAGTCACTCACGCTAGGGGTCACTTGGGTAATATACTGTATATAGCTTCCCTATAGCCCTTCATGGCCCACATGGTGTCCCATCACTCTTGTAGTCCCTCCCACAGCCTCCTTCACTCAGCATCCTCCCACCACCCAGTCCCTCACAAACTCCCAACACAATGCAAAAATTTAAATACTTGATTTCTTACAGCATTTCCCTCCCCCCATACAGTCAGCAAACAAAACCCTATTCTGTGCTTCCCTTTCTTAGCAGTCCTTCACTTGCATAAGGCATGCAACTGACAAAATGAAGTGTGAAAGTGCAACACACTGCATTGTAAAGTAACTATTCCCAGGTCCCAGTCAAGTATGTTTGATCCTACATCAAAGGGGTCCCCGAGGAATTTTTAAGCAGCCAATGACTGGGATGTTTCCTGGCAAAATTGGAACCATTGCACTCATCTAATACAGAACACCAAAGCTGATTAGTATTTAAAGCTAATAAAAGACAATGGTAATGACCACTTCAAATTCATAATTGTGGCAAACTGTTTGAAAACCATCAAATCTCTGGAAGGAGGGGCTGCTTCTGCAATATTGTTGAAGCAACAAATGAGTAACAAAAGGGTCATCTGCTAAAGCCTAAGCATCCTAGAAGAACTAAGTATCCACATTGCTCCTGCTGGGCAAGCGTTTGACAGCTCCCTAGCAGCATCCTCCCCTTCCCCCAGTCTGCTGTACACTGTTAGTGGTGGCTGTGGCAATGACCCCTTTACCTTAAACCAATTAATCACAAACAGTTCAAGCAGCTCCTTTTAAAGCTTGATACCAGAAGAAAATGCTGGAGCTGACAGTCTGGATCCCCACTTCCTAAACATGGGTCATGCCTTTCTCTCTACCCCATTACAACTGTTTAGCCTTTGACTTGCCTATGACCTAGCTGTACAGAATATGGCTTATATCACCCACTTTCCAAAATGTGGCAATAAAACAACTGTAATCTGAACAATTATAGACCCATATCCATACTGTTCATCCTTGCCAAATTGTGGGAAAAATTTGGTAAATGAGCAGCTACATGCTTATCCAGATAAATACAGTATAATCATTCCCCTTCAATCAGGCTTCACAACCAAGCACAGCACTACCACTGCACTGACAAAGGTTACCAACCACTGACTTACTGCTCTGGACCAAAAACACATCAGTGGCACTGTTTTCCTTGACTTTAGTAAAACATATGACACTGTTAACCACGTTATCTTACTGCAGAAACTTTACAAAGTAGGGATCAGTGTGTCTGCCCTCCTATGGATCACCAACTATCTATAGTATCTGGATGCCAGCAATAGATAAAGATTGAAGGTCTCACTTCCTCCTGTACCTCCACTGTCAAAGGAATTCCCCAAGGATTAGTCCTGGGCCCGTTGCTCTTTTTTAATGTATATGAACAACCTATGGTCAAATCATAAGGATGCAAATTAAAATTTCTGTGCCGACTATAGAGCTCTTTACCTTGCCAGCCTTAACACTGAAACAGTAATGGCTGATCTCCAGATTGCCTTTAATTGTCTACTGCATGATCTATTTCCTTCAAAACTGCTTCTCAGTGCTTTAAAAATGAAGGTCATAATATGTTCTTGTAATGCAAACTCAGCCACTAATGCTTCCTATGCATCCTTATTCACTCTCCTAGGGAATACACTCAAGTGGGCTAGATTCTGTTTCACAGCTGAGGCTCAGAGAAGATTTATTCATGCCCCCTTCTAGCTTGTTTTAGATTATGCTGACCTGATATACCACTGTAGTTTCAACACCCATCTGGCTAATGTGGATGTGCTGTATCATAGGACACTCCATTTTATAACCAGTCTTCCCTCCAGGACCTACCACTGTATCTCGTACACTACAGTTGGATGGCTCTCCCTAACAGTAAGGTGCTTAAGAAACCTCTACATCTGGACCAAAAAGGCCCAGCAAAATGACCTACCACCTTACATCACTGCTCTGTTTCACAGAGCTGTCAGGCCATACAACCTCAGGAGGAGCAATGTTATTCATCTAGAAATACCTAGGGATCTGTTACATTATGGGGAAAGCTGCTCTCTGTTGGCTTGTCCCCTTGCTGTGGAATATACTCCAACATACACTTAGGCTGGGCACCCTAGTTAGCAAAAATGTCTTCATAGGCTTGTTGGACAGTCACTGTGTCGATATGTGCAACTGTGGTTAATAGAGATGGGCGAGAACTGTGAACTCTGAAAATTCAAGTCCTCTGAATGTGTTTGGAGAATTTTTGCCCTGTTCTGTGAAATTTCTCACTGAATTATGGAACAATACTCATGAACTGTGGAATGATAGTTCTGAGGAATTCCATTCCACAGTTTAATACAGTAATCCACAATACATGTAATTATTCCACAATTCAATGATCAGTTTTATGGAATTTCTTGCTGCAGTTTAATACATTAATCCACAATTCATATATTCATTCTGCAGTTCAGTGATTCACTCCAAAAATCTAAGCTGAAATTTCTACAAAGGTTGTCAAAGTTCATTCTGATTTTTCATGGAAATGAAATTCAAACTTTTGCAGAAATTGTGCTGGCAGACTTTTATATTCACACAGCCCTAGTGGTTAACCTGAATGATCCATTATGGGTCCAATAAATGAATTCCCATACTCTTCTGCAAGGTCTTGTCACATTTCTTTGACCCTATAACTTGTTCCATGCTTTTTCTGTTGATGTAAATAAGCGTCAATCAATGGAGCCTTTTCCCGGTAAAACAAATAAAGTACAAATACATTTCCATCTCAGAATGCCATTGTGATTTTGTTTGGTGAGAGGAATGGGGCTGACCTATAAACTTAACTTCCCCTTGAAAATGAGCATTTGTGTGCTTGGATTCTTACCTGAATAACACATCTTAAATTAAATAAATAAATACATCATGGCAGTGATTTCACCCAAGAATCCCAGGATGGAGTACTACCTAGGTAGAGTCCAGTTATCAGCATCAGAAGAGGAGATGGACCTGGGAGTGATGATCACTAGTGACCTGAAGCACTCCACACAGGGCAAAAAAGCAGCAGCAATGGGAAGCAAGATGCTGGGATGTGTAGCTAGGGGGATCAGTAGTAGGAGATAGGAGGTTATACTGCCCTTGTTCAGGTCACTGGTGAGGCCACATCTAGAGTATGAAGTTCAATACTGGTGCCCACACCTCAAAAATGACATTAACCTGCTCAGGAAGGTCCAGAGGAGGGATACAAAGATGATAGTGGGTCAGCAGGGTAAGGCATATGAGGAGAGGTTGAAGGCTCTGAACATGTACTCCCTGGAGGAAAGGAGAGAGGGAGAGAGAGGGGACATGACTGGGACCTTCAAGTACTTGAAAGAGATAAATAAGGTGGGTAAGGAGGGTCTCTTTAAGTTGAGTGGCAACCACAAAATGAGGGGGGCACAGTCTTAAGTTGTGGGGGAGGTTTAGGAGGGAGGTCAGGAAGCACTTTTTCACAGAGAGGGTGGTGGACACTTGGAATGCACTGCCAGAAGAGGTGGTCTCATTGCAGAGTGGGTAGCTTCAAGAGGTGCTGGGATAGCCATAGTGGGAAGGTAAGGATCATGGGTATGAAGGATGTGAGGAGTGGGTAGTGGGGCAGGGACAGTAGCTCAAGCTGTGGACACTGCAATATGAGCAGACTAGATAGACCAAATGGCCTTCCTCTGCTGGCTTCTTCATATGTTTGTATGTTCATATTTCTTAATTATACACTTCTCGGTGAATGGAGAAAGACAGTGAAGCACATAATACATTGCACCACATTTTTGGTATCAGACAGTTTTTCCAATGTGTTCAAAATGGTGTTACCTGTCCAGCCATATGCCAAGATATATGATGGCATGTACAGATAAAAGTGAGGGGCCTAAGTGGAACAGGATTTGCAAAGAATGGGGTAGGGATATACCTCTATGGAATGTCATGACTTTAAATTTTCTGGTGTTTAGGAAAGTCTTGCTTTTTTAAATATTTCTATTTATGCTTCTTTTCACTGCTAGAGCCCCTGTCTGCTCACTTAGATGACCTTCCAACACTCCCTGCACCTCCTCTGGCACTTACCTATTGCCTCTTACCACTGATTTTCTTATCTGGGGTGGGGTCATGGGGGATGTGACCCAACTCCCTTTTACCAAACTGCACTTTCTGGGAAGCAGAGGACAGCTGATGTGGTGGGGGGGGTCTAAGTGCCTGTTGGCTTCATCCTACACACCAGCAGTTTATTTTTTCTTATTCCCCTATCTCTCAGGGTCACCAAGTATTAGGGCTTAAAATGGGCATCCACATGCAATGGAGTAGTTTTTGCAAGTCGGAGCCAGCCAATGTCCTGTCCGCCCCAAGAAACAGAGTGCACCGCTACACACTGTCACTCATCTGTCTCCTGGCTAACCATCTGATGACTTGGATTTGTTCACAAACTAGACCACTGTGATAGCAAGCAGTAGCACTGCTGCTGTCCTGATGGGCCGCCCCAGGGCTAAATTTTGTTTAAGATTGTTTGCAGAGTTTTTTTGATGTCACAGGAAGATGCAGACTGTGCATAGACAATGGTGATTTTGTCATATATAGTAGGTGAATATTGTCATGAAGAACCTTTAAAATTTGCTTTGTAAACAATTTTGTGACATTGTGGTGATTCACAAAGTACTTCCCTTTCCTGAAGCAGGCTTTGCCAGGTATTAGTCTTTGTGAAGTCACTTCATGAAATGTGATTTGCTGGCAAAGCTGAGAAGCTCCCTGCCCAGATGGTGTCATATTACAGCTGTACCATGTGAACTGCAGACAGGAAACAACATTATACAGCTAGCTGCAGCAAAACCTCTGTGAGAGCTTCTCTTTTGTACAGTCCTGGTGAGACCTGTCAGGGAGTAAGAGCTGCTGAATCTGTGTCTGTATAGTCACAGGATATTTATGCTTGTTCTGATAGGTGTTTCATTTTTATGTTGATTGCGCGCATGCACAAGAAATATATTGCAGCAGCTTGCTGCAGAAGCAGGTTGTGGAGGCATGGCATTGTTGTGGCCATTATCCCCACAGCCTTTGGAGGCTTGGTCCACTGTTGCCAATGGGGTGACAAGCTGCTGCTGACACTAGTTCAGCCAGTGTGCCACAACCTTGTAAGGTTTCAGCAGCTGCAATCAGGGGCCACCTCATCATTGCAGTGTAAGCCATTCCGCTACAATGAGGGAATGACCCCTCATTGCTGGGTGGAACCTTGGTACTGTGATATTGTTTGTGAACATGGAGGCAGCTTACCACCATGTTCACAAACAATATAATGTACCCCCACTGCCGAGGGGGTGCCCAATCCCCCTTGGCAGCATGTGCCCCCCACCACAGTGTATGTGGGGTCCCCAATCTCTGTCAGCTTCAGTGCCCTGACTTCATGTTGCTGATGGAGGACCCCACTCCCCATTGGCATTATTTCCCCCTTCACAGTTTAATTTGCTGACAGGGGAGCCCCTCCCCATCAGCATAATTCCCCCCCCCAACACCCAGTGCAGTTGTGCCGAGGGGGTGCCCAATCCCCCTCGGCTCTTGCACCCCCCTTTTATGCCAATGGGGGTGCCCAATCCTCCGTCGGCTATAGCTGCCCCTCAAAAGAAACCATCTGTTGTCATGCTGGGAGCCCAACCCAGCATGCCAAATAGCCATGTAAAAAAAGAAAACTGTCCCGCAATGTTTTTTTCTTTTTTAACCTGTAGAGTAAGAAAAGGGTCCCTCGCCTTCTCCCTGCCCCCCTCCCACAATCTGTGCCCACCCTCTGTGCATCCTGCCTCCCCACACCCCCCCTCACCCCATACTTACCTGTGGAGTCTGGCCTGATGATCTTCGGTGGACTGGGAACACGTCTACACTCTTCAAAGCCGACCGCAAACTGAGGAAATGCCGGTAAGCTGTATAATGGCATAAATAGGGTTTTTTCAACTTTGATGCATATCTCAGGCATTTTTTGGACTTTTGGCACCAAATTGTCAACACTGGGTTCTCTGGACCCCTCCTCATGAATTCAGCCACTGTCATGGCGTTATTCATCCTTGAAAGGTGATTTTGCGGTCACTGCATGGAATCACCTTTCGAGACCAATTAATGAAACGACAGTGCCGGTGTTCATGAGGTGTGCTCTCAAAATGTCTATGTTACAAATTTGGTGGAACAAATCCAAGAAATGACTGTTTTACAAGCGTGTGTTGTGCAGTTGCTGTGCACGGTCATAACTTCGCAAATTTGCAATATTTTCACTCCAGATTTTCAACATTGCCATTTTCCCACACCTCCTTATGAACAGTATAGCTGTCATTTTCTATATCATGGCTGAAATGTGTTTTCGCACTTCCTGTGCAGAATAGCATGGTTGCTGTGGGAAATTAGTGTTTGGGACACATTATGAAAATCACAGTGACACTGTTCATTAGCAGAGGTCCTAAAATGCCTATGTTGAAAATTTGGTGATGAAAGTCTATCAAATGACTGTGTTACAAGCGTGCATTGTGCAGCTTCCATGCACGCTCATAACTTCACCAATTTGCAATATTTTCAATCCAGATTTTCAATATTGCCATTGTTCCACACCTCCTTATGAACAGTGTTACTGTCATGTTTCACATCCTGGCCGAAATGTGTTTTCGCACTTCCAGTGCAGAATAGTGAGGGTGCTGTTGGAAATCGGTGTTCAGGATGCATTATGAAATCACAGTGACACTGTTCAGGATCAGAGGTCCTAAAATGCCAATGTTGAAAATTTTGTCATGAAACTCCATAAAATGACTGTGTTATGAGGGTGCATTGTGCCATTTCCACTCACCCTTGTAACTTCTCAAATTAGTAATATTTTCATGCCAGATTTTCAACACTGCCATTTTTCCACACCTCCTTAGGAACAGTACATCTGTCATTTTTCACATCCTGGCTGCAATGTTTTTTTCTCGTTTCCAGCGCAGAATACTGCAGTCACTTTCGGAAATCAGTGTTTGGAACAGATTAGGATCGAGCGAGTGAGAGAGGGGGAGTTACCCAGCTCTACTGAGCTCTGTCGGGACTGCTGCGGATTTCATTCTGGGCAGAAAAAGGTGCCAATGCAGGCAGGAGCCCAGTACAAAAGGGCAGCCAGCAGCACCGGGACAAACAGAACAAGCGGGTAAGGGAGGGGGACTGAGCGAGCTCAACGGAGCAAAGCAATCAACATAGACATATAACATATGAAGAGAGACTTAAGGAGCTTAATATGTATAGCCTTGAGGAAAGGAAGGAGAGGGGAGACATGATAGAAACTTTTAAGTACCTCAAAGGAATCAACAAAGTCCAAGAGGGTAACATCTTTCAGAAAAAGAGCGTTCAAGAACAAGGGGGCACAATTTGAAGATTGAGGGGGGACAGCTCAGAGGTAATGTGAGGAAATATTTTTTCAAGGAGATGATTGTGGATGCATGGAACAGCCTTCCTGAGGAGGTTGTGGAGCCAAAAACTGGTGGATTTCAAGAATGCATGGGACAGTCATAAGGCAATTCTAGCAGGTGGGGGTAGGAAAAAGTAGGCTATTGGTTAACTAGGATCTGCAGTTTATCCATTAGGTAGGGAAATGGACAGACTGGGTGGGCCAAGCGGACCTTATCTGCTGTCAAATTCTATGTTTCTATGTAACATTTGGCATTGACAAATGCTTATTTTTAATTGATTTGTGGATATATGTTTTGCAGTTGAATTGGTTCAATTTTCAGTCTTTTCTGCTGTCTCATGTGCAGGAGGGGGTTCTTTGGTTTGAAGAAGCAAAAACTGTCAATGTCTGTCTGTGCACATTAGTTTCCTTTATTCTGACAGTGTAGAGAACAGTTGATTTGTTATTCTATCTGTTTAGCTTCCTCTTTGTGTAAATTTGTTTGTTAAATTGTGTGTAGTGTTATGAAATAAATATTTTGTGGGTCTAGATTTTGTGACCATTCTGCATTTACCCAAAGTGTGATCTCTGATGTGACAGAGTTTCAGCCTGAAATCATTATTCTTAATTCTTGAAGTACAGTAGTAAAGTAACGTATCATCATCAAATATGAACAGTCATAGTCAAGGTAGTGTGCACACTGGGTGTGGGTGTTGCAGCAGTGCATCTGGAAAAGGGAAAGGGCAGGTGGCAAAGAAGGAAGCCAGACAACTTACAGCATATACAAGCCTCAGCCTGCCTTGCTTTATGGGCTGGAGTTTTTATTCTGGTGAGCTGCTACCTCAGCCCCTGCAGCACTTCACATTGAGTATTTCAGTGGATCTGTGCAGTGAATCTGCTAAACTACTAGTGTTGCTCTTCTTCACAATATGTCCTGTCTTACAAACAAATACCAACACTAATGAACATCCTCAAATATAACCCCTTTCAAAAGGGTCCAGAACAGATTGCTGTTAAGATCCAATGGACTAACAGAAAACCCCTAAACAGCAGAGAATAAAAGCAAACTATTTTCCTTTCACAAATGACTTAGTAGCCAGATTAAAACTGCTTATTGCAAAATTAATCTGGCAATGTTATATAATTTGCTCACAAATGGAAAAGCAGTACTAGCTCCACGGTAAGCAACCACTGTGCACTTATCCCCATCTAGAAATTAAATGTGGAAAATGGATGGTCTGATGTAGGTTTATCTGAAACGTCATCCCATTATGTCCCACAACAACTTCTGCTTTTATACTGTGTGACTCTGAGCAAGTCACTTTACCACCCCAGTACTCCCATGTCTCCCCTGAAAATAGGCACTTGTGCCTAGTGGGTCTTGCCTGGTTACCAAAGGAATAAAATAAAAAATAAATTAATAAAATGTCCTTGTAAGCCTGCACAGGGTGCTGCACAGGTGGTTACTGTTTAAATGTATCACAACAGTCACTAATGGAGCCTTTGGTTTGACGTCTTGAACTCTGCCATTTAAGTTGAACTTGGCTTTACAGCCTGAGAAACAACTGTCTTTACTATTTATTTATGACAGCAGCCATCAAGCCCTTTCACTCATACTAGGCATCATGTTTCTTGGCTACGTTTTTTGCAGAGGAGCCCATGATGTACAGGTGAACAGGAGGTGCAGTAAATACCTCTCCAGCAGTTATTTTGCTGATTAGTATTGAATCAGTTTAATGTTTTGGAGACAAGATAACATGACTATCTGGATTCCTATAAAAAGACTCCGAGACTCTGCAGTTTGAACCTCTGAGTTTCTAATAATAAATTACAGTACAAGTGATAGCCATACTTGATATACTGTAAAAGCCATAACACACTGATTAAATTAATTTGTACAGCGCCCTTGCACTTTACAAAACAAACCAGAAACATAGAATTTGCCAGCATTAAAGGACCATTTGTCCCACCCAGTCTGCCCAGATGCTCCCTGCCTAATGTGCAGATCCTTATTAGTCTAGGGCAACCCATCCTCCTCCATGCCTGTTTGGTAATGCACCTTACGTTTGTTTCATGCATGCTTGAAGCCTCCCACTGTTTTTACCTCCATCACTTCTGCTGGCATTCTGTCCCAGGCATTTACCATACCCTTTCAGTAAAGAAACATTTCCTTAGATGTTATTGTCACTCCCCCCTACTCAAGTTTCATCCCAATCACTCTGGTTCTGGAGCACCTTCTCGTTTGAAAGAGACTCCCCTCCTGCACCCTGTTCATCCCTGGTAGGCACTTGTAGGTCTCCATTGTGTCATCTCTCACTCTCTTCGCTTCCAGGGTGAGTGTGTGTGTTGCGTCATGTGTTTCCTTTTTGAGTTATCTGATATGTTACTTGGTCTCTTTTTTATTCCTTTACTTTATATTTTCCTATGTATCATACTATTTTTATTTATTATCCTTCCCCAGGTCCAGTGTGTCAAAAACCTGTTTATTTTCCCTTACAGATCCTGATAAGATTTTACTAATGGTCTACAGCAAAACCTGAACTCTCCCTAGATCTGCCAAATGCAACCATGTTATTAGAGTAATTAAGGGTTTCATTGCAACAGACAACTTAGTCCTGTTATAATGGTATGCTGGTGATGACAGTAGCAAAGTCATCTGGATAACCCCACTGATTTTCTCCATACTCCCCCTGTGCCATGATCTCCCTAAGGATGTTTCCACTTGGCTAGGTTATTGAATATCTCCCATTCCCAAGCTAATTTTGGAAAGCCCTGTGACAGATATTGTATGATTGTACATCTTGCCCAACCCTCCATGTACACTGCCTGCAAAGTGCTCCATTCCCAGGTGAATCAATAAATCATCAATCTTAGTTTTTGAAGGTCAGTCATGACTTATCATTGTTAATCATCAAATGTTACCATAAGATCTTCAAAGGAGATCATGATCTAAGATCATCATCTAAATCATGATTTAATCATCAAACACGAATGTTCAAATCACCAACTGATGAGTACTGATTATTTTTGTAAGCTTAAATCAGCATGATGGTTGTCGATGATCCTTGGATGATCAAGTGATGATGATTGATGATTATATTGCTTCAGTATTATAAGATTGCAAGTCACAGAACTAATACTTAAAGTTGTATGTGTTACAATTATAAAAATATGAATGTCACATAGCAAAGACAAATTAATTATCAATTATAATGTAAATAATGTGAAATCAAGTTTTAATCCCATTTGGAAAAGTATATGCAATGTATGGTGTAGTATACACATTTGCATACTTAATTTACATATTTCAAAACACAGAACATAGAAACATAGAATATGTCAGCAGATGGGGTCCATGTGGATCATCTAGTCTGCCCATGTATACTCCCCCCTCCCAATTAGGCTGCTATCTTAAGTTTACCACACTGTCTATCCCATGACAGCTTGAATTCCGTGACTGTCTTTCCCCCCCACCACCTCTGGGGGCAGGCAATTCCAATGCTCCACCACACTTTCTGTAAAGAAGAGCCTCCTTATGTTGCTCCTGAACCTACCCCCCTTCAGGTGCATGTTGTGACCTCTGGTCCAGGTACAATTGTTTACCTGAAGGGGATCATCTGCCTGTACCTTGTTGATATCCTTGAGATATTTTAAATTATCTATCATGTTCCCCCATCCCTCCTTTGTTCCAGGAATACAGGTTGAGCTGTTTTGGCCTTGCTTCATATGGCTCATGATGCAGACCCTGCACCATTGTTGTTGTTGCCTTCATCTGTATAGTCTCTAGTCTATCTATGTCCTTCTTAAGGTGAGGCCTCAAGAATTGGACATATTGCTCCAGATGAGGCTTCACCAGGGACCTGAACAGTGGCATAACCACCTCCCCTTTTCTACTGATAATGCCCCTCCCTATGCAATCCAAGATGCTACTAGCCTTTTGTGCAACCTGTTCACATTGCTTGCCTACCCTTAAGTCATCAGTGATGATAATCCCAATATCATGCTTGTGTTTTGTTACTGCCAACTATTCCCAGTTTATAAAGTATTTCCTCCCTGGGTTGCATCTTCCTAGGTGCATAACCTTATTCTTTTTGGTGTTGAACTTCAACTGCCAACTCCCTGACCATTCTTCCAATTTCCTAAGATTTAACTCCATCCTTTGAGCCCTTTCAGCTGTGTCCACTCTATTGCAGAGCTTTGTGTCATGTGCAGATAGGCACACCTTTCCATTTAGGTCATCAGCTATGTAGCTGATGAATACATTGATAAGGATTGGTCCAACACTGAACCCTGTAGAACACCACTTGCCTTTCTACCCTCCCCAGACAGTCTGCCATTTACCAATACCCTCTGAGTCCTCCCATTGAGCCAGTTTATGGACCAAAACAATGGCAATTTCTATTTTTAATTAATTTTTAATTGATAGTATTAGTTTGCAGACTGTTAGGAAAGGTTTTGAGCACAAACTAGTTTTAGGAACTCACCACAGCCATAAAAGGAATCACTGAATGGGGCTATATAAACCAATATGATCCTTTCTAACTCCAGTAAGATGTAAGGTATCACAATAAGTGTAACTGAAAGCAGTTGGCTTCTAGAAAAGAGGTATCATAACTGATCATTCCAGTAAAGATGTCTAAATACAAGATAAATTCCAAAAATATAGAGGAAAGATATATATATATATTTGTTTTTTTTTATTTATTATTGTAATCTTGACCATGGGCAATCATGGAAAATCATGATGATATGAGATCATCACTAATTATAATCACCGTTTCCATAATTTCATGATTTTCTTTGGCGGCAATTTAATGTTAATGTTTAATTATTGTTAATTATGATCACAATGATGGTTTTCGAAGCTTGAACATGATCTTTGAACATAACTGATTATGATCATTCATGATACAGCCATATGAAACCATCATCTTTTCAGCTGGGTTAGGTCCAATGGCTCGGAACAGAGCTAGGCTTAAGTAGTGATTTTGTGTCCCCCATATAATGACAATAATACCCACAGGACAGCTAAATGTTTGTTAATGTTTTCTTTTTGTAGTAAGGCAACTTTTATTTTTATGGCAACCAATCCCAGAGGCTCTGGGTGCCTAACAATGAAAACAAAGATAGGAGTTACAGTCAATTAAAATAAAAGAGTAAAAACATTGCAATCATAACAATATTAAAATACTAGAATATCTCAGCAGAATGTAAGATCAGTAAGCAGTAATCAATAGTTGGGGCAGATTATACAGTATCCTCCAGAAAGACCAGTGAGAAAAGGTGGGCCTTTAATCTCTGCTTAAGCTGTTTGACCAATGGGGTCTCTGGAACAGTAGATGGTAGGGAGTTCCACAGGTTGGCTCTGTGACACTAAATGCATGGTTTCCCAAGGTCTTGAACAGAACCCTGGGAATGTGCAGGAGGCCTCTGGTCGAAGAACAGAGAAAGTGGACCAAAGTGACAGGTGAAAGTAGTTCTCTTAGTAGTAGTAGTAGATTTTATTCATTTATGGAGCCCGTCACCTGAAGTCTAGGGTGCCAGTACAGAGTATAAATTCTAGATAAAACAGCAGCTATCATAAATAATACCATTAATAACCAAATACATAATTAAATATAACTACCATAAATAAAATACATTCAGGAATCCAGCAAAATGAGAGCTGCACCTGAGACCTGTAGTGACTTGGACAGTCAAAGTACACAGAGAGGGAATCAGATGACTGGCACCTCCGTAAGATTTAACATGTATTCATAGATAAGCCATCCAGAGAGTCAGGAACTGAGACAAAATTACTTGTGATTCTTCTTTATTTCTTGTGAATCCAAAGTACAAAAACATTGACACATTGTACCAACTGACTCACAGGACTTCAAGACCCCCTCTCCAGCACAACAAACATCACAGCATCATCTGATTCCCTCTGTGCATAAATAAAAACAACCCATAAGATTAAAAGATCATATTCCAACCAGCTAGAAGGTCACATCTTTATGTCAGCAGAGAATCAGACGGCAAAGGCCTAAGAGAATAGAAAAGTTTTAAGTCCCCTTTTGAAGCTCTCCATCATGGGGGCCTCCCTTATGGCCCTTGGAAGAAAATTCTGCAACATAGGACCTGCCACTTCCAAAACATGATCCCCAGAAGATTTCAGTCTTGACTTGGGAGCCACAAGGATACCCTCCTCAGTGTAGCGAAGGGGGTGCTTTGGCCTGTAGGGATGCAGGAGGTCATGCAGGTAACTCAGGCCAGGTTCATGTAGGGCCTTCTAAATTAATAAGCCATTTTCATAGAAGATGCACAACTGGCAGCCAGTGCAGTTCTTGCAGTGCTGGGGAAATGTGACTTGACAGAAAGCCTGGTTAACAGCCTTGCAGCCACATTCTGCATCAGCAACAGGTGACACAATGTACCTTTACTATCCTGAGGTAAAGAACATTACACTAATTGAGTCTTGAGGTTACAAATGCATGTACTAGTGAGGGCAGATCATCTGACAAGATAAGGGAATGAATCTGGGTGATATTCCTAAAATGATAGGAGGCATTCCGGACTACTGCTGACACCTGAGCCTCAAATGTCAGCCCTTCATCCAGAATGACACCCAGATTCTTAACCTTAGCAGCAGCTATGAACCTGGAAGTACCAAGGCATAGCACCATCTCCCTCTCAGCTGCTGAAACACCCCCCACACACACACATTAGCCAGCTGAATCATTAGTACTTCAGTTTTGGGTTGAGTCTCACCCAGCTTGAAGATATCCAGTCCCTGATCTCGGCAAAGCACTAATTTACCACATCCACATCATTGGGTCAGAATATCATGTGCCTCACTGTTGACTCCCCATCTGGGTCTGGCTCATATAACCTCTACCTCTGTATCTCTGTATTCTGACTACAGGTCTACATTCTACCAGAACTGCTAGTTAGGCTTTCATCCTTGTTGTGTCTCCCTATCTGGGTCAGGCATACTCCCAAATTAAACTCACTGTTTTGCTTTGACCTTTCTTCCAAACTAATTGTCTGGGAAATCCAGTTTTATTTTCTTCTCCCTATCTATTTGGATTCCCCTGTCTTGCCATTTCTATTGTTCCTCCTTTTTACTAAATACCTAGGCAAATACCTAGACTTGTTACGTTATATGCACCTTTTCTCTGTTTTGCTTCTCTAGCTTTTCACACCCTCCTCTTCCCCTTCTTCTCTCTTCCATCATCTGCTGCTCTTCCCCCCATCAGCCAACCCTTTCCTCATCCTCTACACTGCCCTCATCTCTCTCCTTTCCCTCCCTCCCTCTCCCACTCCCTCTGGCATCCTTGGTGTCAAATATATCCTGCCCCTTGGCTCCACTTGAAGCTGTCTGGTACTTTCTGTCCCTATCTTCCCCTTATCCTTCCACCTCCCCTTTCCCCTGCCCGGTCCATCAGTCAGCATATTGCTTCCACAAAGCTCTTTGTTTCCTTGCTGGTTTTGGTAGTAGGTGACATTGAACTCAGTCCTGGCCTGATCACAGACCACCCTTCAGCTTCCCAGAGGACTGAGGGTTGCCCATTTAAACATCCAAATCTTCCCCCCGAATTCACCACCTGTGCTCTAGTCCCTTCCTCCCCTTCCCTCTTCACTTCCCTCTGTTGGACTTCCCTCCATCTCTCTTTTTCCTTTACTTCTACCACTTCATGAGCTTCCATTAAAGAGCAACTGTGCACTTAAGCATGTGCTTTCATAAATAAGATGTTTCAGCTGTTACAGTTTCCTACAGAATACATTTTTTCATTTTCAATGTTTCCACAATTTACAGAACATCCTGATTGTCCATCTAAAACGTCTGTATAGAAAACATTTTAAAACTCTTGCTTCTCTCCTGTTTACCTCATAGTGCCTTTGCTTATGACACCATAGTGCTCACCAGGACAACAGACTGTGATGTCACAAAACAGCAGTTGTGTGGTTAGCAGGTGAGAGTTAGATATATTTTGAAAAACTCGGCGAAATAGTTGCTGCATCATCTGCAATACTGAGTTGGCCAACAACAGGGAAAAGTAAATTAAAACAACAAAGAACTAAAAAACAATAAAGATACAACATAATTGATGTAAATCTAGTGTTTATAAGTGTTTAATTATAATAGAGAGTTGCTCTTTAATTCCTGATTTGCCCTTAATCTTCACAAGGGAGGTAGCCCTGATGGTCTTGATAATAAGCTTCAGTTTCTCTCGCTCTTGCCATCATCCTGCCTATTACTTTACTCAACAACCTCTCTTTTTCCTCTGCCAGTGTCATGCTGAAGCCTGGAAGCAGACTACTGTCATCCCTGTCTCTAAAGGTGATGATCCTTTTTCTCCTGGTAACTTCCATCTTGTCTCTCTCCCTTCCAACACAGCTAAGTTATATGAACACCTTGTTCTTTCTTCTCATTCATCCTTTCCAGTCTGGTTTTAGGAAATCCCATTCCAGTTTCACCTTCACACTCTAGTTCCCAAACTCCAACCTCTCACGTATGGGTCAGGGACTGATTGCCTCTGCCATATTTGTTGATCTTGCTAAAGCTTTTGATGCTGTGGCAAACAGCCATATTCTGGACAAGGTTACTGTAGCAGGCCTCTCTAACTCCTCAGTGAGTTGCTTTCACTCCTACCGTTTTTTTTGTACATTCAATTTAGGCTTTCTATCCACTTGGGGGTTTATCCCTCCCATCAACCTTGTTACGTGGAGTCTTGTCACCCACTTGCGGCTACCAGCCTCCTCCTTGACCCTGCTGAAGCAGGGAGAACTGTGGCTTACCCCCCATGGAGGGGCCCTCCCAGTGGGGGACAGGAGGAGACCACATCACCCTTGGGCCCCTGCACCTCGAGTGTTTGGAGGTGCTGAGCAGGGACTCTGTTGGAGGCTTCATGTGCATGGCAGAGGATTTTTCCCTTATGTCCCGCCCCCTGGCTTGGCTATGCAGTATGCACCAGGGCAAGGCATGTATACTGCTGTGCACGCTCACAGAAGTGTCGCTGCAGCCAACCCCCTTCACCAGTGATCCCAATGCTGCTGCCACCCACAGTCTCCACTGTGTGCCACCAAGCAATGGGATCTTCACCCCCTCCCAGGAAAGGAGAGCAGTCCTTTGGATGCTCAATCCTTTCATCCCTCACCAACCCCCAATAACCTGAGTCTGCTCCTGAACTCAGGTCGCTGGCTTGGCATGAGGTGTGCGTGAGGCATCCAGCGCCTCAACTCTCAGCACCGCTGGGCTGGCTCTTTTCACTCCTACCTTGAGGGAAGGTGTCCAGCTGTCCCAGTTGGAAACTCCATTTCATCCACACTCCCCATTTGCTCAGGCATCCCTCAAGAGTCTATCCAGGGCCATATTCTCTTTTCTATATTCTTTGAATAACCTCCCATCTGACCCTCTACGTCTATTTATATATATATAGCTGGTGATACAGTACTTTTTGTATCTGGCTTCTTTTCCCTTTACTTTAATACACAGCTACAGCTGGATTTTGACAGTATTCAGTGCTAGTCAAGTCTAAACAGCTATCCCTCAAAGCCAAGAAACATTTTCCATAAGTTTTGGCTACTGACAGAGGCTTGCCAGACTCCCCCTTGTATTCTACACTCTTTGATGGTACTATGATTGAGGATTTATCATCCTATGAGTACCTTGGGGTCTGGCTGGAGTGACATCTTGATTTCTTGGTGAACACTGATGCCATACTCCATAAGCTCCACCCCAAGCTTAGTGCACTGTACAGGAACAAAGTGAATATCCAGCTTCCTAACAGCAGAGAGATAATTTTAAAGATGATTCTCCCTATCTTTGACTACGGTGACATGGTTTACAATGGAGCTGCCAAGTCCTCCCTTGCCAGACTGGATCCCCTATTTGTCTCTTTATGTTGTTTTGCCTTAGACTGCTCTCTAACACCCACCACTGATTGTTCTACTCTGCCTTTTCACATCCCTCTCTTGGTGCCACCCAGGTGCCTTTCCTGTTGTTCCTCCATTGCATGCAAATTCTGGTTTGGTTCTCTTCCCTCCTACTTTACCTCCTGACATGATCTCTTTTTATTTCCTTTTACCATCTCTGCAGATATATTTCTCTTTCATCCAGGAAATATACTGTTGGTCAAACTGACTTCTGTTTGTGGTTTTCTAAACTCTGGTCCACCGTTTCCCTTTCAGTCTACTCTGCCTCTTCTGTTTTCTCCCTTAAGTCTCCTCTTCATGACTTTTCTGCTCCTATCTGTAACTGTCTATAACCCTCTACCACTTGACTTCCTTCTGCCCACTCAAATTGTCCTACCCTATTGCTCTCCTCTCACTGTATACCCGTATGAGTAATTTTCCCATATCTATCAAAGCTCAGTTTTTATCCACTACATGTACCAGTTGTAACAATTTGCCTTACAGTGGTATGTTTCTGCTCCTTGATATACTGTACTGTTGTATATGACTTTTTTAATGCTGTTAATGCTATGTATTTTTTATCCTCTTGAACTATCTCACTGAAGCTTACCCCAAAGATGTATCTTGAAATGAGCTGTTATCAGGTCAGTATGTCAGTCCTGGTGAAACATTTGAAATAAATCAATAAATCAATAACCTCTAACCTGCTGGTAGACTTGGAACATATAGGAATTTAGGATGTGTGCAGATGTTTGTGGCACAGCAAGTGTTAACTCCACTTACCACTGCCTTTTCCTTTCTCCCCCCTAAACAACTACCCACCCATCTAATGATATCCTTCATCACACCTCAATCCTCTAGCTTCTTCACCATTTTTCTGTATAGTACAGAGTTAAATGCCTTGTTGAAATCAAAGTACAGAAAATACCTCAGTGTGTGAAGAAGGACCTAAAATCCATTATCATTTATTTATTGCCAGAGACTAATGTAGAGGGTGCACTAATGCATGCAGGGAGGGATATTACAGGCAAATTGATGGAAGGTATGGAAAGAGTGACAACGCTGGCTAGAGAAGGATCTGGGGCAGCACCATAAACAACAAGCATTTGTCAATGCCAAACGTTCGCTTGCAGGTATTTGCAGTGGTGTTTGGCATGTATGGTGCTTTACCCTAATGCCCTGTGCGATTGCTGGTATTTGCACAATAAATTTGCATGACCTTTTGTTACCCCATTGTGCGCTACATAGGTGGAAACACGTTTTGGGCAGGATGTGAAAATTGACAGCTGTACTGCTCATAGGAAGTGTGGTAAAATGGCAATGTTGAAAATCTGGAGTAGAAATATTGAAAATTAAGACCTCACGAAGCGTGGAACTGTGCAGTGCACGTCAGAAACAACAGTCATTGTCAGGAATTTGTTCACCAAATTGTCAACATTGGCATTTTAAAACCTCTGCTAATGAACAGTGTCACTGTGATTGTCTTACTGTGTGCCATACATTGATTTTGCACAATCGACTGCTTTATTGTGCACTACATGTATGGAAACATGTTTTGGGCAGGATGTGAAAATGACAGCTGTACTGCTCATAAGGAGGTGTGATAAAATGGCAATGTTGAAAATTTGAGTGAAAATATTGAAAATTTGCAAACTTACGAGCGTATGAGGAACTGAACAACGACGCTCATAAAATAGTTATTTTAGAATTTGTTCACCAAATTTTCAACATAGCCATTTTAAGATCTCTGCTCATGAACAGTGGCACTGTGATTTTCTTAATGTGTCCCATACACTGAGTTCACACAGCTGACTGTGCCATTGTGTGCTACATGGGCAGAAACACGTTTTTGGGCAAGATGTGAAAATGACAGCTGCACTGCTCATAAGGAGGTGTGGTAAAATGGCAATGTTGAAAATGGAGTGAAAAATATTGAAAATCAAGAACTCACGAGCGCATAGAACTGCACAATGAACACTCATAAAACAGTCATTTTTAGGAATTTTGTCATCAAATTTTCAACACAGCCATTTTAAGACCTCTGCTCATGAACAGTGTCACTGTGATTTTCTTAATGTGTCCCAAACATTGAGTTCGCACATGGACTGCGCCATTGTGCACTACATGGGCAGAAACATGTTTTGGGCAGGATGTGAAAAATAGCTGTACTGCTCATGAGAAGGTGTGGCAAAATGGCAATGTTGAAAATCTGGAGTGAAAATATTGAAAATTCGCAAACTTACGAGCGTGCATAGGAACTGCACAATGCAGACTCGAAAAACAGTAATTTTTAGGAATTTTTTCACCAAATTTTCAACACAGCCATTTTTAGACCTCTGCTCATGATCAGTGTAACTATGATTTTCTTAATGAGTCCCATACATTGAGTTTGCACACGGACTGCGCCATTGTGTGCTACATGGGTGGAAACACATTTTGGGCAGGATGTGAAAAATGACAGCTGTACTGCTCATGAGGAGGTGTGGTAAAATGGCAATTTTGAAAATCTGGAGTGCAAATATTGAAAATTAGAACATACGAATGCAGAGAACCAACACACGCCATCAAACAGTCATTTTAGGAATTTTTTCACCAAATTTTCAACATAGCCATTTTAAGACCTCTGCTCATGAACAGTGTCACTGTGATTTTCTTAATGTGTCCCATACATTGATTTCACAGACACAGACATGATCAGCGCTACATGGGCAGAAACACGCTTTGGGTGAGATGTGAAAATGACAGCTGTACTACTTATAAGAAGGTGTAGTAAAATGGCAATGTTGAAAATCTGGAGTGCAAATATTGAAAATTCACAAACGTACGAGAGTGCTTAGGAACTGCGCAACACACGCTTGTCAAACAGTCATCTTTAGGAATTTTTTCACCAAATTTTCAACATAGCCATTTTAAGACCTCTGCTAATGAACGGTGTCACTGTGATTTTCTTAATGCATTCCATACATTGCTTTCACACACCGACTGTGCCATTGTGTGCTACATGGGTGGAAACATGTTTTGGGCAGGATGTGAAAAATGACAGCTCTACTGCTCATAAGGAGGTATGGTAAAATGGCAATGTTGAAAATCTGGAGTGAAAATATTGAAAATTTGTGAACTTATGAGCCTGCGTAGGAACTGTGCAACGCGCAATCATAAAACAGTAATTTTGGGGATTTTTTGCACCAGATTTTCAACATGGGTTTTTTCGGACCCCTTCTCATGAATGATGTCACTGTCATGGCATTATTTGGGCCTGAAAGATGATTTCATGCAGTGACTGCGCAGTGATTGCAAAATCACCCTTCAGGCCCGAATAATGCCATGAGAGTGACACAATTCATGAGAAGGGGCCCCCAAACCCCCATGTTGAAAATTTGGCAAAATTCAAAATGCCTGAGATATGCAATAAAGTTGAAACCCCATCTAGCCCATTATACAGCTTACGGCATTTCTCTCAGTTCGCGGTCGGCTTTGAAGAGTGCGGACGTGTTCCGATCCATCGAAGATCATGTCGCGCCGAGCTCGGAGGTTAGTATGGGGTGTGGGGGGTGGGGAGGCTGGAGCGCAGGGTGGGTGCGGTTGTGGAGGAGGGACTGGGAGACTATGTGGGACCGCTTTTTCTTTACAGGTTTAAAAAAATAAAGGACTACGTGGGACATTTGCCATGCTGGGGAGGGCTCCCAGAGTGGCAGAAGATGGCTGGGGGGGCCGAGGCCAACGGGGGATTGGGCACCCCTGTAAACTATGCAGGGGAAGAGGAGCCAACAGGGATTGGGCACCTCCGTTGGCAAAAAAAAATGGGATGTTTGCCATGCTGGGGTGGCTCTCAGCATGGCAGAAGGATGGCTTGGGGGCCATGGAGCCGACGTGGGATTGGGCACCCTGGCCGGCAACAACGTTTTCACACTGGGGTGGGCCCAGCATGGCACCAAAGCTATGGGGGCGGCGGACGGGGAGGGAGCACGGACGGGAGGGGGCGTGTGTGACGCTGTGCTCGCATGACAGCGGTGGATTTTCTTTTAAGCAGCAGACCACCGCTGTCATACAGAGCTCCCTCACCCATTGGTGCAGGACCACCACGCCTGCTGAACGGAGCACTGGATTGCAAGGGAGAAGCACACCTCCAACATGTGCTACTCTCCCAAAACGTTACTTGCGCATGCGCGCAATCGAATGTAAAAAAGAGTGTAGTGCTTGGGGCAGAGTTTTTTGTGGAAGGTATTAATGTGGGTAGATAAGTCCAAATGTTTATCAAGCCACACATGGAGACACAAGAAGTAAGGAACCTAAAATGAGGAATATTAAGGAGGTAATAATGGAGTAGTTTGTTGTGGCAAGGGTTCTCACCCCTCTCTGTATGACTTTATGAGTAGCAGATCATATGAAACTAACCTGATTATCTTATTCAATGTGGTGTCCACAGAGGTGAACAGTTGCAGAGCAATAGACATAGAGACTAGCTGGACATCAGCAGGGCATTTGACACTATGGCACATTTCAAGCTTATGGGAAAAGTTCACTAGTTCACCAGTGTGGTATACATGAACACATACAGAACTGAGAGCAGAAAGATGTTTATGGCAGAGAGGCACTACTCCAAGTAGAGATGGGTTCTCCATGGATCAGTGTGAGGCCACTGCTTTAGAACACTTTCATTAACTATGTTGACTATGGTCCCCAGTAAGCTCCTTAAGTTTGATGAAAACACTAAACTATACTATAAGTCATTTCCTCCTTACTTGGAGAAACTGCTTTCCGTATACAGATTTAGAAGAAAAGGCACTGGATTTAAAGAGGCAGACTTATTTAAAGAAGCTATGATAAAGGCCTGTTAGACACAGCTTTTGACAATGTTTGATCACAAGAAAGATCAAGCCTTCCTATACCTAACCATAGGACAAGAGATATTGAGTGTCCGGTCACCTTCATCACTTAATTTTATCTTCTACCTGGCAACACTGGGCATATAACAAAAAGGAAATTGCCTGTTCTTTTGGGTGATCAGTATTTGCAAATGTCATAGTCCTATCCTGTGAATGATGTTTAGTAGAGGCCAAAATCTAAGCGATACACTTGTTAATAGTTGTTTTAACTCTTAAGATATAGCAACCACAAAAGTGGCTATATTGCCCTTCTTCTGGTATCCATTGCTATAGGAATTGCAACATTTGTGCATATGGTGAAAAGGGAAACACATTTGACTATCCCACTAATAAGAAAATATTTGTCTTTAGGGCATTTTATTGTAATATCATGTCTCTTGTTTATGTCCTTTGATAGCCATTTGAAGATTTATGTTGGCAGAACCATGCACAAGCAAGTTACATATGTTTTAAGATCAGAACAGACTCCCCAATAGGTTTGCATTTCTTGGGATTGCACTGTCCAAATTTTATGGGGCTACTGTTTATAAAAGTGAAATTGGTGCCAGTTCATATGTGTATACTGACCAAACAGTAACACCTGTGCCATGAATGACAGTACAGCGACACAGTGACGGGTCACTTTATGGTTACCGCGGGACCACAGCACTGCTTTCTTGTGGTCTTGCACCCCCTTCCCAAATCATTGCATCCCCTTCCCAGTTCATTATATGAATTGTGGGGGGGTCTGGGGCCGAGCCCTCATTATTAGGGGTTGTAGCCCCAAAAGAAACAACGTTTTCAGATGGATTTATGCCAGGTTGGGTGGGAGCCCCCCCAAAAGAAACAAAGTTTTTCAGACAGACTTATGCCAACTGCAATTGCAGTCAACATAAATCTATTGCTGTAACGTCAGTCGAGAACTTTGTTGTTGAACTGGCATCAAGGATCTGTTCATATGAGAGAAGGCAATTAATTCTAATTACACCTCCCATGGAAGCTTAGTGGATTCATGGTTTAATATGCCTGAAGTCCATTGAACTTAACTATGAAGAGGATGCCAAAATTCTCATATATTATATCTCTTACGGCCCTCATGAATGCAGGGTCAACATGAAACAGCTTGTGTACAGTGCAGAGTAGTTGGGCTGGTCCATTCTTCCAAGCCAAAATCACCCCTAACAAGAACTTTGCTTTTTTTAAAGGTGATTACTCTTTTATATTCACTGTAGTAAGCTACTATGCTGGACCTACTCCAGGTGCAGTTTTTACTTCTGCCCCATTACCTTCAATTCATATAGGTCATCTCATCATAATACCACAGTGAAATTTGGAGGGTGGTCACAGGGTAGAAAAGGACTGCAGCAAGTGTGTCAACTATAAATGAGAGTCATATTGTAACTCTCAACAGCTTGCTTAACACCATCCATGTCAACAAATACCATACCCAAACTGCCTTGAGTCACAGTAAACTTACCCAGACCAAGATTGCACTTGGACTAATACTCAGGGTGCATAGTCTCCATGGCACATCAGTCCTGATTTCTGCAGCAGGGCTACTAGGCTTCTGAAGTGCCCTTTATACTTTTCTAGCAGCATGAATTACCTATTTCTGTGGCAGAATGAAACCTTGCCATTGGCTAAGATGTTATATCATGTCATTGATGATAGCACATGCTGAGCACAAATAGGGGGCTTCAGGATAAAGGGAAAGAGAGCCAGGTACTATGGACAACTACATTTGAATGAAACAATTTCCATTAGCAATGAATTCTGTGGCACTACATGTATTCTGCAGCATGATGCACGTTTAACTGAAAATTCCACAGCCATAGAAAGTCATAATTCCAGGGGCCTTGCTGATACTGGATAATTTCTATGGGGAAGGAATGGAAGAAATACACCAGGGTCCTATCCCAGAAGGACACCAAATAATGATCTGAACAAGCTATCAGCTCAACACTGACATCAGAGAAGTAAAGCCCTGACATAAAGACCAGGGCTAAGGTGTTGTCAGGGTCATGGGTTGTGGATGTAACAAGTTTTATGAGGTCCAGTGATGACATCAACACTAGGAGCAAAGATGCAGTAACTTTTTACTACACCAGTGAAGTAGATGCAAAGTTGGAAACTTAACACTGCACATAGCTGAGCAAAGTTTTCCAACTTCCCCCCAGCTTTGCTCATCGCAATTCTTTTTGTTGTTGTTGTTATTGTTTTAAATAATATCCTGAATAAGAAAAGTTATGCAGCATTCAAAATCCAGTCTTGTAAGTAATTACAGCATTTTAGTACTGACATAACTGATAACCTGAACTTGGAGTTCCTCACAGCCAGTGGCTAATGGCATCTGTGAACATAGCTGAGAGGTCAGTTGTACTTCTCATTAAATGGACATTTAAACATATTCTCAGTAATAAAAATGCACTTAATTTCCTTATGCAGAGTTTAGCATGCGTCTTCTAAGAAACTACAACATACTAACATACTAAAATGCCAGCAGAATAGGCCTAATGGTCTTTCTTGTCTGTTCATTTGGTCAGCCCCCACCCTGGGAGCTGACCTTGATGCCCCCCTCGCCTTCTCTGGCTTCTCCCTTCCCAGTTTCAGATATTCTCGCTGCATTGGATTTTGCTTCCAGAAAACTTCCCCTGTACCTGTTCCACCCCCTCTTGAACCCCTCCACCCTCTCTGCCTTCACCAGCTCCCTAGGCAGCGCATTCCATGGCTCCACCACCCTCTCAGTGAAGTAGCATCTCCTTCTTTCTCCCCTGAATCTTCCCCACTCCAGCTTCCACCCATGCCCTCTAGTGGCCCCCTCCTCCTTCCTTCGAAGCACCCTGGCTGTTCCCCCCCTATTTACCCCCTTCATTTACCTGAAGACCTCTATCATGTCCCCCAGTCCCTTCTCTCTTCCAATGTGAACATATTTAGCTCTTCGAGCCTCTCCTCATAGGTCCTGTCCCCCAAGCCCCAAATCATTTTGGTTGCCTACTCTGGACCCTCTCTAAGAGTTTAATGTCCCTCTTTAAGTGTGGCCTCCAAAACTGCACACAGTACTTGAGGTGCGGCCTCACCAAGCAGTTGTACAGAGGGTGTATCACTTCCCTCCTTCTGGAGGTGATCCCCCTAGCGATGCATCCCAGCATCCTGTTGGCCTTGGCTGCTGCCCTCCTACAAGTCTCTGAGTTGTTCATCTTGACATCCACGACCACCCCCAGGTCCCTCTCAGCCATCGAGACTTGTAGCATTCCCCCCCCCAGGGTGTACACTTGGCCCAGGTTTCTGGCCCCCAGGTGCAATACCTTGCATTTACCTGCATTGAACCTCAGCTTCCACTTTCTAGACCATCTTTCCAGAGCCTTGAGGTCCCCCTGTATGGCCACAGTCCCCTCTCCCCATTCACCACCACCTTTTAATCCTGCAAAATGATGTGAAACACAGCAGGATGAGGAGCAAGAAAATAATGTGGTGAGGGAGGGAAAAATGGGGAAAAGCAGCGAAGACAGAGATCAGGAGCCAGCCACACAGACCACACAGCCACAAGGCATGAATGAAACACTGAGCATGGAAAATAGTGTGCCTGGAGGAGGAGGGAAAAGACGCAAACACACTGTAGTGAATGGGAGGAAACGGACAGATTTTCAGGAAGTTGTGCTTCAATTCCACTCCCTCATAACAACACAACTGTGCTGCATTAGGAATTCCAGTCAGATCCCTTCTTCTGATAACAATACTTCAGCATAGCATCACGATACAATACAGCTGTAATGAATGAATGAATGAATGCTTTATTTATAAAAAAGGTGCCTTTCCAAGACCAAGGCACCTATACATAAAACCACACACGTTTTTGAAATAACCAAGTAAAGTTACAACTAATAAATAATAATAAGTAATAAGACAAAGACAAAATATCCACGCACACCTCAGTCCATTAAAGATGTTACCCTTACTTCTGGGCATGCCAACAAACAAGCATTTGTCAACGCCGAATATTGATTGCGTTGGTGTGTTGACCATGCTGACTGGCCCTCTATCAGTCGCTCAGTCTGTTTCGTCCGGTGCTGCAGGCTGCTGTTTTGCACTGAGCTCCTGCGTGCATTGGCACCTTGTTCTGGCCACTAAGAGTTCTGCAGCTGTCCCAACAGAAGTCCATTGAGGTGGGTAACTCGCCCTCTCTCACTCATGCATTCTGTTTCTCTTGGTGCTGCAGGCTGCCCTTTTGTACTGGGCTTCTGCCTCTGTTGGGAGCTTTTTCTGCCCACAAAGAAATCTGCAGCAGTCCTGACACAGGTCTGTTGAGCCTGCTGACTCCCCCTCTCGCACTCACTCATTCCATTTCTGCCAGCGCTGCAGGGTGGCCTTTTGTATTGGGCTCCTGCCTGCGTTGGCACCTTTTCCTGCCAACAAAGAAATCCGCAGTAGTCACGACAGAGCTCCATTAAGGTCACATACTCCCCCTGTGTCACTCACTCTTTCTGTCTGTCCTGGCACTGTAGGTTGCCCTTTTGTACTGGGCTCCTGCCTCTGTTGGCGCCTTTGTCTGCCCACAAAGACATCTGCAGCAGTCCCGACAAAGCTCCGTTTAGCTCACTCACACAGTCCCCTTCTCTCACTCACTCATTGCGTTTCTGCCGGCACTGCAGGCTGCCCTTTTTCATTGGACTCCTGCCTGTGTTACTGCCTTCTTCTGCCCACAAAGAAATTTGCAGTACTTACAATACAGCTCTGTTAAGCTCGCTCACTGCCCCTCTATCACTCACTCATTCTGGTTTCCCTGCCAGTGCAGGCTGCCCATTTGTACTGGGCCCCTGCATGCACTGGCACCTTTGTCTGCCCACAAACAAATCCACAGCTGTCCTGACAGAGCTCTGTTGAGGTCACTCAGTCTCCCTGTCTCACACGCCATTCTGTTTGTCCTGGCTCTGCAAGTGGCCCTTTTGTACGGGACTCCTACCTGCATTGGTGCCTTTTTCTACCCACAAAGAAATCCGCAGCAGTCCTGACAGAGCTCCGTTGAGCTCACTCAGTCCCCCTGTCTCAGTCGCTCATACTGTTTCTCCCACTGCTGCAGGCTGGCCTTTTGTACTGTTCTCCTGCCTGCATTGATGCCTTCTTTTGCCCACAAGGAAATCCGCAGCAGTCCTGAAACAGCTCCGGTGAATTCGCTGACTCCCCCTCCGTCACTCGCTGTCTCATTCTGTTTCTCCCAGTGCTGCAGGCTGCCCTTTTGTACTGGGCTCTTATGTTGCGCCCTTTCTCTGCTCACAAACAAATCCACAGCCTGTCCCGACAGAGCTGTGTTGAGGTCGCTCAGTCTCCCTCTCTCACACGCTCATTCTGTTTGTTTGGGTGCTGCAAGCCGCCCTTTTGTACGGGACTCCTGCCTGAGTTGGCATCTTTTCCTGCACACAAAGAAATCCGCAGCAGTCCTGATGGAGCTCTGGTGAGCTCACTCAGTCCCCGTGTCTCACTCACTTGTACTGTTTCTCCCACCGCTGCAGGCTGGCCTTTTGTGCTGGGCCCCTGCCTGCATTGATGCCTTTTTCTGCCCACAAAGAAATCCACAGCAGTCCTGAAAGAGCTCCGGTGAGTTCGCTCACTGCCTCACTCGCTCTCTCGTTCTGTTTCTCCCAGTGCTGCAGGCTGCCCTTTTGTACTGGGCTCTTGCGTTGGGCCCTTTCTCTGCCCACAAACAAATCCGAAGCAGTCCCAACAGAGCTCAGTTGAGCGCGGTCACTCCCCTCTCTCACTCGTTCGATCTTAATGTGTCCCACACAGTGATTTCCCACAGCAACCGTGCTATTCTGCGGCAGGAGTGCAAAAACACATTGAAGCCATGATGTGAAACATGGCAGCTGTACTGTTCATAAGGAGGTGTGGAAAAATGCCACTGTTGAAAATGTGGGGTGAAAATATCACATTATTGTGAAGTTACAAGGGTGTGTGGAAACAGGTCAATGCACGCTTGTAACACAGTCATGTCATGGAGTTTCATCACCCGATTTTCAGCATAGGCATTTTAGGACCTCTGCTCATGAACAGTGCCACTGTCATTTTCTTAATCTGTCCCGATCAGTGATTTCCCACAGCGACTGCGTTATTCTGCGCTGGAACTGTGAAAACACATTTCAGTCTAGATGTGGAAAATGACAGCTGTGCTGCTCATAAGGAGGTGTGGAAAAAGTCTACTGGTGAAAAGTGCGGCGGACAATATGACAACCTGCGGTTACTGGCAGGTGGTGCGCAATGCACACTTGTAACATAGTCATTCGATGGGATATTATCACCAAATTTTCAACATAGGCATTTTAGGACCTCTGCTCATGAACAGTGTCACTCTCATTTTCTTAATCTGTCCCGGACAGTGATTTCCCACAGCGGCTGCTCTATTCTGCGCCGGAAGTGCGAAAACACATTTTGGTCAGAATGGGAAAAATGACAGCTTTACTGTTCATAAGCAGGTGTGGGAAAATGGCAATATTGGTAATCTGGAGTGAAAATATTATAATTTTGCAAACCTACGAGCATGCGTGCAAACTGCGCAACGCACGCTTGTACCACAGTCATTTTATGGAGTATCATTACCAAATTTTCAACATAGCCATTTCAGGACCTCTACTCATGAACAGTGTCACTGTCATTTTTTTAATCTGTCCCAAACACTGATTTCCCACAGCAACCACGCTATTCTGCGCCAGAAGTGCGAAAACAGTTCCACCAGGATGTGAACAATGACAGCTGTACTGTTCACAAGGAGGTGTGACAAAATGTCAATGTTGCAAATCTGGTGTGAAAATATTGCAAATTCATGAAGTTATGAGCGTGCGTAGTAACTGTGCAGTGCACGCTCGTAAAACAGTCATTTTTTTGATGCCCACTGAATTTGTAACAGTTTTTTGAGAGCCCACCTCATGAACACTGGCACTGTTGTTTCATTAACCGGTCCCAGAAGGTGATTCCACACAGTGACTGAGAAATCACCTTTTCGGCCCGATTAACGCCATGACAGTTCATGAGGAGGGATCCCAAAAACCCCATGTTGAAAATTTGGTGAAAAAATTCTCAAAAATGCCCGAGATATGCAGTAAAGTTGAAAAAACCCTATCTATTACATTATACAGCTTACCGGCATTTCGTCAGTTCGCGGTCGGCTTTGAAGAGTGCAGACATGTTCCCGGTCCACTGAAGATCATTGCGCCAAGCTCATCAGGTAAGTATGGGGTGAGGGCGGGTGTGGGGAGGCAGGGCGTGCAGTGGGTGGGTGAAGGTGGGAGGCAGGGCGAGTGCTGAGGGATGGTTTCCTGCTTTCCAGGGACAAAAAAAAAAGGACGTTGTGGGACCATTTTCCACTTTGGGCCTCTGGCACACTGGGTGGGCTCCCAGTGTGCCACCAGTGCTTTTCATTCAGGGACAGTAGCTGACGGGGATTGGGCACCCCCGGCTAAGGGCGGGGTATCGTTATGCTGACGGGGATTGGGCACCCCCGTTGGCAGGATCAAAAAGGGGGTGAGGGTGACAGAATGCCGATGGGGAGTGGGCTCCCCCATCAGCAACAAAACAAACAGTGGGGCCACTACAGCCGATGGGGATTGGGCACCCCGTCGGCAGGAACAAAACCGGGGGGGCACAGAATGCCGATGGGGATTGGGGCCCCCGTCGGCAACTAAACATGGTGGGGGACGGGTATATTGTTTGTGAACATGGTGGCAAGCCACCGCCATGTTCACAAACAATCTCAGGGCTTTACATCCCACCCTGCAATGACGGGTCGCTCCCTCATTGCAGCGGATGACTGACGCTGCAATGACGAGGCGGCCCCTGATTGCAGCGGCTGTTTTTTTTAAAGTTGTGGCACGCTGGCTGAACTAGTGTCAGCAGCAGTGTGCCATGGCATTGGGGGAATCGGGGCAAGCCTCTGCAGGCTGTGGGGGCATTGGCCACAACAGTGCTGCGCCTCCACAGCCTGCTTCTGTACAAACCTGTCGCAGCATGTTTCTTGAGCATGCGCGCAATCAACATAAAAATGGGTATACACACCACCATGAAACACTCAAATCAAATTCATGACTTTATTTAAATACTAAAGCACTTACATTCAGACACCCAAACACTCTCACATGCCAGGAAGGCTTTGCAAGGAGGCTTCCATTGTTGCATGTGTGACTTGTTTTTGTTTTGTAGTAATATAAAATTGATTTCGGGACAGTTGTCTGAAGGATAGGAATAGCTACTAACTGGTGCAGCTGGCAAAGAGATTTGTTGAGAACCCAACCAGACTCAAGAAATCATCTAATATTTTACCCAGAGGTTAGAAAACCAAAAACGTCTTACCTGACTACCTTACTACAACACTCAGTCCTTTATCCCCAACTACAATAAAAAACACATTCACCAGTTGACCACAGTCACACATCAGCATCATACACAATTATTCACACCAACCCAAATCATCAAAGCATAAAACATTAATAAACAATTATCTTGGGGGGCATGAGGCAGTCTTTTGCAACTTTTTGTCAAATAACAGTATAGGTCACAATCCATTTTTTGTATTCAACAGGTTAGATTCTGCTTTCTGAGTCAAAGTCCAATTGAAAGTTGAAGAATAATGCAAACAGAGCTCTAACTGTCCTGATTATTCAGTAAAACATATCCACTTTCAAGTGCCAACAACCTCCTGTGTTCCAAAGTTCTGTTAGATCTTTGGCTCCTGATACTTGAGCCACACTCATTGACCCCAGTGGTCGATGGCCAGCAACCAGCCCACCATGAACCACAACCACTGATAAACATTTAACTACACTCTGCAAGCCCTCTCTCACTGAGATTCCAGGTTCCAGCCAGGCATCATTTGAGCTGCATTGGCTATGTCCGTTGATTGCAGAGTGTCAAGTGGCATTACACTTTAATATATAGACAACCTCTCCCAGCACAGCCCTTGCTCTGTGCAACAATCTTAAAGGAACCACTCCCATCAGCTGCACAACCTGCTCCTTCTAGGACAGAAATGGACCACCAAGAGGGCCCAAAAATAGGAGAAGGGCATCACTGGCAGTTTTTAATAGTAGCATACAAATCAGGACAATAGAAGAAGTCCCAACTGATCCCTCCTTAGGACACAATGGTGTTAAGAATGCTCTGCAGTAGGACATGATCAGCAGGAATCTAGAAGTATAGAAGCATGGAGGAAGGCCAAAAGGTAGCAGCAGCACAACAGAGCCCAATATAGATCAGCAAATCTAGGCAAAGTAATAGACTTTCTCAGTGCTTAAAATCAACAGTATACCAAAAACTATATTCAGTGCAAGGAAATAATACAGTAATATTTACTAGGATGAAGTGCTTTGTGTGAGATTCCATAACTTGCTGCATGGCAGACTGGAGTTATTGCTATTGGACTACATTCAGTTTCTGCAAGATCCAGCAAAATATCTTACCAAAAAATACGATACTATGCAAGTATTTAATCCTGGCAGATTGCAGTGCAGATTTATTTATTTGCCTCTTAATAGGTTTACGTCAAAGCATTGCACAAAATAATACATTTTAAAGCATAATAAGTAGAGCTGTGGGGAATTTGAAAGTCCAACAGTGGAATTTGTGCAGAAACTGCAATTCGGCTTCCAAAATGCTTTTACGAATTTCGCTTTTAATTCTGCAGAATTTCAAAAAGCATTTCTGTGTAATCCATGCAATATTATTCTGCTGTTTACATATGGTAAACTGTAGAATACAATTCTCCTGTTACCATTCTGCTTTCCAATTTCAAAATGCAACTTCATACAGAATTTCATTCAATTTCCAAATTCTACATGGCTTGAATAATAAAGATTGTAAAGTTGATCAGAAATTGTTTTTGTACACATCTAGATGCCTTTCTGTTTTCCAATTTTGTTATGCTTATTGACCCTAAATATTAGGCTTTAAGGCCACCCCATGGCTCAGCAGCAGAGCATCACTCTGCCATGCTGACGACCTGCATTCAGAAGTGAGCCCAGGTAGTCACATTGGGAGGTAGGCCATGGCTGAGAAGTTGGTGCTCAGAAGTGCAACTCTCTGGGAGGGTTGGTGGTGGGTTCCACCAACACAGTGACCCCTCGCTGGGCCAAAGAGCTCTTTCCTGCTGTAAAGAAAGCTGTGACTGTGCAATGCTGAGAGAGGTACTGCCCCCACCAGGTGAGATGGGAGGGAAAAAAATGTTGGAGGAAAAACTTTGGAGCCAACTGAATGATGGCTGGGCTTAGACTGTTGAAGGTATATCCCTTTAAACAAGGTATACTCCTGACAGATGACCTTGTGGTTGGGAGGAAAACAATATGAAAAAAAAGCAACTGTATGTCTCAGATCACTGATATCTTGCTTTGAAGCTAGTCAAGGTATAAACAGTCAAAGATTCTAAATAACATTAGTAATTAAAGCTGAATTCCGTGTGCTTTTGTGAAATTGTGAAATGTTGTGATACTTTTGTCAGAGCCATGGCATACATTTTTCTAAAGCACTTATCTCCACTGAATCATTACCTGCACTAGCACCATGGCCCTGCAATACCCCTACAATAATCCTGAAACAATGATGCCCGTCATCATGCTCCATTGTGACTTGAGATATCCTGATATTTCTCTCACAATGACCCAAGTCACAACTAGCTGTAAGGCTTGGCATCACTTGGTGCCACTGTTTTCAATAGTAAAAATATAAATTGTTTATCAGCAAGGTTGTTAAAGAGTCAGCAGGTGGCATTGTATAGAACAATGCTGCACGTGCATGAGCTTCTACAAGTTATTAAATTAGTGAGCTCTAGTGGTTGTCTGGTATATTGGTATAATTCAGGCTAGTGCACAATGATGTCCAAGACCATTCTTCATGGTTCTTCACTCAAGAGAGTGACCTGACACTTGGCACCACTCTACTTTTACTATTGATTCTCCTGCGAATGCTACACTATTGCCACTTTTCCTTCCTTTACAATAGCATCTGAAGTGTGTGACTGGGTAAAATGTATGGACATGGCTTTGACGAAAGTGTTACAGTTCCACAATTTCACAAAAGCTCATGAAATTCAACTTTAAAGGATACCTAAACAACATTTTGACAACAAACTATTCAAAAATCTGACTTCATATGGGACTAAATGAAAGGCTGCTGTATTCACTAATGCTAAAACTACATTTATATAATTTACCTAAATGTGGTTCCAAAGCATTTGAAATATGTAAAATCAGCCTTCCAATTTCAAGAAAACTGCCTTACCTGCTTCCTAAAATGGCCGCCAAATTTGTTAAGTGATGACATCACTGGAGCTAAAGCCAGACAGCTACTGTATATGGCTCTATATAGTGCTAAATAGTTCTTTTTTTGCCTTTGTATAGAATTGTTGCACAAAAATGCTCAAAATCATGTGCATTATTTTGATCAATACACATGTTAGGCTATGATTCTGTTCATTCTGTTTACTTTGACATGCTGAAATTGTGTTTTAATCCAACCAACTTTCTCTTTGGCAAACCACGGTGCAGTACAAATCTTAAATAAACTGGTGGTCTAGTGGTTATGGTGGATCCAGGATGTTGCAATGGGGGGTGCTGGGGTGGTGTGCATACTCGATATACACTTTTTAACATTTTTATTAAAACTTTATATTGTCTGATATTATTCTTTTTTAGTATGTTTTTGACAGAACCTACAAATACAATCCATAGTTTTGAATGTAAACATTTGTACAATCAATAAATCAGACTTCTTGCAGCAGCAGGGTAGGTGGGTGTAGTCGCACCTTTCACCACCCCCTAGATCCACCACTTGTTTGTAGCAAAGTTCTTGTGTAGTCCAATTCCAGAGTTTATACTTTCTCAAAAATCAAACATTTGCTTGTCTTTTCTTCTTTTTCCATGGAAATAATAATAAGAATAAGCATTTATATAGTGCTTTTCATAGACATTGTATTCAATCAAGTTTCAATCAATATTTTGCAAAACTACTCCCAAATACCACTGGTGACCAGTTTACAAGCGATGACTTGCAATATTTTGCAGAGCCTAGTCAATGTAAAGAAACTAGTATAAAGGAGGTGTGTGATAAATGAAAGAAAGTAAATAAACATAGGTCCTGTGGACTCGATGGGATCCATCACTATTTACTAAATGAAATGGATGAAAAGTTGGCTGGGCCATTGACAGTACTTTTCAATATGTCCATGATTACATGGGAGGTCTTGGATGTGTGGAAACAAGCCAATATTATGCCCATATTAACAAAAGGAGACAAGACGGATGTACAAAATTATAGACCTATTTGTGTTACATCAGTGATAGGTAAACTAATGGAGGGATTTATTAAAGAACAAATAAACTTAAATCTACAGGAGCTGGGGCATATAGATGTTACCCAACATGGGTTCATAGAAGGGAGATTGTGCACCATGAATCTGCTCCATTTCTTTGAGGTGGTGAGTCAAGCCATTGATAATGGGTTACCAGTGGATGTTGTTTATCTTGATTACACAAAGGCCTCTGACTCTGTAGATCATAAGATACTAATTAACATCATGAAGGAAATAAGCATGGATCCCAGACAAGTAAAGCGGACCATATCTTGGCTAAATTGGCTAAATATCATATACCTTCTACTAAACACCAGACCAAATACTAATCAACGGTAACCTCTCCTCAGATCCCCTCAGTATAGCCTCGGCCTTAAACTCTGCCTTCACTGACCTCAACCACGTCCTCCACCCTAACTTCTTTGACCCACCGCCTGCCCTTACACATCCTCCTCCACCACATGCTCCACCCTTCTACCTATGTATCCTTGCCCCAGAGACTGCCAAACCCTACCTTGCCAAAGCCCTTAACCACTCACACTTTAGTAGTGTTTTCCTTGATCTGAGATTCCTCTGCCTCACCCTCCTGGAAGTTCTTACCCCACTCACCCATATTCTCAACCTCTCCCTCTGCCAGGCAAAATTTCCCTCACATTGGAAATTGGCCTTCATCACCCTCATTCATAAGAGTGGGGACAGCTCCGCCCCTAACAATTACCACCCCATCTCCATTCTGCCCCCTCTATCTAAAGCATTAGAGCGCATAGTCACTGACCAACTCACTGACCATCTTACTAAATATAACCTTCTATACAACCAGCAACATGGTTTCTGTAAGGGACATAGTACTACCACCACCCTCCTTGAATTTACCTCTCATGTCCATGCCACCTTGGATTCTGGCCACATCACAGGAGCCATCTTTGTGGACCTCTCAAAGGCATTTGATACCATCAACCATGCCTTCTTACTGAACACACTTCCCTATAGTGGCCTCTCTCAAGATGCCTTAAACTGGCTCACCAGCTATCTCTCTGATAGAACACAACTGGTCAAGGTAGGCACTATCCTATCCTATCCCCTAGTCTCTCTACCCACTCTGGGGTCCCACAGGGCTCCATACTTGGGCCTCTGCTATTCTGCCTTTATCTAACTCCCTTCCATTGACCTGCCCCAGCAACCTGCTCCTCTATGTGGATGATGCCGTCCTGTTCGTTTTAGATCTGGACCCCCTTAAGCTCCACCAATCACTCCAGCACTCTCTATGTGAAACTGAACACTGGCTCACCACCCAGCACCTAATAATTAACTACAATAAGACTAAGGTCATGATCTTCTCCAATCCTCAGAACCCACTAAAGAGCCTGTGCCCCCAATTTCTAACTGTAAATCAAACCCCTCTGGAACAAGTGGACACCTTTAAATACCTAGGGATCACTCTAGACTCAGCCCTCAACTTTAAACAGCATGTTCTACTCCTATCCACTGCCCTTAACTCCAGATTAGGTGTACTGTTCCAGCACACTGTCTCACTCCTGAGGCCCTACAACTCTTCATTAACTCATCTATCCTCTCTCCTCTCCAGGCTAGACTATAGCATCCTCATCTATAGTGCCACTCCCACCTCTACCCTCAATAGCCTCAGGCTCATTTTAAACAAGGAATGCCATCTCATCCTCGGATGTGATCACCTCACCCACACCTGCTCCCTCTACAGTGCCACAAAATGGCTAAACTTAGACTGCCAAATCAAGTACCAGACCTGCCTAATGACAAAAAAAGATAGTTCTAGGCCTCACCCCCCCCCACCCTAAACAAAATTATTTGTCCTGCATTACCTGTCAGAACCACATGTAGCACGAATAAGCAGTTACTTTGGGTACCCCTTTGCAGGACCTCCCAATTCCAAAGAACCTTCAACTTCAAAGCCCCCTCTTGTACCAACATGCTCCCAAGTCTAATAACCAATGAATTAAGAATAGGTCCTTTTAAATCCAGGCTAAGGAAACACCTCCAGGCCTCCAACCTATGTGACTGCCCTGAACCCCCCCTTGAGGACCTAGACCAGCACCCTGCCGGTCTTCTGACCTAATTCCTTGAATTGCTAAGCTGACAAACAGCCTCTCTGCTTCTTTTTTGGCTGTGCTGCAACATTGCATTCATGTGATCCGTGTCTATTTCAATCACTTTCTGTATCAAGTTAAATATCCTGTCCTGTGATGTGTTGTAATGCTCTTCAATCTGTTTGTAATGTCATCCCTGTACCGCTCTATGTATGACATGGAACCTTTGTAAATGAGTATTTGACTCAAAGGTCTTTCTGAATACATCAATAAATAAATAAAATATATCAAATAAAAATAGGAGACACCAGAGAGTAGGCATTCAGGGTCGCAGGTCAAACTGGGTGGATGTGGGTAGAGGGGTATCCCAGGGATTGGTCCTGGGTCCTGTTTTATTTAGAACTTTCATTTCATCGATGCAAGTTCAGAAAGAAGCGTGATTATGTAAATATGCAGATGATGCAAAATTAGGAGTGATAGTAAATAACGAAGTCTCCATAAAGAATTTTCAATTACAATTAAGGAGTATTGAAGAGTGGGCAGAAGAAAATATGCTGGTGTTTAATGGTGAAAGTGTAAAGTGATGCATCTTGGGCATAATAACTCAAGAGAAGTCTATATATTTAATAGTACACCCCTAAAGGTAACCAAGTGCAAAAAAGATCTGGGCATACAGTATGGATGACAGACACCTTGAGCATCTGTAAACATAACTCAGAATGTGTAAAAAGAGCAAATAGACTTAGAGGAAACATCATGAAAAATATAAGAAGTAGAGATGAAAATGTTCTTATACCCTTGTTCTACACTTTGGTGAGACCTATGATAGAATATGGTGCCCCAATAAGGACACCACAGGATATCAAATGTTCAGTGGCTGTTGAGAGAGTGCAATGGATAATTAAAAAAAAGGTTAGAGGCTTAAATGGTTTCTCTTATAAGAAAAGGATGGATAAACTGAATTCATACTCATAAGAATGAACTGACATGGGTAACAACAGGGTTTTTTAAAAAGGATGTGTCTCATAGAAGTTCCCGTAGACACCCTTATCAGCTAAAAGAACATCCAAAAGAGGGAGATGGTTCAGTCAAAGAGAGGTGAACTCCTGGAACACATTGCCATATTTGGTAGTAACAACACCAATTGTTACTTCATTTAAGTTACACTTAGACTTACATATGGAGGATAAGAAGTTAGCATACATTCACTGTTAGTGGCAAGTCACTTTATGGCATTTAAGCTACAAGACTTGTAACCACCTATGAACCTGTGTATCCCAAAGTGCTTTATAAGCAATGTTAGGCTGGTAGTGAAGCGACTGAACATGAGGTCACAGCCATTTCACACATTAATACCTACACACAGTCTTGGACAATTACATGAACTGGTTTTATGGGAAGGTGAATGTTGGCCAGAACAATGGGGTCAGGTAGAGATCATGGTGCTGGCAGCCCCACATTTTACATCTCACAGTGACCTGCTCATATTTTTCCCCTTTTGTCTTCCCCTTCCCTGAATATAGCAGTACCTTGCAGGAGTGGCCTTCTCAGTCCCTCTCTGGTATTCATTCTTCACTCCTTCTTCCCACACCAAAAACTGATGAGCTCATCACCCTTCTGCATCATGAATGCAGGTAGTACAGTCCCGGGGTTTTTTGACATATCAAAAATAAACAAATCTTTCCAGTAAGTCAGGCTGATAGCAGCCGGGAAAAAGGGGAAAGATGAGCTTTCCTATCCTTTCAACAGCTAGGCTACCTTTGATTAGGCACTATCAAATGACGAGTGTGCGCATCATTATGCACATCATTTAATAGTGCCTAATCATAGGTGGCTTAGATCTTATATTGGTAGGAAAGCTTATTTTTCCCCTTGTACCCTTCTGCTATAAACCTGGCTTACCAGAAGATCACGTTTATTAATATGTAAAAATAACATGGGAGACTGTACTAACCACATTCATGATGCAGAAGGGTAGTGAGCTCACCAGTTTTTGGTGTGGAGAGCTGGATAGAAGAATGAATGCTACAGAGGGACTGAAGAGGCCATTCCAGCAAGGTACAGCTATATTCAGATTAGTGGAAGACAGGAAGGGGACATTGACTGGATCATTGTGAGATCTGAGATATGGGGCAGCCAGGACCATGATCTGTGGTTGACAGAAGCCAACAACAACAAATACTCAGAGTGGCAGGGCTGCACCTAAACTGTTACTTGAATTCAGTGTAGGGAGATTACCCACGGGTGGGGAGGATGTTGACGTTTGTTAGGACAGTATCAAGGGAGCTGTGTATAGCTCATTCAAGATTCAGAAGGGTGGTAACCAGCCAACTCACATTGTGGAGTAGGTCACAGAAAAGTACTGCAGAAGAATTGCTGGGAACTGTCCTGCGGGGTTCTGCAGATCACAGGTAAAGGAGAAGAACAACACTGGAAGTCGGGTGGATTCGCTCAAGGCACTAATATTCCTCTCCTGCTAATAATATTATTATCCATAGTAAGTGCAGGTGTTATGAGGGCATGAACAGCAGTTCTTTCTGGTGTGTCCTCATGCTTATTGCTTGGCCCTCCAGGGAGACCTAGTTGTTGGTTAACAAGGTGGGGAAGAAAACACAACAGGGGGACTGTACATACTGCTTTCACTGTGCAGAACGGTGGTGATCCACTCAATGTTTACTGTGGGAGCAGAAGTCAAACATTGAGAAAGTGGACTGGAGAGTGATTTGGGAGGCATTTTTTATCAGTGCCAGATGATGAAGCAAATTGGTTTACGAGTGTACAACTTTCTGAGGTAGAAGATTACAATCTGAGGTGTGACAATTCTCTTCATGAGACTGCAAGCTCATATGTGGCCCCAGACCCCACGCAGTACTAAGGACAGAGTATGGATGGTGGGTTGTTCAACAGAAGGCAGGCTAGGTGCAGGGGGCTCATGTGGAAAAAGACTACAAGAGAAGTTTATCTGTGGATTACCAAGAAAGCATGAGCTTTGGAATTGGGCCAGACCAGTACTTCGCTACAAATTTCAGGGCATCTCATAACCACTAGATCATCAGGTATTTGAAGTGTTGTACTGTACTGCAGTTTGCCAAACAGAATGTCAGGTAGACCACAAAACATTTTCAGCAAGTTAAAGTAAATAAAATAAACAAAACCATAACCTAATGTATACTGATCAAAATAATCCACGTATTAACACATGGTGTTGATCATTCTGGTGAAACAATTCAAAACAAAGAGGGAAAGAAGAACTAGTTAGCACTTTAGGGAGCCATGTGGAACTCTGCCTCTGGCTCCAATTATGTCATCATGACTCATCACTTAACACACTTGGCAGACATGTTAGGGATCAGTCATGGCTGTTTTTTGAAAGAAAACTTGATCTGTACATGGGTGAAAAAAATGAAATTACCGTCGTTAGTACAAATGGTGATGAGTTCACTATGGGCATGCCCTTGAACTCGTACAATCTATTAACCTAGGAAAGGCTGATGTTTACATTTTTCTAAAGCTATGAAACTGAATTTATGTTATTTACATAAATTCAGTTCTTGCATAAATGTAAACAGCAGCATTTACTTTACCCTGCAAAGAAGCCAGATTTTGGAGTTTGCAGTTTTAAAAAATTGCTTCTTTAGGTACCCTTTAATTACTGATGTTACTGTATTTTGCAGTCTTTGCCTGCTTATAAGTTGGTTAGCTTTTAAGCAAGAGATTAGGGAGCTGACACACACAGCTGTTTTTTCCATATTGTTTTTCCTCCCAGCCCCAAGGTCCTCTCTCAGGAATATTTTCTGGCAGTAGAATACTCTAGAATTTTGAATTCCAGTATTCCATAACAAACAAGTATTATGCCTAGTAAATGTGTGGAAAGACAGATGACTGACAGGTAGGGATGAACTACAATGCCTTTTACAAGTTATTTCTAAGGAGAGAAAGTGCCTGGTTTTAATCAAACAAAAGCTAGCTTTTGTTGTTGTTGTTTTTAAAATTGTTTCTCAGTTTAAAAATGTTATAAGTGCAGTAAGACTCTCCAGGGTGTAGGTTGTTATCTAATTAAATAGGTGCATTAGCCACTCAACATTTACCACTCTTGCCTCATAATTCACTTGGGCATGTTCAGTGGCTCTCCACCCACCCCACCCACACCCAGCACCCAGCACCCACTCAGTCATCCTCCCCCTTACGAAAACTGCTAGAGTTTCATGAAGCATCCAAAACAATGGTTGGTACAGCCCTCTTCTCACCTTCTTGACTGGCCACCGTATGTAGTGACAGTGAGTGTGCATACAGTATTGTACACAGACTCACTGTCACTAAATATAGTGGTCATCCAAAGAGGTGAGGGGATGGCTGTGCCAGTCATTATATCAGGTGCACCGCATGACCCTGACAGCTCTGGTAATGGGTGGTTGGCTAGGTGGTGTGCTGGATACAGGTGGGCTAGGTGGGGGGGAAATGAACCACCAATGTTTGTCAGTCCCATGTGGCAACCAGCAGTTAGAGGGTGATACCACTGGATGCCAGGGATAGGCTAGGTTACATGGGCCAGGAGATTGTGGTGGTGGCACTGGACACCAAGGATCTGGAGCAATATACAGGATGTGAGGTTGAGGGAGTTCCACTAGCCACCAGGGCAGCTTTGGAATCACTGGGAGTGGTGCTCAGTGGGTAGAGGGTCCACTAGCCAACAGGGCATACCTAA
Source organism: Neoceratodus forsteri (assembly GCA_016271365.2). Classification (NCBI taxonomy): domain Eukaryota; kingdom Metazoa; phylum Chordata; order Ceratodontiformes; family Ceratodontidae; genus Neoceratodus; species Neoceratodus forsteri. Next base: position 1,207,580,323 of record CM057453.1, on the reverse strand, counting down.
GTTGTACCAAGACTACTGTGATCAGCAGGTGGAGAGTCCACTAGACATGACAGCATGTGTATGACATCCAAGGACTGGTGACTAGACACCAGGGCATAACCAAGATGAAACAGGATGGGTGATCATCAGGTTGGGGGTCTATTAGACACCAGAGCATACCTCAGACATACCAAAATAGTTGATCAGTGGATGGGGGGTGCCATTGAACACCATGAACTTCAGGAAATGTGCCAGGACTGGGGACTGGGGTGTCACTAGCCACCACGGATCACGTCAGAATGGGTGCAACTTGATCGCATCTTCCAGTGTTCATGAATCCATAAAGGGCATGCACCTTGCATGCCCAACGGGTTCATTTAAATTTTGCCACTCAATATCACTCCATGGCTGCTGGTGTTATCCAGTCATGGGCGCACACTTCCCTGTGAACTGGATACAGCCCATGTCCATATCAGGCAGAGCAGTGTACTGTAGCACTGTGCCAGTGCAGGCTGATATTCAGTCTGATAGTGCCAGTTCACTATCTGCCTAAATATAGCAACCTCCAGGACGGGTGCAAGTGCAGCATTAACCATTGCAGCCTTCTTTTGTGCTTTTTTTAATATCCAGTCCCTAACATTTTGGCATTTCTCCACTTTGACAGGGAATGGCGGTAACAGCATTAAAATGAAAAAGTACTGGTGAACGTACAATCAAACAGATGTATTGAATTTGTTTTTTGAAAATAACTGTGAATGATAATAAATTAAAGCACATCTTAGACTTAAATAAGAACAACTATAGTGCCCTATTGTCACTATAGTGAAAACTGCCCACACTCAGTTGGGCCTTCTTTATTGAGTAATTAGGTTGTTTATCCTCACTTTCCAAGAAGGGTTTGGGACAATCAGTTCTCTTTACAGTAACTGATTACGTCCTTCCCCTGTACTCTACTGCTAATGAAACAACATTATTAAGAGTTAAAACTTTATACAATACTGTTTGCCTTTTGTGACTTCCAGTACAAGGGTCACTCATGACTGTATCTTATACAATAAGACAGGTCATACTTCTTTTCAGTTTCACTCTTTTTATGCTATTTTATTAGGTTTCTGTTGTTTTATTAGAAGTAAAGTACAGTTTTCAGGCAATAATTTCAGGGAACTCATCATAACATTTCACAAGGTCATCCCACAGGAGTTTTATTAAGTTAGCATCGTTTAGAATGTTTCTGGGACAGCAATCCTACATTTATTGAGCTACTGTATGACATTTTGGTATAGTTTGCCTGCTTCTGGTCATAACACTGCTTCTCATAATGTATTTCAGATCATGTTGGAAAACATTGCTAGGATAATGCTTCCATTCATAACATTGTGTAACCCCCAGTCGGCACTAAACTGAGAGGGCTACCACCCCTGCTTGTGTGGCTAGTGAACAAGTTGTGGGGCCTGGGTCCTATGGCAAGATGCCTCCATTTTTATAAGCTGAAAATTTGGGTAGAAAGGTGTCACTCTGCATGATGACTAGGTCTGACTACTCTGCACAGGGGCACCCAAAGTAATCCAGAGACTAGAAGCAATAACATAATGTCCAGTACCAGGAGATGGGATTCTAAAGTGTGGCTTTATTCAACAACACTGAATGAAAAGCATAGACAGACCCCCATGGGGCTACACTCCTTGTAATGCAGATAAGGTGATGACACAGACACAATCCATTCTTGGATCCTAAACTTCCATATGTCATGGACTCTTTAACTAGTGGTACATTACCATCCTCTACTCCATCCCAACATCTGGGCACCCTCTTCAGGCACTGGCCAATACCTGACAGAAAAGTGACTGGTGTTTCCAAGTGAATCCTTAGAGGTGAGCCCTGTTACACCATGTGGGGGGTATCTAACCTTTTGTTCCATAGACCCATACCTGGCCATTCCGTTGTGTACACACACACACATCCTTGGCTACTGTAGTGCAGACTGTACATGGCTTTGTAATGCAGTAACTGCCTTTCTCTTGAAGACCCCCACATACAACAGTCATTACATCTCACTGTTACATAAGCCCTGGACTTGGCATCCTGACTGACCCACAGCCTCAGAGACTTATTTACTCACTGTTTTGGTGAATGACACTGGCCTTTTGTCAAAGCTTCATCAACCTCATTGTTGCAGATGTCCAAAAACTCTGAAGGAATATCTATTTCACAAAAACTGTAGTACCCCAGCACTCTCTATCAGGCAGCTTCTTCCTTTTCCCAGGCCAGGGGGTTGCCCCTGGGAGTTGGTTCCTTGGGCCTCTCTTATGGTGGAAGCACACATCCAAAGGTAATAGTGTCAGAGCTGAGGGCGGGGGGGCCTGTCTGCAGGGCACCTTCTCCCTCCAAGGCACTGAAGGAACTACATCCTTCCTTTTCTTATGCCCACTTCAGACTGCAAACAAAATTTAGACTGCTGAATTCAAGGATCAACTCTAGACTGATTTTGAAATTCCCCAACGTTCTACCTAACTCCCAACTGCAACATTCCATTGTGGCTTATGCTGCTGCAGAATTCTAAATGATGTCATAGCCCCAGCTCATCAGAGACTGAAAACAGGGCAAGACATAATGAAATCCATTTAACTGGAGTTTCACTAGTTGCCTGTCCCTGCCTGCCACTAGATCAAACTAAGGTTCTAGTAACCCGGGGCAACAGGGGGGTTACACTGACTCTGAGTCAGGAAAATGGCTGTCCCCAGTCATTAACACCTGGCTTGGGCCATCCTACCTTCTGGGCTACCTACAGAAAGGGGTGATCAGACCCTCTCCTACCAGGTGCCAGGCACAGGTAGGTAGCACTAAGGGCCCAGAGTCCATTGGCTGAAGCATCGGCCTCTACTCTACCTGCTGAGTATGGGTACCTATTGGCTCTGGTAGAATTGCCCAGAGGATAGCCCTAATAGATCAGTACTGCAGCCCCTACTGCAGGTCAGGACCACAGCCTGTCTATCCTCCCTATCCCTCTAGGGAAATCCTATCTGCCTTTTTTCCCAAGCAAAAACACTAGGGGGGACCTGCCCCCAACCCTGGACACCTGCAACCACACCATTGAAAAAAACAAGTTAAAACACAGTTAACTTCTTACAACAGTACTCTAATTACTACAAACTAAAGCAAAACTGAACTCCGATGAGTTCCAATCCACTTCTTGTCTTGTCTTCATTGCTTCTCCAGGAGTACCTGCAAGACAAAAGAGAAAAACATCCTCCCTAATCTGCAATTACAGTCCTGTCTAACTAAGACATAAACAAACCAACAAGCCCCATCCATCTGACACTGGAGAATCCCCAAAAAGCTTTTTTTTTAGATAAGATAGAAAATAGAAACAGTATATACAGAATATTTACAACACACATTTAGCAGTTCTTTGGGGATGGAAGACCCTACAAAGTCCCAACTAGTGGCTAAATACAGGCCTGAAGGCAAGTCCAATAAAGAGTCTTTCCTGGGCTGAAGCCCAGTGAAGCAAAGTTCTGCAGGCAAATGTCCTGTAGGGGAGAGTCTTTGAGGACAGTCACAATGAATGTCTGCTGGTGTAGGATGTGTACTGCAAATGTCAAAAAAATTGAAAAAGTCTAGACTCACCAGTCCCTTGAAGAATGGAAAACATGACACCTGTGTCCCCAATGAAGACTCTCCCTGGCAGCATTCTTCTGATACAGCTGGGTGAACATCTTCCAAAACGCGACAGGATGGCACCTCTGGGAAACAGCTGGACTGATGTCATCTAGGAGATGGTAGCTTTGGGCAGGAAAAAGAAGAAGAATCACACAGCTGGACTGAAGTCATCCGATCCGGCAACAGCTGGGTTGGTGTCCTCTCTGGAGTTGACATCTTCTGGAATAGCCAGTTCATAACTTTATGGATGTGGGAGTTTATTGCAATTACTGAAGAATCGGGGCACCTTGGTCCTGGATGTCCAGACTGGCGGAACAACATAGGTACGGCAACTGCTGGAAAGGTAGCACTGGTTACCACTGCTCTGCTCTCCATTTGGTAGGCATGGGCACATTCGTGGGAAGGTCTTTGCATTGCGGGAAATAGCACAATGAGTCAGGTGCATGAATTATTACCCCACCTGGGTGCTCATAATTCACATCATGAAGGGATTCTTTTCCCTTGCTGTCCACGATCCGAACAGTGTCAATAAACAGAGTCCTGCCCACCTTCCATTGCTTGAAATTTTCTTGCAACATCCGATCTCTGACAAATTTACTTGTCCCAGGATGCTCATGTTTCATGGCCTCTTCCATAATCCAGGATTTCATGCACCTCTCTATTTCTTCCCAAACTTTTCTAGGAAAGGTAGGAAACAAAATTCTGAAGAGCTCATTCACTTTCCTACGAACCAGTCTTTCCTCTTTGCTAGATTTGGTCAACTTGAGACCTCTGGCCTGGCTTGGGAGTGGCCAGTCCTGGTTCTGCCAGCTTCTCATACTTAGTGATACACAAAATGGATCCCTGGCTTCTTCTTGCTCAGCCAGGGCTGTGGAAACACCAGTCTCTTCCATGCATCCCTCTAAACCAGTAACTTGAGGCTGTGAACCCACGCCTTCTTCTTTAGGCCAAATGGGTTCCCCCTCATCATCTTCACTTAGAATCTGTACCTAGGAGTGAGCAGTCATCCTCACTCCTGAGACTGTCCACTCCTCACTAGGTGCAGAGGTCAAGACCTCCTACTCAAAGGCCTCTCTCAGTTCGTCCTCTCCCACAAGACTTGGACTAGGTCCCTCTATCCATGGGTTGGCTGATACTCCCTCTCCACTGTCTCTTAGTGGCTTGGACATGGAATCATCAGTTGTCTGTGCTTGCTGTACATCTGCACCCTCTAGCTTTTCACCATACTCCTCTGAACCTCCCATTTCAGGATCTCCCTGGTGCTGCATGCTGCCAACTGCAGGTTCTTGTAATTTTGTCCATGTAGGCTCCAAACAAATCTTGGGGACTGCTATCAATCCATACTTTTCCTGGCACCCAGAGCAGTGAGAAACCACAAAGACATCTCTTCCAGCCCTTAAGCACATCACACACACTCTGACTGGATAACCAGGAATTGCCTCAAGAGGAGGCAGTCTTCTCCCATAGTGATACTTCTCAATGTTTCTTAGTTTATTTACTTCTTCAACTATTGTAGCCTAGGCATGATCCAGGTAGCGGGCTGGTCCCAAAGCCATGACTGCAGAGAAAACAAACAATACACTTGGTTATTTCAAGTCCCAAACATTGATCAGAAACTTTCTATAAAATGGCTTCTTTGCTGCTGTGTTTACATGCCTACCCCACCCTATCATGGTGGCGGCAGCACTCCTGATGCATCAACTCTCTGTAATTGGGTCAAGCCACTGAGCATCCGATTTACACACACTACTGATAACTTCTGCTCAAACTGCACAAATTTGCATTGTTCTCTTTCCTAGCACATTTATATGATCTACATTGGACCTTTCACTCGCTGAAGATGTTGCTCCAACTTACAGTCCCTTTAAGCCTCAGTATTTCAAGCGCAGGATTGCCTGCATTTACACTGCATCTCTCATACAACTAACAGTCTCTCACTTGGCTTTGAAAATTATACTGACGCCAAACCTATCATTATGCTCACAGTCGGTTGCTTAGAATTCTTGCTTTTAGCTGGTTAAACTGGCACAGTCCTTCTTTACAAAGTGATTACACTGCTACACACAGAATCAGCTGGCTTTTGTTGTACATCACACCAGTTTGAGCACTATTTTGGTTGGTACATACTGTTAGCAGTAGCTGTTTGCTGTGATGGAAAAATGGCCTGCAGCCGATCGTGGAATCCTCTGGAAGGAAGCTGGTTGTCAGTCCTGCCAATTGTCCCTCTGAACACCACACTCACAGTCCAGTTGATTGAGATGAGGGTTGATCCCAAATTTGAACAGAAAAGTCAGTTTTTAAAAGTTCAATAGTGGTTTCAATCACTGCGATGCTCCTCCTGGTAAGTCAGTTCGCACACTCCATTCACTTTCCCTCTCGAATGCTGTGCAGTCGCTCTAGAGCTGGCTTAGGGGTGGGACTGATTGCAGTCTCACCAATCACTCAATGCCATGCAAATGAGCCTCTACCTCTCGTGCTCTTTTCCTCACGGTGATCGTTGAGCAGGCAAAATTTAAACTGCAAAACCACATTTTTTTTTTTCAACAACTCCTCAGCGGGAACCCATTTTAACCATTTATCATGGCATTTTACTTAGTGACTCCCCCAATTCATAAAGCAAGCACTTCAAACTTTTAGGGCACAAGTCTCCTTTTGTTACCTACAGTTTTCCACACTTCCTTTTCCACAATCAAATTCAAAAGCTGGCAAACACTGTATTTTTTTGATGCAGGACAAGGGGATACCCGCTCAGGCTTTACTGCGTCTTGGTAAACAGTTGGCATTTTAATAGCAGCATATGGATAACAGCACAAGGTGGCACATTAGTTAAATGTTGCTTCACATTTTTTGGGATACCCACTGCTAGATAGCCAAAATGCTAGCCACCATCCAAGCAACCTTTCTTGTTCCTTCTCCCAAATTTCAACAGAATCCCAGTGGTAGCCTCCAAGATGTAACCCCCAGTCGGCGCTAAACTGAGAGGGCTACTACCCTTGCTTGTATGGCTAGTGAACAGGTTGAGGGGCCTGGGTCCTATGACATGGTACCTCCATTTTTATAAGCTGAAGATTTGGGGAGAAAGGTGTCACTCAGCATGGTGACTAGATTTGACTAGTCTGCACAGGGGCACCCAAAGTAATCCAGAGACTAGAAGCAATAACATAATGTCCAATATCAGGAGATGGGATTCTAAAGTGTGGCTTTATTCAACAACACTGAATGAAAAGCATAGATGGACCCCCATGGGGCTACACTCCTTGTAATGCAGATAAGGGGATGACACAGACGCAATCCATTCTTGGATCCTAAACTTCCATATGTCATGGACTCTTTAACTAGTGGCACACTACCACTCGCTACTTCATCCCAACATCTGGGCACCCTCTTCAGGCACTGGCCAATAAATGACAGAAAGGTGACTGGTGTTTCCAAGCGAATCCATAGAGGTGAGCCCTGTAATGCCAGGTGGGGGGTCTCCCACCTTTTGTTCCATAGACCCATACCCGACCATGCCTTTGTTTACACACACATCCTAGGCTACTGTAGTGTAGACTGTACATGGCTTTGTAATGCAGTAACTGTATTTCTCTTGAAGACCCCCCACATACAACAGTCATTACATCTCACTGTTACATAAGCCCTGGACTTGGCATCCTGATTGAACCACAGCCCCAGAGACTTATTTACTCACCTTTTTGGTGAATGGCACTAGCCTTTTGTCAAAGCTTCATCACCCTCATTGTTGCAGATGTCCAAAAACTCTGAAGGAATCTCTATTCCACAAAAACTGTAGGGCCCCAGCACTCTCTATCAGGCAGCGTTTTTCCTTTCCCAGGCCAGGGGGTTGCCCCTGGGATTTGGTTCCTTGTGCCTCTCTTATGGTGGAAGCACACACCCTAAGGTAGTACTGTGTTAGTGCTGAGGGCAGGGGGGCCTGCCCCTGCAGGGCACCCCCTCCCTCGAAGACACTGAAGGAACTACATCCTTCCTTTTCTTGTGCCCACTTCAGACTGCAAACAAAAACTAGACTGCTGAATTCAAGGATCAACTCTAGACTGACTTTGAAATTCCCCAACATTCTACCTAACTCCCAACTGCAACATTCCATTGTGGCTTATGCTGCTGCAGAATTCTAAATGATGTCATAGCCCCAGCTCAGCAGAGAATGAAAACAGAGCAATACATAGTGAAATCCATTTAACTGGATTTTAACTAGCTGCCTGTCCCTGTCTGCCACTAGATCTAACTAGGGTTCTAGTAACCCCGGGTAACGGGGGGGGGGGGGTTACAATTGCTTTTCATAATGTATTTAAATACTGTGTTGAAAAAAACATTGCTATGATACTGCTTCTGTTCATAACTATTCTGATCATATTGTATTTAAGATTGTGCTTAAAAGAATATTGTAGGATAACACATCATGTTTTTATTTATGGTTGATTATGCTGTCATTCATTGTTCTTTTGTTATTTCTGTGTTTGGGTCCCCATTGTAAATAGGCATGAAATGGCCTTGAGGCTAGCTGGTTGCCAGAGTTAAATAAAATAACATAAAAATAACTACAGTATGAGTCAATGGAGCCCTTATGAGTTACTTTCTTTTTTATCACATATTTATCAAGTACTGCAGTGTATCAGAACTCAGGCTGGTGTCTATTTTCAGTTACAGTACTCTAGTCCACATTTACCATTGAGCTTTCAGGGCTCCATTTTTCTTCAATTGTCTGACTGTATTATGCCCCCAATGTCAGCACTAGCAAATGAGTTCATAAGGGTTCTTTATGCTAGAGAAGTTTATCGTGTTTATCATGTTCTTATAATTACATTCTTTTCAAATTTGTATTTAATATTTATACTATTGTGCATACTATGCACCTGATACATCTGCACTGCTGTCAAATCTTTTAATCTGAAAATACTTTCAGCTTGCTTTGCAAAAGCTAAACTATTTAAATGAGATGAGTTAAGGGCATTCCCTGGTGATTCAAGTTTCCATTTTCTGATGCACCTGACCGTTTTTTCAAGGATGTTCACTGGCACAAGAGCATTGACAAATATATGGAAGCATTGTTAGAATAATGAATTACCCTTTTATGTGATGTCCATCAAAGAATATATACAGAATGTCAGTGAGGAAGTTAGCTCACGCTGTTGGAATAGTTGGCAACGTTTAAGGCATTTTACATACATGGTTACTCTGTTTCTTTTATATTGAAGTACTTGCCATTCTGCTTGTACTTTTAAATTGTTTCAGTAACTTTCAAAGTTACAGTTTCAAAGATGGTTATCTCAGTACAAAGTAGCTTTCTGCAAGTTTTATTTTTTTATTGAGATTTTTCAGTTATTTTTGTACAGAGCTGACTGTCTTTGAACTTAGATATAACCATAAGAAGCATGACAACCTATATATCTCTTTATTTGGCTTTGTAGTCCTCATACTGCTTCCCCAGAAGAATACACACGTACACACATCTGAGAGAAGTGACCACAGCCCTATGTTTAGTCACTGTTATTGCTCCATTGGTGTGACACGCATAGCTGGAAGATCTTGGCAGACACTTCGGGCCCCAGACCACTTCAAGTGAAGGGTCAAACCCCTTGTGTGGATCGAAGAAATGAGGGACCTTCTGAGATGGTACCTAAACCCCAAGGGTGGGGAGTTCATGTGGCCAAGTGGTGGGCAACTGCTCACATCTGGTGCTGCAGCAGGCAAGCCTGATGATACTGGATTGTGACACCCCCCCTCCCAACCAGGGTCCAGGTCTTGCAGTCCCTCAGGCCTCGTGGTAAGTGGGGAAGACAAGCCCTTTGGAAGAAATCGACTCATGCCCTCATTTTTTCCCTTTACTATCAGTCTGTGATACTCCCACACTGCCACAGAGCTTGACTGCAACAGTTTTAGATCTATACTACCCTGCCTCTTTTATCCCTTCAGAGGAGATGAAATCCTGAAAATGTCCCTCTGAGGGAAAACCAGGAAAACTCATTCCCCAATATGTAGTGTGGTCACCCCTATTGGGTCAACGGATTACCTGTGCTAACCTGGCCAGCCTTAACCCTGGTTTTATGAGGGTGGGTTGGGTAGGTGATCTGAAGAGGGTGACAAAGGGAATAGGAATTGTTGGCTTAAACCCTTTTTAACCCCTCACTCTCTGCCTCCACCAGGCTGCTCATGCCCTAGGGGTTCCTCCCCTGAAGTGGAGCCAGGGCTTAGACCCCACCTTAGAGGTTGAAACTTTCCTGCCTGCTTACAGGTTACAGGGCAAGGGACACTGACAAGGGGATGTCTGCTGCAATATTTTGGCAGACTTAGTATTGTCTTAGTAGTCCCCATACCCCTTCCCCTGAAGAATACACATGCACACAGATCTTCAAGAAAGGGTTGCTGCCACATATTTATTCACTGTTACTGCACTATTGGAGTGGGATGAGCAGTGGGGAGATCTCATCAGATACCACAGGCCCTAGACCCATTCATGTAAAAGGTCAAACCCCTAGTGGGGACCAAGGAAATGGCATATCTCCTAGGTTGGTACCAAAACCCCAAGAGTCAAGAGATCATGTGGCTGGGTGGCAAGTGACTGCCCACATCTGGTGCTGCTGCACACACAGGCAAACTCAAACAGGTTGGACCATGATCCCCCAACTGGGTCCAGGTCTTGAAATCCCCCAGACCTTGTGCTGACCAGGAAAGATAACCCCTTCAGAAGAAATGGACTTATCCCCCCTTTTTCCACTTTACCATCATCCTGAGATACTCCCACACTACCACAGGATGAACACAGTCTGTCTTCTCAAGCAGCTCACTCTATGGGCTGGATTTTCAAAGACCAGAGAATGTTGCATGGTGCTTGCACCAAAAAAAAAAATGATGCAAGGAGCAGAACATGTCAAAACTCTCATCAGTTCTGATTTTCTAATGGAACTTGCATCAAAAACTGGTCTGCATGAGCCAGACTGGCTTGTGCCGTGCTTGAAATGAAAACATACCTGCCCCATGTCAGAAGGGATGTACCATCCCCTTATTTGGGATTTTCAAAGAATGTAGTTACTGTCATTGTGCCTAAGTTACATGCCACTTTTAGGCCTGCCAGAGGTAGTCTTACTGACACTAGAGCATATGCAGAGGCTGACAGCAAGCAGGCAGACCTGACTATGGTATTATGAATGGCATTCTGCTGCAAGAGTCCTGCATTGTAGGCATAGTAATGCTTTTTCAAGTATGGTATCATGTAAAATATTGCTTCCAGAGGCCATTTCATTTGCCATAATGTTTGACTCAGCTTGCATCATTCTTGGTCCATGCATCATATTTTTGACTCAGCTTGCCTCATTCTCAGCTTGTGTTATTCTTGCCCCATGTATCACATTTTTGACGCAGCTGTTCTCTTATATTATCTTGGGGGATTTTGCCATAGAGAATGCTTTTCTTGCAAAATATAGTGCACAGTACTTGGCACACCAGAATTTGAAGCTAAGTGGATGCTTGACTCACCTTGAGTAAGATTAAGGGCCTTTTGAAAATCCAGCCCCAATTGTTGCACCATCAGATAAAAAGAGTCCAACAAATCCCAACCTTTGTCCAACAAATGCACACCATCCTTGGCATAAACTCCCTGGCAAGAGGTGTTAATGTCCTTGTGTCAAAGCAGTCGACTCCAGGACTGGTCACATTTCTCTATTGTTGTGAATGCATGTCTTGCTCATAGCTTTTTAATCAATTTTGTCATGAGGCAACTGCAGTCCTGCTTCACCGTGTCAGTCTCTGTGTCCAGGAATGTCATCACCAGGCTCAGTGCTTTAACTTTCCAGGGATCCAGTGGCAGAAGAATGAGTTGTGAATGAGCTTGGTACATCCAGTAGACCAGACATGAGTTTGATTCTCACAACCTCCACTTGCATACTTTGTGACTCTGAGCAAGTCACTTAACTGCCCAGTGCTCCCAGGTTGCCCTTGAAAACAGGCACTTGTGCTCAGTGGGCCTTACTCAGTTACCAAAGACTAAAATAAAAATAAAATAAATTTGTCAAATCCCACCAAAAATGTCTTGCCATTCTTATGCCAAAAAAATGATGTTTTAGCCAGGATTTCATATACAGCACCTGTCACATTCATAAGGTGGTGTCACAAAAACACTATGCTGAACATTATTGGTCAAAATTAAAGAAAAGAGAACAAAGTTATAAATAATATTGACATTTGTCATTGTTTACTTACAATAGTGCAATATTTTTACTTTTAAAACCCATTGACATAGTCATGTTTTTACCCCCATCCAATGAACATGGCAGGTATCATTTTCAAAACATGTTTTCAAGGTCATTCCACAAAATATTATTTTGGGTCACATTTGATAAATGTCACCTGTCGTGTTCATATGCTGGGGTAATAAAAACTATTTTGAAAATTCAAGATCACAGTCTAAGATAATAATAATAATATTAATATGTATAAACCTCTTCATTTCCCAATGATGAAAATGTCACTATTATAACTCATGTTACTAATTTGTTAATTAGAGCCTCTTCACTGTCCATGCCTAACAACTACAGAGCAAAGCAATCAATCAGACATTTGGCTTTAAGAAATGCTTGCTTAACATTTGAAATAATAAAAGGAGTGCTCCTTTTAATCTCAAGCTTAATCTGATTCAAGGTCAGTGGCATTCGTCTGTATCCCCCTCCCCAGGGTGGTGCCAGAAAATAACCAGAATTTGCCTAGTGCACCTATCCAGTCAACAAAAACTAAATAAATACATTTTAATATAGCATGAACCAGGATTTCATAAATGTTTTCAGATGTTGTTGTTGTACTGTATTGTTTCATGAGGTCAGGGAGCACCAGGTACTATATGCTAGTTCATTTTGGTTACCAAAATAGTGATAACAAACAATGGGTATTCAATAACAACAGAGAATAATGATGAAAACCTGGACTGAGTCAGTGCTCCTTTTATTATTTCAAATGTAAAAATGTGCTCAAGGCAGATCTAAATTAGGGAAAAAGGACATAATACAATACAGCTCATAAGAGGCGATCTAGAAAAAAATAAAAAAAGTATATTGTAGATCAACATTTTCTCTGCTAAAATGCACTGCTGCTTTAAATGCTGTCTTATATCCAAGATATCAAAACTGAATTAAAGCATGAAGCTAGTATTCTTATATGCAGTCTTAAATGGTAGCAACAGTGTACAACAGGGTGGGGTGTATTAGGCTATACCTGCCTGCCAAGAGGTGTCAAGTAGCCAAACACTGCAAGGAAATGGCCTTATAGCCCCAGTAAGGGCAGGTATAGCCCATACCACCCACCCTGGAGTGTATTATTGTGCTTAGAAAATATGCATGTATTTATATTGTAATACAATATTTATAAAATAAAACAAAAATCACTTAAAATGAATGCAAAAATATTTTTATTTACAGTAGTCCGAAGTAGTCCCTCCACTGGTACGCATACACTCTTTTAAACATCTACTTGTGAATCAGGTTCATGACAGACCTCCCCTCCCCATTTGGTCTGTTGTGGTGCCAGTAAAAAATAAGATCCCCTTCCTATTTGGACTGTTAAAGAGCAGGATCACTTCTGAGTCTATAAGGGTGGCATGGCAACAGATTTAACTCTGTTAGTATGAGGTAAGATAAGATGGAGCAGTGGACACCATCAAAGGACTTTTACACAAGAGGTACTGTCATCTCTTGTTTTCTTGTTCCTGTGACACAGATGATAGTATTTATAAGCCTTTATTACTTCTTTGACCCAGAGCCATTTGGCACAGCAGGAGAGATGTAAGGGGAGAGTGTGGTGCAAGCACTCTACAAGCCTGTGCTTCAATTCAAAATGACGGTGTGACACAGAACAGTACTGAGTGTGCAGTTTACTTTTTTTTGTAAATGTTGATGCTATGGCATAACAATTTATTTTTTTTCTTTTTCAAATCTGAAACAGGAAGTGATATGATGTGGAGAATCAGGGTAAAGTGTGGGTGGCACTCCCCAAGCTATCAAAATAATGGCTGTCATTAATAGTTTTGAGCATTCAGCAATTGTTAAAGAAAAAAAGCAGACAGGCACAGAGACTAGTTATTTACAGGTCTCTGTTATCTGATGCCTGCCTGGCTCACAGGTGCTTTCAACCAATCAGGAAGCTATGTTTCTCCAATCCATGTTCTAATATATAGTGAAAAACAATTTGTTACCTCCTACTTGACAATGCACCCTGACCATGCAGCAATCTAGGATAGTGGACACCCTGTTGTGTGTTATTGCTTGTGCACAGTATATTGTTACACATGGTTGTTATGTGCTGATGTTTATTAGAAAAATACTTTAGAGTAGGATTCTGTAAAATCTTTAGTCAGAACAGCACTGTACTGTATAGTTCTCAAGTTTGAAACAGGCCAGTCATCTGCTGTTTTGCATTGTAATTGCAGCTTATTGGGAATAGAGTTAATGTAAATTTGACTTCCACAGCATGATGGAATGGCACAATTGTACAAATATTCTTGGTAGTAACTGAGTCAACCTGTATTTATATGTCAGAATAAATCAATATTTCTATGTCTCTGTTCTTATAGTCTGCAAATAGCAAAAGCTGCAGTTGTCAAGTCTCTCTTCCTCATTTGAAAACAAATGGGGCTAGGTGTTGAATCAATACATTTATCATTTTGGGAAAGGTTATCTTATTAGTCAGCTTGGCATTTGTTCAGCTAAGTCAGGAGTAAACAACTAGTGCAATGAATAACTTTGAGCATTATGAAGATACAGTTTATTCTTGAGCAAAGTAATGTATGTGTTAATTTTGGGTGAGTGCAGTGTTTTCTTTTTGGTTTTGGAAACTGGATATAATCAGCTTGATGCACATCTATGTACAGTAAGCTGTGCAGCTGAATATGCAGTGATACAACGTTTTGTGTAGGGAAGCTTTCATTCTTGTCAGGCTGTTTACAGTAAGCATTGGGCCACTGTCAGCACAACATGGAAGTTACTAATTGCTATTTCTTTTTAGCATTATAAGTTTAACTGCCAACAAAATGAATGTTGTATTCACTGACCTTAGCTTTGTTGTCTCCACTGAGCCAGCCCTGCTGTCCAGCGGATATCTTGATTCTGTTGACACACTGCCACTGGACCCATAGCCAGGTTATCCTACAATCTATTTCAATCCTGTCTCATTAAGGGACACATCTAATTGTATAAGAAAGGTGCTTGGTAAAACCAGACTTGGGGGAGATTCAATTGATATGAGGCTACTGTATTTGCCCTGCCAGCTGAGGAACTCTCCGACTACTTTTCTAAAGTTTTCAGCTTCTCTCTGCACTACTCTTGGTTTCCCAAAAAGTGGAAATTCATGCTGGTTACACCAGTTTTTAAAAGCAGCAATCATTCTAACTTTTCCAAATACAGGTCAATGTCAATTCTCTCCTCCCATCCAAAGCCTTTCAGAGAATGTAGCCCAGTCATCTTGCTTCATAGTTTGAAAAATATGAAATACAGTGTCCATAACAGCATGGATTTCAGGGGAAAAAAACACAGAGCACCAATACAGCACTAACTGAATATTCCAATTTCGACCTCAAGGCCCTTGACTATGGAGGCAAGGCTGGCCCTGTCTACGTAGACTTGACAGATACCTTTGACTTGATCAATGATAAGGTCCTTCTCTACAAACTCCATGATCTAAGCCTGTTAAAGGACACAGTCACCTGGTTCCAGAGCTATCACACTAATTGAACTCAGTGCATTAAGATAGATGACTCCTTGTCACCTGTTAGGAGTTTATCCATTGGTGTTCCCAGGGCTCTGTTCTGGGCCCCTTGCTATTTGGCTTATTCATAAACCACTTGCCTGATGCCTGTCAGTCTGCAAATGTACTTCTCTATACAGATGATGCTGTTATCTATTCCAAAACATAAGGCATCATCCCAGCTTACCCCAAGGTATTTAAAGGTTTCTACCTGTTCCAGGGTATTTTCCCAGGTCATTGCAGATGATTGGAGGGGGGTAGCTTTTTCTTCATTTGTAGGCTAGTGAAGAACATTGTCTTAATATATATATATATGTATAGTAATTTAATACCATTTTGTTTTGGGAGAACCATTTTTGAAGGGCCTCAAAATTACCCCTGAGGATGGAGGTAAGGTTACCAAGATTAGGGTCCTTACATTGAAACATAGATGTCTGTATGGGACCCTAACCTCAGCATGCCATCCTCCAGGGTACTCCTCAAGGCCCTTCAAAATGAGCTTTCCAAACAAACTGGTGCTAAATTACAAAAAAACAAAAAACAAACAAACATTAAGACAATGTTATTCACAAGCCTACAAATGAAGAAAAGGTACCCCCACCCTCCATTATCTGCAATGACCTGGGACATACACTGGGACAGGTGGAAACTGTTAAATACCTCAGGGTGGTCTGGAATGATGCCTTAACTTTGCTACCCACATTGACCATCATATGTCCATGATAAGCAGAAGCCTGGGAGTGTTTTTCTGTAACCAGGTCACTCTCACTGCTGATGCTAGATGCCTCACAGTGGCATGTTCGGTAGTTGGCCATGGCATCCCTGTCTACACATCAGCCTGCAGCTCAAATCTCAACTGAATAAATGTGAACTGTAATAATGCTTGTTGTTTTTCGCTGGAAGCTAACAAGTGCAGCCACAGCTACAATCTCTACATTCAAACAAATTGGTTAACTCGACTTAGCAGAATTAAGTTTCAGGCATGTCTGCTAGCCAAGAAGGTGCTATTGTACCTAACCCCCTGGCCCTAACTCACTGCTTCTGCACTGTTGCCAACCTCTACAATACCAGGAGCATAGCTCATAATGCCCTTGAAATGCCTTTCAGCCATACTCAACTGAGTATGCGTTTATTCACAGTTAGGGCTAGTGGCTGGTTAAATGAGCTGCCTGATACCTTGTTAAATTAATTTAAGTTTGACCAGTTTAAGAGAGCACTACAGGCAACCCTAACAGTTCAATGCAACTGTAACTGTAACTGTTTATCATTCCAAATAAAGTCCCTCCAGGTACACTCTGAACTGTGTCAGACTCTGGCTCTGAGGTCATGTACCATTACTATGCTTATTCTACATCGATTTTGTTTACCTGCCTTATTGAAAAGATTGGGTATGCCCTCTGTATAGCAAAACTATGATGGCAAACACGTCGATGTTGACACAGTGACAGTTTGCTGTAATAGTCCACCAGAGACCCCGGCACTCTTTTCCTCAGTCCAGCACCCCCTTCCTGAATCAACTCTGACTCAGGTTTGATAATCTATAAGTTCAGGGGGTTCAGGGGGCAGAGACTCCTGTATGGGGGGGGCTGGGGGGTGAAGCCCCCTGATAGAAAAGGAACTGGGTCTCCTGCCAGATTTATGCCGACCGCAACTTGCGGTCAACACAAATCTATTGCTGTGATATCAGTTGACAAAAAACTTGTTGAGCCGGCATTGAAGATCAAAAAAATGGTATGCTATTGATTTCAGCCATTATATTTGTACTTGTTGACTATATCTGTACTTATTTGACTTCATTACACTGGAACTCACTTATTGTATGTGTTTTGTTACTTTGTAATCTTTGTTATAGACATGGAACATTTGTAAAAGAGCACTTGTGCTCAAAAGTATTCTCCAAAATGTCCAATAAGTGTATAACTAAATTGCATATTTATGAGCTAAATTCAGCAATTGATTAACTACTGTTTTGGCCATTAATCTCTATGAAATGACCATCACAGCTGCGAAACATATGTTCTCTACCATGTAATATAAAAACAGAAGACATCCACACTCCATAGTGGTCACTCAACAGTGACTAAATGAAGAAACAACTACAAAGAAGAAAGTTCCTAATAAACAAATGTTGTTATTGACATTAGATTTACAATTATAGTAAAGAACCTCACATCTGGTCATTTCTTATGATTAACAACTGACTGGAATGGGGTTGCCCTAGACTGCCCCAAGAGCACCATGACTCATTGAGTCATTAAGCCTTAGAAAATGACCTGATGCAAGGTCATTATTTCTTACACAGATGATCTCACTGAGGTATTGGTATTTTACCCTCAACATACATGTTATGTTAGTGTTTTACTTTGTAAAGCCTGTACTGTCTTCAAATCCAGTCTCCAGAAATTGAAATTTTGTCTGGCCAACAAAGCTTAGTAAAGTTTATTGCTAACAACAGCAATCACTAAATGTTCTAACAGCACTTTGTAACACTGTCTACTAACAGTTTTTACATTTTTACTGGAAGAAGTGCAGTTAAAAATTAGGCTGTCATCATTATGCAATTGTAATCAGATAGAAATAATGTAATCTAACTGGAAACTGAACCCAAACACTCAGAATACCTGCCAAGTACTCTACTTCAGAGGTATAAGGCTCACATGACTGAGCCTTGAGCTTACGTCACTTTCTTTCCCTGACTACATGTAGTATTGTGACCTGCAAGTACAGCAGGATTTATTTCTCATTTCTTGCTCATTACAGTTAGTGTTTCATTTGCTAAGTAGTGGCTAATTCTGCACCAGTATCTAATTATGATCTCATGTGCTACTAGTTGGAGGAGCAATCAGAGACAGAAGGTGATGGGAATCCCACTGCTCAGCCATGTGAGTCTGTTAATTCCAGAACTCAAATATCAATTCACTTACTGTTCTGAATATAATATAACTTTTCAGAGAATTGATGATTCAATTATTTTCAGCATCGCACTAAAAATGTGTAAACAATAATGATGCATAAAATAAGTAAACATATTGGTAGTTATTTAATTTATAAATTATATGAACTGATATTTATTTGAGTTTTATAATTTGATTAATTTTGAAGAAAGTTCTAACATAAATGATTTTTAAGTAATTTTTTTATTCAGAGTAAAGGGAATTTAAACACATATGAAATACACTATGCAAAACTAGAAAAGAATAACTCTTTTTGATGGTAAATATTATAAATATGAAATCCTGACTGAGTCTATTAAATATTCATAATTTTTAAAAAATTAATATACAGTATATATATATATATATATATATATATATATATATATATATATTCCATATGTATTAATGTTAGATCACCAATAGAGGTGTTGCAAAGTAAAATGTTGCCTGTGAAGTTGATGCAAATTGCCAAAAATTCATGCTTTGTGAAATTTGAGGAGTTTTCAGAAAACTCCAAAACTTTAATTTGCGTGAAAATTTAGATAAAATTCACTTTTTTCTAACATGAAATGTGGATTTTGCAGGTGGAGTGGGAAATTTGAGGGCAAATAATCGCTCCACGAGTACCGCAAATGTGCACATTAAGTCACGGAGTGAATTTCACAGACTCTGCACACCTCTAATCACCACTAATTTCCCTGAAGAAGCTGAGTTGACTGGTGAAATGTTGGAATGGGCTGTGATTAGTGGTATGGATATATAAATAAATCTGATTTTGTAGTTGAGTATCGGTTCAGAATTCTTTATTGTTTATTGACAGGTCTAAAAACTAATTACTCCTCATTTAAACTTTTTTTGTGATAGGGCTTCAGTGTTGCAGGACTTCCAGTTGTATGCATCAGAAATTACTGTGAGCAATGTCCTACGAAGATGCAAGAAACATCAATCAACAGGAGTTGGACAACGTAGCGTAATGGGAACATTTGGAGAACTGAGCAATTTAACAACTGAAAGGTCAATACTCCTGGGACTTAGAAACATTGAAACATAGAAATTGATGCCAAATAAAGACTGCTCGGCCCATTTAGTCTGGTCAGTTTCCCTGCCCACTGTAAAAAATGCAAACGCTACTTGATCTCTGGCTTTACCTCCTTGTTCCTATTGCTAGGGTACCTTATGTTTGTCCCATGCATTCTTGAGTCCCCCCACTGTGTTTTCCCCAACCACTTCCACTGGGAGTCTATTCCATGCATCCACCACCTTTGCTGTAAATAAATACTTCCTCACACTACCCCTTAGTCTACCCCCTTCCACCCTAATGTCATGCCCCCTCATTCCTGGACATCTCATTTTCTGAAACCTTTTCTGAGACCTGATGATGAGGATTATTGGACTAATCTACTGTAGTAGAACATTGGAAGACACAGGAATTTCTAAAACTGCCTTCAATAAAATTGAACAACTAAAACAGAAGAAGTGTAGATTGGACTGGTGTGCTGTTATACTGACTCAGTTTGTTAAACAACACTGGATACCACACAGTTTACAGGTACTGGTAGAACCTAATGTGGGTTTCTGCTTGGAAGGCTTTATAGACTGGTAGGATGGAGCATGAGTGAAGTACAGTAATGACTTCATCCTCCTACTCATTGAGGAACTCACTCATGAGGTGAAAAAAGGAAAAATGAAATTAATACTGTGCATGAACAAGTAAAAGCAAAAATTAACTTAGACAAATATAAGAAAACTCAAGAAAAGACAAAGAGGATCATGAAGGTATTTGATGATAATAAGATAATGATTAAATTACAAAAAAATTACAAGAGATATTGATCAGAAAGGAAAACATGTTTACAATTGGAGGAGAAATTATCAAATGCAGAGACAGAAAACATCATAGTTAGATTCAGAAAGTTCTCCCAATAATAGTAACTGTGGTGCAGATAGGAATTTTCAAAGACAGAGGCCCAGATATTCAAAAGGGTTGTGCATGGCGCAACAGTGTTGCACCATGCACAACCCACTGATGTGCCCCGGTGCGATATTCAAATGGGAATTGTGTCTGGCACAAGTCCCGATGCACCGGAGTTCATCAGTAATGTATGTGGTGCAGGTAGAGGGGGCATGCCCATGCATACTCTACACATCCCAATATTCAGCCCAGGATGTGCTGAGTCCATACATGCACAACCCCTACTTGCGCTGCACAAAACTGATCCAAAAAAAAGGAACAATGGCTGGTCACCCACAAGTGAGCTTCTGTATTTCTTGGTGCAACATGGCAGCTACCATTTGTGGGTGGCCACCCGAGCTCTGGCTGCACCTCTGTGGCAGAGCCCCCCCATGCCCAATCGTGGGCATCTGTTCAAATAATCATGTCCAATATCTCTGGTGGTCCAGTGTACCACTGACAGCCTGATCATGGGCTTAAGTATAAATAATATGATATCCTATATCCCTTGTGGTCCAGTGGACTGCTGTCAGCCCGATCGCGGGCTTAAGTATGAATAATATGATTTCCAATATCCTTGGTGGTCCAGTGGACTGCTGTCAGCCCAATCGTGGGCTTAAGTATGAATAATATGATTTCCAGTATCCCTGGTGGTCCAGTGGACTGCTGTCAGCCCGATCGTGGGCTTTTGTAATAAAAAAAAAAATTACGTCCATTATCCCTGGTGGTCTAGTGGTACCCCCTCCCACCCACCCACTGGCCCCACCACCCGCTCCCCCCAGTCTGCGGCAGGTGGCAGCACTGCACCTGCTGCCACCCCACTGCCCACTGACTGACACAGTAGGTGGGGCTGTATGCTCATTGGTCCACAGAGTGAGCCAATGGGCGTGCAACCTGTACCATCACATATCTGGAATGTGTAGTATGGTACAGGCTGCACCGATGGCTCATGTTGCAGACCAATAGCACTCAGCCCTACCTATGGTGTCAGTTGGTGAGTGACGAGGCGGCAGGCGAGGTGGGGTGCCACCCCTGACCGGGGGAGGCGGGTTGTGGGGCTCGGTCGGCGGTGGGAGGCTGCTAACCACCAGAGATGGACAAAATTTTTATTACAAAAGCCTGCGATCAGGCTGACAGTGGTCCACTGGACCACCAAGGATGTAGGATATCATATTATTCATACTTAAGCCCGTGATCGGGCTGACAGCGGCCCACTGGACCACCAGGGATATTGGAAATCATTTTATTTATACTGAAGCCCACGATCAGGCTGTGGGGCACATTGCTGCACTGGGCAGGGGGCATTGGTCCCTGAAGGCTACTGCCTGGCAGGGTGCCAGGTGCAAGTCACTGGGGATCTGCTCATCTGCATGCAAATGGAGCCATAATGACATGCAGATGGCCCCATTTGCACCTTGCATGCATTATGGCCCCATTTGCATGTCCACTTTTGAATATTGTGGTTGCTGCATGTAGCGCAATGGAATTTGCACTAGTGCATCCTCCTGCTGCACTCTGGCCACTTGGGCTGGTACAGTGCCACTGCACCATGCACACTGTGGGTGGCCAGGGTGCAATATTCAACTATGCTGTGCTATGGCTCAGCTCCGTTGAATATCGCCCAGTCAACGTCCCTGCACAGCCAAATTGCACTGCGCTCAGGCTTGCGCCACAGCCTGGCGCAGTTTGAATATCTTGGCCAGAGAGTTTGTTTTTCATTATGGAGAGGCAGGAGCACTTAAAAGAAACCATATCCACTTTGGTACCAACGAAGGTACTAATAAGGTTACAAATAATACAGAGATTACACGGAGCAGAGCCAGAACCTAGTACCAGCAGGCCAGGACAAGAACACAGACAATAAATAGAGCCAAGGCAAGTAACACTTTTTCAGGCAAAGTCAGGCAAAGTTATGAAGAAGTTAAGGCAAAACTGCAACTTTGTCAGCAAATTTGCATAACTTCTTCTGAAAAAGGTTCCATGTCATAAGGGTGATTTTTCTATGGTGACTTGAACAATAATAAGTACATTTCACCAAAAGAAAAATCGACTCCTAACCCACATAATTGATCACCAACATGATGACCAGATGGACATTCAAGTTACACACCACAAATTACTATAATGAACTCCAGGGAGGAGCAAACTCTGGATAAAAGTGGAATACATGGGAGGGAGTACCACAGCTGGGGAACACAGCAAGGAAAAAAAAATCGTAACAGCTAACACCATTCAAAACAAAAATTTTTCCTACTGGCAGACCCGAACCAAGGACTATTGCTACAGCAGTCCATGACCCTACCTGCCACACCAGGTGGACATCTTTGCGGTAGCAAACTTTATTGCTGTACTTCAAAAGCAGCAATACAGCTCCCCTGGCATTTGCTCTCACCATTACAACCCTCTCACAATCGATATCCCTTCCGTCGCTTTCTACACCCAATTTCTATCATGTCGGGTGTGCAAATAGAGTTGCTCATATTTGAGTCACTCATTTGCAGTCACCCATATGATGGGTTACCCTGAAAAAGTTCCACTTCACAAAGTTGGCACTTTGAACGATGCAAATGTGACAAACTTTGTGAATTATTTCTCTGACAGAAGTTTGCCAACTTTGTGTGTCTAGGCATGATACCCTCACAGATAGACACATTTATTAAGTGTGTTGATGAGGAGATTGATAATATAATAAGGGAAGAAGAAAAATAAAAGGTTTATTTTTACAATCTAAGCAAAGTAGTAATACGTTTATTTAAATTATTAGAGCAGGATGACTCTGTTGCGATAAAGGAAGTGGACAAGGGGGGAAGGGTGGTGGTCCTAAACTATAGACAGTATAGGGATGACTGCCTGTACCAGCTTGGGAGCACTGATAACTACCTCCCACTAGATGCTGACCCTGCAAAAGTGATATTATCAGAGTTGGATGATTTACTCACATTAGCAGATGAGAATGAAAAAAAAAACATTAGACATAGATGGGTGAATTACTCCAGAGAACATATCCAAAATGGCTCATTTTACTTATTGCCAAATATTCATAAGAACAGCAAAAACTCCCCAGGAAGGCCCATTATTTTACGTGTTGATTCAGTTATGATAAATCAAAATATGTTAAATATTACATAAAAGAATATGTCACATCTATCTAATTCACTTGAGTGATACTAATTATTTATTAAATATGATAGTAGACTTTACTTGAGAAAACAATAACCTTGATGTAGTTCACCTGCTTATGACTGATGTGGTAGACTCAAACACATGTATCCCCCATCAAGGTGGATAAACAGCTTTAGAAAGCTATCTGAACAAGTTGAAAAAAAAAACATTGAAAGAAACATCTAGAGACTTCTTCATTGAACTTTCTAACTTCATTCTGACTCATGATGTTTTTAAATTTGAAGAAAAATACTTTTGGCAAAGAAAGGGAACAGTGGTGGGGTCTTCATGGCTCCATCACAGGCAAATATTTATGTTTCAGAATTTGAAAAGGAATATGTGTCCACACCAAATTCAGTTTATGTTTTCAGTAAAATGCAGTTATGTAAGTGTTTCATTAATGATATAATTATTTTATGGAAAGGTGACAAAATATTACTAGACAGATGTTTTGATTATGTATTATTAGAAAAGGAATAATTTATAACTGACTATGAAAAGTGATCAGAACACTATTGATTTTTTTTGGAAGCATGGTTATTAATAGAACACCGCAGAATAGAAAGATATTTATTTAGATAGGAGACTTCAAGAAATACACTATTTCATATCAATAGTTTTCATTAGAGAACTTTAATTAATAACATTGCAGTAGTCCAATCAACGAGAGTAAGGAGAAACTGTTCCAGAAACAATTAGTAGTACCAGAGAGAATCAGAGACAATGAAATAGATTCACACAGAGAGGATACAGGAATAGGGACCTTTAGTAGGGTAGAGAAAAAGTCAGAAATATGGATAGAGAGGAATTAATGCAAGAAAAACAATACACTAGGACACTGTGAACTAATTTCCAAGGCAGTGGCAAGGATGCATTTAGTACCAAATGTAACACTAAGTTTTGGAATATTAAATCAGTTATATTACAAAAGTTTAATATTTTACAATCTGATACATGTGTCAACAAAGGATGTTTCAGAATCCACCACTGATAACAGCTAAAAAATATACAAGCCTAAATGATAGATTTGTACACACTATACATAAGATACCAGTGCGTGCAAAATACTCAAATAAGATGGTTAGGAAATATACCTATTGATCTTTTTAGGTGTGAGTGATGTGTAAATTGCTCAAATATCATTGATACGAAATGTAATAGTAATCCGAGAACTGGCAATTAACTGAAGTGAGACTGTATACATGTGATACCGAAAATATTGTTTATGGTTTATGGTGCCCATGTGATTCGGCCTATACAGTTAAAACTAGCAGGGAACTTAAAAAGAGGGTGATGGAACACAAGAGTGCTATCAGGCTGATGGAACTGATATCACCATAGACTAGGCACATCACTGAGGCAAGGCATAATATCAGCAGTTTATGTTTTTGGGGTTAGAAAAAGAAAATAAAATCAAGATACTGATGTTAATATAAATAACCTATTAAGAAAAGATGTGGAATGGATACTAGAATTCCATATTTTAGACAAAAAATATGGAATTAATTTAGACTTAGCTTGGAACTAACTTATTTTGGAAACCAAGGCTGAACTCCCAAATTCTCACATTTATACTATTTCAAATTATGATGGATAACATTTAGCTTAAACATTATACTATCAAAAATAATAGACAGATAAGAGATATGATCAACATTCCTGTGAGTGTGTTAATTCCTTGTAGTTGAATTAAAATTTAAGTGATCTGTTTAAGAACCTGAAAAAAACGGTGGCGCGGTTGGCAAACTACATGTGTTATATGCAGTTAGTAGTTCAGCTAGCATCATGATACAATGATAGCATTAACGCATCATTGTTCATAACATTGGTACCTGCACTTCATGAGGTCTATAAAAGCTGCGAGCAAATTAATGAATGGTTTGACATCCCGGAAATTCCATGCTAACAAACAGGTAAGATTTTTTACCATTAAAGCATTTACTCTTTGCTTTTACCCTAAAGCATTTAACGTGATAGTTCACAAAATCGTATAGTAATGGTAATTTCTTACATTGTTATAGGCAATGGCTGTTAAACCAGGCAGCAATATAAAATCAAAATAACAAGTGAGCACTAAGAGAGAATTAATTTAAACCAGGTAATGAGAACACTGAGTGAGGGAATCTGCAAGTTGGATTCAGATTGACAAAAACAATAAATTCAATGGGATACACACTTTTTTTTTGTATTTGAAAGCAGACTTTTGAAACCACAAAAAAATGTACTAGAATGATGAAACACTTTATAGAATCATGATGGCACTTTTAAAAAAAAACAAGGCACTAATATATCTAAACCATAACATTAATATGTAAAACAAAGCTTAAGGTAAAGAAAAAGAAAAAAAAAGATTGAAAATGAAGTTACAACTGATATAATAAGGCTGTTTCTTGAAATCTGCATTATTTATGTCTGAGAAGAAAATTATGTAGTTTAAGAATGTAATGTAATTAGATTTTTTGAAAGTTCCAAACTAAAATGTTTTTTGTTTATTTTTTTTTTAATAAAGGGAATTTAAATACATAAAAAGTACATTATGCAAGAATGGATGAGTAACTCCATTTTTTGATGGTAACTGTTCTAAATATGAAGTTCAGATAAAGTCCACTGAACATTCATAATTTTGTAAGAAATGAATATTGATTTATATGAATTTGTTTTAGATCACCACTGATTTCCCCAAAGAAGTTGATCTGACCAACAAAATGTTAGAATGGACTGTAATTAGTGGTGTGGATATATAAATAAATCTGATTTTGGAGTTGAGTATTGGTTCAGACTTCCTTATTATTCTTCATTGAAAGGCCTAAGAACTAACTACTCCTCACTCAGACTTTATTGTTCTGTGACAGGACTTTAAATGCTCTAGATCTTCCAGTTGTAAAAAAATGAATGAAAAAAATAGCTGAACATGCTCAGTGACCAGTTACATTTAAAGGCCCCGTTTTGCCAAAAAGAAAATGTTTACAGTGGCAAATTTATTTTCACACCTGCTGTATAAACTGATTTTCACATTGCATTAATAATTTCTCTATTCATTTCTGTATTTATTTATTTACAGGTAGGTTTTCAAAATTTGGGTTGAGTGGGTTTGAATCTAAGCATTTGGTCCCACCTCTGATTCAGGAATGGATACTTTCTTCATATATAGCTGTTTCACCATGTAGTCTAGTGAGGGATATACCCTGGTCACAGGGATATACCCTGTTCAGGCCTACAACCCTGGTTCCCCTCTTGCTCCTGGCATCTGCTGGCTTACCCCAACAACTTTCCTCTGGTTGAAGGGCTATGGGGAGGGCTATCCTCCCCCAATGAGGCAGTCCATTGTGGGGACTAGAATCTACTGCCAGCAGGCCCTAGTACCCAGGGAATGCAAGGCCCAGACCATCCTATAGACATCAATGGGTTTTCCCCATATATTCAAGTCCCTCTAATCTCCCCCAATGTGAGCACACACATACACACACTGCACATACCCTGTAACAGGAGCAAGCTCTCAGGCCCAATGGCAGAGGTTGCTGTAGTGCTGGAGCTCGCAGTCAGCTCTTTCCAGCTGAGAAGCACTGATGTAAGGCAGCTACCTCCACCTTTCCTGTCTTCTAATATGGTGACTTAAGCTTGATCCTGAACATGGATCATCTGCAGAGCAGTGTGATATGCTGCCACTGGGCCATTGAGGCAGCACTAGGAATGAATACCTTTTTATAACTTATTTACTCACAATACCTCAGCTGAGAAGCAACATCTCAGTTTAGATATACTAAACAAAACTCATGCATTGATTCTAACAGTATCTTTGATAATTTGATGTATGTTTGGGGAGGGGTGGTCTTCTATTGCTGGATACGAACACATAGTATGAATAATAGATGTAATTGTTTCAGTTCTGGGAGGCCTGGGACTCTAAACTTGGCACAAATCAACCATTTGTGCTCACAAACAGCCACAGTGAGGCAGAGCACAAACAAAATTGTGGGTCCAATGTTGCTCGTTCCAATGTGAAAATCACTCACAACATTCAGAGCCACTAAGGTGGCTTGTCAATCACAAGGCCCTTTTAAGCAGTCAAACATTTTGAATATGGGATCCTATGCATACTGTATAACAAGAAAGGTTAAATGCAAGTACAATAGAAAATTGATGTTTCAGTTGTTAAAAAGCTGAAAGGGGCATTGTCAGTCACACATGTAAAAATTTGTAGCTTGCTCTCTAAACTTGATTATTTTAAAGCTTATTTTATAACTATTTCTGAGATGTAGTTATTTCCAAAAATTAACCACCAGGTTATTGAGATATATGATTATACAGTATTTAGGAAGGACAGGGTAGGAAAATGTGGAGGTGGGGTCTTAATATATGTTAAGTCCAATCTTGTAGTTGTTAATGATAATTTTAAGCACCCCTACAACCATTGTGTTTTTTTACCTAAGATCATACTGAGTGGGGCAAAACATTTATTATTAAGTCCTTTTTGCTTTCCTCCTGTTTTTTTCTGATGATGGTCTTTTACTCTTAACTGAGTATGTTGTCTCACGTGGACATACCAAGGAGCTTATAGCACAGGGTGATGCCAATATAAATTGGGCTGATAAAAATATCAAAATCAGAGGTAAATTAGCAGGTCTTAATTTATGTCAGGTTGTAAATTGTCCTACTCATTTTAATTTTAAAGCAGGGAGTGACACTTCTATAGACTGGACTGTAACAAACAGGGCCGATCAAATACCATTTGTTCATGCCCTCTCTGATTCTCTGAGTGACCACTGTCCTGTGCTTTGTTATTGGATGGCTCGGAGATATCACCTTCCACCCAAGCCTGTATTTTCACACTCACTACATCATCTCAATTTTGTAAATTATAGAAATTTATTTTTCATTTGTTTATTAAAAGTTTTGAAGTAATACACAAGAACATTAGAGCATAAGTAGTAGCCAGCAGAAGGAGGCCTCCAGGCCTATCTTGTCTGCCTGATTTGTATCATGATCTTGTATTTTATCCCATCACCAATGTTTTTGTCCCCTCTCCTCCCTCCCTCTCCCATTCCTTTTCCTTGTCCCCACATCCTCCCATTATGTTTGTCCCATGCTCTTTTGAAAGATCCCACTATCTTTGATTCCATGACCACCTCAGGCAGTACATTCCAGGGCATCACCAGCCTTTCTGTGAAAAAGTGTTTCCTCACATCCCTCCTAAATTTTCCTCCCACTAGCTTTAGGCTGTGTCCTCTGGTGGAGGTATTTTCTCTTACTTTGAAGAGACCCTTCCATTCTACATTGTTTATACCCCTTAGGTACTTAAAGGTCTCTATCATATCCCCCCCCTGCCTCCTCTCCTCCAGGGAGTACATCCGCAGGGACTCCAGCATCTCTTTGTATGACTTGTCCTGCTGCCCCCAGATCATCTTAGATGCCCTCCGCTGTACCCCTTCCAGAAGTTTAATGCCTTTGTTTAGTTATGGGTGCCAATACCTTACTCTATACTCCAAGTGAGGCCTCACCAGTGACCTATATAGTGACAGAATAACCTCACTGTTTCTGCCACTAAATCCCCTTGTGATGTATCCTATCATTTTGTTGGCGTTTGCTACTGCTTTTTTGCATTGAGTGGATGGCTTCATGTCACTAGTGATTGCTACTCCAAGGTCCTTTTCTTCCTCAGTCTCTGTTACCTGTACATT
This sequence comes from Neoceratodus forsteri, assembly GCA_016271365.2. Taxonomy (NCBI): domain Eukaryota; kingdom Metazoa; phylum Chordata; order Ceratodontiformes; family Ceratodontidae; genus Neoceratodus; species Neoceratodus forsteri. Next base: position 1,207,551,212 of record CM057453.1, on the reverse strand, counting down.
TCCTATATAGTACTTGGTTCTTGGGGTTTTTGCTCCTATGTGCATCACCTTGCATGTCTTGGCATTGAAGCCCAGCTGCCAAATCCCTGACCACATCTCCAGTTTGTCTGTGTCTTCCCTTAGTTCCTGTACCCCCTTCTGAGTGTCTACCCTCCCACAGATTTTGGTGTCATCAGCGAAGAGGCACATCTTACCTTGAATACCCTCCCCAATGTCATTTATAAACACACTAAACAATTCTGGGCCCAAGAACGATCCTTGTGGTACCCTGCTAGTGACCTCCATTTTACTGGCAGCTACCCCCTCGACTACCACCCACTGCGTCCTACCCCCCAACCAGTTCTCCACCCATCTGACCAATCATTCCCCCACCTCTAGTGCCTTCAGTTTTGTTATCAGCCTTCTGTGTGGCACCAAATTGGGCTTTGCTAAAGTCCAAGTATATGATATCTATTGCCTGACCCTTGTCTACTGTCTTCATGGCATAGTCAAAGAACTTAATTAAGTTTGTTTGACAAGATCTTTCAGCCACAAACCCATGTTGCTTACTTTCATGCAGACCATTCTACTGGAAGTATTTCACCACTCCCTACTTTAATATGGACTCCATAAGTTTTCACACTATAGAGGTCAGGCTTACTGGTCTGTAGTTGCCTGGGTCCCCTCTGGGTCCACTTTTGTGGAGTGGTACTACATTAGCTGTTCTCCATTCCAAAGGCACTGCTCCCTGAGTTCAGGGAACTATTGAACAGGACTGCCATCAGACCTGCCAGTTCATTGGCCAATTCCCTTAGTACCCTGGGGTGTATCTTATCTGGCCATGGGGATTTATCCACTTTTAGAACCCTTTGACCTTCTCTCATCCTGTCTATCTCAATAACCCCTATTGGGTCTGCCCCAATCCCTCCTTCCTGATCCCAGCCTGTGGCATCAGCCCATCTTTTTCTTTCATAAAGACTAAGCAGAAGTATTCTTTGAAAACCTCTGCTTTTGCTCTGTCTTCTGTTACCTATTCTATCCTTTGTTTGAGTCTGACAATGTTATCTTTTTTGTCCCTTTCTCTCTTATAAAGAAGGCCTTTTCCCCTCTTTTTAACCCCTGTGCTATGTGTAGCTCTTTCTGTGCCTTGGCCTTCTGCACCTCCTTTTTTGGCTATTATGGCCAGTCTGCAGAACTCCTGTTCATCTTCATCTCTAGTAGTTTGCTTGCTATTCCTATAAGCCAATCTCTTTTCTCTTATTGATCTAGCTGCTTCCTTGCTGAACCAGCTGGGCTGTCTTGCCTTCACCTTCTTTCCTTTCATCCTAAACAAGGATCAAACAGAATAAACATACATAGGGCTTCAGAAAACAGTACATTGAAAAGCTGCACCACCCACACATGGTCTAGCAAGGAAGTCTATAAAAATACAAAATAGAAAGTCCTATCTATGAGTTAACATGCAATGGACCAAATGGGCTGAAACCGTATCAAATCTGGGAGTAGCATGATTCAGTTGTGCTGTTATTTTCTCCATGTCTTAAACAGACCACATGAGATCCTACCATTGCTGTACTGAGGGTACCTTATTGTATGCCATAGTTTTGTTATAGATTTTTTGGCAACCACTAACAAATTTTCAACAGTTTATGGGTGTTAGGACCCCAGAACCCTTCTGGAAGATCTAAAAAAGTATGGTGTGGACTGTTAATTGGAAATCTGTTCCAAAAATATCTCAAAGAATGAAGGAAAGTTGAATCCAGTAGGATTGTAACACTGGACAACTCCAAAAAATATGACCATGATTGGCCGGTATGGTCCCACAACCTCACCAGCAAGTTGCTGTCAAAGTAGATTTAAATTGCGCTACTATTTGTAGGTCTGAAAAGAATGTAGACTCATTTTTCAGGAGAATTCTTTCCAGATAAAGGAAGAGGTCACCATAGGGACATATGTCAGATATCAGTCCCAATCCAGAGTAGTAATCTGAGTTGATAAATCAACTTCCCATCAAGTCCTGATATAATTTACATTGCCTCTTCTAATTGCATCTGGATTTGATATGTTTGAGAAATGAGTAAGGTTAAGGTCTCTCCCCCAGCACTCTAATAAGAAGCTGCAACAATAGAGGCAGTTCACTTTCCATGAGTCAGAGCCTCAATGTAGATTGCAAATAATGCATTACCTGGCAATAACGTCCTTTACCTGAAGCTCCATAGTTTTCCAATGAGCAACATAAGTGGACATTAGCCAAAACAAGGTGGTGTGAATCTAAGCAGCTGTGTGGTAAAGTAAAAGGTTAGGCAAGGTGAGCCCTTCCTTCACTCTTGGCAGCTGCAAAGTAGAAAGTTTAATACATGGGGTCTTCCTGTTCCATATATATTGGGAAATCAGTTTATCCCATTTACGTAGAATCATAGAATTTTGATGGCAGATAAGGACCACTTGGCACACCTAGTCTGTCCATTTCCCCTACCTGTTTCATATACCGCAGATCTAAATGATCTATGGCTTACCCTCTCTTTCCATATCACTAGTCTTCCTTTATGTCTGTCCTATGCGGTTTTGAATTCCCCTACTGTGTTTGCCACTACAACCTCTGCCGGGAGGCTGTTCTGTGGATCCATCACCCTTTTCATGAAAAAATACTTTCTCACATTACCCCTAAGTCACCCCCCCCCATCATCATATCATGGGCTCTTGTTCCTGAACATCTTTTGTTAAAGATACTATCCTCTTATATCATATTTACACCCTTGAGGTATTTGAAAGTCTCCATCATATCCACCCTCTATCCTCTCCTCTGAGGAATATCTATTGAGATCCTCCAGTCTCCCCTCATATGACTTTCGGTGTGGCCCCTGTACTATTTTTGTCACCTTTTTCTGAACCGCTTCTACTCTGTCTATGTCCTTCCAGAGATGTGGCCTCCAGAATGGGACACAGAACTCAAGATGAGGTCTCACCAATGTTCTATACAGTGGCTTCACCACCTCCTTCCTTCTGCTGGAGATACCTCTCCCTATGTACCCCAGCATTCCACTGGCTCTCCTCACAGACTTCTCACATTGTTTGGTAACCTTAAGGTAATCAGATATGATTACTCCCAGGTCTCTGTCCTGTTTGGTGACTGTCAGTACCTCCCCACCATCATGTACTCCTCCCCAGCATGTCTGTGCCCCAAGTGCATGATCTTGCACTTCTTTACATTTAAGCTTAACTACCACACCCTTGACCACTCCTCAAGCTTGTCTAGGTCCCTTCTCATTTTCACTACATCTCCTGGATTATCAATCTTGTTGCAGATCTTTGTGTCATCTGCAGAGAGACACACCTTCCATTCCAACCTCCCTGCAATGTCACTTATGTAGACATTAAAGAGGAATGGTCCAAGCACTGACCCCTACGGGACCCTGCTGGTCACCCCACCTCTCTTTGGATTGAACTTCATTCACCACCATCTTCTGTGTGGTTTGCAGAACAAATATAATGTAGGGGAAATTGGAAGCATCTGCACTAAGTAAAGAAATCTGAGCAACAGAATCATATGGATACTGTCAATACGTTTTATGAATGTGAGTGAAACAGTCCACCATGTGTCAGGTCTCATGGAAACTGTTGAGTTAAAAAATCATAATTCAATGAGTGTAACTGAGCTGCCTGAAATGAGATCCTCACCCCCAAGATGCTGTACTTCAATGTTTGCACCAGGCTCCTCTGGGACTTACCTTTCACCAGATGTCCTCTGCCTCAAGGCTTGCAGTGTGTGCCCAGTCACTGTGCAGAGCCTGTGAGAGGTCCGTTCTCATCATGCCACGGGGCATTTTTCCACATTTTCTCCCCTTAACCCTGGAGCCCTGGCCATACACAGATGCTCATGTGCATGGAGGTGAGCATGCACAATGGCACCAGAGATGGTCCTGATCTGCCCACCTCATCTAGCGCCCAACCCCCCCTTTCCCAATGCTACCATTGAGCCTCCACTTGGTGGCAGCCACTCCAAGCCATCCCCCCCACAGCCGACCTCCAGCATCCTGTGCTTGTTCCTGAACATGGGGCATCAGCGTGGTGAAAGGTGAGGCACCCTCTGCCTCATCCCTCTACGTCACTTGGCTGGCTACTTCAGATTTGTTAAAGATGATATGTGAGTGTCATAATGCTCATAAAATTTTTAAGGAAGAACTATTTAATCTCTCTTTATGTAAAAAAACTTGAGACGTTGTGAAAAGGAAGTTAGGAAAAGCAAAGCTGATTAGTATTTAAATCTTCAGTTTACTTGTTTTAGCAAACCCAATGAAAATTGAAAAATCTTTAAATGAGTTGTTGGGTAAAACTAAAACTAAATCAATGACTTCTTTAAGGGCTTCAGTTGGTGCTCTTGTAGATCCTTTAGAAATGGCAGGGGAATTGAATCATGCCTTTTGTTACTTAACTAAATATTTTGTGAGATTTACTTTAGGCAATTATACTTCTGAAGATATTTATAATAGTTCATTGAACCCAGGCTTTAAGTTTCATGAGATTTCTTTGGTGGAAACTGCAATACAGCTTAATCAGATGAATTTAGGGGCTTGTAATGTGGATGACCAAATTGATTTAAAATTATTTTCTTTGGTGTGGGATCTTATGGTTTTCCTTTGAATGTTTTGTTTAATTTTTCTTTGTTCACTGGTACAGCTCCTGGTTTTTGGAAGCAGGTGACTGTGACACCTAGTTTTAAATTTGGTGATAGAACTTTAGCTAAGAATTACATACCCTTTTCCTTATTATCCCCATTGTCCAAGGTTCTTGAGAGGATTGTATTAGATCAGTTAAAAGATTATTTTGAGCATAAAAATGTCTTGATACCTTTTCAACATGGCTTTAGACCTGAACATATTACCTTATCCACTTTAGTTGAAATTACTGACTTCCTTGAAATGATGCTGGACAAAGGTGACATGGTTGCTGCAGTTTTTTTTTAAACTTGTCAAAGGCTGTTATTTTGGTTTATTTGTTCCTACCTGTATTAAAGGATGACTAAACATGTTAATTTTATAAAACGACACTGCAAAAATTGGAACTCTTAGGGGTAGTATAATTCCTTTCCTTTTATGTGCTGTGCTACTTGTAATCCAGAATCACCATTTTATACAGTTTCATCATGTTCTTAAAAATACAGAAAAAAAATAACAGCCAGTGACAGGATAAAACAACTATTATTGGTCCATAAAAAACAACATTTGCAAGGTTTCAAACAACAGTTGAGGAAGAGATAAAATATGGTACAGAATAATTTAAGGTAACAGCATATGAGCAAGCATGTCTAGTACATAAGCAACTAGTAAAGATCCTTGAAAATTAAATAGATGGGTGTGGGAGTCAGTGCTTAGCAACAAGAGTGATGGGGGGCAATAAAGTTAGAAGAAGTCAGAAGCAAGATCATTTATCAGTGAATCTAAGGTAGTGGAATACATTTCTTTGGAAAATAGAGTGTGACTTATAGACCCTGATATGAGAGGGCAAGGAGTTCCAGGATTTAATGGTAACGTGAGCAAATGTCTGTATACAATACTGTAAATAGCGTACAAAATCACAGCAGTTGTTGAAGAGTAAGTTAAGGTAATAGTATATGAGCAAGCATGTCTAGTATGTAAGCAACTAGTATGGACTCTTGAAAATTAAATGGGGTTGCAAAGGAAAAAAAACAAATGTGAACTTTTGTGTAAAGAAAATGGGTTGGTTATCGGTCTAGAAAAAAAATGGTCATTTTTTTGGCAATAAATGTAGATTATTACCAAGGTTATAATCAATAAGGAAAAAATAGTGACAGACAAATATTATGACTACCTTGGTTTACATTTCTACCAAAATATAATTTGGAAAGAACATCATACATTGTTAATTTTCAAAATGAAATCAGCATCAAATGTACTGAAAATGTTTAATTCAAAATTAGGAAAAGCATCAATCCAGGGCATTTTAAAAGTTTAAATGCAAAAATAAAATCAAGCATTTTGTATGCCTTGGAGGTTTGGGGTAATGCCAATGTAATGGACCTGGAATTTATAATTAACAAACTATACCGTAGTATCTTAATGGTACCTCAGTCAGTCCCTGCAGAGGTTCTGCACTCAGAACTGGGTGTTTCCTCACCTGGTAAAGGTGATTGTATTGGTTGACACACATGGCACTCCAGACATTACCTCATGGGTTGTAACCCCACCTGATAGGCTAGTGATGCACATGACTCAGGATCAGATTTCTCCCCTATCCAGGTCCCAGAAGCCCCTGCTCTCCAGTTGGAATCTTCCAAAGCTGAAAATAAGGTTAGTGAAAACAGAACACCAAGAAATGACCCCCATACCAGGAGATATTGTAATAGAAATAAGGCAAGTATACACGGAGATAAATGAAATCGGGCTAGGGCTCTAATTTATTCCCCTGACAATAAAATCTAGACTCGATCCCCTAAGGGGTCGATGGTGGACATCCTGGATGTGAATGCATGAAATAAACATTCAGTTCAATGTGAGGTTATCTGCCCTAGTCTGTACACCTCTGACTACTATGTCGGGTGGGTCGTGAGTGCCATGGATGTCAACCAACACAATCACCTTTACCAGGTGAGTAAACACCCATTGTGATTGGTTGACATCCATGGCACTCCAGACATTATCTCATGGGTAGATAAGAAGCAGTACTGTATAAGAGGGAGGGAGACAAAGTGGTCTAGGGGCGGAAGGAATCGGTGTTGGAAGTGGCCACAGAGAGGACTTGAGTTGCAAAGGTAGGTTGCAATTGGGACAGGTGATCTAGGTGATAGTGTCTGGCAAAGGTGTGGATAGAGGTCCACGTGGCTGCCATGCAGATGTCCTCTGCTGACACGTTGGCCCTCTCCACCCAGGATGTGGCTACCGCACGAGTGGAGTGAGCCTTGATACCCCGGGGAGGTACCTGCTGCTTCGCCAAGTAGGCCTCCTGGATAGTTCTCCGCAACCAGCCAGCGATGGTGGTCTTGGAGGCTGCTTTCCCCTGTCTCTGTCCCTTTGAGACTATGAACAGTCTCTCTGTCTGTCGGATAGGTTGCGTCCTGGATAAGTAGGTGGCTAGAGTGTTGCCCATGTCCAAGCTTTTAGGGGCAGTAGCATCTCCTGAGTGGGAGTCTCCCTGAAAGGTGGGTAACTTGATACTCTGTTCCCTGTGGAAGGGGGAAGAGACCTTGGGTCGAAAGGCCGGGACAGTCCGTAGGCATAATCCATGGGGCGTGAACACCGTGTAGGGTTCCCTGCAGGACAGAGCACCTAACTCCCCGATTCTGCGGGCTGAGCATATTGCCACAAGGAAGCAGGTCTTTAACCCAACCCAGAACAAATCTACATTTTGGAGGGGTTCGAAAGGGGCCGAGTTGAGGGAGTCCAGCACCAGGGGAAGGTCCCAGGGGGCGGCAGTTGGGTGTACTCATGGCCGTAGCATCTCAGCCGCCCTTAGGAAGTGCAAGGGGTGTGGGTGAGCCCCAGGGCTGTGTCCGTCTATGGGCCCCACAGCTGCTCCAATGGCTGATAGCTGTACCCTGAGAGACAAATGAGCCAGACCCCTATCCAGTCCTTGCTGGAGAAATAACAAGATAGTGGGCATGTCGGTGCATTCCGGGTCCATCGCCCAATCATGGCACCATCTGGTGAACACTGCCCATTGCCTGCTGTAGGTGGAGGTGGTTGATGAGCATCTGGACTGCAGCATTGTAGCAATGACTGAGTCATGGTAGCCCGCGTTCCTTAGTCTTCTCCTCTCAGGAGCCATGCTGTGAGCTTCAGGGTCCCGGGGTTCAGATGTAGGAGTGGACCCTGATTCAGCATGTTGGGATGGTAGGGCAGTCTGACGGAGGCCATCGTCATCAAAAGGATCATGGCAAACCACGTCCTCCATGGCTAGTAGGGAGCTACCAGTATGATGGTCCATCTCGAGGAATGAATTTTGGTCAGTACCTGAGGTAATAGGGAGAGAGGGGGGAAGATGAAGGAGCGGTCCTGGGACCAAGGTTGTGACAGGGAGTTGGTTCCCCATGACTGGTTGTCCCTGCACCTCAAGACGTAGTCCCTGACCTGTGTGTTCTGAGCCGTGGCCATGAGGTCCGTGGGGATAGGTCCCCAGGTGTCCTGTATCATTTGAAAAAGGCTGGTGTGGAGATGCCACTCTCCTGGGTGAATTTTCTGCTGGCTCAGCCAGTCTGCTCGAATGTTGAGCTTTCCAGCGAGGTGGACCATGCTGAGGTGAGCGAGGTGTGTCTGGGCCCAGTTGAGGACCCTTGCTGCCTCCCTCAGCATTGCTCTGCTTTGGGTGCCTCCTTGTTTGGCGATGTATGCCACCGTTACCCAGTTATCAGATCGGATCAGGACTGATTGTCCCAAGATGGCGGATTTGAAGGCTGTTAGTGCATGGTAGACTGCCCGCATCTCCAGGATGTTGATTGATAGCCTGGACTCTGTGTGGGTCCATAGGCCCTATGCTGTCCTGTTAGCCAGGCAAGCACCCCATCCCTGAAGACTCACATCTGTCTCGATGGAGACCTGGGAAGGGCCTCCAGTGGGACACCCTGATGGAGTGTGATCTGACTGTCCACCAGGTTAGCGACTTTTTCACCACTGGGGGTTAAGGGAGGAAAGTCCCTAGGTTGTGTTCATCTGGGGATCCCCATCTGAGGACGTGGGTCTGTAGTGGCTGCATGTGCCATCTGGCCCATGGGACGAGGTCGATACATGAAGCCATGCAACCTAGTAGCTGTGCTAGGTAGCCATGGATGCCCGACGGCTGGCGCGAACTGTGCATGCCAGGTGGAGCAGGTTGAGGATCCTTGCCTCGGACGGTCTTGCCCACCCCTGAGCTGTGTCTAGGCTGGTGCCTAGATGCTCTATTTGTTGTGTGGGCATTAGGTGGCTCTTGTCCCGGTTCACTACCCAGGCATGTTGCTCTAGAGCCCTTAGAGCTAGGATGGTGTGATGGAGAGAGGTCTCCCTGGAACGTGCCCGGATCAGCCAGTCGTCGAGGTAGGGGATGATGTCGAGACCCTGTTCTCAGAGTCTGGCTACTAGTACCACCGACACTTTGGTGAAGACTCTCGGGGCAGAAGAGAGTCTGAATGGTAGGGCCAGGTATTGGAAGTGTTGGCTGAGGATGTGAAACCGGAGGTACTGTCTGTGGGCTGACCTGATGGGTATGTGGAGGTATGCGTCCTTGAGGTCTATGGACATCAGGAAATCGCCCACCCGAAGACTGTGAAGTGTTGACCTCAGAGTGTCCATTTTGAATGTCTGGGGCACCACGTGTTGGTTTAGGTGCTTGAGGTCCAGGATCGGGAGGAGGTCTCCATTCTTCTTTGGCACAAGGAAGAAGATGGAGTAGACTCCTGATCCCTGCTCACGTGGTGTTACTGGCTGGATTGCCCTGTTGTCGATCAGGTCCCACAGGATCTGTTGTACCTGATGAGTGGTGGCCCTCTTTTTTGACACCGGTGAGGTGATGAACCTGTGTGTCAGGGGAGTCCCCGATAACTCTATCGAGTATCCCTTGGACACGACTTCGTGAACCCATCTGTCGGAGGTGGTGTGGAGCCACTGGTGACTGAAGAGCGCTAATCTTTGACCCACGGGAGGGGAGCGCCCTTGTTCTAGGGAGGTCTGGCGTGAGCAGTCATTGCGGCTTGCCTCACTGGGCTCTGCCTCTTCCTCCGAATCTCAAGCCACGGGCTTTGAAGGATGAGGTGTAGTAGGAGTGGGTGGAGGGGGCATGAGGTGAAGTGTAGTGGCTTCTACCTCGAAAGGAAGTGGTCGGTTGAGTGTCCCTGCAGTTTTGATATGACCTCTGGCTCCCCCGAAATCTCCGCCTATTGGCGGGGAGACAGGAGTGCCTACTCTTGTTTCTAAGGAGTTCCTTGCCCTCCTTTTTCTGTTTCAGGAACTCTAAGAGACCCTCCCCAAAAACATGTTTGCCCTTCAAAGGGAGATTTTGCAGTAAGGTCTTGGACTCTTTGTCAGCCTCCCATAACTTAAGCCACAAAGCCCGTCTGGCTCTGTTTGAGATAGCTGTGCCCCTGCGTTAAGTTCTGAGGGTGTCAACAGCCATGTCGGCTAGGTACCTTGCCGCATCGATGGTGCACTCTAATAGCTCTGTCTCTCTGGATTTGGGGTTGGCCTGCTCAAGGAGCTCCTCCAACCAACGTATTTGTGCCCTTGCTGTGTAGATGGCTGCTGTGGATGCTCTCACCGCCATGCCTTCTGTTTCGAAGGCCTTCTTTAACATGTCCTCGACCCTCTTGTCTTTAGGGTCCTTTAGGGAGATTGTTCCACAGGGTAGGATAGTCCGTCTGCTGAGGGCGGCCACCTGGGGGTCGACCGTTGAGGCGGAGCAGCAGGTGTTTGCTTTGTCCTCCTGAACAGGGTACATGCGGTCCAGGTTTCTTCTGTTGGGCATCCGGCCTGGGTCGGCCGATTGCCACTCCTTGTTGACAATGTCCTCGATGGCTGGACAGATGGGAAGGACTCTCGAATGGTGGATCTCTGCTGGATCAGGGGATCTAGCTTGGATTGAGGTTTGTCTTCCTCCATTTCTAACCCCATGGTGGTCTTGATGATCTTGATGAGGCCTGGAACCATGTCGAAGGAACATAGCTTGGAAGTAAGCGATGGAATGGCCTGTTGCTCCACATCTTCTTCATCGGAGATGGCCCCATCTTCCTCTTCCAGTAGGTCAGTGTCTTCCCTGGTGTCAGGTTTGTGGCTATCCAGGCTAGGTTCCGTCAAATCCATGCTATCTTCATTGGCCCCTTCCCCTACATCTTGTTCCAGAGGTGGGTTCGCAGGTAATCTCTGTTGGGTGAGGGACTCCAATTTTTCCATCACCTTCAGTATAAAGTTCTGCTGACTCACCATCATGGCCATGGTCACCTGTTGGTTCTGCAGGAGAAAGGTGCCTGGGTCCAACCAAGATGAGCCACCAGGGCCTGGGTTGCTGGGGCCCATGGTGGTGGACTGTCCCAAGGATAGATCGTCGTCATCATGGAGACAAGCGGGGCACAGGGAGCCAGGGGCGTGGGGAAGGAGGTTGGAGCTGCACGCTGTGCACTTCTTGGCCTTGACCATCTGGGAAAGACAAAGACGAAGCATTACCATGGGTGCCAATTGGGCCTGCACTGGGCGGTGGGGCCCTGATAGGCTGCACAGACGCGCTCTGTACATAGGATAGAGAGAGAGAGAGAGAGAGGTAAGAAGGTGTGTGATGGCCTCAAATGGGGGTCGCTGTGGTGAGGGACCCACATGGAGGCTGAGACTCTGGGGATCACTATAGAGAGGGACCCCAGATGGTAATGTTGCTGGTGGCTTACATGGGCTGCTGTGGGAGGAGCCCATATGGGTGTACAGGGAACACCAGCCTTCTGTTTCCGAAATATATATATATTTTTTTTTTTTTGTGTGTGTGATGTCCAAGAAACAGGGGGGGAGGAGTGAGGCATGCCTGGTCTCCTGGAGCTAGTTCGGCATCCTCCCAGCTGGGAGAAGGACATTAAGGCCTCCAAGAATAGAGGGCCTCCTGTCTAACTGTGAGGGGGAGCTGGACCTGCCCCCTATTCCCGCTGACTCATTAGGTCCCCCCCCGTGGTAACACTCCTGTTCCAGGAGTGGCTTGTAATTGTAAGGGGAGGATAGGCGCACGTAGGCCATCGTGATGGAGCTTGGCCCGTGAGAGAGGGACCCTTCCCCTGCAGACTCCTGGCATGGGGACCTGGTGGAGAGGGCCACAGAGCTGGAGGACCTTGTGGTCCTATCTTGAGAGTCAGGGTCCCCGTAGGCACCACAGGCCCAAGAGTAGGAGGAGAGGTAGGCAGGCACACCAAGCCACGTGGCCAGGGGGGAGATCTGAAAAGAGCTGAGGCCTCACACCACACCCGGGGGTAGAGGAAGAGCAAGAGGGCGATGAGCAGAGCTGCACCTGAGGCTGACTTCAGGGGAGCAGTGGGAGCATGCTCGGAGCACCGCTACATGGCTGCCGAATGGGCCTCTAGGGGAGTAGGCCTAGATGGCGAGGACTGGGCTGGAGAGCGCAACCAGGGAGGAACCAGGGCCCAACGGTGGAGGCGGATGTGAGAACGGGTGGAGAGAGCCAGCCTGCCGCCCGCTGGAAATAGCCCCATAGGTGGACCTCCTATGACCGATAGGAAGGTAGGGATGCAGGAGGAGCACCTTCCTGGGCTCAGAAGAGGCCTGGGGGGGAGGGAGTGGAGCAATGTGGCTGAAATCCGGGGGCACTGGTCACAATTCTGTACTTCGGTCGCTAAGCAGGCGAGGGGGAAATAGGGCAGAACCTGCAAGAGTTCTGCAGGCTCTCCAGGAAAAACTCGAGGAGGGACTTGTGAGCGCCCTAGGTGACTCGACCAGCAACAAACAAATTGGCAGCATGAAACCATAAGGAGCTTGTTTCAACAGAATAAGGCCCTCTTGGGCAAAACTCGATATCTAGACATCGAGGCAGTCTCAAAGCTAAATAAAACCAACAAATCGGCAGCATAAAGAACCATAGGAAGCTTGTTTCAAACATAATAAGGCCCTCTGTTAGATAAACCCCTACAACTACGATAAGGCAAGAGGTTCTCCACGGGATTCCAATGGAAGACAATTTAAGCGTTAGCTCTTTATATTTATGCCTGATTTGCTTCATTGCTAGTTACTGGGATTATGTAAGCTTGAACAATTACAATTTAAAGGGCTTACCTTAGTAATTAGGACAGCAGGGACCCGGTGTGCTAGCCTGATCAGATGCAAAGTTTGAACTGGAGAGCAGGGGCTTCTGTGACCTGGATAGGGGAGAAATCTGATCCTGAGTCATGTGCATCACTAGCCTATCAGGTGGGGTTACAACCCATGAGGTAATGTCTGGAGTGCCATGGATGTCAAACAATCACAATGGTACAATTTTGCCTTGAAACTTTAATATTAGAAAGAAGTATAAATTTTATTAAGAGCCTTTTTCATTTACCAGAGACCAGATTGCCCCTCGGATTTGTCTCCCCAAACATTTGTCTGATACAAAGGGAACTGTTTCCCAAGGGTCTTGGCCATTTACTAATAGAATTATGTTTAAGACATTTACAGGACATATTTCTCCAGGTTAAAACCAGGATAAGGGATGCCACAATGACAAAGGACTTAAGAAGAATATTGGAACTCAAATACTACAAGTGGTTTAAGCAACTAAAACAAACACATTGATTATAGATCTACTTAGTTAAAGTAACTATTTCACTTCATAGGAGACTTATCACGAAATAGCATATGGAACTTTTAAAGGCAAATTACATATTATTTAGACAAAAAAGAGACAGTGTTGCCACCCTTCTTTGTGGATGTGGATATTTAGTTGAAGATGACTTGAAGCACGTCATCTTGCTTTGTCCCAGGTATGAGACCCATAGAAGCAAATGGCGCTGGGATATCCTTTCTTACACTGATCTCCCTCCTGACCTGTTAATAGTTTATTTATTCAATAACATGAATCCATTGATTTTGGAAAAATTTGTAAAATTTTCATCACAATTTTATTTATAACTGAGATATTGATTAAATTATGTCCTTTCAAGTTGTTATAGAGATATTTAGAAGATATGTAGATCTCTGTATTCACTTGCATGCAACCTATGTGGACATAGAAATTTTACAGTTTTAAGGATTGTATATGAACTTGTGATATTTGTATTGTATGCACTTTTAAACAATTTGTAATGGCTTATGCTGATCAAGACAAATCTTTTGACTTTGATTTTGACCTAATCAGGGGACTCTACCTTAAAGTGCTACTGGTGCTAACCCTAGCTACACCATATATGGGTGAACTTCGCATAGAGGTACCTGTATCTGTCCAAAGCAATTGCCCAACCCAGATGAAACCTACAGTGCATGGTTTGAGAATCATCTTTAGCTTATACTCTAGCTGACACAGGCCTGCTCACCTATGCATTACTGGTTTATCTTTATTTGTTAATACTTTGCTAGACTGGAGCTACAGTATTTCAACTGTGAAAATGATATGCTGCTAATTCTACTGGCTCAGTTACATCATCATAATAATGATAATATTTTTATTTGTATAGCGCAATTCAGACATGAAAACGCTTTACATATGAAACATCATAAAACAATCCAATACAATCACATAAATACATCAACATCAACTAAAATTCTTGCAATTCCTTAAACATCAAATATTAAAAGCCTGTTTAAATAGATGAATTTTTAAACTGGTCTTGAAGCTCTCCATGGTCCTGCACTCTCTAATCTGATGAGGTAGAGTTCAACAGGGATGGCACCATGAACATAAAGGCCCTGGCACCAGATGTCTTCAACTGCACCCTGGGAACCTCTTACAATCCCTCATCACTTGAGCTGAGAGGCCAGCCAGGGCTGTAAGGAACCAGGAGCTCTTACAGGTAACTCAGTCCCAGTCCATGAAGGGCTTTGTAGGTCAAAAGACCAACCTTGAAGGTGGTCCGCCACTCTATAGGCAGCCAGTGCAGATCACGCAGCATGGGGGTAATATGACTGGTATGCAAAGTCCCAGTCAATAATCATGCCACAGCATTCTGCACCAGCTGCAAGTGGCAGACATCAACTTCCAGAAGCCCCAGGTATAGGGAGTTTCAGTAGTCAAGGCATGAGATCACAAAGGCATGGATCAACATGGGCAAATCATTGGACGGAACAATTTGCCTAATTCTGGTGATGTTCCTAAGATGGTAAAAGTAAGACTTGATGGCTGCTGACACCTGCATCCACAGTGTCAGCCCATCATCAAGTACCACCCCCAGATTATGCACCCATTCATAGGTGGGCAGTTGTACATCATCGAGCCAAAGCCCAGAAGGAAACCCCACCACCGACCTCTCTATCTGGTACCCCAGGTCCACAACTAAAACCTCAGTCTTCCTGGAATTCAATTTCAACCAGCTGAACTTCATTCAGTCATGGATTTCTGCCAGACAGCTGTTAAACATCAAGACCACACTATCCTGGTCGGGTGCAAAAGACAGATAGAGCTGTGTATCATCTGCATAGCAGTGACACCTCAGCCGATATCATCTTACAATGTCTCCGAGAGGCAGCAGATACACTGTGAACAACATGGGGGACAGCACCAAGCTCTGAGGGACCCTGCATGGCAAAGAGAATGGCTCAGAGGAAAAAGTCCCTGACACCACCCTCTGAGACCTGCCAGCTAGGAAAGAATGGAACCATCTGTGAACTGGACCAGCCTGGCCACAGATAACCCTCAGGTGCTGTAAGCATGTGGGTTCAATAACAGACACCAGTCACAAAAATAAAGTGCATAAAACATGCTGGCATAGCGTTTATCATTTTATTTCCAGAAAAAATAATAAAATAAAAAAACTATTTACAGAAAAGAAATAGGTTAACTTTCACCAAAACAAAAGTAAACAAAAAACCAGGCAAGTCTTGCAGTCAGACTCCCTGCTCTTCTCAGTATCCAATACTTCCAAGCTAGTGTGTAGGCATTCACACTTCCATTCCTTCACCTGATCAGAAGATACTGACCAGTCTCCTTCCTCTCCCTATCTGACAAGGTCTTCTGGTGGAGGCCTTATGTAGTACTCAAAAGAGGCGGGGTTTAAAATTGGCTCCACCTACTCTCTGACATCACCTCCATTTGGTTGCTATAAAGACAGCCATTTCATGGGCTGCCAACCCTATAAGAAGGGCTTCCCAGACGACTTTATCAAGGTAAGTAAACCATAATAGAGAAAAGAGAAGTAACCTAAATATTAAATATAAAGAATCTAGAATCTTTAACCAAGGGCAACAGATGAGGGGCGCGCTCCCTATCTTGTTTCCTTGTAAGGTTCTAGATTCTTTAATAAATAGCCAGTTTGATGTTCTAGTGCAAAACCCAAAGGAAAAGAACATTTTTTTATTTATAAAACACATTGATCTCCTATTTGCATACTGTAATTCTAGGTAACAGAGTTTTTACTGTGTTTATTTAACAAATGTTGGGATTCCCCAATTGCTGCAATTCTCAGCCAACAGCTGTTCATTTTTCAGCCTTTTAACAGAAAGGCAACACCTTCTTTAAACAATTACAGCCCCTCTTGAATGAATATAGACACTGCAGGGCTTATTTCTTTATGCCCTCAGTGTCTTTGCATAAATTCAGCTCCTTTTTATTTCCTTGGAGTGAGCACCAGAACAGGACTTCAGAGTTACTTGCTAGGGAGCGTAGCACTGCTCCATAGCAACCTTTTCTTTACTGGTGTAAACCCTCTGCATAGAAAGTGTGGGGGGTGGCTCCTTTAGCAACATACTTTTGCTTAGTCTGAATTTTCTAACAAATGCTTTTAAGGGCAATTACACTTTATATTAAAGCCTATTATCAAAACTACTATCAAGATGTACAAACTAGAATTGGATAACACAGACAGTAAAGCTTTAAGAATTGCCAGGTTGGCCACCCTGACAAGAAAATTAGTATAGATAGGAAGTTAGAGGAGTAGACAGGAGAGAGTGAAAATGAAAACAAAAAGGGGGTCATCTTGAATTTCTCTTCTTTTTGAAACTTTTTTATTTTCTGCATAACAGGACCCTGTTACAGGTGCTTGAGCAGAACTCCATGATCCACAGTGTCAAATGCTGAAAAGAGATCCAGAAGTACCAAGATGGAACAGCGCTTCTGGTCTCTTGCCATCAGGAGATCATTGAGCACCTGAACCAGAGCAGTCTCGGTACTATGTCTCTTCCAGAAACCTGATTGGAGAGGATTGAAAACATAGTGGATGGTAAGATGGTTCTCCAGTTGCAGTGCAACCACTTTCCCAATCAACTTCCGATGAAGGGAAGGTTAGAGATGGGTCTGTAGGTTGCACAGATGTTTGGGTCTAAAGAAGCTTTCTTAAGAAGTGGTGTCACCACTGCCTCTTTCAGGGAGCTAGGTAACTCTCTAAATGCTTTGGAACACCAAACAATCTCTGCAAGGATCGGGCCGATGGTCTCCATACACCCTAATAATAAGCATGTAGGGCCTGGATCCAAACAATAGTATGTTGACTGCAAATTCTAGACAATCTGAATGATGTCCCCTATCTCCGGCCAGTCAAAAGATATCCAAGAAGACCAAGGGGAGGTGACCATACACCGACCACCACTAACCGCCGTAGAGGGTGCTGAACAGATTTCGACCCTGATGTCAGCCACCTTATTCGCAAAGAATTGAGAAAACTCATCACACTTATCTTGTGAAAATACTCCTCTAACCTTTAGACAGGTTGGGTTGCACAACCTGTCCATGGTTCGAAAGAGCTGAGCCAGTTGGTTTTGAGTGTCAGCTATCTCACTGGACAGGAACTCTGCCTCTTATGTGAGATTGCTGATTGATAGCTTTGATAGTGGTCTATCAATCTAAGATGGTTGGCCTCGAGGGTCATTCTCCACCAGAAATGCTCTAACCTTCGGCCAACCCGTCTCAACTCCCTCAAGGTCCCATCAAACCAAGGGGACCAAGGGTGGAGAGAGCGAGAGGGTGAACACGGACTGGGGTGATAGCATCCAGAGCATCAGTAATAGCCTTATTATAGGCAAGAACTAGATTCTCTGGATCCTCACCTGCTCTTGGAACTCCTGATAGGTCTAATAACAACAAGAGACCCTCTGGGGTTATACCCCTCAATGGGCGGTATCTGACCATCTCCATAGGGGTAGGCCTATAAAGGGGGCTGGAAATTGAATCTTATTGAGTAGTGATTGGACCACATGGCTGACTCCACCACCAAATCGGAGGACTCGATCCCCAGGAGGAAGACCAGATCAAGTGAGTAACCCTGATTATGAGGAGCAGAGGCAACTACCTGTGTGAACCCCAATGGAGACATAAGATGGAGGAAGTCTTGACCAAACTGTGAGAGTTCATCATTGACCCAGGCATTGAAGTCACCCAGGACCATCAGCCTGGATGACTCTAATGCCACATCGTCGATGAAGTCTGCCACTTCCTGCAGGAACAATTTCTCACCCCTGCATGGATGGTAGATGAGAATGATCCTGCAGCCCACACCTGCTACTATGGTAAACTCAAATGATCTGGCCACCTCTACTACTACTACACCAGTAAGGCCCCATTCCAATCTAAAACAGATCCCCCGCCTCTGCGGTCCGGTCTCGAGTGATGTGTCACTGAAAATCCAGCTGGGATCACTGCTTCCAGAACGTGGCCCACGTTGTCATCAAGCCAGGTTTCGGTGATGCAAGCCAGGTCTGCTCTCCCAACAAGATCAGCAATAATTGCTGTCTTGTTTCTAATACACTTGGCATTGCATAGCATCACTCGAGTTGGATGGGATTCCGGGGCTGACTGAGTTATCTTCCCAGAAATGCAGGAGCTCTTGGGTATGGTAACCAGACATGGTGAACTATGATCTAGAGAAGATTTCATCCCAGGGTGTCTCCTGTACTGTACAACCCAAATACGGCAGCCTCTCTCTCCCCCACCTTGAAGTCCAAGACCCCCAATCCACTTCTGTTTTCTACTAACAATGCCTAAAGCCCTACATCGGTTATAAACCCATGCAGGGAGAGGAGGAGAATAAAAGGGCCAGAGGTCCCGGAGTTCAGCAGGAGAGCAGTGCCTGACCGGGAGACAAACAGGCCAACATATCTTCCATCAGCAATAGCCTGAATTGCCCCACCTTGTAAAAAAGGTATAAATCAAACACAATTTATCCTACACTAAAAATTTCAACCCTCCCCAAAGTTTTCAACTAATAACAAAATAAACTAAAAAACTCCAAAAGAAACTTTATATAATATTAAAGAAATACTAAATATTATGCCAAATTTGGTACACTGGAGTTCTTGGACCCAGAGTTCGGGGCAAATTACCGACCTATCTCTAACCTTCCTTTTTTTGCAAATGTAGTAGAGAAGGCAGTGGCGCTTCAGTTGGAAGAGCACCTCATGACTCATGAGTTGTACGAACCTTTCCAGTTGGGGTTTCGGGCTAGGCATAGCACAGAAACCACACTTGTTTGGATGTTGAATGATGTCTTCAGGGCAAGAGATCGAGGGGATAAGACAATTCTTGTTCTCCTAGATCTATCTTCAGAATTTGATGCTGCAGACCATTGTGTGTTGCTTGACTACCTTAGGGAGCTCTTTGGACTCACCAGTACTGTCATCAACTGGTTTGAGTGATTTCTTACTAACAGAAGGCAACGGGTTGTGATGGGGAATTCCTCCTCCACCCCTAGCGTCCTATCTTGCAGAGTTACTCAGGGATCAGTACTAGCACCAATGTTGTTTGCAGTGTACATGCTACCCCTGGGAGGGCTCATTAGGAAGTATGGCTTGGGTTTTCATTGTTATGCTGATGATACCCAGCTATACCTTTCCTTTGCCCCAGGAGCATCCAACTCAGTGGATATGCTTAACAGCTGCCTTGCTGAGATTAATGACTGGATAACCTCCAGCTGGTTGCGACTGAACCCCGATAAGATGGAGGTATTGGTGGTGGAGGCGAACAGAGTGCATGATAGGATGGCCTCTGAATCAGTGACTGTACTTGTTCTGGGATCTGTTTCATTGAAGACCTCCTCTTGGGTGCGTAATCTTGACGTCATTCTGGATAGGAATTTGACTATGGAGGCGCAAATATCCTCCACGGTCCACTCCTGCTTTTTCCATCTCAGAAACTTTGCCAGGATAAAGCCCCTTGTTCCGCCTCTGGACCTCCCCACCCTGATACATGCCTTAATTACATCAAGGCTTGACTACTGTAATGTGCTGTACCTCAGGGTTTCAGGAGGATCTCTCCGCAGACTGCAGCTAGTGCAGAATGCAGCTGCCTGGATATTTACTGGGCAGCAAAAATGTTGCCATATTACACCAGTGTTGCATGAATTGCACTGGCTGCCAGTTAGGTGAAAGATCCTTTTTAGGGAGGGGTCTTCTAACCTATAAGGCTCTACATGGGCCGGGCCCTGGTTATCTATCAGATCTTCTTGTTCCTGCTCTGTCCATTCGCCCCCTCCATTCCTCCTGTATGGGTCCCTGGTGATTCCTAGAAAGAGGTTGAGATCAGCTGGCGACAGAGCTTTTAGTGTTGCCGCCCCCGTCCTGTGGAATTTGCTGCCCCCTTGAGTTAAGGGGACCCCTACCTTGGAGGCATTCAAGGCCTGCCTTAAGGCCCTCCTATTTTCCCAAGCATTTCAGGATTGAATTATTAATTTCTGATTGATTGCGTATGATGTGCTATTATTCTGCATTTTTTCTGAATATTTAAATGAGTTATGCATTCACGCGTTACTTTGAAGATGTGTTTATTTGTTTGTACAGCACCCAGACCCTCTGGGATTGGGTGTTTTAAAATAAATTTTGCCTTGCCTTGCCTTTCACTACTCCAGCTTAATTGTCCAGAAAAGTCATCTCCACTGCCTCTCACACAGAGGGGAAAAAATGTAGTGAACTAGAGTCCTTTCACCACTCCAGTTCAGTTTTCAAATGAAATCACCCCCACCACCTCTCACGTAGTGGGGGGGGGGGAGAGAGAGAACTAGCAGAGAATTAAACAAAAAATGAAACTTATTTATCACACAGTTGCAAGGAGTGTGGGGAAACCACCACAGAACAATCTGCCTTTCCGAATCACGGACCCTTCACAGAGCTACATACCAAAGTACAGGATCAAGTCAGATTCAACTTCCAGATAACATAGAATAATCCAATCAATCAAAATAATCAAGTCTACACCACAGCAGGACAGTTCTCGGTAACCAGGGAGAACAAAAAATTCAGATCAAAACAACAATCTTCTGCATGATCCAGGCATCAGAAGATATAACAGCAGACTGGGGTGTTCAAAACTAACCACTGAGGAAGGAACCTCCCCCCCTTCTACCAAGTGCACCCAACTCACAGACTACCCCTACCTCCCCACGATCTGCAGCTACAGTCCCCCATGGGACAATCCACAAGACAGCCCCATGGAGGACTTAGGAGAAGCCAAAACAAGCTAACAGCTCCCCAAGTGAGAGAAGGGTGACTCCCGGTCATAGAGAATGAGGGGTCCAATGACCCAGGGCACACAGAGGAGGTTCCCCCTCACTGCACCCAGATGCACTGATTCTGATTCCAGTCAAGTTTCACAGGCTTTACACAGGCACAGTGATTCCTAATCATGATATCAGGTGAAGCAGGAACTCCTTCTCTGTTCCTTTTGTGAACTACAGATAAGGACCAAGAGACCCACACAGAATCTGCTCAGGTAACAAAAAACACTCCAGAAAGCAATGATAGCTCCAGCAGTAACAGTCCCATGCCTCTGATAGAAGAATCTAACACTAGACTCCCAGACAGATCCTCCCTCGAGAGCACTAAAATCCCAGACACAAATTTTAGATCCACTGAACGACTGACCAAGCCAGGAAAATGGTAGAGCTAGACAGTCATGTGTGGCAGTCAGGCAGCAGGAAGCACTCCTACAAATAGTGGTGACTCCAACAGTAATAATCCCAGGTCTCCAATAAAACAATAACAGTCCCAGGCCTCCTATAGAAGAATCCAACACCAGGCTCCCAGACTGCTGTTATGTGGGACTGATAGGACCACTGAGGCAGAGGTTACTAAATCCCTGGACAACTGGCTGCATCCACCTATCTGTGGAGCTCCAGCAGACCCCAACAGTACCCTGAACTCCCAGCCCCTCTACCACCCTAATGCACATATACATGTGGTAAAAAAAGGGAAACTCAACAGCATTACTTGTAGTCTTCATGTTGACAGGATTGCTTACAAGTACAAACTATCCAGGAAAACAAAATAAAGCAAAAGAAAGAATTTGGGTCTGAAATATTACTTAAGGGCAACCAGGGGGTTCACACTTATTTCACTTCTCCTATCTGGTAATGCCCATCCTCACCCTGGCCAGTAGATAACTCTGGAACAGGTCCAAGGAGCCAAGGTAATTTAAATACTTCCTCAGTAAATATTAGGGATCTACTTGCCAAGTTTGAACAATTTGAAGCCTAGATGGTGTCAGTGTCACCTGACATAGTATGGTTAGTTACCCCATAAATACCTGATGCTGATGTCTCTCTTCCAGGATGTAATCTCCTTAGAGAGGATCACCTGGGAAAGTGAGGTGGGGGCTGCCTAATATATCTAAGGTCAGATTTGCAGGCCTCTAAAATTGAATTTAAGGGAAAGACTAGTGATTGAGAATATCTGGCTGTTAAATTTATTCTGGGTAGAGGTCACAAATCTCTTGTCTTCATGACAACATATACCACACCAGGAAAACAGCTTAAGGGCCTTGAGTCCTTTTCCAGCTATTACAAGCAATTTAATCAGAATTTGGAAATCATGGTCACAGGTGATTTCAACATCAGCTGGACCTCTAAGATCCCAGAACTGGGCACTGAGGCACAATCACAAGTCTGTTTCTAATCCAAATGGTCCCTGACAGCACTGACCCAAGTATAAAACTGGCACAAAGACCCTAATAGACTGGTTACTGGCAACTCACTCAGAAAGAGTCAGAGATGTCCTGATTCTATGGGACACCTTAAGTGATCACTCACTTGTGTAATGTAAGTGGGCTGTTAAACAGCCCCTCCCCATCGATTTATCTTTAGCCATGTTCTAAACAAGGCAAAGGTGTTCAGTTTTAAGATTAAAGTGGTTCAGATTTACTTGAGCTACCCGGATAATATTCCACATATTGATTCTTGATTACTGAGTTCATTAATGTTGCAACCAATTTGCCCCCACCCAACAAAGAACACAAGGTAAGCAGGAGGGCAACTAAAATGGTGCAGGGTCTGCAAGAGAAGCTGTATGAGGAGAGACTAAAGGAGCTTAATATATATACCCTTGAGGAAAGAAGGGAGAGGGGGGACATGATAGAAACTTTTAAGTACCCAATGGAATCCACAAAGTCCAAAAGGGTAGCATCTTTCAGAAAAAGAGACGTGCAAGAACAAGGGGACATAATTTAAAGATAGAAGGAGGGCAGTTCAGGGGCAATGTGAGGAAGTATTATTTAACAGAGAGGTGGTGGATGCATGGAACAGCCTTCCTGAGGAGGTTGTGGGGTCTAAAACTGTGGGAGAATTCAAGAATGCATGGGACAGACATAAGGCAATTCTTGTGGGGGGTAGGAAGAAATAGGCTGTTGGTTAACTAGGATCTGCGGCCTATCCTGTAGGTAGGGAAATGGGCAGACTAGATGGGCCAAGCGGTCCTTATCTGCTGTCAAAGTCTATGTTTCTATGTTTCTAAGCAGTACCCCCACAGGCTGTATCTCCACTAATCTCCTGGACCTCATAAATGAGAGGGAAAATTGGTGGTCATTAGCCACACCAGCAGGGTCACCAGTATACCTCCCCAAATTCACAAAATTTCCAAGAAATGCACAAAGAAGATAAGAATGGACAAAGCTGAATTCTTCCATGCTCAACAAACCCAAAACTAGTATAATAGCAAAATGCTTTGGAAAAATGTCTGAGCTCCTGGGTAGGGAAGAAATAAGTTACCAAAATGCTCAGGATTGATGGAAAAGAGTAGGATCTTAGACTCAACTGATATCACTAACAGATTTAATGTAGGCTTTACATATTTAAGATACCTTAGCCACCTGGCCCTTCACAGCAATTCTGAAATGGCTCTGATGTAGATCCAATCCAGCTGCAAGACCAGGACCCCTGTCACCCTAAATTCTACAGTTCTTCAGCTCAGTATCTGAAAAGAATACTTAAAATACATAAAAAAAAGTTGCTAGGCAAAATCTGGGTGGAAAAGACACTTAAGATATGAAACTTCTAACCATGTCACTGGATGAGTTAATATACCCTAGAAAAAAAAACAGCTTTTCCCTATGGCACTCTCAGTTCCAAGAGAAATGGAAAACCACACTGGTCACACCTACTGTATGTTCAAGAGTGGTCACTGATCAAACCAAGCAAACTACAGGATGATTTAAGTCCTCTCCCCTCTGTCCAATGGCCTTGAGAAAATTATATCTGACCAACTCTTGTCTTACTTGGAAAAAAATGGGTTTTACCTATGCCAACATGACAACAATGTTGTCAACATTCAGAATAGCTGCATTCCCTGATGTCTACAGGTGATATTTTCACCTGTCAGATATTGGTCCATTTTTCTATAGGGGGCTGCACACCCCAACCCCCCATGCGAGGAGCTGCACCCCCACTTCTATTGATTGTTAACTCCAAGTCAGAATTAACTCAAAATGGGGGTGAAAGTCAGCGAATGGGCTAAATTTTGCCGGTGGGTCTCCCACAGCAACATTTTTGAAACTTGTTGAAAATGTCGTTGTGGGGGAATTTCACAGATGGGGTTTCACCCTTCCATCGGCATACCAGAAATATGATGCACCCAGCAGCATGGATTGAGGAAACTATATAGAATCAATACTGCACTGCTTGAACTATATTCATGAGGCTCTGGAAAGCAGTGAAATGTTAGGAGCCATCTACATAGACCAAACAGAGGCCTTTCACCTTCTCAACCACAAGCTTTTGCTTAGCAAGCCTTATAGCCTAGGTTTGTCCGTGTACACAGCAGCTTGGTTCCAAAGCTATCCGTCAAACCATACACAGTGCGTAAAAAACAAGGATTTATTCTCTGATGACAGGAAAGTATCTATAGATGTGGCCCAAGGCTCTATTCTAGGCCCTCTACTAACTGACCTGTTTGTCAGTCACCTGCCAAATGCCTGTCAGTTTGCCAATGTACTCCTATATGCTGATGATGCAATTATCTACACTAAAATCTCTGATATAGGCAAATTAGCTCTTGACCTACAGTGCAATTTGGAACCTGTAGAAGACTGGTTCTCAGGCAATAGTCTGATCCTCAACTATAAGAAAACTATGGCCAAACTCTTGACAAGTTCACAACTGAAGAAGAAGGTACTATCTTTTGATATATGTATGCCAAGGGTTTAAAGCTTGAGCAAGTTACATAGATACATAGATACATAGACAGTGTCGGCAGATAAGGGCCTATGCCCCACCCAGTCTGCCCATTTGAGCTTGTAAGTTCAGTTTATGTTTTCCTAGAAGTCTGTTGCCCCTTACCCCTGACCTCCAGAATTCCTTTATGTCTATCCCATGCATTCTTAAATCCCGTGATTGTTTCATCCCCACCACTTCCTCTGGCAGGGTGTTCCACTTGTCCACCACCCATTCTGTGAAGAAATTCTTCCTCATGTTTCCTCTGAATCGTCCTCCCTCCAACTTCATCCCATGCCCTCTAGTCCTGGAACATCTTTTTTGCTTAAAAATAGTGTATTCCTGTACCCTGTTCCTCCCTGTGAGATACTTGCATGTCTCTATCACATCCCCTCTCTCCCTCCTCTCCTCCAGGGAGTACATGTTCAGTTCCTTCAACCTCTCTTCACAGGACTTGTGATGCAATCCATGCACCATCTTTGTTGCCCTCCTCTGAACCTTCTCTACCCTGTCTATGTCCCTACATAGGTATGGTCTCCAGAACTGTACACTGTACTCTCAGGTGGGGCCTCACTAGTGTCTTGTGTATAGCGGAATTATGACCTCCCTTTTCCTGCTGGTGATGCCCTGCCTATACATCCCAGAATCCTATTTGCTTTACCTGCTGCCTTGTCACACTGTTTCCTACATTGGGGTCATCAGAGATGATAACCCCAAGATCCCTTTCCTGCTTGGTGCATGCTATATCCTCACCCCCCAACTGATATATTGTGCCAGGGTTTTTGTGCCCCATATGCATTATCTTGCACTTCTTTGCAATAAGTTGAAGTTTTTAAATTCCTTGGGTTACTATTAGACAATACCTTATCTTTCTCCTGCACATAGACACTCTGGTACTGATGGGTAGCAGGAGAGTAGGAGGTAAATTTAGGAATCATAACAACCTCACTGCTAAAGCAAAACATTTGATTGTGTCTAGCTCCAAACTGAAACTCAATGACTATGGCCTCACTGTCTACATAAAGCAAGTGGCACTGTGTTGAACAGAATAACTGTGATTTGTAAAAAGGCCTGCTGATATATGCTCAGGTCTGATGAACTAACCCCCAGCTGTTCGCTGTACAACTAAACCAATTGACTACTACCATTTAGCAGAGTCAAGCATCAAACCTACCTGTTAGTGAAAAAGGCAATAATCGGTCTCACCCCTCCTTCATTAAATATACTGCTTCTGCTTCATTGTTACCCAATATAACACAGGAGTATGACAAGGAATACACTAGACCTACCCTTCCATGCAACTAAACAGGGACAGTGCTCCTTTGCAGTAAGGGCTGTCTGTTTGCTGAATTAATGCTGAACTCATTGTTTAACCTTCCCAATATTGCCCAATGCAACAGAACTCTTAAGCCATTACTCTCTGTACAGTTCTGCTGTAATTGCAAATAATTTTCCCGTGTTTTTTTTTTTGATGAGCTGTTATGTACTGTAAATTGCTTTGTTGTATTGTAATTCTTGTTTTACTTTATTGTACTTACCCTGACGTGGGACCTTATTACATGAGTACTTGTGCTCAAAAGTACTTTCCAAATAAACTAATGAATAAATAAAAATAAAATAAATTAATAAATAAACAAACAAATAAATAAATGATGTGCTCCTACCAGAAGGGCACATGGCAGAAAGGAGTTTACTGTGGATTCCCTTATACAACATTGTCCTTTAACAAGAACATTGTGCTTTGGAAGGACCATTCTGTCTAGCTTTGCAGAAATGGTGTGGCAAATGGTTTGTCCAAATGGAGTATCTCCAGAGCTCACAGGAGCACTTTCAGCCCAGAGCTCGAGAGAGAGTGTGTTGCTTTCTTTAATGCCAGCTGGAGGACAATCAATTTCCCCTATAAAGAGGTGTCCCCAGCCCAGAGGTAAGTGGCAGAGGACATTTCTTCAAGTATGTCCACCTAGCTAGGGGTATGAGTTTGCAACGATGCACTGAGATTTGGGTATTATCTTTATTATCAAGGTTCATAGAGTAACTTCAGGTTATAGCCCTATGCTTCTTGCAGAGGTGATTTCCATGCACTGTATGAATCAATGGGATTCTGATTTGTAGAAGTGCCTAACAATCGCTGCCTAACTGACTTTCTTTGCCAGTGATATTCACATTTAATTGCCATTGAGCATAATATGCCCACTTTGCAGTAGTGTGTATTTGTTATATGGAGTTTGACATCAGCTGTAGCACCATATTGAATCTGAAGAGCCCAGTAACTCCTTTAGAACATAATTATTTCCAAGTGCCTAGCTTTGACTGAAGTGTCCTTTCATTTAAAAGCCATGTAGTATGCGCTTGTGTCAGGGTTTTGTAACTATTTCCTATCTGAATGGAGGTTTCCTGTCATATTGGTATGAGTGGAGAGAAGAGAAAGACATGAATTAACCTTGACATCTGTCTCAGTATCTTCCTAACTAAATACCCATGCTGATGGACTCCCAAGAGGATGAAGTCTGATGCATAAATAAATCTAGCTTGCAGATTGACTATATTACAGTGTGTCTTGTCAAGTTATTGAATCAGTGTGCTTGTGGGAGCTTTTTAGACCTTATGTCCATTGTCTCACCACTTTATCTGCCTCAATGGGCTTTAGTTGGTTCCCCCTCATGGTGGGGCCCGAGGGCACCATAGTATCCAACTGCCAAGGGCCAACTACATATACTCAAACAAATTCCTGCCAGATCTGTGTGTCATTAGCTTGCATAATGTTGCTTTAAAAACTGAGAGATACTGTATATAGAAATGTGTTTGCTTTCATGCCTGTTCTTTATGGATGTGTAACTTTTTCTAAAAATATGGTGAATAGCTATACTGGGAATCCCCCCATACATTACTTGTCATTTGGTACTCAGTATTCAGACATAAAATTAGGTAAACGTAAAGAAAAAACAGATGCCTTTATCCATCCCCATGTACCTACTGTAGGGACATTGCTGTAGCAACTGCTCCTCATCCTCTCCCACCTCAAGTACTTTTCCCCTCCTTTCTCCTCCCATACAGTGATTTTATATGACATTTCAACATCCCCTTCTTTCAGAAAAAAGGGCAGTCATTTGTGACTAGGAGAGCTGTCAAGATAGCAGAGTTTCTAAGAGGGAGTTTTAGAGTAACATATTTCAGGCTCCATATAGTCACTGGCAGACCACTGGTACATTTTATTAATAGGTCTATGCATATGCAAATATGGGTTCCTGCAGGGAGAGTATATGAGGAAGCCTGTGCAGCAGGGATTTAGTCTGATTCTAGTTCTAGCGTTGTGAGAGTGCAGAGGTCCATGAGGACTCACCAGCCCCAGCCCAGCAAAAGGTATCATGGCCAGGAAGTTTAACTGTATGTTGAGAAGCCAGCTGGGCACCTCTTGAGTGAAGTGCATGATGGAGGGTATGTTTAGAACTATCCAAGCCTGGTGGCAGCATGTGAGAGTTACACATCGTGATTCTGAGATGGCAGACATGGAGGCAAGCATTTGGATTGTCTGGGTCCTTTAAACTGGATCCAGGCATGGGGGTCCTCATATGGGCTCCTACCTGGGACTGCAGGGTCAGTCAAGCTCATGAAATTGTGGCAGTTGATCTGCACCCAATAGTTCCTGCAGGGGTGGCTTGGTATATCCTGTACTTGGCATAGCCAGGAATAGGAACCCATCCCTTGATGCCTTTACAGATACAAAAAGCATGAGGAATTTCAGTTAATTGAGTTATTCCATAGGAGGACAGTGAGAGAATTCCTGAGGAAGGATAGAGATCCAGGTAGCACACCCTCAATTTCTGTAACCTAAAGACCCATGGGTCCTGAATTTGATGTTCCAGAAAATGGGTGCAGAGATGTAGAACTGGGTGAGAGAAAAGTTTAAGAAGTTTGAGAGTCTGGGATAATTCAATTCATTGAATACTCATCTGAGTAATAATCACTTGTAGATGTTCTAAGATGGGTCCTTGTGACAAGAAAATGCATTCATCTGTTGTAACCAGTACCGATGAGCCTCAGTAAAAGGAGATCTAAGAAAAGCCACAGAGTCTGTGTGGTTATTTATCATCAAAGTCAAATTATTCCTACCCCTTTGCTTCACCTTGAAGCTCTCTTGCAACTTATGTTCCTTTTCTCCCTCTATTCTCCCTCATCAACTACACCCCTCCAGGCAGCATACGTGTGCTTCAAAGCTCATTGTCAACTCATTACTTTTGATAGCAGGTGACATTGAACTTAATCCTTGCCCCATCAAAACTTTACCCTTGCAACTTCCCAAAGGATTGAAGGAGGCTCATTTAAAAATCCATAGCTTCCTCCCAAAAATATATTAACTACATCTTACCATGTTTACCCTTCGGCCAGATGTACTAGCCATATTTGAAACCTGGCTCTACTCTAAGGTCCAGAACTCTGCTGTAACTATCCCTGGATTCACCTTAGCCAGGCAAGATCACACATAAAGGAGCCATGGTGTTACAGTTTATATATCTACTAGGATCCAGTCTGTGACTGTTATTGCTGTCTCTTCCCCCTCTTCCTAAGAGATGCTCCTCCTTAAACTGACCCTTCTCTTCTCTATTTCCATCTTTATTGCTGATGTTTACTGTTGCTCTGGTATAGCTTTTGCTTTTGTTACTGAGCTCCTTTCCCCTGTCTGTTCTAACTCCTCCAGAGGTGAGCTGCTTCTCCTCGGTGACTTTAATATAAATTGGCTCACCCAATGCAAATAAACCTTGGCACAATGTACAGTTACTACCATTGAATAAAATGATTTCTGATCCCACTTGTTTACATGTGAAATATGTAAATCACTTTCTGTTAGACTGGGTCTTTTCTTCTCATCGCCACCATACCGTGCATGCTGATATCCTTCCTGATGCCCTCAGTGACCATCATATGATTTATTGTGTGTGTAAGATACATCGTCAAAAAGCCACCTCCCCCATCCCCAAATTCATCCATCACAGGTCCTTTAGGTCACTGGACTTGTCCTCTCTCTTAACTGATTTGTGGTCATCTGAGTGGTCCCCCATTTCTGCAGCCAGTAATATAAATCTTGTCCTGCAATATGTTCAGTCTACATTTATGGCTATATGCACTGGCATGCACTCCTGAGAAAAAACAAAGGCCCAGGGCTTCAGATAACTGTGTTTTGGAACATAGAAACATAGACTTTGACTGCAGATAAGGACCACTTGGCCCACCTAGTCTGCCAATTTCCCTACCTATTGGATAAGCTGCAGATCCTAGCTAACCAACAGCCTATTACTTCCTACACCCACAAGAATTGCCTTATGTCTGTCCCATGCATTCTTGAATTTTCCCACAGTTTTAGACCCCACAACCCCCTCAGACAGGAAGGCTGTCCCATGTGTCCACCACCCTCTCTGTGAAAAAATACTTCCTCACATTGCCCTGAGCCGTCCCCCCTCTATCTTTAAATTGTGTCCCCTTGTTCTTGCACATCTCTTTTTCTGAAAGATGCAACCCTCTTGGACTTTGTTGATTCCACTGAGGTATTTAAAAGTTTCTATCATGTCCCTCCTCTCCCTTCTTTCCTCAAGTGTATACATATTAACCTCCTTTAGTCTCTCCGCGTATGGCTTCTCTTGCAGACCCTCACCATTTTAGTTGTCCTCCTCTGGACTACCTCCATCCTGTCTATGTCCTTGCAGAGATGGGGTCTCCAGAACTGAATGCAGTACTCCAGATGGGGTCTCACCAACTGTCTGTACAGAGGAATAACAACTTCCAGTTTTCTGCTGGTGATGCCTCTCCCTATACATCCCAGTATCCCCCCAGCCCTCCCTACTGCCTTCTCACATTGCTTGCTAACCTTATGGTCATCTGATATGATTACCCCCAGGTCCCTTTCCATTTTTGTTGTTGTAACTACCCCCCCATTGTGTAATCTTCCCCTGGGTTGTTGTTTCCCAGGTGCATTATTTTGCACTTCTTTGCATTGAATCCAAGCTGCCATACTTCTGACCATTCCTCCTTTTGAATGTATTTTAAGTCCAGAAATGTGTGCAAAACCTCCAAAAATAGACTCCTTGGAGTAATTTACCTCCTAATGTACTAACTCTGTCAAAGGCTGACATCTGTTTTTTTCTGCTGTAGATGTCGTTTTTTTTTTTTTTATTTAACCTCTCACATCTAACAAAGAGACACTTTTGAAGCTCACTTTGCATTGACTTCTATTTAATTGAGGTGTGAAGGGGTTAAAAGGAACTAACAATGCAACCCTGCTGTAATCAGCTTCAGCAAAGAGGAGTATGTTCTATATTCTGTGACAGTCTGGGCTAATCTCTGACTCAAAGAGCGAAAGATTTATAACCAACCTTGAGATGACTCTGTAGATGAGTGCTGGTGGACCAATGTATATCAGTTTTCTTCTACAAAGAAGAGAAGCCTTAGCCTGCTGTTTTGTGTGTGTCCCTTGTCCTGCTGCTGACAAGTTAAACACCACTTAGCCTCTGGTCCTGCACATCCAGTACATACTCCTGAGTCACTGTCAAGCTTTCCTACTGCCCATGCTGTGTTCACCTAGCTGGTCTCCATTACTAGACTTAGACTCATCACTGGCTGTTGGAAACAAAAGTAAGTTTTTTTTTTTTTATTTGTTTTTAATTGTTAGAGAGCTAAGAAAAACAAAAGCTGCCTATGTGTGGCATGGAAAAGAGAGGTGAGGAGCAGTTGTATATTTGGACTGGCACTGGTGGTATAGCCTGGAGGTTAGAGTAACAAGCTGTGAATGAACTTGATTTAGAAAATGGTAAGAATGGATTCTCCATTCTGATTGGTCAAAAACATCTCCAACCTGGGCATTTATTTTTCAATAAATGCCCAGGTAAAAATAAGTACCAGTCCAAGTGGCACCTCACTGCGCAGCATTCATACTAGTGCCCAGCCTGCTTGTTAATTGGCTGAATACTGCAAAAAAAAATTTGAAAAATCCGCCATCTTTTTTCTCTCTCTTAGCGAGAGTCACTGCTCTCCCCAACCCATAGCACACTTTATTTACTTGCAACCACTCCATCTTTAAAGAACAGATGGAAAAAAAACCCACACACTTCAGTCATCCTACATTTGGAAGACTAACTCAATGGCATCACTCTCCTGACTGCAATGTCACACTACCTTGCAAAGCCGACCATGGTCTCTCACTCCTCTGCTGATCGCAAACAAGCAGGTACTACTGACTCACCACAACTCCTTCCTTGTACAGTGCTTCACTCCTTCCTCATGCTGAAACATTCTTCTTCCTCGTACATAGCGGTCAATGGTCGCAGACTGAACATATGGAATTTAAACCAAAAGAAGAACAGTATGCACCAAAAATGAAAAACAAACTTGCCATGAACAACTACAAATAATTTTCACAAACACTGGCTTTCTTCTTTAGGAAGCAGTGCATGTTTATGTCTTTCTGTGATTCGGGGGGAAGGGGCAGCAATCCACCAGAATGCTGCAGGGAGGAGCAACAGCACCAAGAACAGCCTATGCACTACTTTATCAATACATTGATCTCTAACACCTATACTAATTTTATTTCACATTCATTTACTGTATTTATTTTACAACTTCAATAAAACTTACACACATGCCCATTTTCTAAGAGCAATGATACCCTCCAGGGTGGGCATTAGTGGGAAATACCGGACCTTCCAGGGGCTATAAGGCTGTCTGCCTGCAGCATCAGTCCTCATTACGCCCCTGGGTGGTTTGGTATTTCCCAATAATGCCCACCCTGTCGGGTATTATTGCTTACATATTCAGCAGACATGGGTTTGATTCCCACAACCTCCACTTGCATACTGTATGACTCTGGGCAAGTCACTTAATCTCCACAGTGCTCCCAGGTCACCACTGAAAATGGCACTTGTGCTTAGCAGGCCTTACCTGATCATCAAAGAATTAAAAACAACTTACTTGCTCCCTCCCAATATGTGCTTCACTGACTTGGATAGGTCAGTAATGTGTGTCTAAGAAGCAGAATAGCTAGGAAGTTTCCAAACTTATAAAAGAGAGATGGGTATCTTTTGGCTAGTATCTATCTTTTTTTTAATTCATGTTGATGATTGAAATGTAGCTTATACTCCAAATGCTATCTATTTTACTTAGGTGAAACTATTTTGGGAGAAGGTACTTTTGTGCCTGTGTTTCAGTATTAATAATGTTCTGATGTCTGCTTTCACCTGATACAGGCAGCGTTTCTGCAGGGGTGGTCTGTATTGGGGCTGTGGGTAGGGCAGCTGCCTGGGTTTACTTGGGTGGAGAAGGGGCTTGCAGTGTTGGTGCTGAGGATGGCTGTGTTTGCTTTGGTGGGGAGACTGGCTGTGCTGGTGCCAAGGGCATCAGTGTTCACTTGAGTAGTGCAAGGGGACTGGAATGAGCTGGGTTATTTGCTTGGGTGGGGTGGGGGACTGGCTATGTAAGTGCTGGATCCGTCAACGCTTTTCTTGGATTTGGTGGGGGTTCTGGTGGCCTTGGTTCCAGGGTTGGCTATGTTTACTTGGGTGGGGTTAAGTTGGCAGTATTGGCATTAGGGTTGTGTTCACTTTGGTGGGGGTGGAAGCCTGGAGGGATTGGCCATGTTCTGGTTCAGGGCTATTTATGTTGCTGCAGTGGCTGAGGGGGCTGGCTGTGGTCATTTTGGGAGGCAGGATGCTTGGATGGAGGAGGATTCACAGTGGAATGGAGACTTATTAGCCATATTCTTTCAGAGAGAGAGAGTGTGTGTCTTTTGAGTGTGTGTGTGTGTGTGTGTGTTTATGTGGGAAGGGTAGAGCAGACAGTGTGTGGGTTTGGGGAGCAGGCTGTGTATCTTGGTGTGGAATGCTAGCCATTGTAGAAGAAGCTTGGTGTATGTGTGGATAACTGGCCATATTGGCAATGGAAGGGACTGGCATATGTGGGGGGAGATGACCATCTTGGTGGGGGCAGGTATGTCACAGGAGCTAGCCATGGCATTCATGGGTGAGGGTGCCAGACATGAGGACTTGACCATGTTGGTGCCTTAAACTGTTGGTAAAAGTTTATATTTGGCTTACAAAATGTAATCAAAGCATGCCATGCTTGGCTGCACTTTGGGAAGTATGTTTACTATAGTGGTGTGGTAGTGCAAATATACTGTAGTTAGGGTTGAGAAGGCAGTTTAATGATAAACCCCGTATTTTGCACTTTAATAACATGGCAAGCATTTAACAGATTTGCACAAAATTTTGTATGTGTGGTCCTGTGGGGTAGATCTCTTGACCTGCCAAGTTCTGTTTTGATTGGGTGTGCAAATTTTGTGCAGCACATAGTGAAAAAAGTATAAAAGTCACTTTTTTCACCAATTTTTGCTAAGATTTCCTCATGGTGTTGCAGCCACACTGTTTTGAATTTTGACCTAAACTTTTCAGAGTAGAAATAATGTGCTCAAAAGAATAAGCCAGCATTGGTGTGGTGAAAGATATTAATCTGTTCCAAAGTTATTTAATTTTAAAATTTTTGTTTCTGATCATGATTAGTTCAGTCTTTTGGATAGCTGCACAGCTTCAAACAAGGATTTGCACTCATGAACAGGAATTTTAACTGCTATTGAACAGGGATTTATTGAATCCTTGTCAGCATGAAAAAAATCCATATACACGAGCTGCCATCTTGTTTTTCAATTTTTTCCAAAAAACAAAACATTGTGACTTGCCCCATGGATGTCTTTTGTGGAGATTAAAGTACGTGTTTTGTTCAGAGTGATGCTCTCTACAAACCTATGGCTTTGATTCTGTTTAGTTGAGTCAAAAAATGGCCATTTTTAATTGGAAAATCGCTGTTCATGACTCACTTCTGATCCTTGTTCATGAGGTGTCAAAATCCCTGTTCATGAGCCAATCCCTGGGGATTTTGACAGTTCATGAACAGGGATTTTTAAAGGTTGCTGTTTCTTTGCCACTTCATTGCAAACAAATGGTTAAGACTTTGGGCTTGAAAATTACAGGGTAGAAAGTTTTGTGTCCCAGAGATGTGATGTATGCTGGTTTAGTGTAAAAATGTGCATCGGTTTCATAGTTATGGCATTCCGAAGTTGAGGATTTTCCCATAGGATAACATTGTGGTGCATGTGGTGCCTTTCGGTGCCTATATCTTGAAAGCGGTTCGAGATACAGATTTTTTGCTAAATGCAGCTTAGTACCTCTTAGGTGTACTAAGCATGCGTGCAGGTTACCAGT
This sequence comes from Neoceratodus forsteri, assembly GCA_016271365.2. NCBI lineage: Eukaryota > Metazoa > Chordata > Ceratodontiformes > Ceratodontidae > Neoceratodus > Neoceratodus forsteri. The sequence continues at coordinate 1,207,515,995 of CM057453.1, read as the reverse complement.
CCATCATTACAATTGCAGTGGAATTTTTTCCCAAAGTTGCTATGGTTACTGAGATATTGCACCATTTACAGCACAAGGCTTTCTTGTAATGTATATAGGGCTGTGATCTGTCTCTACAATTATAGGTAGGTGGGAGACAAGGGTCCAGAGGGCCCTGTACTCCCATATATGGATACCATTATTCAGTAATTGGACTGCTGGGACATCCATTATGCAATACTGGGATTGCAGGGCCCACAGGGAGATAGTAGTTCATTACAATGTCTGTGAATGGGCCCTGCTCTCCCAAAACCATATAAGGGTGAGATTACAGTTTCTCAAAAAGTTCGGAAATTCATTGCAAAAAATTTTGTTAATGCATCAGTTAGGGTTGAAGCAAAAAAGTAGGGAAATGAGGCATTAGGGTTGACACACTAACACCCCTCCCCACCCTAACACCCCACCCCAACTTCCACAGACCCACAGGTGATGGGGGTGTGCCTTGCATCATCAGGAAGAACTCTCACCCCATTCTCCTATACGGTACCATGTCAGCTTTCTTAGACATGGAATGGGATAAGAGTTAGGGCCGATGACCCCAAGGCACACCCCATTACCTATTTGTCTGTGGAGGGTAGGGGTAGGTTGGGGGATGTTAGGGTGTCAATCCTAATGCCTAATTTCCCTACTTTTGTTGCTTTTAACCCTAACTGATGAATTAACCATGTTTTTTGCAATGAATATATGTATATATATATATGCATATGTGTGTGTGTGTGTGTGTGTGTGTGTGTGTGTGTGTGTGTGTGTAGTCAACAGGTTGAATGGCTGCAAGGTTGCTGGTGTATGCAGGGGAGGACCCTTGTGATCTCGGGTGGCCCTACATGCATAAAATAAATTAACTGTTGCTACTGTGATCTATATTTTGAGTAGTCACAATGTCTATGTATAGTTATATTTACTTATTTGCTATTTGTAATTTATAATGTTGTAACACTGTAAATTATGCAATGGCACCTCATTATAAATGATCCTTGGCTCAATCAAGCTTATCCTTTGTTCATGATGACATGAATAAAAACATTTTACTACTTACTACTACATACTGTGCTCTGTTGCACAGGGTGAGGGGGGACATGTCCGTGAGAGAGTCTGTGTGTGTGTGTGTGTGTGTGTGTGTGTGTGTTTAAGGTGCACAGGACCTGACATTTTAGGTGAGTTGGCTATAAGGAATGAGGGTGCAGGCTGTTTTTATTGGGGGCCACACTAGTGTGGGGCTGGCAATGTTGGTGAGGTGGTAGAGCCAACTGGTTATTTAGGGTCATGGTGTGGGGCTATCCATTTTTGTTCATTTGGGGGACTGGCAGTGGAATGGCTTTGTTGTTGTAGTGGCTGGAAGAGACATCTGTGTTCCCCTGAGCATACTGGGGAGACTGTTCATGTTGGTAAAGGGGCAGGCTGTGTTGGTGCAAGGTGTGGAGGAGCTAGCTCTGTTTTCTTGGGTTTGGTGGGCTGAATAGCTGTGTTAGAGTGTGGGGGAGCTGGCTGTGTTTTTGGGTATGGGTAGTCATGCATGCTGGTGGGATTGTTGGGAGGGACTGGTTATGCTGGTGTGGTGGGAGAGGCATCTGTCTTCATTTGTGTGGGCTGGCAGTATTGGTTTCAGGTTGACTAAGTTTGCTTAGGTAAGGTAGGGGGCAGGCAATGTTGGTGCAAGGATGGTCTGTATTGTGTGTGGGAGGCTGTGTGAGAGTTGACTCAGAACACAAGAAAACAGTCCATTTTAATTTACAAATTCTTTTAGTAGTGTACAAGACAAGTATGTGTGTGCTCGTGCGTGCGTGCGTGCATGTATATGTGTGTGTGTAAGACAGAGACTAATGAGAAATTGTTTGTGTTTTTATTTAATTACCAGAAATACTTTAACATAAAAGCACTTGCTTACTCAACAGAGTTCATCATTCATACTCATCCAAATTTGGCTTTACTCACCTCACTTAGAAACTGAGAAATATACGGTCACTCTGACTATTGTACTGTGCATACGTGTGGAGATGGCTATGTTCTTGGGGGGGTGAGGGGAACCAGACATGTGCATTGGAAGCTATCTGTGCTGATGTCTTAATCTGGGGATGAAAAGTCTTGCTCTCTGGTGACTGCATGCATATTTCTTATGAACAGGCCCTCACTACTCACCTTGTTTATATCTCCTAGGTTTCAGTCATGTGTGTCCCATCCTGTCCCATCCACTCCTGCCTAGACTCTAGCATGTGCATATTTAGGGCTCCTAACCAACCCTCCACATAGCATCTGCCCTGCTGGCCATGGATTATCTTTTTGATCCTTTGGTGTACTGATGTTAGCCTGACCATGTCTTTCCTGGGATAGGGAGCTGGGCATATAGCAGGTGGAGCTGACTGGAGGGGGTGGGGGTCTGGTAGCTAGCTGGGTTTCCTTTGGTGGGATGGTGGGACAGTAATGTTTCCATAGGATCTGTGTGTTTGGGCCAGTGGTAAAGGAGGTTTGTTTACTTGGGTGGGTGGACTTGCAGAGGTAAAGTGTTTTCATGCCTAAGCTCCAACATGAAAACTAAGAGACTCCCTTTTCATGAAATAAACACATACTGTAAGTAACTGATTTAGTGTGCAGCTTTTCCTTTTTTAGAATCATTCAAAAATGTAGTTATGTAGATGTGTCATGGATGGGATTACAATAAGATATTCAGAAGGCTTATGACTTCAAAAACTATAGTTCAATGTTTGAGGTATAGAGTAAGGCTTGTAGATACTTATGAAGTTTGAACTTTGGCCTTTCTCTATTCCCACCCTTGGTAAGTGAGCCGGGTACTGTGTAGGGAATAGAAGACCCAGCACCAAGGGTGAACAGAGTGCCGAAGGAGGAGGCAGGGGAGAATGGTGGGTGTTTCACAATGTGTTAAGTGAGAGTTTGCTAGTAGAGGCAGCACCTTATTTGGAATGTGGGAGGAGCAATTCCCCCACATTGAACCTCGAGCTTCAGCTCTCCCAGTTGTGCAGTATTTTGACTTCCAAAATTTGTGGACTGGAATTATTTCAACTTCCAAAAATTGACAACTGGAAGTATTTTCACTCTAGTAAAACTGAAATAACTTCCAAGTTTCAATCCATGGAAGTATTTGACTTCTACCAAGAAAAAATTATCTGAAGCTCTGATGAGGACCTTATCTTCCTTAGATAACAGCCAAGTTGTTGATTTATCTCTGCACCAGAGACCTTCACTGGTATTTATTTAATATCACTGGCTCCCCGAATTTTGTGGGCAACTGTTGGTGTCTTTGCAATTTCCTGTGCCAAAGCCATCAGACTTGCGAATTCTGAATATTTTGCATCCACACTCCAAAACAACATTAATCAATCCTCCAAGTTTTGGAAGATTATTCATTCACTTTTCTCCCCTCAGACCCAGTATCTCTCCCCTGATCTCTGTATTTTTCTGCTGTTGCCTCTTCTTTTACCTTCTGCTTCACTACTTGTGTCCTCTCTTTCTCATCCATTCACCTCCCTCCCCATTTTCTTCCTACACTCTGTCTTCCTCTCCTCTCTCTTTTTCCTTGACTCCTACTAATATCTCTGCTTCCCTAAGGCACTACTTGCCCTTAAATCTTCAGATGTGAGGTAGCCCTTATGGCCTTGACCTTGAGCTTTTGCTGCTCTCAGTATCTGCCATTGTTCTGCCTATTACTATATTCCTCAACCTTTCTTTTTCCTCATCAACTGTTCTTGATGTCTGGAAACAGGCTACTGTCATGCATCTCCATAAAGATGGTGATCCCTTTTCTCCTGGTAACTTTCATATTATCCCTCTCCTTCCCATCTTGGCTAATTTGCAGGAACATCTTGTTTGATCTCAACTCTCTTTCTTTCTTGACTCCTCCTCCTGTTTCACCCCTTTCCAGTCTGGTTTTAGGAAATCCCACTACACTTTTAACTCTGTCCTCTGGCTCTCTGATTCCATCTTCACAGATATGGATCAGGGACTGATCAGTGCTGCCATTTTTGTTGATCCTGCTAAAGCTTTTGATACTCTGGCTCATCTCCTCCTTTTGGACAAGCGTAAAGCAATAGGCCTCTCTGACTCTTCAATCAATTGGTTTCATTCTTTCTTTGAGGGAAGGTCTCAAGTTGTCCAGATAGGAATATCCATTTCATCAGCACTCCCCATCTGCTCAGGTGTCCCAAAAAAGGTCCGTCCTGAGTATTATTCTCTTGTCAGTATTCTTGAATTACGTCTCCTCTATTCATCTGCGTCGATTTATATGTACACTGATGATAGAGTTCTTTTTGCATCTGGCTCCTCTTCCCTTGACCTTACCTCACAGCTGCAACTGGATTTTGACAACATTCAGTACTGGTTCCAGTCCAAGCACTTGTCCCTCAATGCCAAAAAACAGTCTCCACGGGTTTTGGCACCTGAGAAACACTTATCAGACTAACTCCTCTCCCTTAATTTTGCACCTTGATGGTGCTAAGATTGAGGATGTATCCTCTTTTAAGTATAGTACCTTTGGGTCTAGTTTGACCAACATCTTAAGTTCTCAATGCATATTGATGCCATACATCATAAGCTTCACCCCAAACGTGGTGCACTATAGAGGAACAATGTGAGTATCCCACTTCCTGCCCATTGAGAAATTGTTTTAAAGATGATTCTCTCTATTTTTGACTATGGAAACATAGTTTATAGTGGAGCTCCCAAATCCTCCCTTGCAAGACTGGACTCCGTCTTTCACTCTTTTTGTCATTTCACTTTAGTTTGGTCCCCTTGTACCCACCAATGCTCACTCTACTCTGCCACTTCTCCTCTCCCTTGATGCCATGCATGCTTGCCATTGTTTTACTTATTTATTTATTTATTATACACAAGACCATTTAGGCTGGGCCTATCTTCAAATGGTCTAGGGTTGATAAAGACAGAAGAACAATGAACAGGTTGTACAACACATTTCCAAGAGATAAACAGATACCAAGCTACTTCATATTTACTTATGTATATACAGTGACAAAGGTACAGAATGTTTACAAATGCAAATGTGGATTCAGCAGTGTCAGGTGTATATACAACATAAGTGGCAGAAGACTTACACTTGGAAAGTTATATTCAGTTGCAGATGCCAGATAAAGCATAGCTTAGGGAGTGAGAGATGACAGAAGTAAAAAAAAAGATAGGTAGGGACAGGGAACTCATAGAGGAGAGTAAGAGCACAGGGATTGAGGGGAGGAGTGGAGCTGCAGTTACAGGTGACAAATAAATCATAGCTGAGGGGGTGAGAGATGAGAAATAGAAAGAAAGATAGATGGGGAAAGGGAAGGTGAGAACAGGAAACTTATTGAGGAGGGTGAGAGCATAGGGATTGTGGGAGAGGAGAGGAAAGGCGCTTCAGCTGTTGCAGGCATATGGGTTAAGGGGAGTGAGAGAAGCTAGGAGCGGGATTTGAAATCAGCTAGGGAGTCAGTGACTTTTAGGTGTGGGGTAAGGGAGTTTCATTGTTTTGGGAAACTGAAAGAAGCACAGGCTTGCCCCAGAAAGATTTTTCGATTTGGGAGAACCTGAGAGTTATACTGTGCACCTCTAGAAGGGTACATGAAGTCCACTGGACTCAACAGGGCCTGGAGCCCTTGGGGACAGATGGTGAAGCTAGGCTTTTTTGCCAGTGACTAGAATACTGTATTGTAGTTTTGAGTCATTGTACCTCATTTACTGTATATCCAAATTCTACTTTGATCCCTTTCTCTCCTATCTCAGATCTCTTCTATCCACCCCTTCTTTTTCCACCTACCACTGCTGCAGCAATATTTCCTAGTCCCTCTCTATTCCTTCTAGAACATCTACTGTTGGTCAACCTGCTTTCTCATATCACTTTCCTAAACATTGTTTATCCCTTCACCTGACAATTTATTCTGCCTCTTCTGCATCTCCTCTAAAGTCTATTCCTCATGACTTTTCTTCTCCTACCTGCAACTGCCCATGACCCATTTCATCTTGTCTTGATTTCCTACGCTACTTTTACCCATGCCATGCTGTTTCCCTTATCTCTCTTCTATACCTACTGTATGAGAGTAGTTCCTCCACCTAATATAATCTGTGTTTTATTTACTCCAGGTATCTGTTTACTGCTTTACCTTTAATATTTATTATTATGCTTCTTTGGAATACTGTATTACTGTATATGACTCCCGTTTTTAATTTTTTTAGTTTTTGCATTTATAGTATTGTTATTAGTCAATTTCATCACTCACCCAGGACACATCTGGAAATGAGCTGCTAACAACTCAGTATGTCTTTCCTGGTCAAGCTTTTGGAATAAATAAACAAATAAATACCTAAAGTGTGAAGCCTATCTTAGCAATTCCACTGAAACTAGAAGGGTGATCCAAGTTGTGTGATTGTTTTAAGGAGCTTCTGGCAAACATAAGTACCACCCAAAATATCCACTGGTACAGGAGTGTTCTGGTTCATGACCCCCACCATTGAACTCAATCACTTAGACTCCGTTGTTCCTCTACAAGTGTAGCACCTTACATTTGGCTACATTGAAGCAGAGGCTCCAGGAGTCAGACCAGTCATCCACCTTGTTCAGGTTCTCCTGAAGCTTGTTCTTTTCCTCCAAAGGGTCATCTGTCATTGCCAGTTACCGTCATTCATAAAAGTAAGCAACCTGCAAGAGGCCCCAGCTTTCAGGTCATTGATGAAGATGTTGAAGAGCAACAGTCCCAACAATGATTCATGGGGAATGCTGTCATGTATTCTTCTCCTCTCAGAGTAATGCCCATCCACCACCATCCTTTTCTTCCTTCCCCATAGCCATTGAGCAATTCATTAATGTTCATGTCTTATGTACACCATGTTTTTTTTTAATTTTTCAGAAGCTTGTCATGAACCGCAATATCTTAGGCCTTATTAAAAGTCCAGATAGACTTAATCCACAGTACTGCCAGCCACCTGCTTGGTGCCTTCTTGAAGAAATGGATCAGATTGGTTTATTGTGGTCTGACACTTATAAAGCCATGCTAATAAAGGGGAGGGCAAAAACCTTAGCCTCAAATAACTGCTTTTTTATTCTGTCCTTGATAATGACATTCAGGACCTTGCCCAGTATTGATATCAGGCTGACCAGCCTGTAGCTGCCTGGATCTGTCCTTGCCCCTGTCTTAAAGATGGGAACAACACTGACAACTTGCCAATCCTTTGGCACCACACCAGACTAGACAGAGTCCTGAAAGTTTCAACAAGATAAGAAAATGGTGCACTAAAATTGGTCAGTCTAAAAGTGCCGAGTGGGGTTATACTGAATACCAAAATAAAATCAACAAAACAGCCACACACAGTGGGAGGCAGTGAAAAAAAGATTTAATAGCTGATGCAACACAACAAAGATATACCCCAAGCACATCCATGAAAAGGATTCATCAGGGGGTAGTGCATCGTGCAAACATGTGTCAAAAATAGTTGTGTTCATAAATAATCATGAATATGTTAACATATTTTACAAAAAAGTGTCTAAATTCATGACACCTGATATGCCTAGGAATGTGCAAAGACACTGTGATTATTTAACAATGTGGCCACAGTGTACTTTTAAGTACTTCTTGAAAAAAAAAAGTGAAGCACCGACATGTTTTTTATTAATTTTATTGTAATCTTGGATTAGTACCTTTGAGCCGAAGTTCTTTACATAGGTTCCACATCAACAGATTACACAGTCAGGTGACAGACAAAGTGTCACCAGCTAACAGCAATTACAATGTTACAATGTCAAGTTAGTACAAGAACAGTTGTGTCAAATGGACATAAATGCAGGTAGCAGAGACAATAGTAAGGTGGAAGCCTGAGTCCTAGTGTTAACTAACTTAACATACAATAAGGAACATCTAGTAATAGACAAAATTAATGCAGTCTATGAGGCCTTGTAGTAGAAGAAGAGATCCTATCCAATCCAATTTTATTGATAAATAAGTGCTATTCAAAGTATCATAGCACTTGTACAATGCTAAGTTAAAACAAGTTACAATAGTCATAAATAGGTAAAATACAGGAAAATTCTTCAGATCATTCAAACTCCAGAAAAGCCAGATGGAAAAGAAGCATTTTCAGTGCAGATTTAACGCTCTCCACAGTTTGGCACTCCCTTGTCTGATGAGTTATAGAGTTCCACAGGGACAGGGCCACAAATATAAATGCCCGGGCCCTAGGGGTCTTCAAACATACCCTGGACACCTCTAGTAATCCCTCATTGGTGGAGTGGAGTGGGTGGGAGGGAAGAATGGATAAGGGGTGAGATTAGAGAAGATAAAGAGGAGGAAGTAGAGGAGGGGTGAGCAATAGACTAGATAAGGAAGGGGGGGAGATTGCAGAAGGGGGAAGAAGGTGATAGAGCTGGATGGGGAAAGGGAAAGTATATAAGGCAGTCAGGAAGTGCTACTAGTTAACTGAATGCACCATAGTGGAGGCAATGGGATTTTGTTTATTGCAAGTGCTGGTGGGAAACCAGAAGCTAGTAGGGGTCATGTGAAAAATGCATCCATTTAAAAACATTGTAAATGGCCTATAAATACATCTGGGTAGACAGCTAATTAAGACAAATGCATACAATAATGCTCTGAAAAGGGCTAGGAGCAAGAAACACAGCAATGGTACAGAAACAAAAAGTGATTTATAATAAGGGTCTGACTTTTAACTTGATTATGAACAGTGAGCTTGAACTGCTGAACTATTCAAGTAAGAGATGCTTCATGTGCCAACAGTGTCTATCATTCCACATTTTAATTAGATGACATCAAGAATCTAGTCAAACATAACAAAGCCTGGGAAGGCAGGCAGAAGTATTAATTAAACATATATTCTCCAAAATGTTAATTTATATTAATATTTTAATATAGTACTACAATATGTACCTAACAGGCAGGATTGTATCTGTTAGTTTTAATATCTGAATAAAGGAGCATCAGAAATGTAGGCAAGGGACCATCCCACAGGTGCAGTGGTAGCGCTACCGTTTACGACGCCAGTGACCCAGGTTCAGTAGTGAGCCCGGGCTGCTGGAGGGCTGGCCTGGGGGAGAAGGATCCAGGGCTTGAAGGGCTGCTCTTCCTCTCCGAGGAGGAGTGGACTGCATGCCCCGCTGCTATACTGCCACTGCCTGGGTCACCAAAGACAGTGCAAGTGCAGTCAGGGAAGCAAACGGCAAGGGAGTGGCTGGTGTTAGCTGAGGACCTGAGCAGAGGCATGTCTCAGCATGACCCCATCTCATTGGTCCTCCAAGTGTGCCAACGTCAAAGGGGGTGAAACCAGAACAAGGAAATATCCTGCTCTTGATCCAGATGAAGAACCCCTGGCACCACGTCCATGGGGAACTGGGGGCAGACTCCACAGTTTGCACTCCCTTGATGTTTGGAGGAGATTTGGGGAGCCTCCTATGCCCTGACTGGAAGGTTATCTAGGGGCTCTAGAAGTAATGAATGGAGCGAGTCACATCTTAGGAGCAGATTCCCCAGTCCTCTTAAAGACATATCTGTAAGGTGCACATGGGGGTTCCGAGAGATGGTATCGAGAGCAGAGAGAGCAGGAGAAAAAAGAATAAGTAAAGAAAAAAAGAAATGTAGACAATATTTAACCCAAATCAAAACTGATGGTCCAGAGCTTATATTTCAGACAAAAAAGAGAATTGCTGTATCCTCAAAAAAAATTTCTGATTTTTGTTTTCAATTTGGGGAGTCACCATTGTCACACTTCAAATATCCCTAGCTATTTAAAACAGTAATGTAGCAATAATAGACCTAATCATATTCTATATGAAGAATAATGTATGGCAAGATACACAACAAGCCTGTGTTTCCATAAAGAGGTTGAGATACCAGTGTATGGACCTCAAGATAGATTTTTCTGCTAACCTTAGCAGTTTATATTTTCCCTGGTTTCATAAAAGTTAACATATTTAGCAGTACACTGAGAACATTCAAAACTTGCACACTCCACTGGGACCATAAGATGGCTGCTGATGTGTGATGTGATGATGTCAATGAAGAGAGTCAACAATATACTGTACTGTACTGTATGGTACAAGATCAGTAGTGTCCTGTAACCACATAAAAGGTAGTGGCCAAACCAGAAAGCATAATTTGCACACCTCTATAATATTTCCATTGAGATAATGCTGCTGACTTTCTTCACCAACATCATCACATTGCATGTTAGTGGCCATCTAATGGTCTCAGCAGAGTACGAGTTTTGAATGATCTCAGTGTGATGCAGAAAACTTTAACATTTATAAAACTGGTGAAAATATAAACTGCTAAGGTAGACAGCAATATCATTTGGAAGCTCAGCATGTTCACTACAAACCCATGGAAAGGTTTGCAAAATGGTGCACATGCTAAAAGGATAGTTTGGGTGTCCTTTAAGACCCTTGGAGCAAGCACCTCATGTATATTGAAGAACCTGGGCATGCATTAACCCCTAACAACCAAAGTCCTGTCGTGTCTTATTGCTTTCTTATTCATCAGAGTGCAGAACACAAATCTGCAGTTCACCTAAACTGAAGAACAGCATTCCTCAGTTAACTGTTTACTTTCTGAACTGTGGAATTCCACTTCCAGCAGAATTATGTGGAATTAGGTGAGATTTCAGTAATTCTGTGGAACTCTAACAGAAGTGGAATATGACAGTTCTGCACAGCTCTAAGTTTTGTATAAAATTTATTTCACAACACTTAATTGACATCTGACAAAGAAAAGACACAGAAGGAATCCCTTCCTCCCAAGAAAAGCAATCTTCACTGACCCACTCCCACCCAGCTGCCACCCCACCCACAGACCACAGTCTGTAAACTGCTAAATTGTCATGCCTCTTCCCCATTCACCCTGATACCCACCACAATGTACTTCTACAATCCAGGGGAGCATACATAATCCTTAGGTGGATGCTAGTGAGTGAAGGTGGCAGGCTACTCCAAAATTCTAGTATTCTAAAAGGCAAGGCTAGTGCAGCAGAAAGTCAGTGCCAAGTTTGACCACATTCCTAGACAGATTCATGCTGCTACTGTAATTTGTTCAATGTGTATGTGCGTACATTCATCCATGGCATCCTGCAGGGTCCTTAGCACTGTCTGGCCAGCTCATGTCACATGTTCCACCTGCCCCTGCATTTTCAAGGTAGATGGAATTTGTGGTGGGGGTATGAGTTCAGGAAATAGAGGAATGGAATCCTAACAGGATAACAACTGTTTAAAATATATATTGGGGGGTGGGGGCATGTAGGAGTGCTTCCAGAAGCTGGGCGGAATGGGTGAGTGGGTGTGCTTAACTTGTCTTTATTGGGGCCTCCACATATATCACTTAATCCTAAATGAGGCCATCATGCAAGTACCACATAGTGCCGAATGTCACAAAAGTTGTTCTCTGGCTCATTTTCCATCTCTAGCATTTCTATATAATTTGATTTTTTTTGTGCTTTAATGTGATAGCCATAATTAATATTAATGTTCAGTCTTTCACCTGACTCTGCTTAATACTGTGTATTAGGATTGTCAGGAGAACACTGAATGATAATTGAGTTGACTAGTGGAATTTGATTCTGTATTGTGTGATATATATGGCATAATGTGGTTAGGTTATCAAACATATTTTATATGCTAAAAGGATTGTCTTTTTTTTACTTCTGTGCTGTAATATGGTACTTTAGTGTTAACTTAAAAATGCAACAGTTGCCAATTTTCATTAGTTCATTCCTAGTGTTTCTCATTATTATTTATGTAAATAGAGATATCACATGAAACCAATATATTTGGCACAGCAGAAAGCCTAATACATCTTGAGTTGCCAATCTGTGAACAAACTGTATAGTCAGTTTGATTTTCAAACCTTTCCAAGATATGAGAAAAGTACCAGCTGCAACTTCTTAACTAATGTCTTATTTATACATTTGTAGTTTTTTTCTGAATCTATGATAACTTGTGAAGTGAATGAAAATATTATAGGCATGAAATTGCAGGGCTTGATAAATGTGAGTGGAACAGCAATTTAAAAAAAAATCTCTATTGAATATCAGCCATCACGCCAAGTAAAATAAAGAAAACATTTCCTGAGCAGGTTGTCCAACTGGAGCACCTGCAGCAGTTTCGTTTAATCAAAATAAACATTTTGCTTCAGGAATATCTGGTCCCAGCTGGTGGCTTTAATTATTCCTCAGAGATTTGGCAGAGATTGATGATGAAGCCTTAGGATTATGCAGTTTGTCAGCGTTGTTTGCACTAATTGCTTTTAAATTCCTTCTATGGACCCTACAGATGCCTTTCTCTTCTTGAAGGTGTATTTTGTTTGGCTAAGAGGGAACAGGTTGCTACAGTATACAACAATACCCCATGTGCACACAGGTGGCAATGAAGGGCATCTGCAGAGCATTACTCAAGGAGAATTCTGCCATCCTACATACACACCTGCATTTGATTTAAATTTGAGGCTCAGCACAGTCCTGCTTGAATTTTAAACATAGCCCAGTCCATCTGTGATGATGGCACTCTGTGCCTAAGTGGCTGTTGAAGTCTACAGGACAATGAAGGTCATAAGATACCATTTACCTCAGTGGGAACTGAGGTGCTGTCAGCTCTGATTGACACCGCCAGCGATAATGATACAAAGTCTCTCTGAGAATGTCACACAGGTCTCTCAGCATGGCCGAAGACAGCAGCAGTCTGACAGGAAATCGCTGGAAGGAGAGTTTGAAATGAGGCTTTCAAATGGCTCTGCCACACAGACCTGAACTTACAAGCAGGAGGCAAGCAAGCTAGCAATCTAAAACTGTGAAAAGCTTTGGGAGAAGCTGGTTGGCTCACTGAACTGTGCAGCTCGGATCTGACCACTAGAAAAGGAGGATTGAATCACTGACTGTTTTCATGCACTGGCAACACTGCATGAACAACACCCATTTTCATGACAGATTGCTGTTTCTGTACAAGAAAACACCTGTCATTAAGTGAAAACAGCTGTTTTTTTGTGAATACTATTATTTTGACACAAAATGTAATTTCCCTGTAAAAAAAGCAATTTTTACAAAGTTTTGACATTTCATGAAAACTTCATTATTAAATGCACAGGGACAATTTGTCCAGCCCTAGATACTTTGTTCAACTGTGGATATATGTATATACATTGGATAACAACCCATGTGATGTGATTGTTGATATCAGGAATTAAGTGCAGGGCAGCGGCTTCATGGCCAATGAAGAAGTGTAGCTGAGCCTAGAATTAAGGAAAACTGGTGCTAAAAAATTGCCAAACATAGTGAAATCTGCAGTATCACATGCATAAGTTCTACATAATTATGTCAGTTCTGTGACCAGTTCTACAGCCACAGAGCCTAAGAATTCAAGGGACCTTGGATCAATATGGATTGTTGGGGGGAGCTGAAGCTTGCAAGTTTGTAACTGATCTGTGGATAGTATCATAGTATCAACTTAAAGTTTGCTATTTATATCTGTTATTTGTAGCTATTTTATTTTGCTGCTTCCCACAGCCTGCAGGGCATCCACACCTTTGGGTCCCACAAGCCCTGCTGACCACCTGACTCACCACCCATTGCTTCTCATGGCCACTAAGTTGACCCAGTTCCTCAGGTCATACCCAGCTCTGCAGCACCCCTTCTTCTGTGATCCCACCCCCTCATTTGAATATTGATGGTGGAGAGGAAGCACAGACTGATTGGTGATATGCCAGCTGAGCTTGTTGTGGTGGTGTGCAGTTTGACCTGCTTGCATGGAATGGTGTTGATCCATAATTCAGCTTGCACGCTGAGGGCATTTTACACTGTTCTCCCCACCCCCCTCTCTTATCCCACATAGCTGCCCATATTGATGAATCCTAACATGGAATGAGTGGCAGCCTGTGGTCACCCATGCTACCATGCACATTTCTGACAGATCACTGCCAGAAGACTCTCATGGGAGAAGAGCATCCAAAGGATACTTTGTTACCCTTCCATTGGCCTTTACTATAGTCATCCCAGGCTTCTCAGGACATGGACATGCGTCACCAGCATGTTGAATTGGTGCAACACTATTCAGAGTCTCAGTTCTGGTCTGTTATTTATATATTAATTACCAGAGTGAGTCTGGTTGAAAGATATCCTTCTTATGCAACAACATATTATTCTAAATGGTAGCATTTGCTTAGTGGGAATATCTCAATAAATAGAACAATTTTGCTGGCATCTGGGGATGCTCCCTTTGACAGTTTTGTCTTGTGCTGCAGAATGAAACCTCCTAAGAGAACTAAAAGCAATACAAAACAGTAAGCAGTAAAGTAGAAGTAAACTTTATTTTTATTCAGGGCTTGACATATATTCACACCATTAGAGCACTGAATACCCCACTTACAAGGAATTCTTGTTTGATCTTTCTTGAACCTTTCAGTTACACATAGAAAACTAAATATTCATAAAAGACAAATGACAAAGGGCCCGATTCTCAAAGCTCTGCATCTGACGCAAGGTGCTTGCGCCAAACAGATATGGTGCAAGGTGCACCTTGTGTCCAGGGCTGCCTCCACACAATTGATAAAGGTGGCCTGCATTGACCACAGACCGCCTGCCCCTAACAGGGCATATACTGTCCTTGTACCCAGAGATGGGCTGCGACAAGGTGCAAGAGGCACTGCGGCAGGCGCAAGATGTCACAGCCCGGGAACAAGATTCACAAACTGTGCCCTGAAGGCAGAATTCTAAGTACCCTTAGACCAGCCAGGGCTGGTCTAAGGGGACTTAGAATATGCTCTACTGGGCGCATCCCCTGTATGCAGCACTATGCCGCAGTCCTCCACTGGTGCCAGAGCTTATGTCATGCCCATGGTATTGTACACCCTCCATCCCCTATGCAGTCCATGGTACATATGTTAGTACTGTCCCCTCCCCACCCTGAACCCTGATGCTGCCCCAGTACATTTACTGCTAGTGCCTCCCACATGGTGGAATAGTGCCACCCCACCCAAACAGATAGTGCCCACCCCATCCCCAGATAGAGCAGGGGACCAGCATAGCCCTCCACACACCTCCACAGAGGTCCCCAACTGACCAGAATGTGCAGTGGACTGTACAGTGTACATGCTAATATTAGCGTGTACACTGTACAGTCCGCTGCACATTCTAGTCAGTCTGGGACCTCCGTGGTGGTATGTGGAGGGCTGTGTTGGTCCCTTGCTCTATCTGGGGGATGATATGGGCACTATCTGTTTAGGTGGGGGGGCTGGACCACCACTGGGAGGGTCATTAGCCTGTATTGGGGTCATCGGGGATAAGGAGTACCAGCTGGGCATTGCCACATGGGGCTTGCAGCACACCCCGTCCATGCATAATGTGTTAGATGCATGGGGGGTGCTGCCGCATGTAAGGGCACTTAAGCTCTGGGATGCATCCCGTACCTGAATTGGGTGCAGGGTCCCTGGTGCAGGGGCCATCGGCACAAGCTGCTGTTTGCTGCAGCTTGTGCCAGATGCAGCCCCATTGGAGAATCGAGCCCAAAGACATTATAAAAAAGCAACATGTCTTACAAATCCATGCACACACTTTTAGATGTACCTTTCACTTATAACATTCACATCTATAACATAGTTCCTGTTGCTCAGCAGTGCTGAACGTTCTAGTTGGGAGTTCTAACACCTGTAATTGTGGCACAATCTCGCTCCATGTTTTCACAGTCTTATATTTAAAGGCCATTTTTCCATACTGGTTTTTAATTTGGGGAACTACTAATTCCCTAGCAACTATGATTTGGTTTGGCTAATTTTTCCGTTAAACATAAGGGTGTGTTGTTTTTTAAGATTCTTGTACCAGGGTTGCCCAAATCCATTTTCTACTCCTTTCCAAGGGGAATCCTAGCTTTTTATACATCACACAGTGATGTGTGTTGTAATCACACTGGAGTACAAATCTTGCCAGTCTGTTACAGATTATATCCACCCCATGTAATTGATTCTTATTTGCATGTCCATAAATCTGACTATCATAGTCAATAACTGGTAAAATTAATTGGCTTGCCACAGTCTGCCATACTCCTTTAGTCAAACAATAAGATGTTCTCCTTAGTGCTCCTATTTTAGAGTTTATTTCTGGGTTAATTCTTTGATGTGTAAATTAAAGGAAAAATGTATATCAAAGATCACACCGAGGTACATGCAGATTGGAACATGTGTTATTGTTTGACCTTCTATTGTTTTTTAATTTCTAACTTAAGTACTTCCCTTCTCTGTCTCGTTGAACTGGCATTAAAAATCATAGTTTGTGTTTTCTTTATATTTAATAAAGGTTTAGAGGAGAGGAACCAATCATGCATTACTAAAGAGTCCTGTTGCAGTTTGTCCTCTGCCTCTTGTGGGCACTCCCTTCCACCACTAGAAATGTATCATCAGCATATAGCTTTATTCTCAAGTGGTTTATATGATTTGGTATAGTAGTTCATTAAAATACATAAGAAATAAAAATGCACCTAGTATGGATCCTTGTGGTTCACCACATTCTACTGGGAAGAACTTGATAGTTTCACACTCACAGTGACCATCTGGGTTCCACCTATAAGGCAAGGTGTGAACCATTTACTGGTCAAGTCTGTTCCACCCAATTTCTCTAGTAAGGGCTTGTGGTCCATGAGATCAAACACACTGGATAAATCCACAAACACTGCACCCACATTCCTCTCTTTTATCGAGTGGAGTAGCTATTAAATCCAAAAGATCTGTGAGTGTGGTGTTCGTGGACATTTCTTTCCTGAAGCCTGACTGGAAGTTTGCTAGTTTATTGTATTTTTCTAAGTAAGCATAAAACTGTCCATGAATTATTCTTTATAGGAATTTTGAAACTGAGATAGTACTGCAGTAGGTCTATTATTAAATGCTTTTGTTGGCTCCCCTCCTTTAACAACTTTGGCATCCTTCCAATACTGAGGGAATATACCCTCCATTATACTCCAGTTTAAGATGTCCATCAAAATTGGTGCAATTTCAGTAGCTGAATCTTCTATAAACCTTATTTCAATACCATCAAGTCCACTTGTTTAATTTGATTTGAGATTATTTGTTTGAGCATGTCATTCTTTTTAATTAATCTGAATCTGAATTTTGGTGTAGCTTCCTCACTTGTTATTTTTCCTTGATTTTTAAAGTTTGCTTTCATCATCTAATTTGGCCAGTTAGATTTTGTTCATTTTTCACTTTTGGGTAATTTAAGTCAGGTAGTTTGATGACATACTCATTTAGCAAGGCTGCTGATCTAGCTTCTTCTTGTATTTCTCCCTTTTCCAGGATTTTAATAGCTGTTGAGTTTTTAATGGGATTTATTAGAGACTTAATCATGGCCCAATACTGTTCAGGGTCTGAGTTTTTATTTCTTTTTTGTTTAAAATAGTAACTCTTTGATTTTCTTATTTCCTGAACAATTCTATTTCTCCTTCTTTTGAACTCTTCCCACGCTTCCTTGCTGAATGTTTTATTTGCTTTTTTCCAAAAAATGGTTCTTTACTCTGTTGAATTTTTTTGATTTTATCGTTTAACCAAGTCATATGTGATAGTTTTTGTTCATGTCTCTTTAAAGAAGCAAACTTGTTGCATGCATCAAGAAGCATATTTGTGAATTCCTCCACTGCTAGATTTAGATCTTGTATCAGAAAAATCCTATACCATGTCATCCTTCTTGGGTCAGAAGCAGCAATTCAGTACAATGGCTTAAGGGAAGACTAGATGAGCCAGGTGGTTCTTAGCTGCCGACAATTTCTATGTTTCTATGTAGCTACGTAATTTTGTATGGCTAGTTTACAGTATTTTTTGATACATCTTCTATTTGAATAGAACTCTTTAGACCTCATTTTTAGTTGCTTAATGATACCAGTTTCATGATATACTACATTGTAACCACCCATATTTGGTGGTGTGACACTCTTTTTCAATACTGCAAGATTTGGTGATATAAAAATGGGATCTAAAGTACTACCTATACTTGTTAATTTTCCATTTCTTGTGGGAACCTCAGTGATCTGTACTAAATTGAGGCTTTTAAAAGAATCTGTCCCATGCATTCTTGAATTCTCCCACAGTTTTAGACCCCACACCCTCCTCAGGAAGGCTGTTCCATGCATCCACTACTCTCGTGGGCACCCCATGCTGTGTTTAAGTCACCAATGAGTATTACATTTTTGTTTACTGTGTATTTCAATACTTCCTGGGCCAATTTTTCAAAGATCCTTGGTTTAACTTTGGGTGGTGAATAAACTACCCCAATAACCAAGTCAATGTACATAAGTTTCACTAGCAAACATTCAATATTTTCTCTTTTTCCTAACTAGAGGACATCTGTATGACCCAGGGAGTGTTTTAGGTACATTAGTACCCTCCTCCGTGTACCTCTATCAAGTTTATAGCTAGTAAAACAATTAAGTGACGACATTCAGTTTTGTGAAGTATACGAAGGAATATTTGGGTTCTGTGGATGATTAAATGCTGAGGTGAATCCGAGGCATTTAATCTCCACAGAAGTCAGGTATTGAGAGTATACTTCACAAAACTGAATGTTATTACTATTATACCACTAGAATTTGTGGCATAAAGGTATTTTTAATGAGATATTATACTTAAGTTGTACCGAGGTAGTGTGCATCCATGTGTCTGTGAAGTGTAGTGGGGCCAGAGCATGTAAGAAACTCGCTGAAGACTAAATTCTGCTTTTCAGATTATGCCTGTAAAAATATCAATATCTGAGACTTACTAGTAGATGCAGTAGTTGAAAGTTGCTCCCATTGGAAATCGAGCAGCAAAATCCTTTCTATTATTTTGTGTTGCAGAGCCAAATACATGAGTTTGGACATGCGCATTAGGCAAGCTTTAATGCACATGTCCAGAATCACTGACTAGATTTTCGAACACAAAATAAAAAGAGTTGTAGTGCTCGGTTTTTAGTGGGAGCAACTTTCAACTACTGTGTCTAGTAGTAAGTCTCAGATATTGATATTTTTAGAGGTATAATCGGAAAAGTAGAATTTAGTCATTAACGAGTTTGTTACATGCTCCGGCCGCAGTACAGTTCAGAGAGATGCGGAACACATGCAATGCTACTTAAATTTGATGTCTGGTGAAAAACTACATTTTCGGCAGTGAATACAAATTGGGATGGCTATAAATGTTATAGAACTTGATGTTGCAGTAGGCACCTTTACTGTTAGTGTTTTAAAATTAGAGAGAGTAATAGTTTCCATGAGTAAGATGCAGTGCGTGTAGGCCTGTGAGTGGACAGGCATGGAAAGCAATGTGGATAAACAACTGTGGACATGGTTAGAGGTCAATAAACTACTCTGGGAAGGTGAATAAACTACTGTGGGCATGTTGCTAGTAGTTTGTGGGAGAATAACTTACAGTTTTCCTGTGTTCTGATTGGCTGAGAGTAGATACCTGTGGTATAATTTAATTTAATTTCATTTGTTTGTATTGTTACATGAGGTTCCTGCACCCTTATTGGTACCACCAGAGGTACACCGTAGACAGCTAGTGCTTAGGCATATGTATACTAACATATAGGGCTAAGGGCATCTAACATACAAGAGTAGATGTCAGGATATGTATGCATATTATTGTTATACACTTTGCTTTCTAATACATATATATATTCTATGTATTTCTTACTCACAAGATGTTAGGACAACTGTGTCTTTGTAATGATTATGATATATAAGTCGTCACTGCCACCTTTTGGAGATTTGTACTACTACACTCATTTGTGTAAGAACTGTAAGAACTTTACTTTTTTGTTTCACTAAGTGATGACTACTACAAAATTATATAATGTTATCTTGGCCACCTCTAATTTAGCCAATAGGGCTCATCTATGTAACTAGAAATGTTTCTATCTTGCAGTTACCATAGTAATTATCATAGGTAAATAATGTGAGACACTGAGTCTTATACCTCGGAGACCCAAGAGACAGGAAGAAACCTCAAGGTACAGGGAATGCTTAGCATTGGCTCCCAGTTCGTATTGGTAAGAACTGCTTAGGGCAACTGTGGTTTATCCTTTTGGTAGTAATAAGCAAGTTTATTACTTTCAGGCAACGTGTCTGTGATTCCTTGCATTCCCAATATTGCCAAGAACCTGAGAGTAGGTTTAGACCTTCTGACAGTTGGAGACTGTGTGCAGGCAATATTTGGTGTTTGTAAGCTTTCACTTGCTGCTTAAAACCTTTCTCTTCCCAACGGGGACTGTAGGTGTGCATCCCCGCATCACATCTCCCATTTTATGACCACTTCGTAGTTACTTGCAAAGTCTGGCTGTTTTCTGGGGTGTGATCAATGCCAACTCAACCATCTCCATGGCAGCTTTGAATTGCAAGCCTACAGAGTATATAGTCACCCAACTGTGTGTAAAGTGTTCCTGCTGTGGATTGATACACAGCACGGCACCTTTTTGACAGTTTGATTTTTTGTTCCCTCCCACACAATGGCCACTGTATCAAATATCTGTGCAGAACTGAGACTCAATGTCTCAGAGTTCCTTGCCTCCCATGGAGGATGGGCTGACTTCACATGGGATGCAAGTCAATCTGAAAACCCTAAACTGGGGATCTCAACCCAGTACTGTGAGATGAGACAAAAAGCCAATAAGCGTCATGCAAAAGGGCTATTGGTCACGGCTCTTTATGCTGCTCTGGAAGCCTTCAAAGTGAGGTTTTGAACCCTTGACCTGCAGATTTTGTCTCTTAAGCAAGAGATGGGTTTACAGAAAACAGAATGTGTTAGACTGCGGCAGAATTTGGAGTCTGAACTTCAAACACTGTGCAATGAAAAAGGATTCACTTTTGCATCATTCTGCACAGGCTGGAGAGCAAGAAATTTGTTTGTTGAAGCAGGAGTGTGAAAATTTGAGACAGGATAAGGGACAGGCTTTGAATATGAATGACTTGTTAAGTAGAGTGAATGAATAGTTGAGTGAGGATATGGGAGAGCTGCAGGATGAGATAAATCAGGTACGTAATGACTTAGAAGTGGCTGCTAGGGACAATTGCAAATTGAGTGCTGTGTACAGAGTGTTGCAGAAACAAATGCAAGATGAGGTTGATGTGAATGTTGCAAATGTGAGTCATGCAGAATGTGAATCTAAGATGGCAAAACTGTGCCATCAACAAGAGGCTCTGGCTGGACATGTTAAGGTGATGGGAGGCATGGCCCCTGCCTTACCCATGTCATCTGAAGGGGAGGTCTCAGATAATGACATCACACAGTACAACACCAAGTCACACCCCTACTATGGCCCAGAAACACCAACCAGCCATCCACAACATGGCAGGTCCCCATTCCACCCACATCTTGTCATATGTCGACGTTGTGACGCACATCATGGGTGGTGCCAACATGGCGGCCCCCATGATTGGAGGGAGCAGGCCCAAGCCTGGTCCTGATGGCACCACCGGTGGCTGTTATTAATGTGGAAGACAGGCAGGATATAAAAACAATGATTGAGAATGCAATAGGTAATGTGCCTATCTCTGAGAGACATAAGTGGGTCCTTAAAACCCAGATTAGGCAGCTTCTGCAAGAGGCTGGTACTCAGGAAGGCATGGTTCATACCACAGCTTAGGCAGTGGCCCAGGCAGCCCAGGATGGCACCCGAGGTAACCTACCCTAGCCTGATCAGCCCAATAATCCCATACAAATGGCCTACACAGTTCAGTAAATAGCTGACAGTATCGGTCGGATGAGCCCATCTGAAACCTCAGCTGCCACTTGGAAAAGGTGTGTTCCAAATGTGAGATGCTTAGCCTCACTGCAGACTATCAGGTCCAAATACTACACCAGACCATCAAGCCTGGATGTGGGCCAAACTCCCAGATGCCATCTGCCAGGCTGGTAACGTCACCTTTGATGAGGTTGCAGCTGAACTCATTTCTGCACACAGCCCAGGTGTAGTAGGAGTGATGCTTGCATACCCTGTGAAACAGAATGCAAAGGAAAGTCCAGTGACTTCACACCAGAGACTCTGAATGGCCTACCAAGCAGGAAAACAACTCGCATAAGAAGCTGCAGATGTAGATCTTATTGAATATAAGACCTTGTTTCTTAGGAACATGATTCCTGCAGTGAGAGAGGAGGTACAGCCAGCTACCTATCCCACCATGGAAAGGTTTGCCAACATCCTTTGGAATACCGAGAGAGTTGACTAACTCTACATCCATGATCTGGGTTTCGGTTCCAAGAAAGTAGCCGCCGTGGAGCCTACTCAAGAGGCCACAATGCACTACATGGTGGAACAGCAGGCCCAACACAAACAGTCACTCCCTGCAGACAGCTAACACCCTCAACAGACCCAACAACCACAACAGCAACAACAGCAATGGGGTGGGAACTGGCACTATCATAAGAATAAGAAGCATAAAAATCATAAGGGTAAACAACAAAGACCAGGCCCTTCCTATAGGGAGATAGCTGAAGAAAATTGAAAGTTTACAAAGCTCCTGGGGCAAGTGTGCTCTGTAGTGGATGCTGTTCCTGCTCAGTCCCTGGCAGCCACACATCTGGGAACCCAGGCCCCAATGTGCCATGGTGATACTGGAAGTACAGGCTCTCAGGCCAATACAGGTCTGGACTCAGAAGCACCTCCCTATATAGCATCAGTGCAGCATGGTGAAGTGGTTCAAAGCAGCCAGGCCCAACCGCTTCATGCTTCCTCCAGTACAGCTTGACAATTACAGGCTCCAGTCTGGATTGTAAACAAGCTGGTCTTGGATATAAACGGAAGGCCCTGCACAGAGGCCGAGGTCAGGGGCTGCCTACTTACAGTGTTATTGGATACAGGCATGGCTGTGTCTGTATTACATGATGACCAAGCAGATACATCTCCTTGGTCCACCAGACGGAGGACCAACATGTCAGGAGTAGATGATACTAGGTTACCTGCATACCGCTCTCTACCACTACCTGTACAGTTGGGACACCTGAAGGCCTCACACACCTTCCAACTGATGGTGTTGCATGATCACCCTAGTATCATTGGGATTGACTTCCTTACAACACACAGCTGTATGGTGGATCTAGCTAACATGCTATTGATACAGATTCAGGGCCAATATCATACTATCTTGATCCCTGATTCACATTTTGTGGCAATAATATCTGCCAACAATAAAGAGTATGACGTCATAGATTTGTTCAAGAACCATGAGCTTTTCCCAAAGCCCCTTCTCATTCTACAAAGACATTTGGAAGCATTTGCTATCAACAAGCATGACTGTGGCAGAATGCACACTGCCACTGAAGTGCCAGGCCCGGCACATGAGAGGCAAAGGCAGTAGTCTTTCCCATCTGAGGCCTTGCCTTCTCTTAGGGAAATAATAAAATAACTCCTCAACCAAGGGATAATCAGAACATGTGTTTCTACTGCCGACTCCCCAGTGTGACCTGTGAAGAAACCTACAGGCACCTGGAAACTTACCATTGACTACATGAAACTGAACCAGGTCACCCCCAGTTGTGCTCCAACTGTGGCCCCCGCACCTGATGTGCTATGACTCTTGACCCCTGCCCTAAAATGGTTCAGTGCCTTGGATATTTCCAATGGTTTCTTGTCACTGCCATTGGCCCCTAAGAGTCAATATAAATTTTACTTCACCTATGAAGGTAGGCAATACACGTGGACCTGCTTATCATAGGGATTCCATAACAGCCCGTCCCTGTTCCATCTTCACATGATGGATGCCCTTGAGGGTTTCTCTACTCCCCAGTGTCTCTTGCAGTATGTGGATGAACTGTTGTTGGCAACAGCCACACAGGAACAACACTTGTATCTCTTGGATGAACTATTGACTCTCATCCAGAGAGCAGGCCTTAAATGCAATCTAGCAAAAGCACAATTATGTCACAAAGAGGTACTCTTTGTGAGCCTGAGAATAACTGACCAAGGATGTAGTCCTAAGAGGAAGAAGATACAAGGATTGCAAGACTTGCCATTGCCTACCAGTGCGGCAACCCTTAGAAGGTTTCTAGGTATGGTGAATTATTCTAGAGATTTTATTTGTGATTTTGCTCAGAAGGCTGCTCCTCTGTATAAGCTACTGAAGAAGGACATTCCCTGGACATGGGGTCCTATACACATCCAGGTTGTGATGTCATTGAAGCAGGCCTTGGCCTCGGCTCCAGCTCTGGTGAACCCCAATCCAGCACTACCATTCCATCTGGAATGTGCCACCTCTGACATTGCCCTGTCAGCAGTGCTGGCCCAGAAGGTTCATGGTACTCTGACACCCATTGCATATGCATCACAGCTCTTGACTCCTGTTGAACAGAAGTACAGCCTTTGCGAAAGGAACCTTCTGGCCACCTACTGGGCTGTCATGCACTTTCTGTATATCACTGGGTGCTCTACACTGATTATTAACTCCAACCATACCCCAACTACCTTCCTGTTATCAGACAGAGTGAAGGATGGGTCAGTCTCTAACACAAGACTGACACACTGGTCACATCTTCTCCAGGATAGAGACATACAGGTACACCCAACCAAAATTCTATCCATGCTGGCACATGGACTCCTTTTCCAAGGAGAACCTCATGACTGTACACTGCAACCACCTGATCTTCCAGATCCAGGTCCTTTCCTCCCTGCCACGCCACAAATACCTGACAGCACCTCTTTGTGTCATATTTTTACAGATGGTTCAGCTTTTTACTTCCAGGGAGAACAAATTGCAGGAATGGGTATACTAGTAATTTATCATTATGGTAACCCAGTTAAAATTTCTAAGCATTGCAGTGTAGCAACATCACAGTAAGCAGAGATGGCAGCGGTGGCCTGTGCCCTCAAGTTCATCCAGCATGGAACCGAGGATACCATCATCTTTACAGACTCTAACTGGGTTTGTTGTTCTCTTACAGAATTTATTCCTTTCTGGCAGAAGAACTCCTTCCTCTCTTCTGATGGCAGCCCAGTGAAGTACTAAGAACTGGTAATATACATACACTCACTGGCACAACGGTTTGCATACAAACTCTATGTACAAAAAGATAGCTCTCATTCCTTACATGATCCCCACCATGCCTTTAATGACACAGCAGACACCCTTGCCAAGGAAGGGGCCCTGGGGGGGACACCTGGATGATGGACCATCCAGAGGCCAATGCGACTATATAAATTGTAGCAGTCAGGAAGAAACCTAAACCTTTTTCCCCCTTGGACCTTTCAGCAGCCCAACATGTTGATACTGAGCTCAAAGAAGTGTTTAGATTCCTTGACAAAGGTATCTAAGAGAAACTTTCCACACACAATCCCTACCAGAGGCATGAAAGTAAGTTACACTTGTCCCCAGATGACAAGCTCATCTGGTATCAACCAGACAACCCCACCACCAAGTTGTGGGAAGTCCCCAGATACCTTAGGTCCAAATACTTGCACCAAGTGCATGATACACCCACTGGTGGACACCAGGGAGTAGAAAACACCCTCCAGAGGCTCAAGACCACCACCTGGTGGCCTGGTGTCACCAAAGATGTTAAACAGTACATAGACAACTGCCTTGTTTGTGCACAAAATGATCCCATCCCCACCAAGTGAAATGCCAAACTTCTACCACAAAGAAACTCTGGCCCTTGGCATGCCATACAGATTTATTTTATTGGCCCCTTGACCAATACAAGCAGAAACAGCAAGTATGCTCTTGTGGTAACTGATCTCTTCTCTAAGTGGGTTGAAGATTTCCCCACTAAGACATGCACTGCTAAAACCACTGCCAAATCCTGGTGGAACAAATTTTTTCCAGGTGGGGCCTACCTCTTAAGGTAGACTCTGACAAGGGAACCAGTTTTACAGGTGAGTTGATGAAATAATCCCCTAAGCTCCTTGGAGTTCAGCAGAAGTTCCACATACCTTACCACCCTCAATCTTCAGGTCAAGTAGAAAGAGCCAACAGACAGATTAAGCAAATGCTTTCCAAATTTATTGAGGACGATCCCAAAACCTGGGATTCCCTTCTGCCGTTACTCCTTATGGCAATCAGGGGCACACCCTCAGCCACTACCCAGTTGACACCCTTTTTGGTAATGACTGGAAGACAGATGAGATTACCTGAACACCTGTTGTTTGACCAGCACACCCCTACCGTGGACCGTGTGTCTGTAGACCAATATGTGGAAAAACTCTGAAAATACCTCATACACACACACTTGTATGCTGCCAATTGCATGGGCAAGGCCCAGCAACAGTTCAAGATACAATTTGACAAGCACACTTAAGAAGTGGATTGACAGGTTGGAGATCAGGTAATGGTCCTCTGATTTGCACATCCTACACACTCCTTCTTCAATAAGTGGGAAGGCCCTTACCCCATTGTTAACAAGCCCAGTCCAGCAGTCTATCAAGTTAGACTCCTACACAACAATAAACTGACTGACAAATGGTTACATGCAAACCAACTGAAACTGTATAAAGGAGCATACTTACTTTTCCTCACCACATTGTGCGGAATAGTACTAACCTACTGTTTGATTTTCCTTTTCAGATATACTCACAAGATGGCTATCTTGTTCCAGTTTCTCCTCATCTCAGGCGTTATCCCCTGCATCCAAGGCACAGTGCTGAACCTCCTACCTCACCTTGATCCTCCAGCATCTGCCCCGGAAGAAGTATCCATCAAAATACCTGATAGTTTGATTACTTTCCAGGAAGGTTCCAATGCTTACCTCTCTGCCTCGGTTGTTGCTCCTGATAAATCTACCCTACGAACTGAGTGGCAAAACACATCACAAGGACAAATTCTCCCTGTGGCCAAACTCTCCAAGGGAACTTTCCAGGGTTGGCCTAATGCTAAATTATCCCCAAAAGGTTATCTGTCCTTGCTAGAAACTGCTCTTAGACATTCTGGTTTATACGATATCACTGCTCTGATTGATCCCTCATATTGTAATTCTTTGTCTAAGGACTCTGCTCGAAAATGTTGTGCTGTGCACAACATGGCCTCTGCTTCCATGTACCTCTCTGTGTTACCACCTACTGACAAACAGCTTTTGGAATGTCCAAAACACACCCCTGGTCCCCATAGTGGTCTAACAGCCACTGCTATACCTGGTGCACTGATTAACAATTTGCAATTTTTGCATATACCTGTTTTGTTTAATTTCACTTATTGGAATATGAAAGAATTTGGTATGTGTCACAATTCTAACACTTCAGCATTTTCCAGTACTTTATTGCTTGATAGTTTAGCAGCATTTCAGTATTGTACTCAAGACCCTATTGCCGGGGTACATATCATCGAGCATAGAGGCAACTTCAGGAGGCAACCAAATCCTGATGATCAAAGTCATAAATGTAATACACACAAAATTGACAATTCTGATGTCACTGGTGCAACAGGCACTGTCACAGGTCTCTTTGGTACAGCTATGTATATCTGGAATAAAGCAGATATTGCTGCTATCATATCTCATTCTGCTAAATTTCAGACTGGTTTGGTGAATAATATACTACCCCCATTATTTCATGGTGTGGATGGCCTTAGTCAGGAAGAAAGATACACTGTATACAATATGCATGACATTGCTAAGGCATTTACAGATTCTAAAGATAAGATTAACGCACTCATAGCACAGAATAACAAAGAAGCAGATAAGCAATATATTGCCTGTGAGATTCTATGTTCAGCCTATGGCTAGTATATTATCACTACCATCAATAATCTCTTCCATGATCTAGAATCTGGAAGAATCCCTGATATCATACATGACAGACGTATTTCCAAATGGTATTGTCCATGATGTAAAACCTCTGGCTGTATTGCTACATGTATGCAGCAATCTTTAACTATTCTTCTTTCTACAGCTAGGAATTTGGGTTTTGTGACCAGACATCCTAAAACTGGTCCCTGTTTTGCTTCTAAGAAATGTTCTATCAAAGACACAATGTTTGTTTCTTTTACTGTCTCTTTACCACATTTTGATCCGTCTACAGCTTTGTTCGACAAGTTTACTTCTGTACATTCAGTCGGGCACCTTGATAATGACACCTACAGAGAATGCCTAGACTTACCTCTTCTATTGGTCTTCCGTCCTTTCCTGAATGCCTAGGTCGCTCTCCACATAGACTGCTGTGCGAAGAAACAATATATCTACTTGTGTCGATGTGATGTATTTGATGTTATTAAACCTGTATGTGGTTATTCTCCCAACAATATTGATTGGTCCTTTTCCATGGATGATGACATCAGCACGAATGACACAGCCTTCTTGGACTCAACATTGGCTCCAGATAAACTTTACCAGTCTTACCAGGAAGAGGTTCATCACCTGCCAACACAGATTTCCAAGACAACCTACACCTGCCCGGTACAGTTGCAAAAATGGAGACTCCCCACTGTTAAAATGCAGTATAATTCTGATGGGGAGTACTGTGTGGTAACAAACTACAAAACCTAGACATATGGAACTGAGAAATGTGTTATTGATTCTCCCAACTTCTGCTTTGTCCCCCACCAAAAAGCTGTTATTGGATATACCGTTATTACCCCAGTCCCCCTTATGGATGTGGACATCATTGATGGTAACCCTAATTATCTGCTCACCCTTTCTGAATACTTACCAAATTTTAATGTACACATAGATCCACTGTCACTTACATTAAAATCACTTTTAGAGAGAAAAGACACACACCTCATCCACATCAGCAATAATATTACTAAGGCTAGTGACGCTATTCTTTCATTGACTAATGATGATGATATGAATGATGCATTAACTAACTGTTGGAAAGAAATTACTTTTAAAGGTTTTGTTATTATACAAGCATTTTTTATCCTTTTCTTGGTTATTATTCTATGCTGCCTAGGTGCACACTGCACCAATACTGTGAGCAGCTGGAGTTCCTTTACAAAGCTTGTGCATCGGGTTTGTAAATGACCCCTGCTCTCTGACCTTTCCCTATTTTTGCCTGTGTTGCACTTGGAGACAACAAGGGGGGGATATTACATGAGGTCCCTGCACCCTTATTGGTACCCCCAGAGGTACACCATAAACAGCTAGTGCTTAGGCATATGTTATACTAACAGATAGGGCTAAGGGCATCTACCATACAAGAGTAGATGTCAGGATATGTATGCATATTATTGTTATACACTTTGCTTTCTAATACATACATATATTCTATGTATTTCTTACTCACAAGATGTTAGGACAACTGTGTCCTTGTAATGATTATGATATATAAGTCGGCATTGCCACCTTTTGGTGATTTGTACTACTACACTGATTTGTGTAAGAACTATAAGAACTGTAATCTTTTGTTTCACAAAGTGAAGACTACTACAAAATTGCATAATGTTATCTTGGATCATGGAGCCGCCTCTAATTTAGCCAATAGAGCTCATCTCTTTAACTAGAAATGTTTCTATCTTGCAGTAACCATAGTAATTATCATAGGTATATAATCTGAGACACTGAGTCTTATACCTCGGTGACCCCAAGAGACACGAAGAAACGTCAAGGTATAGAGAATGCTTAACATTGGCTCCCGGTTTGTATTGGTAAGACCTGCTTAGGGCAACTGTGATTTATCCTTTTGGTAGTAATAAACAAGTTTATTACTCTTATGCATTGTGGCTGTGATTCCTTGCATTCCCAATAGTGCCAAGAACCTGAGAGTGAGGTTTAGACCTCCTGACAGTATCTTTTAACTCAGTCAAGTCTCTGTTAAAGCAATAACATCTGGAGTTTCAGTATCTACCCATGCCTGAAACAGGTCCATTTTATTCATGACACCTAACATTTTCATGTATAATCTTGATGGACCTGTTCTCTGGACCTGGGTTTAATTCAGTGTCTCCACAGAGTACTAAGGACATCATAAACACATGGCTCATTGATTGTTTAGGCTCTGATCTGAATTTAGTCTGAGCTGATTTCAAGTGTAACTTAATTTTATTAAATGGATTTCTTCTTATATCCATCCTTATTTCCTTTAGGTTTATCATTTTATTTAGGCATGTGCTTTCCAGGAATTGTAGTATCTATGAAGAGTCACTCATTTGATTTGTTGAACAAATCTGTAATAGACATGTCAAACCCACTATTAGTCCCACTAGATATCAAAATGATATACCTTTCATTTTAGGCAGAACAATTTACATTATACTAAACTTTACAAATTAGGCCTTTTTGCCAGGTTCAAAATATGCAGCCCTATTTTGAAGCTAATCGCTCCAGAAAAAAAAATACACTGCAGCTGGCAATGCCAATGACCAATAGCATTAATTAAAATAACTTTTAAAGCATTTGCATTCACTCTAAACTTCTAATTAACAAACAATGAAACCTTATCAGGGTAAAAGAATACTTGAGTTCAGTTGTTAACTATATGTTAGTTTTAGCATTTGTGTTTAAATAGCAATTTGAAAATAAAAATAGTGTCAGGTGAAATATACTGTACCTTAATACTTTCCCATTTAACCATGTAAAACAGCTTAGGGCATTATTTTCTCTAAAGCGTACTCTTTAAAAACAGTAGTTTATGACTGAGTAAAGAACCACAATTCTTAATTTTAAGGTTTAAGAATTTAAGTTTAAGAAACTTACTAGAGATAAAAACATGTTTTTAAGAACTTCAGGTCATATACTGCAGAGTATAGAAGTTTCATGAAATTTTCACGACTCAAGAGTGCATGCAAAAGCATTACCTTTGTCAGACAGGGGCTTGCTGTTACTGCATTTGGCCTTGAAAACATGCTTTCATTAGCATGAAATGGATGAAGAAGTCCGAAAAGCCAAGTAGATTGACATTTTTGTGGCATATCTGTTTTAGCAACCAAAGGCAGTCTGCTCCAATTGTTAAAGCACTAAACTACAACAGAGGGGATCACTGCTTTGAATTCCAGCATAGACAGTAGTACACTGTGAGATTTATTATAAGTTATGAGGCATTGTAGTTAAGTGGTCAGAACACTCTTTTGGGAATCAGGAGGTTACAAATTCAAACCCTTACTGAGCCAAATGCTCACTGTGTGAGTTTTGGTAAGTCCATTAACCTCTCAATGCTCCAGTTCTCGTAGCTGTGGAATGGAGAGAACCAGGGCACCACTGAAAACAAGTAGTTGCATCTTCACTTGTCTGTCCTGGGTAAATAAAATCATAGAAAAAAAGGCCATGAGCAAGTCACTAGACTTTTCTGGGATTCCACAGCCCCAGCTGTAAAGCTAGATGTATGAGGCACCCCCCACCCACTCCCAGAAACACAGACCTGAAAGAGATGTGTGGGCTATCCTGACAAAAATTGATTGTATCAATAAATCTATTTCTTGTGATTTGTTTTTGGTCATCAATCAAGAGCAACCCCATGGATGACCCTAAGAACTATAGGCTGATAAGTTTCACATCAATAGTTTGCAAACTTATGGAGACCATACTGAAGGAATGATTGTTTGATCATCTAGAGGAACACTGTCACCAGGATGCAAGGCAGCATGCATTTATGTGGCAGAGATCTTGTCAAATGTATTTGAGTGACTTCTTTGACTGGGCGACCACACATTTTAGGAAGGACTTTTGAGGAGCCCATTGTGGTGCTTTTCTGAGGCTTATTTGCCATTGGCATAATTTTAAATTCAATCACTTCAGAATTTACCATGTTTATTTGCACCTATCTTTTTTGATTTAAAGTTATAATTTTTGTGGATGTCAGAAGCACTGAAGAGAGCATATGTGTGTGTGTTTCATTTTTATTCATGTTGAGAGTGGTGATCAAGGGGATTTTGAGAGCATCTGTTGTGTTCCCATATGCTCAGTTTTGTGCTCCCAAGCACCCTACATCATAACCTTGACTGGAAAAACTGTGATAGCAACTTGAACTGTCTCATATCATTTTCTATTGTTCATCACGGCCACTGAGCAACCATACAAAGTCCAAGAGTACTTTGTTCATGACCAGTATCTCATTATATTGGATGCACATGGTGGCATCAATCCTTCATGCTCTGTTATCTCATGGAACAGCAGTGGGCCGAGAATTAGATCACAATGAAGTCTGACAATGGGGTAGTCAAAGGTCACAGTGACTGGTTTTTGATAGAGACCTTGGTCAGGGTTCTTGCTGCACTCAAGAAGATCACCTGTTACCCCAGTGTTATGCCAGCATTTCTTAGCCTATTGATCCCTGCAGTGCAGATTTTTAAGTGATCTTTACAGAAATATTCTGATCTGGATTATGAAATGTGAGGTCAGACTCCAAAATGGGTCATTTATCTAATCACCTTACCAGTGATCTTGAGACAGTTTTCAAAACTGTTGTACAACAGTAACTACACATTTGCTCCATATTGGATTCTTGTTGCAAGTGTGTGGTCATGTGCCTTGCCACTGGGTGACTGAGTTTTGGCAACAGCTATGTGCAGAGCTCAGTTATAACATTCAAATGCTGGTGGCACCAGTGAACAGCAAGTGGACTTCACCTGATGTACATCCAGCAGGTCTGACAGATGAGACAGGAGTACCAACACATATTACTACCATAATACTATTAGCTATTACTGAGATCAGTGAGTGGGCAAGCTTATATCCTTATAGCTTTTGGGTCAATGAGAGAGGATAATGCTGTAGTCTTAAAGCAGAACATCTGCTGAACTCATATTTTGCTATGGCTGTAAAGCATTTTTGGTAGATCCATTAGGATACTAGGCTAAACATTTAAGTCCGTCAATATGTAATATGAGTGACATAATTGAATGGGTAGTTAGCAGTGAAGTATATTAGTCACTTCCCTATTAGTGTACCCTTTGAGAAGATGTGCATTGGTTTTGGATGTTATGGAGCCCTGCCATTTAAGACAGAACATGTGCAACAGTTGTTGACCATTAGGATAAATCAATCACTTTTAGGGTTCCAGTATATTTTCATTGATAGATATTATGCAGGTGGTTAAGTTATTTGGAGGCAGTATAGGACAGTGGTTAAGGGCACTGAGCTGCAAACCTGGAGACCTGGGTTTGAATCCTGTCTTCCCCCACATGCATACTCTGTGACCGTGAGCAAGTCACTTACCTTCCTTGTGCTCCCAGGTCATACCTGGAAACAAGATTTGACTTAGTGTGCCTTTCCTGGTTAAACAATTTCCCCTTTCTTTTTACACTCTGTACTCCATGTTTTCCCCATATCTTGCTAAACCAGGCTTACATGAAATCTTACTCACAACTGCTTAGTCAACCCCTCACTTACCTGAACATGTTCTTTTTTTTTTTTTTTTTTGTAAAAATCATTGTGTAACTACTGTATGTATTGGGCCATACATACTGGTGTTTATTTAATTGTTCAGTTATGTATTACCTTTTCTTCATAACTCAGGTCATCATGTTCATATCTCTCTCATATTAAGTTGTCATTATTATCAGAACTGCTTTGCAAATCTTCTTCTGTTCTCAGTGAGTCAGCTTGACTCACTGATGTGTGATTTTGTCCCCAGGGTGTAAATCACTGAGAGGTGGAGATTATGAGAATTTCATCTTAGAAAGGGAGGGTTTTTGGATTTACACCCTGGGAGCATACAGATCCCCAGGACAAAATGAGAGATTCGATGTAACCCCCATTTAAAGAAAAAGAGATAGATACATGATTTATTTGCAAAATATATGTATCTTCCAAAATATTCTGTGAGTCACTACAGCTTAATGCAGTTCTCTAGTTTTTTGAACAAAACAAATAATATTAATATATTATACAGTGACCAACTTATTATCTTACTCATGTAACTATACCCACTGTGGGTCTATTATTTTATACTGTATTATATTAATTGTATCAGTGCTCCACACTAACATGTTTTTATTATGTTCTCTTTTAGATTTTATCTATTGGCATTGGAATCTGCAGAGTTTGCTGGGACAATAGTCTTGGCACTTCATCTGATTTGTCTGCTATACAGGCAAACTCATTTTTAATAATGTAATGATGTTTATGCTTTGTCTGAATGATTTATTGTACATTTGTAAATACTAGTCAAGTGTTACACTGTTTTTAGCCACTATGTTGCACTGTTGATTTGTACTGTCATTGCTTTTTTGTACTATTTGCACTTATCTGACACTGCTTGATGAGGTCATCACCTCAATGGTATAAAAAGGGGCTTGAATCATGATGTAATAGACTCTTTTTTAAAGGAACACTGATTCCAAATGCGTTAGGGCCATGCACATGGCATCTGGAATAAAATGAAGTACTTTATTTGGAGTTTGTGGTGAGCAAGTCTCTTATTTGTGGGTTGGAGATTGTGGGATTTCTTTGGTTTACTAGTAGATAATGAACCCTTGACAAGCAAGCATGATGCAGAAACTTTGCCCTAACTAGAAGTGCCTCAGAAAAAGTTAGCAACTTTAAGACCATATAGGGTTACAATTTTCAAGTCACATTTTGATCCCTGGATTACTTAAGAGTAGTTCTTTTTTTATACTTACTTCTTTATGCTCTTACTGTACCTCCTCAATTGGGGGTGTTACCTATGGTTCCCCTTCAGCCCTGCAACCTCTGGCATCCCACCAGCCAAAGATCTCATTCTCAACCTCTTTCCTTCCGTACACTGCCCAGGTCTTGACCCAGTGGGTACTTATCCCACACACTGGAGAGTTCCTGGTGTGTCAGGCTGGGAGGGAGAATCCTGGTGCCTCCAGTGTGGCACCAGTAGGCCGAGACCTCATGTACGCTGGAGGATTCCTTTTTCCTCTTTTTCCTTCTTTCAGTGCTGGCATGCAATGATGTCTAGGATGTCGCAGTGTGGGCTCCCATACGTTGCACATCTGATGTCTGCCCTGCCATCCCCACCCTCTGAGCTACTGTACGCAATCCTCCGGCTGCCACCAGTAGCCAGTGTTGGAGTGGCTCTTGTCCTCTACCCTCTCCAGGAGAGTAGAACTGTCCTCCAGATGCTTAGTCCTCTCCTTCCTGGCCAACTCCAGACAATCTGAGCTCAGTCCCAACTCCGGGTCACCGGAGTAGTGCGAAGCGTGGTGTCCAGCACCTCAACCCTCTGCACCACCAGGCCAGCTCCTTAAGGGTAGTTCTGATGTTTAAATGCATTTATTTCTTCTTGCCTGCCTTCTTCAAAGTGTCCTTGCTATCTATGCTTATCATCTATGGATGCACATGTATTTTGTTAAAAAGCTTTTTTTTTTTAAAGTCTGTGTTAAGATACAGTGTCATCTCAAGCTCCCCTTAACAATTTTATGAAATTTGTATACTCATCATTCATTCTAATGACACAGGATAGAAAATGTTTCTTTGGTGGGATGGGTGCTCTCAGTGGGAGAAGGGAGGAATACCGGGGGGAAGGGGCAGACTGGATGGACCAAGGGGTCCTTTTCTGCCAACAAATTCTATGATTCCATAATATGATTCTATGATTAAAATCAGATGTATAAAAATATGACTATATCTCTATACAGACAAGGTATCACTCAGTACCCAATGATGTTATTATCAAGGTGAGTACAATGTGATATATTTTGATATCTAGGTACTGAGCATTATCAATATGGTATCTTTCAACAACTTCAATGCCATTACAATAACAGAAAGCAATAATCCTGTATGTAACAATTTAAATGCTATGAGACTGAAGGATAGAATCAATCAACATGCAATCTCCTATGTCTTCTTCCAGACTTCAGTGTAATGATGAATGAAGCATGGAGCAACTCCCAACAGATCCAAACATCTAACTCCAGATCCAAGCATAAAGACAGATAATGCCAGCTAGCATTACCCCTCCCCCTTCCCAAAGAACTTCATAAAAACAACTGTTCATAAGTGACCGCAAGCCCTTGCCAAACTGAACTCCCTAATTAGCATCTTATCCTTGGCAAGCTAATAAATAGACTGGGAGTGACATTTTACTGTGGGGGGAGGATGAAGGTTCATCTAGGAGCTAATGTGTGTGCATATAATTTTGCAAAGAAATGTGCAAACTGTCATCACATGGACTGAGAACATGCCAAGCTCTATTGGGGACTGAGTATTGAACGTGTCAGTAATAAAGGGAGAGTTGAAAGAACATTTCTTTAGAGTACCCTGGATGAGTTAAAAAAAATACACTCACCACTGTAATGGGCTTCTAATGAGTGAACCTTGGTACCAGTGCATTTGGAAGAAGGCTGTTAATTATATACTTGCTAATTGCCTATATAATCTCTTTTCAGTCTGTGCTGCTCAAATAAATGACTGACATTTCTGTCATGGTGTGGTATAGAAAGGGTTTTCATTTCTTGTTTATGAATTCTGAAGCCTGAAACTCCCAACAATGTGAGCTGTCCAGGATTTCAAAACTGGGATAAAGATTTGTTTGTAGACTAGTATTAACGATATCAGGTTGAATCTCACATACCGTATCTGACTTCCAAAAGTGGCTTGGTATGACATAAAGCAGTTCATTCTTGCTCACATAACTGAACAGTACATAAATGTGCCAGGGAATACAAAATGGCATAAATGCACTTTTTAAGCCAGTCTAGTGACTGTGTGGGATTTTCAAATTCTGCTTAACCTGGATTTCCATGGAACTAAAAAACAATCCTGAAAGGCCTTTCTGAAGCAGAATTGCAATTCCATATGAAGTCATCTGTAGAATGTCATATTCCATATAGCTCTAGTGACAGCACTGAGAACTCTAATGGGGCACAGCAGTTTGTTTCCCCTGTATTCTAGGCTGCAAGTTTGTTTCGACTGACCTATAAAAAAGGTGAACTCCTGATGTATGTGTGGTCTGTGCAGGCCCCAAACCTAAAAAAAAGCCTGCAAACTTTGAAGACACCTCATGGATCACACAAAACAAGGGAAAACTCTTTTGCATGCCATTTCAGCTTCTGCAGTTTGTACGTGTTTGACTCCCCATTCCCCTCACATGCTGACCTTCATCTCATTGTTGCTGGAGGTCAGGGATGACTGTTGAAAAAAAAAAAACAACAGTCTTCTCCCCTGATAACGGGGGGAGTGGTAAGTACTAAGGGGTAATCTCATTGGCTGAAACATCATTAAGACAAGTAGTGAGAGGTTAGGTGATTGGGTGGGTAAAAAGAGATTCAAGTGGCTTGCAGCAATTTACTGCTTCACACTGCACAATTAATCATTTTGACTGTGCAGAGAGGAAGGGAGCAATTCCCTAATATAACCCCATTCTCCACTTCAGTTAAACAACAGCTCAACTGTGCACCGTGGGTGATTGTCTGATGAACGATCATACTCAGCCACAAGTCACAGTCCTCACATTCACAGGCCACCCAAAAATAAAAAGAATACATTTTAATTTACTCTTCTGTTCTCTTAATTTCTTAAGCAGTCTAGGGGGACTCAGAGGGAGGAAACTGGGGACAGTCATCAGTCAGCAGCACATGGGCCTAGGAAAGGCAGAGCACTTGTGATTATTTGTAGTGTGTGTTGATTACTGTTAGTGAAATCTGAGTCTCTGGTGCTCTTCTCCTTCTCTGTCCTCCAGAATCCAGAAGGCCAGGTAGACTGCTGCAAATTGCTTGACTAGTCACTGCCAAGCCATACATTTTAATTATTATTTTTCCATTTTGTTTTTAAGACACTTACTGATCTCTTAGTGTAAGGGGCTTGGCAAAGAGTTTGGTGAGTTTGTGGGGAGAAGAATTAGATTCTGTCTGCAAATACAAATACCAGACAAAAAATAATTTATTTGCAGATATTGATAACACATTAACTAATATTCATTGCTTACTAGTCATCCCTTTCTCCAAACACTCATTGGATTTTATTATTTGTACTGCTTGACTTGTGTAGCTTTATTCTAGACTAGTAATTAATACTAACTATTAATTAATAATTATTCGAGTAAACAATTACCTCACACCTACTAAGGGCTTCATATTGCCATGTCTGGGATGAAATTTCCCAGTGTTTTTAACTACTTGAGTCAACACTCCCATTATAGTGCTTTACTGACCTACAGTATTTGAGAATAAATAAATATCCCTGTGTTTTAACTGCTCTATGCAAACACTGGTGCTGCATTTTACTAACCTGTTTGGGAATAAATTTACCTGAGTTGACAAAAATGTTGTTCTTGATGCATTCACTACCACTGGTGCTTTACTGACTTATTTGGGAATACATTTCTACTAAGTGCTTTAAATATCTATGTGGTTCTTAGTCACGTAGAACCAGGTAGAACTTGGTTATATATTGTAGAACCTGGTTATACATGGTGGAACCTGGCTTTATCTGGAAGAACCTGGTTATGTCTGGGAGAACCTTGTTCTGCCTGATAGAAACAAATGCAACCTGGTTCTATTTGGTAGAACCCAGTAATACCTGATGGTACCTTTTTTGACTTTTACTCAGACAATTCGTGAGGTAGACATTTTAGAGGTTCATACAACCCTATTGTGTACTGCCATTAATAACTATTTTCAATAAAGCCTTTTATCAGCAGTCCTAGCTATTTGGTGCACCTGTACCTCTGAGGAAATATTTCCTATTATAATGGGTTAGCACTCAATTGTTTGAGTGCAGGGATTCTTTTTAATTTGATTTTTGGGGTTGTATTCACATAGACTTAGCCAGTCTGTTTTCCCTTGCACTGCCTTCATCCACTGTTGACTGAAAATTCTCAGATGAGTGACTACTAGAAATGCAGTGAAGGTGATGAAAAATGTGAAAATCCACAATTCATGAATTTATATCCCCGTGGCAGCACCAACTTCATCATGCAAATATATTTTGCTTTAAAAAATAAAATAAAATTGCAATTAAACACCTCCCCCCACTAACTGTTCTGTAATGCCCCCACCTTCCCAAAACATTATCGTCATATAACTCCATCCATCCCCTGCTTGCCCCATCCTGGTGAATTCCAACTCTTAGACATAAGTTCAATATACCTTCCCTCTATGTGCATGCAAAACACACTCCCCCCCCCACTTCCTTCTACCTAAATCTCATCACCAGGTCCATGAGTTATAAGACCCTCATTCCAAGCCACTCTGACTCCCACCATCCTTCTCCTACCACCAGCACCCAGCAAAAATGTGACCTGAAATAAAGAAAATAGTCCTTGGTGCCGAGCATCTGTTCTGTTCAGTGCCCATCTCAGTAATGGACCCCACATGATTACATTCTGACATAGTTTTGCTCCTAGTAAAATAATAGAAAAAAATTTGCTGAGAATTTAGCCAATCAAATTTTACAAGGAGCAAACACATCACCATTCATTCATATACCAGTGTCATTACTGAACTGGACACTGAACAGAGCAGACACTCTGCACCAGGGGAGGATTTTTCTTATTACAGGTCAAATCTTTTCTGGATGTTGGTGGGGGGAGATGGGTGATAGGGGCCAGGTGGGGGTTGGATGGGGGGTCTTGTGACATATGGACCTGGTAATGGGACTCAGGTGGAGGAGTGTGTCTGGCATGCATTTCAGGGTAAGGGTATATTGAACTTATGTCTAGTTGAAATTTGCCTGGGTACAGGGAGAAAAGTGCCAGTGGGGAATGGGAAGAGGTATATGATGGCTATTAAAGTTTTTTTGAGGTAGAAGTGGTAGAATTATATCAAAACGGGTGGGGTGAGGTATTTCTTTACAGTAGGGCAAGGGTTGTAGATAGAGACATGCAGTGACCATAATTTGTGTAGTTTTCCACCAGTGAATTGCACAAATACAAGCTGCAAACTCTGTTCGATGCATAA
Organism: Neoceratodus forsteri; assembly: GCA_016271365.2. Lineage (NCBI taxonomy): Eukaryota > Metazoa > Chordata > Ceratodontiformes > Ceratodontidae > Neoceratodus > Neoceratodus forsteri. Next base: position 1,207,476,301 of record CM057453.1, on the reverse strand, counting down.
TTTGCCCATGATTAGGCAATTTGGATAGATCTGCTGTTCGGATTTAGGCAATTAACCGGGCCAAGAAGAACTATATGAATTACAGTCATCAGTGAAGGAAAGTTGCTAAAATGTGTGAATTTTGGCAACTTCACCTATTTCTAGTTACAATCCTGTCTCAGAGTGTAATCCCAGGTCACCAGCATGTCAAGTCACTTCCCAATTGGTGCATGAATGGCCCAACTGATTCAACATTCAGAAACTATGTTTTACAGTTAAGTGTACTTTTCTTCATTTTAAAAGTCTTTTTTTAGTTTCTGATGAAAATGACAGGCCCTGACCATTACATTCAACTGTACCTGATTTTTCCTTTTACTTTCTTTTTCTCCCTACCACACTGACTGTCTCTCTTTCTCTGCCTATGTTTTCCCCTCAAACCTCATCACCTGCCTTCTCTGGGAGTTACTTCTGGTGCTCGATTCCCCAGAGCATCCCCCCTGTGATGGGGCTGGTGGGGGTACCCCAGTTTCCCAATGGTAGCCACACTTGACTGAGCCCACCTGGAGGCCAGTAGGTAGTGTGGGATCTGTGGAGGGCTGTCTGCTTGATCCTGCTTCAGCTGGTGAGCTTAATTCTCCATTGCCTCCCCTGGATGCTCTGTGAAGCCAGTGGCATAACTCTTCATGCAAAGCATGTCAACATCTTCTGCAGGGAGTGCCCCCCACCCATTAGCCACTCCACTCACACTACCACCTGTGGTCATCTAGGTGGTGGTGTTTCAGCAGAGCTTGTTACCCACCCCCAGAGAATGACAGCATCCACTGAGATGCACAGTCCCCTTCCTCTGGCCAGCCCCCAACACCATTGGCTTGCTTCCAAACCTCGGTCACCAGCACCATGAGTGGTAACCAGCTAACTGTTGCTGATTTTTAGGGACATCCATAATTTTGCCTAAGAGTTTTCACCTGTCCCTCTTAAAATTTGTGTTTTTGTGACTGAACTGCATGGATTGTAAGCACAGAATATTTAAGACTATTAGAGTTACAGGATGTCCTTCTTCAGAAAATGGATGTTACACTAAGTCCCTTATTCTACCAGCTTCATGTGTGGATACTGTGTCACCAATTATTATGATGTGTCCCCTGAATTTGTTTCTTTTTCCCTGACTTTTCAAGCTTTGTTCCTGATTTACAAGGCAGGCTGAAAGGTGCAGTATGGCCTTGACAGCAACAGAGTTTTCAAAAATATTGAGAAGCAAATGACGTATGCTTTGCTTTTTATTTTATTCCCCACATTACAGTGCATCACCCAATAACAATAATCTTTGCTAAACTTACTGTACAACACTTATTATAATAAGCTTTAAAGTCTACTGGAAATTACAGTCTGCAGCAAAGATAAACATGTTTTTAATTTTACTATTTTTGTACCCAGGATAGCACAGCTGAGATGCAACATCTTGTTTTCAGTGGGGTCTTGCATCCAGTTGGAGTAGAGCATTGAGAGGTAAAGTGAATTGCTAGGATCACACAGTGAGCATTGGGCACCAACAGGGTTTGAAGATATAATCTCTTGGTTTTCAAACCAGTGTTCTAAGCACTAGATAACAATACCTCTTTGATAACATCCATAACATGAGCCAGCACATAGCAAAAAAATACACTAACTGCATTGAGGACATGAGCTTCCATGACCATAGGCTCCAGAAGCGTGGCTCAACTTCTATTATACCGCAACATAGAAAACAATGTATGGGCAAACATACATGGCAAAGCCATGATTTCACTGAGAGGATAAGATGACAAAACATGGACCTCAAGAGTGAAGTTTGCTAGCTCATCGATGTCATCCTAGTGCAGAGATGAAAACACAACCTGAGTTGAGCATGGCTGTCCATATAGGGTTTTACTATATGTCAAAAGTTAAAATTTCAATTATTTTTTTTTGTAATCAATTACACTTTATTGAAAATTTCAGTCAAAGACACAACAAACAAAATCCAACCACAACAGTAATATAGATGGTAACAACGATAATCTTATCAAAAGAAAAGGGAATACACCAACAAAACTCCCCACCCTCTAGCAAGGCTCCCCATACCCCTCCTCCCTCCCTACCACACCAACACCTATCTCTTGAGTCTTTACAAATTGGTGATGAGCCAGCATAATCCAATCAAGTAAATCATCAGTTAGCAGGTATTATGGATGAAAGTGATCAGGATAAAACCACTTCCTAAATCTATGGGGAAGAAATGGAAATTAGATTGTACAGAGATTCCCAAATAGTCTGATAATGTTGCGGACAACGCCTTATGACTGAAATATATTTTTCAACCATTAAGCCAAGAGAAGTTCTTGATGCCACTCCTTATAATGTGGTGCTGAGATATCTCTCCAGTGGTAAAGTATAAGGAGTTTGACTATTACATTAATCAACACCATGTGAACTTTATGCACAATGGGCAGACCATGAGGATAGATTCAAGCTAGGCAAATATCCAGGGTAAATTAGTCTTCCAGACTCAATAAGGGATCTAAAGAGCTCCTTTTGGTTTGCCAGAATGGAACTATTACATAACAGTCCAACAACATATGTTTTAAAGGGTCATCTGCCTTCACACATCTACGACATATTGTGTCAGATAGCCTACCCACTTTAAATAATTTAGTTTGCATAAAATACATATCATGAAGTATCTGGAACTGTGTTATATGAAATCTGCCCTGCTTATGGAATTTCTAAAACTGCCTCCACATAGACTGCCATAGGGGTACATCATAATTAAGACTGAGAGCCTGTTGCCAGTAAAAATACACCCCTGCTGAATTGTGCAGATTCAGATCTTGAAACAAGTAATAGAGTTTAGATATGGCATGTGGCTGTAAGACCAATGAAAGAAAAGAATCAGGTACAGGTGACTGCCACAGCATCCAAGGCTTGGGGCCCAAAAAAGAACATACAGCGTGAACTATCTGAAAGTATTTAAAACAAGTTGAATTGGGAAGATGATAAGGCTCCTGCATGACGGCAAATGGAAGCAGGTTATCTTCTTCTAGTATGGCTCATAAGAGTAGGCTTTCTAGTTGATGGCAGAATGGGCCTTGCAGAGGGTAACCTGCAATTAAAATATTGGTGCTGCCAAATAGTGGCTGAGCAATTGCTCTACCTCAGTTCCAATTCACGTATGTATTTAACTGGTGAAATGCCTTAAAGGACCAGTGTAATGGCATGCCATGAAGAGAATGGTGTAGCTGTGATAGTTTAACATAGGGTCAGCTGTTCAGGTGAATTCCTTGTTAATGGCATAGAGAACATTCCATTTCTACCCACAGTTGGGTATAGGCCTTCAAGGGGGCAATCTTTCTCTTGTATGAGCCACTGAAGTGATTTGCTAATATGTGAGATGAAACAGTACAGAAGGAATTTGGGAAGCTGTAAACCACAAAGTGCTTTCGGCATTGCAAGTCTGAAATATGCTCTTCTAACCATACCATCCTGCCAAAGAAACTAGTTAATCATGAGCTGAAGATGCCTAAATGAAAATGTCCAATCTTATACAGTAAAAAATAGAACCCGTATGCTACCTTTTCACCTACCTTCCATCACTGATAGTTAGTAAATATACAGTATTAAAGAGCCCCTGATGCAGTCTAGCATTCTCCCTGAATCCTGCTCCTTAAATTATGCTTTATGTTGTTGTGTAGTGTTTTTTTATAAGCACTTTCTTCTTTAATTTCTGTCCACCTGCTTTGACATGTTACTGATACCTCATCCTTTTCCTGCTATTTGTTATCCCTTAGCTGACTCGTGGCAGAATAGCATCATAACATCATATGTAGTGGTTTGCCTGTGTGCCAAGTGTCATTCGTCAGTCAGCACGCTACCACAGGCTCCATTGTTCAGTACCTGTACTGACATTTTTTTCTTTCTGTAGCATTAATAGCTGAGAAGAAATTGATTTGGTTTACTTCTTGTAATACTTATCAATGAGTTACCGTATGCATATTTGTGAAATTAACTGTCCTTGTACACAGACAGGTTCCCTAAAAGAAGAAAAAGAAAATGTTTTTGCTGCTGTTTTAAGCCGCTTGAGTAACTTTCACCAGCCCCACCTTTTTGAACAAGTTTGTCCTGTTCTCAGAATAATCTGGTGATGGGGGGAGTGGAATTAAATGCAGTGCATCTCTTTGTGTGGGTCTGATTTGTGTTTATTTATGACATTAGTACAAATCTTCATCAAGTAGTAGTGCAACAGCAGTGTGGGACATGGCGTGGAGAACTAACATTAATAAATTTAAAAATAACTACATAAATAAACACAAATCAAACCCACACAAAGAGATGCACTGCATTTATTTCCATGCCCTCCATCACCAAATTATTCTGAGAACAGGACAAATTTGTTCAAAAAGCAGGGCAGGTGAAAGTTACTCAAGAAGTTTAAAACAGCAGCAAAAACAAAGTGCTTTTTTCTTCTTTTAAGGACTCTGTCCATGTACACAGATAGTCAATTTCACAAATACGCATACAGTAACTCATTGATAAATATTACAAGCAGTAAATCTAATCAGTTTCTACTCAGCTGTTCATGCTACAGAAAGAAAAAAATGGCAGTACAGCTACTGAACAATGGAGCCTGTGGCAGCACGCTGAGTGAAGAATGACACTTGGCATGCAGGCAAACCACTTCATATGATGTCATTCTGCCAATGGTCAGCTAAGGGATAACAAATAGTGGGAAAATGATGAGGTATTGGTAACATGTCACAGCAGGCAGATAGAAATTAATTAAGAGAGTGCTTATAAAAAACACTACACAACAACATAAAACATAATTTAAGGAGCAGGAGTCAGAAAGAATGTTAAACTGCATCAGGGGATTAAAGATAAATTGTTATGTTTGATGGCAGACTTAACAGGAGATAACCAAACACAGCAACACTGTGTTACCTTTGACAATGCACAACAACTTATCATGCCCTTTGAACTATGAACAACAACTTTTTCTGACCTTTGAACTGTGAATAACAACTTCTGCACATGCATAATCTGAGGAATAATGTATGGCTGACCATACACAATGAGCCTGTGTTTCTACCACGGGACTGAGATAACAGTGTTGGACATTGAGAGCAAAGCTTGAGAGGTCTATGCTGTTATCCCAACCCCAAGATGGAAACACAGAATGAATTGTGTATGGTTTCCCATATTTTATTTGTTACAGTATATGATTTTTAAAAAAATAAGCTTGAGAAAAGTAGTGACATTGTTGTAACATTGTTTAAAGACCACAATTGAATAAATGTTTTAAACATAACACTTGTTCATAGGCAGTCTTTCACTCATTAATTTATAAGATCTGCAGTTGAAATCATTGAAAGGTCATGATGAGCACTCATACAAAGAAAGAGAGAGTGACAGAGGGTGAGCTGGTGCAGCAACTCTGCTGAGTAAGCGCTAGCATGTTCAGAGAAGAATCTCCTCACACATGCTGAGGGCCGGCATTACAAACTACTAGTATGGTCACATAGGCAGACTGTGACTTGTACAAGTCACTGCGAGTATTACTTTCCAGAACATGGCAACTGAATTTTTTTCCCTTTATTTGAGGACTCAGACAGTTTTAATGAATGGAAGTCATGGTATCATAGCAAGAATGCCTCTGTGGTAAGTGCAGCACTGACAGGCATACCTCTCAACCTCCTGCCTCATAAATCAGGGACAAGGCATAAAAAAATCAGGGACAAAGGACCAAAATCAGGGACACATCTTCAAAATTAGAGATATCCACCCAGAAAGCTGGTAGAATATGGGGCTTAGTGCAAAATGCATTTTCTAAAGAAGAACAAGTCTGTAACTTTAATGCTTGACATTATTTTGTGCTTACAGTCCCCACTGTTTAGCTTCAAAAACACAAATTTTAGGAGGGACAGCATAAAATTTTGAGGCAAAATCAGGGACGTCCCTGAAAATTAGGGACAGTTGAGAGGTATGCTGACAGGCGAGAACAGTGTGAGAGAGTGGCAGCAGACAGTTTGCAGCATAGCACAGCTGAACTGGTAATGAGAGAATGTGGATAACAACTTTAGAACCATCTATAATAACTTTTGAACCATCTGTCACAACTTTCAAACCATCATAACATCTTTTTGAGAGTCATCAATTTCTATTCATAATAAGCCCTAACCATATACTATAAGACTTTTGAATGTATGGGAATCCATACAAAACAACACTTAACCATATACTATATTACTGACCACAAACATTCACTATTTACATATATGATTTTGTGTGTTGAGAGATATACACATTGGGCCTGATATTCAGAAATGCACCCGATACTGACACAAGAGGTGGTGGAGCAACTAAGGGATATGGAGACAAGCAAGAGAAAAGTTCAAAAAACTTATGAGCTATGAAGGTTGGCATGTCACGTTCTCAAAGTAAGACTCAGTACAAGAGTATAAATACAAATAAACTTTTTTTTGCACACTGATGCAAAAAAATCTCCAAATACTTTACCATCCCCATAGACTTGGAGAGCGGGGGTCACATGTGTTGTCGGTTTTCCAGCACTTCCTGGTTGTGGAGAAGCATGCAGTTTAGTTTCTCATGCTGCTGTATAAACTCCATTTATTTTTTCCGTGTGCAACCGTTGTTTTTTTATGCTGGTGATTTTTCATCCAGACACTCCTATGCGGATGGTAAAGTATTTGTAGATTCTTTTGTATCAGTGTGCAATAACAATTTATTTAGATTTAGATTCTTGTACTGAGTCTTATGTTGAGAAAGTGAGGAGCCAACCTTCATAACTCATAAGTTTTTTGAGCTTTTTTCATGTTTGTGTCCATTTCATTTGCTCAGGTTTGTGCACTCGATAGTTGCTTCACATGTAAGACTCATTAGTTGGTTTTCTGACTTTTTTTCTGCAACTAAGGGATATATTCAAAAGAGATGAGCCATGGTACATCTCTTCTGAATATATCAGGTAATGCACACTGTGCAAATAGAATGTGCTGGTCCATTCCCCCCAGACAGGGCTGAATACCAGGAATGGTAACTGCACCAGAGCAACAGAGATAAGCTGTGTGCAAATTCTTGATATTTAGCCAGAAGTATGCAAATGAGCCATAATACATGCAAGGCACAAATGGGACCATTTGCATGCCATTATGGCTCCATTTGCATAAGTTGTGCAGGGCTGGCCAGTGAAATGCACCTGGCACCCTGCACAGCATGCGGTGCTGTCCAAGGAGGTCTCGTGGTCCCCCCTTCCCTCCTGTACCTCTGATCATCATAAATTATATGTGTGAACCACCCTGGTAGTCCAGTGGTTCCTCCCTCCACATTCTGTACCTCTGTTCATCTGAAATTAATGCCTGTTAAATCCCTGGTAGTCTACTAGAACCCTCCCCCACCGGTAACCCTGATTGCCATATTAGAATGAATATATTCTCCCTGGTAGTCTAGTGGTACCCCCTCCCTGCCAGTAGCCCAGATCATTGTAAAAATGGCAATGACCAGTCCTTGGTGGTCCAGTGGCAACCCCACCCTCCACCCACACAGTACTCCCAGCCTACACAGGACCCCCACCCACCCAGTTCCCCCTCCATTAGCAGTGAGGCAGCTAACCCACCTGCATACCTCTGTGACTTACCATCTGACAGCTACAGTATCAGCTGCAAGCCCATTGGTCCACACTGTGGACCAATGGGCTTGCAGTGCATACTATAATAGTCATTCACAACTTTGTGAATTAAGTCATTCATTCACAAAGTTGTGAATGACTATTACAGTTTGCACTGCAAGCCCCTTGATCCATGATGTGGACCAAGGGGCTTACAGCTGATATTGTAAGCTGTCAGACGGGGGTCAGCCATGGAGGTATGTGGGTGGGTTTGCTGCCTGCTGCTAAAGGAGGGAGAGCTGGGTGGACTGGGAGGTCCTGTGAGGGTGAGAGGTGGAGGGTGCCACTGCACCACCACGGACTGGTCATTGCCTTTAATTTGATGATCAGGGTTACCAGCGAGGAGGGGAAACCACTAGACTACCAGGGAGAATATATTCATTCTAATATGGTGATCAGAGTTACTGGCAGGGAGGGGGGTTCCACTAGACTACCAAGGAGACTATATCCATTCTAAAATGGTGATCAGGGTTACAGGTGGGGGGGTTCCACTAGACTACCAGGGATTTGACAGGCTTTACTTTTAGGTGAACGGAGGTACAGGGGAGGGGGAAACTACTGCACCACCAGGGACATATTTCAGAGTTTGTGAATGATGTCCTGGGGGGATAGCCACCCACAGCTGGTGGCTGCTGTGTTATGCATTGCAATACAGTGGGCAGCCAGCTGGTGGACTGCACTTGAGCCTTCTTTTATGGGCTCAACTTTGAGCTCAGGTATGTGGTGCATCTCAGGGTTGTGCCAGCATATGGGCCGCACATCCCGGGCTGAATATTAGGATGTACCACATATGCATGAGCATGCCCCCTTGAGATGTGCTGCATTCATTATCTTTGTGCCCCCATGCATTGGGAATTGCACTATGTAATTCTCACATTTGAATATTGCACCAGGGCACAGTTCTGGGGTTGTGCTGGTGCACCTCGGTTAAGCCATGCACAACCCCTTTGAATATCTAGCCCAGACTATCAATTTAAGCTCCATTGTCCTCCCTAATCCACAGTCTATGGAATGCCTCTTGTAGCTCACATCTTGGTTTGTGGTCATTGGGTTGCTGTTGTGCATGCTGTTAACATTTTTCCATGGTTAACGAAAGGGATTTTCTCGGTAATGCCAACAACTGTATGCTTGCCACAAAATATCTGTGGGTGAAGAGGTCCACAGATGGGAAGTTTATGCAGTATGCAAAACATGTCACAGGTATGCATCTGTTATCACTTACCCATTTGACACCATTTCTACTATTGTCCAAAATTTGCATTCCTCCTGTTTTTATAGCTGCGGACACAGCCTATAGCCATCTTGCTTTAGCTTTAAAAATCGGATACTGAAGCACAACTTTTTGGAGTTTTCAGTGTATCCTTCCACAACAACAAATCACTATGCCAGTTGAATGAAATACTCTCTTCTCTCTGTTAAGTAGACCAGTTGCAACACTATTTTTTCAACTTGTTTGTCTCTCTCTTGTCTCTCTCCTCACGCCTGCTTTAAGTGACCTTACAGCTGGTACATATCAGATTATATGGGACTTTGTTGATTCGTACCTCCTTTATATTCAGATAATCCCTTCACAGCTTTTCTAGGCTGAGGACCTTACAGTATGTATAAGAATCACATTTCTGTTGTGCTGTGCTGTGCTGTGCTATGCTATGCTACTAATCAGTGCACCTCCACTGCATTACTGACATTCCAAAGTTGAAGACAATGAGGCACAAAGCAGAGAATGGTCTACAGTCAAAGGCCTAATAAAACAATTAGTTCAGTGAGATTTATTTTTCAATTCTTCTACTTTGCCTTGTGATGTGAAGCTAAATAGTTTCTTGTGTGAATGGTCACTTCTGATGTGGGTGGTAAGGGGTGATCCCTGTGTTATAAATGCATGGAGAGAGACAGAAAGAGAGAGAGAGAGAAAGGAGAGAGATTGCTAGTATTTTGCAGATGATGAGGTTAACCCATTGCTAGCCTAATAAAACAGAGCACATGCCAAGTTGCAAGTGATTTCCCAAAAATGAATACAGTGGTACAAAAAAAAGTCACAGATTGTAAGGAGCATCCTTGGCTGTGTCATTAGTATGTAGACAATGTATGGATTATTGCAAATAAATAAATAAATAAATAAATAACATCCAATAATGTAGATAACACAACATTGGTATACAGCTGCATACCATCATAAAGCAGTAATTTAAGACAATATGTACCTATCATAGATTACTGCTCACAGTTTTGGGGGGCTTTAAATATTACTATTACTAATAGGCAGACAATTGAATTTATTCAGAAGAAGGCAACAAGAAAGGGGTTGGAACATAAGACATACTGTATAAAGAACATTTGAAACTCTTCAGACTACATTATTTATTTATTTATTTTGAAAATTTTCACCAGGAAAGGCATACTGAGCTACATTAGCTTGTTTCCAGATGCATCCTGGGGGAAAGGGGAAAAGGGAATACAATTCTGAATACAAGACCAAAATAAAAAACATACATAGACCTAAGTCCATATATAATACTGAATAAATTTAAAGCTATGCCAAACATTTTTATGGGATAGGCAGGCAGCAGTTGTTATCCAGAACTTAGACTATATACATATATGTATTATACATATACACATATATGTTTTTAGCATATGCCGCACTTACTTTTATATATATATATATATATATATATATATATATATATATATATATATATAACCCCCATTACCGGGGTTACTAGAATCCCAGTAAGACCTAGTGGTAGGCAGGGAAGGCAGCTTGTGAAACTCCAGTTAAATGGATTTCACACTGTCTCACTCTGTTCTCAGTCTCAGCTGAGACTGATGGATGACATAACCATAGAACTTTCATAGCTGCATGAGCCACATTGGAATCTGCAGTTGGGAGTTAGGTTAGAATGTTGGGAGTTTTTAAAGAGAGTTGTGTGTGAGCAGTCTTGAAGAGAGGAGCACAGCAGTCTGTGCACAGGCTCTTGGAGCCTAAAGCTCTGATATAGAGCTACTTCAAGGGAGAGGTGTGTGTTTCTGCCAAAAGAGGAACACGGTTAGCTGTTTGTGAAGTGGTGGAGACCGCTGTTACTGGTCTCTGTGCCCCATCCCTGAGGGGATGGGGGTGGAAAGGTTTGCCTGTCAGTCCAGGGGCAACCCTCCTGGTTCTTGCTAGGGAAGAAGCTGCCTCATTTTTTCAAGTTGTGTTGCGGCACCAGAAGCTGACAAGAATCGCCTGTGGGGCACCTGCAACCAAAGGGTAAGTTCTGCTCTTACATAGGGCCTATGTTTCACCTGAACTGTTGTAAAGTGGGGATTGGACTGCTTATTCAATGGGAGGCCTAGAGGAATAGGCTAAGCCAAGTAAAAGTATGTTCAAGTCTAGCACAAGGGGAAAGCCAAGACATGTAGAGGAAATGTGCTATGCATTTACCCTTTAATTTACACTGCCAAGCTTTTCAGAAAGAGATGTTTAAGTATGTTCGAGTCTAGCACAAGGGGAAAGCCAAGACATGTAGAGGAAATGTGCTATGCATTTACCCTTTAATCTACATTGCAAAGCTTTTCAGAAAGAGATGTTTAATGTCCAGAGAAATGGCCGGGTATGAACTGTGGAAGCTAGAGGTGGAAGACCCCCCATCAGTAGTAACCAAATTCACCTCTACGGATTTGCTCTGTGGCCCTTTTACTTTCCTTCAGGCAATTGGTCAGTGCTGAGGAAAGTACCCAGACGTGGGATTAAAAGGAAGTTTCCCTTATGGAGTTGAAGGCTCTAAGGTGGTTTAGGAAGCCACCGGAAAATGTGTCCATGTCAAATGAAAGGTGTTTGAGTGGCCGGCAGGAGTGCCGAGCCAGAGAAATCCCCAAATAGTGTACAAGTTGGGCTGTGTACCCAAAGCAGCGTGCAAGTCCAGGCTGTGTGCCTTGTGGGTCCAGAGCCTGAGGGCTGAAGTGTTGAGGAAGTGGTCTGTTTCTCTTAACCTGCATTACCAGGAATGTAGCCCTGTGGGGGTCCGTCTATGCTTTGTTTGTTCAGTTTGGATGTGAATAAAAGCCACACTTTAGAATCCCATTCCTGGTATTGGACATTACAGTTATTGCTTCCTGTGTCCGGATTTACTTGGGTGCCCCTGTGCAGAGTAGCCAAACCTAGCCCTTGTGCTGAGTAACCCATTCCTCCCCAAACCCAGTCCCCACGTGGTACTGCTGTCAGATTCAAACAGCATGCCACCTGTCGTTTGCAAAAAGGCAGGGGCGTGGGGCTTACATATATATCATAAACATACACAGAAAGCATTTCAACACAGATACATTTTACTTTTTTAGCACTTGAGGTATTAAGTAGCAGAGTCAGTGGCTCAGCAGGTTGCATACTTGCCTCTGAGGCTTGAAGATCAGAAGGCTGTGGGTTCTATCTCCACACCATGCACTTTTGTTAAATCCCAATACTGACACAGGGCTCCCAGATATACAGGGATTCTTGTATTTTACAGGGATTTGGAGCCATCTACAGGGAATTCTTCCCATAGACTTGCACTGGTTATAAAGGAAAACAGAGCAATTCTGCTTCCATAGGCAATACTATAGGATACAGGAAAACACAGGAAACATGGCCTTGGAGTTACAGGGAAAATGCCAAATCAATCTGGAAGCACTACACTATAGTGTAGTATGAGGGGGGTGCTGCACTCCCGAGGTGCCATCTTTCAGATGAGATGTTAAACTGAAGTCCTGTCTGCCTGTTCTGGTGGTTGTTCAGGTGGACGTTAAAGATCCCATGGCACTTCTCAAAAAGAGTAGGGGAGGACTTTATTGAAAGAAATCATACATTACATAGGGACAAAGCAAACAAACAGTACTATCTTTCAAATATCACAGACACCCTTATGAGCAGAAAAAAAAGAGAAAACCACCACACACATGCCCATCACCACTTATTGTGAAAAAGCTACTTAATCCAACTTAAAATGTGTTTCCATAAATCAGCCATACAGTTCGCTGGTAAAGATGTTTCATCTTGTAAATGTACAACCTGTTTTTGAACAAAAGTAAACAATTCCTTCTGTCCTAAATAGTTCTGCTGCAAAACCAATTGACACTGGATTTGCCAAATATAATCCATTAAAGTCCCACACAGGACCCTCAAGGTAGTGGGATGGTACTTTGACCAACAGCCCGAATAGATAACCAGGATCAACACATCATATGAAAGGAATTGAAAATCCAGACAGTTCCAAGACTGTGCCAAAACCATCCAGAACACAATAGTAAAGGGACAACAGAAAAATAAATGTTCCTGAGTCTCCATTACTAAATTACATGACTCCCTGGGGCAGTATCTGTCCACAACCTGTTTGTGTTTATGATTATCCCAGACCCCTAACTGCCCATGGCTAGTAAGTCAAACTCCATCCCCCATAAGTTTAGGGAGTTGTGTATCTGTAAACTGGTGCAATGTATCTGAGGCTGACCCTATTGTTCCCCCTCGGAACTGCACTGGGGTTGAAAATTGAGACTCCAATATTGAGGCATATAAAGCCTTCCTAGAAAGTGTACGGTATTGTTGTACTGGAATGTGCCAAAGTTAAATTTTTGTATCAACTGTATTAACATACAAAGGTACACTATCTTTCTTGATTTTGGTATGATCTGTCAGCTTCCCATAAGGTAGTCATTGGAAGAAACCAATCTTTCATCCAAATACCCCAATACTGGGTAGTGGGAAACAGTATCCGTGGTAAGTTAACCAACCAAAACAGTGTATGAAAGAATAATAATGGGTTAAGCAGCCCTAAACCTCGTTTATTTATCAGTAAATAAGCAATCTGTCTATGGATGGGGCTGAGGCAACTCCCCCAGAGTGCTTGCACAAACATGCTACATAATCTAATATCGAACTCCGTAGGTGGGGGAAAGATATAACACAGGTATAAAAACAATGGGGTCAATTACTGTTTTAATTAAGTGCACACTCTTAAGCTTTGAAGTTGCATGGACTTCCACAAAATCACTTTCCATTCCCCTTCTTGAAGTTTAATAGTCCAATTTTCTTTTGCCATATCCCCAGCCCCAAAACGCATACCCAAAATAGTAGCTTCTATGTCAAATGGAATGCCACAAATCAGAGTCACCCAAGGGCAGCCAATTTGCCCCAAATGTACCACTCTGCTTTTCTCAAGATTAACTGCAGCCCCAGCAAAATGAGAATACCCTTGAATAACAGACATGGCTTCATTGCCGGAATGCTCATCCTCTAAAAATAAACATAAATCATCTGCATACACAGAAATCTTGAGTGCCGGATAACCCCTGGATAAAACCAAGCCCTTAATTTGTAGAGCAAAAACAATTTTCTTCATCAGAACATCTATGTAGAAAATATACAACAATGGACTTAAATGGCATTCCTGCCTAACACCCCTAGCTACACGCACAGTTGAACCTCTAAATCCTTGTGCTAAAATCTGAAAATTTGCATGGTGGTATAACAATTTAATCAATGCAATAAACTGGAATGGGATACCATAATATGTCAAAACCTGAAATAAGTAGTCATGAGGGACCCGATCAAATGCCTTGTGCTGGTCAAGTGAGATCTCCAATCCCTGTAATAGATTTAATCGACCATTCTCAAAAACTTCCCGGAGCTGTAGGATGTTGTCTCTCATTGCCCTTCCAGGTAGGCCACAAGTATGATTTTCCATAATCAATTTCTGTGCTACCCTAACGAGTCTATGTCAGAGAATCATAGCCAAAAGTTTGAAATCAGAATTTAACAAAGAAATAGGGCTCCAATTCCCAATATCTAATTTGTTCCCCTTCTTATATAACAAAATCAAAAAGGCTTGTGCCATACTATCCGACATCCTCAGGTGTGTAACACATCATTAAAGACCTGTCATAATGTAGGAACCAGTAAGTCACTAAAGGTATGGTAGAAACTCATGCCCAAGCCATTGGGGCCTAGAATTACTCCCATTCGCATCTTCGAAATCATAAAGAAAACTTCCACTGACATAAACTGGTTTTACCAATTCAGCTTGCTCATGAGAGGTCAGATCCTCCAAATCTTTTAGCACTCAAGAACTGGGTCAAATCTCTACTCTCAGCCAGACGGGCCCCAAAAAACTTCCTGAAAAGCTTCAGTAGCTACATCAAAAATGTCCGGGACAGACAAGTGAACCACCACCTGGGAATTCTGGACCGCGAAAAGCAGCTTCTTAGATCAATAGTTCTCAGACTTTGTCACAGTGAGCCTCCCCAAATTCATGGAAAATATTTTGAGCCTCCCACAAAAATTGAAATAATCTTCCCACAAAAATTGAAATAATCTTGGGCCTCCCCAAAGAAAAATAACATACTGTACTTGGCGCAGTACACCGTGAATAAATTGAAACCCTTTGAGTACTTGGCTCACATTCAGTTCTTTGTGTTATACTGACGTGGAACCTTTGAAAAGGAGCTCCTGTGATCAAAGGTGTTATCTGAATAACAAAAAAAATATTATTATTCAGCTTATTGTAACCCCCAGGCCAACCTACGTACTCTGCTATTTTAATTCTTGAACCATTGTTACCCCTTGTTGCAGTACCTTCATGGGACAGATTGCTTTCTCTGTTTCCTCTCTATATAAAATAACCTTCCTACATACTTTGCCTCTCCCCTCCTTCCCTGCTCCTAAGCAACTTCTCAGGGATTACTTTGCTCCTTCCTGCTATTGCTCTTAGCGCTTCTGTGCTGAACCCTTGTATTTGGGCTGGTCTGCCATCAGGCAAAAAATTGATCAATTACCACCGCTCATTATTAGTTTATTGTTCATATGTGTTTGCACTATTGTTTATTGTGTATTTCTTGATTGTTTTACAGTTGCCTTTTGAAATGTATTCCCTCCTACCCTTCCTGGGTACACCTAAAATGAGCCTTTCATTCACCTTCCCTTGTCACCTATTAGTAAATAAGTACATTAAATTCACCTGCTATTATCCTCTTTCAGTTTGCATCACCTCTTCACACAAAATATATAAAACTCAAAATTTAAATACAGTACTTTTTCAGACTTGCTTGAGCCTCCCCTGGAACAGGTTGGGGCCTCCCCAAGGAGGCTGGCCTCACCATTTGAGAACCCCTGTCTTAGATAATCTATCCTGGCAATTTTTAAAAATATCATAGGATCCCTGAGTGCCATGTACTGTAGGCCACAAGTCTGTTCCTCTTGTAAGGTCTTAGCCCTTGAATATAAGTAGGATTTCATGTCCTTCTTAATCTGCTCTGTCTGGGAAGCATACGTCTTCTTTCAGTATGCTGTAAAGAGATCAATCCAAACAACTATGCCCTCAGCTTTAAAAAATGAAATAGTCAGTCCTCCTCTTTGTCCTTCCGCAGTTCTGGAACAGACATCAAAGGCTCTGTTTAGTATCCTCCCACCATACCAGGAGGGAGTCATACAAAACTCCCTCAGTGGCCCTTCCTCTCAGAAGTTCTTCCACCTGGAAGTGAAGAAGTGGGTTTTATACCATAGATGAATTGAGTTGCCAGTAACCCAGGCCCACCTTATTGGTTAGGAAACCTCCCACCGACACTCGTAATTCAAAATGATCTGATGTAGCTGTAGGTTGTGTCTTAGCCCTTAACACAGTCCAATTTTCAGAAACAAACACGTAATAAATTCTAGATGACAGCTTACCCCTTTGATAGGTGTGGCCCCCACTGACATGCACCTTCACATATGCATCCTGCATTTTTGCCTGCTGTCAGAATCTGTTTTAAGACATTTGTGTCACAGTACAATTTCTGTGTACCCCCTGATTTATCTTGTAACTCTAAAGGGCAATTGAAATCCCCACCCAAAATAATCCTCCTAGCAGTATGAAGGTATGGTTGTATTAGCCGAAACAAAGCCACCATTGTGAGTTTTGTTTGGGAGCATAAACCACACCCACCCTCAATAGTTGGTCTTGACCCTGAATATCCACGAAAAGAGCCCTCCCAGGGTCAACATCCATAACTCTGGTGATATGCACCTGACATGCCTTAAATAAAATGCCAACCCCTGAACAATGACTCATCACCAAGTGACCAAATAGTGGGGCCCCAGATCCAAGCTTTTTGTGCTTGGTGTATATCTGCTGTCATACATAAACATGAATCCTGCAGAAGAATAACATTAGCTGTAGCTTGACTAAGTGCTAAAAAGGTGGTATTTCTCCTAACATAATTGCAAATACTGTTTACGTTTAAGGACACAATATCTAGTGTGTCAAAGGAACAGAGATCCATAAATGTTACATGGGAAAGACATTATAAACTCAACAGATTTTCTTTCTAGTTTTCTTTTTTGCCTTCACTAATTCTGCGGCATCCACCTCCATATCCGATAAATCCTTTTGTGAGGATGTAACAGAGGAAGTCTCGGAATCCACATCTTCATCCTCTGCCGAGTTATGCAGAACCATAATGGTGTTTTGTAAATCAATGCCCTCTGTTTTAGTAAGTTTTGACTTTGAAAGGTTCCTAGCAGAGCGTCTTTTACCCTTCACCACTTGGTAAATCTTCTGAGGTTTAGCCGGGGATAGCAGCCATCTGCTCCTGTCTAGTATCTGTCGAAACACTCACAGTGTCTGGAGGGAGGGTACAAGCTGGACATCCTTTACCTCAGATGATTCTGGCCATTCAACAATTACATGTGTGTCAGCTCTGTCAGTGTCATCAAGGGAGGGTCTCCTGTTTGTCTGTGGTAGCAGAGGAACTCTAAGCTGGGTGCTCCCCTTTCAGTTCAGTAGGCTGTTGACGTGCTGCTTCTGCCTTAGTCTTTTGTGATTGGGCTTCATGCACCATGTCTGCCTGATCATAGAAGGAGCCTTTATTATGTACAGCCCAAGAACATTGCAAATAGAGATGTCCCAGTTCATCGCATAGGCTGCACTTCATCGGATTATGGCAGAACATACTGGTATGACCAGTCTGTAGGCAGACATTGCACACTATAGTTCACAAGCATTTCTTAAGTGGGACAAAGACCCACATCTGTGTAAAGGTTTGGGTTGCCCAGGTAAAAGCAAACCCACAATCTTGACCAATTTAGAAACAGCTGGACAGAAGAATCGAGCCTGAGTCTGAAGTATGAAGTGTTATACGAATCCACCCCCCAATCCAGAGGACTTCATAATCTAGGATTGGGGTGGGATGATCAATAACAACAACCCTCAGCTTAACCCAATAAAGGATGTCTGAAATATGGACACTCTCATTATGAAATAACACTGTGACGTTCTTGACTGTAGGTTTGGTAAGTGGAATAGCCAAAAACAGAGACCACAGAGAGGTATTTCACAACTGTTTATATTTTTTCCAAAACCTTTCCAGATGTTGTGAGGTGTTATAGCTCATATCGAACTAAGTGTCCCCAGAGATGTGAATTAGAGCAAAGATGTCATTTGGAGTAAACTGCATAGGCTCTTTAAGCAGTTTTCTGCCCTCATATACTCTGTCAGGAGCAGTCTCCAAGCCGTCTTTGTACCTAATCCAGACAACATTCCATCTGGTAGCAGGCTTCCTTATTGGAAAATAAGTCTGAGAGCTTAAAGGAGGTTCTAGGTGGCCTCTCTGAGTTCTGCCCCTCCTGAGAAGTAGTGGCAGACTAGGCAAAGGATCCTGATGTAGGAGGTGGATCAGACGCAGGTCTCTTAACAAAGGACTGTTTCTTCTCTTTGAAGCCTGGAAGTCCATGAGAAGGGCCAGCTTCAATCTGATCCATTATGTCAGCCCAAGAATCAGATGGGATACTGGACTGCGACTGAACTGTGCAAACTACTGGCCAAATGGGTACTATATATGGCTGTTGAATAATATTAACTACCCCCACAACCATCTCCTCAGTGGCAGTATGCAATGAGGGTAGAATGGGTTCAGGGCAAGAGGAAGCACCCAATACATCATTCTCAGTATTAAGTGCATCAGAGTGGGTCACATTAAGGGCAACAGAGGGTCATGTAGAAGGTTGATTTCTAGTAGAGTCATCTTTAAACAGTACAACACATGGTGTGCTAGGCAGAGTACAGTGAGGGATAAAATGGGGAACAGCATACTGGCACAGAAGAGGTGGGTGTGGCTAACTTGAGAAAAGGGTGGGGGTGGACTGGGAACAAAAAGGGGATGGAAGGAGGTGGTATGAAATTGTGAAAGGGGAGAATTAAACAGGAGTGAAGAGGAAGAGTGGGAGGCAAGCCTTTCCCCCAGGAGTGGAATACCAAGGGTATGAATACTACTTGATGTAAACCCAGCTAGTGCTATAGGCTATTGGCATGCCTAGGGAGGGGTAGAAGGGGGTAGAGTAGTGGAAATAGAACAGAAGAGACAGCACGGAGTGGTAATGAAGGAGAGGTGGGTCAGATGCAACTGCAGGATGGGGAAATATAGTGTCAAAGAAGATAGGACAAGGAACGAGTAGACGGGCAGAATAGATATCGAAGGGGAAGGAGTTCAAAATGTTTGGAAAGTGATAGGAGAAGACAGCTGTCCCTGAAGTGGAAGTACGGGCAGGGAAAGTGAGGGTCCTATTGCTGGAGTTGCAGTGGGAGTAGGTGGAGGTAAATACTCCACACAGCAGGTGTATTGGGGGGAATGTGTTGATGATGCGCAAAATCATTAACAAGGAGGATCTAATGGAATAATCACATTTAAAATGTTAGAATGGAACAAAACGTAAGGGGACATGAACAACAAATTAGGACAAACCATTTTAAAACAAGCAAGAGTGAAATTTATTACACACAAAGGACATTAGACATCTGCAATAATCTGCCTTCTGAAGTGATAAATAGCAATCAGATTTTTATGGCTGCATGGGCCAAGCTCCGCAGAAGTTACAGTATGCCATTATCAGATTTGTGTATAAGTACTGTGGAAGCAACTGACTGGACCGCTGCCTGGTGTGCTGCCAAAGTGCTCTGGCATAGTTTCTAATTATTCTATTTATATAGCCCTTCCCCTCTACGGGCTGCATAACCCCCCCCCCCTTTCTGGGTGCACTACTTTTCCTTTCTGCAATTGCAGAAGTGATGTCCGCCATGTGCAACATGTCAGTGCTGACTTAAACTGTGCATGCATGAGTATCTCGCATACATAGTCATGTCAGCACTGCCATGTTGTGCACGGCTGACTCTGGGGCAAGCTGCGCATGCGCAAGTATCACGGTGAAATATTATAATCATTACAGTATTATGGCTAACTCTGGTGTGGCAAGAGCACTGCATATTCTTTTCAATCCTCTTGCAGCTCCTAAAAGCTCTCCACAGCTGTATTGGCTTTGACCAGAATTTGGTTTTTTTTTGGAGTCACCCTGTTCAATCGAGATGGTCACTACCTGAATAAGTAAGATGATCTGAATTACCCTATATAACTTAAAAGGGCATTTTGAGGAGAGAGGGCATCCAGTCTCTGTCGATATGATCTATGTTTCAGTACCAGTTACCTTATGGATTAGCTCAAGCTTCATCAGTCATTACTGCCATATGTCACATGCCTATTTAGATGTTACAAACATGAGTTACGTATTGTGCTTGTGTTTTTTTTTTAAGTCTTTTTCCAGTTGTTTGCACAAACTGTACAGGTAGCATCAGCACGACTTAAATTAAATAATACCTCAATCTAAGTTATTTCAGGACAGTCTGTTCATTATTTAAGACATTTACAAGAAAACATGATCTCTGCACCTTAGTCTTCATCACTTCCTCATGCTTAACATGCCCCACAGTAAATACATTATTCTCTGTTTGTGACATTAGAATAATTTTTGTGGCAAAAGGTTATGATGACTTCAGGGCAGGATAAAAGCAGCAGGAACAGGTAACATCTAAGGGAACAATATTATGTATTAATGCAAATGCATAATGAGACAAAAAATGGAGTCTCCTGAAATTAAGTTCTTGTGAGAATTTTTTAAAAACAGATTTCTGATGTTACTAGCTGTGAATTTATTTATTGAAAGACAGATCTGTTTAAGAAAGCATTGCTTTGATACTTTCTGTAGAAATCAAAGAACAGGTACTTACATGCTTTATGAAATCTGTGTTTAATGTCCAGAATTGTGGAAGCAGGATGAACCTATAACAAATTAAAATAACCTCATCAGATCTCAACCTCTTTAACTGTGCTGCTTTTAGATTCTTTACCATCATTGCCAGATGTCTGAAGTTAGGAGCAGAACTGAGCCTGTGATACTGGAGAGAACTGAATGTAAAAAGCCAATATTGGGATTGTGAAAAATAATGATATTAGTGGAGCTGGCCCAAATGCCTAGAGGTAGTATGCCCAGTTCCCGTGCTGGGGATCAAAGATATTTCCCTGGTAATGCATCCTAGCTTGGGTGGCAGGTGTCTGAGCACAAAACACCAGAGAAGTATGACACCCCAGGAAGAGTTTAATGACATTTACCACTGCATGATTCCCCTTGTAGCCCAAGTAGATGTGGCTATACAGAGCAGAACTCCAGTCCTGAGACTTCTTTATACACAGTGGGATTCTTATGCAGTGTGGTTTGGTAGACCCTGTGGCAAGATAAGGCCATATCTTATTGTTTTGGCCATGTTTCATATAATTGAATGTATATAATGCATCAGATTCGCCCATTGTGACCAGTGTAAGTGCAAGGGATCATGGGATAAGCACATGGGACCTGTAGAATGACATTGGTTTCTTGTTACTGGGCAGGAAAACTGTTTACTACTAGCCAGGGCTAGAGTTAATTAAATTATTTAAAAGGAGACAAAAGAAATAATTAAGCAGAGCTGGCATGCAGGCAGGTCCATTTGTGTCTGAATGGACCACAGCATCCCCAGGAGACAGAATGTCTGGATTCCTATTGTATCTGCAAAGCTACATGGACTTAAGCTTGTTATCAACTGAATGGGCTACCTTTTAAGTAAACAAATTTATTGAGTGCAGTTTAACTACAGCTATCTCCCTGCAGGGTGGCTAGAATGTTCCCCCAGGATTCTGGTTTCAACTGGTTGACCTCTTGAGCTTTTCTTCTTACATTTAGAACTGCATATCTGTGTTTGTAATAAAATACTAACATTTGATTGGTTGGGTAACCATAGAAACAGAATGCTAGCCAGTCACAGGGCCAGCCACTATCCACTGGACCTGCCATTTTGAAGCCCTTTAAAACTAGGATGCAGAGTGGTATTTGAGCCTTTTAATGTTTACCTTTTTGCTTGAAGCCTTTTGCCATTTTAGCCTTATTGCATTTGGGACTCTCTCTATCTGCTTAGGAGAGCAGAGACATTTTTTCAAGAATGATTCTGCACTATCAAGAACCAAGATTTTCAACTGCCTTTGTAAAGACTTTGCATTTCAAAATTCAGACACTAAGGACTCAAGGTAGAATTTTAATCTCAGAGTTTTAAAGTGTTGGTTTTTATGTATATTTTCCATTTTATTTTCAGTATTCAGTAAGTAACATCTAAAATTATTTGTCTTTATGTCATTTACTATTTTCTTATTAATTTAATTAGTAAAGCCTTTGGCTTATTTTAAAAATAATTCTGCCTATGTTGTTTGTGTGTGTGATGATTTGGTAAAAGTTGTTCAAATGATACCACACTTGTGTGATTGTTTTAAGGCTAAACACTACCAAAAGTGAAGTACCACTAATGACTTCTTGATGAAATGAGGGTAGGAAATATGAAGGGTCTCAGGAAGAGCCTGTGGGGGTTTGAACTGAGCTCTGCATTCCTGGGAAAAGACACATAATAGGGCTTATAGGGCCCCCCAAAAGCCTATACATACCTGTGGCTTTCTATTCGTGGTGCAGTGGCTGAAAGGGTTCTACACCAAGAACACAGACTCAAGACTGTATTTGTATCCCATTTCATGTAGAGAGGGTGCCCTGGGATTCCCTGGTACATGTTCAGTTGTGAAACAGTGAGCATGCTAGAAGGTAGCCTGTGACAATGGCGACCATGACTGAGCACTTTCAAAAAGGGAGACTCAATCACAGCACCTGTCCATGGGGCTACCAGTCAGAGAGAGTGACCATATGGGGGGGTCTGAGAATATAATGGCAGGATGTCGCTATATGTACACATGTGTGGGGGATAAGCGAGCACGCTATGTGATGTCCAGAAGGGGAGGGAGGGAGAGTTTGTGAGGTGTAGTGCGGCAGTGGGCTGCCGAGCTGGCCCTGTAGCATGGTGGGTGAGTGGAAGGCTAGGGTTGCGAGGGTGCCATGTTTAGTTCCAGGTACGCATTTGTTTTGTTGTGTCTGGCCATTGTCTTCCCTGCATTTGCACCCCCCCCCAACATGCACCCCCTGGAGTTGAGAATCCTTTAGTAGGGTGGGTGAGCCAGTAGTGTACATTGCCAAAATTGATTTTTGGTGATGTACACTCACCCTAATGGTGATCGCCTTTCTGCGATCGCTGTTATAACATGGAACCTGCTGGAAGTATGGAGAAAGAGTATCCCTGACCTGCCCCCCATCACCGGAGCATTTTGCTGTGATGTAGAAAGAAATCCTGTCCCATGGAAGTAGGCTGGTGACATCCCCAACCAAATACCACATACAGCCTGCTGGTTGCCATGTCCCAAGCTGCCATGCAGGTTGCCTTCTTCTCCAGAATTTCTCTCACCTGGGGGTTCTGACAGTGAGAGGAAGACCATGAAAGTCTATGGGACAGCATGAGGGGTGAGCTAGGTGTTGGCTACAGCCAGTGGTGCAAGCGGTAGACAAGAAGTACAGAAACTCAGACTCTGGCAAATATGAAATGCAGAATGAAGATCCTCAATCTGAAGGACAGCTGTGTCAAGACACATCTATCTGTTTAGACATGAGTAGGTTCAGTTAGAGATATTGAAGTATTTCTAGGAAACTAGAACTGTTGCACAAGTCAAATATTGTTATGGAGACCCTGATTTCAGATCACAGGCCCAGAAACTGTCATTATGTTGCTGGTTTAAGAATTCCAGTTCAGTGTCACTGGGAAGAAGTACAGAAACTCTGCTCCTGCTGCAAAAAAGGTACAGGAACCAAGTTTCTGTGCATTCCTGTTCATTTTCATCGCTGGCTACAGCAGAGAGTTTAATTCTAAGTGAAGAGGAAATAACTAGGGAGACGGCAAAGATACTGGGAAAATAAGGAAGAGGAACACAATAAAATAATGCAATAAAATGGTTTCATCCTAAATGATTAATTGCAGCTCTGTAGCACCATCTGTGGGTAACTTCCATGTCCATATCTGGATAGCTAGTCATGGTATAATTTGCCCAAATAATCCACATAATTTGACAATTAATAACCCAGAAACACGATTACCAGACTTATTCTGGACATAACAAATATGGGGGGGGGGGGGACACTACCTGAGGTATCCACCATAACCATGGCAACAGAGTGTAAGGTGAGTTCCTGTTTACAGTGGTTTTGTATTCTGAAACCTAATAGTTCATTTCATTTCAGACTGTCTGCTAACAATAGGACATTTTTCAATTTACTTCTGCTTCATCTGCTTTTAGATTAATTGTGGTTTGCCAAATAATAACACTTTGAAACAAAACTGGAATTATATTTTAAAAATGTTTTCTCTTCAAAATCAGAGATGGCACTGTGTATCTTCTACAGTTCATCAACTAACTGAGGATAGTGAGATTGTCAACTATGTAAATAATAAGAAATATTTGCTTGATGTTTCTGATTTGCCTAGTTTAATGGTACCAGAATGCATGGTAAATATGTAATCAATATAATTATTCTGTACAGCATGGATATAAGTATCTGCCAAGCACATAAATACAGATTATATTATAGAATCATAGACTGTGATAAGCAGATTGAGAGCAAAGGTCCATCCATTCTGCCCACTTTTTGTACTACCTATACTCTGGACTTACCATCCATTCAAGCATGAGTCAATGAGAGGACATTACCTACCCATTATAAAATGGGAAGATAATGTCCTGTGTCCTTATTAGTGAAATGGATTCTGAAACCATGGGCTGGATTTTCAAAGCTTCTCGAATGGCACAAGCCCTGGGTGTGCCAAACAAATGGTGCACAGTGCTTGCGGCATTCATCTCGCTGGTGATGGGGATTTTCCATCCTGTGCACTGATTGCCACAAGTCAGACCAACTTTTTCTGGTCTAGCTTGCATCAATCATAGGTACCCTTTTTACAGGGCTTGCCCCAAATTAATGGTGCCAGTTGCCGTACTTTGGGTAAAGTGTCACAAGTGCCCCTGACCTACTAAAATCAGGCACAGTTGTGACAAAGGTGTTTGACACAGTTGTGACATGAAAATGTGGCCCCATGTGTGACAATGTTGTCAGACTTCTTTTGGAAATTAGGATGCAGCACAGTCAGACACTGTACCAATGTCTCCAGGAAAAACTTTTCAAACACTTCTGGCAGCTATCTTGGTAAAGGATAGTACAGACTCCTACTCCCTTCCACCCAATAAATATTTAAACATTTAAACTGAAACAAAACAAACAAAAAAAAATTGCCTACTGGCAGAATGCTGATAGTTAGGAAACATGTTCTTAATTTTACCTTATTACCTTAAATCCAGCATCCAAGAATCTCACAGAAAATGTGCACTCAAACCAGTCTGTGGGTTGTTTTTTTAATTGTACACATCCCCCCGAAAAAAAAACACTGTGGTACATTAATAATCTTCTGCAGCTGGTCAAGAAATCATGGTTGAGCAGGTGGCTTATTTGTACATTCTCCCCATTGGAGGAAAAGCCTGCCAAACCAGTTGCTTGAAGCAATATCACTCTCACTCTACTCTTAGTAAGCATTGTGAGGGAGTGGTGCTCAAAAGAGTGCAAGTTTGCATGTTAGTGATTTTTTACATCTGCAGTGGGCATAGCCCTGCAGACTTTTTGCATCAGAAAAGGACCTGTGTCATGTTTTCTGACCGTACAACATGATAAAGTGTTAAAATAGTTTCTTCCGCAGAGATCCCAATTACTACGCTGACTGTATGAGGTATAGTAGTTGATGAGCCCTATTTTTCTGCACTTGATGTCTTGAGAGGTCCCCTTCCCTGGAGAGTATATTTAACCTACCCCAACTCCTCCGCCCACCCATCACTGTCACTGATTCCCGATACAGCCTGCAGACTTCAATAACTGTTGGCAAAACTCTACATCCTCTACTACTACTGACTCTTCTACCTGGTACTTCTACATTCCCTGTAAATAAAGACTGGTTTCCACTCAAAAAAAAAACACTTGTAATGTCACCGTTTACCACTCAACCCCCCACCACCACTCGCATTACCAACTACACAGAAAACTTCCATGAATAGGCCTTCCTAGAGCTCCACAGCACACCCCCAAGTAATTTACAAATCTTGACCGAGCGTATTGTAAAATAAAAAGCACTCCCACATTCTTTTGATATAAACAACTTGGTACAGTGTCAAAAAAAGTTGTCTCCACCAGAACTCTTACCTGCTTAATTTATTAACAAATGTCCTCTCTCCCTGCCTGCCTGCCTTCATACGTGCTGCAATTCTCTCTCTCTCTCTCTCTCTCTCTCTCCTCTTTCTGTCTCTGTCTCTGTCTCTTTCTCTGGAAGTGTTCCTCTGGAAGTTTGTAGGTAGCAGTTCTTGAGGTAGAGAAAGCTCCCTGGTGGTCCTGGCAAAGGTGTTCGCATTCCCAAGTTTTGCCCCACAGCAGTAGCTCTGACAGGGTGCAGCGAATCAGGAGAGAGCAAAGTGCAAGAGTCGGACCCATAAATAGAGAGAGACAGACAAACAGAGGTACATGTAATTCAGTAGTGGAGCAGTGTCCCCTCTCTCCTCTCTGTCAGTCTCTCTCTCTGTTTAGATCATAAGTCACTGGCAGGGATGTTGTCGTGTGCATGTGCAACCACTCCCGGTACAGAGAGAGACAGACATCGCTGAGAGACAGAGAGAGGTATAGAGTGTGCCCCCCCAAGCCATGCATTAAGTGACATAACCCAAGCTGTCACATCTGTCTCTTGCTTGCTAGCAGTCAGAGCAATGTCTGTGGGAGCCACAGGGTGTGCGATAGAAAGAGGGACAGAGCAGTGCGGGTGCTTGCATCTGTTTACCGTAGCCATAGCCATGTGTGCCCTCTCTGCCCCAGTGCAATCGTGGGAGACACAAGGCAACAGTGCAGAGAAAGAGTTTTTTTTAAGACTGCACTCACTTTGTGACAATTAGGGAACTGCCCTCTGTTAGCAAACCACTTTTTCTGACACAGCAGTGTCCATCCAATGTCTAGGTCCCTCTTGAGGGCCAGCCTCCCCTCCTCCTCATCCACTCCCCCAAGCTTTGAGTCATAGGTAGATAGGCTCATCTCACTCCTGATACCCCTTCTAATGTCTGAGATAAAAGTGTTGAACAGGAGTGGGCCCAGCACCAATCCCTGTGAGACCCCACTAATAACTCCCTTTAGGAGACAAAACCTCACCTCCAACCATCACCCTCTGAAAATGACCTGCTAGCCAGTTTCCTATCCACCTGGTCATCTGTGCTCCCACCCTCATTTCCCTTAGCTTCTCCAGCAGCCCGGGATGTGGCACCAAGTCAAACGCCCTGCTGAAGTCTAGAAAGAGGACATCTACTGGCCTGCCCAATTCCAGTGCCCTCGTCATCCAATCAGACAACTCCACCAGGTTGGTCTGACATGATCTGCCCTTAACAAAGCCATGCTGGTGATCATCTAGGCAGCCCCATGTCCTCAGAAACCTCTCCAACCTCTCTTGTAAGATGATCTCCATCACCTTGCCCATCACCAACCTCAGGCTTACCAGCCTGTAATTACCTGTCTCCTCTCGCGAGCCACCCTTATGTATTGGCACAATATGGGCCATCCTCCAGTCCTGTGACACCCAACTGAACTGCAGAGAGGAGCTGAAGAAGTCTGCTAGAGGTGTGACCAGGGTATCAACCAACTCTGTAAGCACCCTGGAAAGGATACCATCTGGACCTGGTGCCTTCTCTGATCTTAGGGCCCTGAGGGCTTCCACACAATCCCAATGGGGATCTCAATGTCCATGGCCCCACCATCTGTCGGTCCCTCTCACTTCCCCTATGCAGCACCAACCCACCGTCCCCCACCAAGTGAAGACCAAGGCAAAAAAGTAATTTAGTACCTCTGCCTGCTCACCTGCTTCTTCTGCCCACCCACTCCCTGACCTCAGCCTCCCGATCTGCCCCTTCCCTTTTATTCTTTCTCTGATACATCTGAAGAACTCTTTTTCTCCCCTTCTAATCCCCTGAGCCAACCTCCTCTCCATCCCTGTCTTAACTGACCTCACCACCCTGGTGACATTCCTTGCCATCAAATCATACTCCCCCTTGTCTACAACCCCCCAAGAATGTCTGTACTTGCTATAGGCAGCCTCCTTGTCCCTCACCACATCCTGTCCCTCTCTAGTCCACCAGCTTGGCCTCCTGGCTCGGCCCCACTCCCTTTTCTCCTTCATGCAGGCCTTGGTAGCCTCCAGGAGCCCCTTTTTAATATCCTCCCGCCGGCTCTCTGTGTCCATACTCATTCTGATCCCATCCAGGTAGCCCCTTAGGATCCACTCCATACCATTGAAGTCCCCACCTCTAAAGTCAACTACCTTCATTTTTAAGCGATCTCCCCCACCACCCCCAGATCCAGGGAAAACCAGACCACGGCATCATCACTTTCTGCCAGTGAGTCCCCAACCACAAGGTCCCTGATGAGCTCATGTCTGACAGCACCACATCCAGAATGTGACCCTCCCTCGTTGGGTCAGTTACTAGCTTGGCAAGAAACACAACCTGCAAGACATCCAGCAGACACTGCTCCCTGGCTGAATAGGACGCCATAGTACCCCAGTCTACTCCTGGCATATTTAGATCCCCCAGCACTCCAGCACAACCGTATCCCCCCCCCCGACCACAGTGGTCTCTGTTGTTTGCCATTATACCCTCCTACAGGTTTCCCCCCTGCTCAGGTGGCCTATATACCACCCCCAACTTCACCATCCTGCCTCCCAGAGCCTGCAGGATGCCCAATAGAGCCTACACCTGCCCTCCTACTTCTTCAACCTTGCATACTCCTATGCCATCCTTGATAAAAAAGGCCACCCCTCTACCCCTCCCTCTGCCCTATCCCTTCTGAACGTGGTGTATCCCACTAGGTTGAGGTCCCAGTCATGCTCTGGGGTTGCCCAGGTTTCAGTGACAGCCGCCTTGTCCACACACCCCTCCAGCAGCAGCACCTGAAGCTAGGGCATCTTGTTTTCCATGCTCCTGGTGTTAATCAGGACCACCCTCCAACATCTTCCCCATGCATAAAATATGACAGGAAAGGGTCTAT
Organism: Neoceratodus forsteri; assembly: GCA_016271365.2. Taxonomy (NCBI): domain Eukaryota; kingdom Metazoa; phylum Chordata; order Ceratodontiformes; family Ceratodontidae; genus Neoceratodus; species Neoceratodus forsteri. The sequence continues at coordinate 1,207,447,313 of CM057453.1, read as the reverse complement.
AAATTGTCAGTAGCTTAATTGCCTCCCTGAAATTGGACAACAAACTGTGTGCGTGTGTGTGTGTGTGTGTGTGTGATCAGCAGTACTTACGTGTGTATAAATAAAACAAGCATTTGTCAGTGATGAACGTTCGCCGTTGGTATAGCAGTTGTACAAGCCTCCCATATGTTTGTGTGTGTATTCCTCTGCCTTGCATTTTGAGGCATCACTCTCAACACAACAGATTTCTTATATTCTCCCAGCATTGGTGCACTTCAATAGAAAAACGATTCCTGCAGACAACTGTATAGAGGATTCCTGAAACAGTAGCTAACTATTTCCCCACAGGAATTGTTGAAGTAGTAGGGCAGGCTACGAGACTACTGTAGGAATTTGCCTACGTGTCCCCATATCCCTGTCAATGTGTGTGCATCTGACTCTCTTTCTCTGAGCTGCATTGCCATGCTTGGGGGGGGGTCTCAGTTTCCTTCATCTGTGTGGGCACAGAAAGAGAAAAAGAGGGTGGTGCAAGACACACTGAGGGAGAACTCTGCCGCAATTTGGCACTACATTTTAAGTTCTCCCTTTCACTGTTTTTGTATCTCTTGCTCTCTCTCCCTGCACCACTTCTCCCTGCTCATTTCGTGGGGAGGAGGGAGAAGATATGTGCTCCATGCAAGTGCAGCTGTGGTAAGAATCACCTCCTGAGGGGATGTGACTGAGTCAAACAGGGAAATGGAGTGGGGGTGGGATGATAAAGTCACATCATGATCACTTCCCCAACAGCTTCCCCCAAATGCTCTTCATCTTTTTCTTTCTCTTGTGGTCTCATATGCTGAGTTCTGGACTATCGTCACCGCACTTTGCTCTACCAGTCTTGCTGCTTCCACTTACTGTTGCACTCTGATTCCACCCCCCTGACATGTATTGGCAATGTTCCTCATGCTGCACACAGGGAGCGAGAGAGTGTCATGGTACAGAGACAGTGAAAGAGACACACAGACAGACACAAAGGAGAGCAAGGTAAGGAGCAAGATGACTTTCTTTACGTTGTCTCTCTCCATCTTTCTTTCTGTCTCAGCAAACCGCACACTGCAGGATCACTCACTTACAGGGCAACAATAACATGTCTCTGGAGCTCACTGCACAGCTCGGTCTCCCATTCTCCCTGCACTGTACTCTGCTCCTCTTGCTGTCTCTCTCCCTCCTCTGCAATAATTCACCTACATGTCCCCATCTCCCTGTCAGAGTGTGTGTGTGAGTCTGGCTCTCTCTCTGCACCATGTTGCCATGCTCCCTTTGGTAGGGGCACTCAGTTTCTTTTGTCTCTGTGGGCACAGAAAGAGAGCAGTTGAGAGACAGAGAGAGAGAGAGAGAGAGAGAGAGAGGAGGGTTAAAAACACACAAAAAGAGAGAGAGAGAGAGAGAGTACTGCTGAGCGTGAGCACCTTATTTATTTATTTATTGAATTTTGGTGACCGGGTAGGCCAATTGAGCCCCGAAGGTCCCTTTTTCAGGGGCGACCCGGGATAACAATGCAAGTTATAAGAATGAACGAGGACATAAGGAACATTTGAGGCATTGTGATTTACATCATGAGGTGGTTACAGTAAAGAAAAATAGTGGATACAGGCATGGTTACAGGCATGGTAAAAGAAAAGCAATGGATACAGGCATGGCTTACAGGCACGGTAAAAGAAAAGCAGTGGATGCAGGCATGGGTACAGGCATGGTTATCATCATGACATGTAAGCACGTGCTGCCATACTGTGGATGCCAAAACCCGGAACCGGGCTCATTTACATCTGTCTGCATGTGGCAGGGGCATAGCTTAGGCTGCATTTTTCTTCTGAACAGTTTAAAAGAAACCCATGCTTAATGTGTAAAATGTTTTAAATAAGCCCATCTTGGGCTGCACAGTTGATCTGGTTGTGGGGGAAGGGATCGGTGGGGTGGCAAGGAGGGGGGCTTACATCAGCCAGGCTGATCCAGACACCGAACAGCTGTTTGCTGGGCGGTGTCCTGCAGATGAAAGGAAAAAGCCGCCACATGATTGGTGAGGCTTTTTCTTGTCAAGTAGACACAGTTTCAGGCAAAACATCATCATGATCAGCCTGGCTGATGATTGGTGTGACATGGTCTAGCCCCTTGCAGAGCACTCTGCATTGAACAGACAGGGTCACACCATTCAAAAGCAACTCATATCAAGAAGTTCACTACACGAGCACACACCACAAACTTAAAAATTGTACAGACCTTTAAAGTAAGCCTGGTCACACTTCTGCATACTCTATGAATGGCTGGGAAAGGGGGTATGGGTGCAACCAGAGTGCCGGAACCACATCAGGCCGGACTGGTCACAAGGTGTGCAAACTGTGCACATCTTTACTGAACTGGTCCACTCCCGGTGGTCTTATTTTCACCCAGTGCTAGGGTATGGGTGAAAACCAGACTGCCTGAACCATATCGGATTAGTAAAACATTGCACAGTGAGACTGGATGGACCATAACCTTTGGGCTAGTCATGCTGGGTCCAGCTTTTATTGCACTGGTCCAATTTTAATCAAGTCCCTACTGGGTACAGTGGGTGCATAAATCCCATAAATTGGTACACATTTGCACAGTATAAATCCATCCCTGCTTTTGAAGGGGAGACATGTTGGATCTACAGCCACTTCCAATGTTACTGTATATGAGGGGGGTAAACAGAGAGGCAGAGCAGAGAATAAATACTGAGAGAGACATACACAAGCAAGACAGGGTCTATGTGAACCACTGCAGTCAGCGCTGCATCCCAGCAGCTGAACAATAAGCAGGGAATGATCGAGAGTGAAAGTTGATACTCTCCACCCTCACTGCCAGGCATTACCCAGCCCCTCAGAGCTTGGAACAGCATGAATGAACTATTAATTACCTCACTCAGTTTATCACTGTCCCTCAGCTGTGGGCTGCTGCTGCCCAGCTACTGTCACTTATCCGAAGACAGGATTACCACAACTGCTGAGCACGTGGGGGTCTCGCTGAGCTTGAGCCACTTGTGCTGGAGCACGCAGGGGTCTTGCTGAGTTCGAGCCACTCTTCCAGGAGTGCGTGGGTGTCCTGATTCCTCTACGTGCTTGGGCTGCCTCTGTGTGTGCTTCATAATGCTGACCCTGACTGGACTGTGTAGAGGAAGGGCAGTGTTATGGGTCAGGACTAATCCAGCACTAACATCTTTGCTTGCTCCAGTCACTAGGTAATCGTTAGTGTCCAGGGATCAGGACCAATGGACCCAACACCATGAACAGATCTCAAAGCCCACTGCAGGGAGCTGTACTGCTTACATCCTCACGCTGCCTTCTATCCATCTTTCTCCTTACCAGGCGCTGTTCACTGTGGTTTTGGGACTTACAGCAGTGGGAGCCACATGGGACAGGCTGAGCTGCAGCACAGATTACACTATGAGTCACTGAGGGATTATGCACATTCCTGCTCTCTGCAACACAAACCAGGTGCATGATGGATTAGGCAAGCCCGGCATGAGATTGAACATGTCCAAGTAGCAGGCTGGCATCTGTTTGATGCAATGAGGTGTGTGGAGGGCTTGTCAGAGTCATCGTCTCTGAGTACTGCCACTGATCAGCATGAGTCAATCCAGCACGGACCCCATAGACTTGCTACACAAGGGTCTGGGATTCTGTCCACAGAGCCGCCCTGCAACCAAACCACTCAGCAACTCCATAAATGAATGATTGGGGCACAGCACCCTCAACTAACATAGAAACATAGAATTGGGTGGCAAGGGGAAGGGTTACATCAGCCAGGCTGATGGGGACACCGAACAGCTGTTTGCTGGGCAGTGTCCTGCGGATGAAAGGAAAAAGCTGCCATATGATTGGTGAGGCTTTTTCTTTTCAAGTCGATACTGTTTCAGTCAAAACACTGTCATGATCAGCCTGGCTGATGATTGGTGTGGCATGGTAAAGCCCCTTGTAGACCACTCTGCATTGGACAGTGTCACACCCTTCAAAAGCAACTCATATCAAGAGGTTCACTGGATGTACATACACGGCAAACTTAAGAATAATCATGTGGCAAAGTTGGTGTCTGCTACAATATTTGTAAAGTTCACAAATGCAGATTTCTGCAGATATGCACCAACTTCACCGACTCAACATCCCGAGTCCCCAAACAAGAACCGTATCTATTAACCCTAGAATGACACCCCTCCCGTAGGTACAGGGCTTCCTTATTTGTCCTGCTACTAGGTCAAGTCCCAAACTATTTTTATTCAGCCCTGTTATTCATCTCCCCCCAATATAATATAATTAATTATGCTACATCCAATTTAGCTTTGAGGGGGGAGAGGAAGGAGACCCTTTCTTTTATCAGAAACACTGACTTCCAGATACTGACCTCACTTAGAATAAGGCTGTCCTGAATGTGGAGACTCATGAAGTATTGTGACTTCCAAATTTGGAGTAATTGATTTAGTAGCAAAAATGTGTGGAATGATGCTGACAGCTTGCAGAACTACAACATCCAGAATGCCCCATTCATGAGAGAGGCAGGGTTCACTGAGAATCAAAAGAGTGCAGCTTGTCCTGTGATGGAAGGTATAAGAGAGAGAGAGAGAGAGATAATCTGGCTGGGTGTCCCCCGAAATGAGACCCATCAGGGAATTACTAGAGGGGCGGGTGGCCATCAGCAAGAGCAATGACTCCGGCCATTATGAGTGTGAGCTGTCGGGATGCTGCCTGGGTCACTGTGTCACTTTACTTTGTGAGTGGTCAGTCAGGGATCGAGTCAGGAGGCCAGAGTCCCTGCGACCTAGGGCATTGCCAGGCACCAGTCCAGATGACCAACATTTTTCACAGAGGAAGAAGCCTGCAGGTGTAGAGCATTCCAGGACTGGAGTCTGCAGATAAGCAGGGACCATGACTTCTGTCTCCATCCCAGCACATGACAGTCTGAACAAGTCTCCCACTCTGATGCAGGGCAGCTTCAAAGCCTGAATCCCCCAGGAGGTGACCCACTGCTGGAATGTTTTTCTGGGTGGGGAGTGGGAACCTGCAGTGGGAGTCAGTGGAGAAAAGTGTTAGATTAAATGAATGATTGGAGCACAGTGACCAAGCCCTCAATTAACATAGAAACATAGAATTGGGTGGCAGTGGGGGGGTTACGTCAGCCATGCTGATTGGAACACTGAACAGTTGTTTGCTGGGAGGTGTCCTGCAGATGAAAGGAAAAAGCTGTCAAATTATTGGTGCTGCTTTTTCTTTTGAAGTAGACACCATTTGAGCCAAAATGCTATCATGATCAACCTGGCTGATGATTGGTGTGGCACGGTCAAACCTCTTGCAGACAACTCTGCATTGGGAAGACAGTGTCACACCCTTCAAAAGCAACTCATATCAAGAAGTTTGCTGCAGGTGCATACACGGCAAACTTAAAAAGTATGAAACCAGCAGACACAACCTATGATCAAACATATAAATAGTACCATGTTAATGTTTAAAGGCACACCAAAATAACTTATGTGTTAAAGCTTGTGTAAAGTATCCACATTCAACATTATTTTGTACCTGTTCATTGTTATACCCCCTGACTGAAGCATGTACTTCCACGAACTGGACGCTTGAGAAAATGGGCAGTACTGCTTACATGCCTTTCAGTATAAAAAATTACAAGCATTTGTCAATGCCAAATGTTTGCTTGCTGGCATTAGCAGTGGAAGTGCAGGAGTTAGACAGATGCAGTATAGGAATGGCAATGAAGTACTGAACTGATGCCAACTCTACCCCCACCTTGCAGAGATGGAGAGGCATTGGAGTGTGGCTTTGGGTCATCGCCCATGATGGTCACAACATTTCGCCTCACCCTTTTCTGCAGACACTGACAAGTGTTGAGGTGTGCCTTGGGGTGTTTGGGCTTTGCATTCACCTCATTCCATAAGGAAACACACTGAAATGGGTGCAGTATAGGAGAATGGGGTGAACTCTGGGGCCAAAAGGTCCAAGGTGCACCTCAATGCCTGTCACTGGCTGCAGGGTGGGGGTGGGGGTTGAATGGCATGAGCATTACTGTCAATAATCCCAAGTCACGCCCCTGATGCATGTCAGTCCCTACAGGGTAGGGTGTTATGGTCAAAACCCCACCGCCTCATGCTTATTTCTTTATTCAAGTTTTCAACATGGGCTTTTTGTGACCCCAACGCATGAACAGTAACACTATCAGTCCATCAGCCAAAAGGTGATTTTGCACAACGACTGCACCATTTGGTACCACAGGAGTGGAAACACATTTCAAACAGGATGTGAAAAATGACAGCTGTACTGTTAATGAGGAGGTGTAAAAAAATGGCAATGTCGAAAATCTGGAGTAAAAATATAAAAAAAAAACTGGTGAAGACACGAGCGTGCATAGAAATTGTGCAATGCACACCTGTAATGTAATTAGTTTGGGGATTTTTCACAGCAGATTTTCAACAAAGGCATTTTGGGACGTCCGCTCATGAACAGTGTCACTGTGATTTTCTTAATGTGTCCTGAACACTGATTTCCCACAGCAACAGCGCTATTCTGCGCCAGAAGTGCGAAAACACATTTTGGCCATGGTGTGAAAAATGACAGCTGCACTGTTCATAAGGAGGTGTGGAAAAATGCCAATGTTAAAAATCTGGTCTGAAAATATTACAAATTCGTGAACTTATGAGGCATGTATGGAAACTGCGCAATACATGCTCATAACAGTCATTTTATTAACTTTTGTCACCAAATTTTCAACATAGCCATTTTAAGACCTCTGCTCATGAACAGTGTCACTGTGATTTTCTTAATCTGTACCGAACATTGATTTTGCACACCAACCACGCAATTCTGCGCCACATGTGCAAAAACACATTTTGGGTAAGATGTGAACAATGACAGCTGTACTGTTCGTAAGGAGGTGTGGTAAAATGGCAATGTTGAAAATCTGGAGTGAAAATATAAAAAATTCTAGAAGTTATGAGCATGCGTAGGAACTGCACAATGCACGTTCATAAAAGTCATTTTTGGGAATTGTTTCACCAAATTTTCAACATAGGTTTTCTGGGGGTCTACCTCATGAACTGTGACACTGTCTTTTCATTAATCAGTCTCGAAAGGTGGTTCCATGCAGTGACCATGAAATCACCTTTTGGGACTGAATAACCAGATGATAGTGACTGAATTAATGAGATGGGGTCCCAAGAACCCCATGTTGAAAATGTGGTGCAAAAATTTGAAACAATAACTGAGATATGAACCAAAGTTGAAAAAAAAACACTATTTATGCTATTATACAGCTTACCGGCATTTCTTCAGTTCGTGGTCAGCTTTGAAGAGTGCAGATGTGTTCCTGGTCCACTGAAGATCATCACACTGGGCTCCATAGGTAAGTATGGGGGGGTGGGGAGGTGGGGTCCGCAGAGGGTGGGCGCAGGTTGGGGGCAAGAGATCAATGAGGGACCATTTCTTTTGTTGCAGTCTTTTTTTAAAAGACAACGCCAGGACTTTGTCACGCTGGGGTGGCTCCACAGGGCACCTGGAATTTTGTTTGGGGGGGTGAGCCAACGGGAGATTGGGCACCTCTATCATTATACAGGTGTGGGGACACACACTACGCGACCTTGCTATGCTGGGGTGGCCCTGTATGGCACCTTGAAGTTGCTTTTAGGGGGACTAGAGCCGATAGATTGGGCACCCTGTCAGACATACAGTGTGCTTAGAGGGGGGTGTGCATGTGCTGAGGGGATTGGGCACCGCCTCAGCACACAACAAATGGGGGGGGGCGCGCATCATGCCGGGAGATGCAGTGACATACAGCTGAAAGAGAATGACTGCTGAGGTGGTGACATGTAGGCAATTTGCATACTGCTGACTACACAGCAGTATGTAAATTGCCTACACGTTACCACCACTGATTGTAGTGGTCTTTCTCTTTCAACTGTATGCCACTACATCTGAACTGCTGTCATAGACAGCTCAGGCATTCATTGGTGCCCAGCTGCCATGCCTGCAAAAACGATCAGGGCATTGGAAGTGGGGGTACCACACCTATGAAAACTCATATGGTGGCACTATGTTTCTTGCACATGCGTGCAAGCAAACATAAAAATGAAATGAAAATGAAAATAAATATGAGGCATAATATGTATAGAAAAATAATAATATGCACAGGAAATGCTAGTATGATGTACCTGATACAAGAAAAAAACAATTGTCAGTTTAAATTCTGTAAAGGGCCATGAAAGTAAGGTCCATATTCAATCCATCATTAAATGTATTGAAAAAAAAAATAAGCCTGACAGCATAAGCTTGCCTTTCTTATGTATTTTTGAAGAGTCCTTTGAGAACCAGAGCAGAGAGGTCACAGATGGAGTGATCAGATTGAGAGAAACATTACCCCACAGATTTTACAGTACTTTTCATTTTAATGTTGTGCCTGTGTGAGTTCTTTTGGGTTTGATGGGATTTTCTGTTTCCCCCACATAGCCTGAATGTGGACACTTCCTGCACTGGATATAGTAAACAACATTCTGGGATACACATGTATATTTCCCCTGTATCTTGAATTGTTTGTTTTGGGGATGTTAATAATGTCTGAAGTGGAAATGTGCTCACGTCTTACATTTAGGAATATTGCAGGGCTTAGTGCCAGCTAGTGTTCTGTTGTTCTGCAGAGGAAACTAGTGAAGTAAAGGAAAGAAGATATGCTAAAGAAAACTGTTAAGAGTTATAGGAAAAAGGGTTTTAAAATCACAACAGAAACAACTGCATGAGGGGGGAGAGCAATCACGGAAGAGAGCTTTAAGAGGAGGAAAGGAGGGAGCAGAGCAGATAGACATGGGAAGAGAATGCCATAGTTTAGGGAAACTGAATGAGAAGACAGCTTGACCAGTAGTAGATTTCATATGAGGGAGAGCAAAGGGGCATCAGCAAGAATTGCAAACAGAGTAAAAGAACAAAGGAGGAAAGGAGAGGAGAGAGGCAAGATATGAGGGGAGAGAGCCAAACCAAAACTTGGAGATAAAGGAGACGCAATGGGTAAAGCACCTGGCATCGGAGGGGGGGAGGGAAGAATACAGAGTACAGTGATGTACACACAAGGGATTATCAAAGGCAAAGCAACAGAAAGAGTGAAACAGAGATTCCAGTCTAGTTAAAGTGGACTTTGGAGCAACACTATCAACAATGTCTTCATAGTCAAAAATAGGCATGAGGATTTCTCTGCATGCAGGAAGCAGCATGCTTCTCTTATTTCTATAATGTGCCCCAAACTTGGGGTGTAGCTTCTTGTGTAAAGCATCCACATGAACAGAAAAATCTAGATAGTGATCAAGCCAGACACCAAGATACTTAAAGGAAGATACATCTTCAATAGTTGTACTATCAAAGGTATGACAAAAAAGGAAGGGTGAGGACTCTAGCAAGTCTCTGGCGAGTGCCAAAAGTCAAGGGGGGGATTTTTAAAGGCTTAGATCACCACAAGCCCCTGGTGTGCTGACAATATGGCACATGGGGTTTGTAGCAATCTAACAGGAATTTCCATCCAGTGTGGCAATTGCCACAAGTTAGACCAAATATTTCAGGTCTAACTTGTGGCAATCCTTGGAGGCATTTTTTTCAGAGCTTGCACCAGATATTTGGCGCAAGCTGCCAAAAATCACATTCTGAAATTGTGTGTAAACTTCCACATTCCAATATTGCCTGTCATGGTCACATTCCGAAAATGTGCATTCCCACCATTTTTCTGAGACTGTAGAATCAGTTGCAGTCGTGACAAAGGGGTTGGTGCACAGCCAGAACCTAAATGCCATGGTGCAGGGATTGGCACAAGCCCTGCACCATGTTTTGAATATCCTGTCCATGAAGACTGTTTTTTTTTTGGCATTAAGGGATAACTGATTATCATAAAACCAGTACTGGATATTGTTAAAATCCAGTTGGAGTTGGTTTGTGAGATCAGGGACCGAGAAGCCAGAGATAAAGAGAACTATATCATCTGCATGCTTATGCATAGACACAGAGGAACAGGCCTTGGGAAGGGCATTTAGAAAAATGGAGAAAATAAATGGACCAACGGCAAACCATTGGGAAACACCTGAGCTTATAGGGAGAGGAGGGGAAAGGGAATCTCCAATCTGCACAGCTTGCCACCTGCCCTCAAGGTAGGAGGTGAACCACCCAACAGAAAATACAGAGTCCAGCTGCCTTAAGTTTGTCCAGGAGAATTGAATGGGCTACAGTGCTGAAGCTTTGGCTAAGTCAAAAAAAATAGCAAAGGTAACAATGCCCTGATCCATGCCAAAGAGGGTAGCATCAGTGAGCCTAAGAGGAGAGGTTGAAGTGGAAGGAGACTTTCTAAAACTGGACTGAAAAGGAGTGAAGAAAGAGACTGAGCCCAGAAAAGGGGAGAGTTGGGATAGAACAAGGTGTTCCTGGAGCTTAGCCAGAGTGGGAAGGAGAGAAAAAGGTTGGAAGTTATGAGGGTAGAGAGATCATCTCCTTTGGGAAGAGGTATGACAGTTGCCAACTTCCAAGAATTAGGGATGGAGGATAGGGAGAAAGAGAGATTAAGAAGGTAAGTAATAGGGAGGGCAATGGCATGAGTGGAGATAAATAGGAGTCTAGTGTTGAGACCATTAGAACTCCTACCCTTGTGAGGATTTAGAGACAAAAGAACCTTAAAGAGGGAGTACAGTCAAAAGTATTACATTGCAGAATTACAATCGGACTACCCCCAACAAATCCCATACCAAAAATTAGGTTTCTACATTACTCCGTTTTAAAGTTATGAGCTATTTTACAACCCTGATTTCCCTCCGTTCAAAATAAAGTTTCAGTGAAGAGCCACTGATAATGTCACAACCAGAACTCACAGACTAGTCCTCCCTGTCAGCAACTTAATAGGATCTATTTCTCTGAAGTTATAGAAACTGTAGCTGTAGTAATCATTTAAAAGAAAACTGACACCAGGTTGGCTGCAGTGCTTGCATTTCCAGGAAGTTCAGATGCATGGTACTGCACTTTAGAACAAATCAGGTGGTTTTATAATGCAGTGCTGAACCAAAATATAGATTGTCAATGTGTGTGTGGGGGGGGAAGGAGCATGCAATCTCAGCATGTGGCAGGGATGCAGAATGTTGCAGTGTGGTGGGACACTCAATGTCAAATTGTGACTGGGATACACATCAAGGAATTTAGAGGGGGCTGGCAATTCTGGAATATAGTAAGGATGTACACTGTTGGACTGCGATAGGACACACCATTATATTTTGAAACTGCTTGTCCTTTTCACATTCCAGAGTTGTACGCACCCATCAAATTTAAAAACTGTGCATCACATCCCCACCATAATTCGATGTGCATCCCAGCATTATTCCATAATTGTGCATCCCACCACATTCCAAAACTGCATATCCACACTGCATTCCAAAGCTGTGTTTCAATGCCAAATTCAGAAACTGTCACAATCGCATTCCAAAATTGTGTGTTACCATCACATTCCGAAACTGTGCGTCACCACCACATTCCGAAACTGTGCGTCACTGCAACTTTCCTAAACTCGCATCACTCCCACATTCCAAAACTGTGTCACCCCCTCACATTCCAAAATTGAGCATCACTGCCACATTCTAAAACTGTGCATTACCACCACATTTCAAACTTGTGTATCTCTGCCACATTCCAAAATTGTACATCACCGACACATTTAGAAATTCTGGGTCACCTTCACATTCTGAAATTGTGCATCATTGCCACATTCCAAAATTGTATGTCAGTGCCACTTTCCCAAACTGTGTATCAGCACCAAATTCTGAATGTGTGTGTCACTGCCACATTCTGAAACTATGCATCACGGCACATTCTGAAATTGTATGTCAGTGCCACATTCCCAAATTGTGCATCAGCATCACATTCTGAAGTTGTGTGTCACTGCCACATTCCAAAATTGTGTGTCACCACCAGATTCTGAAATTGTGCATCCCTGCCACATTCTGAAATTGTGGGTCGCTGCCACATTTGGAAATTGTGTGTCACTGCCACATACTGAAACTGAGTGTCACTGCCACATTCTGAAACTGCATGTCTCCTCTACCTTCTAAAATTGTATCTGCCTGCCACATTCTGAAATTGTGTGTAAACTTCCACATTCCAATATTGCATGTCATTGTCACATTCTGAAAATGTGCATTCCCACCATATTCCATAACTGCACATCCTCACTATATTCTGACAATGAATGTCACTGCCACATTCAAAAATTGCATGTCAAGTTTCATTCTAAAATTATGCATCTCTGCCTCATTCTGAAATTGCATAACTATCACATTCTGAAACTGCATCACTGCCACATTCTGAGATTCTGTCAATGTTGCCACCACGATCTGAAATCAAACATACCAACCACGTTTTAAAATTGTGCATCACCTCCAAGTGCCAAATTAATGCATCTAAGACACATTACTAAATTACATTTTCCTGCCACCTTCCACAACTATGTGTCTCTTGCATTTCAAAATTGTGTATCTCTGCCACATTCTAAAACTATATGACACTGCCACATTATGAATTTTAGCATCCCTGCCACTTTTCAAAATGTTGGGTCCTAGCTATATTCTGAGAATGTCTCATTGCTGCATTTCATGGTTATGGTCTGGTGGCATTTTGAAATCTCATTCCTGTAAAATTCTATAAATTGCACACATTTTTGTCATTCTAAAGCCATGTTTGCTGCTGTATTCCATCTCACCCTGTCACATTCTTAAGTGCTGTACCTTGCATCTGTACATTATGGAAATCACAATAAGTAAGAGCACCAACCACCATCCAGGAAATAAAGTAGTTTATCTGTAACTCACTTTTTGGTAATCCAAAAAAAGTAAAGCAACACTTTCCATGCAAACAAGTGAAAAATACTCCCCCTGTGGACCTGACCAGTTTTGCGCCTGTGCACTTCCTCAAGGAGGTCAGTCTAGTGATGGGTGATACAGATTTAAAGAGCTGCTCACAGCTGAGCTAAATCACTGCTAGATATACCCATTCCCACATACACTTGTGGCATTATGTAAAACTGTGCTGCTACATCTAGCAGAATGTCAGAGGTAGTGACAGTTGTTATTGCACCTTGGACAATGTATAAATTATGAAAATTACAACCTTAAGGCCTAATTAATTGCAATATTAACATATATTATTAATATATAGCACTCATGAAACCAGTCAAGACCACGAAGTCACTTGTTTGCATGGACATTACTTTACTTTTTGATTACAGAAGAAATTACAAATACACTACTTTATTTCCAGAATGGTGGTTGGTGCTCTTACTTATTCTGGATGCTGTATTTTTTGTAATGAGCACGACATGTTTCAGAGCACCCTTTTTTTTTATTTTGGACATTATGGAAATGCATACCCTGCTCCACTCAGTTTCAGCTTTCCTTTTTCAGATGTTTACTACAACTGCAGTTTTATGTAATGTGGGAGAAATAAGTCTAATAATGTAGTTTACAAGAAGGACTATGCTGTGAGTTCTGATTGTAACATCATCAGTAGCTCTTTAATGAAACTGGCTTTTTTGTACAGGTAGTGAATTTAGGGTTACAAAATGACTTGTAACACTTAAAGAAAGTAACTTAGAGAATGCATTTTTTGGCATGAGGCTGATTGGGAATATGCTGATCGAAATTCTGAATTTATTGATGCTAGAAATGTTGGCTGGACTCCCTCTGTAAGAGCAACAGCAGGGGTAATGAGTGAGAAAGAAGAAAGGGAGATGGGCAAAATAGGGAGAAGTTGAGGGATAGAGTGAGAAGGAGGAGAAAACAAGAGAGAGGCAGATGAGGATGATGAGGAGAGCAGTGATTGGGCAATGGAGGTAAAAAAGAAATTAAAAGAAGAGGCAACTGCAGCAGGAACAGCAACAGGCATGCCACCCATCTTGGGAACAGGTAGAAGGGGTAAGGTCAGAGGGGAGAAAAGAGAATGAATGAATAAAGAGATTGAATAAAGTGGAAGGGCAGTGTGACAAAGCATTGGGTAGGGCAATGATGGGATGCATACAGAGAGGTATCTCCAGCAGGAGGAAGCTGGGAGGTGGTGTTGCTACTGTATTGCTCACATGTGAGACCCCAACCACAGTACTGTGTCCAGTTCTGGAGACTGCACCTCAGAAAGGACATAGACAGGGTGGAGGCAGTCGAGAGGAGGGCAACTTAAATGGTGCAGGGGTTGCAGCAAAAGCTGTACTGGGAGAGACTGAGGGATCTCAATGTATACATCCTGGAAGAGAGGAGAGTGAGACAGGACATGATAGAGCCCAACAAGTATATCACAGGAGTGAACATGGTGTGGAAGGGAGTCTCTTTCAAATGAGAAAGAGCAACAGGACCAGAGAGCATGCAATGAAGCTAGAGGGGGGAAGTTTAACAGACGTGAGGAAGTATTACTTTGCTGAAAGAGTGGTGGATGCCTGGAGCAGACTGCCAGTGGAAGTAGTGGAGGCAAAAACAGGAGGCTTTAAGCATGCATGGAACAGGCATAGGGGAATTTCAGTAAATAGGCAGGGAGATGGAGGGTTGCCAGGGCGCAGTTAGGGTTTCAGAGACAGATTAGACAGAGGACAGCTGGGAAAACTGAGTGGACCAAGTGGTCCTTTTCTGCCAACAGTTTCTATGTTTCCATGTTTTTATGTTTCTATGAATATGGATATCTGATAGTTAATGGTGATGGAAGGCACTCCAAGCAGATGATGCTCCAGCCTCTTACCTGTACTCCAACTACAGATGAACTAGACAGATTAAGAAATCCATAGAAATGTAAAAATACAATTGAAAGGCTATGCCTGCAATTCAATGGGGTGAGCAACCAGCCATGCCCCCTTCCTGAGCTATATAGGCAGTTCCTCCCAGCCTCCTTCTGAAGCTTTTTTCTTTGCCAGCCAGAGGCTCTGTTGGTGTGTCTTCCCCCTTGAGGCCTGCTTCGGCTCCCCCCCCACTTGTTTTCTGCTGGCTTCTGTTTATGTGTTTCTCCTGCTTGGGTTAATATTTGTTTTGCCTCCAGCTGCTGTGTGCTTGTGTTCCTGTTCTCCTGTGTTTGTCTTTTTGTTTTGTGTCTTCTTTTGGGAGCATTCTAGTTTTGCTAGATTCCTGTTGCCCTTTGTTTGTACTGTGTTATTACAATCTCATTTCTTTGCCTGATCTTTGTAAACCCTCAGTTGAGCTGCAATTGTTACCTGTATGCTTCAGCTCAAACTGCATGTTCCCAGCCTCTGCTGTGTCCTTGCTTTCACCTTAAATGTTTGCACCTGGTCCAGGATTCATTTTCTCCTAGCTGGCTGCCACTCCCTGCTGTGCTGTGTTGCTCTGCATTCCCTGCTGTTCTAGGTTTTTCTCAGCCACTTGCTTAATTCATTCAGTCAGCTCTGCTCATTTCATTCAGTATGTGTGTTCAGTATGCTCTGCTCAATTTATCAGTGTTTACTTGGCCAGGCAGCTACTACTCCTGCTTTCAGTTTTGCTCTCCTCTCATATATTCATGTTGCTGCATTACTATACTGACAGAGCATACAATTGCAGACATTTTAGCAGCCCATTACTGAATTTCATTATTTTGTACCTTTCAGTCATTATTTTGCTTCAGCTGTTCACAATACTCTGGCAGCTTGCTATCATATGGCTCTGTCCTTAACTAGGACCTTGCCTACATGGGTGCCTCTATTTTACTGGGGGTGGGGTCCTACTCTACCAACATTACAGTCACTTTTGGTCTCATGGTGCTCAGCTTGTGGCTTCCCTGTTATTCCTATGGTGGGGGACTGTGATGTCCTGTCACAGAGGGGCATCATAGCTCCATGTAGCGGGAGCATGCTATTATGTAAGCTATATATATATATATGTATATACAGTATATGCCCTGCTCCTTTGCCTTCATGTCTTTCAGTTATCATGCTTTAATACATTTACCTCACAGCCTGAATGGCTTTAAATATTCATTGCATTTCATTACTGCATTGCAAATACTTACTGCCTATAAATGCTTCTTACTTGAATAACCTAACATTGTCTTACTGGCATTTAAGGTATTCATACCAATCATTTCAATTCACTATTCATGCTGAAACCATAGCAATCATTTGCTAAACCTCATTGATTCAGTTACGCTATCTCTCATTGATTCGATCACTGGTATCACAGCCTCTCACTGGCTAAACACCTACCTTCTACATCACCATCAATTTGGCTTCTGTAATGGACTTGGTTGGCTTGTTTTCTACTATCAAACCACCAAATGCTAGCTTGCACTGCAGCCTCCTACCTCACCCAGGCCCTGCCTTAATAGTTCTTGTTGTTTTAGAGTTTGCCCAGAACTTTTCAAGGCCAGCTGCCTCATCTATATCTACAGCCACTGGTTTTGCGTGGCCTCCTCATCAATAATTTGCAACCTAATCTACAGCCACTGGCTTTGCCCAGCATCCTTCTGTCTAGCACTCAAAGCTGATTTATGCTTTCATTCATAAACTGGAGGCATGCCAACAATGTCCATTACCTTTCCTGGCTCAGGGCATGTCCTGTAAGTTGGCAATCTCACTCTGCACACATGAAGTCTGCATCTAGAGCATGTGAACTTTGGGGTGGGATCCTTTTCATCTGGCCCATAGTAGGACTGTCCTCACTCAGGGCAGAGTTTTAGCTTGCAGTCATACTGCACACCTCTTGATGCAGAATTTAAGACTTCAGCTGCTGATGGGTGGCACCTTTACAGCTTGAGAGTGCTCCGCTGGTTATGGCATCACTGTGACACCTTTGAAAGTTATTCTCCCTATGCCTGCCTTTGATTCACCTGGTTTGTTTTAGTCAGTAGGCCATCTGAGTGCCTCAGTGGTTGTTGCTTTCCTCGTCCTCCAACCTTGGGGGTCCACTCTTGCTTCAGAATACCGGCTGTTGCAGAGGCCTCTCACAACCCTTCACAGCATTCCCTTAGAGGGAACATGAGAGCTTTCCACTAAATGGGAATATTTGATTAGGTTTCTAAATTGCAGCAGCAGAGCCATCATTAAATAAACTACCCCCAGCCTGGATGGAAGGCGAA
Source organism: Neoceratodus forsteri (assembly GCA_016271365.2). Classification (NCBI taxonomy): domain Eukaryota; kingdom Metazoa; phylum Chordata; order Ceratodontiformes; family Ceratodontidae; genus Neoceratodus; species Neoceratodus forsteri. Next base: position 1,207,430,238 of record CM057453.1, on the reverse strand, counting down.
ATAGGCCTTGGATGCCCAGAGGCTTCCTCCTCATAAAAGTTTTTTTTTTCCCTCTCTTCTCCATGCCAAAGGTCATAATATGTAGTTAGTTGTTTATAGTATAGTTCCTGGTTTCCTTGGGTAGGTTTCCGCTTTTGGATGGAGATGGATGGTGGCTCTGCTCACTGTTCCCCCGCACCTTAGGATGTCCCCTGATGTCATCGGTGCAATCCATTTTATCAACACTATCCTGGCAACCTGTGTATCTATTTGTGTTTCATCAAACTGTCATGTTGCTGTCAATATGCTTCTCTACCTCATAGTCAACTTTTACTGCTTATTATTCTGTTTGGGGCTTCTTCCTAAGGTACCTTTAGCCAAGGGAATCATCCCACTGCACTTCTAGGGTAGGAACCATCTTTGAGGGTTCCTTGCCTTTGGTACCCCTACAGGGTGGTAATTCCCCATGGAATAGAGAGTGTGAACAGCAAAACAGTTATCATAGTTGCACAAGCATAACACTATTCCAGTTGCATAGGCCCACTGAATTGTATCAGCAGAAAAGGATTGCTTGGCCTGCACAATGTGCCCAGATGTTGCATTCCTAATCTCTCTGTTCAGTACATGCATAAATGTAAAGTGGTGCACGTTGGAAAACAAACAAACCAACTCCATAAGGAAATGTTATACTATCGGGAACAAACCCACATCAACCAGTGAAGACAAATATTTGGGGATCTCTGTGAAAAATAAAGTTTCACAAACTGAGCAAAGTAGTGAAGTGGCAAACAAAGCCAAGGAATATTTGGGTGTCTCAAAAGAAATGTTGTGTCCAGAAACAAAATACCACTTGACTTGGAGGGCAATTACAATGGACCACAGTCTCTTTCTGTCCTTTTCCCCTAATAAACCCCACAGCAGACAAAATATAAAGATGCTACTAATATTTCACACAGAATCCTAATACTCCTGCTTTTCCTTTTACTAGGCAGGGTGTTTTCAATTTATTTTTGGTAAATGTGAGGCTTATGCCAGCAGCAGTGAGCAACACCTTCAACTATCTTAGCAGATACTTCAAGCAATAGTGGCAAAGGGCTGGCACTTCCTGTTCTTCATTCACACTCTGTTGCTGGGTGTCACTGGATAAAAAATGTCAAGAGCCTAGATTAAGGGTTTTGTTTGCTGCAGAAAATTCCAGGAATTACAGCCATTGGAGTCAACGGAGCTCTTCTCCATTCTAACAGCAGTACTATATTTTTTATGCACACCATGGCTATTGTGTATTTAGAGTGGAAAAAGCCAGGATGCTACACAATGCTGCAGCATACTACAATAGAGTTACTGCAGTAAACAAAACAAGTTCAATGGCAGTTACTCCTTTTTGTCATTCAGTAACTAGAGGCACGGCATTGCATCTTAGATGGCTCCAATGTATAGTTTACCTACATACAGTGCATTAGATTCATATAATAATTTATATCCAATTTCATTTTAAACAACAAATGATTTGGTTTTTTATTTTTTGCTCTGACTTTGTATTTTTGTCAGTATAATGGTTTAATCAAAAATGTTTTTTTTTTTTTTTGCTTGTTCTGGTCCATTAGATGCCTTCAGCTATTTCAATCCACCAAAACAATAGTTTGCGTTTGCTGATAACTTATCTAAAATCCCAGATTTTTGCTGACTTGTATAATAGACAACAGAGAACAGAAATTGTAAAAATAGTCAGGGTTTTTAGATGATGCTAGAATTAAACAGTAGACTAGTTATCTGAAATTACTGACCATCCCAATCCATTATGTTGTGCCTGAGATTCAGGCTTCATGAAAACATAAACTTGTGCTGCTTTTTGTCAATGTTGCCTTTTTTTAATGGCGGCCAAAACATTAAAATATAAACATTGGCAGGGTAGTAGTGTTCAGCTTCCTTTACAGCACATGGTTTTGGTATGTCCATTTAAAACAATTTGATAGTTTTGTTTACTTTGTGGTTAAAAATGGCATTCTAATGAAATAATTAATGCAAACTCATGAATTAAGATAATATACTATATATGCAGACTATTCCTGAGTAAAATAAACAAACAAAAAACAACTACTCATATTTTTGAGTAATCATTGTTCATCTAAAGCTAATAACTACCTGCTTACATCAGCATTGTTTATAGTACTCACTTGCCTGCATCACTATCACCATGCCATCTTATACTCCCTCATTCAGCTTTAAACTGCAATCAGCAACTGTCTTCAGCATTGCATTTTAAACCATTTCCCCATAAAACCCCTAAAACAATATTGTTTTGCCTATTCATTATAAAGAACAGTACACAGAGCAATATGTATTATGGGGCTACATTTAGTACCTTTAATACACAGTGCCCCAAACATTACCTCCTGTATAACCTTCCACATGCACAGAAAAAATCATTATTGTGCATGCCTCCATCTTCTTAATAACTTGGCTACTAGAAATGTGCCATTAAGCATACCATGCTGACTCAAAAAATATTTCCCCATTCCTACTTGTCCACCTCACCTTACAACTGGGTCATTGGTCCATCACCCCTTCCCATACATCATCATCACTAGATCCAGGAATCCAGAAATATTAATTTGTTTCCCTTTCTTTTTTTTTTTTTTGCAAATAACTTTATTTTATTAATTTGTTTCCCTTTCTAACTGAAACCCTGATCTCTTTATACTCCACCATCAGACCTAATAATAGGAAGGCTGAAGCCCGAGGTTCAAAGTGGGGGAATAGCTCCTCCCACATCCCAAATAAAGGTCATCCACTCCCAACAGCTCTGCTTACTGCTTTGTGAAATTGGTTTGGTGCGCTGTCTTTTGGCAGCTTCTCTGTGCTCTTGGCTCCTACGGCTGCTTGGCTAGTGAGGTTGGGCTCTTTTTGCTGCTCGTTCCCCCTCTGCTGATATCCTTCCTGTCCCCTTTTGCTTTTCTTTCCTCTTTCTTGGCTTTTCTTTTTCTTTGCTCACCCCTCTCCCTCCGCCTGCCACCCTCATTCTGGTTTGTCTCCTATTACCTCCCTTTGTTCATGTGTTGTGTCGGCTCCTACATCGTGTTTGTTTCTCTCTTTTGGGGCCCTCTTTTTCCAGACACTGCTACCATTCCATTTACCTGCCAGTGCTTCCTTGGTGTGACATTACCTGTCTCGCTTGGCTTTACCTTCCAAGCCTTAGAGGTATAGTGCTTCAGTGTTTTGTCTTCCTGGACTTCCCTGCCACCTTGCCTCTGTCAAGTTCTGTTCCTGCTCTTGAAGATATTTTACAGCCTCATCCAGCTGCTGCTTCTTTCCATGCAATTCCAGGGTGCACCATCACCCACCATGTTGTGCTTCACTCTGCTAATAATCACAGTGCAGTCAAGGCCCTTGGAATTCTGCGATTCTGCGGTTGTGGAATTTTTTACGCAGCATTTGCATGATGACACAGAATATATATAGTGCCACAGAATTCATTGTTTTTGGTGAATTTTTATTCAAATATACTGTTTTTCCATAGTGTCAGGCTTTCTTTCCCATCTCATTTATCCTGAAGCCCCTCCTCTATGCTCATCATATAATGTCATTGATGACATCACCTAATATTTAGCCAATAGCAGTACTGTGTTCTGACAGAGAAATGAATAAATCATGCCACAGAAATCAGAAAATGCTGCCACAGAAGCCAAGGAGCCCTGCCGCAGAAATCAGAAAATTCTGCTGCATAGCACCACGGGCCCTGAGTACAGTTCAGCAGGTTCTGACTCCACAGACCACTACTGGCACATCACATCTCTCCTCTACCAAACATTGAAACATACTCAACACTCCAAGCACCAGGATCCCAGAACTGAATTATAACAAATGCTCCTTTACTAAGTGTTGCCCCTGTTTACACACTACAAATGCTTCACCTATTGTAGAGGATTCCATCTTCCACAATCTATACTGTGTTTTTACAAATATCATGACTCTCATGACTGTGACGTACATGACTCCATTTCTGGCAGTGAAGCTCCTGCTCCTATTTTCTGCTGCCACCTACTACTGCACTACCCCATTCACTGTCCTACTTGTCTTGCTGGTTTTCCACCTTTACCATTCATCATACTTTGTACCGCACTCATTGTTTCCTGCACCAACCATTGCAACTTTGGCATACCAGTGTTGTGACTCCCAGGTGGTGACTCAGAAACTAATCTCCAAGGAAAATTGGGGTCAGTAAGTTTTCTCCATGTAGTATTTCATTGCTACCTCCCACTTCAGTGGGTCTTCAGTATGCATTCTAGTAGGGCATGCTTATCTCCATCCTTCGCCTCAGTTCTACATACTCCTCCTCAATTTACTTATCTGATCTCCTTTCTGCTCCAGTGCTGCCTCCATGACATCTACGGCACTCCTGCTAATCCCATACCTCTTCAATTACCTCAACAATGACATTCTACTTACTGGCATTTGCTGATACCCAATAACCATTGGCTTCACCCAGCCTCCTACCATCTGCCCACTTCCCTGTTATGGTGGGCCTGCTCTGTCCACTGCAGCTGGATGTTCTGCTCATCAGTTCCAGTCTCTACCATCAACCTAACCTATTCTGTCCTTCTGACAGTCTCTTTCCCCAGCTCTTCCTAGAGAGGCATTGAGCGAAGGAGAGCTTACTCATCAGTTGGGGTTGGGATCCTGTTCCATATTTTATTTTCTACCATCATTCCATCATTCTGCAGTCTCCACCACTAGCTCTGCCTGGAGGGGTATTGAGTGAAGGCAGGCTTTCCCTGTCTGCCAGAGATGGGAGCCTGTTCCTTGTATTCCCTTCCTACCATTATTCCATCATTCCACAGTCTCCATTCCTAGCTCTGCCAACAAGGGTATCGAGTGAAGGCAGGATTTTCCCATCTGCTGGGGATGGGAGCCTGTTCCTCATATTCAGTTACTACCATCATTCCACCATGTATCAGTTTCACCAGCTATTGCTATATATGTGGGCTTGCCCTGCCTGCTTCTGAAGTCAACCATTTCCGTTTTATACCTCATTATGCCAGTCTTTGTCTACACCTCTGCCTGCTGCAGTTTCACATGCCGATTGGCTAGGCAGATATGCCTGGGCCATAAGCCTGCTTCCTCCTTCCTTGATCTCAACAGTTGCCTCCCATCTCCTCACTTGGCCTCACAAATGTGGCTGGAATGGCCTGGTATACCAGGACTGGGAGTTTGCTTCTCTCGACATCTCGTCTGCATCCTTCATCTTCAGCCGGCATCATCCATTTACCTTCCACCATGGATGGAGTCTGTTGTTCCATTCATCATCAACCAGTTTCATACATTTCTGGACTCATCCTGTTTCCCTCCTTCATCAGTGACCAGACTGTTGTTCCTTCGAGGCTGCACTCCATTCTTAGGTCTCCTGTACTACTTTGCTCACTCCTTCCACTCATTCAGGATCTCAGACATGCCAGGTCATTCATCTTCAGCATCTTCCCTAACAACTCTCTTCAAGACTTAGAAACATAGAAACATAGAAGTTGATGGCAGATAAGGACTGCAAGGCCCATCCAATCTGCCCATTTCTTTTTCTACCTTATGAATGTGCCATTGGCCTTTGCTCTGTCTATGGCCTATCTATTCATACTCTTCTGTATTGCTCCCTTATTCCAATCCCATGCCTGTTTGAAGCACTGCACTGTATTCATATCCACCACTTCCTGAGGTAGGCCTTTCCATGCATCTACCACCCTTTCTGTGAAAAAGAACTTCCTCACATTACACCTTAATCGGCCTCCCTCTAATCTCATCCTGTGTCCTCTTGTCCTGCTATTTTTCTTATATTGAAACATGTTAGACAATTTCACCTTGTTAATGCCCATAAGGTGTTTGAATGTTTCAATTATATCACCTCTCTCTCTCTCTCTCTCTCCCCTTTGCTCTAGGGTATACATATTGAGCTCAATTAATCTGTCCTCATATGTTTTCTGATGCAATCCCTCCACCATTTTGGTTGTCCTTCTCTGGACTGCCTCAGTTTGGTTAATGTCCTTGTGAAGGTGTGGCCTCCAATACTGCATGCAGTACTCTAGATGAGGCCTAACCAGTGACTTGTAAAAAGGAATTATTAACTCCCTCTTCCAACTTGTGATACCCCTACTAATACACCCTAACATCCCTCTAGCCTTACCTACTGCTTTAGTGGTCTGCTTGGATGATTTCAGGTCATCGGTGATGATGACACCCAAGTCTCTTTCTTCCTTGTGACTGCCAGCAACTCCCTCCCAACCTATAGGTGGCTTCAGGTTTCTCTTCCTATGTGCATGATCTTGCACTCTTTGCATTAAACCCCAGTTGCCACTCTTCCAACCATTTTGCTAGTTTATCCAGATCTCTTCTCATTCTGCCCACCCCTTCTGGATCATCTATCTTTTATAGATTTTGGTGTCATCTGCAAACAGACAAACCTTACCCTCCGGTCCATCTGCAATGTCACTGATGAAGAGATTGAAGAGGACTGGCCCAGGACTGATTCCTGAGGTACTCCACTTGTGACTTGCATCTCTTCTGACTATACCGTTTACCACCATTCTCTGTTTTCTGCCCATCAACCAGTTTGCCCCCCAGTTTACCAATGTCTGACCCACCCCAAGTCTACCCAGCTTATTAATCAATCTTCTATGTGGAACAGCATCGAAAGCTTTGCTGAAGTCAAGGTAGGCAACATCAACTGCTCCCCCTTTGTGTACCACTCTGGTTACCCAGTCAAAGAAATCTATGAGATTAGTTTGACAGGACCTTCCTTTTGTAAACCCATGCTGTCTTGAATCCTGTGCTCCTATGGATTCCAGGTGTTGCACTATCCTTTCCCTAAGGAGTGTTTCAATAAACTTGCCCACTACTGAGGTAAGACTGATTAATCTGTAGTTCTCTGCCTCCTCCCTGCTACCACTCTTGCGGAGCAGGATCACACAAGCCCTTCTTCAGTCTTCTGGCTCATCCTGTGCTCAGAGACTCACTAAACAGTTTTGATAATGGCTCTGCTAGTTCCACCCTTAGCTCCTTTAGTACCCTGGGATGTATGCCATCAGCTCCCATTGCCTTGTCCACCCTGAGCTTATCAAGCTCTTGTAGGAACCTTTCTTTTGTGAAGGGACTAGTGCACACCTCCCTCCCTCCCCCCTGTGTCCATGGTGCTGAGCTGTGGGCCCTGTCCTACCTTCTCTTCAGTAAATACTGAGCAGAAGTATCTATTTAGGATAGATGCTTTTACATGGTCCTCTCCTCACATGCCCCCTTATCCCCTCGGATCTTAGTAATACCCCCTCAGGACTTTCTCCTTTCACTAATGTATCTATAGAAAGTCTTGTCACCTTCTTTTACTGTTCGTGCTAGTGTTTCCTCGGTTTGGGCCTTTTCCTGCCTTACTGCCTTCCCTGCTTCCCTTATGGAAGTTTGGTATGCCTCCTTATCTTCATCCTGCTGCGTTCCCTTATATTTCCTGAAGGCCAGCCTTTTGGCTCTGACCTTTTCTGCCACTGTGTTTGAGAACCAAAGTGGTTTCCTTCTTCTTTTGCACTTCCTTTTCTCACTAGCAGAATGAGATGTTGCTTCAAGTATTGCATCTTTAATGCTTGTCCACTTTGCCTGTACCCCCTCACCTGAATTTCTTTTTGCCAGGGCTAGCTTAACTCTGCTGGCCATCTTATCAAAGTCAACTCCTCTGAAGTCCCATATTTTTGCCTTGGAATGGGTTGATTTTGTTCTAGTGGCCAAATTGAATTATACCATGTGATTGTCACTGGCACCCAGGTGGCCTTCTACCTGGAGATCTGTGATCCTTTTCCTGTTAGTCAGGACTAGATCTAGGATAGCTGTGTCTCTTGTGGGTTGTTGTACCAGTTGTCTGAGGCCCTACCCCTGCAGGGAATCTACCATGTGCCTAGTTCTAGCAGATGTCCCTGCTGGTTTTGACCAATCTGTATCTGGTATGTTGAAGTCTCCCATTTTCCTTCCCTGCTCTGTCTCATTTGTTTCAGTCTGCTGTGCTGGATCCTGCTGCTGGTCCTCTTCCCATCTGCTTGCTGAGTGGCTTGCTACTGGATCTGGTTGACCTGTCATCCCTCCCCATTGGATTGGCCCTGGATATCACATCTTGGACATTATGACCCGCTGTCTCCTTGCCAACTCTTCAACTCCATGATCATCCTGCATCCCAGGGATCTTTTCTTCTCCTTCCTCAGCCATCTCGCTCGCATATCTGGGACAGAACATTGTAGTTTCATGGTGCCACTTTCCCATTGACCTATTCACTGCCAGAGCTTCAGCTCCTTTATTCCATGTTTTTTCTTTTGGGGCTTTTCTAAATGTGCCACCATCTAGTGCTCAACCATCTGTTTGATTAGACCACCTGAGTCCAGTGCTCATTCATATGTTCATTACATCTCCTGCATCCTATATTCCATCTTATGCTCATTTTAATAAGGAATTTAATAAGGAATTGTCAGTTTAAAAAGCATTTTAAAAGCAGGGTTACACTGCAATAATTTAAAATGTAAAACCAGAAAATTTAATACATTGTCGACTGTTTAAAAAGCATTGCACACTTCTGCATCTGACTACTGGAATCACTGTGGTAGATGAAGAAATTGGTAATGTTAGCTTGCCTGACAGCCCTGCTCAATAGCTCTTCAAGTTTCTTCTCAAATATGATGGAACCGCAAAAAGTCTGTCTGCTCTTTGTGGTCAATGTAGTGACGAAGTTTCATCACCATATGCCAGACCTCTGCTGTGCTGAGAACTGTGACCTTGGGTTCATCATCCTCCTCTTCCTCCATGCTGGCATTGCCAAGGACCAAAGCATAGATGTCTGCATCTGTTAGTTCATCGCTGGCTGGTTCATCACTGTCCACAGCAACAAATTCTTCAAAAGTTGAGGCCAGCATTCCTGGGGGGGACACATTCTATAGCCAACTCCACATCCTGCTCTTGTTCTGCTCCAGTACTGGCTTTTCTGAAGCAATTGTGGATAGTCTCTGCTGTTTCCTCACCTCACACAGCATGCAATGAGTGTATAGCATCCAGGATGTTAATGGACTTGGCCACTGCATTAAATTCAAATGAGTCATGTTAGTCTTGTCCGAGGAGGATTTTGTTAACAATTTTTTTTTTATAAAACTGCTTAAGATTGTTAATAACCCCCTGATCCATGGGCTGAATCAGGGTGGTACAGTTCAGGGGCCAAAACACTAGCAGGACATTAAGCAGGGACAGAGGCATATGCACAGGAAAGTTGTCCACAATCATAACAATTTTGCACCTCCGCCTCCTCATTTTCTTATCAATTGATTTGAGCCAGTCATGAAAAAAGGGTTGAGGTCATCCAGGTGTTGGCATTTCAGGTGCATTCTACTGGCAGTGCTTCAATGTTCACCCCTTTAAAGCACTGTGGCTTCTTTCACTTGCCCACAGTCAGCAAGAGTAATTTGTCAGTCTTGGTTTTGTTTGCACACACCATAGCAGACACCCTCCCCTTAGCTTTCTCATGCCCAGACATCATTTCTTTCTTAAAGGAGGGGGTGCCATTTGGTGTGGCTCTGAAGAACAGTGCAGTTTCATCCATGTTAAAATTGTCTCTTGATGAAAATGCAGAGGTTATTGTTGGCAACACCTCAGGAAGCCACCGCTCCGGAAGTCTCAAAATCGTTATCGGCTTTCTCCTCATGTACTCTTTTATACCCGATAATGTGGCACTCCTTCCATCTTGACAGCCATCCAGCTGTTGGATCTAAGTATATGCCCATACTGGCGGCCAGGCTCTGGGCTTTTTCAGTAAGGATGTGGCCAGACAAGGAAACTCTGTGGTCGAAGGCAGCCATAAACTATCTCAACAATGCTTCATCAGCATGGACATCTTTTCTATCCCTCTTGCATTTTCTGTCCTTCTTAGCACCAGAACGCCATTCAGCCAGTATCACTTCTCTTTTCTTTAAAATACGGCCAACACAGGGCACATCAACAGAGAACTCAGTCACGAGTTCTCTTCTGGAAACTCCAGGAACAAGAGCTTTGTCCAGGAGCTGGACTTTCTGTTCCAGAGAGAAGACTGTGCTGGTAAGCTTCTCCATAGTTTTTGGGTTACTAACTGAGCTACAAAATCAAACTTTAAATGAGTAACAGTGCCTTCAGGTAACAACAAGCTAGCCATTAGGAAGACAATTAGGCCAATTGGGTACTTGTGCTGATGGCTAAAGGAGAGACACAGAACAATTAAACTGGTGATTTACACCTGCTTAATGCCTAGTCGCACTGATAGTTCAGCTTTTGTGCTTCAGGTACTCATTCAGTTAATCATTAGCACCTAATTCTCCACACTGATAGCAGAAAAAAAGGGAGCGGCAGGTTCTGATGTTCAGGGACATGCTTTGGAGCCCTAAATGTGTGCACACAACCGAATATATGTGTACACACATCTGAACGAATTAACACTGAAGGTATAGGTGATGAATTGGGACAGGACATTTTTGTGCACACAAGCAGAATGTGCACTTATCCGAATGGCACACAAATGGAATTGACTGTATACACAAGCACTACACTATGCACAAACATTGAACCTATATTTAAAACAGTCCCTTGCACCTCTTCTCACTGAATCATTGATCCCCAGGGCAATTGGCAACCTTCTTTATTTAAAAAACTCCACTTCCCCTTCTTGATGAGTTTCTAATCCCTTGTTAGGTTTCCGATCCCTCCAACTCAATGGCTTTTTATATTTTACAACGCTTACTTTACCTTTCATCTGTATCTCTGAGCCCTCACCACACCAGCCCATCCCATCTGATGTGACCCTAAACAGTAAAATAAACTGTTCCCTGTGTTCCAGTAGCACTTTCATTTCTTGAACAATGACTGGTATGGTTGGGACTAGGGTGGATTTCTGGCAAAATTCCAGTTCCATGAAATGTCATTAAATGTCTGTGAAACTTAAATGGCATTTTGCCAGTTTTAATTTTTAGTTATGTCCATCTCATTTTAGACCTGTTTATCTGAATGTCACCAAATGTGTCTTATTAGATACCCACTTTAGCATGGATATATATATATGTCAAGTTTTCATATTTGCAGCAAGAGATGAATCCTTTGCTCCTATCAGCACTGCATATGCTCAGTTTGAAGGCGAGGCATTTCAACTTTTGCTCCTTAAATAGGTCTCTCCCTTAGTGGGTCCACATGAGTAGACTTGGCATGAGTGGAACAGCAGGAATGAGAGTCCATGTGGGAGTCACCAGAGGGAAATACCAGGAGATTATGCTCAACTCCCTAGTCTTGTAGAGTGCTCTGCAAATACCTTGTCTGAAGCTAGTCTTGTTACAGTATTGCAGGAAAGCTTTACAATTTAAGACTCACTATAAGTGTCTGGTAGACTATTGTCTATGAACCTAAAGTGTATAGTGATCCTAATGCATATCTGTACCTGACTTATTAGCTAGCACTGGGGTTTGTTACTGTTCCATAGTGTCAACTAGCCTATTTATTACTGTCTATACTGAAGTCAAATTTTAAACACTGACCCATAGCTTAACTGCACTACCTAGCTAACCAGTGCTTTGATTACTGTTTGATACATGCCTGCATCTTACTTAAGGTATGCTTTCAGTGCCTTTCTTCATTGGGTCCCACAAAGGTTGCTCTTCCCTGATTCAGTTTTGTGACTGTAGTCTATCTACTTCTATTGTGTGGTTGCTTAGTCACCCCTCAGTGGTTCATTCCAGCAAATCATTTATTCTACCTTCCCAAATGGTATGCCATTACATTTGTATTCCTGAGCAACACTGCACTGCTATCTCTGCTCCTTTTGATGGGCAGTATCCCTTCCCCTACCAACTGCCAAAGGTTACTGCCTCATACGAACTCAATGATTTTACATACTCTGACACCTTGGTAGTTGGGGAGCCATTCTTAATCTGATACCAGTCTTGAAATAAAGGTATTTATGGGCATGTTAATAAGTAAAGTACCACGTCTACCGCCAAGTATGGCTGCCTTACTACTGTTGACACTTGCAGCATCTGGCACCATATCTCAAGCACCTTAAACTTATCATCTGATATGAATTAAACCCTGGTCCCCTCTGCCCCATTTAGTAGCTCTGACTCTCACTTCACTGTATGACAGGGGCTAACAATTGCTCACCTTAATGTCCAAAATCTGCTAGGTAACTGTCCAGAGTTAGAGGCTTTGGTGTCCCAATACAAACCAGATATACTAGGTATTTCATAATACTGGCTCAAGCCTTCTACACCTGACTTGGCTGTTCCTTGTAAATTATAGTCTATGACATGATACTCCCTTCTCTAAAAGAAGAGGTGGCATAGTAATCTATTATAGGGAGAACCAAATCCCTCAGCATTATCTATCCTTTAATTGTCCTAATGTGGGTAATTGCAGTCTGTGCTACTGCTGGGGGAAACCAAGAATCTCCACATTTTATTTGACTATAACCCTCCCAGAAGTGGGCTGGCTGGTTTAACTGAACAACTTATGCATACTGCCTCCTCATTTGGTAATAATGAAATTATTCTACTTGGTAACTTCAATCTTGACTGATAGGGTAAATCATCTAAATCTCTAAAGTCATTAGTGCAAAATATTACCTGATCCAACTCATCTCAGACCCGATCAGACTTTTTGCTGCTACTGGTAATCCCATATTGAGTGACTGAAACCTTGCTAGCAGAAAGGATAGGATCACTGAGGCTGGCATCCTTGCAGATGCTATCGGTGATCATTCCCCTGTTTAATGCAGCTGGGGGATTCGAGCACCTTCCTGCCTACCTAAAGAAACTCCATCTAGGATTTCTCAATTCTTAAACCAACTGCCTTCTTTACTGACCTGTAAAGGATTGACTTGTCACCACTATACCATACAAATAATGGGGCCTATGCTTGAATGTGCAGAGTGGCTAGCCAGCACGCATCCTCGGTGCATAACCACCCTGCACCCATTGCACCCCCCCACATGGAATGCACAAAATGGGGCATACAGCCCCAACACGCACAATCCCCCGCCCTCATGGACCACAACAGACAGAGGGTGGGCAGGTGGCATGCAAGCACTACGTGCGATGCACAATGGTGAGTAATGCTGGCCATGGGGGAGTGGAGGCAGCCATGGGTTATAACAGGGAGAACCTTGCCATAAGCCCCCTGTGCACCCCATGTATCTTTCCCACACCAAGGGGACCAGAGCATCCACATCCACATGCCACCCAGGGCCACAGACCCCAACACGCTGCCGTGCCCTCCACTGTCCCTCTGTATGCCAACCCCCCCCACACACACACACACTCACTCATGGGTGCACCAGCCACTGGACCACAGAAATCCCTTCATACAGCAATGCCTGAAAACCACTGTGGCTCCCTGTGCTCCGGATCCTGGCCCCACCACTCATGGTGTGGTAGGCTGTGAAAACCCCACACACACCCTCGTGGCACTACCCCCAGCCCCGTACCTCCCTGTCAGATCAGAGGCATGACACAGCTGGCAGCACATCCCACCTCACACCTCCATGTCCACCAGCTGTGCGGACATCCACATGACAGCACAGTCAATGCACCCCCCACTGAATAAGAGATCCACTGAAGCATCTGGTATTGGCATCCCATTGGATGGCTGCCTAGGAGCACAGCTCTGCCCATGGCCACCCTGCACTCCACCTGTGTATACCCATGTGCCGGGGCAGGGTCATGGACAGGTGGCTGACAATGAGGAATGCCACCAGTGTGCACCTATCCGCAGGTTCAGAGCTCCATGGGTGGGATACATGCCTTTGGTGCATAATTCCTGCTCAATAGAGCATAGACCTCAATGTTACTGTGGCCCTAACTTATTTTGTCTCCTGTATTAGTACCTGCTATACCAAGACCTACATAGTGAAATGCAAAGACAGAGGTACACCCACCAAGTGGTTGCAAAGAGACTTTCTTGCTTTACCGAAGGATAGAGACAAAAGCTAAAACATGTTTAAATCCTCTAGTCCCCTTTCTAGCTAAGTCACATACAGGACTCAGAGGGATCCCTGCAGAAAGACTATACATTTTGCCAAGAGCACCTACTATAAGAATTTGTTGCTGGACACTGCTGGAAACTCTCAAAAGTTCTGGAACCACATTAAGGGCTTTATCGGGGAATGCATCCACTCCATGAATGATATGGTTCTTGATGGAATTAACTGTGTTGCTAATGCCTTCAAACATCTCTTCTTAGATTTGTCCAAATACACATGTCTCACTCCAGTAACCCCAGCTCCCTCCACACTCACCTCCATGGATGCTCCTTTTTCCTCTTTCCTCCTCTCCTCATTTCTACCTTTGTGCAGTTACAAACTATGGGGCCAGTGCTCTAACATGTGGGAATTATGTGCCAGAGGGGCGTATCCCACCCATGGAGCTCTGCACCTGCAGACAGGTGCGCACTGGAGGCATTCCTGACTGCTAGCCACCTGTCCGCGGCCCCACCCCCTGGTGTGCGGGTCCACACAGGACCATGCAGGGTGGCCATGGGTGGAGCTGTGCACATGGACAGGCATCCAATGGGATGCCCATCCCATTTCCCTCAGTGGATCTCTTATGCAGTGGGGGAACATTGACTGCTCTTCCCCATGGATGTCTGCATGGACAGTGGCCATGGAGGTGAGAGGTGGGATGTGCCACCACCTGTGTCATGCCCCCGATCTGGCAGGGAGGTATGGGGGTGGGCAGCAGTGCGATGAGGGTGTGTGTGTGTGGTTGTCACAGCCCACCACACCATGCCTGGTGGTCCCAGGATCTGGAGTGCGGGAAGCCGCATAGGCAGGCAGGCAGTGCTGTACGGGGTGGTCTGTGGTCCAGGGGCTGATGCCCCCATGAGCGAGTGTGTGTCTGTGGGGAGGGATTGGCATACACGGGGATGGTGGGGGACACTGCAGGATGCTGGGGTTGGTGGTACTGGGAGGCCTGTGGAAGTGGATGCTGTGGTCCCCTTGGTGTGGGACAGATGCATGGGGCGTGCAGGGGGCATACAACAGGGTTCTCCCTGTCATAACCCACAGTCACCTCCGCACTCCCGCAGCCAGCACTATGCACCATTGTGCATTGCACATAGTGCTGGCATGCCCCCACCCACCCCCTGTGAGTTGCGGCACACCTGGGTGGGGGATCAGGTGCATAGGGGCTGCACACCCCATTTTGTGCATTCCGCACTGGGCGCAGAATGGGTGTGGGTGGCTATGTGATGGGGATTCGCATCACGTAGCCACTGCACACATTTGAGCCTAGGCCTAATATGAACATTATCTTTAATGCTGTCTTTTCTTTACTCTTGTGTATGTATTTTGTTCTTAAAATGTGTGTTACTGAAACAAGTGTCTAGGGTATACAGAGTGTTGTGTAATAAATTATTAAGACTTATGTGTTTTCATTTTTATATATTTGTTCTCCACTAAACAACCCTCAACAAGAGTGTTTACCTGCAGATTTGGAAGAATAAACAAGGCAAGTAGTCCTTCGCTAAAATTCATAAAAGGGTAGAAGCAAACACAGATTAAAACTATATAAACTGGGATAATTCCCTGCAATTCAGAGGATGTAATCTACTTTGATACCACTAAATATATTTCTGCCGAGTCATACTTCCTTTTTTTCTACCTCCTCAATACAGCTATTCGGCTGAAGATACACTGTGCTCACCAAGCAGTTTCTACAACATCACAGTAGCAGGAGATGATTATATTACCACTCCCCTACAACTATGGTTGAGAAGGCTGTTTAATGTTAAACCCCAATATTTCCACCCTAATAACTTTGGCGTCATTTGACAAAATAGGCCAAAATGTAGCATGCACAGTCAGGCTGTCAGAGTCTCAAGATGTAAAACATTTTGTGACGGAATCTTGTTCAGTTTTTTTTTTACTTTTCTTTATCTCTGTCCTGGGCAACCTTCCACCTCATCAACTCCCCAGCCCCATGCTCCCTGCTTGCAGTGTACCTCCTGTTGTCCTCCATGGCTTACCCCTCATGGTGGGGCAGTGGGGATCCCTAAACCCACTGACTAGGATCCAGTTTTGGGAGTTGCCTGCCATTCATGGGAGCAGCACCTGCAGGGATCGTCATTCATCCAGCCTCCCAGGGCATTTTCTCCTCTGACTTTTCTCCCTCCCAACGCCCTGAGCCAGAGCATTTTGGAGTCGCAATGGCTGAGCTGTGTGCGCTTCCACCCACAGCACTCTGGCCGACAACACTACCCCCCTCCCTAATGTACACGACCCAGGTGCTCCAATACCCAACCACTGTTAGGTGTCAGAGGTGCATGGCTGCCATGTCCCTCCCTCCCCAGGAGAGGAGAGCTGTCCTCTGGATGCTCAATCCTCTCCCACCTTAGCTGACCCCCGTCGACCCACTCATGCTGTGAACACAGGTCACTGGCATGACATGAGGTAAAGTATGATGCTGCAGCCTCCATGCCACTGAACTGGCCCTAATCATGTTCAGTTTTGAAGATACAGACCACCAAAAGGCAAAAAAAATAAGCTTGGTTTCCCTGTACCTAATATTTGGGCATGTTCTGCTTTCACCTACAGCCTAGATGGTGTTGAATTTCTTTCATGAAATATTCAGGGTTGAAGAGGTCCATGCCAAGGGTGTGCCTTTGAAAGGTTTAATGAACAAATATTATATGGTCCAGAGTTGCAACAATATTAGAGTTAACATCCTGATATGAACAGTAAAAAAAATTTGCAATTGCTTATTTTCATGACTTATCTCTCAAATGTTTAAAAAATAAACATCTCAGCTGTTTATGTCCATGATTTACCTATTATGCTGACAAAAATATCTGTTATGTTATCCACCATTTACTTTCTCATTTTCCACTCACAGACATTGAAAATTCATTAAAATAATATCTTAAAAAACAATAAACACCTAAAGCTAGCTAAATGGGACCAGTTTAGCTAGATTCTGCTGTTTGTTTTTTTGTACTGTAAATATTTCCTGAAATACTTTTTCTCGGCACTGCAAAGTCCAGCGTGCCCAGCTTAGCCATTCACCTATGTTCTCTGTATGAGAACAATATTTTCTTGAGTTCCGCAGCCACAGCTGGAAGTTGTGCTGTAGGCTATCTTTCTTTCTATCTGTCTGTCTGTCTATCTATCTATCTATCTATCTATCTATCTATCTATCTTTAATTTATTTATAGTACTTTGCAAACCAGGGATCCCATCCCGATAATAATTTTCGTGACACTCCTTCCTTTGCAGGTTGCCTGCCTCCACTCCTATTTTGTAGGTTGTGGCACTGGGATGCCCACCTGGTAGTCGCCAAGCACTCGCCTTAGACTGGGGTGCCCAACCCCAGTGTCAGAGTTTTAGTGTCCCCCCACTTCATGATGAATGGTTGTGGAATTATATAAAATCAAGCCCAAAAGATGATTTTACAGTTGCTTGTTGGAATCACCTTTTGGGTGGGATTTGAACATTTTCATTGCCATTGTTCATGAGGTGGGGTAAGAAAGTTATGTTGAAAATTTGGGGTCAAAATATATTAAAATAATAAAGTTATGTGAATACATTGACATTTTACTATACTTGCTCGTAACCTTGGTAATTTTAAATATTTTCACCCCAAATTTTCAACATAGCCATTTTTTTACATCACCTCATGAATGTGTCAAGTGTCATTTTTCAAATTCTGGCTAAAATGTGTTGTCTTACCCATGGCACAGAATGATGTTTTGGTGGTGTGGAATGATGTTTCAGTGGGGATTTGAAAATTCTCAGCATGGCGTTCATGAGGTGGGGTAATAACAAAGCTATGCTGAGGCAAGCCATGTTGTTGTTTTTGTTGAAAAAAGTTAGTGATATGACTAGAGAATTTACTTACATCTCATGCTCTTTGCTTTTCATCCAGTTTCTTGTAAAACTTTGGGTATTTTAAAACTGTGTGTGGATGTTGCTGCACCCTATCTACCTGCTGCTGATATCTGGTGTACCTCAGTAAGTGAATACATGTTTTTTTTTTTTGTGGTGTGTGTTTTACACAATGGGTAATGTGATTTCTGTCAATCTGACAAAAAAATAAAGAAACCTGAGCACTGGACAGAGAGCTTCCAAGATCCAAACAAATGGAACTACATGTACTGACCCAATATAGGCAAGACAGTTTGAGTCATTGATAACTGGACAATCTCGGAATACTGACAGACTACACAAAATGAGCATGTACTACCTCCTCCATTACATATGAGACAGGACACCCTTACTGATCAATCACTAGAGCATTTTTACATAACAGATTGAGTAAAGTGCTGAATTCATTCTATTGAGATGCTGTTAACATGAATGGTGTGTGTGTGTGTGTGTGTGTGTGTGTGTGTGTGTGTGTGTGTGCATGAGTGAATGTGTGTGCCTGTGTTTGAGGGAGAGGGATGTAATGGTTGTCTGATCCCTTATTTTGTTATATTTCAAAGATTGCTTGTACAGTATATTTGAATTGCAGTTAAAACTTTCTTTCTCATCAAAATTCTGAGTGCTTTTCCTGAGATGAAGGAAGTGATAATAAGGACATTTTCTGTTACTGTTCAGTATCACGTATAATGATGGGCAATCTCTGCAATATTCCAAATACACAGAAGGCAAGCAATGTGAGCAAATGCTTTCTGAGTACATTTTGGTGAGAAAAGAAGCTTTGACTGCAGTCCATATATATTGAACAAGTAATCTTTGAAATATGATGAAATAAGGGAGTGGATAACAATCATAATCCCCTTCCCCCAAACACACACACCATTTGTATTACCAGCATCTCAACGTAATGAATTTAGCCTTTTGCACAGTCTGTTGGGGAAAAGTGTTCCAGTGATATATTGTAGGAGAAAAGGACAATTAGAAGACACAATCATCCCTCTCCCCAAAGAATTCCTGTAAACTGCATCTAGAGTCAATGGGCTTAATTCTCCCCAGATTCCCCACCCATTGACCACACAGACACACTGTTTTGTGGGTGCTCAGATTGGCAATAATTTTACTAATCCAAATCATGTCTTACATATAAATCTTCCTCATTGAAACTTCTATACATATCCTCTTTACCATACCACCTCATTTCCATTTTGTATTTCGTTAACTTTATAAACCAGCTTATCTATGTATAAACATTATGAACATCTTCCTATTCTCTTCTTCCCTCAGATGTGCACCTGAGGGCTGCTCTTCTCCTTCTCTTCTCACCAGTGCTGGTGTACACCGGTACCAAAACGTCATCTTCATTTCAGTTCTGGGCCTTCTTTTTATGCCTGTCCCCCCATCCCCTTGCCTCCCCATTTCTTGCTTCTATCCTTCTTCCCTTGTATTCAATCAGCCATCCATCCTGGCTGCCCTTTTCACCATCCATTGAGCCAACCACCTCTCTTTAACTCTTACTTAGTATTTCCTTTTTGAAGCCTTCTGCCGTCCACCTTCTGCAGTCCATGCCACACTCCATGCCAGCATTGCACACCTTACATTCCATAACTCCCCAGTAGGGTGGGTGGGAGTGAAAATCTACAAGAGGCAATGAAAATAGGGCTCTCCCAGGCCAGGCATCCCCTTTTTAAAGTCCTGGCCCCACCTTCTCTCTCTTTCCCCAGCCCATGGACTACCTCATTTTCTTCATCCAAGCCCTCCTTTTTTTGTGAGGTCATGCTGACCTCACTCTGTTTTCAGACCTCCCACCTCAGAGTCATCCTGCTCCCTGCCTTCCTCACCTCTCCCCTTGCTCCCTCCCCTTGCTCTGAAACACCCTAATTGGCCAGAGTCTCGGGACAACAGAGTCTGCCCTTCAACAGGCAAACTTCATTTTTAAAGGTCAGCGAATGATGCAAGGAGCAAGCTGCATCAAAACTTGCATCACTTCTGATTTTCTACCACTGGTTACATCAAAAGCAGAACTGCCTGAGAGAAACTGGCTTGAATCAGGCTTCCATCAAAATCTGGGTGTACCACGCCACAGTGGGACTTGTGTCAAAAAATGCCACACCATCCACCTTTTTTTTGATTTTCAAAGGTGAAAGCTGTTGTCAGTGCACCAAAGATAGCATGCACCAGTCTGAGCAGCCAGAGCTGATCTGACACTGACACATTTAATGGAAAGGATAATTCCTGTAGAGGTTTGGTTATAAAGTTCATATTCCCCTGTGGGACTAGTTTAGAGAATTTGGGGGGCTTAACATGCCATTCTTTTGGCCATTTCATCCACTGTATCTTTTGACTTGGCTTGAGTCATTTCTTACCCCATGTATGGTCTTTTTGATGTAGCTTGCACCATTTCTCACTATATGCATTGTTTTTTTTTTTTATGCATCTTGTAGCATTTTTGCTCCGTGAATCAATCCTCTTTTTGACTCACCTTGAGTCATTCCCACCCACTGCATCATCTTTTTGGCTTCACTTAAGACATTGTCACCCCCATATAGTCTTTTTGGTTCAACTTGAATCATTCTCAGCTCATGTATTTTTCACTCAACTTGCACCATATTCCCCTCATGTGTCATATTTCTGATACAGCAGACCTATTGTGTCATTTTGGGGGACTTTGCCACAGATAATTCTTTTCTTGCAAACTATTGCACATAGTATTTGGCACACCTAGATTTGATTAAATGCAGTTGTTTGAGTCACCTTGCATTGATCTAAGGATGTGCTGAAAATCCTGCCAAACGTATTCAACTATTTGCACTATCTGTCAAATGAAATCATGACTTGTACAGCACTGGCAAAACATGCTAAACTGATGCATACGTTTACTTTATGCACATGTATCTGGATAAAACAGTAAACACATCAGTAACACCACCTCAATTGATCTTTCTGTCAATCACTGTCACAAGTTATACTGTGACAGCGTGTACCTATATCATGGAAAATTACCATAAAATAAACTGGGTTGGGGAGGTTAGTGAAAGGGTATTCAAGTATGAGAAATAATTTGATTTACCACACCTGCAATTCTCTCTAAATTCATAGGTTAGTGAGTGTATATAGCATCATAAATCCTCCAAGAGCATCAATGTCCAGTGAAGCTGAGAGCTACAATGATTCACATTTGAAGGGCTAGTCAGTCTACGTGTCCTGTCTCATTTTCTACTGACTGTGGTTGTACCTGTTAAGTTCTTCTAGTTTGATAGTTGCCTACTGAAACTAATATAACATCTTAACCCCCTACCCACACACACACACACACACACACACATACACACACACACAAATTACCCAAGACAATACAACATTTATGGCTTTCTCTTGCAGTCGTAACCTGCTGTATTGAGAAATGCTAAGTCTAATGTGCAGCGTAGACATTATCATTTTTTATTTCATTTGAAATTACTTAATAAATTTCAAGAGCTGATAAAAGTAATAAAACTGAAACATTCCACATAACATATAAGGCCCATAATTTCAGGAATGACATTTATCATTCTTCATCGCCTTACTTGGTACAATGATTATGATCACCTTCACTAATACACATTAAGTATACTGGCTAGTTATGTACTGAAATCTGGACATAAGACACATGATCAGATTGTTGCACTTTTTATGGTAGCCATTCAGAAGCTTGCAACCATACAATGTTGGGCAACTAAGATACTTTACAGTATCTAATGCAACATGACTTCTATTTAAATATTAAAGTGACAACTCAGACTCTCTCTATAAATGTTCACTACAACTCACTTTTAAAATAATGAAAAAAAAAGAAATAAGCTTCATTGTGCAAATTAATTGAAGTATTGAAAAAATTCCATGTAAGCAGTGGAGCTTGAATACTTGGTTTATGTTGGTTAGTTTGGGGGAAGGGGTTGCTGCAGGCAATGACTGGTATCATTGATGAATGGAACTATAAATACAGGTATTTTATTTATAAAATAAACATCCAAATAGATACACATAGCAGTTAGCTTTTTTGGAATCCTCTACAAATGAAGTAATAGTACAGTTATGGTGGAATCATGATTATTTGTTGTTCTATTCAATGACAGACAAAAGTCAATCCTCTTTTAAAATCACAGTGGCAAAGCTACTTAGGGTTGAATGTCTGAAGAAAAGTATTGTAGGTTATTTTCTATATTTTTATGGAAGATAACAGCCTACAGGAAGTTTTCATCCCTCTGTAGGTTTCATTAGAGAGAAATCAGTAAAGGGAAAATGTCAGATCTTACTGTTTCATCCTTGGGGTGGGACAAAACTCACAAATGGATGCTACCTGAAACTTGGAGTTTATTGACACCAATATCTCATACATAGGTGATGATTACATACATTAATAGAACTTTTTCAATTGCATCAATAACTTTTATATTCTACAAAAAGCTGCCATATAACAGGGAGGAAGAACTACTACAAACAAACGCACAATCCAGTGCACCATGACAGTGCTATAGTGTCTTTTCTTCAGACTGAGCTAATCGCTGACAGTATATCTTAAAACTGATTGTGATTTCAGCATCAGTATTAGGCACTTAATATGCATCAGATGTCATTTACAGCACAGTGTCTAATCTTATTTTCTTTGTTTTCTCAGTCTATGTTGCACAACAGTCTGCACTGTACAGCAAAAAAAATATCCATCTGTACACTTAGGAACTGTGTATTACATAAAAAATTCAAACAGAAGGAAAAAATAAATAAACCTTAAGAATCACAGATAATCAACGTGTTTATAAAGTAATGTAGGTGCCAGATGACTTGATAACATAATTAAGAACCATGTACCCTTTTATACTTCCTTACAGATACTGTATACCTGTGCAATCCTATGGATTTACCAGGAAAATGGTCATGGATATTGCCATCCTGCATGATTGGCTTAGAGAGTTACTGAGCCATTGATCAATTGTGTGCATTGTTATAGTAATTGTTCAAGTTTTGGCACCTTTTTGGTGTCTTCTCTATAGTAAAAGTAAGGAAGCCATCTCAATTTGTACTCATCTTTGCACACCCACAAGAAAGTTGTAATAGCTTCCATCATGTGGATCAAGTGTATTATACGAAGCCACTGAGTGATTGTCAGGGGTGTAGGTAATAACCAATATTGTGTGATTGCCTTGGCCACTGCAGCTAATGGGATCAACAATAAGCATTTTTTGTCCATCCTGTGTGCCCTCCGAGGGGGAAGGAATAGAATCAAATGGACCATGCTTCATGTTTTAGTCAAACCCAAGATATGAGCTATTTGCTCAGAAACAGCATTCCTGAATGGACAGAGAATGGGGCAACTCCAGAAAATATGTATATGTGTTTTGTATTCTCTATGTTGCCTCCAGCACAGATTAGCATTGATATTACCATACTGATGTGAAGTCTCTGGAGTTATAAAATAATGGGTGGTTATCTTCCACCTAAACTCTCTCCAGGTACCTGATGAAGTAGTGTGATGGATACTGCCCCAAATACATGGCCACCATTTCTGAACAATATTTAAATTACCCCTTGCTGGCCCATTTCTCCTGAATTCTAAGAACCCCACTTGTCCTTGTTTTCTCCTGCAGAGTCTTATTTATATTGAAAATTAATGTTTTATATACACCAACTTGGGTTTGTGTGTCAATAAGTGCCAGATCTGATGTTAGTGGTGTAACCAGGCCACGAATACCTGAACCCTTAAGAATAACATCCTGGCACTGAAAAGTCTGAAACAAATCTGTGGCAGGCAAAGCAAACTCAGATTGCAGTTGCACAAAATGTTTTATATTATTTTAGTCATCCAGGAATTGGGTAAAGAATTAGTGGTCAGGTCTGCTCTAGTGAATATATGACTACTCTAGTCTTGCTCCAAAAAATTTGGGCATCCACAAAATGGGAAGTCTGTGGTATACTGGACCTATTTGGCCCCACCTAACTCTCACCTGGGGTGAAATTGCTAAAGTCTGCCTAGTGCATTTGTTAGAAATATCTCTTAAAACAATATCACCCCCTGCCCAGAGTAGGTATCTTAATGGTATATGTGTATGGATCCTTTGTTCCAAAGATGTCCACCAGTTAAAGAGAAACTCTGAGACACCTCATCATATACTTTGAAACAGTGAAGACCCCCCTTTAGGCAGTGAATGGACTGCCCATCAGATCTGGAGGCTTTTTACCACCTGAAATATGTTTTTTCTAACTATTTAAGAAGTTCCTTTCAGTATCTACTAGGAATTGTGATAGGCAAGGCTGTTTATTGAAAAAGAAAATGTGGAGAGGAGAGATTCAAGATGGTGATGGAGTAGCTGGTGGGAGTGAGTTGTTGTGGAGGCTCCACCAGATTGGTTTCTCCCCTATTTCTTAAACCCTGTACAAACCTGCTGTATCCTCTCACATAAATGGATATTACAAAAGTCGAGAAATTTAATGATGTATGAAGTCTAACTAAAGCCATTTGCTGGTCTTTGAAGAGGAATGTTTTAATTGACGTTCCTGCTGGTCGCTGCTAGAGAACATCAACTTCATTGTTCAATGATATGGTTCTGTCAGTTTTTGGTTTTATTAATGGAGTAAGCACTGTCTGGTTGTTGGATGACTGGAGCTATGGCCCTTTGAGGAGGATCATTATGACACTCATTGGATTTGTATTTAGCATGGTCAGTCCCACGGATTTGGAAGAAGTAACTGACTATTTAGCAATATTGGGAAAGTCACCCAGAATGCTGCAGAAAAAAACAAAAGGGTAGACAACCAACTTTCCTACAAACTAGAAGAACATAGACCTCAGTGAGGTAAAGCCAAACACTTTACCAGGACAAGCATTAAGGACCAACAACCAGATAAGTTGTTCAAAACTTAATACTCGTGTCTTTGGGTGCTATATTGTGGTTTGCTTTGTTAAACTAGTTATTGGTCATAGTTACTTTGTAACATCTATGTCAGAATGCGATCCAAAGGCTAGCTCTGTAAAGCAGAATTCTCTTCAAAATATTACACTGAAATTGTCAAAAACTATCAGGAAATAAAGAGAAACAGATGTTACTGGATAACCATCCCTCATTATCACCTGTTTTCCTGGTAATCTTCCATCACTCCCAAGCCCTATACAAACACCTCCGACTGAAATAGCAAAGACAACTCCACAAAAGCAAGAACGGTAAAACCAAAGGGAGAAGGATAAGTTACTGAAAAAAATTATACAATTAGAATTGGTACCTCAGGTTAAGACTAACATAAAACAGAGTGCACAGGAGACAACAAGTTTAAAAAAATACATCATATAATGGAAAGAAAGAAATTAATAAAACTCACTTAATGGAACCCACAAATCCTGCATTCTTCAACATCTTTAACACTGCCAAAACCAGTCATGTTAGAGCTCCATCAACAGGAGAGAGAGCAATAAACTTGGAAAATAAAGATGGGTGAAAATCCTCACAATCTCTTAATCAATCAGAGTCTTCAATACCAGAGATGAATAAAAAAAATCTAAGACTAGATCTAGGGAATCCATGAATAAATCAGAGGAGGTTAACTCAGAAACACATGTCATTGCTCTCAATACAAAACAAAAAAAACAGTGTACTCAAAGCCTTAATAACACAATAGATGATGTGTCTTTAGAAATGCAGGTGATGTCTAACATCTCTAACAGTACCTAAATGAATGAAAGGGTGTAAAACCGTACTACAGCACCTGCAGATTCAGTTAAATTAAATCAGCCACGCAATAAGGAAGAAAATGAATTGCCAACTTGAGCCACATTGATTTTAAAGAGAGACTATGGTCACAAATGACTGGCATCAATAAATTCAGAATATGGGTCAACATAGCCCCAATCACCCTCATGCCCAAACTGAGATCCCTCAGTTACTTTGTTTAAAAGTTACAAATTGTTTTATAACCCTAAATTCTCTGCCTGTTGAAAAAAGCCAGTTTCAGTGAAGCGGTGCTGATGATGTCATCTCCTGAACTCACAGTCTAGCCCTCCCTGTCAGCAAGCCTACAGGACCTGCTTCTTCAAAGTTTGAAAACTATGTGCAAATGGTTTTCTCCAGTAAAACAGGCAGCACCATTCAATAAACATTGTTTTAAAACCAATGTCTGTTTCAGGTTTTATAACAAAGTTGACAAATTCAAATTTTTGTTTTTGGTGCTTTTTTGTTGTGGTCCTTTTCTTCTGGGTTGCTGGATGTTAAGTCACAGCACACTAATGTAAGATTTGCAGACTGGATATCTCTGATGTGGTGAAAGGCTAGGTTCACTCACATGTATCATTCAATTAAGGTGATTTCTCAGGATGGCACTTTAAATCTATTATTCCATCACCCTGTAAATGGAGGGTGGAAGAGGTAGTGCTATTTTGAACCCTTACTAAGAGTTTCTATGCAGTAGCCAGCTCAATGCTTAATCACTCACTCAGTTAATCAATATTTTTTCATCATCAAAGTATGAATGAATGGGATACTCAGTTGAGCAGAGCTCATTTTCTGTTTTCTCATTGATAGGCTATTACTTGAGCTATATTCAGGCTCATCTGTGTTGTACTCCACATTACAATGATTGTTTTATCAGGGCTAACACTTCCACCCCTGGTAGGAATTAACACATTTAAGGCCCCTGTTAAAACTTATTGTAAAGCAGACACTGACAACCAGCAATGCAGTTACCAACATTGCAACACTTGTAGCAATACAACCTCCAAACAGGCACTGCAGAGTAACACTTCACATGGTATCAGCAGCCTGGAGGCATGCTGACTCAACATCCTGCAACTGTGGAGAAATTAACCACACCAAAATGGCATTAAAAAATACAAACTTGTCAACTTTGTTACAAAACCTGAAACACATGGATTCCATTGCACTGTTTGTAGAATGATGCTGCCTGTTTTACTTGTGAAATCATTGCAGAATTATCTTTTAATTTTGGAGAAACAGGTCCTATAAGCTTGCTGACTGAGAGGGCTAGACTGTGAGTTCAGGAGATGTCATCATCAGCACCTATTCACTGAAACTGGCTTTTTTGAACAGGTAGCAAAATCAGGGTTACAAAATAGCCCATAACTTTAAAATGAAGTAACACAGAAACCTTATGTTTGGTATGGGATTTATTGGGGGTATGCTTATTCTAATTCTGCAATGTAGCACTTTTGGCCACAGTCCCTTTTTAAAAGAAATCTTGGAAATTAAACAAGAACTGTCACCAGTAAAAGGCATATAATCCCAACTTGTAACACTAAAACAAGGGATAATAGAATCAGCAAAAACTATTCAAGGAATTACAAGCAGGACAAAAGAAATGGAGCAAAGTATCTCGGCTATTGAAGATGAATCAGTAGTAACAAAAAGAGTTGTAACACAAGCTGAAAAATACATTATTGAAATAAAAGGGAAAATGGTGAACTATGAAGCAAGGGCCCACAAAAAAAATATAAGAATTATTGGGATCCCTGAGCAGTGGGACAATGAAACCCCAATAATAGTAACTTTACATCTTATTTTTGCAAATTATTTGGACACTCCACCTGAAGAAATAAAACTTGATCTACATAGAACTCACAGATCCTTGAAAACATGTCTAGAAGAAGGGAAACTGCCACATCCAGTCATTGCAAAATTTGTTAAAACTACAGATTTGTTGATGCTGGCAGTTTATAAAAAGAAAAAAAGATTGATTTGATCTCAAAGGAGCATCCATATCAATTTACCATGACCTTCCAAATGAAATTATCCAAGATAGAAATAAGTTTAACAATCTAAGAACTCTTCTATGGAAAAAAAACATAAAATCATCCTTTGTCTACCTGCCAAGGCTGAGATTAATTTTAAGTGGCCAGAGATTGCTCTATGATAAAGCTGAAGATGTTTACAGGGATTTGTGTCTGAGACATCCACAAATTTTCTGACTTTTTAAATGAAAGCAGCAGAACATTAGTTGTATTTTGTATTTAGTTTTTCTTATCAAAGAACTATGGATGCTAATTTTCTGTAAATAAAAATGGGTGGTGGTAGTGGGGGGGGGTGCCTGCATAATGCAACAACTTAATATGTAATACTATTCCAGACATAACAATCTCCTTAGTATGGAGCTTGGTTGAAAATTAATTTTTCTTCTTTGTTTATGGAAGGGGGATGGATTACTAAAAAAATTACTCTTTCTTAAATGAACAATTCAGAATGGGGGGAGGTCATCTCTGGTTTACAAATGCAATGTGTGAAGGAAGCAGCGGAATAAATATAAGGGACTGTGTAGTAAGGTTAAAGACTTACTATCATTATAGTTGAGGTAGTACAATCAACACAGATAGCCTTAGCAACATGGAATATCATGGAATTAATTCCCCTATAAAATGAAAAAGGGTTTTGACCTATGCCAATAAGAATAATATTAACATACTGATGCTACAGGGAACACATCTAAATAATAAAGAAATACTAAAATTAAAAATACATTGGGAAAAATGTATTTTCTATTCTACTGGAACATCTAAAAGCAGGGGAATAGTTATACTGATTAGGGAGAACTTAGATTTCAGATATATAAGTCAATTTATGGATGAAAAAAGGCAGAATTATTTAAATTAAATGTTCTATTATGGGGAGGCAATATATTTTGGGGGTCAGTCTATGCAACTTTTATACGTTATCATGATTGTTTGGGAAAAATGTTGATAGGTTTGGTTAATTTAAGTCAAGGAGACACAATTATTGGTGGTGAATGCAACACTTATTTGAACTTAGAATTGGATAAATCTGCATCACCAACAAATTCAGATAAAAAAGCATTGAACCACATAAAATAATTTGTAAAAGACTTAAATCTCACAAATATATGGAGATTAAAAAATCCTAAATTAATACATTATACCTTCTACCCCAACCCACATATACATTATCAAGATTAGAGTATATTTTTGTTTCTTCTAATATTTTTCAAAATATAACAGATGTTGAAATCTTAAATAGTCACCTATCAGACCATGTGATGGTAAAAAAACAGGTCTGTCCCAACTATAGACAGACAAAAAACATCGCAGTGGAGATTTAATAATACTCTTTTGAAGGATTCAGATTTTCTGTCCCATATGTCGGCCACCATACAGGAGTTCTGGCATTTCAACTATAACAGTTCTCTTAAAGTGACAGACATGTGGTATGCTTTTAAAGTGACTTTAGAGGCCTATATTATATCCTATCAGGTAAGAATTAAAAGACAGGAAAAAGCTAAAATTACCTAAATTGAAAGAGAAATAAAATAATCTGGATAATAGGATCTGAAATAGAGAAAGTGCCCTAATAAATGAAAAAGATGGGGAAAAAGCACAATTATTCAAACACCTAAACATTACCATAGAAAACAAATGAGAACATTGAAAACAAATGTCTACTATAATGGGGACAAAACAGGTAAACTACTAGCTCATATGGTCAAAAAAGAATTTGAAAAAGTACTAT
This sequence comes from Neoceratodus forsteri, assembly GCA_016271365.2. Classification (NCBI taxonomy): domain Eukaryota; kingdom Metazoa; phylum Chordata; order Ceratodontiformes; family Ceratodontidae; genus Neoceratodus; species Neoceratodus forsteri. The sequence goes on along the minus strand of CM057453.1, from coordinate 1,207,400,844 downwards.
AGTGAATATATAAGCCACATATTGGAAAATCTTTTCAAATGACAAACAAATAGAGGAAATATTTAAAGATTATTTCTCTAGAATATACCATCAAGAATTTGACCATCAAATTAACAAAATAAAAGACTGTCTAGTGGAAATAAATCTGCCTATGTCCCATCTACAATACAGTGGTAACCAGTAACAGAAGAAGTTTGGTCTATTATACAATCTCTTCCAAGAAATACTGTAAGATCCCCGGACAAGACAGAATAACCTTGGAATTATATTGCACATTTAAAGGAATACTGTGCCCCGGATAACAAAACTGGCATTGGAAATTGGGGATACAGCTAGGTGTGCAGCTTCAATGGTGGATGCCCTTGTGGTCCTACTGCATAAAGAAAATAAAAATCCACTTTTACTGGAAAGTTACAGACTGATAGTCCTTATAAATACTGACTATAAGATTATAGCCAAAATCATTGTTAAAAGGATTGAAAGCAAAGTGCTACATTTAGTCCATCAAAACCAAAAGGGTTTTGCTAAAGGCAGGACCATTTTCCATGGTGTAACAAAAGTACAAGCTTTGATACATGAACACAGTAGCTCTAGCAAATAATGCATGGCTATAGCATTAGATGCTACTAAGGCCTTCTACTTACTCAACTGGGAATTTATGTTCCAATATCTGAAAATGCAATCTTTCCCTGCACAGCTGTTAAACACTTGCAATGCCTTCTATTCAGACCCAAACATTCATGTTAAAGAAACCAGTTTTGCACAACTCCAATATTTATGTACAATGGTGTAAGACAGGGTGCCCACTTTCTCCCATACTTTTTATGTTAGCACTTGAACCTCTTCTAATTCATTTTAAGGAGAATACCCAAACAAACGGTTAAGGATGGGAGCAGAAATTGTTAAATTAAATGTATACTCAGATGATATAATGGAGTTTGCCCTTTAAGGGGCAGACCAGGTTGTCCTGGTGCACCCCTTCCCTTTCATTAGGATGGTTGTGCTCAGAAAGGGAGGGGGGAAGGAAGGGGAAGGGACAGGGGATAGAACAATGGCCAGGCAACAGGAAGGGTAGGGGCAAGAAGAAGTACATAATAGACAGCACAGAGGGGTTTCAGCCACTTTTTGCTGGAGTTTTGATCCCTCCCACCCAACGTACAAGGCAGAACAAGAGGGGAAGACAGTCAAGAAGGGACTGTATTGGGGGTCTGTCAAAGGTGGATGACAGACACGTCCGGTCGGACAGTTTGGACTGCCAAAGGTGGATGGCAGATAATAATATGGTTATGGACTGCCAAAGGTGGATGACAGGAGAAAAGGGGGAAAGGGGGGAAGGAGGGGAAGGGGAAGAAAAAGGAATAATACAAAAAGAGGAAGAAGATGAAGGAGAAAGCGGTCTCAGTTCTCACCTTTACCTAACAGAAAAGGAGAAGACAAAGGCACCCAGGTTTTTACCTGGGGGAGAAAAAGAGGAAGAAAGAGGGATGATCAGAGATTGATATATGGATGAAAATAAATGAAATTATGAGAGATATGATCATAAAAGATTATGAAATGGAACATGGAATTATGATATATAAATAAATTAATTGCCAATCTGAGCACAACAACAAACAATGGTCTCTGATCTCTTAGTGAGAGAAAAGGGGGGAATCTGGGACAAAGGCATTACAAGATCCTGTTATGTCTTTTCCAGCATTAATGAGAGAGGCAGACAGATATTCCAACCTGTCTGGTCTCAGACTAAATAAAGATAAATCTGTAATCTTAGAATTAAACTGTCGGATGAGGCAGCTTCTATAACAAAGAGCATCAAAAAGGCAAACAAAATATAATATTTGGGTGTTATGCTAACTAATGATGTTACAGTTACAATAAATAGAAATGTTTTAAGAGGTAAAACCAAAATTAAAAACATGTTGGACAGGTGGCAAAATCTGGTCTTTTCACTGTGGGGTAGAATAAAAATTATAAAAATTATGCTACTTCCGCCTTTGTTATATTTATATCAAGCTAACCTCAGGGCTATACATGTGTCAATAAGAAATTCTGTCAGAGTGCTCTTTAAATAAATTTTATGGTGGAGAGGAAAACTAAGAATTGTTTAGCACATTTTAAGTATGACTATATATTCTGGAGGATTAGGATGTCCAGATCCTTGTACTTACTATCAGGCAGTAAATTTAATCCACATTTGGAATCTTCTTAATTGGCAAACTAATAATAATAATAATAAAGAAATAATTCAGTTTTGGATTTTCTTTTATGTAAGAGGCGTGCACCCTTTTTCCATATATGGAAGTTTGTTTAATACAACTAATTATGGTACTGTTAAAAATTTCTCATTTGTGGACATAGTTAATACTCTTATCTATTTAAATAAGAAAAAACGTATGGATATTCCATGGTCATATATTGCAATTGCTCTGGACATTAGATCTAGCACAAAGCTGATCAATATAAATATGGACTTTATTAAGAAATTATATAAAATAGACAAAAAAAAACATTGGAAGGACTTAATTGGGAGGGAGAGTTTACAAAACTTTGAAAGCTTACAAAATATAAATCCCTAGACAGCATTTTCCTGAATAGAATATGTCCAATTAAAACAGCTATATAAGAGCAAAATCAAGACTGTGCAATTGTTGGATGGTACCACTTGGAAAAATCAGTGTTTTGGGGACAATAATTTGGTAGAATATTATAGTAAAAAAAAACAGTAAACTTTATAAGATTTTGATAAATGAGTTCCAAAACAAATGGGAATTATCAAAGAATAAAATAAGACTAAAATGGCAACAAGAGGGTATTATAACTATAAGGAACAAAATATGGGATAGAGTTTCGGTTGATGCAAATAAAAAACTTTTGTTATGCAAAAAAAAAAAAAAGTATACAATTTAAATTTATATTCAGGACATATTTTTATTGCCAATAGACTTTATAAGATGGGAGTAAGAAGTACCCCAGATTGTTGGCATAATTGTGGAAAGAGAAGTAACATGCTTCACCAAGTGTGGAATTGCACATATGTAACTAAATGGTGGGAACAAACACATTTCTATTTGGAAAAACATGCTCAATATAAACATTTCAACAAACTTTCAAGTTTTAACACATGCCAACTTTTCCAGTCAATCTTTATCAAAGAAAAAAATGTGTTGTGGCAATAGCAACTATGACTATGAAGTGGATTATATTAGAAAACTGGAACACTCCAAAAATGCCTGTATTTGATTATTCGAGTCTGTACAATAATTTAAGGAGCACTCTGAGTAAGGAAAAACTATTTATGATCTTTACAGATCCTTATGATCAGATAAATCCACTATGGGAAACAATTAAATTCTTCTTCCTCTTCCATTAAAATTATAGGGTATTTAAAAGTGTCATTATAATTAATTTCCCTATAATATGGGGTTTGATCTAGGCAAGTTAAACTTGGGTGGGTAGGTGGGGTTGGGGGTATTCCTTGGTTGCTTGTTTTCTTTAGTTTTTTATTTTACTTTATTATGTTCTGTTCTGTTTCTAATCAATAGCTGTGCTATTTTGCATTCTTTATGAATGAAATAAAAAAAGATTATTAATAAAAAAAGAAAAAGAAAATGTGGCAAAACATTCATTTTTGTTTCCTCTTGTCTGGCATTAAAGGTTCAATGTAATAACTGCCATTTATTTAAATGTTCATACACACTTTGCTTCAAAGGTGTGAAAATAACTCTATAGAGGTTACAGAGGTTACTGAGGACTTACACTCCTTAATACACAATTTTGTCTTTTGACCGCTTACTGTAAATGGGAGGGAACACTGAAAAGCTTGAGATACTGAGCCATGTAAGACCATTCCTTCAGTTTTGTCAGGATTCATTTTGAACCTACAAATATTACCAAACTTTCTGAAAATGAGCAGATGTTGCTTGTTTGCAGAACACATTAATCTGGTTTCTTTTTAAACTGCTGCCATCTCTCTCTCTCTCTCTCTCATCCAGCGCTGGAGCCTGCAGTGAGTGTAGAGCTTATTTCTGTAGGCAAACTGATCCTGTTGCACATTATGAGCACTCTGAATTCTGCAGCTTCAGAAGTTCTCTTTTGTCAGTGCAGAAGGGACAGACTTTTGGGGGCAGTGAGTTCAATGATCTGAATTGACCTGTGAAGAGAATGTAAGAGGATATGGTTGCGGGGGGAGGGGGTAGTGTATGCTGCTGACAATCCCATGGAATAAATATGCAGTACATTATGAGCAGTGTGGTCTCTTTACACTTCTACAGCTGTGCTAGTGAATGAGAAAACAAGTTATCTCTTCCCCTAATGATCTAAACTGCACTGACAGTTCCATACTTGATAAATTATTTTATTCATTTAGACTTCTAAATGAGAAATATGTGTAGGCATAGGTGTGTGTGTTTGTGTGGAGCAGTTTGTGTCTGTCTTTCTGCCCATTTACAATTCAAGGCTGCTATACAAAAGAAAGGCATAGAAAATGTGTTTTCAATTTCAGTTAATTAGGCATGCTTTTTTTGTTTTTGTAAATCATGCTTGAGGAATCTGATTTTCTTTTATAATGCCTATAATCCCAATAAGAGAAAAGATTTAAAAGCAATCAAGAACATATATTTTTGCAACAGTTTTCCGTTATCCCTCCTTTAAGTGCCCACTGGCAAGCATGCAGTGCATTACAAATTGTGATTTAGAGTCTTTTAGAACATGCTTTGCAATTGACCTCCTGAATGCCAGTGAACCAAGCTCCTCGGTGCGTTGACTTATGAAAAGGCAGGCAGACATGAACCACAAACAGTATTTCTGGGCACCCTAAAATCGTAAGTATCAGCAGTCTCTGCTCAGTAAGTACTGACTTTCTTTGTTCTCTTCTGTAGCTAAGTGATTGGGTTTGGACACAATGGACTTGATTTGGAGCGGGGAGCTAGCTTCGCTGAACCGCACAGGCAAACATTTATGAGGGATTTGGATATGCTGTGCAAAAGCATAAGGAATGAAATATGTAATGTTGGTGGGTTTAGAGTGCCCCCTTTACTTCACTGCCTACTTAGGTGCACAATGATGCTGAGGGGTATCCCATGTACAGGGCAACTGCTATCGAGTGCTTTCAAACAGGGTTACTCAATTAGGGTGCCTGTGTACAGGGCTACCTGGCAGGGTAGGGACTGGATACAGGGGGGGTAGAAGACTACAGTGACATGACGTCACTGTAAATACATGTACGTGGGGGGAGGGACGACATAGCTCGACGGGTGGAAGGGAAGGGAGGGTATGTGGGGTAGTGCTGCAGTTGGCTGCCGAGCTAGCCATGTGGTGTGGTAGGTAGGTGGTGGGCTTGGATTGGGAGGATGCCAGGTTCAATTCTGGCTGCGATTGTTTTTTGCGTCGGGTCAGGGTTATGATTTTTTTTTTTTAAGTTTTACACCCCCCCGACATTCACCCCCTAGAGTTGAGAATCATTAAGTAGGGAGGTGCCGGGGGGGCAGCCCCCCACCTAACACAGAAAACCAGTCACTGGTTATCTAGTAGTTGCAGGTGTACATCGCCGTAATTAATTTTCGGCGATGTATACTTGCCTGAATGGCGATCACTATTCCACGATTGCTGTTATGACATAGAACCCTGCTGAGGCACTGATTGTAGCTGGGACTATGCTGCTGCAGCCCATCAGAACTTTGGTAGCCATCAACGGTCTCTAGCTGGGGAGAATATGGCTACTTCTGGGAATCTGGGACTTAACTTAAAGGTAACATACAGGTAAACCCTTCAGCCTCTCAGCATTAGAATACATATCACTTGCATTCAGAAATGCATAGCAATGGAGTGCTATACACACACAAATGGGGTTGGAGGGCATCTTTGCTACTTATCATATAGTGAAGAGAACTCATCTCACTGCATAAGGCACAGGACCTCTGCACCTATGGCAGCCAGAAGACTTTGTGCTTTGGCTGATAGATGGACTGTTTGCTCTGTGTGTCGGTAGCTGTAGCCACAGAAGACCCTATGCTTCCGCAACCCACCAGAGAGCCCTATGAATTCTTGACATCCATTTCAACATGGAACTGTAGGGCCCAGAGGCACCTGCACTTACTCAGAAAGAGGGACTCAGAATGTTCTATATGCCTGCATCTGTTCAGACAGGTCCCAAAGGAGCTTGCGTGAATGAGGATGCGATTCCACTGTCTCAAAAAGAAAGGAAATTCATTGCAAAAAATGCATTATTGCATCAGTTAGGGTTCAATTTAATGCCAGAAAAGTAGGGAAATGTGGCATTAGGATTTCCAACCCTAACTCACCACCTCCCCAGCAGCAAAAGGACAAGACCACACAAGCAACAACCGACAGTCATATTCAGTAAAGACAAACAACATACTACTGTTTTTTAGATGACACAAATGCAGAAGCACTGATGTGTTGTCTTTGTGGAATGGTATCTGTGGCTGTGTAAGCACAGGCCCCACAGAGGCCTGTGCTTATGCAGCAACACCTGCGTGTGTATGTCTGTACAGAATGCATAAGTACGTGGCCTACTGATATGAGTCCTATAGGGGGCCTATAGGGACCTGTGCTACTACAGACAGAAGGCCCCTTGGGGCCTGTGCCTGTGAGACAGAGGCACTAATACACACTGTATGAGGTACTTCACTAGCTAGCATAATCCATTGCTACATGGTTTTCAATATGCAGCTTCATAACTGAAAAACTGCTACCTCCTTGAACAAGTTCTAGATCCGCTGCTGAAACCATGATACTACATTGCAACAGTACTTCTGTCTGTGAAATGGCTGGCCCTGCGGGGTCCTGCCTTTTGGAGCCCTAAGTCAGTGTGTATGTTTTACACATGTGACTGAAGAGGCAAAAGAAGTACTGTTGAACAGAACAGAGGAACAGAAGTACTGTTGCAGTTTTGGTATCATGGATTTTGTGGCTCCTGAGCTTCTGCAGCCAGAGGTCAGTGTGTAAGTTTTACAATTATGGCTGCAGAAAAGCAGGCCTGTCAAGTGTGTATATGTCTTACAGTATGCATGAGTAACTGAGACAACAGAAGCATGGCCCTTATGGGATGGCATTTCTGCAAACAAATGAACTGTTGTAATTTGGGTATCATGGATTTGTATATGTGGCTGCAGGGGCCTGTGCTTCTGCACACAGAAGCTGTGTTGTGATTTGAGTATTGTGGATTTCTATCTGCCATGACATGTTAGCATGTATGTCTTGCAGTGTGTATGCTACCGATACTAATACAACTGCTCTGTTCAATGTCCATCTCATAATAGTGACATTAAAGAATGGTGATGTCTTTGTTCCTAGTAAAACCTGACTGGTTGAATTTTCGGCCAATCAGATTTTTACTAGAAGCAAATACATCACTATTCATTCATTCCAGCCATTTTGAGATATACACTGAACAGAGCAGGCACTCAGCAATGGGAACAATTTTCTTTCTTGCAGATTGATTTTGTGGGTCCTGGTGGTGGTGGGGACAAGGGTGGGGGGTTGGATGGGGAACTGGCTGTGCTTAATAAAGACAGTGGGACTCAGGTGGATAGAAACATAGAAACATAGACTTTGATGGCAGATTAAGACCGCTTGGCCCACCCAGTCTGCCCATTTCCCTACCTACCTACTGGATAAGCTGCAGAGCCTAGTTAACCCACAGCCTGCTTCTTCCTACCCCCTACCAGAATTGGCTTATGTCTGTCCCATGCATTCTTGAATTCACCCACTTTTTTAACCCCACAACCTCTTCAGAATGGCCGTTCCATGTGTCAACCACCATCTCCATGAAAAAATACTTCCTCACATTGCCCCAAGCCGTCCCCCTCTATCTTCAAATTGTGCTCCTTTGTTCTTGCACATCTCTTTTTCTGAAATACGCTAACCTCTTGGACTTTGTTGATTCCCTTGAGGTACTTGAAAGTTTTTATCATGCCCCCTTCCCTTTCATCAAGGGCATACATGTTAAGCTTCTTTAGTCTCTCTTCACGTGGCTTCTGGTGCAGGCCCTGCACCATTTTAGTTGCCCTCCTCTGGACTGCCTCCATTCTGTCTATGTTCTTATGGAGATGTGGTCTCCAGAACTGCATGCAGTACTCCAAATGGGTCTCACCAACAGTCTGTACAAAGGGATAACAGTCTCCTGTTATCTACTGCTGTTGCCTCTCCCTGTGCATCCCAGTATCCCCCCAGCCCTCCTTATTTCCCTCTCACATTGCTTGCCTACCTTTAGGTCATCTGATATGACTACCCCCAGGTCCCTTTCCATTTTTGTTATTGTTAGTACCTCTCCCCCATTGTGTGCTCTTCCCCTGAGTTTTTTGTTTCCCAAGTGCATTACTTTGCACTTCTTTCATTGAATCTAAGCTGCCATACTTTTGACCATTCCTCCAACCTTGCCAAGTCCCTTCTCATCCTTTCCACCCCATCTTGTATATCACTCCTGTTGCAGATCTTTGTGTCGTCTGCAAAGAGGCATACTTTTCCTTCCAGTCCCTCCACAATGTCACTTATAAAATTATTAAAGAGGACTGGTACCAGTACTGAACTCTGTGGTACCCCACTAGCAACTCCCCCCCCCTTCTTCAGAGTGTACTCTGTTTACTATTACCCTCTGTGTCCTGTTGTCCAGACAATTTTCTACCCAGGCTACCACCCTGGGACCCACTCCCAGGCTGGCTAACTTGTTTATTAATCTTTTGTGTGGGACTGTGTCAAATGCCTTGCTAAAGTCCAGGTAGGCCACATTTTTTTTTTATTTTATTTATATTTTATTTCAACTTTTGTTTACCAGGTAAGTGTCATGAGCCAAGGCCATTTTTCAGACATGACCCGGGACAAGGTGTCTGGGTATTACAGTTGCAATAATAAATACAGAACAAGAATTTCAACAAGTACAAATACAATATTATAAACAATTCATAACACAACATTACCAAACATCAGTACATTACAAAAACAAATGTACATTATAAATTAAAACATTCACATTGCACTTTACTCGTATAGTATTGTTTTAACCTAGTCTTAAAAACCGCATGACTAGTGTCTTCAAAGAAGGTTGGTGGCAGGCCATTCCAATATTTTGCTACCATAAATGAAAAGCAACTCTCTCCCATTTTGGTTTTCCTTTGTGGAATCACTAACCTAATAGCTGTAGTTAATCTCAAAGATCTTTCTATCTCCATAAATTGGTATAGCAGATATAAAGGGGATTTGGACTTTTGTCTCATAACATTATCTGAAAGACAATTTAGATTGTACTCAATATTAAATGTTGAGGGAAGCCAATTAATTAGCTGATATAATAAGCAATGATGAGTCTGATATGGTACTTTAAGTACAAACCTACATATACTATGAAATGTAGTAGTTAATAATGATAGATCTGCTTTTGTGATATTAGGAAAAAGAAATTAATTATAATTCATAGTTGGTAACAATACACTTCCAGCAATAGCTGTACCAGCCTCCAATGTCAAACAATTTAAAAATCTAAAGAGTACACCTAGTTTCTGAGTGACCTTTTTACAGGATTGTTTAATGTGTATTGAGTAAGTCAAGTTTGAATCTAATACTATACCCAGATATCTAAAACTGAGTCACTTGTTCCAGCAAGTCACCATTCAAATCAAATATAGATTATGATGGATTATTTATCAATTTAGGCTTAGAGCCAAAAAGCATATTCTTGGTTTTTAAGGTATTTAACAATAGGTGTTGACTTTTTAACCAGATACTTAGTTTATAAAAATCATCACCCAAATGTTGATTTAAAAATTCAACAGAAGCAGAATTAATACAAAATTATACCATCAGCATACATCAGTGTATTTGTGTTATGAACAACATAGAAACATAGAAACATAGATTTTGATGGCAGATAAGGACCGCTTGGCCCACCCAGTCTGCCCATTTCCCTACCTATTGGATAAGCTGCAGATCCTATTTAACCAGCAGCCTACGTCTTCCTACCCCCACCCCATAGAATTGCCTTATGACTGTCCCATGCATGCTTGAATTCCACCACTGTTTTTGACTCCACAACCTCCTCCGGAAGGCCATTCCATGCATCCACAACCCTCTCTGTGAAAAAATACTTCCTTAAATTTCCTCTGAGCCGCCCCCCTTCTATCTTCACATTGTGCCTCATTGTTCTTGCACACCTCTTTTTTTTGAAAGATGATACCCTCTTGGACTTTGTTGATTCCCTTGAGATACTTGAAAGTTTCTATCATGCCACCCCCCTCTCCTTTCCTCGAGGCTATACATATTCAGCTCCTTAAGTCTCTCTTCATATGTCTTCCGTGCAGGCCCTGCACCATTTTAGTTGCCCTCCTCTGGACAGCCTCCATCCTGTCTATATCCTTGTGGAGATTGGGTCTCAGAACTGCATGCAGTACTCCAGATGGGGTCTCACCAACTGTCTGTACAGAGGATAATAACTTCCTGTTTTCTGCTGGTGATGCCTCTCCCTATGCATCCCAGTATCCCCCAGCCCTCCTTGCTGCCCTCTCACATTGCTTTCCCACCTTTAGGTCATCTGATATGACTACCCCCAGGTCCCTTTCCATTTTTGTTGTTGTTAGTATCACACCCCCCATTGTGTACTCTTCCCCTGGGTTTTTGTTTCCCAGGTGCATTACCTTACACTTCTTAGCATTGAATCTAAGCTGCCATACATTTGACCATTCCTCTAACCTTGCCAAGTCCCTTCTCATCCTTTCCACCCCACCTTGTGCATCAACTCTGTTGCAGATCTTTGTGTCATCTGCAAAGAGACATACTTTTCCTTCCAGTCCCTCTGCAATATCACTTATAAAGACATTGAAGAGGACCGGTCCTAATACTGAACCCTGTGGTACCCCACTAGTAAACCCCCCTTTCTTCAGAGTGGACTCCATTTACTATTACTCTCTGTGTCCTATTCTCCAGCCAATTCTTTACCCAGACTGTCATCTTGGGACCCAACAAGTGCTGGTAATTCATCTACAAACAATGAAAATAAAAGGGGCACCAGGATAGCTCCCTGGGGAACACCCAATTCTACTTTTTTACTACTTGTTAACACTCCCCTATATTTCACATATAGCAATCTATCTATTAGATAACTTTGAAACCAATCCAATGGAAATTCAGTCACTCCCAAGCACTTCAGCCTCCTGAGCAGCATGGAATGATCAACGAGATCAAATACCTTGGACAGGTCCACGAACACAGCATCAGTGAGCTCACCCCTGTCCATCATTCCACTGATGTGGTCTATGAACTTGGCCAAGGCAGTACCCGTTCCAAGATATATTTGAAATCTGTGCTGCTCGGGAGACCGAAGATCACTCAGAAGTAAATAATCTGCAAGCTGCTGGTTAACAATTTTTTCCAGCAACTTGCCCAAAGGTGGCAACAAAGAGATAGCCTAAAATCATCCATCTCACTATAACTACCCCCTTTATGAATAAGGATAATTACTGTTTCCTTCCAAGCAGTGGAGAATTGACCTGCAATTAATGACAAATTAAACACCTTTGTTAACGGTCTATAAATATATAAAGAAATCTATTTGAGAAATCGTGGCTCCAAATCACAACCCCCTGAACTTTTATTAACGGGAATCTGATTTAGGAGTTTTAATACTTTAGATGACTTAATTAAACAAAAATTAAAAGATGGATGATGAACAATACCTTTTTTAACCTGACTTATCTGATTAGCACCCTCAGAATCAAAAGAATTTATGAACTTTGTTAGATCTGTAAACTTATTTAAAAAACACTCCCCTATCTTTAATGAATCACTTATAGGCACCTTGTTATGATACATAATATAGAGAATAATAGATAGGCAAGTGTGTGTTATGGATTTTATTTACACACCTTAACTGTGTGATGACCCATAAACCTCGAAAGCGAAGCTCGAAAGCTTTATACAGTCATCACGGTTGTAAAATAAATCCATAAAAGCTCTTACCTATCTTTTTATTTTTAATTGCTGTTTTTGTATGGGTTTGCGCAGCTTAGCATGGCTTTGCACGACTTAGCACGACTTAGCACGGCTTTGCATGGCTTAGCGCAACTTAGTGTGGCTTTGCATGGTGTATTAAATGATGAGAATGCCATAATAACCCGATTTCAGGTTATTATGGCATTTGACAGTACTTATAATCAGTTTGTTAAATAGGGTCACCAGTTATTATGTTTTCATTATGATCAACTAAAGGATCCAACACTTCTTTTATAGACTGCAAAAACTTATGTGCGTTCCCTAATTATTAAATTGTTGTGATTGATGATACTCAGAATTTTGTTTCCTAAATGTAATCCTTGTCTCATTTCCCAGTCTCTTATAATTGTTTAAATCAGCTTCAGTCTTTGCTAATTTGAAGCATCTCCAAGCATTATACCGTCTCTTCATTAGATTAAATAATTCAGGTATAATCCATTTACTAGTGGAGCCTCTTACCCTACGTTTTATTTTTGGAAAATACTTTTCTTGTAACACCTGAAGGAACATCCACACCCCTTCCTGGTCTACTACTTTGGTTACCCAGTCAAAGAAATCTATGACATTCACCTGACATGATCCTCCCACTGTGAATCCATGCTGGTGTGGGTCCTGTGCACTGCTGGCCTCTAGGTACTCAACAATTCTTTCTTTCAGAAATGATTCCATCATTTCGTCTACCACTGAGGTCAAACTATTAGGTCTGTAGTTTTCTGTCTCTGCCTTATTCCCACTTTTGAGAAGGGGACTCACATCTGCCCTCCTCCAGTTCTCAGGTACCACACCATCCTCCCATGATTTGTTAAAAAGGGTAGTCAGTGGTGTCTCTAGTTCTTCCCATAGTTCTTTTAGAATTCTGGGGGTGAATCCCATCATGCCCCATTGCCTTGTCCACTTTCAGTTTTAGGAGTTCTTTCAGGACACTTTCTTCTGTGAATGGACTGATATCAACCCCCCATCCAGAGTGCTTCTATTGATTGGTTTAGGTACCTCCTCCTCCTCTTCTTTTGTGAATACTGAGTAGAAGTATTCACTCAGTATCACTGCCTTTTCACTGTCATCCTCTGCCCACCCCCTCCCCTTTATTAACTCTCACTATCCCTCCCTTGGTCCTTCTTCACTCCCTAATGTACCTATAAAAGGTTTTATCCACCTTCTTAACTGAGTTAGCTATCTTTTCCTCAGTTTGGACCTTTGCTATTCTGACTGCCTTCCCCGCTTCCTTCTGCTTTAACTGGTACAGTTCTCTGTCCTGCTCCTTTGGTGTTTCCTTATACTTCCTGAATGCTATCTTTTTCTCCCTAACCTTCCCCATCACCTCTTTTGAGAACCATAGTGTTTTTTTCCTTCATTTTGATTTATTTGCTTCACACAAATGCTTGTTGATTCTGTGATGGCAGTTTTAATTTTTCCAAATTGTTCCTCCACCCCTCCTTCTTGCTTGTTTGCTAGTGCTTTTCTGAGACACTCTCCCATTTTGTGAAAGTCAGCCCTCCAAAAGTCCAGTACCCTTGCTTTTGTATGGCTTGACTCTAAGGCTGTGTTTATTGTAAACCATACTGTTTAGTGGTCGCTTGTTCCCAGATGGCTACCCACTTTTAAATCTGAGATCCTTTCTCCATCCCCATTTGAGAGTACCAGTTCTAAGACTGCTCCCTCCTGAGTGGGTTCCAACACTAGTTGTCTGAGGCATGCCCCCTGTAGAGCATTGAGAATGACCCTGCTCTTGGATGTGGCTGCAGCAATGGTGCTCCAATTAACATCTGGCATAGTCAGGGCCCCCATCAACAATATCTTCCCTTTTTCTTCCATTCTAAGGATGCCTTTAATCATTTCCTTGTCCATTTCCTCCCCCTGAGATGGGGGTCTGTATACAACCCCCGGATAGATTGTGGTGCCATTTCCTGTCTCCAGGGTGACCCACAGTGCCTCCTCTCCTCCCTGTTTACCCTATAGTTCTGTTGCTTTGATCCATTCCCTTATGAAGAGAGATACTCCTCCTCCTCTTTTACCCTTCCTGTCCCTCTTGTAGATTGTGTACCCTGGTATGCTGACATCCCAGTCATGATTCTCTGTGTACCATGTTTCTGATGGATGGAGGCAGGTGGAGTGTATTTGGTGCATGGGTGGGGGAAGGTATTACTTTTTGGAGTAAAGCAGCATGCAGCAGCATGGAATTCACTGGGGGCAGGGAGGAAGAGGCAGTGGGTGCCCGCTGGTGGAGGGTGGAGGGGTACTGTGGTGGAGTTAGACTACACCCTTGTCTGTGACTGATGGACCACTTTTCTATCTCGTTATTTCCTAGCTACCAAAACTTCTGTTGTACAATAGTTAACACTTTTCACTTTTCTTTTCTTCTTATTTCCCCCTACCCTAGGTTGGCCATCTAGTATAGCTTACTATCCCTACTAAACTTCCTACTAGTTTTTTTTTCATTCTTTTTCCATTTCCATCCATCCAGTCCCAGGAATGATGGCAAACACCCATAGAGGTGTTGTATAAAGTGCATCAGTGCATTTTGTGTATAAAAGCATGAAGGCTATTTTAATTAGTAATAAATCATTAATAGAGCCTTTTTAAATAAAAAGATCTCAGAAGCCATATAAAACAACAATAATTTCATGATTAGTACAGTTATAAGAAATCCTTAAGGTATTTTCATAAATTCACACTATAAACCTATTACTGTATAAGGTTCTATGTATGAGAATGTGATATACTTTATAAAAGTGCTTAGTCACTGTGAATCAGAAATATAGAGAGCCAGTATCTGTGGAGATATACACTGTACCTTTAACTGAACCAGAAAATCCCCTGAAACAACCCCCCTCCCCCTTGGTTTTGAAACAACATGTTCAGACATGAAACAGCATGTCCAGACATGTAAATAGAAAAGGGCTCAGTCAGGTGACCCCACCAAAAGATATAACAACCTCTTCACTGAGTTCACTTCAGTTCAGTCTAGTTGAGTTCAGTCCAGTGGGGCCCAGCCCTGAGAGGAGGAGGAGAGAGGATTTACTATTTGTGCAGTCAAGCTGTTGAATGCAAATGAGAAAGGTCTTAGGAGCTCTTAGATCCAAGACTGTATTATGGGAGAAACTACTGATATTACACAGTGATTTTCTTTGCAATTTGTTTTGTTTTCATTTATTATTTTTCTAACTTTTGAAAAATAAATATCACACCACAGTGTGCTTTTGACCAGAAAATTTGCCTCATCTGAAGTTTATTCCCACTTGCTGTGACAAGGGATATCAACGTTTCTATGGATTTTGGTTGGGGCAGGTGGTGGTTTTACAGCACAGTGCATATGAGGAAGTTTTTTTTTTAAGTTGCAATAATAAAAATCCACTGGCAAAGTTGGTGTGTCTGATATGGAATTTGCAAATTTTGCAAAAGTAAATTTCTGCAGCTTTGCAACAACTTTGCAGGCAGATTAAAAATTCACATCTCTAATCACTGATGTTTTATCCATTTGCGATACACAGGCTAACAACAACATTCTGTCATCTGTGGACTTGCACACTCACTCAGATCCACAGTGTCAGACTGGAAAATAAACCCTGAGATACACACACCCACAAACTCACTCAGACAGTAAGTACTGTGCATCATCCATTTCTCCATCTGCTTGCATTATCTCATCACAGTATATATATACTGTAATGCTACCATCAGCATTGACATATCCCATCCTTGTACATCAATATGATCCAAACTAATCCTTCAGAATCCTCATGTCACTATATGTATAATACAGCACCCCTCCCCCCCCACACACATAGAATTTGACACACAACTCCTGATTGCCTTAGTGGTCATGTCTGATTAAACCCTTTGATTGTAATGTGGGCAACAGGACAGACACACCAGAACCCTTAGACACATGGATCCTCAGACACACATGGACCCTCAGATGACTCATAGAGCCTTGTACTGGCATACATATGGAGGCTTGAAAGTGAAACACATAGCAATGGAGTGACACACAGAGATCTTTGGACTAACACAAACATGAATGCAAGGGGGACACATACATGTGTTGCACATACAGACTCACACTGTCACACATGGAACCCCGAGAAAGATGTACAGAGCTTTGTACTACGCACATTGAGACTCAAAGTGATACAGAAGGAGAATTGAACTGACAAATAGTAGACCCACAGACACACACACACACACACATATGCTGCTGCTCAGAGTAACACACAGGCTGGCAAACAGATGGAGCATCATAGTAACATGCACATCCCTCCTCTAGAAGAAATACGCACATCAACTTAGGAGACGATCAGGGAAAACTCTGAAGAAGTGTCAAACATAACAGCAAATACAGAGAGTTAGAGCAGGAGTGGGGGAGCTTATGACATTCCTGCCATTGACTTCCTGGTATGTGTCAGGGATGAGCACTAGCAACACCAGATAATTTTTTTTAATGTTATATTTTTATTGAAAACTTATCAAAAAACATAACAGTGTATAATGACAAACACAGTGTCATGCACACAGCCAAATCATTACACATCTTGGCTATAACAGTAATTAAGTGAAAGAATAAGTGCACACCTAAAGCACTGAATACATTCCTGTAACAATTCTTTGCAAAAAAACTGTGTTAATGCACCAGTTAGGGTAACTTAACACCACAAAAGTATGGTAATATGGCATTAGGGTTTTCAACCCTAATGGCCCACCCCCATCTCCCAAGCAGCAAAAGGAAAAAACATTAGAGTTTTGGGTCTCCAGAGACTTGATGAATCAGTGGTGGGGTCTTCCATGGGGGTTGCCAACTCTAATGCCCCCCCATTCCATGAGTAAACAACATCATACTTAATCTGCTTTCTTTACGCAGGGCCCAAGAATAGTACAATAAATTGTTTTGGCAACCTGTGGCAAGACATACTTCTCTATCTTTGAAGACTGTATCATTATGAGGCAGGGACTTGGAGCTGTACCTTGTGTTTCAGATTGGAGGCTAGGATCTGGTGGAGGGCTGAGCATTAGGGTTGACAATCCCCAAGGAAGACCCCACCACTGATTTGCCAAGTCTCTAGAGACCTATAACTCTAATGTTTTTTCCTTTTACTGCTTGGGGGTTGAAGGGCATTAGGGTTGGAAAACCTAACATCACATTTCTCTATTTTTGTGGCATTAAGTTACCCTAACTGGTACATTAATGCAGTTTTTTTGCAAAGAATGTCCTTATTTTTTGAACTAGTACAATCATATCCTTATTTACCTGTTGGAGCGCAGGGCCATCTGGACCCTATGCTCCCATCCCTCCATAGATACATATTGCACATGCATGTTGCTGTGGAAATTCAAGGCCCAGAAGGCCCTGCACATGCATTGCTGTGAAAACAGCAATAGAATTGTCAGCATAGCCTTATTATTATCTCCACCTCATGAACCCCATACTGGCAATTTTTGAATCCCTACCAAAACATCATTCCATGGCATCAAAATGTCATTCCATGCCACAGGTACAAAAACACATTTTGGCAAAGATTTAAAAAATGGCAGCTGTCACATTCATGAGGTGTTGTAAAAAAATGGGTATGTTAAAAATTTGGGGTAACAAAATATTTAAAATTACCAAAGTTACGAGTGAACATAGTAAAATTTCAACAAATGTGCATATATTTGATATTTTTATAAATTTTTACCCCACATTTTTAACATAGCTTTCTTATGACCCCACTTCATGAGCAAGGGTAGTGAACATTTTCAAATCCCACCTGAAGGGTAATTTCACTAACTGACCATGGAATTGCTTTTTGGATGAGATTTTCATACTTCCACTGCCATTGTTCATGAGGCAGGGTCCCAAAAAGACCTTGTTGAAAATTTGGGCTCAAAATATGTAAAAATGGCAAAGTTATGCATCAAAGTTGAAAACCCCATTGAAATACATAGATCCACACTTAACTTAGATTCTCATATTGCAGTTGGTGGTTGATTCAGCAAGACATGTCTTCAGTTGGAGAGTGGCTCTTCACCCTGTGACCTGTTCAGGTGAGTTAGGGTGTGTGGGGTTGTTCTGGGGGGGGTTGGGGATGGCTGCTAAGTGGGTGTTGGGGTGGGGGTCAGATCAGAGAGGGACTGCTTCATTTTTTGCAGGTTAAAAGAAAAAAATCAAGGGAAGGTTTTCCTTATTTCAGATAGAAATGGTGATTGGAGGGTTGGGGGTGCCATTCAACACCAGGGAAAGACAGAAAAATAATGTGCATGATGATCAGAGGGTGACAGGGTGCCACTAGACAGCAGGGAAATACAAAAAAATAATAGGGGCAGCGACTGGAGGGTGGGAGGTGCCACTAGACACCAGTGAAAGACAAACAAATAATGGGGACAGTGAACAGTGAACAGAGGGTATGGGTGCCACTAGACTCCTGGGGAAAAAAATGAAGGAGATGGTGATCAGAGGGTGGGGGGGTGCCACTAGACACCATAAAAGCTAAATTAATTATGGGGATGGTTATCAGAAGGTGGAGGGTGCTACTTGACACCAAGAAAGCTAAATTAATTATGGAGATGGTGATTGGAGGGTGGGGGCACCACTAGACACCTGAGAAATGGCAGCTCACTGAAACCCACAGCACGAGTTCCAGTTGTGGCTGCAGAAGTCAAGAAAGCCCTCTGTTCTTCTATGGAGAATGGAGAATGTGGGTGAATGGCTAAGCAGGGTACCCTGGATTTTGGTTGCCAAGAAAATATATTTCTGGCAACATTAAAAACAAACACCAGAATCTAGCTAAATAGGTTCCATTTAGTTAGGTTCAGGTGTTTTTTTTTAAATACATACTTTGATTGTACTTTTACTGTTTGAAAGTTTAAACAGTAAAAATAAAATGCCAGCCATCTTGAGTTGTCTGTTCCCCCACGGCAAGTAAATCTTGTAAATAATCACTCATGATGTATTTTTTTGTTACCTTTCACAATTGGTACTTCTCTGCAAACGAACAGTAAAGCATGACCTGTTAACACATGTGAACATTTCTTTTATTGGTCAAACTTGAACAATATTCCAAAAATCATTATAATTTAAAAACTGTATACTGTTTGTTCACCAAACCATCCAAAGACACACCCTTAGCCCAACCCCATCATCACTGAAAATGTCATGAAGAAATTCCATCCATCTAAGGTGTAGTTGAGAGCACAATATACACAATTTTAAGTATAGGGTAGATTTGTTTCACTTTTTTGACGCTCTGTACCTCGAATAGTTTTGCAGCAAAATTTAATTTCACAGGCAAAATTCTGGTGAAATCACGAATTTCGCTGCATGAAACATTTCCCGAAATTCACACATTTCGCTCTTAATTTTGTGGGTGAAATATGAAATTCCACTGTCGAAATTGTGAATTTTGCTGCAAAATCATGCATTTCACTAGCAAAATGCAGAATTTCACCCACAAGCATCAGAATTTAGCCAGAGAGTGGCAAAATTCTGCTGGTCGTGGGCAAAATGTCGCATTTTGCAGGCTAAATGCATGATTTTGGAGGAGAAATTTGTGATTTTGACAGTGGAATTTCACATTTTGCACCCACAATATATTTTGTGAAATGTTTGCATTTTGCCAGTGCATGTCACAGGTGCAAAATGCAAAATTCCACTGGAAAAATCACTAATTTCACCCGCGAAATGTGGAATTTTGCCCGCAAGTTGTGGTATTTCACCAGAGAGTGATGAAATTCGCCAGTTGCGGGTGAAATGCATGATTTCATGGGCACAATTTGTGATTTTTGCCAGTGCAATTTCTCATTTTGCACCAGCAAAATATTTTGCGAAATCCGTGAATTTCATGAAATATTTTGCAGAATGAAATTCACGCATTTTGCACATCTCTAATCTTGAAACCCATACAAGATGCAGTTAGGAAACTGTTCACATCTTGAGACTCTGACAGCCTGACCATGCATGCCAAATTTTGTGCTACTTCATCAAATGATGGCAAAATTAATAAGGTACAAAAAATTGTGTTTAACATTGAACTGCTGATACAACCCTAACTATAGAGGTGCTACTGCACCCCCATAATACAACCATTGCCTCAGACCTAAAGAGGATATGTGAATACAGAAACTTGTCCTTGCTAATAAGAGCCATCCACCATAGCTCTTCCTTCTGCATCTAGGAATTTTGAAGGGGTATTTTGTGGGACAAATGGGTGAAGTAGGAGGCCCACACCTTGTTGTATTCTGACATTATGTGTATGGTCTGGTTGGACCTGTTCTCCAATGTAGCTAGTTGGCCCACAGCCTGTAGCCATTCATTAAATGTGGGTATGTCTGTGGACCTCTATCACCAGAGCAGTAATGTCTTGTCTACTAGAGTGATTGATATTGCCACTGTACCTTGGGTTAAGACAGAGGGAGAGTAAGGAAGGAGATGCCCATCAGTACCAAAGGGGCATCCAGTTGCAGATGTTCAGATAGTACTGTACTGCAGCATTCATTAACCTATACTTGTAGTAGTAGTAAATTTTATTTCCTTAGGGCACCCTTTCCTGAAGGCTCAGGGTGCCCTTACAACAGATAAATAAACACATAACACAGTATAGCATGCTAACCACACATTACAATAAATAAAACAATACTAAGTACTTATCACAGCTTATCAATAAATACTTTTTTGATCAGCAATAAATTAAACCCCAAACACTTATTGAAACAGATGGTGTTTTCATTTTTTCTTATACATTTCCAAGGAGGGTACCTCCCAAAGATGTCCTGCCAAGAACTTCAGCAGAATCAGTGTGGCTTCAAAAGGGGAAGATCAGGGGGTATTCAAATAAAATATGGGCTAGGGACCCCATCTGGGAATCCCATCTCCAGCATTTGTCACGTGGTAAGAGTCCCATAGCCAGGTGTGCTGGGGGGGTCTATATCAATTGTGGAGTATCTTGAGCTGCATCAGTTGTGCCTTGATATCTCTGCAGTCAACATGAGCTCTGTGCCAGCATCTGTTCCATATATCCTCTAAGATCGGGATCTGCAGTTTGGATGCCCATTTCTCCCTGCAGGTATTTGTCAAGTTGGAGCCAGTGTCTCTGAGAAGCTTGTAGCTCATACCAGCCCTTCCCATGGGAGTGTTTACCCACATTTGTATGGGGGGGGTGGTTGGTATTGAGAAGAGGTTGGTGGGTTTTGAGGTGAGGTGAAGGTAAGGACCTGATCTGGACATAATGCCAGAAATCATGCTGGCAGAGGTCAAATTTGGTTTTCAGGTCTTCATAAGTAAGCAAGTTGGTTTAGCCAGGGGTGCAGAGGTCCTTCACTTGGCATATTCCAGCCTTTTCCCAAAAGGGCCAGTATACAGTTGCTCCATAGGGATGCAAAGAGCAGAGGGGTAGGGACAAACCCTGGGTGGAAGTTGTTTCCTTGCAATTTTGTTTTCCTCCAGTACTTAACCTAGATTGCTATGGAGGGATAATGTTTAGTTGTGGTGATGTTTTTGGAATGGAAGGCTATTAGTGGGTTTGAGGTTGAAAATGCCTGACCCTCAATGTCCACACAGATGGGTTATGAGAGAAGACTGGGGAAAATGACTGAATTACTTGAGAAGAGATAAAGACCACATGATATTGCTTAAAGTAGGGGAGACCAAAACCACTGTCTGACCTGTGTTTTCTAAGCTTACTTTGGCTGTAGCGAGATGGCATGGCCCATCAGCTGATTAAGCTTGTCAAACCCGGTAACTGATTTGGACAATGAATGGTACGTGGGCAGCAAGGTATAGGACTTCAGAAGCCAGCATCAGCTTGAGGGTTGTTATCTTCCCTGTGAGGGAGAGCTGTAGGGCCTTCCAGCACTCAGTGTCCATATGAATGGTTCCTAGAAGGAGTTCAAAGTTGGGAGGGTCAATATCTGATAGAGAATGAGTAATGGTGGTTCCTTTGTATGATATCCCTTTGTCCACCCCCTTCCATTGAGTGTCTTGGAACAAGGTGGGGGTGCAATGAGTGTTGAGAGGTAATATTTTGCATTTTGAATGATTGACCCGGAGTCCAGACACTTGTGCAAAGGACTCCAAAAGGGATTGTAATAGATGGATTATCAAATGGGCATTTGATTAAGAATTAGTAAATCATCCACATTAAGCAGAGTTATATTCAACTGTATTCACTGTAAATTAATCCCTCTGATGTCAGGGTTGAGTAGGAGAGATATAGCCAGGGGTCTAATTGTTAAAAGAAATAATAGTGGGGAGAGTGGGCACCGCTGATGGGTGCCTCTGAAGAGTGTGAATAGCTGGGAGAGAAGCCTATTGATTAAAACTCTCAACCTTAGTTCAGTTTATAGTATTTGAACTCCTGAAAGAAAATAGGAACCCAGACCAGCTTTATGCATGGCCACAAAAAGAAATGACCATTTGATGGAACTGAAGGCTTTTCAAAATCAGTTGTGAGTGCAACAGCAGGTTTGTAGAGATTAGACCAGGTGGTGCAGGTTACAAAGGGTTTGAAGATGATCAGAACTAAGGCATCCTTTGACAAATTTCCCCCTGTGAAGTGTGAGTCAGGGTGGGGAGAACCTGTTCTATAGTGGTGGCCCATATTTCAGCAACTATTTTGGCATTTGAATTGATAAGGGAGATAGTATGACAGCTGGTTGGGGAAAAAAGTCTTTACCTTATTTTGGGGTAACACCATGATTACCACTTTCCTGGAGGTGTATGGGAGGGACTGATTATTAAGGGAATATTAAAAGACCCAGAGTGGTAGGAAGGAGACGGGCTCAAGAAGAGCCTGGTAGAAGTCAACTGGAAAGCCATAAACCCTTGGAGATTTTTTTCAAGGCCAGAATGTCCTGAGTGACCCTTGAGAGCAAGATAGGTGAATCTAGGAAAGCAGTTTGATGTAGTGAAGTGAAGGGAATAGGGAGGATGTCTAATAAGGACATAATTTGATCAGGAGTGGGTTGGGCCTGGGCCACATAGAGATGAGCATAAAAGTGTTTCATAACGCCACTGATCTCAGATGGGCTCTTGCGTAGAACACCTGGGGGAATCCCACAGCCCAGCAATATGCCTATCAGCCTACATTTTTTTCAGTCTATAGGAAAGAATCTTGCGGAGAATTCAACCCCTTCCCAGTATTAATACTGAATGTGAAAGGAGAGCTAATTCTGCTTTTCTTGAATAGTGGAAGTTAAACTGTGTCTTGACCTTGATCATCTCAGAGGGTCATCAAAGGGGTTGGCCTTGTATTTATCCTCCAGTTCTTTAAGTTGCTTCTCTAGGGTTTGGGACTTCAGTTCCCTCTGTTTGTGTCTGTGCACAGTATACCCTATGATATGCCAACAAAGGAAGGCTTTCAGGGCACTCATTATTTATCAGAAATTCCTGAATTTCAGTCTTAACCCAGGATTGACTTTGGGCCCTTAAGGAGCACAGGATCCAATGTCAAAGATGAGGATTTAGGAGGGGGGCCCAAAGGATAATTAGGAAGATGGGGGCATGGTCACAGACTACTGGGTGTACTGTATGTGCATATCACTGATCATTTGAGTGACATGTGGGGAGGTGAGCCATAAATCTCTCCTGAGGGATAGGTGTACAGATGAGTAGTAAGTGTGATCCCTAGAGTCAAGGCACATGAGATGCCAGATATCCATCAGGGAATGTTTATGTGCCATAGCTTTGAGAGCAGGAGCCCCTCTGTGATGGGGTTCTAGTTTTATACAGGAAGTATCCACCAGTAGGGTTTAAAGAAGGAGGCAAGTTAAATTTGAAAGTTGCTCACTAAGGTGTGGGTAGAACTTGGGGTTGTCATCATTATGTGCATAGGGGTTTAGTAGTATCAGGAGGCCCTCTGAGGTGGATATGTAGGCCATCAGCCAGCTACCCTCCATGTCTGATGCAGAGGAGGTGCATTGCCAATTAAGGGATTTATGAATTAGGATTGATACCCCTTTTAGCAGATGTATAGGTGTTATGGAATTTTAAGCCCACCCATTCTTTCTTTAACTTTCATGCTTTTATGGATGACAGCTTGGCCTCTTGAAGGAATGCCACCATTTTGCAAAGTTTTTCAAATGTACAAGTACTTGTTTTTGCTTAATGGAGGAATTAAGCCCCCTGACATTCCAAGCAATACATTTAATATCCATCATTACTGAATATGGGCAGAGTGGATAGCCAGATAAGATATAAAGCAGACTGGGCAGGGTAAAACTGAGCGTGGAGACAGGTGTGGGATAATAAAACTATATAGGGGAGATGTTGTGACACAAAGACCAAGCTGTGTTCATGACAGGGTACATGGGAAGGTACAAGGCTGTGTTGAAGTAATATAGTAAGAATAAATATTAAACATCCCAACAGGGGAAACCTTCATCAAACATTCAAAGTGCAGAAATATTGACACAAATGACATGATACAAATGCCATATCCCCATTGGAACTTTTGTTGTGCCATCCAAATGACTGAATTAGGTTTAAGGTGCAGCTCCTGCATACAACCCTTATACTATAAGAAAAAGAAAACCAAGAAAAATTGACACTGAGCACTTAAAACAGAGTGCAAACATAACACTATGCACTAACCGTATTGTCTATGACCACATATCGTGGGAGGACTCACTGAAATCCAAGTCAGCTATCTGAGTGGCAGAAAAAGTTGTTAGCCCGCTCTGGCTCAAAGGTTTCTGGAGCCTCTTCTACAGTGAGGGTGGAACAGTTAGCTGAGAAGATTGTAACTCCAGCGATAGACTAGGACCTATTGATTGGTGAGGGAGAGTTGATGAGACTGTGGATGGCTTCCTATAACTTGCATGGGTCCAAGCCATTACACACAAGATTGTCTTGGCAGCAGGCAGCCTTAGCTTGGCATGTGGTATTTATGCAAAAGATGTAAAGTGAGGTGAAGGCTTTCCTGTCAGAGGTTAGACCTGTACGCTCATATGTCTTGTCCATGCTGTGTCTCTTAACTGAAATAGCTCAGTTATGTCTGATGTGATCCAAGGCAGATGGTTTCCAAGGAATCTGGATCTTTTGATTGGGGCCTGTGTGTCACATGCAGCTGTTAACATGGAGGAGAAGTGGGAAAGGACCTCATCTAAGCCATGAGATGAGAATGTGGGGCCCAGCTGACAGAATAAAAATACCCAAAAAAACTGAGTGGGTTAAACAATTTGAAGGCTCTAGCTAAGGTTATCTTTGGGTTAACTTTAATAGCTTTAATTTTTCTCACACAGTAGGTCATACAGTGATCACTGAATATGTTGGACAGGGTGTTCGCAGCCCAAATTATTTGGGATGGGATACCAGCACACAGTGTACTGTACTGTTCTGTGATCAATGGATCCAGTGTCACACTAGGACTTTAGTTTTTGAGTGCAGACTGGAGGGTGGGTCTGGAACCAGCTGAGCAGTTTATTTTGAAGTCCTGTAAAATAATGTACTCCCCAGTAGGGAGGGGGTGCAATACCTTTTGCAAGGTGCCTGTTACCACATTGATGGAGTTCCAGCTAACCTGTAGATTCCTGTGATTTTTGTTAGGAGGTAGTGGGGAAATGACAGGACCCCTGAGATGAGCCAGTGCTATTTAGGGGTATCTTCTTAACGGGTGATGGTGAAGCTTGGAAGCTTTAGTGATACACATAGTAGATAAGGATCTCTTCTCCACATTTTGAGAAATCTTGTCAATGGGAGAGGTAACCCAGGATGTCAGTGGCAGAGAAAGTAATACAGGTAGACACGTTTTAGCTAAGATGATGAAATAAGGGCAGTTTAGACTTACCCATATTTTGACTTGGTTGATTTTGTGTAAAAAGCTCCTAATATTAGAGTGGAGGATTTTGGGTCCCTTAGGTAAGGGAAGGGAGCTCCCACTGGGGTTGGCAGGAGGGCCGATGTGGCCTCCATATCTCTTGGCAGGAAGGGAATTAATATTAGGAGAATGTGGCTACTGGTGGGGGGGGGGGAGTTTTCTTGGAGGAGAGTTGCCTGGAGTGAGTTCTAAAACTACCAGCTTCTTTAGGGTCTCAGGGTGAGACCAGTTAACAGAAAGATTGAATGAAACAGTTGAATGAGAATGGAAGAATAAGACCAGTAAAAGTGAACTATGCATTGGGATGCCCACTGGCTTACATAAAGACATGTGAAAGCTAGTGCTGGTGTGTCAGTAGGGTGACAATTTCTAGGCTAGTTACCTTTGCTTAACCTGCATAGCTTGTTAGACATGACAGAGTCAAGTTATTATCAGTCTGACAGTGTTTAGACAGTGCAATATGAACTAAGCTTTTTTAACTAGATGTCATTGTCCACTTGGTATTAATGATCTTGCTAGGGATGGGACTGGTATAATGCAGGGGGAGTTTATGGGGCTGAGCAGGGGTCTTAGACATATAGTGCACTCACTCAGTGGCTTTTGCTGAGATGCTATCTGTCTACAACAGGGAACAGAAGAGGGATCGCTATACCTGGAGCTTCAACTCATGGTTGCAGAAATGGAGCAGAGCAGAGGGGTTTGGCTACACTGGGAACTGGAGACCCGCCTGGATAGTCAAGGGACAATACAGGAGTGATGGCATATATCCATCCAGAATTGGAATGTCAGTCCTCAGTGGATGGTTTAAATGTTACTTTGGTGAACATTTAAACTGGCCATGGGGTGGGGGGGCAGAAGGAATTGGGGAGGCATAATCTACCCCCACAAACTGAAAAAGAGAGTAGGAAGATCTGAGGGGGAGAGAAATCCCTCAGAGTGTAAATTAATAAAGGAAGCAGGGTGGTTGAAGTGAAAGGGGATTGGAACACTAGCATTAAAAAGGGAGAGGGAAGGAGGGATGGCAAAAGAAGGGATGGGGAAGGAGGAACGGCAAAAAGGAAAAAAGCGGGAGCAAGCAGAGTGGTTACAAAATCTGGAAGGCCACGTGTGAGAATAACGTGTCTAGGTAATACAATTTCAGACCTAGAGGGCATCATGGCAGAGGCAAAACTTGGATATTGTGACCATTACCAAGTCATGGTGCACTGAAAACCATGAGTAGGACATGGCCATACCAGGCTATATTCTGTTCAAGAAGGACAGGATGGGAAGGAAAGGATTGGTGTGGTGCTTTATGTGAGAAAAATCATAATAGTGATGGAGATACAGGAAATACAGAGGGAACAGTGGTAATGTGGCTTATCCTGGAGAAGGGAAAAAGAGCCACTACTCACACTGGTATGATCTACAGACCTCCAGCCTGGGGGAGGAGTTAGATAAGGTACTGATGGAAGTCATTGGTAAGATGGCAGAAAAGTGGGAGGTACTGATGGTGGGGGACTTCAGTCTGCCAGATTTAGATTGGAGTCTCCCAGCTGCAATATCAGCTAGAAGCAGGGACACCCTGGACTTCCTGAAAGGGGCATTCATCAGGCAACTATTCAGCAACCCCACTCAAGATCAGACAGTACTAGACCTGCTGCTCACTAACAAGGACAGTGTTGAAAACGTCAAGTTGGGAGGCTGCCTGGGGACCAGTGACCACTGTACAATGTGGTTCACTATAAGGACAGCTATGGAACTGGAGAAACAGTGGGCAAAGCTGAAAGGGGCAAAGTGAAGGCAACAAACCTCTGCATCAAGCAAGCAGAAACAGAGAAACATAGAAGCTTACTGCAGATAAGGACCGCTAGGATCATCTAGTCTGCCCATTTTCCCTGCTTACCTGAAAAGCTACAGACTCTACTTGATCTCTGGCCTTACCCCCTCTTTCCAATTGCTAGGGTTCCCCTATGCCTGTCCCCTGCATGTTTGATTCCCTCTACAGAGTTTCCCTTACCACCACCTCTGCTGGGAGTCTGTTCCATGCATCCGCCACCCTTTCTGTGAAGAAGTACTTCCTCACGCTACTCTTTAGTCTTCCCCCTTCTAACCTCATGTCATGCCCCCTCATTTCTGGACATCCATTTTTTTGAGAGATACTACCCTCTGGTACCCTATTTATGCCTTTCAGATATTTATAAGTTTCTATCATATCTCCCCTGTCTTTCCTCTCCTCCAGGGTATACATTATTGAGGTCTCCTAGTCTCTCCTCATATGACTTTTGGTGCAGGCCCTGCATCATCTTTGTTGCCCTTCTTTGAACTGCCTCCACCCTGTCTACATCTTTATGGAGATGCAACCTCCAGAACTGGATGCTGTATTCCAAATGAGGCCTCACCAATGATGAGTACTGTAGCATCACCACCTCCTTCCTTCTGCTGGTGATACCTCTCCCTATGCACCCCAGCATCCCACTGGCTCTCTCCATAGCTTTGGCACATTGTTTGGCCACCTTTAGGTCATCAGATATGATTACCCCAAATCCTTTTCATGTTTGGTGACCATCAGTCCCCCTCCCCATCATGTAATCCTCCCCTGGGTTCTTGCTCCCCAAATGCATGATTTTTCACTTTTTCACATTAAATCTCAGCTGGCACACTATGGAACATTCCTCCAGTTTACCTAGATCTCTCCTTATTTTTCCCGCCCCTTGTTGCAGATCTTAGTGTCATCCACAAAGAGGCTCACCTTCCCATGCAGACTCTCTGAAATGTCACTTATGAAGACATTAAACAGGACTGTGCCCAGGAATGATCCCTGTGACATCACGCTGGTCACCCTCCTTTCCTCAGATTAAGAACCATTTACCATGACTCTCTGTCTGCTATCACTCAACCAGTTCCTAACCCCTCTCACCACATTGTGACTGACTCCCAGGCTGCCCAGCTTGTTCACAAGTCTTCTATGTGGAATGGTATCAAAGGCCTAACTGAAATACAGGTAGGCCATATCCACCGGTTCCCCCAATCCATGACCTTAGTCACCCAGTCAAAGAAATCAATTTGATTTGTTCGACATGACCTTCCCACTGTGAATCCATGCTGTCTCAGATCCTGTGCTCCTCTGGATTCAAGGTGTTCCATGATCCTTTGTTTAACTAGTAATTCCATGATCTTCCCCACTATTGAGATGAGGCTTACTAGTCTATAGACTTCAGCCTCCTCCCTACTGCTACTTTTGTGAAGAGGGACTACATCTGCCCTCCTCCAGTTCTCCTGAACCACTCCTGTATGGAGTGACTTGTTGAAATGGGCTGCCAGTGGTGGTGCCAGCACATCCTGTAGTTCCCTTAGTATTCTAGAATGTATCCCATCTGGTCCCATTGCCTTGTCACTTTCAGTTTTGTGAGCTGTTTTAGGACTCTTTTTTTCCTTAAATGGACTGATGTCCATCTCCCTCCCATATTTGCTCATGTTGCCTAACTGTGGTCCCTTACCTTTTTCTTCAGTGAATACAGAACAACAATATTGGTTCAGTATTGATACTTTTTCCTGGTTCCCTTCCACACACTCTCCTTCTTCCTCTTTAAGCCTTACTATCCCACACCTGATTTTTCTCCTTTATTTAATGTACCTACAGTATAAAAGGTCTCATCTCCTTTTCTACCTCATGTGCTATTTTTTCCTCTGTTTGTGCCTTTGTGCTCCTGACTGCTTTCCCTGCCTCCCTCCAGATACACTACCATGTTCTCCTCTTACTGGGTTTCCTTGTATTTCCTGAAATCCATCTGTTTTGCCCTTACCTTCCCAGCCACTGCCTTTGAAAACCATAGTGGCTTTACCTTTCTCTTGCCATTGTTTACTTGCCCAATGTAAAGGTTTGTCGCCTCCTCTATGGCTCCTTTCAGATGGGCCCACTGCTCCTCCACCTCCCCTTTTTTCCTGCCTGCCAGGGCATGCTTGAGACATATCCCCATCTTAGTAAAGTCTCGAAATCCAGGACCCTTGCCTTTGTGTGTCTTGACGCTGCCACTGTACTCATGCTGAACCACACTGTGTGATGATCACTGGATTTGAAGTGTTCACCCACCCTGACTTCCTGAGTTCTGTCCTCATTTGTGAGTACCCAGTCCAAAATTGCTCCCTCTCTGGTGGGCTCTAGCACTAGCTGCCTGAGGCCTGCCCCTTGCAGAGAGTACAGGATGTCCCTGCTCCTGGCTGAGGCAGCAGTTGGGATGCTCCAATCCACATCTGGCAGAATGAAATCACCTACCAGCAGTGACTCCCCTTTAGCTGCTATTATGTGGATGGATTCCACTAGAACCATGTCCACCTTCTCCCCCTATTGCTGGAGGTCTCTGTATCATGCCAGTGTGAATTGCAGTGCTGTTGCCTGTCTCAAGGGTGACCCAAAGTACCACTGCTCCCCCCTGCATTCCCTGTATCTCAGTCACCCAAATACCCTCCCTGACATAAAGAGCCCCTCCATCCCTTTTTACTTCCCTGTCTCTTCTGAACAGAGTAGTACCTGGTACTGCTACATTCCAGTCATGATTTTCAATATACCACATTTCAGTAATAGCTACAATGGCCAGGTCAGCCTCTGTTATCAAGGTCACCAGGTCTGGGATTTTATTCCCTAGTCTGCAGGCATTGGTATACTTGGCCTTCCATGTCTCGCCATTTGTCCTTTTATCATCCCCTTGCTGCCTTTTTGCCTCCTCTGTTTGT
Source organism: Neoceratodus forsteri (assembly GCA_016271365.2). NCBI lineage: Eukaryota > Metazoa > Chordata > Ceratodontiformes > Ceratodontidae > Neoceratodus > Neoceratodus forsteri. The sequence goes on along the minus strand of CM057453.1, from coordinate 1,207,370,350 downwards.
CCTTCCTGTTTTCACCCCCCTTACTCCTGTCTTCCGCTGTTCCTCTTTCTATGGGTTTTGTTTCCTCTGGTGATACCATAACTTTATGGTCCTCCATGTTGACTTCACTGTCCTCTGCGGTTGGGCAGCTTGGTTCCCCCTGCATGCTTATGTTGCACCCTCTTGTTAATTTAAATACTTGCCAATGAAGCAATTAAACTGTTCATTGAGAACAACTGTCCACTCACAGGGCAGGTGTAGGCCATGCCCTTTGTACAGGGTCACATTCCTCATGGTGGGTGCAAGACCCCTTCACAACTTCCAGAAATCCTCTTGCACCCTTGCTATCCCTACCTTGCCTCCAGCCAGGTCATTTGTCCCCAGATGGACAATGACATCAAGCTTCCCCTGCCTCACTACTGCTTTAGCAATTCTCTGGATCCTCTCCCCATCCCTCCGAGCTGTGCTTCCTGGTAGACAATTTACCTCCTGTTCCTCCACTGTTCCTGGCCCAATTCAACTCCCAGGACTATGGAGTCCCCCACTAGGAGAAGCTTCTTCTTCCTTTGAGGTCCTCTTCCACTCACCTGTAGGGTTCTCTTCTGTAGAACCTGCTTATCCACCGTGGTCATAACTTCGGGTAACCCAGTGGGATCCTCCCATTCATACAAAATTATGTAGGAGTTTCTTAAGCATCGAAACAGAAAGGTGACAATTGGACTCAAAAACTGAGCTCAGACATGCAAAAGTCCATAACAAAAACTGAAAGTAGAGTTCAAATGACACACAGCATGTGAAGAATCCCAGACGCTTGACTGTCTGATTCAAAAACTGCATTTATTAGAAGATAAAACCAGAGCCACACATCAAATGCCCACCGAATGTTTTCAAGCCCAACTTGGCTCTTTTTCAAGGCATGTCATTCATTGAGCAAAACATTCCTTAAATGAGATCCACTTAAAGTGATAGTACTTTTCTATTTCATATAATATTCAAAAGTTAATCGGTTCATTGATTTTGCCCACAATAAATGAGAATTACAGCACATCAAATACACAGTAAAAAAGGAAAAGGGAGGGAATGTTTATTGTAGGGGGTGGTAGTGGGGGGAGGGGGAAGGGGGAAAGGAAGGTGGGAAGGAGGGGGTGGAAAAGTAATAAATAACTACAGTTTACAAAATGTTATTATTCAGATAAATACATAGTATCTCTGGGAGCACCATATATAAACGTTAACTTACTGTTTTGTTAAAAAAGGCTGGAGCTGGAATTTTTTATTTAAGCCAAAGTCATTTTTCCTTATTGCCCCTAACAAATGTTGCTGGAAGCTTTCTTTCTGCAACAAAGCATTATCCCTATCCCCATCCTATCTGGTGCAATGATCCTATATATCCCCTGAAATTCAAACACATGATTTGGTCCCATTTTGTGTACATGTTGAACAATAACATTCCTTTCATCATTTTTCTCCACTGCTTCTAAATGCTCACCTATTTTTTGCTTCAATGTTCTAGTGTTTTTTCCAATATAGAAACTATTTCACATACTCGTAGCCTTATAAACAATATATTCAGTATTGCAGCTTACAAAACAATTGATGTAAAACAATCTGTCATTGTGCGGCTATTAGCAGTCTCTATATGTTTTCAAAAAGAATAGTTCAATGGCCTACAACTCTGTAGGGGACCAAAGGCAAGGAACCCTCTAGAAGGTTCCATCCCTAGATGGGACGATTCCTTTGGCTAAAGATACCTTAGGAAGGATCCCAAGGAGATAGGTGCTGCTGCTGGAGGACGAGTGGAGGATGGCGGGACAAAGAAAAAGTGTTTCAGAGGAGACTGAATTGAACTGCTTATATAGCTCAGGAAGTGGGAGTGCTGGCTGCTTCTCCATCAAACCATAGATGGAGCCTTCCAATTAAATGGCCTACACAGCCAGTATAGTGTTTTGCTTTTGGAACTGTGTTACTTTGGTTTTAGTCATTTGCACTTTCTATTACAGAGGAATTACCACCCTGTAGGGGTACCAAAGGCAAGGAACCCTCTAGAGGGTTCCAGCCCTAGAGGTGTAGTGGGATGACTCACTTGGCTAAAGGTACCTTAGGAAGGATCCCCAAAAAGAAAGTAGTAGTATGAAGCACATGAGTAGTCAGCAGTTGTGAAACATAGTACTAGATAAAGCATCAGGCAGCTTGATAATGTAATGGGATGCACAGGTTAGCAATAGCATGGGTCTGATGGGTTGCAAGACAAAATGAGGGGATCTCCTAAGGAGAGAGAAAATGGCAATAGGGACACCATACCCCTCCATTCAATAGTGGATCCTGCCTACAGAACTAGGGAGCACTACACTAACAGTTATGACCTGAGACATGGAGGAGAGAAAAAAAAAAACCTTTGAGGAGGAAATCTCTGGGGATCCAAGGGTTAGAGTGCCTTCCCTCCAGACTTGGGATATTTTATTTAGTGACAGCTCTGATGCTGCAATTTGTAAACCCAATTAAAGGGAAGTGGAAAATATTCCAATTTGTAGGGAAACTCTCACTGTATCCTTCTAACAGGAATGCCATGGAAGGTTGCAAGACAGTAGTTCTGCAACCACCGTTTCAATGCTGGAGGAGGACAATAACAACCACGAGCACTCACCCAGCCTACCGATCTAAAAAAAAACAAAAAAAAAACTAAGGGAACCAAAGGTGGTCATAGGGAGAATACGGTGAAGGTGCCTTGCTAGGGAACCACTAAAGCTAATGGACAATCATTATAATGGAAACCACTAGAGCTAAAGGAAATCACTTTAACCTCCCTTCACGGCTTAGTCATAAATTCTACAACTTGAGGTACCATCAGCCCAGCTGATGACTGAAGGTCCACCTGGAGTGAGGACATTCCCAGCTATGGGCCAGGCGAGAAGGACCCTGCTCCAAGCTTCGCATGCTCAAGGAGCAGACTCTAGGTGAAGAGCGAGACCATTGGCTGCAGGGGAAATCTGCACCAGAATGGTATGGCTGGCATGCCCCAGGGACTGATGAGGAGCTGAATGAGCATTGAGTGCTGAGCCCTTGCAGAGGGCAGATGGCATGGAGCATTGAGCAATGATGACTTGAGCAGGAGTGGATCTGGATGTAGTTCAATAAGGCAAGGTAGCTCAATAGGGCAGGGTAACAATAGTCAGACCTGCATGTAGGTCAGTAAGCAGTAGAAATAGTCAGACCTGCACCTAGAGTCCAAAAAACATAGTAGCAATGGTCAGACATGAACATAAGTGGGAGAAGCAGCATTATGATAGTGAGGCAAGCCAGCTAGGCATTCAAAAAAGCCAATGAAAGTCATAAATAGTCTGAGGATTTTCAGCGGTGAAGGGAGGATTTAGAACATCAGTAATTAGCCACATCACCCACATGAGGCCACAACTCCCCAAACACTTCCAAGTCCTTGCCATAGGAAAAACAAAAAAGTGATTGAAGGGGGTGAGAACCACATGCAGATATTAAAGCTGGTTTTACAGCATCAGCAGTAGCTTAGCTGACCTCATGAGTATAACAGCAGCATACAAAAGGGAATAGCATCAGCTATGAGAGGTAGTATTCTATAAGCATGGTATGGAGGGAAACACAGTGCTCTGAAAGCAGCTATGACCATATGGGAAGTAGATTAAGCTGAGAAAGCATGACTGAGCTGCATAGCAAGGGTTCAGAGGGAGCCTGAATCAGGAGAAAACAATTTGGCATGTAGCATGGGGAGCAGCTTTAGTTTGAGTAGAACACAAGTACTGATTGCAATAGCAATGTGAATAACTGAAAGCAAGTAGCTTGAGCTCTAAATTAGCAAAATGGTAGGAGCTTATAAACCAAGTACCCCCAAAAACAAAACAAAACTAAGACACACAAACACAGAAAAAACAGGGAAGGGACAAAAGGAAGCACACAGCCGGAGGCAAAATACAAACCAGAAGCAGATGAACAAAACACAAAAGTTCTGCAGAAAGAAGCAGCAAGGCGGGGGTGGGGGCAGGCCCCAGCCAGCTGCAGAGGACAAATGGACAGAGCCTCTGGATGGCAAAGAAAAAGTGCTTCAGAGGAGGCTGAGGGGAACTGCTAATATACCTCAGGAAGTGGGAGTGGCTGGCTACTTGTCCATCAAACCATTGGTGGAGCCTTCCAATTATTGCACTCAAAGTTCCCCAAGGGGTGGGAAGAGGAGGGGATTGTCAGCAGCTTTTCTGTTGGATTAAAGTGACCTCTTAAAACATGATACCTTATATTCCTGCCCCTCCTGCAAGTCATTTTTGGCCATTCCTTTGCCCAGTCTATGAGTTTTGGTTCCATTTGAAAGGCACGCCAGTGCCTATTTAGAATGTCCCTTAAAACAAAGCACTAGGAGAAGAACATACTGATAAAATTCATTTGTTTTTTAGACCCTTGCCTGTGTTTTTTTGGGTTCAACAACTGTTCTGTTTGAACTTCATTAACATTTTGTGTTGCTCTATTCAGCACACTATCAGCATATCCCCGTTTCTTAAAATGATCAGTCATAATGTTCACCCGTGTCCAGTGCTGATGTTGTGGAAAAATTTCTCTTAAGCCTAGTAAATTGGCTGAATGGAATGTTTTCTACCAGATGTTTTGGATGACAGCTTGTATAATGTAACAGGGTGTTTTTATCAATCTTTTTTCTATAGAGTTCAGTATGTACACCCATCTCTGATGTTCCATCTTTTGTAATCCTTAAATCTAAAAAAAACAATTGTGTGCTGGGCTGTTGAAATAGAAAATTTTAGACTGCCATTAATCGATTCCAAGTAGTAACAAATAAATCCAGTTCATGTCTCGTACCCTCCAGACCAATAACAGGTTGTCAATATAGGACCTGTACAGGTCAATTTGTTCATGGAAGGGATTCTTATTCTCATTCCTGAAAGCCTCCTGCTCTGTTTGCCATGTAAATATTGGCATAAGTGGGAGTGAATACTGCACCTATAGCCATCCCTTTGATTTGTACAAAACAATCCTGCCTACATTTAATGGCTAACTGGGAGCAGGAGGCTATCAGGAATGAGAATAAGAATTCTGTGCATGAGCAAATTGATCTGTACAGGCACTATATTGTTGTAAGAAACATTCTAAATAGGCACTGGCATGTCTTGAAATGTTACCAAAACTTGTGGAGTAGACAAAGGAAAGACAAAGAAAGGGTCAGGAATATTGTAAGAAGTCACTTTAATCTTGCAGGAAAAAGCTGCTGAGAATCCCCTCCCCTTGGAAAACTTTAAGTTCAATAACTGTTCTTTTTGCAGGCAAATAGAGAGTGGTAATACTTTTACTAATCTGCACAATTACAGATTGTTTCACATTATTTGTTTTGTAAACTGCAATACTGAATATGTTGTCTATAAAGCTACATGTATGTACGATAGTTTCTATATTGGAAAAAAACACTAAAAAATGAAGCAAAGAATAGGTGGAGAAAAATGATGAAAGGAATGCTATTGCTCAACATGTAAACAAAATGGAACCAAACCATGGGCTCAATTCTAGAAAGGTGGTGCAAGTCACCACCAAATGCACTTGTGCCACCCCCATCTGTGACATTGACCCTGCGCCCTATTCTAGAAGGGGCAGGGTCTCCGCAGCTAAGTCCTGTGACTTGCAACAAACGGCCAGGTACGCTGAACTGTGGGTGCACCTGGCAAGCATGTCACAAGCTGCAAAGTAGATTGCATGTGCCCCCCATGACCAGCTTGCCACAATACACACCCTGCAGGGCTGTCTACATCAACTTCCCCCAAATATCTGTATAATTACAGCCATGCAGGGCTTCCCACACCCCCAGCTCCCTGAAGTGTGCATACAGAGCCCTGCAGGGCTGCCCACACCCCCAGCCCCCCAAATCCCCCATTGTAAAATGCCCCTCAAGGTGGTGCTGTCATCCCCACCCATGTCCTGATCCCCAAGTTGCCAGCCACAAATGCAGTGACTAACCTGATAAGCCCTGGTAGTCTGGTGGCCCCCAACCCCTCACCCAGCCATGCCAGCCCACCCAGCACCCCCCCACCCATCACCAGCTGGTGGCTGGCACATACCACCTCTCACCTCCATGGCCAGCCACCAACTGAGTTATGTGGGAGTGCTAATGGAGAGATGCCATGACTATCTTATGAAATTTATCACCTCAGAGTTATTCTTACTGTAGCCTTGGTAGGGTATGAGAGAGGAAAAGGACTGTCAGTCAGTGTCCCATCAATGTTTACTCAGCCTGATCCCACTAAGGGGTAGTACAGTTAGGTCTCTTGCCCAATCAATGCCTGTCTAACATTGAATGCTGCATGATATGCCCAGAGCCATGGCAGGTTCCATCCTCCTTTGTGATAAGGTGCCCTCTGCTCTTTCTTCTCAAATCTTTTTTTTCCCCTGCCACAAATGTGTAGAGATAAGTTTATTTATCCACTGCCAGAGTTTTGGTGAGATGCAAATGGGGAGACTGGCTAGACCATACAGGACTTGGGGAGAGCCATCATTTTAAATGCAGCCATTTCCCTGCAATAGAGAGATTAAGATTCTGCCATCTCTCATAATTATTTACAACACTAGTAATTAGTGGGAAGAGGTTTTTGGGAACCATTTTCTGTATTTTCAAGGAGATCCACATTCCAAGGTATCATGTTCCCTTGAGGAGATCACAACAAGGTTTGCTCACCTACTGTAGACAACTGTTGTGGGCAACTGGCCAACAAGAAGCTGTCTCTCAGTCTGTCTTGACAACCCCTTAAAATAAAATAGTATCTTACTCTGCCTTCCAGGGCTATTGCCAATTTACAGTAGAAGGGCAACAAGCATCTCAGTAACCAAAGCACACAATGTGTATTGCACCAAATAAGGAGACATTTGGAACTGGGTCATTTGGGCTGAGAAAAACTGACAGGATGAGCAAAATCTAATTTCTGGGTGTGACCCAGGGTTGAATTCAGCACATGGATGTTAAGTGACTTTTTTAGGGTCACATAGCATGCAAGTGGTTTTTGATTCAAGCCTGGATCAGCTGGATATCCAGATTCAATAATCTGTGCTCTAACAGCTAGGCTGTACTGCTTCCATGCTTCATGAATCTTGTTTTTCAATTTAGTGGTCTGTGATATTTTGAAGATAGGTTCTGAAAAGTGTAAGCTGAAACCTGAGATAACAGAGCCTCAGATGTAACCAAGTTGATCAACGACAGTAATCAAGTAGGCAGTATAACATAGTGATTAAGAGCACTGAGCTGCAACTTAGAGAACTGTGTTTGAATCCCTCAGCCTTCACATGTATTCTGTGTGACCATGAACAAGACACTTAACTTCCCTGTGCTTCCTGGATAAACCTGGAAACAAACCTTAGCTTAATGTGTCTTTCCTGGCCAAAATATGTAAAAAAAAAGTAGCAGAACAGTCCCATGGCATGTTTATATTACCTGCATTCTTTAACTTTTCAAAATTACTTTTTAACTGTAGGTATTAACTAATAGTAGACTTCTAAATTCTGATACTTCATAACAAAACAAATTAGAACAAAATTAATTGGAATTATCAAGGGCATGCTGTCTCCTACATGTTTATTGAACATACACTGTATCACCTGTCTCTTTCTTTAGAAAAATGAATATTTTAAATGTAAGTTACTAATATTTACTTAATAGGATTTCTCAATCAAAAAGACTTCTGAAATATGTATTTGCTATATGTAAATACCTGGACATAGAGTAACCTTTGTTTATTTTATCACCTTACTTTCATTGTTTCATGCTTAAATTAAAATTTCATATTTAGTCATTTATGGTATACAAAGTTCCCTTTAAAGGCACAGTGTGTAGTCTCCAACATGGAGAGTTTACAGATGAATCCTTCTGTAAAAAGGCAATTATTCAAAAGACAAAAGAAACTAGAAATGTATATGGATAATACAGGGTTCCCCAAATATACTGAGCTCTTAAAAATTGGAACAAAAAAAAGGAGTTATACTATATATTGAAAAATACTGTACATTGTTCCTGGGTAAAAATAGCACTACAACTAATACTTTTTTATTATTGCAGCTGGTATGCATCTCAAAAATAAGTATTCCCTGACAACACATCTTCACTCAGTATTGCAACAGAGGGCTTAGAGAGACTAACTGTACCACCACAGTAAGAAACTTGGATTTTACCAATGATTTACAACACAATCTATTGCACAGTAGTGGGTATAAAGATGGATTTTCAATCTAAGATTGCGGTATATCTACTCCCACCATTCACTAGCCATGTAGAAGCCATTGGCTATGAACCTGTTACGTACCTCTGGGACACAGGTATTAATAACAGTACTTTTTTGGATTCATAGTACCTTTTTAACTTGTTGTCAAGGTCTTGGGCTGCTAATGAAGAATGCTGCAAAACATGTATGTTCTGCAAAACCCAAGGAAAATGTACAGAACTGCAGTAGTTATAATAAAAATAAAAGAACACTGCTGTCTGCAGGACACCATTGTAAATGAGATATTACATCTCATTTGGGATTTTTTTTATAAAACATGTAAATATATAAATAAACTGGGTGCCAATAATGTGTGTTTATTAAAAAAAAGAATTAGATCTTAAAGAAAAGTGAATCATAATTATCAAAAGCACTCACCTTATCCACAACACAGAGTTGCTTTTTAGTGCTGGCGTCAAGTATCTCAACCTCAAAGTATGGTATTTTAGAATGTCTGGCTGCTGAAGAGGGTTTCAGATGACCTGCTATGAGTGCCAACTGAGAAAGGCTGAAAAATGACCTCATGTGATGATTATGCTTTGTGGGTAACATAGCTTCTTTTAAAGTAATTCCCTCAAGTTCTGCAGAAATACTCCAACTGCTTCCTGAGCCTTTAGTGAGCAGCAGGCACTTTCTTACACTATCTACACAAAGCAGTCCCACAGGGAGAAGTGTCACCCTAACTTTTAAATAGAGACATGGGCAGTAGCAGAAAGGTCAAGTGGCATTCCTTTTTCAGTATCCAATCTTATTTAGCAGGGCTAAAAAGATGACTTACTAATCCACCTCTATATTTAACTTGCTATTGTGTCGTTATGCTGCAATGTACTGTTTTCACAGTTGAACAGCTCTGGAAACAGTATGCTCCATATCCTACATTTATCTCATCCCCTAATGTGACGGGTTGATTAATACCAGAACCAGAAGGAATTCAGGAATGAAATGCACTAAATTCCATTCATATCAGCCCTGCCATTGTGGTATTATCACTGCATTGCCAAATATAGCGATGAACCCCTTTTGCCAATAACTCTTCTGATTAAATCTCTATGGCAGTGACTTCATGAAACAGCTGTAGATGGATTTATTTATCTGAAAACTGGTAACTGGGATAGGCACTCTGAAACAAGGCTTGTTTCTAGGTGTAACCCATGGAAGGAGCAAGATGGAAGAACAACCGAACAACAAATACATGCAAAACAGTCGAACAACATTTGGTAAAAAAAAAAAAAGTGTTCACAAAATTATAATAAATAAAAAAATTGTATTTGCAGAGAATAAAGTGTGGTCCAGCTCAATAAGAACACCTAACAGGTGCATGTTCAGAAGTTGCAGCAATACACAAAACACAAGCACAGTATTGGCAACAGGTGATTGACTTGCAAGGTGAGTTAATGTATGTCAGTCATATGTTAGCAAGGCACTCAATCCACTTAACACTTTTCCTCTTCTTTTTCATTAATCCAAAATTCATTCCAAAAGTTCCATATGTACAAGCATCCATGATCTTTTTGGACTAATACAAAATGTGCCCCTGCTTTATTAAGATATTTATAGTACTCATATTTCAGGATTAAGTGTCCCTTCTTCAGAGCATAGGGCTGTATTAAAATAAAATAAAATAATGTTTGTTCAATATTAATCATTGTTCTGGTTATGTCTCTATTTTCTGTTGTTTAGTCTGTTAAAAACATCAAAATGGTGGTAATATTTTCTTAAAAAGCATTAAATATTATCCCCCCATTTTGATTTTTTAAACACATTAAGACACCAGAAGAAAAGTTTAAATTGTGAAAAAGATTTCTAGTGAAAAGGAGTATGTGTGTGACAGTGACATATTCCAATAGGCAATTCTACTTTGTCAACAATTAAAATAAAAATGTGACTAAAAACTTATATTTTGTAAAAATGCAGAAAAGACAGAAAATACTAGAAAGATAGTGCCACTTTGATAATTCAGGATGCACATTGCTGGTCAGTTCTCCTTCCTCTGAGACTAATAAATAAATAATGACTAAAAATAAGAAATTAAAATACAACAAGACATATGTTGAGCAGTAGTTTCCTGACTCCAGCTGCCATATGAAGGGATATTACCTGATCAGGCAGGAGAGATGGGGTAGCAAGAAAGGGGGTGGTGTGCTTTTGTGTTTTAAAGAACACCTAAAAGCCACACTTATTTCATGTAGTGACACTGATGATTCTATTTCCAAATTGATCATCACTTAGCTGACCTAAGGGTCCAATAAGAAACCATATGTAGGTTGCACATACAACCCTCCTAAGGGTAGTCTGAATGGACTGTCTGAACTAACCCACTACATTGGCCACTGCTCTCCCATGAGGGAGTTCATAATTACCATGGCACTGAAGTGCAAAACACACACCAAAAAAGTGAAATATAATCTAATAAGTAGAGCAGCAACCAAAAGAATGAAATGCAAACAAAAAATAAAGCAACAAAAACAAACATGAAGTGTTATGCTACAAAAAATAAAGTAATAAAACATCAAGAAATGTAGTTTAATTGTGAATGTAAACAAAAAGCACAGCCCAACTAAAAAGTGAATGCAAACAAAAAAGCACAACACAACAAAAAAGTGAATTCAAACAAAAAAAATACAACAAAAAAGCACAGCACTACTAAAAAGAGAATGCAAACAAAAAAAAAATACAGCACAACAAAAAAGCACTGTACAACCAAAAGAGAATGCAAACAAAAAAACACAACTCATCAAAAAAACAAAACACATCAAAAAACCCACAACACAACAAAAAACAACACATCAAAAAACCACCACACAACACAAAAAAAAACACAACAGATCAAAAAACCATAATACAACAAAAAAACAACACATCAAAAAACTACAACACAATGAATGAGTGATAGGGATAGTGAGACAGAACAATCAGCTATTTACTGTGCCCACAATGCCTCACTATGTAAATTAGTATACAGGCCATTTTATTTCTGTATTCACTACAGAACTAGGAGACTACATCTCTCAGTAAATAAATCTTGTCAGCTGTATACTGTATGGGCAATGCCTTATTTTGAAAATAAACATCTGAGATGCTATATTGTTGCAACAACTAACAAGCATTTGTCAGTGCCGAATGTTGTCTCGCTGGCATTGGCATTGGTAGAGCAGGTGTTAGAGATGCATAATAGGAATGGCAGTGAAGTATGGAACTGATGCCAACCCCACACTGCAGTGACTGACAAGTGTTGTGGTGTGCTTTGGGGTCTTTGGACCTTATACTTACCCCATTCCATAAGGAAATATGCTGAGATGGGTGCAGTATAGGATATGGGCCTCACTCTACCCTGCAGACACTGACAAGTGTTGTGGTGTGCTTTGGGGTCTTTGGGCCTTATACTTGCCCCATTACATAAAAAAATACACTGAGACAGGTGCAGTACAGGAGAATGGGGTGAACTTTAGGGCCAAACACTCCAAGGCACACCTCAATGCCTGTCACTGGTTGCAGGATGGGGGCCGGGTGGAATGGTGTGAGCATTACAGCCAATGATCCCAAGTCACTCCCCTGATGCCTGGCAGTCTCTACAGGGTGGGGTGTTACAGTTGTAAACCCTAATGCTGTAGGTGTTTGTTGGTATTTTCACTCCAAATTTTCAACATAGGCTTTTTGTGACCACACCTCATGAAGAGCAGCACAGTTTGTTAGCTGAAAGGTGGTTTTGCACAGTGGCTATGCCATTTGGTGACACAGGGATGAAAACAAGTGTTGGGCAGGATGTGGAAAATGACAACTGTATTGTTCATAAGGAGGCATAAAAAAATGGCAATGTTGAAAATCTGGAGTGAAAATATAAAAAAATTGGTGAAGTCATGAGCATGCATAGAAACTGCGCAACACATCTCCGTCAACCCAATTATTTTTGGGGATTTTTTTAGCCACATGTTCAGCATAGGCATTTTGGGACCTCCCCTCATGAACAGTGGTGCTGTGATTTTGTTAGTCTGGCCCAAAAGTTGATTTCCCACAGAGACCATGCCATTGTGCACCACAGGTGTGGAAACACATTTTGGGCAGACTGTGGAAAATGACAGCTCTACTGTTCATAAGGAGGTGTGAAAGAATGCCAGTGTTGAAAATCTGTCATGAAAACATTGCAAATTTGTGAAGTTACAAGGGTGCATGGAAACTGCATAGCGTACGCTTTTAATACAGTAATTTGGACTTTTGGCACCAAATGTTCAAACTGTCGAAATTGATTTTGCACAGTGACCGCTATTCGTGCGCGGACGTGTGAAAACACATTTCATCCAGGATATGTAAAATGACAGCTGTATGAGGTGTGAAATAAGGAGGTGTGAAAAAAATGCCAATTTTGAAAATCTGGAGTGAAAGTATTACAAATTCACAAAGTTACAAATGTGCATGGAAACAGCACAATGCATGCTAATAAAACAGCCATTTTTTGGATTTTATTCACGAGATTTGCAACATAGGCTTCCTGAGAGCCCCTCTCATGAACAGTGGCACTGTTGTTTCATTACTTGGGCCGGAAAGGTGATTCTTCACAGTTACCGCAAAATCACCTTTTGGGACCATATAATGCCATGACAGTGATTGAATTCATGAGGAGGGGCTGGAATAATCCCTTGTTGAAAATTTAGTGCAAAAATTCAAAAAGATCCCCAAGATATGCACCAAAGTTGAAAAAACCCTATTTATGCCATTATACAGCTTACCGGCATTTCTTCAGTTTGCAGTCAGCTTTGAAGAGTGCAGATGTGTTCCTGGTCAACCAAAGATCATCGCACCGGACTCCAGAGGTAAGTATGGGGTGATGGGGTGTGGGGAGGCAGGGTGCACAGAGGGTAGGTGTGGGTTGGAGCAGGGAACTGGACAGACCGTGAGGGACTGTTTTCTTCTTTTACAGGTGAAAAAAAACAGCACTGAGGGAATTTTCTTTTTACAGGGGCATTTGGCATGATGGGATGGGCTCCTAGTGTGCCATCTGAGTGTTTGGGGGGCTACTGATGGGGAATTGGGCATCTCCATTGGCACATAACAAATGGGGGGGTGCATTATGCCAACAGGGAGTGGGATCCCCGGTCGGCACATAAACTGGGTCAGGGCATGCCTACAGGGGGATTGGGAACCCCCAAAGTTGGCATTGTGGCAGGCAGTGAACCACCTTATTTGCTCTAATGTTTCACCAGGGAAGGCAGGTCAGGAGGTGCCACTGCATATACAAGCTTTGCTCTCATTTTAGCAGACCTTTCCTTAGATGTGCTTGCCACATTATGTATTCCTGGTGTGGCGCCTGCATGCTGGCTTACTGGGAATGAGGGACACACCTACTGATGCGTGCCCTGCATTCGCCCAACAGTGACCGTGCCTCCAAATCTGCTACTAATGCAATATGTTGGCTGGTGCATAAGCACAAGCCAATATAAAAATAGAAGTCGCACCTTTAATTAAGGAAAATGGAAACCAGTTTTGTCTTTGCCCCACAATGTCTTGCTATGTATATCTACATATTAGGTGCTATATTGCAATCACCACTACAAAATATAGAAGACTGTACTTCTGAGTAAGGTAAATGAAAGTCAACTGTATAATCTACTCAGAATTCTTGGTTGTTGTACATAAATCAGCATAGTAGCTGTTACAGTGCTATTGTGTATGGTCCCACATCATTCTTTGCCAAAATCAGTGGGGCGTAAAACATCATTCTGCTGCAGTAGTGACGTAGCTACTGAAGCAGAATGACTTTGTTCTGCTACGATAACTACCTCACAGTATGACTCTCCCGTTCAGTGTGGCTCATTGGTTCTTTGGACAGTTGAACCATCTCGTGGGAGATCCGCCACCAATTAGATATCCCTGGAGAGCATCTCTATGAGGATAGACGCTGACTGTGCTTTGGGGGAAAAAGTTAGCCCATCTTCATTTTTAAGGACCATACACTATATAAAATAGTGTATGATAGCCCCATACACTACAAGGATATTCTTCACCTCGTGGTTTCCATGATGACAGAGGGACCTCTTGAGCTTCACTCTCAAGGTCCTCTTTGTCTCAAAGACCACTGGGTGTAAGAATACTCTTGTTGTGTATGGGTACCAGACACTATTCTATATGTAACCATTATCAGAGTAAAAATTAGCTGATATAACAAAACAGAACTTTTTCAATCCAAATGCAGTTACCAATGTTTTGCAAGCAGTATTAAGCTGCCTTTTTTATAATAATAAAGCTCTATTAATTTCTCTACACATGCTGTAAGTGTGATACAACACTTCAGGGATGTGTAATTATACTGTAATAATTTGTATTTTACTCTTGGGTTTGTAAAGGCACTCAGTGCAAGTGCCTGGTGCCTAACAACACCTTTCAGTCATGCAATTATTACTGCATAATTACACACCCTAGAGTGTCTTATTGTATAGATAACATGCAACATGGTGTGCGGTCCTGCTCTGATATACACATGCTTTGGCTGTGTTGTGAGGTATAAAGCAAAGCAAAGTACTTTCCTCCATCTGAGAAGTGCATATTCCAATTTCCAATTGTTTTTAACCAGGAGATACACACTAAGTCAAGTCAAGTGAAGTCAAACTTTATTTTTATAGCGCCTTTCCAAACCAAGGCACTTTACATAAAACCAAATACAGCCAATATAAATAAATTAAAACAGTAAATCAGTTTATCCACATTCTGGAAAGGTTAGGTTAAATAAATAAGTTTTTAGTTCAGTTTTGAACCTATCAGCTGTCAGGCATTCTCTCAACTGACGAGGTAGAGAATTTCACAGGGTTGGTGCCAAGAAAGAAAAAGCTTGAGAACCAGATGTCTTCAGTCGAACCCTGGGAATCTCTAGCAATCCCTCGTTGGTGGAATGGAGGTGGAGGAGGGGGCAGTAGGATATCAGGAGATCTTGCAGGTAGATGGGTCCCTGATCATGTAGGGCTTTAAAGGTTAGCAAGCCAACCTTAAAGGTGATCTGCCACAGAACAGGCAGCCAGTGTAGTTCACGGAGCACAGGCGTAATATGACTTACTAGGTTACTTGGTATGAAAGAACAGAAGAAGGCCAGAGCCCATCAAGACTGCTCCCCACACTATGTGATACATTATTTATCTATTATACCTCAACCAAACATCTAATTTGTTTTTAAAGACAGTGGCACTAGTTGCCTCTACCAATTCTTGTGGCAAGGTGTTCCATACAATGGATGCTCTTATTGGAAAAAAGATTCCCCTTTTGCTGATTTTATAAGTTTTTACTTCAAGCTGTTTATTATGCAGTCTTGGAACATGTCTTCTTTTGGAGAGTGTTAGACCACATTTTTCCATTAGATCTGGTGAATTTATTAAATTAAAAACCAAAAGCATATCACCTTTTAATCTTCTAGTTTGAAGAGAGAAAAGACCAGTAGCTTTTAATCTGTTCTGATAATCCAAGTTTGTTAATCTTGGAATCATTCTGAGGTGCCGTCTTTTGGATGAGATGTTAAACCGAGCTCCCATCTGCCTGGATTGGTGGTAGTCCAGGTGGATGTTAAAGACCCCATGGCACTTATCGAAAAAGAGTAGGGGAGTTTGTTAATATTGGAATCATTCTAGTTACTCTCCTTTGAACCTGTTCAAGAATTGCTATGACTTTTTTTTTTGGTTTGGATTCCAGAAAGGGGAGCCATAGTCTAGATACAGTCTAATGTATGCCCTATATGTGGAATAAGGCATTGTTCAGTGCGATTAACAAAAGTGCGCTTAATTTGCCTCAAAAGTCTGTTGGTCGTGCAAGCAGTTCTAACACAGTGATCATTTGATGTAAGTTTATTATTAACATACAGCCCTCAATCTTTTTCCCAATTTGATGAGTGAAGTGGTAGTTCATTTATATAATATATTATTTTTGGATTATTTACACCTAAATGCACTACTAAACATTTGTCTTGATTAAACTGCATATGATTTTCATTTGCCCAAAGTGTTAATTTTTCCAAAGCCTTCTTTAATGCAGAAATATTTTCTTGATTATTCACCTTGCCCCACGATTTAGTATCTTCTGCAAATTTAACCATGAAGTTATTTGGCCCTGTTTGTAAATCACTGATAAAGAGATTAAACAATGTTGGTCCCAAGACCGACCTCTGTGGTACACCACTTGTCACACTACCTGAATCAGACAAGATATCATTAATTCTGACTCTCTGAGAATGATCTGTCAACCAGTTTAAAGTCCAGTTGACAATATCAGGTGACAAACCTAGATTGTGCATTTTAGTAATGAGTTTTTCATGTGAGACTTTATTGAAAGCTCTACTAAAGTCCCAAAGTATTACATCAGTAGAGATACCCATATCTTGTAGAGTACTTATATTATTGTAAAAAGATATCTGATTGGTGGTGCAGGAATACTTGGGAGTAAACCCATGCTGATTTGAATCATAAATTCCTCATTTTTCACAATCTTGATCTATTAGAGACTTCATTACTCATTCCATTAATTTACCAGCCACTGAGGTCTGGCTAATTGGATGATAATTTTGTACAGAACCTCTATTGCCTTTTTTAAATATGGAAGTAACTATTGCTGAACACCAATCATTTGGTACAATGCTTTCTTGTAAGGATTTGTTGAAGATATTTGACAAAGGTATAGAAATATTTATAGAGGTTTCAATCAGAAACCATGGATGAATACCGTCTGGGCCCGGACTAGTATTTTTTTTTAGTTTTTTGATAGCCTGTATAATGTCAGTTGGATAGAAGCTATGATAATCTGTGTGGTGAACTTTAAATGTACTAATAGGTGATTTTTGAGAGAAGACAGAACAGAAGTACTTATTAAAGAGATTTGAGGTTTCTATATCAGATAGAGAAGAGCCATTCATTTTATGGGACCAATGGTCCTTGATACACCTTTTTCACTATTTATGTAGCAAAAAAGAGATTTGTGACAGTCTTTAGTGTGAGCTAGTTTAAATTCTAGCTTATTTTTTGCCAATGAAATAGAATGTTATAAGTTTTTCATAAATAGTCTGTATTTATGTAATAGAGTAGTTTTAAATGGAACAAAACTATTCTTAAGTTTCCTAAAAAGTTTAATTTTTATTTTAATCTGATTTTTAATTGTCTTGTTGAACCAAGGGGGAATTTTTCCTTTATTATTAAATTTCTTCTTAGATGGAATAAAGGTATTTTCCAAATAATGTACAATGTTTTTAAAAAAGTCCCAAGCTTGTTGTGTTGTACAATTAAGAAGATTAGATTCCCAGTTTATGTTTTATAAGTATTCATTGATTTTAGAAAAATGTGCTTTATTATAATTTTTTTGTACAGTATAACTTCCTTTGTGTAGTTTTAAACTGTTGAATTTCAAAAAGAATATATGAATGATCACTGGTCCCAAGTGGATCCCAAATTTGTAAATTGCTAATTTGTTGCTCTATGTTAGTAAATAATTGATCCAAAATATTAGGACCTTGAGTGGGTTCAGTAACAAGTTGTTGTAATCCAGTACTAACTATCACATCTATTAGTCCTTTCTTGGCATAGGACTATCCTGAGAATGAGTCCCAGTTAATATGAGGGAGGTTAAAGTCACTAAATATTACAGTATCTTGAGATTCTTAAAAATGTGTAATTTCTTTAAACGTATCAGTTGTGTAATCTGAATTTGCAGATTGAGGTCGACAGATGTTACCAATAGTTATATAGGACTGCTCCTTCAATAAGATTTTAACCCATATACTTTCCAAAGGAAAGGGAGAACACACTTCAAAAGAAGGAATATCCTTTCATATGTACATACAAACTCCACCGCCTTGCTTATCTAATCTGTTTTTATGATATAACTTATAACCTAGAATTTCTCTGGACCAAATTGAGGATGCGTCCCACCAAGTTTCAATTACTCCCACCACACCTATATTTAAAGTTTTACATTTGGCTTCGAGTTCTGCTAATTTGAGTTGGTTTAAAGATCTTGTATTCTAAGCTAGGAATTTACATTTAGTTGTAATAATATTTTGGTAAGTATTCAGAGACCTGGGAATAGACCCATTCTCCCCCATTGTTTTTAGTTTAAACAATGATTTATGATTTTAGTGATACTTTTCCCTATAAGTGTACTACCCCTACAACTGAGATGTAAACCGTCCCAGCAAAACAAGGAAGAATTATCTGAAAATGATTCCCAGTGGGTAATACAGGGTATATCCTGCTTAAAGCACCACTTTCTCAGCCATTCATTTAGGGCTTTGATTTTCTGCGTCATGGTAGAAGTTGCTTTCCGGACAGGTAGAATTTCAGATATACATGCACAGCATCCCCTATCAAGTAACAGGTTACATAATGCCACATAGAAGTCCTAGAAGTCCCAGTCAAAAGCCTGGCATCCACATTCTGTACCAAGCAGTGGATATCAACCCCTGGTAGCCCTAGGTAGAAGAAATTGTAGTAATCAAGATGGGTAGTGACAAAGGCATGGACCAATGTTGGAAGATCATCTGGGGGAAGCAGGTGTTTCACCTGGGCAATATTCCTGAGATGATAAAAAGAAGATTTAACAACAGCCAAAACCTGGGGCCTTAAAGTCAAATCATCATAAAAAAACCACCCATATTTCGCACCCGGTCTGAGGTAGTGAGCTGTGTACCACCGAGCAACAAGCCTGATGGTTGTCCAGCCCCCAAACCCTCCCCCAGATGACCTGGGTCCACTACAAACACTTCAGTCTTGTCTGGATTCAGTCTCAACCAGCTAGAACTCATCCTAATTCTGATCTCAGCAAGGCAATTATTTAGCACGGAGAGTACATCATTCTGTCGGGCCAGAAAGGACATATACATCAAAGAGTCATCTACATAGCAGTGAAAACTCATACTGTATTGTCTGATGATATCCCCCAATGGCAGCATATACACTGCAAACAATGTGGGGACCAAAATGGAGCCCTGCAGCACCCCACAGGGCATGGAGTGAGCACCAGAGGAATAAATTCTAGTGGCAACTCTCTGAGACCTGCCCATGAGGAATGAGTGGAACCATTTGAGGATTGTACCAGACAGCCCACAAAAGAGCCACAAGCACTCCAGTAGCACACCATGGTCTGCAGTGTCAAATGCAGCAGAGAGATCAAGAAGGACCAGAATGGTATGTGCCTTTTGATCTCTAGCCATTAGGAGGTCATTCAATTCCCAGGCAATTGCAGTCTCATTGCTATGCTTCTTCCTGAAGCCAGATTGGAGAGAATCATAAACATTGTATGTTGTAAGATGATCATCCAATTGCAATGCAACCACCTTTTCAATAAACTTACCAACAAATGGCAGATTAGAGATAGGCCAGTAGTTAGCTAGACAGTCTGGGTCCAAGGAGGATTTCTTAAGGAGTCTGCAAAGACCGCACTCTCCAAAGACTTCCAGACAATTTCAGGTAGAATTGGGCAGATAACATCTACACATCCCACTAAGAGGGGTGTAGGGCCTGTATCCAAACTACAACTGATTGGGCACAGTGTTTGGATGGCCTTTACAATGTCCATGAATTCCAGCAGGCAGAAAACTGACCAGACAGACCGAGTGCCTTCCACCTCGTGTCGATCACTGCAATCCCTCGTAGGAGAGACAGGACCGATGCCAGGCCTGATGCTGACAACCTTATCTGTGAAAAATCGAGCAAACTCCTCGCATCTTAGTTGAGAATAAGCTTCTCTGGGCTGGAGACAGACTGGATTGCACAATTTGTCAACAGTCCAGAAAAGCTGAGCCGGTCGATTTTGCGCAGCAGAAATCTCTCTGAACAGGAATTTTGCCTTCTTACAAGTGATTTCTGATTGATAGCTATCATAATGTGCCATCAACCTAAGCTTGTCAGCATCATGACCAGACTTCCGCCAGCATCTCTCCATCCTTCAGCCAACTCGCCTCAACTCCTTCAAGGAGCCATAAAACCAAGAGCTCCTTGGGCGAAGGGTGAGGGGTCAAACATGAACAGGAGCAATATTGTCCAAAGCGTCTCTCACTGCCTTATTATAGGCTAGTACTAGACCATCTGGACTCATGCATTCACCCAACAAGCCTGATAGGTCCAGCACTGCTGATAGGTCACTGGACTTAATCCCCCTTAGAGGGTGGTACTGAACCATCTCCGTAGGGGCAGATCTATTAGGGGGTCCCTTAAGCTGAACCTTATGGTGTGATGGTCAGACAAGCTGATTGATTCCACCCCAAATCAGCTATCTCCATACCCAAAAGGAAGATCAGATCCAAAAAATGACCCCCTACATGGGTCGAGGAGGTAACTACCTGTGTAACGACCAGTATCGTTATCAGCTGGAGGAGATTTTGACCACAAGATGAGAGTTCATCGTTAACCCAGGCATTGAAGTCCCCCAGAACAATCCATCTGGGGGACCTCAACACCATGTCGACAATGAAGTATGCTAACTCCTGCAGGAATTCTCCTCCATCTCCTGGTGGACGGTAGATGAGGAGACTCCCGCAGCCTACTCCCTCTCCAAGGATATATTCAAAGGATCTGGTACTTTCAAATGGCACATCCACAAGGCCCAGCTCAGTCTCTAACATAATGGCTACACCCCCACCTCTACGATCCAACCTTGGATGGTGTATCACCGGGAACCCAGCTGGGGTAGCTGAAGCCAATATAGGGCCTGCATTGTCATCCAGCCAGGTCTCGGTGATGCAAGCCAGATCAGTTGACCCAACAAGATCAGCTATAATAGCCATCTTGTTTTTAATAGATCTGGCATTGCACAACACTGCCAAGGTAGGATGAGCCATCTGGAAAGATCTCGGCACCTGCCCGCTAACATTGGAACCCTTCCAGTCCCCCACCAGACCCAGATATCCCCTTTCTTTTGCACGCCTTAAGTATACCCAAAGCACGACACCTAAAATAAGTGTCAGGTGATAATGAGGGGCATTCAAAGGAATGCAATTCCCTGAGCCTGGTGGGGGAATAGTGCCTGACCGTCACTAAACCTCTCCAGCACATTATAAAACACAAATAAAGAAAACCAAAAAACTGAAAGCTTGTTTACAGATGTGACCTAGGAGCACAGGGAAGTAAGTAACTTGCTTAGGGTCACACAGTATGCAAGTGGGGCTGTGGGATTCAAACCCAGCTCTCCAGATTTGCAGCTCAGCTCCTTAAACCACTGCACTATCCTGCTTCATATATCAGATGCAACTGCACACCCTGAAAATGTGTTACTGCTCTTATAAAATGGGCAAAAAATTAATATATGGGGAGGATACATAAAAAAGGTGTAGGTGTATGGTCATTACGGAGTAATACATGATCACGTGATGGGTTTGCACCACTGGTAGTTAAGGATTTTTCTAACCCATTTTACTAATATTTATGAGTCAGAGTGTGTAATGGTTAAAACTACAATGGAGGCTATGCATAAAAGCAGACCAATGCATGTGCAATTATTGTCGTACATTGCCTTTATGCCTAAGTGGCTGCAGACAGGCACAGGGTGCAAGGATTCATGACCCCCAGGTACTTGCAGGGCACCTGTCTGCAGCCCTGCCCCTGGTATGCAGGACTGCATGGCCAGACAGATGTGGACCAGTGGACCCAGTCAAGCATCCAGTCAGATGCCCGTCCTGAGACCTGAACTGGATCCCTTGTGCCACAGGTGTAGGGGAGTGTGGGAAGGTGCAGGACTGGGATGTGTAAAAGTATGGTCACTCACCCAAATGGCTGCCTCCAGCCCACCTTTGCAGCCTGGTGGCTTGGGCAGCAGTTTACAGGGGGATCCTGTTGCCATTGCATTCTGCCAGTAGCTGTTGGGTACGTACACACATCAGGGTCCCCATTGCATAAAATTTTCCAGCATAAATTTGTCACTTTTATGCATAGCCCCCATTACAATTTCGACCACTGGGGAGCAAAGTATAGTAAATTAAAAAAAAGTTTGATGATTTCCAGCTGTGGTTGAACATAGTACCATGGTCAGATCCTGATTCATATTTTGCAGAGACAATATTCCAATTACCTGCCCATGTCCAGTACAAGCAATACTCTTCCCCCTTTCCAAGGAAACTGGACACATGGCATCATGCTATCCACTTCAAACAATCATTTGACAGACCAGTTTAGAATTTGGAAGGGAGGGCCATATATATTTGTGGGGTATGCAATAATCTGATTCAAAATATGCAGTTTATCATCATTTATGAGGAGGCAGGACTTTGAAAACTCACTTGTGGCTCTGCCACTCATGAGATATGGTCCTGCCCCATTACATATGAAGATAAACTGGATACTGGGCTCTATGCACAAAGCCTATGTCTGTATATTGGGCTCTGTGCTGGAGAATTTTACTTTGGTTGCCTGATTGTTTTTTTGTGGGAGCAGGGGGCAGCAACATAACTTCCACCCGCCTTCCCCTCAACCCACCCACCCCTGTGCTCACCCTACCTTTATAGGTACAGTACCTGAGTCACACAACTTCCTGCCTTTTCTTAAGGTGGTACCTGAGTCATGCAACTTCCTGCATTTTCATGAGGGGAAACAGCCCACTTCTCTACATAACACTACATAACCCAGCTACTTGACATTTATTAGGGAGGGGCCACATTGCAATAGGTGGATAGTACAGCCAGCTGCAGACACTAGCTGACCCTGGTCATCCCTGTAATTTGTGGGTAGATAACAAAAGATAAAAGAAATTAAAAAAAACTGGAACTAGAAACAGGTGATGTAATTGTGTTAGGATACAGCCAATGGACTCATCTATCCTATATAAGGCAGTGCAGACTAGGGGGATCCAGCACAGAAATTAGGAATACCTATACGGGGACTAGAAGAATAACAATGTGGCACACTAGCGAAGGTTACAATAGGGTGGCATTACTGCTGCAGGAGAGGGGTTGGTGGCAGGGGAAAGGGGACTGGTTCTGGGGGCAGGAGTACCATAAACAATCCAGGATGGAAAGAATCATGGGTTGCAATGTATGTGAGGCAGCTATCTGGATGGACACATTATGGAAGCTAGAGGAGTGTCCAATTTGTCACAGGCTGAGGAGTCTGGAAGCAGACGTATAGTGGCTAGGAAGGGAGTTAGCAAGGACTGGGGGATGGAGAGAGTGAACTGGTACAGGATGGCCACCTCCTTAGGGAATCAGGAGCACAGAACCACTGGAAACAAAGAAGATAGGGAACAGAGTTAACAATTACAGAATCAGCAAAGGGAAATCTATGGCTAACACAAGGAAGGAGAAGCGAACAGTAGAAGTGCTGAGTCCAGCAATAGGTTCACTTTGCTGGCCTCAGTGGTGGATAATGAAGGAAGTGCTGCTCTCTGACTGGCAGCAGGAGGAAGATGGGGTAATGCAAGCCCAAAGGGCAACACTCGGACAGACAATGGGCACACGGGAAGGGGAAGCAGGGGGGAAAAGTGATAAGGGTGAAAGGGAAGGCAAGGGTGATGAGGCAGAGGAGGGAGAAGGGGAAAGGGGGCCTGGTGAGGTAGTGAAGGAGGATGATGTGAGGAGGTCATTGGGAGAGGGGGCAAGTCAGATAAGAGAAGTAATAGGGGAAGGGGCAGGATTAGGGTAGAGGCTGGGGCAAAGGAGAGGGGATAAATCAGCCAGTATGGGTAGGGGCTTAGCAGAGGGGTCAGAGCAAGCCATGAATATGCAGGACAGGGTGGGTTCTGAAAGCAGCAAGGAAGGTAGGATGGTGTGTGCACAAAAAGGTGAGGGGGTGCGGTCTTAGTGATGGGTGATTCAATCCTAAAAGAAGTCAGATGGGGAAGCAAAGGGGAGCGGCATAGT
Source organism: Neoceratodus forsteri (assembly GCA_016271365.2). Lineage (NCBI taxonomy): Eukaryota > Metazoa > Chordata > Ceratodontiformes > Ceratodontidae > Neoceratodus > Neoceratodus forsteri. Next base: position 1,207,346,299 of record CM057453.1, on the reverse strand, counting down.
CAAATATGGGTGGAATAAGTATCTGGTCTGATAGCGGATAAGGCAGGACAGTCTATTCTCAAGTGTGCAAGACAAGGAAGGGAGAAACTGCATGCAGTGGTGCACTTGGGTGCAAATGACTTGGCGAGTAGCACAGTTGGGTTGGTAAGGAAGAGATTTGAGGAACTGGGAAAGTTGTGTGAAAAGGTAGGAAGATCAGTGGCTTTCTCAGAAGTGCTCCCAGTACCTGGGGCAAGCACAGAGAGGAAAGGAAGGATAGAAGAGTTCAACACTTGGCTGGGAGAGTGGTGTTGAGCCAAATGGTATGGGCTAGTGGGAGGCTGGGGTAACATCTGGGACAACAGTGACCTGTTCACAGAGGACAGGATACATTTGAGTAAGGTGGGGCAGGGGGTATTAACGCAGAGGCTTGGGGACTACATAGCAACTAAAGTGGATTTAAACTAGGTCTGGGGGGAGGTGAATGAGCAGCAGGAATGCAGAGCCACCAGAGAGGGGAGCCAAACAAGCTTACTGCCCAAGCTAGAAAGGATAGTATCAGGGAGGGACCGCAAGGATGGGTTAAGAATAAAGAGAAATGGGTTAAGAAAGGGAAGGGAACAAGCTGGAGGGTTGTCTCTCTGGATGCAAGAAGCCTGGGGAACAAAGCTGCTGAGTTACAGGCTCTCCTAGCAGTGGGTGTGGTGGACATTGCAGCCATGACAGAGACATGGGTCACCCAATACCAGGATTGAGATCTGATGATCCCAGGGTATAGGATGTACAGAAAGGATAGGGACAAGGGGAAAGGGGATGGGGTGGCAATTTATGTAAGGGAAGGGATAAGGTGTGTAAGAGAAGAGGGGGAGGAGGGTAGGACTGAGGCATTATGGATGCAGTTCCAGGATTCAAAAAGTAGGATACTTAGGATGGGAGTGATGCACAGGCCACCAGCTGAGGCTGAGGACTTGGACAGGGAATTAGTGGAGCAGATCAGGAGGGTCTGTGGGAAGGGGAACACAGCGACTGTGGAGGACTTTAATCTACCAATAGTGGGTTGGAACACCCCAGCCACCTCGAGTGCAAGGGAACAGGTCCTACTGGATGCATTCAAGGACAGCTTCCTGGCACAGATTGTTAACTAGCTGACTTGGTTGGGAAAAACTCTAGACCTAGTACTGTCTAATGGGAAGGTTAGATCCAGAACCAAATTATTTGATACCTTTTAATGGACCAACATAGATGTAACAACAAGAACAGAGTGCTCTAGCTTTTGGACCAACAAGTCCTTCGTCAGAAGCGTAATGACAGTTATTTAGAAAAACAATACTTTTAACAACTAGATCATGCAGAAAAAAAACAGAAAAAGTCCCCAATGGTTTAAAATATTAATTTAAAAAAAACAGAAGATCATGTTAGAGAAGCTTAACAGTACCATGTTACCTTCAGCTATGAGTGTCACTAAGTGAATAAGAATGCAATTACCAAAAAATAACCCCCACCTAGATTAAAAACATACCAAGATTGTTTTAGGATTCCAAGAAGTTTCAATGTATGTATTACAGACAAGAAATTACCATTAAAGCTGTCTTAAAAAGATTGGCACACACTGTATGATGTGTAAATCTTAGCTGGACCCATTACCCAGCTATACTCTCCAGCTAGATATTATGCCCTATAAACTTCAAAAGCCTGTAGTGTAGTAACAGGACTTTATAAATGAAAATATAACTATAAATTCACAGTATTAGTGTCAAACAAAAAACTCTTGTCAAGGACAACCAAGGAATGAAGACTATGCAGAACAATATGTACTGATGTCAATAAATTCTCAGTTTATAACAACTTGATGTGCTGAAAGTGCCTAAGGAATCTGAATAAGAGATAAAAATGTAATTCTCTCCTCCTCTTCACACTCACAACACACCCTACCCCACCCCACATCTCCATAATGTGGGGGGATAACTAGTTTTAAGGAGACACACACACACATATGCACACACACAAACACACACATTCCTAATGCATCTTCATTCACATCAGTCACTGCAATTGCTCCCCAAAGGAATTCAACTTGCCATGAAATCCCAAGTAAAAGGGATCATGTATCCTTATATCTACAGAGCAAAAATGTGACACTATTTAATCTTATTCCTATCTGCATAGTAACATCTCCAAGGATTCTGAATAGAACCACAATGAAATAAAACTGACACCCTCCCCATGGTAAAGTAACTAGAAGTAAATATAAAGCATGAGGGTAAGATAAGCATCCGAACATACCTACATTTCCACAAATCACTACAATATTTGTCAAATGTAAATAGATCTGGCAAGGACCCCCAATGCAAATGAGATCGCACACCCCAATATGTTCAGAGTGAAAAAAATGTGACAGTCTATAATAATCCTGCTGTATGTACAGTAACAGGCTAGAGAATCTGAATATGGTGGAATAGAATCAACCCCACTCCTGGGTGAAGGTAAATAGTAAGGAGGAATTAATATTTATTAAGTGTGTGAAGTAAGAATAATAACACACTGTAACTCCATGTATCTAAATAGAAGCCTACCTCAATGTGACAGCAAGTCCCACAACTGCTATATTCTCGTACCTACCAACACACACACACACACACACACACACACACCCACACCCACACACCCACATGTACCGAAGTCCTATAAGTCTGAAGAAGAAAAGGCCTGTGAATGTTAGATTCTGTAATGTCCCATGAAACCCAGATCTATGTTCATCCCATCTGCTACCATATTGAGATGTAAAATAAGTTTAATCTCAAAGCTCATCTCTGTTGTGTGTTTTTGAGATTTCCTTTTAAGACCATTACTGACATATCCAAAATTGAGTGGTCAGGCTGGGAGAAGTGTTGCCCTACTGGTTTTTCAGTCTTCTTTTTTTTAACAGTATGTCTGTGTGAGTTCATCCTAGTGTGGCGCTATTGGCTTTTCTCTCCAACATAACCTTTTCATGGGCATCTCTTGCACTGAATGAAATAAATAACATGTTGTGATGTACATGCATAACTCTCATGTACCTTGAATTGTCTGTTTTGTGATGTAGCCACAAAGTCCAAGGTGGAAATGAGCTCACATGTCTTACAGGTGTGTTGATTGCAGGGTCATGTGCCATTTTGTGTCATGGTATTCTGTTCTAGCAAAAGCTTGTTCCTAGTAATCATGTTGGCTAAATTTGGTGGTTTTTTAAAAGATAGTAGTGGTAGTTCCTTAAAAAATGCAATTAAGAGTCTCATCCTCACTAAATATTGGGTGGAGGTCATTAATAATCTTATGCAGAAGTTCAAGGTCTGGATGATATGTGACTACTAAGTGTATTCTGTCTGTAGTTGTCTTTTCTTTATACTGAAGTAGTTGTTGTCTTGGTACTTGCGTTGCACATTCTGTTGTCCTATCAATTTCTCTGGAAGAGTGTCCCTGCTCAATAAAGGTGTTTTTCAACATAGCTAAATGTGTATCTCTGTCATCCTCATTTGAACAAATATGGTGACATCGGAGTGCTTGACTACATGACAGATCTTTTTTTGTGTAGTTTGGGTGATTATCTTTCTTGTGCAGGTATCTCTGTCTGTCTGTTGGCTTCCTGCAAATACATGTACTGTATGTTAGGTTCCATTATTTTTTTTATTTGATATACTTTATTCAAGTTTTGTAACAATACAATACATCCATGGATGCCTTGTAAAGACTGAGGAGATAGTACACATGTATAAAACAATATTGTGGACATAAGCCCTCAATCAAGCCATTGTAGGATAAAGTTGCTACAATTCCCCCATAACCGACCCTATCAATTATCCCTCCCACAGTCAATCCCCATAACAAAATACAGAAATTATATCTACATCAGTAAACTGTGTATACATGCAGACTAAATCTAGGGTACTCTAGGGCTTCCAGACTGTAAGTAAGGCTTCCAGATAAACCCATCAGTCTAAATAAGCCAGATTTGTGTAGTTAGCATGGCTATATGCTTTTCAAGTTGTAGGGTTAATAAAACCTCTCTATGCCATTCTAAGACTGATGGCAATGAGTCATCTTTCCAGTGTCTCATAATAATTAATTTAGCAACTGCTGAAATGAGGGCTATGTGGGCTTTTCTACACTTAATAGTTCCTGAGGGGAAACTATTAAGCAGACAAATTTCAGGGATAAATAAAGATTGCAAACCTAATAATGGATCTAATGTGTTTTGAATATTTTACCAAAATCATGTAACTTTTGAGCAGGACAATAACACATGGTAAAGGTCACCCAGGGATTCATTACACCTTTGACACAGAGGAGATGGAAGCCTTCCCATTTTGTGCAATCTGTCAGGGGAAAAATATAGATTATGCATCACATTATATTGCACCAACTGGAGTCTATCTTGTTTGATAAATCTATATGTGTTGCCCCAAATACGGTGCCACACTAGTACTTCCATGGGTAAAGATAACTTATTCACCCAATAATAAGAAACATCTTTAGGTAAGCAGTGATCAAGGGTCTGCAATTCCTTATGTACCATATATATTGCATGGGGCTGATTTGCCACCAAAAGTATTGGATATAATTCAATATCAGGAAAAGAAGTATTAGCAATTCGGCCATGAAAAGACAAGATAACTTGTCAGTTTTGCCAGTATTTAAAAGGATTAACATCCTGTATTTTAAAGGTGTGGCAAAATTGTAAAAAGAAAAGGTCTTTACCTTCAGGAGCCAAATCACGCAATTTCAAGTTATGCAAGGGGGCCCAAAAAAGAGGGGAATTAGGAGCTTGAGCAATTTGAAAATTTGGGTTATCAATCAGGGGTTGCTCTAAAGATGTGTACCAATTAATATTAAAATTATTTTGTACCTGGAATAACACTTTAAGGGACCAACCAATTGGTGTGTTTCTAAGGGCCTTAGGTAACAGCAAAGGAGGGGAGTATAGTAATGCAGGTAAATTACAGTGATGAATTTCTGCATAACTGTCTCAACATCCAACCAAAGGGGTTTAAAAAAACCAGGAATCCTTTGGCCAGGTGTCAATATCCAATGGACAAGTTTCCTTATGTGAGTAGCACAGTAGTAAGTAAAAAAGGAAGGAGGAGAAAGGCCTCCTTGTAGCTTCGGTGCAGTGAGCTTGAAAAATGCTCGCTGGACTTTCTTCCCTTTCCATAGGTACTGATTAATTAAGGTTTGTAATTCAGCAAACCAACGCTTTGGAAGAAAAATACCCAACATATTTAGAGGGTAAAGAATGTGAGGTAAAACATTCATTTTAATGGTTGCTATTCTACCCCACAGGGAAATTGGCAATGTGCCCATCTTGCCAAATCTATCCTGATAGTTGTCATTAAAGTAGAGAAGTTTTCTTTTACTATAGATGGTATTTCTCTAAAAATCTTCAGTCTTAAATATGGCAAGGACTTTGATTCCCAGACCAACTCAGATCCCTCAATATCAGATGGTGAGGATTTGCTATTCATTGGGAAAACATTAGTTTTTGAGGGATTAAGCTTGTAAAAAGAAACTTTGGATAAAAGGCCAATTTCTCTGAGGAGGGCAGGGATACCACAGGCCAGGTTTTCTAGGTGTAATAATAGGTCATCTGCATAAGCAGAGATAAGATGATGAGAGGTACCTACTGGTATGCCCTGTAAATCTAGTGAAGAAATTAATTTCCAGATGAAGGACTCTAAATATGTATTAAAAAGTAGAGGAGATAGGGGACAGCTTTGTTTGGTGCCACGTTGCAATGGGAAGGAATCAGATAGGAGGCCATTACACCAGACACAGGCTGTAGGTGCATTATTAAGTTGTTGCACCCAACTAATAAAACTGTTAGGGAGACCGAGTCTATCCAAGACCATGAATAGAAAGTCCCAGGAGACTCGGTCGAATGCTTTTTCAGCAACTAGTGAAATCAAAGCAGAAGGTATATTGGAATGACTAGACAGGGAGAGTAAATGTAGTAAGTGATGGATATGGTCACTGGAATTTCTACTGGCCATAAATCCTACTTGTTCAGGGCCAATTAAATTGCTCATAAGGAGACTCAACCTGTTAGCAAGGACTTTTGCCAATATCTTAACATCGGTGTTTAAAAGTGATACAGGATGGTAATTTTCTGGACGTTGGGGGTCTCTGCCAGGTTTGGGTATAAGGGTGATAATAGCTTCTTGGAAATGTTGTTCTTAGAAGCCATTAGAAAACTAATAGTTGTATACTTCAGTCAAAAAAGGGTCTAAATCTGCCGAGCAAGATTTAAACAGATTATTTGTGGGACCATCAGGGCCTGGGGATTTATCTAGAGGGAGTTGGCGGATGACATTTTCCACCTCTATAACTTGAACAAAAGTTCACAGGAGAGCTGTTACATCAGGAGTAAGACTCGGGAGATCAATTAGGTCTAGGTAATTATTTATGTCATCCTGAGTAGCAATGTCCCCTCCAGAAACAGAATATGAGTCCTGAAAATAGGACTTAAAATGAGCAGCAATTTGTTGGGGATGAGTGATTATGGGGCCATTATTTGTTGTTTGTAGAGTATGTATACTATGGTTTGCTTCTGCCTGTTTAATTCAGATAGCGAGCAATTTGCCCACCCTTTCACCTGACTCTAAATATTTAAGTTTGGTTCTCTTCAGTGCTAATTCTGCTTTCTGAGACATGAGATCATAAAATTTAGCACCTAAAGTGTGCAATTTAGCCCAGTCTTCCTCAAGGGAATAGCAGCTAATGTTTCTTTCGGTAGATTTGATGTCAAGTAGCAGGCCATCAGTTTTAGTTTTAAACTGTTGGGCCCTTTTGGAAGCGAGGCGAATACATTCACCATGCAATGCACATTTGAGGGTCGCCCATACTATATCAAGCCTTGCAACTGAACCTTTGTTGGTTTTAAGGAATTGGGAAACAAAGTCCTTAACATGCAATAGGGTGGTTTGAAATTTGAGCAATTGATTATTTAGGCAACACAAGGAATCCCTTCATATACCAGGGCCTAACAGGTAAGCAAGAGAGACAGGCAAATGATCTGAAATTACTTTAGCATGAATTTTGCTTTCAAGTATTCCTGGAAGGAGGAAAGGGGCTAATCAGAAAGTAATCAAGCCTAGAACAGGTACAGTGGGTAGAAGGAAAACATCTATAAGTTTTTTTTCTGTGGGGTGTAGTATTCTCCATGTATTCACCAACCCTGCTCCATTAATAAGGTCTTTCAGGGCCCTTTGAGCTGGAGAAATTCCAACTCTTCTGGTGTCAGATCTATCCAATTGGAGTTGTAGCATTAAGTTTCAGCCCCCCCCCCCCAGGAATATAGCCTCATGCATAAAAGAGGTGACCAAGTTAAGTAGGTGTAAGAAAAATTATGGTGACTCTATATTAGGGCCATAAACAGACCCCAACAAGATTGGCTGGGACTGAAGCACACCATGCAATAACATATATCTGCCTTTTATGTCCCATATCTCTTGCACCAATTTGAAGAAAACTGTTTTGGTGATTAGTATGGCCACCTCCCCCGGTTGGTGGAAATGCCAGCTCCATAGGCTTGCCCTATTCAATTCCTACAGAGCAGAGGTGTGTCCTTCTCTCTTTAAATGCATTTCTTGTAGGCATGTAATTCCAATGTGAAGGTGGGATAGGAGTCTCAAAATAACTTGTCATTTACACCTATCTCTGGCATCATGAATATTCCAGGTTATAACACAATATGGACCCTCCATTATCGCATATCAAGATGAAACAATGCCAAGGGAAATTGTTCTAAGAGGTTTTGGCTTGAACATTTAACAATTAACCAACTACAGTCTGAAAAAAGGACATTTGGCATGTCCCCATCTCTTTAATTTGCTATTGATTTTCCCCATCAAACTATTAACTCCCCAATTAGTTCTTCAATCACAAATAAACAAACAAACAAAAAAAATTACTAAGCAAATATCCCCAGTTCTACCAACCATACTAACAAAATATATTGCCAGGTGATGTTAATTTGCAGCCCTGTGATACAACATTCCCCGCTCCCCCACATTTCCCCCCAAAATAGCTTATATAATTATTGGCATTATTAAATCAAAAAATTGTATTTAGAAAATTATCCACCTGGGAGTAACATTGCTCAATGATGCCATTAGTAACTCCAGCAAAAAAATCAAGGCATAGAAATGATGTTCAGCATCTAAAAATAATTATAGGATGGCATACATAATAAACAAGTATAAACTAATGCAATAAGTCTATGATCTCCATAGCTACAAAGTCCAAACAGTATGTATAATTGAACTGAGGACATTCGTTAATAACACAAACATATCCTCTTACTAATGCAAACAAAAATAGTTAGAGACCCATCGAAGGGGTGGAAAAGGCATGAAAAGTCCTCTTGCTCATAATGTGAGTGGGAACAAACAAAATAAAATCCAAGTGATTAGGTAGATGCTGGTAAGTGTATCCAATCATAGCCATATGCACAGTCAAAGGTTTTCAAGCGCATTTGGAAAAATAATCCCTCGGTCGAACTGGTCTCTGAGAGTTCACCATGACCAGTAAAAAAATCCTCAGAACCATGCTCGGGTCCTTTAACCATGCCATATTAATAGGTCAAAGGATAAACTTTAGCCACCAGATATAAAGCCCATTCACTTAAACAGATCAGGTAAGAGCTTCTTAAGTTCCAGTTGTGATTGATCCTGTGTGTCAAACGCATGCAACTGACCGCTGATTGTCACCTGCAGAATGGCTGAGTATCGAACCTGGAACTGTTTCCCAGCCTCTATTAGTTTAGAAACAAGGGGAAACAGCTCTTGTCTCTTCATTTTGACCGACTGAGGTAGGTCTTGGGTGACACGCATTTTCCAACCCTCCCATTGCACCTCTTGCAGGGTTTTGACGTGAGCCAAGATGTGTTGCTTATCCAGAAAGTTAAGCAATCTAAAACTTAGTGGCCTAAGAGGTGAACTGGGGGGTGGCATAGGATATAATTCTCTGTGAGCTCTTTCAATGGTATAGGTAGGGCCATTCAGCAATGGTCCAGCTATCTTTTCACAAAGTTTTTGTAGAAATAGAATCGGGGCATTGCATTCCTCCCTTTTGGGGATTCCGAGAATAAGCAGGTTATTTTGTCAGCTTCTGCCATCAAGATCCTCTAGTTTCTCCTCCATTTTTTGAGCCTTTTTGTTACATTGCTACAATTTAAATCAGTTTTATCTTGCCTCTTTTCCAGAGAAGTAATTCTTGCTTGTAAATCAGAGACTCGTATTGACAAAGAGTCCATCGAAGAGTGCACCTGATGTAGCTCTTCAGATATGGCTGCAATGGAGCTTTGGAGTGGCTGCATTATCTCCAGGAAGCATTCCTCTGTAAGGATTGATGACCCCACTGGAGATTTGCTACTAGAGGCTGGCTGCTGTTTAGGCCACTTACCAGCCTTGCCTTTCTCCGGGGTAGGAGAAGGCAAGTGCCGAGGAGGAGCTTTGCACATAAATGCCTCCATATTTTTAGGTATTCCTCTCTCACACAGTTGTAGGAGTAATATAGAACTCTTCCAAAGGTGGAATTCAGTTTCAGAAAGTTGATTTGCAGTGGAAATAGACAGGAGGAATGTGGAGCGGTAGGAGCTAGGTGTTGCTCGTTAGGCTGCCATCACGTGACCGTAAGGTTCCATCCTTAATAGTGACTGTGGTGTCCAGAAAATTAGCTTTTTCTCATAATCTATCAATATATTTCAAGATATGAGTGGCTATGGGAGGACCCTATAAGCTCATAAATTGGAACATTAAAGGACAAGATGGAAAGAAATGCATAAAGGTATTAAAGCACCTTGCATACCTACGGATGGGAATTGCATGCATACAAGACACTTACTTGTAGAGAGAAGCTATATCTCTTTTTAAAAGGGACTAGGTAGGGCAAGTGTTTGACGCAGGAGTCTCTTCCAAACGAGGAGGCAGTGTTATCCTTATTACAAAATCTGTCCCCTTTGTCGCATTACAGTAATGGCGGGACCCTTTGGGACAATACATAATAATTAAAGGTACTCTGGAATCCTTCTCAATATTAATAGGATCAATCTATGGCCCAAATTTGGATTCACCCCTTTTTTCACTCAACTACTCTCCCTCATAGCCTTTGCTTCCACTATACCGACCTTTTTAGGAGAGGACTGGAATCTGGTCCCCCAGACAGAGCTCAACCACTCAGACACCAAAAGATGTGTACTGTTCCCTGCACAACAGGCCCTACATGACCTTATTGCTGGAGCAGGCCTAATCATTGTCTGGTGGACTCTGCATCCTTCAGATAGATCATACTCGTACTATTCTCCTCCACATGATACACTATGTAGAATTGATTACTGGCTAATAAGTGCCTCTTGTCTCCCAGGTATTATAGAAGTAGCTATTTATTCTAGAGTAATCTCTGACCATGCCCCAGTTAGTGTCCTTCATCTTATGGGTCCCGGAGTACGTAGAGATTCTTTGTAGCATTTAAATACTCAACTACTCAAGCTTTCTGATACATTATCCATATGTTCAAGGATTTATTTCTGCTTTTCTAGATATTAACTTGGGCTCAGTAGAGAGAGAATTGATACAGTTTGGACAGCCCTCAAGTGTGCCCTCCGGGAGACTTTATACGTATCTCGTCCACGAGAGCCCACAAGAGCAAGCTCCTCTTGGACGCCCTCCTGAGTGAGATCAACTCCAAAGAAGCTTTCTTTCACCGCCTTTCCCCAGAATCAGAATGGGCTGTGCTCCATCGTTTGCAAGTAAGGTTCTCTGACCTTATGGCACAGAAAGCAGAGCTTGCCATTCATCGCACAAGATTGAAGTATCTTGAGTCCGGAGAAAAAACTGGGAAGCTTCTTGCTCTTAGGCTGAGACAGGCAGATTCTGAGAAACATATTGCCAGCCTGAGAGTGGCTCCTGGTAAGCCTCTAGTTTCTCACCCCAGAGACATTGCCACAATTTTTGGTGAATATTATAGTAAACTCTACTCATTGGAGGACCCCCCCCCCGTCACTGATCAGAACATCAGGGAATATCTTCATTCAGTGAATGTCCCTGTACTCCCCTTAGGCCTTACCAAGCATCTCAGAGCCCTGTTTCTCTCTCTGAGGTTCTCCAGGCTATTAAACAACTGCCTCAAGATAAAACCCCTGACCAGATGGCATCTCAAATAACTTATACAAAGCCTCCCTTCCCCAGTTTTTTCCACTACTAGTAGAAGTATTTAACCTATGGTTTTCCCAGGGAATTCAGGATTCTAGTTTTCTAACTGCCCTGATTACTTTGATTCCCAAACCAGGGAAGGACCCACACTACCCTGAGAAATATCACCCAATTTCCCTGCTGAACACAGATGTTAGGATTCTAGCTAAAATTCTTACCAATCGTCTTTCACCGGTTATGGCTGAAGTCATTGGTAGGGAACATGTGGGTTTTATGGCAGGAAGGATGCCCGGGGATCACATGCGGAAAATACTTTGCCTCATTTTGGCATCGAGGGAGTACAGGACCCCTTCAGTCTTGGTCTCCTTGGATGCTGACAAGGCTTTTGACTGGTTCTCTTTGCAATTTATTTTCACCTCCCTAAATCATTTTAGAATCCCAGATGACTTTATCAGGTGGGTTCAAGTTCTATATACCTTCCCCTCAGCCCAAGGTTGGAGCAATGGATGTCTCTCTGACTCCCTCCCTTTGAAAAGAGGCACAAGGCAGGGATTCCCCCTCACTACCCTACTTTTCAACTTTTACTTGGAACCTCTGATCAGGAAGATTCTTGCCACACTGGATATTAGAGGTATCCAAACAGAGGAGAAGGGTTATGCCCTATCTGATTATGCAGACAACTTGCTCCTCCATATTGAAGAGCTGAAAACATCGAATCCTGCCCTCAAGCAGGTGTTAGATGCTTTTTCCACAGTATCACATTACAAGTTGAACTTATCCAAGACATAGATGTTTCCCTTAATGTTTACTGTACCAAGACTAGTTGTGACAGAGTCAGATTTTTCTTGGAACCTAAAGCCCTTGTTTATCTTGGGATCAGTGTCACTAGAGATATACCTTCCATGAATAAAAATTATTTTACTAACTTGGTGTAGGTGATACAGGCAAATCTGGAGTATTGGGGAGCCTTGCCCCTCTCTGTTTGGGGATGGGTAAATATCCTCAAAATGAATATTTTACCAAGACTGCTCTATCCATTGGGTATGCTGGCATTTTTCTTTCCCAAAACCTGGTTCATGAAGTTGCAGAGGCTCTTTAACTCCTTCCTGTGGAAGGGTAAGGCAGTGCGATGTGCATACTATAAACTAACAGCCCCTAAACTAGAAGGTGGCCTGGCCCTTCCTTTCCTTTTTAAATACTATTGCACCCAACACATTAGTAAAATAGCTCTCTGGCTTAAAGGAGACCTACAAATGCAGAGAGGCACTTACCTTCCTCTCTGGCTGGATATAGAGAAGGACCTAATTTATAGGTTTGCCAGTTCGCTCTCTGCCCTAGCATACTTAGCTACCTCTCATCTCCCTCATCCACTCAGAACTTCTCCCATAGCATGGTTTCTGAAGTCCATGCAACAAATGCAAAGAGTCCTGCTGGAGGACTGGCATCACTCACCCTCTCAGCCTATTTGCTCCAATTTACATTTTCTGATTGGAGGTCGTCCCATTCCGCCCACCTTTCTTCCTGCATTGAAGTATGCTACTCTGGCGAATCTCCTCTCAGAACAAGAACTTACCCCATTTACCAACCTTCAATCCCAGTTTCATTTTGAAACCACAGACATCTTTAAGTATATGCAAATCAGACATTCAATCCTCTCTTTTCTAGGCACGACAACTCGTCTTTCTGGTCCTCCAGTGGGGCAAATGCAGATATTCCAAGAAGCTACCCAACCACATGCAATTTCTAGTGTTTATAAACAACTACTGGCAGCAGACCCCAGACTACCCCAAGGGGTTTGTTACTACTGGGTCCAGGAGCTCTCCCTTCCATCAGACAATGCATTTGGGCAAAAGGTGTGTAGCACTATATATGTATATATTGAACAAGACAGGTTATGCTTGACCCAGTTTAATATTATGCATAATTTGCATTATACCCCATTAAGGTTTCATAAAATGGGGTGAAACTCTTTCCCAGTTTGCCCCCAATGTAAACTAGCCTCTGGATCACTATATCATTTACTCTGGGACTTCCCCTGCATTCAGGTTTTTTGGAATTCTATTAAACATCTCATGGATCCACTCCTAGGGCTTGAACCTCTCTTTACCCTGGAATGCTGCTTACTGACTGTATTTCCCCATGGAACACCCAAAATAAGGAAAGGCCACCTATCCCTAGTGGTGGCAGTAGCAAAATTGGTCATGTTCAGACATTGGGTTGAGGATTCCCTGCCCTCAACTATGGAATGGTACCGAGAAATTCACTTGGCCATACAATTGGAGAAAGACATCTACAATATACGACAGAGGCCTTAGACATACCAGAAGGTTTGGGAATCCTTGATGAGGCAGCTGGTGCTATGGAGACCATAGGCAAAGATGATCCCCCACTTGATAATCTGTATTAGTGTTCATGCTTCACAGAGGAGGGAGGGAGTGGAGGGAGGTGGGGGGTTTGGGAAGGTAGTTTGTATTTTATGTGTTTTGTTTAGTGTTGAATATCTCCCTATTGCACTTGCAGTATTTCCATTTACTGACATGCGATTGTATTCTTTCTCTTATATGCTGCTGCTTGTGATAAAGAATAATAAAGTATATTGAATTACACAGAAAATTAACATTGGTGGTAGAATACCCAGGGTAAACTTTATAGTAGTGTGAAGGTTATTAAGTTCTTGATGAAAATCTTTAGGTGCATATGTGCCCTCCATCCAAATAATAAATCATCACTGTAATCAAAATAAGCTAGTGGTTTGTGGGGACAGTGTCTTAAAAAGTCCTCCTCCAAGTCTGCCATAAAGAGGTCAGCATACTGTGGAACCATCTTGGTGCCTATTGCTGTTCCCATAGTTTGAATATAATATTTACCATTGAAGTTGAAGTTATGTATCAAAATGAATTCCATAAGTTTCCCCATCACTTCAGGGTTGACTTTTTGTTCTAGTCCTTTGTCCTTTATGTATTTAAGGCAGGCTGAAATGCCATCTGTGTGTGGAATATTAGTGTACAGGGATGTTACATCCATCGTCACTAAAGTGGTAACAAGTGGCAAGTCCTTATAACCAGAGAATACAAGCAAAAAGTGCATAGTGTCATGGATATAACTGTCTCTTTCCATAACCAGTGGTTTCAAAATGGTTTCTACAAACCCTGAGATACCCTCAGCCAGGGTACCATACCAGAGACTATGGTCTTTCTGGATTGCCAGGTTTATGTATTTTAGGCAGCATGTAGAATGTCCCTGGCCTGGGTTCAGCAGGGATGAGGTCAGTTAGATTTCTTTTGGACATGGTCTGGAAAAGTTCCAATTAAGTCATGTAGTTCTTTTTTATATTTTGTAGTGGGGTCACTCTCTAGTCCTCTCTAGTAGGTAAGATCAATTAGCTGTCTGTTAGCTTCATTAATATAATCCTCTCTGTTTAAGATCTCCACTGCAGAGTTTTTATCAGCTTTTTTCATGACAATGTTGTGGTTTGATTTCAGTGTCCATATAGCTCTCCGTTCCAGTGAAGAAAGGTTATAACGGGCCTGTTTTTGCCTAGTAAGGATCTGACCACTGACTTGTTAGCAGAAACAATGAATGTAATTGTCTAGTTTTTTGTTACACCCACTTGAGGGGATAAATTCAGATTTATTTTTGTTATCCATTAAATTATTACTGATTGCAATGTTTTCACTACCAGTGATTTCTTCCTTGCCATGAAAGAATTATTTAAGTCTCAATCTGCAGAAGTATTCCTCCAATTCACCACAAAGCTGTATTTTGTCCAGTGGTTTTGCTGGGCAGAAAGAGAGGCCCTTTGAAAGTACATTTAGTTCTCCACTAGTCAGTGTGTAGTTGGACAAATTAACGACTAAAAGGTGCCCTTCTGTGTTGTGTTACTGTTCAGTTACTCCATTATGTTCTGCGTGGTTGTTAGGAAGTATGGCATGTTGAAAGGCATCCAGTTTCCTATTTTTCATAAGCGTGGCTTTTCTTAAGGACCAGGTCCATTGGCAGTTAATGTGTATCTCTTGTAAGATGTCCTGAATAGGTTCCCCAGACATCCTCTCCAGTGTGGTAACAGTGTTAGCAAACTCTTTGTCCAGAATCACTTTCTTGGCATATGACGTGCAAATCCTGTGATTTCTTAATTTCTCAGAGATCCTACAACAGAGTTGTTTCCATATATAGAATTATCTGTGTTTTTTAATGGATTCCAAATAGTAAGACCTTTAAGGATTATGTTTATCCTCTTGCACTGGCTTAGAAAATAGATGTCACTGTCTAACTGTGCCAGTTTCACCTTGATGTCATGTAATTGCCATATTCTATGGTGAATTCCACTATCTTCCATGTTGAAATCTAGATTCAGTGTTTGCCATATTGGTCCTTGTAAGAACAGATCCAGAACCAAATAACAAGAACAGAATGCTCTAACTTTCGGACCAACAAGTCCTTCATTGGAAGCATAGTGACACTTATTTAGAAAAAACAATATTTTTAACAGCTAGATCATGCAGAAAAAAACATGAAAAAATCGCCATTGGTTTAAAATACTCATTTAAAAAAAACAGAAGATGATGTCAGAGAAGCCCAACAGTACCATGTTACCTTCAGCTGGGAGGGTCCCAGGGTCAAAGGTGCTTGGTGCAGAACACATACAAATAATTCCACTGCATTTAAATTCAATTGACATGAGATAACACTACTTGAGCAGATGACTCTTAAATCAAGCTATGAATGCCACAATGTGAATAAGAATGCAATTACTGAAAAACAACCCCACCAAGATTCAAAACATACTAAGATTGTCTTAGGACTCCAAGACATTTCAATGTATGTATTACAGACAAGAAATTACCAGTAAAACTGTTTTACAAAGATCGATACACACTGTAGGATGTGTAAAACTTAGCTGGACCCATTACCCAGCTATACTCTTCAGCTAGATATTATGCCCCATAAACTTCAAAAGCCTCTAGTGTAGTAGCAGGACTTTATGAATGATATTATAACTATAAATTCACAGTATTATTGTCAAACAAAAAACTCTTGTCAAGGACCACCAAGGAATTAAGACCATGCAGCCTGATATATACTGATGTCAATAAATTCTCAGTTTATAACAACCTGATGTACCAAAAGTGTCTAAGAAATCTGAATAAGAGATAAAAATTAAATTAACTCCTCTTCACACACACAACGCACCCTACCATACCCCACATCCCCATAATGCGGGGGGAGAGGATAACTAGTTTTAAGGAGATACACACACACACACACACTCAAACACACACACACCACACATATTTATTTATTTCGTTTTTGTTGACTGGGTAAGTGCACTAGACAAATCCTGCCTATTTTCAGGCATGACCCAGAGAAGGGGGATACAGATGAATGCCAACTGACCTTGAACCAGATTAAGCTGTTAGTGGTATTTTTAGTGAATGAGAGAAATTTGTCTGTTACACTGGAGAAATTCCCCTACTCTTTTCAATAAGTGCCATGGGATCTTTAACATCCACCTGAACTACCACCAATCCAGGCAGATGGGACCTCAGTTTAACGTCTCATCCGAAAGACGGCACCTCAGAAGTGCAGCACCGCTCTCATGCTGCAATACAGTGTCAGTACTGGGATATTATCCCAAGTGCCAGATGTGGGCACACACACACACACACACACACACACACACACACACACACACACACACACTCCTAATGTACCTTCATTCACATCAATCACTGCAACTGTTCCCCAAAGGAATTCAACTTGTCATGAAATCCCAAGTAAAAGGTATCATGTATTCTAATATCTACAGAGCAAAAATGTGACACTATTTACCTTACTCCTATCTGTGTAGTAACATCTCCAAGGATTCTGGATAGAACCACCATGAAATAAAACTGCCACCCTCCCCAAGGTAAGGTAACTAGAAATAAATATAAAGTATGTGTGTAAGACAAGAGTCCTAACATACCTACATTTCCACAAATCACTACAATATTAGCTCAATGTAAATAGATTTGTCAAGGGCCCCCATGCAAATGAGATCTCACACCCCAATATGTTCAGCATTAAAAAAATGTGACAGTCTATAATAAGCCTGCTATATGTACACTAACAGGCTAGGGAATCTGAATATGGTGGAATAGAGTCAACCCCACTTCTCGGTGAAGGTAAATAGTAAGGAAGAATTAATATTCATTATGTGTGTGAAGTAAGAGCAATAACACACTGTAACTCAATGTATCTAAATAGAAGCCTACCTCAATGTGACAGCAAGCCCTGCACCTGCTATATTCACATACATCCCCCCGATACACACACACCACACTTGCTGAAATCCTATAATATGGCAGTCTGAAGGAGAAAAGGCCTGTGGATGTTAAATTCTGTAATGTTTCATGGAACCCAGATCTATGTTCATCCCATCTGCTACCATATTGAGATGTAAAATAAGTTTAATCTCAAAAACTCATCTCTGTTGTGTGTTTTTGAGAATTCCTTTTAAGACCATTACTGACATATCTTAAATTGAGTGGTCAAGCTGGGAGAAGTGTTGCCCCACTGGTTTTTAAGTCATCTTTTTTTAATAGTATGTCTATGTGATTTCATCCTAGGAGTGTGTAAGGGAGCTGGGGGGTGGAAGACCCACTGGCTGGGAGTGACCATAACTCACTGTGGTTCATGCTTAACATTGACAAGTATGCTGTAAGTACAGGAACCAGGGTGGTTGACTTCAGAAAGGCTGACTTTGTTAAGATGGGGGAAATTTTGGTGAGGCACCTGGCAGGAATTTATCCACACTTGCATGCATACCAAAAATATGAAATCATCAAGCTGGGCTGGTGGAGGCTGCTGGGTCATATGCCAAGACACAAAACAAGAAGGGTAGGGCCAATAAAACAAGCTGGTTGAATCAGGAGGTCTTGAAAGGGGTGTGGGGAAAAAAAGCAGCATTTAGGAGGTTCAGGAAATCTGGGAGGGGGGAGGACAGGGAGTGTAGGTGAAGAAGTCCAAAGAGGTAACCAGACTAGTGAGGGCAGCCAAGGCTTCCAGAGAGCTGAGGTTGGCAAAGGGCATCAAAGAGAGGGAAAAGGACTTATTCAGGTACCTAAGGTAGAGAAGGAGCTGAAAGGACCAGATAGTGAGGATTAGGAAGAATGGGGGTGGGTGGAAAAAGAGGTGGAGCAGGCAGAAGCACTAAATGAGTACTTCTGTTCTGTATTCATGAAAGAGAAGGGGGAGCAGCTACCTAAGGGGATGGGGAAGGTGGGCAAGGGGGGAGGGGGTGACAGATGAGGTAACTACAAAGAGCAGAGTGCTGGAGGGTCCAAAGGTTCTGAGGATGAATAAGGCACCATGACCAGATGGCATTCACCCTAGCATGCTGAAATAACTGGTGGAGGTTCTGGTGGGGCCACCGGCAGATCTATTCAATACCTCCCTGAACACAGGATGCATACTGCAGGACTTGAGGATGGCTCATGTGGTACCCCTCCACAAAAGTTGCCCAAAGGATGAACCAGGAAATTACAGACCAGTAAGCTTCACATCCATTGCAGGGAAAGTAATGGAGACAATCCTGAAGCAGAGGCTGGTGACCTTTTTGGAAGACAATGGACTCCAGGGCAGTCAGCAAAATGGGTTTGTCTCAGTGAGATCCTGCCAGACCAACCTAGCTGAGTATTATGACTGGGTGATAAAGGAAATGGACAAGAGCCATTCAGTGGATGTCCTGCATTTGGGCTTCAGTGAGGCCTTTGATTTGGTGCCTAATGGGCAGTTGGGAGGAAAGTTGGAGTATGTGGGGGTTGGGACAAAGATGATGAACTGGATTGTGAACTAACTGAAGGGGAGGCAGCAAAGGGTAGTAGTGGTGGTGGTGGTGGAACTCTCATTCCCAGTGGCTGTGAAGAGTGAAGTTCCACAGGGCTTGGTACTGGTCCCAGTGCCGTTTTGGATTTTCATATCAGATATCTCACATTACATCAAGAGTAAGATCAGTCTGTTCATTGATGAAGATGGGGGCAGTGGTGGATGACACAGTAGGGTGGCAACTGCTACAGATGACCTAACTAAAGTGGAGAAGTGGTCTGAAATATGGCAGTTAGGGCTTAGTGCTAAGAAGTGCAAGGTACTACACTTCACAGCAATGAACTCTGGGAGGGTCTACCAGTTGGGAGGGGTTCAGTTAAGTACCACCAAGGAAGAAAAGGATTTAGGGGTAGTTATAACACAAAATATGAACAACTCAGCTCAATGCAGGAAGGCAGCAGCTAAAGCCAACAGGATACTGGATGTATTGCAAGAGGAATCTCCTCCAGAAGGAGGGAGGTGATCCTTCCTCTGTACAGGTCACTCTCAGACCACACCTGGAGTACTGCATGCAGTTCTGGTGCCCGTTTCTGAAGAAGGATGTCAGATTACTGGAGGGAGAGCAGTGCAGGGCAACAATGATGATCCAGGGTTTGGAGGACAGATCCTATGATGGCAGGCTGAGGGAGCTGAATATGTGCTCACTGGAGGGGAGAAGGGATCTGAGGGATATAACTGAGATCTTTAAATATATGACAGGAATAAACAAGACAGGTACAGAAGGGATACTGTATTTAAGTTGAGGAGGGGGAAGGACATGAGAAGGCATGGTCTCAGACTGGAGGGGGGAAGGTATAGGAGAGAGAGATGAGGAGACATTTTTTCACAGAGTGGATGGTGGCTAAGAGGAATGTCCTGCCCAAGGAGTTAGTATCCTGTAAGGCAGTGGACAGTTTTAAAAGGGGATGGGACAGGGTGATAGGAAGGTAAATGTGAGGGGGGCAGCTGCAATGTAGGGGGCTAGTTGCACATTTGAGTAGACTTGATAGACCATGAGGCCTGTTTCTGCTGGCAGATTCGTATGTTCATACAATATGTTTGTAAAGCTTATGTGCCACAAATCTGCAGTGCATAGGCAACCCTACATGTGAATTCTGCACAATGGTGGTCCAGTGGACCCCAGCAGCATTCAGTATTGGTGTGCCAGCCAGAAGCACACCAGATCTCCTGACCGCCCAAGCAGCATCGTGACACGGGCAGTACGAGGGTGTACCGGGGACATGCCTGCACTCTGAGTGATTCACCAAGGCATAAAGTGCTGAGCTGGAAAATTTTATGGCATGGGGGTCACTGCCATGTGTACACACCCCCTCAATGGTTACCGATGGGGAACTATGGCAATAGGATCCCACTGCACAATGCTGCCCCAGCCCACCGAGCTGTGAGGGTGGGCTGTGGGCAGCCATTTGGATGACTGCCCATACTTTTGCACATCTCAGTCCAGAGCCTTCTCACACTACCCCACTCCAGCACATGCTCAAGTCTGAGGGGTGCAAGAATTGCAATATCACAAGGAAGTCCCAAAACATCTTGGCAAATGGAGGGAAAAAACCCACTTGTGATTATCTTCATTGGCACAAATGATTTTATGCATGCCGATTTATTAACTATTAAACAAGGTCTAGTTGCACTTTCTAACATTTTAGTAAATATTGGGTGTGAGCTGGTGTTCTCGGAGGTTTTGCCAGTTCCCAGAACCTCTACTGAGTGTAATGATGTTATTCGTAGATTTAACAATTGGCTTCATGTGTGGTGTCTCCATCAACATTTGGATAGTCTCACCCATTGGGAAGAGCTTATTGGCAGATCTAATATGTATTGTAGGGATGGTCTACATCTAAACCATAATGGGAATTAAATACTCAGCCATCACATATTAAGTTGCATTGACAAACATTTAAACTGATTAATCTGGGAGAGAATACAGTTTCTCCCCCACTTAGTTTAAGGAGAAAATATACACATATAACAAATTTAAAATGTCTTTACTTTAATGCTAGGAGCCTATCCAATAAACTAGATGAGCTTAAGGCAAAAGTAAATTCTGAGGATATAGATATTGGCTGGGATATTCAGATTGTGCCAGGCTGCGGCGCAAGCTTGGGCGCAGAACAACTGGGATGTGCCAGGGAGTGACCTGGGTGATATTCAATGGTGCTGCACCATGGCTCAGCACCATTGAATATAGCACTGTGGCCACCCGCATTGTGCATGGTGCAGTGGCACTGCACCTGGGCAAGTGGCAACTGAGGAGCAGGGGGATGTGCCAGTGCAAGTGTGGATGCGCTAGGTGCAGGAACTGCTATATTCAGTGGTGGGTATGCAAATTGGGCCATTATGCATGCAAGACACAAATGGGGCCATTTTCATATTATTATGGCCCCATTTGCATGCAGGTGCACTGATCCACGGTGACTTGTGCCTGGCGCCCTGCCAGGCTGCAGCCATCAGGGACTGACGCCCCCCTGCTCCTCTGTGGCAAAGTGCCCCAACGCCTGATTGTGGGCTTTGTACATCTTCATAATATCCCTGGTGGTCCAGTGGACCAAATCCAGCCCAATTGTGGGCTTTGTAAAACTAACATTATCCCTGGTGGTCCAGTGCACCGAATCCAGCCTGATTGAGGGATTTGTAAACATAACATTATCCCTGGTGGTACAGTGGACTGAATCCAGCCTGATCGTAGGCTTAGTTGAAATAAAATCTCCCTGGTGGTCAAGCAGTACCCCCTCCCCCCACCCACTTGGACCTGCCACCCCGCTCCCCCAGGTCAGCGGTGGGCGGCAGCTCCCCACCTGCAAGTAACCCGACCACCCACCGACTGACAGCGTACAGTACGGCTGTAGTGTGTGCCAATGGGCATGCAGACCGTACCATAGTACACAGTCCCAATATGTGAATGGATTGCATTCACATATCGGGACTGTGTAGTACAGTATGGTTTGCATGCCCCTTGGCCCATGCTGTGGACCAATGGGCATACAGCCGTACTGTATGCTGTCAGTCGGTGGGTGGCAGGATGGCTTGCAGGTGGGGAGCTGCCACCCGCCACTGAACAGGGAGGAGAAGGGTGGTGGGTCTGAGTGGGAGGGGGGGTACCGCTATACCACCAGGGAGATTTTATTTCAACTAAGCCTGCGATTGGATTGAGATCGGTCCACTGGACCACCAGGGATAGGTTTATGTACACTACACCCATGATCAGGCTGGAGAGCAGGTCCACTGGACCACCAGGGATAAATTATTTGAACTATGCCCGCAATCGGTCGAGGGGGTAGGGTCCACTGGACCACTGGGGATTTACCATATTTACAAAGCCTGTGATCAGGTGTGTGGGGTCCCAACACCCGGCCTGTGACTTGGGTGGTTGGGTGGCCACCCACAGTAGGCAGCTGCCGTGTTGAAGATGGTGGCTGGCCTGTGGGTGTCCCCTAACATATTCCTATATTTTTGGGCACATCTTTGTACCCCCTTGTGCTGCACAATATGGGTGTGTGCTTGCATATGCACTGCACATCCCGGGCTGAATATCGGGATGTGCCACATATGCATGGGCATGCCCCCTGCACTTGCACAACATACATTACTGGTGCTCATCTGGATTTGCACAGTGCAACATTCCCTTTTGAATATTGCTCCGGGGTGCATCAGTAGGTTGCGCATGGTACAACACTGTTAAGCCATGCGCAACCCCTTTGAATATCC
The DNA here is from genome assembly GCA_016271365.2 of Neoceratodus forsteri. Classification (NCBI taxonomy): domain Eukaryota; kingdom Metazoa; phylum Chordata; order Ceratodontiformes; family Ceratodontidae; genus Neoceratodus; species Neoceratodus forsteri. Next base: position 1,207,323,569 of record CM057453.1, on the reverse strand, counting down.
CAGCCATTGTGTTTATTACAGAAACTTGGGGGGATGACAAATCAAGTTGGGAGGTATCTTTACTTGGATATACATTATATAAGCATAATAGACAGAATAGGAGGGGAGGCTGTGTCACTATCTTCCTCCACAATACTTTGCCGTCTATCGATATTTCAAATAAAGTCAAAAACCCCATTAGTATATCTGAATCTTTATGAATTAAATTAATGCTTAATAACTCTCAACACATTATTCTTGGGGTTTGTTATTGTTCCCCGAGTACCCCTAAAGAATATTTGGATGAAATCATTAAAGAGACTGAAACTGCATGTTCCTTGGGGGATATCATTCTCACTGGCGATTTTAATTTGAGAGACATTAATTGGACAAATTCAGTGGCATTATCTATTTCTGGTAAAAAGCTTATTGACATGTGTCAACAATGCAATCTGATATAAGAGGTAAATGAACCAACATGGTGTAATAATCTTTTGGATTTATTATTTTATAATAATTCAGTTATTGTTAAAAACCTCATGGTTCAATCACCCATCAGAAATAATGACCACTGTTCCATTAGGTTCATCTTTTCTCAGGCTGTGTCTTTAGCCTCTTGTAGTTTCATAATTTATCAGTATGACAGGGCTGGTATTCTAAGTATTAAACATGGATTGGACAATACTAACTGGTCCTCTGTCTGTGACACTGTTGGCATTGATAAATATTATAGTATATTATCTAATAAGCTTTGTACACTGAGACAACTGTGTGTACCAACCAGGGTTAAATATACCTCCAAACAGCCAAAACCAAAATGGATGACTAGAGAACTACCTAGACTCATAAAGAAAAAAATAATTGCTGTTATGCAGCTCATTTGAAAGAAAATAAAACCTGCTAGCTGGAGTTCACACTTAAATATTCAAAAAGAATGAAAATGGTATTAAAAAATCAAAAATGTCTTGGAAATGGAAATTGGCTTCAAATGCCAATAAAGATAATTGTAAATCTTTCTTTTTTATATAAATTCTCTGAAAAAAACAACCAACCAGGTGGGTCTTCTACAGATTGATGATGACTTAATTCATGACCCTCTCAATATATCTAACTTATTTAATGAAAAGTTCTGTAGTATCTTTCAAAATAATCAAATAGATGTTACATTAAATAATTCTAATGGTAGCCATATTTCCATATCAGAAGCAGAGATCCATGTTAAATTAATTGGACTCAAAGGCAAAACTAGTATATCCCCTGATCAAATTCCTGGTAATTTTTTTATATCTATTAGCTGATAGCCTGTCCCAGCCTCTTAAACTATTATATGACCATTGCTTGAATAATAATCATGTTCCTAATTTATGGAAAATTGCTTATGTTATCCCCATTCATAAAAAAGGACCTAGAACTGTTTGGGAAAATCATAGACCCATAAGCCTCACTTCATCACTATGTAAAATCTTGGAAAGTTTAATTAAGGACCTAATCAATTCCAACTTGGTTGACGCTGATTCTGAATAACACAGTTTTATTAAGGGAAGAAGCTGTCTGACAAATCTGCTGTGCTTTTATGAAGATGTTAGCCATCATTTGGACAACAGACTACCTTATGACATGGTTTATATAGATTTTAGTAAGGCTTTTGACCTCCTCCCACATTGAGCATTAGTGTATAAAATATCTCAGTTTAACATCAATCCGAGATTGACTAATTGGATGGCAAACTGGCTAACTAGGAGAACTCAGTAACTTCTTGTTAATGTCCATCTTTCTAGTGTAGGATTTATCACCAGTGGTGTACCTCAGGGTTTGGTTCTAGGCCCATGTCTGTTTCACTTATTCATTGCTGATATAACAAAAAATTGTCACTCGATTACCATTACATATGCTGATGATATTAAGATTGGTGGACCTTGTGCAAATCCAGATCAAATGAATTTAATACAAAGTGATTGAGATAGGGTTTCCTTATGGATTTCCTCTTGGGGTATGAAATTGAATCATACAAAGTGTAGGATTGTGCACTGTGGAAGGAATAACCCTATGCATACTTATATGTTATATAATAAAGTTCTGACTAATACAGATACAGAAAAAAGATTTGGGGGTCCTTATAGCTAATGATTTCTCTCCTGGTACTCAAATTAATACAATAATATGCAAAGCAAATGAGGTTATTTGGGCAATAAAGCAAAATATTAGATTGAAGGACCGAGACGTGTATATGCCACTTTATAGAACCTATGTCCGACCACACTTGGATTACTCATCAGAGTTTTGGTGCCCCTTTAAGAAGTAAGATATAAGAAAATTGGAAAGAGTACAAAGGGGATGCACTAAACTAATTAAAGGTTTGAAGGATATACCATACAAATCAAGATTGAGTTCCCTTAATTTAATGGATGTATCTATTAGACAATTAAGAGGGGATCTTCTTTTAATGTACGAGATTACAAAAGATCCACAGCTGCTTGTTAACCTTGCTTTATCTTTTAAAGAAGACATTTTCAGTCTTGGAGATCATCCTCTACAGTTGCAGGTGAAATGATTTAACTTTATTCCACGGAAATTTGTTTTATTCTTTGTGCATCATTAAACCTTGGAATATACTTCCTATAGAAGTTATTGTTAGTAGTAACAAAATAGCATTTAAAAATCGGCTGGGCAATATGATTTTTTTCAGATTTTCCATTAAATTATTATTAATATATTGGAGCATTCTATGGGCTTCACCACCTCCTAGCTCCTATTTGTTCTTAGTATGAATCTTAGTATCTCTTTTTCAAGAGTGACTCTGGATCAGTTTTAATCAGTAAAACGAGAAGGAACAATTTTCTAGGTACATCAAGCACTATAGTTGTAACATTCCAGATGACATTAAAAATAGTAGAGACAATTCCATACATTTAGTACAGTAATCCAAGGAGTGGCTTGTACTCTCTCAGTTTTTATTTAAATAGGTTTGGGGAGGATGCTTGTCTTGATACAGGTGGGAACTTATTCCATATCTTTGCTCAACTGAAAGCAAAGGATTTTTGGCCTTTAATACATACATTTCATAATGGGTGCTTCACTAGGTTTAAGTTTGGTGAGCTCAGTGTCATGTAAGTCTAGACCATATTGGTCAGTGGGTGGTAAGTGCTAGCAAATAGAGGCTTGTGGACAAAGGTTCAAGTATTGAGGGTGTGTCTATCTTCAAGTGCTAGCCAGATGAGTTTATGATTAAGGTCATAGTGGTGTTATCTGTTTCCTGTTGACAGAGTACATTTAAAAGACTGCATTGTTCAGGCATATTTTTCATTACTTTATATTAATAGAGGCCCTTTGTCAGATTAGAAACATAGACAGAAAATGATTGCAGGTAAAGCTGTACATCCAGTCTGCCAAAGCTTAATTTTGGACTGGGCCCCTGTTAGTTTCCCAACATCCTTTTTCCCCAGTCTTCCCCCTAACACACTATTCCTGTGTATCTGTTCCACCCTGTTTTAAACCCTCCCACTGTTGCATCCCCGATGACCTCCTTCCAAAATGTGTTCTAGTGTTGCATTACTCTTTCTGTAAATAGCATGCCATGACATCCTTCATGAATGCACCCCCCCCACCAGTTTCAGGAAGTTACCCCCATAACCATGCTACCACAAATTATGAACATCTAGCTGCTGTCCAGCTTGTTTATTCCTTGGTGGTACATGAATGTTGGGGACTTCCAGTGCTAACTTCAGGCAGTATGCAGGGCTAGAACTGAGCTCCATCTCCCAGGTCTACAAAAGTGCCAAAAAATGCATTTTACTGATAAAACCTTGGTGCAGCTAAAGATATGGGTGGCAAGAAACACAAATAAAATCAGCCCACTTCACAACTTTTACTGGAATTGCAGGTAGGATTGATATATTAGGCTCCCATGCCTCCAGCAAGCATATCATCCTCCTCTTCATGTGCCATTAATAGTGTGCCAGCTATGGGGGGTCACAAATAAGCTTCTTCTGGTGTAGCTGCAATCTTTTTGAACCAAGGATTGGAACTCCCTGGTGGCCTTGTGGACTGATATTGATCTCATACAAAAAGAAAATAATGAACTCCAGCAGGTGACCATACAGCTCGGTGCATGAATGCAAGATGATGGGGACCACCTAAACCATCTCCATCGCTGCCCAAAAAAAATAGAAAATAAAGTGCAGGATTCAGATGGGAAGCTGCAATGGAAATAGCTCAAAATTAATGGTATTGTGAATGGTGTTGAAAGCCAGCTCATATCACACAATTAATAGAGGAGCTACTTTGTAAGTTTCTTTCCCTCCTGTCTCGGAGGAACTTGAACTGGAGCTGGAGTGGGTGCACCAGGCCCTAGGCCCAAAACCAGGCCCAATAGAGAGGCTTTAATCAGTAATTATGAAGTTTTTAAAATTCAAGATAAAGGAGCAAGTATTTTCAACTCCATGGCATTACAAGGAGGTGTTTTGGGGATGTACAGAAATTTGCTTTGATTGTAACTCTGCCCCGGCTATCCCCAATAAACATTGGATGTACAAACCATGCCTACAGGCACTCAGACAAGCTGGTATAAGATTTCAGATGCCATACCAGGCCTGTCTCCAAGTCAGTTACCCAGAGGACGAGACCCTCTATCATACCACAGAGGAAGCTAAAGTTGAGTTACAACTCCTGGCCACAACCACAGCATCAGCTCCAGTTACAAGGGTAAGCTCCAACAGCATAGTTTCCCACCAGCAGCAGGCTGCAGGCTGCATGGGCAGAGATTGCAAAGAGCAGGAAATGGTACCGATGCTGTGAATCTCAGGTCATGCTTCAGTCTATGAAAGAACTCTTACAGCTGTTACATATTGCACAAGCCATGGATTTAGTTTCCTGAAGTCAGTTGCTGACTGGAGCATGCCCGCACCTACAGTATCATTACATCAAAGTTGAAGCCCTTCTGTTCTAAGACTGACAATGTAGCTTTTCTGAGTGGAGATTCACACTTTTAACAATTTGCCCTGGCTCTCGTTGAGCCTGATTCTTCCAGGTGGAACCATAACTCAGATCAAAACAACTTGCTATGCAGGGAGTTGAAGCTTCTATGCACTGACAAAATCAGAGCTTGTTCACGTGGCTTTAACATCTGTTTAAATACAAACACATTGATTATGTTTACATAAATTATGTTTTCCAAAATTGACTTATAATCATTTTATTTCATTAATTCTTATTAAGAATCTGAATGCCATTTACCCTGAATCATTATATTGCCTGCAGCCTTTCAAATTCATAAAACTTCAAAATGTCTCCTGTGACTTTACTCTTCCTCTAAGTATACAACCAACAGACAATACATTTTTAAAGTGAAGGCAGCACCTAAAACTGTTGGGTTCAAATGCTGCAATTTTACTTCTGAATAGTCTAAAACCCCATCACAGCTCACATACCTCAAAAACTGAGCAAAATCTGTGCTTAAAAATCAGCTTTTTACAAAACGGATAACTCATTAACTTTTAACTTCTTTCTTTAATTTCTTGTCCCCTTTAAAAATAAAAAACTTTTATTTAATGTTTTATTTGGACCAGTATGCTTTAAATGTCTTTCTTTTTAAATCTTATTTTTTATCCATAAATGAAAGTGCTTACCAAGCTGTACCCCACGAAATGCTTTCTTGTTATATCGTCTGTGAAGCATGTTTTAAAAGGATATCAACAAGTCAGCTTTATTTCTTTTCTTAATGCACTCCTTCTCCACATAGTACCTTTAATGAGAAGATTTCTGGTTTAATACCCTAATTTTCTACCATCCTATTCCATTTTTGTTATTTTATGACTATAATATTATACCTTCAGAGAGCACTCCAAGCTTGCTGTGCCCCACTGTGCTGACTCGAGTTTCTAAGTAAAACTCTTTCGCATAATGGTGATCCAAACTCTCTCTCAGCTCTATGAGGTATGGCTATCCTCTTGAGCCTGCTCAAATTTGCCAGCCAAAGTGACGAATCACTTTGTGTACCTCTTGTAAAAATGAGAGTGTTGCTTAGCAACTGTGCACTCTCCCCCTAAATGAAGGAGCCACGATTCGGCCAAGCAGGCTCTGATGCATTTTTTAACCAACTTGTCCAGAGCTGCCATTCCACTTTATATTTATCATATAATTGTTTTCTAGACCAACCATGTTCTATAGAGTCCTTACACTCAAATACCATTATTTTTTCTTTTTATTCTGGCTACTTACATTGTAACAAATTTAAAGAAAAATACATACTATATGACAAACCTATTAGTTTTCAAATATATATTACACTGCATCAAACATTTAAAATTTGTATTTAACATGGAAGGGGTTATACCAAGGAAGACAGGCTTAATGACACCATTCAAATCATACAAATCTCTTCTTTTTTGTGGTTCCCCATATTTTTTATTTATTTTTCGACAGAGACATCTCTAAACATTGACTCAGGTGCACCCATTTTCTCCTGTCCTAAAGCACTCCAACATTTCCAAAAATCATTAACTTTAATACTAAACTAATTTACATACATGATTGCCAGTTGCTTTTGATATTCATTCCTATTCGTGAATCTAATGTGTTTAACAGAAAAATCCACTTCATTTCTGCTTTGTCTACCATTTGTTTATAATCACCACCCCTAGGAGATGGTCGTATTATTTCCAGTACCCAGAATCTTAATGATCCACCTGTGTGTGCTTCATTATTAAAATTTAATGCTACTGGTGAGTGTTTGTCCCTATTTCTGATGTCACCCTTGTGTTCTAAAATTCTCTTTTTCAAGGCTCTTTTGGTTTGACCTACATATAATCTGTCACACAGACATTGTATGACATAAATCACTCCTTCATTGTTACAATCTATGTGATCCATTATTTTGAATCCTTTGTTAGTAAATGGGTGTCTGAACAAATCCTTTTTACTGGTGTTGTTACAAACTGTGCACCTACCACACCTTACCATGCCAGGCTGTAATGGACCCAGCAATAGCTGGGACCCCTTCATATCAGGCACTGCAAACTGAGAGTGCACTAATCAATCTTTCAAATTTGATACTTTTTGCCACTATTATCAGTTTCTGCTGTAAAGAATTATTTTTTATATTATCATGCGATACCATATGCAAATGTTTGTTGATAATTCTAATAATTTCTCCCATCTTATGATTATATTTAAGTGACAGAACTATTCTGTCAGGTTGTTTTTGCTGTTGTTGCTTCTTTTTTAACAATTCTTCTCTGGTTTTATTTTCTATTTTATAACTGGCTTGTTTTAACACCCTGGGTTTATAGCCCCTAGTTGTAAATCTTTTCACCATTTCCTGTTTATTTTGTTGGTAGTCATTTATATTTTGACAATTTCTTTTAACTCTTACCATTTGTGAATATGGAATACATTTTTTAATTCTGGCTCATGATAGCTTGTGCTATGTAATGTGGTATTTCTGTCAGTTTCCTTTCTATATATAGTAGTGCTTATCTGGTTACCTTCTTTGACTATTAAGAAATCTAGGAAAGGGATACTATCACTATTATTATTTATAGTAAATTTTAGATTACTCTCCCAACTGTTCAAGGCCTGATGAAAATCTTGTAATTCTTGTTCTGTTCCATCCCATACACACTGTACATCATCAATAAAATGTTTCCAAAAAATAATCTTTGACTTAAATGAATTTATTTGATCATTGAAAACATACTGCTCTTCAAAATTAATCATAAATGCATTCGCATAAGAAGGGGCCATTGTGTTTCCCATTGCTGTCCCTCCATCCTGCTGGTAGAATTGCCCATTAAACTCAAAATAATTGTGTTGTAATATAAACATAGCTAAATGCTGTAGCATTTCTGTTTTGGGTCCTTCATCACTAATCCTTTTATTTAACATTCTACCCATACTTGCGACCCCCTCTATATGCAGCATTGAGGTATACAAATCCACTACATCCCAAGTCACTAAAATTATATTAAGATCTTTTATTGTTGATAATGTTTCTAATTATTGCATTATGTCCATTGAGTCTTGTATGTCTGTATCACTTTTCTCAATCAGAGGTTGCAGGTGGAAATTGATGTACTTAGAAATGGGGTCAAACAGGGAATCTATTCCTGACACTATTGGTCTGCCTGGGGGATCAACTATATTCTTATGTATTTTAGGAATGCTGTAGAACGTAGGGATCCTTGGCAGTTCCTTTATCAACATTCTCATTTCCCATTCATTTACCCAATTTAGATCAACATACTCAGCTAACATTTCCATAATTTTTCCTTGGAGTGTTAATGTAGGGTCTTCTAATAACACTGAATAATTTACTTCATTTTCTAGAAGTTTTGTACACATCGTTCTATAATGTTCTCTATCTTGGATAACTATTCCCCCTCCCTTATCAGCTTGTTTCATAACTATGGTATTGTATTTACTCAATTCTGCCAATGCCCATCTCTGACCTTGTGTTAGAATTTGCTGTTTAGGTAAGCACTGTTCTTTGGTTGTATACAACTGCATTATTTCTTTTTCAACTATAGTACAGAAAATTTTTATACCATGTTTTTTTCCAGTTGGTGGAGAAAAATAAGATTTAACATTAAGTGCTTTTTTAAGATTTCTTTGATAATTAATGCCTCCTGTTTCTTCTGCAAAATAATTGTTTAATCTTAATGTTCTAAAAAACCTTTGTAAATCAACTTCAAGTTCAAACAAATCTACTGTCTGTGTGGGTGCAAAGGATAGACCCAACCCTAATGCTTGCTCCTCTAAATGTGTTAAATTTATTTTACTCAGATTAAATATTGGAATCATTTCTGGGTTTGGACTGGTGTTCCTCTGTCCATATAAACTGTTTTTATTGGCCTTCTACCTGTCCCTCCTCACCCCCATCTGCTTCCAAGAAAACCCTCTTGCTGTCAAGGGGCATTTCTATTAATATTGATATTTCTAAGATCATATCTAATCTCCATTGTATCTGCTGAAGGTGTACTTGGTTGTTGTGACTCTCCTGTATGCTTGTATAATTCTTCTGCCTGTCCATATGATTCTCTAGTGTAACTGCTGTCACTAACTGTTCCACTCTCAGTAGTATAATTAGTCTGTCTTCTCCTGTTAAATTGTTTATATGTATAAACACGATTTTCTTTATAATTATTTGTATCTCTGATAAATTTTCTTATCTTTTGTTGTTTTAACTTTTCTTCATAATCTCCTAATTTCCTTTTAATTTCTTCTAGATTATGTGTAAATTCTTCAGCTTCAAGTTGTAACTTTAACAAATCTTGATTTCTTTGTAGATCTTCACTTAACACTTTCCTTTCATCAATTACTGCTTCTATTAATGTATACATGAAGTCAGAACTGGCTCTATTGTGTATCCTGTCCCATTTTGTATGTAATTTTGAAGTATTAATTCCAATATTTGGCTCAATAGCAATCCTTAGGCCTCTTGGAATTTGATTATGCTCTAAGTACTGTGTTAAAGTTAACCCATGCCAGTCTAATCTAGTATCCCTGAATCTCAAATTTTCTATTTTTTGGGCCAGGTTCTTGGGAGTTTCTTTCATCTGAGTGGAAAGGTCCCTACTGCCCCTCATGGCCTGAAACAACTGTTTTCTTTCTGTTTCTGAATATGTTGTAAAATGTAATGTGCTCTGCACACTATTACCAATATATTGCATTGCTGCTATAGTTGCATTCATTTTGGTCTAATTAACAGGTATAGTATTTTCAGATTCCTATACTTTATACATTCAATATTGGACAACCTTTTTTATCTTTTATATGTTTTAACAATAACTCAGTCAGACCATCAGCAAACTTGTGGTAACTTAGCATCACCATCACTTGGTGACCACAATAAGATCTGCCAATCTTTGTTATTGAAGTTTGCAGTGGGGTGTCCCTTGTGGGTGGGGTGTATAAGGTCCAACTGAAAGCCTCCTTTCTCATATCGAGAGTTCTCTTTTAATATTGTCATTACATGAGTCACTCTGACCCTCCCCTTGGATTTTCTGAAGGAGCACCTTTAAATATCTCTCACCAATTGATAAAAAAGGGTGAGGATGGGGCTTCTCGGTGACTTGTCAGGCAAGGCTAAAATTCTCTGGTGCAAATCCATTATAGTTAGGTTCAGGGGCTAGTCATAGGCCATGATGCAGGTTGGAACAAGCTTAGGGACAGTCGTGTATTACTCTTGAAGTGGTGGCTACTAATATGGAACACCTGGGAACAGGTTCAGCTATGTGAGCTGCCCCTGCAGAATGTTTTTATCACTCCTTGGCCCTGACCATGGTTAATCATTCTCCTTCCTTTCAGTGGACTCCCTCTCCTCCCTTTCCATGCTTGATCACAGCCTGCAATTGACTGTGTGAATGAAGCCTCCCATGCATGATAGGCTCCCAGATTTAAGTTTAGTGGTCACTGTGATCGTTCGCATCCTCCCCCTTGACACATGGCCTTCTATTCTCAGGTGGGCTAGGATTATATGTCTCCACCTTTTTCTTCTTCTCATGCCTAAATGGATTTGCCTGCAATGATAGTTCTCCCTCTGGATCTTATAAAAGGTGACCTTTCACCTGGATCTTGAGGAGGCACCCCTTGGGAACAGGCTGCAGTGTGAACAGGTTGATATTCTTCTACTGATGGACATACCTTGAGGGACTTATACATCAGATGGATTACTTTCCTCTGATCCCCAGTCTCTATGCCATATAATGCTATCATATTACCCATTATCTTGTCTTTTCCTTTTGGATTTACCATTTCTCACAGGACCCATATTTACAGATGGAGGCATGGCATCATTGTTTGTGTGACTTTAAAGCCTTGATTGCCTCCTGGTGACTACCTAGCATTTGCAGGGCTACCTACATAGCAGGCCTGTGGCAGTGGCAATGGACATCCTTTCACAGAGTTCCAGTGACCTGAAGTCTGTTAGGGGTGGTAGCTCTTCTGCCTCCAGCCTTGAAAAGCCTAAGTTTGTAGTGCCCTGTTGACAGAGTTACACATAGACAGTGTGCAAGAGATCATGGTTTTGGTTATGTATTTGTCCTGTACTAACATTTACTGCAGATTGCTTAACCCTATTTGTTTATGTCTGTTTTTGTCAACCTGGCAATGAGGTCTCTGCTTCCTTATATACTTACAGTACTACTGTGCCCCATATACAGTAGTTTACAGTGGATCCCCAGCTTATGATTCAGTATAGGAACTAGTACTAACTCTTGGTCTTTTTATGTTCACCGTGCATGTGTGTGTGTGCAGCGAACATTTTGTTATGAGGGTTGGGTTTTGAGAGACGTGACACTGTCCGTCCAATGCAGAGCAGTCTACAAGGGGCACAGCAGTGCTGTGCCAATCATCAGCTAGACTGATCATGACACAGTTTTGGCTTACTGGGTGGAGATGTCCTGTAGTTGAAAAGAAAAAGCCAACCTTTTTTTGATCTACACTGCCCAGGATGCAGAGCTGATCTGTCATGATCAGCCTGATAAGGAATTTCAAACATCCAGGAAGAGCCCTGTGCTGTTTCAGACACCAGCTGAAACACAGAAAACCTCCATCAATGTCTGCTGCTTGTACCCTGTAACTGCCCCCACCCAGCCCTCCCTCTCAGCACCCTACACCCCTCACAAACATAACACTGACTCTAGGGGTGCCAATCCATCAGTGTCACCACTTCATAAGTGAAACCCCCATTGTCTGCACAGGCCAACCTCACTGCTCCCAATGCATGGTCACATTTCTAAATGGTGCTGAAGCATCAGAAGGCTCGCTCTTGACTCAGCACACACAAGTTCAGCCAAACAGATTTTTTTAAAAGTATGAAGAAATCTGAACTCAGGAGAGTGCAAGCTACCATGAAACAATGGCTGAAAGTGATAGAAATCAGGGTATTAAACTCAGTCCATGATACTGGGCATGCACAAATGCATATGCATATTCTGGGAATATGCATATGCATTCGAAAATATCCAGTATCATGGCTTGAGTTAAAATACCCCAGTTTCAATCATTTTAAGCCTTCATTTCATTAACCATTCATTGATTTTTTTTCCTACTGCCACTGTAACTGTCCCACTCATCTGACCCTCCCTCTCAGCACCCCCCCTCACAAACATAACACTAACACTGGGGGTGTCAATCCACCAGTGTTGCTGTCACTATGTGAAATAAAGAGAAGCTCCCTCATCATTTTTCTTTAATTTTTTTAACCCTCTAAAAATGAAATGATCCATTGGTGCCTGTTGTGCCATTAGCCCCCACCCCACCCAGCCCTCCCACTCATCACCCACCACCACACAATCCCCAAGCCCTTACTTTCCCACTGGGGTCCAATGCTATAATCCTCTGTGGACCACAGACATGTCTTTACTCTTCAAAGCCGGACCGCAAACTGAGGAAATCTGGTATTTCAATGTATTTCAGTGATGTTTTGAACTTAGTGGCACAGCGTGGTCATTTTTGAATATTTTTGCTCCACATTTTCAACATGCCTTTTTTGGAACCCACTTCATGAATAACTGCAGTGAAATTAGTCAAATTTGTCCAGAAAGGTGATTCTGTAGTAACTGCACAAAACCATCTTTTGGACAAGAGTCATGTTCATGAGGTGGGGTCTTAAGAAGACTATATGCTAAAAATTTGGTGTAAAAATATTAAGCAACAACAAAGTCATGAGCCTGCATTGAATTTTGTGAACACAGGCTGTAACTTTGGTAATTTTAAATATTTTTACCCTCAATTTTTAACATAGCCATTTCTATACACCACCTCAAGAATGTGACAGTTGTCATTTTTCAAATTCTGGCAAAATGTGTTTTTGTGTCCTAAAAAGTGATTTCACAGTCCTTGCACAAAATCATTTTTCAGGTAGGAATTGAAAACTATGTCTATGTTTGTTCATGAGGAGAGGTTATAAGAAGGCTATGATCACAATTTGAGACAGAAATATTGAAAGCCAACAAAGTTATGAGCCTGCATTGAAATCTATGAATGCAGGCTCCTAAATGTGATGATACATAACCCACAAAGTGCACCACAACACATCAAGTACCCTAGGGTTTCTATACAAGTGGTGAACATCTGGCATTGACAAATTCTTGTTTATATACCGGGTATTGTCTAATGCAAACAGGATGGAGTATTCTGTCTTTACCAGAGATTAGCATCTCCCAGGTTTTGTCAGCAGTGGTGCCATTTTCTCATCTACTAGCTCTGTTTATTCTTTTCCCATGGCAGTCTCCCCAGTAAAGAGTCTTATAATGTCAGTGGTCTTAATAATCCAGCTAAAAGATCAAAAATCATGTGTCATATCTGCGTGGAGAAACCAGACATCCTTTCTGCTGGAGATCCACTTATCCCCAACAGAACATGACAAACTGAGCAAGTGTGGCTATGACACAGTAGTGGCATCCTCCTGTAGAATGGGGAGGCATTGTGGTCCCGCTGTAGTGATTCCTCTATGTCATCTCAGCAGTAGGAGCAGGTAGTAGACTCATACAGGCATTTTGTCATTTTAAACAGAATATTATATAGCACTCATGTCATGCTATAAATGTGTACTTCCCCCCCAGGGTGTGATAAATGTGCAGCTCCTTTTCTGTTGAACAAACTGCTGGAGATCCAGACGGCTCTGTTAATAATGGGAGGAGAGTGTAATTTAGCTCACAAAAACCTCCAGCTGGGTATCCATTGTAATGGCACCTGAAGAAATCTGCATGATACTGAAGTTATCAAAATATTTGTTTTTATTAAATCCTGCAGCTATGCATCTTTCACAGCCTTTCCCAAAGTATCATGCCCACTGGTGCTTTTTCAAGGAATACTGCTACAGTATCTCATGGTGTACTCTAATATATACTCCCAAACAAAGTGTTTGCAAAACATAATCAATGTTACTCATTTACAGAAAAACTGTAACATTTATAAATAGATATGTATTTATATACATGTGAATCACAAAACCCATACACAAAAATGCATTTTTAAAAATACATGTTTGCCATAGCATATTATTACATTTAAATGTCGTTATACATATGCTATGCTAATGCTTCATCTTCATATAAAACTGGCAAAACTTTTCTTATATAATATAATAATGATGTCTCTAACAATCTGTACAGTACTAAAATACCTACAGGGCAAAAGGATATAAAGGATGTATCTCATATCATTTTTTTTCATAAAGTACAATTCCTCCATTAATATATTATCAAGCTGATTTGTAAAAGTGACTAAAAAGAGAGATGGAGTAAATATATCACAGCAGGGAGGGTCAATAATGATATAGCAGCTAACCTGATATGCTGTTAAAAAGCAGAAAAGGATATGAACAAATTTAAAGGACAGAAAATCATATAGCAGCAATTAGTACTTCAAAAAAAGTGACAACTGAAAAGATTAATTAAGTCCTGGAGGTCTGCTGACTTTAAGATGATGTTGTTGAAATGATTCATATCTTAACAGTTTGTTATCTAGATTGCCCCTTGATCACCGAATGATACTTTCTCGATTACCATGAACTTAAAGATATGTCCATTGCCTACTTTTTCTTAATGTGCAAGGCCACAACATGCTTTTCACCTTTTTGGTAATTGCTGGTAAGTGTTCGCACAATCTTTTCTTCAGTGGAATAGTTTTTTCCAGTATAAAAAGACTGACATGTACAAATGGGAAAGTAAAACACAGATTCGGTAGAAAATATTGCAAAGGTATTTAAATATAAAGTGTAGTTCCATTGATGGGTTTCCAAAAGTGTTATATTTCATAAAGTGTCATATGTGTGGGCAGAATTTGCAGTTCCCACATTGAAAAATGTCCCATGATAGTGGACATTTTTGTACCCATAAATGTTTTTGGTCTTATAGTATCTCCTCACCACCTTATCTTTTAGATTCATACCCCTTCTGAATAGCATTCTCAGTGGCTGTGATATATATTCATTTGATCTTTTAATCTATCCTCCAGTTGGAAAATGTGCCAGTTTTTCTCAGTGGTCTGTTGTATATTGTCAATCTGGGGATTAAAAACAGTTATGAGATTTTAAGTGCAATATTGCTAGGGCTGACAGCTTTTTATGCCAATATAGTCTGATAGCTGCTTCTTTCCAGAAGGGCTACATCACTTGCTGCTTTAATAATGCATTGTTGTTTTGTAGTCTCATTGTACAAAATATTTTCTTAGGGGGATATTTTCAAAGGGAATATGCCAGCACATCTCAAAAAATGCACCGCAGCATGATATTCAAAGAGCAGAGATGTGACGCGCATGTCCAAAAGTTCCGTAAGGCAACTATAATGTATGTGGCGCATCTGGAGGTGGCATTCTCATGATTGTGCCATGCATCTCTATATTCAGCCCAAATGGGTGGCACATCTCCAAAGATGCACACCCCCAAAGTTAAGCATAAAAGGAGGTGGCCTAAGTGCAAGCCACCCACAGGCAGCAGGCAGAACAGCAGTAGGCAAAACAATGGATGGGGCAGCATTCCACAAGGTGGAGGTAATGAGGGGTGTGAGGAGACAGGCAGAAGAGCAACGTGGCCATGGAAGGACTCATAGGTAGTATGCCCAACAGAGACAGTACCATTCCTTTGTCACATTTGAACAACTGACTGACACAGAGATTGTGGGCTGGTACAGACTCAACAGGGCAATTCTGAGACAGCTTTGTGAGCTGTGCCATGATGAACTGCAGGCACCCACCACAAGGAGTCATGCCATGTCGGAGGAAACAAAGGTGACAGCAGCAATGTGTTTGCTCACCATGGGTACCTTCCAGATACCAGTGGGTGACATCACTGGTATCACACAGTCTGCCACATCCCTTCCCCTCACACAGTTCCTCACCACTCTGCTGCCACACACTACAGAGTTCATAACATTCCCTGGCACACATGCAGAGCCCTGGGAGACATATGGTGGAGTTGCAGTTACACCTACAGAGTGGAGAGAAACCATGCAGAAGTTCCACAGGGTGACATGCATACCAGGCATTTTAGGAGCCATTGATGGCCCTGCCACAGACACCGCTGCCCCACTGTGGACTACCTGCCCATTGTAGCCAAGTGGTGCAAGGGCCCACTGTGGATGGTTAGGTGGCACCACACATGACATGGAGGCCCCTGTGGGCATGCATAGCCACCTGTGGCCTGTGTTGCTAGCCACCCCACCCTGGGACCTGTGGCATGCCACCTGCCATACACAACAGCACACAGGGCAGCATGTGGGCCCACAATATGGCTGTGCACTGCCAGCAGCCCTACACAGCACCCTCTGGACACAGTACTGGGTCCTGTGTGGCATATCAGGCACAGCTGTGGCTGGCACACACCACCCCCACAGGGGGTGATGCATGCATACTCACCGTGCTGTGATGGCTTGCCCACTGTCTGGTTCCCACCCCCAGGGGCACCCTCCACAGATGTCTGGCTGATGCTGGCCACTAGCATCTCCTCACTAGGTTTGAGGGTTGGTGCAGTGAATTGGCTCCCACCAGTCTGCCATAGGGAGGCCTGTATGGTGCACAGTTTCTCCACAGCCCTTCTTTTGTCACTGGCTATCCTCTTCATACACTCCTTGGCAGTGTGGTTGTACCTCCTCTGGGCATATATGTGGACAGCCACCTCGTCCCAGCCCTTTGTCCTCTCCTGCCAGGTGCCTGTCTTGCCTGTGAGCAGCACCTCCCTAAGGAAGTATGCCTCCATCAGGGAACGCTGCTCATCCTTGTTGAAGTTTGGCCTCAATCTCTTCTGTTGTTCCTCCGCCTCATCAGACATCCTGTTGTCTGTGGTCAGGAAAGGGGTATCCATGAGCAAACATCTAGCATATCTGGAAGTGAGCCAAGTCCCACTGAATACAGAGCAAAAGAGGCTATAGCATGGGGAATATAAAAAAAACTACCTTCAAGGCTGCAGTTCCTGTTGGCCACCTGTGGTGTGGGTTGGTGCTTTTATGGCTCATCTTATGCAAATGAGGTGGAGCAGCCTTTAATGAGATGCTAATCAATTGACTTGGGCATTGATTGGATAATGAGATCATTAGCATAACCTGCCTGAATATTGCAGGTATACTCCAGGCTCTTCTCATTTGTTGTGGCACATTTGAACTGTGCAGAGCATCTCTGTATGGTACATTTTCTGTGCATGCATGATACGGTGTAACATACTTGACATGCATGGTGAAGCTTGTCCGATGGTTGTGGCCATGTATCAAGCATCTCCCAGTAAAGTGCTGTGATGCACCATTGCTCCCATGTGGCACATGTCAGCAGACATGTGCCATGTGGTTGGCTGCAAGTGTGGCATTGTCTGCCCTCAACAAGATGGCACTTGTTCACAGATTCACGTGTCAGGGGGCTGTAACCCCATTCTCCCACCAGACCTTTCACTACTGCGCATATTCAGTGTTGCACTGTAGGTGTCAATGGCGCATCCAATAGCGCATGTGTGAGTCGCACGGTGGACTGCATGGAGGGCCTATCATGCAAGAGGTGCAGCCAGCCACACATTCTCATGACTGCCTCAGTGTACTGTAGCACATACTGCTGGCCTGTCTAAGCTGAGGATGGCACATTCAACTGAGGGAGGACCAAAGGCCCGAAACTGGTCTGAGGTGGATGTGGCCAACCTGGTGGCACCAGTTGCCCCTCTGCAGGGGCAACTGTTTGGTGGGGAGGAGCTGCAGGAGGCACAGGCCTTGGTGTGGGCCCTGGTGGCAGCTCAGCTCATGCACCAGACTGGCATCCCCCAAACTGGGGTGCAGTGTTGGCACAGATTCAGAGACCTAAGGCGACATGTTCCTGAACAGCTCTGGAGGCTCCATGACCAGGCTCGCATGGGGGTGGTACCATGCTCAGGTATGTATGTGCTGCATGCATGCTTTCTTCACCTGCTCTAGGGGGTATCTGTATGTGCGGCAGGTGTGTGTGTCCCTGCCCATATGGTTGCCATGGCCCTGGTTGCAGGGCCATGTTATTGCTACCATGTATGACATGTGTTGCCCTATGTGGACTGGTGGTCAATGTTGTTGTTGCCATGGCACTGTGACTCCACATGGTGTGTTGCCTCTCAGCAGGGCACACCATGCGTGCCATGCTGCATCGTGTCACTGTTAGGGGTGGGGTGGGGGTATGTGTTCCAACATGCTGCTCATGGTGCTGTTTCCATTGTGTTTCCATTGCAGGTCAGGTGAGCATCATCTGGCCTGGCAGTGTGCTTCCAGCCAGGGCACTGAATGGTGTACCACAGGCTCTGGAGGGGGCACACCAGCACATGATATGGTAGGTAAATGCACTGTATGTTCTGCCCCTGTATGTTCTCAGGTTATGGGGTGTGCATTGCCCACACCGGGCCATTGCCTGCTTCTTCTGCATGTCCATGTGGTGGCAGTCATGCACACTTGGATCATTGTCTCAGCAGCATGTGGTAGTCCTGCTGTGTCCATGGCTACTGTATGTTTGCCCTCATTTGCCTTGTCTCATCCTGGCTGTGGGCACCTGTTGGTACTCACATGGCATTGCCACATGGCCTGCATGATTGGTGCACATGGGTGGCAGGTTCCCATGCTGTGGGGGACATGGCCACATGTTCCTGGGTGACATCCTCTGCCTGTTTCCTGTGCCACATCCCGTGCACAGTATGGCTCTGTTGCTCGGCATGTTGCCAGTATGTGCTGTGCATGGTGGGTTGTTGGCCATCTGCATGGAGCTGGCCAGCATCAGGCATGCACATCCAGCCCATTGAGGGGGGGGGGCTTTGCCTATGTGTGCTGTGGCACTGAGTACGTATTCTCTGTTTCCCCATCATAGGTTGTCAAGCTGACACTGTTGCTCAATGGAGGAGGAGGGGAAATATGATGAAGGGTGGCCAGTTCATTTCCACCCAGGGTATTCTGTTGGCCATCTACAGGAGACAGGGGACCCTACTGAGTGTGACCAGGGTGATCCTGACTGAATTGAGGAGGGACAGCCAGCGAAGATGGGGCCAAGTGGCTCATCACCAGTGGCACTAGACCTGTGGGCCTTTTGACAGTTTTTTGTGTAAATAGCCCCTTATGAACCATCCCCATACCCGTATTCTTCACTGTATATAGTACCACTCCTGCATCCCCTGTTCCCACTTCCACCCTGCTCCACACCCCTTTCTACTGTTTATAGTTTTTTATTGCATGTTGTTGTTCTTGTTCGGGTTTGCTTGTTCGTATGGTTTTCTGTTATTAAATATTATTGCATCTGACAGCCTGTATCTGTGGTCCCCATTTTCCTGTTGTTACATTCAGCTGTTGTGTTGCATGGTTGGCCCAGTGCTCCTTGCTTACCACTGCCCATTTGTGTCTGTGCAGTTGAACAACCGTGCGCCCTGTCCACCGTTTTACCCCCACAGTGTTTGTCATGCTGTCCCCTGGGCCACATCTGGGGTGTCCTTCAGTGATGCTCACATTGTCACTTGTGCATAGTTCCTATTCTGGAGCTGGGCACACCTCTGCTGCTGTCCTGGTCCCCCTGCAGCTGTGCTGTGCTGTTTGCAGTCCTGTGCACCTGTGGGCATGTGCCACCAGTGAGGTCTACAGCCCCCAGCCCGTGTGCCATTGTGCCTGTGGACCACTGTGCCTGTGATGTAGCTACCATGTCCACCTTGCTTGGTTCCTCAGCACTGTTGTCATGGTGCACAGCTGGGCCATGCTGTCCACTGGGCCTCTGGTGCTGGGGTGATCCGTCCCTACCCTCCTATGTGCCATGCCCATTGTGCCTATTTCTCCCCTGGGTTAGTGGTGTATGTGTGGTGATTCATACTGTGCCCATGGGCAGGGGTGTAGCTAGAATGGTGCAGGGGGTTCAGTCACACCCAGGCCCAGAGTGTTTAGGGGGCTCTTGAATTTGTTCACTTGGGCTACTGCTGCCAATTTCTTTTTTCTTCCTTTTTCCTCTGAAGCCAGGAGCCAGCCTTGTCGTCCACATCAGCTGGGGGGGGGGCACCGCATGGTTGCTATGCGACATAAATGTGACAAGTATGTGTACCACATGACTCTCTAGCACGGAGAGAATGGAGTCATGTGGTACAAGAAGGAGATGGAAACAAGTGCTCATGCCGTCAAATTGCGTGCCTTCTCAGCAGCAGTTCGAGTAGTGTGTGGGACGGTGCAGACTGTGAGAATGAGAGTCGGGAGACAAAAAAAAGTCTCATTGTGCAGTTTAATTAATTAAACACTTACTATGTGTGACTACTGTAGTAGGAGAGTTAGCAGAGGAGAGGAGGAGGAGATGGGAGTTGTTGGGCTCTTGAGGAGGAGTCGAATCAGGGTAAGAAAATAGAGTAACAGCAGCGCAGCCTGCCCAGCCCTGGCCTACACTGAGTGCATGAAAGACAGTGGAGTTGAGAGACAAGCGCCGACAAGGTCAGTAGGTCACGATGGTAACGAACGGTCACAGGCCTGAGGCCACAACAGGGCAGTGACTAGGTAGGGTTAAGGGTTTAGGGTTAATTTATGGATACTGCTGGGCTAATGAATGAAAAAAAAATTCCATCAATCCTCTTGGACTCCGCTCCCTCCGGCTGGCGTGATCTATTAAAAAAGTGCCTCTGCTCTGCCTCGGTCAGCTGGGGGGGACTTAATGGATACTGCTGGGCTGGGCTGGCCTGGGCTAATGAATGAAGAAAATAGAAATTCAATTAATCCTCGGGCTCCACTTCCATCTCCCTCCCGGCCAGCGCGATCCATTAAAAAAGGACCTCTGCTCTCTGCCTCAGCCAGCCGGGAGGGGGACGGAATCTGTGGATGATACCTTGTGCCAGTGCCTCATTATTCCTTGGGCTCTGAGTAACACCATGCTACACATTCACCAAGGCTCAGGAAACTTTTTTTTTTTGCCCTAACATTACATTTGCTTACATTTGTGGATTTAAGCTTTAGCCCTAACTGATGCCTGAACATTTTTTTTTGCAATTAATATTTACAATAAATGTACAGATACTAACTTTTTTCTAGTCCATTTGAAACAGCCCCAAGTTTATGTCAATAATTTAACAAACTACCTTTTAAGCAATTCAATTTTATTACTAAAGGCATCTAGATGAAAACTTGGGGATCGATCTTCGTACAGCCCTTTCCAAGTTCCTGCATCACTCTAGGGCTGTGATGATTTCAGGAGCATCAGGGACCCTGCACCCAACTGTATAAAAGGAGGGGCTCTGCACCCAAAGCCCAGGAGTTGCTACAGCTTCAGGCTAGTGCCCAACATCTGGTGCACCTGTGGGAATTGCTGCAGGGATCTTCCCCCCCACCAGCACAGCAATGGAGAAGCCATGAGGGTTGGGGAGGAGAATCTTCATGGCAGGAGGGAGCTGAGGCAGAAGAGGACAGGGTTCCCTAGGGGGGTTGGGGAGAGAACGTATGTGACAGGGAGTGATGTGGCACCCAATGAGGAGTGTTCTTTGCAGACCTATACACCTGATCAGATGGGACCACATTGTGGGGGATTGCCAGGGACAGAAACTGATATAGCTCCAAGCGGGCACAGCCCTGGCAGCTGCCCCATAGAAGCACTAAGGCAAAACCCTGTAGGTGGGAGGCAGCCTGCCACATTGTTGGAGTGTGGGTACTAGGGGACTGTGATGGTGCCTGGAGAATGGTACCCCCCCCCCAGTAGCCTGCAACCTGCAGCTCCAAATTCCAGCCTACAGGGTTTCACCTTTTTGCACCTGTGGGGCAGCTGCCAGGGCTGTGACCACCTGGGGCCATGTCACTTTCCGTCCCTGCCAACCCTCCACAATGTGGTCCCATCTGATCAGGTGCATGGGACTGCAAAGTGCACCCCTGATGGGCATCACATCTCTCCCTGTCATGCCAGCTGTCTTCCCGATGGTAACAGGGCACCCATGCCCTTCTGCCCCCATCCCTTCATGTTCAGGTTCTCTCCAAATCACCACAGTGTGTGGTTCTAGGGTAAGTCCCTTAGACCACCAGTGGATGCTGCAAACCCCTTTGCTACCTGGAACATGGGCACCTCTGTTGTAAGGGTGACAAGGGCACAAGGCATCTGAATTTCAACACAGCCTGTGTTCAAAAATTGGGATTGATGCAAAGTTTGATGCAAGGTACCACTTGCGTCATATACCTTTGGCACAGGCACCTTGCATCAAACATCAGCTTTTGAAAATTGGGCCCTTAATCTTTAGATCTTACAGTTCACTTTCAGCTGAGTCATATTCCAGAGCTCAGCTCATACTTCTCTGCTTATACTTCACTGTTATTTTGAACATGACTGGAATGGAAACATAGCAAGCAGCACACTGTGATTTCAGATCCTGAATATGCCACAAATGTAAATTTAATGTGAGAGCTGAGCTTCTTTTATTTTTGGGAATATTGTCAGTAGCAAGGAATGGAATGGCTTGAGATTAATTTTGTTATTTTGTGTAGCTGTGGTCAGCTGGTGCTCAGTATAACATTTTATTGTGTACCTGATCTCATTTTTAAGTTTCACTTTTTATTAGATGAATGGAAAACATTTCTTCAGTTTATTTCAAGGAACAAAATCTAAGATCCAAATTATTCTTTCATGTTATTTTGTAGTGCAGTAAAAGGGTTAGCATTACTACTGACTTCAAGGAGTCAGCTAGTGCATAGTTCAGCACCTATGTAAGTCTTGTTAGTATGTTCAAACTGTTCCACACGCTGAAGAATAAGGAGAGAATCACATTTTCAAAAACTCAACTTATCTTTTTGAAAGGGGTGCAGAAATATTTGTAAACAGAACATGCAGCATCATTTCTGATTTAAATGGGAGTCTATTTCCATTCATTTTGCAACAACCTCAAGGAAGGGAGAAGGTATTCATTAATAATATAGAGAATAACACATGGGTGAGTGTGTGTAAATTGAATGTTCCACACACCTGAGGTGTGGGATGTTACATAAACCTGAAGAGTGAAGCTCAATGGGGTTTATAGAAGCATCCCACACTGAGGGTGTGTGTAAAATTCAGAGTGACACATCCACCCTTGTCTTATTGTTATTATTATTAGTAGTAGTAGTACAGCATTATTTATAAGTTTGGGTTCTGATTATTTTAGTGTGGTAGTTATTTGGATTTGCTTGTACTGAGATAAACGTGAGTGTGATTGACAGATAGTGGATACAACCACCTAGTTGTGACATCAAATTACAACTAGGTGATTGTAATCATGAGAACAGAACAGGGGGGGACACACACTGGGATGGTATGCACGTAGATACGTTTAAAATATACAAAGCAGCAGAATCAGGGGTGTAGCCAGGGATTTTAGATCTGCACACCAAGTGGACTCACTGCTACCCCAGCCCCCTTGTTAGAGTGAGATACCCCCCCTCCTACCCCCCGGAGTGTAGCCAGACAATATACAAATGTACACCAGGACTGTGTTTGTTGCCTCATTTGGCACAGTAAATGCAACTTTTGTATCTCATGACAGTGGTTGTTGCCATGCATGGGTAAATACAAATGCCATGCATTGTTCCCTAAGACACCCACATATCAGCCCAGAGCCTGCAAAATGATATTGTCCTTGGGATGCAAAGAGAGTATTAGTGACCAGTCCTTCAAGTTTCAACTCCTATGAATAAAATTACAGAAAGGTTCAGTATTTTCTGTTAGTTGTCATGGAAAAAGGAAGCAGTTCAGAGCCTATCTGCTACCCCCCATTAAATAAAATTACACACCATGGAGTGCTTGGAGTATGCCTGCCTACACCCATGAGCAGAATCCATCACTCTTCACCTTATATCAGAAAGATGCGGCTCTCAGCATTGAAATAAAAGGCCAACTTTATTAAGTGCCAAAAAAATGAAACACGCCTTAATGCATTTCGGTTTGTAGGTCCTTTTTCAAAAGGCATGACAAGCAAATCCAAATAACTACCACGCTAAAATAATCAAAACCCAAACGTACAATTAATGCACTACTACTGCTGCCATCCCTGCCACTTTGCTGATCAAAAGGCTCAGAAACAGAAATTGTAGTTCATTTAGGATTTGTCCAAAATGGTTAACATAAGCTTAGCAAGCTCTTAGATCTTAAAATGGTGGAGGGGGGCCCCAGGAGGGAGGACCCAGGGAGGGGGACTCTATAACATACCCTTGAACCCAGGCCCTATGGAAAGTTGCTACACCACTGCCCATGGGGGCTGTGTCTGTGTCCCTTTTGCACTTTTGCAGTGCCTTTTCCCATCACTTTTGCCTTGGGATGCTTCCCTCCCTGTTTCGACTCTTCTACCTCACCCATTTCCCATTTGCCATCCTTCTGTGTTGCTCCACTCTCCCAGGCCGGGTTACTCCTTTTGCAATATTCAGTCCTGCCCAGCTGCTCCAGTGCATTTACAGATGCACCAGAGCATTTCAGCCTGTGCTATGGTGCATCTTTGGTATATTCAGACTGGGATGCATTGGTGCTTCTTGTCGTCCACCTTCTGAATATTGCAATATTTTGGGACGCCGCATCTCAGATGCGTGGATCAAGTACTTGCGCACTTTCCCACTTTTGCGCACTTTTGAATATGGGGGCCAACGTGTTTTGGCTCCTGCTTTATACTCTCATCAGTCAAATGATATACACAATACCAAGGGTTTTGGATATGAAAGGCAGCAGTGTTACTCAAACTATATACATACTGTGTGTGTGTGTATATATATCTATATATATAGATATATATATTAGAGGCAAAAAACTCCATTTAATGCATCAGTTAGGGTTGTTCCACAGCGACAAAAGTGAGGAAGTTTGGTGTTAGAGTTGAAAACCTCTTTGACCCCCAGCCCGCTCAACCGGCATTGGGGTGCGATTGGTTGTCGGCCCTAACTCTTACCCCATCACATGTGTAAAGCAGCAGAAGTATAGGAGAATGGGGTGAGAGTTAGGACCGAAGACCCCAATGCGCACCCCAATGCCAGTTGGGGGTGGGTTGGGGGTCCAAGGGGGGTTTTCAACCCTAACACTGAATTTCCTCACTTTTGTCGCTGTGG
Source organism: Neoceratodus forsteri (assembly GCA_016271365.2). NCBI lineage: Eukaryota > Metazoa > Chordata > Ceratodontiformes > Ceratodontidae > Neoceratodus > Neoceratodus forsteri. The sequence continues at coordinate 1,207,298,604 of CM057453.1, read as the reverse complement.
AACAACCCTAACTGATGCATTAAACTGAGTTTTTTGCCTCTAATTTCCTTTTTGACAATGATAATCTAGAAATAGTGAATGGTACAGTAGAGGGAGCGTAGCCCTCTGGGCCCCACGCCCGCCACGTAATGCAGCGGTGGGAGTGCGGGGCCCCCACCACATGATGTCTTATGACATAGTAACAGGAACAGCAATGCAAACAGAAGTGCTAACAGTGGTGCACATGGTAACGCAAGCGTGAATGAGAACAGAAAGGGGTAACGCACACGGTGGCGTAGACGGGAATGGTCTGTCACATTATTTCTTGTTACATAGTGACATGGTGCCAGCAAACGGAAATGTCAATGGGCATGGTGACGCAAAGCAAAACAGAAAGAGAAACAGTACTGTAGACAGAAATGGCAAAAAATAACAGAAACACAAGTGGAAATAAAAACGCAAAGGATAACGCACGTGGTGGCGTTGACGTGAATGGTAAGTGAAATGGTATGGAACCGCAAGCGGAAAGGGCAACAGTAACAGTAATGTAAGTGCACAGGCTGATTTTTCCCAAAAGCTACATGGAGAAAGACAGTGAGTATAAAGATTGTATGCATAATAATGGGTCTCGGAGCAGAAAATGAGGAGTTGGAATACTAAATAGCGTATATCTCAGGAACCGTATGACGTAGAAAAAAAATTTAAAAGTCATATGATTTGTGACTTTCCTGGCTAGTTTTATGCTTAGCCCCCATTAGGGGGCTAAGCATTTTTCTGATGAAAAGTCCGTATCTAGCACCGATTCCGAGATACGGGTCCTGAAAGGCACTGCGAACGCCGTAATGTTATCCTATGGGAAAAAAAGAGAAGTTTGGAGTGCCATAACTTTGCCTCCCTGTAATATTTTTTCACCAAACTACTGAAAGGCACATCTGTGGGCTGTTGGCTGTCCTCCGTCCAAATTTCAGGAAAAAAGACCAAACCGTTATTTTGCAGCAGGGTGCCAAAGGATTCCTGTAATGCGTCGGGCGCCGTAATGCTATCCTATGGGAAAAAACATCAAATTTGGAGTGCCATAACTTTGCCACCATGTAATATTTTTTCAACACAACACTGAAAGGCACATCTGTGAGATGTTGGCTGCATTCCTTCCAAATTTCAGCCCAAAACTCCAAACCGTTCTTTTGCAGCGGGTGCCAAAGAATTGCTGTCATTTCCCCACAGCCTAGAAAAGTACTGTCGCAATTTGCGAAAGCTTTCACAAAAATTTGTGACACTTTCATGAGCATGAAAGTACTTTGCAAAGTACTTTTTCCAGAAATTTTAAAAACATATTTCTGGGGTGTTTTACCTCAAAATAAAGACATGGCTAGCATCCTCGGGCTCCGACTAGGTGAATACAAAAAGAATTAGGTTGCTAGAGGGTCCCAAATTTAAATGGAAAGCATTTTTCTATTCACTAATTGAAAACAAGTTTGCAGATTTGCAAAAGTAAGAGGGCCATTTGCGAAAGTAAAAATGCATTTGCGACACTGTTGAACTTTTAGTTAACTTTTCTCATTGACGTATAATGGGAAATTGTTTTTTGAATAACTTTTGAACCGTTTAATATTTTTTCACGAAATCTTTGAAAGGCACATTGGGGACCATGGCCGCATGTTCCCTGAAGATTTCGGGCTGGTCGCGCAAACTGTGCGACCTGTAGGCGCGACTGTAGAATTCCAGAAAAAGTGTAAACGTATGCGCAAATCACGCTTAATAACTCCGCAGTCATGTATCTGACTGGTACGAAACTTGGCAGATCCCAAGGCATATGGGTCTTGATTGTGTATTCCAAATTTCAGGCAAATCTGTCAAACGGTTGCAAAGTTATTAAGGTGAAAAATATTGGGTTTAACATGTAAATGGCTCCTCATCCGAATCTATGGTAGCACTACCAAAGTACTATTAATATATATATATATATATATATATATATATATATATATATATATATATATTTATATATATATAGATATGTGTATATATGCATATGTATATCTATAGAGAGAGAGATAGATAGACAGACAGGCAGACAGTTTGATAGATAGATATTCATTTTCAACTTCATTAATGCACCAGTTATGGTTCAAGTTAACACCACAAAAGTAAGGAAATGTGGTACCCCCAAGAAGCGAAAGGAAAAAGCATTAGGGTTTAGGTCTCTGGAGTCTTGGTGAATCAGCAGTGGGGTCTTCCTTGGGGTTGTCAACTCTAATCCTCACCCCTCCGCCCATAGTCTCCTGTCTGAAGCACAAGGTACAATTCCAAGCCACTGCTTCACAATGATATACTCTTCAAAGGTAGAGAAGTATGTCTCGCCACATGTTGCCAACACAATCTATTGTAACTTTCTTTACCCAGGGCCCAAGAAAGAAGATCACGTCTGACATTGTTTCCTAAGGGAATGAAGTGAGCATTAAGGTTGACAATCAAAAGGAAGACGTCACCACTGATATGCCAAGACTCCAGAGACCCAAAACACTAGATTTTTTTTTTCCTTTTGTTGTTTGGTGGTTGGGGGTGGAGATGGGGAGTTAGGGTTGGAAACCCTATGACCACATTCCCCTACCTTTGTGGCATTAACTTGAACCTTACCTGGTACATTAACAAAGTTTTTTCAAAGGACTGCCTTTCTTTTTGAGATAGTGGAATCTTATCCTCATTCACACAGGTCCCTTTAAGACCTGCATGAAGAGATGCAGATGTTCAGGGCCCTCTGGGTCCTTCACCAACGGAAAACTCTGTACACCTACAGAAGTGCAGCAATAGATGTTAAGAATTCATGGGGCTGTCTGGTGGACTGCAGAAGTGAATGACCCTCTGTGCTTCCATGTGCCTGGAGATACTGATGCAAATGGCAAAGATTCCATGTGTCAGCCAGTGCACAGGGCCCCTGCCACCCTTCTTATTACCCCACCTCATGAACCTGGTAGGTGAAAATTTTCAAATCCCTGCCATAACACCATTTTGAACCGCTGAAATGTTATTTAGCACCACAGGTGTGAAAACACATTTTGGCCAGGATTTGAAAAATTATAGCTGTCATGTTCATGAGGAGGTGTGAAAAAATGGCTATGTTGAACATTTGGGGTCAAAATTAGTGAAGTTACGAGCGGGCACACAACATTTTCAGCGTACATTCATAACTTTGCCATTTTACATATTTTGACACCAAATTTTCAACATAGCCTTCTTATGAACCCACCTCATGAACAACATGGTGGAAATGTTAAAATCCCACCTGGAAGTTTATTTTGCAAAACCATTGCAAAATCACCTTTTGAGTCAGATCTGCATGATTGCACCACCATTGGTCATAAGGTGGGGTCCTAAAAAGACCATGTTGAAAATGTGGGGTCAAAATATGCAAAAATGTCTAAGTTATGAAACAAAATTCAAAACCCTACTGAAGTACATTCAACCACACTTACCTGGTTTTCTCATAACACAGTCACTGGTTCCAGCAGCCAGATGTGTCTTCGATTGCAGAGTGAATCTGTGCCATGGGACGTATTCAGGTGACGGAGGGGTGTGGGGTGGTCTGGGGTGGTGGGTGCTGAGAAGGAGGTTGGGGGTGTGTGTGTGTGTGTGTGTGTCTTTTTTACAGGTTCAAACAAAATCATTGAGGGACGGTTTTCTTTATTACAGCTGACATTGCGACTCTGGGAACTGGGCACTTCAGTGTTGGGCTTCTCTTAAGGGAACTCTTAAGGATATTATATATATATATATATATATATATATATATATATATATACAGTATATAGCAAAAAAAAACTATGCTAATGCATCAGTTAAGGTTTTTATTAAACCGTCAAAAGCTGGGAAAGTCGACGTTAGGTTTTCCAACCCTAACACCCCATCCCCACCCTTCACAGATGAAGAGGGACTAGGGGTGGCATTGGGGGTCATCAGCCTTAATGCTTACCCCATTCTCCTATGCTGTGCCCACCCAGCTTATTTTTTAATGAAATGTGGTGAGCGCTAGGGCTGATGACCCCACTGCCACCCCCGATGCCTCTTCATCTGTGTAGGGTGGGGGTGGGGTGTTAGGGTTGGAAACCCTATCATCAAATTTTACAGCTTTTGATGGTTTAATAAAAACCCTAACTGATGCATTAACTTAGTTTTTAGCAATTTATTTCCTTACTTTTTGAGATAGTATAATAGTATCTTTATTTTACTGTGGGAGCGCAGGGTCCTTCGGACCCTGCCCTCCTTTCCCTCCACAGATATGCATATGTTTCTAGCTGTGGAAACATCGTTCTCTGTGCTCCTACCCCTCCATATATGCATATATGTATTAAGTTGTGGAAACGCAGGGACCTCCAGCCCCTGTGCTTCCATGCACAAAGTTACGAGCAGGCGTAGCAAAATAGCAAGAAATAGTCATAACTGTGCAATCACAAATAATTTTCACCCCAAATGTTCAATATAACCTTCTTATCACCTCACCACATGTACCCAGTACAGAACATTTTCAAATCCCCACAAAAACATAATTCTGTGCAACCACAACGCCATTCTACGCCACAGATGTGAAATCACAATTTGGCCAGGAGTTGAAACATTTCATGAGTGGCATTCATGATGTGGGATACTAAGAAAACTTTATTGAAAATATGGGGTGAAACTATTGTAAATTTCCAAAGTTCTGAGTGTGTGGCCTGAGATTGCAACAAATGCCCATAACACAGCCATTTTTTGAAATTCTGACCCCAAATTTTCAACATGGCCTTTTTGGAACCCCACCTCATGAACACTGGTACTGTCATTTTGCTACTTTGTCCCTTAAGATGATTTTGCACAGCAATCATGCCATTCTGTGCAACTGGTGCAAAAACATATTTTAGGTAGGATGTCTGAAATGACAGCTGTACTGTTCATGAGGTGTTGTAAAAAAGTGGCTATGTGAAAAATTTGGAGTGAAAATATTAAAAATTGCCAATGTTATGCACGTGTGTAGCAAAATTTCAATGACTGCATGTAACTCGGGCATTTTTTTGCATATTTTCATCGCATTTTCAATGTGGGCTTTTTGGGACCCCACCTCATGAACACTGGAGCTGTCATTTCATTAATTGGTCCTGAGAGGTGATTCCTCACAGTGACAATGAAATCACCTTTTCGAGGCCGAGTAATGAAATGACAGTGCCAGTGTTTATGAGGTGGGGTCCCAAAAAGCCCATGCTGAAAATTTGGTGCAAATATACAAAAAAATGGCAGAAATATCTACATAAGTTCAAAACGCCATTGACAGCCATTATACCTGCTTACCTTGATTCTTCAGTTCATGGTTCAGCTTTGAAGAGTGCAGACGTATCCTGGTCCACAGAAGATGACAGCAGCTGACCACAGTCGGTAAGTATAGGGCAAAGGTGGGTGAGGGTGGTGGATTGCTCAGTGGGATGGTCTGGATGGGAGAGGGGGGATGGGTAGGTAATGAGGGACCATTTTCTTTGTTACAGGATTAAAATAAAAAAAAGATGTCGGGGACAGTTTTCTTTTTTTACAGGAAGAATGGTTCTATTTTGGAACACTGTGAGTGGGCTCCCCAGTGTCCCTTAGTGCTGGAGGGGGGGTTCTTGAAAATGCTGACACAGGGATTGGGCACCCTGATGTTGGCAAAGACAATAAATGTTTGAATGTGCTGGGGGGGCATCTAACACTGGGGGTGGGCATCCTGGTATTGGAAACAACATTTTAAACAAGTAATTATTTTGGCACACTGGGGGTGGGCCCCTCAGTGTGCCACAATACTGGAGCGGGGGAAATAATTGCAGCATTTCAGAATATGCTGCAGGAATGATATTGAGGTACCAGTATGAGTGGGTGCCATCTGAATGAGCCTTTTAATCCTGTAAAAATGAAAACGGTCCCTCATCATCTCCCCCACCCTCCCCATCCCAACCCTCCCACTGAACAACCCACCACCTGAGCTGATGCTGATCCCCATGTCGATGCAGAATCCTGCATCTAACTGCCATGTTATGATGCAGAATCCTGAATCAAAGTGCCATTTTATGATACAGACTCCTGCACTGAAGTGCCATTTTACATGCAGATGCAGGATTCTGCATAGTAAAATGGCACTTTGATGCAGGATTCTGCATTGATATGGGGATTGGCAGTGGCTCAGGTGGTGGGTTGATCAGTGGGAGGGTTGGGATGGGGAGAGGGGTGGAGGTGACAACAAGGGACCATTTTCTTTTTTCACAGGGAAAAAAATAAAGATGTTGAGGAACTGTTTTCTTTTATACAGGTTATGTGCAAAAACATTGTACACTGGGGGTGGGCTCCCCAGTGTCGACAATACTGCTAGGGGGGGTACGACATAACTGGGGGCACTAGGAGTGGGCTCCCCAGTGTCCCACACTGACAAGGGGGGCTACTGGCAGGGGGTTAGGGTGCTATGCTGTCGTCATAGGGATTGGGTACCTTGATGCTGGCAGTGCTTTAAATATTTAATATTAATATTCCTTGGGCTCCTTCCCCTTAGAAGCAACAAAAGGGGAAAAACATTCTTTCATTAGGTAAACAACAGGAAGTGTTTACCTAAATGGGGGCTGAGGAATCGGATTCCGGGGTCTGTTTGCCCTCAGATGAGCAGGGGCTAGTCTGGTAATTAATACTGCAAATCCACCCCCATACTGTTGTGCGCAACAGCGGGTGGTTCAGCATACTGCTGCAATTAGTGGCAGCCAGTACCAGCCAAAAAACATTTAGGGACATGTTACAGGAAATTTAATCACAGAATTGAGTTCCTCGGCTCCGATTAGGTAAACACAACTGTTGGTGTTTACCTAGGGGAAGTATTTTTTAAAATATTTAAATTTGTCAGCCTCACTAAATGAAAACAAGATTGCAGAATTACGACTGAGAAGTTCAACAGTGAATAGCAAAGTGCGAACAGTAAATTGCTGTTTACTGTTCGAACTGTAAATGATATTAACATTCGAACTGTAAGCAACATTTACCATTCAAACAGTAAAGTTCAAACAGTAAATGCCATTTACCATTTGAACAGTTATTTACCATTCATACAGCCGGTCCTGCATCTATTACAAAAATAGTTATAATTCAAAAATGGTAATATATTTTTTCACCAAACCATCCAAAGGTACACCCTTGGCACACACCCCATCATCCGTACAAATTTCATAGAAAGATTTCATTCCATGTGGGCTGCACATGATGGCAAATAGTCCCAAGTTATCCTATGGGGAAAAATGTACATTTTGGGGTTTTGACCACTTTATATCTCAAAAACTGTAAAAGCTGCTATCATGAAACTTACCACATCTTGTGACATGGGCAACATGACAGCACATTTCAAACTTTGGGCAATTTTGTTGAAGTCATTAAGGTGCAAAAATTCAGATTTAACATTGAAAGGTTGTACTAACCCTAACTATAAGGTATTTATATATATATATATATATGTATATATATATATATTATATATATATATCTATATATATAGATATATATATATATATATAGATATATGTATATATATCTATATATATATATATATATCTATATATATATATATATATATATATATATATATATATATATATATATATATATATATAGATATATAAAGATATATATATATATATATATATATATATATATATATATATAAATATATATATATATATATATATATTGGGAAGAGTGGGCGGTGACCTGGAAGGGATGGGGAGAAAGAAGAGGTACTGGGGTGGGCTGCTTCCAAGTGGGGTTGTTCTAGTCTCAGAACTGAACCCATGGTCCACCAAATGGAAGGCATGCTCCTTAACCACAGTAAGCCACCAGGGTGGCACCATTGTGTTTTCTATGTTTACCAGCTCCCTCCCCCAGCCTGTCCACCAATTAAGTTAGAGTACCCCCATCCCCAAGCCCATGTAGCCCCATATCCCCCATCCTCCAATGCATCTGTTTTAATGCTAAAAGAAATAGATAGAAACAGCTCCAACCCACACCACCTTGGACAGCTGCCATCTGAAAGAAAGAGAGAGCATGCAGAAATACTTCTATTTTAGTGTACACGCTTATTTCAATCAGCCTGCAGATCACCATGGTGGTGCAAGACAGGTTGGAGATATTCACCTTCTATTTCTTTTGTACCAGTAGGAGGGAGAGGAGTGATGCCTGTGGTGCTACATGGGCTAGAGTAAGGAGTTGGTTAACAGAGAACAACTTATTTTTTTTCATTTTCTATTGGCTGGAGGGGGATGAGGGTAAGATAAAGTACTAAGGGGGTATAAGAATTGTTTGTTTGGCTAGGCGGGAGGTGGTAGGATAGGATAGGGTGCCATGAGGGTGGGGAAAAGTATGTTTTTTTTTTAAACTCCTCAAAGTGGTAGTTTGCAAATGAAGTGTCACTTTGTAGAGATTTTTGTCATGAAGTGCCAGCTTCGCTTTGAGGAGAACTACATAAAATGTATTTCGAAGTGCAGATACACAGCAATTTTGTATGTGAAGCAAAGTATTACCCATCTCTCTTCCACACAGTTGATGGTTGCAACCCTGTACCACAGAACATTGCTTCGGTAAGCCAAAGTGTGGACAGTGGGACTGCAGAAATGTGATCAGTGGCAAAGCCTCTTTAAATGTACTTTTTTTAAAGTTTACAGTTCACTGTAAATATGAAGGGGTAGCATAATATTTATATACCACCCCACACATGTACAGGCAGTTTTAAACATTAGCAGGTCTTACATCACCTAGTAATCAGCATGTTTTCATAAGAACTTGTACTGCCAGGGATCCATCACCTTGATGTGCAACTAACAAAATCAACGCTTTTGGCTGGTTACAGAAAAGGCTTGGTGCCAATAGAAACTGCAAGTTATTCAAAGCATTTCTTAAAGGGCACATTTATACGTACCTGTGTGCAACACTGTGATCAATGCATTGCAAGTGCTTCATTGCAATTGGAGAAGTCACCACGAGCCAAAAAACACTGGCTGAGATGGTGGGGAGCTAAAATGCTGCAGTCATTTTCAGTCCCGTTGTCAGTGCTCTCCACTGCCTGCAGTTTTGCTGGGGTGGGTATGTGTGTGTGGTGGGGGGCAGCAGAAAAAGGAAGTGGGAGGGATAAACAATCCAATGGTGCAGCTGACAGTCATCCAACTGTTTCCACGGGCACCAACGTGCTCTACTTGTTAACATTGGGTGGGCAGGCAAAATGTCAGTTAACTGCCATGCTGATCAAACAGCAGTCCCACTCCACAGCAGAAATGATAAGTTCCAAGAAAGTACCCATACACAGTGGACAGCTGACCTCATTAGCAACCATGATTACAGTTCAAAAAACACAAGGGGCCAAATATTCCAAAGCTTGCCTAGGCGCTAATCTGAGTTTGCCTGCACAAACTGAGTTTTGCACAGGTGTGGTATACTGAAAAGTCCAGTTAGTGGAGACAAACAGGGTTTGTGCCCAGGCAATATTCAGATGAGGGCATAATTCAAATGAAGGGGTGGGCACCTGAATATTGGTGCAGTCCAATATTCAGAGTATTTATGCCAACCAAGGCTGTTGTTTGCTCTCCCCTTGCATGGCACAGATAGCACTGATCCAAAACATGACTTATTCCCATGCAACCCTAACAGTTGGAATGGAAGTGTGTCACTCCCTGACCCTCAACACAGTAGTGCCTGATGTCCTGTGGTCCCCCCCTACAGATTGCTGTCCTGATGATAAGAGTAAAATGTCCCTGGTGCTAGTTTTCCCTGCCCCCCAACAACGTCTGCAAGTCCAATGATAAAGAAATAATTTCCCTGGTGCTAGTGGTCCCCCTCCCCCAGACAATCTCCGGCCCAATGATAAAAATACAGTTTCCCTGGTGCTAGTGGCCCCCCCCCGCCAATCGTGGGCCCGGTGATAAACATAAATTTCACTGGTGTTAGCATCCCCTCCACCATCGATTGCCAGCCCAATGCTAAAAATAAAATTCCCTGGTACTAGTAGTCTTCCTCCCAATTGCAGACTGATGCTAAACATAACATTTCCCTGGTGCTAGTAGCCCCCTCCCCACCACTCTCTGGTCCAGTGACAAAGATAAAATTTCCCTTGTGCTAGTGGGTCCTCCACTCCCTCCTCGCTGATCACCAGCCCAGTGATAAGCATAAAAGTTCCCTAGTGCTAGTGGTCCCCCCACCAATTGCCAGCCCAATGATAAAAATAAAATTTCCCTAGTACTAGTAGTCCCCCCCAACCGATTGTGGGCTGATGATAAACATAACATTTTCCTGGTGCTAGTGATCCCCTTCCGCCGATCGCTAACCCAATGATAAACATAAAATTTATCTGCCACTAGTGGTCCCCCCCAATCACTGGCCCAGTGATAATTGCTATTTGTCCCCCTCCCACACCAGTCTCTGGCCTGATGATAAAAATAAAATATCCTTGGTGCTAGTTGTCCCCCCCATTCACCAGACTGATGCTAAAACTAAAGCAGTCCCTGGTGTTCGGTGGTCCCTTCCCCCACCTGCACCCATGCCCTATCCTAAAATAATGATTCTCTGGCATCCAGTGGTCCCACCATCCCTATCCACTGTATCATACAGTAACACCATTCCTTGGTGTCTAGTGCATCCTCTTCCTAACCCTGATCCCCTATATAACATAGTAAAGCCAGTCCCTGATGTACAGTACATGCTCATTAACAGCTCAGTCAGCAGCCAGCTGTGCTGGAGACTGAAGGGCTGTGCCAGTCACCAGCTCAAGGTCAGGATGGGGGGAGTGGGGTAGTGGGGCACTACCTGTCAGGGTGGGGGGGTCTGCTAGACACCAAAGACAAGCTTTACAATGTTATACATGGAATCAGGGATAGGAGTGGGGGTCTGTTAGACACCAGGGAATGGTGTTACTCAAGAGGGACCACTGGAGACCAAGGAATCATTATTTCAGGATTGGGCATGGATGTGGGTGGGGGAGGGACCACTGGATACCAGGGAATCAGTATTTCAGGATCAGGAATGGGTGCAGGTGCAGGGTGGATCACTGGACACCAGGGACTGCTTTAGTTTTAACATCAGGTCGGCGATCAGTGGAGGGGACCACTAGCACCTGGAAAATGTTATTTTATCATTGGCCTGGTGATCAGCGGTGTGGGAGGGGCACCAGCACCAAGTACATTTTATGTTTATCATCGGGCTGGTGATTAGCAGTGGGGACCATTAGCAGCAGCAACATTTTATTCTTAACATTGGGCAGGTGATTGCGGGGGCCATTAGCACCAAGGAAATGTTATTTTTATCATTTGGCTGGCGATTGGCGGTGGAGACCACTCGCACAGGGAAATTTTATTTTCATCATCAGTTCAGAGGGGTGGAACCATTTCTGTAGCACCAGGAATAGCTGTATGGGATGGGGCAATTGGGGGCAGCACTGCACAATCCAGCATCACTCCCCATGCAAATTAGTCCCTGATGGGCATGCAAATGGACCTTTAGTGCCTTGCATGCCCAGTGGGCTTTTTTGCATTTGGCTGTTTGAATATCGGAAATTCAGCACAGGCGCAAACCATTGTGGCACCCAATCTTGGGAGCCATATCTGCCAGTGCTAAGTGACTTAATGCTGGGCCAACATGACCCTATATTCAGTTTAATAGTGCCTGTGTGCTATTCCACTGAATGTTGCATCTTTGGGCTCCTGGGCAAACACAAAACACAGTGCAAATTTTGGTGCTGCACTTGGCACCTGTTTGAATATCAGGCTCCAAATGTTTTTGAAGTTCCTGCTTCACTGTATTACCATCTGTTCAGTTTCTCCCACTCTCTCTCCACTCTTATGCTGTGCTCCAGGTCAACACGGAATGAGAGTCCTTAGATACGCCACAGAAATTAGTGGTGAGGAAGAGGAAAATTAGAATTTCATGTAAACAATTCAGCACTGACTGGGGCCTGACGCAAAATAAAAAAAATGCAACTCCTAACACTAACTCACTTCAAGCCTTAGTTGACATCCACCCCCACTAATATATGAAATGAGCCATGGAGTAGCTAGCATATGGAAAGTAATGCTGGGGCAAATAATACTAATCAGCTTTTACAGAACAGAAATGTGAAGCTTTAACCCACAAGATTACTAATACAACAACTAACTAACCTGCTGTAAGATAAAATAAATCTGTTTTAAAAGGTGCCAAAGAAGGGTTCTCTTTAATCTTTAAGTCCAGAGGCTATTAACTTAAAGATATGCAAAAAAACATCAAGGGTTCAGGGACAGCACGCTCAGCGGGGTGGCCAGCTTGCCCTGAGATACATAGAAAATGGATAGATAGATAGATTCATTCTGTAGATAGATAGATAGATAGAGAGAGAGAGAGAGAGGAGAGAGAGAGAGATAGATAGATAGATAGATAGATAGATAGATAGAGAGATTCATTCTGTAGATAGATAGATAGATAGATAGATAGATAGATAGATAGATAGATAGATAGATAGATTCATTCTGTAGATAGATAGATAGATTCATTCTGTAGATAGATAGATAGATAGATAGATAGATAGATAGATAGATAGATAGATAGATAGATAGATAGATAGACAGACAGATAGATAGGTAGGTAGACAGACAGAAACACACAGACACACACACACACATAGACAGGGAACAGGGAGGGCATCGCCAGCTCACTGCTTCAGCTGAAGTTGGCTAAATGACTTTCTAGAAAGTCCTAGTATGCTCATGCTGAGAACGCAGGTGAACAGCTCCTCTCACTAAACTGGGCACCCTGGATTTTGGGGTGCCCAGAAAAAGTATTTTTGGCCATTGTTTTATAAAAACAAACATCAGAATCTAGCAAAACTGGTCATCTTTAACTAGGTTCTTGCATTTTTTATTTTTTTGTTAAATTATACCATTTTATGTATTCTCCATGCTTTTTAGTTTACTAAGGTTCATACTAAGGTGAAACTAGGAACGAAAGGGCAAAATCCCATAAATGTTCCATCCTCATACATAATACCTCCGGACACCACCCTCAAGTATATATTTATCTAGTCTGGATTTGAACTTACTTTTATTTTAGGCTACTGTTACATACCATGGTAATGTGTTCCATAGGTTAACAATTCTGATTGTGTAAGAATATTTTCTGGCAGTAGTATTGAATAGTTTACCCTTTATTTGTAACGGGTGTCCCCTAGTTATCAATATCATTATCCTTTGAAGTCAATCTCAAGTTCACACATTAGTTTGGGATCCTGTAGCACATCATACAGAAAAAGTAAGTATCCACATGCTCTGGTGTCATTAGGGACATGAGCTGAAGAGATGTAAGCCTGTTTGCATAAGATTCATCATAACAACCTTCCACTATTTTTGTAAACCTATGCTGCACATGTTCTAGCTTTTGTCTTTCGCCCAGCTTGTACGGATTCCAAAGCTGAGAAGAATATCCCAGATGGGGCCGTACATATAACCTTTGCAGTGGAATCAGAACCTCACTGGATGTGGATCTGATGTTTCATGTAATTGACCATATCACTTTGTTGGCTTTACTAGTGGCCTCAGTTTGAGGGAAAAAATGTTGGAGGCTCTCATAGCACAAACAAAACAAAGAAAAAGATTCGTGCTGTGAGAAACAATTGGTGAAAAAACACAAATTGTCATGCAACACTGCGGTTTTGGTGTCATATCAGAAAGTTATCCCAAAAACCCTACTGAGCATGATCAGAACAGAAAAAAACAACAAAATAACTTTCAATCTTTATAACTCCGGAACTGCTGAACATTTATTTCATAAAACCTTCCAAAAGCACTACCTTGGCACAGCACATTGCACACTTCAACTCTGAAAGTTTCAGAAAAAAATTCAATTCCTCGTAGGCTGTACTCGACAGCAAACCCAAATGCCATGTTACATATAGGAAAATAAATTAGACGTCGACATCAAAATCACATATGCAAATCTCAGAAACTGCACAAGATGCCATCACAAAACTTTCCACAGATTTAGACGTTGTATCCTAGATAACACATGGAAAATTGTGGTGGTGGTTAGTGAGGTTCTTACTGCCAGAGCTAAACTGTCCACAATAAAAGTTATTTGGATAGAATTTCTGTGTGGAGCATCTTCTGACAAATAAGAGAGACTGCAGAAGGACTTTATTTATTGTGGTCAGCATTGCACAAGTTAATGAGCAGTCTACACAGAATGTGAAACCCCTTTGCTCTTTGATTCTAATTGGGTTTGCTACCCATGGTTGTGCACCCTTTAACCCTGCTGGCTCACAGAATTCTTGTTGGACTGTGCCTCTGTGAAACCATGCTGCCCTGGGTCTTGAAACCCACTGTGGATTCAAGATATTCCACAATCTTTTCCTTCAGCAGTGATTTCATTAACTTTCTCACCACCGATTTCTGGCTGACTGGTCTATAATTGCCAGCCTCCTCCTTGCCGCCATGCCTGTGTAGTGGCAAGACTACTCTCCTCCATTCCTCTGGAACCACTCCTGTTCCAAGTGAGCTGTTAAATAGAACTGTCAGAGGTGCAACCACAACAAGGTCCCTTGGGACAGCAGATTTATATATAACACATTTGACTTGAACCTCAGCCATGCATGGAAGGGATTCTGTCCCCTGAGGTCCAACAAAATTTCATGGGGCTGTGTCTTTCCCCTGGACAGTCCCTTTACCCTCTGGATTTTAGTAGTTCTATAACCTTTATCAAAAAGCATGCCGGCCAAGAGATGCACTCCTTGACTACCAGTCATGGCTGCCCTGCAATTTGGTGCACTCATTAAATAATGAGACAGCTTCCTTTGCCAGGATGTGTACCCACCTGGGGTTGCGCAATGGCCAACAGCCACCTCCAGAAACCAAACAACCATTCACAAGCCTGTCAGCACACAGCAATGAAAAAGCAATATCGAACTTCATAGACTCTGAGAAAAACAACAATACCAGCAGAAAAACACATACAAATGCACAAACCATACAAGACTACATAAGGGAGAACTTCAACATAGAAACTGAACTACATAAAATACAGCCAGAAGAGCTTGAAAAATGCTATCCCATTATTTCATGAAGTGCACTAAGAAGGACAGCTCCAAGAATGAACCTCTAATATTAAGATTCACATTCCAGAGCATCAAAAGATATCCTAAAACCAAACAATACTCATCATCACTATTGATATCCCCAGTTGTTGAGAAAACAAGACAAGTCCAGTTTCCAAGCAAAAAAAAAAAAATTGAAAGGCATTGAAAAAGGCAACAAGCCCAGAGATGTTGATGAACTAACTCACACAGTAATTGACAAACTGTTCAGGAGTACCCAGCTAGGTTCACACTCCCCCCAAATCTCTTCTCAACACCATGTGGCTAACAGTTAGCCTATACTTTGGTGTAGTGGGAATAACAAAATGCATAATGTGTAATGTCCACTGGGGTGATATAGAACTGAAGGAGGATAAAAATGACCACAAATTCCTACAGTACAATAGGGAAAGACAACCTAAGACCCTGACAGGTAAAAACCCCAAAGACACCAGGAAAATAAAGCCATGGGCCTACGCCTTACAGAACAGCACCAGCCGATGTCCATTGCACAACTATTGTATCTACTTTGACAACAGACTACCTATGTGTAATAAGCCATACTCACCCTTTTTTGGACTGTGAACAATAACACCAAGCACCTTGTCCCAGGCAACTGGTTTAAAAACCAACCAGTAGGGATAAACAAACTAGCCTATAAAATCAAGAACATGGTGGAAAAGGTAGGCATCACCGGTGATAAAAAGACTGACTGACTAACCATTCAGTCAGAAAACACCTTATCCAAAAACTGACAGATTCCGCAATTGTTCCAACAGACATAATATAACTTCATGGATATAAACAAGTACAAAGTCCGAATTATTATTCAGAAATGAATGAATGAATGAATGAATGAATGAATGAATGAATGAATGAATGAAGACAAACAGTTACACATAAGCACCTTACTAAGTGGCCAGAAACCACCTACAGGTACCAGTGCTCCTCAGGAAGATCGTACGCTCAGCACCACATCAGCTAATTGCAAAAACTTAACAGAAAGCTATTTGAGCAACCCCACCATAAATGCCAAGCATGTTAACTTCAACATAGCCCAAGGTCAGTAAACAAATTTTGCACATTAACCCCCCAACCCCTCAAAAAACAGTCATCCTATACTAACAAACACCCTTTAACCTTCCACTACTTCCAATGAACCCTACTTATTCCAACCCACCTAATCCCCCAATCAACACACTGAACTTCTCCCAATAAAAAAAAACTTAAAATATTCTCTGTACTTCTATTCATAGGTGATGACTATGACCAGTACATTAGAAAGTTCCCAAGAGTTATTGAGTCTGACACAGAGTCTGACTAAACAAGAAAGTCACACAATTCCTCTACCCCAAAAAACAGCAAACCTATGAAAACAGTAGATTATTGATTTAAAATTCCAGACAGTAATCTAAGTTAACTTTTTTTAACATGAAATATTTTAACATTTATAACTGACAACCGTATAACAGAACCTAAGTTAATTAATAATGCAGTGAACCACTGTCCTTATGTACACTGCACAAATACTCGCAAGCAGGAAGTACCATACAGATACCTTTTGGTGCCAAAAACCATTGGAAACTGTAGTGCTAAACTGCAGTCTACCCATATGAAGCCAATGGTTAAAATAGATTATACGTTGGGTTTTGAGAATCTGACACTGTGATTGTCCGACTGGCACCTTTCAGGAATTGTTAATCCGCATCTGCAACCACCGTTTTCTAAAATCCATCTGACTCCGAAAGTTAGTGGTGAAAAACTGTCATGTTGAATTCCCACTAAGTGGTTGGTAATCTGTAACGTGATGCGTGAATTTCAAATTCAGATTGAACAACAGCAGTTGTCTCCACTTAAGTTCACAGCTCGCAGTCTATCAGACCCGGTCCACATACCACCGAACCTTTTAATTTTTAAATCTGTCCTCCATGACAACTCCAAAAGTGCTACCAGCTCTCTCGCTCTCTACTCCCACACACTCCTATTCCTTCCCCAGAGTCTCCCCAGTGCAGTCCCGCTCTCTGTGTCTCCCATCAGTTAAAAAACAGGAATAAAAGAAAAAGCACAAACTCTCTGTGACAGTTGGTACTCCCTGCAACACGAATCTCTTCATGACATGGTGTTGCTTGAAGACAGATTTTTGTTTGTACCTGTCCTCGTCTAAAAGCCCCCCCTCCCCACTGTTATGTTTCTGTTTTTTTTTTTTTTTTTTTGTTTCCAACCAATTTGCAAGTGTTAGTTATGTCGCTGTTGATCACCTACAGAGACCTTTGTTTCTGGCACTTGTTCATGGATTATTGCCTTGTGGTCAGGCTTGCCACCCCCCCATCCTCCCAGTATTTCATACCTTTTGTGCTCCAAAGAAGACAATGAAAGCAGTATTTTTCTCACACTCGGATCTCGCTCCTTTCATCCTGTGTTGTAGTCTCTCTCCTTCTAGCTTGTGAGGTAGGATACCAGAAAGAAAACCTCAGCCACGACTCCACTTGAACTGCCAGTGCCTTGAAACACACACAGAAAGAAACCAGCACTGTGAAACAGGCTAGAAAAGTTAAGTAATAATTTATTTCATGACAGGATAAAAAATAAATTTACAAGATAAGTTTGCACCAAGGCAATGCATTTCATTGAGAGAGAGTGTACTAGTGTAAGCTGCCTGTTGTTCAGTACCTGTTTCTTTTTCTGGAGTAGTACAAATGATTTTTCTCATAAAAAACAAAACAAAACAAAAACACACAGATGTTGTCTGAGGATGTTGCTGTAACGCTCAGTCCCCATCTCCAAAAAAGGATTATCCACCAACTGACGACAAAGCGGGAAGTTCAAACATACAGAGGTAGGACTGCACTTTTAAAGTAAGACACCCAACCCCTTACTTCTTGTGATTTATTCTCCTTGCGTTTTAGATTTCTACCTCTGGTTTTGCCGTAGTGTGGGCTCCAGTCATACAGTTTCCTTAGTTCTTTAAAATGTGGCTCAGTGATGCATGCTCCTTTAAGCCCATGCATCTGTCATCAATATTTCAAGCACTGTAACTCCCCCAAATTGGAAAAAACACATCCTGACCAGAAAGCCCAGTAGCCATGGAAACCACAAGGCTTTGCAGTTCAAATGTGTGGCCATTGCCAGTGTTTCTCCTTAAGTCACTTGCCTTCCCCGTGGCCAAATGACCCCCGGTTGCAGTTCACCTTGGCTATGAGAAATCACTATCACAGTACAAAAGTTAAAAAAAAAAACTGTTTCCTATTTTGTAGCACCTGCAGCAGTAGTGAATGAGGTGACCCAGGCTGACATACTGCCTATTGTTGTCCCAGGCTGTTGTCTCTGCCAGTATACTTGAGGAGTCACCCTATTATAAAAAAATAAAATAAACAGTAACAGGCTAGTACTTAACCATACCTTGAGCTGGGGTTGAGGGGCTTCTCATAAATATTATACCTAGCAACAGGGAACTATTTGTTTCTTGGCATAGGAATACATTCTAGAAGAATTATTTAAACTAGCAAAAACAATGTGTTTTATTTTATTTATTTTTTTGGCACAAAAAAAAAGGAAACATTGTATGATCCCAATAAACCACTCCAGGGTGTAGGTGAGGCTGGAGCTTACCCATGCCTGGCATGGTTTGGTTACTCAGCCTCCAGCCTCATGACCAAACCACACCAGGCATGAGTAAACCCAGCATCACCCACACTCTGTCATGGTTTATTGCATAAATGTATAACAAATGCATACAACAGTAGACATATTTTTTAATGCATCTCACCACACATGAACCCTTTTCTATATCGTTGTACACTGTATAATTGTACACTGTGTTTTCTCTTCTCTCCAGCTGGAAACCTGTATGAAAGAAAATACATTACAGAAGATGCCTGACACCACCAGTGAATCCATGGAATCCTGCCTCAACTAGCATTTGACAATGGATATTCACCTCCCCCCCGAGTTGCTAGAGTGAAGTCTCTATCTCCTGAGGGTGTTCTGTGATGTAACCTGTGTTTATTTCAAATGAAAAGTGAACTGTGTACATTTTGTATCTGATAAATATTGAGCCCTGATTCTTCAGGAACAGGAAGAGGGCCAGTAGTTCTCACAACTTATGTAGTGAGCTACTACTTGCCAGACATTTAAGACTTTTTAGCCTTCTTCAACTGGGCACTGTTTTTACACATTAAGAGCAGTTATTTGTGGCTTTTGAGGCTTTTTAACACATTTTAAGGGTGATTCACAATCTGCCTCGCAGCGTGACCTCGAGCCACTTCCAGGTCTCAGGACTGCACTTAAACTCGGCCTGCAGTGAACAGGGTGAGCACATGTCAATGCACATGAAGACACGTGCATCAGCACATGTTTGGAGCTGGTGGCATAAATGGCTTGGGGCAGCATTTGCAACTTTAGAGAAACTCAGCCAGGTACCACTGTATTACTCACTGTTTAGATCACCAAGACAGACTGGTGTACCAGTGTTCACTCTGTTGAGTAACAGATGCAAATATAAAACAAACTAAAACAGTTGTTTTAATTACGCGGGTATTGTGGAGCCCTGTCTGTAACACAGGAAGAAGAGTTTGTAATTTCTTAGCCATCTTGGCAAACTACAACTTGAGCCAGCTGGGGGACACATTTTTCTGTTACAATCAGCAGTTAGTATGCACTTGAGTTTTTAGACCACGTATGAGTGGTTTTGTGTAAAAATTCTGCTTTCAAAAAAAGCAACGTAGTGCATGTCAAGTGTGTCAGGTGTCTTAGGCGGAGTCCGGTAAAGGTATTTCAGCAGAATATTTCTTAAGTAGTCACAAATTACTAACTGTGTAAATATAGCCTGGTTAAATTTAGCCACATTTTCAGAAGTGAGTAAGCTAGTACAGGTAACTCAGTCTACCATGTCTGATACTATTATGACTATGGAGGGGGATGTGGGTATTAAATGCTGTACATGTGATATGTTTACCATAGTTTACACTCCATTCCCTAAATCTCCCTACACATGTAATAAGTGTAAAGAAAATGCTGAGTTACATATGGAGATTTCATTGTTTAATTCATGGATGTCACTATTAGAGCAGAACCAAAAAGCTATGTTGGAACGCTTTCGGATAACTGAGGTGACTTGTACATCTAGGACTTCAGTCAGTCCAGGGCCTTCTCTAACTCCTAGCTCTCCACCCATTACTATAACTACTAAGTCTCCTAGTACAGGAAATACATGCCATGGGCAGCCCTCCACTTCTGGTCCTTAATTGTGTGGACCATCTATTGATGGTACCCAAACAAAAAAAAGAAATAGGATAGAGTCCAAATCCAGTAACCCAGAGGAACTCTGGTGTACAGTACATAACTCTAGGGCCCCCAAAAAAGGACGTAAGGCAGACGTGTTTTCCCTCCCATTACACAATTCTTTTACTCTTTTGGCTGATTCTTCCACTTTCGATCTGCTTAACCAAGTGGCCTTAGCTAGTCCATCATATGGCATTCCTCAGTGTACAACAGATGCACCTAAGGCACAAGATGTTTGCACTAGTTCTATTACTAGAGTTAGTAATATTATCCCACCAACTGTTCCACATTCTGTCCCACATTTTTCAGTCCAAACTGAACCTGGGACAGATGAGGGGGGCATTGATATGGTCTCTGATATGGAAACTAACATTCCAGTCATTGAACGTCAGTTATATGTCCTAGGGGACTCTATGATTAAACACTTAGATAGGGCCATATGTAATCAGGATAAATTTAGTCGTACATGTTCCTCATTTACGGGTGCCAAAATGGCAGACATCACATTCATGATTGGGGATATCCTGCACAACTCTGGGGACAATCCGCTTGTGATTATACATGCAGGCACTAATGACATCTATGGTAATTCTATTCGTACCATTCAGGAAGATTTTATTGCCCTCACTAACATGTTAGTCTCTAGGGGATGTAATATTTACCTGTCAGAAATTCTAATAATAAAATAAAACACATTAATGAATGGCTTAGAAAATGGTGCATAAAGCAAGACATACACTGTATAACACACTGGGAAGAGTTTGATGGTAGTTATGTGCTGTTTTGTGGTGATGGGTTTCATCTAAGTAGAAGAGGCAGTTCCCTTATGGGTAAAAAAATCTCCCATGTGATCAATCATAATTTAAACTAGCAGATAAGGGGGAGAGGTCAGTGGCGATGGCCACTCTTAACAATACACCTAGTAAATCAGCAAACAATGGTATATCTCACCTTAAGGTATTAAGTCTCAATGCAAGATGGTTAAGCAATAAAATTGATGAGTTAAAAGCTAGAATGGCTATGGCAAAATCTAACAAAGTAGCCATAACAGAAACATGGTGGGATTTAAAAATTGCTTGGGATCCCCTTATTCAAGGTTATAATATTTTTTTTTTAAATATATTTTTATTGAACTTTTTCTTTTAAATCAGGAGACATTTTACAATCAAGATTTTTTCTGTAATTACTTCAGTTTTGTTGTTATACAGATATACTATACATTATTCAAGTATGTATAGAGATCTTTTGCAACTGATACAGTCTAACATTTGAGGTAAGCTTTAATATTCTTTGCTTAAATTTAGCAGCTCAGGAGTACCATACTAATCTAATTTCTTCTCCCCTGTGACCTACATGTTATGGGCAAAAATCAGGATCAACCCCTGCTTGATAAAATGACCATTTCTGCCAGAGTGTGGCAAACTTATCAGTTTGGTTATTAAGTTTACCAGTGATATTTTCCATCTGGTGTATAGATATCACTATTCGCCTCCAATCTTGTATGGTAGGGGTGTCTTTGGTCATCCATTTCTTTGTTAAGGATTTTTTTGCAGCCAACAAAAAGATGGGCAGCAGGGTTTTTATCCATGGGGGGGGGGAACAATCTGGGTAGACAGCTATGAGTACCACCTCAGCTATGAGTTCAATGTTCTCCCCAAGGTTATCACTAATTTTTTTTGTAGACTTATCCAAAAGGGCATGAAACGTGGACATTGCCACATGATATGTGCAAGGTCTGCCATCTTAGATCCACATCCCCTCCAACAAGCCCCAAATTCAATCGGAAGGTATTTCGTCAAACTTGCTGGTGACCTGAAAAACCTAGATCTATACTTACATGTGAATTCTCTCCAAATATGCGATTGAGTGATTTTAACTGCATGCAGAGATGAAGAGGACCACTCTTCTATTGATACAATGAGATCCAAATCCTTATTCCAACTTGTCAATATTGAACTTGTTGATTCTTTAGTTCAGTCTCGCATCATTTTGTATAGATTTCCAATTAAATGATTCCAGTGGTGTCCCAAGGAATGGTCAAAGAATAGTTTTAGGAGGGGAGAGAGTGGTGGGGGCAGTTTGCCCTGAATGATTCTATTGCATAATAAATGGTTTCTGATTTGGAGATATCTAAAATGATCAACATTTGGTAGGTTGAATTTAAGCTTTAATTTCTCAAATGATAGGATCCCCTTAGGGCCCAGAAATTAGAACACCTGTTCCAGTCCTAGTCTACGCCATCGAGAGAAGGTTAGGTCATTGTGTGATGGGATGAAGAACTCGTCCTCTGAAATGATCTTACAGTATTCATAGATTAATTGAAGTGTCTCTTTGTCTCGCATTTTGAACTATATTTTTAAAACCTGTGAGGTTATATCAGTAAAGTCTTCTAAAGGAGGGACCTCCAGGAGAAAGAAAAATATTTTTTTTTTATGTCATACATATCATTCAGGTGAAACTTTAGTTTCTTCCATAGGGAATCAAACTGTTCAGAAAGCCAAAGCAGAAGTATTCTAAGAAATGCGGCTTCAGCATGTTTTTTAGGTCTGGAAGGTTGGTTCCACCCTGGGCCAATGATAATTTTAATATTGAAAGACAGATTTGTGGTTTTTGTTTGTTCCAGATGAACATTGATATCATGTTATCCCACGATTTAAAGTAGTATAGAGATGGGGAAATATTGAATATTTTGGAACAAGTACAATAGGTGAGGTAAGAGATTCATTCTAATAGTTTCAATGCATTGGAACAGAGAGAGTAGTAGATGAGTCCATCTGTCCAGGTCTTTCTTGATCGAGATGGAGATAGGTTCATAATTGATTAGATCAATTGCTTGAAGATTATGGGGTATGTGTATGCCTAGGTATTTTATTTTGGTTGAGTGCCATTTGATGGTTAAGGTTATAATACTTTTTAACTTAACCACAAAGGTAGAAAGGGGGGTGGTGTGGCCCTTATTATCAGTAACTCTTTGGATTGTTTGAACATAACAGACAAAATAAAAATTCATAAACTAAATACAGAATCCTTATGAGTAAGGATTTAATTTGCTAAAACTCAGCCCCTATTTGTGGGAACTTGCTACCACACCCCCAACTCCCCCATAGAATAGCTAAACGCAAATGCCTATGGCTGTACTTCCCCGATGTGCTGTAGCACAAAACTCCCTGACTTAAAAACGCTTATTAATGTGTACAATGGTGGAGTGGTGAAGCCTGGAGAGATACTACAAAACATGCTTACAATACATCCAAGTAACTAGTCAAAAAATTAGTGTTGTGATTCGTGACATGATCGTAAATCGTGACTTGTAACTGCATTTGTGACCGTGATGATGAAGAACGTGAATCGGTGTCGACTGTGTGAGATAAACAATATGGAACTGTATTGGGAATGCAAATGCCTATGGGTGTACTTCCCTGATGAGCTGTAGCACAAACTCCCTGACATAAAAACGCTCTTTAATGAGTACAATGGTGGGGTGGCGAAGCTTGGAGAGATACTACAAAACATGCTTACAAAATATCCAAGTAATCAAACAATTAGTGTTGTGATTCATGACATGATCATGAATCATGATTTGTGACTGCATTTGTGACCGTGATGATGAAGAACGTGATTTGGTGTCAATGGTGTGAGATAAACAATATGGAACTGTATTGGGAATGCAAATGCCTACCGCTGTACTTCCCCGTTGAGCTGTAGCACAAAACTCCCCAACTTAAAAACACATACTAATGAGTACAGTTGTGGGGTGGTGCAGCCTGGAGAGATACTACAAAACAGGCTTACAATACATCCAAGTAATAATAAAAACACTAATGTTGTGATTCGTGATGTGATCGTGAATCGTGATTTGTGACTGCATTTGTGATCGTGATGAAGAAGAACGTGATTTGTATCACAAGTGACTCGTGATGATGGTCCTGACTTAAAAATGCATATTAATGAGTACAGTGTTCATGCAGAATTATGCACCACACTTGTCCATTACTCTGAAGGGAAGCCAAAGAAACAACTGTGACTTAAGTTACAGATGGAGACTGGGCCCTAAAGAAATGCAAATGCACAAACAGATTAAGATTGTGCTGCACACTGAAGAGATGCAGATGCAAAGGCACAACACCTAACCAGTGCTCACCATCAGAAATTCAAATCTGGAAAAGAATACATTTGCTGGTTGGGGCTGGCCGTGGGCGGGGGGCAGTGTACTGCACTGCTGCAGTAACAGTCACTAGTACTAGTACCAGTAAAGATACCACAAAGAAGTACAAAAATCACACAGTTGCAATGGATAACAGGTTCACATTGCTGAAATTATTATGTGGCACAATAAAAGGTGTCTGATTTGATGACACACGTCACACACATACACACACACACACACACACACACACACTAAGTACAATCACAGCCAAAGACATGGCCAGATATTTCCTGAAATTTCTGTGATATTTCCAGAGAAATCTCCTGCTTTCTCCATTTACATAGTAGGGGCAGCAGAAAGAAACTCTTTAGAAAAGTTGCGAAATATCTGGAAATATTTGGCCATGTCTGTCGCTGCTACTGTAAAGCATAGTAAATTGAAAACTTCAGTAATATAACCACATATTTTAAACAAACTAAAATTATGCACTGCTGCACCACAACAATCCGCAAAAAAATTGCAAGAATTATTGAAAATATTACTGTGTGTACATTAACAGTTATACAAGAAAAATATCACCAAAACAGAAAGCACTGTCTTTTTCTCCAAGTTAATCTACCTACACCACAGATACACCCCTCTTCAAAAGCACACTTCCACTGTCTCTCAGTACACAGACTATATGTTACACATTAACATTCAAAATCCACACACAAACAATAAATACTCAATGATATGAGCACAGGAGTGTTTCCTATAATTGATGAACTAAAGTTTCAGCAAAACAAGTATTTGTTAATGCCGAATGTTGCTTGCTTCTATGTGCTGTTTAGGTATTTGGAAGTCAATGGAGTGCAAATATTGA
This sequence comes from Neoceratodus forsteri, assembly GCA_016271365.2. Taxonomy (NCBI): domain Eukaryota; kingdom Metazoa; phylum Chordata; order Ceratodontiformes; family Ceratodontidae; genus Neoceratodus; species Neoceratodus forsteri. The sequence continues at coordinate 1,207,273,227 of CM057453.1, read as the reverse complement.
AAATTCGCGAACTTACAAGCGTACGTAGGAACTGCGCAACGCACGCTCGTAAAACAGTAATTTTTAGGAACTTTTTCACCAAATTTTCAACATAGCCATTTTAAGACCTCTGCTCATGAACAATGTCACTGTGATTTTCTTAATGTGTCCCATACATTGAGTTCGCACACCGACTGCACCATTGTGCGCTACATGGGAAGAAACACATTTTGTGCAGGATGTGAAAAATGACAGCTGTACTGCTCATAAGGAGGTGTGGCAAAATGGCAATGTTGAAAATCTGGAGTGAAAATATTGAAAAATTCATGTAAACTTTCTACGGCGTGCGAGGAACTGCGCAACGAAGTCTCGTAAAACAGTCATTTTTAGGAATTTTTTCACCAAATTTTCAACATAGGCTTTTTGAGAGCTCACCTTATGAACACTGGCAGTGTCATTTCATTAATCAGTGTGGAAAGGTGATTTCGCGCAGTGAATGTGAAATCACCCTTCCGGCCCGAGTAACGCCATGACAGTGTAAGAATTCATGAGGAGGGGTCCCAAAAACCCCCCATTGAAAATTTGGGAACAAAATTCCCAAAAATTCCTGAGATATGCAACAAAGTTGAAAAAACCCTATCTATCCCATTATACAGCTTACCAGCATTTCCTCAGTTCACGGTCGGCTGTGAAGAGTTCAGACGTGTTCCCGGTCCACTGATGATCGTCGCGCAGTGCTCTGGAGGTAAGTATGGGGTGAGGGGGGTGTTGGGAGGCAGAGTGCGCAGTGGGTGGGTGCGGGTTGTGGGAGGGGGGCAGGAAGACTACGAGGGACCATTTTTTTATTCACAGGTTGTTTTTTTTTAAGAAGACGACGAGGGATGTTTGCCACACTGGGGTGAGCTCCCAGCATGGCAGCAGGAAAAGCTGTTTGGGGGGACATGGAGCTGATGGGGGATTGGGCACCCCCATTGGCCAAAACAAGATTTGCCAGGCTGGAGTGGGCTCCCAGCGTGGCACCGGGAAAGCTTTGGGGGGGCATGCAGCCTTGGAGCTGACAGGGGATTGGGCATCCCCGTCGGCTATAACAGTTGTTGCCACACTGGGGTGGGCTCCCAGCGTGGCACCTGGACAGCTATTGGGGGGACGTGGAGCCGACGGGGGATTGGGCACCCCGTCGGCCATACAGTGTATGCATGGGGGGGTGCATCAGCACACAATATGCATGCTTGCACGTGTGTGTGCATGGCATGGGGGGAGAGCTCTGCTCACTGAAGCAGAGCTCTCCCTTTCAACTGTATGCCACTGTATTTTGGAGCTGTCATAGACAGCTGCAGCACTCATTGGGGAACTGGGGCTGCACTTGCAAACACACTGACTGCATTGGAAGAGGGGCTGACACATCTCCGAAAACTTGGATGATGGCACTATGTTTCTTGCACATGCATGCAAACAACATAAAAAATGACTCAAAAAGGCTTTTTTAACAGCTTTTAGGAGGTTTGAATCACAGAGAGCTCTCAGAGCAGATTGTCTCCTACAGTTTCCTACACACACTACCCCAAACTGAGGCTGTGCAGAACAATCTAGAGCCCATGTGACCTGCAATCCAATGAATCACTGCAAAATTCACCTTTGGAGCATAAAAACAAGGCAAAGTGAGATGAAGTACATTGTTTTTAATGTACTTCACCTTAAGAATTGGTGGAGTAGTGGTTTGGGAAGGCAGAGTAACACGAAGTTATTGTTTTCAATGGACTTCGAGTTACCCATTATAATGTGAAGGACTCCTCTTTGTTTTTCAGAGCACTCTGTGAATTCACCTTCACTCTGTGAGTCACTTCTCAGAGCGAATTGGGGCCACTTCACCCATCTCAAGCGATATTACAGAGGGTTTTGAAGAGAGGATTAGCCTGTTCATGGACAATACAAAGCTATGTAACAGGGCAGATACACAGAAAGGTATAGAAAAAAATGAGGAGAGATCTGAACAGGTTAGAAAACTGGTCCAAGGAATGGCAGTTGGGTTTTGATGCAAAAAAGTTCAAGATTATGCAACTGGGGAGAGGGAATCCTAGGATCAAGTATGAACTAGATGGAGTAACACTGGATGCCACCAAATACAAAAGGGATCTAGGGATAGTCATAGATGACAACCTCAAAGTGGCTAAACAGTGCAACAAAGTAGTCAAAAAGGCTAACAGAATACCAGGGTGCATAGGGAGGGGTATAACAAGAAGAAGGAGGAATGTGGTGATATCATTGTACAACTCCCTAGTAAGGCCTCGTCTGGAGTACTGTGTTCAGTTCTGGAGGCCCCATCTCCAAAAAGACATAGACAGGATAGAAACGGTACAGAGGAAGGCAACAAAAATGTTGTCTGGGATGCAGCATACAGCTTATGAGAAGAGACTCAGAGCTCTCAATATATACTTCCTGGAAGAAAGGAGAGAGAGGGGGGTCATGATAGAGACCTTCAAATATCTGAAGTGGATCAACAGGGTACCAGAGGGGAGCATCTTTCACATGAAGGGAAATAGCAAAACAAAGGGGCACAGCATGAGATTAAAAGGGGAAAAACTTAGGGGGAACTTGAGGGCATTCTTCTTAACTGAAAGAGTGGTGGAGAGATGGAACAGTCTCCCCCAGGAAGTGATGGGAGTGGCCATGGTTCAGGGATTCAAGAATGTGTGGTATAGGCACATGGGAATTATCAAGCTAGGGCTAAAGGGAGGTGGAACTTGTTGTTGCATCTAGGGTACCTTAATCATTAGAAAGAGGGATATGGCAGACTGGATGGGCTACAAGGCCCTTATCTGCCAACATCATCTATGTATCTATGTGTTCTTAAAGGCATTTAAACACAGCATTCGTAATTAGAAGTATGCGATAAAAACTTCTGCCTTCAGAATATCTGCGAAAGCAAGACTCGCGCTTCCATGAAACTACAGAAATCAAATTAGCAACTTTCACAGAAATTCTGACTTAGAACAGTGGAATAAATGTATAAATTGCAAATTGTTGTATTAAACTGCAGAGAAAAAAGTCCACAGAACTGATCACTGAACTGTGGAATAATTACATGTATTGCAGAATAATTCATTAACCCGCAGGAAAAAAAATCCTCAGAACTGTTATTCTGCACTTCATGTGTATTATTCCACAGTTCAGCTAAAAAATTCTGTGGAACAGGGTGAACATCTGCCAAACACATTCGGAAGATTCCGATCTCACCAATGGCAGAAGTTCAGAAAATTCTGCAAAATTTCCAAATTTTCACAAAATTTCCACAGAAGTAGAATTTGCAACTTTTGCCAACTTCTATTCTTAATACAATGTTTTCTGTTGTTCTAGCTATGACACCTGAAAACCTAACACTGTTCTAAAATGAATATTTGAAGTTGCTAAAAATATTTTCTTATCCACACGTTGATACTAGAAAAAGAAGTTGTTCTGCAGTTAAAAATTAATAGTTTTTGCTGCAGCTGGATTGTCTTCCTTCTCTTATGTTCCAGAAACCTGTAAAAGTAAAAAATGTAGCCAATGTCTGACAGAACAAAAATCATAAGTGGTAAAGTGTTTTCAATATCTACTACCTGTAAAGGGTGAAAAAGTAACCCTCCCTCCTAAGTTTCTCACATTCCCTGATTACCTTTATTTCAAACAAAAATAAATGTTATTTCAGACTTTCTTACTCTTCTTCAGTATCTGTGAAGTGATGCTCCATAAGAGGGTTTCCAAACACAAGAAAAAAAAGCCCTAAAATAACAAAAAACATGACAACACCAAGTGATGCACTGTCAAAATAAAAAAAATAAAAAATAAACACATCCACAGCAGAGTTGAAGTGTCCAAAAATAAATCCAGAGAGAAATAAATCCAACAGGTAATCCAATATTCCAAGAGTGAAACCCCAAAATAAAAAATGCCTTAAAATAAAAAATAATACAGTGATAGATACACTCAACTGAAGAGCTCAAAGACACCAAAAAGAAGAATCCCCAATATCACAAACTCCATGCTGCTGAAGAGCCGATGTCACCAACTCCATGGTGTTGAAGAACAAATTCCACTCCTATGACAAATCCACACTCCAATCCAAGGCTCAAAATGAGGCCCTCCAGAAGATTCGCAGAACTGCTTCTTGACCAAGACCAACTCCTCTCAGATCGAAGGATGCCACCTTTCTGCTGAAACCTCCTTGTCTCCACCATCGATAAACTTCCCATCCACCGCCTTGGTAATACAGACATGCCACAGATCTGGTGCTGATCTTCAGTCATCACCACCCAGATACTTCCTGCTGGCCTGTTCACCATCCCTCCACAATGTTATACTGCCACCACCAACTCTACTATAGGATCCTCCCTCAACCACATATGATACCCAACTGAATTCTGACTGCGACACTAACGCTCACCACACCTACTCCATTTTTTAGCCCCTTGACCAATCAAAACAATTTTTCCACACTCCCTTGACCAAACAGAATCCATTCCCAGTAACACATAGCAACCACCTAGCAACCCATACACAAACAACAGAGTATTAAAAAGCCTCAAATCAAATAGTCCCAAACAATAAATTAAATTAAAATAAAACCAAAAAAACATACCAGTAAATCACACTGCATCCACGTCTACCTGTATTGCATAAATCGAATGTGTGACAGGGATCATTGTCAGATAATTCATTTATTTTTACTTATTCAAAGTGCACTCTAGACAATCACTCATGCCTCTGCTATGCTCTGCTGCTCATGAGGTTATCTGAGTTCATTCTGAACTCTTAAAAATAAATGATCTCACCTTGCCTACTAAACTCTTTAGCCCACCCCTCCACCAATCAGAACAATTTTCTTATGCTTCCTTGACCAATCAGAATCCACTCACAGTAACACACAGCAACCACCTAGCAACCCGTATACAAATGGAGGAGTATTAAAAGCTTCAAAACAAACAGTCCCAAAAAACAAATTAAATAAAAAAAACAGAAATTCACACTGCATCCACAGATGTGTCTACTTCCATTGCATAAATCAAATATGCAATGGGGTTCATTGTCAGATAATTAATTTATTTTTACTCATTCAAAGTGCACTTGGGAGAATCACTTGTGGCTCTGCTATGCTCTGCCAGTCATGAGGTTACCCGAGTTCACTTTGAACTCGTAAAAATAAATTCATTATCTAACTCCCTTAATCGCAAACCCTGTATATATCTATCTATATCCATATCTATATCTATATCTATATCTATATCTATATCTATATCTATATCTATATCTATATCCATGTCTATGTCTATGTCTATATCAAAGTCTATATCTATATACACAAGTTACAAATTAAAAATCATTGCAATATTCATATCCAGTACATAACATACAACAAAGATCCCTGTGGCAGCAAATTCTTGTATAACACAGTCTGCTTGACCCTTAGCCATGCATGGAAGTAACTCTGTCCCCTGAGGTATGACAAACCCACCTGGGGTCAGGTCTTTTCCATACACAGTCCCTTCCCCCTCTGGATTTTGGTTGTTCCACAGCCTAGGTCGAGGAGCATGCCAACCCAGGGCCACACTGCTTGACTACTGTTTGTGGCTGCCCTGCATTTTAATACACATCCCAAACCACTTGACAGCTCCCTTTTCCAAGATGCATACCTGCCCGGGCATCAGCCAACTCCAGGTGACCCAAATTGTCATCCAGAAAACAACTTTTTGTGTGTCTCACATGAATGTTCACCACTAACTACACATCTCAAAGAGCGTTGGCCCACTAATGCTCCAGGAGCCATACCCTGTAATCTCCAAGATACGCTCACAGGCATTCTGCAATTCTGAATTGAGAATTCCTGATTCCTAACAGATATATCCCATGCCTACCATGCAGTGTCTTGCATGTCTTTGTGATGTGATGATGTCTAATGATCTCCATACTGCACTGGGCATCAAAATGGACACATCTCTATTTACCTCCCTTTGTGCTTTGTTGATGGTAACTAGTTTGTGTGCCCCTCACTAGTGTAGTCATGATATCATCCTCGACCATAATAGTGTTTGTGTTCAAATTTAAAACTCGAACATTAGAGGGCTCACAGAATGGATCGAACCTTATTTCTTTTTTTTCCGATTGGCTAATTTTGGCTCACCTCTTTGCCAATGAGTTGCTTGTTCTGTCCCAAAGCTCCTGGGTTGGTCAGTGTGGTAACAGTGTCAGTGGTAGGCAGCTACAGAGAAGTTAATGCAATGAAGGGCAGGTTGATTCTTGTGGGAGGGACTGAGCAGGTTGTGCAGTGGGACTTAGGTGGAGGATGCGGCCGACTCCAGTGAACTCAAGTGAGGGTGGATTGCTGGAGGAGAAAGTGTGCCATCCTATATCACTGTCTGTCAGGTGCAAGTGCTGAGTGTAGCATGACTGTGGATGGAAGTTATGGGGGGTTCAGGGCCTGGCTCATCATTCATGCGATGCAGTGAGTCTTGCAGCTTGCACAAATGTGCTCTTGTCTCACCAGCTTTTGTGGGAGGAGGAAGGACTTAGAGCTGTGCTGCACTGCAGCTGTATGAGGATGTGTGGGTCATGCATTTGGAGGAGATCTGACCATGGAGCTGGGGGTGGAGCAGAGGAGGTGATGGGTTGTTTGCTAGTTGGAGCAAGTGAAAACTCATGAGATGTGCTGCCTGTGATTCAGTTATGTGATGACTGATCTCAGCTGAGCAGCCTGCTGTGCAAATCTATGGTGTAGTTAAGGAGTTCATGTGGAGCAGAGCTCAGCAAAGACAGACATCATTTTACTTAGGCAGGCCTGGTAGCATGTATCTGACAGTGAGACTATTCGATTCCACTATAAATCTCCAAAATGAAACAATCATTCCTTATTGTGTGGTGGGTTGGAGAAAAGATACCCAACAGGAAAAAGTAATTAAGAAAAGAAGAGTGAAGGAAAACAAAGCAGGAGAAGCAGGGAGGGACAGGCAGTGAGGGTGGGGGTGTGTGGCTGACTACCTATCTCCTTCAAATTCCACCACCAAGTCAGAAAATCTTCCTAAATTAAACAATCTTTAGTTCCCACCTTTTGTGGAGGGTTTGAGAAGATACCGTATAAAAAAAAGAAATATATGAAAAAGTGAAGAAAAACAAGACAGGCCAAGAATTGAGGGACACGCAGTGGTGGTGGTGGTGAAGGTGGCTATGTCTGTAATGAAAAAAAAATTATACACTAGAGACCAGATATTTTTTTCTTTAGTGAATGCGTAGCATCTTCTCAAAAAATCCCAGACATATTTGACTCCTGCACGGCATACTTGCCAGCTGTGGTATGCTCCCTTGGACTGCACTGTGCTTAGTGTGTGCCTGTGTGGCATCTCAATTAAATCACATAAATACTTTGGGTTACAGGGGAGGAGAGACAAATCATTTATTCATTTAAAAATATTTGTGACTCCTGCATGGCATACTATCCCAATTGCTGTACTCCCTTGAACAGTAGTATGCTCAAAGTATGACTGTGTGGCATCTCAAATAGCAGAAATATTTTGGGTGATGGGAGGACAGACAAATCATTTCCTCATTTAAAAATATCTCTGACTCCTGCGTGGTGTATCTGCCAACTGTTGTGCTCACTTACTGTAGACTGCACTGTGCCTGGGTGTGTGACTGTGTGCATCTCAAATTGCAGAAATATTTTGGGTGACAGGGAGGAAAGACAAATCATTAATTCATTTAAAAATATCTGTGACTACTGTATGGTGTACATGCCATATTGTATGTGACTGTGAACATGTGCCACCCGGCAGTCAGTGTGTGGTATCTTAAATAAATCCATGATATATTTTGCGTGAGACATGTTAGAGATATACAAAGACAAATTCAATTGTAAAAAAAGCATTTCTATTGAGAATTAAAATTCCTGACATCAGCACCTTGCCCTTGCCCTTTCCCTATGCTTTAAACGTGGGGGATCCATCCAACTTGTTATTTGCTTCAGTTAACTTCCACTGCAGATCATGTTATCATAAAACCAAAACCAAATGCATAATTTAAGCCACACCATTTTGTAAGGCAGGAATTGTACACGATCACTGGTGCTATTGTGACTAACAACACGGGTGAAGGATCTGGCTCTGCTTTTGGTCATGGTTCGGGCGATTGTTGTAGAAAAAAAACTACAGATGTTTCTGGTGATAATACAAGTGCCTAAAGAGCCACAACAAACTATGGTAAAGGGGGACATTTTAAGAAAACTTGTGCAGCTGCTGGTGTCACTCATGGAGGCACATTAAGGTATGCTGTTCATGCTATTAAAATCCCTGTGATTAGTAACAGTCAGTCACAACTCAGACAGTAGCTCTTTGTCTGAGTTTGAAACTTTACTGACTGGTGAAGTAATAGCCCCTCACCCTTGCCAAATGAGCGAGGCTGCTGACAAAGCATCAGGTAGTGCAGCTGCAAATAAAATCCACAAATGTGTGTAATGAGAAGGACAGATCAACCTCTTCTTCTTCATCAGATCCAAGTGAAAGCCCCTCAAGTCCTAAACCTCTCAAGTTCCCACTCTACCAACACCATAGTTACAAAAAGTATGGATGATCTGAATTTATTTTGCATAGGTGAAAAAAATGTGGTGTGGTTTTCAGTTATCTTCCTATCACGCGAACCAAGTCTGTCACTTCTGCAGTGTGGAACTGTTCTTCAGTCAGTAAAATTGATCTCTGCAGAGCAATTTTGTACCATCTGCAAATGAAGTATAAGCTGCGGTAAAGTTGCTTCATGTCTTGACACTACAGCTCTCAAACGCCATCTGAAGACACCAGTACTGCTTGATCAGCCACACATCATGTCCTCCACCACTACCTCCATCTCCACCTCCCAAATCATTAATTAAGAGGATTAGGATATAGAAATGGACAGTGAATTTTGTGTATTTGATGTGGCTAGAACCACTGGAGGACTAGGACCAACATTACCGCCAACACCATTAGCATCAGTTGCACATTTAGTGATGACACTGAATGTTTAAGTCCACCAGTCCAATGTCTATCTAGTAAATGAAGCCCAGTGTCCAATAAACCACCAGGCACATGTTGTATACAGCTAACATTGTCTCAAGGATTTGAGAGAAAAAATATTTTTAACAAAAATCATCCAAAGAGTAATCTTATTCATAAAATTGGGGGTATGTTAGCTGGAGCCCTTCTCCCATACTCATTAGTAGATCATGAGGATTTTAGGGAGGCCATGAAGCTTGTAAAGCCTCTGAATAATGTTCCACATCGAAGGTACGTTGCCTATGTTGAAATACCAAACATTTATCAGGCACTAAAAGCAATAGTGATGCTTGCCTTAAAATTGCAGAAGGTGGCGTTATTCATATTATGACAGACAGGTGGACCAGCAGTCAAAATATAGGTTACATGTCCCTTACTGCCCATCAGATCATTTTTTCTTGTACTGTTTCAAAAACAAACACACCCCAAAAGTTGGTGTTGCTGCATATAAGGAAATTTGGAAAAAGTCAAAAAGCTTCAAATATCTTGCAAGAACTAAATGAGCTCCTAAATAATTGGATTTATTCTCATGGTCTAAAATGTGGTTATATATTAGTAAGTGACAATGGATCCAACATCGTGAAAGCAGTACAGGATGGAGGGTTCATGCATGCTTGTTGCTTTGCACGTTGCTTTGCACATTGCTTTTGCAATTTTTGCAGTTCGCAATTGCATTTAATTGTCAGTGGGTTATAGACAGATAGAAACATATATTTTGATGGAAGATATGGACTGCTTGACCCACTCAGTCTGCCCATTCCCCCTACCTACTGTAATACTGCAGACCCTACTTGCTCTCCAGCTTAGCCCTCCCTTCACTAACCACTAAGGTTCCCTTATGCCTATCCCATGCATTCTTGAATCCAGTTACCATTTTTGGCCCCAACTGCCTCTGCTGGTAGGCTGTTGCAGGCATCCACCAATCTTTCTGTGAAGAAGTACTTCTTCACATTTCCCCTGAGTCTACCTCCTTCAACTTTATAGCATGCCACCTTGTTCTTGAACATCTTTTTTTCTGAAAAATGCTTCCATCTTGTTCCTTATTTCTATCCATGAGATATCTGAACGCTTCTATCATATGCAACTTCTCCCTCCTTTCCTCCAGGGTGTACATATTGAAATCATTTAGTCTCTCCTCATATGGTTTCTGGTGCAGACCCTGCACCATTCTAGTTGTCCTCCTCTGAACTGTCTCTATTCTCTCCATGTCCTTCTGGAGATGTGGTCTCTAGAACTGGACACAGTACTCCAATTGTTGTCTTTGCAATGATCTATACAGTGGTATCACCAACTCCCTCCTTCTGAAACATAGAAACTAGAAAAATAGAAGTTAATGGCAGATAAGGACCGCAAGGCCCATCCAGTCTGCCCATTTCTTTTTTTTTACCTTATAAATGTGCCATCGGCCTTTGCTCTGTCAATGGGCTATCTATTCATACTCATCTGTATTGCTCCCTTATGCCTATCCCATTCCTGTTTGAAGCCCTGCACTGTATTCATATCCTCCACTTTCTGAGGTAGGCTGTTCCATTCATCCAACACCCTTTCTGTGAAAAAGAACTTCCTCACATTACCCCTTAATTGGCCTCCCTCTAATCTCATGTTGTGTCCTCTTGTCCTGCTATTTTTCTTATATAGAAACATGTTAGACTCTTTCACCTTGTTAATGCCCTTAAGGTGTTTGAATGTTTCGACCATATCATCTCTCTCCCTCCTTTGCTCTAGGGTATACATATTGAGCATCATAAATCTGTCCTCATATGTTTTCTGATGCCATCCCTGCACCATTTTGGTTGCCCTTCTCTGGACTGCCTCAATTTGGTTAATGTCCTTGTGAAGGTGTGGCCTCCAGTACTGCATGCAGTACTCCAGATGGGGTCTAACCAGTGTCTTGTAAAGAGGGATTATTACCTCCCTCTTCTGACTTGTGATACCCCTACTAATGGACCCTAACATCCCCCTAGCCTTACCTACTGCTTTAGTGGTCTGCTTGGATGATTTCAGGACATCGGTGATGATGATGACCAAGTCACTTTCTTCCCTTGTGACTGCCAGCAACTCCCCTCCCAGTCTATAGATGGCTTTAGGGTTTCTCTTCCCTATGTGCATGATCCTGCACTTCTTTGCATTAGACGCCAGTTGCCAGTCTTCTGACCATTTTGCTAGTTTATCCAGATCTCTTCTCATTCTGCCCACCCCATCTGGATCATCTACTCTGTTGCAGATCTTGGTGTCATCTGCAAACAGACAAACCTTACCCTCCAGTCCATCTACAATGTCACTGATTAAGATATTGAACAATACTGGCCCCAGGACTGATCCCTGAGGTACCCCACTTGTGACTTGCATCTCTTCTGACTGTATACCATTTACCACCACTCTCTGTTTTCTGCCTGTCAACCAGTTTGCCACCCAGTTGACCAACTTCTGCTCCACCCCTAGCCTACCCAAGCGTATTAATCAATCTTCTGTGTAGAACAGTATCGAAAGCTTTGCTGAAGTCAAGGTAGGCGACATCAACTGCTCCCCCTTGGTCCACCACTCTGGTTACCCAGTCAAAGAAATCTATGAGATTAGTTTGGCAGGACCTTCCTTTTGTATACCCATGTTGTCTTGAATCCTGTGCTCCTATGGATTCCAGGTGTTGCACCATCCTTTCCTTAAAGAGTGCCTCCATAATCTTGCCCACTACTGAGGTAAGACTGACTGGTCTCTAGTTCCCTGTCTCCTCCCTGCTACCACTCTTGTGGAGCGGGATCACATGAGCCCTTCTCCAGTCTTCTGGGACCTCTCCTGTGCTCAGAGACTCATGAAACATTTCTGATAATGGCTCTGCTAGTTCCACCCTTAGATTCTTTAGTATCCTGGGTGGTATGCCATCAGATCTCATTGCCTTGTCCACCCTGAGCTTATTGAGCTCTTGTAGGACCTTTTCTTTTGTGAATGGACTAGTGCACACCTCCCTTCCTCCCCCCTGTGTCCATGGTGCTGAGCTGTGGGCCCTGCCCTACCTTCTCTTCAGTAAATACTGAGCAGACATATCTATTTAGGATAGATGCTTTTACATGGTCCCGCTCCTCACAAGCCTCCTTATCTCCTTTGATCTTAGCAATACCCCTCTGGACTTTCTCCTTTCATGAATGTATCTATAGAAAGTCTTGTCACCTTCTTTTACTGTTTGTGCTAGTGTTTCCTCGGTTTGGGCCTTTGCCTGCCTTACTGCCTTCCCTGCTTCCCTTAGGGAAGTTTGGTATGCCTCCCTATCTTCATCCCGCTGTGTTCCCTTATATTTCCTGAAGGCTAGCCTTTTGGCTCTGACCTTTTCTGCTACTGTTTTTGAGAACCAACGTGGTTTCCTTCTTCTTTTGTACTTCCTTTTCTCTCTAACACAATGGGATGTTGCTTCAAGTATTGCATCCTTAATGCTTGCCCACTTTGCCTGTACCCCATCACCTGTATTTCTTTTTGCCAGGGCTAGCTTAACTCTGTCGGCCATCTTATCAAAATCAGCTCCTCTGAAGTCCCATATTCTTGCCTTGGAATGGGATGATTTAGTTGTAATGGCCAAATTGAACCATACCATGTGATGGTCACTGGCCCCCAGGGGACCTTCTACCTGGAGATCTGTGATCCTTTCCAGGTTAGTCAGTCCTAGATCTAGGATAACCCTGTCTGTTGTGGGTTGTTGTACCAGTTGTTTGAGGCCCTCCCCTGCAGGGAATCCACCAAGTGTCTAGTTCTGGCAGATGTTCCTGCTGGTATTGACCAATCTATATCTGGCATGTTGAAGTCTCCCATTATCAGAACCTCCCCTTTAGCTGTCATGTTTTGTATATCTTCTAACAGTAATGTGTCTATGTCTTCTCCCTGGTCTGGGGGCCTGTAGACAACCCCATTTCTTATGGCTGTCCCATTTCCTGTTTCCAGGGTGGCTCATAGTTCTTCTGACTCCTTATGTGTATTCTGAATTTATGTAGCTTTGATATTTTCATTGACATACAGGTCCACTCCACCCACCTCTCTTGCACCTTGGTCTCTTCTGAACAGTACATAGCCAGGTACTGAAGTCTGAAGTGTGGTTACTGGTAAATCATGTCTCGCTAATTGCTACTATGTCCAGTTTAGCCTCTGTCATTATTGCCTGCAGGTCTGGGATCTTGTTTCCCAGACTGTGAGCATTTGTGTACATGATTTTCCATTGGCCAGATTTCATTGTGTTAGTTGTTGGGTGGGGTCTGGCATTTCCTCTGTATGTCGTATGGGGAGCTGGACCTTTTTTCTTACCTGGTGATGCAAATGAACTGCAAACATGCTGAACTTCTGTTTGACCACTAGCTGAGGTGGGAGGAGTGTTCTTCCCATTTGTTGTATGGGGTGCTGCACCCCTCTCCCCATTTGCTAGTTTAAATATTCTGCAAAGACATCAAATTCTGCCCCAATGCACTGACTCCCTCCTTAGTCAGATGCAGTCCATCAAATTTAAAGAACTTTCACTCCCCAAACTGTTGCCAGTTCCCTACAAATTTGTGTCCTTTTTCCTGGCACTAGCTCTTGAGCCACATGTTTAGCTCCCCTATCTCCCCTTCTCTGACCTTCCATCCATCTTCCCCCCTCTCCCAGACTGGCAGGATCTCAGAGAAGGAGATGCTGGATGAAACGGATGATAGTTTCTCACCCAGCCTAGTCAGGTGTTTCTTGGTCTCCACAACTGACTGGCTGGTGAGATCATTAGTACCTATGTGCACCAGGATGTCAATGTTTTCTCCTGCTTCCTGAACAATTTTAGCAATGTGGCCAGTGTCTCTCCATGCCGATGTACCTGGGAGACATCTGACCATTACCCCTGGCTGGAGATAGGTATCGACTCCCCGAATCATGGAGTCTCCTATGATCAGAAGTTTTTGGGATTTCCTTTTTGCTTTTTTTGTTGTTGTTCCTGTTTTGGGTGAGTTTTGTTGTGCTAGCTCCTGTGCTGCAGTGTCCTGCTCTGCAGTGTCCTCTGCCCCTTTTGTTTGATTTCAGAGATAGAGGCAGATACCTGTTTATAGTTTTAATATGGTTTGTGGAGGTAATATGTTGGAGTGATGGGACACCCAATTTGCCCCTCCTAACCACCTGCCAACCTCCCAGACCAGCTACCCTCTGCGGTTGAGGTGCTTCTGTTGGATGTTGGGGAAATGGCAGGTGGTTCTTATAATATATTTCCCCTTGAATATGAAATTTGAGGCATGCAGTCTCTGCCCATGCTGCCTGGAGCTGAGCCCTAAGATCTCCAATGGCCCAACATTAGGACAGTGTCCTAAATCCTGTAAAACTGTCCTTCTGAAAAGTGTTCTGCAGTACCTGCAATTAATGATGTCCATTGCAGATAAGTTACTGGGTTTATAACTGGTCAGAGTAATTAGAAGGAAGAAAATGAAAGCAAAAGTTTGATTTTGTGTTTTGTTTGTTTGTTTTTTGTATAACTTGTTATAACAAGTTAAATTACTAGTGCCCCTGTAAATGAGGTCACTGTGTGGCTACCCCACTGATCTGCCCCTTCCTGCTTTGCCACAGGAACTGTCATGACTGTGCTACCCTATAAAAGGAGTGTAGTGTGGCATGGTTGGGGATGGGGCTGGGTGGCTGGGCCCTTCCCCTGCTGAAAAAGAACCACGGATGAAAGAAACAAGGAGGGAAGAGCAGAAACAATCAGTCAACAACAAATGCAGTAACCCTGAAAGCTTATCCTAATGATAGATAAAACTGTAAAACCTGTAAAGCACCACCTGCAATAATTTCACAGAAGATATACCCTGTAAGAAACACTTTGCTACAGAGAAAAATAAAGCAGTAACAGAAGATATACCTTGCAAAAAGACAATTTGAATCAGAAGATTACAGCAGTAATCTCTTAGCACACACCTGTAGGCACACCTTGTAATAATGCAGCAGAAGGTATACCCAACAACAACAATTTGAATCAGAGAAAAATAAAGCAATAAAATGTTAGCAACAAACAGTAATAAACCTTGTGACTACAAAATAAAAATAACAACACACAGTAAATCTGCCTAGCCAAAAGAAGTCTTAATCCTTTTCCTTGCTCTGGTAAGGTTCTTTGCTTTGTACTTTCAAGCAACCTAGAAGAAAGAGCTCAGGTGAAGCTAGGTGCCTTGGCCAGCAAACCTAGTCTTCCACCTCTTCTGTTGGTGATAACCCCCCCATGCACCCTAGCATCCTACTGGCTCTCCCCAATGCCAAGTCACACTATTTGCCCACCTTTAAATCATAAGACATGATTACCCCAGGTATATTTCTTGTTTGGCGGTCATCAGTAGCACTCCCCCATCTTGTACTCTGCCTCTGGGTTTTTGTGCCCCAAGTGCATGATTTTCCACTTCTTCACATTGAACCTTAATTGTCACACCCTTGACTCCTCCTTATGCTTTTTTAGATCCCCATTCATTCTCCATCCCTCTGGAATGTCTACCCTATTGCAGCTCTTTGTGTCATCTGCAAAAAGTCATACTTTCCCTTATAGCCCCTCTGCAATGTCACTAATAAATATATCAAAGAGGACCAGTCCCAGTACTGATCTTTGTGGCATCCCACTGGACACCCTCCCTTCCTCAGAATGAACTCCGTTTACCACCACCCTCTGTCACCTATCCCCCCAACTAATTCCTTATCCAGTTTACCACCTTTAGACAACTCACAAGCTGCCCAGCTTGTTTACGAGTCTCATATGTGGAATGGTGTCGAAGGCCTATCTGAAATCTAGGTAGGCTGCATCTACTGCTCCACCTGGTTCTACTTCCCTAATCAAAGAAATCTATTAGATTTGTTTGACATGACCTCCCCCTAGTGAATGCATGCTGCCTTGGATCATGCAGGCTGCTGAATTCAAGATATTCCACTATCCTTTTCTTCAGTAGTGATTCCATTAATTTCCCCACCACTGAAGACAAGCTGACCAGTCTGTAATTGTCATCTTCCTCCCTGCTACCACTTTTGTGAAGTGGGACTACATCTGCCCTCCTCCTGTCCTCCAGAACCACTCCCATCTCCAGTGAGTGGTTGAACAGGACTGTCAGAAGTGCATCCAGCACCTCTCTGAGCTTCTTCAATATCCTTGGATGTATCCCATCTAGCCACATTGCCTTGTCCACTTTCAGATTTGAGAGATCCTTCAGGACTCTCTCCTCTGCAAATGGACTAGCATCCACCTTCCTTCTTTTGATTTTTCTGTACTTACCTGTGGTCCCTCACCGTTCTCTTCCTCTGTGAACACTGAACAAAAATATTTGTTCAGGATATCTGCTTTTTCCTGGTCCCCCTCCACACACCCCACCCCTTTAGCCTTACAATCCCTCCCCTGTTGTATCTCCTTTTTTTTTCACAGTTAAACTTTTTTATTATTTTTTGATAAGATATACAGACAAACCTATTACAGTACAGTACAATGTGAGGATTTTTTTTTTTTAAAGAAATTGAGGCAGCATATAATAAGAACATTGCTACAATAATACAAGGAACTTTTGGTTTAAAATATAGTAAACAATACAGGTCATGTGATTAGCATATACTTGACATTTGTAGTGAACTTAAAGCAGATAGTATGATTAGATACGGTTTATATTAAAATGTTACATAATTATATATGATGCTGCAAAAGGGAAAAAAGTACATTCGTAAAAGGATTGTGGAGTAATAAAGAACGACTGAGAACAGAGTATAGGAAAGAAAAGATATATAAGAAAGTTAAGAAGAGAGAGAGGGAAACTATAAAAAAAGGGGAAAAAAGCGAGACTACAATGATGTATCAGTAAAAGGGGAAAATCCATATATATTAAGTCCATAAGTGTTGGAAGATTTAGTTGATTCCAAAAAATTAAAAAAGCCCTGCCAACAATTGTTATATTTCATGAGTCGGTCAGACAAGATATATGTCATACGGTCCAGAGAGGCATATTGCAATAGTTGGTTAATGATACTGGAAGGGTAGGGATTATGTTGGATCTCCAATGCTTGAGGATTGTGCGTTTAACTTGAAGGAAGAGTATATTTAACCAACTGCTCTGCGAATATGAAATTTTATAAGAACGGTGATTAAAAATACCAAGAATGCAATGTTTAGGGTCTAGTGTAAAAGGTTGACCTACCGCTTTCAATGCAAATCTGTGAGTACAGTGCCAAATCTTTTGTATGAGGGGACAGTGCCATAAGATATGCAATAAATCCCCATTGGGGGAACTGCAGTGCCAGCAATTGTTATTGTTCAATAAACCCATTTTTGTAATACAACAGGAGTTCTGTACCACAAATGAAGGATCTTGGTTTGAATGAGGAACTGCGTTTATCATTAAAAGATTTGTGACAGGAGAGCCAACATCTGGACCATTTGTGCATTGCTGATATTATATTGTAGCAAAGTACTCCATCTGTTTTTAGCATTGACAGAGTAGTCAGGAAGGATATCACAAATATCTTTGTAAATAGTGCTATTTAAATTGGATGTTGTTTTTATCCATTTAGAGATGTGCTTAACATACAGAGAATTGATAGAGAAGGGTGTGAGGTAAGAGTTGCATGTGGTATGAAGCTGTAGATATTTCCAAAAATCCTGATAGGGAATATTCCATATGTCTCGTAGGTCGGTGTAAGATTTTAACTTTAATGACTTGGGTTCAAGTATATCCTGCAAAAAGAGAATACCCTTATTTTTCCAAGTACGACAAAAAATGGGGTGATTATCAAGAGATATATGGTGGTTACCCCAGATGGGGGTGTAACCTAAGGGTTTGGGGTTAGATTTAATATGCTTGTGAATGATTTTCCAATAGAATATAGAAGCAGCTATGGTAGGGTGAGACTTTAAAGAAGAGGTAAGGGTGTTATAAAGGAAAAGTTGCCACTTACCAGACATAAGGATGTTTCCATATTGACCCATAAAGGAGACTGGATGTTGGGTTTGTTAAACCATTTAATTGTTTGAGATGTACAGAAAGCCCATAAGTAGGCTTGGAACCAAGGAAGGCCAAAGCCACCTTTTGACCAATGGGATCTAAGTTTATTACGACTAAATCTAGGTATTTTGCCTTCCCAAATGAAGCTGCTGATAATTTTGTCTATTTTGGTAAGAAAACTATAGAGAAGTATCAAAGGGATATTGGAAAATAGGTATAATATTTTAGGAGTTATTGACATTTTAATGGCGGAAATTTTACCATTAAAAGAAAGTTTAAGTAGCTTCCATCTATCAAGTGTTGTTTGGATACTGGTTAACAGAGGGGAAAGATTAGCATCCCGTAATTTATTCAATGTCGGGGTGATCCGAATGCCAAGATAAGATATACCTTGGGGGGCCCAACGAAAGCCTAATGAGTTGTTCATGAGGGGACTACAAAGGGTATTCAGTGGTAGCGTTTCAGATTTGTTAAGGTTTAGAGCTAGTCCAGAGTGGGAGGTGAAGTCATTCACTAGTTTAACTAAAGGTTTCCCAGAACTTTCGAGGTTTTCAAGTAAAATAAGTAGATCATCTGCATATGAGAGTGAAGTATAGTGAGAGTTACCAATAGTAATGCATTTAATTGTACCGGACTGATGTAGGGACGCAGAAAGAGGTTCCATGGCAAGTATAAACAATGAAGGTGATAAGGGGCATCCTTGTCTGGTGCCTCTTGCTAAGTAAAAGGAGGGGGACAAAATAGAGTTCATGAGAACTTGAGCTGAAGGGGAGGTATACAATAATTGAATCCAAGCACAAAAATTATTTGTAAAGCCAAAATGAGATAGCACCTGATATAGATATTCCCAATTGAGAGAGTCAAATGCTTTCTCAAAGTCAATGGCTATTGCAGCTGCAGGGGTTTTAAGAGTTTTTGCTTTGTGAATTAAATTGAGTAATGAGCAAAGATGATCGGAACTGTTTCTATTTTTGATAAATCCTGATTGAGAAGTATGGATGAGTTTAGTCATTAAAGATTCTAAGCGGAGAGTTAATAATTTGGCAAAGATTTTTCCATCAGTATTAAGAAGTGAGATCGGTCTATAGTTTGAAGGAAGTAAAGGGTCTTTGTCTTTTTTTGGTAAGACTGTTATGATGGCTTCGGTCATTGTGCATGGGAGTTTCTTTATTAAGGTTGCTTCTTGGAATACATTGACTAATACAGGACAAAGACTGTCAGATAGGGTTTTATAAAAATCAATAGGGAACCCATCACTGCCAGGTGCTTTACCATTTTTTAATGATGATAAAGCAGTTTGGATTTCCTGTAAAGTCATTGGTTTATCAAGCACAGTTTTGTCCTGAGGGGATAGGTGGGGTAGATTCAATTTTTCCAGAAAATGTTGTATTAGGTTGGGATTTGTAGTATTAGGTTGCGAGTATAGTTGATGGTAAAAGGATTACATAATACGATTGATTGAAAGGTTGTCTGAGTGTGTCTGACCTGATGGATCTTTTAGACCTGCTATATGTCTATGCATCTGTTGAGTTTTTAGCTGGTAAGAGAGCAACTTTCCGCATTTATCTCCTTGTTCTCAATAACCGTGTTTAATCCTAAAAAGGGCAAGTTCAGCTTTCCTGGATATCAACTCATTAATTTTAATTCTTAATTGTAGAATTTCCAGATGAAGCTGTGAATTATGATTGGGTTTATTTAATTTATAGCATTGGGTTTCTTTTTCTTTAAGGGATTTTTCTAAATTAGCTAATTGTTGTTCTCTTAATTTCTTTCTATGCGTTGCATAACTAATAATTTTACCTCTAATAGTGGCTTTTAATGCTTCCCAGATAGTACCTTGAGACATATCTGGAGTATCGTTAATAGAAAGAAAATGTAACTCCTTTTTTTACAAACCTGAAAAATGGTAGCCCATGATGAGAGCACTGGGGAGAAGGTGTCAACAATAATGGCTACCTGCTCCCCAGCGCATTGCAGGAACAGCTTCGAGGGGATACGGTGGCCGGATGGGAGGGTGGGCAACTATAGCGACATCCTGTTGCTATATGTATGAGCGTGTGGGGGGGTGTTAGTGGGCATGAAGTGAGGGGGATGTGGGGGTGGTGCCACATTCAGTTGCCCTTCTGACCAAGTGGCTTGGTGAGTGGGTTGCCAGCATCGGTCAGCAGGGTACTGGGTTCAGGTCCGGGCACTGGTGCGTTTTTGTTGTGCCTAGCCCAAACCTTTTTTTTTCATGTTTTCACCATCCCCCCCCCCCAACATGCACCCCCCTGGAACTGAGAATCTTTTTGTAGGGAGGTGGGGGGACACAGCTCCCCACAGAAAACATTAAAAACTAAGTCCCTGCCACCCTTTTGCTGTACGCTGGGGTGTCAGAGTGACAAAATACATTTTCAGCACTCTTGATTTCTGCATCATGGCGATCCCCTTTAGGCTTTCGCTGTTATGACATAGATCTCTGAAAAATGTATTTTTCTCTTTCTTTATTACCTGGGCCACTTTCTCCTCCTTTTGTGACTTTGCACTCCTGATGCCTTTTCCTGTCTCCATCTGCTTCTCCTGAAACACATCCCTATTCTCCTCCCTCTGTGTCTCTTTATACCTCCTGAATGCTAACTTTTTTGCCCTTACCTTCCCAGTCACCTCTTTTTCCTCTTGCTTTTGCTTACTTGCCTGATGCAGAGGTTTGTTGCCTTCACTATGGCTCCTTTTAGTTTCCCCCACCGTTCCTCCACTCCACCCAAGTCATCCCCCTACCAGAGCACCCCTAAGGCATTCCCCATGTTTGTGAAGTCATCTCTCCTGAAGTTCAGGACCCTCACCTTTGTGTGGTTTGAGTCTGCCATAGAACGTATATTGAACCTCACCATAAAGTAATCACTAATCCCCAAGTATCACCCACTATGACATCTGCAACACTATCCCCGTTGGCGAGTACAAGGTCCAATACTGCTCCCTTATGAGTGGGCTCTCTTATTAGTTGCCTGAGGAAAGCCCCCTGCAGGGAGTTCAGGATGTCCCTGCTCCTAGCTGAAGCTGCAGCTGAGATGCTTCAATCCACATCCAGCAAATTGAAGTCCCCCACCAGCAGCACCACCCCTTTAGTCACATTCTTTTGGATGGCTTCCACCAGAATCTTATCCATCTCCACGCCCCCTTGTTGGAGGTCTTTAGATCATGCCAGAGTGAATAGCAGTTCCATTCCCTGTCTCTAGGGTGACCCACAGTGCCTCCACGCCTCACTGTATTCCCTGTATCTCTGTTGCTTTTATGCTATCCATTACATAAAGAGCCACTCCTCCTCCCTTCTTACCCTCCCTGTCCTTCCTGAACAAAGTATATCCTGGTATGGCTACAACCCAGTCATGGTTCTCACTGCTCCATAACTCAGTAATGATGACAATGTCCAGGTCAGCTTCTGCCATAATGGCCACTAGGTTCAGGAATTTTTTTTCAGACTTTGAGCATTTGAGCACAAGGTTTCAAAATTCTGCTACCAACCTTCTTGTCATCCCCCCTTTTTCTCAATTTCCTACTTTTCTTACCCCCTCTGCCTTCATTCTCATCCCACTTAATTTCTACCATTCTGCTTTTCCTGCTGTTGGGAAACTTTTGGGAGAGGCATCACCAGTAGAAAACAGGAAGTTGTCATCCCTCTGTACAGACAGTTGGTAAGACCTCATCTGGAGTACTGTGTGCAGTTCTGGAGACCCCATCTTTGCAAGGATATAGACAGGATGGAAGGAGTCCAGACGAAGGCAACTAAAATGGTGTAGGATCTGCACCAGAAACCATACAAAGAGAGAATAAAGAAGCTTAATTTGCATACCCTTGAGCAAAGAAGGAGAGGGAGGACATGATAGAAACTTTCAAGTACCTCAAGGGAATCAACAAAGTCAAAGAGGGTAGCATCTTTCAGAAAAATAGATGTGCAAGAACACGGGGGCACAGTTTGAAGATGGGGAGAAGGCTCAGGGGCAATGTGAGGAAGTATTTTTTCACAGAGAGGGTGGTGGATGCATGGAACAGCCTTCCTGAGGAGGGCATGGGGTCACAAACAGTGGGAGAATTCAAGAATGTATGGGACAGACATAATGCAATTATAGTGGGGAGTAGGAGGAAGTAGGCTGTTGGTTAAATAGGATCTGCAGCTTATCCAATAGGTAGGGATGTGGGCAGACTGGGTGGGCCAAGTGGTACTTATTTGCCATCAAAGTCTATGTTTCTATGTTTCTCTTTCCCTCTGTAAGCCCCCCAACATTTGTTGGGCTTACCTGGGTACTTCTGTCCTCATGTCCTCACTGCCACTGGTCGGGTTCTTGTGTCCCTAAGCCGCCGTCCGGCCCCTTGAGTATTTTGGGTCAGTTGGGGCCAGAGGAGCTAAACCACAGAGCCACCAACCTGTTTTTTGCACTTTGTGAAGTTGGGCGGTCCACGACTTCAAGTGTGTGCATATGTTCTTCTTGCTGCTGCCGCAGGAAAAGTAATGCCTCTCTGGTGCTCCTGACCCCCGTATTCAATAAAGTGCGGTACAGACACCTGAAGAAGGCTGCAGAGAAGCCCCAAAAGTATTTTGTTTAGATGCACCAATGGGTGCTAGGCTCGGGGCATAAATATGAATGAGGTTCATGCATATTAATGAAATGTCTTGTTGCCTTGGGGGGGCAGTGTTTTAGTAGCCATGACAAACTGTAGTCTAAATACAAATGTAAAATGCTGCATGTGGGTGAGTGGACAGACATGTTACTATTGAATACTGGGGAGAATACATATTAACAATTTTAAATGTGGCTGAAATATAAATTAAAAGCTGGAATTTAGCTGGGCCTGAAAATATAGCAGCCATGTTGTTCACCTCTTCTCACTTAACAGCCAGTAAGGATCAGTGATTCACAAAATGACTCTTGGGACTGAAAAAGAGACTTATGGGGGAAATACAGGGACTTTTCTTGGTGCCCATTCTAGGGAACAATAGGGTTTCAAGCTGCCTAAATTAATATTTTAATTTGTCCTAATGGACAAGTGTGACAGCCTAGGAGACAGGGCTGTTTTAGAGCTGATAAAAGAGACTGTTTTGCCCTGGAAGGGGGAGTCCTGGGAGGATCAGGAGAGTGGTCAGCAAGAGGGTGAGAGACTGCTGTGGGCTTGCTAGCCCAGCAGGCCTGTAGTTTTCCAAAAGGCCTTGCCTGGCCATAGACTACACAAGCTGCAGAATGCCTGGAAAGATACCTATCCCTGGGAAAAGATGGGACTGTGAGAGAGTTTTCCAGGATTAGAACTGAACCTGCACTTTGGTAAATTTGTGTTAAAGCCTTTGGGGAGCTGCTGCTCAGATTGGAAACCTTGGTTGTGAAAAAGAGAATTGAGAGAGAGAGAGAGAGAGAGAGAGAGGGAGAGAGAGAGAGAGGAGGGAGGAAGGGAGGGAGGGATGGAGAGAGAGAGAGAGGGAGGGAGGAAGGAGAGAGAGGGAGGGAGGGAAGGAGAGAGAGAGAGAGAGACTTGATTGTTGAGAATTGCTGGCAAGAGGATTGGACTGTTCTGCAGAGCAGAAAGAGCCCTAGGAGTGTGGCAGCTGAGAAGCAGAGTCAGTAAAGTTCAGAGCCTAAAGTCATAATTTGGCAGCTGGAGAGAAAAGTGTTCTGCAAAATTGCATTTCCCCTCGGTTGGGTCAAAGCCTTAGAGACTGCTGCTGTTGTAAGCTGTAGTAATTATGTGTACTGGGAAAAGAGACTGAGCCAATTTCCAAGTCTCCGTGTTATTGCATCAGGGGAAAGTGTGTGCCAGCCAATCGTCTGGGGAACCGTCAGCCTGTTCGGTACTCAGAGCAAAGAGGGGACCAGTGGCTAGGGAGAGTAGAGGCCTGCCAGGTGAAGGCCGCATTGAAAGGCCCCCTGGGGATGAAGCTTGGAAAGGTCTGGCAGGTGAAGACCAGCATCTTCATCACCTCTTCAGTTGTCTATAGCTGTGGTGCGCCACCAAATACTCCAACAGCATGGTACCATAAAATCAAATATTTGCAAAATCCCCTGTGAACCTTCAGAACTGTAAGTACCCCGGGCTGCAGCTTTGGGGAGTTCATTAATTAGCTAGCTAGCTAGTCAGAGAAATAAGGGGGTTAAGCCCTGGGCTGGACTGTGTTAGAATCCATGCTGAGCCCATGCAGAAGGTTAAGGTTGTATCTGTTTAAAGTTACTGTGCCCTAATGCAAGTTCTCCAGCATCTTCTACATCAATGCTGTGGTACCCACCCAAGGGACTCAGTAGACTTTTGGGAAGCTGCCAGTGGGAAGTTTAGTGCACCCATAGGTGGGAGGTGGGGATTGTGTGGGGTAGAAGTGTTGCTACTGTTGTTGTGCCATGTTTTTCTCTTTGTTTCCCTTCCCCCCAAAACAAAACAGTTAACTGTTAATGTTACATAATGGTACAGTGAATTATTGCAAAAAGTGGACATTTTTTTGTATGGGGAAGGTACTGTGGGGGCAGCTACTATATTTTCCTGGGGGGGTGTTAAATTGCAATTTACCTGAAGGTATACTCATTCACTACCCCAGGTGGAGGCACTGAGCACACTTATTGTTCGAGTACCACTTGTAGTCCAAGAACCTAGGCCGGCCCCCTTGATGTATGTTCAAGAAGGACCCGAGGACCCCAGAAACAGCCAAGGTGAGTCTGAAAAATCTGGCTGTTACATTGGAGGCACCACTGGGATTAATGCCCCCTAGTAGCCATCCCCCAAAATTACAATTCTGTAAAAGAGAAAGTTGGGCCCCACCCATTTGTGAAAAGTCACTATGGCCCACCACGATCTGGAAGACTGGTGCTAAGGGGAGAGGTTGGACTGTAAAAAAGCCCTTTTTAGTGACTGATATTTCAGAAAGATTAGACTATCCAAAATAATTGATGAACTGTTGACTTTAACAATTTAAAGGTACAAGATTAAGGTATGACTATAACAGTAAAAACATATTTGCATTGATAAAGAATGATACTGAGATTGATGTTGCTGAGCTGCCCAACACTATTTCCCCCTGGGAGGACTGGTCCAGTTGGACCATAGTGTCATACAACAGTGAAAAGAAAATGTCAAAGGGTGCTTCAGCTAAAGATGATTTTAAAGTGAAATGTGAACTGTGTTTGAAATCAGAAGGGAAGACCACTTAAGATATGCATGGACTGTACAAGGCTGACAGTGTCACCTCACCTAAGCAACCCCTGACTTTGTTAGCTGCCTGATTGCTAATGAGGGGAACAGTGTCCTACTAGAGACTAAGGCCCTTCTCTGGGAGAAAACCAGTGGCCCCTGGAGAAGTTGATTTTGAATCTTGAATGGATCCAGCCACTCCCATAATGCAACATCCCCGGTGTCCTGAAGCTGAGGAAAGATGAAGGCTGTGGGTGAGTTTGAGAGGGCTGGCCATGGATGGCACTGGAGCTTTGCAAGCAACCTGCCCTGATGCTACTGCCCAGATGTATCTTGACACCCTAGAAAGCATGTTTGGGAGTACTGACAGTGGTGCACGAGTGTTGAGAAAATTGAAAGGTACAGTTGAAAGTGATGGGAAAAGCTTTCTGAATATTTTATCCCTCTTGAGCAGTTGATACAGAGAGCATACCGAAAGGGAGCAGTGGCTGCCCAAGATATGAGTAGGCTTCAGTTAGAGCAAATTCTGGAGGGAGCTGGGCACTCCAAAATGCTGTTGATGAAGTTGTACTTGCAAGAGTGGCTTTGCAATCCCCCTTCATATGGTGAGTTAATGCATCAGGTCCAATAAAAGGAAGATAGAGTTGCACAGCAAGGGCTAATGGTGGTACCTTTGTGAAAAGTAGAGATCCCAGTAAGTCCTGATTCACCCAGGCAAGACAAGAGTGAGTGTGAGGATTTGAAGAAACAAATAAAATAATTGATCGAGCAAGTAGCAGTGCTAAGGACTGCTAGTGAATGAAATCAGAGAGAAAATCCTATCATCTCCAGAGGTCAGAGGTATTACCCTGGTTGGCTGGCCATCTTGCTACAGACTGAGCAAGTTAATACTGGCAGTAGTGATATATTTTTCTGTTGCAGGTGCAGTGAAGATAGACACCTAAGACGAGATTGCAAAAGTCCTGAAAATTGAAATTTGGTAATCCAAAAGCTATTGAAAGAGAAGTATATGTCAGAGAGGCATCAGTGGGACTCAAGGAGTGAGCAAACTGTGGTCTTGGACCAGACCTGCTCTATGAATCAGACACAACCTGTTAATGTCAAAGGACCCATAATTCCCCCAGGATTAATAGGACTGTCTGCAAGGGTCCCAGCCAAAATTGAAGGGGTGGATTATATGGTGTTACTTGATAGTGAGGCCCAAGTAACTGCCATATTTTAAATTAAATATGCTTTATTGAGATTTTCAACAAACACACAATGATCAACAAACACAACAAAACAACAAATGACATCAACCTCTTATACTCCCCCCCACACACACACAAGAAAGAAAAGTGAATCATACAGAAATAAACAAAGATAGCCACCCTTACCCTCCCAAACCCCAAACCTCTTCCCTCCCTCGGTACTTCGGACCCAACCTGGTGCATTACACAATTTACATACATAGAAGAGGACTTCCCAGTAACTAAGACAGAGACTATGGGGAAGGACAGTAATAATAAGGAGACATAGGCAGTACTCCAAGGGGACCCCACAACAGCATACATTGAATCAACCCTCGCCTGGAACATCATGAAAAAATGTATGCCTCTTGAATGGAAAATAGAACATACAAAGGTTCCCATATTTTCTTATAAGTCACTAAATGATTGGACATGCTGGCAATCATTTTTTCTGCCCATAATGCAAACAGAATCTCTTTATACCATTCCAAGTATAAGGGAGTGGTTTGATCACATCAGTGCCTCAAGATAATTGTTTTGGCACAGGATTCTTTTTCACATGGATGGACCAGATTCCTTTTTCATTCCAAGCAGCTATCCGAAAGACTCTACTGAGCAGGCTCAGAACCGAAATTTTTAAATTGAATAACTTTGGAACAGATTGATACTTTTTCACCAAACCAGTGAAAGGCACATCTGTAGACAAAGCCTTTTCTATCCTGAAAATTTCAGACCACTATTCCAAAGTGTCTGGGAGCTAGGTGACGACAAAAAAAAAAAAAACCAGCAAAAAACACAGATCATTTTTTTTTTTTACTTTTTTCACTATCTGCATCTCAGAATCTGCACATCTGACCAGAAGAAAACCTGTCACTTCCAAAGATCTACCCCCGAGACTGAACATGCAAAATTTAGTGCAAATCTGTTGAATGGCTGTGAAGATATTAATGTTCAAATGTTAATGTTATCATAGAAACCCCTGCTCAACCCTAACTATACTGACTCTATCGCACCACTATAATTTGAAGGATAAATAGAGAATAATCGATAGGTTAGTGTGTGTTATGGATTTTTTTTTCACACCCTCAGTGTGTGATGATCCATAAACCTTGAGTGTGAAGCTCGAGAGATTTGTGAGATCATCACACACCGAGGGTGTGAAAAGAAATCCATCAGCTCACACTTACCTATCTTTTATTTTTTTGTAATTACTGGTTAGGGGAGTTTTTATATACCAGTTGTTTAAAGAGAGGTCTGGTTTTGTTTCGCTGTGACAGGAGTGAGAAGAGTAGTTTCAGGTCACTACTTGTTTTGCTTGCTGTATTTTGATTTTCTTACTTTTTAATTAAGTCTTGTCCCTTGTTTTGAGAGGGCAACCTGAATCTATTTTCCATTGTTATTTCTTTCTTTCTTTTTTTTTTTTACAAATTCCACCGCAACTCATGCTCGGCATGTAGTGAGCAACCGGGTCTGTGAAGACTCGTGCAACACTGTGAGTTCTAAAAGTAAGTTCTTGTCCGAGTAGTCTTGAGCACTGTGTCCCTCTTGAGGACAGTGCTGGAGACAGAAAGTTGAGAGAACGCTATAATAACTGGTTTCCGGGTTATTAAGGCATTTAAAACACAGCTGTAAACTGTATATTCAAGGGGGTCACCAGTAGTTATTAACAGTTTCATTTATGACATACAAGAAAATCACATGTATAATGGCTGAGATCCCTAAACAGACACATATATATTTTAAATGCAGAATGCAAAGTTGAACCTGAACAAAACAGTCTGCAAAATAAGATTAATTATAGGCCATGCTCTGCCCAAGGACAATCTTAACCCCTCCTCTAACTCCTGTCTCTCCTTCTTTGAACAGTCCTTAATTTGCATAGGTACAGTACAAGTCACATTAAACTGTTCCATCAACTCACTGGTGTAGCATTTTTTTTGTGATTCTACTGCAGAGGCAGTTTGAATTGTTGAAGCTTTTAATTATTTTCCTACCATTCTTCACTGCCTATTCAACTCACTTGTACCTGTTTAGTGATATGGCAGTAGCTGTTTTGCAGTGTTTATGTAATGCATTTTCAAGGCATTGTTTATAAATATCACACCATTCCTTAAGAGCATTGTTTATAATTATCACAGCATTCCTTAAGAGCATTGTTTATAAATATCACAGCATACCTTAAGAGTTGCTTAGTCTGCCTTCTGAAATGAAACTCATAAGCACTCAGCTGAAAATAAAGCTTATAGTCCTAACAGCTAGTTGCAAACCAATACTAAACTTTTAATAATTCATTGAATTAAACACTGCACAGATTAGGAAACTCATTGAACAATGCTACACCAGTGAGTTGAGGGAGCAGTTTAATGTGACTTGTACTGTATATAAGGAGGGAAAGGAGTGGCTGGCAGACACATATAGGAACCTGACAGGACCAGCACATGACCCAGGTATCCCACTAGGCCACTAGGCCAAGGTTTGAAAATGAGGTAACTGACCTTGCCATTTTAGTATGTTCTAATTTCTTTACTGCCATTTAGTGTCACATTTAGTACTTTTATACAGCTTTATGCCCTTTCTTGCACTGTTGTATTCAGTAAGGAGAGACAGTATTTTGTACTAGCATTTGAGATATACTTTCACAGTATAACACTGAACAAACACTGTGCTTGGCATTAAACTGTGCTAGTCTCCCTTTAAGGGTTTAATAAATGAAGTTCTGAACAGCAGATTTGTAGGGCTTCCTGTAATTATCTATCTACAAACTAAAAATTATACTTAAATAAAAATACAGGCACATGATTTAACACATCAATCAGTACAGCCCTGCTGTGGGCACTGATCCTTGGGTGGGGTTTGTGTCAAAAAACGTATAGTAGCAAAGGAAAGCAGTTATGTGCACCAAAATAGCAGGTAAGTGCTTTTTAATTTTCTTTTACATAGTACCTAAGTATTTTAGATTCTCAGTAAATCCATTCTGTTGCATTAACTGACACCAAGCAATGGTGCTTTGCCATGGCAGTGCCGCTTACCACCAGTCCCCTGACAATGTTGTGACAAGCCATAACCCTGTTGTTACAGTCCCCAGTGAAGAACACTTTTTTCTTTCTCACTACAATTTATATTGTACAAGAGAAATTGCTAGTAACTGAGGAGGGTAATCCAGTGATCAGAAGGTTATAGGTTCTTGTCCAATAGCAGGAACTTGTGCTAATACTCAATAATAAGTACTAAAAAGGTCCTTGTAGCTTCCTCTTGGACATAGAAAGTAGCTATCACAGCTCACTGGTGAAAAATTAACACTCAAGTTAATGTGTCTTCTCCATGCTTTCATCCCACCAGCTATAAATAAGAGTATTATGAAATCATGTTTTCAGTTTTTTTTTTTTTGTTTGCTTTTTTTGTTACTGTTGTTGTTATTGGTATAATAAATGATTCAGGCAATATTTTCATATGAAATTGCACTGTGACTGCCATGTAGGTTAGGGGAATGCTGTATGTGACAGCTGTGAGCAGCAAGGCCCTAATAAACAGTTGTGTTGTGCAAATTATGCAAGAAATTACGAAAGAAATTCAACCCCTGTGAACTCCATGGAACTTCAAGCTGAAAATAAGATAGCGTGCAACCATCCCTATACCTATAACCACTGCACTATTCTTGCAGCCTTACCAATCCCTGCACTCTCTGTACCTTATCTCTTGTGACCACAATACCAATAAGGCTCTAACCCACTGCCCCTCCCCCGGATTAAAACTGCCCCTGCCAAAAATATTGATAGCCAGGTCATACCTGACAGCTAATATACTATTGTTCAGAATCATGTAGATGCCATATATCTGGCTCATTCTCACTACAGGGTTGGCACTTCCACCCCTTGTGCTTAAAATGGTGCCTACCGATCTGACAGTGTTAATAAAGCCTCTCTGTCTCACACTATATGGTGTCCTAATATTACATCTTCTCCATGGTCTCAGACTTCTGCATTAAGTTACACACACACAGATGGGAATTGCAACAGGCACATATCAAATACCCCCCTCACCTGCAATTATAAGCACATCCATAATCACAGCCAAAAAAAATCAAAGACAGAGCAACTAGGAGTAACTTCTTGCAGGCCCTAAGACAGCTAAAATGGGAAGCAATAAGAATAGCATGGCTACTACTGCTACTATCAGATAATATACACCCTAACCCAGGAACCACTCCAACAGCAGCCGGCCACATCAAAAAGCACAGAGCAATAACAATTGCCTCCATCAATAGATGGAGTCTCATCTCCAAATTAGACTCACTTCAAGTCTAAGAAACACAGCACAATCCAGAAATTTTGTAAGTACTTGAGACCTGGCTAACACCAAGAATCCCTGGTGTGGAAATCCAGTTAGAAGGATACAATTCCTTCAGATTGGACAGGACTGGAAAGCAAGGTGGTGATGTGTCATCTACCTTAGGAACACACTGCAGGGGCTTGCCCTCTTTCACCTAAACACTGGCAGTAACATCCAAATACTGGCAATAAAGTTGATGGTAAGATCAAGAGGTAAAGGTTTAATGCTAGTCTTGGTGTACATACCCCCACAAGAACAGGCAAGTGGGTTTAAAGCAGTCCTCAACTACGTCACTGACCTCCATCTTAACTCTGAGGTACTAATGGTAGGAAATTTTAACATAATCTGGCTATCCCCCCCCCCGAGGCTTCCCCCTACAAAGATGCCATCTCCTCCATTAACATGGCCTGACTAATAGATTCCCCCACCAGAACTAACTATCTCACTGGGACTAGTACACTAATAGACTGGCTGATAACCAACCGCTTTAATAGAATAGCCCAAGCTGTTGTCCTCCCTGACTCCATAAGTGATCACTCCCCAATCCTGTGTATCCGGTCAAACAAGTCTGCCAGAACCCCGGCCAAAACACTCAGCTTGAGAGTCCTAAAGACAGGGCAATTATCCTCTTTAAAAGTGTATCTATGTCAACAACACTGGTCAGTTCTAAATGCTACAAATGATGTTGACATAGCACTTGATAATTTCATCAAGACCTTTGATGCAGCCTGCAACATCTATGCCCCTTCCTGCAAGAGGAAAGTACGAGGTTCGTACAACTCATGGACCATGCCACCCCTCATCAAACTTATCAAGGTAACAGACAATCTTCTACATAAGGCTAAGAGTATGGGTTCCCACATAGATATTCAAAATTACAAAGCAGCCCACAATAAATGCACCTGGGCTATTCGTTTGGCAAAAAGCCAACATTTTCAAAAGGAACTATCAAACTCCTGGGGCGATGGCCACAAGTTTTGGGACAACATCAAGACACTGACTGGGAAACCCAA
Organism: Neoceratodus forsteri; assembly: GCA_016271365.2. NCBI lineage: Eukaryota > Metazoa > Chordata > Ceratodontiformes > Ceratodontidae > Neoceratodus > Neoceratodus forsteri. The sequence goes on along the minus strand of CM057453.1, from coordinate 1,207,241,539 downwards.
CAAAGCTCCACCATTAATGCTTAATATAGATGAAAAATAACTCAGGACCCTAAAACAATTGCCAACACCGTCAATAGGGAATTTACTGATCTTAGTGGTGTGTTCGCCCCAGATTTCCTTGATCCATCAGATGACACCCACCTCAGGGTCAGTGACAGCTCACCCCCTGGACTAGCCCCTCCCTTCTACTCAAGATCATCACCAAAGCCGAGGCCAAAAAAATACCTCCAACAAGTTCTAAGGAAAACAAGAACCAGTGGTGACTGACTCACTAGACCTCAAGATTATTGCCCTCACCCTTGATGAATTGTTATCATCCCTCAGTAAAATTTTTAATCTCTCCCTTATAACAGATAAACTCCCCCGACTCCGGAAAGTGTCTGTGATCACTCCAGTCTTTAAAAGTGATGAGAGGACTAGTCATACTACTTACTGCCCAATCTCAATACTCCCTCCACTCCCAAAAGCATTGGAGTGCATTGTCTAAGACCAACTTGTTGACCATCTCGACAAGTACCAGCTACAGTGCCCACAACAGCATGGTTTTAGGAAACAACATAGCACAACAACTGCATAGTTGGAGTTTATGGGTACATCCATGATGCCCTAGATCGGGGGTTAATGGTGAGGGCTACATTCATAGACCTCACCAAGGCCTTCGACACAGTCAGTCATGATCTACTGCTAAACCAGCTAGTCTGCATTAGACTTTCTCCTGATGCAGTGGAGTGGTTCCGGAGCTACCTCTCCGGAAGGGTGCAGCAAGTAAAATTCCTAGATATTCTCTCAAACCACTGGAATGTCAGTACAGGGGTCCCCCAATGCTCAATCTTGGGCCCCCTGCTTTTTAGCTTGTTTCTTAACCAACTCCCACTTGCATGTCAGGGCAAAATCCTATTGTACACAGATGACGCAGTACTGTACTCAAGCCATGCAGACCCCAAATCACTGGAAAACAAATGCAGATAAACTTATCAGAAGTAGAGGCCTAGCTTATAAACTCTAAACTCTTGCTAAATTACAAAAAGACCAAAAATATGTTATTTGACTCCTCCCACAACAGGAACAGGTCCCACCAACTAAAAATCCTGAACAACCAAAATGTTGCACTAGAAAAGGTCCCAAAATTTAAATACCTAGGTGTCATGCTTGATAGTGCCCTCTCCTTCTCACAGCATATAGACCATGTAGCTAAACTGACGAATGCCAAAATTGGATAGTTCTTTAGACACAGACACTGCCTTATGGACATGGCCCTAAAGCTCACTGTAAACAGTTCTGTCTTATCTGTAATAGATTACAGACTAGTTATCTATGGTGCAACAATGGACACAGCCCTTAAGAGGGTCAAAGTGGTGCTCAGCAAAGCCTGCAGGCTAGTCTTAGGTGCACACCACCTCACACATACCTGCAAGCTCTATTCTCACTTAATGTGGCTCAGTCTTCACAGTAGAATTCAATAGCAGGTATGCCTGCTAGCAAAAAACTCCACCCTTGGCCTCACACCCAAGGGTATACAGAGCCTCCTTGCCCGAATGACAATCCCAGACCTACAAGAGGAACAAACATTAAGCTGCTCAAAGTTCCTTTCTGACACACCACCCAAGGCCAATGGTCTTTTGGCAAGACAAGGCAAAACACAATTTATTTTAAAGATGCCCAATCCCAGAGGGTCTGGGCACCATACAGACAAGTAAACACATATTTCAAAACAAATCAATAAAACAAAAACAACAACAAAAAATAAATAAATATGAACACATAAATGATTAACTCCTCATGAAAACAGTTCCCATAAATAATAAACTAAACATCAGATTGCCAACTACTATAACCAAATCTATGAATTGACAGCTTAATCCAAAAAGGCCTGGGTGAATAGGAGGGCCTTAAGGCAGGCCTTGAATACCTCCAAGGTGGGGGCCTCCTTAACCCCAAGGGGCAGCAAATTCCATGGGATGGGAGCGGCGACACTGAAGGCCCTGTTGCCAGTCAATTCCAGCCATGTCCTTGGAATCACTAGGGGGCCTCCACAGGGGGGAACAGAGGGGGCGAACTGAGACAGCAGGTGCAAGAAGGTCTAACAGATAAACAGGGCCCTGACCATGTAGTGTCTTATAGGTGAGAAGACCTTCCTTAAACAGGATCCTCCACCTGACTGGCAGCCAGTGCAGCTCAGGGAACACCGGTGTAATGTTGCAAAATTTTGGCTGCCCAGTAAGTAACCTGGCAGCTACGTTCTGCACTAGCTGCAGTCTGTGGAGAGATCCTCCCATGACCCCAAGGTAGAGAGCATTACAGTAGTCGAGCCTTGATGTAACTAAGGCATGCATCAAAGTGGGGAGGTCCAGAGGCAGAACAAGGGGCTTTATCCTGGTGACATTTCTGAGATGGAAAAAACAGGAGCGGACGGTGGAAGATATCTGTGCCTCCATCATCAAACTCCTATCCAGAATGACACCAAGATTTTTCACCCAAAGGGGGCCTTCAATGGAACAGATCCCAGAATAAGTCCGGTCTCTGATCCAGAGGCCATCCTATCACGCACTCTGTTCAACTCCACCACCAATACCTCCATCTTATTGGGGTTCAGTCGCAACCAGCTATAGGCCATCCAGTCATTGATCTCAGCAAGGCAGCTGTTTAGCACATCTACTATGTTGGATGTTCCTAGAGCAAAGGATAGGTATAGCTGGGTATCATCAACATAGCAATGAAAACCCAAGCCATACTTCCTAATGATCCCTTCTGGGGTAGCATGTACACTGTGAACAACATTGGGGCTAGCACCGACCCCTGAGGTACTTTGCAAGATAGGGGGCTAGGGGTGGATGAGAAATTCCCCATCACAACCCATTGCCTCCTGTTGGTTAAAAAGGACTCAAATCAGCAGATGGCAGTGCCGGTGAGTCTGCAGAGTTCCCTGATGTGGTCAAGCAACACACAATGGTCCACAGTGTCAAATGCTGAAGAGAGTTCAAGGAGAACAAGAATTGTCTTTTCTCCTCGATCTCTAGCCCTGAGGACATCATTCTACACCCGAACAAGCACAGTTTCTATGCTATGCCTTGCCCAAAACCCCAACTGGAAGTGTTTGTACAACTCATGGGTCACAAGGTGCTCCTCCAACTCCACCAATGATCTTCACCAAAAAGAGAAGATTGGAGATAGGTCAGTAATTTTCCCTAACCTCCGGGTCCAAAGATGGTTTCTTTAGGAGTGGTCTTACCAATGCCTCCTTCAAGGCATCAGGGAAGACCCCCTCAGACAGGGAACACTGGACAATCAGAGCAAACACCGGGCCAATGATGTCAATGAATCTCTTCAAGAAATGCATCGGCACCAGATCCAGTTTGCAAAAAGTGTGCTTCAGATTGGTCGCCACCCCAATGACCTCACTTTCCTCTAGTGGTCTAAACTCCCCCGAACCAGGTGGAGTGCACTCAGAACACTTCAGGTGACCACTGCCAGTTATAGCATTGCCAACTGGGGGAACTCCCTGCCAGATACCAGACACTCTGACTGAGAAGAACCGAGCAAACTCTTCGCATTCAGCATTAGAAAAAAACTTCTTCGGCTGTAGACAAGCTGGATGAAGTAGTTTGCCCACAGTCCAAAAGAGTATAACTGATTGGTTCTTCCCAGCAGCAATCTCCCTGGACAGGAACACTGCCTTCTTATGGTTGATTGCCCCCAGTATGCATTATATTGCACACACAGGGCCAGTTTGTCCTCCTCCAGGCCGTACCTCCACCAGCAGTGCTCCAACCTCTGACCCTTTCTCTTCATCTCCCCAAGGTCCCCATCAAACCATGGGGATCTCAGGTAGGAAGATTTGGGTCATACATGGACAGGTGCAAGGGATTCAGTGGTGTCGGATAGCACTCTATTATAAGAGCCCACCATGGCACCAATGCCTCCAATGCATGCATTACCCACACCAGATAGATCAGCTGCTGCCAAAAAAGCCTTCCAGGGTCAGTCCTCACAAAGGACAACAGCTCATCATCTCTGTAGGGGGAGGGCATCTGGTGGGAGCCCTGAACATGAACCGCACCATGCAGTGATTGGACCATACAACCCAATCAATCTTGAGATCATTTAGCTCAAGTCCCAGTGAGAACACCAGGTCCAGTGTGTGCCTGCCCTGGTGTGTCACAGCAGAAACAACTTGCAACAGGCCCAGCGATAACATAATCTGGAGGAGGTTATGTCCAAGCAGAGAGGATTCATCATTGGCCCAAACATTGAAATCCCCCAAGACAATACATCTGGGGGCTTCCAATGTTTCACCAACGACAAATTCGGCAACCTCCTTCAGGAAATTCCCCGCCACCCCAGGGGGAGTGGTAAATAAGGAGAATCCTGCAGCCTGTGCTCAGACCCTCACGAATGGCCACACATTCAAAAGAACCCGGGGTTCTCACTGGGTGCACGATGAAGCCCAAGTCGGATCTAAAACAGATGGCTACCCCACCACCCCTACATTCCTCTGTGGTTCTGTGCACCACAGTATACCTGGGGGGCGCAGCCTCAAAAACTGGGCCAGCATCATCTTCAACCCAGGTCTCCATGATGCAAGCCAGATCGACCAAGGAAATCAAGTCTGCAATAATCGTGGTCTTGTTCCTGATTGATCTGGCATTGCATAGCACTGCCCTCAGGGGATCCAACTGGCTAAACTCCCTCCATGGAGATTTAATAGCAGAATCTAAACAAGGACCCTTCAAATCAAGGGCAGCTATGTAACTTTAAAAAATATAATAATTTAGCATGTAATTACATTTTTGTTCCCAAAATACCAAAAACATGAAACTCACAACCCTTGATACAGATTCCTACACACCTGAAAGTTTCAGGTTAAAAATCAAAGACATTGTTGAATTATAGGTGCACACAAATACATCAGAAGGTTTCACTGATAGGTGGTGAGTCACCAATAGGATTCCTACCTCCTAACTAAAATTGTTTCTATGAACCTATGAACAAAAAATGTTCTTAATTTGGATATTTTAATTTAATTGGTGCAATCTATGATTGAAAAATAACAACACTGAATATTTCCAAATTTGGTTGGTTGAGACACACAGTGAGCATATTAAATTCAAGTCCCCTAGGTCCCCTGTTGTCAGTATACAAAAACAGAGATTTAACATCAAACTGCTTACCCAACCATAACTATAGTGGAGCTACCCTCACTGTAATAGTGGGTGGAGAAGGAAAATACCTCAGTTTCAGCAGTTCTCATAGACATCAGTTTCTCCTTCCTTGCTAGCGTCATCATGCTTCATGCTGTTGTATCATTTTGCTCATATTACAATCCTGTTAAACCCGACTCCCCCTAGTGTCACAGTGCTCATAGTACAGCTGTGCTCTAACTTGGAACTCCGCTGCTGTTTGATATAAAACAGACTATTTAGAGAGAAAACAACATTTGTAACTATAGTATTCTCCTCCACATATTATGCATAACAGATAGTTGGGAGTACAGAAGGGTTCTGGCTACAGGTTCTTGTGAAATGTTGCCATGGTGACCATCTCAGACTTTGCTTTCATAGAAACAGAGATGATGTTGGCAGAAAAGACTATTGGTCCATCCAGTCTGCTGAGTTTTACCCTCTTTTACCCAGTGATATATTGTCCAGATGGGATTTTCGCCCTCCTCAGTAGTTTGTAGTGTTACCACCTGTCCTGCTTTTCGCAGGACAGTTCTGATTTGGGATGCTGTGTCCTGCAAACAAACATGAAAAATACTATATGTCCTGACTTTATTGTAGAAAAAATATTTTCTAACTTTCCATTAAATCTTGCAGAAAACTATAATACCTTAAAATGATAAGAAACAATAGAAGCAACTAAGCAACTATGATACTTAGCTTTAATTCTGATTATACAGAGAAAGCAAGTGTGTTGCAGTGGTTGAGGTTACTGTCCTGCAAAAAATCATGTTTCAGTAAGAAATGTCCCACTTTGGGCTTCTTAAAAGGTGGTAACCCTAGTAGTGTGTGTGTAGTGGTAGATGGAGACAGTTTCCTCTGAGAGCTCTGCAATTCAAATCCTCTAAAAGCTGTTAAAAAAGCCTTTTTGAGCCATTTTTTTGGCTCAAAATTTAGTACATCGATTGTAAGAAACCCTCTTGTGCTCATATTATCAAGTGTTTATTGTTTGTGTGTGGATTTTGAATGTTAATTTAGAACATTCAGTCTGTGTACTAACAGACACTTGAAGTGTGCTTTGGGGGAGGGGCACATCTGTGGTGGAGGTAGATTAAAACTGGGAGAAAAAGACAGTCTTTCTGTTTTGGTTGTATTTTTCTTGTATAACTGTGTTAATGTACACAGTAATATTTTCAGTAATTCTTGACCTTTTGTTTGCTGATTGTTGTGGTGCAGCAATGCATAATTTCAGTTTGTTTAAAATATTTGGTTATATTACTGAAGTGTTCAATTTGCTACGCATTACTTGTAGTGTGTGTGTGTGTGTGTGTGTGTGTGTGTGTGTGTGTGTGTGTATACAATGTGCCATCAAATCAGACAATTTTATTGTGCCACAGAGTAATTGCAGCAGTGTGAACCTGCTATCCACCGCACCTGTGTGCCTTTGTACCACTTTGTGGTATCTTGGTTTTGGACTGTTACTGCAGTGCACTGCACCCCCCCCCCAACCAGCAAAAGGTATTCTTTTCCAGATTGGATTGTGATTTGTGAACACTGGTTAAGGTATCGTTGTTACTTTGCGTTGCATCTCTTTTTGATTGCCCAGTTCAATTTTACTCTGTGCTTTTGCATCTGTTTAGTGCCCAATCTCCATCTGCAAGCCACAGTTGTTTATTTTGGCTTCACATCCATCGGCCCAGACTGAAAGTTCAGAAATCTAAATTTGTTTAGAATTTTCTTGGTGATCCCCCAAAATGCCTGCAAAGAGACGTGCAAGCAAAGCTGTTTCTGGCCATGGCACAGCTGCCAGTGGCAAGTTTGTCCTTGGGCATGGTAGTACACAGAAGTGCATAGCTGATGTCAGTAAAGGGATTTCCCCATCAATGTTTTTTACAGTGCAATCTGTAGCTTCTCTCATAGTTGGAAGAGATGATGATGTCCCAGCTGGTGGTGTTAGTGCAGTTTCTGCTGGCATGAGTATTGCTGCCTCAAGTTCCACTTCTGACAATTTAACCATGTCAAAAAATATAGTTGAGTCTAAAGCAATGAGTGACAGTGTAGATGATGTCATACTTCCCGTCCCCAGATAGATCCCCATGGTAGTTGAACATAATTCTGATCATGGTGACGATAACACACAGTCACATTTCTTCCACTGTGGTGGAGGTCATGCCTTTGCCATCCAATGATTCACAGTGTGGTGCAAAAATATCAGGTGACAATGATGATGATGACCCAGTAATAATCATAGGTAGCCGTGGTAGTCAGTTGCAGTCCAAGTGTGTCCCACCTGGAGGAGGATGCAGATACAACCTGTGAAGAATTTACCAAACAATAAACCAACCATTAATGAAACTTGCTTGAAATTGAAAAGCCCCCCCATTAACAAATACTTACCTTCACTGGCTTGACAGTATTCCAACACCACAATTCCTCATCAAGCACAGAAATGCACACATCAAGTGCGACTATGTGACTTGTAACACAAAACAAAACAATGATTACATGTATATACATATATGTATATACAGTATATAGATATCTAGATATATATATATATATATATATATATATATAGATAACATATACATATATATATATATATATATATATATATATATATATATATATTTTTTTTTCATGGCAAAAACTCCATTTAATGCATCAGTTAGGTTGTTCACAAAGACAAAAGTGAGAAATTCAGTGGTATTAGGTTGAGCCTCTCTTTGCACCTCAGCTCGCTCCTTTCAACGCATCAGGGTGCGTTGAGCCATCGGCCCCTAAACCTCTCCCCATCACATGTGTAAGCAAGCTGAATTATAGGAGAATGGGGTGAGAGTTAGGACCGATGACCCCAATGCACACCCAGATGCCGGTTGGGGGAGCGGGCTGCGGGGTGCAAGGGGGGGTTTCAACCCTAACACTGAATTTCCTCACTTTTGTTGCTGTGGAACAACCCTAACTGATGCATTAAATGAAGTTTTTTACCATGAATTTCCCTTCTTTTTGAGAAAGAGAACTATAAATAGTGAATAGAATGTGGTGGTGGGAGCGCTGGCCCTTCTGGCCCCGCGCTCCCACCACGTCATGTCTTGTGACATAGTAACGGTAACTGCAATGCAAATGCAAGTGCTAATGGTTACGCACATGGTGACACAAACAGAAATGGTAATGCAAACATCGATAGAAATGCAAGCGCAAAGTGACGCCAAGGTGAACAGCGACTCAAACAGAGACGCAAGCGTGCATGGAAACACAAGTGGTAATGCAGACGGTCACGGTACCACTGTTGTAAATGCAAATGTTAAGTGTAACAGCAACAATAATGCCAAAGAGAACAGAAACAGAAAGGCAAATGCAAGTGCGTATGGAAATGCAAAGCAAATGGTAAAGGTAACAGCAAAAATAACGCCAAAGGAAACAGAAATGGAAACACGAATGCAAGCACATACAGAAATGCAAACCATTACATGCACGGTCACGGTACTGCAATTGTAAATGCAAATGATAATGGTAACAGCAACAATAACGGCAAAGGAAATAGAAACGGAAAAGCAAACACAAGCGTGTACAGAAACACAAACCATAACATGCACGGTCATGGTATCACAATTGGAAAAGCAAATGGTAATGGTAACAGCAACAATAATGGCAAAGGAAACTGAAACGCAAATGCAAGCGCATATGGAAATGTGAACTGTAACGTGCACAGGCACGGGAACGCAATTGGAAATGCAAATGGTAACAGTAACAAAAAAGATGACGCAAAACAAAAGACAAATGCAAACGCAAACGGAAGGGCGTCCGCAAATGCAAATGGTAATGCTCATGGTGACGCAAAGTGAAACACAAAGAGAAACAGTACTGTAGACACAAATGGTAACAGTAACACAAACGCAGGGCAAATGAAAACGCTAAAGGTAATACACACAGTGTTGTACATGGGAACGGTAATGCAAACGGGTACAGAACCACAAGCAGAAATGGTAAGGGTAACAGTAACGTAAGCACACACCCTGGTTTTCCCCAACAGCTACACAGAGAAACACAGTGAGTGCAAAGAATGTATGCATAATAATGGGGCTCAAAGCAGAAAATGAGGAGTTGGATTACTAAATTGCTTATATCTCAGGAACTGGATGACGTAGAAGAAAAAAATTTCATATGAATTATGACTTCCCTGCTAGTTTTATGCTTAGCCCCCATTTAGGAGGCTAAGCATTTTCTGACAAAAAGTCCGTATCTCACACCATTTCCGAGATACGGGTCCCGAAAGGTGCAGCGGAAGCCGTAATGTTATCCTATGGGGAAAAACATGAAGTTCGGAGTGCCGTAACTTTGCTGACCTGTAATATTTTTTCACCAAACCACAAAAAGGCACATATGTGCGATGTTGGCTTTCTTCCCTCCAAATTTCAGCCCAAAAGACCAAACTGTTCTTTTGCAGCAGGGTGGCAAACAATTCCTGTCATTTTGGCCATAGTGTTGAAAAGTAGTGTCGTGATTTGCGAAACCTTTCAGAAAAATTTGCGATAGTGTCGCAAGTGTGACACTATTTTGTGACACTACTTTTTCCCAAAATTTGAAAAACATGTTTCTGGGGTGTTTACCCCAAAATAAAGACATGGCTAGCATCCTGAGGGTCTGACTAGGTGAACACAAAAATAATTGTGTTCCTAGAGTGTCCCAATTTTAAATGCCAAGCATTTTTCTGATCAGTAACTGAAAATAAAATGGTGGATTTGCAACACTACTAGGGTAATTTCTGACACTAAAAAGTGCATTTGGAAAAGTGTCACAATTTTTAACTTTTCCCATTGACTTATAATGGGAACTTGATTTTTGAATAACTTTTGAACCATTCAATATTTTTCCTTGAAATCTTCAAAAGGCATCAGGGACCCTGTTACATGTTCTCTGAAGTTTTGAAATGATCTGCATAACATATGCTGTTTCAAAGTTTGGGTGGACTACCCTTTAAGTTTAAACAATGATGGCAAGGACAACCCAGTTTTAACTTCTAAACAAGGAAAACCAAAAACAGTGCACACACATTAACAGAAGGAAGAGGGCAGGATACAAACTGTAATGCATACAGAACAGAAGAAAAGAAAAAAGTACATAATCATAAGATACAGGGGGTGGTGGCGGAATACATTTGTATGGCACATGGGGGATGGTGGGGGGCACATGGTGGAAGGAAAAAAAACTAGTGCAGAATCCCAGAATCAGCAGCTGGAGCATGACCATCATCTGCAATTATGGCCTTCTATCTACTCCAGCTGCTGCTCGACAGCACTCACCCTCTCATTTGAGGCATCAACAGCACTCCAGAGAACTGAAAAGTCAACCTGAGTTGCAGACAGTTCTCTGGGGTCCAGATGTGCTGCAGCTGGTGGTAGTGGGGGTGATGCTGGGGGAGCAGCAGGTGCTGCCGTGGCCCTCCTCCTCCTCTTAGGGCCACACACAGCCACCCCCTCTGCCACAGATGTGCCAGCAGGTGCAGGCCTGGCCCATTCTGTAGCAGCCTGCCACTGCACCCAGCAGTGATTGATCATGTGGGTGAGCTGGACCCCAGTCCCCATGTGACTCCCATGGGGGCCACAGTGCATCTCCACCCCACAAATGTGGCATTTCATTAGGCTTCTGCCCCCCCACACAATCAAAGAACTGTGTGGAGGATAAGGCACATGCAGGGGGGCAGATGCACTGGCAGCCTGGTGCTGAGGCTCCACACTTGGGACCGGGGGTGCAGGAACATCCTGCTCAGGAGCTGGTGCTGGTGGTGGTGGTGCCACTGCCTGAGAAGGTGGTGGTTCACTTGGTGCTGTAGTAGCTGCACCAACTCCTCCTGCTTCCAGGGGGGGCAGCAAGATTTGGCTCCGGTCCATCATGAATGGCCACGCCCCTCCAATGTGTGCGAACTCCTCCCTGGCTACACGGTGGAACTGTCCCTGCCCCAAACATTCTCTGTTCCATCTCGACTGCCCTCCCTTAGTCCAACTGACACACACAGTCACACACAAGACACACACAACACAGGCACACATACAGTCAGACTCACACAAACAACTAAGAAAACTAAGAAAAAAAGAAATTCACAGAACAAATTAAGTAACAAAACGATCTACAATAAAACATGAATGGATATAAGTTTTAAAAAAGCTTTTGAAACTGCCTTCAAGATATCTCTCTCTCTCTCTCTCTCTCTCTCTCTTTAACTGCTCTGACTGCCTCCTCTCTCTCCTTCTGCACAGAAGAAAGTGAAAGTATCTCCTAGCATGAGTCACTTCCTTCCTGCCTGGCTAAAACATGTGACTTACAGTACTGTAAGCCATGTGATGTGTGTGGGGGGGCTGCCAATAGACTTGCCACTCCGCCTTACTTTGCCTTAAGGCAGAATGACAACACAAAGTAATAATTACAAGGTGAAGTGAGCCAGCTGAATTTAAATTTTCTGCATCTCTACTCTCAGATCCTCTATTTACTTCAACAAGAGCTTGAGAGTACTCTTATAGAAATATAAGTGTGCTGAGTACATGCAGAATGCATGCCACATGCTTAATTGTGCAATGTTTGCATGCGGTTCACATACATAAAGTGAACCTATGGGAACCAAGTCTAAAAAGCACATCAGGTTCATATGCTGCAAGCTTGACATGTGTGCAGCAGGTAAGCTGGTGGGAACATCTTTTAAAAATCACATCAGGTTCGTGTGTTGCACGGTTGCCACATGTGCAGCAATTAAGATGGAGCAAATCTCATCTAAAAAAACCATCAGTTTCTATTCTGATGGTCCTGGGTGACTTCAACACCTGGGTCGATGATGAACTCTTGCAATCTGGACAACACTTCCCCAGTTGATGACATCACTGGGCCTCACACAGATTCTTACTACTGCTACCCACAAACACGGTCACTCTCTTGACCTAGTCATCCTCCTGGGGAAGGAAGCCTTCAACTTTGGGGTGGAAACTGTCAGATGGTCCGGTCACTACAATGTGGGGGTCAGTTTCCGCATCCCTCTTCACAGGCCTACCCCTGTGGAAATGGTCAGATACCTCCCTTTACAAGACGTAAGTTCTGAAGGCCTGGTGGCAGTACTTGACCTATCAGTGCTTCCTGGGGTAAGTAGTAGTCCAGAGGCTTTAGTGTTGGCCTATAATAAGGCCATTACTGTAGCTCTGGACTTTATTGCTCTTGTCTGTGTTCATCCTCTCTCCCTTTGCCCTCTGTCCCCTTGGTTCGACAGGACCTTGAGGGAGATGCGGTGACTAGGATGAAGGTTAGAGCATTACTGGTGGAAATACACCCTGGAGGCCAACCATCTTAGACTGTTGGAACATAATCAAGTCTATCAATCTACAATCTCCTGTAAGAAGGCAGAGTTCCTGTCCAGAGAGATTGTAGCTGCCCACTACCGACCAGCTCAGCTCTTTCAAACTGTGGACAAACTGTGTAACCCAGCCTGCCTGCAGATTCAAAGAACTTTTTCACAAGTGGAGTGTGGTGAGCTCGCTCAATTCTTTGCAGATAAGGTGGCTGACATCAGAGAGGGGCTCAAACCAGCACACTCTATGAGAGATGCTACCGATCAGTGCTTGGGCACCTTCCCTCACTTTTTCTGGAGTACCTTCGACCGGCCAGAGTTCGGCGATGTTGTGCAGATTGTCCAGGGTATGTACCCTACATGCTGTAGTTTAGATATAGGTCCAACTACCCTCATTATGGGTTGTTGTGACATCATTGACCCAGTCTTAGCACGGATAGTCTGGTGCTCCTTTGAGTCGGGTGAGTTTTCTAGCTCCCTGAAGGAGACGGTGGTGACACCCCTCCTGAAGAAAGCTTCTCTGGACCCAGATTGCCCTGCTAACAACAGACCTAACTCTAACCTCCCCCTTTGTGGGGAAGGTGATTGAGAAAGTAGTGGCTCTACAACTGGAGAACCATTTGACCATCCATGACATCTACGAACCTCTCCAACCCGGTTTCCAAAAGAGGCATAGTATCGAGACTGCTCTGGTTCAGGTGCTTAATGATCTCCTGATGGTGAGAGATCTGAAAAAACACTACATCTTGGTTCTTCTTGATCTCTCATCAGAGTTTGACACTGTGGACCATGGAGTTCTTCTCAAACACCTGAGATTCATCTGTGGCCTGCCTGGTACAGTCCTCAGGTGGTTTCAATCTTTCCTCACTGGCAGAACTCAGAGGGTGGTGTTGGAGACTTATTCCTCTGAACCAGTCTCTCTGTCATGTGTGGTCCCTCATGGTTCAGTATTGTCCCCCATGTTGTTTGCAGTGTATATGCTGCCCCTTGGAGACATTATAAGACAGTATGGGCTGAGGTTTCACTGTTATGCTGATGATACCCAGCTCTACCTGTCTTTTGCACCCGACCAGGATAGAGCTCTCTCAGCTTTTAATAACTGCCTCACTGAAATCCAGGGTTGGATGAATTCCAGCTGGCTGAAGTTGAACTCTGAAAAGACTGAGGTGATGGTTGTGGACCCAGGTTGCTGGATAGAGGGATCGGGAGTGGGTTTACCCTATGGAATTTTCCTGGAAGGCTCCCACCTGCTTACCTCTGAATGGGTGTGGGACCTGGGAGTGATTTTTGACAATGGGCTGACACCACGATCTCAGATGTTGACAGTCATCAAATCCTCTTTTTATCATCTGAGGAACATCTCCAGGGTCAAGCACCTAGTTCTGTCCAGTGATCTCCCTATGCTGGTCCATGCCTTTGTGACCTCACACCTTGATTACTGCAACTCCCTTTATCTAGGGCTACCTGGGGTTGATATCCACCACTTGCAGCTGGTGCAGAACTCTGCAGCTTGGTTTCTGACAGGAACATCCTGGTTTTGTCATATCTCTCCAGTGCTGCACGAACTGCACTGGCAGTTGGTTCAGTGGCAGATCACCTTTAAAGTCAGACTTCTGACTTACAAAGCCCTACAAGGAAATGGTCTGGACTACCTGAAAAAGCTTCTGGTTCCTTACTGCCCCTGGCGATCACTCCAATCGGCTGACAAGAGGTTGCTAGAGATTCCAAGGGTATCCTTAAAATCTTCGGAGGCCTGTGCATTTACATGCTTGGCCCCAGCCCTCTGTAATTCTCTACCCTGTCAGCTATGGGAGTGTGCAGCTGTGAAGGGATTTAAATAGGCCTTAAAAACTTACCACTGGCACCAGGCCTTCTATGTTTGAGTTACGGAAGACATGACTTTTATGGCAATCTGTACTTAATTGTATTTTACTGCTTTTTGTTTCAATTTTTACCGTTAAGGCACCTTGCTTTTTGAAAGACACGATATAAATAAAGTTATTATTATTATTCCTCACACTACTGCTAGCAATTAGAGTCATTAAAATGCCATTTTTATTGATTTCTCATTACAATTAGGTAAACCCATTAATTCTTATCTTTTTGCAAGTTGTTTAATGGCTTTTGATTTTTGTCATTAAATTGCCATTAATTTGTAAAGTATTGTTTGCTTACTGCATTAAATGCCTGAATATAGTTAGCCAACGTCCCCCATTCCAGACATATGAAGAGGGGCCTCTGTGTTCTGAAGCCTGACATTTTTGTTTTGGGCCATGCAAATCCCCTTATGCATATTTAGTGCTACAAATTTGTTTCTCCATCACTGTTATAGCTCGCTTACCTTCCCTTTGTCATTCTGTATGGAACATATGCACTATGGTCATGCTCAGCACTCTTTGTGCTGAGTAGGGTCTTGGAAGCATACACCATACCTCACATTTTGTAACTGAAATAAGGGACATGGGCACTCAAAATGAGGGACAATAAGGGACACTAACCCTCATGATGATCAGGACACATCCTGAAACATGGAGATACAGTACCTCAGAACACAGTGGAAACAATTGTATTTACTTGTACTGATGTTAGCCCATGAGAATTAATTTCTACCATAAAGCAGGGGTGCCATTTAGGTAGGGAACAGGGGGGCATTTGTCCCCTTCCCTAGCATCTGTGCTTAGGCTGTTCTTATGGTGTGGCAATCATGGCATTAAATTTGGATTTAATCTTTTGCACAATAAGTGAGCCTCCCTCCAGCCTGTGCTGCACTCACACTGCAGGTGCACTCCTGACTTGACTGTGGCTGTATTGTGTTGTCCACTCTCTCCACCTATAAGCAGTGTCACCATCATATGTGATGGGGAGGAGCTCCAGCCAAGCAAGAGCACATGAGCCACGCAAGTGGGACACTGTCTTTCCAGCCACAGAGTAAACAGGCTGCACACTATAGCTTGGAGGAGTCAGTGAGCACTGAACTCTCAATAGCAGTATTGTGGCAGCAAATTTTTGTTTGTCTACTCTTAGTGAGTCTCCATCTCCCTTGGTGGCTGAAGGGGCTGGGGGTGAGCTAGAGCCTAACTTGAGACTAGGCTACCTACTTACTCTACTAGGCTTGCCTTGCAAAACAAACAGTGTGGGACCCTCGCAGCAGCAAGCTAGGCCTTGCAGCAACTGTGACAATGGTGTGAGTGGCCTTCATAGGCCTTGATCAGTGCAGTGCATCAACAGCCATGGCAGCAGCCAAGCAAGAAGCAAGCAACACAGGTAGGGTGGGTTCAGTTGGTGAGGTGACTTTGTTGCAGACTAAACTGGGGACCTGTGATGGTAAATTCTAGCATGCAGCTTCTGGCAGAAGGATAGAGGATGAGTGGACTGAAAACTGGGCTAGTATAGCACACTGGGCTAGGCTACAGGTTCTATCCAGATGGCTGGGTAAGCAAAAGTAAATAATTTCTTTACAGGGGGATTAGGGAAGGAAGAAGGACTGAAATATTAATGTGTTTTTCATGTTTCTGCACCTTTGGTGGCATCATGATCTGTATGGGATGGTTATTAAATGGAATGGAGTTGGGGAGAGAAATTGTAACAAAGGTATTTTGGGGGGGTGGAGGGATCAGAACTTCAGCCAGGAAAGAAATTGGTTAGTAACTGGGTGGGTTTAAGCCCAAATCTGATGCACTGCTCCGGAGTATAGACAGATGAATCTTATACATTTGATTGTTTCCTGAGTTACATATCAGTTTTCAGTCGCAACAAATAAGTTTCACCTTTTAGAGACATTCTAAACTTTCCAGAGCTTGCTGCCTAGGGGCTAACTAGCACCTGGCCTCCATTGGTTGTTGGCTCCCCCTACTGAAATCTGAAATGGTGCCCCTGCCATAAAGTCTAAATTTACAGGACATCCTCTGTGTGAGCAGCATGTTTTAAATGAGGGATAGATGAGGAGCAGAGCAGTTTTCAGAGGTAAAATGAGGGCTGTCTCTTGCATTCAGGGACAGTTGAGCAGTACGGTATGTACAGACTATTGTAGCCCCACTATAGTCAGGCTTATGTCCCCTCCCCCCAGTGAAGCTGACCTCCACATCCCCATGTTCAGGCACATTATGACATAGGGCAAGGGGGAGTGTAGGGGTATGCTCCATTGAAACGAATGAGGGTGTTTTTTTATTACTATTTTATACATTATTGATTGAGAGTTGGAGATTAATGAAGGACACTGCTCGACTAATAAGGGCCTTGTTTGTAGAACAATGGCCATCATTATTCTCCTACTCACCATCATAATGTATAAAATAGTAATAAAAAATAACTCCATTCATTTCAAGGGGGTACACCCCAGAACTCTGACCTATGGACATCATCTCTTAAAGACTCCTACCTCTGGCTTCTAGTACTCAAGTAAGAGATTCTCAACTTATATCTATACTTGGTGGGTTGTCCGTAGCAACATGGCTGCACCCACTACAGTGTGAGTGCATCGGGGGGGGGATGGCCATGTGAGTAGGTGTTGAGTTCCTGCTACTTTTGTGTTTGCCCCTTAAAGTCTGTTTGCATGGAAGCATTCAAAACTATGGAGAGAAAATAGTAGGAGTACAGGCCAGACAGAAGTAATTAAGTAGTTTTGTGGGTAAGTGGGTGTATTGGGGGTGGGAAGAATCACATGTGTTTCCATTGGCATGTGTGCTAAAGTTCATCTGTACAGCTGAGATAAGGGGAGACATGAAAACTAAACAGTATGTCAGTGGCTATATGTATGTTGCATGTGTGCAACTGTATGCAGATTTGTATTGAAGTACTAGTGAGTCATATGTGTGCAGGCAGTATAGCTTAGAGGTTAAAGGCACTGAACTGCAAACCAGGAGACCTGAAGACCTAAGTTTGAATCTCATCAACCCCCACTTGTATACTCCCTTACAGAAATAATTATATGAAATGTTTTCATGCTGCACATATAAAACTACTCATGTGATATGTGTGCTGCAAGCATGCTTTTTATGTTAAATTAGAACAGACTGCATGCTTGTGGCATGCATGCAAAAGGCAAGTGATCACTGATAACTAGACACATAAAAGTTAAATTATTTGCTCAGGATCACACCATATACAAGTGGGGGTTGATTCAAACCTAGGTCTTCATGTCTCATTTGCAGTTCAGTGCCTTTAACCACTAAGCCATACTGCTTGTACACATATGATTCGCTTGTTTTTTTTATCATATAATATTTTATTGAGGGATTTTGAGTGTTTTTTATACAGTAGAAAGTAAGCAGTACAGCCAGCCGATTACTGAGCATGGTACATTTCCAGAAGTCACAATGGTAATAGAAGTTATCCTTCATTAGACAAATTTTCTCACTATAAGTCATAAATGACAGAATATCCAAATTCTTCATATTGCAATTATCTTAAGGATGTAGTACTTTCTAGGAGAACAATACAAAGAGAGTAAGTAAGCCCTAAATAAAGGCAAATGCTTATATCATATGACAAGTGTACAGTTTCTCATCACATAATCTATAAAGTAAATAAAGGATTGCAAGCAGCCCATTTAATAGGAGGGTTATAGGGTGGCTCCAGGATTTTACAGAGAGGGGAGGAAAGATATGATTCCCATTTCCAATAGTAATGGCAGAGATTACCCTTCTGAAGGTGAGAAAGCCTTTTGAAAAGATAGAGCTTGGCCAAAGCTGCATGCCAGGTGTTGTGAGTAGGGATGAATGGCTGGTGCCAATACTTAAAGAGAAGGTGTTTAGCCTCCAGGATAGCTACCAAGGTCCATACCTTAAGGGGTTTAGGTAGTTGACTCAAGGCAGTAGTATCCCCCAAACATAGTTTAACATTGGCCAGAACAATCGGTTGATTAAGTACTAAGGAAATATCTGAGGCAACTGTCTTCCAATAAGTTAACAAATTAGGACAGGACCATAAAATATGAAGAATATGTGCCTCCACCTGGGAGCAGCACCAGCATTTGTTATGGCTAAGCAAGCCACAGGAGTAGAGAATCACTGGTGTATGGTGCCACAACAATAGAATTTTTAGCTGTAAAAAGTGACTACTGGTGTCTCTGTATGTATGATATATACCCTTAAGGTAGGAGGTCTATTGGTTGTCGGAGATGGAGGAGCCAGTATATAATTCCCATTTCTTTTAACAGGACAAGGTTGCATTGGATTGTGAGTCTCTCCAAGAACTATAGAAGTGTCCCATAACCCCTTTGGTGGAGGAAAGATAGTGCAAGCCAGCCAACCATGTCCATTGTGTGACCTCCTGGTATTTGGGAAGAAGTGGGTGTAAGACACTGCAAATTTGTAAATATATCTCCAAAAGTCTTTGTGTGGTAGGGAAAATTGCCTTTGTAACTGATCAAGAGGGAGCAGGGGGTATGTGCCTGAAAGAGAGAGGTCCTGTACGACCTGAATTCCCACTTTGTGCCAGAAAGGCCAGTATATTGATGCCCCATCAGTTCGGATAAGGTTATTGCACCATAAAGGAGCATACTGTATGGGAGGGTTCCAGGACTGTCTAGGCAAATGAGATTTGTCCCTGAGGTGCTTCCAAGAGCAGGCTGTGCATAACACTGTAGGTGGGAGAGAGTGAAGCAAGCATGCCTGTGAGGTGAGAAGCGTATATAGGGGTACTGCGCCTGCCAGGTCAGTTTCTAATTGGACCCATATCGGGGGGGTCCATACCATTAGCCACAAACCACTTGGTTGCCTGTGCAGCTATACATGATAGATGATAGCCAAAGTACCAGGGGACATTAAGGCCTCCACTGTGCTCTCAGTTTATGCTTATTCCTTTGAGACAGCTTAAAGTCCCATAAGAAGTTGGTCATTAGTTTTTCTAAAGAGGTGAAGAGCTTGGGTGATAGAGGGATGGGGAGATTATTTAGAAGATACATAACACGAGGGAGCAAAAGCATACTAATAGCTGCTATCCTACCTGATAAGAAGAGTTGCAACTTACATCACCTCTCAACTTCTACAGTTAGTTGTGCTAACAATAGAGAAAAATTGGCAGATTCAAGTGCCTGCCAGGCTGTTGGTATACAAACACCAAGGTAATTGAACCCAGTACTCATCCAGGACAGGTTAGTTCCCTGAATGCAGGGCTTGGTACAGTGATTATTTAGGGAGGCCAGGGTGTTTTTTTTTTATTAATCTAGAGGCTGGAGATTACTCCAAATTCATTTAAAATCTGAAGTACCTTTGGTAAAGTTTGTTGAGGGTTAGAAAGGGTTAGCAGGAGGTCATCTGCATAAGCTGCTACCAGATAGGTTGGTTGGCAACTACAATGCCTTGAATTTGCGGGGAGGCAATGAGTATCCTAATCAAAGGGTCTAGGGCCACCAGAAACAATAAGAGAGATAGGGAACAGCCTTGTCTGGTGCCCCCATGTAGCACAAAAGGGGGGGAGATGGCCGTCCCGGTGACGCTGAGGGTTGAGGCGCTGGATGCCACACTGCTGGCCACGCCGGGCGACCGGGTTCGAAATGAGCTCGTGACGAAGTCACAAGCGGAGAGGATTGAGTGTCCCAATGGATGCTCTCTCTCAGGGTGGGAACCAAGAACGATTCTGCGTTTCTACATCCCCTTCGCAGCCGGGTGGGGAGCACCAACAACTGAAAGGGATGGAGGCGGCTTCGCTTGTCGGAGTCGGGGAGGGCGGGTGTCAGTGTGCATGAGAGGTCTGGTGTGCATCAGCACGTCTTCTCTCGGGACGTACGTCCTAGCGCTGGACGTCCCAGGGGTAGGGGATTACGGGGAGAAAAATGGAAAATGACACCTCTCTGGCAGCCCTAGATGAAATCCGCTCCAGATCCATCCAAGACCACCAAGAAAAGGACAGACCCCACTGTGCAGGAGGTAAAGGGAAGGAGGCACTCTAGGGCAGATCCAAGGGAGGTGGAGTGAGGTGGGAAGGAGTAGGATGGAAGGAGTAGGATGGAAGGAGTGGGCCCCAGAGAGAGGAGGGAGGAAAAACAGAAAGTTAAAAAAAAAGGGGGGAGATCTCATTATTAGTAAGGATACTGGCCAGGGGAGCAATAAAGAGTACGTATCCATTGCATAAACGAAGAACCAAAGCCATACCTGAGAAGGACTTCATAGAGATATTGCCATTCAATAGAATCAAATGCCTTAGAAAAATCAATCGCTAAGGCTGCTAGGGGAAGGAAGGAAGTTTGGAGGCAAACCACTTCAGGTTTAGGAGAAGTCTGGTATTATCCATCCCCGATTTTCCCCACATGAAACCAGTTTGAGAGGGGTGTATAATTGAGGGAAGAATAGACATCAGCCTAGATGCCAATGCTTTGGCCAGTATTTTTGTGTCTACTGACAGAAGGGATATTGGCCAGAAATTGGAGCAGTCTAGAGGATTAGATGATTTTTTTGGTAGAAGGGAGATTATTTCCTCCTTCATAGTAGGGGGGGAGAGATCCAGAGGTATGGGCAAAGTGTAAAGCATGCTGCAATGGCTGGATAATGTCTGGTCCAATGGCCTGGTAGAGCTCCACAGACATACCATCTGAGTCTGGGGCCTTCCCCCGTGCCATCTGAGATAGTGCCAATTGAAGCTCTGCACAAGAGACAGGTGATTCCAGTCACTTGTTCAGGGGTGAGAGTTGGCAACAGGGTTTGTTGACAAAATTTGGCAAAATGTTCCTGTAACTCTTGAGAGGTATTAGAGGACAGAGATTTATAGAGAGATTGGTAAAATTGCTGCATAGTAATGTTAATTTGTTTGGGACTGGTTGCTATGGAGCTCACAGAGGTACAGAGGGCATGTATTTGTGTAGCTGCCTGCTGTTTTCATAGGCAAAAGGCAAGGAGCTTCCCTGCACGTTCACCCCCAGCCCAAAAGGCCTGCTTTGACCTCAAGAGATACCATTTGGCTTTTTGATGCAAAATTGTATTAATTTGGTATTTCAGACTGACTATTTGCTGGTGTAGGGCATTATCTAGGGTAGCTCACAAAATAGACTTAAAGAGATGTTCCAGAGCGGCTAGGTCTGCTTGGAGCTGAGTCAGAGCTTCCTTGTATTTGCAATCTTGAGCTGCTGAAAAGGCAATGATGTGACCCCTTAACACAGCTTTGAATGCTTCCCAGACATTGCTCGGGGAAACCCCACAATCGGCATTTAGGGAGAAATAATCTTTTGTGGTCTGCACGAGGTATGGATGAAAATCCGGGTCCCGAAATAGCAGTGGATTGCAACGCCAATGAGTTCCAGAGGGGTGATGTTCAGGGGGAGTAAACCTCAATGAGATAGGGGCATGATCTGATATTAAAATTGAGCCAATGTTGGTATCAGAGAGGCATCTGGCTGCTAATTCAGTAGCAAGCCAGAAGTCTATGCAACTATGGGATTTATGGGGCACAGAGTAGAATGAGAAGTCCCTGCCAGTAGGATGGTCCCTACACCAGATGTCTGTGAAGGCCCATTCCTCTATCATGCATTGAAGAGATTGTCTGGCTTTGGGGTTAGTATGTGGGGTTGGGTGGGACTTGTCCAAAAATATATCCCCTACCATATTAAAATTCCCACCCAGGATTACAGGGAGCGGTGATCCCTCTGGCTGTAGATCTGACAGGGCCCGGATGATTGCAGGAAAAAAATCAGTGTGTTCAACATTGGGAGTGTACACATTGCCCAGCAGGATACTGCCTGTAGGTGAAAATAGCTTTGCCACTAACCAACAACCATGAGCATCTTTTTTGACCTCTTTCACCACCCAGGGGGAAGCACGATGAATGAGAATGGCTACCCCTTGGATTTAGAGGTGGAAGAGCTAGCCAGTACTTCTCCCACCCAAAATTGTTTTAACCAATTGGTACATTTAGATAATAGGTGGGTTTCTTGAAGGACGGCAATGTCTGCCCTCAGGGATTTCAAGTGTTGTAAAACATTTGTACATTTAATGGGAAGGTTTAATCCTTTCACATTCCAGGATATCCAATGATATCCCTGATGGGCAGCAGGAGTAGTAGGCATATTCTCACACAATAGACAAGAGGAGGTACTTACAGAACTTCCAGTTGAGTCAAGAACAGGAAGGCTGCCAAATTGCAGGGCCACCAAATACCTGAGGGAGGATAGGGCTATCAGTACGTGCACTAGCACTGGAAAGGATGTAAGCATTGTCTGTAACATCTGAACTGCGTATTCTAAGTTATAGATAAGGCTGTAGCTGCAAATCTAGAAAAAATGAGGAGAAAGCCAGTTAGTATTTGAACAGAGTAGATCAATATCAAAGTGGGCAACTAGCTAAATACTAAACACAGAAGTGCCAAAGAGAGACACAACAACAACAGTGGTATGAGACTGGGGGTCAATGCAAACAAGGGTAATATATGTATATACCCTGCAGCTATGCTATCCCCAATACTCAACTCAGGAGGGTCTGGGGTGGATGATACAGAGAACTGACTCATCCTAGACCTGCCCTAACCTTTGGTCGGATGGCTCAAACCACCTGGGGGGGAGGGAGTATGGGGGAAGGCAGGGGGAGGTGGGCATACCCTCCTGCTGGTAGCTAGCCTGGAGTGAAGAACCACCCTAGGGAGGGTGGGAGTGCACCAGGCCTAAGAGGAAGAGCACAAGAACCTAACTGCTGAGCATGCAAGAAATGGGGGGGAGGGGGCGCTTATTTCACCCAAGTGCTCTTTATCTAATATTACTAGTTGTCGAAGACGGCTATATCTTAGCATCTGTCTAAAGAGCCTTAGTCATTCCATACAATGGGGGATGGGGATGGAGGGGGACAATAGGTACACTAATATCATACATTATATCATAGCCACACCAATTCCATGGCTGAAGATGGGGGTGGCCTAGTGGGGGGGATAGGAAGTAATGAACTCACCCCCATCACACAACAGATTATGGATACAGGATTAAATAGTCAATCAAGTTCCAGGAGATCCAGTAGGTTGGCCTTCGACCATCTCGGGGGTTCCCGAGGGGTACATCCAGGATCTAGGGGTATCTTCGCCATGGCAACTGCATAGCTGATGAAACCCGATTGGACTGGTGAAAGAGTGTCTACCAATTCCACTAGCAATGTTTCAGGAAGGTCAACCCAGTCTGTCAGTTGCTCAGTGTCCAAATCTTGGGTTCTAGTAGCAGTCTGACTCAATATAGGAGAGAAGTCATCTCTAGAAATCTTTGCGGGCTGAACTGCAGTGGATTTGGAGGGCGAGTATTGAGGGCCACTCCAAGGTCTCTGCCTTGGCTTGGTTGATGAGTTTAATCCCCATTGAGGGAGCAAGGGCGGCAAATTAGATGCCTGTAAGGCCAGTGACAGTGTGTTGACATTAGAACAAGCAGCTTGAGAGACAGTCTTCACCGGGGGACCATTTTGGCATGAGACCAGTCCAGTGTGTAAATGGGATGCAGGGGAACCATATGTAGAAAAAAGGTTCCTACCAAGAGGCGGGGCTGGAGGGGGGTCCCAAAGCTTCCTGGGATTTGTAGTAGGGCACTGAAGACCTGGCCACAATTGAGCAAACCACAGTTCAATGTCCCCTGGGTGATTAGCGATGAGCTCATGACCTTCCTTGGCAACATGTAGTCTAGTAAGGTTCTTGAATTTAAATTTGAAGTCATGTTGATAAAGAAATCTTTTAATAGTCCCAAATATTCTCCACTTTGCAGCCGTTTCCTGAGTGAAGTCCCTGTATATGGCTATTGTGGCTCCTTGCCAAGAAAGTTCCCCTAAATTTCTGGTTGCCTGAAGGATTCTCTCTTTGGTAGTGTATCTTAACAGGTAGGCCACAATTGGCCTAGGTGTATTAGAATGTTTGCTTACACGGGCAGAGACCCTGTGGGCCCTCTCAATTTCAGTTGAGCCTTTCCATCAGTCCCCTAGCATGCGAGGAAGATTTTCATTTAAAAATTGCTCCATTGACTGTCCTTCCGCTCCCTCCAGGAGTCCAACAATTCACAAATTACTGCGGCAGCTGAGGTTTTTATGATCCTCGGCCCTCTACCAAAGTGCTGCAAGCTGCTCTTCATGCTGCTGGAGATGCTGCCAAATCTGGGCTTGCTGGGCTTCACATGCTTCAGCCCTTTGCTCTGCCACATTCATTCTGTCCTGTAGATGTTGGACATCCTTAGCAGTATCAGTCAGAGTTAAGCTTAGATCATCAACTCTAGTAATTAGTGTTTCCAGGAGCTTAGTAATATGTTGCAGGGACTCCCCAACAGCTACTGGTTGATCGATTTTCAGGTGGTGACCATCCGGTGCCTAGGACGACATAAGAAATCTATATTATGGCCAGCAGGGTAGAAGGAGGCACTCGATCCTGTAACAACCTTTGTGGGGGGTAGAGGCACAGACAGCCTACAGGTTGATTAGCCTGTGGTGCAAGGAAATAGGGCCTGTGAGGCCTAGGCCTAGGTGAGCCGGAGTAGGTTCAAGTCACAGCGCCACCAAAATCATGTATTTGCTCCAAAGTCTGCTGAAAAGGACATGCTGCCCAGCAAGTAGGGTATTACCCATGCATTAAGCCACTGATTAAAATAGGAGACTCCAAGGGATAGCTGCGTCCGAGCGTGGATAGGCTAAGGTCTGGTGAGAGCTTCAGAGCTATGCTGCCATTTTCCCCGGCTGCTAGACCATGCCCATATGGTTCACTTGTACTTCAATACAAATCTGAATACATCTGCACGCATGTGGCATGCTTATAGCCACTGTTATACTTTTTAGTTTTCTTGTCCCCCCTTATCTCAGCTGCATAGCTGAACCGTAACACACATACCAATGGAAACACGTTGTTCTTCCCAACCTCAATACATACATTTACCCACAAAACTACTTAATTACTTCTGTCTGGCCTGTACTCCTACTATTTTCTCTCCATAGTCTTGAATGCTTCCACGCAAACAGACTTTAAGAGGCAAACACAAAAGAAGCAATAACTTGACACCCATCCACATGGCCAGTTCCCCCTCATGCACACATACTGTAGTGGGTGCAGCCATGCTGTTACAGACAACCCACCAAGTATAGATATAAGTCAAGAGTCTCTTACTTGAGTACTAGAGAACCAGAGGCAGGAGTCTTTAAGAGATGATGTCTATGGGTCAGAATGCTGGGGCGTGCACCCTTGACGTGAATGGAGTTATTTTTTATTACTATTTTATACATCATGATGGTGAGTTGGAGAATAATGAATGCCACTGTTCTACTAACAAGGCCCTTGTTAGTCAAGTGGGGGCCTTCATTAATCTCCAAATCTCCATCAATAATGTATAAAATAGTAATAAAAAAATACCCTCATTCTTTCAGTGGGGCATGCCCCTGCACTCTCTCTTGCCCTATGTCATACTGTGCCTGAGCATGGGGATGTGGAGGTCAGCTTCACTTGGGGGGGTGCATAAACCTGACTATAGTGGGGCTCCAATAGTCTATGCATATCATACCACTCAACTGTTCCTGAATGCAAGGGACAGCCCTCATTTTACCCCTGAAAACTGTTCTGCTCCTCATCCATGCCTCATGGAAAACATGCTGCTCAGACAGAAGATGTCCTGTAAATTTAGACCTCATGGCAGGGATGCCATTTGAGATTTCAGCAGAGGGGAGCCAACAACCAGTGGAGGTCAGGTGCTAGTTAGTCCCTAGGTGGCAAGCTGTAGAATGTCTGGAACATCTCTAAAAAGTAAAAGTTATTTGTTGTGACTGAAAAGTGATATGCAAATCAGGCAAAATTAAAATGTATAAGATTCATCTGTTTATACCCCAAAACAGTGCATCAGATTTGGGCTTAAACCCATCCAGTTACTAGTCATTTTTTTTCCTGGCAGAAGTTTTGACCCCCCAAAAAACTTTGTCCAGATTTCTCTCCCTGAATCCATTCCATTCAATACCCATCCCATATGGGTCATGAAACTGCCCAAAGGAGCAGAAACATGAAAAACACATCAATATTTCAGTCCTTCTTCCTCCCCTAATCCCCCTGTAAAAAGAAAATTATTTACTTTTACTTATTTGGTCATTTGGCCAGAACCTGCAGCCTGGCCCAGTGTGCCACCAGCCCAGTTTTCAGTCCACTCCTCCCTTGTCCTTCTGCCAGAAGCTGGATGACAAAACTGACCATACCAGGTCCCCAACGTGTTCCATGACTAAGTCACCTCACCAATTGAACCCACCCAACTGGGGCTGCTTGCTTCTTTCTTGGCTGCTGCTGTACTGCACTGATCAAGGCCCATGAAGGCCACCCACACTGCTGTCACCACTGCTGCTAGCCCTAGCTTGCTGCCATGGGGGTTTGTGCTGTTTAATTTTGAGGCAAGCCAAGTAGAGTAAGTAGGTAGCCTGATCTCGAGTTAGCGTCTAGCTCACCCTGTGCTCCTTCAGCCACCAGGTGAGACAGAGACTCATTAAGAGTAGACCAACAAACTTATGCTGCCACAACACTGCTATTGAGAGTTCAGTGCTCACCAACTCCTCCAAGCTGTAGTGTACAGCCTGTCTACTCTGTGGCAGGAATGAAAGTGTCGCACTCGTCATGACTCATGTGCTCTTGCTTGGCTGGAGCTCCTCCACATTACTTGATGGTGCCGCCACTAATAGGTGGAAAGAGTGGACAACACAATACAGACACAGTCAAGTCAAGAGTGCACCTGCAGCATGAGAACACACAGGCCAGTGGGCACTTATTGTGCAAAAGATTAAATCCAAATTTAATGCCATTATTGCCACACCATAACAGCAACCTAGGCACAAATGCGGGGGCTGGTGGGGAACTGCCCCCCTCTGTCCTACCTAAATGGCACCCCTGATTTATGGTAGAAATTCATTCTCAGGTGCTAATATCGGTACAAGTAAATACAATGGTTTCCACTGTGTTCTGTAGTACTATATCTCCATGTTTCAGGATGTGTCCTGATCATCATGAAGGTTAGTGTCCCTCATTGTCCCTCATTTTGAGTGCCCATGTCCCTCATTTCAGTTACAAAATGTGAGGTATGGTGTATGTTTCCAAGACCCTACTCAGCACAAAGAGTGCCGAACATGGCCATGGTATATATGCTCCATACAGAATGACAAAGAGAAAGTAAGTGAGCCAAAACAATCATGGATAAACATTTGTAGCACAAAATATGCATGGGGGATTTGCATGACCCAAAACAAAAAGGTCAGGCTTCACAACATGGATGCCTCTCTTCACACATCTGGAATGGGGGATGTTGGCTGACTATATTCGGTGTGCCGACACAAGGTCGACACCACCACCGTGAACACCAGCACAGCGACATATCTCGCCTGTCAGTGGTGAGTTGCTGTGCTGGTATGAGGAGGACACTGGCGGTGTGGCTCCCAGTGTTGTGCCCCCAGTCCCCCAGTCCCCCGTCCAACTCTGACTCAGAGTTGGATATTTAGAGACCAGGGGGTGGAGGGGGTGGAGCCCCCCACAAGGGGGGTTCAGGGGCCAAAGACCCCCTGTAGAAACACATCAGCCTCCCCGACGGCACAATGCCGACACTCTGCATTGTGTCTGTTGCTGTGAGGGATGTCGGTGTGAGTGCTGTCACAGCATGATAGTAAAACCCTATATTCTAGGCATTTAATGCAGTAAGCAAACAATACTTTACATTAATGGTGATGTAATGACAAAAATCAGAAGACATTAAACAACTTGCAAAAGGATCAGAATTAATGAGTTTACCTAATTTTAATGGCTCTAATTGCTAGCAGAAGTATAAGAAATAGAAACAGATGTGTTTTTTTCAGAAAAGTGTTGCACCAGTTTAGCTGCTGCACACATGGCAAGTAGGCACATGTGAACCTGATGTGGTTTTTAAATGATGTTCACACCAGCGTAACTGCTGCACACATATCAAGCTTGCAGCATGCACACTTGGGTCAGGATTCTCAAAGAAAGCCAAAACTCCCACAGCTGCATGAAAAAGGCCTGCAGCACTGCGGAAACAAAGTTGCATGGTATTCACAAAGAAAACTGCCGCAGCTGCAGATTTCTGCAAAAAGTGCCACAGGTGCAGTACTGTAGCAGCCGCGGAAATTGTGCAAGTGTTGCAAATCCACAACTGCGGATCTGCAGCTGTGGAAAACAGCTTAGGAGGTACAGCAACAGTGAACATTTAGCTGGGAAAGCAGATTTAACACTCAGCAGATTTTGACACTGCTGCAATAGCAAGAAACTAAAAGCACCCACAAAGACACCATCAACCGGTCCCTGAACTGGGAACATTGCAGTACTACAGGTACCAGTAGTACCATGGCACCACAGTGGCTGACTGTCACTGCTGGTTGTCCCTTCCTGGGGTGTTCCTGTTGCCTACAGGGTAGCGGTCACTGCAGGCTAGTCAGGCTCTACTGCCTGTGGGGCTCCGTCATGAGCTGCACTGGGTCTGGAGGTTGCTGTCTGTTGCCATTTCATGGCACTGTGTGCTATTGTTGCTATAACAGCAGCCACTGCTATACCCACTGGGATGCTATTACCTGTGCCTCACCTCCACCATAATTGATTTCAATTGTTGGGGTACTACTTAAGTTTGCTGAGGGAGAGTTACACCTCACTCCAATGTGTTTAACATTTTTTCCGCAACTGTGAAAAAACCCTGGCTGAGAATAGCCTTTGAGGGGCTGTTTACTTATCTAACACTTTCTTCAGCTGCTTCACTGTACTTTTTCCACAGTCTGTAGTGTTTTTTCCACAGCTCCGGAGGTTTTTGTGAATAGCACTCAGAGCAATTTCCCCTTTTTTCCATAGCTATGGCAGTTTTGTGGACTTAGGGAAGGTTTTGCACCTTCAGAAAGCATTGTGAATCCAGTCCCTGATGTGCTTTTTAGACCTGGTTCGCTTAGGTTCACTTTCTGTATGTGAACCGCATGCAAGCATTGTACAATTAAGCATGTGGCATGCATTCTACATGTACACAGCACACTTATATTTCTGTAAGAGCTGTGTGATCTTGAGCAAGTGACTTAACTTTTATGTGTGCAGTTATCAGT
The DNA here is from genome assembly GCA_016271365.2 of Neoceratodus forsteri. Classification (NCBI taxonomy): domain Eukaryota; kingdom Metazoa; phylum Chordata; order Ceratodontiformes; family Ceratodontidae; genus Neoceratodus; species Neoceratodus forsteri. Next base: position 1,207,212,068 of record CM057453.1, on the reverse strand, counting down.
GACCACTTGCTTTTTGCACACATGCCACATGCATGCAGTCTGTTCCAATTAAACATAAAAAGTATGCTTGCTCCACTTGCTTGCTGCATGCATGCCACATGCATGCAGTCGGTTCCAATTTAACATTTAAATCATGCTTGCATCATGCATATTACATGGATAGTTTTATGTGCACAGCATGAAAACATCTCATATAATTATTTCTGTAAGAATACTGTGGCAATCATTCCTCCTAGAAATGTGCAACAGAATTATTCTATACTCCGCACCAGTTGTTAAAATTTTTATCAAAATCACGTCACTGATTTTAGTATCTCTAACCTTTTCTATCCCTGGAAGCTCATTCATTCTTGTAATATCTGAAATGATACTTGTGTGTGTGCACATGTGTGCGTGTGTGCATGCGTGCGTGCATGTGTGTGTGTGTGTGTGTACAGGGAGGGACCTGGCAATGTGTTAAATGCCTGGACCCTCACAACTTTATTTCCCAGAAACTATATTATCTCCGTTCCTTTAGATAAGCGATTGCAAAGTATCTGTGAAAGAAACCCTTTTTTCTTTCAGGCTGCAAATGCTGTAGTGGAAAAGATTTCATCCCACCCCTCCTGTTGTATCTGAACTCCAGATAGTAGATTGTTTGTTGGTAACAGATCTGGAGGGGGAAAGGGCTGACAGCAGTTATTCTGAAACAAGCCTGCTTCACTAACATTAGAAAACCAGTGTTTGGATAAAGTCAACGTCACATTAACAATTAACATCTGAATATTTGTTAATTAAAATTACATTTATCTCTCTCACTAGCTGAGATAACACTGTTTTCAAAACATTTACAGTAGTCGAAGGCCATTTTCTGGCAGCCTTGTACTGTAACTCACAGAAAGGAAGATGAAATGTCTCAGTTTAAATTCACTTCACATTTTCTCATGTAGCACAGTTCAGAACATATCTTAAGTCCAGGTCTTGTGTCTAATTTCTCCTGGTTTAGGGCACCATTTACATGAATGATCCCATGCCCTCTTTGGGATCCATATATGTGAGCATTACAACCTGTTTTTTGTTACTCAAACCCAAACTTGGAAGCAGTACCGGGAAACTACAGACCCATCTCACTCCTCTCCACTCTCTCAAATATTCAGGAGGCACACATCTCAGGTAGACTAAACTCCTTCATAGACTCCTTCAATACTCTAAGCCCATTCCAATCTGATTTCAGACACATCCACTCTACCTCCTCCTCCCTGCTTTGTCTCACAAACCACATTCATGCCACCATGGACAAGGGTCACCACACCTTGGCAATTTTCATTGATCTTGCCAAAGCATTTGACTCGGTCTCCCACAGTCTCCTTCTGAACAAACTTACATCGATAGGTCTCTCACCCTCCTCCACAGACTGGTTCAGATCTTATCTCTCTGATAGGAACCAATTCATGCATCTTGGCCAGTCCATTTCCCCCACTCTCCCCATTCATGCAGGCATCCCCAAAGGCTCTATTCTGGGCCCTTTTCTTTCCTCTGTCTTTTGTAAACTGTCTCCCCTCCTCATGCTCACCATCACATGTGCACATGTAAGTCGATGACACCGTCATATTTGCCTCAGGCCCCTCCCTCACCAAAGTCCAGTCTTCCCTGCAAGCAGCCTTTTCTAGTGCCCTTAACTTGGTATGAGGATAACGTCCTAAAATGTAACACTAAAAAGACAGTTGCCACTGGCCCGGTGGCACTGAGGGTTGAGGTGTGGATGCCACACCTTGCACCATGCCAGCGACCCGGGTTAGGGATCGAGTTCAGGCTACCGGGGGTTGGCCGGGGGGAGAAGGCTCAAGCATCCGACAACAGCTCGCCTTCTCCAGGTGGAGGGTGGGCTCTTTCACCAGCAAGTGGTGACCCCTGGTGGAGGCTAGGGGTGTGACAGCTGCTGGAGTCACTGGGGCTCAATTGGTCGGGGGTGTAGACCATGGACCAACCAGCTTCGGGGACAGGAACTTGGGGGTAGGACTTCGGGAGCACCGGCGCCTTCGCCTTGACGCTAGGACATGCAGTCTGGAGGAAAAACAGAAAATGCCCCTCTGGAGTCGGGTAGACAGAGTGCTGAGCTGGGTCCTGGTATGCCGCCACCTGCCTGCCTTGAGCGAGGGACCTGAAGAGAGTCAAAGGTTTGGGGGTGGTCCCACCCTGACCAGGGGCAGAGGGTAAACCGCAACATGATGGAGGACCCCGTTTGGTCAGGTAAGGTGGAGGTAGGGACAAGCTTCATTGGCATCTCCCGAAGAGGCGACTCCGGAGGGGAGGGGGGAGTATAAATAATAACTGAAAAGAAAAAGACGGTTGCCATGGTGTTTGGCTCTGCCCAGAGGTAGGCTTAAATCTCATCACCCCATCTTTCTTCTCCCTAGACGGCACAAAGTTAGATACTGTGCAGTTATTTGACTACCTGGGGGTCTGGCTGGACCCAAAGCTAGACTTCTCCCTGCACTTTGACTACCTCCACTCCAAACTTCAGCCCTAACTGGCAGCCCTGCACTGTGTCAAGGATTGCCTCTTCCTCCCCTTCCATAAGGAGATTGTATCCAAACTAATCCTCCCCGCAGTTGACTATGCCAATGTTTTCTACAGTTCAGCTCCCCAGTCGTCCCTTGCCAAATTAGATTCTCCTGTTCAATGCCTTCTGTTGATTCACCTCAGACCTCCTTTACCATACCCACCAATGCTCCCTATACTCTGGTCTTGCCCTCTCCTCCCTTGCTGACCATCGCATCGCACACTGTGCAGCCTTCGTCGGCAAGTACTTGTTCTCAGCCCTCTCCCATCTCTCCTCCCTCCTTTCCCCAACATGTACATCAGGCTACTCTCTCAAAAGCAGTGATTCCCAGATCTTCTACCTCCCACACCCCAACTCACAAGCTGGCAAGGCTGCTTTTTCCTATAGACTAACTGATCTATGGAATCCTCTCCCCCCTAGTCTATCCGCCTAGCTCCCACTCTTACTAAGCTGAAATATCAACTAAAGCTCCTCCACCCCACCTCCTGCAACTGCTCTCCCCCCGACCACTCCTCCTCCTCCTCCCTTCCCGTCTCTCCCTTTCCTCTCCCTCTGGGCACTCTGTTCTCCTCTGCCTTTCCCTCCCCTGCAGTTTGCCTCCTTAAGGCCCCTCTACTCTAACTTCCCTTCTCTCCCATTTCTAAACCTTCTTTCTCCTGCACCAGTCTTTACTCCCTAAACTTCTTTACCTGACATGTTTGTAAAAACCCAGATTGCTAATGTAAAATGTTGCTTCTTACTCAAATCTGTAAAATGAACTCAGATTTGTTAAATGAATAATGTACAATTGAATACACTGTTTACATAGACTCATATGTACTTGCACTTTGAATAATGAAACCTCAACAAATGCTACTTACAGTAAATGTATGTCTACCAACTTTGTAATTTTTGTATATTTGCTCAGTTGTGTCCATGAATGTCCAAACTGTTGCATCACTCTGGCCACTGTAATTTCCCCTGCCCTCTCCCTTGGGTCACACCTGAAAATGAGCCTTGGCTCAGTGTGCCTGTCCTGGTTGCCAAATTTTAAAGAAATAAATGTGTGGGAGGCAACATGATTTACTTTATACTAGCCTAGGAGCAAATCTTAATCCCAGTAAGTGGACCCCACATAAATCCCAAGATGTTGTGAGTTTCACGGGACATGCAGATAACAAGTTACCTATACTATACCATTTGGTAGGTTTTGTTTTAGGCAACACAGACATGAAAAGAAAAAGGATGACATATAAACAATTAGCATGAAATTAAACAACAGTATTTTTTCAAATACGTTTGTACCAGTGCACTGTCATTAGAAGAACATAACATTGAAGTCTTTGCTTCCCTTGAGGAGTGGGGGGTTGTTGCTAGAAAGGTATGTTCTTTGAACCATTTCTTTTAGCTGATACTCTCTGTACAACAGTTCCAATTCTAGATTGGCATATAAACAGTCCAGTAGATGACAGTAAACAGTTCTTAGCAAAGCATGCAGACACTTTAACCACTCGACAAAGCCACAGCCCTCAGGTAAAATCTCACTCCCAGCCCTTTTAGTCTCTTGCCAAAGAAGAGACATTTTGCTAGGGAGTTTATTTGGCAAGGGTTTACAGTCATTGACAAACACTTATTTTTACCTGGTCCATTGGGGGGGGGGGTAATGGTTGCTGGCACTCTCTATGTTCTGATCTGATGTAAATGTTTGGAGCTGATGGAAGTCTTGTTCCTGAATGACTTGTCACATCATGATTTTGAGGAATAGTAGCTGGTACAGGATTCTGCATGTTGTTGTCTTTCTCCTGAGGCCTGTAACTTTTGAGTTGCTGCAGAAAAACTTGTTGCTAGCCTGTAGCTAATGTGATGATAGTATCAGATGTTGAAAATACTATCTTGATGGTGTTGGATGTTCAAAACACCATAGTTGATGGCATTAGATGTAGGGCAGTGCCACATCTCATGACGGCATGGGATGTTCAGAATACCATCTTGATGGTATTGTTCTTCAGATGTACAAACTCTCTTGATGGCGTGAGATGTTTAGAATAGTATCCTCTCTTTCAAGAAATTGCCTTATTTTTATACAGTACATTTTACTTAACAAACATTTTTCATCTCACTTCATCAGACATTAAGATGGCTAAGCTTAATTTTGCTTACACTTTAGCTGGGAACATTTGATAAATATGTTTTTGCCTAAGTCATCAAAACAGTTGGAACCTGCACTAATTCATTACATTTCAACACACACTGGTTTTATAATAAGACACACTAGGGGACACATGTGTTTCAAAAACCTCCACTGAGCAAAACTGATACTATCTATGACACACCATGCCTGATCCACTTGACATTCACACTGCTACTTACGCGGACAATTCTGGGAAGTGTCAGGGGGCATGCCTGCATTCTGTGCCATTCACTACAGCGCAGAGTGCTGGGTGAGGAGGGTGGAGGATATGGTAGTGGGTGACACTGATGTATTTTATGCACACCCCCAGAATACACCAGTGGCGGTGGAAGATTGAGGACTTCCCTCTCTGTGCTGTCCCAGCCTTGTGGTCTGACAAGGAGTGCTGGGGCAGCAATTCAGGCACTCAACTGACTTCTGAATATTTGGTCATCCCAAGTCTCCCACAATCTCCTGCTCATGCAGAGCAGGGGAGGCACTTCAGGACACAGGATGGGTATCTGATTGGATGCCTGCCTGTGTCTGCCAATCTGCCTTCATGTAAGTGTGCACTGGGGGGGACAGGGCCATGGACAGGTGCACAACAGTGGCCTGCAATCATGCATGACAGTCACCATGTGCCTGTCCACAGGTGCAGAGCTACATGGGCTGGGTATGCACAAATTGCACATAACTGGCCCAGCACTGATTCATGCCCCCCATCAATGCCACTTATCTGCTCTGTTCCAAAACAAGATTCTAAATGACACCGAATCTGACACAAGCATAGACTTGGAAAAAAAACTAAGGCAGCCATTTCAGCCTTAAAATGACTAGCTGTTCTTTTAGAATAACCAGTGAACCAGGCTCATAATTCAAGTTCAAACTTGACCTAAAAATGTGTGATTTCATATTGCAATTTGCCCACACTCTCCCCACAATTACTGTAGGTTGTAGGCATTCTCATTATACTTTATGTAGGCTCCTAACCCCTTGCATAATGCTGTGATTGAAGCTTGTAAAACGTTGTAGTCAATGTGGAATTATCGTTGCACTGTGCAAACTCAGTAACTGCAGCATAACAAAGTAATAAACTCCTTTAAAAACTATGTCCAATAGCAGTTTAATTCCCTCAAAGCCTGGGATTACTTTTATTGATTGTCCACTGACAACAAAAAGAATATTTTTCGAACATAGCCTGCTCATACAGAAAAATGAGGGTTCTGCTCCTTTGACAGGCATCCCTGAAGGGTGACACCAACAGTATTTGTGTGTGTAATAATTCTTGCATGACTACAGCAATTTACATACTTCTGATTTGTGTAGGGTGCAAACTCAAAGGACATGATTTATGTGATGAAATCATCCCTCCCCCAAATACTCTGCTTATCTGTGTCATTCTCTTTAACTAAATTGAATTGTGCTCTGCACATCTTTTGTTTATTGCAGTTTTTCTCATCCAAGCTATTTTTAGCCATGTTCCATCAGAATGTTCTCGGCTTATCCTGATATGGCACAATCTCTGCATGACAGAAGTCTGATATACATATTTGCTCTGAAGAGCTGTCAGATACTGGCTGCAGGGAGCCTCTTTCTAATCTTATCACATAGCTGCATCAAAAGTCACTTCAGCTGCAAGTGCTTGTAACCCTTTCCAGCTCACCAGCACCATCTTAAAGTTTAAGACACTGAGATTAATATCATAAGATGTACCTGTATATAGGGGTGAATTACCCTTGGGAGAAATTCAGTCAAAATGACAAGAAAACATATTTCCTTTTTAGTAAAATATGGTAGACCTACTTCTGTTGTATTTTTTTTTCCTTTCTTCAGTCCATGGGAAGTTGAGTTAGACATGTATTTTGTAAAAGGTGTAGAAAAACTAAAGGCACTAGTATTTCTTATTGGAAAGGACTGCCCTTGTCAGATATGAAAGAGTTATACAAGCAATACCACGCAGCACAGCATGGGGTATGGCAGGATTAATGCATGTCTAAGGAGCATTGTGAGGCATGACAAGAGATGTTAAAAGGCAAACCTTTGTCTGCAAAGATGTGGCAAAGTAGCAGACTTTGACCTTTCCTGTAGATTGGTGAAGAGTTGGCAAATTTGACAATTCACCAAACTTTGTGCAAAACTGTCACAAACTGTGGTGAAGGGCCTTCATCTGCAGTGTTTTTTGACTTGCCAACTGTACCTTCTGTCAAACTAGCAATGCAGGCTAACAACCAAACAATCTTATAAACAAGACAAACATTTAAACAGTTAGTTTGCATATTTGCACAGTGGTAAGGCTACCACTAATGATGCCGGTAACGTAGGTCTGGGAATGAACCATGTCTTCGGGCCTGGATAGAGGGAAGAGGATCAAACTTTCCACAAGATGATACTCTCATCATGGTGGGGAAGGGGAGTGCAGCAAAAACTGCTAAACATTAGGGAGGTTTGGTCTGGCCATCTGTATCCTACTTTAAGGTGTAAGTGTTTCTTGCATTTTTTGATTACAACTACATCGTTGAGTCTCATTTTTATTTTCCAATGGTTTTGTGGCCAACTTTGCATACCTTCTGGTCTGCGGCACCCTCTGCTACACTGTCATCATCTTGCTGACCACAAGTGGTGATGTTGCTGGAAAGTCTAGCAAGAGGAAGGGTGCATCTGGTTCTGTTTCATGGGCATGTAATAGCAGGCGCACATGCATCATGGAGCCCCAACCAGTTACATCCTAAGGGTAGGAAGAAATGCAAGAAGGCAAAACCCAAACCTGCTGCAGTATGAAGCAGACACTCTTGGGTCCCACCCTCTCTGATGGCCCACTGTTACCACTCTACATAAAATGTAGGAATGTCATGGCTGATGATGCTCCCAAAGGAACTCACCATGGAGGAATTGCCCTCCATCATCCCTTTGTGGGATCAGGTAAGGGGTAGAGAATGGTAGTAGCTGGGGCTGGTAGGCAGCCTCACAGAGGTGGGCATCATTGGCAATGAAGGAAACAAACATAAAAATCTCCTCACCCTCTTATCACCCTATATCCCAACCCCCACCCCATGGTCCCAGTCATATACAGTGGAGCCAGCCAGAATACAATGCAGTAAATTATATGTCACAAAATACTGCAACAAAAGGGCTTAATTGCCATTGAATTACATTGTTCCTTGTTGCATACTGCAGCAGTTTGCAGTAATATTGCAAGGGATCACATTCCATCCTGGAAGGTGCTGCTGTACTTAAATGGGCCCCTTTCTCCAGCCCTCTTAGTACCCAGTCCCACCTTCTTAATGAATCCCTAACCCCACCTCTGTAGCACTCCAATTCAAACTCTCTTTCCCTTGTGTGCAGGAATTTACCCGATATAGTTAATGACTGTGAGAGGACATGGTGACCAGCACAGCCTCCCCACACCAGCTCAGCTGGCCACCACCTAATGCAAGCTGCATTAGCTATATACCAAAGCCATTATTGCTATAGTAGTTAAGAGAAGACTCATCTCACTGAAAATCATATAAACTGCTATAATTATATACCACTATAGCAGTCTGTGTGATTTTCAGTCAGATGTCTCACAAATACTCTAGTGATATATCTGTGCAGTGCCACTATACTGTGTATCATTTTTTTTAAAGGCAGTGGATGGCCAAAGTGGTAACAAGAGTGATGCCCCAGCTGCTGTTTCCTCTCACGCTCAACACATACTGTGTACTGTATAGGTTAACTTAGTGAACCTGGGAGGAGGAGTTTGTATGCTTTATGGGTTGAGAATAGAGGGTAATTAATTAATTTATTACTCACAGTACCATTGGGGCATGTATTACAAAACATTTAATATGCACCTTGTTGAACATTATTGCTTATTGAACCCTATGCCCTGGAGTGTGTTATTACATTGATCATTAATTACAAGATGGCAAAAGCGAGTGTAACACTTATAAAAATTGAACAACTATAATTAATAGTCAGCCTCTATGAAAAGCAGTTCTTACTGACTGCTGTCTGCACCTCTGACAGTTCTGTGCAACCACTTACTGGAAACAAGAGTGATCACAGAGGACTGGAGGAGAGTAACTGTAGTCCCACTTCACAAAAGTGGCAGCAGGGAGGAAGCTGGCAATTACAGGCCAGTCAGTGGTGAGGAAAATATTGGAATCAGTGTTGAAGGAAATTATTTTGAAATCTTTTTTTTTTTTGGTTTTTAGTCATGTAACCAGGAGTAGCACACTAAGCTGAAAGCTTTTTTACAGGTGTGACCTGGGAGCACAGGAAAGTTAAGTGACTTGCTCAGGGTCACACAGTACGCAAGTGAAAGCTGAGGGATTCAAACCCAGGTCTGATCTGCTGGATGTCACCAGATTTGTGGCTCAGAGCCTTAAACCACTGCACTATACTCCCTCCCTATCTTGTAACCAGCTGCTTGCAGGATCTGAGGCAGCATGGATTCACTGGGGGAGATCATGTCAAACAAATCTGATAGATTTCTTTGACTGGGTGACCATGGAAGTAGATCGGGTGGAGTGGTGGATGTAGCCTACCTAGATTTCAGTAAGACCTTTGACACCATTCCACATAGAAGACTCATAAGCAAGCTGGGCAGCCTGGGAGTGGCTCCAAAAGTGGTAAACTGGGTAAGGAATTGGTTGGGGGATAGGCAACTGAGGGTTGTGGGAAGTAAGGGTGACTAGCAGGGTGCCACATGTATCAGTACTGGGACCAGCCTAATATCTTTATAAGCGATGATACAGAGATGCTAGAAGGGAAGGTATGCCTTCTTGCAGATGACACTAAAATCTTCAATATGGTAGACACGGGGGTGGAAAACTTAATAGGAATCTAAGGAAGCTTGAAGAACGGTCAAGAGTGTGGCAACTAAGTTTCAGTGCAAAGAAGTCCAAAATAATGCACTTGGGGCACAGAAACCCGGGGAAGGACTACAAGATGTGGGAGTGGTATTGATGACCATCAAACAGGAAAGAGACCTGGGGGTAATTATATTTGATTACCTAAATGTAACCAAACAATGTGACAAGGCAGTGGGAAGATCCAGTGGGATGCTGGGATGCATAGAGGGGGGTATCACCAGCAGAAAGAGGGAAGTGGTGATATTGCTGTATAAATCATTGGTGGGACCTCTCCTGGGTACTGTGTCTAGTTCTGGAGACCACATTTGTGGCAGGACATTGACAGGGTATAGGCAGTCCAGAGGAAGGCAAGTAAAATGGTGCAGGGTCTGCAACAGAGACCCTATGAGGAGAGACTAAAGGACCTCAATATGTACACCCTGGAAGAAAGGAGGGAAAGAGGGAATATGACAGAGACTGTCAAATATCTCATGGGCATAAATAAGGTACAGGAGGGGAGCATTTTTCAGAAAAAAGATGCTCAAGAACAAGGAGGGAATGCTATGAAGCTGGAAGGGGAAAGGCTCAGGGGAAACATGAGGAAGTACTTCTTCACAGGAGTGAGAATGCTTGGAACAACCTCCCAGCAGAGGTGGCGGGGACAAAAACTTTAATAGGATTCAAGAAAGTATGGGATAGGCAATAGGGAACTTTAACAGTTAGGGAAGGGAGGGCTATGCTGGAGGTCAAGTAGGGACTGTGGTATTACAGTAGGTAGGGAAAATGGGCAGACTAGGTGGGCCAAGCAGTCCTTATCTGCTGTCAATTTCAATTTCTGTGTTTCAGATTATGCTACATTTCTAACTTTATCTGCAGAATTTTACAAGCTTCTTTCAAGATACATTAACAGCAACATTAATTATAAACTTTGCAGCAAACTTTTGAATGAATCAGTTGTTAAAGTTGATCATAAAAGGTATCTGTTTTAGTAGCTATAGTGAACACATCAATGCCAGACTGATTTCATCTACTGTTTATGATTGAGGTGTAGTAGTTAATATTTACCAGCCCATGCATGGTAACACATTTGAACATTAAAAAAGCAGGTGTGAAGTAGAATGTGAATTTAAGTTTTGCTTTGGATCATCTTTTTCTAGTGCTTTATCACAATGTAGTTGCTGCTTTGGTTGACTGATGTCAGGCATTGGCTGCTACATTGAGTGACAGATGTCAGGCTTAAGGACACACGGCTTGCTTTCAATGTCTTGTTCATGTTCATGCAGTCTACTGTTTGTTAAAATTTAGCTCCATATCTTGCAGTCTAAACTTGAAGATGACCAGTAGTTTCAGAGGCTGGCTACACATTGATGGCCTGTGTCGGACATTATTTCACATGAAGTGAAACCAACATCAGGAAGGAGATGTACCCAGTACAGCTGTGTAGTACTACAAATACTATGGTTCATGTACCTTTCTGAAAGTCTCACTACATCCGATAAGAAATTTGACACTCATAGGCTGCTTGTTGTTATATTACATTTCTTGCTTGACTAACACAAATCGCGGCAGTTCTTCAGGTGTTAAGGAGAATGAAGGGGAATCTTTGGGGCACAAAGAGGGGTACATCTTGAGCATCTCTTCTTTATTAGATAGGTAACATTTCTAGAATTTGTGTGCTCATATGAAGACAAGTCTAAAGTACTGTTTGGTTTTCATCAATATTAAGACTGAATGACATTTGACTATGTTAATGCACACCTTCTCAGCCTCATTAAGTCATCCTGAGTTGCAATTCCAGCTACACCCTGCAAACCAAGCCACTAGCAGAATCAGGAGACAAAGCTTGTAATGTTCCACTGAGTATTTAAATCAGCATAAATAATTTGGAGGATGGAGGACCACTATATTTTTCCTAGCTCATCTGTATTCTTTGACAACAGCAATAAAAACTTTATTGAAAGATTCAAAACATGGATCCAGTGAGATATTAAATTGTCTCCTGCTGGGGACACTAGCAGCATGTCTGTTTATTCCAGCATGATGAGTACTAAAGCCGTTGACAGGTTATTGCTTTCTATGGCTACCTCAACCTCTCTAACTGATGCATTCAATTGTTGAAGGATTCTTGCTAAATGTTTTCAGGATGAAATAATGCATTTATTCTGAAGTGTGTTATGAGTTTTGCTTTGAGATGAAATTTGGTTCAGTTCCCCTACTGTGTAATATTGTTACCTTATTGCACAGTCATGTGACTCCTTTTGCCTAATTACAGTATTATGATTTTGCTACCCATTTTATGAGGTGGGATTAGCTCAAACTATAAATACTGTTTTCCTCTAATGTTTTCTATATCCCTTAATCTAATAATGTCCAGCATTGTTACAGAATTTGTGTGGTATGGTACTAAATTAACCTTACAAGGGAATATAATAATTTTAGAGCAATAAATTGCTAACTCCATTTTAAGTATCTGATTTTTTTTTATCTTAACTTTCTCCCAGTTCTTCTTCTTGTTTTTTTTATTTGGATAAGGAAACACTGTAGCAGTGCATGAGTATCAACCCTCATGCTGACTTTCTGACACAAAAAGAAAATGCACAAACATGTGTAATTGGTAATGCCCTAAAATACAATTAAAATAATCTCACTCCATAATATAAATACATTGTATAACTTCAACAGAAACCCTGTTTTACAAAATTCCCAGTGAACACTGTTTAAGGCAGGTCAGCAGAGATCTCCATGACTAAAATTGTTGGCCTGTATATTTAATGCATCTGAACTGATTAGTAAATTCAAAAGCAGCATAAAAAAAGCTTTATTCCCTGCTCATCAGTAAGACTGTGTCTTGTAAATACTGCTAACACCATGGTAAATTTCAGCTTACTGAAACACACAACATTGCTTTTCTCACAGAGTCTGACATTTAACAAAAAACAAATGTCAGTATATTGGGATCAGTAAGTAAATATGTTTGACACTTGGTCATATATCTTTCCCACATAGAATACTAACTTATCATCACCTTCCACTCAAAATTCAGTTTTGCCAAGTAATCCCATTGCCTGGATCTGTTGACACCCTGAAGCTCAGAGCATCACTGCATGTTCTAAGCCTGTACACCGATTCAGACAATGAAGTATGGAAGCATAGTTGCATGTAATGTAACCCACTGTATATGAAGATGGATTCAAGATACCCTTTCATACAATTAGCGCATTGTTTCACACTATGTTATTAAAGGGAAAGAGTCTCTGGGCCCTTTGCTCCCACAGGGAGATGACAGTTCATTACAATGTCTCTACACATGGATAGATGGGATACCATTTTGGACTGATGGGAGTGGGATGGGAGTCCAGAGCCCAGAGGGTCCTGTGTTCCCACAGTGAGATGAGGGTTAATTACAATGTATATAGACTTATGGTTACATAGGAGAAAAGGCCCTTTGGGCCCTGTACAATCATAATGCTCTATAGACTGATGGGAGGGCCCTGCACTCCCACAAACATATAAGGGTAAGATTACACTTTTTTAAAAAGTAAGGAAATGAAGTAAGGAAATTCAATGAAAAAACATTGTTACTGCATGAGTTAGGGTTGAAGCAACAAAATCAGGGAAATGAGACGTTAGGGTTTTGAACCCTAATACCCCCCTTACCACCCCACCCCACCCTCAACCTCCACACACCAACAGGCATTGGAGTGTGCCTTGGGGTCATCAGGCCTAACTCTCAAACCACTCTCCTGTACTGTACCATCTCAGCTTACTTAGATGTGGAATGGGGTGAGAGTTACGGCCAATGAACCCAAGGCACACCTCAACACCTGTTGGTGTGTGTAGAGTGGGGTGGGGTGTGGTGGTAGGGGTGGGGGTGTTAAAGTTCAAAATCCTATTGCCTCATTTCCCTGCTTTTGTTGTTTCAACCCTAACTGATGCATTAACAAAGTTTTTTTTGCAATGAATATATATATATATATGTATATATATATATATATATCAGAGAACAGGGATTGAGAGGGGGGGACTACTAGACCGCCAGGGATATATATAATAAATGTTTATACTGGTGATCGGGGATAGAGAGGGGGGTCCACTAGACCACCAGGGATATCATTATTTTAATAAAAGGATATCAGGGCTGAGGGGGGCCACTAGCCACCAGGGACTGCTGTCTAAGTGCCACCTGACCACACCTGCTGCTTACAGCAAACCTCTCAGTTGGGCCATCTGTTTGCTGCATTCCACCTTTGCTACAAGCTGTGGGACTTTGTCCCTGGGACCCTGACCAACAGTGAATCAGGTGCAGGGTGTCTGGTGCACCAGCAATTGGGGCAAGTTGCCTTCAGCACAGCTTACACCAATTTTTGTGAATCGGGCAAATGACTTGCCATGTGGGAAATATGTAACAATCTGACAATCCTACTCAGTATTTTCATGAGTTTGGGACATGCACAAATGAGGGACTAATTAAGGGACAGAGAGAAGAGACTTCATAATTTTCAGCTAGAAAACAAAATCAAAGAAGTTTCATTTTGCAACCTTCTTTGAAGCTAAGATTATAAATGTTTTGCTTTTACAATTATTAAAAGTATATTTGCAACGTTTTGGCCTCAAGGGCCTGAGTGTCCAACTAAAAATTAAGGGGAGAGGATTTTTCATTTGTTCTGTAATTAGAACTGTGTGGGATTTGGAATTTTGTCGACAGAATTCACACAGAATGGAAATTCTGCTTCCAAAATACTTTTTGGATTTTTTTTAATTCCACAAAATTCTGAAAAGCATTTCTAAACTGAGGAATAACTTTCCATGGATTACGTAAACTGATGAATAATATTCCATGGATTCTGGAAAATGGATCCATTGTTTGTGTAAACCATGGATTACTGATGTATGAAGAACATTCTACTTCCGAAATTTTGGAATTTCGCTACTGAGGGAATTCTGCTGAAATCGTATTATTCATAAATAATAACATTAGTTTCAAACATTCTGTAAAATTTTTTTCTATTGCAATTTGAAAATTCTGCACAGCCTTATCTAGACTTGATAGCAGGCTCCAGTCTAAATTAGTGTCATGACTGTATGAATGAATCAGGCCTGCTTAAAAAAATTGCCACCAACCTGATACATCAGCAGTGGTGTTATTGCCTGTTACATCAGTGACACCCATTTTGGAAAGAACCTTTGTCATATGAGGGCAGTGAGGGGAGAGAAGATAAAGCATCCCAAGGACTGCTGTCCTCTCTCGCGGAGGGTGGGGGACAATTTGCACTGCTACTTGCCTGCCACCTGGCAGAAACCAAGTGGCAGCACAATGGGAGGGTCATCTCAGGGAGGGCCCACAGTCAGACACTGATATGTGTGTGCCTTCCTCTGTACATATGTACAGTGAATCATTGCGTAAAAGGTGGTCTGGGGAGAAAAATGGAGGAAACTCCTGACCAAGCAAGATGATGTTCCATTCTGCTCCAGGCTCTGCGCCACTGATTGGACACATCCTGTGGAGCCATCTGGACTGAGTTCCAGAGGGACCCAGCCAGCCTCAATGGCCCCACTAAGAGGAGTACTCCATGGTGGAATCACTGGAGGAGTGGTAAGCCTCAGAAAATGGTTGCAAAGAAGGCCTTTGACTATGTCAAGTGGCCCTTCATGTTTGTGACTTGGCCAGATGTAAGTTGTACCCACATCTATGCTCAAGGATAATGGCCCTGTGCAGGTCCCCAGTGGCACACAGCTTGACCAACAACCTGCTGTCTGCCCCCTTTGCTCTCACAAGAGGAGCAAGGCAGGGCTGTCACCATTCACCGATCCCATATTTGATGAAGACTGAACCCCTGGCAATGGCAATTCTCCAACACCCAGATATCCATGAGGATTTCATCAATGGGACACACCATGTCATCTCACTGTGTTAAGACAATGTGCTGCATTACCTTACTCTGTCTGAACTTCCTCTCCCTGCTGTCACTAAGATCTTTTAAATGTATTTGACCTCATATATGGATACAAAATGAACTGGGCCAAAAATGAATGCCTCCTTGTGAGGAAAGAAATGTGCCACCCTCTTTCTATAGCAGGGGTCCATAGCAACCAGCAAAAGCAACTTAAATGCCTTGAGGTAATCCTACCTAGAATGCTATCACAGCTTTGGAACCTAAACTATAAACCCATCCTTAACTCAATCAGGCAAGATTGTGAACAGTGGAAAACAGGGAGGTTCTACAAACAGGGAAAGTTAACACTGTAAAAATGAATATCCTTCCAAAATGTTCACACATATTTCAAGTTTTCCCATCCTTGAACCATTTAAAGTTTTTTACAGCAATCAAGGGCTACCTCACATCCTTCTTATGGAAGGGGGAAAGCCCGTATTAAGCAAGACACATTACAGAGGAGGCCAGTGGATGGTGGGCTTAGCTTATCAAATTTTAGATGTTACTCTCTGGCTGCTCAGTTGACACAGACATTCTTGTTGCTGTATTGGTCCTTGTAACACAAGATCCACACAAACAGATGATTTGATTCCTTTTATTGGACCAACAGAGTTGTTAAAAAAGAAAATAGGTGTTTTGAGCTTTCAGACCACACAGAATCCTTCTTCAGAAAACAATGACAGTTGGTTTGGAAGAATACACTTTCTAAAAGTCCAGATCATACATAAAAAAACAGATGAAAAGTTGCTAAAATCCCATTGGCCTAAACTGCTTTTAAAAATTGACATACAGCCATATAAAGACAACAGAGTTCCTGCAAAGGAACGGTATTTCAAGGTCAAATGTCAAATGTCAGAGAATAGATAACTTCTTCCCTGAGAACAGCCATAAAACTACTAAAGCTACATTTGTGCATGCATTATAAATATGATTTTAAACCACAAGATAAAATAAGCTGAAAAAATACACAGTACATAGTGTTAAAAGTCTTCTAAATAAGAAAATATCTTTGTGTTAGGCAAAAAAGTGGGTTTAAAGACAACCCATCCTGGTGTAAATTAAGCAATAACCAGCTGTTTCCCACATTTATATAGCATAAGTACTTTTCAGGGGAGGGGCAACTGTGTGAAGAGGGTCTAGCTGCACACTCAAGCAGACTCGATAGACCTTGAGGCCTGTTTCTGCTACCAATTTCGTATGTTCGTATGTCTTACAACCTGTGTATATTTTTCATGAATATTCAAACTTATACCATTTAAACATGAGCTATCTACAACTCTATAACAAGTGACTAATGTTTGTGCACATTCAACACCCAAATCTAGCACAGACCCCCTTGTAATTGAGATACTGTTATCCTAATATGTTCATGTATTAACATGTGTCTGTATATACATAATATTCTGTACTACTAAACAACAGTTCTATTACTCCAAATCAAAAACTGAAGGAATCAACACTCCGCCACCACATCCTATCCCCCTCCCGGGGGGTGGCTACTCAGTTGGCATCCTTAAAGGCCATGGTGGAAGTGAAAGGCACATGACTGGCATGGATAGAGATTGAGGAACAGTACTGTAAGGTCCTATCATGTCATAGCAACTGTTTCCTAAGCACCCACAGTCAGATAGGGCATGGGAGAAGCTCTCGCCAGGAGCAGATGTATTAGAGGGGCAGTGGGATGCTTCTCAGTTTCCAGGACCCTCCAGTGTGGTACAGTAGTCGTGATGTGGGCAGAAAAGGGTTTAAACAAAGTGTCAAATTTATATGTAAGAGACTATATTGATTTACACCAACAGCTCTATAGAGAGTATGGCCATTCCTCCAGGATTTCTTCATGTATCAACAGGTCTGCCTAAGAATTCACCCACAGATAAGTACCCTGGAGGAGACCCCCTCAATTTTCCCTTCTGTAAACAGTTGTTCTCTGCCAGTGAAGGGACTCTCATCCTCTCCAACAGTTTTATACCAGGTTTTTGAGTAGCATGTGGATACCCCAATTTCCTTAAAACTAACATGTGCCCAGGACCTGGGAGAAACTCAGCTCTCTAATACCATCTGGAGGGAAGCTGCTGAAATGGTGTCTTCATGCTTTAAGAACAACTAGATCCGGTAGATCCAGTATAATTTCTTACATAAAGTATATTTCACTCCTGTACTGGCCCACAAAATAGAACTCACAAAATCAGACAGATGCTGTAAGTGTGGGGGGGGAGGGTACCTTCTATCATATGTCCTGGTTGTATCCCAAGGTGGCATCATTCTGGTTAGGAGTGGTTGAATTTCAGTCTAAAACAATAGATTTCCAATACTCACCAGAACTAGAAGCGGCGTTGGTAGAGTGTGCCAAAGTAGAACACATTCGGCAACAATACTGGTACCAGCTGTGACTCCTAGCCTTGGCAATAGCAAAGCAAGTGGTAGGCCTGCATGCCAGTTAGCCAACCCACCCCTCAGTAACACAAAGGTGTAACTGCCTACTAGAGTGTATGAAACTCAGTATAAATGTATTACAACTGCATGACAAGTACAATACAATGTGGGATCCTCTGGGAAAAGCTTTAGGCTCTGAATTGTTTCCATTATGACTGTTTTTTCCAAGTACTTGTTCATGGGTCATGTGTGAGGTGAACCTTGATAACCCTTAAAGGGACTAAAGGGACCTGACCAGTCAATGTTTTTAACAATAATAAACAAGCATTTGTCAGTGCTGAATGTTGATTGTGTTGGTGTGTTGAGCACGCTCACTGGCCCTCTGTCAGTCGCTCAGTCTGTTTCTTAAGGTGCTGTAGGCTGCTGTTTTGTACTGGGCTCCTGCCTGCGTTGGCACCTTGTTCTGCCCACTAAGAGTTCTGCAGCTGTCTCAACAGAACTCCGTTGAGGTGGCTCACTCCCCCTCTCTCGCACGTGCATTCTGTTTCTCTTGGTGCTGCAGGTTGCCCTTTTGTACTGGGCTTCTGCCTCTGTTGGTGGTTTTTTCTGCCCACA
This sequence comes from Neoceratodus forsteri, assembly GCA_016271365.2. Classification (NCBI taxonomy): domain Eukaryota; kingdom Metazoa; phylum Chordata; order Ceratodontiformes; family Ceratodontidae; genus Neoceratodus; species Neoceratodus forsteri. Next base: position 1,207,193,621 of record CM057453.1, on the reverse strand, counting down.
AAGAAATCTGCAGCAGTCCCGACACAGGTCTGTTGAGCCTGCTGACTCCCCCTCTCTCACTCACTCATTCCATTTCTGCCGGCGCTGCAGGGTGGCCTTTTGTACTGGGCTCCTGCCTGCATTGGCACCTTTTCCTGCCAACAAAGAAATCCGCAGCAGTCACGACAGAGCTCCGTTGAGGCCGCTCACTCCCCCTGTGTCACTCACTCATTCTGTCTGTCCTGGCACTGTAGCTTGTCTTTTGTACTGGGATCCTGCCTCTGTTGGCACCTTTGTCTGCCTACAAAAAAATCTGCAGCAGTCCCAAAAAAGCTCCGTTTAGCTCGCTCACTCACTCCCCTTCTCTCACTCACTCATTCTGTTTCTGACGGCGCTGCAGGCTGCCCTTTTTTATTGGACTCCTACCTGCGTTGCCGCCTTCTTCTGCCCACAAAGAAATTTGCAGCACTTACAATACAGCTCTGTTAAGCTCGCTCACTGCGCAGTCTCCCTCTCTCACACGGTCAGTCTGTTTGTCCTGGCGCTGCAAGCTGCCCTTTTGTATGGGACTCCTGCCTGCATTGGTGCCTTTTCCTGCACACAAAGAAATCCACAGCAGTCCTGACAGAGCTCCGTTGAGCTCACTCAGTCCCCATGTCTCACTCGCTCGTACTGTTTCTCCCACCGCTGCAGGCTGGCCTTTTGTACTGGGCCCCCGCCTGCATTGATGTCTTTTTCTGCCCACAAAGAAATCCGCAGCAGTCCTGAAAGAGCTCCGGTGAGTTCGCTTACTCCCCCTCCCTCACTCGCTCTCTCGTTCTGTTTCTCCCAGTGCTGTAGGCTGCCCTTTTGTACTGGGCTTTTGCGTTGGGCCCTTTCTCTGCCCACAAACAAATCCGCAGCAGTCCTGAGAGAGCTCAGTTGAGTGCGGTCACTCCCCTCTCTCACTTGTTCGATCTTAATGTGTCCCACACAGTGATTTCCCACAGTGACCATGCTATTTTGTGGCAGGAGTGCAAAAACACATTTTAGCCATGATGTGAAGCATGGCAGCTGTACTGTTCATAAGGAGGTGTGGAAAAATGCCACTGTTGAAAACGTGGGGTGAAAATATCACAAAATTGCAAAGTTACAAGGGTGCGTGGAAACAGGTCAATGCACTCTTGTAACACAGTCATGTTATGGAGTTTCGTCACCTGATTTTCAGCATAGGCATTTTAGGACCTCTGCTCATGAACAGTGCCACTGTCATTTTCTTAATCTGTGCCGATCAGTGATTTCCCACAGCGACTGCGTTATTCTGCACCGGAACTGTGAAAACACATTTCGGTCAGGATGTGGAAAATGACAGCTGTACTGCTCATAAGGAGGTGTGGAAAAATTCCACTGGTGAAAATGTGGCATGACAATATTACAAATCTGCGAAGTTACAAGGGTGCGTGGAAAGTGTGCAATGCACACTTGTAACACAGTCATTCGATGGGGTATTATCACCAAATTTTCAACACAGGCATTTTAGGACCTCTGCTTATGAACAGTATCACTCTCATTTTCTTAATCTGTCTTGGACAGTGATTTTCCACAGCAGCCTCTGTATTCTGCGCCGGAAGTGCGAAAACACATTTCGGCCAGGATGGGAAAAATGACAGCTTTACTGTTCATAAGTAGGTGTGGGAAAATGGCAATGTTGGAAATCTGGAGTGAAAATATTATAAATTTGCGAACTTCGATGTAGTGAACGCAAAACTGCATAAGACGACGCCATTCTACCACAGTCATTTTATGGAGTATCATTACCAAGTTTTCCACATAGCCATATCAGAACCTCTACTCATGAACAGTGTCACTGTCATTTTTTTAATTTGTCCCAAACACTGATTTCCAACAGCAACCATGCTATTCTATGCTGGAAGTGTGAAAACACATTTCCGCCAGGATGTGAACAATGACAGCTGTATTGTTCACAAGGAGGTGCGACAAAATGCCAATGTCAAAAATCTAGCATGAAAATATTGCAAATTTACAAAGTTATGAGCATGCATAGCAACTGCGCAGCACATGCTCGTAAAACACTCATTTTTTGGATTTTTTCCACCAAATTTGCAACATAGGCTTTTTGAGAGCCCACCTCATGAACACTGGCACTGTCATTTTGTTAACTGATCCCGAAAGGTGATTCCACGCAGTGACTGCAAAATCACCTTTCCGGGCCGATTAATGCCATGACAGTTCAAGAATTCATGAGGAGGGGTCTCAAAAACCCCATGTTGAAAAATTGGTGAAAAAATTCCCAAAAATGCCTGAGATATGCAGTAAAGTTGAAAATACCCTATGTATTACATTATATAGCTTACCGGCATTTCCTCAGTTCGCGGTCAGCTTTGAAGAGTGCAGACGTGTTCCCGGTCCACTGAAGATCATCGCGCCAAGCTCCTAAGGTAAGTATGGGGTGAGGGGGTGGGGAGGCAGGCGTGCAGTGGGTGGGTACGGGTTGGGGTGGGGAGGCAGGGCACGCCGAGGGATGGTTTCTGTTTTCCAGGGTAAAACAAAAAAAAAAAACCTTGATGTCAGGGACCATTTTTTTACTAGACCTCTGGCACACTGGGGTGGGCTCCAGTATGCCAGCAGAGGCTTTCTTGTTCGGGGGCAGCAGTAGCTGATGGGGGATTGGGCACCCCCGTCGGTGAAGGGGCTGGGGCAGGGGTATCATTATGCTGACGGGGATTGGGCACCCCGTCGGCAGGTACAAAAGGGGGGTTACAGAATGCTGATGGGGAGTGGGCTCCCCCATCAGCAACAAAACAAACAGGGGACCACTATAGCTGACAGGGATTGGGCACCCCGTAGGCAGGAACAAAAGTGGGGGGGGCACAGAATGCCGACGGGGATTGGGGCCCCCGTCGGCAACTAAACATAGTGGGGGGATGGTTATATTGTTTGTGAACACGGCGACAAGCCGGCGCCATGTTCACAAACCATCTCAGGGGTTCTACATCCCGCCCTGCAATGACGGGTCACTCCCTCATTGCAGAGGATGGCTGACGCTGCAATGACGAGGCTGCCCCTGATTGCAGTGGCTGATTTTTTTGAAAGTTGTGGCACGCTGGCTGAACTAGTGTCAGTAGCAGTATGCCATGGCATTGGGGGAACTGGGGCAAGCCTTTGCAGGCTGTGGGGGCATTGGCAACAACAGTGCGGTGCCTCCACAACCTGCTTCTGGAGAAACCTGTCGCAACATGTTTCTTGCGCATGCACGCAATCAACATAAAAAAGCTGCTATAAAAGGGATTAGATAATATATGTGTCTTACCAGAGAAGGATCCTCAAGGTGTGTAATCTGTATGCACAGATGCATTATCAAGTGTTATAGGCTATGTAGGCACTGATGTGAACCCCAGAGGCCTGCAAGCACCCCCCTTTTCTCTGAACTGAGACCTCAAATGACTATGTATTTCAAGGTCACATATAAGCTGCATGTCTAAAAGTTCACATGCACATATCGCAATATGCTTTTCACACACTGACCCCTAATACTTCACAAGCACACTGTTCAATATACTTCACACACACACACACACACACACACACACCAACCATACAGCTTACAAATAAAACCTACAGTAATATGCTTTACACTGGCAAAATCAGTATAGCTTGGACATAAACCAATATACTGTACTTCATACAAAAATCAATTCTTTAGTACTTCACACACAATTAATATAGTTTATTAAGAACTATATGCCTACTTCAGATATAGTAATAATGTAAACTAATTCACCGTACTTACGGTAGTACACAAAACAATATTTTTGATATGCAAATCCATTGCTTTTATGCAGATTAAACAAATACAATCTGCAAACAAATCAAATAATTTCCTTTGCGCAGACCAAACCAATGTAGCTTGCACATAAACCAGTATGCTTAACAAAGACCAAATCAATATTTGTGCAAAAAGCAATCTGGTTCACAGCAACCAATCTAATATATTTCAGACATAAAAATACTGTAGATTAGTTGCTGGAACTTTATTCCTCCCTATCTATCCTCCCCCCTTCACATCACCAGACACACTGTGCTTCCTTCCTCTCCAAATACTGTTTTGGGTCCCTCCTTCCATACCTCTGCTCAATCCTTTCTCCCATCCCACTGCCTGCTATTCCCTTTACTCAAGGGATGCCTGCACTTTTTCACTTCCCCACCTGCACTCCTCTGCTGGGCAGTCTGCTTTCCCCTATTGCCTTCCCTCCCTCTGGAACTCCTTCCCCTGAACGCTCTACCCCCCTCCTTTTTAGGCACCAGCTAAAACGTCACCCTACCATCTCCTGCTTCTGCTTACCCTCTATCTGATTGTCTTCTGCATGGCACTACCACCCTTATGGCCTGGCTCTCTCCAGGATCCTGACACTTCCTGTAATTGATGCTTTCCTACAGTTATTTCTATGTTACTTTTCTACCTGCACTAGTCACTTTGCTTGCACATGAATGCTGCTGTGATCCTTTTGGTTCTCCGTTGTCTTTGCATTTTTTTGTCCTCTTAATTTGCACACCATTATGCACTTTACTTTGCACATCTTCATTGATGCTGTGTTGTTGTAATATTGTACTCACTTCCCCTTTCCCTCCAGATTACATCTGGAAATGAGCCTTGGCTCATCAGTGTGCTTTTCCTGGTTACCAATTTTTGAAATAAATAAACATAAACTATTATACTTCATTCACAAACCAATGTGGTTGGAACATAACCAATATGATTTACATGATCCAGCATAATTTTTGTGCAAACAAATAGGTTGGACACAAACTAATATGACTGAAATTCACACCAATACATTCCAAGCACAAACCTATGTACTGTATATCACACGCACAATTATCTTTCAAAAGAACACTACGTTATTCACACAAACCAATATGTCTGATGCATAAACCAATATACTTTATTGGAAACATAAACCATCCTGTTATGACAAGTAACCAACATAGTTTGCATGCAGAAATGCACAACACTTTTATTCTCATTATTTGTTAATGACCTACCTCAGGTGCCAGGCCATAGTAGTGCCACTTTGAATGCTGATGATCTGATAGTTCTAGCTAACGCGAAGCACATCAGGATCATTAACTCACACCTAAAGAATGACTTTTGTAACAAACAATTGTGGCTCCTATCCAACAAGTTAGTCCTTAACCTTAAGAAAATGCAAGCTATGCTCTTTGACCCTTTGGCCAAACTCAGAATGAGCCCTGAGACCCTGATCATCACTGGCCCTGATGGGTCCCTTGTGAGGCTTGCTGACTCCTTCAAATATTTGGGAGTTACCCTTGATCCTCAGCTAGACTTCACCCTGCATATCCGCAATGTGAGCAAAGCAGCAAACAACAAGCTGGGCCTGGCTTAAAAGGCCACACACGCTCTCACAACAACCACACACCTTGCACTGGCTAAAGGAATAATCCTTTCCCACATTCAGTTATGGACTCATAACTTTTACCTATACTATCAAGTCTAGCCAATCCAAATGTGATGTTGCCTACAACAACGTATGTCGTTTCACTCTCACTGCCCCTCATCTTAGTCATCATTGCGACTTAAATAATAAACTTGACTGGCTATCCCCAGGAAATTATCATAATTTTGCTTTAGGCTGTTTTAGTTGATAAAGTAGTCAGAACTGCTACCCCACCAGCCCTGGTGAAACTATTCAAAGCTGTCAGCCCATCACATCTACTTAGGTCCAATGACTCATATGTGTTTCTTGTTCCAAAAACCCATACCTTGATGGGTGACCGGGCCTTTACTGTCTGTGCTCCCAGGCTATGGAACTCTCTCCCAGTGTAGGCTCGCTGTGCCACTTCTCACCATAGTTTTAGAAGGTCCTTATGGGATCACATGAAATCCAGCTCTGCCTGCAATTGTACTTTATTTATTTATTTACGAGATTTACCAGGAAAGCAAAATGAGCTAAAAGCTTGATTCCAGATGTGACTTGGGGGTCGAGACCCAATAACAATACATGGAATATATACAACAGCAGAACATTTAGGGAAGCCAAGACTTGCCTATAAACATTTGATTTAGAGAAAACAGACAGGGGTTCATATATCCATTGTACAGAGCGTGAAGGTCAATATTCATTACTTATACTCTTGTAGTACAACAAGCATAATAATTTGAGAAATTAGTCATAACAGGAACAGCTGGAAGCGAAGTGGGTTCTAAGTAGAGGGTTGCGTTGGTATGTGTTCTGTGCGTGTCTTATGGAGGCTGGCAGTACGTTCCAAATCTGTGGGATTCAGTAACTAAAGGTGGCCTGGCCTTTGGTAGTACACATAAATGGGATGTGCAGCAGTCTGGGTCCGTATTCCTGAGGGAATACGCTGGAGGGGATTATTGGGAGAGTGTAGAGGCCAGATAAGGGGGGAGGGAGTGGGACCAGAATTTGGTAGCGAACCTAACGCAGTTTGTTTGTCTACGATCATGGAGGGACAGCAGGGCAGTGGAACTGTATAGGTTGCAATGGTGTGTGGATTGCGGACAGTCTAGAATGAACCAGCAGAAAGAGTGGAACCTGGTGTCTAGGCTGGCCAGAGTGGACACGGGGGCGATGGAGTAGACTATGTCGCCGTAGTCGAAAACAGGGAGAATCATTTGTTGGACAATGGCGTGCCTGGTTTGTGTAGGGAGGCATTTTTTGTTGCGGAATAGAGCACCTAGTTTGGGAAGTAGTCTCTTGCGTAATGAGTCGATATGAATGGTAAAATCTAGGTGCTGATCTAGCCAGCCGCCTAGATATCTGAAGGAAGTACAATTGTCCAGGGGGGTCCCATCTGAGGTTTCAAAGGGAGGCAGGGGGATTGGCGTGAGAGTCTTTGTTGGGTTCCGAATGTTTGTGATACTGTTTTTTGGGTTTAGGAATAGCTGGTTTGTCCTCAGCCAGCACTGGATAGCATAGAAATACTCCTGGAGTATGGTTGCTACGCTTTGCACGGTGGGACCGGAGGCATACAGGACAGTGTCGTCCGCATACATTTGGATAGATGAGTGGGAACATGCTGATGGGAGGTCGTTTAAAAAAATGGAAAAAAGTAGTGGGCCTAGGACAGATCCTTGTGGGACGCCGGTAGTGACTGGCAGGGGGTCTGAGGTGTGTGAGGCCAGTTTGACGGTTTGTATCCTGTCCGCTAGATAGCATGGAACCAACCAGTGGCTGACTCAGAGATCCCTGCACTGGAGAGTTTTGAGAGGAGTAGTGAATGAGAGATGGTATCAAAAGCCTTTGCTAGGTCTATGAAGACGGCCTGAGGTGACGTGTCCTTTGTCCATGCCCATGAGAATGTCACCAGTGACACATAGTAGGGAGGTGGTGGTGGAGTGGGATTTACGGAATCCTGATTGGAACGGGGTTAAAAAGGAGGTGGCTTCTAGGTAGGGGGTGAGCTGGGACATGACTAGCCATTCCTGTAATTTGGCCAAAATTGGGAGCAGGGAGATTGGTCTATAGTTTTCTAGGGAGGAGGGGTCTCCACCTTTTGTTAGGGGTATGACTGTAGCCATTTTCCAGGCCGGGGGTACCTTGCCCAAAGAGAATGAGAGGTTAAAAAGGGCAGTGAGAGGGGCAGTTATGGCTGGTGCAGACAGGAAGAGCATCTTTGCGTCCAGGGACGTAGGGCACTTGCCTTTGTTTGGGTTTAGGGCCCGTAGTGAGCAGAGTACTTCAGCTTGTGTTACTGGCTGGAAAGAGAATGGTAGGACTGGGGGGTAGGTTTTGGGGGGCATGAGCTATGGGAGGGGCCGGGGGGAGTGGGTTCAGGAGGAGGATAGGAGTTTGGCTGCACAACTGGAGAAATATGTGTTAAAGGCTTCAGCTACACAGATGGGCTCGGAGATGTGAGAGCCCTGGTCTGATAGTATGGGGGATGGGGAATGGTGGGGGGGGAGAGCAGGGATTTGAGTGATTTCCAGAAATCAGTTGGATGGTTAATGTTCTTGCTAAAAGCCGACAGAAAGTATGCCTTTTTTGCTTGTCGGATGGAGTTTGTGCAAGCATTGCGGAGTTTTCTATATGTTGAGAGGGTTGTCTGTGTTCCTGTTCTCTTATAATTTTTCCATGCACGATCTCTGGTGTGGCAATTCCTGATTATGTCAGCTGAGATCCAGGGGAGATGCGCTCCTCTAACTCTTTTTGTCCGTATTGGGGCGTGTCTGTCCCAGATTTTTAGGAAGCTGGTTTTGAAACCTGCATAAACTGCGTCAATGGAGGGAGACTCAGGTATGAAGGACCAATTTTCATGTCCTAAGTCTGACAGAAGAGATGCTAAAATGAGTCAGTTGTAGGACCTGGTGCGCAGAGTCTTTGGGAGAGTGCTGGGGGGCTATGCACTGTCCTAATCAGAAAGATCAGAGTCAGGTAGTAGGCCTGCACTTAGGATCCTGTGGGGGTGGGAGGTGAGAGCCCAATCTAGAAGAGAATGGTTCTGGGTCTTATGGTTTAGTCTTGTGGGATCAGTAATGAGCTGTGTTAGGTTCAGAGCCTTTATTTTGGACTTCAAATGGGCTTTATCTGTACCTAACCAGCTTGTGTTAAAATTGCCGGTGGTGTATAACTCGCCCCCGGCAGCTAAGGACTGAAGGGAGATTAGGTGGGAGAGGATGTCTTCGTGGGGTGTGCAGGGGGGGCAGTATGAACCTGCTACGTAGACAGGGGAGGAGTAGGGGAAGGATAGCTTAATGAGAATAGAGTTTATGTTTGCAGGGGTTGAGGGGGATGTCCACTATGGAGAAGAGGTGGCTGTTTTTGATATACATTGCTGTGCCACCACTGCGCTTTTTTCCAGGTCGATTGTGTCTGATTATAGTGTAGCCTGGTATGAATACTTCCGCATCTGAGTGATGGGGTTTTAGCCAGGTTTCTGAGATGACCAGGATGTCAGGGTGTTGTGTTAGTGCAATAAGTTGTAGTATAGAGATTTTGGATAAAAGGCTGCAGGTGTTTAGGTGTAAGATGCGGAGGCCTTTGGGAAAGGAGAAAGGGGAGTGGGAATTTGTGCGGTTTGGGCCAGGGTTTATCTCTATGTCCCCTGACAGGAGAAGAAGTATGTAGATGAGATGCTTTATTTTTGTCCTAGAGGGGTATGGGTAGGATGTGGAGGACTGGGTGTTTGAGAAAGGTAGGGGGCAGCAACGGGTTGTGGTGTGCAAAACCGCATGCCCCAGGTGAAAGTATGGTGGACAGATGTTGGCACTATTACTTGCATAATGGTTTTGGGCCAGGACGTGAGCAGCTGCATGTGAGGATTCAGTGTGGCATAGCTGGGGGGTAACCCGAGGGGGTAGGGGCAGTGGGGCTTCTGTGATTGGGAGGTGGAGGGGGGTAGGAAGGAGAGAGTGGCCAGAGGGAGAAGAAATAAGGATGACAACAGCAGCATCCCTGCCTAAGATTCCTATATGTAACTGTAGTGTTTAGAGTTGAGCCCTCTGGTGGTGGCAGCTGATAAGCTGCAAATGGAGAAATAGGCTGATAGGTTCTGGCAATCATGTGACCTCAGCCTATAAAAGGAGGAGCTCACCAAGGGCGGTGGTGGGGGTGTTGGGGAGCCAGTGCGCAGCGCCAGCAGGGCAGAAGCTCAGAGCCACAGAGAATCACTGATAGCCTTTTCTGTGGCAGGAGTTTTTGGGATTCAAAAATGGCGACAGAAAAAAACAGCTTTCTTTTCCCTCTGTTGCTTCCAAATTACCTGGGTGCTTCGGGGGTGGGGGTCGGCGAGCAGGAGCATCCAGGGGAGGGCTGGGAAACCCTCACGACCCTGCTCAGTGGCCCAAACGTCTTTGTCTGGGTGCTTTGGGGGTTATGCAGCAGGAGTGTGCCAGGAGGGCTGGGCAACCTCACAACCCATTCAGTGGCCCAAACGTCTTTTGTCTGGGTGTCAGGGGGGTCAGTGAGCAGAAGCATCCAGGGGACGGCTGGGCAATCCTCACAACCCGTTCAGTGGCCCAAACGTCTTTGTCTTTGTACTTAATTCCTTATGTCCTCCCCGACACAAATTGGTGCACATTATTGCTTTTCAGACTGTTCTTTTCTAGAACTATGCTTGAGTAAGCTATAACTTAATTTGTTTTTCATTATTCAATCTTGTTATTTTCTTTATTCCTTTATACCTTTATTGTATTTCCTGCCATTCTTATTGTTAAGCCTTCATATTTTGTCTGTATATTTTTTGTAATCTCCCAGGTCGTACCTGAAAATAAGCATATTTTTGTCTAATGTGCTTACCCGGCCAGCAAAAAGCTAACTAATTAAAAGCACTGCCTGTATGATTTTTGACCTGTGTGGCACTTCAAACATGTGGAATTACCTACCTCATGAGGTTCTGGAATCTAGCACTGTTCAGGCTTTCATAGCAGGACTAGACAGATTCATGAGGCAGTATGGCATTGAGCTTACATACAGTGTATTGAGTAGAGGAAGCATTCTAGCTAAAAGGCTTTGATGTGTGACATTGCTTAAATTGGATAAAGTCACTACTGAGCAGTTGTAGAAATGGTCAAAATGACCCCAAGACAGCACTATGCTACTAATGTAAAAAAGCAATAATAGAAGCAGTAGTCATTGAGCATTCAAGTTCCACTGTGTCCAATAAACCCTATTTTGCAGCATAACAACTTTTTCAGCTCTGCTGTGAAAGCACAAAAAGGGGGAACAGAACCTACTGCACATGGTAAAAAAAACTAAGGATATACAGTCTAATCAAAAAATGTGAAAATAAAAATGTGCCAGGGCACATTGAAAGCACTGTTTGTGTTTTTATCTCAGTAAAAACTAACTGTTATAAACATGGCTCTATCTTAATTTGTGTGGATCCCCACACAAATTAAGAACCTGCTCTTCTTCTCTCTCTGTGCCTGACATTAATGGTAACCCTCTGGAGTCTGTTAGCTCTTTTCACTACTTGAGCATTCACCTTGACCAAAATCTTGATCTAAAGCTGCACATCCAGGAAACTTGTAAATCTGTCAATTGTAAGCTAGGGGCTGCTTACAGGACTAACTACCTGCTTACTCCCCGCCGCTAAACTGGCAATTGCTGAGGAATCCTGTTACCAACCCTCACCACGGTGCTCCCATCCCAACCATGGCCAGCAAAACTGCTCTGCACCAATGGGACACCACCTTCAACAATGTTTGCAGGTATGCGGCTAAAGCACCGCGCCTGAAGCACCATTGTCAGCTATACAAAGACCTGGGCTGGCTATCTCCTCCTCCACCAGGCAATATTACCTCTGCAACCTTTCGGACACCATCATCAGAGCATCAAAGCCAGCTGAGCTCTCAAAACTACTCCAACCAGTTATACCTTCCACGGGACCTTAGATCCTCTGACAAGTCGCTTATTGAATATTCCTCTCCATAGCACAAAAAGGGCTCGGGGAGCCTTCAGTTGTCTTTTGCCCTCACTTTTGGAACTTGCTGCCCCAGGGACTAAAAATGCTCCTTCTCACGATGCATTTAAGCACAATCTCAGAGCTTTTGCCTCTATGGACAAATGTGTTTGTTTTGATCCTCTTGAATCCCATGCTCCTAACCTGTTCTCCTCCTCCCTATTATGTATTATAGGCACTTAGGCTTTTTTATTCTTGGTTGTTTTTGCTTCTATGTTTCATGTTTGTTGATACTGTATAACATTGTTGTTCTGATGCCAATTGTAAAGCCTCTAATTACTGCCTAGTCACTTAGCTTGCCCTCGCTCCTGAGCTGTTTTCCCCACCTTCATTCCTTATCCTGCACCCTGTTCCTGTAACACTACTTCCCAGCCCCGCCTCTCTCCCTTCCCACTTAGCCATTTCTCCAGTACCCCTGTCATTACCCCTCCTTTCCTGCCCCTCCCTCTCCTGCTCTTTGCCGCCACTACCCCCTCTAACCACCCTCCACCCTCTGCTGTCTTTCGGTTCCACCGCCCGGTAACAGGTTGCTACCTTGCACCGCTAATGCCTTAACTTGCCGCCACCCTTCCTACCTTCTTTCACCTTCTGCCCCTCTCCCAGCCAGCTTTCCTCCTTCTTTATTCTTCCCTCTTCTCCCTATGCTCAGTCCTCACCCTCCCTCCTATTTTATCCCGCCTCCCACCAGTTTACGCGGCTCCCTCTCTCTCCTGCCATCTTGTGAGTTCCCACCGACTTGGCACTTGAGTTACTACTCTACCCACCAATGCGTTTTACCGCCTCGCCTCTTGTCCTCCTCCTCTTCTTCTGCTCCGCTGCGCCTACCAGGTGCACTCTATCTCCCTACCCCACTCATTTCCTATCTGTTCCGTGCCCTTCATCCTTTCCCTATAATCTGCCCTTCCCACCCTACCCTTCCCTCCCATTCCTTTAGTTCAAATCCTCCTCACCCTTGCACCTAGTCCCCACACCGCCTCCCCTGCACATCACCTCTCCTCTCTATTTTTACACCCATAGCTTCACTGTCCTGTTCCCCGACTTCTGTCTCTCTTGCCGACTCCTTGTTCCACCGTCCCGGCCACAGGTGGTAACCTTCTCCCGCTAATGCCGCACTTGGCACCTTAACCTCCCTCCTGTCCTCCCCTTTGCTATTCGCCCTACCACCCCTGTCTCCGCCTCTCCTGCCCTACCCTTACACCTGTCCCCACCACCTCTCCCTTAGTTCTCAACAACTGAATACATGTAATTTTATCCTTATTGCTATGCTTGACTACACTGTGTGACTTTGTCCTTGCAAATGTATCCTGCTCTGTGTAATTTCTTATGTATCCTGCAAATGTATCCTGCTTTGTGTAATCTCTTATGTATCACTGTGTTCTGTAACTGTACCTCCCGGTCGTGCCTGAAAATAGTCACTTGTTGGCTAGCGCACTTACCCGGTCAACAAAAACTAAATAAATAAATAAATCTAATGGATGTGTGTGTGGGGGTATGTTCTCTCTGTAGAAGAGCCTCCTTCCTGGGAGAAAATTGATTTAGGACTCAGCAAACCAGCTTAAATTCATATCTGCTCTCCTCCCCCCAATGCAGGCCTCCTTGTATCCAAATAGACCCACTTGATCACATTCCCAGAGGTTAGGGCTGGAATTTGAACCACTAAGGGATTGCCTAGATCTGTTTTGAATGGAGGGCTGGATTTGTGTTTGGAATTGGACAGGGGGTTGTGAAGTAGTCTGGAGGATGCCATTAATGCACCTGAGTATGTGACTAGCCAATCAGGAGCTAGCAGTCTGTGTGGTTATACTCCATTGCAACTTAGGTTTGTCTGCCTCTCTTGCAGGTGAGCAACTGAAGAGCTAGTAAGGGAGTGAAAACCCAGAATTTGGTGCAGGGATACAGAACATGTGATTTCAAGAACTTTTTTTTTAAATACTTTACTGGCTTAATAGTAGTCAGAAAGGCATACGTACAATAATCAATATGATATACTGTAGATAGTCCATGACATTCCATTAACATTTCTGATAATTACTTTTTTCCATGGGACAAGTTATATAAATTTAACTAAGAAACAATATAAACACGACTGGTAAATAATAGAATCAGTACTGCTGCTCAGTTCCATATATCAATATAGATTGTGAAATACCTTCCCTTAGTTCATTGTAATGGTTCTCAACATCATTTTACCACATAATTCCACTAATACAGAGGAGTTTTAACTCATCCTAAATTACTTCCTCACTTATAAACTAAACAGTGTTACTGCACTCTACATTTCTTCTGTACATATCTTCAAATAGGTTAATGATCATTTTGGGAGGATTCATGTTATCCAAAAAGGGGGGATGTAGCTTCTCCATGGGATTTTATGATTTCAAGGTAGGGGAGGTTAACTTCTATTTCTTTCCAGCTGGACTGATACATGTTGTCATTGTCTTTATCCATATCATGGCACAGTTTTTCAAAACATAGTGTTTCTCTGAGTTTATTTCACCACCAGCTCCCACCTCTTCTAGACCTGGAGGTACTCATTCCATTGTATTCCTCCGATGCAGTGGAGCCAGGATGGAGAGGGCTATCCTCCCCCCAGGATGAACAAATACAGAACCCCCCCCAAGATCAGAACTGTGGAGAGTGCCCTAGGGTGATGGGCAGGGCTTCACATAGCCCATCCTCCCATTTTTTATGTTGGTATGCTTGCGCAGCCAACATCTTGCGGTAGTGCATATTTGGAGGCGCAGCCACTGTAGGGCGAATGCAGGGTATGCACCAGTAGGTGCGTCCCTCATTCCCCAATCAGCCTGCATGCCGGCGCCACACCATGCATTCTAATGTGGCGAGCACATCTAAGGAAAGGTCCGCTGCAATGAGAGCTAAGCTCATCACATGCAGCTGACCATTCCTACATGCTTCGCCAGCTGCAAACATGGTGGCACAGTGGCCACTAAACTGCCAACTTCGGGGGTGCCCAATCTCCCCTGTCGGCTTACCCTGCCTAAGTATGGGGCAGATGGGGAACCCACCCCGTCGGCAGAATGTTTCCCTCCACCTTTGTTGTTTATACAACGGGTGCCTAACCTTTGGCATCCGTCCTCCCCTTTTCCCACTTTACTGTGTCGACGGGGAGCCCACTCCCATCTGCATGATGTCCCCTTCTTCTGTGCTGATGGGCTGCCTAACTCTGTCTGCTACTGCACCCCAAAAAAGAAACCACCTGTAAAAAAGAAAATCGTCCTGATGTGTTTTTTTCCACCTGTAAACAGAAAACGGTTCTCGTAGTCTCCCTTCCCACCACCTCACCCACCCACTGCACACCCTGCCTCCTCACCCCTTACTTACCTCCAGAGCTTGGCGCAATGATCTTCGGTGGACCGGAAACACGTCTGCACTCTTCAAAGCTGACTGCGAACTGAGGAAATGCCGGTAAGCTGTATAATGGAATTAATAGGGTTTTTTCAACTTTGATGTATATGTCGGGCATTTTGGGGAAATATTGCACCAAATTTTCAACATGGGGTTTTTGGGAACCCTCCTCATGAATTCTGTCACTGTTATGACGTTAATCAGTCCCGAAAGGTGATTTCACAGTCACTGTGTGGAATCACCTTTAGGGACTGATTAACGCAAGGACAGTGGCAGTGTTCATGAGGTGGGCTCTCAAAAAGCCTATGTTGCAAATTTGGTGGAAAAAATCAAAAAAATAGCTGTTTTACTAGTGTGCATTGCGCAGTTGCTACGCACACTCATAACTTCGCGAATTCACAATATTTTCATGCCAGACTTTCAACATTGTCATTTTTCTACACCTCCTTGTAAACAATACAGCTGTCATTTTTCACATAGGGCCGGTCAGCTCTGGCACCATATTTAAAGAGATAGTGCAATCCGAACTGACCATGCAGTACATGTTAATATCATGGCATGGTTGTGTAGCACACAGCCAGCAGTTGCCATGTTTTGTGCCTGGTTACCAGGGTGCTGGGCTGAAGACCACCCATAGGAGTAAAGTGCAGCACACACTAGTTAGTGCCTTGACCCCTATGGATGCTATTCAGCCCAGAGATGCAGATAACCCCATTGGGTATGCACAGCACTAGCGGACCATTTACATGCCTATTATAGGCTCATCTGAATGCTACCATCATGGCCGAGTGCACTGGGCCAAGTCCTCCTCCCCAGCCCCAATCCCCATCCTTGTAAAACAACTGAATCCCTAGTGGTCCAGTGGTCCCTCCCCAGCCCCGATCCCTGTCTGAATAAAACAAATGGCCTCTCTGGTGATCTAGCAGTCCCTCCCTAGCCCCAATTCCCTCTGTTATACAAAAACAAAAACATTCCTGATAGTTTAGCAGTCCCCTCCCCTTCCCTCCCAGAGCCCCAATCCCAGCTTTTATGAAAAAAAAAAGCATCCCTGGTAATCTAGAGGTCCCCCCTCCCTCACGCAAGATCCCAGCATTTATGAAAAAAAAAAACAGCATCCCTGGTAATCTAGCAGTTACCCCTCCCCAAACTTAATCTCCGATTCCAGCTTTTATAAAAAAAATAAAAAAATCCCCCATCACTAACCTTGACCTGCCTGTATCAATCCAAACCATCCCTGGTGATCTAGTGGACCCACTCACCCTGCAGTAGTGTCCCACCACCTGCTTCCTCTATTCCAACCTCAGGTGATTATAACCTCTCCACTCACAAATCAGGTTATCTGCTGACTAAGCTTTCTTGGAACCTGTACTGTACAGTATACCTTCCAAGAAAGCTCAGTCAGCAGTTAGCCATGGTGGTGAGTGGAGGGCTGTGCCAGTCACCAGACCTCAGGTTGGGATGGAGGGAGTGGGGTGGTGGAACACTACCTGCCAGCATGGGGTGGTCCACTAGACCACCAGGGATGGTGTTTCTTGACTGATACAGGCAGGTCAGGGTTAGGGAAGGGAACTGCTAGACTACCAGGCATACTGTTTTTTTCTTTTTATGAAGGCTGGTATCGGGGATTGGGGCTCAAGAAGGAAAGATCACCAGACTACCAGGGATGCTGTTTTATTATTAATTAGGGCTGGGATCAGGGCTTGGGGGGAACCATTAGTCCACCAGTGATGTTTTTGTTTTTTATAACAAAGGGGATTGAGGCTAGGGAGGGACCACTGGACCACCAAGGTACCCAGCGCTTGACAGTGCATGGTGAGTGTGCAGGGCACCCACCCCCTCTGTGTACTGTTAAGGGCTGGGGTTCAGAAGCATTAAACTGCACTGCACTTGCGGCCATTTAGTGGGTCTGAAATATTTCCAATATCATGCTGCACTGCATATGCATGGGGGCTCCCTCACTTGCATATGCACAGCATGATATTGTGCACCATGGCACTGTCGGGGATGGGCAGGGCATAGGTGGCTTTTGAATATGACCACACCCCCAATGGCCATTGCTATTCCTGGGTAGTGCAGCACAAACCCGGTTTGTGTAACACTAACCTTTTAAAGCCCATAGCTTGTGATTTGAATATGCTTTTAGCCAGTTCCTCAAAAAAGAAAATATCTTTCCATTTGTAGACATTTGCTAATTTGAGGGGTGTGGTATTTATATTCATATGTTTGCCCCACAAATGTTTACTTCCAAAAATATTTAAATACAGCCATGGGATTTCATTTTCTTACATTCTTACTGTTGCTTCTTAGAAATTTTTAATAAAACATCCAAAAAAAAAAAAGAAGATGCACTGCCAATCTTTCTAATCTAAAAAAAATAGTATTTCTTTTGACCCCATTCTTATCATTATCAAATATTATCTCTTGAAACACTGTGGTCAGAATTGGGAAAGATGGTTAATTCCCACACTGTATGCATTGCATAAGACAAATTGTATATATCTGGGTCCAGACATCCTAAACATGTAAAACATCAGGGGGGTAGTTATCAGGGACCATACTGTCCATGGGTTACCACTTCCCTCACTGGAATTTTGTAAATAATGTCCTAATATCTGTAAACCAGGTTTTTGATGGGTAGCCAAACATCATTTGTAAAACATTAATAAAATGAAGCATAGCCATTAATTTTACTTTATTCTACATGCCCTCATAAAGATAACAGCAAATGTCTGTTTGTCCCATTGTTAAGTTTAATGTTTGTTTCTTGGTTATTCATTAATGTAATACCAAGATATTTGATGCTAGTGTAACCCCCTTGTTACCTGGGGTTACTAGAATCCCAGTAAGACCTAGTGGTAGGCAGGGAAGGCAGCTTGTGAGACTCCAGTTAAATGGGTTTCACATTGTCTCACTCTGTTCTCAGTCTCAGCTGAGACTGAGGGTGACATCACCATAGAACTATTGCAGCTGCATGAGCCACAATGGAATCTGCAGCAGGGAGTTGGAGTAGAATGTTGGGAGGTTTTGAACAGTAGTCAGTAGGTCAGTTGGTGTTGGGAGCTTGCTGTGAAAGCAGCACAGCAGCTCTGGTTAGGCTCTTGGAGCCTCAGCCCTGATATAGGGCTACATTTAGGTAAAAGGGTGTGTGTCTTCACCTTAAGAGAGACACAGAAGATAGTTTGTAAAGTGGTGGAGACCGCTGTTTCAGGTCTCAGTGCCCCCTCCCTCCGGGGATGGGGGCAGAAAAGGGTTTCCTGCGTATTCCAGGGGCAACCCCTGGTTCTGCTACTAGTGGAGAAGCTGCCTATTTGTTCCAGAGTTATGGGAAACAAGAAGATTTGTGAATTGCCTGTGGGGCACCTGCAACTGGAGGGTGAGTGTCTGCTCTTTCTAAAGGGCCTATGTTTTTCACCCTGGGACTTGTGTGACATGTGGGGATTGGACTACTGAAATAGTGGGAGGCCTAGAGTAATAGGCTTAGCCAAAAGTAAAAGTATGTTCAAGTCCAGCGCTTATGGGAAGTCAAAGGATATGTAGAGGAGATGTGACATACGTCTACCCAGTAATCTACATTGCCAAGCTTTCAGTAAAAGAGTTGTTTATCTTCCAGAGAAATGGCTGGGTATGGATTGTGGGAGCTGGAGGTGGGAGACCTCCCAATCTTTAGTGACCAGGTCCACCTCTACGGATTTGCTCTGTGGATTTCTACTTTGCCTCATGCACTTGGCCAGTGATGAGGGAAGTACACAGACATGGGATTGGAAGGAAAATTCCCTCTAGGAGTCGAAGGCTCTAAGGTGGTTTGTGGAGCCACAACAGGAAAACTGGTTCATTTCCCAAAATGGACCATGGATCAAGTGGCCAGCGGGGGAGCCGGGCCAGTGGGGAAAACCCAAGTAGTGTACAAGTCGGGCTGTGTACCCAAAGCTGCGTGCAAGTCCAGGCTGTGTGCCTGGTGGGTTCAGAGCCTGAGGGCTGGAAATGTGAAGAAGTGTTCTGTTGTCTCTAATCTGCATTACCAGGAATGTAGCCCCGTGGGGGTCCATCTATGCTTTGTTTATTCAGCTTGGATGTGAATAAAAGTCACACTGTAGAATCCCATTCCTAGTTCTGGACATTATGGTTATTGCTTCCTGTGTTCGAATTTACTTGTGCAGAGTAGCCAAACCTAGGCCCCCTGTGCCGAGCAACCTCATCCTCCCCGAACCCAGTCCACACCAGGTACTGCTGTCAGCTTCAACAGCATGCCACCTGTCGTTTTGCTAAAAGGCAGGGGTGAGGGGTTACACTAGTATAAATTTTAAAATCTTTCTCAAGCCTGGTATAGATACTGTAATTGCTTTGATCTGGATATCTACATTAGGACCGGTTTGTTTTTGTTCAGTCTATAGCCAGATATTGCTGAAACATTTTCCACCTTCTACAAAACGAAAAGTCAATTATTTTTTTGATGTTTTTGATTATCAGCATATCACTGTCTGCAAAGATACTTAGTTTTGTATTTTCAGTCACTACCTTGACTACCTCATTCCTCTGGTTTTGACAAAATGTTTATAAAAAGGGCACCAAACTGAGAATAAATAAAGTTGGTAACAAGGGTATCTTTGTCGTACTCAATTAAGCATGTCATAAGATGGAGTTATGTATAGTAAGAGCTGATCTGGAATTTAAGTGTGGTATTTTTGTATAACACACCAATCAGCGTAATCAGATCTTGTTGAATATTCCAGGCATTTAACACTTTGAATATGTATTTCCTGTCAAGCACATCAAAGACTTTGCTCACATCCATAGCTACTGCAAAGTATTGATTGTTATCTAAAATCTTTTGACTGCTTATGTATTCAAAAATTGCTCAAGTCTTTTTTCATGGAATGAGGGATAGTCCTCCTTTTGTAAACCAATTCTGGTTTTGGTCAACAGAGTTGGGTAATGCTTCCTTTAATCTATTGACTCTAAATTTTGCATATATATATATATTTTATAGTGGTGTGGTAGTGCCACTATAGTTATGGTTGAGCAGTTAAACCTCATATTTTGCACTTTAATATCTTTGCAACCATTGAACAGATTTGCACAAAAGTTTGCAAACACAGTCTTGTGGGATAGATCTCTTGATGTCCCAAGTTTTGTTCTGGTCAGATATGTGAATTCCAAGATGTGGATAGCAAAAAACATAAAAAGTTGCAGGTTTTTGCTCTTTTTTTCATTGCCTTGCACCGAGACAGTTTGGAATTTTAGTCTGAAATTTTCAGGGCAGAAAGGGATTGGCCCCTAGAAGTGCCTTTTGCTTGTTTGATTCCAAAGTTATTAAATTTAAAAAATTCAGGTTCTGAGTATCCTCAGTCAGCACTTCAAAATAGCTGTATGAAGCTTTCATATGGGAACCCTTTTTTGTGAATGTTTTTCTGTGCATCTTTCTGTGTGGCCACCATCTTGTTTTCCATTTTTCCCTAAAAATTCAAATCTGAAAAACCACAAAATTGACATTCTGGAGATCTACCAACATATGTAGCTTCCTTATCTGGATACCCGTAGCCTGATTCTGCACTTAACTGTTGGAAAAATGCCCTTGACATGTTGATTTTTTTTAAGATTGTAAATCTTTTCTTGTGATTTGTGATATGAAAAAAAAAATTCCTTTTTCATATCATGAGTCATGAAAAAGATTTATAATCTTAAAACAAGAACATTTATGATTTCAAGAGCATTTCTCAACAGTTAAGTGTAGAATGCAGCTAACAGTGTCCTGATAAGCAAAATATATGTGTTACTCACTGTCCAGAATGTCATTTTCATGGCTTTTTTCCTTTCTCACAGTGGGAAGATCCTTTTTCATTTGCCCTGGACCAATTTCTTCTAGTGGCACTCCCCACACTCCAGCTGCCATCCCCATTAATTATGATTGCTTCCCTGGTGTCTAGAGGCACCCCCTCCCTCTGATCTATGTCCCCATGAAGTATGTACATTTCTCTGGTGTCTAGTGGCAGTCTCCCCACACTCACTGATTGCTGTCCACATTAATTTTCTGCATTTCCCTGGTGTCTAGTGGCACCTCCCACCCTGCAAGCACTGTTCCAACCTGAAATGAAGAAAATGATCCCTTGATTTTTTTTTTACCTGTAAAAAAAGAAAACGGCCCCTTCCCAATCTGACCCCTCCCACCTCCTGCTCAGCACCCACCACCCCACACACCCCAAGTACACACCTACACACCTTCACTCACCTGAACAAATGCCAAGGTGAAGATCCACCCTCTGATAGAAGGCATGTCTTGCCACTGGAACTGCAGACTTCAATATGAGAAACTAAGGTAAGTGTGGATCAATGTATTTCAATGGGATTTTCAACTTTGCATTACTTAGCCATTTTTTCATATTTTGACCCCGCATTTTCAACATGGCCTTTTTGTGACCCCACCTCATGAACAATGTCAGTGGAATTATGCAGATCTGGCTGGAAAGGCAATGTTGCAGTCACTTGGTGAAATCACCTTTCAAGTGGGATTTGTAACATTTTCACCACCCTTGTTCATGATGTGGGGTCATAAGAATGGTATGTTTAAAATTTGGAGTTAAAATATGTAAGACTGCCAAACTTATGTGCATCCATTGAAATTTTGCTGTGCTCACCCGTAACTCTGGTATTTTTAAATATTTTGACCACAAATTTTCAAGATAGCCATATTGTTACACCATCTCATGAATATGAAAGCTGTCATTTTTCAAATTCTGGCCAGACTCTGTTTTGGCCCCTGTGGCATGGAATGATGTTGTGGTGGTGCAGAATCATGACAATTTAGTTGCAGTTTTCCTAAAATTGTAAGCACAGGTCCCAGAGGGCCCTGCACTTCCACAGGAACATCCACATATGCATCTACGGAGGAATGGAAGCCCAGGGCTAGAGGACCATCTGCTCCCAAAAGCACATAAGGATACAATTGTGCTATCTCAAAAATTATGACTTGATGGGAATGCAAGGACCATAGGGCCCTGTGCTCCCACAGGCAAATAAGAATGCAATTATACTATCTCAAAAATTAAGGAAATTCATTGCAAAAAACTTTGTTAATGCACTAGTTAGGGTTAAAGTGACAAAAGTAGGAAAATGTGGCATTAGGTTTTTCAACTCTAACACCCCACCCTGCAGGCAGCAACAGTCATGGGGTGTGCCTTGGGGTCATCAGCCCCAACACTCACCCCATTTAATGAATAAATAAGCTGACAGGGGTACAGTACAGTAGTAGCCACAGACATGGTCAGATATTTCCAGATATTTTGCAAAATTTCCAAAGAGTTTCTCTCTTCTGCCCCTATTGTGGAAATGCAGAAAGCAGGAGATTTCTCTAGAAATATCACTGAAATTTCAGGAAATATCTGACCATGTCTTTGGCTGTGACTCTATATGAGAATAGGATGAGCATTATGGTTGACAATAGCGCAGTGGTTTAAGGCTCTGATCTGCAAATCTGGAGACCTGGGTTTGAATCCCACAGCCCCCACTTGCATACTGTGTGACACTGAGCAAGTCACTTAACATCCCTGTGCTCCCAGGTTGCACCTGTAAACAAGCTTTCAGCTTAGTGTGTCTCACTTGGTTAAACAATTTGAAAAAAAAGGCACACCCCACACCTGTTGCTGCTTGCAGGGTGTGGGTGTTGTGTTAAGGTTGGAAACCTTAACACCACATTTCCCTGTTTTTGTGCTCTTAAGAAGGCAACCATGAACTGAAACTAGCAGTTCAGATTTTTTAGCAGTGGAGCGCATGCTGCCGAGATGTACCTATCAGGAGCTACAGTTTTGTGACCTCTGGACCTAGAGTGAGAATATTAGACTTACAGTAAAGATATTTCAATATCCTCACTCTAAGTCCAGAGGTCACAAAGATGTCATTGATATTTGGCACCAAACATCCTCACAAGTGTTGGATGAATATAGATGTAGATATATGTATTAAAGGAGTTGTCTAGGAGGACCAGAAGAATGGGCAATTATTTTTCTGGGGTGCCTTGATTAAAGGATCTCTGCCCAAGGAAAAACTTCAGTGACACTACTAAAGTACTAGGGACACAGATTCTAAAACAATAGGTAATGCAAAGCATGTAAGGGAGTCATTAGAGGAGGATGTGAAGTGCTGAGGGGCTGACAGAGTAGCAGGGTGGAGGGGGGCCTCATAAGATGCAATATAAGTGATGGAGTCATCTTTAGGGAAATCCACTGGAGGAGACAGCGTTTCCCAGTGAGCAGCATATTTGCAGTGCTCACCATGCAGCTGGCTGCAGTAAAGGCTCAATTTAGTCTTCTCTGCCAATGAGGATCCAATTTCAGTGAAAAGGATACCAGAGGGATAAGATTCACTGTAGGTAAATGTCTATGGCCCACACTGACTGCATCCCGTTGAGCTAAAGAAGATGAGGCAAGTCCTAGCTGAGCCACTGTCTAAACTCTTAAACAGTTCACTGGAGACAGGGATAGTACCCAAGGATTGAAGGACTGTGAATGTAGGTTCCATGCTCATGAGGGGGATCAGGGATAAACCAGGGAACAACAGATCTGTCAGTCTGTTGTTTATCAGGGGTAGTCTGCTAGATACTGTAATAAAAATACCACCAACAGCTTAATCTAGTTCAATTTCAGTTGGTTACCATCTGTATCTCCCCCCCGCCGGGTTGCCCCTGAAAAAGGAACTTCTAGTCTCAGTGGGACTACCAGGGCAGCAAAACTCAATAAATAATGAGAGAGATGTGGATGAGCTTCCTGGATGCAATTGCACTTCAGGACAAAAGACAATATGGGTTCATGGGAGGGTCATATCATACAAACCTGATACATTTCTGCGACTGAGTGATGAAGTTAGTGGACGAAGAACAAGCAGTAGACATATTGCACTGCACCTTCACTTGGTACTAGGTCTTAATAGAGAACGCAATACAGTGAATGCAATAACGGTAACGGCATAATAGTGCCAACTAAGTCAGCAATGCAGGAAAATGGCAACAGCTGGCAACAGTGAAAACCACCTAAATGGGAAATACAAGAATGTCAGGCACCACCCGCACCCAGGAAAACAGCACAGAACAGAGTGAACAGAACAGCATAAGCAGGTGGGCTCCAGAGACAGTAATGTACTATAACAGACCTGGCTCCCGTAGTCCAGCCCTGCTCCCATCAGTAACAATGCTGAGGAAGTAGCTGTATACATGCACAGTGCAGTAATGGAGTACAGCCTCAGAACTTCACTACTTTGTGAGGGGGGCTTCACCTCCACACTCTCTCACCTGTATATAAGCATCCTCCGACCTGCACCATGATTGCAGCTGTGCTAACATGACCCAGAGCTGTAATGTCTTCATTGCCCAAATGAGTGTCATCCTTTTGCTTTCATTCAAATGCATTCCCTGTTCTTGCAGCACTATTATTAACCCCCACCCATTGACTTCAGTAAATCCTTCAATTCTACCCCACATGGATAGCTAGTGCAAAAGAAGCACAATCTGGAGATTGGGGAAAGAGTCACAAGATAGGTAGGACATTGGTTGAGTGGTAGAAACAGAAGGTGGTAATTAATGGGGAATTCTCTGGGGTCAGCGGTCACTAGAGGTGTGCTACAGGGATTGGTCCTGGGACTCATCATCTTCAACATCTTCATCAGCAGCAGTGGGGTATCGATACAGAGCAAGATATGAATCTTTGCAGAATATACTGTACTACTATTTATGGCCATGAATAGCAAGTATGGGGTTAGAATTATGAAAGAGGATCTGGGTAAATCAGGAAAGTGGTCAGAAGTACAGCAATTAAAATGCAATGCCAAAAAGTGCAAGGTGATGCACATAGAGTAAAAATAGAAAAACAAATACAAAATGGGAAAGGTAGTAGTGAGAAGGACAACAGAGGAGAGGAACTTGGGGATAATAATTTCAGACATTCTGAAGACAAAATTGCAATATAATACAGCAGTGGTAAGGGCAAATAGGATGTTGGGGTACATGGGAAGTCAACTCTTATGTGTAGAGGTTGATGGACCAAAACATGTACACACAAGAAGGGAGAGATTAGACATGACTGAGGCACACAAATGCCTCCATGGGTTAAACTAAGGTGGAGAGCTGTGAATCGTTCAAACTGAGTGGTACAACATGCACCTGGGCAACTCCATGAAGCTGGCATGAGGCAACTTTAAGAGGGATACCAGAAAGTATCTTTGGGGTTGTGAAGGGGTGGGATAAGCTACCAAAAGAGGATGTCTATGCAAAATTGGGGTGGTGGGGGAATTCAAACTTGATTGGGACAGATACATTGGTTTGATAAAAATAATATCAAAATGGGAGCGGGAAAGGAAGAGTGAAGAGCCACTAGGGTTCTTCCATTCCACATTAAACTGTTAGGACTGGGCAGACACCAAGGGCCACTTAGTCTTCTTCTGCCACCAACTTCTATGATTCTAGCATTAAGTGTGGCTCAGATGTAGATTCAGCCACCCCACTCCACCCCCCCCCCACAAGACAGGTCTACTCAGATCACTTTATATCATCTGGGTTAATGTCCCACAGGCCTGGGCACAGAATCAGAGCTGGGTCACAGCAGTTTTGCTAGACCTTAGTTGTAATAGAAATAATACAGCAGGAAAATATTACATTGCAATACATCTATGATTCTCCTTAATAGCTGAGACAGAGTTATTATTTGAAAATGGATTTCAAAGTTTAATTTTCAGAAGAAACATATAGTCCTCAGGCATTGCATTCCTATTCACTATATAATGGATTTTACTCAATTAGATCTGATGAGAGTTACACATTTCTACATGCAGACAATCTGTCTCCTATCTCCAAATATCTTTAAGATGACCAATTATTATTTGATATATGTCACCCCGGTGCCTCTATAAGCTGAATTCTTATAGAGCATCACAAATCAAGATAATGACATCTCTATTAGCTGTGCCACAGGAAATTTCTATAAAACAATAATAAATTATTATGGCAGATCAAATTGAATCAATGGAGGGGACAAAGCTGCAATTTATATATCTATAATAATCTTTTGAATATTTTAAATGCAAATCCTTTTGTACTACAGAATCAATTTGTTTCATGAAAGTACTATAGAGCCAGACAATATATCTTTACAATAGAGTTTCCCCTCTTCCTGTCACAGTGTTGCTGTGACGTAATGAATGTCAAGGCATAGGCACATTGGTTTCCAGCTGAAAATGTTGATGATAAATTTGATATGAATATGGTGGCATTTGCTAGTCTGTCTCAAAGACTCTTATCCTCTCCTCAGGCCTGCAAATGCCCTTTACATGCTGGTCCTGATGCTGTGGTTGCTGTACCCATGAACTTCAACTCATTGGACCCATAAGGGACTACATTAGGTGCCAATCTGGTTTGTAGCAGAAGCCTTCTTTATTCAGCTTCTGTACATGGAACCACAGCAACACCATGAGGAATTGCCTCACACTGTGGTTTCCAGTGTTCCTGCCATTAAAAGTGAAGCAATTCAATATAACAGTTTTCTACTTGTTAAGAGTAGCAGCAGTTAGAAGTGTGAGCCCCATGCTTACAGTAAATGTACTTCATATCACCCCCAGGAAATGAAGTTGAGGAACAATCAAACAAATAAAAAAAAAAACATTAAAATTATAAACATTTCATAGCAGAGAAATATTAGAACATTTCTCTAAGCAAAGTTATATAGGCCTACAAGGACTCCAATGCCAGGAAGGGAAGGTGATGGAAAATGTTTACAGTGGTGGACAGCTAAAGTAAAACCAAGCAATAAGATACCATAGCAACCTAGAACTTGGCCAGAGCAGTACATGTCATAGCACTGGGAGAGGAAAAGGGGGAATGGAGGGACAACTGCTGCAGAGTATAGAGAACAATGATGGAATGGATAAGTATATTCTGGCAATAGACAAACATATTGCATTAAATAGTTAAAAAAAACATCATACAAGACATACTGTATAGAGACATATTTTATTTATTTTATTTATTCATTGAACATTTTGGATTTACAACCTTTGAGTCAGAGACTCATTTCCAAAGGCTCCACATCATTATACAATTATATAGCAAATAGGACAACTTAACAATTAAGTAAGCAGAAGAATTACAGAAGATAAACATAAGGAGTCAGGTGCATACTTTACCAAGTCGGGCCTGGTAGCATCAAGTATTACTAGGTGGAAGTGGGATAGATAATATAGTAGGAGTTATAACAGGACTGGTACTAGTGAGGGGAAGCAGGAGGAGAATCTATTGTTGGGGTGAAAGAGATGGGTCTAACTGCAGTCACAGCCATTGGTGGTTTGAAGGTGATCCTTAAGGAAGGTTTTAAAGTGGCCGAGCTTGGGTTCAGAGGTAATGGGGCAAAGAGTGGCATTCATCTAGAGTGAGGCTCTGTAGGCAAAAGTACGCTGCCCAAGAGAGGCTCTGAAGCAGGGGACAAAAAGTGGGGATTTAGTGGAGCTGCAGGCATTTTTTATTGGGGGGGCTGGTGACAGGAGTGGAGAGAGCCCAGGGGTGGAAAGCCCAGTAGAGATCTTTTTAGCCATGAGGCAGGTGTGGCATTTGAGTCAGTTGTCGAGGCTGAGCCAACTAGACTGCTGTTAGAAGGAACATGTGTGTGGGTGGTGCGGTAACATCCTAGTACAAGGTGGCAGGCTTTGTTGAGGGTAGCTCTGACTCTCTGGAGGGATGTGTTGTCAGATGCACTATATCTGTCAGAAATAAAGCAATTCAGACACATTAGAAGAAACAATATCTTATCTCCACCCATGCCGGCAACTCGGGTTCGGGAATGGACCCAGGGAGCCATGGGTCAGCAGGGGGAGGATAGGATCAAGCATCTGGAGGGACTGCTCTCCTATCCTGGGGTGGGTATGGGGAACGCATCACTCAGCAGCAGCCCTCAGTGGAGACTGGAGGCACTGCCTGAGCGACATAGTGAAGGGGACTCAGAAAAGCAGAAATACCACCTGGTGGCCGCCGGATGATGGCTCCCTATCCCTCGATGCTTCTGATGCCCTCTGTGAGCCATCTTCCTCAGTAGCATCCCCTGGGCCCTATTGAGGAGTGTGCTGGAACCCCCTCCTGGTGCCTTCCCCCTCGGAGGAGGGGGGGATCCACCCGGCGAAGGGTTACTTCTGGGATATCCCAGGGGATGGCTGCGATTTGAGGATAGAGAGAGCTCAGGCAGGGAAAGCGGAGATTGAGAAGGACCTGTTGGAGCCTGAAGGAGTGGGGGTAACTATGTGAGTGGAGGGGCAGAAATAGATAAAGAAGAAACAATATCTTCAGTGCAATAGTATTGAAGTAAGGAATACCCTAGAAAGGCATTGGCAAAAAAACAATGTCAGAGACATGCCAAATTAGGCATGCCCAAATAATGCAAGTCATAATGGTAAACATATATATATATATACAGTTTTTGTTGACTGGGAGGAGAACTAGACTATACTGTCTATGTTCAGTCTCATCTCAGAGTTGGGTGGTGGCTTATACCAATGCAAACCAACTAAAATTGAACCAGGTTAAGCTGTAGGTGGTATTTTAGTGAATGGGAAATATTAAGCCAGGACACTGAGGGAATTTCTGTATTTCATTTGAAAAATTCATAACATGGCATCATTAATGTAATGACTGAGCAACTACTAGAAAAAGGCAAACAGGACCCCAATGTGATGTCTCATCTAAGGACAGCACACCCCAATAGTACAGCATTCCCTTTAGTGCTGCACTTTGTGCCAGCATTTTCAGTTGCCCAATCCCAGTAAAGGACTAGAACCCACAACCTTCTGGCCCAGAGGTAAATGTGCAACCAAATGAGCCATCTTCACACTATATGCATATGCTATGAAGCTGGAGGGGGGCAGATTCAGGAGAAATGTGAGGAAGTACTTTTTCACAGAAAGAGTGGTGGATTCCTGAAACAGCCTTCCAGCAGATGTGGTGGAGGTGAAAACAGTTGTGGGCTTCAGGAAAGCATGGGATAGGCACAAGGGAATCATAGGTGAAAGAAAGTGGGGGAGGTAGAATGGACAGGGATCAAGCAGAATCTAAATTGATAGTGTAGGTAGGGAAAAATGGGCAGATTTGGTGGGCCATGTGGTCCTTATCTGCCAGCAAATTCTGTTTCTATGTACGTTTATACAGGCAAATCACTATGAAAGAACTACTGCTGGATCAGATTTAAGCAGGAATGAATGTTGCCAAAACATATCACAAACAATCTGCAAAGGCTGAAAACAAGAAAGCAGAACCCCTGCACTGGCTCAGAACACCAAAAATGCAGAAATCACTCCAATATGGAGATAAAAATAAACATCTTTATTTAATTATAATATAAATACATAGTGCATAGTCTCCTGGAAGGAAAATGTCCTGGGATAAAAAAACAAACTCCCCAACAGCTGTTTTATACCCTGTGGGTGTTCTATCAGGGTGAAGTTCACTATGCAATAGGACTACTATTTTTACAAACATTTAACAATGCTCATCAATGAATTCATTAAAATATTTCACAGATCACTCGTGTACTTTCTATCACGTAATAAATTGAAAACATATATCAATTACATATAAACTACACAACCTAATTATAAATACCATAAAGATAGCATTCAAAATACAAACATCAGCAGGAATATATTAAGTCTCCCCAGGAAGGTGTTAAACATTATTAAAAGACACCCATTTTATGTAAGGTAGTCCTTAGGTTCACTTTATGTGCTCAACCATTTGGAATCAATGTCCATGGTAACCAGTTGATTGACAAGTTCTCTTCATCTCTCTTAATGGATCTTGTATCAGGATCGCACCATGGTAACAGACAACGCAGACATGGGAAATGAAAAGGTGAAATTAGGACCGAGAGAGGGTGACCTCAATGACCTACTTTTAAGCAGAGAGGCAAGGTAGATGTGCATATTAATTGCATTAAACAGCCCAGGTCTTAATGGTGAAACCATTTCTGAAATAATAAGACCTTGAGCATTTTTGCATTTCTCTGTATATATGTGAGTCTCATTGTATGTTTGTGTGTTTTTTAAGATTGCGGTTCCATTCCATGGTGATGAAGCTGCTACAATTGTTATCATTACACAGCAGAACTTTGGCTTCCCAGCAATGTTGTTTGTTGCCATGGTGCGATACTGCATAACAAGATCCATTAAAGAGATAAAGAAAACTTGTCAATCAACTGGTTACCATGGACATTGATTGCAGAAGTAAAAGGACATAAGTCCCAATGATTGAGAATAAAAAGTCAACCAAATGGGTGTCTTTTAATAATGTTTAACACCTTTCTGGGGAGCGTTAATATTTTCCTGCTGATGTTAGTATTTTGAATGTTATCATTATGGTATTTATAATTAGGTCATGTAGTTTATACGTAATTGATATATGACAAATTTATTATATGACACAAAGTGCTTGAGTGATCTGTGAAATATTTTAATGAATTCATTGATGAGCATTGTTAAATGTTTGTAAAAATAGTAGCCCTATTGCATAGTGAACTTCACCCTGATAGAACACCCGCAGGGGTGTAAAACAGGTGTTGGGGAGTTTGTTTTTTTACCAAAGGGCATTTTCCTTCCAGGAGACTATGCCCTATGGTTTTATATTATAATCAAATAAAGATGTTTATTTTTATCTCCATATTGAAGTGATTTCTGCCTTTTTGGTGTTATAAGCCAGTGTGGGGGTTCTGCTTTCTTGTTACTTCTTTTTCACCCCTCAATGCATGGCTTAGTATTCGGGCAGTTTATTTTGCTCCTTTCTAAAGGCTGAAAACAGCAGACACAGAAATTCAGTACAGTGGTTAGTACATTATGATATTAGGGTAGGCATGACTGCATTGATTCAACATAGATAGGGAGCATTACCCTAGGGATGAAAAGCACAGCATCACATATACTCTGAGTCCAAAGCATAAAAAATCAAGACATAAATAACTTTTCCAGTCAGTGAGAATTGTACAGTCCCAACCAGCAGCATATTCATGTTTGCTGCCGGCTGGTAAATCGCAGATCATATCACGTTATGGTGCAGTGCAATTAATATACTTGTAGGATCTTTGTCTTCCTACTGTTCTGTCAATAGTTTGCCGTGGCACCTGTGATAAGTTCTGCTGGTCTGGCATAGAGAGTCAAGGAATATTCCACTGGTCTGAACTGTATAGCCTGAACAAGTTCTTGACATTTAGGAGTAAGATCAGTAAGCAATAATACCGGACAGGGTGAGCGGTATTGGGAAATACTGGACCACCGAAGGGGCATAATGAGGCCCAACACCACAGGTGGAGGGCCTTATAGCCCCTGGAAGGTCTAGTATTTCCCAATACTGTCCACCCTGGAGGGTATTATTGCACTTAGAAAATGGTCACTGTAAAAAAAGTTTGATAAAATGGCTCATAAATAATTTTGAATAAGTTTTGTAATTAAATAGTTCCTCCACCTTCATTAGAAGAATGTTCTTTTGTCCTACTACAGACCCCAAAGTTAGAAAGTTGGTTGTATGCAGTTACCACCACACACACAGCAGATATTTTTTTGGGGTGGACCCCCTCCCCTGTCGTTGTCGTCATGCAAGAGTTTTATTCATTTTAGGCATCATTTGTTTCATTTGAGATGCTATCTGTTTCTGTTGAGCTGCCTTTTTTTATAACACTGAGGCCAGGAGATGTTGCCAGTCGGGAGAAGGAAACACATTTGGGAGCATGAGATTGGTCACGAGTCAGTGTTCAGCCTGCATTTTTTTAAAAGTTTCCCAGTCCTTGCTGCCTGCTGTGACTATGGGGGATCGAGTTATTTCTGTTTTCTTTTTGTCTTTATTTTTGTTTCTGGTCCTCTCTGCCTTCAGTGAGGACCAGGAGTGTGAAGAGGAGTGACCTTTTCATGAGTGAACCTGTGCTGAGATACTGCATTGGAGGAGCAAAACTAAAGCACAGTGGAACAGAACCTTTAGGTACAGTTGACTACAGTAGGGATACTTACATCAGGAAATGTGCTAGGAGTATATTAGGGGATTGCTATGCTGTGGCAATGTTTCCTTTCTTTCTTTTTTTTTTAATAGTTGGGGACAACCGCAATGGCACAGAGCAGTGGTGAAGGACTACAGCAGAAAACTGGCATGCCCGGACATTCGCTCAGTAAGCAAGCAGAAAAAAAGTTTGGTTTTATTTCTATTTGTGATTAGGGTTGAACATTAGGGCATGGGATGCTGTTTTTGTAGATTTTGGCGACTGCCATTACTTTTGTTGTACATTTTGAGGGGAGTGGATGTCTGCTCACTCGCTATGTGAGCTAAAAAAATGGCAGCGATTTGAAATTTCCCGGGGTGGTTTGAGCCAATGAGGAAGCAGGGTGGGCACCAGGTTATCTGAGAGGGTGTTGAGCCAGTTGGGCTGGGATTTTTTATTTGGTGGGCATCTGTTGAAAGTTAAAGTACCCCTGTGGAATGGGTACCAACCAAACAGATGCCTCCAAATAAAAAGCCCATTTTCTAATCCAAAGCAATCTAGGCTGCCCTGACAATATGGTGGTGGAGCTACCACTCATAACACCAGCAACCCAGGTCTGGGAACAAACCCAGGTCATTGGAGGCCAGCTGGCAGAAGGAGGATTGAGCATCCCAGTGGATGCTCCCCACTGGGGAGGGAGTGCAGTCAGCTCCAATGTTATGCTGCCATCTAAGTGACCTTAGGTAGCAGTGCATACAGAGCGGCATACTGGTACAGATGTGTGAAATCGGACAACTTTGCTTCACAAAGCTACTTCATGAAGTTCTCCAACTTAGCAACTTTATGGGACGTCACAAAGTTGCAAAAACAGGAACTTAGCATGTGAAATTGGAAAATTCTCAGGTGGTAGTGTACGAGGTTCAGGCACACTGAACTCCATCAAAAAACATTCCAGGCAAAGCTGCAGGTAAAGTTCTTTCAGGGATAGAGCAATTTTGTGAAGTGCTCACAAAGGCAGTCAGTGACTTTCAAGGAACTTCATTACTGATGTAATACTTCACTTCATCTCTACTTACTGGTTGGGGGGTATGCTGGTTGTGACACACTCTGCATGTGCAAGTACAGGAGAATGCATGCATTGAATGTTAGCATCCAATGGTATTAGTAAATCCCCAGCTCTTGCAAGATGATGATTTGGTTCCCACAGGCCCTGCACCAACAATGAGATCATTCTCCAAATTTTTTTTTTTAGACTCTGTATTTCATCCATATCACTGCCCCTACTCACCACTCAATGAAACTTCCTCTATTACTGCGTGATTCTTCTTCTCCCTGGGGTCTGCCCCTAGAGTACCTGGTGCCACATAGACCCTATGATGCCCGGATTACCTCCCCCCCGTGTGGGGTGAGGAGAGACCCTAACTCCCCAATTCTAGATTTGTGGACCTGTACAGCAGAGTTTGCCCTGACGATCCAAAGGCGCGCAGTGAGGAGTCATCACCTAGGTGAGACAGGGGAGTTTTCCCTTTTTACTCTTCCCTTGACGTCGGCGTGCAATGAGGGCCAATGAGCGAGGAGATGTGGTGAGATGCACCTCCTGCTCTGCCCCTCTGCTGACATCTGTCCCGTTCCCATACTGCTACCTCCCTCTACCGCACCTACCACACGAGCTCCCCCAGGAGGCGGTATCATGGTGGGAGCTTGCAGGTTGTCCCCCCCCAGAGGAGGAGAGCAGCCGATGGGTGCTCTATCCTTCTCTTCTCTGGCTGAAGGCGTCCAGCACCTCAGTCCTCAGCGCCATCAGGCTGGCATTCTCCAAATTTTGATCCTGGCATGGGACAGGAGTTGGGGAGCCTTGCACTCCCTGCCATGGGGAAGTCAGAGTTAGAGATGCAGTGAATTTAAAATCCACCTGCAAAGTGAGCGTGAAGTGGCCACTTCACGTTGGCACTTCACTACGCGGAGTGCCCAATAGGAAAGGCTCACTTTGCCTTGCAGTTACTTCAACGTTCCGGCTTAAACGCGAAGTAAGGTGGAGTGACAACAATATTGGCAGCATCCCACTCACACAGTCACCAGAATGAATGTGCATCTCCAAAATGCTACTGTCTTGTGTCCAGAAAACTCCCCAGTGCTGATGAAGTGAAATGAGACTGTAACAAGAAATGCAAAGTGTCCCAGATTTAGTGGCGCACTCAGTCATGCGCGCAGTGGTCAGGTCACACACAGAGTCACCAGAATTAATGTGCATCCCCAAAATGCAACTGTCTTGTGTCCAGAAAATTTCCCAGTACTGACAAAGTGAAATGAGAGCATAACAAGAAATGCAGTCTCCCAGAATTAATGGTGCCATGCAAATGAACAGACAGATTAAGATTGCACTGCACACTCAAGGGATTCATACAAAAAGGCACAACAGCACCTAACCAGTGCTCACAAGTCACAAATCCAAATCTGGAAAGGAATAAATGTTGCCAGTTGGGGGATTAGTGCATGACAGTAACAATCCAGTACCAGTAAAGATACCACAAAGCAGTATAAAAATTAATGCAAGTGTGGTGGAGAGCAGGTTCACACTGATGCAATTACTCTGTAGCACAATAAAAGGTGTCTGATTTAATGGCATGCATCTCACACACACACTCACACGCACACTCAAGTAATGCGTAGCAAATTGAAAACCTTTAGTAATATAACCAAATGTTTTAAACAGACAAATTGTACGCTGCTGCATCGCAGCAATCAGCAAAAAAATGTCAAGAATTACTGAAAATATTACTGTGTGTACATTAACACAGTTATACATGAAAAATATAACCAAAACAGAAAGACTGCCTTTTTCTCCCAGTTAATCTACCTACACCACAAATATGCCCCAACTCCAAAGCACACTTCACAGTACACAGACTGATTGTTCTAAATTAACATTCAAAATCCACACACAATAAGCACTCAATGATATGAGCACAGAAGGGTTTCCTACAATCGATGTACTAAATTTTGAGCAAAAAAGATTACTCAAAAAGGCATTTTAAACAGCTTTTAAAGGTTCTGAATTGCATAGCTCTGAGAGCAAACTGTCTCCAGCTACCACTGCACACCACACACACACACACACACACACACTACCCAGGCCAGAACTGAGGCAGTGCCAAACAATCTAGCACCCATGTGACCTGCAATCCCATTAATAACTGCAGAATTTCATTTGGAGCTCAATTACAGGGCAAAGTGAGGCGAATTACATTGATTTCAATGTACTTCACCTTAAAATCAGTGGAGAAGTGGTTTGGGGAAGGCAGAATAATGCAAAGTTATTGGTTTCAATGGACTTTGCGTTCCTCATTATGAAGCAAAGTTCTCTACTTCACACTGTGGAGTTCTCCACGGATTCCATGGTACTCAGTGAATCACTTCACTGAGCAAATTATGGTCACTTCGCCCACCACTACTTACAGTACTGTAGCTCACATGCTCTACGGGTTGGAATGTGGATGCTTAAGGCTGTACTTCCCCGATGAGCTGTAGCACAAAACTCCCTGACAAAAAAGCTTATTAATGAGTACAATGGTGGGGTGGTGAAGCCTGGAGAGATGCTACAAAACATGCTTACAATACATCCAAGTAACTAGTAAAAAATTTATGTTGTGATTCGAGACGTGATCATGAATCATGATTTGTGACTGCATTTGAGACCGTGATGATGAAGAACGTGATTCGGTGTCAATGGTGTTTGATAACCAATATGGAACAGTATTGGGAACGTGAATGCCTATGCCTGTACTTCCCCAATGAGCTGTAGCACAAACTTCCCGACTTAAAAATGCTCATTAATGAGTACAATGGTGGGGTGGTGAAGCCTGGAGAGATACTACAAAACATGCTTACAAAATATCCAAGCAACTGGTAAAAAAAATGAATGTTGTGATTTGTGACGTGATCGTGAATCGTGATTTGTGACTGCATTTGTGACTGTGATGATGAAAAACATGATTTGTATCACGAGTGACTCGTGATGATGGTCCTGACTTAAAAACACATAGTAATGAGTACAATGTTCATACAGAATTATGCACCACACCTGTCCAGTACTCTAAAGGGAAATCAAAGAAACAACTGTGACTTAAGTTACAGATGTAGATTAGGCCCTAAAGAGATGCAAATGCACAGACAGATTAAGATTGCACTGCACACTGAAGAGATGCAGATGCAAAGGCACAACACCTAACCAGTGCTCATCATCAGAAATTCAAATCTGGAAAGAAAACCTTTGCTGGTTGGGGCAGTGGGCGGAGCTGCGGGGCAGTGTACTGCACTGCTGCAGTAACAGTCACTAGTACTAGTACCAGTAAAGATACCACAAAGAAGTACAAAAATCACACAGCTGCAGTGGATAGCAGGTTCACATTGCTGAAATTATTATGTGGCACAATAAAAGGTGTCTGATTTGATGACATGCGTCACACACATACTCACACACACACTATTTAATGCGTAGCAAATTGAAAACTTCAGTAATATAACCACATATTTTAAACAAACTAAAATTATGCACTGCTGCATCACAACAATCAACAAAAAAATTGCAAGAATTATTGAAAATATTACTGTGTGTACATTAACACAGTTATACAAGAAAAATATCACCAAAACGGAAAGCACTGTTTTTTCTCCAAGTTAATCTACCTACACCACAGATGCACCCCTCCCCAAAGCATACTTCCACTGTCTCTCAGTACACAGACTGAAAGTTGTATATTAACATTCAAAATCCACACACAAACAATAAATACTCGATGATATGAGCACAGGAGGGTTTCCTATCATCGATGAGCTAAAATGTCAGCAAAAAAAAAAGACTCAAAAAGGCTTTTTTAACAGCTTTTAGAAGGTTTGAATCACAGAGAGCTCTCAGAGCAGATTGTCTCCTACAGCTTCCTGCACACACTACCCCAAACTGAGGCTGTAGAGGAAAATCTAGAGCCCATGTAACTTGAAATCCCATGAATCACTGCAAAATGTGCTTTTGGAGCTTAAAAACAAGATTAAGTGAGGCGTAGTATATTGTTTTCAATGTACTTCGCCTTAAGAATTGGTGGAGTTGTGGTTTGGGAAGGCAGAATAACGCGAAGTCATTGTTTTCAATGGACATCGTGTTACCCATTATAAAGCGAAGTACTCTGTTCAAGGCTATGGAACACTCCACTAATCTCGGCTTTCACTTGCTAATCACTCAGGAGGAATTAAATACTTCGCCCATCTCTAGTCAGAGTGGATGGTAGTTCCTGAGAAGCAGCTGGCCCAGTGGCACTGAAGGTTGAGGCTCTGACACCACACTTTGTTCCACACCAGCAATCTGGGTTCAAGTACGGTGCTGGGGGTCAGCCGGGAGAAGGTTATTGAGCTGCTGGCTGGCAGCACTCATCCTCAGGATTGGTTCATGTAAGGCAACACAAGTTCAATATACTCTTCCCCCCAGTGTGCCAACACACTCCTCCAGCCCCCCACCAGCACCCAGATAAAATTCGACCTGTAATAAAGAAAAAGGTCACCCAGTATAGAATATCTGCTATATTCAGTGTCCATCTCAGTAATGGCTCTTGAGCACAAATGAATGGTGATTTCTTTGTTCCTAGTAACACCTGATTGGCTGAATCCCACATAGTGGTGACACTTGGTTGGGGGGAGACAGGAAGAAATGTTTTTTGGCACATGGGGAGAAAGGGTATATTGATCTTACATTGTCTTACACTTACTAGTTTAAATTCACATAGGCCTGGGGATAAGAGGGTGTCAGCAAGGGATGGGAGGGGATAATATGCTGATAACTTTTTTGGAGGTGGGTGGGGGTGATATGTTTTTAGGTTTCTGACCTATGTCAAACAGAGCTCCTCAGCTTGAAAAAAATCCATCGAACTGGTATGAGAAGCGCACTCTATATCTATTTCTCCACTACAATCTCGAGTGGAAAATGTTCACATGATTGTATAAGTGGTATTGTAAACCATGTGAGAATATATCAATAATTCTTTTGATATTGTATTTGAATTTCAGGATTTAAAATGTTTTTGAGCACAGTTTGGCAGTGGTCCCTGAAAGAGAGTGAAATTTAAACTTTGCCAAGGAAGAGCAGCTCTCCATTGTTTGAGAAGGTTTGTGGGAAGTGTCAGTTTTACCATAACTTTGCCTGACCTTTGCAAAGAATGAAGTTTGTCACTTCACTAAATCATTGCTGGCAAAGATTTACATTGCACAATCTCTAATGTTGACATAATCTGTAGTGGCATCATACACTGGTACCCAGAGATATACCCCAGTACAATATAGTTAACTGTATCTGGATATTTCACTAGAAATCCCTAATTTCAACAGAATTTCTTGTAATATACAATATATGGACATATCTCAAGATTTATAGGGACACACAGTATCTCTTGCCAGCACTGTAAGTCTAGCCCTTTACCAGCAAGTGCTGATTTTTGAGTGGTGGATAGGTCTAGCCCTAACCCATGTCTGAATGGCCAGAAAGTTCTTCAGTCTCTGGTCATGTCACAGTGTAGTGAGATGATGCATACAGGGAAGAAAGCATCAGACAAATCAAAGTGTTAGTGGTACTAAAGGCACCAAAGAAGGCCTCTATGAAATAATTATGTGGCCAGATAGAAGGCTAACAGGCTTCCCTTGGCATTGAAAAGGGAAATGTCTTGGGGGATGGAGTCTAAGACACAGCATCAATCAATTGTAGTGAGAAAGAAAAAAAATGTTCCACTCTAGGGAATCAAAATCAGGCCCCCTACCATCTACTGTTTGGTGTACTGTAGCTGTATGGCTGTTCCAGGCTTCCTACACAGGAAATGTATGGTGTGGCAAAGGACATCCAGTACTGAGTGCAGACTCCCCCACATACATACACACACATTTGCCATGAATTTTCTTAATGAACAGCCTGTCTATATGTTGTAATGTTTCCCAAGTTGTAGTTAAACCTCAAAATCTGAGCTGGAACTTTTCAAGTTATTAGCAGTATAGAATATCAAACCTTGCTGAAGGTATATCATTAAGATCAGAAATGACATCCAACAGTTTCAGTCACATTACATATATTGTAGTAAGAAATAAATAATGATCCACTCTAGGGGTCAAACCAAGGCCCTCTACACTCTACTGTCTGGTAGACTGTAGCACTACTGTTGTAGTGAGCTTCCTAGACAGAAGATTCATACGGTAGCAAAGGACATCCAGCACTGAGTGTAGAACCCCACCACCAAAGTTACAGTTAAATTCCACAATGAATAGTTTGTCTATTTGAAGTAATGTTTCCTAGGTTGCATTTAAACCTCAAAGTCAGCGTTGGAACTTTTCAAGTTATCAGCACTATAGAATATCAAACCTTGCTAAATATCTATGCATAATATCAGCAATAACATCTAACAGTTTATTTCATACTACATAAATTGTCATGAGAAAGAAAAAAAATGTTCCACTCTGGTTCGTGAGAGAGAAAAAATGTTCCACTCTGGGGACTGAACCCAGGACCCCAACTCTCTACTGCTTGGTAACCTGTAGTCTTACCACTGTAGTAAGCTTCCTATACAGGAAAAGCATGCTGTGGTAAAGGACATCCAGCAGTGAGTGCAGATTCTCCCTCCCTACACAGCTGTGGTGGATGTTCATAATTAACAATCTATCTATTTCAGGTAGTATTCCTTAAGTTGCATTTACACCTCAGTGTCTTAGCTGGAACTTTTCAAGTTATCAGCAATATAGAACTTCAAATATTTATCACTATCATCAGCAATGACATCTAACAATTTCTCCAATACTACATAAATTGTAGTGAGAATGAAAAAAAAATGTTTCATCCTGGGGGTCAAGCCCAGGACCTTTATCTTCAACTGCTTGATACCCTGTAACTCTACCACCATACTAAGCTTCCTATACAGTAGATATATGCAGTTGCAAATGATATCAAACAGTGAGTGTAGACAACCCCTTAAATAGTTGCAGTGTATGTTTATAATTAACAGTCAGTCTATTGGAAGTAGTGTTTACCAAGTTACAAGTTTAAACATCAAAGTCTGAGCTAGATCTTTTCAAGATATCACCAATATAGAACTTCAGACCTTGCTGGATGTCTATCACTATTAACAGCAATGACATCTAGAAATTTCTTTCATGCAACAAAATTGTAGTGAAAATGTTCCACTCTGGCGATTGAACCCAGGCCCCCTTCAGTGCCATGTGAAAACAGCTAAAGTAAATACAGTGACCACCAAAAACAGCTAATACAAACAGTCCTACACCTTTGTGGGGCTTTCCACACCCTCTTCTTATATATACCAACTCCAGGGGGGACACCTCGGGAGAGAGGGAATTTTCATTTGCTGTATTTGACCTACCTGTTTTTACTTAGCTGTTTTCACTGCCCACCGCCCCTTCCCTTTGTTGTTTGGTAATCTGCTGCTTTACTGCTGTTATAAGCCTCCTATACAGAAGAGGCATGCTGTGGCAAAGGACATCCAGCAGTGAGTGCAGACCCCCCACACACACACACACAGCTGAGATGGATGTTCATAATTAACTGTGTCTATTGAAGCAGTGTTTCACAAGTTGCATTTAAATCTCAGAGTCTGAGCTGGAACTTTTCACGTCATCAGCAAAATACAACTTTAAATATTGCAGAAAGAATATTACTATCATTAGCAATGGTATCTAACAATTTGTCTCATGCTACATACATTGTAGTGAGAAAGAAAAAAATGTCCTACTCTGTGTTCAAACCCAGGTTCTCTGCCCTCTACATGGTAGCTCATACCTGTACCACTGTGCTAAACTGCCTATGCCAGAGATGCATGCTGTGGCAATGGCCATGGAGCAGTGAGTGCAATCCTCCCTACACAGCTGCAGTGAATGTTTGTAATTAACAGTCTGTCTATTTGTCAGCCACGCTAGGCTGTTCATCGGGAGTTTAGAAGGAGTCCGAGTAATTTTACTAATTTTTCTCACTTTTTGCCTTCCATTTGTTTTGTTGCGTTTTATTTTACTATTTTATTTTTCTGTTGTTAGTTGTGTTTTTATCTAGTGGGTTAGGCATAGGTGGGGAATGTTAGTCAGGGAGAAGCAGTGAGTTAGTTGTAGAAGATCAGCTTTATTGTTTTTAGTGAGGTTCCAGTTTGCAAGGAGTGGCGTCGAGATTCGTTTACCTGGGCAGGAGGAGCAGATTTGTTCATTTGAGCTGGGGGAAAAGGAGCAGACTCTAAAGGTGCTGGCAGTGTTGCCGTGGCTGAATCCTGACTGAAGCCCCATGGAGTGTCTGGCCAATGAAGCACTGGAGGCAGGGTGTCAGCCAGTTCAGCACTGGAAGCAGGGACAGGCCAGGGGACTGACCATGTGGAGGTGTTCCAGTGGACTGCTTTTGCAAATGTGCTCCTTGAGGACTGTCGGGGGAAGGGCGAAGTGCTGGAACATCTATGGCCTGCGGTGGCAATTGTCTCAGAGTCAGGACAATTGAGGAGGATTGCTGGAAGTTTGCTCAGCCCTGCATTTGGAGAGATTGCTGTGGATCTGAGGACCAAGCTGGGAGGTGAGAACAGGGCTGTAAGAAGGCCTTTGACGTGAACTGGGGCCAGATTTTTCTGAGTTGATCTGTGCTATACTCTCTGTGTTATCTCTACAGAACTGGACAAGTGGAGCACTGTTTGATTTCTGAGGTTTACCTGATGGTGAGCACGGGCCATGAGAGAACTGTTTGTGTAGCCTGGAAGTGGGACTGTCTTGGCAGCTGGCAGTTCAGAACTGAGAGACTCAGCACTGCTGTTTCTTAAACTGTGCCCCGGGTGCTAATTTTCCTCTTGTGGACTAATGTCTTGAGGTATGTTCTTGGCCATTCTTCTGCCCAGTGACTGGGCTGTGAACTTTTGATTCCAGAGTCCTTTTATAGGACCTAAAATCTGTATATGAACTCTGTTTACTGCTCTTTGGATTTTGGGCTCCCTCTAATTATTATTGTAAATCTTGCTGGATGATATTGTTTTAAGGGGTTGAGGGTGGGGTGGGTTTTATTTGTGTGGTTTTATAGGGTGAAGTTGGAGTGAGTGAGTGAGTGAGTGAGTGGAGTGAGAAGGGTTGTGTGCATGGTTGTGTGAGTGGTGTGTGTGTAAAGTTTTGTTGGGGTGGAATGGCATTTTGTGTATAATATTGGGTGGAATGAAGTGGGGAGTAGTAGATTTATAGAACAACATTAGTAATGGGTTTCTTAGTGCAGGCCCCTGGGCTTTGTTACTCCCCTACTCTCCTGAAGGCCTTGTGCCACTTCTGTGATCCACCCGTTTTGGCCACAGTTGGTCAGCATTGTAGGAGTTGGGTATTGCTAGGAGGGGCAGAAGGAAGGGGGGAGGATTTATAGGGGAGGGAATTGAAGAGAGACTGATTAGGGTTGTGGGGACCAGGAGACACCCTGGGATAAGGAGGCAGATAGAACGGGGTCACCGATGTCTTTTCCCTCTGACCATAGAACCTCCTGGACTGATGGAACAGGTAGCTGAGGGACCAGCCTCCACGTTTCATCCTTTTAGGGCAGTGTTGTGCAGTGCCAGGTCGATGGTGAACAAAACTGCCATCATGGTGGATCTTGTGGCATCGGTTGACCTGGCGTTCATTACAAAGACCTAGCTGGGGGACGTCTCTAGCCCTGTGTTGGAGGCATCAGTCCCAGATGTTTTTTCTGTGGTTCACTGCCTGAGGAAGGAACATGTGGGGGGGGGCATTTGTTTTAGGTCAGAGCTGGGCCTGACAGTGCACCCAGTGGGGGACACCCAGTCTTCTGAGTGTGGCAGTGCAGGGGGGGTGTCCCAGGGTGGATTTTAGAGTGCTGCTTGTCTACCATCCACCTGGTTGGGACAGGGACCTCCTACTAGAGGTGATGGCCTTTGTCACTGAGATGGATTTGGAATCGTAGAGATGGCTTGTTCTTGGCTATTTCAACACCTGGGTGGATGACAAGGCTTTGTCTTGTGCCAGGGATTTCCTGTCTAACATGGAGGTCCTTGGCTTAACTCTTGTTACAGAGCAGAGACACACTGCTCTGGACATGTACTTGACCTGGTGTTCTCCCTGGGGCTTGAGACTGACATCCTCGAGATTGATCCAGTCATTTTGTTGGATCGCTGTACTGTCAGGTTCAACTTCAGAGCCTTCTTTATTGTCCCTTCTCCAGTGGAAATAGTACTTTTCCACCCTTTAAAAGGGCTATAGTTGGAGGGACCGTTGGCAGAACTGGACATTTCATCTTTGCTGGAGGCTTGTGCGGAGGGTCCGGAGGAGGCCATGATGGCCTATAATAGAGCTGTCACAGGGGCTTTAGACCTCTTGGTGCCAGTCTGTGTATGCCGTCTTGTTTCATGGCTCAGCTCGCCTTTGTTTGATGGTGAGCTGAAAGCATTGAAGACTAGGGGGCGGAAGTTAGAAAGGTATTGGAGGAAAACCAGGACCCAGAAGGACAGATTGGTTCTGATGGCTCATTATGATGAGTATCAGAATGCAATCACATGAAAAAAGGCAGCTTTTATGTCTAGGGCAATTGTAGCTGGGAATAATTGACTGGCTCATCTCTTTTGGGTTGTGGACATGCTCTTACATCTGGCCTGTCTTGAACCCATTAGAGTATTTTTAACTCAGAAGTGTGAGTAGTTCACTCAGTTCTTCTCAGAAACAGTGTTCTCTGTTAGGGCTGTGATTTCTCCAGTTGGTGTGCCATTTTCCAACAGAGTTGGGACTGGCAGGAACGGGTGTGCTCAGTCTCACTGGGGAGCGTTCAAACTGATGATGATGATGATGGTGGAGGTCTGTGGGGTGACCTTGAGGCTTAAACCAACTTACTGCAGCCTGGATCCAGGCCTGATGTGATTACTTGTTGATTTCATTGCAGCTCTTGGCCCTTTTTTTTGCAGAGATTGTATGGTGTTCTTTAGTGAAGGGGGGTTTCCTGGAGCCTCTTAAACAGGCTCCGGTGAAGCCCCTGTTGAAGAAACCATAAATTGACTATGACATCTTGGGAAATAACTGACCTGTCTCCAACCTCCCCTTTTTGGGGAAGGTTCTTGAGAAGGTGGTTGCAGAGCAGCTTGAGGGTCACCTCATGGACTTCAAGATTTATGAGCCACTACAAGCCAGATTTAGGACTAATAGATTTCTTTGACTGGGTGACCAAAGCAGTAGACCAGGGAGGGGCTGTGGACATGGCCTACCTAGACATCAACAAGGCATTTGACACAGTCCCACACAAAAGATTAATAGTCAAATTAACCAGCCTGGGAGTGGGTCACAGGGTGGTAGCCTGGGTAAAACATTGGCTGGACAACAGGACACAGAAGGTAATTGTAAATGGAGTCCACTCTGAAGAAAGAGGGGTTACTAGTGGGGTACCACAGGGTTCAGTATTGGGTCCAGTCCTTTTTTAATGTCTTCATAAGTGACATTGCAGAGGGACTGGAAGGAAAAGTACGCCTCTTTGCAGATGACACAAAGATCTGCAACAGGGTTGATACACAAGGAGGCATGGAAAGGATGAGAAGGGACTTGGCAAGGTTGGAGGAATGGTCAGAAGTATGGCAGCTAGGATTCAATGCAAAGAAGTGCAAAATAATGCACCTGGGAAACAAGAACCCAGGAGAAGAATACACAATGGGGGAGGTAGTAATAACAACAAAAAAGGAAAGGGACCTGGGGGTAATCATATCAGATGACCTTAAGGTTAGTGCAATGTGAGAAGGCAGTAGGGAGGGCTGGGGGTATACTGGGATGCATAGGAGAGGCATCAGCAGCAGAAAACAGGAAGTTGTTATCCCTCTGTACAGACAGTTGGTGAGACCCCATCTGGAGTACTGCATCCAGTTCTGGAGACCCCATCTCTGCAAGGACATAGACAGGATAGAGGCAGTCCAGAGGAGAGCAACTAAAATGGTGTAGGGTCTGCAAGAGAAGCCGTATGAGGAGAGACTAAAGGAGCTTAATATGTATACCCTTGAGGAAAGAAGGGGGGACATGATAGAAACTTTTAAGAACCTCAGTGGAATCAACAAAGTCCAAGAGGATAGCATCTTTCAGAAAAAGAGACGTGCAAGAACAAGGGGACACAATTTAAAGATGGGGGGG
The DNA here is from genome assembly GCA_016271365.2 of Neoceratodus forsteri. Classification (NCBI taxonomy): domain Eukaryota; kingdom Metazoa; phylum Chordata; order Ceratodontiformes; family Ceratodontidae; genus Neoceratodus; species Neoceratodus forsteri. The sequence continues at coordinate 1,207,148,709 of CM057453.1, read as the reverse complement.
CAGTTCAGGGGCAATATGAGGAAGTATTATTTCACAGAGATGGTAATGGATGCATGGAACAGCCTTCCTGAGGAGGTTGTGGGGTCTAAAACTGTGGGAGAATTCAAGAATGCATGGGACAGACATAAGGCAATTCTTGTGGGGGGTAGGAAGAAATAGGCTGTTGGTTAACTAGGATCTGCGGCCTATCCTGTAGGTAGGGAAATGGGCAGACTAGATGGGCCAAGTGGTCCTTATCTGCCATCAAAGTCTATGCTTCTATGTTTCTATGTTAGGCATAGCATGGAAACCACATTAGTATGAGTGCTGAATGACCTGATCAGGGTGAGGGATAGGGGAGAGCGATCTAGTCTCATTCTCCTCGATCTCTCATCAGCGTTTGATACTGTGGATTATGGGGTGTTGTTGGAAAGGCTGAGGGAGTATGTTGAATTCACTGGCAAAGTCATCTGCTGGTTTAAGTCCTTCCTCCAGGGCAGGTCCCAAAGGGTGGTTTTGAGAAATTATTCCTAAAGCCCATGGCCCTGTCCTGTGGAGTGCCCCAAGGCTCTGTCCTCTCCCCATATTATTCGCAGTGTACATGCTGACCCTGGGTGAGATCATAAGGCAGTTTGGGCTTGGGTTTCATTGGTATGCTGACGATACCCAGCTCTACCTGTCTTTCACAGCTGGGAAGATCAGATACGGCTGACATGCTGAATAAGTGCTTGTCTGAGATCTGGACATAGATGTTGTCTAATCGGCTGGGACTCAACCTGGGGAAGACTGAAGTAGTGGTGGTTGAGCCGGGCTGGAGGGGGGAGTGGGGGCCTCTGGAGAGGATTTAGGGCCTTTTTTTCTCAGTCAAATTGGAGGCCTCTACCATGGTTAGAAATGTGGGCATCCTTCTGGACAGGGAGCTGACATTTGAAGCTCAGGTGTTGGCAGCTGTTTTGGAATGGATTTTATCATCTATGGAATATCACACAAATTAAATCCCTTATCCCCTGGCCACACTGGTACAAACATTTATTACCTTGAGGTTTGACTATTGTAATTCCCTCTACCTCAGGGTCAGAGGGGGTGTGATGTGGTGCCTGGAGCTGTTGCAGAATGCTGTGGCACTGCTATTGACAGGCTTTGTGAGGTCCTGTCACATCACACCAGTGTTGTGCGAACTGCACTGGCTGCTGGTGTGCTGGCGCTTCTCCTTTAAAATAGGTCTGCTGACCTATAAGGCCCTGCATGAGCTGGGTCTTGGTTATCTGAGGGAGCATCTGCATCCCTACACCCTGGGATGCACTCTCCAATCAATGGAGGAAGCTCTCCTGGAAGACCCCAGAGCATGAATAAAGTCTTCCAGGGATTGAAATTTTGAAGTGGTCACCATGATCCTCTGGAATTCTTTGCTGGGGTTCCTGAGGGAGGTTCCCTCACTGGAGATATTAAAAAAAAAATTGAAAGCTTTTTTCCTTCAACAAGCCTTTGGAGTATAATGCAGCAATTGAATATAACTAATAGTTTTACTGTTTCAGATTGCTAGGATTTATTTGTATATCTGAGGATGTTATTTATAAGTGTTTTATGTTGTTGAATCTTGCTTATCTGCTGTTTTTAATTGTATGTTTGTAAGGGTGCCCTGAGCCTTCGGGTAAGGGGGCCCCTCAAAAAATAAAATCTACTACTACTACTTGATGTAGTGTTTCCCAAGTTTTTTTTTTATTAAATATTCTTTATTGAAATATTTTTGAAAAAATACAAATGAATACAAAACAAGCCATCTTAAACACATCAACAATCCAAAATACAGTACTTAGGACAACAGAAGCAAAGAAGAAAAGAAGAGACAAGAAAAGAAAAAAGGAAAAGGAAAAGCAAAGGACCCCCCCACCCATCTGCCCAATCAGAAACAATCAATCAAAAATACATGTTAACCACTAAATGAAACACCAAGCTAGATACATGTTACCAAAGACAAAGCCAATTAACTACAAAACGGAAAGCCAGGCATACAAAGGCCCCCATTTAGCAAAAAAGGATAACTTTTTATGTCGCATATTTGCAATATGTAGTTCAACTGAAAGGGTACTAACGAGTTCTTTATGCCATTCATTCCAGGATGGTGGTATGACCTCGAGCCAATGATGCAGGAGGACCATTTTAGCCACTGCTGCAATCAGGGACATATAGTTTCTCAGAAAAGTAAAGGAGATGTTCCCATAATAGCCCAATAAACAAATGTCAGGGGTAAAGAAATTCTGCAACTCAAAAGAGGGATCCAACCAGGTTTTGATGGTGAACTAAAAGGGCCTCAACTTTTTCACATTGCCATAACAAGTGAAAAAGAGAACCATCTGCCTTACCACACTTATGGCACATAGCTTGGACCCACCCTATTTTCTGTATGTATTTCTGACCTAAACAAAAACATAAACAGTTTCATTATTAAATTTGCAGATGATACCAAAATCGCTGGTGATGTTGGATCAGAAATTGGGGTTGAAGAATTAAAAAGGGATCTTGTAAATTTGGAACTATGCGCTGAAATTAATGGTATGTCCTTCAATGTTGAAAAGTGTGTGGTAATGCATATGGAAGAAGCCAACACTTGTAACACATACCAACTAGCAGGGAATACCTTAAAGCCCATAGACAGTGAAAAAGGCTTGGGGACACTAATTACAAACAATCTAAAATTTAAAAAGCAATGTAATGAAGTAGTCAAAAAAAACTAACAAGTTCATTGGCTGCATCAAACGATTAATTACTACAAGAAATAGGATGTGTATTATCCCTCTGTATAAAGAGTATGTACAACCACACCTCAGTTATTGCTCCCCATTATGGAACTCACATCTGCAAACTGATATAAAGTGAGTGGAGGGGGTACAGAGGAGGGTGACAAAGATGGCTGATGTCCTACAAAGCATGGATTATGAACAAAGACTCAGAGAATTAAACCTTTACACACTGGAGCAAAATAAAAACTAAGGGAAATCTGGAGTCACGTGATGCAGAGCTCTTGCTAGCTGCGCTCTCTGCCCGCTCTGCACAAACCCGGTCCATTTATCTTTCTCTTGGGCTCCCTGGTGTTCTTTTTGAGTATTCAAAGGTGTTATCTACTGACCACAAATATCAGGAAAGGTGGTTTGTACTCAAATGGAAGAGGAGATGCCAAAAGAGGCAGCAAAGCATACCCCTCCGGCGAGCCCTGAAAAGGCCTCGAAGAAGCCGCGGGCCTCGCAGTCACAGTCATCCCAGCATAATTACCCGGGCAGTGAAGGGGAAGACCTACTGACACTGGCGAAGTTTCTCGAGGAATTAGGCCTTTTAAGGCCGAAATGGCTGAAATGGCCACAGAAATCAAAACCATAACGGTCACGTTAGAAGATCTAAACAGAAAGGTGTCTGACAATGAGGCGTGGGTTAGATCGGTGGAAAACCGTGTGGAGAGGATTGACCCTGAATTAGTTAAACTAAGGCAGCGCTTAGCCAGTATGGAAGCCAAATTGGAGGATCTTGAGGGCAGGAGCAGGAGGAACAACGTGGTGGTGATTGGCCTGCCAGAAAAAGAAGAGGGTAATGACCCAATTAAGTTTTTCCAGAAGTTTGTGGAGAAGATCGCAGGTCCTTCATCCTTTGGACATTCCTACTTTATAGAAAGGGCACACCGAGCTCTCTGCCCTATGCCGCAGCAGGGAGCACCCCCGCGTGTTTTCATGGCCAGATTTCTGAATTTTCAAGAGAAACAAAGCTTTCTGCAGAAGGTTAAGGAAGCTAAAGCCCTGAAATGGGAAGGGAGTGATATAAGGATCACCCAAGACCTGCTGTTATCGTTGCACCAGAGGAGAGCTGCTTTCCACCCCCTGGTATCTAAAATTATGGCAGCGGGTATTAAATTTAAAATGGTGTATCCTGCAGTGCTGCACGTCTACATTTTGGAAGCATGGAGAAAGTTCGATGACCCGGAAAAAGCTCTAACGGCACTTCAGCTGGCATTACCTTCCTTTTCGGCAGCAAATAAGGGTTTAACCCCTTGGGAAGCTGGTATTCCTGGATAAGAAGAAGAGTCCTTAAGTTTAATGCGGGACTTAATCTGGTAGTACTGGTGCATTTTGGGACCTGGTGGCTGGTGTTCTCAATGTGAGACCGATAAGATGTGGTCTTAGTTTCTCCAGTCCGCCTCCCCATAAGGGCGATTACTCATACAGCGTAGACCTTGATGCAAGGGTGTGTGCGTAGAGTACACATAAGGTATTGGAGCCTACTTCACCTGGTGACAAGGGTCAGTCTTTGGAGTGGGGGACGGTGGGTTTTTTTTTTTTCTCTTCCTCCGCTCAGCATACCCAACGGCGAAGAGATTTGACTATGCATCTACAACTGGAGGATGTATGACCACCAATGGAATAGAACTGTGGAGTTGGGTGAGCTTATCAAGACTGGTGTAAGAGAAATAAGAGCACCGCTAGTATGCCAGAGGACAGATAATAATGCCAGCTGGCACCATGACTTTCTGTGGACTGTTGTATGGAATGTGGCCTCGTGGGGCATACAATTGATGCTGGCTGGGGGATTGATGGGGGGTTGGTTGTGTTTTTTTTTCCTGACTGTTCACTAGAGTCCTACTTTAATGTTGCTCAATGTTATAAGGGTTATAAAGGATAGGTATTAACCGGTTAATAATAGCGTCTCCTAGAGCTTAGTGTTTTACATTGTTACTTAGGTAGTGGGTATTGAGGCACTCTTGAAGCACGATTCAGTGCAAATTTACTTTGGTGAAGGGATGTTGGAGTCAGTTATTCCGTCTTCCGTTGTTTTTGGGTACTATTGATAAATATTTAGTATTGATGGTTGGGGACTCTGAGATGGAAAGAGGTTATAGACGAGGGTTTTTCTATCCAGGGGAAATTAATGTTGAGTACTTCTGTATTAGTATTATGGGCTGGGGGTGGTGGGAGGGGATGATACAGTGATGCAAGCTGCCATCAGGGGCCTGTAATTGTGGAGCGGGAGGGAGGATTATAGAGGGTTAATGTTATTTAGAATTTATAGTGTTTATGGGAGTTGCCGGGGGGGAGAATTGGTGGGGTTGGTGCACAAGTCCTTAATTCGGGTGACAAGGAGGGCCAATTAAGTAGGAGCATACCATGGTCTGAATTTTAAACCCAAGAAAATGGCAGTGGGTGGGGTGTTTAAGGTAGTAACCTGGAACATAAAGGGAGCACGTCAGAGAGGTAAGCAGTATAGAATACTAAAACATTTGGAGGTGTTAAAAGCCGACATTGTTTATTTACAAGAAACACACTTGCTTCAAACGGAGTGTAATTCTATGAGGCGCCTACAGATGGGGTCAGTTTTTCTTCATAAGGTAACACGCAAGCAGAGGTGTTATGGTGCTCCTGCATAGGTCTGTTCTCTCACTCCCCGCCAGATTGTACAGGATGGTGAGGGCAGATATGTGTTTGTGAGAGGTAGGCTACAAAATATGGAAGTTCTTTGGGATCTATTTATGGCCCCAATTCAGATTCCCAGGGGTTTTTTGTTAAACTCCTGGAAGTTCTGACCCCGTTTACACAGATTCCCATGATCTTAGGAGGTGACCTGAATCTAGTGTTAGACCCTCTGATGGATAAAACCAGGAGAAATTTCATGGTCTTTTCTCCAGCTCAGAGGGCTCTAGGTGAGCTGTTGGATCAGGTAGGGCTAGTGGATGTGTGGAGAGTCATTCACCCGAGGGCCAGGGAGTATCGTTTACCTCTCCAGTTCACGGTTCAGCATCCCGAATAGATTACCTGTTACTTTCTCGCACTCTTCTTCCTGGTGTGCTGGAGTCTGAAATTGTACCTGGGCCTCGTCTGACCATGCAGTGGTAGGGGTAATCTCTTTTCCGCTCTACCTAAGAGGGGCAGCAGGTGGAAGATTAATAATCAGATGCATGAGCCCTCAAAATAGTAGAGGTTATCTCCACACATATAGAAGAATTTATAGCCAATGATTTAGGAGATAATATCAGCCCCGATATTGTTTGGGGCACTTTTAAAGCCTTTATAAGAGGAATATTAATAGGGGTGACATCCAAAAGGAAGAAGGAGAGGGTACAAATTCTGTCCGAGTTACTGAGCCGAATAAGAGGTAGTGAAGTTACCTTGACCCCGCAGTCTTCTGAAGAGGAAAAGCTGGAGTTGGTCAGGTTGCGGGATCTCTATTTAAAGATGCTTGGGGAACAAACAGAATTAGCATTAATTAAGACCAAGGCTAGCTATATGGATCAGGGTGAGAAAGTGGGTAGGCTTCTTGCCAGGAGAATCAAGCAACTGGAATCATCTCAGATAATCCCAGGGATTCAATCTAAGGTAGATGGCCAAGTTAAAACAGCGCCTGGAGAGATAGTGCACGAATTCCGATACTACTTTAAATCTCTGTATAGCAAGATGGTTAAGTCCCCTACTGAGAAGGAGATTCTCTTCTTAGAAGGGTTGGATCTCCCCTTGCTGTCTGAACGCCAATGGACACAGTTAGTGGCTGATATTACGCAAGGAGAAATTGAATCTGTTATTCAGACTCTCTCATTGGATAAAACGCCAGGGCCGGATGGACTTTCGGCTAATTTTTACAAAACATTTTCTAAGTTAGTATCCCCTTTGCTTCTTAGTTTGTTCAGGCACATTCTAGGTTACCAGGCACAGGATCAGTCTCTATTTGAGGCGCTTATTGTTCTAATCCCCAAGCAAGATAAGCCCCCGGAACAGCCATCCAGCTACAGGCCCATTTCCCTGCTTAACTATGACATTAAGATTTTGGCCAAATTGTTGGCCGAACAGGTATGTCGGGTGTTACCCGGTCTTATTGGACCAGAACAAGTTGGTTTTATGAGAGATAGGTCCTCGGCTGACCACCTGAGAACCTTAGCTCATGCCTTCTCGGTGTCTGAGGATAGTAACACCGCTATGGCCTTGCTGTCTTTAGACGCCGAGAAGGCTTTCGATAGAGTTCACTGGGGTTTTCTTCTAACCACAATGGGGAAATTTTGGTTTCCTGATCTTTTTTTAAAATGGATAGGTTCTCTTTACTTGAACCCTACAGCGAGGATTAGTTGTAATGGTGCTACATCGGATCCCTTTAATCTTTACGTTGGTACCAGACAAGGATGTCCTCTGTCCCCTCTCCTCTTTAACCTATACCTAGAGCCCCTTATCAGGACAATAGTACGTAAGCAGGAAATTGACGGTATTAGAATTCTGGACTATACTGTGAAAATAACGGCATATGCAGATGATCTTTTGATCTATGTGTCTAACCCGAGGGTGTCCATTCCCGCCCTTCTGGATGTTATTCGGGCATTTAGTAGCTTGGCTAACTATAGGTTAAATCTAGATAAATCAGTTGTATTTCCCCTTAATAAAAATGTTCTTAAGCAGGACATTGTAGAACGGGGTCTGTCCTGGAAGTCAGATTATATAAAATATCTTGGTTTGAATTTATCAAGGAGTAGGACTAAAATATTTCAAATAAATTTAGAGTCCTTGAGGCGTACCATTGAGTTAGACTTAGAAAGTTGGGCGAGGTTACCAATCTCTTTATGGGGAAGGATTAATTTAGTTAAAATGAACGTCTTTCCAAGATTGTTTTACTCTATTAGTATGTTGAACGTTTGGATACCACTTACTTGGTTTAGGAGGCTACATAATATGATTGCTAATTTCGTGTGGGGTTATAAGAAGTCCCGTATGGCCTATCAAATGTTGGCGGCTCCCAAAGTACTGGGAGGGTTAGGCCCCCTAGATTTTGCCCTGTACTTTGGGCAGCTCACGCCAGCAAGTACTTGAGGTGGATGAAGGGAGCAGAAGCTTCGGTAAACTATTCTTATATACCTCTTTGGCTGCAGATTGAATTGGCCTTGACTCGGAAGTATGATTTGAAACCTGAGGCTCTCCTGCATCTCCGAAAATGTTGCCCCCCCAGCTGCGGGGATCCCCAATTGGGATCTCTGTGACAGCCCATACCCAACTCTGTTGCTTTCTGAAGTATGACCACCTGAGTGACTGGGTCCAGCCAATTTAGGGTAATCCACGTTTTGTAATAGGTAACAAAGTCCTTAACCCAGCTTGGCTGCCCCTACCTGGTACATGCTGTTTGAAAGATTTTTGTTTGCCTGACAGGGAGTTACTCTCCTCTGGTGAGATTCTGAATAAGTTTGAGATGCCTGCTACAGCAATTTTTAAGATATATCAGATTAGGCATCTTTTAGCTGCAAAGTTGGGTAATGGGGTAATCTGGAGCCCTAGATTGGGCTTCTATGACAGGTTAGGGCGGTGACCGGCTTGCCGCATGCTGTTTCTAAAATATATGCAGTGTTATTTGAGTGGGCGTATTCCTTAAATCCGGTTCAAAACTCATACTGGTCCTCAGTTTTTCATGACACTGTGCTCAATTGGAAAGTGTTATGGACAAATTGTCATAAGTTCTTTCTGCAGGACCGTTTAAGGTTGATGCAGTTCAAAATTCTTCACAATATTTACTACTCTCCACAAAAACTGGCCAGGCTGGAAATTGTTCCTAACTCTGTATGCTATAGGTGTCAAGCCGGGGTTGGGGATTTAATGCATATTTTCTGAGTTGTCCTAAGGTAACACCATTGTGGGCAGAAATTAAAACAGACTGAACCCTGTTACTGGGGCTAGGGGACCTTTTACCAAGTATGTTTGCTGGGTGATGCTCTCTCATATTCCTGTCAAAAATAGGAGGTTTCATATAGTTCTAATGCTGCCACGCTTAAGAAAATTGTCCCTCAGACACTGGAAGGATTCTGTCGTGCTCAGTTACACTGAATGGCTGGAAGAACTATTAGCCAGTTTGAGGGTTGAGAGAATGATAGCTATCCTCCAGAACAAGCTTCCTAGGTATAATAGGATCTGGGGCCCCTTTCAGGCTATTTATTCTTCATAGGAGGATATAGAATGGTTACTGTTTGATGGCATGCTACATGATTGGACTTGTGCTGAGGGTTAAAGGGAGGTAGGGGGATGGGGAATGGGGGAAGGGTCATGGGGGTTATGTTACAGAGTTTAGCTTATTTTATGTATAAATATGAGTGTGTATCTACTATTGTCTGGTTGCATTTGAAGTTGCTGGACTGTATCTCTGTAACGGAAAATCTAATAAAATTTAATGGCAAAAAAAAACTAAGGGAGATCTATTACAGATGTTTAAAATGGTGAATGATACAAAGTTAATGACAGATCTTGGGATAATACACAACCATAGGGACTTCCTACTTAGAAGTCATGACTACCAGCTTATGCTGACATATCCCAAGAGGAAAACTAGAAGAGCATTCTTCACTCAGAGGATAGTATCCACATGGAATTCCCTACCCCGTGAGGTAGTGGAAGTAGACTCTTTTAATACATTTAAATTAAAACTAGATAAATATTTATTAAACCATTTTGGAAAAAAATGAGCCTGCCATGCGGGAGATGTAGCACTATGGGCTTCTTGCCTTCTGTACATCTGTCCTCTCCTAGTATTACTCCTAGTATAGCATTATCCATCTTTCCCATCCATCCTAAAAAGGTGAGTAGGGGTGAAGTATAGATTATGTAGTATTTTAAATTGCATTAACCTGTATCTGCCCTGCTTGATAATTCTATAGGTATCCAACCAAATTTTCCCCCATATTTGTGGGCCCCAAGTTAATACCAAAGCATGTTGCAGTAATAAGCAACCCTGTTTAATTTTGGTAAGTCCAGAGATTGATACAGGCCATAGAGCTGAGCCACCACATGACATTGACCTGCCATGGAAATAAAAGTATCAAATAAAGAAGATAACAGATCAGTCCGAGGAGGTGAACTGATATATGCCAAGAGGACAGTATTTCCCAAGTTGCATTTAAATCTCAAGGTCTGAACTCCAACCTTTCAAGTTATTATCAATATAACTTCAAACCTTGCTGAAAGTATATCACTAATATCAGCAATGACATCTGGTAATTTCTCTCATACTACCTAAATTGTATTGAGAAATTAAAAAAAAGTTCCATTCCTGGGATCGAACCTAGGCTTGTGTAGTTTTGAAACCCAAAGGCAAGACCTAAAAGCCCTTTCAGTGACATCATCAATGACATCATGCATCTGATTCACTCATACTGAATGTACCTTTGAAGTTGATTAAATGCAAAAAAGAGCACCCATCAGCACAACAGGTGCTTACAACTACACTGTTGGTGCCTAACAATGCTGGTACTAGGGTGAATACTGATGCTATATTCCACATACCACCTTGTGATAGCTGTACCTCCTAGTTTGCTGTAATATCCTCCCCAGCCAGAACAGTTATGGCCACTATTCAATGTCTCAGAAACATGAAATGGTAAGCATGGATTGGTTAGTGAATATATGGGTGTCTGAGAGCAAATGGTGACCTCCAATAGGTGTGTGATTAAGATCTTTGGGGAATGTTTCTTTAAGTTTGCAAAAGTTTGTTTTTTTACAGGTAGATAAGTAGCAATAAAACACAATGGTATGTGCATTAGATGGTTATAACAGGTGGCCAAGGGCACAGTTAGGCACAAGGCTGCAGGCCAAGTGCCTTGAGCAGCTAGCCATGCACTAGAACTGTCTAATACACATCCTCAGAGTATCTTATTGTGCTTATAAAATGAGTCTGTGTATTTAACATTAATAGAAAAATTTAAATTATGAGTTTTAAATCATAAACAAGTATAATTTCTGGTTTAATTTGTCCAAACACAGTTCCTGTATGTTGCTTGATATATTTCTATGTTTCCTTTGAACACTAGTCTCTTATTCTGTCCACTGTGCTTATAGTTTTTCCTGATTATCATACAGTTCTTATGCAGGTCTGTAGGAGTATCTACCCCAACACCGAGAAACACTGTTTTATTTTTTGTTTTACTTGTACATCTGGCTTATATGTGTAACACCAAGCAGGAGGGAAGGCCAATTGAATTGGCGGGTTAGCTGGCAAGGAGCAGGTTTCAGCAGGGCTTATGTAGCACATCAACTAACCAAGTGACATCTATTTTTTTTTAAATAAACAACTTACTCGTATGTTTAAGAGCGAGTGACTCTGAGGGGCAAGCAAGTCTGCAGGTTGGTGGGCAGCACATAGGTTTCCAGTTGTACTAAATGAGGAAACAAGATAGTGAGTGAGTGAGAGATGTGTAGTTAGCAAGGCAGGAGTGTGTTCTGCCAGTCCGCCATTGAACCACACTGAAAAGTCTACAGAATTAACAAAAAAATCAGATGGAGAATTTGAAAGTGTTTAGCCTGTTTGTAAAGTGTGTGAATGAGTGAGTGGGGCAGTTGGCAGGGGAACGGCCTAGTCGCTGAGTGGAGTAGCATCATAGCGAGCGAGTGAGCGGGGGGAGCGGGGCTGCCGCAATGACAGTGAGAAGGGGAGCTGGAAAGGTAGCAAGCAATGTAAAAGAAGCAAGAATGAGATTGAGGTTCAGCAAATAATGAATTGTTTTTTTAAATTGAAACAAAAAAAGTTGTTGAGGCACTTGCTTATTTTTTCACTGTGTCAGACACTGAGCGAATGAGTGAGTGAGCGGGCAGGCAGGTGGGTGGCCAAGTTATATAAAGATATGAATAAATCTTGAAGGATACTGTACAAAAGATTGTAGTACTACATGGTAACTCTTCTGCTATTATTCTCTGAAATTGGTACTTTTGCTGCAATTACATTGATTGAAAGAAGAAAAAAAATTGTCTGCTTGATAAAAACTGAAAATTCTAAACACTGGCACAAGAATTTTTTGATGTGCTTTGCCCTGGCTGGCAGAACCTGTTTTTATCTCTATGTTACTTTTAGACTAATCTAATCCATGGTTATCAACCACTCAGGATGCAGTATTTTCCCTACACATTTTATAATGCTATATAATTCTCATTGTTTATATATATTTCTTGAAGGCACTAAAATGCTATGTTAAAAACTGTACTAAAAGAGGGGTTGTTCTTTTGATGTAATACTTTGAGGTTTTCTTTTTTTTTATTGTAACCAATAAAACAATTTAATAAAAAAATAATTTAGAGATGTACTCTGAATAGTTTAGTTAGTGTTGCAAGTTGGTTAATCAGTGAAACAAAATCGAAACAACATAGAAACATAGAATTTGATGGCAGATAAGGACCACTTGGCCCACCTAGTCTGCCCATTTCCGTACCTAACGGATAAGCTGCAGATCCTAGTTAATCAACAGCATACTTCCTCCTACCCCCCACTAGAATTGCTTTATGTCTATCCCATGCATTCTTGAATTCCCCCACGGTTTTTGACTCTACGACCTCCTCAGGAAGGCTTTTCCATGTACCCACAACCCTCTCTGTGAAGAAATACTTCCTCACATTACCTCTGAGCCATCCCCCCTCTATCTTCAAATTGTGCCCCCTTGTTTTTGCACATCTCTTTTTCTGAAAGATGCTACCCTCTTGGACTTTGTTGATTCCCTTGAGGTATTTGAAAGTTTCCATCATGTCCTCCCTCCCTCCTTTCCTCGAGGCTATACATCTTTAGTTCCTTTAGTCTTTCTTCATATGTCTTCTGATGCAGACCCTGCATTATTTTAGTTGCCCTCCTCTGGACAGCCTCCACCCTGTCTATGTCTTTGCGGAGATGGGGTCTCCAGAACTGTACACAGTACTCCAGATGTGGTCTTACCAACTGTCTGTACAGAGGGCCAACAACTTCCTGTTTTCTACTGGTGATGCCTCTCCCTGTGCATCCCATTATCCCCCCAGCCCTCCTTACTGCCTTCTCACATTGCTGGCCCATCTTTAGGTCATTTGATATGACTGGCCCCAGGTCCCTTTCCATTTTTGTTGTTGTCAGTATCTCACCCCCCATTGTGTACTCTTCACCTTAGTTTTTGTTTCCCAGGTGCATTACTTTGCATTTCTTTGCATTGAATCTAAGCTGCCATACATTGGACCATTCCTCCAACCTTGCCAAGTCCCTTTTCATCCTTTCCACCCCACCTTGTGTATCAACCCTGTTGCAGATCTTTGCGTCATCTGCAAAGAGACATACTTTCCCTTCCAGTCCCTCTGCAATGTCACTTATAAAGACATTAAAAAGGACCAGCCCCAGTACTGAACCCTGCGGTACCCCACTAGTAACCCTCCTTTCTTTACTGTGGACTACATTTACTATTACCCGCTGTGTCCTGTTGTCCAACCAGTGTTTTACCCAGGCTACCACCCTAGGACCCACTCACAGGCTGGCTAATTTGTTTATTAATCTTTTGTGCGGGACTGTGTCAAATGCCTTGCTAAAGTATAGGTAGGCTGTGTCCACAGCCCCTCCATGGTCTACTGCTTTGGTCACCCAGTCAAAGAAATCAATTAGATTTGTCTGACATGACCTTCCCGCTGTGAATCCATGCTGCCTTGGGTCCTCTGCCCCACTGGCCTCTAGGTACTCAACAATTATTTCCTTCAGAAGTGATTTCATCATTTTCCCTACCACTGAGGTCAAACTGACAGGTCTGTAGTTTCCTGCCTCTGTCTTGCTCCCACTTTTGTGAAGGGGAATCACATCCACCTTCCTCCAGTCCTCAGGTACCACGTCATCCTCCCATGATTTATTAAAAAGGGTAGTCAGTGGTGTTACTAGTTCTTCCCTTAGTTCTTTTAAAATTCTGGGGTGAATCCCATCAGGCCCCATTGCTTTATCCACCTTCAGTTTTAAGAGTTCTTTCAGAACCCTTTCTTCTGTGAAAGGGCTAATATCAACCCACCTATCCAGAGTGCTTCTATTGACCAGATTAAGTATTTCCCCCTGCTTTTCCATTGTGAATACTGAGCAGAAGTATTCATTTAGTATCCCTGCTTTTTCACTGTCGCTCTCTGCCCAACCACCTTCCTCTTTGTTCAGCCTCAGTATCCCTGCCTTAGTCTTTCTTTGCTCCCTAATGTACCTATAAAAGGTTTTATCCCCCGTCTTAACTGAGTTGGCTATCTTTTCCTCGGTTTGGGCCTTTGCTATTCTGACTGCCTTACCCGCTTCCTTCTGCTTTAACTGCTACAGTTATCTGTCCTGCTCCTTTTGTGTTTCCTTATACTTCCTGAATGCTGTCTTTTTTCCCCTTACCTCCCTCGCCACTTCTTTTGAGAACCATAGTGGGTTTTTCTTTCATTTTGATTTGTTTATTTGCTTCACACAAAGATTTGTTGCCTCTGTGATGGCAGTTTTGATGTTTCCCCATTGTTGCTCCACCTCACCTTCTTGCCTGTTTGCTAGTGGTTTTCTGAGGCGCTCTCCCATTTTGTCAAAATCAGCCCTCCTGAACACAGAATTTGATAGCAAATAATGACTACTTGGCCCACGAAGTTTGTCCATTTTTCCTATCCTAAAACTGTCACCACAGATCTTACTTGATCTCTGCCCCCTTCCATTTGCTTTCTACTAAGATTTCCTTGTGCCTATCCCAAGTATTCTTGAATCTCACCATGGTTTTCCCCCACCACTTCCAGTAGAAGACTGTTCCAGGTGTGCACCACTCTTTCAGTAAAGTACTCCTCACAGCTCTCTTAAATATACCACATTCCAACTTCACTGCAGGTCCCCTTGTTCTCATGCATCTTTTCCTCTGAAAAATACTCCCCTACGGTACCTTATTTACCCCTGTGAGGTATTTATAGGTCTCTATCATGTCCCCCCCTCCTCTCTTCCAGGGAGAACATATTGAGGTCCTTCAGTCTCTTCTCATAGGGCCTCTGATGCAGCTTGTGCACCATTTTAGTTGCCCTCCTCTGGACAGCCTACACTCTGTCTATGTTTTTCCTGAGATGTAGTCTCCAGAACAGGACACAATACTCCTGGTGAGATCTCACCATTGATCTATACAGTTACAATATCAGCTCCCTCCTGCTGGTTGCACCCCTCCCTATGCGTCCCAGCATCCCACTGACCCTACCAACTATGTTGGTGCACTGCCTCACCACCTTGTAGTTATCAGATATAATTAATCCCAGATCCCTTTCCTATTTGGTGTCATCAATACCTCTTTTCCTATTTTGTACACTGCTCCTGGGTTTTTGTGACCTAAGTGCCTAATTCTGCACTTTTTCACATTGATCCTAGCTGCCATACCCTTGACCATGCCTCAAGTTTCTCAGGTCTCTGCACATTATTTACACTCCCTCTGGTGTGTTCAACTTATTGCAGATTTTGGTGTCATCTGCAGAGACATATCTTCCCTTCCAGCTCATCTGCAATGTCACTTATAAAGACATTAAAGAGGACTGGTCCCAGTACTGAGCCTGAAGCACCCTGCTGGTCACCCTTCCTTGCCCGGAGTGAGTTCCATTTACCACCATTCTCTGTCACTCATTTCTTAACCAATTTCTTACCCAGTTTGCCACATTAGAACCCAGCCGTAAGCTGCCCAGTTTCCTTTATGAGTCTCCCATGTCAAACACTGTTGAAAGCCTTACTGAAATCTACATCCACTGTCCCACCCTGATCTGTTTCCCTAGTCACCCAGTCAAAGAAATCTATCAGATTTATCTGACATGACCCCCACCCCATGGTCTTCTAACCTGCTGGAATCAAGATAGTCAAGGTACAAGAATGATACCAATTGCATGATACACACAATGTGACCATGCACCATTTGAGTCTGGGTATGTGCAGAAGGTGTGTACCCAGCCTATGCAGCTTTGCACCCATAGATTGGTGCATGGTGGTCAGCAGTCATGAATGCTGGTCAGTGCAGGGTGCCTCTCCATGGCCCCACCCCCAATGTACTGGTGCATGGAGGTGGATTGGAGGACACAAGTGGACATTCAATCAGATGCCTGACCTAGTCCCTGAGTAGATCTTCTTTTCCATGTGGAGCATGGGATTGTGAGATGGTGTGAGTCCCATAGCAATAGAAGGAATGGAAGATGGCCTGAACTGAAGCTCTCAGGCCTCCTTTCCTGACTGGAGGGTTGGAGCAGCATAGCTTGTTGCAGGAGTCATCCCACCATTCCCAGCAGGTGTCTTTCATGAGGATGCATAGAGGATATGGTTGGGTGCCTGCTGCCATATCATGTGCCCCCTCGCTCAACACCTTGTGCCATAGTGAATAAAGAGGAGTGCATTGGCACCCACCCCGGACCATCCCCAGACTGTTCACGCATGTAGCTATGCAAACAGCTGGGGGATCTAAAATGGAAGGGGCAAGCGTCCCTTCCGTGAATGCTGCCAGGGATCCATGGAACCCTGCTGTGAGGCCAACAGTCTTAGGATTGACTACATACCACATATTCTGTGTGCTTAGGCCTTACACCCCCTAATGCATAGGAACCATTATTACCTGGATCATTCTTTGCAAAGATCATCTTTACATTAAGTTTGACTTACTTTTTATTCCTTTTGCATTTTCTGAAAGCCCTCTCCTCTCTTGCTTCTACTTTAATATATTGATAACCATAACCATATTGATCTTTTCTGCTGTTTGCACTTTTCTACTTACAGGAGCTAGTTATGTCCTGAAGGCTGTCCCTGATTATGTCCCACTTTACACATACACACACACACTAGGGCTGGGTGAAATTTATTTTATTCTGTGAAATTTTGCTGATATTATGATTTCACTTCTGCAAAATTTTGCAAACTTTCTGCATAACTTTTGTGAAATTCCAACAAAGTTGTAATTTCAGTTATTCCCATCTAGTTTAAAAAATATTTGTCCAAATAGCACCATTTTGGTATGATGAATTTACCAGTCCACATGGATAACTGTACAATGTTCAGATCCCTTGTCTTTAAAGGTGACTTCGTTAAAAGCTTCCAAAATTTCAGAAATTGTAAACTTTCATGTCACAAGTATGCAAACTGCAGAATTTTAAACCCCTGTATGACTTATCCCCTTCTTAGCTTCATCAACCCTAAAAATGTGTGTGTGTGTGTGTGTGTGTGTGTGTGTATGTATGTGTATGTGTGTATTTACTCTCTGATCTTTTTCTTAAAGGATGGACAAGTTATAAGCATCCAAAGATTGCAAAACAACAACAGAAATTAAAGTTGAATTTCATGAGGTTGTATGAAAACTGTGGAATTTAACTTTTCTCAAGCCATATCCATGCATTTTGCCTAATCCTATCCTTGAGCTCACACTGTGTATGAATTAAAAGGCTGGGCAGTGAGGCAGTAGCATAGCATTCATAGGAGGCTCCAAAGTAAAGGTATAGCAGTGTCAAGCATCAAGGCAGTATGTTGAGTGAAGAACCATGAAGAATAATCAAGGCTATCACTGTGCACTGACATGGTTCTATGTGAATATAGTGAGCGCAAAATGGTGACTCACAAATAGTGAAGAAAAAACAGTAAGGCCACAAACATTGACCATGGTTTTTACGAGGGGCTACGCCCCCACATCCCTTACTATGAATAAACAACTCCGGGTCGGTGCAACTCTAGGAGGGAGGAATTCTGAAGTTGCCAAAATGGCAATCACTGTTTTCTTTATTTATTTATTTGATATATCAGTTTACAACCTTTGAGCCAGAGGCTCATTTCCAAAGGTACCTCATCACATGTAATACAAAAGCAAATACAGACAGCAAATACAGACAGGGTATACCAACAGTTACATAAGCATGTGTTACAGACATTTATCACTGACATTATTTACAGTATTTACATTAAGTACAGGATGTAGATGTTTTCAGACAATATTTATAATATTTGGAGGACGATGTGTACAGGATGTAGATATTTTCAGACAATATTTACAATATTTGGAGGATGATGTGTACATCATCACAGCAGAGAGACATTATTGGCTTGAGAAAGCATCTAAACAGAGTTGTCAGTCCTATTCATGGGTTTGGTATTATTGAGGTAGGTTGCAATCCATAATGGACTTTGTCAGAGAATTTGGATCAGACAGGGTGAGAGAGTGAGAATGTTAGTTGCAGTTACAGGAGCGGATATTGAAGAGGTGGTTGAGAAGAGTGGTTTTGAAGTGGGCAATCTTAGGTGCACTAGTGATGGTGTTTGGGAGTGCATTAAACCGTGTGGGGGCCCTGTAGTGGAAAGATCTCTGGGCAAGGGAGGTTTTTCCTCACCATTTCTGTTCCTCACCATTTTGTGCTCACTGTTATTATGGGACACCCACTGACATCACTGTAAGAGGAGTTTGCTCAGAAGAAGGGAGGTGAACAGTAGGGTACCACAAGATTTAGTGCTGGAACTGGTCCTCTTCAATGTCTTTATAGATGACATAGCGGAGGAACTGGAAGGAAAGGTCTGCCTCTTTGCAGATGGCACCAAGTTCTGCAACAGGGTGTACTCTATGGGGGGGTAGTGGAAAGGATGAGTAGGGATCTGAAAAGGCTGGAGTAGTGGTCAAGGATATGGCAGCTGTGTTTTAATGCATAAAAAAGGAAAATAATGCACTTTTGCCATAGAAACCCAGGAGCAGAGTACAAAATGGGTAGAGTGATACTGACAAAGACCAAGCAGGAAAGATATTTGGGGTAATCATATTGGATGACCTAAAAGTGTCCAGGCAATGTGACAAGACAGTCAGAATAGCTAGTGGGATGCTGGGGTGCATAGAAAGGGATATCATCAGCAGGAAAAGGGAGGTGGTGCTGCCCCTATATAGATCACTAGTAAGACATCTCTGGAAGGGCATAGATGGAACAGAGGTGGTCCAAAGGAGGCCTACCAAAATGGTGCAGGGTCTGCATCAAAAACCCTATGAGAGGCTTAAGGAGCTGAATATGTACATCTTGGAGGAGAAGAGGGATGGAGAGATATGACAGAGACCTATAAATGGGGGGGGTAAATAAGGTTCAGGAGGGAAGTATTTTTCAAAGAAAAAGGTGCTCTAGAACTAGGGTGCATGCCATGAAACTGGAGGGGGGCAAATTCAGGATGGATATGAGGAAATGCTTCTTTACAGAAGGGGTTGTGGACACCTGGAACAGCCTTCCAGTGGAGGCAAAAACAGTGGTGGGGCTTAAAAATGCCTAGGACAGGCACAAGGGAATCATAGGGGTAAGGAAGGAATCCTTATCTGCTGTCACTTTCCATGTTTCATGTGTTTCTGTTTCACTAGCGTGTCTTCATGCAATATGCCAACCGACCAGTAGAGCTCACTGACTAAATGACTTGTGGAAGCACATGCATGCACAGCATTGTTTCTGTACAATGCCACCTGCTTACTCTTTAACAACCTTGTAGATAGCGATGTATATTTTTAGCATTTGAAAACAGTAGCATGTAGTGATGCCAATCATTACAACTAGTCATGACTGAGGTCATTGTGGCAGAAGTATATGATATCGTTAGTCATAAAGGAGCAAGATGCTGAGCATCACTGTCACATGAGTACTGGAGTGGCATTATAGGATCATGATTCCACTGCAGGTAAGGTGATTTGTCTGTCTTAAGTACACTCAAACGAATAATGTCAATAGCCAACCCTGTAAAGACTGATGTTCTGCAACAAGGGAGAGAATATAGTCATGTCAATGGAAAGGGAAGTCAAGGGGAATTGAACTATAGGACAGGGATGATAGCTAGTGTCATCAGTAGCAGGAGTTAGATGAATGGGTTCAGCAAGGGATTGACAGCTGGACAAAGTAGAAAAAGAACAGTAGACTGCCAGCTAGTGCGTGAAAGCATACAAGAGCAATTTAATTCTCACTTGAAAGCTGAACATATGAAAATCGCACCATGCAAAATTGACTAATCTAAGCACGAAATACACTTAGAAGACCAGAAATTAGAGGAACTCACAGGCTATGGTGGGAGAAGAAAAGGACTGGGGAACCAAGAAGGAGAAATTATTGCTATTCTGAAGGAATAGACCCTACAGGAAATGGAGTAAGTTACTCTTTTTTGAAGACAGTTTGTCTGTGAAAAACAAGAAAGAAATCAGTGTGACAAGCAAGTCCATGGAGTCCATCTTATCAAGCTCATAGAAAAAAGCAGGGGAGACAAAATAGTCACCAGAAAGGAACTACGAGAATGCAAACAGCTCAGCACAGCCACAGTAAATTTTAACCTACTAAACCACACGTATCCAGCTTTATTATATTCCAGGGCCTAATTACATTGTGTATGCATGAAACATTTGGGTGTATACTTCCAGTAGCAGCAGAGCTACAAATGTACAAATATTATAAACAGTTTTGCACATTTGTTTTTTTTCCCTATCCTTCACCAATCCCTTTCTGCCTGATGATCCCGAGCCCTGTCACCCACTGAACACATGACTTATCCCATCTGCTCTGTTCTATCACCATGGGTGAGCAGGTGCCTTGAGAGGTGGTGAGAGGCCTGCAGAGTTGCTGGCATTATCCTGTCAGCGGAAGTATTTTCTTCTCTTTTTCTTCCCAACTGGTGCTGGAACAAATGCTAAGTTGTGCATATACCACATTAAGATGCAGCACATCTGCACCTTCACCTAGTCAAGTAGATATGTGACCACTGCTGTGCCACCCAGCATCTGCTAGGTGACATCCAAGCAGTGGTATGATGGTTGCCATCATAAGCATCCCTTCTACTGCAGTACTTCATCAGCTTAAGAATCACCTTATTGTGTTTAGGGTACCAGCTGCAGGTTTTCTAACTGTCTGTAAGATGAATGGTAATGAGGTATGAATACTGGTTTGCAGTACTTTAGTGTGGCACCATGAGTTCTGAGGTAAGAGGGAAGTTTAGGATGGTTACCACTGTACATGCTGCCCCTCCTCCCTGAAGGATGAGAGCAATCAACATATGCTCAGTTCTTCTTCCCCAGGCCAGTCCAAAGAGATCCTGGTCTGTTCCCAAGCCCATGTCATTGGTGTGGCAGGAGGTAAGGCATCCCTCCTCGCCACTGGGTCAGCACAACTTTCACACAATTTAACAAATAGTTTAACTGTTAAATTATGTGCTCCTGTGAGTTACAATTTATTTAACCAACTACCTCCATATTTACTAGTTACTAACACTCTTCCAAGAAAGCATGCATATACATTTTCAATTATCTCGCTCTGAAGTTGACTAAGTTGTAAGCAGAGAAACAGTTTCAGGAATTTTCACAAAAATAATAAATTGCCAGAGTTTGTGCCCCTATAAGTTCAAGGTCCCTCATCCAAATGCCATGAAACTTGGCATTCCTTTAGGAAAATGTGTGGACAAAAAACATGTCAAATATCAGGTCTACAGCTATAAGACTGACTGAGTTATGACCAATTAAACCATGTTAGAGGTTTTGACAAAATATCCACAATAGGGGATTTTGCTAATTTCGCCCAGCCCTACCCTACACCCCTTTAAGACTAGCCAGGTGTGCCCCACACATTTCCCTCGTGAGGCTGAAGTCGGCTCTTTAGAAGTCAAGAATCAATGCTTTGGTATTCAAGTTCTCCTTCCCATTTTCTAACCTAAACCAAACAGTAAGGTGGCCACTGTTGCTCAGGAACTCAAGTATGCTGATGTTCCTGATGTAGTAGCACTTAGACAGCACTAGGTCCAGGATGTCCTATTCCCTTGTTGGTTCTCTGACTCTCATACCAGAAAGCCATCCTGGTATGCTCCCAGGAGGGATTAACTTCTACTGCTGGCTTTGGGGACACTCCACTCTATATCTGGTAGCCTGAAGTACCCTGTGATTATCAATTCAACCAGTTTCTTTTTGCTTGCCTGATACCACTCCCAAGCTCTTCATCCAGCTGTTTACTCTTGTTCAGTTGTCTATAAAGCACCCCCAGGTTCACCTTCCTGGTCCAGCCCTCTTAAGAATCAGTCAGGACCCATAGTGTCTCAGTCCCAGTGCCCACTGCTTCTTCTGTCATGGCATTTATCCCTTCCATAATATACAAGGCAACCAACCCTCCAATTTCTTCTTCTCTATTTCATCTGTAGATGGCAAACCAGGGGTATTGAGGTCCCAGTCATGGTTTGGGGATGCCCATGTCTCTATACATTACTCTCTAACTACCACCACGTCTAGATTGCTGTCTGCTACTAGGACATTAAGATCCCTTAAATTATTTCCCAGGATCCTGGCATTAATGCATTTAACCTTCCATGATGCCTAATACTTCCACAGCCCTCTGCTGACCATCAGAGCTGCTGATTACAGATTATATTTGTTCTGCACCAGGCATACAACCCTCTTCCCACCTCTTTCCCTTCACCCCTGATGGCCTTATTAGCTCCCTGATTTACCCTCTGCTCCCCTAAATTTATTCTTCCATGACCACTTCCTCTGCAGTCCCACTGAGTTACCCCTCTTTACAGTTCCACTGTTCCAAGGGGAGGCCCTGTGGCCCCCTCCATTATAAAGTTCTGGTCTTATTGCCCCTTTGAAGCCCCATATCTAGATTAAATTTAATTCCATGAACTAACATAAAAACATAACATGTGATGGCAGATAAGGACCACATGGCTTATCAAGTCTGCCCATTTCTCAAGCTCAAGGATTGGCTTATCTCCTTCAACATCTATGAGCAATTCCAGTCAGGTTTTTGGGGTAGACACAGAACAGAAATCACACTAGTCAGGGTGCATAATGACTTACTCAGAGCTAGAGATAAAGGAGACAGGTCAGTTCTTGTGCTCCTCAATCTCTCTCTTCAGCTTTTGACACTGTGGAAAACATTGTGCTTCTCGATCAGCTCTGTGAATTTTGTGGACTTGCTGGTGCTGTCATCAGATGGTTTGAGTCCTGTCTCTCAGACAGGGTGCAGAGGGTAATAATGGGGAATTTCTCCTCCTCTCCAATGCCTCTGTCTTGTGGAGTTCCACAGGGCTCGATCTTGTCGCCGATGCTGTTCATGGTGTATATGCTACCACTGGGTGAGATCATTCAACAGTACAGTGTGGAGTTTTACTGATATGCAAATGACACCCAGCTGTATTTGTCATTTGCCCCTGGGACATCTGGTGTGGTTGATGTGTTTAACACCTGTTCTGGTTAAAATCAATGATTGGATGACTTCCTGTTGGCTGAGACTCAACCCGGACAAGACAGAGGTGTTGGTGGTCGAGCTGGGTCACAGGTGTGATGGGTTGCTACCCAGAACTGACACAGGTCTTTTCCTAGGATCTACTCTGCTGGCTGCTTCCCTGAGGGTGTGAAATCTAGGTGTGATCCTGGACAGCAGACTGACCTTTGAAGATCCAGTGTCATCTGTTGTGAAGAGTGGTTTTTACCACTTACAGAACATCACCATTATCAAGCCCCCCATTCCACCCAAAGATCTGCTGACCCTAGTACATGCCTTTGTGACCTCCAGACTCGACAACTGTAATGCTGTTTACTTTGGGGTCAGGGGAAGGACCCTCTGCAGGCTGCAGCTGGTGCAGAATGCAGCTGCCTGGTTACTGTTGGGACTATCTCCGTGGTGCCATGTGACCCTGGTCCTGAATGCTCTGCACTGGCTGCTGGTCAGGTGGAGGGGTCTTTTCAAGGTGAGCTTGCTTACCTATAAGACCCTATAAGGGCTGGGTCCTGGCTACCTGTCTGAGCTCCTGTCATCTGTGATCTCTGCATGCTTCCTATGCTCCTCTTCGAGGGGCCTCCTGGATGTTCCCAAGGTTCACTCAGGACCTCTGGCGATCGAGCATTTAGCATCTCTGGGCCAACTCTGTGGAACATGCTTCTATCTGCAGTCCAGGAGGCCCCCTCAATTGGTGCCTTTAAGCAGAGGCTTAAGGCCCATCTCTTCTGCCATGCTTTTGGGGATTAAGTCATCTCCTCCCTACCCTACCATCAGCTATTGTATATTTTACATTTTATATTTATTCTTTCAAGAATATTGTTTTTAATATTCAGCTATTGCATTAATGTTCTGCATTTTATATTCTGTCTTGCTGTGTATGGTGCCCAGAGCCTACAGGATTGGGCACCTTAAAAATTAAATTGCCTTGCCTTGCCTTCTCCCTGTCTACACAATTACCAAATACCATGACTGATCTACAGCTCTTTCTCCCTCCCCCTTCCTTTCCACTATGATTCCCGTGTATTTATCACATTCATTCTTGAACCTCATCACTCCCCCCCCCATCTCCACTGGAAGGCTGTTCCAGGAATCAAGCACTCTTTCTTTGAAGAAGTACTTCCTCACATCACTCCTGAATCTACCACTCCAGCTTTATAGGATGTTCCCTTGTTCTTGAGCACCTTTTCTTCTGAAAAATACTTCCCTTCTGTACCTTGTTTACCCACGTGAGATATTTAAAGGACTCTATGGTATCCCCCCTCACCCTCTTCTTTTTCAGGGTGTACTTATTGAAACATAAAAACATTGACACATAGAAGTTGTCAGCAGAAAATGACCCATTGGCCCACCTAGTCTGACCTTGAAATTCCCTATGTACTTGTGTTACACAGACCCTACTCAATCTCCACCCTTGTCTCCCCCCACCCAGCCCTGTCCCTAAGGTTCCCATTTGTCCATACCATGCATGCTTGAATCCTGTTACTGTTTTGGTACCCCCCCACCTCTGCTGGGAGTCTGTTCCAGACATCTACCACCCTTTCTGTGAAGAAGCACTGTAGTTCCTCTCATTCCCTCTGAGTCTTCACTCTTCCAACTTCCAATCATGACCCTTTGTCCTTGAGCATCTCTTTCTATATAAAATGCTACCTTCCTGTACCTTATTAATACCTTTGAGGTTCTTGAATGTCTCAGTCATGTATCCACTTTCCCTTTGATCCTCTAGAATTACATATTTAATTACCTGAGTCTGTCCTCTTAGGGCTTCTGATATAGGCCATGCACCACCTTGGTTGCCCTCCTACATACCAAGTCCCTCCAATCTATGTCCTTCCTGAGATGGGGCCTCCAGAACTGGACATAGTGCTCAAGGAGCAGTCTAACCATCGATCTATACTGGGGTAACACCACCTCCCTCTTTCTGCTGGTGATACCCTTATCTATGCACCCCAGCACTCTACTAGCTTTTCCTACCTCTTTATCACACTGCTTTCCTACCTTAAGGTCATCATATATGATAACCCACAGGTCCTTTTCCTGCTTCATTGTTGCCACCTCCTCCACTCCCAAACTGTATGTTGACCCTGGGTTCCTATGCCCAATGTGCATAATTTTGCACTTTTTAGCATTGAAGCCCAGTTGCCATTCCCTTGACCATTCTTCCAGTTTTTTCTTGTCCTCCCTCATCTTTTCTACCCCCCAGGTGATCCACTCAGTTGCAGAGTTTTGTGTAGTCTGCAAACACGCATGCTTTCCCTCCCAGCCCTTCTGCGATGTTGCTATTGAAGACATTGAAGAGGACCTGTCCCAGAACTGACAACTGTGGCACCTCATTGGTCATTGTGACTTCCTCTGAGTGAACCACATTTACCACCACCTTCTGGCTTCTGTCATTCAACCGACTCTGTACCCATTTAACAACCTTTGGACCCACTCCTAGGCAGCCCAGCTCGTTTACCAGTCATCTGTGAAGAACCATGTTGAAGGCCTTACTGAAATCTAAGTAGGCTTCATCCACTACCTCACCCTAATCCACTTACCTGGTCACCCAGTAAAAGAACTTAATCAGGTTTGTCTGGCAAGATCTCCCAACTGTGAACACATGTTGCCTTGGATCTTGCAATCCATTGGCCTTAAGGTACTCCACAATCCTTTCTTTTAGTAGTGTTTCCATGACTTTGCCCACCGCCGAAGTCAGGCTTACAGGTCTATAGTTTCCTGCTTCCTCATTATTTCCAGACTTGTTACATGGGACCACATTCACTCTCCTCCAGTCCCCAGGAACTACTCCTGTTTCCAAGGATAGGTTGAACAGTGCCTCAGCAGTGCAGTAAGCTCCTTCCTCAGGTCCCTCAGTATCCTGGGGTGAACTCTGTATGGTCTTATTTCCTTGTTATCCCTTAGTTGCTCTAGTTCCTTGAGGACTCTGTCCTCCTTGATAGGGCTAGTATCTACAACCCTTCCCTTCTGCTACCTGTGGTGCGTCCCCTACCCTCTCCTTTGTAAAAACTGAACAACAGTACTTGTTCAGTATGTCTGCTTTCATCTGGTCCTCTAACAGACACTCTCCTCCATCCCTCCTCTTTGAGCCTTACTATCCTTGCCTTGTTCTTCCTCTTTTCACTTATTTATCTAAAGAATGTCTTGTCCCTCTTTTTACTGATTTGGCAATGTTCTCTTCTGTTCATACCTTGGTGCTTCTAACTGCCTTCGCTGCCTTCTTTTGTTTCTTCTGGTAACCCTCCCTGTCCTCTTCCTTCTGTGTTGCCTTGTATTATCTGAAAGCTAACTTCTTTGCTTTTACTTTCTCTGCAACTTCTTTGGTTCTTTTTTCTCTTGCTCTTAGTTATCTGCCTGACACAGAGGTTTGTTGCCTTCTCTATGGCCTTCCTTATTTCCACCCACTCCTTTTATACTCCGTCGCTTTTCCTTATCCCTGCTAGAGCTTCTCTAATGCAATCTCCCATTGTCTTGAAATCAGTAGGTACTTTAATCTCTCCTCGTGTGTCTTTTTATGCAAACACTGCACCATTTTAGTTGACTTCCTCTTAACCACCTCCACTCTGTCTATGTCCATTCTGAGATGTGGTCTCCAGAAATTGACACAGTACTCTAGGTGGGGTCTTGCCAGTGATCTATTACAGAAGCAATACCACCTCCTTCTTTTTGCTGGTGATAACCCTCCTTATGCACCCCAGAATTCCACTAGCCTTCCCTACTGCCTTGTCTCACTGCCTGGCCACCTTTAGGTCATCTGATATGATTACCCCAAGATCTCCTTCCTGCTTGGTGGTTCTCAGTATCAATCCACCCATTTCATACTCTGTCCCATGATTCTGTGCCCTAAGTGCATTACTTTGCACTTTTTTTGCACTGAAAACCAGCTGCCATATCCTTGACCATTTACTTCTACCCTCTGTCGCCTATCCCCTAACCAATTTCTTAACCAGTTTACCACCCTTGAACCTTCTTCTAAGCTACCAAACTTATTTGCTAATCTCCTATGTGGACTGGTTTCAAAAGCCTTACTGAAATCTAGGTATGCCACATCCACTGCTCCACCCTGATCTCAGTCCTTTGTCACCCAGTCAAAGAAAACTAACTGATTCATTTGACACATAACCTCTCTCATATGAAACCATGCTGCCTCTGATCTTGTAACCTACTTGATACAAGATATTTCACAATCATTTCCTTCAGCAGTGATTCCATTAACTTTCCCACCACCGATGTCAGATTGACAGGCCTATAATTGCCAGCCCCCGCTACTGTCAGAAAAACATGCTAATATATAAATTATTTATCATGACCATTCGGTTATGCCTCCAGCCTTGCTCTATGTATCATGCAAAACAACAGAAAATTGTCTCAGGCTTTACTTTTCAACCTACTGCATAAAAGTTTCTGATAATTATAATGAACTTGCATGAAGCAACCTTGGATGTGTATATAAAAATTGATTTTATTATCCCTGTACAGTGCAAACTAATCTACTGAGAATATATGGTATAAATATCAAGTCTTGTAAACATTGCAAAAAGCAGCATAACTCCAAAATGACACAGCTTTCAGAAAAGAAACAAAAAACAAAACAAAAGTAATCAGACACAATCTGCAGTCTTACTAAACTTTTGTAAATAGCATTATTGTTCATGCAAAGATAATTCAAAAATTCAATAATTTCTTTATATATGTATTTTAAAGAATTTCTCTGTATAGATCTAAGAATTTCTCTGTATACCTATATTTTAATATGGCACGAATATTTCCCTCATGCAACCAGCCCTGTGCTAAGTTAAACTAAGATATTATAAGAATATTAAAGCATAACTCAGACATTTTGTTTGTTGCATAATGTGGGTTTTTCTTCATAATTCAAGGATACTGGTGAGAGTTCTTCTTTCTTTTGCTGTTAAATGTCCTCTTAGCCCTGCTGGCCTCTGCCTCAACTTCCATATGGTTACTGGTACCCCATTCTGGTGGAGGTGCATTCAGATAAAGCAGGCTCTTCTAGTGCAAAAACAGGAAGAAAGGCTTGAATGCTTCTGGATCAAATGCAGAGAGACAGTTCTAGTATTTGGTGGGAATAGTTTTCTTTGCCATGAAACACAGCCTCAATCAATGTAGATACTCACAGCATTGAGGTTAGAGACATCTGGGTGTCTCTGTAAGAGTTGGATTTTTATACAGTTTTTACCACAGTATCATCATGATCTCATATTATGCCAATTCCCCAACTTTGATTGGATCTTGCAACCCAGGAGAGAATGTTAAGTTTCTGCTCTTTAGGAGATAAAAACACAAGGTTTCAAATGATGCTGTTTGTATGCCAGCAGCATTGTGGGTTTTTCTGCAGTAAACAAAAGTCTCTGTTCAATATTAAAATGCATTGCCTTTATTTCCATTCTTGAAACAGCAAGGCAGGTCTTAATAATCAGTTGCCATGGATATCTTGACCTCTTTGACTTCTGTACCAGCCTGCTATTAGTCCCACAAATGTAGGGGCTTCCATGTATCTCTGTGAAGGTCTGCACTGCAGATCTTAAAATTAATCTGCTGGAATTTAATGTTGAAGTCTCTGAGGCATTTCTGTTAAAGGGAACTAGTATTGTACTACTGAAGCACTTAGCTTTCAATCAGGCCTTAATTTGCCAATCCATTCAGATAAATAAAATTAGTTTACATTTTTCAAGTAAAACCAGCACCCGAGTATCACATGACACCCCAGATAACCATATTACTACTAAGTATAAAAAATATATATATTTTTTTGAAATTTGTAATTTGTTCCTACATTTTTCCCTTTTTGAATTAGAAATGCATTCTGAAATAATACATTGTTTAATTCAAAACTACAATGCTATTATATGGGTATACAGTTTAAGCATTACACAAAAAATAATATATGAGTAGGGAGAATGTTGATTCATGTAACATAAAAATTGCATAATCACATGTTAATGCATTACATCATCAGCACATGACATCATAGTGTGTGACATCATCACAGTTGACATAACCATCAGATATGACATCATCAGAAATGCACATTTTTATACAGAAAATTAAACTACTACATGATTAAACATGATTACAGCTATGTACACTTTGCATTCTACAGTGTCAGCATATTTATTTGGCACATTGAAATTATTTCGGACATTTCTCCATTAAAATTTTTAGTGTAACTATGATTTATTATCTTCACCTTCACCCTCTTTTGAGATGTCAAGCCAAGTTTTTTTACTTACACGGTATGGTCTCAGCTGATTAATATGACCCCACTTAAGCATCACTTCACCTGTGTTCTTCTTCTTGATTTCAATTTGGTATGCTACAGGGAAAACTTTATCTTTAATCAAAAAGGGTCCTTCCCAGCTTGAAAGAAACTTTTTAACCTTAACCTTGCCCTTGCTGTAATTAACATTAAATACCTTATTTCCAATTTGATATTCTTTTAAATTGGTTCTCCTATCATAATATGATTTAGAACCCTGAACACTTTTCTCTAAATTCTTTTGGGTAAATGCAGAGGTTTCTTGCAGGAGTTGTCTTAAATGAGTTACTGTACATATTCATGTGATGTAGTGGCACATGCCAAATTTATATTTTCTGTGCTATACAGGAGTTGCAATGGTTAACACCATTTGTCTTCCCATCATCATTTCAAAAGGAGATATGCCTGTAGACTTACTAGGCATAGCACAAATAGCCATTGACATAAGTGGCAATTTTAGATCCTAATCTTTTCCTAAAGAACAAAGATATTTCTTTAGTATATACACAATTATTTGATTAGCATGTTCTACCTGTCCAGATGACTGAGGATGGTGGGACATATGCAGCTTTCTCTGAACCCCTAGTATTTTTCACATTTTCTACAACTTTGCCTGTAAAATGGGAACCTTTATCAGATTCTACTCTTATTGGCCCAGTAGCTGAACACATGATTTATTAACAATAAAGTTGTGGTTTCAGCTATATCTTTAGAAGCAGGGAGACATTCAATACATTTTTTAAATAAATAAGTAGTTGTCAAAAGGTATTGGTTACCCCTTAAAGAACTTGTAATAGGACCAATCCAGTCAATTTGGATATCAGACCAAGACATGGTAATTCCTTTGACTTGCAGTGGTGCTGTATGTCTTGGTACAGAAAGTTGAAAACCACAATGTTTTACATCCTTGCACACACTCTGTAACATCATTGTACATGTAAGGTCAGTAGGCTACTTATTTTAATGCTTCATAAGTTCTTCTTTCCCCACTATGTTCTCCAGAAGGTTCATCATGAGCACATTGTAACGTGATTCCCCTATGACCTAAAGGAACCACCCATCTGGGCTGTTGTGACTTCCCACCAGTTTTTACCAGGGGATCATTCCTTAAATGAACTTTACCTTTTTGGTCATAAGTGGATTTTAGTTCATGGTTCATTTGTAGATCACTTTTGGAAATCATATTCTTATTGAGATCCTTAATAAAATGACAACACTTTCCTACTGTTTTCTCATCCTGTTACATTTTCACCAAATCAAAATCAGGTTTATTACTACATAAGTGTAATACCTTATTTTCTTGTTCCTGTTGTTTTTGTTGATGAGTAACCATGTTTACATTAACTTGGACAGTAGGAACAAAGTTCCATGCTTCTCAAGTTAAAGCACCTTCCTTAGCCAGAGCATCTGCTAAATAATTTCAGATTTGTCTGGTCCCTGAATTTTAGAATGTCCCTTTACCTTTTTCCAATAGACATTCAAACCATGCCCATTAACTAACTATTCTGTAGCTAATATAAGTTCTGCATACATCACCATTTCACCTCCTGAATTGTTCATGCCATTCACCTTTCAGTATGGTAAAAGTCTAAGGAAGCAATGTTTTGGACAATCAGAGTCAGTACAGAGTTGATACAATACACCATGGACTACTAATTCACCAACTACTGAATGCCGGGCTATCTCCTGACTCTTCTCTCTGGTTTAAAAGCTACTTAGAAAACTGGTCACAGAGAGTAAAAATTGTGAATGCTCTTTCTGACACCCTGCCTGCTCACTCAGGTGTCCCACAGGGATCCATACTGGGCCCCCTCCTTTTTAGCCTTTTTTTAAACTCCCTTCCTTACCACTGCTCTGAGCAGATCACACTACAGTATATGCCGATGATGCTGTTGTATTCTCCACTCACAAAGATCCTGCAACTTTTCAACACAACCTTCAACTTGGTTTCAGTTCTGTAGAGACATGGTTTCTTAATCATAAACTGGTCCTCAATGACAAGAAAACCAAATCTATGCTCTTCTGCAGCTCTCATAACCCACAAGCTACACCACTTGGCTATCTCCACCACCCAGGGAACACTCTAGATCAGGTGGGGTCCTTCAAATACTTAGGATACAGCTTGAACCTAATCTCTCTATGGACTTCATGTAGATAATGTAGCTAGAGCTGCTAATATACAGCTTGGTCTCCTCTACAAACACAGACCACACCTCACGCCAGAAGCTTTGAAGGTTGCAGTCCTGAGCTCTGTGATCTCTGTAATAGACTATGGTCTCATCATTTATGGCTGCCACAACCCACAACCTTAGACACCTCTCAACTGCCTTAAATAAGGCATGTCGGCTCATCACTGGTGCTCACCGTCTCACCCACACATGTGACCTGTACACTCAGACTGGCTGGCTCCAACTATCAAACCACATAAAGTTTCTCACCTGCTCCATGGTGAAAAAAATCTACCTTGGCCTTGCACCTTCTGTGGTCTCAACTCTGTTACAACACCGAATTAACAAATGGTGCCTTAGGAGATCCACGCTACAGCTACTGAAAGTCCCCCACTGTCACACTTCACAGGTACAATGCTCTTTTGCTTATCGAGTGCCACTCTGGTTCAATGGCCTCAGCCCCACCATCTCCTCTGCCCCAACAATTGGTATGTTTAAAACTAGGCTCCGGGACTATCTCACTACCAATAGCTCCTGTGACTGCCCAACTTAACCTTGTTTCTCCACTTCCCTTCCTGCTCTAGCAGTCCCCCCCCTCCTCACTGGATTCTACCCTCACATCTTGTATACCCAGTGCTGCACTTTTCACCCTCTCCCACCCTTCCTACGCTCCTTCCCCCGCCTCTTCCTCTCCCTATGACTCTGACACTTTATCTGTTGTCTATTTTCTGACAAATGCCATTGGCTGCCTTGTTACAATGCTACCCTTGAATTGTATTAATCTGTACTCTGTTTTCAATGTCCACATTGTTGTAATGTCTGTCTTGATGTTCCCCATAATTTGTATTTCTCTGACATGGAACCTTTGTAAAAGAGCCAAGGCTCAAAGGTATTTGTAATCCTAGACTTAATAAATAAATAAAATAAAAATAAAAGTACAAATTACAATGTCTTGCAAGTTATGCTGCACTATAGTTTGCATGGCTGTATTTGTGGCTGCTAGTTTTGCATATTGGTTAGACTTGGAACCATGCTGGTATTTAATAGGAGGACATGGTACATTTTCATGCCACACCACACCATTCCTAAACCAGAATGCAGGGTTCCATTTTGGTGCAATGCACAACCATTAGCATATGCTCTAGGGAAATCCCTACATACGTTTTCATCATAACTGTGGTGTCTGTGTTGTTGCACTATTTCCAGTTCTGAAGGTTGTTCAGGATCTTGTACCAGATGTTCATCTACAGTACAATCATGCCCCTGCAGATCTACCAACCCTTGAGCTAAAGCATTACTTTTGTTCTTTGCATGTTTGATCTCTAAAGGTAGGCCCTGGAGTGCTAAGGTCCAAGCCACAATCCTGCTACAGTACTTGACACATTACCATCCCTAAGTTTCTGGCTTCCCAAAAAAACAATAGGTTAGTGACAAGTCTCTACAACAACTTTCTCAGTACAAATATAGTTTGTGAACCATTGTACTGCCCATACAGTATAAAATAATTCCTTTTCACATTCTGAAAATGTTTTATCATCATCACTCAAACTTTTTTTTAATTCTTTGGTTAACTGGGTAAGGCCCACTAGGCAAATCTGCCTGATTTCAGGGGTGACCTGGGAGCACCGGGGTGGTTAAGTGGCATGCTCAGAGTCACACAGTATGCAAGTGGAGGTTGTGGGAGATTGGCTAGATGTTCCATGCTCATTCACATTTTGTTACTCTAACCACTAGACTATACTGCTGGCATAAGCAATAACACGGTTGTCTGAATCATGTTTCTGATATAACACCACACTGATGCTGCTGTTAGTGTACCCTGTTTCTAGATAAAAATTCTTGTCCATTTGTAGGTGAGCTAGACATGGTGTTTGACTCAGGCTATCTTTTAAAACCCGAATAGCTTTCTCTTGTTCTTCCCCCCATATTCAGGGTTCTGTAACCCATATTTAGGGTTCTGTCTCTTTCAGTAACCTGGTGAGACGATGGGCAGTTTCAGCATAGTCCTGGATAAATTGTCTCGAGTAATTACAGATTCCAAGGAAGCTGTGTAACTCCTTTAAAGTTTTGGATGTACCGATTTTTTGAACCATTTCAATTCTGTTGTCCTGTGGGCACAGCCCATCAGGCTCAAGTTCATACCCCAGATCATTTACTTGATTTCTGAACCATTTTTCCTTTGTTAAAGACACTTTGGCACCAGCATGTTTCAGCTAGTTTAGCACATACTTTATATCTTCCAGGTGTTCCTCAAAATAACTCCTTTTAATTAGTATATCATCAATGTAAACCAGAATTCCTCTACTTTCAGCATCATGCATGGCCTTGTTCAGAAAGATATTAAAATCTGCAGGGGAATTTAAATACCCAAAAGGTAAAAGTCAATTTGTATTCATTTTTTGGATCTACTTTCAATGTCCAAAATCAGTTTGCTATATCTTGAGTAGTCAAATATATTGTACCCTCAACTTTTGCCAAACTTTGATCCAAATATGTCATAGGCTTGTGAGATAGAGATACCTGTTTGTTTAAGTTTGTATAGTCAATTATGATCCTCCACTTTCCTGTATGCTTTAGTACAGGCCAAATGAGGGAATTACCCACAGAATTCACCGGTCTTATAATTCCTTACTCCATCAGGGTATCCAGTATCTCTTGTATGTGTTCCTAAGATGCTAGCAGTATTCTATACTGTCGTACATAAACTGGACCTTTATTAGGGTCTGTAGGTACCCTGATAACATGCAGGTCAGTTACCTCACAATCATGGTCATCTTTTCAAAACATGTATTTTAATTGAAAGAACATTTCATGAACAAGTTCCTTTTTCTGATTCAGTTTCACAACTACATTCTCGTATGGCTTGTTCAACTTATTCCTTAAAATCAGAAAAAGTTAAGTGTTCACCTACAGTACCTCTACCTTATACTCAATCATTTTCAGTGTCAACTATATATACTTCTTTAAACTGTTCTGTTTCATCCTCAGTAATGGACAGTACAAGACAATCATCTTCAGCTTTACATGCATGCACTGTATCTCTTTCTTGCCTACTGGATAGATTTTCTGCAGAATAATTAAACCATTGGGTAAGGACTAAATATCTTAATCTGTCTGAATTTTCTGAGTAATATTCAGTGGTAGTTTCCCAATAAATGGAACAACTAATTCAAAATCATAAAAAGATTTCCCTATTGTTATTCCTAACTCATGGTTAGCTTCTATAGTGATAGGCTCTTGTATAGGATTATGCACCAAAATATGCATTACTCTGCTGCTCATGTCCAAGCAAGGTGTGGAATGGATCTTTAAACCCATATCACTAAACTGCTAATTGGGCACAAACAATGCAGTTTGTTCAGGCATTTCTTGGCCTTTTTTCACATTCACCCTAACAGAAAATGTCTTTACTTTACCTCCATGTTTGTAAAAAAAGAGAGATGTGGTAGCCGTGTTAGTCCAGTCAACAATGTAGAGAAAAAATACAAAAAATATGTTGCAGGTGATACCTTTTATTGGACTGACAATTTTGTTAGTCCAATAAAAGGTATCACCTGCAACATATTTGTTGTATTTTTTCTTTACATTACCTGGAACTGTTGTAGTGAACTCATTCACCACCTGACACACTTGTTTGTCCAGATCTTAAGGCTTGCAGTGTCACTTTTATTGGGTAAGGGTCTCCCCTTATTGGTGACCACAGAATATCATTGACTAGGTCTATACATACACCAACCACACAAGCACATCTAAACTAAGGTATATGGGAGATTTCAAACCTTGCATGACATATACAGGGTGCTATATATTCTTTTTCACTGTTTGGAGGTTTAAGACACAAACATCTATATTTTTCAAGCTGCCTTTGTGGTTCGGAACATCTTTCAGCCACTCTTGTTTAGTTAGAAATGTCAAATTAGACCTCTGCCTCTTTAACACTTTATAAAACTGTTCACTGATGAGACAATGCTCATAGCCTAGGTACAACACAGAACTAGTTATATGTAAGTTCTCTGTTCTAAATGGCACCTTAAACTCACCTTTCTTGGACTTTATCTTACAGAGTAAAGACTTATGATTCAATGATACTGCCTTTGCACAGTCCTCAGGGGAGGTTGTGTATTCAGAATTTAATGTCTGCATCTAAAACAGGATGGGATTCTAAAAAAAGGGTTACTTTTCTTGTGAAGAAAGTTAAACCTTACATTAATCTCAAATGTTACCAAATCTCATTTTAACAAACAAATCACATGTGCTTTATTTCTCCATGTAGCCAAATCTTCAGAATTGCCCAATACAGATGCATCAGGTATGTCAGACTGTACAACATTTAGTTCAATCATTGTATTATTTTTTCCAAGGTAGCATGACTTTGATTGTTTAGGAACCTTAAGGCTCTTTCCAAATGGAATAGGCATTTTCACCTGTGACAACAAAACTCTGTGAAAATAGTCAATAATCTAAACTTTTTCAGGCGGTCATGCCAAATTAGGAAATCATCACGATTTTTTAGTAACATACACTGGATGGGTAACTCTCCATTTTGCCAAATTTCAATTTTAATTACACTTTACCTATGGGCTTTTGTGCTTCCTCTCCATAAGCTACAATCTGGAAGCCATCAGAAGGAGATTCAGCACTTTTGAGTCACCTAAGGCATTAGTCAGTTTGTTAAAAGAGCTTTTAGGCATTAGGGTCACTTTTGCCCCAGAGTCTAATAAAGCTTCACTACGCAAACTGTTCTCAATGTTTATGTCAAAGTAAAACCTCTTTGTTTTCCCTTTTGAAATTAAGTTGATTTGGTAGAATTTGTTTTCTTTACTCCTGAGAACAAAGCAGGTTCACTGTGACATGGCACACCATTTTAACTAGCTCTGGACACCTTTTGAGAAAGGCCAGACTCTGAGGTAGCATTTTCACTTTTACTTTGCATCTCATTTTCAAATCTCATTACAATTTCATTACCTTTTTTAACAATTCCAGTATCATTTACCTTGGCAGCAGTAGAGGGAACAAGATATATTAGTCAGATAGCACTACTGGTTCCACCTGTACTAAGTACAGTTGAAGAAGTCTGCACAAGAGAAAGAGGAGCAGGAGACAACTGTACAAGATGGAGCAAATAACTTTGAGCTAGAGCTCTTAAATCCTCCATTTGTTTTTCCATTACCTCCTTTAATTTTTCCATTTCCTGTCTAACTTCATCTTGTGACTTCTTAATCATTTCCATTAGTCTTGATGAACCATGTTTAGACCTGTCCTGGGTGCACAATAACCTTGCTGATCATTGTTATAATCCTGGTGCCCCCTATAATTATTACATCCCTTGTCATATCCTCCACCACAGTTGTATTCCCCATGAGAGAAACCCTGGTTTTGGAATTTTTAAGGGTTTTGATAAGGCTACTGAACCACAGTTGGATCTGGCATAGGCTTTGGCTGCTCCACAAGTTTCTTCTCTAGAGGTTTGTTATTCTGCTTATTTTTTTTTCCTTTTTGAGTTTTCAGATGCAGATAACTCATCTTCCTCTATAGCCAGAATATCAAAGGCTGTGACCTTGGACACTTTAGCCCTAGAAGCAGAACCCCCTTTCTCCATTTAAAAGTATGTTTCCTCTTATACCTCTCAGGTAATTCCCTCTCTGAATCAGAATAATCAGAATAACTTTTTTCCTATGGTTATTTTTGTCCTGCTCTTATTTGACTCCCTTTGAATCAGAATATTCCCTTTCAGAAGAGGAAATACAGGAAATTCTGGAACCAGCTTCAAAGTCTGATCCTTCAAATGCTTTCATTTTTTTCTTAACGTTACTTTTACTCTGAGGACGTTTATATTTTTTGTTGAATTCAACCAAATCTTTGTTAACCTACTCATAAGCATTTGCTAATTCAACCCTTTCTTTTTCCAATTCTGCATAGTACATTTCCACTGCTTAGCCTTAAATAGGCCACTTTGTAAAGCCACATGTCTTGTTTACTGTTTTGTAACAGCCTCTCTAACAGTTGAGCTTGAGCTCTAAGTTTACCACATTCAAAATATTTATCTTCTAGCAGTTTTTCCAGCTTACTTAGTTTATCAATTATATCTCTTGCATTATTATTCCATTGGTCAAACAGCAATGAATACTCTTGATTAGTTTTTAATTTCTCTGTCTTTCCATTTTGTATTTTTGAAGTTAGATAGGATGCTGGAGGATGTATTATTTAAGCAATAATGCATGACAGGGTGTGGTATATCGTGGGATATCATCACGCCTTGGGTGGTTGGGCACGAGGCCGCAGGCCGAGTGCGTCCAACGACCCGTGAAGTGACGATATCCCACAATATACCACACCCTGGAGTGCATTATTGCTATTATGAACTGGTTTAATAGTTTTCTGTTGAGAAAATAATAAAAAATCCACTTTTAAAATATTTTAATGTCTTTTTTGGAGTGATGGAGGAATATCTTTGAAAGAAATAGTTCCTGGAGGGTATGGGCAGCAAGTGGTGCTGTTGTAAGTGGAGTTCAATGGAGGAGTGCATCTGTGAACCCAGTGTCACTTTCTCAGCACTAATGCTGAACTGTGTTTTCTCAGCATTTGACCCAGTCTGCTCTGGGACATGGTAAAAATCTGTGTGGATTTCGTTTTTCATGAAAGCACTGCTGACACGGGACTGCTATTGTGTCAGTTGTGCTCTGGTCTCACACGTCGCCACCACAACCTGTCCGTCCGAGATGCTGTGTTGCATTGTTTCATAGAGCAGAGGGTAAACTGCCTGCATTGTGTTTTGAAGGAGCAGGTGAGATAGGCAAAATCTTTTTTAAAACAATAGCTAAAACGGCGAGGTATTTTGTCCACGAGCTGGCAGATGTTTGGTTGGGAAGGTCTGTTATGGTATTCGGGATGTTTTTGAGCGAGTGTCCGTTGGTGTCTGCTGAGCGCATGGTGGTGTCTCAGTATTTCTTGGTTGGGAGCGGTGTTTAGTTATGTATGCCGCACTTGGTGGGAGTTTTAATAACTTCAGCAGTGGGAATATTTTTTTTTTGCTGGTCATGTTGATGGGTGACTCGCTCTGGGCATCTGGGTGAGGTGAGCGTTGCAGTCGGGATCTCTTGCCTGTGAGGAGGCTGGTGACCGGAGGTTTTCTGAAGCCATGATGATGTAGCCCGATATCATCACGGCTTCCAAAACCTCTCGGCCAATCAGCTTCCTCCATTTACGATCGCCGGTTCATAATACCTCTTTTTTAATAACATCTGCACATATAGTTAGAGCTGTCATAATTTACAACAGTAATAAAAACCTTGAACAACAACAATAATGCACCTGAAACAAGAACAAGAACAATTTAATATATGGATTTCGAAAATAATACTATTGTAGAGCATTCAAAAAAACTCCGGTAATACCATCGATCCCTCAATGGTAATACCACTGTTAGGCAGTGATAATACCATCATTTGAATGTGATAATACTATAGTTCTACTCCTGAACGATAGTATTATCACAACTACCAAAGAGCACAAGCACCCACAAAGATGCCTTCTGCCCCCCACATCGTCCTAAGCATGCCTCCTGATTGGCTGCTTTTCGTGTGTGGGCAGGCAGAACAATTTTAAAAACATGGCGGCTCGCTCTCTTGCTTAGCAAGACGGCACTGCGTCTGTACATTTCTTTGGCGTTTTTTTTTCTTTCTCCTACGCAAAGAGGAATGCAGAGCGGAGCCAAACAAAAGGAAAAGGTAGGACTGCCTACCGGTTCTTCTCATACGGCAAGATGAAGGCGGGCAGGGTGGGCTGAGAGCAGCAGCAAGATACCTCGGTGGTTGGCCAGGACCAAGAGTCCTTCACTGAAACGGCCACCTACCAGTTGCAAAATAAACAAATAAATAAAAATCGCATCCATATATTAAAAAAAATAGCGTATAGCTTACTCTGTGTTACAAGGGAATAATTCCATCTCGAGGTTCTGGGGACATGAGAACCTCTCGAGCTTCGTTCTCGAGGTTTCTACGTCCCCAGAAACTCTCGATGGAATTATTCCCTTGTAATGCACAGTAAGCTATCCATTATTCTATTTTTAATATGAAAGTTAATATATGTGTTCTAAGGATGCCTCAGCAGTCTTTTGCTTGCTTGCAGTAATAAACTGTGAGACAGGAAGCTATCTGTTGACTTTCCTTTTTTTTCTTAAGTTCCTCACTTTCAGTTAGGGTAACTTTAGGCCTCATTGAAAAGCAAAAACAAAAAGAGTTTACTTATGCAGTTCAATAACTTTTCGTATATTCTTATACACATTCAAGGTCTATGCACTGTTCATTAACCAAACAAATTATTCCCAGGATAAGCAACCTTAAGTTGTTGGAACAATAGGTTAAAATAGAAATTATTTGTCATGACCATTTGGCAATGCCTCCAGCCTTGCTCTATAGATCATGCAAACAACAGAAAATTGGCTCAGGTTTTCCTTTTCAACCTATTGCATAAAAGATTCTGCTAATTATAATGAACTTGCATGAGGCAACCTTGGATTTGTATATAAAAATACATTATATTATCCTTGTACAATATAGACTAATCAAAAAAGAATATATGGCATAAATATCAAGTTTTGTAAACATTGCAAAAAGCAGCATAAATACAAAATGGTAAAGCTTTCAGAAAAGAAAGAAAAAGCAAACAAAACAAAAGTAATCAGA
Organism: Neoceratodus forsteri; assembly: GCA_016271365.2. NCBI lineage: Eukaryota > Metazoa > Chordata > Ceratodontiformes > Ceratodontidae > Neoceratodus > Neoceratodus forsteri. The sequence goes on along the minus strand of CM057453.1, from coordinate 1,207,108,640 downwards.
CACAATATGCGGCCTTACTAAACTTTTGTAAATAGCATTATTGTTCATGCATAGACACTTGAAAGTTTCTTTGCATTTAATAATTTCTTTATATAGAATTTCTTTGTATAGATCTAAGAATTATTTTGTACACCCATATTTTAATATGTTACAATTATTTCCATCATGCAACCACCCCTGGGCTAAGTTAAAATAAAATATTATAAAAATATTAAAGAATCACACTGGAGAAGGATAAGACCACTAAACGGGCCAAGCAGCAGGCCCCTAGCCTTATGAAGATGTCCGCGGCCGCAGCAGCTATCTCGGAAGAGAGATTCTTGGAAATTATGCAACCGCTGCAAGCGGCTGTCACTACGATCTCTGAAGATCTCCAAACAATTAAGAACTCAGTGGCAACCTTATCAATGAGAGTTGGGGACTCTGAAGCAAGGATTGTTTCCCTTGAGAAAAAACAAGAGAAATCCGGACAGGAAAGCTTGAGTTTAGTACGGAAGCTTAAGAAGTTAGAAGACAAGCTTGAAGACCTGGAGGGGTGCAGTAGGCGCAATAACCTGCTGATTATTGGAATGTTGGAGCGGGAGGAAGGCAATGCCCCAATTCAGTTTCTGCAAAAGTTAAGTGCAAAAATAGCAGGTCCGTCCCCTAACGGTGGGGATTATGTCATCGAAAGGGCTCATCGCGCCCTGCGCCCCATGCCAATGTCAAGTCAGCCTCCCAGACCGATTATTTTTAAACTATTAAATTTTGGGGATAAACAGCATATCCTTGCGAAAGTTAGAGAGATCTGAGAGGTGACCTGGGAGGGTCGGAAGATCCGCATTACGCAAGACCTCCCGCACTCGGTTCGGCTGAGGTGACAGGAGTTAGACCCATTGGTGTCAAAACTGGTGGCATCTGGCAAACCTTTCCGAATCAAATACCTGGTGATTCTCTTTGTTAAACATGATGATAAGTGGCTTTCCTTCGATTCCCCTGCACAGGCACTGCAAGGACTGAAAGAGCTTTTCCCTGATCTATATAAGTGAACAGGGGGACAAAGTGACAAGGTTGCTACGTTTAGTTGAGAGATGTAGCTGTATTTGGTTTGCTCTGCTCTGCTCATTTGTAACAGCTCTAGATAAGAGGAGTGAGCAGGTTGGATTCGATCCCTTGTGCTGCAGACTTGGTTCTCATAAAGGAGGACGATGCAATTAAAGATGCCATTATTTGTTTCCTGAGAGCTTCATGGCTTATGAAGGAGGCACTCCGAATGTTCATTTCAAAGCTTAGGATGTGTTATTTTCTCGGCGGATCAAACAGTTGATTTGGTGATATGATGATAATGTAACGTTGTATGCAGCGGAGTTACGCATAGACTAAATGGGTATTGAATGCTTTGTTTTTCTTGAATGCTGAAAGGAGTTGCCTTGAAGACATAGCATCTTACTACATCAGGAGCATTGGTGACATACTCCTTTTGGTCCACCGATCCCTTCCTTGTGGGACCAGTATTTGTCCATTTTGCTTGAAGGAACTGCAAAACTTGTGTATTGGGGGTTGTCCCCGCCCTTCCTTTTATGGGGTTTAAACTTTTTGCTTTGCTGAATGGACACATGCCTTAGATGGCAATTGATTATGTTTTTTTTTTCTTTCCATTCAAGATTATGTATTGAATATTGGAATGCTGGGCTCCTCCTTTGAAGCTTGAGAGCAGCTTAATGAGGGATAAGGGGACTGCTATTATTTGTTACCACAGATAGCAAATAGTTATGAGTTTAATATAACTGTCCAGCGCAACCTAACACTGGTTTTAAATCAGGTGCTAATTTGTTAGTGGTAGAGCCTACCGAATTGAACTGATAGGGAATTACTGAATGTTTTCTTTAGACACCAATCTTGCTTATACTTTGAGTTACTATGCCACAGGTTTGATAGTAGGATACTATGTTATAGGGTATATGGATGAATATAGGGCAGGAACTACATTAAGCCACTATTTCTTTTTTGGACTCACAATGATGGTGTAGTAAGAGGGTGGGGGGGCAAATGGGGGCGAGAATGTTTTGTTTGGGCTTGCGCTTTAACATCACGTGGCAGTAAAATAGTGGGAGTGCAGTTAACTTGAACTGGGGGTGGTTTCTAATGTTGGGGATTGGGAGTTTTAAGAGTGTAGTTTTCGGGGGGTAGTGTTGTTGTTTTAAAGGGGTGTTGTATTAGTAAAGGGGGGAAAGCCATACACTGCCATGCTTTGTTGTCAATGATCACTTCAATGACCATCAAGGTCTTTTCACTGGGGCTGATGTGTATCTCCAAAATAACATTTTGTTCTGAACATGAATAGCCTTTCTACTGGGACTGAAGTGTTTCTCCAAAACAACATTCTGTTTTGAATATGAACAGTCAATATTGTTTTGTAAGCTGGAATATTAAAGGGGCCAAGGATAGGGTCAAAAGGCAAATGATACTGAAGCACCTACTGCATCTTCGAGCAGGAGTAGCTTTTCTTCAAGAAACTCATCTGAGGAGGGAGGATAGTTCCCTTTTCCAAAAGCAGTGGGTGGGACAAGTTTTTGGGTCAAGGAAATCAACGAATAAAGGTGGGGTAATGATTCTAATAGCAAAAAATGTACCTTTTAGATCAACCCAAGAGATTTGGGATCCAGAGAGTCGTTACCTTTTGGTACATGGTATGTTAGAATCTCAGCCGATGTTGCTTGGCTCAATCTACGGTCCAAATACTGACTCCTCTTCATTTTTTTGTTCAATTACTAAACCTTGTGGTGACCAATCCCTCAAAGCTAAAGATACTGGGGGGGGCTGGAATCTTGTTCCCCAAACAGAGTTGGATAGGTCTAACTGTAAGAAATGTGGCCTATCTCCAGCTCAATGGGCTCTGAAAGACATGAGCAGAGGCGCCACTCTGATTGATGCGTGGAGAGCTCTAAATCCTACAGAGAGGCAATATACCTTTTTTCCTCTCCACATGGGACCTACTCCCGAATTGATTATTTTCTTACAAGCTCCTTTGCCTTGCCCAGGGTACTACATGCGGGGATCTTTGCTACAGTTCTGTCAGATCATGCACCTGTTAGTATAAATTATTGGTTAGGGGCAGGTTGTAAACAATCCCCCCAGTGGCGGCTGAATACTCAGCTGCTACGTAACAAAGTTTCCCTGATGCACATCATGGAGTTTATCACATCCTTTCTTAACTGTAATCAGGGATCAGTTGACAAGTATGATTTGGTCTGGGCAGCCTTAAAATGCTCCCTGCAGGGAGAATTTATTAGAATGGCAACAAGAAGGGCCTGTCAACAGAGGGCTCAGATGGACGCTCTCCTTGTATTGATCAAAAACCTGGAGCACACCCTCTCTCGGCATTCGTCAGCCGATGTTTGGACTAGGCTGTACCAGTTGCAGGCTCAGTATGTAGGTCTGATTTCTCAAAAGGCAGAGTTGTCTCTCCATCGAACTAAATTAAAGTATCTAGAGATGGGAGAAAGTGCTGGGAAACTACTTGCCCTACGTATTCGGCAATTGGAGGCCTCACAATTTATTGCTGGAATTAGTTTTGCACAAGATGGGCAAGTATGTACTGATCTTAACGAAATAGCGGAGGGGTTTGGACGGTACTTCCAGGAACTTTATGCAGTTGACCCATCTTCACGTCCCTCCAAAGCTGATATAAATCATTGTCTTAACTCAGTAATCTTGCCTAAATTTACTGCTGCGGAGGCAGCCTCCCTGAGTGTCCGTATCTCCACCGCAGAAATTCAACTGACTATAGAACAATTGCCTGCTGATAAATCTCCTGGGTCTGATGGGTTACCAAATAATTTATATAAGGCTTGTCAATCTGTTCTAATCCCAGTATTGAGTGAGGTATTTAGTTATTGGTATGATAATGGTATATCGGACCCCAGTTTCCAGGAGGCTTTAATAACCTTAATTTTAAAACCTGGGAAGGACCCATTGGGTCTTGGAAGTTACCGTCCCATTTCTTTGCTCAACTTCGATATTAAAATACTAGCTAAAATCTTGGCTAATAGGCTCTTGAAGGTAATGGATAACCTTATAGGTCATGAGCAGGTTGGGTTTTTGGCGGGAATGTCATCAGGGGATCACATGCGAAAACTCTTACATCTTATTTCTGCTGCCAGGGACTCCAGCATACCAATGGTGCTGGTGTCCCTGGATGCAGAAAAAGCATTTGACAGGGTCTCCTGGGACTTCCTTTTCACCACCCTGACCTGCTTTGGTTTACCCAAAGCTTTTCTTAGGTGGGTACAGCTCTTGTATACCTTCCCATCGGCTAGAATTAGATGCAACGGTGTACTCTCTGCCCCCTTTCAGCTCTCTCGGGGTACAAGGCAGGGTTGTCCCTTGTCCCCCTTACTTTTCAATTTTTATTTAGAGCCCCTGATACGAAGGCTGTCAGTCAACCCAAGTATTATAGGTATCCTGGTAGACAGAGAGAGATATGCGCTCTCAGCATATGCAGATGATATTCTGCTGCATGTTGAGAACCCACACCTAACCATTCCGGCTTTACTATCTGAAATTGAGGATTTCTCCAAGGTATCATTTTATAAATTGGATCGTTCTAAAACTAAAGTCTTTCCTCTAAATGGTAGAGTGATGAAGGCCGAATTAGCACCCTATGGCCTCTCATGGGACGCAAAGTCCCTAACATATTTGGATATTAGAGTTTCTAGGGATATAGGATCCATGATTAAAGATAACCTTATTAATCTGTCTAAAACGGTAGCTGGAGACATGGAGATGTGGGGACTGCTTCCTCTTTCCCTATGGGGGAGATTAAGCATTATTAAAATGAATGTGCTGCCAAGGATGTTATATCCAATGGGGATGTTGGGATGCTTTTTACCCAAAATATGGTTTACCAGGTTTCAAAGATTGGTCAGTGGCTTTCTATGGAGAGGGAAAGGTATCTGCAGAGCTTATTTTAAGTTAACCACTCTGAAGCATAAGGGAGGCCTTGAGGCCTCCTCCTTCTTTTTATATTATGCACACCATCTTAGTAAATTGGCTTCTTGGAATAAAAATTATGGGTCATCGGAATATTCCCCTTTGTGGCTGAGTATAGAGAAACATTTGGTGGCTAAAGCCCACTGTACGTTATCTGCTCTTCTGTATGTCTCTCCCTCTTATATTCCCAGGTCCCTTAGGAATATGCCAATAGGTTGGTCACTCAAGGCTTCTCATCAACTCCAGAAGCATCTTGGAGTGAGATGGTGTCAGTCATTGGAGCAACCTATTGTAGGTAATCCACATTTCAAGATTGGATATTACCCAATATCCTCCACCTTTTGGCCTCAGATGAATAGTCATAGGGTCTCTGACATATTGTTGAATGGGAGACCGCTTCCTTTTGATCATTTTCAGAGATGCACTAGCGTACCAGACACATCTGCTTTCAAGTATGCTCAAATCAGTAAGGCCCTTATCTCCTTCTTCTCTAGTATTCCTGTGAAGGATTCAGTGGCTGTGGATGTGTCTACAATCCTCCAGGTGGCTTCCCAATCCCATCCCATCTCTAACATTTACAAGACCCTCCAAGTTTTGGACTCCAAATTACCAACTGGGATTTGTTATTATTGGATGAAGGAATTGGGAACTCCTGAGGATTTTAATTTATGGGGGAAATTTTGGCAGACATCATATAAATACATAAAGCAAGACAGACTTCGGTTAGTCCATTTCAATATTATGCATAATATTTATCTCACACCAGTGAAACTTTTTAGAATGGGCAAATTGACTTCACCAGTTTGTGGTAGATGTAAGATTGATATTGGTTCTCTTTACCATATGTTATGGACTTGTCCCAAAGCGCAGAGCTTTTGGCAAGCTATTTGTAAATCCTTGGATCCTTTCCTGGGTTTGGAGACTTTGTTTACCCCCAAAGTCTGTCTGTTAAATTACCACCTTCCCGGTACCCCAAGAGTCAGAAGAGCGTACAAGGCACTTATTGCTGCAGTGGCTAAATTGACTATTATGAAGCACTGGGCAGAAGATAAACTCCCTCCTGTAGCAGAATGGTATAGGGAGGTCTTACTAGCATTACAGTTGGAAAGGCATATTGCCTCCATGCAAGATTGGCTGAAGGCCTTCCTGACAACTTGGGGAACCTTGGAGACCCTTCTTGCTTTATGGAAGTCTTGATGGTCTTGCTTATATCTTGATGCTTTGGTCTAAACTTGCTTGGCACTGTTTGGTGTGGGAGGAAGGGGGACAGACTTTATTGTGCCTTATGGGGGGGTTTGGGCTTTGTTTGAATGTCCTTGATTTTATGTATGGTTTTGATATGATTTGTTTGGTTTGATATTTGATAATGTTTTGTTAATGTTTTGTTGGTTGGACTGTTGAAATTTAATAAAGCATACTTAATTAAAAAAAAATATTAAAGAAATACTCAGACATTTGGTTTGTTGCAGAATGTGTGTTTTTCATCATAATTCAAGGATACTGTTTACAATTCTTCTTTCTCTTGCTGTTAAATATACTTTTAGTCCCACTGGCCTCTGGCTCAATTTCCACTTGGTTACTGGTAGACTATTCTGGTGCAGATGCATGAAGACAGTGCAGCCTCTTCTGGTGCAAAAACAGGAAGAAAGACTTGTCTCCTTCTAGCCCAAACACAGAAAGACAGTCCTAGTATTTGGCAGGAAAAGTTAAATTTTCTATGAAACACAGACTCAGCCAACATAGGTTCTTACAGCATCTCACAGCATCGAGGTTAAAGAGATCTGGGTGTCTCCATAGGAGCTGGATTTTTATATAATTTTCATCACAGCATCATCATGACCTCATATTATGCAAATTCACCAACTTTGATTGGATTTTGCAACTGAGAAGGGAATGTTAAGTTTCTGGGTCCACATTTTCATAGGAGATGCATGTCGTAAAGTAGAGATGCACCTCCCATCTCAAATAATGTGCCAAAGCACAATATTCAAAAGGGGGAGATGTGTCATGCATCACCAGATGTGCCATCATGCAGAGATAATGTCTGCAGTGCAAATAAAGGGGGTGTTCCCATGAATATGCCGTACATCCTTTTTTCAGCCAAAATGTGCTGTGCCTCTGCCTGCATCTTGGAAAAGTGCTGCCCAAAGTTAGGCATGGAAAAGACATGCCTAAATCAGGCAACCACCCACAGGCAGGCTGCAGTAGTGCAGGCAGGCCATCCAGAGAAGCCCTCGGAGGTGCAGAAGAACATGACCCAGGCACCCATGCACAGCAGCTATGTGAGGATGGAGGAACCGTAAGACACAGGTGTCATGTCACCACTGACACCATCCAGGGAGCAACACCCCAAACCACACCCTGGACATAGACACTCAGCAGCCACATGCCAGTGCTGTTGTGTGCCCCCCCCAGGTGCACCAGTGGGATGGGCAGTCACACTGTAACACATGTACCAGGGGCCATGGTCAGCACCCATGCAGCCTTTAGGGTACCACCTGGTGGTAGCATGCACCAAGGGTGGTGTCTGTGGCAACGGTGCCCATGCTGCCTGCATCTACTAGTGGCCACAAGGCATGTACCAGGGACTGACCACTGGAACACATCCAAGGTGGTGCACCATGGGTACAAACATGTGGGACCCACCCACCTGGGTACCTGGTCACTGTCTGCAAACTGCCATCCCTTGTAGTGCCCACCAGGTATCTCCCATACTGCGGTGTGTGGGGCACTGCATGTGACTGTATGCAGCATATGGAGCTGGTGTATAAAATGAATGTGGTAGCCCGAGCAGCTTGTGTCACCCTGTGCCCACCCCTGTTGCATGCCCAGGTGGCTCCTGTGGCCACTGTCCAGGTGGGCCCAGTGTACCCCTGTCTAACCCTGTACATATCTATGGGGTGTAGCACTGTATCCATGCCAATGCCATCCACCCACACACACACAAACATACCTGGACACCTGCCTGCTGGTAGTAGTAGTAAAAATTTTATTTTTAAACAGGGAACATGTTCCTCCTGCTCACCATCATGGGGTGGTAGGGCAGCCTTGCAAAGCTGGAACTGATCATGCCCAGGTTATGCAAATGACCTGCATAAATTCCTGTAATGATCTGTGCATGTGGGAGATGGGCTTGGAATGTGCAATGATCTCATTTGCATATCCTGGCTGAATATTGCAGTTCTGTGCACTGCACAAGTGGCTTTGCATCATGCATTTCCCCATGCTCCACGTAGGGCTCAGGTCACCTGCTGCACTGTGTATCTCCCACTGCACGATTGTGCATGTTTGGGATACTCAGCCAGACATGTGTGATCACATCTCCCTGCGCATCTTCTGAATATCTCATTATTTTGCACCGGCGCATCTCAGATGTGCGATGCAGGCACTTGTGTGATTTTGTAGGGGACTTTTGAATATGAAAGCCCTGTTCTTTAGGAGATAAAAACACAAACTTTCAAATGATGTTGTTTGTATGCTGGCAGCTTTGTGGGTTTGTCTGCAGTAAACAAAAGTCCAAGATCAGTATTAAAATGCGTTGCCTTTTTTTTCTTGAAACTGCAGGACAGGTCTTATCAACTGGTTGCCATGACCTCTTTGACCTCTGTACCAGCCTGCTGTTAGTCCCAGGAATTCAGGGACCTCCTTATGTCTCTGTGAAGATGACACTGCAGACCTTAAAATTAGTCTGCTGGAACTTAATGTTGAAGTCCCTGAGGAACTTCAGTTAAAGGGGAATTGTCTTGTACTACTGAAGCACTTAGCTTGGTCTTAGGCCTTAATTTGACAGTCCATTCAGATAAATAACATTCTTTGAAGTTTTCAAGTAAAACCAACATCTGAGTATGACATGACACCCCAGATATCTATATTATAATCAACTATTAAAATATATATACTATATAAATATATATATATGGAATATTCCATGGTCCAACTTAGAATATCATTGATATTCTCCCCAAGTGCAGTTTGACCTTTGACATCATGGGTGGCAGAGCTACGAGTGATGCCAAAGGTCAAACTTAACAAAGGGAGAATATCTATAATATTCTCAGTCTGACCGTGGCATATTCAATTTATGCAATGTATTTTTTATGTGTTTCTGGGTTTTGTTTGTCCCCTTGTCTTTTATTTGTTTTTAGATTTATTCAGGATGGCCGAATGGAAAGCGAGCAGTTGATTTGACCACGAGCACACAGTGAAGCAGAAGGAGAGCGTGCAGCAAGGGATTTGAGTGGATGGAAGCGGGTGACTATTCCCACTGCAGCTGACTAGGACAGCTCATTTTCAACCTGTGGAGGGAGTAAGCGCCAGTTGTTGTGGCTAGTGGAGGGAGTAAGCACCGGTCTGGATGCATCAGATGCTTTGTGTGTTTTGTTGCTTTATGTTCTTGTGGCTGGGGATCATGAATGAGTTGGGAGCTGGTGCTGGATGAATTGGAGCATTTCAGGAGATAAAGGGAGCAGGTGGAACTTAAACAGAGAGACCAAGGAAGTAAGCAGTTTGGAGTACTGGAGCAGCAGCATATTGCCCGAGGATACTCCAGTCAGAAAGAGCTGTGCTACGTACTGGGGTTGAGGAAGCAGGTATGAGGGAGAGAATTGTATTTTTTATGGTGCTTTAGGTAGGAGAGGAGGAACATTAATGATTGAAATAGTTTTGTGAAGAAATGACTGAGTGTTTTTTTGCCTGAGTTGGGAGGGAAAAAATGAAAGTTCCTGGTGTGCAAGAACAGAGAAATGAAACTGGTCTGTTGTGGGAAAGATGAGCTGGTAACTGAATGTTGTGCAACTGCATGTGATTGGTTGGAGATGGCAGCTACTAACTACTGTGTGGCTGTGGTTAAGTGCAGATAGTGCCTGTGTTGGAACTACCACGTGGAAAAATGACCTACAGTGAGTATAAACATGATATCCTCACTGTAGGTCTGACCACTCAAAAATATTGCTGTAATTTGCCAATTTTTATTCTCACCCCCATTGCATATATATATATATATTAGATGCAAAAAACTCTGTTTAATGCATCAGTTAGGGTTGTTCCACAGTGACAAAAGCAAGGAAATTCGATGTTAGGGTTGAAACCCCCTTTGCACACCCCCAGCCCACCCCCCCAACTGGAATCGGGGTGCGCATTGGTGTCATCAGCCTTAACTATCACCCCATCACATAAGGAAAGAAGCTGAGGAATAGGAGAATGGGGTGACAGTTAGGACCAATGACCCCAATGTGCACCCTGATTTCAGTTGGGGGGTGGGCTGGAGGGGTGCAAAGGGGGTTTCAACCCTAACATCGAATTTCCTCGCTTTTGTAGCTGTGGAACAACCCTAACTGATGCATTAAATGGAGTTTTTTGCCTCTAATTGTCCTTCTTTTTGAGAATGATAATGAGAAATAGTGAATGTAATGCAGCGGCGGGGTCCCATGCTCCCGCCACGTGATGTCTTGTCACATAGTAACATTGTGCCCGCAAACGCAAATCGTAATGCGTATGGTGACGCAAAACGAAACAGAAAGAGAAGCAGTACTGTAGACAGAAATGTTAAAAACAACAGAAACGCAACCACAAATGAAAACGCAAAGGGTAACGCACATGGTGGCGTAAACGTGAACGGTAAGTGAAACGGGTATGGAACCGCAAGCAGAAATGGTAATGGTAACAGTAATGTAAGTGCACAGGCTAGTTTTCCCCAAAAGTTGTATAGAGAAAGACAGTGAGTAGAAAGAATGTATGCAAAATAATGACTCTCGGAACACAAAAATCAGGAGTTGGAATAGTAAATTGCTTATATCTCAGTAACCGTACTACATAGAAAAAAAATTTAAAAGTCATATGTATTATCCCTTTCCTGGCTAGTTTTGTACTTAGAGCCCAAAAGGGAGCTAAAATTTTGACAAAAAACTCCGTATCTCGCGACCGCTCGAGATACGGGCCTCAAAGCGCCGTGAACACCGTAATGTTATCCTATGAGAAAACTGATGTCTGAGTGCCATAACTTTGCCTCCTGTAATATTTTTCACCAAACCACTGAAAGGCACATCTGTGGGATGTTGGCTATATCCCCTGCAAATTTCAGCCCAAAAGATCAAACCGTTATTTTGCAGCAGGGCTCCAAACAATTGCTGCAATGCGTCGGCTGCCGTAATGTTATCCTATGGGAAAAGTGTCAACTTTGGAATGCCGTAACTTTGCCACCGTGTAATATTTTTTCAACACAATAGTGAAAGTCACATCTATGAGATGTCGGCTACGTTCCCACCAAATTTCAGCCCAAAACTCCAAACCGTTCTTTTGCAGCGGGGTGCCAAAGAATTGCTGTCATTTCCCCACAGCCTAGAAAAGTACTGTCGCAATTTGCGAAAGCTTTCACAACAATTTGCTACACTTTTGTGAGCATGAAAGTATTTTGTGAAAGTACTTTTTCCAGAAATTTGAAAAACATATTTCTGGAGTGTTTTACCCCAAAATAAAGACATGGCTAGCATCCTCAGGCTCAGACTAGGTGAATACAAAAAGAATTAGGTTGCTAGAGGGTCTCAATTTTAAATGCCAAGCATTTTTCTGATCACTAGCTGAAAACAAAATGACAGATTTGCGAAAGTAAGAGGGCCATTTGCGAAAGTAAAAATGCATTTGCGACACTGTCGAACGTTTTGTTAACTTTTCCCATTGACTTATAATGGGAAATTGTTTTTTGAATAACTTTTGAACCGTTTAATATTTTTTCACGAAATCTTTGAAAGGCACTTTGGAGACCCTGGCCGCACATTCCCTGGAGATTTTGGGCAGGTCGCGCAAACTGTGTGACCTGTAGGCGCGACTGTAGAATTCCAGAAAAAGCGTAAACGCACACGCAGATCACGCTTAATAACTCTGCAGCCGTGTATCCAACCGGTACAAAACTTGGCAGATCCCAAGGCGTATGGGTTTTGATCGTGTATTCCAAATTTCAGGCAAATCTGTCAAATGGTTGCAAAGTTATTAAGGTGCAAAATTTGGGGTTTAACATGTAAATGGCTCCTCAACCCTAACTATGGTAGCACTACCATGCTACCATAATATATATATATATATATATATATATATATATATATATACATTTGTAAATTATAATTTGTCCCTACGCTACCACTTTTGTGTAGTGGACTACATCTGCCCTCACTAGTCCTCAGAAATCATTCCTTTTTCCAGTGAGCTGTTAAATAGAACACTCAGAGATGCAACCGATATTTCACTGAGATCCCTCAGTACCTTTGATGCACTCTATCTGGCCCCATTGCTTTGTTCACTGACAAATAAGTGAGTCCCTTCAGGACTGCCTCCTCCAAAAAAGGACTAGCATCTGCCCCCTCACACCAAAGCTTCGGACAGCTTCAAGTCCAGGGTCCTTGTTCCTACCCAGGTGAGGTGCAAATGAACAGCTGAGAACAGGGCCTTCTCTCCCTTACTGCGCCTCAGTAACTGATGTAGTCAAACCTGCTTTCCTTAACTGACCTTCATGTTCCCCTGATTATGGAGTCTCCTAGCACATGGAATCTTCATCCTCCCCTCTTCTGATCCCCACTTGTTCTACCCCTGGTCAGCCTGTTTTCTTTCCGATGGCTGATTCACAGTCTTATCCCCAACCCTTGGTCCTTCCTTCTGAATGATATGTGTCCCCTACCTAACCCTAGCAACCACCCCCTTCCTCCCTCTGAGTGGCTGGGTCATCCTCCCTGTCCTGTACCCCCACTGTCCTGCTCTGATTGATCTTGCTTACACATTCTTTTATACCTCCCATTGACATCCCTCTAGCCCAGCCTGGTGTCCGCTTTCACCTTCCAACCCTGCTTTTTGCCCTGCCAACTGTTTTCCCTCCTTCCATTATATTGGTAACCTTAGTCACCCCAGTTTTCCCCTCTATCTGTTTCCCATCTTCTGCCACCCAATGTGCCTGGCTACCCTTTGTTACCCTATTCTTTGGTGCTCCTTGTGCCATACCTGATTCTTCTTCCCTTATCCTTCACCCCCAGTGGTCTGTTCCCCTGCCATGAGTCATTCCCCTCTGCAAATCCATGGCATGGGAAGCCACCCTTCCTGGGGTCAGTACCTTCCCTTATTCAGCACCCTAGGGTCCCTAGGTATGATCCTCTCTTGGGACTCAAGAAACTGGTGTCCATTCCTTGTTGTTGTTATCCCCTGGGGTGGGTATGCTCTTCCCCACTCCCCACACCTCCACTGTACAACAGCATGACCTCACAGCTCATTGCAGCTTTTGAGAAAGTGGTGTTCAGGTCACTGGGTTCTATCCAGTATTTGCACCCCTCCATCTGATTAACTTCCTTGAGCTGGTTTACTTCTGCAGCTAGGAATCTGAGTTTCCTGCAAACTAGGCACCCCACTGTCTCCCAGAGCACCCTCGAAGACTATTGTGCTACTCCCAATAGCTTATGTTACCCACATCCTCCCTGCTGCCTGTACATTCTGTAACCTAGGTTCTCATTGCTAATTATTATTAACCCCTGCCCCTAGACCTATCAGTACGACCTACCCAAGATAGAGTGCTGTGGCCATTTGCTGGTTACACTTATTCTGGACCTACCAGTGATGCTTACTCTAGGCAGAGTGTTGTTGCCTTTTTGTTGGTTACTCTTGTCCCTAGTCCTTTAAACAGGCCTCACTAGATAGGGTGTTGTAGCTATTTCCTGGTCACCCCTTGCCCTGGACCTACCAGTGTGGCCTACACTAGACAATGTGTTGTGGCTGTTTGTTGGTTACTCAAAGCAAAAAAAAAAAGAAATATGGCTCTCACCATCTACATAGCTTCAAACACTCATTTAAAGTTTGCAAAAAGTACAGTTTTATTTGAATACATATAAGGGGTAAAAATTGCAGCAACAAGCATGGCATGGGCTCAACATTTCGTATTCATGTGCTTTCTCAAGAGTCTAGACTTTTGCTGGTAACCCTTTTCCCTAGTTCTGTAAACATGTCCTGCCTAGATTGGGTGTTGTAGTTGTTTACGGGTTACCCTTTATCCCAGTCCTGTAAATTGGTTACTCTAGACAAGGTGTTGTGGCCATTTGCTGTTTACCTTTTCCCTAGTCCTGTAAATGGCCTACCGTAGATAGAGTGTTGTGGCCATGGGATACCTTGCCTAATCCTGCAGACAGGCATACCTCAGATAGTGTGTTGTGGCTGTATGTTGGTTACCCCTTTCCCTAGTCCTGTAAATAGTAAACTGCACTTGTCTTTATGTGTTTACTTAGCATCCCCCTATCTACACCTACCAACACTTTTCCACTGGCAGAGTTCCCGGTTGCACAGATGACTACACTGTACACACCTCTGCAGATGCTGCCTGCCTGCTCCCATGGCCCTCCTGCTACTGTGGTCCTTCAGCTCCCTTGGCCCACACCCTCCTGGGTCCAAAATGCTCCCTTTTCACTAGGCCTTATGTGGACAAAACAGGTTGTTAATGCTTGATTGACAGTAGTCAGCCACATGGTCCAAACCTCTATAAATGGTCCAGAAGCTACTGCTGACTCCTGCCACTGAGATCACCCAAAAAATCCTCACACTACCCATCCCATCCTCTCTTCCCCTCCACTTCCCTATATACCCCATTATATTCAGAAATAAAACCCTGTGAATAAAAAGAACACCTGTGTGAGGAATAGTTCATACACTCTGAAGTTTGCAGATGAAACCCTGGAGATCACAGCTTGGAAGTCACTCTTTTCCCCCTAATCTGCTCTCTCCTTTCTAAGCAGTTCCCCTGCCTACTGAGCAATGGTAGAGTAATAATATATGCACACATTGTGCAATTTATGAGGGTACACTTGTTACTTCCTGAAGCTTCTGGTACAGCAGAAACAATACTGGTCTATTTACCAGGTGCTACTTTCAACTTTATGACTCTGTCCTTGTGTTTCTTACTTTTTAAAATAATAAATCTTCATTTACTTTTTATACAAGCAATACACATTCTGAAAATACATTTTGAGAATTATACATTTCCTTTATTTATTTACTTATTTATTTCATTTTTGTTTACCAGGTAAGTGCACTAGACAAGAACTTTGCCTATTTTCAGTCATGACCTGGGAGAGATACATACAGAGGAAACAGCAATTCAGGAGATAAATACATTACATGCTTTTGTGCAAAAATCATAAAGTAGAATAAATATTTCAGGCATTTCAGCAACACGGGTGGCGAGCAGTTACAGACTTTAACAAAAAATACCATTCATAAGACATAAGATTGAGAGAAATAGTAAAATAAATTAGTACATGAATTTGTTTACATATTTTCTGATCTGGAGGGAAGATGGCCGCCAGGCTGGGCTGCCGTCTGGCTGTGCTCTAACTGAGCACATATAAAACTCTCTCTAGCCTCTACTGTATGTTAAGGACTTTAAGGAAGATCTAGAGGAGATTCCTTAAAGGGGACAGGAAATGTGTGCCAATTGGCAGCGGTTAGTAATGTTCCTAGTAAGAGAAATGATAAACTTGCCTCTAAAAGAGCCGTATTTAACAGTACCTTAATAAACACTGATGTGAAAAACTGTGTTTTCAATTGTTTTCTTTTTATGGACAACATTCTAAACAGTTCTCTTCATGAAACCAGTAATTGGGAGTGTTTACTATGTCAAGGTTTGAGTACAGAATACTAAATGTGAGCTATTGTCCTATCAGAACCATAAGAGTTCTTTGCTCAAGCTGTTAAAACTCCAGATCACTGGTTCCATGAAGAGAACTGTAACAGAATGCTGCCCATAAAATCAGAACAATGTAAAATATTGTTTGTCACATAACTTTTTATTGAGGTACAGTTACATATGGATCTTTCAGACTGATGGATATTATTTCTGTAAGTGATAACATTATAAACAGCTGCATATTAGAACTCATTTCCTGTCCTCTTTAAGTAGTTTGCATTACTGGGGTGTTGTTTTATCCAGTAAGTGCCATAGTTTGAAATTGTTTTATTGCTTCATGTAAGTAAATTTAGAGGTGAGGTGTAAGGACATTAGTCATAGATAGAGCCAAACAGTAAGTTTATCATAGGAGATGTATTTTTTTTAATTTTAGGTAGTACCTTTCAATGCTCTGTAGAGGAGTTTATAATCTTAATCCTGATGCCGTTTACGACCAGCGTCTGCAGTTTGGAAGGCATTTGTCTCAGAACCTGAGATAAGTGGTGACTTTGTGAGGTAGCATGGCTAGAACTGCTGAGAGAGAAGCAGTTACCAGAAGAAATAATCAGAGGGAAATCAGCAGACCCACCGTGCTGTCAGGAAGTGGAGCCCGCCAAAGAGCTGGCTAAGCTGGTAGCTGGAAGGCCGTAGATGGTCTAAATGTGATCAGGAGGACTGTTAGCCTGAAGTTTATCTCTCTACTACTGATTTGCCTCTAGGGTGGCTTGTTCACTCCCATGTGAGTAAAACTACACATCCTTCAAATGGAACTGTTTTGAAAGATCTGTTTGCTTCCACTGAGTGGAGAGTGAGAGCCCCTTTCTGTGGAAAAGCTGTAACTCTTCCAGTGGAGAAGTTGTGACTGTGTGCTCCTTACAGTGTGCCCCCTCTCTTGCCCATTCTTTCTCTCTCTCTCTCTCTTTCTGTCTCACTCATACCCTTCCCCTCACTTGATTTATCACTTGTATGTCTCTCTCTCTCTCTCTCTCTCCTCTCCCTCTATCTCCCTTTATCTCTTTCTCCTCCTTCCTCCCCATCACTGTCCCTATCTCCCCCTCGCTCTCCTACCTGTGCCTCTCCTCTACCTTTATCTGGCTCTGCCCCTGTCCTATCCCCCTCCCCTCTTGACCCTGTTAGACCACATGTTTAAGTAATACTGCATCTCCCCCCTTCTCTACCACTGAACCACTCCATGCCATCCAATCTTTGTCCATTTCTCTCCTTGCCAATGCATTGTCCATTCCTCTCTCTCAATGATACAATCAAAAAAGGCTCTCCCTGGGCTGTTTTTATGAACTCCATGAAGTAGTTGTGTCCATGTTGTTACTAGAATCCTCTACATGTTGAACCTTGGCATCCAACTGTAGACTCTGTTTACCTGTTGATATTACATGATTGTAATCTCATTTATTGTAAAGAAATTAATGTCTGTATTATACTGTGTTTTATGTTCATGACGTGGAACCTTTGTAGAAGAGTTCTTACTCAAAGGTTGTTTCCGGATACACAAATAAATAAACAGTTAGCAGAGAGGCTCCCATTTTGTTTTGAACTGCAGAACTGAGTGGTGACAGCACTCAGTTTCTGTATCAAAGTCTCCCTCTCATACTGGCTGCTTTCATAACATCGAGCAGTGGTGTGAGCACGGTCAGGTTTGCCTGCTAAAGACCGAACATTGCTCTAGTGTGTAGAGCTCATTTTGCAACTTTCTGGTGACATTGTTTGGACTTTCTCCTCTGCAGCTCATTGTTGGATTCTTCCTATCATTATTTTATTGTATTTATTTTAAACGTTGTTCATTTGGGTCATTGAGTCTGAGAAGGGGTTTGGTGTAACTGTTTGTAGGATAGTGGTTGAACTGTGTTTTTTATGGAAATAACTTTATGCATTAATTGATTGATTTACCAGGATGTTTATGTAGGGAAATAGGGTAAGTGGGAGGGGAGTTATATATTAGGAGTTGTTTATTTATTTTGAGGGTGGTTGGGTAATTTAAGTGGGAAATTTTAAAGTGCTATCAGAAGCTGAAAAATGTGCTTGGGCTTTAGACACCAACAAATCACTTACTCAGCATCCCAGCTGCATGACCTCTGCCCCTACTCTGACCTCCCAGTACCAGCTATAGTGCTTGGGCACTGTAGGGAGGTTGGGATTGGTAGGGGGCATGATTTCAGGCAGTGGGGTACTGGAGAGTATGATGGGGGTGAGCCATATCGGGGTGATAAGGTACAGGAGGTGTCCTGGGGTAAAATTGGGCCTAGAGAGAGGCCAGACATGGTTGGAACCCAATCCCAGGGTTCCCACAGGACTGAGTAGGCAGGTAGCCAGTGGGTCAGTGGTTTCCACTGGTCCCCTTTGGGTGGTGCTATGCAATGCTTGATTGATTACGAACAAGACCATGATTATTACAGATTTGATTTCTTCAATCAATCTGGCTTGCATCATGGAGACCTGACTGGGGATGAAACAGGCCCAGTGTTGAAAGCGTTGGTCCAACTGGGGTTCTCTGTAGTGCACTGCCCAAGGAGGGAACACAGGGGTGGGGATGTGGCCATCTGCTTTAGATCTGACTTGAACTGCTCCATGCACCCAGTGGGTTCTACCTCATCATTTGAATGTGTGGCTGTGCGCATGGGTCCAGGTGCTGGTTGCAGGATTTTCCTTGTGTATCGCCCTCAAGGGCACAAGGGAGAATTTCTGCAGGAGGCTGCACACTTTGTCACTGATAGGGTGTTGGAGGCACCCAGATGGTTGATTCTGGTTGACTTCAATGCCTTGGTCAACGACAAACTCTCACATTTTGGTAATGACTTCCTCCAGATGATGACATTACTGGGCCTTGCACAAGCTGTTGCTTCTGTGACCCATAGCCACAGTCATGCATTGGACTTGATATTCTCACTGAGGCTTGAGGTCACTGATCTCAAAATTGATTCAGATGTTTAGTCCAATCATTGCACAGTGGAGTTCTTGTTCAGACCCCCCCCATTAGTCCCTCCCCTGTTGAGATGATCCGCTACCAACTTTTGAAGGGGTTGTCCCCAGAGGGACTGTTGGTGGTAGCAGACATTTCTGATGTAGAGGCTGCCTGTACGGCAGGAGTGGGTCAGGTGGTGGCAGCCTATAATAGTGCTGTCTCCAAGGCATTCAACTCCATTGCACCAGTCCATATATGATCCATGTCTTCTGGCTTGAGACTTCTGTGGTTTGATGGAGTTCTCAAGGAGATGAAGACCAGAGGTCAGAGGTTGGAGCATTACTGGTTGAGGACTTGGTCTGAGGAGGAAAAACTGCCTTTGAGAATTCACTACGGTGAATATCAAAGGGCAATCAACCATAACAGGGCAGTATTCCTATCCAGGGAGATTACTGAAGAGAGGAACAGACCAGTTGTGCTCTTTTGGACTGTAGACAAGCTACTTCATTCTGCCTGTCTGTAGATGAAAACAGCAACTTCAGTCACTCAGTGTGAGGAGTTTGCTCAGTTTGTCTCTGACAGGGTGTCCATCAGTAGCACTGGAATCTCCCCAGTGGGGTGCGAGCAGCCTGGCAGTGTTGGGCCATACAATATCAGAGGATCTCCTATCATGTGGGTGAGGTTCAGGCCAGTGGGTCTGGCAGTGGTCATTGTGGTAATCCCAAATCTGCAACCCACATTTTGTGAACTAGACCCAGGCCTGTCGCATCTCTTTAAGGAATGTGTTGAGTCCGTTGGTCCAGTGTTTGCTGAGATGGTCCATTGTTCACTCTCTGAGGGACTTTTTCCAGATGCTTAATAGGCATTGGTGAAGCCCCTCCTAAAGAAACCATCACTAAACCATGATGTCTTGGTGAGTTATCGACCTACTCCAATCTCCCATTTCTGGGTAAGGTTGTTAACAAAGTTGTGGCTAGTGGTGGGCAAAGTGGGCTCAATCCGCTCTGCAAAGTGATTCGCAGAGCAAAGGTGGATTCGTGGAGTGCTACGCAACATGAAACGGAGTACTTTGCATTATGATGAGGAACGCAAAGTCCTTTGGAAACAATGACTCCCCAGATCACTACTCTGCCAAATTTAAGGCGAAGTGCATTGCGGACAATGCACGTCACCTCACTTCTCCTTGTTTTTGAGTTCCGAAGGCAAATTTTGCAGTGATTCATGGGATTTCAGGTCACATGGGCTCTATATTGATCTGCACAGCCTCAGTTCAGGGTAGTACGTGTAGGAAGGAGTAGGAGACAGTGTGCTCTGATAGCTGTCTGTGATAGAAATCTTGTAAAAGCTGTTCAAAAAGCATTTTTGCATTTTTTTTTTAGCTCCAGCTTTGGTTCAGCAATTGTAGGGAACCCTGCTGTGCTCATATCATCGAGCGTTTTTGTTTTTGTGTGGATTTTGAATGTTAATTTACAACATTGAGTGTGTGTGGTGAAAGACAGTGAAAGTGTGCTTTGGGGGAGGGACGTATCTGTGGTGTAGGTAGATTTAAGTTGGCAAAATAGTGATTTCTTTGTTTTTTGGTTATATTTTTGTTATACAACTGTGTTAATGTACACACTGTAATATTGTCAGTAATAGTTGTAATTTCCTTGCTTTTTGTGTGTGGATGTGGTGCAGCACTTCATAATTTTTGGTTGTTTACATTACAGTATGTAACGTGGCATAGTACTGAACTTTTGCATTTGCTACTCATTACTCGTTCAGCATTGTAGACTAACTGTTCTGTGTGTGAGTGTGTGTGTGGTGTTGCGTGCATCAAATAATACACCTTTTATTGTGCCACAGACTAGTGTAATTGCAAGCGCAGCAGTGTGAACCTGCTATCCACTGCAGCTGCCTGATTTTGTGCTGCGATCATGGCGTCTGTTCTTTGTTTTGCTGCTTGTAGTGCCATAAAAATCTGCACTGTCTGCATTCAGTGCTTCCCCCCACCCCCATGTTCAAAAGGAAGTTTTTACCAGATTGGATTGTTTTTATGACCTCATCAGCACCACTGGTTACTGAAGCTGTTTTCATTGCGTGACAGTCTCAGACTAGTCTCATATCTGTTGTTGAAGCTACAGTTGCTTTTTGGCTTCACATCCAGCGTCCTCCCAATCAGAGAGTGAATGTATCAAAATCTGAATTTGGTTATAATACTGTGGTTGATCCCCGAAAATGCCTGCAAAGTGATGTGCAAGCAAAGCTGTTTCTCGCCATGGCAATGCTGGCCGTAAGATAGTCTGTGGGCGTGGTAGTAGTACGCAGATGCAGAAGTGCATTGCTGATGTGAGGAAAGGTATTTCTCCTGCAATGTTTTTTACAGCCCTGTCAGTAGCTTCACTCATAGTAGGAGGAGATTATGTTTTCTCAGCTGGTGGTGTCAGTGTTACTGGTGGTGGTAGTATTAGTATTGTTGCGTCAAGTTCTAATTCCGACCAGTGTACCATATGCAAAAGTATTGAGTGTGAAGCAGTGCAAGTGAGTGGCAGCGTAGATGATGTCATACTTCCCAGTAACATCTCAGTAACTGAACCTGAGGATTCTGATAATCATGTCAATGATAGCATACAATGTGATATTCCGTCCACCATGGCAGTTAACGTCACACATTTTCCATGCAGTGATTCACAGTGTGGTGAGAAAATATCAGGTGATGGAGATGTAGATGCTGATGATGAACGTGATGATGACGATGATGGTGCTGTTGTTGCAACATGCAGTCCACATGCTAGCATCCAAGCAGAAGATGTGGATGTGTGTGACGTTGATGAATATGATGATGATGTAATTGACCCCAGTTGGGAACCGGAGAAAAAGAAATTCAAAGTGGCTGTGTCTCAGTCAGTTTGCAGGAATCCCCCCATTAAAACTTGTGATCTACTGCTTTTAGTTGATGATGATGACCCAGTAATCAATATGATAGATAGTCATTTGTGATCAGTTGCAGTCCAGGTGTTCAGTGCCCAAAACATCACTTGACCGCCCCCTTCCCACTTCAGTGATTAAAATAACGGACTCAAATAAGCCACATCATGGACATGTTAAAAGCAGAGCATCACAATCCCTTGGTTGGGATTTTTTTGTTCAAGATGCAAATGATGAGTCAGTTGCAATCTGCCAGGTTTGCCATGTGCATGTGAGTTGAGGTAACAAGGGGAGCAGTCTGGGCACAGGAGGACAGCATACGCATCTTAAGAATAGGCACTTGGCACTGTGGACCCAGTACAAGCTGGCAGCTAATACTACAGTGGGGCATTCACCCTCATCACCGGCAACCATAGCCAGCATGTTATCGCCTTCCATGACTGTTAAGTCCAGTAGGAAATTAAATGTGTGCAGTAGTGCGGTAATAAGAGCAGAGAATTACTACAGGCATGATGAGGTGGAGGACCATAATGACTGAAATGTTGTCCAGTGCTGGTGAGAGTAGAGTTTTTTTGTGGTGGTGGTGGTGGTGGTGAATGCAGTATGCCTAGTGCAAGTGGTACATCAACCCCGGTTGGCAAATCTGGCAAAATAACAGCATTTCTGGGTTTGTCATCATCACCTATGCAACTGTCTTCATTAAATGTCCACACTCCACCCCCTGCTAATGCCATTCATCACAGAGCACAACTATTCATGATCACACCCCGTGTAAAACGTTTAAGTCAGCCCATGTTACAGTGTTTTTGCGCATAAGCTGAAGTACCCCACGAATCATACAGTGTCACATGAACTTAATTCTGCTGTAGCGGAAATGCTGGCAATTGATCTTTTGCCCTTCTCCTTTGTGGAGAATTCTGGGTTCCGGCAGTTTGCTGCACATGCCTGTCCAAAATGGAAAGTCCCATCCAAGACATACTTTTCTACCCGTGCTGTCCCCAAGTTGTCCCGCACTGTGTCCGACTCAGTAAGACATGCCCTTCAACATTCCTCCTCTCCATTCATCTATTTAAATATGGATATGTGGACAAGTGACAAAACAGTGGGGAGTTCATATTTGTGTATAACTACACATTGGGCGCAGGTGCTGGGGGTTGTTTGTGATGCTGGTAGCGTGAATAATTAGTGTAGTAAGGTGGATTGTCGCAGTAGCAATCTTCCAGGAATTGGACAGCATGCAACAATTGCTATGCACAATGTGACCTGTTCACACACTGGTAAGAACATGTTGGATGTGGTACTGACTGAAATTGACAGATGGCTAAACCCTCTGTCCCTGAGAGCTGGGTTCATAGCAAGTGACAATGGGTCAAATGTGGTGAAATGCATCATGAATGGTGCTTTTTTTCATGTTCCGTGCATGGCCCACTGTTTAAATCTTGTAGTTCAGGAGTTTCTGCAGCACTCTGAAATAAAGGAAATGTTGACCATTGCACAATGTATCCGCTCTCTCACTTTTCAAGATCTGGAAAGGCCCATGAACAACTGTGGCAGTTGCAGATACAAAACAGCCTGCCTCAGCACCGCTTGAAGCTGGAAGCTGTCATTTGGAACTCCACTTTATACATAGCAGAGAGGTTGTATGATCAATACAAAACCATCTCAGAATATCTTGTGATGCACACTAGCCGTGACAGTTCTGGGGCCTCCATGTCTATGACGACTGAACAGTGGTGCCTCATGGACTCTGTAATAACAATTTTGCAGCCTTTTGAACATGCCACACAAGCAGTGACTGGAGAGTCTGCCTCCATTAGCCAAGCAGTTCCACTGCTGTGGGTGCTGAGGCAGACATTGGTGAATGTATAGCATAGCCTTGATGTTGCCAGAGACGGTGGTAGCAGTATGTTGCTGCAACACATCAATCAATCAATCAATCAAATCTTTATTTATCCAGGCAATCACCATTGAGCAAGCTCATTTACAAGGTGGACCTGCTATTGGCAGGGAAAATTGTACAGTTACATATAAATATACATAATATAAAAGGAACAACATGTTTACAGTACTGATAGGAGCAGAGTATTTACATTCTAAGTCACATGTACAAGAAAGATATACATAACACAACCCAAACGTAATATATATATATATATATAATAGAAAATCACACATGCCCACACAATGCAAAGCATCATGGGCTGCACATGCAAATCACCACAGAATGTTATGCTGGTTCAACTTTAAGCAGAATTGCATGGTACCGAAAGGCCTCTCACACAGTTTGCAAAGGGTGCTAACAGATGACATAGACACGTGTTTCGTCCTACCAGGACTCATCAGTATGCCTCGTCTGTTTGACACCCCAGTGGAATGAACCAGGTACCCTAAGACGGTCTGTCTGGGTTATATTGTGGTGAACCCATTAAAATAAAAAACTATTTAAAAGACAAAGAACCTCTGTGAGGCATACTGATGAGTCCTGGTAGGACGAAACACGTGTCTATGTCATCTGTTAGCACCCTTTGCAAACTGTGTGAGAGGCCTTTCGGTACCATGCAATTCTGCTTAAAGTTGAACCAGCATAACATTCTGTGGTGATTTGCATATGTAGCCCATGATGCTTTGCATTGTGTGGGCATGTGTGATTTTGTATTTTCTTGAAACTTGGCTTCCCAGCCAAATGCCCTTTGGGGTAACCCTTGCTTCAGTGTTTGCGCACCGAGGTTCTTTGTCTCTTATATATATATATATATATATATATATATATATATATACACAGTTCCCACAGGAGCAGGATGTGTATGGATGTCATATACAAACCATAGAAGAAAAAAAAGAAAGATTATTTATATTCCTGTCCAGCAGAAACATGTTATAGGCCTGGATGGAAATTCCTAAGCTATGAAGGTGTGCATAACAGTGTGTAAGCCTTAGGTAAATGCAGCAGAAGGGGGGTGGTGAATAAGACGGGTGCTAAGGGCAAGTGGGGCAGAAGGGGGGGAGGAGTAGTAGTGGCAAGGGCTGATTTGGATAAGCAGCTGGGACTAGTGTTGAAGAAGAGAGGAACAATAGTCAAGCTGCTAGGAGCGATAGAAGCAATTACAGATTTCAGCAAATGTTTTGTCATAGAGGGTCTTAAAGAAGGCAGGACTGACAGGTGAGCTAAGTCTCAATGATTTTTGTATCCTATTCCAGAGAGTAGGCAGAACATAGCTTAAGGCGGCCCTTCCAAGGCGAGTGATGGCCCTTGGGACATTCAAAGAAATCAGCGATTGACTTCTTAAGGCATAGTTCCTAATAGGACTAAGGGGGAGACAGTCAGCAACGTATTGTGAGAGTTTGTTGGTAAGGGCTCAGAGCATTCATAGGGCTGCATTTCTATATCGCCTGTATTGAAGGGGGGCCACCCTACCGCTGCATGTAAAGAGCAGTGATGTGTGGCATACAGGAGGCCAGTTATAAATCTCAGTACTCTAAGATATAATACATCCAGTTTTGCAAGATATGAGGCAGGGCAATGGCCATAAATGAAGTCGGCGTAGTCAATTAAAGAAAGGAACGTAGATTGGACAAGCTGTCTTTTTACGTCTGTGGTCAAGAGGCGTTTAATTCTGAAAAAAGACCAAGCCTCTGCCTCAGTTTTTTCAGCAGTTCTTCTGTGTGTTCCACAAAAGAGAGTTTGTTGTCTAGCCAAATAACAAGGTATTTGAATTTAAGATTTTAGACAAATTCAAGATTTTCTCCTAATAAAGTAGAGATTGATGGTAATGGAATAGCGACAGCAGAGTAAGCCCCTGGGCCTGATGTGAGAAAAGAATGGCCTTGTTTTTTTTTGCATTTAGTAGTAACATTTTGCTAAGGAGCTGGTACTGCAGAGTATTAAAGTCAGCTTGTAACTCAGCGCAGGCAGCTTCAGGAGATTCCCAGCTTAAGTAGAGCACCGTGTCATCAGCAAACAAGTGACTACTGGCATCTTTGATGCCTGCTTCCAATCTGTTGATATAAATGGCAAACAGTAATGGGCCCAGCATGGAGCCCTGGGGGACACCTCTTTTTATCGGTTTAAGTGGAGAAATCTCTCCATCAGCCTTAATTTGTTGCTGTCTATCAGAAAGGTAGTCTTGGAACCATCCCAGTGCTGTTGAGCCAATGCCTATGGTTTTTAAGGTGGAGAGGAGCAGGCAGTGGTTGACAGTGTCGAAAGCCTTACTGAGGTCCAGAAACACGGCACAAATGAATTTTTTGTTGTCTAGGTCCCGTTGCCAATCTTTAGTAACTTTTGCCAGTGCCATAATTGTACTATGCTTAGTTCTAAAGCCAGATTGCATTGGGTTGAGTAGGCTAACATTGTCTAAGAATGATCTCAGCTGCGTATCCACAATTTTTTCCAGAAGTTTTGAAATTATGGGAAGAAGGGAGACATGCTGACAGTATTCGACCAGAATTGTCATGTTGTGAGCATTCAGTATAGTGACAACTTTGCCACAGCAACAATGCTGGACCCATGATACAAATGTGGAATTGCATCAGTACTGGAGGGATGGCCTGAACAGGTAAAAAAATATCAGTAGTCAACTGGTGCGCTTGGTTCATGGGGCACAGAAGTCACATGCCAAGGTCAGCAAACCTCAGCAGCATAATCCAGCTGAAGGTGTACCTGGAGGACCATCAAGCATATCCTGCAAGGGGAAGGGGACTGCAGTTCCAGGTGGTCTGTCATCCAAAGTGGCTGGCGTCAACCCTTCTTTGGGAGACTTTGTCCCAAGTGGGTATTTGTAAAATAAATGATTCGGGAGAACAGGATGATGCATCAACAACTGGACTTAGTGTGGCACAGAGAATGGTTGAGTCATATTTGTCTGAAAACAGGCATCTGACAATAACTGAAGATCCTCTTTTGTACTGGACTGGAGAGGTCAGTGAATGGCCAGAGCTGACTGCAGTGGCACTGAAGTACCTCACATGTCCACCCTCCAGTGTAAGTGTTGAGAGGGTATTCAGCTCAGCAGGCGCAATAGTCAGGTATAGCCGGACAAAACAGTCTCCTGAAAATGTTAGTTTGCTAACATTCATTAAAATTAATTAGAGGCACATATCAGCACAGACTGCAACCTTGGTATTCATACCCTGGCCTAGTCATGGTGGTCTTGCTGATGTGGAAATGGACCATCCTGGTGGCACTGGCAGTGGCTGCCTGAAACGGCACACCACTGACGTAGATGATGACACAATGGAGAAAGAACTTCCCAGTGGTCAGACTTCAGACATTGATGACTGTGAGGGCAGCTTTCTTTATGAGGATGATGATGTGGTTAATGTTGGCAGGTTTTAACTGAAGTTTTTAAAAGGTGGTGTGCCTTCCTGGACCTCCACCACCACCACCACCGGGACTGTTGTTAGCCACTGCCACCACTGAGCCTGAGTCTGTCCACCCCCTGGACCACTACCACCACCACCATCACCACCGGGACTGCTTTTAGCCACTGCCACCACTGAGCATGAGTCTGTCCACCCCCCAGACCACCACCACCACTGGGACTGCTGTTAGCCACTGCCACCACTGAGCATGAGTCTGTCTGCCCCCTGGACCACCACCACCACCACCACTGAGACTGCTGTTAGCCACTGCCACCACTGAGACTGAGTCTGTCCGCCCCTGGACCACCACCACCGGGACTGCTGTTAGCCACTGCCACCACTGAGCCTGAGTCTGTCTGGACCACCATATCCATCAGCCACAGGCACAAAGCTTCTTAATATTTAAACCATAACGTGAGTATGTGTACACGTGTTTGTTATGCTGCTTCACTTCCTGTAGTTGTATGTTTTGTTTTCTGTAGCTTTTCAGAGCCACAATAGTAAAACACATATGGTACACTTATTTTGTTTCTTTTACATGTTAACAAAAAAAGTCTCCATCGCTAAAACTTGGGAATGGTACTGCAGCTGTACCGTACAGTGAGGATTCAGAACCGATGGAATATCCATGTGAAATCCATTCTGGCAAGTATGAAGATTTTATTTAATCCATTTCATTGTTTTGGAAAGACTGCTGCAAATATTTTACACACAGGCTGTGTTAGTTGACAAGATGTGGGTTTCAGTGTAACTTTACTTGAGAAGAGATTCAAAACCGGGGAAGGAAATTAAGTTGTAAGAAGTTATTCCTTGCTTTTTTTATGAAACTTCCAAATGCTTAGTTGTTCTGTCAAACTGGTCTTATTGAAAAAAGTTCTTCAACATCAGGTACCCCCCTTCCCCAGGCTTGGGCGCACATGCAACATGCAGAAGTCATTTCATTAGATGACCATGACCATCATTAACAACAACCGAACTCCAGATTCAGAAGGATGCAGATGAAATCTGTGAAGAAGTAACAAAATAACAAAACCATTACAGACAAACCAGCAAATATGACCCCCACAAAAAAATACTTACCTTCTTGTGCTTGAGAGTTATCTGTTTCCAATTTCATCGCAAAAAATTATCATTGAGCACTGGAATGTGCATACCAACAGTTTTCTGTGTGACCTGTGATGCAGAACAATACCATGGGCGGAATATTCAGAAGGGTTGCGCATGGCGCAACACAGTTGCACCATGCGCAACCCACTGATGCGCCCCGGCATGATATTCAAAGGGGGATTGATCCTGGCACAAATCCTGATGAGCCAAAGTACATCAGTAATGTATATAGTGCAGGTAGTGGGGACGTGCCCATGCATACTCTGCACATCCCGATATTCAGCCCGGGATGTGCTGAACCCATGCATGCTCAACCCCTACTTGTGCTGCACACAGGTGAGCCAAAAAAAAAGAAGCAACAGCTGGCCACCCATAGGTGAGCTGCCATATTGCAGGGTAAAACACGGCAGCTGTCACCTGTGGGTGGCCACCCGAGCTCCTGCGGCACCTTCATGGTGGCACACCCCCATGCCTGATCGATCCATTCACATATCTGGACTGTGTAGTATGGTAGGGGCTGCATGTCCATTGGCTCATGCTGTGGACCAATGGGCGTACAGCCATACCATAGGGAGTCAGTTGGCAGGCGGTTGGGCAGCAAGCTGGTGGAGCTGCCGCCCACCGCTGACTGAGGGGAGCGGGGTGGGGGCACAGTGGGTGGGTGAGGGGGGTACAGCTGGATCACCAGGGTAAGATTAGTTTGTCATTAGTTATTACTGATGCCCGCGATCGGGCTGCGAGTAGTCCACTTGGCCACCAGGGATATGGGACTATTATTTGCCCGTGAATCAGGCTGCGAGTGGTTCACTGGACCACCAGGGATATAGGACTATTATAATTCAACATATGCCCACGATCGGGCTGCGAGCAGTCCACTGGACCACCAGGGATATGGGAGGGTGTATTTCAATGTACTTCTGCCCACGATCAGGCTGCGAGCAGTCCACTGGACCACCAGGGATGTGGGATGTTTACATTTCATTCATATGCCCACGATCGGGCATCGGACCGTGTTGCTGCTTGTGCAGGGGGCATTGGTCCCCGGCGGATGCAGCCTGGCAGGGCGCCAGGCACAAGTCGCTGGGGATCGGCGCACCTGCATGCAAATGGGGCCATAATGACATGCAAATGGCCCCATTTGCACCTTGCATACATTATGGCCCCATTTGTACGTGCACTTTTGAATATCGCAGTGGTTGCGCCTATCAAAACGGCACTTGCACTAGCGCATCCCCCTGCTCCACTCTGGCCATTTGCGCTGGCTCAGTGCCACTGCACCATGTGCACTGCAAGTGGCCAAGGTGCCATATTCAATGATGTTGTGCCATGGCGCAGCTCCGTTGAATATCACCCTGTCCACACCCCTGCGCATCCAAGTTGTGCTGCACCCAGGCTTGCGCCACAGCCTGGTGCATTCTGAATATCCCACCCCATGAGTACATGTCCAAGTAAACCCCCCTCCTCACCTACAAAATACACAGCCATATATCTATCTATATATATATATATCTATATATATATATATATATGTATATATATATATATATATATATACTCACCAAGGCTACTATTAGTGTACAGCCAAAGGGCACCCTTCAATCCAGTTGAGATGATCACATTGCATTTGCTCGAATTGCCTCGCAGAACACATTGGAACAGCAACAGAAAGATCATGGTCATTATTTTATACTGGGGGACTTTGTATGTGCTGAAACACTCTCATTTCACTGTGTTACACTTGTCAATTTTCTGCACACAAGGAAGATGCATTTTGGGCCTGCAGAAAAAGTCTTGGACTCTCTGCCACCACTGCGCACCTGACTGAGCATGCTATTAATTCTATGGGACTTTGTATGTGCTGAAACACTTGCATTTCACTGTGTTACTACTTGTCAATTTTATGCCAACAAGGAGGATGCATTTTGGGCCTACAGAAAAAATATGGGACTCTGTGCCACCACTGCATGCATGACTGAGTGCTCCATTAATTCTGGGGGACTTTGTATGTGCTGAAACACTCTCATTTCACTGTGTTACCACTAGTCAATTTTCTGTACATAGCAGGATGCATTTTGGGCCTGCAGAAAAAATCTGGGGACTCTATGCCACTTGTGTGTGTTCTGTGATTTTTGCTGTGAGCTCATGATGTCATACTGACATTTTTACAATAAAAGCAGCATTGCAAGAATGTCCTGATAATTTTGAACTGTACTTTTTTATGCTACTTTACATTGCCACAGCCACCACTAGTTACCGCTGAGTCGTGACTTGAATGATACGCTTCTTTTCACAATTTATGCCTGCTTTACTTAGTTGACTACTTTTTTTCATGTATGAAAAAAAAATGAGCATGCCTTCCAATATTGTTCTGACCAGGTTTGTATTTATTTGCAGCTGCTTTTCAATAACTATTGTTCTGTGGTGTCATAAAACACTGCCTGCTGCATAACTGTTAATTAACAACAGAAGTGATATATAAACAACTAACTGATGTAATGGAGAAAAGCAGAGGAAAACAATGACAAAGACCTGGTCAGCACCAATTTAAAAGGAATGCTCCTTTCATTATTTCACACATGAAAAAAGGTAGTACAGCAGACTCAACTACTGCAAATTCTCGTATCATTCCAGTCAGTCAGGATGTAAGTAAAGGATGTTGTAACATAGCATTAAAAATATAGGTCTGAGTTCTCAACAGATTGTTGCTCTGCTGCTTTACAGAGATTCACCACATTACATAGTTATGGTGATGCACATAACCTAATATGTGGGGGCCTTACTCACACTGGAATATTTCTTGCTCCACAGAGTGCAATATATTTCTGTGAAGACCGCCCATAATTTCATTACAGTGTGTCACGTGGTGGAGGAATTACCATTCAGAAAAGCCGCCCACATTCTGCCCCCCTTTCTAAGCAACATTAGGATGTGATGCCAGGGGGAGCGCAGGTGCATGCTCCACTATAGTGAATGTCTGGTAGCTATCCCAATGTTTCCTTATGTTATAAGGTTGACTTCGTGGTGAAATGTGGGAATATTTCCACTAACAAGGCTCTTCTTACTGGAAACGTGCTCACACGTTTCAACACAAACTGACCGTTATAACATAAAGAAACATTCGGAAAGCTGCCGGATAATCAGACATTCACTGTAAGGAGCACACACACGGGCTCTCCCTGGCATCACGTCCTAATGTTGCTGAGAATTGAGGCAGAATGTGGGCAGATTTTCAGAACAGAAATTCCTCCATCACGTGACACACTGTGATGAAATTACGGGCGGTTTTCACAGAAATGTATTGCACTATGTGGTGCAAGAAAGATTCCCCTGGAAGGGAAAATGTATATGATTAAACAACAGCAAAGAAAAAACACACAAAAACAGTACAACACAGTAGTGGGGTGGGGTGGGGGCCAGAAAGCAATCCCATAAGTTACTGTGGTAGTGGGATGCCATGGTGGTACAGCAGCAGGTGCAGCATTGTAACTATTTGCTGCTGCTGTTCTTCTATTGTGTTGACCTGCTGCTGCAAAGCATCGATCCTCTGATTGTTTTCTTCCAGAGTTGCCCACACCAGGGCGATGTTAAACCTGTGTTGGAGGGACTGTGGTGGGGTCCACTGCAGCAGGGAATCCAGGTAGTGAGGGTGGTGGTGGAGAGGGTGGTGCTGGTGGCTGTGGTGGTGGTGGTGGTGGAGCAGCTGCTGTACTGGCCCTCCTCCTGCTGCAGCAGTGACTGCGAGGCACAACCCCCACCCCAGCAGCACCCTCGGCCACTGCCACGGATGGGCCACCAGGTGGACACCTGGCCCCTTCTGTGGCAGCCTGCCACTCTGCCCTGTGGTGGTTTAGCACATGGGTGCGCTGGTCACTGGTCCCCAAATGTGTCCCACGGGGGCCATGGTGCACCAGCACACCACACAGATGGCACACCACCAATGTGCTATCTCCCCCCACATCTGCGGGGAGGACCAGACACAGTCCTCGCACAAGTCCCGCCACCTACATTTTCCAAGGTTGCCTCCTGTGGCTGTGGAGGTGGTGGAGGGGGTGCTGCTGGAGCCCCTACAGCTGCTACCAGTGGTGGTGATAGTGCCAGAGAAGGTGGATGCACAGCAGCCACCAGTGGCACTGGTGCTGCTGCTACTGCTGCTCCTGTTGCTTCAATATGGGGGGAAGCAACACACAGGAGTTGGGAGTGGTCCAGCATGACATGACTGTTCTGCCCCCCATGTGTCTGCACTCCCCTTCGACCGCACCCACTGGCCAGCGACTCACCTTCTCCTGGGTCCATCCTGACACAACAAGTCCCCGGCCTACACACACACACAGACACACACACTGACACTCACTGACACACACAGTCAATCACACACACACACAAAACAAAACTTATAAAAAAAATTCACTAAGAAAAAAAAAACACAAATACAATACAAAAACTAAATAAAGATAGAGCTTTTAAAAAAGCTGTTGGTTTTCTCCAGTACTGAAATGCAAGTGGCAATCAAGCACTTTCACTCCTAGTCTCCTCTCACAAAGCTTTCTCCCTTTACGATTGCAAAGGAGAAAGTGAAACTGCTTCTCTGACTAACTTCCTTCCTGCCTGGCTAAAGCATGTGACTTACAGTACTGTAAACCATGTGACGTGAGTGGGACTGCCTATTCTCTTCTCACTTCGCCTTATTTCACGTTAAGGCATAATGGCAACATGAAGTAGTAATAATAATAACGTGAAGTGAGCACTTTGCAGTGCCAACTTCACGTTGTGCTCCGCTAATGCAAAGTGGTCACTTTGCGTACACTTCACCTGCAAATTAAAATTTCACTGCATCTCTAGTTGTGGCTCTGCAGCTCAAGACACATCTGGCAGCTTATGACATCTATGAGCCATTCCAGTCTGGATTTAGGTCTAGGCATAGCCCCAAAACAGTGTTAGTCATGGTGCAAAATGATCTTCTCAGGGCAAGAGATAGAGGAGACCAGTCATACTTGTCCTCCTCAATTTCTCCTCAGCTTTTGACACTGTGGACCACACAGTGCTGCTGGATCACCTCGGGGTACTATGTGAACTCACTGATATTCTCCTCAACTGGTTTGAGTCTTTTGTCATGGGCAGGACATTGAGGGAAATAATGGGGAATTTCTCCTTCTGTCCAAAGTCACTGCCATGTGGATTTCCCCAGGGTTCAATCCTGTCACCTGTGTTGTTTGCAGTATATATGCTTCCCCTGGGTGAGATCATTAGATGATACAGTCTGGGTTTTCACTGTTATGCAGATGACATCCAGCTGTCTGTGTTGTTTGCTCCCGGGACATGTGTCGCTTTGGAAATGCTAAATAAATGTCTAGCCGAGATCCAAGCCTGGAAGTCCTATAACTGGCTGAGACTCAAACCTGACAAGGTGGAGGTACTGGTGATAGAGCCTGGTCACCAACATGATGTGGATGTTGCTGGGATGGAAACAGGTCTTTTTAAGGGCTCTAGCGCCTTGGCAGCTTCCACTAAGGTGAAAAATCTGGGTGTCATCCTTGATAATGGATTGACACTTGAGGCTCAGGTGTCATCCATCATCCAGAGTGGTTTCTACCACTTAAGGAATGTTGCTCGGATTATAGCTTCAGTTCTGCCTGGTGACCAGCCCTCACTAGTACATGCTTTTGTTACATCGAAGGCTTGATTACTGTAACGCTCTATACTTTTTTTTTTTTTAGTTGTTTAACCAGGTATAGCACACTAAGCTGAAAGCTTTTTTACAGGAGCGACCTGGGAGCACAAGGAGGTTAAGTGACTTGCTCAGGGTCACACAGTATACAAGTGGAAACTATGGGATTCAAACCCAGGTCTGGTCTGCTGGATGTCACCAGATTTGCAGCTCAGAGCCTTAGACCACTGCGCTATACTGCCTCTACTTCAGGGTCACTGGGGGAGTTCATTCTTCATTGCCTGTAGTTGGTGCAGAATGCAGTGGCCAGGCTGCTCCCAGGCATCCTGAGTCCTGCTGCATGACCCTGGTCTGGCTGCTAGTGAGTTGGAGAATTGCCCTCAAGGTGGGCTTGCTCACCTATAAGACCCTATACAGTTCAGGCCCTGGCTATCTGAGTGACTTCTTGTTGCCTGTCTCCTGTCTGTCCTCCGTGTTTAATAAGTTTTTGTACCTTTTTACAGTGCATGAATGGGCCTGCTTGTGCAAACCCATATCCGGTCTTGGAACTGGAACTGTGGGTTGCTTAGTAACCACCTGTTCTCGTGGGAACACAGGGGCTGTGATACGTCACAGCTCTGGGATTTGCACAAGTAGGCCTGAGAGGAACGCCTGGTATGGAGCAAGCAAACATTGCTAACTGGTGGTGTAGCTGACACCATTCAGACAAAGGAATGAAAACATAAGGTAAAATTGTTCTTTAAGTAATCTGAAAGCTAATCAGCTAGTAGATTCAGTGATTTTTGTTTACAGTCATAAACAACTGACTCTTAGGGGCCATTTCTTTGCAGAAAAACCCACAAACAAACTTGTAGGCCTGAGGGCCCTTTTCTTGAATGGCACCAGCTGTTTAAAAACTAAAGATCCCTGTGAAAAATAAATGCTGAAGTGGACGTTTTGTTGATACAAGGGCACAACAGGTATGTGGGTTCAGGCTAGTTTTTAGCAGGAAATCATGGAACTGTACACTTTGTAGAAAGAAGTAAAAAAAACATTGGAATATTTGTGGTTTTAAATATGTGAACATACATTGGATGTATTGAAGTAAGGATTGATTTATTTTTTTGTTACCCTTAGGTTGATTTTGGAAATTTTCAAACAGCATAAGGACTGTGAAGGAATCATATATTGTTATTAAATATAAAGAAGGTACCTTTCGTAAGTAGCAACATCAGAACAATGATACACACAATTCTTGACGTATACATATTCTGTAAGACAAGATACTATAATGAAATTGTACCTGTATAAAACATTGATTGCTTTTTACTGCTTTATAACAGAAAGACAACCCAGTGAACAAGCTCTTTCAAGTGAAACATAGTGGAATATTAAAGAGACCTTTTAAATGAATTTTGGAGATTGTACTGTATCAAGTGAACTTATTGGGCTCCTGAATATTTATGTGATAAAAGATTTGAGGTGGCCAGCCTGGCCCTTTGGAACTCACTCCCAAGATCTTTGAAGGAGGCTCCATTTGTGGAGGCATTCAAGTGGGGGTCTTAAGACACATCTTTTAAGAGAAGCTTTTGCAGCCTAGTTACAGTTTAAAACTCCACTGTTGAATTGTTTTATTGTGATTTATTTATTTACTGAGTTTATTTTATAGAGTTCTGTTATGACCTATTTGACTGTGTTTTAAAATTGTTGTATTGTATTGTTTATTGCACCTACCTTATGTACAGTGCCCAGAGTCTCTGGGATTGGGTGCTTAAGAAATACATTTTTACTTACTCACTATAGTTTTAGAGGGTTGGCAACGTCTTCCAGTTCTTTCCAGTGAGTTCTGTGTATATCATCTAACATCTCCACATTGTGCCATAGTTTCTGGTAAAATAATGTTTCCCTTAGCAGGTTCCACCATTTATACTCTTCAAATGAAAATAAATTCTTGGTGTTCCATCTCTTCAAGATTAGCCTTTTTGTTGCAATTGCACCTAATTCAAAAATATTGGAAGTATTAGTGAATCTAAATAAATCAGGGCTTTAGATTGTTTTTCTATTTAGTAATTGAGTTAGTAGGTTTTAGTTCCCTCCCACCATGCTTGAATTAGCAAGCAGTCCTAAAGGCAATGATATAAATTACCTACTCCCCAACAATTATGCAGACAGGCCATTTAAGTTTTTATTAATGCTGGACAAGCTTCTAGGAGTAGGGTAAGCATGTTCCGTTATTTTCCTTTGAATGGTTTTATTCTTTATGACCATATCAACTTATTTGCTTTTATCCTCGAATAACTCAATTGTTGCTGTATTAATATTATATTAATTCACTGAAACTATCTAAGACATGTTCTGCTATTTTTCTTCATGGGTCATAAGCAAAAAATTATATATTCAAGAAAGCATATTTTTCATACCCACATTTATGAATCTTTCTTTTGTTTCAATGGTTCTTAAGAAGTCCATATTTGATGTGACTGCTCAAGGTCACACTGTGATTATTTGGCTCTAGCAGGGTTTTCTCTGTGATCTTCTGGTCTGTATGTCAAGAAGTCAATAGACATGCAAGATACTACAGCCCTGGCTGTCCAGAACATAGATCGACTACTGTATACGTGATAATAGTGCCTTTAGTGGTAGATTGTGGGTGCTCTCTGCCCATTCTGAATCACATGATGCTTGCACTATTGCAGGCTTCTATGTGGTAGTGCCTATGATGACATCTTCTGCATCTGAGATAACAAGATAGTGACCTCATCAATATTATTATGCCATTTGTAAAACTGCGCCATGTGATTTATGAATGTAACTACTAGCTTCTTGAAACTTGTGGTACAGTAAAAATTATATTGATCTATTTACCACAGACTACTTTCACCTTCATGAAACAGTCAGTCTGACCTCAATCACTTGCAAGCTCATGGAGACCATACTTAAGGAAAGATTGGTAGAATATCTAGAAGAGGAGTATTATCTCCAGGATGCGAGACTGCATGGGTTCATGGGGAAAAGATCATGTCAAATGAATCTGATTGACTTCTTTGACTGGGTCACTAAGACAGTAGACAGGGACCAAGTGGTAGACATCCTCTGTCTGGATTTCAGCAAGGCCTTTGACACTGTGTCCCACAAAAGGTTGATCAAGAAGTTGGTGGATCTCAGGGTTGGGGATAAAATATCCAGATGGCTGGAAAACTGGCTGAGGCACAGAACCCAGAGTCTGGTTGTGGAGGGAGAGTTATCTGGCACCAGAGAGATCACCAGTGGGGTTCCACAGGGCTCGTTGCTGGGGTCGGTGTTGTTCAATGTCTTCATCAATGACACTGGATATGGCATGAAGGGCAAGATGTGTCTATTCACAGATGACACCAAGCTCTGTGGGAAAATGGATGGTTCTATGTCATAAGGGCGATTGTTGAAAGGTGATCATCCTTATGGCAAGTGTATATCGCCAAAACTCAGTTTCGGTGATGGACAACATCAGTGACAGAGAAAATGTTGCAAGGAACCCTCTGTACCCTCCTTCACCCCCTGCACCCTCCTACTTTTAGATTCTCAACTCCAGGGTGGTGCATGTTAGGGAGGTGCAACAGTGAAGAAAAAAAAAAATTCACCTACTCGGGCCGGGCGCAACAAAACATACCTGCACCTGGACCCAAACCCTACATCCCAGCCACCCCAGGCCAGCACCCACCCCACCACACCATGGAGCCAGCTCGGCGGCTGACTGCAGCACCACCCCTCACAAATCCTCCCACCCCTCGCTTGGTGTGCTCACTCCCCCCACCCATGTGCGTGTTCGTGTAGCTACATCCCATCGCCATTCGCAAACCCTCCCCATCTGGTTGCCCTTCCTACTCATTTGCCATTTGGGTATGCACCACACATGTGGGTTGCCATTTCAGTAGGTGCCCACTTGCGATGTGCCCACATCACAGTATATCAGAGTGGACACAGATGAAGGGATACAGGACCTACTGGATGATCTGGAAAAGATGGGGAGGTGGTCTGGGATCTGGCAACTTGGCTTCAGTGACAAGAAATGCAAAGTTATGCACATCGGAGACAAGAATCCCAGGATGGAGTACTACCTGGGTGGAGTCCAGGTATCTGCATCAGAGGAGGAAAAGGACCCAGGAGTGATGCTCACTAATGACCTGAAGCACTCAAGGCAGTGCAGAAAAGCAGCAGAAAGGGCAAACAAGATGTTGGGATGCATATCTAGGGGGATCAGTAGTAGGAGAGAGGAGGTTATACTACCCTTGTACAGATCACTGGTAAGGCCACATCTAGAGTATGGAGTTCAGTACTGGTGTCCACACCTTAAAAAAGGACATTAACCTACTGCAGAAGGTGCAGAGGAGGGCTACAAAGATGATAGCAGGTCAGCAGGGTAAGGCATACAAGAAGAAGTTAAGGGCACTGAACATGTACTCCATGAAGGAAAGGGGAGAGAGAGAGAGAGAGAGAGAGAGAGAGAGAACATGATTGGGGCCATCAAGTACTTGAAAGGGATAAATAAGGTGGATAAGGATGGTCTCTTTTAGCTGAGTGGCAACCATAACTCGAGGAGGCACAGTCTTAAGCTGGAAGGGGGAACATTTAGGAGGGAGGTCAGGAAGCTCTTCTTCACAGAGATGGTGAGGACACTTGGAATGCCCTGCCAGAAGAGGTGGTCTCATTGAAGACAGTGGGTAGCTTCAAAATAGGCAGTGATAGGCATGAGGAGAAGGTAAGGATCATGGGTAGGGAAGATGGGGGAGTGGGGGAGGGTGCCAGGGACAGTATCTCAAGCTGTGGATCCTGCAATACGAGAAAATTAGAGAGATCAAAATTCCTTATTCTGCTGGCTTCTTTGTATGTTTGTATGAATCTATCCCTATGTTTCTTAGTGTAGTTTGTGATATACATACAGTAGTCCCTTGCTACAATGAACCTCATTATACTGAACTCCCGGTTATAATGAATGGTTTGTGTGGCTCTCAACTTCAGGCTTGTCTATCATAACTACATCAGTACTTGGGGACAAGGATGGAACAGACAAAAAGAAGAACTTAAGACTTGTTGCTTGCAGTTATTTTAATTTTATTATTTTAATACACTGCTGATTGCTGCTGTTGGCAATTCCTGCCTACCCCAATCCCCAACCCAACTCACAGTGACTTTTTCTCTTTCTTTCTCTCTCTCTCTTTCTCTCTCTCTCTCTCTCTCACTGACTCACTCTGTCTCAAGGAAGATT
The DNA here is from genome assembly GCA_016271365.2 of Neoceratodus forsteri. Classification (NCBI taxonomy): domain Eukaryota; kingdom Metazoa; phylum Chordata; order Ceratodontiformes; family Ceratodontidae; genus Neoceratodus; species Neoceratodus forsteri. Next base: position 1,207,069,807 of record CM057453.1, on the reverse strand, counting down.
TCCCCTGCTTATCCTTGGCCACTATCGTCGCTATTGTCGCTCACTGTAACTCTCCATTGCTCAGCCTCGCAGGCAAAACTCTTTGTTGCTCATCCTTAAAGGTAAAACTGTAAAGTGCATACAAGTGATTAAAACTAAAAGAACTGCTGAGCTGTAATGTTGCAGGACTGAGTGGGAGGCAGTTGGAGATGCATGAGTTTGAGTGGGCAGATGGACGCTAATGACTGAGGCATCAAGATGAGACTTGCTCCAGGTCTTCATTTAAATAAAAAAATATAAAAAATAACAAAACAAAAAGAAAAATCAAACAGACTAAGTGTTGTGATGCTGTGGGATGAGTGGGAGGCAGTCGGGGGGCAGAGTCTGTGCAAATGACTGAGGCGTGAGAAGTATGTGTTTAAAATAAAGGTCTAAGGCAAAGCTGACAAAGATTTCACAAACATTTGTGTTTAAAATACACCACAGAAATAACTCCTGCTATATGTAGCACAGAACAGTAGCATAGTACTGTATTTGTAAACATGTTTTTTTAATCCCGATCATGTCTGAGAACAGTGTCCCTCGGAATAATGAATGGGGAGCTATAATGAAAATTGGCTGTGGCTCCCAAGCTGTTCGTTATAGTGAGGGGCTACTGTACCATATCTATTTCAGCAATCTATTTTTATGGCCTGAAACAAGAGTTTAAAAATCTGCCTGCCTCTGTCAGTAATCTTTTATTGTACATTTACTGTCATACTGGGGCTGGCAGTGCAGCCTAGAAGTTTCTTTAGAGCAGATTTAATTTTCAAATTGGTCTTCTAGCGAGGAATGAATAAGGTTCCTACCATTTTTCAAACGTTGTTTAGAAAATGCACACATCCTTTCCCTACCTGTTCATCTGCTCATTGTTATTTTTCTGTTCCATAAATGAAAACTGCAATTGGCCAGAAGTCGCTGTTGTATAACTTACTAATGTTTTTTTAACACAATCATAACTGAGTTTGATTGCCTAGGAACTACAATGCTTAGATAAAGAAAGGTACTGAGAAATTACTTACTACCCGACAGTGAATGTAAATGTTTTGTGAAGTAAGGTCTCCTTGATTGTTTTGCTCATGTCTCCCATTGGCCTGAATTACGTGTGTGTATTAATTTGTACCCTATGTTTTATATGCCTGTCATGTCACATATTTATTAAGTGTTATGTCATTGTATGTTTTATGTACTCTGGTCACCCATGAAAATGGGTCTTTGGCCCATGGACCTACCGGATTAAATAAATAAATTAAATCAAATATATCAAAGTTAAAATAATGAGCTCTGAATGATCTTGGTACATCCAGCAGACCACGGTTTGATTCCCATACCACCACTTGCATACTGTGTGACTCTGAAGAAGTCACATAACCTCCCCAGCACTCCTCAGTCACCCCTGAAAACAGGTACTTGTGCCAAGGGGCCCTTATCTGGTTATCAAAAGAATATTGTGTAGCTTGATAGTACACTTTTTTATGTTTGGGTTAGAAAGCAAGTAAGTGGCTAGGGGTTCAAATCCATGTAGGAATAATCAATTTTTTTTTGTGATTTCAGCAAGGGATCATGGTTCAAATCCTACCATGAATATACATTTTTTTTTTTCACTTTGAATGTTATCACAGTGGCCAGGTACTCCATAGTGAAACTCCTGTTAGAAGGGTGATTGAATCAAAAACAGAGAGAAGTGATCATGACAAGTTACTGCCTAAGAGACTGTAAGTCCCAAAAGGAGACTAACTTTCTGTAATCTCTAAAGTGAGATGTATTTAGTATTTTACAACCTGCTTTCCTGCAGCTAACCATTTGGTGTATTGAGGAAGATCCTTAAAGAATACCTAAACCATCTTTTTACATATTTTTTTTTAAATGACTCCATTGGCTTGTAAAAGAGAGGCTGTTGTTTACATTTATGCTGAAACTGCATTTATTAAAGTAGGATAAAAGCAGTTTCATAGCATTTGAAAATTGTAAACACAGCCTCTCCTGATTCAAAAATCCTGCTCTAAGAATTCTAACATAGAAACATAGAATTTGAAACATAGAATTTGACGGCAGATAAGGACCGCTTGGCCCACCCAGTCTGCCCATTTCCCTACCTACTGGATAAGCTGCAGATCCTAGTTAACCAGCAGCCTACTTCTTCCTACCTCCACCCCCTAGAATGGCCTTATGACTGTCCCATGCATGCTTGAATTCCACCACTGTTTTTGACTCCACAACCTCCTCCGGTAGGCTGTTCCATGCATCCACAACCCTCTCTGTGAAAAATACTTCCTTAAATTACCTCTGAGCCACCCCCCCATCTTCAAATTGTGCCCTCTTGTTCTTGCACACCTCTTTTTTTGAAAGATGCTACCCTCTTGGACTTTGTTGATTCCCTTGAGGTACTTGAATGTTTCTATCATGTCCCCCCCTCCCTCCTTTCCTCGAGGCTATACATATTATGCTCCTTTCGTCTCTCTTCATATGTCACAAATTTACCTTTTCCCATGATCCACTCTCCCTCAGAGTTGGATATATTAGTTAAGAGGGAAAGCCCCACATGGGGGAGCTGGGGGGCATAGCCCCCCCATGTAAAAATAGATGTGTACATTTATTTTGTTTACAATGGTAGCAGTTGCCACTATGGTGTTTGACCGCATCCATTGGCACTGTGTATACTGTCGGCATTACTTCCTGGTGATGTTTTGGACAGTGCTGTTAATACAGTGCTGTTATGGATGGTGTTATTATTGACAGCACTGTTCAAACCTAGTGCCATAATCAAATATGGATAACTGTAAAATGAAAAAGGATAGCATGGTACTATAAGCATAAAAGTTGTTCAGCACAAAAATATCTACAAAATGAGTGGTGTTTCATTTATAGATACCTTTCAGTTTTTTTAAAATTTGCAAAAAAAAAGCAGCAGCAAATTCAATTGTTTGTCACTTTTTCAACAAACAAATGCAAATAACTTTAAAACAAAAAATGATAGCATGGTATTGAGAGCACGACATTTGTTCAGCACAAAAATATCTACAAAATGAGTGGTGTTTCATTTATAGATACCTTTTAGATTTTTTATAATCAGCAACAAATCGCAAGAAATTAAATTTTTTTCACCTTTTTGGAGGTATGGCATAATTGGGTTATTTTACCTCTCAAATGGAAATATTGTTCATACTTTTTGTTCCCTGCCCTCCTCCAATTAACCAAACTGCAATTTGCTTTTCAAGTAGCTCCCACCTCCCAGCTTCCAAACAGGGAGGAGGGAATGAAAAAGTGTTGAACGCTTAATGTTTCCATTTCTATTTTCCCCTGCTTTGTCAATGCTGCCTCTCCATGACAGTGTGAGCCACAAATTCTCATATTCCCACTTTACATTATCAGTCAAAGTGATCTAGGGCATGTTGCATTTCTCATGCAGTTACCCACTGGCACTTCCCTTTCTTCCTTATATTTAGTCAGTGCACATGAAAACTGCCTTCTCCATATTACCAAGAGCTACATCTTGCTCTGTTGCTGTTTCACTTTTTTGGTTTCATTTTGTGTCATTCAGCTGCGTGCCATTTTAGTTAGAATGTTACCTCTGTTTCTAGGCAAAGAAGTCAGGAATCTGGTGTTCCTCAGAGCAGCCACCTGTTGACTCTCCCAAATCCTTAGCATGCACTTTCCTGGCAGCATACATGCCTTTGGTACCTGAGTGAAGACATCAGCACTTCCCAGGTGGTTGATTGTAGTCATCTGCACCTCGTACCTCTTAATCTGCCTCACAACCCACCTGTAGCATGTGGTAATTTAGCAATACTGCACACCTTGTCATTTGTTATTGCTTACTTACAACTTACAATGTGATCCTATGGGAATTTTATATTGCCCTTACCATGTGGCTGAAGGCAGTTGGCTGTGCCTCGTGCCTCACAACCTGCCTGGAGCATGCAGCAATTTAGCCTTGCCACACACCCTGCCATGTGGTAGTGATCACTTATAATTTTTAATATAATCTTATTTGAATTATATACTGCACTTCCCAGGTGGTTGAAGATACCCAGCTGCACCTCATGCCTCACAACCCACCTGGGGCATACAGCAATTTAGTATTGTTGTACACCCTGCCATGTGTTATTGTTTTTTTTTACAGTTTACAATATGATTTTAAGGGAATCATATATTGTACCTCACTTCCCAGGTGGTTGAAGGCATTCACCTGTGCCTCATGCCTCACAACCCACCTTGGTGTGTGGCAATTTAGCATGGCCGCACACCCTGTCATGTGTTATTCCTTGCTTACAATTTACAATGTGATCCAATGGGAATTTTTTACCGCACTTCCCAGGTGGTGTGAATGTGTATCTATGGCTACAGAAGTGCAGGACCAGGATGATGGATGTCTCATGTCATTTGGAAAGAGTCTTGTGTTGTTTGTCTTACCTGATGAAGGATGTCTGTGGTTGCTTGTGTTGCCTTTCCCCCTTTGGCTGCTTGGGGGGGGAATGCATAGTTAGTGTTGAAGACCCTAACAACCCATTTCCATACTTTTGCTGCTTTAACAGCAATTCAAACTTATGTAGTCAACAGTGCCACTCCCAAATCTTCCCTAACCAGGCTGGACTCTCTTTTCCACTCCTTCTGCCATTTCACTCTTGACTGACCTCTCCACATCCACCACTGTGCCCAATTCTAGTCTCTCTCCCTCCCCTTCCCTCCCTAGTGGGCAGGCGCTATGTCCACTGAACAAACTTTCTCGCTAAATTCTGGTTTCACCGTCTTCCCCATATCTCTCCTCTATTTCCCTCAAACCACTTTCCTCTCACTCCCTTAGGAACCTTGACTCCCATACCTTAACCATTCTACCCAGGTCCACCTCAGCAGGCCAGGCAGCTTTTTCCCACCGCTTCCCCAAAATATGGAACTCCCTCCCACCACCCATCCATCAAGTTACCTCCCCACGGGTCCTCACCTCCCTCCTAAAGGACCTTTATTCACCTTCCTGCAGATGTGCATAATTTCTGCCCTCACCATTTTTGCCTCTCTGTTTGTTAGCAGGATAGCACTTATTCTACGTTACTCATACAATTGATTGTTTAATATAACTCCCTAGTACATTTTTCTGGATTGTTGAGATGACTGTTCTCAATTTTGTCATCCTGTTTGCTGGTTGTATCTGTTATCCATTTATTATACTGTATTGTCTTTTTTGATGCTTGTATCCTTACTGTTATTCCCGTCCCCTCTCTCCCAGGATGCATCTGGAAACAAGCATTCTCTGTTCAGTATGCCTTCCTGGTGAAATCTTTAAATAAATAAATAAATATATAAATAAGTCTGATCGTCAAGTGCAATAGCAAACTAAGCAAAAGAAGCTGAAGTTATATACATTGTGATGCATTGTTTCAAAATAATTTATGACAGGATGGGGAAGGCATTAAAGGACTTAAAAGGACAGATAGGTAGACAATGAGTAGGAACAGGTCTATGGATATAAGGGGATGCTTAGCAGAAAGTACCAAGATATTCATGTGAGAGGCTGAATGGGTACCTTATTGTACTAATTTAAAAGGCATCCTGACTGAAACACTGGATAGTAATAACCTGAGATACACAAAGTGTGTGTGTGGGGGGGGGTAAATAAAAAACAGAAAAACATATTTGTATAAAGTAACATACAGTGCTAGTTTTCCATAGGGTTTCATAAATCCACAGGTTACAGTTCAAGTAAAATTGTTTGATATATTTTAATTACCATATTCTTTTCTCCTGTGTGTTTTTGAAGTTTCCGCTTAATATTAGGTCATACAGGTCTGTGAGGGAATGGTCTGGTTGTGAATAATGTTATCCTACTGGTGTGCTGAGACCCCGATTTAATAATTGTACATCAGTGGTGGTTCATCCTGATTTGCAGTGGCTGTCTTGTTTCCCTTTTATAGCATCCATTTGTGCATTTCTTGCACTGAGTTAGGTAAATCACATTGCTCGATTGACATGTGTACAGCAGGATACATTTATTTTTATTGTGTTGTTCTGTCCTGTTTTTTTTTTTTTTTTGCAAATATCATTTTTATTAGAGAAGATTTTATAGTGTATACACCATTTAACAGTCATATTTCATCATAAGCATTAAAAACATTGCATCAGGTACATAGAGATACAGGTCTATTAATGAAATTATACAGAGTTAATATAACAGCCAACCCAATCCAGCAATACATGCCCCATTATCACCCTGCTGATTATCCCTATTTTGATTCATTTGTCCCTTCCCGCCGCCCACCTCCCTCTGCTCCCCCCCTTTGCCCAATCGGGGTTGCATCCAGCCCCCCTCCAATGAACTTTTAAGGTCCAGGCGGAGGCCAGGAGACCCTAAGGTATGACCTAAGGAGCCCGTTCAGTGAGGTGTTGGATTACGGCACAAAATGAGGGTCTTTGATCATAATATAGATGATCCATCTCCTCCACTTCAGGGAGCCTAGTTCTGCCTGATCATTCAGGTTGTGGGTTATTTTTTCGGATTTACAGTATATAATAGGTGGACTATCTCTCTCCAACCCAGGAGGGTAGGAGGCTCGACTGTGAGCCGTCGCTTAGTGATAGCTTTCTTCACTGCCAGGAGAAGGATATTTAATAGGTATCGGGTATGGGAGTCGCACAGGCCAGGAGGAAAGCAATGCAGGACAAAGAAATCATCTCTGAAAGGGAGTCCAACTCCAAAGAGTTCCTCCAACTCCTCAAATAGAGCCTGCAGAAAAGGCTGCAATTTTGGGCAGGACCAAAAAATATGCGTGTGATGAGCAGCAGCTTCACCACAGAGGCGCCAGCACGTCGCAGAGCGGGTGGAGCCACAGTGAGAGGTTATTACCGGAGTTCAGAAGTATCTTATCAGTAATTGCCAAGAATATAACCTCCAGCAATGAGAGTAGGTAATTCTTAATACCATATGTAACAGAACCTCCCACTGCTGAGGTGTGATTTGTGAGTCCAACTCCTCGTTTCATTTTTCCCTTATCTGAGATGTGTCTCCCCCTGTTGTTTCGAGTAGAGACCTGTACAATATTGAAACAGCATGCAGGAGTCCCCAGGACTTTAATGCTTGCTGAAGCAATCGGATCACCAGGGGGCGTGCCTCAGGAGAACAGACATTAAGAGGTAATGACTCAAAATAGTGTTGGAGTTGTAAATATTGAAAAAAATCTGATTGACGCAAATTAAATTCATGGCTGATTTCCCCAAACTACCTAAAGTGGGGGCTGATTTGCAGTTGCGAAAGCCGCAAAAGGTGGGAATGCCTCCAGGACTGAAAGGTATGGTCTGTGCGGGCTGGGGGAAAATCCTCCAATAGATCTATTGGGCAAAGTAAGACCAGAAAAGGGGTAATCCCCAAGGACTTTTGCATCGAATACCAGACCTGGGCTTGGTACATCATCCAGGGGCCCCAAGCCGGCCGGGCTAATGAAGGTGGGGTTTTATGAAGTATCACTTTTTGGTATTCCCGGAGAGGGAGGACATTCTCCTCAATTTCTCTCCACCTGACTGAAGTCACTCCTATGAGGCGTTGTATTATAAAGAAGAGGTAGGAAGCCCAGTAGTAAAGTTTCAGGTTGGGGGAGTGCCAAACCCCCCCCGAGCTTTAGGGAGATGGAGAGTCCCCAATTTAATTCTGGGGCGTCTTGCTGCCTAGATAAATTTCAGTATGGTTTTGTTCCAAACCTTGAAGAGACTGTTTGGCAGATTGAGGGGTAAGTTCTGGAACAAATAGAGAATCCTCGGTAGGGTTACCATCCGGACCACTTCTATGCGCTGAAGCATATTCAGCGGAAGGACATTCCATCTGTCAAAGTCTTGTTTCATCTGGGATGTGAAGGGATGATAATTATTGTTAAGGGTATCTTCAGCCCTGTGCGAAAGATAAATTCCTAAGTATTTTAACTTAGTAAGCCCCCAACGGAAGGGATATCTTTTCTTAAATGCTTCCGATGGAGCAAAATGAAAGGTGAGGGCATCGGTCTTGCTGGTATTCAGTTTGTAGCCTGAGTATGACCCAAATTCTTCCAAAAGATTAAAAATAGAGGTATAGATTGTTCAGGTTTAGTGAGAAATGGTAGCACATCATCCGCGTAGAGAGTTGCCCGATGCTCCATGCCACCTATGGTTACTCCCGAAATCTCAATCGATAACCTGATTGTCTGGGCCTGAGGTTCAATAAAAATGGCAAAAAGGCCTGGGCGGCCCTGACGCATACCCCTATAAAGGGGAAAGTATTCAGAGTGGTGACCGGATGTTTTAACGCAAGCCATGGGGGATGCATAGATTTTCCTCAGGGTATCTATGAAGGGTTTCAGGAAGCGCATGGCAGTCATTGTGGCAAACAGAAATGGCCATGACACCCGGTCAAAGGCCTTCTCAGCATCAAGGCTGAGAAGGATGGAGGGATCCTCCTGGGATTGCATCTCATGAACCAAATGAAGGGCCCTATGAGTATTATCTGAGGTGGACCTAGAACTCACAAAACCGATCGAGGTCGATCAGCTCCGGTAGTATAAGGTCCAGTCGCCGGGCCAGGACGGACATAAAATATTTGTAGTCCGAATTAAGTACCGAAATCGGTCTATATGAGCTACATTGCAAAGGGTCCTTACCTGGTTTGGGGATGACAGAGATTGTGGCATACGCCCAACTGGGCGGAGGGGATTCACCAGCAAGGACCTCATTAAATGCTGCGAGTAACAACTTGCTGATGGACTGGGTCAAGCTCTTATAAAACTCAGCCCCGTAACCATCAGGCCCAGAAGCTTTTTGGGTTTTGGATTTGGAGATGACTAACATCAACTCCTCAGGTGAGATTGGTCTCACCATGAGGCCTCGATGTTCATGATTAAGTGTAGGTATATTAAGGGTCGATAGAAACGATTCGACGCGAGACAAATCTGTCTCCTGCTCCGGAGTATACAGAGTTTTATAATATTGACAAAAGGCCTGGGATATATTTTTAAGTTTCGTATGACATTCTCCTGTCCTGGGGTCCTTTATCATTGCAATAATGGATAGCTTACGGTGTTGGCGAAGTCAGTACGCCAGCAGCCTAGAGGCTCGAGGGCCGACCTCGCCGTATCTCTGCCGGAGATACGCAAGGGCCACCTCGGTTTGCTGCAGACACAAGGAGTCCAGCTCATTCTTGGCCTGCTTTATCTGGGGAAGAACTGAATCATCACCCTGTTGATGAGCCAGCTGAAGGAACTGAAGAGTCTGTTCCAGCTGAAGCTGTCTCTCCTTTCGTGCCTTCGCTAGCCCAGCTGAAAATTTTATTAAGTGACCTCTCAGGACTGCTTTTAGGGTATCCCATTGGATGGTTGAGGGAATCTCCTGGGTAGAGTTATCCCATATAATTTCTGTAATTTTATATCTAAGGAACTCCTTAAATTGTTCAATTTTTAGGTGTACGGGGTTAAATCTCCACCCAGTGTTATGCCTCTCCAGGCCCAGACTCCACTGAGTGATGAGTGGGGCGTGGTCCAAATGGGCTATGGGGCCCAATGTGGCGTCGACCAATGACCACAGTTGTTCCTTTTGGGTGTAACAGTGGTCAATTCTAGTATATGTCCCATGGACTGTAGAGTAAAAGGAATACCCCCTGTCCCTAGGGTGTAAAGTCCGCCACGTATCTAACCACCCCACCCCCTCCATAAACCGCTTAAAGAATTTGTGTGAGGCCTGCTGCACCCTGAGCCGAGCCCTGGTCATGTCCATGGTGGGATTCAGGGCGATGTTGAAGTCACCTGCCAGAATCAGGGTACCCCTCGTCATCTCCACCATTTTGTCCAGCAGTTGGCGAACAGTTGGGGAGTTTGAAGCCAGGGACAAGTAAATGTTGGCCAGGGTAAGTTCCTGCTCATTTAAAATCCCCTGAACTATAATCAACCTACCCACAGGATCCACCCATTCCTTAATTTTTTGGAATGGGAGAAGCGAGGAGATCAGTATGGCAACTCCCCTCTTTCTTCCCCCGGCATAGCCGAGGCATAGTCCTGTGCATAGCCCCTACCTTGAAGCTTCTCATGTTCCTTTGAGGTCAAGTGGGTTCCCTGCCAGTATACTATATCAGCACTTGATTTTTTAGCTAACGTCAGCATTCTAGACCTCTTGACCGGGCTGCTCAGACCATTCACATTCAGTGAATATATTTTTAAGTGGCTATGAACCATTTTTCTTCACAAAAAACTCTACCTCTGTACTGTGCAATAAACTTTCCTAGTAAAGTATTCTTATCTGTGGTTTTCATTGCTATCAGTAATGACTGTCTATTTCTTCTTGTGGATTTATCTTCTCTATAATATACAATAACCATACAATCTCATAACAAAAGCCCAAAATATAACCTTGTGGGCTGAACTGCATTATCTTATCAAAATGAACTGGAAATAAAGTTAACAGTATATTCGCCCAACTGCCCCGTGGGTCCCACCATTCCTCAAAAAACTCCAGGGCCCTGGGGGACCCCATACTCAATCTATACCATCGAGGTTCCCCAGCTACCCCGCTGTGATGGTGGAGCCCAGGGGGCAAGTACCCGTTTCCCTGTACAAATGCAGGGGGAGGTACTAGCGAAATAGAAAAAGATTGTGTAGCATCTTGCAGAATTTCAGAAGATGCCTCAACTAAGTACATTGCCCACAGCAGTGCCAGGGCATGCCATACCAATGAGAGGAGAGACATCTGGGTCAGAACAAAACAATACAAACCAGACACTCCCCTCTCCTCATCGGATCTTTAATTGACTTCAAAGGGTTGCTATAGATGGCAGTCTAGCAATGAGGCAACTGCCAAAATGCAGAATGAGGAGGGCTCCACCCCTATTGAGGGAAGAGCCAAACAACTCTAGGGTATATCCCCTATAATGAGCTCGCCTCAAGTTCAGCGAGAAAATTTGTCCAGGCTGCTCTACCCTGAGGAGAGCCCAACCGGACCTAGAAAAAAAATTCAATAAACATGTAATCACCTAACTATCTTATATGACTGGAGTATAGTACATTACCAGTCCCAGTGGGACCATGAGGGTGGGGCAAAAAGGGGGAGGACCCACCAGATGGGAGGAGGGGGGCCCCAGCATGGCCCCATGCCAGTCCCCCCATCCGTTAACTATCCCAGGAAGGGACAAACCGTGTGGCCCGGCCCTTACAGGCAGGTGGGCACCGTCAAGATTCCCAAACCTGACCATGCGTGTTGGACTCAATATGCGAGCAGGAACCCTCACCAGGCCCCCACTCCCCAGTCCGAAGACAACCGCCCAACCGGGCAGAAGGGAAGGAGCTCCAGGAGAGGGACCCCCTAGACTCGCTGAGAACACCGGGGTGAGCGCCCTCCCGACCCCAAGAGCCCCCCCGAGTTCAAAAGCTGAGGGGGAGCCCAGGCCAAGGGTAACTCGGCCCCTATAAGAAATGTACACTGCACCAGTGTGGGTCACGTCAAATCCCCCCGCACCGATGTACTCCCAGGGGAATCCAAATGCAGGAGAGGGTCTACTGCCCGGAGTCGCCCCACAGCCATGGGCCCCCACCCCCCAGCCCATCCCGTGCTCCCCAAGCTATCCATCCAGCTGCCGGTTGTAGCTGTGCCCGCATACCCTCTGGTGCCTAATTGCAGATTCTGCCTGGAGCTACAGAGGTCAGGGGAAAGCCACTTCCAGCGGGTGCCCCGCGGTACGGAGGGAGGAGAGGGAAAAGAGAAAAAAGGGGGGGCAAAGAGGGGAGGCCTGAATAACACCCCAGGAGTGCCCCGCTCTTCATTGCCCACCAAGGAGGGGGATCTGAGTGCCCAGGGGCCAGATGGTTCCCATCCCATCATCCCAGAGGAACAACCCACCAAGGCAGTCAGGAGAACCGAGCTATACGCCCCCCGAGGGAGGCTATCGGAGACACCAAGATCCCCTGAACAAAAATCAACCCCCAATCCCCCGAGGACACACAACTGTTACGGAGCCCCTGGAAGTGAAAACCCCTCCACCATGAGCCTCAGGCATCCATGATGGTCAGAAGCTCCCCACCCATATCCATCGAGGGCCCAGCAACAACCCCCCCCGAACACACACCCACCAGAACATCTCTTGCTTTAAGAACTTGCAAACCATATCACAATGCAATTGAGCCCCTCCACCATGAACCCCAGGCAACCACCACAGCCAAGATCTCCTTACCCACACCCATAGAGGCCCACCCACAACCCCCCAAAAAAATAGCCACACACCCACTAGAGCATCCCTTGCAGTAAGAACTTACAGACCATATCACAGTGCTATTGAGAAGTTCTCCCCTACGTAGTAATGAAGGCATAGCTCAGCTGCTCAAAATGTCCCAGAAAGCTAGGCAGGGAGGAAGGGATATCATAGGGGGGAAGAGCAGGCAAAAAAGAGAGAGGACCTCTCGCAGGAACAAACCAGTACGTAGTTGAGATGATCATCGAGCAGGAGATCAAGTGTTCATTGTTATTGGGGGAACACTATTTTGAGACAGTCCCTGGATGTCTTCAGCCAAGTGTGCAGCCTTTTTATTTACCGAGGAAGAGTCATCATATCTTCTAAGCAGGGCAGCAACATCTGCTCTCAAATTTGTGTGTGGGGACCTCTGTGACGATCCAGATTTCACAGCTCCCCTCTGCGATATCTACCAAGCTGAAGCAAGTAGGTCTTTTTCTAGCTTTTCTTTAATGGGAGGGGAGAAGCGATCCCTTGAGAGCTCAGAAACGGGGTGGCAGCCAGGAGATCCGAGTAAACTTTCGGGCCAGCCTCAGCAATTACTTTGAGCCCTGCAGGGAACAAAATTTGGGCCTTAATATTTTTAGCCCTAAGCTGTTTCACCACTGGCCAGAGAGCTCTTCTGGATTCCTGGACCACTGACATATGATCGTTGTCCAGTGAGATTCGGGAGCCGGAGTAATTCAGCTGGCCCTTCTGCCAAGCTTTTTGCAGTAAATCTTCTTTTACTCTGAAGGATGTAATCCTGGCAACGATTGACCAAGGCTTTAAGTCTGGGGCACCGGGCTTGGGAACAAGTGCTCTATGTGCCCGATCCATCTCCATTTTGAACTCCAGTGACAATTCCAAAAGGTCATGCAGTAGATCCTGGAGAAAGGCTATCATGTCGGGGTACTTATCTTCTGAACCCTCAGGGACCCCATAAATTCTGAGATTCTGCCTCTGGCCCCTGCCCTCCAAGTCGTCCAGGCGATGAGTCAGCTCGCGATCTCGAGCCAGTAAATATAGAATCAGGCGGTCCTGGTGGTCCGATTGTTCTGTCACTTGGGTACTGCGCAGCTCCAGCTGGTCAGTTTTGTGGTTAATATCGTTTATGCCTGCTTTGAGTTCGGCTAAAGTCTGATCGATCTTGTTAACTGTGTGGGCCGTTTGTTTAATTGTAGCTGCTAAATCAGTTAATGAGCCTTCCCCATGAGAGCCGGCCTGGAGCGAGTCAAGCGGGGTCTCCGAGGAATCCGATGCATCCCCCCGCTCCTCCCAGACTAACACTTACAGTTTTTGCACCTGAGTTAGCTGGGGTCTTCTGGGCCTATTCTTCTTGTTTTTGGCCAGTGAAGACATTCTGGTTTAGGCAATTTAGTACTTTATTACCAGTTGGGGGTACAGAGTAGCGAGGCTAGGCAGCCATTACCACGCTGACATCACCGGAAGTCGTTCTGTCCTGTTTTAATGGTGGTCTGAGTGCATATGAGGGGTGCAGGTCTTGCATCTTGTATTGTTAAGACAACTACTGCAAACCACGAACCACCACAAACACACAATATTAAACTAGGTTATCAGCACACCAGTAAGACAGCATTTTTCCCAGGCAGCCCATTCCTTCTTGGACCTGTCTGTCCTAATACTGAGAGGCAACTTCAAATGCACACAGCAGAGAAGGAGACAGGCATTAAAATATCTGAAATAATTTAACTTGACTAAACGGACTCAATCAGGACATTGGCTTTGTGACACACTGTGGAAAACTAATACAATATGTTACTTTATACAAAAACATTCTTCTACTTTTTTTCTTTCTTTGACCCCACCCACCATCCCACACTTTGTGTATCTCAGGTCATTACTATTTTGTGTTTCTGTCAGCATATCCTATAAATTAACACATCAAGACAACTCTTTCAGCCTTTCTTGTGAATATCTTTGCATTTCCTTTTTTTTTTTGTATTTATTTATCTCCACCACACCTCATCCTGCCATTCCTTCAGGCCATTGCCAAGGACTCCTCTTCTGAGGCTCAATTGCCCATCCCTGACCTCAAATCACAGCCACCTCAGGGTAACCCAATGTAACCCAATGTGTCCCTTTCATCGGGTGGGTCCTCCCCTTCCTAGGAGAAAGAACCTGGCAGCCAATGGCATTGACCCTGGGTGCTGCTGAGGTCGGGTCGGCATCTCAGAGTACCACGGAGGTATTGGTCCAGGCAGCCATCATCCGGCAGTTTGAGGCACCATTTTCTTGTGGTTTCCTCTGAATTCCAAATTGCACCACATCTGTAGTGCTCCTGGTCTCCACCGGGGGCCACTACAGAGTGAGGCATCTCCCTAGCCCACCCCAGGAGAGGAGAGGAGAGCAATCCTCCAGATGCTCAATCCTCTCGTTCCCCTGCGGCGCATGAGTCCATTCCCGAACCTGGGTCGCTGGTGTGGTTCAAGTTAAGGTGCCAGCGCCTCAACCCTCTACACCACCGGGCAGGCATTTTCTTTTAAGCAGTCCCTCACATCTAGATCTGTTTCTACTCATTCTCCACCCACCCTTCCTTAAAGTCTTTTTAAGTCTTCCCACTATCCTATCCTATCATAAATTATTTTGAAACATGCATCTCATTGTATAGAACTTCAGCTTCTTTTGCTTAGTTTGCTGCTGCACCTAAAAATGAGACATGCTATGCCCCTGAAAGCTTGAATACTATACCATCTTTGTACAAGGCACATGCTGGTCCAATTCAAGGTATCAAACTATCCTGTGACTCCTATAAACATATAAGAAACTCTGAATGTGAGGTTTGGGTGAAAGGACCGCAAAGCAAAGCTGAGTGGTTATATCTGCCCAAACCTCATGAGAAGAGTGTCTTTGTTCCATAAGAGATATCCTTTGGAGGCTCTATTATCTTTTTAAAAAACTGAGTGTACTGTAGTTCATGTGATTTATAATAAGCTTAGAGTCTTACTTTAAATTTTAGTGTGACAACCCCCCAGCACTGAACTGGAGCTCTCCCTCCTACTGCCCCTGCGTGTGTGCACAGTGTACACAGAATAAGAGGCACAGTGGCTCCATGAACATCTTACAGGAAATCACCCTGGTAATTTATAATGGTTTTAAGAAGGACAAACAGTTATTGTTTTTCTTCTACTTTTATGACCTTCAGAGTCTGTTACTGCTCTGTGTTTACTCAAAAGAGGGCTTCCTGAGCCATGACCTTCCACTGCCAGTAATCCTTTCATCTCCCAGTCCACATATTTGTCCTCAACTCCTGCCTGCCAAGTTGTCTTTCTCCCCTCCCTGAGCATGGACTTTCCAAAGCAATGCATTCTGGAGCATATCTCATGCTCTCAGGTTATACTGTAGTAGTCGCAGACAGCTCCTCCTCCCTCCCAAAGCGGAGTAGCATTGCACAGCTGGTGTGGAAGAGGGAGGAGGATGGGGTTACTAATTAAGAGGATAATTGGAAATATTTTACAACGTGGACCCAGGCCAGACTGCACTTCTAGTACCTAGATCAAAAACTGGATTTGGAATGTCTGCTTTGCCCTACTGGCTAGCCACACTGAGCCAACAAGTCCCCTGTTGTACCACAAATTGCAACATGTCATACATGTGAAGGCAGATAAAAAGGGCATGCTTAAACAGTATTCTTTATGAAAACAGACAAAAAACATATTTTATACAGGATCCATATCTTGATAAGATCATGCAGTAAAAGTGTAATACCATGCATACCAAAAGAACATGACTATCCCGCTAAGTGCATTACAAATGCTATATTCCACAGAAGAAAGCAATGTAGCTCCTGGGTCACTAAAAAAGCAAGGTCAGAAATGGGTTCTGCCAGTATTTCAGTCCACTAGAGGAAATATCATTTTGAGTCATCCTGGGTGAAAAATATGATACCCCAAGAATAATTGTGGCTGGATTTTTAAACATGAATCAGGGATTCATGGCATAAGCTTACAAGATCCCAATGTTTGTCTTAATAAGTTAGACCAGCTAAAAGATAGCCTCTTATTTGTTTAAGTGGCACAAGCTGCAACATTCTGGTTGCCCCTTGCATCAGAAAAGTGATGCACTCATCACTTTTTTGACTGAAGCAGTTGTAAAGCAGGAAAACTGTCAACAAATACATCAACAAGTTTGTAAAAAGCTTTCAAATGTTGCAGAACATTTTGAATAAAACAGGAACAGCTCACAATTAGGAATTGGGCTTGCATCAACACTTTTGAAAATGCCAGCTCTAGTATCTTAATTTTGAAATTAAACTGAATATATCAAACACTTTAGAAACATAGTAATAAAGGGCTAGATTTTCAAAGGGGTTGCTCCTGGTGCAATTGAGTTGCACCAGCACAATCCCAGAACTGCACCCTGGGGCACTATTCAAAGGTGGGAATTGAGCATATGGTCCCTTAGCATCTTGCATGCCCAGTGGGCTCCTCTGAATGTTGCCTGCTGAATATTGTGCCAGGTACTCCCAGTGATATCAGGTCTTGTGACGCTGTTCTGTACCCATCCCTTAAGCTGCATACAACCCAGATCTCTGTTGGGGAAGCACTACCAACATTGCGCTGCCCCAACATGCCCCTATATTCAGTCAGATAGCGCTGGTGCACTATCCGACTGAATGTAGCATCCTCAGGGTCATAGGCAGGTGCAAGTACAGTGCAAACCTTTGTGCTCCAATTGTGTCCATATTCCAATATCAGGCCCATTGTGTTCAAAGGGAATTTTAAAAATTCTACAGATGGCACTTTGGTTTCTCTCACTATGAGGCAGTCTTGCACCAGTACCTTTGATGCCTGTGCACTGTGCTGAAATAAAAACATGGGACTGAGATTACCTCAACCAATAAAAAACAACAAGGAAAGTATCTATCCATTCTCTAATAAAACCTAAGTGCGTCCTGATGGTGTAGTAATAAGCAATCTCATTATAATCTATGATAAGCCTGTTTCTGCAGTGATTTCCAAAAGCTATAATCCACCTTTTAGAACATTTGGAGAAACAAGTCACAGTTTAGAATGTAGATTTTTTTTCAGAATGGCTGTTATGTGTGGTTCATAGCTCAGTGCTTATGTTACATACTGTAGCTGGATTATATGGATGGTTGTTGGATACAGAGGCCAGCTAGTAAGAAGACACTGTTTGCCAGGTACTAGTAGTATGGAATGATTGTGCTTAGGTACTTCAGCATGAACATGATTGAGTCAATGATTATAGTACTTGTGAATTGGATATTATGTGCAAGGTGCTTGAATGCTTGAACTGAGAGTTGCTTGTTATTATTGATGGTTTTGGCATTTCTCTGTATCCCACCAGTAGGGAGGAAGCTTAGACCATTATTATGAGACCCCCTGGTGGGATAAGAGTGCCGCAGAAGGAGAAGGTGTCAGGGGAGGATGGAGGGTGAGTGCGACTCACTCTAAGCTGAGCAGGAGTCTGCTGTTTGGTAGATATAGGATGTGGGGGAGGAGCTCTTCCCCCACATAACTACGGGCATGCTCCCTTCAATTATGTGTGGTTCATAGCTCAGTGCTTATGTTACATACTGTAGCTGGATGATATAGATGGTTGTTGGATACACAGGCCAGCTAGTAAGAAGACAATGTTTGCCAGGTACTAGTAGTATGGAATGATTGTGCTTAGGTACTTCAGCATGAACATGATCGAGTCAATGATTATAGTACTTGTGAATCAGATATTATGTGCAAGGTGCTTGGATGCTTGAACTGAGAGTCGCTTGTTATTATTGATGGTTTTGGCCTTTCTCTGTATCCCACCAGTAGGGAGGAAGCTTAGACCATTATTATGAGACCCCTCAAAAAGAATATGATATCAACGATTGTTCCATATCTGGCTGATGAAGGAGTTGAGTAGGAAGACCCCCAAGAAATGAGTAGTAGATGATCACCTTCTCCAACTCCGGAGAGTATGACCAGAAGCACGCAGGAGACGAACCCCCCCCCTTGGGGGAGAAACCTCTGAGGACCCATGGCTACTGACCCACCCTTCCTTCTGGGCATACTAAAGGAGAGTAATCCTAAATATTTCTAGTCTGAATTTGTAGAAGTAATCCAGAGAAACTGACAACTGAAGACGGATGAAATCGTGACATGTCTGGTGAATAGAGCAAGCATCCGAGTAGTAAACTCCAAGTTTGAGAATCCATGAGCAGGCCGGAATGAAGTAGAGTGGAATCCATGACTGATATGAATTTGAAGTGACAAACTGCCAGTGGTGAAGTGCTCCAACAGTGAGGATAACTTCGCAGGAGATCCGGTTTCATGCTGATAGAGGGCTTATGCAAGACATGGAATGGTAGCATGGTTGCAACAAACAACTGACTGATGAATCCAGATCTGAAGTATGATAGGAGTAGAGTATATTCTTGGAAGATGATATAGAAGGCAACGGCTGTAGAGCTGGGCTGGAATCATGGCAGGCTATAAGGGCAATAAATCTGAAACACTGGTGCAAGGTTAGGAAGCATTCATGAGGTATGGCAGGCAAGCCCAATAGCATGTGCGAGTGGACTGAGTAACTCAAGAGATGAAGTAGCAAGTAATGCATCAGGGTAGGCAGGTGAGATGGAATAGAACATGGCAAGTAGCCCCTCGGAGAGATACACAGCTCAACCAACAGCTGGTGAGGTAAGAAGAGAGGCAGCTAGTTCCAGGTAACTTGAAAGTGCAGCCTGACCTAAGGAGGTCTGCTGGTAGGAGTAGAGTGTGGCAGCTAGTCCCTCAGGTGAGATGCACAGCTTATCCAACAGCAGGTGAGGGAAGTAGAGACGTGACTAGCTCAAGGTAACATGAAACGCAGCCAGACCTACAGATGTCTGCTGGTAGGAGTAGAGTGAGGCAGGTAGCCCCTAGGTGAGATGCACAGCTGATCCATCAGCTGGTGAGGTAAGGCTAGAGAATGGTACTGGCAAGGGAATTGGAGCTTTGCATAGATCCAAATGATTGCGTGACACTGTTGAGATATACGATTCAAACTAGAATGATACCCCAGCGAGACGTGATTGGTGAAGAACAGTCTGACAAGTCCTGAGTAGTAGAGCGAAGAAATCTAGATGGTGAGAACTGAATAAGCTTGTTAAATGAAGTAAACATAGTCACAGGGTCCAAGAAACCGAAGAGAGGAATCAGGGAATTGAAGGTCTTCAGAAGAAACTCTACTAAGTGTTTTGAGAAGTGAGTGGCAGTAGCAATTCCATATGACTAAAGTGGCAGGGCACATGCATCCAAAGAATAGATGATGGATGTCGAGGCATTCAGATATGAGTCCATAGTAAAGGAGCTCCTGGCTGGCTGACACAGCAGCATATAGGCATATAGAGGAATATGCGAATCTCCAGGCACCGAGCTGGGTGAGGCAGGTATGGAGTAGAACTAGGTAAACCCCAAGTGAAGAACAAATTTGGTAATTGGTATCATGACGGTGACATATCCTGAGTCGATTTAGTGCAGAGTAGTGCTGTAGATTTAAGGCAGACAGAGAGTGGAACGGTGCTGAGCTGACGGATCCTGTAGATCAAGGATGGTAAGGATTGCAGTGAAGAGACCACGGCGGAAGAGTTGGCAGCTCGATGAGGTAATAAGTATCCTGCAACTGCAGTAATTCAATCTTTGGGTATCAGTTCAATCAAGGAAAACAGATGGAATAAAGGTCAGCAGGGAGTCCTGGCAAAGAAGGTAGTAGTAACTCTGGAAAGTTGAAGTAGTATGGTGAGGAGCATCCGAGAGAAATGAAGCGAATGTCTTGATGTACTCCAGAAATGATCCAGTGAAAGGCAAGAGCTTGGAAAGCATGATTTGGAGGAGTAGGTCCAACCGAATGAAGCAACTGTGGGAAGCATCCATGGGAACCAAAGGGGATATGCCCAATGATAAGGAAATGGCTAGATTGCGTGGATCAGCTGCTGGACCGTAAGAGATACAGCTGACTATGTAGGTCAGGCAGTGAGTAAATAGAATTAGTTAGAGAAATCCAAGAAGGCTAGCATACAGCTGGACCAGGTGAGGTCGGCTGGTAAGGTACAAAGTATTAGCAGGCAAGCCCTTAAATGGCCATGGCATAGCCAGGCTCCATGTAGGTCAGGCTAAAGGAAGAGAGAGTCCATCCAGATCCCACTTAGGCTAAATGATTGCAGCATGCCAAAAAGGGCTGCTCGAGGCTAGGTATCCCAGAGGCAGAAGGTGAGGACCAAATGAGGTAGGCTACAAGTGCTAGAAGAGGAGTCCGCCATAAGTAATGGATATAATATACTTGTATGAGAATAGCTTGGACAGCTGATGTTGCAGAGCTGGAGCAGCAATAAGTAGCACCATATATGGAGATGGTATCGCAACAGTATGAATGAGAAGCAGAATGGAATATAGCTAGCAGTAATCATACGAGGCTAGGAATATCCATGCAGTGGTCGTGGCTGGAAAGGAAACATGGGCACTGGCATGAGATGTTGTAAGTCAGCCCAAAGCACAGATGGCTAGGACAGTGTACAAGACAGTAGGGCTATACGGAATGAAGCAGGATGGATGGCGTCACAAGAAAGGATTGGCTTCCTGTCATCCTATCCCATGGGTATGTCCTTAAGGAGCTTTGGCAAGCTAGCTCCACAGAAGCTATGTGCCAGGAGCTTATTCCCTGTTGAGCATCCAGTCCAGGAGTATGTAATGTGTTCGAACTGAAGTCCCAAGGAATAACGCTAAGGCTTGTATTAGAAACTTGTAAAACTGGATATGGTTTGTTTCATGACAGGAGCAAACATGCGCTACCAGAAAAAGGGAAGCAATGCCAGTAAGCACTCCCTTGTGACCGCAGGAGGGGATTGCACGGAATAACCATAACAGCATTAATTCCAAGCTACGGAGTGAAATGAGACTACTGAGAGCCTGGCTTAAAATCTTGTATGCATCCTGAAACTCGCAGAGCAGCCAATAATAGTTTTGTAATGGTCCCCAGAGACGGGAAATGCTACCCGCAAAGGGCTATAGATATACAAACCAATGAACCCTAAGGACTCTCTGGATAGGACGTTGCATCGGTAGAAAGCTGTTGTCTTTCCCCAGGGACTGCATAATGGTGCGTAGTTCAAGCAAAGTGAGAGGTGAATAGGTAGTTAGGTAGCTGACTGCTGAGAGGTCCAGAAATGGTGGCAACAGTGTAGGTAATGTGGCATCTTCAACGAAATGCGAACCAAAGCCCAGGTCCAGTAAACTGCGTGGATCACAGAAGAGAAAACACAGCAGTGCAAGTGGAGGAGGCATGGATCCTGATACGGCCGGAACGCAGGCTGGACTAGGCGGCACCATGGCAGCGGCTGCTCGAAAAAAAGTGGAGCAGGGACAGCATGTAAGAGACAGCGCAGCAAAGGATGAAATAGAAGGTAGGAACAGGCAAAGCAGCAGTAGGGAATAAGTAAGGAGAAGCAAACGAGAAGAAGAACAACGGACAAGGAAGGAACGGGGGAGACAAACAGCAATACGCAAAAGCAGGGAAAGCATGGGGGAGGGGAAGGCAGAGAACAAGAAAGGAGAGCAGCCGAACACCAGTGGTGCCACTAGTGAGTGTGACTCGCTCTAAGCTGAGCAGGAGTCTGCTGTTTGGTAGATATAGGATGTGGGGAAGGCGCTCTTCCCCCACATAACTACAGGCATGCGCCCTTCAATTCTAATCAGAATCATGCTCCGGCCAACCTGACTCATGGCAGGGAGTGTGATCTGATTAGGACAGATAACTGGCAACCCACCTGCAAGGCACTCAGTCCATAATGGTGCCCAGTACTCTGACAAATGAACAGCATTGTTAGGCTTACTAAAATGTGAGAAATATAAAACTTTTTAGAGATAGTCTGCTCATACATTATATATAATAAGAAACCCCCTCTCTGCGAAGAACTTCCAGGCAACCTCAAACCTCATGAGGGTGGTGACATAATGAGGGCATTTGAGCTTCGCTCTTGTGCTTATGATGTCACCCCCTCACACAGTGTGAGGTTACCAGCTTGCTCTTCAAGGAGCAGGGGTTAGTGTTTTCTATTTGCTTCAAATCCTTAATCTTCTCTTTCTGCGTACTTTCTTACTATTCCAAACACCCTCAAACAGAGCAGCCACTTATGATGCAATAGTATACTGCCCTCCCACTGCATCATGAGTGACTAGAATGTATTGGGGTGTCCCCAAGTCCAGGAAAGATGCAATGGGAGTTCATCAAGGACTGTAAACAAACACATTTTACTGTGGTAACACCAATATGGTAAGCAATCTGTTTTTCACTTTTTTTTTTTGGTGTTATTTATTTATCCCCTTTCAGTTGCCCCCACTCGGGCCAATTCCTTCGTTCCTGCACCCGCCCTCTCATCTCCATTCCGACCGTATATTGCAGCCATTCCCCTGAGTACCTCAGCGTTACCCTTCGCTGGGTGGGTCCTCCTCTTCTGAGAAGAAAGAGCCTGACAGCCTAGGCTTTGGGTCGGGGTGCTGCTGTGGTCGGAGACAGCGGAGTTCGAGGCAGTGCCCCACCCAGAGTAGCCGTCATCCTAGCAGGTAGAAATGCCATTTTCTGTGTTTTTCCTCCTGTACTTTCCCACTTGCGTTGCTTCTGTGTTTCCCCTGGTCTCCACTGGGGGTCGCCAGAGAGCGACACCTGTCCCTAGCCCACCCCAGAAAAGGAGAACTGTCCTCTGGACACTCGATCCAATTCCTGCCCATGCTGACCCACGAGCGCCCAAGTCCATTCCCGAACCCAGGTCGCCGGTGTAGCGAGAGGTAAGGCTCCTGTGCCTCAACCCTCTGCACCACCGGGACGGCTCTGTTTTTCACTTTTAATAAGAGAAAATAAATTTGAATCAAACTGCCAGCTATATCAGCAATCTCTATAGTATGTGAGCATCATAAAATGAGTTTATTCTTTTCAACTAGAGGTACTGTGAGGCCTAAAGGGGGTTGGCAGTACCCTTTTAAATAGTGAAAAGTAATCCAATGCATACCTCAAAGGTAAATAATCCCTAGTTTAAAAACATCAGTGTGATGCACTGGAGAAGGTAACATTTGAAAATAAATGTCCCACAACAGGTGGTAATTAGCATCCTCAGGGTAATTAATTTTGTTCCTTAAGGATATAGTTTAAATTGCAAAATAAGTCGAAGGAGACATGCAGAACAGGTGGAGACACTAGTATAGAATGAGTGTAAAATAAGATGTAGGTGAGGAAGAGTTTTTTTTTTTGAAATTGGCATATATTAACAGGTAACTAAATAAAAAAAACACCATAGAACTTTCACTTTGTATCTGATGCATAATGCCAGTGAAGAACATTTGTGAGAAATTACCGCATGGAAAGTTCAACAAAGACAGTGTCTGTGCACTGTGAAAGCTATTACTGGTGATGGATTACCTGAACCTGTCCTGCAAACAATTCATGCCCTTGAGTTTTACAATAATGCTGCATGCATGTTAACTGAGCCATAATGACCAATCTTGCTATACTCTTCAGGCAGATAATGACCAATAACCTAGTTAGTCATCATTTAGGCAATAAAAAAAGAACAGAACAGATCATTATAAACCCAAAACAAAATCCATCACAATTTTGTCCAGCTTTACAATTGATCTGTGTATTTATTCAGAAGAACATCATCAATTACCACTACAAATAGGAGAATTTTTCATCAGACAGCCTTGGGGTCCATGTCATTACCAGACTGGTCAGTGGCATGCTGTTCATGTCAGTGTCATTTCCTTGTCCTTGAAGTGACTAAGAGAGGTGTTTGGCATGCCTGATTAGAGAGCAGGACCAATGATCATGTGATTAATAGCTGCCAAGAGCATCTGCTATATATTTCCAGCAAGATACCGAATTGTCATCAAGACAATGGGAGGGTGGGTAGCCAGGAAATTACAGCAGAGATTTTGTATGCTAAAAGGGCATTAGGCATTACTGACTTTTATACTGTTTCTCTTTTCATAAACATGCTATGCTCCAACCAGACATAGCACAATGAACGTCCTTCCCAGGCAAATCACCTCCCTACTTGCTCTCTTGTTTTTACATGGCTGTTCCCTCAGTGAGAAAGCCAAAAGGGAGGGATATCTTTCTCCCCCCAAAAGGCCCAATTCAGTTCCTGGTGTAACAGCAAGGGGTGCAGGGTCCAATGGTGCCAGGTGATGCCATCACTCTTACAATTGCCAGTTTTCCTCTGCAATCCCTTTTAACACCCTTTAGTAGCATGTTGGCCTTGCATGACTGCAGCATGCTTCGATTTGAGAACAAACTCCCTGGTCAACCGTCAGAGCTGCTTTCTCATCCTACCTGAGCTTGGAACACACTTCCACGAGCAGTGGTACTGAGTCCAGGATGGCTGTTTGATTGCTAGAGTCCCAGATCCACTTCTGAACTTGGGTTACCAGCATGTCACTGCTCTAAGCCCTTAAATGTCATTTTCTACTGATATTTAATGAGAAACACTGACAGACAAGTCAGACTTTCTATGAACAAAAACTGATTTGTAAATTTCAGCATACAAACACATTGACATAAACATACATTCTAACATGGCCTTACATTATTTAAACTAAAATTAGCAATCTGTTTCCTGAAGAACAACAGCATTTGATCAAAATTATAACAGTACATAATAGCAGTCAATTGTTTAGACAGGTCAATTAACTAAAATGTAATAATTACTGTGGCTCTTACATGTGTGCCTGTGGAATTACACATAAACAATAAGCCACTCCAGGGTGTGCATTAAAGGACTAACGATGCACACCTTGGGGGCAGAGTAAGGCATGAGGCCAGAGGCTGAGTCACCTTATGCCCCAGGGAAGTGCATCATTAATCCTTTAATACACACCCTGGAGTGGCTTTTGTGCTTATAAAATAGGTCATTGTTAGTTAAAAAATATTTCATTCCAAAGACTTTTTTTGCTAAAAAACATCTTGTTTAAATACGGCTGAAATGAAAGAAAAAAGGAATCCATTTTAGCTAAATAAAAGTCCCTGTTTTGCATTGTGGTAGGCCAGCAGATGGTGCTGTGAGTTCTTGTTTGTACCTTTAGGATCAGTTCTGTAATTTTCTACATTTGCCCCCCTACTTTCTGACCCCCTGTATGGAGGGAGTATGGCATTTTGTAATCAAAGTGCCCACTTCCTGCCCAGCCAGGGTTTGCTGTACAGTATCACAGCTCCGCCCTCTCTGCTTGGTGGTGTCCGCTGTTTAGGACTGCATGCTCACAGCTCCCTCCTCCTGCACACAAGGTTGTTTGCTCACAGCTTCTCTCTTCTCACCCATGGCCCACCCAGGAACTACTGTAGAGGATGGAGTCCCATTCAATGGTGCAGCTACTAGCAAGGTACAAGGAAAGCTACAGGTGGGAGAAATGACTGAGGGTAAGGAGTGGGAAAACTGTGTGGCTGTGTGATGCATGCTGCTGCCTTCAGGCATGATCAACAGCTGCAGCACCTATGCCAGTTTTTTTATGCTTCTCCGTATTTCATCATGCCTCTTCTGAAAATTGTAGGTTCTAAGCTCTATGGCTAAATGTTAAAAAGATTTGTCTGCCAGTTTATCAGTATTTGGCAGAATGTTTCAGTTTGGTGCTAGTTTAGTGATGTCTGTCTGTGGGCAATCAGTTGATGCTGTGGGTGTGAGCGGCTGCAGCATGCCTGCTCGCCTTCCCCCACTCACTCAGTGCCTTGCTGCACTCATCACACCCACCTTCTTTTGCTCATTTGCTGCCTCACTGTATTCATCTTGCTTGCTCTCCAACAGACTAATTTTGACAATATTTTAATGACAAAGCGAGTGCCCATCATCACTTTTTATGTATCAATTCTGTATCATCCTCCACCCCCGCTCCACCTCATGCAGTACATTACAGATTTGTTGAGTGACTGGGGAGGCCTTAGTGCCAAAATTATGATTTGTAAATAATTGTGAATGGAATTGGCACGTCCATGTCTGGGAAAAATATTTTTATATAGCCATATGGGACTGAATTTATTTAAACAAGCATTTGTCAGTGCCGAAAGTTGCTTGCTTATATGCATTGTTTAGGTATTTGGAAGTGAAAGAACCATGCCTAAGAAGTGTCAGCGGGGATCAGAAGCTCATGCTGCCTGACCGTAGCTCATTTCCCACTTTTCTCCTCTTTGCAGAGTGAGGGGGAGCAATGACGCTTAGGCACAGTGTGCTAACGTCTGCCACACTCCGCTCCCTTTACTACACCGCTCTAGTAGTGCCCCTGGTTGTCAGGGGCCGCTACAGAGTGGTGGGTCCCTGGTTCCTGCCCCATGATAGGAGAGGAGTCCTCCAGGTGCTCAATCCTACCCTTCTCCTGCCGACCCCTGGTGGCCTGGGCTCATGTCCAAACCCGGGTCGCCAGCATGGCGTGAGGTGTGGCGTCCAGCGCCTCAACCCTCAGCACCAGTGGGCCATCAGTAATGCTGCCTTTAATACTCCCCTTCCCTTCCTGCTCCAGTGTAGCCTGTCCCCCATGTGCCAGTCACTATTTCCCCCAGACCCTACCCCAGTTAGTCACTAATCCATAATGTTTGGTGTGGCACCAATCCCTCAGCCACTCATTGAACTCCTCAAGCCTACCCCTCCTCCCAATGCTTGTACATGGTACTGGCAGTGCCTCCAAGAATGCCACTGACTTCCCCACACCCTCACACTGCCTGGCCAACTACTCAAATCTCCCCCTCACTACTTCCACAGTGTCCCCTGCCAAGTCATTTGTTCACTCAAGCAACAGTAAATGAGATTTCTTCCTCCCCCTCGCTGCACGCTTGAGCAGTGCCTGCCCTGCTCCTCCTGCAGTCAACCTGGGGACAGCTTCAAATGCAAATACAGCTGTGCCTTCCCCCTTTCCACGCCATCTCACCCATTTCAGTATAGAATCCCCCAGGATGAGTACCCCCCCGTCCCTTACCCCCTTTCTCTTCTAATGCCCCTTCCACCACCCCAGTATTCATTCTTCCCTGCCCCTTACCCCCACAAGCTGCATCCTCTGTGACTTCTGTATCTGTACTCCCAACTTCCACCCCACCCCTTTTCCTATGCCTTTTTCTTCCCATTACCCTTGAACCCCATCCCAGCCTGACTACTTCCTACTGGGCTTCCCATGTCGACCTCTCCTCCTCCCCTGCTGATTTCCAACCCCTCTCCTATCCCTGCTGTTGTCAATTTAGAGCACCCATTCCCTTCTGCCCCGATAGTGATGGCCTTTCCATCCTTTCCCCTTCCTGTAGCCTTCTCTCCATAAGTGACCACCCTCCTTCCCTACTAGCCCCTCTTCTGCCCTTTCATCCTCGCTATCTCTTCCCCTACCTGTTGCCATCCCTCTCATGCCCCACTTGTTCTCCCCCCTTCAGTATGTTCCTGCTCCCCATTTCTCTCCCATAGCAGAGGTTCAAATCCATTCCTAGTCAATACCCCTCCTACATCTCTTCCCCTATCGGTTCCCCCTCCTACTTGTTCCCCTCCATGCCACCCCATGTCCCTCCCTACCTGCAGCCATCTGCTCTCTAACCTGGAACTCCTCATGGTCTCTTCCTCCCCCATCAGGATCCCACTCCCCTCACCTCAGGCACCCCCTCCTTTCTCCTGTCTTTCCTGTTAGTGCCTCTGATACTAGGGTCAGTTTCACTCCCTAGTTGTTCTTCCTGCATTCCCCTTTGCCATCCCCTATCCCCCCGGATGCCTACCATACTGATCTGCCCTGCCACTTAGACTCCTTTCTAACCTCCACAGTTCCTCCCTCAAACTAGCCAGTCATCTACAGATCATACAACCGCCATCCTCCAAGCCCAGTCCAGGATCATGGTGGACCCACACCCTGTACAGCCCACCACCCTTCCAAAGATGCCCGCTCTACTGACATGTGGCACCTGCCCCATTTTGGCCCCCATCTAATGTTACAGGCTCTTACTCCCAGGTTCTGTACCCTACTATAACTGTTAGACCCCTATTTACTCAAATTCCTTCCCCAACTAGTCCCCCTACTGCCTCCTTCCTGACTGGGTTAATTAAGTCCCAAATCTCATCCATTAGATACTGTATTACTGTAGCAATCCTAAAGCCTCCTTGTCCATTTTTCACCCCTCAGCTACCATACTTTTTGTTTTCAGCTCGCTAGCCCACTTAGAAATCCTATTGCACTCCAAGTATTGCTCAGCTCAGTTAGAGAAATAAACAGAACAAATAAATATGTATTATTACAGCAATCATAACAGTATAGCTCATTATTTAGCTCAGTTAGAGAAATAAACAGAACACCTAAATCTGTATTATTACAGCAATCCTAAAAGTATCCAATCATTGCTTTGTATCCACTACAGAGACCATGCTGTAATATAGGAACACAGTGGACACTGGGCGGGAGGGTGGGCAACTCTAAAGTCCCAGCAGAGCGCCACTGAGCTCGCTCACTCCCCTCTCTCCTCACTGATTCTATTTCTCCCAATGCTGCAGGCTGCCCTTTTGTACTGGGCTCCTGCCTGCATTGGCACTTTTTTCTGCCCACAAAGAAATGTGCAGCAGTTCCGACAGAGCTCCACTGATTTTGTTCACTCTAACTCTCTCACTCACTCATTCTGTTTCTCCCAGGGCTGCAGGCTGCCCTGTTCTACTGGGCTCCTGCCTGCATTTGTGCCTTTTTCTGCCCACAAAGAAATCTGCAGCAGTTCTGACAGAGCTCCGCTGAGCTCGGTCGCTCCCCCTCTCTCACTTACTCATTCTGTTTCTCCCAGGGCTGCAGGCTGCCCTTTTGTACTGGGCTTCTGCCTGTGTGGTGCCTTTTTCTGCCCACAAAGAAATCCGCAGCATTCCCGACAGAGCACAGTTGAGCTCTTTCACTCTATCTCTCTCACTCCCTCAATCTTAATTTGTCCCAAACACTGATTTCCCACAGCGACCAGCTATTCTGTGCCAGAAGTGCAAAAACATATTTTGTCAAGGATGTGAAAAATGACAGCTGTACTGTTCATAAGGAGGTGTGAAAAAATGCCAGTGTTGAAAATCTGGCGTGGAAATATTACAAATTTGTGAAGTTACAAGGGTGCATGGAAACAGTGCAACACACGCTTGTAACACAGTCATTTTATGGACTTTCATCACCAGATTTTTGACATAGGCATTTTAGGACCTCTGCTCATTAACAGTGTTACTGTCATTTTGTTAATCTGTCCCAAACACTAATTTCCCACAGCGACCACGCTATTCTGCACTGGAAGTGCCGAAACACATTTCGGCCAGGTTGTGAGAAATGACAGCTGTACTTTTCATAAGGAGGTGTGAAAAAATGCCTGTGTTGAAAATCTGGCATGAAAATATTACAAATTTGCTAAGTTACAAGTGTGCGTGGAAACTGCGCAATGCACGCTTGTACAACAGTCATTTTTTATTTTTTCACCAAATTTGCAACATAGACCTTTTGAGAGCCCACCTCATGAACAGTGGCACTGTCATTTTGTTAATCAGTCCTGAAAGGTGATTCCATGCAGTGACCGCAAAATCACCTTTTGGGACCAGATAACGCAATGACAGTGACTGAATTCATGAGGCGGGATCCCAAGAACCCCATGTTGAAAATTTGGTGCCAAAATTCCCCAAAATGCCTGATATATGCACCAAAGTTGAAAACAACCCTATTTATGCCATTATACATCGCGCTGGGCTCTGGAGGTAAGTATGGGGTGAGGGGGGTGTGGGGAGGTGGGGTGCACAGAGGGTGGGTACGGGTTGGGGGAGGGAGCCACCGAACGGAATGATGGACCATTTTCATATTTTAGAGGTGTTGAGGGGGAGACATCGTGAGCTGTTTATTTTTTCAGGGACTTTGGCATGCTAGGGTGGGCTCCCAGCATACCATCTGAGTGTTTTGGAGGGGCTGTAGGTGATGGGGAATTGTGCACCCCCATCGGCACATACCAGTTGGGGGGAAGTCGACAGGAATTGTGCACCCCCTTCAGCAGACAACAAATTGGGGGGGGAGACATTATGCCAGTGGGGAGTGGGATCCCACATTGGCAAATTCAACTGGGAAGAGGGGACTGAAGCCAATGGGGATTGGGTGCCCCGTTGGCAATGAAAGCTGGGGTGGCATGATGCCGAGGGGGATTGGGCACCCCCTCGGCATACAGCAGAAACTTTGGTGTGGGGACATTATGCCAATGGGGACTGGGATCCACACTGGCAGACTGGGTCGGGGGCATGCAAGGTACCACCCTGCAATGATGGGTCACTCCCTCATTGCAGTGGAATGGCTGACACTGCAATAACGAGGCAGACCCTGATTTCAGCTGCTAAAATGTTTCAAGATGGTGGCATGCTGGCTGAACTAGTGTGAGCAGCAATGTGTCATCCCATTGGGGAAAGCGGCAAAGCTTCAAAAGACAATAGGGGCATTGGGAACAACAGTGACACACCTCCACAACCTGCTTCTGCAGTAAGCTGCCGCAACCTGTTGCTTGCGCATGCGCACAAGCAACATAAAAACGGAACTGGGATAATATTTTTGTTTAACTGTCATGGTAATAAAGGGTAGGATTTCCATTATGGCCGCAGTTCAGGTTTTTAAATTTTCAGTGTAGTGATATTTCAGTTTATGATGACTTGCAGTGAGGTTTTTTTCCCCTTCATAATGAAATCTGGTATCTGACTGTGCATCATTAGTATTTTAATACACATTCAGGTGAGGGTTCTCATCCAATGAGGTTTCTGGAATTATTCCTGCCATTTTTTAAGTATGTTATTTCATATCTCCTGATAAATTCAGCAACTTTTATTTTAACTGAAATACACTAGAACTTATTGCATTTTGGTCAATATTTTCACTATAGCTCTTCTCTTACAGTAAGTAGGTGTCAAAATAGTGATTAAACTAGAATGTGAACTTAATTGCTCCAGGGAGCTAAAGTAGGTAGAGTATAGTAGGTGCTATTTCCAAAAGGGGCAAATGACAGGGGATCAAGTTGCTAATACTCTACTAGCAGCAGGGAATGGATTCAACAATCAGAAAAATTAGTTCAGTTCTGCAGCTCATAATTCAAGACTACAAGTAGAAGGGTAGAGGATGGAGTTCAGCAGCTGTTGTGTCTGCAGTTGTATTTTCATTTCCTGCAGCTATGCTTGTGCTCAGTATTGGATCATAATGCAGTCTGACTTCCATTTTATGTATCTTTGTAATTAAACAGTTTAAAAAATGAGGTAGGTAAAATCCTGTGATACCTGCAGAAGAGAAATGAAGTACTCTAAACAAGGCTTCAATGAACTGCCTCAAAAGCTATTACAACCCCCCCCCACACACACACACATCCAGAGACACAGCATTTTCTCTTGGTTCACGTAGCCTTGCCTAAGTGACTAATAATGTTAAACATTTATTTAGTGTCAGTTGCTCATTATGCTGTATGCTCATGGGTGAAGCCGAAAGATTTGAAGACTGTAGTTTCTAGTCCCATGCCAGGTATGGGGGTGCATTGCTGAGGTGTTGTCCTTTAGATGAGGCCATCAAACCAAGGTCTCTTCTGATCATCAATGGGGGAAATTAAATATGCTGTGGTAATGATCATTTGAGTAGGGTAGTTACTCCAGTGTGTTGGCCAATATTCCCCCGTCAGTAAAAGATAATATGGTGTAGTGGTTAGAGCGCAACATTAGAACAGGAAAATTATAGGTTCAAACCATACCAGAGCCAAATACTCACTGTGTGACCTGGGACAAGTCACTTAACCTCCCTGTGCTCCAGTCTACATTGTTGCTAAAATGTATAGAAGCAGGACCACATGGAGAATAAGATGTTACATATAAGCTTGACGATCCTCATTAAATAAGTTGTAACATAAGAACATCTATTAATACTGTAAATCAGGTCCATATAATCCACCCCAAGATGCACCTAGAAATATGTCATCACAGCTCAGTGTGCCTTTCCTAGTCAAAAGTTAACAAGCATTTGTCAATGCCAAATGTTGTCTTGCTGGCATTGGCATTGGTAGTGCAGAAGTTAGAGAGATGCATAATAGGAATGGCAGTGAAGTATTGAACTGATGCCAACCCCACCACCACCCCGCAGAGACTGACAGGCATTGGGGTGTGCCTTTGGGTCATCGGCCATAATTTTCATGCCATTTGACCTCACCCTACCCTACAGACACTGACAAGTGTCAAGGTGTACCTTGAGGTCTCCAGGCCTTACGCTCACCCCATTCCATAAGGAAATACACTAAGATGGATGCAATATAGGAGAATGGGGTGATCATTGAGGCCAAAGAGTCTAAGGCACACCTCGTTGCCTATCAGTATCTGCAGGCTGGGGGGGGTGGAATGGCATGAGCATTACAGCCGAAAATCCCAAGTCACACCCCTGATGCCTGTCAGTCTCTACAGGGTTGGGTGTTACAGTTGGAAACCCTAACGCCCCAGGTGTTTGTTGGTATTTTCACTCCAAATTTTCAGCATGGGCTTCTTGTGATCCTACCTCATGAACAGTGGCACTATTAGTTCGTTAGCTGAAAGGTGATTTTGCACAGTGGCTCCACCATTTGTCGCAACAGGTGCGAAAACACATTTCAGGTAGGATGTGAAAAATTACAGCTGTACTGTTCATGAGGAGGTGTAAAAAAATGGTAATGTTGAAAATCTGGAGTGAAAATATGAAAAATTGGAGAAGTCACAAGCGTGCATAGAAACTGTGCAACATACACCCATAATGCAATTATTTTGGGGATTATTTTAACCAGATTTTCAATATGGGCATTTTGGGACCTCTGCTTATGAACAGTGACACTGTGATTTTGTTAATCTGTCCTGAACATTGATTTCCCACAGCAACCACACCATTCTGTGCCAGATGTGCGAAAACACATTTCAGTCAGGATGTGAAAAATGGCAGCTGTACCATTCATAAGGAGGTGTGAAGAAATGGCAATGTTGAAAATCTGGAGTGAAAATATTAAAAATTCTTTAAGTTATGAGCATGCATGGAAACTGTGCAATGCACGCTCGTAACAGTAATTTTTGGGGAATTTTTTCACCAAAGTTTCAACATAGGCATTTTGAGACCTCCACTCATGAACAGTGTCACTATGATTTTCTCAGTCTGTTCTGAACATTGATTTCCCACAGAGACCACACCATTGTGTGCCAGATTTGCGAGAACACATTTCGTGCAGGATGTAAAAAATGGCAGCTGTACTGTTCATAAGGAGGTGTGAAAAAATGGCAATGTTGACAATCTGGAGTGAAAATATAAAAAATTCTCAAAGTTACGAGCATGGAAACTGCACCACGCACACTCATAACACAGTCATTGTTTGGAATTTGTTCACCAAATTTGCAACATAGACTTGTTGGGAGCTCACCTTATGAACATTGGCACTGTCATGTTGTTAATCAGTCCCAATAGGTGATTCCACACAGTGACCGCGAAATCACCTTTCAGGACCGAATAATGAAATGACAGTAACTGATTTCATGAGGTGGGGTCCCAAGAACCCCATGTTGAAAACTTGGAGCCAAAAGACAAAAAAATAGCAGAGATATCCACCTAAGTTTAAACCTCCCCCATTGATGCCATTATACAGCTTACTGGCATTTCTTCAGTTTGGGGTCGGCTTTAAAGAGTGCAGATGTGTTCCTGCTCCACCCAAGATTGACCGAACTCCTGAGGTAAGTCTGGGGCGGGAGGGTGGGAAGGTAGGGTGCACAGAGGGTGGGTGCAGGCTGGTTGAGGGGCACCACTGATGGTGAGAGACCATTTTCTTTGTTTCAGGTACTTTAAAAAAAAAGGAACACTGCGGGCAGTTTTATTTCTTTACGGGTGTAAGAAAACAAATGTTGTGCACACTGGAGTAGGCTCCAAGTATGCCCCATAACTTTGGGGTGGTTATGTTGCCCACACTTGAGTGGGCTCCCAGTGTGGCACACAATGGGGGTGGGGTGGGGGCAGGAACATGCCAATGTGGTAGGCTTCCGAACACCACAAAGGCACACTGGGGTGGGCTCCCTGTGTGCCACACAATCCTGGGGGGGGTATTAAACAAGTCAACAGGGGATTGGGTACCCCTGAAGTTGGCTTGGTGGGTGAAGTGATAAGCTGGAAGTATTGAGAGGCAGACGTAGTGAGCCGCCACCATGTTTATTGAAATGTTTCACCAGGCAAGGCATGTAGGGGAGGCTTGGCTTATCATCTGTGCCGCTGCATGACGAGCTTGTCTCTGATTACAGTAGCAAGTTTGTTTCAAGTTGGTGGCACTGCTTAAAACTTTTGTCACCGCTAGCATGCTCACTAATTGGTGAATGAGTGATGCACCTTGTAAAGTGAGCCCTGTGTTCATCAAAACTGACGTACCTCTGCATTTCTTCTACTACCATCTCCTACTGCCACAAAATGTTGCTTGGGCATGTGCAAGACAACATAAAAATAAATAAAATACCTCAGAATTGGCATTTGACAATCCAAATCTCAGTGCTCCTCCAGGTCCCAGTTCTACAGTATTCATACCATGCTCTCAATCCCCTAGATTTTTGTGATTTGTCAGCCATTCAGTCAGGCTTTTGGTAATAGCACCATCTTATCTAATGCAGAGTATAAAACAATCCCTAGGAACCAGACATTATTATTGAGCCAGCATCACACAGAACTCTATGCTCACAAATTGTGCTCTACTTCACTGGCATGCTTCACTATTCTGGCATGAATTCTTAACAGCCAATATTCACAGTTTGGGAAAATGAACCCTAACATATTGCACTTGTCTAACACCTCCCATATAAATATTGTAGTAACACTTCACAGTATTGTTATCACTTCACACACCAACATTTTTAGGGATGTTTCAGCCTCACTTTGCCCTGTCTCAGCCCTCTGAATATTCACCCACCAGCATTTTTAGGGATGTTTTAGCCTCACTTCACCCTTTCTCAGACCTCTGAATATAGCTGTTCATGACTTTGTTTTTAAAAACCTCTAGAAAATAGAATATTTTTGCGATGCAAGTGCTGACATACAGTAAACTCAAATATTATCTGCTCATCAGCATGTTGAAGTAGTGTACGCTGACTGGATATTTTCAGTTGGAGTTGAGTTCTTTGCAATATAGTATACATATACAGAGGATTATGCATAGTGTGTGTGGGGAACAAGATAGAAGTCACCAATGTTACTAATGCAGGAAAGGAGCAAAAAGGCTGATGCCCATAGATAGTGCCTCGAGATCCACTATAGTACTTCATATTACCATCTTTGGTTATTTATCTGTCTAAATTTTTCTTAAAATCAAAGCTGGTGTCAACAATAATACAATAATGAAAATGTACAGTACACATCATAGGAAGCATCCGGAAAACCCAAATCAACAGTTCTGCCAATATTTTTTATAACCATAGCAGAAAATTAGTTTTTTGGAATAACATTTTTCGTTGCACTGTTGCTTTAACCAACAGTCTGCTTCCTCCTACCACCCACCAGAATTGCCTTATGTCTGTCCCATGCATTCTTGAATTCCCCCACTGTTTTTGGTCCCACTACCTCCTCAGGAAGGCCATTCCATGTGTCCACCACCCTATGAATATACTTGATAGATGGCTAATACATTCCCTCACCTAGAATCAACCTTCTGACCCTTTGTTTGCAAAGCAAGCACACATCCAGTGTGCCACCTGAAGAGCTTAAAACAGTCATGTTCTAGTAATGTGGTGGTTGTGGGATTCAGACCTATGACTGTGGGGTCATGTTTTTCATAGCCCAGTGCTCTAACCTCTACGCTACATTGCATGCCTTTCACTACATTGCAGGCCTTACATGCCTTCTTTGGGATTCCACCTCATGAACAATTGCACTGTCATCAGACCAATCTATCCTGAAAGGTGATTTCATGGACCCTGTGCAAAAATCACCTTTCGGGCAGGAGTTGAACATTTTCTCTGCTCTTGTTCAAGAGGTGGGGTCATAAAAAAGCTATGCTGAAAATTTAGCATGTAAATATTAAAAAAACGACACATTTATGAGCCTATGTTACATTTTGCAAATGCAAGCTCATAAATGTGGTAATTTTCAACATTTTTGCCACAAATTTTCAACATAGCCATTTCTTTACAGCACCTGATGAATGTGACAGCTGTCATTTTTCAGCTCCTGCCCCAAATGTATTTTTGTATCCCAAAAGTTGATTTTGCAGTCCCTGAGCAAAATCACCTTTAAGCCAGAAGTTGAACATTTTCTCTGCCCGCCTTCATGAGGCAAGGTCATGAGGGAGGAGTTACCTAAACCAGACAATAGAAGCACTCTGGGTAGGGGGGTTGACACCAGTCCATTTACAGAAGAAAGAGTCCTGAAAGAACTCTTAAAACTCAAGGTGGACAAAGCAATGGGGCCTGATGGGATTCACCCCAGAATCCTAAAAGAACTAAGGGAGGACCTAGTGACTCCACTGACCACACTTTTTAACAAATCATGGGAGGATGAGGTGGTACCTGAGGACTGGAGGAGGGCAGATGTGATTCCCCTTCACAAAAGTGGGATCAACGCAGAAGAAGGAAACTACAGATCTGTAAGTTTGACCTCAGTGGTAGGGAAAATGATGGAATCACTTCTGAAAGAAAGAATTGTTGAGTATCTAGAGGCCAACGGGGCACAGGACGCAAAGCAGCATGGATTTACAGCAGGAATGTCATGTCAGATGAATCTAATAGATTTATTTGACTGGGTGACCAAAGAAACAGACCAGGGAGGAGCCGTGGATATGGCCTACCTAGACTTTAGCAAGGCATTTGACACAGTCCTGCACAAAAGATTAATAATCAAGTTAGCCAGCCTGGGAGTGGGTCCAGAGCGGTAGCCTGGGTTGCAAACTGGCTGCTCAACAGGACACAGAAGGTAATAGTGAGTGGAACACATTCCAAAGAAAGGGGGTCACTAGTGGAGTACCTCAGGGCTCAGTACTAGGTTCAGTCCTCTTTAACATCTTTATAGGTGACATTGCAGAGGGTCTGGAGGGAAATGTATGCCTCTTTGCAGATGATACGAAGATCTGTAACAGAGTTGATACAGGGGTAGAAAGGATGAGAAGGGACTTGGCAAGGTTGGAGGAATGGTCAGACATATGGCAACTTAGATTCAATGCAAAGAAGTGCAAAGTAATGCACCTGGGAAACAAAAACCCAGGAGAAGAGTACACAATAGCGGGGGAGGTACTAACAACAACAAAAATGGAACAGGACTTGGGGGTGGTCATATCAGATGATCTAAAGGTTGGTAAGCAATGTGAGAAGTCAGTAAGGAGAGCCAGTTTACTATATTTGTGCCTACATTTCTCAAAGTCAGATTTGATGATTCTGCTTCAAGTGCTGCCACAAACTGTTCCATATTAATGATCTTATGTAGGTTCTTTAATTTGATTAGTGCATTGCTTAATTTATATTGATTTGTATCATGTTCCTTACATTTATTGCATATAAATCCCTGCAAGGTAGTGATGGATATTTCAGCATACATCTTGCACCTGCCACACTGAACTAGTGAGCCTTCTTGGCACATTAGTTTTAAAATCTCACTGGTTGGGTCCACTGTGATCTTACCTACCCGAATTGGGAGCCCTGAATACTGACAAACTAATAATGAGCTGGGTCACCAGTACGGGACAGAGATTATAGTTTTACTCTCTATGTTACCAGCATAGACATATATTGCATTTACCTTTTAGCTTTCTGTAGACTGCTCTCAGATGTTAGAGTATCACACTAGGTTGCACCACCTTCCTGCTGGTTAGTATTCTATGACTACCACTCACCAGTCAGTTTGCAGTATAGGTTAGTATTGTGGCCACCTCCCTCACCTCCCTTGGTGGATGCAGGCAGATGCAGCTTCCCTCTGCCAGCGTCACCTCTGCCCTGTGCTCGCCTCCACTTGCTGAGGCTAGCACTGTTATAGCGGCTGACTGGAAGTCTCGTCAGTGAGCACTTCTGTTTTTACGTGGATTAAAACTTTATATTTTATCACCTGCACAAGTTAAATTGCCTTTAACAAGGCAAGTTGAAGCATGCCTGTGTGCTCTGAAACTGTAGCTAGTCTACAGCAACAGGGAATCTTTGCACGTCGCTCGGAGAGGTGGGGAGTCAAAGACTGCATTGTTGTTCCATTCCAACACCCAAAAATGATCTCCCCGTTTCCTCGTCTAAGAGGTTTTCTGTCTCAAGTAAGGCTCTGAGCACGTTTCTACAGGCACAAACTGTCAGAATATTATAAAATCCAACCTTTTCTCACTGAAGCTAGCTCTGTTATAGCGGCCGACTGTAAGTGATATCAGCGAGCACGTCCGGTTTTCCATGAATTAAAAGTTAACATTTTTAGCTGTTAAAGTTAAATTATTTATTTATTTAAACATTTGTTAACCGGGATAGGCACACTGAGCCAAAGCTCATTTCCAGGTGTGACCCGGGGGAAGGGGACAAGGAGAACATACAAATATCACAAAAATTAGACATTAGGCTACAAAACAGTGGTTTGATAACACAACCAGATTCAGTAGAGATTAAAAATATTTTTGGGTCTTAGTGACATAAAGACATCAATTGCTCTAATAATTCAATGTTAACATAATCTGGTAAACTTGAAACATTTCCTGGACATGAGACAACTGGAAAAAAACAGAATTCACAAAAAGTAAGTGCACACAGTGAGGACTAGGACATTTTAATTGCAGTGGTGTGGAGAGAGCTCACGTGGGACAGTGGCAGTGGGGAGGAGGCAGGAAGCATAGTTGTCTTTAAAAAGACAAGTTGAAGTGTGCCTGTATGCTCTAAATGGCACTACAAACTATTGCTAGGCTACAGCAACAGGGAAGTTTTGCTCCTCACTTGGGGGGTGGTCAAAGAGAGCACCGTGGTTCCAGTCCAACACCCAAAAACGTTCTCCCCCTTTCACTCTCAGAAGTGTTATGTTCCAAGTAAAGCTCTGAGCACCCTTCTGCAGGCACAGAGTGTCATAATATTATAAAATCCCTGACACTGAGTGCAACTAGGGACAGAGTAAACCACAAGGCCAAAGGCCAAGGGCTTAATATTCAAAGCTGGGCAAAGCAGAAGAAAAAACTTTGTGCCACCCCTTGCAGTTGCCTAGGTGTCCAAAACTGCTATATTCAGTAGAATAGCCCATCTGTGCTATTTAACTGAATGTAGTGCCACTCAAACACAGCACTAAGCAACCTAGTACCAGAAGGTTTTACTATTGCTCTGCAATAGTGCTCATGCCGACGTCCCTGACAGTGACAGACACAATGCTGAGTGTCGGCATTGTACTGTTGGGAATGTCAGTGTAATTTAATCGGGGGATGCACCACCCAAACCCCCCCATGTGGGGCGCTCTGCCCCCATATGCCCCGGTCTCTAGATATCTAATTCTGAGTCGGAGTTAGACCGGGGGGGGGGGCGCAACACCAGGAGCTGTACCACCAGTTTCTGTTAAGTCCAGCACAGTGACTCACCACATCCAGGTGAATTCTGTCACTGTGTTGGACGTCACAGTGGTGGATTCATCCTCGAGTCGGTACACCACACCAGACAGACATGGACCCCAAAACAGGATGGCACAATGGACTGCACCCATGATAAATTCCCCATATTCAAGTGGACCTATGCAAATGAGCCCATTGGGCATGCAAGGTGCTAAGGAGTCATTTGCATGCCCCTTATGAGCTTATTTGCATAGACAGTGAGGCTGTACTGTGCAGTTCCACCCTCTGATTGACCATTTTCAGACAGCTATCCTGGTGCTAGATCCCTACCTGAAAAAGTGATGTTACCCTGGTAGCTAGTGGTCCCTCCCCCCACCAATCTCCATCCCCATGTACAGTAGTAACATTCCCTGGTGGTCTAGTGGTCCCTCCCCCCACAGATTGCCAACCCCATGTACATTATTACACTTCCCTGGTGGCTAGTGGTACTGCCCCTAGCTGATCGCTCTACCCATGTACAGTAGTAAACTTCCCTAGTGGTCTAGTGGTCCCTCCCCCCACCAATCACCATCCCCATGTACTGTAGTAAACTTCCCTGGTGGTGTAATGGTCCCTCCCCCACCAATCTTCATCCCCATGTACATTAGTAAACCTTCCTGGTGGCTAGTGGTCCCTCCCCCCACCAATCACCATCCCCATGTACATTATTACACTTCCCTAATGGCTAATGGTTCCTACCCCTGCTTATTGCTGTCCCCACATACAGTAGAAAACTTCCCTAGTGGTCTTATTGTCCCTCCCTCCACCGACTGCCATCCCCATGTACAATATTACACTTCTCTGATGGTCCAGTGGTCCCCCCTCCTTATCTCTGAGCTGCCCCTAGCATACATTAGATACATTTCCCCAGTGTCTAGTGGACACTCCACCCCTCCACCCTGGCAAGTAGTGCCCCACCACCCCAGTCTCCCCACACTGACCCCAAGCCAGCGAGCGACTTGCACAGTGCTCTGCTCACCACCATTGCTGGCCACTGACTGAGCTGTCAATGAGCATGCAGATGGTGGACAGCTGTGTTGGTGAGTGTAGGTCTGTACTGATCGCTGGCCCAGGGTTGGGATGGGGGGAGCAAGGTGGTGGGGTGCTACCTGCTAGGGTGGGGGGATGGGGGGGTCTACTGCACGCCAGGGATAAGTATTGATGTATGTTATGGGAAGCTCGATGATAGGAAGGGGAACCACTGGACCACCAGAGAAGTGAAATAACATAGAAAAAGCAAACTTTCAGCACTCAAGTAAAAATGCTGCACCAAAAAAGGTTTCGGAAGCAACAGAGCAAAAAGGTGACCAAAAAGACAAGTACTCACAGTCAAAAGAATGCTCAAGTGGTCTTTGTGCCAGACTCCACAAAAGAAGTGCAACAAAGCCACTAGCGTCTTGAACCCCTGTGGGTTCTTCGAAGGGGGAGTGAACAAGAGAAGCATATTCACCATATTTAAAGCCACATCATAAAGAGACATACCCTAATTAAAGTGCAATGTGCTAACAATTAAAAACAGTTCAAAAGGTTTTTAACTGGTAATGACCAATGCATGAGTATTATGTAAACACACCATGTGCACAAAATCCTTAACAAGTTGTAAAAATAGCAACTAAGTATGAGTTTAAATAACTACTACAGTATTGCAAAAACATTCTTTTTTAATTCTTTTTAAATTTATGCAGACAAAAATGAGATCTGTATAGATTTGGAAGTAAGGACGACAACGTCTGCAGCTTCAGTGTGCAATCACACCTTAAAGGAAGCAATAAGACAACTTACTGTAAGTTACAGAGTGGCGCAATGTGCAAATCCCGAAGGAGCAAGAAGAAATAAAACAAGCATTTGTCAATGCTGATTGTTGTCTTGCTGGCATTGGCATTGATAGTGCAGGAGTTAGAGATGCATAATAGGAATGGCAGTGAAGTATTGAACTGACGCTAACTGCACCCCTACACTGCAGACACATTTTCAGCATCTGCATTTTAGGACCTCCCCTCATGAACAGTGGCACTGTGATTTTGTTAATTTGTTCCAAAAGTTGATTTCCCACAGCGACCACGCCATTGTGCACCACAGGTGCAAAAACACATTTTGGGCAGGATGTGAAAAATGACAGCTGTACTGTTCATAAGGAGGTGTGAAAAAATGGCAGTGTTGAAAATCTGGCATAAAAATGTTGCAAAGTTGAGAAGTTACAAGGGTGTATGGAAACTGCACAATGCACGCTTGTAACACAGTCATTTTATGGACGTTCATCATCAAATTTTTAACATAGGCTCATGAACAGTGTCACCATCATTTCCTGAAACTGTCCCAAAAACTGATTTTGCACAGCTCTATATTGTGCCGGATGTGCAAAAATACATTTTGACCAGGATATGTAAAATGACAGCTGTACTGTTCATAAGGAGGTGTGGGAAAATGCCAATTTTGAAAATCTGGAGTGAAAATATTACAAATTCATGAAGTTACGAGCGTGCATGGAAACTGTGCAATGCACTCTCGCAAAACAGCCATTTTTTTGATTTTTCCCACCAAATTTGCAACATAGGCTTTGTGAGATGAGAAACAGTGGCACTGTCATTTCATTAATCAGTCCTGAAAGGAGATTCCACACAGTGACTGCAAAATCACCTTTTGGAACCGAATAATGCCATGACAGTGACTGAATTCATGAGGAGGGGTCCCAATAACCCCACATTGAAAATTTGGTGCCAAAATTCCCAGAAAATGGCTGAGATATGCACCAAAGTTGAAAAAAACCCTATTTATGCCATTATACAGCTTACCGGCATTTCTTCAGTTCGCGGTTGGCTTTGAAGTGTGTAGACGTGTTCCCGGTCCACCGAAGATCATTGCTCCAGGCTCCGGAGGTAAGTATGGGGTAAAGGGGGGTGTGGGGAGGTGGGGTGAGCAGATGGTTGGTGCAGGTTGGGGGAAGGGCCACCGGACTTGACGAGGGACCATTCTCTGTTTTACAGGGAGTAAAAGGAAAAAAACATTGTGGGATTTTTTTTTTATTTTAGGGACATTTAGCACACTGGGGTGGGGTCCCAGCATGCCACCTGAGTTGGGTTTTTTTGGGGGGGCTGTAGCCAATGGGGGATTGGGCACCCCCATCAGCACACAACAAATGGGGGGGTATTATGCCGATGGGGAGTGAGCTCACCTGTTGGCAGATTGAACTGGGAAAGGAGGGACTGAAGCCGACAAGGACTGGGGCCCCCCGTCAGCAAAGAAAGACTGTTTGGGGGCACATGACACCGAGGGGGATTGGGCACCCCCTCAGCACACAGTTGCAATGGGAGGGGGGGACATTATGCCAATGGCATTGTGACAGGTGGCGTGGATGTTTTTTGGAATGCTTCACCAGGAAGGGCATGTCCGCTGCGTGACAAGCTTGGCTCTCATTGCCACAGACCTTTTCTTAGATCTGGACACCACATTAGGTATGCCTGCTGTCAGCACCTGCAGCTAGCTTATTGGGGAATGAAGGGATGCACCTACTAATCGTGCCCTGCATTTCACCCGCAGTGACTCCTTTACTCCAAATCTGCTACCACTGAAATATGTCATCTGGCTGAGCACGAGCCAACATAAAAAGGAAAGAAAAGAATAAAGAATGGAAAAGGAAAGATAGAGAAAATAGTGAAAGAAGGTGAAGATGAGAAAAGAAGGAATGTGAAAGAATGGGGGAGGGGAGAGGGGGAGGGGGAAAGGGAAAGGGAAGAAGAGAGAAAGAGCCAGAAAATAAAACAGATATGAAAAGAAGGGGGCTAGAAAAGTAAGAATGTTAGTTAATAAATACAAGGCAAAGAATATTACAATGGCACTGTCATGAAATCAGTATAAAGCAATAACAAGGATTGTAAAAACTATAGAAAAGGCTGCAAATCCCAGCCATTATTGATCCCAACTGGGTGAGATGCACTTAAAAACTATTTGCTCTTTGTCTCAGTAGTTGATGTCTGTTTCCTCCCCTGGGTTGTACCTGAACATGATCAATGTCCATAAAGTGGAAACATTTCAAATCAAAGTTATGATAAAAGCCCCAATGGCTCCCTACTGGAGTGTCACAGCGTCTGTTTAAAAAGGAGCGTATGTGCTCTTGAATTCTTTCCTTGAGGCTGTGTGTGGTCATACCCATGCATAAAGATGGGCAAGCACACCAAAGGGCATAAATAATGAAAACTGTGCTACAAGTCAAAAACTGCTGGATTTGATGAGTATAACCATTGCTGGGACTCTGGAATATGGAATCTATTCATGAATTTACGGATAATACAGGCTCCACATCTGGTTACATCCAGGGCTGATTTGGAGGCCCAGAAGGTTCAAGTCAGTGGTAATAAAATGGCTTTTTGCCACTTTGTTTTTTATACTTACACCTTTTCTGTATACTACTCTTGGTTGTTTACCTATTTTGTTTTTATGTTAGCTTGCGTGCATGCACAAGAAACATGTTGCAGCAGCTTGCTGGAGAAGCAGGTTGTGGAGGTGCGGCAGTGTTGTGGCCAATGCCAACACTGCTTTTTGGGGCTTGTCTGTGTGTCACCAATGAAGGAGCACTCTGGTGGAGACAATAGGCTGCAAGCGTACCACCAACTTGAAATGATTTATCCACTGCAATGAGGGAGTGCCCCTTCATTACAAGGTGTGCCTTGCCTGGTGTAACATTTCATTGCCTCTCACGGTCCCCAGCAAGCTGACTTCAGGGGTGCCCAGTCCCCCTGTCAGCATGCCCCCTCCCCAGTTCATTTGCTGACAGGGGGAGCCCAATCCCATTGTGTATATGTGCCTGTTGCTGCAGTGAGGAGCCCAGTAGAATAAATTTTGAATTTCACCTGCCCAGTATCCCATTAACCCTCCCACTTCCTCCCATTGTGTGCTT
This sequence comes from Neoceratodus forsteri, assembly GCA_016271365.2. Lineage (NCBI taxonomy): Eukaryota > Metazoa > Chordata > Ceratodontiformes > Ceratodontidae > Neoceratodus > Neoceratodus forsteri. Next base: position 1,207,025,180 of record CM057453.1, on the reverse strand, counting down.
TCCGCCCCTCACCCTCCCTTACCCTACCAACCCAGCATCCAAGTAACCCTCCTACTCCTACTCCCTCCCACTGTGTGCTTTCCGCCCCACACCCTCTGTGACCCTATTGATCAACCCAGTAAACAATTAACCCTCCCACTGCCTCCCACTGTGTGCTTTCCACCCTGAACCCTCCGTAACGCACACTGATTGACCTGTTATCCAATTAACACTCCCGCTCCCTCCCACTGTGTGCTTTCTGCCCCGCACCCATTGTGATCCCATCGATTGACCTGGTATTCAATTAATCCCTCCTAGCATGGAGTATGCCTTGTGTGGGAGCCTCTAGTGAAGGACCTGATGTTCCAAGCTTTCAGATGTTGTTTTTTTTTTATATTGTTAGGGTGTGTCATGGGTGATGCCCGGGGTGCTTTTTCCAGCCGATCGCTGACTCATGTCTGAGAAAGGGTGCCTCCTCTGAAGGTGTTGCTAGGAGAGAATGAAACGTGAACTGGTGACTTCCGTTCTTTGGGCCGACTTTCTATTGTGATTCTATGCCTGTGTCCATCCCATGGTGGTTAGCGCACCCTGCAGGTATCATCACTCGAGTGCTGTGAGTTGCTGGTTCAGGTGGGTCACGAGTGAATGCGCATTGCAATGGAGGATGTGAGGGTTGCAGTGAGCAGCACTGGGGAGGGACGCGCAGGCCAGTGCAGAGTAGTCTCACTAGTCTTAGCTTACAGACGTTCATGGAGAAGTGAAGATCGGATGCCTGGCCAATGACAACTCACTGCAGGTAAGCCATGGCTTGTGGCTCAGCACCTATGGTTTTCAGAAAAAGCAGTTTAAAGTTCAGGCTAGGAAAGTATGAACTGGCCTATGATTTGTCGATCCGAGGCCTCTGTTGGTGCAGGATGTCTGCCAGAAGTGAAACATGGTGTCAATGTGAAGGGGTTGGAACAAGTCAGCTATGCTGGTGGGGTGGGTGTGTCGGCTAAAAGAACTCAAACTTTAGTCATTTAAAGAACAGCTGGTTTAGATTAATTGGGATACGTACCCAAATAGACAAGGGCAGGGAGATCCCACTGGAAGTGAACAAGTTGTAACAGGATGTATTTTTCTCTGGAAAAGCCAGAAAGCCAGCACCAACAGAGCAAGGTGCAGAACTGTTTATTTACTGTGTGCCTGAGCCTGCCAGTCAGGAATCAGGTAGTGAATTGAAGTAGTTTGCTGTGTGAGATACTACTACCTGTGTCTCTCAGTGGGCTTGGGTGTGGATCTGTCTGTGAAGTCCTGGTGTGTGGCTGGTTATTCTGATAGGGATATTGGTTATTTTTAACAAGTCAAAGAAGGCTTTAAATACAGCCAGACAGTGTCAAAATGACCCTCAAAATGCACCAGACTGCATCTAAACCTGATCGCTTCTGGGCGCCTAGGCGCTGGGAGGCCTCAGACCTCCAGCCTGTTGATTTAGTATTCATTAGGAAAAGCAGAACGTTTACCAATCTTTGCCCCCCCCACATCAAAAAAGCTAGCTACACCCCTGAGAAGGACAGTCAGTCGGTTGTTAAGTATGCAGTTTGGCTGCCTCGATTATAGTGCTGGGGAGGGAGTGGGCCACAAGGAGAAGCAGAGAGAGTTGGCTTGGGTCACGTGGCAAAGAAAGAAGATAAATTTCAGGCTTCACAAACTTCACACTGCGACATGCACTGCTGCTTTAACTAAGTCAGGTACTCTATGTTCATTACAATTTGTCCTTTAAAAAGAGCCTCTGATGTCACATGGCACACTTTGATAAATGTCACATTTGGACCAAATTCAAATTAGTGTTCCAGGGACCTGTCACAATTCAGTGCCATAAAGTGCTGGAAAGGACTACTTTGCAGCACAGGTCGATTTAACACCCCCTTCATGCCATATATAAAGAGGCCTCAAGCACGTCCCTGTGCTAGCACATCGGTCGGTGCGCTGGCACAGATAAAGGGACAGGAGGAGTCTGCAGTAATGAGGCCGCTGGTATGTATGGAAGTGATGCATTATACACATGCCCCCCCCCCACTGGCCGAACTCACTCCCTGGCTGGAAGATACTGCAACATCTGGAAGAATTATTGAAAGCAGTGCTATGGGCTTGGGCTGACCCTGTGGCTGCTGCAGTTACAACATGTTAATGGTCCCAAGCCTGTGTGTGACCCCTAACATCTGGGATGACAATCTGCATATCTGTATGCAGAGCTGCTATCACAGGGGACCCCTAACATCTGGGATGGCAATCTGCATATCTGTATGCAGAGCCGCTATCACAGGGGATAGTTCACCCCCTACAGACAGCAGCACCTGTTTGAGTATAGCAATTTTCATGGGTGGCAGTACTGGAATGCCAGTGCACCTCTGAATACCACCATTCACTGCTGTAACTGAATATGGTCCTATGGTCCTAGATAGTTCCTGTATTTACCGCTGCTAATCTTTTACTTCTGAGGACATTTGCACAGAAACAGGATCCCATTACTTGGTGTTCATCTGCTCTGGCTGCTAGTCTACAAGTGGTATCATAATCCTGTGTTGTTAAAGCAATAAGACACAGCAGAGTGTGGGTTGCTGTCTGCTAAACGCTCACCCCAAGTGCACAGTGAGGCATGAGGCACTTGTGCCAAGTACCTTCAGTACCTGGGAAGTCCATCTATCAAACAACAACCTAGAACTTGAAATGTCTTATTGTTCTTATAAAATAGGCACCACAATACATTTTCTAAATAAATAAAAAAAATAATACTTTAAAAAGGTTTTTTTTTATCTGTGTGAAATAATACCTGAACTGTATTAGCAGTGCAGGAGTCTTGGGCCATCAATAGAGGGCGTTTACATAGAAACATAGAATTTGATGGCAGATAAGGACCGCTTGGCCTACCTAGTCTGCTCATTTCCCTGCCAGATGAATAGGCTGCAGATTCTAGTTAATCAACAGCTTACTTCCTCCTACCCCCACTAGAATTGCTTTATGTCTGTCCCATGCATTCTTGAATTCTCCCACTGTTTTTGACTCCACAACCTCCTCAGGAAGGCTGTTCGATGCATCCACAACCTTCTCCATGAAAAAATACTTTCTAACATTACCTCTGAGCCATCCCCCTCTATCTTCAAATTGTGCCCCCTTGTTCCTGCACATCTCTTTTTCTGAAAGATGCTACTCTCTTGGACTTTGTTAATTCCCTTGAGGTACTTGAAAGTTTCTATCATGTCCCTCCTCTCCCTCCTTTCTTCAAGGGTATACATATTAAGCTGCTTTAGTCTTTCTTCATATATCTTCTTGTGCAGACCCTACACCATTTTAGTTGCCCTCCTCTGAACAGCCTCCACTCTGCCTATGTCTTTTCGGAGATGGGGTCTCCAGAACTGCACACAGTACTCCAGATGGGGTCTCACCAACTATCTGTACAGATGGATAACAACTTCCTGTTTTCTACTGTTGATGCCTCTCCCTATGCATCCCAGTATCGCCACAACCTTCCTTACTGCCTTCTCACATTGTTTGCCCACCTTAAGGTCATCTGATATAATTACTCCCAGGTCCTGTCTGATTTTTGTTTTTGTTAGTGTCTCGCGCCCCATTTTGTACTCTTCCCCTGGGTTTTTGTCTCCCAGGTGCATTACCTTGCACTTCTTTGCATTGAATCTGAGCTGCCATACATTTGACCATTCCTCCAACCTTGCCAAGTCCCTTTTCATCCTTTCTACACCACCTTGTCTATCAACCCTGTTGCATATCTTTGTGTCGTCTGCAAAGAGACATACTTTTCCTTCCAGGTGCTCTCCAATGTCACTTATAAAGACATTAAAGAGGACCGGTCCCAGTACTGAATCCTGTGGTATCCCACTAGTTACCCTCCTTTCTTCACTGAGAACTCAGTTTACTATTACCCTTTGTGTCCTGTTGTCCAGAAGATTTTTTATCCAGGCTACCACCTTGGGACCCACTCCAAGGCTGGCTAACTTGTATATTAATCTTTTGTATGGGACTGGGTCAAATGCCTTGCTAAAATCTAGGTAGGCCATATCCACAGCCCCTCCCTGGTCCACTACTTTGGTCACCCAGTCAAAGAAATATATTAGATTTGTCTGACACAACCTTCCCACTGTGAATCCATGCTGTCTTGGGTCCTGTGTCCCACTGGCCTTTAGGTACTCAACAATTCTTTTCTTCAGAAGGGATTCCATCATTTTCCCTACCACTGAGGTCAAACTAATTGGTCTGTAGTTTCCTGCCTATGCCTTGCTCCCATTTTTGTGAAGTGGAATCAAATCTGCCCTCCTCCAGTCCTCAGGTACCACCTCATCCTCCCATGATTTGTTAAAGAGACTAGTCAGTGGTGTCACTAGTTCTACCCTTAGTTCTTTTAGAATTCTGGGGTTAATCCCATCAGGCCCCATTGCTTTGTCCACCTTCAGTTTCAAGAGTTCTTTCAAAACCCTTTCTTCTGTGAATGGACTGGTATTGACCCCCCCTATCCAGAGTGTTTCTGTTGTGAATGCGGAGCAGAAATATTTGTTCAGTATCCCTGCTTTTCACTATCACCCTCTGTCCACATTCCCTCCCCTTTATTAAGTCTCCGTATCCCTCCCTTGGTCTTTCTTTGCTCCCTAATGTACCTATAAAAGGTTTTATCGCCCTTCGTAACAGAATTGGCTATCTTTTCCTCAGTTTGGGCCTTTGCTATTCTGACTGCCTTCTCTGACTCTGTCTGCTTTATCTGATAAAGTTATCTGTCCTGCTCCTTCTGTGTTTCCTGTGTTTAGTACTGTAGTACTATGATTAGTATTGCAGCATACCTCTCCCCACCACGCCACTGTTTGCATTGTGATCCTGCTACTGTTTTTGCTGCCTTATCCTTGTTTGTATTTTGCCCTTCCCCCACACTGTTTGTACTGCACCCCCAATTACTGTTTCATTCCATAGGAGATTTTACACAATGCTTGAAATCACTGCTGTTCCATTCCCCCACCAGTGAGAAGCAGGAGTACATTTGTTGAAAAAGTGCTAGGCTTTTACACACTGCTTTCTCTGTTTTTTACTGAAGTGTTTTTAGGAGAAGGTACTGGCCTCTTTACAGTCAGGAGATGAGAGCAGTGGGTGGGTACTGTGGAGAGCTTGGGCTTCCTGTTTCACTGATAAATTTATGTGTATTATTTCAAACAATGAATCACACTGTTGGGAGAAGAGGTCGTACTGGGGGTGAGAGATAGCATTCAAAGATGATGATACTGCCAGTGAGGGGAATTGTGGGCAGGAAGGCAGAAGGCCAACAAACAAGACAGCAGCAGCAACTCAGGTTTAGGATTACAGGTCTACAGCTAAATAAACTGTCAAAGAAGAAACAAAAGGTCAGTTTCGGCATTCTTTTTTTTTCATTGATGCCATGTGTTTATATCTTGTTTGGTGTGGATGGATTTATTACAAACCTGTAGAAGTTTAGTTGCTGTGTTAGGGCAATTAATGTGCCTTTATAGCAGTAACATGGCTGCCAGAAATTTATTTTTAAACATTTATGGGAACCATTGATATGTGGAATGTGCCACATCCTGATTCCCAGAAAAGTGCCACTGCAGGGTTGTTACTTTATAAATGCAAGCCTGGGGATGGCTCCTGATCAGTCGGGGAACAGCATTTTCACTACCCATTTTATAGCACTTCATAATAATTTCTGCAGCGAGCAGTTCAGTTGTGATGTCACAGGTAGTGTATTATGATGTCACTCTAAGAGGAGCCTGATCAGATGAAGACCAAATCATAGAGATCCTGTTTTCATGAAAATGCTATAAGTAAAAGTATAAGAGGAAGTAAGTGAATGGAATATAAACTAAACTGGGTGTATTTATTCAAAGTTCTCCCTGTGGTGTTCAAGACTCTCTAAAGGATGTTATATTATTTCTTATTATGTTGGCACACTTGCGCAGCAAACATCTTGCGGTGGCACGGTCATTGTTGGGCGATTGCAGGGCACGCATCAGTAGGTGCGTCCCTCATTCCACAATCAGCCTGCATGCCGGCGCCACACCACCTGGGTGAGCACATCTAAGAAAAGGTCCACTGCAATGCAAGCAAAGCTTGTCACATGCAGCGGACCTCCCGACGAGCTTACCCAGAAACACAAACATGGCGGCACACTGCCTGCCAAACTGCTGACTTTGGGGGTGCCCAATCCCCCTGTCGGCTTACCCTGCCCCCAATGTATGTGCAGACAGGGGAGTCCACTCCTTGTTGGCATAAAGAACCCCCCATTTGTTATATGCCAAGGGGAGTGCCCAATCCCCCTCAGCTCTTGCCCCCCCTTTCCTTGTGTGCCAACAGGGGTGCCCAATCCCTGTCAGCAAAACGTAACCCCTCCTTTTGTTGTGTGCCAATGGGGGTGCCCAATCCCCTGTTGGCTACAGCTGCCCCCCAAAAAAACAAGGTTTCTTTAGCATGCTGGTAGCCCACCCCAGCATGCCACATGCCCCTGTAAACAGAAAAATGGTTCCGCAATGTGTGTGTTTTTTTTTGTACCTGTGGAAAAAGAAACGGTCCTTTGGCAGTCTCCCTGCCCCCCTCCCACAACCTGCCCCCACCCACTGCACACCCTGTCTCCCCATGCCCCCCTCTCACCCCATACTTACCTGTAGAGTCTGGCACGATGATCTTCGGTGGACCGAGAACATGTCTGCACTCTTCAAAGTCGACCATGAACTAAGGAAAGGCCGGTAAACTGTATAATGGAATAAATAGGGTTTTTTCAACTTTGATGCATATCTCAAGCATTTTTTGGAATTTTGGCACCAAATTTTCAACATGGGGTTTTTGGGACCCCTCCTTATGAATTCTGGCACTGTCATGGCGTTATTCCATCCTGAAAGGTGATTTTGTGGTCACTACGCAGAATCACCTTTTGGGACTGAAGTAATGAAATGACAGTGCCACTGTTCATGAGGGAGCTCTCAAAAGGCTATGTTGCAAAATGGCTAAAACTTCTAATATTGGCAATTTTATGAGCATGCATTGTGCTGTTTCTATACATGCTCATAACATCATGAATTTGTAATAATTTCACTCCAGATTTTCAAACTTGGCATTTTTCCACACCTCCTGATGAACAGTATAGCTGTCATTTTACATATCCTGCCCAAAATGTGTTTTTGCACGTCCTGCACAGAATAACTGTGCAAAATCACTTTTAGGGACAGTTTGAGGAAATGACGGTGACACTGTTGATGAGCAGAGGTCCTAAAATGCCTATGCTGAAACTTTGGTGCCAAAAGTCCATAAAATGACTGCGTTACAAGCGTGTGTTGCGCAGTTTCTACATACCCTTGTAACTTCACAAATTTGCAATATTTCCATGCCAGATCTTCAACACTGGCATTTTTTCACACCTCCTTATGAACAGTACAGCTGTCAATTTTCACATCCTACCCAAAACGTGTCTCTGCACCTGTGGCATACAATGGCATGGTCGCTGTGGGAAATCAACTTTTGGGACAGATTAACAAAATCGCACTGCCACTGTTCATAAGGGGAGGTACCAAAATGCCTATGTTACAAATGTGGCTACAAACTCCCAAAAATAATTGGGTTACAGACATGTGTTGCTCAGTTTGTATGCATGCTCATTGCTTCACCAATATTTCATATTGTTACTCCAGATTTTTAATGTTGCCATTTTTTATGCCTCCCCATGAACAGTACAGTTGTCATTCTCCACATCCTGCCCAAAAATGTGTTTTCATCCCTCTGTCGCCAAATGGCACAGCCACTGTGCAAAACCACCTTTCAGCTAACAAAGTGGTTGTGCCGCTTTTCATGAGGTGGCCTGACAAGCAGCCCATGTTAAAAATGTGGAGTGGAACTACCACCACATGCCTATGATGTTAGGGTTTTCAACTGTAGCACTCCACCTGGTACAGACTGACAGGTGTCAGGGGTGTGACTTGGGATCATCGGATGTAATGCTCATGCCATTCCACCCCCCATTCTCACCCTGCAGCCACTGACAGGCATCGTGGTGTGCCTTGCACTGTTTGGCCATAAAGTTCACCCCACTCTCCTATACTGCACCCACGTTAGCATATTTCCTTATGGAATGGGGTAAGTATAATGCCCAAAGACCCCAAAGAACACCCCGACACTTGTCAGTGTCTACAGGGTAGGGTTAGGTACAATGGCATGAGCATTATAGCTGACAACCCAAAGGCACACCCCAATGCCTGTCGCTCTCTACAGGGTGGGGGTGGGGTTGGTGTCACTTCAATACTTCACTGCCATTCCTATTATCCATCTCTAGCTCCAGCACTGCCAATACCAATGCCAGCACTACAACATTTGGCATTGACAAATGCTTGCTTATTTTAAATTTTTTGGCCAGGAAAGACACAGTGAGCCGAGGTTTGCTGCCAGATGTGTCCTGGGAACAAAGGAAAGTTAAGTCACTTGCTCAGGGTCACACAGTATGAAAGTGGTGGCTGTGGGATTCAAATCCAGTTCTGCAGGTTTGCAGCTCAGTGCACTTAACCAGTATGCTACACTGCCTCCAATATAAACAACATGCATACATAAATAGCAGATAGGACATGCAAATACATCAGTAGGTATCTCAAAACATTCAGTAGAACAAGGGTTTGTAAGGTTGTGCTTGCTTTCCATTGGAGATAGCCCAGTGCAATAAATGGGGGAAGACTGAGAGCTTGGGATAGCCCAGCTGCAGTCCAAAATGTAGCAATCGTTTTTGCCCATGTACATGTGGTTCTACAATACAAATATATGGCATATACTTTTTTAAATTAGAACCCCCCCAGGCTCTCTTGCAGACCACCACCACCATTATTGATGACTATGGCAATGACATATTTTTTTTGCAGCGTTTTACTTCTCAAATTTAGATTATGTTTCTAGTTCTCCACCAGTCACAATCACACTGTCTCCTGCCACTAGCACCATGCTGAGAGGTAGTGACTTATTGCTCTATGCCACCAAAGTGCAAAGCTCACTTTGAGGTACCTCTGAAATTTAATTCTGTAAGACGAAGGACATGGAAGAAGTAAGAATCGGAGGTCTTGTAATGCCTGCTTCATGCTTCCTTAGCACTGATGACAGGTCACTGCTACTGAGTATGGCATCAGTGGAAAGTGACACTGTCATTTACAGAGAGCCAGACAAAATGCAAATATGAGAAGCAAAATGCTAAAAACAAAATCTCATTTCCACAGCAGTCTTCAGTCCTGAAGTTAGGGAGCATTGCCAATTCCAATTTGAGATGAATGTTATACTTCAAAGACTTCACATTATAGTCAGACTTTCTGCAACTGGGGAATGGAAATCAGATGCCACATGAGCAGGTCCTGCAAGGCCAATTCTATCCCCTCTCCAAAAAAAGTGTGGTCTGGTAGCTGGAGACCAATGAATGAGGATCATTAAAAATGGAGATTGCTGGGGGTGAACTCAGAAATTTGTGTCTCAGGTAAAGGCATGGAAACTAGAGTCCCTTTCCCAGAGTAGGATGCATGTGTAAAGGTCTGAGCCATGGAACAGCCTACCAGCTGAGATGGTGGATACCAAAAATAATAATTAATGAATTAATTAATTGCCATTAATGGGTTTAGGCATGGCTGGGACAGAGCAAAGAGCTAAATAGTTACTAAGCGGGTAACAGTAAGCCAGGGATGGGGGAGGAATTTGCCAAATTTCCATGCCCGAGAGCACCCTTCCCACTCCCTGCAACCGGACAGCATGCACAATGTCATCATGGTGGGTTCAGTGAGGAGCACAGAACCAGCTGCCACAACCACCGCTTCTGAAAATTGTAGGGGGAAAAGAAAATGACCCAAGAAACACACCCAGATGAGTAAGTTTGTATTTTGAAGGGCACTGCTCTTGTTGCAAAGTTGCACCTTGAAGTTGCTTGTGCTTGCACAATGCATTGTGCCCCCCCTAAAGTGTAAGGGCTTTGTGGAGAATGGATATGTCAGTTTGTGTTGGGGGTGAAGAGCCCCTACCCTGTCTCCAGGCTGTTTTGTGGCAATGAGGAGTTGAGTTGTTTACTTTTGCTTTCCGTTTGATCAGTGGTACTGCATTGCTGGCACTGCTGGGGTTTTTGTGAGGTCCGGGGGAAGGGTGTAGCAGGGTAATGGCATTGTTGTGTTTTCGTTCCACAGTTCCCAGAAGGTTTTTTTTTCTCCAAGATGAAGTGAGCCAGGTTTGTGTCATTTTCCCAAGTGGGAATGTTTTGGCTCACCTGAACATTATGGACTGTTAAGTTTGACAGAGACAATGGACTGCAGAACACTGACATGTGTCCCCTTACTATCAGATACTGTATTTAATATAATGTCATAAAACAGTTTGGTTTACTGGAACTCTTCCTTTTCATGTTCTCTTGCACAAGGAATGTTTTGGTACTACTAATGGCATTTTAGAGGTGTGTTCCTGCCGAGCCAATTACTGCTCAAACTGCAATAGGCTTGGTAGTGTAGATCAATGATGAGGCACTCTGGTCATGACAGTAGTTCTGCTTGCTGGCATGGCATGTTCTGTAGTTGAGAAAAATGAACCACTCCAATGGGAGAGTGCTTCATTTCTTTCTGCAGCCATTGTACCACACTCCACAACAGTGAGAGAGAGAGAGAGAGAGAGACAGAGCAGCCCACCCCTGCAACTGAACAGCATTACACCCAGCATCCAATTAAATCCTTCTGCTCCCTCCCTCTATGTGCAGTCTGCTCCACACCCTCCGTTCCCCCACCAGACCGGCATCCAATTAAACCCTCCCTCCCTCTGTGTGCTCTCCGCCATGCACCCTCCGTTCCCCCACCAGATCCAGCATTCAATTAAACCCTCCCACTCCCTCCCTCTCTGTGTTGTCCTCCCCGCACTCTCTGTTCCCCCACCAGACACATCATCCAATTAAACCCTCCCACTCCCTTCCTCCCTCCCACTCCCTCCCTCTATGGGTTGTCCTCCCCGCACTCTCTGTTCCCCACCGGACACGGCATTCAATTAAACCCTCCCACTCCTCCCTCCCTCCTCTTTGTGCTGTCCACCCCGCTCCCTCCCTTACTCATCCCAGAACATACCTGTAAGTGAATGTTAGGCATTGACAAATACTTGTTTAACACTAAAGCCCAGCTGCCATATCTTCTCCCAAACCTGCCAAGATCCTCTGAGTTCTCTGATCCCTTCCTCTGTGTCCACCTTTGTGAAGATCTTTGTGCTGTCTGTGAAGAGGCAGATCTTGGCCTATTCCTCTACATCACAAATAAACACTTTGAAACAGACCTGACCCAGCACCAACCCCTGAGGTACTTCACTTGTTGCGTCCCTCACCTCTAAAACACTCCCCATTTACTACTGCTCTATAGCAGTTCTCTACCCAAGTCATTCATTTTTCATCTAGCCATTAGTCCCTTAATGTTTTAACCAGCCTCCTGTGGAGGGACTGATTCAAAGGCCTTCCAGAAATCCAAGTATACTAAATTGACTGCCTGTCCTATAGTGGCTTCCCTGGTCACCCAATCAAAGAAGTTGAGAATATTTGTCTGGCAAGATCTGCTCTTGTGAACCCATGTAGTCTGGGGTCCTGTAGCCCATTTTCCTTCAAGAAGTCTACTAGCTCCCCCCTTAGTGTAGACTCCATAAGCTTTCCCACTATAGACATCAAACTGACTTGTCTATAATTCCCTGGCTCATCCTTTTGTTCCACTCTTGCGTAATGGGACCACATCTCCTGTCCTCCAGTCCCTAGGAACCACCTCTGCGTCCAATGAGCAGCTGAATATGTCTGCAAGTGGTCCAGCTATCACCTCTGCTACCTTCTTAAGTATTCTTGGTTGTAAGCTGTCAGATACCATATTTATCCTACTTTCAACCGTTTTTGAACTTTTCTAACATCCTACTCCGTTATTCTAGCCATGCTACCTGACCACTTGATTTCCAGTCTTCCGTTCTTATCCCACATTTTGGTAGTGGCCTATCCTTCTCCCTAGTAAAGATGAAACAAAAATATTTGTTCAGTATCTCTCTTGTCCTTTGTCCTGCTCCTCCCATCCTTCCTCACTTTTCAGCCCCACAATACCCCCTTTAACCTTGCACTTCTCCAAGATGTACCTAAGAATGTCTTTTCCCCTTCTTTCAGTCCCAACACAAGCCTGCGTTCAGTCTCACCCTTGGCATCCCTCACCATCTTGCTGGCTACCTTTGTTGTACTTCTCTCTATTCACCCCCATTTGGCTTCTTCTGTACTTCAGGAATGCCCTCCTTATTTTGGCCATGAACCACATTTGCCCCTTGCCCTTTTTCCTTTGGACACTTTCTCAACTGAGCTTTCTGCCACCTCAGTCACTGCTTTTTAAAATTCTTCCCATGTTTCCTCCACTCGTTCTACCAATATTATTCGCCATGTGCTTCTTTCCAATAGCTCCTGATCATTCTGTTGAAATCTGCCTTTTTAAAGCCCCATACACTTTCTGCATTTGCTCCCTTGGCAGCCTCTATCTGGCCCTCCATTGCTACTGTTCTCTTTTTTTTTTTATTTTTATCTCCCTGAGCCACCAGTCACCCAGAACCTCAGCCCAGTCATGAACCACTGACTTCCACCCCCATAATGGCCACAACCCTCCGATACCCCCTGGATTACCCCCCAGGGCTGGGCTGCGGCACCCTGGCCTAGTGCCACAGATGTCAGGATAGGTCAGAGGGCTGGCCTGGGGGGGGCTAATTGAAGCCCATGGTGGGTGTCATCTAGTGCAGCCAGCAGCTTCTCCAATTTCCTGGTTTTCTGGGGAGTGGGGAAGTCTTCCCTGATGTCTTGAAGGAGGTATTCGTGAGACTCCTTCTGAAAAAACCTTAATTGGACCCTGATGTCAAGGCAAATTACCATCCTATCTCCAATCTCCCATTTTTGGGTAAGATTGTGGAGAAGGTGGTGGTGCTTCAGCTTGAGGAGCATCTTGTGGCCCATGATTTGTACGAGCCACTCCAGTCTGGGTTTCATGCGAGGCATAGCACAGAAACTGTGCTAGTTCAGGTGCATAATGACCTCCACAGGGCTAGAGATCGAGGGGAAGGGCAATTCTTGTTCGCCTCAATCTCTCTTCAGCATTTGATACTGTGGACCATCGAGTGTTACTTGACAATGTAAGAGAATTCTGCGGCCTTGCCGGCAGTGTTATCTGCTGGTTAGAGTCTTTTTTTATCTAACAGGTGGCAGAAGGTAGTGATGGGGAATTTCTCCTCCTGTTATGTGGAGTTCCCCAGGGTTCGGTCTTGTCACTGATGTTGTTTGCCGTGTATGTGCTGACCCTGGGAGAGCTCATTAGGAAGTACAGTTTGGGTTTTCACTGCTATGTGGATGATACCCAGCTGTATCTTTTCTTTCCCCCTGGAACATCCTGCGCAGTGGAAGGCTTAACACCTGCCTTGCAGAGATCAGTGACTGGATGGCCTCCAGCTGGTTGTGACTGAACCCCAGTAAGATGGAGGTACTGATGGTGGAATCAAACAGTGACAGTGATAGGTTGGTCTCTGGTACAGAGACAGGGCTTTGTCTTGGTTCTGTACCATTGAAGACCTCCTCTAGGGTTCGTGATCTGGGTGTTATTCTTGACAGTGGATTGACACTTGAGTTTTAGGTGGCATCTGTTTTCCATATCAGTTTTTTTCATCTGAGGAATATCACTAGGATAAAGCTCCTAGTTCTGTCACTGGACCTCCCCACTTTGGTGCATCCCTTCGTAACGTCCAGGCTTGATTACTGTAATGCATTCTATCTCAGAGTCTCGGGGGGTACCCTGCGCTGACTATAGCTGGTGCAGAATGTGGCAGCGAGGCTGTTGATGGGACAGCCTAAGTACTGTCACATCACTCCAGTGCTGCGTCAACTGCACTGGCTGCCGGTTAGGTGGAGAGTCCTCTTTAAGGTGGGTTTTCACCTTTAAGGCCCTACATGGCCTGGGTTCTGGCTACCTGAAGGACCTTCCGCACCTGCTGTCTCCGTCCGCTTCCTCTGTTCCTCCTCTAGGGGTCACCTCGCGATTCCCAGGATGAGGTTAAAAACTGCTGGCAACAGAGCATTTAGCGTCACCACCCCCATCCTGTGGAATTCGCTTCCTTCAGCTGTCAGGGAGGCCCCTTCTGTGGAGGTATTTAAGGCCCACCTCAAGGCCTTCTTGTATAATGAGGCCTTCCTGGAATGTGTTTTACAGTCCCTACTTGTTTTAGGAACTGATGTCTGATTTCGTTTTTATTTAATTTATTTAGTTACTGTTGAGGGTAGTAAATTCTGTTTTAATTGCTTGGAATATTGTATTTAAGTGTTTGCCATTGTGTTGCTTTGTATTTATTCTGGATGAGAAGGGACTTGGAAAGGTTGGAGGAATGGTCAGAAGTATGGCAGCTAGGATTCAGTGCAAAGAAGTGCAAAATAATGCACCTGGAAAACAAGAATACATGGGGAAGATTACACAATTGGGGGGAGGTAGTAACAACAACAAACAAGCATTTGTCAATGCGAACGTTCACTTGCAGGTATTTGCAGTGGCGTTTGGCACGTATGGTACTTTACCCTAATGCCCTGTGCGATTGCTGGTATTTGCACAATAAATTTTCAGCATGACCTTTTTGTTACCCCCACTGTGCGCTACATAGGCAGAAACACGTTTTGGGCAGGATGTGAAAAATGACAGCTGTACTGCTCATAAGGAGGTGTGGTAAAATGGCAATGTTGAAAATCTGGAGTGAAAATATTGAAAATTCGTAAACTTACGAGCGTGCGTAGAAACTGCACAACGCACGCTCGAAAAACAGTTACTTTTAGGAATTTGTTCACCAAATTTTCAGCAGAAGAATTTTAAGATCTCTGCTCATGATCAGTGTCACTGTGATTTTCTTAATGTGTCCCATACATTGAGTTTGCATACCGACTGCGCCACTGTGCGCTACATGGACGGAAACACGTTTTGGGCAGGATGTGAAAAATGACAGCTGTACTGCTCATGAGGAGGTGTGGTAAAATGGCAATGTTGAAAATCTGAGTGCAAAATATTGAAAATTCAGAACTCACTGAGCATGCGTAGGAACTGCACAACACATGCTCATAAAACAGTCATTTTAGGAATTTTTCACCAAATTTTCAAGCATAGGCATTTTAAGATCTCTGCTCATGATCAGTGTCACTGTGATTTTCTTAATGTGTCCCATATATTGAGTTGCATACCGACTGCGCCACTGTGCGCTACATGGTCGAAACACGTTTGGGCAGGATGGAAAAATGACAGCTGTACTGCTCATAAGGAGTGTGGTAAAATGGCAATGTTGAAAATCTGGAGTGAAAATATTGAAAATTCGTAAACTTACGAGCGTGCGTAGAAACTGCACAACGCACGCTCGTAAAACAGTTACTTTTAGGAATTTGTTCACCAAATTTTCAGCAGAAGAATTTTAAGATCTCTGCTCATGATCAGTGTCACTGTGATTTTCTTAATGTGTCCCATATATTGAGTTTGCATACCGACTGCGCCACTGTGCGCTACATGGACGGAAACACGTTTTGGGCAGGATGTGAAAAATGACAGCTGTACTGCTCATGAGGAGGTGTGGTAAAATGGCAATGTTGAAAATCTGGAGAGTGCAAATATTGAAAATTCGCAAACGTACGAGCATGCGTAGGAACTGCGCAACAATGCTCATAAAACAGTCATTTTTAGGCATTTTTCACCAAATTTTCAACATAGCCATTTTAATCCATCTGCTCAATGAACAGTGTCACTGTGATTTTCTTAATGTGTCCCATACATTGATTTCGAGACACCGACTGCACCATTGTGCGCTACATGGGTGGAAACATCGTTTCGGCAGGATGTGAAAAAATGACAGCTGTACTGCTCATAAGGAGGTGTGGTAAAATGGCAATGTTGAAAATCTGGAGTGAAAATATTGAAAATTCGCAACTTCACGAGCCTGCGTAGGAACTGCTATGCGCTCGTAAAACAGTCATTATTGATTTTCCAAATTTTCAACATGGGGTTTTTGGGAACCCTTCTCATTAATGATGTCACTGTCATGGCATTATTCAGCCCAAAGGGTGATTTCATGCACTGACTGTGAAATCCCTTCGGGCCCGAATAACACCATGACAGTGACAACATTCATGAGAAGGGGTCCCAAAAATCCCATGTTGAAAATTTTGTGCAAAAATTCCAAAAAATGCCTGAGATGTGCAATAAAGTTGAAAAACCCCTATCAAGCCCATTATGCAGCTTACCAGCATTTCCTCAGTTCGCGGTCGGCTTTGAAGAGTGCAGACGTGTTCCCGGTCCACCGAAGATCGTCGCGCCGAGCTCCGGAGGTAAGTATGGGGTGGGGGGTGTGGGGAGGCAGGGTGCGCAGTGGTTGTGGGAGGGGATGGGAGACTGGCGCGGATGGTTTTAATTTAGTTTTTTTTAAACAATTGACGACGGTGACGCTTGCTATGCTGGGGTGGGCTCCCAGCATGGCAGAAGATGGCTGGGGGCCATGGAGCTGATGAGGGATTGGGCACCCCATCGCTGACAATGCGGACATTTGCTACGCTGGGGTGGGCTCCCAGCGTGGCAGAAGATGGCTGGGGTGGGTCCAGGAGCTGACGGGGGATTGAGCACCCCCGTCGGCACACACACGTGGATGTTTGCCATGCTGGGGTGGGCTCCCAGCGTGGCACCAAAGCTTTGGGGGGGCGGCGTGACGCGGTGCTCTGTATGACAGCGGTGGTTTTCTTTGAAGCGAAGACCACCGCTGTCATACACAGCTCCCGCACCCATTGGTGCAGGACCGCCACGCCTGCTCAACTGAGCAGTGGATTGCAAGGGAGAGGCACACCTCCAAAGTCTGCCACTCTCCCAAAACGTTCCTTGCACATGCACGCAAGCGAACGTAAAAAGGAAAGGGACCTGGGGATAATCATATCAGATGACCTTAAGTTTAGCAAGCAATGTGAGAAGGCAGTAGGGAGGGCTGGGAGTATACTGGGATGCATAGGGAGAGGCATTAC
This sequence comes from Neoceratodus forsteri, assembly GCA_016271365.2. Lineage (NCBI taxonomy): Eukaryota > Metazoa > Chordata > Ceratodontiformes > Ceratodontidae > Neoceratodus > Neoceratodus forsteri. Next base: position 1,207,008,154 of record CM057453.1, on the reverse strand, counting down.
CAGCAGAAAACAGGAAGTTGTTATCCCTCTGTACATACGGTTGGTGAGACCCCATCTGGAGAACTGCATCCAGTTCTGGAGACCCCATCTCCACAAGGACATAGACAGGATAGATGCAGTCCAGAGGAGGGCAACTAAAATGGTGCAGGGTCTGCAAGAGAAGCTGTATGAGGAGAGACTAAAGGAGCTTAATATGTATACCCTTGAGGAAAGAAGAGAGAGGGGGGCATGATAGAAGCTTTTAAGTACCTCAGTGGAATCAACACAGTTCAAGAGGGTAGCATCTTTCAGAAAAAGAGACGTGCAAGAACAAGGGGACACAATTTAAAGACAGAGGGGGGACAGTTCAGGGGCAATGTGAAGAAGTATTTTTTTCACAGAGAGGGTAGTGGATGCATGGAACAGCCTTCCTGAGGAGGTTGTGGGGTCTAAAACTGTGGGAGAATTCAAGAATGCATGGGACAGACATAAGGCAATTCTTGTGGGGGGTAGGAAGAAATAGGCTGTTGGTTAACTAGGATCTGCGGCCTATCCAGTAGGTAGGGAAATGGGCAGACTAGGTGGGCCAAGCGGTCCTTATCTGCCATCAAAGTCTATGTTTCTATGTTTCTGTATTATATGGCGTCCAGAGCCTCCGGAATGGGCATCAGTTTAAATAAAGCTTGGCAAACTTGCCTTGCCAATGACATCCTGCATCTGCCCCACCTCCTGAGTTCTACTACGCGCCGGTAGCTGCAGTGCCTCTGGCCTCTGCCAAGGGTTCATCAAGCACTGGACGGGCTCCCAACCTCCCCCAGAGATGGAGAGCAGTCACAGGATGATCCATCCTTCTCTCCCAGTTGGCTCTCCAGCCACCCAGGTCCATTCCCATACCTGGTCACCGGCATCACAAGAGGAAATCCAACCTCTGCACTGATGTGCCAGCTCCAGCGCCACTGTTCTGTGGTGGCTGGAATGAAGTGGCTCCTGGATTGCCACATTTTGGCTCCTCTCACAGTTGTTGAGCACCAGATCTAACAGAACCTCTTCCTTTGTTGAACACTAGACTGTCTGAGCTAGGAATACCTCCTAGCATGCATACTCCTGGAGATGATTCATAGTCAAGTGCTCCCTCTTTTATCTGCCAAACTCCGTACATTCTAAATGTTGGCAGATAAAAGAGGGTGGTGGATAATAAAGGGTGGCAGTTAAAGGGGGAGATAACATTTCTGGAAAATGGGACAGGAATTCATACTGGTAGTAAGTGAGGGTGGTGGATGAAGGGGGGGTGGATAAAGGAGGGAGCACTGTACTTGCCACAGCTGGAACTTTCCAGTCCGCATCTGGCATATTAAAGTCCCCCTCTACCTCCCCAGACTTGGAAGTCTTCCTAGGCATCTACCCTAGCTTCTGCACCTTGATCGTGATCTGGTGGTCTATTGATCACCCCAGTCCTGACTTGTTTCTTGTTCCCTGTCCCTGCTAGCACTAACAGGGTTTCTAGTTTTCTTGAATCCCCTAGGCTGTCTATCTCAGTTGGCTCTGTCCCTTTTTTTACATACAGTGCTACTCCTCCACCTCTCCTGCCCTTTACTCTGTTCTTCCTGAACACTGAGTACCCTGGTTTGCTCATGTCCCATTTGCTATTATGGGTTGACAATGACTCTGTCACACCCACCAGGTCAATGCTCCCTTCTGTGACCATCGCCTAAAGTTCTGGCATTTTATTGCCAAGACTCCTGGCATTGGTGCACATCATTTTCCAGTATATATGACTGCCCTGTCCTTTTTCCCTTACCCTTATGCTTTTTAATTCCATTGCACTGGTTGATGGGGAGAGGCCAGTGAGTTCCCTTTTGTTTGTAAAAAAGGATGGGTACCTTGCCACTCTGACTTTCCCCCTCACTAGTTTAAACAAGCTATATATTGTTTGACTAGTGTCTCCATCAGCTCACCCACAACAGAGGTAAGACTGACAGGCCTGTAGTTACCCAGTTGCTCCTTGTCCCCATTTTTATGGAACAGAACTATATCCCCTGTCCTCCAGTCTTTCAGAACCACCCTGAATGACTCAAGCTATTTAGTAGTCCTGCCAAGAGAGCAGCCAATTCTGATGCCAGTTCCCTGAGCAATCATGGAACATCGCATCTGGCCCAAAGGCCTTATTTATCTTCAGGGACACCAGCCGTTTTCTGATCCTTTCACTTGTAAATACTCCCTGCCTCATTTCTGGGATACCTCTATCAGCAGCCTTTATGCTGCTTTGTGGCAAAGGCCCACAGTCCTGTACTTTGAAAACTGAGCAGATGTAGTTGTTAAGAACAGCTGCCTTCTGCATGTCCTCCTATATTACCTTGCTCCTTCTGTTAGCCTAATAATTCATCCTTATGTCTTTCTTTTATCCTTCATATATCTAAAAAAATTGTGTTTTCTCTCACTCTTGACCCCTCCATGATACGCATCTCTGTGTCTGCTTTTGTGTCCCTCACTACCCTCTTGGCCTGCCTTGATTTCACCTGGTGCTCATTCTGTTCTTCATCCCTCTGCATCTTCTTGTTTCTGATGAGGGCCTTTTTCTCATCACTCACTGCCTCCCTGAATTTCTTTTTTTTTTTATATTCTCTGTTTATTTGCCCCCTTCTACATGGCACCTGCTCCTATCCCCTTCCAGTCCATTGAAAGCATCAGGCAGTCCAGCCAAGCCCCCCTCCATGGAGTCTTGTCATATGGCTAAGACCTCGGGGCCCATCTCCAGGTGCATGTGCAGGGATTTTCCTTATTTCAGTGCCTCCTATCCCAGAGGATGACAGCACACAAGGAGATTCAAGGAGATGAGGGCAGACAGGAACATGCCACTGCTCCAAACCTCAGCCAATGTGCTTCCCACTCATTCACTCTACAATCCCACTGCACCTCCACCCATGGTTCCCCAGGTGGTGGTAAAGCAACAGGACCCACAGCCCACCCTCCCTGGAGGAGGCGAGTGGCCCTCTGGGTGCTCAATCCTCCACTCCACAATTGGTCCTCCAGCAACCCGGGCTTGCTATGTTGCCTCAAGAACAGTCCTTTCATTTCACCTCACCTTTGCATTATTATACATTGTATATTGTAGGGTGGGATTGCTGGTTATTGTTTACTCTAGTTAGTTCCTGAGGGGGGTGGTATTATCTTGGTCACTTAAGTGCTACAATGGGCTTTCCCAGTTAAAGACACTGTCCAGGCAACTCCCACAGCACAGTAACACCAGATCTGAGACTACTCACTTGAAGGTTTAAAGTAAAGTATCACAATCCTTAGAGAGCTTTACCATATACCTAGTGGGAGGGGGGTATTTAATAAGCATAAAGTGTCATCCACTGCTGGGCCAGCAGTGGGTCATGACATTACTGTGAGCACCCCCCCCACCCAGCTGTGCTAGGCAGGATCCAAAGATGTGCTAACCAGCTTTCTGTTCTCCCTTCCTTCACTCTCTGTGTTATTGTGCTGACTTACTGTAGGTCACCCTTGCAAATGGGCACTTGTTGCTCGATGACCATTCTGTACCTTAATACATTATTAAAACAAGCATTTGTCAATGTCGAATGTTGATTGCGTTGGTCTGCTGGGCTCGCTCAGTGGACCTCTGTCACTGGCTCAGTCTGTTTGTCCCGGTGCTGCAGGCTGTTCTTTTGTATGCGGCTGCTGCCTGCGTTGGCACCCTGTTCTGCCGAGGAAGAAATCTGCAGCTGTCTCGACACAGCTCCATTGAGGTGGCTCACTCCCCCTCTCTCACTCGCTCATTCTGTTTCTCCTGATGCTGCAGGCTGCCCTTTTGTACTGGCTCCTGCCTGTGTTGGTGGCTTTTTCTGCCACAAAGAAATCCACAGCTGTCCTGACAGAGCTCCGTTGAGGTGGCTCACTCCCGCTGTCTCCCTCACTCCTTCTGGTTCTCCCGGCACTGCAGGCTGCCCTTTTGTATTGGGCTCCTGCCTCTGTTGGTGCCTTTTTCTGCCCACAAAGAAATCTGCAGCACTCCAGACAGAGCTCCGTTGAGCTCGCTCATTCCCCTTCTCTCACTCACTCATTCCGTTTCTGCCAGCACAGCAGGCTGCCCTTGTCAACTGGGCTCCTGCCTGCATTGCTGCCTTCTTATGCCCACAAAGAAACTTGCAGCAGTTACAATATAGGTCCACTGAGCTCGCTCACTCACTCATTCTGGTTTTCCTGCCAGTACAGGGTGCCCTTTTGTTCTGTGCCCCTGAGTGCCTTGCTGTCTTTTTCTGCCCACAAACAAATCTGCAACAGCCCCAACAGAGCTCCATTGAGCTCACCATCTCCCCCTCCCTCACTCGCTCATTCTGTGTCTCCAGGCACTGCAGGCTGCCCTTTTGTACTGGGCTCCTGCCTGCATTGGTGGCTTTTTCTGGCCAGAAAGAAATCTGAAGGAGTCCTGACACAGCTCCATTGAGCTTGCTCACTCCCCCCTCTGTCACTCACGCATTATGCTTTCTGCCGCAAAGCGTGTCGCCTTTGTACTGGGCTTCTGCCTGCTTTGCTCCATTTTCTGCCCACAAAGAAATCTGCAGCAGTCACAATAGAGCTCCACTGAGCTTGCTCAGCTACCGCTTTGTCACTCGCTCATTCTGTTTCTCTTGGCGCTGCACACTGCACTTTTGTATGGGGCTCCTGGCTGTGTTGGCACCTTTGTCTGTCTACAAAGAAATCCGCAGCTGTCCTGACAGATCTCCATTGAGGTCGTTCATTCTCCCTCTCTCATGCACTCATTCTGTTTGTCCTGGTGCTGCAAGCTGCCCTTTTGTATGGGGCTCCTGCCTGCATTGGCGCCTTTTTCTGCCCACAAAGAAATACACAGCAGTCCTGATAGAGCTCTGTTGAGCTCACTAAGTCCCCGTCTCACTCGCTCGTACTGTTTCTCCCACCTCTGTAGGCTGGCCTTTTGTACTGGGCCCCTGCCTGCACAGATGCCTTTTTCTGCCCACAAAGAAATCCGCAGCAGTCCTGACAGTGCTTCAGTGAGTTTGCTCACTCCGCCTCCCTCAGTCGCTCTCTTGTTGTGTTTCTCCCAGTGCTGCAGCTGCCCTTTTGTACTGGGCCAGGGTTTTATATACTGTAACTCTAAAAACTGGTTAGCGTTTTGCTCATAAAAGTTCTAAAACATTGTGAAAATGCATAGCACTTGCGTCACTGTGTTTAACAAACATAACACTTCTAGAAAACCTATATAAATGCTTTCTGTACAGTTAGTATTGTCCCAAGAAAAAAACTGCTAATCAAGTATTTAAAACCCTGTGGGCGCTTGTGTTGGGGCCTTTGTCTGCCCACAAACAAATCCACAGCAGTCCCGACAGAGCTCAGTTGAGCTCGGTCCTCGCCTCTCTCACTCAGTCAATCTTAATCTGTCCCAAACACTGATTTCCACAGTGACCATGCTATTCTCTGGCAGGAGTGCAAAAACATATTTTAGCCAGGATGTGAAAATGACAGCTGTAGTGTTCATAAGGAGATGTGAAAAATGCAACTGTTGAAAATGTGGCGTGACAATATTACAAATTGCATGTTACAAAGTGCGTAGAAAGTGCACAATGCACACTTGTAACACTGTCAATTGATGGGCTATCATCACCAAATTTTCAACATAGGCATTTTAGGACCTCTGCTCATGAACAGTATCATTGTCATTTTCTTAATCTGTCTCAAACAGTGATTTCCCACAGCGATCACTTTATTCTGTGCAGGAAGTGCGAAAACACATTTTGGCCAGGATGGGAAAAATGACAGCTATACTGCTCACAAGGAGGTGTGACAAAATGCCAGTGTTGAAAATCTGGCATGAAAATATTGCAAATTCATGAAGTTACGAGCATGTGTAGCAACTGCGCAACGCATGCTCATAAAACAGTCATTTTTTTGATTTTTCCCACCAAATTTGCAACACAGGCTTTTTGAGAGCTCACTTCATGAACACTGGCACTGTCATTTCGTTAATCGGCCCCAAAGGGTGATTCCTCGCAGTGACCACGAAACCACCTTTTGGGGCTGATTAACGCCATAACAGTTCAAGAATTCATGAGGAGGGGTCCCAAAAACCCAATGTTGAAAATTTTAAGAAAAAATTCCCCAAAATGCCCGAGATATGCACTAAAGTTGAAAAAAACCCTATTCATTACATTATACAGCTTACCAGCATTTCCTCAGTTCGCGGTCAGCTTTGAAGAGTGCAGACGTGTTCCTGGTCCACAGAAGATCATCACGCCGAGCTCTGGAGGTAAGTATAGGGTGAGGAGGTGTTGGGAGGCTGGGTGCGTGAATGGGTGGGTGAGGGTTGTGGGAGGGGGCAGGGAGACTACAAGGGACCGTTTCCTTTTTCCAGGTACAAAAAAAACAAGAAAACATCGAGGGACCATTTTCAACTTTACAGGAGCATGTGGCACACTGGGGTGGGCTCCCAGTGTGCCACTGGAGTCTGGCTCTGGTGGGACAGCTGTAGCCAAATGGGGATTGGGCACCCCAGTCTGCAAACAACAAAATGGGCATATGGCATGCTGGGGTGGGCTCCCAGCGTGCCACCAGGCTTGTTTTGGGGGGGCAGCTGTAGCTGATGAGTTGGGCACCCCATCGACAAACAACAAAGGGGGATTCTTTTCTGCCAATGGGGATTGGGCACCCGTTGGCAGAAAATTAAATGGAGGTTACATTATGCCGGCGGGGTGGGCTCCCCATCGAAAATAAACATGGTGGGGGGGTAAATATTGTTTGTGAATATGGCAGCAAGCCACCACCATGTTCATAAACAATATCAGAGGTCCTACATCTGGTTCTGCAATGATGGGTCGATCCTTCATTGCAGCGGATGGCTGATGCTGCAATGACGAGGTGGCACCTGTTTGCAGCGGCTGATTTTTTAGAAAGTTGTGGCACGCAGGCTGAACTAGTGTCAGCAGCAGCATGCCATGGCATTGGGGGAAGCAGGACAGGCCTTTGCAGGCTGTGGAGGCATTGGGCACAACAGCTCCACACCTCCACAACCTGCTTGTGGAGAAAGCTGACACAACATGTTTCTTGCGCATGCGCACAATCAACATAAAAATTAATCAATCAATAAATCAGTAAATGAGCCAGCCTGGTGGCACTGAGGCTGAGGTGCTGGATGCCTTACCTCATGCCACACCAGTGACCTGGGTTTGGGAGTCTACTTGGGTTATTGGGGGTCGGCGGGGGAGGAGAGGATTGAGAGTCCAGAGGACTGCTCTCCTCTCCTCTCTTCTCCTCTTCTCTCCTCTCCTCTCCTCTCCTGGGGGTTGTGGATTCCCGGCATTTGGCAACTCCCAATAGAGACTGGGGATCACTGCAGCCAGGAAACCCCTGGGATTGACTTGAGGTGGTGGCAGACATCATACATGAAGATGCAGGAGCATGCCGATTGCATGCTGGATGTCATTGCAAATCCATGCCTCTGGAGGTATCTAAGTAGAAAACCCCTCTTGTGCGCACACAAGGAAGCTCCTGATGGCCTCCCACTCCCTCCAGCCAGAACAAAGCCCAGCATAAGTCAGAGTTGGGGCTCAAGGGTGATCTTGATCTCCACCCTCATTCCCCTCTGGGAGAGGCCCTCTGTGGGGGAAAAGCCACAGTTCTCCCCATCCCTGCAGCTGAGATTGAGGCCAGGTCAGGGGAGTGTTGAGGGTCTGTGAGACAGCTGAAAGGGTGATAGGGCATCATCCCCACCACACAAAAGGTGCATAAACAAAGTTAAAAAATGAATTAATTAATTGATTGAGTAATTAATTTAATTCTCTTTCTGGGGATGCCACTTTGCAAGGAGTACCCCGATCATCACTCAACAGGCTTCCCAGCTCAGTGGTTCTTTGACATCTTGTAAGGGCCCATCACATGGCTTTTCCCCCACCCCACCCCTGCTCCTGGGGGGGGACTCACTCTGACAGAAGTAAGTCTTCCTCCCCCAGCAGTGCTCAGTAGGATCTAATGATAAACTCAACAGCTTACTGATACTTAAACCTCTTGTAGTAACCCATCATACAGTTTCCCTCCCCATAACATCTGGGGGAGTCTGTTCTGCAAGGAGTAAGCTGCCAGGTATGCTACTGCCATTCACAGATTCCTTCCAATGAAATTATCTTTATGAACTTTTTACATTGCCACTCTAATGCCAGTAAAAGAAAATGAAGTATTATAATGCATGTCTGTCTCTGTGGAATTATTCTACACGTTTTGTTTCTATTTATATTATTCTTTGTTAACCAGATGGGGCCCATTAGGCATATGTGCTTGTTTTCAGGGGTGACCTGGGAGCACTGGGGCATGTAAGTGACTTGCTCAGAGGCAAAACAGTTAAGTGACCAGCTCTGAGGCAATCTGCCACTTGCATGCCCAAGTATGCAAGCAGCAGATTGTGGAATTCAAACCTAGATCTGTCTGATAGTTGTTAGATGCTCATTTACAGCTAGAGTTTTAATTATGAGTTCTGTGACTCCAAGGATGTATTTTCCAGCCTGTCCTTCACCATTTACACAGTGTCACACTGATGTCAGTAAAAAAACTATTATAGCAGATGTCTTTCTATGGACACCTGTGTCTCCCTCTATCTAGCCTGGTTCTGGGTTCTGGACATCCCCCAATTGCCTCTCTCTCTCTCTCTCTCTCTCTCTCTCTCTTTCTCTGACCTGGATGATAGAAGTCCAATATTTCTTTCAGCATTCTTTTACTGTCCAGACTTCTGGTTCCGGCACGGCTCTGACTAGCAGCTAAATGAGCCTCTCCGAGCCGATCTGCTAACAAATCCTCTTAAATCAACCCTAATTAAAGCTACTTGCCTGAAAATGTCATCCAGAGCATTACAAAGAGACAGAGAGACATGAAATAGGTCTCAACAAGTAAGAGGCGAGAAAGAGGGTTCTGATTCAAGACACGGCTCTCCAACATGAGGTCCTGGCTCCTCTCGTCACAATAATGCGAGACAGGCCTATGACACTGACATGGAGAAAGGCCAGCTCTCCAGATCGCAGTTTGAATCCCTGATGAAAGAACTAAAGAACATGACAGCCGAAAATAAGTCAGAATTTAAACAGCTTAATCAGAAGCTTTCTCTCTGGTCGAGGACCGTATTCAAGAAGCGGAAGAGCAAATTTCAAACACAGAAGATGGCCTCCAACACCTGGGGCAGATGGTGATGGCTCTCTGTATGCATGCCATAGCTACTGAACAGAAATGTTTAGATCTGGGGAGTAGATCAAGGAGGAAAAACCTTAGGCTGTATGGTCTGAGAGAGGGTGCAGAGGAGGGCGATATGGCTGACTTTTTAACTGATATGTTGAGAGATGTATTAAGTTTACCACAAGGATAGAAGTTAAAAATAGAGAGAGCACATTGTGCCCTCATCTCTAAACCAAAAGATCCGAAATCCAGACCACGTTCAGTAATCATCAAGTTTCACAGCTTCAGAAATAAGGAGGACATTCTTAAGAGAGTCTGGCAACAACGGGAAGTTAAATACTTAGATTTGAGGCTCTTATTTGACCACGACTATCCACCAGACATTCAAAAGCAGTGACAAGAATATGCCGCCCTGATCAAAGTACTTTGATCCCAGAACCTGTGAATCCAGACTCCATGTCCAGCAAGGTTGCAAGTTTTTTGGAAGGAAGGACCAGAAATTTACAATACCCGACAAGCGGCTAGGGAAGCTGCACTAAAGAGAGGCCTGGAAGTTCCGGAGCTCCCTAAACCCGTGAGCCAGAAATGCAGAGATCAGGATTGAGAATGGCTGATGGTCCCTGCCATGAAAAACAGACCTCTGGCTCTCAACATGAGCTCAGACAACATAAAATATTCTCAAGACCTGCTTAAAAAGCTTCCCAAAATCTCCGAGCAAGATTTCCTTCAGATCGAGGGCTGAACGGATTTGCACCAGAAACTGTTCCTTGGCCATGACACTGTGAGTACCTGGGGCCCTGGCCTGCAAGATAACTCTGGCCCAGTTGGTTGCTTTAACTTTCCCTTCCCGAATTAAACAAACTGCCACATGAAAATTCTGAGTTAGTGTGCTGACGCTGATATCAAAATGGAAAGAACTGCCCCAAAAGTACTTGATTATTTCCAGCTCTGTGTACCAGTCGCAAGAAGATGATTTACTTTCCTTTAGTTTTTAAACTCAAGGGCCCTTCACAAATAACGCCGAGGTGGCACTGCATAGGTCCAGAAACCAGAAGGGAACACATTGACTTATGTAATACAAGAATATTAATTGAGCTATCTCTTTTTTACAAGGAGATGATCCCTTTGTTTTCTTAAGGCTTCAAGGACTTTTTATTTTTAAAGGCCATATACAATCCTGCAGATACAAGGGGGGGGGTAGCGGCAATGGGCTGGAGGAAGCAGGGGATGGGCTACTGCCCCTCTCTGAGGCGAATCCTTCTTTCTATGTAAAATGAGAAATGCTGACCCAATCAGGACACACAGGGCACAGTGTGTCAGAGGGCTGCAATCACTCTCAGTTTTATTAGACTACCTCCCCTCTCCCTGTGGAATGCATTTCCTCAGAAATAAAAATTGCTCTGATACATTAAAGCAGATTGGCATTCTGGCTATTAGTTCCTTAAGCCAGTATGACATTCGGGTCCAGTGTTATTCTGACCCAGGAAGAGGTCCTCCTGATCAAGAGGAGTACTATTCTCTTCTACCCACCTAAAAGATCTATATGTTGGGTGCAGAGGTCACTTGCAATAGCAGACCTCCTACCTTGGAAGCATATCCACAAATCTTGATATTGTGCCCTGTTGGCAGTTTCTTGTTTGTGTTACTTTTTGTCAGCTAATCTAGATTAGTCTGTTCTTAGGGTGTTATGTTTTGACCAACAAAGACTGGGAAGAGATGTTATCGAAAAATGTCCTATGTTTGGGGTTCAACCTGGCAATGGATTTGGGGGCTATTCAGCTATATTCTATCTGAGATTGTTCAAATGCGTTACACATTTTGTACATACAATGTACATGGACTTTCAAGTCCAGTCAAACGCTCAAAGATTTTGTCCACACTGAAACGCTCCGGAGCAGATATTATTAAGCTCCAGAAGACTCACCTTCCATGTGATGAGCACCAAAAATTTGAGTGCTTGGGGTTTAGTCAAGTGTATGCCTCCTCCTCCTACAAAGGAGGTCAAAGAAGGGGCACAACTATTCTGATCCCACCAAGGGTCCCCTTTGAAGGTACTGACCATTGCATTGACAAGGAAGGTCAATATGTCCTGGTGAAGGGTAGATTGAATGGGAAGCCCATCACCTTTTCATCTGTGTACTTCCCACCTAACACAAACTTTTCCAGTTAGGGGTCCTTTTTTCATCTGCAGGAGCAGTGGGACTTTAGTTTGAATTTGAGTTTGGCATTTGAACAGGGATTTCCCCACCACATGCTGAATAAGAGAACTAGAGACCTGATTAAGTTACTTAGGGAGCATGTTTTCTCAGACACGTGGAGGTATCTCAATGGCACGAGCAAGCAGCACACCTTTTTTCACAGGCTCACCAGAATTACTCAGCTATTGACTACTTTCTAATGTCACAAGAACATATACAGATAACTCAAAAGTCCTAGATAGGTGAATTTGTCCTATTGGACCATGCCCCTGTATTTCTCAAACTAAGAAATGACCATTTTCAAAGAAATATGGTATGGAGACTGAACATATCTCTTCTTAGAGACAAAGAGACTATCCAGGACACAAAGGACATGGTTAAACAGGCTTTAGTATATAATGATACACCAGAAATAGATATCTCCACATTGTGGGATACTCTTAAAGCTCTTTGCAGGGGTAAATTCATTGAAATTGCTGCCAGAAATAAGAAAAAGAGGGAGCAGAAGAGAACTGCATTATTATCACAAAAACAGGCTTTGGAGGAACAACAAAAAATAAAAGCCTCACTGAGCTCTCCAAAAAACTTAAAGCTCTGAAACAGGAACTTAATACTCTCTTAGATTATTATGTAGAGCAGAAGCTCTTATTCTTAAGGCAAATATATTATGAGGAGGCCCTCGCTCTTTAAAATTGCTAGCTGGGTGCCTGAGAGCGTAACGGGCTAGAGTATTGCTATCAGGCCTTAGGCCCTCTCCTAAAAGTCCCTCACAACACTCTGTATCTCAGATATCTGAGATTTTTGTCCAGTACTACTACCAATTATATACAGCCTCCCAAAATCCCCCATCTAGCCAGATCCAGGACTTTCTCGGCTCTCTTAATCTCCCTAAAATCTCAAAAACCCTTGCAGATACTTTACTAGCTCCAATAACTAACCAGGAGATCGAAACAGAAATAGGTAGTCTTAAAACTAACAAATGCCCTGGAATTGACAGCCTCATGGGGGAATTTTACAAAACCTTTAAACAAGAAGTGTCCCCCTACTCCATAGCCTATTTACCAATGTTGCTTCCCTTAAAACCCCCATTGCCCCATCCCCCCATCCTGGCACTACTCAATAATATCAGTAATCTCAAAGCCCAGTTAAGACCCCTCTATGCCTGGTTCCTATCACCCCATTTCCATCCTTAATACAGACTACAAAATTATGGCTGCAATACTTTCTCAAAGGCTTAGACATTTAGCCCCAACTATAATTCATCAGGACCAATGTGGTTTTATTCAAGGTCATCAAGCACAAGATAACATCAGACATAGTATTTATTTAACTAAACACATTACAAAGCAGAAAATTCCCTCCCTTTTAATCAGTCTTGATGCTGAAAAAGCATTTGATATGGTTTTGTGGCCTTTCCTAAGGGAAGTGCTTGCCTCCTTTGAGATTCCAGACCACGTTATCAATCTTATATTTAAATTTTGCCACAATCCACAAGGATATATTAGATCAAATTGCCATTTATCACAAAAGTTCTCACTTCATAGAGGAACCAGGCAGGGATGCCCTATCTCACCTTTATTGTCCGCCATTTTTATAGAACCCCTAGCCCAATACGTCAGACAGGATAAAAATGCCTCAGGAATAAAGTTTGGCAACACAGAGCATAAATTAGCTCTCTTTGCAGATGATGTTTTGGTGTATTTTACCAACCCTGACTCTTCCCTCCCCCTTTTATTTCAAAAACTTCAGTTATTCTCTGATTTGACTGGGTATTATTTAAATACCACCAGAAAAGAAGTACTAGTCTATAACTATGCCCCATCAACATTGATAAGGGATTAATATGAATTTAAGTGGGCCCTATCAGTAATAAAATATCTAAGCATTAAAGTTCCCATTGATTTGAGACTTCTTTTTAAACATAACTACTCTCCATTAATGAAGGCCCTTAAAACAGATATAAAGAGATGGACCATCCTACCCCTATCTTTTTATGCCAGGAATCAAGCTATTAAAATGAATGCCCTTCCCAAGCTACTATATCTATTTCAATGTGCACCATGTGTTGTCACTATAAAGCTCCTTACCCATTGGCAACGCACCCTATTGGAGTTCATATGGCAAGGCAAAAAAACAAGACTCAGATTCCAACTCCTTGCACAACTTGAAGTCATAGGGGGCATAGCATTCCCAAATTTGCAATACTACTGGAGTGCCTCACAGATGAGGTTGGCCCTCCTCTGAGGAAACTCATCCTATAGAGCACATTGGAAACAGAGAGATGTCTCCAGAACCCAACCATTTACCTCTGCTGTGATCCTGTTTTCCCCATCCCAACTGAGACAACAACAAGGGGTGCTCCCAGAGAGTGCCAGCTCAATCCTGGAAGGTTGGAAGAGGGGATACCCCCAGAAGAGATCTAGTAACCATGCTTAGAAATATGCATGGTTCACAACAGACCCAGCTTTTTCCTCTGCAAGGGTATATGCATGGTACACATCCCAAACTTCACGGGGCTTTGTGGCCCCATGGCAAATACTCCACCAAAATTCAGTAGTAACCTTTGCAGAAGCCTGAACCAAACTCCAGTGGAAGCAGAAAGATCTAATGTACTATCTTTAGATCAGGGATTTTATAAATTGTCAGTTTAGGTTGCAGACCTCCAAGTCCCAAATCTTTGAAGACAACAGTAATTTTATTTAAATATGGACATCAACTGGGAGTGACCATTCAATCTCCATATTAAATACAGTAAATTTTTGGTCTCCCAGCAGGTACATGTCATAGATACACTAAAACTTAAGTGGGAGCAAGATCCGGGTCTCCCTCTTCTACAATCAGTTTGTCCCAGAATCTGGTGACTGACTTGGTCTACAACTTTATCTCTGGGTTGGTGGGAATACGTATGGAAAGTTCATGCCAGATACTTTCTGGTCCCCAAGTTCCTTGCCAGATGTAAGACAGGAGCCTCATCTGAATGCTGGAGGCTGTGTGGGGCTACTGAAGCCTCTCAAGCTCATATATTCCTACTTTGCCCTAAAATCCAGTGTTTCTGGCTGTCAATTTCACAACAGATAGAGACCTTGTTGGGCTAACAAGACCGATTGATCCCAGATAATCTACTACTGGGTCTGTTCCCCAGAAATCTGAATTATAAGGACTCCCCCATATCTCTGGTCAATACTTTTGGCAGCGGTCTATAAGGTAATAACCAAAACATTGTTACAACCAGACTCACCACCAATAGAGGACTGGCTAAACATTATAAAATTCATACAAAATTTTTAACAATTAACCCACAACCTGCAAAATAGGTTCACATTCTACCAGAACCATTGGACTAGATGGGAGCTGAGAGACAGACCCACCCAACCCAACAGGGACCAACTCGATGCAGACCTAACAACCCCCCCCCAGAGGGGGATCACTGTGAAGGTGACTCCCCTTACCGAGGGGGGGGGAGGGCATGAGTACTCGATTCTTAAACTCTCTCTATTCAAGCTGCATGGATTGGACTGACCCTAATTTGAGCATTAACTTAGCTGTTGGGTAAGAACATATAGCTGACAAGTTGAATTATGATTTTTTTGTTGTTGCGTATTATTCCTTTGTACCCTTTTTAGCTGTGTGTAGTAGGTTGATAGTGGTTTTTATTATAGTTAAAACCCCCCAAAAATGTTTTTTTTTAACCCTTGAGTAATACATACTGTAATTACCTGGTTTTACTGAACTCCTCTGCTTGTATTTTACTGTGTAAACTTTCGCTCTGTCCTATGAAACCCACAGTTTTCTCATCTTTTTTCCAATTCTAGCATTGACCTGCTGTACCCCCCCTTAAACTAACTGCAATTTGCTGTGCTTTCGGAGGCTGCCTCCCTCTCCTTGAGACAGTACATCCCCCCCCCAGCTTCCTCTCCTAACCATCTAGCCATTTTCTTTGTCCTGCCTGCCCAGCCCCTCTAATCATTTCTTTTGTCCTCTTTTGTCCTCTGCTATCACCTCGACCCCTGCTAACGAACTGCCGCAAGCTTCCCTGCTTTCCTGCCCCTGAAGCACTGTCTGTCCCTATATATATATTGATCCAGCTCTTCTTTTTGTCTTTAGATTTCATGCTTGAAGGTGCGTCAGTGAAAAAGCGGCCAGCAACAGCCGCTCCTACGGCAGCCGCCACCACCGACTCCCTCCAGCAGCCCTTACCGCTGTAACAGCATTGGGGCATGGATCGCCGCACAGGTACTAAACTCTAAAACCTTCTCCAAGAGCCAGCACACCTGGGCGCCCTTGATTGGTGTGGTGCTACCCTAGGGGATCGTGATTGGTCCACCCGCTTGCCTGCTTCGCTCTGATTGGAGTGCCTTTTCCATAGACTTATACAGTGTTCCCTGCTCTAATCTTGACTTCTGCGCTCTAGCTCATACTTGAATTTTTCTCCCGCCCCCACCACCCCCTCCCAGGCCTCCTTTAAATACATTTAAGCTCTGCCTTTCCCTAACTCTTTGCTGTTTCATTGGCCTAGTATTGCTTGCTGCCAAACTATGACTGGCAGCTGAGTGTGGCCAATAAGCCTGCCCCTGTGCAAATATTTTCTGAACTTTAGCCACTAAACTGATCTGCTCCTGCTCGTCTTGTTCCCCTTTCTGTTGTATATCTTACTTTAGGTTTTAAGTGAGAACCTAGTTGGGTCAACTATTTGCCCAGGAAAACACTGCACCAATAATAATTGTAAGACCACCCATCCTTGCACTATGGCTTTCCTTACTGTGCTATTACTACTCCTAATGTACAGAGTACCTAACTATACAGTGCAACCCAAACTACCTCTATGCCAACCAGTGCTCCAATACACTTTATCAATACCTCATGTCATAACAGGCTGCTGTGCAGCCATTACTTCATCCTTCTCCCCCCTCCTAGCCCATTCTCCCGGTTTACCACCCTCCACTTACTGCTGCCCTCGTCTATGTCTATTTGAGCACTCACGCTGATCACGTTAAACTGTTACTACAGTGGTGCCATCTCCTGTGCTGCACATTATGGGCAATCTCTAAGAAATAAAAAAGCTGTCTCCATCCTTATAAGATCTTTAAAGAAAATCATATTACTACTTCTCCTCTGCTCAGGTAATGTGGAGCTAAATCCTGGACCCCCACAACTTACCTCGCCTATCGATTTTGCTGAGGCCACAGGACTCAAGATGATGATGGTCAACATTCTAAGCCTGCCCAAAAAACTCGTACAACTGCAAGCCTGGGCTGCGCATATCAACCCTGACCTTATCATAATTACTGAGTCATGGTTAAAAAAGACAAATACTGACCAACAAATTTCACTACAGGACTACATACTATTTAGAACAGACAGAGACTCTAGAGGTGGGGGTGTGGTTATTTATACCAAATCTAAGTATTCGGTCACTAATATTAGCTGCAAATCTTTAGCTAAGGAATTTGAGATAGTCTCTCTGAACCTTCATCTCCCCTCTTCTGAATGCATTACTATTATAGGTAGTTACAGACCTCCGTCTGGTGGCGATGAAGTCCTTAATTTGCAAAAACTGAAACAATATTTTTAGGGGATCTAAATATGGATTGGCTAACACTTAAATCACATTACCTCAAATCCCTTTGTGATGAGCTAGGTCTTGGGCAATTAGTCAATGAGCCCACTAGGAATAACGTTCTAAATACTGCCAACAGCTCCATCCTAGACGTGGTGCTAACCACCCACCCACATAAAATATCTCATACAGCAGTGTTTCACAATGACGTGAGTGATCATGGGATTGTTACTTGCATAAGATCACAAATTAAGGCCCGACCTCAGCCCATCTTTATAACAAAATGGTCCTTTTGCAAGTTCAGTGCAGTAAACTTCCTTTCTGACCTGGGCATGATCAGTTGGCAAGACCTCTACCTAGCTAAAGATGTCAATGAGGCAGCTTACACCCTTAATGACAATCTTACTAGATTGATAAATAAGCATGCTCCTTTCATCAAAGTAAGGGTACGGAACAACTCTAACCCCTGGTTTACCTCATATCTTAAGGCAGCCCTCATAGCCCGAGACAAGCTCTGGGCAAAAGCTAGGCATTCTAAGAAATCTTCGGATTGGCAGGCTTTTAGAACAGCCAGGAATTCCTGTGTGAAAAGTATATGTTCTGCTAAAGCTAACTATTATATCACTACCCTAGAACAAGCAAAAGGTAACCCTTATAAAATATGGTGGACAATTAAATCTATAGAAGGGCGGCCCACGGCCCCTTCTGTCCCAACAAAATTAGTTGTAAGTGATAAGATAGTCGAAAAGAAGTCCTTAATCCTTGAGGAACTTAACTCCCACTTTGCCACAGCTGGGCTAGCTTTCAATTCTTCACCTTATGCTGTTTCTGTGGTGAGCCAGCATATCCCCCCCAATACCTAGTCCCGCACCTAGCCCTTTCCAATTGCATGAGATAACTTTTAAAGAAGTAGAAGTTTCTCTCCTTAATCTAGACACCAAAAAAGTGCAGGGGATGATGGCTTGGAACCCTTTTTCCTCAGGTTAGGATATGCCCATCTCGCTGCCCCAATTCTCCACATCTTCAATCTTTCCATTACATCTGCTACTGAGCCGTCCTGCTGGAAATCAGCACATATCCTCCCTCTGTTCAAATCTGGTGACCCGGGCGATGTAAACAACTACAGGCCTATCTCCATATTGCCTATCCTTTCTAAAGTTCTCAAAAAACTGATCCACAAACAGTTAAAATCTCACTTGGAAACCTGCTCTCTCATTAACCCAGCCCAATATGGCTTCCGGGCAAATCACAGCACAATTTCTGAATTAGCAAAAGTAACCAATGACTGGATCTCTGCTATAGATGCAAAGAAGGTAACGGGAGCAGTCTTTTTGGATCTAAGCAAAACTTTTGATACTGTTGATCACAGTCTACTAGTCACTTATCCTGCAAAGTTGGGTGCCACATACCATACTACTCAGTGGTTCTCTACTTAACAGGGAGATCCCAAAAAGTAAAAGCAGAAGGCTGTTTTTCTGCTGCCTTGCCAGTTGTTAGAGGTGTCCCCCAAGGATCCATCCTAGGCCCCATCTTGTTCTCATTATATATTAATGATCTTGATTCCAATATATCTACGTCCAGTCTGCACTTTTTCGCGGATGATACCGTGCTGTATACCTCTGGCTCATCACTTTCTGAAGTCAAGGGAGTGCTTCAAGTGGACTTTGCGCAACTTGAGTATAATCTAATAAAGGCAAAGCTTCTGCTTAATGCCAAGAAGACTAAAGCGATGATATTTTCCCATAGTGCTGCCACAGGTACCCTCAATATCCTGCCCCAAGATTTCATTGTTACCACGCTAAATGAGCCTCTGGAAGTTGTTACCAAATTCAAATACCTAGGCATCTGGATTGACAACAAACTCTCTTTCAATGACCATATCTAAGATGTTTCTAGAAGAAATAGGCCCCTCTTCCACCTTGAAATTTGAAATAAGCTCTTCCAGGCCACTTTTCTCCCCCTTCTCAACTATGGCGATGTAATCTACTCCTCTACCACCCTCACAAATCTAAGTAAACTGGACATCCTTTACCACCGTGCATTGCAGTTCATTACCAACTCCCCTTACCGTTTGCATCATTGTGATCTATATGCAGCTGTTGGATGGTGTCATTGTATGTATGTCTTGCTTGTATTATGTGACGCTTGTATTTATGTATATATTGTTTATTAACTATTTATGTATGTATGTTGTGTAAGTCTATATGTCACAGGACCTCCTTGTGAATGAGCTTGCTCAATGGAGTTTTCCTACAATAAACTTGAACTTGAACTTGAACTTACATGGCAAAAACAGTATATGACTTTAGCTACTATGAAGTTATGTATTACTTGAAAGTCATTTTTGATCTAATCAAGTAGAAGTGAACAAATTACTGTGTATTACATTTGCTATGACTGAACAGGTATGTCTTGTTCTCTATGTGAATGAAAAGAATAATAAAAGAAATATAAAAAAACATTCTTTTACTGCCCTGTAAACATAGACACAGTGAGGCCTGGAAAAGTAAATAGATAATTTTGTAGTCTTTATGTGACTGTAACATTTTGTTGTCCCCTAGTACTACCTCTCTGTCTCTTGCTCATCTTTCTTTTTTGGGGGGTGGGGGAATGGGTGGTAGCCTGCCATTGCTTTGTACTTGACACCTGTACACACCAATGTTTGGAAAAGACAGCAAAGTTTGATTCAAGTTGTCGGTGTGTATGCAATTTAACTTCAGCCCCCACATAGTCTCTCTCTCCCCCCCAACCTAGATAACACAATTATACTCCTTCTTTTTCTAGCAGTCCCTAGGTCATTGTACACACACACACACACACACACACACACACACACACGCACACGCACATTAAGGAATGGAAAACAAAATCAGATTCTCACTGGTGTGCAAATTGTATGATATAGTTAATAAGTAATGAGTGCACTTTCCCCATGTGTGTGGACAGCTTTCTTGGGTCAGGGAGTCAAAGTGCAATTACTGTGAACAGCATTAACACTTACACAGCATTGTGGCAACAGTGCAGTGCCAATGTGTAGAGCACAGCCCCACATGGGAGCTGAACTCCAATGCAAGTTGGTTTCCTTCAAACTGCCCTACAATTGTCCAAGGCACAAAAGTAACTTCCTGATCATGTATAACTTCTAAACATTCTGTCTTTATTTTCTTTATTTATGTAATTCTTTGTTAACTGGGTAAGGTCCACAAGTCATTGCTGCCTGTTTTCATGGGCAACCTGAGAGCACTGTGGAGGTTAAGTGATCTACTAACATACTACAAAGCCAGCAGATTATGCCCTATGGTCTATCAAGTCTGCTCAATGGTCAGTGCCTTCCTAGGGCACCATTGGTAGCCCCCTCCCTACAAGATCCCCCATTTCCCAGCAAGGCTCTGGGATGCACCTTCCCTCTATACCTCTCTCAGCCTTTTTTACACCGGTCCATAGTAGTAGCAGCCACTAACTCCCTGTGCAGTGCATTCCAGGGCTCCAACACCCACTCAGTGAAGTAGTGCCTCCTTGTTCATTGTGGCTTGCTCACAGCCACATAGTATGAAAGTGGGAGATTGTGGGAAGCCATTCTGCACACCCAATTCCTTACCCTCAACCCTCCCATCCAAAATACCCATCACAGCTTGAATGCATCATAGTAGCAAACACTCACAGATGTGAGGATACACAGTCAGATCTGCAGTTAGTTGCACTGTGTCCGGGACTTGTAAGTTTAGATGGGCACCATGCAATGTGTTTCAATGTATTTCAACCTGTCCTTCACTGTTTACACACATAGTTAGCCAGACTACTGCTATAGCACAGCATACTATTTAATAAATCAGTAAGACCTTTAGCAGTTACACTTTTTTTTTTGATAAATAATAAAACATGCACACTTGCTTTACTTGCTTGTTTTATTAATTTGGATCTAACACAAGTTAGAAAAAGAAATCTGAAAACACAACAGGAATCCATGATAGCTTTCTGCAGTGATACTATAGCACTTCAGAGTCGGTACTTAACAAAAAACAAAACCTGTGACTTTCCTCTAGTGTTACATAAAGATTGTGCTACACTGTTACCAGGAGTTGCAACTTTATTGCTACACAATCTGTCTACCTTTTATCAGTTCCTTACAGAAATAATGTGCAACATTGTAACATTCTTACCAACCTTCTTGCAGCTTTTGATGCTAAGTGTAACATATTTTTTCAGTCAGAAACCAAGCTTCTCATAAAGCACACTGGATTTATGGGTGCTGGAGGAAATTTAATTGTTCTGCTTCTTTTCTATGTTCTGCCTGTGATATTTGCATTTCCTGAGCCCCTTCCCCTTTCTCCAACCCAGGGGCAAGATGTAGTCACAGCACATCTCCATGAACAATTGTGCTGCACTACACACAGTCCAAATTGCAAGTACTGGTATTTGGATTTCCTGTAATTAAGCAGTTGCTTGCTCCCTGTCAGACTACTTTTTGCAAAATGTTGTAAAATATTATACTGATAAGAGGAGACAGAAATGCAGTACAATCTGTCATTAATTCTGATAGTGCCACAGAAGTACTTATACCTACATAACTCTATACTCCTTTGCACTAGCAATTTCAAACCCAGCAAGCAAACATTTAGCATTGACAAATGCTTGTTAAGATCTGGATCTGTATCCAGAACATGCCAACATCTCCTAAGTGCCCCCGCTATTTTTGGAGACATGTTATTATACTCAGTAATAAAATTTATAGTCTCTGATGCAACAGATGGTCTGGTTTTTAATTTTAACAAGTGTCCATGATCCTGAGATTTGGCATGTCTGTATGCAGTACCCAGCAATTCCATATCGTAACCCCTATTCTGGAACCTTTCTGTAAGTTCATTGGCATACTTTTCAAAATCTTTCATATCAGAACAATTACACTTCAACCTCAGATATTGCCCCTTGGGAATGCCTCTAAGTAAATGGGGAGGATGGCAACTATCAAATTTCAATAATGAATTGCAAGCTGTTGGTTTTTGAACATTTTCTGTGGCTATACTGCCATCTGGGACGGCATGAAGTCTGAGGTCTAAAAAAGTCACTGTGGTGAGATTCACTGTATATATAAAATGTAAATTAATTAATTTGTGTTAAAAATGTCCATAAATTCAGTGACCTCAGAATCCATGCCCCCAATGCTCAGTATGTCATCAATAAAATGTCTCCAGTATAGAATTTTATCAGAAAAATTATTTGCACAGGGGTCAAAGATGGCAACCTCCTCCCACCAACCGAAAAAAAGGTTGGCGTAGGAGGGTGCCATCGCTCACCCCATAGCAGTGCCACAGGTCTGTAGATAGTACTTTGAATCAAACATAAAAAAATTACAGGTTAGTACTATTTCTAATGCTTCCAAGATAAATATAGGATAATAGTTTCATAGGTACAAAACAAATCCATGTAGTATTTTACCACATGTGGTCCCAAATGATGTCTGATACTAGTGTATAGTGCCTCAACATCAGTAGTTAACCACAAGTAGCCAGTATCAAATATCTGATGTTGTAGTACCTCTGGAACCACCAGGGTGTCTTTTAAGTAAGAGGGTAAGCATACCACTAAAGTATACAGAAAACTATCTAAAAATGTGAACTGTGTAATAATGTACATGGGGATGGTGATCATCAGGGGGAGGGACCACAAGGAGGTTTACTAATGTACATAGGGATGCTGATTGGTGGGGGGAAGGACTACTAGACCACAGGAAATGTTACTACTGTACATGGAGAGGGCAATTGATGGGGGAGGGACCACTAGCCACCAGAAAAATGTAATACTGTACATGGGGATAGAAATCGGTGGAGGGAGGGACCACTAGCCACCAGGAAGGTTTACTAATGTACTTGGGGAGAGCAATCAGTGGGGGGAGGGACCACCAGAACACCAGGGAAGTTTTCTACTGTACATGGGGACAGCGATTGATGGGGGAGGGACAGCTAGCCACCAGGAAATTTTAATAATGTACTTGGGGATGGCGATTGGTGGGGGAGGGACCATTAGCCACCAGGGAAATGTAATACTGTACATGGGGATGGTAATCGGTTGGGGGAGGGACCACTAGCCACCAGGAAGGTTTACTAATGTACATGGGGACAGCAATCAGTGGGGGGAGGGACCAACAGAAGACCAGAGAAGTTTTCTACTGTACATGGGGACAGCGACCGGTGGGGGGAGGGACAGCTAGCCACCAGAGAATTTTAATAATGTACTTGAGGATGGCGATTGGTGAGGGAGGGACCACTAGCCACCAGGGAAGTGTAATAATGTATATGGTGACAGCAATTGGTGTGGGAGGGACCACTAGATGACCAAGGAATGTTGATACTGTACATGGGGATGGTGATCGGTTTGGGGGGGACCACTAGACCACCAGGGAAGTTTACTACTGTACATGGGGATAACGATTGGCTGGAGGAGGGACTACTAGTCAACAGAAAAGTGCAGTAATTTTCATAGGGATGGCAATCAGCAGGGGTAGGGACTGCTAGACCACTAGGGAATGTTGATACTGTACATGGGGACAACAATCGGCATGGGGGACCACTGGACACCAGGGACTACTGTGTTGGGGATCTGCTGCACTTCTTCCACCAACTGCAATGGTTGCATTGGAGCAAGTGGGGGTTTCAATAGGCAGTATGTGCGAGGGGCAGGGCAGAACTGCCTGCATGGTGCACATACTCTGAATATTGGACTGCACATATATTTAGGTCTCTGATACTTAATTTCCAATTTGCCCCACTCTGCATCTTTCCCAGGCACAAGCCCTATTTGCCTGTGCTAACTGGGCCATTCAGTAGTGTGCATCCATACAAAATCTGGTTTGTCTGAGCAAACCTGGATTTGTGCCTAGGCAATCTTTTGAATATTGGGCTCCAAGTGTCTTATCTTGCCCCATGCCTCATGAGATAAAATTACCACCAAGTTCTTCACACACACCTGTGCTGTATGAGTACATGGGTAGCAGATAATATGTTTAGAATTTGCATACAGGAAAAAAAAAGATTTAAACAGAATCCAAATCAGGTGATATGTAAAGCATATCATGTAGTTTCTGTTCTGATTGACAGTAGCACCAGTACATGTTACCCTGTTCTTCTATTGATGTTAGCTCCAGTCCATGTTTTCTTGGTTCTGTGCTGTGCTGACCTTGATTAATTAACTGATTTTCATCTGCTATGTGATCATTTTCTCCTACTGTAAGTTATTTGAAGCATTTTTACTCTTAAAATCATGAATGTTCTTTTGAGGGCTGCTGGGATATGTCAAAAGCTGACCCAAGTTAGAATAGTCATATATTAGGATAATCCATAGCTGAATCAGACTTCCAATTTTTACCATTGGATGTCATCGGATATGGATTCATATATCCTAACATCTGACTATCCTAATATCCTAAACTAGGTAATTACAGGATAGTTAAGAGTACATAACTATGTATTGCTTATGTACTCTTAACTATCCTGCAATTACTATGTACCAGTGAACTCTGGTTTATCTCTGTATTGTTTTTCTCTCAGTACACAAAATGTACTCCCTGTTTTACCCTGCCTCATTGTAACCTCTTGGTCGTGCCTGGAAATAGTCACACTTTGGCTATGGCACTTACCCGGTAAACAAAAACTAAATAAATAATTAAAGTAATACTGTAAACTGATTTAAATTACCTTGTTTGAATGAACCTTTGTGCCAACCAATGTAACTTTGTTTCTGTAACCTATTCTGCACACTGTACCTTATTTCGTGATGTAACCCTGATTTAAAATACCTTGTTTATTTTGAACCATTTTCTGTATTTGTCACTGTTTGTTATCTCTGTAATTGTTCTGTAATTCTCCCAGGTCATGCCTGAAAATAGTCATCTCTATGACTAGCGTACTTACCCGGTAAACAAAAAATAACTAAATAAATAAATAAATAGTTACACTCCACCCTGCCATTAAATAATCACAGACTCCCAAGCAAACCACCTTGTAGCCCATAACCTCAGTTCTTGCCCCAAGCTCACAGATAGCTAAAAATAACCTTTACTCCAAGCCTCCTATAGTAAATATTATTATGTAGGCTACTGGCATTTTAATTAAAGGTGCTGCACCCCCCTCCCCAAATTATAGACACCTTCCCCATCCTGAGACAGGGCTCCTAAACCCCATTCAATAAAGGACACTCCACCCAACACACCCACAAGCCCACACCTTCCTCTTCTCCTTAGCACCCAAAAAAGTGAAAATACAGTAGAAAACTGGTCTCACATTAGAGCAGTTTGCATTCATCTTCACTACCCACTATATCAGAGCTGACACAACCCACCCCCAATTCAGTAAAGGATCCTCCACCCAATGCAGCCATTAACCCACACTGTCGTCTTGTCCTATAGCACCCAAAAAAGTGAACATTCAGAAGAAAGATGGTCCCATCTCAGAGAGGCTTGCACTCATCTTCACCACCTGCAATATCAGCAGCTGTACCCCCAACCCTCACAAGACATAAGCTCCCTGATTCAATAAAGGACACCCACCCAAAACACTCACTAACCTCCACCTACCTCATTCCCCCATGCGCCCAAAAAAGTGAACGTACTAAAGACAGATGGTCCCACATCAGAACAGCTTTTGCTCTTCACCCCCATTAAATCATAACCTGCACCCCCTTACACAAGACACAAGACCCTCAATTCAATAAAAAGACCCTCCCACAACACATTTACTAACACCAACTTCCCTCCTCCCCTTCCATAGCAGCCAAGAAAGTAATGTTTAACATGCAGATTATTGTCTCGACAGAGCAACTTGCAGTTGCCATTACTACAGAGTTATATGATGATGAATGAAATTGACATTCTCCTATAGCAGTTAACACCTGACTGGCTGACTGTTTGTCAGTCAGGTATTACTGAAATAGGAGGATGTGTATTTGATTTACCTTCATGATACCAGAATTAAAATGATCACAAGCTCATCTGCCTTGGGACCAGAAACTATATGTAAAGGTTTGGTGCTATGGGTGGCAGGAGGGTGGTGGCTAGTGGGTGTATTGGGTGGGAGATCCTTGACTGAATTGTGGTATGTGGGTCTTGTGCCAGGGTGGGGGAAGGCTATGATTTAATGGGAGTGTGACACTGTAAATGTTATTGCTGGTAGCCAATTATAATAATATTTATTACAGGATGCTCAAAGCAATGGTTATTTTTGAGCTGTTAATGGGTTTTGGGTAAAGAGGGAAGCTTTTGGTCACAGTGTGGTTTATGTGGTGGTTTAGTAATATTGTGAGTATGCAGGGGTGTACAGGATGGGAGTCTTTTAATTGTTGGATGCCTAATCTGATCCAATTTTAGTATTCAAAACCGATTTGATATCCCAAAACGTATGATTTAAGATTTTTGGCATTTTTATCCAAAAATCTGAAATCCTACCTTTTTGCTGAAATCTAAGATATCCATTTAACAAAATGGATATTGGAGCAAACCTAATTTTTTTTCAAGTAAATACAGATGTTTCTTTGAAGATTGCCAGTGTGTTCGCTCTTACAGCAAATTCTGTACAAGTTGTTGTGTGCTAAAATTAGGCAGGTTTTAATCACAGGTTAACTGTTTATGTTGAACAGCTAATGTGACTGGCTGTTAAAGTACTTTAGGCTTGTTTTATTTGCTTCTTTCAGTAGGACATTTGCTATAAGCTGATCTGAATTATTTTGTTGAGGGCAATGTTACTTTGTGCTGCAGACAAGTTCTTTTTACTTTGGTTTTGCAGGCAGTAAAAGACTGTATGACATCAATTGGAGGTTAATTTCCATTGGTTTATATAGCTTGGCTTTACTTTGCCTTGACAGATAGTAACAGTAACTGTGACATCACTTTAGTGTTTTTTTTTCTGTAGGACTTTTGCAATAGATTCATGTGATTTTTTGAGGGGGAACAGTTTTACTTTGTGTTGTAGGAAGTTTTTTTTTTTACTTTGTTTCTTTTTTAGGCAGTAAAAGACTGCATTGCATCAATGGGGGGGACTAAGTTACTTTGGTTTATGTACCATGGCTTTAGTTTGCCTTTTCAGGCAGAGAATAACATATCCGATATCATACAGTGGGTAACAGATGATTGACATGCCAATTAACTAGAGATGGGTGAAGCTGGAAAACTCCGTTCTGCAGATTATTTCAAGGATTTCCACATTTCAAGGAGTTACTCCATAATGTGAATCCTGTATTTGCCCACCCCCAAATAAAAACTCAGTGAAATGTGAAGTTTAACCTCTGCTGGCAGAATCTGGCACAGAAGACACAGTTCAACCAATTAAAACTGTCCCTGGTACCATGTGCCCCCCACAAAAAAATTGCCAGCCCAATAGTACAATTCCCTGAT
This sequence comes from Neoceratodus forsteri, assembly GCA_016271365.2. Taxonomy (NCBI): domain Eukaryota; kingdom Metazoa; phylum Chordata; order Ceratodontiformes; family Ceratodontidae; genus Neoceratodus; species Neoceratodus forsteri. The sequence continues at coordinate 1,206,980,868 of CM057453.1, read as the reverse complement.
GTGCCCCCCCACCAATCAGCTGCCTGATGTAGAATAAAATTCCCTGGTGTCTAGTGGCCACCCCCCACTGATTACTGGCCCAATGTAAAATAAAATTCCCTGGTGTCCATTGGCCCTTCCACTGATCGCAGTTCCAATGTGAAAGAATGTATATTTTCCTCATATCTAGTGGACGCCCATCCCTATTTCCGATCCCCTGTAATAAATAAAAAGGTAGTCCATTCCCTGGTGTCTAGTTGACCCCCTCCCAATCACTGATCCCCTGTAATAAAAAAATGGTCATCCCCATTCCCCAATGTCTAGCGGACCTCCTCACCAGGTAGTGCCTTGCCCACCCCACTCCCCACCCTGAGCAGATGGCTGATACAACCTTCTGCTCTCTGCCATGGATGGCCGCTGACTAAGCTGTCAATGAATGAGCACATTCTTGTACAAGCATGTGTTCATTCATGGACTGCTCACTTCATTCATTCAGCTGTCTTGGTGGCCAGCCATGGTGCAGACAAGAGCAGAGGTCTGTTCCAGTTGCCGGAGGGAGGTTGAGGTGGGGGGAATGGTGTGGTGGGGCACTAAAGTGGTCCACCATACCATTCACTCATCTCGACCCCCACAGGTGACTAGTACAGCACTCCACTCTTGTCTCTGACACCGACAGAGCTGTCACTAAAATGAGCATAAGCTGGCCTGTCAATGAATGAGTGTGTACTTGTACAAGAACACGCTCATTCATTGACAGCTCAGACAGTGGCTGGCCATGGTGGAGAGTGAATGGCTGTGCCAGTTGCTGGCTTGGGGTCAGGGTGGGTGGTGGCGGGGTGGAGCACTACCTGCCTGAGTTGGGGGACTGCTAGAAACCAGGGAATGGGGACCACCATATTTTTATTAAAGGAGATCAGGGATAGGGAGTGGTGTCTGCTAGACACCAGGGAAGTATACATTTATTTCACATTGGGCTGGTGATCAGTGGGGGGCACTAGAGAACAGAGAATTTTATGTTTCATCAGGCCAGTGATCAGCAGGGGGGGGCACTAGAAACCAATGAAATTTCTGTTACATTGGGCCGGTGATTAGTGGGAGGGGGGCCACTTGACACCAAGGAATTTTATGTTACATCAGGCCAGTGACTGGTAGGGGTGGGACCTCTAGAAACCAGGGAATTTTATTCTACATTGAGCAGACAATCTTCATGGGGGTAGCACTAGATACCTAGGAATGCTATTCTACATTGGGCCAGCAATTACAGTGGCATGCTGACTGAACAAAGAAACTTCTACAGTGAAGACCATTACAGTGACAGAAATTGACAGAAACCAACAGGTCACTGTAATGGTCCCAGCAGACGGCACTGCATCTCCTGGTGTTTTGCCCTCTCCCTGAGACAACTGCAACTCAGAGTTGGGTATATAAATATCAGTGGATGTGAGGGGCAGAACCCCCCAAACAAAACACACTGGCATATTGACAGCACAAAGCCAACACTCGGCATTGTGTCTGTTGATGTTCTGGATATCAGTGACTTTGGTGTCGCTGTGGCATGGGTAAACCATCATGGTGGGGAGGGAGCCACTAGACACCAGGGAATTTTATTCTACATTGGGACAGTGATTGGCTGGGGTGGAGACTTCTAGACACCAGGAAACTGCATTTTATGCTGGGCCAGTGATTGGGAAGGAGAGGGGACAAACAGACACCAGTTAAAGTTAGGGCTGGGGGACCACTAGACACCAGGGAATAATCAACATTAGGCAGTGATCAGCAGGAAGGAATTCCTCATTTGTAACTTCACCTTGCTGTTGTTTTCTTTAAGGGCATTTTGCACTTAAAAAACTCCAAAGCAAGGCAAAGTTACAAATGGTGAATTTCCTATTAAACAGGAAAACTTCACAAAATGATCTGCTAAGGCAGATTTGGTGACGTCACTGGAAATTCGCCAGCGAATTTAAACGTTGTTGCATCTCTACAATTAAAACATTGTTATCTGCTGATGTGACAGCACACAGTGGATAATTGTGAGTTTGGTAACATGTCAATCATCTGTTACTCACTGAATGATTGTATCAGAGTGGTTACCTGGATTTCTCCGAAACTGAAAATAGTAGCTAATGGTGTCCACTATGCAATATTTAAGGGATATACGAGGTGGGGCTGTCATATATGTGATTTATTTTTATGAGTGCCCAGTGACGTCAGGTAACCTCATGAGTGGTGGAGCATAGTGGTACCATGAGTGGTTTCTTCGAGGTCACTGGGAATAAGTGAAAATAAATCATGTATATGACAACCTCCTCCCATCGCACATTCGATTTATGCAATTGGGGTCTAATTTTAATGCGCTGTTGTTATTTATAATTTGTTTAAGTTGTTTTACTCATTTTTCATGAATAGGTGGGATTTTTTTTGTGAACCTCCTCAGGTTAGGGCTGGTTGCTGGGGTCGCAAGCATCATCACTATGGACCCAAAGTAGCAGTGTCCAGAATGATATTTCTATTTATTTTGGTTTTGGCTTGTGGGAGGGTCAAAGAGTTTTGGAAACATGGTGTCTTATTTAGGGAGGATTGAGGAGAGCTGCTGTAGTGATACTGGTTTTCTGTTTTGGTTGATTTTCTTGTTTCTGTTTAAATTTTTTTAATTGTAAATTATTTATCCAGTTGTTCCTGCCATATCTGGTTGATCCTGCTTTCACTAACAGCAGAGAGGAGAAGCAAGCTTATGGGGAAACTGGAGGAGCAACCCTGAGAAAAGCAGGGCGGTCACAGAGCCGACAGCGTTTTTGTTTTTGAGAGGTCAGAGGCTGGCTGTCAGTTCTAATAGTAGCATTTTCTGTGTTATTTTAAAAACAATATATATTTTTTTGCTGGTATTTTTCTCCCTCTGGTCTGAGTCGGCCTTCCTCCTGCTGTCCACCCAGCCCTGTCCCCCAACCTTCAGGCACCTACCTTAACTCTCATGGGTTATCCTTCATGGCAGGGTGGTGGGGAGCCCCCAACTCAACCCACCAGGACTGAATCCAGTGTCGGGAGCTGCCTTCTCAGGGGCAGTGCCTGAAGTGGATGGCCATCATGCCGCTGTACCCAGACCACTGTTTCCACTTTCTGCAGAGGGAAGCATGCAAGCCAACAAAGGCCAAGCCACGCATGCATCCTCATGCAGCACGCCGGTCAGCTGGTCTGCCTCTGTGTCCCACTGTACAGGACCTGGAGTGCAAACACCTAGCCTCCACTAGGTGTCACGCAGGTGCCAGTCTCTGTTACCCACCTCCGCCTGGAGAGGAGAGCTGTCCTTCAGATTCTCAATCTCTCCCACCCCAGCCAACCCCCAGTGACCTGCTCACACTGCGAACATGGGTCTCCAGTGTGGCAGGAGGTAAGGCATTGCTGCCTCACCCCTCCATGCCACAGAACCAGCTAAAATGGTGATATTTTAATATTTGGTTGATCCTGCATTTTACCATGGGCAGGAGTAGTGTGTGAGCATCAGGCTGGTGCTGGGGATCGAATGAATGGTATTTCATTAGAGTAGGACTAGTGAGCAAGCATCAGGTTGGTGCCAGGATCACGTCATTATGTAATCATTGTTCGGGAATGAGCAGCTCAGCTTCAGAGGATCACAATTTTTTTTTGGAGACAGGACTTTTGAACATAATAAACAAAATCCTGGAATGGGGAGCATTTTGTTTCCCTTTGGTGTGTGTGCCGGCGTGGGGTGGTGCAAGAGGTGTGTGTGCCAGAAATGAAACAGTCTGAAGGTGGTGAGCTATGGGATTGGCTGCAGCAAGGAGGAAGAGGGAAAAAAAACAAGGTTCTGATGTTAAAAGGGAAAACAGTTTTCTGAAGTAAGTGTACTCATTGAAGTGATGTCTTGTTTATGTTGCCAATATGTAAACAGATACAGAGGGAGTTGCTAAGGGGACGAGTTTGGGGGGAAGGGGTTAGAAAGAAAATAAAAGTAATTGTAAGTAGTGCTGGCAGCAGGGGGTGATGATTGATGGCAGGGTGTTAAATAAACAGTGGTTGATTGACATTAGGGTGTTAAATAAATGTTAGAACCACCATTTATTTAATACCAGTGAGAATAAATGAATTTATTTAACTGTTTATCCATCCACACATATTGCATAAATACATGTTTTAACATGCTCACATTCATTTTGTATATTTCCTTGAAGCTTCAGCATCTCTTTTCTGACCAGATCATTGCTGAATTAGCCTTTTATTTTGAAATGAAATCAACTGTAAAAGAAGCTGAAGTGTCTTACTGTTGCAATTTCTCTCTTTCTCTCTCTGCAGTTCCACATTACACAGCTTGTCTTATGTTACAGCCAATTTCAGTGCAAACAGATAAGCTGTGAGAATTATTTTGTTTCATTTAATCAGGAGGAAAAGAGTTTTAACTCTTTAATAAAAGATGCCTGTGTAAGAAGATCAAGCAAGAGGGTTTGATGACAAGGATGACTAAGGGTATGTGGGATCTGCAACCAATCATTGTACCATCAGCATAGCAACTCATGAAACATAATCCTTGATACCTACCGATCCGAGTAAAGTGTCACTTTCTAAACTGAGAGATATTTTGCTCTGATTGGCTGAGCCAAAAACTTATGAATATGAGAAATACATTAAGGTGTACTGTAGCTACCAGGGTGCAGGGTTACATTTTATTTTAAGTGTCTGTTTCAATGTAACTAATTATTCTTTTTTATGCAACAGGGTAATTACAATGTGGTTAAATGTTTGTTGCATGCAACTACATTGCAATTGCAATGCAGTTACCATGTAGTTAACTGATACTTAAAGTGTAACCGGGTGCAGAATATGATGCAGGTGAATTCCTGTGTGATTTGAAGAACTCGGTCAATGCAACATGTTATATAGGAACATAGTAACATGCAGGGTGACGGCAGAAAAGGACCACCTGGCCCATCCAGTCTGCCTATTTTTTCTGCCTAATATAAAGCTGCAGACCTTACATGGTCTCCAGGCTCTATCCTTCTGCCCCCTCTCCTCCCAACAGTGTCTCCAGCCCCTGTTTATACTCCAGTTTACCTTCCCTACCAGTTTTTATGATACTCATGTGTCTATACCATGCTTTCTTAAATCCTGTTACCTCTTTAGCCTCTACCACTTCCACTGGAAGGCTGTTCTAGGGGTCTACTACCCTTTTCATAAAGAAATACTTTCTCTTGTTCTCTTTGATCATTCCCCCTCCAACTTCATATTGTGACCTCTAGTCTTTGGACATCTTTTTCTTTAAAATATCTTCCCTTCCTGTACCTTGTTTATTCCCGTTAGGCATTTGAAAGTCTCAATCATGTCTCCTCTCCTTCTCTTGATCCCCAAGGAGTACATCTCTAGATCCAATAGCCTTCCCTCATAGGGCTTCTGATGTAGGCCCCACACTATTTTGGCCACCCTGCTTTGTACCCTCTCCATCCTGTCTATATCCTTTATGTAGATGAGGCCTCCAAAACTGTACACTGTACTCGAGGTGAGGCTTCACTAGTGATTTATACAGAGTCAGTAGCACCTCCCTCAGCTGACTGGTTATACACTCTCTATACAACCCAACATATGAGTTGCCTTTCCCATTGCCTTATCGCATTGTTTTTCAAGTTCAAGTTTATTGTGAAGGGATAGTATCCATTGAGCAGCTCATTTGCAAGGAAGTCCCTTGTACAAATCAGCATGAAGGAATACAAATCAACAAAGTGTAGAGCATAACATAGTGTGATCATATAAAGACAAATGCAAGGTAACAAGTGGTACAGATACAAGGATATGATACGACAATTACAGGATATATAATATGTAAAATAAATATATTTACAAAGAATGCATTCACAGGGGCACAGCATATGATGAAGGGTGCACACATTTCAATCACATGGATGTGGATAGCACCAAATAATCATTAAAATATATATAACACTGGTCGGGGAGGGAGTCCCCACCTTTTTACAGGCCTGGGGGGAAATATTCATAGATAGATCAGACAATACATGGTCAGCTCGAAACAGTATAAAGGATAGCTCCAAGGGGAGGAGAGGCAGATAAAAAAAAGGTTAGAAGCAATGAAATGAAAGTTTAAAGGCAGTCAAAATTCTCATTAGTGTAACTTTCAATTTGTTTTTCTAAAGCATTCAATGTGATCAGGCTGTGAAGTTTTAACATAGTTTGAAGCTTATTCCATGATGAGAGTAGTGCATAGCTGATAGCAGCTTTACCATAATGAGTACATACTTTTGGTATCTCTAGGGAGATGTAGTCACACTTCCATAAGGCATAAAGGCTATGCATATGTTGAAGTCAAGCAATGATGTAAATAGGCAGTTTATTTCATAGGGTTTTGTATGTCCATATGTAGATGTGTGCTAGTCTCCTATTTGCCAGTGAGGTCCAGTTCACCTCCTTGTAAGTATGCAGTGATGGGATCTGGCTGGGGCATTAGTAATAAAGTGGATGGCACAATGGTATAGGACATCCAGTTTGCTTAAATAAAAAGAAGTGCAGTTGTTATATAGGATGCCCACATAATCTAGTAATGGCAAAAATGTGGTTTGAACTAGTGTCAAGCTAGTGGTCCTCGAGAATAATCTTTTGTTCCTGAACAAGAAACCTAGTCTCACTCTCAGTTTTTTTATTAAGGCTTCAATATTTATGTGGAACAAAAGAGAGACATGAATCAAGGAAGAAGCCCAGATATTTGAACTGGTTTCCTACTTCAACAACATCACCAAAGAGGGTAGTGATAGGTGACTGGGGACAGAGGTTATGTGGGACATTAAATAAGTTGGGTGGATAGAAAAACAACTTTTGTTTTCTTTGCATTGAGGAGGAGTTTGGTCTGAATTAAATTATTCTGGAGCTGAGAGAAGTTGGCCAGGAGGGTAGTGCAGACTTGGGTGAATGATGGTTTAAAGCTATACATGACTGTGCCATCTGCAAAGAGGTGAATTTTTGGAGTGAGTAATGTTATTGATAATGTTATTAACGTATATCAAGAAAAGTAAAGGGTCCAAAATAGACTCTTTTGGAACCCCTCTTGTTATTGGCAGTAGTGAAGCGAAGGTCCCAGTGGCCTTGATTTGTTGTCTTTCCCCAAGGTAGCTGGAGAACCATTTTATTGTTGATCTATCAAGTCCAAGGTCAGTGAGGTTGCCTAGAAGGAGGCCATGGTCAACTGTGTCGGACGCCTTGCTAAGATCGAAGAACACAGCCCCGGTAACCAATTTACTATCAGCAGCCACTAACAAGTCATTTGTTACTTTTGCCAAGGCAGATGTGGTACTATGATGTTGTCTGAAGCCAGACTGTAGAGGGTTGACTATCTTGTGTGATCTTAATTACTCCCATACCTGCTAACTAGCCAGTTTTTCCAAGAGCTTCGATAGAACTGGTAGGATCGAAATTGGTTTATAATTGTTCAAGTTGTAGGGGTCACCAGATTTAAAAAGGGGCAGACTATGTGCAATTTTTCAATTGGGGGTACAGTGCCCTCAGTTAATGACAAATTAAAAAGATGGGTGATGGGGGCTGCTAGATCATGGCAGTCAATCTTTAGGAAGAAAGGGGCAAGATTATCTGCTCCAGCACTCTTTTTTGTGTCAAGCTTAAGTAATAGATCTTCCACTTGTTTGTAAGAGATGGTAGAGAAGGAGAAAGAGCAGAACTAGTGACGTTCGGGTCATCTGATATGATAACCCCCAGGTCCCTCTCCTACCCTGTTATTGTGACTACTCCCCCCCCCCAGTTCATACATTCCCTGTGGGTTTTTGTGCTCTAAGAGCATGATTTTGCACTTTTTTGCATTGAATCTCAATTACCAAGTTCTTGACTAGGCCTTCAACTTCTACAGGTACTCCTTCATCCTTTTCACACACACCCCCCCCGTTGTGTCAACCCAATTGCAGATTTTTGTGTTGTCCGCAAACAGAATAGTCCTTGCACTACCCTATAGATCACCTGAGCACAGGACATATAACACAGCACACCATGGTCTGGTCATCACATTCTTATCCTCTACCTTGGAGATCTGAGTCAGTTTTACAGTGTGTCATTTGCTGTGGGATTAGAACCTGACCTACTATAGTCTGCCTCACTGGTAGTCTATAGCTCTGACCATTAGGTCACACTGTCATAACAGTAGCACCCTGTAGGATATACTTGTACCTCAAGCTCCACTCCTCCATGTTCTGGAAGGACTAAGACACAGTCAAGTACAGCCATCTACTGGTGGATGTAACATAAAACACTGTTCCAGCTGCTGGTGTATACAATGATAAACTGTACCTAACATAATAATATTAATAATAAACTGTATTAATACTGATCAATTCACGAGTATCAAAGCACTTTACAAACAATATCACAAGTAAAATAAGAAGCCATAAATAGTTAAAATTCAGGTAAAAACAGCTAAAATCCACCATGTCCAAATTAGAGAAAAGCAAGACTAAATAAATAGGATTTCAGTATGGTTTTAAAGCTCTCCACCATCAGGCACTCCTGAACCTGATGAAGTAGAGAATTCCACAGGATAGGTGCTACATAAGTAAAAATGCAAGCACCAGATGTCTTCAACTGAACCCTGGGAATCTCTAGCAATCCCTTGTCAGTGGAGCAGAGTAGTCAGAAGAGGCAATAGCAGTGCAGAAGCTCTTGCAGATAATATGCTCCCTGTCTGTGTAGGGCTTTATATGTCAGCAAGTTGACCTTGAAGGTGATCCTCCACTAAACTGGCAGCCAATGTAGCTCATGCAGCACAGGCATAATATGGCTAGATCAAGAGGGTCCAGTTAGTAAACTGGCTGCCGCATTCTGCACTAGCTGCAGCCAGTGGATGTTGACCCCTGGCAACCCTTGGGACAGGGAGTTAGAGTTGTCCAGGTGAGAGGTCACAAAAGTGTGGACCAATGTCAGTAAGTCATCAGGCAGAACCAGGTGTTTAATCTGGCTGATATTCCTCAGATGGCAAAATGAGGTCTTGACAATGGATGACACCTGAGATTTCAGGGTCAGCCTCTCATCAAGAATAATGCCCAGACTCCAAGCCCATTCAGGGGTCCTCAGCTGGCAACCTCCTAGCACAATACCAGTTGCCTGTCCTGCTGAAGACCCCTCTATTTGATAACCCGGGTCCACATCCAGCACCTCATTCCTGTCTGAATTCAGCTTTAACCAGTTGGCAGTCATCCAGTCTTGGATCTTGGATGGGCAGTTGCTAAATACCGAGACTGCTGTAGCCTGGTTGGGTACAAAGGGCATGTACAGCTGAGTGTCATCTACATAGCAGTGAAAACTTAGCCCATATTGCCTTACAATGTCCCCCAGTGGCAACATGTACACTGTGAACAACATGGGAGATAGCACAGAGCCCTGTGGTACCTTACATGGCAGGGAGAATGTGTCAGAGAAATAAATCCCTGACACTACTCTCTGAAACCTGCCAGTGAGGAAAGATTGAAACCATCTGAGGACTGTACTCGACAGTCCACAGATCAGCTGCAGGCACTCTAGCAATATCCCATGGTCCACTGTGTCAAATGCTGTGGAGAGATCAAGGAGGACCAAGATGAAATAGCTTCTCCAATCTCTCACTATAAGGAAGTCATTAAGCACTTGAACAAGGGCAGTCTCAGTACTATGTCTCTTCTTAAATCTTGATTGGAAGGCAACATAGATGTCATGGATGGCAAGATGATCCTTAAGCTGAAGCATGACCACCTTCTCAATAACCTTCCCTGCAAAGCGAAGATTAGAGACCGACCTGTAGTTAGTGAGACAGTCTGGGTCAAGAAAAGATTTCTTGAGGAGCAGAATCACTGTTGCCTTCTTCAGTGAGTCAGGAAACTGTCCAGTCTGTAACAAACACCAGACAATCTCAGCTAGGACCAGGCTGATGACCTCCACACATCCCACAAGGACACGGGTTGGGCCCAGATCCAAACCACAGCAGGTCAGCCACATATTCTGAATGACCATCATGACATCCAAAATCACCACCTGATCAAAAGCTGACCAACTAGCCCAAGGTGTTGAGACCCCCCGTTCGATCACCGCCACTCCCATTAGAGTGGGCTGAACTGATCTCTGACCTGATGTCAGCAATCTTATCAGCAAAGAAGTGAGCAAACTCATCACATTTCTCCTGTGACAAAGCACTCTGTAACTGCAGACAAGCTGGACTGCACAGTCTGTCCACAATTCTGAAGAGCTGGGACTGTCAATTCTGTGCAGCAGAAATCTTACCAGATAGGAACTCTGCCTTCTTATGGAAGATCACCAATTGATAGTCTACATAATGTGCCATCAATCTAAGCTTGTGAGTATCAAGGCCAGATTTCTGAAGTGATGCTCCAACCTTCACCCAGCCTTCCTCATCTCCCTCTAGGCTCCATAAAACCATGGGGACTGGGGAAGAATGGGGAGAGGGCAAACATGGACTGGAGCAATGGAATCCAGAGCCACTACCATGGCCTTGTTATAGACCTGCAGTAGGTTCTCTGGGTCTGAGCTTGCACTTGGAAAGCCCAATAGGTCTAGGACCACCATCAGGCCTTCTGGAGACAAACCTCATAATGGGCGGTACTGGACCATCTCCAAATGGCCATCCTATGAGGGCATGACTGGATATTGAACCTAACAGTGCAATGCTCAGACCATCTAACCATTTCCACCACCAGGTCAGTGCTCTCCATACCCAGTAGGAAGTCCAGGTTCAGTGAGTGAGTTTAGTAAGATTAAGGAGCAGTTTAGAGGGAAGAGGACTGTGGTTGTGAAGCAAGGATTTAAAGTGTTTATGGAGGATAAGGGCTTGTGGATATGGGCAGGCTAGTGCTTCAAACTGTTTTAGGGGAGTAGTGCTGTAGAAAGCTGTACCACTAAGTCTTGGGGCCTTGGGTAATCAAGTTTGTGGCCAGAAGGTGGTAGATGATGGATCCAGGGAAGTGAGTGAAGGGGGACCATTCAGTAAATAGTGAAGGGGGACCAGTCAGTAAATACTACAGGTGATGATGAATGGGTACCAGGGCAGTAAAGGTGTGGTGGGGGAGGTGGGGGGCAGCCAGGTTTTGGGGATGGAATTTGTCCTAGGAGGATAGTGAGATGCAATGGATGTGGAGCAGCGGTGCATATGTACACTCTGTGGAGAACAGGGGTATGCCCTATTTGTGTGAGGGTGTTGCACCTCAAAAATGAAATCTGGAAGTTGAAGAGGGAGGTGGAGAGACTAGTCATGGGAGTGGGACACGGGTGGGGACATGGTATAGATTTTGCAAATCTTGGGGGAGGGGATGAGAGGTAAACTGTGAGGCAACGTGGAGGAAAGAAGAGGGAGGGAAACAATATGAACTGCTGAAATACAAGGGAGGGCAGAAGGAGTGCAAGAATAGTGGGGAGGGGACAGGAGATGTCAGAAAGTACCCAGGAAGGGGTCTGAGAAATGGGGGTGTTCCAATGGGAGTAGCTGAAGTCAGCCATGGCAAGGACATGATGCAAAATGTCACAGTAAGTGTGGGTGTAGCTACAGTAAAAAACAGGTATATCCCACTACAAAATACTAAGGACTCAGAGGATCAGGTGGTGGCAGAGGAAATCATCACAGTGAGAAGTGGGCTAGGGAGAGGGGGGAGACAGCAGTGGGGGTTGCAAAATTCCAAGAGGATCACTGGAGGAAGGATGAGATTAGCTAGGGAGACTGGAGGGGAGAGGAGACGGGGCTAACAGATTCCCAAGGGAAGTAGTTAGGAGTGGGGAAGAGGAAAATCAGTGCAGGCTGGATGAACTAATTGTGATAGACAAAATGGGGGGAATTGGAATAGGGGAAAGGGGATCTTTTGTGGAGGGTAAGAAAGTTGGCAGGAAGGGTGAAATCCAAGGATTAGAGAAATCCAAGGATTAGAGGAAGATGTAGTTGCGTGGAGGAAATGGGGGGCCCTGAGGGGGGAGATTGAAGTTGGCAGCAAGGGGACAAGCTAGGCTCCCCAGACAAGAAGGCGGTAGATGGTGCAGGGGTAACACATGGTCAAGTGGGTACTGAAGGGGATGGGGACTTGGCTACTGGGGGGAAGGCAAAGATATCAATCAAGGAGCAGATAGCTGGCAGTAGTATACATTGTACAATAACAGTGGAAAGCAGGGTCCTATTATTGGGGGACTCCATTATCAAGGGAATCAAATGGAGGGCAAATTGTGAGGGGAGAAGGAATGCTATTAGGATAGACTGTATGCCAGTAATGATGGCGCTCAGCGTCATGCGCCTAGTGCACTCTCTAGTGAGGAAGCATTAAGGAGTGCCATACATTGTGGTGCACATAGACACCAATGATCTAGAGGGGAATAGTGTGATGGAAGTGCAAGCTAGGTACATGGAGTTGGCTAGAATCTGTACAACAGAGGGTACTACTGTCTCCTTTTCTGAAGTCTTACCAGTGCTGAAAGGTACTTTGGAAAGGAAGCAGAATATTTGTGAATTTAATAATTGGTTGAGGGAATCATATCCAGCAATGGGGTATGGATTGGTGGTGGACTCTGGAACCACTTGGGAAAATAAAGAATTGTTTGTTAGGGACAGGCTACACCTGAGTAAGTAGAGTAAGGATGTCCTGAAGAATAAATTGGAGGACTTTATACATACTAGGTGGGATTCAAACTTGTGGGGGGGGCTCATAACTATGGTGCGGACAGTTAAGTACAGCACAGGAGGGCAACGGCCTCTCCCTCCCAATAGGAGTATCAGTGGAGAAGCTAGACCCAAGCTGGGTCAGGGGTAAGGGGTTAGGAAGGATAGAGATGGATAGTGGAAAGGGTTGGAGGGTAGCCGTGATTAATGCAAGGGGTTTGGGAAATAAGATGCCTGAATTACACGCAATGTTGACTGAAATGGGATGGCTGTGGCAGCAGTCACAGAGACTTGGGCCACGCAGTACCACGAATGGGACCTAAAGCTCCCAATTTACACCAATTATAGGAGAGATAGGAACCAAGGCAAGGGTCTGGGGTAGCATTGTTCATTACGAAAGAGACTGAGTGTAGCATGGAGGAGGGTGTGGATGGGAATCTGGAAGTGATATGGGCAACCTTAAAGGATACTAAGAGTAGAAAGATTGACCTGGGGGTTGTCTACAGGCCCCCAACACAATCAGAGGACACAGACAAAGAGCTGGTGGACAACCTTAGGAAACATTGCAGCAGGGGAAGGGGCAGGACTGTGGTAGTGGGGGATTTTAACAAGTCAGGTGTAGATTGAAGTACTGTGACGTCAACATCTTCTACAGAGCAAAGGTTGCTGGATGTCTTCCTGGATTAATTTCTGGCTCAGTTTGTGGTGGAACCAACCAGAGAGGGAAGCATCATGGATTTGATACTTACAGATGGCAACCAGGTTAAGAACTTATTAGTGGAGGACCCACTGGTGGGGAATGACCGTTCCACACTGTGGTTAAACCTTGACCTGGGGAAGGTGTGGAATCTGACAAAGACCACTGTGGTGGACTTTAGGGGTGCAGACATTGAGGAGATGGCTGCTATCCTCCAGGAACATTTACGGAAAATCAGGCCGGAGATGTGCACGGAGACACAGTGGGAGATACTGAAGATGGGCCTTCTGGAGGCTACAAAAGCCTGCACAAAATCCCATCATAAGATGGGTAGGGCTATAAAATCTTGTTGGTGGACCAGGGTGGTGCATGAAGGGGCAAGGGAAAAAAGGATGGCCTTTAGAAGATACAAGTGCTCTCATAGGGAGGCAGACAGGGAGGAGTACCATATGATGCTCCAAGGAAGTCAGTAGGGTGGTAAGAGCAGCCAAGACAGCTAAGGAACTTTGGTTAGTACAAGGGAATAGACAGGGGGAGAAGGAATTTGATAGATTTCAGGGAGATAAGGAATGGTGGGGGGGCAGATAAATAGATTGAAAAAGGAAGGGGCTTGGCCAGAGGGGGAGGTAGAGCAGGCTGAAGTACTTAATAAGTATATCCGCTCAGTCTTTACAAGGGAAAGGGATGGACCATTTTCACAGGGGGGTGGCATGTCAGTGGCTGGGATTGAAGGGGTGCTCACAGATGGTGAGATGCAGGTAGGAAGGGTAATGGAGGCTCTCAAGTCCCTGAGGACTGATAAGGCCCCAGGTCCAGGTCCAGACGGAATCCACTCCAGGATTCTAAAAGAACTGATGGATCTCCTGGCTGCTACAATGATGGAACTATGGAACTATTCAATTCCTCTCTCCAATTAGGATGTGTTCCCCTGGACTGGAGAATGGCACATGTTGTGCCAGTCCACAAGAGCGGACCTTGGGATGAACCAGGAAATTACAGACCTGAGATCCATAGTGAGGAAACTGATGGAGACCATCTTGCAGGAAAGAATGATGGAGTTTCTGGATATCAATGGCTTTCAGGATGATAACCAACATGGGTTCTTCTGGGAGAGATCATGTCAAAAACACCTAGTCAAATTCTTCATCCTGGTGACAAGATCCCTGGATGGTGGCAGGCCAGTTGATGTTGTGTATCGGGACTTCAGCAAGGCCTTCGACTCGGTCCCACATGGAAGACTATTACGTAAGCTGAGAAACCTAGGGGTGGGAGAGAAAGTGGTGGGATGGATTGCAAACTGGCTTAGTAACCAGCAACAGTGTATGGTGGTGGTGGGGGGCCTCAACTCACAGAAGGATCATTAGTGGGGGTCCCACAGGGATCGGTGTTAGGCCCAATTCTGTTCAATGCTTTCATAGCAGATATCAAGGAAGGAGTCAGAAGTAAAATGAGCCTGTTTGCTGATGATTCCAAACTAGGGGCGGTGGTGGACAGTGAGGAGGGGAGGAGGAGGGGACTCCAAGAAGACTTAGCAAGGCATGATAGGTGGGCAAACAATTGACATCTGGGGTTTAACACTCGGAAGTGTAATGTACTCCATTTGGGTTTTAGGAACCCTGGGTATAGCAATCATTTGGGTGGAGATGATATTCAAGGAGGAAAAGGATCTTGGAGTGCTAATTGACACCAGAATGAACAACTCAGAACAGCACAGGAGAGCAGCAGCAAAGGCAAATAAAATGCTTGGGTATATTGATAGTGGGATAACAACAAGGAGAAGGGAGGTTATACTTCCCCTGTACAATTCCTTGGTGAGACTTCATCTGAAATACTGCATGCAGTTCTGGTGCCCTCAATTTGTGTGATTTCTATACCAGACCCTTATTATGGATTTGTAGTGGGTAATGACACCACAGAGTAACACAGTTACAGTGTATAATCATTTTATTAACAGCTATACCAAAACAAGAAAAAGGCATACATACAATCACTGGGCGCAAAGGACAGCCCCCTAATCTGCAGTATCAGGCTCTGCTCAACTGAGACCCCAAACTGATCTTATATTTAAACAGTATTTCTTGACTAAGTCTATTGTTTCACCTTCAGTTATCTACACAAAAAATAAGCACTTTCCCAGTACATCTTCTGCTTGGTGGCTGTTACCTAACCTTGAGAAGCCTCAGAACTTGGCACAAACAACTGTCTTAGCAATTTGTACTACAAGCAAAACTAACACTTCTAAAAACTGGTACATTTTCATGAAGCATCCGTAATAACTAACAATGTAGCAGCAATGCAGCATGTACATAAATGGTAATTCAGCAATTCTAAAAGGCATTTAGCACTAGTAAACTAATAACACTAACAATGGATTTCACTAAAACCTAACTTATAGTAGCAAATGTATTTCCATTACTAGTAATATACATATAGGGAATGCATGTATGACAATGTGTATATATGACAGATCACAACTGTATGCTAACAGACCCCATTTGATATCTTTGAAAAGTGATATCACAACAAAATAATGATCTGTCATGTTATGTAGCCTGCAGCACATGAGAATATGTCAAGGCCATAAGTTCGCTAAAATGTCGTGTCAGGAGACACCTGAGACAATATAGCATAGTAGATACAATAAGTACTAAAATAACTTGTAACATGATTAATAGCTTGAAAGTAATCTTGATCAGTTAATTTGAAATTTACAAATCAAAATCACCTTCATGTAATACAGTATACAATTACTGTGCTTGGTTCATGCTATTCATGATTGTAATCAAACATTCATCTTTATGGTTCAATAGAAGCTATATATGTAGGGTGAGTGTAGCGATATGCACATTGAATGTTGGAATGTAGTTTATGACATAAATTTTATGACTAAGTTTATGGAGACGCTATTGTTCAGCATTTAGTGGTACTGATTATGTAACTGTTTGACCAATGACAGTGTGAGCAGAGGGAGTGAAGCAGAAGTTTGGGACAGTTATTAGGCATGTTAATTCCCCATAAGTAAATGATTCATGATAAGCGACTATGCAATACTGACCATCTATGTTGTAGATTACCTTTGCCATGGGAGGTGCCATTTTGTGAGACATACTGGGCAAGTAATGTTTTGTGTAATAATGACACTGATATTCTGGCAGAGATCCCCATCAAGCCCTTAGACAGGTGAAACCATATAAAAACCTCACAGGGACATACATACCTGTATCCCTTCACTGAGAAACAGTCTGTGTGTGGTACCTGCCATATTGCTGGAGTGGGGTTAGCTATCACTAAGGAAGGTGTGTCCACCCTCTCCTTAGAAATGTCTCCCTCTAGGTAGCTTATTGAATGGACCATGGCTGGTTTGTCAAAAACAGCTTCAGCTGGGTCAAACAGGGGTAAGAAGACAGTAAATGATATGTACAAGGTATCCTGAATATAACAGGCTGCACTGGTGTAACACTTGCTCTGCTAAGGGTACACATTAACATACCCTAACTTTCTAACTGTCACAAATGAAAATGTCTGAACAGCTTTTAAGCATCCTGAATGGCTGTCCTGTGTATTGGTAACACAGGTTGGACAATGCCATTTGGTCAAGTAGTTATTTAAAATGAGGTAAGGAAGAACCCTGTTTCCACAACTCTAATCAAATTACAAATCATTGTGAGAACATAGTTCCCATAGGTTATGCATAATACTTCTTTACTTATGTGTTTGTATCAGGCCTTTACATTATTTGCTGCAATTAACTCAATGATCTTAATGTGTGTTTCATTAAACAATCTTGTTATGTCATACATATTGTAAACAGGGTATTTGTCCTCACTGGACAAACCCTGAAGTCCCTGTGGTGCAGAATTTAAAACAGACTCAATAGATTGGTGTTAAGAATAACTGACATGTTTCTTGATGGTTTCCAGGTCTTCTCAGAACCAGACCAACATTCCAGACCCAAACAATCCAAGATATACCCTATCTTTCCATCCAGGCTTTGCAGCAATCTGGAAAAGAAGGAATTATCCTGCCGGGCAACTTCTTGGCCTGTTGTGGGATCTTGAGCTTTGGCCTGATGAGTGGCAATCACATCAAAAAGTAAAGAAATATAAAACAATGATACTTTTGTTCCAACATAAGGCCCATATTACATCATGTCCCAATGTAAAAGCAAATTCACAGATTAAAAACAATATGTTTATCCAAAAACTGTACATTATTCAATAAAGTCCCCAAAGCAGAAGAAGCAGTCAAACAACTAAGTGATCTGGTCCCACTTCAGGGCACAGTTCAGTCATTGCCTCCCTACCACCAAAGGATGAAAAAATACTACTGGGGGATTTCAACATAAATTGGCTGGCCAAAACAGCCGCCCCATGCATCAACGAGGTGTCAGCCCTCGATCTCACTCAGGTCATCAAAACCCATACCCTGCTACACACCCACATGGGGTCATCCTCCCTACTAGACCTAGTTTTCACAAACTGCCCCCACAAAATAACCAGCTCCCAAGTCCTCCCCAACACCCTAAGTGACCACTCTCCAGTTCTCTGCAACTGGTCTGGTACCCCAAACCTCGCCTAAAATTATTGCAAAACACAAACTAGGGCCTGGTAAACTAGCCATACTCAAGGCCCACCTCAGAGAATGGGACTGGACACCCCTAACTAACACCCTTGACCTGGACCATGCCCTTGAACTATTTACCAACACCTTTAATGCAGCCTGTGACAAGTTCGGCCCCTCACCAAAACAATGACCAAAGGGAATCATGCACCATGGTTCTCAGACCACCTCCAAGGTCTACTTCATCAGCATGATGTACTATGGCACCTTTCCAATGAGACCCAATGGCCTCTGGACAGGCAACATTATTGGGAGTCCTGAAACAAGTGCACCTGGGCCATATGCACCGCCAAAGCAAATTATTACAAAGCCACCTTAACCTCCACCCTGAGCTCTGGTCTCAAGTTCTGGGAAAACATTAAGGAACTCTTTGGCAAAGCCCCAAAACTTCCACCTAACCAAATTCTAATAGATGGCTGCCTCTCCTCTGACCTCCTCAGAATAGCCTCGGCCCTTAACACTGCTTTCACTGATCTGTCCCATGTGCTGCCCCCTAATTTCTTCATTCCCCTGCCTGCCCATAATGCCCCACATCCTCCCCTTGCTCCACCCTTCTACCTGTGAGTCCTTACCCCAGAGACTGCCAAACCCTACCTAACCAAAGCTATTAGCCAAAATCACTATAGTCACAACTCCCTGGACCTCAGACTTCTCTGTCTCACCCTCCAGGAAGTCCTAGCCCCACTCACCCATATTCTAAACTGCTCCCTCTGTCAAGGGAAGTTCCCTAACCACTGGAAGTCAGCCTACATCACACCCATCCATAAAAGTGGTGACCGCACATCCACAAACAACTACTGCTCCATCTCTATCCTACACCCCGTCTAAGGCACTAGAATGCATAATCGCCGACCGACTTACTGACCACCTTAACAAATATAACCTTCTATCTGGACAGCAGCATGGTTTCCGTAAGGGCCACAGTACCACCACCACCCTCCTTGAATTTACCTTCCATGTCCACTCAGCCCTGGACCACGACCACCTCACAGGCGCCATCTTCGTGGACCTATCTGAGGCATTCGATACCGTAAACCATGCCCTCTTGCTTAACACCCTGGCTTTCATGGGTATCTCCAGTAACACCTAAACTGATTCACCAGCTATCTCTCCGATAGACTGCAGATAGTCAAGGTAGGCCCTGTCCTCTCCCCTCCCCCCTCCTCCCTATCCACTCCAGTGTCCCACAGGGCTCCATACTTGGCCCCCTACTTTTCAGCCTATACCTCAACTCCCTCCCAGCGTCATGCCCCAGAAATCTACTCCTATACACAGATGATGTGGTCTTGTTCGCCTCTGACCTGTCACCCCCCAAGCTCCACCAAACTCTCCAACACCGTTCAAGGAAGTCAAAAGACTGGCTCAGCTCACCCAACGCCTTATTATCAACTACAATAAGACAAAAGTCATGCTCTTCACCCACCCCCAGAACCCACTCAAGAACCTCTGCCCCCAATTCCTCACTGCCAATCAGACCCCATTAGAACAAGTAAGCAGCTTTAAATACTTAGGGATCGCTCTAGACCCTGCCCTCAGCTTTAATCAACATATCCTACACCTATCAACAGCCCTTAGCTCCAGACTAGGTGTACTATACTGGTACAAACACTGCCTCACCCCTGAAGCATTACAACTTACCATAAACTCCTCAATCCTCTCCCTGGTAGACTACGGCATCTTAATCTACAGTGCCACTCCATCCACCATCCTAAGCAGACTCTGACTCATTTTAAACAAAGCCTCCATCTCATCCTTGGATGTGATCGTTTTACACACTCCTGCTCCCTTTACAGCAGCACAAACTGGCTAAACCTAGAGAGCAGAATCAGGTACAACACCTGCCTTATGAGTCATGACCAAAAAGGTACTACTAGGCCTCACCCCACCTACCCTAAACCAAATCATCCGCCCAACTCCCCCAGTCAAAACAACCCACAGCTCAAACAAGCAGCTGCTAAGGGTACCCCGTGGCTGGACTTCCCATTTCCAGTGAACCTTCACTTACAGGGCCCCCTCCTGGACTAATGCCCTCCCAAGCCATATAACAAACAAATTAAGTCTTGGCCCTTATAAATCCAAGCTACGGAAATACCTTCATGCCTCTAGCCAATGTGACTGCCCTTGACACCAGATTGACATATGCAGCTATCAAACTAACTATGGTCGGACTCCCCGTACCAAATTGTAACTATGAAACCCTATAACTCTCAGCCTCTACAGAACCTCTGTAACTATTATGACTGTACTAAGAAATGAAACTTGCTGTTATTCAACAACTGCACAACTATGTAACCTCACTGACTGTTATTTGTAATTGTACTGTAATCTGTATTCCAAATTCTGTCCATGTATCCTTTTATGTATGACATGGAACCTTTGTAAATGAGTCGCTGACTCAAAGGTCTTTCTAAATATTTCAGTAAATAAATAAAATAAAATTGCAAGAGTCTGATGCAGAGGATGACATAATGCTGAGTGCCAGTAGTGGTAGTTTAAGGTTAAGGTTAGGGACAGATAAATGATGGGCCATCAGGGGAGAATCTGAATGATCCCAAAAATGATAATTTCATTACATGAGGGGGGACACATATGCCCAATCCTGAGACCAGGTGTGTGACAGCATGTTGACTTCCTGAGAGTGGTGCTCCCTGCATCTGGAGAAGAACCGTTTTACCTGTGTGTTGTCAGCCATCATCATGAGATCCATGTAGATGGAACCCCATGACTCCTGTATCAGCAGGAACAGGTTGGTGTGTAGGTGCCACTCCCCTGGGTGCACTTGTTGATGGCTGAGCCAATCCGCTCGGACATCAGGGAGTAGAGAAAGGACTGTCCCATTCTTCTCTCATGATGCAGCTGTCTGCCATCAGTGCAACCATTGGACTCATAGGCCAACACAGCCTGGGAGCCCATTTGGATGTGGTACGCTTCCTCAAGGCAGTAGAAGTGCTTTGCCCCAGGGTTAGGACCCTAATCGCCCCCTGGGACCTGACCTTAGTCTAGATTCCTTCAGCACCCTTCCTTCGAGCCCTTGCAGGAAGTAGACCTATATTGGGCAGACCTAAAAACCTGTTTCCTGGTGTCCGTTTGCTCCACTCAGAGGATTAGCGAGCTGGGGCACTGTCATGTAGGGAACCCCTACACCGTGTTCACTCCTCAAGGTGAACACTTACAGATGGTCCCAGCTTTTCAGCCAAAGGTCACATCCCTTTTCCATAGGGAGCAGCCCATTGAGTTGCCAACATTCTTGGATACATCACAAACAGGGGATATAAAGGTACCTCATCACCTGGATGTGGAGGGCACACTGGCCAAGTACCTATCTAGAACTCAACCTATACATACTGGTTGTGTAGTGACCAGAGCATAAGCAAGGCTGCAGTTGGTTTAATTGTCCCTTTCTCTCCCCCGCCCCCACAGTAAGCGCTGAGCAGGTAGGGTCACATTCACATCTCTCCAATGGGTGGTCAACCTTTTAGCATGATAAGGAACATAACATTGCCAACAGAGAGAAAGGCTACATCTCCTGTACTACCCCGTCAGAGGCCGCTATGGTGAGGTGCCCCAAATGAAAGGGAAGATGGAGGAGCAGGAAGCGCAATCGTGGGGTGAAAGAGGACCCAATCAGGTAGGCTGCTGAGGTACGGGCTAGCCTGAGGAATCTCCCCCAAGAACAAGGTCGATATTGCTCCACCACAGCCTAGCAGTCTTCGCTTGAGAGGGGAGTGGGTACTGGCCAGTTATTAAACAGTTTTTCCCCCTAAACACATTGCATTGAGGAGCATAAGCTGTTGTCCTTAATAGGACCCCTGTGCTCTGAGTGAGCTAAACAATTCCCCTCTACAGATGGCATGCATGAAGGCCTCAAGGCCTGAACTCAAGGTTGGAGGCTCTCCTCCCCCCTTCCTCATGTAGGAGTCACTGCCAGGACAAGAATGAACTCCCTGGTGAGGAGAAGTCTTCTCACCTCTATCCCTCACTTCCCTGCTGTCTTTTACTGCAAACAGACAGAAGTAGTCATTGTACTTAGGGCTGGATGGCCATTGCAGAAAGATAGAGAGGGAGAGAGAGAGAGAGAGAGAAGCGAGGAGTCTGGGCACAGGGGCAGGGCCAATCCCCATCAGCCGCATGCCCAAGGAAGGAGGTCACCAGAGGAGAGCAGCTGCATCATGCAAAACACATGGCACAGAAGACAATGACTGCCATGGCTAGCAGGAGAGCTAAAAGGCCTAAACATGCCACTACCACCTCGGGGGATGAGACCACGCTGCTTGTTGGCATGTTCCGCTGGCCTACTTTGGCCGCCCATGCTACTTATCAAGCAGCCAACGTAGCATCAAGCAAAAAGATTCAAATAGATGCATGCAGAGATCTCCGCTACCCCAAAATGCTAGATTGAACAGAAGATAGTGAATAACAACAATCTGTATTCTCAGGGCTGCGGGCGACAGGCATAGGCAGGCCTGTTCCTTGCTGGGCCCCATGAGACAAAAACTTAATCAACAGCAGAATATGAAGAGCTCAGAAAGACCATGAATACATTAAATAAATACAGGGCAGCACAATCTGCTCTGAAACCAGACTCACATTCTCTGCCCTTTCAGCAG
Organism: Neoceratodus forsteri; assembly: GCA_016271365.2. Taxonomy (NCBI): domain Eukaryota; kingdom Metazoa; phylum Chordata; order Ceratodontiformes; family Ceratodontidae; genus Neoceratodus; species Neoceratodus forsteri. Next base: position 1,206,958,328 of record CM057453.1, on the reverse strand, counting down.
CAACGATTTAGAAATTAACCAGTTGATACTGTGATGCTCTAGATTGCCACAATGGCACACAAAAACATGTTTGCAAAGGATCTAACATTTCAGATATTCAGAACTCAATATACGCAGGCTCAGAAATAAATTAACAGCTAAAAAAAAACATGATTCTGTGGAATCCACAAGCCTGCCTTTCCTGGCACAATACAGGGACTCCTGGGGTGCTTGTAGCCTGATCAGATGCATGATTTGAACTGGAGAGCAGGGGCTTCTGGTACTTGGGGTCTAGAAATTTGATTCTAGGCCACGTGCATCATTAGCCTATCAGATGGGTTAAAACTCATGATGTAAGGCCTGGAGTGCCATGGATGGTCAACCCAACACAATGCTCTTTGTAACTTCTCTCTCTCTCTCTCTCTTCTTCCAGACACACACACACACACACACACACACACACACCACCCCTAAGCTTTACATAGCATAGGCTGATTCAGCAGTGCATGGCATAGCTTTGGCTTTTAGTGCTGTGTGATAGAAGCTAAATAAATGCTTTGAATTTTATGTTATGTCATTCTGGGCTTTACAAATGCTCATAAGTTTTCATACCACAGTATGTGGGTGAATTTAAGCTGCTAATGTTTCTTTTTTTTCTCTCTGCGCATAGCAGTGATACTTCATAAATGTTCAAGGCATGCTTCAAGTGCTGTGCAATGTTTTGGGAAAAATTATCTTAGTAAAGTTTTGAACAGAGTGAGAGGAAGAGAGAAGAAGAAAAAAATTGTGTTTCAGACTCTATACAGAAAATTGCATTGGGGAAATATTTTGCTCTACTGTTTACACAATGCCTTATGTTCAGAGATTGGGCAAGCAAAGGTATTATGTTAGACCGGATAAAAGTGATGGCAGAATTGTATGGTGCCTGTTTGTGTCAGTGAAAGAAAGTGTGAAGAGAGTTTAAGAGAGCAGAATTCAGAGAGAATGATTTATTTAACTCTTTGGATATGTACACATGGGACTGGTATCTGGCTGGTAAGTGTTTATATATATATATACAGTATATAAAAGATACAAAGAGGTGTTTCCTGATATGGATAGATTTATGGCAGAAGCATAGTGTGGTATAAACATGTGATTAAACCCCTACCTATATACTGGAGGGATTTGGGATATTGGAATCACCCTTAAAGAGGCACAGAGTCATGACAGCTACCACCACCTTCACTGGTTTGAACCTAGTGAAGGGCTGTCTCAGCTGTGAAAAGAAAAAAGAAAGTTTTCCCGCTGCTGTTATTTTTTTATTTGCTTATTTGCAGTTATTTGTAGCTTTTTCCAGTGCTCGGTACATCTGTGTCATCTCAGTTGCAAGGAGGTCCCAACCTATGGCATATTGTACCTCTATTCTGTTAGCTACAGGTATTTCTTCTCATGCTTTTTGAACACAACAGGCTCAAACATGTTTTTTCTCTCCTTCTCCAAGGGTGGGGACAAGTGTCTGAAAGAGGTGCTTCAAACTAAAACTGATTAAAGAAGGGTTAATTTGACAACCTTGATTTCTCAGAGCTGCTTGAAAAGAGCCACTGGCTGAAATCCAGTTCAGAGACAACGCAGATATTTATCATGTTAAAAGCAGACATCCCTTTTCTCTGCAAAAGCCTTGATTAAACAGTAAATGTATATCCTGGAACTAGCCATTGAATTTCAATATTTTGAGATTTTAACATTTCTTCATAGAGAGGATACCCTTGTGTTATTATGCATATGTGGTCCTTGGTACTGTTAATTGAGGGGGACTGATTCAAGCTCATCTGCTGATACCTCCCCAACTTTTGGGTTGCATTCTTTTCAGATTCTATTTAGGTTTGTTATTCCTTAACAAAGTTTTTACTTGTCTATTAGCATAACAATTTCACTGCCTCAGATAGCATGTCCCTTGTCTATGCTGCTTTATTATAGTACACTGTTTTCCTGGCATCTTCAGTCAATCTTATGTGCAAAAGATTAAATAGTTAAAGACCCTCAAAAACCTCTCCCTTTAGCAACAGCGATGCCCAAGCTGATCTCAGTGAGAGTGGCATGGAACTTCTCCACTTCCTCCACCCCACAATCTGTGGCAAGTCTCACAGAAACAAACCAAGCCTATTTACCTGAGCAGCTTAGAGAAGCAAGACAAGGAACAAATGGCCTTAACAGCTGATTCCCATAGGCACACTATTTAAAAAGCATAAGAAAAATTGCAATTGTCATCCAGAGACTGAATTTGTGATGAATGCTGATTCAGGGACACAAACAGTCTGGGTGATCCCACAGCACCTCAGACAGAAAATTATTTCAGCTGTGCATGATGTGCAGCAGGAGACCATGGGGGGCAGACACAATCATTTTGAAAATGCAGACAGTTGGGTGGTGGCGAGAAATGAAAAAAGAGACATACTCAGATACTGTGAAAATTACATTGTGTGTATTCAGATTAGCCCTTCAGTGTACAAGGTTCTGATGGCCACTGACAAGTCGTTCCATGCAAATCAGTTGAAACTGTTTAAAGATCAGACCTAACCAATCAGTGAAGGATGGGGCTGAAGCCCTTCTCTTTGTTTTTCTTTTGTTTTTCAGAAACTAACAGCAGTGTTCCTGACATCAACACCACATTACCAAGTGCACATTCACCTATTTGAAAACAAAACATCTTTGCTGGTCAATCCAGTGCATCAGTCCAATACAGGCATTTATTAACTGACTTTTAAGCAAGAATGTGATGCAGAATCATGCCCTCAGACAGTGACACATATCATATTGAAGAATTTGAGGGTCCTTAAAAGGATTAGCAAGCTGGGGCACTGTCATGTAGGGAACCCTACACCATGTTCCCTCCTCAAGGTGTAAACTTACAGACAATCCCAGATTTTCAGCCAAAGGTCACGTCCCTTTTCCACAGGGAACAGCCCATTGAGTTGCCAATGTTCTCGGATACATCACAAACAGGGGATATAAAGGTACCTCATCACCTGGATGTGGGGGGCACACTAGCCAAGTACATATCTAGAACTCAACCTATACGTAAAACCGAAAAACTGTTCATTGTTTCAAAAGGGCAACAACAGGGTAAGACAGCATCAAAAACCACTATAGCGGGCTGGCTCAAGAGAACTATTCAGGAGGCTTACAAGGCAAAAGATCTAATGCCCCCAGAGGGCATTAGGGCTCCCTCGACAAGGGCTGTGTCCACCTCCTGGGTGGAGAGGGCCAACATGGCTTCAGAGGATATTTGCAGAGCAGCCACTTGGACCTCCATTGATACCTTTGTCAGGCACTACAGATTGGAACACCTGTACAAACTACAGGCCCCATTCGACACTCAGGTTCTCTTGGCAGCCAACTCGCACTCCCCTCACTCTTAGATCACTCTTTCCCACCCGAATTCGGTATAGTACTGCTTCGTATCAACCCATGTTGTAAGGTCTGGAGTGCCATGGATGGTCAACACAACACAATGGGTGTTTACTCACCTGGGAAAGGTGATTGTGTCGGTTGACATCCATGGCACTCCATTGACCACCCTACAAAGCGATTAGAGTGACTGGGATTATGCCCAAATAATGTCAGGTAAATAGGGGACCATCACTAGGGAAATGACAACATCTAGGATGCCCCTCATTGGCCATTTAGCAGGCCACATACTAATATTGTATCAATAGGTAAATAAAACTGGCCTCACCAGCCATACTCAGAAGACATCTCGGTGTGAGTGTGTGTTGTTTATCTCAAAGCATATTGTGGTGTAACTAACCTTATTTCTTAGCTATGGACAATTTGAACTGGAGAACAGGGGCTTCTGGAACCTGGGGTCTAGAAATTTGATCCTAGGTCCTGTGCATCATTATCCTATCAGGTGGGCTAAACCCCATGATGTAAGGTCTGGAGTGCCATGGATGTCAATCAACACAATCACCTCTATCAGGTGAGTAAGCACCCATAATAAGGTGCCTATCCTGGGTGATCAAGCCAAGACAGATGAGATAGGAAGTATAGTATAGGAGAAATGAGGCTGCAGCCAATAGAAAAGAACAGATTAAAGGCCATCTGGTATGCTGAGGTGTTCCTTTCTAGATGTCTAACCATTGTCATAAAATGTGATATGTCAAATAAAGTCCTTGAATGCAAAATCCTCCATTTTGTTTGTCATCTATGCTGCAAGCTAATGCTTTGTGGAACACTGTTAAATTAGTATTCTGGTGTTTGTCTGACAAGATTTGTTTCATTTTACTCAGATTGTTTTCCATACTTATTTTAGTGTCTAATGCTTGGCATGTCATTTACAAACCTTTCATACAATAAGCATTATTTTCCTGGTCTACATCTGCAAACTGTTGTTTGAACTATGCTCTGTAACTGGTCACAAACTTGGGAATAGAATCCTCATTGTGATCACAAACAAATGTTCATGTAAAGAGAAAAATAGAATCGCAGCTTGCAATGTGCCTTTCAGTCAACAGCTAGGTCCCCACACCCTGTCTGCAAACTTATGGTTCAGACCATGACACGCTATGTGCCTTCAGTCAGCAGCTCGGTCTCAGCAGCAAATCTGCCAACTTATGGTCAGGCTACACTTTAAAGCAATAGCTGGATGCACTATGCGCCTTTGTTCAGCAGCAGAGCACCCACACCTCTCTCCACCAATATACAGTATGGGGGATTGCTAGGTTGTGATCCTTACCTATCCCTATACTGTTTTCTGTGTTCTTGAATGACACGCCCATATTGGGATGCCAGTGTACATTTATGCGATTTCTATGCCAAACCCTTAGCATGGATTTGTTCTTAGCTAGTAATGCCACCACTGAGAAATACAGTTACAGCATCTAAGCATTTTATTAACAGCTATGCCAAATAAGAAAAAGGCATACATACTAATCTCCAGGAGCAAAGGGCAGCCCCCAATCTGCAGTATTGGGATCTTCTCAACTGAGACCCCAAACTGATCATGTATTTACACAATATTTCATGACAAGGGCTATTGTTTCAGTTTCCCTTATCTACATACAAAATAAGCACTTTCCCAGTACATCTTCTGCTTGGTGGCTGTTACCTAACCTTAAAGAGCCTCACTACATGGCACAAACAACTGTCTCAGCAATTTGCATTACAAGCAAAACTAACACTACTAAAAACTGTAAATTTCCATGAAGCTTCCTTAGTAACTAACTATTTAGCAGCAGTTACATAAATGGTCACTCTACAATTCTAAAAGGCACTTAGCACTAGTAAACTAATGATCCTAACAATGGGTTTCACTAAAACCTAACCTATGGCAGCAAATACTGTACATATACCTCAGTGTTTTGGTGAATAGAGTATGGGGTTAGTAGTGCTAAAGTAACTGTAGTTTACTTTGTGGCTTTTCTTTACTCCCACCCTTGGTAGATAAGACAGGTAGTGAGTAGGGAATAGAAAGCCCAACACCAAGGGTGAGTAGAGTGACAGAGAAGGAGGAGGCAGGGGTGGATAGTGGGCATTACTCAATACACTAAGCAGGGAACTGCCATTGGAGGTTGGCCTTTGTAGGGATGTGGGAGGAGCTATTCCCCACATTGAAGCTTGGGCTTTAGCCCTCTCATTCAATGTTTTGATGAATAGAGTATGGGGTTAGTAGTGCTTATGTAACTGTAGTTTATTTTGTGTTTTTTCTCTATTCCCACCCTTGGTATGAAAGCCGGGTAGTGAGTAGGGAATAGAAAGCCCAAAAAGATTACCAATAGAAAGCCTGAAGATTACCTCCTCCAACTCATGGAGAGTATGACCAGTAGCATGTAGGACAGGAAATAACCCCAGGTGGACGAAGCCTCTGAGGACCCATGGATACTGACCCACCCATCCTCTGGGCAAACTAAGAGGAGATGAACCTAGATATCAGCAACCATATTCTAACTTTGAGCAAGGTGAACTGATTGCAGAGATGGTGTTCCATCTTCTGTGTCTGTTGGATGATATGTTCAGGAAGGTTGATTCTGAACTTTAAGAAGTACGTCCAGTCTGAATGAATGTCCAGGTCCCGAATATGGATTAAGTCCAGCTGAAAAGGGGTGCAAGTAGTCCAGGATTCCAATGTGACATTGTGTGATATTCAATTAGGTATAATCACTGTAAGCATGAAAAGCAGAAAGTAATTAAATGAGCTGCCAGACTCTGAACTGTAGGAAATATGGTGAGTCATGAAATCCTTAAAGTAATCTGTCAGACTTTATAGAAAGTATGGGCAAGATAACATTTTTAGTTCCTTTGTAGAGTGGTAATTGGTTCCAATAGTTGCGTTGTTCTCGAAAGAGCTTAATCTCAATACTGATTAAGAAAATGCAGGAATTGAAAAAGGCTAAACAGTGGAGTAGCAGAGGTTTGACATTCGGATTAGGGTCCCAAGGCTTGGAGTTCAGCAATGTGCAATATTTCACTATGAAAGCATCAGGAGCTGATCAAGTATTTGGAAAGAAGCTTTAGGTACTTAGCAGTAGGGGGTAATGTACAAGATTTGGGACCAATGAAGAAAGGGTAGTATATGTTGTTTTGATAGTAACTGGATATCGATAAGAATAATTAGAAGTTCAGTACAATGAGTTCAAGGATTGAATAGTTATTATTGCTATAATGAGACTTGCATAGGCCCATATTCAGGAAGGACTGCTAGTGCGAAATTGGGAATATGGGTATGGCTGTGCCTTAATCTTCCTTGTCAGGAGCTTAAGTGGCCATGGTGGCTTTGCCGTGCTGGTGAATCCAATTCTGAATGCTGTGAGGAGCCCAAGAACAGGCCTTGTATGAGTATGTAAAGTGATGTGGCAAAGAGAGGTTGAGAGCTAGCATAGAATGCAATGGATGCCTAGCAAGGTTGGTTAGGTGCATGGTTGTTGTGGGGCCTAACTGGGATAGAGAGGTGAGCAGGTCAGTTGTGGATGCGCAGATTAAGGAATCAATGGAAGCCTTCACTCGGTGGTGTTATTCATTTAAGGGAGTATGGGAGGTAGATGCTAATGGAAGAGCTAGAAAGACCACTGGATAGGTAGCTGGCATGATTTAGGGTAACATGATAAAGAGATGTAGATAACTTTATTAATTATGGTGATGTCCAGGGGCCAGAGGCTTGGATAGAGTAACTTTAGCAAGGTAGATAGGCACCAGATATCCAACAATACATATTCTGGGATAGTAGCTGGAGAAGGTCTTAAGAACATCCCATAGTTTATTCAGGGAATACAAATTGAATAACATGGCCAGAGTCAGTGCTTTTAGGAAAAGACTATGAGGACAAGGTATAATTGATGATGCCAGTACTGCCATAAGGAATCCTGCGGTTCCTGTTATCCTTAACAGTGATGGTTATTATGGAGTTGGTACTTCTCTGAAAGACTGAGGAATACGTTTTCAGGTAACAAGATAGGAGTGAAGGAGGCTCCACTAAATCTTGAATGTTATGAAGACATTGGTAGGTAGTGATGTCCATACTGTTTGAATTAATAGAAAATATAAGGACACATACTATTGTGTTGGTTGGGAGATGAGATGTTGTATAGTCCAGACAAATGTGATTCCAGAATTGTGTCCTGGGGAGGCTATTGGGAAGTGCTGATGATTTCATGGAGACATAAGAGTCTACAGGGTAAGCTGTTCAAGGGATGTTGGTAGAAGATTTACTAAGGTGAGATGAATAGGTACTCCATAGAGCACTGGAAGGGAGCTGGTATGATGGCCAAGGTAGGAATATGACACGGATGAATGGGTAGGAGTAGTTGGTCAGGCAGGGATGATGGATGTTGACAATTGTAGGAAGGCCCAAAAGAGACACAACAAATGAGCAGGAGCCCTGAGAAGCCATGGAGGCGAGGAGGAAGGCAGCAGTCCAAGGATGGAGAGGGAAGTTCAAGCAGAAGACCACAGACTGAAGGATGGAGCTGGAGAAGAAGATGGCAGAGGCCAGGCTGTACTGACAGCAGCAGGTGCAGGCAGGGCACAGAACTGGGGGCAAGCACCACCGCATACCAGAACGGGATGCAGAAAAGCTGCATCAGGCCTCAGGTGATGGATCCATGTCTGACCAAGAAGTGAATCCAGGTACAAGGTGCTGTGAAGTTGAGGTATGATGTTCCCACCTCTGAAGGAATAGGTGGACTGTAATAGGTGGTAGCATAGTACAGCAGTGATGGGGAATGGGTTCCTACCTCCAAAGGAGATGGCAAACTGGAATTGCTGATAGGGAATCACACAGGAATCACTGGAGGAAGACCTCTGGATGGGACAAGGGCAGCAAAAGGGGAAAACTGGAGAAGACCTCAGGCACATGTTCATGAAGATGAGCAAATGGCACATATCCAGCAGTCAGCAAGGGGGAATACAGGCATACATGTCCGTGAAGAAGGTTATGGGGTAACAGATTCATCCAGAGTAGCAAATGAAGGAGAAGATGCAAGCAGGGAGCAGAAGATCTGGAGCTCGGAGGATGTTGAGCCAGAAGGCAAACCACAACAATGATGCCTAGGAGCACAGGAGGTGGTAGAAGACAAGCAGCAAGAAAGTTCTGGAGTCAGATGAACCTAGTGAAGACAGATTGAACAAGCTGACAGGGTTCCAGTCCAGAATGGGAGAAGGTCAAGGCAGGAACGAGTACATCAAATCCACGGAAGAATAGACCGTATTTAGGTGAGGTGGACTGTGGAAGGCAAATGGAGTATAATGGTTCCAGTCCCAAAGGAAATGTGGCAACTGGATATTGCAGATGACCTTCACTTGTTGCCACATCAGGCAGAGATAGGGACAGAGACTGGATGCAAATGGGCTGGAAATAGAATGAGTTGAGATTGAGGTAGAGGAAACATGCTCCCATCCCCGGTAGACGGCACTAGCCTACCTTCACTCAATACTTCAGGAGGCAGAATTAGGCATGGAGGAGGATGTTGGGATGCTGGTGGTAGTGGTAGATAGTGGTAGAGAATCCAGCAGGGTGAAATGGTAAATGAATTGAAACTGACTCCCATCCCTGGTAGACAGGGCAGGCCTACCTAAGCTCAATGCCTCAAAAGGCAGAGTTAGGGATGGAGACTGGAAGATTGTTGGTATGGGCTGAGCAAGAAAAGGGCAGGCGAATGCTGCAGAGAAAAATGAAAGCAAACAGACAGGAGCAGGATGAAGTAAATATAAGGAGAACGAGCATGAGAGAAACAAAAAATGGACAAAGCAGGTAAACATAGAAAGGACAATGCCAAACAAAATGGGACAGAAATGGGAAGGAGTTCTATCTTAGAAGGACTGAGAGAACCATGACATGGGATGTGAAGGGGAAGCATGAGGGTTCAGTAGCCATATCAGCAAAGAGAGGGTGGCATGTGAGTGTAAGTGCTGGAAGGGTAGGAAGTAGTGCGATTATAAAGGGGTAAATTTCATAAACAATATGCTGATCAGGGTACATGAATGCAGAGACCAGGAATGGTGCAAAGGGGTGAAACACATGAGTAGCTTTGGTGGCAGATAAATACACTGGGTAAGATTGTGTGGAAGAGTGGACAGAGTGTAATGAATCTAGGAACCAAGTACCAGGTGAGGGGAGATGGGGAGCTGGGCTGGATGCAATATAAGGGATAGGTGATCGAGATGGAGCCAGCACTGAGCAGCCCAAAAGAAAACACCGGGGAGCACAGGACAAGGGCAGGAATTGGGGGGGGGCCAGAAAGTCAGACAATGGGATAAGTTTGTTGCGTTGTAGTTCATACAAATCAATGTGGATTGAAAATCACTCCAATACAGAAAGGTACACAGCAGCACCTGGTCAGGGCACAGTGCGTGCAGAGGATGGGCAAACTCATCCTCCAAAGGAGAGGATGGGAAACAAAAAGGAGGACTACATGTAATGGGTGTTTACTCACCTGGTAAAGGTGATTGTGTTGGTTGGCATCCATGGCACTCCAGACATTACCTCATGGGTTACAGCCCACCTGATAGGCTAATGATGCACATGACCCAGATCAGATTTCCAGTATATCCAGGTCCCAGGAACCCCTGCTCTCCAGTTTGAATTTTCCATAGCTGAAAGGAAGGATGTTAGTAAGAGAAACAATACACACAAATAGAGACTAGAAGGATGAGGTCTGCTATGACATGGTGACAATAGCAATGGCCAGAGGCCTGAGTTTATTCCTATTATGTAATACACTACCGAACCGTGGTTCGACTGATTGTTAGTAGAGGAATTGAACCTGACGCGGCTGGTGTAAGGACCTCTGATCTTAGTGGTTGACGCCCGATCATTCCCGAGGGAGGGATTTTGAGTGCCATGGATGCCAACCACACAATCACCTTGACCAGGTGAGTAACACCCATTGTGATTGGTTGGCATCCCATGGCACTCCAGACATTACCTCATGGGAGATAAGAAGCAGTCTAGACCTCTGGGTGGGATTCGAAGGATCGGGGTTCCGGAGATGGGGCCGCTGCCAGGACATGGGCTGCGAAGGCTGGTCTGAAGTCCTGGAGGTGTTCCAGTCTGTAGTGCCTGGCGAGTATGCAAGAACTCCAGGTAGCTGCCCTGCAGATGTCCTCGGATGACACTGATGCTCTCCGCCCAGGATGTGGATACCGCCTGGTGGAGTGAGCTCTAATTCCGGGGTGTGGCAATCTCCGCGCGAGGCTTGCAATGACCCTCTGATCCACCCTGCGATGGTTGCTTTGGACGCTACGAGCCCCTGTCTCTGGCCTTTGGCGACGATGAAGAGTCTCTCCGTCTTACGGATGGCCTGAGTTCTGGTCAGGTAGAGAGAAAGAGCTGAACCCACGCCTAGTGGGTCGGGGGCTGCCTCCAGAGGGCTGCGCGAGCAGGTGGGAAGATCTATTGTTGTTCTCTGTGGAACTCACGGAACCTTCGGCTGGAAAGCCGGCATCGTCTGAGCCTCACTCCTTCGGGGTGAAGATGGTGGTAGGGTGGAGCGCAAGACAGGCTCCGAGCTCCCTATCCATCTGGGCCAAACAGATGGCCACTCAGGAAGGCAGCCTCAGTCCTGCCCAGAACAGATCTGAGTCTGCGAGTGGTTCATACGGTGCAGCTCTTAGGGAGTCCAGGACTAGTGGTAGGTCCCATGGTGCAACGGTGGGTCTGGTCCTGGCCGCATGAGGTCCACCACCCATAAGAACAGATGGCATCTGGATGGCCCGGCGGGTGCCTTTGACTCAGCCTCTGGCTGCTCCGATGGCCGCTAGTTGCACCCTTAGGGAGGAAGGTGTCAGTCCCTTATCTACCCCCTGCTGTAGGAACAGCAAGATAGTGGGGAGGTTTGCTTGTTCCGGTGTTGAGCCTCATTGGTGGCACCACTGTGTGAAGATGGCCCATTGTCTCTCGTAGGTGGAAGTAGTGGAGGCTCGTCGAGACCGTAGGAGAGTGCCTATGACCGACTCGTGATACCGGTAGCGGTTAGTCGTTCCCTCTCAGGAGCCAGGCCGTGAGCTTTAGGGTTCTGGGGGATGGGTGTAATACGGGGCCCTGTGTCAGCATGTCCGGACGGGATGGGATCCGGAGGCTGGCTCAGGACATCTCTGAGATTGCCGCGAACCAGGCTCTGCGGGGCCAGTATGGGGCCACCAAGATGACGTAGGTCCTGGATGTTCGGATTTTTTCAGAACCTGTGGGATGAGAGGAATCGGAGGGAAGACATATGCGTAGTCCTGGGAGAGGGCGTCCGTGCCTTGGGAGATCACGTCTCTGAACCGGGAGAAATAGTGGTTCACCTGGGCGTTGTCCCTTGATGCCATTAGGTCCATTGACACTGGACCCCATGTCTCCTGGATCACCTGGAACAGATCCGGGTGTAGGCGCCATTCTCCGGGGTGGATCTGCTGTCAGCTGAGCCAATCCGCCCTTACATTCAGTTTTCCCGCTAGGTGTACTGCCCCAGGCGTGATAGGTGCATTTGTGCCCAGTTCATCACCTTGCGGTCTCTCGTGACATGGCCTGCTCCTGGTACCCCTCTGCTTTGGCGATGTAAGCCACTGTCACGCCGGTTGTCGGACTTCGATCAGGACCGACTTTCCTTGGATGATGTGTCGGAATGCCCTCAGGGCGCTGGAACACCGCCTCCTTTCTAGGATATTGATTGAGAGCTGTGACTCAGCCGGGACCAGGGCCCTGTGCTGATTCGCCCCAGACAGGCTCCCCAGCCGGATAGACTCGCGTCCCGCCTTGATGGGGATCGCTGTGGTGCCTCCAGGGGAACCCCCTTGTCAGATTCCCCGGTGACCCACCAGTCCAGAGATGATCTTACTTCTACGGGTAACCGGACCGCGCAGCGCAGGTTGCACTCATTGGGTGCTCCACGCACCAGAATGTAGTTCTGGAGTGGACGCATGTTCCACCTGGCCCAGGGGATGAGGTCGATGCAGGAGGACATGCATCCCAGGAGTCTCGCCACCTTCTCCACCGTGGTGTGTGGATGCGACCTTAACTGCGCGGCCAGGCTGCGGAGGCTGTGGATCCGTGCCGGTGCCGGCTTCACCCAACCCTCTGCTGAGTTGATGATAGCTCCGAGGTGTTCGATCTGCTGGGTTGGGCGCAGGTGGCTCTTCTCCCTGTTTACCACCCAGCCATGGTCCTCGAGTGCTCGCAATGCGAGCTCTGTGTGAGCACGCCGCCTGACCTCGGATCGAGCGTACAGTGAGCCAACTGCCAGATACAGCACTATGTCTGCCTCCTGTCTCTGAGTCTGGCTACCAGGGTGATGGATACCTTGGTGAAGACTCTGGGGGCTGATGACAGGCCGAACGGGAGTGCCCTGTATTGGAAGTGGTGTCCCAGGATGTGAAAACGGAGGAATCTTCTGTGACTCTTGACGATGGGGATGTGTAGGTAGGCGTCCTTGAGATCGATGGATGTCAGGAAGTTGCCTACCCTGATGCCCTGTGGGGTGGATCGAACAGTCTCCATTTTGAACCGACATGTGGTCACGTAACGGTTCAGGCGCTTGAGGTCCAGGATGGACCTTAGTTCCCCCGATTTCTTGGGAACCAGGAAGGAGATGGAGTACATGCCTTCCCCCTGCTCCTGGACTGGAACTGGTTGAATGGCCCTGTTCTGGATGAGATCTGCCAGAATACCTTGTACCTGGTGAGGCGAGGCTCTTCGTCTGGAGATCGGGGACGAGACGAAGCGAGGGGACCGAAGGATGGTACAACTCTATGGTGTACCCCTTCGAGACCACGTCCCGGACCCACCTGTCCGACGTGGTGGACGCCCAGCGGTGAGCGAATAGGGTTAGCCGCTGTCCGACAGGGGGGTACGGGTTTTGGTGGTGGGGGCTTGGTGAGTCGGAGTCACGGTTTTCCTCTGAATCCCCTTCCTCGAGCTCCGGACTTTTGTCCCCGGGGTCGGAAAGGGGAAGACCTGTAGCTGCTGAAGGCGTGCATGCGGGGGTAGGATGGTGATGCTCTACCCTGAAAGGAGTGGTTCTGGGGGTAGGAATCCCTATGAGTTTGGGTCCGGGGCCCGGGATGAAACCTCCATCTAGCGGAAGGTAGGTGTGAGGGTCTTGAGCGGTTTCTTAGGAGGTCCCTACCCTCTTCTTTCTGTTTTAAGTAATTCTGGAGACCCTCCCTGAAAACATGAGTCCCCTTAAGGGGTAAGTTCTGTAAAAGAGTCTTGATTCTGAATCGGCGTCCCAGAGCTTGAGCCATAGAGCTCTGGGGCCCGATCGTGATTGAGCCGCCTGGCCTGAAGCGTGAGGGAGTCCACTGCCATGTCCGCCAGGTATTTGGCTGCATCGAGGGTGCAGTCTAACAGTTCAGCCTCCCTGGACTTTGGACCCACCTGTTCCTGAAGTTCCTCCAGCCAGCGATCTGGCGCGAGAGGTATAGATGGCTGCCGTCATTGCCTTGGCCATGGTGCCCTCATTCAAGGTCTTTTAAACATGTCCTCGATTCTTTGTCTGTGGGGTCTTGAGGGCTATGGTGCCACATGGTAGCACCATCTTTACTCAAGGCCACCACCTGTGGATCGAAGAGGGCGCCTTGCACCAGGCGCCTGATTTGTCGCCTTGGACCGGATACATTTTGTGTAAGTTCCACGGTTTGGCATTCTGCCTGGGTCTGTGGATTGCCATTCTGTGTGGATCAGTTCCTCAATGGCCGGGCAGACCGGAAGGTCTCCGTGTGGTGGTCCTTAGCTGGATCATTGGGTCCAGCATTCGCCTTCTCCACTTCTTGCTCGCCTGTGGATAGGCCCATGGTGGCCTTGATTGCCTTCATAAGGCCAGGAATTGTGTCAAACACACACAGTTTTGATGTCAGCGAGGGAGCTGCCTGCTGGTCGGTGTCCTCCATGTCGGACTCCACGCCATGCTCCTCCTCGCCCTCGAATTCCTCCTTCTTGTCCCTATCTTCCTGATTGTCATCCATGGGAATGCTGGGAAGAGGGTCCTCTGGGGCTGGTGGGTCCTCTGGAAGGTCTCCTGGTGGATGAGCTCTGCGCTGGCGGCCGAGGTCTGTTTTGGTATCGCCTCCAGCTTCTCCATGATCTTCAGCATGAAGTTCTGCTGACTCTCCATCATGGCGACGCCGCTTGTTGGTTCTGTATCAAAAGGGGGCCCAGATCCACCCAGGTTGAAGTGCTGGGGCCTGGGAGGGAAGGAGTCGTGGTTCTATCCATTGAAGACAGGTCATCGTCTAAGAGGCAGGCTGCGCAGAGAGGGCCTGGGGTTTGCGGGAGGAGGGAGGCATTGCACGCGGTACATTTCATCGCTTTGACCATCTGAAAGATAAAGAGAAGGTCTGAAGCTGTCCCCTAGGCCCCCTGTTCTTATATCCTTACCTGACTATCCCCTCTCAGAAGGTTGTTAGCCCGTGTAGACCTGGGTCCACTGTGGGAGGGGACCGCGGCCACCGAGGGAGGGGATAGTTCCGCTAGAGCCTGCTAGGGTCGCTATGTGAGGTACCCTAGCATGGACTCTGCGGTGTCCTCCTTGGGTCGCTATGTGAGGGACCTGAGTGGACTGAGGTTTTTTTTTTTTTTTCTTTTCTTTTCTTCAGAGCCCCTAATGCCTACAGAGGTGGGCACTGTGGAACAGACCCAGCTTCTGAGGTGTGGGCCCCTGTCCTGAAGCCCACCTGGAAAGCGGCGCACTGGTCAGTCTCCATGGAGACTATCAAGATTGCCATGTCAACCCAAGCTGACAAAAACAAGGTATTGGGTCAAGTTTTTAATTAACAAAAGCCTACCTCAGATAACTTCATTGGCTACAATACTGACACTGCGCAAGCTGGGTACAGAAATCAACACTGTCTGCCCCCTCTATATGGGCTGCTGCACCTCCAGACCTTGCTGGGAATCAAATCTAGAACCTTGATTCCCAGCGGCAGCTTTAGACATACCACTGCAGTATGCCTACCAGAGATGGGGAGCTCCCTTATGGGGCAGGGCATTGCCCTGCATTTTGGGCCTTCCCCCTCCCAGGTTGCATGCTTGGGCCCGTGAGGGCAAGGGGGGGAAGTGGAAAAGCCAAGGCCACTGCTCCTGAGCAGCTCCCAGTCTTCAGTCCTGCCCGGGAAGGGAGGCTGTGCCCAATCTGTATTGTAGGCCCACGTGGCTAGGCTATGTTTTGTTAGGCCTCGATGGTGCACGTCCAAGTGCTCCTCTTAGTCGAGGAGCGGACACGCCAGAGGAAAGGAGGCCTGACGGAGCTCGCCTCTGGGCTGGGATGCACTGCGCCTTCGATTGGGCGCGAGGAGAGGAGGGGGGGTGGTGGTTTTGGGCAACCGCGGAGTCGCGGGGTGAAGAGGCGACTTGCGGTATTAGGCCCGGCGTGACTCGGGGGGGTTAGAGCTGCGGAGTCGCAGGGAGAAGAGGCGACTCGTGGCAAGGTTCCAAGGGGAGGCTGGGAGTAACCGTGGAGTCACGGGGTAAGAGGCGACTCACGGTTTGTAGAGGGCAGCGTGAGCCTGGTTTGTTTGACCAGCGGAGTCGCGGGGAAAGAGGCGACTCGCGGTTGTCTTTAGGCCCGCGCAAGCGGGTTAGTCACCGTGAGTCGCTGGGAGAGAGGCGACTTCACGGTTTGTAGGAACGCCAGAAGTCGCGGGGAAAGAGGCGACTCAAGGTCAGGCCAGGTGTGCCTGGGTAGCAGAATCATGGAGTCGCGTGGGAAAGAGGCGACTCGCGGTGATGCTGATGTGGGCCTGGGCTGAACATGGCCAGCCACAGCAGTGCTGCAGAGCTGCGAAGTCGCGGGGCACGAGGCGACTCGCAGTGTGGATTAAGGGCTCGGGCCTGCAGGATGAGCCCACAGGACCGCGCGGGTCCTGCACAGAAGGCACACTGCCTGAAACAAACCAGTAATAGGCCATGGGGCAACAAAACACAGTACTGCAATTTTTGAAATAATTTAAAGCATAAGCATGGGAGCTCTTGTAAGAGAAATAACAGTGCAGTTCCTACCTTAGAATTGTAAAGAGCAGACAGGGGTTCTCTGGATGCTTCTTGCCTAATCAGATGCACAATTACAACTGGAGAGCAGGGGTTCCTGGGACCTGGATATACTGGAAATCTTATCTGGGTCATGTGCATCATTAGCCTATCAGGTGGGCTGTAACCCATGAGGTAATGTCTGGAGTGCCATGGATGCCAACCAATCACAATTATGGTTGCATAGGATCACGTGTCTGGTGAGAGGGGCACAGAAAAGCTGGGGACCAGGAAAGGCACAGTGAGCTAAAGCTCATGTCCAAACAGGAGCCATGTTGACATACCCAATACAGTCAATCTGAAATGCAGCATGACAAGGTCAGTTTGATTATACTTCTTAGATGTAGAGCCACCTGGACTGAATGCCAACTCATACATGGAACACCTTACCGGTGCAACAATGCCACTGAGCTAGCTAGGGTCCAGCAACAGAAGCAGTGCAATGTAATGGTCAGAGTCACTGCTTCGTTGTAGCTAGTAAAGAACACAGGACATCTCAGGGAGGCAGGTCAGCCAAGCAGGCAAAATGCAGGGCAGTACAAATGGAAATCCAGGAGCAATTAGAGGTTATGCAATGAGGAGATGGGCCGGGGAAGGGAAGTGCACCAGGAAGAACTGATGGGGAAGGGGCAGTTGCCCCAAGAGAAGCAGAGCCAAAATGGAATAAATGCCCAAAGAAGGAACGGCGAACTAGAAAGACAAACAAGGTACAGGGAAGGGTGGGGGAAATGGCAGGTGAACAGGAAACGGGACATGACAGGGGAGGAGGGGGGGGCTTAACAGGAAAAGGAATGACGAACAGGAGAAAACAAGGCACTGAAAGGGGAATACAGGATACAAAACACGGCAAGGGGAGGAAAGGAACAGGGGAAGAGGCACCGGCAGGGCGAGGGGGAGAAACAAACAAGGAAGAAGGGGAACAAAGAAAAGAGAGGAGCAGGACAGAACAACAACAAGCAGGGAGTAAGAGAGAGAAGGAATGGAAGGAGGCCAGCCACATGAGCCAGGCAGGGTCCCAGCACTTGCAAAGGGAGGTGAGCTAAGCAACATGCTTAGTGGGGAACTGCTGTGGGAGGCTGGCCTTTACAGGGATGTGGGAGGAGCTATTCCCTCACATTGAACCTCGGGCTTCAGCCCTCTGAATATAGAGAATGCATGTATATATGACAGATCACAAGCATATGTTAGCACTGAGGAGGCTACTAAAAATAGCATCTGCTATTTTTCATCAAATTACCTCAACTACTATAGACTAGTGAAATATATACTTTTGTTGGACTATACTTTTTCCTTTTTACACCATACATTGTAGTAAATTACTGGTTTGGGGATATTTGAGAGTTTAGTACTTGTTTCTGGGTAAAAACTTATGCATATTTTGTCTGTATAATATTGCTCAGTACTCTGATCTTTAAGTTTACTGTACTTCTCTCTAATTTAGTACTTTAGATTTCAATTGCAGATGAGTTTCTACATTGAATATATTCACAGACTGAATTCAGTGACATCATTGACTACTGTATGTGTCCCCTTTCTCCAACTCAGGGACAAGATGTAGTCACAGCACATCTCCATTAACAATTGTGCTGCACTACACACAGTCCAATTTGCAAGTACTGGTATTTGGATTTCCTGTAGTTAAGCAGTTGCTTGCTCCCTGTCAGACTACTTTTTGCAAAATGTTGTAAAATATTATACTTTTAAGAGGAGACAGAAATGCAGTACAATCTGTCATTAGTTCTGATAGGGCCACAGAAGTACTTACACCTCCGTAACTCTATACTCCTTTGCACTAGCAATATCAAACCCAGCAAGTAAACATTTAGCTTTGACAAATGCTTGTTAAGATCTGGATCTGTATCCAGAATGTGCCAACATCTCCTAAGTGCCCCCGCTATTTTTGGAGAGATGTTATTATACTCAGTAATAAAATGTATAGTCTCTGATGCAACAGATGGCCTGGTTTTTAATTTTAAGAAGTGTCCACGATCCTGAGATTTGGCATGTCTGTATGCAGTATCCAGCAATTCCATATCGTAACCCCTATTCTGGAACCTTTCTGTAAGTTCATTGGCATATTTTTCAAAATCTTTCCTATCAGAACAATTACTCTTCAGCCTCAGATATTGCCCCTTGGGAATGCCTCTAAGTAAATGGGGAGGATGGCAACTATCAAATTTCAATAAAGAATTGCCAGCTGTTGGTTTTTGAACATTTTCTGTGACTATACTGCCATCTTGGGCGGCACGAATCTGAGGTCTAAAAAAGTCACTGTGGTTAGAGTCACTGTATATATATATAAAATGTAAATTGAACTAATTTGTGTTAAAAATGTCCAAAAATTCAGTGACCTCAGACTCCATGACCCCCCAATGCTTAGTATGTCATCAATAAAATGTCCCCAGTATAGAATTTTATCAGAAAACTTATTTTGCATAGGGGTCAAAGATGGCAATCCCTCCCACCAACCGAAAAAAAGTTGATGAGAGGGTGCCATCGTCACCCATAGCAGTGCCACAGGTCTGTAGATAGTACTTTGAATCAAACATAAAAAAAATACTGGTTAGTACTATTTCTAGTGCTTCCAAGTTAAAGGTAGGATAATAGTTTCAGAGGTATGAAACAAATCCATACAGTATTTTTACCACATGTGGTCCCGAATGATGTCTGATACTGGTGTATAGTGCCTCAACATCAGTAGTAGACCACAAGTAGCCAGTATCAAATATCTGATGTTGTAATGCCTCCAGAACACCAGGGTGTCCTTTAAGTAAGAGGGTAAATGTAAACATACCACTGAAGTGTACAGAAAACTATCTAAAAATGTGGACAGTGTAATAATGTACATGGGGATGGTGATCATCAGGGGGAGGGACCACTAGGCAACAGGGAGGTTTACTAATGTACATAGGGATGCTGATTGGTGGGGGGAGGGACCACTAGACCACAGGAAATGTTACTACTGTACATGGAGAGGGTGATTGATGGGGGAGGGACCACTAGTCACCAGGGAAATGTAATACTGTACATGGGGATGGCAATCGGTGGGGGGAGGGACCACTAGCCACCAAAAAGGTTTACTAATGTACATGGAGACAGCAATCATTGGGGGAGAAGGACCACCAGAACACCAAGGAAGTTTTCTACTGTACATAGGGACAGCGATCAGTGGAGAGAGGGACAGCTAGCCACCAGGGAATTTTAATAATGTACTTGGGGATGGTGATTGGTAGTGGAGGGACCACTAGCCACCAGGGAAATGTAATGTTGTACATGGGGATGGCAATTGGTGGGGGGAGGGACCACTAGCCACCAAGAAGGGTTACTAATGTACATGGGGACAGCAATCAGTGGGGGGGAGGGACCACCAGAACACCATGGAAGTTAACTACTGTACATGGGGACAGCGACCGGTGGGGGGAGGGACAGCTAGCCACCAGGGAATTTTAATAATGTACTTGGGGATGGTGAATGGTGGGGGAGGGACCACTAGCCACCAGTGAAGTGTAATTATGCATATGGTGACAGCAACTGGTGTGGGAGGGACCACTAGATCACCAAGGAATGTTGATACTGTACACGGGGATGGTGATCAGTTTGGGGAGGGACCACTAGACCACCATGAAAGTTTACTACTGTACATGGGGATGGCGAATGGCTGGAGGAGGGACCACTAGTCAACAGAAAAGTGTAGTAATTTACATGGGGACGGCAATCAGCAGGGGTAGGGACTGCTAGACCACTAGGGAATGTTGATACTGTTCATGGGGACAGCAATCGGCATGGGGGACCACTGGACACCAGGGACTACTGTGTTGGGGTCTGCTGCACTTTTTCTACCAACCGCTATGGTTGCATGGGAGCAAGTCGGGGTTTCAATAGGCGGTATGTGCACCATGCTAGGGGACAGGGCAGAACTGCCTGCAAGGTGCACATACTCTGAATATTGGACTGCACATATATTTAGGTCTCTGATCCTTAATTTCCAATATGCCCCACTCTGCATCTTTCCCAGGCACAAACCCTATTTGCCTGCGCTAACTGGGCCATTCAGTAGTGTGCATATATACAAAATCTGGTTTGTGTGAGCAAACCTGGATTTGTGCCTAGGCAATCTTTTGAATATCGGGCTCCAAGTGTCTTATCTTGCCCCATGCCTCATGAGATAAAATTACCACCAAGTTCTTCTCACACCTATGCTGTATGAGTACATGGGTAGCAGGTAATATGTTTAGAATTTGCATACAGAAAAAAAAGATTTAAACATAATCCAAATCAGGTGATATGTAAAGCATATCATGTAGTTTCTATTCTGATTGACAGTAGCACCAGTACATGTTACCCTGTTCTTCTGTTGATGGTAGCTCCAGTCCATGTTTTCTTTGTTCTGTGCTGTGCTGACCTTGATTAATTAATTGATTTTCATCTGCTATGTGATCATTTTCTCCTACTGTAAGTTACTTGAAGCATTTTTACTCTTAAAACATGAATGTTCTTTTGAGAGCTGCTGGGATATGTCAAAAGCTGACCCAAGTTAGAATAGTCATATATTAGGATAATCCATAGCTGAATCAGACATCCAATTTTTACCATTGGATGTCATTGGATATGGATTCATATATCCTAACATCTGACTATCCTAATATCCTAAACTAGGTAATTACAGGATAGTTAAGAATACATAACTATGTATTGCTTATGTACTCTTAACTATCCTGTAATTACTATGTACCAGTGAACTCTGGTTTATGTCTGTATTGTTTTTCTCTCAGTACACAAAATGTACTCCCTGTTTTACCCCGCCTCATTGTAACCTCTCGGTCATGCCTGGAAATAGTCACACTTTGGCTATGGCACTTACCCTGTAAACAAAAACTAAATAAATAATTAAATTGATACTGTAACCTGATTTAAATTACCATGTTTGAATGAACCTTTTGTGCCAACCAATGTAACTTTGTTTCTGTAACCTATTCTGCACACTGTACCTTATTTCATGATGCAACCCTGATTTAAAATACCTTGTTTGCTTTGAACCATTTTCTGTATTTGTCACTGTTTGTTATCTCTGTAATTGTTCTGTAATTCTCCTGGGTCATGCCTGAACATAGTCATCTCTATGACTAGCGTACTTACCTGGTAAACAAAAACTAACTAAATAAATAAATAAATAGTTACACTCCACCCTGCCATTAAATAATCACAGACTCCCAAGCAAATCACCTTGTAGCCCATAACCTCAGTTCTTGCCCCAAGCTCACAGATAGCTAAAAATAACCTTTACTCCAAGCCTCCTATAGTAAATATTATTATGTTGGCTACTGGCATTTTAATTAAAAGTGCTGCACTCCCCTCCCCAAATTATAGACACCCTTCCCATTCTGAGACAGGGCTCCTAACCCCCATTCAATAAAGGACAATCCACCCAACATACCCACAAGCCCACACCTTCCTCTTCTCCATAGCACCCAAAAAAGTGAAAATACAGTAGAAAACTGGTCTCACATTAGAACAGTTTGCATTCATCTTCACCACCCACTATACCAGAGCTGACACAACCCACCCCCAATTCAATAAAGGATCCTCCACCCAATGCAGCCACTAACCCACATTGTCTTCTTGTCCTATAGCACCCCCAAAAGTAAACATTCAGAAGAAAGATGGTCCCATCTCAGAGAGGCTTGCACTCATCTTCACCATCTGCAATATCAGCAGCTGTACCCCCAACCCTCACAAGACACAAGCTCCCTGATTCAATAAAGGACACCCACCCAAAACACTCACTAACCTCCACCTACCTCATTCCCCCATGCACCCAAAAAAGTGAACGTACTGAAGACAGATGGCCCCACATCAGAACAGCTTTTGCTCCTCACCCCCATTAAATCATAACCTGCACCCCCTTACACAAGACACAAGACCCTCAATTCAATAAAAAGACCCTCCCACCCAACACATTTACTAACACCAACTTCCCTCCTCTCCCTCCATAGCAGCCAAGAAAGTAATGTTTAATATGCAGATTATTGTCCAGACAGAGCAACTTGCAGTTGCCATTACTACAGAGTTATATGATGATGAATGAAATTGACATTCTCCTTTAGCAGTTAACACCTGACTGGCTGACTGTTTGTCAGTCAGGTATTACTGAAATAGGAGGATGTGTATTTGATTTATCTTCATGATACCAGAATGAAAATGATCACAAACTCATCTGCCTTGCGACCAGAAACTATATGTAAAGGTTTGGTGCTATGGAGAGCAGGAGGGTGGTGGCTAGTGGGTATATTGGGTGGGAGATCCTTGACTGAATTGTGGTATGTGGGTCTTGTGTCAGGGTTGGGGAAGGCTATGATTTAATGGGAGTGTGACACTGTAAATGTTATTGCTGGTAGCCAATTATAATAATATTTATTACAGGGTGCTCAAAGCAAGGGTTATTTTTGAGCTATTAGTGGGTTTGTGGGGAAAGAGGGAAGGTTTTGGTCACAGCGTGGTTTATGTGGGGGTTTAGTAATATTGTGAGTATGAGGGGTGTACAGGATGGGAGCCTTTTAATTGTTGGATGCCTAATCAGATCCAATTTTAGTATTCAAAACTGATTTGATATCCCAAAATGTATTATTTAAGATTTTTGGCAGCTTTATCCAAAAATCTGAAATCCTAACTTTTTGCTGAAATCTAAAATATCCATTTAACAAAATGGATATTGGAGCAAAGCTAATTTCTTTTTTCAAGTAAATACAGATGTTTCTTTGAAGTTTGCCAGTGTGTTCGCTCTTAACAGCAAATTCTGTGTAAGTTGCTGTATGCTAAAATTAGGCAAGTTTTAATCACAGGTTAACTGTTTGTGTTGAACAGCTAATGTGACTGGCTGTTAAAGTACTTTAGGCTTGTTTTATTTGCTTCTTTCAGTAGGACATTTGCTATAAGCTGATCTGAATTATTTGTTGAGGGCAATGTTACTTTGTGTTGCAGACAAGTTCTTTTTACTTTGGTTTTGCAGGCAGTAAAAGACTGTATGACATCAATTGGGGGTTAAGTTACTTTGGTTTATACAGCTTGGCTTTACTTTGCCTTTACAGACAGTAACAGTAACTGTGACATCATTTAAGTGTGTTTTTTTTCTGTAGGACTTTTGCAATAGATTCATGTGATTTTTTAGGGTGGAACAGTTTTACTTTGTGTTGTAGGAAGTTTTTTTTTTACTTTGTTTCTTTATTAGGCAATAAAAGACTGCATTGCATCAATGGGGGGGGGGGGTCTAAGTTACTTTGGTTTATGTACCATGGCTTTAGTTTGCCTTTTCAGGCAAAGAATAACATATCTGACATCATACAGTGGGTAACAGATGATTGACATGCCAATTAACTAGAGATGGGTGAAGCTGGGAAACTCCGTTCTGCAGAATATTTCAAGGATTTCCACATTTCATGGAGTTACTCCACAATGTGAATCCTATATTTGCCCCCCCAAAAAAAAAAAACTCAGTGAAATGTGAAGTTTAACCTCTGCTGGCAGAATCTGGCACAGAAGACATTGTTCAACCAATTAAAACTGTCCCTGGTACCATGTGCCCCCCAAAAAAAATCGCCGTCCCAATAGTACAATTCCCTGATGTCCCCCCCCTGACAATCAGCTTCCTGATGTAGAATAAAATTCCCTGATGTCTAATGGTCCCCCTTATGCCACTCGCTGGCCCAATGTAGAAACAAATTCTGTGGTGTCTAGTGGTCCCCCATGCCGATCACTGGTCCAATGTAGAATAACATTCCCTGGTGTCTAGTGGCCACCCCCAACCCCTACTGATTACTGGCCCAATGTAAAATAAAATTCCTTGGTGTCCATTGGCCCTCATACTGATCGCAGGTCCAATGTGAAAGAATGTATATTTCCCTCATATCTTGTGGACGCCTATCCCTATCTCTGATCCCCTGTAATAAATAAAAAGGTAGTCCATTCCCTGGTGTCTAGTTGACCCCCTCCCTATCACTGATCCTCTGTAATAAAAAAATGTTCATCCCCATTCCCCAATGTCTAGCGGACCTCCTCAACAGGTAGTGCCCTGCCCACCCCACTCCCCCACCCTGAGCAGGTGAACTGGTACAGCCTTCCCCTCTCCACCATGGACGGCCGCTGACTAAGCTGTCAATGAATGAGCACATTCTTGTACAAGCATGCGTTCATTCATGGACTGCTCACTTCATTCATTCAGCTCTCTTGGTGGCCAGCCATTGTGCAGACAAGAGCAGAGGTCTGTTCCTGTTGCCAGAGGGAGGTTAGGGTGGGGGGGAATGGTGTGGTAGGCACTAAAGTGGTCCACCCTACCATTCCCCCATCCCAACCCCTGCAGGTGACTAGCATAGCACTCCACTCTTGTCTCCGACACTGACAGAGCTGTCACTAAAATAAGCATAAGCTGGCCTGTCAATGAATGAGTGTGTACTTGTACAAGAACATGCTAATTCATTGACAGCTCAGACAGTGGCTGGCCATGGTGGAGAGTGAATGGCTGTGCCAGTTGCTGGCTTGGGGTCGGGGTGGGTGGTGGGGTGGTGGAGCACTACTTATTGGAGTTGGGGATCTGCTAGACACCAGAGAATGAGGACCACCATATTCTTAGTATGTGGATTGGGGATAGGGAGCGGTGTCTGCTAGACACCAGTGAAGTATACATTTATTTCACATTGGGCTGGTGATCAGTGGGGGGCACTAGACAACAGAGAATTTTATGTTACATCAGGCCAACAATCGGCGGGGGGGGGATCACTAGAAACCAGGGAAATTTCTGTTACATTGGGCCGGTGATCGGTGGGGGGCCACTTGACACCAAGGAATTCTATTTTACATCAGGCCAGTGACTGGCGGGGGTGGGACCTCTAGAAACCAGGGAATTTTATTCTACATTGAGCAGACAGTCTTCATGGGGGTAGCACTAGACACCTAGGAATGCAATTCTACATTGGGCCAGCAATTGCAGTGGTATGCTGACTGAACAAAGAAACTTCTACAGCGAAGATCATTACAGTGACAGAAATTGACAGAAATCAACAGGTCACTGTAATGGTCCCAGCAGACACCGGCACTGCATCTCCTGGTGTTTTGCCCTCTCCCTGAGATAACTCCAAATCAGAGCTGGGTATATAAATATCAGTGGATGTTAGGGGCAGAACACCCCAAAGAAAACACACTGGCATACCGACAGCACAATGCCAACACTTGCCATTGTGTCTGTTGAAGTTGGGGATATCGGTGACTTTGGTGTTGCTGTGGTATGGGTAAACCATCATGGTGGGGAGGACCACAAGACACCGGGAAATTTTATTCTACATTGGGCCAGTGATTGGCTGGGGGGAAGACTACTAGACACCAGGGAACTGTATTTTATGCTGTGCCGGTGATCGCAAGGAGAGGGGACAAACAGACACCAGTGAAGGTTCGGGCTGGGGGGACCATTAGACACCAGGGATTAATCAACATTAGGCAGTGATCAGCAGAAAGGATTTCCCTATTTGTAACTTCACCTTGCTGTTGTTTTCTTTAAGTGCATTTTGCACTTAAAAAACCCCAAAGCAAGGCAAAGTTACAAATGCTGAATTTCCTATTAAACAGGAAAACTTCACAAAATGATCTGCTAAGGCAGAATTGGTGACTTCACTGGAAATTCACTAGTGAATTTAAACATTGTTGCATTTCTACAATTAAAACACTGTTACCTGCTGATGTGACAGCACACAGTGGATAACTGTGAGTTTGGTAACATGTCAATCATCTGTTACCCACTGAATGATTGTATCAGAGTGGTTAACTGGATTTATCCGAAACTGAAAATTGTAGCTAATGGTGTTCACTATGCAATATTTAAGGGACATGCGAGGTGGGGCTGTCATATATGTGATTTATTTTTACGAGTGCCCAGTGACCTCAGGTAACCTCATGAGTGGCGGAGCATAGTGGAACCATGAGTGGTTTCCCCGAGGTCACTGGGAATGAATGAAAATAAATCATGTATATGACAATCCCCTTCCATTGCACATTCGATTTATGCAATCGGGGTCTAAATTTTCTTGTGCTGTTGTTATCTATATTTTGTTTTAAGTTGTTTTCCTCATTTTTCATGAATAGGTGGGATTTTTTTTGTGAACCTCCTCAGGTTAGGGCTGGTTGCTGGGGTCGCAAGCATCATCGCTATGGACCTGATGTAGCAGTGTCCAGAATGATATTTCCATTTATTTTGGTTTTGGCTTGTGGGAGGGTCAAAGAGTTTTGGAAACATGGTGTCTCATTTAGGGAGTATTGAGGAGAGCTGCTGTAGTGATGCTGGTTTTCTGTTTTGGTTGATTTTCTTGTTTCTGTTTTTATTTTTTTAATTGTAAATTATTTATCCAGTTGTTCCTGCCATATTGGGTTGATCCTGCCTTCACTAATGGCAGAGAGGAGAAGCAAGCTTATGGGGAAACTGGAGGAGCAACCCTGAGAAAAGCAGGGTGGCCACGGAGCCAACAGCGTTTTTGTTTTTGAGAGGTCAGAGGCTGGCTGTCAGTTCCAATAGTAGCATTTTCTGTGTTATTTTAAAAACAGTATATATTTTTTTTGCTGGTATTTTTCTCCCTCTTGTCTGAGTCGGCCCTTCCTCCTGCAGTCCACCCAGCCCCGTCCCCCAACCTTCAGGCACCTACCTTAACTCCCATGGGTTACCCTTCATGGCAGAGTGGTGGGGAGCCCCCAGCTTGACCCACCAGGACTGGATCCAGTGTCGGGAACTGCCTTCTCAGGGGCAGTGCCTGAAGAGTATGGCCATCATGCCACTCTACCCAGACTGCTGTTTCCACTTTCTGCAGAGGGAAGCATGCAAGCCAACAAAGGCCAAGCCATGCATGCATCCTCATGCAGCACTCTGGTCAGATGCTCTGCCTCTGTGCCCCACTGAACAGGACCTGGAGTGCCAACACCTAGCCTCAACTAGGTGTCAGGCAGGTGCTAGTCTCTGTTACCCACCTTCGCCTGGAGAGGAGAGCTGTTCTTCAGATGCTCGATCCTCTCCCTCCCCAGCTGTCCCCCAGTGACCTGCTCACACTGTGAACAAGGGTCACCAGTGTGGCAGGAGGTAAGGCATCACTGCTTCAGCCCTTCATGCCACAGAAACCAGCTGAAATGGTAATATTTTAATATCTGGTTGATCCTGCATTTCACCATGGGCAGGACTAGTGTGTGAGCATCAAGTTGGTGCTGGGGATCGAATGAATGGGATTTCATTAGAGTAGGACTAGTGAGCAAGCATCGGGTTGGTGCCAGGATTATGTCATTATGTAATCGTGGTTCGGAAATGAGCAGCTCAGCTTCAGAGGATCGCCATTTGTTTTTGGAGACAGGTCTTTTGAACATAATAAACAAAATCCTGGAATGGGGAGCATTTTGCTTCCCTTTGGTGTGTGTCCGGGTGTGGGGTGGGGCAAGGGGTGTGTGTGCCAGAAATAAATCAGTCTGAAAGTGGTGAGCTATGGGATTGGCTGCAGCAAGGAGGAGGAAGAGGGGAAAAAAAACAAGGTTCATACGTTAAAAGGGAAAACAATTTTCTGAAGTAAGTGTACTCGTTGAAGTGATGTCTTGTTTATGTTGCCAATATGTAAACAGATACAGAGGGTGTTGCTGAGGGGACAAGTTGGGGGGGTAGAAAGAAAATAAAAGTAATTGTAAGTAGTGCTGGCAGCAGGGGGTGATGATTGATGGCAGGGTGTTAAATAAACAGTGGTTGATTGACATTAGGGTGTTAAATAAATGTTAGAACCACCATTTATTTAATACCAGTGAGAATAAATGAATTTATTTAACTGTTTATCCATCCATACATATTGCATAAATACATGTTTTTAACATGCTCACATTCATTTTGTATATTTCCTTGAAGCTTCAGCATCTCTTTACTGACCAGATCATTGCTGAATTAGCCTTTTATTTTGAAATGAAATCAACTGTAAAATAAGCTGAAGTGTCTTACTGTTGCAATTTCTCTCTTTCTCTCTCTCTGCAGTTCCATATTACACAGCTTGTCTTATGTTTACAGCCAGTTTCAGTGCAAACAGATAAACTGTGAGAATTATTTTGTTTCATTTAATCAGGAGGGAAAGAGTTTTAACTCTTTAATAAAAGATGCCTGTGTAAGGAGATCAAGCAAGAGGGTTTGATGACAAGGATGACTAAAGGTAGGTGGGGTCTGCAACCAATCATTGTACCGTCAGCATAGCAACTCATGAAGCATAATCCTTGATACCTACCAATCAGAGTACAGTGTCACTTTCTAAACAGAGAGAAACTGAGAGATATTTTGCTTTCATTGGCTGAGCCAAAAACTTATGAATATGAGAAATACATTATGGTGTAGCTACCAGGGTACAGGGTTACATTTTATTTTAAGTGTCTATTTCAATGTAACAAATTATTCATGTCATGCAACAGGGTAATTACACTTTGGTTAAATGTTTGTTGCTTACAACTACATTGCAACTTGTACTGCAGTTACCATGTAGTTAACTGATACTTAAAGTGTAACCGGGTGCAGAATATGATGCAGGTAAATTCCTTCGTGATTTGAAGAACTCAGTCAATGCAGTATGTTATATAGGAACATAGGAACATGCAGGGTGATGGCAGAAAAGGAACGCTTGTCCCATCCAGTCTGCCTATTTTTTTCTGCCTAATATAAAGCTGCAGATCTTACATGGTCTCCAAACTCTATCCTCCTGCCCCCTCTCCTCCCAACGGTGTCTCCAGACCCTGTTTATACTCCAGTTTACCTTCCCTACCAGTTTTTATGATACTCATGTGTCTATCCCATGCTTTCTTAAATCCTGTTACCTCTTTAGCCTCTACCACTTCCACTGGGAGGCTGTTACAGGGGTCTATTACCCTTTTCATAAAGAAATACTTTCTCCTGTTCCCTCTGATCATTCTCCCTCCAACTTCATATTGTGACCTCTAGTCTTTGGACATCTTTTTCTTTGAAAGATGTTCTCTTCCTGTACCTTGTTTATTCCCGTTGGGTATTTGAAAGTCTCAATCATGTCTCCTCTCCTTCTCTTGATCCCCAGGGAGTACAGTTCTAGATCCAATAGCCTTTCCTCATAGGGCGTCTGATGTAGGCCCCACACTATTTAGGTCACCTCCCTTGTACCCTCTCCATCCTGTCTATATCCTTATGTAGATGAGGCCTCCAGAACTGTACACTGTACTCGAGGTGAGGCTTCACTAGTGATTTATACAGAGGCAGTAGCATCTCCCTCAGCCTACTGGTTATACACTCTCTATACAACCCAACATATGAGTTGCCTTTCCCATTGCCTTATCGCATTGTTTTTCAAGTTCAAGTTTATTGTGAAGGGATAGTATCCATTGAGCAGCTCATTTGCAAGGAAGTCCCTTGTACAAATCAGCATGAAGGAATACAAATCAACAAAGTGCAGAGCATAACCTTTGGGGTAACCCTTGCTTCAATGTTTACTCACAGAGGTTCTTTGTCTTATAACATAGTATGGTCATATAAAGACAAAAGCAAGGTAACGAGTGGTACAGATACAAGGATATATGACAATTACAGTATATATAATATGTGCAATAAATATATTTACAAAGAATGCATTCACAGGGGCACACCATATGATGAAGGGTGCACACATTTCAATTACATGGATGTGGGTAGCACCAAATAATCATTCAAAAATATATAACACTGGTCGGGAGGGGAGTCCCCACATTTTTACAGGCCTGGGGGGGAAATGTCCATATATAGATCAGACAATACATGGTCAGCTCGAAACAGTATAGAGGATAGCTCCAAGGGGAGGAGAGGCAGATAAAAAAAAGGTTAGAAGCAGTGAAATGAAAGTTTAAAGGCAGTGAAAATTCTCATTAGTGTAAGTTTCAATTTGTTTTTTGAAAGCATTCAATGGGATCAGGGTGTGAAATTTTAACATAGTTTGAAGCTTGTTCCATGGTGCGAGGAGTGCATAGCTGATAGCAGCTTTACCATAATGAGTACATACTTTTGGTATCTCTAGGGAGATGTAGTCACACTTCCTTAAGGCATAAAGGCTAGGCATATGTTGAAGTCAAGCAGTGATGTAAATAGGCAGTTTATTTCATAGGGTTTTGTATGTCCGTATGTAGATGTGTGCTAGTCTCCTATTTGCCAGTGAGGTCCAGTTCACCTCCTTGTAAGTATGCAGTGATAGGTTCTGGCTGGAGCATTAGTAATAAAGTGGATGGCACAATGGTATAGGACATCCAGTTTGCTTAAACAAATAGAAGCACAGTTGTTATATAGGATGTCCACATAATCTAGCAATGGCAAAAATGTGGTTTGAACTAGTGTCACTCTAGAGGCCCTCGAGAATAATCTTTTGTTCCTGAAGAAGAAACTGAGTCTCACTCTCAGTTTTTTATTAATGCTTCAATATTTATGTGGAACAAAAGAGAAATGTGAATCAAGCAAGAAGCCCAGATATTTGAACTGGTTTCCTACTTCAACAACATCTCCAAAGAGGGTAGTGATAGGTGACTGGGGACAGAGGTTATGTGGGACATTAGATAAGTTGGGTGGATAGAAAAACAACTTTTGTTTTCTTTGCACTGAGAAGGAGTTTGGTCTGAATTAAATTATTCGGAGCTGAGAGAAGTTGGCCTGGAGGGCAGTGCAGACTTGGGCGAATGATGGTTTAGAGCTATACATGACTGTGCCATTGGCAAAGAGGTGAATTTTGGAGTGAGTAATGTTAATTATAATGTTGTTAACGTAAATCAAGAAAAGTAAAGGGCCCAAAATAGACTCTTTTGGAAACTCTCTTGTTATTGGCAGTAGAGAAGCAAAGGTCCCAGTAGCCTTCATTTGTTGTTGTCTTTCCCAAAGGTAACCGGAGAACCACTTTATTGTTGATCTATCAAGTCCAAGGTCAGTGAGGTTGCCCAGAAGGAGGCCATGGTCAACTGTGTTGAAGGTCTTGCTAAGATCTAAGAACACAGTCCCTGTAACCAATTTACTAACAGCAGCCTCTAACAAGTAATTTGTTACTTTTGCCAAGGCAGATGTAGTACTGTGATGTTGTCTGAAGCCAGACTGAAGAGGGTTGACTATCTTGTGTGATCTTAAGTACTCCCATACCTGCTCACTAGCCAGTTTTTCCAAGAGCTTAGATAGAACTGGTAGGATCGAAATTGGCTTATAACTGTTCAAGTTGTAGGGATCACCAGATTTAAAAATGGGCAAACTATGTGCAATTTTCCAATCGGGGTACAGTGCCCTCGGTTAATGACAAATTAAAAAGATGGGTGATGGGGGCTGCTAGATAATGACAGTCAATCTTTAGGAAGAAAGGGTCAAGATTTTCTGCTCCAGCACTCTTTTTAGTGTCAGGCTTAAGTAATAGATATTCCACTTGTTTGTAAAAGATGGTAGAGAAGCAGAAAGAGCAGAACTGGTGATTTTCAGGTCATCTGATAAGATAACCCCCAGGTCCCTTTCCTACCCTGTTATTGTGACATTGCCTGTGGGTTTTTGTGCTCGAAGTGCATGATTCTGTACTTCTTTGCATTGAATCTCAGTTGCCAAGTTCTTGAGCAGTCCTTCAACTTCTACAGGTACTCCTTTATCCTTTTCACACACCCCCATTGTGTCAACCCTATTGCAGACTTTTATGTCATCCTCAAACAGAATAGTCCTTGCACTACCCTATAGATCACCTGAGCACAGGATATATAACACAGCACACCATGTTCTGGTTATCACATTCCTATCCTCTACCTTGGAGATCTGATTCACTTTTACAGTGTGTCATCAGCTGTGGGATTAGAACCTGACCTACTATAATCTGCCCCACTGGTAGTCTACAGCTCTGACCATTAGGTCACACTGTCATAACAGTAGCAGCCTGTAGGATATACTTGAACCTTAAGCTCCACCCCCCCATGTTCTGGAAGGACTAAGTCACAGTCAAGTACAGCCATCTACTGGTGGATGTAACATAAAACACTGTTCCAGCTGCTGGTGTATGCAATGACAAACTGTACCTAACATAATAATATTAATAATAAACTGTATTTATACTGCTCAATTCACGAGTATCAAAGCACTTTACAAACAATATCACAAGTAAAATAAGAAGCCACAAATAGTTAAAATTCAGGTAAAAACAGCTAAAATCCACCATGTCCAAATTAGAGAAAAGCAAGACTAAATAAATAGGATTTCAGTATGGTTTTAAAGCTCTCCACTATCAGGCACTCCCGAACCCGATGAGGTAGAGAATTCCACAGGGTAGGTGCTTATAAGCAAATGCACAAGCACCAGATGTCTTCAACTGAACCCTGGGAATCTCTAGCAATCCCTTGTCAGTGGAGCAGAGTGGTCAGGAGGGGCAATAAGGGTGCAGAAGCTCTTGCAGATAATATGCTTCCTGTCTGTGAAGGGCTTTATATGTCAGCAAGCTGACCTTGAAGGTGATCCTTCACCAAACTGGCAGCCAATGTAGCTCATGCAGCGCAGGCATAATATGGCTAGATCAAGAGGGTCCAGTTAGTAAACTGGCTTCCACATTCTGCACTAGCTGCAGTCAGTGGATGTCAACCCCTGGCAACCCTAGGGACTGGGACTTACAGTTGTCCAGGTGAGAAGTCACAAAAGTGTGGACTAATGTCACTAAGCCATCAGGCGGAACCAGATGTTTAATCTGGCTGATATTCCTCAGATGGCAAAATGAGGTCTTGACAATGGATAACACCTGAAATTTCAGGGTCAGCCTCTCATCAGGAATAATGCCCAGACTCCGCATCCATTCAGAGGTCCTCAGCTGGCAACCTCCTAGCACAAGACCAGTTGCCTGTCCTGCTGAAGACCCCTCTATTTGATAACCCAGGTCCACAGCCATCACCTCAGTCTTGTCTGAATTCAGCTTTAACCAGTTGGCAGTCATCCAGTCTTGGATCTTGGATGGGCAGCTGTTTAATACCGAGACTGCTGTATCCTGTTTGGGTACAAAGGGCATGTACAGCTGAGTGTCATCTACATAGCAGTGAAAACTCAGCCCATACTGCCTTACAATGTCCCCCAGTGGCAACATGTACACTGTGAACAACATGGGAGATAGCACACAGCCCTGTGGTACCTCACATGGCAGGGAGAATGTTTCTCGAGAAATAAATCCCTGACACTACTCTCTGAAACCTGCCAGTGAGGAAAGATTGAAACCATTGGAGGACTGTACTCGACAGTCCACAGATCAGCTGCAGGCACTCTAGCAATATCCCATGGTCCACTGTGTCAAATGCTGTGGAGAGATCAAGGAGGACCAAGATGAAATAGCTTCTCCAATCTCTCACTATAAGGAAGTCATTAAGCACTTGAACAAGGGCAGTCTCAGTTCTATGTCTCTTCCTAAATCCTGATTGTAATGGAACATAGATGTCATGGATGGCAAGATGATCCTTAAGCTGCAGCGTGACCACCTTCTCAATAACCTTCCCTGCAAAGGGAAGATTAGAGACCAGCCTGTAGTTAGTGAGA
The DNA here is from genome assembly GCA_016271365.2 of Neoceratodus forsteri. Classification (NCBI taxonomy): domain Eukaryota; kingdom Metazoa; phylum Chordata; order Ceratodontiformes; family Ceratodontidae; genus Neoceratodus; species Neoceratodus forsteri. Next base: position 1,206,924,321 of record CM057453.1, on the reverse strand, counting down.
CAATCTGGGTCGAGAAAAGATTTCTTGAGGAGCAGAATCACTGCTGCCTTCTTCAGTGAGTCAGGAAACCCTCCAGTCTGTAACAAACACCAGGCAATCTCAGCTAGGACCAGGCCGATGACCTCCACACATCCCACAAGGACACGGGTTGGGCCCAGATCCAGACCACAGCAGGTCAGCCACATATTCTGAATGGCCATCATGACATCCAAGATCACCACCTGATCAAAAGCTGACCAACTAGCCCAAGGTGTTGAGACTCCCCCAACGATCACCGCCACTCCCATTAGTGTGGGCTGATCTGATCTCTGACCTGATGTCAGCAATCTTATCAGCAAAGAAGTGAGCAAACTCATCACATTTCTCCTGTGACAGAGCTCTTTGTAACTACAGACCAACTGGACTGCACAGTCTGTCCACAGTTCTGAAGAGCTAGACCTGTCGATTCAGTGCAGCAGTAATCTCACCAGATAGGAACTCTGCCTTCTTATGGAAGATCACCAATTGATAGTCTACATAATGTGCCATCAATCTAAGCTTGTGAGTATCAAGGCCAGATTTCTGAAGTGATGCTTCAACCTTCGCCCAACCTTCCTCATCTCTCTCAAGGCCCCATCAAACCATGGGGACTGGGGAAGAATGGAGAGAGGGCAAACATGGACTGGAGCAATGGAATCCAGAGCCACCACCATGTCCTTGTTATAGACCTGCAGTAGGTTCTCTGGGTCTGAGCTTGCACTTGGAAAACCCAATAGGTCTATGACCACCGTCAGGCCTTCTGGGGACAATCCCCTTAATGGATGGTACTGGACCATCTCCAAATGGCCATCCTATGAGGGTGTGACTGAATATTGAACCTGACTGTGCAATGGTCAGACCATCCAACCATTTCCACCACCAGGTCAGCACTCTCCATACCCAGCAGGAAGACCAGGTTCAGTGAGTGAGTCTAGTAAGATTAGGGAGCAGATTAGATGGTGGAGGACTGTGGTTGTGAAGCAGGGATTTAAAGTGTTTATGGAGGATAAGGGCTTGTGGATATGGGCGGGCTAGTGCTTCAAACTGTTTTGGGGGAGTAGTGCTGCAGAAAGCTGTATCACTAAGTCTTGGGGCCTCGGGTAATCCAGTTTGTGGCCAGAAGGTGGTAGATGATGGATCCAGGGGAATGTGAGTGAAAGGGGACCATTCAGTAAATAGTGAAGAGGGACCAATCAGTAAATACTACAGGTGATGATGAGTGGATACCAGGGCAGTAAAGGAGTGGTGGGGGAGGCAGGGGGGCAGTGAGGTTTTGGGGATGGAATTTGTTCTAGGAGGATAGTGAGATGCAATGGATGTGGAGCAACAGTGCATATGACACTCTACGGAGAACAGGGGTATGCCCTATTTGTGTGAGAATAATTCACCTGGAAAATGAAATCTGGAAGTTGAAGAGGGAGGTGGAGAGACTAATTATGGGAGTGGGACATGGGTGGGGATATGGCATAGATTCTGCAAATCATGGGGGAGGGGATGAGAGGTGAACTGTGAGGCAACGTGGAGGAACGAAGAGGGAAGGAAACAATCTGAACTGCTGAAATACAGGGGAGGGCAGGAGGCATGCGAGAGGAGTGGAGAGGGGACAAGAGATGTCAGCAAGTGCCCAGGAATGGGTCTGAGAAATGGGGGTGTTCAATGGGAGTAGCTGAAGTCAGCCATGGCAAGGACATGATGCAAAATGTCACAGTGGGCAGAAGCTACAGTAAAAAAGCCAGGCATATCCTACTGCCAAATACTAAGGACTCAGAGGATCAGGTGGTGGCAGAGGAAATCATCACAGTGAGGAGTGGGCTAGGGGAGAGGGAGACAGCACTGGGGGTTGCAAGATTCCAGAGAGAACACTGCACTGGAGAAGGGGAGATTAGCTAGGAGGACTGGAGGACAGGAGAAGGGCTAACAGATTCTCAAGGGAGTAGTTAGGAGTGGGAAGAGGAAAATCAGTGCAGGCTGGATGGACTAATTGTGATACACAAAATGGGTGGGGGAATTGAAATAGGGAAGGGATCTTTTGTAGAGGTAAGAAAGTTGGCAGGAAGGTGAGGTCCAAGAGGATTAGAGGGGGTAGTTGCACTGGGGAAATGGGGGGCCCTGAGGGGGGAGATTGAAGTTGGCAGCAAGGGGGACAAGCTAGGCTCCCCAGACAAGAAGGCGGTAGATGGTGCAGGGGTGACACATGGTCATGTGGGTACTGAAGGGGATGGGGACTTGGCTTCTGGGGAGAAGGCAGAGATATCAGTCAGGAGCAGATAGCTGGCAATGGAATACATTGTACAATAACAGTGGAAAGCAGGGTCCTATTATTGGGGGACTCCATTATCAAGGGAATCAAATGGAGGGCAAATTGTGAGGGGAGAAGGAATGCTATTAGGATAGACTGTATGCTGGAATGATGGCGCTCAGCGTCATGCGCCTAGTGCACTCTCTAGTGAGGAAGCATTGAAGGGTGCCATACATTGTGGTGCACATAGGCACCAACAATCTAGAGGAGAATAGTGTGATGGAAGTGCAAACTAGGTACAGGGAGTTGGCTAGAATCTGTACAACAGAGGGGACTACTGTCTCCCTTTCTGAAGTCTTGCCAGTGCTGAAAGGTACTTTGGAAAGGAAGCAGAAAATTTGTGAATTTAATAATTGGTTGAGGGAATCATATACTGCGATGGGGTATGGATTGGTGGTGGACTTTGGAACCACTTGGGATAATAAAGAGTTGTTTGTTAGGGACAGGCTACACCTGAGTAAGGAGAGTAAGGATGTCCTGCAGAATCAATTGGATGACTTTATACGTACTAGGTGCGATTTAAACTTGTGGGGGCTCATAACTATGGTGCGGATAGTTAAGCACAGCACAGGAGAGCAACGGCCTCTCCCCCTCAATAGGAGTATCAGTGGAGAAGCTAGACCCAAGTTGGGTCAGGGGTAAGGGGTTAGGGAGGATAGAGATGGATAGTGGAAAGGGCTGGAGGGTAGTCGTAATTAATGCAAGGGGTTTGGGAACTAAGGTGCCTGAATTTCAGGCAATGTTGACTGAAACGGGATAGATGTGGCAGCAGTCACAGAGACTTGGGCCATGCAGTACCATGAATGGGACCTAAAGCTCCCAATTTACACTAATTATAGGAGAGATAGGAACCAAGGCAAGGGTAGGGGGTAGCATTGTTCATTATGGAAGAGATTGAGTGTAGCATGGAGGAGGGTGTGGATGGGAATCTGGAAGCAATATGGGCAACCTTAAAGGATACTAAGGGTAGAAAGATTGACCTGGGGGTTGTCTACAGGCCCCCAACACAATTGGAGGACACAGACAAAGAGCTGGTGGGCAACCTTAGGAAACATTGCAGCAGGGGAAGGGGTAGGACTGTGGTAGTGGGGGATTTTAACAAGTCGGGTGTAGATTGTAGTACTATGATGTCAACATCTGCTAGGGAACAAAGGTTGCTGGATGTCTTACTGGATCAATTTCTGGCTCAGTTTGTGGGGGAACCAACCAGAGAGGGAAGCATCCTGGATTTGATACTTACAGATGGCAAACAGGTTAAGAACTTATTAGTGGAGGACCCACTGGTGGGGAGTGACCACTCCACACTGTGGTTAAACCTTGACTTGGGGAAGGTGTGGAATCTGACAAAGACCACTGTGGTGGACTTTAGGGGTGCAGACATTGGAGAGATGGCTTACATCCTCTAGGAACATTTACAGAAAATCAGGCCGGAGATGTGCACGGAGACACAGTGGGAGATACTGAAGATGGGCCTTCCGGAGGCTACAAAAGCCTGCACAAAATCCCACCATAAGATGGGTAGGGCTATAAAATCTTGTTGGTGGACCAGGGAGGTGCACGAAGGGGCAAGGGAAAAAAGGATGGCCTTTAGAAGGTACAAGTGCTCTCGTAGGGAGGCAGACAGGGAGGAGTACCATATGATTTCCAAGGAAGTCAGTAGGGTGGTAAGAGTGGCCAAGACAGCTAAGGAACTTTGGTTAGTACAAGGGATAGGCAGTGGGAGAAGGAATTTTATAGATGTCAGGGAGATAAGAAAGGGTAGGGGGCAGATAAATAGATTGAAAAAGGAGAGTGCTTGGCCAGAGGGGGAGGTAGAGCAGGCTGAAGTACTTAATAAGTACATCTGCTCAGTCATAACAAGGGAAAAGGATGGACCATTTTCACAGGGGGGAGGCATGTCAGTGACTGGGACTGAAGGGGTGCTCACAGATGGTGAGATGCAGGTGGGAAGGGTAAGGGATGCTCTCAAGTCCCTGAGGGCTGATAAGGCCCCAGGCCCAGGTCCAGATGGAATCCACTTCAGGATTCTAAAAGAACTAGTGGATCTCCTGGCTGCTACAATGATGGAACTATTGAACTACTCAATTCCTCCCTCCAATTAGGATGTGTTCCTCTGGACTGGAGAATGGCACACATTGTGCCAGTCCACAAGAGTGGACCTTGGGATGAACCAGGAAATTGTAGACATGAGATCCATAGTGAGGAAACTGATGGAGACCATCTTGCAGGAATGGTTGATGGAGTTTCTGGATATCAATGGCTTTCAGGATGATAACCAACATGGATTCTTCTGGGAGAGATCATGTCAAAAAAACCTAGTCAAATTCTTCATCTGGGTGACAAGATCCCTGGATGGTGGAAGGCCAGTTGAAGTTCTCTATCGGGACTTCAGCAAGGTCTTCGACTCGGTCCCACATGGAAGACTGTTATGTAAGATGAGAAAACTAGGGGTTGGGGAGAAAGTGGTGGGATGGATTGCAAACTGGCTTAGTAACCAGCAACAGAGTATGGTAGTGGTGGGGGGCCTCAACTCACAGAAGGGTCATTAGTGGGGTCCCACAGGGATCAGTGTTAGGCCCAATTCTGTTCAATGCTTTCATAGCGGATATCAAGGAAGGAGTCAGAAGCAAAATGAGCCTGTTTGCTAATGATTCCAAACTAGAGGTGGTGGTGGACAGCGAGGAGGGGAGGAGGAGGGGACTCCAAGAAGACTTAGTAAGGCTTGATAGGTGGGCAAACAATTGACATCTGGGGTTTAACACTCGGAAGTGTAGTGTACTCAATTTGGGTGTTAGGAACCCTGGGTATAGCTATCATTTGTGTGTAGACGATATTCAAGGAGGAAAAAGATCTTGGAGTGCTAACTGACATCAGAATGAACAACTCAGAACAGTGCAGGAGAGCAGCAGCAAAGGCAAATAAAATGCTTGGGTGTATTGATAATGGGATAACATCAAGGAGAAGGGAGGTTATACTGCCCCTGTACAATTCCTTGGCGAGACTTCATCTGAAATACTGCATGCTGTTCTGGTGCCCTCAATTTGTGTGATTTCTATACCAGACCCTTATTATGGATTTGTAGCGCGTAATGACACCACAGAGAAACATAGTTACAGTGTATAATCATTTTATTAACAGCTATACCCAAACAAGAAAAAGGCATACCTACAATCCCTGGGAGCAAAGGACAGCCCCCTAATCTGCAGTATCAGGCTCTGCTCAACTGAGACCCCAAATTGATCCTGTATTTAAACAGTATTTCTTGACTAAGTCTATTGTTTCACCTTCCGTTATCTACATAAAAAATAAGCACTTTCCCAGTGCATCTTCTGCTTGGTGGCTGTTACCTAACCTTGAGAAGCCTCAGAACTTGACACAAAGAACTGTCTTAGCAATTTGTACTACAAGCAAAACTAACACTCCTAAAAGCTGGTACATTTTCATGAAGCATCCGTAATAACTAACAATATAGCAGCATGTACATAAATTGTAATTCAGCAATTCTAAAAGGCATTTAGCACTAGTAAACTAATAACTCTAACAATGGATTTCACTAAAACCTAACTTATAGAAGCAAATGTATTTCCATTACTAGTAATATACATATAGGGAATGCATGTATGACAATGTGTATATATGACAGATCACAACTGTATGCTAACAGGCCCCATTTGATATCTTTGAAAAGTGATATCACAACAAAATAATGATCTGTCATGTTATATAGCCTGCAGCACATGAGAATACGTCAAGGCCATAAGTTTGCTAAAATGTCGTGTCAGGAGACACCTGAGACAATATAGCATAGTAGATACAATAAGTACTAAAATAACTTGTAACATGATTAATAGTTTGAAAGCAATCTTGATCTATTAATTTGAAATTTACAAATCAAATTCACTATCACGTAATACAGTTGACAATTACTGTGCTTGGTTCATGCTATTCATGATTGTTATCAAGCGTTCATCTTTATGGTTCAATAGAAGCTGTAGATGTAGGGTGAGTGTAGCAATATGCACATTGAATGTTGGAATGTAGTTTATGACATAAATTTTATGACCAAGTTCACATTGTTCAGCATTTAGTGGCACTGATTATATAACTGTTTGACCAATGACAGTGTGAGCAGAGGGAGTGAAGCAGAAGTTTGGGACAGTTATTAGGCATGTTAGTTCCCCATAAGTGAATGATTCATGATAAGCGACTATGCAATACTGACCATCCATGTTGTAGATTGCCTTTGCCATGGGAGGTGCCATTTTGTGAGAGGTACTGGGCAAGTAATGTTTTGTGTAATAATGACACTGGTATTCTGGCTGACATCCCCATCAAGGCGTTAGACAGGTGGAACCATATAAAAACCTCACAGGGACATACATACCTGTATCCCTTCACTGACAAACATTCTGTGTGTGGTACCTGCCATATTGCTGGAGTGGGGTTATCTACCACTAAGGAAGGTGTGTCCACCCTCTCCTTAGAAATGTCTCCCTCTAGGTAGCTTACTGAATGGACCATGGCCAGTTTGTCAAAAACAGCTTCAGCTGGGTCAAACAGTGGTAAGGAGACAGTAAATGATATGTACAAGGTATCCTGAATAGAACAGGCTGCACTGGTGTAACACTTGCAATGCTAAGGGTACACATTAACATACCCTAACTTTCTAACTGTCACAAATGAAAATGTCTGACCAGCTTTTAAGCATCCTGAACGGCTGTCCTGTGTATTGGTAACACAGGTTGGACAATACCATTTGGTCAAGTAGTTATTTAAAATGAGGTCAGGAAGGCACCCTGTTTCCACATCTCTAAGCAAATTACAAATCATTGTGAGACATAGTTCCCATAGGTTATGCATAATACTTCTTTACCTATGTGTTTGTATCAGGCCTTTTCATTATTAGCTGCAATTAACTCACTGATCTTAACGTGTGTTTCATTAAACAATCTTGTTATGTTATACATATTGTAATCAGGGTATTTGTGCTCACTAGACAAACCCTGAAGTCCCTGTGGTGCAGAATTTAAAACAGACTCAACAGATTGGTGTTAAGAATAACTGACATGTTTCTTGATGGTTTCCAGGTCTTTTCAGTACCAGACCAACATTCCAGACCCAAACAATCCAAGATAGACCCTATCATCCCATCCAGGCTTTGCAGCAATCTGGAAAGAAGGTATTATCCTGTCGGGCAACTTCTTGGCCTGCTGTGGGATCTTGAGCTTTGGCCTGATGAGTGGCAATCACATCTAAAAGTAAAGAAATATAAAACAATGATACTTTTGTTCCAACATAAGGCCCATGTTACATCATGTCCCAATGTAAAGTCAAATTCACAGATTAAAAACAACATGTGTATCCAAAAACTGTACATTATTCAACAAAGTCCCCAAAGCAGAAGAAGCAGTCAAACAACTAAGAGGTCTGGTCCCACTTCAGGGCATGGTTCAGTCATTGCAAGAGTCTGATGCAGAGGATGGCATAATGCTAAGTGCCAGTAGTGGTAGTTTAAGGACCCTCAAATTCAATATGATATGCGTCATTATCTGAAGGCATGATTCTGCATCACATTCTTGCTTAAAAGTCAGTTGATAAATGCCTGTATTGTACTGATGCACTAGATTGACCAGCAAAGACGTTTTGTTTTCAAACAGGTGTATGTGCGCTTGATAATGTGGTGTTGATGTCAGGAACACTGCTATTAGTTTCTGAAAAACAAAAGAAAAACAAAGAGAAGGGCTTCAGCCCCATCCTTCACTGATTGGTTAGGTCTGATCTTTAAACAGTTTCAACTGATTTGCATAGAATGACTTGTCAGTGACCATCAGGACCTTGTACACTGAGGGGCTAATCTGAATGCATACAATGTAATTTTTACAGTATCTGAGTATGTCTCTTTTTTCATGTCTCGCCACCACCCAACTGTCTGCATTTTCAAAATGATTGTGTCTGCCCCCCAATGGTCACCTGCTGCACATCATGTACTGCTGAAATAATTTTCTGTCTGGGGTGCTGTGGGATCACCCAGACTGTTTGTGTCCCTGAATCAGCATTCATCACAAATTCAGTCTCTGGATGACAATTGCAATTTCTTTTATGCTTTTTAACTAGTGTGCCTACTGGGATCAGCTGTTAAGGCCATTTGTTCCTTGTCTTGCTTCTCTAAGCTGCTCAGGTAAATGGACTTGGTTTGTTTCTGTGAGACTTGCCACAGATTGTGGGGTGGAGGAAGTGGAGAAGTTCCATGCCACCCCCCACTGAGCTTCTTGTATTGCAGTGATATCAGCTTGGGCATCGCTGTTGCTAAAGGGAGAGGTTTCTGAGAGGTCTTTAACTATTTAATCTATTTCACATAAGATTGACTGAAGATGCCAGGAAAACAGTGTACTATAATAAAGCAGCATAGACAAGAGACATGCCATCTGAGGCAGTGAAATTGTTATGCTGCTAGACAAGTAAAAGCTTTGTTAAGCAGTAATAAACCTAAATAGAATCTGAAAATAATGCAACCCAAAGATTGGGGAGGTGTCAGCAGATGAGCTTGAATCAGTCCTCCTCAATTAACAGTACCATGGACCACACATGCATAATAACACAAGGGTATCCTCTCTATGATGAAATGTTAAAATCTTAAAATATTGAAATTCAATGACTAGTTCCAGGATATACATATACTGTTTAATCAAGGCTTTTGCAGAGAAAAGGGATGTCTGCATTTAACATGATAAATATCAGTGTTGTCTCTGAACTGGATTTCAGCCAGTGGCTCTTTTCAAGCAGCTCTGAGAAATCAAGGTTGTCAAATTAACCCTTCTTTAATCAGTTTTAGTTTGAAGCACCTCTTTCAGAAACTTGTCCCCACCCTTGGAGAAGAAGAGAAAAACATGTTTGAGCCTGTTGTGTTCAAAAAGCATGAGAAGAAATACCTGTAGTTAGCAGAATAGAGGTACAATATGTCATAGGTTGGGGCCTCCTTGCAACTGAGATGGCACAGATGTGCCAAGCACTGGAAAAAACTACAAATAACTTCAAATTAGCAAACAAAAAAATAACAGCAGAGGGAGAACTTTCTTTTTTCTTTTCACAGCTGGATATTGTGGCCCCTTCACTAGGTTCAAACCAGTGAAGGTGGTGGTAGCTGTCATGACTCTGTGCCTCTTTAAGGGGTGATTCCAATATCCCAAATCCCCTCCAGTATATAGGGTAGGGGTTTAATCACAGTTTATACCACACTATGCTTCTGCCATAAATCTATCCATATCAGGAAACACCTCTTTGTATCTTTATATACTGTATATATATAAAAACATTTACCAGCCAGATACCAGTCCCATGTGTACATATCCAAAGAGTTAAATAAATCATTCTCTCTGAATTCTGCTCTCTTAAACTCTCTTCACACTTTCTTTCACTGACACAAACAGGCACCATACAATTCTGCCATCACTTTTATCCGGTCTAACATAATACCTTTGCTTGCCCAATCTCTGAACATAAGGCATTGTGTAAACAGTAGAGCAAAATATTTCCCCAATGCAATTTTCTGTATGGAATCTGAGACACAATTTTTTTCTTCTTCTCTCTTCCTCTCACTCTGTTCAAAACTTTACTAAGATAATTTTTCCCAAAACATTGCACAGCACTTGAAGCATGCCTTGAACATTTATAAAGTATCACTGCTATGCGCAGAGAGAAAAAAAAGAAACAGCAGTTTAAATTCACCCACAAACTGTGGTATGAAAACATATGAGCATTTGTAAAGCACATAATGACATAACATAAAATTCAAAGCATTTATTTAGCTTCTATCACACAGCACTAAAAGCCAAAGCTATGCCATGCACTGCTGAAGCAGCCTATGCTATGTAAAGCTTAGGGGTGTGTGTGTGTGTGTGTGTGTGTGTGTGTGTGTGTGTGTGTGTATGTGTGTGTCTGGAAGAAAGAGAGAGAGAGAGAGAGAAGTTACAAAGAGCTTTGTGTTGGGTTGACCATCCATGGCACTCCAGACCTTACATCATGGGTTTTAGCCCACCTGATAGGCTAATGATGTACATCACCTAGAATCAAATTTCTAGACCCCAGGTCCCAGAAGCCCCTGCTCTCCAGTTCAAATCATGCATCTGATCAGGCTATAAGCACCCCAGGAGTCCCTGTATTGTGCCAGGAAAGGCAGGCTTGTGGATTCCACAGAATCATGCTTTTTTTAGCTGTTAATTTATTTCTGAGCCTGCGTATATTGAGTTCTGAATATCTGAAATGTTAGAGCCTTTGCAAACGTTCATTTGTGTGCCTTTGTGGCAATTTAGAGCATCACAGTATCAAATGGTTAATTTCTAAATCATTACTGCTGAAAAGGCAGAGAATGTGAGACTGGTTTCAGAGAAGATTGTGCTGCCCTGTATTTATTTAATGTATTCACAGTCTTTCTGAGCTCCGCATATTCTGCTGTTGATTAAGTTTTTGTCTCAGGGGGCCCAGCAAGGAACAGGCCAGCCTATGCCTGTCGCCCGCAGCCCTGAGAATACAGATTGTTGTTATTCACTATCTTCTGTTCAATCTAGCATTTTGGGGTAGCGGAGATCTCTGCCTGAGTCTATTTGAATCTTTTTGCTTGATGCTATTTTGGCTGCCTGATCAGCAGCACAGCCAGCCAAAGTAGGCCCGACGGAACATGCCAACAAACGCGTGGTCTCACTCCCCCGAGGTGGTAGTGAGTAGCATGTTTAGGCCTTTTGGCCCTCTCCTGCTAGCCATGGCAGTGCATTGTCTTCTGCACCATGTGTTTTGCATGACGCAGTTGCGATTCTCCAGTGATCTCCTTCCTTGGGCTTGCGGCTGATGGGGATTGGCCCTGCCCCCATGCCCAGACATCCTCGCTTCTCTCTCTCTCCCTCTCTATCTTCCTGCAATGGCCATCCAGCTCTAAGTACAATGGCTACTTCTGCCTGTTTGCAGTAAAAGAGCAGGGAAGTGAGGGATAGAGATGAGAAGTCCTCACCTCACCAGGGAGTTCCTTCTTGTCCTGGTGACTCCTACATGAGGAAGATGAGGAAGGGGGGAGGAGAGCCTTCAACCTTGAGTTCAAGCCTTGAGGGCTTCAGGCATGCCATCTGTAGAGGGGAATTGATTAGCTCACTCAGAGCACAGGGGTCCTATTAAGGACAACAGATTATGCTCCTCAATGCAATGTGTTTAGGTGAAAAAAATGTTTAATCACTGGCCAGTACCATCTCCCCTCACATGCGAAGACTGCTAGGCTGTGGTGGAGTAATATCGACCTTGTTCTTGTGGAAGATTCCTCAGACTAGCCCATACCTCAGCAGCCTACCTGATTGGGTCCTCTTTTCACCCCCACGATTGCGTTTCCTGTGCTCCTCCATCTTCCCTTTCATTTGGGGGCACCTCACCATAGCGGCCCTCTGACAGAGGTAGTACAGGAGATGTAGCCTTTCTCTCTGTTGGCAGTGTTATTTTCCTTATCATGCTAAAATGTTGACCACCCATTGGAGAGATGTGAATGTGACCCTACCTGCTCAGTGCTTACTGTGCGGGGTGGAGGGGAGAAAGAGATGATCAAACCAACTGAAGCCTTGCTTATGCTCTGGTCACAACACAACCAGTATGTATAGGTTGAGTTCTAGATATGTACTTGACTAGTGTGCCCACCACATCCAGGTGATGAGGTACCTTTATATCCCCTGTTTGTGATGTATCCGAGAATGTTGGCAACTCAATGGGCTGTTCCCTATGGAAAAGAGACGTGACCTTTGGCTGAAAAGCTGGGACCATCTGTAATTGTACACCTTGAGGAGTGAACACTGTGTAGGGTTCTCTACATGACAGTGCCCTAGCTCGCCAATCCTCTAAGTGGAGCAAACGGCCACCAGGAAACAGGTTTTTAGGTCTGCCCAATATAGGTCTACTTCCTGCAAGGGCTTGAAGGGAGGGTGCTGAAGGAATCTAAGTCTAAGGTCAGGTCCCGGGGGCGATTAGGGTCCTGACCCTGGGGCAAAGCACTTCTACTGCCTTGAGGAAGCGTACCACATCTGGATGGGCTCCTAGGCAGTGTTGGCCTATGGGTCCAATGGCTGCACTGATGGCAGACAGCTGCACTATGAGAGAAGAATTGGACAGTCCTTTCTCTACTTCCTGCTGTATGTACAGCAGAATGGTTGACATGTCTGCATGTTCTGGCTCTTTGCCTGTGTCCCTGCACCACACCGCCAAAAATAGACCACTGCCTGCCATAGGTAGTAGTGGTTGATTGCCTTCTGGACTGCAGCAATGTGGATATGACTGATGCATGGTAGCCTGTTCTCAGCAATCTCTGCCTGTTAGGAGCCAAGTCATTAGTTTCAGGGTTCCCAGAATGGGGTTGACTAGGAGCCCATGGGTTAACATGTTGGGTCTGTATGGGAGCCTATGCTTGTCCAGTGCCATGGCTACCAATGATGAGAACCAGGATCTCCATGGCCAGTATGGTGCCACCAGGATAATGGTCTTCTGTGACTGATGGATCTTTGCCAAGACCTGTGGTAGGAGTGGAATGTGGGGGACACATATGCCTGATCCTGAGACCATGTCTGTGACAGCACCTTGACTCCCTGAGAGTGGTGCTACCTGCATCTGGAGAAGAACCCTTTTACCTGTGCATTGTCGTCTGTCACCATGAGATCCATGGAGATGGAACCCCATGACTCCTGTATCAGCCAGAACAGGTCGGTGTAGGTGCCACTCCACTACATAAAACCAAAAAACTGTTCATTGTTTCAAAAGGGCAACAACAGGGTAAGGCAGCAACAAAAACCACTATAGCAGGCTGGCTCAAGAGAACTATTCAGGAGGCTTACAAGGCAAAAGATCTAACACCCCCAGAGGGCATTAGGGCTCACTCGACCAGGGCTGTGTCCACCTCCTGGGTGGAGAGGGCCAACATGGCTACAGACGATATTTGAAGAGCAGCCACTTGGACCTCCATCCATACCTTTGTCAGGCACTACAGATTGGACCACCTGTATAAACTACAGACCCCATTCACCACTCAGATTCTCTTGGCAACCAACTTGCACTCCCTTCACTCTTAGATCGCTCTGTCCCACCTGAATTGGGTATAGTACTGCTTCTTATCAACCCATGATGTAAGGTCTGGAGTGCCATGGATGGTCAACACAACACAGTGGGTGTTTAATCACCTGGTAAAGGTGATTGTGTTGGTTGACATCCATGGCACTCCATGGACCACCCTACAAAGTGATCAGAGTGACTGGGATTATGCCCAAATAATGTCAGGTAAATAGGAGACCATCACGAGGGAAATGCCAGCATCTAGGATGCCCCTCATTGGCCATTTAGCAGGCCAAGTATTAGTATTAGATCAATAGGTAAATAAAACTGGCCTCACCAGCCATACTCAGAAGACATCTCAGTGATAGTGTGTGTTGTTTATCTCAAAGCATATTGTGATGTTACTAACCTTATTTTTTAGCTATGGACAATTTGAACTGGAGAGCAGGGGCTTCTGGGACCTGGGGTCTAGAAATTTGATCCTAGGTCCTGTGCATCATTATCCTATCAGGTGGGCTAAACCCCATGATGTAAGGTCTGGAGTGCCATGGATGTCAATCAACACAATCACCTCTATCAGTTGAGTAAGCACCCATAATAAGGTGCCTATCCTGGGTGATCAAGCCAAGATGGATGAGACAGGAAGTATAGTATAGGAGAAATGAGGCTGCAGCCAATAGAAAAGAACAGATTAAAGGCCATCTGGTATGCTGAAGTGTTCCTTCCTAGATGTCTAACCATTGTCATAAAATGTGATACGTCAAATAAAGTCCTTGCATGCAAAATCCTCCATTTTGTTTGTCATCTATGCTGCAAGCTAATGCTTTGTGGAACACTGTTAAATTAATATTCTGGTGTTGTGTGACAAGAGTTGTTTCATTTTACTCAGATTGTTTTCCATACTTATTTTAGTGTCTAATGCTTGGCATGTCATTTACAAACCTTTCATACAATAATCAATATTTTCCTGGTCTAGATCTACAAACTATTGTTTGAACTACGCTCTGTAACTGGTCACAAACTTGGGAATAGAAACCTCATTGTGATCACAAACAAATGTTCACTTAAAGAAAAAAATAGAATCGCAGCATGCAATGTGCCTCCAGTCAACAGCTAGGTCCCCACACCCTGTCTGCAAAGTTATGGTTCAGACCATGACACACTATGTGCCTTCAGTCAGCAGCTCATTCTCAGCAGCAAGTCTGCCAACTTATGGTCAGGCTACACTTTAAAGCTGGATGCACTATGCGCCTTTGTTCAGCACACCTCTCTCCACCAATGTACAGTACGGGGGATTGCTAGGTTGTGATCCTTGCCTATCCCAATACTGTTTTCTGTGTTCTTGAATGACACACCCATATTGGGATGCCAGTGTACATTTATGTGATTTATATGCCAAACCCTTAGCATGGATTTGTTCTTAGCTAGTAATGCCACCACAGAGAAATACAGTTACAGCATCTAAGCATTTTATTAACAGCTATGCCAAATAAGAAAAAGGCATACATGCTAATCTCCAGGAGCAAAGGGCAGCCCCCAATCTGCAGTATCGGGATCTACTCAACTGAGACCCCAAACTGATCCTGTATTTACACAATATTTCATGACAAGGGCTATTGTTTCAGCTCACCTGATCTACATACAAAATAAGCACTTTCCCAGTACATCTTCTGCTTGGCGGCTGTTACCTAACCTTAAAGAGCCTCACTACTTGGCACAAACAACTAGCTCAGCAATTTGCATTACAAATAATACTAATATTACTAAAAACTGGTAAATTTCCATGAAGCTTCCTTAGTAACTAACTATTTAGCAGCAGTTACATAAATGGTCACTCTACAATTCTAAAAGGCACTTAACACTAGTAAACTAATGATTCTAACAATGGGTTTCACTAAAACCTAACCTATGGCAGCAAATACTGTACATATACTTCAGTGTTTTGGTGACTAGAGCATGGGGTTAGTAGTGCTAAAGTAACTGTAGTTTACTTTGTGGCTTTTCTCTACTCCCACCCTTGGTAGGTAAGCCAGGTAGTGAGTAGGAAATAGAAAGCCCAACACCAAGGGTGAGTAGAGTGACAGAGAAGGAGGAGGCAGGGGTGGATAGTGGGCATTACTCAATACACTAAGCAGGGAACTGCCATTGGAGGTTGGCCTTTGTAAGGATGTGGGAGGAGCTATTCCCCACATTGAAGCTTGGGCTTTAGCCCTCTCATTCAATGTTTTGATGAATAGAGTATGGGGTTAGTAGTCCTTATGTAACTGTAGTTTACTTTGTGTTTTTTCTCTATTCCCACCCTTGGTAGGTAAGCCAGGTAGTGAGTAGGGAATAGAAAGCCCAAAAAGATTACCAATAGAAAGCCTGAAAATTACCTCCTCCAACTCATGGAGAGTATGACCAGTAGCATGCAGGAGAGGAAATAACCCCAGGTGGACGAAGCCTCTGAGGACCCATGGCTACTGACCCACCCATCCTCTGGGCAAATTAAGAGGAGATGAACCTAGGTATCAGCAACCATATTCTAACTTTGAGCAAGGTGAACTGAATGTAGAGATGGTGTTCCATCTTCTGTGTCTGTTGGATGATATGTTCAGGAAGGTTAATTCTGAACTTGAAGAAGTAGGTCCAGTCTGAATGAATGTCCAGGTCCCGAAAATGGATTAAGTCCAGCTGAAAAGGGGTGCAAGTGGTTCAGTATTCCAATGTGACATTGTGTGATATTCAATTAGCTATAATCACTTTGAGCATGAAAAGCAGAAAGTAATTAAATGAGCTGCCATACTCTGAACTGTAGGAAATATGGTGAGTTATGAAATCCTTAAAGTAATCTGTCAGACTTTGTAGAGGGTATGGGCAAGATAAAGTTTTTAGTTCCTTTGTAGAGTGGTAATTGGTTCCAATAGTTGCATTGTTCTCGAAAGAGCATAATCTTGATACTGATTAAGAAAATGCAGGAATTGAAAAGGCTAAACAGTGGAGTAGTAGAGGTTTGACATTCGGATTAGGGTCCCAAGGCTTGGAGTTCAACAATGTGCAATATTGCACTATGAAAGCATCAGGAGCTGATCAAGTATTTGGAAAGAAGCTTTAGGTACATAGTAGTAGGGGGTAATGTACAAGATTTGGGACCAATGAAGAAAGGGTAGTATGTGTTGTATTGATAGTAACTGGATATCAATAAGAATAATTAGAAGTTCAGTACAATGAGTTCAAGGGTTGAATAGTTATTATTGCTATAATGAGACTTTCATAGGCTCATATTCAGGAGGGACTGCTAGTGCGAAATGATGAATATGGGTATGGCTGAGGCTTAATCACCCTTGTCAGGAGCTTAAGTGGCCATGGTGGCTTTGCCTTGCTGGTAAATCCAATGTCTGAATGCTGTGGGGAGCCCAAGAACAGGCCTTGTATGAGTATGTAAAGTGACGTGGCAAAGGGAAGTTGAGAACTAGCATAGAATGCAATGGGTGCCTAGCATGGCTGGTTAGGTGCATGATTGTTGTGGGGCCTAACTGGGATAGAGAGGTGAGCAGGTCAGTTGTGGATGGGCAGATTAAGGAATCAATGGAAGCCTGCACTCTGTGGTGTTATTCATTGGAGGGAGTATGGGAGGTAGATGCTAATGGAAGAGCTAGAAAGACCACTGGATAGGTAGCTGGCATGATTTATGGTAACATGATAAAGAGATGTAGATAATGTTATTAATTATGGTGACATTCAGGGGACAGATTCTTGGATACAGTAACTTTAGCAAGGTAGCTAGGCACCAGATATCCAACAATACATGTTCTGGGATTGTAGCTGGAGAAGGTCTTCAGAATGTCCCATGGCTTATTCAGGGAATACAAATTGAATAACATGGCCAGAGTCAGTGCCTTTAGGAAAAGACTATGAGGAAAAGATATAATGGATGATGCCAGTACTGCCATAAGGAATCCTGCGGTTCCTGTTATCCTTAACAGTGATGGTTATTATGGAGTTGGTACTTCTCTGAAAGACTGAGGGATACGTTTTCAGGTAACAAGATAGGAGTGAAGGAGGCTCCACTAAATCTTGAATGTTATGAAGACATTGGTAGGTAGTGATGTCCATACTGTTTGAATTTTAATAGAAAATATAAGGACACATACCACTGTGTTGGTTGGGAGATGAGATCTTGTATAGTCCAGACAAATGGGATTCCAGAATTGGATCCTGGGGAGGCTATTGGGAAGTGCTGATGATTTCATGGAGACATAAGAATCTACAGGGCAAGCTGTTCAAGGGATGTTGCTAGAAGATTTCCTAAGGTGAGGTGAATAGGTACTCCATAGAGCACTGGAAGGGAGCGGGTATGATGGCCAAGGTAGGAATATGTGACGGATGAATGGGTAGGAGTAGCTGGTCAGGAAGTGATGCTGGATGTCTGTAATTGTAGGAAGGCCCAAAAGAGACACAACAAACGAGCAGGAGCCCTGAGCAGCCAGGGCGGCGAGGAGGAAGGCAGCAGTCCAAGTATAGAGAGAGAGAGAGAGAAGTTCAAGCAGAAGACCACAGACTGAAGGATGGAGCCAGAGAAGAAGATGGCAGAGGCCAGGCAGTACTGACAGCAGCAGGTGCAGGCAGGGTACAGAACTGGGGGCAAGCACCACCGCATACCAGAAAGGGATGCAGGAAAGCTGCATCAGGCCTCAGGTGGTGGATCCATGTCTGGCCAAGAAGTGAATCCAGGTACGAGGTGCTGTGAAGTTGAGGTATGATGTTCCCTCCTCTGAAGGAATTGGTGGACTGTAATAGGTGGTAGCATGGTGCAGCAGTGATGGGGAATGGGTTCCCACCTCCAAAGGAGATGGCAAACTAGAATTGCTGATAGAGAATCACACAGGAATCGCTGGAGGAAGACCTCTGGATGGGACAAGGGCAGCAAAAGGGGAAAACTGGAGAAGACCTCAGACACATGTTCATGAACATGAGCAAATGGCACATATCCAGCAGTCAGTGAGGGGGAATGCATGCATACATGTCCGTGAAGAAGGTTATGGGGAAACAAATTCATCCATAGAAGCAAATGACGGAGAAGATGCAAGCAGGGAGCAGAAGATCTGAAGCTCGGAGGATGTTGAACTAGAAGGCAAACCACAACAATGATGCCTAGGAGCACAGGAAGTGGTAGAAGACAAGCAGCAAGAAAGTCCAGGAGTCAGATGAACCTAGTGGAGAAAGAGATTGAACAAGCTGACAGGGTTCCAATCCAGAATGGGAGAAGGTCAAGGCAGGAACGAGTACATCAAATCCATGGAAGAATAGACTGTAGTTAGGTGAGGTAGACTGTGGAAAGCAAATGGAGTATAATGGTTCTAGTCCCAAAGGAAATGTGGCAACTGGATATTGCAGATGACCTTCACTTGATGCCACACCAGGCAGAGACAGGGACAGAGACTGTATGCAAATAGGCTGCATATAGAATGAGTTGAGATTGAGGTAGAGGAAACATGCTCACATCCCTGGTAGACGGCACTAGCCTACCTTCGCTCGATACCTCAGGAGGCAGAATTAGGGATGGAGGAGGATGTTGGGATGCTGGTGGTAGTGGTAGATAGTGGTAGAGAATCCAGCAGGGTGAAATGGTAGGTGAATTGAAACTGACTCCCATCCCTGGTAGACAGGGCAAGCCTACCTATGCTCAGTGCCTCAAAAGGCAGAGTTAGGGATGGAGACTGGAAGATTGCTGGTATGGACTGAGCAAGGAAAGAGCAGGCGAATGCTGCAGAGTAAAATGAAACAGACAGGAGCAGGATGAAGTAAATATAAGGAGAACGAGCATGAGAGGAACATAAAATGAACAAAGCAGGTAAACAACACAGAAAGGACAAAGCCAAACAAAATGGAACAGAAATGGGAAGGAGTTCTATCTGAGAAGGACTGACAGAACCATGACATGGGATGTGAAGGGGAAGCATGAGGGTTTGGTAGCCATATCAGCAAAAAGGGGGAGGCATGTGAGTATAAGGCTGGAAGGGTAGGAAGTAGTGCGATTATAAAGGGGTAATTTTCGTAAACAATATGCTGGTCAGGGTACATAAATGCAGAGACCAGGAATGGTGCAAAGGGGTGAAACACATGAGTAGCTTTGGTGGCAGACAAATGCTACTGGGTAAGATTGTGTGGAAGAGTGGACAGAGTGTAATGAATCTAGGAACCAAGTACCAGGTGAGGGGAGATGGGGAGTTGCGCTAGATGTAATATAAGGGATAGGTGATCGAGATGGAGCCAGCACCAAGCAGCCCAAAAGAAAACACAGGGGAGCACAGGACAAGGGCAGGAATTGGGGGGCCAGAAAGTTAGACAATGGGATAAGTTTGTTGCGTTGTAGTTCATACAAATCAATGTGGACTGAAAATCACTCTGATACAGAAAGGTACACAGCAGCACCTGGTCAGGGCACAGTGCATGCAGAGGATGGGCAAACTCACCCTCCAAAGGAGAGAATGGGAAACAAAAAGGAGGACTACGTGTAATTATGGTTGCATAGGATCATGTGTCTGGTGAGAGGGGCACGGAAAAGCTGGGGACCAGGAAAGGTACAGTGAGCTGAACCTCATGTTCAAACAGGAGCCATGTTGACATACCCAATAAAGTCCATCTGAAATGCAGCATGGCAAAGACAGTTTGATCATACTTTCTAGATGTAGAGCCACCTGGACTGAATGCCGACTCATACACGGAACACTGTACCGGTGCAACAGTGCCACTCAGCTAGCTGGGGTCCAGCAGCAGAAGCAGCGCAATGCAATGGGCAGAGTCACTGCTTTGTCGTAGGTAGTAAAGAACACAGGACATCTCAGGGAGGCAGGTCAGCCAAGCAGGCAAAATGCAGTGCAGCACGAATGGAAATCCAGGAGCAATTGGAGGGAATGCAATGAGGAGATGGGCAGGGGAAGGGAAGCGGATCAGGAAGCACTGATGGGGAAGGGGCAGTGGCCCCAAGAGAAGCAGAGCCAAAATGGAGGAAATGCCCAAAGAAGGAACGGCGAACTAGAAAGGCAAACAAGGTACAAGGAAGGGTGGGGGAAATGGCAGGTGAACAGGAAACAGGACATGGCAGGGGAGGAGGGAGGGGGGCTTAACAGGGAAAGGAATGATGAACAGGAGAAAACAAGGCACTGAAAGGGGAATACAGGATACAAAACACGGCAAGGGGAGGAAAGGAACAGGAAAAGAGGCCCCAGCAGGGCGAAGGGGAGAAACAAACAAGAAAAAGGGGAACAAAGAAAAAAGAGGAACAGAACAGAACAACAAGCAGGGAGTAGGAGAGAAGGAATGGAAGGAGGCTCAGCCACATGAGCCATGCAGGGTCCCAGCGCTTGTGAAGGGGGTAAGCTATGCAACATGTTTAGTGGGGAACTGCTGTGGGAGGCTGGCCTTTATAGGGATGTGGGAGGAGCTATTCCCCTACATTGAACCTTGGGCTTCAGCCCTCCCAATATAGAGAATACATGCACTGTATATATGACAGATCACAAGCATATGCTAGCACCAACGAGGCTACTGAAAAAATAGCATAGGCTATTTTTTGTCAAATTACCTCAACTACTATAGACTAGTGAAATATATACTTTTGATGGACTATACTTTTTCCTTTTTATACCATACATTGTAGTAAATTACTGGTTTGGGGATATTTGAGAGTTTAGAAGTTGTTTCTGGGTAAAAAGTTATGCATATTTTGTCTGTATAACATTGCTCAATACTGTGATCTTTATGTTTACTGTACTTCTCTCTAATTTAGTACTTTAGTTTTCAATTGCAGATGAGTTTCTACATTGAATATATTCACAGACTGATTTCAGTGACATCATTGACTACTGTATGTGTGCTTTTCTTGCAACTGGTGTGGAGGAGACTCCTGCCTGCAGGTTAAAGACAGCACTCCATCCAACAGGACTGTAGCAATAAAAAAAAAGCACACAGCTGGACTTATCTTAAGTGGTTGCATTATTTCAAGTGTCAGCTGATGTAATAAGGAGTCAATAACGCTGAATGAAACTCTGTACCAGAACACTGTTAAACAATTTAAGCCTTAACTGACAAAAAGCTTCAATGACTTCCGGTCCTCCGAAGCATGTGAAGTTAGATGGGGAGAGCACAAGCAGACTCATGGACACATGTGCACACAGTGACTGTTAATGTTTTGAAAGAACTCTTTCTTTTGAGCATTTGCACATGCCTGCTGTGATGCTTAAAATACCAGTCCTGGTACATGATGCAATAGATGATGGGCCAAGGAGCAGCATTACATCGGTCCTAGTTTGGGATCAGAGTGTCTCTGATACAATACACCAGTGTGTCTTTCTGAAACAAACTCTGTGCAAGAGCCAGTGTAACAGCTACAAAGAAAAGAACTCGCGTATTAAAATACCAGCTTATCACCATGTGCCCAAATTAATGCACAGTGACTAGAGAAGGAAAGAGAAAAGGAAAACGGCATTTCATTTGCAAACTTTAAACCTATCAGAAATAAAAGATAGCATGTCTTAAAACTACAAAACCTGAACTTAGAGGTTATTGAGTGCACCATCACATACCACTTTAAAACATGTGGATAGGAACTCAGTGAGTATTGCAATTTGAACTGGAATCAGCCTGGTGTAGATTCGAAAAAAGAGCATAAAGGTACACTAACAGGGAATAAAGGTATGGGGGACGTGTAACAGAAGCCAAAAGGAACAAAGGCTCCTCAGTAATGATAACAAGCAGTGGAGCAATACATCCTTATTTAGTCTATTTAGGGTTGCGGTGTGTAAACCATGGATTCAAAACACTTCCCATTGAAGGAGATTTTGTTCCAAGTTACCTTCTCTTGCTGAGATTTCACCTTGTCCAGTCCTGTGAAATGAAGACTTGCCACTCACCTATGGTCTGCTTCCTGGCAATGTCCAGCCATGGCATAGGTCATGCTGCAGGCTTGAAGGCTGTCATGTCTGCTAACTCTCACTTTCTGGGCTCTCTTTTTCTGGCCCAAATCAACTTGCCCAAAGGAGCATGTTAGTATGTATGCCACACAGAGGGAGTTGCAGATGATCAGTTACCTGATATACAATTTAGTGCTCAGTTGCTAGTGTTTGAAATATTTGCAGTTTACTGCATTTTTGCAGTAAATGCAATTTCCACGTTTAAAATTTACAGCTGGTTAGGGTAACTGGGGCTGTCATAGCATGTTTTTGGAGTAAGTGCTGTGAACCAGATGGGCCTTCAGGTTCTTTCCCCTATGAAATGTACATTGTGATTTTTGTTTCCTCAAATGGGTCAATGTGCTGTGTTCAGATAACGACTTATTTGTTGAGACTGCCTTTGTTATTCTGTCTGCATGAGGACTGTACTCAAACACAAACATAACTGGTTGCTCTTATGTATCCTGACTGGGTTTTCTTTTCAGTAGATTGTCTCTCTGTTTTGCTTCATCTTGCAGCCAGGCTCTCTGAGATGATGTTGTCATAATTCAAAACCAGCAAATGTTTTTTTGCCATCATTGCTTGCCTCTCAAAGTCCTGCTTACTGCTGCAATTGCTGGGATTCCAGAGCATTTGGCCCACTGGATGTTTTAAATTAGATTTTGTGGATGGTACTGTAGTGCCCCAAAGTAAGGGGGTAAAAGAATGGGGGCACCACAGAAATGATGGGGGGTTAGCCTGCCCCAGGTGTCATTGTGGTGTTGTGGGGCATTAAGGGTTGTGTTCTGGATCCCCAGGTTTACTGTTCCACCCAGAGAATCGCCAGGCAGGAGAGAGAAAAAAAAGTTTATTTCTTCTGTTGCTGCTCCGTTCCAACCCCCCTCAAAGGAGGCAGCCAGCAGCTCAAACAATGGGCACCCTCGCGCTGACACTGCTGTCTCTGCTTGGTGTGCGGTGTCTTGAAAGAAAGAGAATGTGGTGGAACAGCACGGGCCAGGGGTTCCAGAATCAGAACCCTGAGAGCCCATTTTTTTAAATTCAAACTGTTGGTTGGCAGTTGTTGGCTGGTGTGGAGAGGGAGAGGACACCAGAAACCACAGAGGAACAAGTAAAGGTTTACCTGGGTGTGAAGCTGTTCCTGCAGTTGTCTGGGTGCCTCAGCTCCTGCTCCACCAGCAAAGAAGGAAAAAGAAGCCTCTGGTCAGTTTCCTGCCTGTGTTGTGTTGCAGTCGAAGTCGGCGGTTCCCAGAGAAGATGACCACGGTCCTTTGTTATCCAGTGTGGGCTCTGTATTGCCCCATTTTTTTTTTATTTTCATTGCGCCCAGTCTTAAAGTTTAAATTCTGGTCCCTCATCGGCAGTAGAGAAGAGCCGGGTTGCGATCAAGTATCAAGAGACGTCGAATGTAAAAAGACCTGCAAGGCCCCCTGCCATCCACTGCTCTGCCTGCTTTCCATACTGCAGTTCCCCTCCCACTGCCAGCAAGACTTCCCTCCTCCTCCTCCCAGCATCAGTTTTACCCTGGGCTGGGGCATTGAGTCAGCAGCAGCACAAAAGAAGAGTGCTGACCATCCAATCATTTAAAAATAAAAGTTTTCCTTCTGTCTTTTTTTGTGTTTGGGTGCTCAGAGCACCATTGTAGGACCAGGTGGGAGGGCCAGCTAGTTACTTAAATTTCAGGGCATGGCAACACCCACGAGGAGGGGACAGTTCAGGGAGGCCCATAGGAGCTTTATTAATGTTGACAAGTAGGGCAGAGCAGAGGCGGGGCAGTCCTGAATACTGACAGTAAGGCCTTGGGCAGGCCTAGGTTTAAAGGGGCAACATCAGGCCCCAAGAAATTTAAGGGGTGAGATAGCCCCAGAAACTTGAAGGAGCACCCAGGCCCAGAGTGTGTAAAGGGGCTATCTTAGGCCCACAGTGTTTAAAGGTGCAGCAAGGACCCCAAATAATGAAAAGAGCAACAAGTCAGGCCCATAGTTTTAAAGGGGTCCAGCAGCAAAGGCCCTAAGTAATTAAAGGGGCAGCAAGGCCTACAGTTTTTAAATGGAGCCAGCCACGAAAAGCTCAAGCATATAAAAGGGGGCAACACTTCAGGCCAGAAATAGACCCATAGTAGGTAGAGGGGCCCAATGGGAAAGAGGGCAAGGCAGGCCCAGGGGAAAGAAGGCATCAAGCCCAGTGTTTTCAGGGGTAGCCAGGTTCTGGTACCAGAAGGACAAACAAGTGCAGTACTTTGTTAGGGGTCAGTGAAAGAATGGTGCTTAGCATGCAGCCGCCAGTCAGTGATTGTCAATTGATGAAAATGTGTATTTACTAGTATCTGAGCTGTTGTGTTTATTGCAAAGCACCAAGATTGTGTTGTTACTGGTATTCTGGTTATTTGCCCCTGCAACAAACAATTGCCCCAGATTCTGGTAATTTGTCCTGTTCCTGGCAAATTGCCCCTGCAACAAACAGTTGCCCCAGATCCTGGTGATTTGCCCCTGTTTCTGTCAAATTGCCCCAGCAATGAACAGTTCCCTTGGTACAGTGTGGAAGTGTATTTGCCAGCTTTATTTTTGCCAACGTATGTGTATAGACTCAATCTTCTGCCACAGTTCTGCTCTATGGTGTTGCCTGCCATCCTACTTCTATGGAATTAATCTCTACCCACAGGAAGACATCCTTCAACATCTTTCTTCTCCAGAAGGTGTCCATCCAGAAGACCCTTGACCACATTCCTGTCATCCACCGAAGTCGAGTATGTCAAACCCTGTGCAAGTCGCACCCGCTGTTTCTTGTTTTCCTCACTTTGAAGCCGAGTACACCAAAGCCCAGGTGCATTGCTTCCACCGTTCCATTATCATCTCTTGGTTCCTGATCCAGACGTCCTAAAGTTGGCTGCCCTCTGAAGAGTGTGCTCATCCTTGGGAGAACCTTATCTGCCTCCCCTGGTCATTCGCGCAAGTCGAGTCTCTGAAAGCCCAGTGTGGGAAGTGTCTGCCATTTTATTGTTTTATTCCAGTCTCCTGTTTTGGCACTTCAGAATCATCCATCTTCACCTCGAATTCTTCTGTTTCCTGGTTGCAACAGAATTTCCACAGCATAGTCCAGTCCTTGGTAATCCTGCAGTGGGTTCATCACCAAGAATCTTTTTTGTTCCTTTCCATCCTCGGCGGCCCCAAAGTGGGTTTTGGCTGGGAAACTTTCTTCAGCTAGTTTGATTCTGATCGTCCTCCAGTGGGGTAATTCCTGGAACCTATTGCACTGGTTCTTTTATGCCAGCAGCCTCGGAGAGAGTGAATTTTATGCTGAGAAACATGTGGTCTATCTAAAAAACCTCTCACCTTCCCAGTGGCCTTAGCTAGGTCTGTGCTGGGATCAATATCTGAGTGTCATAGGAAACTCCTTTATCTTCATCTTTCTGTAGCTACCAACTCTACTGGATGGTGCGCATGAAGACTTCAGCTGCGATTGGACTCTGTGGTGTCTTTGTATGTACATTGATGTAATCGACCTAAGTCAGATCCGGTAAATGTATAGTAGTGTTTTATAAAAAGTTGTCTGTTCATTAGTGTTATATTTTCCCCTCTTGTGACCGTGTCATCCTACCCTTGTTGTTGAATAAAGCCCAGCTGGCATCAAACTCATTGGACGACTCCTGCCTCTCCTTGTTGGGTAAATTTCATCTACCCTTACCCATTCAAACCTTGCTGCTCATCACCACCATAGCAGTGCACCATCACAGTACCTCTCATAATAAAGTAATGCATTCCTTTTTATTGGTTTTAAAAAAACTTGATGAAGCCAGGATTCCTTTATTTTTGAAAATATTTACATCTTTGAATACCACATTCTCTGCACTGGTATCATGGGTAAATCTGAAACTGACATCTCAGATGCTGACTTTCTGGATTAAGTTGTTAAGTTCCAGTTGGCTCACTTTCCAAATCATCAAAACATCATTGATGTAAAATTTCCAGAGAACTGCCTGCTACATGAAAATATCCTGTGATATGGGCATCTGCTATTGAGTGCTTACAAAAAAGGGTGACTCAATAGTGATGCCTGTTTACAAGGCTATTGGGCTGGGGGCTGAATATGGCTATAGCGACCGCACGCACGGTGGGGGAGCATGCTGTGCGATGGGTGGAAGGGGAGGGAGGGTTTGTGATGTGTAGCATGGTGGTGGGTTGCTGAGCTGGCCATGTGGCGTGGTGGGTTCATGGCAGGCTAGGGTTAGGAGGGTGCCGGGTTCGATGTTGGGCACGTCGATATTTTTGTGCTGGTCCATGAATTTTTTTGTGTGTTTATTTTCACCCCTCCCGACATCCACCCCCCCTGGAGTTGAGAATCCTTTAGTAGGGGGTGCGGGAGTGCAGCACCCTACAAAACCAAAATAACCTATGTTTTCAGTGCCCTTTTGGTCTGCACTGTGAGTGTACATTGGATAAACTGATTTTCGCTGATGTACACTCACCCTAATGCAATCACCTTTCCACGATCGCCATTATCACATAGAACCCTAGTTGAAAGTATTGTCTGGATTCTGAATGTGTCTCACTTCACAGAGGCTGACATAAAGATTTTCTATGATGGGCACAAATGTTGTCCCTATAGCTGTCTGTTTGGCTTGGGTAAAATACTCCTTGTTGAAAAGGAAGCAGTTGGATGTCAGGACCAATTCAACTAGCATACTCAGCATATGCCAATGATCTAGACTCACATAAATTGGAATGTGATGGGCTTCAGAACTACATTTGAAGAACAAAGGAATAGGTGTGATTGGTGGAACAGGGTGCTGCATTTGAACTTTAGGAGGTATGGATTTTGTGCCACCTGTGACATATTAAAGTGCACCATTTGAAATTTGGAGTTGAGGGTGTTCTGAAGACTTGGGATGATTTATCCAATGCCACACTTGAAGTCTAGGGAGGGGAACATTAATTGCAAGAGGAATGGACTCCTAGAGCTGCCTTAAAAAGGTTGGGGGTGTTGATCGGCAGGATCAGGGATGGGTTCCCTGTACTTCACCTGAGTGTGTGTGTGTGTGTGTGTGTGTGTGTGTGTGTGTGTGTGTGTGATGGGTGATTAGCAAAGCCGAAGGTGGTTACCCTGGGCTGCACTTTAAGTTTAGAGGAGAGATGATTGACAGCAGTATGGATTGACTTCTGTTGTTGCAATGCATGATTGTTTTGGGTGGAGTAATTGTCAGTACCAGGGATGGGCTTCTGGTGCCACACATAATGTTTGAGAGTGTGGTGTTGAATTTGGAATTTTATGGGGTGATTGATGGCATGGGGTTGGGCTTGAGGGGTCACAGTTAACATGTCAGGGGGATGGGGTTGATTAGCAACACCTGAGATTGACTACAAAACAGTGTGGCATAAGAAAATAAATATACTAGAAATGAGTGCAATGTTTCAAGCTGAAAAGGCAGCTCTTCTTCAGGTATGGTGAAAGACAAAATGTAGTGGGTTTAAAGGGACACTATCAGCTTTTGTTAATATTTTCTGCTCCTGACGGACTGACCTTGATCAGTGTGACTTACACAACTAATTGAGTTGTCTCAGCCATTTTCATACTTGGTATTCATACTTGGTTTAGAACAGTAGGAGACCATAGGTCCATATAAACTGTTCCCCACCTTAGTGGGTACATGTCACCCTATTCTCCAGGAATAACTTATCAATTCTTCTCTTAAATTCCATAACTGTTTTACTATTTACCACTTCTACTGGCAATGTATTCCAAACTCTTCCTGCTCTATTTACAAATGAATATACACCATTCTTTTTAACTAGTTTTAATTTCATCTGCTTTTCATGACCCCTTAACCCTTTTGGTTTCTCCTGCATCTCCAACCCTATTTCCTTTACTAATTCATTGTCATTAATTACTCTAAATAACATTATTAGATCTCTTCTTACCCTTCTTTGTTCCAATGAGAATAATTCTGTCTTTTTCAATCTTTCACTATATTCATATCTATTTAAAGTTCTTATCATCTTAGTACATCTCCTCTGTACCCCCCATTTCTTTTTTCCTCTTTCTTTTTATATGGATTCCACCATTGTGACCCAAAATCTAAATGTGGCCTAACATAGGACCTATATATTGGCACCATACATCCCACTATCTTATTCATAAAATGCCATTTTATATTCCTTATATTAGTATTGGCTTTCTGTACAGCTACCGTACGCTGTATATTAAACTTCAATTTATTGTCAATCACTATCCCACAGTCTTTTTCTTCGTCCACTTCTGTCAATTCCTTTCCATCTAATATATACTTATTCTTTTTCCTACTCCTTTTACCTAAATACATTACCCCCGATTTATCTGTACTAAATTTCATCCCATTCAATTTAGCTCAAGCTTCTATTTTTTCCAAATCCATTCTTAGGACACTTTGTTGCTCTATTGAGCCTACTAGTCCTCCCACTTTAATATCATCAGCAAATTTTACTAACTGATTAACAACTCCATAATGTAAGTCACTGATACACAGAGAAAATAAAATTGGCCCCAACACGGATCCCTGTGGTACATCACTTTCCACTTTTTTTTTTTGTAATTGAAATTTTTATTACTCTTTCAACAACCACTATTACAAACACACAGTTATACTGGTGTTACACAGAAAGCATGAAATCTTGATTCTAGCATAAAGACTTTGGGCACCATGCTTTCAATGGGAATAACAACAATCTACAATGAATACCCTAAGACCCATAACCCTCCCACCCCCCACTGTGACATATAAGAGGTCAGGTACAGATTAACAATAGATAAAAGGTGCTTGCTTGAAGATCCAAAACTTCAGTTTGATTGGACTCCAGGTCAACAGAAAATGCTCCAACGAACCCCATAAAGATACAAAGTACTTTCGTTTACCCCGTATACCTGCTATGTGTTTTTCAAGTTGAATAGCCAAAGCACATTCCCTATGCCATTCCACCAATGTTGAGACCTTGTCCGACGCCCAATATCTAAGGATTAACAACTTCATTACAGCTGAAACCAAAGAGACATGTGCTCTCCAAGCTTTGGGAGTGGTCGCAGGGAAAGCACCCAGCAAACAAATCTCGGGGGTATCCATTCTGAGTGAGCCAAGGATAGGGCCAAGCAGGGTACCCACAGTTCTCCAAAGACTTCGAATCTCAGGGCACAACCATAATAAGTGGTATAAGGTTCCATCTTCCTTTTTACACTTCCCACAAAGAGGTGAACTAAGCACACCCTTCTAAGTAAATGGGTAGAGTCAAGTATAAGTGATGCATAATGTTGAAATGTATCAATCTTAGCCTGTCTTGCTTAATATACCTATACGCTGTGCTCCAAAGTGCTATCCAGACTTTTGAGGAGGCACTTATATTCAAGACCTCCACCCAATAATAACATATTCGGAAGGGAGTCTGTGATCCCATTCTTGGAGAAGTCTGCGAACCTTGGCCACTGCTGGTTGCTTCGCTAGTCTTCAAGAGAGTATGGACATTTACACTTCCTTATCAGCCAAGAAAGCCAAGAGAAGACCTAGGTTAAAGCCTTACTAAGCTGTAGCCATTTATAAAAATCCAAACCGTGAGGCCCAAGTTTTTTCAGGACCTCAAATGCATACGGCCTATCCTGATCCCAAAAATCAGCTACAGTCAATTTGCTTATCTGAGGCCAAAAAGCTACAGATATAGAAGAGCCACCAATTTTAATTTGTGGATTATCTACAATTGGTTGGGAGCCACATAACCACCAGTGGGCACCAAAATAACGTTGTAACTGGTGATAGGCCCTGAAAGACCATCCCATAGGGTTATTTTTGAGAGACTTGGGTAGACTAGCCAAAGAGACAAACAGCAATGCATATAAAGAACATTTAGCCCTCTTCGCCAGACCCTGTTCAATATCCAACCAGAGAGGTGTATAAGTTGCTCTAGTCTGATCCCAATTCCAAAAGGCCAATTTACTGACATGTTGGGCCAGGTAATACATAAAGAGGGAAGGGGCGGCTAAACCACCTTTAAGTTTGGGAGCCGTAAGTTTAAAATATGGTCGACGGGTTGTTTTGCTTTGCCACAAAAAAGAATTGAATATCTTCTATAGCTTAATAAACCAATTCTTTGGCAGGTAGACTCCTAGCATGTCTAAAGGATAAAGAATCCTTGGAAGAGCCATCATCTTTATAAGATTCAACCTGCCCCATAAGGATAAGAAAACTGTGCCCCATCTCTTAAGATCTTCCGAGATCTCTTGCACTATGGTGCCTAGATTATCTCTGAGCATTTGAGTGAAATTCGTATTGTTTATACCTAAGTATGTAATGGATTTGATTTCCCATGCAACACCTAAGTCCTGCAAGTCTGCTCTCCTCGTGAGGTGATTTAAAGGAAAAACTTTGGTTTTAGCGCAGTTCAATTTATATGAAGATACTCTGGAGAAACTATTAATCTCTTTTAGTATAGGTGGAATCGAAATCCCTGGGTTTTCTATGTATAATAGCACGTCATCTGCATATGCCGAACATACATAACTAGATTCCCTATTTGTATGCCTTTGATAGAAGAATTCTTCATAAGCCTACGCAGCAGTGGCTCTAAATACAGGTTAAATAATAAAGGGGACAAAGGGCAGCCCTGTCTAGTACCACGCTCCAACTTGAAGGCGGTGACAATAAACCATTACATTTCACCTGCGATGGACAAGAATATAAAATTCTAATCCAACTTAAAAATTTGGGGTATACCAAAAGCCGAGAGTGGCAAATAAAAGGCCAGGATACTCGATCAAAGGCCTTTTCGGCATCGAGTGATAGAAGTGCAGCTGGGATTTTGGAATCTTTAGCTACTGCAATAAGATGCATAAGTTTCCTCATATGGTCATGGGATAATCTCTCTTTCATGAAACCCACTTGTTCCCTGCACACAAGCCGGTCCATCACTTTAGACAATCTATTAGCCCAAATTTTTGCAAGTATTTTAATGTCGGTATTAAGAAGAGATATTGGCCGGTAGCTGTCTAAACTAGTGGGATCCTTACCCAGTTTTAGAATTAGGGAAATTGTGGCCTCCAAGAAGCCTGAGTCAGAAATACCAGAATTAGAACAGAACATAAAAGTATCTAGTAAAATTGGTGAGATATCTGGGAGAAAAGCTTTATAAAAATTACTCGGGAAACCGTCGGGGCCTGGAGATTTATCAGCAGGCAACTGTTGGATAACCTGGTGTATCTCAGAGATTACAGTTGGTGCTTCTAAGATTTGGGACTCGGCCTCTGATAATTTTGGCAAGTCCGCTTCATTTAAGTATGCTGCAATTTCAGAACCGGAAGGTCTAGAATCGGGTTCCTGTGCATATAATTTCTGGAAGTATTCCCCAAATATTTTTGATATTTCTCTTGGGTCTGTACAAATCCGATCCCCTTGACCTACTCAAACACTCACTATATATTGAGCTGAGTCTATTTGTTTTACGCGCCATGCTAGGAGTTTGCTAGCTTTTTCCCCTATATCTAAATATTGCAACTTAGCTCGAGAGAGAGCAAGTTCTGCTTGTTGAAAGACTATTTCCGAATACTGGGCCTGCAATTGGTGTAACTTGACCCACTCTGACTCGGTTGAGGTACGGGATAAACTGTGTTCCATACTTTGAATAGAAGATAACACAGAATTCAACCTATCCCTCTGCTCCCGTTTCTTTCTAGACGCCATCTTAATTAATTCCCCTCTTAATGAGCATTTTAAGGCAGCCCATATCAGGTCTTTTTGGATTATAGAGTCTCTATTGTCCACCATAAAGTGTACAATAAAGTCCCTGATGCTCCTTAGGGAACATTCTTCTTTTATAATTTGGGTATTTAATCTCCATTGAGTAGATCTACGAATCTCTGGAAAGGGCCTATACATTACACTGACCGGGGCATGATCTGAAATCACCCTTACCGAGATCTCTGCCTGAGACATGTTGGGGACCGCAGATGAGCTAACTAAAATATAATCTATTCTCGAATGAGAATGATGTACTGGAGAGTAAAAAGAGTACTGTCTCCTTTCAGGGTAGAATAAGCGCCAGATATCGACTAAGGCTGATTTATTGATAAAGTCTTTCAGAGCTCTTTGAGTTGGGGTAAGGCCCCTACGCCTATTGTAAGACCTATCTAAATCATTTTGAAGAACCAAGTTCCAATCTCCTCCAAGAATGGTGATATTATGAGCATCTAAGTCCATTTTGTGGAAAGGTCCTTGAAAAATAAGGTGATTCTGGTGGGACCATAGATCAGGCCAAAACCACCAGTTGAGATGCTAATATGGCGCACAAGCACAAAGCATCTTCGGGTCCCAACATTCGTGTACCAATTTAAAGGCTACCCTCTTGCAATTAGGATGGCCACCCCAGCTCTCTTAGATGAAGCCCCAGCACCAAAGACTTGAGCTACCACATTCTTTTAAAATAGTGAAGATCAGCTCTTTTTAAATGGGTTTCCTGAAGGAGCATAATTTAGCCCCAGGGAAGAGGTGTTTAAGACCACCTGCCTCTTGACCCTATCCTTGGCTCCTTTGATGTTCCAGCTGACAAATTTATATGGTAAAGTCATAGAGCTAATAAAGATTATAAAAGGACCTCTCTGAGAAATAGTATGGGTATTACAGTGTGAACCACTGTCTGAACAATACAAGCACCCAAAGAATAAGAAAATCCACCTATTTATGTACCCTAAAGCATTGATTTTCCCCATCATCCCTCCCTCCACTAACTCCCCACCCAACCCTCCTCTCCCCTTATAATAAACCTTCCTATCTTCCACCGCCCCTTCATGATACATGACCCCAGTTCCCAAAAACTGCACTCCTGAAACTAATCTGCCACATGATATACATCCAAACAGCCCAGAGCTGATTATCACCCACTCCCCACTCAGAGCCCCCCTACCCCGCCCCATGGGAAACTGTCCCACAGCAGACCAGATTACAATATGTGAACCCAATGTTCATCAATAAATGTTCATCACTAAAGTAGGTTAAGTTAAAAAAAAAAAAGGGGGGACCCCTCAAATTCTTCTTTTGTTCTTAGCTTCCACTGTTTTCCTCCTCTCTCCTTGTTCTTCTTCCTTCTGCTTTTATGTTATTTCTTCTGCTGCTCGGAGTGTGGACCAGATAAATAGACTTGCTACGAGTCAGTATGGCCCATACCTGTTGTAAACTCGGAAGTCCAACCTCGTCCCTGTAAGAAAAATCCAGTATGAGCAGGTCATTCCAGAGGGGAAAAGAAAAAAAAAAAACAAAAAAAAAACAAAAACAAAAAAAAAAGGAGAAGGGGAAGAAAAATCACTCCTATACTACGATCAAGAAGATTATGTCCAGAACATCGCAAGTCGTACGTCCATCACAAACAGATGAATGAGAGTCCAACACAAACAGATGAGTAAGACGAGAGTTCACTTAAACAGATCCGGTAGCATCCGCTGTAGCTCCTGTTGTGCCTGTTGCTGTGACTCAAAGGACAACCATTTCCCCTCATGAGATACCATTAATATGGCAGGATATTTCAAATGACTTTGACGCAGCAATAGGTTTGGAGACTATAGGGTGTAGCTCTTGTCTTCTGATCCTCACAGAATGAGGCAAATCCTGTACAATCCGGATTCGCTTGCCCTCCCATAAAAGCTCCTTTGTCCCTCTAACTTTGTTCAGGACGTGTTGTTTGTCCAGAAAATTAAGAAATCGCAGAATCAGAGGTCTGGGAGGTTGCCCCTGTACAGAAGGAGGGCGCAGGACTCAATGTGCTCTTTCTATTATATAGTCTCCCCCTCCGGGAGGAGAACCTGCAACTTTGAAGCAGAATTTTTGCATAAATGTAATTGGGGCATTCCCTTCCTCTTTTTCAGGTATGCCAATAACAACCAAATTGTTCCTTCTGCTGCGCCCCTTCAAATCCTCAAGTTTATCTTCTAACTTCTTGATTCTCCTTTTTGCCATCACAATCTCTGAATCTGTTCCAACTTGCCTGTTTTCTATAGAGGCTATGTTGACCTCTGCATCCCCAATCCTTCTTGATAGAGAATCAACAGCTTTTTTAATCTCCTGAATATCCCCAGCCAAGATAGAGATGGAGGCATGCAGGGGTTTCATGGTCTCCAGAAATTTTGCCTCCGTGAGCGGGGAGTCAACGATGGGGAGCTGTGACAGGCTAGTGGCTTGCTGCTTAGCTCTCTTTGTGGCCTGTTGCTTCTCGGGCGTTTGCAGAGGCGAGTGCTTCGGTCATGATTTTTTTACAAAACTTTCCATCGCGAAGCCTGATGAGCAGCTACAGCGTGAAAGAAATCTCTCCCAACTAAATGTAAAGTATTTATTAACGCTAGGTCCTGTTAAAATAAATAAGTAAGCGGTCGATCGGCGGAGCTCCGGGAGAGTGCGATTACCACTCAGGCTGCCATCACGTGACCCTGATCTTCAGCAGTTTGAGTTAGGCATTTGTATCCTACAGTGGAATCATCACTTTCCACTTTAATAGATCCTGATAATTCACCTGTTATTTTCACTTTTTGAGTTCTATCACTCAACCAACTTCTTATCCATGTTGCAATACGACTATCCATTCCCATGTTTTCCAATTTTTTTATTAGTTTATCATGAGGCACCTTATCAAAGGCTTTTCGAAAATAAAAAAAAAATGATATCTATAGGTATATTATTATGTAATTTCTCATTAATATTTTAATACAAACACAAATGGTTTGTACCACATGCTCTGTTCTTTTTAAAGCCATGTTGTTTTTCATCCTTGTAACCTAGTATTTACAAACTTTCCTCTGTTTTCTTTTTCAGTATACTTTCAGCAACTTTACCCAGAACTACAGTCAGGCTTATGGGTCTATACTGGATTTATACTGGATAATTGATGAAAGAAGGCATAGCTGCCCATTTTAACCATCTACCCACATCAGCTGGGCCAAATACGCCCCCTGTTCAGAAGATATTCATCCAAATTCCTTTTGAACAGGTTTACACTGCTACTCTCTATAAGTCATTCTAGTAATTTGTTCCATAATCTAAATGTTCTTTGTGTATAAAAGTTAAATCTCCCATTCTTCATTGAAGAATCCATCTTTAATTGCTGTTTATGTAATCTTAAACCACTAGGTTTCTGCTGAGAGGTAATCTCTAATTCCTGCATTAAATCCCCATTTTCATAATCTTGTACAACATTAATAAATCACCCCTTAGTCTCCTAGTTTCCAAACTAAATAACTTTGATTTCTGTAACCTAGTCTTATAATTTAGATTCTTCCAACCTGATACCATTTTCGTGACTCTCCGTTGAATACCGTCCAATCTATTTGCCTCCCCCCTAAAATGGGGACTCCATAGCTGAGAACCATAATCCAACAGAGGTATAATATATGTTCTATATAATGAGAGTACCACTGTAACTGACCAACTCATAATGGATTTTTTTATATTCTTAATCATAACATTTATTTTCCTAATTACATTTGAACGATGCTCTTTAAAATTCAAGCTGCTGTCAATAATGATTCCACAATCTTTTTCCATACAAACCTTCTTAATCTTTACACCATTTAACCAATATTCCCAGTTGTTATTTAGTTTACCCATATATAAAACAGAACATTTATCCACACTAAAGTGCAACTCATTAAGCTTTGCCCATTCCTCTACTTTTTGACAGATCTTGTGATAACTGATCAGCCCCCTTAACAGTATTCACTGGTCATCCCAATTTCACATCATCAGCAAATTTCACTGTCCAGCTATCCACATTCAAGTGCAAATCACTAATATGGACAGAGAACAATGTGGGGCCCAAGACTGACCCCTGGGGCACCCCACTCAACACTTCACCCTCATCGAACAAACAACCCCTTATTCGCACCCTCTGCTTCTTACTTGACAACCAATTTCTAATCCATACCACCAGTTTGGAATCAATCCCTATTTTCATTAATTTATTAACCAAAAGGTCATGAAGTACTTTATTAAAAGCTTTTTGAAAATCAAGCATTTTTACATCTGTTTGAATATTGTTACTGATATTTTTATTTACCTTGTTATAAAAACTAATCTGATTTCTAATACAAGATCTATGCTGTCTAAACCCATGTTGGGTGAAGTCACAATAATTGTGAGCATTCAGATTCTCTTCTAGCTTAGATTTGAGAAATTTTTCAGCTAATTTACATATAAGTGAGGTCAGACTAATTGGTCTATAATTAGAACATACAGATCTAGTGCCCTTTTTGAATAATGGGATAACAATAACTTGTCGCCAGTTGTCCAGCACCAACCCTGTATTAAATGACAAGTTTAGTAAATGGGACAATGGACCAATAATATTTTTCATGGTTTCTTTTAACATTCTCAGGTGTATCAAATCTGATCCAGCTGATTTATTTGATTTTAATTTGTTAACCATTTCTATTCTTCATGGGTTATAATCAACTTCAGACCATGTCTACTATCATCAGCAATATTATTAAACCCTAATTTAGAAGAAGAGAAGACTGAGGTAAAAATTTCATTAAACTTGCTAGCCATCTCTACATAATCACTTATAATCTGCCCATTTTTCTTAATTGGACCCACATTTGTACTTGAATTATTTTGACTATTTATATATGGAAAAAAAAAACATTCCCCTCCATCTTTCCTATAAGCAATATTAAATTCCCCTTTGATTTGTCTTTTCTAATAAGTTTCTTCAATTGTTTTACCTCAGTTTTATATTTGTTCATGGATGCAGAAGATTAGCATTGTTTCATTAATCCATAAGCATTCCTTTTCTTCTTGTTTTAACAACTTATTGGTACACCATGGGGGTAATTTACCTTTTTTATTACATAGTTTTTTATTAGGTACATACTTATTTTCTAAGGCCCTGAATTTATTTTTAAATAAATCCCATATTTCATAAACATCTTTATTCTGAAAATCACTTTCCCAATCCCAAATTTTTAATTCCTCATTTATTTTATAGAAATTGGCTCTATTATAATTTTTAATAATTATCTTTCCCATTATTTTATGTATTTCCTGTTTATATATACAGGTTACAAGTTTATAGTCACACCCTACTAAATTGCCTCGTAAGGTAATATTAGACACTTTTCCAATTGTGTTAGTAAGAAATAAATCTAAAATATTATCACCTCGGGTAGATTTTTTTAATCATTTGCTCTAACCCTGTAGTTGACAATGCATCCAAAACTTGATTTTCCATTGGACCACTAGCCATAATGCTTACCCAATTAATACTTGGGTAATTAAAATCACCCATTATTATAACATCACCCTTCTTAGACATTTCAATTACCTGTTGGTTAATAGTCTAATTTATTTCAATACTGGAATTGGATGGCCTATGAAACACACCAAGATTTATATTTCATGCATATTTAGATTTGAGTACTACCCATAGGGATTCTATATCCTGATTTAATGCCTCTACAGTACAACTCTGAGAGGTATCGCTAATAAAAATGGCTACACCCCCACCTTTTATATTTGTTAGTTCTTTCGAGTACAACTCATAACCGTTTATATTTTTATTCCAATAAGCATTTCTATCCCACCATGTTTCTGATATCATACAAACATCTATATTCTCCTGATGTAATGCAGTCTCCAGTTCAGCTTTCTTTATAGAATTTACATTCAGAACATGTATAAATTAAAGCTTCATTTATAGCTTCAGTATTCAATTTATTACAGGCACCACATCTTATAGCCAGACTCCCCATTCTCTAGCCTCACAATGTTGGAATCCATCATTAGCTATTCTCACGCTATACCCCTCCTTCCTTCAGATTCCAGCAAAGATACCTCATTTATCGGTTTACCCAGCTGACACCGGTGGACACTATCAATCGCCTCCATTGTTTGCCTTAACTGGCATTGCCGATGCTCACACTATACTTACAAAAATAGCGGGGTAACCGGAAGCAGCGCTCATTTGACATATCTGATCTTTTTCTTTTCTTAAACAATGGCACAACAAAAACCTGCCTCCAATCCTTAGGCACATCCCCTGTTCTAAAAAGACTCATTAAATATCCACACTAATACCTCTGATATTAGTGGAGCTACCTCCTTACTATATCTTGGGTGTAACAAATCAGGTCCTACTGATTTATGTTCTTTTAATTGACTTATTCATTTTTCTGTTTCTTCTTTTGTTGTTACTATACTCAATTTCTGATAATTTCTATTAATATTTACATTTTTTACTTCATTACCTACCTCGAATACTGAGCCAAAGAAATTATTTAGTATATTAGCCATCTCTCCTGATTTCTTAATTTCCCTACCATCAATATCCCAATGGTCCAATACCTTGTTTATCTTTTCTCTGTTGATTTATGTATACATAAAAAAACTTTTCCCATTATCTTTCCTATATGCTAATTTGGTCTCCAACTTTCTTCTTTCTATTTTATACTTAATTTGACTTTTTTTAGGCAAATTTTGTAATGCAATTTAGTCTCATCTGTCCCCAATAATTTCATTTTTTTAAATGCTTTTCTTTTCATTAGGCATGACTTTATTACCTTGTTAGTATACCATAATGTTTTTTTTTCCTCTTCTATTATAGATTTTTCTATCTGGCACATACTCTTTTTCCAATTTTAATAATGTATTTTTTAGTTCTTCCCACATTTGACCTGCTGTCTTTCCACTTAAACTCTATTTCCAATTCCATTTCAATAAATGTTTTTTATTTTTTTAAATCTGCCCTATTATAATTTTTTACAACTGTCTTACCCCTCATACATACAGCATTCTGTCTAACACTAAAAGCCACCATAGCATGATCACTATTTCCCAAATGTTCTCTTATCTTTATTCCCTTTATAATATCTATCCTATTTGTTAGTAATAAGTTCAAAATAGCTTCTCCTCTAGTTGGTTTGTATATCAGCTGTTTCAACCCTACCATCTCTAACTGTTGAACAAATTTCCCAGTATTTGCATTCTTACTGCTACTCTTTTCCCAGTTTATAGTGGGATGATTAAAATCTCCTGTTATAACAACATCACCTTCCATAGTCATCAGTTCAATTTCATCACTTAACATCTTATCTATTTCATTTCCACTGTTTGGTGGCCTATAATATACTCCAAATCTAATATTTTTTCCTATTCCTCCTACTACCTATATCCATAATGATTCAATTCTTTTATTTTCTGTTACTTTACATAAACTACTATTAATTCCTTCTTTAATATAAATAGCTACTCCTCCTCCTGTTTTATTTTTTCTTAGTAGGGGATATAATTTATATCCCTCAATACCCATATTCCAGTGTATTCCTGGATCCCAACAAGTTTCTGTCACCATACACATATCTATATCTTCACTAATCAGTTTTACTTCTAATTCAGCTTTCTTCTCCATATTCAAGCTTCTAGTATTGAGTGACCATACAATAATTACTTTTTTTTCTTTCCTGTCTTGTTTCTTATCTAATTTCTTCTCACAGTTCACTATCTTTGGCTGTTTGGCTCCAATTATATCCCCTTCCTCCTTATTATTTAGTTTAAATTACTATCAACTACCAATTTGACATCCATCCCAAATTTTCTACTACCTTTCTTACTTAAGTGTAGTCCATCTCTACAATAATAAGATGGGTCATAAGCATAATTCTCTCAATGCCTTATGCATCCCAAATTATTATGTAATGTCCACTGTCTAAGCCAATTATTTAACTTTTTTATCTTAATATTTGTTACACTACTTTCTCTTGGCACTGGTAAAATCTCTAAAAAATATATCTTACAGTGAAGCTTTTCTGCTTCCATCTTTATTTCTTCAAATCCTTCTGTATTTCTCCTAATCCCTGTTTTCTGGTGTTATTAAACCCTAAAATGCAAAATCAAAACTGGCGAACCATCTTTTTCTTTAATAATGTCTCCTAACATCCCTTTAACATCTCTTATCTTTGCTCTTAAGAAATAGCTTGTAGTTACAATCTCTTTGTTGTCCTTAGGTGTATATCTATCTGTATATTTCAACATTGACTCTTCTAATATATTGATATTTTTTCACTTCCATCCTGCTCCATCTGTGCCCCACTCTCATCTATTACATCACTTTGCCTCCCTCTATTAATATCCTCTAGACTAGTATTAGTATGAGTATTAACCTGCTCATTGATGGAACTAATTTGATTTTCCCAGCTATTCTGTTCTACTTCTATTCTATTTCTCTCTTTTTTATCTCCCCTTGACTTTTGTTATTTTCCTGTGTTGAATTAGATGTCCCTACTTAATCACCCACTTCATTTGTTGTATACTCTTTCACTAAACTCCTTATCATATGATATATTTACATCATCCAATAAGTCCCCCACATTACCCATTATATCATTACAATTATTAACTTCCAGACTATGATCATTATCTCTTTTCTCCCAATCATCATCCAAAGTAATCAGAGGCTCAATACTATTTGAGCATTCAACCAAAAAATTCACAGCCCTTCTTTTTACAGCTTTTTTCTTTTTGGCTTTTTTCTCCACTACAACCCAGTCCCCATCCTGATCGTTTTCTCTTCTTCTTTTTCTTGAATCGCCATCCTTCAAACCATCAGAAAGCTGATCTATCTTGATACTATTTGCGATCTCATTTGGCATCAATTTCTGCCTACATTATTTTAATTCCTGTTCAAATATCATCACCTTTTCTTCTAACTGTTTTATTTTATTACAATGTTCACAAGTGTATATTAGTACTTCATTAATTACATCAGTACTGATCATTCTACATTCTAAACATCTCAATCCCAATGTACCATCTCCTAATGCTACAATATTTGTATCCATCCTTTATCTTTTAGTTTTCTTTCCTCCTGTTGAGCTATCCTTATATTATTCTATATCTCTCAAATAATTATGATGTAGTTTTCATACAGCACTCTTCCCTCTTACCTTGCTTAACACACGTAACACATACAGATGCATGTGTCTCAGTGCTCATCTCTGCACGTGGCCCAGTGGATGTTCACCCCACTTGCTACTGTGAGTCTTTTAAATCATGTACCTGTAAGTGCCAATGTTTTTAAAACTAAATCTATTCCCAACAGGAGCTTCAAAAGCAGTCAGATAATGAGAATTCAAACACAGGTAACTTGGACAGGCTATTATCAGCTACCTCTCCCCAGTGGTGTGCAGTAACTCCAGCTCATTTGAGCAATCAATACCCGCTCACTACTGAGAGTCTTTTAAATCATGTACCTGGAAGTACAGGGAATGAAAGTCCAGAAATTAAACTGCTAATGTTTTTAAAACTAAATCTAGCTCCAACAGGAGCTGCAAAAGCAGTCAGGTAGTGAGAATTCAGCCACAAGTAACTCGGACAGGCTATTATCAGCCTACCTCACCCCACAGGTGTGCAGTAACTCCAGCTTATTTGTTTGTTGGAGCAGATGTAGGGCCTTCTATTTTCTGATACATTTCTGGAACGTTCTTGCAGTTTCTAATTTGGTGTGTCTGTACCTTCAATGGCAGTAACAACAGGCATCAGATTTCAGATGATTGCCTATGAATTGCTGTGTGTTTTCTTAACTTGACTTTAGTTGCCTCAGCCATTTTGTTGGAGCAGAAGTAGGGGCTT
The DNA here is from genome assembly GCA_016271365.2 of Neoceratodus forsteri. Lineage (NCBI taxonomy): Eukaryota > Metazoa > Chordata > Ceratodontiformes > Ceratodontidae > Neoceratodus > Neoceratodus forsteri. Next base: position 1,206,882,395 of record CM057453.1, on the reverse strand, counting down.
CTGTTTGCTGATAAATTTCTGGAATTTTCTGGAAATTTCTAACTGGGTGTGTCTGTACCTTCAACAGCAGTAACAACAGGCATCAGATTTCAGGTGACTGTCTTTAAATTGCTGTGTGTGTCTGCTGAGTGAAGAGGAGTGCTTTATTCTGTTTTGTTCTTCTTTTGTTACCTACATATAACTGATTGTTTCTGGCACACAGCTACTGTTGTACAATCCCACTCACCCTCTGACATCCCACCCAACCACGGCTCATCCACCTTTATAGGCATCCAGAATCTTACAACTTCCTGCTTGGAAACAGGAATAGGTTAGCACACATTTAAAACACAACCTATGTGATATAGTTACTTACCGAAAAAGAAATGCCTAGGGGTACAGCTGGGATAGATGACTAAGTGAGGCAGCAGAAGGTGCTAGTCTAGGGATAATTAACCTTGATTTAGAGGGCCAATATCCAGAGATTAGGAGCAGGAAATACATCCAGGGTGCAGGAGACAAACACCAGGACCATGAGATAAAGTTTGTCAGCAAGAGGGCTTAGATAGGATATATGCTTACCTGGGACAAGGGTGAAGGCATAGTCAGTGTAAACAGGGAAGAAACAGAGAGCGGTGCAGTGTAGTGGATGTGGAGCCACTGTGTTCATGAAAACATTCTGGATCATGCAATGCTGCCCCATCTGCAGACACCTCTCTAGGTTGAGGGCAGAGGTTGCCTGTTTCCGAGCAGAGTGGCCAGAATGCAGAAGACCTCCATCCCCACCCAGAGGCCACAGAGTCCACAACCACTAACTCAAAGTTTGCCCAGGTGGAGGATTAAATGGTCAAGAGTGGGCTCAGGGAGGGTGTGTGAGGTGGGTCTGAAGTGCATGCCCCATCTGGTCCAACTTAGAAACTCCTATGCTGTTTTGGAGGAGCAGGAGAGTCCCACAAGGGCACCCAAGGCTGAGACCAAGGAGGATGAGCAGGTCCTCGGAAATGGAGCCCCAGAGGTAGAGTGTAGAGGATGGCAAAGGAAGAGGAAGCTACTCCTGGTGGGAGACTCAATATATGGGGGAGTAGAACTGAGGACACATAGTAGGGGGGGGAGAAGGAGGTCAAGTTCCTTCCAGGAGGCACAGCTTGGAGGGATGGGGAGTAAACCCAGAGGATCACAAGGGTGATAGTAAAGAGGAAGAAGCTGGATGTCATTGTCCACCTGGGGACAAATTACCTGGTAGGGGATAGGGTAGAGTTAGGCAGAATACAGGAGGAGTTCAAGGAGTTGTGGAGAGGCCTAAAGCAGGTAACAAGTTCCATGTCCTTCTCAGAGGTACTGCCTGTCCATGGCAAGGGAGAGGCTAGGACACTCTGCATAAAGAAGCTCAACTCATGGTTGATGGAATGATGTGGATAGGAGGGGTTTGGCTTTATGGGGAATTGGGGCCCCAACTAGAGGGATGTGGGTCTGTAAAAAGCTGATGGCCTGCATCCATCCAGGGAGGGGACCATGGTCTTTAGGGAGAAGCTTAAGTGCTTCACTAATAAGCATTTAACCTAGCCAGGGGCAGATGAAGGAAGGATAGGAGGCATAATATGCTCCCCAGAGCACAGGAACTACAGAGGAACTCAAGAAGAGAATATAACAATAGAGGCTCAGGTCAGCACAAAGATAGGAAACTGGGAGGGTCTGACAAGGACTGAGATCAGAAAAGGGAGAGGCATAACAGAGCAACACAGGCAAGGGACTCTACACCCTGGAGACCCATGTGGCCAAATGCCCAAAGTCTGAGTAACAAGATAGGCAACCTCAAGGCTACCATGGCAGAATCTGACCTGGACATTGTGGACATTACAGAAACCTGGTTTAATGAAAACTGGAGCTGAGAAGTAGCCATACCAGGTTACGATATATTCAGGAGGGACAGAGTAGGCAAGAAGGGGGGTGGAGTGGATCTTTATGTGAGGAAAAATATAAAGGCCACAGAATTTCAAGGGGAACTGGAATGAGTGGAAATTCTGTGGGTTACACTAGAAAAGAGTAAGGGGACAGCCATCCAAACACAGGTAATATACAGACCACCATCTCAGGGGAAGGAGGTACATAAGGAGATGATGTTGGCTACCCAAAGGATGGCACACAAGGGAGAGGTCTTGCTGGTCAGTGATTTCAATCTACCAGATGTGGAGTTGAGCCTCCCCGTGGCACAAACAGCTAGAAGCAGGAACACCATGGACTCCTTGCAGGGGGCATTCTTCAAAGAGCTGTTCATAGAAACTTAATGGGAGACAGCACTACTGGACTTGGTGCTTACAAATAGGGACAGTGTGACAGGAGTTACAGTAAGGGAACACATGGGGAGCAGTGATTATTGAACAGTGTGGTTTGAAATAACTGAGGGGGAGGAAACAAGCAACACAAAGACAAGATTCCTAGACTTTAGGAGGGCAGATTTAAGAAAGATTGGAAAATGCCTAGAAGAAGCACAGGTCTGAGTAGGGGAACAGAAGAGGATAAAGGAACAATGGATGATGATCAAAACAGGGGTTGCATTGGCAACACAATTCGGTGTCAAACAGGTCAGCAAGGGGAAGAGTAAGAAAAGGTCACTATGGTTTTCTAAGGAGGTAGCAGAAGCAGAAACAAAATAGCATTTAAGCTATACAAAAAGACACAGGAGAAGGGGGATAGGGAGAGTTACCAAGAAAAACAAAGGGAGGTGGGGAAGACAGTTATATAAGCCAAAGTACAGACAGAAGAACGCATAGCAAACTCAGTGATAAGGGGGAACAAAACCTTTTACAGGTACATCAGTGAAAAAAGGAAGGCAAGGGGAGGGATTGTGAGACTGAAAGGGGAGGATGGGTGTAGTGTAGAGGATGACCACCAGAAATCTGATATACTGCACAAATACTTCTGTTCGGTTTTTACAAAGGAGGGGGCAGGAAATGGGCCAGCAATAAGTGACAAGGGCAGGAAGGGCACGGAAATGGACACAGGTCCCTTTCCAAAGGAAAGGATCCTCAGGGAACTGAAGGCAATAAGAGTTGTTAAGGCTATAGGACCAGATGGGGTGCACCCCAGGATACTGAAGGAGCTAAGAGAAGATTTGGCAGAAACTCTGACTACCATGTTTAACCTGTCATTGAAAACAGGAGAGGTACTCAAGGACTGGCGGAGAGCTGATGTGGTCCCTCTATACAAAAGTGGAAGCAGGGAGGAAGCGGGAAACTACAGACAGGTCACCCTGACCTCAGTTGTGGGAAAGGTCATCAAAACACTACGAAAAGAAAGAACAGTAGAAGACCTGATTGTCAATGGTCTACAGGACCCAAGGCAGCATTGCTTTATGGGAGGGAGGGAGGTCATGCTAGATTAACCTCACTGAGTTCTTAGACTGGGTAACCGGGGAGGGGCAGTGGATGTGGCCTACCTGGATTTCAGCAAGGCCTTTGATACTGTGCCACATAGAAGGCTCTTAAACCAGCTGGGGAGCATGAGGGTGGGAAAGAAGGTAATGAAGTGGGTGGAGGATTGGCTGGATAATAGGACACAGAGGGTGGTGGTAAATGGCATTCACTGTACAGAGGGTAAAGTGACCAGTGGGGTACCATAGGGATCAGTGCTGGGTCCAGTTCTCTTCAATGTCTCTATCAGTGATACTACAGAGGGTCTGGAAGGGAAAATGTGCCGGTTCACTGATGACACTAATCTCTGCAACAGGGTGGACACACCAGAGGGAGTGGATAGAATGAGAGGAAATCTAAGGAAGCTGAAGGACTGATCAAGGGATTGGCAGCTAGGTTTCAATGCAAAGAAGTGCAAAATAATGCACATAGGGCACAAAAACCCAGGAGCTACATATCAACTGGGGGGGAGGGGAGTACTAGCATGCTCCAAGTGAGAAAGAGACCTGCGGTGATCATCTCTGATGACTTTAAGGTAGTTAGGCAGTGCGGCAAGGTGACAGTAAAGGCAAACAGGATGCTGAGATGCATAGGAAGTGGACTCACCTACTGAAAAAGGGAGGTAACAATTCCACTACACAGGACATTAGTGAGACCACACCTCAAGTACTGTGTCCAGTTCTGGAAGCCTCATCTTTGTAAGGACATAGATAGGGTGGAGGCGGTTCAGAGGAGGGCAACCAAAATGGTGCAGGGACTATATCGCAAGCCCTACAAGGATATGCTGAGGGAATTAAATATGTACTCCCTGGAGGAGAAGAGGGGGGATATTACTGAGACATTTAAGCACCTCACAGGGAAGAATAAAGTGCAGCAGAGTACTAAATTCCAAAGAAAAAGATGCTCAAGGACAAGGGGGCACAAGATGAAACTGTAGGGAGGGAGGGAGGTTCAGAGGGAACATGAGGCAGTACTTCTTCATAGAGAGGGTGGTGGACAAGTGGAACAACCTGCCAGCAGAGGTGGTGGGGGTGGCAGAAATGATTACAGGTTTTAAACATGATTGGGATAGGCATAGAGGATTGCTGGTAGTTGGGGGTGGGTACAGCCTGATGCCAGCAATGCATGATAGCGCACAATTGTTAGTGGTAGTAAGGCAGATGAGGTGAGCTGAAGGGCCTTATCTGCTGACAGTTTCTGTTTCTATGTTTCTATAATATGCCTGCTTAAGTTACTTTGTGACCTCACTTTGCCTTAGTTTCATTTTTTATATTTTCTGTCATAAGATCACTTGCTGTCAGCATGAGCATTTTACCTAGTTGCTCATCAGACAGATCCCCCTGTGCACACATGAGCTGAAGAGGAGGCACTTAAACACAGCATGGCCCCCCCAAACTGCTTGCAGACTTATGCATGCATGAGTCATGACTTTTTTGACCACCATAAAATGATCAAACAGTTTGAAAGAAGTATTTTTTCCTGAGAAATACATTGCCAGTAAACATTAAAAATGAGCATTCTGTCCTTACAAACAAGCATGTTTAAAACTGGAAGCATGAAATGATGGCATGCACACCACTGCTGATGATTTTGTTTCACCAGGGGATGGACTGCTTACACTGCACCTGAGGTGTGGTGGAAGGTGATGGCAGCACTGGTAATGACCTGCAAGTGCCTCACTTAAAATTCCGGACAGAAGTGTGATTGATTGCACTGAAGGTTTGCTCCTAGGGTCACATATGAATTTTTTGAGGGGATCAATTCATTGTTCCAGAGAAGGGTGTGATTGGCAGCAACAGGGATAAGCTCCCAGTGCTGCACTTGAAGTGGTAGATGGGGGTGTTTCACATCACTTGGGATAGGTTCTCAGTGCCACAGTCCAGATTTAGGGGTTTTGGGGGTTACTGGCACCAGAAATGGGCTCCGTTTGGAGCACATGAAGTTTGGGAGAGTGGAGATTGATTGTCATCATTAGAGATGGGCACTAAGTTCTGTAATTAAGCATAAATAAATGACAGGGCATGTGTCTTGTTGTGATGGTCATGAGGCTTCTGGCTGAGTGCATCAAACATCTGAGAAGTGATGTTACCCCCATGGCACAGGCTCTGGAGGTTATTATTGCAATTCTAAAATGACTTGCTTGTGAATAGAAAAAAAAATGTTAAATAGTTTCTTAGTTGAGTTTTGAATGTGAAGGTACATCAAAGAAGAAGAACAGTGTTTTTTGTTTTGGCCAGTAGGTGGTGCAGCTCATACGCTATTGATTTGAATGAATGTGTTACCCACCCCACCTCATTCTCTTCACAGTGCTTCCTTGCTCTTATCGCAGCCCCCACCCCGGTGCAGTAAGTTTCAGGTACATTCTGTGATTTGGACCAGTAGAAGTTTGTACATAATCAGTAAGTGACTAGAGATGAGAGAGGAGTGAGGTCATGCACTGTGCTGTTTAACAGCACACACATACACTGTTGGTGTTCAATCTGTGAGCCTGTGAATCCACAATAGCAAATGGTAAAACAAACTAAAAGATGATTTTGGCTAAAAGACAGCATGGGAGTAGGTGTTTTGAATAAGTGGGGTAAAGAAACAATATTTAAATGTTTTAATTCATTGTACTTGTATACTGGGAAGGAGGTCTGTTGTTTTTATGGATCTGTAGTAATGGCAGATTTCAAGGTGCCCATTGCAAATGAGGGCAAAATCAAGTTTTCAAATGTATCATTATTTGTGAGTGTCATGCAGACATTTGTGTGTCTGACTGTCATACAATGATGTGCTGAGATAACATCACTGTTGAAACTGGGAACTGACCAATCAAAGTCCAGGATTTTTTTCTTGCCATTTTATAACTGTAGTTCAGGGGTGTGTGGTGGCACTGTGGGGGGAGGGGGGTGTCCTGCAGCACCAAGAATAGGCTCTTGGTGCTCCACTTGAATTTCAGGTTCAGGTGGGAGTCTTTGTAGGCATTGGGCATGGGCTCCGGGTGCCACAGTATAAGATCAAGCAGAGAATGAAGTGTTCACTGGCACTGGCCAGGCATAGGCATTGGGTGCTTCACTTGAATTTCAGGTGCTGGGTAGTTCAGTAGGGATTGGCTTCCAGTGTCACACTTAAATTTGTGGGTTAGATGTGTTTTGCGGCATCAGGTTTGAGTTTCCAGTGCAAGAGCTGGTGCTGAGGTAGGTTTTATAGGTTTCATAAGTTAGTATCAAGCCAGTAAAGCAATTTGCCCATGTTGAATTATCATTTCTCAATGGTGAAATCCTTATTTGTTACTGCTTCTGTAACATATAGATATTTAAAATGTGTCCATGTTTTTGCTACCAACCACTTCTCCAGGCAATTCATTCCACAGAGGAATAACCCTTTGTGTTATCCATTGGCCCCTCTTTTCTGTTTTGTATAATTCATCCTTTAGTTGCAAACTATGTTTGCTAATGTCATAGGTGTATTTATTCTTTTGTTTGTTTGTTTGTTCCTAAGCAGTTCCATAAATCAGGTTTTTGGAAAGCTCTTTATATCAGGCATTGGTCCCCCTTAGCCTTCTGTAATCAAGGGTATACATGCTTAATCTCACTAATCTTCGATTGTAAGACAATTTTTTAACATCAGTTGCAATCTTTGTTGCCTTTCTTTGTATTTGTTCCAGTTGTTTAATTACTCCTTTTGTTTGTGGTGCCCAAACTAGGCTCAGTACTCCAGGTGCATCCTAACCAATGCCCTGTTAAAACCCACCACTATATATCCCTTAACATATTGCCACTGAAATGTTGGGTAATGATACTAAAAAATGCAGGAAAATGCAGGACACTGGCCTTAATAATGTGGGTCACATCAACACGCATGGAGATAAAAACTCAGAACACTGACTTAACAGCATTCCTCCCCTGATCACAGCTTGGACATTAGTTGGAAACCTTAACAATGGGGTGACAACAACTCACATTGAGTCTTTTGTGGGTCCCCACCTTACACTCCCAGGTATCATGTAACTGCAGCTCTTCAATATAGAATAGTATGGGGTGGTGGAAACAAATTTTACACACACCCTTGGTGTTGGATGTTAATAAACCCCGAGAGCTTCTCTCGGGGTTTATCTAGGCATCCAACACAGAGGGTGCGTGTAAAATTCAAGTTTACACACCACCATATTCTATTTTATATAATTGCTGGGTTTCGCTTTCTTGCCACAGTAAATATATAAAATAAGTGACATTCTGGTGCATCTGCAATCTGGTTGGCTTTTAGCATGTTCCACAGTTGCTTTCTGGAACTTAAGGTTTTTTCTTTACTTTTTTGCCCTTTTTGGTTGCAGGTTTGGCAAAGAACAGTTTTTTAAAAAAAAGTAACTTATCGCCAAGTCACGGTGGCAGTGTGTTTTCAGGCAAGGAGGCTGGGTGGTGGGCAGTGAGAAACCCAGAAGAGTTGTGGCTAGTGCATGCACAAAGCGAGGGAAACTCGACGCATGTTTGTCATTATAAACACTCCTTTATAATGTCAAATTATACAATGGCAAGAAAGAATCTTGGACTGTGATTAGTCAGTTTGGGGCTGGACCCATGGCGTTATCCCAGCACATCACCACAGGTCTAGTCTCAGCACTATGAACCCATGTAGATAAGCATTTGATTGATTGTTTTACTGAGCCTTTGATTGATTGTTTCATCTTCTCTTAAAAAACCAAAATATTTTTCCAAACAAAAACATCTTTAAAATTATTTTTTTTATTCTGTATAACAATAAGCCATTGTATAATAGGAATAATGCACTCCATGGTGTGTGTCATTTGGGATAATGCCACACCGGGGACATTGGACACACTCGACCTGCGGCCTCATGCCCAACCCCCCCAGGCATGGCATTATCCCAGCATGACACACACCCTGTTGTGCATTATTCCTTTATTATACAACAGGTTTTCCTATGGGAGAAAGTGAATCCCAGTTATTATAGAGCGATTAATCATACCTAGCCATCTGAAACTAGGAAGGAGATTAACATAAGAACTAGAGCCTGCCTAAGACGGGACTTTTTTTTACTTCACTGGCAGCCATGGAAGACCCGCATTATTCAATAGTCTCTGGAGGAGAGCTGATGTAGTGCCTCTGTACAAAAGTGGAAACAAGGAGGAAGCAAGGAACTACAGACCAGTTAGCCTGAACTTGGTAGTGGGAAGTATCATGGAAAAGCTACTGAAGGAAAGAATAGTGGAACACCTGGTTGCCAATGGTCTACAGGACCCAAGAAAACATGGTTTTAGTGGAGGAAGGTAATGCCAGACCAACCTCCTTGAGTTTTTCAATTGGGAGACCACAGCGGTGCACTGGGGAGGGCAGTGGATATGGCCTACCTGGACTTCAGCAAGGCCTTTAAAACTGTGCCACACAGAAGGCTGTTAAACAAGCTGGAGAACACTGGAGTGGGTAAAATGATGGTAATGTGGGTGGGGAATTGTCTGGATAACAGGACACAGATGGTGGTGGTAAATGGCAGTTACTCTACAGAGGGTAAAGTGACCAGTGGTGTACCACAGGGTTCAGTACTGGATCCAGTCCTCTTCAGTGCTTTACCAGTGAAATTGCAGGAGGCCTAGAGGGAAACGTTTGCCTGTTCGCTAATGATACAAAGCTCTACCACAGAGTAGATACACCAGAGGGAGTGGACAGAATGATGCGAGATCTGCAAAAGCTTGTGGACTGATCAAGAGAATGACATTGTGATTTAACACTAAAAAATGCAGGATAATGCACATGGGACACAAAAATCCCAGGAATAACATACCATTGGGGAATAGAATGCTCCAATCAGGAAAGGGACCTAGGGGTTATCATCTCTGATTACCTCAAGGTAGGTAGGCAGTGTGACAAGGCAACAGGTAAATCAAATAGGATGCTGGGCTGCATAGGCAGGTGGATCACCAGCAGGAAAAGGGAGGTTATAATACCACTATGCATGACATTAGTTAGGTCACACCTCGAGTACAGTGTCCAGTATACCTGAGCAAGGACATAGATAGGGTTGCGGCGGTTCAGAAGAGGGCACCCAAAATGGTGCACGGATTACATCACAAACCTTATGAGGACAGGCTGAAAGACTTAAATATATACTCCCTAGAGGAGAAGAGGGAGAGGGGGGATATGACTGAGATGTTTAAGTATCTCATGGGGAGGAATAGATTGTAGGCGAATAGAATTTTTAAAAGAAAAAGATGCTCGAGAACGTGGGGAAATGGGATGAAACTGGAGAGAGGGAGGTTCAGGGGAAACATGGAGAAGTACTTCTTCACAGAGAGGGTGATGGACAAATGGAACAGCCTGCTGAAGAAGGTGGTGGGAGCAGAAACAATTACAGGTTTTAAGAACGCATGGGACAGGCATAGGGGGATACCGGTAGTTGGGGGAAGGGTACAATCTACTTCCAGTAAAACTTGAAGAAACCCTGTTAATTGACACTAGTGGGCAAACTAGGTGGGCTAAAGGTCCTTATCTGCCAACAATATCTATGTATGTATCTGTGTAATATGGATAAGTAGAGGGTTAGCTGCACCAGTCCAGGCTCAGACAAGCAAAACAATGTTAAAATCCACCCTTGCTTCTAATATAAAATCTTCCTTTTCTTTGCCCCTGACAGTTTTAATAATATCGTAAACGATGTTGTTGAAAATCACAACTCCATTCTCAAAGCTAACATAATCCACTGTAAAATATTTCTTATTAAGATATTTACCACAACCAAAGGAATTGGGACCATAATAAGGCACTGTGTCAGTGCCACTGACTTGACGGATAATAGAGGGAGAAAAGCACGAGAAAGAAATGGCCTGTACACCAGAAAGTGATGACGAATGGCAGATAGAGAGGGTGGCAGATAATAGAGGAATTTCCATAGAGAGAGAACAGTATAGAAGGTCAGGCTGGAGGATAAGGAGATGGCAGATAATTGAGGGGTGGATAAAAGAGGGTGCATTGTAAATGGTTTGGCAATTGGTTGACAAGCAGGAACCAAACAATGATCTTGAATGGTAACTTCTCTGATGTAAGGAAGGTCACAGACAGTGCTCCAGATAAGATGCATACATATCCTTTTTTCTATTGTAAAATTGGCAAATATACGTCTTTTGGGTTAGTTTTAGCATATCAAACACAAGCGGTTTTGTAGATGCCTTGGCTTCTTAAACATTGTGGTTCATACTGTACATACTTTTATTGACCCACAAGCCTCCATAGAAGATTCCCCCACTCCATCCCCTGCCTACACTAACACTTCCATGTTTTTTAAGTCTCCTTCCACCTGCTCCCTCCTGCATGCTGATTTTGTGACTGCAGTTGTGAGTGCCAGTATCTGTTGGCATGTGTTCCATTTCTGGCCTCAGACAGCAGTGAATTGGAGAAAGGCAGCAGCTATCAAAATAGGCAGCACTTAAATTTGTTTTTATACTTTGTTGAACAAAATAGAAGTTTCCTGATAGACATGATCCATTTTGTCCGATGGTTCACCTTACTGCAAAGGCTCACATTCCCAAAATGACTAGCACCTGCCAAATTGTTCAGGAGCATGGAAGCGAGTGGCAGCGACAGTATGCAACAGTAGCTAGCTGAAGAGATTGAGGGCACTAGTAAGGCATCAACTTAGGATCATGTGTGAGTATGTAGAGATGGAGGGAGTGAGGGAAAAGTGATGGACTGAGCATGAACCTGAGACATGGAGGGAAAGGGAACAGGTCACACAATACACAGGAACAGGTACATTTTTGTTTGAGAGGGAGGATCAGGACACACAGTAGAATCATGGTGGAGTCACTTGCAAATTGCATTTTTCCTCCCCTTCCTCCAATGAAACTTGATTCTGTCCGGATTTCTGTAAGCAATGCAAATCTTTGAGAAAGCACCATTGTATTTTATGTAATGTAGAGAATGGAGGAACCACCCCCGATGAAGCCATGCAAGAGGTGAATGCACATGTGGTGATCTCTCACACTGTTATGAACATTTCACAATAAAGGCCTCAATTTTCAAAGAGTCCTTAGATCACAGCAATTTGTGGTGATTTAGGGCTTCAATGAACTCCAAGTGTCAGGGACCCTGTGCCCAATTTTGTAAAATCATGGGTTCCTGCACCAAAAACTCCGGAGTTGTCAAACTCTCTTGGGGCTCTGACAGGACTCTGCCCACCTGGGGCCATGGTAATGTTTGTCCCTGGACCCCCCCAGCAGTACCATCCTATTGGCTTTATAGTTATATAAATGGAACCCCCACCAGGTGCCACATCACCCCACACATGCCCACCACATTCCCAGCTCCCCCTATGATAACCTGTGCCCCTTCTGCCCTGGACCTCACTTTCAGAGCCCCCCCCCCAATTCACCACATTATGTGACACTGATGCAAGGTGCCTAGACCATCTCAAGGCTGGTCTAAGTTGGGTCCCTTGATGAACCCATGGTGGAGCTTTCAAAAATACAAGAAAAGGGGTTGGTGCAGCCCTGCCATGGAGCAAGCCCCCTTGTGACCTTGCATACCCTCCTGTATGCTGTCAGGGTGGCACAGTGCCACTTTGGTGCAGCTGCTCCCTTTTTTGACACAGACCATGTTCAAAAATTGGGTATGCCACATCCTTTGACATAAGGTGCATGAATCTGTCTCCTGCTCTTTTTTTTTACATTTTAGTGTGAGCCCTCAGGCTCATTTGACAGACAGCACATTTGAGAGCTGATCCAGGGCATCACATTTTTGTTTACTAAGGGATCACCATTCGTAGGTAGCCAGCTTGATCATAGGATTGGGAGGGAGTTCGTATAGTTTGCAGTGGGGTGCTCCATCCTGAGATGGGCAGGCTGCATTGTCTGTGTGTATGTGGAGGAGATGTTTTTTGTTAGAGGAGAGATGGACCCCCCTCACGCACACACATATGCACACAGTCAATTATTTGTTTCAGTGTTTTTATTTCATCACCAAATTACTTCATTAAAAATAATCAAAAGATTTTGTCATTTGCTCTTATCCAAATTTCGATTTAATCATTTGCGCTCATCCAGATTTGGTTTTACTCACCTGACTTATGAAATGAAGAGTACATTTGGTTTTACTCACATAGATACATAGATACATAGACAGTGTCGGCAGATAAGGGCCAATGGCCCACCCAGTCTCCCCATTTGAGCTTGTAAGTTCAGTTTATGTTTTCCTAGAAGTCTGATGCCCCTTACCCCTGACCTCCAGAATTCCTTTATGTCTATCCTATGCATTCTTAAATCCCATGATTGTTTCAGCGCCCACCACTTCCTCTGACAGGGTGTTTCACTTGTCCACCACCCGTTCTGTGAAGAAATTCTTCCTCACGTTTCCTCTGAATCGTTCTCCCTCCAACTTCATCCTATGCCCTCTAGTCCTGGAACACCTTTTTCACTTAAAAATAGTGTATTCCTGCACCCTGTTCCTCTCGGTAAGATACTTGTATGTCTCTATCATATCCCTTCTCTCCCTACCTCCTCTCCTCCAGGGAGTACATGTTCAGTTCCTTCAACCTGTCCTCATTGGATTTGTGATGCAATCCATGTACCATCTTTGTTGTCCTCCTCTGAACCTTCTCTACCCTGTCTATGTCCTTACATAGGTAAGGTCTCCAGAACTGTATACTGTACTCCAGCTGGGGCCTCACTAGTGTCTTGTACAGTGGAATTATGACCTCCCTTTTCCTGCTGGTAATGCCCCTCCCTATGCATCCCACCATCCTATTTGCTTTACCTGCTGCCTTGTCACACTGTTTCCCTACCTTGAGGTCATCAGAGATGATAACCCCAAGATCCCTTTCCTGCTTGGTGCATGCTGTATCCTCACCCACCCCCCCACCTGACTTAGACAATGAAAAGTACAATACTCACTCTGGAAACTCTTATCCGGAACAATGGTCACAGGTAGAGCTTCCTGTTTGCTTATAAGACTCAGACAACTCAAACTCTGGGTGAGCAGTTTTTGTAGATTGTAGAACTTTTTTTTGTTTAATTCATATCTTATTTTTTTACTAAAGGCATTACACCAGATAATACGTCTATATGCATAAGACATCACATTAATCATAGTACATTAAATCATGGGAAACAGTCTATAGCATCTTTTATCATATATTGCTATCCAACACTGCAGGACTGAAATTCATGACCAACAGGTAATATCATATCATTAAAAGCTATTTTATCCACTTATCTAATAGTCATAAGAAAATCATTTGGCATTTTTACCATACATCTTTTCTCTACACATCCCACACAAACTGTGAACAAAAACACTTCAGAGATGATAGCTTTTTGTTATTTGACTCTCTAAATTGCTAACAATATCAAAGATATCGGAACTAAGTCACACATGTAAAGCCATGTCTCTAATTGCAACCTGGCTGCTGGAACACTTAGAGGCTTAATTCCTCAAAAGATGCCACAACATGTGAAATAACTGAACAAAGAACCATGAAGTCGCTGTTTAGTGCCTCATGGCAGGGGTCATATTTGTCTGGTAAGCATCTGATCTATGGAGTCTAAAGTGTACATCTGCATTAAAAAATGAACTATAATGTGGATTAAATCACTATACCATTCTGCAGCATATTCATACCCCCCTTCCCCAAATTCAAGTAATCTGAGAGTTCATTAAGGAAATCACCAAAATATCACAAGTGGTACAAAGCATAAGTCCATATACTTAGTACATTTCTCTGCAGCAGTGTCTGACTCATAATCCGCTTTGGTTAGATGAAGCTCAGCAGCCTGTTTGGATATACAGGCCCCACCATCTCTTGAGTCTCTGTATTGGAAAATCATTATACCATAGAAAATATGAGGGTGGACTGGTAACGATAAAGAAAACATCACCCCAAGGCTTTGCTGTTGCTGCCTAATTGCACCAAATTGTTTCCTGTGACTTAGAACATTTTTGAAAAACAGACAACTTTTTAGCAGGAGGCAAAAACTGTTGTTTGTAATTGTCAGCCTGAGCTGTACACTCTCCGATGCTGTTGCAGACATCTGAGAACAGGACCTAAATTTGGACTGGGAGTGGAGGGAGTGTACTTCTGCTTTGGGCAGTGGGCAGCAGTGGGGAGGGGGTGGCAGCGTGTTGCTTCCCATCTGCCCACAACAACAACATGAACTACTAAAAGAATAAGTGTCAGGCTGGAGCTTTTTTTTCAGACACATTGAATGCATTTTTTCAGGTTGAGCTGCAACCCCTGAGGCCTGGGGTTAGAGTAGGAAGGGATTGGACAGTGGGTAGCAAGTGAATATAGGATGGCAGACTGGTAGTGTCCAAGTACCCACAACAGAAAAACAAATTTGTAGTTTGCTTTTTGTTTTATAGAAGAATAAGTACTGGCCTGAAGCCTTTGTTGCTGCTTGAGTGATTGCATTTTTGCTGGTTAAGATTTATAGACATGAGGTCTGGGAATAGATTAGCGAGAGACTGTGAAGCAGGCAGCAAGTTGGTGTGAGTTGCTGGTTCCCAGCTACTCCTAGTTGGCACTTTTGTGGCATCATCCTTATGAAAAAGGAGAAAATGCCATACCACAATCCAAATAATTAAATACTTTAACCACAGGCGACCGTGGTCAGCTTGAATAATTTTCAAACTAAAGTAGATTGACCATAAATAATGCTTCCATGATCTGTCCTTGAGCCATTTATGGTCATTGGTTGTCCATGGATAACCATGATCAAAATCATGGACAAACCATGAATGAACATGGTTACTGGCCATATATCACCATGGTCTAATCCTGATCAATCATAGTTTATCCATGATCCTTAGGGCTGGGTGTGAACAGTAAACTGAAGTCAGACAGTTAATGGGTAGCCACAGTCAAGAATGGAGATTTAATGTAACAGTGCATTAGGGGGTTATATACAGGTAAAAGCAGGTGATATTCCCCCTGTGCAGGGCTTTGGTCAGATGAACTAAGTATAATATTTGAATTATACCATGCCTGGTGTATTGTGACTGGTTGTGATCATCACAGTTCATAAAGAATACTAAGGAGATTAAAAGGGTCCTGGACAGGGCCACCTACTGATTAGCTGCTTAGCAGGCAAGAGCTATAAACTGAGATTAGATGTAAATAATTCAGACTTAAAAAGAGATAGGACACGGTCACACTCTTCTGAATACTAAAGGGGACTGACAGATCTGAGTATACGGAGATGTATGAGCTAGTAAGTCTGAAGAGAACTAGACAGCATGCACTCAACTTAAGGGGAGAGAATCAGGGAAAACATTACAAAGTTCCAGTAACAAAAATACTACTGAGATATTCCTTATAAGAAAATACGCACATAATTTGATACATAGCGGTATAATGTCGAGTTTACTATTGTATCTCCTACTGTTAATACATGAAAGGTGGCAGTTCCTGGGCAATTATCTCTACAATAAAGATACCTCCAGGCTAGTCCACCGTAAACAGCATGGGTGGCAAGAATAATGTATCCTTTAGCAAATTGTGACAGGTTATATCTAGTTATCCTTTTAATACTAAATGACTAAGACAAATCTTCTGTTTTGATGAAGAAACACAAAGCCCCTTCTTTACTTGTATCACAGGCTAAAACTGCAGAAACAATGTCCAAGTTAACAATCTCTTTGCAATAAAATAAACATCCAGACAAAACATGCATTTTAACAGAACACTGTAGTAAATGGTTAGTACTTTTCAGAGCTATTGGACACAGTTCCATATGTTGCAGAGATGATCCACATGGCAGTATATATAACTGCAACGTCTGTAGTGCTAGAAGAGAAAGGCATGAAATCTTGTCCCCTGTGTGCACCATGATCTCTGCATAATACTGATAAACAAGGGTATTACTCCCCCATCTTCTTCCCCCCTCTATATCCTCTACTCTTCCCCCACTTCCCTAGTCTTCCACTATGCCTCCCCCCCTTTCTTTCTGTGGTTTTCTTATTGTGCTACTTTCTCTTTTCTAGTTATTTTGGATGGGTATAGAAACTAGACGAGAGATGAGAACATTGAGTCCCATGGGACATGGTTATGTTCAATATAAAAGAGTATATTATGCTGGAATTATATATGTAACTGAACAAGAGTTTAAACCAGGTTTATGGTACTGTACAGGTGCTGTGCATTAAGAAGACTTGTATGTACGAGCATAATGACTGCACCAACTGTCTTTGTAATGTTAAAAGATATCAATGAAACATAATATGATAAAAAAAAAACAAGGGGTAATACTGAGTGGCTAATGAAGGACCCAATTCACAATGGTGCTGCTTTTCTATGTGATACCTGGTTACCACAACTCATGGATGTTAAAGTGCGTGATCTACTCCAAAATGGTAGGTGTCTCTTTTCAGGTGAAATTCTGAGGGTATTCCAGTAGAAAGGGTCCTTAATCTTTAAGGTGTACCAACTCTGTCATGTTTTAATAAAAAGGCTCAGGGCCAATTTTGGATCTACAAACTTTCTGGAGTTCCTGCAAGCATTACAAGATGTGGTTTTGTCACCTCATTCTGTTTCTGAATTGTATGCTGTGCTATTTTCCAAAATTTTCCCAGAGATAGATGGCTATCTCAATAGTGGAATGCTAAATTTCTACATCATGCCATCAAATGGTGTCAAATTTGAAAAGATACCTACACATACGTAACTCAGGATAAGTTACGGATTACCCAGTTTCATATTTTGGATAATTTGTATTTCACTGCTACTAAACTAGTGAAAATAGGAAGAACTCAATCATTCCTATGCACGAGGTGTGGGCTAGCTGAGGGGACATTCTTTCATGTCTTTTGGGACTGCCCTAAAGTAGCTTCCCTATGGATGTCTATCAAGAATAGAGCTGATCCCCTCCTTGGGATTGACAGCTTTTTCTCTCCTGATATATATATATATTGTTGGGATTATACTAATATCGAGGTGAAAGAGTGCAGATATTTTATGACTCTGATTGCTCTCTCAGTTTTTTTTTTTTTTAGCAGGACCCCCGTCACTATATCGGCCCTGGTCACGGTCCCTGGAAGCCTCAGCCACCATCTATGGCTGCCGGGGTCCCCCAGTCACCCCCAGAGGTTCACTAGACCCCAGCTGTACAGCATTCCAACTTAGGGTTGCATATGCACCTCAGATACCCACCTCATAGGCAATCTGCCTCATTTTGAGTAGATCCCATTGACTCTAATGGCTGCATTTTCATTAAGTTTTAATCAATAGAACAAAATGCTGCATCAGTACTCACCCTCAGCCCTCATGAAAGTGTCCTTTGCAAACAAATAAAAATGTAATCAGAACTATGCATTAAACCTGGTTATGGGAAGCAAAGAGATAAAGCAGTAAACAGTGAACATTAGACATTTTACATTGCATATTGATCTCTCTGGTTTAAGCCTCTCCATCTTGTGCCTCATTCAATATCTTGATAGCCACTCAGATTTGACTGCATGATGATGCTGGCCAAATTTTGGAAGTATCTGTCTATCAAGTGGGTTCTCTGTGGTTCACTGCCCCAAGAGGAATCACAGGGATGGGGGTGCAGACATCTGTTTTAGAGGTCACCTGAACACTTTGGTTCACCCAGTGGAATCTACCTTGTTGTTTAAATGTGTGGTCATGCAGGGAGATCTAGGTGCAGGCTGCAGAATCCTTTTGTTGCACTGGCCTCTGGGGCATAAAAGGGAATTTCTGCAAGAAGTTTCAGACTTCATCACCAAGAGAGTGTTGGAATCACCCAGATGGTTGATTTTGGGCCAGTTCAATGCTTGGATTGATGATGAATTGCTGCACGTTGAGCAAGACTTCATCCAGACAATGGACTCAATGGGCCTTGCACAAGTTATTTGCACTGTGACCCATAAACATAGTCATGCCTTGAACTTGGTATTCTTGCTGGGGCTCAAGGTAGATGATATCAAGATTGATCCAGTCATGTGGTCGGATCATTGCATAGTAGAGTTTTCATTCTCCTCCCCCCCACCCCAGTAGTCCATCCCTTGTGGAGATGGTCCATTACCACCCTTTAAAGGAGCCATCCCCAGCATGACTTCAGGAGATAATGTCCCTCTCAGGTATGATAGCTGCTTCTTGGGCAGGTACAGGAGCAGCAGTGGTGCCTTAAAATAGGACCATCACCATGAATCTTGATTCTGTCATACCTGTCTGTGTATAGCCCAGGTCTTCTCACTTGAGATCCCTGTGGTTTTATGGGGAGCTCAAGAAGATGAAGACTTGGGTTTGGAGGTTGGAGTGTTGCTAGTGGAGATCTAGAACTGAGGAGGACAGACTGGGTTTTAGGACTCACTACAGTGAGTATCAAAGGGCATGCTCCCATAAAGAGTCAGAGTTCCTGTCAGAGTAGAGATTGCTGCAGGGAGCAACAGAAGAGACCGGCTCAGTTCTTCAGGATGGTACACAGGCTATGCCTCTAGCCTGTCTTCAGCCAGTTAGAGCAGTGACAGCCACCAAGTGTGAAGAGCTCACTCTGTTCTTCTCTGATGGGGTCTTCTATCAGGTCTGGGATCGCCCCAACGAGGCCATTGCAGCCCCGTAGTGGAGAGATGCTCATCAATAGGAGCAGTCCTCCTGTTTGGAATGAGTTTAAACCAGTGGGGGTGGAAAAGGTCAGAGAGGTGACTTTAAAGCTGTGGCCCAAGTGTTGTGAACTGGACCTGAGCTAGACACATCTCTAAGTGGGCTGTGTGGAGTCTGTAATTCAAGTGTTTGCTGATATTCTCCAGTGGTTACTCTCAGAGGGGCTATTCCCTTGCACATTGAAAGAAGTGGTGGTAAAGCCCCTACTGAAGAAACCGTCTCTGGACATGGACTGCTTAGTGAAATATAGAACTGTCTTTAACCTTCCCTTCTTGGGAAAGGTTTTTGAGAAAATAGTGACTCTGCATCTTGAGGCACATCTCTCTGCCTTTGACAACTATGAGCCCCTCAGTCAGGGTGCAAAATGCTCTCCTCAGGGTGAAATGTAGAGGTGAATGGTCAATTTTCATTCTACTCAACCACTCCTTAGCATTTGACACTGTGAACCTTGGTGCATTGTTGGATTACCTTAGGGAGCTCTGTGGACTTGCTGGTACTGTCCTCATATGGTTCGAGACCTTCCTCACAGACAGGACACTGATGGTTGTTATGGGAAATTATTCCTGTTGCCCAAAGACCCAGTCCTATGGAGTTCCTCAGGGCTTGATTCTCTCGCCCATGTTGTTTGCAGTGTACAGGCTGCCCCTGGGTGGCATCATTAGACATTACTGCATAGGTTTTCACTGCTAGACAGATGACATTCAGCTGTATCTGTTATTTGCACCCAGGACACATGATGCCGTCTTTATGCTGAATTCATGTCTGGCTGAAGTCCAAAACAGGATATCCTTTAGGTGGGTGAGATCTAATCAGGGCAAGACAGACAACCTGGTGGTTGAGCTTGGCTGTTGGCAAGGTGTAGAGATGGTAGAAGAGGTGAATGGGCTGATGTTTGATTTCTTTCCCCTTTCCACCTCTTCCATGGTGTAGAATCCAGGTGTTATCCTGAATAATAGACTGATACTGGAGGCTAAGGTGTTGTCTGTTGTCCAGAGTGATTTTTACCACTTTAGGAATATTACCCAGATTAAATCCTTCATCCCACCTGATGACCTGCCCTTACTAGTACATGCTTTTAAGACCTCCAGACTCGACTACTGCAGCACCCTATACCTCCTGGTGTGGAGGGGTCCTATGTGACCTGCAGCTGGTGCAGAATGCGGTGACCTCCTGACTCCTCATCATACCCCCCGCCCTCTACGCTCCTCTCAGGTGGGCCCCTGACAGTTCCCGGGGCACAGCTAAAATCACCCTGGAAATAGGGCCTTTGAGGTAGCTTGCCCAGCCCTGGAACTTGCTTTCAAGATCCTTGAGGGAGGCTCCATCCATGGAGGCCTTTAAGAGGGGGGTTGAAATTTCATCTTTTTAAGAAGGCTTTTGGTCTATAAGCAATCTCCGGCTCAGTGGCTGTTTACTAGAGATTGTATTATTTATAATTTATTATTATTTTTTTGATCTGCTATTTTTATTTGGGATTTTTAGCTGGTATTGTTTTATTGGAAGTTTTTTATTCATTGGTATTTATTGTTATGCATGTATGAATTTTTGTACGGTGCTCTATAAATAAAGATTTAGTTACACACTTACCAACTTTAGTTACACTCTTACTTATTCTTCTTCTGTACAGTCAGCACTGTCCTTCTCCAGTCTGTCCAGCAGACTGGCCACATCTTGAGGATCTGTGAATTAATTGGCATTATTACAAGTGGTTAAGTGAAGCCAGGTAGAGGAAAGTAGTTCACATGGGATCTGCCTTTTGCAGGGTGTTTTTAATCCCTTTGAAAGTCTTAGGCCTTTGTCTTGTGGTGTTAGACCAACCCTGGAAGAAAAGCATTTTCCACCCATCAGTTGTTATTGTAGAACATTTGGCCACCATAGAATCATAGCATTATAGAAATCTGTCATCAGGAAAGGATGCCAGTAGCACATCGAGTCTGCCCCCCCATTAACAAAACAACAGTGCCATGCCCTACCCTCCTCTTTTCTCCTACCAAACCACTGTATCTGTCCCATGCCCTCTAGACCCCCCCCCACCATTTCAGCTCCCATTACCTCCTCCGGCAATCAGTTCCATGAGTCCACCACCCTTTCAGTGAAATAATGTGCCATTATATTGCCCCTGAATCTTTCTCCCTTCAACCCCAGACTGTGTCCCCTTGTTCTATCGGTACCCTTCCTTCCTCTTGAAGAGGCTCCCTTCTGCTACCCTGTTGATCCCTTTAACATACTTAAACATCTCAATTATGTCCCCCCTCTCTCTCTTTTAGTCTCCAGTGAGTAATGGTCCAGCTCCCTCAGCCTTTCCTCATAGGACAACCGGTGCATGCCCTGCACCATCTTTGTTGCCCTCCTCTGAACTTTCTCTATTTCATCTATGTGCTTTTGCAGGTGGGGCCTCCAGTACTGGACACTGTACTCCAGGTAAGGCCTTCCCATGGACTTATAGAGGGGAATAATTACCTCCCTCTTCCTGCTTGTTATACCCCTCCCAATGCATGCTAGCATTCCATTTGCCTTGTTCACTGCTTTCCTGCACTGATTCCCCACCTTAAGGTCATCCAAAATTATAATCCCCAGATCCTTCTTCTGCCTTGATGCCTTTATTTCCTCCCCCCTAGAGTGTATCTGGCTTGCAGGTTGAATGCATATCCTTTGTTTATCTCTCCAAATAAGAAAGAGATCAGCAATCATCTAGGGTGTTCTATTCTGGTGACTGTACAGTGCATTGTGATTGTGTAGCACAGCAAGGAGCAGTTCTGATTGGAGCCTCTGCTCCAGGAATCACAGAAAATCAGCTCCTTCCATGCCTTCCAGTAGTCCCAAAACTCTCATATTTCTGACCCCAACAAGTTTTTGGAGTTCTCCAGCTTGATCTTGAGGTGTGCACTTTCATTAACAAGTGTGTCTTCCACTACCAATGCTAGGGCTGTGGTCTTGTTAGCCTCTGTGGTATTACTTTTGACCAAGTCCTTGTGCTGTTCCACTGCAGCTACTCTGGAGGTTGTGGAGTTAATCCTTCTGTTTATAGTGGAGACTGAGAAATAAATGTGGGCCATAGTCTTTTCCGGCACCTTCAGGGCTGTGCCACTGCAGTTGACAGTTGTGCTGGATCCAAGGCCTTAGCCGTATCTGCATTTCCTATTCATGGCTGAAAGAAATTTTGAGCACCTTACCTCTGTGGTGTGGTCTTTCTAGGGTTCCCCATACTTGTAAATTGCAAAGTCTGTATCCAACTGATCATATGTACTTGTAGAAGTCAAGTATGACCAATGTTTAATGGTTTGCTGTAGTTTTTCAAGTGATTTTTGGCATTGAATGAGCATCCAGGCAGGAACTATGAAAACCTGCTGCCACTCAGCCAAATGGCTAGGCATACACCCTCTATTATGGTCTGTCCTACTGGAGCTATTTTCAAAGCTTGGACTTACATGCACCATTTCTAGAGGCAGGATTTTCAGACAGTATGACACAGGCTAACGTCCCAGTTTCAGATGCAGCCTGCATCATACCAAAGGCGCCAAAAGATTTGAATGCTACTTTTAAAAGTATTGACAGATTATTGATGCATTTGTGATAGTTTCACTGCTTTGACCTGACTTTTACTATCTCTGTAACATTGCCAGGATTGAACTGTATCTCTTGCATTCTGACCTGATAATGATCATTCATGCTTTTGTCACTTCTAGGCTTGCCTACTGGAAAATGTTATACTCAGGGTTATCTGGAGGTTTGATGTGATGCCTGCAGCTGGTTCAGAAAGTTAAAGCCCAGCTTACTGTGGGGACCTCTTGGAGGGACAATATCATGCCGGTGCTGCGTGCACTGCATTGGCTGCTTGTATGCTGGTGCATTACCTTTAAGATATGCTTATTGACTTAGAAAGCCCTACATCAGAG
The DNA here is from genome assembly GCA_016271365.2 of Neoceratodus forsteri. Taxonomy (NCBI): domain Eukaryota; kingdom Metazoa; phylum Chordata; order Ceratodontiformes; family Ceratodontidae; genus Neoceratodus; species Neoceratodus forsteri. The sequence goes on along the minus strand of CM057453.1, from coordinate 1,206,859,525 downwards.
GAGCAGAGCTGGCAGGTTGGGAGGTAAGGAAAAAGTGATCTTTTAAATAGTCAGGTCCCAAACTGTATAGGACTTTCTAAGTCAATAAGCATATCTTACTGATTACTATTGTTCTGTACCGTCTGATACACGCTGTAGCAGGAATAACAATATGTCTATGGCATGCAGCACAACCACCCAATCCTGTGGTGCGAGTCCCCTGGGCCACAATAGTTTGTGCTTCTGTGTCCAAACCCAGCCTGCAGCTACTGAACTGCTGATCATGTTTGACATACAGGTGGAGCTGTGAGCACATCCAACCTGCAGCTAATGACCTGTAGTTCCAGTCTGACATACAGGTGGAGCTGTGTGCACCATGAAATAGTACCAGGCAATCTACATGATAATGCATGCAAAGCAGACCGTAATGAGATGCTAATGTTTTCTGTTTACCCACAGATTGCCTAAGTAGACTCATTTGCATAAGAGCTTTGAATATAGCAAAATCTATCGCCGGGCTAATGTGACAGAGCAAGGCAAATGTGTTAGCGCCAGGCAAACCTGTCAAAACCATAGCATAGTTCTGCTGTTTCTGGCCTGCAATATTGTTTCCAGTTGTTGAGCACCACTTCATTGCTATCACCCACACTAGCCACCTACTGCAACTCTGCCTTATTTCACCTCTGTGTGCACTGGGCTGCTGTTGCCATTTTCACTGCCCGGTTTTTATATTCAGAGCTGTCATATTTTCTAGGCTATTTTTGCACAGCACTTCCAGCCCTGTTTGCACACCTTCATTTACATGCTATATTCAACTGATTTAGCCTCCGAGCTATTCCTTTGAATATAGTGTGCAAATGGTTCTGGGCTATTTTTGCATGCTGGGCAGTGTTAATTTTGCCCTGAGGCTAAGTTTTAAATATTGGGTCCTATATGTCTAATCACAATAGTGATCTTTTTTTGGCGGATTTTTATTTACTTTTCTTTCCTCCGAGGCAGCGCATGCTTACTCTGTTCATGGTGACAGTTGTGTGTGGTAACATGACGCTGGGAACAGTGTTGTCAGGTGGAGGTTTACCCCTGCAGAACATGTCAAAATGTGGCTTGCTGAAGGATCGCTACTGTAGCAGTTTGTGTCTGTTGAAGTACAATCACAGCAGCAGTGAAAACACTTTTGTTTTGTCATCTTAGCTGTCAGCATTGAGCATGCAATCAGCTGTGTGGCTGCCAGGCTGGGCACTTCTAAGGGATTTCAGACCGGCATGGCAGCCAATCAGTGAGATAGTTGAGATCATGACTAAGTAATTAGACTTATAATATGTAGTAAAGTCTTGTTGTTTCATTGTTTTAAATCCAGTAAGTTAGGTTAACCAGGAGATGACAGGCATCACATGTGATGTGTTAAAGAACAAAGTTAGTTGCTTACTCGATGGCCCAGCTGTGGGCCAAGATAGCTTTCTCCCTCGGCAGGATGCCATTGCATGCAGATGAGGTACTGTGGAGCTCTGCACATGCCAAGGGGAGGAGGAGGAGGAAGAAATAGGGAAAAACAAGGGACAAAAAAAAAACATTCACTGTCTATATGATGGCCTGGGTTCCTGGATCTCCTGGGTCCTAGTGCCCACTGACACAGGATCCTACTCCCTGTTGTATCCTCTCCCTTGGATCCCATCTGGAAATGAGCTCTGACTCAGAGTGCCTATTCTGGCCACCACATTATAAATAAAAAAAGGCTAAATAAAATAAATAGTTCATATAGTGGGTTGTTTAGGGGGCGGCCCTCCCCTGGGAGCCCCTTTCATGGATAGGGTGCCATGGGGGATGTCAGGGTTGCACTGGATACAGGGAGACTTGGGGTGATAGGGACAATTTGCCAGAACAGGGTATACCCTTGGGATCAAGGTATAGTCATGAGAGACGTGCATGCCTGGGGAAGAAAAAGTTCTACAGAAAAAAAATCTAAGTACAGTTACTGAGTATCACCAGAATATGGATGTGTCATTTTTGCATAGCAAAGGACACATATCCATACTAAACAATGTACACAGAGATTTTGCTCAGTACAGACACATACACGCATGCAGGCACTTGCATACATCTCACAAAATAAACAAGCATACCCCACACAATACACACACTCTGAACTTTTAACCTGATCAGTGTGACAGGGTTGGATAAGACTAGAGATGTTGCAAAATAAAATTTCACCAATGAAATTGCTGTGAATTCGGCAATTTTGCTGGGTGAAATATTTCACGAAATTCGCAAAATATTTCGTGGGTGAGAAATGTGAAAATTTGGCTGAAAAATTTCAAAATTTCACCTGAAAATTGCAGAATTTCACATTTTGCTGCGAACATTCACTGTTTTCGGGATAACATTTTGCAATTTTGTGGTGAAATTTCATGTTTTGCATGTGCTAAATATTTTGCAAAATGCCTAGATTTTGCGAAATATTTCATGTAATGAAATTTCTCAATTTCGCACAACACTAGATAAGGCCCTCTCCCATTTGTTATGCAGAGAGTTAAAAGCAATTATCTATTCTGTCCTCTCCTATTCTATCACATGTCTGTCTCTTTCCAGTCTTATTACACAATTAAATTTTCCTTGTGGCACCTAGGAACTGGCCCCTCTGATGATCCCACCATTTCCTCCTGTTTTCTCCCTTCCTCCACTTACTGTTTTTTCTTCCCTTGCTTCTCTGTGGTTAAAAAATATATATGAATCTATATGTGAAACTGGGTTCTCTTGGTTTGCAAATGTACTGTATATAATTATACTGTTGAAATGAATACAGTAATCTATTTGGGTTTCTTTTAAAAATGGCAATCTGTAATGCAAGAGTTATCCTTGACCTCCACAAGCTTGTTTGCAGAATTATTAACTGGAAACTAGCTCTGGGACAGAATGTCTTAATTGGTTGTACCTGTTAAGAAGACGAATATGCTCTTCAGGCTGGTAACAGGAAGGTCAATGAAAAATGTTGTGCTGCCTTTTGTGAAAAACAGGAGATGAAATTTGTGAATTTAAACATCTTCAGAGAAGTTGACACATAGTGTGTAAAATTTACCTTTGCAAAGCTTCCTGAAGTTTCAGAGGACCTAGGAACTTTAACTTTGCCAAAATTGTATAGTTTTTAACTCTGAATTGGCATTGTTTTTGTGAAGTAGCCACTTTGCGAGCAAATTTTAGTAAGTTCGCCTTAGAAAAAGGCAACTTCACCATTCAGAACTTTGCAAATTCAGCAAACTCACACTTTATGAATTCCACAGAATTCATAAATTATTTCACAAAGCCAATTTTGGATACTTTGCCCATCCCAAGTCTTATATCTCATTTAGTTGTTGAGTTAGTGATGGCATTTTCTTGCTTGGACAGAAATCTTTCTCTATTGCCTGGCTCAGGTATTTCAAAATACAATACCATTTCTTTGAGTAATTCAATGAACATACTTTATTTTAGAATTTTTGGGCAGGAAAGACATAATAAGCTGAGACTTGTTTCCAGGTGTGTCATGGGAGAACAGGGAAATTAAGTGACATGCTCACTGTCACACAGCATGCAAGGGATGAACTGTAGAATTCAAACCCAATTCTCTAGGTTTGCAGCTCAGTGCTTTTAACCGTTACACTATATTGCCCCTCAAACTTTACACAAGCATGTAGTTTATTACATGTAGGCTTGTTTTGTGGCTAAATGTTTCTGTCATATGATTGGTGGTTTTCAAACAAAGCACACTTGCACTAGTATATTTCAGTGAAAGCTCTCAACTGTCATGTGACCAGCATTACAGTCAGCAGTGAGTAACATTGTACACCATGGCTCTCTCCTCTGTGTGTAATACCCCTTAGTAATTACAGCGTGTCATGCTATATTTAGATATTCTACATCATGTCACTGGCTACCACAGTAGCCATTTGTTATCCAAAAATTGATGCAAACTACCATAAAGCAGTTTGAAATGCTGCACATAAGTCCAGCCTTTTCTAATACCTGTATATGTGACATCCCTAAGTTAGTGCATGTGCAAGTTTTGTGTATTGAACTTGAGTAACATGTACAGCATACAGATTAGACTTACTGGGTTCTCAAAAAAGAGGAAAGGAAGGGCAAGGAGAGCAGGAATAAGGAATGTGGGGAGTGGTGCAGTGCAGTGGGTGTGGGGCGGCAGTCTTCAAGGAGAGCTTCTTGAGACTGTGGTGCTGCCTCATATGCATGCCCCTCTCTGTGTTGGCAGAAAGGGTCTCTAGACTTGAGGGTGCATTCGTTATGAGTCAGGTGGAGGTCATTAGACTTGGGGCTGCATTGGCTAGGGACCCATTCTCCCACTTTGTGGCCATCAAGTCCAACACCATTACTTCAAAGGATGCCTGACAGGAAGAGCGGCCGGACTATGGTGGGCTTGAGGAAGGAGGGAGGGATGGTGTGGTGGGATCCAGAAGCATGGGGGAAGGGAGACACAGGCACAATCCTCAATCTCAGCCAGTACCACTATAAAATGTGTATGTCACTCTAGAAGAGTGAGATTGCCAAGGGGAGGCAACTGAGGTTGTGGCCATGGAGGATGTGAGAATCCTCCCGGACAGAGGACCCAAGGAAGGTGGAAGCAGACCCCACAGAAGGAGGAAGCAACCTCTGGTGGGGGACTCAATTTTCAGGGGGATAGAGTTGGGAATAAGAAAGGGGCTGAAGAGGGAGGTCAGGTGCCTACCTGGCTCCATGGCATGAAGAGATGGGAAATGTGTTCTAAGGATCACTAGGGCAGTGGGAAGGAAAGGAGAACTGGATGGCATGGTCCACCTGGGGACAAATGACCTGGCAAGGAATGGGGCAGGAACAGTGCAGGGGGAATTTAGGGAGCTGGGACGAAGTATTTGATGGCAGCATGCTCTGTAGCTTTTGTGGAGGTGCTGCCCATCTACAATAGGAGGATGGAGAGGGAGCGCCACACCAAGGCCTTCAACTCATGGTTGAAGGAATAATGCAGGGAGGAGGGGTACAGCTACATTGGAGACTGGGGGACCACATGGGGGGATAAGAGCCTAGTCAGAGGTGATGACCTGCATCCATCTGGGAAGGAAACCACAGTTCTCAGTGGACAGTTTAAATGTTACTTTGATGAAAGCTTAAACTAGCCAAGAGGGGGTTGAAGAAAATGGGTCTGGCAGGAATTGCCCCCCCCGGCTGAGAAAAGTAGAGGGAGATCCTGAGGGGTGAGAGTTTCAACATGGTGCAAGTTAATCAACTGAATAATGGGCTAGCAAAAGAGAAAGTGGAGAAAGAAGCAAGCAGAAGAGAAGAGGGAGGAAGGGGGATCAAATGGAGAAAGGGTGAAGTGACAAGCAAAAAGCTAGCAAAATCTGGAAGGCCATGTGTGCTAATGCTAGAAGTCTGGGAAATATGATTTCAGACCTAGAGGCCATCATGCAAGGGGCCGACCTGGATTCTGTGGCCATTAAGAAGTCATGAGGCACTGAAAACTATGATTTGGAAAGGATCTATGACAGTCGGCCGACAATTTCATCGTCGACTGACATTACAGCTACTCCTTTATGTCGACACATTTGCAGTTGTCATAAAGAGAGTCACTTCTAACTGTGTTTTCTTTGGGGGGTCATCACCCCCCCAGAACCCCCCATGAGGAGGCTCTTCCCCCACACCTCCCACTACTTAAATAATCAACTGCGAGTTTGAGTTGTTTCAGGGATGGGGTGCAATACCTCCAGAGAGCAGTGCCTGTGTCCTGCGCTGACACTGCAGTGACCTGGTGCTGTAGTTGCTGTAGTGTCAGTTGCATTAAACTTGTCAAGGAAGCATCGGTAAATGATTTGGAAATAACCATACCAGGATACACACTGTTTTGGATGGACAGAATGGGAAGGAAAGGAAGTGGAGGGGTGCTTTATGTGATGGAAAGCATAAAAGCAATAGAAATGCAGGGAATTCAGGAGAGGCTGGAGGTGCTGTGGGTCACCCTCATGTCAAGAGATGGAACCACTATTAGGCAGGCATGATCTGCAGTCCTTCAGCACAGGGGGAGGAGTTAGATAAGGAAATGCTGGAAACAGCAAAATGGCTGAAATGGGGGAGATGTTGCTAATGGAGAACTTTAGTCTGCTGGATGTAGATTGGAGCCTCCCAAGTGCAGCTTCAGGCTAGGAGCAGGGTCATCCTGGACTCCCTGCAGGGGGCATTCCCCAGGCAACTAGTCAATGAACCCACATGAGATGGGACAATACTGGACCTGGTGCATACTAACCGGGATAGTGTTGAAGACATCAAGATGGGAAGCAATCTGAGGACCAGTGATCATCGTACAGTGTGGTTCAGCAAAGAACAGCGGAAGAATCCAATCTCATAAAGGCGAGAGTCCTGGACTTCAGAACGGCTGATTTTACAAAGACAGGTAAGTACCTCAGGAATTACCTGGCAGAGGGTATTGACCTGGGGAGGTGGAGGAACAATGGGCAAAACTTAAAGAAGGCAACAAACCTCTATGTTAAACAAGTAAACAAAAGCAAAAGATAGAGGAGACCACCATGGTTCTTGAAGGAGGTGGCAAGAAAGGTAAAGGCTAAAAGTATAGCATGCAGATGGTATACGGGGACCTAGAGAGAGGAGGACAAGGGAGTGTAACAGGAAAAATAGACAGAGGCAGGGAAAGCAGTAAGGAGGGCTAAGGTGCAAACTGAAGAAAGAATAGCTCAGGCAATATCAAAAGGAGACAAGACATGTTTTAGATACGATAGCGATAAAAAGAAGATTACGTGAGGGATTGTAAGATGAGGGAGGAGGGGGATTATGGGGAAAAGGAGAAAGAAAAGGCAGGCTTCTTGAACAGATTCTTTTGCTCTGTGTTTACAATGGAAGGGGAAGGGGAGGAACCACTAAAAAGCATCTGGAGCTTTGATGGGAGGGAAGTGGTCCCTAGTTCTTTCTCTGAGGAGAGAGTTTGGAAAGCACTCACTAACCTGAAGGTGGCTGAAACTATGGGACCAGACAGGGTACACCCAAGAGTGCTGCAGGAACTCAGGGAGGTACTAGCTGCACCTCTAATAGACCTGTTTAACACATCACTGGAGACTGGAGTGGTCCCAGAGGACTGAAGAAGGGCAGATGTAGTTTCATTTCACAAAGGTGGTTGCAAGGAAGAGGCAGACAATTCTAGGCCTGTCAGCCTGACATCAGTGAAGAGTAACTTAATGGAGACACTACTTAAGGAATGGATAGTGGAATATCTGAATCTAACGGATTGGTAGCTGTGGAGGGGTTGTGGGATAACAGATGAACCAGACACCAAACTTCAGGTTCAACACACAATCTCTGTGTGATGTTTATTCAAAATATAGGAAATAAGCTTCAGCAATAGCATATTCCTTCTTCAGCACATCAGTTTGCAGCAACAGACTATGAATGTCCTTTCTCTGCACTTAGCCAGCACCTACTGACACTGATCTCTGATCTAATCACTTTTCAGTGAAAGCCCTTCATCACTATGTGGGCCCCGTTTGCTTGGTTAGTGGGGGCTCTAAAAAAAAAAAAACAAGCTAAAAACAAAGAACCTCAGTGCAGAAACACTGAACAAAGGGTTACCCCAAAGGGCATTGGCAACAAATCAAGTTTCAAAGAAATACAACATCATACATACTTCTGTAATGCAAAGCATCATGGGATATATGCAGATCACCATGTAATTTCAGACTTGTTCAGTTTACAGCAATTTACATGCATTTTAAATAGAACAACTAACTTAATTTCTATAAGAGTCACCTAGTACTTTTTACCATTATCAAAAACACCTAGTGCCATGGTATTTTCAACATGTACAGGTTTCATAAACATAAGGTATATACATCAAGGTGTTTTATGACATAGTGCTACTACATACTAACTCCAACAATGATAAACGCAACCTGATTTACATATGTTTGGAGGTCACCCCAATAACCTCCCTGTACAAGGACCTGAAAGGGAAAAGGAAAATTAAAGAGGATACTATAGCATAGTCTAGAAAGGAAAGGGGATGCCCTTAGGTGGCCAACCTTATGGAACAGAAATTGTAAAGGATAGATTATGCTAAGAAATAGAAGAACTGTTACAATCAATTTAAGAAAAGGTCGGTCCTCAAGAGTGGCAGGAGCTCCGTGTCACAGTAGCACATCAATAAGGCAAAGCCATATTGGTGACTACATAATGACAAAGTAATAACCATGAAAACATTAACGGTGATCACTTAATAATGGTGACAGGGTTGAAATGGCAACTCCGAGGTGCTAACCTACTCCATTGTCAAGGAGCATGTCAGAGTGAGAATGTTAGAGATAGTGGGAGGTCCAGGGGGCACAGCCCCCCGCTCATAGAAAAGGCCGCCAGGTGTGCAGATACAATTCTAGGAAGATGGTAACATACCTGATGAGCCTGGTGACCTCAACGAATGTCTCATGGCAGTGGTGCAGGAGTATGCCATCCGGGATCGGTACGAATACCTGAGAGGACTTGCATACAATTTTCACCTGCAGGTGTAGGATTTGTGCCCTGTTTCTCTGTGCACTATTTATTGCTGAAAAGTATATATAAATGTCAGTTGCCGTTTATTATGTGCGCTGTTACTGAAGTTGCTTTTATGACAGTTTTGCAGTTTTGACATTCCCCATTATTAATTCGCTGTTATCACATGAAGCCAATGGATTATATGACCTGAGGCAGCATGGATTCATGGGGGGTGGGTTATGTCAAACAAATCTGATAGATTTCTTTAACTGGGTAATCAAGGAGTTAGCTCAGAGTGCAGCAGTGGATGCGGCCTACCTGGAATTCAGCAAGGCTTTTGACACCCTTATACACAGGATACTGGTAAGCAAGCTGAAAATACAAGTAGCTCAGCACTCACAGACCCACTGCAACAAAAGTCCATGCAGGTTAAGTGATAAATAAATTTCCTGTGTGGTAAGCAAGTAGAAAACTCTGACTAGAACCTTGAGCTGAGTAGCTTGTGGTGAGCAACAAGGTGGTAATCTGGGTGAGAAACAGGTTAGGGCATAGGAGACAGAGGATGGTGGTAAATGGAGTATGCTCTTAGGAAGAATAGGCCACCAGTGGGGTACCTCAGGGTTCAGTGCTGGGACCAGTTCTCTTAAATGTCAGATTGATAACATAGCAGAGCAGCTGGAAGGGAATGTCTGCCTCTTTGTGGATGATGGCAAGATCTGCAACACGGTGGACAGTCTGCAGGGGGGAGGGGTTAAAAGGATGGTCAGGCATCAGAAAAACTTGAGAAGTGGTCAAGGGCATGGCAACTGGGTTTTAATGCACAAAAATGCAAAATAATGTACTTAGGCCATAGAAATCTGGGGGTGGAGTGATATTCACAATGACCAAGCAGGAAAGAGACCTGGGGGTAATCATAAATAAAGGTGGCCAGGCAATGTGACAATGCATTCAAGAGGGCTAGGGGGATGCTGCGGTGCTAGGGGTGTGTGAAAAAAAAATTCTGTCAGGGGAATTTTGGCAAAAGTCGGATTTTCGCTTCCACGAATGTTTGGAAATCATTTCACCAACTTTCATGGAAATTCCACCAAAAAGCTGCAGAATAAATGTAAGAAATGCGGATTAACGTATTAAACCATGGGAAAAAAACCTGCAGAAGTGACATGATATATGGTGAAATACTAAGCAAGAGACTTTATTTCCACATGTCATGTAAAAAGTCCACAGTTCATAATTAAATACTGCAGTACTAAATGGAAATCTGCAGTTACTTGGCGAAAGTTTGGAATTCTGCCACAGGAGAAAGAGCAGAAAATTCTGTATTCAGCAAATAGCACCATGTTTCCCCAAAATCGTACATTTTTAAAAAATGGATGAAACATAGAAACATAGAATTTGACGGCAGATAAGGACCGCTTGGCCCACCTAGTCTGCCCATTTTCCTACCTAACAGATAAGCTGCAGATCCTAGTTAACCAACAGCTTACTTCCTCCTACCCCCCACTAGGACTGCCTTATGCCTGTCCCATGCATTCTTGAAGTCCCCCACTGTTCTTGACTCCACGACCTCCTCAGGGAGCCTGTTCCATGCATCCACAACATTCTCAGTGAAAAAATACTTCCTCACATTACCTCTGAGCTGTCCCCCCTCAATCTTCAAATTGTGCCCCCTTGTTCTTGCACATCTCTTTTTCTGGAAGATGCTACCCTCTTGGACTTTGTTAATTCCCTTGAGGTACTTGAAAGTTTCTATCATGTCCCCTCTCTCCCTTCTTTCCTCAAGGGTATACATATTAAACTCCTTTAGTCTTTCTTCAGTATGTCTTCTGGTGCAGACCCTGCACCATTTTGGTTGCCCTCCTCTGGACAGCCTCTCTCTGTCTATGTCCTTGTGAGAGATGGGGTCTCCAGAACTGCACACAGTACTCAGATGGGGTCTCACCAACTGTCTGTACAGAGGGATAACCACTTCCTGTTTTCTACTATTGATGCCTCTTCCTATGCATCCCAGTATCCCCCAGCCTTCCTTACTGCCTTCTCACATTGCTTGCCCACCTTTAGGTCATCTGATATAATTACCCAGGTCCTTTCTATTTTTACTGTTGTCAGTATCTCACCCCCATTGTGTATGCTTCCCTGGGTTTTGTTTCCCATGTGCATTACCTTGCACTTCTTTGCATTGAATCTGAGCTGCCATACATTTGACCATTCCTCCAACCTTGCCAAGTCCTTCTCATCCTTTCCACTCCATCTTGTGTATCAACCCTGTTGCAGATCTTTGTGTCATCTGCAAAGAGACATACTTTTCCTTCCAGTTCCTCTGCAATGTCACTTATAAAGACATTAAAAGGACCGATCCCAATACTGAACCCTCCGGTATCCTGCTAGTAACCCTCCTTTCTTCACTGTACTCCACTTACTACCCTTGCGTCCTGTTGTCTAGCCAATTTTTATCAGGCTACCACCTTGGGACCCACTCAAGGCTGGCTATCTTGTGTATTAATCTTTTGTGTGGGACTGTATCAAATGTCTTGCTAAAATCTAGGTAGGCCATGTCCACAGCCCCTCCCTGGTCTACTACTTTTGGTCACCCAGTCAAAGAAATCTATTAGATTTGTCTGACACGACCTTCCCATCGTGAATCCATGCTGCCTTGGGTCCCGTGCCCCACTGGCCTCTAGGTACTCAACAATTATTTCCTTCAAGTGATTCCATCATTTCCCTACCACTGAGGTCAAACCAACTGGTCTGTAGTTTCCTGCCTCTGTCCTGCTCCCACTTTTGTGAAGAGGAATCACATCTGCCCTCCTCCAGTCCTCGGTACCACCCCATCCTCCCATGATTTGTTAAAGAGAGTAGTCAGCGGTGTCACTAGTTCTACCCTTAGTTCTTTTAGAATTCTTGGGTGAATCCCATCAGGCCCCATTGCTTTGTCCACCTTCAATTTTATTAGTTCTTTCAGAACCCTTTCTTCTGTAAATGGACTGGTGTCGACCCCCCATCTTCAGAGCGTTTCTCTTGTTTGGTTTAGGTAACCCCCCCTCCTCTTCCTTTGTGAATACTGAGCAGAAATATTCGTTCAGTATCCCTGCTTTTTCACTGTCACCCTCTACCCACATTCTCTCCCCTTTATTAAGCTTCAGTATCCCTCCTTTGGTCTTTCTTTCCTCCCTAATGTACCTATAAAAGGTCTTATCCCCCTTCTTAACAGAATTGGCTATCCTTTCCTCAGTTTGGGCCTTTGCTATTCTGACTGCCTTCCCAGCCTCTTTCTGCTTTAACTGATAAAGTTCTCTGTCCTGCTTCTTCTGTGTTTCCTTATATTTCCTGAATGCTGTCCTTTTCTCCTTAACCTTTCCTGCCACCTCTTTTGAGAACCATAGCGTTTTTTTCCTTCGTTGTGTTTTATTGATTTGCTTTACACAAAGGCTTGTTGCCTCTGTGATGGCTGTTTTGATCACTCCCCATTGTTCCTCCACCCTTCCATCTTGCCTGTTTGCTAGTGCTTTTCTGAGGCATTTTCCCAAAGTCAGCCCTCCTAAAGTCCAGTACTCTTGCTTTTGTATGGCTTGATTGTATGGCTGTGTTTATCGTGAACCACACTGTTTGTTGGTCACTTGTTCCCAGATGGCTACCCACTTCTAAATCTGAGATTCTTTCTCCATCCCCATTTGAGAGTACCAGGTCTAACATTGCTCCCTTCCGAGTGGGTTCCAATACTAGCTGTCTGAGGCATGCCCCATGTAGGGCATCAAGAATGACCCTGCTCTTGGATGTGCCTGCAGCAAAGGTGCTCCAGTTAACATCTGGCATATTCAGGTTCCCCATCAGCAATATCTCCCCTTTTTCTGCCATTCTAAGAAAGCCTTCTATCATTTCCTTGTCCATTCCCTCCCCCTGAGATGGGGTCTGTATACAACTCCCATGTGGATTGTGGTGCCATTTCCTGTCTCCGGGGTGACCCAAAGTGCCTCATCTGCTCCCTGTTTACTCTTTAGTTCTGTTGCTTTGATCCCTTCCTTTACATAGAGAGCTACTCCTCCTCCTCTTTTACCATCCCTGTCCCTTCTATAGATTGTATATCCTGGTATGTTGACATCCCAGTCATGGTTCTCTGTGTACCATGTTTCTGTGACTGCCACAATATCCAGACAACCCTCTTCCATCAAGGCCACTAGTTCAGGGAGCTTGTTACACAGACTACGGGCATTGGTACTCATCACCCTCCACTTTTTGATAGCCTTACCCCTTTTAGCCCCATTTCTGTCCTTACTGCCTTTGCCTTTTTTTACATTTAAATCTGTTCTGCTCCCTAATAACTTCTGTACCTTGGTGTTTACCTCACTAATCACCATGTTTTGTTGAGGGGTGCTCAGTTTCCTGCTCCTTTCAGTTCCTCCCTTGGCTAGTTTAAATCCTTGCCAATGAAGCATTTAAACCTCTCACCTATGATCCTGGCTCCCCCCCCTGGACAGATGCAGACCATCGCACTAGTAGAGGTCTGCATCCCTTCAAGTGGCTCCCCAGTCCCCAATGAAGCCAAAACCCTGAGCTCCACACCAGTTTTTCAACCACTCATTGAATTCCCTGGTGAGAAGTGCCCTAGCATCTAGCAAGTGACCTAGATGTTTTGGAGTCATGTGATGCACCTGCCCGGGTAAGACGTGTGTTACCTCGGCTCCGCTCCTCGGCCCATCTTTTTAGTTTTTTTTTTTGTAGACTATGTTTATGCTCTCCCTGAGCCAGGCATCCTTCTGGGGTGCACACGCAGCGAGGACTGCTACTCTCTGCCTGAACCCTGTAATCTGAGTGGAACTCCCCTGACAACCAGGCAGCCCTAGTGCACCAGATCACCCCCTGAGCCAGGCCCATTTACCCTCAGCAGCCTAACTGAAATTAGAAAGGGCTTACTGTAGTTGCCGGGTTGGCCAGGAGTCCATCGTAGATCAGGCCAGTGGTGGGATGTGCATCCTGCCTCTGGTGCCCCCATCATCTCTGCAGTCCCAAGTGTTTTTTTTCCATAGTTGCCCCCTTGGGAGTGCGACATGCAATGACATCTGTGCATGGCTCACCTGCTGACATCTGCCACACTTCTGCCCCCTATTCTGGCTGGTGTACCTGTGCTGCCCCCGATCTTCATCGGGGGTTGCTAGGATGCCGAGCAGCCCCGGAACCCTCCCCAGAGAGATGAGAGCAGTCCTCTGGATGCTCAGTCTTCTCCTTCCCTGCCAACCCCCGGTGGCCTAGGCTCATTCCCAAACCCGGGTCGCCAGTGCGGTGCAATGTGTGGTGTCCAGCACATCAACCCTCAGTGCCACCAGGCCAGCTCATCTTTTTAGTTTTAAACAGCGTTTTTTGCAGTTTTCTTTTCCTTCTTGACTTGCTCCAATTCCAGTTAACATTCCTCAGTGGCACTTAATTGTGTTTTCTTTCTTCTCTGGTGCTCTTGATGCCATGGAAGTGGAGATGTGGCCTGCTGGCCTGACACATACCCTGCCGGCCACCCTGGATAAATCTAAGGCAAAGAAAAGCAAAGTGCAGCCTGCGTCTCTGCCAAAATCCTTCCTCGCACCAACTCCTCTGTCTTAAGATCGCTTCCTTCAAGAACTCTCCCCTCTTTGGGAAGCACTCCAAGCTATTACTGGGCAACTCTCTTCACTTAAACAGGTATCTGATACGCTGGCCTGAAGAATGGAGGGCACGGAGACAAGGATCAGCTCCCTCGAGGATTGGTGGGCCTGCACCGAGCTGGATTCTGCATCCCTTTGTAGAAAACTGACCAAGCCAAAAGAGAAAATTGAGGATTTGGAGGGACGCAGCGGTGTAACAATTTGTTGCTCATTGGGCTGCTGGAGTGATCAGAGAGGCAGAATGCAGTGGTCTTTTTCAAAATGTTGTGAGAAGATAGCTGGTGCTTCCCCGAATGGCCCAACCTACATTGTTGAACAAGCCCAAAGAGCTCTTCGACCCCCCACCCCAGGCTCTCCACCTGGCCCCCTCATCTTTAAATTCCTGAACTTTTTGGATAAAGTCCACATTTTGACCAAGCTAAGAGATGCAAAAGAATTACTGTGGGAGGGTCATCAACTCTGTTTGACCCAAGATCTCCCTTGATCTGTGCACCTTAAATGGGCAGAATGTAGCCCTTTGATCTCCAAATTGATCGCCACAGGCATCAGGTTTAAGATGCTATACCCAGCTTGTTTTCAGCTTTCCTACAATAGTAACATGCGATCCTTTGACTCAACCACTCATGCTAAGGAAGAGGAGCTGCCAACTTTGTTCCCTGATGTATTTCAGGCACGTAAATGAAGGTTAAGCTGCTCATTTTTGTGGACATAGTTTTATTTAGTTTCTTTATGGTTCCACATCTATGTTATATGTGGCCTACATGGAAGAACTCTTGTCTTGAACTGAGCATGGGCGCAAGGGAAGGACTTCTTGCTTTAGCCTGAGAGGCAGCTTTGCTCTGCTTACAAATCTTGGACTCCTGCTATGTGGACTTTTACATTGAGCTAGGAAAGTGTGTCAATTTTGCCGATTCTGTGACAGACAGAAGATGACCGCCTGGCTGGGCGAGCCGTCAGCTACTAGTATAGCTTAAGTGTTTCATTATTTGAAGAGTTTTTATTTTGATTTAGTTTATAGTGTTTTTATAGCATTTAAGTTCTACATTTAGAGGTTTTCTTTTTTGCCTTGGGGACCAGTTTCCTGCCTGCCTGCACTGTCGTTTATATTGTTGAAGACCGGAAACAAAGTTGCAGCAGTCGGGTGTACCATATGCTCGAGCAGTGCTGCAGTGACTGCAATATACCGCTTTACAGCACATATTGGGACTGGTTTGCGTTGACCCATTACCGCCTTGTATTTTTGGTTGGTTGGACTGCTGCTACTATTACCTTTTTTTCCCTAGTGGAGACTGGCTTTCTTTGGCCGAGGTGCGTGAGTGTGCGGCTGGTTCTTGAGAGGAGTGTTTGTGAGGACACTGGGAATGGTCGCCACTTCAAGAGGTGACGTTGACTTTCTCTCAGGGAAGACTTTGGATTATTACATTTTACCGTATTTGACTCCTGGATTATTGGCTATGTGGATTAATTACTGTGGGATTCCTTGTACTATGGTTCACGCTTGTGTGCAGGAGCAGTGGATATCAGAACATCATCTTTAAATTTGGCACCGGAGTTAAGGCCTTGATTCTTGGGGTGGCCTGGCCGTGGTGTGCTGCTGTGCAGGGGGTCCTGGTCCTATCCCACTGGGTAGTTGGTGGTTTAGCCTGGTGTCCCCTAGTTTCTCCCCCGGGACTTGCTGGAGAATGAGCTCAGGTGGGGGACTGTTAGCAACAGCCGTGGACCTGTAGTTTGTCTGTCCAGAGGGATTTAGCAAGGCTTTCTCTGGCCCCAGAGTAATTTGACCATCGAGGTGGATCCCCTCTTTTTGGACCTTTTCTCTACAAACTGCAGTCAGATGCATTTTGTATTTGCATTTAAATCTGTAAGGCTAGGTCCTGGGTACAGTGAGAGTATGCCTGGCACTGTAGAGTCTGGACATAATTTATTTTCTCTTTAAACTGATCCCCTTTGGTGGTGTGAGGACCATCAGGGGTTTGATTTTCAGCAATTTATCACAGTCCAATGTCCTCCTGACTGCCTAGCCTTTATTGTGTATTTGGAATTACAGGCCTGGACTGGATGATTGAGACACTTTTAGGTTTAAAGCTCATATTGTTGTGGTATTATTTTCTTTTATCTTATTTGGTTTTTATTTAATTTTTGGTAATTCTGTTTTATTTAGTAGATTGTGTATGTTTATTTAGGCTATTGAAATGTGTAGGAGGCCTGTCCTCACCGTAGTGCACTATTCGCCCTCCGCTCTTCATGCCCTCCATCCTTTTACCTCCCACCATTGCAATTTACTATCTACCAGTGCTGAAGGGTGCTAGGTATTGCTTGTCGTGGGGGAGGTATCGGGGGGTGTGAACAGTGGAGGGTGAATGTGCAGGACCATCCCATCCAGGTAGTGAGATCCAGGAGACACCCTGAGGTGAAATGGAATCCAGAACATGGTTCTTCATATCTGGTTTCCATACCCAAGGGCACCACCAATTCTGGTGGGCAGGTGGCTCGGACGGCCTTGGAGGTTCATCCAACTCAGGTGGTGTTATGCAATGCCAGGTCTATTAAGAAAAAGACTGCAATTATTGCAGATCTTGTTGGAACAGCAGACCTGGCATGTATCACCGAGATCTGGCTGGATGAGAACTCTGGCCCTATACTGGAGGTCGCCACTCCGGCTGGGTACTCGGTGATTTTTTTTATTTATTTGTATAATCAGATTTACAACATTTGAGCCAGAGGCTTGTTTACAAAGGTACCTCGTCACAGAGAGGAGATACAGTGTTACATATTTACAGAATTTAAACGCACATAGTAACATATTACACATTTTACACACAGTTCTTCATACAAGTAGCACAGTTTTTACACACCAGTTCTCAAACAATTAGCAGTTTGTGATCCATCACCCGAGATTTAATCGCGGGAGGGGTTGCAGTCTGTTTCAAGACTGAATTGGGCCTCATGAGTGTATCAGTTGAGGAGATCCAGTCATTTGAATGTACCGTGCTAGCAAGTGTAGGCTGTAGGATTGCTCTCATCTACCGCCCACCCAGAGATGAGAAGCTGTTCCTGTAGGAAGTGGCTGACTTCATGGTCGACATGGCATTTGAGTCACCTAGGCTGATGGTCCTGGGTGACTTTAGTGCCTGGGTCAACAATGAACTCTTGCAATTTGGTCAGCACTTGCTCCAGCTGATGACATCCCTGGGCCTTATACAGATTGTTCCCACTGCTACCCATAAATCTGGTCATTCTCTTGACTTGGTTTTCCTCCTTGGGGTCGAAGCCTCCAATTTGCGGGTGGAACCAGTTAGATGGTCCAACCATTAAACTGTGCAGTTCAATTTTTGCACCCCCCTTTGTAGGTCTACCCCTGTAGAGATGGTCAGGTACCGCCCTTTATGAGATATAAGCTCTGAAGGCCTGGCGGCAGTGCTTGACCTATCTGTCCTTCCATTGGCAAACAGTGATCTAGAAGCCCTAGTGGTGGCCTATAATATGTCCATATCTACAGCTCTGGATGTCATTGCTCAGGTCTGAGTTCATCCTCTATCCCTTTGCCCTCAGTCCCCTTGGTTTGATGGGTCCTTGAGGGAGATGCAGCGACTTGGATGAAGGTTGAAGCGTTGCTGGCAGAGGTCCCGCCTTGATGCCGACCACCATAGATTGATGGACGGTGGATATTTGCCGTCTGCAGCTGGTGCAGAATGCAGTGGCCCAGTTGTTAACAGGAACCCCTCACTCCTGTCATATTTCTTTGGTGCTGCGCGAACTGCACTGGCTGCTAGTACAGTGGCAAATCTCCTTTAAATTCGGTCTTCTGACAAATAAAGCCCTATGCCGACTGGGTCCAGATTACCTGAAAGGACACCTGGTCCTTTACTGCATGGGGCAATCACTCCGATCAACTGACAAGGAGTTGTTAGAGATTCCAAGAGTTTATTTAAAATCCTCTGGGCCCATGCATTTATGCATGCTGCTCCTAACCTTTGGAATTCTCTACCCCATCAGATACGTAAGTGCACAACAGTGGAGGGTTTTAAACAGGCCTTAAAAACCTTCCTATGGACCGAAGCATTTGGGGAATAGCCTGAATTATTTTATTGTTTGTTGTTTGTATTTTATATTATTTATAATGTTTGTAATTATGCGCTGTAGCTGTCTTATTGATATGTGAGGTGCCTCGGTATTTTCAAAGGCACCATACAAATAAATTTGAATTGATTTGATTCACCTCTCAATTTTCGCAAGCTGATGTTCTTGATGTACACATTGCATGTTATATTAGGGCTTCATGCTGACTAGGCTAATGTGTGAGTTTGATGCTCCTGTACAGGTTTTATGGGCTCCTAATCTTTGGGAAGGGATTAGCTACTCTTTCCCTTGTTTCTCCTTGGCTTCCTTTTCTTCCTGGGTGCCCCATTTTGCAGGCTGCATTTGTAATTGTATTGTTAGGACTCAGATCCTCTTTTCTGAGTTGGCCTGAGCTCCCTGCAACATCTAACTGCCCGCTCCCTAACTCTACCCACAGTGATTTGCTGGCTTCTCTGCCCTCAGTACTGCGCAGGTAGGTTTCTGATCTCTTTTTCTGGGGGGTGGGGGGGTCAGGAGTTGAGCACTGCTGGTTTTTGTAGCTCTGTTCCCATCATATTAGCTTGCTTTTTGAGACCCAGGACAGGTTTTACATTTTGTCTGTTGGGCGGCTGCCTACCCCCCAGGCACTTCCTTCTCTAGATAACTACTGTGCCCAGGCTGCTTTACATCTTCCAGCTAGTGGGGGGCAGAGGCTCCCTTTCTACAGCAGGGACTGTTATTTATTTTATTATGCTATCACAGGGCCACAGGCCATTTTGCCCATCTGCTATCCTGGTAGCCGATGTAGGGAGACGGACGCCCCTCACTAGTGATCCTTTTCAGCACGCCTTTTCTCTGTGGGCAGTGGGCAGGGTGGATGTGCTCCCCCCTTGTTCACTGCAATGCCATTTGTTTCTTGTTTTTTGGTCACCAATATGGGTTTGGAGGACAAATGTCAGGGGGTTATTTACCTGTTGAGAAGTATGCACGTTGGTAGCACTCTCTGTGGCAGCTCCTATAATATCTGCAGGTCCACTTAGGTGGGAGTTGGGGCATTTATTCCACCTCCCTTTTTCCTCCTTTCACTGTCATCTTCCACCAGGCTGCTTGTTTTCACCTTCTCTTTCTGTGGGTCGGTCACCCGCAGGCTTGATCCTCACTGGGTCTTCACAGAGTATTATGATATGTGATGGAGCTTGGCCCTGCGGTCACCCCCCCACCCCATTGCATTAATAGCTGGGACCACTTTTTGCCTGACCGCTGGGGGTTGAACTAGATCTGGGGGCTGCAGCAACTCTCAGGGAGGTGAGTACTTGATTCGGCTGCTTTAATGTTGTGGATGAAAATTGGGGTGATCCTGTTTATTCATTTTTCTTTCCCACTGTTACTAGGGGCCCAAACTTTTGGGGAACATCTGACTCCTATTTGCTTTTGTTGATGTTCTAACCTTTCCATTTGAAGTTTTGAAAAATTATTACTTGGTGCCATCTTTTTTCAAATCTTTAGAGTGTTGGGGGTACTTAATTTCCAGTTCATTGGCCTGGGGGGGGACTGAGGGCTCATGTCAGGTGGGTTATTTCATCACTAGCCTAGGTCAGTTGGAGATCTGGTCATTAAGACAGGGGGTAGTTTGCTGTTTTTTTTGGGTATGGGTTTTTGTATGTTTCTCTGTTGGATCTGTGTTGGGATGGGGGTAGGGGGTTGGGACCGCTAGCCCTTTATTTTGTTTTGTATTTTTTCTGTTTCTGTTTCGGGGAGTTCCTGGTGGAGGGATTGGGGTGGGACACAGAGCACTACTCTCCATTCTAACAGTGTTGCCTCAACGGTTATGCCTTTTCACCTTTAGATCTGGTCATTATGGGGACTATGTTTAAATTTATCTCTTGGAATGTTAAAGGAGCAAATGATAAGCATAAGTGACACATGATCCTGTGTCATCTAAAGAAATACCACCCATGTTTTTTCTACAGGAAACGCATCTTAAATGGGAAGATGTTTCCCACTTTCGAAGGGAATGGGTCAGGCAGGTTTTCGGGGGTCAGTTCTAAAAAAGAAGGAGTTGCAATCTTGATGTGTAGGGGAATGCCCTTTACTTTATTGGAAGAGTACTGGGACCCCAAAGGCCATTTTCTTTTTGCACATGGATGTCTGGGCTTGATGGATGTTCTCTTAGGAGTGGTCTATGGCCCAAATTCGGATTCATCCTCATTCTTCTCCAACCTTTTGACCCAGTTGGCTCCCTTTTTCTACATTCCTATTATTCTTGGTGGTGACTGGAACCTTGTGATCCACCCAGACACAGACAGAGCTGGGGCCCAGCTTAAAAGGTCGTTGCCGAGGTAACGGGGCTTAGGAAATTTTATGGATACTCTTGGGGTAGTTGACCCCTTGAGAACTTTACACCCTGGAGAAAAACAATACATTTTTTTCTTGCCTCCCCAAAGATAATTTTCCAATATAGACTACTTCTTGCTCAGCACTGCTAGTCTCTCTAGTCTTTTCTCCTGTGAAATCTTGCCACTGGTGATTTCTGATCAGGCACTGGTCTATCTAGAACACTCTCTACGTGACCTTGAGGATCAAGACCAAGCATGTCTCTTTAATTCTACCCTTTTGAGGACTCTGCATTTGTCTAAGCTATTATTGAGTTTCTACAGTCTTTTTTTTAGAAAAAATGATGGGGCAGTTCAAGGTTTGGATGTTTCTTGGAGTGCCACAAAGTGTGCTGTCAGGGGCGAATATATACACCTGGCCTCTGAGGCTAAAAAGTGGCGGGATGAGAGAGCGGTCTCCCTTCTTGCCCAGATCCATGATCTGGAATGACATCTGTCATCCAACTCAGACCCTCAGGATTGGATCAAGCTCCACTCCCTTGGAGCCCAATACTATGTGGTCCTTGCTGAACAGTCAGAACTTGCTCTACAGGGGGTCAAATTCAGCTACGTAGAATCAGCAAAGAGGGCAGGCTGGTTTTTAGCCCTCTGTGTGGGCCAACTAGAGGGTAGCCAATGGATTCCTTGTCTCCAGCCATCCCTTGGAGGAGTGACCCTCACTCGATCCTGGGACATTGCATCCGCCTTTCAAACCTTCTATAGATCCCTTTAAACCCAAGATTTTGGTGATCCGATAGACTCTGATTTAATTGAGGCCTGTTTAGACTCTGTGCCCTTACCTCACCTGCTGGATAGTCAACAGGAGATATTGAAGGCCCCTATTTCCCTGGAGGAGGTCTGTAGGGTGATTGCACAGTTACCAAAGGAAAAGACTCCTGGGTTGAATGTGTTTAAGAACTCCTTTTATGCTACTTTTATTGATATTCTAGCTCCCTTCTTAACTTGGTTGTTCAATCACCTGCCCACCTCTGGCCTCACTGACAATTCATTTACACAGGCCTGGATAACCCTAATACTGTAACTGGGAAAGCCTGAGCTTCTTCCCAGGAGTTACTGTCCTATATCCTTACTTAACACAGACATTAAAATCCAAGTGAAAGTGTTATCGAACCGTCTTTTCCTGACTTGAAGGGACTTGTTAGCCCTACTCAGGTGGATTTTGTAGAGTGCCCTTCTTTCCTCTGATCATCTTCACAAAGTGTTGCACCTGATTTCTGCATCTGGGGAGAGCAGGATCCCTGTAGTCCTGGTATCCCTAGAAACAGAAAATTCTTTTGATCTTGTATCTTGGGATTTCTTATTTGCTTCTGTTTACAGATTTGGTTTCCTCTCCCCCTTCTGTGACTGACTTAAGGTTAAATATCACCATCCTACAGCTAGAATCCACTGTAATGGAGTGTTTTCCCCTTCTTTCCCCCTTTTGCATGGAACAAGGCAAGGCTGCTCCCTCCATCCCTCCTTTTCTGTTTAATCTCTATCTGGAGCCCTTTCTTCTCTCCATTCAAATTAATCTGGACATCAGAGGAATTCAGGTGGGGGGCTACAAAATCTCAGCATATGCAGATGATATCTATGCCATTCTGTCAAAGTGTGGTTCCTCTATGGAGGCACCCACAGTGGAGACCAAGGAGGATGCTGGGAACCTCCACAAAGGAGACCCCCAGGAGGGTGGCAGGGGACCCCGCAGGGGAAGAAAACAACTCCTGGTGGAAGACTCCATTGTTAGGAAGGTAGAACTGGGGGAGGAAGGGGAGAGGGAGGTAGGGTGCCTGCCTGGCACCATGGCTTGGAGGGACAGGGAGCGAATCCTCAGGATTGCCGGAGCAGCTGCACAGGGGAGGGAGCTGGATGTTATTGTCCACCTAGAGACAAATGACCTGGCTAAGAAAGGGATTAGAGAAGTGCAGGAAGAGTTTGTGGAATTGGGAGGGGCTTAGACAAGTAGCACGCACGAGCAACCTCTCAGAGGTGCTGCCCATCTATGGCGAGGAGAGGCTAGGGTGTTCTGCACCATGGATTCAATCAGTGGTTGAAAAACTGGTGTGGAGCTCAGGGATTTGCTTCATTGGAGACTGGGGTCCACCTGGGTGGTGTAAGCCTACTGGCATGATGGGTTGCATCTGTCCAGGGAGGAACAGGATCCTAGGTGATAGGTTTAAATGCTTCATTGGCAAGCATTTAAACTAGCCAAGGGGGGAGGCACTGGAAAGGAGCAGGGAAGTCCTAGCCCCCCCAAAAAATCACGGTAGTAAGTGCGGTAAACGCCAACATAGAGGTGTCAATAGGGAGAAGGGCAGGGGTAAATGGAGAAAGTGACAAAGGCAAGAAGGACAGGGATGGGGAAAAAGGAGTAAAGCCATCAGGAAATGGAGGGTAATGAGTACCAATGCCTGTAGTCTGGGCAACAAGCTCCCTGAGCTGGTGGCCTTGATGGAAGAGGGATGCCTGGATATCGTAGCAGTCACAGAAACATGGTACACAGAGAACCATGACTGGGATGTTAACATACCAGGGTACATAACCTACAGGAGAGACAGGCAAGGAGAAGGGGAGGAGTAGCTCTCTATGTAAAGGCAGTATAAAAGAACTGAACAAAAGAGTAAACAGGAGAGAGGAGGCACTGTGGGTCACCTTGGAGACTGGAAAAGGCACCACAGTCCGCACAGGGGTTGTATACAGACTCCCATGTCAGGGGAGGAATGAACAAGGATATGATAGAAGGCATTCTTAGAATGGCAGAGAAAGGGGAGATACTGTTGATGGGAGACCTGAATATGCCAGATGTTAACTGGAGCACATTTGCTGCAGCCACATCCAAGAGCAGGGCCATTCTTGATGTCCTACAGGTGGCAGGCCTCAGACAGCTAGTTTCAGAACCCACTTGTGAGGAGCAATCTTAGACCTTGTACTCTCAAACGGGGCAGTGAGAGGATCTCAGATCTAGAAGTGGGTTGCCATCTGGGAACAAGTGACCATCAAACAGTGTGGTTCACGTTAAAAGCAGCTACAGAGTCAAGCCATGCAAAAGTGAGGGTACTGGACTTCAGGAGGGCTGACTTTGGCAAGATGGGAGAGTGCCTCAGAAAAGCACTAGCAAACAGGCTAGAAGGAGGTGTGGAGCAACAATGGGGAATCATCAAAATTGCCATCACAGAGGCAACAAGCCTTTGTGTGAAGCAAATCAACAAATCAAAATGAAAGAAAAAGCCACTATGGTTCTCAAAAGAGGTGGCTGTGAAAGTCAGGAAGAAAAAGATAGCATTTCAGAAGTATAAGGAAACACAGAAAGAGCAGGACAGAGAGCTGTACCAGTTAAGGCAGAAGGAAGCAGGGAGGGAAGTCAGAATAGCAAAGGCCCAAACTGAGGAAAAGATAGCCAACTCAGTTAAGAAGGGGGATAAAACCTTTATAGGTACATCAGCGTTTAGAAAGACAAAGGGAGGGATAGTGAGGCTGAATAGAATGAACGGTGGGTGGGCAGAGGGGAACAGTGGAAAAAGCAGGGATACTGAACGAATATTTCTGCTCAGTATTCACAAAAGAGGAGGGGGAAGTGCCTAATCCAATTAACAGAAGCACTCTTGATAGGGGGGGTCGATCCCAGTCCTTTCACAGATGAAAGGGTTCTGCAAGAACTCCTAAAACTGAAGGTGGACAGTGCAATGGATCCTGATGAAATTCACCCCAGAATTCTAAAAGAATTAAGGGGGGGAACTAGTGAAACCACTAGCAACTCTTTTTAATAAATCATGGGAGGATGGTGTGGTACCCGAGGACTGGAGGAAGGCAGATGTGATTCCCTTTCACAAAAGTGGGACCAAGACAGAGGCAGGAAACTACAGACCTGTCAGACTGACCTCTGTGGTAGGGAAAGTGATGGAGTCACTTCTGAAGGAAAGAATAGCTGAGTACCTAGAGGCCAGTGGGGCACAGGACCCAAGGCAGCATGGGTTCACAGCGGGATGGTCATGTCAGATGAATCTAATAGATTTCTTTGACTGGGTGACCAAAGTAGTAGACCAGGGAGGGGGCTGTGGACATGGCCTACCTAGACTTTAGCAAGGCATTTGACACAGTCCCACACAAAAGATTAATAGTCAAATTAACCAGCCTGGGAGTGGGTCCCAGGGTGGTAGCCTGGGTAAAACATTGGCTGGACAACAGGACACAGAAGGTAATTGTAAATGGAGTCCACTCTGAAGAAAGAGGGGTTACTAGTGGGGTACCGCAGGGTTCAGTATTGGGTCCAGTCCTTTTTAATGTCTTCATAAGTGACATTGCAGAGGGACTGGAAGGAAAAGTATGCCTCTTTGCAGATGACACAAAGATCTGCAACAGGGTTGATACACAAGGAGGTGTGGAAAGGATGAGAAGGGACTTGGCAAGGTTGGAGGAATGGTCAGAAGTATGGCAGCTAGGATGCAATGCAAAGAAGTGCAAAATAATGCACCTGAGAAACAAGAACCCAGGGGAAGAATACACAATGGGGGAGGTAGTAACAACAACAAAAAAGGAAAGAGACCTGGGGGTAATCATATCAGATGACCTTAAGGTTAGCAAGCAATGTGAGAAGGCAGTAGGGAGGGCTGGGGATATACTGGGATGCATAGGGAGAGGCATCAGCAGCAGAAAACAGGAAGTTGTTATCCCTCTGTTCAGACAGTTGGTGAGACCCCATCTGGAGTACTGTGTCCAGTTCTGGAGACCCCATCTCTGCAAGGACATAGACAGGATAGAGGCAGTCCAGAGGAGGGCAACTAAAATGGTGCAGGGTCTGCAAGAGAAGCCGTATGAGGAGAGACTAAAGGAGCTTAATATGTATACCCTTGAGGAAAGAAGGGAGAGGGGGGACATGATAGAAACTTTTAAGTACCTCAGTGGAATCAAAAAGTCCAAGAGGGTAGCATCTTTCAGAAAAGAGACGGCAAGAACAAGGGACACAATTTAAAGATGGGGGCGGTTCAGGGGCAATGTGAGGAAGTATTATTTCACAGAGAGGGTAGTGGATGCATGGAACAGCCTTCCTGAGGAGGTTGTGGGGTCTAAAACTGTGGGAGAATTCAAGAATGCATGGGACAAACATAAGGCAATTCTTGTGGGGGGTAGGAAGAAATAGACTGTTGGTTAACTAGGATCTGCGGCCTATCCTGTAGGTAGGGAAATGGGCAGACTAGATGGGCCAAGTGGTCCTTATCTGCCGTTAAAGTCTATGTTTCTATGTTTCATCTCCTTCTGCATCTGACAGATCCTTGGTCCTCCCTTCCTGCAGCCTTGGGGGGAATCCAAAGGTTCTCCCAGGTCACGGGCTACAAGCTAAATTTGGAAAAGTCAAAGGTTATGCCGATGAATTTGCAGGTGCAACAGTCTTGGATTGAGGAGCTTGATCTTAACCTATTTAGGTATTAAGATTTCTCACTCTCTCTCTGGGTTGGCCCAGTTAAATCTTTTCTTGCTATGTCGCGACATTAAGCAAGACCTTCACAGATGGAGAGCCCTCCCTCTTTCTCTTTGGGGGCATGTAAATGTAATTAATATGAATGTTTTGCCCCGACTACTATACCACCTGGGAATGATTGGCCCTTTCCTCCTGAAAAGTTGTTTTTTTTTACTTCAGAGCTACCGCTCTAATTTTCCTTGGAACTGTAAGGCTGTTCGCAGGGCTTACTACAAGTTTACAATCCTGAAGGAACTTGACGGCTTGCATGTACCCAACCTTTTTCTCTACTACTGTGCCATTCATTGTAGTAAACATTTTCAATGGAGATCATGTCTCCAACACCCCTTGCTCATTCATATCTTCCCATATGGCTTTCTTTTGAACTGAGGCTATGTCAGCTGCATGGTAGTGCCCTTAATAGTCTATTGTATACTAAGTCCTCAAGAGCTTCTGATGCTGCTCTGGGCCGCCCCTATATTTTGGTCTCTCAGGGGTCTTTGTCAGATATACTCCCACCTGGGCTTTGAGTCTTCTAAAAAGATCACTCAACCTCTTACAGGTAATCCACATTTTTTGTATTGCGAATCGCCCCATCTCCCCAACTTTCTGTCTGCCACTTCGATGAGCTTCGGTGGCTTCTCTACTCCAGAATGGCAGACTCCTCTGTGCAAGTGCCCTCCAAGCCCATTTTGCAATTCCCACCAATCATTTTTTTCAAACACCTTCAGTTGGACAAGGCCCTCTCCTCCTTTTTGGGCCTCCCTCTGATCAAGGGATAGCAATCCCTTGGTACAAACCTTCATGGATACAGCAACCCTTTCTCATTCTAGCTCTTGGTTTTATGATCTTCTTCAATGGAGCAACCCTTAAAGCCCCAAGGGGTATTTTTTCTACTGGCAACAAGAGTTGGGGTTTAGCTTGGATGAGAATAGCTGGTGGCTGATCTAGCAGCAGCTATATAAATATGTTAAACAAGATCGTTTCCAGTTTCTCGAATTCTGTATCCTTCATAACTTATATTTCATACACTCTAGACTTCATAGGATGTGTAGGTCCACATCTTCTTTTTGCCTTAGATGCCATAACTCGGAAGAGACCCTAAAGCACATCCTATGGGATTTCCCTCTGGTCTCCCCTTCTGGCAGGCAATTTGAAATGCCTTAGATATGTTTTTGAGCTTAAACTAATATTTCACCCCACAAGTTTGTTTAGTGGGGCATTTCCCGGAGAAGGTGGCCAGCTGCTGTAAAGCTTTCCTTGCCCTGATCTTGACTGTTGCTAAGCTAATCATTGTTAGGCACTGGCTGGACCACTCTGTCACTTCTTTCTGGGAATGGCATTCAGAAATACTTCAAGCCCTTGAATTAAAGAAACATACTGCTCGGTACCAGGGCAGTCAGGAGAGGTTTATGAGTAGGTGGGGTCCACTGCTGGCCCTTTTACCTATAGTGCAGGCACTGCAGGTGGACACAGTTTGAGGAAAATAGGGGGTGATCACGCTCCCCTCTCAGGGGGCATAGCAACTGGCTCCCCCATTCCTTCTTGGTAGTCTGGGTCCTATTTTATTTCACTACCTTCCTTTCCTTTTCTATACTGTATGGGGCTTGAGTTGGTGCTCTGGGGTGGGGAAGGGGTTGGTGCTTGGTAGGGTTTTGCTCGGGGGGGTTCAGGGAGGGTTTGGGGGTTTGGCTGGGAGGTAGGTGGGGGGATGTTTGGTATTACCTGTCATTTTGAAATGGTCATTGTAGCTGCACTATGTATATTCATTTGTGATACTGTCTCATGTGCTTGGCCAGCTATTATTGGTTGTTCTTGTTTGTTTGTTGATTGTTCTTGCTATAAACTCAATAAAGTATATTAAAATGAAAAGGAGTTTTTGAAAATAGGCAATTTCATCAAATAGTGCATTTTTTTAAAACTACATTTTTAAAAATGTGATTTGTTTTAAAACAGAAGTTGTAATTTCTCCAAATTGCTGATTTTTTTAAACAGACTTCTACTTCTTGAAAATGCACAAAATGACATGAAACTGGTACAATTTAGCAAAATGTGTCTGAGACAGATTTTTCTAATTTAGCATGGGTTAATTGTGCTACTGCACTTATGAAATTATACATTTAGTAGAAAAATGACTAAACGCAACATCTCACATGTTGAAAATGAACTGCTAAGAAGATTGTAAGTTAGCTATGTAGAAAGACAAATCATTAGGGCATGGTCACAGTATGTGGTTCAGCCATATATGTCCTAATTTCCCTGCAATGTTATAATATACATTTAAAACATAACCAATACAATGTTAAATAGCAAGTCAGCTATAAGTTATAAGTGAGCGCTTCACATGTAACAACAGTTTTTTTTTTATTCCAGAAGACTTTATATAACTCAAAGCCTCTGCATTGTATCTATAGTGAGTTTTTTTCCCCTTCATATTGGAAGATAATCATAGATACACTCGTCATAACCATGCAACTTGTGAATTATGAGGTGTAGCTCTCATACAAAATAAATCTGGTAATGAAATGCTATCACTGTAGTGTACAAATAGACTAGAAGGCGTTTAAAGAGAACAAAGAGCAGGGAAGCATGGCCAAGTACTTCCTCTGGAGACAAATTGGTTTTACAAGAAAAATGAATGAGATGGCTTGCATTCTGAAGACAATTTCAAGGTGGTTGACACATTTGATTTCGGAAGAACATGATTGCACACTTCACTTAAAAGGGAATAAAATAATCCCTTTCCAACTTGAAAATATATTATTTCAATTACATGGTGAATGTTGTGGGAAATGTGATGTATATAGCTTGCTGGTCATGCAATACCCCGTTTATAGTTTAGAGTTGTGTCCTGAATTACAGTTTTTAACTGTGATACCAGCCAAACATATCAATCAGCAAAACTGTTACTTTTGTGCATCTTCCAGTGTAAGCCTACTTTGAAAGTAAAGGAAACTTTTTTTTATATTAGCTGTTTCAAACATGTCTAGTTGTTAAACCTTTAATAAGAATCAGGATCAATTTTATGCAGACTTTGTCAAAAGGCATATGCCAGTTCAATAACATATTATAGTACAGTTTAAGTTTCAATGGGCTTGCACAATTGGATGAGATGTATGCTTCTGTGACTTCAATACATTATGGCTGTTCACCTCTGTGTCCATGGGATATACCACCCTGTAGGGGTACAACGCAATGAACCCTAGAGGAGGGTTCCCCTCATATAGGTGCCGTGGGAATAATTCCCTTGGCTAAATGTAGCTTAGGAAGAAGCCGATAGGAAAAAGAGATGAGCCGCTGGAGGAGGAGGGGTGGATGGTGGGGCAACGAAGAAAATGAATGAGGACTGGCCCAGAGGAGGGCCTTTTAAGGCCTAGTTGGGGGAGTGGTTTGTTGTTCCACCCATTGAACTCTGGCCAGCCCTCAGCCATCAATTTCATTGGGTTTGCACAGCTGGATGAAATGTATGCCTGTGTGACTTTGATACATTGTGGCTGTTCACCTCTGTATCTGTGGAATTTACCACTCTGTAGGGGTACATTGCAAGGAGCCCTAGAGGAGGGTTCCCCCCTACAGGTGCCATGGGAATAATTCCCTTGGCTAAAGGTAGCTTAGGAAGAAGCCCAAAAAGAATACCCAAAAGGGTGTCGAGCATCGAAGAGGTGAGAAATCAAAATATATCGAGACTGGAAATTAAGGTGATAGATGTACATGGGAAGGACAGGAGAAGAACAACATATGATGAGGATGATGAATGAAATGAAAGCAGACAAGATGCAGAAGGGTGGATTTCCTAAAGAGAGAGGGAACAGCTGTGGCTACCATCCAACTCCATCCAACAGCGGAACTAAACTACGAAACCTAAGGAAACTCCAACTCTATCTAATATTATGACAATTGGCACAGAGGAAAGAAAAACCCCACTTTGAGGAGAAAACCTCTGGGGATCCAAGGCCTAGGTCACCTTTCCTCCAGGCTGAAGGACATTTTGATTAGTGATGGCTCAGCTACTGCAATTTAGAGTCGAGATTGAAGGAGTAGGAAAATATTCTAATTTAGAGGAAGCTCTCACTCTGTCTGTCTAAATGGACAACAGTTGAGGGTTGTGAGTGATGTCTCTGCAACTAGATGCTCAAAATCAAGAGAGGAGAGAGATGAATGCTGAGGCACACAGCTGACATATGCGAGCCTACAAAATAGACCAGGTGAACCAGAGGCAGTCTTGATGGAGAATAGCATAGAAGGTGCCCCCCAACCCACTCAGGCTACCAAAGGGGCTCTGATGATGAGAAACCCACCCTTCACAGCTGGAAGTCATAAATTCTACATCCAGAGGTGTCACTGAGATGCGGGACGACCGAAGGTCCACCCAGAGCAAAGACATTCTCACTATGGGCCAGGGAGAAGGACCCCACTCTGAGCTTTACATGCTCTAGATGCGGACTTCATGGGTGCAGAGTGAGACCATCGGCTACAGACTAGCCCCGAGCCAAGGAGCAATGGACTCGGAAGGCATGTCTCTAAATGGAGAGCAGTTTGATGAGGTAGCAAAAGACTCAATGAGAGGTATGCTTGATTAGTCGATGTAAATGAGTAGACCCTTAAGTCGGACTGAGCGAAGGAGAACCAGACTCATGTCATGAGAAAGCTACCCGTGAGTGGTAACTATGGGAGTGCATGCCAGCTGGGTCCATTGACAGACAAATTAGGAATGGATAGAATTGCATGAAGGTAGGAGCAAGAGCAGCCGGGTGAAGCTGGTAGTCGATGGCGAGGTAGGCAGTACCAGGAGGACATCTGAATAGGTTTGACTAGAACGAGGGAATAAAGTTGGAGGAGGAGACGAGTAGGCAGGGCGATATGCAGAAGGGAATATTAGGAGATGTAAATGAGTGGGGTATGGTGGTATAGCAGGATGGCAGGATAGGGAATCCTCAAAAAAAAAAACAGGGGTCAGAGAAGGAGAGGAATGGAGGGTGAAGGGAATGGGAGGAGGAGGGCGAGCACCCACCATGGGGAAGCATAGGCACAATGAAAGTGAGAAAGCGCAGCATGGTGTAACCAAGAGCAATGAGCGGTGAAGGCCAGAACTAAAGATGAGCAATGGGGAGAGGGGAAGAGTGGCAAAGAACCTCCAAGGGACTTACCCCGTAGGGCCCCGACTAACCATACCTCTCAACCACAGGGCAGGAAAAATCATAACACTGGCCCTCAAAATCACAGCAAAGGGCCAGATGTGTAGCACCTCTTGTTGTGAACAAAAAACAGCTACAGATAGCGGGCCCCATGAAGAAGGGATAAGCAATGTATAAGTCAATGAGGTGCAATGAATTAAGAGAGTGAGGCATCCAGAAATAGCTGTAACATTATGAGGAACATAGGAAACCGATGCTAAGTAAGGGAAATGCGAGTACAAAAAGCAGAGCGCTATGTGAAAGCCATAGTAGGTGAGAGGGATGCAATATACTGCCCAGGCTGACACTCCAGCCCCGGGAACATTCCCAGATCAGCAGCTCCAGACACACGAGTCAGGAGCAAGCGTGGAGCGCCAGCGTGAATGAGGAATGGCAGCGGCAGCCGGGAAGGGAGAGCCCTAAAGATCAACCGGAGGAAGGATAGTGGAGTCTGAGCACAGCAGGTAGGACTCACTTCAGACACACCAGAAACAATAAAGAAGCAGGATGTGCAGCTCCCAGAGCCTCATGAACATCAACAGAGGAGAGAGGCAATGAGCAGGAAGGGCAGCCCGAGATGAGAGTGCTGGAGGCATCCCAGAAGGAACAGGTATGTGACAGGATAGCCCAATGAGGTGGGGCAGGCTTCCAGATCCCAGGAAACAGCAGTGTCATGATGGCAGCAGGGAAGGGGACAGAAGCAGACAGGAGAAGGGGAGAAACAGGAGGGACGGAGAGAAGCGACGGAGCCAGAGGCCAAAGAAGGAGTTGGGGGAAGGGAGAAGCACCAAGAGAAACAAACCAGAGCAGCAAGAGGAAGGAAGCAAGGAAGAAGGAGGGAAGCAGCAGAAAGAGTGGTGGGCAGGAGAGGACCAGCATCCATAGGTAAGGTACAAACGGGACAAAAGTTTGGAGCGAGATAGGGTGGCACCTCCGGCTGCAATGAAGAAAACAAATGAAGGCTGGCCTGGAGGAGGGCCTTTTAAGGCCTGGTTGGGGGAGTGGCCTGTTGCTCCACCCACTGGGCTCCAGCCAACCTCAGCCATCAATATGTTAATAAAACAGAAAAAGAGGTCTGACACTAAATCACTTAGCCTTTTTTCTACGTTAGATGGAAAATGTGAGTTGAAGTTTCCCAAGATGGTAGACTAAAAAAAGTAGCTATGCAGTGCTCCTGACCAATCAAATTCTTTTTTATTTTCTCACTTGAGCTTGCACAAAGGGAAACATGTTGATATGATAGTGGATTTTGAAAGGTGTGTCATTGTTGATCCAATGCAGGGCAGTCTACAAGGGGCATGACCATATCAGACCAATCATCAGCCAGGCTGATTGTACTTTTCTCGGCTTGTTGGGTGGAAACTGTGTGAAGTTCTAAGAAAAGAGTTGCATGAATCATAGGCTTGCTCTGTTATTTGATCTGTATAATTCTGCCGAGCAAGCATGGCTGATCAGTGTCATGATCAGTCTGCTATGGTCCTCTCCAAATGTAAAAACAATCCCTCCCATCTTCTGCCATGTATCCCTCCCACCTCCCATTGTTTCCACTCTCTTTCACAAGTTTGCAACACCAGGATATGTAATTCCTGTTGCCAGATAGTACCTCAACCCCTCCCATTTTCATTGTGTGACACCGGGGAACCCACTTCCAGTGCCACCAAACATAACACTAACACTGAGATGCCCAATCCCAAGTTCTGGTACCTGAAGTAAACAAAACCATCCCTCATAGTCTTTTTTTTTAATTCCTGTAATCCCACCCTCTGCCAAATATCCCTTCCACCTCCCCTTCACTTCCTGTGCCTGGAGAGGTTAAACTGACAATGGGTTGCCAATCCTCCATGTTGGTACCTGAAATAAAGAAAAACTTCCATTGCAGCCTGCAGCACTGTGGGTGGACTCCCTGGTGTCATACCTCCCAATGTAAAGACAATCCCTCCCATCCTCTGTCAAGTATCCCTCCTACCTCCATTGGCTTCTCCCTTTCTTCATCTGACAATGGAGTGCTCAATTCCTGGTACCAGTTTGTACCCCCAACCCACCTGTTTTCACTGTGCAACACCAGAGACACCCCCCCCCCGGTGCCACCAAACATAATACTGTGGTGCCCTATCCCCATTGTCGGAACCTGAAATAAAGAAACCCGTCCCTCATAGTCTTTTTTATTTTAATTCCTGTAATCCCACCTTCTGCCAAATATCCCTCCCAACTCCACATCACTTCCCGTGCTCATAGAGGTTAAACTGACACTGGGTGCCTAGTCCCCAGTGTCGGAAACCGAAATAAAGAAAACCATCCTTCGCAGTCTTTTTTCATTGTTATTCACCCTGTAAAAATGAAAAAGATCTGTCAATGTCCACTGCCACTGCTGGCCAACCAGTCACCATTAGCCTCCCACTACCCACCCCACCCCTAACTAAGCACTCACCACCCCACATCCCCTTACCCCTTACTTACCTACCAGGGATACAATGCTGTAATCCTCTCGGGGCAAGAGACATGTCTTCACTCTTCAACACCAGACCAGGAACTAAGGAAATCAGGTATGTGGTTCAGTGTATTTCAATATGTTTTCAACTTGTACTCATAACTTGGTCATTTTTAAATATTCTCCACCAAATTTTCAACATGGTCTTCTTAGAACCCCACTTCATGAACAAGGATGGTGAAATTCTTTAAATCTGACCTGAAAGGCGATTTTGTAGTCACTCCGAAAAATCACTTTTCAGGTGGGATTTTAACACTTTCTCCTACAGGGTTCATGATGTGGGGTTATAAGAAGACTATGTTAAAAATCTAGTGTCACAATATTAAAAAAACAACAAATCTATGAAGATACATTACATTTTTTCAAAGCTCATTCATAACTTTGGTCATTTTCAATATTTTGACCCACATTTTCAACATAGCCATTTTGTCATACTACTTCATGAATGTGACTAGTGTTGATTTTCAAATCCAGGCCAAGATGTGCTTTTGCACTTGTGGCATAAAATGATGGTTTGGCCAGTATTTTGTAAACGACACCTGTCATGTTCAGATGGAGGAGTCATAAAAAGGTATGTTGAAAATTTGGTATCAAAATGTGAAAAAACCATCTAAGTTATGAAGAAATGTTGAATTGTTCCATTGTTAACACATAACTTTATTTTTGTAGATTTTGGTACATAATGTTCAACATATCACTTGTGTTACTCCACCTCCTGAACCTAATCCCCTCTGAAACATGTTTGAAATACTGCAAAATCAATTTTCAGATGGGATTTTAAAAAATTCCACCTGTCTTGATCATAATGTCAGGTCATAAAAAACTGTTGGAAATTTGGAGTCAAAATGTGGGAGCCCACTGAAAATTAGATACTGCCTTTCAGCTGGCCTATCCTGGGTAAACACAAACAAAATATGTGTGAAAGCAGTACACCACTGAAAATGCGATAATGCATCTCACCTGGTCTCTCCTGTATACATATTTAGTAAAAATGTGTAAAAGCAGGACCCCAGTACAGCACAGCCCCCACTGAACTGTGCATCCATGCTTCTCTGTACTGGGGAAAAAAAACATTATTGAAGCTGGACCCCACTTAAAATGTAACTTGCCTTTAAGCTGGACTAGCCTGGATAAATACATTGTAAAAATGGGTAAAACCAGGTCCCCATCAAAAACACAGAAACATAGAAAGTTACAGCAGAAGGAGACCATACGGTCCATCTAGTCTGCCCATAGGCCTACCTCCCCCCTTATCTGCTAGTCAGTGTGGTGGTGCCTTTGTACCAGTCCCAAACGTTCTTGAAAACTACCACTGTTTTTTCCCCACCACTACCTTAGGAAGGCTGTTCCATGCATCCATCACCCTCTCGGTAAAGAAAAACTTATGTGTTACCTCTGAATTTGCCCCCGTTCAGCTTCATGTTGTACCCCCTAATTCTTGTGTGTGTTCTGACTTGAAACAGTTCCTGAACCTGCACCTTGTTTATTCCATTTAGGAACTTTTAGGTCTTAATCATGTCTCCCCTCTCCATCCGCTGCTCCAGGGAGTACATGTTCTGGTTTTGCAGTTGCTCATCATAGTTTTTTTTCTGTAGGCTGTGTATCATTTTTGTAGCTCTTCTTTGCACTGTCCCCAATCTGTTGATACCCTTTTTATGTGTGGTCTCTGAACTGTATGCTGTACTCTAGGTGTAGCCTCACCAGAGATCTGCAGAGTGGTAAGATGACCTCCTTTTTTCTGCTGGTGATCCCCCTGCCTATGCAGCCCAATATGCCATTCACCCATAGTGCCGCTTTCTCGCACTGTTTGGACATCTTTAGGTCATCCATTATAATTATTCCCAGATCCCGTTCCTGTTTTTGAAGATTCCAGTTGTACTTCTCCCGGGTAGTAGTCTCTCCTGGGTTGGCCCTTCCTAGGTGAATGATCTTGCATTTTTTTGCTTTAAACTTTAGTTGCCATGCTTCTGACCATTTTTCAAGAGCCTTAAGGTCAGTCTTAATCTTTTCTACCCCACCTGGAGTGTCTACTCTATTGCTTATTTTTGTGTTGTCTGCGAATAAGCTCACCTTCCCTTCTGTTATGTCACTAATAAAAATATTGAATAGGATCAGAACGAGTACTAATCCTTGTGGCACTCCACTATCTAACCTTTTTTCTGAAAGTGAGCTGTTTACAAGTACTCTCTGTGTCCTTCTAGTGAGCCAGTTCCTTACCCATTTCACTACTTCCTGTCCTACTCCCATTCTGTCCAGTTTGTTGAGTAGTCTTCTGTGTGGGACTGAGTCGAAGGCCTTGCTGAAATCCAGGTATACTATGTCTACCGCTCCTCCCTGGTCTATTATTTTAGTCACCCAGTTAAAGAAGTCTATCAGATTGCTTTGGCATACCCTTCCTGTTGTAAAGCCATGCTGTTTTGTGTCTAATTTGTTGTTGTCTTCTAGAAAGGCTATAATCAAGCTGGCCCACCGGCGCAGCGGTTGGATTTCCGCTTGCGACGCCAGTGACCCAGGTTCGGGAATGAGCCTGGGGAGCTGGAGGGCCGGCCAGGGGAGAGGACTTGAGCATCCTAGGGACCGCTTGTCCTCTCCGGGGGGGGTGCCAGAGCTCGGCTCTTGCCTGGCCCGGGTGGAGACCAGTACAGCAAGTCCGATGCAGAACGGAGGGGCGACGTGTTGTGACGCCGGCGCCCTCAGCGCTTTGACGCTGGGGACATGGTACGTCAGAGAAAATAGGAAAATGCCTCACGCCTCCCGGTATACGGAGCATCAGGCCCCGACCCTCAATGCCCCTACCAGGCCCGGAGACAGCGTCCCGACGAATACAGATGTTTCGGGGTGAGAAGCCCCCACCCCGTACCTGCCTGGGGGGTACAGCCATGGCTCCATGGGGGACGGACTGCTCTGGTCACCTGGTAGTTGAGCGAGGGCTTAAAAGGCCATAGGTGCCTCCTGAAGAAGAGGGAGAGCCGCGAGGAGAGGGGGAGCATAAAAAAAAGAAAGGCTATAATCCTTTCCTTGAGCAGTGTTTCCATTATTTTGCCCACAACTGAGGTTAGGCTTACTGGTCTGTAGTTGTTTGCACTTTCCATGCTTCTGCTTTTGTGCAGAGGAATAACGGTTGCCTTCTTTCAGTCATGGGGTACCTCCCCCAGTTTGAATAATAGGTTGAAAAGATCAGCCAGGTGTGCTGCCAGCTCATCCCTTAGTTCTCTTAGTAATCTAGGGTCAATTTCATCTGGTCCCATGGCCTTGTTTGTATTGAATTTCTCTAGTTACTTTAGGATCCTTTCTTTTGTAAAGGGACCCGAGTGTATTCTGACTCTTTCCTTGTGTGTTGCATTGCTAGATTCACATCCTTCCTTCTCCTTGGTGAATACAGAGCAGAAGTAACTGTTGAGGATTTCAGTCTTGTCCTTGTCGTTTTCTGTGATCTCCCCATCCACCCTTGTGAGTCTAACAATACCTCCTGATGTCTTTCTCTTTTCACTGACATATCTATAGAATGTCTTGTCACCCTTTTTGACCTTCTTGGCTATTCTTTCCTCAGTTTCTGCTTTTGCTGTTCTGATCACTTTGTTTGCTTCCTTCTGTGTCTCCTTGTATTCTTCTCTGTCCTTGTCAGATCTGGTTTGTTTGTATTTCCATTCTTTTCTCCCTGACCTTAGTGGCTACTTCTTTAGAAAACCAGAGTGGTTTTCTTTTCTTTTAAGCTTTGCTCACTTTTCTTATGTAATGGTTTGCAGCATTTAGTATAGCTCTTTTGAGCTGTATCTAGTAGTCTTCAACATCTATCCCCCTCATAATGTTAGCCAGACTCAGCTTAAGATTTGCTTTATTTTTGTGAAGTCTGCTCATCTAATGTCCATGACTTTTGTTTTGGGGTGCTTTGTGTCTGTTTTTGTCTTGACCTGGAAGCACACCATACAGTGGTCACTGGTCCACAGGTGGCTTCCAACCTCTACCTCTGTGATATTGTCCCTGTTTGTTAGTAGCAGGTCAAGGACCACTTCCCCCCTTGTTTTGTCCTTTACAAGCTGTTTCAGGCCCGATATGTGCAGGGCCTCTAGAAAGTCATTGCTTCTGGTTGAACTTGCTGTATGTGTATCCCAGTTTACGTCAGGTAAATTGAAGTCACCCAGTACAATCACCTCCCCTTTGTCACTCATTCTGTGTATGTCTTCCAATATTTCCTTGTCCCCCTCCACACTTGTTGCTGGATGCTGGTAAAACACTCCTATCTGAGTTACTGCTCCATTGTTTGCCACTAGAGTGACCCAATGTGACTCTGTTTCGGAATTGTCATTTTGAGCCATAGTAGCTTTTATTCCCTCTCTTATATACATAGCTATGCCCCCTCCCTCCCTTTTCTATCAGTTTTGTCTTTCCAAAATAGACAGTATCCTGATATAGTCATGTCCCAGTCATGGTTATTGTGAACCATATTTCTGTGATGGCGATCTAGTCCAGATCAGCTTCGGTGATGATGGTGATAAGGTCTGCTAATTTATTTGTCAGACTCCTGGAGTTTCGGAACATAGCTTTCCATGTGTGGTCATCCCCCTTTTTGGTGCCCTGTTGTATGATCAAATGATTACTTGTCTTGACCTTATCCAACAGGCTGATTTCATTCTTTGCATTCATACCCCTGATTTGTTTGTATTTTGGGGGAGAGGCAGCAGATCCATACATTGCTGCAGTCCTCTTCCCAGTGTTTAGTTTAAATGGTTTATGCTACATCCAGTTTCTGACCAAGAGCATGCATGCCTTCCTGAGAGTGGTGCCGACCATCGAACTTGAAGAGCCTTCTGTCCCAGAAGTTGCACCAGTTTCCTATGAAGAAGTGCCTCTTTTCTTGGCACCAGCTCTGGTACCAGTTTTTTAGCTCATCAGTTTGCTCTTTCCATATCCTATCCATACTGCCTCTTTTCCACATACTGGGAGGACCTCAGAGAAGGCAATATTTGAGGAGTGGGAGGACAGTTTGTCATCTAGGTGAGGCGAAAAGGAGATATTGCATCTTGGCTGTGCTATTCTGGGAAAATACAGAGTAAAAAGTGGATAAGCAGGATTCCACTCAAAACAAGATTGCATCTGAGCTGTGCTATCCTGGCTGAATACAGTGCAAAAATGTATCAAATAGGACCCTACTGAAAATGAAATACAGCATCTCAGCTGGGTTTTCCTGGATAAATATCTTGCAAAACTGTATAAAAACTGGACTCTACATTTGATGCCCACTGAAGAGAAGATGATGCATCTAAAATGATCTGTCCTACAAAAGTGCATTATAATAGCAGGACAACACTAGAAATGAGATACAGAATTTCACATCTACTATCCTATGTGAATGCAGTATACAACTGTGTAAAATCAGGACCCCATTGTAAATGACATATTACATCTCATCTGGTCTGTCTTGGGAAATATATAATAAAAACATGCACAAGCAAGACCTGGTACAACAGCAAAGCAAGTGGAGAACATTTGGCATTGTTAAATGCTTGTTTATATTCCTTGCTATTTAGAAACATCCAAGAACACAGGCAAAGAAAAGGAAAGAAAAACAGCAACTTATCCACTAAAATACGTGCATTTGTTATGGCCTGTCTGAAAAACAAGTACTTCTGTCAGGACAGCTTGAGCCCAGGTAACAGTAGCACAAGAGTAATGATGTTTTTTCACATGGAAGTTGTCCTGAAGACAAGTTCAGCTTTTACTAGGATTGTGTGAATACCCTTTTTTGAATATTCAGGCAAGTACTTGTAGTCTGAAGTAATATATGTGGGTATTTGATACATGGTATTCGGGAAAATTACAAAACATTTTTCAAAAGACTATCCCTCCCCAGGTGACCATGACTAGTCCCTTGGCCAACCCCCATCCCCACTGCAATAATTTCCCACCTTTCTTCACTTCCCCCGATGTCCAATAATGATTTTTTTAAAACAAAATTGATGGCTCCTGGTACTATGCCAAGAGCAGACACTGTCTTCTGCAATATCTCCCCTCCTTAGCTTGACCTTCCACATCCATAAATAAAAATAAAAATATTTTTAGAAAGCTGATACTTACTGTTTGATGTTGGGGGCTAGTCCACCTTAATCACTCCTAGCTAACTCAGTTCCCCCACTTCCCTAACACAAAGCACAACATTCTCTGCTATACAGTCAGTCATCTGACTAATAATAATGTGGCCAAGAGATGTGCAACCAGCAGGTGGGTCTGAGCAGTCGGCGCCATTGATCACTAAGCAGACTGATCAACCTCACCAATTGAGAGGATGTTCAGCAGAAGTGGTGAAGACTCAGCAATCAGTTGGCCATCAGATCCAGACAGGAGGGCATCCAACATGTTTAAACACTGATCTGGGTCTAATCCCCCACACACACACACACACACACACACACGCACACACATACACACTTTATACCAAATAGACAAGAACAAAGCTGCACACACCAGACAGGTACTGGATAAGCATTTATTGAATGAGACTCTGCATGTACAAGATGTGCTAACATTCTTATGTATCACCTGTCTTG
This sequence comes from Neoceratodus forsteri, assembly GCA_016271365.2. NCBI lineage: Eukaryota > Metazoa > Chordata > Ceratodontiformes > Ceratodontidae > Neoceratodus > Neoceratodus forsteri. Next base: position 1,206,819,333 of record CM057453.1, on the reverse strand, counting down.
GAGGCTTCTTCAGGGGGTAGAGTTAGCTCAGACTGACATTTCTTAAATATCAGTCATCAGTGACATGTAAAATTGGTTGTGCTAATGCATTAACCAATAAAAAGTGTACAGTAGTGGATAGTGAAAAAATAATTCACCAAAAGACAATCTTTCAATATACAAAAATCCATACTATATACAAAGGATTTCATTTTAATGAAATGAGAAACTGCATCAGAGATTGCCCTGGGGTTGGGGGGGGGGCAGAGGAGAATGAGTTGCTCAGTGGGAAATGATTAAGGAAGGTCTAGCCCAGGCAACGGCAGGTTGTTTGAAGGAAGTGAGCAACGGAAAAAGGAGGAAAAGGCCAATATGGTTTTCTAAGGAGGTGGCAGAGGCAGTCAAGGAGAAGAAAACATAATTTAGAAAATACAAGAAGACCCAGAAGAGTGAAGACAGGGAGGTATATCTGACAAAACAAAGGGAAGCAGGAAGGAAGGTGAGGGCAGATAAAGCATTAACAAAGGAGAGGATAGTTAAGGAGGTCAAAAAAGGGGACACAACCTTCTTCAGGTATGTGGGGGGAAATAGGAAGACAAGGGGAAGGATAGTGAGAATCAGGAGAGAAGGAGGGACTGCACCCTGAAAGATCAAGAGAAAGCAGAACTACTGAATGATTACTTCTGCTCAATCACAAAGTGGAGAACTGGGTTAGAAATTGTTTGGTGACAAAAAGAAGAGGGTGGTGGTTAATGGGATCCAATCAGAGGAAAGGAGGGTGACCAGTGGGGTGCCTCAAGGATCAGTCCTGGGGCAGTCCTTTTTAATGTCTGCATTAGTGACATTGCTGAAGGGCTGCAGGGGAAGGTTTGCCTATTTGCAGATGACACCAAGATCTACAACAGGGTAGACACTGGGGGTCGAGAAAATGAGGAGGGACCTAGGAAAGCTGGAACATCAGTCCAATGTATGGTAATAAAAATTTAATGCAAAGAAGTGCAAAATCATGCACCTGGGGTGCAGAAACCCTATGGAGAGTTACAGAATGAGGGAGGAGTTGCTGACAGTTATCAGGGAAGAAAGGGATCTAGGGATAATCATCTCAGATGACCTAACAGTCTTCAAACAGTGTACCAAGGCTGTAGGAGGGCCAGTAGCATGTTGGGGTACATAGGAAGGGATTTCACTAGTAGAAGAAGGGAGGTAGTGATGCCACTGTACAAAATGCTGGTGAGGCCTCATCTGGAGTATGGTGTATGCAGTTCTGGAGGCCACATTTTCATAAGGACATAGACAGGGTGGAGGCAGTTCAGAGAAGGCAACAAAGATGGTGCAGGGCTTGCACATGAAGACATACAAGGAGAGATTAAAATACCTCAGTATGCCTACACTGGAAGAGAGGTGGGAATGGGAAGATATGATAGAAGCCTTCGAGTATCTTAAAGGCTTAAACAAAGTGCAGATGGGTGACATGTTTCAGTATAGGAGGTGTACAAGGATTGAGGGAGCATGATACAAGACTGGAGGGAGGCAGGATAAAGGGGAATGTGAGGAAGTTTTTCTTCACAGAAAGGGTGGTTGACACATGGAATTGCCTACCCCAGTAAGTAGTGGGAGCTAGCACATTGAAGGATTCAAACATGCATGGGATAGGCATAAAGCAACCCTAGAGGTGGGTAGGAAAGGCTAAAGCCAATGACCAAGTAGGGTCAGTGACCACTGATACAGGCAGGGAATCTGGGCAGACTGGGTGGGCCTAGTGGTCCTTATCTGCCATCAAATACTATGTTACTATGAATCTTCCTGGTATGCCTAGCCAAGATGTGGCTAAAACCTACCGTACCTGATTCTCTATGCCCCCTTCCCCACTATAACCTTCTGAGACTTGACAGAACTACACCCAAAAGAGGGGGTGGAACAGCCATCTACTTTAGAGATCACCTTGATGTCTCTGCTGTTAAGACATCTACCCTATGCCACTGTGAGGCACTACACATCCTGCTCACTCTTAGTACTAAAAAACTTCACATCGTGTGTGTCTACAATCCCCCCTTCAAATGGACTAGTAGTGCTAGATGACTTATTGAAACAAACCTCATGCCTTGTCGGAAGGAATGAGGTCCTTATACTTTGGGACCTAAACATAAATTGGCTGGGCAGTAACCAAACAACATTAGTGACCAAGTTGCAGAGTTATTACCTACACCAGCTTATTGATGAACCTACCAGAAATATCCGTCGCTCCAACATGCTACTAGACTGGATAATGACCAATTGCCCTGAAAATGTAATTACCTCTGGAGTACTGCCAGATGCCATCACTGATCACTCCCCAACATACTGTATATGGGGAAAAGATAGGCCTACCCAGACTGGACCTCGCTTCATCACCTTCCGCAATTATGCAAACTTTGACCCTCAGTCTTTCCTGAACGACATTGCTTCTACTGATTGGTCCCCCCTTCTCTTATCTAATGATGCTCAGGCTGCCCTGGACCTGTTCTTAAAACACTTCCTGGAACTTCAGGACAAGCACTGCAAACTCGTAACCCACAGGGTAAAAAATAGACAAACCTGATGGCTAAAAGTTCACCTACTAGCTAAACTTAAGTTAAGGGACAAAAGCTGGCTCCGCTATAAAAACTCAAGGCTAGCCTCTGACCTCAACAACTACAGGGCTCTGTGAAATGCCTACAAAAAGGACATCAAAAAAGGCCAAGAGCGCATACTGCAAAGATCTACTAACCAACTCCTATGGTGACCCCAGAAAATTTTGGTCACATATTAAATTCTTTCTTGGTTCTAATCTAGCATCCACCCCTAATGACATGTCTCTTGACAGGGTACACTGTAATAATCCCAGAACCATTGCAAACTTCTTTAACCATAAATTCTCAGACTTAACCAACTACACCTCCTCTTTCCCTGCCCAATCAAGTATATCCACCCGACCTATTACAAACGGTCCTCAATTCTTTTTCAAGGCAATCACAAAATGTGAAGTGCTCAGATTGCTAAAAAATTTATTGGACTGCATAGCAGCTGGCTCAGACAATCTAGAGCCCAGGCTTCTTAAGATTGCAGCCCCTTTCATTGCTTCTCCCCTAGCCAGGATCTTCACGCTCTCCCTGTGCCAGGGCCACATCCTGGACATATGGAAAACAGCTAGAATTACTCCAGTCTTTAAAAAAGGAGATCTAAAGACCCCTCCAACTATAGGCCCATTGCTATCCTATCTGTCCTGAATAAAATTCTTGAGAAGCTTGTAGCTGCCCAGACAATTGACTTCTTACAGAAGCATGATCTGCTCACCGATGCCCAGCATGGTTTTCGCAAAGGTCATAGCACCACTACTGCCCTCCTCAAATTCACATCAGATACTCAAGTAGCTATGGACTCCAGCCTCCTCACTAGTGCAGTTTTTATTGACATGACTGAGGCATTCTACTTAGTTGATCACTCCATCCTTCTAACCACCCTGGGATCACTAGGTTTCTCAACCAACGTTGTTAGATGGTTTGGAAACTACCTAGCTGATAGGTCTCAAGTTGTGAAATACAAGTCTACCCTCTCAGACAAAACCATCATAAATATTGGAGTACAGCAAGACTCCATCCTTGGGCCCTTACTTTGCTCTCTTCTTATAAATGACATCTCCACTGACCTCCACAGGACAGCCTCCCTACTATATGCTGATGATATTGTGCTGTATGCTAGTGCTAATAGCATTGACGACATTAACAGATGACTTTCTCTTGATTTCCAGCTAATACAAAAGTGGCTACTTACTCACAAACTTGTGTTAAACGAGTCTAAAACCCAAGCAATGCTCTTTGGATCAACAACGAAGCTAAAGCATGCCCATTCTCAATTCAAAGTCACCTCCTTAAACGGGTCAGTAGCTGGGGTTGTATCCTCTTTTAAATATCTGGGTATTACCCTCAATCCAACACTAAATTTTGACTTACACATCAATCTAACTTGCAAACAGGTACATGTCAAACTAGGAATAGCCTACCAAACCAGCTATATGTTCACTCCCTCGGCTAGGCTTGCCATTGCCTGTGGCATTCTCCTACCATCACTTACCTATGGGGCTGCAACATATGTTTCTGCATGCAAATCAACTCTAAGGAAATGGGATGTTACATATAACAACATCTGTCACTCTGCCTCCTCCTCACACCGGCTGAAACACCACTGCCTCCTCTATACTGACCTGGGATGGCTTCTTCTTGCTGAACTAAGGCTACATGCTTACAGCTCTGTCATTGACAACATGGTTCATCTACAAATCCCTAAATCCCTAGCAGGCCTTTTCCAAAACCAGACTCCGTGCTATGGATTGAGTTCCATGGTCCAGGCCCCTGTTTTCATCCCTAGACACTGCACCACTAAAGGTGCTGATGCTTTCGCCTGCCATGCCCCCAAAAACTGGAACTCCCTCCCACTAACCCTGAGACAATCAACATCCCATGCGTCGATTTAAAAGGTCTACGTACTTATCTTGAAACTTCTCACACATGCTCCTGTTTCAAGCCTCCCTAGCCATTATCACCTCAGTCCTACCTCTTCTTTCTTATCTGTCCCCTACAATGCTAAGCACTTCTCCTTTACTTCCCCTTTGCACTTCTCCTCTACCTCCCCTTCCTAATCACCTACTTCTATCACCTACTAATATCCCTCCCATAACTTAACTTTTCAATCCCTTATTAGTATTGATAATGTCATTATTTCATGTTTCTCTCTAAGCAACGGTGTGGAATTTTTGGTTTTGTACTGCTCCATATTTTTCTGCACTGTTACCTAAACATTCTTGTTTTTAGCTAATTTCCTTGCAAGCTACTTGTAAACTGTTGTAATGATTTTGTTGTTGTACTTGTTTTTGGAATGTATTCCTGTGTTTGTTGTTTTGTATCCTCCCGGGTCGTGCCTGAAAATAGTCATGACTATGGCTAGCGCACCTACCCGTAAACAAAAACTAAATAAAATAAATGAATAAATGGGCATACCAGTATACTGTAGTATGCACCAGGGAGGAGGAAGTGGAAGTCTTAAAGGAGAATAAGGCAGCGGGACCAGATGGGATTCATCCAAGGGTCCTAAATAAACAGAGCACTGTAATGGATGCCCCTCTGGCAGTGTCTTCTAGCACCTTAGTGGAGATTAGGAAAGTTCCAGAAGACAGGAATAGGGCTGATAGGTCACTTTGCATGAATGTGACAGTAGGCAGGCTGCTAGCAATTACAGGCCAGTCAGTCTCTCATCAGTGGTGGGGATGTTAATGGAGACACTACTGAAGGAGAGACCCATGGAGTACCTGGAGGCAAAAGGGCTGCAGACCCACCGGCAGCACAATTTCACAGTGGGGAGTTCATGTCAAACTAATATAGATTTCTTTGACTTGGTTTCCAGGGAGGTGGATCAAGGGAGATCAGTGGAGATGGATTATATGGACTTCAGTAAGACGTTGAACTCTGTGCCACACAGGAGACTAGTTAAGAAACTAAGCTTTAATAGAAAAATACAAGTCCCTACAAAATTATCACATCACCAGGAGGCAGCTACTCCTCAGGGCTTCACCTAACAGGCTTTGTCAGGAGGTGGGGACTTACGGGTAAATTATCCTTTTTATACTGTCTTACTATTGCATCATCATTTAAAGACACAAATCAGCATTCACATGGATTATTTCTACATCATACCCATCTGTGCACAAAAAAGAATACAACATCAAAAACATCCTAAATGGGTCAAAAAAACTAATTTGTTGCAGGAATACTGTGTCCCAATTATTGCTAAATTATTTATGCTTCTCCTTGTCCCCATCAAACTCTCTTCATCATCCTCCCAGGATCTCTGTCTCTACCTCCCATTGACCTGAACCTTCTCCACTCCCCCCCCCAGCCTGGCATCTCCCCCGGGTCTAATCCCTCTGAGGAAGGGCCACCCCCACCCAGGGCGCCTTTTCTGCAGTATTGAGCTCTGGGCTGGGGAGGGTGGGGCACAGCAGAGAGGCAAGCCTGACTGGGAGCATGAACAGCGAGTGGGAGGTGCCTTCACCTATCAGTTGGAGGAGGGAATTTTGCATGAGTTCCTCCCCTTGGCACAGCGTGCAATGGATGTGTGCACAGGTCCACCCACTGACAACCTGCCGTCACCAGTCCCCTGCTATGTGCCCCCACTATGGAGGGTGTCCCCCAGCCTCAGCTAGGTGATGTTACTGAGTGCTGGTCTCCCTGGGTCTCACCTCAGGAGAAGAGAATAGTCCTCCAGATGCTCGATCTTCTCCTCCACTGCTGACCCCCCGGTGGCCCTGGCTTGCTCCCAAACCCAGGTCACCAGCGTGGTGCAAGGTGTGGCATCCAGCGCTTCAACACTCAGCACCACTGGGCCAGCATTCATTTTTATTATTAGCTACTCCTTATGTCAACTCTCTTGCTGAAAATCCTGTGAATACCCAAACATCATTTTTATGAGAAAGAAATGCCCTGGGGATCCACATGAATTTATTCAGGAACAACAGTTAATAAATCCCAAAATTGCAAGTCATGGAGTACAGAGGACCTGGCATGAGAGAAAAAAATATAAAAATAAATGAAAAGAATATTCATATCATACAATGCAACTCAACTCCTAAAATCAGGTATCAGATTTGACAATACACTGGATAGTGTGTGTTTGTGTGTGTGTGTGGTGTGGGAAGGGCACTCAAAAGAAAAGGCAATAGTTTACACTGAAAAGTCATAAGTAACACTCAGTACCGTAGTACCCAAAAACATTCTATGATTAACCTCTCAACTGATAATACCATTTTTGGGTTTGCATGAAAAAATTGTAATAATTAATTATCTATCCAATAAGAATGGTATATGATCCCAGAACTCATTCAGTCTATATAGGTTAATTGTCTGGAGTTTAAAAATCCACAAGCTTTCCCTTCTTAGTAGTAAATTTGTCCTGCTCCCCCCCCAACCCGTAGTTTTACCATTTCTAATCCCAAGAATGTGAGACATGCTGGATCACTACTGTGTAACTCATAGAAATGCCTCCCAACTGGAGTGTCCAGTCTCTTGCTGACTGTTGATTTCATATCTTCTCGTAGTCTTTCTGTTGCCATCCTATCAATTCTCCCTATGTAACAAAGGTTACATGAGCACCACAAAGTATGCACCACAAATTTAGTAGTGCATGTAATACAGTCCCTAATCTGAATTGCTCTTTCACTGATTGGATAATCAAAAACTTTTGTTTGAACTGTGTGCTGACACAGATTGCAGTTGTAGCATTTATAGAAACCATTAGGCCTTTTTCCATAGCCAGCATGACTCCCCCCCCCCCAATTATTTCTGGTGAATTGGCTTTTAACCAGAATGTCTCGTAAACTGGAACCCTTTTAAAGATCATCCTAAGAGTGGGCCAAATCAATTCTACTAACCTCATTAATAACAAAATAGTGCAGTTTTTCCATACAATTTTTCCCAGTTGCTCTGCCAGAAAGTTGCATTCAGTTAAGAACATTGAAGGCACAGTCTGACTTTCAGTCCCTTTAGCAGACTTCTAGATTTTAGCAGGTCCTGTCTGTTTTTGTCTTAAACTTCTGTAATAGCTCTATCCAGTAACTCACCACCATAACCTCTAGTAAAAAATAATTTCTTAAGTTCTTCAGCTTGTTCTTCAAAGTCACAACCTTTTGTGCAGTTTCTTTTAGTACATAGGAACTGGCTGTATGGAACTGATTTCCGTAATGCAGCATGATGAGGACTGTCAAACCTCAACACTGAGTTGTAGATGTTGTTTTCTGTACCCTTTTGCTATAACTTTCCTTTGTTCAGCATTCCCTATAAGCAGGGCCACTGGAAAATTGCGGAAAATTTTACTCAAAAATGCGGGGATTTTCTTGCAAAAATTGCAGGAAAATTGCGGGGGTTCACTATACATCCCCACTGCCCCCTAATAAATATTTTATTGTTTGCTGCAGCATGTATTGATCACATAAATTGTTAGATAAATGTATTGCCACTTGTAAATGCTTTTAATATGAAGAAAGATGTGTGTTTTTGAAATGCACTGTAAACTAATCATTATGTAGCATATCTTCTAAAAATCAAGACATCTAAGTCATGCAGTGCTAACTAGATTTTATTCAGTAATTTACAGTTAGTCTGTACTGGATACATCCTGAAACAACATATTTTGCCAGTTTCTAGAAGTTAAATAATGAAGCCTGTTTAAACTACTTGCTTTGGTGCAAGAAAAAACTACATGGATAACCAAGGCCCCTAATAAAGGTCTAGTAAGAAAAATGTTTATTTTGTTAAAATGATTACTGTTCTTAATCAGCACTGTAAGTACATTTTAAAATCACATGATAAAAGTATTAAATCATACCAATAGCTTTTCATTACATCATACAATAGTTTTTAATACATTGTACTTTTGTTCTACTCGGTTTGCAGTGATTTTACTTGGGTTGCAATTATTTTGTCTATTTGAAGGTAACTGTTTAACTATACTTAAACTGTTCAGCATGTTTTCAGAAATGTTTGCTTTTTGTAGGCTTTGTATGTGAGTATACAGTTGTGGCAGACTGACTTGTAAGGAATCACTGTCACCAACCCCCTCAGAAGCACATTCAAGTTTATAATCGGCAGGACCATCCAAACTCTTGACACATTTGAATCAAAATCCTTTCAGATTGAAAGTATTTATACAAGGAAAATCTACCCTACCATTCAAAAACAAGCATTGTGGTCAAGGCTTCATTTAGGTGAATGGGGCACTTTGCACCTCTTCTCAAAACTATTGTTTCAGTCTCTGTGTCAGCAAAAAGTTCTCTGATAGTCTGCTTTAACACAGATTTTAAGTGTTCAAGTCTACATATGCATGACCAGAGGATTCTGAAACCAAAGCAGGGAAGTGAATCACATGAAAGCAGAGTCACATTTGACCCCTTCTCACCTCACACTGTACTGTTTTGGTCAAATCCAAGTCTGTGTACCATATCTGAGTAGATTTCCTTGAGAATTTAAATATTTTTATACAATTTCAGTCAAAAATTCCATAAATGTAAGAAATTGCAAGAAATTGCGGATTTTATGTGTAGAAGGGTGAAAATTGCGGAAAAATTGCACCCCAATTTTCCAGTGGCCCTGCCTATAAGGCTAATAGCTAGAAAATTAACTTTTTTGTCTATAGTAGCAGTGAATTTCTAATTTAAATTAATATTCAACCATCTCACAAATTCCCATGCCTTTTCCTGCTCCTCATCCCACACACATGTACAATCATCTATAAACCAAAACCAACACCTAGAGGCCCCCAGTCAAGTCATCCCTTATGGCACAAATGAGTTTCTGGTAATTAGTTAAGAAACTAAGCAGTCTGGGGGTGGGGAAGAAAGTGACAATCTGCATTTCAAACTGATTAATGGGCTGGCGGTAAAAGGTGGTGGTAAATGGTAGCCACTCAAGCAATTGGATGGTGACTAGTAAGGTCCCAGAGTGTTTTGTGCTGGGAGCAGTCCTCTTCAATGTCTTCATAAGTGACATTGTGGAGGAGCTCAAGGGAAAGGTGCGTCTCTTTGAAGATGATAGAAAAACCTACAGCAGGGTTGACACTCCGAAAGGAGTGGATAGAATGCAAAGAGATCTAAGGAAACTTGAGGAATGGTGTGGGCTTTCAGCTAGGTTTCAGTGTTAAAAAGTGCAAGGTTATGCACTTAGGGCTACAGAATGCAGGGGCTGTGTATAAGATGGGGGAGTGGAGCTTACAGTCACCAAACAAGAAAGAGACCTAGGAGTCATCATATCTGATGGCCTCAAGGTAGCTGGACATTCAGACTAAGCAGTGGGAGAGGCTATCAGGATGCTGGAGTGCACTGGGTGAGGAATTTCTAGCAAGGGGAGGGAGATAAGGCTGATATAACACTCACTGGTGAGGTCCCACCTGGAGTACTGTGTCCAGTTCTGGAGGCTGCACCTTTGTATGGACATTGAAAGGGTAGAGGTGGTCCAGAGGAAGTCAACCAAAATGGTGATTGGGTTGCACAAGAAGCCATGCAAGGAAAGGCTGCAGAACCCAATGTGTACTCCTGGAGGAGAGGAGAATGAGAGGGGACATGACTGAAATCTGCAAGTACCTCACAGGAGTGAACAAGGTGCAAATGGAGGATCTATTTTTTCAGCAAAAGGAAGGCACTAGAACAAGGGGGCATGCAATAAAGCTAAGGGGGGAAGTTTAGGAGACATGTGTGGAAATACTACTTCACAGAAAGGGTGGTAGATGACTGGAACAGCCTGCCAGAAGAAGTAGTGGGGCAGTTAATGGGGAGCTTCATGCATGTATGGGATAGGCACATGGGTATATTAGGTAAAGGAACAGGGGGAGATAGTAACACCTACGACCAGGTAGGGTCAGTGATGATGCTATTGGCAAGGACAAGCAGCAGACGGCATAGGCCTAAAGGTCTTTTCCTGCTGACAAAATCGAGGTTTCTGTGTTTCTATCTACATGGTTTTCTCATACATTTGTATGCAATATTTTTATGAATTTTCAGGATTGAATGATATGGGGGACTAATAGGTTTGTATCCAGTCATGAAGAATTGAACTGAAAAACAAGGACAACTGCCAGCCCAATGGTACAGTGGCATGGTGTCCACCTGCGATGCCAATGCCTCTGGTTTGGGAAAGGGAATCGGAAGGCTGGCCAGGGAAAGGAGGATAGAGTGTCTGAGAGACAGCTCTCCTCCTCTGGGGGAGGGTGGGATAAGTGCCTGGCATATTATCATCCCCAAGTGGAGGCTGGGGGATTGATTAGCTGCTAGGTGCCATTGAGATGGGGGGGAATGCCAACATCATGCTATGATGCCATTGCATGTCGTATCCCCCCAGGGATACAGCAGTAAAAATCGTTGCTACTGCCATCAATGAAGCCCTGATTCACCAGCCTCATGCTGCCTGCTGCACATCCTGACCAGTGATGCAGCCACAATAGTCTGTCAGTTTAGTGGGCTCCACAGTCTCACCTTGGGGGCTAGCCAAGGGGCTAACCCAATGGTTTGCTGCCACCGGGATCCCCAATATGTTCTGCGGAGCTGCCTTGTCCGACAGACAATTCCAGAGGGGGAAGTCTGGATCAATCAGCATATCAGGTGAGAGCTGGGAGTGGGCAGTGGTCTAGGAGGGTCGAGGGCTGGGCCTCAGGACAAATGGCAACACAAAAAAAAGAAGAGAAACATATTTATCAAAAAATGTCTGGACAGAAAAACTATTATCTGAACCAAACAGCTCCCAAAAGGGAATCTCACAACCCCAACACTTGGCATATGCAATGCAGCTAAGTTGTTGGTTGGTAACAGGGTCCATGAGAGAACCTAGGGATGTCACTACCACAGCTGCCAGAGGGAAGACAGGGTTTCAGACACAGGAATTCAGGTAGGGAAAGCATGATACTGCCATCATCTAGTCCATCACCAACACAACAACTGTCCTTGTGTTAGGACTAAAGTGACCGCCACTTTAATTTTTCTATGATTTAAATGTGTGTTTCCTCTTCAGATGCTAATGATGAGAAGCAGACCACAACAAGCAACAGTGGACAAGTACCAGGATTCAAAACCATGGTGCTCTGTGACTAAATGCAAACATGAGAAGAAAAAACCACCAAGCTCCCTGTGGCAAGGACGCAAGGCACACAAACAGTAATTCTTATTCTTAACGTTTATTAAGAAACACCATTGTGCGAATAACAAATTACCTCATAGCCAGAAATTAGGACGTACATCACACCAGCTTTAACTGGTGACATGTGACACTAATGTTTCACTCGAGCACCCCCAAACTTCATCAGTGATGAGAAGCACTCACTGGGGTCCCAATTTTCCCCAGACATCTAATTCCCATGTCCCAGCCTGCAGTCTATATGAGGCCAAGTAGAGAAGGCCAGGTTGCTGACTGCCAGTCTACCTTGGAAGACACTTAGAACATTTTTCCCACTTTATGCTACTGCACCTATTGCCCATTGAGGGAATCTGCCCCAACAACAGTACTACTCACCCATCCGTTGTAGCCCGCCTGCTGTCACTGACTGTAAGAGTTACTGGAGAGATCACTTTTACAGCCACTGGAAAGGGAGACATGGTTTCTAACCAAGTCTGAGGGCTGGGGCCACCTCATCAATTAGCACTGGACCCAGACCATAGAGGACATCTAACTTCTTTTTATAAGATCAATTTACTGGTCCTAGGACACCAGTATGATTTCTTTCTTCTTTTTTTTTTTGCTCACCCCAGGCCCCCAGTCTCACCACTCCTTCGAGCCTGCATAGCTCCCTGTGCCCGTCATCTCACCTCTGCTGCCTCCCCTCCATTGGTCATGGTCCTGCGAGTCCCCGCACCCCAGGAATACAGCACTAACCCTACCAGAAGGGGTTCCCCTCAGGAGGGGAAGGGAGGAGAATGCAGGAATACAGTGCCCCCGGGGTGGGTCCACATGGAAGATGGAGGAGGAGATACGGTCCAGGGACTGGCATGGTGGGAATGAGAGTGGCCGTCATCCAGCTAGGCTGGGATCATTTTCTCGTTTACTCCCCTGACAGCATGACGTGCCACCAGATTTCAAGGCCATAGCCAACGTCTGTCATGCTCCCTCAGCTGTAGAGCCCGGCGTAATGCTGTGCCTCTGGCCTCCGCCAGGGGCCAGCAAATGCCACGGGTCAAATCCTCCCTCCCTCCCTGGAGAAGGCAAGCAGCCATGGGACACTCGAGCCTTCTCAACCCGGCTGGCCATCTGACTCCCTGGTCCGTTTCTGAACCTGCTCCCAGGTTCATTCCTGAATCCGGGTCATCGGCATCACAAGTGAAAGATACCAGTATGATTTCAATACTAAAACTGCCTAGGTGGCAGAACTTGCTTTCATACATGCTTTTTGCCCTGCCCACTCTCCTTGGCCTGCAATTAAATGCTGCTGAACCTGTCCTCCGATATGCATGGCATTTGGGAATTCATTTTCTGGCCATGCATACCCCTACCTAGCAAGGCTAGTTCTGATTTATGTCTTAGTGGGAGTGGGGAAAGTGGTAGCACCTCTCCTAATACTCCTCGTGGCCAAGGCCTCCCTGAACCATTTCCCATTTTGTGTACCTTACACTGTTTTGTTGCACATTTACTGCACACCCCATTCCATGACATGTATTCCCTGTACTGTATTATTTGCTTACTTAGTATTGTTTCACAATTTCATGTACTCAGATTCCTTGAGTTGTACCTGAGTATGTCCACATTTTACCATGTTTTCCCTTTTTCCTTGTACATTTGCCTTTTATTCTGTAGTCTGCTTTCCATGTTGCCTGGCTTGTACATTTTCTTTTGTATTCTCCTCCATTTGCCTCCCCTTCCCTAGGTTTCATACGGTTGCAACCATACAAAGCAGACATACTTTAAATCTACACTGGAGTCCGTCTCTGCCATGAACATTTTATTTTGAGTTTTCCCCCATTGCCCCTTCCAAGTAGGTTTCATGCTGCAGCTACATGGAGCAGACACAACTCTGCACCACAGTCTGACCCTGCCTTGTATATTTTATTTTGTATTCTTCCCCATTCCTCTCCTTCACTGGGTTGCAGCTTAAAATGAGCCCTAGCTGGTGTGCTTTTCCTGGAGGCCACCAATGTTTAATTAAATCAATTTTTCATCTTGATCCCTGGTCTAACACCTGCTGGTAAGCCCCCAGCCCTGTCAACGACCTTCTCAGGTACCTACTGGTTATCCACCCTTGCTCATGACCACAGTGTGGTGAAGGCTTACCCTGTTGGTTGTATGGTACCTGTAGGGGATTCCAGCATGTAATGGGATGACTACGGATTTCCTCTTCTAGCTTTTTCCCAGAGGTATCATTATGCAACAATGATGTGCACTCATACATGCCCGTGTCTGTCAAGGACCTCACCACTGTGTGGCATCTACACTGTGCTGTCACTTGATCTCTTCCAGGTGGCAGTCAAGCAGCTGGACAGCAGCTCCTGTACCCGCAAGGGAGGAGAAAAGTCAGTGTAATGCTCAATCCACCATCCCCCAGCCAGCCCCGTGAGCCTGGCTCAGTCATGAGTTTTATCCCTCCCACTGCAGTAATGAACTTGCTATGAGCATGTATTTTAACATATTGTTTTTAACTTATTGATCTCAGAACAGCAGCAGCCATGGAGCAGCAGACAAACATCTGGAAAACATTGTGTCAAAAAAAATTAACTTTACACTTTAAGGTGCAAAAATAGCTACTAAATACAGTGTTTTAAACACTTCTTTCAGCATTTGGGTTTCACACAGCAGGAGTCACATAGAGCAAACAAAATTCTGGAAAAGAAACCTAACACAAAATTATAAAAATCTGCACTTTAAACATGCACAGGGCTATCATTAATAACTGATTCGACACACTATGGCTGGGATTTTCAAGGGTCCTATGGATGTATGTGATGATTAAGCAATAAGGCATGACAAGATGTGTGTTATCATGTAATAATGTCACTCCTGGGATGGGTTGAAGCATGAGGCAAAGCCGAGTGCTTCCACCACCCCAGGAGTGACGTTATTACACGATAACACACACCTTGAAGTGCCTTATTGCAATTATACAATGGCTCGATGTTATACAAAACAAAAATAAAAATAACAATGTTTTTAGTAGATTTTTAGTGAGGCAGTATATCTTTGTTTCTGAAAAAAAAAATCCATAAACTCCATATAATCATCCAAAAAATCAACACAGTGATGTTATTGTGTAATATCATCACTGTCTCAGGCACACACTGACCAATCAGAGTCCAGAAAATTTTCTTGCCATTGTATAATGTGTGTTACACTGTCACTATATTATTTTTATTGATTGATTGATTAATTGATTTTTATTCAGATAAATCACAGCTGAATTCATACACATACAAAAGTCAGATTCCTGGCTGGGGGAATTTCCCTTGTAAATACTTGTCTGAAAGCATAATATTATGAAGACTAACTAATAAATACAATGTGGTTACCTCACTAGACTGGGTACATGCAATCAGAATTTGTTAAGAGTATATAACCGGTACAACAATTAGCTCTATCCACAGCCAAATACTAATATTAATTAGTATTTTCGTAAAATGCTACTTAACTATGAAGTTAAGAGGATGCTGTACCATCCTACTAGCCACAAATGGGAATTCATTATTGCTATTGGGCATATTTGCTAATCACGTTTCACAATTATACTGTACTTAGGGTCTAAATGATTGTTCTCCACTGACCATCTCCTGTACTGATCTACAGTCTACAAACTGGCATATGCAGATCATATCAAATAATTGTGGGTTAATTAATGTGACACCCATGCAGTGGTTCATGCTTCATGCAGCATGCAGTTATCTTATATCTCACTTCACCCTTTCCCATGGGCATGTAAGGGGAGGGTGCAAGAGAACTAATCATTGGGCCTCAGTTCTGTGGATAACCAGGATTGGCATCCTCTCATATTGCACTCCTATCTTTCACTGACCCTGTACTCATCCCAGATCTAGTTGACTGCCATCCCCTTTTCCATCGCTCTCCATTGTCCCAAGCCAGGGCTTCCAAGATCTGTCAGAGATCATCTTGTTGCCTCTCAGTAGGTGATCAGGTTGCTTTGGTTCAATCTGACTCTGGTCTCAACTATGTTCTCTGTTATTTTATTCTCAATTATTATTTATTAAATTTACTCTTTTATTTCAAAGGTTTATTTTAGGAAAGACATACTGAGCTGGTAACAGCTCTTTTTGAGATGCATCCTAGGGGAAGGGGAAGGGAGACTAGACAATACAATAAGGTACAAAAGTTCAAAGAATTAACAGTTGTGAATCATAGAATCATAGACTCATAAAAATCTGACTGCAGAAAAGGACCTCTCTGGCCCACTGAGTCTGCCCCTTACCCCCCCCCCACACTCATCACCTTTGTCAAGGGACCTTCCCTTCCCCTCCACTGGTCAACACCTTATGTCTGTCCCATGCCCTCCTGAATCCTTCTACCATTTTGGCCCCCAGCACCTTCTCAGGTAGTTTGTTCCAAGACTCCACCACCATCTCCATGAAGTAACATCCCCTCACATAGCCCTTAAATTGTCCTCCTAATCTTAAATTATGACCTGTAGTTTTAGCACCAACTTTCCTTGTAAATATGCCTCCCTCCCTCACCTAATTAATCCCCTTCATGTACTTAAATGTTTCTATCATGCCCCCCTCTCCCTTCTAGTCTCCAAGGAGTACAGATACAATTCATTCCACATCTCCTCATATGGCTTCCTACGCATACTGTGCACCATCTTGGTTGCCCTTCTCTGAACCCTTTCAATCCCATCTATGTCCTTTCATAGGTGAGGTCACCAGAACTGGACCCCATAATCCAGGTGTGGTCTCGCCATGGTTTTATAAAGAGGCATCAGCACCTTCCTCCTTCTGCTTGTTATGCCCCTCCCTATGCACACCAGCATTCTATTTGCCTTGCCCACTGCCTGCTGTATTGGTTACCCACTTTGAGATTGTTTGATATTATAGTCCCCAGATCCCTCTCCTGCTCAGCTGGCTTAATTACCCACCGTCCAGTGTGTAAGTAGCTTGTGAGTTTTTACAGCCCATGTGCATTACTGTGCACTTTTTGGCATTGAATTTCAACTGCCAAGTTTCTGAGCACTCTTCCAGAATCTTCAGGTCCTCCCTCATGGTTTTACCCCCCCCCCCGGGTGTCCAACCAATTGTAGAGCTTCGAATCATCTGCAAATAGGCACACCTTCCCCTCCAGCCCTTCTGTTATATCACTGCTATAGATATTATAAAGGAGGGGTCTCAATACAGGCCCCTGGGGCACCCCACTCATCACTCCCTTCTCCCTTGAATGTACCCCATAAACCATCATCTTCTGGTTTCTGTCCTTCAACCTGTTTTCCACCCCACCTAGTGTTTTACAGTCCCACCCTTAAGTTTTCCAGCTTATTTACCAGCCTTCTGTGAGGGACAGTGTTGAAGGCCTTTCCGAAGTTCAAATAGGCCATGGCCACTGCCCCTCCCTTCTTGATCACCTTTGTCACCCAGTCGAAAAACACTATTAGGTTCATCTGGCATGACCTCCCTTGTGTGAAGCCATGCTGCCTGTCATTCACTGGCCACAAGGTAGTTTAGCACCCTGTCCTTTATTAGTATCTCCATTACCTTACCGACCGCCAAAGTGAGGCTGACCAGGTGATAATTCTCTGCCTCCTCCTTGCTGCCCCACTTATGCAGTGGCACCACATCAGCTTTTTTCCAGCCCCTTGGCACCTGCCCTGTATCCAGGGACAAATTAAACAACCTCGTCAGAGGTGCTGCCAGTTCCTCCCTTATTTCCCGGAGTACCTTAGGATGCAAGCCATCCAGCCCCGTTGCCTTTTCCACCTTCAACCTTCCTAGTTCCTCTTTTACCCTGTTTTCACTGAACAGGCTAGGATCCTTCTTACGTTTTCCCTTCCCCTCCCTCTTAACTCTGGTCCCCTTCCCTTCCCCTCCACTGTGAAAACTAAGCAGAGGTAGCTATTGAGCACTTCTGCCTTCTCAAAGTTCCCCCTTCATTTGAACTCCATCCTCCCCCTCACCTGTACTATCCCCTGTCTCTCCTTCTCTTCTCTCCCATATACCTAAAAAACATTTTATCCCTCCATTTGGCCTGCTTAGCAATTCTATCTTCTGTGTCAGCTTTAGCCCTCCTAATCTTTTGCCCTGCCACCCTCAGCTTCTCCCTGTCCTCCTTTCCCTGGGTCTTTTTATAAGTTCTGAATGCCCTTTTTCTTTCCCTAATTGCCCCTAATACCTCCCTGGTAAACCAGAGTGACCACCTTCTTTTTTGTTCTTTCTTACTCTCTTAATGCAGAGCTCAGTGGCTTTCAGTATCCCCCTTTAATAGATTCCCATAATTCCTCTGTGTCTCCTATTTTCCCCTTTCCCTCCATTTCTTCCCTGAATATCTCCCTCATTCTTGTAAAGTCCAGCTGCCTGAAGTCCATAACTTTTGTGCTGGTCTGATTTGTGTCACTCCCTGTCCTGACCCTGAATCTCACTGTATTGTGATTGCTTGTACCTAGGCTGTCTCCCACCACAACATCTTCCACACTTTCCCCATTGGTAAGAACCATGTCCAGTATGTTATCCCCCCAGTGGGATAGTGTGCAGAAACAAAAATAGAAATATGGTGCATGGTTAAGTACAGTAAGCACATTTATAAACAAATATTTGGTGCACATAAAATTGTGCAGCAAGAATCCTATGCGAAAGTGAAAATTGCAAGTGACCAAAAATACCTTAAATTAGAGAAGAATGGCAAAGGAGAATTGGCTTTGCAAAATGAGGCTTAAGCAGGCGGTGCTGGAAGGTGGTGGTGGTACCTTAAGAGCAGGGGTCAGCTGCCATTCCAGAAGTGAGTTGTGATGTCACAAAGGAAAGACATAAGGGAGATGGGGAGGAGGCAGAGCAAATGGACGGGGGCACAGAGAACCGCCTAGGGAAATGATGGAAGAAGGCTGCCTGGCAGGCAGTAGATTTACTGGAGAGGGAGGGAAAGAGAATTAGAGTTTGTATTGTAGAGTGAGTACAAGGAGGTAGTGGGAGTGAGAAGAGAGTGGTTAGGTACTGTACAGTAAGGAGGAAGGGAGCCAAACTTAAATTTGGATATGAAGACGGCACAGTGAGCATCTTGTTTGGCATTAAGGGAGGGGAGGAAGAGGAAGGAATGAACGGAGCAATGGTGGGTGCAAGGAAGACACTCCAGGGTAAAATGGCAGAAGGAGTGAAAAAGGGGGTCCAGTATGGCAAGGATAGGCTTGGGGTGGTGCAGTAAATAATGTTGCTGTATTTGAAGATGGGGAGGATCATCTTCGAGATGATTTCACGGAAGGCAGGAAGTGGGATACTTGCTTTTATCTTGCATAGCGCACTGAGGAGTGGAGCTTCTGGTGGAGGGCACTGACATTTGCTGAGAAATTGAGATGGTAATCCAGCCAGACCCCGAGGTATTTAAAGGAGGAGACATCCTCAATCATAGTGCCCTCATTGTTAAGGAATGAGGAAAAAGCAGCGTGCCTGGCGAGCAACTGCCTGGAGCCAAAGGTCATGGAGGCTGTTTTCGTAGCATTGATGGACAGCTGGTTTGCCTGGAGCCAGTGCTAGATATTGTTATAGTCCAGTTTGAGCTGAGCAGTAAGGTTAGAGACAGAGGTGCCCAAAGGCAAAGAACATCATATCATCTGTGTACATGTGGATAGATGTAGAAGAACAGGCATCAGTGGGTCTAATCTTGATCCTTTGTGAAGAAGGAGACAACACTGGCCACTTTCAAGTCTTCTGGAACCACACATGCCTGAAAAGATTCCTGAAGCTTTACAGCAAGTGGCCTTGCCTATTTTTTTCTTAGTTCCACAATGATTCTAATGTGCATTCTTTCTGCTACTTGGGACCTATCCAGCTTGTTCATTGTCAAGTAGCTACCAGTGTAAAAGTGATCTCTGCAGACTACATTATAGTCTTTATTGAGGCCGTAGTCCCTCCCATTTAGCATCCTTCACCCCTTTGTAAACATTAAAATGAAGTATTTATTCAGCATCTCAGTCGTTGCCCCTGGCTCACAGCTTCCCCACCTTCCCCTATTTTCAGGGGCCAAATTCCTTCCTTCATCTTCCTCCTTCCATTTATGTATTGGAAAATAGCTTTGGTGCTGTCTGCTGCTCATGCTGCAATCATGGCTTCTAACTCCTCATTGCTTTCTCCATTCAAAGTTAACAGTCTCTCAGTGCTGCTCTGTATTGTCCTCTAGCCAGGATGCAAACTGTATTTTTTCAGCCTTTACACGCCATCTTTAAGAAACTTTTTAAAATCATTAATGCTATAAAATGAAGGAGTTAAAAGCTCCGCTGGATGGTTTTATCACTATATATACTGTATCTACTATGTGTGTGTGTGTCTCTCTCTCTCTCTCTCTCTCTTTATATATATATATATATATATATATATATATATATACATATAAAAAAAAGTATTTGGTGAAATATACCATAAGGGCCCTGATCCACGAATGCACCCTGAATATTTGTGAATGGCATCTATTTGGGGTAGGTTTCTCTGCTTGCATGCATTCACAACCCCTGGGCCCCAACAGCCATGTATGGAATGCTGTACAGATGAGTGCAGGATGGGTTAGTAGAAGGTACTGTGCTGGACCTCCAGCATTCACTCAGATGGCCAGGACAGCTTCTACGTGGATCCTTGTCTCAGCACAGAGAAAACACTGCTGAGATATGACAGCCCTGAAAGGACTATCATATCCCCATTGGCAATAATATGAATATTAATTCTGCACTGGCCTATGTCAATACAGAATCCAGGCCTCAGTAGAGGCTCCAAGGGCTGGGGTCAGGTGGTGTGACTGCTGATTGTACCCTTAGAAAGCCATGTTGCTAGGCAGAAGGGTGTGTAACTGCTACTGTGGCTCCTCAGGCTACATAGCCTCTGCCCTCTCTGCTGCATGGAGATATTTGTCAGAATTGAGTACATGCCCACCATTGTGCCCGCCCCAACCTAGTTGCGTGCATAGAAGTGCTAGAAGCATAGGATCAGGTGCAGTAGGGACACACAACAAAAGGCTGTGGATGTGCAAAGGCTACTGCATGTGCAGAGCATGACCTCTGCACTCCACAAACCCATCCAAGCAACCCTCCATGAGTACAAATCACTTCATGGATTTTAGAAATGAGTGTGATTGGAGGGATAATGTGCTGGATAGACATTAATTCTGCTTTCATGGTAGTGGTATTTTTTCTCGAATTCTTTTGCTTTGTATTAATTGGTTGCACAATTTGGGTTTTTATTTGGGAATTATGCAACATTTCTGTATCAGGTGGTTTAACTACTCCAGATGCAAATGTAACAGTTTCACTGACTCTTTTGATATAAAGACCGACTAATTTTGAAATGACACGTTTACTGGTAAGAATATTTGCAGTGAGATTACATATTGCAGAAAACACAGATGAAGTGTTCAATAGAACAAAAAAATGCATACAAACTGTGATACTGTATACATATTGCCTGTACTTACAAGAGCAAAGTAACTGCACAGAGCATACTGATCAGTTGTAGTGGTACTCAGATAGTGCTTTTGAGGATCCAACTATACTCCGTTGGATAGTGCTGTTATCTGACTAGTATCCAATCAAAGTCAGATTCCAGATCTAGAGTCTGATAGTTGGATCTGATGGTCAGATATATGGATCTGATAGTTGGATCCATCAGATACTGATAGTATCCACGGATACCTTGGATACCTACTGTGGATTCTAGTAAGTTAGATCTTTGGTCAAAAGACTATGCCATTCAAGGCTATCTGATATATGATCAAAGTGATGGTATCCAACCTGGGAGGATACTATTTGAGTAACACCAGTCAATTGTTATACAAAAAGTAATTCTTGATTTCAGTGGAATATTGTTAAGAGACTGACTTGATTCTCCATGTCTATGATTGGTAAATATACAAAAAACATAGTACAATTGCACTTGACCTGTAGCAGACCCTCAGGGTCAATCTGTTGTACTGTTTCCACCCTGATGTCCTTTTTGTCTTTCAAAATGTTAGCAATGTCAAATATCAAATTAATGAATACGTGTGGATATGATTCCCTTTTTATATTGCTTATTTTAAAAAATATGACCATTTCTAGAATAATAGATGTCTTGTGATATACTGTGGTTTATGGCTTAGTACCTCTTTATCTTTATAGGGTTATGGAGTTTACTAGCACTTATTAAGCATTTTAGCAGCACTATGTAGTGTACATATTTAGCAGGCATTTAATTAACATGTTAGGGCTGTTGTTATTAACACTGGCCTTAAAAACAGAAATCATTTAGTATGACACTGTGCCCCTTGTTTCAGCTCAACTGAGTGAAATGCTCGAACAGTCTGACAGACAGTGTCATTGTAAGACTCCTTAGTAAATCAGTATTTCTGCTGTTGTATTCTGTTTGGTACTTACACTTTAGTCTCATGTGCAATAAAAGCTTCTCAGCTTTTGGATTGATAAATAACTTTGGAATATTGTGCCTTTTTTTGAGGAGCCTGCTATTGAAGCAAGTGTGTTCTTTTCTTCTTTTAACTGTTGCTTGGGCTAACATCCCCAGGTATGCATAGGTTCCTTTCTCTTGGGCATGAGGAAAATTTGGGTGTGGCAACTGACTTGCCTGTCTTACCAGAACTTGATTGGCTCACTTCTGCTAATCGATGACTGTGCTAGATAATCCTTAATCATGTAATCTAGAAAAAGGTCTGAGTCTTCCTCCAAAATGTTGCAGTGGTGCCAGCATTTTGTCTTGGACTTACTATAGTATTATCCAAGTCTTCTTCCCTGTCATGCTGCCACTGGCACTGGTGCCATATGAAGTCAGCAGAAGAAAAAGAGGAGAAATATAATCAGGAGATTGTGTATGCACATTCTTGTTGGGTTCTTGTAACATTTTTGTAGCACCCAAATGAAGTGTCCCAATGGGCTACTACCCCTGCAAGCCTGACCAACGTTAAGGGGCATGGGTTCCTATTTCTGATTCTACATTGGTTCTTTCCCAAGGTAACATTTATTGAGCAGTGCCTCCACCCATTGTAATAGTGTGTCTGACAATAAACTGGTACAACCCCCTGGGATGCTGCACCCACCCATATTACCATAGCATCACCCCACACATGGATTAGCATTAACCAAAACCACCAAATTCCATTTTGCTGAATTAAAGACTATCTCTAATAATATACTCACAACACCTGATTTATAAAAAGAAACAAAAAAAACAGTTAACCAACAATTTATTTATAAGGGGTGTAGGGTTAGGAAAGGGTAAATGGATGCAAAGGTTAAACAACAGTTGCAAATTCTGGCATTGGCATCAAACAATCATTTTGCATTTCAAATTTCAGATATTCATTAATCTGGCCACCCACCAATCTTCTTATGGATTCAAAATAACCTTTCTAGTTACCTAGCTGCTTTAATCTTTAGACATTAAAATGCCCCCACTTTTACTCATCCCCAGTCCAGATAAGGATCTTGCAATCCTATCTCTGTGTACCCCGTACTAAATGTTGCAGACCTAATGCAGTTGCAGCTGGTTGGCCGGCATTGGTGCTCTTAAATTAAAGCAGAATCAGGCAGTCTATTAACAATCTACTAGACCCTATCCTTGGCTTAGATGCTTTGTTTATCCCTGAGATATGCCTGATGAGTCTTTTCCCAGTAGGTACCGCTAAGACTAAAAAGGCCCAAATGTCACTTATCTCAGCGGTTGCTAAACTGATGATCTTGAGGCATTGGGCTAGTGACAAACCTTCTTCTTTGATGGAGTGGTATAAAGAGTGCATTTTGGCACTGAAGTTAGAAAACACATTGCCTATCAACAGGCAGAGTGGAAATATATACATCACTTTGGAGTTCATTTGAAGCGCTCTTATTGGCGTGGAAACCTGACGATCAGAATGCCTCAGGGATGGCAAATTAGGGCCCGTAAATGTATGCAGCCTTGGGGAGGGTATAATTTGTGAATATGATATGTGAGTTAAATTGTAGTCTTCAATTATTACATCAATTGTTACCTTTAACTCTCCCTGTTAGCGATATTCTTGGTGATTTTTGTGAAAATAATAAAACTGTTTTAATTAAAAAAAAAAAATAAGCAGAATCAGCTTTTACTTTTATTCGAAACTCTTTGAACAATATGGCCAAACTGAACTCTGTAGATGGCAGACCAACTTTAATTCTGGTATTTCCTCTGTACTAAACAGAGGCTTAGAAATAACTATTTACAGTTCCTCCAAATGCAGAGCTGAGTCTGCTTACTCATGGTTTGGTAGTCAGCATTTGCAGATGCAGTAAGGATTCTTGAAGACAAGTATGAGGTAGTGATAATTTGGGTATAGCTTAAACCTTGGCTGAGTTGCATGGTAAAGACCTGCAGCAGGCCCCCTTTCCAAACTGCAGGCTCTTGCAGCTTGTTCAGGCTGGAACCTCTCTCAGATTTCTTCAGAGGGTGGTCCTCTTCTCAGGCTGAAGTCACATTCTAGAAGATACAAACCAGCAAAAGGACCAGAGCTGGCATGCCTCAGACCCCCACGTCTAGGCTTGACCCCTCAGGGAGAAGCGTAATGGCAGTGTCTAGCTGGCACACTACCAGACTGACTCCCAATGCTGATTTTAAGCACATCATCTTCTCTCTCTCTCTCTCTCTCTCTCTCTCTCACAGTTAGGCATATTCAGTTAGGCTCAACCACACTACTAGCATAGCAGCTGTGGCCCTTTTCATCAGACACAGTCTTAGACAAAAGTCTCTTTTCTCACTCCTGGAGATGTATACTGGACCTTAAGTCAAGATTCCCAACCAAGCAGGCACATTTTCAATTGCAGTAAATTCGCTTTTTTTTTCTCTCAAGCTTCTCACAAGCTAGATCACAGTCAAACAGTTCCTCTTGGCAAGCATTGCATTGCAGCTCCAATCATAACATTAAACTTCTTACAGGCAATTTCTGGTGAGCTCCTCATCTCGGGGAGATTCCCATTCCATTCCTGTAGATATGTACCATCAATGGACAAATCCTTAGACACAGGATCAGCCACGGTCATTCAATCAAACAAATGTCCACCCTATTCTGACATCAGGTTAATGCAGGGTGCAGAAAGAACTTGAGCACCTCTTGGACTAGTAGCTTCTTTAGCCCTCAAGAAGATATCCAACTCACTCAAATGTTAAAGTAGGCTTTTACTCACTCAGGATTATTCATACAGCTCTCTCACCACTGAGATTATCTTTTCTTACAGCGCTCTCACTGCTGAAGTGGCCACATTCATACAGCTCTCTCACAACTGCAGGCAGGCTTCTTGCAGCTCTATCACAGCTGAAGTCAAATCAGGATTCTTCAGAAGATCTTTCCAAATGTGGAAAGGCAAACACCAGCCCTGGAGACAAGTAACTGGCAACCCCCATGCTGGCCACTCCAAATCCTTGCAACCTCATTTCTCTAACAAGGGGCCAGAGCCCCCCAGTGGAGGAGCTCCTGCTGAACTGGACCCAGAACCAAAAGTCTATGAGATTTCGTGGCGCTTCTGAGAGCTCCTAATTGGCTGGATCAATTGTGTTGATGACAAATTAATATTCATCAGGCTCCCTCGATGCCTGATTGATTCTTTGACTAGGCGCCAAATATTGTCACTGCTCCTTCCTCCACAAAGCTTCTGCATAGTCCCATAAGTCCATGGCACAATTCCTGACTTCCAATTGGCTAACAGAGGGTCAAAGGCTGCAAGTATGGCTGATAGATAACACAGCCCCAAGGCAGTCCATAGAAACCTCAACTCTAAAGTTCTGGTGCAGCCAGTATAAATACTTCCATTTAATTCATGCCCCACAGTTCAAAAGCAGACCTTATATCCTGTTAAACACTGCAGAGTTTAATCATTTTATTTGAGTCCCAACGCCAGTCACTAGTGCTGAAATATGCAGTCCCCAGGCAAAAAGGAGGCTTACTCATTAATATTCAGTGTCTCATTAATATTCACGAGGTGGATCACTGCACTGATAGCGCTCCTTATTTAAAATATACAGAGGCTTGTCTTGCACCTCATTCAGATCTCCGGTCCCTGTTCTGCCATAACTGGGAACCAGAACCACCATAGGGCCTCTTGTTTTACTGCTACAGTGGTAAGAAAATGATTGCATGTTACCATGTATGTGTGGAATGCCGGCTCACGCACCCTTGCAGCCACAGCTTGGTGGTTCCACAAGCTTGCTCCTCCAGCCCGTTCTGGGCAAAAATCAATGCAGGGGCTGGACAGAGACTTAAGGGCATCACTGGATTCTAGCCAAGCGGCATTGCAGGACCAGTGAAGAATAGGGAGAACAAGGGCAAATAAGGTGAGCCACCACACGGGGGTTACATTTTTTTTGCTGCTCCATATTAAGTGTACTCAACAGTTTGTGTTTGAAATAGGCTATGCATCCGGGGGCAATAAGCCTGTCTTGATACGTGGGATCCTGTAGTATTGCAACTGCCAGACTGTGTGTCCAATCTAATGCTGTCAAAATTGTCTGCAAGTTGTGTTAGAAACATCTCTGCCAAGTTTTTAATAAATAGTGCATCATCCTGGTGCTGCTGCTACAATGACAATGCAAATGAACTAATGATGTCAACATCCCCCTCCCATCAGTGCTGTCATTCTTGTCTTTGTCACCTGTTCCACCATGGCTTCTACCACCATCTATCTGGAGATACAGTGTGCATGGCATTCAAGTATTCTCATCATGGGAATGACCATGCTAAGGGTTTGTGTTTCAGCACTGAAATCTGTAGTGGCCTATTCATTTGGCCACAAAAGTGGGACAAGCTTTCCCAAAACAGACTATTGCACCTGTGACATATATCCCCATGGGCCACATCACTGCATTCCATAGCCTGGAACACAGGTTTCTAGTCCATGAATCTCTTCAGCATACAAAAGATGGAGTTACACCACATGGGAACATCTTTAACTAAGCAATGCTGGGGAACATTGTGCTTCTGCTGGTAACAGCGAAGGAGCTCAGCACGTTTGAGGAAGCAACAGAAATATCTGGTGATATCGAATACAGTGTCAAGTGTGTCTTTTAACTGTGCGTGTTTGTCAAGCACATGACTAACTAACCACCAGCTTTAGTGCATGAGCAAAACAAGGTGCAGGGCAGGGGGGTCCCTATCATTCATTGCCTTCAGCATTTAACAGTCACTGTCTGTCGTGAAGATTCCCACCCTCATGTCATAAGGCTCTAGCCAGATGTCTAGCAGTGAACAGATGAGCTGCAGAATGTGTTCCCTACTGTGCTTTCCCTTCATGACTGACACATTCAGTAATGCACTTCCTCTGTTGGTGTGCCTCTGTTAAGTCTGACTCCTAAACGAGCTGGTGCTAGCAGAGATGGAGCTGGAATGCAGCAGGAGCTTGATTTGGACACAACCCAATGGGCAGTACTGTTCCAGATATTATTAATGAAATGCACAAAAACTCCATCTGCCTCCCTCAGAGCTGTCACCAGTGTGTGCGTATTGCCTCATACAGTACATACTGGAGAGAACATATCTGGAAAACGTAAAACATGGTGGAATGTTCTCCTTGGGCTTCACTCTGTGCAACATTCTTTGAAAGCTGGTGCCTTCTACATTGAAGAATTCCTAAAAATCAAGATCTCTCCCTAATGAGTTGTTTCATTTGGACAGAGCTTGGGTGAGTAGATGACGGTTTATGGTGCACATGAAATGACTCAGGCAGTGTAGCTTGTTTTGTTGGTGGTGACTGGATTGACGTTTTTGAAGCAGTGCCAGTACCGAGGGTGTATCAGTTGGCAGCTGAGATTGCCATTCTGGCTACATAAACAAATCACACCGTTTCCTATGCCTTTGTACCATACTGGACTCTGGGTTGTTTTACCCTCCCGCATTCATATGTAATACCTTTCATTGTATTGTCTATTTCTCTTGTTTTGCAATTCCATGACGTGGAGCTGTTGCAAAGGAGTCTCTGACTCAAAGGTATGTAATTCTGATTTCTCAATCAATCAATCAATCAATAAATAAATATACTGACTGCTGCTGACCAAAGTAAGAATAAGGAATGGATGTAACTGTTAGGAAGATGTCATGTTCACATTTTAAATGACCAGACAGAACACTGGTTCCCAATGTTCAATTATTCTGACCCTAACTGATCTTTCTAACACACTGAAATGTGTTTTCAGTGGATTTACTGTGTCATCTGTAAAATATTCTCATACTGCAGAAGATGTCTGTTTCTGTCACTACATGGGAGATTTATGTGGCATTGGGTGACAATTATGAAGCAATATCTTTTTTCCATCACTGTGACATGATGTGGCTGGGGAGGACCAGGCAGGGCAGCAGCAGGTGATGCAGTACTATGGGGTGGGTCATGCTGGTGGAGCGGGGGCAGGCGTGGGCAGGTCTTTAGACTTCTCTGACAGAGAAACTTGCTTTCTTGCTTTTCTCTTTTTCAATTTTGTTTTTTTGATTTTGCCATCTACTCTGTGAGGGCCTTTACTTCTCAGTGTCTCACACATCATTGCCACTAGTTGGTGGTTTAAGTGACATTGGACTTTCAAGCTCCTCCTGTTCTTCACCATTCATTTCCACATCTGCTTTATCATGTGTTCCTCATCTCCAGCTTCCTCCCCTGTCCCTCCTCTTTTCATACATCTTATTCCCTTGTCCTCTTTTTCCTTGCATGATTCATATGCTTTACCTTGTCCTTTCTCCATTTCCTTATGTGCTTCCTCCTCTCCAGCCTCTTCATTCTCATGACCTTGATCTGACAGTTCCAGTTCCATATCTTCACTCTCCAGAGCATGCTTTGGTAGCACCAGTGGGGATACTAGATTGCTTTTGCATAACAAAGGGGTGGAATATCGTGCTGTGCCCTAGTCCTGCCAATACTCTTATGAACAACTGTACTTTTGTCTCTAGTAACAAGATAACAATAAGGTCCATGCCAGGCTCATTCACTGTCAATGTCCTAACATAGCTACTGAGCAGCAACACTGTGTCGGGTAGTAGTGGCACTCCTGCTGATGCATGATATGGAGTCAGGGGGCATCATATAGTTCTTTAAGAAGGACTGGCAATTGTCCATGCAAATCCACACATGCAAGAGGCTGTGTGGCAGCTGTTGTGTTGTTCATATGAGAAGGAAGGGGGCAGTGGCTTTACAAATCTGAATCTATGTCCTCTATTCTCAGTATCTCTCCCAGGTAGGTAAACTGGAAGCACTGGATGGAGGAAGAGGGGGACACCACTGTGCTTCTGGTTTGCACTTCATCACCACGTGTACTTTTTGACCAGCCAGCATAACTGGTTACAGTGGATGTGGAGACACTGGATGTCTAGGGTTAATGACCCATGGTTTATTTGGCTGTACACTCATTTGCTCAGTCTTAGTCCTCCTCTTAGGCTTTACACCACCATTACAATTCCCAGTCCCTGGCCTGACCCCTACTCCACCTCCACTGTTTACACAACTGCTTCTTTCCTTCCCACTACTGTAATCCCTTTTTCCTCAAGTTCTAGTTCTTATAGTTTCTAGTTCAAGATGACAGTTGCTAGATCCCCACACTTCTGTCATACACTGACATAACTTCCTCCTCCTCCTCATCAGAGCCCTTGTGTCGTACAGCAGTATCCAACTTCACTTATTTTTCCATTACATCCAAAAATAAGTAAATAAATAAAGATGGATTTCTTTGCCCTAGCACACAGAACCAGCAGTGGTCAGTTAAAAAAATGTTCATCAAATAAATCCTTCAAAACTCCCTCCTGCTCCTTTCTCAATCTGTTAACTCATTCTGTCCAGGCTCTTAAATTCACTTTGACCTGCTCCTGCTGCAGGAAGAAAAAATAGAGGATAGTGCATGGAAGTTTATACACAACCACACTATTCTCATACCGAGTGGCTTCCACAATGCTGAGGACCTCGAGAGTGAACCCTCGAGAGGTCCCTTTCATCATGGAAACCATGCGGTATTGAGAATAGTGTGGTTGTGTAGTTGGGTTCCCATACTCTTTTCATTATACTGTGTGGTGCCCAAAAACAAAACAAATTACTTACTATTCTTGATCTGTGGCAGTGTTTTGTTCTGGAGACCAGCACTTCCTGAGTCTCCATTGGCCAGCCAACTTGCGCATGGACTAGTCCACTGCCACCTGTCCAATTAACAGTGCTGTTTGGTGGTGGTTGCATTGTGATGCAGCTACTAACATAGAATGAAAAAGTCATTCTGCATTAGTAGCTACTTCAGTACTAAAGCCGAACAACTTTTTCAAGTGTATGGAAATCCATACACAATTACATTCCACCATACACTATATAGAGGATAATGTATGGGCACCAGTTAACAACCATGTTTTATTCATGTCGAGAGGGTACCATGGCAACTGTAAACCTCAAAAGCGAAGCACCCTCGAGTAGTGTTGTGTGAAACTGGAATATTTCGCCCACGTTTTGTGAGCGAAAATGTGCCCACAAACAGGCAAAACTTCACCTGTGGGTGGCAAAATTATGCCGCATTTTCACAAAACATTTCATGCGGCGAAATTGCCAATTTCACCACAATTTTACCACCACAATTTAATTTTGCAACATCTCTATCCTCGAGATGCAAATTCAACATGGTTGTTAACTGGTGCCCATACATTGTCTTTTATAGCGTATGGGTACAAGTTTAGGAGAGATGAAAAGGCCCCATCAAAAAAAACATATGTTCAAGCTGCACAGTACCTTACTTTGTAATGAAGATTTTGACGCTGTTCTTTTGAGAGAGGAAAGACAGGCTTTATTTAAACAGCATTCAGTAACTTATTAGGTTACAAGACTACAGCATAATAGATTACTTATTTTTAGAGCAAACAAAACTCGAAAAACAGCCCAAATACGCTTGGAAGCAGTTATTAAACAAAGGGATTAACAGTGTCGGGTCAAAACAGGTCAACGTGTTCTGTACATATTCAGGCAGTGTCGCAGAGTCAGCAGTTCACACACAGAGGAGATGCCTCAGGCCAACACAGTGGAATTTAGATACAGGTACCTGGAGAGAGGGAAATAAAATCAAATGACTGCCTGTCCAGAGATGCCATTTTAGAGTAAACCGCGGCCGACATTGTTAATGATTGTGTTCTTGTTTTTGCATTTTTTTAAAACCAGTACAGTGTGCACAACCGTCATTGCCATTTGAATGGTGCCTGTGGTACCAATGACTGCTGATTGCTGCTGCTATAGAATGTGACAGGCACTGGCATTCTTTCTTGTTATGGTATCATTCTACGGTGGTTAACAGCAAGAGAATGTCAGAACAATACTATAACAAGACTGTGTTCCTACTGAATTTTAGCAATAATAACATTCTACATTACACTATAATAAAATATAATGATAAATATAATTTTTTTGTGCCCTATGCTTCACCAGTACTCAGTAAAGAAACATTTGTCAAATCATTCAAAATCCCTCCTGCACCTCTTCTAGTCTGCACCTGCAGCAGGGCCTCAGCTGCATGTGCAGGCTCACACACAGTGCTCTCCTCCACTCTTAGGAGCATGGATTAACCATGGTTGTGTATGGTTAAACTATGGTTATAAAACAGGCAAAATAAGTAAGCAATAAGATACGACAGGGTCTGCATGGAAACAGAAACAGAAACATAGAAGTTAGCGCAGATAAGAACCACAAGGCCCATCCAGTCTGCCCAGTTTTTGTACCTCTGTGAATGCATGGAACAGGTTTTACTGCATGCCCAGGGGTGAAGTGAGGCACAAGGCCACAGGCAGAGCGCCTTCCGCCCCTGTAAGTGCAGTAAAATCTGTTCCATGCACACCCCCGAAGTGTCTTTTTGAGCTTATAAAATTGGCTCCTATTTTAACTTTTTACATTTGGGAAGGCATGTTTATATGTAGAAACAATAGATTTACTTGTGTGCATTTATGATAAAATAGTCCTTCTGCCCACTGCAAATGATGTCATTGTATTACTGCTGGACAAAGTTTGTCCTCTGCTGGCATCAAGATTCAAGATATGGAATGTTTATCATGGAATGTTTGCCATGGAATACATGGATTCAAATTCTGGTCAGTTCCACTGGCAGAATGTTTCTCTCCTAACATACTTTACGCACACACACACACACACACACACACACACACACACACACACACACAATAAAGGCCTCTTCTACAGCCAGAGACTCAATTATCTCACTGTCAGGGCAAGCAGAAAAGATTTCCCTGGTGAGCAAGTAAAGACAGAAGGTGTGGGGGGAAGGGGGTTCATTATCAGCAAAGAAACAGTTGTAATGAAAACTATAAACAATACTTAATGTTTCTAATTTTATTTGTGTGTAAGGAAAGTGTGATGATTGGGGAAACAACATTTAATTAATTTGTTTTATTTTTTATTTAAGATAGTTTTATTTTTTGGTCCCAGCTGAAGGTTTTTTATAGCGTAAAGGTAGCAGCTATGTTTGTAATGGAAGATCAATTCTGGTTGTAGGGGACTGATGGAAGATAGTTCTGATTGCAGGAGGACTGAATTGCTCATTGTGTGATGTGGTTTAGGCCCAGAATGATTGTGCAAGAAACAGCTTTCATGCACGGTCACATGATATCTTTTGACCAATGAGTCTTCTTTATTTTGGATGCCTGTTTTATAAATCCAGTGATTTGACTGGCCAATAAATGTGCAGACCTGTGCAGAAACTGATCAATAACTACATGGGTCTGGAAAGTACAGTACCTTGCAAGACTACACTGCTTCAGAATTCTCATTGACAGTTGGAGAAAACAAAAAAAAGTTCAACTAACAACATGACTGACTTACCTGCAGGCAATAAGACCTCACTGATGGGGTAAATCTGGCTGTTTGCTGCGAGAAACAATTTGCCAGTGATGAAGATTTACAGTATTTATTCTTTAATTTAAAGTTTCATTTAGTCTTGTGCTTTTTGTGATTTTGGTCCCATTTTATAAATGCAATAACAAGCATCAGGTTTGCATCTATTGGATTATTACCACACTCCCTCCACCCCTGTGGTTGAAGGGCACTCAGCTATCACCTCGTGCCTCCAACCCACAGAGGTGGGGGGAGACATGTGGTGATTATCCAATAACTGTCCAACTCCAACTGTCTCCAACTGGTTCCCCTGCCCCTTTCTGCTCCATTCACATGCATCTGACACCACCTACCTCATGACAAGGGACCTCTGTCCTGCAAATCCTTTTCTTCTGAACTGCACCTTACTCTGAACCTGAGTGGCACCATAACCCCGTTGGTAATGTTTTACTGCGATTTAATATACTGCCTGGAGTCTTGTATCACCTTTTTAAGCACTATGTCTGTTGGAAAATTGTTGTTTCCAACTCAGTACTTGTTTGTAACCTGTGTACTCTTCTGATGTGGAGCCTTTGTAAAGGTATCTATGATTTAAAGGATTGCAATTCTGATATTGTTCAAATAAATAAATAAATAAACTGCACACCCTGTTGTGTATTATTGCTTACTTACATATCATAAGTGATTTGCATATGCAGCCCATGATGCTTTGCATCGTGGGGGCATGTGTGATTTTGTATTTTCTTGAAACTTGGCTTCCCAGCCAAATGCCCTTTGGGGTAACCCTTGCCTCAGTGTTTACGCACAGAGGTTCTTTGTCTTTTAAATAGTTTTTTATTTTAATGGGTTCACCACAATATATCCCAGGCACACTGCCTTAGGGGTAGTTGGTCCATTCCACTGGGGTGTCAAACAGACGAGGTATACTGATGAGTCCTGGTAGGACAAAACACGTGTCTATGTCTTCTGTTAGCACCCTTTGCAAACTGTGTGAGAGGCCTTTCGGCACCATGCAATTCCTGCTTAAAGTTGGACCAGCATAACATTCTGTGGTGATTTCATATGCAGCCCATGATGCTTTGCATCATGGGGGCATGTGATTTTGTATTTTCTTGGAAACTTGGCTTCCCAACCAAATGCCCTTTAAGGGTAACCTTGCCTCAGTGTTTACGCACAGAGGTTCTTTGTCTTTTAAATAGTTTTTTATTTTAATGGGTTCACCACAATATATCCCAGGCACACTGCCTTAGGGGTAGCTGGTCCATTCCACTGGGGTGTCAAACAGACGAGGCATACTGATGAGTCCGGGTAGGACGAAACACGTGTCTATGTCTTCTGTTAGCACCCTTTGCAAACTGTGTGAGAGGCCTTTCGGCACCATGCAATTCTGCTTAAAGTTGGACCAGCATAACATTCTGTGGTGATTTACATATGCAGCCCATGATGCTTTGCATCGTGGGGGCATGTGTGATTTTGTAATGTCTATTTATGGTTTGTCCATGCATTTAGCAATGGTTATGCATAGACAACCACTGATGGTAAATGGCCCAGGTAAGACCATGGTCAATATGCTAGTCGTTTGAGAATTATTCAATCAATCAATCAATCAATCAAGTCTTTATTTAACCAGGCGTCATCGTTGAGCAGAAGCTCATTTGCAAGATGGACCTGGGTGGAGCATGAACAATTGTATATACAGGTCAACACAGGTATTTACAAGGCAATACAGATAATACTCTTTACAGAGAGGAAGAAAAAGAAGTTCATATGTACATAGAATTATACAGATATTGTACAGATTACACAGTATTTACATACATAGAAGTGTCTATAGGAAGATAAAGCAGGTTATCTAAGGTTGCAGGAGGAAGTAACAGAAGAAAAAATAAAATAAAAATATACACCAGGTAGAGGTGAAGGTAGGGGGGAGAGGGAGGAAGTAGGGGGAGAAAGGCTAGGAGGGCATGGTGCACAGAAAGGAGTTGGTAAAGCTGGATGTAGAGAAGGTGGATGGAGAAAAGGAGTATGTGTGAGCCCCGGGATTGAATGCTATAAAATACAGGGCATGGTAGGATGTCACAACCCAGGGTAGTGAGCTCCTATCCGAGGTTGGGAAAGGAAGAATAAGGGGATGGATGGGCCTAGTGTTGTATTCAACAGTATTCAAGTTGCCTATGGTCATCCAGGGTTATTCATGATTGTTAATTTCAGAAATTTCCTGTGTTATAAAACACATTTCCACACTGCTCGGGTAATTTCATTTTTTCCAACAGCCTTAACATTCTGCCTAAACATTCTGGGCCCAATTCAGAAAGCATCGGGAATGGTGCAGGGTGCTTGCATCAAGGGAATATGACACAAATGGCTCGCTGCACCACACCTTGCATCATTCCTGATTCAGAAACACAGCCTGAACCAGCCAGGCTTGCACCATCATTGCTGCAATTGTACTGGTGCACCATGGCAGAAGGGGGCATGAACCAGGACAGCTCTGCAACACCTCTTTAACTGGGATTCATGAAGACCCTCCTAGCAGAGTGCACAGTCCGCTACAGTTAGACTAGCCCAGAGCTGGTCTAACGGGGCTTGCGCCACCCCTGGAGCTGTCACCCACAGTATCCTGTGGCCACCCCGGACCAGAACAATTATGGATCAACACTGGAGCTGCTGACAGTATCCTGCTGTGGCTGGAACATCCCCAGAGGGTCCCCCCCATGATGCCAGGTGTGTGGCCATCCCCACCCACACAGACTGCACAGGCACAGTGGTGGCCATGCAGTGTCTCTGGGTTCTGCTGCCACCTCCCTCCACCCATCTCATCCAGACCTGCCCTCCACATCTGCTGTGATTTTCCTCATGAACCTGGCAGCTTCCAGGTGGATCACTGTTAGTGGGCACTGATACTGCTTAAACGCTGCATAGCTTGTGGCAAAACCCTCCAGTGCCCCTTGCCTTTGCCCCAAACAGTGGGAATTTGGCACCAGGACCCCTCCCAATAGTGAATCAGTTGCAGGGTCCCTGGCTCATTGGAGATTGATGCAAGCTGCTGTTTGCCACAGTTTATATCAGTCTATGGAGGGCTTTGTGAATTGGGCCCTCTATCCACATATACTTTTGAAATAGCTTTTATTTACTTACTCACTGTTGCTGATGTGCCTCTTTGTAATGGAATCTATCCCTATTAATAAATGATAAAATGACATAATTGATATTTATACCACCAAACATTTAAACTCTTTTGATATTTGGTGAGTGCTCATATTATTTTTTTTTAAGTTCAAGTAATTAATTTCATTGAGTAAATCTTATTTTTATCATTAAGTTCAAAAAGTTATTATTGTGATTATTTCTATTAGTTTAAAGTGTCAAATTATGCATTCTGATATTCAAATTAATATGCAAATGTGCTTGCTGTCTCATGTTCTTATGACCATGAACAAACCATGACCAAACATGGATGAACCATGGTTGACAATGGTTGATGATGGTACATTCAGAAAACATAACAGAATGAAAATAAGGTTCCACATCATGTCCATGAGAAACAATACAGTATGACAGGAACAACGTGGAGAAAACCGTGCAAGTCAAAACTATGCCTGGGAAATAACACTGAAGCAAAATAGACAGCAAATGAGATTTACTGTTAAAACACCACACTGCCATGGATCAATACTCCAGTAATTATTTGTTTGAGTATAGATTTTCTATTACAACACCACACTGCCATGGATCAACACTCCAGTAATTATTTGTTTGAGTATAGATTTTCTATTACAACACCACACTGCCATGGACCACCACTCTAGTAAAATGTTTTCATGTACACTGTTTTTTTTCTTTGATGATATTCCCAGGGGTGGTTTTGACTTGCATGGTTTTCTCCATGCTGTTTTCTACTGCACCATATTGTTTCTCGCGGACTTGATGTGATACCTGGAACTAATACATGGAGATCGTGCTTTAAGAATTCTATAGAAATGTTGACAAAAAACAAAAGACAAATGGAAGAAAGCCAATTTGCTAGCATTTCTTATTAATAAACTATATATTTTCCAGCTACAACTTGAAAACTCCTGTGAAACTGTTTTTTACTTTGAAGAACAAAACAAAAAAATATACTAGGTACAGTAGCTGTCATTTACAGCTTTGATAAGAAATGGCAAAGTTTAATTTGAGAATCAAACTGATCCTGTAAAGGTTCAGATGGATTATGATTAGATGAAATAAAAGATGACATGAACTTTAAAATAAGGTTAACTAGAAATAAAATAAATCAAGAGAGTCATATGTGTCAATATAATCTTCACACTCTGGGCTGATACCACTAACACTGCATATACTTACATCAAACCTTATGAAAGGCTTTCAGTAGGTGGAGCCATATCTCAAAGTGAGACTGAACTGACACTCATAAATATTTTGTACAGTTTTACTGCAGAATCTGTAACATAAATAGTTTAACTGATGGAACTACTAATATGATAAAAAACCTTTTCTATTTTAATCAAGATGCCATGCATGCTATAATGTTAAACAGGATACAAAGAGAATAAATGTGAGTTCTATAAATAAATACATACCATGAAAACCATTATCAAGCATGGACACTGAAAACATATTTAGATCATGGACAATCATGACTGCTGCCTAAAATAATTTAAACTGTTATTTTATCAGAATGGTTTTCCATTTACCAGATTTAAATAGGATTTAGTTCTCCTTATTGGTCTCTTTTAATCTTATCATTTAATGAGGCATTTTTGCACCAACCACGGACAATCGTGTCCATGAATTATGGGCAAACCAAGAATGGAGTTATCATGGACAAAGATCAGAGACAGAGCACAGATTACCATGGATGTCCATGGCCAATCTTGTTGTCTTTTAAATCAGGTGCAACCGGAGAGCAGGGTTTCTCCTCTGAAGCACAATTTTACTAGCCTGCCTGCCAGAAACTACAGTTACGTTTACTGAATTAGCTAACTGATATGATAATGTATGATTCTCTGGTGATTTTAAAAATTTTCTGATCAGATGTTACTATTTTGGACATCATGTGAGTTTCTTTCAGTAGCCAGTTCCTTCCCCGAGAGAGAGAGAGATGAAAATGGCACTGAGATGTGTGCAGTGGAGGGATTCTCAGTCTTCGGCATCACTGATTGACAGCTGCAGGTCATGTGGCTTGCCAACAACTTACACATGCTCATTGTGTCTTCTCCATAAAAATGTTACATCATGACAGCAAAGTGCTGGAGTGCCAAAGGAAAACCAAATTCCATTTGTCCTGCTTCACTGTTGTCCAATCCACCAGATTGTGGCATGTTCATGAATATAGATTCGTCATTGGCTCATCCTTATTCCTCACCCCACCCCCCTCTCTTACAACTGTTTGTCAAGATATCTATGCCCTTATTGTACTCCCAGTTACCATTCAAGGCTGGCAACATATCACTCCAGAGCAGCAACCAGTTTGCAGAAGCTATAGATGTACCCCCACTGCCCTCTGCAGGCAATTTGGCCTACAGTTTTAAACCCTGGCAGTGAACCAGCTGTGCTTCTATCCTCTATGTTAACCTACCCACACTCTGTACTTCTACCTTACCTGTCTATGGACTCCACCATAGTGGTGAGGATGGACTCCTATATAACCCTATCATCTTGCCCTGTACACTGGATTAACCTGGTGTCCTCACCTGGTCTAGTTAATGGAAAGGTAGAAACATAGAATATGTCAGCAGATAAAGACCAGTGGACCCACCCCATCTGCCCATTTTTCTCTAGCTACAGTATCACCATAGACCCTATATAATCTCTGGCATTTCCTCCCTACCCTCATTCCTTTCCACAAAGATTCCCTTATGCCTATCCCATGCTTTCTTGAATCCCACCACTGTTTTGTCCCAACCACCTTGGCTGGTAAATTGTTCCAGGAGTCCATCACTCTTTTTGTGACGGAATACTTTGTCACATCTCTTTTGAATCTACCCCCTCCAGTTTCATAGCATGTCCCATTATTATTGAGCACATTTTTTTCCTGAAAAATACTTTCCTCCTTTACCTTTTCTACCACCTTGAGTATTTAAACCAAATGCCACCATCCCTTTCTTGGAGTGAACTCTGTTTACTACCACCCTCTGTCTTCTAAACAATTTCTTACCCAGTTTATTACCTTTTGACCCAGTTCTTTGCTCCCCAGCTTGTTTAACAGTCTCCAATGTTGAACAGTGTCAAATGCCTTATTGAAATCTAGGTACGCCACATGCACCACACCAATTTGATCTAATTCCTTTGTCACCCAGTCAAAGAAATCTATCATATTCATTTGACATGACCTCCTTCACATTAATCCATTCTGTTTCAGGTCCTGTAATCCATTTGAATTCATTATCCTATCCTTAAACAGTGATTCCATTAACTTTCCCATCATCGATGTCAGGCTGACTGGCCTATAATTGCCAGCCTCCTCCCTGCTACCACTTTTGTGAAGTGGGACTACATCTGTCCACCTCCTGTCCACCAGAACCATACCTGTTACTACAGTGCTTCAGAAGTGCAGCAAGTACCTCCCTGAGCTCTTTCTTTACTCTAGGAAGCACCCTATCTGGTCCCATAGCTTTGTCTATGTTCAGATTTGCAAATCTATTTAGGATACTCTCCTCTGAAAAAGGACAAATGTCCATCTCTCTCTTTTCACAGCTCCTATTACTTTTTTGTGGCCCCTCCCCATCTTCTTCCAATGTGAACCCTGAACAAAAGTATTTGTTCAGTATCTCTACCTAGTCCTGGTCCCCCTCTGCACAAGCTTCACCATTTTCTTTTAATCTTACAGTCCCTCCCCTGGTCCTCCTCTTTTCACTTATATACCAAAAAAATGTTGTCCCCTTTCATTACTTCTTGGGCTACCCTCTCTTCAGTTCATACCTTTAAAATCCTTACTGCTTTCCCTGCTTTTCTCTGTTTCTCCTGCTGTACCTTCATATCTTTCTCCCTTTGTGTCTCCTTATATCTTGTGAATGCTACCATTTTAGCCTTTACCTTTTCTGCCACCTTTTTTGAGAAGCACAGCAGTTGCTTTTTCCTCTTACTTTTTTTTCACATGCTTGATACACAGTATCATAGCCTTCAATATAGAAACACAGAAACATAGAATTTGATGGCAGATAAGGGCAGCTTGGTCCACCTAGTCTGCGCATTTCCTTACCTAGTGTATAAGCTGCAGATCCTAGTAAACCAACAGCCTACTTCCTCTTACAGCCCACTAGAATTGCCTTATGTCTGTCCCATGCATTTTTGAATTCCCCCACTGTTTTTGATTCCACGGCCTCCTCAGGAAGGCCATTCCATTCATCCACAACCCTTTCCATGAAAAAATACTTCCTAACATTATTTCTGAGCCGTCCCCTCTCTATCTTCATATTGTGCCCCCTTGTTCTCGCACATCTCTTTATCTGAAAGATGCTGCCTTGTTGGACTTTGTTGATTCATTTGAGGTACTTGAAAGTTTCTATCATGCCCACTCTCCCTCCTTTCCTCAAGGGTATACATATTAAGCTCCTTTAGCCTCTCTTCATATGTCTTCTGGTGCAGACCCTGCACCATTTTAGTTGCCCTCCTCTGGACAGCCTCCATCCCGTCTATGTCCTTGCAGTGATGGGGTCTCCAGAACTGCACGCAGTACTCCAGATGGGGTCTCACCAACTGTCTGTACAGAGGGATAACAACTTCCTGTTTTCTTCTGGTGATACCTCTCCCTATGCAACCCAGTATCCCCCTAGCCCTCCTTACTGCCTTCTTACATTGCTTGCTCACTTTCCCACTTTTAGGTCATCTGATATGACTACCCCCAGGTCCCTTCCCATTTTTGTTGTTGTTAGTATTTCACCCTCCATTATGTACTCTTTCCCTGAGTTTTTGTTTCCCAGGTGCACTACTTTGCACTTCTTTGCATTGAATCTAGGCTGCCATACATTTGACATTCCTCCAACCTTGCCAAGTCCCTTCTCATCCTTTCCACCCTGCCTTGTGCATCAACCCTGTTACAGATCTTTGTGTTGTCTGCAAAGAGAAATACTTTTCCTTCCAGTCCCTCTGCAATGTCACTTATAAAGACATTAAAGAGGTCCAGTCCCAGTACTGAACCCTACGGTATCTCACTAATAACCCCCCTTTCTTCAGAGTAGATTCCATTTACTATTACCTTCTGCATCCTGTTGTCCAGCCAGTTTTTCACCCAGGCTACCACCTTGGGACCCAGTCTGAGGCTGGCTAACTTGTATATTAATCTTTTGTGTGGGACTGTGTCAAATGCCTGGCTAAAGTCTAGGTAGGCCATGTTCACAGCCTCTCCCTGGTCTACTAGTTTGGTCACCCAGTCAAAGAAATATGGCCCTCTTTGGACTTGCCACTGTTCCTCCACCCAGCCAAGTCATCTCCTCTTGCCAGATCATCCCTGAGGCATTCACCCATCATTATAAAACCTGCCCTCCTGAAGTCCACGCCCTTACCCTAGTGTGAATCATCTCCACAGCTGTCCTTACATTGAACCACACTGTATAGTTTACTTGTCTAACTAGCTTGAAAGGATTACTGGCAACTTCTTCCACTTGCAGGAGTGCAGTTTAAATGGAAAGCCCAATGTAGTGTTCTAGATAAGTCCCAGGGCTGGTGTCAGCACCCAGGCTACATGGGCAACTGCCCGGGGCTCCAACACCTGAAGGGGGCTCACGGGAACCAGTCCCCACCCCAAAAAAGTTATCTCGACTCACACCTGTCCCCGTCCCCCCCTGCTGCATCATCTGCATCTGAAAAAAATTAAATTATGAGCAGCAGAGCTGCTTTGACTCAGTGTGTGACTGTGCAACTCTCTCTCCCCCCTTCTGGGCTTCCGCAGCCCACTCCACTGCTCTGCGGCTACCAGACCATGACCAACCATATGAGTATACCAGTTGTGTTGTGCTACTAACTTACTGGAGGAGTGGATGTGAAGTAGTAAAATTTGTCATTACTGAGCTTTGAGTTAGATTTATTATGCAGACTTGCAGCTTGGCTTGCAGCTAGTGACTCACCGGCTTCTGAGAAGTGAGCGGCAATTAATTGACAAAAAAGCAGCACCGCTTGGAAATAGCATTTTTAATTGCATGCAGTGCAATGAAGTCTTCAGAAAAGCAGCAGCAGTCAGCCTTTAGTTTACTTTGAAGATTGCCTGCCAGATCTGCCTGCCCCATCGCCAACTCACTGTTTCCCTTCCATTTGACACTTTGACTTAGTTGCGCTGTGTGGTTGTGGCTTGCCAGTCCTAATAAAGCAAAAAAGGCACCTACAAACTGAGAGCTCAGCAGACAGTTTAGTTTTAAAATCTCTGTGCATTCAATGCAGTACAGAGGGCAGCCCGTGATGATAGAGATTTATAAATGAGCTACTGTAGAAACAGTGACTCGTTTATAGCACTATCATCGTCAGTTACCCCTCAAATGGTAGCGATGGTATAGCGCCAAGAGCGACCAGAAGGGGAGGGATGGGGAGCTGTAGGGAAGGGATAGGTGGGAGGGTTTAGAAGGGGAGGTGAGCATGCTGCCACTAAGCCAGCCCTGTGGTGTGGTGGTGAGGGTGGCTGGCTACGGTACAGTAGGCACTGGGTTCAGGACCTGCTTGGAGATAGTGTTTTGCAGCTGTGTATTATTTTTTCCCACCACAGAATTTCACCCCCTCCTTGACATGTACTCCCTGGAGTTGAGAATCTTAAGTAAGGGGGGATGCGGGGAGCAAAGCCACCTATGAGGGGTGTGGTGGGTGCAGCCCCCCACCAAAAACACTTTATTTTACCAGAAGTTGGGTCGCTGACAATTTTATATCACCAAAATGCTTTTTGGTGATATACATTCGCAATGATAGCAATTGCTGCTTTTTGAGCGCTATCATCACATGGAACCGTACAGACCAGACCCATAATAATTGATCACACTATCACTACTACTCAGGTCCTACTCTTAAAAGTTTCTGTCTCATGTCCCAATCAGTGATGTTGCTGCTGGAAAGGAGACAGAGTTGAGAAAAATAAAAAAAAAAAAGAAAAATTAAATAGCAGTCACTTACTCTCTGCTGTGAGTCTTTGAGAGTCCAAGTTGGC
Source organism: Neoceratodus forsteri (assembly GCA_016271365.2). Lineage (NCBI taxonomy): Eukaryota > Metazoa > Chordata > Ceratodontiformes > Ceratodontidae > Neoceratodus > Neoceratodus forsteri. Next base: position 1,206,776,735 of record CM057453.1, on the reverse strand, counting down.
ACTGATACATATGATGTCCCCAGATGAATAAATTCAATTCACTACATAGGGAGTGTGTGTCTATAAGCATATAATGAACAAACATGTTTTTTGCCAATGCAGGATGGATGTTTGAAATACTAGAACTAAACACATGACTGATGATCATTGATGAGGAAAGAAAAATTAATACATTTCTTTAAATATATATGGTCGTAATCAGAGTTGGACAGTCTGACTCCGACCTTATATATTTAAAAATAACTTTTTCTTTTTTTTCCTCATCGATGATCATCAGTCATGTGTTTAATTTTAATATTTCAAACAATATCCATCCTGCATTGGTAAAAAACATTTTCATTATATACTTACACACACTGACTCCCTGTTAGAGATGTGTGATGAATTCATCTGCGGACAATCCCGAGGGACAAGGACATCGTATCAGTGGCAATGGTGAATGGCATATAATGCGACTCATATCGGCAGCATTGTCCCTACTGCATCTCCTGAGCTCCATCTCTACTCTACCATGGACTTTTCCCACACTAGTGGGAACTTCAGCCACCCAGTCCGGTGAGGGCAATAGGATGGTCTGCTGTTGCTGTGCTGTTGAGGCTGAGTGGTGGCTGATCCAACCAAGCTAGTAGCTGCAGCCAGCATGCAATGTGACAACAATGACAACCTGTGGGCAGCTATGCCTGCCACTCTCACTCTGGTAAACCTGGCTGCGTTGCCCAGCTCAATATGAGAACACAAGGTTCAGATGGACAGGACAGGACAACCACACCACAATCAGATCTGATGAGGATGAATCTGAATGAGGAGGAAAATTTTAAATTAATGATGTGATGTTTCTAATTGTTAACAATTAGAAACATCACATCATTTAATTTTAATTTTCTTTCAGATTCATCCTCATCAAATCAATGGGTGAGTGAGTGACATAAATCAAATATCCATGCCTGCTCATCCACTAGCTACTATGTGGACTGCATTAGTGTGTGACTGACTCACTATGAAAATTAAAATAAAAACATATTTTTGGTAGGGGTCCGAGGTGAGGACCATTGCCCAGGGCCCACAAAAACCTGAAGCTGGCCCTGATAAGCCCCCTTTCCAATTATCAACCAACCCCTGAGCTCAGGTGAAGGTAACTTTCCCCTCCTTACCTCAACCTCAGAGCAACACACAGCTCTGGAGAAATGCACCAAAGCTGCAGGCTCTCCTAAGTGGTCCTTGTTTTGCTTACAGACCCTAGTTCAAGTTCAAGTTTATTGCAGGAAAGACTCCGTTGAGCAAGCTCATTCACAAGGAGGTCCTGAGGCACATACACATGCAGTTCAAATTACATAGACAGGAGATATAAAATGTAGAACAACAAAGAAAAAATATATAATACAAGAGGTATACACTAGTTATTCCCAATACTCAAGCTCCTTGATAAATTTTCAGTCTGCCTCTGTGTCAGATAGCCTTCACACTTTGTAAGCAGCCCCTCTGTTAACAAGCATTTGTCAATGCCGAACGTTCGCTTGCAGGTATTTGCATTGGCATTTGACATTTATGCAGGCACCCCCCCCAGTTGTATCCATGTCCCTTTAGCATCCATAACCCAACAGAGTACCTCTCTGCAACTCCTCTTGCAACTGATCAACATTTCACTCTCATACTTCTTAAGTGTCTGTCTAATGGAACCCTAACACCCTGGGCGTGCTCAAGGGAATGAGTCTATGTGGAAACTGTGCAACCTGTGCTTGTAACACAGTCATGCAGTGGAATTATTTCACCAAATTTTCAACAGAGGCATTTTGTCATCTCTGGTCATGAACAGTGTCACTATGATTTTCTTACTGTGCACCGAACACTGATTTCCCACAGCAACTGTGCTATTCTGCGTCGGAAGTGTGAAAACACATTTTAACCAGGATGTGAAAAATGACAGCTGTACTGTTCATAAGGAGGTGTGGGAAAATGCAAATGTTGAAAATCTGGAGTGAAAATATGACAAATTTGCGAAGTTACGAGTGCACGTGGAAGCTACGCAATGCATGCTAGTAAAACAGTCATCTTTTGGAATTATTGCACCAAATTTTCAACATAGGCATTTTAGGATGTCTGCTCATGAACAGTGTCACTGTGATTTTCTTACTCTGTACAGAACATGATTTCCCACAGCCGCCATGCTATTGTACACTGGAAGTGCGTAAACACATTTCGGCCAGGATGTGAATAATGATAGCTGCACTGGTCATAAGGAGGTGTGGGAAAATGGCAATGTTGAAACTCTGGAATGGAAATATTACAAATTCACAAACTTGTGAGTGTGCATAGAAACTGCGCAACGCACGCTCGTAACACAGTCATTTTATGGACTTTTGTCACCAAATTTTCAACATAGGCATTTTAGGACCTCTGCTCATGAACAGTGTCACTATGATTGTTTTACTCTGTAGCGAACACTGATTTCCAACAGCAACCGTGATATTTTGTGCCAGAAGTGTGAAAACACATTTTGGCCAGGATATGAAAAATGACAGCTGTACTGTTCATAAGGAGGTGTGGAAATATGCCTATGTTGAACATCTGGAGTGAAAATATTACAGATTTGTGAATTTACATGTGTGCATGGAAACTGCACAATGCACACTCATAAAACAGTCATTTTTTGGCATTTTTTCACCAAATTTGCAACATAGGCTTTTTGAGAGTCCACCTCATGAACTCCGACACTGTTGTTTCATTAATCCATCCCAAAAGATGATTCCACACAGTGACTGCGAAATCACTTTTCAGGACCAAATAACGCCATGATAGTGACTGAATTCATGAGAAGGGGTACCAAGAATCCCATGTCGAAAACTTGAAGCCAAAAGTAGAAAAAATGGCTGAGATATCCACCTAAGTTGGAAAAACCCTATTTATGTCATTATACAGCTTACCGGCATTTTCTCAGTTTGCGGTCCACTTTCAAGAGTGCATACGTGTTCCTGGTCCATTGAAGATCATCGCACTGGCCTCCAGATGTAAGTATGGGGTGGGGTGTGTGGGGAGGTGGGTGCGCAGAGGGTGGGCATGGGTTAGTGGGGGGGCAAGGACTCTGACAGGGACCATTTTCTTGTTTTGCAGAAATGAAAGAAAAAAAAGAGACATGGACACTTTTGGCATGCTGGGGTGGGTTCCCAGCATGCCACCTACCTGTTTGTTGGGGGGGAGTGGACCCGGTGGGGCTTGGGCACCCCTGCCAGCCATACAATGTGTGTGCGCTGTGGGGAGCATGAGCACACTGGGGTGGGCTCTCAGCATGCTAATTGTTTTTTTTTTTGTGGAGGGTTGCAGCTGATAGGGGATTGGACACTCCTGTCAGCCACACAGTGTGCTTGGAAGTTCATGAGCCAAGGAGGATTGGGCACCCCCCTTGGCACACAAGGTGGGGGCCAGGGACAAAAGGAGGGAGGACATGAGCAGAGGGAGGAAGCGGGAGGGATTGCCAAGCTGTGCATGACAGCAGTTCTACTGACATATGCTAATTGCATACACGCTACCACTGCTGATTGCAGCGGACCTTTTGTAAGCAGTGAAGACCAACACAGCCGAACTGCTGTCATACACAGCTTGGCATGTATTAGTCCCCTAGGGTCGCACCTGCTACACTGAGCAGTGCATTGGGGAGGAGGGTCACACACCTCCAAAACTCATGCTGTTGCAAGACATTCCTTGTGCATGCTTGCAAGTGAACGTAAAAGGTGATACTTGCAGGAAGGGGGTTAAATGGAGAACTCAATTCAGAGTCCTGAATAAGCCCCTCCTCCAATATCTTTCTTCTGTATTTGTTGTATGTTGAAAATAGAAGAGCTGCAATTAGAATGGTGCAACAAAGAGGCCCTGTGATTGCTTTGTCTTGCACTACCACCCAAAACTGAGATACTCAGCATGGACATAACACTTCAGAGTAAAAGAGTCCTTTTTCCAAATGTGGCCTTATTGCAAATCACTAATCCTGGTACTAACAGGCACAGTTAGGTGTAACACCCACTAACATTTCAGTTAGAGCTCACAGTCATTGTTCTTTGTTCCACATTTTCCCAGCATTTTCAAACAGGGGCATAAAACACTGTAATCTAATGGCTAAAGTATAGGCTTGGGAATAAGGAGTGCCAGGTTAAAATACCACTACCAAAGAGTCAGTTGACCTCCGTCTGCTTCAGTTCTCCCAGCTGTCAATTAAGCAATAAGGCATGGCAGGGTTTGTATTATTGTGGGATAATGGCATGCCCTGGGAATTGAGGCATGAGGCAAAGCCAAGTGCTTACACAATTGAGAAGTGCATTATCCCACAAGTATGCAGACCCTGGAGTGCCTTATTGCAATAATAAAATGGTTTCCCTCATGTTTAATTTTAGAACCATGTAACGTGGTTCAAAAAGTTATGCATTTCTGACATTTGTTGTCATGCTGGAATAATGAGATCCTACCTATAACAGCAAAGGGTTTTTCCAAAACATTTTATAAATTTGGTTGAAGCAGAGTCCACTATAAAAGAGATGCTGCATCTCAGTATGGTTGTTCTAGGAAAATCATTGTAAACGTAAAGAAGTAAATACATAAATTTATAAATACATAGAAGTCATGGTGCACTGCTATGTCAGTAATGCAAGTCTTCTTCATGATAGTTTTTAAATCGAGACTGCTGGCTTATATGATAGTCCAAAAGGTTTTTTTGTATTTTTTTGGATGTACTGTATTATACTGACTTATTGAAACCTTTGTAATTTGCTGACCATTCTATTGTAACATGTCTTGTTTGTTTGTACATTGATGACGTGGAACCTTTGTAAACGATCCATTGGCTCAAAGGTAATAATTCCTAGAACAATAAACTAAAACTAAAACTAAACAATCCTTAACTGGGGGAAATGTCTGTTTCAAAACAACACAGTAAACATCTCACTCTGGAGAGGAGGGCTGCAATATCAAATATATTCCTTCATGTGTAGAAGTATTCCAGTTTAGCCAAATAAAGCACAGTAACTCACTGGGTACTGAGAGAAATCCATAAACATTGTGATTTATGTATTACTCTGCTCACATGCACAATTGTAAATTCCTAATAATGCCATGACTGCTGGTAGTGCATTAAACCATAATTCCACTGTTGTATATTTTTGCTAATCATGACCTATAGACCTCCCTTTTTTGCCTTTGGAGAGTTGAGAGTTTCCCTTTAAGGAACAATCACCTTGTAGATGTTGATTCAAAATGTGTTTACTAGGTTGTTTTATACCTGTAATCATATCTTGACTTAGATCACACTCACATGTAGGCACATGTTGCTAACTGGATTTCCTTGCAAACAATAGATTTTAATTTGAATAATAGTAATGCAAGTTCAGGAGCAGACTTGGGTTGCAGGTTAAGTGATCAGGGTTGGGGTAACTAAGAGCACCATGTAACCCCACCTGATGAGGGGTGACGTCAATGTCTGTCATCATAATAACCCCTATTGGTGAACTGGGGATCCTGCTCTCCCATGAGGCTGACTGAGGCTATGTATGACATCAGGGTGTAGAGACAGTTCAAGGGTTAAAAGCGGAGGAAAAATTAATGTTGCTACCAGTATGGTGATGCCAGCAAACTCAGCCCCTGAGGTACCAGCTGCTCTTCCCCACCAGGCTGTCTCAGCAGTTGGGGGGATGTGCCCTTCGAAAGGGCCCAGTGATGAGAGGCAAACTATGCAGGAACAGGTGAAGTTGATGTATAAGTTGTTGGGGTTAGGTGGGAGCTGACAAGTGCCAGAAGTGGAGCATCTGGTCAGAAGAGGATGACATGCTTACAGGAAAAACAAAATTACCTTGATTATGGTCAACACAAGGGCCCTTGAGTCAGTCTGCTGTCATGTATAATTCCCAAGTTGCAAACCATGCCAGCATGAGCCAAGGCAATAGCATGGAATACAGGGAGCTGTATCTACACACCTTTGTCTGAAACTGAGAGCAGCTCTTTTTTCACCTGGTCTAAGACTTGGAGAATATGCAGTTATACAAGCTTTAGTCACAGGCAGGCACTTGGTACAACCTTGCATGTCCCAGCATGATCCAGAGTGGTTCAGAAGACAAAGAAAATAGATGTAAAGTTATACCCAACCTCAGGTTCCATCTATGATTGTCTGAACTAGTTCTAAAAAGATTCAAACCATGCTTGAACTCTGGTGTTCGAATTCTAATTTAGAACTCAAACAGTAGATGGTTCACAGCATAGTTCAACATTTTTTTTCTCCTGTTTAGGCTCACCTCAGGTGTCAGGCAGCAGTGTTCATTCTTGCTGTCCAGGTCCTGAGTTAGACCCTCCAGTCCTCGTGGCACTCCTCTCGACATCACAAGTTGGGTGTCAGGCAGGTGCCGAGTGAATACAATTGTGGAGTCCTAGATGGCAAGCCAAAGTTGGGGGAAGAAACCAAAATGCAGTGCCTGCCTGGGAGGGAATTGGGACTCAGACAGATCAATTGCTGTACTGCACTGCTAAAGTATGGGAGGGACTAGTAGTGTGTGGGAAATGTACTAGTGGGCAGTCGCAGCACAGCAGACATAAGGAAGGGAACAGGAAGCAAATGAAGGAATTTGGCCATGCTGCTGTTAGGTTGGGGGAAGGACTCACTGCTGGGTGGCTGCTGCTGAACAGTTTGAGCTGGGTGGACTTTTTGTTTGGATAGTGGGAGGGACTCAGTGGAGGGACTCACTGCTGCTTCATGGGTAGGGAACTGGACTACTACAGTCACTCACTACAGCAGTCTGAGGTGTAAACTCGCATGACTTGTGTAAGATATTCAGAGGTAAAGTTATGTGACTGTGTCACAGTCTAACTGGTGGTGCAGATAGAATTAGCTAGCACAAGGTGCAGAGCTAGCAGGAGATAAGACATTCTCTTTTTTATTTTATCTCTTTTTGGTCAGCGGTGGCAGAAAAAATCTTCACTCTTGTACGGAGGCAGGCACTAGTAGCAGTGCTACTGCAGTGCTTTTGTAAAACATATATAAGAATTAGGAACTAAAAATAACTTAGTAAAGGTAGAGGGAGGATAATGGTAGCCTGTGATGATAGCGATTATAAATGAGCAACTGTAGAAACAGCTTCTGTTTCCTCTCCCAAAAATATTTTGGTGGCTGACAATGGGACTTAGGGAGAAAAATACCTCATTTTAAAAAATCTGTGACTCCTACGTGGTGTACTGGCCATCATTGTGCTGTGTGCACTTTGACTGCACTGCACCACTGTGTGATCATGTGTTGCCCAGCACTCATTTAGGAGGTATCTTTAAGTAAATCCCAGAAATAGTTTTCAGTGACTGACCATGGGACTTGGGAAGAAAAATCCCTCATTCATTTAAAAATATCCATGATTCTTAGATTGCATATTGGCCATCTTCCTGCTGTGTTCCCTTTGACTGCACTGTACGCAGTGTGTGACTGTGTGCCACCCAACGCTCCTTTGTGTGGTACCCATAAATAGATCCCAGAAATATTCTAGGAGACTGATGATGGGTCTTGTGGAGAAAAATACCCTTTTCACTTAAAAAATATCTGTGACTCTTTTGTGGCTTATTGGCCATCATCCTGCTGTGTTCCCTCTGACTGCACTGTATCCAGTGCATGATGTTGTGCTGCCCAGCACTCATTTGTGTGGTGTCTTTAAATAAATCCCAGAAGTATTTTGGGTGATTGATTATGGGACTTTGATTATGGGACTTGGGGAGAAAATACTTCCTTCATTTAAATATGAAAATCTCTGTGACTCCTATGTGGCGTATTGGCCATCACCATGCTTTGTGCCCTTTGACTGCACTGTACCCAGTGTGTGACTGTGTGCTTCCCAGCAATCATTTAGGTGGTATCTTTAAGTAAATCACAGAAATATTTTAGGTGACTGACAGTGGGACTTTGTGGAAGAATACCTTATTCATTTTCATTTCAAAATATCTGTGACTCTTATGTGGCCTACTGGCCATTATCCTGCTGTAACCTATTATTTTTATTATTGGCAACACAATTAAAAAAATAGGATTTTAGTTCTAAATAAATTAGACCCCTAGAACTTTTTCAAAAGTTCTAGACTAGAACCAGAACCCAGAACTTTAACAGGTTCTGACAGCCTAGTTTCCATCATGACTAAAGCTATCTGGATACTACTAATACAATGTATTTAGTTGCAACTAGTACTAATGCTTGGTGCCACTTGGTGTCACTGTTTTTAAAAAGCTAAAATATACTTTATCATCTGCTAGTTTGTTTAAAGTCAACAGGTGGCATGTTACAGAAATAGTGCTGCGAATGTTTGCATCTCCACAAGCCATTTAGGCTGTGGGATGTAGTAGTCAGTTGGCCAAATGCAAGAAGACAAGAAAGTGCAAAGTTATGGCCTTGAAAATTACCAACTGTTCTTTACTGAAAATACTGACTGACATAATGAAACTGGCATTGAGCACCACTGTTCTATCCTTCTTATAGCAATAAAATCAAATGCTGTACCGTAATGATTACTAGAACATAACATATGCATTACAAGGGAGAAATGCAGAGGTGTCAAAACTGATTCTGGTGGCATGCTAAATAGAACCCCACATGCAGTAGAGCATCATAAGAAATATATGCTTATGCTAAGTCAGTCTGCCAGCACAGCAGTGGTGCTACCATTTGTAATGACTGAGACCCAGTTTCGGGAATGTGCTTGAGCAGTCCATGGAAGCTCATTTTCTCAGGGGAGGGAGAGCTTCTGGTTTCTGCTACAGTACTGCCACCTGGGTTACCACAGGTCACAGTGCAGGCTGGAGTCAGTGACAGTGAGGGAGGCATCATCACTCTGACCTTGAGTTGTTCTACCTGAACAATCCCCAAGGGAGTGGAAGAAAAGTGGAAATCCCCTGATGGCACAGGTTGCCATCCATTGCCCTGCTGCAAGCCCCTCTCCACCAACTGTGGGTGTCATTTCCCACTGAAGATCAGTTCTCTTCAGGGTAAAAAGAGGGTGGTCCTCAGTCAGCTGTTCCCATGCAGGAGTCATTTATGGATGAGCAAGGAGTGAGGTAAGTGACAGGGAAGTCAGGGGATGCGGTTGAGCAAGGTGGAGGACCAAAGGGGGCTGGTTGGGAGCTCAGGGAAGAAAGAATACAAATTTAAAAAAAGAGAGACATACATACTTACCCACAATTAAGCAACTACTAGGAAATAAAACAAGGTATTTAAAAAAATCACTATTAATATGTTGTTACTACCTCTACTGTCTTGTAACCTCTTTCTTGTTGTGTTGCAATACACTGATGACAAAAAACATTTGTAAATGAGCACATGTGCTCAAAGGTGTAAGACTGAATTGAACAATTAAATAAATACATTTTAATATGCTACTGCTGCTACTGATTACTACTACGACAACAGCTACTATTGCTACTACTACTGCTACTACTATCACTACTGCTATTACTGCTTTTGCTACTACTATTACTATTACTGCTACTACCACTGCTTCTGCTATTACTACTACTCCTGCTACTAATGCTACTGCCACTGTTTCCTTTCTTTCTGAGTTTACTATGATACTTGAAAATACATTCCATATGCCATCCAACCTCTATGAGAAGCAGTGTTTACTCCTAGCTCCCTGAAAATTTCCCCACATAGTTACTAGTCAGTACTGGTGCCACACCTCAGAAAGGACATTAACCTGCTGGAGAAAGTCCAGAGGAGGGCTACAAAGATGATAGCAGGTCAGCAGGGTAAGGCATACGAGGAGAGGTTGAGGGCACTGAACATGTACTCCCTGGAAGACAGGAGAGAGAGGGGGGACATGATTGGAGCCTTCAAGTACTTCAAAAGGATAAATAAGTTTGATTAGGAGAGCCTATTTAAGCTGAGTGGCAACCATGACATAAGGGAGCACATTCTTAAGCTGGAGAGTGGGAGGTTTAGGAGGGAGGTCAAGAAGCACTTCATCACAGAGAGGGTGTTGGACACTTGGAATGCACTTCTGGAGGCATGGGGGAACATAAGGATCATGGGTAGGGAGGATGGTAGGAGTGGGGAGGGGGGGCAGGGACAGAAGCTCAAGCTGTGGACCCTGCAATGTGAGCAGACTTGATAGACCAAATATCCTTCTTCTGCTGGCTTCTTCATATGTTCGTATCTAGTTATGGCCCCTTGTTGTACTTTTGTTAAATATTTAGTCCCATTTCTTTGCATAAGTTTGCATTATTTTCAAAAGCCATACAGCAAAATAAAGTCTCCTCTTAACCTCCTTTGCTCCAAGCTAAACATGTTAATTGTGTCAAGTGTCTCCCCATATTGTATTACATTGTATTCTTTTGCAATCTATAATTAATCTAGTTGCTCTTCTCTTAACTCTTTCTAGTCTATCTACAGTATGTCTTTCCTATTATATGGATTCAAGAACTGGCAGCAGTGTTCCAGTGTGACCAGGGGGCACTAGGTGCTTAAGTGACTTGCTGAGATTTACACAGTATGTGGAGGTTCGGGAAATCAAACCCAGGGCTGCTGGATGTACTAAACTCATTCACAGCTTGTTACTCTGATCTCTAGACTATACTGCCAGGCAGCCAAAATTACAGCTGTTACATTTATGAGGTGCTGTAAAGAAATGACTATGTTAAAAATATGGGGTAAAAATATTGAATATTATCAAACTTATGAGCCTGCATTTGCAAAATTCAACATATCCTCGTAACTTTGTTTTTTTGTAAAATATTTTTACACCAAATGTAGAACATACCCTTCCTCATGAACAAGGGCAGAGAAAATGTTCAACTCATGCATGAAAGGTGATTTCACACAGGGACCACAAAATCATGTTTAGGGCTATTAAAAATAACATTTTGGACAGGATTTGAAAAATGGCAGCTGTCACATTTATGAGGTGCTGTAACTATATGACTGTGTTGTAAATTTGGGGTAAAATATTGAAACTTACCAAAGTTAGGAACCTGCATTAGCAAAAGTCAATGTAGGCTCATAACATGGTTGTTTTTAAATATTTTTCAAACCGAATTTTTAACATAGCCTTCTTATGACCCACCCTCATTAACAAGGGCACAGAAAATTTGCAACTTCTGCTCGAAAGGTGATTTCATGCAAGGACCACAAAATCACCTTTCAGGATGTAAAAAAAACCCATTTTGGCCATGATTTGAAAACTGACAGCTGTCACACTCATGAGGTGCTGTAAAGATATGGCTATGTTGTGAATTTGCAGGAAAAATATTGAAAATTACTGAAGTTATAAGCCTGCCTTCACAAAAGTCAACGTAGGCTCATAACTTGGTTATTTTTAATATTTTTGCACCAAATTGTCTACATAGCCTTTTAAGATACCTCCTCATGAAAAAGGGCAGCAAAAATTTTCAACTCATGCCTGAAATGTGATTTTGCGTTAGGACCGTGAAATCACTTTTCAGGATGTAAAAAAAAAAACATTTTGGCCAGGATTTGGGTTGGCAGTATAGCGTAGAGGTTAGAGGAGTGAGATGTGAATGAGCTTGATACATCCAGCAGACCAGACCTGAGTTTGATTCTCACAACCTCCAATTGTATGCTGTGTGACTCTGAGCAAGTCACTTAACTGCCCAGTGCTCCCAGGTCGCCCCTGAAAACAGGCACTTGTGCCTAGTGGGCCTTACCCGATTACCAAAGACTAAAATAAAATAAATAAAAATTTGAAAAATTGACAGCTGTCACACTCATGAGATGATGTAAAGAAATGGATATGTTGTGAATTTGGGGGAAAAATATTGAAAATTACCAAAGTTTCGAGCCTGTGTTTGCAAAATTCAACATAGGCTCATAATCTTGTTGTTTTTTTTAATATTTCTACACCAAACTTTCAACATAGCCTTGTTATGGCCCTACCTCATGAACATGGGCAAAGAAATTTTAAACTTAGCTCAAAGCTTGTCAGACAAGTTTAGTAGTTAAGGGCAGTGGCACTGACAATACTATGGACTTTAACAATGTGATACTACTTGAAAAACTGAACAACATTAAAGCAACAAATCCCTGGGGCCTGATGGCCTTCATCCACACCTAATTAAAGAACTGGCAAATGAATTGAGTGGCCCAGTTAGGTTATTGTTTGATAGGTCCTTGAGGGATGGAGTGGTACCAGAGGAGTGGCAGTGGGTAACTGTTACACCAGTCTAGAAGGGTGGCACTAAACCAGGTGTTGGCAATTATAGGTCTATCAGCCTGATTTGCATTCTGTGTAAAGTAATGGAGGGTTACATCAGAAAACATTTACAAGACCATATAAAAGCAAAGAGTTACCCAGATGTCATTTGGGATGGGTTTTCACTGGGGAGGTCTTGCCAGACTAATCTGATGAATTTCTTTGAAACAGTGAGTAACTGCGTTTGATGATGCCCTACCGGTAGATGTAGTGTATCTTGACTTCTCTAAGGCTTTTGACTTGGTTCCACATGATGGGCTCATTAGTAGTCTGCAGGGTTTAGATGTTGAACCCTGAATTGTTCAGTGGGTAGATGCATGGCTTGGAAATAGGAAACAGAGAGAGTATCAGGGGATATTACTCTGACTGTGGTGAGGTGACCAGTGGGGTCCCTCATGGCTTGGTGCTGGGCCTGGTGCTATTTAATATCTTTGTGTCATCTCTCCAGATGTCAAATGGAGCATGGATGTCCAAGTTTGTGGGTGATAGCATAATAGGAGCTATAGTAAGAACAGAGGCTGGCACAAAAAATTATAAGTAGAACTGGATAAAGTTAGCTCTTGGGCAACTACCCACAAGATGAAATTAAATATAGATAAGTGCAGTGTAATGCACTTTGGCAACATCAATATGCAGTCAAGCTACAGTCTGTCTACACAAGCACTAAAAAAGTAGACTGTGAAAAGGATTTGGGCATCTGGGTCTCAAAGGATCTTACCTTTAGGCAGCAAACCACTAAGGTAGTTAATAAAGTCCACAGGATGTTGCAATGTATATTGCACAACATTAGAAGGAGGGACAGAACAGTGTTACTACCTTTCTACAGTGCATTGGTGAGGCCACTTGTGGATTACGGGTTACAGTTTTGGAACCTGTACCACAGAGTGAATATATGGAACATTGAGAGAGTGCAGAGGAGAGTAACTAAGAGAATTTCTGGTCTACAAGCCCTCCTTATGATAACAGATTGAGTGAGCTAGATTAATACTTGCTAGAGTACTGGCAACTTAGGGGAGACTTGTGTCTGGTCTACTCTGCCTTTCAAAATAAATACTTGTGGGAATGTATGGGTCTGGAGTTGAAAATTACAACTAAAATTACTAGAGCACATGAATACCAACTGTAGAGCCAACTATACAAATCCAACTAATGGGGGCATTGGATTAATCAAAGGGTTGTGACCCGGAACAGACTCCCTTCAGAAATTGTAAACAGTAAAACGATACTCTCTTTCAAGAATAAATTAGATGAATTATATAGGGATAAAGATCTCTAGTACAGCACATGATGAGACTCCTTGGTGAAAGCTATTGTCTCACATTCAACTTATGAAACTCCTGCCGAAAGGCGATTTTGTGCAGAGACTGCAAAATCACCTTTTGGGATAGATCTGCCTATTGACAGTGCCTTTGTTCAAGAGGTGGTGTCCCAAAGAAGGCATGTTGAAAATTTGGGGCTAAAATATGCAAAAAATGACCAAGTTATGGTACTAAGTTCAAAACCCCATTAAAATACATTGAGCCACATCCCTGTTTCCTTAGTCCACCATCCAGCTTTGAAGAATGAAGACGTATCTGCAGTCCAGAGGGGATTATAGCGTTGGACCCCTGATCAGTAAATAAGGGCTTAGAGGGGTGGGTGTTAAGTGCAAGGGTCAGGTGGGGGCAGTGTAATGGCACAAAAGACATCGTTGGACTTTGTTTTTTTTTTTTACTGGTCAAAAAAAACAAAGATTCTTGCATTGGGGATTGGACAACCCCAAGTGCAGAGAAAGCATGGAAGATGAAGCTGACTATGGAGGTGAGCTGAACTTGGTGATTGGTCATTGAGGAGGGTGGCAGCCCTGACCCTCACAATCCCTTGTAGCTAGCATGCTGAGTACAGTGAAGGAAAACACCAGCTGTGATTTTTCAGTTTCCATTCTGGTGCTGTTCTTTTGGTCTTGCCCACCAGAATAAGGTACAGCCTGATAGATGAAGCTGTCACCAGAGGGAGAAGAACTTGGCAATCTTTTTTTAGGTGGCGGAAGCAGCAAACACTTCCTGACCTTCATGGCCCCTTGCAGTTAGCATGTGGATTCACCAGTGAATTCAACACTCTAATGGCCTGACACACCTATTAGAAGGGACACTGTTACGTTTCTGAAGGGGGGAAGAGGGGTGGTGGGTGCTGAGAGGGAGGGTCAGGTGGGGGGAAGAAACCATGAATTTAAAAAAAAAACCCACACACAAAAAACTGCGCATGCATGGTAGTGGATGGGGGGTGTGGAGGGTGCGGAACTGCTCCTTGATTGAACGGTAACACTGCTGCTGTACACTGTGGCTGTCTCAGTGCAAACAGGGGACAGATGTGGGACAAACACACTGAACCATTACCACCGGGCCTCTCTCGCCTCCCCACATATTGTAATGGCTCCTGCTGTGCTTTTGCTTCCTGAGACATGGAGTGAGTGCCAACTGCACTTCTCCTGTGTCCTGCCATGGAACCGTGCAATAAAAAGGGAATTTAATGCATGGCCACACAGAGGGACTCCACCATTTGGATTATACATTTATCACAAACTATGTTATAACCACCTATAGAGACAGCAAAGGAGTGCTTCACAGATGCAGAGGTGACTTTTGTCACTCCAAAATGTTGTTCATTACAAGGAATGCGGTAATCCTTTTCTCATAGCAAGAGGTCTGCAGGGCTTTGCCCACTGCAGCTCTAAAAAATGTGTTGTTATTATTATGACCAAATGCATCTCTTCCATAACCTCTCTTAATTCAGCATCATTTAAGGATATACTATGGTATCCCTAAACTCAGTAAGCTGAGTCTTGGGATTCTGACCCCACTGCCCCGAAATGTAGCCTGCTGAATCAATCAGATGCCTGAAAATACAATTTCGGGCATCTGATTGTAAAATCATTTGGCATATCAGGGAGGCTTCACCACCTGAACCCCCCATAACAAAAATATCTAACTCCGAGGGGCAGCGGACCTCGGAGTTAGAAATGAAACAGTTACGGGTGTAGGAGCAGTAAAAAGACATCCCACCTGCAGCGCAGATCGAACCCGCGCCCACACAGCATGCCAGCAGAGCTGCTGTGGTGTGGTCCACAACTCCAGTGGGGCAGCTCGGCCAGCTCTCTGATTCTCCATCACCTTGAATACCAGGGACAGGGGTAAGACAGCAAGCCATCACATCCGCTACCTTACCCCGTCAACATCCTTTGGGATTCCTTATGCTGGGATGGTCACTGTCTGGATACTGAACCTGTCAGGTGATACTGTCCGGGCAGGTCAGTGTCGGGATAGTGAGCCTTGGCATAGTATAAGGGTACCTCATTGACACTGTAGCTAACCTGTTTTCTCTTCTAGATGCAACTTTGTGCATCTCTTCATTAAACTTCATGTCCCATCTATTTGCCCACTCTGCAGTTTTTACCCAAATCATGCTGGCTACTTCTACTAACTTCCTATTTGTCTGCTATGCTCCCAATTTCAGTATCATCCACAAACTTTCTAACCCAGTTCTCTGGTCCTTTATTCAATTCCTGGATATAAGTTATGAATAAGGGCAGACCTAGCACAGAGCCCTGTGGTACTCTATTCATCACATTTGCCACTTCTAATTTAAGACCATTTATTCTGCTTTTTGTCTGGCAACCAACTGCCAATCCATTTGGTTGTCTTCTTATTAATCCCTATGCTGTTAAGCCTGTTAAGCAATTTCCCATGTGACAACTTATTAAACACTGGCTGAAATAGAAGAAAATAACATCCACTGGCATTCCCTTATCCAAGCTTTTTATAACTAGTTATTAAAAGGTTAATAAGTTTTTTAATCATAAAATCCCACTAATGAAGAAATGTGGTGTGTTTCACCTCTGTACCACAAATCATTTAGCTCCTCCATTATTTTTTTCCTTACGATGGGTTCCATAATTTTGCATAGAATAGCAATCAGGCTGACTGTTAATGAATTTGTTTGTTTGCCTCAGTCTCCTTTCATTAACAGTGGAATCAAAGGAGGCAGTATAGCACAGTGGTTTAAGGCTCTGAGCTGCAAACCTGGAGACCTGAGATTTGAATCCCACAGCTCCCACTTGCATACTGTGACCCTAAGCAAGTCACTTAACTTCTTTGTGCTCCCAGGTCACACTTGTAAACAAGCTTTCAGCTTAGTGTGTCTCTCCTGGTTAAAAAAAATATATATAGCTTCCATTCAATCTCTCAGGACATCCCTTGTCTCTATTACCACTGTAATCCTTTGCTTGTTCCTTTACAATCTTTGGGTGAAAGAGTCAGGGCATGATAGAGACCTATAACTACCTCACAGCCTTTACCTTTTTACCTTTACTTTACAGCCTTTGCCTTCAGCCTTTATCCATACTGAATAAGGTACAAGAGGGGAATTCTTTTTCAGAGAAGATGCACAAGAACACAAGGACAAGCAAAGAAGCAATAGAGGGGCATTTAGGAGGGATGTGAGGAAGTAGTTCTTCCATGATAGCATGGTGGATGCCTGGAGCAGTCTTCCAGAAGAGGTAGTGGGGGCAAAAACAGTGTTGGGCTTCAAGAGTACATGGGATAGACACAAGATAATCTTAGTAGGGAAGCGGGGGGGGGGGTAAGGTCTCTGGAGATCAGATAGGGTCTACTTTGTCAGTATAGGCAGGAAAAAGGTGCTGATTAGAAGTGCCAAGCAGTCCTTATCTGCCAGAAATTCTGTGTTTCTGTGAATGTTGTCTGGTCCAATTGAATTATTTACCTTTATACCCAATGGCTTATCAACTGTTTTTTGATACTGGACATACTTCTTATTTTGTCTTTCTCCCCTTCATTTCATTCCTCTCCGACAGTGTCCTCTGCCTTGTCATTTGTTTCATAAACTGAACAGAAGTGTTGTATCTTTTTAATGCCTCTGATTCCCTTTTCTGGTCTTGTATTGTTTCCCCTCTCATATTTAGTGTTCCACTGTAGTTGCTGTCTTTCACTTTCTATCTTTTTCATTATTTACTAGATTACTACAGTGTTTGACTTTCTCACTGTACTATACTTATCTGTCGCATTGCTTGTGTCCTCTGTTTTTGATTGCTGGCCTGTAGGCCTGAATTTTTGTCCTTATTTCTGTCTGTATCTTACTTGCTAGTCACACTGGTTTTATACCCTTCTTGTTATACTTTGGTGTTTTTTTATGTCTTAATCTCTTAGTTCCAGTAATTTATACTTCCACAGACTCCACTGTCCATTGACCGTTTTGCCTGACATGTCCCTGCACCAACACTAATCTTTAAAATATTTCCTTATGTTGTTATATCTTTCCGTCATGTAGTTGCAGTATGTTGTCTGCCCTTGCATCTCTATCAATTTATGTAAGATTTTAAATTACACCATGTTATGGTCACTTTCTGTTAATGGCTTTCTGGTATCACATCCTATTAATTCATCAACCATGTTGATAAATACCAAATCAAAGATTGCCCCATTCCCAATGCCTTTGTAAACATACCGTTCCAAACATTTGCCGTTTGCATTAGTAACTTCCTTGTTCTGGTGAATGCAATAGCTTGTGCTAGTTAATATCTCAAAGGTTAAAGTCTCCCCTTAGAGGAACTTCTTTTCTTAAGGTTACAATTTCAGTCTCTTTATTTCCTGATCAGTTTCCTGGTTACCTGGTGGTGTCTAATATACTCCAGCAAGAACTTCCTTCCCAGTCACCCTTTATCCTTTACCCATACTGATTCAGTTTCCAAACTGTCTTCTTTGATATCAAGTTACTTACTGTTTTTTGCCATTCTATTTATCCTTTTACATGCCCAATGAAACCCAACTCCTTTGGTCCTCTAACACCCCTCTACCTGCCAGACTCACCCCTCACCTTTCCATCTTACAGGATCCTAACCTGACATTCAACCATCCATCTAGGGCTGGTTTGTCCTTACCAGGGTTCCTCTTGGGCCTTCATTGTGGATCATCATCAGGATGCTCCTCACCTGTCCCTACTTGCCGGCTTGTCTCTGCCACAGGCTGCACTATAGTCTAGAGGAAGACCATGCACTTTGTAGATGGAGGCTGCAGGAGTCCTGCTTCAGGAATGTCAGATGGTTCTTGTTATGGGGAGGGGCAGAGAGACTATCATCCAGCATAGTGATGCACCATTTCCACCTTTCTGGGCCTGCCCATCCCAAACTGATGCAGCCACTGGCCTGGGGGTGCCTAATGGCACATGGTCACCCATGGCACCTCCACCAGCCACCAACAGGAGTCACTACAGAGTCGACCAGTGAGTACTCCCACTGCGAGGAGAGCATCTAAGAGATGCTGTGAACCCTCCCTATAGGCCTCCACACCTGATTCTTTGCTGGTTTTAATGCTTTTGCTAACATATATTGATAATCCCCCCACCTTTCAGTCTTCTGTTTTTTAATAAAGCTTGCACCCTTCATGTTTTTACCCCAGTCATCCTCCTCTGTCAGCCATGTTTCAGTAACTGCTATGATATCCATTTGCTCCCTTAATACTAACTCCTCTATTTGTCCTATTTTAGTATTTAGACTTCTGGCATTTAACAATATACAGTACATTTCCATTTCTGGTTTCCTCCTCTTCCTTTTACTTATCTTGTCTATGATATTCTTTTCATTTTGCTTTTTAACTATTGTGTGTCACTATTTCCAGGTGTGCACCACTGACCTCTTTGCATTTCATTTGGCACCTTTTTGCCACCCTTTCTATTAGACCGAACTCTACCCAAAAATTCTATTTACAGATATCTACTCCCTCAGCACCCATGCACCTTTCCATGTTGGGTACAGCCACTCTCTCTCCCATAGAGTCCATTCCTGTGCCAGAAGCTATCTCAGTTGCTCAAGAAAGCAAACCTGTCACCATTGGCCCAATTAGGCAACAAGGTGTTAGTCATTTAATTTTTATTTGCCTTCTGCCTACCTGGACCAGCCTTATTGGTACATCTAAGATTTCTGAAATGACTATCTCACACCTCCTACTTTTAAACTCCTCCCACAGTTCTCTGAAATCCAGCCAGAGTCCCATCTGTTCCTCTACCTATGTTATTTGTTCCGATGTGAACTACCACAAATAGCTACTCCATGCTACCTTAAGAATCCCATCAGCTAGGTTCTTTAGATGTTCAATTCTCATTCCTTGCAAATAGTCACAGTCTAATTCTCTTTTGCACTCCTGCCAATTGTACCAGTGATTTATCTGACAACAGAGTAACCCATAATTTCTAACTGCCTACAACAGTTATCCATACTGAACCGCTGTCTACTCCTTCCCTGTAGTAGTTCCCCCCCCATCCAGTTTCTATGATCTCCTACTCTTTTCCTTCATCTATCCCAGCTAGTATCCTGATGTTGTGCAAAGTAGTTAGGTTGTCATTCAGAACTTTCCCCCGGGACTTTTGTGGTAAAAGTAATTCCCCTATATCAGGGTATTCAGCATACAACAAAGTACTAAAAAAAGCTTGTTGGCAAACCCAAATTCTACTGGAATTGCTGTGATGACGTCATCAATATGGTGTACCTTTCTCCCTTATCTGGTGCTATTCAGTCACATACGTCCATTTTTTTGCTTTGTTTTGATTTGGTTAGTGATATTTATTGCCATTAAATTGCTCTATTTATGATATCTGATTTATAGTTTTTTTATTTTACTTCTTTTTTGCTATTATGTAGTATCTGCTTTACTTTTAAATATTGTAACGTGTTTATAACTCAAATAGTCTAAGTTTACTGAGTTATGCTGATATGTATTATCTCAGTTCCCAATTAACTCATTCTTATGCTTACCTGTTTTACACTTGTGCATGCTGAATGGTTGCAGATGACTAGTGGTACTTAACAAGTAAACAATTCTTTACTGATTGAATCGCTTGTAAAACTCAGCATACCTGCAACCAAAGTGGCAAGATATGAGCTAGACTTTACATGCTGTGTAATATATCAGAATAAAACAATTGAACCACACGTGGATAAACCCAGTGCATACAGCAAACTTTTGGATGGTATAACAGAAAGAGCATGTTATGGTGATCAATCATATCCTGAAATAAAATGGAGACTTAGGAATAATACAGTGGAAACACCAACATCGAGTGGTGCTTCCTGGCACAGATCATGCTATCCAAACACAGTTCAAGCTGGAATATGCAAAAGAGCTAAGCAGCATTATGAAAAACAGCTTGTTGATAAAGCTTCTCAGAAGAAACATATTTCTGACAGTCCTGTGTGTTCACGTGCTCCCTCACCATTTACACACTCCCAATCACAGCTACATGACAAAAAACTTATGCTTTTTCTGTGACACAGGATCAGTTAAGACCAATTCTTTACACAGCGTTTCTTCAGATCCAGCTGGAGTGAACTCCAATGTGCAGTGGAACATAGTGGGAAAGACACAATTACTGTAAAACTCAGAGCTGCCATTAGCCCTACAGATGCTCACCTTATTGATGTCTAGTACCATTTGCGATGCTGGGCCACTTATGTCACTCATGTTATTCATAGACCAAATGTTGATGACACACCCAGTTGTGAAAATATAGCAGATGCAGTTGCAGCAGCTATTGACATTTTGAGATTACTGGAAGGAGAACACAAAGATGGAAATGTGCTTAACATCCCTTACAGAAATATGTGTGCTGCGTACATGCAGATTGCATGTCACATGCTTAATTGTGCAATGTTTGCATGCAGTTCACATACACAAAGTGAACCTATGTTAACCAGGTCTAAAAAGCACATCAGGTTTGCATGCTGCAAGCTTGACATGTGTGCAGCAGGTAAGCTGGTGCGATCATGTTCTAAAAATCACATCAGGATCGTGTGTTACATATTTGACATGAGTGCAGCAGTTAAGCTGGTGTGAACATCATTTAAAAATCACATCAGGTTCACATGTTGCATGCTTGCCATGTG
Source organism: Neoceratodus forsteri (assembly GCA_016271365.2). Classification (NCBI taxonomy): domain Eukaryota; kingdom Metazoa; phylum Chordata; order Ceratodontiformes; family Ceratodontidae; genus Neoceratodus; species Neoceratodus forsteri. Next base: position 1,206,755,603 of record CM057453.1, on the reverse strand, counting down.
TGCAGCAACTAAGCTGGTGTAAATCTCATCTAAAAAAACACATCAGTTTTCTATTTATCCTACTACTGCTAGCAATTAGAGCCATTAAAATTATTTTATCATTGATTTCCTATTAAAATTAGGTAAACTTATTAACTCTGAGCCTTTTGCAAGTTGTTTAATGACTTTTGATTTTTGTCATTAAATTGCCATTAATTTGTAAAGAATTGTTTGCTTACAGCATTAAATGCTTAAGATATAGCCAGTCAACATCCCCCATTCCAAATGTATGAAGAGGGCCTCTGTGTTGTGAAGCCTGACTTTTTTGTTTTGGGCCCTGTGAATCCCCTTATGCATTATTAGTGCTACAAATGTGTTTCTCCATGACTGTTTTGGCTCACTTACTTTCACTTTTTAATTCTATATGGTGCATATACATTATAGCAATGCTCAGCACTCTTTGTGCTGAGTAGGGTCGTGAAGGCATGCACCATACTCACATTTTGTAACTGAAATAAGTGACATGGACACTCAAAATGAGGGACAATGAGGGACACTGACCCCATGATGATCAGGACACATCCTGAAACATGGAGATATAGTACCTCAGAACACAATGGAAATCATTGCATTTACTTGTACTGAAGTTAGCCCCGAGACTTAATTTCTATCATAAAGCAGGGATGCCATTTAGGTAGGGAAGAGGAGGGGCAGTTGCCACTCCCACACATTTGTGCCTAGGTTATTCTTATGGGCCCCTATGCATGATCCAGCAGAGTGGCTATGTGATGCAGTAGCCACTTTGCACCCAATGTACACCCCATGCTTGATGTACTACTGGGGGACACACCACCCCAATGCACCCAATCCCCCTGGTCTGTGGACCACACTGTGTGGGGGGTAGGCTGGGGTGTCCCGGTACTACAAGCCATGCACAATGGCACTTAGTGCTGGCTGTAGTGGTGCAGATGGGGATGCAGGATATGCCAGGGAGAACCCTTCCATAAGCCCCCTATGTGCCCCCATGCACACACACACTCTTGCCACCTGTTCTGTGTGGATAGCCCATGCAGCCTCCACTGGGCCCACTGTGGCCATTCCTGATGGCCACCCAGCAGCACCCACCCCAGCACATATTGGTGCACGACCCCTACCAGGCACTTCCCCACCCAACACACACCCCACACAGGGCACTGGTCCAAGGATGCTGCCTCCCTCTGAATGGCACTGCCAGCCCACATCCACCATCAGCCCCTCCACACATATGGTGGGGTACAGTGCCACCCCGGCACCACCAACAGACTCCCCACCCCTTTTTCTGTGCTCCAGTGTGACATCACAGGAGGGCCAGCAGCTTTGCCCTCCTATCACCTCCACAGTCACTGGCCATTGGACATCCATGGGGCACACTGCCAATGTGCACCCCATCATGTAGGGGATCCACTGAGTGACCTTGGCCAAGCATCTGAATGGATGCCTGGCCAGGTCCGTGACTCTACCCCCAGCAGCCCTGCAGAGTCCTGCACACCAGAGGGGGTGGGGCCACAGACAGTTGGCAGCCAGTGTTGAATTCCACCGGCATGCACCTGTCCACAGGCATGGACCTAAGAGGGTGGGATATGTGCCTCTGTTGGGTAATTCCCACCCATTGGTGAAAAGGGCCCATGGTGTGGTAATAATGGCATTAAATAGGAATTTAATCTTTTTCAAAATAAGTGACACTCTGGCCTGTGTTGCACTCATGCTGAAAGTGCACTCCTGACTTGACTGTGTCTGTATTGTGTTGTCCACTCTCTCCACCTATTGGCAGTGGTGCCATCACACATGATGTGGAGGAGCTCCAGCCAAGCAAGAGCACATGAGTCATATGAGTGGAACATTGTCTTTCCCACCACAGAGTAAACTGGTTGCACACTACAGCTTGGAGAAGTCAGTGAGCACTGAGCTCTCAATAGCAGAGCTGTGGTGGCATATTTATGTTGGTCTGCTCTTAGTGAGTCTTTATCTCCTTTGTTGGCTAAAGGGGATGGGGCAAACTAGAAGCTAACTCAAGACTAGGCTACCTACTTACTCAACTAGGCTCACCTAGCAAAAAAAAAAAAACAACAGTGTGGGCCCCCTGTGGCAGCAAGCTAAGCCTTGAAGCAGCAGCCAAGCAAAAAGCAAGAAAAACAGATTGGGTGGGTTCGGTTGGTGAGGTGACTTGGTCGTAGACCACAATGGGGACCTGGAATGGTCAGTTCTAGCATCTAACTTCTTGCAGAAGGATGGAGGAGGAGCGGACTGAAAACTGGGCTGGTGGTACACTGTGCTAGGCCACAGGTTCTGGCCAGATGACTGGGTAAATAAAAGTAACTATTTTTTTTTGTAGGGGCATTGGAGAAGGAGGAATGATTGAAATATTGATGGGTTTTTCATGTTTCTGCACCATTTGGAAGCTTCACGACCCATATGGGATGGGTATTGAATGTAATGGAGTTGGGGAGAGAAATTAAGTTGGGACAAAGTTTTTGTTTGGAGGGTTCAGATCTTCAGCTAGGAAATAAAAATTGGTTAGTAACTGGGTGGGTTTAAGAATCTGATGCACTGCTTCGGGGTATAGACAGATGAATCTTAGACATTTAAATTTTTCCTGATTTGTATATCACTTTTCAGTCACAACAAATAAGTTTGACCATTAGAAATATTCCCGATATTCCAGAGCTTGCTGCCTAGGAGCCAGCTAGCACCTGGCCACCACTGGTTGTTGGCTCCCCTCTACTGAAATCTGAAATGGCACCCTGCCATAAAGTCTGAATTTATAGAACATCCTTTGTGTGAGCAGTATGTTTTCCATGAGGGATGAATGAGGGGTAGAGCAGTTTTTAGGGGTAAAAAGAGGGCTGTTCCTTGCATTCAGAGATGGTTGAGCAGTATGGTATGCACAGACTATTGGAGCCTCACTATAGTCAGGCTTATGTCCCTCCTCCAGTGAAGCTGACCTCCACATCCCCATGGATGGGCACATTATGCCATAGGGCAAGGGAGAGTGCAGGAGTGTACCCCATTGAAATTATTGAAGGTATTTTTTATAACTATTTTATGCATTATTGATGGAGAGTTGAAGATTAATGAAGGCCACCACTCGACTAACAAGAGCCTTGTTTGTAGAACAGTGGCCTTCATTATTCTTAATTTACCATCGTAACATATAAAATAGTAATAAAAAAAACTTCATTCATTTCAAGGGGGTATGCCCCAGCACTCTGACCCATGGACATCATCTCTTAAAGACTCGTACCTTTGACTCCTTAGTACTCGGGTAAGAGACTCTCAGCTTATATCTATACTTGGTGGGTTTTCTGTAGCAGCAAGATCACACCAGCTACAGTGTGTGTGTGTATGTGTATGTGTGTGTGTGTGTGTGTATGGGGGTGGGGACTGACCATGTGGGTGGAGTTGTCAAGTTATTATTACTTTTGTGTTTGCCCCTCAGAGTATGTTTGCATGGAAGCATTCAAAACTATGGAGAAAAAACAGTACAAGTGCAGGCCATACAGAAGTAATTAAGTAGTTTTGTGGGTAAGTGTATGTATTGCGGTGGTAAGAACCACACATAATTCCATTGGTACGTGTACTACAGTTCAGCTGTGCAGCTGAGATGGGGGGACAAGAAAATTAAAAAGTACTGTATAGAAGGTTATATTCACGTTCATTTTATTTTCACGATATTAGCTATTGGCACATTGCCAGTGAAAACAAAATGAATGCTAATATAATATAATTAAATTGAAGCAGCACACCACACATACTGTATGCTATAGCCAGTTTATTGATGCTTAATACACAGCAAACCACACGGCAAATAAAAATAAATAAAACTGCTTGTCTCCAACAGTCAGTCTCAGTGACGGGGTTGGGAGAGATGCAGTATCGGCATCTGGTCTTGGTTTATACAGCTTGACATATTATCACCACTGACACTGCTGCTTGCTTCATTTTGTGTTCATTCTCTGGGGCTTTGATTCTTTTAGTATATCTGCAAGGGACAGTAAAATATTGCTGTTTTCCTTTGAGGACCATCAAAGAACAAACACATTTAGAAGGTGATTATTCACAATGACTAAATGTGAAGAAGTGAAGTTGTGTACTTACATCACTCAGGCAGGTGAGATGTGCACCGTAGATGCCTGCCTGTCAAAAGCCACAAATGACATCCTCTTTATGATGACTCAGCAGTCAGTAGCTAGTCTCTAACCAGCGTGCATGGTGCTCTTTAATGGTTTGCAGTCTTAGAGCTATGCTTAGGCTGTCTGTACCACCACCAGCTGCAATTTTGTCCAACACCAGCCCAGCATACCAGCTAGTAAACTGTGATTTTAAGAAGTCCTTAAAGATCTTATTGACGAACACGTCTAATGGTTGCAGTTTATCTGTACAAGATGCAGATGCAGGAACGTAAACAGGTATGATACCACTTGCCTACAGCTGTTTACTGACAATCGCCATGGTATGTGATCTGTAAAGCTCCAGGATTAGTAGTGCCTTTTGCTCTTCTGGCAGCGCTTGCTTTTCTTTGATGGACTCCACATATGGCACTAGCACACAGTCCACAAACTGAATTGTTGTCTACACTTTGGCCCAGTGGTTTTCAGAATATGTTATGTGCCATTTGTCAGGGAATTTAGGGTTGGGGTGACACGCAAGTGTTCGGCCCTTGTAGATTAATTGTGGTGCAAGCATGTCTCCTGAAAGGCTGCAGGCAAGAACGGCAGAGATTTGCCTCTTATCCCTGAGCCCTATGACAGCAACTTGTTTAAATCCCATAGCCACCATTGTCCACTCAGACACTGGGATCATATTGACCCCATTTCATCTAAATTAATTACAAGTGCAGGGGGTATAAGCTCCTGTGCACAAGCACAGGCAATTCTGTTCAGGAAAGCTTGTTTTAAGTTTAGAAAATCATTTGGGGTTTTCCGGCCAACCTTCATTCCCTTACGTTTACTAAAGCACATGTAATTGAGGAAACCCTAAGCCCACTTGGTCATCAAATTTAAATGTCCACCATTTTTGATTAGGCACTGGTGGGAGTTGGCCTTAACAATCCCTAAGGCAACAGCCTGCATGATGCCAGCATTCACCACTGCACCCTCAGTATGTAGTGACATTACAATGTTTTTTAGCTGCTCCTCAAAGTTTTCCTCCAGATGTGTTGGGTGACCATGGGGCTTCTTGGGCAGGACTGGGGACACTGTTGTTGGGTCGGTTGTTTTTTTTGCTTCCAGCAGGTAGTCCAATTTAAATTTGTGAACTGTGCTTTCATTTATAGTCTTGCCAGTACTGGCATGGTGCTGTTGAAGTGCTGCCATTATGCCAAACTCAATGGTGTGTTTCCCCAGTTGAAAGTGGGTCTTGGGAGAATAATTTACATAGGAGGCTGGTCAGCTTTTCTTAGCAGGCGGGCGGGTGGCTGAACGTTCTTTTGTAACCGCTGCCATTACTGACATGTCCTCTCCCATGTTCTGGGCTAAGTCATCAACAGAAACATCCATAACATCAACAGGATACTTGCGTTTAACCTGCTAGGTTCTGATCCACTTGAAGAGCACCATTGGTTAGGTAAGGAAAGGTACTGCAATATCATTGTCTGAACCGGTCACTGCAAAAATACTGTCCTCATTGACTGATAGGGTTTCTGTAGCAGCTTACAGAACTGCTTATAAAGCATAGTGCTGATGTAGGCTGCTGCAGGCTGCTGTCAATTAAGGGCAATCAATCAGTCAGTACCTCTTGCACATTTTGGTACTGTAATGACAAGTATACTGCAAGCGCTAATACTGTTGGATGTGTATAGGTGCCACATGTAGACATCCACAAAATAAAATGGGTGCAGTTTCAACCCGCTATACAGTATATCAGTGGCTATAAGCATGCCGCATGCATACAGATGTATGCAGATTTTAATTAAAGGACAAGCGAGCCATATGTATGCAGCCAGTATAGCTTAGTGGTTAAAGGCACTGAACTGCAAGCCAGGAAACCTAGAGACCTGGATTTTAATCTCATCAACCCCCACTTATATACTGTGTGATTCTGAGAAATTCACTTAACTTTAATGTGTGCAGTTATCAATGACCACTTGCTTTTTGCATGCATGCCACATGCGTGCAGTCTGTTCTAATTTAACATAAAAAAATGCTTTCCACACTTGCTTGCTGCACGCATGCCACATGCATGCAGTCAGTTCCAATTTAACATTTAAATCATGCTTGCAGCATGCAAATCAAATGGGTAGTTTTATGTGCGCAGCATGAAAACATTTCATATAATTATTTCTGTAAGGGATGGCAACACTGCATAATGCCTACACAGATATGCGGTTTGCGAACAACGTCAAAGAACCACATATCATTTGTAAGAAAGAGAAAGAGCTTATCAAGAATAACATTCCTGAAGTTGAAATTCACAAACCAAAGCATGTGAATGAGTCTAAGCGATTTAGTGTTAAGCAAAAACATGATCTGGCCATCCAACTTGTGGAGGAAACTGAAAGTAACATAGATGCTGACATGAAATGTATCTATGATGCTGCCCGTTTGCTCAGAGAAGCCATAGTGAAAACCAAAAAGTTGAAATTCTGTGGTACTTTCACAGATGTTACTGAGAAGCATGTACCAACACAGCTATTCATCTTCTTTCGGTGGGTGTTGCAAAGCCCATCAAAAATGCTTTTTAAAGGACAAGAAGACTGCAGAAGTAAACGCACGTGCTATGAACTTAGCCCAGAGCACAATCATTATGAATGTGTCCTATCATCAAGTTCGCTACGAACAGTGTCAGACACTGCCGCACAACCATGAAATGCCACAGCAGTTGGCTGTTGGTCTAGTCATGTGACAAGTATATTGCAGCAAGAAAGTACAGTATATTCCACTTGTAACTGACTAGTTTGACAAAGGGGCTTGAGTCCATTACATGTGGTGTCCAGTACATCATTTGGTGTAAAAAATAGCCAAACACTTACAGAACAGATTTTGGACCTCAGTCTAAAGTAACGCTTACTATGGAGCGAGCGGTCTGGTGAAGCAAAGAGCTGTCCTCCTTGGGAAAATTGAAAACGGTGCTGCTTCTTCTGTGTTGAGTATCAAACAAGAGGAGCTCCTTATATTTATATACACCAGCAAGGGATTATATTCGTCTGAATTTCTCAGTACCTTCACTAATCCCACTAACCAAGACACCTATGAAATGATCTCACCACATGCCATACAAAGCACCTGATCTATTCATTCTGGTGTCCATGCTCTAACCTCTACATAATAAGAAGAGACACACTCCGGTATTGCTGCTTCTTTTTTAAAAATAGCAACACGCTTATTCAGGAGGAGCGTCAGGTGACGCCACGAACAAGGGATAGCAAACAGCTGAATTTCACTGATAATCCAGCTCCTGTTGAGAAAGTTCACAATTAGAGTCTGCTTTAGTGCTGTTGCTCCAGCAGGAAATGAATGCATGTGCCACATAAGTTCTCACCAGGTACAGTGTCGCTTTAACAGAAGGCATTGAAGCATTGAAGCACAGTGTGGAGTTTAGGAAATCTTCTCAGGTGTTCAACACAGTGTTAATTGGTGCAGTGGCGGCTGCTACTCATGGAGTTACAGGTCCGCCTTAACAGGAATTATTAACAATGAAAACATAGCGTTTGGCATTTGGAACAGGAAATTTGTCCAGTTGAAGCGGACGTCCATTACAACAGCAGCCGGTACAGTTGGCGTATACTGCAGTAAACATTTTTTATAAGTTTGGGATATCAGTGAATTATACCCAGCTTTTTAGACTTGAAACAGTGATGGCTTGTAGTGTAATAGAGAGAATGCTCTTGAATAATGGTGTTTATTTGCCCCCGACATTGTACAGGGAAGACACATCTTGTTTTGCTGTAGATAATGTGGACTTTTCAGAAGACACACCAAATGGTGAATGAACACTACATGCCACTGCCATGGCAATCTATCTGCTATTTTCTCCACAAGACACATTCTGCAAATTACAGCTAAATGATGGTCTGAATCAGAATAGTTCAATCAAAGAGGTTCCAAATATGATTACAGCTCTCCTGGACTGCCATATGCCAAAAAATCCATAGCCAAAGAGTCCTGTTTTCCCATCCTTTCAGTTGATCACAGCTCAAGAATCACTCTCTGCTGAATGCCTTCCTGATTTTGCCTAGGTTCTAGGAAGGACTGTGGTGAGATCTAAATTAGATAAAAGTACAATAATGAAAGATCAGCATGGCAACACAGATGTCCACATGCATGATCATGAAACATCAACTGAAGATGTGAACATTCTGACTTGGGCAGCTTACAAATCAGGCATCAGTGAACAAATGCCTCTGACATGTATTGGTGCATCACCACTGATTGCTGCTCCTGCTCATGAGTGGCAGACAACACTGACAGTTTTGAAACAAGCCTAAAATATCAGTGCAAATGTAATGGGCCCAGATTGTAAAATTGTAGTTACACTTGACCTGGGTCTTTATAAACCAACAAAGCAACCACAAATGTCTCGTACTGACTTAGATCACCTGATCCTCCATCCTGGTGAGCTGCACATTGTAATGGCTCAACTGCAGAAAATTGGTGCATATATGGAGAACAGTGGCATTGATTTTTGTTGGACTGAAGCAGACTTCTGTGGGGCCACTTCCGTGAAACAGATCATTGATGGAAAGCATGTAAAATGATGAGTCGGTGCCCATATGATTACTTTACAGGCAATTTTCACATTGTATGAGGAAGCATTTGTTGCTAAACATACTGATCTATGTGAGCACTGTGTATCTCATGCAGAAAGTTTGGACAGAGTCTATGCAGTGGGAGACCCTGAGATGATCAGAGTAGCTCATGTTCAGTTGATGCACAACCTTGAGTCATTGGAAAATTTGGAGAAAATGAGGCAATTTGATATCCAAAAGGAAATAAAGTCACTATTCAAAGTTATACGGCAGTATATACATATGGTGTTGGAAATGGTTGTATTTATCCATTCATTCCATACAGGAAACTGGGAGCTTCATCTAGAAACTATCTATGCTGAGTCATTCACCAAGTACCGTTTTGCACATGACAAGCTAAATTATGCCAGACTTATGCCCTTGTACCTGGCAGACATGAAATGACTCAGAACATCAAATGCTGATATATATGAAGCATTTCTCAGCAGAAACTGGGTTGCAAACAAGAATGAATTTGTGTCCTTCTGTGCAATTGATGCTGATCATGCTTTGTAACAAATCAACCACATGACAAAAGTTTCAGGTGGATTGATTGTTATTACCCTTAACCACAGTGCTCACACCAGATTTTTTCTGTTATCACCAGACCTTGCTCGTATTGTGCAAGAAGCACAGCAGGTGGCTGGACTGTTCCCAACCAGGCGCACACAGCACCATAAACTTTCATTATCAGTACAAAAGTGACAAGAGAAAAGTGTCCAGGATCTTACCATCACCATCAGAAGCTTTAAAAATCCATTCACTGAGGACAGTGATAAGTAGTTCAATCATTTTTTTTTTTAAATTAAAGTTTATTAAGTTTTAACAATAAAGAGAACAGACCCAGGAAAGCAACATACAAGTAACATGTAGTACACAATACAATGGGTCTGTTCTTTCCCCCCTCTCCCCAAACCTCATTAATCCCCCCTTCCCCCATTCAACACAGTTGTTCACTTGAGACCAAATAGGTCAAAGACATGAAGTATGGTGGAGTAATTATATTAAAGAGAATACAAAGTATGTAAAGGTTCCCATATTTTCACATATTTCTCAGGCCTATTATTAAGGCTTGCTATTGCTTTCTCTGTCCTGAGATTTGCAAGGAGTTCCTTGAGCCATTCAGAGTAGGAAATGTCTTCACAATCTTTCCAATGATGTAGAATTACTTTCTTAACAGACATAGAAATGAGAGCCATGTGGTATCTTCTAATAGGTACAGAAATCTCTGTGTATGCACCCAATAAACATATTTGCGATATAAATAAATCATTCAGGCCCAGCAAAGGGTCTAGTTTTTGTTGAATGTTGGTCCAGAGGGGGTAACCTTAGAACAGGTCCAAAAGATGTGTTATAGAGAGCCAACTTCTTTCAGACATCGAGTACACATGGGAGAAGGAAGAAGACCAAACTTAAATAGCTTTTGTGGGGAATAATATAAATTATGCAATATATGGAATTGGGTAAGGCATAGCCTGTCTTGGAGAATGTACTTTTGGCAATTTTGCCATAGGGTAATCCAATCCAGTACTTGAGTAGGAAAAAATGATGTCCAGTAAACCAAAGGGGCAAAGTAAGTTGGATAAGCCCAATTGTATAGAATTTTGTAACATTTGGATACCGATTGTGGTGAGTCAACTGAGGACCCTAATTCACTTTGAAAAGATGATGAGCTTTGTTGGGCAGGAATGAGTCCAAAGACTTTCAGAATTAAATGTCGTAATTGAAAGATTATAAAGGTGTAATTTGCAGGTACATTATAAGGACGAAAACTCTCAGCAGAAGAGAGCCAAGAATGTTCTGCTGAGACAAATGAGGAGAGGCGTGGTTCACTCAAAGAGGGCAACCAAGTGGTGAAGAGTAGTTTGTTATCTATTTTAAAATTTGGATTTCCCCAGATGGGCTGTATCAAATCTTGAGTATGATTATATTTAAGAAAGTTACATAGCTGGGAATGAACTTTGATGGATGTCGTGATAGGAGTTGACTTTAAGCTTGCAGGAAGAGCCTTAGCTTTTATATGGAAAAGTGCCGCTGGGGTTAGACCATTAGTTTGTATAAGAGAAAGTTCAATTTTAAGCCATTGGGGAGAGAAGGGTGAGGCAATAACTTCTTCCTTGGAAGTCCCACCACTGAAGATATTTAACAATGTGGCTAGCCCAATAATAAAACTTTACACAAAGGAGGCGCAGTTCTCCTTTTTCTTTGAGGGCAGCTAGCTTGAAATAGGCCAGTCTAGGTTGTTTGTTAGACCAAATGAATTTCGTAATAAGCCCATGGACCTGGTTAAACCATGAAAAGGATAGCCAGACATTAAGTAGATGAAGGGGGTTAAAAAGTCTAGGAAATACGTTCATCTTAATTAAGTTGACTCTTTCCCAGAGTGAAATTGAAAGTTTGGACCACCTATCTAAATCTGTGCCTATAAGTTTAACCAGAGAGTCTAGATTTAATTTCTGGAGGAGGGCCAGATTCCTGGAGATTGTAATTCCCAAATATTTTAAAGAGTCTTGTTTCCAGGACAGGCCCAGATCTGTGATGGATCTTTTAATAACCCAGTGGTTGAGGGGGAATACAATAGTCTTATCTATGTTTAATTTGTAATTAGATAGTTGACTAAATTATACAATAAGTGGCAACATAGGGGGAACAGATGCAACTGGATCTGCTAATTCTAGAAGGAGGTCATCGGCATATGCCGAAACCTTTATTATTTGGGATGATACAGTTATACCCTGTATTTTTTCACAGTCCATTAATCTACGGATCAGTGGTTCCAGGTATAGGTTGAAAAGTAAAGGGGATAATGGACAGCTCTGTCTAGTCCCAGATTGTAAAGGGAAGAGTGTGGATACCGCACCATTAACAGTGATATGTGCCAATGGAGCATGATACAAAGCTTTTATCCAATTTTGGAATTCCAAAAGGAATTTATAAGCATTAAGAGCATGGAACAAAAAGTTCCAATCCACTCTATTAAAAGCTTTTTCAGCATCCAATGAAATCAGAGTTGCTGGGAAATGAGCATCTCGACTCACTGATAGAACATGCAACAGCGTTCTAAGATGATCTACTGATGAATGTCCTTTCATGAACCCAACTTGCTCAGGTCCAATAAGATCAGACAAAATGGGGTTAATATGTTCAACAACTAGTTTGGCCAAAATTTTTATATCCTGATTCAATAAGGATATTGAGCAAAAGCTAGAGGTAAGTTCCAGGTTCCTATCCGGTTTAAGCAGAAGAACAATTAAGGCTTCAAACAGAGTGGGATCGACAGACGCACCAGATAAGATATGCTGAAATAAAGGCAATAATAAAGGGATTAACTGTTTTTGAAATGTTTTATAAAAGTTTGCCGATAAGCCATCTGGGCCTGGTGTTTTGTCGGAGGGTAAGCTTTGGATAGTTCTAGCAACCTCAGTATAAGAAATGGGAATTATAAGTAACTGTTGTTGAGTATCTGAGAGAAAAGGCAGTCCAAATGTGGATAAATAAGAGTCCAAGTCCTGATCAGAAGGAGGATTCGGCCTGGAACTATACAGTTTAGTATAGTAATCTCGAAATTCGGATACTATATCTCCTGGGGACGTTTTCAATGTGCCATCTTCTTGGGACCGAATAGAGGGGATATATCTGGAAGATTCCTGTTGTTTGATTTGGAGTGCTAGTAAATGTCCTGCTTTCTCCCCCTGATCTGAATAAGATGCCTTCGTTTTTAGGATGGCGAATTCTGCTTTTTCTCTCAGTATTTCTAGATAAGCATCCCTTAATTTAATTAGATTCTGTCTAGTGTCATCTGAGGAATAAGGTGTCATATTGGTTTCAATTGTTAGAATCTGAGTAAGCAAATTATATAATTCTTGTTCCTTTTTCTTTTTCCTGTGGGAAGATAAGCTAATTAGTATTCCTCTAATAGAGGCCTTAAAATGCCTCATATAAAATCAGGTCTGGAGGTAGAGCTGAGATGAATCTCAGTGAATTGTTTGATATGTTTATTGAGAGAGGTAATTACTGCAGGTTCTTTCAATAACTGGTTATTGATTCTCCAGAGTGTGTTTCTTTTGGGGAGAGTTGAACAAGTCAAGTGACAACTTACAAGCAAATGATTGGAGAGAAGGCCAGGTTGAATAGATGCACCTAGGACCCCGGGGCAAAAATGTTTGAGACAAAAATAGGTAGTCAATATGTGAGGAAGTGTTATGTACAGGGGAAGTAAAAGTATAACCCCTGACAGTGGGGTTAAGTATTCGCCATACGTCACATAGACCAAAATAGTCCACAAACTCATGAAATGCTCGTTTGGCTGGTGAGAGCCCTCTACGAGGGCCACTGGAGCGATCCAGTGTGGGGTCAAAGACAGTATTCATGTCACCACCAATAATTATTGGTAATGATAAAAAGGGAGATAAAACAGTAACCAGTTGTGTGAAGAACTCTGGGGAGTCCATATTAGGCCCATAGACACTTACCAACAGTATTTTTGTAGAGTATAAAAGACAGTGAATAAAAATGAATCTGCCCTGTGGGTCACTGATTAACTGAATGAGGGAAAGGGGGATTTTCCTTGATATCAATATTAAAACTCAGCAACTTTGAGTTGCACCCCCTGCAGAATAAACATGACCTATTTGTTGTCTCCTCATGCGGATTGCTTCTGAGTCTAGTAGATGCGACTCTTGTATAAATACCACATCTATGGACAGTAAAACTAAGTGTTTCAGCACTTTGAATGGTTTCAATTGCTGCCTGAGGCCTTTCACATTCCAGGTAGCAAGATTAATAATGTTAGCCATACCCATTAAAGGAAAAGGTATATGGGAAATTCCAACTGAGCCATGAATTTCTCAATAACGTTACCCACCACGTGCCTGTTTTGAAAACCCATCCCCTTACCATATCTAAATAAAGACTCCCCCCCTTACCTCTCCCCAAAGCCCTGTAATAAACAGAAACATAACTTTATTGAGAAACATCAATCCAGCCCACCCTTTCCCCACTACTATTATGGATTGCATTCCACAGTTCACCTTCATCATAGCTCCCTCCCTCCAGCCACCTAAAATTATCCCAGATACCTCTCTTTTAAAGGTAGTGCAAATAGTGAAATAAGCATTAAGACAGTAAATGCAATGAATGTCCCAAATGATCCAAATGAGTTGTATATGCTATGGCAGTCACTAAATGAAACCATAAACAAGTCCATTATAATAAACCTATTTTGCCCCCTGCATAGCCCTCTGCAATACAAACAAGTAAAAGTACATATTGTTCAAAATAAATGGGATTAGTCCCCTAGATAAAGACCTCAACACAAAATATTAGCCTCTGTAAATCTTCCTTTATAAGGCAAGGTTCTGATGCCTTCTTGTGGAAACTGTGCAAACTGCAAGGTATTTAAAATCAGTTTAAAACATTAAATGAAATGAGCATCTCAGGCAAACAAAATGGGCTGCATATACTATTGCAGAGGTTAATTGAGCCATTACTAGATCCTGTATTCTAAACCTAGCTTGATCCCTGCATAGCCCTTTGCAGTATAAACGGGTCAAGATACATATTCATGTAGCCCAGAAATTGTCCAAAGCAAACGAAACCAGACTCATAGGTGAAATGATTAAAACAAAGTATTAACTTCCGTAAATCAGTCCTTGCAGGGTGAGGTTCTGATGCCCTCTCATGGCTACTATACAGAACTGTAATATGTTAGTACCCCCAAAAAATTACTCAAGTTACCCCAGAAATAGCAAAACAAACAAAAGAGGATGAAATGAATCAAATAAACAGACAAGTACTTAAAGCACACACTATCCTTTAGTTCTCTGGGGTAATTATAACAGAAATAGAAGTTCCTTCATGGTAACCGAATACTGAAGCAGCTGCTTCGGATCAAGGAAGTCAAGGATTCGATCATTCGAGTGTCATTTCAACTTCGTACTACATGCACCCTGGAACATATTTCTCTTCTAGTAGACACTTTACACCTCAAAGTTTCATTAAAGGGAAGAACAATCTTCTGTGGGGCAAAGTCAAGAATCTCGGAATAAGTCAGGTAGAGCTGCCTTGAGACTGACATAGGCAACTTCAGGATCCTCATAACCCTGCCAAGTGCCAGCTATAGAAACCTGTAATCTTGCAGGATAGCCCATTCAGAAATGAACTCCCGCAGCAATCAACTTAGCAACAAGAGGATGAAAAGCTGTAGAACGTTGCTTAATGGAAGCCGCAGGTCTTGTGCAATTTAGACCTTTATCCCTTCCCAATGGACTTCTTGTATCTCTCTAACTTTAGAGAGAAAATGTTGCTGTTCTAGGTAGGTGAGAAATCAGAAGATAATAGGGTCTCAGAGGGGATCCAGTTGGAGGAGTCAGCCTGAGAGCCCTATGTACCCTCTCGATCACATATTTGGGCACAAATGGTGAGGGCCAGCCACTTTCTAAATGAACTTTTGCATAAATAATATAGTATCGTGCCCCTCCTTCAATTCAGGTAACCCAATAAGCACTGCATTATTCCTGCGGCTCTGACCCTCGAGGTCCTCTATTTTAAGCTCCATTTTTATGAGCTTTTGTCTAGTTGCCACTAATTTGGGATCTGCGTTATCCATGCGTTTTTAGAGGGATATGACCTGGGCTTCAGAATCAGAGGTTCATCAAGATAAATCCTCCATGGCTAATGAGATGGACTTTACTTCAGATGTAAGAGACTGCAGCTCCTCTTAAAAGGGTCTAAATTCTCCTAAGAAGCCTGCTAGAGTAAGTGGCTCCATCTCAGGTGAACTGGTAGTAATCCCCACGGTGTCCACCGCACTTGAGGTTCTAGGCTTCTTAGGGCCTTTCTCAGGCATTGTTGGTGGCGTGCTCTTCGGTAAAGCTTTCCTCATCTCGACTTCCATAAAGAGAATCCTGCTGGTAGATATTCAGCAATCCCTTCAGACATCTTCTGAGTAAGTTTAGAGACTATTATCTGTATTTTTGCTCAGATTATTGAACGAAAAAATGAGCGGGTGGCTAGAGCGAGTAGATGGAGCTAGTGCCTGGCTGCCTGCATCACGTGGTCTCCAAGTTGTTCAATCTTGCAACAAAGGTAATCATGCCAGAAAAGGCAATGCAAGACTTGTGTAAGCAAGACATTATTGAGAAAAAAACTATGTAAAACATTTGTATCCAAATGTATTACAACAAGTGAAATTAATCTGTGGGCCACCATGAAGAAGCAAACATTGCAGATCTGGAAAAGGTCAGGAAAGAAAGTGAAAATAAAAGTTAATGATAAGGTGATCAAGCTGCTTGAGGATAGCTCCCTGTTTGCTCGCATGCCAATTGTGTGCAGATCAAGGCTTGATATTAACCTGAGGGATGCCATTGGACAATATAAGTTCTCAGTAATGCCCAGAGCATGTTTTACTGCTAATGAATCAATGATACATTGCTCTGCTAAAAGCAAACTCCTCTCAGTTCATGAGGAGCTTCCAGGCAAACCTGGGCAGAGCATGGAAACAGATGAACTCAGCATCAGTGCTAACAAGTTAACAGTTGCAGTAGTTGATGGCATGGCTGAACTGCACACTCTTGACAAGCCAGCAGCAGTGAAGAATTGTTTTGACCAGGCGGAACACTTCATATCCCGCCTATTTAAGAAGTACAACAGAGAGAAGTATGACAAAATTCACTTGGTATTTAACAGCTATGATGTAACTCAATCACTAAGATGCTCAACACTTGACAGACAACAAGGATGTAATGCTCCAGTAGCCAACCACATCACTGGCATGACCAACATTGCTAAAGTACTTATGAAATGACCTTTGTCACATGTGAAGACAAAGGACGAGATTACAAGATACCGAACAGCAAAGCTGCTCCAGTATGAACTGAAAAATGCAATTCATTTGGTTGCCACCTACAGTACCAAGTGTAGAGCAACTCACAAGGATGTAAGTCATCTTGACAGTGAGCAAGAGGAAGGTGACACAAAGTTAATTCTACATGCCATAGAGGCAACAGCTTTCAGTGCCACTCAATTTCATATTAACTCTCCAGACACGGACGTCTTTGTATTTGCTATTAGACTCTCTACCCTATTATGCCAAGATACAACATTTGAGACTGGAATTGGGCAAAAGCACAGGAACTTCCAGCTAAGACCAATCTATGAGGCTCTTGGCCCAAAGAAAGCAGCTGCACTACCAGGATTTCATGGCTTCAGTGGAGCTGATGTGAAAAAACTGAGATGGTGGTTGTTTAAAAAGAAGCAGGCACAATTAGAAAATCTTGCCCCTATAAAAGGTGCCCTACTCCAAGCAATTATGAGGTCTCACTATCAATGTATGATCTGGAACAATTATAAAGTTGCCAAACCTGAGCTGCCCACACCACATGAATTCAGTTGGAAAGATGATGGAGGAATGTTACTGAGCCATCAGCTGACAGCTGATTTAAAACACTTCCCCAGTGCTGCCACCATCCTGTTGCAGTCTGCCCACTGAGTTGTTCCTTTCTTGTTTCACTTTACACCCTTACTCAGTGTACCAGGCCAATGGACATAGGAACCCCTATTTACTGTATTTCAGGCATTTCTTAACATGCTTCTGTAGTAGAAGCAATCTCAATGTAACATGGTAATTGCTTTAGGAGATGGAACACAGAGTTGCCAGCAATCATTACCTGTACCATTTAGAAACACTGCACAGTCACAGAGGGATTAAATATAAACTATTTAATGTCTGCACAATGTACAAAATATACAAACAACCGATAGGGAAATATAACTCACACTGGAGATAATAAAACTATTTTAAATAGAGCTGTGTGGAATTGGAAAATTACAAATTTGCAGAATTTTGACAAAATGTCATGAAATTCCATGACATTTCATGAAATTATGCAGACATTTTAAAATTTAGCAATTTGGTCATAACTCGGTAATTTTTTAAGCTAGAGCTCTGACAAATAGCACACCCACTCCTTGGGAGAAGGGTCCAACATGTGCCAAACATCTTGGTATTCTAATGGACAGTTCCAAAATTATAGGTGTTCAACATTTGGCAATTTATTTTTTGTGCAAAATTTCATTAACATTTTTATCTGCATATATCTCAGCCACCTATATTTTCAGAGATCTTACAATTTGGCATAATTCCCTGATGATAGATGTTCTAACAATGTGTCAGATTTCATAACAATATGATGTATTGTCTCAAACTTACATGTGTTCTAAATCTGCCATTTTATTTTTTGCTGGGAATTTTGTGAAACAAGTTTCATCTGCATATAACTCAGGCACCTTTGGAGCTAGACATGTGTAAAGTAACACAAATAACCTTTTTGTAAAGCTTATATAATGTTCTAACTATGGAGAGAATTGGATTAGAGATTTTTAAGTTACAGGGATTCAAAACTTTACTATGTAACTATTTGTACAATTTTGTGAAAACTCTCAGAAATGTGGATGTTTGTAGCATATCTGTTCTCACAAGCATAGACTTAACATTTGACATGCATATCCGATATCAGTGTATCCTGGTGTCTAACACAACTGGATAAATTGGTTTAGCAGTTTTAAATTTGCAGTATAAAAAAAGATTATTGGTAACATTTTCTTATATATTTATGGTAGCATATAGATGAAGCATCCAGAATTCTTTTTGTGGAATTTGACATTAACAATGGATGTATCACTTCTTCATTTCATAAGCTGGGCTGAGCTTTTTGCCATCCTGCTGTTCCTTGCTGGGTGACTATCCCCCCCCCTTTGGGTATAGCTAGATTGACTCAGTAGAACTAATGATCCTACTGATATCCTCTTTGTTCTTTACAGTGACAACCCCCCCTTAAAACATGAGTCATATACTCCTTTTCCTATCAAACTACCCTGTTGGAATAGCCAGAATTCTTCCTTCCTGCTGCCCCAGACATTGTCTTCCCCCACTGCATCTTTTTGAGTACCTATACGTCCCAGACCTGCATGTATATTAGGCTCACTGTATCATAAATTTACTAAATGTGATCCTTAAATGTCCTGCATCCAGGTTGGAATTGTTGACACTGTGTGCTGCCGTGCACAAACCTGGGGGTCTACCACTGTTGTGCCTCCCAGATCAGCTGTCCATTTATTGGAGAAATTGTGACTCTTACTACTGAACCTGCTGACCCCTGCACTACCTGCCTCTTATACCACTATCTTTTAATTAGAATCCCCAGCATAAGGGTGAGTGAAATTATCAAATTCCAGTTGATAGAATTTTTCATGAAATTCTACAATTTTCACAAAGACTCATGGGATTTGACTTTAAGTACAGATGCTATTTTGCAGTTTTAGCAGCAAACACTTAATAAAATTGACTCTTACATTGTTCTTGTAAGGTCTAAGAACCTACCAAATTTAATGGTATTGCATTCTCTAGTGTTAAAATTTCAGGGGGTTATAAATGTGCAGTTTACACTCTTGCAAAATTTAATTTTTAAATGTTGTGAAAGTTTAGCTATTTTTAATTCAGTACCATTTAATACTGCTAATATGAAGTTTTTCAGACATGACCATGTGGTACAGTAGTTTAAATGTTTCAGCTCTTGTTAAATTTGGATATGTTGTTTTAAAATTAGAGGGGAGTAACTGAAATTTAAGTTTTGGCAGCATATATGGCAGGCTATAACTTATTTATTACTGATTTATTATTTATTGAATTTTGTTGACCAAGTAAGCCCACTGGGTCTAGAAGTCCCTTTTTCAGGGCGACTGGAGGGGAGGGGGATATAGATGGTAAGCAACTGAAATTGAACCAGATTAAGCTGTTGGTGGTATATTTTTAGTAAATGGGAGAAATTTGGCCAGGACACCTGGGAAATTGCCCTACTCTTTTTCGATAAGTGCCATGGGATCTTTAACATCCACCTGAACTACCACCAATCCAGGCAGATGGGACCACGGTTTAATGTCTCATCCGAAACATGGCACCTCAGAAGTGCAGCACCCTCCTCATGCTGCACTACAGTGTCAGTATTGAGATATTAACCCAAGTGCCAGATGTGGGAACTGAACCCACAGCTCTCTGATCTCCTGGCCTCAGAGGCGAGTGTGCTACCTACTGAGCCACTGACACTGATGCTTAGTCCCATTTGAAGCTAGAAATCTAAAACTATCTACATACTGTATACAAAAGTAATGATAACCTGTATACCTGACAAATTTTATAACATTTCAATGAATACTATCAAAATTATACAAAAATTACAGAAATCAAAATGTTTGCAAAATCTTTGGCTACGTATAACTCAGCTCCCATTAAAGCTGGTGATTTAAACTCAGTGTGTATATTCCTGTTGGATGCTTCCCTAAATCCTGACATTGTGGAGAAAGTTGGATAAGGAATGTTACAATTATCTCAAAATAACTGAAAATGTTATTTTGATTACATGTCTGGCCACCCATAACTCTGCCATCTTTCAACCTAGGACTCAAATTTAGTACACAGTTGTAAGTCTTAGACTACTGTTTGGTGTTATTTGGATGCATACTTTTGGAATTATAATGTAAAAACTAAAATTTATGATTTGACAGAATTCCATGGAATTTTTGCCAAACTTCTGCAAAATTCAGCGGAATCAGAATGGTCATTCAGCAGGCATTCTGTGGACAGAATTTTATATTCCACACAGCTCTGATTTTAAATGATTGAATTTCATACAAAACAAAAGGTTACATTTAAATGAAGCCTAGATTCTTAACACATGAACTTTCTGAAAAAAAGAGAACTTTCTATATTCTTCACATCCTCAAAAAGATCTCGCAGCAATTTGGAGAATGACTCTTCTTTTAGCTGCAGGAAAAGACAGTGATCATTAAGTACCATCCCTGGCTTTCAGAGGTCTCTCTCTCTCTCTCTCTCTCTCTGTCTCTTTCTGTTCCCCAAGGCCTAACTCACCCCCCAAAAGACAAAAACATACTAATATAAAATGTATTGATCTCACATAATTCCACACCCCAGCTTATACCATTTTCATTGTTAGCTCCAAAGCTACACTTAATGCCAGCAACATTGTGTCTTTTGCCACTTTGCCAACCATATAGATCATGACACTCTGTGGTGGCACATAATTAGAAGAACAAGACGATCTTTCATTTCCTTTAGTTCTTTTAATTGCTTGCCACTTTACTGGTGACAAAATCTGATGATTGGATCCATAGCAGAAAACAACATTACGTGGCTCCTAACTGTACACAAGATACACTGGTATGCCCAGAAAATTAAAGCTACTTGCCTTTTAGGCCAACAACATGCTTTTGTTAGGCAAACAGTTAAGCTTTCCCATTCATATTCTGTTCAGGCTAGGCTAGTTTAAGGTAGCTCACCGCAGGAGGTCTATCAAACTCTCCAGCAGATGAAGCCTTCAATTGTCTTTATTAGGCTACTGTGCTAGATGACTTTATGATTATGTGCCTATCGACCTAGTAAGGGTGCTTAGAAACAGCATTCCCTCATGGTTACAGTGACAAGTGTCAAGCTGAGGTTTAACAGAGTTTGAAGTACTGGCTACAAACTGTTATACATGATTTCAATACACAGAAGCAGATAGCAATAGTAAGTAAAAGGTAAAGCATTTTTATACCTCTGTGGAGAGGAATCTGTCATAAGCAACATGATCATAAAGTGCTTATAGCTTGCCATTAGAAGAAGAGAGGTCAGAACTAGTAGTAAAATCAAACCATCTGATTACATCAGGCAAACTGAACATATGATCAGAGAAGATCAACTGGCATGAATTGCATTGCTTATTATTGTTTTTCCACATTCAACTGCTATTTTGCATCCCATTCTCATCCTAATAGTTGAGGTTAACAATACTGTTTTCTTTCTCTGGCCAGACAGGACAGCCAAGTGGCATTCTTAACAGCCTATACCAATACTGCCCCTTAATTGGCTGGCAGGGGGAATAAATATGCCAGACAGCTTATGTCATCCTTCCCTGGGAGCCAAGCCTTTCATATCTGTAACAAATGTGGACCTCAGATGACCCCAATGGCCGTGCAACATCAGTGTTAATGGCCTTGTTTACTATTACCTTAAAGTTGATCCCTTCAATGACAGCTCCATGAAACTGAGTTATATGGGACTGCTCAGGCATACTGGCAACCCAAATTTGACCCTGAGCCTGGGACATCAGGAACATAAAACAGCAGAGAGGACTCAGAGATCTGCATGAGTGATCTCATTCTGTACAGTAGGGAGAATGGTGCACCATCCTAGGAGCTTGTGGCAGCAGAATGCAAGAGGTGCCCCTGACTGCATGGGTGACTACTTGCTGTAGGGGACACCCTCAGATCAGTCACAGCATGCAGGCTCATGCAAGCTGGCTGAGGGGCAAAGTGCCAAATGGTTCATCTGTGATGCTGCTTATGATGGCCTACATGCATACTCAAATGCACCACCAACCCTTTACAGTGGTGCATGTGCTATACCAACTCAGTACAAGCAACAAGCTGCTTCTCTCGCCTCTTCCCTCTGCATTACAAATTTAGACATTCCCTTGCTATTCATTGCTCATGTTTCTTCCTGGTTCCAGTTCTAGCAGTCCAGCAAATCAAAACACAGTGATAGTTTCCCCACCTAATAGCAGCTATATTGCAAAGTTGTGCAGGGAGGGGCTTCAATGTTTAAAAGGCTCTGCTTTCTAATCACAGTGGCAGCCGAGCAGTGGCAGCAGAGTGAGGATGGCAGACTGAGTCTTCAGGAGTGTGTCAGGCTGCTACCTACCAATATGACTAATGTAGCTCAGTTTTTCTGCACTCTGCCCCTATGCTGCATATTTAGATGTTTCCTCTTGTTTACTGCTCCTATTACTTCCTGGTTCCTGATCCTGCTTTTTAAACAATCATGCTGCAGTGCCAGTTCCTAGCCCAACAGCAACTATGGCAGAGCTGTGCTGGGAGGGGTCAGCATTTAAAGACCCAGCCTTCTTGATGCAGTGGTGGTAGAGTGGTGGCAGAAGAATAAAGATGGCACAGTATTCAGGAAAGTGGCAGTCACCAACCTACAAGAATAACTCCACTGGCCATGTTTATTTCATTGTCTTTCTCCCCCTGCATTAGATATTTAGACATTTTCTCTCCATTAAATGCTCCTTCTGCTTCTTTATTCCTGATACTGCTATCCAGCCAGTAATGCAGCAGTGAGTTTCCCCACCCAATAACAGCTATGACAGAGCTGTGCTGGGAGCAGCTTCAAGGCTAATAAAATCCAGCCTTCTGGTCACAGCAGCATTCTAGTGGCTGTGGAATGAGGATGGTAGAGTGAGTTTTTGGATTCCACAGGATCCATAGGACCCAGGACTACTCACTCTGCCCAGATGTCCACTAACCTTAGTGTTCTAAATGTCCCTGAGACTGCTCACCAGATAGCTTTGGCTTATACTGTCATATGTGAAATGGTAATTTATCAAATGCTAATCCTTCTTATATGTTTTTTTCTATTTTCAGTTTACATCCTGAACAACTGCAAATCTATTCATGAGCTGTTAACTGATACTCAGTTGGACTCTCAGTTTTCATTAATGTCGATCACTGATATGAATCTGTTAATATATTTAATAATTTTTTACCTATGGATTTTGGGGGATCACTGTGATTATACAGTGCTTACCTTAGTCTTAATAGATTGTCACCGTGCAGTTATAATGAACGTTGTATTTAATAATTCACAATTTTTCAATCCTTTACTCAATAATCCTTCAAATGTAAGCAGTTAATGAAAATGTATTGGAAACTGTGTTATTTTTTTAATTATTATCAATATAAGGGAATGTCCATACTAACCCCAACCCTGTTACTAATCTGTCAACATTTTAATCAAATAAAAAGGGTAGATTACATAAGTGTATATTAATATATGCAGGCTCCCGTATATGTTTCTGTACGTTCAGTTTGGATCACACAGCATAACCTGGATGCTCTTGCAATAACCAAGTTATGGCTCTTTTCTAAAACTGAGGGCTTAGTTATTGTTTTAGACTCCTATTATCAGTTCCAAAGGGGAAGGGAGTATAAAAAAGTAGTGGTTATGTAATTTATTTCGAGAATCATCTCTTGGACACAAAAAACAATCTAGATGATTAAAACAGTACTTGTACATTCCTGGCAGTTAATATTAAATTAGGGACTACAAATCATTTTCTTATTGGATCTACTTATATTTCCCATAATAGCACTGGTAATGTTGTTCTTATATTAAACATATGTCTTAGCTTATCAGAAACTAATGATAAAATTATTACTGATGAATTTAACTTGAATTGGTGTGCAAAGAATACAATGAATCCCTAGGTAATATAAGGCAATTTATAAAATGGGCTGGGAATTTGTGCATCCTGATTGGCCAAAAGAGCTTGGAACCCAGTGCTTTAAGGAATGACAACCACCAGGTCAGGAATCCTTTGGACAACCAGGATGTAGAACACTTAGATATTCCTGTCTCCCAGAAATCTTTCTGGCAGCCATGTTTGTAAGGCAAAAAGCCTTAATACCGCTAATCTGCTTTAACTGTAACAATAAATAAATAAATAAATAAATAAATAAATAAATAAATAACACTGGTAGTAGCATCTTTTAACTCCCCAACCTCCCACCATCACTGATCACTGCAGACATAATTTTTTAAAAATATGGCCCAACGGCTTTGCTCACTATGTCTGTCTTCTTTTTGTGGGCTTCTCCTCAAATAGGCTTTGAACAGGTGAGCTCCATGCCAAAATAATTCTTGGCTTTTCCATACTCCCACCTGTGCAACTCCCTGCCCCACCCTGCTCCGATCGAGTGACCTCTAGTATGGCTGAAGTGACAGGCTCACATTTCCCTATGATTGTCAGATCGGTGGCTGACCACCTACACAAAACTGTATTCCTTTTTTATGCTGATTGCACGCGTGCGCAAGAAACATGTTGTGTCAGCTTTCTCCACAAGCAGGTTGTGGAGGCGTGGCATTGTTGTGCCCAATGCCCCCACAGCCTGCAAAGGCTTATCCCACTTCCCCCAATGCCATGGCATGCTGTTGCTGACACTAGTTCAGCCAGCGTGCCACAACTTTCTAAAAAATCAGCCGCTGCAATCAGGGGCCACCTCATCCTTGCAGCGTCAGCCATCCACTGCAATGAGGGAGCGACCCGTCATTGCAGGATGGGATGTAGGACCCCTGATATTGTTTGTGAACATGGCGGTGCTTGCCGCTGTATTCACAAACAATATTTACCCCCCCACCATGTTTATTTGCCTACGGGGGAGCCCACTCCCCATCGGCATAATGTAACCCCCCATTTAACTGTCTGCCAACGGGTGCCCAGTCCCCATCGGCAGAAAGGAATCCCCTTTGTTGTTTGCCAATGGGGTGCCTAGTCCCATCGGCAGAAAGAACCTTTGTTGTTTGCCGATGGGGTTCCCAATCCTGTCAGCTACAGCTGCCCCCCAAAAAACAAGATCTCGTGGCACGCTGGGAGCCCACCCCAGCATGCCATATGCCCATTTTGTTGTTTGCTGATGGGGGTGCCCAATCCCCCATCGGCTACAGTTGTCCCCCCAAAGCCAGACTCTGGTGGCACACTGGGAGCCCACCCCAGTGTGCCACATGCCCCTGTAAAGTTGAAAATGGTCCTGCGACTTTTTCTTATTTTTTTTTGTACCTGAAAAAAAGGAAACTGTCCCTCGTAGTCTCCCTGCCCCCATCCCACAACCCGCACCCACCCAATGTGCACCCAGCCTCCCCACACCCCTCACCCCATACTTATCCACGGAGCTCGGCGTGACGATCTTCTGTGGACCGGGAACACGTCTGCACTCTTCAAAGCCAACCACGAACTGAAGAAATGCCGGTAAACTGTATAATGTAATGAATAGGGTTTTTTCAACTTTAGTGCATATCTCGGGCATTTTGGGGAAATTTTTCACCAAATTTTCAACATGGGGTTTTTGGGAACCCTCCTCATGAATTCTTGAACTGTCATGGCGTTGATCAACCCTGAAAGGTGGTTTCACGGTCACTGCGTGGAATCACCCTTTGGGGCCGATTAATGAAATGACAGTGCCAGTGTTCATGAGGTGGGCTCTCAAAAAGACTATGTTGCAAATTTGGTGGGAAAAATCCAAAAAATGACTGTTTTATGAGTGTACGTTGAGCAGTTGCTACGTATGCTCGTAACTTGATGAATTTTCAATATTTTCATGCCAGATTTTCAACACTGGCATTTTGTCACACCTCCTTGTGAGCAGTACAACTGTCATTGTTCACATCCTGGCCAAAATGTGTTTTCGCATTTCTGGCACAGAATAGCATGGTCGCTGTGGGAAATCAGAGTTCAGGACAGATTAAGAAAATGACAGTGACACTGTTCATGAGTAGAGGTCCTAAAATGCCTATGTTGAAAATTTGGTAACGATAACCTCATAAAATGACTGTGTTACAAGCGTGCGTTGCGCAGTTGGCACGCATGCTCGTAACTTCATGAATTTATAATATTTTCACTCCAGATTTTCAACAGTGGCATTTTCCCAGACCTATTTATGAACAGTACAGCTGTCATTTTTCCCAACCTGGCTGAAATGTGTTTTCGCACTTCCGGCACAGAATAGAGCAGTCGCTGTGGGACATCACTGTTTGGGACAGATTAAGAAAATGACAATGATACTGTTCATGAGCAGAGGTCCTAAAATGCCTATGTTGAAAATTTGGTGATGATAGCCCATCAGTTGACAGTGTTACAAGTGTGCATTGCGCACTTTCCATGCACCGTTGTAACTTCGCAGATTTGTAATATTGTCACACCAGATTTTCAACAGTGGCATTTTTTCACACTTCCTCATAAGCAGTACAGCTGTCATTTTTTCACATCCTGACCGAAATGTGTTTTCACAGTTCTGGCACAGATTAACGTGGTCACTGTGGGAAATCAGTGTTCAGGACAGATTAAGAAAATGAAAGTGGCACTGTTCATGAGCAGAGGTCTTAAAATCTCTATGTTGAAAATTTGATGACGAAACTCCATAACATGACCTGTGTTACAAGCGTGCATTGAACTGTTTCCATGCACCCTTGTAACTTCGCAAATTTGTAATATTGTCATGCCACATTTTCAACAGTGGCATTTTTTCACACCTCCTTATGAACACTACAGCTGTCATTTTTCACATCCTGGCTAAAATATGTTTTTGCAATCCTGCCAGAGAATAGTACGGTCACTCTGGGAAATCAGTGTTTGGGACAGATTAAGATTGACCGAGTGAGAGAGGGGAGTGCCCAAGCTCAACTGAGCTCTGTCGGGACTGCTGAGGATTTGTTTGTGGGCAGACAAAGGCCTGAAACAAAAGAGCCCAGTACAAAAGGGCAGCCTGTAGCACTGGTAGAAACACAATGAGAGAGAGCGACTGATGGAGGGGGAGTGAGCGAACTCACCAAAGCGCTGTCAAGACTGCTGTGGATTTCTTTGTGGGCAGAAAAAGGCATCAGTGCAGGCAGGGGCCCAGTACAAAAGGCCAGCCTGCAGTGGTTGGAGAAACAGTATGAGCGAGTGAGACAGAGGGACTTAGTGAGCTCAACGGAGCTCTATCAGGACTGCTGCGGATTTCTTTGTGGGCAGAAAAAGGCACCAATGCAGGCAGTAGCCCTGTACAAAAGGGCAGCTTGCAGTGCCAGGACAAACAGAATGAGCACATGAGAGAGGGAGACTGAGCAACCTCAATGGAGCTCTGTCAGGACAGTTGAGGATTTCTTTGTGGACAGACAAAGGTGCCATCACAGCCAGGAGCCCCATACAAAAGCACAGTCTGCAGTGCCAAGAGAAACAGAATGAGTGAGTGACAGAGCAGTAGTGAGCGAGCTCAACGGAGCTCTAGGTGACTGCTGTGGATTTCTTTGTGGCCAGAAAATGCGGCAACGCAGGCAGGAGCCCGGTACAAAAGGCCAGCTTGCATCGCCGGCAGAAACGGAATGCGTGAGTGACAGAGGGGGAGTAAGTGAGCTCAATGAAGCTGTATTGGGACTCCTTCAGATTTATTTCTAGCCAGAAAAAGCCACCAATGCAGGCAGGAGCCCAGTACAAAAGGGCAGCCTGCAGCACCAGGAGACACAGAACGAGCGAGTGAGGGAGGGGAGTCAGTGAGCTCAACGTAGCTCTGTTGGGACTGCTGCAGATTTGTTTGTGGGCAGAAAAAGGCAGCAATGCATGCAGGGGAACAGTACAAAAGGGCACCCTACACTGGCAGGAAAACCAAAATGAGCGAGTGAGCGAGCTCAGCGGACCTGTATTGTAACTGCTGCAAGTTTCTTTGTGGGCATAAGAACGCAGCAACGCAGGGATCAGCCCAATAGACAAGGGCAGCCTGCAGCACTGGCAGAAGCAGAATGAGTGAGTGAGAGAAGGGGAGTGAGTGAGCTCAATGGAGCTTTGTCGGGAGTGCTGCAGATTTCTTTGTGGGCAGAAAAAGGCGCCAACAGAGGCAGGAGCCCAGTACAAAAGGGCAGCCTGCAGCGCCAGGAGAACCAGAAGGAGTGAGTGAGACAGGGGGAGTGAGCGACCTCAACGCAGCTCTGTCGGGACAGCTGTGGATTTCTTTGTGGGCAGAAAAAGCTACCAACACAGGCAGGAGCCCAGTAAAAAGGGCAGCCTGCAGCGCCAGGAGAAACAGAATGAGCGAGTGAGAGAGGGGGAGTGAGCCACCTCAATGGAGCTCCGTCGGGACAGCTGTGGATTTCTTCCTCGGCAGAACAAGGTGCCAACACAGGCAGTGGCCCCATACAAAAGAGCAGCCTGCAACACCGGGACAAATAGACTGAGCCAGTGACAGAGGTCCACTGAGCGAGCTCAGCAGACCAACGCAATCAACATTCGGCATTGACAAATGCTTGTTTATTTTGGCTCTGCTTGTTAGCATTCACCCTCTCTGTTACACTGACCAGGGCTCTTGCAGTTCACCCTCCATTTTCTCACTTATTCTCAGAGCTGCAGCTGGATGCTGGCAGAAGAGAGGTTTCTTTCAGTTTAGCCATGGCACTGTAGCATGCAAGAAATGGCTCCTACACACTTTTTCTCCTTACTGGCAGCTGCCGTACAGCCCTCACTGGCACTCTTCTTAAAGCTGTCTGCTGCACAAATCACTCTCTCCCTCTCTACTTACATGAAGCAAAAAGCAATCACATAAAATTAGAAAATCAAGCAGAAATAAAAGAACTGCTGTAAAAGGCTCTTTCTTCCCCTTCCTTCCTTCTCTCTCTCTCTCTCTCTCTCTCCTCTCCTCCTCCCTCTCTTTCTCTCTCTCTCCTCTCTCTATCCCTCCTTCCCTCTCCCTCTCTCTCTCTCCTCTCTCTGCCTCTCTCTCTCTCTCTCTCTCTCTGTCTCTCTCTCTCTCCCTCTCTCTCTCTCCCCCACCAGTGGTTGGCTGCACAGCTCCCCATCTCCTCAGAGTGGCTGGCTGTAAAAAGCTTTCACCCCCTCTCTCCTTACCTGGAAAACAAAGCTTAAATAAAATTGGAAGTGAAGCAGACATTTAAAAAAAAAATAATAAAATAGATTCTAATCTCAACAGCTCCACAAATGGGCACATGGAAAAAACGACCAGACAGAGTAAGCTAAAATATGGACTGTTTTTCTTTCACACAGGACAAATATTATTTTTTGTATTTTTCTATTCTTTTTTGAATGTTTTCTTAATTTTTTGACATGGGGTCCCATTTTATAAGTGCAATAAGACACTCTGGGGTGGTTTTTGTCATGGGTTAATCAACTTCCAGGTGCTGAAGACACTTGGCGTAAGGTCTCATGCCTCACTCTGCACCTGGACATGCATTAGTCCATGACAATCACCACCCCATTGTGTCTTATTGCTTACTTAACCTCAACCAAATACTGTAATCCAGTCACCTATTCAGTATAATTATAACATTAATACCCATATATTTTTGGATTGGATACTTATCTTACATCTCAATAAGATAACCATTTAATGTTCTTCCAGATGTCTCAAAGCAGCAGTGCAAAGAAAAAGGCATTTCCCAAAAGCTAGTTTCAGCTACACTTAGTAAAAATATTAGGATAGCTGACAAATCTACTTTTCAAGGTAACTACTACTATGCTGTGCACCATGGCCAGGATATTCAAAGCAGTTGCGCATGGCACAACTGATTTGTGCCAGCACACGTGCGGACTTGTGCCAAGGAGCGATATTCAACGAGAGTCATTGCGCAGCACAAATCCCATTGTGCCAATGCACAACTGTAATGAATGCATGTGCAAGCGCAGGGGGCATGCCCATGAATATCCCGCACAGTGCAATATTCAACTGTAGAACCATGGCGTAAGTGCGAAGCAAAACTGGAATGCACCAAGCAGACTTGAGCCTATAAATACAGGGCACAAGCACACAGACAGCACTTGCACCAAACGAGAGAGAGAGTGCCAGAACAAATGAAAGAAAGAAGGACAGAAAGACAGACTGAGCGAGAGACAGAGTGAGTGAGAGACAGACAGACACAGGCAGCCACAGAGGGAGAGGGACAGATGTGGCAAGTGGAGAGGGAGACAGGGGCAGAGAGAGTGAGAGGGACAGGCAGGTACAGTTCCAGGTAATGCACCAGGGTGGCACACAGCCTGCAGCAGCCGACTGCCCAGGGGGGACACAG
Source organism: Neoceratodus forsteri (assembly GCA_016271365.2). Classification (NCBI taxonomy): domain Eukaryota; kingdom Metazoa; phylum Chordata; order Ceratodontiformes; family Ceratodontidae; genus Neoceratodus; species Neoceratodus forsteri. The sequence goes on along the minus strand of CM057453.1, from coordinate 1,206,725,208 downwards.
GACATCAGGGGCCATGGACCGTGTGCCCTTCTTGATGGGGGCCATAATGTGGGGTGTGAGGGGACAGGAGGAACAGGGATGTGGCCAAGGAAGGGCCCATCAGCAGTATGCCTGGAACAGGTGGTACTGTGCCTGCACCACCTTTGAGAACTACTCTGACACAGAGATTGTGGGATGGTACCACCTAAACAGGGCCATTCTGAGGCAGCTCTGTGAGCTGTACAGTGAGAAGATGCAGGCACCCACAAGACGGAGCCACTCAATGTCTGTGGAGACCAAAGTAACAGCTGTCATGTGCCTGCTCACAACAGACACCTTCCAGAGACCAACAGGGGACACCACAGGCATAACCCAGTCGGCCACATCATGCCTTCTCACACAGTTCCTCGACGCTCTGCTGTCATGTGCTTTGGAATACATCCATTTCCCCAGCACACAGGAGGAGCGTTCAGCAACCATGCAGGACTTCCACAGGGTAGCACCTATGTCTGGCATGCTTGGTGCTATTAGCTGAACCCACGTGGGCATCCACACACCACCTGGCCCGAGGGTGTGGCCTACATCAATAGGAAGGGGTTCCCGAGCGTCAACTGCCAGGTGGTGTGTGATGCCATAGGGCTCAGCACCAGTGTCTGTGGCACACACCCTGGGAGTGCACATGATGCATTCATCTGGCACAGCTCTGTGCTGTGCCACAGGTTCAACTGTAGCAACATCCCCACGGGCCACCTAGTGGGTGAGTATAGGACGGCAGGTGATAGGTAGAGCAGGCCATGGGATGGGGAGGGCAGGGTGGGCATACTGGCGAGGTGCCAGGGACAGGCAAGGGGCACAGCAAAGGATGTCATAGGGCTAACCATGTCATTATCCACACAGCAGACAGTATCTATTCACTGAGGCCCTGGCTGCTCACCCCCAATCAGCATCCATCGTCCCCAGCAGAGGAATGCTACAATGAGGCACACGCCAGCACGTGCAACATCATTGAGCATGTATTCGTCATGCTGAAGGCATGTTTCTGTTACCTAGACAGGTCTGGCGGTGCCCTACAGTATAGCCCCTTGAAAGATTGTGGCCAATTCCTGGCCTGCTGCATACTGCACAACATGGCCATTGACCATGGGATAACTGTCGAGACCGATGAGGACGACAGTAGTGGGGACGAAGGAGGCAATGGGCCGGAGGGTGGTGGAGAGCCCCCCTTGGTGGAGGGATCCCCGGCAGCAATGGATGGCATGCCAGCACCACGACACCATCGCACAGGAGCACTATGGTGCATGCAGGTAGGTGGCGCAAAACCCATGCAAGAGCCACACACACAGGTACAGCACACAGGTAGGGGCATGTATGGCAATGGGCATGCACACACAGAGCATGGTGCAAGGGTAGGGGAGTCAGTGGCACACAACCACGCACAACTGCACACAGCATCACACACAAGTGCCCATGCACCCACACACCCAGGTACTGGCATGTGGTGGGGATCAGATCCATTGCACCAGTGCACAGGCGCAACCGGTGCTGAACTGTCCTCATCACACCCAAGCCACATAGTCCAGTGACTGGGCAGGCACACACACAGGCAGCATGCAGCGCAACACACAAGTACCACACCAGTGGTATGCACACACACACACCACCCATGCATGCACAGGGCAGTGGCTGCAGACTGCGGTCAGGGTGGCACGCATATCAGGACCACCACACGGAACCATGGCCACCATGGTCATGGGGGTGGCCATGCCAGGGTCGATCGGCAGTGACAGGCTGCTATTCCGCCACAGGGGTGTTTGCATCAGCCCCCAAGGGGTTGAACTGTGGGACTGCAACTGGGTCCATGCAGGGGTTCATAGGCACCCAAGCAGGCCCGCCCCAGGTGTGCCTGGGATGCCAATATCCGAGTCCAGCATTGACAGTGAGGGTGTCGCCCAACGCCGGGATCGTGGGGTGAACAGTGCACTGTGTGGGGTCCATAGTGGCCGGCCACACCCTGTGGCAGTCAGCAGTGCCAGGCCATCCATGATTGCATTGGCAATGTGATCCTGGGATGCAGTCGTGGCCTCCTCCTGGTGCACCTCCACATGCAGTGTATGCACCCAGCAGCAAGCAGCATCTGTTGCTCCACAGATGCCCGCAGCAAATGGGTGTGCTCTGCCAATGGGTCAGCATCCTGGGGTTCCCAGGCAGAACGCTGATCCTCCTGTGGTGACCGGCCATGCTGCGCAGTGGGGTCCTCATGTGGTATGTCCCTAGCTATCGCCCCAGCGGTGGACCCTGCATCTGGCTGCCCTGTGGCACCTGCAGCCTGCTACCATTGCCCATCTGGCAGCTGGATGCTGCCCAGCACCTGTGCAGCTACACCACTACTACCACCACACAGCACAGCTGTGGCAGTGCACGCAGCAGCACCCACAGTGGTGGCAGGCAGCTGTTCCCCCTCTGTCAGGTCACTGGGCGTGTTGCCTGTGTTGGTGTCTGGTATGGGCATCTCCCCCACAACACTGCCCATGTTGTCCATGATTAGGGTGAGGTCATCATTGGCATCGGACCCTGCCCCGATCTGTGTCTCCACGCAGAGGATGCTGAGACTGGCAAAAAAAAATGTTTCCATAAAGGATGTTAGAAATAACATGACTGGACTGAGTTGAGCAACAAAAGCTGGCTACAGTCAGTTGGACCGAATTCATCAAAATAGCCATATCTGAAACTACAATTCCAATAGGTAAATTATTTCATTTTTTCATTGTGTTTCTGAAATACTGCCCACCTTTGGGAAGCAAGCAATTGTAGTCACTGACCACTAGGGTAATGATGTTTCAATCACAAGTAATTATTGACCTATCTCTCTGCTGCTGTCCCCACCCCCCCATCAAGGTCCTTGAATGCCTTGTTTATTATAAAGCGGTTAAGTATTTCCCAAAATATAATATACTTTATGATGTTCAGTATGGTGTTCTATTTAATCATAGACCAGTACTTCTAACACTTGAATTAAGTGTACAGAATGTGTGCAAAGAGCTTTGGATAGAGGGGACAATGCTGGAGCTGTTTTTTTCATTTTGACAAAAGTCATTAATTTATTAAACTAATGACTTTCTATGTACTAAATTACCAGCTCTCAGTTTATCAAATCAAACTATAACTTGTTTTGAGGATGGTGGTAAACTTCATTCCAAGGAAGGGAGGGTGACCAGTGGGGTGCCTCAGGGATCAATGCCAGAACTGGTCTTCTTTAATGTCTTTAGAAGTGACTTTGCAGAGCTGGAAGGGAAACTCTGCTTCTTTGCAGATGACACCAAAATCTGCAACAAGGTGGACACTCCAGGTGTGTGTGGGGGGGGGGTGCTCAGAAAGAATGAGCAGAGACCTGAGAAGAGAGGAATGGTCAGGGACAAGGCAGTTGGATTTCAATGTGAAAAAGTGAGAACATTTATTTATTTTTTATTTATTTTATTTATTGAGTACTAGGGTTACAGATAATTTGTACCAGAGGTTAATTTACAAAGGTTCCACGTCCGCATAACATTGCAAAAACAAACAGCAGAGAATATAATACAAAATGAATTAGCAAAAAGATACAATAACAGAAATTGTATGTGGTGCAGACATTATGGAACAGGTATCCATGAAGACTAGCATAAAAAATGCATTAGGGGTGTGAAGTGAGGAGAGACACTTAGAGTGAAAGGATGGGGGGGGGTAATTAGGCAGTCAATGTTATGATGTTCTCATAAGAGCTAAGACCACTTAAGTGCTAGAGGGGCTAGGAAGGAGGAGGAGTAAAGGAGGGGACCTGGGAATCAGGAGGGGGTGGAAGCAGGAGTAGGTTCAAAGGGGGAAGGGGAGGGGATGGAGGGGGATATAGGGAGGAGCCTAGAGGGTGGGAGGCAGGAGAGAAGATGGGAGTGAAGAGGGAGAGAAAGTGCTAGGAAGGTGGAGTGGGAGGAGGATGGGTAGGGATGAAGGGGGGACAAAGGGAGGATGCCTAGTGGGAGGGAGGCAGGAGAGGCAAAGGAGAGGGAGGGAGTGAGAGTGGAACTGAAGAGATTGGTAGGAGGGTGGAGTTGGATGGTAATTTAGCAGCAAAAGGGGCCAGGGGAGAGAGAAAGATGGTGATGGTGAACCACAGACCTATGTGGAACAGTCACATTTGCTAAGAACAGTAAGGTACTGGTGAAGTTTACATTTGTGCATGCCAAACTTGTTCTCATCTGTAATTTCAGGAGGAAATCTATTCATCAGTGATGGGGCCCTGGTATAGAAGGCACATTGAGCCTGGGAGATACGGCAGAATGATACGATATACAAGGATTTGAGAGAACCACTGGTAAAACATATGTTAGCTGTAGGTATCATTAAGGCATGCGTTGCAAGGGATGTAAGCCTAAGGCAGATTTTCTTTGCCAAAAGGCAGGACTGATATACAAGTCTACCATGAATATTGAGCCAATTAGAGTGCTTGTTGAGATCACAGGTATGGGTACGCTTACCTGCACCTGTGACAAGTCTACAGCACTTATTAAGGGCAATCCTGATTCATTTTAGGGAGATATCTACAGTGGCAGGTTCCACCATTGGAATGTGCCCATCTGAGTGTGCCCATAATTAGGGCACCAGGATTTAAATTTGTCGCCTGGTATTTATGCGGGGGGTGTGCCCCTGTTCCACCCCTAACTAAATATTCTAACTCCAGGGGGGCGGACCGTTGGGAAGGGATGGCAAATTTTGAATTTTGGTGCCCTATTGACGGGTGCACTTGGACTGGTGCACAGATGGCTGGAAGGTATGGTGGCCCCATAGAAGACTAGGCCATAATGAATAATGAACAAGATAGAGCTAGTTACAGCTTTGTGCATGGCATCATTGGTCAAACAGTGACAATGACGGTAGAGGACCCCTATTCTTGAGTTTATGGCTTTTGAGATGTGTAGAACACGTGAGTTGTAGGACAGTGTGCAGTCAAGGGTAATAACTAGATATTTAAACTCCTGCACTTTATCAAGTGGTTGCCGTAGTTTGTTATGGATAGTGAGATTGTCAGTTCTAGATTTGCTGTGCAAGTTGTAAAACATCATGGCCTTTGTGTTTTTGTAATTCATCAGCAGTTTATGCTGTTCAAACCAGGACTCAGCTAGGATGAAATTTGTCTGAAGGTCCTAGGAGAGAGGTACGGGTCCATATGGGTAGAAAAGACGACTACTTCGTCTGCATAGAGTATCATATTATTATTACATGCTGCAGGAAGATTATTGATGAAGAAGCTGAATAGTAGTGGTCCAAGGATGGAACCTTGGGGAACACCGGAGCACACAGGGAGGCTATGTGAGAGAGAGAGAGTCTTCGATTTTAACTTTTTGATTCCTATCCATAAGGTAGCTTTCAAACCATTTGGTAACATCATTTGACAGGACAAGGGCAGAGATGGAGTCCAGCAGGAGCTGGTGATTCATGGTGTCAAAGGCCTTGGTAAGATCAATGAACACCACACCTAGTAGGTGGCCTTTGTCAAGGACCTTATGTATATGGTTAGTAGAATCAAGCAAGGCAGTGGCAGTACTATGGACTTTTTGAAATCCATGTTGTTGACACTGTAAGTTATATTTGTCGAGGTGTTCAGACAGCTGGTCTGCAACAATATGTTGAAGCACCTTGGAGAGTGGAGGTAGGATAGAAATGGGATGGTAACTGGAGTGAAGGAACCTATCACCACTTTTATGCATGGATGTGACAACGGCCGGATTTCCAGAGCTGGGGGAACTGTCTGAGGGAGAGCGAGAGATTCAAGAGTTTAGTGAGAATGAATAAACTGACGTTTAGGGTGAGATGAAGAAGTTTGAGGTCCAGGGTGTCACTACTGAAGCTAGCTTTGCTTAGGAACTTTTGAAGGTATTTCCTAGCTTCAGCAATGGATACCCGCCTAAAGTAGGAAGAAGGGGTACTCCTGGGGAGGTCGATTTTATCATTGGGGCAATGCAGGGGTGGGGGTTGTCAAAGAAGTTTGGGGGAAGAACACTGCTAAGATCAGGGAATGCAAGACTAAAAGTGTCAGCTACTACTTTGTGGTCCTGAATAATACTGCTGTTTACCTCAAGCATAGAAGGAGAGGATTTGTTGGGTTTCCCCATAAGGCTCTTGATGTTCTCCCAGAAGGATTTACTGTTACCCCAGGAATTTGTAAGTTCCTGTTTGTAGTAGGCCTGTTTGACTCTACATATTGGCTGGGTGCACTGGTTCCTGGCCACTTTGTAGTGCTACACGTGAGGCCACAGCATGGTGCCAGAGATTATCCCCATTCTTCATCATGGTGACTAGCTTGGGGGTAATCCAGGGGTTAGTGGAAGATCTTAATTTTCTTTTTTTAAGTGGGCTAAATTGTTGCAGACTTCATTAAACCAGATAATGAAGTAATTAAGGGCATGATCAATGCTGTTCATTGAGTCAAAGGGTACCCAGTCGATCATTGACAGGGTGGCAAGAAATTGGGGATGCTTCCCTTTATGTAGCGTGTGTTTGTAGCAGAATGTGGCCTTCGATCTAGGTGCCTTGTTTGACCATTGTTAGATAACAGGGGAGTGATCACTAAGAGTGTCAGGAAATACTTCCATGTAAGTGATTCTGTTATGGTGGGTGGTGAGGATCAGATCAAGCAGGGAGCTACTACCAGTCTTATAATTGATCCTAGTGGAGGTAGTGGTCATTTGAGTGATATCTATGGCAGCAAAGCCATCCTTAAATGAATCAGCTTCTGGGTGCCAGCCAGTTTACATTAAGGTCCCCCATTACAATTGTCTCGCCATGGTGGGGGTTGTTGTCAAGGAAGTCAATGACCATTTGGAAGCCTGTTGCTTGTTCATGCAGGGGGATATACACAGATACAAATGTGAGAGATTTACCTTACCAGCAAAGAATTATTTTTACTGCTGGCAATTGAGAGCTGTTCGTAGAGGAGGATAGCGGGAAGACTTGACCTTTAAGTGTATCTCTCAAAAAAATGGCATGGCCATCACCACTCTTACCAGTTTGGTCGAGTCTGAAAAGGACATAACCGGGAATGGATACAGCATTACCAAGGACCTTCGGTGAGAGCCAGGTTTCGTTCAGGGCTAAAACATCAGGTTTATGCTGTAACATCCGAACTTGGAGGGCATCGAGCTTAGATAGCAAGCTACAAATGTTAATGGAGGCCATCGTGAGGGAGACTTGTTTGCTGTGCTGAGAGTTGGACGTTGTGCGCAAGGACCAGGGTTTGGGTGAATGTTCCCAGTGAGTAGTAGTATGAGAAGTGCAATCCTTGCAAGATAATGGGCAAGGAGCTTGACAGCCTTATGCTGTCTCCTTCTGGAGTTTTTTTTAATGAAGTATTACTACAAGGCGTGAGAATCTGAAGAAGATGGGGATACTCAAGAGATGGGTGGTGGTTTACCCAGTTATTAAACAGGGTGGCATGCGTGGGGAAGCAGGTTTTATTGTGAGATAGAAAACTCCATGGGACATACTCAGACATGAGGTGGTTATGATGGCACAGGAAAGTGGTAGCAGTGCCAGGGCAGTTAAGGGGGATGAGAAAGAGAAGTAGTAGGAGCAGTGCAAAAGTGTGCAAAGACATGTTGTAGGGGTGCAGGTGTCAATCGCAGAGCACATTGACAGTGTGCAGACTTGAATATGGGGACAAGTGGGTTGAGGCGCTAAACAGGTCTGAGTGGAGTCGAGGAGAGGTGTTCTCTAAGTACTAAGAATACTGGTAGTGCTATCTCAATGTGGCCAGGGTTAATCTAACCAGTGTAGGAGACACTGCAGAGGTTTATCTGATGGGATGGGCAAGACAGAAAAGAGGGAGGGGCACAAGTGTATTTAATGGAGGCCTGGGCGGGGGTGGGGGCAGGAGAAAAATTGCAGTTTAGTTAAATTGAGCAGTAAATAAGGCAGCAGTAAACAGGCAGGTGTTCACGAGAAAAAAATTCAGTCCATGGAGCCCAGGAGACAGCAGGAAAGGTACTTCAATGAGATAAGGCCGGGCAGCCGAGTGGACCAATCAGCAGTCACTACTGGTACCACCATGACAATTGGAGGGCAGGAGAAAAAGGCACCTGAATATTCAAGTGTTTAGTGGTAATACCTGACATGGATGGCCCAGCCACAGCTTCAGAAGGACGGTCAGGGGAGGCAGAGGGTGGCGGGCAGCGGCCGAAGATATGGCCATACTGCACAGCAACAGAAGGCAGTGCATCTGCTCAGAGCGGAGGTTCCTAGAGGAGTGAAGAGAGAGAGATCAGATTAAGTTACAGGTTAGAAGGGGAAGGGGCAGATTGGCAGCAGACCGTCAGTAGGGGGATGAGTTAAAAATTAAAGGGATAAGTGGGATAATTAAGAGTAGGGGGCAGGAATTATTGAGAACAATTGGGGGATTAAGGGTGGGATAAGCAAGAGGTAGTTAGAAAAGGAAGGGGGGGGTGAGGTGAGGGTCCGAGGTCAAGTGAGCCAGGCAGCAAGGAGATCAACAGTTGCACTAGGTAGAATAAGAAAAAGAAGGGGCTCGGGGCAGAGTATCTAGTTGGGAGTGAGGTTAGTTGACCAGTTAGAGAAATAGTTAGGTAGAAGGTGCAGTCAGAGTTTAGCAGTTTTAATTGAAATTCAGCTGGAAAATAGCAGGGCTATAGTAAAGTTAGGTGGAAGGTGCAGGCAGAGATTTAGAAAAACTCAGCAGTACAGTATTTGGGCTAAAGTAAAGTTTAGGTAGAGGGTGCACACAGAGTTTAAACACGGGCAGTTATAAATAAAATACAGGCTCAAATCTAAGTACGATGGCTATCGCAGACTGAAGAGCAAATACACAGTGCAATACAGGCTAGCAGTAAAACATTTCCCTAGGCAAAATGCAATTTAAAAAATATTTTAGTTAAACTGAGCAGTAAAGAAGGCAGCAGTAAACAGGCAGAAATTCAAGAAAAAAATTAAATCCGTGGAGCCCCGGAGATAGCAGGAATGGTGCTCCAATTAGATAAGTCAAGGCAGCTGGGCGGACTAATCACCAGTCACTTCCAGTACCACCATGTCAATCGGAGGCAGAAGAAAAAGGTGCCTGGAGATTCAAGCATTTAGTAGAAGGTAGCAGGCCGGCAGCTAAAGGTATGGCCATACTCCGCTGCTACAGAAGTAAGTGTGTCCGGTCAGAGCAGAGGTTCCTGATACGGATGGCCTAAGTCGTAGCCTCAGGAGGATGGTCAGGGGAGGCAGAGGGTACTGGGTGGTGGCCGAAGGTATGGCTATACTGCGCAGCTACAGAAGCAGGTGTGCCCGCTCAGGACGGTAGTTCCTGCACATATAGCACAGAATCCCAGGGGCTGAGTACAGAATGAGTTCAGTGATATTAACAACTATCAAACAGGAAAAAGACCTCAGAGTAATCATATCTGATGACCTAAAAGTGGCCAGTCAGTGCAAAAAGGCAGTCACGAAGGCTAGTCGGATGCTGGGATGCATAGGGATGGCTATCACCTGCAGAAAGAGGGAGAAGGTGTTGCCTCTGTATAAATCACTTGTAAGACCCATCCTACTAAAGTTCATACTAAAGTGAGTACAGAGCTGAAAAGTCAATAAACCCGTGATTGCTCCTTCCTTCCTTCTTTTATTTATTTATTTAGATCTAGGATTACAATTACCTTTGAGCCAAGGTTCTTTTACAAAGGTTCCACGTCAGGAGAGTACATACATGTTAAACAAGGGCATACAACATTAGAGAGAGCATACAACAATATTCATCTGCTCAGGTACGACATCACAGTAAATAGTATACATGAATAGCACATACAAGGAATCATTTCAGAAACCTAGAAGAAATCAGGGAGGAAGGGTGAGAGGATAGGGGAGTGGCAGCCAAAAAAGAGACTAGAGCAGCTCATGGCATTGCCAAAGAACATCAGAGAGGGGTGGTTGATCTCAATGGGGAAGGGAGAAGTTAGGGGTGGCAGTCACTTGAGCTGGAGGCTGTGAGATGATGATGGAGGCTTGATTTGAATATGCTCAGTGAGGAGGTGGAGGTGATGTGAGTGCTAAGGGCATTCATCCAGCTGGGTGCACGGTGTGCAAAGGATCTTTGGCCCAGAGTGGTGCAGCATTGGGGGACCTGTAGAAGCTGACGTTCAGACCCTCTGGTGTTATGAGGATTAGTGTTTGGGCATGGGAGGGCTTGAACACTAGATGGAGTAAGGCCCAAAGTAGTTTTTTTTGCCCTCAAGCAGGTGAGGTACTTTATGCAGTTAGCGAGTTGAAGCCATCCCATTTGAGCGTAAAGCTCACATGTATGTGTGAGTCGGTGGGATCCAGTAAGCAGTCGACAGACCTTGTTTAGGGAGGTTGTTAGGTGCCTGAGGGTGGTAGTAGAGGCAGAGCCATAGATTATGAGGCCGTAGTCTATGACAGAGACCACAGAGCTCTGGATAGCAATCTTCAGTGCTGCCTGGGTAAGATGCTGTTTATTTTGGTAGAGAATTCCAATGCATGAGTTTACAACTCTGGCAACACTATCAATGTGGGTCCCATAAGATAGGCAAGGGTCGAGTGAGATTCCAAGGTATTTAAAAGATGACACTTGTTCAAGGGTAATACCAACACTTGTATTGATACCAGGGGGGGTATCACCTGTGTTTGTTTTGTGAGCTACAGAAAAGCATAGATTTAGTCTTTTTGTGGTTTAGAATCAGTTTATGTTTTGTGAACCAGTTTTCAACACCGGAGAAAGCAAGCTGTAGGTTGTGAAGTAAGGGTTGTGGGTCCTTATGAGGGGTGAGAAGCACAGCGTCATCGGCACAGAGGATAATTTGTTCTGGGCAGGATAGTGGAAGGGAGTTCAGGAAAAGGCTGAAAAGTAGTGGTCCCAGTATGGATCCCTGAGGGATGCCTGAGCGAACAGGTTTGGAGTCAGAGTACTCCTGAGATTTTTACTCTTTGTGAACGCTGGTCCAGGTAACTATTAAACCATTCAGTAGAGTCCTAGGAGAGCCTGGCATTCAACAACTGTTTGGTAAGCAGGCCATGGTGAACAGTGTCAAATGCCTTAGTCAAGTCGATGAATACGGCTCCAGTTAGATGACCTTTGTCCAACGAGTTGTGAAGGACTCCAGTGAATTCCAGGAGAGTTGGTGATGTGCAGTGCCCTTGCATGAACCCGTGTTGCTGTGCACATAGGATGTTATATTTGTCCAGGTATTCTGTAAGCTGATCAGCAACAATGCGCTCAAGGGCCTTGGGGGGGTAATATAGAGATTGTCCAGTAGTTCCCCTGTATGAACTTGTCACCGCTTTTAAAGACAGGAGTGACAATAGCAGATTTTCATTTGCTTGGGAACTGACTGAGGCTGAGGGAGAGGTTGAAGATTCTGGTAAACGGGTGCAATACCTCTTCAAGGGTGAGGGATAGCAGTTTAAGGGCCAGTGAACCACCACTGGCTCTGGACTTGGAGATAGCCTTTGTTATGTATTTGAGGACATCATTCACCTTGACTTTTTTGAAGTGGAAAGGCAGATGATTTGAGGTGGTAGGTAGAGAATTTGGAGCAGGGGAGTCAGTTTTGGAGAAAATGTCCGGGGGGGAGAACACCACTGAGGTCGGTGAAGGCTGCATTGAAAGTATTGGCAATGACCATCGGGTCAAGGGTGGTGACTCCATCAACAGTCACTAGGGTTGGGGAGGATTTGGACTGCTTCCCTGTGACTTCCCTAACATTGTCCTAAAATGCTTCCCATCTCCCCAAGTGTTGGTGAGGGCTTCCTTGTAGTAAGTATTCTTCATCAGTCATATTTGTTTTGTGCAGTTGTTGCGAGTCTGTTTGTAGTTTTGAATGTACAGTTGAACACCTGTGGCCCTGGCTATTCAGAGGTGGTCCCTTGATTTTAACTGAGCCAGTAGCTCAGCCAGGGATTGGAGAGTGCCTTGACTTTGCACTTTTTTACTGGGGCATATGAGGCAAAGGCAGTGCTGAATGTGGTGATGAAATAATCAAGGGCCGAATCAACATCCAGCGCATTGTATATGGGAGACCAGTCTTGCCGACTAAGACAGGATTTGAGATGGGTCAGTTGGCCATGGGGTAGGACTCTGCTGGAAATGGTTTTAGGAAGAGGCTTATGAAGCTTATTTGCCCAGTTGCAGATGACAGGAGAATGGTCGCTGAGGGAATCCGGGAGGACAGTCGTGTTGTTGATATAGGTTGGGTGGTTGGCAAGAACCCAGTCCAGGAGAGTGCTGGTACCTCATTTGTAGTTCTTCCTTTTGGGGGAATCGACCATCTGCGTTAGGTTAGCTGAAGAGATAGCATCCTTGTGGGTTCCTACATCCGGTGCAAGCCAGTTGATATTAAAATCGCCAAGGAGGAGGATGTCAGATCCAGGAGGTTGGGATCTTACAAAGTCCAGGACAGCACTGAGACCAATCCCTTGGTCTTTTGGTGGGATGTAGATTAAGACTACAGTGAGCACTTTATTTTGGGCTCCAAGGAGTAGTTTGATAGGTAGGAACTGCACAGAAGAGTCAGAGGGGGTAGTGGAGATGGGGTGACCGGTGATGTTGTCTTTGATGTAAATTGCACTCCCCCCCTTTTTTGTCCTCCTATCATGTCTGAAGACGTTATAGCCTTGTAATGCAATAGCATGGTCAGGAGTACTGGGCATCAGCAAGATTTCAACAACAGTAAGGATATCAGGGTTATGCTGGTCAGCAAAGATTTGAAGGGCAGCAAGCTTTGGGAGGAGGCTGCATATGTTGAGGGTGGCAATGATGAGAGCCCCATCTGATTTCCCAATTCTGGCTGGGCTGGAGGTAACCGGGCCAGGGTTTGGATGAACACTCCCTGACATCAGTAGGAAAAGGAGCAAGAGTTTTAGTGCAATCTGTCGTTGTTCATTGTCAGTGTGGTTTCTTCTCCATTTATTGCAAGACCGAATATAGCGTATGTGCCGTATGTCCCAGTGCTGAGCAATGGAGAGCAGCGGGGGTCGGTTTGCCCAGGTTCTCTTCTCATGTGTATCAGCGTACGGCCAGACATTAGTAGGGAGGGTGCCCGTAACAAGACAATTCGTGACCCTCTAATATAAATCTATATAATTTCATTTTAAATTCCATCTTATCTTTACTAATGATAATATCAGATGGTAATTTGTTTCATAAATTACTAATATGTTGGGAATAGAAGGCCCTTCTTTTTTTTTTTTTATTTAAAGTTTATTAAGAAAATTTTGTTATTACATACCCATGGCAGACATACATGTTAATGAACTGGATACAATAGCACAATGAAAACATGAGTCAGCCCCCCCAACCACTCCCTCCCTCCTATTTCCCACCCCACCCTACCCTTTTGAGCACAACCAATGTATCATAAAATCTATAAGGTTCTCCTTACAATCAGCTAGGCCAGCAATGTACCAGTTTGTCATAAAGCCGGATCACCCCTAGTGTAAGGAATAAAGGGTGTATGAGGGATCCCAGATTTTCTTAAATTTCTCCAGTCTGCTTTGAAGGCAAGCAATGGTCCTTTCTGTACTAAGGTTCACCAAGAGTTCGGACACCCATTTATTGTAAGTTATCTCATGCAGGTCAGTCCAGTGTTTTAAGACTAGCTTTTTCACTGACATAGCTATTAGGGTTATATGGTATTTATGTGCCTGAACTTTGATTCCTGAAAGATCACCCATAATACACACTGTTGGGGTAAATAGGTCACCAAGCCCCAGGAGAGGGTCACTTGATTGCTTAATGGATGACCACAAGGGTGACACTTTGGGACAAGACCAGAACATGTGAGAAATTGTCCCTTCTTCCAAATTACATCTGGAACAAGCTGGAGCAGGTTTAAGGTCCAGTTTAAATAAATGGGAGGGAGAATAATATGCATTATGCAGGATAAATAATTGCGTTAGTCTAAGCCTGTCCTGAGTCACGAACCTATGGCAGTAATGCCACAGTTCCTGCCACTCAAAGTTGTGGTCCGGGAACATAGAGGCCCATAAATCCATAGGCCCCGAGCACTCAGGAAATTTCCAATTGTGAATGGTATTGTAAATTGTTGAGACTGCTCCGGGGTGGCCACAAAACTTTGAGAGTTCTTGGCTAAATGGAATGTTTTCTGTCATGCTGGGCACTTTGCCTATAGCCTTCATTACAGAATGACGTAATTGCAGAATCCGGAATCTGTATTTATTAGAATTACCAATCTACCAATTAAGTCATTAACCGGGAGCCACTCCCCGTTACTCGAGACAAGACTAGAGAGTAGTATACTCTGTCGGCCAGGTATCCAATTGGAGGGAATTAATTTGCCATCTATTTTAAATTGGGGATTCCCCATAACAGGTTGAATAAGATCTCTGCCTGGGTCATATCTAAGATACCTGCATACCTGGGCGTGAATCTTCAATGAAGTTAGAATAGTGGGGTTCCTGATACTTGACAGCAGGGAGTTCTGTTTGGCAGATAATAGACCCGCAGGATCTAAGCCACATGCTCGGATTCAAGCAAGTTCTATCTTAAGCCAGGCAGGAGCTACAAGTACATTATCCGGTGTAAGCCATTTTAGGTACTTATTGATATGACTAGCCTAAAAATATGTAGGAATATGGGGGAGACGAAGTCCCCCTTTAGCCTTGGGGGCCGTTAATTTGTAATAAGCTATGCGTGGGGGCTTATTGTGCCAGATAAATTTAGTAGTAAGAGATTGGACCTTGTTAAACCACGACTTTGGGAGATGGATATTGAGCATGGAGAGGGGATAATAAATCTGGGGAAAGACATTCATTTTGATTAAGTTTATTCTGCCCCATAGGGATAAAGGGAGGGATGACCATCTAGTGAGATCCTGAGAAATTGTGAGAATTATGGATTCAAAATTTTACCTAATGATGAGACCTGGACTCCTGGCTAGCTCAATGCCCAGGTATCTCAACGATTCATATTTCCAAGTTAATCCCATGGACAGTATTTCTGCTTTAAACACTTTAAGATTTAAGGGAAAAACCACAGTCTTATTAATGTTCAGTTTATAATTGGAAATACTACTGAACTCTTTGATAACGTGCAACATAGAGAGTATGGATGTCTTGGGATTCGCGATTTGGAGGAGCAGATCATCTGCATACGCAAAAACTTTTACTTCACATGGGTGGACTGGGATCCCCTGTACTGCCTGACATACTAACAATTTGCGGATTAGGGGCTCCAGATATATATTGAACAATGACGGTGACAGGGGGCACCCCTGTCTAGTTCCCGACCGCAACACAAATACCTCTGAAAAGACCCCGTTACAGGTCACACAAGCGGAAGGCGAGTGGTATAAAGCTTTAATCCATTCAATGAATTCTGCAGGGAAACCAAACACTTCCAGGGCAAGAAACAAGTAACGCCAATCTACCCTGTCGAACACCTTCTCAGCATCCAGAGATACCAACACAGCCGGATAAGGTGCGTCTCTAGCCGCCAAGAAGACGTGCGACAGGGTGCGCATATGATCCGAGGATAACCTGCCCGGCATAAAACCAGCTTGCTCGGGGCCTATCAACATGTCAATTAACGAATTAAGGCGGTCTGCCAACACTTTGGACAAAATTCTTATGTCGATGTTCATGAGGGAAATAGGTCTATAATTAGAGAACTTATCTGGGGTTTTGTC
This sequence comes from Neoceratodus forsteri, assembly GCA_016271365.2. Classification (NCBI taxonomy): domain Eukaryota; kingdom Metazoa; phylum Chordata; order Ceratodontiformes; family Ceratodontidae; genus Neoceratodus; species Neoceratodus forsteri. The sequence continues at coordinate 1,206,709,546 of CM057453.1, read as the reverse complement.
CAGTTTCGGTATTAAAACTATAAGGGCTTCAAACAGAGATAAATCAATTGATTCCCCAGCCAAGATCTGTTGAGATAGGGGGAGGAGCATCGGAATTAACTGGGTTTTAAACTTCTTGTAAAAGTTTGCAGAAAAGTCATCAGCCCCTGGGGATTTATTCATGGGTAACTTATCCATCACCCTGGCAATTTCATCCGCATTAATGGGAACTAATAACAGTTCCTTTGGGTCTCAGACAATTGGGGAAAATTGGCACTGTCCAAATACTGATGTATAACCGGGTCCTGATGGGGGGATGGCATGGGGCTATATAACTCTTTGTAATAAGTAGTGAATTCTTTTAAGATATCGACAGGATGCATTTTGGAGGTACCATCTAAAGTCGAAGTAATCGAGGCTATATATCGGGATGCCTCCATTTGTTTGATCCTAAGCGCTAAAAGATGCCCAGCCTTTTCCCCTTGGTCAGTATAAGCTGCTCGGGTGTTTAGCATGGCAAATATTGCTTTTTCCCTCAAAATACCATTTTATGCAGATCTGACTTTGATTAGTTCCTGTCTTACTGATTCGGGGGAATGTGGGGAAAGATTTCTCTCTAACTCCCTCATCGTAACTAGTCATCGGGACAGCTTTGAAGTAGCTGTCTTCTTCCTGTGGGAAGCCATACTAATTAAAATACCCCTCATGTAAGCTTTGAAGGCGAGCCACAGCATTTCGGGTCTCCCCGAGGGGTCACAATTATTTTCACAATATCTTTGAATATGCTGCTGAATAAAATTAATGGAGTCCTATTCTGAAAGCAATTGGTCATTTAGTCTCCACCTCGACCCTCTGCTAGGCAATGAAATTAGAGAAAACTGGCATGTGATGATCGAGTGGTCAGATAGAGGGCCTGGTAACATTTTGGCTTCGAACACCCCCGGTAATAACACTTGAGATTGAAGAATATAGTCTATTCTGGAGGAGGAGTGGTGAACGGGGGAAGTATAGGTATAGATCCTCTCCTGTGGATGTAGAATCCTCCAGATGTCGCAAAGACCTATGTGGTCCATTAGTTCCCTTAATGCCCGTTGGGCTGGCGAAAGGCCTTTTCCCTGCTGATGTGTTTTATCGATCGATGAATCATAAACTAAATTGAAGTCCCCCCATAATCATGGGTAAGGAAATAAAGGGCATTAAGACCTGTATCAATTTGGTGAAAACACTGGGTGTATCCTGATTCGGACCATAAATAGTACCCAACAGGATCTCCTTATTGAAAAGCAAGCCGTGAACTAATAAATATCTACCTGAAGGGTCTTTCACTTCCCTGATCAGCTTAAATGGTATTCTCCTGTGTATAAGGATCACCACCCCAGCACTTTGAGTAGAACCCCCTGTAGAAAAGAACTGACTGAATTGCTGCTTTCGTAGCTGTGGCGATTCTGTCTCTAACAGATGTGACTCTTGGATACATACAATATTGATTCCCATAAGCTTTAAGTGTTTTAAGACTTGATACTGCTTGATTTTTTTCCGGATCCCTTTTACATTCCAAGTGGCTGTTGTAATTCGGTTAGCCATAATTATCTGTTAGGTAGAACATGCCCATATGGAATAGTATGTCGTATCCTAACCTCTGAATATGGACCCAGCTTGAATAGATAGTTGTGCTCAAAGGTGTAACCCCCCCCACCCCAAACCACCGTCCCAACATAGAAAGAAAACACTTAAGATTACCCCACCCAACATTACCAAAGACTGCTTGGATTCCGCAATGCATGCAATCCAAGACTTACCAAGCCCGGTCACCTTCCCGCTTCCCTGCCCTTATAAAGACACAGCATCCACTGTTAATGGGAGCACCCAGAAAATAAATGTAGACTATATATTAAATGCCCCCCTTTGGTGTCTAGGCATGAAATGTCCACCCCAACCTCGGGCTTTCCAGAAAAGGAAAAGGAAAACGGAAAATATGTAGGGCATAAACAAGAATAAAAGAGACTCCCATTAACCTGTTGCCAGAGGCCTACAAATGGGCACGGGAATACCAGGTCTAAATATATTCGAGAGACCCACTTAACAGGAGAGAGATAGGAAAAGGAATACTTTGAAAATTCTAGAACCCCAACGAGATAAAATTATTATTTTGCCACCAGCACAGAGCGACCCTCACTGTGTACAGATCTAAGCGCTGTGCAAGAGACCAGAAAGCACGACTACAGGACTCTAGTGCCCTCATGCGACCTTTAAATGTGTACACAGGTCTGTTACTAGGTCTGCTGTCTCACTGCAGGGACTACCCCTTGGGTCTAAATCGTGAAGCAATACAAGCTATATATAGGGACAAAAGCAACAACATGCACCCTGGATTTTTGAGCAAAACTAGAAACAGAGACATAACAGTAGATTAGGCATTCTTCTGCCTGGTTTACAGCGCTCTGTCAGGCAAAATCTGCGGGAAGTAGAACTAGCTCCCATTCCAAAAACACCATGTAACAGGCGCGATCAGTCCAACAGTTCCCTGCACAGTCACTTTACGAGTCCAAAAGAGAAAGTCTCCTGAGAACCAGAACACCAGTGAATGTAAAACATATCCATCTAGATAAAAACGAGAACTTGAAACCAATAATTTCTCCATGGCCTCCTCCTTTACATCAATGTCCCAGGAACAGGTCTGGGAATGCTTTTTGCAGGGCTATCTTGGTGCTCTCACAGTCCTCAAAGGACAACCATACTCCTGAAATGAAGACCTGCAGCCGCGCAAGGTAACCCATGCGAAACTTCACTGATGCCGCAATAAGCTTTGAGACTTGTGGATGAAAGGAAGCTCTACGCTGCCTGACCATAGCAGGAAGATCTTGAGTGATCAAAATTCATTTCCCCTCCCATAATACCTCTTGCGTCTCTCTAATCTTGCTCATCAGAAATTGTTTTTCCTGAAAATTCAAAAATCTTGCTATCATGGGTTGAGGATTCGCGCCCTGTATGGGCATTGGCCTGAGGGCTCTATGGGCATGCTCAATAGTATAGGCTGGGCCAAATGGGGAAGGGCCAGCCAACTTCTCTGCTAACTTCTGTATGAATAAAATCGCGTTCACCCCTTTCTCCTTCTCTGGGAGTCCAATTATGACCAGATTATTTCTGCGGCTCCTTCCTTCTAGATCTTCAATTTTCAGCTCTAGTTTCTTGATTCTTTGATGATTATCCACAACTTCTCGACTGGTACACTCTGTTTTAGTCTCGAAGGAGACAAGTCGAGATTCACTGTCCTCCATTCTAGTAGAAAGGTCTTCCAGTGCAATGGTGATCTGTTTTATTTCATTAACCATAGATTTAACATCTTCCCGAAATGGTTTCAGTTCTTGCAGAAACATTTCAAGGATGAGAGGAGTCATCTTGGGGTTAGGACTTGGAGAGGCCGCTCCCGTGGTTGATTTCGTGCTGGCCCCAGCTTGGGCCCGCGATCTTTTACTGCCCTTCTCCAGTGTAACTGGAGGGGTATGCTTCGGCAAGGCTAGCAGCATTTCAGCCTCCATCTTGAACAAATTTGATGCCGCGTAACTCATAGGATCCCCACTTATTCTCTTGAAGCGCAGTTTAGCAGAGAAAATTGCCGAAAATGCTCAGAAAAGGCATTAGAGGACGGGAGAGGAACCGGGAAGCAGCTACTCAGACCTCTGCATCACGTGATCTCCCCCAGAAGGCCCTTCTCTTATTAGTTGAGAATTTCTTAGGTCTGATTTGCAAGGGATGACCCCTTGTCTCATAATTATCAACTTTGAATTCAAGACCCAATTCAGTAATCAGATATGCATCCTGCACTACATTGTAACACAATAGCAAGCCTCCGATTTCTTCTTGTCTCCAGAGTCATAAGATTTAGGTGTTTCAAAAGATCGGGATAATTCAGGAGTTTAATGTTGCAGATCATCTTAGTAGCTCGCCATTGTATTTTCTCAATTCCTTTGATTTCCCCTCTGTTAAGTGGGCACCATACTTGACTTGCCTTGTCCAAGTTGGCCTAACATATGCCTATATAAGGGCATAATAACATCTGCCCTTCTACTTAACAAGTTTCTTCTAACTGATCCTAACACATGGTTGGCACTGGTATTTAACTTACTACAATGATCCTTAAATGTGAAATTGCTATTTATAGTTGCCCCCAAATCCTGTTTGTACAACACTTCTTTAATAGGTATGTTGCCCAATATACATAAGTATATTTTGTTTCTTGTTTTCCTATGTGCAACACATTACACTTTTAGGGATTAAATCTGAGTCCCCATGTTTTGGCCCATTTATGAATTGTGCCCAAATCTGTCTGAACTGACTCTTTATCATTAATCGTACTAATTACCCCTGCCAGTTTAGTATCGTCCGCATATTTGCAATTCCAGTTTCTCACATAAGAGCACATATCCGAGATAAAAATTTGAAAAAGGATTGATCCCAGGGCCAATCCCTGCGTGACACCACTGGTCACTTCACCAAATTTAGAACAGTATCCATTCATTTTAACCTTTCAAGTACCTCAAGGGAATCAACAAAGTCCAAGATGGTAGCATCTTTCAGAAAAAGAGGTGTGCAAGAACAAGGGGGCACAATTTGAAGCTAGAGGGGGGACGGCTGAGAGGTAATGTGAGGAAGTATTTTTTCATGGAGAGGGTTGTGGATGCATGGAACAGCCTTCCTGAGGAGGTCATGGAGTCAAGAACAGTGGTGGAATTCAAGAATGCATGGGGACAGGCATAAGGCAATTCTAGGGGGTGGAGGTAGGAAGAAGTAGGTTGTTGGTTAGCTACAATCTGCAGCTTATCCATTAGGTAGGGAAATGGGCAGAATGGGTGGGCTAAGCGGTCCTTATCTGCCATCAAATTCTATGTTTCTATGTTTCTATTCTTACCCTTTGTATTCTGTTGTTCAGACAATTATGTATCCATTTTACAGTATTGAAACTATATTTCAAGTTAATCGGCTTCTGAATAATAGTCCAATACAGAACAGTATCAATTGCTTTTGAGAAGTCTAAATAAGTGCAGTCAACTGGTATCCCATAATCTAATGCTTGGGAAATTTTCTCATAAAAGCAGAGAAAATTTGTTATGCATGATCTCCCAGCAATAAATCCATGCTGCTCAGTAGCGATCAAATTTCTTTTACACAAATAATTTATATAGGTAATCTTTAATAATGGCTTCCAAGAGTTTTCCTGGTAGTGAAGTCAGACTTATCAGTCTATAATTATTGCATTCATTTTTGTTCCCTTTTTTTTGCATAGGTATGGCACTGGCTGACTGCCAATCCATTGGAATTTCCCTGTGTGCTAAGGGAGCCTCAAAGAGGTATTTTAATGGTCTTGTAGTGGTTGGTGATAGAATCTTCAGCATTCTCGATGAAATGTCATTAGGACCAGATGAACTGTGATTTTTTAATCTGTGAATTCTATTTATTATGTCACCCTTGGGTACTGCCATGATGGTGTTGCTGCTGTCAGGTATAGTTATAGAACAAGGTGCAGAATTTGAAAAAGAGAGCAAAACTATTCATTGAAAGCCTCTGCAGTCTTAATTGGATCATGGATTACATTATTGTTTTCAACAACTGGACCAATATTAGAATTTGATTTTTTCAAGGAGTTAATACGACTATAAAAGTTTTTCATATTAGTTGTTATATTAAAGGCAATTCATAATTCAAAATGAATTCTAGATGTTCTGATTTTGTCCTTGCATTGTCTTAATATATTTTTATATTCAAACCAAGCCACAGTAGACTTCCCTTTAACATATTCCTTGTATAACTATGCCTTTTTCTTTAATCATCTTTTAATAACTTTATTTAACCATCTGGGTTTCATACCAGCTTTGTTATACTTCTTTATCCTCCTAATATGTGCATTGCACACTTGGAAAATGTTATCTTTTATAATACTCCACATGTCTTCAACTGATTTGTTGCCTAATAACTGTTTCCAGTCAGTCTTACTTAAATCATTCTGTAGAGCTCTTCTGTTGGCAGTATGAAAAAGATAGATTTCTGTACAACTTTTAGCATCAACGTAAGAGTCTTTGACGCTAAAGGCAATACTGTAGTGATCCCTAGTACCCAGCAGGCATCCTACTTCACAATAAGTGATAGTCACACAGTTTGTGCACTGTAATATGTCAAGCACATTGTTACTTCTAGAGGAATCTTTATATATTAATTCAGATGACATGGTCTAGCTACCTTAAGAAATTCTCTGCTTGGTTGATTAGTGGCCTGATTATTTTCCCAGTTGATTTCTTCATAACTTAAATCACCGAAAAATATAAAATCTCCCATCTGACTTGAAAGTTCTAATTCAAAATGAATAGCATCATTAACAGTGTTTGAGGCATTTGGTGGTCTATAACATAGACCTACTATTTTACATTTACATTTTTTATTTATTACTTTGAGCCATACTGTTTTGGTCTTTCTTTATCTTGTCAGCTATATCAAAAACCTGTAAACTATTTGTAAAATACATAGCAAAGCCCCTTCCTTTTTTTCATTGTGATCTTTACTAAATAACTGATATGCTTAATTCTCTTGTCCCAGGTGTCTCCCTCAGTCCATCATGTTTCAGTTATATACACAATAACAAATAGTTGTTGAGCACTTAGTACTGCCTCCAGATCTTCTTTTTTATTATTTCAACTTCTTGCATCCCACATTTAATGAGAAATAATGTGTTTTGTAGGCTTGTTCTTAAAATGTAGCTTCGGACTCATCCTGATTACAGTGCTTCCTAATCTTACCCCATCACCCTTTCATATTAGTTTAAATACTCTCTAGGTTGGATTTCCTTAATTGTACACACTATTCTGAAGAGACTGCAAATGTAAGAAATGTGGAGGGGTAGCAATGTATGTAAAAAAAAACATCATCAATGCTAAGGAAACTGAGGGACACAGCAGCAATGTGAAGGTCCTTTGGATCATCCTCGGAGCAGGAAGTAAGCATCATATTTGAGCTGGGGTTATATACAGACCCCAGCCCAGGATAAAGACTTGGACAGGGAACTCCTGGAGGCCATCCTACAGATGGCAGACAAAGGAGTACTGCTGCTGGTCAGTGATTTCAATCTACCAGATGTGGATTGGCCCTCACACATGGCCTTTACAGAAAGAAGAAGAGAATTCCTCCTAGCACTAAAGGGAGCAGGACTGGAACAGTTGGTGACCACACCAATATGAGAGCAAGTCATCCTGGACCTCATGCTCTCAAATATTGACAGGATCTCAGACACAATGGTGGGCAGCAATCTGGGTACCAGTGACCATAGAACTGTCCGGATCACCATCACCAGTAAAGAGAAAGTCCACCACAGCAAATTCAGGGTCAAATGAGGGCTTTCATAAAACAAATACTTAGCAAAAACAGGGGGCACAGTGGTGGAAAGCCCCGAAGGAAGCTTTGCTCACAGTAACTGCCCAGTGCATGAAGCAGATCTCTAAGTCAAGAAAAAGGAGGAAACCACTATGGTATACCAAGGATGTAGCAACAAAAATAAAGAATAAAAGGAAAGTGTTCAAGAGATTCAAGGATACTAACAATGAGGCAGATATGGAAGCCTACAAAATGAAGCTAGAAGAAGCAGGGAAGGCAGTAAGGGCGGCCAAAGCCCAGACAGAAGAGAGAATCACACGAAGAGTGAAGAAGGGCGACAAAACATTTTATAGATACATCAGAGACAAAAGGAAAACAAAAGGAGGCATTATAAGAATAGCAACCAAGAATGGCAAACAGGCAGAAAATGATAATGAAAAAGCGAAGATTCTTAACAGTTTCTTCTGCTCAGTCTTCACAAAAAGACTATGGCAATGGACCCAAAATGCAGAACATAGGTGGACTCACCATAAACGCAGATGTTGGGCCATTTATAAGAGACAGTGCCCTAAAACAGCTTTTCAAATTAAAAGCAAATAAAGCAATAGGCCCAGATGAAATCCACCCTAGAATTCTAAAAGAGCTGGCACAGGAAATTGCAGGCACACTAGCAGAATTATTCACACAATCTCTAGAGAGCAGGGAAATACCTCAGGACTGGAGAATGGCCACAGTGGTACCAGTGCACAAAAGTGTAAGCAGGGAGGAGGCCAGAAACTACCGGCCAGTGAGCTGACCTCAGTAGTGGGGAAGCTTATGGAGTCCCTACTTATGGAAAGAATAGTGAAGTTCCTTATGGAAACAGGACTGCTGGATACTAAACAGCATGGATTTACAGCAGGATGGTCATGTCAAATAAATATGATTGAATTCTTTGACTGGGTCTCCAAAATAGTGAACCAGGGAGGGGCGGCAGACATAGTTTATCTAGATTTTAGCAAGGCTTTTGACTCTGTCCCCCATAGAAAATTGGTCAATAAGCTAGAGCACTCTGGGTTCGGGCACAAAATAGTGAAGTGGGTATGAAACTGGCTCTACAATAGAACGCAGAGGGTCATAGTCAATGGAACACTGTGTAGCGAGGGAATACATACTCCCTTTGTACAGGTCCTTGGTGAGGCCACATCTCGAGTACTGCGTACAGTTCTGGAGGCCACACCTAAAAAAGGACACAGACCGCTTGGAGGCTGTACAAAGGAGAGCTACTAAAATGGTACAGGAACTGCACCAGGAGCAATATGAATCTAGACTACAGCAACTGCAAATGTACTCCCTTGAGCAAAGAAGAAACAGTGGGGATATGATAGAAATCTTCAGATGGGTAAAGAGCATAAATAAGGTACAAGCTGAAAACCTCTTTCACAGAAAAGAGACCACGTGAACAATGCGGCACGGTTTGAGACTACCAGGGGGTACGATTAAAACCAACATTTGTAAGTTCTACTTCACAAAGAGGATGGTGAACCCTTGGAATAGCTTACCACCAGAGGTTGTGGAGGCCAAGACAGTCACTGATTTTAAACTAGCATGGGACAAGCACTGTGGTATTCTTGAAAGAAGAACATAATAGGGGGTAGGCAATCTGGGCAGACTAGATGGATTATACGGTCTCCTTCTGCCAACATGTTCTTATGTATTTCCCAGGAATCTTGCACCCTGATTTGTTTAGATGTAGCCCATCCCTAGCATACACATTTTCCTTCTTGTAGAAGGCATCCTATGTGCGAATAAATGTTGTGCTTTTCTTCATGCACCAATCCCTTAATCTCATATTAATACGCTTGATTGATTTGTTTTTCAGGGGTGTCATTTTAAGACAGGTATGAGTGCAGAAATGACTGGTCTGGCTCTTTTTTTTATAATCCTTCCAATCTCTCATATTTATTTCCAAATGTCTTTCTCGTGGTCTTTTGCTATATTGTTAATACCAATATGCACTGCCACAGTACAATTCTTACCTTGATTTATAAGTAATTTAGGAAGTCTAGTTATTATATCGCCTGTCTTAGCCCCCGGTAAGCAAGTTACAGTCCTGTTAATCTTGTCTTTTCCACAGATTATAGTGTCACATTTCCTAATAATGGAGTTTCCAAACACAAAGATGCTACTTTGGGCACTAGAGTACTGTGTCCAGTTCTAGAGACCACATCTCGAGAAGGACATAGAGTGGAGGCATTCCAGAGGAAGTCAACTAACATGGTGCAGGTTCTGCATCAAAAGCCCTATGAAGAGAGACTAAAGGACCTTAATACATACACTCTGTAAAAGAGGTGGGAGAGGGGATATCACTGAGATCTTTAAATTCCTCACGGGTAAATAAGTACAGGAGGGAAGTATTTTTCAGATAAAAGGGGCTCAAGAACAAGGTGACATGCTATAATGCTGGAAGGGGTTAGATTCAGGAGAGATGTGAGGAAGTACTTCATCACAGATAGAGTTGTGGATTCCTGGAACAGCCTTCCAGTGGAGGTGGTGGGGGTGAAAACAGTGGTGAGTTTCAAGAATGCATGGGAAAGGCACAAGGGAATCATAGTGGAAAGGAAGGGGGAGGGAGAAAGAGCAGTAGATCAAGTAAGGTCTACAGTAATAATGCAGGTATGGAAAAATGGGTAGACTGGGTGAGTGAATTGGTCCTTATCAGTCTTCAAATTCTATGTTTCTGTGTTTCAGAATGATTTAATATATTCTAAATGGTTAAGATAATGAATGTATTGTCTTATCCAAGAGAAATGAATATACTGTACGGGTCCCACATTGGACATTCTTGGACTGCTATTCTTCAGTATTTTTTTTCAAACAGTTATGGGACATTTTATAATGCTTGTAGCATCATTCAATGTGGGTGAATGGATGATGTGTTAATTCTTTCTTCTATTCGTGCTTTAACTACCCCCTGGATCACTTACAAGAAGATTAAAAAAAAATCAAGCTTGGTTTCAAAGAAAATAAACTAGTACCGAATCAGAACACAACTAAATCCATGCTCTTTGGGTAGAAGAAAAGACTGAGAATCCTCAGTGGGATATAACTTATATTACTGGTGATCTGATACAGCAGGTTAGGAGTTTTTAATATCTTGTCATTGCCTTTAGCAGTACACTATAATTTGCTTGTCATGTTTGGACCACTTAATCAAAAAAGCTATTATGAGATTTGGACTATTGTATCAGAAAAAAATTAATTTCTCTTTAGAAATCCAAAATCTTTGGCTGAGGCACCGGATAACTTACCTCTCACCACGCCTGCAACCCATGTTTGGGAACAGACATGGGTTGCTGGGTGTCGACTGGTGGTGGGGAAGGATGGAAGTGGATAGAGCTGTCTCCAGGCAGCTCTCTTCTCCTGGATTGGGGAGGCAGGCCTCCTCAGCTCTTGGCTGCCACTGAGTGGAGGCTCGATGGTAGCATTGGGCACTGGGGGGGCTGGCGCTGGGCTGGGTGGGTGGATTGGGGCAGTTGTCAGTGCTGGCGGGCATGTGTGCCTCCACACGCATGCACGACCATGAATTGCTAAAGCTCCAGGGAATGTAAAGGGAGAAAAATCGGAGAAAAAAAACCCAGAGGCAGGAGGACCAACTCTCCCGCAGGCTCTGCACCGGTGACTGGGCACACACCACAAGTCCTGTGGCTGAGGATGCTGGTGTAAGGTAAGTCCCAAAGGAGCCATCTGATTGGGATTGGGGGTCGATTGTACGGGGACAGCCAGGGGAAAAGGAGCATAAAACATAGAAAAAAAAGAAATAAAAAACTTGGTTGCACAGGACATTGTCCTATCCATTATGGATATGGCATTGTGGTCTATGGTGGGACAACCAGCAGTGCACTGTCCAGGACCAAGCTTTTATTAAATAAGAGCTGTAACTTTGCTTTTGATGCAAATCTAGCAAACCACCATTATGATCTGTAGTTTACAACCAAATGACTGAATTTTAACCAGGGTGAAATTATTAAGCTAGTCCTCTAGGGTGCTCCATTGTCATGAGACATGCCCCTACTGAAATTCAAACTTTATTGACTTTAACAAGTAACCAGCATTAATCTAGGTACTTAAATCAGAATGGCATAACTTTGTCTTATTTGCATACCTAACAAGGACATAGGTCTTTTTTACAGACTATCAAAGCATTGAACCTCATCTCCAAAGGCAGCCAAACGGTGCCAGATATAATCAGTCTTCAAGGTCTCATTAAGAAATGCATGTATATGGGAAATCTCAGCTCCAAAGAAGCAAGGAAATGGGACCTATAGGTCCTGATTAGCAAATATGCACAACAGTTGAATTTTTTTTTAAGAACTTACATGTCTGTAATATTTATTTTACATGGGTGATCCTGTGATCCTCCACTGGCCTTTGCTGGCAACTACTGTTTCCAGAGTCCCAATGGCCAGGCCTTTGATGATGCACACAATGGGATAACCCACAGGGGACTCCTATATGCCAGTATGTATAAGAGAAAAGCTTAACATTTAATCAGCACATTACTGTGCTTCTAATACCAGTGTTGATTAGCTGAGGTGATAGGTAATGGCAGTAGAAGTGAGATAACATGCTACAGTATACAAGTGCTAAACTTTTCTCATATATGGCCAGCCCAGTGGTATGGAGGGCAGAAGCATCCATGTCTCACATGCGGCCATGCCAGTGACCTGAGTTCGGTGATGGACTTGGTTTGCGAGGGGCTGGTCTGTGAGAGAAGGACTGAGCATCCAGAGGACAGCTCTCCTCCTCTGGGAGGGGGAGGGAGGGTTGTGGGTTCCCAGTGCTGGCCTGACTCCAAGTGGAGGCTCGGAAGATGCAGGCAGTCAGCGCAACTTCAGGCCTGGAGAGATGGCAGCCATTGACACCTCACATCTGGTAATGAGCGTGCTGCATCTTGATGGCATTCCATGTCCCTCGCTTCCATTGCTGGAAAAGGGAAAATGGCTGCATGCAGCATGGATGATACTGACCCCTCACAAGTTGTGCACCAGTATAGGTCCCTCTCCCACACTGGATCTGTATCAACGATGGTATGGTGCCTACCATCAAACCTTGCCACAGGGAGTAAGAAGTGGGGGAAGCTTCAGGAGAGTTAGTCCTTGGATGTCGAGTGTGGCGAGAGGTCATTGAAGGGCTAGGCTGCACCGCATGAGGAGAAAATAGATTAGAAAAAAAAATGATTTCTCATATACATACTGGAATATAGGAGTCCTCCACAGTTTAGCCAATCATGCGCATCATCAAAGGGCTGGCTGAGAGGACTCTGGGAGTGGTAGTTCTCAGTAATGGCTTGCAGGGGGTCACAGGACCAATGCGACAGAAATAAATATTACAGATATGCAAGTTCTTTAAAAAAATTCCACTGTTGTGCATTTTTGCTAATCAAGATCGATAGACCCCACTTCTTTGCTTCTGGAGAGCTGAGAGTTCCCCTTTATGGGACAATCATCTTGTAAATGTTGATTCAAAATGTGTTGTTACTTTCGATTCAAGTATGTGTTTACTGGGTTGTTCTATTCTTGTAATCATATCGTGACTTAAATCACATCAAATATAGGCACATGTTGCTAATTGGCTTTCCTTGCAAACAATAAATTTTAATTTGAATGATATAATGCAGGTTCAGGGTCTGCATCACAAGTCCTATGAAGGGAGAGACTGAAGGACCTCAATATGTACACCCTGGATGAAATGAGGGAGAGTGGGGATATGACAGAAACTTTCAAATACCTCACAGGTATAAATAAGGTTTAAGAAGGAAACGTTTTTCAAAGTAAAAGATTATCAAGCACAGGAGGACATGCTATGAAGCTGGAGGGGCTCAGGATAGATATGAGGAAGTATTTCTTATCAGAAAGAGTGGTGGATGGCTGGAACAGCTTTCCAGAAGGGGTGTTGGGGGCCAAAATGGCAGTGGGCTTCAAGAATTCATGGGATAGTCTTAAGGGAAACGTAGAGGTAGGAAAAGGTGGAGTAAAGCTGGAGATCAAGTAGGGTCTGCTGCGTACAGTAGATATGGAAAATGAGCAGACTAGGTGGGCCAAGTGGTCCTTATCTGCAATCAGTATCTATGTTTCTAAGGAACAGACTTATCTGCAAGTTGAGTGATCAGGGTTGGGGTAACGAATGAGCACAGTGTGACCCCACCTGATGTGGGGTGACATCATTGTCTGCCATCATAGTAACCCCCATTGGTGGGCTGAGGATCATGATCCCCCATGAGAGGGACTATGTGCTTGCACATAAGAGCTGCCATGATGAAGGAGGCTGACACAGGCTATGCATGACTTCAGTGTGTAGAGACAGTTCAAGGGTTAAAAGAGGAGGAAAAATTAATGGAGCTACCAGTGTGATGGTGCCAGCAAACTCAGGTCCCACGTTGTCAGCTGTTCCTTCTGACCAGACTGTGTCAATAGTTAGGTGTTGGCACAATTACTAGTAATTAACTTGGACTCTGTACAAATTTAAAGGGGAAATCTCTTTTTGCTGTTTGCTAGAATGGTCTACTGTAAATTGAACTCATCAATTACGGGGTAGTAATCACTGAGACGTCAAACTTTTCTAAGTAAGAATTGCAGTCAAAGCAGTTTTATTTTTTAATATCACAGACAACAACATAAACACAACATTCTATATAATCCTAGGATCTCTGAGTAGACTCAATTGTTTGTTTCTACAACTACATACTGGCAATCTTTATATAGCCTTAATCTGTCCCTATTTCTCTAGGTCTAAGGCAGGGTCCTCTCAAGAACCATTTCAATTAACACGTGTACAGTTCTTTAGTAACCATCTTTGCTAGCTTTAAACAGTACTGTATTGCATTTTATTTTTATGCATTCATATGGAACATTGATTCTCAAAAGACACTCATTAGATGAGCAGCTTAAATGTCTTTTAAATATAATCAGCCGAAGTCCTTCTATCTTCTCTCCCTTCTGGCTGGAGACTGGATTTTCCTTGGAGGCTGGATGAGCTATATCTTTTCTTGGTTCCTTGGTTTGACGTCCTTCTTTTCTTAGTCTGAAGCTTTAATGTGAAATTAATTTGAACAAAGTTAATATAATGTTGGAGCTTTTAATGTGCTCTTCTCTCTTTTGCATTAGCCAAAGACTTTTGTAGAGTTAGAGAAATTACAGTCTTAGAGTCAAACAGTGAAGTATAGCTGGTGTCTCTTTTAGAGAAGAAGGAGTATAGCTGAGATATGAAGCAAGGTCAGTATACAGCTTTCTGTCTCTCAACACCCTGCCTTTGTACAGGGCTGTTCCATTGCAGATAACTTGGTGTCTCCCATTGGTTTAGCAACAAATACTTGCCAATCTCTCATTGGCCTAGCTGGATTTCGAGACAGATATCCTTGCCTGATTGGAAGGTCTTGGAGTAGACGTACTGAGTTTTTCAGACAACAGGACCTCAGTCAGCATCTTCATGTCCATTGTACTTTTGAACTGACCAGAAGACAGCAATTAATAAAGTCATGACCGTAGGACTTTACACTGCACATATTTAGGACAAGGCATTCAGAGATTCTGTAACTGTGGTTAGAAGGCTGTGGTTTGTAGTAGTAGATGGTCTTTGGTGACAGAGGGTTGTGGTTGTCTTTGAGGAACTTGTCCATAGGGTGAACTGGCTGGAGTGCCTGGGGTGATTGCAATTTGTCAACTCAGTCCTGTGATAGGGTTAATGCTGAATTGTAGTTTTTAAAAATAAGTCTTGCAATATTAAGCTGTCAGCACATTTCTTTAATTTAAGCCAAAGTATGTTCAGTTAACATTTATTAAGATTCTTTTGAGCTGGAAGATCTGAAAAAGATCCTTTAAACAAGACTTTTTAATAGTTGTGTTTTCCAAGCAGTCTCTCAACTGAGTTATGTCCATGTATATGAATTAATATTTGGAAGAACTGTTTGGCTGTAGAATGTTTTGAGATAAGTCTTTCAGAACAGACTCCTCAAAGCATGTCTATTACTGGTTAGGCTAAAGTGCTGTATAAGCACCCTTACATTTTGTCAAAATCCTCTGTCATGTAGGCCAGAATTGAACCTACACAGGGAGGTGTGACATTCCAAAGGACCCAGTCATGAGAGGCAAACATGCAGGAACTGGTGGAGCTAATATATGAGTTGTTGGGGGTTAGGTGGGAACTGACAAGTGCAAAGGCAGGGCATCTGTTCAGAGGAGGATAACATGCTTACAGGAAAAACAAAATAACCTTGATTATGGCTGACACATGGGCCCCGAGTCAGTCTGCTATCATGTATAATTCCAACTTGCAAATTATGCCAGCACTAGCCAAGGCAATAACACTGAAAAAAGGGAGCTGTAGCAGTTAATCAACATTTACACACCTTTTGCTGAAATCAAGAGCAGCTCTTTTTATGCTGGCTTACTTACGCAGCCAACATCTTGCAGTAGTGCAGATTTGGAGGCGCGGTCATTGTTGGGCGAATGCAGGGCATGCATCAGTTGGTGCTTCCCTCATTCCCCAATCAGCATGCATGCCAGCACCACACCACCTGGGTTAGCACATCTAAGGAAATATCCACTGCAATGCGATCAAAGCTCATCACATGCAGGGGACCTCCCAACATGCTTACGCAGAAACACAAACATGGCGGCACAATACCCACAAATTGCTGACTTCAGGGGTGCCCAATCCCCCTGTCAGCTTACCCTGCCCCAATGTATGTGCTGACATGGGAGACCACTCCCTGTCAGCATAAAGAACCCTCCCCATTTGTTATATGCTGATGGGGGTGCCCAATCCACCTCGGCTCTTACCCCCCGACTTTCCTTGTGTGCCGAGGGGTGCCCAATCCCCATCGGCATAAATTACCCCCCTTTGTTGTGTGCTGACAGGGTGCCCAATCTTCCATCACCTACAGCTTCCCCAAAAAACAAGTTCGTTGGCACACTGGGACCCCACCCCAGTGTGCCACATGCCCCTGTAAACAGAATAATGGTCCAGCAAAGTTTTTTTTTTTTTTGTACCTGTGGAAAAAGGAAACAGTCCCTCTGCAGTCTCCCTACCCCCTCCCACAACCTGTGCCCACCCACTGTGCACCCTGCCTCCCCACACCCCCCCACCCCATACTTACCTGCAGAGTATGGCGCGACGATCTTCGGTGGACCAGGAATACGTCTGCACTCTTCAAAGCTGACCACTAACTGAGGAAATGCCGGTAAGCTGTATAATGGAATAAATAGGTTTTTTTCAACTTTGATGCATATCTCAGGCATATTTTGGAATTTTGGCACCAAAATTTCAACATGGGGTTTTTGGGACCCCTCCTCATGAATTCTGGTACTGTCATGGTGTTATTTGGTCCTGAAAGGTGATTTCATGGTCACTGCATGGAATCACCTTTCGGGACCGCATAATGAACTGACAGTGCCACTGTTCATGAAGGGAACTCTCAAAAAGTCTATGTTGCAAATTTGGTGACAAAACTCCCAAAAATGACTGTTTCACGAGCGTGTGTTGTGTTGTTTCTACGCCCACTCATAACATCATGAATTTGTAATATTTTCTCTCCAGATTTTCAAACTTTGCATTTTTCCACACTCCCTGATGAATAGTACAGCTGTCATTTTACACATCCTGGCCAAAATGTGTTTTCGCATGTATGGTGCAGAATAGCGCAGTCGATGTGCGAAATCACTTTTCAGGACAGTTTGAGGAAATGACTGTGACACTGTTCATGAGCAGAGACCCTAAAAGGCCTATGTTGAAAATTTGGTGCAGAAAGTCCATAAAATGACTGAGTTGCAAGCGTTTGTTGCACAGTTTCCACGCACCCTTGTAACTTCGCAAATCTGCAATATTTCCACGCCAGATTTTCAACACTGGCATTTTTTCACACCTCCTTATGAACAGTACAGCTGTTATTTTTTACATCCTACTCAAAATGTTTCTCCACACCTGTGGCACTCAATGGCATGGTCGCTGTGGGAAGTCAAATTTTGGGACTGATTAACAAATCGTGCCGCCACTGTTCATAACGGGAGGTCCCAAAATGTCTTATGTTACAAATGTGGCTACCAAACTTCCAAAAATAATTGGGTTATGGATGTGTGTTGTACAGTTTGTATGCATGCTCATTGCTTCACCAATATTTCATATTGTCACTCCAGATTTTCAGTGTTGAAATGTTTTTACTCCTCCTCATGAACAATACAGATGTCATTCACCACATCCTGCCCCAAAATGTGTTTTCATCCCTCTGTCACCAAATGGCAGAGCCGCTGTGCAAAACCATCTTTCAGCTAACAAAGTGATTGTGCCACTTTTCATGAGGTGGCCTGACAAGCAGCCCATGTTGAAAATGTGGAGTGAAACTACCACCACATGCCAACTGTAGCACCCCAACCGGTACAGACTGACAAGCATCAGGGGTGTGACTTGGGATCATCAGATGTAATGCTCATGCCATTCCACCCCCCACCCCCACCCTGCAGCCACTGACAGACATCATGGTATGCCTTGCACTGTTCAGCCACAAAGTTTACCCCCACGCTCCTATACTGCACCAATGTCAACATATTTCCGTATGTTATGTGATAAGTATAACGGCCAAAGACCCCAAAGCACACCCCAACACTTGTCAGTGTCTACAGGGTAGGGTGAGGTACAATGGCATGAGCGTTATAGCTGATGACCCAAAGGCACACCCCAATGCCTGTCACTCTCTACAGGGTGGGGGTGGGGTTGGCATCTCTTCAGTACTTCACTGCCATTCCTATTATGCATCTCTAACTCTGGCACTGCCAATGCCAATGCCAGAGCGATAACATTCGGCATTGACAAATGCCTGTTTCATCTGGTCTAATAGTCAGAGATTATGCAGTCATCAAAGCTTCATTCTCAGGTGGGCACTGGGTAAAACATGGCTTTTCCCAGCATGGGTCAAAAGATAAAGAGAAACAGACATACAGAAAAGTGGTACCCAGCATCAGGTTTCATCATAGCTAAAAGCTATCTGGATACTACTATCACAATGTCTTCAGTTGCAACTAGTAATAATGCTTGGTATCAATGTTTCTAAAACACTAAAATATACATCATCTTCTGCTGGTATGTTTAAAACCAGCAGGTAGCATGTTACAGGAACAGTGCTGTGAATGTTTGAGTTTCCACAAGTCATTCAGGCTGTGGGATGTAGCAGCTGGTCAAATCCAAGAAGACATGCAACTGCAAAGCTATAGCTTGAATATTACCAACTGTTCTTTACTCAAGATACTGACTGACACAATGAAACTTGGAATTGAGCACCACTGTACTATCCTTGTCATAGTAATTAAACCAAATGCTATATCTATAATGATTACTAGAACCATAACACATTCAGTACCAGGGAGAAATACAGTGGTGTCAAAACTGATTCAGATTGCATGCTAAACAGAACCCCACTTACAGTGGAGCATCATAAGAAATATATATGACCCTAAGCCAGTCTGTCGGTGTAGCAGCAGCCCTACTGCTTATGATGCCAGTGACCTGAGTTCAGCAACCAGCCTGGGTCACTGGAGGGCTGGCCAGGGGAGGATGACTGAGCATCCCATGGACACTCGCCTTCTCGGGAGAGGAAGGGTTTCTGGTTTCCACCGCAATACTGCCACCTGGGTGATCACAGGTGGCAGTACAGGCTGGAGCCAGTATCAGAGAGAGGGGTGTCTTTCTAATGCTGAGCCATCAGTCACACTTCCTCAACGATGCTCAGGGGAGGGGGAAAGTGGAAAGTCCCCCAATGACTCAGGACACCATCTGCTGCCATGCCGCAGGCCCCATGCTGCTGACTGTGGCTCTTGATCCCCCACTGAAGCTCAGTTCTGTCTGGGATTAAAAAGGGGGGGGTTCCCTGGCCAGCCCTTTCGATGGGGAGGGTCATTCATGGGGAACAAGGAGTGAGGTTAAGTCCCAAAGAAGGCGGGTGATGGGGCTGGGCAGGGTGGAGTATTGAAGGGACGAGTCAGGAGCTCAGGGAAAAAAGAATACAAATATTTAAAAAAAAATGTGTATGTATATTTATCCTCCACTAACTAACTACTAGACAATGAAACAAGGGGTCCCATTCTCAATGATCCCAGCAGGGCACAAGGGGCTTGTGCTACAAAGAATGTTGCAAAGTGCCCCTTACACTAAAAGATGCACCAGGAGTGATTCACAAAGGCAGTCTGCATCCACCACAGGATGCCTGCCCCAAACCAGGCTTGTGCTGCCCATGTGCCCCAAAATGGCCTGCAGCAAGGGGCAAGGGGGCATAAGGCAGATGCAAGCTAACAAATCCCTGAACACGGGATTCAAAAAACTCTCCCAAAAGGAGAATTTCTAAGTACCCTTAGAGCAGCCAGGGCTGCTCTAAGGGTACTTAGACACAACCCCTCTGTGAGAGTGTTGCAACCTGTGGCAATGTGCTGTGGTCCCCCTCCCAAGCCCCAATCCTCAATGTTGCTGGTTGTAATAATATCATAATATCCCCTTTTCCTCGTGAACTAGTGGCCCCCTCCCCGATCCCTGATGTAACTCTTTATGATATAATAGTGCCCCCATCCCTGGTGGTCTAGTGGTTCCCTCTCCTCAATCCCCGCTGTCTTCTGTAATGATAGAAAATAAGAGTGCCCCCTTCCCTGGTGGCCAAGTGCCCCACCCCCTCATCCTGAAACAGAGCTGGTGACCAGCACAGCTTTCCTCTCACCTCCATGGTGGCTGCTGACTGAACTGCCACTGAACACATACTGTAAAGTGTACGTGCTCATTGACTAATCAGTGAGCACGTACTCATTATAGTACGCACTCAGTAACAGTTTAATCAGTGGCTGGCCACAGAGGTGAAAGGAGGGCTGTGCAAGTCACTGGCTCTGTTTCTGGATGGGGGAGTGCAGAGGTGGGCACAACCTACTGGGATGGGGGTTGGTGGCCACTTGACCACCAGGGAAGGGGGCACTCCTATGTTATATCATTTTGGAAGACATTGGGGATTGGGAAGGAGGACCCCTAGACAACCAGGGATGGGGGCACTATTATTTTATATCATTATGGAAGACATCGGAGATTGGGGAGGGCAGACTGCTAGATCACCATGGATGGAGCATTTTTATTTTATATCATCGAAGACATTGGGGATCGGGAGGGTGGACTGTTAGACCACGAGGTATGGAGGTACTCTCATTTTATATCATTTTAGAAGACATTGGGGATTGGGGAAGGGGGACCGTTAGACCACTAGGGCTGGGGACACTATTATTTTATATCATAAGGGGTCATATTGGAGATTGAGAAGGGGGCCAATAGTTCACGAGTGATAGGGGCACTATTATTTACATCATAATGGAAGATGTCAGGGACTGGGGGGGGACAGCAAGACCACCAGGATCTATAGTGGTGCTCAGCCACCCTGCGGCTTGTGGCAACCCCTCCCAGTGCACTGTCTGTTAGGCGCATGGCCATGGTTACTGCAAGCCACGGGACATGCCGCTGGGATCCTGCCCGATAGAATTGGGTGCAGGGTCTCTGGCACACCATGCAAGCTTCTGTTTGCTGCAGTTTGCACTGATCTAAGCCCATTTTAAGAACTGAACCCCCAAGGCCTTTAAAAACAAGCATTTGTCAATGCCGAATGTTGATTGTGTTGGTCTGTTGAGCTCTCTCAGTGGCCTTGTGTCACTCGCTCATTCTGTTTCTCTCGGTGCTGCAGGCTGCACCTTTATATGGGGCTCCTAGAAGTGTTGGCACATTGTTTCTGCCCACAAAGAAATCTGCAGCTGTTTTGATAGAGCTGTGCTGAGATGGGTCACTCGCCCTCTCTCAGACGCTCATTCTGTTTCTGCTGGCACTGCAGGCTGCCCTTTCGTACTGGGCTACCGCCTCTGTTGGCAGCTTTTTCTGCCCACAAAGAAATGTGCAGCAGTCCTGACAAAGGTCCATTGAGCTACTGCACTCCTCCTCTCTCTCTGATTCCATTTCTGCTGGTGCTGCAGGCTGGCCTTTTGAACAGGGCTCCTGCCTGCGTTGTCGCCTTTTTTCTGCGCACAAAGCAATCCGCAGCAGTCACGATAGAGGTCTGTTGAGCTCGCTCACTCCCCCTCTTTCATTCACTCATTGTGTTTGTCCTGGCACTGCTGGCTTCCCTTTTATACTGGACTTCTGCTTGCGTTGGCACCTTTTTCTGGCCACAAAGAAATCTGCAGCTGTCCCGACACAGCTCCGTTGAGGTCGCTCTCTCCACCTGTCTCACTTTCTCATTCTGTTTCTCCTGGTATTGCAGGCTGCTCTTTTGTACTGGGCTTCTGCCTGCATTGGCAGGGTTTGCTGCCCAGAAAGAAATCTGCAGCTGTCCTGACACAGCTCCATTGAGGTGGGTCACTCCCCCTCTGTCACTCGCTCATTCTGTGTCTGCTGGCACAGCAGGCTGCCCTTTTGTACTGGGCTTCTGCCTCTGTTGGTGGCTTTTTCTGCCCACAAAGAAACCTGCAGCAGTCCTGACACAGCTCCGTTGAGGTAGCTCACTCCTCCTCTCTCACTCGCTTGTTCCGTTTCTGCCGGCGCTGCAGGCTTGCCTTTTGTACTGGGCTCCTGCCTGCATTGCTGCCTTTTTCTGTCCATAAAGAAATCCACAACAGTCATGATAGAGCTCCATTGAGCTTGCTCACAGCCCTTCTCTCACTCGCTTGCTGTGTTTCCTGTGCTGCAGGCTGCCCTTTTGTACTGGGCTTTTGCCTGCATTGGCACCTTTTTCTGCCCACAAAGAAATCTGCAGTTCTCCCGACAGAAATCTGTTGAGGTTGCTCACTCTGCCTGTCTCATTCACTCATTCTGTTTCTCCTGGCGCTGCAGGCTACCATTTTGTAGTGATCTCCTGCCTCTGTTGGTGCCTTTTTCTGCCCACCAACAAATCTGCAGCAGTCCCGACCAAGCTCCATTGTGCTCTCTCAGTTCCCCCTCTCTCACTCACACATGCTATTTTTGTCAGTACTGCAGACTGCCCTTTTCTACGAGGCTCCTACCTGCATTGCCGCTTTCTTCTGGGCACAAAGAAATCTGCAGCAGTCATGATAGAGCTCCATTGAGCTCACTTTCTCACTCCCCCTCTCTCACTTGATCGTTCTGTTTCTCCCGCTGCTGCAGGCTGCCATTTTGTACTGGGCCCCTGCAAGTATTGCTGCCTTTTTATACCCACAAAGAAATCTGCATCAGTCCCAACAGAGCTCCATTGAGCTCACTCACTCCCCCTCCCTCACTGGCTCATTCTGTGTCTCCCACTACTGCAGGCTGCCCTTTTGTAATGGGTTCCTGCCTGTGTTGGCGGCTTTGTCTGCTCACAAAGAGATGTGCAGCAGTCACGATACAGGTCCGTTGAGGTCACTCACTCGGCCTCTGTCACTCGCTTGTTCTGTTTCTGTGGGGGCTGCAGGCCAGCCTTTTATACTGGTCTCCTGCCTGCATTGCCACCTTTTCCTGCCCACAAAGAAATCCACAGCAGGGATGATAGACCTCTGTTGAGCTCGCTAACCCCACCTCTGTCACTCACTCATTCTGTTTCTCCCAGCGCTGCAGCCTGACATTTTGTACTGGCCTCCTGGCTGTGTTGGCACCTTTTCCTGCCCACAAAGAAATCCACAGCTGCCCCGACAGAGCTCCATTGAGGTCACTCACTCTCCCTGTCTTACTCGCTCATTCTGTTTCTCGTGGCACTGCAGGTTGCCCTTTTGTACTGGGCTTCTGCCTCTGTTGGCATTTTTTTCTGCCCACAAAGAAATCTGCGGCAGTTTTGACAGAGCTCCATTGGCTTCACTCACTCACCCGTCTCATTTGCTCATTCTATTTCTGCCCACAGTGCAAGCTGCCCTTTTGTACTGGGCTCCTGCCTGCGTTGCCACCCTTTTCTGCCCACAAAGAAATCTGCAGCAGTCAGGATACAGCTCAGTTGACCTTGCTGACTCACTCCCCCTCTCTCACTTGTTCATTCTGTTTCTCCCGCCACTGCAGGTTGCCCTTTTGTACTGGCCCCTCGTGCATTGTTGCCTTTCTCTGCCCACAAAGAAATCCGCAACTGTCTAAACTGAGCTCCGTTGAGCTCACTCACTCTCCTTCCCTCACTCACTCATTCTGTGTCTCCCACTGCTGCAGGCTGCCCTTTTGTACTGGGTTCCTGCCTGCGTTGATGGCCTTTTCTGCCCATAAACACATCTGCAGCAGTCCTCTCTCAGTCGCTCATTCTGTTTCTGCCAGCGCTACAGGCTGGCATTTTATACTGGGCTCCTGCCTGCATTTCCGACTTTTCCTGGGTACAAAGAAATCTGCAGCAGTCATAATACACCTCCGTTGAACTCGATCAGTCCCCCTCTCTCACTTGCTCCTTCTGTTTGTCCTGGCGCTGCAGGCTGCTCTTTTGTACTGGGCTCCTGCCTGCATCACCACCTTTTCTTGCCCACAAAGAAATACGCAGCTGTCCTGACAGAGCTCCATTGAGGTCACTCGCTCACTTCCCCTGTCTCACTCGCTCATTCTGTTTCTCCTGGTGCTGCAGGCTTCCCTTTTGTACTGGGCTCCTGCCTCTAGTGGCATTTTGTCTGCAAGAAATCTGCAGCAGTCCCAACACAGCTCTGTTGGTCTCACTCACTCCCCCATCTCACTTGCTCATTCCATTTCTGCCGGGGCTGCAGGCTGCCCTTCTGTACTGGGCTCCTGCCAGCATAGCCATCCTTATCTGCCTACAAAGAAATCTGCGGCAGTGACAATAGAGCTCTGTTGAGCTCACTCAGTCCCCCTCTCTCACTTGCTCATTCTGTTTTATCACCACTGCAGGCTGTCCTTTTGTACTTAGGCCCTGCATGCATTGCTGCCTTTGCCTGCCCACAAAGAAATCTGCAGCAGTCCCAACAGAGCTTCATTGAGCTCAATCACTCCCCTCCCTCACTCGCTCATTCTGTGTCTCCCGGTGCTGCAGGCTGCCCTTTGTACTGGGCTTCTGCCTGCATTTTCACCATTTCCTGCCCACAAAGACATCTGCAGCAGTCCCGACAGAGCTCAGTTGAGCTTGGTCACCCCTCCCCCCCAGTCACTCTGTCCTAATCTGTCCCAAACACTGATTTCCGACAATGACTGCGGTATTCTGCACTGGAAGCGTGGAAACATATTTCGGCCATGATGTGAAAATTTACAGCTGTACTGTTCATAAGGAGGTGTGAACAAATGCCAGTGCTGAAAATCTAGAGTGAAAATATTACTAATTTGCAAACTTACGAGGGTGCGTGGCACCTGCACAACACACGCTTGTAACACAGTCATTTTATCGAGTTTCATCACAAAATTTTTAACATAGGCATTTTAGGACCCATGCTCATGAACAGTGTCAGTGTGATTTTCTTAATATGTCCTGAACACCGATTTCCCACAGCAACTGCACTATTTTGCACCAGAAGAGCAAAAACACACATTTTGCCCAGGATGTGAAAAATGACAGCTGTACTGTTCATAAGGAGGTGTGAAAAAATGGCAGTGTTGAAAATCTGGCTTGGAAATATTACAGATTTGTGAAGTTACGAGGGTGAATGGAAACAGTGCAACGCACACTTGTAACACAGTCATATTATGGACTTTCGTCACCAAATTTTCAACATAGGCATTTTTGGACCTCTGCTCATGAACAGTGTCAGTGTGATTTTCTTAATGTGTCCTGAACACTGATTTCCCACAGCGATCATGCTATTGTGCGCTGGAAGAGCGAAAACACACTTCGGTCAGGATGTGAAAAATGACAGCTGCACTGTTCATAAGGAGGTGTGGCAAAATGGCAATGCTGAAAATTCGGAGTGAAAATATTGCAAAGTTGCGACGGTATGACCGTGAATGGAAACTGTGCAATGCACATTCATAACACACTCATTTTATGGACTTTCATCACCAAATTTTGAACATAAGCATTTTAGAACCTCTGCTAATGAACAGTGTCACTGTCATTTTCATAATGTGTCCTGAACACAGATTTCCCACAGCAACCACGCTATTCTGCACCGAAACTGTGAAAACACATTTTGGCCAGGATGTGAAAAATGGCAGCTGTACTGTTCATAAGGAGGTGCAGAAGAATGTAAATGTTGAAAATCTGGAGTGAAGATATTATACATTTGTGAACTTACAAGCATGCATGCAAACTGCGCAATACACCCTTGTAACACAGTCATTTTATGGAGTATCATCACCAAATTTTCAACATAGGCATTTTAGGACCTCTGCTTATGAATAGTGCCACTGTCAGTTTCTTAATCTGTGCAGAACACTGATTTCCCACACTGACCGCTCTATTCTATGCCGGAAGTGCGAAAACACATTTCAGCCAGGGTGTGAAAAATGACAACTATACTGTTCACAAGGAGATCTGAAAAAAATGCCAATGTTGAAAATCTGGAGTGAAAATATTGCAAATTCGCAAAGTTACGAGCGTGCATAGCAACTGCGCAATGCACGCTAGTGAAACAGTCATTTTTGGGATTTTTCCTACCAAATTTGCAACATAGGGTTTTTGAGAGCCCACCTCATGAACACTGGCACTGTCATTTTGTTAATCAGTCCCGAAAGGTGATTCCACGCAGTAACCATGAAATCACCTTTTGGATCTGATTAATGCCATGACAGTAATAGAATTCATGAGGAGGGGTCCCAAAAACCCCATGTTGAAAATGTGGTGCCAAAATTCCCAAAAATGCCTGCGATATGGATTAAAGTTGAAAAAACCCTATTTATTCCATTATACAGCTTTCCGCGGCATTTCCTCAGTTCGTGTTCGGCTTTGAAGAGTGCAGACATGTTTCCGGTCCACCAAAGATCATTGCCCCGGACTCTGGAGGTAAGTATGGGGTGATGGGTGTATGGGGAGGCAGGGTGCGCAGGGTGAGTGTGGGTTGTGGGGGCAGGGAGACCGCTGAGGACCATTTCCTTTTCACAGATTACAAAAATAAACAAAAAGACATCGCGGGACCGTTTTTTATTTTGCAGGGGCACATGGCACGCCGGGGTGGGATTCCAGCATGCCAATGGAGTCTTTCTTTTGGGGGCAGCTGTTGCTGATGAGATTAGGCACCCCCATCGGTACACAACAAAAGGGGGTTGGTTATTACATTATGCCGATTGGGACTGGGCACCCCCATCGGCACACAACAAAAGCAGGGGGGAACATAATGCTGATGGGGAGTGGGCTCCCCCATCAGCAACATAAATATTGGGGCACTGTAGCCGATGGGGAGTGGGGCCTCTGTAGGAAATAAACACTGTTGGGGGGGCACATACTGCCGAGGGGGATTGGGCACCCCCTCGGCAGGGGAGGTTAATATTGTTTGTGAACTCAGCAGCAAGCCACTGCCATGTTCACAAACAATATCAGGGATTCAAGATCCTGCCCTGTAATGACAGGTCACTCCCTCATTGCAGCGAATGGCTGACGCTGCAATGACAAGGGGGCCCCTGATTGCATCGGCTAATTTTTTACAAGTTGGTGGCACGCTGGCTGAACTAGTGTCAGCAGCAGCATGCCACGGCATTGGGGGAAGTGGGACAAGCCTTTACAGGCTGTAGGAGCATTGGCCACAACAATGCTGTGCCTTCACAACCTGCTTGTGGCATAACCTGCCACAACATGTTTCTTGTGCATGCATGCAATCAACATAAAAATGTATATCTGTGTATAAAATGATTGGAGTTGTAAAATTCTTTCTCACAGAAGCCCATCATGATAAAACATTTTAGTAACCATATCTGCTGTGCTCCCAGGACTACAGTTGAATGTTGACTGGTGCTATAAGGAGCAGAAGGGAACACAGACTTCTGGTGTGCTGGGTATCAATTTCAGAAACAAAAATCCAAACTGAATGGTCTGTCCACATTTGCTGGGGTTTTCCAAAAGGTTTATTTTAGCTCTGACACTTTTTCTGCCATTCAAATGAATAATGAAGAGAGAGAAATCAGATCTGTCTGAAAAATCACAGCCTTAATGACAAAACCAGAAAGCTTCTGCCTATCTACATTTCCTAGCCTCAGTAGTCACCACAATTTCTTGCCTATGTTTTGGATAGGATATGAAGGGCTTACATTATCTTGCTAATTACATTGTATAATTTTAACAGTTTTTAATTCATTGGCTTTCATTTTGTATACTCATTGATACTGTCTATGGTATTTATGTTCATACTGCATTGTAAATGTGCCTCAGCTCAATGATTAAAGTCCTGGAAAACACACATGAGACATATTTTACTACAGTACTACTGCTACTGCTACTACTGCTGCTACTGCTACTGCTACTGCTGCTACTTAGAGATGTGCAAGGTCAAGAAACTTTGCTTCACAAAATACTGTGCAGTTTCTCCATTTCATGAAATGCGAAGTGTGATTTCACACAATCCCTCGCATAGCGAAGTGCCTATTTCACTCAGCAAAAACTATTCACAGTAGCATTATGATAGCAGAGTTGTTAGTGAAGTACTACTGTGCAGAATTTTTGCTGGAGCAAAGTTGCACTTCGGTCATAAAGAAATGCAACTATGTCACATGAGTTAATATTTTGATTTTTTAATACAAAACCAAGCAACCAACCCCCATCTTCACCCTTTGGGTCAATGTCTGCCCAGGAGACCCTCCTACTACACTAGATGGTTTTAAATGTTATTCTCCACCTATCCCTTCAATAGGTCCTCATCTCCCTTGTCCCTCATCCCTCATACCCAGCAAGACTTTTTCAGAGTTTAATAATTAATGAATTTAACAGCATTTTCCCTACTACCTGCCTACAAAAGCAAGCTCTTTCCACTTCCCCTCACTGTCATTGTAAAATAGTCACACAAACCCCCTAACCTTTATCATCCTCTTGTCAATAAACCTCCCTACTCTCCCACAAACCCCCAGACCCCAGTTTTGATGGCTTTAAATACTGTACCTGTAGACAAGAAAACCATTGGGGGCATGGCTTGCACTTGAACAAGATGGCTCTTAAATCTGACTCTCCTAACCTCCTGTCCCTGATAGCTAGGTATTCAGACATTTCCAGACTAACTTTTACACTTCTGAGGCAAATATCTGACAGAAGAAGTCTCCCTCTTCATTTTGATACCAGACTTGACTGGGTCTCACTTACCATGTGAACAGACAATTGTGATTCTGCCTCCTGCCCTCAGCCCAGCACTGGATGCAGTGACAGTGGCTCAGTCATGGTGATGGTCCTTCCAGTCGACAAGGTGGAGGAGATGTTCTCCTGGCTCCCCTAAAGAACAGGGACCAATGAAACAATTTGCAGTTCATTGATTTCCCTATAAAGGTAGAGTTGGGGGACACAGTTGCTTTTCTCTGCTATGCTCTCCCACAGCTGCTGAAATTACCTAGTTGCCCCAGATTTGGTGTTGAGCAATCCACAGGTCTTTGGTTCCCCAGCTCAAACAAGGAGAACACCTGTGACCCATCATCATCCACTTCCTCTGCTTCCAAGTTTGAGGTGACATCCTGACATGAGTGAGGGAACGTGGAATTGTGGATTGGCAAGAACACTGAGTGATGATCTTTCAAGACTATTCTACCTAGCACAGAGCATTCACAGAAGCCCACCAGGACCTCCACAGAGCTAGAGTTCCCTTCACTATACGATATAGGCCCTGCTCCATCTGGGGCATAATTGTGTAACCATGGCCTTTAGTACCCTTGAGGTGTTGATGGACTTTATCAGGACTAAATGACCTAGAGCTGTGACCACTACTAATTCATGGTCTCAGACCCAAGTGGAAGCAAACCTTACCCCAACACATATTAGCTCATCTTTCTCCACCTCTTAGGACCCTATGTCTGTTGAATATGAGGAAGAGGAGGCCTGGATGCAGCTACCAAAAAGCAAATGGTAGATTAGTAACCGAGTATGTTCCTGTTGGGACCCCTTACAACAACAGATGAAGTCAGGGAGCCACAGATACAGTGAGGCCTCAGATGATGAAGAAGAAGATGCCCTTGCCTTAAGCAGGTATGCACCTCTCTTGGCCATACTTCCCTCTGCAGACCACACCATGACCACAGAACCTGCCAGCAAGCAGCCTCCTTCACTGACTAAACAGGACCTGGCAATCTTGTCAGTCCCTATGCCACGCTCCAGTTGTCAACCTCAGTGGTGTCATTGGTGGTGCCTCTGGCCTCCTCTGGATCATGAACATTGGTAGGTGTACGCAGTGTATACTACTGCATACATTTTATTTTCACCTGGGATAGCATTTGCAAGGTCCTACTAGATCTTTGCTGCTACTGCTCATATCCTTAAATGCACAGCACACTGAATAGGGAGTAAAGACACTCACAAGCTGCTTTCACACACTAAAACAAGAACAAAAAAAGTATCTGTAACAGGAAGGGACATAGACATGTGGGGAGTGGTGAAAGGCACTGCCTGTGGAGCAGCAGTCTTCCAGGAAGCATTCTGGAGACTGCATTTCTGACCTACTTGCAGGAACCTCTGTGGTCTGAGGGAGGAGGTTGTTTGTCTCCATGCTGACCTGGCAAGGATTCAGAAAACCTGCTCCCCCTAACCGGAGACCACCCAGGCCACCCCCACTACCTCAGAGGTTGCCATGAAAGATGAGTGGTTGGACCACAGTGGGCTCAGGGAGAGTAAGGGTGGTGGAATGGAGGTGCATCCCTCCAGTTGTGCCTCTCCACAATTCATTCACCACTCTGGCAGAGCATGGTTCCCCTATGGAGGCACCCACAGTGAAGACCAAGGAGGATGCTGAGAACCTCCACAATGGAGACCCACAGGAGGGTGGCACAGGACCCCAAAGGGAAAGGAAACAACTCCTTTTGGGGGACTCAATTGTTAGGGGGTAGAACTTGGGGAGGGAGGGGAAAGGGAGGTAAGGTGACTGCCGGCACCATGGTTTCGAAGGACAGGAAACAAATCCTCAGGATCTTTGGAGCAGCTTCAAGGAGGAGTGAGCTGGATGTCATCATCCACCTAGAGACAAATGACCTGGCTGAGAATGGGATCAGAGAAGTGCAACAGCAGTTTGTGGAGTTAGGGAGGGGCCTTAGACAAGTAGCACACACGGTAACTTTCTTGGAAGTGTTACCTGTCTATGGTCTATGACAGGATGAGGCCAGGGTACTCCACACCATGGGATTCAATGACTGGTTGAAAAACTGGTGCAGAGCTCAGGGATTTGGCTTCACTGGGGACTGGGTCTCCACCTGGAGGGTTGCAGGCCTATATAGGAGTGATGGGGCAAGCATTTAAACTAGCCAAGGGGGAGGCACTGAAAAGGAGAAAGGAAATCCTAGCCCCCCAAAGAATCAGGGTAGTTAGTGAGCTAAACACCAAGATAGAGCAGTCGATAGGGAGAAGAGCAGGGGTAAATAGAGAAAAAGGCAAAGGCAGTAAGGACAGGGATGGGGCAAAAAGAAGTAAAGCCATAAAAAGTGGAGGATGATGAGTACCAATGCCCATACTCTAGGTAAAAAGCTCCCTGAAATGGTGGCCTTGATGGAAGAGGGATGCCTTGATATCAAGGAAGTCACAGAAGCATGGTACACAGAGAACCATGACTGGGATGGCAACATACCAAGGTACACAATCTACAGGAGTGACAGGGAGGGAAGATGAGGAGGAGGATGAGTAGCTCTCTATGTAAGAGAAGGGATCAAAGCAACAGAACTAAAGGGTAAACAGAGAGGAGAGGAGGCACTGTGGGTCACCCTGGAGACTGGAAATAGCACAATAATCCACACAGGTGTATACAGACCCCTGTCTCAGGGGGAGGAAAAGGACAAGGCAATGATAGAAGGCATCCTTGAGATGGCAGAGAAAGGGGAGATATTGCTGATGGGGGACCTGAATATGCCAGATGTTAACTGGAGCAACTATGCTGCAGCCACATCCAAGAGCAGGGCCATTCTCAATGCTCTACAGGTGGCATGCCTCAAACAGCTAGTTTTGGAACCCACTCAGGAGGGAGCAATCATAGACCTGGTGCTCTCAAATGGGGATGGAGAGAGGATCTCCTATCTTGAAGTGGGTAGCCATCAGGGAACAAGTGACCACCAAACAGTGTGGTTCATGATACACTTAGCTGTAGAGTCAAACCATACAAAAGTGAAGGTACTGGACTTCAGTAGGGCTGATTTTGTCAAAATGGGAGTGTGCCTCAGAAAAACACTAGCAAACAGGCAAGAAGGTGGGGTGGAGTAACAAGGGGAAACATCAAAACTGCCATCACAGAGGCAATAAACCTTTGTGTGAAGCAAATAAACAAATCAAAATGAAAGTAAAAACCACTATGGTTCTCAAAAGAAGTGGCTGGGAAGGTAAGGAAGAAAAAGATAGCATTCAGGAAGTATAAGGAAACACAGAAGGAGTAGGACAGAGAACTGTACCTGTTAAAGCAGAAGGAAGCAGGGAAGGCAGTCAGAATAGCAAAGGCCCAAACTGAGGAAAAGATAGCCAACTTGGTTAGGAAGGGGGATAGAACCTTTTATAGGTACATTATGGAGCAAAGAAAGACTAAGGCAGGGATACTGAGGCTGAATAAAGAGGAATGTGGTTGGGCAGAGCGTAACAGTGAAAAAGCAGGGATACTGAACGAATACTTCTGCTCAGTATCACAATGGAAAAGCAGGAGGAGATACCAAATCCAGTCAATGGAAGCACTCTGGATAGGGGGTTGATATTAGTCTTTTCACAGAAGAAAGGGTTCTGAAAGAACTCTTAAAATTGAAGGTGGATAAAGCAATGAGGCCTGATGGGATTCACCCCAGAATTCTAAAATAAGTAAGGGAAGAACTACTAACATCACTGACTACCCTTTTTAATAAATCATGGGAGGATAGTGTGGTACCTAAGGACTGGAGGAGGGTGGATGTGATTCCTCTTCGCAAAAGTGGGAGCAAGACAGAGGCAAGAAACTACAGACCTGTCAGTTTGACCTCAGTGGTAGGGAAAATGATGGAATCACTTCTGAAGGAAGGAATTGTTGAGTACCTAGATGCCAGTGGGGCACAGGACTTAAGGTAGCATAGATTCAGAGCAGGAATGTCATGTCAGACAAATCTAATTGATTTTTTTGACTGCGTGACCAAAGTAGTAGATCAGGGATGGGCTTTGGACATGGGCTACCTAGACTTTAGCAAGGCATTTGACACAGTCCCACACAAAAGATTGATAAACAAATTAGCCAGCCTGGGAGTGGGTCCCAGGGTGGTAGCCTTTGGAAAACACTGGCTGGACAACAGGACACAGCGGGTAATAGTAAATGAGTCCACATTGAAGAAAGGGGGGTTACTAGTGGAGCACTGCAGGGTTCAGTAATGGGGCTAGTCCTTTTTAATGTCTTTATAAGTGACATTGTAGGGGAACTGGAAGGGAAATTATGTCTCTTTGCAGATGACACAAATATCTGCAACAGGGTTGATACGCAAGGTGGGGTGGAAAGGATGAAAAAGGACTTGGCAAGGTTGGAGGAATGGTCAAACATATGGCAACTTAGATTCAATGCAAAGACGTGCAAAGTAATGCACCTGGGAAACAAAAACCCAGGGGAAGAGCACACAATGGGGGGGGGAGAAACTGACAACAACAAAAATGGAAAGGAACCTGAGGGTAGTCATACCAGATGAACTAAAGGTGGGCCATCAATGTGAGAAGGCAGTAAGGAGAGCTGGGGGATACTGGGATGCATAGGGAGAGGCATCACCAGTAGAAAACAGGAAGTTGTTGGCCCTCTGTACAGACAGTTGGTAAGACCATATCTGGAATGCTATGTACAGTTCTGGAGACCCCATCGCCACAAAGAAATAGACATGGTGGAGGCTGTCCAGAGGAGGACAACCATAATGGTGCAGGGTCTCCACCAGAAGACATATAAAGGAAGATTTAAGGAGCTTAAGATGTATAGCCACGAGGAAAGGAGGGAGAGGGGGGACATGATAGAAACTTTCAAATACCTCAAGGGAATCAGCAGAGTTCAAGAGGATAGCATTTTTCAGAAAAAGAGATGTGCAAGAACAAGGGGACACAATTTGAAGATAGAAGGGTGACAGTACAGAGGTAATGTGAGGAAGTGTTTCTTCACAGAGAGGGTTATGGATGCATGAAACGGCCTTCCTGAGGAGGTCATAGAGTCAAAAACAGTGGGGGAATTCAAGAATACATGGGACAGACATAAGGCAATTCTAGTGGGGGGGTAGGTGGAAGTAGGCTGTTGGTTAACTAGGTTCTACAGTTTATCCATTAGGTAGGGAAATGGGCAGAGTAGGTGGGCCAAGAGGTCCTTATCTGTCATCAAATTCTATGTTTCTATGAGACAGACAGATGCAAATACCTATATCATAGCACCACCAAGCACTGCTGGCACTGCTGGCACTGCCCAGCAGCTAAGATTTTTTTTTTTATCCATGGTGCTGTGTGGGTATTATTTTGAAGGATGTTCCAGTCAGAGCCAAACAGGCCAAAGTAATGGATATGAATGATCAAATGAGCAGCACTAAGGGAGCCCACCCACCCAACTCATGTGAATGATGCAACTGCTTTGCATGCCCCGGTGTACTGTGGTATATGGTACACTACCTGGTCCAAGAGGTGGTAATGTTTTCTAGTACTACGACTATTTCTACTGAATCTGATCAACACGCTGAATCCTTAGAGAAAAAAATGAAAGACATAGTGATCACCACCACCCAGGCTGGCAGCCAGTCACACAAGTCACACATCACATCGGTCAAGTGCAGTACAGTCATAAAAAAGTTTGCCAATGCCACTTGAAGACCTGATGACAGATGCACAACACAATTACATTCTTCCTAGTTCAACAATTGCTGACAGCCACTGCCAAGTAATTTAAGTATCAAAAATAAAATACAATAATATAATAATCTCAGCCCAGTTAATGTGAGTGAGATGTAACCAGGCTAGCATACCACGCACACACAAACAATAAAGAAATGATATGAATTTTTAATTTAGTAGCATTTTCTTCTGTGAAGTATTCACAGCCAAATATGGGGCATGTGAGAAATATACAACGAGTATTCAGTTTCAGGGTTTCAGACATCTGCTAAGCCATTCACTGAATGAAAATTAAAACAGTACAGTCAGGATCAGTTGCTGAGGACAAAAAAAGTGACAAATAGTAGGATTTAGGACTGAAGTAAGGGCAAAAAGTGATAAGTAGTAGTTGTGACTCATGAGGACAAAAAGTGATAGTAGTAATAGTAGTAGAGAGCAGTACCCTGTCTTCCAGATCAGATAGTGGTACCAGTTACCACCAAGTATGTTTGTAACATGAAATGCAGTTGTTTGCCGTATTTGGACTCTGAACCCACTGATGTTATTATTTGTTTTTTCTATTCTGTGCTGTTCATGTGATCATTCATGTAATAGCGGCCTGGCCTAGTCCATCCTGGCCTGACTCGTTGTAATTAATTGCTACCTCATGTAGTAGACCCTAGTCACAAATGATGTTCACCACAGGCATGAATTCTTGAAAGTGTTTCATGGATAGGGCCTGCTCAGAGCAGTCAGTGCATGTTTTATTCAGGTATCATATTTGAAATTAAAATGAGGACTGTTGACTTTGAGAAATGTGAGGCACTCAGCATTTTCTGGTGCCAAACAGGATTGTGTGTCAGTAATGAATTTACCAGCTGAACTAAACAATCGTTCTGAACACACGCTAGTTGGACTGCAATTCATATACTTCATTGCAATGTTTATTAAAGCAGGCCACATATTTTGTTTGGATTTCTAGTATTGCAAAGGAACAGCATTCCAGCTGATACTGGGCTCTGTCAGGTACATTTTAACAATGGTCTGTGCTGAGGATGTGTTACAAGAGGCAGATGAAGAAGATGTTACAATTTGATCTAAGTGACTCCAGAGACATGAAGCTGAACCATGTGACTGTGGGACAGTGCTATGCTTGGCTGGTGGTGAAGAAGAAGATTCAGCTGCAGTGGCTGAGGAGGAAGAGGGAGATAATGTTGCAACAGGTGAGGTGGAACAGATGGGATTTATCAATACTGTTTAATATATTAAATGATCAGGATTTAATAAAGGAATGCAACATCATTATGGCAGACAAGCCAAAATATTTAAGGTGTCACAATATGCAACTTTGCATACCAAAAATAAATAGTAACAAAAGCAAGTACTTTTGCACTGTGAAGGCCGCCACACTTTGGAATGTGTTACCACACCATATTGTGGATGTAGCAAGTGCAAATGAGTTTGAAAAGAAACTGGATAGGCTATTCTTGGGTACTGAATAGCATATGCCCTACATGTGTGGGGAAGGTGGTCACGATGGGTTCTTAGCCTACTTTCACCTTTAAATCAGTGAGTAATACTGAGTAACAGTAAAGGATGGGCCACCTGATGCTGTGCTGTGTTGTGAAGAAGATTCTGAATGTGATGCTTCTGTTGTACTCTGTTCCATGACAGCACACACCTCACCAATTATTTATTGTTTATCTCAAAACAAGTGTCATCATCATCACTCAATAGTTGCTTTGATTTTTATGATGGGTCCAAGATTGTTGCTTTAATTTAGTATTCAGAATGAAGCATTTTACGTAGTTGTCATTTTCAACTTGTTTGATCATTCGTCTCCTTAGATTTTGTTGTATTCTGTGGGGCAACCTGCATGTGTCAGCAGCACCACTCGCAGCTTGTGTGATCATGGAACTGTCTTGCTTCTCTAACTTTTCCCTAATCAGATTCAATCTGAATTTTAACATTTTTATTAGGGGTATCACCTGGCTGAGAGTTCCTGTGTCTGCAATAACCTCCCTGGTGATTTCCTCAAATGGCTGGAGCAGGAAAATTAAAAGCTCCAGCATGGCCCCACTGTGGTGGATTAATATAGATGTCTGCATCACCAATTTTATTTTCTAGGGTGTACTTCCTGACAGCTTTCTTTTGTTCCAGCAGCATTTGGAACATATAAAAGGTCAAATTTCATCAAGTAGAAATGTCTTGGATCAGTCTAAGCAAAGGTAATCTGTGGTCCTGCTGAATGTTTTCAAACAAGTGATGGGATTTGATTGAATGACTGAAATGAAAGCATATTCTTTTAGCAGTGGTAATGAGATCCTTAATCTCCCTGTCATCATCAAGAAAACAGAGAACTATTAAATTTAATCAATGCACAAAGCAGTGGATGTGAATAAAGCCCTCTTCCTCCAAAGCCTTCCTTATGTTGGGCCCACTATCTGCAACTATAATGCCAACTGACAGTCCCTGTGAAGTGAGCCATTGCTGTACTGGTTTTTGGAGCTCTTCATGAATGTTGTATGAGGTATGTTCAGATGGAAAATAAAACATTCTTAGAACAGCAAATTGTGATGATTCAATGTCCCCAGTCCCACATGAATTATTGAAACATGCCCAATGTGCCATGATAGACATGAAGGATTCAGGTTGACAGCTTGTTTAGATATCTGTTCTGAGATGCACCATCCTCCCAACAGCATTGCACAAGACGTGTCTTAATTTTTTACATATGACATTGTAAGGATCTGGAATCCCTGTTGTCGAGAAGTATTTCTGCTATGGTATACTATATCGAGGTTCAAGGTACTCAAGCAGCTGCCTGAATCCTATATGTTCAATCCAGTTATATGGTAGCAAATCAACAGCTATCATTTCTGAAATTACTTTGGTTATTGTAACAGCAACAGGATGAGCTGAGGCATATTTGACTTTACGCTCATATGTTTCTGAGATGGTAAGCTGTCTTCTTGAAGGAGGAGGGCTTTTGAACACATGGTAACTTTCAGTAACAGTTGGAGGAGTCATTTGAATGGCAGGAAGTGGTAATGGAGGTGTTTCAGTAGTGCTGCGGGGGCTGCCACTGCTTTCATCTATGGGAGTTACCTCTGAGTGTAGTGAGCTATCACTGTCACTTTCTCTTCAAGACCCACAACTGGACTTCTCATTAATGTTATGACATCTGTCTAGGTGCATTTTCAGTGCTGAAGTTCCCACTGCTCCTTTCTTTTTATGCCTGCTGATTGGCCATTTACGAAGAGCACATGTTGCTGCCAACTCATTGAAGCACTAATGGAGAAGTACGACCAAACAAAATATGATATTTTTTTAGTTTTTTTGCCAGGAAGGCATGGCACCTTGGTCACCTTTTCAGGGTCCTCCCTCTGGATTTTTTTGGGGCCTGTTCCTCTTTTGGTTTATTCC
The DNA here is from genome assembly GCA_016271365.2 of Neoceratodus forsteri. Taxonomy (NCBI): domain Eukaryota; kingdom Metazoa; phylum Chordata; order Ceratodontiformes; family Ceratodontidae; genus Neoceratodus; species Neoceratodus forsteri. The sequence continues at coordinate 1,206,671,967 of CM057453.1, read as the reverse complement.
CACTGCCCCCTTCCACATCCAAAACATTTCCATCCCCTCCAGTAAACCTGCTGCCTGATCATTCTCTTCATCTTTTTTATTACTCCCGTCAGGTTCAACCGCAGAAGAATTGGATGAGGGACTGGCAATAGCATAGTATGCAATTGTTCCATCCTGTTGGGTGCCTCTGAGGGTGGTACCCATCCCCCCTTTACTTTTTTTAATGGCATAACTTTTTTTTTTTTACTTGGGACTGATTATGATCACAGACATTCACCTTTCTTGGATCCAAGCATTCACATGGAAGACAAAACCTTAGATGTGAAAAAAAAATCACTTTTTGGGGTTTGATTTTGTTTTCCCTTTTCAGGCTGATTGCTGTCTTTTGCAGTGCCACTGCCTACCTAAGAAATAAAATGCACCTCATCAACACTTTGATCCATTTTTTATTACTATTCTAACTTGTAATAAAAGATCCCTCTAACTAACGTGATGTCCTTCTGATGACTCCCACCCACAGGCCAGGGACAAATTTACTGTTGTGACTTGTGACTGTACACAGACCATCAACAGCACAGCAGTCCACCACCACTTCCTTCCAAGATTACTGGATTAACTCCTACAATACAGTTAGTTATTGTTATATGACCAAATTCAACAACTGTTAAGGTGCCTCAGAATTTGAATTGGAGATGCAGATACATCTGGTGCATAGCCACACTCAGCGCAGTCCTACACTGGGAGTTGATTAATGCTTATACATAATGTAACAGGATATACTTTAAAACTAAATAAGGAGGAATAATTCAGAATGAGTGATGATGATGATGATGCCACTTGTGTGTTCAGTACTTGTACTTTACTTGCATTTTACTATAAATAGCCTGCTACAAGTCACAAAGTCAGATTATTCCTGGGCCACCCACAGCCAGCAGCACAGGTGCATCAACTTGTATGTTGTTTGTCTGAACAGTATTATTTTTTCTACATTAAATCGTGAATGAACATTAACAAGTGATTGTGATTCTTGATTGGATGGCACAAGTCAAATATTTATTTTACCACCCTGCTGCTATTGCCATGTACACACAGCCACACTGAAGCCTGGAAAACAAAATATTTGGGATTTCTGGAACTGTTAGATTTATTGCGGGCCACCCTGCAGTCTCTCTCTCTCTCTCTCTCTCTCTCTCTCTCTCTCTCTCTCCCTCTGGACATCACAAGTCAAAGATTTATTTTGCCACCTTGCTGCCCTTGGCCTGTACACACAGCCACACTGAAGCCAAGAAAAGTAATTTTATTTGGGATTTCTGGGACTGTTACATTTATTGTGGACCACCCTACCTTTCTCTCTCTCTCTCTCTCTCTCTCTTTCTCTCTCTCTCTCTCCCCCCAGACATCTCAAGTCAAAGATTTATTTTACCACCCTGTTGCTCTTGCCCTGTACACACAGCCACACTGAAGCCAGGAAAAAAATTTATTTGGGATTTCTGGGATGGTAATATTTATTGTGAGACCCCCATGCAGTCTCTCTCTCTCTCCTCTGGATGTCACAAGTCAAAGATTTATTTTGTCACCCTGCTGACCTTGCCCTGTACACACAGACATGGTGAAGCCAGGAAAAGAAAAATTGTTTTGGATTTCTGGGACTGTTATATTTATTGTGGGCCACCCTGCAGTCGCTCTCTCTCCCCTCTGGACATCACAAGTCAAAGATTTATTTTGCCATCCTGCTGCCCTTGCCCTGTACACAGAGCCACACAGAAGCCAGGAAAAGACATTTTATTTGGGATTTCTGGGACTGTTACATTTATCGTCAGCCCCCTGCATTCTCTCTCTCTCTCTCTCCCCTCCGGATGAGATTGTGAATAAATGTTAACAAGTGATTATGATTTGTGATTGGATGGCACAAGTCAAAGATTTATTTTGCCACCCTGCTGCCCTTGCCCTGTACACACTGCCACACTGAAGCCGGGAAAAAAAATTGGGATTTTATGTAACTGTAAAATTTCTCTTGGACCCCCAGTAGTCTCTCCCTCTCTCCTCTAGATTAGGAATGGCATATGTCAAAGATTTTTCCAGCCTGCCCTTTCTCATGTACACAGTCTGTTACACTGTTTGAGGCCAAGAAAAGAAAATACTTTCATTCGGAATTATCCATAACTGTAAAATCTCTCTTGGGCCCCCAGTAGTCTCTCCCTCTCTCCTCTGGATCGGGAATGGCACAAGTCAAAGATTTTGCCAGCTTGCCCTTGCTCATGTACACAGCTACACTGTCTTAGGCCAAGAAAAGACAAAAAAAACTTTCATTTGGGATTTTCTGTAACTGTAAAATTTCTTTTGGTTCTCCAGTAGTCTCTCCCTCTCTCCTCTGGATCTTCTGCAATGGCACAAGTCAAATATTTTGCTAGCCTGCCCTTGCTCATGTGCATACAGTCACACTGCCACACTGCCTGCCTTTTGCATTCCCCACTGGCAGCCACCTCAGCCACCACTATCTCCCCAGTGCCTCAGGATTCCTCCTTTCTCCAGTCCTACCAAGTAATGACTCCTGACCTGCCATCACCCTCCCCAATGATTGATGTCTCCCTCTACCCCAGTAAGTCTCCTTTTTCTGACTTTCCCTATTTTCTCTTCCCTCCCTTCATACATTTTTTTTTCTATTTATGGGTTTTTTTTGGCAACTTTTTCAGGTGGTGTCTCTGCCAAGGTGCTCCTACTGCTCCAACCACCCTTCTGTCTCATCTGGACCATGTTGCTCACTTAGCACACTTACATATTGTGAGTACATCATGTGATTGTCTGTTGCCTGACTGGATGCTGCTAGCTGCCTGTACATGGAGAGAGTGAGCCGATGGCATCCCCACAGTAATAGTAAACAAATGGCATTTCCATGGACCCAGAACCGGACTTCTGTGTTGAAGTCTGTATTTATCCAGGTTCATGGATTGCTGGTTCGATCCAGGGGGCCAGATCTTCCAAGAAACAGTCTGCCCTGTCCTATCTTGTAGAATATTATCCCCTGATCCCCAAATTTCCGAGCAGTAATCATTGATGACACTCCCCTTCCCACTGTCACTGATCATTATCCAACCTCATCCTTCTTTTCCCTCCATCCTCAGCTAAAAAAACAATGACACACCCTTCCAGCCACACTCACTTAACACCCTAACTCCTCTCCCCACTGCACAAAAGAGAGCCATTATGTATCAAACTATACTCTACATAGTTTGTCAGAGCAAGGCATGGGGCACTCACCAAAGCAGGAACAAGACACACTGTAGGCTTTCCATACTTGATGCACGCTGAATTCTTTGCTGCCACAACACCTTTTAATAAAGAATTCAGCACACAAGAAGTACAGAAAGCCTACAGTGTGCCTGTTTTTATTTTGGTGTGTGCCCCAAGCCTTGCTCTTAATACTGTATATGCAGACTATTCCCTTAGGGAAGGGCCAGCTCCACCTTGCCCACACTTTGTTGGTTTTGGCCCCCCTTTTTTGTCTAGTTGTCCTGATGGTAATATGGGAGGGGGGTACAGACCAGAGACCTTCCAGAACATAGACCTACAGTTCACAAAAACAAGGCTTTACCTCACCTGTAAATCTAAAGCAGCATACTGCAGAATGTTTTCTCCCCCGAAAAGCTATAGCTTACCAACTGCTGCAACTTCAGGCCAGGCCTCGGTGGACAAAGGCTGGAATTGATCTTCTTTGGAGAAAGAAATCCATTAGTTCATTCAAATAATCCCAGCACACATGAAGTAAAAGTACAAATAAAGTAATTTAATTTAGTTTCTATGTAAAATTAATAAATAAATAGTATGAGTGCACAACTCCATGAGACAGCACAGTTCAAAGCGTATTCATTGGAGGTACAAACAGTACCAGGCTGATACAGATGCTTTAAACAGGTCTTCAATAGTAAACCTGGTGCAGGCTCCAAGCACATAACTTGAGCCACAGTGAAGCTCAATCCTTAGAGGGTACAAAGAATGGCTGAACCAGCACTTGGAGAGTGCCTTACTCCTCACCCCGAAATAACCAAATCTGGGGATGCGGCCTTTAAACCCACCACGGCCACCCTGAAAACCTTGCCAAAGAACCAACAAGTTTGTGACCCTATTCCAGCAGAGACAGGATGCTAGCTTAACCAATACCACGTGGAGCTCAGCTCCTTCCTTGCAGTTTCTCTTGCTTTGCATTTCTTTAATGGGCTTAACACTGAACCTGCCTTAGACTTGGGCATAGTAGGCCTGATAAAATGAGATCCCAAAATGCAATCCACCGAACTCGCCTTGGCAGCATGTCATACTAGGAAAATGATCACCTAAGAGCTGCCAGCTCCAAGGGGCCCTACCGTGGTTCTTCCATTGCTGCGGTAGCCCCACTGCGATACCTTTCTTCAGGGCACTGGGTCTGATCCCAGATATAAATTAGGCTTACCTCCAAGCTGCTGTCCACCCAGCCACTGCTTTCACCAGGACCCCAGTTCCCAATGGTTGCCATACTCATACCACCCTCCCCATCGGAGTTAACACCATGTAGCCATCAATGCTAGAAACAGCCACTACCTCTCAGACCAGAGGTTTGAAACCCTAGTCTGATTTCACTGCATTCAGCCTGCCAGATCCCCTTCCCTCTGAAAACTTCCCCCCTTTTATATCTGGGCAGGAGCAATGCCCCTCTGGGGACAGAACATAAAAAAAGCCCATTAAATGGAACCTAACCAAAAAGGCAGAGTATGGCCTAGTAAGCCAGCCCTGAGAAGATTGAATTATACTCCCCTTCTTTAAATCCATTTCCTCCTGGAAATGGGGCAGCAAGCCATTTAAATTGAAGTGCTGACCAAGACATGTATGTGCACTCCACACCCGGAAGCCCCTCCCTAGAGCATGCCAGTAAATGCACAACCCCCCCGGGCCTACTTCCCAAACTGCTACATGGAGCTGCTCCTGCCCAAAAACAATTGTAGCTGAACTGAGAGATTAAAATTTATAAAACAGTAATGCCAGGCTGTTGCATAACAAAATATATAACACGTCTATAGTAAATACTAGTGAAACAGTTCACACAGTTTATACCTTTTGGGAAAGGAAAACCCACTCTCTCCCATCACACATTCGCCACACTCACTCATACTCCATACACACACTCACTTAACCCTTTCACAGCATGAGGTAGAAACTTCTACAGCAACCTTTATTAATTTCTTTGCTTCCAACAGAGAACAGCTTTTGACACTATAACACAAACAGTCACAGTGGGGTAGCTTGAACAGTTCCAGTCCCTGAATCTGAGGAACGTTCTTGAAGCACCATCCTCTGGGCACAGCATCTTCTGAGGATTCTCTCTTTTAATTAGAAAACAGTCAAACAAATTTACCTGACAGTACCGGCAAACCGCACCTTGCTGGGTGTCTTCCTCTAAATGGCGGGCCCTCCGTCATGGAGAAAGTAATAAGTAGAGTCTGGCTTGATAGTTTCATTCATAAATGAGTCAGTAGATAATATATAGTGCTTCATGCAAAAAACGGCCTCATCCTGGACAAGGGCAAACTGCTTGAACAAAGTTAGTCCTTCCCAAGGAGATGAGAAACACAAAGTACTGGCTTTCTGGATGACCTCCTGAGATGAAGGGCTCAATGATTCTGACTGAAGTTGAAGCTTCTGGACCATGCCCCGAAACACCCAGTCAAGCCACTGCTTTCACCAGGACCCCAGTTCCCAATGATTGCCATACTCCTATCACCATCCCCATGAGAGTTAACACTGCATAGCCATCAATGCTAGAAACAGCCAGTACCTCCCAGGCTGGGGGTTTGAAACCCGAGCCCAACTGCCCTGCATTCAGCCCACTTAATCCATTTCCCTCTGGAAACCTCCCCCCTTTTAAACTCTGGCCAGGAGCAATGTTCCCTTGGGGCGGAACATGGAAAAAAGTCCATTAAAGGGAACCTATCCAAAAAGTGAGAGTACGGCCTAGTAAACCAGCCCTGAGAGGGGTGCTTTATATCAGTGAAGTGGGCTATGCAAAGTATTATAAAGCAAAGTCTTGCACATGAACTTCCTGAAAAACACTTGCAGACTCAGATAAATATTGCAATACAACTTTCATTTACTCACAGTGTAAAAGGTTACGTGCTGAGCATATCGCTCATGATACAGCTGTGCAAGCTATACCATGGGCGATATGCCCAGTACTTAACATTTTGCACTGTGAGTAAATAAAAGTTTCACTGCAATATTCATCTGAGTCTGTTTGTATTTTTCAGGAAGGATGTGTGTGAGGTATCTCGTTGCTCCTGATTTTGGACCATGCACTGCCATCTGGTGAGTGGCCTATCCCTTGGTGCCAGCCTGTACAATTATACCTGCAGGTATAGTATATCAAGCTGTTTGTGTGATTTCTGTGAGCTGTCTCACAAGTTCTCAACTACTATATCAATACATCCACTAATATACTGATATTGCAGTTGGGTATTATGGGTTAGATGGCTGAGAAGGAGTGAGCCCTCTTCTTTAAGTTATATGACAGACAACTACAGTGGTGTGAGCCCTAGTTGGCATCTTGCTTCCATTCATTATTTGACAAAGGACTGATATGGAATGACACCTAGTTTCCATCACTCCTCTGCCTCACTACTAGTATTTCCTTTTTTGGACGGGAGCTGTGGGTGTACCTAAGAGAGGGAGGAAGGTGGGATGGGTGCTAGGAGAATTGGGTGGAAGATTTTATAATTTTTTTTCTTTTTAGTAGTTTGCTTGTAGGATCCGCTGAGTTTAGAAAAAGACCTTGCAGGTGAATTAGGTAAAACTTTTTCCATCAATGTCACTTTGCTAAACTTCTCAAAGGTTTGCAGGCAAAATGTCTAATTTGCTGGCAAATTTTCTATTGCAAAAGACCAAGTTTTCCAAATCACCACATCTTCAATAACAACTTTAAAAGTAACCTGAAGTATCTTGAGTGTAAGCAAAAGAAATGCCCAGGAAACCAATTAGCTGCATACTGTATTTATATATTTGATGCGCTCATCCTCTGCCTTCACTAAAGAAATGTGCATATTTGCTGCCTTGTATATTTCTCGATGTTCTCTGCACATTATACATGCCAAACCACTCTAAATTTCCACTTGGGTGTTTGGTGAGGAATGTAAACTGTTGGTTATCTGGTCTGTGTTTGGGAGGATAATGTTAGCCTGTATGGTGGCAGGGCCTTGCTGAACTAAATATGTCTGGTGTGGGGTGGGCTGTGTGCTGAATCTGGAACTACTCTATGTCTAGTGCTGGGGAGGAGGGGTGTTGTAAATGTAAGGTCCTTGACCTTCAGCAAGTCACCATCTACCGCTGCAGCTGGGAGGACTCTAAGCATTTCTGGCACTGTTAGTCTGCAAATATTTTATCATTGGTTGGGGTGTTTGGTGGGGAAATGCAAACTGCAGGTATTTCTGGTTTAAGGTTTGTTTCTGTATATGTTTTATAGTAGCTTGAGCAGGACAAATTGATTTTCTTGATAAGGACTGGTGCCCACCATTTTCTAGAAAGCATTTTAAGTGCACTAGTCAGTAGTAATGCTATGTCCCTTGACTCCATGTACTCTCTCCACTCATCAACCTACCATTATTTGAGACAGAATCCCTTGGTTCTCCCAAAGTTACCCAGGAGGTGGTCAACCTAAAAAAAAAGCCCTGGAAGCATGTCCTGCCAGATGCATTTATTAAAAAAGTCTGGCAGAGCCTGTTCTGAAGGTGTCGTTTAGGTCATTCGCCTCATGGGTGACTGTGGAAGAACAGAGGGATTCTGTATTAAATAATGACAGGTTGTGGAGTGGGGAGAGCATGTGGAGTCTGGAGACGTTGTATTTCAGTATTCAACTAGTGTGCTTAAAGCAATTTTTAGTAAACGGGGACATCACACACACTATGATTTGCAACTGATCAGAAGGTGGGTTTAAAGGCCATGTGGAATCAGACTAGAGGCAGCTGTGATGGTCAGGTTAAGTGGGTCAGGGGAGCCAGTTGGGGGGTGATCTATGTGCTTGGACTACTGGAGGCTTGATGGGGACTTAAGGAGGGGGTCATTTGTCCAATGCTGTGGATGGATTTATTTAACAAGAGAAGAACTAATGATAACAAAGCCACCAGGCAGTTGCCATCTGGCCATCCCAGACTGCCATCTCATTACAGCCACCTAAACCTCTTCCATGCTAGACAGGAGTCAGAAAGGACCCCAGCAGCAGCAGGTAATGGAGGAAGGCTTTTACTACACTTGGATGCTGAATCTGAATAAGAATCTGGTTCTAATTTTGCATCTGAAAAGGATTTTCAGAATTTGGATTTTTGGTCTTGAAAACCAAAATTCCAAATTCTGAAGAAAAGTTTGGAATTTGATTAATTCATTCCAGATGGCTGTTCTGAGCAACCCAACTGTGTATTGCTTCATGATCAGGGGATACGGGCAATTAAGAAAACTAGTGGGAAGGTAGCATTTTGGGGTACTGTCTACAAAAATGAATTTGCTGGCTACACCCCTGCTCTGGATCTCCTGCAGTAGAAGGAAGCAGCAAACTGAATGCCTTGCTACATGGAGAGAAAGCACTAACCTCTCCCCCACCTCCTTGAATCAGTGTAAAAAAGCTTTTCATAACAGAACTTTGCACTCTGTCACCACCCACAGAAACAGTATGCTCACAACTTTCTTTTCTGGCACAGCGTTGAAGTACCTCTTCCCTGAGACAGGGCCCCAGATTCCTCCTTCTAGTTAGCATCTTCTTCACTTCATGAATGATTCTCCTGTAGCCCGAAACACTGTTTCATCATCCTCTGCAATATACGGACTCCTTTCAGAAGTTTGATTAATTCATTGATTGTTGCTTGTACAGGATTGCTCTGTATACCCAAGACCAATGATATCCTTTATTTTCTGGTAGACATATATTATATTGCAGGCTTTGTGAATTGCTTTCTTTGGGGGAAGGGTGAAATGACCAGGCTGGAGAGAAACCACACTTGTTAAATGGGAAGGCACACATCTAGGAAGCAGAAAATGTTATGGTGATCAGGGAGATATGCCACCAAGACACAGTCTCAAATTGCCCGCTTCATGGTGCAGCCTGCCTGAAGTGGTTATTCAGCTTTTTCCCCTGGTTGCTACAGAAATTCTACCTCCACATGCTTTGGCAAATATGGGAACTCCCCCATGTGAATCCTATGCCATTCTATATAGCTCCCCACACCTGGGGTCAGAGCTCTGTTGCACAGATGTGGAATCAAGGTCTGTAAGGATGCTCTCTTTCCCTTACCACCAATATTGAAACACCTCTTAGCTGTGTGTTGGAGTGTATTCGCAAGGGGCTTCCTTAGTATAAAATTCAGACTCTCCCTCCAGAGCACCCCTACCATGATCATGTGGTAATGGTCAATGGAGAGGACACAGGGCACCTCTGTGCTTTGAGTGGCCCTAACCTGGTATCATTACTGTATCAATGCCAGAGCAGTGGTCTGAGTTCAAGACTTGCTGAGAGTGGTTCAAGCTCAGGAAGTACAACAGAACTCAACAGTTTCTCACTCCTGTCTTGCTTCAAAGCGGAGAAGGGTTCACCTCCCCAATCATGTGCAGCACTCATAGACAGCATCAGGAGCAGCCTGGTCCTCTATTCTCTCTGCTTTGCTCTCTAACTTCTTTTTTTTAAGACCATTCCCTCATTTCTTATTTCCTCCATCCCTCTCATTTTCTTTTCCCCATGTTTGCCCTCCAGTTCCCCCCTGGCCAGAAGGTAAGCCCCACATTGATATTAACAGAGCATACCCATTTGTCGCATGACGCTCTATACATTTAAACTTCCCTAATGTGAGGCAAGCAGAATACTTCTGTGTCAGGATGTACTGTAGATCCTCATGTTCCCTCTGTGCCCCTTGCCAATCTCCCATCCCCCTGGAACATGGACAGCAGCTGATGAGCATCCAGCAGCATATGGCAGTGACAGGGCCATACATAAGCAATAATACCTGACAGGGTGGGTGGTACTGGGGACCACCCCGGGGTATAATGAGGACTGACACCACAGGTGAGGGGCCCAGATGGAGCATCAGGATCTACATCTTGAAGCAGAGGTATTCTGCCTGCCTCACATTAGGGAAGTTTAAATGTACAGAGTGTTGTGCATCAAAGAGGTGTGCTGCAGCAGAACATAAGGGCTGCAAAACAAAATTACCTCAGAAACCTACAAACCAAAAACCTTTCCAACCCCAACACTTTCTGGCCACAAATCAGTTGTCTATTAAAGGGAAATGCTAGCTCTCATACATGCAATATTGTGGTAAATGGTGTCCACCTAACTAATTCAGTGGACTCTGCTATGCCTATCAATGAGTCCTTTAAAGACTTGGCAAAAATAAAAGCCCCCATTTTATTGTACCATATTCACTTGACTGTTTGATATTGTATCTCATTTGTACTCCTGTAATACCCAATGCATTGTGTACCTTCTCATATGCATTATGTTCAATGCATTTTATCGTATTTTACTTTTTTTATCTGTCTTCCTTATATCATGTAAATTGTATTGTATGTACTCTCATATGCCATCTTCATGGCCCGGGTCGTGCCTGAAAATGGTTCTCTGGCTCAGTGCACTCACCCAGCAAACAAACAAACAAATAAATAGTCACCGCTGGCATTGCTGTTGGACCAGGTCTTACTTGTACACAGTTTTGCTATATATTTACCCAGGATAGAGCATATGAGATGCAATGTCTCATTGTTAGTGGTATCCTGCTTTTACATATTGTTAGATAGTGATTACCCAGGAAAGGGCAGCTCAGAGACAATATATACTTTTAAGTGGTCTCCCACATTTTGACCCCAAATGTCCAATAGTCTTTTTATGAACTGATGTTATGATCAAGACAGGTGGAATGTTTTAAATCCCATCCAAAAAGTGATTTCACTGTGAGACTGTGGGAACAAGTTTCAAAGGGGATTTGAAAAATGATACCTGCCATGTCCAGGAGGCAGGGCAACACAAAGGATATTTTGAACATTAGGGGCCAAAAATCTGCAAAAAATTAAGTATGAGTAAATGTTGGAACAATTCAAAGTTTACTCGTAATTTAGTTGTTTTTTCACATTTTTAACATAATCTTGTTATGACCACTCCTTCTGAGAGGGACAGGTGTCATTTAGTGCTGTGCAGAATTTTCAAATTCTGACAGAATGAAATGTTGTGGCATTTTTTAAATTCTGCTGAAATTCCGCTGAATCTCACCAGAAACAGAATGGTGAAATTCCATGGCAGAAAAATGTGGAATGAGGTTTTCCACAGCCTTTCCATGGAACTATATTCTGTGGATAAATATTTTCCATGGAAACGGTTTCTGGGGAATTCAGCTACAGTGCATGTGCAGCCAAGGAAGAACACTATTTTAATTCAAATCCCCCCGCCAATCGTTGCCCATCTTAGTGTCTAGTGTCCCCCCAATCCTCAGCCCTGTCTTTCCCTGGTGTCTAGAGGCCTCCCTTGCTGATTGCTAGCTGATATAGAATAGCATGTCCTTGGTGTCTAGTGCCCCCCCCATCCGACCTCAGGCTGATGCCTGATGTAAAGTATAATTCCCTGGTATCTAGTGCCCCTCCTGCTGGTGTCAGACAAATAAATTAATAATTATCTGGTATCTAGCAGACCCCCCCATCCCCAGTCTAGCCCCTGTAATAAAAAAACTTAGGTTGTTCAATTTTCCTGGTGTCTAGTGGACCCCTCCCTATTCCCAATCCCCTGTGATAAAAAAGGTGTCCTCAGTATTCCCTGGTGTCTGTGGAGCTTCCACCCCTCCACACCACAGCAGGTACTGCCCCATCACCCTGCTTCCCCAACCCTGACCCCGAGTGGGCAACAGGCACAGCCTTCCTTTCCCCACCACGGCCATCCACCTACCCAACTGAGCTGACAATGAATGAGCACGTACTTGTACAAGCACATGCTCATTCATTGCCAGCTCCCACTGATTCACTGAGCTCTTTGGGTGCAGCAGCGATGGGTGGAGGGCTGTTTCTGTTGCTGGAGTGGCAGGGGAAATGGCTTTGTGGACCCCCACAATGCCACTCCCCCATCCTGCTCCCCCTTGTGTGACCAAAACAACCTTCCTCTCTTCTTTGCTGCACCCAAAGAGCTCAATGAATGAGCACGATCTGGCTGGCTGGCTGTCAGTGAATGAGCACGTGCTTGTACAAGTATGCACTCATTCATTGTTAGCTCAGTTGGACAGGCGGGTGGCCATGGTGGAGAGATGAGTGCTGTGCTGGTTCCTGGATCAGGGTCGGTGGTGGGGTGGGGGGCAGTATCTGCCAGAGTAGGAGGCGGGGGGGCTGCTAGATGCCAAGGAACATTGGGGATACCTTTTTTTATCACAGGGGTTTGAGGATAGGGAGGGAAGTCCACTAGACACCAGGGAAATCAAACAGCCTAAGCTTTTTTTTATTACAGGGGATCAATCAGAGATAGAGATGGGGTCTGCTAGACAACAGGGAATTGTTAATTTATTTGTTTGACACCGGCAGGGGGGCACTAGATCAGGGAATTATATTTTGCATCAGGCATCAGACCATGATCGCTGTGTGTGGGAGACGCTAAACACCAGGGACATTTTATTCAACATTGGGCCAGCAATCAGTGGAGGGAGGGCAGGGGAACCACTAGACACCAGGGACATTTTATTCTACATTGTCCTGTGATCTATGAGGGGAATTAATAGGCACCAGGGAATTGTATTTTACTTCAGACCATGCTGATGATTGGCTGGGAGGGGGACAACTAGACACCAGTGAAAAATTGGGCCAGCGATTGGTGGGCTGGCACTAGAAACCAAGTTGGGCAGTGACTGGTAAAGGATGGAACTAGACACCAGGGAATTAGTTTACTCTGTATTTTGTGTGAGAAAAAAATTCTTAATGTTCTGCAGATCATAGCAGGTGGAATTTCATAAGGAACCAGTGAAATACTGTGCAGAAATTCTGTCGGTGGAACTGTTATTCCACACTAATTTCACCAGCAAAATTCCACATTCCGCACAGCACTAGTGGCATTTATAAAACAATGGGTGAAATGTCATGTTATGCCACAAGTGTGAAAACACAGTTTGGGTAGGGTTTGAGAAATGACAGCTGTCACATAGGGCAAAAATATTCAAAAATGACCAAATTATGATGACAAATATAAAACCCTTTGAAATATATTAAACTGCATACCTGCTTTCTTCAGTTCATGGTATGGCATTGAAGAATGAAGATGTGTTTCTGGTCCAAGGAGGATGATGGTGTTGGACCATTAGTAGGTAAGTAAGGGCTTAGGAGGGTAGGGTGGATTGTGCTGAGTGGGAGAGTCAGGTTGGTAGATAGTAATGGTGGTAGCAGCAGACATCTTTGGTCGGTTTTCTTTTTTACAGGGTGTATTTCAGAGGAATGGTTTTCTTTATTTCAGGTGCTGACACTGGGAATTGGGCACCCCCAGTGTCAGAGTTATGTTTGATGACACTGAGGGTGGGATCCCCGGTGTAGCAGAATCAAAACATGCAGGCTGTGGGGTAGGATCTGGCATGGGGGAGTGGGCACCCCAATTTCTGGCATATTAAACATGTGTGGGTTTTCTTCATGTTTGATGCCACCAGGGCTGGACTCCCAAATGTTGCACAATGCAAATGGGCAGGGTGGGGGTTGTAGCCAGCATTGGCAATTATTTTATTGGAAAACACAGCAGGCTGATCATGATAGATCAGCTGTGCTTGCTGGATGGTGTTATGTAGATCAAAGGAAAGAGACATCCTATGATTGGGTCAGTTTTCACTTTGAACTACTGTATACAAAGTTTCTGCCCAGCAAGCCAGAACACTGTCACAGTCAGTTGGCTGATGACTGGTGTGACACTGGTAAGCCCCTTGCAGACTGCTCTGCATTGGACTGACAGTGTCACACCTCTCAAAACCCACACTCATAACAAAGTGTTTGCTGTGCATGTGCATGTTGAACTAAAAAGAATGCCAGAACAGAGAAAAAACATGTTATTTCTTTTACTGCAATGTCAATGGTGTCATAGGAAATGGAAGTTGGAATCATAATGGGTTTAAGTTTTATTAGTTCTGAGCAGGACAATCTAATGCAAAATTAAATATTAGAATGTATTTCCTTAAATGAATTTTGCTATACAGCAGAGACCAGAGTTTATCTTTGCTTTCGTGTTGTCTAAATAAATCCAAAGATTAAATGTACTACTGAAGCATTACCGTCAACATAATGCAACCATCCCCGCAGGAAAAAATAGGACACAAGCAAGCTATCTCATGGCACTGATATGAAGCATACATATTGCTTTGCATTAGTAACAGTAGACACACACATTACCAGTAATTTGATTCAGTGAAATGTGTCAATATTTCTTCTTTCAGCACAAGACTCTGAATAAACATCACCTGTTCAAACTCATTAGTTCTGGCTCTCACTTATTGTTTTCTTTTTATATTTTCTTGATCTTTCCTCATTGAAATTGTCTTGTTGCCTTTAATTATAGGACTTAAGGTACTGCATGGATACAAATGTGTTTCTTTATAAAAAAAATGGTGAGGTTTACACATAACAAGCCTAATGATGGTTTCTGCTGCTACCCTTGATTATTTTGTCAGCTGTTAAAAAATGTTGCAGACAGCCAAAGATATCAGATTAAAGGCATCTTTTCTGATGTGTTGTATACTGTTAATTAAAACTTCCTAAAACAGTTCTATGCACCAGCTACTTAGTGCTACAAATGAACTCATCTTCCAAAGTGGTAGACAGTCTATTTTGGGCCATTAAATGGGTAAGTACTGTACAGGGTGAATGCAAGTGCATGCTTTCTCTCACCTTGTCACCCTATATGAGACAACATGTGAGGCACTTTATTATATCATGGACATGAATGCTCTGAACAGTGTGCAAAAAATGTTTCCCTGCATTCATAAGGCTTGATGCAGATTGCTATAGTTTAATACACATTTCTGTTATTAAATCTCTGATTATGATCCAGGACAACATCTTCTGAAAAATGTACTGTACCTAGAAATTTAAGGTTGGAAGGGACTCTAGGAACATTATATCCACCTTGCCTTTGTTATGAGAACAACACTGGTTTCTGGTAAAAGGAAGGGCATCAATTCTAATGTGAGAAAGTTGAGAGCTACATGTTTTACTTTTGTTCTAGATCCTGCTTGTTAATTTCTTGAATTTCTCTTGTTCCCCTCCACACACCCAAATGAGAGAATTAACTGTGTTTTTGCAATCCCAAACTTAAGATGTTGACAATCTATGTGGCTGTTAATATAAAACCTCACATTTAAAAATTAGTAGTCCCACCTAGCTACAGTACAGAACAGTGTAGTATTATGAAGGTATGAAAGTGTAGTATTATGAATGTATGTACATGTAGCATTATGAAGGTATGTAAAACATGAAATGAAGAGAAGGGATGGATGGTGGCTGGGTAACATTTTTAAAACTCTTGTTTGCAGGTTTGTGAGTTTTGCATCAAAAATGTAAAGAGCTGCAGAAGAATCTAACAGAAAGTTTGATATCAAAGAATTTAAATGATAACATCACGTTGGTAAGGGCTGAAATAGGAGTTTACTTAGCAATGCGCCCAAAACTGCAGACCTAACTGTAACTTACACATCCTACTGCTGACAATGGAAACATATAAATTCCTCAAAGAGAGATAACTATGAAATAAATGGAGCTGCTGGCAATGACACCAACTGTGGCTTCTCCACCAAAAAGCAGGAGAAGTAGAACCTCTGGTTTCAGCTGTAGTCAATCAGATTTACAGATGTTCCTGTATTTGTAGGAGATGTTGATGCAATCTACTAGGGAAAGAAGGATTTTCATTGACTTCATTGTGCCCGAAGAAGACTTAGAAAACATGCTTGCCACAGCAAATAATGAATCCTAGGAAGAAATATAGGAAAGATCGTAATAAATGGGATCCTGCCAGATTGCTTTGAGACACTTGTGGCTATGATAACTCAGCAATATTAAAACATCCTGGCAAACCTAAGATGTGTAAGAGAGACATAGTGCATCCTAATAAACCATGTTAAGTATTACAATTCTTTAGATTTACAGTATTAATAACTGTTAATGTCAAACAAAGCAACATTAAACAAGCTTTCATTATGGCACAGTTGGAGTAGCATTAGAAATCGAGCAAGGTGATTAGTCTAATCCATTTGGACTGGCTGAACCAGCTGCCTGAGCCAGTTAGGTGTGCCCCAACCTGTAATTACCTACCACTACCTTCAGGTAACATACAGTGCAGACGTAACATAGTACATTAACATCTGAAGAGACTCTAGGTCCATCATGGTACCCCTCCCCTGCCTCTTAAGCAGGACCAACAAACATGCTGTGCAGATGTACAGATACGTAAGTATTCCCCATGCACCCATCTTGCAACCCAGTAGGTCCTGAAAGTCTCTTGGTCAACAGACATGAGACCATGTTTACCATGAAGATTTGTCTTGTCTACATGTCCACTGTCTCTGCTAGTGGACAGGAACACTGTATACAGAAGTGCACTTTAAAATTATTCAGTTAAGGAGTATGATAATAAATTATATAAAAACATGACAAATACCAAGTTAAACTCATTAGGGACTCCAGCTCCATCATGTCTGCACCTTGCTTCATAAGTAGCTATCAGTATATATGCTGTGCAAACATCTACCAACTTAGATGGTGTTCTCTACCCTCACTACTACTCAGGGTATCTAGTGTTTCCATCAGAAGCAGACATTTTGTCTAGACTTACCTTGAATGCCTGCACTGTCTTCATGTTCACTGTCTCAGCTAGTAGTCTGTTCTGTTAGTTCACCAACATTCAAGGCTTTCGACTCGGTGCCATACAGGAGGTTAATGAGCAAGCTGAGGGACATGGGGGTGGGGGAAAAACTGGTGAGGTGGGTGGAAAGTTGGCTGTAGGGCAGACAACAGAGGCTAATTGTAAGGGAGGGGAGACATCCAAGCCAAGGCCAGTAATGAGTGGGGTACTGCAGGGATTCAGTGCTGGGTCCTCTTTTGTTCAATGTCTTATTGGAGACATTGCAGAGGGGGTTAAGAGTAAGATCAGCCTATTCGCACACAACACTAAGATTTGTGCAAATGTGGACAATGAGGAAGGGAGGCAGGCACTCAGAGAGGATCTAGATAAACTCAAACACTGATCTAGGGAGTGGCAGTTGGGGCTTAACACTAAGAAGTGCAAGGTCATGCACCTCAGAGCCAGAAATCCAGGAACAGCAACTGGCTGGGGGGAGTGCAGGTAACAGCTTCATAGGAGGAAAGGGGCCTGGAAGTAATAGTTACAGGGGACATGAAGCTATCAACACAGTGTAGGAGAGCAGCAGCAAGGGCAAATAGGATGCTGGGGTGCATTGCCAGAGGGATCACCTCTAGAAAGGGGAAAGTCATCCTGCCCTTTTATAGATCACTGGTGAGGCCACACTTGGAGTACTGTGTACAGTACTGGTGCCCATACCTTAAAAAGGATGGGAGATTACTGGAGGGGAATGCAGTACAGGGCTACAAAAATGATCATGGGACTAGGGGAGGAAAGGTTGAAGGAGCTCAACATGTACTCGCTGGAAGAGAGAAGGGAAATTGGGGACATGATAGAGACCTTTAAGTACTTGAAAGGCATTAATAAAGTCAGGAAGGGAGGATTGTTCCACTTAAAGTGGTGGAGGGTCACTGGGAGCACAGTCTGAGGCTGGAAGGGGGACAGTTTAGGAGGGATATGAGGAAGCACTGCCTCATAGAGAGAGAGTGGTGGGGGGCTGGAATGCACTGCTGGATGAGTTAGTTGCTCAAAGGACAGTGGATAGCTTCAAGCAGGGTTGGGATTAAGTTATGGGCAGGGTTAGTATAGATGCGAACACAAAAGCAGGAAGGACTGGGAAAAAGGAGGAAGGGAGGGGTTTGGGTGGGGGTGGGGCAGCTGTAGTGATATGAAACAAAGAGCTATACAATCAGGCAGACTTGATAGATCTGTGGGCTTTTTTCTGCCAGCAATTTTGTACGTTCGTATGTTCATAACATCTGGAAGAAGGGATGCTTTCTAACGTTACTCCTGAATTATTCCTCTCGAGGCTTCAGACACCTTGACTACTTACCCCCAGGTGGGCAAGTAGTTGCACCATGAGATAGGTCACTGATCACCATGTTAGTATTGTTCTGTGTTAATGGTGTAACTAAGGTACTAGTTATAGTGTAGGTTAGCAAACTCTTGAGTAAGGTTGAAAACATGCATACAGAGTACCCAGAAAATATTTTATTTATTTATTGTTCTTTCTTTTTTTAAGTTTTTGTTTTCTGCCATGGTGCCTTACCACACTATGCTAATATTAAATTCCAGTCTCCACTTAGTCAGTACTGTATAGAGAAATGTGTTTGCTATTAGCCGTCTACTTATACTTTGTGTCACATATAGTAGCCTTGATATACTGTGCTCTGTTGTACTGCTTTCCTTCTCACACAGTGCTACTTAGGTATATTTTGATCATACTGTTTCTCCCTTATACACCACACTTTATGATAACTGTACGTCCCCATACTATATTATCCCGCTATGTACAGTATAATACATTCTTGAGTATTGTGTTCTACCTGATTATCCTCTGCTTTGAACTTTTAATTCTCCTATTGTACTATACTCTGTCCTATCCAGGACCTCCTTTCCAATGGGCCTTGCTCAATGGAGCTCTCCCTGGTAAAACAAATAAAAATAAATAAATTAATAAAAAAAAAATAAATAAATACTGAAAGGATTCTGTTGTGCTTCATCCTGGATGAAATTGCTAGTGGTAGGCCCAGAATGGTATCACCTACGCTAATACAGCTAATCTGAAACTTGCATGTCACTTGTCTTCATAGGTTAGTAAGGGAATACTAGAGAGAAAATACAAGATGGCTAAAGTGCAATTGATGTTACATGTTGTGTAATACATGTTCTGATAACAGTTCTCAGTAATACGTGTAGTTAATATCAAGTTTATATTGATTGTAATCATGAAGATGATTGTAACATCATAATGATTCCAGAAGAGGCCATGTGTGGGCAATATAGGGTCACATATTTTCAGGTCAGATTTGAACTTGAATTATGGGACTGATTTACTATTTCTGCTGAAAAACAGTGTGTCATTTCTGAAGGCTGGGGATACCTGTTTAGTTTTTCTGCTAAGCTTCTAACTATTCAAAGATATGTCTATGCTTTTGTAAGATTCAGTGTAATTTGGAACCCTGTTTAGGAACAAATCAGATAAATGGTGCTGAATATGTGTAAACAAGTGCATTGTATTATCAAGTTTACTCAATGTAGGTTTATGAAACACTAGTGCCCCCTAGTGTTTCTTGTTACAGAACCAACTTGTGTTAAAATGTGATGAATTAGGACAGAGTTCAAAACAGTTTAACATGGTTATCAAATGTTTCCAACTGAAATGCAAGCAAAATTTAGCTTAGTTGTCTTAATATCTGATGACGTGAGATGAAAAATGTTTACACTATAAAATGTACTGTATAAAAATATAACCATTTCTCTAGAGAGATTTTGGTATTCTGAACATCTCATGCTATGAAGAGATTTTGTAGATCTGAAGAACAATACCACCATGATGTTATTCTGAACATCCTGTGCCATCAAAGAATGTGGCATTGCCCAACTTCTAATGACACCAACTGTTAAAAGACTGATTCACAAAAACTGAAAACATTCTACAGACTCACTCTCTTTTCCAACAGTGGAATGGAAACAGTTACTTCTGAGTACACTATACAATTATAAATACTTTCAGGATTTTAAACCTCTGTGGAAAATCTTTAATAAAAACATTGTGGACTGGGGCTTGAAAGATTTCACTCAATAAGGTTAAAAACATTCATGTTTTGTTCTTCTATTTATAGCAGAGATGTATTCTGTATATTATGCCATTAGATGATATTTATGATATTTATTGGTTTAATGATCTATGACTGTTAAGTTATGTAACCCTATTAACCTGTGTTATCTATGGCAAATCTGATGAAATGTCAAGTATGAAATAACTAAATAAAAATAATATTTGCAAATAAAATGCAGAAAAAAAAATCTAATGACATCAACTGTTAGATTGTAAGATGGGATAATGATAATAATTATGTAACTTACATCAGAGGTACTGACCAGAGACACAGATTTTCACCATAGCATTTCTCTTTACTGAGACCATTATAATGTAAGTGCACAGATTATAAGCACAAGAAACATTAGCATTTGTATTATAATATGCCTAACCACCTAAGCTAATACAGTCATAAGGAGGAAGCCTATACTTATGACTGGACCACTCGGCTGAGAATAGATGACATTATTACATCAGGATCCAAATGGTGACAAATACTGGAAACCCTTTCTTATGTACATTAATATTTGTGCTTTGCTTACAAAGAACATAATTTCCCATAGAGATAACATTCTTTCCCATGATCTCACAACTGTGCTTTGTGCGTACAGTGCATCCTTTCCCCACAAACACAACATTCCCTTTGCTAATCTTCAAGGCCAGTACTGAGCAAAACTAAATGTCCTGTTAGCATTAGTAATATAGATACAAGTTATTTAGAGGCTTTATTCTCCACCACTGCCAATACCACCATTTCTTATGTATTCTAAAGTTCACTGACTATTTCTAAGTTAACCCTTTATATTCCAACATCAACTATAGTGTTTTGAACATCCAACACTATCAAGATGGCATTTTCAACATCTGATACCATCATCATGTTAGCTACAGGCTAGCAACAGGTCTTTCTGTAGTAATTCAAAGTTACAGGACCTCAGGAGAAAGAAAATAACATTCAGAATCCTGTGCTGTCTACTATGCCTCAAAATCATGATGTGACAAGTCATTCAGGAACAAGACTCTCACCAGCTCCAAACATCTACACCAGATCAGACCACTGAGGGACAGAATGCCAGCAAACATCACTCTCCTAGTCTCCCATGAAGCAGGAAAACAAATTGTGAGTGACCATAAGCCCTTGCCAAACAAACTCCCTAGCTAATGTCTCATCTTTGGCTAGAGACTAAAAGGGGTGTGAGCAAGATTTTACCTTAGGGGCTGGGGATTCAATCAGTGACTAATGTGTGTGCATGTTTTCATAAGAACTGTATAAATTGTCATCGTCTGGACTGGTCACATACCAAACTAAAATTGGGACTGTTATACTGAGGGTATTAGATAAAAAGGAACTGTTTCAAAGAACACACCTTTCCAGCAACCCCCTTTCCAGGGGATGTCAAAGACTGGCAGCACTGTTATGTTTTTCTAATGAAAATGCACTGTTACAAATGCATTTTTAAGAGACTGTTGCTTAATTACTTGCTAATATGTCATAATTTTGCTTTCAAGCCTGTTGCTTAAAATAAAACCTATTGAATTGTATAATATGGGGGTTTCTGGTTATCTGCTTGTTCTGTGAAACCCACAACATTGTGGGATTTATGTGATGTACACTACACTGAAATTAAGATTTGCTCTTGGGCTAATATAAAGTAAACCAGGTTACCTCTCACAAATTTGCTGTGAAGTTAGGGTTGGTTTAACTAAAATAGGTCATAACACTCATACCCCTGACCTGCTGGAGTACTGGCCTGAGTGATGTTTATGGATATGGGATGCAGGGCAGGAGTATGGTACCGGAGGACCAGCAGCTGGAATAAATAGAATACAGAAAGAAATCTACTGCATGCCTTTTCACCTTGTTGACACTCTTGAGTATACAGAAGACTGTCATCATGTCCCCTCACATCCTCCTTTTATCAAGCCTGAGTAAGTTAAGTGCCACAAGCTTCATCTAATGACTTTTATCTTCCATACCATTCATCATTTTGGTGACTGTGTTGCCCAGTTTGCATCCTCTCAACTATCTGAATGTTCTTTTTTGTACTGAGGTGACCAATCTGCGTGCTGTACTTCAGGTGGGACTAAACCAGGACCTGGTGAAATAACAGGAATCTTTCCCCTGCCCTGTTGGTCCCTGACCTTTAAATGAACCCCGTCATTCTGCCAGCCTCCTAGACAGTAGTTGCACACTGCTTGTAATGCTTCAGTGCCTTGTCTTTTATGAGTTAATGTTGTAAGTTTAAATTTGTAATGCATTTGCCCATTTCACACTTGTAGTTTCATCAGGTGGGTACTTCATGTGGACATTTGTAATTTTTCTTCTGAAAAATATCCATTTTCATTTCATTTTTATTTTTTATACTAAAAAGCATGTGAGCAATACTGCCCATTTTCACAAGCGGTCCAGTGACAGCATAACTAAGGGTACTTAAGCAGGGACAGGAGTAATAAAGACACAAATTCACAGAGTAACACTTTAAAAAAATAAGAACATCATGGTCAAGGGTTTTTCAGGTAGAAAGGTATGGGTTAAACAACATTTTTTAAGTGCAATCACAAATTGGCCTGTCCAAAAGGTATTGTTTAAGCTTGAGTTTAAATAGTCTGAGAGAGGGACATTGGACAAGACAGTCAGGAAGGCTTTTGAAAAGCTTTGCACCCCTGAAGGGAACAGAGTTTTGGTCTTGAGAAGTGTGGCAGAAAGTAACAGTGAAGGAGTGATCGAAGGTGAGTCTACTGAATAAAGCATTGGTGGGCCTCTGCAAAATGGAGGCAAAGCTAGTAGGAAGATGGCCATGAAGGACTTTATAGAAAAAGGTCAGGATTTTACTGTTTAATCTGTCCTCAACTGATAACCAGTTTGCTGCTCTGTAAAGATCACAGTGATGGG
The DNA here is from genome assembly GCA_016271365.2 of Neoceratodus forsteri. Lineage (NCBI taxonomy): Eukaryota > Metazoa > Chordata > Ceratodontiformes > Ceratodontidae > Neoceratodus > Neoceratodus forsteri. The sequence goes on along the minus strand of CM057453.1, from coordinate 1,206,649,143 downwards.
TACATCTAGGTAGGCCAGTGACAGATCTAGTAATGTTTTGATAGGCTGCCTTTAGCCTATTGAGATTTTCCTGTGAGGTAGAGGGGGAATATACTAAGGACCCATAGTCAGTTAGTGGCAGCAAGACGCTGTTGCTACCAGTGCCCTTGTTTGAGGTACAAGGAATCGATTCACGTGAAAGAGCATGCTGAACCATTGGTGTACCTTTTTGATAAGTTGACTGATGTGGAATTCATAGGACAGCTAGGATCAAGATAAACCCCAAGGTATTTCAATTCTGTGACACTTTCTATAGGGTTACCATCATTATCTGTTAAAGTGAAGTCAAGATTGGAGGTCTTTCTGACACCTGATACCAGTATAGACTTAGTATTTTTGGCATTGAGGACCAGTCCTTGGGAGGAGAACCAGGAATGCAGTTTGCAGAAATCTTGCTGGAGTTTGTTTAGGAGGGTTGAGGGACTCTTGTCTTTACAAAAAAGTGCTGCATGGTCTGTGTAGAGGATTAGCTCAATGTGGCTGCATATATTGCGGAGAAACTTTATGCCAAGAGAGAAAAGCAAGGGGCCTATAATGGAACCCTGGGACACCCCATATTTAATGGGGAATGAATCTGAGTATAGTTCCCCAATAATTGTTTTGTGGGATCTCCCGCTTAGATAGTTCCACAACCAATTTAGTACCTCCCCAGAAAATCTTAGGTGGGACAGTGTGTTAAGGAATACTTGATGGTCTACTAAATTAAAGGCCTTGGTGAGGTCTATGAACACAGAACCAGTGTAGAGACCTTAATCGTAGACCTTGCTAATAAAATTAATAAGTTTCACTAGTGCTGTTTCTGTGGTGTGGTTGATCCTGAAGCCATGTTGAGACAATGTAAGTAAGTCATGGCTCTCAAGAAATTCAATAGTTTGATCGAGAACAATTATTTCCAAACTTTTGGAGAGGGGAACGAGTAGTGAAACTGGCCAGAAGTTGCAGACATAATGTTTTGACCTGGATTTGTGGAGGGGTTTGATGGGAGCACTTTTCTGTTCAAAAAAACCTCTGTGAAATGTGAAGTGTATGGGCTTTATCCTTATGCGCTGCCATATTGGCTGCTTCCTTAAGTGCTGGTAGGTGATCCAGTAGGTAGCTCAGTCAGGCTTCTAATTGGAAGCCTGGTGGTAATACAGCTCCACCTTCTTTGCTGCCTGCACAAACATGAAGTGATATCAGTTTTGCTTGTCAAAGGAAGGTCTCCATATTCAAATGATTATTTTAATTAAATAATATCCACCTGTGTTGTGATTTTCTGTTGTGTTGTTATTATGGTGCAGAAAAGGCTGCATCCACCAATGTTTGATCAGTCAGTGCAGACTGTATCTCTGCTACTTTAATATCAGATATGCTTGCATATCCATTCCTTGTACAAATATTCAATATTCATATTTAGGCAGTGCCGCCTTACTGTTTTTCTCTAATGACAAATAGAAGAGTTCCACTTTAAATTTGTTTCACTACTGTTTATTATAATTTTTGTATAAGCAGCATGGCAACAATCCAAGTTTGTTTTATTGTTTATAATTTCCATAAAAATTGAATCAGTCAAAACTTACATTTTTCCTCATCATGGACATAAACCTAAATTGATTTTCAGTTATCAATTGTATTTTAAACACACCTTCATCACACAAATAATAACACATAACAAGACACGCTATTTACTTATAATACATGGATGGGACTTTTCCTCTTAAGGATTGGCAGTTATTTCCCTGTACATATACCCTTTCCCTGTGAATACAATTGTGATCGAAACTAACAGTAAACATTCAAATGTATTTAAAATGAAATGATGCCTAAGTGTGGCATGCAAGGGAATAAATTCCTCAAAGTGGCCAACTAGATCACAAAATCACTTGCCCTTCAGGAAGGTGGCTTCATGATCTAGTTTGCCTCTTTGGTTAATTTCCTTGCAAACCACATTTACCCATCATTAATTATATATGTAATAAATGGGTAGACAAATGTTCCACAAAGACAAGTGATAGGACATAAACTTTGTAATGCATCTTTGTAAAACATTTATAAAGAATATTTTTAGGACACGACCCTTACTAAACTCTAATAGTCAACCCTTTCATCAAATTCTGTAAACAAACACTGCTTAGAAACAGGAAACAGAAATCAGGTATTTCTGAACAAGCAAACTTAGAACAATAGCCCAGATAGATAGGGATAAACATAAGCACCATAAGACAGTTACTACAGACAATATCACATGGCCATTGTTGGGCTTCCAGAGTGGGGGTACATAGATTCCAACTTCGGCTCTCCCCAGAAAAGGGACTGACTGTTTAAGGCCATGATTTGCCTCCACAATCAGCTTGAGTGGGAGTAATCAGATATTGATCTGAAGTACTTCATGGTGAAATGGTGTGTTTTTTGAGCTGCCAGGAGTACATAACTAGTGGGGTGGTTCACAAAGTGCCTTGAAAGCACATGGCTACCTATGGGACAACCACACCCCACAAATCATCAATCATCAGGCAGATTTGTATGGTGCCAAAATGACAAGTTGACGTGTTCAATCCCACTTACAGAAGTTTTTGTTAATGTTCTTATTGCTTGTTTACCTGACAAACAGTCACATAACAGCAGAAATCATGATGAAGTCCAATGCTTTCACAGGGGTGAATGGGACTCACAGGTGGCTCCGGGGGGGCCAGGATAGGACTACAAATAGACTATACGGGAGGAAGGCAATTAATAACATACAGTGTTCAGGGCCTAGAGAGCTCTGATACATGCACCAGAGTACTAACTTAGGAAACTGAAAGCCTCAATTATCTTTCTCTGGGAAATGCACCTATCATAAGAAGAACATGTTAAGCTCAGGAGATCTTGGTGTGTGTAATGTAACACTTCACATACTTGGTCCATGTCCATGGGGGGGTAGCCATATTAACACACAAAAATTGCTCACTATAAATAGAATAAATCAAGCAGGACCAAGAAGGGTGCTTTGTCCTCATAAAAGTTAAATACAAAACCATGCCCTATACCTTGCTAAATTTATACACCCCAAATCACGAAAAGAAAAATTCAGAATTTTTGAAGAAAATTGTGTTGAAAATGTCTCCCAACCCATGAGAAATCTACATAGCTGGAGGGGATTTTAATATGGTCCCAGACTGGCCCCAAAATAAACAAATCAGGTGTCAGTTCAGATTCCAACAACAAAACTTCGCCTGCTTGAAAAGGGTAGTGAGGAAGATGAACATGGAAGAAGCGTGGAGCTTTCTAAATCCAAAAGTATTGGACTACACCTGTTGTTCTACATCACATTGAGCCTATTCTTGATTTTATTATTTCTTGATCTCCACTGAGTGGTTACTACTCAGTCCAAACAATAATGGTCTTGTGTCATGCTCCAATACTGAAGGACATGATGGGGTAAAATCTTTCCCATGAAGGCTCAGTGTCTCCCTTTTAAAGAAGCCAGATTATAAATTGCTAGTGGAGCAGTGTCTAGAAGAATACACGACCACCAGTCCTGAAGTAGACACATCAGCAGCAATTTGGTGGTATGTATTCAAATCTGTAGTGACTGGGAAAACTATCAGCTTTGCCTTTTGCCTCAAAAAGCGAAACCGAAAGAACAACTTGAATTAGAAGGCAAATTATTTGATTTTGAGTCAGAGCACGGAATTGTACTCAATGAAAAGATCAAGAAACAACTAGATGAGTGTAGGGAAAATTAAAAAAATGGTGTACGATAAAACTGAGGGGAAACTTTAATACTCCCACCAAACATTTTATGAGGCAGGGAACCAAGCAGGCTTTCTTTTGTCCTGACTACTCTGTAAGGAAGTTGGGATAAGAGCAGTGCTAAGCATACATAGGCATAAAACCTCTCAGTAGTTCAAAACTGACCCTTGGAGAATTGCAGTGGAATTTGCAGATTTATAAAACATTATGCTTACAGGAGAGCATACAGTAGGTGATTGCCAAACCCAGATAGATGTCTTCTTTAAAAGGGTGCTGATACAGAAACTTAGTCAGGAAGCTAGAGATCAGTTGGAGAAACCCCTTACTCCTGAATAAATTCATTCAGAAACAGGGGTCATAAAAGTAGACAAGGCCCCCTGGCCCATAATGTTAAAGGTTATAGCTTGCGAAATTGTATAAAAACTGCAACTTAAGAAACTGAATACAGGCCATGTTCACGACAAGCAGTCTTCAGTGATAAAAATAATGACATTGTATAAATAAGTGATATACAACAATTAGCAAACAGTAACAATATTTATTTTATTTTTTAGAGTTGAAAAGCCCTTTGAAAAATATTCTGTTGAAGAACTGAAACATCAGGGTGGCTGTTATAAAGAAAAATGAAAGATTGTTTGAGGAACTTTACTCAAAAGACTCCAACTATTTCTTACTAACATACTATTTGCCAGCAGATTAGGCCTTACGGTCTATCCAGTCTGCTCGAACCTCAGATCCCTAGTTGGGTGCAGAGACCCTCCCCCCCTTGTGTTCCAGAAACCCCTATCATCCATTCCCCCCCCCAGGCCAGGCCATCATCTGATACATTTGCTTTCTGGGTCTGACCCAACCTCTCTTGAAGTCCTCCACTGTGGATCTCTGAACCAGCTCATCAGGCAGTGCATTCCAAGGGTCCACCACCCTCTCAGTGAAAAACCTCCTCCTCTTTTCCCCCTCACCCTTCCACCTTCCAACTTCAAACCATGCCCTCTTGTGCTACCTTCCTGCTTTAGTCTAAAGATTCCCTCCGTGTTTACCCTATTTATTCCCTTGAGGTACCTGAAGACCTCAATCATGTCCCCCTCTGTCTCTCCTCTCCTCCAATGAAAACAGGCAGAGCTTCTCAAGTCTGTCCTCATATGTCAAATCCCCTAGTCCTCGTATCATCTTAGTTGCCCTCCTCTGTACCCTCTCCAGGAGCTGTATGTCCCTCTTCAAGTGTGGTCTCCAGTACTGTACACAGTACTCAAGGTGTGGTCTAACCAGTCCATTGTACAGCGGCAGAATCACTTCTTTGCTCCTAGAGGTGATCCCCTTACGATGCATCCCAACATCCTGTTTGCTTTGCTAGCCACTCTCCTGCACTGCTCAGAGTTATTCATACATGCATCCACCATGACCCCCTAGGTCTTTTTCCCCTGTTAAGGCCCCCAGTGCCTCCCCTCCCAGGGTGTACCTGTGTTTAGGGTTTTGCCACCCAAGATGTAACAACTTGCACTTGGTGATATTGAAATTTAATTTCCATGTGTGAGCCCAGCTTTCCAGGGTGTCCAGGTCCCCTTGCAGGGCCAACCTTCCCTCTTCCCCCTCAACTACTGCTCCCATTTTGGAGTCGTCAGTGAAGAGACTCATTTCATACCCTACACCCCTCCCTGATGTCCGATATGTATGCACTAAACAGGATCGGACCCAGGACCGAGCCCTGCGGTACCCCACTACCAACCATTCTAGGGTTCAAGAGCTCCCCACTGACCACTACTCTCTGAATGCATCCAGCTAGCCAGTTTTCAATCCATCTGACCATCAAAGGGCCTACTCCCAACCCCATCAGTTTCTCCACCAGACCATTGTGGGGGACAGAGTCAAACACCTTGCTGAAATCCAAGAAAAATACATCCACAGGCTTTCCTCTGTCCAGTTCTGATGTTACCCATTTGTAGAACTCCACAAGATTGGTTTGACATGATCTACCTGGCACAAACCCATGTTGCCGATTATCCAGACCTTCCACCTCCTCCAAGTACACCCCTAATCGTTCCTTTAGTATACTCTCCATTAATTTTCCCACCACCGAGGTCAAACTGATGTGTCTAAATTTACCTGGTATTTCCCTCAACCCCCCTTTATGGATTGGCACCATATGTGCCTCTCACCAATCCCTAGGTACCCTCCCTGTCTCAAGCGACCTGTTGAAGAGTTCCACCAGGGGTGCAGCCAGTATGTCCACCAATTCCCATAGTACTCTTGGATGAATGCCATCTGGCCCAGGTGATTTATCTTTCTTTAGGGCCTTAAGGGCTAACCACACCCTTTCAGTGGAGACAGCATCATAGTTCCCCTCCACCTTACTGGCCTTTTTATCCTTATCCTGATGTGACACCCCTGGGGTACCTCTCCCTCCCTCTTGCTCCATTTCTGTTGCTCTCCTGATCCCACTCACTACCGCTTCTATCCCCATTGTGCTTTGCTTTATAGATATCCCATCCCCCTCCCTAGTGAACACAGAGGTGAAGTACTTGTTTAATACCTCTGCCTGGTCCCTCACCTCTTCCACCCACCCTCTTTCTGATCTCAATCTGCTGAGATGGCCCTTAGTTTTTCTCCACTCCCCAATGTACTGGAAGAGCTCCTTTTCCCCTCCCCGTATCTGCTGCTCTTTACTGGACTTTGCCCCCCCCCGCACCATCCAGGTGACTTTTCTAGATGCAAGATGGTACATTTCCTTTTCCCTATCCCCTCTTGTTGTTTTATATTTTCTGTAGGCAGCCTTCTTTTCTCTGACTGCTACCTGAACCTTACTGGACCACCAGCATGGTTTATGTGACCTTGCTCCCTTACGTTTCACCTTAGCGCAGGTCCTGACTGCCTCATGAAGTCCCCGGTTTATGACCTCCCATCTCTTTTCCACATTTGTCATTGATGTAATCCCCTTCAAGTGATCCTTGAGAATATTTCCCATGCCCACAAAGTCTGCCCCCCTGAAGTCCACTGTCAGTGCCTAGATCTCTCCCCCCCTTCCCCATGCCTATTTGAAAGCAGACAGTGTTGTGGTCACTCCCAGTCAGGGGATCCTCTACAACCAGGTCCCTTACCAGATCCCCATCCGCCAGAACCACCTGCAGGACATGCCCCTCCCTTGTGGGCTCCATTATGTGCTGTGTTAAGAACACATCCTGGAAGCCGTCCAGCAGCCTCTGCTCCTTGGCAACCTTAGAGGACACGGTTCCCCAGTTTGTACCTGGCATATTAAGGTCCCCCATCAACACCACTCCCTCCCCTTTTGGTCCACACTGAGCAATGATGTTGTACAGCAAACCATCCTCCAGAACATCACCCATCTCAGGGTGCCTATATACTACACCCAGCTTGACCTTACCTCCTGCCGGGGTTCATAAGGTGACCCATAAGGCCTCCACATTTCCCTCTGCCTCTTCTACACTAGCAATTTCTATGTCATCTCTAATGAACATATCCACTCCACCCCCTCTGCCCTCCTTTCTATCCTTCCTAAGCATAGTGTACCCTCGCACGTTTAGGTCCCAGTGATGGTTTTTGTTGGCCTACGTTTCGTGACCGCTGCACATCCACCCCAGAAAAGCATGGCCTGGAACTCTGACAACTTGTTTTCCAAGCTTCTGGCATTTACTAACACCACCCCCCAACCCTTATCCTTGATCCTCTTTGTCAAACCCCACCCAGGTTCCTTATACTTCCATCCTCCCTCTGATCCTCCTGAAACCTCCTCCCCCAGTCTGTTCCTCCCCCCATGGGTTTGAAGGCTACTCCCCTCATCTGTAGGAGAGGGCTTCTGGTCAGCCCCTCCCTTATCCCTCCCCTCCTCAGAAGTTTAAACCCCACCTTTCTTGAATGTAGTCAGCCACCCCCTGTTTAAGGACTTCCTTCCCTAATGGGGCAAGATGAAGCCTGTCCTTGTCACACAGTCCCTTATCCTCCCAAACTCCTTTCCAGTTCCCTAACACCCCTGTCCCACTCTCTTCACCCCACTTCTTAAGCCAGTCATTAACCTCTGTGATCTTCAATTGTTTCTCCACTGAGGCCTTTGGTACTGGCAAAATCTCAGAAAAGGAAATGTTGAATCCATTATCTCGACAGACTTTGGCAAGTTCTTGGACCCTTGCTTGGATTTCTAAAATGCTATTTCCCTCTAGATCATTGGTTCCCAAATGCACCAGGAAATCTGGTTTCCCTCCACAATCCCTAACCAGTTCGTACACCATGAACTTTTCTCTGTGCACTGTCAGCCTAGAGATACTCACTAACTTCACCTGGCTATGGCATCCACCCCCCTGTCCCTCCCACTGGATACCCCTAATTATCGAGTCTCCCAATAACAGAACCTTAACACCGCCATCATCCTTATGGTTACCTCCACTATGCGCTCTCAACCCCCATCCCCCCCTTTATTTGTGATATCAATTCCATGGGAGTCTTCCCACCTTATTAGAAACCCCCTTGTCACCCTCCCCTTTCTGCCTCCCTTGTTATTTTGCCCACTTAACTCAGACCCCCCCAAAATAGGTGTCCAATTTTACCCTCTTACCTGAACCATTTATCCTGGCCCTGATGGTGTCCCTTCCCCACACACCCATCCTCCCCCTTGTAATAGTACCCTACCTCCAGAGGCCCTCTGTGAGTCCCCTTTACCTAGGGCCCCATCCTTGGTACAGACTCCCCTGCTGAAGGTGGGCCCCTCCCCAGCCTCCTCGTCTCCCAGTTTCTCTCCAATCATGCTCTCCTCCCTCATATCTGCAATATGCTGCATCCCACCCATCTGCTTAACATTTATGTTTCCCCTTCTCCATCTGGGACTATTTCTATCTTTTCCATTGCCGGTCTGTGATGCCCTATGGGTATCCGACTCCCTTCCCCCAGGCCTCTGTATCAGTTTCCTCATTTCCACCAACCCCTTCCTCCCCCTCTAGATTGCTTAGTAGCTCAAATTTATTGTAACTCTCTATGCCAGCCTCCATTAAGTAATCTGAGTTTCCCCCGACTGCCCCTCTAAACTGACCCTCTTCCTCCTCTCTTGCCCTGTTCTCCTTACGAGCTCTCTTCCCACAGTCTGCATTTTAGGCTTCCCCACAACAGCCCCTCACTTCTCACTGTCTGCTCTTCTAGGCTTCCCCACAACAGCCCCTCCTGCCTCTTCCCACTACACTCTCTTTATATTTGGAATGCTTACCCCGTACATTTTCCCCTTAGCATCAACATCCATATCTAAGGATCCTCTGTCCCTAATATCCCCCTCCTACTTACTGTAACATAACGTCCTGTAATTTCTGAGACTTGCCCCAGCCTCCCCTCTGCCCCACCCTTCTGTCACCCATATCCACACCCCTTATCCTTGGACACCCCCCCAACTCCCCCAGCTTACTCCTTAACCAATATACTTCACTCCTGATATGAGATAGCTGTCTACAGAGTGGGAAGCCTCCCTCTCTCCATGCTCAATTGAAAATTATTGCCACCCCACAGCCGTGCAGCCTACAATCCTTTCGAAGAAGCTTGCCATGGTGGAATGTGGCCCACTTGTTTTTCCCTCTCTGTTCATAATGGCACACACCCCTTTTCTCAGTCCCTTCCCCCAGAATAGTCTCTCTCTATACTGACAGCAGTTGTTTATGAACCCAATTTCAACCCCACCAATAAAGTTCCCAAGTCTCATAAACACATACAGTCCAGTGTATGTCCAGTCCTGCTAACAGTATGTGTATGCAGACATCAGGTACCATATGATGTCTCAGGCCCACCAGTTCCTGTTGCTTCAAATTTCAGTCACAAACAGAAATGCACAGCCCTTCAATCCCAATCCTAAGTGGCTTTTCAGTATTTAAGAAAGCCTACAAAACAGGGTGGGTGGGAGGGCTCTACCAGGCCAACATCATATTTAAATTTCACTCTAATTATCACTGCCAAACAAGTGTTCCCACACCCAGCACACAAGCCCCAATAGTTACAATATCATAGCCCAAGTAACAGTTCTAAGTCAAAGTAGTAATTTTTAGCACACATAACTAATTTCAAGTACAAAACTCTTCAAATATTTCAGTTAAAACAGAAGATAAAACCAAACCTCTTTCATGAATAACCTCCTACTTCTGTTCCCAGGTGGACAATTAAAGATAAGATCAACGATTTATAATGGCGTTCAAACTTTTTATTAAGACCAGATGGGTTAGCCCCAGAATTTTGAAAAGCTCTGAGAAAAGAGACACTGCCACATTTATGGAGGGTGTGCAAGATTGTGCAAAAGGGAAAGGGAAAGGGACCCACCCCCCACCTGGCAATATGCTCAGATTTCTATAATAGCAAATCCAGGCAAGGATCCAAATTTATGAGTGACCATCTCTGTATTAAATGTGAACCATCAACTATTTACCTCCATCTTGGCAAATAGACTACAGGGCTGTGTGGGGTCTCTACTCCACCCATACCAGAACCAGCTTCATTAATGTTAGACTAATCCATGATAACATCAGACACCTATTAAACTTAATCTCCTGATAATGGAGGTTCCCTGAACTTGCTCTGGCAATGTTCATGGATGCTGAGAAGGGGTTTGACTATGTGGACTTGGATGGTCTCTGGGTGTAAAGTGAATCTAGAAAAGTCTGAAGCAATAGTATTAGGTAGGTTATGCAAACAGAGCTTCAGAGAAAACTTCCTATTTAAACTGGTGATTGATAATGCAGTAAGATACTTAGGAGTCCAAATGACATGTAACATGTCCTCTTTATTTATGCTTAAAGAGTGAAAAAATGACTTCACTTTCATTTGGGAAGGGGCTGACACAAAAGGAAGCAGGCTAGAAGGAGGGGTGGAACAACAATGGAGAAACATCAAAACTGCCATCACAGAGGCAACAAGCCTTTGTGTGAAGCAAATAAACAAATCAAAATGATAGAAAAAGTCACTATGGTTCTCAAAAGAAGTGGCAGTGAAGGTTAGGGAGAAAAGGATACCATTCAGGAAGTATAAGGAAACACAGAAGGAGCAGGACAGAGAGCTGCACCAGTTAAGGCAGAAATAGGCAGGGAAGGAAGTCAGAATAGCAAAGACCCAAACTGAGGAATAGATGGCCAACTCAGTTAAGAAGGGGGATAAAACCTTTTATAGGTACATCAGGGAGCATAAAAAGACAAAGGGAGGGAAAGTGAGGCTGAAAAGAATGGACGGTGGGTGGGCAGAAAGTGACAGTGAAAAAGAAGGGATACTGAACAAATATTTCTGCTCAGTATTCACAAAAGAGGAGGGGTGTGTGTAATCCAATTAACAGAAGCACTCTTAATGGGGAGTCGATCCTAGTCCTTTCATAGATGAAAGTGTTCTGAAAGAACTCCTAACACTAAAGGTGGACAAAGCAATGGGGTCTGATGGAATTCACCCCAGAATTATGAACATACAAAATTTGCCAGCAAATAAAGGCCTAGAGGTCTATCAAGTCTGCTCAAATGTGCAGCTAGCACCCCTTATTCTGCAGCTGCTCCTCTCTTCCACCCTTCCCCTTCATTGACCCTCCCCCTTGTCCTGTCCCATCCACTTTTGAAGCAGTTCACTGTTCTACTGGATACCACTTCTGCAGGTAATGCATTCCACCCAGCCACCACCCTCTCTGTAAAAAAGTGTCTCCTCATCTCCCTCCTGAACCTTCCTTCCTCCAGTCTCATACCATGGTCCCTGATGTCCCTCCCCTCCCTTACTTTGAACAGCCCCTCTGTACCTGTCTTGCTTATTCCTTTCATGTACTGAAAAGTTTCAATCATGTCCCCCCATCCCTTCTCTCCTCCAGTGAGTACATGTTCAACTCCCTCAGCCTCCTCTTGTATAAGTCCCCCAGCCCCTTGATCATCTTTGTCACCCTGCGCTGCACCCCCTCCAGTAACTTAATGTCCCTCTTCAGATACGGGCACCAGTACTGCACGCAGTACTCCAGGTGCAGTCTAACTAATGACCTATACAGTGGCAGAATCATCTCCTCCCTCCTCGAGGATATACCCCTTCCAATACAACCAAGCATTTTGTTGGCCTTTGCAGCTGCCTTCCTACATTGTGCAGAGTTGTTCATTGACCCTGTAATGAGCACCCCCAGATTCTTCTCCTCCTGTGTCTGGGATAGCTGCTCTCCCCCCAGCTAGTAACTCATCCTTGGGTTCTTCATCCCAAAATGCAGCACCTTGCACTTCTTGGCATTAAACCCCAGTTGCCAGGTGTCTGACCAGGTTTCAAATTTTGCCAGATCATCCTGCAACCCCTGCCGTCCCCCTAGGTCATCCACCACTGCTCCTACCTTGGTATCATCAGCAAACAGACTGATCTTGCTCTTGCTGTCCAATGATATGTCTGCAATGAATATCCCAAACAACACTGGTCCCAACACTGAGCCCTGTGGAACACCACTCATCACTACCCTTGGGTGTGAGAGCTCCCCACCCATCACCCTCTGTTGCCTTCCCTGAAGCCAGTTCCCTACCCATCTCACTAGCTTTGTACCTGTCCCTGTGCCTGCTAACTTACTTCCCAGCCTTCCATGTGGCACTGAGTCAAATGCCTTACTGAAGTCCAGATACAGTACATCCACTGTATGGCCCCTGTCCAGTTGCCTAGTTACCCAGTCATAGAACTCCACCAGGTTGGTTTGGCAGGATCTGTCCCTTATGAAGCCATGCTGTCTGCTGTCCTGTAGTCCTTTGACTTCTAGGAGGGTCACCAGCCTTTCCTTCAGGATAGTCTCCATTAGCTTACCCACGATGGATGTGAGGCTCACTGGTCTGTAGTTTCTCGGTTCATCCTTGGGGCCACTCTTGTGGAGGGGTACCACATGAGCCATCCTCCAGTCCTGAGGTAAACACCTCGAATGTAGTGAGGCATTAAATAGGTCTGCCAAAGGTCCTGCAAGGACCTCTGCCAGCTAGTTCAGTACCCTGGGGTGGATGCCATCTGGCCTGGCACCTTATCCACCCTCAGTGCCTTCAAACCCTCCTGAACTCCACCCTCCATGATTTCTTAAAGAATTAAGGGAAGAACTAGTGAAACCACTGACTACCCTTTTTAATAAATCATGGGAGGATGGTGTGGTACCTGAGGGCTGGAGGAAGATGGATGTGATTCCTCTTCACAAAAGTGGGACCAAGGCAGAGGCAGGAAACTACAGACCTGTCAGTTTGACCTCTGTGGTAGGGAAAGCGACAGAATCACTTCTGAAGGAAAGAATTGTTGAGTACCTAGAGGCCAGGGGGGCACAGGACCCAAGGCAGCATATGTTCACAGTGGGAAGGTCATGTCAGATGAATATAATCGATTTCTTTGACTGGGTGACCAAAGTATTAGACCAGGGAGGGGCTGTGGACATGGTCTACCTAGATTTTAGCAAGGCATTTGATACACAAAATATTAATTGTCAAATTAACCAGCCTGGGAGTGGGTCCCTGGGTGGTAGACTGGGTAAAACATTGGCTGGACAACAGGACACAGAAGGTAATTGTAAATGGAGTCCACTCTGAAGAAAGAGGGGTTAATAGTGGGGTACTGCAGGGTTCAGTACTGGGTCAAGTCCTTTTTAATCTCTTTATAAGTGACATTGCAGAGGGACTGAAAAGAAAAGTATGTCTCTTTGCAGATGACACAAAGAGCTGCAACAGGGTTGATACACAAGGAGGCATGGAAAGGATGAGAAGGGACTTGCAGGTTGGAGGAATGGTCAGAAGTATGGCAGCTTGATTCATGCAAAGAAGTGCAAAATAATGCACATGGGAAACAAAAACCCAGGAGAAGATTACACAATGGGGGGTAGTAACAACAACAAAAATGGAAAGGGACCTGGGGGCAATCATATCAGATGACTTTAAGGTTAGCAAGCAATGTGAGAAGGCAGTAGGGAGGGCTGGGGGTATACTGGGATGTATAGGGAGAGGCATCAGCAACAGAAAACAGAAAGTTGTTATGCCTCTGTACAGACAGTTGGTGAGACCCCATCTGAAGTACTTTGTCTGTTCTGGAGACCCCATCTCTGCAAGGACATAGACAGGATAGAGGCAGTCCAGAGGAGGGCAACTAAAATGGTGCAGGGTCTGCAAGAGAAGCCATATGAGGTGAGACTAATGGAGCTTAATATGTATACCCTTGAGGAAAGGAGGGGGGGACATGATAGAAACTTTTAAGTACCTCAGTGGAATCAACAAAGTTCAAGAGGGTAGCATATTTCAGAAAAAGAGATGTGCAAGAACAAGGGGACACAATTTAAAGATGGGAGTGTGGTTCAGGGGCAATGTGAGGAAGTATTTTTTCACAGAGAGGGTGGTGGATGCATGAAACAGCCTTCCTGAGGAGGTTGTGGGGTCTAAAACTGTGGTAGAATTCAAGAATACATGGGACAGACATAAAGCAATTCTTCTGGGGGGGGGTAAGAAGAAATAGGCTGTTGGTTAACTAGGATCTGCAGCTTATCCTGTAGGTAGGGAAATGGGCAGACCAGGTGGGCCAAGCTGTCCTTATCTGCCATCAAAGTCTATGTTTCTATGTTTCTAATAAAAGATTATTAACCCTACCTAGTAAAAAATGGTGATGTGGCTATGCCTGACCTCATGTTATATTATATTGTAGCTCAGCTATTCCCCATAGTGTCCTGGATTAGGCAGCGCGAGACAGTAGCCGCATTGGGAGACAGGTCAGTCATGTGACACAGTGCCCCGGCTGCCATGGATGTGTGGGTGGCCCCGCCGAGACTCGTCAGCACTGACAGGCTGACCACTGGCCTCATGGGGTGGCACCGATGGTCCCCCAGGGGTTCCACTGCATGAACGCGACCGTGCTCGTGTAGGGGTCTGCAGCACACTGAACATGCCTGCGCAAGGCGTGCTCAGGATGCCCACAGCTGAACCTGATGTCGACAGGGGAGGGTGTCACACAACGCTGGGAATGGGGTGTGGACAGTACACTGTGTGGTGTCCACGACGCATGAGCACATGACTGTGTGCCCATTGTGGCCATGACGGCACTGAATAACTGTGCATGCCTGTCAATGGCAGTGGTCACATCCTCCTGCAACTGGTCCGTCCCTGCCAGGATCAGAGTGGTGTCCCTGCTGCGATGCTCCTCTGCCCTCTCCAGAGCCACACGCAGTGCATCCACCGACATCGCAAGCCACATCTGCTGCTGGACTGATGCTTGCAGTAGGTGAGTGTGCTCATCCAAGAGGCCATCTGACTCTTTGGCATCCTGTCCCTCAGGGTGTGCACAGCCCTGATGCTCAGCACCCATTGAGGGTGGGCGCTGCACACCAGGACCAGGTCTGGGCATGTCCACAGGTGATGAACAGATGATGCCGCCGCTAGACCCTGTACCCCAAAGCCCATTGGCCGACTGCTGATGCTGCCCCTCCAGCTGCCGCTCCCCAGGGATCAGTGGTGCTGCCGCAGTGGCCACAACAGTCCCACTGTCCTGAACAAACATCATTGCTGCCCCACTGGTGCTGACAGGCACAGGCTGGGACTGTGCTGACACGCAGGCCTCCACGGCAGCACCACCCACAGCCATGGCCACAATGTTACCTGCTGTGTGGCCATCCCATGGCACACACGTGTCACTGCCCATGCCGTTAGTGACATCATCATCGGTGAAGGACTCAGCACCGGCCCTAGGCACAGCATGCTGGCATCTGTGGACGCTGGCATCCTGGGACACAGGCAGGGCTTACTCTGCACCTGTTACAACAACATCAGTGTGGACAGCCAGGCAGCCCCACTGTCGCGCTGAGCCACGTATACCTGTGGAGGTGGATGGGCCCTCCTCCATCTCCAGCTGACTGTCCTTATTGGACATGCCCACCACTGACCCATGCAGACGCTCAGGATCTGTAAGGGAAAGTAAAGTCGTGTTACTGCATGTGACCTACCCTGCCCTCCCCCATAGACAGACCATGACTTACCATGCAGTGATGGGCCAGCACCCATCTGGAAGCCACCACCCGGAACACCCTCAATGGCACTACACTGCATGCTTCCAGCAATCCTCTCCTCCTGTGGGGTCAGGTGTACCACCTTCGGCTGTCCCCCACCTGTTGCAGCTCATGCTGCCCTGATGGCAGTCACCTTCTCCTTTATCCTCCTCCTGTCCATGCCCATCTTTTTCTTGCACTCCTGCAGGCAGTGCTGGTGGCTGCCATGCAGGTTCATAGCACATGCCACCTCCTCCCATGCAGCAGCATGGGCTTGAGGTGTTCCCTGCCATCTGCTGAGAAGCGGCTCCTGATCCAGGTAGGTGTCAAACAGGGCTTCGGTCTCGGCCTTGGTAAAATTAGGCCTCCTCCCCCTCCCTCCACTGTGTTCCTCCTCTCCCACAACTTGCTTGGTCATTATTTAGCCTGTAAGAATGGCAGTTGTTACCTGTGATTGTGCAGTCCCATGCATGTCCCTAAATCCACAGTCCACACTCCCAAACAGCATGCGACTCACCAATAGACTGCAGTAACCAACTATGGCCACTGCAGCTCAATGTCGCACTTTTATAGCGCAACCCATGCAAATGAGGCAAGGCGCAACTTTAAGTGGATGCAAATTGCAGTGCTGTGCCATTGAATGGCTGATTTGATGATCTGCATATGACGGCTGAATATTGTGCTTTTGCGCTTTGCGCAATTGTGTTGAACGTGCTGAGCCAATGGCGCAGTTCTGTGACATGCGTAGTACACACCTCCCTGCGCATGCCCGGGTTGCTGACACAGGCGTCTGCCGTGCTGCTGATGTGCTGTGCATGGGAAGCAATGCAGGGCATGGCCTCCATTGTGCCAGTGGCGCTATAGCAATGGTCACCTACATGGCGCTGTGGCAATGGGCCATCATAGGCGCACTAGGGCAACAGCGCGGTAGGCCACTACTAGCGGTAGCACACAGGAAGCCAATCGCACTACACGCATTGGGTTCCAATGGTGCTGTGAGTGTCCGTGCACCAGAGACTCTTGACCCTGTGCTTGACCATTGCCCCCTAGGCACCATGCATCAGGCATGGGTGCACTGCTATCGTGCTGTTCAGTGACAGCGCAATAGGGAATGGCAGTGCTGTACCGTGCAGCATCTGCACGTGGGGAGCCACGCTGCAGAGCGCCATATTTGCAGATTAAGCAGACAGCATGGCGCGCAGGAGGGCTGCTCAGTGGTCACAGATAGAGCTGGCCAACCTAGTGGCCATAGTGGATCCACATCATGGGCCACTGTTCAGGGAGGTACCCCTGGACAGGTCCAGGAGCCAGCTGAGGGAGCAGGTGGCCACTGCACTCAAGGAGGCCACTGGACAGGGAGAAGCACAGAGCAGTGCCGCCACAGGTATGGCGACCTGCGGCGGAGGGAGCCGGAGCTGCTAGCCTGCCTGCGGGCATGTGCCAGGAGGGGCACGGTGCCACAGCCAGGTAGGTGTTATGTTAACACACTTTTATCTTCCATATAGGTATCACAGTGTTGTGTGTCCAGCACATGAGGGAGGGACTGTCCAGGGTTGGCTATGGTGGTGTTATCAGGGTGTGGGGTGGGTGGGTCTGGCTGGGTGGGAGGGCACACCCCTGGGGGCAGGGGGGCTTTGCTACGGGATTGTACTGATGTTCCTCTCTCCATGTTTGCACCACAGGTCCGGAGGAATGGTGCCTTGCCCATGATCTGCGGTGGAATGAAGAACAGAGGGAAGCCAGGTGGGGCGAGGGTCCACACCGCCCAAGGGACTGGCTCGATGATGGTGAGTGTCATACCTCCATGATTACTATTGCATGCTGTGTAACAGGGTGGGCAGCAGGGCATGGCCACCATCCATTGACACCACTGCCATGCACGCAACTTGTTACAGTTAACACTGTCCAGTGGCAATGCATGTCTGGGAGTGTGTTGATGGTGGTCCATGTGTGCACCAGGTACATGGCTGTGCCACTGGCTTTGCACCACATAGCCATGTCACTAAACGGCCATGGTGGTGCTGTGCATGACTTGGCCGGTGGGTGTGTGAAGCATTCCGCATGGCTGTATGCGTCTGGGTGGGCAGGTCATGTGGAATTGATCATTGTGGGTGGTCACACACCATCACAGAGGTATGTCCCATGGCCGTATGCCATGCACAGTGGGCGGGCTGTATAGGCCTGTGCATTCACACCTATTGACTGTGCTCCCTTGTCCTAGGTACATGCCAGCTCTGAGAGATCAGGGAGGTGCTTCGGGAGATCCTGCAGGTGGCGAGGGCATCACTCGACATCCTCCACAGGATCGATGACACCAGGGTCCTGCAGAGACACCGACAGCGACAGAGCCAGTGTGGGGGAGCGACGCTCCTGCTAGAAGTCCCTCTGCCCCTGAAATCCCCTACCCCCCTGGACCCACCCTCACACCCCTCCTTTCCTGTCCCATTTGTCCACCCCTGCCCCTTACCCACCCCACCTTGTTTGTGGCCCTCCCCCCACCTTGTATATATTTTGTAAATAGTTAACTTTTATATGTTGTTTCAAAACAGTTATTTTGATATGACTACTGTGGTGGTCTCTGATTTGCAGTGGGCTATAGGTGCTGAGCTGCAGTGGTGTGCATGGTGTCAGGGGTGGTGCGGTCATGGGTATGTGTGTGTGTCCGTGTGGAGGTGACTATGGTGTGGGGGTAGCTATCAATCAGTGTCTGTGGTGTGTGTGTTTGTGCCCTGTGCACTGGATGACTGTGTTCAGTGGTCCATGGTGTGTGCTCTGTGTCCATGCCGCCCCTATCAGCCTATCCATGGCCTGTGCAGCTGACATACATGCATGTCTGTGACCTGCATGGTCCTCTGACGTGTCAGTGGTTGCAGTCCATGCAGTGCAGCCACTGTACCCGTCACACTGCTGGGTTGCCTCTTGTCACTGGTGTGGTGCATGTCTGCCTCAGGTGACACTGTGGCCTCCACAGTTGTTGTCCCACCCCCATCCTGTGCCTTGTGTGTGTTGCAGGGGATGTGCACCACTGTCTGTGATTTGTGCTCTGGGAAATGCTGGTGGCGTACAGGTCCACAGTGCCTGCACAGGGTGGCTGGCACTCCAGTGCCATGGAGGACTGCAGGTTGTGTGTACACAGTTTACATGGGCCCACACTGGGGGCTTGGTTGCCCCGCCACTGCATCCCTGTGTTGTTGTGCCCTTGGGTATGGGTGGGTGTCTGCCCATGCACTGTGTGGCATCTGGTATGGTGCATGCTTCCACGCACCACTGTGGGTGTCTGTGCTGGCTGTTGTGGCCAGTGCTGGGTCGGGGTGTGTCATTGGGTTACTGTGCAGGGTGCTGTACCACTGGTGGTGGTGTCTGGGGCAAGCCCTGTCCCGTGTGGGGTACCCTTGTGCCGATGCATGGTTGGTCTCTCAGCAGTACCTCGTGGGGCTGTGCATGGTGGCACTGTGTATGCCATTGTTGCATTGCTGTGTGCTGCCACCCACTGATGGGTGCTTGTGGTGGGGCTGCCTCTGCATGGTTCTGTGGTGTACAGGGTTGCAGTGTCACAGTGGGGGTGGTGGCATTCATGGGGTTTCCTGCAGTGGTGGTCACTGCTCCTGGGCAGGGTGTCTAGGGGTCACGGTGCAGGGTGTGCTCTGCATTGAGGGGATGGTGTGGCACGGGGTGGTAAGCCCCCCTTGTATGCCAGTCACAGCTTGTCGGGGGGTGTGATGGGACACCATGGCCCAGCTATGGGTTGTTTGCTGGTCTCCATTGGCTGGTGGTTATTCCAGCCCTCCCCCAGTTGTGCAGTGCATGGGGTGTGGGGGGCGAATGTCTGTTCTGCTGTGTGTTCCTGTGCCCATCTGTGGCATGGGTAGTGGGCCCCTACCTCCCTGGTTGTGCAGTTGCATTGCTCTGCTGCTGGGGGGCATCCCTGGTTGCGCTATGGTGCCTCTGGACTGCTCAGCTGCGCATCCCTTGTTGCACTATGGCGCATCAGATCTGCTCAACTTCCCTTCCCTAGTTGCGCTATGGCACAGGTGGTGCGATATTCACTCATCAGCTGTAGGTGCAATTTGGCCGGCTCACTTTTTGAATATCGTGCCTCTTGTACATGGGTGCAATGGACTTGTGCTTGCTTTTGCTATTGCGCACTTTTTGGGCGCAGTTTGAATATCTGGGCCAACGTCTTCCATCCATTTGCTGTATTCAGAAGTATTCTGCATGGTGCAAAGCCAGTGGCCTTGCTGTCTTGGTACAGTAACTTCCATACATTTGTTTCACAACTGAATTGTTTTCTACAGCAACCCTATGTTCAATTTTCATTTCAGTGCATTGAATGTGTTTCAATTTTATGTTTGTTATGTCATCATGACAAAAACTGTATGTAAGCACAATCACGTATTGTTCAAATGAATAGCATTTTTTACCATTCCCAAAACTGACAACATATTTTTTTATTTAGAAGAAGCTCCCATCTGCACGAGACTATAAAACTATTGTACTTTTGCACCTTGCTATACACTTCTGAAAGCACTATTTCCCCATGAACTATGACTCCATCATACTGTTCTATAAGTACTCCTGGTTCAATGTGTTCTGCAACACTGTGCAAGGCATGGTAGTATTTTCTTTTTGCTTCCTGAATTTTCAGACTACCAAAGCAAAGTAACACTGCCAATTTTATCACATACCTGTAAAAGTGTTTGTGTGGAGAAAAACAATCTGAAAAGTATTTCAGCTGGTGCTTGTCATAGTTCATATTTAAATAGTTAAAGAGAGTGCTCCAACATGATTTTTTGACATATTTGTATTTGAACTCCTTGACAGCCTGTTACCATGGAAGATATGTGACCACTGTAGGACACACAGATAAAAGCCAAATGGACTCATAATAGCCAACAGACACATTTATGTCTTGGTCTGAACAAGAACTGCATCCGTAATGACCATTAAACTGCTTCATATTCTGCAGAAGTGGTCTACCAACAGAGTCACAAATTGTTGCTGCACAAAGAATATTTGAAGGTATTGTTTCTTGTGTTTCTCCATTCACCCATTTCACACCCTGTTCCAGTACTGCAGCACTCATCAGTGAAGGGCTTTAAACAAATGATTATATTAGACTTTTTGCTCCTAAACCAAAGTGAAGCCATACTAATGTATTTTTATCTTATCTTTGGTGGTTATTCATTCAGAACACACACTAACCACACACTATACTGTTGTTACATGAGGTCCCTGCACCCTTATTGGTACCCCTAGAGGTACACCGTAGATAGCTAGTACTTAGGTACATGTTATACCAACATATAGGGCTAAGGGCATCTACCGTATGAGAGTAGATGTCAAGATATGTATGCATATTATTGTAATACACTTTGCTTGCTAATACATATATATTTTCTATGTATTTCTATGTATTTATTACTTACTAATGTTAGGACATCTGTGTCCTTGGAATGATAATTATATAAGTTGGCATTGCCACCTTTTAATAATTTGTACTACTACACTGAGTTATGTAAGACTCTGTATAAGTACTCTTTTGTTTTACAAACTGATGACTACTACAAAATTGTATAATGCTATCTTGGACAGTGGAACCACCTCTAATTTAGCCAATAGGGCTCATCTCTGAAACTAGAAATGCTTCTATCTTACAGTAACCATAGTAATTATCATAGGTATATAATGGAAGACACTGAGTCTTACACCTCAGAGACCCCAAGAGACACGAAGAAACCTCGAGGTATAGGGAATGCTCATCATTGGCTCCCAGTTCGTATTGGTAAGAACTGCTTAAGAAAACTGTGATTTATACTTTGGTAGTAATAAACAAGTGTATTACTCTGATGCAATGTGTTTGTGATTCCTTGCATCCCCAATATTGCCAAGAACCTGACAGTGAGGTTTTATACCTCCTGACAATTGGCGACCATGTGCAGGCAATGTTTGGTGTTTGTTAGCTTTCACTTGTTGCTTAAAACTTTTCCCTTCCCTACAGGGACTGTAGGTGTGCATTTCTGTGACACCTCTCCTATTTTATGACCACTTTGTAGTCACTTGCAAAGTCTGGCTGCTTTTTCTTGGGTGTGGTCGATGCCGACTCGACCCATTCCACAGCAGCTTTGAATTGCAAGCCTACAACGTATACAGTAGCCCAACTGTGTGTAAAGTGCTCCTGCTGTGTATCGATACATAGCACAGCATCTTTTTCACAGTTTGATTTTTCATTCCCTCCCACACAATCGCCACCGTATCAAATATCTGCTCAGAACTGAGACTCGATGCCTCTAACTTCCTTGCCTCCGATGGAGGATGGGCTGACTTCAGGTGGGACACAAGTCAATCCAAATACCCTATACTGGAGATCTCAACCCAGTATTCTGAGACAAGACAAACAGCCAATAAGTAACATGCTAAAGGGCGTTGGTCATGGCTCTCTATGCTGCTCTGCATGCCTCTAAAGCGAGGTTTCGAACCCTTGATTTACAGATTTTGTCTCTTAAGCAAGAGACAGGTTTGCAGGAAATGGAATGTGTTAGACTGCAGCAGAATTTGGAGTCTGAACTCCAGACACCGTGTAATGAAAAGGATTCACTTTTGCGTCATTCAGCACAGGCTGGTGAGCAAGAAATTTGTATGTTGAAGCAGGAGTGTGAAAGTTTGAGACAGGATAAGGAACAGGCTTTGAATGTGAATGACTTGTTGAGTACAGCGAATGAACAGTTGAGTGAGGAGATGAGAGAGCTACAGGACAAGATAAACTGGGTACGTAATGACTTAGAAGTGGCTACTAGGAACAATTGCGAATTGAGCGACACATATAGTGTATTGCAGAAACAAATGCAAGATGTGGTTGATGTGGATGTTGCAAATGTGAGTCATGCAGAATGTGAAGCCAAGATGGCAAAACTGCGCCATCAGTGGGAGGTTCTGGCTGGACATGTTAAGGCGATGGGAGGCATAGCCCCCGCCTTACATACGTCATCTGAAGGGGAGGTCTCAGATGATGACATTTCACAGTACAATGCCCAGTCACGCTCCTACTATGGTCCAGAGACCCCACCCAGCCATCCACAACATGGCGGATCTCCACTCCACCCACACCATGTCATACATCGTTGATGTTGTGACGCACATCATGGGAAAAGCCAACATGGTGGCCCCCATCATAGGGGGGAGCAGGCCCAAAGCCTGGTCATGACGGCACCACCAATAGCCATAATTAATGTGGAAGACTGGCAGGATATAGAAACAATGATTGAAAATGCAATAGGTAATGTACCTCTTCCTGAGAGAAGTAAATGGGCCATTAAAACCCAGATTAGACAGCTTCTACAAGAGGCTGGCAATCAGGAAGGCATAGTTCATACTGCAGCTGAGCATGCAGCCAGAGCCATCCTGGATGGCACCCGAGGCAACCTACCTCTGCCTGATCGGTCGGATGAGCCCGTCTGACAACCTCAGCTGCCACTTGGAAAAGGTGTGTGCCAAATGCAAAATGCTTAGCCTCACTGCAGAATATCAGGTCCAGATCCCACACCAGACCATCGATCCTGGTTTGTAGGCCGAACTCCCCAATGCCATCCGCCAGGACAGCAATGCTACCTTTGATGAGGTCGCAGCTGAACTCATTTCTGCACACAGCCCAGGTGTAGTAGGAGTGATGCTTGCATACTCTGTAAAACAGAATGCAAAGGAAAGTCCAGCGACTTACCACCAAAGACTTTGGATGGCCTACTGAGCAGGAAAACACCTTGCTCAAGAAGCTGCAGATGTGGACCGTGTAGGAATTTAAGACCCTGTTCCTTATGAATATGATTCCTTCAGTAAGAGAAAAAGTAGAGCCAACCACTTATCCCTCCACAGAAAGGTTTGCCAACATCCTTCAAAAAAACGAGAGAGTTTATCAACTCTATATCCATGATCTAGTCTCCAGTTCCAAGAAAGTAGCCGCCGTGGAGCCTACCCAAGAGGCCGCAATACACTACATGGTGGAAGGGCAAGCCCAACATAAACAGCCCCTCCCCGCAGACAACTAAGACCCTCAGCAGACCCAGCAACAACAACAACCACAACAGCAACAGCAACAATGGGGTGGGAACCGGAACTATCATAAGAATAAGAAACTAAAGAATAAGGGTAAACAACAACAGCAAAGAACAGGCCCTTCATATAGGGAGATATCTGAGGAAAATCAGAAGTTTAGAGATCTCCTGGGGCAAGTACGTTCTCTAGCAGATGCTGTTCCTGCTCAGTCCCTTGCAGTCATACAACCGGGAACCCAGGCCCCAACGGGCCATGGCAACACCAGAAGTCCAGGGCCTCAGGCCCGCACAGGCCTGAACCCAGAAGCACCTCCCTATATAGCATCAGTGCAGCATGGTGAAGTGGTTCAAAGGAGTCAGGCCCAACCTCTCCATGCTCCTTCCAATACAGATTGACAATTACAGGTCCCAGTCCAGATTGTAAACAAGCTGGTCTTGGATACAAATGGAAGGCCCTGAACTGAGGCCGATGTCGGGGGCCACCTACTTACAGTGTTACTGGATACAGATGATGCTGTGTCTGTATTATATGATGACCACCTGGATATGTCTCCTTGGTCCACCTGACGGAGGACCAACATGCCGGGACTAGATGGCACTAAGTTACCTGCATACCGATGTCTACCTCCCCCTGTAGAGTTGGGTCACTTGAAGGCCTCACACACCTTCCAATTGATGGTATTGCATGATCACCCTAGTATCATTGGAACTGACTTTCTTGCACCACAAGGCTGTGTGGTGGATCTAGCTAACATGCTACTAATACAGATTCAGGGCCAGAATAACACCATCTTGATCCCTGATTCACATGTTGTGGCAATAATATCTGCCAACAACAAGGAGTATGACATCATAGATTTGTTCAAGAATCATGAGCTCTTTCCAAAGCTCCTACCCACTTTGCAAAAGCATTTGGAAGTGTTTGCTATTAGCAAGCATGACTGTGGCAGAATGCACACTGTCATCGAAGTGCCAGGCCCAGCACATGAGAGGCAAAGGCAACACCCTTTTCCATCTGAGGCCTTGTCTTCTCTCCGAGAAACAATAAAATCACTCCTCAATCAAGGGGTAATCAGAACCTGTGTCTCCACTTCCAACTCCCCAGTGTGGCCCATGAAGAAACCCACAGGTGCCTGGAGACTAACTATTGACAACAGGAAACTGAACCAGGAGGTTGGTCACCTGATGGCAGCCTGACCTAGAGCAGCTGTCCCCTGGAGCTCCGTTCTCTACTCCTTGTTTTCGGCAAATAAATGGTGATTGCAAGCTGAAGCTATCTTTAAGATTAATCAAATAGCGGGTTAACTTACTTCTGAAGCTCAAGTCCAAATTTCAAATGGAGATTTCTATGAAGAAAGCGCCACCGTTACATTCTCCACCGCTCACTGCTAGCTTGCTGAAAATGCCTGTAGCAGTAGCAGCTCACTCGGAAGAAAAGTTCTTAGAAATCATGCAGCCACTTCAGGCCACTATTGCTGCTATCTCGGAGGATCTTCAAACGATTAAAGGCTTAGTGGACTCATTGGCAAAGAGAGTCGGTGACTCTGAAGTAAGAATAACTTCCCTTGAGGAAAAGCAAGACAAGTCCGATTTCGAGACAGTGAACATGAAACGCAGACTAAAGAAACTGGAGGACAAATTGGAAGATCTAGAGGGGTGTAGCAGACGAAACAATTTAATAATTATTGGTATACCAGAGAAAGAGGAGGTGAATGCAGTAATTCCATTTCTGCAAAAATTCTGTAATAAAATAGCCGGTCCACCCCCAAGTGGAGGAGAGTATATAATTGAGAGAGCTCACCGGGCTCAGCGCCCTTTACCAGCCCCAGGTCAGCCTCCCAGGCCAATAATATTTAAACTACTAAATTTCTTGGATAAGCAACATGTACTGTCCAAGGTTAAAGGAATTAGTGAAGTGACCTGGGAGGGCAGAAAAATATGTATTACGCAGGATTTACCCCATTCGGTGTGAATACGGCGACAAGAATTTCACCCACTGGTCTCCAAATTAGTGGCAGCTTAAAAACTGTTCAGAGTCAAATATCCTGCCATCCTGATGATTAAACATGAAGATAAATGGATCTCCTTCGACTCTCCTGTGCAAGCACTGCAAGAATTAAAAGGAATCTTTCCAGATTTATTTAAATGAAATCGGTATGATATGCTCTCGACCTGCAAGAGTACTCACTTTCCAGTTGGCGATTTAGATCAGTGGCTGTGTACACGTTGGGAAACAAAGTACATTGAATAGTTAATTTTCTTTACTCATTTTTGGGGGGGATAACATTTGAGAAATGATGATCTGAATTATTATTTGGTCTTGCGAGCCCCTGGGAGTACATATTAGGAAATTTTGAGATCGCATCTGAATTATCAAGAAGTGTCTCACTTAAGTACAAGAACTCTATCTCAGGAAGAGACTTGCGAGCCATCATTGGAGCAGAGAGAAATACTTTGGCGACTGCAGTGACTGAAGATACATGGAGGCTTTTGCTTTTATTTACCTCTGCAGTTATTGTTTTAAAGTGGTGCCTCCCAGCATAATTTCCCTTCGTTTTTTTTTCTTTCTTTTTTTCATATATATATATACAGTGGGTGCGTCAATTTAATTAAAAGTGGTGCTTAGGCATGGACTGTTAATAAGACCCGAGAATCCTCAGAAGCACATACCTAACATTAAGGAGATGACATCAGCGCTAAATTATTTTGCCCAGTACAGTGTTGTAGCTTAGCGCAATGATGGGGGAAGCCCCATTTGGATATTAGAGTTCATGCCTCGGGAAGAGACTCGAGGGTAACCATCGATGCAGAAGGGAGTGGCTGTGGAGATAATAATGGCCTAAAATGTCTGGAGATGCTTGATGTAACCTATAATGCAGTTCTGATTTTAAATTGTGTTTCCCAACAGAATTAGACTTGAGTAGCTGCCTGTGTACCACAGAATGTAGCTGTATAACATAATTTAAAGCTTGATACAAGTCATGTCGGACCTGAACATACTGAATCATCATTGATAAGAAAGTCTTAATGTTTATGTATTACTCAGGGTCTTATACCTCAGTTTATACACATATAAAGATGATATTCCTGTTGTATTTATTATAAGGTGTTAGAATTAACAGGCCTGCGATAGCCCAAATACAGCTCACATTTAAATGATGATTCTACTAGTGCTAAGCCCTTCAATTTAAATAGTGTTTTATAGATTTAAATCTTTGATTTTATTGTGTTACTAGTACCTGATATTGATATACTAAGGGCTTGGAAGCTATACAGTAGATAGAAATGAGCTCAGAATTGTTATGTATTTAATTATTATTTCTTGGGTATATGCATAAACAGATACTTGGGGCTCAGGAGCAAGATTGCTAGGTTTGGATTTCTTATGTTTTATCATGTGGCAGTTCAAGGACTTGAACTGGGGCTGGTCTTTTAAGTTTGGACCTGTAGGCTATAAGTCTGATAGTTATGGGGGTTGATAGGGTTACTATTATGGGGGGTTGGAATAAGACTACACACTGTCAGTACTTGGAGCTTAAAGCTAAGCCAGAATGCACCTTGGCTTTCCAGTTGGAACTACTCTGTACTCTACAGGTAGTAATTAGATTTACCTCTACTTTTGCACTGTCATCTTAAAGTATGAGTAATCAATACTGCTTTGTAAGTTGGAATATCAAAGGAGCCAAGGATAGGGTCAAGAGACAAATTATCCTGAGACATTTATTACAATTGTGAGCACAAGTAGCCTTTTTGCAAGAAACACACCTGAAGAAAGAGGATATCCTCCTTTTCAAAAGATCATGGGTGGAAGAAGTTTTTGGGGTGGGGTATCCACGAATAAAGGAGGGGTAGCAATACTTATGGCAAAGAATGTCCCTTTTAAATTGATTCAGGAAATCTGGGACCCAGAGGGCCGATACATAATAGTACATGGCTCGTTGGAATCTTGCCCGGTCCTCTTTGGCTCAATATATGTTCCAAATAACAACTCCCCCACCTTTTTTGTGCATTTATTAAATATCGTGTCGACTAATCCACAAAAGCTTACCATATTAGGAGGGGACTGGAACTTAGTGCTCCAAACAGAACTGGATAGATCTGATCATGAGAGAAGAGGCCTATCCCCAGCACAGTGAGCAGTGAAAGATCTTGTTAACAGTGCGGCGCTGGTCGATGTATGGAGGGTCCTTAATCCTTCTGAACGACAATATACTTTTTTTTCTACAGCACACAGAACATACTCGCGAATTGATTATATACTTATAAGTTCCTTTGCAATGTCCGGGGTCATGCAGGCAGATATATCAGCCAGAGTTTTATCTGATCATGCACCTGTTAGCATGGAATTTTGGTTAGGGGTAGGGAGTAAACGCTCCCCACAATGGCGATTGAATAGCCAGCTACTGCGAGATGAAGCCTCCTTGGGGCACATCTTGGATTTTATTACCTTTTTCCTTAATAGTAATCAGGGTTCAGTGGCTAAATATGATTTAATTTGGGCAGCTTTAAAATGCTCCTTAAGGGGTGAATTCATAAAAATGGCTTCCGAAAGAGTTCAGCATCAAAGGGCTCAAATGGACGCCCTCCTAGTATCCATTAAAAACCTGGAGCATAGTTTATCCCGCTCCTCTTCGGCAGAGATGTGGGCTAGGCTTTATCAGTTACAGGCTCAGTACGCAGGACTAGTATCTCAAAGAGCCGAACTAGCCCTTCAAAGAACCAAAATTAAATATTTGGAGACGGGGGAGAGGGCAAGTAAGTTGCTTGCAATGCGCATCCGACAATTAGAGACCTCACAATTTATTACAGGAATCTACACGGGGCAAAATGGCCAAGTTTGTACTGACCCTCAAGAAATTGCGAAAGCATTTGGTTCCTATTTTCAAGAGTTATATACAGTAGACCCAGCCCTGAGGCCCACTGAAGCTGGCATAAACTCCTATCTCAGCTCTGTGAATTTGCCTAAGGTTACAGATGCAGAAGCGGCCTTCTTAGGTGCCCCAATATCCTTAGTAGAAATTCAGCAGGCTGTTCAACAGTTGCCCCCAGATAAATCCCCCGGGCCGGATGGGCTACTAAGTAACTTTTATAAGGTCTGCCAATCTGTAATAGCACCAGTATTAAAGGATGCATTCACTTATTGGTATGACAATGGGATATCAGACCCCAGTTTTCAGGAAGCTGAGATATCTTTAGTCCTAAAGCAGGGGAAAGATCCACTTAATCTTGGTAGTTACTGTCCCATCTCCTTATTAAATACAGATATTAAAATTCTGGCCAAAGTTCTGGCAAATAGGCTCTCTAAAGTTATGGGCAAACTTGTAGGCCATGAGCAGGTTGGATTCATGACGGGAAAGTCACCTCAAGATCACATGAGAAAGTTGTTACATCTTATTACTGTTGCTAGGGACTCTAGCATACCAATGGTGCTGGTCTCTTTAGATGCCGAAAAGGCATTTGATAGAGTATCTTGGGATTTCCTATTTGCTACCCTGACCTCTTTTGGACTACCTAAAGAATTTCGGAGATGGATACAACTTTTATATTCTCTCCCTTCAGCTGGAGTTAAATGCAATGGAATACTGTCTCCCTCCTTCAAACTGGCTCGGGGTACAAGGCAGAGATGTCCCTTGTCCCCCCTGCTGTTTAATCTATATCTAGAGCCATTGCTTCATAGACTGGCAGGTAATACTAATATAAGGGGGATTCAAATAGGAAATGCTAACTATGCCTTTTCAGTGTATGCGGATGACATCTTATTGCATGTTGAGAGGCCAGGTCTCTCAGTACCAACCATTCTAACTGAGATTGAGGAATTTTCTAAAATATCATTTTATAAACTAAATCGGGCCAAAACTAAGGTTCTTCCTCTAAATTGTAGGGTAAATAAGGCGGAACTCCTTCCCCTCGGCCTCTCTTGGGAAGCAAAGTCTGCCGTTTACCTGGGAATAAAAGTTTCTAAGGAACTTAGTACCATAATAAAAGATAACCTTGGCAATTTAGTTAAAATAATAGTTGGGGATATGGAGAGATGGCGCTTACTTCCTTTCTCCCTATGGGGAAGGCTAAGCATAGTTAAAATGAATGTTCTACCGAGGATACTATATCCAATGGGTATGCTGGGTATTTACCTACCGAAAGTATGGTTTTCCAAGCTACAAAGCATAGTGAACCTTTTTCTATGGAATAAGAAAGGTATCCGCAGATCCTATCTCAAATTGATGGCCCCGAAAATCAGAGGAGGCCTGGCGTCCCCTTCCTTTTTCCTTTATTACATAGCACAACACGAGTAAGTTGGCCTTTTGTCATAAAGAGACTGGGCACTCAGAATATCTCCCTTTGTGGCTTGTTATTGAACAATATTTAGCCGTCCGAGTTAAATGCTCATTAAGGGCTCTCCTATATGTCTCCCCGTCTTATATCCTCAAGCCCCTTAGAAGTAACCTCATGGGTTGGTCACTAAAGGCCTCTTACCAGATCCAAAAATACCTTGCAGTGAGGTGGTATCAGTCATTGGATCAGCCTGTCACTCAGTAATCCACATTTTAAGATCAGTGGTGCACCAATATCCCTCACTTTTTGGCCTCAGTTAAATCGCTGCAAAGTTTCAGATATTTGGTCGAATGGGAAGCCGCTCCCCTTCTGTCAACTACAAGAGTCCATTGGAGTATCAGATAAAGAAGTATTTAAATACCTTCAAGTTAGTAAGGCCCTAACTTCCTTTTTCTCCCAGGTCCCGCTGGCAGACCCCGAAGAAAGAGAATTAACTATACTCTTTCAGGCAGCTTCCCAGTCACATTTAGTCTCTAATTCGTATAAAATTCTTCAGGCTTGGGACTCTAGATTGCCATCAGGGATCTGTTTTTACTGGACAAGGGAGCTAGGTATCCCTGAGGACCCTAATCTATGGAAGAAACTTTGGCTATTAATGTACAAATTCATAAAACAAGATAGGCTCAGATTAGTCCATTTCAATTGTATGCATAACATTTACCTCACACCAGTTAAACTGTTTAGGTATGGGACATTAGATGCGCCACTGTGTGGCAAATGTAAGAGGGACATTGGTACACTATTTCACATGTTATGGTTATGTCCCCATGTACAGGCTTTCTGGCAGTCTATTAATAACATTTTAGACCCTATCCTTGGCTTAGAAGCCCTGTTTACCCCTGAAATTTGCCTGATAAACTATTTTCCAGATGGCATTACCAAAGTTAAGAAAGCACATATGACGCTTATCTCTGCAATAGCTAAATTGATAATCATGAGACATTGGGCAGAAGATAAGCTTCCCACCACAATGGAATGGTACAGAGAGAGCATCCTGGCATTACAATTGGAAAGACATATAGCTTCCATGCAAGACAGAGTTAAGGCCTACTCATCCCTCTGGGGTACCCTAGAGACTCTTCTGACAGCCTGGAAGCCTTTATGACTAAATCTGCCTCAGGTGTGGTGAACTAATTGTAAACAAAGTGTGTGGTCTGGGAGGGAGGGTGGAGGGGTCTCCTTTTGGGGGTTTAGACCTTGAAGGAGATTGTGTTATCGGTTAATGTATTTTGTACTTGACATTCATGTGACTGTTCTGTACTGTACTGTCTTACTTATTTCAATTGATGGTTAAAACTAATAAAACTTGTTAAACAAAAAAAAAAAGGAAACTGAACCAGGTCACCCCCAGTTGTACTCCAACTGTGGCATCCACACCTGATGTGTTAAGACTTTTGACCCAGACCTAAAATGGTTCAGTGCCCTGGATATTTCCAATGGTTTTTGGTCATTATCATTGGCCCCCACAAGTCAATGTAAGTTCGCCTTCACCTTTGAAGGTAGACAGTACACATGGACCTGCTTACCACAGGGATTCCATAACAACTCATCCCTGTTCCTTCTGCACATGATGGATGCCCTTGAGGGTTTCTCTACTCCCCAGTGTCTCTTTCAGTATGTGGATGACCTGCTGTTGGCAACTGCCATGCAGGATCAACACCTAGATCTCTTAAATGAACTACTGACTCTCATTCAGAGAGCAGGCCTCAAGTGTAACCCAGTAAAAGCACAGCTATGTCAGAAAAAAAGTGCTCTTTCTGGGCCTGAAAATTACTGACCAAGGCTGCAGCCCTACCTGGAAAAAGATTCAAGGATTGCAAGTCCTCCCATTGCCTACTAGCATGGAAACTCTTAGAAGATTTCTAAGTATGGTAAATTATTCCAGAGATTTTATCTGTGACTTTGCTCGGAAGGCTACTCCTCTGTATGAGCTACTGAAAAAAGATATTCCATGGACTTGGGGTCCCATACATACCCAGGCTGTGACATCACTGAAACCAGCCTTGGCCTCAGCCCCAGTTCTGGTCAACTCCAATCCAGCGATACCATTCCATCTGGAATGTGCCACCTCTGACATCGCCATGTCAGCAGTGCTGGCCAGAAGGTTCATGGTACTCTGAGACCCATTGCTTATGCATCACAGCTCTTGACCCCAGTAGAACAGAAGTACGGCCTATGTGAAAGGAACCTTCTGACCACCTACTAGGCTGTCAAGCATTTTCTGTATATCATTGGGTACTCTCCACTGATTATTAATACCAACCACCTTTTTGCTATCAGACAGAGTGAAGGATGGGTCAGTCTCTAACACCAGACTGACACACTGGTCACTCCTTCTCCAGGATAGAAACAAAACATACAGGTCCACCCAACTAAAATTCCATCCATGCTGGCACATGGACTCCTTTTCCAAGGAGAACCCCATGACTGTACACTGAAATGACCTGAGCTTCCAGATCCAGGTCCTTTCCTCCCTGCCACGCCACAAGGGCTTGACAGTACCTCTTTGTGTCATGTCTTTACAGATGGTTCAGCTTCCTATCATCAGGGAGAACAAATTGCAGGGATGGCTTTTTAAGTAATCTACCCCTATGGTAATACTGTTAAAATCTCTAAACGTTGCAGTGTAGCATCATCACTATATGCAGAGATGGCAGCAGTGGCCTGTGCCCTCGAGTTTATCCAGCATGGAATCGAGAATACCATCATTTTCACAGACTCTAACTGGGTTTGTTGTTCTCTTACATAATTTCTCCCTTTCTGGCAGAAGAACTCCTTCCTCTCTTCTGATGGCAGTCCAGTGAAGTACAAAGGACTGGTAATATACATACATTCACTGGCACTAAGATTTGCACAGAAACTCTATGTACATAATGTCAAAGCTCATTCTCTACATGACCCCGACCATGCCTTCAATGACACAGCAGACACTCTTGCCAAGGAAGGGGCCCGAGGGGGGGCACATGGATGATGGATCATCCAGAGGCCAATGGGCAGTACGCATTGCAACAGTCAGGAAGAAACCAGAAACCTTTTCCCTCGTGGACCTCTCAGCAGCCCAACATGTTGATACTGAATTCAAAGAAGAGTTCAGATTCCTTGACAAGATTACTGAAGACAAACTTCTCACACATAACCCATACTGAAGGCATGAAAGTAAGTTACACTTGTCAGCAGATGACAAGCTCATCTGTTATCAACCACCACCAAGTTGTGGGTGGTCCCCAGACACCTTCAGTCCGCATTCTTGCACCAGGTGTATGATACACCCACTGGTGGGCACCAGGGAGTGGAAAATACCCTCCAGAGCTCAAGACCACCACCTGGTGGCCTGGTGCCACCAAGGATGTCAAGCAGTACATATATAACTGCCTTGTTTGTACACAAAATAACCCCATTCCCACCAAACAAAATGCCAAACTCCTACCACAAAGACACTCTGGCCCTTGGCATGCTATACAGATTGATTTTATTGGTCCACTGACCAACACCAGCAGAAACAACAAGTATGCTCTTGTGGTAATGGATCTCTTTTCTAAGTGGGGTGAAGCTTTCCCCACTAAAACATGCACTGCGAAAACCACTGCCAAAATCCTGGTGGAACACATTTTCTGTAGGTAGGGCCTGCCTCTTGAGGTAGACTCAGACAAAGAAACCAGTTTTATAGGTGAGTTGATGAAAGAATCCCTTGAACTCCTTGGAGTTCAGCAGAAGTTACACATATCATACCACCCTCAATCCTCAGGTCAAGTAGAAAGAGCCTACAGATGGATTAAGCAAGTGTTTTCCAAATTTATTGAGGACAATCCCAAAATGTGGGATTCTCTATTGCCGTTACTCCTTATGGCAATAAGGGGCACACCCTCAGCCACTACCCAGCTGACACCCTTTGAGGTGATGACTGGAAGACAGATGAGATTACCTGAACACCTGTTGTTTGACCTGCACATTCCCACTGCAGACCGTGTGTCTGTAGAACAATATGTGGAAAACCTCAGAAAAGACCTCATACACACACACTTGTATGCTGCCAATTGCATGGGCAAAGCCCAGCAACAGTCCAAAATACAGTTCGACAAACATGCACGAGAAGTGGATTAGCAGGTTGGAGATAAGGTAATGGTCCTCCAATTTGTACATCCCACGCACTCCTTCTCCAATAAATGGGAAGGCCCCTACTCCATTGTCAATAAGCTCAGTCTGGCAGTCTATCAAGTTAGACTCCAGAAAAAGAAGTAAACTGACTGACAAATGGTTACATGCAAACCAACTGAAACTGTATAAAGGAGCTTAATTACCTTTCCTCACCCCATTGGGCAGAATAGTACTAACCTACAAATGTTTGATTTTGCTTTTCAGATACACTGACAAGATGCCCATCTTGTTCCATTTTCTCCTCATCTCAGGAGTTTTCCCCTGCATCCAAGGCACCGTACCGAACCTCCTATTACACTTTCATCCTCCAGCATCCACTCCAGAGGGAGTATCCATCAAAATACCTGATAGTTTGATTACTGTTCAGGAAGATTCTGACGCTTACCTCACTGCTTCTGTTGTTGCTCCTGATAAATCTACCCTTCAAATTGAGTGGCAAACCACATCGCAAGGACAAATTCTCCCCATGGCCAAACTTTCCAAGGGAACATTCCAGGGTTGGCCCAATACTAAATTATTCCCTAATGGTTCTCTGTCCTTGCTACAAACTGCTGTTAGACATTCTGGTTTATACAATATCACTGCTTTAATTGATCCTTCGTATTGTAATTCTTTGTCTAAGGACTCTGCTCAAAAATTTTGTGTTGTACACAACATGGCCTCTGCTGCCATGTACTTTTCTGTGTTACCACCTACTGACAAACAGCTTTTGGAGTGTCCAAAGCACGCCCCTGGTCCCCGCAGTGGCCTAACTGCTACTACCCTGCCTGGTACACTGATTAACAATTTACAATTTATGCATATACCTGTGTTGTTTAATCTTACTTACTGGAACATGAAAGAATTTGGTATGTGTCATAATACTAACACTTCAGCATTTTATAGTACGTTATTGTTTGATAGTTTAGCAGCATTTCAAATTCATACTCAGGACCCTATTGCCGGGGTCCACTCTACTAAGCATAGAGGCAGCTTCAGGAGAAAACCCAATCCTGATGATCAAAGTCATAAACATAATAGATGTGAAGTTGACAGTTCTGATGTCACTGGTGCAACAGGCACTGTCACAGGTCTCTTAGGTATGGCTGTGTCTATCTGGAATAAGGCAGACATTGCTACTATCAAATCTCATTCAGCCAAATTTCAGACTGGTTTGGTGAGTAATATTCTACCCCCTTTATTGCATGATGTGGATGGCCTTAGTCAGGAAGAAGGATACACAGTTTACAATATGCATGACATTGCTAAGGCATTTACTGATTCGAAAGATAAGATTAACGCACTTATTGCACAAAATAACAAAGAAACAGACAAACAATACACTGCTAGAGAAATCTTGTGTTCAGTCTATGGCTCTTATATCATCACTACCATCAACAATCTCTTCCGTGATCTAGAGTCTATAAGAATCCCTGATATCATACATGACAAACGTATTTCCTAATGGTATTGTCCACAATATAAAACCCCTGTCTGTATTGCTATGTGTATGCAACAATCTCTCACTATTCCTCTTTCTGCTGCTAGGAATTTGGGTTTTGTGACCAGGCACCCTAATACTGGTCCCTGTTTTACTTCTAAGAAATGTTCTATCAGAGATACTATGTTTGTTTCTTTTACTGTCTCTTTACCACATTTTCATCCTACCACAACCATAGCTTTGTTCGACAAGCTTGCAACTGTCCACTCTATCAGGCACCTTGATGATGACATCTACAGAGAATGCCTAGACCTGCCTCCTCTTCTTGTCTTCCATCCTTTCCTGAACGCCTGGGTTGCTCCAAACACAGACTGCTGTGCAAAGAAACACTATCTCTACTTGTGTTGATGTGATGTATTTGATGTTATTAAACCTGTATGTGGTTATTCTCCAGATAGTATTGACTGGACATTTTCC
This sequence comes from Neoceratodus forsteri, assembly GCA_016271365.2. Lineage (NCBI taxonomy): Eukaryota > Metazoa > Chordata > Ceratodontiformes > Ceratodontidae > Neoceratodus > Neoceratodus forsteri. The sequence continues at coordinate 1,206,613,007 of CM057453.1, read as the reverse complement.
ATGGACAATGACATCAGCTCAAATGGCATGAACTTTTCAGACTCAACATTGGCTCCAGGCAAACTCTACCAATCTTATTGTGAGGAGCTTCATCGCCTGTCAACACGAATTTCCAGGACCACCTACACCTGCCCAGTACAGTTACAAAAATGGAGATTGCCTACTGTTAAAATCCAGTACAATTCAGATGGGATTACTGTGTTGTCACATACCATAAGTCATACACATACGGAAGTGAGACATGTGTTATTGAGTTCCTCAATTTCTGTTTTGTCTCCCATCAAAAGTTTGTCATTGGACATACCGTTATTACCCCCGTCCCCCTTATCGATGAGGACATCATTGATGGTAACCCAGATTATCTGCGCACCCTTTCTAAATATTTACCATATTTTAATGTACACATAGATACATTGTCACTTACATTAAAATCACTTCTAGAAAGGAAGGACACCCACCTCATCCACATCAGCAGTAATATGACCAAGACTAATGAAGCTATCCTTTCTTTGATTAACAATGGTGATATGAATGATGCATTAACTAACACTTGGTTAGAAATTACTTTTACAGGTTTTTGTTATTATCCAAGTATTTTTGATCTTTATATTACTTATTGTGCTATGCTGCCTATGGCACACATTGCACCAACACCGTGAGCAGCTGGAGTTCCTTTACGAGGCTCACGCGTCGGGTTTGTAAATCACCCCTGCTCCCTGACCTTTCCCTCGATTTATCTGTGTTGCCCCCTATAGGTAACAAGGGGGGGAATGTTATGCGAGGTCCCTGCACCCTTATTGGTACCTCTAGAGGTGCAGCATAGACAGCTAGTACTTACGTTATATGTTATACTAACATATAGGGCTAAGGGCATCTACCGTATAAGAGCAGATGTCAGGATATGTATGCATATTATTGTAATACACTTTGCTTGCTAATACATATATATTTTATATGTATTTCTTACTTACTAACGTTAGGACATCTGTGTCCTTGGAATGATTATGATGTATAAATTGGCATTGCCACCTCTTGGTAATTTGTACTACTACACTGAGTTATGTAAGACTCTCTATAAGTACTCTTTTGTTTTACAAACTGATGACTACTACAAAATTGTATGATGTTATCTTGGACCATGGAGCCACCTCTAATTTAGCCAATAGGGCTCACCTCTGTAACTAGAAATGTTTCTGTCTTACAGTAACCATAGTAATTATCATAGGTATATAATGTAAGACACTGAGTCTTATACCTTGAGACCCCAAGAGACACGAAGAAACCTCAAGGTATAGGGAATGCTTATCATTGGCTCCCGGTTTGTATTGGTAAGAACTGCTTAGAGTAACTGTGGTTTATCCTTTGATAGTAATAAACAAGTGTATTACTCTTATGCAACATGCTTTTAATTCCTTGTATTCCCAATATTGCCAAGAACCTGAGAATGAGGTTTTATACCTCCAGACACTGCGAAGATTTGAATACTGGAATGCCATTACCAGGGCCACTGGGAAATTGTGGAATTTTTTAGTAGATTTAGCAGGGAATTTGTGGGACTTTTTTCTCCCAAATTTTGCAGGGATTTTGTGGGACTTTGCATGTATTTTGTGGGATGCTGGGCACACATTTTCCTTTGTGAGGTACCAGTATGGGGTTTTCAATTTCAGTTGCTTTGTGATGCATATCAAAGCAGTCATCAAAAAGGTTTACGTTTTTGTAAAAAAACAAACAAAAAAACACAGACACACAAAAGGTATAAGTTTTTATTAAAACACCCACGACTGATCAAAAAACAATATACATTATAATAGTAGCATCATTGTCAAAGCAGTGCCACCACCACCACCTCTAATAATTCAAACAATAAATATTATTAGTATTTTACAGTAAAAGTATTCTATAGTAAAAGTATAGTACCATCACCACCACCACACCAGATAGTCAAGAAAGGATTTTTATATCATAGAATGAGCAGCAACGGTTATCCAACTAAGATCTTTCAAATTTCTCATTGTACTTCAACATAAGAAGTAGTCTAGCATTGTCCTCTGTCAGACTTCGCCGATTGTCTTTTAAAAGGTATGTGTACAGCGAAAAAGTCTGTTCAATGTCTGCTGTGCTTACAGGAAGCCAGATATACCTTTTTGCCACCGCAGCAAGATGTGGAAGTGTATTCCTTTGTGCTTCCCACCACTCAGCAATATTAAAATCATCACTGGGTGCTGACGTGGTGAAAGTTCTGTACCCATGCCATTCAAAGTTTGAAACACCAGCAAGAGATGTTAGCTCCTGGGTGTGTTTTACTTTTTCCTTGTCCAGTGTTGGCAGCTGCTTTAGATCAAAGATTCGCTCAACTTTGAATGTGTTGACTGAGGGATGAGATTTTAAAATTGTGTCCAGTTTCTTACTGCTGTCCAACATAACCTTCTGAAACAGGTTCACACAGTTTTGCTTTTCATGTAACTGACAGCGGGACAACATTTCTACTGTATTTGGTCTGTATTCAGTTTCCCCTGCAGTGGCACAGAAGTCCAAAAACATATGCACATTTTGCACCCTTCCAGATATGGAGTGTCCCTGTGGCTGGCTGCTTGACTGCAATTGTAGAATAAGGTTAACAAGTTCAAAAGAGTGTTCCACTACAAAAGTGGCTTGTGTTACCAGCTCTTCTTCTTTGTCTTTCAATAAGCACCTCAGGTGCTTCAAGGTTGCTGCATCATATTGTAATGTTTCAACAAATTCTGTTAACATATGCAAATAGCCTGCCAAATACTGAGCAGCATTAACCCAGGAACACCACTGAGTTACCACTGCATATACTGGCATCTTGGGTACAATACCCTGCTTGGATTCCATGAAGGCAAAGTACTGATGCCTACGCATTGGGCTCTGGCAAAAAAAAATTTTTAAGAAGTGAAACAGCAGTGTTTAAGTCTTCCAGTGTGTCCACCCAGACTTCCAAGACCAAATTGAGGAAGTGGGCAATGCAAGTGACATGCACTGCATTTGGTCGGACACAGGGACAGCACAGTTTCAAAAGTCTCATGCATATAACTTGCACTGTCCATGACAATGGCAAAGACTTTATTGAAGTTCATCCCATTGGTGTTTAGCACTTTTAGTAGAGCTTGGGATACTGTGGTGTTATTCACGTGATGCAAAACCTCCACACCAATTAGGAGTGGCTGCTCCCCAACATTAAGCAAAGATTAGGCCAAAATAGTAAACACGCTACACCCAAAGGTGTCTGTTGTCTCATCCAGAAAAAATGAAGACATCTTGATCCTACTCCACATCTTTCAGGGACCGTTCGTGATCAGGTTGAAGTTCTTGGAGGTACGTGCTCTGAAGCTGTACTTGTCCCAGAAGACTACTGCCTTGTTTTGTGTGCTTCTTTAAGAACTCTTGAAAGACAGAAGCCTTCTCCAGTGGTATGTCTGCATAGGTCAAACAGCAGATGAAGTCCAGAAAAAATTATTTCCGTTCAATGGAAGATTACATTGCTCAACTGAAACAAGAAATCAGCAACTACTGTAGTAGAGGTGTGCCTAAAAAAAAAAAAAAAAAAAAAAAACAAGGTATAATATTTTACGGGGGAAAATAAACTGTGCCTGAAAAACAAAAGTAAAGTAAACACAATTGAATATTTTACAGGAAAATAGAAACTGTAGGCCAGTCCAGTGTCATGGAGGTCTGAGGAACTGTGAGCTTTACCTCCTGCCACACAGGCAACCTGTTTAGGAACAATTTCAGGTCAGAGGGGAGGGAGAGGATCGAGTGTCCAATTGGCTGCCCTCCTCTTCTGAGTGGGGGTGGGAATCTGCTGTCTTGCTCTTAGAGGTTAGGTGGCAGTGTTGAACCCTAGCAGCAAGGAAGGGGGATGCAGGAACAAGGCACATGTGCACGGGGGGGTCCATGGTGTCAGAGAGAGATGAGATGGATTTGGGAGGCAGGGACAGAGCAGATACCAGTCACCCAAGGGGAAAAACAGACTATGTAAAAAATAAAATAACTGCAAACATCTGTGAGACTAGTACTTACTTTGCATGTTTTTCTTTGCAGCTTCTTTTCTTTCTAGATGATTCTGCCACTTCATGTGCGTGTCAACTGTATGCTTCCGCACGAAGTCGAGTGTGTGGGTGCAAGCATGACAAAACAGCAATCCTCCATCCTCGTAAAGATCCTCTGGATATAACTTAACCCAATTCTGAGTGCGCACAAGATAAGAGACATGACGGTCCTTGGCTTCTTTGTGAGAAAGATGGAAGTGCTTTGGTGGCAGTGTTGACATGGTGTAGTTTAACCAAAACAAATTAAACTCTAAAAAATTAAGACTTGAATGAGAACATCAGTGCATACAGGGAAGAGAGCTTTCCTTGGGATGCTTGATCCTCCAATATCACACCACTAGTTTGCATCCCACAATGTTTTAAGCTGGCAGACTGGTTTCAAAACCTCAGCTCCTGGAGTTGCCTTGTCATGGCACTGAGCTTGCCCATAGACTTGCTAGTATCCATGGAACAAAAGACTCCAGAAATTCAGTTTTCTTGCTACCTTTCAATTGCTTTTTAATTTGGGCACTATATAGAACACAAGAGCAAGGCATTGTACCATGTCAGCTCAACCAACCCCTCCACTCCATCTCCGAGGAACCACAGCAGTGATCAAGGACACACCATGGGAGTGAGGTATGGACCTAGGGGACTGCCATACAAGATGAAAAAAATTGTTCTGTGCCACTCTGGTCACCTGCCCCACCCTGCTTGCTCACCAGAGGCCAGAACAATTTTTTTGCCAAATGTGCCAGTCTGCTAGGCCCACTCCTCCACTCCATGAATGAGAAACCACAGCAGTGATCAAGGACACACCATGGGAGTGAGGGACGGACACAGGTGACTGCATACATGATGTAAAAAATTGTTCTGTGCCACTCTGGTCGCCTGCCCCACCATGCTCTCTCACCAGCAGCCAGAACAATTTCTTTTGCAATGTGTGCCAGTCCACCAGGCCCTCCTGTCCACTCTCCATATCTATCAGGCAAGCTTTTTTTTTACAGAACAGCCCCATATATAGAAATAAATAAAATAAATTACAATTGCTGGACCCTGCTAGATTCTCACCCTCCCTCCCTCCGAATATGCCACCCTCATCAGGAGAAACATTTTCTCAGAAATTGTAGAAAAATCTACCTGTCTTAGATTGTCAGCACAGAACTGGCATAAAATAGAGGAGTTGCAGCAAGTGATTCAGCTCTTTTTGGGGTAATTGCAGCAGTGGGTTCTTTAGGTGATCCTCTGCTTCTTCTCCTCCTCTGCTCCACATCTTCATTCTGTAGAGTCACACACCTCAGCTCAACACATCCTTGTATTCTGCAGCTCCTGGTCACTCTCACTCAACTCGCGATGCTCACTTGCCTTCAGCTCCTGCTCTGTAGCCCCCCTCACCTGTCCTCATACATTTAACTTGGTTTGGTGGACCTGAGGGGTGCCTGAGCAAATGGAAAAGAGCAGGGTTTTTAAAAAAAAACAGACCGGCATGATTGGCCCTAGCTAGTGTGATGCACTGCACTGATGATGTCACTAGCGTGTCACAAGACAGGAAAAAAAGCAGGCAGAGAGATAAGGCAGGAGAACATTACACTACTGAGCATACAGCATGGTATGGTATGGCTGGGGGCACATCAGAAGGGATACCGTATCAGGCAGCAGCAGAATACAAGGAGCTACCACCTGCAGATCATGTTTACTGGCTTGAAAGTGACTGTGACTGTGAGAGTTGGTGGGCTAGCATTGGGCACAAAATAGTAGGATTGTGGCAGGGACTGCAGGAATGAATGTTTCGCAGAGAGCAGAAGCTCGCGTTGGGCACAGTTTGTGGCAGAGAGTGCAGGAATAAATAAATAATGTTCTGTTTTGCGGAAAGAGCTATTTTGTTGCAGGGGTCCCGAAAATCGTGCTTTCCACCAAATAATCGTGGCCACAATTTTCCAGTGGCCCTGGCCATCACAGTTGAAACTAACAGATAATGCATAACCATTTCTCCTGAGAAGTAATATATAAAGCACCATCTTGAATATCACTGTAGTTGCCAGAGATACACCAGACACCGTGTGTTGCCAGTTGATTTTGTAGTTGTACCTCTGAGTCACTAAGCAGTGTTTCTGTGTGATGTGTAACAGACATGTAAAAGAAAAAGAGCCCTTTATTTATTATTTATTTATTGACTGTTGTTAACTGGTTAGGCCCACTGAGACTAGAAGTCCCTTTTCAGGGGCAATCGGGGCTGGGGGTATACAGATGATAACCAACTGAAATTGAAACAGATTAAGCTGCTGGTGGTATTTTTAGTGAATGGGGGAAATTTGGCCAGGACAGTGGGGAAATTTCCATACTCTTGACAGGGGGCACTGTTGAGCCCCATTAAGGGAAGATGGAGGGTTCCAATGCAGCACAGGAGGATGGAGGAGGTATAGGAGGTACAGGTGATGGTGCAGTAGGCACCAGTGCAGGAAAATTACTGGAGACAGTACACAATTATAAGAATACGCCTACCAATACTGGAGAGGATGAATAGTTTTAACAAATGGAACAGAATTTACAAAAAGAGCTCCACCAAAAAAAACAACAGCTTCAAACTCAAATGTCAAATATAGAAAAAGACTACTCTGAGGCAAAAACAATATTTCAGGCGGAAAAGAAATGAAAATGACTGATGGGGAGTTCTCCAGGAATACCAGACAAAAAACTGAATAAAGTGTTTCACTTTACTGCAACAACGAAGACCCCAGATTCAAACACAGATCCTATCAATGAGGAGATGTCACAGCAACAAGAAGATGGCACAACAACATGGATGCTGGAGTCCAGATTGACGAATGCTGGTTGGAGTCATACCATTGAATGAAACTGGATACCAGACCCTTTAATCAGCATTCCTGGAGCAGAAAAAATTTCTGAAGTGTCAAGGGCAACTCAACCTAATGAAACTATAATTCCTAGAAAGGGAGATGCAGCTGCATTACAAAAAACACTGGACGACCAAATCTCACAGGCTCAAGTATGCCTTCATATTCTCCATTGGACAATACCGGTGACATTTTTTACGAAGTGTAACTGACAATGTACAGTTGGGGAATGAGGAATTGCAGAAAGCACAACATAATAACAGAACTGATATGGAGGGTACAGCCGGTACTGTATTAGTGGAAGGGCAAACAGAGTCTCAACAGATCAAGGCTCCCACTGCAGCTACATATGCCAGTCTTTTTGATAAGCCTGTAGAACTGGCAAAAAGATGTAATGCCATCAGATCAAGATATTTTGGGGGTATGAAGAACCCCCTGATAGATAACTTTATGGGGAGAAAAATCTAATAAAACAATCCTTGGATTTTTTGCCAGCCAATGTTTACGGTCTCATTCATGCCCCACGGGAAAGCACTTTTGACATTAGTTTTAGAACCACTTCTATTTTGGATAGATTTTGGATTAAATATACGGCCCAGAAAACAAATCCACTTTGGACCCCTTTTCAAGTAATTACCCTGACAAAACAGACTTTTAAAATAATAACGGTGCAATTTTGGAATGAAGTGGTAAATATTTCTGACATTTTGTACTGGCTGGTAAAAGATGTTCCTTACAAGGTACCCCAGAATCTATAATTTATGGAGAGAGAGTCGAATGTGAGCTGGAAGATAAAAGTCGAACTAAAGCAAAGCGATACATGAATTCAACATCTACCTAATTGTTTTTACCTGGGGAGAGACAAAGAATTTATCTTTTATCAAGGCTAACCAAGGTCCCATTATAAATATGGCTCGCCTAGGCATATTAGCAATAATTGTGAAATTTTAAAATGCACACAGTGTGGTGAAATAGGCTACTCATGTTTCCATAGTACAAAAAATCAAAAATGTAACTTGTGTGAAGAGGAAGGTCACTCTTTTACAGACTGCCCCTGGGCTCCTCATAATACAGAAAATACTGATTATGGGGAACAAGACTTTTATATTAATAAAGCTACCAGATCTGCTGCTGCATTTCCCTGGCAAGACAACTTGCAATGTGTACCTGTAGTGATAAAACAATCACTACCTACTTTTAACACTTCCACTCAAGCTGATATGAAATTCTAACACAAACAAACCCCACAACAGAACAAATCAGCATAGAAAGAGAACCCACACCTGGCACATCCAGGGATATTGAGAGACCAGAACCTGAACACATGAATATGTCCCACCCCAATTCTAGAGGAAGATGATTTCCAAACAGTAAAAAGGGAAAGAAACAAGCATTTGTCAATGCCGAATGTTTGCTTGCTGGCATTGGCATTGGTAGTGCAGGAGTTAGAGAGCTGCATAATAGGAATGGCAGTGAAGTGTTAAACTGAAGCCAACCCCGCCACCACCCTGCAGAGACTGACAGGCAATGGGGTGTGCCTTTGGGTCATCAGGCATAACAGCCATGCCATTTCACCACACCCTACACTGCAGACACCGAGAAGTGTCACGTTGTGCCTTGGGGTCTTTAGTCCTTATGCTCACCCCATTCCATCACGAAATACAGTGAGATGGGTAGTGTATAGGAGAATTGGGTGAACTTTGGGGCTGAAGAATCCAAGTCACACCTTGATGCCTGTCAGTCTCTACAGGGTGGGGTGTTATGGTCGGAAACACTAACATCTCAGGCATTTGTTGGCATTTTCACTCCAAATTTTCAACATGGGTTTTTTGTGACCCCCCACCTTATGAACAGTGACAATAACAGTTCATTAGCTGAAAGCTGATTTTGCACAGCAACTACGCCATTTGGCACCACAGGTGCGAAAACACATTTTGAAGAGGATGTGAAAAAAGACAGCTGTACTGTTCATGGGGAGGTGGAAAAATGGCAATGTTGAAAATCTGCAGTGAAAATATTAAAAAAACTGGTGAAGTCATGAGCGTGTGTAGAAACTGGGCAATGCACACCCATAATGCAATTGGTTTGGGGATGTTTTACAGCAGATTGTCAACACAGGCATTTTGGAACCTCCGCTCATGAACAGTGTCACTGTGATTTTCTTAATCTGTCCCAAACAGTGATTTCCCACAGTGACCACGCATTTCTGCGCTGGAAGTGCGAAAACACATTTCAGCGTTGGTATGAAAAATGACAGCTGTACTGTTCATAAGGAAGTGTGGAAAAATGCCAGTGGTGAAAATCTGGACTGCAAATATTAGAAATCCACGAACTTACGAGGATGCGTGGAAACTGCGCAATGGTCACTCGGAACACAGTCATTTTATGGACTTTTTTCACCAAATGTTTAACATAGCCATTGTAACACCTCTGCTCATGAACAGTGTCACTGTGATTTTCTTAATCTGTCCCAAACATTGATTTCGCACACCGACTGCACCATTGTGCACTACATGCGCGGAAACACATTTTGGGAGAAATATGAAAAATGACAACTGTACTGCTCATAAGGTGGTGTGGTAAAATGGCAATGTTGAAAGTCTGGAGTGAAAATATTGAAAATTCGCAAACTTACGAGCGTGCATAGGAACAGCACAATGTATGCTCGTAACACAGTCATTTTATGGAGTATCATCACCAAATTTTCAACATAGGCATTTTAGGACCTCTGCTCATGAACAGTGCCACTGTCAGTTTCTTAATCTGTGTGGAACTCTGATTTCCCACACCAACCTGATTTTCCACGCCGGAAGTGCGAAAACACATTTCGTCCAGGGTGTGAAAAATGACAGCTATACTGTTCACAAGGAGGCCTGAAAAAATGCCAATGTTGAAAATCTGGGGTGAAAATATTGGAAGTGCACAAAGTTATATGCGTGCATAGCAACTGCATAACGCACATTCGTAAAACAGTCATTTTGGGATTTCCCACCAAATTTGCAACATAGGCTTTTTGAGAGCCTACCTCATGAATACTGGCACTGTCATTTCATTAATCAGTCCCGAAAGGTGATTCCGCAGTGACTGCAAAATCACCTTTCAGGACCGATTAACACCATGACAGTGACAGAATTCATGAGGAGGGGTCCAAAAACCCCATGTTGAAAATTTGGTGGCAAAATTCCAAAATGCCTGAGATATGCATCAAAGTTGAAAACCCTATTTATTCCATTATACAGCTTACCGGCATTTCCTCAGTTCATGGTCAGCTTTGAAGAGTGCAGACGTGTTCCCGGTCCACCAAGATCATTGCACTGGACTCTGGAGTAGGTATGGGGTGGAGGGGTGTGGGGAGGCAGGGTGCACAGTGGGTGGGTGCAGGTTGTGGGAGGGGGGCCAGGAGACCGCCTGGGACCGCTTCCTTCATTCAGGTACAGGTAAAAAAAAAAGACATCACAGGAAGGTTTTTATTTAGGAGTAATGTGGCACGCTGGGTGGGCCCCAGCATGCCAACTGAGTCTTTTTGGGGGCTGCTATAGCCAATGGAGGATTGGGCACCCCCGTCGGCACACAACAATGGGGGTTGATTATGCCAACTGGGACTAGGCACCCGTCGGAATACAAGAAAAGCGGGGCTGTTATATACTGCAGCTGAGGGGATTGGGGCCCCCATCAGCAAACAAATGTCTGGGGGCACATGCTGCCAGGGATTGGGCACCCCTCGCAGGGAGGGGTTAATGTTGTTTGTGAACAGCGGCAAGCCGCCGCGCCATGTTCACAAACAATATTAGGGGCTGCAGGTCCCACCCTGCAATGACAGGTCACTCCCTCATTGCAGCGAATGGCTGACATTGCAATGAAGGCAGCCCCTGATTGCAGTGGCTATTTTTTCACAAGTTGGTGTAAGGTTCCAAACTAGTGCCACCCGGCTAGTATCCCCCATTATTAGTGGACATCACATACCCAAAATGCCATGTCAGTATTTGCCCAATAGTGCCACACCTCCAGAACCTGCTTCGACACCAAGCTGCCGCAATATGTTTCTTGCGCTGTGCACAAGCAAACATAAAAAAATCACCAGAACTGGGCACAATGTGAACCAATACCAACACAAAATAAATTTGCCACACTACAGTGGGAAGATACAGAGATGGATAACGAATTATTTACAGCTTCCATACACTCTTCCCAAAAAAGATGCTACATTAGATATTGAAGAACAAAGCATCATAGCAAAGAGCAAACCCAAACAAAAGAGACTGGGAAGTAGATCAGGTGTTAAGAGGGTTACTTTAAGCTGCTTAACCTGACTCATGGCCTCTCCTTTTTATGAACTATTAGTGGCATCCCTTAACACAAACAGCATTAAATCTGAGAAAAAGAGACTAACCACTTTTGGTTGTTTTTAAAACTGTCAGGATGATGTTGTTTTTACAGAATATGAGACTTCTCTCAGTACAAGAGATGCAAACAGCTAGTACAGCATGGTTATGGGGGTCAACTTACTGGTCAATTGGGGACGAGACCTGCAGTGGTGTGGGTACTTGTATCAATAATCCATCAGTTCAAATCTCACATGTAGTAGACATATTTCCTGGAAGAGCACTTTTTATAGATATACAATTAAATTCCAGACATTTCAGAGCAATAAATGTATACACTCCCCCAAAACTAAAGCAGGTAGAAATGATTTATTGAAAAATATCCACCCTTAGCCAGCCTGATGGTGCAACAATTAGATTACCACTTGTGGTGTAGGCAACTGGAGTTCAGGAGTGGACCCAGGTCACTGGAGGGCTGGCCGGGAGGAGGATTGAGCACCCAAGGGGCACTCTCCTCCTCTGGGGAAGAGGCTACTGCTCCCACTGCAATACCGCCACCTGGGTGCACACAAGTGGTGGTGCAGTGAGGGAGCACCTAGTGGGAGGGTTGAGCACTTGGTTGGGGCCAGAGAGATGCACGTTGCTGTGTGCACCACCTCCTTGGCCTTCTGTGTTCACTGACATGGGGAGGAACAAAGGAAACTAAGAAAAATGCCCTGCCTCCAAACCTGGCTCCCAGATCCTATGGCAGCAAGCATGGTGTCCTGAGACTGGCAGGAAGGTCTGACATAACTGGAGATTGGGGAAGTTGCCTTCCCATTCCCTGCCTCGGGGACATACTGAGCCAGGATGGGGCTGATGACATCTGGTGCACTCAGGATTGGCTGTGCCATGGGATCCACTGAGAGCCGGTTAAGGTGATGTTGAAAAGGGGGTACCAAAAAGCATTAATAGAAAAAAAAATATCCACCCCCTATTTGTTCACCTCTAAGCATGTCTTGTTTGGAGGAGTCTTTAACTGCAGCCGATTTATATCACATAGAGGCCTGAAAACACAGACATTTTGTTTCTTGTGTTACAACATTTTTGAACCAGTTGCTCAAGCAAACAGGTTTAGTTGATGCCTTTGTATAACCAGACAAACCAACATATCATACCTACTTTAGGTGGGCCACTATCCACAAGGATAGATTACTGGTTTATTGCCCCTACTTTACTTATTAGAAGGGCAAAGGTTTTACCAGCAGCTTCCTCTCATCATGGAATGTGAAGTATAACTCTTGCAAATTTTAAAGAAATAACGACAGAAAAAGGATACTGGACACTCAATTAAAGCATATTTGAGGATCCATGTATAGCACAAAGATTCCAACATGTTATCACAGCTAGAAAGTCTGTTGTTTTTCTGTGATTCCCAAGCAGACTGGTGGGAAGATAGAAAAAAAGATTTTAAGGAATATTTTCAGATAGTGGGTAAACTCAAAAGGACAATAAAAAATCTGAACTATAATGAATTATGTTCACAGTTACACAACTTCATTTCATTACAAAATGAAGGGACACATAACTACTGAGAACAAATCTTGAAAATAAAAACTGAAATGTTGTACTTTCAATATAACAGGATGAAATCTTTAGAAACTGAACAAAAATTCAGAACTCATGGAAACAGTTTCAAACTAATCCTTTTGCTTGTTGTGCAACACGGAGAGCAAAGAAAAGTATTCAATACATTAAATCCAGCTCTGGAACATTAATAATAAAAGAAGGATATACTATCTGAAACTGAAAAGCACATGACACAAATGTTTCATCACTCTGTTTTACCAGAATCCCATATGGAAGACTGGTTACATACATGTTGTCTGAAACTAATTCCAAAACATTCCAAAAACAACTTTATTCAGCCAGTAACAGCCCATAAAATACTTGCAACAATCTCTAAATTAAGAAATGGAACAGTTCCATGTTATAACAGCAAATATTGTGGGGCGACTCGCAAAGCAGTGAGTACATCCTGCTGAAAACCAATTCAGCACATCACAATAAATGCCGAACACCAAGTCAGCACACATATAAAATAATGTTTAATGTGGGCCGAACTGGAGGCCAATTGCACTCCTAAACAGTGATTTTAAAATTTTAACAAAACTTCTGAGTAAAAGATTGGCTTCAGCATTGGATCACATAATTCACCCAACACATATCTGTGCACTACCAGATAGAAATATTGCAAACATCTTAATTTTATTAAGGGAAATTATGGAAAAGGGAAAGAGGAAACAGTGAATGGATGTATAATTAGCCTGTATCAAACTAAAGCATTTGACAGGGTATCACACCAGTACTCATGGAAGTGCATGAGTGCATATGGGACACCAGAACCATTTGTTATATAGGTACAGTTATGTTACAAAAATGCAATGGTGTCTCCTTGCATAAATGGATGGATAGGCAAGGAATTTCCTGTTCAAAAAGGAGTACGACAAGGGTGCTCCTGAGCCCTCTTCTTTATATTTTGACATAAGACCCATTATTACATAACATAAATGTTTCTTAAAACATTATTGGACATTCAGTATCCAGTGATGACACAGAAATTAAAACAGTGGCATACGCTTATGATATTTGATTAATACTAACTGATTTACAATCATGATCAGGTGCAGAAAAAAAATGACAAAAATTTGCATCCTGTACAGGTTCAGCAATAAATGTTAATAGAAGTCAATGTATACCTATAGGATCCACAAACCCAGAAATTACTGAGGTAATAGTAATGCCTGTAATGAAAGGACAATGTAAAATTTTAGGAATTTATTTCAAATCAGGAGACAGGGCCTATTATAATTAAGAAAAGCAATTAACTGCACAAACTCGAGTAACACATTGGAAAAAGTGTCATATGCGCAAGATGAAAAGAATTTATATGGTTAAGACATACCTTCTGACTATGTTTCTTCATCTAAGCTCCATATACTCCCCCAAACAAGTAGAAACATAATTCTATAGTTATTTTTTTCAGTGTATTAGGAGTATCAAATTAAATACAATCAAAAGAGGGCTCACCTACTTGGAGGTAGCAAAAGGTGGACTCAACATGATAAACCCAGTGTTTTTTTTTTTCAGCTATTTATTTATGCCAACTTAAAACCATTATTAACAAATTCCCCATCTATATGGACCCCCTAAGTACAAGATAATTTATTTACTTATTTAGCTTTTGTTAACCAGGTAAGCACACTAGACAGTCAAGTGATTATTTTCAGGTGCGACCTGGGACAGTTACAAGGAACAATCAATAAACAATACAGAGTCAAGGCAACAGCAATAAACAAGGTGCAGTCATATCATATAGGCCTCTAGTCAAGAAACTGGAACATATACACTCCAATACCTAAGCAAAGAAAACTTTTAGGATTGCCATTATACTTTCAATATTGTTTCAGAAAATTAAAATTATGTTTCAAAACATCAAATACTTACAATAACAAGAAAGACATTTTATGAAAGAATCATGTACGAGTATTTCCAAGAAACACCCTCATTTGGAAATAGACCACAAAAAGAAATAGAACAAATAGGTCACATGCTTACTGACCCACAGACACCAGAAAAAATGTGGGACATTCTGTGGTTAAGTATGCATGGGAAACTTAACGTAAAAAATAATCTGTAACATAATGAGACTGGAGAGAGAGATACTGCCCATGGACGTCCTGCCAAAATACTTTAGAAATGATGGAATATCTATATTTTGAATGTCCATGTATTAAAATATTCTGGTCTTTAGTAAATCAGAAGAGGAAGCATTCCCCCTTAAGCAAACTTTCCCCAGAGATATTGGGCTGGATTCACAAAGCTTTCTGAAGGTGCAAAACCTTCCCCATTTCCCCAAAACTGCCATAGCTATGGAAACAAAGAGGAACTTGCACTGAGTGCTAGTCACAAAACCCTCCACAACTGCGGAAAACAACACTAAGGACTGTGAAAAAAAAGTACAGCTGCAGAAGTCCCTGAGGAAAAAAAAAGGTGTGAGATAAGTAAGGCACAGCCCTTGAAAGACTATTCACAACCAATTTTCTTCTGCAGGTGAGAAAAAAATGTCACACACAGTGGAATGAGGTGTAACTCTCCCTCAGCAAGCCATACCTCTCAACCTCCTGCCTCATAAATCAGGGACATAGCTTAAAAAAAATCAGGGACAAAGGATCAAAATTAGGGACACATCTTCAAAATTAGAGATATCCACCCAGAAAGGTGGTAGAATATGGGGCTTGGGGCAAGATGCATTTTCTAAAGAAGAAGAAGTCTGTAACTTTAATGCTTGACATTGTTTTGTGCTCACAGACCCCATTGTTTAACCATAAAAACACAAATTTTAGGAGGGACAGAGTAAAATTTTGAGGCAAATCAGGGACGTCCCTGAAAATCAGGGACACTTGAGAGGTATGCAGCAAGCTGCAGTAGTGCCCCAGCAATTGGAATCAACTAAGGTGGAGGTGAGACACAGGTAATAGCATCCCAGATAGTATAACTGTGGCTGCTGTAACAGCAACGAAAGCACACATTGCCATGATATGGCAACAGGCAACAACCACCAGACACAATGCAGTCCCTGACGGAGCCCCACAGCCAGTAGAGCCTGGACAGCCTGCAGTGAGTACTACCCCTACAGGCAACAGGAACACCCCAGGGAGGGAGGACCAGCAGTAACAGTTGGCCACCATGGTGCCATGGTATTGCTGGTACCGGTGGTGTTGTCCCAGTTGAGGGACTGGTTGCTGGTCTCTTTGTGGGTGCTTTCAGCTTTATTCTATGGCAGCCCTGTTAAAGTCTGCTGTTCCAGCTAATTAAGTTCACCTGCTGCTATGCCTCCTAAGCTATTTCTGGAGTTGCAAATCCACAGTTGCAGATTTTCACCTCGTGTGCAATTTCCGCAGCTACTGAAATTCCACAGCTGCGGGGATTTTACAAAATTCGGCACTTGCTCAAAATTTCTATATGAATATCACTCAACTGCATTTCAGCACTGCTGCAGGCCTTTTTCCTGCAGCTGCGGGATTTTTGGCTTTCTTTGTGAATCCTGCCCATTGTGTTTAGGAATCTTCCCCCCACGATGGAAGAAATATGACAAAATCACAATGCAACTTATATTACTATGTTTAAAATTTTACATATGGCAGATAAGATGTCAATTGACCTTACAACAATATAAATTTATCAGGAACAATTATTCTACTGTATCCAGAATAATATAGAGGAAAGTCACGATAAAGAGAAAAAAGTATACTCCCCCTAATTATATGTAGTCTAGTGGAGGGAAACGCAGTAGCTAAATGTTATAGAAAAGAAATGAATAATGGAGAGGGAAATAGAGATATTAGGAAAAGATAACCACGAATAAAGTATGAGTTATAGAAGGAGTGTTTTTTCCTCTTTTTGTTCCCTTAGATTTGAAACATGATGTATTATATTTTTTGAAAGGTTTAACATAGCCTGTGCACTACCTAGACTGGTAGTAGATCCTAACTGGAAATAAGAATGAAACCAAAAATGTATGGTTAACTTTTAAGTTACTTATTAATTCTTCTTTATTTTTTGATTAGTACATTATGTATTTGCTGTTGTACAAAGCAAAAGTTATTTCTGTGGTTCTCTAATTTACATATTTAATAAAAAATCCCCCTACTCTTTTTATATAACAATATAACATAAATGGTAATATTGGGAGGTATATAAGAAAATAATTAGTTTTAGTCACCACAGTTGAAAAGAATGTTGATATTTTAAAGTTAAATTTGCTTATATTTTTAAATTGTGGATTTTCTTTGATGTTTTCATGAGATATGTATGTCAATATTTAAATTATTCAATAAAAATGTTCCCCTACTCTTTTCAAGAAGTGCCATGGGATCTTTAACAACCACCTGAACAACCAACAGAACAGGGTGACGGAACCTCTGTTTACTGTCTCATCTAAAAGATAGCACCTCAGGAGTGCAGCATTCCCCTCATGTTGCACTATAGTGTCAGTATTGGGATTTTACCTCAAGTATCTGGTGTGGTGCTCGAACCCACAACCGTTTGATCTTCCATTCTCAGAGGTGAGTGTGCAACCTGCTGAGTTACTGACACTGATACTTTGCCAATATTGTTGCTAGCAATCCATTGTTTGCCACAAATTGTGCATGAACCCAAGTTAATTTTCTTTCCTAAAAATGATTCACATTTTTTTCACATATATGGCCAGATACTCAAAAGTGTTCCCAGAACATGTGCAATGGAATGCGCAGCGCAATGCAGATGTGCCATAGTAAATGGATGCCATATTAAAAAGATGCACCATAGACATGCGCAGGCACAAACCACACTGAACATAGCAAAGACGCGCCACTGTGCAACCTGACATTTGCCGGAGCAACCAGGATTGCGCAGGAGCATGACGGAAGGCAGCAACAAGCATGCTGAGCAAGCACTACAGGCAAAGGGGTACACAGGCAGGGCAGCACAAGAGCAGAGTGCCACGCCAGCCCTGGCAGTCCCAAGCCACAAGGGGAGCGTGATCATGGTGCAGAGCACAGGCACACAGCCAAGGGGCTACAGTGACAGCAGGCCACACAACAGAAGCACACAGGCCAACAAACACACCCAGCCACACACCCAGATGAAAGTGAATCCAGCAGGCCCATGGCACTGCACCACCACAACCCTGACAGGCAACACTGCATGGGACAAAGCCACAGGCATGCTGGGAGAGCACCAGGCCCATACAGTGCGCAAGGGTACAAGAGATGCACAGGCACTGGGAAACAGGGTGCCCAAGCCACGCCACCAAGCAGAGACACAGGGCCCAGCTCTGCACTGCATACCAGCACTGGCAAGGGCAATGGTGCAGGTGGAGGGCAGGCCAGCACAGGTGAACAGGGACACAAGGAAGTGGACCACACACAGGCCAGATGCACAGCCACAGCCCAAGGGCCCATGCCACAGAGGTACACAGCAGCCGCTGCACATGGGAGAACACCACAAATGGCACAGCAGTGGAACAGAATGGGCACACCCAAGAGCGGCACAGAACAACGTAGACACAGTGCAGCACTGCACTGGCAAAGGAGACGTGGAAACAGAGGTGTACGAACAGAAAGCTTTACTATAAAATAAAGAACAGTGGTGTGCCAACAGAGCAAAACCATTAACAGCGATAAGGGAATAGGAAGGGGGTGCAAAGTGGCCAACAAGGGGAATGGAAATGGGAGCAAGTACACAGGAACAGACAAAACAGGAAACATCAGGAGGGAAGAGGAAATCCAGGGCACAGTGATGAGAGGGGACAGGGTCAGTGTCGCTGATGCCTTGTGACTCTCAGCTGGTACACATCCTCAATCAGCACCCGGGTAGCTACAAGATGTTGCCTGCAGATGCAGATGAGGACATTTGTCCATGTGATGTGCAGCCACACAAGTCCATGAAGCACATGGAGCCCACCACCCAAGGCCTGCTGTTGTCGTCTAGCCCGAGGCCTGGCATGGCCTACAAGAGGGGAAACAAGACAGGCAATGAATGACAGACCACAAGTAGCCCAAGCCCAACAAAAGTTGTTCATGGAACAGCTGCCGCACCCACAGGTGGACAGAACCAGAACTGGCATGTGCCCAGTAGACAGCAGCAGCTGACACCACAGCACCCCATGG
This sequence comes from Neoceratodus forsteri, assembly GCA_016271365.2. NCBI lineage: Eukaryota > Metazoa > Chordata > Ceratodontiformes > Ceratodontidae > Neoceratodus > Neoceratodus forsteri. Next base: position 1,206,594,087 of record CM057453.1, on the reverse strand, counting down.
GCTGACTGCATGGATGCCTGTGACAGTCCCACCCAACACCTTTGCAGTGGACCACACAGCACTAGTGCAAGGGCCCCCCAGGTAGTACAGTACACCCCCTGCAGCAGTCGCACACCATGGGACATGCACACACACCCCCACCCTACCAGAAATGGCGATGGCCCACTATCACACACAGACCACATGTAAGGTCTACCCCCTACACAACATGGCACAGGCAGTGGGGCCAGGAACCACCCAACACAGTGGCCACGCATGGCGACACTGCCCTTTGCCATACCACACAGCACACCCCACAGCCAGCAATGACCCACACACTATGCCACCTACACTCACCTGCCTGCCAGGCACTGGCAGATCTGCACCACCACCATCACCATAGAGCCTATCCCGGTCTACGGCCAACCTGGTCCTCTCCGGTCCTCCGGTCCTGTGGATGGAACTGAGAAAGAGAGAGAGAGACAATGGACATGAGTGGCATGCCATGAATAGACCCACCCACCACTGACACAGTGCCCAGTGCTGGCACAGCACGGGCATGTGCACAGGCCCATGTGTGGGGCATGGTGCATGGCCCAACATCAATGTGCACAGCACAGACATGCAGTGCAGCAACAGAGGACACAGACCAGCCACCAAAACAGCCCCCCCCGTGCAGCTGCACATGCAGTGCACAGCATAGCACAGCACAGGATGTGGACAATGGAAGCATGCACATTGCTATGGGACACCTACCTAGCTGTGGCACAGACCCCCAGCATGCACTCTCCTGCAGCTGTCGGAGCCTGCCAGGATCCCTTCTGTGGGGGTCACCATATCTGTGCTTACACTGCTCAGCAGTGTGTGGCACTCCAGTCCATCACTCCAGGCCAGTGGCCACCCTCTCCCACACCTGGGACCTAGGCTCATGGAGCTCTGCCACACCAAATAACTGGTTCTCCACTGGCAGGACCAGGGCCACCAGATTCACCACCTTGATATCAGACCAGTTCCCTGACAGGTGCAAACACTATCCTGACACTGACATAACTGCCGACTGCTGCACTGTAGCTGACCACATATACCTGCACAGCCAGCACATGGAACCGTGCAGCACCTGATGTGAAATAGGTTGTCCTGCACCACAGCCGTGCAGCACGGAAATGCATGATTGACTTGCGTAGCCGACACCTATTGCACAGCACTGCACATGCGCAGTGCAGCACTGTTGGGCAAGAGTATGGGGTGAGCACCATGACCCCACGTATGCACTGCACGACCCCGCACAATGGTGTGCACGTGCCTGCGTGCATTGGCAGGCAATGCGTGGTAGGGGATATGGTGCATGCGGCACTGTTGCACAATATGGCCTGACAGCGCAGAACATCTGTGTGCCTGGTGTACGCATATGTCTTCATGCTCAATGGGGGCACATTGCACACCATGCACAGGTACGTGATAGGCCATACATGCCGAATTTCTGCCCATGGTGTGCATGACGGATGCACTGACACGCATCAAGCATGTGCAGGGGATGTGCCAGAGACCCCTCTCCAGCGCATTATGATTGCACAGATCGCAACCCTGCAATATTCAGCTGCAGTATGCAAATAGACTCATGAGCCAATGATTAGTGCAGTCAGGCACATTTGCATCCCATTACAATTGTGCTACTGCTCATTTGCATTAGTTGAGCCATAAAAGCGCCACAATACTGCAATGGGCACTGACAGGTATTGCAGCCATTTTGGTAAAGAGCACCAAATTTTGTGATGTTTGTGGGTCTGTTCTGCAGTGTTCCAGGCTGGACTGCCAGTCCACTAATCATGCCATTGTGTTACCTTCTACAGGTAGCATCATGTTGGAGATGGAGGGAGCTGAGGAGCAGGGGGCCTGCACATAAGCACAGGCCCAACTTCACCAAAGATGAGCAGCAGGCCCTATTCAAGGCCTACCTCGACAGGGAGGAACTGCTCAGTGGGGCCACGGGCACTCCACAGGAACATGCCACAGGGTGGCATGAGATGGCAACATATGTCAACGCCCATGAAAGATATAAGAGGAGTGCACAGGAGTGCAAGAAGAAGATGGGTACCAACAGGCGGCGCATTAAGGAGAAGGTGGCCACCATCAGGGCATCCCACAGCAAAATGGGCCGGGCCCCAGGAGACACCCCTTGTACTCAAGGCAGGGGAGATGGTGGCAACGACCATCAGCTGCACTGCCATTGAGGGCATACTGGGAGGCAGTTTCCAGATGGGTGACTGCCCCTCACAGCACTGTAAGTCATTTGGAGCTGTGTGTCTGTGGCAGAGTGCACCACCTCACAGTGTGCAGGCTTAGCAGCAGCATTTTCATGGGCCCCATGCATGTGTGGCATGCAGCAGCACAGGGCAAACATGTGGCCACTAAGCATGCCATTGTCCACCTGTGTGCAGTGCCATGGCAGCAGGAGCACCGCACCCAGACTGTGCCCCTGGCCCCAGGGTGTGCAGCATCACTGGCCAGATCCATGGAGCTGCATGCCCAGCAGACATGGGGCATGGCATGGCCCACAGTGGAGCAAGCATCCACATGGCACACCACTGGTGGGGTGGGCCTTGAAGGTAAGTGTCTGAGGTATGCCACCCATCCTGTGCTGCGGCATCATGTGCTGCAGCCACTGCACATGGCTGGCACAGCATGTGCTCCATCCATGGCATGTCCACCATACTGTGTCATGCAGCACATGCAAACCCTGTTCCATGATGGCATTGCCTTGGTGCGCATGCCCCCCACACAATGGTTGCAGCTCAGTGTGCACACTGCCATACTCATCAAGTATACCACTGTTGTGTCTTCCAGCACCATCATGCCTCAGGAGTGGGATTCCGGATGCGGTCGATGATGCTGGACCCAATGAGGATGAGCCATCTACGTCCACTGGCATCAGGGCCACTGACCCTCAGTGACATAGCAGTGTGGGGCTGCTGGACATCCTAGGACTCAGAGACAATGACCACCTGTCAGACCTACTGCTCACCAAGGACCTACCCATACTCATACCAGGTACACAGATGAGTGGGACATCTGACACAGAAGATTACCTGACACTGATCCTGGGTGGCACGGGACTGGACACACCTCCCAGGGTAAAGGCCTGCACACTGGTGGCAGTTGCCACCAGCAGCGGTACAGCACCTGCACAGCTGCCCCCTGTCCATGGCCATGGGCTGGTGAGTGGCTCCACCACCACCACTGGCCATGGGGGGAGTGTTTCTGCAGACACAGGAGCCACAGATATGGACCAGCAAGCAGCTGGGCAGCAGAGATGGGCAGCGGTGGCCACCATACAGCATACCACAGGGTCTGGTGATGGGGAACCCCCACAGTCTCCACCATCTGCATGGTTTCCTGGGTGGCATCCCTGGCGGGGGATGCTGCAAGGCATGCCATCACACCCCCAGTGGGTCAGTATCAGTCCCAGGATGCGCATGGCACTGACAGGCTGGATGAGCAGACCAGGCTGCTGCAGGCTTTGTGGACAACCAGGCAATGCTCAGGGCCCAGTTACACACAGTGTGGGTGGAGTTACACCACCAGTCCAAGCGTGCAGACATTGGACATGCACAACTGATTGGTGAGCTCCGGCAGCTGCGAGAGGCCATGACCACAACCCCGGACCACATTGCCGGTGCCATCACAGCCAGATTTGCATCACTGGTGTCCTGTGGGTGTGGCAGGGTGTGTAGGTCTCCCTGTAGTGCAGGATCAACACTGCAGAACCAGCATCTGCTGACCCCAGCATGGCTGTTGCCAGGCTCCGACATGGCCATCCCAGATACTCCCAACAGTAATCTCTTTGGCGGCCTGTTCACGCCAGCGAGGATCCGGTCACGTTCTGATGCCTCTGCCCCATGAGTATATTGAGTACACCTCCAGTGACTGTTGAACAGCTTGTGGCTGTCACACAGCCTGGGCGTGGCTGTCCACATGACCGCAGAGACCATGCATCTGCACGGTAGGCCTGCTGGTTGTGCTGTCCCATCCTGCTGCCCGCTGATGTTGCCTTGTGCATGCTTGTCTGTGCACGCATATGTGCATGTGGTGGTATGTGTGTGTGGTGTGTGGCATGGCCTGCATGTCTGCATGCTGTGCTGCAGGGACTTGTGGTATGGGTGTGATGAGGTCAGCACTGTGCCGACCTTGCCAGTGTGCTGGTGCCTTCAGTCTGATCCAAGCCACATGCAGCTGCATAAGTGTGTGTGTGTGTGTGTGTGTGTGTTTGTGTGTGTGTGTGTGCTGCCTACCACAATGGCTGCCGCATCCGACTGTACCAGTTGCATGGCCCACTGTACCCAGCTGTCTGCCTTGTGATGTTCCATTGCTGCATGTGCATGTCGTGTTGCAGCCAGTCCTGTGTCCAGCCCAGTGTCCGCATGTGTGTGTGTGCACATGTGCACATGCATGTGCAGTGTGCTGTTGGTGTGCAGCTGTGTGTCTTTGCTTTCCCTGTGCCAGCTGTATGTGTGCCAGTGTCCCTGCATGCCTCCCTGTGTGGCCATGTACCTCAGAATGTGTGTGGGTGTCTGTTCCTTGCATGCACTGCTGCCGTGGCTCTTACTCACCTACGGTTACCAAAGTGCTCCTGTGCAATTGTTGCCTGTGCTTCCTGGCCTGTGGCGGCCATTCTGTGGTCCCTCCTCTGCATGGGCAGCTGCACACCCCCATCTGGGCTGTCCTCCCCATCCTCATCACTGCTGTCGCCCTCCTCCACCAGGATGGCTATGCCACGGTCAATGGCCATATTGTGCAGCATGCGGCAGGCCATGAATAGTCCACAGGTTTTCACAGGGCTGTACTGTAGGGCACCACTGGACCTGTCTAGGCAATGGAAACGCATCTTCAGCATGCCAAAGACTCACTCAGTAATGCGGCATGTCACAATGTGGGCCTCATTGTACCTGTCCTCAGCAGGGTTGGATGGGCGCAGGATAGGGATGAGCAGCCAGGGGAACGGGGGTATGTGCTGTCACCTGTGTGGGTAAGATGTACAGGATAGCTCTTTGATATGCTTGTTACCCTCCCCTTCCCTCACCCCTGCCCCCTAGGGCCACCCTGTCGGCTCCTGCTGCATGTAGCCTGGGACTCTACCCCCAGCACAGTCGCCCCATGCCCCATCTCACGCCATACTCACCTACTAGATGACTGGTGAGGATCTCCCCACTCTCAAACCTCTGGCACAGGATGGAGTTGTGCCAGATGAAAGTGTCATGTGCACTCCTAGGGTGGGTGGCACAGACATTGGTAATGCGACCCATGGCATTGCATACCACCTGGCAGTTGACTGATGGGTACCCCTTTCTGTTCATGTCAGCAGTACCCTCTGGGTCAGGTGGTGTGCGTATAGCCACATGGGTGTAGTCTATCACCCCAATCACGCCTGTCATGCCTGCCACCCTGTGGAAATCCTGCATGTTTGCTGTATGCTCTGCCTGTGTGCTTGGTAAACGAATGAACTCTGAAGCATGTGGCAGCAGGGCATTGAGGAACTGTGTGAGGATTCGGGACATAGCCCAGGGGGCTACTCCAGTGGTTGCCCCCATTGGTTTTTGGAAGGTGCCTGTGGTGAGCAGACACATTGCTGCTGTCACCTTGGTCTCCACTGTCATAACGTTGCTCCTTCTGGTGGGTGCCAGTAACTCATCATGGCACAGCTCACAGAGCTGCCTCAGAACTGCCCTGTTCAGCTGGTACCAGCCCACAATCTCTACATTGCCATAATCCTCAAAGGTGAGGTGGGCATGGTACCTTCTGTGTGTGGCATACCAGCGATGGGCACTTCCTTGGCCATGTTGCTGTTCCTACCTCCTCCTCCTCACACCCCTCATTATCCCCTCCATCTTAAATGGCCCAGCATCCATCTCACTCTGATTCTGCAACTTGCGCTTCTGCTGTGTGTGTGTTTGAGCCTTCTTTTATAGGCTCAGTTCTGTGTGGTGCATTTTGTGTGTTGCTTCTGACTTGAGCCATGTCGTTCCACTGAATATGCCATTGTGCAGCTTATTCGTGGGTACACCCCCTTGCACTTGAGCTGCATACATTACTGTTGCACAGCTGTGCATTGCGATTTATGCAGCATGTTCGAGTTTGTTGAATATGGCTCCGGGGTGCATGTCTGTGGTTGTGCATGCACAACTCGGTGGCGCATCGCTCAACTCCTCTGAATATCTCCCCCATATAATATAAATAATTGACAAAAAACTATGTTAATGCACAGTTAGGGTAACTTAACCCCACAGAAGTAGAAAAATGTGGCATTATGGTTTCTCCACTAATGCCCCACCTAAAAGCAGAAAAAGGAAAAAATGGTGTTTGGTTTTCTGACTTAACACTTTCATTCTTGCAGGCAGCACAGATGCGGTGTGCCTTGGGGATGTCAATCCTAATGCTCACCCTATTCTCATATACTGTACCCATCTCAGCTTATTTAGTTATGCAATGGGGCGTGCATTAACATTAACACTCCAAGGCACACTGCACACCTGTTGCTGCCTGCAGGGTGAGGGGGTGTTAGGGTCAGAAACCAAAACACAATTTTTTTCCCTTTTGCTGCTTTAGGGGTTGGGGGGGCATTAGGGTGAGAAACCATAATGCTACATTCCCTACTTTGGTGGCGTGAAGTTACCTTAACTGTGCATTAATAATTTTTTTTGCAAATTGTTTCCTTACTTTTTTAGATAGTGTCATCAAATTTTCATTTGTCTGTTAAAGAGCAGGGCCCAGAGGGCCTTGCTCTGCCATCTTTCCATAGATGCATACTTGTATGTTGTCATGAAAGTGCAGGGCTACCACGTTATTCCACACCACACCACATGGTGAAAACACCTTTCGGCAAGGATTTGAAAAGTGACAGCTGTCACATTCATGAGGTAGTGTTAAAAAATGTCTATCTTGAAAATCTGCATTCAAAATATTTACAATTAGCAAAGTTATGAGCAATCGTAGTAAAATTTCAATGCATGCACATAACTTTGCCACTTGTACATATTTTAACCCCAAGTTTTCAACATAGTCTTCTTATGACCCCACCTCATAAACAAGAGTGGTAACATTTTAAAATCCCCCCAGAAAGGTGATTTCACCACATGACCACGAAATTGCCTTTCAGGCCAGATCTGCAAAATGACCCTGACATTCTTCATCAGATGGTTTCCCCAAAAGCCATGTTGAAAATTTGGTGCCAAAATATGCAAAAATGCCCAAGTTATACATCAAAGTTAAAAACCCAATTGAAATACATTGAGCCTCATTTACCTTACTTTCTCGTATTGCAGTCAAGGGTTCTAGCAGCAATATATGTCTTTCATCAGAGAGTTATGTTTACTGTAGAAGGCGTGTCAGTATAGCTCTTGATAACCCATACATTAACCCACCATGTACTTCAGTCATTCCTTCTAAAGTACTATCTCATATTTTACACTGTATATAAATACTGATGAGAGGAAGTTAAGTACTTTTACTACTGCATTCAGTCTTAGATTTGAGTTCCTGAAGAGAGTTGTCACACTCTGCCCTTAAATGATTAATGCTGGTTTCTGCTGTAACATATTTGCTCTTTATCCTCTTTTACTCTTGAGACTGACTGCTTCTTCCTACACAGCGTTTTTTCCGTGGGAATCCCCAGTCACTTGGAAGAGTGAGTAACACAATGAACCTACTGGAATCTGATGATCACAGGAAGGTTCATGACAAACCTGCTCTTTTATCCCCTCTATGTCTGCACTTTACTCTCACATTTTCTCCTTGTCAGTATGGATCCCCAGTCATGTGAATGAATTAGCAGTATAAGAAATGAAACTGGCTGGTTGATCACAGGACAATGTACAGTGTATCAGACCTTTCACCTCCCTTGCTTTCAAATTTGTTTTAAGATTTCCTTATATTTAATTCTGGCAGGCTTAGTTGTCACGCCTTACTACCATGAGCCTTTAGCCAGTTTGTCTGCCTCAGCATCACGTGATAACGATAGTAAAATATCCAAACACACAGCCACTGTAGCGGCAAAGGTCAGCACTCCTAATTAACCTGGCTTACCACAGTTTGTGTAGACACACAAATATATTTATTTACCAAAAGCAGCTACACTAACCAGATTCTCAAGCTCAGAAAACAAGCATCCTTCAATCCATTTTTTGGTACAATCCATATTGTAGTATTACAAACTTAAACTCACACCCACCAACCTTTGCAATGATGTGATATGGGCGATGGTGTATGCTTGGGAATGGGATATCAACTCTCAGTGGGTGTAAGTTTGTTAAAATTTTGAAATACCACAATATACACCACACCAGCATATGGATTTAAGGATGCTTACTCCTGAGCTAAGAATCTGCTTATTGCTGCTGCTTTTGATAAATAAATGTATCTGTGAGTCTGCCACAAACAGTGGTAAGCCAGCTTAATAAGGAATGCTGGCTTCACTGCTATGGCGGTTGTGTGTTCAGTTATTTATTAACTTTGTTAGTAAAGGTTGCACAGTAAACTGTAATTTATCAACATTTTTGCTACCTCCACCCCCATGAAAAACATACCCTGCAGCTTTTTTATTTAAAATTCAATTTGGTAAAATGCCTACAGCTTCCTGGTACACACATCAGCCACACAGCATCGAGATTTACTGAAGGCTTGTGTAAGGAAGGGAAGGGACATATACCTGCCTATGAGCTGGCAAGTGTCCTGCCTGGTGTGTGTACTGGGGAGCAGTATGCATTTTAATTAGAAATAAAATGTTGAAATCTTTAATAAACAGAACTGTTTTCAGCAAGGGTTTTCACACAGCATGAACACCAACTTCAATCGTCACTACTAAGTGCACTCTCTAACTTGAACCACGATCTTCGAACGGGTAAGTACTGCTCTCAAAGTCTGTACGCAACATCAAAGAAGGTTACACATACAGATTCAGTTTACAGATGAGAGAAAAGAAGTAGCTTTTGTGATAAAATAGTGAATGACTTACGACACAGAATAACTACACGGTAGAGTCTTCTTCAGTCTTGAAAGCAGGAAACAGGGTCTCTGCTGTCACAGTGTATGAATGCCATCATTGTATGTCAATGTGCTGCATGCATCTCTGGCAGCTTGTCTGCAAGTGTGAAAACAAGATGGAGAGAGAAATAACAATGAGAGTCATATTACAGAGAATGATTTTGTGTATATTTGATTACAATAAAATGCAGACAGCTGGACAAAAGGTGTTAAGAGTGCTTATTAGTATATACACTGCAAGACAAGCAAAACATAACCTTTGCACATGATCTTTAACAGATCAATGCCCCTGTTAGGCTCTGCTGCCATCTTAGAAAACCACTGAATATAGATACATTAAATATTCAGGGGGACATATGCGGTCACCCAGTTGATATACATTTATTATTAAGTTCAATTTTCATTCATTCATTCAATCTCTCAAAATTCAAGCATTTTATCTACCAGGCATGTTTGGGCTTTTTTTTTTGTCTGATCAAAGTGTACCTTAACTTTTTTTTTTATCATTCTATATGGGTTTTTTTTTTGGTCACACTTTGACGTTATCCCACAAAACGTTACAATTCTGTCAAATATTTTTTTTAACCAACGCATCCAAAGGCACAACCTTGGCATAGACCCCATCGTTCCTGAAAAAATCATGGAAAAAGTCCATACTGTCTAGGCTGTAGATGAGAGCAAAAATTCCTATGTTACGTATAGGGGAAAAAAGTGGATTGTTTTCACTTTTTTGACCCTCCGTATCTCAAAAACTGTATGAGATGCTGTCACAAAACTTTCCACATCTTGAGACTCTGACAGTCTGACTATGCATGAGAAATTTTGTGATAATTTTTCAAATGAGGGCAAAGTTATTAAGGTGCATAAAATTGGATTTAACATTAAACAGCCTGCTCAACTCTTACTATAGTGGTGCTACTGCACCACTATAATCTGTAACTCCATTAATGTCTGAAAATAACTTTCAAATTATACTAAGAATTGGGTATTGTGCCATCACCATCAATAAAGTTTAGAATTCTTAGAATATCTTTCAGTGCTTCACAGCAAAGCTGATGCTTTGTTTTCAGAGCAATCAGGAGAAGGTAGTACTGTTCCACTGCAGAAATTCACTTTGAAGATTCTTCTTCATCTGGAGTCTACAAACTGACAAAAATGTAAAGTCAATACCTGACCTTATAATAGTTGGCAATCCATTATAATGCGTGGATTAACTATTACTGCCTACGCCAGTCAGACCTCTTTGTTCTTAATCTGGCCCCGTGACACACTAAGTAGTATTTTGAGAGCTAACTATATGATTTAGACAAATTCAAATTAGTTTGCTGCAATATTGTTTATGCATATTCCCTTTGCAATGGCATATTAGAGATGCTGTACTTCCCACCTTATATCTCCTTGCTCAGGTTGCGCCAGGAAACAAGCTACAACTCAATGTTCATTTCCCAGTCAAACAATTGATAAATTATTTGGTAAATGTCTGGAATACCTTAACATATACAGACATCCCTAATAGCTATCCAAATTTATACACAACTTAGTAGGAATAAATGGTAGCAGCTCATCTCTTTCTTTATCTCTGTCTCCTTTGAAATGAATGTTAATTTGCATATGAAATTCCATAGTATCTCCTCCAGCATCCACTGAATTCATTTGCTGGGCCTGATATTCAAAGGTTTGCATGGGTGCTAACGGGTCTTTGCCTGTGCAAACTGGGGTTTGAGCTGGAGCCCCATATTCAAAAGGAGCTTTTGCACAGGTAAAGATGGTTAGCACCCATGCAAAACATATTGTATGTGTGTGGTCAAGGAGACGGACAAAGCCATGAATATGTGTGCAACCCCATATTCAACAGTTTTGTGCTGCACAAAAGGATTTAGCGTGGTCTTTTGCAAAGAGCAAATACTGCCAAGCAGGACCCCAACTTACACTAGGCAACTCTAGTGGCTGCCGGAGGTAATGCAAACACCTAGCCGGTTGGCCATGGGGGAGCACACCCATTCCCTGTGGGCCCTGGCCCCACCTCCCGCTGACAGCTTGCCCGTCCCGTACAGTAAATGGATTCCTGGTACTATTTGCACCCTCCCTTCCTATGTTTCCAGCACTGGCATCATGTACTGTTTCCCTGATGCTAGTGGCAATCCCTCTCCCTCTGATCCCAACTCTGGCATCATATATAGTTTTCTAGATGGTAGCGGTGCCCTTCCTCCATTGCCAGCTCTGATGTAACAACCTCTTCCTGGCATCCAGTGTTTCCTCCATGGCACTGGGCACACCCCTACTCACCATATCCACAGTGGTGGTACTGCAGGTGCATACGGTGACCAGTATACCCTCTTCACATCTCCTCGGCTGGCCACTGTATGTACAAACAGAGAATGCACCTCTTTTTTATAGGACAGGGTGATGCGCCCTGTCCTATAAATAAGAGGCACACTCCCTGATTGTACATATGGCAGGTGGCTGAGGAGGTGCAAGGAGGGCTGTTTCAGTCACTATATGGACATGTGGCACCAGCACTGTCTATACAGTGAGTGGGAAGGGTGCCTGGTGCTGCGGGGGGGACCACTGGAAGCCAGGGAGGGGTTGTTGTTGTTATATGTGGCTGGTGATCTGGGGAGAACACCACTACCACCAAGGAACCTATACATGATGCCAGGACTAGGATCAGAGGGAGGGCACCACTAGCACCAGGGAAACTATACATGTTGCCAATATTAGGATTATATGGAGGGGTGTTACATACAGTTACCAAAGTAGATGGCGACTATGATGAGCTGATCATCATTAGTTGGGAGAATGATTGCACATTGCACGTTCAGAGAATTTTTAAGTGTTTTAAAGTTTATATTTACGTGGCAGTCTGTTTGTTAGGTTCTGATATAATTAGGTGAGGTAACGATATTGAGGGAATCAAAGTGAGGTAGCTTTAGGAGACAGTTTTTTTTAATTTTTAAGATAGGGGCTGTCCCAGTGCACTATATTCAATTAAAAATTAATCTGTTTGCTTACAGTACTTGCCTTTGCGATGTCTCAGCAACCGACATCTGTGTGGACTGTTCGGAAGAACTGTAATAGGAGCTTTGTGTGGGCCTGGAGTGGGTTGGATCCTCGGAAGCTTTGACATGAAGTAATGGAACAGCTCCTCAGATGATCCTCAACAAACCTAGCTGTTCCTGTTGACCAGTGATTGAGCCGACTGGAGAACTGATTGTGTTGTGGTAATTCTGCCTGGATTCATTCTGCTGGGGTTTTTTAACACCCGGTGAGAAATCTGCCTGTTAAGTGGAACGGACCCCCTAGAAGTTCTGGCATGAGGGTATCGGAATGGCTCCTTGTGAGAATTCTGCTGTTTTCTTTCCTATAGGCTGGTAGTTGGTACATCAATCAAATTAATCACAGTGCAGTTTTATCTGGGATTTGTGGAATCCTGAGGGGCAAGTGTGGTTTCTGGTCAGACGGGGTGAACCACCAGTGAAGATTGGTGTGGACTGCAGATGCCATTAATGGCGGTAGTCTGGAGGTACTTGGCCTCAGTTCATTTGTGTTAACTAACTACAGGAACTGAAATTTGAACAGAGACCTGCCTTTTTGGTCATGTGCCCCAGCCTATGAGACAGTCCCGAACATTTTCCGGTGCTTAGACTCGAGTTGCTTAGGTATTGTATAGTCACCTTTGGCAGTGAGAGGGCCAAAGAGGGGTCTGAAAAACTTTGTCTTCACTACTTCCTGGAGGCTGTAAGTGAGCTGTTTTAGAGTTCAGGACTTAAAACAGATAATTGATTTTGCCAGAGTTGACTGAAGGAAGTGAGAGATTTTAGTCTTCTATGAGCTGACAATTTTTGGTAAAAATCACTTGTATTATATCTCTTGTAAGTTATTTATGCAAAGAGCAGTTACTGGTTTATGACTGGTGCACCACAAACTGCCCTTTATTAAACTACCTGAAATATTTTAATTGTTGGATTAAAGGAGGGAGGGGGTTAAAATTGTGTGTTGCAGTGAACAGTGCATGTGTTAGTGTGTGCTTGTGTTGGTGTGTGTGTGTGTGTACTGTGAGTGTAGAAGTGAATAGTATGGAATTTATACTTACAAATTTAAATTGATTTAAGTTTTGTTTGAATTTGTTTTATTAGGCAGTAGATAGTCAGGATGTGTCATTTTTATGGGCTCCCAAGGTGCTGCTATTCCACATCCCAGCTGAGTGACCTCCAATCTTTTGAATCACCTTCTCTACCGGCAGAGGTTTATATTTGGTGCAGGGCCTTGAGGATTGCATGTGATTGAAGATCAAAGGAGAGAAGTGCACAAGGTCAGGGTTCAATGCAGGGGGATGTGGGAAGGGTAACCGAGGGGGTAGCGATCCAGGGCAAAGAGGTCAAGGAGGCCCCTGGGGCGAAATGGGGAGAGGAGAGGGGGTCCTCCCTGCCTTGTTCCCATACCCAAGGGCTTCAGCACAGTGAGTGGGCAGGTGGTCTATGGTCCAGCATTTCCCCTTTCATCTGACCTGGGTTGTGCTTTGCAATGCCTGGTTGATGGGGAACAAGACAGCTATAATGGTGGACTTGATTTCCTTGGTAGACCTGGCTTGCATCATGGAGACCTGACTGGATGAGAATATTGGTCTCATATGGGAGGCAACAATTCCAGCTGGGTACTTTGTGATACATAGCCCAAGGAAGGATTGGGGGAGTGGCCATTTGTTTTAAATCTAGCATGGGTCTTGCGGTGCTCCTATGGGTCCTACCAGGTACTTTAAGTGTGTTGACATGCATGGGTGTCCTGGCGCTGGCTGCAAGATCCTCCTTAATTACCGCGCACCAGACAGGGAGAGGGAATTCCTGCAGGAGGTCAAGGACTTCATTGCCAGCCTAGTGTTGGAGTCACCCTGATGGTTTATTCTGGGGGGCTTCAATGTCTGGGTTGATGACAAACTCTCATTGTTTGGACGCGACCTCCTCCAAGGTATGGAAGCATTGGGCCTGTCACAGGTCATTATCTCAGTTACCCACCTACACTAGCACACATTGGACCTTGTGTTCACACTGGGGCTTGAGATCCTAGATCTCAGGATTGATCCAGTGGTCTGGGCAGATCATAGCACTGTGAGGTTCATGTTTGGTCCCCCCCCCCCCAAGAGTCCCTCCTCTGTGGAGATGGTGCGGTACTGCCCTTTATGGAGATTGTCCCCAATGCTACTACAATCAGTACTGAACATGTCAAGTGTGGAAACTGCATGCACAATGGGTGTGGAGGGATGGTGGCAGCCTATAATAAGGCTGTCACCACCACCTTCGATACTATTGTGCCTGTCCGTGTATGGCTCTTATCTACTCGGCGGAGACCCTCTTGGTTTGATGGGGATTTCAAGGAGTTAAAGATTAAGGGCCAGATGCTGGAGCATCACCAGAGGAGATCTGAGCTGATACAGGACAATTTGGCCTTGAGGTCACATTATAGTGACTATCTAGTAGCACTCTTCCAAAAGAAGGCAGCTTTTTTTCTCCAGGGAGATTGCTGCAACAAAGAACAGACTGGCTCAGCTCTTCTACATGGTAGACAGGTTGTTTCACCTGGCCTGTCTCTGTCCAGGAGAAGCTATATCAAACACTAGTGTAATGAGTTTGCTTTGTTCTTTGCTGGCAGTATCCTCTATCAACTACGATATCTCCTCCAGGGTCACTCAACTGGCTTGCGGGGTTGAGCCTGTGGCAGGGGAATGCACCCCTTTTGGGTGGCATGAGTTTGACCCAGTTAAAGTGGATGAGGTGAGTGAGATAACCTCAAAGCTATGACCTACCTATTGTGATCTTGATTCAGACCCAACCCAACTTTTGGTCAGACATGTTGACCTGATTGGACCTGTAGTTGCAGAGATCATCTGGTGTTCCCTGAGGAGAGGGGTATTCCCAGTGGCCTTAAAGAGGCCCTGGTGAGACCATTTTTGAAGAAGCCCTCATTGGACCCAGACTGGCTCACTAACTACAGGCCAGTCTCAAACCTCCCATTTTTAGGGAAGGTTTTGGAAAAGGTAGTGGCCATTCAGCTTGAGATTCTTGTCCCTTCCTTTGCCATTTTTGAGCCATTCCAGTCTGGCTTTAAACCTGAGCATAGCACAGAGACCACCATGGTAAGGATGTCTAATGATCTCCTTAAAGCGAGAGATAGAGTGAGAATGATCTATTCTTGTTCTCCTTGATCTCTCTGCAGCACTTGGGCCCCACTCACAAGAGTCCCTCCTCTGTGGAGATGGTCCAGTACTACCCCTTATGGAGATTGTCCCCAATGCTACTACAATCAGTACTGGACATATCAAGTGTGGAAACTGCATGCACAATGGGTGTGGAGGGGGTGGTGGCAGCCTATAATAAGGTGGAGTATTGCCTTCAAGGTTGGGTTGTTGACCTATAGAGCCCTACACAGTCGGGGACCTGACTACCTGCAAGATCTATTACAAAAAGGAAAAACTTGAAGACAATTAACCGAGGTGCTAGGGGCTTCTTGCACTCAGTCTGTGATATTGTATGCCACTGATTTTCAGAATTAAATGTATTTTGCTTAAATTTGGGCAGTTTTGCTTTTTGAAAGAGCGCTGTTTACTTTGTGGATCTCTACCTGCAAGAACTCCTGGTTCCTCACTGTCTGGCTTGTGCCCTTCATTCCACCACGGGTGGCCTCCTGACAGTTCCCAGGACAAGGTTCAATGTTGGGTAAGTTACTTTTTCTATTACTTTCCATTTCTTTTAGAAACTTGATCCAGGAAGTTCTGTGCAGTCACTAGCAAGGATGGAGAAGTACTAGAAAAAGTAATACACCTAACAGTTACAGTTGCTTATTTCTTTTTATACAAAATCAATACAAAAATAATAAAAAACTATAACAGATGACATATATTTGAAAGTAATAGGTTAGTTACTTTCACATAGATGTAATCAGTTACAGTTACAGATTACTTTTGTATTAAAAGACATAAGTAATTGTAACTGTAAGGTGTATTACTTTTTCCAGTTCTTCTCCATCCTTGCTAGTGACTGCACAGAACTTTTTGGAACAAATTTCCAAAAATTATAGAAAGTAATAGGAAAAGGAACTTACCCAACACTGACAAGGTTGCACATGTCTCGAGAAAGGGCTTTCTCCATAGCTGCACCTGTCCTGTGGAATTTATTACCAGTCCATCTTATAGGGGCTCCCTTGGTGTAAACCTTTAAGAGGGGGCTCAAGACACTCCTGTTTGAATAAACATTTAGTTTGATATAATTTGAGACTTTAAAGATCTGCTGACACATCAAAGAAGGCTTAAAAAAATATAATATTTAGGTACAATTCAGTTTGCATTCCATATATAGTTTATAGATTTCTCCTCCCCATTATTTGCTAATAAGGAAATTTACATGACTACATGATCTTCGTCCCTTAGAGTTCATGTGCCTCTATAGCTTACTCCCTACCTGAAGTCATAATCCTCTGTTGTAACATTACAGTCTGTTGCCATGGGAGTAACTGGCATGTCACAAGCAGTGCATTATAACCTCAGGTAGACAGAAAGCAACAAGAATAGATAAACACTTCAGGAGCAAAGATCCTGTTTTCATGCAGATTAAGTCAGCAATTAATAAGAATGTGAAATACCAACTGAACTGTGTCTCAGTATTATGTTTTGTTAAAGTTCTCCTGAAGGCATCAGCTGCTCTTTAAGGCTATTCACTAATTTCAGAAATGTTAGAATTTATAGTTGATATGTTTACGCTCTGAAATGTTTTAGGATTGATTTTATATGTTTTGATATATTATATATGTTAAATGTATGGATGTTGTACAGCGCTCCAAGACCCCGGGACGGGGCTGTATATAAATAAAGTTTTGATTGATTAATTGATTGATTGATTGATTGATAGCACCAGTGATCTGTTTTTTTAATGAACAGGCTGGTGATCAGTGGGGGGGGGGGTACCACTAGCACCAGGGATCTGTATACATCTCTGGGACTGGGACGTGGAGGGCTGATGTGCAGTAACCTGCTTCGCTACCTATGCAATTGAGCCCATAATGGGCATTCAAATGGCCCCTTAGCTGCTTGAATGCCCAATGGGCTCATTTGCATGGGTCCCTTCCAAAACTGGAAATAGTGCTTGGGTGCTATCTATTCTGGCGGCGTACTTTGGAAGCCCTATCGGGATAGTGCTAAGTGGCTTAGCACTGGGCTGACATGGCCCTGTTTTCAGTTGAATAGTGCTGGTGCGCTATTCCACTGAATATAACATTTTCAGGCACTCAGGCAAGCGTAAGGTGCACTGCAAATTTTTGGGCTGCACTTTTTGCATATTTGGATATCGAGCCTGCTGTGTTTTAAAAGATTCTTCTGATCCATGTCCAGCATCACATTCATGATTCACTCACCCTGATGTGGGTGAGCCATCTCCTCCTCTATCACTGATCATTTCCTTGCACACATTTTGTCTTTTATGACATTTGTCATCTTCTTCATCATTGTCTTCCTAAACATTTATAAGATGTCTTATGAAGCATTCCATTGTTTTGTCTTTTTACAAAACCTTTTACACTGTGTGTTACCTCGGGTATCATGTTCTTCTCTTTCATCATGGTCCCCTTCACTATCAGAGTTCTTTTCTTTATGGTGATCAATGTCTCATTTTTCATGGTTTCATATGCAATTCAAATTTTCTGTTGCATTACATTCTTTGTATTGGTCACCATCCTCTTCATAGTGCATGGCCTATTTTGTAACTATTTCCTCTCATTGTTTTCCATTGATTCATTCAAAACAATTGTCTGTTATGTTCATCTTCTTTTTTGCCACTATCCTCTGCATGGCTGTAGCTTGGTCTTATATGAGTTTCTTCATCTTTTTCACCATTCTCATTATTAATATTCTCATTTGTATATTGTTTCTGTCTTATTTTTTTCATTGTCACCTTCGTAATTTGACAACTGTATTGTATGACATCCTGCTCCATTCATATCACTGTCCACTTCATAGTCTGTTCTGTTTAGTATCAGACTTTCTGCTGCTTCTTTGCTACCAACAGATTTTCAATTCATATTCTCTCTTCTGTGCTTTCCATGTCCTTCATCACTGTCATCTTCACAGTCATGAATGTCCTATATGACCCTCCTCTACTTTGTCACTATCTTCCCAGTTCATACTGTTATTCTTATCTTGTTCATTTCTATTTGTACCACTGCACTATTCACATTCTGAATTACAGTTAATGAAGAAGAAAAGAAAATTCACATTATCACATCCCCAGTCACAATTCATGCTGTCCCCAGAACAACCTTATATTGTTTTTTAACATTTCCCTCTTTAGTACGTGAGTTTTTTGTTTATTCTTTTTCAAAATTCTTCTCACAATGAATTGTGTTACTCAGTTGTGCCTTCAAACAAATAAATGTTTGTTACAAATCATTAACTGTTTAAAACCACCCATTGTCAAAACAAATTATTACTAACTTTTTAACTTATACTTTATTGATTTTGGCATTTTATATATACTTAAAAAAATAAATGGGGGGTAATGATTCCAACATTAAGACAAGTACAGTGGTCCACCTTTTATCCGCCAACCTCCATATATCCTAAATGCTGGCGATTAAAATTGGGAGTGGGATAATAAAGGGTAGTGGTTGAAGAGGAAAATAAATTGCTAAAAAATAGGACATGAGCTCACACTGGCAACAAGTGAGGGTGATGGATAAAGGGGGTGGATAAATGAGGGACCACTGTACATTGTTAAGTCTTAGACTCTTATTTTCTAGTATATAAAGTGAGTCTAGACCAAATTAAGCTGGACAGAGTAAAATACTATATCAATTCATAAACATATATACTATATTGATTGTTTACTGCTAACTTTAAGAATATTACCTTCTATATACTAGACTTAATGGTTTAAAACAAATAGATAATCAAACCACTACCTCCAATTAGGGGATATACACAGCTATATTACCAATCAAAGATCTTGCTATATATATCATTCTCTAAGACTCCTCACTTGCCCACTAAAAAATTACCAAAACTACTCTTTTTAATTTAAATCAATTGAATATACCACTAAATAGAGAATAATGGATAGGCAAGTGTGTTGTGGAATTTTTTTTACACACCTTGACCCATAAACCTTGAGAGTGAAACTCAAGAGGTTTATGAGGCCATTCACACACTGAGGGGGTGTAAAAAAATTCCTTAACTCACTCCTGCTTATCTATTTTATAATTGCTGGTGCAGGGATTTTTTTTAATTTTGTCAGCACATAGAAGGATTTAGAAAGCAGCTGTAAGACAGAAACACGGGCAGGCATGCGCACACACACTCACATATACAAGCTGTGTCTCTGTCTATGCATTTTCAGACATTTTTTTATTTCTTTTTTTTCCCCCTGGCACTGCTGAAGCATCCCAGGAACCGCAGTGAGAGAAAGTTAGTCACTGCGGTTCATTGCCAGTTAGGGTTGCTAGCTCCAGAAATAGTGACCAAAGGAAGAAAAGAGCAGGATCAACCAAATGCTGTATCTAGTGTGAATGCACACAAATTAGACAAATAGTTAAAAAAAATAATAAAGTTACTTGTCTGAGAGGGCGAGTGTGAAGATAAGGTAGAATTCTCGGTAATGAAGCCACCATTTTGTTGTAGGTATTTGGCCCACCCACACACAGAGTTTGAGCCAATGAAGTGGTACCATTTAATAGAGTTACAAGCGAGGACGGTGCTGGTGAAAAAAAGTTTGCAGAACTCTGTTATAACTCATTTTCAGGTTATTACGGCATTTAACAGTGTCTATAATTGTGGCCAGCCCAGTGGCACTGAGGGTTGAGGTGCTGGATGCCACACCTTGTGCCACGTTGGCAACCTGGGTTCAGGAATGAGCTCGGATCATCGGAGGTTGGCAGGGAAGGGAGGATATTGAGCATCCAGAGGACTGTTCTCTCCTCACAGGGAGGTCTAGGGGATGCATCACACAGGGGCAACCTCTGGTGGAGACCAGGGGAATGCCAAGTCTGTGTTGCTATGCATTGCAAGGGTGCGGTGCTGTGGTGGACATTGGCAATAGTGCCATTGATGTTATTGCATGACTGAGCATCGGGGGAAACTGGAGGAAAAATGGAAATACCCTGCCCTCGGGGATAGGCGATGGCACCACCTACCATCAGTCACACTCCACAGGCCGGACTACCTCCTGTCCTGGGCTGAGCCCAGCCCGAATTATAGATAGAGCACCCTGGGCAGATAGGGCAGCCCTTCTTCAGGGCTCAGAGCCGAGGGGATAGCCGGGATGGTGCCAAGACTCAGGGGGAGTTTCGGGCTAGGACGTAGAGTTGGGGGTATGGTGGATGCCTGAGAGTTCCCCGTAGTGGCAGTGAAGAAACAGAGTGTAAAAAAAAAACTTTCTATAATTGGGTTGATAAATAGGGTCACCAGTAATTATTAGGAGATTAAGAAACATAAAGTCTATTATTTGTTCATTTGTTATACACAGATAGTCACATGTTCATCATTTCCTCTTCTGATGGTGTAGGAGACTATGCTTCTCCTTCTTTCTCAGTTTCTTCATCATACTGAACTCTGATAAATTCTGAAATCTAATCTACATCAAAGAACATGCGTTGTACTCCTTTATATTTAATTTTGAGTTTAGCCAGAGCTAACAGCTGGAACTCTACTTCCCTCTTAAGCAGTTCTTGTCTAAATGACAAAAAATGTCATTTGTGTCATTGCATTGCATATGAGTAATCAAGGTGAATTGAAAATGTGTTCAGTTCTTATATCAACAGTGGTTTTAGCCTGTATAACTAAGTAATGAATTTCCTGCATCAAAGGCAAAAGACACCATAATGTTGAATGTCTTTTTTAACATTCCATCATTATCTGATGAGCCATGTTGAGCAAATTGCATAGTAATTTTATTTACTGAGGTTTTGGCTGTGTATTTAGGAAATATTCTATAGGCACAGATTATATAGGGCAAGTTGCCCTCTGGTTGCTCAAAGCATTAATCAAAATTTCTTTAACCAAATATCTAGCTGTTTGGAATTCTTTATCCAGTGACACAGGCAAACACGAAAGTCTCACATTTTTATATTTTTTGCAGCTTTTCCAGTAATTCTGTTTTTCTGGACATTGCAAAATTATGTCTTATCAAGCTTGAGGTAATGGCTTCCATGGTCACTATTTTATTGGTTGATTTGTCAATATCCTTCTTAGTTGCATTCATATCTTTAGAAACTTTTTCTAATGCTGCAAGACATCAACCATCTGGGAGACAGCTTGAAACTTCAAGCAGAAAGATGTGTCCATGACAGGAGTTTTTCAACAGCTTCCCCAAGAGATTCTATTGAATGACATCCCCAAGTGGCCATCTCAGGTTGTAGCTATGATTGTAGCTGCTCAGTTAAATCCTTACCTCCCAAGGTGGTTTCAATATCACAGAACAATGTGGGAGATATGGGGTTTTGTGCAACATTTTGCTCCATCTGTTTCACTTTGTCTATGGTCTGTGCCATGTTTGATTGTGTGCCTGTGTCTGTGGATAGAGTCACTGCTGCAGTCTTATTGGCCAGAGACATTGATTGATTGGTGAACGGAGTTTCTTTCTCAGTGCTGGCTTGGTGTTGTAACTGCTAAGGTTTGTTGGTTTAACAGCGGGAGCTTTATTCTCAGTGTTCTCAGTGTTAGGGGAAGTGTCAGAAATACAACACTGCTTCACTTGTTTTGATGAACTCCCTTTAATAAGAATGTCCACAGGTTGTAGTGGGATGGCTTTCAGAATACCTGCTCCAGAACCATAGTTTCCCTCCCTGGTTTTCCTGACACCCTTCAAGCCTGCCTGCATACTAAAGTATTTTTCTAATGGTCTGATGCATGGAGAGTAGACATGTATTTTTCAGAAGAGGTTGAGGATTTAGCTTTCTTCTTGTCTGCCATGTAGTCTAAAGTGAAGATATGTGTGGTAATCTCAATAAATAGCTGTTTTTCTAAAAACATTTTTCAGAGCTCCCTCTTAGACCAGCTGCCTGTAGCCGTGTTGAGTTTAACCTCCAACTTATTGCTAACTTATTTACATACTCAACTGTCATCTTAAAATAGATGACTGTGGTCTCATCAGTGGAGCAGTGCAACCACTGAGGCTGTTGACTTGGTTTCTGGTATAGCCTTGGATATCCTGAACTGGCTAGAGGAAGGCATATTAAACATCCCTGGGAAACCAGGCAAAATGTAATTCATCAGTTGATAAATCATGATATGGATGTTCATAAGCAGTTGATGAACTCCCATTAAAGTTCATCAAATGTTCTTCAGCCAAGTTCATGATCTGAGTTCATGAACCTGTTCATGAACTAAGGTTCATCAAGTTGAGGGAACTCTAATGAACTTTGATGAACTCTTGCATGTTCTGAATTTTAATGAATCATTTTGAACAATGCTTGCTGTCCATTTCCTATGTATTTAATTAACATGCTGTAACATTTAAATATAAAAATAAAACAGTGTTACATATACTATAATATTGACCATAAAGCTTTATTTTCTATTATTCATTAAAAATGGAGAGTATTTATTTTTTGTTTTCTACCATGCACAGTACTTTTCTAGGATGCAAAGGTAGGGAATTGCAAAGAGTAAGTTTACAAAGCCAAAAGTAAATGTAAAATGTACAGCACCAAACTCCTTCAGCAGTACTAGATTCAGACAGGGAACCCTAGTTCACCAGCATGGCCCCTTGACAGGGAAGCCCGCTTCTCCTTCCTGTTTGTTTGTAGCCATACATTTTTTAAGCCTCCCATTCAGTGTAGCACTCCTTTCTGTTTCTTTGCAGAATTTTTTTTATAGCATCTCCCTCTTTCTCAGTATCCATTCCCATATTGTTCTTCCATTTTCTTTGACATTTCTCTTCATATAAACCACTTTCTGTTCCTTTGTAATTTCACATATTATTGTGTGCTCTCTTCATGTTCCTTTGTAACCCCCTTTTTTTGCAGTACTCTCTTTCCCTAAGACTCCGAGTCCTATTTGACAGGCTGCCCTCTAAACATGCATGTACAAAAGTATTTGATTCCAGTCTCAGTCAGTCTGTACCCTTTGATCATCCTGAACACAGTCATCTTGGCAACAGAAAAGCCAATCAGATCACAATAGGTTACAGACTATCACTTCCAGCACCCATTCTCTACAGTAAACTCACACACACACACACACACACACACTTATCTCTACATAGATGGATGGATGGATGGACATACAGAAATACACTGATGGCAGAAAAAGACTAGTGGTCCATCTAGTCTTCCCTTGGTACCCCATCAAATCCTGAGACCTATTATCCATACAGGTTTTTAGCCCTCTCTATCCATTTTCAATTCCCAAATCTCATAGCCCTCCCTCAGGGAGGGGAGGCACTAAACTATATATTTTGCCCTTCCAAGGAATTGAGAACGCAGGTCACTACCTCAGTTATTTGTGACAGAACTTTTCATTTGTTAGCCAAAAGGAGGAGCTGTTTGCATGACTTGAGCCAACATTTGTGGAACTGACCCCTTAAGCAAACCCAGTCCCAGCCTGTCTGGGCTCTGGGAATTATAATCTGCTGCTGGACCCTGTCACAGCTGTCATACCACCAGACAGACATGTGTGTTTTATGTGTTCAAAATCTATTTCTGATGTCACTGGTGGCACTAGCTACAGTTGTGCTGCATTCCATTGTTTAACTTAAATCAAAAACAGTGAAGCTGAGGCAGAACATTAACATAAATCACTTGTTCAAAATCCAGAATCGCAGATATAACCTGTGGCAAAAATATAAATGCACTGTGCATACTGGGAAGCAGCTCCACTGGCAAATGCCCCAGTATGTGATGTCTGTACTTTATCTGTATTTTTTGGTACAGCTTATTTAATATATGGGATTCTGGATTTTGAACAAGTGATTTGAATTAAATGTGATCTGCAGTAGTGCACTGCCTCAGTTTCACTGTTTTTGATTCCCAGTGGAGTGCAGCACAACTGTGATCCTGTGTTGTGTTTTTGCCTGAGTTGGCTGCCCATGAGCTGCACCCCCTCCCTGCAGCAAGCACATAATCTTATACTGTGCTCTTGGCTCCAACTCTAGCATTCAAGGAAATAACCCCCTCAGCCCTTTTTCACTAACCTGCAGCAGCTGTCTCCCAATGCTGGCTGCTTCATGTCATTCTTTCTCAGCAGTGTGTGTGACCAGGAATGCCATCATCTTGACAGTACTTCCAGTGGTGCACAACAGAGCCATTGGAAACAAACGGAAAGTAGCCAGCATCAGAGACATACTGCTGCTAGTGACTATGTGCAGTGCATTAACACCATTTTGCTTCTAAGAGGAGTGTATTCGGGAGGAGATAAAAGGTAGGTTCTGACAGAAGTGTAAGGAGGACCGGGATCTCAAATGCTTGCTGGAAAGCTTGTGAAGAAGGGTGAAGGCTTAACTGAGTGGGGTGGGCTATGAAGAGATGGGGCGGCAGGGCTATGAGGCTTTTCAACCCAACAAAGCCCAGCAGGGCTTAATCAAACATGACTGCAGATATGGTTTCTCTCCACAGATATGGTCTCTCTCTCTCTCTGTGTCTCCAGTGGCCTTTGCCACTTCTGCTTACTCATTGTGAGCTAAACAAAGCCCTTCTGGGCTTCTTTAATAAAAATAGCCCTGTCAGGTTTACTAGCATAGACCCAGGTCTGGCTTCAGCTCAGTAGTCCTGACCACTAAACAGTGCTCTCTCAATGGGAGATATTCTAAACCTCTCTTCTTTTTTTTTTTTTAAGTGAAGCCCTCCTGGGCTTAGATTACTTGCTGCAGGCAGGGGTATTTCACTTACTGCTCCTCAACACACTACTGCTGCCCGCCACCTTTGCTTCAGCCTAGCTAAAGAGTCAGACCACAACCTGAGCTCCATAGGAGCTGGAGTTGGTGGAGCTGCATGAAACTTGTACCCCATGCACATTAGCACCTAGCAGGAAGAGCACAGTGGTGCCTAGAGGTTAGCGTGAGGAGCTATGAATGAGCTTTTTTTTTTTTTTTTTTAGTTGTTTAACCTAAGCTGAAAGCTTTTTTTACAGGAGCAACCTGGGAGCACAGGGAAGGTAAGTGACTTGCTCAGAGTCACACAGTATGCAAGTAGATGTGGGATTCAAACCCAGGTCTGGTCTGCTGGATGTCACCAGATTTGCAGCTCAGAGCCTTAAACCACTGCGCTATACTGCCTCCCATCCAGTAAACCAGGGTTTGATTCCCACAACCTCACTTGCTTACTATGTGACTCTGAACAAATCTCTTAACCACCCTAGTGCTCCTGGGTCACAGCATTGCCTACAGTTTATAGTAAAGTAGCAGCATAGCCAACAGTTTATAGTAATGAATGGAGTTTGATTTATACAACTTTAGCAACTCTAGTGCAAGTACAGTAGGGTGGAGCTGTTGTGCACTGGGCTATGGCTGACCCTTATAGTCAAACTGGCCAGGGTCCATTCCTAACAGATATGGAACTTCAGTTCCACAAAACACAGAGGAACACTCTAACTTATGTAACCCCAAACTGTGGCCAGGGGTTCAGTTCATAACCCTCACTTAGATTTGATGAGTATCCGTAGTGTGACGGGGTGCGGGGTAGCTCACCCCCACAATATGTGTGCATCACACAGAGGCCCAGAAGTCACACAGAAAAGGTATATACTGTGCCCAAGGTCCGCACATGCTGTTCGCCTGATAATTGCACAGTACAAATTACCTGAGTAGTTATAAGGCTTCAAATACTGGTTGCTGCATCACTGCAGCTGTTATTATTTAATGGCCACAGTTCCAATCTTGGGCCATCACACCTCTAAAGCTTCACCATGCAGCTGAACATCTCAAGGGTAGGATTCCCCATAAGATGTCCAGGCTTCAGAACAAAAAAAAAAAACGAGTATTTTGGCAAGTACTATAGGGCTCTGACTATGGGCCCGATAAAGTTTAGATTTTCATAGTCTCCCTGAAGCATCTGTTTAATGTCTTCATAGATCCTTGCCTCCCCAGCTCCCTCAGGAAGCCTAGGACAATGGGGGGGGGCCTCCTCAAACCCAGGGGGAAGCCATCACCACTTTGTACAATTATAATCAATGTAATGGTCCTGGGACCCCGAGGATGATCCTGAATCTAGAACTCGAGGTGCCGTCTAGCATTATAGAATCATAGACCTGTGGGAAGACATGGACTGGTAGACGAGTATGGGGTACCTTATGGTCTTGCACTCTACCGTCAACTCAGGAAGGTGGTTACATGAGAATACCACCCTTTGGTGCAGTGGTGTATCCCTCCCATTCACTTCTAACAGATCCTTTTTCTGTATGAGAGAGACCACCCACACTACATAGTACACAAATAGATCTCAGTCAGGTCCCATTGAGTTTGTCTCTACTACAGAAAACACACTTCAGCACCTGTGCCCCCTCCCCAGGGGGCCCCTGGGCAACTCTTACACCTTTCTAGTAGACCAGACTGCAAGGGCCAGGGATGTCTGGAAAATGACATTCCATGCACAAAAGGAGGCCGGGGCAGTCCAGCAAGCCTGGCTCAATCTCATCCCAGGCAGACAAGCAGACTCCAACTGGTGTTGCACTTCAAGTCCCTAACAACCAAGTACTTAAAAAAAGGGGAGACTATCAGGCCAACCTTGATGGCAGTTAAGACATGTGCTTCCAGCACCTTCAGTGACCTAACAGATGGCTGCCTCCTCATACCAATCTGTCCATACTGACCTGTCAATGGCATAAAGAGTCCCTCAGGCACCAAGTAGGTGGCTGCCATCTCAGCATGAAGGCCACTTACAGGCGGCCCTCATCTTCGAGGGTATTCATGCAGAATCTGGTGCTGCCTACTGCTCTCCTCCTCTAAAAAAGGGGGGGGGCATGTCATTCCATACCAGGTCGATTGGCTTCCATGACCCATGACCCAGGCCCCACCCCTGGCACAGAGGGACATGGACGGGACAATTCTTCATTTATGACAACTCAGCTAAAGGGTGCAAGATAGCTGTACTGACTGAGGCTCTGGGCTATGACCCTGGAGACAGGGGTTTCAATTCTGTGCCCCCCCCCCTTAAGTATGGTCAATGGTAGTCAGAAATGGGACCTCCTCGGCACAAAGCTCAATACAGCCCAGGCCTAATGATCCCAATGAAAGGGCAAACCCACAACATGGCCCTGTTACTTGGTCAATCATGACACTTTCCAACAAGTCAGCGTGGGCATACTTGCAGCTGCTAGGTCTCCTGGCATCAATGTCACCATGAGATCGATTACACAAGTGCCCACCCCAGAGATATGATATAGACAAGGCTTTAGATGACCTAAGACTTCGAGATCTCCCAAGCAGGGGAGCCATGCAGGGTTGACATGTCATTCAAGGTGGATGATTTCGCCGAAGCTTGTCAGCTCACTAATGGCCTGGGGATGTGAGTGGATATCACACCTGGTTAGTCTTCACCCCTTGGGTAACAGGTCAGGTGATCCTGGTAAGGACGGACACCGAAGTCACCTGGTCGTATGTACATATGCAAAGAGGAGCTCGGAGCAGGACAATGCTCAGAGGGCTAAAACAAAATCTGCGTGTGATCTTGTCTACTTTCCTGGCAAGCATGTTGGATTCCAAGGCAACCTGGCTGAGTAAACGGACACTCACCCAGGCAGAGTGGCATTGACATACCCAGGCATTTTCAGTCCCTTAATGAGGGATCAGAACCATATCGAGTGGTTTGCAAAAATCGGGCAGAACAGGTCAACACCCTGGTGGCAACATGGGCTTTTCAGTAAATCTATGGCTGCCTCCAACACCCATGATGGCAAATGCACTTCTCATGCTCAAGCCCTCAAAGGTCACAGGCTGATGTTGAGCCCCACTAGGGCACAAATAACAAGGTATGATCTGATTAGAGCACTGATACTTGTCACCCTATTGGCATCTTCCTTACCACCCAGATCCCTCAGAGGAATCAAGGCAGACACTGGGGGATCTTAAGTAAGTGGTGTACCACAGAAGACCTGTCCCCTTCGATGGCAGGCCCTCACCAAAAAATCTAGCTTTTCACTGAGAGAATGGACAATGGCCCTGCATACTCCTCTTAGAGGGTACAGGCTCCCGTTACCTAGGCCATGTGAGGCTCCCCTTCACAGGGAGGGGGAAGCTGATTGGTTTGCACCCATTTATAATCCAGCTGCAGGGGGCAGTCCAGGTTACGTCTCACTGTACCAGCTCCACATGATGTGTAGCAACTTACCTTGGTCTTGGACATCCTTCATAGTTCTTTTGGTTTTCTGGCATCTCATGCAAGACTACCCTCAATTTGGTTGTGTGGTCTGCCATACGCTCTGCCAGATGGGTGAATGAACTGCAAGCACAGTCATGCAGTGCACTGTCCCAAATAAAGGATGACTTTAGGAATGGTTCTGTTTTTGACTCCCAAGGTGGTATCACCATTCCAGGTAGTACAGGGCCTCTCTGAACTCCCATATCCATGACCCGGATGGACCAGGTCATGACCCATCATCTGTGCCACCTGGTGTCCTGTGTTCTGGACCGTCTTCTCATGTTCCCAAGTTCTGTCAGTCAGATGCATTGTTCATTCCCTGTTCAGGAAAAGAAGCAGGTCATGCTACTTCTATAGACACACCAGCTAGGTGGGTAAAGGTGGCTTGGGTGGCCATTCTCTGTGGTAGAGCCTTCAGTTTCCCTTGGGAGGTAAGCCACCTTCCATGAGGTCGCTGTAAGCATCTGAAGCAAAAGCAGTGTCACCTATGTACAGACATCTATACAGTGGTGATCTGGTTCTCTGTACACCTTTTATCCAGCAGTACAGATTGTTTGTATCATTAGCAGGCTGAGCTACTTTTGAAATGGTAAGGCTGTGCTTTCGGCCATTTCAGGTTCCCTACCGCATTAGGTTTGTTGTCCCATCCAAGATTGTTCCTAGTACTGCAGCAAAGTTCCACTTGTGATGAATGTATGAGCACTAGAAAGGTTGCAGTGGATTATGGTATGTACTCACCTGGTAAATGTGATTATCCTTGTAACCTTACTAGTGCTTGTAGTCCCTCCTGCTTATGGATGAACTGGTAAACCATGTGGACATTACTTTTGGGGATTCTCCCCAGTACTTTTTGTTGGACTTAGTCCCAATATTCCTGTATGCTTTTTTCACTTTTTCTGCTCATATTATTGAACAATTTGCTCTAACTCAGGGGTTCTCAAATGGTGAGGCTAGCCTCCCTTGGGAGGCCCCAACCTGTTCCAGGGGAGGCTCAAGCAAGTCTGAAAAAATACTGTATTTAAATTTTGCGTTTTATGTATTTTGTGTGAAGAGATGAAGCAAACTGAAAGAGGATAATAGTAGGTGAATTTAATGTATTTATTTACTAATAGGTGACAAGGGAAGGTGAATGAGACAAGGCTTATCTCAGGTGTACCCGGGGAAGGGTAGGGAGTGAATACAATTCAAAAGGTAACTGCAAAACAATCAAGAAATATACAGTGAACAATAGTGCAAACAAATACAAACAATAAACTAATAATGAGTGGTGGCAATTGATCAATTTGTAGCCTGATGGCAGAACAGCCCAAATACAAGGGCTGAGCATAGAAGTGCTAAGAGCAATAGCAGTAAGAAGCAAAGTAATAAGCTGAATAACAATATTTGTTTATTTTATTTGTTATTCAGATAACTCCTTTGAGCACAGGAGCTCTTTTTCAAAGGTTTCACGTCAGTATAAGACAAAGAACTGAATGTGAGCCAAGTACTCAAAGGGGTTTCAATATGTTCATGGTGTATTGTGCAAAGAACGGTATGTTATTTTTCTTTGGGGAGGCCCAAGATTACTTCAGTTTTTAGGGGAGGCTCAAAATCTTTTCCATGGATTTGGGGAGGCTCACTGTGACAAAGTCTAAGAACTATTGCTCTAACTACTCAACTATAGTAAGTGTTGTTGCTAAGGGAAGATTTTGATATGGCTTATACCTGTGGAACACAAATGTTTCATCACTGTGATGTGTCATTTATTTTTTTTTCATAGAAGTGTTTTTATGCTTCTTCAGCAGGCTGCTGCTGGCATCCACCACCCTACCAGGGTGGTAGTTGTTTGGGGCCTTGTTATGCTGTGCATGCCCCAGTGGACCCCCAGAAGCCGGCTTGGAGGTAACATCCTGGGGCAGCCCCTGACATTCCTGGTTTTTCCTCTGATTACCCTGGGGCCACAGGCAGAGAGGTGCATGTGCTTGGAGGTCCGCATGTGCCCTCTTGCTCTGGTGACAGCCCTATCCTGCCACCAAACTGGCCTAACACACCTGGCATCCCTCAGTTGCATTGCCCCCTGGCCTCCACTGTGACTCAGATGTACAAAACTGGAAAATTTTGTTCTGTAAAATATTCCATGAAATTTGTGCATTTCAAAAAATATTTTGTGGGTGTGAAATGTGAAATTCCATGGGTGAAATGTGAAATTTTGCCCACGAAACATGAAATTTTGCCATGAAATGTGCAATTTTGCCCACAAAATGTGAAATTTCACCAGCAAAATGATGAAATTCTGGCAGAATTTGGTGACATTTGGCAAATTTTAGTGTTTTGCAGGCAACAGTTTGCAATCTCGCACCTGGTGAAAAGTTTCACATAATGGCAGAATTTCGTGAAATGTTTCACACAGCAAAATTGCAATTTCATGGCAAATTTCACCAGCAAAATTTAATTTTGCAACATCTCTAACCAGGAGGCAGTCAAGCACCAAGGGAGCTCAGGCTCCCTTCCCGGAGAGGAGATCTGTCCGATGGCAGCTCATCCTGCTCTGCACCCCCCCCCCAAGAAGTCAGGAAATTTTGTTCATACTTTTCCGGTATAAAATATAATTGATATGAAATTGAATGTTTTTTCTTTTCTGCATCTTCCAGCTCATGACCTTTGCAGTCACTGCTTTTGCGGGTCTTTTTGTGGTGTTGCTGTTTGTTTTTTCTTCTTTTGTCTTCTTGTTTTCTCTGCTAGGGAATTATCTCACTGAACACTGTTATCCTGGTTGAGGGCTTGGCCTCTGGCAGTCCAAAAATGTATGCTCGTTCATCAGCCAATAGGATGGATGGAGGATAACCCACTTGTGAGGAATGTGTGAGCACTAGAAAGGTTGCAGAGATAATCACCTTTACCAAGTGAGTAAATACCATTATACAATGGCAAATACATTTCCTGTCCCCTGATTCAATCAATCAATCAAATCAAAGGCTTTATTTAAACAGGCGATCACTGTTGAGCAAGCTCATTTTCGAGGTGGACCTGGGTTTGTTAACAAGGAACTAAGGACAATATACATGGGATGCAACACACAAGAAAATAGTAATAATACAAATAAAGTGAGATACAATAATACAGTATATACAAAGTATCAGCAGGTAGCATTGACAGTAGTATATGTTTGGAACAGAAGATACAGCTAGTTTTGGGTAGGATACAATGTTTCACAAAAGTAAAGAAATATACATATCAGGTGCACCGAACACAAATAAAACCTAATATAAAAAGATATATAGTGATACGGTATGGAGAATTTAGAGCTGGAACCAGGGTCAAAGGAATGTAGAAGGACAGATACTGGGGTAGAAAAAAGGGAGAGGGAAGAGTCGATTGTAGATGTGATCTGTCTTTAACAATAGTAATTAGAGTGTGCTTGGACTTATAGGAGTCACTATTTAGGGTAGAGAGGCACAGGACTCCTTATTATGATGTAGTTATAGAGATTTAAAAGCTGCTAGGCTGATGAGGTGAGTTAATTTAAAAGTCTTTTACAGCTTGTTCCACAGTTGAGGAGCACAAAGCTGATGGCTACTCTGCCAATGTGAGATTTTGCTTTGTAAATATAAAGGTATAGATATATGAGGTGCTTCTCAGGTCATGTTCCCCAATTCAAGGTAAACAGAACAGAGATATACTGGGGCAGTTTATTTCAGATAGCTTCGTATGTCCAAACCGTAGCATTTTTTTTGCCATCTGTAAGCAAGGGATGACCATCCCACTGCCGTGTACAATGCAAAGTGGTGGGTTGAGGATGGAAGACTCGTGAAAAATCTTATGGTTCTGTGATAAAGCATATCGAGTTTGGCTAGGGTACCTGCAGGTCCCTAACTATATAGAAAGTCTGCGTAATCCAATAGGGAAAGAAAGGTAGTTTGAACCAGTTTCAGTTTAGCGTCTCTTGTGAGGAGATTATTAATCCTAAATAACAGACGAAGTCTTTGTCTAAGTTTCTTTGCCAGTTCTTCTAAGTGATCTGTGAAAGTAAGTTGATGATCTAACCAGATCCCCAGGTACTTGAACTTTGGTACGTAGTCCAACTGCTCACCTAGAATGGTAGTGATCTGCCGGAGTGTCCCAGCAATTGCAGGATTTATTGCATTTTGAGAGGGAGAGAGGAACATTACTTTGTTGGTTTTTTTTGCATTTAAGAGCAGTTTCTGGTTTATAAGCTGATGTTGCAGCAGATTAAATTAATTTTGAAGGGCTTTACAGGCTGCTTCATGTGTGGGGCTACTAGCATAGAGTACCGTATCATCCGCGAATAAGTGTATTTGTGCTTCTTTGATGGGGGGAGCTACGTTGTTAATATAAATGGTGAAGAGCAAGGGACCTAGAATGGAACCTTGAGGTACACCCTTCAATAGGGGTTTTGGTAGAGAAACTTCCCCTTCTGCCTTTACTTGTTGAAGTCATCCTGAGAGGTAGTTGGAGAACCATTTAAGGGATAGGGAATCCAAACCAATGTTCTGGAGGGACTACAGAAGCAGTCTGTGATCAACGGTATCGAATGCCTGGCTTAGGTCCAAGAAAACTGCACAGACAAAGTTTTTGTTGTCTAATTCAAGCTGCCAGTTGTTTGTCACCTTGGCTAGAGCAGAGAGTGTACT
This sequence comes from Neoceratodus forsteri, assembly GCA_016271365.2. Lineage (NCBI taxonomy): Eukaryota > Metazoa > Chordata > Ceratodontiformes > Ceratodontidae > Neoceratodus > Neoceratodus forsteri. The sequence goes on along the minus strand of CM057453.1, from coordinate 1,206,561,118 downwards.
GTGCTGTGCTCTAAAACTGGATTGTAACAGGTTGAGCAATTTTTCTGATTCCAGGTACTTCCAAAGCTGGGAGTTTACTATTTGCTCCAGCATCTTTGACAGGATTGGAAGTAGGGAGATTGGCCTATAGTTATTGAGGTCAGTAGGATCTCCTGAATTAAACAAAGGGACCACAAGTGCATTTTTCCAAATGGGTGGTAGGTCACCCTGGGACAAGGATAAGTTGAAGAGATGAGTAATTGGGACTGTGAGGAAACAGTAGCCGACCTTTAAGAAGTACGGGTCAATGAGGTTGGCCCCAGCACTTTTCCTAGTGTCCAGCTGAAGAAGAAGATCTTTGACTTCTTTCAGGGAGGTAGGCTGCAGAGAGAAGGATGGACTGGGGAAGGATGGACTGGGGTTGGGTTTTTCTTGTGTCTCCAATCTAAGTTGTTGGCAAAGGATATTCGCGGGAGAGGAGACAAAGGCTAGCCCTGCAGTGGCAAAATGATTATTGAGAGCATCCAGGATAGACGGTCTGTCAGAGATGACAGTATTGTCGATCAATAATTTAGTAGGTAGGGAATTTACAGTGGTGGGACCTTCAACGTCTTTGATAGTCCTCCAGAATTTGGAGGCATTTCTTGAGAAGCTGTCCAGCTGAGAGCTGTAGAAATTGGCTTTGGCTTCTCTGACCATTTTGGTGCAGAGGTTCCTCGCCCTTCGGAAAGAATTCAAAAAATTTATTAAATTAGTTTTCCTAGCAGTTCTCCAGAGTACATCTCTACTCTGCAAAGCATCTTTCAGGTCTTCTGTAAACCACCGACAGGATTTGTTTCTGGCACAAACTTTTACTATGGGAGCACACTTGCTGAGAGCCGCTAGCACAATTTCTGAGAAAATATCATAAGCCGTAGTCAGGGACTTGGCTAGATAGAAGTCCTACCATCGCATTGAGTCTCTTAGGTCTGATATGTACCCATGGAGATCAAAGTTGCGTATGCTCCTTTTAAAGGAGAATTTTAGTACAGTTGTGGATTTAAGAGTAGATCTTACACACGCGATAAAGCAATGGTTGCTAATATCAGAGAAAAAGATGCCAGCATGGGAGAATAAATGTTTGTTAACTAAAATGATATCCAAGAGAGTACTGTTATTAGGGTTGACCTTGTTAGGACGAGTAGATTCATTTATTAGCTGTGACAACCCAAGGGAATCACAGAACATTTTAAGTGGGGTGGATGTACTGGAGAGCCAGTCTAAGTTGAAGTCCCCTAGTATGATACACTCTGAAGATGCCGAGCCCAGGATGTTTTCGAGATTTTTAACAACTGTAGTCCAGCTGATAGGGGTCTGTAGAATCCTATTATACATAATGAGACACCGGTGGCAATTTCAATCTTTAATGACAAGCTTTCAAATTCTTTTGGGACAGAAGTTGAGTCAATTATGGAGCGAGGGAATTTATCCTTGATGTACATAGCTACCCCACCACCTCTGGTTTGCCTGTCGGCTCTGAACAAAGAGTAGGAGGGGATGTTAACTTCATTGTTAGTGGTAGCCAGTCAGAGCCTGGACTCCATAATCACCAGAACATCAGGAGCAGTATGACTTACCCAGGCCTGAACAGAAGTGATTTTTTTTAATAGGTTACATATATTAACATGCAAGAATGTAAGCCCCTTGAGGCTTTGTAGCTCTGCTGGGGATTACTTGGGTGCCAGAGAGCCTGGATTAAGCTCAATATTTCCTGAGCATAGTAAAAGAAGAAACAAGAGTTTCCTGTAGAGTCCTAGGAGAAGTGTGGGTGGCTGGGTCTTCTTTCAGTTATGTGATTTGTCTGCAGCAGTATAGGGAGTTCTGAGGCTAGTTCCCAGTTTTCCTGATGCTGCATACAATAATACCATGACCAAGAGAGTCAATGGGAGTAGGGGAGAGTATGCAGAAGGTGGTGTAGCTCTGTGGGCAGGCTCTAGGAGAGTTCCTGTATGCCGGTGCAGGTGAAAGACCAGCAGCGGGCTAGCAGAAGTTAGAACACATACAAGTTCTTCTACTTGATAGGAAAAGTCCTGGTCGGACAATGTAAAAAGAGAGACATTCTCTACTCTAGGAGTTATTTTTTGATCCATGTTCAGGTCCAATACATGTAAGATGAGCAGAGACAAGCATAGAAGCAGGTAATATGCCCTCATTATGAGACTATCATCCAATGGGCATTACAAGTGCGGGCAAGAGAAGTGATTCTCAGTTGAGGAGAATTTCTTAATCCCTGCAGAATACTACTATAGGCTGTGGAGCCTGAAGCAGTGATCCTTAAGTACAGCTCCTAGTCAGGCTAATAAGAAAAGAGGTCACCTGACTAAAGAGCAGTACTACGGGCAGAGAGGCTTTGAAGCAAATTTCTTAGCTACTACTCTGGAGCAGACTAAGTACTAGAGAGATCACCTGACCTAAATCAACTGCCTTAGCGAGACAGGATATGCTGGTGAGCAATAAGCAAACCTAAAGTACCAAAATGGTATGCCTCAGCAAGACAGAATGAGATAACGCTGCTAGAAGGCTTAGTTGCAAAAAGGGGATGGGAGGAATTGCAGTTGTTGATAGTAAGTAACCAATAAATTTAAACATTAGATAGGAGTGGGCAGAGACTGTCTGCATTTAAAGGAGGCCTGTGAGGGGGAGGGGGAGCGGGGGTGGGATGAAAAATCAAGGGGAACTTTGCAGAGCTAGCACTGAATCAGTGCACATACAGTTGGAGAGAAACGACAGCGGGGGGGAATGGTAATTTACTTTACAGAGGCCGAGCAGAACAGGCTAAATTAAAATATATAAATTAGAAGCTGAGTACAGGGATGCAGGCTTATATTAAGCCACACATCTCGGGTGCTCCTGTCTCAGGTGAGTGAGACCAGCCAATCAGGGAGCTCTACACAGGCATGAAGCCAATAGCTCTACCCTGAGAAGGCGCTGAAATTGAAAACAGCAAATTGTAAGTGATGATCCTGTTCAGCATTCACACAGCCCAGAGAAATCGTGGCAATTTTTCAAGTGTCGTACCTTACCTATCTGATTGGCCAGTCTGTGCTTGGAACAGTAATGTTATTACACAATAACATCACTATATAAAGTCCAAGCACACACATGACCACATCTTACAGTACAAAATCATGCCTTCCATTCACCAGTTAACGTCATTCTAAGTCAGAGCTGTAAATGACTTCAGCCACTGCACCCCACACAGACATTCCTGGCCTCCAAGTCCTCCGTTTCCCACTTCAGAGAACCTTGTCCCTTTTTTTTTACAGAGAAACCCTCAGCTGTCTATAAAGCAGCCCTGCAACTCCTACAAACAGCATTTTTTTCTCACAGAACAGAGCAGTTTTACTGAACCACCGAAAGCCAAACTGTAGCACAATTGGTTTCACTCTGTTCAACTACTGTAAAGGACTTCAAACCCCCCCCCACCACCACCGAGGATGTCACCACTGTAAAATAGCAACTCCACCAACAAGTGAGACAGCAGCAGAAAACACAGTAGTGCAGGATACAAAATTAATTAAATTTAGTGCACTGACCGTAACTGCCAGGTGCACAGTTTACTGAAACCGCTCATTTCAAAATCCCCTAGCCTGTTGTCTGCTTCATCAGTAGTGCTGAAATCAGAAAAAAATGGTCACAAGAACATGAAATTCACTTTCTGTCCTGCAAGACAGAGGCGTGGGAAGAGCATTAACACTGCCCCTCTCTGCTCGTGACTCCATCAGCACGTGGTCACTCCTCAGCACTCGCTCATTCATTCAGATAGCATAATTAAAAACCCAGTAAAAGAAACAAGGAAAACTGCCTCAATTAAAGAACATGGCTGCAAGCAATCCTTTCTGTATGTGTGAGTGTGTCTTGTTGGGGGGGGGGATGAGACATACACACAACGAAAGAGACACAGGATCACAGAAAGACTGAGAGGGGGGAGAGAGGAGCATGAAGCACCAACACCACCTACTGGACTACTTTTTATTTCCAACATATGCCACACAAACACACACACACACACTAATAAAAAACTATTTTTAAAAGATTGTATTATTATTTTAAAACAAGCCTTTGTTTAATAGCAATAAGGCACTCCAGGTTGTGTGTTATTGTGTAATAACATCACTCCTCAGGTGGTGGAAGCATGAGGTGAAGCCGAGTGCTTCATCCTACATGAGGAGTAATGTTATTACACAATAACACACACCCTGTCACGTCTTATTGCTTAATTCTTTCTGCTACAGGCATTACTAGGGCTGTCTGGCAACTGCTGTTTCTACTGGCCTGGGCATAGGGGCTGTATCTAGGCATGCTGTGTGCAGAAGGATCTGTGGGTAGTGTTCTTAGATGAACAAATATCACCTCCAATGTCCCCACTTACTATACCATGGGGTCACTGTACACATTTTATTTTCCCTGATTATACTTTAATAGCCCAAAGGGGTCTCCAAACACATTTACATGCCCTACCATGTGTTTCTGAGGTCCCTGCCTAACCTATTGTATCTCTGTAGGGCCTCAGGACACTGCTACTCTGGGGCACCAAAGGAGGAGTGTTGCACTGATCAGGTGTGTGATGGGTCTGCACATGGTGGCCTGGTTTGTATGTGACCATCATAAATGAGGAGACACTAAAAGAGGGCTATAGGCCTGGAAGGCCTCAGCTGCCACTGGCAGCTGAGCTAAAGGAGTTATGATCTGTGCTGCCCCAGCCACGCTTTGATCTTACTGGGTGAAGAGAGTGAGCCACGGAAGCAGGCAGAGAGACAAACTGGATTAGTGTCAGGTCATTTGCTGTGGCAGCCTGGTCTATGTGGGGTCTTGGTTGCCTGCCAGTGTCAACAGGTCATCTCCCCTACTCCATCTGGAAAAAAACTTCTACTGAAAGTAAAAAAACAAGCATTTGTCAATGCCGAATGTTTGCTTGCTGGCTTTGGCATTAGTAGTGTAGGAGTTACAGAGCTGCATAATAGGAATGGCAGTGAAGTATTGAACTGAAGCCAACCCCACCAGCACCCTGCAGAGACTGACAGGCATTTGGGTGTGCCTTTGGGTCATCAGGCATAACGGCCACGCCATTTCACCACACCCTACCGTGCAGACACCGAAAAGTGTCACGGTGTGCCTTGGGGTCTTTGTCCCTTATCCACACCCCATTCCACCAGGAAATATTGTGAGATGGGTGTGGTATAGGAGAATGGGGTGAACTTTGGGGCCAAAGAGTCCAAGGCACACCTTGATGCTTCTCAGTGGCTGCAGGGTGTGGGTGGGGGTGGAATGATATGAGCATTGCAGGTAACAATCCCAAGTCACAGCCCTGATGCCTGTCATTCTCTACAGGGGGTGTGTGGTCGGAAACCCTAACGCCTCAGGCATTTGGTATTTCACTGCAAATTTTCAACATGGGTTTTTGTGACCCCCACCTCGCGAACAGTGGCAATATCAGTTTGTTAGTCAAAGCTGCTTTTGCACAGTGACTACAGCATTTGTCACCACAGGTGCAAAACACATTCTGAACAGGATGTGAAAATGACAGCTGTACTGTTCATGGGAGGTGTAAAATGGCAATGTTGGAAAATCTGCAGTGAAAATATTAAAAAAACTGGTGAAGTCATGAGCGTGCATAGAAACTGTGCAACGTGCACCCGTAATGTAATTAGTTTGAGAATTATTTACAGCAGCTTGTCAACACAGGCATTTTGGGACCTCCGGTCATGAACAGTGTCACTGTGATTTTCTTTATCTGTCCCGAACAATGATTTCCCACAGCGACCACGCATTTCTGTGCTGAAAGTGTGAAAACACATTTCAGCCATGCTGTGAAAAATGACAGCTGTACTGTTCATAAGGAAGTGTGGAAAAATGCCACTGGTGAAAATCTGGACTGAAAATATTACAAATTCATGAACTTACGAAGGTGCATGGAAACTGTTTAGGAATTTTTTCACCAAATTTTCAAAATAGCCATTTTAAGACCTCTGCTCATGAACAGTGTCACTGTAATTTTCTTAATGTGTCCCATACACTGATTTCGCACACCGACTGTGCCATTGTGCGCTTCATGGGCGGAAACATGTTTTGGGCGAGATGTGAAAAATTAAAGCTGTACTGCTCATAAGGAGTTGTGGTAAAATGGCAAACACATTTTGGCCATGTGAAAAATGACAGCTGTAATGTTCATAAGGAAGTGTGGAAAAATGCCACTGATGAAAATCTGGACTGAAAATATTACAAATTCATGAACTTACCAGGGTGAGTGGAAACTGCTTAGGAATTTTTTCACCAAATTTTCAAAATAACCATTTTAAGACCTCTGCTCATGAATAGTGGCACTGTGATTTTCTTAATGTGTCCCATACATTGATTTCGCACACCGACTGTGCCATTGTGCGCTACATGGGCGGAAACATGTTTTGGGTGAGATGTGAAAAATGACAGCTGTACTGCTCATAAGGAGGTGTGGTAAAATGGCAATGTTGAAAATCTGGAGTGAAAATATTGAAAATTTGCAAACTTATGAGCGTGCATAGGACCAGCGCAACGCATGCTCGTAAAATAGTCATTTGTGGGAATTTTTTCACCAAATTTTCAACATAGCCATTTTAACACCTCTGCTCATGAACAGTGTCACTGTGATTTTCTTACTGTGTCCCAAACATTGATTTTGCTCACCGACTGCACCATTGTGCGCTACATGCACGGAAACACATTTTGGGTGAGATGTGAAAAATGACAGCTGTACTGCTCATAAGGACGTGTGGTCAAATGGCAATGTTGAAAATCCAGAGTGAAAATATTGAAATTTTGCAAATCTACGAGAGTGAGTAGGAACAGCACAACGCACGCTCATAAAACAGTCATTTTTAAGAATTTTTTCACCAAATTTTCAACATAGGCTTTTTGAGAGCCCACCTTATGAAAACTGGCACTGCCATTTCATTAATCAGTCCTGAAAGATGATTTTGTGCAGTGACTGCGAAATCACCCTTTGGGCCCGGTTAACGCCATGACAGTAACAGAATCCATGAGGAGGGGTCCCAAAAACCCCATATTGAAAATTTGGTACCAAAATTCCAAAAAATGCCAGAGATATGCAGCAAAGTTGAAAACACCCTATTCATTACGTTATACAGCTTACCGGCATTTCCTCAGTTCACGGTCGGCTTTGAAGAGTGCAGCATGCTCCCGGTCCACCGGAGATCATCACGCCGAGCTCCGGAGGTAAGTATGAGGTGAGGTAGGGATGTAGGGAGGCAGGATGCGCAGAGGATGGGCATGGGTGGGGAGGGCAGGGGAGCTGCGATGGACCGTTTATGTGTTTTCAGTTTTTTTTTAATTACGACGCTGGGACGCTTGTCAGGGTTGGTGCTTCTAGCATATAATTACACTACCCAGATGTTTGCCATGCTGGGTTGGCTCCCAGCATGGCAGCTGAAAGCTTTGGAGGGCAGTGGAGCCAACAGGGATTGGGCACCCCCATCGGCCATTCGGCTTTTGCCACGGTGGGGTGGGCTCCCAGTGGCTCTCGGTAACCTTTGGTGGGGGACTGTGGAGCCGACTGGGGTTGGGCACCCCAGTCAGCCAAACACATTGTTGCCACGCTGGGGTGGGCTTCCAGCATGGCACCTGGAAAGACTGTTTGGGGAGTACTTTCAGAGCACTTCCTTATTCTGATCGTGCTCACTGAAGCGTCTCTCTCCCTTTGAACTGTAAGCCACTGCATTCCGGGTGCTGTCATAGACAGCTGCAGCAGGCATTGGGCAACTGTGGCCCGCCTGCAAACACATGAAGGGAACTGGAAGAGAGGGTGACACACCTCCAGAAACTCGGATGATGGCACTATGTTTCTTGCACATGCGTGCAAGCAAACATAATAAACCTAAAGGCTTTGTATGTTAAATATTAAAATAATACTTTGGTGAAAATGTTCAAATGCTGGCTGATGTAAACAACTGGACAGATAGCTCCTTGTTATGAGCTGCCTGCCCTGAGGATGTTAGTTGCTCTTTGAAACAGACACTGTACTGCAACAGTCTAGATTTTTTAAATACTGTTTAAACCCAATAGACTGGATTTACCTGCTCTGATCTGTGGTCAGTTTGGAGGTCACTTGAAAGGTACCTGAATGTAATAAAAAGTGAAAAGGGGTCACAAAGAATCTGCCGCTCAGGAGAACATATACAAATAGTGAAAAATAGGAACAAAATCGTATACTTATTTGATAACTGTGGTAGGAGTTGGGGTTGGACAGGTAAAATAAAAGAGAATAATTGAAAACATAATTACTGAGCTTGACCTTCTCATAACCCCACTATCACAGCCGACATTCTCTCCCAGCTACAGAATTAAACACTTGTCACTAGGGTTACCAGATGTCCTCTTTTACGAGGACATGTCCTCTTTTCCAGTTGCCAAATATTCATCATGTACCTTCTCTATTCTGTTGTATTATAAATATTTTTATAATTTATTTACTTTGTCCTACCCAGGACCTCCTTGTAAATGAGCTGTGAAGGTGGTGGAGACTTTAAACCTATTAACTTGGGGTCTGGCACAAGGGCTCATTGGAGGAGGGACTAAGTGTCCTCTTTCTGGCATCCCAAAATCTGGTACCCCTACTTGTCACTGACCTCCCCATACCACCCCAGTATCATTATGCTGACTATCTGCTGAATTCAAGTATCACAACCATGACTTTCACCCCTAACTCTAGTTTCAGAGAACACAACCTCACACAGATACGAAAGCCTGACCCCTAGCCCTCCTGACTCAGGTATCACAGATCTTAACCCCCCACCCCCCGTGAACCACACGATTACAGCCCTGGTTCACTGTGACAGGGTGAGCCCTATTGAAAGTAGATACCCATGTGTGAGGTATCCAAAACCCCCATTCCTTTCGCTCTTTGTTTCTGTGGGATGGCCGCTAGTGCTGGGAATGAAAATGAAATATGTTTGCTGTATGCTTATTTATTTTAGTGTACACATTTAACAACTTAATGGAAATAAAAAAAAAAAGATATGATGAGTTCCAATGGTTGGCAGGAGAAGGGAGAAGAAGAGCATGCCCTCATTTTCATAGAAATATAGAAACATAGAAGTTGACGGCAGATGAGGACCACAAGGCCCATCCAGTCTGCCCATTTCTTTTTCTATCTTATGAATGTGCCATCGGCCTTTGCTCTGTCAATGGCTTATCTATTCATACTCATCTGCATTGCTCCCTTATGCCTATCCCATGCCTGTTTGAAGCCCTGTACTGTATTCATATCCACCACTTCCTGAGGTAGGCCATTCGATGTATCCACCACTCTTTCAGTGAAAAAGAACTTTCTCTCATTACCCCTTAATCAGCCTCCCTCTAATCTCATGCTGTGTACTCTTGTCCTGCTATTTTTTCTTATATTGAAACATGTTAGACTCTTTCACCTTGTTAATGCCCTTAAGGTGTTTGAATGTTTTGATCATTTTACCTCTCTCCTTCCTTTGCTGTAGGGCAGGGGTTCTCAAATGGTGAGGCCAGCCTCCCCTAGAGAGACCCTAACCTGTTCCAGGGGAGGCTCAAGCAAGTCTGAAAAAGCACTGTATTTAAATTTTGAGTTTTATATATTTTGTGTGAAGAGATGAAGCAAACTGAAAGAGGATAATAGTAGATGAATTTAATGTATTTATTTGCTAATAGGGCACAAGGGAAGGTGGATGAGCCAAGGCTCATCTCAGGTGTACCCAGGGAAGGAAAGGGAGTGAATGCATTTCAAAAGGTAACTATAAAACAATCAAGAAATACACAATGAACAATAGTGCAAACAAATACGAACAATAAACTAATAATGAGTGGTGGCAATCGATCAATTTGTTGCCTGATGGCAGAACAGCCCAAATACAAGGGTTGAGCATAGAAGTGCTAAGAGCAATAGCAGTAAGGAGCAAATTAATAAGCTGAATAACAATATTTGTTTATTTTATTTGTTATTCAGATAACACCTTTGAGCACAGGAGCTCTTTTTCAAAGGTTTCACGTCAGTATAAGACAAAGAACTGAATGTGAGCCAAGTACTCAGAGGGGTCTTAATATATTCATGGTGTACTGCGCAAAGAACAGTATATTATTTTTCTTTGGGGAGGCCCAAAATTATTTCAGTTTTTAAGGGAGGCTCAAAATCTTTTCCATGGATTTGGGGAGGCTCACTGTGTCAAAGTCTAAGAACTATTGCTCTAGGGTATACATATTGAGCTCCGTTAATCTGTCCTCATATGTTTTCTGATGCAGTCCCTGTACCATTTTGGTTGCCCTTCTCTGGACTGCCTCTATTTGGTTAATGTCCTTGCGAAGATGTGGCCTCCAGTACTGCACACAGTACTCCAGACGGGGCCTAACCAGTGTCTTGTAAAGAGGGATTATTACCTCCCTCTTCTGACTTGTTATATCCCTACTAATACACCCCAACATCCCCCTAGCCTTACCTACTGCTTTAGTGGTCTGCTTGGATGTTTTCAGGTCATCGGTGATGATGATGCCCAAGTCTCTTTCTTCCCTTGTGACTGCCGGCAACTCCCCTCCCAGCCTATAGGTGGCTTCAGGGTTTCTCTTCCCTATGTGCATGATCTTGCACTTCTTTGCGTTAAACCCCAGTTACCACTTTTCCAACCATTTTGCTAGTTTATCCAGATCTCCTCTCATTCTGCCCACCCCATCTAGATCATCTACTTTGTTGCAGATCTTGGTGTCATCTGAAAACAGACAAACCTTACCCTCCAGCCCATCTGCAATGTCACTGATGAAGATATTGAAGAGGACTGGCCCCAGGACTGATCCCTGAGGTACCCCACTTGTGACTTGCATCTCTTCTGGCTGTATGCCGTTTACCACCACTCTCTGTTTTCTGCCCGTCAACCAGTTTGCCACCCAGTTGACCAACTTCTGACCCAGCCCAAGCCTACCCAGCTTATTAATCAATCTTCTATGTAGAACAGTATTGAAAGCTTTGCTGAAGACAAGGTAGGCGACATCAACTGCTCCCCCTTGGTCCACCACTCTGGTTACCCAGTCAAAGAAATCCATGAGATTAGTTTGACAGGACCTTCCTTTTGTAAACCTGAGCTGTCTTGGATCCTGTGCTCCCATTGATTCCAGGTATTGCACTATCCTTTCCTTAAGAAGTGCCTCCATAGTCTTGCCCACTACTGAGGTAAGACTGACTGGTCTGTAGTTCCCTGCCTCCTCTCTGCTACCGCTTTTGTGGAGCAGGATCACATGAGCCCTTCTCCAGTCTTCTGGGACCTCTCCTGTGTTCAGATACTCACTAAACAGTTCAGATAATGGCTCTGCTAGTTCCACCCTTAGCTCCTTTAGTACCCTGGAATGTATGCCATCAGGTTGCATTGCCTTGTCCACCCTGAGCTTATCGAGCTCTTGTAGGACCCTTTCTTTTGTGAAGGGACAAGTGCACACCTCCCTTCCCCTGTGTCCATGGTGCTGAGCTGTGGGCTATGACCTACCTTCTCCTCAGTAAATACTAAGCAGAAGTAACTATTTAGGATAGATGCTTTTACATGGTCCTCTCCTCACATGCCACCTTATCCCATTTGATTTTAGCAATACCCCCTCTGGACATTCTCCTTTCACTAATGTATCTATAGAAAGTCTTGCCACCTTCTTTTACTGTTTGTGCTAGTGTTTCCTCAGTTTGGGCCTTTGCCTGCCTTACTGCCTTCCCTGCTTCCCTTAGGGAAGTTTGGTACGCCTTCCTATCTTCATCTCGCTGCATTCCCTTATATTTCCTGAAGGCCAGCATTTTGGCTCTGACATTTTCTGCTACTATTTTTGAGAACCAAAGTGGTTTCCTTATTCTTTTGCACTTTATTTTCTCTCTAACACAATGGGATGTTGCTTCAAGTATTGCATCCTTAATGCTTGCCCACTTTTCCTGTACTCCCTCACCTGTATTTCTTTTTGCTAGGGCTAGCTTAACTCTGTTGGCCATCTTATCAAAGTCAGCTCCTCTGAAGTTCCATATTTTTGCCATGGAATGGGATGATTTAGTTCTAGTGGCCAAATTGAACCATACCATGTGATGGTCACTGGCCCCCAGGTGATCTTCTACCTGGAGATTTGTGATTCTTTTCCTGTTAGTCAGTACTAGATCTAGGATAGCCCTGTCTCTTGTGAGTTGTTGTACCAGTTGTTTGAGGCCCTCCTATTGCAGGGAATCCACTATGTGTCTAGTTCTGGCAGATGTTGCTGCTGGTATTGACCAATATGTATCTGGCATGTTGAAGTCTCCCATTAACAGAACCTCCCCCTTTAGCTGTCATGTTTTGTATATCTTCCAACAATAATGTGTCTATGTCCTCCCCCTGGTCTGGAGGCCTGTACACAACCCCAGTTCATAAGGCTGGCCCATTTCCTGTTCCCTTTCCCCTTGCAAACCCAGTGGAACCACCATGGACTTACTATTCTATTAAAACTATCCTTTGAGATGAAACAAAATGGAAATATAAAAAAACCTTAATCAAGGAAAGAGGAAATGAGTCTAGGCTAGAAAAATTAACATGTATGAACATGTATGTTACACTGTTTGATGTGGAACTCCTGAGAATAAGACCTTTATATTGGTTTTAGCAAAAAGGAGTGGATCACTTGATGGTAACGTCATCCATGAAAGGCATAGAAACCCACCACTTGGAGTAACAAAGATATAGTGGATAGGGGGAATCAGTTGAATACTGATTACCGAGTGAGGAGGACCTCAGAAGTGTGTGCTTGTTTCCACACTGTTCTATCTGCAAAGGCCGAAGTTAAGCCTCAGGAATTTTCTAAATTAGAAAGTTTGCTGGAAACTGGACATTGAATAACCTTTTGCTTTCTGTATGTTTATTAGTTCTATGTTTTTATTTTCTGATTTGAATAAATTAACAACCCACATTTGCATTTTTATGCTCCTGACTTCTGGTTTGTTGTGTCTGTTATGTCCCACACATTCACAGTGGTGTCAGAGGTGGGATTCACACCCGTATCTCCATTCGGAGACCAGAAAGGAAAAAAATACTTTGAAAAGACTTTGCAGAGAGACACACCAGGATGGTACACCTGAGATGGGACAAGTCTGCCAGGGTTTACTATTAAAAGAGAACAACTGCAGCACATAACGTTAATCACATTTTTTCTCTAGGTGGGTCAAGTGGTTGCGATGGGACAACAACAATATGTGATTAAAAATGACATTTTATATTTAGTATGTACCCACCCAAATACTAATGAATGTATAGATCAACTGGTGGTGCCCCAGATATATAGGGAGAAGTTGATTCACCTGGCCCATAACCTGACCATGGCTGGCAATGAAGGGAGAGACCATACCCTTAGTAGATTGCTGACTGGATTTTCTTTGGCCTAACATTCACAACAATGTGGCTGAGTATTACCATACTTGTCCAGATTGCCAGTTAGTGGCAAAAGGGGGGAAAGGGATAAAGTACCCCTCCAGCCTATACCAAATGTCATGACTTCATTTGCTGTGGTGGCAATGGATGTAGTGGGTCCCTTATCCAAAAGTTCAAAAGGGAACCGGTTCATTTTGGTGGTTTGCAACTACGCCACCAGGTACTCTGAGGCAATACTCTTTTGTACTGTTACTGAGCCTCATATAGTCAAGGAGTTGGCCAAGTTTTTTAGTGGAATGGGTATACCCCAAGAAATCTTAACCTATCAGGATAACAATTTGACCTCCTCCATCCTGAACGATCTATACCAACTACTAGGTGTGTCAGCAGTTAAAACATCTCACTATCATCTGGCCTGGTGGAATGGTTTAATAAGACCCTTAAACAAATGTTGAATAAGTATGTGCAGGAGGAAGGCTGAGATTGGGACAAGTATCTACCCTACCTTCTATTTGCTTATAGGGAGGTGCCACAAGCCAGTACAGGGTTTTCTCCTTTCTTGCTGTTGTATGGGAGGAATCCCATGGGCCCCCTGGATATATTAAGAAACATAGGGAAGAAGGAAGAAATGTGGGTCAAACTAATATTGTTGATTACGTGACAAATTTGCAACAACGATTGATTAAGTATGTGGAACTGGCCCATCGAAATGTGTCCCAGAGGCAGATAGAACAGAAAGAAACATATGATCTGGGACTTAAAGATAAATCTTTCCAACCTGGGGACAAAGTATTATTGTTGTTTCCATTTTCTGAGAATAAGCTTCTCATGAAATGGCAAGGCCCCTATAACATCCTTTGTCAGACAGGAGTAGTCAACTATGAAATGGAGATGCCAAGACAAAGGCCACATAAAAAGTGTACCAAGCCAATCTTGTACTTAAATGGTGCAAGAAACCTACCTTTATGCTCACCATGTTTGTGCACCCAGAGCAGGTTGACACTGAGTTAGAGATTGCTTGTAGAAGACTAGAACAAGAAAAGGAAATGGTACAGGTCCAAATTAATCCTGAGCTAGATGGAGGGCAGAAGGAGGTACAACAGCTATTATATCAGTTCAGGATAAGTTTTACCAACATACCAGGGAAAGTCAAAGGGGTAATACATACTATCAAAGTAAACCAAGAGAAACCTATACACCAGAAACTCTATAGGTGGCCTGAAAAGGTCAGACAGGAGGTTATCGAAGGGGTCCACAAAATGGAACAGTTAGGAATTATTGTTCCCTCTCATAGTGCCTGGTCCTCACCTGTGGTGGTGGTAGATAAAAAGGAGGGAGGTATCTGTCTCTGTCTGGACTTTTGAAAGACTAATGCAATATCCACCTTTGATGGTTACCCCATGCCCCGTATTGATGACCTCTTATACAAAATCAGGAACGCACAGTACATTAGCACCTTAGATCTTACTAAGGGATATTGGCAGATCCCTTTGGCACTACACACTCAGGAAATAACAACTTTTAGTACACCAATAGAACTGTACCAATTTATCACCATACCTTTTGGCCTCCATGGCGCCCTGCAACATTTCAGCGCTCTATGGACCAAATACTTGGACCTCATTCAAAGTACTGTGCCACTTATTTGGATGATGTAGTCATCTATAGTGCAGATTGGAAAACACACTCACAACTCCTTTGGGCAGTGATACAATTCATCAAAGATGCAAGCCTGACTATAAACCCCCACTAAATGTGCAGTGGCCTGGACTGAAACTAAGTAGTTTGGATTTGTCATACTTAAAGGTATGGTTAAGCCAGACATGGGTAAAGTGAAGGCCGTAGCTAACAGTCCTATTCCCAGTACAAATAAACATGTATGTTTCTTCCATGGGTTGGCCAGTTACTATAGGAGGTTCATACCAGATTTTCCACCATAGCCACACCCCTTACTGACCTAAGAACAAATGCTCGAACAAGGTCCAATGGACCCCATGGTTTGATGAGGCATTCAGGAACATTAAGGCTATTCTATGTTCCTCCCCAGTGTTAGTTCACCCAGATTTTCAGACCCCTTTTGAGGTACACTCTGATGCTTCAGACACAGGTATAGGGGCTGTCTTATCACAACAGAGCAAGGGAGAGGAGCACCCAGTGATATTCATCAGCAGAAAACTCCATGAGAGGGAGCGAAAATACTCCACAATACAGGAGTGCTTGGCAATGAGATGGGCCATTAAGGCCCTTAAGTATTATCTGTGAGGTACAGATTTTACCATGCTAACTGACCATAATCCATTGTGCTGGCTCCACCAGATGAAGGATAAAAGCTCCAGGATTATGCGTTGATGTTTAGCACTATAGCCCTACCGATTTTCTGTGAAACATAGGGCAGGGTGAAACATAGGGCACTTGCATACTGTGTGACCCTGAGCAAGTCACCTAACTTCCCTGTGCTCCCAGGTCGCACCTGTAAAAAAGCTATCAGCTTAGTGTGCTACTCCTGGTTAAACAACTAAAAAAAAGGGTCCCAACTCCAGAATGCTGACTTTCTTTTCTGTTATGAGGCAAATGCTGATAATAAATGAATTGTACACATGTGTGTATCCTGAATGAAAATAAATGTTTAGATGTGTAGATGAAAGATGATGTCTGTACAGGTATTGCAAAACTTGTGTAGAAAGCCTCAGGGAATTGAATGGTATCAGTTGATGTTAGCACATCAGAATTCAGATGCCATTTTGATGCGTAGGGTCACTGAGGCAGAGCTTCTAGTGTGGGTGGGTGGAAACTCCAACCCTTCTAGGGTTCTAGTGGGGTGATTGCTAACAGTAAGGACTGTTGCCATCTTGTGTGGGGGTGTGTGACTGGGTGAGCCCTATCTTAAGTAAATACCCATGTGTGAGGTATCCACCCCCCCCATTCCTTTCGATCTCTGTTTCTGTGGGATGGCTGATCACATGGGAATGAAAATGAAATACATTTGTTGTATGCTTGTCTATTTTAGGGTGTCACATTTAACGATTTAATGGAAATAAAATGAAAACGATATGGTGAGTTCCAAGGGTTGGCAGGAGAAGGAGAAGAGGAGCGTCCACTCCTTCTCCCATTCCCCTTGCAAACCCAGTGGAAGCATCATGGGCTTACCATCTTATTAAAACTATCTTTTGAGATGAAACAAAATGGAAACATAAAACCCACTTAATCAAGAAAAGAGGAGTTCAGTCTAGGCTAGAAAAATTAACATGTATGACCAAGTACAATATTCATTTAGTTTTGGTAACTGGGTAAGCCCACTAAGACCAGAAGGTCCCTTTTTCAGGGGTGACCCAAGGTCAGGGAACCTAAAACATTAAATTATACATCATACATGTTGAAAGCAACTGTAGACACTTCATACACAGGATACACCACTTGTTAGTCAACAATAACACAAAATTAGTTCTCAGCAGTACAAAGAATCAATGACAGTCAGTACATTAGAAGTAGATTGTGCAGGCAGTTCATTGGTAGTACAATTGACATGTCAGGGTAAGAAATAAGAAAACAAAAACATGAGGTGGGGTGAGAAGAGCATTAAAAGTCCAGTACAGCACAATGTCATAGATACAGAACTTCATTACAATTCATGTTCGATCAGGTACATGTTTGGGAGACAAAAATCCTTATCATTTATAACAGGAACAGTGACTCAAGTTCAACAAATCAGATTTAAGCTCTTTTGAAGCTCTTTAGGGAACTAGAGGACTGGATACTGCATGGAAGCCTGTTCCACAGGGAAGGCATGGAAGAATAGAAGGACCGAGCTCCACAAGAGGGTCTGACTCTGAGTACCTGGAGTAGCCAGCGCTCTGAGGACCTTAAGGTTTTATTGCACCGTTTGGGCTGCAGCAGATTTTTTAGACTGGGGGGTGCTGTTCTGCATTAGCTTCTGGGCTAAGCATAAAGCGGGGTAGGTCAGCCTCCCCTCTAGTGAAAGTCAGCCGAGGGATTTCAATATTTTACAGTGGTGGTCATGTGGCCGTGCTGAATTGGAAAATCTCCCTATTCTATGGTAGAGGGTCCTCAGCATCTGTAGCTCCGTACTACTGATAGAGTGTAATACTAGAGCCCCATGAAGTAGGGTACCTTGAGCAATTCTAATGCGGGACTCGGTGGTAAGGAATAAGCTCAGATGGTACAAGAGGCCCATCTTTTGGTTAATAGTTTTAGTTAGGGGGCTGATATGAGTCCTGTACATGCCGTCTTGGTCAAGGTGGAACCCCAGATACTTGATAGAGTTCATCACCTCTATCCTTGTCATGTCTGAGAGGCTGAGAACAAGTTTTGTAGTGTGGCCAGTCCAAGGCTCCTTGTCCCAAATAACATTGTCTTTGTTTTTCCCATTAAGAAGAAATTTGTTGGCATGGAGCCAATTTTCAAGTACAAGCGGTCTTTACTTAATTGCACACTCAACTGGGTTGAATTTAGGGCAGTTCTGTTAAGTACTACATCATCTGCATATAGAGTAACTTTAGCTCCTCCAGTTTGCAGAGGGAGGTCATTTATGAATAATGAAAACAATAATGGTCCAAGGATGAAGCCTTGTGGGACTCCATCAAGAATAGGCTGCTGTTCAGAGAATGCCCCACACCATTTGACAATTTGAGATCTACCCTCCAGATAGTTAGAGAACCACATTAGGGTCAAGTCATCTAGACTCAGGGATTCAAGCTTTCTGGTTAGCAGCTGGTGGTTTACCAAATCAAATGCTTTGGTGAGGTTTATTAAGACCATAACTACTAGGAGGCCTTAATCTATGGAATTTGGGATGCAATTGATCAGACTAACAAGGGCACTGCCAGTCCCATGTTGCTTACTGAACCCCTGCTGTTCAGTAGTCAAAATGTTGTATCTCTCGAAGTAGTCTTCTGTTTGGTTATAAATTAGCCTTTCTAGTATCTTGTTTAGTGTAGGGAGGATATAAATGGGCCTATAATTTTTCACCCTCTCTCAAGGGTTCCCCTTTGTGCACAGGAGTGACTATGGTCACTTTCCATAGGGAAGGTACCCTTACTTCAATAAGGGATCTATTAAAAATCCAGGCGATGGGGGAGGCTATGACAGGGGCAGATAGTCTTAATAGCTTGGGCTCTAGCTTGTCATAACCAGCACCTCCTGTAGTATTTACCTTCAACAATAGTTTTAGGACATCAGACAGAAAAATGCATTTAAGGTGGAATTGTGATCGGTGGTCAGCTGCCCCATTGTTATTTGATGGCTGGGGGAAGGATTCAGGTAAATGGTTCCTGTATTTGTTGAGGTCTACAAAGAAGGCATTAATCTCATTAGCAGATTCAGCCAGGTCCCTGAAGTGGGTCTCACTAGATATTAAGTCAACATCACCTGGAGAGGTTTTACCCTTTAAGAGGGAGTTGATATGTGACCAGAATTGTTTGGGGTCCGACAGATTTGCATCTTGCCGATCTCTCAGATACTTTTTTTTGGCTGATTTCAGTTTGCTTTTGTATTTGTTCCATAGTGCCCTGAAATGTAGCTAATCCTCAGTTAGGCTGGAGGATTTATAGGCGTGCCAGGTCTTATCCCTTACTCTGAGTGTTCTAAGCTCTCTGGTCAACCATTCGGCATGCTGGCCTTTGACTCTCACTTGAGGGACTTGCGCCTGAGCAGTGCTACTCTACACAGGTGGTGCGTCCCAGCTGTCTCTCCGGCCACCGCTACTTGACCTCACCTTTAAGCCCCTGCTGAATTCCAGACCACAAGAAGCATATCCAGCCCTCAGGGACTCGTGCCTGAGCAGTGCTACTCTACATAGGCAGTGCGTCCCATCTGTCTCTCCGGCTGCTGCTGCTCAACCTCACCCTCAAGCCCTTGCTGAATTCCGGACCACAGGAAGTGGATCCAGCCCTCAGGGAATCATGCCTGAGCGGCGCTACTCTACACGGGCGGTGCGCCCCAGCCATCTCTCTGGCTGCCACTGCTTGACCTCACCTTCAAGCCCCTGCCGAATTCCAGACCACAGAAAGTGTATCCAGCCCTCAGGGACTTGCACCTGAGCGGTGCCACTCTACATGGGTGGTGCACCCCAGCCGTCTTTCCGGCCACCGCAGCTTGACCTCACCCTTAAGCCCCTGCCAAATTCTGGATCACAGGATGCGGATCCAGCCATCAGGTATGGCCGTTGAATTCATCTTTGGAGCCATCTCAGCTGGTAGAATCCTATTTATGTGGTGCTTTTGCAAGAGGACACTGATTGGCCCGCCTGCTCCACTAGTCCACAATGATTAGTGCACCTTTGGCCATAGACTTTAGCTGTGATTTTTGCTCACTTCTCTCCTTCTAATTGCTGCTAATTTTTCAAAATTCCTGTACCTACTGCTATTATTTTACATGCCTAAGCTAAAAGTGTAAGATTCTGAAGTACTGTGTAGTAGTATTGTGCAGAGTTTAGATCGAATATGTGTCTAGGGTTCACTGCTAAAACCTGTTCCCTAGTGTAGCCTGTTAGATCTTTTTTTAATACTGTGTTTTCGTATTGAAAGTGCCTCATTATCTTACTTTTCCCCCTCTGCTTGGCTCCCCCTGACTAAACTCTTTCCTGATTTTCAAAATCCTTCATCTAAAACCTAAGCCTTGTCTGTTTTTACCTCTTTTCACTCCTCTTAGTAATCCCTTGTACTTCTCCCGTAGTGTAAGCCCTACCCCCTCTGCTACTCTCTTTTGTGTTTTTCCCTACTGCTATCCCTCCTTTGATTATCTGTGGCTCTCCACTCCTGTCTATCTAATCGTTTACCTTTGTCTCTATTTCAAGCACCCCCTCTGACAGTCTGCCACCAGCCGCCTGCATCCCGAATCTCTGCCTGCCAGTATATTTAACCCTGCACCTCTCCTTTTCCCCTCAGGAACTCACGTCTGAGCGGCACTACTCTACACAGGTGGTGCGCCCCAGCCGTCTCTCCAGCTGCCACTGCTCAACCTCACCCTCAAGCCTCTGCCGAATTCCTGGCCACAGGAAGTGGATCCAGCCCTCAGGTACGGCCACTGAATTCATCTTTGGAGCCGTCCCAGCTGGTAGAATCTGATTGGTGCAGCAGTCTTGCAGGCGGACACTGATTGGCCCGCCTGCTCCACTAGTCCACACCGACTGATGCGCCCTTTGGCCACAGACTTTAGCTATAATTTTTGCTCACTTCTCTCCTTCTAATTGTTGCTTATTTTTCTCCCACCCCCCTCCGCCTCCCTCTTCCAGGCCTCCTTTAAATACAATCTCGCACCTCCCTCCCTGGTATCTGGCTGACCCATTGGTTTATTTTGAACTTGTCTACCTCCAATCACGAGTAAAAGTAGCAGGGCCATCCAGCTATTACCTAGTATAGCTGCTCAGTTCCTCGCAGCCTGCTGTTGCTCCCCAGCAATCTTCTACCTCCTGTCTCTTTATTCACCTTTCTAGGAGTTATGGCTTACGTTATCTTTATCCTGGTGATTTTATTAAACAGTATATTCAGTGTAACAGTATGTAATGAAGTGCCAGGCCATAGTCCGGTCCTGGAACTCCCTTTCCCAACTCATACTGCCCCTATATACTGCACCTCCCTCCTTTTGGCACCCCACCCCTTTTACTACACTCTCCACTCTTCCCCCCTTCTCCTTCTTACTCCCTTCACCTATGTCTATCCAAGTACTTTCCATCACATCATTATACTTTTGAGTCAGCTTTTTCTTCCCTTGCACTAAACCTATGCCTCTGGCACTGACCAGGGGGCGGTCACAAAGTAAAAAAGTGATTAAATCCTTACTGAGCTCCTTAAAGAAATTGTTGCTTCTACTTCTCCTATGCTCGGGTAACGTGGAGTTAAATCCTGGCCTTCCGTTACAACTTACCTCTCCGACAGAATTTGCAGCTGCCCCTGGGCTTAAAATGATGCTGGTCAATATACTAAGCTTGACTAAAAAATTCAACCAGCTACAAGCATGGGCTGCTCTTACGGAACCAGATCTGATCATTATTACAGAGTCTTGGCTCAAAAAGGTCACTACTGACCAACAAATTACCCTCCCAGGCTACAAACTATGCAGGGCAGATAGGGAATCTAGGGGGGTGGTGTTGTTGTCTACTCCAAAACCAAGTATACGGTTAGTGATATCTCCTGTAAAACTAAACAGAAGGAATACAAGATTGTATTCCTGAAGCTCCACCTTCCCTCCATGGAATTCATCACTATTATAGGTGGTTACAGGCCCCCAGCTGGTGGAACTGATATACTCAATGTACTTAAAACTCTAATCATGGCTTCCAATTCTGAGACAATAATCCTTGGGGATTTCAGTATGGACTGGCTCTCCTCAAAATCACACAGCCTGAAATCTCTCTGTGATGAGTTTGGCCTAGTACAGCTTGTTAGTGAACCCACAAGGAATAATACATTTAATCTTGCCAACAGTTCACTTCTAGATGTTATATTAACCACTCATCCACATAAAATTCTATGCTCTGCGGTGTTCCGTAACAACATGAGCGACCATGGGGTTGTTGTCTGCATAAAATCACATGCCAAGAATCGACACCAGCCCAAGTTCATAACTAAATGGCCTTTTCGCAAATTTCAGGCAGTAAATTACCTGTCTGACTTAGGCAAAGTTAGATGGCAAGATCTCTATCTTGCCAAAACAGCTGATGAGGCTGTCTCTATCCTCAGCAACAACCTTGTCACACTAGCAAATAAGCACACCCCCTTTATCAAGGTCAGGGTATGCCACACCTCTTACCCCTGGTTTACTCCAATTCTAAAGGCAGCACTCACTAACAGGGACAGGTCTTGGGCTCTGGCCAGGTGTACCAAGAGCCATGCAGATTGGCAGGCTTTTAGAGCAGCTAGGAACGTGTGTGTAAAAAGCATTCACTCTGCCAAAGCAAACTACTATGTTTCCACCCTAGAGTAGGCCAAAGGGAATTCACATAAAATTTGGAAGACACTCAAATCCATTGTAGGACTGCCTAGTGCCCCCTCCATTCCAGCCAAGATCATTACCAACAGCAGGATTATTGAAAGTAATTCCCAAATCCTGGAAGAACTCAACTCCCATTTTGTCACTGCTGGCTTAGCCATTGACTCCTCACCTTATGCAGCCCGATGGATTAATCATGCCAGTTGTAGCCCTACTCCCCATACCTCGACCTGTCCATTCCAGCTGCATACCCTTAACTACAAAGAAGTACAAGACTCACTACTTAACCTTGATACCAAGAAAAGCACTGGGGATGATGGTCTTGAACCTTTTTTTCCTAAAACTAGGTTATGCCCATCTCACGGCCCCCATTCTTCATATTCTCAATCTCTCCATCTCTTCTGCCACAGTTCCATCTTGTTGGAAAGCCGCACACATCCTTCCCTTATTCAAATCAGGGGACCCATGCAATCTAAATAATTACAGGCCTATCTCAATCCTGCCCATTCTTTCTAAAGTTTTTGAAAAACTGATCTACAATTAATTAAAACTTCATATCGAAACCTTTTCACTTTTAAACTAAGCACAATCCAGCTTCTGGCCTAAGCACAGCACTGTCACAGCACTTGCTAAAGTCACTAATGACTGGATCTCTGCTATGGATACCAAAATGATCACTGGTGCAGTCTTCTTAGATCTAAGTAAAGCATTTGACACCATTGACCACAATTTACTAGTCACCAGCCTTACTAAACTAGGTGCCACTCCCTCCACCACTCAGTGGTTCACTAGTTACCTAGAAGGGAGGACGCAGAAAGTTAAAGCTGATGGCCTATTCTCAGCCTCCCTGCCAATTGCCAGGGGAGTCCCTCAAGGCTCCATCCTAGGCCCTATCCTCTTTTCCTTATACATCAATGATCTTGACTATCATATTACCAAATCCAAGCTACACTTCTTTGCGGATGACACAGTACTGTACATCTCTGGCTTTATGTTGTCTGAAGTAAGGGATGTGCTGCAAGCTGACTTTGCTCAGCTGGAAACTAATATCATTAATGCTAAGCTTCTTCTTAATGCCACGAAAACCAAGACTATGATTTTTACTCTTAGTGACACATTTACCACCCCTCCCCCGGTCTACTGAAGGACTTTGTTATCACCTCTCTAGGCGAACCCTTGGAAGTTGTCCCCAAATTTAAATATCTTGACATTTGGTTAAATAACAAACTTTTTTTCAAGGACCATCTAGAAGACCTCTCCAGAAGACTACAATCCAGGTTAGGTTTCTTTTTCAGAAATAAGTCTCTCTTCCCAATAGAAAATAGAACCAGGCTGGTGCAGGCTATATTCCTTCCCTTGATTGATTATGGGGACCTAATTTACACCTCCTCAGCAATCTCAAACCTAAATAAGTTGGACGTACTTTACCACTATGCCCTCCGGTTCATCACCAAATCCCCGTACCGAACCCACCACTGTGACCTTTACGCAGCTGTTGGCTGGACATCACTTACCACTAGACAGTTGCTCCATGCTGGTATGTGGACTCTCAAGATACTCCTGAACAAATGTCTGAGCTACCTATCATCTCTCACCTTCATTTCCCACTGTGCAAACTCTCTTAGGAAATCTGATTTCATCTTCCTTGATGTGTCTAGGACTCACACCACCTTTGGCAAATGTGCTATCTCATATGCTCTTCCAACAATCTGGAACCGACTCCAATCCACCCTGAAACTATTCAGTATGGTCTCGGTTAATTTCTTCAAAGTGTTAACCGCATCCCAAATAAAAGATAGTTATAGCTCTTTTTAAGTCTCTTCCCTGCCCTTATATCCTTATGACCATCCACCTGGAACCAGCGCTTGTCAGGACATGAAACTATCCAGTTATTCTCAAAACCTTTTCCTACCCTTGCCTTCTTTATCTATATCCTTGTCCCCCTACTCTCTTTAGCCCTCTTCCTCCATTCACCACTTATTTTCAACCCCTCATTCTTATTCAACTACTCTCTCCTGTCATTTACAACCCCTTCCTCTTACTTACCTAATGTCTCCTGTCACAGCACACTCCCCACATTTACTGCTCCTCACCACCTTATGCTAATAATCCTACCTTGTCCTGTCTTAATTGAGCACTAGGTATTATATGAACCTTAACTGTACCATATTAATCTTATTTGTATATTGTTTCATTTTGCTTGTTATATGTTGCCTTTTTAATTCAATATCTCTTGACTGTTTACGTGATTTAGGACCTCCTTGTGAATGAGCTTGCTCAACTGAGTTTTCCTGCAATAAACTTGAACTTGAACTTGTTTGAGGAGGGCATGTTTATTAATGGCACAGCTGAAGTAGTTTATAAACATATCAAGGGCAGTGTCTAGCATAGGGGCTTGCTTGACCTGGTCCCAGTTTTTTTCAACTAGTGTCCTTAGAAAGGATACCTGATCAAAATTAGAGAGGTCCCTGGTCCAGAAAATTCTTGGGGGGGGGTAGGGAAGTCATTTTTCCAGATTACGAATGTCAGGAAATGGTCAGTGATGAAGTCACTAAAAGTGCCAGCTGGTTTAACTCTACCAGGTCTGAAGACAAGAATCAAGTCCAAAGTGGAGTGATTGCAAGTTTTCATATTAAGCCTAGTTGGTACTTGAATTATCTGAGTCATGTTCAGGTCTATTAGATTGGATTTAATTTCAGAGTCAGACAAAGCACCCCAGTGGATGTTAAAGTCCCCGAGGATAATCTTTTCCTCTGGAGGTAGACCTTGAACAGCTGCCACAAGGGCCATAAAGGCAGAGAGAGGTGCTTCTTTTGTGGGGCTGTATACACATCCGACAATCATTTTTTTTTTTTTTTTTTTTTTTAGCTTTTGTTGACCGGGTAAGTGCACTAGACAAATCCTGCCTATTTTCAGGCATGACCCGGGGGAAGGGGAAACAGATGAATGCCAACTGACCTTGAACCAGATTAAGCTATTGGTGGTATTTTTAGTGAATGAGGGAAATTTGGCCAGGACACCGGGGAAATTCCCCTACTCTTTTGATAAGTGCCATGGGATCTTTAACATCCACCTGAACTACCACCAATCCAGGCAGATGGGACCTCGGTTTAACGTCTCATCTGAAAGACGGCACCTCAGAAATGCAGCACCCCTCTCATGCTGCATTACAGTGTCAGTACTGGGATATTAACCCAAGTGCCAGATGTGGGAACTGAACCCACAGCCCTCTGATCTCCCGGCCTCAGAGGCGAGTGTGCTACCTACTGAGTCACTGACACTGCTGACATTGATTTTGTGCTGCCCAGTATCAGTTGCACAAATGGCACCTTACTGGTGGAGCTGACCAGGGTATATGGGGCAACTATATCAGCAGTAAGCAAGGATTTAATGTACAATGTGACTCCCTCACCCTTTTTGCTAACTCTTTCAGACCTAAAATTCTTATAACCTGAAAGATCAACTTTGTGGTCTAGTATATTGGGAATAAGCCTGGTCTCAGACATGGCTAGCACGTCAGGGGAATATGTATCTACCCAGGCCTGCACTTCATGCATTTTCAGCCTGAGACTGCAAGCATTTATATGTGCTATTTTCATCCCCTTAGTGGAGGCCCATAATGAAATGTTCATGGAACCAATGTATGTCTACTGTTTGATGGGTGAACTCCTGAGAATAAGAGGTTTTTATTGGTTTTAGCAAAAAGGGGTGCATCACCTGACAGTGATGCCATCCACGAAATGCATAAAAACCCACCACTTGGAGTAACAAAAATAGATAGGGGAATCAGTTGAATACTGACTACCAAGTGAGGAGGACCTCAGAAGTGTGTTCTTGTTCCCACACTGTTCTGTTTGCAAAGGTTCAAGCTAAGCCTCAGGAAGTTTCTAAATTAGAAAGTTTGCTGGATACTGGTCATTGAATAACCTTTTGCTTTCTGTATGTTTATTATTTTTATTTTTTTTTAATTTTCTGATTTGAGTAAAATAACAACACATTTTTGCATTTTTATGCACCTGACTTCTGGTTTGTTGTGTCTGTTTTATCCCACACCTTTACACTGACCCATCATGGATAGAGAATCAGGAGCGAGGGCTGTGTGGGCACATTTCCAGTAACAAGAGCCTTGTTAGTGGAAAAGTGCCAACATTTCACCACAAACTGAACATTATAACATAAAGAAACATTTGGATAGCTGCTGGACATTCACTATAGTGGAGCACGCACCCGCGCTCCCCCTTGCATCACGTCCTAACATTGCTAGAAAGGGGGGTTGAATTCGGGTGGCTTTTCTGAACAGGAATTCCTCTGTGATGTGACACACTTTAATGAAATAATGGGTGGTTTTCACAGAAATGTATTGCACTATGTAAGAACATGTGGAGCAAGAAAGATTCCCCTGGAACTAATGCACCCACATATTAGGTGCAACACCACAACTATGTAACGTGGTGAATCTCTGTAAAGCAGCAGTGCAACAATCTGTTGAGAACTCTGACCTATATTTTTTAATGCTATGTTACAACTTCCTTTACTTACATCCTGACTCGTATAGTACTATAATCTCCAGTATTTGAGTCTGCTGTACTACCATTTTTCATGTGTGAAATAATGAAAGGAGCATTCACTTTCATAGGTGCTGACCAGGTCTCCATCACATCAGTTAGTTGTAATATATCACTTCTGTTGTAAATTGACAGTTATGCAGCAGGCAGTGTTTTATGACCCCACAGAACAATATTTATTGAAAAGCAGCTGCAAATAAATACAAACCTGGTCATAACAATATTGAAAGGTGTGCTCATTTATTTTTCATACATGACAAAAAGTAGTCAACTAAGTAAAGCAGACAGAAATTGTGAAAAGAAGTGTATCATTCAAGTCATGACTTGGAGGTAACTAGTGGATGGCAATGTAAAATAGCATAACAAATTACAGTTCAAAATTGTCACCACATTCTTGCAATGCTGCTTTAATTGATAATGTCAGTATGACATCATGAGCTCACAATCACACAACACACAAAATGCATCTGCCTAGTGTCCAGAAAATTGACAAGTGGTAACAAAGTGAAATGGGAGCATTTCAGTGCATACAAAGTCCCCCAGAATTTATGGTGCACTCAGTCATGCGTGCAGTGGTGGCACAGAATGCCCAGATTTTTTCTGCATGCCCAAAATGCATCTGCCTTGTGTCCAGAAAATTGACAAGTGGTAACAAAGTGAAATGGAAGCATTTCAGCACATACAAAGTCCCCCAGAATAAAATGATGACCATGAGTGAACTGTTGCTGTTCTAATGTGTGCTACGATTCCAACAAATGCAATGAGATCATCTTAACTGGATGGAAGGGTGCCCTTTGACTGTACACTAATAGTAGCCTTGGTGAGTTGATATATATAGATATTTATTTGTGTATTTTGTAGGCAAGGGGGGTCGACATGGACATGTACTCATGGTATTGTTCTGTATCACAGGTCACAGATACTGTTGTTGTGCACATTCCAGTGCTCGATGAGAACTTTTGTATAGAAATTTGAAATGGATAACTCTCAAGCAAATGAAGGTAAGTATTTTTTGGGGGGTGGTGGGGAGAAGCATATTTGCAGGTTTGTCTGTAATGGTTTCTTATTTGGTTACTTCTTCACAGATTTCATCTGCATCCTTCGCAGGTTTGGTTGTTAATGATGCTCATGGTCATCGAATGAAATGACTTTTGCATGTTGCATGTGTGCCCCAGCCCGGGGGGTGGGGCCTGATGTTGAAGAACTTCTTTGGATAAGGCCACTCTGACACAACAACAAAGCATCTGGAAGTTTTCTAAAAAAAGAAATGGATGACTTCTTACAACTTGATTGTAATTTGTCCCTGGTTCTCAATCTCAAGTCAAGTTACATTTCAAAACCACATCTTGTCAAATAACACAACCTGTGTGCAACTTTTTCAACACTGTTATGGTCAGGGCTGCACAGCTGCAAGTTCAGAATACAGTGCATGAATGATATCTTACAGAAATAGTTTTGGTGATGTACGCACGTCACCTAGTTTATGAATCGTACTCAGTCGCATTTGCTGCAGTCTTTCCAAAAAAATGAAACCGATGAAATAAAATCTTCATACTTACCAGAATGGATTTCAAATGGATATTCCATAGGTTCCTCTGTATGGTACAGCTGCAGTACCATTCCTTCCGAGTTTCATCGAAGGAAAGTTTTTTTGTTAACCTGTAAAAAAACAAAATAAGTGTACTATATGTGTTTGACCTTTGCGGCTCTGAAAAGCTACAGAAAACAAAACATACAACTAAAGGAAGTTAAATAGCATAACAAACATTAGTACACATACTCACTTTATAGTTTAAATATTAAGAAGCTTTGTGCCTGTGGCTGATGGATGTGGTCTCCTGCTTGATTCCCTCTGCATGGCATGGTAAATGTAAATGTAATGAGGAAATATTGTCTGAATGACACTGGTGGTGGGTGCTGGTGGTGATAGCAGTGACGCATTATGATATTCTCTGTTATATCTTCCTGCGTCTGGTGGTGGTAGCAGTGGCTAACATCGGTCCCAGTGGTGGTGGTCTGGGGTGGTCAAACTCATGCTCAGTGGTGGCATTGGCTAACATCAGTCCCAGTGGTGGTGGTCTGGGGGTGGACAGACTCATGCTCAGTGGTGGCAGTGGCTAACATCGGTCCCGGTGGTGGTGGTCCGGGGGGGCGGACAGACTCATACTCAGTGATGGCAGTGGCTAACATTGGTCCCAGTGGTGGTGGTCTGGGGGGGAAGACAGACTCATGCTCAGTGGTGGCAGTGGCTCACAACAGTCCCGGTGGTTGTGGTGGTCTGGGGGGCACACCACCTTTTAACAACTTCAGTTAAAACCTGCCAACATTAACCACATCATCATCCTCATAAAGAAAGCTGCCGTCACAGTCATCTATGCCTGAAGTCTGACCACTGGAAAATTCTTTCTCCATTGTGTCATCATCTACATGAGTGGTGGGCCATTTCATGCTGCCACTGCCAGTGCCACCAGGATGGTCCATTTTCACATCACCAAAACCACCATGACTAGGCTGGGGTACAAATACAGAAGTTGCAGTCTGTGCTGGTATGTGCCTCTTATTCATTTTAATGAATGTTAGCAAACTAAGATTTGCAGGAGACAGGTTTGTCTGATGATCCCTGAATATTGCACCTGCTGAGCTGAATACCCTCTCAACACTTACACCGGAGGGTGGGCATGTGAGGTACTTCAGTGCCACTGCAGTCAGCTCTGGCCATTCACTGACCTTTCCACTCCAGTACAAAAGAGGATCATCAGTTATTGTCAGATGCCTGTTTTCAGACAAATATGACTCAACCATTCTCTGTGCCACACTATGTCCAGTGGTTGATGCATCATCTTGTTCTCCGGATTCATTTATTTCACAAATACCCACTTGGGACAAAGCCTCCCAAAGTGGGTTGACACCAGCCACTTTGGATGACAGACCACCTGGAACTGCAGTCCCCTTCCCCTTGTAGGATATGCTTGATGGTCCTCCAGGTACACCTTCAGCCAGATTATGCTACTGAGATTTGCTGACTTTGGCACGTGACTTCTGTGCCCCATAAACCAAGCGCAACACTTGACCACCAACATTTTTTATCTGTTACGGCCCTTCCTCCAGTACTGATGCAATTCCACATTTGTATCGAGGGTCCAGCATTGTTGCTATGGCAAAGTTGTCACTACGCTGAATGCTCACAATGTGATGATTCTGCTCGAATACTGTTAGCATGTGTTGCAGCAACATACTGCTAACACTGTCTGCGGCAACATCAAGGCCATGCTGTACATTCACCAATGTCTGCCTCATCACCTGCAGCAGTGGAATTGATTGGCTGATGGAGGCAGACCTGCCACTCACTGCCTGCGTGGCATGTTCAAAAGGCCGCAAAATTGTTATTACAGAGTCCATGAGGTGCCACTGTTCAGTCGTCATAGACGTGGAGGCCCCGGAACTGTCACGGCTAGTATGCATCACAAGATATTCTGAGATGACTTTGTGTTGTTCATACAACCTCTCTGCCATGTACTATATAAAGTGGAGTTCCATTGGGGTGACAACTTCCAGCTTCAAGCGGTGCTGAGGCAGGCTGTTTTGCATCTGCAACTGCAGTAGTTGGTCATGGGCCTTTCCAGATCGTGAAAAGTGAGAGCAGAAACAGTGTGCAATGGTCAGCATTTCCTTTACATCAGGGTGCTGCAGAAACTCCTGCACCACAAGATTTAAACAATGGGCCATGCGTGGAACACGAAAAAAAACACCATTCATGATGCATTTCACCACATTTGATCCATTGTCACTTGCTATGAACCCAGCTCTCAGGGACAGAGGGTTCAGCCACTTGTCAGTTTCAGTCAGTACCACATCCAACATGTTTTCACCAGTGTGTGAACAGGTCACATTGTGCATAGCAATCGTTGCATGCTGTTGAATTCCTGGAAGATTGCTATAGCGACAATCCACCTTACTGCACTGATTATTCACACTACCAACATCAAAAACAACCCCCGGCACCTGCACCAGTGTGCAGTTATACACAGATATGAACTCCCCGCTGTTTTTCCACTTGTCCACATATCCATACTTAAATGGATGAATGGAGAGGAGGAAAGCTGAAGGGCATGTCTTACTGAGTTGGACATAGAACAGAACAACTCGGGGACAGCACGGGTAGAAAAGTATGTCCTGGATGACACTTTCCATTTTGGGACAGGCACATGCAGCAAACTGCCGGAACCCAGAATTCTTAACAAAGGAGAAGGGCAAAAGATCAGTTGCCAGCATTTCAGCTACAGCAGCATTAAGTTCACGTGACACTGTATGGTTGGGGGGGGTACTTCAGCTTATGCGCAAAAACACTCTGTAACATGGGCTGACTTAAACATTTTACATGGGGTGTGATGACACTGACAAATGGGTCTGCTCTGTGATGATTCTGAATGGCATTGATAGGGGGTGGAATGTGGACGTTTGATGAAGATGGTTACACAGGTGATGATGACAAACCCAGAAATGGAGTTATTTTGCCAGATTTACCAACTGGGGTTGATGTACCACTTGCACTAAACATGCAGTACTGCATTCACCACCTCCACCACCAAAACTGCTACTCTCACCAGCACTGGACAACATTTCAAAGTCATTATGTTCTTCCACCTCACCATGCCTGCAGTAATCCTCTGCTCTTATTACCTCACTACTGCACATGTTTAATTTCGTACTGGACTTAAGAGTCATGGAAGGGGATAACATGCTCGATATGGTTGCTGACGAGGGTGAACACCCCACTGTGGTATTAGCTGCCATCTTGTGCTGGGTCCACAGTGCCATGTGCCTATTCTTAAGATGCTATGCTGTCCTCCTGTACCCAGATGGCTCCCCTTTTTACCTCGACTCACACGCACATGGCAAACCTGGCAGATTGCAACTGACTCATCATTTGCATCTTGAACAAAAAAATCCCAAGCAAGGGATTGTGATGCTCTACTTTTAACATGTCCATGATGCTGCTTATTTAACTCTGTTCTTTTAAGCACTGAAGTGGGGGGGGGATGTGATGTTTTGGGCTCTGCACACCTGGACTGCAACTGACCACCATGACTACCTATCATTATTACTGGGTCATCATCATCAACTGAAACTGGTAAATCACAAGTTTTTACAGGGGAGGATTACTGCAGACAGACTCGGACACAGCCACCTTGAATTTCTTTTTCTCCGGTTCCCAAAACGGGTCAAATACATCATCATCATATTCATCAACATCACACACATCCACATCTTCTGCTTGGCTGCTGGCATGTGGACTGCATGTTGCAACCACAGTAACATCATAGTCATCATCATATTCATCTACACCACTATCACCTGCTATTTTTTCACCACACTGTGAATCACTGCATGGAAAATGCGTGACATGAACCACCATGGTGGATGAAATATCACTTTGTATGCTATCGTTGACATGATTATCAGAATCCTCAGGTTCAGTTACTGGGATGTTACTTGGAAGTATGACATCATCTACACTGTCACTCACTTGCATTGCTTCTCACTCCACTATATTTTTGGATACGGTACACCTGTCAGAATTCGAACTTGAGGCAACAATACTCAAACTACCTCCACCACTAACACTAACACCACCAGCTGGGAAAACATCATCTTCTCCAACTATGAGTGAAGCTACTGATTGGGCTGTAAAAAACATTGCAAGAGAAATACCTTTCCTCACATCAGCAATGCACTTCTGCATCTGCATACTACCTCACCCACAGACTATCTTACTGGCAGCAGTGTCATGGCGAGAACCAGATTTACTTGCATGTCTCTTTGTGGGCATTTTTGGGGATCAACAACAATATTATAAACCAATTTAGATTTTGGTACTTTCACTCTCTGTCTGATTGGGGGACATTGGATGTGAAATCAAAAAAAACAACTGTGGATTCAGCAACAGATAGAGAAGGTCACACAATGAAAACACCTTCAGTAACCAGTGGTGCTGAAGTCACAAACAATCCAATCTGGTAAAAAAATCCTTTTGCCAGTGGGGGTGGGGGGAGAGCACTGACTGCAGATTTTTACAGTACAAGCAGCAAAACAAAGAACAGATACCACGAACGCAGTTCAAAATCAGGCAGCCGCAATTACACTAGTCTGTGGCACAATAAAAGGTGTATTATTTGATGTCATGCAACACTGCACACACACTAACATACACACACACACACACAGACACACACAGAACAGTTTGTCTACAATGGTGAATGAGTAATGCATAGCAAATTGAAAAGTTCAATAATATGCCATATATTGTAATGTAAACAACCTGAAATTATGAACTGCTGCACCAGAACAACACAACACATAATCAGCAAGAAAATGTCAACATTTACTGATAATATTACTGTGTGTACATTAACACAGTCAGTTATGTAACAAAAATACAACCAAAAACCAAAGAAATCACTATTTTTCCAACTTAAATCTACCTACACCACAGATACGCCCCTCCCCCAAAGCACACTTTCACTGACTTTTACTACACACACTCAGTGTTGTACATTAACATTCAAAATACACACACACAAACAAAAACTCTCAATGATATGAGTACAGGACAGTTTCCTACAATCGATGAACTAAAGTTTGAGCCCCCCAAAAAACACAAAAATGCTTTTTTAACAGCTTTTAGAAGATTTCAATCACAGACAGCTCTCAGAGCACACTGTCTCCTACAGCTTCCTACGCACACTACCCCGAACTGAGGTTCTTCAGATCAATATAGAGCCCATGTGACCGGAAAGCCCATGAATCACTGCAAAATTCACCTTTGGAGCTTAAAAACAAGGCAAATTGAGGCGAAGTACATTTCTTTCAATGCACTTCACTTTAAGATTTGGTGGAGTAGTGGTCTGGGAAGGCGGAGTAATGCAAAGTCATTGTTTTCAATGGACTTTGCGTTACTCATTATAATGCAAAGTACTCCGATTCGCGGTGCAGAGCACTCCGAAAATCCACCTTTGCTCCATGAATCACTTTGCAGAGCAGATTGAGCTCACTTCACCTACCACTAGTTGAGAGGAAGGGTTCATTCTAGGGGTAGCAGTTAATTGGCCATTTTTGCCATTTTGTGACCCTGAGCAATGAAGTGGAAAGGAGCAGTCTGGGATGGAGGCTAGTATGCAGAACTGTAAAAATGGAGTCACAGGATTGAATCTCATAATCATTTTTCTCACTGTGTAGTCCAAAGTAAGTTGGGAAGGGTGTGACCCTTAGAAAATTGGTGGAGGGGTGGGTATCAGGGAGGGAGGGAGGTAGGGGTAGTGGCATAGATGATAGTCTGTAGGGTGGCAAACTTGGAGTCCCATGATTGCATTCTTTAACTACATTTTTCACTGTGACCTTAAGCAAGTGGAACTGGGGATGATACAAACCCAATCCACCTTCCCAAGGTAGCAACCCATAGAGAAATGTATGGTTGAATATTCACCAACACTTCACCCATAGTAGGTTGAGCATCAATAAAAAATGCATTGACATGACAACTTTATTTGAGCACTAGGTGTTGAGCACTTGAACTAAACCATCGCTCAACAAAAACTCAACTTGCACAATTGAATGCTTGTTGAGTATTTAAATTAGTAATTGAGTACTGGTTGAGGATTTTAGTTTTAGAATATATTAAGCAGAGATGTAGTTGAGCACAGATTGAGATCTTAAAGTTTAAGAAAGCACTCAACAAAAACTCAACTTGCCCAATGGCAGGCTCCATAGCATCCCCTTCTTCAAACAATTGCAGCTGGATACTGATCCCACTAAGTCTGGCTGTTGGTACCTGAAGCACCCCCCCCCCAGCCAACCAGCCATGGAATCTGGTTTGCCCCCTTCATTCGCCACAGGCTCCCAGACCCATCCCCTAGCCCATGCTGGGACTCTGTGCACTGCCCATTACATATGGGTGTCAATGTGGCACTAATGGCTCTAATAGTTACAAGAAGCTGACTCAGAATTCATCAATGTGCATCAAACACAAAAGACTGAGTGGCTACCGTAATACGAGGGGGGCACAGTCTTAAGCTGGAGGGGGTTTAGGAGGGAGGTCAGGAAGAACTTCTTCAAGGAGAAGGTGGTGGACACTTGGAATGTGCTACCAGAAGAGGTGTTCTCATTAAAGACAGTGAGTAGCTTCAAGACTGGCTGGAATAGGCATGGGGAAAGGTAAGGATCATGGATAGGGAGGATGGAAGGAGTGGGGGTCAGGGATAGTAGCGCAAAAAGAATAAGGCTCAGGAATTAAGGCGTCCCCCCGGATGGTCATGAGGGCCAGGAAGCTGAAGCCCTCCCTCCAGCAAGGATCAGAATAAGGCTCAGGAATGGAGGCGACCCCACCGGACGGTCGTGAGGGTCAGGAAGCTGAAGCCCTCTCTCCAGCAAGGATCAGAATAAGGCTCAGGAATGGAGGCGCCCCACCCCCGGATGGTCGTGAGGGCCAGGAAGCTGAAGCCCTCCCTCCAGCAAGAATCAGAATAAGGCTCAGGAACAGAGGTGCCTCCCCTGGATGGTTGTGAGGGCCAGGAAGCTGAAGCCCTCCCTCAAGTAAGGATCAGGTACGATTGCCCGGACAGCTGCACAACACAAACTCCATGCTGCTTCGGCTGCCTAAGCTGCTGGCTGGAACCACAGAGGACAGCTTTTGGTGCCTTTTTCAATTTAAATTCTGGGACAATAATTGTCGGCATGAGAGTGGAGATAGTCTCCTGAACTGAAAGTGTTGTAGCCACTTGTGGAGTTTCATCTGCTCCTAATCCAGCTGCTTTAAGGGGTACACTGGGAGTCACGTAATAGCTACCATTATTTAAAAAAAAAAAAAGGTGCTCAGTAAGTCTTCTGCTTTTGAAAACATGAATAAGACATTGCTTAACCTGCTATATAGGGGATAAGGATTCGGGAACATGGTTCTAAGTAAAAGATGATAAAAATACTGCTTAGAGGCTAGGGAGTCTTAAGGCTTCATGCTCTAGTAACTGCTGCTTGTCGCTGTACTCCTACTGTACTCTGGTAGAGCCCTGGCATCCTGGCACCATTTTTTGTTTGAAATACCCACAGTCCAAAAAAAAAATAAAAAAAAAAATACAGCAAACACTGCCTTTAGCCCCAGTTAAACTATAACAGCCGTCCTCACCCCTCTCCCCTACTCGTCACTGGTAAAACAACTAAGCAGCCCTCCCCTTTCTGTACACCGCCTCCCCTGCATTTACCTGCTATAAATCTCATCTTTTCTTCATTACACAGAATAAGGCTCAGGAATGGAGGCGCCCCCCCGGACGGTCGTGAGGGCCAGGAAGCTGAAGCCCTCCCTCCAGCAAGGATCAAGTATGATTGCCCGGACAGCTGCACAACGCAAACTCCACGCCGCTTCAGCTGCCTAAGCTGCTGGCTGGAACCACAGAGGAGCCCCACTGACGCTTCACGTCAGCTACCCCTCCACCCCCACCACCACCTTTAGCAGAATCCTCCATTTATAGTGTAGGTCACCTGAGTGTTTGAGCCTATCAGCTCTCTTTACCATCCGCAGCTTATCAGCTGCCACCGCTAGAGGTCACTGTCATCGAGCTGACTGGTCTGCTGCCCACTACCCACTACAAGGTGCTCTCTCACCATATATCCTGGGCTGAGTGACGTAGGGTGCTGGTTATTACGAGGGACTTTTCCAGCCCTGATCTTGGGCTGAAGTGGAGTGCAGGCTGTACTGCACATCCCCAGTTAAAACCAATCTGCTCTAACCCCAAGGGACAACGCATTTCAGCACTCTACTGTACTCTGGCTGTTGAAAGGCTAGTGAGAATTTATCCTTGCCCAGCCTAGTGCCCCAGCCTAAAGCCCCCAGGGCAATACAGCCTCCACTACATTGCAACACCCTGACAGAAGTATCAACCCTCACTCTACTACCAACATTATAGGTTCAAAGGACTGGAGCTCAAAACTCCAACCTAATGTAGTCTGGCCACACTACTGGAATCCACTGGGCCCTTGGCTTCACCGAAGCCTTGCCCCCTGCAGAGTCCATGGGTTGGTACTCTTGTACATTGCAGCATTAACATGGGTAGATGCTGCTGTGTATAATGGCCTCAACCCAACCCTGCATGGGATACACCTGGGACACCACCTACAGCACCTGACATTGTGCCCTGATATCTCTACCACAGATGCCATGATATTTATGCATGGCCTAATGGCTAGGGGAGCCTGGTACCACATCCTAGATGGAGTGACCAAAAGGTGCAGAACATTGCCCCCCAAGTATAAGAAGGGGGTCCTCCTCCTCATTGTGCTCGCTCTTTTATTGAGCTCGGGAGATGTCCAACCCAATCCAGGGCCCATCATCACTAATACAACTCTAGGGTCCTCCAGGTACCCCACATGGCATCTCACCAGAGGACTGAGAATTGCCCACATGAATGTCTGCAGCCTGCGACTCACAATCCATGAGGTCCAGTCCTGGGTTGAAATGTATAAGCCGGATGTGCTGGCCATTTCTGAATCTTGGTTGAAGCCTCAAATCCTCCAACATGAAGTGGAGCTGGCCAATTATCACACCTTCTGAAAGGACAGAGATGGTAAAAAAGGAAGGGGGGTTCTAATCTATGTGAACTCCACTTTGTGGACCTCCTCATCCCCTATTGACCTACCAAGCTCCCCAGGGCTTGAATCCCTCTTCATCAAAATCATACTAGGTCATGCAAAACATTTAACTATGGGCTGCATTTATAATCCCCCCTCAGGTGGCAGCGCTGCACTCCAGAACCTAACTCTGTCCCTCACAGACTCTTCACCTGCTGAGCTCCTGGTCCTAGGGGACTACACCCTGAGGTGGGACCCCACCAGCCAGCAATCCCACAGGACCTCGGTCCTAGAAGCCAACCTGACACAGGTCATAGCTGAAGTCACCAGGCAAAACCTAAAGACAGGGAACCACTCCACCATCGACTGGATCCTAGTCTCTAACCCAGCCAACATCCAAGCTGCGGGCGTGATGTCCAATGCCCTAAGTGACCACTCCCCCACTTTCTGCATCTGGAAAAACAGACCACCCAGGATTCCCCCTAGGCTCATAGTGGCCAGGGACTTCTCAGGCTTCTCCCCCGAGGCCTTCCAGAGCTCATTAAGAAATGCAGACTGGGCACTACTAAGCCTACTAGAGAGTATTGATGAAGCGGCCCAGTACTTCCAGGACAACTTCTCTGCAGCGGCCAATCTCCATGCCCCAGTTAAGAAAAGACGCGAAAAAGGGCAATGTCATAGATGGATTTCGCGTGAACTAAAATCCCTAATGATAAGCAGAGACAAGGCCTGGGAAAAGACCAGATGCTCAACTAGTCCAGCAGATCTATCAGACTACAGGTCCTTAAGGAACAAGTACAATAAAGCCTCAAAATCTGCTAAAAAGGCCTATATCAAAACTCTACAGAGGGTTACCCTGGCAGACCCCAAGTCCTTCTGGACCTGTATCAACTCCCTATTAAAAGGCTCAAATAAACCTCAGCCTGGAAATTTAACCTACAGCGAAATGACCCTAAACGATGGATGAGAGGCTGCCACAGCCTTCAACAGCTTCTTTGCAGACCTGGCCTCTTACAGAAGCAACTACACTCCCAGTCAACAGGGTCCACCAGTCATTGAAACGCAGGATCCTCTGGCCCCCCACTTCCACCTAAAGATTGTAAGAGTCAAAGACATGCTACCCCTCCTGCAATCCCTAAAACCCACGGGATCTCCCGGACCTGATGGACTGGATCCACGACTGCTCAAATTGGCTGCCCCGGCTATAGCCCTACCCATCACCACATTAATAAATAGATCCCTATTGGAAGGAGCTGTCCCCAAAATATGGAAACAGGCCCCCATGTGGTCCCAATCCATAAAGGTGGTTCCAGAGACCCTATTGGCCACTACAGACCCATCTCCATCCTCTGCCACCTGGCAAAGATACAGGAGCGGCTAGTATACAGCCAACTGAGAGACTACCTGGAAGGTAATCAGCTTCTGGCACTGACACAGCACGGTTTCTGCCAAAAGCATGGGACGGACACTGCCCTCATCAGGCTTACCTCCGAAGTCCTAGCTGCCTTAGACAAAGGCATCCCCACGGGGCTGTCTTCATAGACCTAACAAAGGCTTTTGACCTGGCTGACCACCCCCTCCTGCTATCCAAGCTGAGCACATTTGGACTGGACCAACACTCTCTGAATTGGTTCAGTAACTATCTGACTGACCGTACCCAACAGGTCAAGTGGCGAGGTGCGACCTCTGACTTGCTACCATTAAATGAGGGGGTACCTCAAGGCTCCATCCTTGGCCCACTTCTGTTCTACCTGTTCACTAATGACCTCCACTGTTGGGGCAGCTTCATGGTGCAGTACGCCGAAGATGCAGTACTCTACAGAACCGAGCCATGCCGGGATGTCCTGGGACCCCTGCTCCAGTCTGACTTCACTCAGGCTGAAGAGTGGCTGATTGAGAATCACCTGGTCCTCAACCCTAGCAAGACCAAAGTGTTCCTGTTTGGCCCTAAATCCCTGAGTCCCTCCCGGGAACATATTCTTCTTCTGGTCACTACATCGGGCACCACTATCGAAGTGGCCCAATCCATCAAATACCTGGGTCTTACACTGGACCAGGGACTCACCCTAAAGTCTCACATAGATCTGGTGACAAAGAATATCCATCAAAAACTAGGGCTACTCTACCAGCTTAGCGCACATTTGATACCTGAAACAAGATTGGCAATAGCTCAGAGTGTCCTCCTACCAACCCTTACTTATGCTGCTCCAGTCCTACTCGGTATAGCAAAACTTGACCAAGGCCGACTACAGGCATTGTACCACAAAGTTGCCCAATTCGCCACAAGTGCCCACCCAAGGACTCACCATTGCAAAGCCCTTGCCACCCTCAAATGGCCCACTCTGAACCTTCGGCTGCAGTACCCTCTGTTAAGTTGGGCTTTATAAGCTCCTCTCTGCTGATCCCCCTGCAGGACTATTGGGTCTACTCGTCCAAAAGCGGCTCAGTCGGCCCCTCCAGACCTCAGGTAAAACTCCGCTAGAACTGCCCAGGTCCAGATCTGCAGCGGGCAGTAAATCATTTGCCCACATAGCCCCCACACTGTGAAACAAGCTCCCTAGTAAACTCCAAGAAGCCCCATAACTGATAATCTTTCAGGCGGGGCTACGCAATCACCACCGGAAGCTTAGCTCCTGCGTCTGTCCAGTAGACTAGCCTACACATGCTCCCTGTAGCATGTCCATGGAATGTCTAATCTAACTGGCACCCAATTGCCACCCCAAGCTTGTGTTCCATTTTCTGTTAGTAGTCCTTCTCGCTTTTGATAACCCATCATTTCCAATGTAACCTGTCTCTTGTCGTCCTACACTGAACGGGGCGCAGATGCAATAGTTCTGCCTACCCCAGGTCTAACTGCTACCACTGTTGTCATGTCAAAGTTACCCCTTCTCCAATGATCATTGTACATTACAAATACTCTGTATGCATTGTACTGCTATGTATACTTTGATTGTACCTGCACTGCTCTGTTGTAACCACTGTGTCTTCTTGGATTGCACCTGCATCGCTCTATATAACCACTATGTACACTCGGACTGTTCCTGCACTGCTTTTCGTATGTAATTAACTCTGGGTCGCCCATGAAAAAGGGACCTCCGGGGCCCAGCGGGCTTACCCAGTTAACAAAATTTAATAAATAAATAAGCTATGGACCCTGCTATATCAGCAGATGAGACAGACCAAATGGCCTTCTTCTGCTGCCTTCTTCATATGTTCGTATGCAAAGAGTTAATGTTCAACACAGTTATGTTATATTTGACTCCACTGAAATTATTTACTGGCCGCCCCAATATAAGTAAGCATTAAGCCACGATGGGTGTGCTTTAATGCTGGATGATGCATGGGGGCTGAGTGTCCGAGGCCCAGAGCGGGTGCTACCTCCCACCCATGCATCAATCGCATTAGAGCACCGGCAGAGAGTGGCTTAATGCACTTGTAACACGGGCCGCGGGTCGGTGGAGGCAGCTGGCAGGAGCCCAC
Source organism: Neoceratodus forsteri (assembly GCA_016271365.2). NCBI lineage: Eukaryota > Metazoa > Chordata > Ceratodontiformes > Ceratodontidae > Neoceratodus > Neoceratodus forsteri. The sequence continues at coordinate 1,206,520,122 of CM057453.1, read as the reverse complement.
TGTGCGACATCGACAATGAGAGGCGGCAGTGGTGAGAGGTTTGTGCAGCTCCACTTCGGGATCAGAGCACAGTGTGGAGCATCACATACGTACCTATGTGGTGATCAGCTTCTGTCCCTAGCTTCGCCCGGAGGCATGCGGCCAACATCGCTGTTGCACTTCTGTGGCGGTTGGTGCGGGTATTCTGCTGATACCCGCTGCGGGAGGTCTCAGGTACACGGTTCGGCCGCTCTGAGGAGGATTGCACTGGCGCTATGGATGCCGGGGGTGTCACTGCCTTCTGCTTCCGCACACTGCTCCATCCTGCCATGCTCCAGCTGGCTGCCCCTCCTGCTCTCGTGTGCCCTCGCGCTCTCTTCCTCTGCCCGGCTGCTTCAACTCCCAATCACCGGTGGCCCGTTCCATGGAACACAGTCTCCGTGCACCGGACGGTGAAGGTCTGGCGCTGGAAGTCTCGCCTGCCGGTGCGCGCAGAGGTTCAGGCCTCCGCGGTTTCCACGCCAGACGGGTAATGAGACTGACTCGGGCGCCTGCCACTCCTCCTCTCGCCGCCACAGGACCCAGTGCTGCTAGGTTGGGGTCTGGCTGGTCACGGTACTGCCGGAGCGGGCACGGCATATATGCTGGGTTAATACCCACTCCGGCTATGGTCCTGTGACGCTTTTCAGCCTATCCCGGATCTCGATTGTGTCTGGGCCATTAATGCCGTGTTACAATTAATGATTAAGCTTAATATCTGCCAAAAAGACATAAGATGTTCCATATGGAACACTGGGCATTAACTCTTTTTTTTTGTGTTTGGTATTTACTAGTCCTTTAATCAGGACGAGAGACACTCTAACATATTCTCTCATAACAGATCTGTGTTACACTGTCTGATGTTCTTTTCTGGTGTGTACATAAGGGACATTTTGGGAAAGAATGTTGAAATCAAACATTAATTTTGCAATATTTGACATTTTAGGCTTAGACAATTCTTAAATCCTGATGCATTTACATCTCTTCTCTAGCTGTATGATAACATTTTCTTGTGTGCAATCATGTTATATAACAAAAATTAAATCTGGTATAAACAAACTTGTGTTGGTGTGCACTGCGAATATTTCAATAATAAATCAAATGTGTTGGTACACTGGTTTGTGAAACCACACATCATGTTATGTTTATGTTAAATGTATGTTACTATCATGAACTGTTAGCATTTAAAAAACAATTATCATCGTGGGGGCAAATCTATTCTCCCATATGTGTAGCAACAGTCTGTCTAGCAGGCTATACTAAGTAGCACATTTTTTTTGTAATTTTTAAATAACTTGTATTAATGTTCAATGGATTACTGCAGTATTGTAAGGTGCTCTTTTCGCCTAGCTGAGTCCCCATGCTAGTTTTGTTTGAGCATTCCACCACCGCGGTCCCAAGCACCTCATAGTATTCACTTGTGCTTTTGTGTATGGCTGCTATGGTTTCAGTGCCACAGACATTGAACAGACATCACACATCTTGATGTCATCAATGTGGGACCGCAGCGGTGGATTTCAAAAAATTCAGCACATGTCGAATGTCATCTTTGCCTTCAATAACTTTTGAAGCAGCAGGGCAAATGATTTCAGGGAGCACAATGTTAGTTTTGTGAGATTACAGCTGCCAGGCTGGTACTTCTGGCCTGGGATCATCGAAATCTTGCGAGAGGAAGGGTGCAATTTTTGAACAAGCGAAGGCACGAGTATGATAGGGAAGAAAGAGCAAAAAGCGGCTATTTTAAATTGTGCCCTTTGCTTAGTTTGCCTTAATTATTTTCTTTCTTTCCAACTTGCAGTAATGGCAGCAGCTGGGGAGTGAAGTGAGGGACTAGCAGAAGCTGTGGCAGAAAAAAGGGCAAGCACTTGTTTGTTTTGTGGAAGGCTGCAGAAGCTGTGGCTGCAAGGAGGGCTGAGTGCTTGTTTCTTTCATGGGAGGCAGCATATCTAGACATTCATCAGTGCCGTCTCCTCTCCACCACATGCTGAATGCAGGTAATCAGATCCTTCTCCAGCAGCCCTAGCAGTAGCACCATGTCTAGGCAGGTTGCAGCTGTAGTAGCTTGGCCACCCACATCGCTGCTGCACTGCTCGGTGGAGGTTGCAGGCTGCAGGCTGTGTGAGAGTGGGGTTCTGGAAGGTTGTCGGTAGTGCCCTACTGGAGAGGAGAAAGTGGGATGCGTAGGGCTCCCTTACTGCAGCTGGGCCCTGTTTCCATTCTTAGAACTGCCGGGCTTAAAAGAACGAGGACCGCTCACAGTGTGTGCTCCTCCAGTGAGTGGGTGGACGTTCTGTGTAGTAGTGGTTGGAGACTTACTAAGAGAGTAGTCAGTGAGGTTGGGGATCTTTTTATTTTAATTCTGAAGATCTGCTTTAACTCTCATGGGGTTGGGGATGCTGTAGGAACTAATGATTTTTAAATAAAATGAAAGCAAAAAGCTGAAAAATGGAGTATTTCGTTCATGTGGAACTTGTGATTCCCAGGTGTGACCATGTAGCCTAACAGTCAATAACATAATGTCACACTGGAAATTCAGGCTGCTGAGACTTCCAGCAGTGTCAGTTTATGGATATTACTTACTTTTTTTGCTAAAGTTGTGAAGCTGATGACTGTTGTTGAGTTGCTCAGTGTGAAAAATGTGATATTCTTTTCAGCTCCCAGACAGCTCTAGACTTTTTTTTTATACACACACAAATGTATGCCCTCTCACTGACTGGAAAGTTAGCCCTGTTGGAACAAGAAGTGTAATATGAAGCACATACAAAGAGAAAAGTCTATTGATTTCATTTGCCCACATTACTGGTAGTTTTGCTTAGTAACTGTCTAGTTTCTGGAGGAAACAAATAATTATTGGTCCAGAATTTAAACTTAAGATGTAACTGTTCATAGTTTGAAAGATAACTGTGTGGATATATCTTATAACAGTGCTTGTTTACCATTTTTCATAATTTGCTGATGATGTTATATTATTGCTGGTGTTATAATAATAATAATAATAAATGTATTTGTAACCCCCTTGCAAATGGGGGTTCCTAATGTGCCCTATGCCTGGTTGGTAGTCGGCATAAAGCCGCCGGAAGGGGGGTCCGTTGAGTGCTTTTTAAGGCCTCAGTATACTGTCCCTGTATGGGCTGCCTGTTGCAGTTGAGATTAGTTAAAATGGGAGGGGGTTTGAGTGTTGTCATGCTCGACTCCCGCCTGGGCTGCTGAGTAGCGCTCCCTTCTGCCATCGCTAATAGTGCAGGGGGAGCTCTGATAAAGGATGTAGGTGGTTGCTTAAAATAAGCTGTGAAAATAATGATAATGTAGATGTTCTAACCTGCCTTGCTTTGCAGCACAGAGAGTTTTGATTGCTTCCTCCATTTTGGTCTCGAACTGTGAAATTGGACCAATCAGTACCTTGGAATCCCACAAAGTTGACTGACCAATAGAAGAGCTGTTTGTCTTTGGGAAAGGTATTATGGGCTATGGCGCCTTTCTGCCCCACTGAACACTGGAGAAAGTGACTGGCAGGCTCAACCAGCCAATCGGATCGGGTCGCGCCTGAATTGAGAGGAGTGACCCAAGCTGTAGGGGGCCAGAGTGAAAGTGGCTGAGGAAGGGAGAGGATCTGTGTGCTCCTGCGCTGGAGAGTGTTCATGCAGGAAGCTCGTGAAGGCTAAATCGGCCGTTGAATCTCCTTCTCGCGTGCTCCAGCAGGCTAAATCCATCGGCGGATGGTCAAAGGAGGCTGATTACTGTAACACTATCCTTAACCTGTTGAAGGACTAGAGGATCTGTTTAAACCGTGCTCGGTTCACGGGAAAAGTGAAGAAGCTGTTGTTTGCTGAGTTTAGGAGACTGTGGAACTTGGAGAGCCTAGGAGCTGTTGCCTGGTGAGGTATCCCTCTGATTTGCCTTGTTTGAGATAACCATATAAATGTGCGAGGAGGCTTGTGAGCTCAAGTTAATCCTGCTGCCAGTGAAGGACTTTGCCTTGTTTGAGATAACCATATAAATGTGCGAGGAGGCTTTTGGAGCTCAAGTAGTCCTGCTACTAGTAAATGACTTTGCCTTGTTTTTGAGATAACCATATAAATGTGCAAGGAGGCTTGTGGAACTCAAGTTAATCCTGCTGTCATTAAAGGACTTTGCCTGTTCAGAGATTACCATATAAATGTGTGAAGAGGTCTGGGAAGTTCAGGAGCAGCCCTGCTGACGTTGGAGGACCCTATCTTGTCTGGAGGTTGTGAGTACTAATACAGGGTAGCTCCATGATGAATTACAACAGTGGATTCAAATGGAAGTACTGTATTGCTGACTGTAAAAATCAATTCTTCTTTCTTCTCTGTGTGAAAGGGCCCCTACCAGCTGCCACGTTTGGACTAGCCATTAGGGCTTGGGTACCCAGGGACAGTAACTTGTAGGGTTAGGCCTGTGCACAGAGCCATAGGTACATAGTCATAGTGTAAGCCAATTAACCTGCTCCCCCCCCCGTTATCTACCCTTCTAATAAATCAGATTGCTGTGTTATAACTATACCCTGGCTGGTTTGTACACTTTGGATGAGTTACTGCATGGGGACTGGGATATAACTGTATCTTACTTTACAGGGGGTCTCTGGAGTGAGCTGAACTATATCGGCTGTGGGGTAAGTGTATTAGTGAAGAGAATTGTTGGCACACAGTGTGAGTCACTAGTGTGACAAAAGGGAGGTTACAGTAGCCCAGAGGGCTGTAACTGAGGTAGTCTCACTTGGGCTGACCCCGACCTCTGGGTGGAGGCACCCGTCCACGGATCTGGGCCCCTTACCCTGCCTCAGAGGGGGCAGACAGGGGTAGTAGCCCTAAGGGTAGTGCCCCCTAGGGGTTACAAATTGGAGGCACCACTGGGATTAGCATCCCCTAGTGGTTCAGTGAGGAGATTCCCCAAAGATGGAAAAAATGGAAGGGGATATGTTGGAAAAAATTAAGCTGGGACCCATCAAAACCATGGTACATAAACTGATGGGTTGGGGTGAAGCAGAAGAGCTAGATTCCCAGAAGATTGTATTATTGTTAGATGTGCCATTGGGTACCTCAGCTGCTGATATTGTCTCTGTTGCAGAACGAGTAAAGTGTTTGGGTAAGGTTGAAGTGAAAGGGCGTATGGCTGATTTGCTTGATCAGACATTGCAGGTGTTACTCCTATGGAGTGTGGCCGTCGACCCTGAGAAGGTACCTCCTGTACTTTACCCAGAAGGTGCGACCCAGCGGTGGAGGCTAATTCATATCCGAAGTGGGTCAGTCACTCCTGGGGGGTCTCCTCAAATGAACAGTTTTAAAGACAAATTGCTTAACTTGTTAGCTATGGAGGGGAGGACTACCCAGGAGTTGCTACAAGCCTTGGATCTGTCCAGTGATACTACCCCTCGGGGTTCTCCGGGCACCTCCCCTTGCCCGCCCAAAAGCTCTGTGCTGGCTTCTTTACCCTTGGCAGTCCCATCCATACAGCTTGATTCCTACCGTAAGTTAAAGCTTTTCTTTGGCATGGTACCAGTGCCTTCCGGGGAGGATGACCTGGAGGCGTGGATGGACTATGCCACCCTTTTAGTCCAGAAGTGGCAATGCTCCGAGGGGGAGAAAAGGAAGAGGCTGATGGAGTTTGGGGGTCCTGCCTTAGAAGCCATTAGATTCTTCCGGGACACTCATCCGGAAGCCACTGCTGCAGAGTATCTCTCTGCTTTAGAAGGGGTTTTTGGGAGTACAGAGACTGGTGAAGATTTATTATGGAAATTCAGGTCTGCTAAGCAGTGGAGAAATGAAAAACTGTCCGCTTTTGTTACTAGAGTGGAGCGGGCATTGCAGAAGGCTTGTAGAAAAGGGGAAATCACTGCTGCAGCCCTGAATCAGGTTCGGTTAGAACTTATTTTAAAGTCTGCCAGATTCTCTAGTGTAACTCTATTGAAACTTAAGTTGCATGATCGGCGGGCCACCCCGCCTGAATATTGTCAATTGATGAGGGAAATTCTAGAAGTGGAGACTGATGAAGAGGGGTGGGAACCCTGTGTGGGGCAGTGAACCCTAGTGGGACCCCTGAGTCTAATACCCCTGAGGAGACTGGCCCACCTGGAGGGTCGAGGGTCCCAGATTTCCAGGTACTGTGGGGATGTGGGTTGTTTCCTCTGACCCTATATGGAGGGTGAGTTGAGGGCTGAGATCAGGAATTTACAGGGGTGGTGAGGACTTAAAGCAGTCTACTGTGTACCTACTTGGCCCGGGAGCCCCTGAGTCATGTAGAGCCCCGGACCCTAGCCCTAGAGAGCTTTCTCCCTCCCCTCAGGGCCCCCCTCAGAATAGTGATCCCCGGGACCCTAAGTTTTGTTATCACTGTGGGGAAGATGGGCATTTCCAGCCTGACTGCCAGAGGCCGGAGAATTTAAGGAAAGTTAACAGCAGACTGATCGCTCGATACCACCAGACCCAGTCTCGGGCCCCCAAGAAAAGTTGTGTGACTCAGGCCCATGCCCGCCAGGCTAACAATGTTGCTACCCCCAACTGGTCTGATGTGGTCAGGCCGTCTATGGAGACCCAGGTGCAGGTGAATGGAATTCTCACTAGAGCTGTTTTGGACAGTGGCTCCCAGGTGACCATCATGTTTCAGGACTGGTACCAAGCACACTTATCTGAAGTGCCCCTGCAGCCTCTAACTGGTCTACATGTATGGGGGTTGAGCGACAAGGCCTATCCATATTTGGGGTACATCCGTGTCTGGTTATCATTCCCTGCAACTGTAAATGGAATAGATGAGCAAGTGGAAACCTTAGTGTTAGTTTGCCCGCCCACTGGACTATACGATGGGGTGCCCTTGTTGATTGGAACAAATGCCCACATGTTTGGACGATTGGCCCAGTTGTGCTCAGAGAAGCGAGCATTTCAAACTGGGCGAGCTTTGAGCATACCGGCTGTGATTCAAAAGGTCAGGGCCACTCAGGAGAAGGGTAGTTTGGAGGAACCTGAAGGCCCTGTGGGAGTGGTATGGAAAAAGGATCCGGCCCCCGTGGTACTTGCCCCAAATGAGCAATGTGTTCTGCATGGAGAGATACGACTAAAAACAGATGTCAAGAATAAGTTGTTGATGTTGGATGCGCCTGCGGAGGGAGGATTACCTGAGGGGTTGTTGCTCAGACCCAGCATTCTGCCGGCTAGAGCCCATGCTTACGTTAAGAGGGTGATGGTTCAAGTGCACAATGCGTCTGACAAAGAGATTTGGATAAGAAGAGGGTGCACCCTGGCTAGCATTCATTGTGCGGATACTGCTGTACTACCAAATAGAAAGAGTTCTTGGACGGGTGATAGAGTTGCTCCTGATCTGTTTGACTTTGGTGACTCTCCGCTGCCGACTGAGTGGAAGCGAAGGGTCAGTGAGAGGCTTGCCAAGAGGAACCAGGTTTTTTTTCCCTGAAGGAGTGGGATGTAGGATGTGTGCAAGGGGCTGAGCATCACATTCGATTGCACGATGAAAGACCCTTCCGAGAGAGATCCCGACATCTGGCTCCCGCTGACATAGATGATGTACGGCGGCATCTGCAAGAAATGTTGGCTGCTGGTGTAATTCAAGAGTCTAGGAGCCCCTATGCCTCCCCCATTGTAGTAGTAAGGAAAAAGAATGGGGCAGTTTGGATGTGTGTAGACTATCGCACTTTGAATAGGCGGACCATTCCAGATCAATATACCATGCCATGCATACAAGATGCCTTGGATTGTTTGAATGGTAGTAAGTGGTTCTCTGTGTTGGATCTTCGGAGCGGATACTATCAGATCCCGATGGCCCCAGATGACCGGGAGAAGACTGCTTTCATTTGCCCTTTAGGTTTCTATGAGTTTGTTCGGATGCCTCAAGGAATTTCGGGTGCCCCAGCCACTTTCCAGCGCTTGATGGAACGAGCTGTGGGGGGACATGAATCTACTCAAGTGTCTGGTCTATTTAGATGACGTCATAGTGTTTGGCCGATCGCTGGAAGAACACGAGCAACGATTATTCAAAGTCCTGGACAGGTTAGAGGATTTCGGCCTTAAGCTGTCTATTGACAAGTGTCAATTCTTTCAGACTTCTGTGAAATATGTGGGCCATATAGTGTCCACGGAGGGGCATAGAGACTGACCTGGCAGAGTAAGCGTTGACCACTTGGCCTCAACCCAGAAATTTAAAAGCTGCAACAATTCTTGGGATTTTGTGGATACTATAGGCGGTTTGTCAGAGACTATTCATGAGTGATTTGCTCCTCCTTAATCTCACTCAGGGTACCCCCACTCACAAAAATATAAGAAGGGTGTACACACTGACATAGAAAAGAAGTATTTTCGCCAACAGATATGTTCGGGGACCATGGACTGCTGAGTGTGAGGAAGCTTTCCATGACATCATATATCAACTCACCCACGCACCCGTGTTGGACTATGCTGACCCAGCCAAGCCTTACACTCTTCATACTGATGCCAGTCTGCAAGGATTGGGGCTGTATTATATCAGGAGCACTCGAATGGGCTGAGACCTGTAGCATTTGCCAGTAGAAGTCTGACGCCGTCAGAGAAGAATTACCCAGTGCACAAATTAGAGTTTTTGGCTTTGAAGTGGGCCATTGTTTATCAGTTCCACCACTATTTGTATGGTGCCAAGATATTAGTAAAGACTGATAACAATCCTCTGACCTATGTACAAACCTCCGCCAAATTGGATGCTACTGGGCATAGGTGGCTCTCTGCCTTGGCCACCTATGATTACGCTGTAGAATACCGGGCGGGCCTAAACCATATAGATGCGGATGCTCTCTCTCGGAGGCCGGCGTCCCAGACTGAATGGGTCCGGTTGTCTGAACCTGACATAAGAGCCCTGTGCCGGAAATTTGATAAAGAAGAACAGGTGTCTCCTGACACGGTGGACTGTGTGGTAGATTGTTTGGGGCTGCCGGAAAACTGTATACCTGCCGCCTACTGCCATTTCTCTGCATTGGACACCAGCTCCTTGCCACAACTCGACAATGATGATCTTCAACAGGCTCAATCCTGTGACCCTATGATAAGAATGGCCATAGAGGTTTTATGGGCTGGAAGAGATGTATCCAAACCACGTCCACTGATTTATGGACTACCTTGCTGCACAAAGAAGGCCCAAATTAAAGCCGATCAATCAACTACTATATAGAGAGATCAGAATAAGGAGGGTCGGCACACCGACAACAACTGTGCTGCTCCTCAGCTTTCAGAGAACTAGTTCTGAGGTCATTGCATAATCAGATGGGGCACCTGGGCATGAGATCGAACACTTGACTTGGTCAAGGGCTTGATTCTATTTGGCCGAAAATGAGTGCAGACGTGGAACAGTAAGTCAAAACCTGTGGTGGTGGTTTACAAAAAGCGCTACCCAGAGAGCTGATCCACTGGTCAACATTACTACTAGTGCTCCTATGGAACTGGTCTGTATTGATTTCTGAGTTTAGAGCCTGATCTGAAAAGTGTTAGCAACATACTGGTGGTCACTGATCATTTTACCTGAACGCAAGGCTTCCGACCAAGGATCGAAAGCAACTACAGTGGCTAAGATACTTGTTGAGAATTTTTTCGTCCACTACGGGGCTCCGCAGTGGATTCATTCCGACCAGGGAAGGGACTTTGAGAGTCGCCTGATTAAAGAGATGCTATCTTTGTGGGGGGTATGCAAATCACGCACCACCCCCTACCATCCGCAGGGAGACCCTCAGCCTGAAAGGTTCAATCGTACATTGCTTGACATGCTGGGCACCTTACAATCCAAAGATAAATCGAGATGGAGCCAACAGATTAGCCCTCTAGTTCACGCCTACAATTGTATGAAAAGTGATGCCACAGGGTTCTCCCCTATCGACTGATGTTTGGAAGAGAGGCTAGATTGCCAGTGGATGTGTGTTTTGGGGTTTCCCCTGATGGGGTGCGAGCAGAAAACCATCTACAGTACGTACAGAAATTAAAGGCCCAATTAAATCATGCTTACCAACTGGCCCAGACCATGGCTGCTAAACGAAATCTGGCTAACAAGGAGAGATATGACAAAAAAGTGAAAACAGTAGAGTTGAGAGAATGGGATAGAGTGTTGTTGAGAAATCTGGGACTGCATGGCAAACATAAAATTGCTGACCGATGGCATCACCTCCTTCATATTGTTGAGGGACAGCTGGCAGACCTACCTGTGTATAAAGTGCGGCCTGAAAACAATTCGAAAGATGTGAAGACCATACACAGAAATCATCTGCTGCCAATTGGGCAGATCTTGATTGAAGCTGAACCTTCCTCTACCCCTCCTTCCAGGCCCATGACTAGATCTGTTGCTAAGAGAGGAGCCAAGCCTGTGGAGCCTTCAACAAGTCCACCAAGGGAGCCTTGTCCAACCCCCCCTGCAGAAGGAGATGGTCAACACTCAGTGTCAGAAGACAGTGAAGATGATGTTGAATACTATCCCTCTTATGAACTAAGTCAATTGTTCTGGGGCAATCCCCTTATTAACTCAGGAACTGAAGCTGGCCCATCTGTGTTGATTGAGCCCTCTACTTTGTCCCCGGAGGAAATGCCTCCAGAAGATGAATGGGGTAGCAGACAAACTCAAGGGGCTGAGTCCTTAGGCTTGGCTGAACTGTCTGGCTTGGCTGAACTATTTGATTTTTCAGAAGAAGAGAGTGAGGTGGGGGGAACAAGCCAGTGGTAGGCCAGAACCAGAAGAATATTTTGAATGCCCTGATGGTTCCCCTTTAGTAACTAGACAACCCCTAGATAAGCCCAGTGGGGTGGGTTCAGGGATAGAAGGTCAAGCCCCTGATGGTATTATGAGTACCGAACCTGATCCCCTTGAAGGGATTCCCGTTGCTAATGTCCCTGACATGGGAGTGGAGTCAGGGCCTGGTTCAGAATCCCCTGAGACCCCTAGACGATCCAGCCGACAAATTTGGCCAGTAATAAAGTTAAGCTATGAATCTTTGGGTCAGCCAGTGGACCTGCCCTTAAATGTGGTCCACAAGGGGGTGTATGTGTCCCCAACTTCTTTGCCTAAGTTAGCCTTGGGGGATAACTCTAGACTATTAGTAATGCCTTTTAAGTGTGGCGCCCCTGCTCCGGGGGACCAGTTAGTAGCTCACAGAAGAGGGAGTCCGTCAGTCCCGGGGTCCCGAGTAGGGCCCTATGACCTGAGTTAAAAAAGTGTAAGATTTTATATGTATGATGTGTATACACTCTAGTGCATTGTAGATCTAATATTTATGTATCTAAGGTGAAATGTGATATGGTGTTACTTGGGATGTTCACCTACTTTACCTCAAGGGTGATTACTTGGCGCGGACACCAAGCTTTTCCAGGCCAGGGAGGGTGTAACCCCCTTGCAAATGGGGGTTCCTAATGTGCCCTATGCCTGGTTGGTAGTCGGCATCAAGCCGCCGGAAGGGGGGTCCGTTGAGTGCTTTTTAAGGCCTCCGTATACTGTCCCTGTATGGGCTGCCTGTTGCAGTTGGAATTAGTTAAAACGGGAAGGGGTTTGAGTGTTGTCATGCTCGACTCCCGCCCAGGCTGCTGAGTAGCGCTCCCTTCTGCCATCGCTAATAGTGCAGGGGGAGCTCTGATAAAGGATGTAGGTGGTTGCTTAAAATGAGCTGTGAAAATAATGATAATGTAGATGTTCTAACCTGCCTTGCTTTGCAGCACAGAGAGTTTCGATTGCTTCCTCCATTTTGGTCTCGAACTGTGAAATTGGACCAATCAGTACCTTGGAATCCCACAGAGTTGACTGACCAATAGAAGAGCTGTTTGTCTTTGGGAAAGGTATTATGGGCTATGGCGCCCTTTCTGCCCCACTGAACACTGGAGAAAGTGACTGGCAGGCTCAACCAGCCAATCGGATTGGGTCACGCCCGAATTGAGAGGAGTGCCCCAAGCTGTAGGGGGCCAGAGTGAAAGTGGCTGAGGAAGGGAGAGGATCTGTGTGCTTCTGCGCTGGAGTGTGTTCACGCGGGAAGCTCGTGAAGGCCTAAATCGGCCGTTGAATCTCCTTCTTGCATGCTCCAGCGGGCTACATCCATCGGCGGATGGTCAGAGGAGGCTGATTACTGTAACACTACCCACCAGACTTAACCTATTGAAGGACTAGAGGATCTGTTTAAACCACGCTCGGTTCACGGGAAAAGTGAAGAAGCTGTTGTTTGCTGAGTTTAGGAGACTGTGGAACTTGGAGAGCCTAGGAGCTGTTGCCTGGTGAGGTATCCCCTCTGCTTTGCCTTGTTTGAGATAACCATATAAATGTGTGAGGAGGCTTGTGAGCTCAAGTTAATCCTGCTGCCAGTGAAGGACTTTGCCTTGTTTGAGATAACCATATAGATGTGCGAGGAGGCTTTTGGAGCTCAAGTAGTCCTGCTACTAGTAAATGACTTTGCCTTGTTTTTGAGATAACCATATAAATGTGCAAGGAGACTTGTGGAGCTCAAGTTAATCCTGCTGTCATTAAATAACTTTGCCTGTTCAGAGATTACCATATAAATGTGTGAAGAGGTCTGGGAAGTTCAGGAGCAGCCCTGCTGACGTTAGAGGACCCTATCTTGTCTGGAGGTTGTGAGTACTAATACAGGGTAGCTCCCTGCTGAATTACAACAGTGGATTCAAATGGAAGTACTGTATTACTGACTGTAAAAATCAATTCTTCTTTCTTCTCTGTGTGAAAGGGCCCCTACCAGCTGCCACGTTTGGACTAGCCATTAGGGCTTGGGTACCCAGGGACAGTAACTTGTAGGGTTAGGCCTGTGCACAGAGCCATAGGTACATAGTCATAGTGTAAGCCAATTAACCTGATCCCCCCCCCACTATCTACCCTTCTAATAAATCAGATTGCTGTGTTATAACTATACCCTGGCTGGTTTGTTCACTTTGGATGAGTTACTGCATGGGGACTGGGATATAACTGTATCTTACTTTACAGGGGGTCTCTGGAGTGAGCTGAACTATATCGGCTGTGGGGTAAGTGTATTAGTGAAGAGAATTGTTGGCATGCAGTGTGAGTCACTAGTGTGACAAAAGGGGGGTTGCAGTAGCCCAGAGGGCTGTAACCGAGGTAGTCTCACTTGGGCTAACCCCGACCTCTGGGTGGAGGCACCTGTCCACGGATCTGGGCCCCTTACCCTGCCTCAGAGGGGGCAGACAGGGGTAGTAGCCCTAAGGGTAGCGCTCCCTAGGGGTTACATATTTATAAAGAGCCTTTCATTTTCCAAGGCGCTGAATATATTAAAACAATAACATCAAACATTAAAATCCAGTAATACACACAAATAAAATCATAACACAATAGCATCAAGCATTAAAATTCAAGGTAAAAAATAAAACCACAACACAATCACCAATTACAATATAATCAGCCATTCAAAAAGGCCATTTGCCAAAAATAAGTTTTCAAATTACTCTTAAACTCCTCCACAGAGGTGCACTCCCATAACCGGCGGGGTAGAGAATTCCAAAGAGTGGGTGTAGCATAAGAGAATGCTCTACAGCTTAAAGATTTAAGACTCACTCTTGGAATCTCTAGCAACCTCTCATCAGCAAGCAGAGTGATCAGCCAGGGCAATAGAGTACCAGAAGTTCTTTCAGATAGGCCGGACCCTGATCATGAAGGGCTTTGAAAGTCAGTAAACTAACTTTAAAGACGATCCACCACCGTATAGGTAGCCAGTGCAGTTCGCACAGCACCAGGGTAATATGACAGGACCTACTTGTCCCAGTCAAAACCCGGGCTGCTGCATTCTGCACCAGCTGTAGGCGATGGATTTCAACCCCAGAAAGCCCAAAGTACAGGGAATTGCAGTAGTTCGGATGCGAGGACACAAAGGCGTGGACCAACATTGGTAGGGTGTCAGACGGAACAAGGTGCTTAACTCTGGCGATATTCCTAACATGGTAAAAGGAAGTATTGAGAACAGCTGACACTTGTGACTGTAGTGTCAGTCTGTCATCCAAGATAACCCCCAGGTTACACACCCGTTCAGAGGTCGGAAGTGAAACGCCACCAAGGAAAATTCCAGAGGGCGTACCAACACAAGACCCCTCTATCTGACAACCAGGGTCCACAACCAAAACCTCTGCCTTTTCTGAGTTCAACTTCAACCAACTAGAATCCATCCAATCCTGGATTTCTTCCAGACAGTTGTTAAACACCGAGAGAGCATCATCCTGGTCGAGTGCAAAAGACAGATATAGCTGGGTATCATCTGCATAGCAGTGAAACCTCAGCCCATACTGTCTTATAATGTCTCCGAGGGCTAGCATGTACTCCGCGAATGACATGGGAGATAGCACAGAATCCTGAGGCACCCCACATGACAAAGGATGGGCCAAAGGAAAAAAACCCAGACACAACTCTTTGTGGTCTCCCAGTGAGGAAAGAGGTGAACCACTGTAGAACGATTCCTGAAATTCCACAAATCTGCCTCAGGAGTGCCATCAACACCAAGTGATTCACAGTGTCAAAAGCTGACGAGAGATCAAGGGGAATGAGAATGGAATGTCTCTTCTGATCTCTTACCCTCAGAAGATCATTAAGCACCTGAACCAGCGCAGTCTCAGTGCCATGTCTTTTACGAAAACCCGATAGGAAGGATTCGTAGATGTTATGGATGGTTAAATGGTCTTCCAATTGGGCAGCCACTACCTTCTCAATCACCTTCCCAATAAAGGGAAGGTTAGAGATAGGTCTGTAGTTTGTGAAACAGTCTGGGTCCAAGGTAGCTTTCTTCAAGAGAGGTGTCACCACAGCCTCTTTCAGAGAGCTAGGGAACTCACCTGACTCCAGGGAGCATCAGACTATTTGCACAAGGACTGGACCGATGATATCACTGCAACCCAAAATTAGGGAGGTTGGTCCAGGATCCAAACTACAACTTGTGGGATGCACACTATGGATGATCATCATAACATCCACGAAATCAGGTCGACTGAAGGAACTCCAAGAAAATTGAGGTACTGTGAACTCACACTGTTCAACAGCATCACCCTTAGAGATTGCTGGACGTAAATCCGCCCTGATGTTGGCCACCTTAGTTGCAAAGTAATGAGCCAACTCCTCACACTCTAATTGCGAAAAGGCTTTTCGAAATTGCAGACAGGCTGGGTTGCACAGTCTGTCTACAGTTCGAAACAGTTGAGCCGGTCGATTCCGAGCAACTACAATCTCCCTGGACAGGATTTCTGCCTTCTTACGGGTGATTGCAGATTGATAGACAGAATAATGTTCCTTCAATCTAAGGTGGTCGGCTTCAAGGACGGACTTGCGCCGGCACCGCTGTAACCTTCGCCCCTGTCTCCGCATCTCTCTCTATGTCCCATCAAGCCAAGGGGACTTGGGGTGAAGGGATAGGGGGTGCACATGAACAGGAGCTATAAGATCCAGAGCCATTGTAAAAGCTGTATTATAGGCCGACACCAGGGTCTCTGGATTACTGCTCCCCAACACAGGGGGACAAGAGGTCAAAGACCACCGCAAGTCCTTGGGAGGTAATATCCCATAAAGGGTGGTACCTGACCATCTCCACAGGGGAAGACCTTCTCAGGATGGTGCAAAAACTGAACCTCACGGTATAGTGGTCTGACCAGGTGACTGGTTCCACCCCCAAGTTGGATGCATCAATCCCCAGGAGAAAGACTAAGTCCAGAGAGTGCCCAGATTTATGGGTAGTAGTGGAAACTACCTGTGAAAGGCCCAAATAAATCATTAATTGGAGGAAGTGATTACCAAATAGCAAATGTTCATCATCGACCCAGGCAATGAAGTCACCCAGAACCATCAATCTGGGCGACTCAAACGACATGTCGACAATGAAGTCTGCTACTTCCTGTAAGAAACTTTTCCCATCTGCGGGTAGACGGTAGATGAGTATGATTCGAACACCTACACCCACAACTACTGTGCACTCAAAGGACTCAGTCTCTCCCACTACCACATTCGTGAGGCCTATTTCAGTCTTAAAACAGACTGTAACCCCCCCCCCACCGTGGTCCAATCTCGGGCAGTGTATCACCCGGCCGGAGTCATGGCCTCCAGTATGGGGCCTGGATTTTCATCCAGCCAGGTCTCGGTGATGCAAGCCAAGTCCACTTAGCCAACAAGATTGGCAATAATGCCAGTCTTATTCCTGAAGAAACTGGCATTGCATAACACCGCCTAAGTTGGACAAACATCAAAGGCTGTCAGGCCCATCTGCCTACTGAATTCAGTAGTGCCCTTGGGTATGGGCACCAGACATGGTAAACCATGATCTGGATTCCATTTTGCCCCAGGGCACCTTCTGGATCTAATGACCCCGATACGATGGCCCCCCTCGTTCATCCTCCCCTGTTCATACGCCCCCACCCTCCTCACTCTCTTACGAACAATTCCCAGTGCTCTACAGTGCTGGTATGTATTATATTGGAGAGGGGGAGATAAAAAGAGAGGAGGGCATGAAGAGAGGAGAATGAATAATACACCACTGTGGGGATTGAGGGCCGACACATGTCGCTACTGAGCAAGTTAAAACCAAAAACAATAAACCCACCTAACACACCAAAATAATCAGACTTAACAAAACTTAACAAAATAAATAACCCAATCCAACATAAAATAAACCAAATAATCTCAAAACTTAATCAATCATAAGTAAACAAAATAAAAATTAAAAAATAAAAACAACCTCACCCCAAAGAAAATTAAATCTGGACTAGGCAAGAGGACTCAAAAATAAAATAAAATAAATATAAATATAAATAAATATAAATATAAGGGTTCTCTCACCACCCCAACTTAACAAAAATTAAATAAAACACAATTATTTACCCCCCACAGCTCTCTCACAGCCAGAGGAGAGGAAAGAAGTACTTTAGCACTCTCACTGCAACGTATAGATGTTATAACAAATCATAAAAGCAATTTAAACTTCAAAACAAAATGAATAGCATATCCCTTCTCCCCCAGTCCTCTCACGACCAAGGGGTAATGGGAACATTCAAATTAAATTAGCGGACACAAGGTCCTCTCACCACCTCGAATGTCCAAATAAATAAAAGGTCCTCAATTTGCCAGGCACAGAATCGAGATAATTCACAGGTTTAAAAATCAACAAAACACAGGCAGATCAATTATCCATAGAATCAAGGGGCATCCAGAGTCCAAATCAAGCAAATAAGGCAGGTCCATCCATGATTAAAGTAAGGTTCCTCACTCCCAACTGGGCAAACACACAAGAAATAAAGTGGACTAATAAAATGCCCAGAATCAGGCCACAATAGTGGCCCAACCTGGGAGTCTAGGGGGGCACAGACCCCCAGCCAACTCCTTGACCAAGGGATCCCAAGTACCCCCTTCGGACCACCAATCAAGTGGGAGCCCAGTGGGAGATAGCACCTCAAACCAGGTTTGAAAAAAGAGAGTATCTTTCACATCAGGGATCCAAGATGAAATTAGAAAATCCCCTCACTTCTTTTCCAAAGTCACAGATTATCCTTAAAGTCTTCTTCATTAAGCAACCATCTTCCAGTTATAGTCACAGCCCAACTTCACACAGAACAAAGGAAATCAGTCCAGTTCGCTCCCCAGCCCAAGTCCAACACTAAATCAAGGGTACCACAATCTGCAGGAAAAATGGCATCCTGTAATATCTCAATCACATGGCAGTGAACCCTTAATCCCTTCTGTGCCCATTCCACGCCGATTCAGGCAGCAGAACACTAATCCTTAAGAAGTCTTTTCTCCTTGTCCCAATAGATCCCGAAAGATCCCAACCCAAAAGACCTGATCACCGGGCCAAGAAACTCCACAGTCCACTCCATGCCCTCAGATCTGACTCAGGCAATGGGACACCAACTCAGGACGCCAAATTGAAACACATTCCTCATCTTCAGAATCCGAATTGAAACACATTCCTCATCTTTAGAATCCACAGACAATAAAAGCCTCCACCCAGCACGGAAAATGTGCAAAAACCAAAACGCAAATACTAATACAAACAAACCAAACAATTTGCACACTTCAGATCAGAACTGCACGAGCAGTGGCATGCTCAGCCCAGCGGCCATGTTGGCTAGGTCACAGTGATTTAAAAACCCTATGTTACTCTCTATGACTTGGACACCTTTGACAATTGGCTGTTGAATTCTAAGATTTTCCAAACACAGTAAATTAGAAACCACCATTGTTCAAGAGTATTTTTGTCCACTTAGCTGATGTGGCTTGTCATAGAGTGAGCACAAGCTGTTTTGTGAACAATCAGATTTTTTAAAAGAGTTGTGAGCAGTCTTTTTTGAATTAATTCTGCTTAGGATTAAAAGTAAGCAATAAACCAGGACAGGTTGTGCGTTAGACAGTTCTGATTCATGGCAAGGTGATGTAGTGAGGCCCAAGGTCACAGGTAGTGTGTGTCCAGCTTCCTAGTCATCTGTTAGAACTGTCTAATGCACACCCAGACCTGGTTTATTCCACTTATAAAATGGCCCTTTGTGTATCGCATAATGTAAAAATCAATGTTTTTATCTTTCAATAGAAAAAACTAAAATATTTAATGTCTTTTGATGTAAAATAGTTCCTCTGCCCATAATATTTTATTTTATGCTAGCCTGGTGGTGCTGAGAATTGAGGCATCAGCCTTACCTCTCTCCATGCCAGTGACCCGGGTTCGGGAACAAGCTGAGGGAGCCAAGGGTCAGATGGGGAGAAGAGGATCAAGTGTCCGATGGACTGCTATCCTCTCCTGGGAGAGAGGTGGCACTTGGTTATGCAATGCTAGTGGTGCCCAGTGGAGACTGGGTGAACTGCAGCCAGGAACGCGAAATGGAGAAGAGGTCAGTGGTCACCCTGCAGGTGGGTGCCCATTATGCATTGGATGGCATTGCATGTCCATGTCTTGGGGGGAGCCAGAAACAAGGAAAAAGGCCCTGGCACCCGGGAAAGCAAAGGTGAGTCCAGTGGATGGCCCCAATGCTCGGTGCCAGGTCTACCCCAGCCAGACTCCGGATCTCCTCCCGTGCTCTGGCCATCCTTCTAGATTGTAGCTAGAGCACCAGAGGAGTAAAAAAAATCAAAAGACGGTCCCACCTTGGGGGGCTTAGAGCTGGGGGGTTGGGGGGTGGCGAGGAGTGATCCTGAGACAGAGGCTAGGTCTGGGGCGACCACAGGCAGAGCAGGAGAAAGATGGTGTGAGAGACCACACCAGAGAGACTCCTATGGGGCCAGTAAGGAGAGCATAAAGAAAGTTTAAAAATATATATATATTTTTTTCCCTTAGACTTTTGTCTTACTATGCCCACCACAGTTGAATATGATTGCTATGGCTACAGGTGCCTTCTCACAAACTCTTGATCCCCCCCCCCCCACGGCACTTCATCATCCTCAGATATACAGTACAGTATGTCTGTGTATTGTTTTAATTTTTATTTGAATTTATTTATTTACATTTGTCCTAGGATGGATGAAGATTGTAAAGAGTGAGCAAACACATGTGTAGGTAAATAGTTGGGGACATGTGCCAGCGCAGCATTTGGAGTACTGGTAAGTGATTTAAAAAAGCTTTAGATCTGCTTAATAAAAATAAGAACTGTGCCAGACAACAACTAAGTGGCGGTCAGTATTAAGAATGCAAGTGACATTGATTGAATGGGAGGCAGCAATGATTAAGTGTGTAAACAGGCAGCAGCAGCAGTGAGCGATCGAGCGACTGGCAGGATGGAGGGGGGTTGTTGGACTGCTGAAATAAAAGTTGAGGTCTAATTAGATTTAAATTTAAGATAAAAAAAACATGGCCTATAAATGTGTTATGCAAGTTTAAAAAAAAGCTTGGAAATGTAGAACAACTTCTTTGATAGCCATGAAGTTTTCTGTTTGGGCAGAGACATGGTTAGCAATGAAAATAACATGGCGGCTATTCAAAAACAAACATTCTATTATGCTTCTTAATACACAAGTTTTTAAATATGTCTGTGGTTGCCTGAACTTGTTGCCAGCCGTATGTTGACACTTCTAATGTATGGCTAGCAACCAATCAAAATACAGGCGTTTACCCTATTCATTTTATAAGAAAATAATCTGGTATGGGAGGCAGACTACCTAAACCAAATGTTTGGGATTTCATGTCTGGTATTTTGCTCCTTCAAGTAGCACTGCTGTAGATTTAAACTGTTCAGTAGTGTTACTGTTGATAGTACTCAAACTGGAAAACCAACACATTAGAAATGGGATTCTGCCTTGAAAATGGTATGCAAAACAGGGTGGAATTCCATTAATTCTGAGCTTATTTACTTATGAGGGTCAGTGATCTAAACCTGCTGTTGAGGTTGGGGAAGGGGAACATAGTACTGATGCTTTGAAATGTATATATCTGTGCAGATGATATTACTCTTTGAGCAAATGACAACATGGCACATTTTTCCTGGTTTATTAAAGGTCCAAAGGAATCGGGACAGTGGCCCAGTGTTCCTCACAGCCCTGACTGGAATGAATACTGCTGGCAGAGCAAACATTTGTTTTTTGCCAGGATTATACTGTTGGCCTGAAATCCAAATTGTTCCCTGAACCAAGGCAGGATACTGACTTTTACCTTTTATTTTTCAAAACAAAAAGGGAATAAAGCACCTGTTGGTTGGTATGGGAAGTGTGAATTGTAAAATGTGGCATCTACTTAGCAAATGATTGGGCGCTAGTTTACAAGACTTGCAGACTTTTAATATATTAACGCATTCTTGGCCTGTCATCATCTGTGAGGCCACGTGCATCTTGATGCAAAGCTGATCCCTCTTTGATGCCATGTGCATCTTAAGTCAAAGCTGATCTGACATTAATATGGTTCAGAAGCTATTTTGGAAGTTTGGCTAATCTGTCAAATAAAGATGTGGGCGATGCTGGCCTGGTGGCACTGAGGGTTCAGGCATTGGATGCCACACCTTGAGGCATGCCAGTGACCCAGGTTCAGGAACAAGCCTGGGTCATCAGGGGTTGGCAGAGGAAGGATAAGATCAAGCATCTGGAGGACTGCTGTCTTCTCCTGGGGTGGGTTGTTGGGACTTCCGCACTCTGTGGTGGCTCCTGGTGGAGGCAGGGGGTGAAACATCTGGGGCGGGGATAGACAATGGGGTCTGGTGTCAGTGAGCATCTGCGAGAGGGGGCAGGCTCGCTCCCTTTGTGTGCCAACTCCATTGCAAGGCTGCACCAGGGGGGTGGAGCAAGGAAAATGGACCTGCCTCCCAGTAGGCAAAGGGTGGGGTACAGGGGCTGGCAAACCATACCCAGTGCTGGGTCTCTCCATTCATGCCTCCGGTTCTCTTCCCTGCCTGGTTGCTCTGCTAGATTATAGACAGAGCACCAGGAGAAGTAGGTACTTTCACCTTGTGGGACTCAGAACCAGGGGGTTGGTTAATCAGGTAACGGAGGAGAGGCGGCCAACGGAGGACGGCTGAGGACTTAAGGTGGGTGAGATCATGGCTGAAGCTGAGCAACCCCCGGAGAGAGAATCCGGGTAAAGTATCATAGGAGTATAAAGAAAGTTGACAAAAAAAATTAATGTGGGTGACCGAGAGAGTTTTAGTTATGTACTTTATGAATAAGTCTATGCTGTGTGCTATCATTACCAAGTTATTTGGATTCCTTAGACATGCAGGTGTGTATGGACCTGCTTATAGTTCCAGTTCTGGCACATGTACAACTGAGTGGTAACTAAGCAGTCCAGACATTGCAAGTTCTAACACATAGGGCTTCATGTCATCCCCTGATCAGTTGACAGCTCATTGTATGGGCTTGTTTTCAGTATCATACCAAGATGGATGGTGAACCCCACAAAGGTAGCCCTGCACCATCACCTACCCACCCATGCTAATGTATCTGTGCCATTCCAACTTTTACTCTACTCAGAAGGGACAGAGGAGGTGGGGTGGGGTGGGGAGTTAGTGCTTTATGTATGGGACAGCATAAAGGCTGCAAAAATACAGGGGAGCAGGTGGAAGCAGGGATACTATGGGTCACCCTGGGGAAAAGGAAAGGAGCAATTTTTCATGTAGGTGTGATATAGATCTCCAGCGCAAGGAGAAGAAGTGGATAGGGAATTGCTGCAGTCAATCCAAAGGATGACTCAAAAGGAAGAGTTGTTGCTAATGGGAGACCTCAGTCTTCTGGATGTGGCTTGGAGACTCCCAGCTGTGGCAACATCTAGGAGCAAGGACATCCTGGACTCCTGTAGGGGGGCATTGCTACAGCAACTTATAATGGAACCCACTAGTGAGGGGGCTACATTGGACCTGGTATTGACGAACGGGGACAGTGTAATAGACGTCACAGTGGCGGAACACCTGGGGACCGGTGATCATCATACAGTGTGGTTTAGCATAAACATTGGATTAGAGTTGAACCACATGAGGATGGGGGTCATGGACAAAAGAAGGACTTATTTCAAGAAAATGAGGGAATGCTTCAGGGACACCCTGGCAGGAATAGGGGAACTAGGAAGTGTACAGGATAAGGGGGAGGACCGAGGCAGCAGGTAACTGCCAGGGAGCTGAGGGATCCTGTAGCTGTTGGGTGGAGGGGGACCTTATCCCCAACCTGATCCACGCATGTATATCAAATGATTGGGTCAGGGTCTGCAAGGCATGGTCACACTATGGCCATGCTCAGCACTCTGTGAGCTGAGTAAAGCCCTTGAAGTATACACCACACCTCCCCTTTCTTACTGAAATTTGGGACGTGGACACTCAAAATCGAGAGACAATGAGGGCACAGACCCTCAAAATGAGAGGCACATCCTGAAATGTGGAGATACAAGCTCAGAACACAGTGGAAACCATTGTATTTGTAGAAATATTAGCACCCAAGAATGAATTTTCACCATAACGTTTACATTTACAGGTGTGAGCATGTTTTCCATAAGGGACAGAGCAGTTTTAAGTGGTAAAAAGAGGGATGTCCCTCACAATCACAGGGACAGTTCAGGGATATAGTATGCCCAGATTGTGGAGTATGGACCTCCACTATATGTGAGGCATGTACCCCAACCCCAGTGAAGCTGACCTTTCCACCCCCATGCTCAGGCACATTATGACATATGGCAAGAGAGAGTGTGGGGACATGCCCCATCGAAATGAATGAGGTATTTTTTTATTATCATTTTATACATTATGATGGTGAGTTAAAGATTAATGAAGGCCACTGATCAACTAACAAGGGCCTTCATTAATCGACAACTTGCTGTCATAATGTATAAAATCATAACTAAAATAATCGCATTCCAAGGGGCGTGCCCCAGCACTCTCCCTTATGCATGTCATAACTTGCCTGAGCATGGGGGCATGGAGATCATTATACAGTAGAGTTTAAATTTAAATTTCAGGAAGCAGGCAGAGCCATGGCTGATAGCATGTACAGGTTTGCAATGCTGTCCTATTTTTTCTGCATGCATATTGGGCTGAATTTGATGGGCAAGGAACTTTGGGGGAGACTGCTGCCTACATACTACATCCAGTTGCACAGACAAGTGTTCCAGAATTTAAGAAAAAAGTTCTATAAGGTGTTAGCGGTACCACCAGTGTGATGCACTTGGTAGTAGTGGTGGTAGTGGTAGAGGGGGAGTGTACAGCAAGGTGATTCATTGTGGTTGGTGGCACAGCTGATTTGGACATGGATACATATGAATGATTTTGGGTGGGGATTGCTGAATTATTATGCTGCTGGTGGGGGTTGGGTCTGTGCTTGGAGTGAAGCTGGCTGAATGGTGGCAAGATTGTGCAGTGTGTCGGTAGGGAGCTGGCTGTGCTGATGGAAGAGTGTGGACTGTGGATATGTGGTCAGTGAGATGGTCATGGTAGTGTTGTGGGATTCATTCCATATTTGATGGGGAGGCTAGCCACATGTGAGGTCAGATGTTGTCCATGGAGGTGGGGGGTGTAGTGACCTGGGCATGCACATAAGTGGGGAAGGGGGAGTGTAATGTGGGTGAAAAGGGGACTGGCCATGTGGTTGGGATAGCTGCCTGTGCTGGTGGAAGGGGAGGCATTGCTAGGGGGAGACTTTGGGGGAAGGGAGTTAGCTGTTAGTTTTATTTGGGGGGGGAGGCTGACCATGCTGGTAGGATGTTGGACTGCTCATGTTGGTATGATAGAAGAGTTTGCTGTTTTTGCTTGGATGTGGTGGATAGAATGCCATTGTTGGTGAAAATGGTGGGGCAGCTGGCTCTTCTCATTTTATGGGGAGGTAGAGTTCAGAGATACATGGACCTGCTTGTCTGTCTAGGTCTGACAGAACTATACACTGTTGAATGACATGGGCTGGCATGAAAATGAGGAAAAATAGCAGCTACCAGCATGAAGTCACAGTTGCTGGAGGCCATGCACCACTGAGAAGTGCCATACTGCCACCAGCCATCTAGCTACATCACCCACAATCAGAGGGACTAAACTTGGATCTTTGGTACAGCCACTCCCTCCATGGGGGAAGGCAGGAGGGGAAGAGTCATCTCTCTCATCAATCATGGCAGCCCCTCCCAAGCTGCTTTACCAGTTTGGCAGTCTGGAGCCCTGTCAATGGTGCAAGGATAACAGCTGGTGTCTTCATCCTGCCCTGTGTCAGTTGATAGGTGATGCAACATGGCCCCCAGCCCCAAGAGAGATCAGTCTAAGGGGCACTGACACCTCTTGTTTATGATGGCTCCTGAGTGACATTTCTAAAACCCAGGTTGATGGTGTGGTACCAGACTGATATCTCCCCCCCAACAACACACAATACACTTTTTGTTTTTACCTCTACAATTCCTTCCCAACTGACCCATCTGATCAGTATTTTTATTTTTCATACTGACCCATTTTCCTTTGTATGTTTACAGGTCTGACTGGATGCTGATGGGATGTAGGAGGACACTGACCACATGTATCAGATAAGTGTTGTTTTTTGTTTATTCAGCCTTGTTTGTCATTGTTAGTTCATAAAGAGCTGCAGATTCTTTGTGATGCCATTGCTGTTTTTGTTTTACAGATATGACTGGATGGTCTCCTGAGACCCTTTTATCTCAGGCTCCACAGGAACCAGTAAGAGATCTCTGATCTGTGCTAGAATGTTTACCTGTAATGGTGCAAACTGTAGGCCTACAAATTGCTAGGTGGTTGGTGATGGAGGATTTGAAACATCTCCACTATTCTTTTAATATTCCACCATCACGAATAGAGGGAAATTTATTGCAGTTCCCAGGTGGTTGGAGGGCATTTGGGCTTCGCCCTCATAACTCACAGTGCCCCCAGGTCATGCATTAATGCCCTAATTTTCCCACAGTATGTCATTGGTTAAAGGTTACTTAAAGTGTGGCTAACTCCTATTGGCCACTGCTTTCCAACTCAAAGAAAAGGAAAAGGGGAGCCTGGGAACCATTAAAAAATACTGGAATTTTGTACTTTTTATTACCTTTTTAAAGAGCAGCTGACACCTTCAGTAAAACTTTAACAAAACAGAATATTTAGACACAGTTCAGCATGCATTTCACGTTAGTTTTGTATTACTCCTCCCCATTATTTATTACTAAGGGCATCTGCATGAAAACAGGATCTTTGCTTCTGAAGAGTTAATCTATTGTTGTTGCTTTTTCCCTACCTGAGGTCATAATGCACTGCTTGTGACATCACAGTTTCTCCCATGGCAGCAGATTGTGATGTCTCAACAGAAGATTGTGACTTGAAATAGGGAGTAAGCTAAAGAAGTAGATGAACTCTGTAACCCCCCTTGTTACCCGGGGTTACTAGAATCCCAGTAAGACCTAGTGGTAGGCAGGGAAAGCAGCTTGTGAAACTCCAATTAAATGGATTTCAAACTGTCTCACTCTGTTCTCAGTCTCAGCTGAGACTGAGGGATGACATCACCGTAGAACTCTCACAGCTGCATGAGCCACACTGGAATCTGCAGTTGGAAGTTAGGATAGAATGTTGGGGATTTTTGAACAGAGTCTGTGTGCAGTCTTGAAGAGAGGAGCAGCACAGTAGTCTGTGGACAGGGTCTCAGAGCCTAAAGCTCTGGCATAGAGCTACTGTAAGGGGAGGTGTGTGTTTCCACCAAAAGAGTAACACAGTAAGCTGTTTGTGAAGTGGTGGAGACCGCTGTTACTGGTCCATGTGCCCCATCCCTGAGGGGATGTGGGTGGAAGGGTTTGCCTGTCTTCCAGGGGCAACCCTCCTGGTTCAGGCAAAGGAAGAAGCAGCCTAATCTCAAATTGTGCTGCGGCACCAGAAGCTGTGGGATAGAAATTCCTGTGAGGAATCGCCTGTGGGGCACCTGCAACCAAAGAGTGAGTTCGCTCTGACAGAGGGCCTATGTTTTTCACCTGAACTGTTGGAACGTGGGGATTGGACTACTTAATTTGTAGGAGGTCCAGTGTAATAGAAATTGCTGGTTAATTCAAGTATGTTCAAGTCCAGCACAAAGAGTAAAGTAAAGTGGGGATTGGACTGCTTAATCAGTGGGAGGCCTAGAGCAATGGGCTCAGCCAAGTAAAAGTATGTTCAAGTCCAGCACAATGGGAAAGCAAGACAAGTAGAGGAAATGTGACATACATTTAGCCTTAATCTACATTGCCAAGCTTTACAGAATGAGATGTTTAATGTCCAGAGAAATGGCCGGGTATGAATTGTGGAAGCGAGAGGTGGGAGACCTGCCATCAGTAGTTACCAAATTCACCTCTACGGATTTGCTCTGTGGCACTTTTACTTTCTCTCAGGTACTTGGCCAGTGCCTGAGGAAAGTACCCAGATGTGGGATTACATGGAAGTTTCCCTGATAGAGCTGAGGTGCTCTTAGGTGGTTTAGGGAGCCACCAGAATATGTTTCCATGACAAATGGAAGGTGTCCGAGTGGCCAGCAAGGGAGCCAAGCCTGGGAATCCCAAACAGTGTACAAGTTTGGGCTGTGTACCCAAAGCAGGATGCAAGTCCGGGCTGTGTGCCCGGTGGGTTCAGAGCCTGAGGGATGGAGTGTTGAAGAAGTGTTTCTGATTCTTTTTAATCTGCATTACCAGAAGTGTAGCCCCGTGGGGGTCCATCTATGCTTTGTTTGTTCTGCTTGGATGTCAATAAATCCGCACTTTAGAATCCCATTCCTGGTATTGAACATTACAGTTATTGCTTCCTGTGTTCAGAATTACTTGGGTGCCCCTGTGCAGAGTAGCCAAACCTAGCCCTTGTGCCAAGTGACCTATTCCTCCCCGAACCCAGTCCCCACCTGGTACTGCTGTCAGATTCAAACAGCATGCCACCTGTTGTTTGCAAAAAGGCAGGGGGGTGGGGGTTACAACTCTAACTAATAAAGATCACATATTCATGCAAATGCCCTGAGTAATAAATAATGGAGGGGAGAAATCTATAGAATATATACAGAATGCAAGTTGCATTTTACCTAAACAGTATGTTTTTGAAAGTTTTCTTTGAGGTGTCAGCAGCTTATTAAGCTCCCTTCCCCCAAATCTTTATCTACATTTACAGTGCTAACACTGGCAGGGAACTGTTATCTGGGGCAGCCGGTGCCATGCGGCAGAGCACTTCCTTAGAAAGATACTGTGGCCCCACCTCATTGTGAGGTCTCAGCTGCCCAAAGATGTCAGTTTCTCACTGGCGATAGCACTGCAAATGTAAACAATGCTGCGGGTGATGGGACATTGAAGGAGTAGTTCACCCAGAATTTGCAAAATCATATGTTGTGCAGAGTGTTTTGATTTCTGTGTGAAATCCTAGTTTGTCCTTCCCTCTGTCTGCTATTAGGCGTTTTTCCTAAATTAGCCTTCTAGCTTTATGGTAGTTTTACGACCCCTGGGGATCTCTATCTCAGCAAGATATATTGCCTTTCTTGCTCCAACAATGCATCCTGTCTCATGTGACCGTGATTTAGCCGAGCCCATACATTCAGCAGGAAGCACTGCCTTAGAATTAGTTCACAACAGCAAAGCTACAAATGGCTACATTTACAATTCAGCAGATACCTGAGAGCTAACTGAGTGGATTTTCTGTAAGAAAACAACTACTAAATAGCATATAGAGAATACTGGATGGGCAACTATGCAGAACCAGTGTGTTCTGCCACAGAGTGATTCTGATTCCCTCTGACCTCGAGAGCGAAACTCGAGAGGTCCATGGGAATCAGAACCCCGAGGTGGCAAAACATGCTGGCTGTGCATAGAGTTGCTCATCCTGTATTTTTTATAGTGCATAGTACTGTGTGAAAAATGTGTTTTGTGAGTTCTTTTGCTTTCAAAATGAAACTGACTCATGCAGTCTCTAGAGGTTCTAGAATGCTGTTCTACCACAGTAGGGTAGACAAGCATTCCATGACCTTGGAACTGTGGTAGAACAGCATTTTGAAAGGGATGGAATTCTGTATAGAACAACACTCCACTATACACTATAATTCATTATATTTGTTTTCTGTCTGTGTCAGGTCTAGCTAGCAGGACTAACTACAAACTACATACAACCATAAAAAGCACAGACATCACCCCAGATCATCAATGCTATCATTTGTAAAGACTCTGTTTTCTTGCAGAACAACCCACTCAGTTAGCTCTCAAGTATCTGCTAACTTGCAAATGTAGCCATTTGTAGTTCTGCTTTTATGAACTAATTCTAAAGCAGTGCTTCCTGCTGAATGTATGGGCTCAGCTTCATCACTGTCACATGACACAGGATGCATTGTTGGAGCAAGAAAGGCAATAAATCTGGCTGAGATGGAGATCCCCAAGGGTCGTAAACTACCATAAAGCTAGCAGGCTAATTTAGGAAAAACTCCTAATGGCAGACAGAGGGAAGGACACACTAGGACTTTACATACAAATCAAAACACTCTGCACAACATATGTTTTTGCAAATTCTGGGTGGACTACTACTTTAAAAGATGATAAAAAAATTTAGAAAATAATGCATTTAATTAAGCACAGTTCACAGACTCTTGCTTTCCATTTCTTTGAATTAGAAAGCAATGTCTGATAGAGCATAGCTGCTCCTTAAGAAATATATGGGCAGGCCATGCATTTATGGGGGAAGGGGTTTGCACAACTCTGAAGTTTAAGACACAAGGATGAGGGCAAAGTGCCTTCAACAACCAAAGAGGTGAAATAATCCTCACTGTAGACCCAAAGCATTGGGCTGAATGTGTTATTGCACTAACTGGCTACATAAGAAGGTAATTTCATAGGAGGAGTCTGCTAATGTAAACATACAGTGTAAGCATGGACTCCAGCAGCCACTCTAAATGTTTAAAATTGCATCAAAAGGTAAGTTTTAAACATTTTTACAATAGTAATATTACCCTCTGAAGTGGAAGGCATCTACTGTATCTTCTGGAGTTACTGACCTTGGAAAAGGGAAAGGCCTTGGATTCACTTTGTGTCCTTGGACATCTTCCAAGTCAGTAACAGACCAGGAGAAGCTCACTTCATCAGGTAATGTTGCTTAGATACTGTGTCAGTTTCTTGAGTTTCTAAGTTGTAACTGTACTCTTTGTACTTCTCTATAAAATGTTAGCATCTTGTACACCTAGAATGTTATATTAAGCAAAATAGTGTGCATTGTAGTTAACTTATTTAAATAACAAAATTACAGAGTAAGACTTTCATCTCTCTCTCTCTCTCTCTCTCTCTTTTTATCTAAGGGTGAGAATTTTCTTAACCATTACTTCCAATAGCTTTCTATGAAGTCCGTATTATCCATTGCTAACCTGACACAAAATGGCTGCCAGGAGATAATGTGTTAAGGGTCTTTTGCTCAAATGCATGCTAGTTGGTATTTATCTCATGTTAGGCATGTATTTTTAATTATTTTACATTTTAAATTCAAAGAAAGATAAATGCAAGAAGTTTTAATTTTTATTTTCTTTACTGCAAGGTATTATACATATCATACACAAATGTCCCAATTTGATGTTTTTGTCTAATACAGTTATCAAATAGTCTGCCTGGTCAGGAGCAGCAGCAGCCATTGTCCTGCCTGTAATTCATATTTAAGACTCCAATGGACACTATCTGACTTCAATGCATAGCCATAATCAGTCATGAAGTGTGAACCATGAGTACCCAAGGTACTAGAGAACATGTTTTTAATCTGAACTGCATTTACTGTACATTACAGCAATGTAATTTCGTGTGGCTTGTGAGGGCAATTAAGGGAGCAGTGAAGTATAAGTCAAGAACCAAATGTGGGTGGAATACTGGGGGCTGAGGGAGTGAATGGGGTGACCATGGAAGGAGAGAGGATTGGGAGTTACTGTAGGGTAGAGGTCAACTGCTGGAAGAGAACACCCACAGGAGTTACAGGACCTACAGGGAGAGGGGTGCACTGACTGCCATGAGCTGGGGTGGAGAGAAAGGACTGGGGAGGAGGGGCCTGGGAGGATGGTGGGGGGTTACTGGCAGCTGCTGCTGCAGAGACTCCAGGAACTGCCATATAGGAGAAGTCAGAGTAAAAGCTGAATTGAGCATCAACTGAGATAATGCTCAGTTGAGCATTAACAGAGTAAATGGTAAATTGAGCATTAACTATATATTAATGAGTTGAGCACTAGAAAATGTGCATGTTAAAATCTCAACAATCGCTCATTTAGCCTCAACTAAATGTAAGTTGAGCATTAGTTGAGAGTTCTAGGTTGATCATTCTGCTAATTTTTTTGTAGGGGAGTATAACCCGGCAGTTAGAACAATTAGAGGTGAACAAGCTTGTTGCATCCAGCAAATCTGGGTTTGATTCTCACAACCTTCACTTGCATACTGCGTAGGGTTGCTCAGAGTCCCAGGAATCCATCCATTTGCTGAAATCAGAATTCTAATTCTGATCCTGTTTAGTATTCAACTACCATCATTTAGTGCACAACTGTGTGCCAAAGCCAAGGCCCTTCTTCTTGTCTCCCACCCCTTCCCCTTACCTTTACTGTCATCATAGCTGGTGACTGAAGGAATGGCTGGGGTCCTTGGGGAACTTTGACAGCTGTGGTATATAGCAGTGCTGTTGGTGGTAGTAGCACTGCAGATCCTCTTGTCTGGTGACAAGTGGCAACTTTAACTGTTGCACTGGCAACTATTGGCACTGGCAAGTCCAGACAGAGTACTGTCCCGTATAATCCAACACCCAGTCCACCCAACTCCAATGTGAGGAGTGAACCTCTTCCCCCAGCTATGATTCTGCTGCCAACTTATAAAAACACATTTTGTATCTAGTAGTGTCACCTGACTCCAATGACAACTCCTTGTCTGCAGCTCCAGCACTGCTAGCAGCATCCTGGATCACCCCTTCTACCTCTGACTCCCAGGGACCCCTGTATCCCTAACCTGACTGAAGACCAACCTAAAGAAAGCCCATGGTTTAGCAATTACCAGATACCATACACTAAGATGCCTAATGGCAGCTAAATTCCAGGGCTTTCTAAAGGTTGGCCACTCTGCCAGTAAGATTAGGGAAAACCAGGTATTCTGGGAATGGGAGATAATGGTATTAATGATGAGACATCAGATGGCACTATATCGGTAGTAACATAAAATAATTAAGTTGCTTCTTGCTATTGCTATAATGCTGCCTACAATTGGGATTTTGGGAGAAGGAGTCCACTCCTCTACTCACTTGGAGTCAGGCAGGCTGGTGTGCATTGGAATACATACACGCTGGGGGTATGGACTGAGGGCAGCATGGGTTGAGTCACTCCTGGACTAAGGGGCTGGAATAATTTCAGGGGGTACAGGGAGTTTGGCAATTGGCAGCAGCAGCATGTCACCACTGGGCCAATGATTGGGGAACCTGCAGTGCCACTGACACACCTATACATGCCAGAGCATCAAGGACCCCAGCCAGTCCAGCTGCCAAGCCAGCCATTGCAGTAAAGGCAAGGGGAATGGGAGTGTAGGGCTCTTTTTATCTGTAATGTGCAGGTTTTCAGAAGCATAATCACAATTAGGTTACTCCAGTTCTATTCTGCATCTGAAAAGTGTTTTTAAGAATTAATTTCTTTGGCCATAAATACCAAAAAAGAAATAAAACCTAAAAACAGATTGGAATCTGATGATTTTAAATTTGCCATTTGAAATCCAATCAACCTTAACATTGATTCACCTCCATTGTAAGTCACTTAATGTCCCTAGTGCTCTAGGGTTGTCCCTATAAATGGGCCTTTGCCTAGTTGGCCTTACCTACTTACAAAAGAAAATAATAAATTAACTAAACATATACCACCAACACCAGCCCAAATACACACACCTGGAAGTGGACATCAGTGACAAAATCAGTCTTCTCTTTCCTTATTTTGTAGGCTGTCTCCCCAAAAATAATTTGTGATTGCCAATTCTGAAGGCTTGCCCCCTCACCATATTTTGTAATCTCCTACATCCAGATCCTCCCCCCCACCAGCAGCATGAACTTCTGCTCCCTGACAGCCAGTATTAGCATCTTGCTCATCCACAGGTTGGGTCAGCCTCCCTCATACTGCCAAAATCTGCCCCCCACAGACAGGATTAGCTGGACTTTCTGCTAATATTGGAGGGAGGGGGAGGTGATGCTGATGGAATGGGGACTGATGCTGGGGGGAGGCTAATGTTGGAGAGAAAGGAAACTGATGCTGGGGGATGGTGGGCTGATGCTAGGGGGACAGCTGATGCTGGGAGAGAGGGCTGATGTGCTGGGGAGTGAACTGATGATGGGGGAGGTGGCTAATATTTGGTGGGATTGGTGGTAAGTGGCAAATGGAAGTGTCTGAGTTACTGGCAGTGATGCAGCAGAGGCAATAATTGCTATGGAGAGCTGATACTTCCTTAGGGATGAGGCGCTATAATGGCTGGAGGGTGGGGGGGGCTGCAATTACTGACGAAGTCTGCAGGGCCTGAGACTGCCTGTGGGCACAGCATGGGTTGGTACTGTCTGAGAGGAGTGAGGAATAATGATGGCTGTCAGGAGAGTGGGGACTGATTATGAGCTGTGTGGGCTGTGATTACTGGCTGTGGGTATAGTGGGGGCTGATCCTGTCTATGGGAGTGGAAGCTGATAATGGCTGTGGAGAGAGGGCATGGGGTATTGTTGCATGAATCTACTCTGTTAAAACAGTGATCAAAAGAAAAAAAAACTTGTTTTCTGCGGGTGGCTTTGTCCCCGCACCCCCCATTGTGAGGGCTGTGCCCCTCAGCCCTCCTACTAAAATAACCTTCACCAGGGGGGAGGCAACTCAGGGGAGAGGGCGAAAGTTGGGCGGCCAGTAGCACAACAAAACAAAAAATGAAAGACACTGACCTGATTTGGGACTGGAACTAGTACTCCAGTCCACAGCTGCTCCACTGTCCTGCAGCTCGAATGGCTCTACTCCCTGAGCCGCGGCGGCTGCTCGGTGGACCACCTTCTGGCAGAGCTCTTACCCTGTACAGCAGAGCTCTCCTGGAAACAGCTACAGGGTTACCGCTACCTCTGCACGCTTTTGTGTAATGAGGCAATGTCTACCTGTGGCTATTCTTGCTTATGCTGTTCCCATTGTGTGGTTTTGCAATGCGACATACAGTGTGTGAGATACTGACCTGGTAGGTGGAGAGAACAGGGTCTGTGGAGAGAGCAGGGTCTAAAACCCTGATATATCCAAATACCCACTGGATAGCCCTAAGCAAGAAAGGTCCCTATTCTAAATTATGACCCAATTTTGCCAAGCACTGACCTTAAATAGCTGCTGACACCATTGGGGAAACTTTTTTTTTTGTCTTTTGGTAACCGGGTAAGGCCCACTAGGCACAAGTGCCTGTTTTCAGGGGCGACCTGGGAGCACTGGGCTGTGTGGGCTGTGTGGGCTGTGATTACTGGCTGTGGGTATAGTGGGGGCTGATCCTGTCTATGGGAGTGGAAGCTGATAATGGATGTGGAGAGAGGGCATGGGGTATTGTTGCATGAATCTACTCTGTTAAAACAGTGATCAAAAGAAAAAAAAACTTGTTTTCTGCAGGTGGCTTTGTCCCCGCACCCCCCATTGTGAGGGGCTATGCCCCTCCAGCCCTCCCTACTAAAATAACCTTCACCAGGGGGGAGGTTAAGTGACTTGCTCTGAGTTACACAGTATGCAAGTGGAGGTTGTGAAAATCAAACTCAGGTCTGGTCTGCTGGATGTACCAAGCTTGTTCACACCTCGTTCCCCTAACCTCTAGGCTATACTACCAGCCTAACTTTGCAAAAAGAAAGATTTTTAGACACAATTCTCTTCATATTTCATACAGTTTCTATAATTATTTTTCATGTTCTCTTAATTACAGAGGACAGTTGCATGAGAAAAACAAGATAATTGTACCCTAGATATTATCTGCTCTGGGTCTGCCCATTAAACAAGGCAAAAATGAAAAAAAAAATCAGAAAACAACATAGATATTGCAGCATTGAAGTCAGCTGCCAATATCATGACAGTCATCGCCTGTAAACCACTGTCAATCACAATTGACAAGCCTCACTTCTGCAATTTCTTTTTGTTATTCCTGTTTATTTCCTGACATCCCTAGTCGTAAAGGCATCCCCTAGCCCCACCATTGACCTATCCCGTGGACGTACAGGTTAACCTCCAGTTACTCAGAGTAATATTTGGTTAGAGACCTGCCACGTAGGGTCATGTGGGCCCTGCAGGGGATGCCAAATGAGCCAGGGCAGTTTCCTGCATTTTCTCACAGCTAGAAACTGCATATGACTCAACAGCACCCGTGCATCTTGACACACATACTGGCTCCATCACCATGCCTCCTGCCATGTCTGCTGGTCCTGCTGTACTGCTGCCCAGCCTTAAATGGGTGCCAGGCAAGCAGCAGGACTCAGTGTCTCCTTCCCCAAGGAAGGAGAGTGGTTCTTGGGATGCTTACTTCTCCCTCCTACAGCCAGCCCACATGCAACACTGGTTCATTCCCAAACCTGGGTCGCTGTGAAAGGTGGAGATATGGCTTCCAGCACGTCAGCCTTCCATGACACTGGGCCAGCTTCACTCTTGCAATTTGTATTTATTTTACTGATTTAAAATGGAAAACTGGAAAAATTGGTCTGACCGGATTAACCGGACAGGGTGCACCTTGCTTGGTTCAGCAGGACTGACTGGACCAACCAGACTGGGCACAACTTGACTGGTCTGGCTAGACTACTCAAACTAGTTTTTACCATTTTAGTCAATTAATTGTGTCTGGTCCAGATTTCTTCTTGGGTGATGGATATGTGTTAAATCCAGACCACTGGACTCAGACCAGACCAAAAGTGTAAAATGTCCGATTTTAGGTCCAGGGGTCCAGACTTCATCCACACGCTCACCTAGACAAAATCTGAACAAGCCTCAATGGAGGGACCAAAATGCTAAAAAAACATGAACCAACTTGTTCAGCAAGACCAGTTGTATTTTGCAGGCAGCGCGCAGTCTGGTTGGTCCGATCATACCAGCCAGTCAGTTATGGGTCTACTGGTAAAGATTTTACCAAGTCACCAACATTAACAAATCACGAAAGTAATGGGTGCATATACATACAGTAAGCAAGGTCCAAGAAAAAGGTGCACAAAGTACAGTGATTTGTTAATAAATTAAACACCTGCATTCCCTTTTACACACTGTGCCCTTCATACATCTCAGCTGCCCTGGATTTTAGGGACATTCCTGAGTTGGCATTACAAATTTCCTCTGTCTCTCCCAAATTTGGCATTTTTACCACTGAAGAGTAACAATCAGAAAATCATACTGGACCCTGATTTTTGAGTCAGAAGTTGACAGCTTTATTGCCCTCTATTTTTGAAAGTTGCAGCCTCCCATTTTTGCATACTTCAACCCTCCTTCAACCCTCCCTCCCCATTTGCATGCATTTCCATACCTCATCTGTCCCACATTATAGGGACAGTAACATTCTCAAGCTAGATAGATAGATATTTTATTTCTAATGTGCCCAGTTCCAGAGACTCTGGGCACAATACAATGATTTTACATTTTTTTTTATTTAGTTGTTTAACCAGGAGTAGCACACTAAAATGGAAGCTTTTTTACAGGTGCAACCTGGTAGCATAGGGAAGTTAAGTGACTTGTTCAGGGTCTCACAGTATGCAAGTGGAAGCTGGGGGATTCAAACCTAGGTCTGGTCTGCTAGATATCATTAGATTTGCAGTTCAGAGCCTTAAACCACTGCTCTATACTGCCTGCCCCAACATAAAAAACATACAATTTAAAATTGTGCACAGAATGCACATATGAAAAATGCAACTGGGAGCATACAATTAAATCTATCTATCCCATATAAAACAAGATAATAATTTCAGAAAATCAATCAATAAACGCTTGCTGGAACAAAGGTGTCTTCAGGCCCTTTCTAAAGGCTTCCACCGAGGGAGACTCCTTTAAATAACCAGGTAAGGAGTTCCACAGGTTAAGCGCGGCCACCGAGAATGCCCTGTCCCTAGAATGCCACAACCTAGCCCTAGGAACTCCCAGGAGGCCTCCCCTGGCAGAACGGAGTGCCCAGGCAGGCTGATAGGGGGCAAGGAGATATTGCAGATAGATAGGTCCCCTTTCATGCACGGTCTTATAGATCAGGAACCCTATCTTGAAGACAATTCTCCACCGGACTGGCAGACAGTGCAATTCACGGAGGACCGGTATGATATGCTCACACCTTTTTACCCCCATCAACAATCTTGCCACTGCATTCTGCACCAGCTGCAGCCTGCAGAGGTTGCCTTCAGATAACCCTAGGTACAGGGCATTACAGTAGTCCAACCTGAAAGTGACAAAAGCATGTACTAACATGGTCAGATCCTCAGGCAGGATCATGGCTCAAATAAGAGCTATATTCCTGAGATGATAAAACCCACTTTTAACCATGACTGA
Source organism: Neoceratodus forsteri (assembly GCA_016271365.2). Lineage (NCBI taxonomy): Eukaryota > Metazoa > Chordata > Ceratodontiformes > Ceratodontidae > Neoceratodus > Neoceratodus forsteri. The sequence goes on along the minus strand of CM057453.1, from coordinate 1,206,483,279 downwards.
CACCTTAGTGTCAAGTGTCAGGTGATCATCCAGGATCATGTCCAAATTCTTTACCTGTCTAGAAGGGGCCAAAGGTACATTCCCCAACACTAGGCCGGGGGTAACCCCACATGCCCCCAACCCCACCCGATGACCCGGATCCACAATCAGTACCTCAGTCTTGTCTGGAGTAAACTTAAACCATTTTTGAGTCATCCACGATCGGATTTCCTCAAGGCAGCTGTTAAATACAGAGTCCGACACCTGAGTATTGGGCTCAAAAGACAAGCACAGCTGGATATCATCTGCATAGCAGTGAAAACCCAGTCCGTACTGCCTGATAATGTCCCCCAATGGCAGCATGTACTGTGAACAGCAAGAGTGACAAGACTGAACCCTATGGAACCCCATAGCACAGAGGCTTCAGGTTAGATGAGAGAAGTCCCTTTATCACCCTTTGCACTCTGTCTGTCAGGTATGACCTGAACCAGTTGATGACATTACCAGACAGGCAATACCAGAACCACAGGTGGTCAAGTAACACTTCAAGGTCCACGGTGTCAAACACTATGGAGAGGTCTAGGAGGACCAGAATGGTATGGTCTCTCCTGTCCCTCACCATCAAGAGATTATTTAGCACCCTAACCAGGGCAGTCTCCATACTATGCCCTGCATGGAACCCAGACTGGAAAGGCTCGTAGGTGGAGGAAGAGGTGAGATATCGCTCAAGCTGCACGGCCACCACCTTTTCAATGAACGTCCCTAAAAATGGGAGGTTTGAGACTGGCCTGTAGTTGCTGATGCAGTCCGGTCCAAAGAGGGCTTCTTTAAAAGGGGTCTAACCAAGGTCTCTTTCAGGACCAATGGGAAGACCCCACTCCTCAATGAACTCCAGATGACCACAGCAACCACAGGTCCAATCAGGTCAAAACACCCAATTACCTGCCAGAATTTCTTTTTCCCTCTTGAATAGGATGTCCACAGTGTAGTAAACTTGGTCTTTAAAGCAGAAAGTCCTAGTGATTATGATGTAAAGTCAACACTTACCCTGCTACCCTTCCTCTAGCCCAGTAAGTTTACCTGAGCCCCCTCCTCAGAGTCCACACTGTCCAACATATTGCTCTGAACCCCCCTCCTGTAGTCTAGCCAATAGCCAGCTGCTACAGAGCAAGGCACCCAGTCCTCTCCCAGCCCAGTAAGTTGCTCCACAGCTCCACTCTCTAGAATCCACAGTCCTCCCCTAGCCCAGCAAGGTGCACCCTAGCCCCCTCCCTAGAATCCACAGACCTCCACCAGCCCAGCAAATTGCAGCCTAGCCCCCTCCCTAAAAGCCTTAGTCCTCATCCAATGCAGTATAATGCCCTTTACATCAACCCAGCTTCCAAGCCCACCCCAGCAAGTTACATTCTAGCCCCCCTCAACCTCCAGATTCACTAGAAAATGCACTAACTAGACATGCTCCTCAAACCACACATACAGTATACACAATCACACGCACTAGAACCCCAACATGGCAGTGGACTGAGTTTGGAGGGAGACTGAAGATCAGCCCCTCAACTCAGCTTAAACACTTTATGCAGCAAAACAAGTTTGTCAGTCCACAGCCACCAGCTCTACAACAAGACAACGTTTCTTTGTGGAACTAGAGGCATTAAATTAATAAAACCTGACCAACAGCTACTGGGTGCTTTAACTCATCATCCAGAACAGAGACTGACAAAATGATGCAATGCCACATTTGTCCTGCAGGCAGGCTGCAGCACTCACAGCAGTCAGTTGACAGTTGAATACTACTAACTTCCCCCTTGGACTGAACCTGCAGTGGCTTGCCCGCCCCAGCAACAAATGCTAGGCCAGACTCACAGGTCACCATCTCTCTGATTCAGCTCATCCCACCACCATCACAGCCTCACTCAGTGAGCACAACCTCCCCCCTTGCAAGCACCACTGCCACTTGACAATCATTAGCCTCTGTGCACTATGCCTACATGCCATGCATCTGCATTGCGAAGGCAAACCTAAGTCAACTAGCTGCACATTCAGGGTCCTGTGGACACTCGAAGCATGCACTATGGGGTGCATGGCTATTCTGCACACAGTCACTGGGCTGTCTCAAGCTACCATGCATGCAGATGGCCTGAGGAAGTGTCAGGGGGTGTGCCCTTACTTTTCCCCATTCATTATGGCATGGAGTGCTGGTCAAGGGGTGTTCTGGCTATGTGGGCAAGTAACCTGCTGTAGTTGCTGTGCACCGTCCCACATTACACACTTGCCATCCTTTGCAGTACCTAACCCCCAAGCATTGCCACCTCAAATCTTCAGTCATGCAGGGAGGCAGGGTGGCTATTCAGACATACACCCATTTTTTTTATGATACATTAACCAACAGCTTCCCACAATCCCCTGCTCCATGCAGAGCAGGGGATCCATTCTTGGACTAAGTCCGGCATCCATTCTGGATGCCCGCCTGTGTCCTCCAATCCACCCCACCTTGCACCAGAGGGTGGCAAGGCCATGAACTGGTTCACTGCGGTGGCCAACAATCATGAATGCTGACCATCATGTGCCTGTCTGCGGGTGCAAAGCTTTCTGGGCTGGGAATGCACCTATCACACATACCCAGGCCTAAATGGTGCATAGGCAACATTGTGCTGCTTCAATTTCAGAAGTGTGAGGAGAGTACCAAGTGGAAGTTGTGGATTTCATCACCTGTGGCTGGGTGCGAGAGAGACATGGCATGAGGAGGGACAGCATCAGAATGCACTGCTCTTGGGACAGTGTGAGAGTTAGCAGCAGGCCAGAACAATTGGAGCACACACCAGAGACCAAACTCGAAACGAAGGTGGGAGATCATGCTGCAGTGCAGGAAAGAGAAAAAGTGTGTGTGTGTGTGTGTGTGTGTCTGTGTGTGTGTGTGTGTGTGTGTAAAGAGCTGCACTGTTCAGTTGTCAGGCCAGTCCAAGTGATGACCTGCCTGCCTGTCTGGTTCTACTGCAGCTTTACAATCCCACGATTTAACCCTTCCAAAAAAAATGCTTTTCTCAGGGTTCCAGCCAGCTCAGAACGGAAACTCCAGAAAAGTTATTGCACCTCTATGTCCACCCAATACCCATGCTGTTTTGCGCTTGAACTGTTTGACCATGTGCACAGCCCGATGAGACGTAATTGACATCATTTTGGGGCTGTACAGAAGAGCCATTGAAAATTGTGTGAAGCATCATGGTGTTACATGGATCGAGGAAGAAGGTGTGACAGTGGCATCTAGCATCTTTTTTCTTTTCTTTAGTAATATAGTTTCATGTCATGCCTTGAAGTGGTTTTGAAGTTTGAGGAAAGCGGAATGTGGCTGACCAGTCCCTCAATGTATTTTTCTTTTCTTTTTTTGAAATTACTATTTATACTCCCCCCGCAGTGCTGGTCTCCACTCTTTTGGGAGACACAGATTGCAGTCTCTCCCCACACCGCAGCTTCCCTGATTCTGCCCCGGTGGTTTCCCATCGAGCTGTGGCTGTAGCCCACAGGTGGGTACAGAGTGGGGCAGCACACCCTGAGAATTTTGCTGTGTTAGACCCACTGGGGATGTCAGGGAGGTGCGGCAATCAGGGTCACTGCTGGGTCTCCATATCCTAGGATACTGGCATTGGGGTTTCCTCTTTTTTCTCCCCTTGGTGTAGTGCACATCCCTTGATGTCAAGGCGCTAGGCGCGCCAACGTCCACCATGTCTTTTGGACAGTCCCTTCCTGGTAATAGGACTTGCAGTACCCCAGGCCTCCACCCAGGGTCAGGCAAACTATGGGCCTTGGCCTACCCCCTCCCCCCCGGAGAAGGCGAGCAGTCATGGAACGCTAAAGCCTTTCTTCCCCAGACGGCCCTCTAGCAGCCCGGATCCGCTCCCAAACTCAGGTCACCGGCGTCACAAGTGGAAATCCAACCACTGCGCCAATGGGTCGGCCCTTTATTTTCTTTTTGAAACCTGTAACAAAAAAAAAATAAATGTCCATCATTTACTATTGCACTGTCACCCCCCACCCCTCTCCACTCAGCATCCATGATTCCCTCACCCCCCTCACACTCCTAACTCGCCTAAATTCGGTCCACCATCAATGCAGTCTCTGAGCTGAAAGATGACCTCCTCCTTTCCGGAACCCTGTAAAATGCCATTAATGCATTTCCAATCTGTTTGGAACTTTTACTCATAACTTAGTCATTTTTTTATATTTTTCCTCACATTTTCAACACAGCCTTTTTGGGACCCCATTTCACAAATAAGGTAGGTGAAATTTTCAGATCCATCCCCAAAGGTGATCACGCAGTTGCTCCATGAGATCACCTTTTGTGAGGGATATGAACATTTCACCCATGAGGTTCATGAGGTGGGGTCATGAAAAGACTATGTTGAAAATTTGGGGTTCAAAATATTTAAAAAAAAAACACAGTTACGAAGTTACATTGGCATTTTTCAATGCTTGCTCATAACTTTGGTCATTTTCAATATTTTGACACCAAATTGTCAACATAGCCTTTTTTTCAGACCACCTCCTATATGATGGGTGTCATTTTTTTCAAAACCTAGCTAAAATGTATTTTCACACTTGTGGCATAACATGACTTTTTAGCTGGGTTTGGAAAACTTCCACCTACTGGGTTCATGAGGTGGGTAATGACTCACAAGAAGACTATGTTCAAAATTTGGAGTCCAAATATCACAAAAAAAATGATGATGTTACGTTGCTTATAATGATGGCCATTGGCTCAGTGGGGACCATGTTGCCTTTCCGTGCCAGTGATCTGAGTTCAGATGTGAGTTCAGTGAACCTGCTGAATGGGCTGAGGCTGGGAGGAAGGTGTTGTGGCATGCAGAGCTGGCCCCAGCCTGAGGAGGGATAAAGCAGTATTCTGGTGCATATATGACACTTTGTTCTGGGTCAGAGAGCCTCCTGTCACAAGTGGTTGAGTTTGTGTCTAGCATAACGGGACCATGTACTGCGCTGGGACAATTGGAGTGGGAAGAAAATGGGGATGAGTGTACCTCGAAGGATGAAGGTTGGGTCACTGCATCCCCTGTACCAGTGACCTTTTGTACCCCCCAGGGATCCCCCATGACAGGGATAAGAGGGGGATGGACGTCTACCCCCCTTGACCATCAGTCACTTTAGCAGTCCATCGCCCTGTAAGTGTTGCAGGGAATGTGAAAGGTAGTGACTTCATCCTGCCCAGGAGTGAGTCAATGATTGGAGCAACTTGCCCCCCCAGAGGAAAGAAGGCCCTGGGGGATGCCAAATCCTATCCATATCCCCCACACTGACATCCAATAGTGACCCAAGTCTGTTCATGAACCTGGGTTGCTGCTGTGGTGCCAATATCCAGCCTCCTGACCAATCCACTTTAAATTCCCCCCACAAAAAATACATTCCCTTTCCACCTGACACAGCTGATTGGTACATTTGTTAGACTAGATTAGATAAATAGGAATGGAATTATTTAAACTGTGCATCAGACCAGGCTTTCATACCACACCCTGCACCTTTCTCTGCCACACAGACCACACCTAGGACTTTCTGACCACCAAACAAGAGTCTGACACCCAGTTGCACCCTCTTCTTGCACCAGGACCAAACATTAGGACCCCCTGACCCAGCTGCCTGTGTTGGTAGGGGGTGCAGACTTCTATGTGGGGAAGGAGGATTTGCAGATGTGATATCTCAGAAGTATGCATGGGTAACACTTGAGGATGGCACCCATGTCCATGATGTGTCTGTAGCAGCACCCAGGATCCACTCGGAGCCTGTGCTGGACAAGCACCAGCCTCCCTCCATCATAGCACACTCTCTGGAGTTGGACAACACCACAGTACCTGGACAAGCCACCCAACCCAAAGCAGACCACCCTCCCTCCCAAGCATACCCCACCACTTGCAGACAACCCTCTCTGCAACTCCCCTCTGTAAAATCTGCTCCCCATAACACTACACTAACAATACTTCTGACCCTCCATCTCTAGTGGGGGGGGTGAGATACTAACAAAAACAAAAATGGAAAGGGACCTGGGGTAGTCATATCAGATGTTCTAAAGGTGGGCAAGCAATGTGAGAAGGAAGAAGGAGGGCTGTCGGGATACTGGGGTGCATAGGGAGAGGCATCACCAGTAGAAAACATGAAGTTGTTATCCCTCTGTATAGACAGTCGGTGAGACCCCATCTGGAGTACTGCATGCAGTTCTGGGGACCCCATCTCCACAAGGACATAAACAGGATGGAGGCTGTCCAGAAGAGGGCAAATAAAATGGTGCATGGTCTGCACCAGAAGACATATGACAAGAGATTAAAGGAGTGTAATATGTATACCCTCAAGGAAAGGAGAAAGAGGGGGGGACATGATAGAAAATTTCAAGTACCTCAAGGGAATCAACAAAGTCCAAGAGTGTAGCATCTTTCAAAAAAATGAGATGTGCAATAACAAGGGGGCACAATTTGAAGATCGATGGGGGATGGTTCAGAGGTAATGTGAGGATGTATTTTTTTTCATAGAGAGGGTTGTGGATACATGGAACAGCCTTCCTGAGGAGGTAGTGGAGTCAAAAGCAGTGAAGAAATTCAAGAATGCATGGGACAGACATAAGACAATTCTTGTGGGGGGTAGGAGGAAGTTGGCTGTTTGTTAACTAGGATTTTCAGCTTATCCATTAGGTAGGGAAATGGGCAGACTAGGTGGGCCAAGCGGTCCTTATCTGCCATCAAATTCTATGTTTCTGTGTTAGTGTCTTGCATTGTGCAGGGATCCAACGGTGTCAATACACACACAAAAATAAAATAGCACGTGACCTGCTCTTAGGATAGCCTACAGATTAATAACATGCAAAAGACAGAATGAATAAGCACAAACTGTTTATTTAAACAACATTAATTGCTGCTGACACACACAGAGTTGCCAGCATATTGTGGATGTCTATTGGGACTGCTTCCCAATTGACATCCACAATATGATAATGTAGATGTCCCACCAGCAACTCCCTCTCCCCACACGGGGACCTGCTCCCCCCATCCACGCAGGGGTCTGCACTCCGCAACCATATGCAGGGTCTGCACCACCTTGCCTCAGAGTTGCCTGAATCCCCCCAACACACACAGAGCAGCCTGCCCCCCATCCCTGTGCAGGGGCTTATAACCTCCCTCTCCCTGCAGAAGCCTGCACCACACCACCACATGCAGGTCCCTGCAGTATCCCTTCTACAATGGGCCTGCACCCTACCACCCCATGCAAAGGCCTGCAACCCCCCCTCCCATGTGTAAGCCTGCACCCCACCACTACATGGAGGGCATGCACTCTCTTCCACCACAGAGACCTTCATCCCCAATCTCTCAGTAGGGGACTGAAAACCATTACTTCCACACAGCTGCCTGTACCCTGCCACCATACACAGAGTCCTTCAGCCCCTTCTCATGCAGATGTCTGCAAAATGAAATAAGAATTTAGTTAAGAAGCGGGCTGAAAGGTATGGGGCAGGTGTGTGGCGAGAGGAGATAATTCTGATTTTAGTGCAAAGGATAATGATCTGTAACATTAGTGTCAAGAGTTTGTGCGACTGGTGTTTTCAAGCAAAAACCAAATTTGTAATTAATAAGTAAGAAACTTGGTATGATGTAGAAGAAAATAAATATGTTGTAGATGGAACCTTTTCTTCGAATAATGAAATATTGTTTAAACTAGTTTTTGAGAGTTATATTCCCCTTATCATCTCAGGCTTTGCTTTTAATGACCAGATGAATGGAGTATAAATCTTAAAAGCTAGTCTCAAAAAAGCATTTGTTAGTCCAATAAAAAGCATCTCCTGCAACATATTTGTTTTTTTCCTTCTAATTACTTATTAGGATGTTAACAGGCACAACATCCAATGTAAACAACTCAGTCTGTACAGTTCCCAATTTAACACGGCAAGCAGTTTGGCAGTGAAAAATGTTTTTTTTTCCTCATGAGAGATGAACCTTGCCTGGCACTTCGACTAGAGACAAGAAACAAAATAGATAGTTTTTCTAAACACTGTACAACCAAATGAGCTAAATGAAGATATTAATTTTGTGGGTAACAGGTTAATTGGTCACTGCAATAATAGCATGGAATAAACCGCGCTGTACTAATGCCGAAACCGCTGACAGCAACAGGGGTATAATAGCGTTAGTGTATTACCACTACCACTGTTGCTGTCTGCAAAGTGGAGGAAGGGCTGAAGAAGCTTCAGGTGTGATGCTTGCCTGAGCTGCTTCTGTGGTGGAGTGGCTAAGGCCCTAGTATTTGGAGTGGTAGAGACTTGAGGACCAGGGTTTGGTTCCCCATCTCCTGATATTATACATTTCTTTTTTGTTTAAAAACAAGTTCCCCCCTCCTGAGTTTCTCCTTATGCCTGAGGTCCACACCCCCTCAGAGTTGATTATATTAAAAAAAGTGTACATGTTTTCCCTTAGGTTGTGTGGTGTGCACAGCATTTTGTATTGGTCGGTGTTTTCACTGATTTTATTCCTGCAGTCAGCATTTTGATTGCAGCTTTGTTTACCACACTATTTTTGTTTGTGGGGGTTTTGACCCTGTGCCAATTTTGTTCAATTTAGTGCCATTTCTGAAATGAGTTAAATATACAGAAATGAATGTTTGTTCTTTTATTGCCTGTTTTAGTTCTGATTTCTTACTCTGTAAGTCTCTCGTTCTATTTCAGATTATAGATTGAGCTGGGCGTGCCTCTCTGCTACTATGAATTTCTTTTTTTTTTAAATCATTTAACATTTTCTGGCGACACCCTGGACAGCCCCCATCTGACCGATCCCCCCCTCCCCAGCCCCATCACACGGAATTACCAGGGCTTACCTTATGCTCAGCCCTGGAGCAGAGCCTGCGGGGAGTCAGTCACAATCCTGCCTCAGGCTTTTTTCTCCATTTTTCCCCAGGGGTCCCAGGAGCGGGTACACATTGCACGTGGAGGCAAGCATTAGTCCCATGGCCCCGATAACGGCCCCTTTCCTCCCACCCCAGACCTAGCGTCTGGCTCCTCCTGGCCCGTGCTGCCACCAGCCTCCACCAGGTGGCAGTCATCAGCTGGAGGAAGCCCCTTGCACCTCCCCGGAGAGGAGAGTTTGCCTGTCAGCAGTTCCACCCAGCTCCACCACCCCCGCCAACCTCCGATAGCCCAGGATCATTCCCGAACCCGGGTCTCTGGTGTGCCGCGAGGTAAGGTGTCCAGCACCTCAGCCCTCAGTGCCACTGGGCCAGCTGCTATGAATTTCTTTTGACTGGTCAGTTTGGTACAGTGCACTGGTGAAGGAGTTTTCCATCCTGTGCATTGTGTGAATCTTCACTGTCAAATGTGATATACCACATAGTAGGATATTTATCCAATGATTTATAGCACTGTATGGCTATGGTCATAAAATGTATCACCACAGGTCCAAAAAAACTAGGTCAAAATTAGACCACAAGTCATGTTTTGTGCATGCCACTTGTACAAAATGAAATGAGGTAACTAATCATTTTGAATCTTTGCAAACATGTTCACCCCACCCACAAAATCCTCACGTATTTTGGTTGCACAATTGGGAATAGTGTGTTGTCACTTTCAGTGGTGTGTTTAAAAATGGCAGAATGCAAGTCATGACCATACTTGCTGACAAAGACCATTAGCTGGTCAAAGCTCCAGGCCAAGGTTCATCTTTGATGGGGAATAAATCTTTTTTCACTGTCAAACGTCTTGACCACAATACCCAGTGTGAATCCACTAACACCTGGAAGTCTTTTTTTCATTGCAGCTTAGATGGGGGTGGGGGGGTGGCACTCATTCGCCCCTATGAGACACCAAGTTGCCAAAAGCAGATGTAGGGTGATGGTGTGTTTTGTCATGGTCACTGCAGGCTACATGGGCAAGATGCTACTGAGAATGCAAATGTGGACATTAGACAGGGATACCCTGACATAAGAAAGCACACAGACAACATAAGTACAAAAGACCAATCAGAATTTTACTTAAAAGCCAGGGTGGGGAGAATAAACAGGAAGGGGTATAAAAAGTTGTCCCGCACCATGTTGGACAGGCAGGATGCATGTTTCATGGCAAGCTGCCAGGCATGTGACCACAACTACCATATGCACAGTGTAGGGGTAAAATCACGTCACTGTTTCACCTGGGGGGGTGGTGGGGTCAGATGTGACAGATGCATCCATGCTGTTGACATGACCCACCGTTGGCCACCCCCAAGGTGCACAATTCCACATCGGGGGGTGCATGAACAATGTAGCACAGCCCCCCTACCTTGGATGTGTAATAGTACAGTCCTGCATTGAGCCTGGGTCGTCCTTACCTCCATGTGTGTCATGACAGAACAGCATGGTGAGGATGCCATTGCAGACCCCTAAAATGCTACCCTAGAACCCAGACCATCATACCAGACTGGGTCAATAGAACTGAAGAAAAGGCCATAATGGTTCTCGAAAGTAGTGGCTGAGAAAATAAGGGAAAAGAAAAAAAGCATTCAGAAGATACAAGGAAACACAATAGGATGAGGACAGAGAACAATATCTGGAGATGCAGAGGGAATCTGGGAAAATAATTAGAAGGGCTAAAGCACAGACAGTGGAAGGTATTGTCACAAACCCACTCAGCCGGTCAGCCCTCTACTCCCAAAGTGCCAACCTCCGAGCGCAGTCGTCTTGTGAACAGTTAACAGAAACAAGGTAACCCTCCTGTCTGTTTTGGGTGTTTTAATCTACCTTTGGTCTCAAGACTTGGAGGGATTCAAACTGTGAACCTCTTGTTAGCGTACCCAATGTACAGGCTTAGATAATTCTGTCTTCGGTGGGCCAGATATCTTTGCCTATGGGCACCTAACCAGGTGTACAGAAATGAGCCCTTAAAAACTGTGATATAAGACCTCAGATTTTAAAACGCTTACCTTTTTCCAGTTTGGTATCACCATTCAAGCTTATGTACAGTGTCTGCTTTAACCATATATACTCCACTTGTAAAAGAAAAAAAACAAAGACAGACCAAGCAGGCTCTAAAATAGTTTTACTAAAATAGATAAAAAATATGTAAAACATAAAATACAGAATTATATCACAAGACACAAAAATCTATTAAAAGAACAAGGTTTTAACAGTGCAGTTCCTACCACAGTACTTAGATTTGTCTGTCTCCCTAAATACCTGCTTAAAGTGCTCAAAGATGTTTCTTTGTCAGAGTCTAGATAGAAGTGTCTCTGAGGTAAAACCGAATATTCCTTAAAGAAAACTGCATTTGCCAACCCCTTTGTGTGAGGTCACCTATCTCCTCCTCTGTCAGAATTTATATAAAAAAATATATCTATACAAAAACAAGATGTATTTTCAAAGTATTAAATTATGTATTCCTCAGCATAACTCATTTTCTTTTTCAAATGACATTTCTTTGATCTGTGAGCAGTATCTCCTCTCACACAGACCCAAAGCATTTATGATTCTGCACCAGTGTACTAAACCTGGTTTCCCCCTTGAAATGTCATAAAAGGTATACTAATTTCCCTCTTAGCAGTCAAAGCTATAATTAACTTAGAAAAGTCTGTAATTAGCTTCTGGCCTTCCAGGTAACACCTTGTATCTAAAACCTGTATGTGTGTGTGATCTCACATGCTGTTTCAGCATTTCTCAAGAGAGACAGTCCATAACCCATTTTTTTATATTACAAAAAATGATTCAGTGATCAGTACCAGCTGTCCAAGTGTCACAGGTATAGCACAGGCTATTAAGAAAGGTGACAAGACCTTCCTCAGATACATTATCGAGAGGGAAAAAACCCAGAAATGGGATTGTTAGGCTGAAGAAGGAAGGAGGAGAAAGGGTAGAGGATGACCTAGAAAAGGCTGAGATACTGAACAAGTACTTTTGCTCAGTATTCACCAGGGAAGGGGAGGGTGAGAGATCAAGATTCATTAAAAGGGGTTATTCAGGGGAGGGAGGTAGACACCAGCCCATTCTCGGTGGGAAGATTCCTAGAAGAACTCAGGAAAATAAAAGCAGATAAGGCAATGGGGTCAGATGGGATCCACCCCAAAGTACCAAAGGATCACAGGAAAGTGTTGGTAGAACCACTGGCTGCCCTTTTCAATGCATCATTAGAGATGGGGGAGGTACCTGAGGACTGGAGAAAGGCATATATGGTCGCTCTCCACAAGAGTTGAAGCAGAGAGGAGGCAGACAATTACAGGCCTGTGAGCCTGATTTCAGTAGTGGGGAAACTAATGGAGTCCTTACTTAAGAAGAGGATTGTGATGTTTCTGGAGGATAGCGGGGCACAGGATCCAAGGCAGCATGGATTCTCACTGGGAAGTTCTTGTCAGATGAATTTTATAGATTTCGTTGACTGGGTCACCAGGGTGGTAGATCAGGGAGGGGCGGTGGACGTGGTCTACCTAGATTTCAGAAAGGCCTTCGACATTGTCTCACACAGGAGATTGCTAAATAAATTGGGGAGCTTGGAAGTGGGTCCTACAGTGGTAAAGTGGGTTGGGAGGAGGCTAAGAGACAGGACTCAGAGGGTGGTTGTAAATGGCATGAAATCTGAGGAGAGGGAGGAGATTAGTGGGATGCCCCAGGAGTCGGTGCTGAGGCCAGTTCTATTTAATGTCTTCATTAACAACATTGTAGAATGTCTGGAGGAAAAGGTGTGCCTCTTTGCAGGTGACACCAAGATTTGAAAAAGAGTGGACCTACCGAAGGGGGTGGAAAAAAATGAGAAAGGACCTAAGCCTATTAGAGAAGTGGTCTGGTGTCTAGCAGTTGAGTTTCAATGCTAAAAAGTGCAAGATCCTGCACTTGGGTCACAGGAATCCAAGGGGGGAGTACAGGATGGGTGGGGAAATTCTGGCTAGAACAAGTCAGGAAAGAGGCCAGGGGGTTATCATATCTGATGACTTGAAGGTGACCAAACAGTGTGAAAAGGTGGTAGTGAGAGCAAACAGAATGTTGGGGTACATAGGGATGAGCATAATAAGCAGGAGAAAAGAGGTGGTGGTGCCACTGTACAGATTACTGGTGAGGCCTCAGCTGGAGTACTGTGTCCAGTTCTGGAGACCACATTTCTGGAAGGACATTGACAAAATAGAGGCAGCCCAGAGAAGGGCAACGAAGATGGTACATGGACTGCACCAGAAGACCTATGAGGAAAGACTTAAGGAGTTTAATATCTATTCACTGGAGGAAAGAAGGGAAAGGAAAGATATAATAGAGACTTTCAAGTACCTTAGGGGAGTAAACAAGTTACAGGTGGAAAGCATATTTTAGATAAAACTCTGCACAAGAAAAATGGTGGCATGATACGAGGCTGAAGGGTGAAAGGCTCTGGAGTAATGTTAGGAAGTATTTCTTCACTGAAAGGGTGGTGGAGCCGGGGAACAGCCTTCCAGCAGAAGTGGTGGGATAGACTTAAGGATACCCTGAAAATGTGCAGAGCAGGAAAGCCACAGATAAAATAAGATCTGAGGCTGCAGCAGTGAGTAGGGAAATGGGTAGACTAGGTGGGCCGTATAGTCCTTATCTGCTGACGTATTCTATGTTTTCATGTATGTTTCTATGCTTCTATGTCGGAGGTGGGGTATGCAGGTAGGAGTGGTGCATACAAGGTAGCCGGCATGGGTGGCCCCCATGTCTCTCCCTTTATCTTGGCCTACCTGTATGCCATGGGGTTACCTCAGCTGTGACACTATGTATATGGTGTCAGCAGGGCAATGCAGTCATGCAACACCATTTATTTATGTATCACACATTGGTGCATTCCACATCTTGTGTGTGACCCACCTGTGCCCACCTGTCCTTACCATCTCCCCTTCCCTACTGAACCCCATAAAGGGGACACTACACCCTGGGCAGTAACACCCTGGTTGGCTAATGGACACATGAGGGCCACAGCCATTGGCAGACATGCCAGGCACCTTGACCGGTGTGCATGTCATATTTGTGCAGGATGTTGTGTATGCATATTACAGGCATGGCTCTGCCACTAATGGCCTCCTCACTGATTGACATGCCACAGGTATGGCATGCATGTTATACAAGATGTAGTACCTACATGTTGTCAAGGTTGTGCTGATAACGTGCACTGCAATACGTGTGTCGCCCCCCCCCCCCATTGTGTGATCTCGCCAGTGTGCACCCCTGGGGAACATGTCTGGTGTCTCAGATGCTGCAACTCCTACATTAGTCAGGCCATTCTTCTTGGACACCTCACACATCATTGCACTTGGCCCCCCCAACAATTCCTTCATTGTGGCAAAATGATAGGGCCACACCTGTGCCATATTCTATGACCATACAAAGCAATATTGGGGTGGATGACTGCAATGCGTGCTGCACACACCCAGCAGGTAGCTACAAGTGGCACCTGATCCAGGTCCCTGACCCAACACATGCACATCAGGTAGAAACCATGGCTGCACGGTAGCAGAGCATGCTAATACGTGTGCACCGCTGTCACTCATAAGCTTGCATGCAGTGGGCTGATACACATTTCCACAGTATGTTTCTGCACTGTGAAACACCTCACAACAGTGACATGAGGCAGCACCAGGGCATCAACAAGCATGTCACAACTGAGGTTGTCAGTTTCCACATAGTGACACACACATATGCACCTGTCTTCAGGACATCCAAGGATCAGGGGCAACAGCCCTAGACACTCACTGTTGCGGGATATGGACATAGACACGCAACCTGTACAAAGCTTCTGGGTTTCTTGGGCCAGACAGTACACTCTCTGAATGGGGCTGGTACATGCATGCACATCCTGTCCTAATATACATGCGGCAGATTACCCTATAGGCTGCAGCACCAGCCTTCACACACTACAGCTCATCATCTACCTGCCCACAAAACAAACGGCTACCCATCCAGGGTATGCAACATGGTGAGGCATCCCATCCTGTATTACTGATCCCCCTGAGATGATGCTGAGCACACACTCCCCCAATCACCACATGTCCCTCCTCCCCCATCCTCCCAGGTTGTGCATAACCATGATACTGCATGGTTTATGTTGGGGGGGGCTGTCTTAAAATGCCCCCTGCATGGGCCAGACTCAGAGGGTACCCTGGCACAATAGTCATTTAGCTCCCAATGGCACAATATGTACCTACCATCCATGGGGCCTCCCCCGGATGCAACAGTGGGATACCCCACTCCTGACACACATAGGACATGTCTTGGTGGTGATGACCATGCAGGTATGGTTACTGTGATTGCCCATGTGACACACGTGGCTGTTTCTATGCTTTTTGGAGGGGGCCCACTGCCCTACAGACATGTACATGCAATAATGCCAGTAATGCCCCTACATTGGAGGTGTCCTGCCACCCCCAGGGTCATACTGATTACATGAAATGGCGTCAGAGGCCCATGACACATCCTGGTTATGCCACTGTGGTCCACAGTACATATGACACTTCCCTCGACCAATGAGACCAGCAGATGCCACCTGGTCTGCCGCATTTGCCACCTTGCTCCTGCCATCCCTGGCAACTATAAATTCACTTGTGGCATGGGCACCTGTGAAGACACAGAGACATTTCACGCAGTGTTAATGTTCACCATCAAAAACAGCTAAATGTCAGGGTCATGTCATCTGTCTTATATGTGACGAGTGCCATTTACCTTCCTCCTGATGCTCACCCACCTCATGGCCACATCTGCCATCTGTGCCATGTCCCTGAGCTGCTGTAGGATGGCAGGGTCCCTTCTCACCATATCCTGCCAGCGGTGTTTAAGCTGGCATGGATTCTGTCTGACCATGGATGATTTGTGGAGCAGGGCCCCAGTGAGCTGCCACACCCTATTCCTTTCCCTGGGTGGGTCTCTTGCACCCAGGGGGCAATAAAATCCTCCCTCACTGATGCATCAGGCTGATCAGCTGGGCAGAATCCTCAAGGCTGAAGTTAGGTGCCCTTCCGCTCAGTGTTGCCATTTCTGACATTACTGGTTTTGCAATATACTGGTGTCACTATGGTTTACAGAATGCAGGACCAACAGTGCAGGCTGTGTCACACATTGCCCCTTTTGCTAGCGCCACTTGTTTGCAGCCACACTTCCATGTCTGCATGTTGCATTGGCAGGCAAGACATGACTACATCATGTTTCTAGACGCACATGCACACTGTGTTTTTTTAACACAAAAGTCTGCCACAAGTTACCAACACTATACATTTGTGGCATTTTTTTCACTCAGATGCATCCTGAATACCATATATGCAGCTTCAAATTGTGTCCCACAAGTCTGCCACAAGTCACTAATATTTTCCATTTGCATCATTTTTCCCCTGCAAGTGCTTCAGTATTACTATAGCAGCATACATTTACTGCATTGATCCTCGCAAATGCCTCACGAACTCCATATAACAGACTTGCCTGACATTGATGGCCATGTGTGTACTGCGGCCTACCTGCTGGCCCCTGCTGGTCCTGTGTGTCCCCATTCAGATAACTTCCACTAGTGGACACTATACATTTGTCCGATATTGGCTGTGTGTCCCACATAGGGTATCTTTCCTCGACCCTGTACCTTGCTATGTCACCACCCTTTCTGTTCTGCCCTGCCTAGTCATACCCCAGCCATGCAGCCTCGATCTATCAACATGCCATGCTGCCGAGTCTACCACAGAGTGCCAGGATCCCCTGAGGCTGACATGAATCATCTACGGCATCAAACAGGTTGGGCCCAGAAAGCACTGGAATCCACTCTATGGTGTACCTTATGCCTTCTTGACCTATACAACAGGCTATGGGTCACCTGCACTGACCTCTTATATCCTCTTCTCATGTACTGAAGTAAGTGCATGGGGCAGACACAACCAGGTTGTAGCCACCAGATGGATGCCATATCTCATGGCACCAGTACACGCCTTCCCATTGGGCCATCGCATTGCTGCATATGCTTTGGGGCACTACACAGGTGCCACCCTGGCTACTGCACTGTTGTGCACACACATGTCCACTAGGGACCCTGTGGTCCACATAGCGTCATGGTTGGCCCATAGGGGTCCTCCACATATATGTCACAGTGAGGATGCACTTGGCTTTGGATGCTATGGTGGACATTGCCATTGGGAAACCATTTGGTCTCTCATGCAACAAGACATCCCACACACCAAAAACGCTGCAGGAGTTGGATCTCCCCAGTAACCTTCCCTGGTACAGTACAGTCACTTTCTGGCATGACTGATGAACTAACCCTGCATTCGTTACCACCTATGGGTATGTGCTACTTCCTCATCCCCCTTCTCCCCTTAGGTAACTGCCCACTCACCTCATCTAGTGTGTTGGCACTGTATACGTTTTGGCCCTTCCCTGCTAGGCGATGTGTCCACCAGGTGCCACACACAGGCAATGACCACTGATTGTGAAACAGTGCCATCTCCAGTGGGCCGCAGTAGGCAGACAGTCATGATTATTGTCATCGCATGGTCACACTGCCATTGACATCACCATGGCCCTGATAATGGGATGCGTTGTGGATGCTATTTACTACTGCCAGTGCCCCCATTGGGATGATGATGACCCTCACATGAAGTGATTTTGTATGAGGTCCACTCTCACATGATGTCCTGCAGACCTGGCTCCTGTTTGTGTGTGTGTGGGTGCCTGCTGTCTGCATCCAGGATCTCTTTTGGTCCATCCTTTTCCACCTCTATGTTGTCCACATTTGACAGTGGCAAACACTGTGTCAGGGCAGAGTTGTATAGGATACAGTAGGCAATGAAGATCCTGCTGGTCATCTTGGTGCTGTACTACAGTGCCCTACCAGACTGATCAAGGCATCTGAAGTGCGTCTTCAGAAGGCTGAATGTCCTCTCTATGACAGACCTGGTGGATGCAAAGGCCTTGTTGTATGACCCCTCTGCCTTGCTCTGTGGATGTCGCACTAGGGTCATGAGCCCTGACAGTTGTAATTTCTTTTTTTATTTAAGCTTTTGTTAACCAGGTAAGTATTATGAGCCAAGGCCCTTTTTCAAGCATGACCTGGGACCATATGAAATACAGTCGTGATGTTACAGAAGAAAAGGCATCATGACATACATACATAACAAGACACAAAACATACTGTCACCCATGGGGGGGGACATGATACTGATTCCATACTCTGTTTGTGATGCCCTTCAGCACCCCCATCTGTTGCTTCAGGACCAACACAGTGACACTTGTATAGGCATCGGGTGCCAGTGCTGCTGGCACAACACCCTTCCCCTGAGCCAGCACTTCTACTCTTTCAGCTGTATGCTTACCATGACAACTGACCCCAGGACCTGTTGCCCTCCCCCCACTTACTGACCCACCAAGCATGTGCTGCTTTCATAGTATTCCATCCACACTGTCAGAGTTTGTCTCCTGTCCATCATGTGGACCTAATGTTTACCCCTATGCACTTGATCCTGAACACCCTGTACAATCTGTACATCAGGACCCCTACTGCAGCTGTGTGTCCCATTGCCAACCACCTATTAGCCATCCTCCTTCAATGTCTCCCGTTTTGAAGCCACATGCAGGCCACTATGGTGGAAGATGTATGCATCATGGCAGGATCCAGGGTACTGAGCAAGCACATCCAATATGCGGCACTGACTGTCACACACCACCTACATGTTCATTGAGTGAAAGCCCTTGTGCTTACCATATGCCTTCTTCTCTGCTGGTGGTGCTCTGTTGGCCAACTATGTGCAGTCAATGGCACCCAGAATGCAGGGGAACTGTACCAGGGTGTGGAAAACCTACTTCATAGCCTGTTGCTGTGGTGCTTCCTGTGGGAAGCAGATATACCTATGTGACTGACATAGCAGTGCATCCAGAAATTGCCTTAGGAACTTGGATACAGCAGACTGTGACATGCCCACTGTATGAACAGTAGGAGTCTGGAAGCTCCTAGTGTCAAGAAAATGGAGTGTTGCACTTACCTTAAGGTCCACGGGTATAACATGCTCTCTCTGGGTTGCACTCTGCAGGTCCTCCCACAATTCCTGGCACAGTGCCCTCATGACAGCCTTGTTCAGGCAATACTGTGCTATGCACTGCTCCTCCATGAGGTCCAGTTATGATGTTCTTCTGCAGAACACATATGGCATATATCTCCTGTTTGGTCTCAAATGCACCTTCGGAATGCTGTTCCCCTGAGTCCTGCCAGCCTGATGCCTTGCATGCCTCCACCACCTTTCCACTTCCATCATGGTGTCCAGTAGGGCCAGTGGTCCAGACATCTTCTCTGTCACTTATAGGTTGGTTGTGCTACCACTCTGCCACCTCCCAAATTACTCTGCTGTGTCTCTCTGCTAGGGCCTTTTATATGCTCTAATGTGGTTAGATCAGCTCCACCTGGTTCTAACAGGTGCTTCCGTAGATCAGTGCAATGAGGTCATCTCCATCTCCTAGAATCCCCAAAAATGGTATACTGTTGCTTTTTTTTATGCAAGTTGCATTGTGACATGGTGCACCAGAATGTTTGATGCAAGGCACTTTGACCCAGGCCCACAGGACATTGACATAGACTGCATTACAAAATTGCAACTGGTGCAAATTTTAACGCAAGTCACAATTTGCATCAATTTCATTCGATGCACAACCCTTGCATCAATCCTGATGTTTTGAAAATCGAGCCCCATGTGTTTTTATATAATGTTTGCATGTTGTTTTTTTTAAGCATCCTTTGTTGCTTTCTTATCTTTTTTATGCATATCCTCAAAATGCAAAGCATCATGGGATGCATATATACATCCCATGATGTTTTGCATTATGAGGGTATGTGTGATTTTGTATTTCTTTGAAACTAGGCTTTACTGCCAATGCCCTTTGCGGTAACCCTTGCCTCAGTGCTTTTGTACTGAGGTTCTTAGATTTTTTTCATGGCTTTTCTTTAAATGTGTTAGATTGGTTCTCTTACCTGCATGGTCATTTTCAATATGTCTTGGGATGGGTATCATTCTTCTTCTACTCTTGTTTCCCTTGAGATGCCATGAGGTTCTATTTTTAGACCTGTCCTTTTTAGTTTACTTATTATCTTCCTCCTTCTCTTGTTGATAACTGCTCTGTCCATTTATATGCAGATGATTGTTATTGGTTATCATTATTATGTTTCTATTCAGAATAGAGACTTTATTATGAGGGATTTATGGCCTGTTGATAGCCCAGTGGTTGATGGTCCAGTAGTTCTTAATATTCTTGGCTTAAAGCACCTTTTTAAAGAGACAGCTGAGAAGCTGACCAGCTCAATTTGTAATTTTTTCAGTCATTTTTTACAGATACACTTAGGAAAAAGGAGGGTTTTCAGAGCTTTTTTGAATAGCAGGTAGTGATGTTGTCTAAGTCAATATCACAATTAGGAATAAGGATAGTGCAGACAGATTGCTAGCCATAAAAGAAAGGATGTACCCCATAGGAATTTATGTGGCAGACAACATACATCGCTCTATTATGGTATCTGAAAGAGTTGCTGAAATTGATCTAAATCCACCACTGTAGAGATTACTATTTCTACTGCTAATAGGTTTGTGCCATTAGCAGGGTACCAGAGACAGAAAGGAAAAACACAATGGGGAATAAAATTGATCAAGCTGCTGATGAGATTAACTCAAATATTATTTTAGATAATTGTAACTCCTTGATTTCATGGAGTGCAGCAGGTTTGGCATCTGAAGTACATGATAAAGAGTGGTTACGTTTATTTCAACTTTTTCAGTTTGTCTTCAAGAAACATGGCATTTTCAGAATCAGGAAATTAATATTAAAAACGTTGACTTATTTTAACAATTAGCAAAAAGAATCTTGCAAAGCTGGAAGATCTTCAGGAGGTCTCATTTGTTATTTTTGAATTGATGCTTCTGTGACCCTTGAGTCGCTAATGGTAAATGAAAATGTTATAGGTATATCCTTTGCCTTTTCTGGGGTAAAGGTTCTCCTATCCAATGTCTATATTCCCTCAAAGTATTCTAATGAGGAGGTCTGGGAACAACTTAAAGTAGCTATTAAAGATTTATACTATCAAGAGTTCTATGTTAAGCTATTGTTACTAGGCAGTTCTAATGCTCATATTGGCCTTTATACTGATGTTATTGTACACACTTCCTGTTTTCCAGCTCCTGTCAAATCATTAAGATACTCTAGAGATGAAAAAGCCCATTATGCTGGTCTTACTTTTATAGAATTGATGAAAGAATGGAATTTAGTCTCCATAAATGGTCAATCTGAGGGAGCTCTGAAGTGGCTGGCTACATATTTCTCCAGAATTGGAATGTCAGTTATTTATTTGGGAATTTCAATACCCCCATTGTTATTTGAAAGTCATTGAAAATATTAGAAAGAAATCAGAAATCAAATTGATCACTTTCTTCTTGTTTTGACCTAAAACAGTGAGGAGGACTCCAGGAATGCTTGAACTACTGTAATACCTGGCCCATGTGGTGCTGTGTTAGTGCTATCATCCATCATGCCAGCAACCAAGGATCGGGAGAGGTCTCATGTTGCTGGGGGCTGGTGGGGGGGGGAGAGGACTGAGTGTCAACTGAACTTCTTCCCTGTCATGGAGAGTGAGGGTTGCCAGCTTAACCACATGACAGCCACCAGGTGGAGGCCTGGTGGTAGGACAGTTTGGGAGCACCAAAGGAAGCAAGGGAACTGTGAGACACCATTAGTATGTACATGCCTCTACATTTGCATGCACATGTGCCCACCCCAGCAATGGAGAGGAGGGACCTAAAAATGTATAACGGGGCCAGGGTGGGCTTCATGAAAATGTGCCTGCTCCCTTCTGACCCATGCCAACACCTGGCTACCAGTAACTGGATTTAGCACCACTGCTGGGCAGAGGATGGACTTCCCCCTCCTAGCCCTGCTGAGAGGGGGGCCAATATGGGAGGGAAACTCTGGTGGTCAGGGGAGGTAGGTGACAGTCGGAGTAGTGGAGACAAGACTGATAACCACCCAACTAGCTCATGGTTGAAAAACTTTTATAGCAAAACAAAGAACTGTGCTACCCCGCCTAGAACAATAAATTATTCCTTCTCAGAAATAAATAAAAGAATTACACGTTAGAATTAAATGGTTGCTAAATTATTTATTTATTTATTTAGTTCATAAATCGGATTTACAACCTTTGAGTCACAGACTCATTTACAAAGGCGCCTCTTCACAGGGAGGGGAACAACAAATAGTGCGGCGAGACAGGGTGGAACAATACAGGTGCAGTACATACTTTATACATAGCATAAGACATAGGTATTTTACAAAGTAAATTATACATAGCATAAAGCATAGGTAGTTTACCATAGTACAGAGCAGAAAACACTGTTAGAACCTGGTAGGTCATGCAGGCAATCTCCAGAAGAAAATGGAGTGGGGCAGGCTATTGAACCTGGAGAACAGCGGCAGGCCTTACCGTAGGCAAGTACACTTCTGAGTGCCAAGTAGGTGGTTGCGTAGGGCAGCTTTGAACTGACCAGTTTTAGGGGTGTTTGAAATGTGCTTGGGGAGGGAGTTGTAACCAGGACGTGCTCTGTAATAAAAGGACCTTTGGGGCAAGGGGAGGTCCTGGCTCTAGGCACTCAAGGCGGGCCTTGCAGGCGGCATGGGTGGCGCTGAGTGGAAGCAGGCTGGAGTTGAGCAGTGACACCAGGGGACACAGTCCAAGAGGAGTCTTTTTGCTAGTATACCAGTGTGATATTGCAGACGTTCTTCCAGATTGAGTATGTTTGTGGTGGCATAGAGCTGGCATGTGTGGGTTCCGCTTGGGGCACCGGCCAGGAGCCTGCAGGCTTTGTTGATGGAGGTCTGGACTTTGGTGAGGGTAGTGGGGCCAGCGGCTGCGTATATGGGGAGGCCATAGTCAACTAGTGACAGGATGGAGGAAGTGATGGCCAACCATAGGGCAAAGCCAGGGAGGCAATCTTTGTGACGATAGAGGAGCCCAATCTGGGTGTTCATGGCAGAGGATAGGACACTGATATGGGTATGGAAGGAGAAGGCCGAATCAAAGGTGATGCCCAGATATTTGTAAGTTGACACCTGCTCAAGGGGATGGAGGGTGTTGGGAAGTATGGAGAGGGGGGCATTTTTGGAGCTACTTTGGTGGTGTGTGAAGATCATTGACTTTGTTTTCTTGAGATTCAGGACCAGACAGTGGTTGAGGAACCATTTTTCAGCTTGGCTGAAGGAGGTTTGTAGGCTGTTCTGGAGAGTGGCCGGATTGGGGTGCGAGGAGAGCAGTACTGCATCATCTGCATATAATAGCAGCTTTCCTGAACACGAGCTGGGAAGGGTGTTCAGGAAGAGACTAAATAATGTGGGGCCCAGAATGGAGCCTTGAGGGACTCCCGAGAGGACAGGCAGGGCCGAGGATAGGCAACCAGTTAGCTTGACGCGTTGGGATCTACCATTAAGGTAGCTGGAGAACCAGGCTAACGGGCCAGATGACAGCCCTACTTTACAGAGGGTGTCAAGCAATAGTGGGTGGTTCACAGTGTCAAAGGCCTTGGACAGGTCAATGAATACTGCCCCAGCCAATTCTCTGACATCTAGAGCAGAGTGTATATGGTGGGAGAATTCCAGAAGAGCTGTGGTGGTGCTGTGACCTGGGAAGCCATGTTGTTCAGGGCACAGAATGTTGTGGCTGGATAGATGATTACGAGTTGTGTGGATACTATTTTTTCGCGCGCTTTGGAGAGGGGGGGAGGATGGAGATGGGTCTGTAGTTATTTGGTACAGTACGGTTTCCATTCTTATGTATAGGGATGATTTCGGCCTGTTTCCATGCCTTCAGGAATTGGCCGAGACACAGGGATCAATTGAGGAGGTCAGTGAGGGGGACTAGCATGACATCCAATGTTAGGTGGAGTATCCAGTTGTCGAGGGGGTCCTCACTCAGGTTGCGGGAAGAAAGAGCATTTTGGAGGATTGGCTTCTCATCCTGTGGGGAGATAGTCCTAAAGAGAAGTGGGGGGCCAGCAATAGCTGGGTTGTCGCATACCGGTATGGGGTCAAAGAAGTGGGCCGGGAGAACTGAGCTTAGATCAGTGAAGGTTTCGTTAAGGCAGTTGGCATACGGGAAGGGTCCGCGTTAACAGCGCCATTTATGATCATCTGAGAGGGAAGGGTGGAGCAGGTCATCCGCTTAACTCCTTCACGTTATTCCAGAAGGTGCGGGCATTGCCCCAAGTGGATGTCAAGGTGGATTGGTAGTGGCTGGCTTTGGATTTTCTTATGGCCCAGGTGCACTGGTTGCGAGCTGCATTATAGGCCTGCCTGTCAGCTAGTTTGCCAGTATTGACAGCAATGTGCCATAGATTATCACGTTGCTTCAGCTGTTGGATCGGGGGGGTGGTTATCCAGGCAGCTGAGTGCCTCTTGGTACGGGGGCGGGTGACAGGGGCAAAAACATCACAGGCCTTGCAGAAGGCATTGGTGAGGAAAGCAAGGGCAACATCTATGTCCATTGCAAGGGAGATTAGGGACCAACTGTTGTGCAAGGTGACGCTTAAGTTTGCGTGACCTCCGGGCGAAACGGGCTACAGGGTGGCACGAGTTTGAGTGTGTGGGTGACCAGTGGCAAGAATTGGTGAGTGGTCACTGAGGAGTTGGGTAATACATTAATATCCTTTATTTTGTGAGGGCGGTTGGAGAGCACAATGTCAAGCAGCGTGCTAGTCCCACTAGATTGGTTAAATCTGGTGGGTTGAGTCACTAGTTGGGATAGATCAAGGGCTGTGAAGGTATCTTTGATTTGTGCTGAGGTAGTACTGAGCCAGTTGATGTTGAGATCACCCACTATGAGTTGTTCCGCCTTGTGAGGCAGGGAAGTGAGCAACCTGCCTACACCTATCAACTTCTCTCACTCTGGAACTAACTCCCCTCCACCTCTCCTCATCCCCTGGCTTTCTTAGGCACCAGTTGAAACCCCAATCCCTCCCTACCTGTTCCTGTTACCCTTCCTCCTGATATTTCCCTGGCCACGCCTAACCATCCTGGTAAGCTGCCAGCTGAGTCCCTGCTCCAGCATTGGTTTCACTTCTTTACCATTATAATTGTCTTACTTTATCATAAGGTCTGGCAATAACTTGTCCTACAGGTCTGTCGCCTATTGTCAATATTGTTCCAGTTTCACTGTGTATAGCTGCCATTTCTGTGTATGAACTTGTTAGGTGTTCTTATTGAGCTGTACTGCACTTTGTTCTCTGTACATACAGTTTTTATATTTATTCTAATTCTGTACAAACTTTTTACCAACTGTTGTTTGACTAATTGTTTATTATGTATTGTGCTGCTGTTTTCCACTGTTCCCCTTCCCTGGGTCACACCTGGAAACAAGCCTTGGCTCAGTGTGTCTCTCTCAGTAGCTAATTTTCAAATAAATAAATAAAGAGCACGGGCAAGGAAACTGCTAGAAGTGCTACTAGTGCATGACTCATCCTTCTCAGCACTGTGGGGTCCATCCTATCTGGCTTCAGGGATTTGTTAACCTTCAGATTCCGAAGGCCTTGGGTTATCTCGTCTTTGGAATTCCTTCTGGCTTGTAATTTCTGTCCCCAGGTCACTTACTGTAAATTTAATTGTACTGTTTGGTACAAGGCCTGAAGCCTCAACCTTGAAAACCAAACTAAAGTGATGACTGGGGATACTTGCCTTCCCCACATCAACCTCCACCATTTCCCCACTCTTTGTCATCCTTTCTACAGTATGTTGTCCCTTGTTTGTCTCTTTTTCCCTGACATACCTAAAGAAGATCTTATTATTTTCCTTAACTCCTTCCATTGTTCTTAGGTAAAGTTAGTTTACTGCCTAAAACTCCAGTAATATTAGTTTTCAAAAGCAGTCAAAAGTTATCTTTTATTTCAGAGGTACCTTTTCTATTTTCTTTAGTTAATTAGAAGATTTGGTTACATCATGTTAGTAAGTGTGATATGTTAAACATCACTTTGCCAGGCAGCTGATAGATCTAGCTCTGTTTCTCCCATTACATCATCTGCATTGTGACCTCATTGACTATGACATCACAGCTGAACAGGAAGAGCCAATTGGTAACTGCCAAGTCAGTCATCTGTGATGTCACTTTCAGTGAGGTCACAGTGCCGATGATGTCATGGGAAGAATGGAACTAGATATGTCAGCTGCCATGCAAAGTGTAATTCCACATATTCAGCATAATACTATCACATAGAAAACTTTCTAATGAGCAAAAGGAAGAAAAGAAAATAATTCAGAAATGAAAAGTTACGACTGACTACCTCTTAAACTTTGTAATGCATTCCTGTCTGCTACTGTTGGTTCTACTACAGTAGCTCTTTAAGTATCAGCATTTACCCTGCTAATGTGCTGTTTGCTTGTCTCCAGTTATTCATTACACAGCTCCCCTCTAGTCTTTTATTGTTACCCATTGTATGTTGAAAAAGTCCTCTTTGTTTCACTGATTGCCTCCCTCACCTTACCATCAAAACCAAGTGTTTCTTGTTTATGCTGTTTAGACTTCCTAACATACCTAGTGCACCCATGGGTTGCTACTAGTGCCACCCCTTTTATGGCTGCCCTTTTGTTATCTACCCGGTAGTTAAAATGGAAATGATTAGGTGGGGGAACTCTAGATTTTTAGTTGAGGAACTGTCTTATAGGATTCAATGGAGAATGATGACATAGTTGCAGGAATTCTCATACAATTGTATAAGAGGTAGTGGAACTGAGTTCCAGTGGGCTCCTGCCCTATATAACCCCTGTGTGTACCCCTTTATATCATCTACTGTATGCTCTTTCATCTATCAGTGATTTATTCTTCATTCTAGGAAAGTCTGTGTTTCTAAAGTGATGGACCATGATGCCAGAGATAAGCTGTTAGGTCTCCAGTGGAATGCAGAATTTTGCAGAATTAAGGTCACTCTGTGTTAAAGGATCTTCTTCCCTAAAAACATTGATTATATGCGGGTTGGACACAATGAGGTCCAAGGTGTTACTATCTCTTGTTGCCTCACTTACACATTTATTGAGAAAGAAGTATTGTGAAGCATCCATAAACCATGGGCTCTTAAGACATTTAGCTTCTAAAATTTCCCAGTCTATGTCTGGAAAATTAAAATCTCCCATCAGTAAAAGCCTCCCCAGTCCTGCTGACTTCTGTTTTTCCCTTTCCATTGCTGTACCCATCTCTGCTGACTGGCACTGTGGCCTTTAGATCACTACCATCCTAAGTTTTCTATCCCCACCTGTTTTGCCAGAAGACAAATTAACATTTTTGTAGCACTTTTCATACACTCTGAGTCCCTAAGAACTTTACAATCAATGGAAGACTTGTAGTGAAGTGACTGTAAATGTATAGTGGCAGCCATTTGGCACACCAACACCCAAAAACAGCCTTGGATAATTACTTGAACCAGTTTCATGGGAAGGGGAATGTTGGCCAGGACACTGGGGGAAATCCCCTATTCTACTGAAAAGTGTCTTGGTTCTTTTACTTCCACCAGGACAGCTCCAGAAATGTACAGTTTAGAAAGGACATCAGTTTAATGTCTTATCCAAAAAGACAGCATACCTTGACAGCTCACCCCCCTGTAAAGCACTCAAGTGCCAGCCAAATTACTACCCAACCCCTCAGAAATTGATTTTTCCACTATCATTGCCCCCCACCCCTGGCTGCGTTTCTCTCTGTCGTTTCTAAATAGAGCATATTGAGGGACCTGTAAATCTCAGTTATTATTTTGGTTTAGTCATGTTTCAGTAACTGCTACTTTGTTTAATTTGCCATCCATCATAATTGCTTCAGCTTGTCCATTTTGTTTCCCAGGCTCAGAGCATTTGTGTCTGATTCTCTCCATTAGTGCAAAGAGCATATTTCCAAACACTTGCGTTTGATGCAAACATTTAAAACTAGTCTTTGTTGATCATCTGTCACCTTATAAAAAATACATCCAGTATATAACAAATATCAAATTCCAGACACACAGTTGAGACAACAGTTCATAGCACTCATGAGCCCCAGTCTAAATGCCCCAGCATTTTGTAGTTTCCCACCACATTTTCATGAGGCTTAGCATTCATGCACAGCTCCTTCTACCTATCCTTCCTTAGCCCATTGATCACCCTTCTATTGTCTAACATAGGTGCCTTCTTACTCTGAATGTCCCATTTCTCACTACCCATCCTCTGTGTGTTGGAAGAGAGCCATTATGTCACTCTGTGCATTTTTATGTCATCAAGTTTCTTCCTACTATCACTTCTCCCCCAACTAGTTTAAATGCATGCACTTTGCCATATCTATTTTTTGCCCTGGTGCATTGGTGCCCTCTCTGTGCAGATGTATGACATTCCCTGTAAAAAGCCTGAATCCCTACCAGAAGGAGCCCAAGGCACCCCCCCCCCGGAAAAAAAAAGCCTTCCTTCCTTGTTGCTCCCTGCCCTTTAGCTACATGTTGAATTCTCTAATTTTATCTGCATATGCAGGCCATCATATAAAAACCAGTAGAAACTCAGAATAGGTCATCACCTCTGTTGCTGCCCTAAATTTGCTACCTAATTCTCAGAAACTGCTGCCTACCCTGTCTATGCTAATGATTTACAGATCATTGCTACCTAGATGTATCACAATGTGTGGCTTGCCCTCCTCTACCTTGATAAGCTTCTCTAACTGGAGAAGTACCTTGATCACTGTAGCTTCTGGCAGGCACACACTCATCTTTCCCTCAGGTGGGCAGAGAACAGCACCTTCCCATATCTCTTACTATAGAGTCTATCATGACTATTACATATCTCTTTCTCCTTTTATCCTTGCATGAGTCCCCCTGCCCAACAGTTGGCACATATCCATTTGTTGCAGCAAAATCCCTCTGAGTTTCAACTGTCACTTCATCCCTGGTGTCAGCAGCTCAATCCAGCTCTGCCAGTGGTTCAAATGAGTTCTTAATTTCCACTTCAGGATTCCCTTACCTACTAATCATGCCGGTTCTCCTCCGCCCCACCCCACTACAGTCATTCCTGTAGCTGTAACCCCTGGGGTCTGCTGTGCAATTGGACTGCATTCATCTTGGCTCCTGATAAAGAGTTGTTCCTCATGTACCTCACTTTCATCCCTAAGGACAGCCATTTCAGCAGAAAGGGCCCTAAACCTTCTAAACTATGGGCATCGCCTGTGCATCCAGTGATACCCTGTCAGGTAAGCGCTACCAGAATAGAGCTGCACTATACAGTGTATGTCTGGTAAGTGCTCAAATAGACAGTGACTAGGAATTTACAGTGCTTGCTGTAAATACTCCCCTGGTTGCTGTCCGTGGTGCTGGTGCATGAGAAGGGCACCAGAATCCAAAACACTGGCTGAGCTGCTCCTGTGACATGGAGGGCTGGGGCATAAAGCAGAACAGTTAGCAACATTGGAAACCAGAGTTCCAATCCTGGTCTCCTTACATTTTTGCTCACATCGGGACTTAGTGTTTTTTACAAGGGGCCATGGAAATGGTATTTCATGGCCCCAGAAATTTAACTTACCCCTTGGAATAGGAATCTTTGAATCTGGGGAGTGTGGGGGGCAGAGCTCCCCTCATCGGGGTGCTGTAGGAGGAGCCCTGAGCAAAAACAAAAATGGCCAGCATATTACCGCCCGCACTATGCCGACGCTATTATTGTCAGCACTGTTTGGACCCAGTGCCACATCCAGTACATCTTCTGAATGATGGCAATACTATAATACCTGCAACTAACCAACTCCCCCTCCCCCCTGTTACTTACCTCTGAAAAAATGTAATGTGTCTGCCTAGTCTATGCAGAAGCTTTAAGTTAGCTTATTTCTCCTGAGGAACACCTACAAACAAAACATTTACCTCCTAGGACCCACTATATCTGCACCACCTACCATGAGCAGTGTGTTCTCTGTCTCTCTGCTCCTCATGTCCCTCTTGGCATGTAATCTCATGGCATGTATTTAAGTGGAATGATACAGTGATACAGTGACACTCATAGATAGATCTCCATAGATACTTTCTTTTGCCTCACCATGTGACATAGTGGGCTGGCAACACGATGGGTTACTCAGTGTGAAGTGGAGATTCTTGGAGTGGGAATATGACTGTGTGAGATTGGGTGGCATTGCTGTTTGGGTGGGGTAACACAACATGACTACTGTATTTTATTTGTGCCATTTACTGTGCTTTGTTCAAAGTGAAAATGTTTAGTTTCTGAACTGGGGTGCTGGGAACAAAATTAATGTGACTGTTTATGGTGTGGGAAGGAGTTTTTTTTTTTGGCTGTGGGCACATAGCTGGTGACTTTCTGTATGTTGGGGTTAGTACAGCATGTTTGGGAAACATGACTATTTATTATCTGGGGCTCATGGTCGTGACTGTATGTTTGCACTATATACTATATTATTAGTGGATACTGGCCTCAACACCACAATATTTAGTCAACCCTCCCCCATATAAAAAAGCAAGGGTAAGGTGATATAACAATTATTACTGAGCAGGCATTAGAATTTGCACTTAGCAGGCAGCAGCAAAAAACAGTAAATCATCAAAGTAATTGGATCATGTAACACACTACTCACCACTTCAGTGTAGAGATGCAGCAAAGTTAAACTTTATTGGCAAAGTTGCCACAAAGTTGCAAAACTTCAACTTCATGAAACTCCTATTGGCATCTGCAACTTCATTTTCACCAATTTGCAGCACTTTTTCAGGCAAAGTGGCACTTTCTTTCCTTGAAGTTGCAACTTTACAACTGAAGTTTGGCCACGTCACAGAAAAAAGTGCCACTTTGCCTGGCAATAAACGTCGTGAAGTCGGCACATCAAACTTCGCAAAGTTGGCTAACTTTGTGAAGTTCTGTCAAAGCAAAGTTTTTTGCTTTTTTTTGTTAACTTTGCACATCTCTACTTCAATGGAAGTGAGGCTAAGGCAAATTACACAATGCTGTGTGACAATACTGCAACCTCATTGGTCAAAACATGTCACATGACCATGGGTAAATCCTGCATAATGCACGGCTGAGGAATGGCATTTATAAAAACATAATTAAACACATTTTAAATTTATTTTACAGATGGGTCCATTGTATAATCGCAATAAGGCACTCCAGGGTGTGAGTTATTGGGTGACTTACTCACTTCATGTGTGGTTAAGTCACTCGGCTGCACCTCATGACAAACCACACAAGGCGTGGGTAAATACCCAATAACCCACACCCTGTTATGCCTTATTGCTTAAATATTGCATGTTCAGAGCAACACTGAGTGCTCACAGCTGGCAGTATGATAATGATAGGGCATGATTGTACTCAAAAAATGAGAGGGGCAGCAGCATGATGGGCAACATGTTCTAACAGCTGAAAAAGTGATTTAATATTTAACAAAATGGAACATAAACACAGAAAACAATGTTTGCAATAACAGACGATAAACAGAGTCTTGAAGATGCACACTGTGGCCCTAATACCATTTATTCTAAAACCACAGACTATAACCTTTTTTAAAGGCAGTGTGTTGCCTCTTGGTACCCCACCTGGAGCCCAGCATTATTTAAAAGTGTTGCTCCTGTGGAATAGTTTACATGATGCAGCTGCTATTTGTCATCATGGTAAATGTGTAATTATCAGATATAACAATCTTTCCATCACAATACCAGCCTTGTTGGTACAAGTCAACGCTTGTTGATTTTTTCGGGGTGTGGATACTTTTGAAAAATAGCCCACAGAAGCGATACAATGCATGACTAACTTACAAAATATTATAGCCTAAAATGAAAATGATTTTTTTAAGAAGAGATTCTTGTTTAGGCATGGTTATCCTTAGAGGACAAAGAACAGATTACTACCGCCCAGTCTATAACACTATCAGACATGTTCCTCAAATGAATTGGCAGATGGAAGTGCTGCACAAGTTAAGCTTTGAATAACCATTTCACTCACAGCTCTAGGCTTAATGCTGATTGCTAGACTGGGTAGATCCTTTTTCCAGGGCCATAATTTTTACTGCAACAGAAAGTGCATCAGTTCCAAATGTGAGCAGATACATAGATTATTGTCTTTTGGAGCCACAAATGATTAGATATGTAACTTTGCCATCATTTTCTAAAGCAGACCCACTCATCAACAAACTAAACTCTATCCCATTCCAAAACACACATACAGTATATTTATTTGTACAGTATATTTGTAAACAAAATATATTTTTATGTGCTCTCACAATACCTCCATCTCCCTTTCTTTTTTTTATAATTCAAACTTTATTAACAGATTTTCCATAATACAGGGGACAGAAATAGTAACATTCACAGTATAATCATAAAACAATACATGTTCTGCCCTCCATCTCTTTTTCTCTGACCCCCCCTCCACTCTTATCTTCACAGTCCACAAAGTATTGATTGTTGACAGGTTACAGCAACTTGCTTAGTTTAAAATGTTACTGATTCATTTATGCATTATTGTTCATCCAGGAAAGGTAGCTGAGGCAAAGTCCTGTTTACAGCCATGTTTCAGGCAAGATGGACAACAGCAGAAGAAGTAAAAGTTTGGTCCATGAAATAAAAAAATAAATCACAACCTGAAGTATTGTGTGCAGTACTAGAGCCTGCATCTAGAGGACATGGATAGTATGTACGCAGTGCAGAGGAGGGTAACTGGGATGGCCCAGGGACAGCAGGAAAGGATGTATGAGAAGAAGGAGGCAGATCAGAACATGTGCACATTTGAGGAAAGAAGGGACATGATTCAAACACACAAATCCATTCACATGGCAAATAAAGTCAATAGCACAAAATTGTTCCAACTGAGCAGGAACACAAAACCCAGGGCAACTCCTTGACACTGGCAGGCAGCAAATTCAAGAGAGATGCCAGGAAGTTCTTTCTTTCTTTCTGAGGTGGTGTTGAAGGGGTGGAATAAGTTACTGGATGTGGTGGTTGGTGCAAAATCAGTGGGGGGATCCAAATGAGGGTGGGACAGATGTGAGGGCTTGGTAGGGAACAAAGCAGAAAAGGAGGGCAAAAAAGGCAGAGTAAAGAGCCTCTGTGGGTCTCTCGTTCATTTAGTTAGGTAGGAATGGGCAGACACAATGGGAAAACAGGCCTTTTTCTGCTACAAGATCTATATTTCTATGCTTCTGAACAATGTTTACATGGTCAATTGATAGATATGTTTTTACAAACACTGTAACTAACTAGACTTTGTACCAATGGCAATTACATGCTAGCCAAATGGGATAGCACCAGAGCTCCTGTGGACTATATTCCACCCTACCACGCTAATGAGCCCATTGGGTATGCAAGGTGCTATGGTCAGTTTGCATGCCTGTTATGGTCTCATTAGCATGCATGCATGCACTGGATGCCCCCCACCACCCCAAGCACCCATGCTGTAGTATGCTGAAGTCCCTGGTAGTCCAGTGGACCCCTCACCCCTCCGATTGCCCATCCAGGCTGATGAATGAAACATAGAAACATAGAATCTGATGGCACATGAAGACCACTTGACCCATCCAGTCTGCCCATTTCTCCCTACCTACACTATTACTGCAGACCATGCCCAATCTACAGCTCTTTCTCTCTGTCCTGTGTTCCTTTCTACTATGATTCCCTTGTGCTTATTCTATCCTTCTTGAACCTTACCAGTGTTTTCACCCCCTCCACCTCCACTGGAAGGCTGTTCCAGGAATCCACCACTCTTTCTGCGAAGATTACTTTCTCACATCTCTCCTGAATCTACTACACTCCAGCTTCATAGCATGTCCCCTTGTTCTTGAGCATCTTTTCTTCTGAAAAATACTTCCCTCCTGTAGAACAGTTTTTGAGTTGTTTTTGTAATTCTTATTCCATCCAATGCAGGGTTTCACAGGACTCAGTTGTGGGCCCTTTCTTTTTTCCTGTTATTATATCTGACGTCCAGTTCTGGAGACCCCATCTCCGCAAAGACATAGACAGGATGGAGGCACTCCAGAGAAGGGCAACTAAAATAGTGCAGGGTCTGCAAGAGAAGCCATATGAAGAGACACTAAAGGAGGTTAATATGTATACCCTTGAGGAAAGGAGGGAGAGGGGGGACATGATAGAAACTTTTAAGTACCTCAGTGGAATCAATAAAGTCCAAGAGGGTGGCATCTTTCAGAAAAAGAGATGTGCAAGAACAAGGGGACACAATTTGAAGATAGAGCGGGGATAGCTCTGGGGCAATGTGAGGAAGTATTTTTCACAGAGAGGGTGGTGGGCACATGGAACAGCCTTCCTGAGGAGGTTGTTGGGTCTAAAACTGTTGAAGAATTCAGAAATGCATGGGACAGACATAAGGCAATTCTTGTGGGGGGTAGGAAGAAATTGGCTGTTGGTTAACTGGGATCTGCAGCTTATCCTGTAGGTAGGGAAATGGGCAGACTAGGTGGGCCAAGCGGTCCTTATCTGCCATCAAAGTCTATGTTTCTATGGCACCCCAATCCTGTAAGTCATTGGGAACAGCCCAGATTTAAATGCTGTGTTAAAAGGTGCTCAGGATGACTTTACCTCCTTTCAGAAGTGGTTAGTGTCAAGGAAATTATACTGAATACTAAAAAAACAAGGTAATGATATTCTCAGGGCCTAGGAAAGTACAAGAAACTGATTTGATAGTGATTGATTTGAGGAGTGAACTCTTAGGAATCACAGACAGTTTTAAATACTTTGGGGTCATTTTAGGTAGCACTCTTTTAGATAGCACTCTTTCTTTTGAGCCCCATGTCAGATACGTAACTGGAGTAATACATCAAAGATTGGGACTCTTGTTTAGAATCCAAAATGTTTTGGTCCCTGAGTATCGTAGACTGCTACATGCCTTCTGTTTTCAGCAATGGATTATGGGCTAAAAGTCTATGCTGCACTAATGATAAAATGTTGTCAAAACTTAGGGTCACTTACAACAGTATGTGTCATTTTATCACAAATATCCCAAGGCTAACTCACCACTGTACATTGGAAAGGGCCATTGGATGCCTTTCTCTGGATGATAGGTGAAACCTAAGAATAGGCTGTATGCTTCCTAAAGGTGTAACAGAACAACTTCCATAATCAGTTTTCCCCTTGTTACTAGGGTAGTTAACATTCAAGACACTGGATCCCAAAATAGAGGAGTCTTTACAGTTCCACTGTTCAAAAAATCATCCTGACAGAAATTCATTTTGTTGAAAGCTACTGCCTTTAACAATTCACTACCTAGTAAAATTACCAATTATCCAAGGTTGAAAACGTTTAAGGTTAGACTCAAAAAATGGCTATTTAATAAGAATGCTTGCTCCTGCTGCTAAACTGTTTGTACATGTTTGTCAATTCAATGTCCAACTGTAGTTTGTTAAACAGTTTTGTTAAATGTTTATTGTTTTTGTACCTGTGTTGTTTTACTATAGTTCTATGAAAGCTCTTATAATCTAGTGGACCCCCCACAGTGCAACCAATCCCCCCCAGTTGGGAGGGTAGCCACTACACTACCAGGGCTTTCATACATCAGCCTGGATAGGCGATTGGGGGTCCACTATACTACCAGGGCCTTCACTATACTGCAGAGTGGGCAATCAGGGGGTACACTAGACTGCCCAGACTCTACTATACTATAAGCCGAGCAATTAGGGGTAGGGGGCAAATGTGCACAGGGATAAGGGCAGGGTATTGGCAGTACTTACCAGTACCACAGCCCTGACATCCTCCCAGCAACCTTCCCAACATGAATACCCAGTTTGGTCCCCCTTCAAAAGCCTCAGGATCACATCTTGATCCTTCTCCAGAGTGCAGACCCCCATGCCACATCCCTAAATTCCATCCCAGAAACCATTCTGACAATTGCATCACAACCACAACCAACCCCCCAGTAATTATCTCAACCCCAGTATCACAGCTCAAAGACCCACAGTTGCAGCCCTAACCCTAACCAACCCCCTCCTGACTCTAGTAGTATAACAGCTATCTACAACCTCTGTCCCAAAACACCATTCCTAACCCAGAATAACAATAAAAAAATTCCTCCATATCATTGCCAATTCCAAACTATATTATCACAGCCCGAACCCTCTTCCAGCAGCCCTCCAAACTGCAGCATAACACCACTGAACCGACAGTCCCCCAGGCCACCCATATCACAACCTCATCTCAACTGCAGTATGACAGCCAGCCCCCGACATGCAGCCTGCTAGATTTTGACATCCTTTGAGAAGAGTTTCAGACTTACAAAGTTACTGATACTTTGGAGCTTGACTACAAGTGATGGCACGAAACATGCACAGAGCTGCCTCATTAAGTCATGTGCTGAGGATCTGGTTGATGTTTTGCAGGAGTGGAAGATTGAAATATAAATTTGTTACTTATTTTTACCTCCTGCTGCCCTCTTTCCATTGTGACAGCTTTCCCACAGGAGACAGAGATGTAGCACTACATCTGTGTCATGGAGATGCAGGTAGGAAGTGGGAGAAGCTTTGTGCCTGGTGCTGGGAGGGGTTTCGGTTTAATTTTGGTTGTCAGTCAGTGGGAGGTGCCCACTAGTGTCCAGACCAATAAGTCAGATCACTTTTGGTTATGTTTTAGCTGCTGAAAACCACTGAAAACTGTCACGGAGGACACAGAGTAGGGAGGCGGTAAATTCTAAGCTTGAGGATATTTGGAATTGAGAACTAAGGAAGCCACAACTGTGAGTTGCTGTGCTTAGTAGTTTGAGGAGTTAGCAACAAAATTGGAGTGGTGGCACAGGCTCCGGCTGCTGAAAAAAAAAAAAAAAAACACTGAAACTGTCATGGATGAAGGAGCCTGTACATTCTAAGCTTGGGGATATTTGCAGTTGGGAACAAAAGAAGCCGCAAATGTGAGCAGCCAGGCTTAGTGATTTGGGTAGTTGCAGTCCCCCAGGCCACCCACATCACAGCCTTGTCTCAACCACAGTATGACAGCTCACCCCCAACATGCAACCTGCTAGACTCCTGAAACACAGTACTGCCCCAACCCCTTACCATTTCAGTACTCAGTTAAAAAAAAATACAAGGATAAACAACCATCTAAACTTTCCAGTTCCTTGGGTTCATTGATAAAGCAACTGCTAGAGAAGGACACAGACCACTCAAACCACCATGTGCACTAAGCAGGGACTAAAGAGATCACATTACTAATCACTTTGTTGTAGTTCATTTCCATGGCAGTGAAAGAAGTCCGATCACTTTCAGGTACATCTTAGCTGCTGAAAACCACTGAAACTGTCACAGAGGACATGGAGTAGGAAGGCAGTCATTTCTAAGCTTAGGGATATTTGAAGCTGGGAACTAAGGAAGCCACACATGTGAGCTTCCCTGCTTAGTGGTTCGGAGAGTTAGCAACAAAAGTGGAGCAGTGCCAGGGGCTCTGGCTGCTGAAAAACCAATGAAACTGTCAGAGAGGACATGGAGTATGGAGGGGATACATTCTAAACTTGGAGATATTTTGAGTGGGAGCTAAGAAAGTCACAAATGTGAGCTGCCATGCTTCATGGAGGTAGTAACAAAAGTGAGACTGTGCAGGAGGCTTGGGCTGCTGGCCCGCCCAGATCATCCTCTCAACCTTCTGCCATGCAAATCTGGGACACGGTTAAACAAACAGTGCACCAGCGGGTGGGGGAGTGAGCAGACAGATTTGAAGTTGCAGAGTGATCGTTCTGCAACTCCAAACCGGAAGCATTCCACAGTGTCAATTCAGTAGCTTGTTTTTAGAACTACTGCAAAATGGCCACCGGCTCCACCCACTGCAGCCGTAAAAACAAGATACTGTCCGAGTGGCCAGTTCATATCCAATGGCCCTGGGCAGACATTTGGAATGCTGACAAATGCAAAAGGTTTCAGCTTTTTTACTTGCCACAAAGCACCTCACAGAAGCCATGTCAGACATACCTGTTTCCAGCTTTGACATCTCTCTGCTGCCTGGGATGGAAGAAATCTTCAGGCCTGAGGAAAATATCAATGCAGAGCCTATCCCAGATGTTCCTGCTGTCACTGCTGATAGTATGGAAGCCCAGCTTTAGCCTAAAAGTAGAAAACAAAATGCTGATGTGAGTGCTTGACACCTTAACTTAACTGAAACTGATATCAATATAATTGAAGAAGGCAAAGCTGAGGCTAATACAAGTTTTCCAAGACTAGCTGATTTAAAAAAACAAAACAAGAACTGTGATTTAAAAACAGTAACTACTGAGGATCTGAATTCAGTTTTAAGGGAATTTTATGCATCTACTAGAAACAGCTCTGGTGAATAGTATACTGTCAGTTCATTTACAAGCTGCTGTGCTGGTTTCAACAAACAGTGCTCAGATTAACAGATAATTCAACATAACATGTTCACCTGACTTCAAATCAGTATACAATGTTTTTTTTTTTTTTGGCAATTATTAAATTATACAGAAAAGCCAAAAAGATGTGTCAGAACACCATCCCCCTATCAGTCAGAGTGATCTTGACAAACTTTAAACAGCTGAGTGCCTGAACCCTGACACTGTGACTGGCCTTATAAGGAAGGTAAAGCTGGATATCCAACTGTAGAAACACAGAAACATAGATTTTGATGGCAGATAAGGACCGCTTGGCCCACCCAGTCTGCCCATTTCCCTACCTAATGGATAAGCTGCAGATCCTAGTTAACCAGCAGCCTACTTCTTTCTACCCCCTTCCCCTAGAATTGCCTTATGGCTGTCCCATGCATGCTTGAATTCAGTCACTGTTTTTGACTCCACAACCTTCTCCGGAAGGCCATTCCAAGCATCCACAACCCTCTCTGTGAAAAAATACTTCCTTACATTACCTCTGAGCCGCCCCCATCTTCAAATTGTGCCCTTGTTCTTGCACACCTCTTTTTGAAAGATGCTACCCTCTTGGACTTTGTTGATTCCTTGAGGTACTTGAAAGTTTCTATCATGTCCCCTCCCTTCCTTTCCTCAAGGCTATACATATTTAGCTCCTTTAGTCTCTCTTCATATGTCTTCCGTGCAGACCCTGACCATTTTAGTTGCCCTCTTCTGGACAGCTTCCATCTTGTCTATGTCCTTGCGGAGATTGGGTCTCCAGAACTGCACACAGTACTCAGATGGGGTCTCACTAGCTGTCTGTACAGAGGGATAACAACTTCCTGTTTTCTACTGGTGATGCCTCTCCTACACATCCCAGTATCCCTCCAGCCTCCTTACTGCCTCTCACATTGCTTGTCCCCTTTAAGTCATCTGATATGACTACCCCAGGTCCCTTTCCATTTTGTTGTTGTTAGTATCTCACCCCCATTGTGTACTCTTCCCTGGGTTTTGTTTCCCAGGTGCATTACTGCACTTCTTAGCATTAAATCTAAGCTGCCATCGTTTGACCATTCCTCTAACCTTGCCAAGTCCCTTCTCATCCTTTCCACCCCACCTTGTGCATCAACTCTGTTGCAGATCTTTGTCATCTGCAAAGAGACATACTTCTTCCTTCCAGTCCCTCTGCAATGTCACTTACAAAGACATTGAAGAGGACCGACCTAATACTGAACCCTGAGGCACCTCACTAGTAACCCCTTCTTCAGAGTGGACTCCATTTACTATTACCCTCTGTGTCCTAATTTCAGCCACCTTTACCCAGGCTATCATCTTGGGACCCACTCCTAGGCTGGCTAACTTGTATATTAATCTTTTGTGTGGGACTGAGTCAAATGCCTTGCTAAAGTCTAGGTAGGCCATGTCCACAGCCCCTCCCTGATCTACTACTTTGGTCACTCAGTCAAAGAAATCTATTAGATTCATCTGGCATGACCTTCCTGCTGTGAATCCATGCTGCCTTGGGTCCTGTGCCCCTCTGGCCTCTAGGTATGACGAGGTGTGGGTGGGAGGGTCTAAGAGACCTGAAACCGAATTCACTAACCATGAAAACCAAAGAAAATGTGCATGAATATGTAATGCTCACCTTTAATGAGCACACTAAAAATCACAGGGACCATCATGAAATGAATAAACAACAGTACAGGGCTTCATATATGGCTCCCTGGCAATCATGCGCATCATGTGACATCTTTTAAGAAATATATATCTAAAATACTGAGTGACACCCTTGTGCTGTACATCCACCCACTAAGGTACCCAGAGCATTACCTCAATTCCCTTGAGAAAAGTACAGCCATGAACCCATGGGAATAAATTACTTGTCATCCATGGTGCCTCAACTGAGCAAGGAGGCACAGCTAAGCAGATGATACACTAACTATTTGTTTAGAGTGACAGCCTCCAACTGTTGTCAAAGGCTGAATTGGAGTTCCAGGAAATAATGTCAGTGACAGGGCACAGAAATGAAAGCAGCCTATGAAGTTATTGGGCTCCCACCTCATATGATCGGAAGATGTGGAACTCAATCCTGTAAGGGTCATGTCAAATGGTGTCATCCAGCTCAGGTGGTAGCAGCTTCAACAGGAAGAACACAGAACTTGAGGAGGTAAATTTAAACTGCCAGCAGCCCAAAGTAACACCACAAACAACAAGTCTCTTTGACAGCGTTCTACCTCAAAATGTAAATCAGTGCCAAGAACAAGCAAACGCAGCCATCCATTTTGAGAAGCAACATCATGATGAGGGAACTGCAGCAGCAGGCAGCATGAAGCAAATCTACAGAATGGCAACAACCTTCCCTTTCAACCTGACTAACTGTGTAGTCAGTGCTCTGGTGCAGTTCCTGAACAGCAGTCAGTGAGGTGGCTAGTTTTTTTTTTTGTTTGTTTTCACTGCTGATCCCACAGTGCATCCCATTCTCGTGGTTATATTGCTTTATAGTTTTGCTCACCCTACCCGAGTCTGGGAACTACTTTTTCAAGCGCATTCACATATTAAATAAACAACTAACTTAGTTAATTCATCTTGAAACTTGTGTGGCTCTCATTTATTTTATAGTGTCTTGGCCACTCATTACTTGTCTTTTACTGAAATAAGCTTTTTTTTTTGTCTTTGTTTTCTAGATCTCAACCCCTGTCAGAATCATCATAACAGTCTAAAACCTTTGCCGCAGCCAGTGTGGTAGTGCAGCCAAGCTGTTAATGTGTCCCTACAGTCACAGCCAAAGACCTGGTCAGATATTTCCTGAAATTTCTATGATATTTCTAGAGAAATCCGCTTTCTGCATTTCCACAGTAGGGTCAGCAGAGAGAAAGTCGTTAGAAATGTTGTGAAAGATCTGGAAATATCTGACCATGTCTGTGGCTACTACTGTAGCTGTAGTATCAGCAGTCAAGCAAGTACCACTGCTCTAGCACAGTCGCTCCTCAATACTAACAATATTTTTGATTTTTTTATTAACTTCAGCAAAATAAGACATTTTGTATTGCAGAATATTTCAGTTACTAAGACCGCTTACCTCCCAGCACAGCATAAACAAATCTCCCCAAAAGCGTGAGGTCCTTCCTCCTGGCACAGAACATTTACAGTTGTCTGGTAATGAATATTAAAAAAAAAACAAGAAAAAAGTTTTTTTTTTCCTTTTTTGTTGTTTTGGTTGCTTTGATCTAGAAAACAATACAGACACTTCCACATCCCATCATAATCACCATAACAGGTCAAAGCCTTTTCCACAGCTGGTGTGGTAGTGGAGCCAAGCCAGCAGCATGTCCCTAGCTGCAGTTCAATGGTTAAGCAAGTACCTGTGTTCTATTACCATGCTGCCCAATCACTCCTCAATACTAACAATATTTTGATTTTTTTTATTCACTTCATCAGCATAAGAAATTTGTATTGCTGCATATTTTAGTTTGTAAGACCACTTACCTCTTGGCACAACATAAACAAATCTCCCCAAAAGCATGACGTCCTTCCTCCCAGCACACAACATTTACAGTTGTCCGGTAATGAAGTTAAAAAAAATTATATATTTTTCTTTTTGTTGTTGTGGTTATAGTGATTTGGAAATCAGAACAGACCAGACACTTCTGCATGTACGATGCAGACAACAGATGCTCAAACAGTGTACCCTGCAGTGCCCCCTGCTAGTGGAGGAACTATTTTATGTTAAGTGCATTCATTTAACCAGTCTTGCAACACTGTTAATGAAGTATGCTTGCAGCTTTTTCTAAGCCCATTTTATATAAGCAATAAGACACACCGAGGACATTGGTTGTACTAGATTTACTCCATGGTGAGTGGGGTTGAAGGTACTTGGCTTTGCCTCTGACCTTATTACACTCCTGACTGTGGGGTAAACCTAGTACAACCAATGCCTCATTGTGCCTTATTGCTTAACTATAGTATGCTCTTTTCTTTCCACAGCTGAGGAGATATGATTACTACAAATTTAAAGAGTCAACACAGTCTCATAGCTTGTTTTAAATCTACACTGGCAGTCAGGTAGGAGTTTATTTGATTTTTTTTTTATTTTATTTATTTATTTATTTAAACATTGGAATAGGGGAAAGGCACACTGAGCTGAAGCTCGTTTCCAGGTGCTACCCGGGGAAAATTATCACCTTAGTAAGATTTGAACTCCTTACCCTGTGGTTGGGAGACAAAAACCCTGCAAGTGTACCACTGATTAGCAGGAGAAATTATATGCTCTGTAAATTTTTGAAGATCAATTTTTCTTGGATATTGCCCAGTGTTAATAAAATTGAAACTGGCCTTTAGTTTCTAACATTTTCAGAGTCATCTGGATTCAATACTTGTACTACTGTACTACATGTATGAGTTACTTCCATTTCAATGGGAGTGTGGATGTAACAACAATATATGCCATCAGATAAGCAATCTCCTCAACACTAGTTTAAACTAAAATTAGTGAATACCGTTTCATTTTAAATGGTAGAAAAGTATGCATTTTGCTGCATTTTACATGGTAACAATTAAGTCTGTGATCGTTTGACCCTGTATAATGCATGTGCCACTGTCTGTGAGATATTATGGTCTTTCTGGGAGGTTTATTTATTTAGCTGAAGCACCATATCTAGCGATAAACTAATGCCACATGTTCACATGGTGTACGTCTGTACTTCTTCTTTCAACCAGCTGAGTTTACAGAGATAATGGAGACATTTTAATTTGACTTAGTGGTTCCAATAATCCTCAGCTGTTGGACAATACAGCTGGGACTACAGTACAGTCTTGTTATTTAAAACCTCAGTGGCTCTAGTTTTGGAAAACTGACAGATTCTTGCTGCTACAAGAAGATGCAGATGCTTTTAGTTCCAATTGTTATTATAATGTTCCGAAAAAGATTACTGGTTTCCAGACAGCGAAGATCCATAGATCCTCAAAATTCTATTCTACTTTAGGATTATTTCAGTATTTCAATATCACATGCCAAAATTATAACTGTTTGCACATTGCATGGCAACTGACATATCATAAAAATTAATAACATACACACTGGGATTCTTTGACTGCTTTATCTAGCCTATGAAATTGAATGCTTCACATCAGAAACAAATCAATAAGACTTCATATTATTAGTAAACTGACATGTTTTTGGTTGCTATCAGGAGTGCTAACAGAAAAATAAACCTTGAATACTGCATTTGCCCTAACGTTTGCTTTATTTTTTCAACAATGTAACAAAAGGGGGGAAATTGTTGTGACCAATCCCTATCCACATGATTATTAGCTAGATGGTACCATTTGTTCTTTTTTGTTTTCCTTTTTTTTTTTTTTTTTTGCCATTGCTTCTCCATTTGTACACTATTTTTATAATAAATTATGAAATTAAATACAGCACTATAAAATGCATATAAAATTGTATAACTACACAGATGAGGATTTTCCAAAATAGGAGCCCTTTACCTTGTATTTCTCTGTATACCAAACAGATTAAAGCTGTATACCTCCCAATTAATGCTATATGCCTCACAATTGAAGTTGTATACAATAGCTATGGAGGGAAACCTGTATACATCCAGGGGGAAATCTGTATAGTATGGAAAACAAAACTAGGAAAAATGCAAACACAATTAATACACCATCAATTAAACAATGAACAACCAATTAAACCCTAATTAACAACTCAAGCATTATTTTTAAAAAAGAACAAACATTCCCATACTACATACAGTACTGCATATAAAATTGTATAATGACAAGGTTGGGGAGTTTAATAAATAGGAGTCCTCTATCATGTATTTCCCTATAGGCCTCATCAATTCAAGCTGTATTTGACCAGCAAAAGCTGTATACTTCCAAATTAAAGCTCTATACAGTACCTCTGGAGGGAAACTTGTATACCTCCAAAGGGAAACCTCTGTACCATGAAAAACAAAGCTTGGAAAAATGTAAACACAGTTAACAAACCATTAATGAAACAATAAGCAACCAGTTAAACCCTAATTAGCAAATGAAATACCACTGAAAAATATACTCCCAAGAAATTCAAGTAAGTGGAGAAACAGCAGGTGATGATGACTTCTAGTCATATCAGGTAGCTGTGGTATTTGCCAGTGCAAAGAGTACTTCATGAAAAAGATCCGGATTTCATGAATTGAGTCCTGTAATTTTTGGCATTGTAAAAGCAAGTGAGAGTGTGCCCTGAGAACTGAGAGTCATAGTTGTTGACTGAACTGAGAACATATGGAGAACTCTGTAGTAGGGTTCTCTTTTTGAAA
Source organism: Neoceratodus forsteri (assembly GCA_016271365.2). Lineage (NCBI taxonomy): Eukaryota > Metazoa > Chordata > Ceratodontiformes > Ceratodontidae > Neoceratodus > Neoceratodus forsteri. The sequence goes on along the minus strand of CM057453.1, from coordinate 1,206,438,751 downwards.
CCACTAGGAAAGCAGCTGGTCACAAGGTATGGAGAATCAGGGTACAGAGAATTATAGAGTCTGAGTAGTGGGAAGCCATTACTAGAAACTGCTTTCAAAGCTGCTGAGTAAGCCACTGAGAGGGTTGTGAACATAGAGAACATTGTAAGAGTGCACCTCCTGTAAGCCTCTGGGAAGCTGCTGCTGATTACTATAGCACAAGGAAATGAGAAATGCAAATGTGGTGAGAGAAAGGAATGGGACAGCAGTTCAGAGCTTTGGAAGTCATTTTTCTGAAGTCTCTAGAAGAGTCAAAGGAACTGCTGTTTCACCTTTGTTGTTATCACAAGGTTTTCTCCTTTTACTAAATACAGTTAGGAATAAGTGTTGGACAAAGTTCAAAAACTGAAGAATCTGTGAACCTGATATAATCTAGTGGGTCTGAATAAAAAATGAGTTTGCAGCTTTTTTGCCTGCAAATTAATTGTAAGCTTTAAGCCTGTGATCCTACAGCTCTTTTGCACACAATTTAAATCTAAGCAAGCCTATAAGCCAGTCTGTAACTCCAAACTTCAGAGCGCACAGTGAGCTCTGTTCCTTCCCAATGCCGCTATGCAGTTTCTCCCCACCCACCCTTGGCCATGTTGCCTTTTATAGGCATGAGTTGTAATTCATTCCTGATATAGTATTTATCTCCCCAATTCCGAATTTGCTCCTTATACTGAGCTGCCAATAGGTGGCCCTGTAAACCTACAAAGACTGCCTTTGTGTTGCAGGGCTGTCTCTCACACTGGTCCGTAATTAAGGGCATAGCAGTCCAAATTTTTTCCAGCTCCCTTGTTCAGTCAATCCTTTCTAAATACTTTAACTCTCTAATTAAAACACTGTTAATCAGCTAATTTGGTGTTTCCACCCTCTAAATACTTAGCCTATTTGTCAATGCTGCTCTGATTAGAGACCTGTATACCTAACATTGATTTTACCTTCTAATTGTTGCTGTATATGGTATTTAGAAGGTCTAGCCATCCCATTATCTCAATCCATGGCTAAGCTACCTAGACCAGCTGTCTCTCTTTGCTCTGCTTGTTCGCTAAGCTAGATCCTCTAATGCCCTTAGATATGCAGCTTACCGGATGCCTTGTGGCCCTGATTTACATTGTCTCTTTCATTACATCAGACCATTTGGTGGCCCTCAGAACTGCCATAACACAGTATGGTCTTGTTCCACCGCAGCCAGTGTCAGTTCGCCCCAAACCTCTACCATACCTTATAGCACTTCCTCCTCTCAAAAAAAAAAAAAGAAAAAGCATACCTTGGCATTTGGAATGCCCATAACATCCCACAGATCATACCCCAGAGCTCTCTCACCAGACATTTGCCTTTATTGCTTCTCCTTATTCTTGCTGGTGATGTTGAATCCAACACTGGACCCACAGATCCTCACTTTGTTCCCTCAACCCCTAATCCACAACATAAGGGTTTGAAGATTGCCTACATAAATGCTCAGAGCCTTTGCCCAAAAATGCCCAGAAATTAGAGGCCTGGATCTCTGTTCACAACCCTCATGTGTTAGGAATCACTGAGACATGGCTCAAACCCAATATACATGAGGATGAAATTGCATTACAAGGATACTCCTGTTATAGTCAGGACCAGATGGGAAAAAAAGGTGGTGGTGTCCTTATCTATGTCAGATCGGTAAAGGGTGACTCAATCATGGAGCATGTCATGGGGGCTACGAGCAATGTAAGGTGACCAGATGGGGATGGGTTTGTGCATATAGCGACAGGATGTTGCTACATGTCATGTGTGTGGGGGGGGGAGCGAGCATGCTCAGTGACTGGTGGGAAGGGAGGGAGGGAGGGTTTTTGAGGGATGGTGCCGTGGTGAGCTGCTGAGCTGGCCCTGTGGCATGGTGAGTGGGTGCAGGGCTTGGGTGGACAGGGTGCTGGGTCCAGGCACAGGTACATTTTGTTGTGTCTGGCCTAAATTTTTTTTATTGATGGTTTGTACACCCTGGAGTTGAGAATCCTATAGTAGGTGGGGGGGCAAAGCCCTCTGGGGGTGCAGGGGAACAGCCCCCTGCATTACATTTAAAACTGTAAGTCCCCAGCACCCTTTTGCTGTGCTGGGGGGCACATTGCTGAAATTGATTTTTGGTGATGTGATGGTGCCCTAACAGCAATCGCCTTTTGGTGGTCACCATTATGACATGGAACCCATCAGATCTACATTTACAGTTACTAAGGTGGTCCTCTCCTCCAAGTTTCCTTCTGCTGCTGAATGCATCTTCCTAATTTTGACCCTGGGCAATGTTATACAGCTCACTAAAGGATGCATCTGCCTCCTCCCTAAGGATGCCACCAATGTTCTCCCCACCTTTATAGCCTCCCTTATTGACCTCCCTGGGAATAATCTTATTCTATGTGGAGATTTCAATATCAACTGGTTCAACAAAAAAAAAGGCTCATTTGATATTAGCCAAATCCAACCTTATAAAACACATTTCAGATCCTACTAGATTGAATCTCAAATCAGGTCACCTTGCATTGCTGGATTGGCTAGTTTCCAACTGCCACATAGGGTGAAGTCTGCTGAAGTGCTCTCTGACTGCCTCAGGGATCACTCCCCAGTTCTCTGTATTTAGAGTAACAAATTCCTGATCCCTCCTTCCAAAATCACAGAATCTAGAAACATGTCACTATTTGACCCAACAGCCTTCCTGAATTCCCTCGCCTCTGTGGATTGGCATCCTATCACAGTCTTGTCAGACATAGATCAAGCCCTGGACTACTTTGTTGATACATTAAAAGCAATAATTAACCTACACGCTGCCCTTACAAAAAGGAGATCCAACAGACAAAATTCACCTTGGCTTACCAAGGACCTGCGACATCTTATGGTGTAGCACGTTTCTGCCTGGAAAAATTTTAAGAAGAGTGGCAGCCCTTCTGACTGGTAAACCTTCAGACAACTCCGCAACACTTGTAAGCTCACACTCCATAGCACCAAGTGTACATACTACTGTGCTTTGCAAATTGAAAGTCTCAGCAACCCAAAAGCCTTCTGGAAGCCAATCGATACACTAATTAAAGGCTACTCCCCAGTATCCCCTAGCACCATGCAAGCCTGCAGTTCCACTCTCTCTGATCCACTATCCATTGCAAATGGTCTAAAACACTTTTTCGCTGACATCTCTAACTACACTTCGCACTTTAGCCCCCCCCCCACAACTTTGACCTCTCATCTCCTCTCTCCTTCACAGGCAACCTCTATCTCATCCCAAGTTTCACCTCAAGAAGGTTACTCACAAGACAGTTCTTCATCTTCTATTAAAGCTAAAGGAAGGCAGTTCTCCAGGCTTTGACACCATAAAGTCAGAGAATCCCCACACCATCCACCACTCTCATAAATAAGCAGACAAAAAACAGATAGACTGGATAAAGTACTTTTTATTCTATTTCAAAGTGCCAATTTGTGGACATTAAGAAATTTTCACAAAATTTTAAACTTGAAGGTTCACTTTTCAAAACAAAAATGGATATATGAAATTGATGCAACACTTGACAATAATAACATGAAGTTGAATAACAGTACACAAATACCACCAAATGTCAGCATTAAGAAACCCTCGACTTTTATGTCACACTATGTACCAACTGTTTTGACATTTGAAAGGGTCCTATTAAATGAACTTGACAAGCATAAAGATGAATTTCCAACATTGTTGCTTCCTGAGGACATTGTTACAAGCATAAATATAAAGCAATTTAAAGAAAGACTGGATTCTTATATGGGAGATAGGAAATATACCTTCCGCCATTGATATGATAGTGGCGAGTTCTTTATGGGCTAACACCTTTTGAACTCGTATTGATCTATGAAACTATGAAACTATTGGACTATTCAAATATAAAGCAAGAGGAACATATGGGATTAAAATAACTAAATGAAAACCCTCACATTGTCGTAAAACCAGCAGACAAGGGATGCCCATAGTGATCCTAAATACTGAGGATTACAAGAGGGAGATTTTGAACCAATTAGCTGACACAAATTTTTATGTTGGTTTAAAATCTGATCCAACCATTAAATTTAAACAAGAAACTGATAATTATTTGTTGCAGACACATGAACGGAGTCTCATTTTAGATCAGTCTTTGGAATTTTTGATTGTATCATTTCTCATAAGGCTGGCAATTTACATATTTTCAAAAGTTCATGAAAGCACTGTGGATCCCCTAGGCCACCCTATAGTATCTGTTTCCTTAACAGAACTTATAATAATAATAATAATAATGATTTTTATTTATACAGCGCCTTTCTATTTCCAAGGCGCCTTACAATTAAAAACAACCATTATAAAATCCAGTAATACTCAACATAACTAAAGAATCATAATCAGATAAACAATTCAGTTCTCCAAGAAGGCTTTTTGCCAGAGAAAAGTTTTCAGACCTTTCTTAAATTCCTCCACAGAAGTGCACTCCCGTAACCGATGGGGTAGAGAATTCCAAAGGGTGAGAGCAGCATAAGAAAAAGCTCTAGAACCAGATGATTTCAAATTCACCCTTGGAATCTCTAGCAACCCTCCATCAGCCGACCGGAGTGATTGACCAGGGCAGTAGGGAACTAGAAGTTCTTTCAGAATGGACCGGACCCTGACCGTGTAGGGCTTTGAAAGTCAGTAAACTGACTTGTTGATGGGCATATTAACCATATAGTCCCAACACTTATATCTTATATTAAAGAAACTACACAGATACTGGGCATCCTGGGGGATCTACAGATGGAGGGTGACTGGTTTTTGGTCACACTTGATATCCAGTCACTCTACGCTAATGTACCACATGTAGGTGGTCTGGAAGCATTAGAATTTTGGATGCAGGAAGTACAGATTATCCCAAAGCCCTTCATAGACTTCCTATGCCAACTATTTAAGTACAGTCTAACTATGAATGATTTTGTTTTTCCAAGGTCAGCATTTTCTTCAGGTCAAGGGAACGGCAATGGGGGCTACATTCACCCCCACCTATGTGAACCTTTACCTAGGTTTATGGGAAAGGCAATTTATCTATGATGAAAATGTTAACAGATTATTTGAAAAGGTGGATCTTCGGCAATGATTTTTGGATGATGTGCTGTGGTGTAGCGGGGTAGTGAAACTGAACTTTTTGAATTTGTATCATATTTAGAAGCATCCAATTCAAACCTTAAATTTACTATGGAATATAGTAAACAAAATGTACATTTTTTTTCATTTGGAAATTTATAAGTTGCCAGATGGTACAACTGAGACAGACCTGTATAGAAAAATCACAGTTCAAAATAGTATTCTTATGGCTAACAGTTGTCACCCCGCCACACTATCAGTAACATCCCCAAATCTCAGTTTATGAGAATTAAGAGAAATTGTTAAAATCCAGAAACTTATGTCCACAGATCCCATGAAATGAGTCAGTTCTTTTGGGACAGAGGTTATGATATGGGCATCATTAGACAAGCCCAGGATCAAGTGGACAGAATATCCAGGACTGAACTTTTAATATGTAAGACCAAGACAGATCCCAGGAGTGAACAACCTACTTCTGTAACAAAATTTTATGCCAAAAGGCCAGGAGATCAGAAGACTGTGGGTTCTATCCCCACACCAGGCACTTGGGTTTATATCCCAATACTGACACTGCAGTGCAGCATGGGGGGGGTGCTGCACTTCTGAGGTGCCATCTTTTGGATGAGACATTAAACCGAGGTCCCATCTGCCTATTGTGGTGGTAGTTCAGGTGGATGTTAAAGATCCCATGGCACTTCTCGAAAAGAGTAGTGGAGTTTTTATTGAAAACACATCAAGATACATCAGTATACATAAAAAATATATTAAGCCTGGTCACGTGATGGCTGCCTAAGTGAAAGCTGTTGCCTCCCTTCACTCTTCGACAAGTCTGGTGAATTTAATCTCCTAATTATTTCTTCAATTGATCTTGGGGCCATTTTTTTGATTCATTCGTACTCGGACATCTTGGGCAACAAACCCACGGTGTCAAATGAGGTAGAAATGCAAAAAGCGCCGCAGCGTCATACACAGCCACAGACCCCGGAGAAAGAAAAGGCCCCCAAGTGGCCTAAATCGCAAACCACGGTGTCAATTAAGCCTCCTTCACCCACGGCAGCACTTACTGAGGAGCACTTTCTTGAGTTTATGCAGCCTCTTCAGAGCTCCATCTCTGCAATCTCAGATGATGTCCAGTCAATCCGAAAGAATATTGACACACTGAATTTGCGGGTCGGGGATGCTGAAACTCGGCTCTCGTCGCTTGATAAGTGGAGAGATAAAGTAGATTTAGACAACTCTGTCTTGCGGCAAAGGATTCGGAAAATACAAGATAAACTGGAGGACTTAGAGGGGCACAGTCGGTGCAATAACTTGATTATTTTTGGGCTACCAGAGAAGGAGGAAGGCAACAATCCTATTGCCTTTGTTCAAAAGTTATGTGAGCGAATAGCTAGCCCATCGCCCAGTTACACAAGTTATGTGGTGGAAAGAGCTCATCGGTCACTGCGCCCCCCTCCGCTGGGCTCACCTGCCCGACCTTTTGTATTTAAACTTCTCAACTACTTAGATAAGCAACACATCCTGGTTAAGATCAAAGCAGTTCAGGAAATTCAATGGGAGGGCCACAAATTAAGAATATCACAAGACCTACCCCAGTCGGTTCATCTGAAGAGACAAGAATTCCACCCTATGGTGTCAAAGCTTATTGCAGCAGGAAAGGCCTTCCAAATGTGTTACCCTGCAACTCTACAGGTGAAGCATAATGCAAAGTGGGTCAGTCTGGAATTGCCTGCTCAAGCTTCAACTGAGCTTTGTATCCTCTTCCCTGATCTGTTCAAATGAAGTGGGGAGGTATTTAAGAGCTAAAAATTGCCTCCTTGAAGGGACAGAGAGGTGCTGAGTTGTATTTGTAGTGGCTGCAGAAGATTTCTTCCTGAAATGGGTCTGTGATTGACAACTGAAGTGTGTGTCTACGAGGTTGAGGGAGTATTCTGGCTAATTGATTTAGTGACTCTTTGTGTTTTGTGCCCAACTGAATTGTACTAACAAGGGTGCAATGGAGTCTACATCACCTGCTCATGGACCTGTACCATGGAGATCTCTGAACAGACACAATCTTAGACTGGTATCCCAGCTGCCTTGCATCACTGTTTATTTTGCCGGAGTCTGTGGAGTGTATTAGAGGGTTGCAAGAGGTTTTCTTTGAAATTTTCTTCTCCCTCCAGCTTTAGCTCTAATTGAAAGATGCAAGTGGAGCCTCTTAAAGCATTGTACGGGCCAATTATGTTGCTAGGTTAGAGGTATTTTCTGTGGAGGCCACAAGGGGGCAATACTTCCTCATTTATAGGTGGCGGTTTTGATTAGCCAATTTTCTTTTTCTCAGTTATTATGGGAATGGCATTACATGTCACAGTAAGCCTAAGTGTCTTATTATAGTTATTGTTATCTTTCATGTATCCATGGTTCTGAGTTGTTGGGGCGGGGGAGGAGGTGGGCTTCGGTATGGCAGCGAAAGGCATGATCACGTGCCATAGAATATTTTGGGAGGTCGGTTGTTAGAGCTGGGTAAGAAAGATTGTAAATAGTTATGTTGAAGTTAAAAATGTTGTATGGTATGTCTGGGGGTAAGGGGGGTAAGGGGGTGGAGTTTCTGGGAAGCAGAGGGGTTTCTTGGGTGTGTGTTTTTTTCTTTTTTCCTGGTCTACTCTAATTATTATTTTGATGGAGAGATATGGGGTTGGGTTAAGTCTGCGCTCATTGCAGGGGGTTCCACTGGTCGAACGCATCAGAGGACAATATGTGGAGCTTTGCAGTGGCTTTAGTGCTTCCTTTCCTCCCCTTTCTTTCAATAGATTACGGATTAGGGAATGAGTGGTTCTTATAATCTTGTTAGTTGGAATGTTAAAGGGGCCCAAAGTAAAAAGAAGTGGATAATGATCTTAAAACACCTCTCTCAGCTCCATACGGGGATCGCCTGTCTGCAGGAGACACATTTACTGAGAGATGATATTTCCCTCTTTGATAGATATTGGGTGGGCCAAGTTTTCAGTGCTGGTAAATCTACGAAACGCAGTGGTACCATCATATTACATACTAACATACTAACATACTATTTGCCAGCAGATTAGGCCTTACGGTCCATCGAGTCTGCTCAAACCTTAGATCCTTAGTTGGGTGCCAAGGCCCTCCCATCCCTTGTGCTCCAGAAACCCCTATCATCCATCCCCATCCCCCTGGGACAGGCCATCATCTGATACATCCACTTTTTGTGTCTGTCCCACCCTCTCTTGAAGCCCTCCACTGTGGATCTCTGAACCAGCCTCCAGGCAGTGCATTCCAAGGGTCCACCACCCTCTCAGTGAAAACCTCCTCCTCTTTTCCCTCACCCTTCCACCTTCCAACTTCAAACCATGCCCTCTGGTGATACCTCCTGCTTTAGTCAAAGATCCCTCCATGTTTACCCTATTTATTCCCTTGAGGTACTTGAAGACCTCAATCATGTCTCCCCTGTCTCTCCTCCTCCAATGAAAATAGGCAGAGCTCCTCAAGTCTGTCCTCATACGTCCAACCCCTAGCCTTCAGTATCACCTTATTTGCCCTCCTCTGTACCCTCTCCAGGAGCTGTACGTCCCTCTTCAAGTGTGGTCTCCAATACTGTACACAGTACTCAAGGTGTGGTCTAACCAGTCCATTGTACAGCGGCAGAATCACTTCCTTGCTCCTAGGGGTGATCCCCCTTACGATGCATCCCAACATCCTGTTTGCCTTGCTAGCCATTCTCCTGCACTGCTCAGAGTTATTCATACATGCATCCACCATGACCCCTAGGTCTTTTTCCCCTATTGAGGCCTCCAGTGCCTCCCCTCACAGGGTGTACCTCTGTTTAGGGTTTCCCCGACCAAGATGCAACACCTTGCACTTGGTGATATTGAAATTTAATTTCCATGTGTGAGCCCAGCTTTCCAGGGTGTCCAGGTCCCCTTGCTCACTAAAACTGTACCTTTTGTTAAAAACAGGGAATGATGGGACCCGGAAGGGCATTATATTATAGTTCAGGGCATGCTAGAGTCCGCCCCTATAGTTTTAGTGTCAATTTATGGCCCAAATGCAGACTCTCCTTTGTTTTTCACTCGGTTAATACCCCTGTTAGTTTCGAATCCCCCTCTTTTGACTTTTCTGGGTGGAGACTGGAATCTGGTTCCTCACACAGAGATTGATCGCTCAGACAGCAAAAGAGTGGGGTTATCGCCAGCACAGAGGGCCCTTCGTGAGCTCATATCTGGGGTAGGCGTTGTTGATGTATGGCGGACCCATAACCCCTTGGAGCGTCAATATACTTACTATTCTTCCCCGCATGCCACCCTTTCCCGGTTTGATTTTTGGTTAGTGAGCTCCTTCGGCCTTCCGGGAGTTATAGATGCATCCATCTTTCCTAGGGTACTGTCAGACCACTCTCCGGTTGAGGTGTCCTATATGTTGGGCCCAAAGATTAGGCGGGAATAAGGTGGTGCCTTAATACCTGGCTGCTCAAATGTACCGAAACCTTGAAACATATCCAGGAATTTATAGTTAATTTTACCAATATTAATCTAGGGACCATTGAAAGAGTTGACACTGTATGGGCCACCCTCAAATGTGCTATATGGGGAGAGTTTATACGTTTATCGGCTACCCGAGCTCAGAAAGATAGAGGGGCTCTGGATTTATTGATAGGTGAAATTCAGCAGCTGGAAGGCAAGTTAAGTTGTACATCCCCGATGCAGGATTGGGCAAGGCTCCAACAACTGCGGTCAAATTATTATAATTTAATGGCACAAAAGGTGGAGCTGGCTATTCACCATACCAAACTGAAGTATTTAGAGGCAGGGGAGAAAGCAGGGAAACTCCTGGCCCTAAGATTGAGGCAGACTGAAATGACAAAATTCATTTCCGGGCTGAGATCCCCGTAAGTGGTGACATAGTCTCCCATCCCCAAGATATTGCTGCTATCTTTGGTAAGTACCATGAGACCCTTTATTCTTCAGCTGATTTGATGGGTGTGACAGACCAGGAGATTACAGCATATTTGAGTTCTGTTGGTCTTCTTGTGCTACCTCCTCAAGTAGTGGAGAGTCTAGGGGCTCCGATCACTCTAAATGAAGTAGAGCAGGCTATTAGACAGCTGCCACTGGATAAAGCTCCAGGGCCAGACGGGCTCCCCAATAACTTATTTAAGAGTTGCCTCCCTGAACTGGCCACCTTTCTGAGGGATGTTTTTAATTTCTAGTTTCAAGAGGGAATAAAGGACCCATGTTTTTTGATGACATGGATTACCTTGATTCCCAAACTGGATAATGACTTATTATATCCTGGAAGCTACTTTCCGATATCGCTTCTTAAGTCGGATGTTAAGATTCTTGCTAAAATTTTGGCCAATCGGTTAGCTTCAGTAATTGGAGGGATTATTGGTAGAGAACAAGTTGGTTTTATGCAGTGGCGTACGTCAGCGGACCACATGAGGAAGCTAATGCATCTAATTGCAGCATCGAGGGATGCCGAATCCCCTGCGGTCCTGATATCCCTCGATGCTGAAAAAGCTTTCGACCAGGTCTCCTGGTGCTTCCTGTTTGTGTCTCTCCAGCAATTCAGAATGCCTGACAGTTTTGTACAATGGGTTAAGGTGCTATACACTTCCCCAAGGACTAGGGTGTGGTGTAACGGTTGCTTATCTGACCCATTTATTCTTGAAAGAGGCACCCGCCAGGGCTGCCCGCTCTCCCCGCTCCTTTTTAACTGTTACTTGGAGCCCATAATATGTAAATTGGTATCCTCTCCTTCTTTGAAGGGCATTCAAATTCAAGGGGAGAGATACGCTATCTCAGCCTATGCTGATGATCTTCTATTGCATGTTGAGGACCCTGAGACTTCGATACCAGCCCTGCTTGAGGAATTAGATAGATTCTCGGTTGTGTCCTCGTATAAATGGAATCTCTCTAAAACAAAGGTTTTTCCATTAAATCAACGTTGTACCAGAGATTCATGCACCTCACTGGGACTGTCATGGGAGTCAAAGGTTTTTACGTATTTGGGGATTAAAATTGCTAGGAATATTTCCTCGATTAATTTTAACCTGACCAATTTGGTGCGTGTGGTGCAATCGGATCTGGAGAGATGGAGCGCTCTTCCGTTGTCGCTTTGAGGCCGGATAAATATTCTTAAAATGAATGTTTTACCATGGCTGTTATATCCACTTGGTATGTTGGGCATATTCCTTCCCAAATCCTGTTTTTTGAAACTCCAAAGATTATTTAATAATTTTTTATGGAGGGGTAAGTCAGTGAGAAGGGCATATTTTAAATTAATAGTGCCTAAACTCAAGGGAGGCCTTGCCCTCCCATATCTCTTTTTGTACTATGGGGCTCAGCATTTAAGCAAGTTAGCCCATTGGCTTAATGGAGATATACCCCGAGTGGAATATGCATATGTGCCAGTCTGGCTCTACATTGAACGCAGATTAGCTCACGGTGTTGCCAGTTCCTGCATGCCTTGGTATTCACAAAATCTTCCGCCTTCCCAGCTTGCTTAGAACATCCCCAATAGTTTGGTCTCTTAAGGCCTTTTTGCAAATTCGAGTGCACTTTTCATAAAATTGGTATACCTCACTGGCCCAACCTCTTTTTAATAACTGGCACTTTCAGATTGGACATCATCCTATACTACCCTCCTTCCTTCCGCAACTCAAGCAGTGTATCCTGGTGGATCTTCTCCAGGGTAATGATTTAGTCTCTTTCCAGGCATTACAGTGTCGCTTTCAGCTTGGATCCCAAGATATTTTTAAATATTTACAAATCAAAGCGGATATACTTGCATTTAAAGCTAATCAAGAGTGGACGAAGCAACCAACGGATGGTCTTCTCAAGACCTTCCAGGATGCAGAACAACCCTATGCAGTTTCTAAGATTTATAAGCAACTTCAAGCCTTAGATTCATCTCTCCCTGAGGGTGTATGTTGTTACTGGGCACATGAACTGTCCCTTCCCGAGGACACCAAGTACTGGGCAAAGGTCTGGGGTGTGATTTATGAGAACATCAAGCAGGACAGGCTACGGTTAATTCAGTTTAACATTCTGCATAATATCTACTACACCCCAGATAAATTGTATAATATGGGTTACACTTCCCTCTCCCTTGTGCCCCTGTTGTTGTCAGGTTCCTGGGTCATTATATCATATGTTGTGGTCATGGCCGTATACCCAAAAGCTCTGGAGTGTGATACAGTGAGTCCTGGACCCTCTTCTGGGATTAGATCCTTTATTTACCCCGGAGTGTTGCCTGCTGGCAATTTTCCCTCCTGGGACACCCCATGTTCATAAAGCGCACATGATCTTAATCTCTGCTGCCACAAAACTGGTCCTGTTACGGCACTGGAAGGAAAAGTCCCTACCTACTATTATTGAATGGTATTGAGAAATGTTATTAGCAATCCAGGTAGAGAAGCACATAGCGTATCTGTGTCACTCGTATCATAAGTTTAAAAATACCTGGGAGCCACTATTGTCCCTACTGATGTTGTTGAAATTCCTAGGAATAGAAGCTCATTATTGATCTGTGGGTCTACTGTTGGGTATGTTTGCTTTATTTTTCAGAATAATTTGTCATCTTCTGTAATGGAGCGCAGACGTGAAGGGGGGAAGGGTTCTTGTTTATTTGTTGTTTGTGTTTTCTTTTTCTGTCATGCAGTCTAGTGTTTATTGTCATGTATTTACCAGTGTATTGTAAAAATACTAATAAAGTATATTGAATTAAAAAATGTATACATTAAAGCAAAAGAAAGGCACAAAGGTCACATTATAAATTCATTCAGTAGATCATTCCAAAAAATTTTGCTGACCTTTTATAAAATCAAATATAACATTGTGACAGCAAAAAATAAGAAAAGATAAGTAAAAAAGGGAAAAGAACTATACATCATTCAAAACAAACCTTATCCTATTTAGGTCTACATAATTTTTTTTTTTTACTTTTTTTACTTATATTATTTAAAAATATGTAATCCTTTGCACCATTGAAAAACTTTCATGGAAGTATTAATTGCTTGGCCCTTCAAAAAAAACAATCTCATTGCTTCTATTATTAATATATAAAAAGTATCATAAGACATGAATTTTTTCTGCAAGACCCACTGACATCTGGCTTGCCAAATATAAAATTTTAAACAACAAAAAAGAACTATCAGTGTGCCCCAGTCATAAGAGGAAATTAGGTGTGGGAAAAACCCTAAAACCAAAGTCTGGTGATCTAACTTTAACAACCATTTAAAATTCCATTTTGGACTCAGAAAAGCCCATAGACCTTTCACATAAGTACATTTAAACAGAAAATGGTCCATGGTTTCCTCTAAAGCATGGCACTGTAAATACAGGCAATACCTTTCACTCATTATACGAACATACAAAATTTGCCAGCAGACAAAGGCCTAGAGGTCTATCAAGTCTGCTTGAATGTGCAGCTAGCACCCCTTATTCTGCAGCTGCCCCTCCCTTCCACCCTTCCCCTTCATTAACCCTCCCCCTTGTCCTGTCCCATCCCCTTTTGAAGCAGTCCACTGTTCTACTGGATACTTTTGCAGGTAACGCATTCCACCCAGCCGCCACCCTCTCTGTAAAAAAGTGTCTCATCTCCCTCCTGAACCTCCCTCCCTGCAGTCTCAAATCATGGCCCCTGGTGGCCCTGCCCTCCCTTACTTTGAACAGCCCCTTTCTACCCATCTTGTTTATTCCTTTCATGTATTTAAAGGTTTCAATCATGTCACCCCTGTCCCTCCTCTCCTCCAGTGAGTACATGTTCAACTCCTTCAACCTCCTCTCGTATGATAAGTCCCCCAGCCCCTTGATCATCTTTGCTGCCCTGCGCTGCACCCCCTCCAGTAAGTTAATGTCCCTCTTCAGATACGGGCGCCAGTACTGCACACCCAGTACTCAAGGTGTGGTCTAACTAATGACCTATACAGTGGCAGAATCACCTCCTCCTCCTCGAGGATATACCCTTTGCAACACAACCCAGCATTTTGTTGGCCTTTGCAGCTGCCTTCCTACATTGTGCTGAGTTGTTCATTGACCCTGTAATGAGTACACCCAGATCCTTCTCTCCTCTGTCTGGGCTAGCTTCCTCCCCAGCTGGTAACTCCTCCTTGGGTTCTTCATCCCAAAATGCAGCACCTTGCACTTTTTGGCATTAAACCCCAGTTGCCAGGTGTCTGACCAGGTTTCAAGCTTTGCCAGATCATCCTGCAACCCTGCCATCCCCCTAGGTCATCCACCACTGCACCTACCTTTGGTATCATCAGCAAACAGACTGATCTTGCTTTCTGATGTCCCATGATATGTCTGCAATGAATAACCCAAACAACACTGGTCCCAACACCGAGCCCTGTGGAACACCGCTCGTCACTGCCCTTGGGTGTGAGAGCTCCCCACCCACCACCACCCTCTGTTGCCTTCCCTGAAGCCAGTTTCCTACCCATCTAACCAGCTTTGCACCCGCCCCTGTGCCTACTAACTTCCTTCCCAGCCTTCCATGTGGCACAGAGTCAAATGCCTTACTGAAGTCCAGATACAGGACATCCACTGCATGGCCCCTGTCCAGTTGCCTAGTTACCCAGTCTTATGACTTATGATATCACCTTATGTTTAGCATTCCCTTTAATATTTAATCTGCCATAAACAGAAAGCCACAAAACTTCCCACATATGTTGAGGCACCCTGGGGTTGTTTAACTGTTTGATAACAAATTCTTTAAGCGTGGGGAGACAATTTACAAATTCTGGCTCACATGGGTGGATTTTTCCAAGAATAGTTTTATATAACTTAACCCCTATATTTCCTCTCACCAATGAGTGGGAAATAGACCATTTAAGTAGCTTTTGAGCACAAGGTTTAAAAAACAATGGAACATAAACACGATTTGGGAGCCTGGGAGGAAGGACATCCCAAATTTCAAAAAACCCTTTTAAATTATTCATTTCCCATAAATGTTGTAAAGCCACAGGACTAAAGGGATCAAAATTAAAATTCTGGGGAAAAAATAAAGCATAAAAAATGATTAAAGCATCTACCATATCTAAACCTCCTTTGGTTATAGGCAAATAAGTAAAACAGTGCTTGATGGGGTTAAGTCTACTACCCCATAACATAGAGAAAAAGCAGGCATATAAGTGGGTTTCTAAGACCAAAGGGGGGGGCCATAGCAGCATACAGTAACCCAGGTATAATAAAGCTTTTTATATGTGAAGCCCTTTAATTTTTGAAAGTCTCTACCCTTTCCACTTCTGTACCGTCAACTCTGCTTTCTTTAAAGCAATTTCCCAGTTCTCTAAAGGGAGATTCTGGAGCCCAAATAGTATACCCAATATTTTACAAGGTTTTGAAGAAGCAATGATCCCAGAAACATTTATCTAGCTGCCTGTTCCCGGCCCTAATAAAAGGCCCTTGGATTTCTCTAAATTAAATTTAGAGTTAGAAACCTTCTCATAACCAATAAGACATTATATCACAGCAGAAATTTGTTTTACATTAGATAAGAAAAGACAAATATCATCTGCATAGCCTTGTACTACCACAGTAGCTCAGTTGGTAGAACATCCGCCTCTGGACCAGAAGGTTGTGGGTTCTCATCCCACATCAGGATTGGACTGGCACCTAAAAATCGCTGGCATCCGAGTGCAGTATTGTTGGGTGCTGTACTGCTGGGGTGTGCCGTCCTTCGGATGAGACATTAAACCGAGGTCCCTTCTGCCCATCCTGGTGGTGTCCAGGTGGAAGTAAAAGAACCCAGGGCACTCTTCTCAAAGAGCAGCGAGCATTCCCAGTGTCCTGGCCAACATTCCCCTTCCCATAAACCGGTTCATGCAATTATCCAGGCTGTGTGTGGGTGATGATGTGTGATATGGCTGCCACCACACATTCAGTCACTTCACTACCAGTCTAGCATTACTTGTAAAGTGTTTTGGGATACTGTGTATGAAAAGTGCTATATAAATGCTGATTCTTCCTTCTTCTTCTCTCTGATTTCCTGATATACCAGGGAGGGTTTTGGCAAATGCTAAACTTCTGAGCAAAGGATCTAGAGAGAATACTTACAGCAAGGTGCTTTAAGGGCAACCCTGTCTTACCCCAGATTTAACTAAAATGGGAAGGGTAGGCCTCCCTTTAATAACTGGGTGAACTAATACAGACTCATACATTAGTTTGATCCACCTTACGAAACCTGGAGGTACCCCATAATGTTCTAGGACCTTATATAAAAAAGGCCTAAAAACCCTATCAAAGGCTTTATTCCGATCCAAAGATAAAATACAGCTCTGTGATGGGTATCTATTTGCATATTCAATGACTTCCCTAATAATTATTAAAGCACTCTGAATTCTTCTAGTGGGAATCCCACAAAACAGTAAAGGGTATAACAAACCTCCAGACACCTCCCTTAGTCTATTATTAAGAACTTGAGATAATATTTTAAAATCAGAATTCAAAATTTTAATGGGTCTCCAATTTATCAACTTGGATTTATCCTCTCCCTTAAAGAGATAGACTAATAGTCCAGATGTAAAATTTTATGGCAAAGAGGGGGCTTTCTGAAGATACAAGAAAACTTTTTTTTCAAGACATATTGCCAAGATATCACTAAAACATTTCTAAAATTCAAGGCAAACCATCCTGTCCTGGGGATACACCTAATTTTAGTGAAAGTATGACTTTAATTATTTCAAAAGCCAATATAGGGTTATCAAGTTTATGAAGTTCCATATGTGGGGGATATGTTATAGTAATCTTTTGTAAAAAATCCATAATTTCCTTTTTCTGTGGAATATCCTGAATTTCTTGTTTCCTCACATAGTCCTGGATGATCTTATACATTCCTGCACAAGTATTTGTAAATTCCCCATTATCATTTTGTAAGACTTCCATACAGGAAGAAGTTTTTCTTTTCTTAAAAGCCTCAAAGGGGTCTCCAATAGGACTTGTCTGTGTCCCGAAAGAAAGCTCTGTGTGCAGGGTCTGTGCCCTGTCATACTGACATGCTCTCATTTCTGATTTTATTTGATCAATTTGTGAAGAAAAATCCTCTCTAAAGGTATTCACTCTGGAGAGTAAACCCTGCAGTTTCCCTCTTAAAGTTAAATATTTAAAAAATGTTGTCTTAACCCTTTGTTTCCAATAATTTGGAAACCATTTTTTAATATCTACTTAAGTATCTTCCCACCATTCCCATAAGTAATCATATAAATCTGCTACAGAGGTTCTTGCCCATAAAAGTTTGATTATGCTCTTCACTACCCATGGGTCTTTTAAAGAAGATGTATTAAGTTTCCATCTATTCCCCTTAGCTTCTCCAGAAGGAGAGGAACCAAATCTTAAAGTGATCAGAAGGTGATCAGAAAATTCACTCGGAAGGGTTTTATGAATGGGGGTTAATTGTTGGAAAAAAAAGATAATCAATGGTTGACGTCAATTTCCCTTTCCTAAAAGTGTATATTGGCCCTCCCTTCTGAAAATTCCTCCCATTTTTTAGACCTACCAAATTAATAATTCTCCCTAAAGCTGTAGAATCACAATAAGTTTCCTCCCTGGTTTACCTATACTAAAAGAAGAAAGTTCACAATTGACCTCCCCCCCCCCCATTATGATATGGCTAGTGGTAGCTAAAAAAGGTAAAATAGTGTTACAAAGGGTGACCCTCCCTGCTTTGGTTTGGGGTCCATAAACAATTATAAACCTAAAATTAGCCTGATTCCAACTACCATCTATTATCAATAATCTCCCAGATATTAAATCTATTAATTTCCCTAGGGTACAGTTATAAGAGCCAAAAAGAATTCCAATCCCATCAGCTTGGTCTTGTCCAAAAGACCAGTATGAAGGTCTCCAAATCCATTCAGCAGAAAAAAAAACAGCACTGATCTAATGTGTATATCCATGTCTCTTGTAAAAAATAAATATCTAGATTTGCCTGGTGAAGAGATTGAAAAAGAGCAATTCTCTTATATTTATTTAATAAACTGCTTCAATTTAAGACCCAATACTTGAATTAGAAAGAGGTTTTTACTAAGGGCCTTTTTTCCTTATTTTCTTTTTTTTCCCCTTATAATCAGCTTGGGATGTTTTGCTACTGGAAGATTGTGAGAGTCCTGTAATTCCTACATCCATATCAGAATCACCCCCCATTGTATCTAAAATGGCAAAGGAATTGTCCTTTTCAAAATTAAGGGGTTCATCAGGAGTTGGGGGAGGTTTTGAACTCCTAGTCACCCTTTTTTCCTTCGGGATAGAGCCTAGAGTTTTTAACTGCTCTACCTCCTGGTAACACATGGGGAAAAATCTATTGGATTAGATATGCTGGGAGGTACTTTCTCTATCTCCATCTTTGGAGATAAGCCTTATTCTGAAGTAAAGTTTTTTGTTATTTTTGGTTCCCGGGGATCGGATCTCATATTTTTTTGATTTTTTGATTAAGCTTCATCTTGGGCTTTTTGTATTAATAGTTCAGGGCTAATGACTGAGGCCTTATTTTTGGCTGCCCAAGGATAATCTCTATATCCATGCCCAGACTCTTCACATAATTCACTTTTCAGCATGTTAATACATTGAAAGCTACCATACCCTACTTCTCCACAAATCTCACAATGGGGGGTATTACATGAGCTAGATAGATGTGTTCGGGCCCTGCATTTGTAGCATGCCCGGGGTTGCCATGCATAAAAGCATACTCCCCATCTCTCCACAAAGTGAATAAATTTGGGATATGTTCAAATCTCGTTATTAGCTTGCCTCACTTTAACCTTGTATTTCCAGCTTCCTGTCCAGAAGAGTTCTGAGTCCAACACTGCTTCTGGGGCACTCAGGACCTCACATTTCTGAGAAAGCCAACAAGTGATATCCTCCATATGAACCCCTTCATTTCGGAACATTACTGTTACAATTTAATTAAAGGTTGTGTTAGTGGAGTGACTAGAAAGGGAGACCATAGAGGGGAAAACTTTAGCTGGTTTTATCTCTACCAAAAAAGATCTAACAAAAATGGAGATCTAAAACTTATATCATAATTGTGTTCCCCAGAAATGTTAATGAAAGCGAAAACGTCCTTTGGTGAAAAATTCAAGGAGTCCTTATTGAGATGTTTTCCCACAAAAACATGGTCTGGTCTCATGTCCAGGTGGCCTTTATACCGTATTCATACTGCGTTTCTCCGAGGAGCTGCTTCTTTCTTTTTTGAGAGAAAAGTTCAGAAACAAGGGATCTAAGCTGTGGGGGATCCTCAGGAAACTCTCCTGGATCCTTCCTTACAGGTGTTTTTTTTATTTTCAGGACCTGGATCAGATGGTATGAAGGCCTTGTTAGAATCTACCTCCTGCTCAGAAGGGGTATGAAAAGTCTGACTGGTCGGGCCTGTAACAGCAGCTGGTCCACTCTAAGGGTTGTTGGGAAAGAGGAGAGGAGGGAGAAGACCAATCTGGGTCAGGGATCCATATTCCCGTGCCCCTTTTCCATCCTGACTCTGACAGGGCTGTATCCGGTGACCAGATTTCAGCAGTGCCCTTTGTTATTGGAGGGATAGAAAAAGCCATCTGAATCAGGACTGAAGTAGAGGGACCTTGTACCTTATCAGAGGTTACTTTTAAATTATTTTCTTCCATTGGTAAAGGGGGAGCTGTATTCAAATTTTGGTTTGCAGATGTTAAGGCCACCCTTTTGGTTTTAAAACCTTCAGAGGCTATCTTTGCAGTTTGTCCTCCAGTTGGAAAAACAAAACTTGTTACATGATTTTGATTTAAAGGATCCGTTTGAAATATAGTATTATCCTTTGATATTTGTTTAATACTGCCCTGAGCCTTTGCCTCAGTTTTTCCTGAAAAATGAGAGCCAATTGTAAAAAGCTTTTCTTGCCTGTCCTCCCCTTGTCTTGTCGTTTGTCGATACATTAGTTGAACTAGATTTCACAGTGCTTAAAATAAGCTTATCGGTGAAAATATCACTAGTTCCAGTTATATCCTCCTCAAGAATTACCACATGTAAAGAAAACGGCTTTAGGCACTCGCTACTCTTTGCAATTTTACTGCCAGCCGTCTCCTTCTGTTTTACAGTTTGAGTTCCAGTGAATGTTTGACAGGGGAGATGCTCTGAAGCCAGGGTGATGCCATCCTTTGATGCTTCTGCATCACAGGTTTTGACAGTGCTGTCAGATAAGCCGGCGTCTGCTTTTTCACAAACATCCTTATCGGCTACTACATTTAGCTTTTCTGTCCCATTTTTAAGCCTCTCTGAAGTGACAAGGGGCTGATATTTTGATTAGAAAACAAATTTCCACATATCTGTTGTTCATCCGGCAAGGCCTGTTGAGCTCTTTCCCCCGATATCTTTTGGGATGAAAAACGTCCCGGTCCTGCACTCTCATGTAGAGTAAACTCTGTGTCCTCTTCCTTTCTGCTTGATTCCATAACAGCCTCTTGGATTTCGAGCCCAGGGAAGGAGGCCCTCTCCCCTGTCTCACAGATGTCCATACCATCCACCAGCTCCTGCCGAGTGGCCATTTTGAAACGGCCAACAGCTCCCCCTACTGGTAATCAGTAGGGGAATTTCCCCAGTGCCTTGGCCAAAATTTCCCCCCATTCACTAAAAATACCACCAACAACTTAATCTAGTTCAAGGTCACTTGGCATTCATCTGTATCCCCCACCCCCAGGGTCGTGCCTGAAAATTGGCAGAATTTGTCTAGTGCACATACCCGGTCAACAAAAACTAAATAAAATAAAAATAAATAAAATTATCAGAGAATGCTTGAGTAAATGTTGGCATATTCTGGAAGCGAAACCAGCTTTGTCTGTGGTAGCTGTGCAGACCCCCAAAATCACATGCAAAAGAGCAAAAAACATTACAGACATCATAGTACACAGTTTTTTGCCATTAAACCAACCTAAACAACGTTCATGGTTACCATTTAAACCTATAGGATGTTTGTCATGTGGCACATGTGTCTATTGCCCCCATATGATTAAAACAAAATAATTTAGTACAGTTAATAATAATAAAGTATTTGGAATCAGGCAGTTTATTAACTGTAACACAAGTGGGGTAGTATATCTTGCTACCTACAGTTGTTCATCTTTTTATGTTGGTAAAACCAAATTACATTTTAAAAATATGGTGGGTGAACATTGAAGATGTATTAGATTACAGGACCAACATAATGATAATGCTCTTTCGTTGCATCTGCAGGACAATAAAGATAATCAGACACATAGATTTTAATTCCAGGGAATAGAAAAAGTGACACTGGGTCCCAGGGGAAGGGATTTGGGTTCTACTTTATGCAAAAGGAAAGCATTTTGTATATATAAATTAGGGGATTATGTTTTCCAGGACTAAATGATGTTATTGATGTCTCCCTATTTTGAGACATACATAGGGACATGATATAATATATCTATATATCTATACATATATATATATCTACATTTACATCATTTTAATGATTTCCCCTCCAACACCCCCTTTTGTATAGAGAGTGACTTGGCTCCTTTAAAATGTTTAAAATAGTTACAATTATAATAACTAAAATTGTGATTTGAGTTAAAACTCAGCCTTTTCTTTTTTTTTTACTTCCTCCTGGTCCCTGCCCCAAGGAATCCTTTCCTTGGGTCTTTTTGGCTGGGCCCCGACACAGCATGGACCCAGCATCATTCCGCATGAGACTAGGAGATTTTTTGCCTTTGATTTTCTCCCAGTCCCATCCCCCTGAGGGTGCCAACGCAGAGGACTTGAGTCCAGACAGGCAGCTTGCCTACGCATGTTGCTGTCAAGCGTCTGCAGCACCCTCCTCACCCCTGGCTCCCTTTTAGGGAGCTG
The DNA here is from genome assembly GCA_016271365.2 of Neoceratodus forsteri. NCBI lineage: Eukaryota > Metazoa > Chordata > Ceratodontiformes > Ceratodontidae > Neoceratodus > Neoceratodus forsteri. Next base: position 1,206,416,839 of record CM057453.1, on the reverse strand, counting down.
TTACACATCATCGCCCATGCTTCTACCGGTGGCAATGCATGTGGGCATCGATGACCATGTAACCCCCCCCCGCAGGAGGAGGACAGCATATATGGGGACACTCAATCCTACCTCCCCCTGCTGACCCCCAGTGAAAACTCAGCCTTTTGAAGTAACATTATGAATGGGATTTGATCTTCATAAATAAGAATATTTATAATATTTCACATATATAAGAATTCCTTAATATTTATGTACAAAAATGATATAAAATGGTTTACATTGACATGAATTGATGTATATATGTAAATTCATTTATTTATTTTTAAACCAATTTATTGTTAGGTGTTCACAGTCCTTAACCAGGTGTATGTGTGTTTTTTCTCCACTTTGTATTTATTGTGATGATTGTATTAACACTAAATCATTATATATATGGCCCTTTAAAAGCCTTACATAAATAAGGATCAGACATCATCTCAGGCACTCCCTGATGAAGCGTTGAGTGAAACTAGTTGGAGGTGGTCATGCAGGGCTCCTCCTGGAGTGAGAGGTATGGTGTATTGGCACTTTGAAATAGAATAAAAAGCACTTTATCCAGTCTATCTGTTTTTGTCTGCTTATTTATGAGAGTGGTGGATGGTGCAGGGATTCTCTGACTTGATATTACTTTTTACCCTAGCACATCCAGCCATTGGGAGGTTATTCTGGTTGCATTGATACCAAAGAACCAAGTTTTCTTAAGCTAGGTCCCAAAGCCCTTGCGACACCCATTCATGATCTGATCAACAAGTCCCTTTTCAGGAGGTGTGTGCCATCTAAATGGAAAGTAGCAATTGTGGTACCACTGTATGTGGGTGGGACTCATGCAGTGGAAAACTTTAGGCCCGTTTAACTTCTCAGCCCACTTGCTAAGATTCAAGAATGCCTCATGTTTAACCAGCTTCAATCCTATTTGGAAGCTCACCTTCTCTTGGCTGATTGTTAGCACAGTTTCAAAAAGAATTACAGTACCCTCACGGCCCTTTCCACAGTGACCCCATATATTTTCAACTCTCTTGATAACGGTCTATTTACTGGAGCCATATTTGTAGACTTAACTAAGGCCTTTGACTTGGTTAATCATACCCTTCTTCTGTGTAAACAGCATCTGCTGGACATGGACCTTCATTCTCTATCCTGGTTCCAAAACTATCTATCGAGCCACTCCCAAATGGTAAAATGGTCTGGAGCTCTCTCCTCACTAAGGACCATAATACATGGTGTTCCCCCGGGTTCCATTTTTGGGCTCTTTCTGTTCTCAATATTTATAAATAACCTTCTCCTGCACTGCAGAGGGTCCTTGGTACAACTCTATGCTGATGATGCCATTTTATACCGGTCCCGTAAAAATATTCAATGGCTTAATCTGAATGTAGCAGCAGACTTCCACTTACTTGAGAACTGGTTCCTTGAACTGGTGTCAGCGGGGCTCAGTTGATAGCACATCCGCCTCTGAACCAGAAGGTCATGGGTTCTCATCCCACACCAGGATTGGACTCACAACTAAAATGCTGGCGCCTGAGTGCAGTATTAGGGGAGTGTTGTACTGCTGGGGTGTGCCGTCCTTCGGATAAGATGTTAAACCGAGGTCCCTTCTACCCATCCTGGTTCTGTCCTGGTGGGTGTCCAGGTGGAGGTAAAAGAACCCAGAGCATTCCTGGTGTCCTGGCCAACATTCCCTTTCCCATAAAACTGGTTCATGTAAATGTTCAGGCTGTGTGTGGGTTTTGATGTACGATGAAGCCACCACTACACATTCAGTCACTTCACTACCAGTCTAGCATTGCTTGCAAAGTGTTCTGGGATACACTGTGTATGAAAAACACTATATAAATACTGATTCTTCTTCTTGAAAATCACCTAGTTCTCAACACCAAGAAAACCAAGGTGATGTTATTTCACAACCGCACTATGCAAGTTGCTTCCAATCGTACACTCCTCATTCGATCCGTATCAGGCAATTCCCTTGAATCCATTATGTCATTCAAATACCTTGGTGTTTTGCTGGACCCTTGTCTCTCCTTTGTTGAGCATGTAACATTGATCACAAAGAAACCTAACCAGAAACTTGGTTTGCTTTACCGCATTCGCCCTCTCCTCTCACATGACTCCTTTTGAAAGATTGCCACCTCCTCCCTATAATTTTCTACTGTGCCCCTTTCCTTCACTCAGCCAAAACCTCTGTTCTCACCCAATTTAGAATGCGTTACCACAGAGTGAGTCAATTTGCCCTTTGAACCAACTCTCAGCGCCACCACTGCAAAGGTTTAGCTGCACTCTGGCCTAACTATGCCCATAGGTTACAGTTTTTCTCCCTCTGCTTACCTACAAACATACCTTCTTATTCTCTCCCCCTATGAATGACCTATTGATAAGTAAAACTTCACCTCAGTTGCTCCGTTCCTCACTTTCTCCAGTGCTGTTCACCCCATCTCCTCGTCTAGCGATTGGCAGGTGCTGATTTGCTTACTCTGCCCCCACCCTTTGGAATTCTTTACCTTTTTCTGCTCTCTCTCTCAACTCTCTAGCTACTTTTAGGCACTCTCTCTCCAAATATCTACTTCACCTTGCAGTCTACACTTGCTTTGTTTAGCTGATGTACCTTTGTAACATATTCCTTGGAGCCATTTATATATATATATATATATATATATATATATATATATATATATATATATATATAGTACATTTGTTGTACATATTCTCTGCTAAACACCACTTGTAAATAAGCTGTTTCATTTTTTTTTATCTTTGTTGTACACTGTATTTATATTGTCTGTTGATTTTAAGTATTATATCTTCAACCCCGGTCACCCCTGAAAATGGGATTGCATTGTCTCAGGGGTTTACGCAGTGACCAAAGTTCAAATAAATAAATAAAATGAGGCAAATCTACATATGGTACATGCTGAGTAGGCTAAATAGTTAAACAATCTGAACAGGCATTTTAGGAGTGTGCTTTAAGGGTGAGAAATACAAAAGGAAAACCTGAATGCCCTCTAATGACTTCAAATTGGATTCTTTCTACAGTTGAATAAAAAAACTGTAGTGATAAGACTGGTTTAAAAAAGGCATTGTATCTGAAAACTATAGATTTTTTTCTACCCCCTGACAATTCCTGCTCACAGCTCAAGTTCTTACTGAATCTATGCCATGAATTTGCTGGGTTGTTATTCAAATATGATATGAGAAATGCTATTGGCAAGTACATATAGCAGCATCAGCAAGGATGCAATGTAGGAATGCTGCAGTATATCACAAAATGCTGCAGTATGCTGCAGGGAACAGTGTAACTCAATGGCAATTAAGTTCTTTTGTCATACAATATTTTGTGACATCTCATTTATTGCAAGTTACTGCATTGTGTCATGGTTGGCTATGCTGTAAGTGAAAGAAGCTCAGAATTATAGTGTGTTAATAAAGCAAACTGATAATTTATGGGCCTATTCAAAAGACTTGCAAGTTGTTAGATTGTTACGAAAGTTTTTGATTTGTACAGCAAAGCAGAAAATATTTTGTGAAATGTTCTTGAACGGTCATGCTAAAACTCCAGTTATTATTATATACAGACATTAATTTGTATTCAACATGTCAGCTTCTTCATCTTTTTTTGGTGTGACAAAAATAGTTTTTTTTGTTTGTTTTTTGCCTTTTGTCTCAGTGTAAGAACAGAGAAGCACCCGTAGAACTCCAGTGCCACATCCTGTGAATAATATTTTGGGAGGACAGGAAAAACTGTAGCAAAGAAGAACAAGATGAAAGATCTGGCAACTTAGTTAATCCAGCTAATAGATCAACTTATTTTTGAAGTCTGTTGATCTTAAAGAAATTGTATCAGGAGATCAAAAGAATTAGAGTTGGGCCCGTTTGACAGGAACTAGCACAAGCCTAAAGGCAAGCAAACAACATATTAAAACAAATTCTGGTCCCTATGAATCAAATGTGAATATTACAAACTTTGAATTAAATTACCTTCCTCCAGTTTTAAGTACAGTGTCAGCAGCCCAGGTAGCCCACGGGGTTATAGATTCTCAAGTAGTTTAAGTTGTTAAAGCAGTGGAACCAGTTCAAAGACTTGGTGAAGGTAACTCAAACCATGAAACAGATGTAATAAACATGGCAAAGAGCATTAATAACACAATGCTAATGGTGAAAACCAATGAGGGGTGCCTGCCCTCCTTTGGTTGAAAGCCAAAATCAAAATAACACTACTATCCCTGAGGCAAAAGGTTTGGTCACTGCATAGTTTTCAACAGATTCTTGGACTAGAGATCAAAAACTGATCATAACAAAAGTTTCAGAAGTGAGAAAATCAGACCAGCTTAAAAAACAATGCATTGGTTCCAAGTAGTGACATCAGTATTGAGTAGGTGGGAAAAACAGGCACATCTATGGTACAAGATGAACTGAGTTAAGAGGGCAAGTGCTTCCTCACTCCAATTGAAAGGGGTGGAGGATAAGTAAATAAAAATGATCAAGAGGTTCATTGCCTCAATCATCCAATATTGGAACAGGTTCATATAATTTTGCTGTCTGAAAAAAATTCTTAAACTTCAAATACTGTAAGTGCACCCTTCCCATAGCCAAACTCAGTAACTATGTCTGAGTCTAGACCTAACTCTAGATATAATGATCACTTTGATGTTCCCTCCAGCTAGGCAGAAAAAAAAACTATCGAAATAAATTGGAAAAATCAAAAAAACTTTCTCAATTAGAAATTTTGGCAGCAAAGTTGGATAATGTCAAATCTAAAGTGAGAGAAGTTCAGAAGATAGCAGAGAAAAATACTACTAGAATAACAGAAGTGGAAAAGAGAACTGGACGACTGAAAGATGAAAATGTATTAACAAGAACAGTAAAGCAATTAGAGGTTAAAGAGTCTGAAATGTTAAAAAAAATAAAGGCATTTGAACACTGCTCTAGAAGCAAGAGCATTCATCTAGTTTGTGTTGTGGAGCACTGGGACCAAACATTATCATTAAGCAATCCTGCTTCAGAGGTATTTGAAGCAGTTCTGAAGGAAGATGACATGAAATTTAAGTTTGATATTGATAGAATTCATCAAGTGGCATGGCAGAGAGAAGGGCAAAATGTGCCCCCAAGACACATTATATTGAAATTCACGAGGTTGCATGGTAAAGAATTACAGTATATAAGTAGTATAAAAATAAGAAAAGTAACCTTAAGAGGTGCAGTTATTTCCATCTATCAAGATCTCCCTTTTGAGTTATTAAAAGAGAGGAAAAAATTAGAATATTTAAGCAAAAAGATTTGGGAAACTGTGTAGTATTGAATCACAATGATTATGCCAGCTAAACTGAAAGTAGAAATTAAGGGCCAGACATTAATTTATAGGACCAAATAAGAAGCACAAGATCTCTGCATCAGACTTTCAAAGGTATTTTGGCTTAGCTATATTTTGATTGGATTACTATGTGTTACGAAATGTTAATATTTTGGCAAAGTACAGGGAGATGGATGGATGGAGTAGTGTTGCTCTTTTCAAGGAACTTAATGGGCCAGACCGAGTTCCTTTCACCTTAGGATGTACACAAATTAAACCATGATACTGTTTGTTTGGTATTAGATCTATGAATGGTCGATGGGTGCCACATTGGTGGGAGTGATGAAATGAACTTTTCAAGGAGCAGCAGCAGAGTGATTTTTGTTGGGGCACTGGAGAGGAGGGTGCCAGCAGGAGGTTAAGGACCCTGGTATCCTCATGATTTTCACACAGTTCAGCTTGATGTTTACCGAGTGAATTGACCATTCATCATGCAAATTAGGCCTTTTGAATAACAAATCGAACTGCAGTCCCCCTTGCCAAATTTGCTAAACTTCAAGGATTTTTTTTTGCAGAGTGAATTTTGGCAACTTTGCACATCTCTATTCAGTAGGTGGGATTTCACTGGATGTATCATAAATGCATCTTACCATTTTACTGTTCATATATTGATCTATTACTGTTTCATACATTGCAGAATTTAATAAGCATAGTAGTATACTCTTTCACTCATGGAATGCAAACGGACTAAATTTGGTTTCAAAATATAATAAAGTACTATTGAAGGCTAAGATAAAGGCTATTCAAATATTAATGTTACAAGAAACTCACTTGGTAGAAGATGATATAAATAAATGAAAGTATGGTTGGATTGATAATTCTTTTTTTTTATTCTAATGGTAAAAATAAAAGCCAAGAGGTTATGTTGATTGTTAACAAAGTTGCAAATTTAATTACTCATGAAACGTGTAGATAAAGATAATTGAACAATATTAGTCAAGGGTTCCTTAAATGGGAAAATATAATTTTAGGTTTGCATATGCCCTCTTTTCGGCAAAAGCAGATTTCTTGGTCTAACTAACATAGGCTTTATTCAGTTGGAGGGGATGCTATCATTTTAACAGAGAAGTTAAATTCCTTAATGGATTATGTAAAAGGTAAATCTTCTGCTCCATGAAAAGGATGGTAGAAGAAAATCATATTTAATAAATCCATTTTGTAAAAATAACTCCTTAGTAGATAATTGGAGGATTGAAAATCCAACAATATGCCAATACACATACTACTCTAAGAAGTTTGGAATGATGTCCAGATGGGATTATCTTTTGATTAAAAAAATAGTTGAAATACAGTATTATCTCTAATAGATCCAATGGCCCAGATATTGAAAAGGGTTGCACCATGCGCAATAGGGTTGTACCACTGCAAGTCCAAAAATGCACCATTCTGCGATATTCAGTGGGAGGCAGTTGCGCCCCCCAAATTACGCTGAGCAATAGCGCAATGATAATGAATGTATGCACAACAGAAGGGGGAGGAACCATGCATAAATGGCGCAGTGCGATATTCAACAACATGCGCCATGCGCAATAGGGGAGCAAGCGGATGTTGCGCCATAGTGGAAATGAGCCAAAATAAAAGGGAACAAGGGAGAGGTGCAAGAACACTACAGGGAAGCCACAAGTTGCTGAACTATAGCCAGCCACACAGGCAACACACACACACACACACACACACACACACACACACACACAGGGCAGGACAGTGAAAGGGCACCTGGAACCCACAGGCTCAGGGAAGGTGTGGGGAACCACAGCCACAGTGCAGAAGGGGGAAGTGCCACACAGCACTGAGGCCAGCACAGTCAGGTGTTCCCGGTGCAGGGGAAGAAGCTGCCAGGACAGCAGGGGAACACAGAAACAGCTGCCAGGGGGGGTGAACACAAGCCAGGGACATGGCCAGTGCCACCATCCAGATGGAGGCAAGTAATGAGGGGGGTGAAAAGGTGGGCAGCAGGGGGGCACGGCCGTGGAAGGGCCCGTCGGTGGTATTCCCCCAACAGGCACTATCAAGCCTGCACCAGCTTCGAGCTGTACAGTGACACTGAGATCATAGGCCGGTACCACCTGAATCAGGCAATTCTGAGGCAGCTCTGTGAGCTGTGCAGTGATGTGATGCAGGCATCCACATGACGGAGCCATGCTCTGTCAGTGGAGACAAAAGTGACAGCTTGCATGTGCTTGCTCACCATGGGTACCTTCTAGAGACCAACAGGGGACACCACAGGCATAACCCAGTTGGCCGCATCATGCCACCTCACCCAATTCCTCAGCGCACTGCTGCCATATGCTGCGGAGTACATCCATTTCCCCAGCACACCGGCAGAGCACACAGCAAACATACAGGAGTTCCACAGTGTAGCACATATGCCTGGCATGCTAGGGGCAATAGACTGCACCCATATGGCCATTCACACACCACCTGGCTCCGAAGGGGCTGCATACATGAATTGCAAGGGCTATGCTAGCATCAACTGCCAGGTGGTGTGATTCGAGAGTGGGGCATCCCCACTGGCCACTTAGTGGGTGAGTATGCAAACCACATGGACAAACATAGAGCTTGGGAGGGGCATGGTCAGAGGTGACATGGGTAGTGGCCTACATGGCCCGGGGCAGGGCGATGCTGATCACCAAACTAACCTCCACCCTCTACACACAGGTGACAGTGGATACCCACTCCGTCCCTGGCTGCTCACACCATACCGGCGGCCAGCGACCCATCGCAGCAACGCTACAATAAGGCACACGCCACCACACGTAATGTCATCGAGTGGGTGTTAGGGATGCTGAAGGAACATTTCTGTTGCCTGGACACCTCCGGCGGTACCCTACAGTACAGCCCCTCAAAGGCCTGTGGGCTATTCCTGGCCTGTTGCATCCTGCACAACATGGCCAACGAATGTGGGATAGCCATACAGGTCAAAGAGGAGGACACAGCAATGGGGACGATGAGGATGGCAGTGACAATGGTGATGGGCAGCCCCCCTTGGGCGACAGGACCCGAAACGGGACCCCCGACTTCTCCAGCTGGCACAGCTGCACCGGGACACCATCACGGAGGAGCACTTCAGCCATCCCAGGTAAGTAAGTCATGGGGCCATGTGCAACCACCAGTGGCAAAGGCACAACCCACAACCATGCATGTATACACACCAGGGGTGCAAGCCATCAAGGGAAGTGGCTGGGCATGGAACCACACACACACCACCAGGGATGGGTGAGGTCTAACATGGCACGCAGACAGACACACACAACTCACCAGACATGCACAAAGGGTAGGAGGCACACCGACCCAGATCACCACCCCTAGCCAAACACATGTCCACAGACCACCACGCCCACCGACTGTCATTGTGCATGTGTCAGACATTGGGCACCATTGAGCATTGGCATACAGTGCAATGCAGGCAGGTCGACTGCCCCACCCACCCTCGACATTTCCTTTATAGATACTCCCTTATGACATCACTTCCTGTTCTCCTAGCAGGTTATACCTGCCAACCACTAGAGGGACCCTTACTACCCACACTGCACCCACTATCTATCCCCATCCCCACTATTTCCTAGACCCCTCCAAACCTCCTGAGCCACTCCAAAAGCTCCAACTCACACCTTTCTGCAATCCACACCCCACCCACCCAGCCCCACAAACTAGCCTATTCTCTGACTCGGACTGCGCTATTGAACTGGACCCCAGTGACCACTAGGAGTCGCTATTTCACACCCACCTCAACTCAAACCCAACCTGTTCTAGGCCCTAGAACGTGGACTTACTGCTCTCACCCAGGCACCTCACCAGCTGTCCTTGCTGAGACTTGAACCTTGCACTCTACCCACCAGAGTCCGTGTCACTACCACTAATCCAAAGTGGTAACTACGTTCTTAGAAGTCCATTCAGAAACTTCTGCTTAATCTCAGCTATCACCAAAGTTGCCATGTTAGACCACCTCCTAAAATGCCTCCCCCTCATTTACCTTCTAATACCCTCGTGCCTCCAGCCAGCCATCCCCCCTGGATCACGGGTTCCAGCACTGGCAATTCCCCTAGACATGGCTCACATGAACCCCACAATTACCATGCCTACTGGCCAAAAACACCCATTCTCCATGCTCCATCACACCACCTTTCAAGGCCACCCCTGTCAGCTTATCGCCCTCGCCCTACCACCCTGCCAATCCCTACCCATTCCCTGCTCCCCCAAGGTCCCCCCTCAGCCCCCCATACACATAGGAAACACATACATCTCCACATCCTGCCCAGAACTGTGATCCTCCTACTACTCCTAACAGGCAACATACATCCTAACCCAGGCCCCTCCCGGACCTGCCCATCAGGTGGGCCCCCTGGTCTGAGTATTGCCTCCATGAATATATGCATCATCTTGAAAAAACTTGACACACTCCAGTGCTGGGTCATGCTGCACAAACCTGACATCATTGCACTGGTAGAAACCTGGCTATCAAAGTCCACTCCTGACTCCTTCGTTGCCCTCCCTGGCTACACCCTACACTGGGAGGATTGTGTAGGCAAACGCGGGGGTGGCTGTGTGATCTATATAAGGGATTCTCTCACTGGTCAAGCACTCCCTGCCCTGGCTCCTGGCAGGTGGGGCGAGGCCCTCACCCTTAAACTCCACTCCAGACCCCTCTAGGGCCCCCTGTATCTCACCTCTGCCTACATTCCACCTAAAACCAAAACTCAGCTACATCATCCTAATTGACTATCTTACCACCATCCCACATAGGGCTGATCAAGTCCTTGTGGTGACCTCAATATTAACTGGCTCAGCCCCACCTCCACCACCATCCGGGACTCCTTTTCTGCCATTGATATGACGCAGCTAGTCTCCAAACCCACAAGAGTAAACCCTAAGGGAGGTACCAGCTCCCTCCTTGATGTCATCATCACCAACCGCCCCAAAAAAATCCTGGACATCCAAATCCTCTCTGACTCACTCAGCAACCATTCCCCAACCATATTCCATTGGGTGACCACCCTGCCAAAACCCACTGCCCAGCACACACCTCGCTGGCGTCTCAAACCTGGCGGGCTGAAGAACCTCAGGCAATTTCTGGCCCAAACAAACTGGTCGCCCATTCACCATGCTCCAGATATAGACACTGCCCTCACCTTCTTCTCCCATACATTTAATACAGACTGCTACCTCTTCGCACCCCTCACAGCTACCAAAACCAAAAAACATAAAGTGCCCTGGATTACCCCTGCCCTATTACAGTTACTTAGACATAGGGATAACCTGTGGCACCTCACAACAGAAACAGGCCGGATGGCTGATAGACAGGCCTACAATGCCACTCGGAATAAGTGCACCTGGGCAGTCCGAAAAGTCAAGGCCGACTACTATCAAGCCACCCTCATCTCCTCTTGGGGGTGCACCCGAACCCTTTGGGACAATATCAGACAACTGAATGGGAGCACACGCTCCCCTCCCCCATCCCATCTCAATATTGGCGGCACCAACATTACTGACACGATAGGCATCGCAAATCACCTCAACTCCTCCTTCACGGACCTCAGCCCCATCCTCCCCAGTAACTTTTTCGACCCACCACCCTCCCTACCGACCCCAGATCACTGGCACCCTAGCTTCTACCTATGTAGAGTAACTACCCTGAAAGCTAGACCCCACCTGATCCGTGCTAAAGAGCAATAGTCCTGCAACTCCACCGTGGACCCACCATTCTCCGGCGATACTGGACCAGGTCCTGTCCCACTTACCAGCCTTCTCAATAAATCCCTCTGCCTGGGGCAGTTCCCCACAGCATGGAAAATGGCCATTGTCACTCCCATCCACAAAGGGGGTGATAGGTCCTCAGCTGGGAACTACCGGCCTATATCTATACTCCCTCCCCTCTCCAAAGCCCTTGAAAAACTAGTCGCTATACAGATTACTGAGTACCTGACTAAATATAACATCCTTTGCCCTGAACAGCACGGTTTCCAGGCAGGACACAGCACAGGCACAGCACTAGTGGAGTTCTCAACATTCCTACACACATCCCTGGACTCTGGCTCCCTAGCTGAGGGCAGTGTTCATCGACCTTTCCAAGGCATTCGACACTGTTTCCCACCCCCTCCTACTGGGTGCACTCCACCAGGCTGGCTTCGCTACTGGGCCACTCGCATGGTGCACCAGCTATCTATCGGCCCGTCCCTAATGTCTCCAAAATTAATGGAACACTATCAAAATCATGTCCCATCCAATCAGGGTTCCTCAGGGCTCCATCCTGGGACCCCTACTCTTCTCACTCTACCTTAACACCCTGCCAAGTGAATGCACCAGAAATATGCTGCTGTATGCAGATGGCGCTGTCATCTTTGCCTCTCACATAACCCTACCTCCCTTCAGGGACTCCTGCAGCTCCTCGTATACTGAGGCAGAAACCTGGTTCCAAAGCATAGACTGATCATAAATCTCAAAAAACGAAAACAATGCTCTTGCCCACCCCAAAACAAAGCCATCAATTTTCACTCCACATCCTCCCTGGTTCCAAAAAACCGCTAGAGCAAGTACACTCGTTCAGGTACCTTGGGGTCACCTTTGACTCAGCCCTCAACTACCATACCCACATTGACACCCTTGCCTCAGCAGCCAATATGCGGCTAGGTATCTTATACCACTACAAAAGCGCTCTCCCCTTCCCCCCGCTGCCCTCCGGCTTGCGGTAACATCCTCGATATTATCCCTGGTAGACTATGGACTCCCTGCTCACGGGCTGCCGACACAACTGCGCTCAACAAAGTCCACCTGTTACTTAACAAGGCCTGCAGACTAATCACTGGGGCCCCTAGACTTACACATTCATGCCAGTTCTATGGGCTGGCAACAATGCTGAACCTAGATGAATGGCTGCGTTATCAAACATGCCTAATAGCAAAAAAAACTCTCCTAAGACTGTCCCCCCCAGGGCTGACGGCCTCCCTCCCCATAGCCAAACCCCTGGTCTGTACACAGACTTCCTGCAGGACTACCTTCCAGACACCTAGAGCCAGGACCTCCCATGGTCAAAGGTCCTTCCCCCATAGAGCCCCTTCCTGGCTCAACTCACTCCCCCTCCACATCATAGATGCCCCTATGATCTTCAAATTCAAAACCGCACTCAGAAGTGAACTGTTCACCGTACGAAATTGCACCTGTATAATCTGAGGCGCTACCCACTGTGCCCTGACAATGCCTACTGGGCAGCATCCAAACCACACCACGTATCTCCTCTGGCAAAATTACCACTGTTCTGCCGACTGCTCAACCTGCAGTATTGCAATATGTTACTGTAACTTGGCTTAAATTGCTCTGTTGATTTCGCCCTGGCAGTGTTACTATGTGCTGCTGTAACCTGGTTAATTTGCCACTGCTCCTGACTGCTCTTACCATTATGTACTGCTGTAACCTGTTAAATTACCACTGCTCTACTGACTGCTCCATTTCCAGTCTCTATGTTGCCACAATAACAATCTGGCCTCTCTGTAATATCGGTCAAACACCTATTTACTGATGTACCCATATCCTGTAACCTTAAGTGAGTTTTTGTATGTACTGCTGTATCTATCATGTTCCTCACAAACGTGTATGTTAATTCCATGTAACCTATATTCTGTAACATGAATGTCTGCACTGTATTGTCCTCTTTGTGATGAGGTACCTTTGAAAATGAGCCCTTGGCTCAAAGGTTGTAAATTGATGTACAAATAAATAAATAAATAAATAAATGACCTATCATGCAGTGACGGGCTACCACCCATCTGGAATCCACCACCCGGAACAACCTCAATGGCGCAATGCTGCATGCTGCCAGCAACCCTCTCCTCCTGTGGGGTCAGGCGTAGCACCTCCGGGCGTCCCTCACCTGTCGCAGACTGTGCTGCCCTGATGGCATCCACCTTCTCCTTAATCCTCCTCCTGTCTGTGCCCATCTTCTTCTTGCACTCCTACACGAAGCACTGGTGGCTGCCATGCAGGTTCACAGCACACACCACCTCCTTCCATGCAGCAGCATGGGCCTGTGGTGTTTCCTGGCGTCCACTGAGAAGCGGCTCCTGGTCTAGGTAGGCCTCGAACAGGACATACGTCTCAGCCTTCGTGAAATTTGGCCTCCTCCTCCTCCCGCAACTCTGTTCCTCTTCCTCCACAACTCGCTCGGTCATGATTCAGCCTGTGAGAATGACATGTAATACCTGTGACTGTGCAGTCCCATGCATGTCCCAAAATCCAGAGTCCACACTCCCAAACAGCATGCAACTCACCAATAGACTGCAGTAACTGACTATGGCTAGTGCAGCCCAATGCCGCACTTTTATAGCGCAACACATGCAAATGAGGTGAGGCGCATCTTTAAGTGAATGCAAATGCAGTGACTGCGCCATTGAATGGCTGATTAGCTGGTCTGCATATGACAGCTGAATATCGTGCTTTTGCACTTTGCGCAATTGAGTTGAACGTGCTGAGCCAAGGGCGCAGTTCTGTGACATGCGCAGTACACACCTAACTGCTCATGCCCGGGTTGATGACGCAGGTGCCTGCAGTGCTGCTGACATGCTGTGCATGGGAGGCAATGCAGGGCACGGCCACCATTGTGCCAGTGGCACTACAGCGCTGTTCACCTATATGGAGCTGCGGCACTGGGGCATCGTAGGCACACTGGGGCAACAGCGCGGTAGGCAGCTACAGGCTGTCGCACACAGGCACCCAATCACACTAGGTGCACTGGATTCCAATTGCGCTGTGGCTGTCCATGCACCAGAGACCCTTGACCCTGTGCCCAACCTTTGCCCCCTAGGCACCATGCATCAGGCTTGGGTGCACCACTATCGCGCTGTTCAGTGACAGCGTGATAGGGAATGGCAGCGCTGTACCGCACAGCATCTGCACGTGGCAGAACTGTGCTGCAGAGCGCCATTTTGACTTAACGAGCGATAGAGATGGCACGGAGTAGAGCAGCACAGTGGAGCCAGGTGGAGATGGCAAATTTGGTTGCCATTGTGGAGCCACTTTTTGGCCCACTATTTGGTGAGGCACCCTTAGACAGATCCAGGAGTCAGGTGTGGCAGGAGGTGGCCAATGCCCTGGAGGAGGCCACTGGTATGGGGCCGACGGTGGAGCAGTGCCGCTACAGATATGGGGATCTGAGGTGCAGGGATCTGGACCTGCTTGCCCACCTGCGGGCACATGCCAGGAGGGGCATGGTGCCACGGCCAGGTAGGTGCAACATCCATACACTTTTATCTTCCATATGGTTATCACGGTCGCATGTGTTCAGCACATGTGGGGGCCGTTCTGTGTTGGCCGTGGTGGTGTTATCAAGGTGTGGGGTGGGTGGGTCTGGCTGTGTGGGATTGCACACACATGGGGGCGGGGGGACTTTGCTACAGGATTGTACTAATGTTCCTCTCTCCATGTTTGCACCTTAGGCCCAGACGAGCGCCGGCTGGCGAGGAAGAGGAGGCGCCAGCAGGAGGACCATCACTCCGGGATGGGCGAAGGTCCGCAGAGGAGCAGGGACCAGCTCTATGATGGTGAGTGCCTTACATCCATGATTGCTATTGCATGCTGTGTAACAGGGCAGGCAGCGGGTCATGGCCACCATCCATTGACACCACTGCCATGCACGCAACTTGTTACAGTCAGCACTGTCCAGTGGCACTGCATGTCTGGGAGTGCGTCAATGGTGGTCCATGTGTGCACCGGGTACATGGCTGTGCCACTGCCTTCGCACCACATAGCCATGTCACTGAACAGCCACGGTGGTGCTGTGCAGGACTTGGCCAGTGAGTTTGTGCAGTGGTCCACATGGCTGTGTGCACCTGGTTGGGCAGGTGTTGTGGACACGATCACTGTGGATGGTCACACACCATCACAGAGGCATGTCCCATGGCTGTATGCCATGCACAGTGCGTGGGCTGCATGGGGCTGTGCATTCACACCTATTGACTCTGCTCTCTTGTCCTAGGTGGATGGCAGTTGCAGGCCATCTGACAGATGCTGCAGGAGATACTGCAGGTGGCCAGGGCCTCCCTGGAGATATTGGAGCTGATAGACCGTGTAAGAGTCCGATGGAGGCATGGCGGGAAGAGCAGCCAGAGTGGGGAGCGGGGTTCCCGCTGAGCATACTGATGCCCCTGATTTTCCCTACCACCCTAGACCCACCCTCACACCCCTCCTTCCCTCCACCATTTGTTCACCCCTGCCCCTTACCCACCCCCACCTTGTTTGTGGCCCTCCCCCAACCTTTTGTAAATATATGTAAATAGTTTTGTGTGATTTTTACAATACATTTGCTTTGATATACCTAATGTGGTGGTCTCTGTTTTGCAGCGGGCTTAGGTGCTCAGTTGCAGTGGTGTGCATGGCATCAAGAAGGTGGTGCAGTCATGTCTTGTGTGTGTGTGTCCATGGGAAGTAACTATGGTGTGGAGTAGCTATCAGTCACTGTCTGTGGTGTGTGTGTTGTTCCCTGTGCACTGTATGACTGTGTGCAGTGGTCCATGGTGCATGCTCTGTGTCCATGGTACACCTGTCAGCCCATCCATGGCCTGTGCAGCTGACACCCTTGCATGTCTGTGACCTGCATGGTCTGCTGGCATGTCAGTGGTGGCTGTCCATGCAGGACAGCCACTTTACCAGGCACAATGCCGGGTTGCCTTCTGTCACTGGTGTGGTGCTTGTCTGCCTCGGGTGACACTGTGGCCTCCGCTGTTGTTGTCCCACCTCCATGCTGTGGCTTGTGTGTGTTGCAGGGGATGTGCACCACTGTCTGTCACTTGTGCTCCGGGCAAATGCTGGTGGCGTACAGATCCACAGTGCCTGCGCAGGGTGGCTGGCACTCCTGTGCCATGGAGGAGTGCTGGCCGTGTGTACACGGTTTCCATGGCCACACGCTGGGAGTTTGGTTGCCCCACTACTGTGTCCCTGTGTTGGTGTGCCCTTGGGTATGGGTGGGTGTTTGTCCATGAACTGTGTTGCATCCTGTGTGGTGCATGCTTCCATGCACCACTGTGGGTGCCTGCACTGGCTGTTGTGGCCAGTGCTGGGTTGGGGTGTGTCCTTGGGAGGGTGTGCAGGGTGCTGTACCACTGGTGGTGGGGTCCAGGGCATGCCCTGTCATGTGTGGGGTACCTCATGTGCCGACACATGGTCGGTCTCTCAGCTGTACCTCGGGAGGGATATGCATGGTGGCACTGTGTAGCAGTTGTTGCATCGCTGTGTGCTGCCACCTGCTGATGGGTGCTCGTGGTGGGGCTGCCTTGCATGGTTCTGTGGTGCACAGGGTTGCATTGTCACAGTGGGGGTGGTGGCATGCATGGGGTATCCTGCACTGGTGGATGCTGCTCCTGGGCAGGGTGTCTGGGGGTCACAGTGCAGGGTGTGCTCTGCATTGGTGGGATGGTGTGGCATGGGGTGGTCGGCCCTCCTTGTGTGCCGGTCACAGCTTGCCAGGGGGTGTGATGGGGCACCATGGCCCAGCTGTGGGTTGGTTGCTGGTCTCCATGGTCCAGTGGTTATTCCAGCCCTTCCCCAGTTGTGCAGTGCATGGGGTATGGGTGGATGATGTCTGTTCTGCTGTGTGTTCCTCTGCCCATCTGTGGCATGGGTGGTGGGCCACTGCATCCCTGGCTGTGCTGTTGCATTGCTGCCCTGCTGCTGTGGGTTGTCCCTGGCTGCACTATGGTGCATTTGACTGCTCAGCTGAACATCCCTTGTTGCGCTATGGCGCATCAGATATGCTCAGCTTCACCTCCCTAGTTGCGCTATGGTGCAGGTGGTGCGATATTCAGTCGTTGGCTGTAGGCACATCTTGGCCTGTGCAGTTTTTGAATATCGTGCCTCTTGTGCATGGGCGCAATGGACTTGTGCTTGCTCCTGCTGTTGCACACTGTTTGGGTGCAGTTTGAATATCTGGGCCAATATGTTTTTTTGACCATGCTATGGTAATTTTTTCTTGAATTCCTAATTTGAGCATAAAAGAAAATATACTTGGGAATGTAATAATGCTTTTTTTTATTAAAGTTAGCATTTATTAAAAAGCTAACTTCCCAAGTTGATATGGTCTGGGGATTAAATAAAATAAATAATACCCCTGTTTTTCAGTTGTGAGATGCATTTAAAACAACTGTTAGAGATTACATGATTTGTTTTGAAATTAAGTTGAAACAAGAATGAAGAAGGGAAATGGAAGCATCAGAAAACAATTAAAAGACATTGAGAACAAGTTTGCCAGAAAGATATTTCTCAAAGGAGTAGAAGTTATGAATTATTGCTAGCTCATGAATCACTGCTCATTAAAGTAAAACACAAATTTTATTATTATATAGATAAATCAGTTAAATTGTGGTCTTTTGTTTAAAAAAAAGCAGAAGCCAGTGTAATAATATACTAGAAATAATGGACAATAATGGCAATATCTACTCTGATGAAGAATATAATGCACGGGAAATTTACAATTTTTATAACACTTTGTATAATCAACAACATAAGGCAGATACTAAATCAATAATTGCTTTTTTGAATTCTGTCACCTTTGGGGAAAAAAACATTGAAACCACATATTTTTTAAATGGAGAGCAACTGCAGTCAGTAGATGAGCAAAGAGATTTGGGTGTTACAATAACAAGGGATCTCAAATTTGATGGACACTGTAGTGAGGTATTAAACAAGGGGAAGGGAATGATGAGCTGCATAGCGAGAAATGTAAAGAGCAGGAATAGGGAGGTTGTTATGCCATTATAATTACTGGTGACCCCTTTATCAACTTGTTTTCAGGGTCTCCAAAACGCCGTAATAACTCGAAATCGAGTTATTACGGCGTTCTTTAAAACGGCCTCTCAGTAGCACTGTCACTTATCTGTAGCGCAATGCCATTGGCCCTTACTCCTCTGTGGGCGGGTCAACATACGAAAACATGGCGGCAAAATTTCCCTCACGATCAACAGCTACTTACTCTTCACGCCGCTTTTGACATGTCCCTCAGATCCCCTATTTCTTCTACCTGCTGTCTGCTGCAAACATAGTCTGGTGTGCCATGCTCTGCCATGTAGCGCGAGTGGGTCCCGCGCATGCCCTCTTCCATTCCGCTCGGCCTCTACCGACTCCGCTTGTGCGCTTAGAGCTGTAAGCCTAATATCGCTCCGTGAACGACACTGAAGAATAAACTGCAGTGAGCGAGGGTACGGATGAATATTAGCTCATTTATTGATGACAAAGTACCTGTGTGATTTACTCACTGTGGGGTTTAAGACCTTTTGCTACTGGATGGGGGTTAGGGACTGCTGCAATTCTCCTGGGTTGAGAGTAAGTAAGATTTACAGTACAAACCCTGCACCAGTAACTATAAAAAATTAAAGATAAGTAAATGTGTGCTCATTGATTTTTTTTACACACCCTCGATGTGTGATGACCTCAAACCTCTCGAGCTTCGCTCTCGAGGTTTATAGGTCATCACACATCTCGGGTGTGCAACAAAAATCCATAACACATAGTTGCTTATCTATTATTCTCTATGTATTGTGCCTTGGTGAGGTCACATGTTGAGTATTGTGTCTGGGCACCTCACAGTACACAGGCTGCTGATAGATTGGATAGACTGCAAAGGAGGGCAATGAGAATGGTGAGGGGAAATTAAAGTTTGGTGTACCTGGAGAGATTAGAGGTGTTAAACATGTATTCATTAACATACAGAAGACTCCAAGGTGGTCTGTGCTTGGTATGTAAGGCAAGGCAGAATAAGGATCTGTGGGAATGCCTGGCACTTGAAGGTAAAGAGACTGAAACATTAACTAGGGGTCACCACCTGAGACTTAAGGGAGAGCAATTCAAGGGGAATAATAGAAGACAGTAGTTTAACCAAAGGATGGTTGAGGAATGGAATAGGCTCCCAACAGATGTCATACAGAGTGATAGCATGGGTTTATTTAAAAACAGATTGGACATATATATGACAAACAAAGGATGTACAATATATAGGGGAGGTTAGGGAAAGGTCAGGTTCTATTGGCCTCCCTAGGCTGTGGGGGTTTGTACAAGGACATACGCTTTTCTAGGCAGCAGAAGAGGTTCAACATACAATAGCCTTATTAAATAATTCAGAGGAGAAATTCTATGTTAATGGCAATTGATGCTGCTAAAGAATTTGATTTAGTTGATTGGAACTGTGTGCTTCTATGTTTAGAAAGATGAGGTCTCCTATGGTCACTGCTTAATATTATTAAGTTGTTATATTCAAAGCCTTCAGCTAGAATTAGAATTAATCAAACAAAAACTGAAAGGTTATTCTTGGGAAATGGAGAAAATACCTGTAGTTTGTGCCCTTGCACTCCTTACGGCTTTCCCTGCTTTCCTCTGTTTCCCCTCATACACCTCCCTGTTCTCCTCCCTCTGCATGTTGTTATACCTTCTGAATGCTACCCTTTTTGCCTTTACCTTTATAGACACCACTTTTGAGAACCATAGTGGTTTCTTTTTCCTCTTGTTTTTGCTCCCTTGTTTGACACACAGGTTTGTTGCCTTTACCGTGCTCCCTTTCGTCTTTACCCACTGTTGCCTTTATGTGGTTTGATTCCCTAGTCATCCTTATATTGAACTACACCATATGGTGATCAGTGGTTCCTAAGTGGCCTCCCACCTCGATATGTGAAACACTGTCCCTGTCAGTGAGTACCAGGCCAAGTATTGTTCCATCGCAAGTGGGATCAATGACTAGTTGCCTGAGGATTGCCCTCTGCAGAGAGTCCAGGGTGTCTGCATCTAGCTAAAACCACTGCTGGAAGGCTACAATCTACATCTGTCAGGTTGAAGTCCTCCACCACCAGAACCTCCCCCTATTCTGACAATAGGTTTCACTAGTACCTAATATAATTTCTCCCACTCTGCTGGAGGTCTATAGATCACTCCAGTGTGAATAGTGGCTCCTTTCCCCATCTCCAGGGTAACCCACAGTATCTATACCTTCCCCTGTATTCCCTGCATCTCCATCACTTTAATGCATTCCCTCACATAAAGCAGCACACCCCCTCCTTTCCTTCCTAACTTGTCCTTCCAGAACACAGTATAGCCTGGTATGGCTATGGTCCAGTCATGGTGTTCAGTGTACCATGTCTCGGTAATGGCCACAATATCCAAACTGGCCTCTGCCACGATAGCCTCTAGGTCTGTAATCTTGTTTCCTAGACTGCTAGCATTTGCACACATGGCCTTCCACATTTTGTTTCCACTCTGTTTGTTGCCCTTCTTTTCTCCTTTTTGCCCACCCTCTTCCCCCCTCTCTTTTTAATGTTCCTGTTCCTTTCTTCCTTTATCTTTACTACCTTGCTTCCTTTAATAATGTCACTCTGGGATTCCTTTTCAATGGGTTCTCCTTACTCTCTATTCAGCCTGCTGGGGGCAGTTTCACCCACAGATTCTTTCTCACCACTTGGCAAGTGTATATGTACACTGAAATAACATTTAAACCACCCACTGAGGACTGCAGTTCCCCTCCTGGATGGATGATGAAGGCCATCACCTCTTTATAGGCCCTTATCCTCCCAGATGGGTCCCCAGTCCCCAATGTTGCCAAACCTTTCCTCACTGCACCATGTCTTCAGCCATGAGTTGAAGCTCCTGGTCTGAAGATCCCTCTCTTGTCGACTGTCATAGACAGGCAGCACTTCAGCAGAATCCACTAAGTAAGGTATCTGCCTAAGACCCCTCCCCAGCTCCTTAAATTTCCCCTGCACTACCCCAGTCTCATCCCTAGCCAGATCACTAGTCCCCAGGTAGACAATGACATCAAACTCTCAGTCTTGTCCTGCTGCACTCGTGATCCTCAGGATCTGCTTCCCATCCCTCTAGGCTGTGGTGCTAGGTAGGCACCTAACTTGTCTCTCCCCCTCTTTTCTATTCCTAAATGTATCCCTCACAATGGAGTCCCCACTAGAAGTTGCTTCCTTCTCCTCAGGGATCCTCTACCTTACTCCTTGGGGTCTCTACTATGGAGGGCCCCCACATCTTCCCTAGTCACTATTGCAGGTGCCTCCTCACAGCAGTCCCAACCAGATCAGCATATGAATTACGAAGGAGTACCAGTTGAGGAATGTGCTGCTGTCCCACCACTCCCACCATTCCAGAGACCACCATAACCCAGCAGTTCCTTCTCCCTGTCATCCTCTGAGGTAACAATGACAGACTTTGTGATCCCTGGGTGGGTGGGTGAAGAAGTCCCCCGAATCCTAGGCAACTCAGCCTAGAGTTTATTGACCTCCTCCTCCCTCAACCCATAGAGATGTGTGCAGATGGGGCAGCATCACATTCTCCATAAGGTCTCTCTGAAAACTGCCACCCACACAGCCACGCAATTCACCACTTCTAGCATTCTCAACTTCAATTCTCCCTGTGTTACCTGGAAATACTTTTGTACCCTTACCTCTGACAGGGTGATTCTAGTTTTCCCAATTTTTGTTTGTGTTCCCCCTTTGCCTTGTTTAAATCTTTTTATACTCCTATACTAGATTAGTGTTGCTCCTATTCTCAATGTTGGCCTACCTTTGATCTTCTGCCCTACCCAGCAATGACTGTTATACAGCAGTGAATAGGTATCTTGCTGTAGCCCCTGCTTCTCCATTTCCTTCTGCTGACACCTGCCAATACTTACTATGCCAGTCACCTGTTCCACTCCTTTGCTGCTCCACTCACTCACTCACTGGACATGAATGACCAGCAGTGATACACCTCTCAAGATCTATCATACCAACATATTCATTTTGCACAAGCAGAAGGGTGAATATAAAAATTAAATTTGATCAAGTGAACAATAAAAGGGAGGTAATGCTGAATTATGTTAGCCCAAACCCTAGTGAAAACTTGTGAATCAACATTTGAAAGTAAATTTGGTGATATGAAGTACACATTCTTGGACCTTTACTTGATTTGGGAAAGCTTAGGCAATTCCCTCCAACTTGGACGCAGCAAGAATTGCAATTTTTCTCAAATTAGTAAACAAAGTAAGTACAGAGCAAAATTAAAACACCAGAAAAACTTTAAAACCTCTCCAGATTGGGGGCCTGTGCAGATTTTAATTATTTAATTGCATTATTCTTAAGAAAAATAAAAACATAGAATTTGTTGGCAAAAAAGGACCACTTGCCCCAACCAGTCTGCCCAGATTGTCCCTGTCTAGTCTCTCTACGCAGACCCTTACTGGTCTGTGATGACCCTCCCTTCCCCCTGCCTATTTATTAATATTCCCCTATGTCTAGCCCATGCGTGCCTGTGCCCCCCTACTGTTTTTACCTCTGCCACTCCCACTGGCAGTCTGTTCCAGGCATGTACAACTCCTTCAGTAAAGTAGTATTTCCTCACATCCCTCTTAACCCCCTAGCTTCATTGCGTGCCCTCTGGTCTTGGTGCACTTTCTCATTTGAAAGAGAGTCCCCTCCTGCCCCCTGTTTACTCCTATGAGTTACTTGTAGGTCTCTATTATGTCCCTTATGCTCTTTTCTCTTCCACGGTGTACATGTTGATATCTTTCAGTCTGTCTGTGTAGGCCTTTTGGTGCAACCCCTGCACTATTTTAGTTGCCCTGCTCTGGACGTCCCTACTCCCTATCTATGCCCTTTCTGTTGTGCAGTCTCTGGAACTGAAGACAATACTCCCGATGGGATCTCACCAGCTAGTGATATAGTGGCAGCATCCTCTCCCTCCTCCTGCTGGTGATATCTCTCCCTATAAATTACAGTATTCCACTGGCCTTACCCACTGCTTTGTCACACTGCCCTGCCACTTTGAGGTCATCAGATAAGATAACCCCAAGGTTTCTTTCCTGCTTAGTGACTGTCACTACCTCCCCATCCTATACACAGCTTCTGGATTACTATGACCTAACTGCATGTACATTTTGGCACTGAACCCCAACTGCCATGCTCTCGACTACTCCTTGGGTTTCCCAAGATCCCTATGCATTTTCTCAATCTGCCTCTGAGTGCCCACTCTATTACAGATTTTGGTACATCTGCAAAAAGGCATACCTTCTCTTCCAGTTCTTCTGCAATGTTGCTTATGAAGACATTTAAAAGGACCAGTCCCAGTACTGAGTCCTGTGGAACCCCATTGGTCACTCTCCCATCATTGGAGTAAGTGCCCTTAACCACCACCCTCTGTCTCCTTTCCATTAACCACTTTCTAACCCAACCCACCACTTTGGATCTGACCCCTAGGCTGGAATGACCCCTTGGCTGCTCATTGTCTTTATCAGTCTCCTGTGTGGCACAGTGTTGAAGGTTTTGTTAAAGTCCAGATAGGCCATGTCCATTGCCCTTCCCTGATCTATTTCCCTGGTCAACCAGTCGAAGAAATCAATCAGATTTGTGGGCATGAAATCCCCCCTCTTCCTGTGAATCTATGTTGTCTGTGATCTTGCAGTTCACTGGACTCAAGATACTCTACCAACTTTTCCTTTAACAACATTCTATAAATTTCCCCATCACTGAGGTGAGACTGACATCTATAGCTACTAGTCTCATCCATGGTGCTCCACTTAAGTACAGGGACCATGTCTGCTCTCCTCCAGTCCTCCAAAGTTATGCCTGTTTCCAGAAAGCTGTTGAAAAGGGCCATCAATGAGGCAGCTAGCATCTCCCTGAGTTCCTTTAGTACCCTCGGGTATATCCCGTCCGGTCCCATAGCCTTGTCCACTTTAAGAACTGCATGTCCCTTCAGTACTCTTTCTTTTGAAAATGGATTTGTGTCCACTTCCTCCCCTTTGTTTCTGCTGCTCCCTGGTGGTCCACTCTTGTCTACTGTGAAGACTGAGCAGAAATACCTGTTTAGGATGTTAAAGATTCAAGATCAAGTTCACATTTATTTTATCAGGAAGAGATGCCACTGAGCAAGCTCATTTTCAAGGAGGTCCTGGATAGGATAGCGTACAGTTTAAGTAGATACAGTTGAATAAGTACAATAGAATACAATTGCAGTGCAATAGTTGATGAACAATATATACAACATTCTTACCAGTTTATAAAATATACAAAAATAGGGAGAATATTAATTGTAGTACAGTACTGGATATACAAAGTAGATAAAAAGAAATTCAGTATGGAACAAATGAGTATACAAGAGAGTCAGGTAAACCTGTACAAAGCAATAACTATTACAGTCAAAGTTACAGGTCATGGAAACATAGAAACATAGAAACATAGACTTTGACGTCAGATAAGGACCACTTGGCCCACCTAGTCTGCCCATTTTCCTACCTATTGGATAAGCTGCAGATCCTAGTTAACCAGCAGCCTACTTCTTCCTACCCACCTCTAGAATTGCCTTATATATGTCCCATGCATTCATGAATTCCCCCACTGTTTTTGACTTCACGACCCCCTCTGGAAGGCTGTTCCATGAGTTCATCACCCTCTCCATGAAAAAATACTTCCTCACGTTGCCCCTGAGCCATCCCCCCTCTATCTTCAAATTGTGTCCCCTTGTTCTTGCACATCTCTTTTTCTGAAAGAAGCTACATTCTTGGACTTTGTTGATTCCCTTGAGGTACGTGAAAGTTTCTATCATGCCCCCCCCTCCTTTCCCCAAGGGTATAAATATTAAGCTCCTTCAGTCTCTCTTTGTACGGCTTCTGGTGCAGACCTTGCATCATTAATAGTTGCCCTCCTCTGGACTGCCTCCATCCTGTCTATGTCCTTGTGGCGATGGAGTCTCCAGAACTGCACGCATTACTCCAGATGGAGTCTCACCAACTGTCTGTACAGAGGGGTAACAACTTTCTGTTTTCTACTGGTGATGCCTCTCCCAGTGCTTCCCAGTATCTCCCCAGCCCTCCTTACTGCCTTCTCACATTACTTGCCTACCTTTAGGTCATCTGATATGACTACCCCAGGTCCCTTTCCATTTTTGTTGTTGCTACTACCCCCATTGTGTACTCTGCCCTGGGTTTTTGTTTCCCAGGTGCATTACTTTGCACTTCTTTGCATTGCATCTAAGCGGCCATATTCTTGGCCATTCCTCCAACCTTGTCAAGTCCCTACTCATCCTTTCCACCCCCCCTTGTGTATCAACCCTGTTGCAGATCTTTGTGTCATCTACAAAGAGGCATACTTTTCCTTCCAGTCTCTCTGCAATGTCAACTACAAAGACATTAAAGAGGACCGTACCAGTACAGAACCCTGTGATACCCCACTAGTAACACCCCTTTCTTCATTGTAGGCTCTACTTACTATTATCCTCTGCGTACTGTTGTCCAGCCAATTGTTTGCCCAGGTTACCACCTGAGACCCACTCCCAGGCTGTCTAGCTTGTTTACTAATCTTTTGTGTGGGACTGTGTCAAATGCCTTGCTAATGTCTAGGTAGGCCACATCCACAGCCCCTCCCTGGTCTACTACTTTGGTCACCCATTTTAAAGAAATCTATTAGATTCATCTGACATGACCTTCCCGCTGTGGATCCATGCTGCCTTGGGTCCCTTGCCCCGCTGGCCTCTAGGTACTCAATAATTCTTTCTTTCAGAAGTGATTCCATCATCTTCCCTACCACTGAGGTCAAACCAACAGGCCTATAATATCCTGCCTCTGTCTTGCTCCCACTTTTGTGAAGGGGAATCACATCCACCCTCCTCCAGTCCTCAGGTACCACACTATACTCCCATGATTTGTTAAAAGGGTAGTCAGTGGTGTCACTAGTTCTCCCCTTAGTTCTTTTAGAATTCTGGGGTGAATCCCATCAGGCCCCGTTGCTTTGTCCACCTTCAGTTTTAGGAGTTCTTTCAGTACCCTTTCTTCTGTGAATGGACTGGTATCAACCCCCCTATCCAGAGTACTTCTGTTCTTTGGTTTAGATGCCTCCCCCTCATCCATTTTTGTGAATAATGAGCAGAACTATTCATTCAGCTTCCTGCTTTTCACTGTCACCCTCTGCCCACCCCTCCCCTTCATTAAGTCTCACTATCCCTCCTTGGTCTTCCTTCACTCCCTAATGTACCTATAAAAGGTTTTATCCCCCTTCTTGACTGAGTTGGCTATCTTTTTCTTGATTTGGGCCTTTCGTATTCAGACTGCCTTCCCCGCTTCCTTCTGCTTTAACTAGTACAATTTGTTGTCCTGCTTCTTCTGTGCTTCCTTATACTTTCTGAATGCTATCTTTTTCTCCCTAACCTTCCCTGCCACCTCTTTTGAGGACCATAGTGGGTTTTTTTCCCTTCGTTTAGTTTTGTTTATTTGCTTCATAAAAAGGCTTGTTGCCTCTGTGATGGCAGTTTTGATTTTTCCCCATTGTTCCTCCACCCTTCATTCTTGTCCATTTGCTAGTGCTTTTCTGAGGTATTCTCCCATTTTGCCAAAGTCAGCTCTCCTAAAGTCCAATACCCTTGCTTTTGCATATCATAACAGAAAGGGGTATATAATGATGCTTATGCCTCGCAAGTATATCAGTGTATAAATTATTCCTACTCTCTCAGGTCAACATATACATCAGTGTTTATGTCTTAATGTAGTTACAGGAACATAACTCTTTACACTCAGTTTTAAAGTGATTTGAAGACACCTAAGCTTACTAGGATGGCAAGTTTGAGTGTAATTGGAAGGTTATTTCAAGTCCTATTAATAAATGCTACTGAAAACTGATGTTCCACAGAGGTTGGTGAACCTTGGTGTTTCTAATAACATATAAGCACTCCTTCTTAATGAGTAGCTACTGTGTGAGTAAGAAAAGAATTCTGAGATATAATGTGACAGTTTGTTAAATAATAATTTATAGGCCCATATACGGTATAAAGAGTTTAAAGTCTGCTTGTGCACAGTGATGTCCATCCTGTTGCATAATATATGGAACAATGGTGAGTTCTGGGCAGAGAGGTTGTGATAAATTGAAGGGCCCTATGGTGCAATACAGCTAGTTTGCTTAGGAATGTAATAGGGCAGTAACTATAAATCAAGAGAGTGTAATCCAGAAGTGGAAGGAATGTGGCTTGCTCCAGTCCCTTTCTAACAACAAGTGGGAAACAACTCTTGTTTCTACAGAAAAAAAAACAACTGGTTCTTAATTATTTACAGATATTATCTACATGATTACTAAAGGACAAACGTTGATCAAGCCATATGCCAAGGCATTTGTAGCTGGCAACTATTTCAAGTGAATCACCCAATAGTGTGGAAATGGTGAGGTAAAATTTTGAGGAGGTTGCCATATTTGAAGACTAGAAGAACAATACTTTTGTCTTCTTTGCATTTAAAAACAATCTGAACTGGCCTGTTGGTGCTGGGGGCTGAGGCACTGGATGCTCTACCTCACGCCACTTCAGTGACCTGGGTTCTGGAGCTAGCTCGGGTGGTCAGGAGTCAGTGGGAGGGAAGGAGAGGATTGAGCGTCCGGAGGACTGCTCTCCTCTCCGGGGTGTTGTGCATCCCTGATTTACTGCAACTCCCGGTGGAGACCGGAAACACTGCAGTTGGGATCCTCTAGCAAGGGCTGATGTGGCAGCAGATGTCCTGCAGGCGGCCATGGAAGCACATCCGTCATGCACTGGACATCATTGCACGTCTGTGCCTGCGGGGTACTTAGAGTAAAAAGCCTCTTCAGTCACACTATGATGCCCCCCACGATGGACTCCCTCTCACTCCATTCCTGAACAAAGCCCATTCTGTGGTGCCGAGGCTCAGGGTGATCTCAGTCTCCTACCTCATGCCACCTTGGGGAGGCCCCACCATGGGGGGTAAGCCACAGTCCTCCCCATGCCCATAGCTGTGGCAGAGGCCAGGCTGGTAAGGGAGTGTTGAGGGTCCGCAAACAGGGGTTGAACATTGGACCTGGCGCCATCCCCGTAGTACGAGAAGGTGCATAAATAGAGTTAAAAAAACAATTTGGAATGAAAAACACTCATTTGTAAAAGATGAAATTCTACTTGGAGATCAGTACATACTCTGTCACGGGTTGGTCTGAATAGAACTGTGTCATCAGTGAAAAAATGCAATTTGTCTTTGTCAATATTCCTCCTGAGGTCATTTATGTAGACTGTAAACAACAGGGGACCCAGGATAGAGCTAGAGCCTTGTGGCACTCCTCTTCATAGCTTTGATTAAAAGGAAAATTCCCCTTCTGCTTTGATTTGCTGTTGTCTATCCATAAGGTAGCTGGCAAACCAAGATTGTGAAGGTGCCCAGGCCAGCCTCCTTAAGCTTACATAATAGTGTATTATGATCTACTGTGTCGAAGGCTTTATTCAAGTCAAGGAACTCAGATCCCATGGGGTGCTTACAATCTAGGGCTGTTAAACAATCATTAGTAGTAGAGTTTATTTATATCAGGCGCCCTTCTGCACAGGCTCAAAGTGCACTTACAACAAGGATATACAAATATACAGAAAACAATAGTACAGGACAGTCAGCATACAATACATAACATTATTCCTAAACCTGCTAAAAATCTAAAAACAGATTAATTTCCAGACTGTCAGATTGTCCCAGAATAACTAGCTCATGTCCTGAAAGCACGTTCAAATAGGAAGGTCTTCAAATATTTTTTAATGATCTGTACAGAAGGTACTTCCCAGAGGTTCCCCGGCAGTGAGTTCCAGAGGATTGGGGCCACCACTTCAAATGTCTGATCCCCAGAAGTCTTTAACCTCACCCTAGGGACCTTCAGGAGGACCTCTCCAGCTGACCTGAGCAAGCAGAACAGGGTGTAGGGATGCAGGAGCTCCTTTAGTTAGCCCAGACCCCACCAGTGTAGGGGCTTGTAGGTCAAAAGACCTACTTTAAAGGTGATGCACCAGCTCACCAGCAGCCAATACAGTTCACACAGCACTGGCGTGATATGACTGAACCTCCAGTGTCCAGTCAACTATCAGGCCGCTTCGTTCTGCAACAGCTGCAGGCACCACGTCGCACCTCCTCTGACCCTGAGGTAGAGTGTGTTACAGTAGTCAAGCCTTCAGATGATGAAAGCATGTATCAGTGTGGCCCAGTCGTTGGGGGGAATAAGGGACTTAACTCAGGTGATGTCGGTCTGGACAACAGCCAACACCTGAGCATCAAGTGTCAGCTTGTTATCCAGAACAATGCCCAAATTCTTCACCTTAGCTGAGGCTTCCAGTTCAGTCGGGCAAATAAAAAGCCCCAGCCTGTCACCAAAGGTCTCCACTCCTCCTCTTGACCCAACTCAACCGCCAACACCTCAGTCTTTACCGGATTTAGTTCCAGCCAGTTCAACGATGTCCAAGCCCGGATTTCGGCCAAGCATTCATTTAGCACATTGACCACATCAGATCTCCCATGTGCAAAGGACAGATAGAGCTCAGTACCATCAGCATATCAATGAAAACTTGGCTCATACCACCTTATGACCTCACCCAGGGGCAGCATATACACTGTGAACAACATGGGGGAGAGGACAGAGCCTTGGTGAACTCCACAAGGCAGGTCCACTGGGTCTGAGGAATAGTCCCCCAGTACCAACTTCTGAGACTTGTCCTGGAGAAAGGACTCAAACCAGCTGATGACTTTGCCAGTGAGTCCTACATACTCCCTCAGCCTGTCCAACAACACCTCATGGTCCACATTGTCAAACGCTGAGGAGAGATCGGGTAGAATAAGAATGATTCACTCTCCTCTATCTCTCACCCTGAGCAGGTTATTTAGCACCCTGGCCAGCACAGTCTCCATGCTATGCAAGGCCCTATATCCAGACTGGAATGGTTCATAGATTTGGAAGTCCATGAGGTGACCCTTGAGCTGTTCCATGACCACCTTCTCAAGAACCTTCCCCAAAAAGGGGAGGCTCGAGATAGGCCAGTCATTTTCCAAGATGTCGTTGTCCAATAATGTTTTTTCACCAGGGGCTTAACCAGAGCCTGCATAAGGAACTCTGGAAAGACCCCAGCTGACAAGGAACTCGCAACAATCTCAGTGAAAACCGGACCCAGAACCTTGATGCAGCCAACCAGTAGTCATATTGGGCCCCAGTCAGGGTCGTAGAACATTGGTCTAAGCCCAGAGAGCACCCCTCAGAGCTCCACCGTCATCACCGGCCGGAACGCTCCCCAAAGGGACCGAGTGCGTCTGACCACTTGAAAGCTGCCACTGTTGGAGGATGGTATTCCACTAGGAGAAATCCCAGCCCTCACAGAGGACACTCTGTCTGAGAAGAACCAAGAAACATCCTCACACCTATGAGCTGAAAATGCTCTGACAAGTTCCAGACAGGCTGGATGTAATAGCCTGTCTACAACCCGAAAGAGCTGAGCTGGTCGGTTCTTCCCAGCTACAATCATCCCACATTTAAAAGCTGCCTTTTTCTAGATGGCTGCATTCTGTTACTCATCATAATGAGTAATCAGAACCAGCCTGTCCTCCACAGACCTGGTCTTCCTCCAACACCTCTCCAACCTCCGCCCCTAGTTTTCAATGCTTTCAGCTCCTCATCAAGCCATGGTGAGCCAAGATGAGAAACCAGGGGCATACACGGATTGGTGCCAGGCGGTACAGAGAATCAACAAGATCCCTATTATAAGCCACCACAGCAGTCTCCGGGCTGTCGAGGCGAGCCTCAAACACAGACGAAATGTCCAGCTCTGTCATCAGTCTCTCTGGTTGTGAACTTTTCAAAGGGCAGAACTGAACCATTTCCACTGGGGACAGGATATTAAGGGGGACTCTGAACCTGATGGTGCAATGATCTGACCACATGACCAGATCTGTCTCAATGGTATCAGTTTCAAGCCCCGGGAGAACACCAGGTCAAGTGCATGACCAGAGCAGTGGGCCCAGGCCATAGTCATCAGGAAGAGGCTCAGATCCTCCATATTTGACAGGAAGTCTCTAGCCCCAGATGACGCCTTGCTGTCCACCCAGGTGTTGAAGTCACCAAGAATAAACCACCTCAGTGACTCCAACACCATCTCAGCGACAAAGGCCAACATCTCCTGCAGGAAACTCTGGTCCCACCCAGGTGGCCAGTAGACCAGCAGAATCCTGAACTCCACTCTAGGACCCCCTCACACCACCACACACTCAAAAGAACTGGTGTCCCTCACTGCGTGCACCGCCATGCCCAGGTCTACTCTAAAACGAATGGCACTCACCCCACCCCTGTGTTCCTTCCTTGGGCAGTGAACCACAGGGCCCGAAGTGTCCCCCAGCCAGGTCTACGTAATGCATGCCAGGTCGACTAAAGCAACAAGCTTCACCATTATAGCAGTCTTGTTCACCATCGACCTGGTGTTGCATAACAGAACTGAAGAGGACAAAAGGCTGAGGCCAGTTCCTCAGCTACCTAACCTCTCAGTCTGGAGGGTTACCTGGACAAGGAGACAAGCTATGGGGGACCCCTCTCCAATTGTCTCCTCAGCCCAGGGCTTCTCCTGGTCCCCACCACCTGAATCTGCTCCCCCTCATCTGCATCTACCTTCCTTCCTTCCTCCTCCCCCAGCACCCCTACTTGCAATACCCAGCTCCTTGCACTTCCAAAAACCTGTGACTGTAAGGGGTGGGTCACAGAAGGGGCATAAAGTTTTTAATATAGAGAGAATAGCACAGCTCTGGGACCTGAACCAAACAAAAAACATCTCCTGCTTCTGCAGATTCTACTACTACACACAAATTAAAACCAACACAACAAATCACACACACCACACCACAATCACACACCCAAACACCCACTCTGACAGATTAAAAATAACCCCTCCCAAAAAAATCCACCCCAGTCCACCCAAAATAACCAAACTATAAAACAAATATATTTATCTTTATAGAGGAGTCCCTAAATCTGTGAAGTCATTACTATAAATTCTTAATCCAAGCAGCTGCTAGTGTCCAGGCAATCTTTCTCACACAGAGCTGCCACACAATATCTTTAGTTCTTTCAAAGCAGAATTGATTAGTTCTTTCCAAAACAGTTTCTAAGCAAGAGAGCACAGACAGAAAATCAACAAATCTTTTTTTTTCCTTCATAAAGATCTTTATTGGATTTTAATAAACACTTGTGTACAGCACAAGAATAAGGGGAATGACTCCATCTCATAAACACAAATACACAGAAAAATAACATTACATATAAATCATTGTCACAACCAACAGTATATCATCATACTCCACATAGATATGCAGTTACCCAGTCAAGGATGTAAGGCTCATACCCCCTAGTGTTGGTAAGAGGGACTGGAAAATAGGGGAGGGGTGCTCCCAGGAAGGCACAATCACCAGGGGATAATAACATATCAGAAGACAGGTGCTAACAGTAATAATAATAAAATTTATTTAGTTAAGCGCCTTTCAGATTTTCAAGGCGCTGTACATAAAAACATGAGAACACCAGCCTAATCAATACATACAGTAAAACAACACAGCAAATATTACAGGTTAAAATAACCAATTACAACATAACAGGAAATGCCTTCTCCCAAAAAAAGGACTTTAAGGCCTTTTTAAAACTTTCCACCGACATACTCTATCGGAGCTGACGGGGCAGAGAATTCCAAAGGGTAGGAGCTGCAAAACCGAAGGCACGAGCTCCAGAGGACTTCAAATTTACCCTCGGAATCTCCAGCAACCCCTCGTCAGCCGAGTGGAGCTGTCTTAGAGGGGTGTAGGGGCACCAGAAGCTCTTTCAAGTAGTCAGGACCAAGACCGTGTAGGGCTTTGTAGGTCAGAAGACCCACTTTAAAGGTGATCCGCCACTGTATTGGCAGCCAGTGCAGAGTGCGCAGCACCGGGGGTAATATGAGACCTTCTTGAAGCCCCGGTCAACAAACGTGCTGCCGCATTCTGCACTAGCTGCAAGCGGTGGATATCAACCCCAGAAAGTCCTAGGTAAAGGGAGTTACAGTAATCGAGACGAGATGTCACGAAGGCGTGGACCAAAACCGGCAGGTCACAAGGTGGAACCAGGTGCCTAATCCTGGCAATGTTTCTAAGATGAAAAAATGCAGTCCTGACAACTGCAGACACCTGATAACGAAGGGTCAGACCAGTGGCAAGCTCCACACCCAAGTTACGCACCCATTCAGAGGTAGGGATCTTGTCTACCCCCAGAATTAATCCAGAGGGGGACCCCGCCCCTAAACCCTCAACCCTGCGACCGGGATCCACCACCATAACCTCAGTCTTTCCTGGATTCAACGTCAAACCACTGGTATTCATCCAGTCTTGGATATCAGCGAGGCAGTTATTCAGCACCGAGATAGCACTAACCTGGTCAGGTGCAAAAGACAGGTAGAGCTGGGTATTATCAGCGTAGCAGTGAAACCTCAGCTCCAACCATCTTACAATGTCTCCGAGGGGTAGCATATATACTGTGAATAACATGGGGGGAAAGCACCGAGCCCTGAGGCACCCCGCAAGGCAGAGAGAAGGCCCCGGATGAATGCAAACCTGAGACCACTCTCTGCGTTCTCCCCTCGAGGTAAGATGAAAACCATCTGAGGACCACACCCGATAGTCCACAAATGGACCTCAGGCATTCGAACAAAACCCCATGATCCACAGTATCAAAATCTGATGACAGATCAAGGAGAACCAAAATAGAGTGGTGTCTCCGCTCTCTCGCCATCAGGAGATCATTGAGCACCCGAACCAGAGCAGTCTTGGTGCTATGCCTCTTACGAAAACCAGACTGGAGAGGTTCGTATAAACTATGGATGGTCAAATGGTTATCCAATTGAGCCGACACAACTTTCTCAATAACCTTCCCCACAAAAGGGAGATTAGGGATCGGACGGTAGTTTGCTAGGTCATCCGGGTCTAAAGAAGCTTTCTTCAGAAGGGGAGTCACCACCCCTTCCTTCAGAGAGCTAGGGAAAACTCCCGTCTCTAAAGAGCACCAGATAATCTGAGCAAGGACCGGGCCGATAGTCTCACTACAACCCATAATCAGGGAAGTAGGGCCCGGATCCAAACTACAGCATGTTGGGCGCATCTCACGGACAATCCTCATAGTGTCTATGAAATCCGGTAGATTAAAGGAACGCCAGGAAACTCCGGGCTCTGCAACAAAACATTGATCAACTGCAACAACCTCAGAGTGAGGTCAGGGACACTGCCTCCGAATGTCTTCCACCTTATTCGCAAAGAATCAAACGATCTCCTCGTAATCAATTTGAGTGAAAGCTCGACGGATCTGTCGACAGACTTGGTTGCACAGTCTGTCAACAGTTCTGAAGAGCTGAGCCAGTCGATTCCGAGTGACAGAAATTTCCCTGGACTGGAATTCTGCCTTCTTATGGGAAATTGCTGTTTGGTAGAGCTTATAATGCTCTAGCAAAATAAGATGGTCGGCATCAGAGGCAGTCTTCCTCCAACGACACTCCAACCTACGCCCCAACCTCCGCAACCCTCTCAATGCCCCATCAAACCATGGGGCAACGGGACAGCGCGGTAGGGGGCGAACATGGACTGGTGCAATCTGATCAAGAGCAGCCGAGATAGCCCCATTATAGGCCACTACCAGCTGCTCAGGATCAGTGCACGACTCGTCAAACAACGAGAGGTCAATAACCACCATCAGGTCTTCAGGGACAATGTCCCGCAATGGGCGGTACTTGACCAACTCCACAGGGGCCGACCTACCCAGAGGGGCCTCAAAATTGAACCCAACTGAGTAATGATCAGACCAACCGACTGGTTCCACCACCAAGTCGGACACCTCTATCCCCAGGAGGAAAACCAGATCAAGAGAGTGACCTCTCTTGTGAGTAGCTGTGGAAACAACATGTGTGAAGCCCAGAGATGTCATCACCTGGAGGAAATGTTGACCAAAAAGTGAAGATTCGTCGTCGACCCACGCATTGAAGTCGCCCAGCACCATCAATCTGGGTGACTCCAAAGCCATGTCGGTGGCAAAATCTGCTATTTCCTGCAGGAAAAGCTTCTCATCCCCTGGTGGACGGTAAATGAGGGCAATCCTGCACCCCACACCAGCTACCACAGTGACTCAAATGATCTAGCCTTCTCAACTGGAACACCAGTTAGGCCCAATTCAGTCTTAAAACAGACCGCCACCCCCCCGGGATCCAATCTCGGGCAGTGTATAACCAAGAACCCGGCAGGAACAGCGGCCTCTAAAAACCGGGCCACATTCCCATCCAACCAGGTCTCGGTAATGCAATCCAGATCTGCCCTTGCGACAAAGTCCGCAGTAGAACCAAATAATGGGGAATCCATGAGTAATAAGTAAATAGTAAATAGTGGAAGGGGCTTATTAGAAAGAAAAGGGGGTAACAACAATGCTAAGTAACATAGGAGCATCTATTGCCAGGGAAGGATGAGGATAAACATCACAGGCTAAAGGGGAAAAGAGGCGAATACTAAATCACCAGATATTTAAGTCATCCAAATTCAAGCTACCTCAGGACTCTCACTCCTAACGGTTTGGCTCTTCACGGCTTAACAGAGCGATGGGATTCTAGACCCCTCTCACTAGTCGAAGTCTACTCTGAAAACCCCTCCAAGTCCATGTCCTTGAAATTAGCTCAAAGCAGACCAGAAAACTTCCTGGTATAGAGACCTATACAGTGCTGTTCATTAAGCAGTAATACGGGCTCTCTCACAGCCCGTACGCACCAAAACAGTCCACAGTCCTGCAAAAATGGAACCAAAATGGAAAGTTACTTTGGGCTTAACAGTGATTAGTCATCCAAAGTACTCCCACTCACCTCAACTGATTGAGAACGCAGCACCCATTTCAGTTCTGTCAGGTCCAGAAAAAGACACTGTGTCCCAGATCTCCAACACTATCAATGACCTGGGAGATGTGCCTTATACAGGGGCCCTGTGAAACTCCAGAAGTGGATCAGGATCCAAAAGCTTCAGGATCCACAATTTTCAACAAGTCCAGGGACACCCGAGTTGCTTAAGCCTGAACGGCTTCTCTCCACAGTGTTCCACAGTCTCAACAGCAGAAGCTCAGCCCATAACTCACTTCTGTATAGCCTCCCATTCCTTCCAGATGATCCAGCAACCGACCATAGGCAGAACCCTAAACTCTGATTGCCGCTGCTCTGTGGAAGACAGTTGATACAGCCATTACTGCTCCCCTACAGCTGCACAGAATTTGTTGTGTCACAAGGTGGATAGTTGATCTGCTTTCCAACAACTGCAGGTTAGTTCACTGCCTCACAGACAGACCAAACCTCTCTAAAAATAAAAAAAGTAACTCCTATGCCTTACTCACTTTATTGCCCTCACTAAAAACTCCCGTTCCCTAACTGCCAACTATCTAAAAACAGAAAATAACTTAAAGTAACCTTGGCCAGTGCCGATGTAGTACTTTGCTTGGGTCTGAATCTGGATTGCACAGGGTTTATACTATTAGTAAACTCCGGATACAGTAGTCCATTAATTGGCTATTAACTAATTTTTCTAGAAGTTTGACTAGAATAGGAAGTATCGATTTAGGGCTATAATTATTTAAATTGCATGGGTCACCAGCTTTGAAGAGAGGTATAATGTGTGCAGTTTTACTATTTACAGGAAGTTTATTGCTAGCAAATGATAGGTTAAAGATATGTGTTATTGAATATTGTAACATGGCAGAAAACAGAAGACTAGAATAACCAACATGGATTGAAGGAATGGCAAAAGGTGACCATAAAGCAACCATGGATTAATGCCACAGCAGAACCATGGTTGCTTGTGTAATACCAGTTTGAACCACAATAAAATACATAGCACAGTTCTCTAATAATCTATGCTTGCTCCAGCAATTCTTTTCTCAAGTGCAGTTCCCATGGCAGCCCAACAGATGGCTGTCAAACAGTGCTGTGTTGCTAGCATCATTTCACAGCCATTGTAAAACAGCAGAATTCCCAGATTTTCCCACTCACCCACCCAGTGGATCGCTATTCACAAGTGAAGCACAGAAGGGTAGCAATACATAATTTTAATGTCAACTTTTGTGTGTGTGGAGTAGTGGGTATCATTACCTTGGTAAGTACACACTATGGTAAAGATGAGCCTTGCACTTTCTGTAACAGAAAGCAAAAATAACAAAGACAGTGAGATAAACAAAGCAAGATCAAAGAAAGAGGCTACTTTTATGGATGAAAAGAAAAATAAAGAAAGTGAGAAAAACAAAAGGAAATCAAAGAGAGTAACAATACTAGCCAAAACAAGTATTCGAAAGGTGAGACCAGTAAACCTCATGTTGTTCTGTCTCCTGCTGAGGTAGATAATGTAGAGAGGAAAAAACTGAAGTTAATACTCACAAAAATAGTACTTGGTCTATGAAAGTTTTTTCAGATTGGTTCAATTCAGTACATTTGGAAACGGATCTAAAAATCCTGGGTTGTAAAACAGTGCTGTGCTGCTAGCATTGTTTCACAGCCATCTGTTGACATGTCAAGGGAACTGCAGGAACAAAACATGAAGATCTACCCTAGCATAGTCCCATCATGCAGTGCAACCCATACCCACACATGAAAATCGAAGAACCTAGCACAAAAAGTTAACTGCAAGTTTTTTAAAAGTTTTAAATTATATTTTGATCTTAGGAAGCTTAAAACTTGTAATGAAAGTTATTTTTGCAAAAGTTAAATAGCAATCACAATATTTCCAACAGGTGTGTTCCAATTGTTTTGTACTGTGTGCACACCATGTTAAACAGTACAGCATAAAGCATTCCAAACCTAAATCAGTCTGTCTGTTCTCATTTATATAGTGAATATTAGAAATGCAAGCATTGCCATGTTACAAGCACGTTAACTTAAAGCACTCCAGAGCATGGTTCTACTTGTGGCATTAATCCATGGTTGGCA
This sequence comes from Neoceratodus forsteri, assembly GCA_016271365.2. Taxonomy (NCBI): domain Eukaryota; kingdom Metazoa; phylum Chordata; order Ceratodontiformes; family Ceratodontidae; genus Neoceratodus; species Neoceratodus forsteri. The sequence goes on along the minus strand of CM057453.1, from coordinate 1,206,378,741 downwards.
GGTTGGATGCACTCAGCCTTCAGCCTTGTGCGCCAACCAGCCCAACAATGGATTAATGCCACAGCAGAACCATGCTCTATTGTGGTTTAATGCTTATGTGTTGTTCGAATAGTATCTTATCAATTAGGATACCACCAGATACCAGTCTTTTTGCCAGATAGTGGATCTGGTCAGAAAGTAGCGCTATCCAACTGTGGATCTGACTATCATAGATCCAGGTTGGATCCCCTGGATCCATGGTCAGATCCCCTGGATCCAACATTGGATCTGACATCAGATCCCTGGCTCTGACATTGGATACTGCCGGATCCGATCAGGGATCTGACCTCCAACTTTGTTGGATCCCAGGTTGGATACTGCCACTATCTGAAGGATCATGATTGGATCCACAAAGGTGCTGTCTGAGCATCACTATTATTGAAGCTGTAAGTTGATAGTAGCCAATTTTCAAAAACAGAGAATCTATCCCATCAGCACCAGCACTTTTCTTGACATCTAGGCTTAGCAATAGGTCTTCTACCTGTTTGAATGTTACAGGTTTGAAAGAAAGAGAGTTGTCTGACCTTGTAGCAGCACTTTTAGTTTCAGAATTGGAGACAGAAGTAGACTATTGTCCTGCAGGTAAATTGTCAAATGCCAATCCTGCTGTGGCAAAATGGAAATTTAGTTTTTTGAAAATAATGTGTCTGTCTGTTATTATTTTACCTTGCCAGTCATTCTTGATTGGAGGGAGGGGGGTGTTTTTGGCCTTCAATATCCTTTAAGGCCCTCTATATTTTGGTTGCATTACCTTTTGAGCTGTCCAAAGCATTTAGGTACAAGTTTGCTTTTGTTTTCTCTATAAGTTTTGTGCATGCATTCCTTGCTTTCCTAAAGACACCCAATCAGATTCAGATTTAGCACACCTGGCTGCAACCCAGAGATTATCTCTGATATGGAATGCTCTTTTTAGGTCGCTGTTAAACCATGGGCAAGAAATCTTTTTGACCCTTTGTTTTATCAGTGGAGCATGCCGATTTATGACTTTAAGTACCAATTGGCTGAAAAGATTGTTTGCTTCATCAATTGTATCAGCAAGGTAAAACTACTGCCAATTCATGGAACCCAGATCAGATAATCTCCATTTTCTTGGTCCACTTCAGTGCAGTACTGCCCTGCTGCCCTTCTCATCCTCCCCATCTCCCCCTCATGCCTTCCTCTTCTCACTTACAGCACGTACCAGAAGAAAATCTTATCCTCTTTAGCTTTGCCCTTGGCATTCCTTTCCTTTGTGTGGTCCTCTGCTATTCTACTACTGACAGTAGAACACAATTCCTTTTGAGAAATGTTTCCCTGTTGCAACTTTAGCAATAGCTGAAAGCTGGTGAAGAGATGTGTGATAAACATTCAAAAGCGCTTGTGGGGACTTGCAAAGGTCTGGGTCCAAATAAAGATCTGCTTTGAAATCAGCACATGTAGCTTGTGGTTGCTCCGTGCATGTGTTGTAGTTCCACACAAATTTTGGTACCCACATTATGATGTCACAATAGCAGATCTGCAGATTCTTTCAATGTCAAACGATAAGCAGTTCACCCATACAATCGCCCCTCATAGTGCCATTGTAAAGTATAACACAGAGTCGTTTGCACTTTAGTGGAAGTATTGTAAGGTGTGATAATTCCTAGTGGTCAGGCAGTAACTTCTGCCAAATGTGGGGATTGGGGGACCTCTTGTGGTGAGAGTCTAACACTGTGATTTTAATTTCTGAATCAAACTATTATTCTACCTGCTGTTTTCTTACATGAAGCATAATTAATTATAAGATCACCCAATAAAACTGCTTTCATAGCATCTCTCTACACGTCAGGACCACTGGAAAAGCATCAAATTCCAAAAATTCCTAAACAGCTGTAATAATCATGTTTTTAAAGCTGTCTTCCTCACATACTAAACAGTTATTTTTAAGTTTTTTTAGCCAGGCTAAGACATGTTTCCAATTGCAAAAAGGCCAGATCAGAAAGAGTAAAAGAGTGAATTTTACAATGTTTTATTTTATGCAAAGTCTGAAAGTTAAAAAAATCATCTACAGTTTACCACATTAAGAGGAGTGTCTATGAGAATAACACTTGTAATTGTGTTCCCCAGGATGAATACATCTCCATACATCAATCAACACCAGTTCCACTTCATTTTTAATGTCTTTCTTAGGCAGTGCATGAACATGGAAAAGGCTGTTTCTTCTTTCTGTCTCTAGGACCTAAAATGGTTGAGATTTGTTGCCATGCTCCAGACCATAATATTTCAGCACTTGCTTTGCTGGATTTTATTGAAACACTTCTCTGTCACTTCAGCCTCACACTGTTTAACTAAAACAAAATGGTTACTACATCAAATACTTAAACTGTTGTGGTTCCGTTTTCTTTCCACAAAGTGCTTCATGGCACGTGCTGTCTGCACACAATCTGGTATCCATATGTATGCAGATGATATGGTGCTATTTGCCTCTGGCCCATCTGTACCACTGTAGCATCTCACCTTCAGAAGGACTTTGACTCCATCCAACGCTGGTTCATTAAGAACCAACTATTCCTAAACTCAAAAAAAACTGTCTCCCTCACCTTCGGCTCCCGAGCCAAACTAACCTGGCTTATTGTTGCACCCACCTTCTTTACCTTGGATAGGACTCCGCTTGCCGCCTGCTCCACATATCGCTATCTCGGCGTTTGGCTGGATCAGCACCTTGACTTCTCAACACATGTAGAGGCTCTGCAAAAAAAATTACATCCCATGCTGGGAGCTCTCTATCGAAACAAGGTCTGCATCCCTCTACCAACCAGGCAAGCAATGATACAAAAAATGATCCTCCCAATTTTTGACTACGGCGATGTCATCTATGGTGCCGCCCCCCAAACATCCTTAGCCAGGCTCGACCCCATTTTCAACTCCTTCTGCCGGTTCGCTTTGGATCATCCTCCCAACACCCACCACTGCGACCTCTACCAGTCCCTTGACCTCCCATCACTCCAAAATTGGTGATTGCTGCACTGTACTAGAATTACTGCTAAATTCTGGTCACATACACTGCCCTCCTACCTATCAACATCTCTAACCGCCGTCCCCCCACCTACCTACGATCTCAGGAACTCTGACTCCAGGCTTCTTCACATTCCCCACAGATCCATCCAATCAGGTCAGGTAGCTTTCAGCTTCAGACTCCCCAAATTATGGAACTCTCTAGAAGCTGACATCAGACACACCACAAGTTCTCCACATCGAAATGCCCTCCTCAAAACGCATTTTGCCACCAACTGCTTATGCTTTCCCCATCGCTGAACTCCCTGCTCAACTGTACACACACCTACCCATATAGTAGATAAATCTAATCACACTATGTAATTGTTGCAATTTCTACCATGCTACTATATCACTGCCTGTAAATACTCCTCACTTTGTATAAACCAATATGCATCTCAGTTACTGCACCCATCCTACTGGGCCATTGCTGGTTATCTGCAAATTATGTATGTACTATTGTGTTTTTTATGTATTTATGTACTGCACTCTTGTAACCCCCTACCCCAGGGCGCATCTGGAATCGAGCGGTACTCTGCTCAGTATGCCTTCCTGGTAAATCTCTTAAATAAATAAATAAATAAATAAAATTAAATGGCAACAAGACCAGTCTAGAAATATATGAAAAAATGAACATGCCAGCAGATAAAGACCATCTAGTCCACTTTATTGTGCATCTCCCTATGTATTTACAAACTCAACTGCCTCTGTTCCCTTTTGACCTCCCTCAACTTTCTCCTCTCCCCCACTCTTACCCCCTTCTACATGCAACTTTTCCCCTCACCCTGTCACAACCCTTCTTGAAGATGTCCACCACTTTTATGGATTCCACATCATCTAGCAGCTCATTCCACTTGGCTACCACCCTCTAGGTTCAAAAGTGCCTCCTTATCTCCCTCCTAAACCTTCTTCCCAACAGATTTGGGCTGTATCCCCTAGTGGTCTTGTTTCCACTAAGGCTGAAGAGGTTCTCAGTGCTCACCCCATTAATACCCTTACAGTATTTGAAGGTTTCAATCATGTCCTCTCTCTCCTGTCTTTCCTCAAGAGAGTACATGTTGAACTCCCTTTGCCTCTCCTCATAGGTGTTGCCCTGCTGGCCCCGGATCACCTTGGTTGCCCTTCTATGGACTGTCTCCAGAACGTTGATATCTTTCTTAAGATACAAGCAGCAAAACTGCACACTGTACTCCAGATGTGGTCTTATCAATGACCTGTATGGCGGCAGAATGACCTCTGCCTTTCTGGTGGTAATTCCCCTGTCTATGCATCCCAACATCTGATTTGTTTTGGCTGCTGCTCTCTTGCAGTGTGCAGAGTGTTTCAGGTTACTTGTGATTACTGTATTACTCCCAGGTATTGTTCTTTCTCTGACCTGGTTACCTGCACTTTGGCATCCAATATTTAGTCCCTAGATTCTTTGACCCCAAGGGCATAACTTTGCACTTTTTAGCATTAAAACCCAGCTGCCCAATGCCAGACCACTTTTCTAGTCTGACCAGGTCCTCCCTGAATTCCTGTCTTCCCTCCTCCATGTCTACCTTCCCACATAGCTTGGTGGTGCCCATGAACAGGCAGATTTTAATCTTTAAGCAATCCATAGGGTCACTCAAGAAGATGTTAAACAACATCGGACTGAGCATCGAGCCCTGTGGGGCCCACTGGTCACAGACCTCACTTCTGAGAATTCCCCACCGAATGCCACTCTTTGGCTTGTATCCCACAGCCAGCTTCTGACTCATTCCCCGAGCTTAGCCCCAACCAACAGGTCCTCCAGCTTCCTTACCAGTCTCCTATGAAGCATCAAGTCAAAGACATTGTTGAAGTCCAGGTACAGGACATCAACCACCTGGCTCTTCCCCACTGTCCTTGTGCCCCAATCGAAGAAGTGAATTAGTTTAGTTTGGCAGAACTTCCCCTGACACTAACCTATGCTGACTCTCATCTTGGAGCCCATTTTCTTCCAGAAAGCCAATCAGTCTCTCTTACAGGATGATCTCAACCAGCGTATCCACTATTGAGGTCAGACTTACTGGTCTGTAGTTTCCTGGTAAGTACCTCAGCCCACTTTTATGGAGAGGAACCACATGTGCTGTTCTGCAGTCCTGGGACTTGTTTCTGGACTCCAGAGAGGTGTTAAACAGGTCTGCCAGGAGGCCCACCAGAACCTCTACCAGTTCTTCAAGGATCCTCAGATGCATATCATCTGGTGCTGGTGATTTGTACACCTTTAGGGCCTTAGGTCCTTGAGCATCCTGTTGGCTTGAATCACACCACCTGTGACTTCCCCAATCCCAGTCCCCACCCCCCTATTCCTTTGGGGTGTGGGTCCTTCCTTCTCCCAAGCAAAGACTGAACAGAAGTACCTGTTAAGCACCTCCGACTTTTCTTCACTACCCTCTGACCAATGGTCTTACAATCTCATCCTTTATGTTTCTTTTCTCCCTTATACACTTGAAAAAGACCTTCTTACCTGCTTTTACACCCTGAACTAGCTGTACCTTTTTCATGACCTTTGCCTCCCATACTGCCCTGCTCACCTCTTTTGATTTAGCAGCATAGTCAAATCAAATCAAATCAATTCAAATTTTATTTGTAGTGTGTTTTTCAACATATCAAAGTGCAAATACATATCAAAAATGACATCAACCATAATAAATAACAACATAAAAACAATAAAAGCAGCAATAGACCTATTCAAATGCTAATTCAAATAGTCAACCCTATCCTCCTCCTTCTGAGTATGCCTGTACTTTTTAAAGGCTGCTCTCTTGTCCCAGACTGCTTTTGCCAACTTCTTGCTGAACAAGCTGGGTTTTTTGGCCTTAGCATGCTTACTTATAATGTTTACACACTCACTAGTGGCCTCCATCAATTCCTTCCTTATTATGGTCCATTTCTGTTCCACATCCATCCCCAGTCTGATACCAGCAAGGTGTCCTTTCAGAACTTCTCCCATCCCACTAAAGTCATCCTTCTGAAAGTCCAAGATCATTGTCTTAGTGCTCAGCATCTCTCCATCCATGTCCAGGTGAGACCACACCGTGTGGTGGTCACTTCCCACAAGTGTCACATCCACCTTCTCGTCCTAAAGAGCTACTCAGTTGGACAGGACCAGACCCAGGACAGCCCACTCCCTAGCGGACTCCATGACACTTTGAGTCAGGAAAGCACTCTTGAAAGCATCTAGCAGTACTTATTCCCTAGTACAGGGGGTAGCAGGGATTTTTCAGTCCACCTCGGGTAGATTGAAATCCTCCATTATTACTACTTCCCCTGCTGAACATATACATGATCTGGAACCCCAATACCCTATCCAAATCCTCATCATGGGAAGATGATCTGTAGACCAACCCCATCCTTTGGTTCCTCCTTTTAATGGATTGGATCTTCACCCAATAAGCTTCAGGCTTGCCCTCTGTATCTTCTTCTCTGGTGCAAATTATCCCCTCCTTCATGTACAACATCACTCCCCACTTCCCATCCTGATTTCTTTTCTGTACATTTCATGCCCAGGAACTGATAGGTCCCAGTCATTGTTTTGTGTGGCTCAAGTCTCTGTGATGGCCACTGTGTCCACCTCCATCAGTCAACAATGACTGTAAGTCTGTCATTTTATTCCCCCGACTTCTGGTGTTTAGCGACTCCACCTCCACTGTGACTCTGGACTGCCCCTTACTCCTGACCTGCTGCTTCCACCCCCCCTCTTCCACTTGGTCCCAGCATTCTCTCCCCATTCCTCCCATCCTTCCCCTCCTCCTGCTATCCTGCTTGGGAGGGATGCCTATTGACCTCCACTGCCAGGTGACTAAGAGTACCCTGCACCCTGCTGCCCTTCCTATCAGTTTAAGTTTAGTTTTTTTATCATGAACTCCTCTAGTTTTATGTACAGGATCCTTGTGCCTTTTCTACTTAGGTGTATCCTGTCCGGTGCATACAGGTCCTTGTTATCCATCCCCCCCCCCCAACCACAAGCACAGCTCTACCTCACACCACTCTCTAAGCCATTTGTTATATTCAGCAGTTCTTACCTTCCTTGCTGCACTAGCTCTGGGGCGGGCAGCACCTTCAAGAAGGCTACCAACTTCCCTTGCACCCTGCAGATTCTTCCCATCTCCTTGAACCTCTCTTGTACTATCCCACCTCGCATCCTGCATGGTCATTTGTGCTCACCTGCACTATAATGTGAGGTTTCCCTCCTCCTTGTCCCATGCACTGTGCTACCAGAGGTCCCACCCTCCCTGCTTTCATCCTTGGCATGCATTCTGCTGTCTTACAGTTTGACCATTCTCCCATCTGACTCCCTTTTACAATTGAATCCCCCAAGATCACCAACTGCCCTCCCCATCCTGGGTCTCCCTTCCTTCTGTTCATACTGCTGCCCATTCTCAGTTGCCTTCTGCTTTCCCTGCAGCAGAAAACAGGAAGTTGTTATCCCTCTGGACAGACAGTCGGTGAGACCCCATCTAGAGTACTGCGTCTGGTTCTGGAGACCCCATCTCCTCAAGAACATAGTCAGGATAGAGGCAGTTCAGAGAAGGGCAACTAAAAAGGTGCAGGGTCTGCAAGAGAAGCCAAACGAGGAGTGACTAAAGGAACTTAATATGTATAACCTTGAGGAAATGAGGGATGGGGGGATATGATAGAAACGTTTAAGTACCTCAGTGGAATCAACAAAGTCCAAGAGGGTAGCATCTTTCAGAAAAAGAGATGTGCAAGAACAAGGGGACACAATTTGAAGATAGAGGGGGGACGGCTCAGGGGCAATGTGAGGAAGAATTTTTTCACAGAGAGGGTGGTGGACGCATGGAACAGCCTTGCTCAGGAGGTTGTGGGGTCTAAAACTGTGGGAGAATTCAATAATGCATGGGACAGACATAAGGCAATTTCTAGTGGGGGGTAGGAAGAAATAGGCTGTTGGTTAAATAGGATCTGCAGCTTATCCTCTAGGTAGGGAAATGGGCAGACTAAGTGGGCCAAGCGGTCCTTATCTGCCGTCAAAGTCTATGTTTCTATGTTTCTGTTCCTCCTTACTCCCTTCTGACCCTCTACACCACTATCCCCTTCCCCTTCTCCTGAACCTTTCCCTCCACTGGCACACCCCATACCTCTCCCTTCTGCTTCCCTCCCCCACTATACAGCTATAATGTGGAATTCAGTAAATCTATACAAACTCAATGTTCTGCCATGCCTCATCTTTCAAGAAAAGATTTTGTATTCTAACTAGCTACTTTAATGAAGAAACCTGGGGTCACACAGTGGCAGCAGATCTAGTACTACTGTTTACATCCAGATCACGGGCTCAAAACCAGTACCATGAAGCATTGTGGGATATGTCAGTCTTTTGATTGTCTATCTCATGCATGCTTGAATCCTGTTACCATTTTAGCACCCACCACCTCTGCTGGGAGGCTGTTCCAGGTGTCCACCACCCTCTTCATGAAGAAGTATTTCCTCACATCTCCTCACAGCCTCCCCCTCTAGCTTCATAGCATGATCCCTTATGCTGGAGCATCTTTTTTCTATGGAAAATGCTACTTTCCTGTACCTTACTATTACCTATGAGGTATTTAAACATTTCTATCATATCCCCCCTTTCCCTCCTTTCCTTTAGAGAGTTCATATTTAGTTCCTTGAGTCTTTCCTTATCGGGCTTTTGATGCAGGCCTTGCACAATTTTGTAGCGCTCCTTTGTACAGCCTCCATCCTATTTATGTCCTTCTGAAGGTGGGGCCTCCAGAACTGGACACAGTACTTGATGTGGGGTTTTACAAGTGGTTTATACAGGGGTAATACTACCTCCCTCCCTCCCTCCCTCCTTCTGCTGGAGATGCCCCTCCCTATGCATCCAAGTATCCTGCTAGCTTTCACTGCTGTCTTATCACACTGCTTGGCTACTTTCAGGTCATCAGAAATGATTACCCCAGGTCCTTTTCCTATTGTTTGGTTGCTAATACCTCCCCACTCAATTGGTACATTGCCCTCAAGTTTCTTTGCCCCAAGTGCAAGATTTTGCACTTTTTTGTATTGAAACCCAGTTGCCATTCCCTTGACCAATCTTCCAGCTTTTTTAAATTGACCCTTAATCTTTCCACCCTTCCTGGTGTGTCCACTCTGTTGCAGATTTTTGTATCATCCATGAACAGGAATACATTTCCCTCCAGCCCTTCCACGTGTAGTTAATAAAGACATTGAAGAGGGCCGGGCCTAGTACTGACCTCTGTGGCAGCTCACTTGTCACCTTGTATTCTCCAGAGTGGACCACATTTACCCCCACCCTCTGACTCCTATTGCTTAGCCAACTTCTTACCAATTTTACTACTTTTGGACCTACTCCTAGGTTACCCAGCTTGCTCACCAATCTCCTATGTGGAATGGTGTTGAAGGTCTTACTGAAATCCAGGTAGGTCACTACTACCTCTCCTCCCTGATTTACTTCCCCAGTCACGCAGTCAAAGAACACAATCAGGTTTGTCTGGCAAGACATCGCCCCTTGTGAACACATGTTGCATTGGATCCTGTAATCCATTGGTTGCAAGGTATTTCCCAATCCTTTCCTTTAGTATAAGTTCCATTACTTTACCTACCACCTAAGTCAGGCTGACAGGTCTGTGATTTCCTGCCTTCTCCCTATTTCCACTTCTGTGTAGTGGAACCACATCTGTCCTCTGCCAGTCCCCTTAACCTCCCCTGTTTTTAGTGATAAGTTGAACAGAGCTGTCTGAGGTATAGCCAGCACCTCCTTAAGCTCCCTCAGTATCCTAGGGTGCACCCCTTCTGATCCCATTGCCTTTGTCTACATTTACTAGTTCATTGAGGTGTCTCTCCTTGGTAAAAGGAGTAGAGTTCACCTCCCTTCCTTTAATGCCCTTGTTCCTTATCTTTGGCCTGTCACCTACCCCTCCCTCTGCTCCATAAATACTGAATGAAAGTAATTGTTCAACATGTCCACTTTTTTTGGTCCTCTTCCTCCCAGCCTCGCCACCCCCTTCCCTTTTAGCCTTCCTATCCCTCCTTTGGTCTTTCTCTTTTTGTATATATATATATATATATATATATATATATATATATAGAATGTTTTATCCCTTATTTTACTGACTGGGCAATATTCTCCTCCATTTGTTCCTTTGCCCTCCTAACTGCTCTCCCTGCTACTCTTAGTTTCTCCTGGTAACTGTTTCACTACTACATTCTGCTCCATCAGTGACCCAATGAGCCTAGAGGTAGGGGTGGCATGGTGAGCAGTACAGATGAAAGTCTACCAATGGGAAGCCCAGATCTGACATCAAGTTGGCAACATTTTCAAATGCCAAGAATGTCTAGCAAGCCTCTTCTGACTGTAGCTTGCAGAAATTTTAGCATCATGTGTCTTGATTCTTAGTCACAGTATTCTACACCAGGAAAAGGGGCACAGAGTGTACCTCATCAGGCCAAGATAAAAATATGGCTGGGAACAGCTGATCTTGGCTGGTGGGCAGAAATCCATGCCCCCCAGTGCAAGTCATTCCTAATATGTAAATTAAGGCAACCACATGTTACTATGCCCATACCTTCACACAATAATGTTGCCAATTCTGCTCCACATGGGCATGCACATGGCACAGTGCTATGCACATACATGTGCATGTGGTACATAGTGAAATGACATCCCATTGCCCTCCCCAGCTCATACCTCTGTGCTGCTTCTGGCACCAGTGCCTGTTCCAGCTTCCCTATTGGTTGATGGTCTTCCTGGTAGTCCAGTAGTCATGTAGCCCAACCCTCAGTTAAAATATTTCTATGGGGGTATCATTCCAGGGTTACCCCCTCTCAGCCCCATTCCCTTGCACTCCAGAGGTCCCCAACCAAACTCCCATATAAAATATGTCCCAGGCAGTCCACTGATACCCATGAACCCTAGCACTCTTCCCACTCACATAGCCATTTTCCCATGTCAAAACTGTTCAAGTTGGGTTTTGAACTCTAAGATTTTTTTTGCATTAATCAAGTTACTGAGAAGATTGTTCCACCTATCCACCATCGTCTGAGTGAAGAAGTATTTTCTGCAGTCCTCCTTGAGATTTCTCCTCACTAGCTCAAGGTTATACCCCTTGGCAATTGTGCTGTTCCTTAGTTTAAATAACTCAGAGGTGTCCACCCTATTAAGTCCATTGGTTTATTTTGAAACCGTTGTATGAAATAATTATTGATATAGTTTTTGGATGGAGCTGTGCAAAATGCAGAATCCCACCTGTAGAATTGAAGGGACACTGTCAACCCCAGTAGGCCTTAAAGTGTCTCTAGCATAAACAAGCATTTGTCAATATTGAATTTTTGATTGCTGGTATTAGCATTGGAAGTGCAAGAGTTAGACAGATGCAGAATAGGAATGGCAGTGAAGTATTGAACTTCATGTGAACCCCACCTCCACCCGGCAGAGATAGACAAGCACTGGGGTATGCCTTTGGGTCGTCGCACATAACGATCATGCCATTTCACCCCACCCTATTCTGCAGACACCAACAAGTGTTGAAGTGTGCCTTGGGTTGTTCGGATTTACAGTCACCCCATACTATAAGGACATACGCTGAAATGGGTGCAATATAGAAGAATGGGGTGAACTCTGGGGCCGAAGAGTCCAAGGCACACCTCAATGCCTGTCACTGGCTACAGGATGGGGGTGGAATGGCATGAACATTACAGCCAGAACTTCAAAGGCACACCACTGACACCTGTCAGTCTGTACAGGGTGGGAAGTTATGGTTAGAAACCATAATGCCCTGGGTGTTTGTTGGTATTTGCACTACAGATTTTCAACTTGGCCTTTTTGTGACCCCCACCTCATGAAAGCATTTGGTACATCTGCTCATGAACAGTGGCACTGCGATTTTGTTAATGCGTCTCAAATGTTGATTTGCTACAGCAACCACGCCATTCTGTGCCAGATGTGTGAAAACACAGTTTGAACAGGATGTCAAAAATGACAGCTATCCTGTTCATAAGGAGGTGTGAAAAATGCCAATGTTGAAAATCTGGAGTGAAAATATTAAAAAGTCTCGAAGTTACGAGCATGCGTAGAAACTGCACAATGCACACTCATAATACAGTCATTTTGTGAAATGTTCGCAGAAACATTTTAACATGGGCATTTTGGGACCTACACTCATGAACAGTGTTACTGTGATTTTGATAATCTGCCCCATACGCTGATTTCCCACAGCGACCGCGCCATTGTGCGACACATGCACAAAACCACATTTCAGGCAGGATGTGAAAAATGACAGCAGTACTGTTCATAAGGAGGTGTGTGAAAAATGGCAATGCTGGCAATCAGGGGTGAAAATATTAAAAATTATAGGAGTTACAAACGTGAGTGGAAACTGCACAACGCACACTAGTAATACAGTCATTTTGTAAAATGTTCTCACCAAATGTTTAACATAGGCATTTTGTGACCTCTGCTCATGAACACTGTCACTATGATTTTTCTGTCCCGAACATTGATTTCCCACAGCAACCGCGCCATTGTGATCCAGATGTGAAAACACACATTTCTGGCATGATGTGAAAAATAATAGTTGTACTGTTCACAAGAAGGTGTCAAAAAATGCCAATGTTGAAAATCTGGAGTGAAAATATTAAAAATTAGCGAAGTTACAAGCATGCATGGAAACTATGTAATGCACACTCGTAACACAGTCAGTTTTTTGGAATTTTTCCACCAAATTTGCAACATAGGCTTTTTGGAAGCCCACCTCATGAACACTGGCACTGTTATTTCGTTAATCTGTCCCAAAAGGTGATTCTACATAGTGCCCAAGAAATCACCTTTTGGGACCAAATATCAAAATGATAGTGATTGAATTCACAAGGTGGGGTTCCAAGAACCCCATGTTGAAATTTTGGAGCAAAAATTCACAAAAATGGCCGAGAAATCCACCTAAGTTGAAAAAAAACAATTTATGTCATTATGCAGCTTACCGGCATTTCTTCAGTTCACGGTCAGCTTTGAAGAGTACAGACATGTTCCCGGTCCACTGAGAATGCGTCATGCTGGGCTCCAGAGGTAAATATGTGGTTGGGGGATGCGGGGTGTGCAGAGATTGTAGTGCGGGGAGGAGGGGACACGATGGCGGGGACCATTTCCTTTATTTCAGGTAAAGAAAATTTTAAAAATTCACTGCAGACCATTTTCTGTTTTTTCACAGGTTTTGGCCAAACTGGCATGGGTTCCCACTGTGGCACATTTGTTTGGGGGGGGTCATGTTAGCCACACTGGGTGGGCTCCCAGTGTGGCACACAATCAGGTGGGGCAGTGCCAGGAAAAATGGGGGTGGTTTAATGTGCTGACAGGAGGATTGGGCATCACCGTTGGCAAGCATGTCTGTGTTTGGGGGCATTATGCCGTGGGGGATTGGTCACCACCTCAGCAGACCACAGCAATAAAGGGGGTACATATGCCTACAGGGGGATTGCACACCCCTGAAGGAGGCTTCCTAGGGACTGTGAGCAAGCGGCAGGCTGCGAGCCACTGCCCATTATGTTTATTGAAATGTTACATCAGGCAAGGCACGGCCTGCAATGATAGGTTGCTCCCTCATTGCAGCGGGCCAATTCGTTTCAACTTGGTGGCACGCTTGCTGAACAAGTGCCAGGAGCAGTTGTAAAATTCCACAAAGCTGTTTTATTTGTGGTTGAAGTAACATAAAATAAAATAAACCTGTTCAGAATAACTATATACAGAAGCAAAATAAAATCTCTTGTAAAAAATCTCCCTTGTAGCTCAGCTTTGCTGTTTTTATAACACTTTTCAACCCCCCATCCTTTGCAAGCATTCTGTCCTTTGTAAATTTCAGGAACTGCTAGAACATTGAGAACTTCCTGAGGTCCCCACAGCAACTATGAAAGGCTCAGACATTTGCACCCAAGTAACCTCTAGCTTTTTACAGTTATCTCAAATTATAAATATATACATTTCAACAGTTACACAATTTTCTAAACAAAAGTGATCACAATATCAGCTACATTTCCATACATTGATTCTCATATATTTTATATTAGCAGATATAGATATGCAAGGAAGAAAGACAGCAAGATAAAACTGAGAAACAGTGAGAGGCAAAGGATTGTGAGAACGTTTAGGTTGATCAAGTCTGATGTCTCACAGGAAAATTTGGTTGCGCAGCCAGACAGAGAAGGGACAGATCCTTGCATTTACATGTTTTCTCCAAAAGAAATGGGACAGAGTCCTATTCTACCCTGTCACATTCTGCTTTACACATGGCCCAAAGGACCCTGCATTCTGCAAGCTACAGGTCTGCTGCAGTGTGCATCACTGTGCAGTTGTTTTGTGAGTGGCCCACAGGGCCCTTTGTGAAGCAAGCTACAGATCTGGCACAGTGATCATCACTATGAGGCAGCTTCATGACAGGGCCACTCACAAAGCAAGCTACTGGTCAGGTGCTGTGAGCTCCACTATACAGTTGCTTTATGAGTAGACCACAGAACAATTCACAAAGCAAGCTCCTGGTGTGATGCAGTGAGCATCAGAATACAGATGATTTTAGGTATCTTTTTCAAAAAGTAAGGTAGTTAATTAAAAAAAAAACAACAACATTAATGTATCTATTAGGGTAGAAATGCAAAGCGTGCAAAGTAAGGAAATGAAACATTCTAGTTCAAAGTCTCAGGAACCTTGGCAAATTGGTAGTGTGGTATTCCTCTGGGTTTTAAAGATCATGCAACCCAGGGATAGCATTACCCCAATATCAGCATTATCCTGTCACACAAAGTAAATGACACAGCAGTGCTTGCTTAGAGAATGCTAATATTAGGATAGTGCCAACCCTTTGTCAGATAATTGTTGAAGCCCCAGGCAACACTATACCACCAATTTGCCAAGGTTCCAGATGCCTCCAACCCTATTTTTCTTTAAATTTTATTTAGTATGATTTTTCTGCATGACTGGCCATCCATCAGTCAACTACAGCCACTGACCCATCCCCCGGGATTAACCTCCTACCCCCAGACTTCCCCCTGGCTTCCCCCCACTGGGTGGGCCACCAGGCAGGTGCTCCAACTCCCCGAAGAATGCCTAAACTTGATCCAGGGGGATAAGCACATCAGATAGCTGTGTGGGGTGCAGCAGAGTGGACATCCTCCATTGCTCAACTGAGTGTTTTTCCTCTGTTTCTCCCCCAAGGTAGTGTGACATGCAGTGACGTATGTAACAATCATGCTTGACATCTAGCATGATTCTCAGTTAAGTGGAGTACAAGCAGCCAGACCCCTGGCCTCCAGAAGGGATCAGTACCATGCCAGTGACCCCCCCAGCAGGCAGAGAGCAGTCTTTGGGATGCTTGATCCTCCTCCTCCTCCAGGCTGGCTCTCCAACTCCAGTGATCGCTTCTAATCCCAAGTCATCATCATTGCAAGAGCTGTGCCAGAAGGCCAGACCCTAATTTTTCTCTACCTTACATTGTATGCCTTGTGTTTCAGTTGGAGCTATGCTGAACTTTCAGATTCTACTTGTGTTACAATTCTGTAGAATTCTGGAAATTCTGCATAATTCTGCAGAATTCCATCAGAAGTGGAATTCCAAAATTCTGAAAGCAAAATCTTCACTGCAGTATCTATATTTGACAGTTTCTGCAAATGGTAGATTAATTTTCCATCCACAGATTGCTTAATTCATGGAACAGTATTCTGCAGTTTGTGCAGAAATACTTTTTGGAGGTCCACAGAATTAAAATGAGGCATACAGAAAAGCGTTTCAGAAGCAGAATTGCCATTCTGCACAAATTTCGCTGGCAGAATTCTGCATTCCTCACAGCTCTAGTTTAACCCTAACAGAGTCATTAATATAGTTTTGTTTTGCAATTAATAATTTATAAACAGTTTTGCAAAATGGTTAACGCAAGTTCTCCAGTGGGAAAAAAGTCAGAGGCCATATGATTAGTTTGACAAGACTACCTGGTTCAGAATTTTAAATATTAAAACAGAAGCCAGTTTTTAAAGTTTTTTTTTCAATCAACCATACACTTCTGCTAGGTACCAGTGATGAAAAAAATCTATTAATCTGCCACTCAAGCCATTCACATTAAAAGTCATGTTTCGAAGCAATAACAATTAGATAGGCATGACTATCAATCAGACTAATTGCTGGAAAGCCTACACAACTACAAATCAATCGACTGAACTTGTGACAGGATTTTTAAAAAGCATTTCAGCTAAGTTCATTTCTTTTGTGCCCCACTGCTTGAGACGTTCACATTCATTGCAAAACCAACAGGCTACCATTACGAATAAAGAACGATTCATCAATTATTGGAATTAAAAGAAAAATCACAATAGAAGAAAGAATTATGCAGACAAACCCAGAATTTTGTAAATTAAATCTAGTTCCTTGTTTCTTCATGTGAATACGGCAGCTGGAGCGAGTATGCCACCATGTGGTATAACAGAAGACAAGCTTCTGAAAGGAGCTGACAGTATATTAAGTTAAGGGAATGAGATTGAACTCCTGTACAGACAATCAAACAATGAGCTATCCAGAATGTTGCCATTTAGGGGTTTTTATATATATATGTATATTATTTCTGTACAAGAAAAGCCACTTGAGATGAAGAGATTTAGCTTTCGCAGGGTCCCCTACAACCATCAGGTAAATTGTACGAAAAATACTGTTTACAATTCCATGTTGTCAGCATTTAAATGCAAAAAGGCAATTGTGAAGGAATTCAGAGATTTTACATTCTACTGTTAATAAAACCAGTCACACAGTACACTAGCAGTTTTGCCAAGTTGTTACAGCAAATCATATTTCCATTCTCCCTTCTGTGCTTCATGACTTAATTTAGCTTCATTCAGTTTATACACAGACTCTGGAAAGAATGACTGCCTCACATTCCTTGCTTAACTGTGCTCTTGGCATCCTATAGTTTCTTTCCCTCTAAGCAATCAAATGGTCCAGATAAGAGATATCTGTGCAAAATAAAAGTAAATCTTTTTAAATGGAACATAAGAGCTGACTCCATTGCATTGAGTGATGGGAGATTTATCTGGCACACTGATGACCTGGGTTCATGCCCTGAGGCAGGGATGTCAGGAGCAGAGGCTGGCAGGGATGGCTCAGAGTGTCCGTCTCAGACAGTCTCCTCCTGGGGTAGGTGGATGTGTTGCATCACACATAGAGCAACATCTAGTGGAGGTGTGCAGTGGTGCCACTCTTGGCAATGTGGTTGAACACGTATTGCTATGTGCCCGCAGGACTGTTGTATACATATGTGTACAAGCTGAGGGTTGTGTGTGGTGTGGGATCAGTAAATGGGGAAGACATTTTCTTTGATTGGTGGCAGCTGAAAAGGTGGATCCAGTCACTATCAATGACCCAAGGGCATGTCAGGAACATCAGTCCCCTACCCCACTGCCAACAGTTGAAGCCAAGGTGAACAAGATTCATCCCCCAGCTTGCCATGGCTGGCTAGAGAAAGGAGAGCATTGTCTCAGGTGATATGTGTGTTAGTGGAGGCTCCAGCACAGCACTGGAGTCCCTGGGTGGGAGACAGTGGGGAGATCTCTAGCAGTGGAGGTAATCACAAACTGAGAGAATAAATTATGTGAAGTAATAGGGAATATAAATCCTCTCTTTTACATTTCTTTAATATAATTGCAAAGTTGGGCATATGTGAAGTCTGTTTAATAACCCCAGGTTTTTGGTTTTTTGTGTTTCTTTTTGAAATAGTCCAATTTTGTTTCCTTATTTAAGGTCTTTTAGTAGCCATTTTCCTGCTTATGGCCCCTATGAATCAAGGGGTGTAATGCCTATGCACCGCAGATCCATGGCATGTAAGCATGCCAAAGTCTGTCAGATGCATATTGATGGTCCTGTGGACTGCCAGCAGCATGCACAGAAAGGACACACACCCCTTGTGCACTTGATCCTCCAACCATTTGTGCAGCTACATGCACTAACGGTCTGGGGCCATGTCAGGTGGCATGCCTGAACTCCATGCTATTTACTAAGGCACATAGTATCAGGTAGGAAGGTGCAGAATACAACAGCAGGGACCATGCCATATCCATTGTGTGCCCCCAGACTACACCCGCTGGCTGCAATGGGACAAACCACCCTCATACTATGCTGCCCCAGCCTTCTGGTCAGGCAGGGAGACTAGGGACAGCCATTTGGGCACTCAGTCATCTATTCTAATATTTCCAGTCCCATTGTGTCCCACAATCCCCTGCTGCATGCAGAGCAGGAGATCCACTTTTTGGCCAGGTTGGGCAGCCGATTGGATGCCTGACTGTGTCCTCTGATCCATACCCTGCACACCAGTGCACAGAGGTGTCTAGGACAGACACCACTCAGTAGCCAATGTTTTTGCATTCCAGCCACTGTGCACTTGTCCATGGATGCAGAGCCGCATGACCAGGATATGCACCTCTTGTGTGTACTTTGCACCGCTTGATGCATAGGCACCAATATTTGTTTTTTAATTAGTTAGCAGTTCCAGGACCATATGACATCAGTGTAGCAGAAGTCCAGCATAGAAAGTTTCATTGCAGACTTCAGCTCATCTGAAGTCACTGGCTTCCAGAACTGCATACTATTTAAGAAAATCATTTTGAATGAGACAAAAGGCTACATTAACAAGGGATTCTAAATAAGAAAAAGAAAAGACAATTTAAAAACAAACACAGAAAACATGATCCTGGGGTTATTAAATGGACTATACAGGTACCCAGAACGATAAGTATAACCTTCAAGGTATGCGGCTTACTGTGGTCCCTATAGTGGGACCCAGACTGCTGAAGCCATTCATTCAACTACCATCGGTCACCAGGACCTACACTGTATGGACAGAGGACTGGCAGAAGCTAGCAGGACCCATCAGGAGATGTGGTTTATTTGGCACCTTCTGTGCCATCTCGTTTTTGGCAACTTCAATGCATTAGTCAATGATGAAGCTTCTCTTTTTAGGAAATCAGTTCTTCCTGTTGATGTCTTCACTGGGCTTTGTACAGGAGGTTGCCTCTGGCACTCACCAGCATGGCTATGCCTTGGACTTTTTCTTCTCTTTCAGTCTTGCTATTAGTAATGTCATGGATCCAGTCAGCTGGTCAGATCATCACATCCTGCAGCTTCTTTGTTTCATTGTGGGGCCTCTTGATTAACCTCTCCTGTGGAGATGATCAGTTACTGCTCTTTTAGAAATCTGGAGCCTCAGGGTCTCCTGGTGGCACTGGACATCTTGGGCATGGAGACAGTTGTGCCATGGGATCTGAAGCAGCAGTGGAGGATTGCAAAGTGGCTCCCTAGCACCTATCTGTGTATGCCCCATGATTTCCTGCCACAGGTCACCAAGGTTTGGTGGTGATCTGAGAAGGCTGAAGACCAAGGGGTGGAGGTTAGAGCATTGTTGACAGAGGTCCCACTCAGAGGGGGGATAAATTGGCACTAAGAGCTCATTAGGAAGAGTATCAGTGATCAATTACTCTGAAAATGTCAGTGTTCCTGTCATAGGTGATTGCAGCTGGAAAGAATCGACCAGCTCAGTTCCTCAACATTGTGGACAGATCATTAAACCCTATCTGTCTCCAGTTCTGTAGAGCATTTTCCTCAAAAATATATCATGATTTTTATCAGTTCTTTCTAGACAAGGTGTCCTTTATCAGGGACGAGATATCCTCAAGTGTCTTGTCATCAAGCGACAGTGTTCAGTCTCTGGATAGGGGCACTTCATCTTTATGGGATGAGTTTGAGCCAGTGTTAGCAAAGAGTGTCCTCCTGGTAGTTTCTGGCCTGTGCCACACCTACTGTATACTGCACTCTGGGCTGACCCAGCTTCTTTTGGAGTGCTGGGGTACACTCGATCCAATTTTTGTGCAGATTATCAGGTGTTCACTTGAGGAGGGTATTTTTCCAATGCCTTGAAATAGGCGGTGGTGAGGCCCTTCTTCAGAAACCATCGTTGTACCCTGATGTTTTCGTAAATGACAGGCTTGTATCGAACCTTCCCTTTCTGGGGAGGTTGATCAAGAATGCAGTGGCTGTGCAGTTGGAGCAGCACCTGGAGACATATGATGTCTTTAAGTCTTTCCAGTATGGATTACAGCCCTGTTGTAGAACAGAAATATCTCTGGTCAAGGTGCGCCATGATCTACTCCTTGTAACGTATAGCAGATGTGGTTCCAGCCTGGTTCTGCTTAACCTTTCTTCAGCCTTTGACACAATGTACCATGGGGTGCTGTTGACCCATCTAGGGTACTGTGAAGGACTTGCAGGGACAGTGCTACGGTGGTTCAAGTCCTACTTATCTGGCACAGCACAGCAAGTGGCACTCTGCTCTTTCATCTTGGGCAATGCTGTGCTCTGCTGTGGTGTGCCTCAGGGGTCAATTTGGCCCCCATGTTGTTATCTGTGTATACATTGTCACTGGGGAAGATCATTAGGTGATTCGGCCTAGGTCTTCATTGTTATGCCAATGGTACCCAGCTGTATGTGTCTTGTATTGCTAATGACAGGGTGGCTGTTCTGGAACTGACTGACTTAGGGAAATTCAGGAATGGATGGTGGCCAGCTGGCTCAGGCTGAATCTTTTGAAGACAGAGGTGCTACTGGTGGAGCCAAGGTGGCTTGGTTCATCAGCTTCAAGTTTGGCAATGTTTTACCATCTTTGGATGGTATTACTCATGAGGCTGAAGATAGGATGAGGAATCAGGGGATCACTGTGGACTCCAAGCTGACATTAGAAGATTAGATGATGGCTGTTATCTGCAGTGACTTTTATTATCTTTGGAACATCTCCTGGATCAAGTCCTTTCTTGTGCCATCTGATGTAGCAATACTGGTGCACATATAGTACTTGTCTCATCATGACTAGACTACTGTAATGTTCTATACTTGGGGTTATCCATGAAGTTGTTGTGCTGCTTGCAGCTGGACAAGTATACAGCAGCCCAGCTGTCTGGTGGTTCTT
This sequence comes from Neoceratodus forsteri, assembly GCA_016271365.2. Classification (NCBI taxonomy): domain Eukaryota; kingdom Metazoa; phylum Chordata; order Ceratodontiformes; family Ceratodontidae; genus Neoceratodus; species Neoceratodus forsteri. Next base: position 1,206,357,730 of record CM057453.1, on the reverse strand, counting down.
CCCAGTTTGAGCATAACACACCAGCTCTCCACATTCTGCACTGGCTGCCTGTGTGGTTGTGCATCAACTTCAAGGTATGCTTGTTAACTTACAAGATCTTGCACAGTTTGAGTCCTGGCTACCTGAAAGACCTGCTGACCCCATATGCTTCTGGTTGTTCCCTTTGGTCATTGGATGCAAGTCTTCTTTCCATTCCAAGATCTTGTTTAAAATCCTCAAAGGACAGAGTGTTTGGATTGGTGGCCCTGCTTCTCTGGAATGTCCTTCCTTTGTAGGTAAGAGATGCCCCTTCCTGGACCATTAATAAGCTTAAGCCTTACTTGTTTACCATGTGTTTTGGGGCTGATGATGTTATTTACCTAATATTCTGCTATGCTTATTTGTTATCTGATTTCACAGTTTCTGTGAGGCACCCAGAGCTCCTGGAATCGGGTGCCACGTAAATTTTATTTTATTTTTTTGTTTAACCAGGAGAGAGACACTAAGCTGAAGCTTGTTTACAGGTGCGAACTGTGAGCACAAGGAAGTTAAGTGATTTGCTCAGGGTCACACAGTATGAAAGTGGGGACTGCGGGATTCAAACCCAGGTCTCCAGGTTTGCAGCTCAGAGCTTTAAACCACTGCATTATACTGCCTCCTTGGCCTTGCCTTGCCTTGTCAATCAGAGCTCAAGAAGCCCAATGACAGATCCTGGAGGCCTCTGGGTGAGGGCTAGACTAGGGATTTTGGCAACCTTTCTTAGGACCACTAGGGCATCGATGACAATAAATGACAGCTAGAAAGACCACTAGACACTGACCCCCATGAACTGTTCCATAACAGGGGACCTAATCTGAAGACTGGCAGATTTGCCAATGATCTCAGTGTATAAGCTGTGTCTATAGTGCAGGTAGATTTTGAAACTGTGTCATAGGCTGAGTATCTGAGTGATGTACTGCAAACAGTGTGGAGGGAGAGAAATGGAGAGCGAGAGAGAGAGAGAGAGAGGGATGGAGGGGGGAGAAAGCGGGAGAGAGAGAGAGAGAGAGAGAGAGAGGCAAGCAGGTGCTATGCTTATTTGTTATCTGATTTCACAGTTTCTGTGAGGCACCCAGAGCTCCTGGAATCGGGTGCCATGTAAATTTTATTTTATTTTTTTTTAACCAGGAGAGAGACACTAAGCTGAAGCTTGTTTACAGGTGCGAACTGTGAGCACAAGGAAGTTAAGTGATTTGCTCAGGGTCACACAGTATGAAAGTGGGGACTGTGGGATTCAAACCCAGGTCTCCAGGTTTGCAGCTCAGAGCTTTAAACCACTGCATTATACTGCCTCCTTGGCCTTGCCTTGCCTTGTCAATCAGAGCTCAAGAAGCCCAATGACAGATCCTGGAGGCCTCTGGGTGAGGGCTAGACTAGGGATTTTGGCACCCTTTCTTAGGACCACTAGGGCATCGATGACAATAAATGACAGCTAGAAAGATCACTAGACACTGACCCCCATGAACCGTTGCATAACAGGGGACCTAATCTGAAGACTGACAGATTTGCCAATGATCTCAGTGTATAAGCTGTGTCTATAGTGCAGGTAGATTTTGAAGCTGTGTCATAGGCTGAGTATCTGAGTGATGTACTGCAAACAGTGTGGAGGGAGAAAAGAGCGAGAGAGAGAGAGAGAGGGATGGAGGGAGAAAGAGAGAGAGAGAGAGAGAGAGAGAGAGAGAGAGAGAGAGAGAGAGAGAGAGAGAGAGAGAGAGAGAGGCAAGCAGGTGCAAGTCAGTAGAATCCTGATGCTAAGACATGGCAAAGCAAGAAGTCAGATCCAGAGCTGCTGGTCCAGCTCCCATAGCAGGCACACTTACTGGGATTTGGACTGTGACTGCCCTGAGGGTCTAGAAGCCAGGATTTTTGTATAGGCAATGGGACTCAGCAGCTGAGAGAGCAAGGTGAAAGTGGCCAAACCTCCAGGAGGAAGCAAGTGCCACCAGTTAGAGAGTCATTGAGGTCTGAAGAGGGATCACAGCAAGACATTAACACTCCAAGTGGTGTGGCACTATGATTCAGATACCTGCTGTACAATGAGGAATCTGCAGGTCAGGGGCAGCATGAGCACACTGATGGGGACCCTGCTTCAAGAGGAAATCCCCTTTTGTCTGCAACATTGGGAGTTTGTGTTAATGGTTGGCCATGATCTGGATTACAAATACCCCCCAGGGAAGGGGGGGGGGGTGCTGCTCTGTGTCATTTTATGAATTGCATGGCCTTTGGACAGAACTTAATTTGAGCATGTTGCTCATCTGTTTAAAGTGCACTATTGCTGCAACATCTTCGGACCTGCCACATTTCAACATCTGAGGTACCCAAAGATGGCATAAGGGAGTTCTAGTATTATTTAAGACCTGGTACAAGGCCAGGCAGGATAGTGTCCTCCATTAGGAGAGGACTGGAGGGTTACTGTGCCAGCATTGTGTTGTGGGGGTAGGCTGAGTCAGTGGTGCCTTGTTGGACCTTTTTAGTGGCAGCCAATTTTGAGTCATCCAGCTATGCCCTCATGGGGCTTGTCTAGCTGAGGCTCAGTGTATGCGGGTAGGAGTGCAACCCTGCCTTGGAGGGTATCAAAAAGGGCATTGGAATGGTGCACCTGTTTAATACTTTTACCCTTACAGGGTCTGGTTGCTGTGAATAAAAGTTGTGTTCTTGCTGTTCAAACCTGCTCTTATCATTGACTGCCTCACTACTGAATATGTTAAATGGGGGCAACTCTTTTCTTTACTTGGAGTGTCTGGGAGGGGTGACCACAGTTGGGATTTGAGCTGGTACAGCATCACGGGGGAGGGAGGTGTAGTTACATCACCAGGGCTCACTTAAATCTTTCTCCGGGTGGAGAGAATGCCATCATTTATACTCTTGGATACAACCCCCCTTCCCCACTGCTGGGTGAGACAAGAACCTAGAAGTCAGTCTGCCCCCATGGCCCAGTAAAACTGTCATGCAGGTAATCAAGGTTCAGGAGTGGATGTCAGTCAATGCATTGGGAGGCAGATCAGGCTGCAGGCAGCTGCCAGAGGGAAACTAACCTCAGCCAGGGAGGGCTGCTGGTGAGTTTCAGCATGCAACAACCTCTGCAGGTTGGCCAGTGAGCTTGCTCTTTCAGTAGGGGCATGCTGTATATCCGGTGCTGAAAGTCATGGCTCATACAGAGGGAGGAGAGAGGCAATAAGGGTAAAACCTAAGGAAAGTATCCCTGTCATTTCAGTATCACTGAAATCCTGCTGAACAGAGGGAATGGCAGAGTGGGGAATAAGAAAAAAATGACTCACTGGTAATGATGTTTCATCTAAGGAATTTATTAGTGATGCATACTGTACATCTTCTCGCAACCCAGGTTGTTTCCCTAGAGATATAACTGGAATATATATACAAATTCAAACTCTGTATTATGGTCACACTGCCTCTAGCATTCCATTAGCAGATTTATTGCTTAAAAGCCAAAGAGAGAGTGACCACATATCAAAACTATCCTAGTATTCTTAATTAGCCAAATTGTAATATGGATGCTAAAAAACACACATTGAACATTGGGAGAGTTATAAAGTTTGTAACAATAAAATGTGCAAGCAATAGAAACACAATCTATTAACTGATTATTTTGCAGAATCATATTTTACTAAGGTTCTACAAGTGGATATAGGGTAGGGATGGTATGAATCACTAGAAAACTCCTTAGAAGGAACATCATTGCTACTGTATTTTTTTTTCTTCTAACATCAGGGGCCAGATATTCAAATGTTTGCCTGGGCACGAATCCGAGTTTTCCCGTGTAAACCTGGTTTTGTATGGATGTCCTTTATTGAAAAGCCCAGTTAGCATGGGCAAACAGGGTTTGCCCTGGGCAAACTTTGGAGGTGGGCACAATGCAAATGAAGGGGTGGGGACCTGAATATTGGTGCATTCCAATATTCAGAGTATGTGCACCATGCAAGGTTGTTTTTTACCATCACCTTGTGAGGTGCAGTCACCGCTGACATACAACATGCCTTACCCCAGTACAACCCTAGTTGGGGGAAGTGTGTCAGATGGAGGAAGAGGATGGAAGAAGTGTGTCTCCCCCCAACCCCCAACACAGTAGTCCCTGGTGTCTAGTGGTGCCCCTCTCCCTCCAATCCCACTCATGTACAGACATTATCATGTCCCTGGTGTCTAGTGGACCCTCCTCCCACCTGCACCAATGCCCAATGTTTCAAGAAATATTCCCTGGTGTCCAGTGGTTCCTCTCCCCACCTATATCCATGCCTGATATTTAAATATGTAGTCCATGGTGTCCAGTGTCCCCGCCTCCCACCTGCACCAATGCCCAATGTTTAAATATGTATTCCCTGATATCCAGTGGTCCCTCCCCCCATCCTGATGCCTTGTATAATAAACTGATAGTATTCCCTAATGTCCAGGGTATCCCTTTATTCCTATAACCTGTATATTACAGTTAAACCATTCCCTGTTGTCTAGCGGACCCTCCTCCCTATCCCCGGTCCCCTGTGCAATACAGGTAAACCATTTCCTGGTGTCTAGCAGACCCCATTCCCTATTTCTGATTCCCTGTATGCTAAAGTAAAGCCATTTCCTGGAGTCTACCAGACCTCCCACCCAAGCAGGTAGTTCCCCACTACCCCACTCTCCCATCCCAACCATGAGCCAGCAACTGGCACAGCTCTCCACTCTCCACCCCTGCCAGTCACTGACTGAACTGCCAATGAGCGCATAGTTTAACAGCTGATTGTGTAATATGAGCTCATTGACAGCTCAGTTGGTGACCAGCTGTGGTGGAGAGCAGAGGGCTGTGTGGGTTGCCAGCTCAGGGTCATGAAGAGGGAAGTAGGGTGATGGAGCACTAACTGCCAGGATGGAGGGCCTGCTAGATGCCAGGGAAAGGTTTTACTTTAGTATACAGGGGCTCGAGGATGGGGGGTGTCTGCTTGACACCAAGGAATGGTTTAACTGTAATATACAGGGGATCGGGATGGGAGGGATACACTGGACAACAGGGAAATACATTAGTTTATTATACAGGGGCTCTGGATGGGGAGGAGGGGCCACTGGACACTGAGGAATAATTATGTAAACATCAGGCATGGGTGCTGGTGGGGGAGAGACCACTGGCACCAGGGAGAGATTTATGTGCAACATTGGGCTGGTGATCAGCCGGGGCACTAGCACCAGGGAAAATTTATTTTTAACATCGAGCTGGCGATTGGCAGGGTGAGGGACCACTAGCACCAGGGATAGCTCTCTGAGACTGGCCAATTGAAAAGACACGCAGCACAATCCAGCCTCGTTCCCCATGTAAATGAGCCCATAATGGGCAATCAAATGGACCTTAGCACCTTGCATGCAAAATGGGCTGATTTGCATGGGTTCATTTGAATACTGAAAATTTGGTGATGGTGCAAGCCATTGTGGCACCCTATTTCAGAAGCCATGTCTGCCCATTGCTCAGTTGCTTAGCACTGGGTTGCAATGGCCCTATATTCCCAGTTGAATAGCGTTGCTGCGCTATTCCACTAAGATAGCATCTATTGGCACCTGGGCACGTGCAAAGTGCAGCACAAATATCTGCGCTCAGCATTGTGCATTTTGTAATATTGGGCCCCAGGAGTTTACCAGTGATGTCATAGAAACATAGAAACATTGACTTTGACGGCAGATAAGGACCGCTTGGCCCATCTAGTCTGCCCATTTCGCTACCTACAGGATAGGCCGCAGATCCTAGTTAACCAACTGCCTATTTCTTCCTACCCCCCACAAGAATTGCATACAAGTCTGAAAACTCCAAGCAGTACCTTGGGTCTACAGCCTATTTAGGAAAAAGGTTCTGCAGTATCAGGTAAAAGAGGAGGTGGAGTAGCTCTATACATGAGGGAAGGGATCAAAGCTACAGAACTAAAAAGTAAAGGGGGAGGACAAGAGGCACTCTGGGTCACCTTGGAGACAGGGAATGACATCACAATCTGCACAGGGGTTGTATACAGACCTCCATCTCAAGGGGAGGAAATGGACAAGAAAATGATAGAGGACATTCTTAAAATGGCTGAAAAAGGGGAGATACTGTTGATGGGGGACCTGAATATGCCAGATGTTAACTGGATGACATGTACTGCAGACACATCCAAGAGCAGGGTCATTCTCAATGCTCTGCAGGGGGCAGGCCTTAGACAGCTAGTGTTGGATCCCACTCGGGATGGAGCAATACTAGACCTGGTACTCTCAAATGGAGAGAGGATCACAAATTTAGAAGTCTGTAGACATCTGGGAACAAGCGACCACTGCACAGTGTGCCTCACAATGAGCACAACCATGGAGATAAGCCATACAAAAACAAGGATACTGGACTTTAGAAGGGCTGACTTTGGCAAAATGGGTGAATACCTGAAGAATGCACTAGCAAATGGCCAGAAAGGAGGGGTGGAAGAAAATGGAGAAAATCAAAACTGCCATCATAGAGGCAACAAGCCTTGCGTGAAACAAATAAAGAAAACAAAGTGGAGTAAAAAACCACTATGGTTCTCAAAGGAGGTGGCAGGGAAGGTTAAGGAGAAAAAGGCTGCATTCAAAAAGTATAAGGAATCACAGAAGGAGCACAATAGGGAACTGTATCAATTAAAGCAGAAAGAAGTGGGGAAGGCAGTCAGAATAACAAAGGCCCAAACCGAGGAAAAAATAGCCAACTCAGTTAAGAAGGGGGATAAAACCTTTTATAGGTACATTAGGGAGCATAGAAAGGTTAAGGGAGGGATAGTGAAGACTAATAAAGGAGAGGGGAGGTGGGCAGAGGGAGACAGTGAAAAGGCAGAGATACTGAACGAATACTTTTGCTCAGTATTCACAAAAGAAGATGAGGAGGAGTTACCTGAACCAGACAATAGAAGCACTCTGGGAAGGTGGGTTGACACCAGTCCATTCACAGAAGAAAGAGCCCTGAAAGAACTCCTAAAACTCAAGGTGGACAAAGCAATGGGGCCTAACGGGATTCACCCCAGAATCCTAAAAAGAACTAAGGGAGGACTTAGTGACACCACTGACCAGGCTTTTTAACAAATCATGGAGTGGTACCTGAGGACTGGAGGAGGGCAGATGTGATTCCCCTTCACAAAAGTGGGAGCAAGGCAGAAGCAGGAAACTACAGACCTGTAAGTTTGACCTCAGTGGTAGGGAAAATTATGGAATCACTTCTGAAAGAAAGAATTGTTGAGTACCTAGAGGCCAGCGGGGCACAGGACCCAAAGCAGCATGGATTAACAGCAGGAAGGTCATGTCAGATGAATCTAATTGATTTCTTTGACTGGGTGACCAAAGTAATAGATGAGGGAGGGGCTGTGGATATGGCCTACCTAGACTTTAGCAAGGCATTTGACACAGTCCCGCACAAAAGATTAATAATCAAGTTAGCCAGCCTGGAAGTGGGTCCCAGGGTGGTAGCCTGGGTAGCAAACTGGCTGCACAACAGGATGCAGAAGGTAATAGTCAATGGAACACATTCTGAAGAAAGGGAGGTTACTAGTGGAGTACATCAGGGCTCAGTACTGGGTCCAGTCCTCTTTAACATCTTTATAGGTGACGTTGCAGTGGGTCTGGAGGGAAAGGTATGCCTCTTTGCAGATGACACAAAGATCTGTAACAGAGTTGATACACAAGGGGGGGTAGAAGGGACTTGGCTAGGTTGGACGAATGGTCAGACATATGGCAACTTAGATTCAACGCAAAGAAGTGCAAAGTAATGCACCTGGGAAACAAAAACCCAGGAGAAGAGTACACAATAGCAGGGGAGGTACTAACTACAACAAAAATGGAAAGGGACCTGGGGGTAGTCATATCAGATGATCTAAAGGTGGGTAAGCAATGTGAAAGGTCGGTAAGGAGAGCCAGGGGGATACTGGGATGCACAGGAAGGGGCATCACAAGTAGAAAAAAGGAAGTGGTTATCCCTCTATACAGACAGTTGTTGAGACCCCATCTGCAGTACTGTGTGCAGTTTTGGAGACCTCATCTACGCAAGCACATAGACAGGATAGAAGCAGTCCAGAGGAGGACAACTAAAATGGTGCAGGTTCTGCAGCAGAAACCATATGAAGAGAGACTGAGAGAGCTTAATATGTATATTCTTGATGAAAGGAGGGACAGGGGGGACATGATAGAAACTTTCAAGTACCTCAAGGGAATCAACAAAGTCCAGGAGTGTAGCATCTTTCAGAAAAAGATGTGTAAGAACAAGGGGGCAAAATTTAAAGATAGAGGGGGGACAGCTCAGGGGTAATGTGAGGACATTTTTTTCACGGAGAGAGTGGTGGATACATGGAACCACCTTCCTGAGGAGGTCATTGGGTCTAAAACAGTGGGGGAATTCAAACATGCATGGGACAGACATAAGGCAATTACAGTGGGGGGTTGCAGGAAGTAGGCTGTTGGTTAACTAGAATCTGAAACTTATCCAGTAGGCAGGGAAATGGACAGACTGGGTGGGCCAAGTGGTCCTTATCTGCCATCAAAGTCTATGTTTCTATGTTTCTATGTTATCACTGGTCCAAACCTGGCATCCTGTCTTGATTGGTTGCCCAGAGAGTGCTGCATTGTAAGGATGTGCACTGTAGAACAGACTGCAGCTTTACAAATTTCTTGTAGGGGAATACCCCTCATAGCTGCCACTGTGACAGAAGCAGCTTTGCTAGAATTTGCCCCTAGACACATTGTTGGCTGAATGCCATTTTTTTCATAGTAAAACTAATGGAATAAACTATCCACAATGAGATAGTATTCTGATCTGCTGACTTGCCTTTGCACTTCACTATAAGAGGCAATCAACCATGTGCTGTCAGTTCTGAACCCTTTTGTTGTATCCTGATAAAAGCTCAAAACCCTTTTCACATCCAGGTTGTGGATTTTCTCCTTACCTGTGTTTGTCTGAGACTGCAAAAATGCAAAAGTAGAGTTACTGAATGATTAAAGTGTAGTTCTGACACTACTTTAGGAAGGAAGTTCCCATGTGTTGTCAATACTACTTTATGTGAGATAATGAGGTTTGGTTCTTGTACAGAAGCCTTGAAGTTTACTGACCCTCCTGACAGAAGTCATAGCTATTAGAACACTGTTTTTCAAGTTACAGTATGTACCTGAGATCTGCTGAGGCAATTGGCTCAAAGGGAGTTCCCATTAATTGTGTCAGACACATGTGCAAATCCCACGGAAGGACTGTTTCCCTCATTGAGGGGTACAAAAGATTTAAACCTTTGAAAAATCTTTTGAACACTGGTTGTGAAATAAGTGCTGTTTCTTTCCTTGTAGATTTGTAGGCCAGTACAGCTGCTAAGTATGCTTTTAAAATGGAGGTCCTCAGTCTGAAAGACTATGGGCCTGATTCTGGAAGCCGTGTGCATGGCGCAAGGTGACGTGCGTCCAACATGAGGGACACAAGTAGCACCTTGTGCCAATAGATGCCCCATGTGGTATTCCGGAAGACAGCCTGTGGCAACACGCAGGCTGCCTGCGGCAAAGCTGCCTTGTGCCAACAGTGCACCACAAATCGGGCTGCGATATGGCGCCAGGGGGGTATACAGTAGCAGCTGTGCCCTATTCTCAAAGAGTGGCTGCCACAACCCCAAAGTGGTATTCCAAAACAACACCCAGAGGACATCAGTCAAAGTACAGTTACACTAACAAAGTGCTGGTGTCCATGTAATTTGCTGCCCTCCGGAAGTTGCGCCAATGTGCTCCTATCTGTGCCCACATTACCTGTAGACCCCCCCCAGCCTGGATCACCCACAGTGTACAGAATGAGCTCCCCCAAGCCCTGATCCCCACAAATGTAGTCATGTAACCCCCTCACCCAGCCCTGATCCCTGGTACTATTACAAGTTGGTCCTCCCAGTCCCCGACAGACATTAATAATACTGTAACTGTAAAATATATGGCCAGTGTACCTATGTAGCCCTGGTGGTCTAGTGGACAGCCACCACCCCACTTCCCCCAACCTGTACCCTGCCGGGGACTGGCACAGCCCACCTCTTGCTACTGTGGCCAGCTGTCAACTGAGCTCTGTAAGATTGCATGCTGCAAATAGTATGTGCTCAGCTCAGCATGTACTATTTACAGTATATGATCATACAGAGCTCAGTTGGTGGCTGGTCATGGTGGCAAGAGGTGGGCTGTGCTAGTCACCGGCAGGGTAAGGGTCGGGGGGAGTGGGGTGGTTGGGCACAGTTGGATAGGGGGGTGGGTCCACTAAACCACCAGGGCTACATACTGTAGGTACACTGGCCATATCACTTACAGTTACAGTATTAATGTATGTTGGGGATCGGGAGGGAAGGGCTACTTGTAATAGTACCAGGGATCAGGGCTGGGAGGGGGGAGTTACATGACTACATTTGTGAGGCTTGGGGCTCGGGGGAGCTCTTAATTTCCATTTTGGAGATCGGGGCTGGAGGGGGCATGCGCCCTGTTAGTGGGCATTGTGGCAGATTGTGGCACCCTGTTCAGGTGCGTCCTGCCTTTGACGCTCTGCTTGGGTTGTTACAAGTTGCAGGACATAGCCATGGGGCCCTGTCTGATAGAGAATTGGGTGCAGGGTCCCTGGCGCATCGGCATTTGGCGCAAGTCACCTTTGGCATGACTTGCTCCATGCCTTTCAGAATCAGGCCCTATAAGCCCCCTAATAAGCCAGAATCACAGGTATGTACACATAGATAGATAGAATTTGATGACAGATAAGGACCACCAAGCCCACCCAGTCTGCCCATTTTCCCTACCTGCTGCAAAAACCGACAACCCTACTTGATCTCTGGCTTTGTTCTCCTATAGTACCTATCGTTAGGGTACCCCTATGCAAATCCCATGCATTTTTGAATTCCCCTACTGAATTTGTCCCCACCACCTCCACTGGGAGGCTGTACCATGCATTCACCACCCTTTCTGTGAAGAGATACTTCCTCATGTTTCCCCTTAGTCTACCCCCCTTCCAGCCTCATGTCATGACTCCTTGTTCTAGAACATCTCTTTTTCTGAAATATACTACCCTCCTGTACCTTATGTAAGCCCTTGAGATATTTGAATGTTTCTACCATAACCCCCCCTCTCTCCTTTCCTCCAGGGTGTACAAACTGAGGTCCTCCAATCTCTCCTCATATGATTTTTGGTGCAGGCCCTGTACCATTTTTGTTGCCCTTCTCTGAACTGCCTCCACCCTGTCTATGTCTTTACGTACTGTAGATGTGTCCTCCAGAACTGGACACAATTCTCCGGATGAGGTCTCACTAATGATTTATATAGAGGCATCACCACCGCTTTTCTTCTACTGGTGATACCACTTCCTATCCATCCCAGTACCCCACTGGCTTTCCCCACAACTTTGGTACATTGTCTGACCACCTTCAAATCATCTGATATGATTACCCCCAGATCCCTCTCTTGTTTGGTTGCCGTCAATATCTCTGCACTCATCATGTGAGCCTCCCCTGGGTTCCTGTGCCGCAAATACATGATTTTATATTTTTTTGCGTTGATTCTTAGCTGTCTCATTCTTGACCATTCCTCAAGAGGCTGAAGTCAGCATATATATATCCCAAGGGGCCCAGCGACCCCGGTACATGAGTGCTACGAAGCAGGAGTGTAGCTTCTGCAGGGCATCAGCAGGGAGTACAGCAGGCAGCAGTCTAGAGTGGGGAGTAGGAGACAAGGGAGCACATCCATAAAAAGGACACATACAGGCATAGAAGGAAGATAGGAAGGAAGGAAGGTAGAAAATCAGGAGGGACAGATTGTGGGTTGGGGGGATAAGGAAGGCCACAGGGCATGCAAAGGCCAAAAGAGGAGAGGGGGTAACAAATTAGTAAAGAAGGGGGGGATATCTTCGGTCAACATGTGGCATTCAAATGGATGGGGGGGGCTGGGGTACAGAATGGGAGGAAGTAGGTGGGCCAGAGATGATAGATGTGGGTGGCAAGGGGGAAATGGGAGGATGATCGATCAGGTGTAATGGTTATGGCATTGCCATCTTCCTTGAGACTTTGTGGGATGTAGGCAGTTGTAAGGTCTGCAGGCAATTCGGGTAACTTAAGGAGAAAATTGAGTGGATAAGTTAGACACTGTGCGTGCAGGGGGAGGACAGAGGGGCTGGGGAGCAGGGAAGAAGAGATAACAGATGGTCAGTTGAAATGGTTGTGGCACTGCCATCTTCCTTGGGACATTGTGGGATCATGGCTGAGAGAGGGGAGGATGGTGAGGCTGGGGAGTAGGGAAGAAGAAGTAACAAACTGAGACAGGGTGTCATGGCTGAGAGGGGTACGAGGCAGGAATCTAAGAGGGCACAACAGAGACAAGAAGTGCCTGTGACACAGATTCCAAGAAGGTCAGAAGGAGGAAACTGGATGGTAGTGGGGGAAGAGGCAAACATGGGAAGACGATAAACATAGGAAGAAAAGAGGGAGAACAGGGCAATGGTACTGAGAGCATCACGGGCATTGGGTGAAGCCCTCAAACAGGTTGTCCATCCAGTAGGGTCTGGATGAACAAGGGGCCAAAGCAGTGCAGGGAAAGCGGGGGGGGGGCGCATACAGATCAAAGTAGTGAAAGCCATGGGGGAAGGAGTGAGACTCAGGAAAAGAGGAGAAAGGGGTAGGGAGGCTGGGAAGCCAGATGGGGAAGATTGCAATGCAAGCACAAGCAAGGGGGACCAGGAGGAAAGAGGCAGAGGCAAGCCAGCTGGATCTCCAGGGAAGGAGCCCACAGATAGGGAAAAGGTAAGCTGGGAGGGATGGCAAACCAGGGAGAGACCATGGGCAGGGAGGAAGCTGGGGAACAGGAGGTAGACAAACACAGGAAGGAGGGACAGCATAAATGGTACTCTATGGGCAAGAGGCTGAAGGGGGAGGAGCGAGTTATAGTAATAGGGGACTCTGTCCCAAAGGAAATAAGATGGGGTAATGGGAACTCTGGCAGAGGCAACAAGAGGGTGAAATGCATGCCAGGCATGACAGCAGGGAGGGTGGGAGCAATATTACCAAACAGTGTGGGGCAGGGGAGGCCATACATTGTAGTTCATTTGGACACCAATGATCTGGCAGGCAGCGAGGTGAAGGTAGCACAGGAAAGGTTCTTAGAGCTGGGTAGGATCTGTAGAGAGTTGAGCAAATCAGTGACCTTTTCAGAAGTGTTGCCAGTCCCAAAAACAAGCACAGTTAGAAAGGTGAGGATTGAAGAGTTCAACCCGTGGCTGAGTGGGTGGTGTAAAGAAAAAGGCTTTGGCCTTGTGGGAGAATGGGGTAGGACATGGGATAATGAAGAACTTTATGCAACAGACAGGCTGCACCTAAGCAAAGAGGGCACTAGTGTTCTGAAAGGTAAACTGGAAAGCTACTTAACAGACAGGACACATTTAAACTGAATGGGGGGAGTAGCAGGGAGCATGGAACTCAGCACCAGGCATGAGGGGCCCAGGGCCTCCCCCACCGGGAAGAATGACTAAAGACAGGGTAGTACAAGAGGAGGGGAGGGGATAGTAGGGGAGGGGGAGAGGAGGCACGGTATAAGCAGAGGCAAAGTGGGCCACGTGATGCACTGGAAGGCAGTGACCCTGAATGCAAGGATAAAAAGGTAGCAGACCTACAAGCACTATTGGCAGAAGGGAATGTGGATATAGCTCCCATTGCAGAAACATGGACAACTCACAGTTCCATGACTGGGATCTAGAGATTCTGGGTTACCAACTGTGCAGGAAGGACAGGGCGCAAGGAGGGTGTGTGTGGCTTTGTATATACGGGAGGGGACAGAGTGTAGCAGGGAGGAGGGGGAACAGGGTAAACATAGAAACACAAACATAGAATTTGATGGCAGATAAGAACTGCTTGGCCCACCCAGTCTGCCCATTTCCCTACGTAATGGATAAGCTGCAGATCCTAGTTAACCAGCAGCCTACTTCTTTCTACCCCCAACCCCTAGAATTGCCTTATGGCTGTCCCATGCATGCTTGAATTCAACCACAGTTTTTGACTCCACAACCTCCTCTGGAAGGCTGTTCCATGCATCCACAACCCTCTCTGTGAAAAAATACTTCCTTACATTACCTCTGAGCATCCCCCCACCTCCCGGTATGACAGAAGCCCTTTTGGCAGTACTACAGAATACTGATAGCAGAAGAATTCAAGTGGGGGTGGTGTACAGACCACCTTTACAGGGAACTGATCTAGACAGGGAACTGGGAGAACAGATTAGAAGAGCAGGGGGCAGAGGAAACGCTTTAATTCTGGATGACTTAAATCTGCCAGGAGAAGACTGGAGCACCCCAGTTACAACCTGCAGCAGGGAACAGTCATCCTGGATGCTTTCAAGGGCTGTTTTCTGATTCAGGGAGTCAAAGGGAGGATGCCATATTAGATCTAGTGCTGTCAAATGGGGAGCACATCCAGGACATGGAAGTGAGGGAACTTCTCACAGGTAGTGACCACCAAACAGTGTGGTTTTCAATCTGCAAGGGGAAGGAAGTGGCTTGGACTAAAATAAAGGTGGTGGTCATTTTGAAGTCAGACTTCAACAAGATGGGTGGCATAGTGATGAAACACCTGGCAAAGATCCAACCAGGGACAAATACAGACCAAAAAATGGACCGTCATCAAGATGGGGTTGATTGAGGCCACCAACACTTGTACAAAGGCTTGAAAAAAGAGTGCCAGAACCAAAAGACCATGCTGGTTTTATAGCAAGGTGGTGGAAAAGGTAAGGGATAAGATGGCAGCCTTCCTGACAAGTGTACCGGAAGGGATGTAGACAGGGAGATTTACAAGAAGAAATCTAGAGAGGCAGTCAGGGAAGTCCAGGCAGCCAAGGCTGAGAAAGAGCTTAGATTGGCTCAGGGGATTAAGGAAGGGGAGAAGGACTTCTGCTACATTAGAGAGAACAAAAGTAGAAGGGACAGGATAGTTAGGATCAAGAAGGAGGAAGAATGGGTGGAGAAGGGTGTGGAACAAGCGGAGGCACTTAATGAATACTTCTGCTCTGTCTTCACCAGGGAGGTTAATGGGCCCATGCAAAAGGGGAAGATAGGGTTGCCCTTAAGGGGGGCAAGGGGTATGAGGGGGAGATTGAGGTAGACAGAGTCTTGATAGGTCTTAAGGAACTGTGGGTGGGCAAGGCTCCTGGACCAGATGGGCTGCACCCAAAAGTTCTGAGGGAACTGGCAGGGATATTGGCAGCACCACTGATGGACATATTTAACACTTTGCTTGATGAGGGGTGTGTTCCACAGAACTGGGTGACCACTCATGTGGTGCCTATCCACAAGAGTGGCCCTAGAGATGATTCAGGAAACTACAACCCAGTCAGCTTAACCTCCATAGTGGGGAAGTAAATGGAGGCCACTCTGAAAGAAAGGCTTGTGTCCTCCCTTGAAGAAAGTGGTCTACAGGATGACAGGCAGCATGGGTTTGTTGGGGGGGGGTCAGGTTTAACCAACATGGTGGACTTCTTTGACTGGGTAGCAAGGACCTTGGACAAAGGGCAGGCAGTGGATGTACTGAATCTGGACTTCAGCAAGGCTTTTGACTTAGTGTCCCATGGCAGATTGGTCAGCAAGCTGAGGGACCTGGGGTTGGGGACTCAGTGCTGGGGTGGGTAAAGAGCTGGCTGACAGACAGGAACCAGTGAGTAATGGTGGGGGGAGGGAGCTGTCCGAACCTAGACCTGTGACCAGTGGTGTCCCACAGTACTGGGACCTGTGTTGTTCAATGTATTTATTGGCGACATATCAGAGGAGGTCAAGAGCAAAATCTATCTCTTTGCAGACAATACTAAGCTCTGTGGGATGGTGGATACAAAGGAAGGGAGACAGGATCTAAGGGAGGACCCGGCAAAGCTGGAGAAATGGTATGGCATCTGGCAGTTGGGTTTTAATGCTAAAAAATGTAAGATAATGCACATGGGAGCCAAAAACCCCAAGGCCAATTACTGGCTATGGGGAGTTCAAGTGACATTATCGGAAAAGGAGAAGGACCTGGGGGTTAAGGTAAGTGGTGACATGAAACACTCAGCACAGTGCTGTAAGGGCAGCAGCTAAAACAAACAGAATGATGGGTTTCATCTCCAGGGCAATCACCTCTAGGAGGGAGGAGGGTATTCTGCAACTGTACAGGTCACTGGTGAGACAACACCTTGAGTAGTGTGTCCCGTTCTGGTGCCCCTACCTTAAGAAAGATATCAAACTACTGGAGGCAGTACACAGAGAGCAACCAAATTGATCCAAGGCATGGGGGACACAGCATGTGAGAAGAGACTGAAGGTCCTGAACATGCACTCTCTGGAGGACAGGAGAGAGAGGGGGGATATGATTCAGACCTTTTAGTACCTGAAGGGCATAAATAAGACCAGTACAGAGGGCATCTTTAATCTAAGGAAGGAGGGTGCAACAAGGGGTCATGGCCTGAAATTGGTGGGGGGCACATTCAGGAGGGAAATGAGAAGGCACTTCTTCACAGAAAGGGTGGAACGAGTTGCCAGGGGAGATGATGGTGGCAAGGACAGTGACCAGTTTTAAGAGGGGTTGGGATAGGATGAAGAAGATTAGGTCAACAGGGAACACGAGGGGGATGGGGAACAGTGAGGGGGAGAGGGTGGAAGAACAACTCCATGAGGAGCAAGGGGGACAACTACTTGGTATAACAAGCTGCACACTCCAGCAGACTCGATAGACCATTATGGCCTGTATCTTCTGGCAATTTCATATGTTCGTATAAGGTTACCTAGGTCCCTGCTCACTTTTTCCACTCCTTCTGGAGTGTTTACCCTATTGCAGATCTTAGTATCATTTGCAAATACAGTAGGCATACCTTTCCTTCCAGA
Source organism: Neoceratodus forsteri (assembly GCA_016271365.2). Lineage (NCBI taxonomy): Eukaryota > Metazoa > Chordata > Ceratodontiformes > Ceratodontidae > Neoceratodus > Neoceratodus forsteri. Next base: position 1,206,340,879 of record CM057453.1, on the reverse strand, counting down.
TCCTCTGCAATATCACTTATGAAGCCATTAAATAGGACTGGCCCCAGAAGCGACCCATGTGGCACTCTGCTAGTTACCCTTCTTGTCTCAGTTCGAGCTCCATTTACCACCACCCTCTGTGTTCTATCCCTCAACCAGTATCTAACCCAGTTTACCACCTTGGGGGCCATTCCCAGACTGCTTAGCTTGCTTATAAGCCTTTTATTAGGAGAGATGTCGAAGGCCTTGCGGAAATCCAGGTAGGCCATAGCCACTGCTCCTCCCTGATCCACTTCCCTGGTCACCCAGTCAAAGAAATCTGTCAGATTTGTTTGACATGACCTTCCTGCTGTAAATCCACACTGTCTCGTACCCTATGTCGGATTCAAGACGTTCCACAGTTCTTTCTTTTAGCACTGATTCCATTAGTTTTCCCAGCACTGAGGTCAGGCTGACTGGTCTATAGTTTCCAGCCTCCTCCCTGCTCCGACTTTTGTATAGAGGGGCCACATCAACTCTCCTCCAGTCCTATGAAACCACTCCTGTTTCCAGTGAGTTATTGAACAGGGCTGCTAGTGGTGCTGTCAGCATCTCCCTAAGCTCCTTTAATATTCTAGGATGTATCCTGTCTAGTCCAGTTGCTTTGTCCACTTTCAGTTTTGTGAGTTCCTTTAGAATCCGTAAATGGACTGGTGTCCGCTTCTCTGCCCTTATTGTAGCTGCCACTTAATTGTGGTTCCTCACCTTCCCCTTCTTCTGTGAACACTGAATGAAAATATTTGTTCTGGATTGATGCTTTCTTCAAGTCCCCTTCCACACACTCCCTGACTTCCCCCTTATGCCTTATAATCCCACCCAGTCTTTCTTCTTTCACTAACGTACCTATAAAACATTGCCTTTCTTTACTGTCTGGGCTATTTTTTCTCCTTTTGTGCCTTTGTGCTCCTGACAGCCCTCTCTGCCTCCCTCTGCTTGTCCTGATACACTACCCTGTCCACCTTCTTCTGTGTTTCCTTGTACTTCCTGAAAGCTAACATTTTTGCTCTTACCTTCCCGGCCATTTCCCTTGAGACCCACAGTAGTTTTCTTTTTCCCTTTCCTTTGCTTATTTGCCTAACACAAAGATTTGTTGCCTCCACTAAGGCTCCTTTCAGATGGGCCCACTGTTCCTGAACCCCACCCTTCCTGGTCCTCCCTCCCTGCTAGGACCTTCCTGAGACATATCTCCAACTTTGCAAAGTCTGCCCTCCTGAATTCCAGGAACCTTACTTTCATGTGGCTCGACTCTGCTGCTGCACCTGTTTTGAACCACACCGTCTGATGGTCACTGGACCCCAGTTGCCCATCCACTATGACATCTGCAATTCTGTCCCCGTTGGTGAGTATTAGGTCCAAAATCACACCCTCACAGGTGGGATCTAGCACTAGCTGCCTGAGAAAAGCCCCTTGCAGGGTGTCTAGCATGTCCCTGCTCCAGGCTATGATTGAGGCTGGAGTGCTCTGGTCCACATCTGGCAGATTAAAATCACCTACTAGTAGAACTTCCCCTTTAGTCACCATCTTATGGATGGCTTCCACCAGAAGAAGCTTGTGCATCTCTTCCCCTTGTGCTGAAGGTCTGTTGATCACTCCTGTGTGAATAGCGGTGCCATTGCCTGTCTCTAGGGTGAGCCACAAGTGCTCCACCCCCCCCCCCGCAATCCCTGTACCTCAGTTGCTTATATACCCTCCCTGACATAAAGAGCTACCCCCATACCTCTCAACCACTTGCCTTGTGAATCAGGGACAAGGCTTAAAAAAATCAGGGACAAAGACCCTAAATCAGGGACATTTCTTAAAAACTGGTACTGTTCAGTCAGAAAGCTGATAGAAAAAGGGGATTTGTGTTAAGATGCATTTTCTGAAGAAGAACAAGTCTGTTACTTTAATGTTTGACATTATTCTGTGCTTTTAATCCCCGCTGTTCTGTCACAAAAACACAGATTTTACGAGGGACAGAGGAACATTTTGAGGCAAAATCAGGGACGTCCCTGAAAATCAGGGACAAGTGAGAGGTATGGCTACCCCTCCCCCCCTTTTTACCCTCCCTGTCTTTCCTAAATAGAGTATAACCTAGTATAGCTACATTCCAGTCATGGTTCCCATTAAACAGTACCATGTCTCCGTAATAGCGTCAATATCCAGGTCAGCCACTACCATCAAGGCCACCAGGTCCAGGATTTTGTTTCCCAGGCTGCGAGCATTCACACACATGGCCTTCCATATTTTGCTGCTTTCCCTCCTGTCATCCCCCTTTATCCTCATGCCTGCCCTCATTATCCCCCCACCTTTAATCCCTCTTCTTCTTTTGTCCACCATTTTATCTTTTCCTAGTTTATTTACCATAGCTGATTTCTCAACTTTAGTGTCCTCCCTGCTGACTACATTAACCTGTGGGGGTGTGCAGTTTGATTCTCCCTGCTTCCTTCTGCCACCCCCGGCCCTCTTGGCTAGTTTAAATGTTTGACAATGAAACATTTAAACAACTCACTAAGAACATTGGACCCCTTCCTGGAAGGATGCAGGCCATCACCCTTGTACAGGCCCACACCCCTCCAGGTGGGTCCCCAGTCCCCAGTCCCCAGTGAAGCCCAAATCATTCCCTCTGCACCAGTTCCTCAACCATGTGTTGAAGTCCCTGGTGCAGAGATTCCTAGCCTCCCCCTTGCCGTGGACAGTAGCACATCCGAGAAGGTCATGGAGCTTGCTACCTGCCCTGGGCCCTCCCCAATTCCCTGAACTCCTCCTGCATTCTCCCTATCCCTGCCTCATCCCTAGTCAGGTCATCCATCCTCAGATGGACAATTACATCCAGCTCCCCCCTCCTTGCTGCCGCATTAGTAATCCTTGGAATCCACTCTCCATCCCCCTGAGCCATGCTTCTTGGCATGCACTTTACTTCCCTCTCCATCCCACTACCTGTCTCCAACTCCACTCCATGGACTATGGAGTCCCTCAACAGAAGTTGATTCCTCCTCCTCTGGGGGCCTCTACTTCACCCCTTGAGGTCTCCATACTGGAGGACCTCCACATCTGTCCCCGCCACTACTTCAAGTGCCTCTGTGGGTCTGTCCCACCCTGCCAGTGAGGTGTAGGAGTTCCATAGTGGTATGAGAATAGGGATGTGCCTTTGCTGCACCACCCTTACCCTCCTCAAGCCCACCATTGTCCATTTGCTCCTCCTTACCAGCATCCTCTGAGGAAGCAGAGGAGGACTTGGTGGTCTCTGAGTGGGGGAGTTGGCCCTCCTACCCCAAGCCAACTCAGTCTTGAGGCTGGCAACCTCCTCCCTCAGTCCAGAGAGGTGTCTGCAGATGGGGCACCACTGTAGAAACATAGAAACATAGAATCTGATGACAGATAAAGGACCGCTTGGCCCACCTAGTCTGCCCATTTCCCTACCTGGTGGATAAGCTGCAGATTCTAGTTAATCAAGAGCTTACTTCCTCCTACCCCCCACTAGAATTGCCTTATGCCTGTCCCATGCATTCTTGAATTCTCCCACTATTCCTGACTCTACAACCTCCTCAGGAAGGCTGTTCCATGCATCCGCAACCCTCTCTGTGAAAAAATACTTTCTAACAGTACCTCTGAGCCGTCCCCCCTCTATCTTCAAATTGTGCCCCCTTGTTCATGCACATCTCTTCTTCTGAAAGATGCTACCTCTTGTACTTTGTTAATTCCCTTGAGATACTTGAAAGTTTCTATCATGTCCTCCCTCTCCCTCCTTTCCTCAAGGGTATACATATTAAGCTGCTTTAGTCTCTCCTCGTATGTCTTCTGGTGTAGACTCTGCACCATTTTGGTTGCCCTCCTCTGAACAGCCTCTACTCTGTCTATGTCTTTGCGGAGATGGGGTCTCCAGAATTGCATGCAGTACTCCAGATGGGGTCTCACTAGCTGTCTGTACAGGAGGATAACAACTTCCTGTTTTCTACTGTTGATGCCTCTCCCTATGAATCCCAGTATTCCCCCAGCCCTCCTTACTACCTTTTCACATTGCTTGTCCACATTTAGGTCATCTGCTATAATTACTCCTAGGTCTCTTTCCATTTTTGTTGTTGTTATTAACTCACCCCCATTGTGTACTCTTCCCCTGGGTTTTTGTTTCCCAGATGCATTACCTTGCACTTCATTGCACTGAATCTGAGATGCCACATATCTGACCATTCTTCCAACCTCGTCAAGTCCCTTTTCATCCTTTCCACCCCATCTTGTGTATCAACCCTGTTACAGATCTTTGTGTCATCTGCAAAGAGACATACCTTTCCTTTCAGGTGCTCTCCAATGTCACTTATAAAGACATTAAAGAGGACTGATCCCAGTACTGAACCCTACGGTACCCCGCTAGTTACCCTCCTTTCTTCACTATGGACTCCGTTTACTATAACCCTTTGCGTCCTGTTGTCCAGTCAGTTTTTTATCCAGGCTACCACCTTGGGACCCACTCCAAGGCTGGCTAACTTGTATATTAATCTTTTGTGTGAGACTGTGTCAAATGCCTTGCTAAAATCTAGGTAGGCCATATCCACAGCCCCTCCCTGGTCTACTACTTTGGTCACCCAGTCAAAGAAATCTATTGGGTTCATCTGACATGACCTTCCTGCTGTGAAACCATGCTGCCTTGGGTCCTATGCCCCACTAGCCTCTAGGTACTCAGCAGTTCTTTCCTTCAGAAGTGATTCCATCATTTTCCCTACCACTTAAGTCAAACTAACTGGTCTGTCTTTTCCTGTGTCTGCCCTGCTCCCACTTTTGTGAAGTAGAATCACATTTGCCCTCCTCCAGTCCTCAGGTACCACCCCATCCTCCTATGATTTGTTAAAGAGAGTAGTCAGTGGTGTTACTAGTTCTACCCTTATTTCTTTTAGAATTCTTGGGTGAATCCCATCAGGCCCCATTGCTTTGTCCACCCTCAGTTTCAAGAGTTCTTTCAAAACCCTTTCTTCTGTGGATGAACTGGTATCTGCCCCCCCCCCCATTCAGAGTTTCTCTCTTGTTTGGTTTAGGTACCTCCCCCTCTTCTTCTATTGTGAATACTGAGTAGAAATATTCATTCAGTATCCCTGCTTTTTCACTGTCACCCTCTGCCCACATCCCCTTCCGTTTATTAAGTGTATTATTACTATAGGACCGCAGGTCCACCTTGTAAATGAGTTTGTTCAATGGTGCCCGCCTGGATAAATAATGAGATTGATTGATTGATTATCTCTGTATCCCTCTTTTGGTCTTTCTTCGCTCTCTAATGTACCTATAAAAGGTTTTATCCCCCTTCTAAACAGAGCTGGCTATCTTCCTCAGTTTGTGCCTTTGCTATTCTGATTGCCTTCACTGCCTCCTTCTGTTTTAACTGATAAATTGCTCTGTCTTGCTCCTTCTGTGTTTCCTTATATTTCCTGAATGCTATCCTTTTCTCCTTAACCATCCTTGCCACCTCTTTTGAGAACCATAGTGTTTTTTTCCTGTTTTGTTTTGTTGATTTGCTTCACACAAAGACTTATTGCCTCTGCAATGGCTGTTTTGATTATTCCCCATTGTTTCTCCACCACTCCTTCTTGCCAGTTTGCTACTGCTTTCTGAGGCACTCTCTCATTTTCCCAAAGTCAGCCTTCCTAAAGTCCAATACTCTTGTTTTTGTATGGCTTGACTCTATGACTATGTTTAGTGTGAACCACACTGTTTGGTGGTCACTTGTTCCCAGATCGCTACCTACTTCTAAATCTGAGTTCCTTTCTCCTTCCTCATGTGAGAGTACCAGATCTAAGATTGCTCCCTCCCGAGTGGGTTCCAGCACTAGCTCTCTGAGTCATGCCCCCTGTAAGGCATCAAGAATGACCCTGCTCTTGGATGTCCCCCTATCAACAATATCTCCCCTTTTTCTGCCATTTTAAGGATGCCTTCTATCATTTCCTTGTCCATTTCCTCCCCCTGAGATGGGGGTCTGTACTCAACCCCCATGCGGATTGTGGTGCCATTTCCTGTCTCCAGGGTGACCCATAGTGACTCATCAACTTCCTGTTTACTCTTTAGTTCTGTTGCTTTAATCCCTTCCCTTATATAAAGAGCTACTCCTCCTCCTCCTCCTCTTTTACCCATATGTTGACATCCCAGTCATGGTTCTCTGTGTACCATATTTCAGTGACTGCCACAATATCCAGGCATTCCTCTTCCATCAAGGCCACTAGTTCAGGGTGCCTGTTGCACAGACTGTGGGCATTGGTACTCATCACCTTCCATTTATTTTTTATGGCCTTTCCCCTTTTAGACCTATCCCTGTCCTTACTGCCTTTTTCTGCATTTACCCCTGTCCTGCTCCCTACTGACTTCTCTACCTTGCTGTTTACCTCTCTAACTACTGTGTTTTGTGAGGGGAGGCTGGCATTTCCCTGCTCCTTTCAGTGTCTCCCCCTTTGGCTAGTTTAAATGCTTGTCAATGAAACATTTAAACCTGTCACCTAGGATCCTGGTTCCCCTCGGACAGATGCAGACCATCCCACCAGTATCAGCCGCATGCCTCCAGGTGGCTCCCCAGTCCCCAGTGAAGCCAAAACCCTGAGCTCCACACCAGTTTTTCAACCATTCATTAAATCCTATGGTGCGGAATACCCTAGCATCATCCTTGCCATAGACAGGCAGCACCTCTGAGAAGGTTACCGTACATGCTACTTGTCTAAGGCCCCTCCCCAACTCCACAAACTCCTCTTGCACAGCTCTGATCGCATTCACAGCCAGGTCATTTGTCCCTAGGTGGACAATGACATCCAGCTCCCTCCCTTGTTTAGCTGCTCCCACACGATCCTGAGGATTCACTTCCTGTCCCTCCAAGCCATGGCACCAGGCAGGCACCTTACCTCCCTATCTCCTTCCTCCCCCAATTCTACCCCCCTAATGATCGAGTCCCCCACCAGGAGTTGTTTCTTTCCCATGTGGGGTCTTGTGTCACCCTGCTGTGGGTCTCCATTGTGGACATTTCCAGCATCCTCCCTGGTCTCCACTGCAGGTGCCTCCATAGAGGAACCACTCTTTGTCAGAACAGCATATGAACTGTGGAGAGGTACAACTGGAGGGATGCACCTCTGTTCCATCACCCCTCTCCCTTCCTAAACCCACCTTGGTCCAACTGCTCCTTTTTCTTGGCAACCTCTGAGGTAATGGTGGTGGCCCTGGTGGTCCCTGGGTGGTGAAAGAGGTTTCATGAATCCTAGCCAGGTCAGCCTGGAGATGGCAACCTCCTCCCTCAGACCAGAGAGGTGCCTGCAAACAGGGCAGTGTCACAGCCTCCAGAATGTCTCCAAGAACACTGCTGCCCCACAGTCACTGCTCTGCATTACTCCCATCTTGACTTATTTTGTATCCCTTCTCCTGTTGCTTTGTATGCTTACTGTCTCCTCCCTCTATGTATTTTTACACTTACTTTCTTACTGCCTATGTGCCCTTACAACTCTCTCTCTTACTGTTCTGGGATGGGAACTTCCTGTAGTCTTCAGTAGTCTCCTTCTCCTGTGCTTGGATTCAGACCTCCAGCAGCCTTGGAGGAGAAATAGTTATTCTTTTAGGTTCCTTCAAGGTTGATGAAACTAGTGTGTCTCAGTGATCCTTCCCTACCTACTGCCAAACAGGAAGTTCCTGTTGTCAGTCAAATCCAGTGGCTATAAAAGTAGAAGTGGCTTAGGGTGGGAAGGAGGGCAATTAGTAAAACATCTGTAGTTCTAGAGTGCTGTTTCTTGCTCTGAAACCAAAGTTCTCCTTTGTCAAAAACAGCAGGACGCTGTAATTGGAGACACCTGCTTTTGTACTCCTAAGCTCCTAAGCCGCACCCCCAATTAGATTCACCCTCTGCTCCTGACTCAGTAAATTAAGCGGATACAGCCCCCTGACTTTATTCTTTTTTGTTTTACTTAAATGAAACCCTTTTTTTCTAATAAAGTATCTGTTTGCTTAATCCAAACAAGTACTGAGTCCTGCTGAGATAGAAGTGATTTATCAGTAAAAAATCTGTAGTTCTAGACTGCTGTGTCTTGCTCTGAAACCAAAGTTCTCCTCTATCAAAAACAGTCTCCAGAAGGTGTCCATGAAGACTGATGCCCCACAGCAGCTGCACTGCACCACTCCAATCATATATATTCCTTTTTGCTAGACTTTACCTGTTAACCCTGATTAAAAGCAAAAGTTTTTTGGTTTTTTTTATTTTGGTTGCCTCCCTACCCTAGGTTTGAGGCAAATAGTTCAGTATGTCAGATCCTCCCTTTTCCTTCACAGGAAGTTCTCCCTTTGTCAATCAAATATAACTGCCTACAAATTGCAACTAGACTCGTGTGGGAAGGAACTACCAGTCCCTAGAAGAAATCAAACTGCAAATAGAGCAAGTGCAAAACCTATAAGCACAAAACAAAACAGTAACTCTGCTTAGCCTAAAGAGAGATTAAACTGCAAAACCTGTAACAACAAAACAAAAGAGTAACTCTGCTTAGCCTAAGGGGCATCAAACTGCAAATAGAGCAACTGCAGAACCTGTAAGTACAAAACAAAATAGTAACAAAACAGTAACTCTGCTTAGCCAAAAGAAGCTTTCATTTTTCTCCCTTCTCTGTCTGCCCTTTGCTTTGTCTTTTCTAGCAAAGCTAGAAGACAAACAGTTTAGTCATTACCTCCAATAGCTCCATATGAAGTCCGAACTATCCATTTTTACCTGACACAAAATGGCTGCCCAGGACATAATGAGCTAAGTGCTTTCACTCCCCTCTGTCAGCAAACTCTAGTCTTCCACCTCAGCACACCAGCTGCTACAGGGGGGACTAAAGGTGAAGTACACCAAACTGTAAAGCATTTCCACTTTAACAGGCTTCAAAACATACATTTTTATTTGACAAGATAACCTTTTTCAAAACCAGCATTAATGTTTTCAACACATCTATCTCCTTTCAGTATATAATAAATAACAACTGGCAAATTTATCAACTGGCCCTTAAATATTGATAAGAGTTGCAAAGGTCTAAAATGCAGTGTGACTAATAACCTGTATTTTAACAGGTGAAGTAAAATATTAGAAATATCTGCTTTACTTCAGACTGAGTGAACTTGTTTTGCTCTTTTATCTCAAGCACCATTATGTGGTAAAATGCAGATACTGCAGCAAGGCTGATTTTAATCACAGCCTCATTATGCAACAAGCATTTGTCAGTGCAGAATGTTTGCTTGCTGGTATTAGCATTGGAAATGCAGGAGTTAGACAGATGCAGAGTAGGAATGGCAGTGAAGTATTGAACTTCATGCCAACCCCACCTCCAACCTGCAGAGACCGACAGGCATTGGGGTATGCATTTGGGTTGTCACCCACAACATTCATGCCATTTCACCTCACCCCACCCTATCCTGCAGACACTGACATGTGTTGAGGTGTGCCTAGGGGTGTTCAGCTTTTAAGTCACCACAGTCCATAAGGACATACACTGAAATGGGTGCAATATAGGAGAATGGGGTGAACTATGGGGCCGAACAGTCCAAGGCACACCTCAATTCCTGTCACTGGCTGCAGGGTGGGGGGGGGTGAAATGGCATGAGCATTACAGTTAACAATCCAAAGGCACACCCCTGATGCCTGTCAGTCTGTATAGGGTTGAACGTTATGGTCAGAAGCCTTAATGCCCTGGGTGATTGTTGGTATTTGCACTAAAAATTTTCAACATGGCCTTTTTGTGACCCCCACCTCATGAAAGCATTTGGGACCTCTTCTCATGAACAGTGGTACTGTGAGTTTGTCAATGTGTCCTGAACTTTGAGTTCCCACAGCGACCGTGCCATTGTGCACCAGATGTACGAAAATACAGATCAGGCAGGTTGTAAAGAATGACAGCTGCACCATTCATAGGGAGGTGTGAAGAGATGGCAATGTTGCAAATCAGTAGTGAAAATATTAAAAATGCTAGAACTTCTGAGCGTATGTGGAAACTGCTCAATGCATGTGCGTAACACAGTCATTTAGGGGAATCATTTTGCCAAATTTTCAGCATAGGTATTTTGTGACCTCTGCTCATAAACACTGTCAGTATGATTTTCTTAATCTGTCCAGAACATTGATTTCCCACAGCAACTGCGCTATTCTGCACCAGATGTGTAAATGCATATTTCGGGCAGGATGTAAAAAATTACAGCTGTACTGTTCGTAAGGAGGTCTGAAAAAATGTGAATGTTGGAAATCTGGAGTGAAAGTACTATAAATTTATTTTATGGACGTTTGTCACCAAATTTTCAACATAGGCATTTTAGGACCTCTGCTCATGAACAGAGTCACTGTGATTTGACATATGAACATAGATACGAACATACGAACATACAAATCTACCAGTAGAACTGACCAATCGGTCTATCTAAATCTGCCATAGTGTTCAGCTAGCACCCTAGATTGCAGCTGCCCCAGCCTCCTCCCCCTCAGTTCCTCCACCACTTCTCCCAGCCCCTGCCCCCCCGACTCTTCTTGCATTATCCCAGTTCTTCTTAAAGCTATTGACTGTCCTACATGTTACCACTACCTCTGGCAGCAAATTCCACCTATACACCACCATCTCAGTGAAGTAGTGCCTCCTCATTTCCCTCTAGAAATGTCCCCTTCCAACCTGAGTCCATTCCCCCTCGTCTCTCTTCCATGCCTCAGTTTAAACACCGCCTCGGTGCTAGGTTTATTTAACCCCCTCAGGTATTTAAATGCTTCAGTCAGATCCCCCATCCTTCTTCTCATCCAGTGTGTACAGGTTCAGCACATTCAGCCTAACTTCATATTCCTTTCCTTCCATCCCTTTCAACATTTTTGTTGCCCTCCTTTGCACCCCATCCAGTAACTTTATACCTCTCCTCAGGTATGGCCTCCAGTATTGCACACAGCACTTCAGGTGCAGCCTGACCAATCTGTAGAGAGAGAGAATCACATCCCTGTGTCTGGATGAGAACCCCCTTGTAATGCACACCAGCATCCTGTTTGCCTTCGCTGCTGCTCTCCTACACTGGGCTGAGTTGTTCATGCTCCCAGTTACCAACACCCCTAGGTCCTTCTCCTTCTCTGTGATCCCCAACCTCCCCCGCCAAACAACAGTCCCTCTTCTGGTTCTTAGGCCTGAAGTGCATCACCTTACACTTGTTTGCATTGAATCATGGCTGCCACTCCACCGACCATGTCTCTACTTTGGTTAGGTCCCTCTGCAGTTTTCCCCATCTGTCCTCTTTGTCCACCATTGCCCCTAATTTGGTATCATCTGTGAGCAGACTAGCCCTGCTCCCCACTCCATGTGCTATATGGCAGATTAAGAGCCCAAATCGCAACGGGCTGTGCACTGACCCGTGCAGCACCCTGCTTTTCACTGCTCTGGGTGCTGAGAGCTCCTCCCCCATCACCACCCTCTGCACCCTCCCCTGTAGCCATTTAGTCATCTTTTTTCCAACCCCCACTGCCATCACCTCCCCCCCAGTCTCCCTTGAGGCACTGTATCAAAGGCCTTACTGAAGTTCAAGTACAGGACATGTACCGCATGGCCCCTGTCCAACTCCCTTGTTAATCAGTCATAATACTCTATTAGGCTGGTTTGAGAAGACCTCCCTGAGATGAACCCATGTTGCAGCCCATGTTGGAGGCCATTACTCTCTTGGAATGCCACCAGCCACTGCTTCAGTATCAGCTCCGTAAGCTTACCCACTGATGGACGTGAGAGACTGACCATCCAATAATTTCCTGACTCCTCCCTAGGCCAACTCTTGTGTATGGGCACCGCATGGGCCACCCTCCACTTCTGGGGCACACAACCCATTTTCAGGGAGGTGTTAAACAGATCTGCCAGTGGCTCAGCCAACGGCTCTGCCATCTCCCTCGGCATCCTGGGGTGGATGCCATCGGGATCTGGTGCCTTGTCCACCCTTACTGACCTCAGCCCCTCTAGCACCCTAGTCCCTGTGATCACTTTGTCTGTCACCTCCTCCCCCCTTTCCCCATCCCCCAGCCCATGCTGGTAGTGGACCATCCTTCTCCTTAGTGAAAACAGAGCAGAAGTACTCATTTAAAATATCCGCTTGCTCCTCCCCCTTTCCACCCAATCAGCTCCCCACTTTATCCTCACAATATGTTCCTTGCACTTCCTCTTTTCCCTGACATACCTTAAATATCCTAACTAGATACTTCTGCTCAGCATTTACTGAAGAGAAGGTAGGGCAGGGCCCACAGCTCAGCACCATGGACACAAGGGGGAGGGAGGTGAGCACTAGTCCCTTCACAAAAGAAAGGGTCCTACAAGAGCTCGATAAGCTCAGGGTGGACAAGGCAATGGGACCTGATGGCATACATCCCAGGGTACTAAAGGAGCTAAGGGTGGAACTATCAGAGCCATTACCAGAACTGTTTAGTGAGTCTCTGAGATCAGAAGAGGTCCCAGAAGACTGAAGAAGGGCTCATGTGATCCCGTGGCACAAGATTGGTAGCAGGGAAGGGGCAGAGAACTACAGATCAGTCAGTCTTACCTCAGTAGTGGGCAAGATTATGGAGGCACTCCTTAAGGAAAGGATAGTGCAACACCTGGAATCCATAGGAGCACAGGATCCAAGACAGCGTGGGTTTACAAAAGGATGGTCCTGTCAAACTAATTTCATAAATTTCTTTGACTGGGTAACCAGAGTGGTGGACCAAGGGGGAGCAGTTGATGTCACCTACCTTGACTTCAGCAAAGCTTTCGATACTATTCCACACAGAAGATTGATTAATAAGCTGGGTAGGCTTGGGATGGGTCAGAAGTTGGTCAGCTGGGCAGCAAACTGGTTAACAGGCAGAAAACAAATAGTGGTGGTAAACGGTATACAGTCAGAAGAGATGCAAGTCACAAGTGGGGGTACCACAGGGTTCAGTCCTGGGGCCAGTCCTCTTCAATATCTTCATCAGTGACATTGCAGATGGACTGGAGGGTAAGGTTTGTCTGTTTGCAGATGACACCAAGATTTGTAACAGAGTTGATGATCCAGATGGGGTGGGCGGAATTAGAAAAGATCTGGAAAAACTAGCAAAATAGTCAGAAGAGTGGCAACTGAGGTTTAATGCAAAGAAGTGCAAGATCATGCACATAGGGAAGAGAAACCCTGAAACCACCTATAGGCTGGGAGGGGAGTTGCTGGCAGTCACAAGGGAAGAAAGAGACTTGGGCATCATCATCACCAATGACCTGAAATCATCCAAGCAGACCACTAAAGCGGTAGCTAAGGCTAGCAGTTTGTTAGGGTGTATTAGTAGGGGTATCACAAGTCAGAAGAAGGAGGTAATAATCCCTCTTTACAAGACACTGGTTAGGCCCCATCTGGAGTACTGCATGCAGTACTGGAGGCCACACCTTCACAAGGACATTAGCCAAATTGAGGCTGTCCAGAGAAGGGGAACCATAATGGTGCAGGGACTGCATCCGAAAACATATGAGGACAGATTAACAGAGCTCAATATGTATACCCTAGAACAAAGGAAGGAGAGAGGTGATATGATCAAAACATTCAAACACCTTAAGGGATTAACAAGGTGAAAGAGTCTAACATGTTTCAATGTAAGAAAAATAGCCCTGCAGTGATGGGTCGCTCCCTCATTGCAGTGGCATTGCTGACACAGCAATGATGAGGCGGTCCTTCATTGCAGCGTCCAAATCATTTCAAGTTGGTGGCACTTCTGCAGAACCAGTGTCATCAGGACACTGGGCCTGCATTGGGTGCACACCACCAAGCCCACAAATGCAATGCTGGCAATGGCCGTCACACTGCCGCACCTCCACAACCCGCTTCCCTCCTAAGCTGCTGCATAATGTTTCTTGTGCATGCGCACAAGCAAACATAAAAATTTGTTTATAACAAAGAAGGTGTGCTTATAAATGGGCTGCACTATATTAATATACTCTTCACCTTTCTTCATTACAGTGGAGTGGTCACAACACAAAAGTTAGACTCACCAATGACTCCAGCTTCTGCTAGTTGTAAAAATAAAATTGTGGTTTTTGACATGCTTTGTGTTATCAATACCAAGCTCTAAACTTTATCAGGGTAGTAGTATATACTGTACAGTTCCTTAATGTGCATGCTTTTGTTTTACTATTTCAAACAATTTGATAGTCTTTGAATACTTTCGGTTTGAAAAATGATATGCACCGAAGGAAACAATCAAAACAAGAGAGAATCCATCACATGCGCAGAACTATTCCTGCCTATCTCCATCCCCAAAAACAATGTGAAAAGTCTTTTCCCATCACTGTCTCATCCCACACCCTCACCAGTCCCCATTCTCCCAACCCAAACTAATCCTCGCAAAATGAAAGAAAAAACTCTTTCTTTCCTTCCTTCTGCGTACTGAACCCTCCCTGCACATACACAAACTCAAGCATATTTTCGAGGTATCAAATTGCATTGCCCTAAACATTTTCACCCTCTGTCCATCCCACCAGTTAGAAATGCATTCTTGGTTTCCTGGAGTAGCCAACTCCTACCCTACTAGAACCACGAAGAGTTATAGATACCCCATATAGAATAGAGTTAACAGATACCCCATATAGAATAGGAACTGCAACAGTCAAAAGGATCACATTTGAAGGTCTGTGAAGCTCTTCTACACTCAGCAACTGTGTGGATGTTCCCAGGGCACAGACAATAAACACCCCTTTGATTATCATGGAAAAGGACCTTTTGAAGTGAAATCCCCAGTGCATGACTGCATCACAAATAACATGTTTTGACCCTTTTGGAATACCCTGGCAGGTAGTACTATACTGGCATGATCTACCAGATGGATCAGAGTGGTGTATCTCTTTAATTCAGGACACATTTTTTTGAGGGGGGGCAACGCCCCTCAACCTACAGCCAAAAGAAAATCCTTCTGCTTACTGTTGAGTCCCCAAACCCTCACCACATCTTTACTAATCACTCACCACTCACACCTAATGAGAAAACCTTGCTCCCTTTCCTGCTACATTCTCAAACCCTCCAAGTACCCTCATTGACCCAGTCTATCCAAAACCAAACAGAAAACCCTTCTCTGCTGCATCTCAGAACCCTCCCCCATCCCTGTCTTACATGTTGTCAGTGAAAAGAAAGTGAAAACTCTACTACATCCCTGAACCCTCTCTGCCCCGATACAATCCACCTTTGACTCAAAACCAAACATAAAATCCTTCCCATTGCAAACCCAAACCCTACCCACACCCCATCCTACTTTTTGTCAGTAGTGAGACCCATTATAATGCAATCTATTTATAATTAATGGCTCTCCCCTTTTGCCATTGAGAGACCGTGATATAATTTGCCATTATAAAGTATAACAGCAAACACGTGCACGGTTTTCCTCCCTCTGTGCATGCGCATACACCAGCATTTCCCTTCCTGGCTCGTGCTTCCTTCCTACAACAGAGCCACCAAAGAAACACAGTGGTGAATAAATTTAAAAAAAAATCAAAATGAGCACTGGTTTTACAGATGGGGGACTTTGAACATTGTTAAAAAAAAATAAGTGAAGCCACCGAAAATGAAAATCCAGCCGGACATAAAATAAAGTGGTGCATACTAGTAGCCACACCGAAACTGCTGATTTTTTTATATATAATTGCCGTGGCCAAAAAAGGGGAGAGCCATTAATTATATAAAATAAAATATGGGGTAGAGTGTTTAAACGCGAGGTTTACACACACCCTTGGAGTTAGATGCTTTGCACAAACCCCTCGAGCTTCGCTCTCGGGGTTTATGAAGCATCTAACCCCTCAGGTGTGTGTAAACTCTCGTTAAACACACCACCCCATACTTTATTCTATATATATTACATGATTCAAACCAGATCGGCACCCCAACCCAGCTGCCTAAATTCTCCATTGTTAGGCTGTGAGCCTCTTTGTAATGCAGGCTTGAAGTTTTTGCACATGATCTGTAGATGTACTGGGGAGCCCTGCAGCTACTTTTATTTTAGCAGTTGTGTCATGTGTTGTCCTGGTATACTTATTGTGGGATAATGTTATGCGGCTATTGCTGTGACTGTAGGCAATGTTCATGTTGTCAAGGTGTACAAAGTAATGAACATTGCAGACATTTGATGTTTTATGTTTACACTGAGTCAGCACTTCATGAAGAAACCTTGGCTAGGCCTCTGCTGACTGGTACAGGTTGGCACCAGTCATGTGGCTGTGTGCAGCAAATAGGAGAGGTGGCCACCTGCTACAAAGTGTCAAGACATAGACCCTCATTATCTTCCTTTGTCAGAACTTTTTTGTAGGTTGAGACAGGTGTCTTTGGGATTACAGTAAAACCATCCAGTGGTAACCAGAGATGCATTCCATTAAATCTTTAGATAAATCTGGATATAGCACAGGAAATTCCATTTAAATAATGTGGGTATTTCCTGTGAAGTATCTTGATACAGTATATATCTGGCAACCACTGTAGGTCTGCTTGGAACCAGAGAGAGTGTAGTTCTCCTTTAGTGAAAAACCACTGGTATCATATGAAGTAATAGTTTCCCACAATATGAAACATAATACAAGTACTATGGGCAGGTCTGTCAGTGCAGCAGTAGTGCTACTGCTCGCGATACCAGTGACCCATTTTTCAGGAAAGAGTGCAGGTCATTGAGGACTGGCTGGGGAGGAAGGATCGAGCATCCCAAGGACAGCTCTTCTTCCTCAGTGAGGGGGTATGCTGCCCTGCAGCATGAATGCCGACTGGTGGAGACCAGTGGACAGCACAGTTGGGAGCACCAGAAAGGGGCGGGACCACTGCCGGAGGCCTGTCATGCAATGCAGGAATGAGTAGCCACATCGCTGCATGCCAGCAGCCAGAGAAGCAAATGAGCAGTCCAAGAGTAATAATGTTGGCCATCCAAGCAGGTAACCCCGACATGCTCTCGCATGTCTGACATGGCTGGCCACCCATCAAATAATGGTCCTGTGCAAGTGGTGGATAACCTGTAAGTCTGATAGATGGTCAGTGACAGGGCAGAAAGGGCTGCCAGACGTAACCTGGATTAGCGCCAGCACCCCATGCAGGGCCATATTTAGAGGCTTCTAGAGCAACACACTAGCCTAGCAGCATTGCTTTGTTAACGACACAGCTGTGCCTATGAAAATGAAAGATCCCTCATGCATAACAGCACAGCAGTATAGTCAAAAGGGCTCAGTAGTGCTAAACAGCCTCCAAGGCGTTGCTGTTTTATGCTGCAAACACCTAGCTTTAACTGGGCACTAAAGCTACTCCCCATTCCCTGAAGGCACAGTGGCTGTACTGCAGCTGATGACTCAGGCAGTCCAATGCACCCCACTCCCACTGATCGTCCCTGTCTGTATAGTCCATTACTTTCCTGGTAGTCTAGTGGACTCCTCTCCCCCCCCCCCCAGATTACCCAGTCTGTATATTCCATTTCTTCCCTGGTAGTCTAGTGGACCACCGACTAAACTCCATCACCTGCCCACATGGTGCAGACCCCCCACCCTGAACCCCTATCACCCTACTTTGACAGTCGTGGAGCACAATCATCAGTCACAGTCATGCTCTGTGACTGTCAGTCGGCAGCTGGTTGAGGAGGTGAGAAGAGGGCGCAGTCAGATGCTGATCTGTTGCAGTATAAAGGATAAGCATTGACTGGGGTGAGGTGGGTGCAGGGCAGAGGTTCACAGCAGGTTGGTGGGTGTGTGATTGCACTTGTTCGGGGGTCCACTAGACTATCAGGGAAGAAATGGAATATACAGATAGGGGTGATCAGAGGATGGTGATCCAGTACACTACCAGATAAGTAATGGAATATACAGAGAGGGGCAATTGGGGGGATGGATGTCCACTAGACACAAGAAACAAGATATCCATTTGACACAAGGGTCGGGATGTCTGTTTGACAGCACAGGTGTTCGGGGAAGAGGAACCACCAGATGCCAAGGATAGCTATGCAACATCTGATAGGGGCACTAAGGTCATGCTGCAGTCAATATAAATGAGCCCATAATGGGCTTGCAAATGGCCCCTTCACACTGTGCATGCCCAATGGACTTATTTGCAAGCTAAGGTTGAATATGGCCCACAGGAACCCTGGCACTATCCCTGTTTGGGTGTAGTTTCTCCTGATGGCCATAAGTGGCCTTGGGACATGTTGGTACAGCCCTTTGCACTGCAACAGCATGGCCCAGTTTTCAGTGAGTTAATGCACTCCAGTAGTGCATGCTGTCTGAATATAGCACAGAGCCAGACATGCACTATTTTTGGTGCACCACTACAGACTGCACTATGCTATTGGCAGGCTGATAATATCGGGGCCTCCAACACTATATTCAGGGTAAATGTGGCATATTATTTATCACATAGGGGCATGGCAGCAATGTCAAGGTGCTGAGGTGGAATCTGGCAGGGATGCCATGCGCACTTGCAGAGAACCTATCAGCCAGGGTGGAGGGGGAGGCAGGGATGGACAGTGCCCAGCCCCAAGTGGACAGAGCCCTGGCACATGCTCCATAGGTGCCACAGTCCACAACAGTGTAGATGGGCAGGAGTGGCTGGAGGTTGTGGGGTGCAGGTTGTGGAGGGGAATGTTCCCTTGGCACCGTGACAGTCCCCTTGTACTCAGACCCCACATGGAGGCTGGTTGCTGGCCGCATACAGTGTTGTGGACTTTGGAACCATTTGGGAAGGTGCCTGGGCAGTGTCCACTGGGCCAGGCCATGGCCCATCCATGCCACCCCCCCCACCCAAGCCAATCAGCTCTTTGCAAGTACACATGACACCCCAGCCTGGTGCCACCTCAGCACCCTTACATTGCTGCCATGCCCCTGTCATTGCTTAGGGCACCTCTGTGATTTTTCTTCACCCAGTCCCCTCCTTGAAAGTCCCCCAACAATTGCCACCCTGCAGGGCAGTGGCATATGGCCCTTAGACCATCACCTGGCTGATCTAAAGTTAGACCCCTGTTGCAGAATGGTGGAGTTTCTGGAATTCCAAAAAAGGGGATGGTGCAGCCTCGCTGTGGTGCAACCACCCTTGTGATGTGACTCATGAGTGCATCTGTGGCAAGGATGGTGCAGGGTGGCTTTGACACTTGACACCTTGATTTCGACACAGCTTTGTGTTTGAAAATTGGGATTGCTGCAAACTTTGAAGCAAGGTGCCACTTGCATCACAGCCGTTTATTGCAGGCACTTTGTGTCAAAAATTTTGTTTAGAAACTTGAGCCTAATATTTTGTTCCACAGTCTTTATTTCTTAATTTGTCATTAATGTCAAAAGTGCTCTTTCTCATCCTCACTTCAGATGGCCTCACTATAGATTCCTTCACCTCACTCAGAGAAAGGTACCACCTGCCTCAGCAAGACTTCTGGAAATATCTCCAACTAAGGCATGCATACACTGGCTGGTTCCAAAAATCTTACACATGCCAAACATGCAGCTGCAAGACAAGAAATCAATGCCCCCACTCCCATTGTCTGGCTGGACTAAAAAAGTAAAGGGGCTAGCTGGCATTGTATACAAGAAACTCAAAGATGCAGCATCAGACCCTACCAGCAAGGCCAGGACCAAATGGCAGGAGATGCTTAACATCCCCCTATCTGATGAGGACTGGATAGCTTGGTGGACCACTACCAAAAGAGCATGTCCTGACCCCCATAATCTCCTGATACAAAATAAGATACAGCACTTGCGGTACCGCACCCTAACCCAATTGAAAACCATGGGACTAATCCCGATGGATGAGTGTTGGAGGTGTGAAGCACAAGGGACAGATCTTCTACATATCATTTGGCAATGTCCTCCAATCTGCCCCTTATGGGGCAGTGTCATTACATGCTGCTCCAAAATAATAAGCAGGCATCTGCTAAACTCCCCCTCACTATGGCTATTAGGGCTCCTCCCAGGAGAGTTAGCGGTGCCCTATCAGCAGAGATTATGGCGATTACAGGCCTCAGTGGAGGTCGAGAAGACCCTTCTAAGAAAATGGTGATCAACCGAGATCCCCTCTTTTCAAGAATGGCTGATGGCCATGAAAAAGCTAGTCAACTTCTCAGAAATATCCCACTTTGCTGCAGGCACCATCAACCTAGTCACAGAAAGATGGGCCCTCTTTGGTGCATACATAGCCTCCAGAGGGCAATCACCCAGAACAAAGCAGAGCAAAGACCTTCTAAAACCTCTTTAAATTCAGGAACCTCAAAGGCAATTTTTGTCCTAGGTACAGTAACCCCACCCCCCTCCAGCCTGCTCCAAGTTCAGACACCATTTCCATCAGCTATATAGCTAACTCATTTTCTTTTTCTCCCCAGCTCAAGTTCTAGAGTACTAAAGTATAATATACCTACTATGTAACTTGAAAACTGATATGTCTGTCTCGGTGTACCGTCACCGCAGCGAAACCCAATGGCGAACACCACCACAGTGGCAGGAATTGGGCAAAATCTGCCCATCACTGTGGTGGACAGTGTGCCAATCAGAACTGTCTCACCTGGTGATTGCCCCCTGGTCCAACTCCAACTCAGAGTTCGAATCCTAGAGACGGGGGGGGGGGTGTGGGGGCAGAGCCCCCCCACAAGGGGGGGTTGGGTGCACAGCCTCCTGATTGTGAGCGCCAACATCCTATAGCTACAATGCCACGGTCAGCATTGTAGCTGTCGCTGTAGGGGATGTCGGCGCTAGCGCTGTCGAAGCGCTATAGGTAAACCATCTGTCTCCCTGTGTCAGAAACATAATACCCTGCTTTAATTGTTTATCACTCTTAGCATAACCCAATCATTCCATATTTTATACTGCTTAAGTTATGTGTTTTTTTATTTGACAAATAACTAATTTTGACTGAATAATGTTCAGACTGTTGTTATTGCTGTTGTATATTCTGTAAAATTGAAAAAACTCAATAAAAAGGTTACTTGCAAAAAAAGTGCTCTTTCAATATTATCAATATCATAGTCTTCATTGTAGACTATGGCCTTGTAATCAATGGAGCAGCCCCATGTCTTCGTTGTGCAGGATATCCGTTGCTCTGAACAAGGCATGCAGACTACTCATGGGGTCCACACATTTCACCCACACCTGTGATCTTTATGCTGAGACTGGTTGACTACAGGTCTTTCGGAAGATCCAACACTAAACCTGTCTTTTGGCCCAAAAAGCACTTCTCGGCCTCCTGCCACCAGGCACTGCAAACCTGTTAAGCCCCCATTGTAGTTCACTGCATGCACAACGCTTGAACAGCCATCATCTCCATGTTCCTAGATGCCAGACAGCCCAGGGGCAATGCTCATTTGCCTACAGAGCACCTCACTGGTTTAATACTCTTCATAGTGATATAACTACCCTACCCAAATTGGGACCATTCAAATTGAAGTTACGCCAATATCTCACAGCCAACAATTCTTATGACTGCGTCATCTGAGACTCCCATCTACTAGCATTGAATCATCTCCTCACAACTGGATAACCCTGTGCCTCCACTGTTACCTCAAAAAGTCCGAGGCTACCCCCCTTTTCGCACTTTGACAAGGCCCCTGACTACAACCCTGTCCACCTCACTCCTCGCCTGTACCCTCCCACACCAGCTTGACAAAGCTCCATGGCCTAACTTCCTACCTTCTTACTCAGCCCCACCCCTCACCCCCGCCCCTACCCCCACACCAGCTTGACAAGGCCTATGGCTGCCTCTTCCTACCTTTCTTTCTCCCATCTTTATCCTTCCCCCTCTCATCTACACTTTCCTCCTATTAGAAAAATAAAATTGCATACAGATATATATATATATATTTGCTCACTTTATTTTACTGTTTTTGGAAACATTGTACTTTGCCTCCTTTGTATGTTTTGTCTCCTCTCCCCATTGACGTGGAACCTTTGTAAATGAGCTGTCTGTGCTCAGAGGTATTGTAATCCAAGAATGAATAAATAAATAAAATAAATAGAACTACAGTATATAGTGTATTGCCTTGCTAGAACTGATCCTAAGTACTGAATGATTCATGCTTGGTACTATTGCTGAGACATTGCAAAAACTATTATGTGCCTGCCTGTTCTTTTTGGATATATTTTGCAGCAATGTACTTCATGATGTCATCAACTATAGCTGTTGTTGTCTGTTTCTTTCCGTAAAAAAAGTAAAATCTTCCTTTTATTTACTACAAAAAGATTTTCAAAAACAAACAAACCAAAAAAAGTAAACGTCACCAGCCAGAAATGTGCGGGAGAGAAAGGAGGTCAGTGCTACAGGGTGGCGGGTGGGGTTACATCATTCCTGAAGGTCTGAGTGATGGGAGGAGGATTGCACAATTTAAAGAGTTTTTTTTTGGGGGGGGGGTGTAAATAAATTCCTCTAATTAACTAGTACTAGGTGGACTGGAGCATTAAATAGTTAAGTGACTTATTAAGGGTGGCACAGCAAGTATTTGACCCTAGTGGGCTTGAACCTGTGAGCTCCCAATCCCTACTAAGGATTTCAAAATAGAAATAGACAGCTTTTTAAAGGAGTCATGGGATGCATGTGTTATTAGCATGGAAGTAAGGAAATTCCTTATGCTGGAACACCCAGTGCTGGCTACAGTTTACATTTTACCTAAAATCTATAAAAGGCTAGATGACCCACCTGGTCACCTAATCGTGATCAGCATTGGTGGGTTTACTGATACTTTGTCAAAATGTATTAATTATTTCCTTTAACCCTTAGTGCCTCAACTACCATCATTTATTCATGATTCTGCTGATTTTTTGCAAACATTGGATGATTTGGGTTGTCCAGAAGATGTGCTCTTGGTCACCCTAGCTGTGGAATCTTTTTGTATTCTTCATGAGGGTGGCCTGGAGGTGTTATGGTTTTATCTTGAACACATAGGGGAGTATTGGACTGAGTTTGTTGATTTTCTGGTGTGAAGTGGTGAACACGTGTTAAAATTTAACAACTTTATATTCTTGGTTAAACACTTTTCACAACTTCAGGGTACAGCAATGTGGGCTTCTCTAGCCCCTAGTTATGCAGTCATATACAGTGACTTACAAAAGCATTCAACCCCCTTGAAAGCTGTCAGATTTGTCTGAATGACAAATGATACATTAAGATTTTGTTCTGTGTAATATTTTATTTAAAAAGACTGACCCTCAAAATAATTATTTTAAAGTGACATTGGTTTTATGTTAGAAAATATTTTTAAGAAAACTAAATAACTGAAATATGCTGTTTGCGTAAGTATTCAACCCCTGTGCTCTGGAAGCTCCAAGTTTACACTGATGAAAAATATTGCCCTAACGGGGACACAATTGGCTTACAATTGTCCTCACCTCTGAAACATTAAAGTAGCTCACATTTTCTGGATAACCCCCGAGTTTAATGGCCATTGGTCAGACTGTGAATCTGAACGAAGGGTGTGAAAATGAAGACTAAAGAGCATTCTAAGGAAGTTAGATATAAAGTAATAGACATGCATAAATTAGGAAAAGCGTACAAAATAATATCCAAGTGTTTGGATATCCCAGTGTGCACTGTTGGATCAATAGTGAGGAAGTGGAAGCTGCATTACACCACCCAGGCACTACCTAGACAAGGCCGTCCCTCAAAACTCAGCATCCGAACAAGAAGGAGACTAGTGAGGGAAGCCACAGAGAGGCCAACAATCACTTTGAAGGAGCTACAGAGCTCAGTGGCTGAGAGTGGAGTGAAGGTGCACCTGTCAACCATGTCAAGAGCTCTGCATAATACTGGCCTGTATGGGAGGGTGGCTAGAAAGAAGCCATTACTCAAAAAGAACCATATCAAAGCAAGTCTGGAGTTTGCCAGAAAGCATGAGAGTGACCCAGCTAAGATGTGGCACAAGGTTTTGTGGTCTGATGAGACCAAGATAGAGATTTTTGGCCAAAATTCAAAACGCTACGTGTGGCACAAACCTAACACTGCCCATGCCTAGAAACACTATCCCTACAGTGAAGTATGGTGGTGGCAGCATCATGCTGTGGGGGTGCTTTTCATCAGCAGGGACTGGGCATCTTGTTAAAACTGAAGGAAGAATGGATGGAGCAAAATACAGGGAGATACTGCAAGAGAATCTGCTTCAGTCTGCTAAAAAACTGAAGCTTGGGAGAAACTTCACCTTTCAGCAGGACTATGATCCCAAGCACAAGGCAAAAGCAACACAGGAGTGGTTAAACAACAAAAATGTGAATGTCCTACAGTGGCCAAGTCAAAGTCCAGATCTCAATCCCATCGAAAATCTGTGGCACTGTTTGAAAATTGCAGTCCATAAGCGTCACCCAACCAACCTGAACAACCTGGAACAAATCTGCCAAGAAGAATGGGCAAGAATCATTCCTGAACAGTGTGCAAGGCTGGTAGATACTTACCCCAAAAGACTTAAAGCTGTTATTGCAGCAAAAGGTGGCTCTACCAAATACTAATGTGTAGGGGCTGAATACCTCTGCAAGCAGCATTTTCCAGTTTTTAATTTTCTTTAAAAGATCTGCTGATGGATAATTAATTTTGGCTTTGACAATATACTGTTAGAGCATATGAGTTTGCAATAAAAATACTGACCGGAATAATATATGTAAGTCTCATTTGTAATCCAGACAAATCTGATAACTTTCAAGGGGGTTGAATACTTTTGCAACTCACTATATATATATATATATATATATATATATATAAACTTGTGCCAGAGTAAATTCCCTCCAGTGGAAATCTGCTTCCATTACTCCAGTATTTAAAACTGGGGACCATACCAGCACCAACAACTATAGCCCCATCTCCATCCTACCCCCCCCTTCCAAGGCCCTAGAGTGGATTGTCTCTGATCAGCTCACCAACCACCTCAACAAATACAACCTCCTTTGCAAACAGCAACATGGCTTCTGCAAGGGGCACAGTACTGCTACTGCCCTCCTGGAGTTCACTGCTCACGTTCATTCTGCCTTAGACAGGGGCCATATCACTGGTGCTGTCTTCATTGAACTAGCTAAGGCGTTTGACACCATCAACCACTCTCTCTTACGAACCACACTTTCTAACTTCGGCTTCTCCGAGGATGCCCTCTGCTGGTTCACTGACTATCTCTCAAACAGATTCCAGCAGGTCAAGATAGGTAACACCTTATCCGGTAGACTGCCCATTCTCTCCGGCGTCCCTCAGGGGTCCATTCTCGGACCACTGCTGTTTAGCCTCTTCCTTAACTCCCTCCCCATGGCCTGCACAGAAAACCTGCTACTTTATCCGGACGATGCTGTCCTATACTCCTCCAATTCTGACCCCCTTCAACTGCACCACTCCCTTCAAACCTCCTTTAGTGATGCTGAAAACTGGTTCTCCTCACAGCGCCTCACACTGAACTATAAGAAGATGAAAGTTATGATATTCTCCCACCCACAGAACTCTCAGAGGGAACACTGGCCCCCTCTACTAACTGTCAATCATTGCCCTCTCGAACGAGTGGACTCCTTTAAATACCTGGGCATTACCTTAGACCCAGCGCTGAGCTTCCACCAGGATATACACCTTCAATCCACCACCCTCAACATCCATCTTGGAATACTGCATCGCTTCAAACACTGCCTCACTCAAGATGCCCTTAGGCTCGCTGTCTCCTCTTTGGTCCTCTCCCTATTTGATTACAGCTTACTTATCTATGGTGCTGCAAGCACCTCAGCCTTATCCAGAATACGCCTTGCCCTCAATAAAGCATGCTGCCTTACCTTGGGTTGTGACTGTCTCACCCACACTTTGC
Organism: Neoceratodus forsteri; assembly: GCA_016271365.2. NCBI lineage: Eukaryota > Metazoa > Chordata > Ceratodontiformes > Ceratodontidae > Neoceratodus > Neoceratodus forsteri. The sequence continues at coordinate 1,206,315,162 of CM057453.1, read as the reverse complement.
TCGCTATACATTATCACCAACTGGCTCAGCCTCAAAAACAGAATCAGGTACCACACTGTCTCATGGCAGAAAAGGTTACCCTTGGCCTCGCCCCCCCCCCAGACTCACCCCTCTAATCCACTCGGCCCCAGCACTTAAGCACACCAGAAGCTCTACTAAGAAGCTCCTCACAGCACCCCACTGCCGTACTTCCCAATTCCAAAGGTCCTTTAGCTATAGAGCCCCCTCCTGGATGAATGGCCTACCCACCTCCCTTACTAACAAAAACCATATCAGCGCCTTCAAAACTCAGCTTAAGAAACACCTCCAGTTCTCTAATAACTGTGATTGCCACTGATTACCTTCCCTTCTCTGACTAAGGCCCCTGGCCAGATTATGTCCACCCCATTGAGTCTCCAGCCTAGATCCGTCAGGCTCAGCTAGTTCTGCAGAGTAGTATTAACGTATTGTTTAAGAACTGTGCTTATTATTCCTAGTATCTAACTGTTAGTCTTCTCCCTGCTCTATGTCTATACTTACTTGTACCCTGTGAAGATGAATTACCATGTATTGTCTCTTTTGTATCTGACTTCTGTGATGTGGAACCTTTATAAAGGAGTCTCTGACTCAAAGGTACTTTTCCGAAACCTCAATAAATAAATAAATAAATATAGGGCTATAGGACAGAGCAACTGTACAAGATTCAGACGTGAATCCTTACTTTCAATGTATTAACTTCTATTGTTGTTTTATTGATGATTGTTTTTGACCTGGAAAGGTACAGAAAGACAATTGAAGGAATTAGTCTGCTATTTAGTCTGACTCTAATCCTAATCTATGGTTCATGGTGAAATATGACAAAGTTTCCATTGATTACTTGGATGTAACTGTCAGCAAATGGATTAGTGGGAATACGGTGACTGATTTGTACAAGAGAATCAGGGATAGGAACTCTTTCCTTCAGGCATCTATCTGCCACCCAGCCCAGTTTATAGAAAATATCCTAGTGGGTCAATTTTTTTCGACTCTGTCACAACTGTAGTGACATTGCTAGTTTTGACAGGAAGGCTGAAGAAATGGCTGTGGGATTCAAAGAGAGGGGTTACAGAGGTAAGCATGTTGAACAAGCCAAAGAATGGGTGAGAGGTTTGAGCAGAATAGACAGATTGGTACCCAGTGAGCATGACAGGAACACAGACTTAGAACAGAGCGTTATGTTCATTACTACATGTACTGCACAACTGAAGGAAATTGGGGAGGTGATACAGAAAAAAGTGGCAAATTATCTAGGCAAACCCAATCCTTCACAGACATACACAGGATCCCCCATGGTAGTTTACAGGAAAGCTAAAAATCAGGGAATATCCTAGTCCACTCACTACAGCCCATTTTGAAAAAAGACTCTAATACCTGGTTGGGATCCCCTGTTATTTGTAGTTTTCCCTGTGACCAGTGCATGTATTGTAGACATATGAGAAAAGCTAACACCTTTTTCAAGCAAGATCACAGGAAGAGAGTTCACAGTAAGACAGCTGATTACCTGTGATACAGTGAGCATAGTGTGTAGATCAGAATATATACTGTATGTGGGGCTGATTATGTTGGAAAAACTACGCCCATTAAAGCAGATAATAGGTGAACATGTTAGAGACATAGAACAGGAGAATGTAAAAAATATAATAGCAGCCCATATTAAATTTACTCAAGGCCAGGGAATGCATGGTTGTTTTTTTTTGGCACTGAAAAAGTTTCACTTGGTACACAAGTATGAACTTTGAATGCAGCTTTACTTGAAAGTGAGGCATTTTGGATGTATACCTTGGCAAGCCTGTTTGCACAAGGGTTTAATGACTGATTTGAAATTGCAGCTTTTTTACAATTTTGTCTCTGTGTTCAATAACTATCAATGGCCTCCCAAGACTATTTCCCTATTTTTTTTCAGTATGGCAAAATAGATGTCTCAAGTTTGGTTGGAGGCTGCATTGGGTTTAGTAACTGTTTTTCCTCCTCCCTGACCCCCTCAAACCCCTAATGTTTCTTATGAGTTCTTTTGTTAAAATGCCTCTCATTTAGTGGGTACACTCTATGTTGCTAGGCAGGTAGACGTCTGGTACATTATGGAGATATCCATACCTCTATAATTGTATAACTGGGGAACTTTGTGCTGTTGTTAGCTTTTTCAGTTTTTAATCTTTATTTGTTCTCGTCATCCATCTATTTAGAATATCGGAAACCTACAGTATCTGTGTGCAAACCTGTCCTTTGCTGTTATGAACTGTCATGTCAGTGAATATCTTGGGAAAGAAGACACGCTTGAACTACTTTAGAGCGCAAATTTGAATCCCACCACTGAAGATTGCTAACACTGAGCTCACCATTTCTGGCAGACAGACTTTTTAAATAATAAAAAGAGACTCCTACAACCTTGGACTTTTAAACTCAGTTGTTTCTATTTTTCTATTTGCACTATAGTATTAATTTATATGTGGTATCACTGTAACATGAGGAACCAGGGGTGTAATAATGATGTCATCCTTAGGAAAGTATTTAAAGACACCTGATAGCAGTTTAGTTACCCATGAAAAAGTGCACGCGATGCCGTTGGGTTGTTATCTGTGGCCACTGTGTGGAGTTTGCTTCTGTTCTGGCATTATGCCCAGCACTGTAAGCTCTTTTTGGAATTTGTAAGCAAATCTCCATGCCCCACAGGGGCCCCATTCTAAACAATAGGTATTGCCACTGTTGCATGACAATAATCAAAGTCTTTTTTCCAATAGACCAACTTTGTATAAAATATAATGAAAATATTGATATTGTACAATAGAGAGTGATGAAGACTATCTATGATGCGAGATTATTTATAGGGAAGCCTTACAGGGTAATACCTTAGAAAGGTTAGATAAACACTGATACTATAATGCAGAGGGTTAAAATGCTTTAGACATCTTACCTCTCCCACGTTAGCAACACAATTTCAGGAACAGACTCAGACTTCCAGGGGTCAGCCAGGGGGAGGGCTGGAAGAGGATTGAGTGATTGTTAGGCAGATCACCTCTCCTGGTTTCGGGAGGTTTGTCTTCCTGGCTTTTCGCTGCACTGAGTGGAGGCTTAGTGGCAGCATCAGGCAGATGGAGGGCTGGCATTAAAATCAGTGGGTGGAGAGGAGCCACCAGTTCCAGTGCACATTTGTGCCTCTGAGCTTATGTGTGACTGTGTTGCTGAAGCCCCAGGGAGTAATGGGGAGAAAAACACCAGGAGGAATAAAGCAATGGCATGGCCAGAATGCATGATGCCCAGTCACCATATCCACACCCTCCATGTCAAGAGCCAACCTGCATCAAAGATTGGATAATGCACATAGGAAGGAGGATGGCCCTCCCTCTCCTGACCCCACCATGGGGTGGGGAGGGAATCCATGGGGGTACCTTCTCCACCAGTAAAGTCTTGGAGAGACTGTGGATGATAGGAGGGGGTGGTGGATGTTGACAGAGGGGGATCCCCTGCCTCGTCATAGCAAAGGAGGCAGAGAGTATAGAAGAATAAGAAAGGTTAGGTAAAAGGAGAGAAAAGATGTCTGCAAACATTTTCATGACCGGAAGCACCAACTCTGGCAATAACCAAATGCAGCAATCTTTAATATTCCATTTCTTTTTTTATTTTAAGTTTTTCATCTGTGCCCCAACGTTTTGCCGGCTTGGCTTCTTCAGGGGGACTGTTTATATAAATAAAATGTTTCAATTAATTTATTCATGGCTGTTATTTATAAAATTCGAAATTATAAAAGTCATCATTATTTATGTGAGTGTCACTACCAATCATTCCCAGAACATCTTCTAATCTAACAAGCTTTACATGCGAAGCTCCATTCATATTGTTACCACAATTTATTTCTACATCTACAAGCTTGTGCCTAATTAATTTCAAACTCACCTAAACGGCTTAAACCTCTTCTCAAACTGGTCATTGCTCAAGCATTTCTGTTGCCATTTGTTTCCTTATTATTAACATTCAATAATTCAAAATCTCTTCTTAGAATTCTTAAACAAACTAGTTTCTTGTATATTAAATTGCATAAACAGGATCTCGAGCAGTTAGGCGAGTTTGAAATTGGTTAGGTAAAAGCTTGTAAATGTGGAAATAAGTTGTGGTACAGTAACAATATGAATGGAGCTTCACATGTAAAGCTCGTTAGATTAGAAGATGTTTTGGGAATGATTGGTAGTGACACCCACATAAATAATGAGGACTTTTTAAATTTAGAATTATATGAATAACAGCCATGAATAAATGAATTGAAACATTTTATTTATATATTTAACAGTCCCCCAGAAGAAGCCAAGTCAGCTAAATGTTGGGCCACAGATGAAAAACTTCAAATAAAAAATAAAAAAATTAAAAGAAATGGAATAGTAAAGATTGCTGCATTTGGTTATTGTTCGAGTTGGTGGTTCTGGTCATGTTTGATGTTTAAAATTCCCACTGCACCGTCTCCGCAATGTACAAGTTGAAGAATTGAGATTGCAGATTTCCCCTTGAAACTTTTGTTTCTTGGTACAAACATTTTCAGGCAAATTTTTCAACCTAGTCCTAAATAAAAGTGTTGTGAAGTTTTAATTCACAGGCAAATTCTGCCAAATTTGTCAGCTTCACCTTTGTAAATCATTTCATGAATATTTGCCATTTTATGCCAGATTTGTCTGTTTTCACAGTGCATCTAGTTTGCCCTGCACTTTACCTGTGAATTTTGCCTTGAACCATGCTTTAAGGTGAATCTGGGTGAAGTTTTCTCAGACTGAGGCTACTGATAAACGAATGCCTCTAGTTTACATGGAACAGCTCCTGCAGGTCAAACGCTACAGCTCTGTGTACACAGTGTGCTTTAGTGTTGTTATTGCAGTCTGTTACAGAATATGGAAGAGTACAGATCAGCTGGTTTGAACCTTTGATAAAACAGTGTTAAAAATTACTTTTGCAGCTTTTTGTTTTGTTTTTAAGACACCAGTCTTTCACTTAAACATTTGTTAGCATATATTTAGTTGTGTTTTTTGGTCTTATTTTCTTTACATTTCTGTATGTATTTCTACATATATCTATGTAGTGTATAGTACAACTCGGTTGACCATGGAAATCCATGCTCAGAACAGCTGTTGTTGTGCTTGACTCAGTGCATCATGATCTTGTTGTGCTGCACTGAGTACATCACCGGTGCATCACAACAAGATAGTATGCATTCTGCATGCATGATGTTGGGCCGCAGTGGTGACAGCGGATGAGGAAACAAGCGGTGCTTGAATGAACTGTGCCAAGGAGGCACTTCTCATACTGCTATAAAAATGGTATAGACTCACCATACACTATAAAAGATTTTCTATAGTGAGTCATTCACAGACAAGGATATTCTCACATCTCAATGTCTCCTTGGCATCAGATGACCTCTCAAGCTTCGCTCTCGAGCTCTAGCATTGCCAAAGAGACCTCTCGATTGAGAAGATCCTTGTGATTGACTCCCCTGGACAATCCTCTATATTTTCTTGTCACTTCTATTTTCAGATGCTTTTTTTCTGTTAATTCTTGTTTAGTCATAATTTATAATTAGAGTTTTTTCATTTTCTTCCTCTTCTAAATTAACTTTCTTTTTGTTACACTGTGTTGCTTAGTGTATATTTCTACTTTTTCATATTTTTCTTTGAACTAAAAGTGAGTGGAGAGAAGAGTGAGAGCTTTTGGACTGGAACTGGGAGTCACAGTGAGGGGAGGGAGGAGGGGGGATGTGGTTAATGGATGGCTATGTCATCCCATCCATCCATCTACAGATGAAATCATGTGTGGCACTAGCAGCACCTAGTGAGGAGGAAGGAGGCAGAAATAGGGCTGCAACAGCAGTGCCTTCTTCATCTGGAGGATCATCAGGGGAAACTTCCTCCAGACGAAGAAGCCGTTAGTGCATCAGGCTTCTTGCTGCCCCTTCCTCTCACACCCAGTGCTGCTGATGCCAACAAGGGCTAACATGAGGTGCTGCTTCTTCCTGCTGCTGTTGTTCTTTGGGGGGCACAGCACAGCAGCAGCAGCAGTAGAAAGAAGCAGCACTCCCTGGTGACCCCACTTTACTGCCACTGGAAGAACCTGCAAGAGATCCCCTCTGATGTCCCGTGGTGCCAGTGCCACCAGTTGATCCCTGTGAGAAGGAGCCCCTGAGACCATCCACCTCTGTCTTCCTCTTGGCAGCAGCACAAGTCCCTTGTTCAGAACGTTTTTTTTATATAGACCCAGCCAACAACAGTGTTGTTAAATGTAAACTTTGTCAGCAAGATGGTCAGTATTTGAAACTGGGCAACTTCTTGGGCAGCAAAGTGTAGCACACCCACCTTAAAGTAAGGCTTGGCTATGAGTTGGAGAAGCCCAAGAAAGTGCCAGAGAGAGTTGATAGAGGCACTGCCACTCTTAGTGGTCTTGCTGTGCCATGCAGGGTGGTGGTGCAGCAAATGATGATGAGGTGCCTGGTTGCCAGAGGGGGATACAGAGGTGACTGGGAGTGGGGCCTGCAGCTGGACTTGTGGGCTGCAGGGACAGCAGCTGAGACCCCAGATTCATCATTTTCTGTTAACTCCAACAAAAGATGAAGTGGTGCAACTCTGCATTGAGATGAGGGTCCTGAAACGTAGTTGTGTCCATGGATGATACACTGCAGATGCTGCTTGCCAACCAGAGTATTCTCCTTGAGGGAGTGGTGGCTCTTCACTGTGGTGGTGTAACCTCTTTCCCCCCCCTGGGCCATAGACCTAGTGACTCCTGCTGCTCATAAGTCATTATCATCCTGCTTCTACAATTTTTTTCTCTGTCTGCTCCACACCTGTTTTTTGTTAACTTAATAACAGAAAATGTTTTTTACTTAAAAACATTTAAGTCTTAATTCCTGTCTTGCTCTATCCAGAATCCTGATTTCTGCTATTCCTACCATCTTTCTGCTATCTTCTCCCCTTACTGATGTACCTCAGCCAGCCTCAGTTCTATGTCATAATGGCAAAAACCTAAAGGCAATTGCTGTTATACAGAAGTCAAGAGTGCCTAAAATCTATTTTGGCACTCTGACACCCCGGCGCACAGCAAAAGTGCACCAGAGACTTCATTTTTTAATGTTTTCTGGGGGGGGGCTGTGCCCCCTGCATCCCCCCAATGGGGGGCTTTGCTTCCCGCACCCCTCTACTAAAGGATTCTCAACTCTGGGGGGGTGCATGTCAGGGGGGGTGAAAACATTAAAAAAAACAGGTTTGAGGGCCGGATGCAACAAAAATGCACCAGCACCTGGACCTGGACCTGAACCCAGTACCCTGCCGACCAATGCCGGCAACCCACCCACCACAACAGGTCAGCTGGGCAAACCACCACTGTACCACCCCTCACATCCCTCACTGTGCGTGCCCAGACCCACCCCTCTGCGCATGTACGTGTAGTGAAATCCTGTCGCTATAGTCATCCACCCCCTACTCCGGCCGCCCTCCCTTCCCGTAGTTGTCCCTGAAATGTGCTGGGGAGTGGGTCGCCATTATTGTAGGTGCCCATTTCCCAGCGCTCTTATCATGGGATACCGCCAGTCTCTTATCTATCCTGTTTAATTCTGCTGTCAGCTCTCTGCCTCCAAAGAAATGAAAAAAAAATCCAATTTCCACTGTAATGTTGTCTTTTTCGCAGAATTGTGCAGTCCTTACAGTATTACTCTTTCCTCTTACCACTTTTTGTTGTAAAGCAGTGTGGTATGAATACATCGTGCATGTGAAAAGCACTACACACAAAAATTGCCTAGTTCCCAAATTTTTCACCAGTCTTAGAAATGATATACTGTGTATGCTGCTGTCCTGTGACAGTTTACTATGATTTAATAGGCTGAAGTAGACTGTGAGATCCAGTGTGAATGCCTACCCACTTCTCAGTGGTTGAGATCCACTGTGAATGCCTACCCACTTCTCAGTGGTTATCCATTATGAAGAGACCATTTAGTATTTAGATCTAGTCAGTTTTAAAAATGTCCTTGTTGGGGTTGTCGACTATATATTGTGGTAATTTGTTCCAGTAAAATGCTGTTTGTGTAAAAAAGTTGTGGGAAGTATAAGATCTTTCCAGAATTACCTGCCTGGAATGACTTCTTCTTATCTTTTCTATCACATATAATTTAAGTCCAAGAGAATTCATAAGGGCATTGTCTTTCTGAATGTCATTGAATGATAAGAGTTCTCCATGGTGCTTTCTGGTGTCCAGTGTCATTAACTCTAGATTTTCTAACCATTTCAAATAGAAATGATGCTCAAGTCCCTTAATATGCTTTGTCACCCTTCTCTGGATTCTTTCAATTACCCGTTATATCCTTTTTTAAGTATGGAGACCAAAACTGGAATCCATAGTCAGTATACAGCCTAACCAGGCATCTATATAAGGGTAATTTGACTGTTTTGTTCCTCGAGGTAAAGAGTTATTTGATACAGTTTACACATTGCCTAGGTTTCTTATTAATGACTGTACAATATTTAGAGGATGTGAAACTTTCAGATATAGTGATTACTTGGTCTTTGTTGTCTGCTTTACATAAGGGGGTATTTTTTTGTTTTGTTTTGTTGGTCTTGTTTCTCTCCTGGCCCCTGGTTGGCAATTCTTTTTCCAGGCAACCTTGTCTCTGGCCACCATTCGTCCTGCACCTCCACATTCTGGACCATCGTCGCTTACCCCCATGGCTTATCCCCTTTGGCAGGGTGGCAGGGAGCCCCTCACCTTTCCCACCAGGACTGGATCCAGTATTGTGGTGATATCCTCAGATGCACATGGTCAATGAATGGCCATCAAGAAGCACAGCCAGTACCTTTTTCCCTTTTTCTCCCCATGCAGGATGCCAGTGGAGAAAGTGCGCACACTTGCATATGCATTCCTCCAGGCATCTTCCCCCTCTCTGCCCCCTTACCTACAGTTTCAGCATCCTGGCCCCCCAGCCACCACCAGGGGTCAGTACAGTACTGAATACAGGCAACCTCCCTCCCCAGAGAAGGAGAGCAGTTCCTCAAATGCTTGATCCTTCTCCTTCCCTGCTGACCCCTGGCTACCCATGCTCATTCCTGAACATGAGTTGCTGGTGTGGTGTGAGGTAAGGGTCCAGCTTCTCAGCCCTCAGCACCACTGGGCCAGTCCACATAAGGGGGTATTTTGAAGATGGTAGCTACATTTTTTACCCATGTGTTTTATTCTACATTTTGTAATGTGGAATTGCATGCCACATTTAACAGTCCAGGTGGTTATGTGGTTTAAGTCATGTTGGAGTTAGTCTGCTTGTGGTTCAATATCAACTGTATGACCAAATTTGGAGTCATTGGCAAATTTTTGAAACCACCCACTTATTCCTAATAACATGCCACATATGAATATTGGGAATATTTGGATGTAGAGCCTGAAGGAGGATGACCTACAGGACAGGGTTTCTTCCTGCTGCTTGAGGGTGGTTGAACTAAAAAGGGAAGTATTTGTTCCTGCTGTTTTGATTTTATTGTTGTCTTAGCTTGTACTGGGATGGGGTATGTGCCTGGGGGTTTAATCGGTGCAGTTTGGAATTTTAATTGTTTCTGACTGCAATTCTGATAATTTCACTGCATTTGTGATTGATTTCAGTAGCTTCAGGCTGCTGGACTGACATGGGGGGCCTCTGTTTATTTTTGCTGCAGTTATCAAAGTGTCTAGCAGCTTCTAAGTGGGTGTGGCTTGACCAGCCACTGCCTGGGAACTCCTTGGCTGACTGTTTTTGGACTCAGCTTGTGGGTTTGATCCCACCCACCCACTCCACAACCCACTCACCCCAAGGCTCAGCCTTCATTTATAGGGTGGGTCCCATAGTGCCTTGCAACATCCTGTAAGCACACAGGGTGTTGCAAGCAAAATAACACAAAAAACAGACAGGAGATAGAAGATAGCAATCAGGAGGCATAAGCAGGAAGAAGAATGAGGAATGTACTGTGATTTCTTCTTTTTTCATCTGCACACAGCCTAAGGGGAAAAGGGCTGTTATGGGTACAATTGAGGGTATCCTTCTTGCTTAAGGACTTAGGAAATAGACTGCATTTAGTTGTGAGGCAAGCTTTGCTGGTTGGGTAACTTTTACATGAGGGTAAGGTATCGGGGAGCTGGGGGAATCATAGGTGCAACTGGAAAAGGTGGATGGGAGGGGTCACATGGTGGTATGGGAATCCTTCTACCTAAAATGAGGGGGGATGCTGGTGGGAAAACAGTGGGATGGGAAGGGTAGTAGGCTGCAACAACTGCGAGTGGCAATCTTTCTGAATATTGCATGGAGAGTGTGAGAGTGTTTGGTGTGCAAGCAAATAAGGCAACTTAGGAATGAGATCAGCTGTATACAAATGGAGCTTAGGAGAGGACTGATGGCTGCAGTGGTGGACAACTCAGAGGCTGGGAAGAGAAGGAGGGTAATTGTGGGGGAGGACAGATGAAAGAGGGAGGAGGCGGAAGTGGGAATATGGTGGCAGATGAGGAAGGAGAAAGGGGGTCCTGAATAAGAGAACAAACAAGGGCAGGTAAGGGGAGAAAATGAGGATGGGAGGGAAGGAGGACTCTAACAGCTGCAAAGCTAGCAGTTGTAGGGTGGTGAGCAGGACAAAGGAAATAGGTGGTAGTGAAGGGGCATAAAAAAATTGGTTTGAAGTAGTGGCAGGATTGGGGATGTGACGGGGAGAGCAGGGTGGAGGAACTGATAATAAACATGGTGAGAACAGAACAGGAGGGGATCAAGGGGTTGGGGGGTATGATATAGGTGACTGGTCGAGTAAAGAGGGTGGTGGTGAAGGGGGAGTTGAGGTATGAGAAGAAAAGGGTAGGATTGTATCAGGGTGAACAGGCAGGTGGATCCCAGTGGAGAGGGAAGGAAAAATCAGAGGAAAAAGGGGAGCAGGAGAACAGGGCAGAGGCAGGGGACATTGCAACAGGAGTGGAAGGGGGAACAACTGCACTGGAGGAGGTGGAGGAATGGAGAGGAAGGGGATGGGATAAAGAAAGGACAAGTTGAGCAGAACATGAAAACAAGGGTGGGATCCTAGTGTTGGGAGACTCAGTTTGAAAAGAGATCAGATAGGGAAGCAAGGGGGGGCAAGGCATAGTTGCATATGGGTGGAGGCCATGCTAGGCATGACAGCGGAAAGGGTGGGTCAGTCTGTTCTCAAGTATGCTAAGAGGGGTAGGGAGAATCCTCACATAATTCTGCATTTGGGAACAAATGACCTAGAGGGAAATATGGTAGATGTGGTCCAGAGGAGGTTTGAGGAGCCTGGACTGATTTTTGAAGAGGCAGGAAGATCAGTAACTTTCGCAGAGGTGCTTCCAGTACCCAAGGCGAGTGTGGCAAGGAAGCTGAAGATAGAGGAATTTAACATGTGGCTAAGAGAATGGTGTCAGTCCAAAGGGTATGGGCTTGCCAGGGTGGTGGTGAAGAACCTGGGAGGGCAAGGATCTCAATACTAAGGGCAGGCTACACTTGAGTGAGGAGGGAAGAAGAGTATTTTTTTTTGTAAACTTTATTTAAAAGACAGCTTTACAGTTAAAGTCAGAAACAACAACACCGTTTCAAAGTGTTGCAAGTCCATCTCATCTGGAGTTAAACATATAATGCATTACAGAATAACTTACATATTACAATCATATATAAATCTAATAGCTTGGCAGAAGACACCAGGAGAAAGGACTGCTGTGTGACTGGACTTCTCTGCTGGGACTAAAGTAGAAGAACTTTTGTACTTGGACCTTTAATTTAGGGTAAAAAAAACTAACATATAAAACAAAAAAAAAAGTGTGTGTTTGTCTGGGTTAACTGAACTGAATGGGTATCTGAACAGTTATCCAGGTGTAAATCTCAGGTGATTGAAAGGACTTAATTGCTGTGAGGTTTAAATTACTTGTAGAAAGATCTAGGAAGTAGGGGGAGTGGCTCAGCTAGAAGGAAGCTACATTTAAAGACTGCCTTAGAAAGATTCTGCTAATAGCTTGGCAGAAGACACCAGGAGAAAGAACTGCTGTGTGACTGGACTTCTCTGCTGGGACATATTTGCCCTCCTTCCTCCCCTCCCTCACTACTTACCCAAAAGCTAGTTCTATTTTTATAAGCACAGGATTTGACTGACAAGGAACTTCCTGTTTGGGAGCAGGAAGTGAGTGATCACAGAACCACCAAAGACCCACCATCCTAGAAGGGCAAGAGTAGCTCTCTGGCCCCCTCTAGCTGCTGGAGGTCTGCCTCTGAGCAAGTAAGTGGTCTACTGAGAAATATAGGATATTCTTGTCTCAGAACAGGACAACCAGGAGCTTAAAGGCACACAGGCAGAAAGTAAGGAGAGAGAAAAAACAGAGGAAAGAGTAAGGATTGCAAACAGTTAAGGGGCCAGAAATAAGACATGATTGAGTGGTGCAGTGCAGTGGCTGTGGAGCAGCAGTCTTCGGAGACGTTCTGGAGGATGCAGTGTTGTCCCATCTGCAGGCACCTCTCTGGGCTCAGGAGGAGGTTGCTCATCTCCAGGCTGAGTTGGCCCAGGATTTGTGGGACCTCCTCTTCCATCCAGGGACCACCAGTGCCACTGCCGTTGCTTCAGAGGTTGCCAAGAAAGAGGCGGTTGGACCACAGTGGGCTCAGGAAGGTGAGGTGGTGGAACAGAGGCGCATCCCTCCAGTTGCCTCCACAATTACTATGCCATTCTGGCAAAGTGTGGTTCCTCTATGGAGGCACCCACAGTGGAGACCAAGGAGGATGCTGGGAACTCCACAAAGGAGACCCACAGGAGGGTGTCAGGGGACCCTGCAGGGGAAGAACAACTCCTGGTGGGGACTCACTGTTAAGAAGGTAGAACTGGGGATGAAGGGAGGGAGGAGGGTGCCTGCCTGGCACCATGGCTTGGAGGGACAGGGAGCGAATCCTCCAGGATTGCGGACAGCTGCACAGGGAGGGAGCTGGATGTCATTGTCCACTAAGGATAAATGACCTGGCTAAGAAAGGGTTAGAGAAGTGCAGGAAGAGTTTGTGGGATTGGGGGTGGCCTTGAGTCAAGTAGCATGCCGGTAACCTTCTCAGAGGTGCTGCCCATCTATGGCATAGAAGAGGGTAGGTGTTCCGCTGCAGGATTCAATCAGTGGTTGAAAAACTGGTGTGGAGCTCAGGGATTTGGCTTCATTGGAGACTGGAGGTCCACCTGGAGTGATGCAAGCCTATACTGGCATGATGGGCTGCATCTGTCAGGGAGGAACCAGGATCTGGGTGATGGTTAAATGCTTGATTGTGAAACTTTTAAACTAGCCAAGGGGGGAGGCACTTGAAAGGAGCAGGAAAATCCTAGTCTCCCCAAATAATCATGGTAGTAAGTGCAGCAAACACCAACATAGAGGTGTCGATGGGGAGAAGAGCAGGGGTAAATGGAGAAAGTGACAAAGGCAGGAAGGACAGGGATGGGGCAACAGGGAGTAAGGCCATCAGGAAATGGAGGGTAATGAGTACCAATGCCCGTAGTCTGGGCAACAAGCTCCCTGAGCTGGTGGCCTTGATGGAAGAGGATGCCTGGATATCAGTAGCAGTCACAGAAACATGGTACAAGAGAACCATGACTGGGATGTTAACATGCAAGTTACATTAACCTACAGGAGAGACAGGCAGGGAGAAGAAGGGGAGGAGTAGCTCTCTATGTAAAGGAAGGAATAAAAGCAACTGAACAAAAGAGTAAACAGGGAGGAGAGGAGGCACTGTGGGTCACCTTGGAGACTGGAAAGGGCACCACAATCCGCACAGGGGTTGTGTACAGAACCCCATGTCAGGGGAGGGAATGGACAAGGATATGACAGAAGGCATTCTTAGAATGGCAGAGAAAGGGGAGATATTGTTGATGGGAGACCTGAATATGCCAGATGTTAACTGGAGCACATTTGCTGCAGCCACATCCAAGAGCAGGGCCATTCTTGATGCCCTACAGGTGGCAGGCATTAGACAGCTAGTTTCAGATCCCACTCATGAGGGAGCAATCTTAGACCTCATACTCTCAAACGGGGGCAGTGAGAGGATCTCAGATCTAGAAGTGGGTTGTCATCTGGGGACAAGTGACCATCAAACAGTGTGGTTCACGATAAACTCAGCTACAGAGTCAAGCCATACAAAAGTGAAGGTACTGGACTTTAGGAGGGCTGACTTTGGCAAGATGGGAGAGTGCCTCAGAAAAGCACTAGCAAACAGGCTAGAAGGAGGTGTGGAGCAACAATGGGGAATCATCAAAACTGCCATCACAGAGGCAACAAGCCTTTGTGTGAAGCAAATAAACAAATCAAAATGAAAGCAAAAGCCACTATGGTTCTCAAAAGAGGTGGCTGTGAAAGTCAGGAAGAAAAAGATAGCATTCCAGAAGTATAAGGAAACACAGAAGGAGCAGGACAGAGCTGCACCAGTTAAGGCAAAAGGAAGCAGGAGGAAGTCAGAATAGCAAGGCCTAAACTGAGGAAAGATAGCCAACTCCAGTTAAGAAGGGGATAAAACCTTTTATAGGTACATCAGTGAGCGTAGAAAGACAAAGGGAGGGATAGTGAGGCTGAATAGAATGACAGGTGGGTGGGCAGAGGGGGACAGTGAAAAAGCAGGGATACTGAACGAATATTTCTGCTCAGTATTCACAAAAGAGGAGGGGGAAGTGCCTAATCCAATTAACAGAAGCACTTTTGATAGGGGGGTCGATCCCAGTCCTTTCACAGAAGAAAGGGTTCTGCAAGAACTCCCAAAACTGAAGGTGGACAAAGCAATGGGTCCTGATGGAATTCACCCAGAATTCTAAAAGAATTAAGGGAGGAACTAGTGAAACCACTGGCTACTCTTTTTAATAAATCATGGAGGATGGTGTGTGTCCCGAGGACTGGAGGAAGGTGGATGTGATTCCCTTCACAAAAGTGGGACCAAGACAGAGGCAGGAAACTACAGCTCTGTCAGTCTGACCTCTGTGGTAGGGAAAGTGATGGAGTCACTTCTGAAGGAAAGAATAGTTGAGTACCTAGAGGCCAGTGGAGCACAGGACCCAAGGCAGCATGGGTTCATAGCGGGAAGGTCATGTCAGAGGAATCTAATGATTTCTTTGACTGGGTGACCAAAGTAGTAGACCAGGAGGGCTGTGGACATGGCCTACCTAGACTTTAGCAAGGCATTTGACACAGTCCACACAAAGATTAATAGTCAAATTAACCAGCCTGGGAGTGGGTCCCAGGGTGGTAGCCTGGGTAAACATTGGCTGCACAACAGGACCGGAAGGTAATTGTAAATGGAGTCCACTCTGAAGAAAGAGGGGTTACTAGGGGGTACCGCAGGGTTCAGTTTGGGTCCAGTCCTTTTAATGTCTCCATCAGTGACATTGCAGAGGACTGGAAGGAAAAGTATGCCTTTTGCAGATGACACAAAGATCTGCAACAGGGTTGATACACAAGGAGGCGTGGAAGGATGAAAGGGACTCGGCAGGTTGGAGGGAATGGTCAGAAGTATGGCAGCTAGGATTCAATGCAAAAGAAGTGCAAAATAATGCACCTGAAACAAGAACAGGGGAAGAATACACAATGGGTGGGGAGGTAGTAACAACAACAAAAAGGAAAGGGACCTGGGGTAATCATATCAGATGACCTTAAGGTTAGCAAGCAATGTGAGAAGGCATTAGGGAGGGCTGGGGGTATACTGGGATGTATAGGGAAAGGCATCAGCAGCAGAAAACAGGAAGTTGTTATCCCTCTGTACAGACAGTTGGTGAGACCCCATCTGGAGTACTGTGTCCAGTTCTGAAGACCCTATCTCACAGGACATAGACAGGATAGAGGCAGTCCAGAGGAGGGCAACTAAAATGGTGCAGGGTCTGCAAGAGAAGCCGTATGAGGAGAGACTAAAGGAGCTTAATATGTATACCCCCAAGGAAAGAAGGAGAGGGGGACATGATAGAAACTTTTAAGTACCTCAGTGGAATCAACAAAGTCCAAGGGTAGCATCTTTCAGAAAAGAGACTTGCAAGAACAAGGGACAAAATTTAAAGATAGAAGGAGGGCGGTTCAGGGCAATGTGAGGAAGTATTATTTCACAGAGGGTAGTGGATGCATGGAACAGCCTTCCTGAGGAGGTTATGGGGTCTAAAACTGTGGGAGAATTCAAGAATCCATGGGACAGACATAAGGCAATTCTTGTGGGGGGTAGGAAGAAATAGGCTGTTGGTTAACTAGGATCTGCGGCCTATCCTGGTGGTAGGGGAAATGGGCAGACTAGATGGGCCTAGTGGTCCTTATCTGCCGTCAAAGTCTATGTTTCTATGTTTCTCTGTATGGGTATATAGCATTCATGTACTTTCACTCCCCCTGGGGCCCCAAAGGAGTGCTTGGGTCCCTTCCCTGAACATCATATCCAGCCTAGATTAATTAATTCTATAGTAGGGCATCCAGTTATTTCCTTGCCTTGTTCACAGTAGAGGAAACCATGGTTGGCCTAAGGCCGCCTCGAGTGAGGACCAGATTTTTTGGTATTCGGGTTCTTGATTCAGTACCATATATTGTGTAAGTTCCAATTTCATGCACTGCACCAGTGAACAAGCCCAGTGTGCAACTGATGGGGTTTGCTGTGATAACCAATATTGAGCCAATATCTTCTTGCCCACTGTTACACCTAGGTGCTTGAGCAAGTGGGCTCCATCCTGTCACCCAGACCCTGCCCCTGATTCATACAGTACCTCCTCAGGATCCACTGGGCATGTGGTCCCAAGTACATTGGATATTATATTCAGTATCTCCACCCGATAAGGGTCGATCTTTAGGCATGACCATAGCAAATGAAAGAAGATACTTTGTACCACCTTGCACTTGGGATATAAGTCCAAGGAGTCTGGGTCTATTTTATGGGCTAGTGTCAGGGTAAAGTAGGTCCTGTGCAAGATATTGTAGTGGATGGCTCTCAGTCTATTATTCACTAAGCAAGACATGCTGGTATTCATTATTTTCCTCCAATCCTCTTCCATCAGGGTCTCCTGCAGGTCCCTTTTCCATTTCCCTTTAAGCTGAGTGAAAGGGTCTGGCATTGCCCCCCTAATAGTTTATAACATTTGCTCAGTGGTTTCCTCATCATAGAACCTATGGGATTTGTAAAGACTTCCTCTATAGGCGATCTCCCAATCTGCTTCGGTGCATTGGGTTGTCTCAGTAGTTTTTGTATCTTACTGCTGAGCCTTAGGTACCAAAAATAATGGAATGTGCTAAAGCCGAAGTCCCTTTTAAGATTTGAGAAGGGGAGTACCCGGCCATTCTCGCATAGTTGGGCTATGTAGTTTAGACCCTTGAGGTGCCAGGAGGCTAGTATATCTCTAAACTGCATGCAGGTCTTACTGTGAGGCTGTAGGGTCACTCCTAAAAAGGCATCTGGAGACAGAGAGAGGCTGTGATTAATCAATCTGTGAGCTTGAATCTGGGCTTTAATACTGGATTTTGTAAAGGATTTTTTTTGTCTTGCCCCACACTGTGTCCAGATTAGTTGCTGTCAGGTAGTGCTCGTAGAGGGAGATTCCCTCTATTGGGGTTTCCAGGGATACCCCTGCTCTCCACCCTGACCCTTGTGAAGTTAAGTCTGACATGTGCCAGCTGTGCAGATTAGTAATATAACCTGATATTTGGGAGTCCTAAGCCCCCTTTGCTAACAGGGTAATACAATATTGCATTATTAATATGTGGTCTTTTACCTTTCTAAATCAATAAAGTTATGGCCCCCTCTATAGTTTTAATGTATTTTACAGGGAGATGTACAGGTAGTGTCTGGAACATGTGTAGGCATTGAGGGAGGATGTTCATTTTAACTGAGTTAACTCG
Source organism: Neoceratodus forsteri (assembly GCA_016271365.2). NCBI lineage: Eukaryota > Metazoa > Chordata > Ceratodontiformes > Ceratodontidae > Neoceratodus > Neoceratodus forsteri. The sequence goes on along the minus strand of CM057453.1, from coordinate 1,206,297,309 downwards.
CCCTATAAGGGTTAGAGGCAAGGATTTGCCTCCTCCTGCAGTCCTCCTTGATTTTGCTTATAAGGGATCTATAATTACGAACATATGAACATACAAAATTTGCCAGCAGATAAAGGTCTAGAGGTCTATCAAGTCTGCTCGAATGTGCAGCTAGCACCCTTTATTCTGCAGCTGCCCCTCCCTTCCACCCTTCCCCTTCATTAACCCTCCCCCTTGTCCTGTCCCATCCTCATTTGAAGCAGTCCACTGTTCTACTGCATACCACTTCAGCAGGTAACGATTCCACCCAGCCACCACCCTCTCTGTGAAAAGTGTCTCCTCATCTCCCTCCTGAACCTTCCTCACTCCAGTCTCATATCATGGCCTGGTGGTCCTCCCTCCTTACTTTGAACAGCCCCTCTGTACCCGTCTTGTTTATTCCTTTCATGTATTTAAAGGTTTCAATCATGTCACCCCTGTCTCTCCTTTCCTCCAGTGAGTACATGTTCAGCTCCTTCAACCTCCTCTTGTATGATAAGTCCCCAGCCCCTTGATCATCTTTGTAGCTCTGCTGCACTCCCTCCAGTAACCAATGTCCCTCTTCGAATCCGGATGCCAGTACTGCATGCAGTACTCCAGGTGTGGTTTAACTAATGACCTATACAGTGGCAGAATCACCTCCTCCCTCCTCGAGGATATACCCCTTGCAATACAACCCAGCATTTTGTTGGCCTTTGCAGCTGCCTTCCCTCGTTGTCGAGTTGTTCATTGACCCTGTAATGAGCACACCCAGATCCTTCTCCTCCTCTGTCTGGGCTAGCTGCACTCCCCCTAGCTGGTAACTCCTCCTTGGGTTCTTCATTCCAAAATGCAGCACCTTGTACTTTTTGGCATTAAAGCCCAGTTGCCAGGTGTCTGACCAGGTTTCAAGCTTTGCCAGATCATCATGCAACCCCTCCAATCCCCCTAGATCATCCACCACCACGCCTACATTGGTATCATCAGCAAACAGACTGATCTTGCTCTTGATGTCCCATGATATGTCTGCAATGAATATCCCAAACAACACTGGTCCCAACACCGAGCCCTGTGGAACACCGCTCATCACTGCCCTTGGGTGTGAGAGCTCCCCACCCACCACCACCCTTTGTTGCCTTCCCTGCAGCCAGTTTCCTACCCATCTCACCAGCTTTGCACCCGCCCCTGTGCCTACTAATTTCCTTCCCAGCCTTCCATGTGGCACTGAGTCGAATGCCTTACTGAAGTCCAGATACAGGACATCCACTGCATGGCCCCTGTCCAGTTGCCTAGTTACCCAGTCATAGAACTCGACCAGGTTGGTTTGGCAGGATCTGCCATGTGTGAAGCCATGCTGTCTGCTGTCCTGTAGTCCTTTAGCTCTAGGAGGGCCACCAGCCTCTCCTTCAGGATAGCCTCCATTAGCTTACCCACGATGGATGTGAGGATCACTGGTCTGTAGTTTCCGGTTCATCCTTGGGGCCACTTTTGTGGAGGGCCACATGAGCCATCCTCCAGTCCTAGAGGTACACACCAATGTAGTGAGGCATTAAATAGGTCTGCCAAAGGTCCTGCAAGGACCTCTGCCAACTCCTTCAGTACCCTGGGGTGGATGCCATCTGGGCCTGGCACCTTGTCCACCCTCAGTGCCTTCAAACCCTCTCGAACTCTGCTCTCCATGATTTCCCCATCTGTCACCACTTCCCACCCTGCTTCTGCCATTTCTCCCACCTTGGGTGTCACCCCCTCTTCTCTTTAGTAAATACTGAGCAGAAGTACTCATTTAGTGCTTCCGCCTTATCACACCCTGCTTCCACCCAACCACCCTCCTTCCTAATCCTTACTATGTGGTTCTTACAGCTCATTTTCTCCCTGATGTACTTAAAGTCGTTCTCCCCTTCTTAATGCCTTGTGCCAGCCTGAGTTCCGTAGATGCTTTGGCTCCCCTTACTGCCCTTGTCACCTCCTTCGATTCTGTCAAGTACTCCTCCCTGTCCTCCCCCCTTCCTGTTTTCTTGTACTTCCTAAAGGCAGCTCTTTTCCTCCTTACCTTTTCCATGACCTCCTTGCTCAACCAGATCGGTTTCTTAGCCCTAGCCTTCTTGCTCTGGGCTTTGCAGCAGGTTTTGGTTGCCTCTACTATCCCCAGCTTTATGAGCTCCCACCTCTAGTTAGTGTCCATACTAGATTGAATTCTGGCCAGGTACCCTTTTACCACTTCCCTCATCCTCCCAAAGTCGGCCCTCCTGAAGTCCAACACTACTGTGCCAGATTCCACTCCTTCCTTGCCCATATTCAATGTGAGCCATACTGAGTGGTGGTCACTCCCTGACAGCGGTTCCTCCACTGTAAGTTCTCTCACAAAGTCCCCATTTGCCAGCACAAGGTCAAGGGTATTCCCTAACCTGGTTGGTTCACTGACCATTTGCAGCAGGAAGCTGTCCTGGAAGACATCCAGCAGTACCTGCTCCCTTCTGTTCCTGGTTGTTGGGGTGCTCCAGTCCTCTCCTAGCATGCTGAAGTCCCCCACAATCACCACACTACCCTTCTTGCAGGTCCTCCTGATCTTTCCCACTAGTTCCCTGTCTAACTCCTCCATCTGAGATGGTGGCCTGTACACCACTCCCATTCTAAGAATCCTATTCTTGGAATCCTGTATTTGCATCCAAAGTGACTCTGTACTACCCTGCCCCTTCCTCCCTTACACACTTCAGTCCTTCCTTCACATATAGTGCCACCCCTTTCCCAATCACCCTGTCCTCACGAAATAACCTGTACCCTGGTAGACAGGTCCCAGTCATTGTATTAGAGGCCCATGTTTCCATGATGGCTGCAATGTCACCTTTCCCTCTGCCATGAGAACCTGTAACTCTGCAGTTTTCCTCCCAAGGCTCCTAGCATTAAGGGTGACCACCTTCCACCCTCCCCCCCATCCTGCCCTCCTTTCCTAGCATCACCAACAGTACTTGCCATTTGTTCTTTGTCACTGTTATGGGGGGTAAGCTCATATGGTTTCCCAACCTGTGGTCTCTGCATATCTCTTCCCCAGCTGCCACCCCCTACTCCTAGTTTAAATTCCCAACTTCCTCTATGTACTCCTCCATCCTCTGTTTCAACACTTTCTTTCCCTCCACACTCAAGTGTAGTCTGTCCTTGGCATAGAGACTACTGTCCTCCCAGGTCCTCCACCCCCCAACAGCCCATACCCTTTAACACAACACCAGGTTCTTAGCAATCCATTAAATTCCTCTATTCTCAGCTTTCTTGTTGTGCTTGCCTTTGGCACCGAGTATCTCTGAAAAAGTTACTGATCTTCCTGCCCCTCACATAATTGTGCTAGTTCCTCAAACTTCCTCTGGACTGTATCTACTGTCTTGTCAGCAGGTCGTTTGTCCCAAGATGTATAATTAAATGAGGCTTGTCCCTACCCCTTCTAGCATATTTCAGAACAGACTGTCCCACCCTTTCCGCTGTCATTCCTGGCATGGCCTCCACACAAATGTGACTATGCCTCTCCCCCTTGCTACCCCACCTAACTCCTCTTAGTATTGAGTCCTCCAGCACTAAGATTCCACCCCTCTTACTCCCTGCTTGCTTCCATTCATCTCCCTCTCTCATTTCCAGCTCCTCTTCTTCCTCCTCCTGCATTATTTCCCCTTTTACCCTGTTGCAATTCTCCCAGCAGGACTTCCCCCGCTCAGTTTATTCAGGCATTTATCAATTACTCCTCTAATTTCATCATTTCCCTCCTCCACCTTCTTCCTCTCTAGCAGTGCACAACTATTTTCTGAAGGCCCTTCACAAATGCCCGCTCCTCTCTCTTCATAGTAACCTGTTCTCTCCTTTCCACTCCATGACTTTTGCCACTTCTTTGCCTCCCCTCCACAAGTCCCTATCTCCCTCCTTCCATTTGTCTTTTGTCTCTGACCTGGTTTCCCCAGCAATTGTTCTTCCTGGCCTGGGCCGTTTGTCTCTGCTTCCCTTCTTTGACCCTTTCCTCACCACTGTTGGCTTAAATCGCCCTCCCTCATCTCCCTTCTTCCTCCCTCCAGTATTGGGCTAAACCCACCCCCAATCTGCCTTGCCTGTCTTAGTTCCTCCTGCAGACCCTCAATCTCCTTTCTAAGTTTTTCTGTGTGGTTGCACACTAAACATCCTCCCACACTCCAGGCAATTTTAGAAAGATTGGTGCACCACAGTTGTTGCAGCCTACCACCCTACCCATTGCTGTCATTGCCCACCAGCGACCCCCACCCTTCCAGATGCAGGATACCAAACACTCCCCAAGCCTCCCTCTCCCTCCTCTATCAGTGCAAAACATTTTCTTTATTTCCCTTACCTCCTTTGTTGCACACGTTTAGATATATTGAGCAACTGCTTTTTGTATTCCTATCTTTCCTATCCACACTCAAAAACAGACTTTAAGTAGCCATTGCACAACCTTCTTTGAACTCCTACTCCTCCTTTCCCCAATGCAATATCAATGCGAAGAAGTAATAATGAAAGCTCCTAGATTTGCATTTACTTCCCTTCCATCAGCTTTGATATCCTTCGGCAACCTAATTCCTAGGTATTTAATCTCTGTTGCTGAGGTGATGTCCATCCCTCCCACAGAAATATTGGTCTTTGATTTGCCCAGGGTAGGAATTTGCATTTTCCCCAATTAATCTTGTGTCCTGACAGTGGGCCTTACTGGTCAAAAATAGCTGTCAAGACTGGTAGGGCCCTATCTGGCTGCTCGAGGAACAGTAGCACATCTTCTGCGAAGAGTGAGATGACATGATCTACCCTCCCCCTTTCTAAAACCTTGGATATCTGGGTGGGAGCTGACCACAACTGCCAAGGCCTCAATAGTTAAAACATATAATAGGGAAGGGGGGGCACCCCTGTCTTGTGCCTCTCATTAGCCTAAAAGGTGCAGAGACAGTGTCGTTTGACATCACTTGCACCATTGGGGAGCGGTATAAACAATGTATCTAAGAACTAAGCCAAGTTCCAAATTTACATTTGTTCAGCACTGTAAACATAAATGGCCACTCCACCCGCTCTAACGCCTTTTCTGCACTGAGTGCTAGGAGGCCTTGGCTACTGCTGCCCCCCCCCAGACCCATGAGAGCATGATGTTCAAGGTTCACCGGATGTTATGTTTTGCCAGCCTTCAAAGACAAATCCTCCTTGGTCATGGTGAATTAAATCCAGGAGGATATCCTGGATCCTGCATGCTATAATTTTTGCCATGATTTTATAGTCTGCATTAAGCAGTGAAATGGGTCTATGGGAACCGCATTTCTTTGGGTCATTTCCTGGCTTGGGTAGTACTGTTATAGTGGCTAAGAGTTGTGATCTAGGTAGTTCCCCAGAATCTATTGCCTCTTGTATCATTTGTAGCATTTGGGACCCCAGAGCCGGCCATAAGGCCTTATAGAATTCTGTTGGCAGGCCATCAGAACCTGGTGCTTTGTTTGATCTGGAGGACCAGCCCACCCTCTTGACTTCTCCCAATGTAATAGGGGTGTCCAAGACTTCCCAGTCTTCATCACTCAAGGTGGGGAGGGATATTTTCTTCAAGAAAGACCCAGGGTCACTCTGTGGGGGAACCTGGGCGGTGTATAGAGTCTGGTAATATTGTTTGAATGTGTCATTTATTACTTTAGGATCAGAAGAGGTGTCTCCCTCTGGTGTTTCAATGTCTAGAATCATTCACTCTGACCTTTGTTTCTTTAATTGCCAGGCAAGACATTTCCCTGATTTATCCCCTTTGAAAGAATTATTAAATTGGGTTAATAGTAAGGCTCTTCCTACTCTCCAAGATGCACTCTGGCTTAGTTCCTCTTTCAGTTGGACCAATTTTGATCTATCTGCCCTCTGATCATTATCCATCAGTAGTCTATCTAGATGACTTATCTCTTCTTCTAGCCTCCTTTTTTCCTTTCTCGCCTACTTCCTCTTAAATGCTGCATAGGAGATTATTTCCCCCCTCACATATGCTTTCATTGCATCCCAGACCATCACAGAGGAGGTACCTATCCCCACATTGTTGTCAAAGTACTCCCTGAGACAATCAGAGATGTGGGCCATGAAGGCAGGATCACTTAGTAAGGTGGAGTCATAGCTCCACTGCCTAGGTTCTGGTGTATCCCATTCTCTTGTAAAGATAGTTTTCAGAGGGGCGTGGTCAGATACAATTATTTGACCATAGAAGGTGCTCAACCCCCATCGTACCAAAGTGGGTGACAGAAAAAGATAGTCTATTCTAGTATAGACCTTGTAAGCATGTGACTAGAAGGAGAATTCTTTTTTATTGGGGTTGCAATACCTCCATGCCTCCACCAGGGCTCTCTCTGTTGCCATACTCCAGAGGGCTAGGACATTTTACAGCTGATGCCGCACTTTTGTACCTGAGAGAATAATCCCTCTTTACAAGACACTGGTTAGGCCCCATCTGGAGTACTGCATGCAGTACTGGAGGGCCACACCTTCACAAGGACATTAACCAAATTGAGGCAGTCCAGAGAATGGCAACCAAAATGGTGCAGGGGCTGCATCAGAAGACATATGAGGACAGATTAATGGAGCTCAATATGTATACCCTTGAGCAAAGGAGGGAGAGAGGTGATATGATCGAAACATTCAAACACCTTAAGGGCATTAACAAGGTGAAAGAATCTAACAAGTTTAAATATAAGAAAAATAGCAGGACAAGAGGACACAGCATGAGATTAGAGGGAGGCCGATTAAGTGGGAATGTGAGGAAATTCTTTTTCACAGAAAGGGTGGTGGATGCATGGAACGGCCTACCTCAGGAAGTGGTGGCTATGAATACAGTGCAGGGCTTCAAACACATGGGATAGGCATAAGGGAGCAATACAGATGAGTATGAATAGATAGGCATCTGACAGAGCAAAGGCCGATGGCACATTTATAAGGTAGAAAAAGAAATGGGCAGACTGGATGGGCCTTGCGGTCCTTATCTGCCATCAACTTCTATGTTTCTATGTTTCTATGAGTGGTCCAGTGAGACATCCCAGTAGGTATGGAAATCTCCCCCCAATACAATGTTTTCTCCATATGGAGCCAACATCACCACCATATGGTGAAAGAAATCTGGTGCATCGTAGTTTGGCCCATATAGAGATAGAAAAGTGTATCTCTGCTATTCCACTATGGCATCCACAATAACATACCTTCCCTGGGGGTCTGTACTATGGATATTAGTGAACAACTCAGGTATTAACCAGACCACCAATCCTCTTGTTTTGGAGGTAAAAGGGTCTGCTAGCAGTGTCCATCCCCTCGACGCAGATAATCTGTCTGCCTCCTGGCGTGTAAGGCGGACTTCCTGTTGGAGGGCTACATCATCCCACTCCTTTTTATTGTATGACTAAAACCTCTTTCTTTCACTACAGTTTGCAGATCATTGACATTCCAGGACAAAACATTTAAGGTACCCATGGCATAAAAATGTGCCCGTACTGCTTTCTGTAATCCATCTTGCAATATAGCTGCTTTTAAAAAAAGTACTTTATCTGTTAGCTGACTTTAGAGATTTTACATTTTTTTTGAAACAAACTCCAGACTGCTAGCTGTTGAACCCCTGAACCTTCACCCCCTTCCCCCTTCTGTTCCAACAATTTCTCCCCCCAGCCTCCCTTTCCCCATTGATCTCTCCTTGAAACAAGAACACAAACTGCGCAACAAGCACTAAACATCTCTTCTCCCCATCCACTAAATCTCTCCTGCTCATGAGAGGCCATACATCCCACTACTTTTCGTCGATCTTGCCAGATGGCAATCTCTATGAACCTTATGCTGTTGAGCTTAACATTCTTTCAGGGGTGGATGCAAGTAGCCGCAGCTCCTACGGCACTCCACCCTTTAAAGCTTTAGCTGGAAGGGGCAAGAAGTTATACCCCTCAACCCCAAGCATATATAAGGTTACTACTGGGTATGGAAGGATGGCACAGCCAGCCCCTCATGTCTGTTGTTACTGTGAGGGGGGCTCTCCTCATCATCCCCCCCGAAAGGCCTCCTTTCCCTAGCTTAGACAGGCCTGAAGAGGTATCGAGGGAGAAAAGGGAGACCACTGAAAAAGAAACTCCCCCTTCCCCTGCACCCCCCTGCAACAATGCACTTCACAGATTACCCTTAATTGCTCACACATCCCTAGCTCTATAATCCTGTCACAGTGATTTATCATTTGTTATTTCTGGTACTAGTGAAGGCCCTGGTAGGAGGCACTGAAAGATATCCCCCCTACATATTTCTGTATCGTATATTCAGCATGAGCGGCAGCCATTCCCCCCTCCACCCCACCCATTCGAATGCTCATTTTCCCATTACTTCATAGCTCAATACTGCTTTTTACTTCCATCTTCTTCTAATAACAATTGCAAATTTATTTACAACAGCTCTATGTTGCAGCATAGTATTTTACATGTAAGATATGTTACCGCATTCCAAAAGTCTCCCTGGTTGCGGTGAAAGATCATGCTCTTGGATGGATACCAACATGACTTTTAATAAAAGAAACTAAAAGTTAATGTGGGTCCTTCACCCTCGAAAAAGAATGAGTGCGGTTACGTCACTAACCAAGAACAGTTTTAAATATCTCATCACCCATTCCCCGGGAGATATTCGGGCTAGAAATGTTCTTACAGGTTCCCTTCCCAGTCTTTTCAGTAGTCCCATGAAAGTCTCTGTTCTTAATTCCCCTGATTTAAGGTCACCGAATATTCAGCATACCCTACCAGGTCTAGGACCATTTTCTCTGCTGGTAGTGGAATTGAATACCTTCGGCTATGAAAATCAGCCAAAGAACAGCAGGGTAACCATGAGGGTCGAGGTGCAAGGGGAGTGACCCGTGGCCCAGCCTAATAGGCCCTGCAGTTGTTTCAGGCCACAGAACCACATAGAACTCTCCCCCCACCCCAAACTCCCCATCCCTGTTAAAGTCCAAGAGTGACTACAGTACCTTTAGGGACCATATTCAAGTGTCCATAGGCTGGTCATCAGGGTTGACTAGGTCTTTTGCATTCTCGAATTCCCAAGTGATATATTCCATGGCTGCATCTGGACTAGTGAAGGTCTTTGCTGGCTTGCCTTGGTGTTGGAGGATCAGCCTCACAGGGTAAACTAAAGCAAATGGTCACTGCACGCTATGTAGTTTCTTTTTGACTTCCTGGAAGACCTGTCTTTCAGATTGCAGTTGCCTAAATAATCAGAAAATATGCTGACTCGATTCTTCTGCAGTGTGATGGGTCTGGTACCTCGGTTCTGGTACATGAGAAATTTGGTTCTGATATGCCTGGGCCATTCCTCAGGGCCCGGTTTCCTTCCCGGTGAGTGGTGTGCTCTTTGAATCTCCAGCTAGACAGCCTTGAGGATTTGTAGCTTTTGTCAGAGCCAGGATTGGAGATAGACAGCACAGTTGTTGCCCTCCATGCCCTCTGGTACACCGACCATGCAGATATTGCACTGGCGCTCCTGGTTCTCATGGTCGTCCATAGTGGCTTTCAGCTTATCTATTTCTTGGAGAGCCTGTTGCAAAGATGTTTCAAGCTGATGGACCGTGCCCCCCTGGGTTCCCACTCTCTCTCTTCTACCTCAGTAATCTGAGAGGTATGTTGTTCAACCATCTCACCGTGCGTATTGAAGGATTGTTGTGAGAAAGTTGCGCCGTGATGTTGTCAAATCCAGAATTCATTTGCACTGTCAAGTTGTATTTTAGTTCAGTAATTCTTTTTTCTAGTGACTGAGTAGAATTTATTGCTGCAGGTGAATTTGAAGGACACGGGCCCCGTCGCTATTCTCCTCCCATTTTGGATGCTGCCCATGTGGTAGGCTGCTACGGGCCTTGCTGTCTCGAGGTGCCCATCGTGGATTTAAAGTTCAAATGCAATTGCTTTTTAGCCATAATCACACAGGGCCATCTATGCTGTTATTGTTTTTGCAACTTGCTGGTGTAGCATGAAAAAAAGGAGTTAAATGGCTCAAGATTATGTTAGATTGCACCAAGCTTCTTAGTTAGGCTGCCATCCTGGTTCCCAGCTTGGTCATGTCCCCAGGGAAGGAGGATATTGAAACAGAAACTGGGGGAATACTTAGCAAACAATGAGAATTTAAACTAGAAGAGGAGCGTGGCAGGTGGGCAGGAGTCAGGCAGAATCCACAGGAATGTAAGCCAAACAAGCTTACCCCCATACCAGAAGCAAGGGACATAGAAGAGGTCAGGAGGGGATGCTACAAAGGGAGAGCAAGTAGGGAGAGGGAGGAAGGAAGCTGGGTGGAAGGTGGTACCTTGAGCATTGAGGTTGTCTGGTACAGGAGATGCCCTGGGTTTAAACTGAGCCTTTTTGGAGAGGCCAGACATGTTTGGTCTCCACACCCAGGGTTCCCACCAGACCGAGTGGGCAGGAAGCTAGAGGGCTGTCCGTGTCCTCTAATACTCTTTGAGCCGTGTTTTGCAATGCCAAGTCGATAAGGAACAAGACCGCCATTTTTGAGGACTTGATTTCCTCTGTCGACCTGGCTTGCATCACAGAGACCTGGCTGGTTGACAATGCTGGCCCAGTTTTAGAGGCTGCCGTCCCCACTGGGTACTCCATAGAGCACTGCCCGTGGAAGGATCACAGGGGTGGGGGAGTGGCCATCATTTTTAGATTCAGCCTGGGCTTCATGGTGCATCCAGTTGGTAATACCTGATCTTTTGAGTGCATTGCCATGTGTGGGGGTTCAGGTGCAGGTTGCAGGATTCTCCTTGTTTACTGCCCACCTGGGTCAAGAGGAGAATTCCTGCAGGATGTGGTGGACTTCGTCATTGTCCAGGTGTTGGAGTCCCCCAGGTGTCTAATCTTGGGGGACTTCAATGCCTGGATCAACAATGAATCCTCATGTTTCAGTTACGACCTCCTCCAGTTGATGTCATCACTGGGCCTGTCACAAGTTGTTGCTTCTGCAACCCACCAGCATGGCTACATGCTTGATCTGGTGTTCCAGCTGGGTCTTGGGAATGACAGCCTCAAAATTGTTTAGGTGTCTTGGTCTGATCACTGTACTGTGGGGTTCATGTTTGGGGCCTCCCCTGTGGAGATGGTCAGTGTCAGCTACCGCCCTTTATGGGGTTTGCACCCAGAGGGACTATTGGCATTAGCTGACCTATCTAGAGTTGATGCAGCATGTGCATTTGGCACCAGTGAGGTGGTGGCCACCTATAATAGGGTGGTTTCTGAAGCATTGGATGTCATCACTCCAGTTTGAATATGACCCAGATCCTCTCACTTGCGATCTCCTTGGTTTGATGGGGATCTTAAGGTGATGAAGATCAAGGATCGTAAGTCAGGGCCCAGTTGGAGGCCGACAGGCTGGCTCTGTGTGTTCACTGTGGTGAGTACCAGGGGCCAAGGCAGAATTCGTGTCCAAGGAGATTGCTGCAGGAAGAAACAGACCTTCTCAGCTTTTTTGGGCTGTGGATAGGCTTCTACATCCTGCCTGTCTACAGCCAAGAAAGACTTTTTCATCCTTTCTATGGGAACAGTTTGCTCTGTTTTTCTGTGACAGAGTGTCGTGTATTCGGTCAGGGATTCCGTCAGGGTGGCAGTTGCCTCACAGTAGCAGGACTGGGAGGAACAGAGGCACTCTGACTGTCTGGGAGGAGTTTAGGTCAGTGGAGGTGTTTGAAGTGACTAGGGTGATCTCAGAGCTGAAGCACACATATTGCAAACTGGACCCAGCCCTGACGTGTTTCCTAGTGGGATGCATCGAGGCTGTTGGCCTGGTGTTCACCAGAATTGCCAGGTGCTCAATTGTGGAGGGGGTGTTCATGGTGGCTTTGAAAGAAGCGCTGGTGAGACCCCTCCTTAAGAAACCTTCCCTTGACCCAGACATCCTGGCAAATTACCGTCCGATCTCCAGCCTGCCTTTTTTGAGCATCACTGAACCAACAAGAGCTGAGGCAATTCTTGATCTGGTGCTCATAAATGTGGAGAATGTACATGAAATAATGGTCAGGGAGCCACTGGATGGAAGCGACCATTGCACAGTGTGGTTCCAGTTGGATATGGGCAGGGAAAGCATCCGGACTAAGACCAAAATCTTGGATTTCAGGAAGGTGGACTTCAGGAAAATGGGCGAAGTGCTAAGGCGCCATCTGGCTGGCATCAGAGAAGATATGAGGGTGGACAAAAGGTGGTTCATCATTAAGGAAGGAATACTGGTTGCCACAGATGAGTGCATTAGGCTCAGGGGGAAGAACACAAGGGCCAAAACGCCCAGTTGGTTCAGTTCTAGGGTTGCCCAGGCAGTAAGGAAAAAGAGGTTGTCCTATAGAAAATTCAGAAGACCAAGAGAGTGGTGGATAGGGAAAATTACCTAAGGTTGGCTAGTGAGGCAAGTAAGGAAGTCTGGTGAGCAAAGGCACAGAAGGAGCTGCAGATAGCAGAAGGAATTGAAAAGGGGGAAAAGGCTTTCTTTCACTATATAAGTGAGAAAAGGGACAAGAAGGAAGGGATTGTTAGGCTTAAGAAAGGGGTGGAGTGGGTGGAGTATAATTGGGGAAAAGCAGAGATACTAATTGAATACTTCTGTTCTGTCTTCATCAGGGAGAAGGACGGACCAGTGCCTTCAGGAGGGTAAAAAAAGGAGTGGGGGGGGAACACAGATGTAGTGACAGAGGAGGATAGAAAGGGAGTTGCTGCTGGCATTGAAGGTGGAAAAATCACCAGACCCAGACAAAGTACATCCAAGGGTACTAAAGGAACTGGCTGAGGAGCTGGCAGGGCCACGGGAAGAACTATTTAATAGTTCACTAGAGTCAGGCATGGTACCACAGGAATGGAGAACAGCACATGTAGTGCCTCTCCACAAAAGCAGTCCCAAGGATGACCCAGGGAATTACAGACCAGTCAGTCTGACCTCCATTGTGGGCAAGCTCATGGAGACCATACTAAAGGAAAGGTTGGTGGAATATCTAGAGGATCATGGTCTCCAGGATGCAAGGCAGCATGGGTTCATGGGGGGACATCGTGTCAAACGAATCTGATTGACTTCTTTGACTGTGTCACTAAGACAGTAGACAGAGGCCAAGCGGTAGACATTCTCTATCTTGATTTTAGCAAGGCCTTTGACTCTGTGCCCTACAAAAGGTTGATCAGGAAGTTGGTGCATCTCAGGGTTGGGGAAAGGATGGCCAGATGGGTGGAAAACTGGCTGTGGGGCAGAACCCAGAGGGTGGTTGTGGGGATAGAGTTATCTGGCACCAGAGAGGTAACCAGTGGGGTTCTGCAGGGCTCAGTGCTGGGGCCAGTGTGGTTCGATGCTTCATAAGTGATATTGGGGATGGCATTAAGGGCGAAATGTGCCTATCTGTGGATGACTCCAAGCTCTGTGGGAGAGTGGACAAAGCTAAAGGGATACAGGACCTACAGGAAGATCTAGAAAAACTGGGGAGGTGGTCCAGGATCTGGCAGCTTGGCTTCAATGCCAAGAAATGCAAAGTTATGCATATTGGAATCAAGAATCCCAAGACAGAGTACTACCTGGGTGGAGTCCGAGTATCTGCATCAGAGAAGGAGAAGGACCTGGGCATGATGATCACTAGTGATCTGAAGCACTCCTCACAGTGAAAGAAAGCAGCAGCAAAGGCAAACAAGATGCTGGGATTCATATCTAGGGGGATCAGTAGTAGGAGAAAAGTGGTTATACTGCTCTTGAACAGGTCACTGGTAAAGCCGCATCTAGAGTATGGAGTTCAGTACTGGTGCCCACAGCTCAAAAAGGACATTAACCTACTGGAAAGGGTCCAGAGGAGGGCTACAAAGATGATAGCGGGTCAGCAGGCTAAGGCATACAAGGAGAGATTGAGGGCATGGAACATGTACTCCCTGGAAGACAGGAGAGAGAGAGAGAGGGGACATGATTGGGACTTTCAAGTACTTGAAAGGGATACATAAATCTGATAAGGATAATCTCTTTAAACTGAGTGGCAACCATAACACGAGGGGGCACAGTCTTAAGCTGGAGGGTGCGAGGTTTAGGAGGGAGGTTAGGAAGCGCTTCTTCACTGAGAAGGTGGTGGACACTTGGAATGCGCTGTCAGAAGAGGTAATCTCATTGAAGACAGTGGGCAGCTTTAAGAGAGGCTGGGATAGGCATGGTGAAGGTAAGGTTCATGGGTAGGGAAGATTGAAAGAGTAGGGAGAGCAGGGACATTAGCTCAAGCTGTGGACCCTGCAATATGAGCAGACTTGATAGGCCAAATGGCCTTCTTCTGCTGCTTCTTCATATGTTTGTATGTTGTTGAGAAATTAGTGACACAGCAGCACAAGGATCGCCTTGTTATCTATGAGCCATTTCAGTCAGGTTTTTGGGCCAGACATAGCACAGAAACAGCTCTAGTTACTATACATAATGATCTACTCAGGGTTAGAGATTGAGGAGACAGGTCAGTACTTGTGCTCCTCGATCTCTCTTCTGCATTTGACACTGTGGACCACATCGTGCTTCTTGATCAGCTCTGTGAGTTTTGTGGATTTGCCGGTGTTGATATCAGATGGTTTGAGTGCTATCTCTCGGATAGGGTGCAGCGGGTAGTGATGGAAAATTTCTCTTCCTCCCCAGTGCCCCTGTCGTGTGGAGTACCACAGGGCTTGATCTTGTCACCGATGCTGTCCGCAGTGTACATGATGTCCCTGGGTGAGATCATTCAGCAGTATGGCGTGGAGTTTCACTGCTATGCAGATGACACCCACCTGTATTTGTCATTTGCACCCAGAACATCCGGTGCTGTTGATGTGCTTAATAACTATCTGGCTAAAATCAGTGACTGGATAGCTTCCAGCTGACTGAAACAAAACCCAGATAAGATGGAGGTACTAGTGATCGAGCTTGATCACGGGTGTGATGGGTTACCACCTGGTGCCAACACAGGTCTTTTTCTGGGGTCGGCACCGCTAGTGGCCTCCCTGAGGGTATGAAATCTGGGCATGATCCTGGACAGCAGGCTGACCTTTGAAGATCAGATGTCATCTGTAGTCAAAAGTGTTTTTTACCACTTGCAGAAAATCGCCAGGATCAAGCCCCTTGTTCCACCTGAGGATCTGCCAATGCTGGTACATGCCTTTGCTACTTCTAGACTTGACTGCTGCAACTCTCTATACTTTGGGGTCATGGGAGGAACCCTTCACAGGCTGCAGCTGGTACAGAATGCGGTGGCTGGGTTGCTGACGGGCCTTTCTAGATCTAGTCATGTAACCCCAGTCCTGCGTGCTGTGCACTGGCTGCCTATCAGGTTGAGGGTCCTTTTCAAGGTGGGTTTGTTCACCTACAAGGCCCTATATGGACTGGGTCCTAGCTATCTGTCAGAGTTCAGACACCTGAGATCTCTGCTCACATGCTCCGCTCCTCTTTGAGGTGCCTCCTGGACATTTCCAGGGTTTGACTCAAGACATTGAGTGACAATGCTTTTAGTATCTCTGGGCCATCCCTGTGGAACTTACTTCCATCTGTAGTCTGGGAGACTCCTTCAATTGGGGTTTTCAAGCCGAGACTGAATGCCCACCTCTTTGGCCTGGCTTTTATGGACTGATGATTCCAGCCATATCACCTTAGTAACCTGAAGCTGATCTTCAAGTAGTTTTTTTGAACATTTTGAAAAAATTTTATTCTGATAATCTTATTATGTTTTATCATGTGTTTTATCTTTGATATGTTTTGTTTGGCACCCAGAGCCTCAGAGAATGGGTGCCCTATAAATAAAATGTGCCTTGCCTTGAATGCTAGCAGTCTAGGGAACAAAACAGCAGAGTTATAGGCTCTCATGGCAGATGGGGAGGTGGACATGGTGGCCATCACCGAGACATGGACCACCCATATCCATAACTGGGACTTGGCAGTACCAGGGTATAGGATATTTTGGAGGGACAGGGTAAAAGGGAAAGGGGGGGTGGCACTGTATGTGACGGAAGGACTGAAGTGTGTCAAGGAAGAATGGGGGGAGGGAAGCATGGAGTCATTATGGGTTCAGCTCCAGGACTCCAAAAATAGGACCCTCAGGATGGGAGTGGTGTACAGGCCACCCTCTCAGACTGAAGAGTTAGACAGGGAACTAGTGGGACAGATCAGAAGGACCTGTGGGAGAGGCAGCATGGTGATCGTGGGAGACTTAAACCTGGCAGGAGTTGATTGGGGTACCCCAGCCACCATGAATATGAGAGAGCAGGTACTTCTGGATGCCTGTTGCAGATGGTCAACAAGCCAACCAAGTTAGGGAAAACTGAAGACCTTGTGCTGGTGAATGGTGAGTTTGTGAAGGAGCTTGGGGTGGAAGAACCGCTGGCAGAAAATGACCACCACTCAGTGTGGCTCACGATAAACATGGGGAAAGTGGGAGTAGAAACTGGCATAAGGGTGTTAGACTTTAGGAGGGCCAACTTCGGGAAGATGAGGGAAATAGCACAGGGTTATCTGGCTGTAGTAGCATGGGATAATAACAGATGTAGTAGGCAGTAAATTCAGTGCAAATAAAAATGCAAACATTTGCGTTTGTCAATTTATTTGTTTCAAAAACACAAATAAAAAAATAAAAATAATAAAGGTTTTACAGAAAGGAAAAGGGTGTTAGTCCTTCACACCATATCAACAGGAAATAGTTTCTTTTGACAGAAACTTCTGGAATTTCCTTGGTTACTTTACCATAATATAAAACAGTGTGTAAACCTGCACACTAAGTTCCTTCTCACACCGTGGTCAGAAAGCAACTGAACTACTTATCTAAAACTTAATTCCCAGTGGTGGGTTCTTATGCCCTGACTGGGATGACATTATGAGTGTGTGATCCCTCATTAAGTTAACATTCTTTATAACTTTTTCTGATTTCACTAAGGTTCCTCATACATCCTACACAACTCTGCAGACTAATAGGCTGTACACGTACATTGAACATATAACAAGAGTAGATGGCTTATAAGCCTTCTAACAGCCTAATTAGGCTGCCTCAGCTCATTTTGGGGCTAGGCCCCTCCCTTCTAAGAGTGACATTATCTCAGAGGATCACTATAAATTCATACATTATGTGGGCTGCCAGCCCTATAGTAGGGTTTCTCAGCACTCCAGACTCCCACAGGTAATACACATTTTTTTAATTATGCATTTGACATTTTTACAGGTGTCTAGGAGTTGGCAAGGGGAATGGGAGATTAAGGGCGTGCTCCTTATCTCCCTTCTCCTGCCAGCTCATGAGACCTAAATATGGATATAACAATTTCAAGAAATGCAAACATATAACATTTTTATTTGTTTTGATTTCCTCTTAAGTTATCTACCCCATTTTAGCTGCATTGTTTTTTGTTTTTTTTTGTCTTTTTCTTTATAACTTATGGAGCTCTCCAATGTAACTCCTGCATAAGGGAACAACTTCTTCCTAGATTGCCAATGGCTGAAATGTCAGCCATTGGGGCTTAATTTCATTTGGGTCCTAGATTTGCACTTGGCCCCATTTCCTCACAAAGCAGCCCAGTTACATACTTTTCTGATGCTGTAGCATCCTGGCTGGGCACATTCCTATTAGTAGACACTACGGGGCTTATTCCTGCTCTGCCTCTAGTGTCTTTTTCATTCTATTTTTTGTTTACTGCATGGTACAGTAGTTCCTTAGATTGGAGCATCATTATGCTCTGATCAAAACCTGGACAAACTCAGCCACATCTGGCAACATATTCTAATGCTCCAGAGCACCATTTGGCTCAGAAGCTTACACAGAGTGCTTCCTGCTCCGTACAAGGATTTTATTTGTACAGTCATTTTCTTATTCCTAAGCTTCACATTGCGGCTAGCTGCTGATGGCAGAGCACAGTCGGCGCCTCAGAAACAGGGCACCTCATGGAATTATGTCCTTTTTCTGGACACCAGTTGTCAAAGGGACTCTCAAGGGGACACGGGAGATACAATAAAAGAATATTTAAACAAAGCGTGACTCACGCTATGTTTTATCTCCTTTTCGGGAGTTGTTTGCAAAGCGCAACAGTGCCAGCTTGTATACAAAAAGGGGGGTTCTGACAAAGGGGACAGTAAAGAAAAGAAGTAGATTGTCTGGCTGGCCACCCTGACAAGAAATAAAAGAAAGGAAAAGAAGAGAGGACAGGAGAGATTGAAAGAAATGGGGAGGGGGGGGGACACATTTATGCTGCATATATGTTATTATCACAACAGGGGTACCCTGTTACACACCTCCCCACACAAGAAGGCAACAGTTATTTTGTTGACTAATATCCTTCACCCAAGAAGGGCTGGAACTATCACCCACCCTGTTCAGAAGTTCCCCTCAGGGACCCTAATAACTGAAATTATATATTTAAACTGATGTGTTAACATCTTTACTACTGTTCAGTACCGTTTTTTTCGCTGAGGTTAGGTTGTTACAACCTGCATAACATTTTAACAATAAACAATAATAACATTACAAGAGAAATCATATTCAATAACAGATCACTGATATACTATTTGCTTCATATCTAGACAAAAAGTCAGCATTTTTATGCTGAGCACCTGCTTGGTGTTTGACCGTGAAATTTATATGGCTGTAGTGATAGATACCACCGCATAATCTGTGTGTTTTTTTCTTTCACCTTGTTTAATCAACACAAAAGATTATGGTCAGCCACTACCACAATCTCATTTGCCCCAGAGGTAGTATTTTAAGGTTTCAATGGCCCATTTCATGGCCAAACATTCTTTCTCAATTGTGGAATACTTCGTCTCCCTCTCATGAAGCTTCCTACTGATAAAGATCACCAGATGTTCCCCATTTTGTTGTGTTGGGTCAGCACTACCCCATGCTTGTGTCCGAGGCTTCAGTCTGGACCTCAAAGGGTTCTGAAAGTTTGGGCTGATCAGCACAGGGGCAGAGCACAGTTTAGCCTTAATGCTCTGAAATGCCACTTCACAGTGTGGGGTCCATTTAACCTTGTTTGGGTATTTGTTCTTGATCAATTCCATTAAGGGAGTTGTGGTAGATGCAAAGTAAGCTATGAACCATCTGTAATAGCTGGCCAGTCCCAAAAAAGATGTGACATGTCTTTTTGTGGTAGGTGTGGGCTATTGACGACTCCCTCTAATTTACTTATCTCACTTTCACAGTCCCATGGTGTCACAGTGCATGGGAATAAACTTCAGATGAGGCAAATTTACAGGTTTAAAACACACTGTGGAGTAATATTTATTTTTCAAAAGCCTGAAAAATAATAAATGAAAACAAAAAAGAATTTCAAAGAAAATCACTACTTAGCATCAGTGGTTTCTCACATAATACAGTCCTGGATCTTAGAGCTCCTAAGACCATTCTCATCTGCGTTCAACAGCTTGTCTGTGCAAACAGTAGAACCTTTCTCCTCTTCTCAGGGCTGAGCCCCACTGGACTGAAAAGTGAACTCAGTGAAGAGGTTTTATATCTTTTTGGTGGGGTCACCTGACTAAGCCCTCTCTATTTTCATGTCTGAACATGCTGCTACATGTCTGGACATTCTGTTTTTAAAACCAAGAGAATTTGTTTGTTCCAGAGGACTTCCTGGTTCAGTTAAAGGTACAGTGTATATCTCCACAGATATTGACCCCTATATCTCTGATTCATAAGAACTTAACATTTTCAGCACAGTTTTTTGTTTAGCTTCATACAGTAACAAGTTTATAATGTGAATTTATGAAAATACCTTAAGAATTTCTTATAACTGTACTAATCATGAAATTATTATTGCTTTATATGGCTCCTGAATCCTTTTTATTTAAAAAGGCTTTGTTAACTATATGCATTCCTATTTAAAATAGCCTTCATTTTTTTTTGTACACAAAATGCATGTATGCACTTTACGCAACACCTCTCCAGGTGTTTGGCATCATTCTAGGGACTGAATTGATGGACATGTAAAAAGAACAAAAAAGAGAACTACTGTAGTAGGAAGTTTAGTAGGGATAGTAAAGAGCTACGCTAGGTGGCAAACCTAGGGTAGAGGGAAAAAGAAGAACAGCAAAGAGAAAAGCATCAACTGTCTCACAACAGAAGTTTTGATAGCTAGGAAATAAGGAGATAGAAAAGTGGTCCATCAGTCTCAGCTGAGGATATAGTCTAACTCTCCCACACATGGCCTATAACAAACCCCAAGTATCTACTCTCAGTTTTGGCAATGGGGCACTTTGAAGGGTTAATAGTCAGCCCTGTATCCTTTATAGTCTGTACAATGGCATTAAAGTTTATTAAGTGTGTTTGCCAATCTGAACGGAAGATGACCACATCATCTAAATATGTTGCACTGTACTGGGTGTGTGGTCTAGTATGTAGTCTATGTAGTGCTGAAAGGTGGCAGGAGCACCATGAAGGCTGACTGGCATGGTGGTAAACTGGTATAAGCCAACTGGTGTGCTAAAGGCTGTCAGCTCCTGTGCACATTGAGCCAAGGGAATTTGCCAGTAGCCTTTGATCAAGTTTAATGTACTGATATATTGGGCAGTGCCTATCTTGTCTAATAGGTTATCTATTTGGGACATGGGGTACCTGTCAAAATCAGAAATGGCATTCAGCTTATGAAAATCCAAACACAGATGAAACTGCCCTCTTTTTTATTGACTACTTCTAAATGGGAGCACCAGCCACTTCTAGAGGGAACAATGACCCCTATCTGTTCCATTTTTTGTACTTTCTCCATCACCTGTAGTCTGAGTTTCTCAGGTAATCAATAGGTTTTCTAATGGATCGGCCTACTTTGGGTTACACTAATGTCATGTACAACTCCTTTTGCTTTTCCTGGTGTTTTTGTAAATGTCTCCCTATAATGGTGGAGCAATTGCTCTAGCTTTGTTCTTTCGTCGAGATCTAACTCTGGGTTGATCTGAATGGTTCCCTCATCTGTGGAACAATCTAGCCTTTCATAAGCAATATCCAACTTGGTTACACTCTGTTCAGGATGTATAAACTAAGATGGTTGGGGAAGAGGTTTTTATACCCATTTTCTAAGTAGATTTGCATGATACACCCTTTTTATTGGTCTATGTCCAGGCATTTCAATTTCACAGTTCACATCCCCTGTCTGACTGATGACATTAAAGGGCCCTTGCCACTTCATCAATAATTTGTTCTCCATGGAAGGCAACAGTAGCAACATTTTTTCATCTGGCATAAAACTGTCTCTTTAAGCCCCACATTATAAGCTTCTTTCTGCCCTTGTTGTTTTTGTGTCACATTCATATGTGCCATAGTAACAAATTTCACTAAGCATTGTCTTAATGAGGACATATAATCCAGTATATTGGTGTGCCCCACATTCTGATCTTCCTCCCAGTGCTCTTTAACATCATCCAAGAGGTCCCTGGGCTTCCTCCCATAAAGCAAGGTGAAAGGGGAAAAATAGTGATGGCCTGGGGTACCTCTCTGTAAGCGAACAGGAGGTAAGGGAGATATTTGTCCCAGTCTCTACCTTCCTCCTGAACACATTTCTTTAACATATTCTTCATGGTCAAATTGAAGCGTTCTACCAAGCCATCGGATTGGGGATGGTATGTAGAGGTTCTGACAGCTGATACTCCCAGGAGTCTATATAGCTCTTTAACATTTGTGAAGTGAAATGACTGCCTCTGTCAGTCAGAATTTCAGGTGGGACTCCCCTTCTGCTGAATATTTTTGCCAATTTCTCAGCTACAGTATCAGAGGAGCTGTTACAGTGTGCATGGTTATGGCTTCAGGGTACTGAGTGGCGTAATCACACACTACCAAGATGAACTGGTTACGCTTTGAACTCATTGTTGGGGGCCCAACAACTTCAATGGCAATTCTCTCAAAAGGGATCAAAACATTTGGGATAGGTTGAAGGGGCATCTGATCTTTCTTGCCACCCTGGGCCACTAGCTAGCACTCAGTGCAGGCCCGGCAATATTTAATTACATCCTGGTGGGTGCCTGGCCAACAAAACCTAGTTAGCAATCTGTTCAAAGTTTGCTCCCTCCCTTCATGCCCAGCCATGGAAAGATCACAGGCAAGCTGGATCACATTCTCTTTGTACAATTTGGGTACCATCAGTTGCTCAACACAGATTTGGGTAACAGGGTTAACAGTTACATGATATAAAATACCATTTTTTTGTATAATATGAGACTGTCAATCTTTCACTTTCTAGTGAACCTGTGAAAAAAAATTATTTAAAGATTCATCTGCCAACTGTTCTTTTTTAATGTCATATTTGGGTAGACCCGGTACCACTTCTAGAATACCCTCCTGATGTGTTTCTAGCCACTTTTTCATTTCTCTTTTCTTGATTTGCTAGGTGTCCCTGTTTCCTCAGATAAGTCCTCTTCAAATGGAAATACCTGGGGTAGTTGGGTCAGCTTGGCCTGGGACCTAGTGACAACATTCACCAGTTCTTTACATGATTATTGGGTATGCATAAGAAGATCAAAATAGGGAAAATCCTGTCCTATGACAACCAGCACTGGTAGCCGAGGTACAAGATCAACAGTCATGCAATGATGTTTATTATTGACAGTCATTTCCACCACAGCGGTATGACACTGATGGATATTTTTTCCATAAATAGTGTTACTTGGAGGTAAAGGACTCACCTGACTGTTCTCTGTTCTATATATCCATACTATCTATGAGAACATAGAAATCCAAAACCAACATCATACGTAGGGAGCAGGTGGAGGAATGAGGAAGTAGCCTTTACTCTGTTTTGGATTTCTATGTTCTCATGGATATTATGGATCCTGCTTTTTAATGAATAAAGTACCACTCATGGAGAACGGAGAGCAGTCGGATAAGTCCTTTCCCTCCAAGTAACACTATTTATGGAAAAAGTGTTTTAGAGCTTTTGGCAGGTGCCGATCACCCGTGACACCACAAACTTATGCTGACTGTTATTTAGATTGTGGCGCCGCCATCCTTGGTGCAGTTACCTCCCTTCTTACTTCTAACTACTGATGGATATCCCCGTGCCCACACATTACAGTGTGTATCTTGCTGTGTTTTCTCAAAACAGGGACCAAATCCACTCTCATCAAGGTTTGTCTGCTCCCAGAGTCTAAAAGTCCCAAAGTTTGTTGTTGACCAATCCCCACTATTGCAACATACTCTATATTGGCCAAGGCTAGATGGATTGTGATAGATCTTTTATTAGGGCAATTACAAACTATATGTCCTTTTCCCAGGCATCCATGACAGATAATCTTAGAATATGGGATCCTTCCCCCTCTATCCCTTCTCCCAAAATTAGATTGTCTCTGATTGGGGTAAAATATTCTTACTGGTTCCGAGGGTTGAGTTGAGGTTCCCTGGGTTCCTCAGGGCCTAGATGGTTGAGCTGCCAAATAATCCTCTGCAAGCCTGATGGTGTTTTCTGCTGACTCAGGCTTATGTTCCTTGACCCATAGATGTACATCCTGGGGTAATACCTGTATGAACTGTTCAATGATGATCAAGTCCATAATTTGATCTATAGTCTTGGTTGCCAGTTGTAACCATTTTCCCCAGTAATCTTTGAGTCTGGCGAAGGTCTCCCTCGGGGTATCATAGCTGGCCATCTTCTGTGACCGGAACCATTGCTGATATGTCTCCATGCTGATGTCATAGCACTGCAGGATCTCTTCTTTTCCCCTGTTATAGTTATTGGCATCTGCACCACTCAATTCACTGTAGACCAGTTGGGCTGTACCAGACAAATAGGGAACCAGTCTTATGATCCATTGGTCACGTGGCCAAGCGCAAGTTTGGGCAATACGTTTGAATGTGGTGAGGTATGCCTCAATGTCATCAATTTTGGTTAATTTAATATCTTGGAGCACAGTTCGATCTTGCTGATCTTGGTTCAAAACTTGCATGGCTTTTAGGGTATCCAACCATTTTTCATCCTGCAGCCGTCGTTCCTCTGCTTGTAGCCATCTGTCCTCGTACCTCTGTCATCAATCTTCTGCTCCCTGGCAATGCATATCTAGCTTTTTGAGACACAGTCACTTTAATAGATCACCTGGGTCATCTGGAGCTTTCTCCATCTGGGGTTCCTCTTCTTTGCTGTCCTCTTCTTCCTCCTCCACTCCTACTTCCCACTTCTTCATCTTCAGTTTGGGTCCAAAATCCAAACCAGGCAGGGGTTTTAGCCCAGTCCTTTCTGCCATGGCACACATCAAATGCACTGCACTAGCATCTGCCTTTTCCTCATCTTCCATCTGCCAGGGTATTTAAGTAACAATACCCCCATGGCAGCACCTCCCAGGCAGCCTCAATGTACCAGGTATCCCACTACTAACAGCAGTGTAGTAGTGTGGGATAATAAAAGAAACAGCAGGCAGTAAATTCAACGCATAAAAAATGCAAAAAATTACATTTGTCAATTTATTTGTTTCAAAACCCAAAAAAATAACAAAGGTTTTACAAAAAGGAATAGGGTGTTAGTTATTCACACCATATCAACAGGAAATAGTTTATTTCAATGATAAAAACTCCTGGAATTTTCTTGCTTATTTTGCAAAAATATAGAACAGTGTGTAATCCTGCACACTAAGCTCCATCTCACACTGTGGTCAGAAAGCTACTGAATCACCTGTCTAAAACTTAGCCCCAGTGGTGGGTTTTTATGCCCTGACTTGGATGACATTATGATCATGTGATCCCTCATTAAGTTAACATTCTTCATAACTTTTTCTAATTTCATTAAGGCTCCTCATACGTCCTACACAATTCTGCAGACTAATAGGCTGTATACATACATTCAACATATAACAAGAGTACATTGCTTATAAGCCTTCTAACAGCCTAATTAGGGTGCCTCAGTTCATTTTGGGGCTTGGCCCCTCCCTTCTGGGAGTGACATCATCTCAGAGGATCACTATAAATTTGTTTGATTAGGTAGGCTGCCAGCCCTATATTAGGGCTTCTCAGCACTCCAAACTCCCACAGGTAATACACATCTTTTTTTATTATGCATTTGACATTTTTACAGGCATTTTTTCTTTCAGGCATCTAGGAGTTGGCAAGGGGAATGGGAGATTAAGGGCGTGCTCCTTATCTCCCTTCTCCTGCCAGCTCATGAGACCTAAATATGGATATAGCAATTTCAATAAATGAAAACATATGGCATTTTTATTTGTTTTGATTTCCTCTTAAGTTATCCAGCCCTTTTTAGCTGCACTATTTTTTTCTTTATAACTTATGGTGCTCTCCAATGAAACTCCTGCATAAGGAAGTAACTTCTTCCTAGAATGCCAATGGCTGAAATGTCAGTCATCGGGGTTAATTTCATTTGGGCCCTATCTTTGCACTTCGCCACATTTTCTCACAAAGCAGCCCAGTAACACACTTTTCTGATGCTGTAGTATCCTGGTTGGGAACATTCCTATTAGTAGACACTACAGGGCTTATTCCTACTCTGCCCGTAGTGTCTGTTTCACTCTATTTTGTATACTGCATGGTGCAGTATTTCCTTAAAATGGAGCATCATTATGCTCTGATCAAAACCTGGACAAACTCAGCCACATCTTGAGTTGTATTCTAATGCTCCAGAGCACCATTTGGCTTTGAAGGTTACACGGAGTGCTTCCTGCTCCATACAAGGATTTTATTTGTACAGTCATTTTCTTATTCCTAAGCCCAGCCTTGTGGCTAGCTACTGGTGGCAGATCACAGTTGTTGCCTCAGGAATGGGGCGCTTCATGGAATCAACTCCTTTTTCTGGACACCGGTTGTCAAAGGGGCTCTCCAGGGGACACAGGAGGTACAATAAAAGAATATTTAAATAAAGCATGACTCGTGCTATGTTTTATCTCCCATTCGGGAGATTGTTTGCAAAGTGCAACGGCGCCAGTTTGTATACAAAAAGGGTGGGGTTCTGACAAAGGGGACAGTAAAGAAAAGAAGTAGATTGTCAGGTTGGCCACTCTGCCAAGAAATAAAAGAAAAGAAAGGAAAAGAAAAGAGAACAGGAGATAGTGAAAGAAACAGGTGGGAGGGCACATTAATGGCTGCATATATTTTATTATCATAATGGGCATCCTGTTACACTGTCTAGGATCCATCCAAATATGGACACTAACCAGAAGTGGAAGGTCATTAAACTAGGAATTGAGGAGGCAACCACAACATACACAAGGGTCCAGAGCAAGAAGGCTAGGGCCAAGAAGCATAGCTGGGTGAGCAGGGGAGTCATGGAAAAAGTAAGGAAGAAAAGAGTTGACTTTAGAAGGTACAAAAAAACAGGGAGAGGGGAAGACAGGGAGGAATACCAGAAGGAGTCAAGGGAGGTGACAAGGGCAGTCAGGGCAGCCAACGCATCCAGGGGACTCAGGCTAGCACAGGGCATCAAAGAGGGAGAGGAGTTCTTCAGGTACATCGGGGAGAAAGGGAGTTGTAAGGACCAGATAGTAAGGATCAAGAGGGATGGGGTGGGTGGCTGGGTGGGTGGAAACAGGGGCAGATCAGGCAGAAGCCTTAAATGAGTACTTCTGCTCAGTATTTAAGAGAAAGGGAGTTATGCCCAAAGGGGTGGGAGGGTGGGCATGGTGGTGGACAGGAAGTGACAGACAGAGAAATCCGGTGGGCAGGGTACTGGAGGGCTTGAGGGCATTGAGAGTGGCACCTTGGCCAAATGGTATACACCCCAGGGTGCTAAAGGAGCTGGCAGAAGTCCTGGCAGAACCTTTGTCAGACCTGTTCAATGCCTCCCTGGACTTGGGAAGTGTACCTCAAGACTGGAGGATGGCACATGTGGTATCCCTCCACAACAGCAGCCTCAGGGATGAGCCAGGGAACTACAGACCAGTAAGCCTCTCATCCATTGTGGGAAAGCTGATGGAGACAGTCCTGAAGGAGAGGCTAGTTTCCCTTCTAGAGGCTAATGGGCTGCAGGACAGCAGACAGCATGGGTTTGTCTCAGGCAGATCCTGTCAGACCAACCTGGTGGAGTACTATGACTGGATAACCAGACAATTAGACAAAGGCCATGCAGTGAATGTCCTGTACCTGGACTTCGGTAAGGCCTTTGATTCGGTGCCACATGGGAGGCTAGGAAATAAGTTGGAAAGCACAGGGGCAAAGATGGTGGGATGAGTAGTGAACTGGCTGCAATGGAGGCAGCAGAAAGTGGTGATGGGAGGGAACCTCTCATCTCCCATCTCCCACAGCGGTAACAAGTTGGGTGCCACAGGGCTCTGTACTGGGACTGGTGTTGTTCGGGATCTTCATAGCAGACATCTCAATAGACACCAAGAGCAAGATCAGTCTGTTTGAAGATGACAAAAAGATGGGAGCAATAGTGGATGACTTAGGAGGGTGGCAGGAGTTGCAAGATGATCTGGCAAAACTGGAGGCCTGGTCAGACACTTGGCAGCTGGGGTTCAATGCCAAGAAATGTAAGGTGCTACATTTCTATGCAAAAAAACAAGCAAGCGCTACCAGCGAAGGGGGATTCAACTAGTCAAGACAGAGGAGGAGAAGGATCTGGGGGTGATCATAATGGGAGCAATGAACAACTCAGCACAGTGTAGAAAGGCAGCTGCAAAGGCCAACAGCATGCTGTTGTATTGCCAGATGCATATCCTCCCAGAAGGGGGAAGTGATTCTGAAACTATATAGGTCACTGGTTAGACCACACTTAGAGTACTGTGTGCGGTTCTGGTGACCATACCTGAAGAAGGACTTTAAGTTACTGGAGGTGGTCCAGTGCAGAGCAACAAAAATGATCCAGGGTCTAGAGGACTTACCCTACGAGAGCAGGCTGAGGGAGTTGAACATGTACTCCCTGTAGGAAAGGAGAGATTGGGGGACATGATTGAAACCTTCAAATACCTGTACATGATAGGAATAAATAACATGGGCATGGAAGGGCTTTTCAAATTAAGGAAGGGGAGGAACACTCACAGGCATGATCTAAGACTGGAAGGGGGAAGGTTCTAGAAGGAAATGAGGAGTCACTTTTTTATGGAGATGGTGGAGTCTGGGTGGAATGCATTGCCAAAGGAGGCGGTATCCTGTAGAACAGTTGGCTGCTTCAAAATGGGATGGGATAGGTTAAGGAGGAGGGTCACTGGGGGGGGGGTTACAGTGACTGGCAGCTGCAGAATAAGGGCTGCTAGCTGCACAATCAAGCAGACTTGATAAACCATTAGTCCTTTATCTGCTGGCAATTTCATATGTTCAAATGTTCAAATAGTAGGTGGCCCAAAAGACAGACCCTCGCAGGACTCCAGTGACAACCTGAGTTTTACTAGAAAGGTGACCCTTAAGTCTAACTCGCTGTGTTCTTGGATTTAACCAATTCTTTACCTAGTTATTTATTTGTCTATTCCTAGTTTAGTCATTTTGTAGATAATACCATCTTGTTGGATGGTATAGAATGCTTTAGAGAAATCTAACAGGATTACATTTAAAGGAATGCTTGAGTCAAGTGCTCTGCTTATAGGTTGATAAGAGGAAATTAGATCTGTGACACATGATGGATTTTTACTGAAACCATGTTGACAGTCGTCATTGAGATTTACAGATGTTTATGAATTCTGCAATATGGGCCTTAATGGAGGATTCCATTACTTTCCCTAAAAGTGAGGTGAGACTGAGACTGATACTGTTTATAGTTCTAAGCCAGTTATTTGTTCCCCTTCTTATATGTAGATACATAGACACTGTCGGCAGATAAGGGCCTATGGCCCACACAGTCTGCCCATTAAGCTTGTAAGTTCACTTCATGTTTTTCTAGAAGTTTGTTGCCCCTTACCCCTGACCTCTGGAATTCCCTTATGTCTATCCCATGCATTCTTAAATCCTGTGATTGTTTCAGCCCCCACCACTTCCTCTGGCAGGGTGTTCCACTTGTCCACCACCCTTTCTGTGAAGAAATTCTTCCTCATGTTTCCTCTGAATCGTCCTCCCTCCAACTTCATCCCATGCCCTCTGGTCCTGGAACATCTTTTTTGCTGGAAAATAGTGTATTCCTGCACCCTGTTCCTCACCATAAGATACTTGTATGTCCCTATCATATCCCCTTTCTCCCTCCTCTCCTCCAGAGAGTACATATTCAAGCCCTTCAGCCTGTCCTCAAAGGACTTGTAATTAAATCCTTGTACCATCTTTGTTGCCCTCTTCTGACCCTTCTCTACCCTGTCTATGTCCGTACATAGGCAAGGTCTCCAGAACTGTTCACTGTACTCCAGGTGTGGCCTCACTAGTGTCTTGTATAGTGGAATCATGACCTCCCTTTTCCTGCTGGTGATGCCCCTGCATCCCAGCATCCCATTTGCTTTACCTGCTGCCATGTCACACTGTTTCCCTACCTTGAGGTCATCAGAGATGATAACCCCAGAGTCTCTTTCCTGCTTGGTGCATGTTATATCCTTACCCCCCAACAGATATGTTGTTCCAGGGTTTTTGTGCCCCATATGCATTATCTTGCACTTCTTTGCATTGAATTTCAACCACCAAATCCTTGACCATTCTTCAAGCTTCTGCAGGTCCCTCCTCATTCTGTCTACACCCTCTGATATGTCCACTCTGTTACAGAGCTTTGAGTCATCAGCAAACAGGAAAATTCTGCCTTCTAGGTCCTGTGCATTGTTACTGATGAAGACGTTGAATAGGACTGGCCCCAGCACTGTTCCCTGTGGTACCCCACTGGTCACTTTTCCCTCTGTGGCATGACAGCCATTTACCACCACTCTCTGTGTCCTGCCGCCCAGCCAATTATCTACCCAATGCACTACTGTCCTGCCCACTCCCATATTCCCCAGTTTGTTTAATAGCCTTCTATGTGGCACAGTGTCAAAGGCCTTGCTGAAGTCCAGATAGGCCATGTCCACTGCCCTCCCCTGATCCACCTCCCTTATCACCCAGTCAAAAAATTAATTGAGGTTGGTCTGGCATGACCTCCCCTGGTGAAACCATGCTGCCTTGGGTCCTGATGTCCGTCAGCAACGAGATGTTCCACCAATCTCTCCTTAAGTAGCGCTTCCATGATCTTCCCCACTACCGAGGTCAGGCTGACTGGTCTGTAGTTCTCCACTTCCTCTTTGTTCCCGCTTTTGTATAAGAGGACTACATCTGCTATCCTCCAGTTTTTGGGTACCTCCCCTGTTTCCAGTGATCAGCTAAACAGGATTGCCAGAGGTTCAGCCACCACCTCTCTTAGTTCCTTTAGGACCCTGGGGTGCACCACATCTGGCCCCATTGCTTTATCAACTCTTATTCCTACCAGTTCCTTTAGGACCCTGTCCCATGTAAAGGGACTTTTGTCCATTTCTGCGCCATTCCCACCCCTTGTACTCCCTTCAGGCTTATTACCCTCCTCTTCCTCAGCAAAGACTGAGCAGAAATAACTGTTCGGTATGTCAGCTTTACTGTTGTCATCCTCCACACAGCCCCCATCCTCCCCCTTCAGTCTCACTATCCCTCTCTTTGCCCTTCTTTTTTCACTTATATACCTGTAAAAGGTTTTGACCTTTCTACCCACTGATTTTGCGATATGCTTTTCTGTCTGAGCATTGGCTTCCCTTACTGACCTCCCTGTCTCCCTTTGCTTCTCTCCTTGTACTTCTCCCTATCCCCTTTTGCCTGTGTCTTTTTGTATTTCCTGAATGAGATCTTTTTGGCTTTCACTTTCTCCGCTACCTTCTTGGAAAACCATAATGGCCTCCTCTTCCTTATCCCCTTGCTAACCAGCTTAATGCATAATTCTGTTGCTCTTGTAATCCTTGTTTTAAATATTGCCCCTGTTGCTCAACCCCTGATTCCCACCCCATTCTCATTAATGCCTCTTTCAAGCATCTCACCATTTTCTCAAAGTCTGCCCCTCTAAAATCCAGGATACATGTTTTTTTGCGGTTTGGTTCTGCTCCTTCTGTGATTTCAAACTACAGTGACTGGTGGTCACTGTTCCCCAGATGCTCCCCCATTGTTACCCCCATCACACTGTCCCTGTTTGTTAACACGAGGTCCAGTATTGCCTTCTGCCAAATTGGCTCCATGACCAGTTGCTTGAGGAAGGCACCTTGAAGCAAGACTAGGATAAATCTGCTCCTGGTCGATGCTGATGCTGGGAGGCTCCAGTCTACGTCTGGAATATTGAAGTCTCCAACCAGCTCCACCTCACCCTTGTCTACTGGATGGCTAGCATCAGCTTTCTATCTGTTTCTTCCTCCTGGGCTGGTGGTCTGTAGACCACACCTGTGCGGATGGCTGGCCCCATTTTCCTTTCCGGCTTAACCCACAGTATCTCTCCCCCATTTTGTTCCTCCTGGATCTCTGTGGCCTTTATGCCATCTTTCACACAAAGTGCCACTCCTCCTCCCTTCCTGCCTGCCCTGTCTCTTCTGAATATGTTGTAACCAGGTATGGCTAGGGGTGACAATGGCTGTTTTCCAGTCGTCAGGCACCACACCAGTTTCTAATCATTTATTGAAGGGTACTGTTAACAATTCAAGTATTGAGATGGTCAACTTGGCCTGAAATTCATCAGGCCCCACAGATTTAAAAGCTACTCATTTTTAAGGTTGTTCCTGAATTCATCCTTAGTAATTTTAATTGTATTATATTCATTTTCTTTTCTAAGTGAGATAATACTTATATTTTATCTGGTTTGTGAGAGGAATATACAAGCAAAGTTCTTATTTAGTTACTCTGCTATTTCCTTCTCAGTCCTAAAGGTATTTCCCTCCTGGACTGGTCCCACTTACTGTAGGCATTGTCCTTTCTTACCAAATTAATATATCTGTATAACTGTCAGTTATCTACTGTGTTTGCATCTAACTTATGATCAAGTTTGCATTTCGCATTTTGTATTTCCCTGTTAAAAGCTTTTTGAGCATTTTTAAAGATTTCTGTGTTTTTTTCACAAGTTTCTTTTTTTTTAAAGGCCTTGTGTTTCATATTAATCAGGGCCCCTGGTGTTCTGAGGCAGAATTTTCTGATTTCTGTGGTAGGGCCCCTTGACTTCTGCAGCAGCATTGTCTGATTTCTGCGGCATGATTTATTCATTTCTCTGGCAGAATGCAGGCCTGTCATTGGCCAAATATGATGTGATGTCATCGATGACATCATATGCTGAGCATAGAGGAGAGGCTTCAGGATAAACTAGCTGGGAAAGAAAGCCTGACACTATGAAAAAACAGTATATTTATATGAAAATTCACCAAAAACAATGAATTCTGTGGCACTATATATATTCTGCGGCATGATGCAAATTCTGCGCCAAATTCCACAACCGCAGAATCGCAGAATTCCAGGGGCCTTGATATTAATTAACCTTCTGATCCTGTTTGTGTACCATGATGGTTTTCTTCCTTTCTTGTTATAGGAGAGGTTTTGTGGGACATAATTATTCATTAGTTTGTTTGACTTATTTTTTTTAACAAGCTCCAGGATCCATTAGCATTTTTATTTAGCATTTAAGATTTCAAATCCCCAGTTTTATGGACTGTATATTATTTCTGTTAGCAGTGGATGGGACTGGCCCTACAAAAAGGTATATAAAAGCACCTGCATTGCTCCTTGCCCAAACAGAACCTCAAACTCCATTGGTCACTTTAAAAAACGTTATTCTTCACAGTACCAATAAAATCATTAGTTGTCATTATTCAAAATTAACAAACAACACATAGATTTAAAAGTCCAGAGTCTAAACAGTTCAAAAACACTGGCTGGCATACCAGGCTCTGGTCCAACTCAGAGATGATGTCAC
Organism: Neoceratodus forsteri; assembly: GCA_016271365.2. Taxonomy (NCBI): domain Eukaryota; kingdom Metazoa; phylum Chordata; order Ceratodontiformes; family Ceratodontidae; genus Neoceratodus; species Neoceratodus forsteri. Next base: position 1,206,264,625 of record CM057453.1, on the reverse strand, counting down.
CTGACGTGTTTCATGCAAGGTGCACTTTTTCAAAGGCTGACGTCTACAAAGACAGATATACCTTTTATACAGAAATATTTCAAGAGGCAGTTACCCACTACTGTGATATATTCCATGCTCAGAAATGTTGCATGTATAGAAAACATAATAAATACATATTAATATCACACATATATCTTAAAAACTCATGCCACCAAAATGAAGAGTCCCAGGGCACCAAGGGTACATTTTACCTGCACATATACACAATTCATTAATATTAAATCAGCTTCTAAAGGTTGTGGTTCATACACAGCAGTTCTAAATGGCTGTCCATCCCCAGAATTATGGTGCAGTCATTTGGTGTGTATCTGCAAGGTGAAAACACATAACAAATTAACTGGCAAGCTCTTTTGAAACATTAGTGTCTTTTAGTTTCAGTTAATGTACAAACAGTGTTGCAGATCCTGACATCCGTCACAATATACATGTATCACAGGAAGGCCGCCCTACTTATTCTCATAATTCTAAGGTGATAATAAAAATGACCTATTTTTTGTGAAAGGAGCCTATTTCAATTCTTTCATTCACACTCCTGCTACTGACTTAGTCCTCATTAGTGTATTATAATAGTTACCACCCATTCTTGCAAGTATGGGTTTTTCAATACCAGTGAATGGGAAAATATGTTCTGATAAATTCCTAGATTTCCTGATGTGTACTGCTAGGGAGTTAGTACTCTCTTTTCTACGGCATGGACATGTTCACTGTTACTGGTTTTAAAAGCCGTTTTCATTTTGTCAGCATAATAGCACCTGCCCTTACGATGTGCTAAGTATACAATCCCACATGTACTGCTAGTAACAAAACCCCTTATTTTCACTTCTCTACCTATAACATGAATAACAAAAGTCTTTATGGTTTGAAACATTGAGCAGTACTTGCAGTTACTGCACTTAAAACATTCTTCACTTCTGCCTGTTAGTCACATACAGAGTTTTTCTGTCAGAGGTTGTACTGAATGTACTATACTGTGTTATAATTACTGGTGACCCCCTTTAATAACCTGAATTCAGATACAGTACAAATGCTGTAATAACTCGAAATCGAGTTATTATGGCATTTCACAATAATGCAGTCACTGTTAGATTTCTTGAGCAGTACTCTGCATTCGAGACAGCTCGCACATTAACTCGGACATTTCCCCCTGCAATGCGCTTCTGCTTAGCACTGCCACCTTCGGCACAACTGTACCCCCAGCACAAGCAACCCACAAAAAACATTTCAGAATCCCTCAATTTTCTTTCTTTTGCAGAACACAAAAACACTGTGCAACAGTGCCAATTTCAACACACTCCCTTGCCTTTTTTTCTTCTCTATTATGGGTCACCATGGCAACCAGAAGATCTTCTTCGTTGCCACGCCAAAGCTTCCTGTCCAGCACTCTGCAAACAGCAACATTTGAAACAAGTTCCTCAAAGCTAAAAATTTCTACCTTACCAAACCACTTTCTTAAATGTTAAATTTGCTCTCAACTGTTTAACTATGATCACCAGCGGACTTCCACAGCATACTCCCACCAGAATTGTCACGGACTCCTGGTATTTAAACGACTCAAAGTTTGGCATTTAAAGAAAAAAAAACATACTGTTCCTCTTAGTTTTCAACATCTAAAAAACTATGTTAAATCAGTTTAACAATGCCTATTGTGTCACATGACTTTCAAATAAAACAAATCCTGAACAAGTAACAGGATATTTTTTCCTATAAGAAAAACGCTGGGTAAACACCAGTAATTATAAAAAATAAAAGATAGGCAAGTGTGTGCCTATGAATATTTTTTTCACACCCTTGGTGTGTGATGACTAAATAAACCTCTCAAGCTTCACTCTCGAGGTTTATAAGTCATCACACACCTCAGGTGTGAAAAAAATATTCATAACACACACTTGCTCATCATTATTCTCCTATTTAAATACATGCCCCTCCTATAAACTACCTTTGGGCCATCTATATCCAGATCTTTTAGTCCCTGGTCCTTTTTTTACCAGGTGCCAATGTTTCCTGATAACAGAAACTATTTTATTAGACTAGGCATTGTAGGTTGATACAAATGATATCTGAGGATTGCAGGCATTGTCCCTAACTTTATCCTGTAGGAGCTTCTGTCCGGGCATCCTATCAACTACCATCTTAGCCCTGCACAACATTTCACTATTATAGCCCCTATCCTGATGTTTCCCTATTAGTTCTCCTGCCCTTTTCTGGTAATTATCCTTGTCACCACAATTTCTCTTAGTGCAGAGATACCGTCCGTTTAGAATTGCTGCAATCACATGTTTAGGGTGACTACTATTAGCAAACAGTAACGTGTTTCAGTCTATTGATTTTCTATACAGATCAGTGATAACGCCACTTTGGCTATCTTTTTTAATGATCAAATCCAAGAAATGATTTGAGTTTGACTAAAACTGACACTAAATCTGAGGTCTGGATTATTATTTTCCAGATATTTTACAAAGTCAAATAATTCCTCCTCTGTGCCCTTCCAGATCAATAACACATTGTCTATGTAGCATCTCCATAGATCCAGTTTCTGACAATAAGTGTTCTCTTCCTCATCATGAATGAATTCACACCCCCATTTCCCCATGAAGAGATTAGCATAGTTAGGTACGGAGCTCATACCCATTGCAGTCCCCTTCTTCTGCAGGAAAAAATCTCCCTTATAGAAAAAGGTGTTACATTCCAAAACAAATTGTTAAAGTTTCAATAGCACCTCTGTGAGCAGATCTTTAAGAGGGTGCACATCCAAAAAAATGTTTCATGGCCTCTAAACCTTCTTTATGTGAAATGCTGAAATAAAGGGACGCTATATCTAATGTTATTAGAAAGCTATCATGTTTGATAGCTAACTCTTCTAATACCCATGTAACACCTACTGTGTCTCTCATTTAAGTTGGCCATTCTTTCACTAAATCTGCAATATGGTGGTCTGCGTACTTAGCTAGAGGTTCAGTCAAGGACTTATTCCCCAAGACTATTGGTCTCCCGGGGGATTACCAAGTCTTTGTGCACTTTGAATAAACAATAAAAAGCTGCTCGGATGTGGTGACCTACAGTGAGATACTCCACAGCTGTTACTGGTAACAACCTTTTCTCCTTTGCAAGTGTTAAATATTTATCAATAACTCTTTTGGCCCAGATATTCAAAAGGGTTGCGACATGCGCAATAGGGTTGCACCTGCGCAAGTCCGAATTTGCACCATTCTGCGATATTCAGCAGGAGGCAGTTGCGCCACTGAAAACATGCTGAGCAACAGCGCAATGCAAATGAATGCATGCTGAACTGGAGGGGGAGGAACCATGTATAAACTGCACAGCCCGATATTCAGCCAGGCTGTGCAGAGTTGTGCAGGTGCAACCCCCAACCTGCGCCTGCACAACTTTGAGCCAAAAAATAAAGGAGTAAGTCGAGGGCCACCCACAGGTGAGCTGCCGCATTGCAGGGTGCAACACAGCAGCTGCCACCTGTGGCTGGCCCTCAATCTCCCTGTCCCCCCCTGCAGCCCGATCGTGGGCAAAAGTGTAAAAAATCCCCCCACCCCGACTGGCCCGATCACTGGCAAAAGCAGAAAAGTCCCCTCTCTCCTGACTGGCCCGATCGTGGGCATAAGCTAAATCACCCCCACCAGTCTGATCGCTGGCAGCAAAGTGTTCCCCCAAACATATCCCTGGTGGCCCAGTGGACTGATAAGCCCGATCACGGGCTGAAGAGTATAAACCCCCTAACATATCCCTGGTGGTCCATTGGACCAGCCTGATCGCTGGGCTGAAGAGCATAAACCCTCGGCCGAGCCCTGGCGGTCCAGTGACTGACAAGCTCGATCGCTGGCTGCATGTTGCACCTCTCACTCTCACATGCCTCGGTGATTCAGTGTCTTCATCCCACCTGAGCCCATCACTCGCCTTTCGAAAGGTCAGCATCCACCGCCCGCCGCCTGGTCACCCGCCGACTGACTGCCGTGGCAGGCTGCATGCCCATTGTGCAGAGCAAGAGCCAATGGGCATGCAGCTCATACTGTACAAGGCATCTAGATATGTGAATGAATTCATTCACAAATCTGACTGCCTTGTACTGAGTATGGGCTGCACGCCCATTGGCTCTTGCCTGCACCAGTGGGCGTAGCCCTACCGGCAGTCAGTCGGCGGGCGTGCAGGGTGGCAGGCTAGTGATGCTGCCACCCGACGGCCGCCGGGGAGCTGGTGGTGGGCTTTGTGTGGGTGGGGGGGGACACTAGATCACCAGGGATATGGTCTTGGGGTGGGGTTCGCACATAATGCAGCCTGCAATCAGGCTTATCGGTCCACTGGACCACCAGGGATACGTTTGGGGGGTTTAAAACTCTTCAGCCCACGATTGGCGAAGCGGTCCACTGGACCACCAGGGATATGTTGGGGAAGACTGCCGCCCGTGATCGGGCTGGTGGGAGGATAAGCTTATGCCCGTGATCGGGCCAGTCGGGGAGGATTTCTTGCACATTTGCCCCGATCAGACTGCTGAGGCGTCGGTCCCCGATGGCTGCTGCCTGGCAGGCGCCGGGCGCAAGTCTGGGGATCGGCTACGCTGCTTAATAGCATGCAAATGGGATAAACAGATGCAAAAGGCCCCCTGCCCTTGCATGAGTTATGCGGCCTCATTTGCATGTCACCTTGAATATAGGGAAATTTGCACATGGCTTCCATGGTACTTGGCGCCAATCGCTAGTTGAATGCTCCACTCTGACCACTCTGTGGCGCAAGTTCCACCGCGCTTACGCAGTCGCTGTGGTTGGGTGATATCCAAAGGAGTTGCTCAATAGCACAACTCCTTTGAATATCACTCCGGCCACACCCCTGCGTAACTATTTTGTGCAGCGCAAGGGCTTGCGCCACAAAATAACGCAGTTTGAATATCCGGCCTTTTGAATTTACTCATTTGATCAAATTGTAATTTCTCTTAAAATTCAACATCATTTAATTGTCTTAATATTTCTTTTTCATACATAATGCTGTCCATTATGACCACCACCTTGTCAACAGGCTTAATAGTTATACTGTATTTTTATTGTCACCAAGATTTTTTTAAAGCTGCTGTTCTTGATTGCTGAAATTATGAAAATATCTATAGTCAGTTTTCTCATTCAATTTAATAATATTGTCCTCACAGCATTTAGTAAAAATCTGTAACACTGATGATGGGGGTGGGGGGCTGCAAAATTGCGATCTCCTTCTAAAGGTATCAATATCACTGGTGGAATATAGTAACGCTTTGCTCATTGTTTTCAACTGTCTCCGGAATGTACCCCAAAGCTCCTGGTGCCTCATTTGTTAAAGAATTATTTCAGTCCCAAATAGAAACATAGACTTTGACGACAAATAAGGACCGCTTGGCCCACCTAGTCTGCCAATTTCCCTACCAAGAGGATAAGCTGCAGATCCTATTTAACCAACAGCCTATTTCTTGCTACCATCTCCTCAAAAATTGCCTTATGTCTGTCCCATGCATTCTTGAATTCTCCCACAGTTTTAGAACCCACAACCTCCTCAGGAAGGCTGTTACATGCGTCCACCCCCTCTCTTTGAAAAAAATACTTCCTCACATTGCCCCTGAGCCATCCCCCTCTGTCTTCAAATTGTGTCCCCTTGTTCTTGCATATCTCTTTTTCTGAAAGATGCTACCCTCTAGAACTTTGTTGATTCCATTGAGGTACTTAAACATTTATATCATGTCCCCCACATCCCTCCTTTCCTCAAGGGTATAACTATTAAGCTCCTTTAGTCTCTCCTCGTATGGCTCCTCTTGCAGACCCTGCACCATTTTAGTTGCCCTCCTCTGAACTGTCTCCATCCCGTCTATGTCCTTGTGGAGATGGGATCTCCAGAACTGGACACAGTACTCCAGATGGGGTCTCACCAACTGTTTGTACAGGGGGATAACAACTTCCTGTTTTCTGCTGGTGATGCCTCTCCCTATACATCCCAGTATCCCCCCATCCCTCCCTACCGCCTTCTCACATTGCTTGCTAACCTAAAGGTCATCTGATATGATTACCCCAGGTCCCTTTCCATTTTGTTGTCGTCACTACCTCCCCCCCCATTGTGTAATCGTCCCCTGAGTTTTTGTTTCCCATGTGCATTATTTTGCACTTCTTTGCATTGAATCCAAGCTGCCATACTTCTGACCATTCCTCCAACCTTGCCAAGTCCCTTCTCATCCTTTCCACACCTCCTTGTGTATCAAGCCTGTTGCAAATGTCTTGTCATTTTATTGACGTCCACTATGATTTCAAAGAGGCTGAATCTCATGGTGGGTACAAAGGATAAGCCTCAATTCAGAACTGAAATTTCTGTCTCATTGAGAATGTAATTCCACAGGTTAATTATGTTCAGTAACAGCGTCTCCCTCTCGATCATCGTCAACCTCTTTTAATTTTTTTCCTGGGTAGACAAAGTCATTATGGATTGCCTTATCTGGCCATCTGGCAGCATTATTACTGTATTCCCTACTTGAATGACAAGAACCTGGTCATTACCTGCCTTCTCCATTATGATATCTACTAGTTGACACTTTTAGGCCTGACAAACTAGAAACCATGGTGTCCATCTTATCACGTTGACAGATTTTAGAATCTGTGAATTTTATAATTGAGTATCCTATGATCTTTGGCATGGCTGTTCCTCTCTAGATTCAAGTGAAGAATGGGAGATGACTGTTCTTCTTTCATAATCTCTGGTGACCGTGATTCTGTTAATCATGGCACAAAACTGTTTCTTAACACTATATCACTGTTGTGGATTTCGGTCATCCTTCCACTTTTCCTAAGTCTTCAAGACTCCACTCTTGTTCATTCTAATCCTCATCTGAGGATATGAAGCCTTCCCTGCATCTTTTCTTTGTATCCTTTTTCTTAGCCCTAATTCTTTGCAAACACTGGTGCATTTATCCTTGCTACCTTCCTGTCTGGGTTGACTTATTGGGTCAAATACTCTGGAGCCAATAAAAGATTCAAGATTTATCAGGTATTTGAGGTTCCGTAATGCCTCCTTTACTTTAAATAATTCCACTTTTGTGCTCCTTGTGTACAGTACAGCATTGCTCCCATGTGAAGTTTTCCTGAGTTGGAGTTATTTTCACTCCATTTGTACACATACTGCATACCTTACACATGTAGAAATGTTCTAGAGGGCCTACATTAAGGCCCCTGAGACTGCACTACAAGCAGTTTCTGTGATTTCTGGGTTTACCAAGGGCTAGAGCACTGTGTTATCTGGTGTTTCAGTTATGTTTATCCCTAATGACAGGAGCAGCAACTCAGTAGGCAAAGTGGATTTAACCCCTGGGGCAGTAATAGATGGACAAGGCACTGAAGGCATTGGGGGATTAATCAGGTTATTGTTACTTTTCATAATTTTTGTACATGTTAGTTCATTAGACATTTCAGTATCTGAATTTGATCCATTAGCATTACTCTGTGGTATAGGGTCTGAATGTTAGACACAGGAAATGACACAGGTTAGGAAAAAAATGCAAAAGGATTGAAGCTAGTGAATTTACCTAAATCCAGAAGCATAACCTACCTGGCATCCTGCCTGCCAAGGTGGACACGGTCGATCATGTGCTCAGCTTCTGCTTGCATCACAAGCAAATTTATGCTGGTTTGCTGACCAGAAGTGTCTGGCAGGGTTGCACTTAGCATAATTTGACAATATGATAAAAAGGTATCATAACAAGTAAAATCGAGCCACTAAGCCCATGCAAGCTGTTTCCTCTGGTTTTACTGTGTGCTTTACAATTATTATGTCAAAACCAGCTGCAATTTGTGGTCCTAGTTGGCTGGTGGACTACACTAGTCTTCAGTTCTTTCCTTTGTCCCCTAGACCTGCTTAGAGATACAGTAAAATGGAGAGAAAGAAGTAGTTTTTGTTTTTTGTAGTTTTCCAGACAGAGATTGTAGAGAGTACACAGAGTGATATTTTCTATTTAATGTAATTAGCCTGTGTGGTGCTTGTTATTTTGGCCTCTACTTGTGCTCAGCTTCCACTCCCTGCACAAGCAAATTTATGTTGATTTTCTGACATAGAAGTATCCAGTGGGGTTGCACACAGCATAATCCTAAAGTATGCCATAAATGTATAAGAACAAGCAAAACAGAGCAAATAGCTCTCACAAGCGATTCCATCTGGTTTTAATCTGAACTTTACAGTTATTATTGCAAAAACAGCTGCAAGACATTTTTGTAGTCCTAGTTGGCTGCTGGACTACTGTACCCAGCAGCCCTTTCCTTTGTTCCCTAGAACTGCTTAAAAATAGTATAAGGAGAGAGAAGCATTTTTTCCTTTTTTTTTTGTTTGAAGCTTTTTAGACATAGATTTAGAGACTGAGATTTTCCACCTAATACAAATGCCCGCACCGTCCCTATCATGTCAGCCTCCACTCTTGCTCCTACAGTCTCCCATTACACCACCTGTTGTAAAGCACTTTATTTCACATAAATGCACAATCTACTTAAATTCTCATTTCTGGAAATTTTCTCAAGTCCAAGAAATGATATACCTGTAACACAATAGAGGAGATCTTCTCAAAAGGTGCACTGCCCCCCTTCACCTGGGTAACCACCATCACAGTGGTACCTAAGTCAGGCAAGGACCCCACCTATTGCACCTCATTCTGGCCAATCTCCCTCCTGAAAGAAGACTATGAAATAGCTGCCAGAGTCATAGCAGCCAGGCTGGATAAACACCTTCCTTCATGCATCCACCATGACCAGGCAAGAATTGTTAAAGGGAGATAGGGAAAACAAAATTAGACGCACTCTTAACAGCATACATACATGGGCAAAATCCCTAGACAGACATGGTGAAGCAGTCCTTGCTCTGTATGCCAAAAAGATCTTCTATTAGGTGGAGTGGGGGTACAATGCTTGAAACCCTTAAACTAGCATTGCTTGGATAGTATCCCATAAATCCAGATCCCACCAGATTCCAGCCTTTTTACCAGATAGTGGATCCAGTCAGATAGTAGCTATCTGGCCATGGCTCTGACCATCCCAGATCCACCAAATGAATCCAGTGACCAGAACTGATCTGACAGATCCATTCGTTGGATTCACATCAGATCCAACTGTCCGTTGCTGGATCTGTTCATCAGATCCAGGGATCACGTAAATGGATCAACATTCGATCTAACTATTCATTGCTGGATCCAATGGATCTGTGGGTATCTGACTGTGGCTCTGACATCCTACTTTGATCGAATGTCAAGTCAGATCCTAGGCTGGATACTTGCACTATTCAGCAGATGTCAAATGGATCCACTAAGGGACTATCCGAACAACACTACCCTTAGATGGTTTGGTATGAAAGAGCATATCATTAGCTGGATTAAAACCCTGTACAAGGACCCATCTACTAAGATCCAAATCAGTGGGTGACTGACTAATGCTTTAACCCTATTTAGAGGCACCAGGCAGGGGTACCCACTATCCCCACTTCTATAGGTAATGTCACTTAAGTCACTGGCAGCAGCAATCAGGCACCATCAAGGGATCATGGACTGCTACTTTGGGGGGAAAGAGCACACTGAGGTTCTTTTAGCTTTTGACATCTTGCTGTATTTGCATCGATGGGAAGAAGGACTCACTGATCTCCACTCACTGCTCTAAACATATGAAACTCTTTTGGGTCACAAAATAAATTGGTCTAAGAGTGAAATACTTCTAACTGGTAAACAAAATAGAGGCTACAGGTGTTCATGGCAAAAAAAGTATTTAGGGTGGAAATACCATTATGTCTATCTGTTATATAAATTGAATTCCTCTCCCCCCATTCATCAGCATTAAAACTGAGTGTCAAAGATGGGAGTCCTTACCACTCTCTGTCATAGACATGGTAAATGTTGTTAAAATGTGTACCCTACCCAAATGTCTGTACTTGTTTAAGTCACTCCCCATTCTAGTCATACAATGGTTCTTTTCCCAGCTGAAGTGTTGTGCAAAAGTTCCTGTGGTGTGGCAGGCCAGCCTGGGTAAAGACAATGATTCTACAGCTCACTATCTATGAAGGTGGGTGTGCCCTACCTAATTTTAGAAATTGTTATTGGGCCTCCCAACTCAGTTATCTCCCTACAGGGCACTCTCCTCAGAAACCAACATGTTTAACTATGGAGCAAGTGACACTCCCCCAAATCTCAGTTCCCTTTCACAAGAACCTTGGCAATGGTCTGGACTACTACACATAGGCTGCTGCCCTAGTCACAAGGCACTTTGGGGCAGACACAGCTAAGGATTGCTCTTAAATGAATGCCTTAATACAATGTCTTTATGCTCCAGATATTCCTCAAATGGGAGAAACTGGGCCTCATCATCTCAATCAGCTATTTGAGGGGAAGTCTTCTTCAGGACATTAACACTGTCTAAAAAGAATTTACCCTGCCACCTGGTGGTCTTTTTGCATACTTAAGAGTGAGACCCATGCTGACAGTGAGACTGTCAATACATGGTGCAGGAAAATTGACACCAGTCGCTCCTGCATCCCCACTGGACAAGGCACCCTAGAGGCGTCACCTTATGCTTAAACCACTTCCTGTATATTATGGCATATGAATCCTCACCCTTTAACTGTAGCATTTAAAGGTGGTGGGAGGAGGACCTGGGTGTCTCAAATACCAGTGAGACATGGAAGCAGGCTATATGGGCCTCTTGGCAAACTGCTCCAGAAGCAATAAACTCAGGCAGATAAAATTAAACATTCTCTATCAAACCTATTTCACCCCTGTCAGGCTGCACAGAAGATGTCCTGATAAGTCCCCCAGCTGTCCCTAGTGCCAAATAGATGATGGCACATTTATGCACATGACCCTAATCTGCCCCTGAATAACACAATTTTGGTATGCAATTCATGGCATAATGGAACAACTCCTTCTAACTAAACTCACTAAATCTCCTCTGGAATTGATATTGGGAGCTGATCTGAGGCACAGTTTGAGGGGAAGTATACTTATGCTGCGATCCATTGCACTTATAAATGCCAATAAAACCATTGCCCAGTAGTGGCTCTCAGGAGTCCCTCCTGTGGTGGTGCAGTGGGTAAGCAATGTGTGCAACTGTTTTAAGCTAGACGGGCACAACTCTCAGCTAACGGCCACTAAGAGCTCTTCACAAAAATATGGGATTCTGTAATGTCAGCAGCTGAATCTGGTATCTGGCCACACTGACCAGCCTCATTGCTGTTTGCTTTTCTCTAAGAGTCATCTGAAAGCCCAAACAAATGATAGTAAGTCCACACAGTTAGTGTAACAAAGAGGTGGGGGGTTCTATGGTGGTAGGAACATTCCATATTGGCTGTAACAGTGATGTGCCTTTTTTATCACTGTTACCGATTGTTTAGTCCAACAGTTCTTAAACTTTGTCATAGTGAGCCTCCCCTAAGCCATGGAAAAGATCTTGAGCCTCCCCCAAAATACTGAAATATTTTTGGGCCTCCCCATAGAAAAATAGCCTACTTTTCACAGGTACATCAGGAATAAATTGAAACCTCTTTGCATAGCTGGCTCTCATGTAAAGCTTATTGTAACCCCCCTCCCAACAGGACAACTTACTTGCTCCAATATTTTGACTCTCGAACCATTGTTACCCCTTACTGCCATACCTTCATGGATCAGATTGCTTTCCGTTTGCCCTCTAACTGGAATAACCTTCCTGATGACCTCTGCCTCTCCCTCTGCTCTTAAGCAACTTATCAGGGATCATTTTGTTCCCTCCTGCTCTTATTCCTAGTACCTGTATGGTTAACTCTTGTATTTGGACAGTTCTGCTGCCAGTCTAATTGATCAGTTGTTCCTTACATTGTTAGTTTATTGTTAATTTGTTTGCACTTTTATTCATTTTGTATTACCTGAGTGTTTTGCAGTTACATTCTGAACTGTATTCTCTCACTACCCTTCCCTGGGTACACCTGATATAAGCCATGTCTCAGTGTACAGTACCTTCCCTGGTCACAGACTTGTGAATAAATACATAAATTCACCTACTATTATCCTCTTTCAGTTTGCCTTATCCCTTCACACAAAATCTATAAAGTTCCAAAGTGATATATAATACTTTTTCAAGACTTGCTTGAGCCTCCCCTGGAACAGGTTGGGGCCTCCCCAAGGAGGCTGGCCTCACCATTTGAGAACCCCTGGTTTAGTCCATCCAATCAGATGTTAACCAACTAAGAATAACAAATCTTGACTTGAGTTCTTGTATAACTGTATTTCTAGTTCTGAAGCACCTCTAAAATGATGTCTAGAACTGTATGTACAAGATGAAGAACCTGTAACTGATGTGTTGTCTTTTCACATTGCTTAATAAAAAATGTTTTAAAAGAAGTTAAAAAGTTGAAATGACAAACTGTAACAGTAACACACCAGTGCTATAACCACATATTGATAAGGTGCTCTGGCACTTCTACCTGTTGGGTCTTCATCATGGGGCTGGCTCCTTCAGTGAACATGTCTCGTTTGTATCTCATGGCTAAGCTGTGGTATAATGCAATTGCTTAAAACTGCTTACACAATTAGTGCTCAGAATGAATACATGCGGGCATGCTGGGAATCAGTGCAACACAGAGTGAGGCACACAGAAAAAGATGAAGGAAGTGGGGGTTGGTAGAAAGAAAGTAAAGGTCAACTAGCATTTATCAATGCCACATGTTTGCTTACTGGTATTGGCATTGGTGGTGTAGGAGTTAGAGAGATGCATAACAGGAATGGCAGTGAAGTATTGAAGTAACGCCAACCCCCACCCTCACCCTGCAGAGACTGACAGGCATTGGGGGTGTGCCTTTAGGTCATTGGCCATAACACTCATGCCATTCCACCTCACCCCACCCTGCAGACATTGACAGGTGTCGCAGTGTGCCTTGAGATCTCCGTCCCTCATGCTCACCCCATGCCATAAGGAAATAAGCTGAGATGGATGCAGTATAGAGAATGAGGTGAACATGAGGGCCAAAGACCCCAAGGCACATCTCAATGCCTGTCAGTGGCTGCAGGGTGGGGTGGGGTGGGGGTGGAGAATAGGGTGAGCATTACAGCAGTTGACCCCAAAATTGCCCCGGCCTGTCAGTCTGTACAGGGTGGGCATTACAGTGGGTAACCCTAATGTCCAAGGTGTTTGTTGGTATTTTTGCTCCAAATTTTCAACATGGGCTTTTTGGGAACCCACCTCATGAACAGAGGCAATATCATTTTGTTACTCAGTCCCAAAAGGTGATTTCACACAACCAGTGTGCCATTCGGCACCACAGGTGTGAAAACACATTTATGGCTGGATGTGAAAAATGACAGCAGTATTGGTCATGAGCAGGTGTGAAGAAATTGCAATGTTAAAATTCTGGAGTGAAGATATGAAAAAGTGGTGAAGTACGAGTGTGCTTAGAAACTGTGCAACGCACGATTGTAACTGTCATTTTTTGGAATGTTTTCACCAAATTTTCAACATGGCCTTTTTGGGATCACCCCTCATGAAAGTTGATTTCACACAATGACTACGCCATTCTGTGCCACAGGTGCAAAAACACATTTTGAGAAGGATGCAAAAAATGACAGCTGTATTGTTCATAAGGGGGTGTGACAAAAATGCCAGTGTTGGAAATTTGGAGTGAAAATACTGTATAAAAAACTGCTGAAGTTAACAGCGTGCATAGAAACTGTGCAATGGACACTTGTAATGCAGTCATTTATTGGAGTTTTTCACCAAATTTGCAACAAGGGCTTTTTGGGACCCCACCTCATGAACAGCAGCACTGTCATTTTGTTAATTGGTTTTGAAAGGTGATTCCGTGCAGTGACCACAAAATTACCTTTCAAGACCAAAAAACAAAATGACAGTGACAGTGTTCACAAGGTGGGGTCCCAAGAACTCCATGTTGAAAATGTGGGACCAAAACTCCAAAAACTGGCTGAGATGTCAACCTAAATTGAAAACCCCCCACTGACTGCTATTATAGGGTTTCCAGTCATTTCTTTGGTTCCTGTTGGTCTTTAAAGAGTGCAGACATGCTCCCAGTCCACCGAAGATCGCTGCTCCCAACCTCCAGTGGTAAGTATGGGTAAGAGGGGTGCAGGGAGCTGGGGTGCACAGAAGGAGGGTTTTGGTTGGGGGAGTGGGCAGGAGGGAATAATAAGGAACAGTTTTCTTTTTTTTCAGGTTAAAAAAAATACGCTGTGGAACTGTTTTCTATTTTACAGGTGAAATATTACAAAATGGATTTCAGCACACTGAGGTGGGCTCCCAATGTGCCAGAGTACTGGCGGGGGGGGGATCAATGCTGACCTGGGGACTGGGCACCCCGAGGTCGGCTGAGAACATAGGGGCATGGGGGGACATGCATCTGGCACTGGGAGTGGGCATACCAGTGTTGGAAACATCAAAGAAGTATGTGTGACACATTAGTGGGGGGAGGGGCAATACATGCTGTCATGGGGATTGAGCACTCCGATGTCAGCAGAGGACAGTGAATGGAAGGTGTGGGTTGGGCAACAGCAGTGGGAGGGAGTTAATTTGTTGTCCTGTTGTGTGACTGGTTGGGAGGGAGGGGGGATTGCTGCTGCAGTGACAAAACTGCTTCTGATTGCAGCTGCAGATTTCACAGAGGGTGTGAGTTGGGCAGAAGCAGAGGAAGCGAGCTAATTTGTTTTCCTGCTATGTGACTGACTGGTTGGGAGGGAGAGAGGACTGCTGCTGCAATGACGAAACTGACCCTGATTTTAGAGGCAGATTTCTTTCAACTGCAGCGCTCACTCTAAAACTGCCGACATAGGCAGCTTCAGCTTTAATTGATGGCTGATGGACTCACCCATCAAGGCGTTTGCTGGATTGGCTACAACATTGCCACACCTCTGCAATGCTCTATTATCTGAATATGTTTCTTGTGCTCAAGCAAACATAACAAGCATTTGTCAATGCCAAATGTTTGTTTACTGATATTGGCATTGGTACTGCAAGAGTTAGAGAACTGCATAATAGGAATGGCAGTGAAGTATTGAACTAACTCCAACCCCCCACCTTGCAGAGACTGACAGGCATTGAGGGTGTGGCTTTGGGTCATCGGGCATAAAGTTCACACTATTCCACCTCACCCCACCCTGCAGACACAGACATGTGTCATGGTGTGCCTTGGGGTCTTGAGCCCTTACGCTCACCCCATTCCATAAGGAAATAAGCTGAGATGGGTGCAGTATAGGAGGATAGAGTGAATGTTAGGGCTCAAGACCCCAAGGCACACCTCGATGTCTGTCACTGGCTGCAGGGTGGGGGTGCAATGGCATGAGCATTATGGTCGACATCCCCAAGTCACACCTCCGATGCATGTCAGTCTCTACAGGGTGGGGTGTTATGGTTAAAAACCCTAATGCCCCAGGTGTTTGTTGGTATTTTCACTACAAACTTTCAACATGGGCTTTTTGGGACCCCACCTCTTGAATAGTGGCACTACCATTTTGTTTCTCGATCCCCAAAGGTGATTTCACACAGCGACTGTGCCATTCACCATGACAGGTGTGAAAACACATTTCAGGTAGGATGTGAAAAAGGACAGCTGTACTGTTCATGAGGAGGTGTGAAAAAATGGCAATGTTGAAAACCTGGAGTGAAAATATAAAAAACTGGTGAAGTTACAAGCATGTGTAGAAACTGTGTAATGCACACTCGTAACACAGTCATTTTTTTGAATTTTTTAATAAAATTTTCAACATGGCCTTTTGGGACGTTTCCTCATGAACAGTGGCACTATGATTTCATTAATCTGTTTCAAAAGTTGATTTTGCACAGTGATTGCACCATTCTGCACCGCAGGTGTGAAAATACGTTTTGGGCAGGATGCATAAAATGACAGCTGTACTGTTCAGAAGGAGGTGTAAAAAAATTGCAGTGTTGGAAATTTGGAGTGAAAATATTGAAAACTGGCAAAGTTACAAGTGTACAAAAAAACTGCTAAACGCACGCTTGTAATGCAGTTATTTTTTGAATTTTTTTCACCAAATTTGTAACATGGCCTTTTTGGAACCCCATCTCATGAGCAGTGGCACTGTTGTTTTGCTAATTGGTCCCGAAAGGTTATTCCGTACAGCGACCGCAAAATCATCTTTCAGGACCCAAGAAACGAGATGGCAATTAAAATTTTCACAAGATGGGGTCCCAAGAACCCCATGTTAAAAATTTGGGGCAAAAATACCCAAAATGGCTGAGATATCAACCAAAGTTGAAGCCCCCCATTGAGGCCATTATAAAGCTTACCGTGATTTTCTTCATTTTGAGGTCGGCTTTTGAAGAGTTCAGATGTGTTCCCACTCCACAGATGATCGCAGCACTGGACCTCCAGAGGTAAGTATGGGGTGAGGGAAGAGGTGCTTGAAAGTGGGGTGCTAAGAGGGAAGGTGGGGATGAGTAAGAGGGGCCTAGGGAGACAACGAAGAACTGTTTTCTTTTTTCAGGTTTAAAGACGTAAAACCAGCAAGAGGCAGTTTTCTTCATTTACAGGATAAAAAAAAAAGTTTGGTACATTAGGGTGGGCTCCCAGTGTGCCACAATACTGGTAGGGGGGGATGTCAACTTGAAGATTGAGCATCCCGATGTCGGCAAGGAGTGTTGGCAGGCTGGGGGGATGGGGCTTGCATCTAACACTGGGAGTGGGCATCCTGATGTCAGAAATTAAAGGGGAAATTGTTTAACCAGAAAAGACACACTAAGGGGAGGGAGGATGCTGACACAGGGATTGGACGCCCCATGCCAGCTTATGGGGACTGTGTGACAGGCGGCAGGAGCTGCCATATTTTGGCACACTGAAATGGGCTATCAGTGTGCCACTTAATGATGGGGGGATATGCCGACATGGGATTGGGTACTCCGATGTCGGCTTTCCCTGTGAGAGTATGGCTGGTGGCAGGAGCCGCCAATTTAAATACTGAAATGTTTTACCTGGAAAGGCACACTAGGTCCGGGGGCATATGGCAGCAGCTGACAAGAAGGGAACTGTGCCCATGCGCATTACTGTGCACTGTAGTGTGCATGGGCAGAGATTCTTGTCAGCCGCCTCTGTGTTCCTGGTTGTGATGGACGGGGGAGCTGTTGCTGCAATCAGGGATGATGAAACTGTCCCTGATTGGAGCAGCAGATTTCTTTCAAGTCCGGCGCTTTCTCTGAAACTGCTGTCATCAGCAGCTTTTCCATTGATTGGTGGCTGACGGACATGCCCACGAAAGCATCCGCCACATTGGCCACACACTGTCACACCTCTGCAATACTCAACTAACCTCAATATGTTTCTTGTGTGCGCAAGCAAACATAAAAATGGCAGGATAGTGAAAACAATGGGGGGAGGAGGGGCAGGTAAAGAAAAAGTGTGTACAATTAAAATGAATTCTTATACTCCATTAATAACAGACTTCTTAATTTAAAATATACATTTGCAGTATAAGACTCAGTTTCAAAATAGCTGAACCTGTATGACTCATGCATACTGGAGGCACTTTGAAATAACTAAATTTATCAGATGATGAATAGAGGGGTCCACATTACCAGTCTGTGATCACCCAACCTGAGCTGTAAGAGAGCTTGAAAGGGGATATGTTACATGATCTGGAAAGGTCCCCTCCCTATTGACCTAGGAAATGAAGAGAAGAATCACAAAATTAATATTGATGTTTCATTACCATTGTAAGCCCCTCGCCCCTGCTCATTACTTCAACCTGGATGATATTTTTTTCAAAAATAACAGTCATTTGGATTGTCCAGACACTCCTGTTCTGGGGGTTAGGGGTTATTTCTTTCAGCAGGCAGCAACAACTACTCTCAGTCCCACATAGGCATTGGATTACTGAGGCAGATTGCCCCCTTGTTCCCTGTCTAGGAGTTTGATGGAGCATTGTCTCTGGGAAAGGGGAAGGGGTCCAACTCGAGTGAGCAGCATAAAAATAAAGCAGGGCGCACACTCAATACCTTATTTCATTTGGTAGATTGGGATTCTATTGCTGACGGCTGGGTTTCTGTCGAGGTGCAGGCTGGATGGTAATATTCCTCCCCTCGTGACTGGTAGCACTAAGTCACTTTAGAGTCTGGAATTCAGTTTGGTTAGGCAAGGCACAGCATAGCAATTCAGGACTCCAAAAGATTTGGTCCAAACAGGAATTGGATGCAATCAGGCATTTTTATTTGGTCACAAAGCTCAAGCTGAACAACAAAACTCCATGGAGAGGTGCACACAATTCATTGTTACAGTTCCACACTTTTTTTACAGCTCAGAGTTGTGGCACAGTCGCTTAGAGAACTGGGTTTTGAACCTGGATCCTCCACACACATCCCTTACTTATTGAGCCACAAGGGACTCTGAATTTCTTTAAAACATTAGCAGTGTTCTCAGGCAAGTTTCTATTTCTTGATCCCAGCCAGTGGCAGCTGGGTGCACTCTCTCTGAAACCTTGCTACCACCTTCCTTAAATGGGGGGGGGGATCTGTCTCCCAGGGCACAGTCCTTTTCACCATGGTGCAGACCGCCTGCTGATCCTTGGGCAGGGTTTGCACAGCATGGCTACATCCCACCAACTACCTCCACAGGAATTTCCACAGCAAACCATTACACTTCACAGAAGGTGGACACTCAAAGATAGGGGTCTGCGGTGCCACAGCACCCCCTTCAAAGTAGTTGCTACCACCACTGACCTTGATCCCTCTCGTGACAGCCACCTCATGAATCCTCACACCAACTGAGCCAAAATAGGCTCCAAACAGCTTGTCTTCCTTTCTTTGGCTGTTGGGCTTCCTCCCTTATCCCCACTCTGGCATGTGGGAATTGTATGTTGGGGACTGGGGCCAATCTCCCCCACCCCTGCTCTGGGCCTACCAGGCCCCAAATGGAGGCCCTCCCAGGCCTTGAAGCTGGTACCAGCCACTCCTCACTTCCCGAAGGCTCTCCTCGAACACCCCCAACTGATTCTCCTCATGCCAGTTGGCACTTGAAAATACCCACATGTTCACAAAGCCTTGCCCCCTTGTTGCCTAAACACTCTTATTGTGTAGGGTAAGTACAAATAATTCTAATAATAATACAGATTCTTATGTCCCCAGAGTCTGCCAAAAAACATTCATAAACAAGGAGTTTGTATTATGACTTGAGGACTCTGAGTACTATTTTAGTTTAAAAAAAAAGTCAATCTGCTGTTGACCTGTCTGTGCTGCATTGTTGGAGTGGGGAGTGGAGAACCAGTGGCATATTTTTCCCACCCACCTGCCCCATTTCTTCTTCCCCTTAAATGCTTTTCAGTCACTCCCTCCAACCCTGACGAGCATACTAGCAATAGTGTTAACTTCCTATTTTTCCTCCCCTAAGCAATCTAACCGAAACCTTTTGCTATGCATCCCATGCCAATAAATCGGGTGGTAGGCTAAGGCTCCACAACTACCATCTCCCTACCTAAATCTTTATCCCCAATCCTGGGGGGTTAATTTGTTGAGCCTCTCTACTGCTAGATGGCTTAGCTGCCCAGTTATAGTATATGTTGCTGTGGTTTGACCTGTGTATAGGCTACTGTTTTTGCCTTATTGTTTGTAGAATTTATGCCTGCTTAATTTATCTTAATTCATTTTGCTTTAGCATTTTCATCTAGGAAACAATCATATTTGCTTAAGGTATTGTGTCTTAGTTTTTTGCTACTAAGCCACTTACACTCAGGCACATGACATGGTGGACCCTAAGCTTCTCATGAGGGGGGCCAAGCCCTTTCCATCCCCCAGTTCCCTTACCATTGGTCTGCTCACTGTACTGTGCCTCCCTCTGCTTATTGATGACTGTGCTCCCCCAGTGGGGAACCCCTGGGTCACACCTAGACAGCTTGATGAGTCAGATTTTACCTTCTCCAATCTTATGCTTATGATAGACAGCCCCCGGCCTATCTGCTGTCTTGACCTCAGGTGCTTCCGATGTCCTGTCATAATGGTCAGGTGATATAGTCGCAATCCAGCTGTAAGGGATGGCTTCCCCCCAAGGCATCTCCTATGGCTCTTATTGGTGACCCTAGCCCTTGTAGGTGACATTGAGGTCAACCCTGGTCCTCCCTATCAAGCCTCCTCCTCACCTGTGGGTTGGCTGTCTGGCCATGGGCTAAAAATAGCCTACCTCAATATCCACAGCCTCCTGCCCAACCTGGCTGAACTTCTTGCCTGGGTCACTCACTACCTGCCCGATATCCTTGGTATAACTGAAACTTGGCTGAAGCCTTCAACCCCTGACTCGGCATGTTCACTTCCTGGCTTTGAGTAATGAGCTAATGATCCTCAGTGATCTTAACTTAAATTGGCTCAGTGGAAATAATAAGGTGGATGAGCCTTTGCTTGCTGGTCTTTAATTGTCACAACTCATCAAGGAACCCACTAGGTGGTCTTCCGCTGGTGGTATGAGCTCCCTCATGCAGAGGATCCCAGGTGCTTCTGGAGGAACATTAAAAACATAGTAAGTGGTTCTGGCAATTGTGAAGTCACTGGCATGCTCATTGATAGTTCTAGTTGTAACAATCCACTAACTATTGCCAAAGCATTTAACCTGCACTTCTCTGACCTGTCTGCCTTCTCTTCCCTATTCTCTCTATTCTCCCCTAGTGGATGCTGTAGTCATGGGCAGGACCCTGCTCCACACTCAGCACCTGTCTCATGCCCATTATTCTATTTCAAGGCTGTGACAGCACAAGAGATGCAGAGATTGCTCTCTGGTCTCTCCCCCTATTCCAGTGCTGGCCAGCATGGCATGGAACCTAAGTTCCTCTGTCTTGGTGCCTCTTGCATTGCCTCCCCAGTGGCTTATATCTTCAACTGGTCTCTAGCCTCTGGGATTATCCCTGACATATAGAAGGTAGCTAGGGTTGTCCCTGTTCTCAAATAGAGCAACCCTAAGATTCTTGACAACTACTGACTGATAGCCATATTGTCTGCTGTCAGTAAACTTCTCAAGAAAGTTGTTGCTGGCAACTTACAGAGCATATTCAGTCTTGTGAGCTGCTGTCTCCAGTGCAGCATGGCTTTCATAAAGGGCACAGAACATCATCTGCCCTTCTCACTGTCTCTTCTGGGATCAGAGCAGCTATGGACCAAGGTAAACTCTCAGGTGCCATCTTCATATACCTGTCCAAGGCCTTTGACCTAGTTGACCATGTCCTACTTTGCTCTCAGCTCAGGTCCTTTGGCTTGTCCCCGCCTGTGCACAATTGGTTCTCCAATTACCATCGGGGCAGACAGCAGCTTGTCAAATACAGTAAAGTACTCTCAGACACCACTACTGTGTCCTCAGGAGTTCCCCAGGGTTCAATCTTGGGGTCCCAGCTTTTCTCCATCTTTTTCAACAATCTACCCGCTATCTCTTCTTACTGTAGGTCCATCCTGTATGCTGACGATCTAGTCATCCTCACTTATTCTCGGGATATTGGGGTCATTAACCACCAACTGAGTGAGGATTTTAGGAGTATCCAATCCTGGATTACATCTCAAACTGGTCCTCAACCTAAAAACCTCAGGTCACACTCTTTGGGTCCCTGGCCAAGGTTAAGGCCTCTCCTACCCCCCTGTGTATCATTGATGTTGATGGTGCTCCGGTTGTCATCACTGATTCCATCAAATACCTTGGGGTGACTCTTGACCCTCAGCTTGACCTTGGATGCCATATCCAGAATGTATGCAAAGCTGTTAACTGCAAACTGGGTCTGGCTTATACAGCAAAGAGCAATCTCACTTCATCTGCTCACCTTGAACTGGCTAGGGGCATGTTTCTCCCCTCCCTCTGTTATGGGCTACTCCTGTTTGCCTGTACCTCCAAAGCCCATCTTTCTAGGTGGACTATAGCCTACAACAACATTTGTCGTTTTGTTCTTGCTGCCCCTCATCTTACCCACCATTGTGACCTGTACAGCAAGCTTAATTGGCCGTCTCCACCCAATTACTTAAATTTTGCCCTGGGATGTTTCACAGGCAAGGTTCTTGGCACTGGTAACCCCCCCTAGACTAGCTGATCTCCTTGTACTGGCTGTCTCCACTACTTACTCCCTTAGGTCTATGGGCCCAGCTGTTCTTAAGGTTCCAGCCACTTGCACTCAAACGGGAGACAGAGATTTTGCCTTGTGTGCCCCCAGATTATGGAACTCCCTTCCTGTTTAGGTCCACCCCTCCCTCTCTCATGCTTGCCTCTGAACCTCCCTGTGGAATCACTTGAAACTTTCCTCAGCGTGAGGGTGCCTCAAACCTCCATAATTTCACCTGGCACCCAGCACTGAAATCCACTTTCTTAGGTGTTACCTGCCTGATTGGGTGTGGCCCTGCATGTTTGGTTTACCATCCTATGTGTTAGGCGTGGCTCTGACTGTGGCTCCACTGTTTGGGGTCTTAACTGTATATAATTGTATATGATGCACTGCTCACAGCCTTGGTGACTTATGCATATGTTCTATCCATTTTAACTGTGTGTACCTACTGAATACGTTATGCTTTCCTTGACTGTGTAACTCCCTAATTGTATCATGTTGTCCTATGTACTCGAACTCGTATTTCTTTGTATGTCCATAAGACATAAACTACGAACAGTTCCAGGGATAAAGCAAAGGTTTCTTTAAGTGTTAGATGAAGATTCATAGTTCAAAGTCAATTTATTTAGATTTTTCAAAGGTAGATCCAAACGTTCAAGAGGTTGCAGTATTTTCAGAGGCCTCAGCAGGGGGTTCATTAGATTGCACATTGAGTTTTACAATGGAATAGCAACTGTGTTCAGTTGAAGATGATCACAAGGCTGCACAAAATGTAAATGTTTATGACAGTACTCAGTTTGTATGAGGTGCCAGCCAAGCTTGGAAAACAAGCAGTAAAGAAAATGGATTTCTTGATTGTAGATCAAAAGAAGAAGAGTCTTCTTGCTGAAGTTAAGGGATTGCCCCCACCCCAGACTTGCTTTGTAATATGCATAACAATGAGCTTGATTGTAGAATCTTAATTGGCTGGACTGAATACAGTTTATTTGAAAGTTCAAGTGGAAGACTAATTTCAGTTATTAGGCCAGTATTCACAAGTTGGTAAGATGAGTCGAAAGATGTCACATCTGCATAAAAGGTGGTGTTCTTTCAGGTACGACAATCAAAGTTCAAAGTCAGTCACGATTCCAAGACCTTATGGTAAACAAGCAAAGGAGGTAGTTTCAACCTTTCACAATAAAAGTTCCCATCAAGATGATCAATAGAATGGATGGTTGCCAGATGATCAGAGATGGATGTTGCTGGATAAAGATGCGGCAATGACACTGTGAGAGTCACAAACATGGCTTCCTGGATTGTGCAGGAATACGTTTCAAAACATGGATCAATACTGGTGTGTGTGGTGACATATCCAAGGTTTCTTGCCATTGACAAGGGAATAGTGCTAGATTAAAATAAACATTTAGCACATGCAATAGAAGAGCAAAATGCAGCAATGCCACTGACCCATACATCTGTCATGTATGAGATCAAGGATCCTAATTCCAGATCCCGGAAGAGATAACCAAATGGTTGTAAGAACATAATAGCTGTAGGCAGTGCAAAGGACTTTCCTAGCTATGTGATACTCATCTGCTTCCTTAATGTGAGCAGAAACTAATTCATTAACATGAACATTTGTCAGGTCAAACCCCTTCACAATATCCTTAATATTGTAAATGTAAATTTTCTTTTCATGAGCAAGATCATGTATACCATGCAGTGGGGGGGGGGTATGATATTATATTTCATACTATCATGAACCTTTAACACAGAGTTTCTCAAATGGTGAGGCCAGCCTTCCTGGGAGGCCCCAACCTCTTCCAGGGGCGGCTCAAGCAAGTCTGAAAAAGTACTGTATATAGGTAACCCATCAAAACGGCAACTGACATTGAGCGGCTTGAATATGAGCGACACAGTTTCAGTGACCATAATGTGTGCTGCCCTGAAAGGGTAGTGAGGAGTGAACAACAAGGTGACTGGAAGAACAGGAGGGAGAAATGGAAGAGGACAGAAGGTATGTGGGAGGTAGTGTGGCAAGAGGCTGCATAGCTGGCTGTGAGGTGTGGTGCTGAAGGTGGCTGGCTACAGTGGGAAGGGTGCACGGTTCTGTACTGGTGAGGTACACAGTATTTTGTGTTTTGTGGGTGGGAGTATTTCACAGGTTTCTCCCCTTTCCCAACATGCAGCCCCCCCGGACTTGAGAATCTTTAGTAAGGGAGGGGGCGGTGGGTGTAGTCCCCCACATAAAAAAACATTTGTTTTCACCTGTATGTCTTTGCTGGGAGTGTACATTGCCATTTTGGTTTTTCGGTGATGTACACTCACTATAACAGCGATTGCTATTTGGCAATCATCATTATGACATGGAACCCTATATATAGGTTGGGTTTTAGGTATTTTTTGTGAAGGGATGAGGCAAACTGAAAAAGGATAACAGTGGATGAATTTATGTATTTATTTTCAAATCAATGACTGGGAAAGATACACTGAGCCAAGGATAATTTCCTGTGTAACAGGGGAAGGGTAGTGAGTATAATTCAAAACAATCATATTTGCTTAAGGTATTGTGTCTTAGTTTTTTGCTACTAAGCCACTGTTGGGGATCTCCTTCATGGAGTTTGGGCATCCCTTCTGTGGCTGGTGCTGTGTTCTCACAAAAGGGGGTGCCTTTTACTGTCCGGGTTTGTGGGATGGTAGTTGGGCAGACCGTCCACCTCTTGGGTGTCAGGGCATTTCCTGGGTAGCCCAGCGGGACTTGATGATTTAGTACCTCCGTGTCCTCCCTCCTGGGCCCCTCATGGTGGCTGTCTGGCTTGACCTGTCCCCCATGTATTTTCCCCACAGTATATTGGCTTACACTCAGGCACATGACATGGTGGACCCTAAGCTTCTCATGAGGGGGGCCAAGCCCTTTCCATCCCCCAGTTCCCTTACCATTGGTCTGCTCATTGTATTGTGCCTCCCTCTGCTTATTGCTGACTGTGCTCCCCCAGTGGGGAACCCCTGGGTCACACCTAGACAGCTTGATGAGTCAGATTTTACCTTCTCCAATCTTATGTCTATGATAGACAGCCCCCCCGGCCTATCTGCTGTCTTGACCTCAG
The DNA here is from genome assembly GCA_016271365.2 of Neoceratodus forsteri. NCBI lineage: Eukaryota > Metazoa > Chordata > Ceratodontiformes > Ceratodontidae > Neoceratodus > Neoceratodus forsteri. Next base: position 1,206,239,479 of record CM057453.1, on the reverse strand, counting down.
GTGCTTCCGATGTCCTGTCATAATGGTCAGGTGATATAGTCACAATCCAGCTGTAAGGGATGGCTTCCCCCCAAGGCATCTCCTATGGCTCTTATTGGTGACCCTAGCCCTTGTAGGTGACATTGAGGTCAACCGTGGTTCTCTCTATCAAGCCTCCTCCTCACCTGTGGGTTGGCTGTCTGGCCATATTCAAAAAATTAACAACACTGGAAATAAATAGGAACAATGGACAATTAATGAGAAGGAACAGCTGACCTAGACCAGTAGCAATAACAGCTCAAATAAAAGATTTAAGCAGAAAGATAGAGCAAGAGCAGGAGGGAGCATAAGGATCCCTGTCAAGTTGTTTCAGAGCATGGTAAAAGGGGTCAAGGCAAAGGTGGATAGGAAGATTATTCCAGATAGAGGGGAAGGTAACAGAGAATCCAGTCTGACCCATGAAGATATTGCAACAATGGGCAACAATGATTTGAGAGTCAAAATAGCGGAACAAGTAGGCTGTCTTAGGGAGGGAGGTTACAATAAGCTGAATAAAATGTGACCTAACTACTCAAAGGAGTTTCACTTTATTCCTGATGGGCTATGCAAAGTATACTATTTTTCTTTGTGGAGGCCCAAGATTATTTAAAAATTTGGGGGAGGATCAAAATCTTTTCCAAGGCTCGGGGAAGTCTCACTATGACAAAGTCTGAGAACTAATGCTTTAACATATGTGCTTGAAGAATGGCTATATCAGCCTTATTTCAAATAGATGTGTCAGAGCCAAATAGGCCTGAGACTAAACCTTTTTTTTTAATAAATAAAACAAAAATGCCAAGTGTGTTTGGGTAGGTTTACAGTTATAAGATGTACCACTAGCAGTTAGGATGTGAAAATCCTGCGTGTGTGTGTGTGTGTGTGTGTATGGTGCCATCAGTCCATGTATAGGGAGTCATTATTGAGTACCTGGTGTGCCGCTAGGGTATCCATTCACATCATTTTTTTAAAAACAAAGTGGGAAATGTTTGTTTTGAAACATATAACAAATGATTCCAAGTGCTAAAGGATGAGATTTAACATGAACTGCACATTATTAACTAGGGTAGCTGGTTTTGAAGTGGCTATTAGGCCACTGGGTGGGCCAGGGTTCTATTTTGGTCACTCAGTATAAAGTGTCACAAATTATGGGGCATCATAGGATTAAAACCTTGAGGTCTAATGGCTGTTAATGTCATACACATTCGGATGCAAAATTCCTGATTGTCAATAAAATGCAAACAGGAGTCCATATCAAGTCTAGCTTCTAGGATTGATCTGAAGCAATGATCATAATATTCAGTAGGGCCTCATTACCCTTCTGGATGATGAACATGTCTTTTAGGACTTTAGTGCGAATTCCACAGGATGCAATTATATCTTGTGGGCTTGTGGGGTACTCTGCCTCAACAAGCTGTTTAGGATTAGGTCACTGGTTCTTATCTGCAATACAATGTACAGTTTGGGCTTGTAAGAAGACCCATACTTTTAAAAAGAATAATTATCATAAAAGCAAGCATCCCTCTCTCTGGAACCTAAAAGGAAAGAGAAAAGAAGAGAAAAACATAGTTAGTTTAGTACTATTCCTCCCAATGGGGCATGGAAAAGTAATTTAATCTCTTTTAAACAGGTTCATTTGATTGGCATGTAGCCATTTATCAATTACTGTTATAGTGAGGCAGTCTAACTTGGTACACTGCTGGCCTGAGTTTGTTTACAATGGGTAGAGTCCATTCCATCTGTTTACAAATGGATGTGTAGGTGGTGCAAATCTGAGTGCCATTACCTGATCCTCAGCTTGCCAGTCTACAGGATGTACAGTTATGTCACATTGGATTTTGGCTTGTTGTTGGGTCTTGCCAGTGTGCTGTGCAGCAAACAAGTATACCTTTTTGATGTCTTGTTTGAGATATTTAACATATTTATCTACTGATGCTCCATCAGCAGTGGAAGTGCACAGGTCCAGAAGTAAATGTTCTGGGAGTCTCATGGACCGTCCGGTCATGACTTCAAAAATGGGGTACACTATGTACCTGCAGAGGGTGTCCCTCTTATTGCCATAAGGAGTAAAGGCAATAATGAATCCCCATCCTTTGGGTTTTTTCTGAACAAGTTTGGATAATGTAACTGATTTGCCTGTTAGCCCATTCCACCTGTCCTGATGACTGTGGGTGGTAAGGGATATGAAACTTTTGTCATACTCATAACAAATCCAGAATTTCCTGCATTACTTTAGCTATAAAGTTGGCTCCCTGATATCAGAATTTACCTTTAGTGGTAACCCCCACCTGATAAATAGCTGGTTTACCAAGACATGTGCAGTCACTTTGGCTGTTCTTAGTGGTTGGCATAGGGCCAATGTAGTCAATCTGGATGTTTTCCAGGGGCCTGATTGCTTCTGGGGTAACAATTTATTTTCCTAGCTGGTATAGGATTGTTCTGTTCGCAGATCAAACAGTTACTGATGCAGTGTTCTACATCATTTCTCATGTGTGGCCACAAGACAGAGTATTTCAATCTGTCTAGTGTTTTATTGACTTCCTGGTGTGCACCATTTGGAGTATCATGTACTTGGTACAGCAGATAAGATCTACTCTCAGGTGTTTAGGAATTACCAATAACTTTTCACGAGTGTTACAGCAGTGATGTTCCAAATGAGTAGGCCATCACTGGATAGGTGAATGTCATTTTCTCTTTCTTATAAGACAATACAATTGGGGTATAAGGGCTTATTTCTGGAAGTTATTCAGCAGTTCCTTTATTAAGGAACCTATACACTGCCCTCAAATGATGGTCATCTATTGGAGCATAAGGTTCAAGTTTTACAATATGCTGGAACCTTATGAATATACAGTTTGTATTTAAACTGATCAGGTGAGGGTTGAGATGTACACAAACATGTCTCCGTATTTCACAGAGGTAATATAATAATGATAATATTAATAATAATAAACTTTATTTATTAAGTGCCTTTCTGGAAAATCAAGGTGCTTCATATACAGAACAAGTAAAAAGAGGATAAAATATAGACAAAACATAAACAGATGACAGACAAAATCAATACAGCTAGGCAGCATATGCTTGGCACCATAGATATGTTTTTAATGCCTGCTTAAACCCCCCCCCCGTGGTCATGCACTCCTGTAGCTGATGGGGTAGAGAATTCCAAATGGCAGGGGCTGCATACATAAATGCACAGGCCCCAGAAGATTTTAAGAACACCCTTGGAATCTCTAGCAACCCCTCATCAGCTGAGCTGAGTCATCACTCGGGGTGGTAGGGTGACAGAAGCTCTTTTAGGTAGTCCAGGCAAAGTCTGTGTAGGGCTTTATAAGTCAGAAGTCTGACTTTAAAGGTGATCCACCACTGAATCAGCAGCCAGTGCAGTTTGTGTAGCACCAGCATGATATGACTTGTCAGTGGCATCCCCATCAACAGCCTGGCAGCTGCATTCTGCACCAGCTGCAGGCAGTGGAGATCAACCCCCGGTAGCCCTAGGTAAAGGGAATTTAAATAATCAAGGCACAAGGTCACAAAGGTGTAGACCAGTGTAGGAAGGTCACCGGGTGTAACAAGATGCTTTACCCTAGTGATGTTCCTCGGATGATAAAAGGATGACTTGATGACTGCTGACACTTGAGGTCATAGTGTCAGCCAATTGTCAAGCACCACCCACAGGTCCCTCACCCATTCAGAGGCAAAAAGCTTGGAGCCCCCAGGAAAATCCCCTTAGGCTGACCAGCTCCTGACTCCCCTGTCCTGAGTCCACCACCATCACCTCAGTCTTTCCCCGAGTTCAACTTCAACCAGCTGGAATTCATCGAATCCTGGATTTCAGTGAGGCAGTTATTAAATACAGAGAGTGCACTATCCTGGTCGGGAGCAAAAGACAGGTAGAGCTGGGTATCATCAGCATAGCAGTGAAACCTCAGCCCATACCATCTTACAATGTCTCTGAGCGGTAGCATGTACACCACAAACAACATGGGGGACAGCACCGAGCCCTGAGGAACCCCACATGACAGAAAGAGAGGGTCATAGGAGTAAATCCCTGACACCACCCTCTGAGTTTTGCTAGTGAGGAAGGACTTAAACCACATGAGGACTGTACCAGATAGGCCACAGATGAACCTCAGGCACTCAAGCAACATCCCATGGTCCACAGTGTTAAATGCTGAGGAGAGATCCAGAAGTACCAAGCTGGAATGGCTTTTCTGATCTCTTGCCATCAGGAGATCATTGAGCACCCGAACCAGAGCAGTCTCGGTACTATGCCTTTTTTTAAAAAAAAAACAGATTGAAGAAGTTCATAGATGCTATGGATGGTCAAATGGTTTTCCAACTCTATGGCCACAACCTTCTCAATCACCTTCCCCACAAAGGGGAGGTTAGAGATAGAAATGTTGTTGGCAAGGCAGTCTGGGTCCTGAGAAGCTTTCTTCAAGAGTGGTGTCACCACCACCTCCTTCAGGGAGCTTGGGAACTCACCTGACTCAAGGGAGCACCAGACTATCCATGCCAGGACCAGGCCAATGATGTCACAACAACCCATAATCAGGAAGGTTGGGCCCATATCCAAACTACAGCACCTAGAGCACATACCGTGGACAATCTCAATAACATCTACAAACTCCAACCAGTCAAAGGTAATCCAGGAAAAGAGAGGGGGAGCATCATAGCACCGATCAATAGCATCCCCCACAGACAATACTGGTTGGATCTCCACCCTGATGTCAGCCACCTTATCCACAAAGAACTAAGTGAGCTTGTCACACTCCAGACTCCCAATATCAGAGTATTAGGAGTTTGCTTTCTTCCAAAGAAATGCAGTCAGAGAGAAACATATCCAATCAGAAACTGTAATAAAACAAAAAAACATTTTCTACAGCACTTTTGTAATTAGATCAAGGCCATTCTTAAACTGCAGAACTTAACCCTCTCATGGAATGTTGGTATCATTCTACATACAGAAAAATCTTTGCATTCCTCTCTTAGCACAAGCTGTGTCTTTCTTAATGATTTACCAGCTCTGTAAGCCATCCCCAATCATTTGTGGTAATTAGGAGACTCCTCGCCTCCCTGCTTTACATTTTGTTTTCTTGCCAGGCATGTTTCAACATTGCCTGTGAATCATACATATATGATGATGCACACTCTGTCATCACCAGAATGTAAAATAATTCCAAACCCTGCTATCTGACCCTCGCTGGTGTGTGTGGCTGAGTCATTAGTCAAAATATGACACACAGTGGTGTCTTTTAACACTTTCTGGGGTTCTGTCAGAAAGGGCCCTGGGACAGGTAGGTCAGGAGGTTGGAGTGAACAATCATGGGTCTCTCCTGTAAATTGTAGGCCATGAGCCAACAAGGATGGAGTTTTGATAGGAAAGACAGTGATGTCATAATCCTGTAAAATGAGAGACCAGTGTGCAAGTCTGGCATTGAATACAGAGTCGTCTTTTACTCTGTCTGACAACAGAAAGTTTGTTGGCAAATGATTGAAATGCAGCACAATGGGTGCATATCCAATGATGTACATAAAGTATCTCATTGTCCAGTATGTAACCAAAAGATTCCTTTCACAAAGGTTGTGTTTTAGTTCCACTGGGGAGAGAATCTGAGATGCATAAGCAGGGGGTCTTATGTGTCCATTGTATTTTTGGGCTAAAACTGCTGAGATTGCTATATCTGATGTAGCAGTTTCAATATACCCTAAAGCTGCCGGCCCATTGGGCGCGGCAGTGGGATTTCCGCTTGCGGCGCGGCGGCGGGTTGAGGATGGATCGGGTGGTGGAGGAGCTTGACAGGGAGTAGGATTAAGCATCCGATGGGCAGCTCTCCTATGATGGGGAGGTGCGGGCAGCATTCGGTCGTTGGGGACCCCTGGTGGAGACTGGGGTGCCCAGCTGACGCTTGACATGGGGGGGAGAGGTGAGGCGAGGCGGGCGTAAGCATCATTGCATGTCCCGCCTCCTCTGGGGAAAACCAGGAAAAAGGGAGGAGCCGCCTGCACGCAAATGGCGCTCGCTGCGGCTTGATGTGCCCCAAGCCAAGCCCCGACCTAATCCCAGTGCCTGTGGCATAAGGGCGGTGCCGTGGGCCCACCGTGGACAAGCCACAGGGTGTCGGTGGGCTGTGGCTGATTTGGGGGCAGAAGCTGTTGCTGACGTGACCGGCTGGAAGACTAGGCGGTAGGCGTGTTCGGGAGTCAAAAGGAAAATAAAAAAAAAAATATATACCCTAAAGCTGTGTTAGGATTAACCCATGCTGGGACCAAGGTCAGCGATCCCAAAGGAAAAGACAATGATGTCAGTATTAGGATACCTTGTACCTGCTTATCAGAAGTGCCTGCTATAGTTTGCACTGAGAATAACCCAGACTGTTTCTGACTTGTGCCTGCTAATGCAGCTACTGTATGGGATGATCTAGGTGTCACTGGTGGAGGGGGTTCTGCATCATGTGCTGGCAGTTCTGCCACTATCAGGGGTGCCTGCACTGTGGAGAAAGTGGTGTGCAAGTTGCATGTAGTTCTCCAGCTATGGATTGTGGTTCAGTAGCCATCAGGGGTGGAGAAAGTAGTACTGAAACAGCTGTCAGTTCAGGTTAAAAAATCAAACCTGTAATCCTCCCCGCTCCCCAACGTGGCCTGTGCTGCTGAAAATATCACAGCCACAGGGCTTTCAGAATCAGGGTTGTCCCCTTCCCCATCAAATATAAAGTGGGTTTCCCCACCAGAAGGTCGCTGGACAGTAGCAACATTGCTTCTAACGTTACAGCTTAAAGTATTAATGGGCTGCATATGCTCAATGCTGTTAGGGTTAGAAACAGTACATTCAGTTTTCTCAGTGAAAGCTGATGTTAAATTACACAGGGAAGAATCACAACATTTCATGTAATTAGCCACAATGTGTTCCTTAGCCAAGTACACTCTAGTTTAGTAAACATTGCTAGCAGCAGCTTCTTCTGCAGCATCAAACACTGACTTCATGACAGATTGCTTACCAACCTCATTCAAAACTGTGTCAGCATCATTTTTAATGAGAATCTTCTGTCCCTCAGAAACACTAGTCTTACTGATAACATTATTAGTCATGCCAAAAACCTCAGGTATGTTTTGTTTGGTTATGGCAGCAATCATAGGTCCCTGTGACAGCAAGATCCAACCTCCATGATGTGGTGGTCGGCCATTTTGGATTACCTTATGGACATCTTTGGTTACTGTGTTATGACCATCATCACATGACCATGAGCAGCCATCTTGGGAATGGTATGGGGATGCAACCTGATGACATGTGTGTCCACCAATTTGAGACTCTAACAATTCTCCATTTTGTGAATCACAGAAAAACAAGTGGCTAGCCTTTGTTCTAGTCCAACCCACAGCATACTGTGAGTGTTCAAAATCAAACTCTTCAACATGAGAAGAGGCAAGGTCTTTGGGCATTAAGTTAGTATGCCCTGCCAATACCTCTGGCTGATAGTGCAAGTTCACCATTTCTGCCTTGCAATTTATATGATCAACCTCAGATTTGGTATCACACAAATTATGCATAACATGTTTCTTCATGTTTCTACACACAGTGGTAAGTTAGGCACTTTCCTCACTCTTACATTCCAGCTCCTCAAATACATGAGCGAGCACACTGTGAAGTAATCTAACTTCAGTTTGCAAGACTTTCTCACAGTGAAAAACTAGTATGTTGTCCAGAGAAGCTTTATCACACTTGGTATTCAAAGCATACATTTTACGTCTACTGTTTTCATAACTACTTAGTAATGAATCACATTGTTTAGTCAAGATCCTGTTTTGAAATAACAGTTCATTAACATTTTCAGCAGACTTGGCATGTAACATACTCATCTTTTGCCTGTATGCAGTGTAATCTGACTTTAGAATATCACATTTTTTTATAGAAAATTCTAAGCAAGAGAATAGTGTTGCAACTAGCAAATTTTCAGGAATATCTTCCTTGGTACCACAGTTTAAGTCACTATTGTGCTCAGAAATAACCCTCATGGGACTGTTTCTAGTTTTTGCCACATTGACAAAATCTTCTAAACCACCATAAGCAGTTTCAGTACTGATTTTTGAGACATGTCTTAAGAAATAAGAAACCCTTATCTGTCTTTGGATCAAAAACTTTATTTGCAACCAAAGTTCATGACAGGACACAAACATCATTTGGCATATGTCGATTCCTAGATGAGTAAAAATCCATTAGAATTTGAAACCATAAATGAAAGCAGTCTATCTGTCTGTTCGGATCCCTTAACAGCTGTGTGTTCCCACAGAGAAAGAAGAGGAAAAAAAAATAAAACAACTCATTAAACAGAGATTGAATATCTGCCAAATGATTGTTTTGTCTGCACTGTGGTACACACAACAGACCAAAAATTTAAACAGAAGACACTCTCAGCTGCTTGTTACTGAGGATTTCTCACCCAGTGTTTTAATTTACAGAGGAAATTAAAATGTAACCTTGACAAACACCCAGACTCCATTTGTGGTCGCCATTTTATGTTGCCTAAATACTTTTAGAGTGTAGGGTAAATGATAATACTAATAATACAGATTCTTATGTCTTCAGAGTCTGCCAAGAAACATTCATAAACAAGCAAGTGTACTATTAAATGTTTATTATACTACTTATGCCAAGCATGTGACAAAAGAAAATCACAAGGGAGATGGGTTTCTCACCACTCTCCTGAAGAATGTACATAATCTCCAGTATTTCTACGATCTTAGGTTCTCCAAGATCTTGTTCTCTCTCTGCGCTTTCCTGGAGCTACAGTAGGTTGCAGAAGGCTATACACTACAGATAAAAGTATTGCAACAGAGATTACCTTATAGTTACAGATATGAGAAATAATATGTATTGGATAATGATTTAGGAGACAGAATTACTAATGAGTATCATATGAGACAAATAATATGCTTCGGTTAGCACTATAGCTTGGACAAAAGAAATGCTGACTGGGCTCTATTACACGTGGCGTTTCTTGCTTATGTACAGTATAACACATAAAGGTTCTCTCTCTCTAATGAGACAAAGAGAAGTGCTCACTGGCCACAACTACATATGATTTTATGAGAAAATACATATATATATATAGTGTATAAAGTAATCACTGATAATCCCTCAGAGTCATCTTATCAGTGATTAGGTAGTTTATATATGGAATATATGTAAAAGACAAACATAATGCACTGTAGCGAGGAATAATAGTCATGCATGACTTAATCCTATGAAAGGATGTAAGCATTGATATATATTAGCAGCAAAGGACATTCCTGTCACTCATGCTTATATGATGAGTGCCTAAAATCTACATATTAGTTCAAAATAGCAGTGTCACAGTATAATAGACCAGGAATACAGTGTGAGGTATATGTGAGGTGTATGGGGGACGATAGGGGCCTAACCCAGGTGCAACACCCTGACAGGCCTGGCAGCTTGAAAGCTCCTCCTGATGCCAATAGCGTATCATTATTTAGGAACCCCAGCTAATTTGACACGGGGGTTACACTTCCCCCCACAGAAATGCTTCACCCCCTTGGGAAGCTGTTTCCATCACTTGCCAACCATGGTTGTTGTGCTCTGTGGGGTAATGCGTACTCTCCCACAGGCCACCACATCCAGGCTCTATGAGTCTGACTGCATGGCAGCAGTCAATTGAGAACTAGGTGGGCCTACCCACCTATCTACAGTTTCCTGGCTTCACTAAGGGGCATGTCAACTTGACCTGACTTCACAAGTAGATGGCTGATCCACCAGGCCGACATCCCACCCAAACTCAGCCCCCTAGGGACACCATATTCAAACTATTTCTATTCCAAAACTTTCCCCATTAGATCTTGCTCAGTACCCAACTGGGCCTATTTGGTGCCCCAAAACATTTTCAGAACACATTTTTTCTTTCTGAAACACAACAACCTTATCGACTGCTAGATATTTTTAGGTTATCAACTGTAACACCACCCGGGGTGGACTAACCTCTACACTTTTAACTACTAAACTGCATTTTACTGCTAGGCTAAACTTAATGCTGCTAACACATTCTACATTGGACTGGACTTATTCCCCCCAAGAAAGGTCTCGCAACTTCTCACATGTTTATAAAATAAGTACAACAAATTCTAAGTCTAACTTACTTCTACACTTCTAACATACTAACCTACCTAACGCTGGGAAATTTATTTATTTATTTATTTATTAGAACATCAGTTTAACAACCTTTGAGCCAGAGGCTCATTTACAAAGGTACCTCGTCACAGTGAGGACAAAACAGTGCAGGAAACAAACATTAAGGCAGACAAAAATCTGAGAACATTTAGGAAGCAGCCAAAAAATACAGGCAGTTGTCAAACACAGTATACAAACAGGCTTACATGTGCACTTTACAGAGTAGACAATATACAGTAGTTCAATGGGGGGCACATGTTTACCCTTTAAATGTCCTTTTCAAAGCTGCACTGGTCCAAACAATCCCTTGTGCAGCACCAGTGGGCAAGTGTGCTCAATTACTAGGGGGCCCCTACTTAACAGTTTTAACATGCTATAGACTTAAAATGTAACACATTCCTATCCTATCCTTAAACTATCTAGTTAAGGTTTTCTCTTTAGCAAAACATTTACTTTAGATGATACATAAGCAGAAAAAAAATTACAATGGTTTACTTTAAACCAGAAAACTCTTTTTTTTAAGCTGCAACCAAGTTCTATCAAGCTTTTCTCCATACTAACTTAAAATGTCTGTTTTGCTTTTCAAAATAAAATCGAAGAGTCTCACCAAGTAGCTGCAATCCCTTAAAGCACAGTCTCTCAGTGCCATGAGGCATTAGTCTTTAAGGGGTTTTCTTTTTCTGGGTGGTCCTGTACTGGGCCGCTGGGTCATCTGGTGCAAAATAAAAACTAGGATCAGGTTTGGTGCACTCTACTTCTTGGCTGTCATGGCTAACCACAAAGTATTTTATGTGGTTCCAATTCTGTCCCATACCAAAGCAAATGTCTTGAACAGAGTCAGTCCTTCACAGGCTGAGGAGGTGCACAGGGATCTTGTCAGGGAAGTCACCTTGTTTCGATCATAGGCCAAATCCTGGAGATTCACTTTATTTCTAAGGTGTACCTTTTCCACAGTTCCATGGAAAACCCAGTCTGACCTTTCTACATTCAATTAAGTCCAAAGTTCTCTCACTCACATAGGGGTAGTTTGATCCAGGGCACTCCACTTTAAAGTATCTCCTTACCCATTGTTCCACTTGGCTCCAATTAGTTAAGGTCCTGATGCTCACTCCTCTGGGCAACCAAAGTCCATCCCTATAATTAAGCCCCGTGAGGTCCAATTGGTGTCTAGCATCCATATCTACCAAGTGTCTTTTGCAGATTTCTGGGGGCGGGGGGATGGTCTCTATTATTCCGAGGATAGGCATAGCATAAGGTTTTGGAATGTCTCTCTCTCTATGACCAAATCCTCGAACACTGGTTCAATGACCAAATCCTCGAACATCCTGGTTATACCCTCCATTAGCTGATCAAAAATAGAAATGACTTCAGTTGGGTCAACAGTAATCTCTTCCTCTGCTCATTGTCCCTTTCTGCTGACTCTATTATGACCTCTGGGTCCTCAACACCTGGAACTTTTTCCTGTGCCATGGGGAGCGGGGAGTCATAGTTTTAAAGGTTTGGCTTCTTCCAATTTCTTTGGCAGATTTTTAGGCCTCCCCATGGGTTCCTGGGTGAATTGAGTTTTTGGAAACATCTTGCTTTTGTCCTGCACACCTCGCACCACAGCCTCAGGAGAACCTGACTGCTTAGTTATGTCCCTCACATACCCTGCAGCAGTCCACCCTCGGCCACACCCTCTGCCACAGGGAAGTTCTGGGGCACTCGGCACCACTACAGGACTGGGCAGATGACTGGGCTCTGTTACCACCTCTAGCTTTACTTCAGTTTCACTGACCACAACCTCCTCCCACTGCCCTGGGTGCTCCACCAAGGTGGCCACACTAGCTGCAGGAGAGACTTTTCTGGCCAATTGCAATTGTTTGTCAGTGTGCAGTAGTCAGTGGCACAGGAGCCACATAGCTTCCTTCCTGCATAGGCATATTAGAAGGTTCAATCACCTGAGGAACATTCCCATGAGTACAAGAAATACAGATTGGTTGTCTCATTACCCCACTCCCACATTATCCAAAGTAAATGCATGACTCACCCGAGCCACTCCTTTCAACCATACTCCACAACCAGTTTACTAGTTCCTCTGGCACATTTATGGTCTGACCTCCAAATCCAGGTGCATAAGTCATTTTTTCTTTCTCCCAGTGACCAGTGTCTAAAATTAATCCAAATCAAATTGATCAGAAATTAGCCTCCAAAAAAGTCCTCACAACCTTGGAAGTTGGTTTAAACTTTTTCTTTCTGTTCTCATAGCAGTAAATCCCAGCAAAATGCTACACTATGGGGTGTGGCCACAAACATTTTTCTCTCAGCAGCAGCACTCCTTACTCAATGAAACTTTTCAGAAGTCTGATCCAAGACCACCTGACCTCCCCTTTTGTAGTGCTGCATCTCATTAGTCCCCGCCACCAATCATATCGCTCAGTCTCTACTTATACAATCGTCACATTTTTTTCTGCATGTTAGACAGGTACCATTTTGTCTCCTCATGATGCATCTGGTTTTGCCAAATTGTAACTTAAACTTCCAAACTGGCTATGGCCCACCAACATTCCATCTCTTCAAAACACCTTCCAGTCATGCCAGGTAGGTGATTTGCACCTCATCTTTTAGATCCCGGATGACATCTCCCATATTTGGAAGCCCCTTGCCCCTGCTTATTACTTCAATCTGGATGATATTTGTTTTTTTTTTTTAAATAACAGTTGTTTGGATTGTCCACATGCTTCTGATCTAGGGTTTTTTAGGGTTATTTCTTTCAGCAGGCAGCAAGAACTAACCTCAGCCCCACATAGGTGAAGGATTACCGAGGCAGCTTCCCTCCACCTTCCCTGTCTAGGGACTGGATGAAGCATTGTCTCTGGGAAAGGGGAAGGGCTCCCACTTGACTGAGCAGCATAAAAATAAAGCAGGACACCTGCCGATCCTCAGGCAGGATTTGCACAGCACGGCCACATCCCATCAACTACCTCCACAGGATTTTCCACAGCAACCCATTCCACTTCACAGAAGGTGGACACTCAAGGGTAGGGGTCCACACTACCACAGCATCCCCTCCAAAGTAGTCACTGCCACCGCTGACCTTGGCACCTCTCGTGGCAGCCACTTCATGAATCCTCAGACCAACAAAGCCAAAATGGTTTCCAAACAGCTTCTCTTCCTTTCTCTGGCTGTTGGGCTTCCTCCCTTATCTCCACACTGGCATGTAGGAATTGGATACTTGGGGCCAGGGGCAATCTCCCTACCCCAGGCCCTGACTGGAGACCCTCCCCTCAGGCTTTGGAGCTTGCACCAGCCACTCCTCATGGATTTGTGAATGACTGGGGAAATGTCTGGAACAGACAGCTGTGTCAATGGAATGACTTTCATCTCAGAAGGGAGGAAACTAGTGCACTGGGGCAAATTTCTATGTAGATTGTTTTTTAAACTGAAGGAGGGGAAGGCCACTAGTAGGAAGTAAGTGCAGGTTGAACCTAGTAGAAACTCCACAGAAAAGAACATGAGATCAGGAGAAATCAGCATAGGCAGGGGCAAAGAACAGTTGTAAGAAGAGAGAAAGAACGGTGTGTGGGCAAAAATTGTCCAGTTAGTGGAAGGGGTAATGGACAGGATGGGAAGAGAGAGGATGGCAGCAGGAGGGGATCAGGTGAAGGAGAAGGGAGTAAGGTGGGTGTGTGGATGATGGTTTGCCTAAATGCCTTAAGTTTGAGCAATAAGATCAGCAAACTGCAATCACTCAGGACAGAGGCTAAGTTAAACTTGTTGGCCATCATGGAGACATGGGGCAGTGATAACAATGATTGGGATCTGGAAGTTCCAAAGTACACCTTGATTCAGAGAAGTAGGAACAGGGTAAAGGAGAGGATGTAGCCTTATATATTAAGGTAGGAATCAATGTAACAGAAATTGGGACCATCAAAAAGGAGGGTGGGGGAGTGGAGTCTATCTGGGTGCAGCTGATGTCAGGTATGAGAAAGATGTTTAGGTTGGAGGTGGTCTACACACCGGTGGGCAAAAGAAGGGGACAGAAAGTTGAGGAAGGAAATAGGAAGGGGCCCTGCTAAAAGGGATCTAGTATTAATGGAGGACCTGAACCTGCCAGTTGTTGACTGGGATATTCCTGGGGAAAAGTGCACCAAGGGTTAGGTGCTGCTATATAAGCAGAACTGAATTCTGGTGCTACTGCTCAAGAATCCCATATGGCAGGGTGCCATACTTGACTTGCTGTTTGCTAATTCAGAGATGTTGGGGGTGGCAGACAGGGAATTTTGGGGGTCCAGTTACCACAATACTGTGTGGTTCAAACTGGCAGTGGGGAGCAATGGTCCCCAATCAAAGACAGTGGTTCAGGACTCAAATGATCAGATGTAGGCCAGATGTGGGAACTAGCTAGAGAGAGCTGGTGGATATAGACCAGATCAAGGGCATAGAAGGACAGTGGAGTAGGATCGGGGGGGGCACTTATGAAGGAGACAAATTCTTCTACAATGAAGGTCACCAATAAAAACCAGCACAAAATAACAATCTGGTTTTCAAAAGCGGTAGGCAAGGCTTTGGTGGTGAAAAGAGGGCCTTCACTAGATACAAAAGGAACAAGGGGGAGGAAGAATGGCAGAAGTATCAGACTAGACTGAAAGAAGCAAGTGTGGTAGTCAGGTGGATACAGGCAGACACGAAACTGTAGATTGCCGATGGTGTAAAAGGCTGGGGGAAAATACATTTTTAGATACATTCTGGGAGGTAGGGTATAACAAGTTGTAAGAGGGAGGTAATAATCTCTCTTTACAAGACACTGGTTAGGCTCCATCTGGAGTACTGCGAGCAGTACTAAAGGCCACACCTGCACAAGGACATTAACCAAATGGAGGAAGTCCAGAGAAGGGCAACCATAATGGTGCAGAGACTACAACAGAAAACATGAAGACAGATTAACGGAGCTCAATATGAATATCTTAGAGCAAAGAAGGGAGAGAGGTGATATGATTGAAACATTCAAACATCTTAAGGGCATGAACAAGGTGAAAAAGTCTAACATGTTTCAATATAAGACAAACAGCAGGACAAGAGGACACGGCATGAAATTAGAGGGAGGCTGATTAAGGGGTAATATGAGGATGTTCTTTCCACAGAAAGGGTGGTGGATGCATGGAAGTGGTGGATATGAATACAGTGCAGGGCTTAAACAGGCATGGGATAGGCATAAGGAAGCAATACAGATGCGTATGAATAGATAGGCCATTGACTGAGTAAAAGCTTATGGCACATTCATAAGGTAGAAAAAATGGGCAGACTGGATGGGCCTTGCGGTCCTTATCTGCCATCAACTTCTATGTTTCTATGTTTCTGTGAGGGAGGGAACAAGATGGGGACAGTCAGGCAAGCAGAAGCTTCCACAGCAACTCACATATTAACCCTACTACATAGCCACAATGCCATGCATCATCATACACATGTGAAGAAACAATTTAAACCAACTGCACTGGTTTCCTGAAGAGTGGTCTTACTGACTTAACATTTCGATGTCAGTGGTTTGTGATTGCTTCTCCAGGCTGGCAGCTCTTGATTGCAACCAATACCTCTCTCCTTTCCCTTGTTCTTGGTACTCCAAAATGTTGATTCTCAAAGGTTGATCAAAAACAGGTAAGGCGATGAAGACCTGCACCCATGGCAGGAATATAAATGAACCAACAGAACAAATTCCCACAGGCAAAGTTCATGCCACTCAGCCCTTGTTTCCAGTACCCAAATCTTGGCAGGCACTGTCTTGGTTCAGGATACTCGGAGATGCCCCACCCCAAAAAATACACAATGTCAAAATTAGCTCCAGTGCTCAACCATTCCAACCTAGTTACCATAAGGGAAAAATAGTGGACCTAATGCCCTACTGCTCTCTTAGTCCACGTGTGTTAATTCGTCTGTGTGGACAATCCTTATGGTTGCAAGAATGGTCTCTTACACAGTCTTAGGGTTTGAGAGCTGTGAACCATAGATGACCTGTTTTGACACCCTATGACTGTAAGACCACTCTTGCAACTCTAAGAGTTGTCTCAGCTGAAGTATTATTATATTATTGATTGTGGTCACTCAAGAATTTATTAAACATTTTTAAAAATTCCCCCAAATGCATCTGTTTCTAAGGCACCAGCACGTCACACATGCTTACAAAATAAGAGTGTCTCACAACCAGGAAAAGAGAGTGCTCTGATTGGTCAAGTACAGTCTTTTCATCTATAATCCAGTTTTTAGTCTCTTGAAGATCTATGTAACTTGTAAGTAACAAACATTTTCCACCAGTCTGGCTCAAGGTAAGGCTCCCTGGTGGTCCATAGCTCCCCCTGCAAATGCAGTCTGTTTTGTTGCTATCTGGGACCATGGGAAACTTCCACTGAGCATGGCTGGACTGGGATGCAATGTCCTTGCTGGTACTAAGTGGTCATCCAGTTTATGGCACCCTTTGTATCTATGGGTCCAAGAAATAGACTGCATTTTGAAAGAAGCATTTTGTTAATGCAGAGAAGTTTTGAAAAACAGTATACAGGGAAATAATTTCCATGTGTTTGTGGCACAACTTGCACACTCACAGTTTCCATGTGTTTGCAGCACAATTTGTACACTAAATGCAAGCCAGGGTTGCACTTCCCAATCCCTTCTTGCTCTGATTGCATGTGTTTTTTGCACTTCACTATACTGTTGGAAGCAGGCAACCAGTTTGATATAGTTAAAGTAGTAGACCTACCTTTACCAATAGACAAATTGATTACCTGATTTGGCACATGGTGGGGTTGGGGGATAAGGTGCATGTGCTGTTTGAGCACCCCTTCCATTTAGCATATGTCACATACTTGAAAAACCAGTTGGGATGTTTGTAGTAATAGTGGTTTAGCTTTTTTCTACCTAAGGTGGGAAATGACCAGATCTGGTGTAAGCCAACCTCAAACAATGTGCTACTTGATTGCTGTTTCTCATGGGGCCACTCTGTATCTATGTTTGTATTACGTGTGTGAGTGTGGGGGGGGGTGGCTGGCAGAACCACAGGTGTCTTAAGTGATGGTGTGCTAGTTGGCAGCCTATCCAAACTGGGGCAGGGAGGCACAACTTGCCACTACAAATCTGTACTGAACTATAAGTGTACCATATGCATGCAGATTTAGAAACTGAAAAAAATGATGACAGAAAAGATCCAAAGTCAGTCTAGTATGCCATAGAAGACTTCATCTATTTCCAATTGGATTATAACCAGATAGGATAGTTGCCATGTATTTCAATTCCTGTGGTGCTCCTCCACCACCTCCTTCAGCAGCCTATTTACTTGTTCTGCCACCTTTTCAGTAAAGAAGAATTTCACAACATCCCATCTTAAATCCCCCCCCTCGACCAGCCTCAACCCATGACCTTTCATCACTCTTTTTAGTATACCTGGTGAATAGCTCCCCCCTCAGGAATTTGTAGGCCTCATCTCAATCATATCTCCCTTCTCCCTTCCGACACACAGACTGTTCAAGTTCAGGTCTGCCAGCTTCTTTTCATAGGATCTGTCCTGCTGACCCTGGATCATTTTGGTGACCCTGCAGCACCTCAAGTCTATCCCTGTCTTTCTTCAGATGTGGACTCCACAACCTAGTACAATACTCCAGTTCAGGCTCAACCAGGGACCTGAACAGAAGTAATATCATGGTGCACTGACTTGAGGTTTTGAAGTTCTTACTGATGATAAACCCTACGTCTCTTACCTCAGAGGTTGTGGCTATATGGATCCCTTCCATCCAGTATTTTTTTCTTGCCAATGCACGTTACCTTGCACTTTTTGGAACTGAACTTCAGCTGCCAGACCTCGGATCACCTTTCCATTGTCTCCATGTATTTCTTTCAGTTCCCTGACCCCTTCCTCATTATCCACACTGCTGAAGAGTTTTGTTTCATCTGCAAAGAGTCAAATCCTGCCCAGATATTCTCCCCAATGATGCTATATATAATGCAATAGGTTTGTACTGAATTACTGGCATGTCATATGTGTGGAGGGATGTGTGCCAAATGCATGCATCTCAGTAATGGCCACTTGCTTCTGCTTGCATGACAGATTTATGCACTCTGTTTCAATTTAACTCAAAATGTATGTATGTTGCATGGATGCTACAAAGCTATTTCATTTCATTTTTATTGTTTATACTGGAAAGGCATGTGAGCAAAATTGCCCTTTTTCACACACGACTAGTGACAAAATCTGGTACAATAATACATATTGGTAAACATTACATAGTTTGGAAAGGGAGTGCATACTAAACTGGTACAATAATACATACTGGAGAACATTAAATTGTCAGGAATAACAGTCAACCAAAGAGGACAGAACATAATAGGGAAGGTACTGTAACATAACTATATAATAATTTTAAAGAGAATAGCAAAAATATGCCAGGTGAGATGTGCAGGAAATTGAAAAGAAGAGATTAGAGCTGAGAGCATGGGTCAGGGGCAGCAGCTGCTTTGGAGTTTATCTAAAAAGTAGGATTTCAATTGCTTTTTGAATGATGTAAGTGCTTGCACAGGAGCAAGGGTGAGGGAAGGTTGTTTAAAAGTTTGGCACCTACAGTATGTAGGAGGGGGAGAGTTGCCCCTGGGTGGTATGACAGCAAGGAATTGTGAAAATGTGGGTACTGGAGTGTCTGGTGGTCCTGGTGTGTACAGACTTATTGAAGACGGAGGAGATGCTGCCAGGTATGCAGCCCAATTGGATTTTAAAGAAAAAGTGAGAATTCTGCTGTCAAATCCATCCTCCATGGGGAACCAGTTTGCAGCCTTGTACAAATCACAGTGGTACGTCCTAGGGGGAGGCCTGTGATGAATCGGATGATGCTGTGATACGTGGTCTTTAATCTAACTAGATTATTTTGCGAGATGGAGTTTGACTATATTAGGAAACCATAGTCTAAAATAGGGAGAAGGAAACTTTTGGCAAGCAAGGCCCTAGTTTCTGGTATGAGGAAATGTTTTGGTTGATGTAGGATGCCAAGTCTTTGGTGAATTTTTTTAATTAATTGATGAGTGTGTAGCTCGTAGTTCAGGTGATGGTCCAAGTGAATCCCATGTATTTGAAGGTGGTGATTCTCTCGATTGAAACATAGAAATTGTCATTAGATAAGGGCCACCTGGGCCATTTAGTCTGCTTGAAAGCCCTTGTACTGGATTACTGCTTCTGACCCACCTGCTGCTGTACCTTTATGGTTCCCCTATGCCTGTCCCAAGCATGCTTGAATCCATCCACAGTGCTCGCTACCACCACCTCCAGAGGTAGACCATTCCATGCGCCCACCACCACACTTTCTGTGAAAAGAAGGACTCCCCTCACATTCCCTCTTAACCTCCCACCTTCCAATTTCATGTCATGCCCACTCATTCTAGTGCTCATCCTATATTGAATAATGTCTCCCCCTGCACCTTGTTGATACCCTTGAGGTACTTGAATGTTTCTATCCTGTCCACACTTTCCCTCCTCTCTTCCAGCAAGTAAATATTGAGGTCCCTTAATCTCTACTCATAAGTCCTGTGTCGCAAGCCCTGTACCATCTTGGTCGCCCTCCCTCTGCATAATTTTTCACTTTTTTGAGTGAAGCTTCAGTTTCCAGTCCTCAGACTATTTTTCCAGCTTCCCCAGGTCCCTCCTCTTCTCCAACCCCAGTGGGATATCCACTCTGTTACAAATGTTGGTGTCATCTGCAAGCAGGCAGACCTTTCCTTTCAGCCCTTCTGCAATGTTACTAATGAAGACATTAAACAGGACTGGCCCCAGGACCCATCCCTGAGGCACCCAGCTGGTCACCCCCCTCTCTCCAGACTGCACCCCATTTACCACCCCATTTACCACTACCCTCTGCCTCCTGTCTGTTAGCAAGTTTCTATCCCAGTTTACCACCCTGTTCCCCATGCGTAGCCTGCTCACCTTGTTTATCAGCCTCCTATGTGGGACGGTGTCAAAGGCTTTGCTGAAATCAGAGTAACCAACATCCACTGCCCCACCCTGATTTATTTCCTTTGTCACCCAGTCAAAGAAATCAACCAGATTTGTCTGGTATGACCTCCCCACTGTGAATCCATGTTGCCTATGGTTCTGGGCTCTGATGGTTTCTGTATGCCCCACTATCCTTTCTTTAAGCAATGTCTCCATGATCTTCCCCACTACTGAGGTGAGGCTGACTGGCCTATACTTCCCCACCTCCTCTCTGCTGCCAGATTTGTGTAGAGTGACCACATGTGCCCCCATCCAGTCCTCTGATACCACCCATGTGCTGAATGACTCACTGAACATGGCTGCCAGAGTTTCTGCTATCTCTCTTCGCACTTCTCTTAATATCCTTGGGTGTATGCCATCTGGTCCCATTGCTTTGTCCACCTTCAATTTAGTGAGCTGCTGCAGAACTCTTTCCCCTGTGAATGGACTATTGTCCATCTCTTCACCCTCCTTGGCAACTGCTGTACTGCTGTGGCCCCTGCACCCCCCCTTCCCCTCTTCTGTGAATACAAACAGAAATATTTATTCAGTATTTCTGCCTCTTCCATGTCACCCTGCTTGCATTCCCCTCCTTCTCCCTTGAGCCTTGCAATCCCCTCCTTGTTTTTCCTCCTTTTGCTAATGTACCTGAAGAATGTCTTGTCCCCTTTATTAACTGGCTGTGCTAAACCTTCCTCATTCCATGCCTTTGCTCTTCTTACTGCCTTTCCTGCTTCCCTTACACACTCTAGGTAATCCTCCCTGTCCTCCTCCATTTGGGTCTCCTAATATTTCCTGAACCCTTTCCTTTTTGCCCTGACCTTAACCGACACCTCTCTCTCTCTCGAACCACAGTGGCTTTCTTCTACTTATGCCTTTGGATACTAATCTGATGCATTGGTTTGTTACTTCCAGTAAGGCTTCCTTTAGACGCTTCCACTGTTCTTCCACAGCAGGGGATAAGGGGGAATGTATGGAGGATGACCAAGGAAAAGCATCTATCCTAAATAAATACTTCTGCTCATGAGTTACTGAGGAGAAGGTAAGGCAGGGCCCACGGCTCAGCACCATGGTCACAGGGGGGAGGCAGGTGTGCACAAGTCCCTTCACAAAAGAAAGGGTCCTACAAGAGCTCGATAAGCTCAGGGTGGACAAAGCAATAGGACCTGACGGCATACATCTCAGGGTACTAAAGGAGCTAAGGGTGGAAATAGCAAAGCCAGTAGAAGAACTGTTTAGTGAGTCTGTGAGCATAGGAGAGATCCCAGAAGACTGGAAAAGGGCTCATGTGATCCCGCTCCACATGAGTGGCAGCTGGGAGGAGGCAGAGAACTACAGACCCGTCAGTCTTCCCTCAGTAGAGGGCAAGATTATGTAGGTCCTCCATAAGGAAAGGATAGTGCAACACCTGGAATCCATAGGAGTACAGGATCCAAGACTGTATGGGTTTACAACAGGAAGGACCTGTCAAACTAATCTCATAGATTTCTTTGACTGGGTAACCAGAGTGGTAGACCAAGGAAGTGCAGTTGATGTCATCTACCTTGACTTTAGCAAAGCTTTCAATACTGTCCAACATAGAAGATTGATTAATAAGCTGGATAGGCTCAGAATGGATCAGAGGTTGGTCAACTGGGTGGCAAATTGGTTGGTGGGTAGAAAACAGAGAGTGATGGTAAATGGTATAGAGTCAGAAGAGATGCAAGTCACAAGTGGGGTACCTGAGGGATCAGTCCTGGGGCCAGTCCTCTTCAATACCTTCTTCAGTGACATCGCAGATGGACTGGAGGGTAAGCTTTGACTGTTTGCTGATGACACCAAGATCTGCAACAGAGTAGCTGACCCAGATGGGGTGGGAAGAATGAAAAGAGATCTGGATAAACTGGCAAAATGGTCAGAGGCATGGCAACTGGGGTTTAATGCAAAGAAGTGCAAGATCATGCACACAGGAAAGAGAAACCCTGAAGTTACCTATAGGTTAGGAGGGGAGTTGCTGGCAATCACAAGGGAAGAAAGAGACTTGGGCATCATCATCACAGATGACCTCAAATCATTCAAGCAGACCACTAAAGCAGTAGGTAAGTCTAGAGGGATGTTGGTGTGTATTATTAGGGGTATCACAAGTTGTAAGAGGGAGGTAATAATCCATCTTTACAAGACACTAGTTAGGCCCCATCTGGAGCACTGCATGCAGTACTGGAGGCCACACCTGCACAAGGACGTTAACTAAATGGAGGCAGTCCAGAGAACGGCAACCAAAATGGTGCAGGGACTGCATCAGAAAACACATGAGGACAGATTAACAGAGCTCAATATGTATACCCTGGAGTAAAGGAGGGGGAGAGAGGTGATATGATCGAAATATTCAAACATCTTAAGGGCATTAACAAGTTGAAAGAGTCTAATATGTTTCAATATAAGAAAAATAGCAGGACAAGAGGACACAGCATGAGCTTAGAGGGAGGACGAATAAGAGGTAATGTGAAGAAGTTCTTTTTCACAGGAAGGGTGGTGGATGCATGGAATGGCCTACCTCGGAAAGTGGTGGATATGAATACAGTGCAGGGCTTCAAACAGGCATGGGATAGGCATAAGGGAGCAATACAGATGAGTTTAAATAAACAGGCCATTGACAGAGTAAATACCTATGGCACATTCATAAGGTAGAAAATGCCTGACTGTCCAAAGCTTTAAGTCAGCCCTAAAGACTTATTTGTTTAATTTAGCATATCCAGACTTTTAAAATATATTTATGGATTGATTTTAGGAATTTGTTTTAATTTTATGTATTGATCTATTGTATAAGCACCTTGGTTTTGGAAAGGCGCTTCTTAAAAATAAAGTATTCATTCATTCAAAAAATGGGTAGACTAGATGGGCCTTGAGGTCCTTATCTGCTGTCAACTTCTATGTTTCTATGTTTCTTCCCCTTCCCCTCAAGCCCTCGTTCTCTCCTGGGCACCTTTTGATACCCCTCCCCATTTCAGCGAAGTCAGCATTTTTGAAATCCAAAACCTTTGTCCTCGTATGACTTGAGTGAGTCTCTGTCCCTATGCTGAACCACACAATGTTGTGATCGCTGGATCCCAGTTGCCCTTCTACCTGGACATCTGCGATTCAATTCCTGTTGGTCATTGCTAGATCTAGAATTGCCCTGTCTCTGTTGAAATCAGTCACAAGCTGTCTGAGTCCAGCCTCCTGGAGTGAATCAAGGACGCCTCTGCTTCTGGTTGAAGCAGCTACACTGGTGTTTCAATCCACATCTGGCATTTTTAAATCCCCACATCAGTAGAATTTCACCTTTCATTGTCATCTCATGTATTTCCTCCACTAGCTCCCTGTCCAGTTCCTCTACCTGTCCTGGAGGCCTTTATATCACCCCTGTGTGTATTGTTGTACCATTTCTGGGTTGAATGGTGATGCACAGTGCTTCAGCCTCCCCCTGCCTACCCTGTACCTGTGTTGCTATTGCACCCTCTCTGACATACAAGGCTACTCCTCCTCCCTTTTTGCCCTCCCTAATCCTCCTGAATGGAACATATCCCTGTACATTTGTTTCCCACTCATGATTAACTGTGTACCAGGTTTCAGTTATTGCTGCTATGTCCAGGTCTCCTTCAATTATTAAGGTCTCCATATCTGGGACTTTATTTCCCAGGCTGCGTGCATTTGTCATTATGACCTTCCAGATTTTTCTGCCTGACCTCTCTCTTTTGTCTTGTTTTTGGTCCCCTGCATCATCCCCCCTTTCCTGATATTTTTCTTTTGTGTTTCCGATTCCTTTCCTGCTCCATTTCTGCCTGACTCCAATGACCTTAATATCAACTCCTCTTCCTGCTCCACTGTTCTGCTTTCTCTACCATGTGGGAGTGGCTGCCTGAGTATCCATGCTCCTGTTGTCCTCCCCCTGGCTAGTTTAAATGCTTGTCAACAAGGCATTTCAACCATCCATTGAGTGCTGCCTTCCCTTTGCTGAACAGATGCAGTCTGTCCCCACTGTACAGGGCTGCATCACTCCAGGTGGGTCCCCTTTCCCCAATGAAGCCATGTCCCTTCTCATTGCACCAACCTTTCAACCATGTGTTAACATTATTAATGCAGAGATTGGTTGCTGTAGTTGTCTGTAAGAGTAAAATCTAAATTTAGGGACTTCCTAGAGCCTGTGAATACCATGACCTTAGTTTTCTTGGAGTTGAGGACCAGGTCCTGGGAGGAGAACTAGGAGTATAGTTTACTGAAGTCACATTGCAGTTTGTTCTGAAGGGAGAATGTTTTTTTATCCTTGCAAAAGAGGACCACGTCGTCTGCATAGAGGATGAGCTCTGTGGATGAGCAGATATTGGGAAATGGGTTGACTACAAGACAGAGAATAGGAGAGGTCTGAGGATGGAATGCTGGGGACCTCTATAGTTGATGTGATGAATTTGGAGTATTGGCTTACTATTGTAGTCCTGTGTGTCTGATTACTGATGACATTTTCAAACCATTTTGTCACTTTGGCAGAAGCATTTAGGCTGGATAAGGTGTGGAGGAGAATTTTATGATCAACAAGGTTGAAGTCCTTTGTTAGGTCTACAAACACTGAGCCAGTGTAGAAGCGTTCAGCACTGGCCTTTTCAATTAAATTGGTAAGTCTTACTAGGGGAGTCTCAGTATTGTGACTGGTTCGGAACCCATGCTGTGAGTCTGTGAGAAGTTTGTGTGTATCTAGGAAGTTCATGG
Organism: Neoceratodus forsteri; assembly: GCA_016271365.2. Lineage (NCBI taxonomy): Eukaryota > Metazoa > Chordata > Ceratodontiformes > Ceratodontidae > Neoceratodus > Neoceratodus forsteri. The sequence goes on along the minus strand of CM057453.1, from coordinate 1,206,214,580 downwards.
TTTGATCAAGGATGATTTTTTCAATAATTTTGGATGGGGCTAAAATAGGGAGATGGGCCTGTAGTTACAAATGTCATTTCTGGAGCCGGATTTGTGCAGTGGCTTTATAATGGTGCTTTTCCACTTACTGGGCAATACCCCAGTGCAGAGTGAGTGGTTGAGGATGTTGGTTAGGGGGAAGGAGATAGGTACACAGATGAGTTTCAGGATGCTGTAGTCAATGTCATCAAGGCTCAGACTGGGCTTTGGGTCATTCTTTTTTAGGTAGGCGATTACATTAGCAGGGGAAAGATATCTGAAGCAGAATGAATTTTGGGGGAGAGGGTTGTTCGTCAAGGAGGGGGGAGTCAGGGGATGCAGTGGGCAGGCTAGTGTTGATAAGCTGCATGTTATTTGGTTTGCATATGTCGAGGTCACTGAAGTAAGTTTTGAAGAGATTGGCTATCTCGCTTGGTTCACTTATTAGGCTTCTCTCATTATTGAGGGATATTTGTTCAGCAGTGTGACCTCTGCCTAGTAGGTTGCTGAGTGTTCTCCTGGTGTGTTTAGAGTTGCCCCTAGCACCCAATTGTTTGTCACAGAGGAAGTTTGTTTTTGCAGCTCTGACCTCTGATTTGCACTTATTTTGTAGGGCTTTGTATTCCTGTAGAAGACTGGGAACTTTAGATTTTCTATATTTGGTCCATGCTTTGTCTCTTTTCTTCATGAGCATTAGTAGGTCAGAAGTGTTCCAAATGTTAGTGTGGCCTTTCACCCTCAGTTATTTAAGTGGGAGTAAGGAGTCACAGATGGATAGAAAGGTCTTGCAAAAAGATTTGAGAGTAATGTCTGTGTCTAGGATGTGGTTGGTGAAGGACCAGTCTGTGGCCTGGATGGCTTTAGAGAAGTCAATGAGGTTAAGTTTTTATGTTGTCTGTAAAGAAGGAACCTGGGCTCCTTCTTTTGGCCTTTGGCCGACTAATTACAGAAAACGATGCAGTGGTCACTAATGGAGTCAGGAAGAACCCCAGCATTAACCACTTGGGTAGGGTTAGTGACTGATCAAATCAAGAGTGGATTCATAGTCAGTTTTCTAGTTCATATGGGTGGTATCCCTGATGACCTGATGCATTCCGAGCCCAGCCAGGGCTTCTTTGGCAACACTGGACAGACTGGACTGCCAATTTATGTTGAAGTCACCAAGTAATATCTACTCGCGACAGCGGGGGATTTTTTTTTAAGTCAATGAGTGCTTTCATTTCTATGTTAGGGGTGCATTGTTGTAGATATGTCACAGTTAGAGTGATAATTTTAGACTGCCCTAGGATGAGGTTAACGGAGAGTGACTCAAGGGTAAGGGTGTCAAGCTGTTTTGCAGCATGCAAGTAGTTGCTATAATTTTGTTTTTAAGGATTCTCTCTTACACAATAAGAGACACCCACTGGAGGTCCTATTAACTTATAGACAAAAGTTAATTCTGTACAACACTCACTGCTATGTATTAAAATGTTTTTCATATCTGCAGCTTCATCTCCCTAATAATAGTTATGGATCCAGCTAGTTAACTCTAACAGTAAGTGCAGTTCTATGGCTCATATGACTTTCTGATAACATACAGTATAATCCTGCAGCCAAGGTAACCCCAGTAACTTGAATTCCAGCCAATAGCACAGGTCAGAAATGTTAAATGTTCTGAACTTCATCACTCAGTTTTTAAAACAAAACTCAGTGGAACCATTTTATAACCACAATTAGGGCTACAAATAGGATTTTTTGGAATGAGTACTGTACTCCTTATTTTGAAAGTGAGGTGAGTACAACCACATTCAGATAAGTAAAAATGTCTGGACAGAGGGGAGTGAAGAAGACATTTTTGAACACAATGTAGTTCTTCCTAGATAAGACTTGATCAGGTGCCAACAATGTTCCAGATAATGTTGACAGGTAGGAGTAATTTACTAACCAGTTTTAAAATATAGTGAGTAAAACAAAATTGGGATACATATGAGTGCTGTAAATCTGGAAAAAATATGCTCCTTTTGAATCACCAGTTATGTTATGAAGCACTATTCTATGGAGTGTGGAGCATTTACAAATGTTGGGTGGGCATTGGTGCTCATCAAAAAAAATTTCTAAAGAGTATTTCCTAAAGTGAGGTGAGTAAAATAGGTTGGTACTCACCTTATCTGGAGCACTGATCACAATAATTCACTCCAGGGTGTGCATAATTGTGGAATAATAACTCTTCTTAGCTGTGCCATCCTGTAATAAATGTATTTATTTGTTTAGTTTTCTTTTAAAGCAGCTAAGCACATCAGACAGAGAACTGCCTATTTTCAGAAACAACCCAGTAAGTGTGGTGTACGGGGAAATGTACTTATCAAGAGGGCAAATGAGATTATAAAGGATATGAGCTTGAAGGGCAAGGGGTTTTATAATATCACTGGCCCACAATATATTTCCCCATACAGCACTTACCTAGCAGTTATTGAATATAGCACATACCGATTTTATTTCAATTAACTTTTGATCAGTTTGGCAACAAGACTTCCTATTTTTTTTTTATCCCTATTATGTTTCTATAGTGTTTCTGTATTGTATTGTGGTTTGGGGCTTTTTTTGTGTTTAGGCCCCTTGTGGTTTTTGAAGTGTCATGTACATAAGAAGGTGTGATTGTGGTCATTTGTCCTTTAGTAATATAGTGGCATTGGGCTTGTGGTCTTTACAATTTGATTTTCCCCCTTGATGAATATATTTCCCCATCACTACAGAAAGTTCTATTGTTTGAGCAGTGTTTTTCTGATTAATTTGACACACTTAGTTAGGCACTTAACCCCCAATCAGGAATATTTATATTGAGTCCAGATACATGCTGAGGAGAATGAATTTGTGAACACCAACTCCCCAGATCTTCCACAGGAATCTGAACCACCCAGTAGTGCAATTTAGTTTATGGAAAAGACAAGATAGGAGGATCAGGTAATTCTGTGTCTGAAAATAAATTGCAGAATGCACATTGGAAATAGAATTGGAGATTAGTTTTTCTTAAATAATAACTATGCATTATACATGTGGGATAAATTAAGTTATCAACTAATGCTCAACAAGTTGAGTGTTGATTGAAGATAACTTATCAGTTACATAATCTCAACTACTAATGGTAAAATGACAAACTAATTCTCAGTTAGTAAGGTTAGTCATTCTTAAGTAGGCGATAGATCAATAAATGAATAACTGCCATAACAATTAAGAATTACTCTGCATTTGGTTGTTTTACAATGAGTTAGCAACTAATTCATTTTCATGTGAAAATTCCAACCAAAGCAAAACTAATGAATCATTGAAAATGTATTCATTATCAGTAAATTGAGTCAGTTGAGTATTAGGCTTATTTTTCTTCATGGACCTGACTGCTGCTGGATATATTATTGATTACAGGGTGCCAGCAGCAGAACTGGGTTTCCAACTGCCAGTTATTTTCCTGTTTTTAGCCAGGGGTACTTGCAGTGAGATTGGACACCTGACCACAAGCAATATGAATTAAGGGTATCTGCAGTAGGGTTTGGAACACAAACGCTGGTAAAATTACTGTTGGGGCAGGAAATACCAGTGGCAGGGTTAGACTCCCAACTACTGGTAATATTAGTTATGGGGGGAGCTGTAAGTTCCCCCATTTGCATTACTGGTAAAAGTCACTCAAATTACAGAACTGCTCACAGAACTGACACAACTTGCATCAAGGCCTGGCAAAACTGACATATGCGGTTTTAAAACAATCCATCTCTGTTCAGAATTTCAAAAACTGCACTGTGAATGTACAAACTGCTGAACCTTATTTGTTTTCAGTTTCAAAATCTAGAGATATTTTTAAGAATACCAACTACTGTAACAAAAAGTCATCCTGAGACAAAGTCTAACTAACCTGAACATTTCAGGTTTCAACTCTCAGTCATTTTTGTGATTGAGGCGAGCAGAAAAAGGTCTTAAAACCATATCTGTTCTGGGGCCTGTCCTCTTCAATATCTTCATCATTGACATTGCAGATGGACTGGAGTGTAAGGTTTGTCTGTTTGCAGATGACACCAAGATCTGCAACAGAGTAGATGATCCAGATGGGGGTGAGCAGAATGAGAAGAGATCTGGTTAAACTAGCAAAATGGTCAGAAGAGTGGCAACTGGGGTTTAATGCAAAGAAGTGCAAGATCATGCACATAGGGAAGAGAAAACTTGAAGCCACCTATAGGCTGGGAGGGAGTTACTGGCAGTCACAAGGAAGAAAGAGACTTGGGCGTCATCATCACCGATGACCTGAAATCATCAAGTAGACCTCTAAAGCAGTAGGTGAGGCTAGGGGGATGTTAGGGTGTATTAGTAGGGATATCACAAGTCATAAGAGGGAGGTAATAATCCCTCTTTACAAGACACTGTTTAGGCCCCATCTGGAGTACTGCTTGCAGTACTGGAGCCCACACCTGCACAAGGACATTAACCAAATTGAGGCAGTCCAGAGAAGGGGAACTAAATGGTGCAGGGACTGCATCAGAAAACATATGAGGACAGATTAACGGAGCTCAATATGTATACCCTAGAGCAAAGGAGGGAGAGACGTGATATGATTGAAACATTCAAACACATTAAGGGCATTAACAAGGTGAAATAGTCTAACATGTTTCAATATAAGAAAAATAGCAGGACAAGAGGACACAGCATGAGATTAGAGGGAGGCAGATTAAGGGATAATGTGAGGAAGTTATTTTTCACAGAAAGGGTGGTGGATGCATGGAAAGGCCTACCTTAGGAAGTGGTGGATATAAATACAGTGCAGGGCTTCAAACAGGCGTGGGATAGGCATAAGGGAGCAATACAGATGAGTATGAATAGATAGGCCATTGACAGAGCAAAGGCCAATGGCACATTCATAAGGTAGAAAAAGAAATGGGCAGACTGGATGGGCCTTGCGGTCCTTATCTGCCATCAACGTCTATGTTTCTATGTTTCTGTGTTTCTATTTGTATGTATTTTCAGCCTTCTAAAACTTACAAACCACTTAACTGAACATTACCAAATCTGTAGAATTCAGAGATCTTTGCACTGGCAATACTCACTTTGTTTTCAAAATTAGTACATGACAATCTATTGTGGTCTTAATTAGCTTGCTGATTGGCTAAAGAAGAGTTGATGATTTATAATAACGAATGAAGGATATCAGTGACTGGACGATATTCTCAGATCATCCGTAGACTCAACAGGGTAACAACATCAATAAAGAACATGACGTGCACAGCAGTTCATTTCCAACAGAGATTTCTTTCTTGTTCCTAACCTTTTACCTTTGGATACATAACCCTGAGTTTGATGCTGGTCTTTAGGTTCACATTTCTTGACATGCTGTGTCTCCACCCTATAAACACCTACTTGCACGCTGGGACCCAGGCTGCTCTTCAATGAACATTAACAATACCCCAGACACTATACTCACACACAGTAACCTATGAATAACACATGCAACAGCCACCATGTGGTAAAAATCCTCACTAATGTCAAGCACCTGGTGTACAAGGTGTTTTTTTTTTTAGTTGTTTAACCAGAAATAGAACACTAAGTTGTTTTTTTTTTGTTTTTTTTTACAGGAGTGACCTGGGAGCACGAGGAAGTTAAGTGACTTGCTTAGGGTTACACAGTATGCAAGTGGAAGCTATGGGATTCAAACCCAGGTCTGGTCTGCTGGATATCACCAGATTTACAGCTCAGAGCCTTAGACCACTGCACTATACTGCCTCTATACTAGCAATACTAGGTTTATTGAGAGAAGGGGGTTCAAGGAACCAGTAAAATAAATACAGTCATAATATTAGAAGGCAGACAATGCATTGCAAACTGCCATCTATATCCACCCGACTGGGTCACCAGACCAACCAGCTTCCAGTTTCTAGTACAGGAAAATGTGATGTCTGAGATGGCTCGTGGCTAATCAAGAGTGTCATCTTTTAACATCTCTGCATTTGAAAACTGCATAGCAGAGCTGAGCAGACCAGGAATGAAAGGATGTCACAAGAGGATGCCCTTGATTGAGACATCTCAGATATCACATGTAGTTCTAGTAAACATTTTTTCCACTGTTCACTGTTCACTTTGCATGCCTGATAATTTTTTTACTCACAAGCACTTGAACACCTGCATTCTCCATAAACTGGATGCACTATGCGCATTACAGGGTTTCCGCCAGTTCCTATGGCATGCTGAGCAAGCACTAAAAAATACACAAGATCTATGATTAAAAGCAGTTTGCTTGTTTATGTACTAATCAACCCAATACAAGCTTGGGAGTAAAAAGGAAAGAAAAAAAAACATTGCTTGAGCATATTTGACTGATGTGTTTCATAGTATTGTCTCTATTCTCCACTTTCAAAGCTTAATTACAGTTATGCTGTGGTGATTGATGTGTGTGTATTGTGCAGGTGTTTTTTTTTTCTGTTTTAAATGTCACTTTCGTACTTATCTGATATACTACTGAATGTCTAACTCCCCACCCCCCCATGCATACACAGTGTTGCTCAGACTTTCTGCAAGTTATGGCAACAGGAATACAGATGACATCACACGCAGGGATTTCCTTTTCTTTTGGTCTGGTAACACTGAAAGGCATATTTTCACAGTCAAAGGCAAGACATTATGTAGAGGTGATAGCATTTGATGAAATTGGGTTTTGGATACATTAAATGTTTAATCTGCATTCCAGTTCATTTAATTTAATTGACTCGGGTGACTGGCAGCAATATTACCTACTGTTCTAGATAAAGTAGAAAACGCTTTTCGGTGACCTTTATTTTTTTATAACAATATGCCTTCTTGACTAGATTGACAGCAGAGTTTGCTGGAGTTTGGGCCAAACTAGAAAGGATTCAGAGAACCTTCTGCCCCACCAAGAGGCCTCCAAGTCTGCCATCACTCCCCCAGAAAATGCCTAGGTAGAGATGGATCAGCTTGACTTTGGTTGGGTCCAGGAGGATGGGGGAGGTAAGAAGGGTGCACATTCCTCAACCTGTACCACTGCACTATTCCTTTGTCCTGCTAGCAGGAGAGGGCAGCTGGGCGGAGGCACACATAGCAGTTTGAAGGAAGAAAGTGAGATTCCTCAGAATGGGAGGCCCTAAGGAAGGAGGAAGAGGTCCCACAGCCAATGAGGAAGCAGCTGATGGTGGGGAACTCTATGTTTGGGAAATAGACTTGGCAGCATGGGTGGAAAGGGAGAGGGGAGGGGAGGGATGTGAAGTGTCTGAGAGGTGCTTCAAGCTTGGAGGGATAGAGAACAAATTCAGAGGACTGCTAGGGCAGCAGGAGATTGGAGGGAACTAGATGTCATTCTCTGCCTGAGGACAAATAACCTAGCAAGGGACAGGATAGGGGTAATTCAGGGAAATTTCAGGGAGCTTGGAAGTAGCCTCAAGCAGGTGGCATGCACGGTGGCGTTTGCTGAGATTTTATCTGTATACATCTGTGGAAAAGACAGAACACTTTGTACTAGGGCTTTTAACAATTGGTTGAAGACATGGTTCATGGAGGAGGGCTTCAGCTACATTGGGGACTGGGGGACAACCTGAGAGTATATGAGCCTCAGTGGGAGAGATGATCTGCATTTTTCCAGGAGGGGAACCACAATCTATTGAGGGAGATTAAAATGATACTTGGATGAACACTTAAACTAGCCAAGGGAAGGAGGCTGTAAAACCAAGAGAGGTAACAATTGTCCTCTCCCCAGTTGAAGAGACAACACAGTGGGAATAAATGAGGGGAGTAAGCTCCCTGAACAAGGGCACAAGAAGTCAGGGGTGGGGATAAGGCAATGGACAAGGGGGTCATAAATCAATGAAGCAAGAAGAAAGTACTTCTAGGAAAACATAAAGTGAACTTACAAGCTCAAATGGGCAGACTGGGTGGGCCGGAGGCTCTTATCTGCTGACACTGTCTATGTATATAAAGGAGACAGGTAAGAGAGAAGGTAACAAGGGATGAGGTGGTTGTAGGTGCTTCAGGGAACAGCAAAAACAGGAGGAGGGGGAAGCAGGGAAGCAGGCAGGAAGTAACGTATGACAAGCCAAGTGTGCCAATACATAAGAGTTGGTGAAATAAAATTCCGGACCTGGAGGCCATCATGGCAGAGGCTAACCTGCATTTGGTGGCCATAACAGAGTCTTGGTGCACTGACAGTCATGACTGGGACATGGCCATACCTGGCTACTGTCTGTTCAGGGAAGAATGGGAAAGGAGAAGGGTAGGAGGGGTTGTGCTTCATGAGAGGAAGGGAATCAAGGCCATGGAAGTATAAGGGCACTAATAAGAAAAAGAAGGGCAGGAGATGATGTGGGTCATCCTGGAGACAGGCACTAGGGCCGCTATCCATACGGGGTGGTATACAGACCATCAGCACAGGGAGAGGAGTTGGATAAGGCACTTGGGGAATCAATCATCAGGATGGCAAGTAAGGAGGATGTGCTGCTAGTTGGGGACTTCAGTCTGCCAGGTGTGGATTGGAGCCTTCCAACTGTAGCTTCAGCAATGAGCAGGGCCATTTTTGACTTTATACAAGGGACTTTACTCAGGCAGTTAGGCAAGGATCCCACTAGGGATGGGGCAGTGCCAGACCTGGTTCTTACAAGGTTTAGGGTCAAAACAGCATCCACATTGTAGCATGTGACAAAACTGTGAAGACTAAATAGCAGGTGACAAAACAGTGGTTTGGCACAATAGCTTGCAGACAATACCATGGTATGAAAGTGCAAGCAAACACCTTTGTGACAGTAAATGCTGGGGGACATAATCCCCCCCCAAACTAAATATTACAAACTTAACACCACACAGCACAGGACACACAGGATTATCAGGTTGATGAGCAGACTCAGAAGGAGGGAAGTCAGGGAGGTGGGCATAAATGATACAAGTAGTCCGAGGGGGATGCAAGTGGGAAGGGGTGGACATCGGGGGTGGGCACATATTGTAAAAAAACTCTGTTGGGGAAAAAACTTGGGAGGGGTGCAACAGCCAGTAAAACCCAGAGGAAAAACAAAACAAAAAAAAACTGTTAGGTAACATCGAACCTGGATCACTTGGCATTGGCATCAGTGAATACAGCTATAGGTATAACGGTATAATGTCAGTGCTATAATTTCCCTGTAGCTGTTTTCACTGATGCTATTTTGCCCATGCACATTTGTACCACGCTGTTAAACCCATGCAGTCTTGACTGAATACCTTCTTACAAACCAGGATGGCATTTTGGACATCACAGTGAGCAACCCCCTAGGTACTGGTGATCACTGTACAGTGTGTTTTAACATTAATACAGAAACAAAGATAAACCACAAGAGAATGAGGGTCCTTAACTTTAGGAGGGCAGATTTCAAAGAAATGGAAGATTGCCTCCTGGGGGGAGTCCTGGGGGGATTGGGGGGAGTCCTGGGGGGGTTTCCAGGGTGGGGGAGATGCACAGTGGGGAAAAATAAAGGAAGGCATAATTAAGGCAACCAACGTCTGTGTGAAGAAATATATAAAAGCAGCAGGAAAAAGAGACTGGTATGGTTCTCTAAGTAAGTGGACATGGTGATCGGGGGAAAGAGTAGCATTCATGAGGTGTTAGGAACACAGAGGGAGAAAGACAGGAAGGTATACCAAGTAAAATAGAATGAAGCAGGAAAGGCTATAAGGCGATCAAAGGCCCAAACCAAGGAAAGGATAGTAAAAGGGGTATCTAAAGGCCATAAGCCTTTCTATAAGTGAAAAGAGGAAAGAAAGGGAAGAGACAGTCAATACGAATGTCTGTTGAGGTAGTATTAGTCCTTTAAACCCATCTTGACTACCCCTCACTACTAAGTGGTAGTTTTCTGATTGTGTTAATCCCATATAGATATCTAGAGTTTTCTTGAAACCTTATGTAGTCTGACAATTCACCAAGATATCCGATGAGGAATTCCAAAGACCAAAAATAATTTGTGTGTAAAATAATTTTACTGTTATCTGTTTTGTGCCTTGCCCTTTCTCATTGCTTATTGTGTCCCCTGAGATTGTGACTAGTTTCATTTATAGATAAACCCACTGAATTCTGAAGTTCCACATCCTGTAATTAATAATAAGTAGGGTTCATGGCTTTAGGTGTTGATTTTTTTTCAAAAATAATGCTTATCTTTGACCTTTTTTCAATCCTTTTGAACTCCTTAAAAATTGGTTATTTACAGTGGAATGAAATATGCAGACACATAATTTCATTGCTTATCACTGTATATTCACACATTTAAAAAGTCCCAGAAATATCACATTAAAATATGTGTTGTGTACCATGATGAACCATCAATAAATATTTCATGTGCTCTGTACTGCAGAAACCACAAGGAGCAGTGCCATGTCTGTGTCCCTTTCTTCCTCCCTAGAGAAACCCAGCTGTGGCTTTTCCATTATCAAGGCAGCTGTATTAACTGCTCTGTCAGTCTGTGCCATTTAGAGATGCGGTGAATTTTTAATCTGCCAGCGAAGTGGACACGAAGTGGCCACTTGATGATAGTAGGCAGCCTGAAGTGGGCACTGCAAGTGCCTCACTTCAGCATTATTATTAACACTTCGCATTGCCATTATGCCTTAATGTGAAGTAAGACAAAGTCAGAAGAGAATAGGCAGCCCCCCACACATCACATGGCTTACAGTACTGTAAGTCACATGCTTTAGCCAGGCAGGAAACAAGGGAGTCAGAGAAGCAGTTTCACTTTCTCCTTTGAATTTGTAGAGGGAGAAAGCATTGTGAAAGGAGACTAGGAGTTAGAGTGCTTGATTGCCTTGCCACTTGCATTTCAGAAGAAAACCAACAGCTTTTTTAAAAGCTATATCTTTATTTAGTTTTTGTATTGTATTTGTGGGTTTTTTTGTTAATGAATTTTTTTGTTTAAGTTTTGTTTTGTTTTGTGTGTGTGACTGACTGTGTGTGTCAGTGAGTGTCAGTGTGTGTGTGTGCCTGTGTGTATGTGTGTGTGTGTGTCGGCCCGAGGACTTGTTGTGTGTGTCAGGATGTACCCAGGAGAAGGCGAGTCACTGGCCCATGGGAGTGGTCAGAGGGGAGTGTGGACCTATGGGGGGTGGGGTGGTTGTGTCATGCTGGACTGTTCCAGACTCCAGGGTGTTGCTTCCCCCCATGTTGAAGAAACAGGAGCAGCAGCAGCAGCAGCATCAGTGCCACCAGTGGCTGCTGTGTGTCCACCTTCTCCACCACTACCACCACCACCACTGGTAGCAGCAGCTGTAGGGGCTCCAGCAGCACCCCCTTCACCACCTCCATAGTCACAGGAGGTGGTCCTGGAAAATGTAGGTGGTGGGACTCATGCAAGGACTGTGTCTAGTCCCCCTCACAGCTGCCCAGTGTGGGAGTTTTTTAACTCTGTGGAGGGAGACAGCACAGTGGTTGTGTGCCATCTGTGTGGTGTGCTGGTGCACCGTGGCCCCCGTGGGACACATTTGGGGACCAGTGGTCAGTGTCCCGACAGGGCAGAGTGGCAGGCTGCCATGGAAGGGGCCAGGCATCCACCTGCTAGCCCTTTCATGGCAGTAGCTGAAGGTGCTGCTGGGGTGGGAGTTGTACCTCATCACCGCCGCAGCAGGAGGAGGGCTAGTACTGCAGCTGATCAACCACCACCACCGCCACCACAGCCACCAGTACCAGCCTCTCCACCACCACCCCCACTACCTGTATTCCCTGCTGCAGTGGACCCCGACACAGTCCCTGCAACAGAGGCTGACATTGCCCTGGTGTGGGCAGCTCTTGAAGAAAACAATGAGTGGTTCAGTGCTTTGCAGCAGCAGGTGAACAGAATAGAAGAACAGCAGCAGCAAATAGTTTCAATGCTGCACCTGCTGCTGGACCACCATGGCATCCCATGGCCACAGTAAGTTAGGGGATTGTTTTCTGTCACCCCACCCCCACCCCACCCCTACTACTGTGTTGTACTGTTTTTGTGTGTTTTTCTTTGTTTTTTTCAATCATACACATTTTCCCTTCCAGGGGAATTTTTCTTGCACCACATAGTGCAATACATTTGTGTGAAAAATGCCCATAATTTCATTACAGTGTATCACGTGATTGAGGCATTCCCATTCTGAAAATCTCCCACATTCTGCCTCCCTTCTCAGCAACATTAGGACTTGATGGCAGGGAGATCGTGTGTGCGTGCGTGCTCCTCACAGTGAATATCCAATTGTCCAGCAGCTTTCTGAATGTTTCTTTATGTTACAATGGTCAGTTTGTGGTGAAACGTGTGGGCTCGTTTCCAGTAAGAAGAGCCTTGTTAGTGGAAACATTCCCACATTTCACCACAAAGTAAAGCTTGTAACATAAGAAAACATTGGGATAGCTGCTGGACATTCACTATAGTGAAGCATGCACCTGCTCTCTCCCTGACAGCGCATCCTAACGTTGCTGAGAAAGGGGGGCAGAATGTGGGTGGCTTTTCTGATCGGTAATTCCTACATCACATGACACACTGTAATGAAATTATGGGTGGTTTTCACAGAAATATATTGCAATCTGTGGAGCAAGAAATATTCCAGTGGGAGTAAGGCCCCCACATATTAGTTTATGTGCATCACCATAACTATGTAATGTGGTGAATCTCTGTAAAGCAGCAGCACAACAATCTGTTGAGAACGCTGACCTATATTTTGTAATGCTATGTTACAACTTCCTTTACTTACATCCTGACTGACTGGAATGATACAAGAATTTGCAGTAGTTGAGTCTGCTACACTACCTTTATTCATGTATGAAATAATGAAAGGAGCATTCCTTTTAAATTGGTGCTGACCGGGTCTTTGTCATTGTTTTCCTCTGCTTTTCTCCATCACATCAATTAGTTGTTATATATCACCTGTGTTGTTAATTAACAGCTATGCAGCAGGCAGTGTTTTATGACACATGGAACAATAGTTATTGAAAAGCAGCTGCAAATAAATACAAACCTGGTCCGAACAATATTGGAAGGCGTGCTTATTCTTTTTTATACATGAAAAAGTAGTCAAGTAAGTAAAGCAGACATAAATTGTGAAAAGAAGAGTATCATTCAAGTCATGACTCGGGGGTAACTAGTGGTGGCTGTGGCAATGTAAAGTAGCATAAAAAAATACAGTTCAAAACTGTCAGGACATTCTTGCAATGCTTCTTTAATTGTAAAACTGTCAGTATAATATCATGAGCTCACAGCAACAATCACAGAACACACAAACGTGGCACAGAGTCCCCAGATATTTCTGCAGGCCCAAAATGCATCCTGCTTTGTGAGCAGAAAATTGACAAGTGGTAACACAGTGAAAATGAGAGTGCTTCAGCACATACAAATTCCCCCAGAATTAATGGCACACTCAGTCATGCACGCAGTGGTGGCACAGAGTCCCAGATTTTTTCTGTAGGCACAAAATGCATCCTGCTTGTGTGTAGAAAATTGACAAGTGGTAACACAGTGAAATGAGAATGTTTCAGCACATACAAAGTCCCCATTATTAATGGCCCACTTAGACATGCGCGCAATGGTGGCACAGAGTCCCAGATTTTTTCTGTAGGCCAATAATGCATCCTGCTTGTGTGCGGAAAATTGATAAGTGGTAACACAGTGGAATGAGAGTGTTTCAGCACATACCCCAGTATAAAATGATGACTGTGAGAGTTGTGTTGCTGGTCCAATGTGTTCTGCGAGACGATTCAAGCAAATGCAATGTGATCATCTCAACTGGATTGAAGGGTGCCCTTTGGCTGTACACTGATAGTAGCCTTGGTGAGTAGCTATATATATATATATATATATATATATATATATATATATAGAGATAGATATATGGTTGTGTATTTTGTAGATGAGGAGGGAGGTTGACATGGACATGTACTCATGGTATTGTTCTGCATTACAGGTCACGCAGAAACTGTTGGTATGCACATTCCAGTGCTCAATGAGAATTTTTTGCACTGAAATTGGAAACGGATAACTCTCAAGCACGTGAAGGTAAGTATTTTTTTTTGTGGGGTTGGGGAATCATATTTGCAGGTTTGTCTGTAATGGTTTCTTATTTTGTTACTTCTTCACAGATTTCATCAGTATCCTTCTGGATTCCTATTGTCAATGGTGGTCATGGTCATCTAATGAACCGACTTCTGTGTGTTGCATGTGTGCCCAAGCTCAGGAAGGGGGGTGCCTGATGTTGAAGAACTTTTTTGGATAAGGTCACTTTGACAGAAAAACAAAGCATCTGGACTTTTCCTAAAAAAAGAAATGAATGACTTCTTTCAACTTAATTGTTATTTGTCCCTCCCCGGTTCTCAAATCTCAGTCTAAAGTCAAGTTACATTTCAAACCCACATCTTGTCAACTAACACAACCTGTGTGAAATATTTGCTGCAGTCTTTCCAAAACAATGAAATGGATGAAATAAAATCTTCATACTTAACAGAATGGATTTCACATGGATATTACATCGCTTCCTTTCTGTACGGTATAGTTACAGTACCATTCCCAATGAGTTTTAGCGATGGAGTCTTTTTTTGTTACCCTGTGAAAGAAACAAAATAAGTGTGAACCGTATGTGTTTTACCATTACAGCTCTGAAAAGCTACAGAAAACAAAAGACAGTATAGTGCAGTGGTCTAAGGCTCTAAGGCTCTGAACTGCAGATCTGGTGACATCCAGCAGACCAGATCTGGGTTTGAATCCCACAGCTTCCACTTGCATACTATGTGACCCTGAGCAAGTAACTTAACCTCCTTGTGCTCCCAGGTTGCTCCCGTAAAAACTTTCAGCTTAGTGTGCTATACCTGGTTAAACAACTAAATAATAATACATACAACTAAAGGAAGTGAAGCAGCATAACAAACATCAGTACACATACTCACTTTATGGTTTAAATATTAAGAAGATTTGTGTCTGTGGCTGATGGATGTGATGGTTCGGACAGACTCAGGCTCAGTGGTGGCAGTGGCTAACATCATTCCCGGTGGTGGTGGTCCGGGGGCGGACAGACTCAGGCTCAGTGGTGGCAATGGCTAACATCATTCCCGGTGGTGGGGGTCCGGGGGGGGCACACCACCTTTTGAAAACTTCAGTTAAAACCTGCCAACATTAGCCACATCATCATTCTCATAAAGAAAGCCGCCCTCACAGTCATCGATATCTGAAGTCTGACCACTGGGAAATTCTTTCTCCATTGTGTCATTGTCTATGTCAGTGGTGGGCCATTTCAGGCTGCTGCTGCCAGTGCCAGTGCCACCAGGATGCTCCATTTCCACATCAGCAAGACCACCATGACTAGGCCAGGGTACGAATACCGAGGTTGCAGTCTGTGCTGGTATGTGCCTCTCATTCCTTTTAATGAATGTTAGCAAACTAACATTTGCAGGAGACAGATTTGTTCGACGATCCCTGAGTATTGCACCTGCTGAGCTGAATATCCTCTCAACACTTACTCTGGAGGGTGGGCATGTGAGGTACTTCAGTGCCACTGCAGTCAGCTCTGGCCATTCACTGAGCTTTCCACTCCAGTACAAAAGAGCATCTTCAGTTATTGTCAGATGCCTGTTTTCAGACAAATATGACTCAACCATCCTCTGTGCCTCACTAAGTCCAGTTGTTGATGCATCAGCCTGTTCTCCCGAATCATTTATTTCACAGATACCCACTTGGGACAAAGCCTCCCAAAGCAGGTTGACGCTAGCCACTTTAGATGACAGACCACCTGGAACTGCAGTCCCCAACCCCTTGCAGGATATGCTTGATGGTCCTCCAGGTACATCTTCAGCCAGATTATTCTGCTGAGGTTTGCTGACCTTGGCACGTGACTTCTGTGCCCCATGAACCAAGTGCACCAGTTGACCACTGATATTTTTTGCCTGTTCGGGCCCTCCCTCCAGTACTGATGCAATTCCACGTTTGTATCATGGGTCCAGCATTGTTGCTATGGCAAAGTTGTCACTATGCTGAATGCTCACAATGTGATGATTCTGGTCGAATACTGTTAGCATGTGTTGCAGCAACATATTGCTGCCACCGTTTCCGGCAACATCACGGCTATGCTGTACATTCACCAATGTCTGCCTCAGCACCCACAGCAGTGGAACTGATTGGCTAATGGAGGCAGACTCACCACTCACTGCCTGTGTGGCATGTTCAAAAGGCCACAAAATTGTTATTACAGAGTCCATGAGGCACCACTGTTCAGTCGTCATAGATGTGGAGACCCAGGAACTGTGGCGGCTAGTGTGCATAACAAGATATTCTGAGATGGCTTTGTATTGTTCATACAACCTCTCTGCCATGTACAAAGTAGAGTTCCATCGGGTGACAACTTCCAGCTTCAAGCAGTGCTGAGGCAGGCTGTTTTGTATCTGCAACTGCCGCCGTTGGTCTAGGGCCTTTCCAGATCTTGAAAAGTGAGAGCAGATATGTTGTGCAACGGTCAGCATTTCCTTTATATCAGGGTGCTGCAGAAACTCCTGAACCACAAGATTTAAACAGTGGGCCATGCATGGAACACGAAAAAAAAACCCACCATTCTTGATGCATTTCACCACATTTAATCCACTGTCACTTGCTATGAAACCAGCTCTCAGAGACAGAGGGTTTAGCCAGTTTCAGTCAGTACCACATCCAACATGTTCTCACCAGTGTGTGAACAGGTCACAATGTGCATGGCAAACGTTGCATGCTGTCGAATTCCTACCACGACAATCTACTTTACTGCACTGATTATTCACACTACCAACATCACAAACAACCCCCGGTACCTGCGCCCAGTGTGCAGTTATACACAAATATGAACTCCCCACTGTTTTGACACTTGTCCACATATCCATACTTAAATGGATGAATGGAGATGAGGAATGTTAAAGGGCATGTCTTACTGAGTCGGACACAGTGCAGAACAACTCGGGGACAGCATGGTTAGAAAAGTATGTCCTTGATGGGACTTTCCATTTTGGACAGGCACATGCAGCAAACTGCCGGAACTCAGAACTCTCCACAAAGGAGAAGGGCAAAAGATCAATTGCCAGCATTTCAACTACAGCACCATTAAGTTCACGTGACACTGTATGATTTGGGGGGTACTTCAGCTTATACGCAAAAACAATCTGTAACGTGGGCTGACTTAAACGTTTTACACGTGGTGTGTTGATCACAAATGGTTGTGCTCTGTGATGAATGGCATTAGCAGGGGGTGGAGTGTGGACATTTGATGAAGACTGTTGCACAGGTTATGATGACAAACCCAGAAATGAGTTATTTTGCCAGATTTGCCAACCGGGTTGATGTACCACTTGCACTAGACATACTGCATTCACCACCACCACTACAAAAACTGCTACTCTCACCAGCACTGGACAACATTTCAAAGACATTACGGTCCTCCACCTCATCATGCCTGTAGTAATCCTCTGCTCTTATAACCTCACTACTGCGCACATTTAATTTACTACTGGAGTTAACAGACATGGAAGGGGACAACATGCTGGCTATGGTTGCCGGTGACGAGGGTGAATGCCCCACTGTGGTATTAGCTGCCAGCTTGTGCTGGGTCCACAGTGCCAAGTGCCCATTCTTAAGATGCGTATGCTGTCCTCCTGTGCCCAGGTGGCTCCCCTTTTTACCTCGACTCACACGCACATGACAAACCTGGCAGATTGCAACTGACTCATCATTTGCATCTTGAACAAAAAAATCCAAAACAAGGGATTGTGATGCTCTGCTTTTATCAAGTCCATGATGTGGCATATTTAAGTCCATTATTTTAAGCACTGAAGTTGGGGGGGCACGTGATGTTTTGAGCACTTCACACCTGGACTGCAACTGACCACCATGACTACCTATCATATTGTATGGTAGAACCCCCCCCCAGTTCTTTTTTCATAACAGGGTAACCATAGCACTTCTATCTTTAACTGCTACTCTTTAAGTCTGTTGCGCAACAGCACTGTCCTTTGCTTCTTCTTTATTCTAGCTACTGTGCTTTATTCTGTACTTTATTATGTATGTTAAGTGTAGTGCTTGTCTATGCAGTCAGACTGGCCACCTGCTGCAAACGCTCGCATTTTTCTTCTGTCCGTTTTTGCTTTTCTTTTTCTGGTGCTATAGTACAGACCCCCGATGTTACTTAATTCCTGTTAGTATTGGAACCCGACTCGAGGACAAACATAACTTAAATAATGTTGAACCTCCTTAGTAACATATGGAAGTTGTGTCAGGTTCAGAAGTGAAGCGGAAAAGAAATGACCTCTGGGTAGCTTGTAACGCCTGTCGGCATGTAAGCCGTATACAGCTGGCACTAATCTGCTGAACCAGGAAGCAGCTGCAAATTGTGTTCAGTCCTATATTTAGGACATTATACAAAGATTTAAGGAGATGTTTTTAAAAGTATGCGGGGTTGTATGAGTAAATTAACCAAGGGTTACGTTTTAGTTTTGTACTGTTTAAAAAAGGTCATTTACTATTCCACGGCATAAGAGCTGTCTGGACCCCTTTTTAGATTCCTCCATCAACCCAGCATCACGCTGCTCTTTGACACTAAAGGGCATTGATATGAATATTTAAAAATATAACAAAATGGTAAAAACATTTGTTCCAAACATATAGAAATGCTATGAATACGAACTTGAATGTTGCAAAACGCCAGACCCAATCATTTCTCAGGTTCTTGCAATATGCCTTCTCCTATAGGGAGTCAGTGGCACCTAGATGCATTCTTTTACAGGGAGAAAGTGGGTGTCTTGCTTAGAATCTGGGAGGAGTTAGACTTAAGTTAGCCCATTTTCTTGAAATGTAAAGATTATTTAGGTCTGACTTGTTTTTAGTCTCCTCCAAAGCCATATTCATAGATTAAACATATTAATGTATGTTGTATTTCAGTCCTTTCATTTTGATATGCTTGAAATAAATGTTTATTATGAAATTGTTATTAATAGATGGGAGTGGTTTCATTATAGAGGCGGAGTTTCTCTCCTTTAAATGAAGCCTATCTCAAACATGAAGTTAGATGCGGTTAGGGAGGGTTACTGAAAAGACATCCTGCTCTTTGATGATATGCACAATGTGATGTTCTGCTGCTAGAACCTTGGCAGAGAAGTTGTACTAATTTCTTTTATTTATTTTGTTATTGTTTTATATCTCGAAGTACACTGAAGTAAGCTGTTTTTTTCTTGTTTCTTATGTGATTATTTTTATTTCTATAATAAAAATCATCCCTTCCAGGTATGTTGTACCCTTATATGTTGACTCCTGTTTGACCTGATTATTTCAACCCACCACATATTGATTACTGGGTCATCATCATCAACTAAAACCGGTAGATCACAAGTTTTTACAGGAGAGAGGGATTCCTGCAAACAGACTCAAACACAGCCACTTTGAATTTCTTTTTCTCTGGTTCCCAACTGGGGTCAATTACATCATTATCACATTCATCAACGTCACACACATCCACATCTTCTGCTTGGATGCTAGCATGTGGACTGCATGTTGCAACAACAGCACCATCATCGTCATCATCACATTCATCATCAACATCTACACCACCAACACCTGATATTTTTTCACCACACTGTGAATCACTGCATAGAAAATGCGTGACTTTAAGTGCCACAGTGGATGGAATATTACATTGTATGCTATCACTAACATGATTATCAGAATCCTCAGGTTCAGTTACTGGGATGTTACTGGGAAGTATGGCATCATCTACGCTGCCACTCACTTGCACTGCTTCACAGTCAATATTTTTGGATACGGTACACTGGTCGGAATTAGAACTTAACACAACAATACTAATACTACCTCAGCCACCACTAACACCAGTAACACTAACACCAACAGCTGGAAAAACATCATCTCCTCCAGCTATGAGTGAAGCTACTGATTGGGCTGTAAAAAACATTGCAGGAGAAATACACTTCCTCACATCAGCAATGCACTTCTGCATCTGCGTACTACTACCACACCCACAGACCATCTTACTGCCAACATTGCCATGGTGAGAAACAGCTTTGCTTGCACATCTCTTTGCAGGCATTTTGGGGGATCAACCACAATATTATAACGAAATTCAGATTTTGATACGTTCACTCTCTGATAGGGACGCTGGATGTGAAGCCAAATAAACAACTGTGGATTCAGCAACAGATAAGAGACTTCTCTGAGACTGTCACACAATTAAAACAACTTTAGTAACAAGTGGTGCTGATGAGGTCACAAAAACAATCTGATCTGGTAAAAAAAATCCCTTTGAACGTGGGGGTTGGGGGTACTGAATGTAGACAGTGCAGATTTTTTACAGCAGTACAAGCAGCAAAACTAAGAACAGATACCACGATCACAGTACAAAATCAGGCAGCTGCAATGGATAGCAGGTTCGCACTGCTGCGCCTGCAATTACACTAGTCTGTGGCACAATAAAAAGTGTTTTATTTGATACATGCACCACTGCACACACACTCACACACAGAACAGTTTGTGTACAGCGCTGAACAAGTAATGCGTAGCAAATGCAAGGTCCGTAATTATGCCCCATTATGTATTGTAAATTTGTAATGTAAACAACCTGAACTTATGAACTGCTGCACCACATCCACACAACAAACAGCAAGAAAATTTCAACTATTACTGACAATATTACTGTGTGTACATTAACACAGTCAGTTATATAACAAAAATATAACCCAAAAACAAAGAAATCACTATTTCTCCAACTTAAATCTACCTACACCAACGATACGCCCCCCCCAATCACACTTTCACTGTCTTTCACCACACACATTCAATGTTGTAAATTAACATTCAAAATCTACACAGAAACAAAAACGCTCGATGATATGAGCACAGGACGGTTTCCTACAATCGATGAACTAGAGCGGGAGCTAAAAAAATGCAAAAATGCTTTTTAAACAGCTTTTACAAGATTTCTATCACAGACAGCTGTTAGAGCACACTGTCTCCTACTCCTTCCTACTCATATTGCCCCGAAATAAGGCTGTGCAGATCAATATAGAGCCCATGTGACCTGAAATCCCATGAATCACTGCAAAATTCACCTTCAGATCTCAAAAACAAGGCGAAGTGAGACAAAGTGCACTGCCTGCAATGCACTTCACCTTAAATTTTGCAGAGTAGTGGTCTGGGGAGGCAGAGTAATGCAAAATCATTGTTTCCAATGGACTTCGTGTTCCTCATTGTAACGCGAAGTACTCTGCTTCACGTTGCAGAGCACCCCTCGAATCCACGTTTGCTACTCGAATCACTTTGCGGAGTGGATTGAGCCCACTTCACCCACCACTAGTGCCATTATTGTTTGGGCAGAGGTAGGGTTCTGTGAGACAGCAGTTTTTTCCTTCCACATGAATCAGCTGAATTACATGTGGTCAAGAAGGGTTCCATAGAGCCGCAGTGAAGGGGTTTAATTTGTGGCTTTCCAGTGACTGCTGCGGCTGCACCTAACTTAAGGTTTGCAGTTTTTTTAAAAAAATAGCTTATGGGAGATATTCTAGTACAGCTTTGTGCATATGAAAATAATTGCTGCTTACCTCTTGGTGTTCAGTAGATGCATTTTCAGTAGTCGGGTGAACTGTTCTGCAATGGGGAAACCGCAGAGTTTCAGCCAGGTCTCTCTCTGTGTCCTTTAGCTATCTTAATTTCTTTGACATCCTACGAAGGTACTATTTTTTTTATTTGTGGGGTCGAAAGCGCAAAGATTTTCAATTGCTTTCGGTTATAACCAAATGCCCGATTTTTCACCTCAGTGGTGTTTTATCAGTGATTATTGGTTATAATTGAAAACTGGGAATCCTAATAATAAGTTACTTCTGATTCTTCTATTTTCTAGGCACTGTGGTTTTAGATTTGCTAATCTGTTTTCACACAAACAGACATTAAGTCCCCAAATTGCCCTAGTGAACCAACATTGATTTCTTTTCTAACCTGATAGTATCTTTTTCTGTAGGGTGGCCAACTTTGTGATCCAAAGTCTGTGTGGAGTCTTACTGTACATAGATTCAATAGATCCCTCCCCAGATCGTATTTCTTGTTTTTATTGCCTTTTTTGTATGATAAATTAAGTGCTTTTCATTCTTTACTATGTTGTTTATCTGATTTTGCATGTTAAGCTCATTATCTATGATGATACCCAGGTCTCTATCATGTTTTTTACTGGTACGTGTATGATGTACAAGGTAATAATTATGCATTGGGTTATTTTGACCCATATGTATTACTGAACATTTTAAAGGATTAAGCTACATACCACATGCTTGGGTCTAGACTAATAAACTATCTAGATCTTTTTGCAATGTCTTACTGTGTATTGGATTTAAAATATTGACCAGTTTTGTATTCCTTGCTTAATGGCAATATCAGCCATCTATTCATTCCTTCATTCATATCAGCTGCATAAAGGAAAAGTGAAAGGGGAAATCATTTAACCAGGAAAGTCAAACTAAGCCAGAGCTTGTTTCCAGGTGCCATCTGGGAGCACAAGGAAGTTAAGTGACTTGTTCAGGGTCACACAGTATGCAAGTAGGGTCTGATGGGATTCAAATCCATGTCTTGAGGTTTGCAGCTCAGTGCCCTTAACCACTACACTATACTGCCTCCTCATAAAGCTTAAATAACACAAGTCCAAGGACAGATCCCCATGGGGCCCCACTTATAATCTCATGTTGTTTTGAGAGAAACCCATTAATGCTTATAGACTGGGTTCTACCTGTTAACCATGCTTCTACTCAGTTTACCAACCTGTCATCAGTACCAAGTATCTGAAGTCTGCTCACAATGCCATCATGTTGTGTGACATTGAATGCCTTATTGAAGTCCAATGGAATAACATCAGTAGGTGTTCCTCATCCATATGTTTACTCATAACTTTATAAAAGGTCAACAAATTAGTAATACAGGACCTTCCCTAGTAAGGATAATGAGGGCAGTTGGGGGAAATTGTGCAGAAGAGGATTAAGAAATAGAAGACATCCTGAAAAGGTACTTCTGCTCAGTCTCCACAGTTGAGGGGTGAGGTGGACCACCAGAGAGCAGTAGAAATAAATTAGGGGAGGTGGACACAAGTTCATTTTTTAGAGGAAAGAGTCTTGAAGGGGCTTGCAGTTCTGAAAGTTGTCAAGGCTACGGGACCAGATGGGATACACCGAAGGGTACTAAAGGAAATTAGGGAGGGGCTAACTGCCTTACTGATAACCATATTTAACAGCTTATGGAAATAGCCATGGTTCCAGATGACTGGAGTAGAGCAGACATGGACACTCTGCAGAACAGCAGCAGCAGAAAGGAGAATAGCAACTATAGGCTATCAGTCTCACATCAGTGGTGCGGAAATTAATACTTTGCAGGTAATGCTGTTTCTTCCCCAGCCCCAAGCAGCCATCCAAATGGCAG
This sequence comes from Neoceratodus forsteri, assembly GCA_016271365.2. Taxonomy (NCBI): domain Eukaryota; kingdom Metazoa; phylum Chordata; order Ceratodontiformes; family Ceratodontidae; genus Neoceratodus; species Neoceratodus forsteri. Next base: position 1,206,191,166 of record CM057453.1, on the reverse strand, counting down.
CCACCTTAGCCCCATCACCTCGAATTCCCTCAAGTACTTACCATTGCATGAAGGTACCAAGGCCTGGGTGCTCATCAAATGTGGGGCTTGTGGGTGGCTGGCATTCAGTGGCCATCCAGGAGTTAATTTTACCTGCTTTCCTGCCATACTCAAGGAGGAATGGACATGCAATGCCACCCTGATGTCCCTACACATACTTTTGTATATGAGATGTTGGCAGCCACCAATTTACCCCCTTCCTAATCCTGACAGTCTCTGGCTGCCATAACCATAGTTGACGCTAGGGGCCAGACTAATGTGGGGCACTTTAACCCTTCCTCCCTGAAAGAGGAGAGCAGTTCTCCTGATACTTTATCCTCTTCCATCTCAATAGACACCCGGCAACCCAGGACTGTTAACATATCCGGGTCATAAGTGTAATAGCAGGAGAGGCACAAGCATCTCAGCTTTCCATACCACTGGGCCAGCAATGGTGGGGAAATCAATGGAAACAATGTTAAAAGAAAGGTTGGTAGAGTATCTTAAATCCATTGGGCTACAAGAACAAAGACAGCATGGATCCAGGTGGGAAGTTCATACCAGATGCATCTGACTGATTTCATTCTGGGAAATAGATCAGGGGAAAGCAATGGACATGGCCCATCTGAATTTTAGAAAGGCATTCGACTCTAAGCCACACATGAGTCTGATAAAACAAACTCTGGTCAGAGCCACAGCTGCTGCTAATGCATTAATATGGTAAAAGATTGATCGATTGCTAGATTGCTAGACTGACTGATTGATTGATTGATTGATCTGTTTAATTAGTTAGTTAGTTCAAATGTTTTACTAGGAAAGGCATACTGAGCTTATAACAGCTCGTTTTCAGATGCATCCCGGGAGAAAGGGAAAAGATAGCAGCTACAAAAATACAGAAAATAAAATACATAGAAATGGAATAAGTATAAAATGGAATAAGCATAATAAAAATAAACAGGACAATTCTGCCTAAGAATAAATTGACAAAAATAAGTTAGCAAGCAATAAGTTGCAGAACTGACCAAAGAACAAGTAAATAGTTATCAATTTAACAAAATAAAAACATGGGGAATGACTGATACTGATATTGGGGAAGAGATATAGAATTAATGTGTGATTTAATTGTACTATTATTGTGATGTAAAAGTCTCATATTTACACCACAATAGTAGAAAAAACAATAGTAGAATAAAATAAAACTAGCCATGAACAGCGTTTTTGGTTCTGGACCTACACACCTCCTTGAAAATACACACACACACACACACACACACAGCTGTTACAACAGTTGTGCACACAAAGGGTGTGAGTGTGATTAGCAGACCAGGACAACTGAGCTGCAATATTTTATTTTCAGTGGTATCCTGCTTTTACACATTTTTACAGTGTATTTAGTAGAGTTAACACAGGTAGAATGCTAAATCTAATTTTTACTGGGGTCCTGCTTTTATACATTTTTACAATGTAGTTATCCAGGTAGATCAGTTAACATGCAGTATCTCATTTTCAGTAAGGCACTGAAAGTACCTATTGTTACAATGTGTTTTCCCAATAGTGACCAGTTGAGATGTAGTATCCTGTTTTCAGAGAGATCTTGCTCTTGGTGAATGCAGGTAGTTATTTACACAGTTTGTCATTTCAGTAGAAGATGGGAATTTATGATGGCAGCATGAGAATACAGAGCTGGTGAGGTGCTGCCATCACAGAGAACATCCTAAAGTTGTTACAGTTTATGTACCCAGAACAGCTCAAATGAGTTACAGCATCTCATTTTCAATGGAATCCTGTATCTGCATGCAGTGTGAAGTACAATAACCCCTGATACAGAACTCTGGAGCACAGTCAGCAACAGTGTTGGTTTAGTACTGACATGGCCACAAATACTGTACAATCACAATGCAATAATAAATCAATTATTGCAAAAGTCAAACTTCTGTTTATGATTTTATTCACTGTAACACAGTACTTTAGCATTGCACAAGAAAAAGGCTTTAGTTTAAAAATGACTCAAGGAGTTTAAAGATCCGCTGATTCCAAAAGTGCTGCATTGCAGAATCCGAATAAGCATACCCTCAGTAAATCTCTTACCACAAACTAGATTTCTGTGTTAATTCATTTTTAAAGTTATTAACCATTTTGCAACCCTGATTTCACTACCTGTTCAAAACAGCCTGTTTCAGTGAAGAGCTACTGCTGATGTCATCTGGGGGACTCACAGTCTAGTATTCTCTGTCAGCAAGCTTAAAGAACCTGTTTCTCCAAAGTTTTAAAGATCATGTGAAATAGTCGTCAAAAGTAAAACAGGCAGCACCATGCACAAAACATTGCTATAAAAACTGTATGTGTTTCAGGTTTTGTAAAAAAGTTGATAACATTGTATTGTTTAATGGCTTTTTGTTGTGGTCCATTTCCCCAGGGTTGCTGGATGCTGAGTCGGCATGCCTCCAGACTGCTGAAGCCATTTGGAGTGCTACTGTACTGTGCCTGTTAGGAATTTGTGTTGCTGCTAGTATTGTAATATCAGTAACTTCACTGCTGTGTGTCAGCATCTGCTTTACAATATGTTTTAATAGGGGCCTTATATGTGTTAATTCCTACTAGGGGTGGAAGTGTTAGCACTGGTAAAATGATCATTTTAATTTAGAGCAGAACATAGATGAGCCTGAATGTAGGTCAAAACACCCTGACAGGGAGAAAAAATTGTGCTGGCTAAATTAGAAACTCCTTGTAAGGTTTCAAAACAGCATTACCTATTCCAATCCCATTTACAAGGAGACAGAATAATTGTTTTAAAGTGCCATTCTTAGAAATCACCTCAATTGAATGGTGGGTGTGAATGATCTCAGTCTTTCACTAAACTTATTCAGTCTGCAAACCTCACAAAAGTGTACTATGACCTAGCATCCAGCAACCCTGGAAAACAGGACCACAACAAAAAGGCACCCAAATTAAATATTGTTAGCTTTGTTACAAAACCTGAAATGCACATACTTTGTAAAGCAATGTTTACTGACTGGTGTTGCCTGTTTTACTTGTGAAAACCATTGTGCATGATCTTTACAACTTTGGAGAAACAGGTCCTATAAGTTTGCTGACAAGGAGTACTAGACTGCGAGTCCCCTAAATGACATCAATAGCAACTCTTCCCTGAAACAGGCTTTTTTTAACAGGAAGTGAAATCAGGGTTACAAAATAGCTCATAACATTAAAATGAAGTAATGAAGAAATTTAGTTTTTGGTATGACATTTACTGGGGGTATGCTTATTCTAATTCTGCAGTGTAGCACTTTTGGCCACATAGTGTCAGTTGCTCTTTAACCTGAAGCCTTTATCTGATGCCCAACCATATTTCTCACTTCTCAAGGAGGTAAAACTGTAACCTTTATCTGATGGCGCACCACATTCCTTCTTCACTGTGAAAATTGAAGCTGTATTAGGCCTTGTTGTGCTGCAGACTAACATAATAGTCCAGAATTCCTATACCTTCTCATTCTGGCAATGACAGAAGCCTGAGGGTTAAACATTCTTTTCCTCATGAAGAAAATAGTGCTGTGGTGGTGGTGGTGGGGGAACTAAATTGTACTGAATGGACAGGATAGGCAGTTAGATGTTATTCAGCTTCAATCTGTTGAAACAAACAGGCTGTGCTGCATTAAGAAACATTCCAAATATTCCAGAGACACCTTTCCCCACTGATGCAATCGTACTACGTCAGCATAGCTCTGCAATGCAGCCATAAAAATTAAGCTGCCTAAGGCCAGGATCCAAAGAGATGAATTGGATAAGAAACTGGTTAATGGCTAGGTGACAGAGGATGGTGGTTAATGGCATTCAGTCAAATGATGGGAGGGTGACCAGTGTGCTGCCACAAGGCTCAGTACTGGTATCGGTCCTCTTTAGTATCTTTATAAGTGACATTGCAGAACAATGGGAAGGGAAGGTAAGCCTTTTTGCAGATGACAGCCAAATCTGTAATGAGGTGGACACAGGAGTGTGTGTAGAAAATGCATAGTGACCTTGAGAAATGCAAGGAGTGGTCAAGAACATGGCAGTTTGGGATCAGTGCCAAAATGTGTAAAATCATGCACCTAGGGAATAGGAACCAATCAGCTGAGTACAAGAGATGTGCGAAATCCATGAAATTCACTCCGTGAGGTAATTCGCAGATTTTGCAGACTTCATGAAGCAATTTTGTAAAATTCGCAGCCAAGTATTTTGTGAATTCTGCCACAAAACATGAAAGTTCACCCGTGAATTTCATGCTTCACAAAAAAAACCATCAAATTTTGCCTAAAAACATCTTACAAATCACATGAATTGAAGTTTTGATGGCCAGCCAAAATTCCGTGAATTCCACTAAGTGTAGATTTCAGCATTTTGTGTTAAATTTGAGGGCAAAGTTTAACTTCACAACATCTCTACTGAGTATAGACTGTGGGAGGGTACTGACAGTCACTAAGGGGACCTTGGGATCATCATATTTGATTTACTCAAAGTGGCAGGACAGTGTGACAAAGCAGTGGGTAAGGCCAGTGGGATGTTGGGAAACATAGGTAGAGGTATCTCCAGCAGGAGAAGGGAGGGAGGGGGGAGGTGGTACCACCACTGTATTGCTCACAAGTGGGACTGCACCTAGACTATTATGTCTCATTCTGAAGGCCTCACTTCAGATGCTGAAGGACATAGGTACTGTGGAGGCAGTCCAGAGGATACAACTAAAATGGTGCAGGGGTTACATCAAAAGCCGTACGAAGAGAGACTGATGGACCGCAACATGTGCTGTATAACCCAGAAGATAAGAAAGTGATAAGTGATATGATGGAGCCCTACAAGAACCTCAACAGTGTGAGCAGGGTGCAGAAGAGGAGTTTCTTTCAAATGAGAAAGAGCATGTGATGAAGCTGTTTATGGGGTTGAGAATTTAGCAAGGATGTGAGGAAGTACTGCTTCATTGAAAGAGTGGTGGATGCCTGGAACAGACTGCCAGCAGATATGGTAATGGCAAAAGCATTAGGGGATTTCAAGCATGCATGGGATAGACACAGGAGGTAGTATACCATACTGGTTAAGGGCACAGGTCTGCAAACCTGAAGACATGGGTTTCAATCCCATCCACCCCCACTTGCATACCATGTGACCCTGATCAAGTCATTTAACTTCCTTGTGCTCACAGGTCACATACCTGGAAACAAGCTCTGGATGAGTGTGTCTTTCCTGGTTAAACAATTACCCCTTTTCCTTTAGCCCCATAGGAGAATATTAGTAAATGGGCAGGGAGTATGGAGGGTCACCAGAGAACAATTACGGTCAGTGGTGACAGACTAAACAAAAACAATCTGGGCAGATGGGGTGGGCCAAGCAGTACTTTTTGCTGACAAATTCTATATTTCTATGTTTAACGCAGTCAAGTTGATCAGATGGGTTAAGATTTTCAAAGACCCACTTTTCTTTTTCGGACGTGGGTGCATGACATCTGCCCAGACTGTTAGACCACCTAAATGATGCCCTGTAAATGATGCATGCATCTAAATTTAATGCATGTGTTATATTTTGTCATAAAACTGCAAGTGTTGCAAATGCATCAGAATATCTGAAAACTGGCCCCAAGCATCTCGATACATTTTGGGGGATGCAGCATGCATCCAAAATACAGATGCAAGTGCTGAGTTCCCCAATTTTGAAAGTCCCGACTTTAGAATCTATCTAGAACCTGCACCAATGGACTCCCCCACATACACATACACACACACCTTACCTGCTATTCACTGTCTCTGACACATGCCTTAACAGTTATAGAATAACAGTTTTATTGTTAAGGAATGGCAAGTAACTTTCTGATATTTTCATATTATTGCAGTCAGTCACTGATGATGTAGATAGTTCATGAACAAGCCTCACATTTTAGATTAGGCAGTCAGATCAGTAGTCAGGACAAAGGGTGTCACACCATAAAGAATTTCACAGTATTACAACCTTGAAAGAATTATCATAGTTATCATATTATGTAAGCAATAAGACATGATGGGGTGTGCATTAGAACTGATTAACTCACATCCACTGAGTGTCTTACTGCACTTTTAAAAGGGGACCTTTTTTTTAAATAGAGGTAAAAATGTAAATTTATATGTCAAAACAGGAAAAAAATAAAATCAGTACTGTACTTTAATGTTAAATAGTTCCTTTGCCTGCATTTGCTTAGCATTTTGACACTAACATTCTTGATTTACTGCGTCCACCGTAGCTTTGGCTGGTTGTCTTGAAGTTTTGCCTTTAGCTGGTTGTCATAACTCCCCAGCCACTCCCCCAACTAAAGCAGTTGTAGTGTGTGTTACATTTGTAATTTTTGATGGTTTATGAGAGTTTTTTTTAGTGTTTTTTTTTTTATCGCATCTCTCTTTCTTCTTGTCTGGTATAGCCCCCATCTGACCAACTTCCCCAGCTCCATCCCCCAGAAATACCAGGGCTTACCTTACACCCAGTTCATGGGCTGTGCCTGCGGAGAGTGGGTCACCATCCTGCCGCCCGTGCCTTTTTCCATTTTCTCCCACGTTTTATTCCTGAGACTCCAGGAGAAGGACACATGCATGTGGAGGCATGCATGCACCTTATAGCCCAGGTAACAGCCCTCCTTCACCTGCCCCATTGGCCTATCACCAGCACCCTTGTTGCGCAGCCCCTTGACCTCCACCAGGGGGTAGCTGTGAGTGAGGGATGCCACCCCACCTCCCCGGAAAGGAAAGCTTTCTTAACAGCCGCTCCATCCAGCTCTGCCCGCCTCCCCTGTGCCAGCCTTCGATGACCCTGGCTCAGTCCCAAACCTGGGTCACTGGCATGCCATGAGTTGAGACATCCAGCACCTCAGCCCTCTGTGCCACTGGGCCAGCCTTAAGCGCATTTTTTGTTGACAGTTTTGTTACCCTCCTGGCAGTCAGGACAGTGAACATATGATCGACCAGGTGGAAAAACGTAGCAGTTTCACCAAAGATCACCGCTCCAACTGTGCGAATGTGTACCAGGGCATAGACCAACTTAGCAGGGGAATGTCTGTCAGAAAAAACTACATTTTTATGTAAGTTTGAAATGTCCAGAAGGTGAATGAATGAGTGAGTGAGGCAGTGGAGTGTGTGTGTGTGTGGGGGGGGGGGCTATGTGAAAGCAGGAATCTTGTGCAACAGGATGCTGCTTCTTTTTTCCATTTGCTGGTCAGAAGTGTGTTTCATACTAACATACTAACATACTAAAATGCCAGCAGAATAGGCCTAACGGTCTTTCGTGTCTGCTCGTTTGGTCAGTCCCCAACCTGGGTGCTGACCTTGCTGTCCCCCTTGCCTTCTCTGGCTTCTCCCTTCCCAGTTCCGGATATTCTTGCTGCATTGGATTTTGCTTCCAGAACCCTTCCCCTGTACCTGTCCCACCCGCTCTTGAACCCCTCCACTGTCTCTGCCTCCACCAGCCCCTAGGCAGTGCATTCCATGGCTCCACCACCCTCTCAGTGAAGTAGCACCTCCTCCTTTCTCCCTGAATCTTCCCCTCAGCTTCCAGCCATGCCCTCTAGTGGCCCTTCCTCCTTCCTTCGAAGCACCTCGACTGTTCCTCCCTATTTACCCTCTTCATGTACCTAAAGACCTCTATCATGTCCCCCGGTCCCTTCTCTCTTCCAATGTGTACATATTTAGCTCTTCGAGCCTCTCCTCATAGGTCCTGTCCCCAAGCCCCAAATCATTTGGTTGCCCTCCTCTGGACCCTCTCCAGGAGGTTAATGTCCCACTTTAAGTGTGGCCTCAAAACTGCACGCCAGTACTCAAGGTCGCGACCTCACCAAGCAGTTATACAGAGGAGTATCACTTCCCTCCCTCTGAGGTGATCCCCTAGCGATGCATCCCAGCATCCTGTTGGCCTTGGCTGCTGCCCTCCTACAAGTCTCAGAGTTGTTCATCTTGACATCCACCACCACCCCAGGTCCCTCTCAGCCATCGAGACTTGTAGCATTTCCCCAGGGTGTACACTTGACCTGGGTTTCTGGCCCCAGGTGGAGTACCTTGCATTTCCCTGCATTGAACCTCAGCTTCCACTTTCTAGACCATCTTCCAGAGCCTCAGGTCCCCTGTAGGGCCACCCTCCCTCCTCCCCATCCACACACCCCCAGTTTGAGTCATCTGCAAAGAGACTCATCTCACTCCTGATTCCTGTCCTTAGTGTCAGATCGTAGGCGTGAACAGAAGGGGCCCAGGACTGATCCTCGTGGGACCCCACTCATGACCCTCCTGGGGATGAGACTATCCCACCAACTACGACCCTCTGGGTCCGGTCCTGGAGCCAATTGCCTATCCATCTGATCATCTGGTTCCTCACCCCATTTCTCCAGCTTATCCAACAGGCCCACGTGAGGAACAGAGTCAAATGCCTTGCTGAAGTCCAGAAGAGGACATCCACTGGTCTACCCAGGTCCAAGGCACTTGTCACCCAGTCATAGAACTCACCAGGTTTGTCTGACACGATTTCCCGGGATGAATCCATGCTGTCTATTGTCCAGGCACCCTGACTTATCCAGGTCCCCCAGCCTCTCCTTGACAATGCCTCCATCACCTTGCCCACCACCGAGGTCAGGCTGACAGGCCTGTAGTTCCTCACCTCCTTGATCCCCCTTGTGGATAGGCACTATATGCACCACCTTCCAGTCTTGGGGCACCCACTCTGTCCTCAGAGAGATGGTGAAAAGCTCTGCCAGGGGTTTTGCCAGGACATCTGCAAGTTCCTTCAGCACTCTGGGATGTAATTTATCCAGCCCCGGTGCTTTCTCCATCTTAAGGGAGCTAAGGGCTTCCCTCACTCCCTCAGCTGTGATTTCCACTTCCGGTACCCCTTCTCCCTGCTTAGCCCTTCCCCCACCTGCCAGTGATGCCTCCCCTTCTCCCCAGACCTGCCGATCGGTAAGGGTCCCCCCCTCCTCAGTATCTCTGTCTCCTCCCATGTATGATGCAGCACCCCCATTTTCCTGGGTGAAAACTGAGGTGAAGTACTCATTTAGTACCTCAGCCTGCTCCCCCGGGTCTTGTGCCCATCCCTCCCCTGATTTAATCCTGCTAATCTGCCCCTTCACCCTTCGTTTTCCCCAATGTATCTAAAGAACCCCTTGTTCCCTCTCCTAATTTCCCTGGCCAGGTTCTGCTCCTTCCTTGCCTTAGCCGCCCTCACCACCTCTAGTGGCCCTTCTAACCATCAGCTCGTACTCCCCTCGATCCCTTTCACTCCTTGAGCACTTGAATTGCTTATAGGCTGCTTTCTTTCCCCGCACCACCTCCTGGACCTCCCTGGTCCACCAACAGGGTTTTTGGGCCCTACCGCATTTTCGTCTTACTCTTGCACAGGTGCTGGTAGCATCCTGCACCCCTCTCCTGATGATTTCCCACCTACTATCAGCGTCCATGTCTGACCCAATCCCATCCAAATGCTCCTTAAGGATTCTTCCCATTTCCTTAAAATCTGCCCCACTGAAGTCGGTTACTTCGTCTTTGTGCAGCCTTCTACCCCTCCTAGGTCCAGGCAGAACCAGACCGTGGCATGGTCACTCCCCGCCAATGGGTCCCTTACCTCCAGGCCCCCAATCTGGTCACTGTCTGCCAGGACCACATCCAGTACCCATGCCTCCCTGGTCGGTTCCTCACCTGCTGAGTTAGGGCACATCTTGAAAGACATCCAACAACCTCTGTTCCCTGGTCACAGAGGATGTCATAGTCTCCAGTCTGTTCCTGGCATGTTTAAGTCCCCAACACCACCACCGTTCCTCTGCCCAGTCTGCAGGTGTCTCCTAACATCTGCCACCAGACTGTCCTCCAGCTCCTCCGCCAGGGCAGGGGTCTATACACCTCCTATTTTTTACTCTCTTTTGCCTTGTTATCAAGGTGACCCAAATCACTCCACTGTTCCCTCCACCTCCTCTACTCCCCTATGCCAATGCAGTTTTGACTATCATTGCTACCCCTCCTCCCCTTCCCTCCCCCCTGTCCTTCCTGAACATAGTGTATCCCTCCAGGTTCAGGTCCCAGTCATGTCTTGCAGTGGCCCAAGTCTCAGTGACCGCTGCCACATCCACTGCTCCCTCGGTTAGCATTTCCTGGAGCTCAGGCATTTTATTGCCGAGCTCCTGGCATTACAGGACTACCTTCCACCCTTTCCTATAGTTCCATTTCCCTGCTCATATTCCCATGGGATTCTGTTTTCCCTGGTCTGCACTTTGCCAGTTGGCCTTTTCCTGCAATCCTCCTGGTCCCCAGGGAGTGGAGACAGAGTCCCTCCTTTATTGGCACCCCTTGACAGCCTTTTCTCCCTTCCCACCCTTCACAAGTTTAAACCCACTTTTCACCAATGAACCCTCTATTTTCAACTTAAGGATTCCCTCCCTCCAAATTGAGATGTAGTCTATCTCTAGCATACAGCTCCTTATCCTCAGAGTCTCCCCCAATTCCCTATCAACCCTACCCTCTGGCCTCACACACTCCCTGAGCCACTGGTTTATCTCCTAATTTTCCTTTTGTGTTCCCCACTAGCCCTTGGCACTGGCAGGATTTCTGAGAAGGAAACTGTGCATCCTATGTCATGACAGACCCTGGCGAGCTCCCTGAATCTTGCCTGTATCTCTAGCTCGCTATTTCCCTCAATGTCATTTGTACCCAGGTGGACCAGAATGTCTGGGGAACCCCCACAATCCTTTGCCAGCTGATATACCTCATGCTTAGCCCTGTGCACCGTTAGTCCAGGGAAGCATCTTGTTCTAACTGGCCAGGCTTCTCCCTCCCTATCCCATTTGATACCCCTGATCATAGAATCCCCCAGCAGGAGCACTCTGACCACTCCTTTTCCTCCATCCCCCTTCCATGTCCCTCATCCTTTCTACAGGCCCCTCCACCCAGCTGGCTCCGTGTTCCTCCCCCTTTCTGGGTGCCACATGCCACCCCCTCCTCTCCAATCCTATGCCTCTCCTCCTCCTGAGTATCCTTCTGTTCCTTGCTAATTCCCCCCTCACTGCTCGCAACTGGTCCTTCTCCCCCATCTGCTAAACTAGCCTGGCTCATCCTCCCTTCCTTCCTGTTTCCATTTAGTTCCTCCTTGCTAGTCGTGCTTCCCTGGCCTAAACCCTCAGCTCCCTTTACTGAATCCTCCTTGTACTTCTGGTCCTTCTCCTTTACCTTGCCTCCCAACTGGTCCTTCTCCTTGTGCTTTCCTCCCTCTTCCCCCTGCCCCTCCTGCTCTGATTCACTGCTCCCCCCATTCTCCTGCATTCCAGTTTCAGTGCCACATTATTTTATGCTTCTCAGTTAGAAAATGTGAGCCTTTTCTTCGTTGGCTGTTTGGATGGTCACAGCAATGATACACATAAAAGACCTGTTTAAAAACTGTCTGCATAGCTTGAAGCAGGCAGGCCGGTGGCTGGCTGGACAATTAGGATGAAATTAAACTGCAGTTCAAATTTTTGTTATTATTATTATTAAAATACGTAACACAAAGATGAACTAAAAAGCTCTTCATGTGTAAGTGTGAGTTATGAATGTCATCAGAAATTATTTTTTCCAGGCTTTGGGCAATTTTGGGGCTAGTGGCTAAAAATGATGATTTAAAAACTGAGCATTCTATTTGGCTTCTTAGTACCTTATTTTGTACCTGCAGCTGTGCTTACGCGAATGTGTTGCTAGCCATGCATTAGATAATTCTAACGCATGGCTGACAACCAGTCAGTACACAGAATTTTCTCTAACCATTTTATAATTTATTAATAAAAATGCATTTTGAGCTGCAGTTTAACTTCATCCTGCTTGTCAGGCCAGCTGCCAGTCCACCTATCTGCTTTCAGTTCTACAGAGAGTTTTTATACAGGTCTTTTGTGTGCGTCACTGCTATGAGCACCCAAACAGCCCAGGAAGAGGAGGCTCACATTTTCTAACTGAGAGGTATAAAAATAATGTGGCACTGAAACACATGTCTGACTGGCAAATTGCACTTTATTCCTGCTCTGACATAGCCCCCCTTCCCACACGCACACACACGCACACACTCCACTGCCTCACTCACTGACCTGCTGGACATTTCAAAGTTACATAAAAATCTTGCTTTTTCTGACAGACATTCCCCTACTAAGTTGGTCTCTCTCCTGGCACACACTCGCACAGTTGGAGCTGCTATCTTTGGTGAAGCTGCTGCAGTTTTCCTCCTGCCTGATTGATCACATGTATACTGTATTGACTGTCAGGAGGGTAAAACAATCTGCCAACAAAAACCACACTCAAAACAAAAAAACAAAACAAAACCTCTCATAAATAAATATTAAAAGTTTAACACACACCTGCAGCTGCTGGTTAGAAGTCTAGAAGTCATGACAGCCAACTAAAGGCAAAATTCAAGACAACAAACCAAAGATACGGTGGCCACAGTAGATCAAGAATGTTAATGTCAAAATGCAAAGCAAATGCAGGCAGAGGAACTATTTTACATTAAAGTACAGTACTGATTTGATTTTTTTACTGTTTTAACATATAAATTTACATTTTTACCTCTGTATTAAAAAACTGCCCATTTTATAAGCACAATAAGACACTCCGGTGATGTGCGTTAGAACAGTCTAAGATGCATCCCCATCATGCCTTATTGCTTACATAAGAAGCATGATGATTTATTTATTTATTTTATTTAATTATTTAAAAGTTGATAACTGGGAAAGGCACCATGAGCCAAAGCTCGTTTCAAGGTGCGACCCAGGGGGAGGGGGAACAGAAGGGTGACAGATACAACAGCAAATATAACACAATAACAGGCAGTGACAAAAAGGACAGACCAGGTAAAAAAAAGTACAGTAATATATATAACTAGGAAACTATGTACAATCATATGTAAACTTGGAACCTATGTGCAGTTAGATACAAATTTGAAAATATGTACAGTAAATACAATTAAGAGCGCAGCTATTGTACAGTGGTTTGCCCCAGAAAGGAATGGAATTGAGGCATATTGTGGTCATAAGCTAGGAAGGGGTGCAGCTGCAGGAAGTGACCAGGGTTGCTCTGAGTAAGTGCTTGAGATAGAGGGAGGAGGGTGAAAGACGGGCTGGGGGGGAGATTATTCCAGAGGGAGGGAAACTTGTAGGAGAAAGATAGTTTACCCGTCGAGCTTTGGATACGAGGGAGAGAAAAGATACGGGTACAGCTAGTCCAAGAGTTACATGGAGAGTGAGATGCAGAAGAGAGGAGAGAAGTAAGGTAAGTAGGAAGAGACTCAAACCAATACTTGACAATGAAGGTAGAGCGGTGAGAGGAGTGCCTCTGCACAAGTGACTGGAGAGAGAGGGTGGAGTATAAGTCTCACTGGTGTGTTAGCAGAAGAGAGTTGGAGACGAACCGACAAAAAACATGGAATAGGACATCCAGTTTAGCAAGAAGATGATGGACTAAAAACCTCTTCAGGTGTAAGTGTGAGGTAGGAACCACCATCAGAAATGATTGTTTTCTGGGTTTGGGCAACTTTGGGGCTAGTGGCAAAAAAAGGCAGTGATTCAAAAACTGAACATTCTATTTGTCTTCTAAATACCTTTTTATGTGCCTGTGGTTACCTGAACATGTTGCTAGCCGTGTGTTAGACACTTCTAACACACAGCTAACAACCAATTAGCACACAGGATTTTCTTTACCCATTTTATAACATGATTTTATGGCATTTGGTTTAAGTTTGTGGGAGGACCCTCTGCACCTTGTTGGGGAGGCAGTGGGTGGTGGAGTGAGAAATTGATTTTGTTTCTTTTTTTTTACGGCTGCATGGGCAGAGCACCGCAGACATCATGCCATCATCTGTAAAAGAGCACTGTGGAAGCACATGACCAGACTGCTGTCCCGGTGTGCTTCCACAGTGCTCTGACAAATGTCCAGTCATTCTGTTTATGCTGCCCTTCCTCTGCGTGGGCCATATAAACACCTCCTCCCTCTTTGTGGGGCACTACTTTTTCTTCCTCAACTGAGGAAGTAATGGCTGCCATATGCAAGATAACCATTGATTCAAACTGCACATGTGTGATTATCATGCATGTGCAGTTCTGCTGGTGTCACCATCTTGGATATGGTAGACTCTGGTGCGGCAACAGCACGGTGAGCACTCCGATTATTCTTTTACTTGCTCTCGTTGCCCCTGAACAGCTGTATAGGCTCTGACTAGAGTTTGTTTCATAGTTTATGGCAATATACACTATAATGATATATTGTGAAAAATGGTTATCACGGTTTAGGAAAACAGAAACCATATCAGTATCATCAGCAGATATTACATGGGTCATCATGAAACACAATCATGATGACATCTCTAGAATGTGCTTGCTTTCAATGTCCAACTTTTTTTTACATTTTACTACTTTAGGTTTCATTTTCGTAATTTTAAAATGAAAAGAACTTAGAAACCAAAATGCTTTGATGACAATGATGGACATTTCATGTAAGTTGGCATTTAATATCAGAAAACATTATGGAATTCTCTTATCTGGACAATTTAGTATAAGAAAATTTACTGAAGTGTAATATGAGCTCATTCAGCTCTGTTTTTTGAGTCTATTTTAAAGTAATTTAATACTTAGCTAGTTTACCAGTGAAAGAACCTGTACAGACTAAAGCACATTCAAGCTCTAAAGGTGAATTTTATTACATGAACTGGCTGCAGCATGTGAAGCACTCTTGACTGTATAAGAGGTCTTCATGTGCTGCGGCCTCTATCATTCTCTTCAGTGACATGAAGATTCAAAATGTTTTATAAGAATGATATGAGTCTTTAGTCTGCATGATGTTGCAGAAGGATACTGGCCTGGGGATGTAAATGCCATGCTTTTGGTATCAAACTCTTTAAGACACTTATGTGTGTAACAATTTTCTCCTACCTTCAGGGGGAGGAGGTTGTTCACCCGCAAGTGCACAGTGCAGAGCAGATAATCGTGTTAACACTGAGGGATTAGCTCAGTGGTAGGTGCTTAGAGTAGAAAAGAGGGTGCCCTCGTGGTGCCAGTCAGTCTGGTTGGTTCAAGAGCAGGCACAAGTAGAGGGCACATAGTGATAGTACCCTGAGGGGCAGTTGTGCCAGTCTGCTTGAGATGCTCAATGGATGCTTTCTGAAGAGAAACTACTAGGACACAATTTATTTGCTTTCTTCTTTTTATTTAATAATTGGTGAAAAGGAGAAGCACATTGAGCCAAGATTCATTTTCAGGTGTGACCCCGGGGGAGGGGGGGCAGTGGAGCTACAGATGCATAGTAAAAATCATACACAGTGGTACTTTGTAAAGTGCAAGCAAAGATAAAGTTACATGTGATAAAAATTCAGACACAATGGTAAAATGCAAAGTGCAGTCAAAATCAAATTGCAGGTGAAGTGTTAACCATAGAATTATAAGTAAAACAGAAAGGCCACCATATCCCATTACAAAATCCCAAACAAATGCAGTGTGGAAAGCTGCCACAGAGAGTGGAGGAAAATAAACTGCAAACAGTTGTACCTGAAACCTGGGCCAGATCCTCAGGACATTTCATGATAGTTCATCAGTGCAGGGGAAGTATGTAGTGGGACCACCCAGAGGGACAGAGAAACGTATGTTTGTTTTCCTTAAGAGAAGTAATCCAATGGACCTAGGCCATTGGTAGGTTGCCCTGACAACATTTAGGGAGACCCTGGAGGATGGCAAACTCAGGGAAGTGCCTGTGCATTTGTTTCAGAACTAGAAGAGGCAAGCAAGACTTTGACAGAAAGGAAAGCTACCAGACATGGTAGAAGAATCATCTTCAGCAAGGATGAGTACACCCAAGGCAGTAGACTCCTTACTATGGCTGCAGCTGTTCAGCTTTGCAGGGGAAAATGGCCAGCAGGGCATGGGCACTAGTGGTGGTTGGGCATGGCACATGGCTGTGTGTGGCTGCAAGCTGAGCAGCGCCAAGCTCATGCATGGCCCAGTGAGTATCAGTGAGTGGCCAGGTAGGCAATCACTGGGGCCCTGAATGTTTTGCCTTGAAATTCAGTAAAGTGTGAACATGACAATCTGAGGCACATGTCTTCGCAGTGAGGCAGCACTGACAGAACATGGGAAAATGAAAGCAGTGCACCAAGTGTGCAACTGTTTAAAACTGTTTAACCACCGTTAGAGCAGAGGGAAGTGGGAGCTATGCTAAAAGCTAATCTCTGTAATGGTAAATCAGAGGAGATGGACCATCACATCTTTTGACACCCTTGCATGACAAAACAACAAGGAGTGGTAAGCTATATTAGCAGAAGGTGTGGCAAGTTGTGCTATGACTAGTTGGGAATGACTGTGACAAGACATGGTGACTGCATCTCAGCAGGAGGCTGAATGGACCATCGAGTAAATCTGAGAGCCTGTGAGCTTGGGGTTGAGATTTGAATATGGTACCCAGGCAAACATGAATAGTACTCTCAAAGAGGAATAAGCAAGATTACTATTACTCTTTAGGAGGGATGAATGTGTATAGTACTGTGAGAGAGGAGTGAATGCCTGATAAACATAGACATATGAAATGCAATCTCTGGATGCGATATACACACATATATATATATATATATATGTATATTTTTATCAAAGTTTTTATCCTCCTTTGTTGACCAGGTGGCTAATCAGCCTGTCCTCGGGCGTCATTGGCTGATCTGCTGCTTCTCTTCTTCCTATGGGGGCATTTCCCCTCAGATCCCACCTCTGTGGTGGGACAAGTGGAATGGTCATCCTCACCCACTCCCAGAGACTCACATCCAGATTATCCCCACACATGCTTCCTGGAGTGGTAGGGTGGGCTTTGACATGTCGAGCAGGGTTTCATTGAGCCTGGCATCCTTCCATTTTCCACCTTCTTTTCTCTCACATCTATGGCAAACTCAGATTGTGCATGTTCATGGAGGTGTGTATGCGGTCTGGGACCACCAGCCCCCTTCACCCACCCGACCTTACATCAGTCTCTCTCACATCGATGCTATCACCAGGACTCCACCTGGTGGTTGCCAAGAGCATGGAAAGCTCACCACCCCAGAGTGGGAGAGGAGAGCCACCAGGTGGTTGCTCGATCCACTTCCAGCAATCCTCCACCACTGACCCCTGGCAACTTGAGCTCACTGACAAACTTGGGTCACTGGTGTGAAAAGAGGAGAGACACTACCAGCATCTCAGCTCTCTGTACACTGGGACGGCATGTCAGATCCAGTATATTAACTTTTACAATTTATTCAACAGTAAAGGAACTTTGTGCACAAATATTGGACTGTCACTGAATTCACTGGGCAAGCACTAGGTGTGTTTTGGGGTGCCCTAGTAAATTTTCAGCCTGGGAATGGTCATACAAATAAATAGGCTATAAGGTTCTTACAGCAAACATGGTATAACCCCAGATATGGATAGTAGATCAGCCTGCTCTCAGTGAGTCCTCATCCAGGACAGTATCCTATCCAGGCCCATCCAGGTTTTATCAATCCAGTCTGCCCTCTGCTTCGAGGTCTATCAGGCCCACCATAACTAAATTTGATGCTAAGTGTGACCACTTCCCACTGCAAAGGAAAGAGAGAGAGAGAGAGAGAGAGAGAGAGAGAGAGAGAGAGATAAAAATGGCCTAGGCTACACCTACCAGTTTCCCAAAATAGTATAAGTGGTCCGTACAAGTAGACAAAAATCTCGGCTTCACCTGGACCTTTTATTAGTGCATGATCCCAATCAGGATTTAAAGTGTCCTATGCTAACTAAACTGATTAACTACAAAGAAGCAGGTGGCAACCCAGTTTCTGTACCCACAGTTTCTCAATGGGCTCTGTGCTGGATCTTGCAATGCAGTAATCGGGTCTGGATCCTACAGGTATATGCCAGATGCTGGCCATCTATGGTCTTTTTCACTCCTTTGAGGAGATTTTCTCTTCTTCCCCATTGGGGGCGTGGCATTCCATCAAACTCTCTCTGCCATCACCAGCACTGTTGGGATGGATGCCTAATCATTCTAAAGCAGAAGCACACTGTACAGGCAGCTGGTGCCTGCTGTAGATGGTCTCTCACCCTGCAACCAATTTGCTTCTTGATATGTTCTTTGGGCTCTCTTCCCTCAGTCACTGCAGTAGCTGGCATCTGCTCTTTCCCTTGCATCTCTGACTTAGGCCCTGATCAGAAGTTAAGTCTCCTCACTCCAGTTAGTGAATCTCTGCCTGTAACCTTTCAGGCTTGGTTCCTCCGTGTAACCCTGGCTCAGGACACCCTACTTGGTCTGACCTCTGATTTATTATGACTCCCCATGCTGCAGACATTGTTGTTCTCTTCCCCTCTGCTATCTCACAGCCTGATTGGCTGAGACTGTATGTGAGGTGTATTTGCAGGTTTAAGCTGCCTCCAAATTGCTTCATTACTCATGGTATTTTGGCACATAACCTTTGACCCACATTTGCAGTGCTTGACTCATGGGTCATCAACTTGGCAGCACCCTTGAAGACTGATGCTCTGGTGTTACTGGCATCATGGGCAGTCATAGGTGCAGGAAAGTGTGCCCAATATTGTGGCAATGAGAGTGTTGACACCCTTTGAGCCCTGCCTCCTTCTACTGTCCATCACAGACCAGAAGAAGACATCACTGGGCAGCCAGTTGACTGCAGTGTCCATCAGTTCCCATTAGGGAACCCAGGCAAACCCCTCATTTGAAGAGGGGTACAGAAAAACTATAATTGATGCTGCTCTACTTTGTAATGCTACCAGTTGCTGGACTGTCTGTAACCAGATTGCCCTAAATCTTTCCTAACCCATGTAACTGTACCCTCTCTTTTCATCCACTGTGCCTCCAGGACTCTCTTCCATGTATTGCACTCTGAGTCAACCTCCCTTTCCTTAGTGCTAGTGGCTTGTCACATAAGCCATAAGTCTGTTAGTTTTATTTTGAGTTCTCAAACATTTTGAAGATGACTTCCCATTTGGTCATCAGCAAGACAGGCAACAAGATGCCAGCGCTCCCTTAAATCCATATCTACAGTACTATCTACCCTCACCCTAGTGTTCCCATGGTAAATATAAAACTTATTGAAATAAATGTAGGAACATTTCTTAATGTGTTTAATTCACTG
Source organism: Neoceratodus forsteri (assembly GCA_016271365.2). Taxonomy (NCBI): domain Eukaryota; kingdom Metazoa; phylum Chordata; order Ceratodontiformes; family Ceratodontidae; genus Neoceratodus; species Neoceratodus forsteri. The sequence goes on along the minus strand of CM057453.1, from coordinate 1,206,172,044 downwards.
TGTATACAAAATATCTCATAACTGTTAATGAGAAATTATGTACAACAACCCTGAATTTTTCTGTAGGATAATAAACAGGGAACAGTTCATAACAATGTGGCAAGGGCTTATGGTGCCTTTACTGATGTCATAATGACACAAGATGAAATGTTGCGGGGCCAGTGATGTCACATGAACACAGTACCCCAACCACCCTGTTTAGGCATAATATCCTGTTTTTAGTAATATTATACTGTTCTCAAAAGGCACATGGCAGTTGAAGTAATCTTACAGATTCTCAAATGAAGTGAAATAAATACTAAATACAACATGTTGTGAGCAGATTGTTAGGCCAATGCCTAATGAGCTGTGGGTGTTCCTAACAAGATCATTGAAGACACTCATTTCAGAGCAGAAAACATGTAAACCATATAATACACAGAAAACAAATGTTTCTCTATACTACTGATGAATGGATATAGACCTCCACTGTTAACAACTATAAAGAAAACACTGCCTAGTTATATGCAGACAAAAGATAATATATTAATATTATCCCTTGTGGTGCGACAGACTGATATATCAGTCCAGAATTCTTATATGTTCTAATTCTGTCGGTATATGCAGTCTGAAGTAATAAATACAATAATCTAACCAAATTACTATCAGAAGTCAGGAGCTTGATGAAGACAATAAAGGGTACTGGAGTACCCCATATATGCCATAGGAGGGCTCCAAAACATCAGTAATGCTGCAGCAGAGACAAAGCATACAATGCATTACAAATGCAATGGATTCGCTATGATTGGTATATGCTACACTTGGAGAAAACCAACTTACTGCAAGAGAAGGCTCTTCATATTGTGTCTGAGTGAACAGGTGTTAAACAGTAGCACCTCAGACATACAGCACTGTAGGGATAACGCCACAGAATGATTGCTAACACAAGACCCATTTTCTGATTATATTATGCTAAAGGCAGAAACAAATGTTTTGAGATTTAGAAAGCAGTATGGCAAAAATACAGAAGCAAAAGGCCCCACTGGACACTTACAGCACAGCAGAACATATAAATGTGAAATAAAAAATTAATCATAATTTATTTTCGGCTCACCCCAGTTCTCATTTATAGTGATGTTCTTGCTTCCACTCAGTTATCCACCTGGGAGATCATGTCACTTGCTCCAGAACATACACAGTGAATAAGTGATGCTAGCAGAATTTGAACATGGATCTCCCGTCTGACAGCACTAACCGCTGCACTATAGTGCATCCCACAGTGCTAAGTTAAAGACTGTGAATACCAATTCTGAAAATTTTATAAAATGTACAGAAAGAAATGAGCAGCTGCATTATTAAGCAGTATTAGAAGTAATTTTTATGTTGCTTGTGTGCATGCACAAGAAACATGTTGTGGCAGCTTGCTGCAGAAGCAGGTTGTGGAGGTGTGGCACTGTTGTGGCCAATGCCCCCACTGCCTTTGGAGGCTTGGCCCTCTTTCTCAATGGGGTGGCATGCTGCTGCTGACACTAGTTTAGCCACCATGCCACCACCTTGAAACATTTTAGCCACTGCAATCTGGGGCCGCCTCGTCATTGCAGCATCATCCACTGCAATGAGGGAGTGACCCCTCATTGCAGGGCTTGCTGACGGGGTGCCCAATTCCTGTCAACTTCAGTCCCCCATTCCCCTTGCCAATGGGGGAGCCCACTCCCCATCAGCATAAGTTCCTTCCTGCTTTCTTTCTGTGCCGAGGAGGTGCCCAGTCCCCCTCGGATCTTGTGTCCCCCCCCTTCGGTATATGCTGATGGGGATGTCCAATCCCCTGTTGGCTACAGATCCCCCCAAAACACTCAGGTAGCATGCTGGGAGCCCACCCCAGTGTGCTAAATGCCCCTGAAAAAAGAAAACCATCCCGCAAATTTTTTTTTAAACCTGTTAAAAAAGAAAACAGTCCCTCGTGGTCTCCCTGCCCCCTCCCAAATCCACGCCCACCCTCTGCATATCCTGCATCCCCACACCCCCCTCACCCCATACTTACCTCTGGAGCCTGGCATGATGATCTTCGGTGCACCAGGAACATGTCTGCACTCTTCAAAGCTGACTGCGAGCTGAGAAAATGCTGGTAAGCTGTGAAATGGCATAAATTTCAACTTTGGTACATATCTCAGGCATTTTGGGGAATTTTGGCACCAAATTTTCAGCATGGGGTTATTGGGACCCCTCCTCATGAATTCAGCCACTGTCATGGTGTTATTCAGTCATGAAAGGTGATTTTGCAGTCACTGTGTGGAATCACCTTTTGGGACTGATTAATGACCCGACAGTGCAAGTGTTGATGAGGTGGGCTTTCAAGAAGCGTATGTTGCAAATTTGGTGGTAAAAATAAAAAAAACGACTGTTTTATGAGCATGCATTGCACAGTTACTACGCACACATGTAACTTCGCGAATTTGCAATATTTTCACTCCAGATTTTCAACATTGCCATTTTTCCACACCTCCTTATGAACAGTACAGCTAACATTTTTCACATCCTGGACAAAGTATGTTTTTACACTTGTGGCACAGAATAGCGCGGTTGCTGTGGGAAACCAGTGTTTGGACACATTAAGAAAATCACAGTGACACTGGTCATGAGCAGAGATCCTAAAATGCCTAAGTTGAAAATTTTGTGATGAAAGTCCATAAAATGACTGCTATAAGTGTGCATTGCACAGTTTCCATGCACCCTTGTAACTTCGCAAATTAGCAATATTTTCACGTCAGATTTTCAACACTGGAATTTTGTCATGCCTCTTTACGAACAGTGCAGCTGTCATTTTTCACATCCTGGCTGAAATAAGTTTTCACGCTTCTAGTGCAGAATAGCACAGTCACTTTGGGAAATCAGTGTTTGGGACAGATTAAGATCGCATGAGAGAGGGGGGAGTGACCAAGCTCAACTGAGCTCTGTTGGGACTGCTGTGGATTTTGTTGTGGGCAGAAAAAGAGAGAGAACAATGGGCAGGGCCCCCGATACAAAAGAGCAGCCTGCAGCACTGGGAGAAACAATAGCGAACAAGGAGGGGAGTGAGCTCAACGAGACTCTATCGGGACTGCTGCAGATTTCTTTGTGGGCAGAAAGGGTGCCAATGCAGGCAGGATCCCAGTACAAAGGGCAGCCTGCAGCACCAGGAGAAATGGAACAAGCGGTGAGAGAGGGGGTAGAGTGAGCTCAAGCGGAGCTCTGTCAGGACTGCTGTGGATTTCTTTGTGAGCAGAAAAAGGCAGCAACACAGGCTGGAGCCCAGTACAAAAGGGCAGCCTGAAGCGCCGGGAGAAATGAAATGTGTGACTGAGAGAGGGGGAGTGAGCGAGCTCAGTGGAGCTCTGTCAGGACTGCTGCAGATTTCTTTGTGGGCAGAAAAAGATGCCAACAGTGGCAGGGGCCCAGTACAAAAGGGAAGCCAGCAGCGCCAGGAGAAACAGAGTGAGCGAGTGAGAGAAGGGGAGTGAGCGACCTCAATGGAGCTCTGTTGGGACAGCTGTGAACATCTTTGTGGGCAGCTAAAGGCACCAACACAGGCAGGAGCCCAGTTCTAAAGGGCAGTCTGCAGCACCAGGAGAAACAGAATGACCGAGTGACAGAGGGGGAGTGACCAAGCTCAACAGAGCTCTGTTGGAACTGCTGCAGATTTTTTTGTGGGCAGAAAAAGGTGCCAATGTAAGCAGGAGCACAGTACAAAAGGGCAGCCTGCAGCGTAGGGAGAAATAGAATGAGCGAGTAAGAGAGGGGGAGTGAGCGAGCTCAATGGAGCTCTGCCAGGACTTTAGAGTTGCACACCCTCCTGACCAGGGTCCTCTGTGGTCCTGTATTACAGCAGGGTCTCTGGAGTGGACACAAAGCAATGATTGGATACTTTTAGGATTGCTGTAATACTACTGATTTAGTTGTTCTGTTTATTTTTCTAACTGAGCTAAGTATTGAGCTATGCATTATGATTGCTGTAATAATACAGTGGATGTCTTGGGGGGAGTTCTTAGTTTTTAGTTCATAGGCATGGTACTGTACTTTCACTTCCAAATACCTAAACAGCACATATACTGTAAGCAAGCAACATTCGGCATTGACAAATGCTTGTTATATTTGCTGCAAAGTGCATACAAACGTATTGGTATAGTGTTTGGGATCTGTAGATGTGTCAGGCTGTTATCCAGTGAGTGACAGAGAAAGCTGTTTTTCCCACTTGCCAGAAAATGGTGGGATCGTGGGTTCATTTGAATACCAAAATGGGATAATTTCTTCAGGGAGCTGCAGTTCATCACATGTCAGAATCATCCATGTTGTCACCTGCCAATGTTTTTCTATTATTAGTTTGATTTTATTTATCATTCTAGATGTACGCCTCACTGTAAAGTTTTCATTTGTTGTTTCAGGTGTCAATCAACCTTTAAGGCTTTATGGATGATCACCATCCTGCCAACAGCCAACAGGTCCTCACTACCTCAACCTTTAGACCCCCCACCACTTTGTTCTGGTGCTGTTATACTGGCCCTAGTTGCCAGCAGATCAGAGCTGTCAGTACCCATGGGCATAAGAGACACACAGAGCTCCAGCCAAGGGTGGGAACCCTGCATAACAGGGAATCATACCATCTTGGTCACCCTGGCATCTGAAACTTAAGCCAGTGATACCTGTGCTAAGATATATCCTTTAACACTTTTTGGTCAAATATGTGTACCCATGATACAACCACCAAGTCTATGGAGGGTGAACAGAATGATAAAAAGCAAGATATTATTTTAAATGAATGAATATTTATTAGTTTTTTGAGGTTGCAGTACTTATTCTGGGGTGGAGGAAACACAACTGTATCCACAGTGGAAATATTAGTATCACACAAAATGCTGGGAGATCATGTCAGGTATCCGGTAGATTCTATTTGTGTATGGTACCGTATGGTGGTTTTTATGTTTGCTCTTGCACTTGTACATAGCAAACATGTGGGTATGACAATGGGTTTTGAGAGGGTTGTCACTCTCAGTCCAATGCAGGGCAGTCTGCAAGGGGCTGAACAGTGTCAAACCAATCATCAGCAAGGCTGATCATGACACTCATCTGGTCTTGCTGGACAGAAACTTAATGTACATCAAAGAAAAGAGCTGCCTGAATCATAGGGCATCACTTTCTTTTGATCTGCATAATGCCACCCAGCAAGCAGAGCTAATCAGTGTCATTATCAGCCTGCTGTGGTCCTCCTCCATCAACATAAAAACAATCCCATCCACCCTCTGCCAAATATCCCTCCCACCTCTCATTGTTCATCCTTCATTCTTGATTTTCTGACACCGAGGTGCCTAATCCCTGCTGCCAGCTTGTACCTGCCACCCTTCCCGATTTCAGTGTGCAACATTGGGGATTCCAGCCCTGCTGCTGCTAACCATAACACCAACACTGGTGTGCCTACTCCCTAGTGTCAGTACCTGAAATAAAGAAAATTGTCCCTCATGTTTTCTTTTAATACACACTGTAAAAAAGGAAAAAAAAGTTTGTTGATATCTGTTGCCTCCACTAGCCAACTACCAGTGTTACCTTCCCATCCACCAAACCCTCAGACTCAGCACCCACCACAACACCCCCCCCACCCCTTTGCTACCTTCTGGGGGTCCAATTCTATAATCTTCTCTGGACCAGATACATGTCTTGACTCTCCAATGCTAGACTGGGAACTCAGAAATCTAAGTGTGTGGTCTAATGTATTTCAGTGTGTTTTGAACATGTGCTCATAACTTGGTCATTTTTTAATACTTGTTTCCCAGATTTTCAACATGGCTTTTTTGGGGATCCCACTTCATGAATAAGGGTGGTGAAATTATTCAAATCTGTCCTGAAAGGTAATTTTGTGGTCACTGCGCGAATCACCCTTCAGGCAGGATTTGAAAATGTTTTCTGTCTTTGTTCATGGGGTGGTGTCATAAGAATGCTATGTTGAAAATGTGGGGTAAAATTATTAAAAAACAACAAAGTTGAGTGTACATTGACATTTTTCAGCACATGCTTGAAACTTTGGTAATTTTCAATATTGTGACCAAAAATGTTCAATATAGTCATTTTTTGCGTGACGTCATGAAAGTGACAGCTGTCATTTTTCAAATCCTGACCAAAATGTGTTTTTCACTTGTGGTGTGTGTGACACTCAGACAGCTGGTTCTGATTAATCAATGCTTTTTATGATATAAAAATGTGTTATTGAATGTCTCTCATGAGAGATGCTGACAGCCTATGGAATTACCCCCTTCCCAGGTTTTAGCTACAATGTGTGACCTGGAAGGCCAAGAGATAATTACAGGCTAGAAGAGACTTAAAAGTTAGGATATTCTGTTGATGTGAAGAATTTCAGCTTGCCAACTGCCAAGATAGATCATAAACTTTTATAACATTCAGAGGAAACACAGTTAATTTCAGATGGTGATACAAATCATGTTGCACCTCCATGAGATCTAGCAAAGAGGCATAACAAGTCCTTTGATGTCCTGGAAAGGGGAAGCTGCTCATAGATCAAAGAAAGCCATATGAGAAAATGAGTTTTGCTGAGGTCACAGAATGTTAATTTATCTTTGATAAGACACCCTGTTTTGCATAGATATTTATTTTTTTATATTCTGACAGGGAGGAGCTAGGTGACCTCACTCAAAGAGGTTGGTAAAGCCAGTTTTTAAACAGTATTCTGTTTTCCATTTACACACAAATGTTTGGACTCTGAAAAAGAAACATCTACAGCACTATGAGATAAGAATACCTTAGAACAGACAAGTCTGAGTGTATTAGTGGTAGGAATCTGCACTTTCTAAAACCTTATTCTTGTAAGTAATTTGTATGTTTTGTGAAATATGGTTCTGTATTTACACTTCACATTTTTATCTATTTTTAAGTAAACATCTCATTTTTTTAATAGTCTATTTGTGTCTTCCAAGTCCTTCTGTTTTTGCCTGTGATGCGTGGATGGTTAAGAGTGTGGCAACACTGTGCATGAGCTTATATGGTAATACCAAACTTGGAAAAGGTAAGAGTAATCTGAGGTCTTTATTAGAGTTTTCAGGGTTCATTTTGTATGCCTGGTTAGGTGCTGGTAGGCAACAGACATCTGGCCCCCCTGAAGAGTAGAATTATCTGAGCCTGTACACTGGGTACACTAACAAGAGGTTTACAGTTTGAATCCCTCCAGAACTGAGACCAAAGGTTCATTCAAACCCATAAAACAGACAGGAGGGTTACCCTGTTTCTGTTTCCTGTTCACAAGACTGCGCTCAGAGGTAGGCACTGTGGGAGCAGAGGGCCTGACCTGCTGAGTGGGTTTGTGACAGATTGGTTGGCAGCGGTGCAATGATTTTGGAATTACAAGCTCTGATTGTTCAGTGTGTTAGCTTAAGACTGTCAGCTCACTTGCAAAAAAGGGCAGTATTTTTTTTTTAAAAAGGAGACAGAACTATATCACTTGGCATACAGTCAAGTTCCTACCCATTTTATTTATTTTTTTCTAAAGTGTAAGTCAGAGTAGCCGTAGTTAGGGAAGAAGATGGCTTCCAACTACAGCAGGCACACTGTAGACTACTTAAAGCAGTTGTGCAGGGACAGAGGAGTCCCGTTCAAGGTGAAAGCCAGCAAACAGAACCTCGTGGATGCCCTGATGGTAGCAGATATCCAGAACAGCAAGTCACAGATCGTGACTGAAAAGGACCAAACCTCGAGTGTGGCAGGGCTGGCGGTCAGTGCTGTGTCCAGATTCAGTGAGGATGACAGCAGGGCTACTATCAGTGAAGGACCACAGCAGCAGCGGAAGGTCACCAATATCCTGGATCCAGAAGTACTCAGGCTGCAAATTGAGTTGCACAGAATGGAGCTGGAGTTCCAGAGGGAGAGAGACTGTGAACAGCGGGAGGCAGACCATGAGGAGCATGAGTGCCAGTGAGCTGCAGAGGAGAAGAGGGATCAAGAACACTGAGAGGCAGAGTGAGAATGCCGAGAGGCAGAGCAAGAATGGCGAGATGCAGACCGTGTGAAGGAGGAGCACCAGAGGCAACATGAACTGGAGAAGCTATGACTCCAACCAGCGGCACCAGAGCAGGAAAGTGGCTTGGGTTTAACTGGGACTGCAGGACTGGGTTACAAATTGAATTCCAAATTGATAGCCAAATTTAAAGAGGGGGAGGATATGAATGCCTTTTTAAATTCTTTTGAAAAAGTTTGTATTCAGGCTAAAATTCCTAGAGAGTCCTGGAGCTTCCAGCTATCCCCACTACTTACCGGGAAAGCTTGGGATGCATTGGGTCAAATGGACAATGAGGACAGTGATGATTACAGCAAACTTAAAGCTGCACTGTTAAAGAAATTTGAATTAACTGCTGAATCATACAGAGCTAAATTCCATAATCTCAGGAGAAGCTCTGACATGAGCTACAGGGAGCTAGCCATGAAACCCGTCTGTTTTTAAAATGTTGGTGGGAAGTAATTGAAGCAAACCCTGTTGATAAAATTGAAAACGTGATTCTGTTAGAACAGTTTTTCTGGGCATGCCCAGCCGAGCTGAAAACCTGGCTGGAGGACCGAGATCCCAAAACAGTGCAAGAGGCTGCTGAACTCTCAGACCAATATGCCAAGAGCAGACCTGCTCTGAGAGAGAATGTGGTGGGCGTGGCAGTGCAGAAAGGGAATAGCATGCCTTCAGGGCAGCTAAAACCCTCACTGCCTCCAATGAAACCAGTTAGCCCCAGGTGTCAGAGAAAAGATTTATCTGAAAAGAGAAGTGAATGTTGGTTATGTAAAGAAACTGGGCATATTGCCAGACAGTGTCCCAAAAGAATGAGCAATAATATGCAGAATGGTACTAGAAAAGAAGTAGGTTGTTTGTGTGTCCCTGGAAGCATGCCTGTGAACATGAGGGAACACATGCACCCAGTCATGGTGAATGGTGTACAGACACAAGGGTTAAGGGACACAGGGGCATCCCTGACATTGGTAAAAGGGGATCTAGTCAGCTTATACCCTATAAATACTTCACTGTAGAGGATTTTACTGGTGAAGAGAAAACATTGCCACTGGCCAGTGTTCTCCTGGACTGGGGTGAAACAGGGGGAACTGTACAACAGGTGGCAGTAGCCAAAACATTAGCAGTGGATGTGATCCTGGGCAACAATCTAAAACAGGGCATGGTGTGTGCAGTTATCCATAGCCAAGCAGCAAGGGAAAATTATAGTTCCCTGAACCCCACAGAAGCCATTGTAGAAACCACTGGGAGGCTGGTTACCCAGCCTGTGTCTTCTAATATGGAGATTAATGAAAAGGGGGTAGAAATTTCCCCAGTAGCTAGTAACCACACAGCTACAGAGGATTACTGCAAAGAGGGAGGGTGACCTATTGTCAGAGGGTTGGGATTGACAGTGATCTTGAGTGCCCTGATACTAGTGCTAGGGACCCTAGTTTAGCGACAGAAGGGGACCTGTCCCATGCCTTTGGAATGCGTGAGGAGTTGGGAGCTGCTCAGAGAAGTAACCCTAGTCTAGAGAAGCTGAGGGCTTGGGCAGACTCGGACAGCACACAGGGAGGTGATGGCAGACATAAGGTTTATTGGGAAAATGGACTTATGTATAATCAGGCAGTACAGACAGAGGGATGGGTGCTAGGCAGGCAGCTTGTCATTCCCCAGGGGTATCGTGAGCAGTTACTCAAGATTGCACATGATATTCCCTTGTCTGGTCACCTGGGAATCACATGCGCTACACAGTGGTTGGCCCAAAATTTCTACTGGCCTAACTTCACCCAGCAGGTGAAGGAGTATTTCAGGTCTTGTCACCAGTGCCAAGAAATAGGGCAGGTGGGCAAGAAAACTTGTGCTGCCCTGATTCCATTGCCCATAGTGGAGGAGCCATTCCAGAGGGTGGGAATAGATATTGTGGGGCCTTTAAATACCCTCAGCTCCTCAGGGAAGAGATAAATCCTGACTGTGGTGGATTTTGCCACCCAGTACCCAGAGGCAGTCACCCTATCCTCACTGAGGACAGACAAAGTGGCAGATGCCTTACTTGGGATTTTCTCCTGTTTTGGGTTTCCACAGGAGGTTATCACCGATCGAGGGGGTTCCTTCATGTCGGATCTGATTAAATGTTTATGGGAGAAGTGTGGGGTGGTACAGAGATGCATGACACCATATCATCCACAAGCCAATGGACTTGTGGGATGATTCAATGGTACCCTGAAGTCAATGCTCAGAGGGGCTTGCTGGACAGCATGGGAGGGACTGGGAGAAATACCTTCCCCATCTGTTGTTTGCATACAGAGAGGTGCCCCAAGAGTCGACAGGATTTTCCCCCTTCGAACTCTTATATGGATGCCGGGTATGTGGGCCCCAAGACTTGATCCAGGAGGACTGAGAAGGCAAACATGCCACACAGGAAACTCCCATTGTGGATTACATCCTTAGGTTTAGGGAAAGGCTGAAGCAGCTTATGGGGACAGCCCAGAGCAACCTGGCAGCTCTCCAACAGAAACAAAAAATGTGGTACGACTGCAGAGCCAGAGCTTGCTCATACATGGTGAGTCAGGAAGTCATGGTCCTTATTCCGGTCCAAAAAGACAAGCTGCAGGCTGAGTGGGCAGGACCGAACAAAGTGGTTAGGAAGGTAAAGGATGTGAACTACATTGTGGAGTTACCTGAATGAAGATTGACAGAAAGGTTGTATCATGTCAACATGATGAAGCCATATGCAAATAGGGTGGACATGGTGTTGGCAGTGTGTAGTCCTGGGGAGAGGATGGACGAAGGAGACCCCCTTCTGGACTTGCTGGAGGAAAGTAAGCTGGAGTCCTCTGTGGAGGCAATTAAATTGTCTAACCAGCTTACCCCTGACCAGATCCAGAAAGTAAAGGATGTTTTAGCAGACTTTGCCCCATTGTTTAGTGAAAAGCCTGGTCTAACCCCCTTAGCGACTCATGATGTGGAGACAGGGACACAGACGCCAATACGGCAGACAGCACATCGGGTGTCAGAGACTGTCCAAAAGGACATTAGGAGGGAAGTGGAGGAGATGCTGGATTTAGGGGTAATCCACAGATCCCACAGCCCCTGGTCCTCGCCCATATTCCTTGTGCCTAAGCCAGATGGCTCTACTCATTTCTGTGTGCACTATTGTGGACTGAATGCAGTCACGAAGTCAGATGCCCACCCAATGCCCCAGACGGATGAACTTCTGGACAAGTTGGGAGGGGCAACATACCTTACGACCATTGACCTGACAAAGGGGTATTGGCAGGTAGAGTTGACAGACAGATCTAGGGAGATGTCAGCCTTCATCACTCTGATAGAAACATGGAAACATAGAAGTTGACGGCAGATAAGGACCGCAAGGCCCATCCAGTCTGCCCATTTCTTTTTCTACCTTATAAATGTGCCATTGGCCTTTGCTCTGTCAGTGGCATATCTATTCATAGTCATTTGTATTGCTCCCTTATGCCTATCCCATGCCTGTTTGAAACCCTACACTGTATTCATAGCCACCACTTCTTGTGGTAAGCCATTCCATGCATCCACCACCCTTTCTGTGAAAAAGAATTTTCTCACATTCCCCCTTAATCGGCCCCCCTCTAATCTCATGCTGTGTCCTCTTGTCTTGCGATTTTTCTTATATTTAAACATGTTAGACTATTTCACCTTGTTAATGCCCTTAAGGTGTTTGAATGCCTCGATCATATCACCTCTCTACCTCCTTTGCTCAAGGGTATACATATTGAGCTCTGTTAATCTGTCCTCATATGTCTTCTGATGCAGTCCCTGCACCATTTTGGTTGCCCTTCTCTGGACTGCCTCAATTTCGTTAATGTCCTTGTGAAGGTGTGGCATCCAATACTGCACGCAGTACTCCAGATGGGGCCTAACCAGTGTCTTGTAAAGAGGATTATTACCTCCTCACGACTTGTGATACCCTACGAATACACCCTAACACCCCTAGCCTTACCTACTGCTTTAGAGGTCTGCTTGGATGATTTCAGGTCATCAGTGATGATGATGCTCAAGTCTCTTTCTTCCTTTGTGACTGCTAGCAACTCCCTCCCAGCCTATAGGTGGCTTCAGGGTTCTCTTCCTATGTGCATGATTTTGCACTTCTTTGCATTAAATCCCAGTTGCCACTCTTCTGACCATTTTGCTAGTTTATCCAGATCTCTTCTCATTCTGCCCACCCCATCTGGATCATCTACTCTGTTGCAGATCTTGGTGTCATTTGCAAACAGACAAGCCTTACCCTCTAGTCCATCTGCAAGGTCACTAATGAAGATGTTGAAGAGGACTGGCCCCAGGACTGATCCCTGAGGTACCCCACTTGTGACTTGCATCTCTTCTGACTGTATACCATTTACCACCACTCTCTGTTTTCTGCCCGTTAACCAGTTTGCCACCCAGTTGACCAACTTCTGACCCACCCCGAGCCTACCCAGCTTATTTATCAATCTTCTATGTGGAACAGTGTCAAAAGCTTTGCTGAAGTCAAGGTAGGCAACATTAACTGCTCCCCCTTGGTCCACCACTCTGGTTACCCAGTCAAAGAAATCTATGAGATTAGTTTGACAGGACCTTCCTTTTGTAAACCCATGCTGTCTTGGATCCTGTGCTCCTATGGATTCCAGGTGTTGCACTATCCTTTCCTTAAGGAGTGCCTCCATAATCTTGCCCACTACAGAGGTAAGGCTGACTGGTCTGTAGTTCCCCGCCTCCTCCCTGCTACCACTCTTGTGGAGTGGGATCACTTGAGCCCTTCTCCAGTCTTCTGGGACCTCTTCTGTGCTCAGAGGCTGACTAAACAGTTCTGCTAATGGCTCTGCTAGTTCCACCTTTAGCTCCTTAAGTACCCTGGGATGTATGCCATCAGGTCCCATTGCCTTATCCACCCTGAGCTTAGCAAGCTCTTGTAGGACCCTTTCTTTTGTGAAGGGAGTAGTGCTCACCTCCCTCCCCCCTGTGTCCATGATGCTGAGCTGTGGGCCCTGCCCTACCTTCTCTTCAGTAAATACTGAGCAAAAGTATCTATTTAGGATAGATGCCTTTACAGGGTCCTCCTCCTCACATGCTCCCTTTTCTCCATTAAGCTTAGCAATACCCCCTCTTGACTTTCTCCTTTCACTAATGTATCTATAGAAAGTATTGTCACCTTCTTTACTGTTCGTGGTAGTGTTTCCTCAGTTTGGGACTTTGCCTGCCTTACTGCCTTCCTGCCTCCCTTAGGGCAGTTTGGTATGCCTCCCTATCTTCATCCCGCTGTGTTCCCTTATATTTCCTGAAGGCTAGCCTTTTGGCTCTGACCTTTTCTGCTACTGTATTTGAGAACCAAAGTGGTTTCCTTCTTCTTTTTCACTTCCTTTTCTGTCTAACAAAATGGGATGTTGCTTCAAGTATAGCATCCTTAATGCTTGCCCACTTTGCCTGTACCCCCTCACCTGTGTTTCTTTTTGCCAGGGCTAGCTTAACTCTGTTGGCCATCTTATCAAAGTCAGCTCCCTGAAGTCCCATATTTTTGCCTTTGGAATGGGATGATTTAGATGTAGTAGCCAAATTGAACCATACCATGATGGTCACTCATCCAGGTGACCTTCTACCTGGAGATCTGTGATCCCTTCCTTGTTAGTCAGTACTAGATCTAGGATAGCCCTGTCTCTTGTGGGTTGCTGTACCAGTTGTTTGAGGCCCTCCCCCTGCAGGGAATCCACTATGTGTCTAGTTCTCGCAGATGTTCCTGTTGGTATTGACCAATCTGTATCCGGCATGTTGAAGTCTACCATTATCAGAACCTCCCCTTTAGCTGTCATGTTTTGTATATCTTCTAACAGTAATGTGTCTATGTCCTCCCCTGGTCTGGGGCCTGTAGACAACCCCAGTTCTTATGGCTGTCCCATTTCCTGTTTCCAGGGTGACCCACAGTTCTTCTGGCTCCTTATGTGTATTCTGAATTTCTGTAGCTTTGATATTTTCATTGACATACAGGACCACTCCCCCGCCCCCTTTTTGCACCTCGGTCTCTTCTGAACAATACATAGCCAGGTACTGAAGTCTCCCAAGTGTGGTTACTGGTAAACCACGTCTCACTAATTGCTACTATATCCAGTTTAACCTCTGACATTATTTCCTGTAGGTCTGGGATCTTATTTCCCAGGCTGTGAGCATTTGTGTACATGATTTTCCATTGGCCAGATTTTGGTGTGTTAGTTGTTGGGTGAGGTTTGGCATTACTCCTGTGCATCGTATGGGGAGACAAACCTTTTTTCTTACCTGGTGATGCAAATGAACTGCAAACATGCTGAATCCCTGTTTGACCACTAACTGAGGGGGGAAGGGTGTTCTTCCCATTCGACATATAGGGAGCTGCACCCCTTTCCCCATTTGCTAGTTTAAATATTCTGCAAAGATGTCAAACTTCTGCCCCAATGCACTGACTCCCTCCTTAGTCAGATGCAGTCCATCAAATTTAAAGAACTTTCGCTCCCAGGACTGTTGAAGTTCCCTACAAATCTGTGTCCTTTTTCCTGGCACCAGCCCTTGAGCCACGTGTTTGGCTCCCCTATCTCCCCTTCTCTGACCTTCCGTCCATCTGCTCCCCTCTCCCATACTGGCAGGATCTCAGCGAAGGAGATGCCGGACGAAATAGATGATAGTTTGTCACCCAGCCTGGTCAGATGTTCCTTGGTCTCCACAACTGACCGGCTGGCAAGATCATTAGTCCCTATGTGTACTAGGACATAAATGTTTTCTCCTGCTTTGTGAACAATTTTAGCAATGCGGTCAGTGTCTCTCCATGCTGATGTACCTGGGAGACATCTGACCATTACCCCTGGCTGGAGATGGGTATCAACTCTCCGAATCATGGAGTCTCCTATGATCAAAAGTTTTTTGGATTTCCTTTTTGCTTTTTTGGTTTTGGTTCCTGATTTGGGTGAGTTTTGTCATGCAAGCTCCTGTGCTGCAGTGTCCTGCTCTGCAGTGTCTTCTGCCTCTTTGTTTGATTTCAGAGATAGAGGCAGATACCTGTTTGTAGTGTTTATATGTTTTTTGGAGGTAATATGTTGGAGAGGAGAGAGTGATGGGGCACCCGATTTGCTCCTCCTAACCACCTGCCAACCTCCTGGACCAACTACCCTCTGCAGTCGAGGTTTTTCTGTTGGATGCTGGGGAAATGGCATGTGGTTCTTATAATGTATTTTCTCTTGAATATGAAATTTGAGGCATGCAATCTCTGCCCATGCTGCCCGGAGCTGAGCCCTAAGATCTCCAAAGGCCCAGCATGTAGGACAGTGTCCTAAATCCTGTAAGACTGTCCTTCTGAAAATTGTTCCACAGTACCTGCAGTTAATTATATCCATTCCAGATAAGTTGCCGGGTTTATAACCTAGTCAGAGTAATTAGAAGGAAAAAAAAGGAAAAAAAAATGCAAGTAATGGTTTGATTGTGTTTTGTTTAACTTGTTATAACAAGTTAAATTACTAGTGCCCCTGTAAATGAGCTCACATTGTGAAGGCCCCACTGATCCACCCCTTCCTGCTGTGCCACAGGAAATGTTACAACTGTGGTACCCTATAAAAGGAGTGTAGTGTGGGGTGGTTGGGGATGGGGGTGGGTGGCTGGGCCCTTCCCCTGCCGAAAAAGAAGAACCACGGATGAAAGAACAAGGAGGTAAGAGCAGAAACAATCAGTCAACAACAAATGCAGTAACCCTGAAAGCTTATCCTAATGTAAGATAAAACTGTAAAACCTGTAAAGCACCACCTGTAATAATTTCAGAGAAGATATACGCTGTAAGAAACACTTTGCTACAGAGAAAAATAAAGCAATGAAATGTTAGCAACAAACAGTAGCAATCCCTGTGAGTAAAAAATTAAAACAACACCACACAGTAAATCTGTTTAGCCAAAATAAGTTTTAATCCTTTTCCCTTGCTCTGGTAAGTTTCTCTACTCTGCCTTTCAAGCAGTCTTAGAAGGAAAGAGCTCAGGTGAAGCTAGGTGCCTTGGCCAGTAAACCAAGTCTTCTACCTCCAAGATATCAACTAACCTGACTTTTTAACCCTTCTTTCTGTTGGAAATTACTGACAGTTTGCCAGTTCCACCCCCCACATACACACCTAATCCTTTGGAAGAGCTGTGGGAGGAAAGCAATTAGCTCCTTCAATGTGAGAAGGAGACTGAAACACCTCTGAGACAACAAACCTTTTCAACAAAAAAAAAAACAAGAATAAAATAAAACACAGTGTCAAACAGTAATTTTGCTTAGCCCAATGATAAAAAAGTCACAAAAATGTAAGCTCCACCTGTAATACAGTAATTTCAGAGAAGATATGCC
Organism: Neoceratodus forsteri; assembly: GCA_016271365.2. NCBI lineage: Eukaryota > Metazoa > Chordata > Ceratodontiformes > Ceratodontidae > Neoceratodus > Neoceratodus forsteri. The sequence goes on along the minus strand of CM057453.1, from coordinate 1,206,155,708 downwards.
CTGTAAGAAACACTTTGCTACAGAGAAAAATAAAGCAGTAACAGAAAATATACCTTGCAAAAGACAAATTGAATCAGAAGATTACAGCAGTAATCTGTTAGCACACACCTGTAGGCACACCTTGTAATAATGCAGAATAAGGTATACCAGCAACAACAATTTTAATCAGAGAAAAATAAAGCAATGAAATGTTAGCAACAACCAGTAGCAATCCCTGTGAGTAAAAAATTAAAACAACACCACACAGTAAATCTGTTTAGCCAAAATAAGTCTTGATCCTTTTCCCTTGCTCTGGTAAGTTTCTCTACTCTGCCTTTCAAGCAGTCGTAGAAGGAAAGAGCTCAGGTGAAGCTAGGTGCCTTGGCCAGCAAACCAAGTCTTCTACCATAGGCTTATTTGAATTTAAAGTAATGCCTTTCGGAATGAAGAATGCCCCAGCCACTTTCCAAAGGTTGGTGAACCAGGTGTTAAATGGTGCTGAGAAGTACACCATGGCGTACCTTGATGACATTGCCATCTTTAGTACTAGCTGGGAGGAACACCTATCCCACCTTAGGGAAGTGCTGGGCAGGATACAGAGGGCCGGGTTCACTGCCAAAGATGGGAAGTGCCAGGTGGCCATGGGAGAAGAGGAATACCTTGGGCATGTGGTAGACCTGGGACAGCTCCATCCTAACCAAATAAAACTAGAGGTAATCTAGGCATGGCCCAGACCAGAAACACAGAAGCAGGTCAGGAGTTTTCTAGGGATGGTAGGGTACTATAGGAAATTTGTACCCAATTACAGTGCACTGACTGCTCCTCTATCTGACCTGACAAAGAAAAGGATGCCCAAGAAAATTACCTGGGACCTAGTCTGTCAGGAAGCCTTTTCCAAACTAAAGGAGGCACTGTGCAGTGCTCCTGTTTTGGCAAGTCCTGACTATAGAAAACCCTTTATAGTTCAGACTGACGCTTCAAACATGGGTATTGGGGCAGTATTGCGTCAGACATCCAGCTAAGGGAGAGATCACCTAGTAGTGTACCTGAGTAGGAAGTTACTTCCCAGGGAGCAGGCATACTCTACTATGGAAAAAGAATGTCTTGCCATAGTGTGGGCACTAAAGAAGTTGGAGCCATACTTGAATGGGCAGCATTTTGTGGTGCAGACTGCCCACAACCCCCTGATTTGGCTAACACAGATGGAGTAAAAACAATGGTAGATTGCTAAGATGGATTCTTGCTTTGCAAGGGTATGATATGACAATTTTAAATAGGGCTGGAGCCAAAAATCAGAACTCCGATGTGCTGTCTAGTGTCTATGAGGAGTGAACTGATTTAGGAAGCTCATCCCATGCAAGGGATAGAGCCCCCAAATTCAGTCTAGGTGGGGAGGAATTGTGACACTCAGACAGCTGGTTCTGATTAATCTATCTTTTTGTAATATAAAAATGTGTTATTGAATGTCTCTCATGAGAGATGCTGACAGCCTGTGTAATGACCCCCCTTCCCCAGGTTTTAGCTACAATGTGTGGCCTGGAAGGCCAAGAGATAATTACAGGCTAGAAGAGATTTAAAATTTAGGATATCCTGTTGATGTGACTAATTGCAGCTTGCCAATTGCCAAGATAGATCATAAACTTTTATAACATTCAGAGGAAACACAGTTAAAATTCATATGGTGATACAAAGCATGTTGCACCTCCATGAGATCTGGCAGAGAGACCTAACAATTGTATTTACACTATACATTTTTATCTATTCTTAAGTAAACATCTCATTTTTTTAATAGACTATTTGTGTCTTCCAAGTCCTTTGCCTATGATGCGTGGATGGTTAAGAGTGTGACAACACTGTGCATGAGCTGATATGGTAATACCAAACTGGGAAAAGGTAAGAGTAATCTGAGGTCTTTATTAGAGTTTTAAGGGTTCATTTTGTATTCCTGGTTAGGTGCCCATAGGCAACAGATATCTGCCCCCCTCCCCGAAGAGCAGAATTATCTGATCCTGTACATTGGGTACACTAACAAGAGGTTCACAGTTTGAATCCCTCCAGAACTGAGATCAAAGTTGATTCAAACCCACAAAACAGACAGAAGGGATACCCTGTTTCTGTTTCCTGTTCACAAGACTGCGCTCAGAGGTAGGCACTATGGGAACAGAGGACCTACTGAGTGGGTTTGTGACAGCGTGAAATCATCTTTTGGGCAAGGTTTGAAAATTTTCTCCACCCTTGTTCATGAAGAGGGGTCACAGGAAAGCTATGTTGAAAATCTGGGGCAAAAATACTAAAAAACAATAAAGTTATGAAGATACATTGAAATTTTTCAATGCTAACTCGTAACTTTGGTAATTTTCAATATTTTCACCCCAAATTTTCAACATAGTCATTTTCTTTACCACCTAATGAATGTGCCAGCTATTATTTTTTATAAATCCTGGCCAAAATGTGTTGTGTCATGAAATGATGTTTTGGCTAGTATTTTATAAATGATACCAGTCATGTTCAGAAGGTTTGGTCATAAAAAGACTATGTTGAAAATCTGAGATCAAAATGTGAAAAAACAAACTAAGTTTTGAAGAAACATTGAATTGTTCCAGTGTTTGCTAATAACTTTAGTTCTATAGAGTTTGGCCCCTAATGTTCAACAATGCCCTTGTGTTGCCCCATCTCTTGAACATGACAGGTATTATTTTTCAAATCCCCTCTGAAACACATTAATTGTTCCCTCCGAGAACCTATCTATGCTCTATAGCTGCATTCTGGGAATTCTCATACTTTGCATATTGTTGGAATCTACACTTTATTCACCTAATCTGTCATGGGACTATTTTCCTCTATATTATATAATTAAGTGATGGTTTTTGCAATGTATTCTGTCTCTCCTCATCCTTCTATTTGTAATGCTGTATAGCCTTTTTAATGATATGAAACTGACAATGCCTTCTAGCTGCTTCTGTTTTTCTCCACTGTCCATGTACTTGATGTTCCCCCCACCCTCTGTTCGATGAGGATCCTTTGTAAATGAGCTTTTAGCTCAAAGGTTGTAAATCTGATTTTACAATAAATAAATAAAAATTAATGAAAAATAAATAAAATGCATTTTTTACTGTCACACTAGGAAATCACCTTTTGGATGTGATTTAAACAATTCCATCTCTCTTGATTATAATGTAAGGTCATAAAAAGACTGTCGGAAATTCGGGGTCGAGATGTGGGAGCCCACTGAAAATTAGATGTTGCCTCTCAGCTGGCCTATCTTGGATAAATACAGTCTAAAAATATATGAAAACAGGACATTACTGAAAGTGAGATACTGCACCTCATCTGGTCTATCCTGGGCAAATATTTAGTAAAAACTGTGTAAAAGCAGGACCCCATTACAGCATAGCTCACACTGAACTGTACATCTATTCAGCTCTATGCTGGGGAAAAGTACATTGTAAAAACTGGGCCCCACTGAAAATGTAACTTGCCTTTCAGCTGTGCTACCCTGGATAAATACATTATAAAAATAGATAAAGGAAGGTCCCATCATAAATGAAATATTGCATCTTGGCTGACATATCCTGAGTAAATACAGAGTAAACATTAGGAAAAGCAGGACCCCACTAAAAAAACAAGACAGCACCTGAGCTTTGCTGAGGAAGCAAAGAAAAGCAATGCTCACAGTGAAGACTGGGTGCTGGTACACATATAGTCAAAGTCAGAAATAAAATCAGCACTCTGAGCATCAGTGCATAAAACTTTTACTGCGCATTAATGACAAGTTGCAACTGTAATACACAGCAAGTGCACAAGTTCATGAACTAAAAACCAGCCCACTGCTTCGAGATATAATACCTCTTTGTCAGGGGGCGTCATCTGAGCTGTGCTATCTGGATAAATACAGTACAAAGATTTGTTAAAGCAGGACCACATTTAAACTGAGATATTGCATCTCACCTGGGTTATCCTGGGTAAATATATTGCAAAACTGTGTGAACACAGGACCATACAGCAGAACCCCACTGAAAAGGAGATGTTGCATCTAACATGATCAGTCTGAGAAAACTACATTATAAAAGCAGGACCACACTAAAAATGAGATATTGCATTTCACCTCTGCTATCCTGGGTAAATGCAGTAAAAAACTATAAAATGAGGACCCCCTTGCAAATGACACATTACATCTCATGCTATCAAATACTATAATCGGCCCATTCAGAGCTAAGCTTTGCGACTATCTTGCAACCCTAAGCTGTTGTGACTGCTACCTTTAACCTGCTCAAGTCCCTATCAACACCTCCACTTTCCCCCTTCTATATCCCCTGCATTCATATTTCTCCCAATGCCTCCCTCAGTTTTCCCAGCCATGTCCCTCCATCTCCCCTTAACCCCCCACCCAGATCTACATGCCCCAGCCCCATCCCCCCTCACTCAACCCCATCTGCTCCCCTCATCCACTAAATTTTAAGAAGGCCTACTTGTCTGCTCCAGTCCTCCCTCATCCCTCTCTTAGTCTTTCCTTCACTATCCCTCTCCTCCTCTCACCCCCTGCTACTAACCCCTTCCTCTTCATGGTCCTCTCTCCTTCTCCCGCCTTGCATTATTAGTACACTTATGTTACATGGGATTTTGTTTGCTGCATATACTGTACTTTTATAATCCTACATGTCAAATGGCTGTATCTGAATTGCCTGTTTGTTTTCTTTGTTAACACTTTTTCGACTTGTATAATTTAATTACTGTATCCCTGTTTTGTCATGACGTGGAACCTTTATAAACGAGCTTCCAGCTCAAAGGTTGTAATCCAAGATTTCGATAAATAAATAAATCTCATCTGGTCTATCTTGGATAAATATAATATAAAAAAAATGTGTACAAGCAAGACCCGGTACAACAGCAATGCAAGCGGTGGTCATTCGGCATTAACAATTTTTTTTTTTTTTGTTACTGTACAGTTAACTTTGTTACAATACAAAAAACTCTTAGCTGTGCAGCTTTGTGTGTGATAACCCCTCTGACAGGGTAGCGAATGGGGCAGCTTCTTGGCTATAAGCAAACACTTTGGACACCAGTTCAAATTAAATGAAATTTGCTTTACTTTGACCAACAGAAAAAACAAACATTTGTCAATGCCAAATGTTTCGTGCTTGCATTGCTGTTGTAAAGGTTCCAGCTTTAAACATTTTTACTGTATATTTACCCAGGATAGGCCAGATAAGATACAGTATCTTATTTTAAGTGGCGTCCTGCTTTTACACATTTTTAGATTGTATTTACCAAGGATAGGCCAACCAAGAGGCAATATCTAATTTTCAATGTGCTCCCACATTTTGACGCCAAATTTCCAACAGTTCTTTTATGACCTGATGTTATGCTCATGACAGGTGGAATATTTTAAATCTCATCTGAAAGGTGATTTTGAAGTGTGACTGTGAAAACAAGTTTCTGAAGGGGTTTGAAAAATGACACTTATGTTCAGCAGTAGTAGTGGGCAAAGTGAGAAAACTCTGCTACTAAGAGTAATCTGTGAATTGTGCCCATTTTGCACATTTCATCTGGTGGAATGACAAAATTTCACCCTTGAAATGGTAAAATGTCGCCTTCCATTATGAAATTTCACCTGCAGAAGGTGAAATTTCACAGTGGAAGGTAGAATTTCACCCATGGAAGGCAAACTTTTGCCTTGACCAAATTCCGCCAAATGGATGGAAATTTTGAGGATTACTCCATGCAGCTAATTTGGCCACAGCCAGAATATGAATTTGCTGCATCTCTATTCATGAGGTGGGGTAATACAAAGGATATGTTGAACATCAAGGGCCAAAATCTGCAAAAATCAAGTTATGAGTAAATGCTGGAACATTTAACATTTCTTCATAACTTTGTTTTTTTTTCACAATTTGACCCCAAAGTTTCAACATAGTCTTTTTATGACCACTCCTTCTGAACATGACAGGTATCATTTATAAAATACTGGCCAAAACATCATTTCATGACACAAGTGTGAGAACACATTTTGGCCATGATTTTAAAAATGACAACTGTCATGTTCATGAGGTGGTGTGAAAAAATGGCAATGTTGAAAATTTGTGATAAAAATATTGAAAGTTACCAAAGTTACGAACATGCATTGAAAATGTTAAATGTACACTCATAATTTTGCTGTTTTTTAATATTTTTACCCCAATTTTCAACATAGCCTTCATACAGTATGACCCCACCTCATGAAGAAGGGCAGCGAATGTTTTCAAATCCTACCCAAAAGGTGAGTGCATGCCAGAAGTGCAAAAACACATTTTGTCCATGATTTGAAAAATGACAGCTGTCACATTCATGAGGCTGTGTGGAAAAATGGCTATACTGAAAATTTGAGGTCAAAATAGTGAACATTAGCAAAGTTGCAAGTGTCCATTGACAAATTTTAATGTAAACTCATAACTTCCTTGTCTTTTTATATTTGACCTCAAATTTTCAACATAGCCTTTTTATATCCCCACCTCATCAACAACTAGCAGTAGTAATAAAAATCTTTAGTTTTATACAGGAATTATGTTGGTACATTTTAACACCATTAGGACCATGGTCCAATTTTCAAGATGATCCTTTTTTAAAGATCAGTTACAAAATGTATTCACACAGTTTCAAAATAATACAATTAAAATATCAATAGAAAACTAAAAGAATAAAAATACTAAACGTAACAATAAACAAACATTTGTAATTGATAAACATATGCAATCTAAAGATCCAAGTACACATAAAGTCCTTCACTCATTTAATAATTTAGCTTGTGATTTCATAGTTATGACTTCATACGTGATTTTAGAGATTTTTGTCCATTACCTATTACACATAAGTCAAAAAGATCATTCCTTTTTCGGTAGTGTGACAAAACCTTTTTCAGGATTTAGCTGTTTTTTTAAACTGCTCACTAATCTTAGTCAGTGGCCCAGATATTCAAACTGCACCCAACTGTGGTGCAAGCTTGGGTGCAGCTCAACTTGGTTACATAGGGATGTGGACTAAGCGATATTCAAAGGAGCTGCGCCATGGCTCAGCATCTTTGAATATCGCACCCTGGTCACCCCCAGTGTGCATGGTGCAGTGGCACTGCACCAGTGCAAGTGGCCAGAGTGGAGCATGGAGATGCGCTAGCGCAAGTTCCATTACGCCATGCACAGCACCTGCGATATTCAAAAGTTGACATGCAAATGGGTCCATAATTTATGCAAGGCACACATGGGGTCATTTGCATGTCATTATGGGCCCATTTGCATGCAGGTGCGCCGATCCCCGATGACTTGCGCCTGGCGTCCTGCCAGGCAGCAGCCATCAGAGACTGACGCCCCCTACAGTCCGATCGCGGGCATCTGTAAAAATTAAAAAAAAAGTCCAATATCCCTGGTGGTCCAGTGGACCACTTTCGCCCAATTTAGGCATCTGTATCAATAAAAACCTGTCCTATATCCCTGGTGGTCCAGTGGACCTCCACACTGCCTGATCGTGGGCATCTGTAATAAACCCTGCCCTCCGGTCAGCGGTGACGTAATACATCCACCTGCCTGCCGCCAGCCGCGCACGACCGACACCTCGGTAGGCTGCATGCCCATTGGTTCACAACGTGAGCCAATGGGTGTGCAGCTCCTCCACATGAAGATTCCAGATATGTGAATGATTCATTCACATATCTGAATGTAGTATGGTAGAAGTGCATGCCCATTGGCTCATGCTGTGAACCAATGGTCGGCAGCCCTACCGCAGGTGTCAGTCGGCTGGGCGGTGGGGTGGCAGGTGGGTTGGGTGCTGCCTCCCGCCAGCTGATCGGGGGGAGCAGGGCGATGGGGCTCAGTGGATGGGTGGGGAAGGGGGTACCCTAGACCACCAGGGTAATAGGACATTTTCTTTTTTACAGATGCCTGTGATCGGGCAGAGTGCGGACCACTGGACCACCAGGGATATTGGACGGGGGGGTTTATTAATACAGATGCTTGTGATCGGGCAGAGTGCAGTCCACTGGACCACCAGGGGTATAGGACGACATCTTATTTTACAAATGCCCGCGATCGGGCATGGGGGCGCCACCTGGTGCAGCCGGAGTAATGGTGGCCACCCACAGGTGGCAGCTACCGTGTTGTGCCCTGCAATGCAGCAGCTCACCTGTGGGTGGCCATCAGTTGTTCCTTTTTTTTTGGCTTAACTTTGTGCTGGCAAAGGTAGGGTTGCGCATGCATGGCTCTGCACATCCCGGCTGAATATCGGCTGTGCAGGCTATGCATGGGCACTCCCTACCTGTGCTCAGACATTACTGATGCGCTCTGGCGCATCGGACGGTGGCGTGCACTTTTCCTTGAATATCGCGCCGGGGCGCATCAGTGGGTTGCGCATGGCACAACCCTTTTGAATATCTGGGCCCATATGTTTAATGCCACATAGGAAAAAGACATCTAGCCAACTAAGTCCCTAGTACTCATGTTTCTTAAGTTATGCCTATGATCAACTTTCTCTACATTTTCTAATAAGTAAAACAGTTTGGATTCATTTAATACTTTGTACAACTGATTTGCCCATATTATCCTTCTTTTGTATTCAAGTGGTAATCAACTTAAAGCTTCATAAAGTTTGTAATGATGAGTTGCAATGAAGGACAAATTGTGCCATACAATTAAATAAAGCATCAACTTTTTTTTTTTTTATTAAACCAGTTTTATTAGTTTAACAATGAGTGACACAGATCCAGATATACTGTAAATAGCAATGCTCAGAACATTAACTGCAGGAACAAACTCCCAACCCCTCACCCTTCCCCCCTCCTCCCATAACTACACACATAACCAGATCTTAATTCACCATTCTTGAGGTGAACTGGGCCTCAAGGCTTCCAGACTGCCATGAGCGCCTCAACAGTACCCCAGAGTGATGCTTATGCCCTGGCCCTGCCTTGCAGGTAGGCTATATGCCATTCCAACTGTAAAGCCAAAGTGCACTCCTTATACCACTCCATCAAAGTGGGAATCGGATAGCTCGCCCAATGCCTCAAGATTATCAGTTTAGCTGTTGCAGCAATGAGTGACATATGGGCCCTTTTTGGCTTTAGGCGTACCGGTTGGAAAGAGGCTAATCAGACACACTTTGGGGGTAAACAAGGTTTCCAAGCCAAGGATAGGGTCTAAGGTGTTCTTAATAGACTGCCAAAAGGTCTGCACATGGGGACACAACCAAGTCATATGATACAGAGTACCAGTGCTCCTTTTGCACTTGCCGCAAAGGGATGTGGTCGCAGTCCCATATTTACATAGCTGGGTGGGGGTTAGATACATATTGTGCATTATATTAAAATGTACCAATCTCAGCCTATCTTGTTTTATGAATTTATACATTGAGAGCCAGAGTTTCTTCCAGAGATTGGGCTCCTCCGGGATTCCCAATTCCCTTGTCCAGTAATAGCAGACCCCTAACGGTAATCTAAAATCCCACTCCTGGAGGGTTTTATACCAATTTGAGACTGAACGTGGCTGGGAAGTTATATGTAAGAGCGTGGCTAAATCTCTATCACCAGGGTCTACCGATGTAATCCGGGAGAAAAAGGAAGTTAGGGCGTCACTAACTTGCAGGCACTTGAATATTTCCTTGCACGTGACACTTAGGGACACTTGCAGATGGCTAAAGGGGAGCAACTTTCCATTCGACCAAATGTCTGATACCCTGGTGTGATTTAACTGGGGCCAGAAGGTGGGAGACAGAGGAGAGCGCCCCAAATCTTGAAATGCGGATTACCAACAATGGGCTGGTCAGTCGAGTGGTACCATCTTATTGCGAGGTGTTTTTGTATCTGATGGAAGGCTTTTAATGACCATCCCATAGGGTTACTTCTAAGGGACTTGGGAGTAGTCGATGGGGAAACATACAGGAGGGCCTGCAGCGAGCATTTGACCTGCTCTGACAGGTACTGTTCTATATCTAACCACAATGGTAAATATTCTGTGTGGCCGCTCCCCCTACTCCAGTAAGCCAATTTGTTTATGTGCTGTGCAGCATAGTATAGGAAAAAAGGAAGGAGCAGTCAGACCACCTCTTAGTTTCGGGGCCGTCAATTTGAGGTAAGATCTACGGGCCCTTTTCTGGTTCCATACAAAGCGACTAACTGCACTTTGCAATTTGGAGAACCACCCTTTCGGTAGATACACACCCAGCATACCAAGAGGATATAATGTCCTTGGTAGTACATTCATTTTAATTACGCTTAACCTACCCCAAAAAGAGAAGGGGAGCAGCCTCCACCTCTCCATGTCCCCCATTATCGTTTTAACTAAATTGCCCAGATTGTCCTTTATTATGGAGTTCAGTTCTTTGTAAACATTGATGCCAAGATATGCAAGTGACTTTGTTTCCCAGGAAAGACCAAGGGGTAGCAGCTCAGCCTTATTAACACAACTATTTAAAGGAAGGATTCTTGTTTTGGCCCGGTTTAATTTATAGTAAAAGAGTTTAGAGAAGGCCTCAATCTCCACCAATGCAGCTGGGATTGAGACACCTGGGTCCTCGATGTGCAGTAAGATGTCATCTGCATATACCGAATAAGCATATCTGGCGTCCCCTATTTGTATACCCTTAATAACAGCATTCACTGCTATTCTGCGCAGTAGTGGCTCCAAATATAAATTGAAGAGTAGGGGGGACAAGAGGCATCCTTGCCTTGTACCCTGAGCCAACTTGAATGGCTAGGTCAGCACCCCATTACACTTGACCCTGGCTGAAGGGAGCTAGTATAAAATTTGTACCCATCTCTGAAATTCTTTTGGCAGCCCAAAAGAGGATAGGGTAGCCAGGAGGAAGTCCCAGGATACCCTATCGAACGCCTTTTCGACGTCCAATGATACCAGCACCATTGGCGTGTCAGAGTCCCTAGCAGTTGTAATAAGATGTAGTAATTTTCTCATATGGTCCTGGGATGATCTCCCCATCATAAATCCCACTTGCTCATGACTGATAAGATTACCAATGACTTTGGAGAGCCTATTCACAAGAACTTTAGCCAAGATTTTAACATCTGTATTTAATAGGGAAATGGGGCGGTAACTATCAATACTAAGAGGGTCCTTCCCTTGTTTTAAGATTAGAGAAATCATGGCCTCCTGGAAATTGGGGTCTGAAAACCCATTGTCATACCAGTACTGGAATACCTCTTTTAAAATAGGGGTCACTACCAAATGGCAGGCTTTATAAAAATTACTGGGGAACCCGTCTGGCCCAGGGGATTTATCTAAGGGCATCTGCTGGATGGCCTGCTGTATTTCAATAATAGTAATTGGGGCACTCAGAGAGGCCACCTCTATGTCTGTAAGCTTAGGCAAGTTCACTGAGTTAAGATAGGAACTAATGTCGTCGTCAGTAGGCCGTGCAGCTGAGTCCACAGCATACAATTCTTGGAAATAAAGACCGAAGGCTTTCGCCATTTCCAGAGGGTCAGTACAGACTTGTCCCTCCCGCCGCATATAAATTCCGGTAATGAATTGTGATGAGTCTAATTGACGAATGCGCATGGCGAGTAACTTACTCGCCCTCTCCCCTGTTTCTAAATGCTTTAGTCTGGTCCTCAAGAGGGCCAATTCCGCTCTTTGAGAAACCAGGCTAGCATATTGGGCCTGTAACTGATGAAGTCTGGCCCAACTCTCTGCCGAGGAGGTGCGAGATAGGCTAAGTATCAACTTTTTTAAGGTGAGTTTTACTAGCAAGGCTGTACTCATGGCTTCCATAATCCAGGACAAGTACTAATAGTTGATTTACAATAGATTTACACATGTTTATTTATACAGTGGCTTGAGCATCCATCTGAATGCACTTAATCATATAGTTGAAATTTATGTCATTTTAGTAATATGGCATTCAACATTTAGGTATTGATTTACTCATATTCCAAGATACTTATATTCAAGAACCTGTTCAAGAAGTTCACTTTTATATGTTTTAATATTAATCTTGAGATTTTTTGAATAGTTTTTAGATGTGTTCTTACTGAATATCTTAGTCTTAGATTTTTTACTATTAAAGACTATTCTAGATTCCCCAAACCACGTGTGCATATTTTCAAAATCTGTTTGCAATTTTTTTGCATTATTTGATCTTTAGTTGAGTCTATTGTGACCGTGACAGTATCATCTGTGTATAACCGCATTTTGGTATTGTGGTTACAAGGGTGGAGAAAATTTTCAAATTCTGCCTGAAAGGTGATTTTGTGCAGCAACCATGAAATCACCTTTTGGGATGGATTTGCATAATTTCACTGTCCATGTTCATGAGGTGGGCCCCAAAAAGGCCATGTTGAATCTTTGGGGAAAAGTATTCAAAAATGGCCAAGTTATGATGACATGTTCAAAACGCATTGAAATATATTGAACTGCATACCTGATTTCCTTAGTGCCTGGTCCAGTATTGAAGAGTAAAGATGTGTCTCTGGTCCAGAGAGGATTATGGTGTGGGACCCCCAGTAAGGGGTGGGGGGTATTGACTGGGAGGATAACAGTGGCTGTTTGCTGGTGGCAGCAATAGACATCGATGGAGTTTTCTTTTATTACAGGGTGTACAAAAATAGAAAAAAAGACTCTTTTCTTTATTTTAGGTACTGACAATGTGGATTGGGTAGCCCAGTGTTTGTGTTATGTTTGGAGGCACCAGGGTTTGTTTTCCTGGTGTCGCACAGTGGAAAAGGTTGTGGAGGGGGGTACTAGATGGCACGGCAGTGGAAAAGGATATTGATGGATGATTTTCTTTTTTACAGGGTGTGTAAAAATAAAAGAAGACTACGAGTGATGATTTTCTTTATTTCTTAGAGACTAACACTGGTAATTGGGCTCCCCAGTGTTGGTGATAAGTTTATCAGCACCAGGAGTGGGCTCCCTGCTGTTACACAGTGAATACAGACAGGGTGGGTGGTACTATCTGGAACCAGGGATTGGGCACCCAAGTGTCATAAATTCAGAAGGGAGAAGCAATGGAAGGTGGGGGGGGATACTTGGCAGAGGGTGGGAGACATTTTTTTTTGTTGGAGGGGAGAGGACCACAGCAGGCTGATCACGATGCTAATCAGCTCTGCTTGCTGAGCAGCTTATGCAGATGAAAGGAAAGAGTCACCTAATGATTCAGGTGGCTCTTTTTCTTGAACTACACAAAGTGTGTGCCCAGCAAGACCAAAAGAGTGTCATTATCAGCCTGGCTGATGATTGGTCTGACACTGTCAAGACCATTGCAGACTGCCCTGCATTGAACTGACAGTGATACACCCTCAAAATCCACTATCCTATCAATATGTTCACCCTTGTGCAAGCTCAGGGGTTGAAAATTAAAAAAAACAGCGTGTAGTCAGATTCAGAAACAATTCAGCTCATTCTCTCTCTGTCTCTGTTTGCATCTTACTGAAACAAAAAACTCCCTCTCCTTGTTCACCCCTCTCCCTTTATTTGTACAGGTATTGCTTGTTAACACACCTCCCTCTGAGGTACAGCTAGCATGTAGAACAGGAAGTGCAGTGAGATCTTAAAGTGCCAACTTGAAAGCAGTAAGGGTTTGGTACAAATCCCAACAAGGCCCCAGTCAAAGCTTGCATTGCCTGTGTTGCAGGGTTGTGATATGGTTTATAGGTAAAAGGAGCATGATAGACATACACTCTGTCACATGCCCTCTCCATCAGAATTGCGCCCTTGGCATGCTTGTCAAGGTCCATCACAGAACCCACCCTTCCAAGAGAAAAAATCCACGTTATCATGCTGGGTACCTGCCCAGTGAGGTACGTCAAACAAAAAAGGCTGCAATGCCAAATACCATCTAGTGACATGAACATTGGTATCCTGCATACCATGTAAACTCTTGAAGGGGTGTATGGACAGTGATGAGGGTGAATTTCCATCCCAACAGGTAGTAGTGTAGGCTGACCACTTGACCACTTTACTGACAGACACTCTTTTTCCAGCATGGCATAATGCTGCTTCTGGGGAAAAAGTCTGTGAGATACATAGTGGGCACGGGCTAAGAATAGAGGGGGGTCGATTTAGGAAGGAAATGAGGAGACACTATTTCACAGAGAGGATGGTAGCAAAATGGAACACCCTACCAGAATGGGTGGTATTATGTAAATCTGTGAACAGCTTCAAAAGGGCATTGGACAGGGAAAGGGGGAAAGTGAGGGTGGGGGAGGTGGGGGTTGGCAGTGGGTTGACAAAGGGGAGAGGAGTGGGGCAGCTGCAAACTAGGGGTGTTGGCTACACACTCGAGCAGACTTAGAAAGACTGGGTGGTCTGTTTCTGCTGGCACATTCGTATGTTCGTATGTTCGTATATACTGCAGGATAAGGTGAATCCAAGCCTTAAAGTCTCCAGCCCCACCTCAGAGGTGTCCGTGTATGAAATGAAGGAATGGTTGAAATCTGGACATTGTACAACTGGCCCCTCACACAGCACATTTTGTATGGCCTGAAATGCCTTCTGACCCTCGGGTGGCCAGTGGTGCTTATCCAGGGCAATTTTCTTGGTCATATCAGTCAGCCGGGTAGCATGGGTTGAGAATTCTGGAATGAATCAGCAGTAATACCCAGCAAGTTGAAGAAAGGACTTAACTTGCTTCTTAGTAGTTGGGATGGGGCAGTCAGCTAGGACCTTTACATTGCTGATAACTGGTTGTGCATTGTCATTCCCAACTATATACTTCAAGTACTGTTTTTTGTCTCCAACTGCCCTAGGGCACATTTTACAGCACTGGCCACGAGACCTGCCTCAGTCAGTGACTGAAGTACCATGGCCACATCCTGCAGGAGGCTGTTCCAATCAGGGCTAAATACTGTATGACAACATCATCCAGGCACACTGCTGCATACAGCCTGTGGGGGCAGAGGAGGCGGGCCATCATTCTCTGGAATGTGAATGGGGCTCCTTGCAATCCAAAGGGAAGTCCAATAAATTTGTATAGGACAATCAGGATAACAAAGGCAATTTCTTGGGAGTTAATGGAATTTGCCAGTACCCCTTGGTTAGGTCCAGGGTACTAATGTAACAAGCTTTCTCCAGTCAGTCCATATGTTTGCCTACCCATGGCATAGTGTATGCATCAAACTTGGAAGCAGCATTAACTTTCTGGAAATCTATACAAAACCATGTCTTCCCATCTGCTTTTTTGACTAGTACAATAGGGCTACATCAGTCACTCTGGGATTTCTCAATGATTCCCAACTCCAACATAGATTGGATTTAATCCTTTACTGTCTCTTGGATTCTTTCTGGTAGTCTCTAGGGTAGTTGGCAGATCCAGACACCTGGGTTTGTGTCTACGTGGTGCTGGATCACATGGATTTTTCCTGGCTTTGAGGAGAATACACCCCGACATTCTCTACCAGCCTCAGGACTTCCTGCTTTTGTTAGTGGTTTAGCCAGTCATCTACTAGGACAGCACTCGATTCTTTTACAATTTGAGGTTCTATGTCAAGAGTTCCATCATCAGTGGCCTTGCCAGTCTCCAGACTGGGGCCCATTCAGGATCTGTTCAGTCAATGAGCAATACTTTCATGTATTTTCTGGGTTTCAGCAACTTAACATAGTAAATTTGTTTTTCCCTTTTTCTGTCCATTGTAAGACTTTATCATCAACTGACCCCACCTTTCTGAGGACCTCATGTGGTCCCTGCCATTTAGCTAGTAGTTTACTCTCAGAACTAGGCAACAGAAGGAGTACTCTGTTGCTAAACTTGAACTCTCATAGTCTGACCTCTTGGTCATAATGCCTTTTCTGGGTTTGCTGTGTTTTTATTAAACTTTCTTTGGCAAATCTGCCAACCGTATCTAACTGTTCTCTCATTTGTAATGCATGTAGGAACATGTTTGCGGACTGCATGCCTGTTCTTCCCACATGTCTTTTACGTGATCCAGCATCCCTAAAGGTTGTCACCAGTACAATAGTTTAAAGATTGAGAACCCAGTGGATGACTATGGCACCTCTAAATGGCAAACATTAAACAGAGTAACAATTCATCGCAGTTTTTTACCTCAGTGACACAAATTCAGACAGCGTACCTTTTAACAATTAATTAAAGTGTTCCACTTTGGTCTGATGATGATACACTGTCATCCAGATGGTCTTACTCTTCAGTAAAGCACACACCTCCCTCGTAGGTTTTGACAAAAAGTTGGTGCCTTGATTGTTAAGGATCTCCTTTAGCAGCCCAACTCGGGAAAACACTTTTATCAATTATTTTGCCACTGATCGGGCTATAGTGGAACGTAGGGGAATAGCCTTAGGGTAACGGGTGACATAATCCAATATAACCAATGTATTTTTTTGAAGTACTTTTTTATCAAGGGTCCTTCCATATCATCACCATTTCTTTCAAACAGGGTGTCTATTATGGGCATAGGGATCAATGAGGCCCTGTTTATACTTTCGGGTACTACCTACTGACACTCAGAGCAGGAAGCACAAAAATGTGCTACTTCCTTCCATATACCTGGCAAGAAGAAATGGACAAGTATGCATGCCTTGGTTGTTTCTCTACCCAAATGACCTGTAATAGGTATATTATGGGCCAGCCTCAGCACCTTTCTTTTAGAACTAGGAATCACTGACTGGTGATGTAAAGTCCCAATTTGTTTCTCAGGTTCTGCCCAGTATGAAATATCATTTTTCAGTTCAAACCTTGGAAAACATTGTACTTTTTGTTCATCTATCACTTTACAGTTTACCACAGCTAAATTCTGGTAGGCATTCTTGAGAATGTCATCAGCCCCTTGTTCTGAAATTATGTTGGCCAGGTTTTGAAAAAATTCTTTTATCACCTCTGGAATGATCTTGTGGCTTCCTATAGATGTGGATACTGTGTCCTCATCTGAGTCACCTCAGACCTTTCTTGAACCCAGGTCCACGACCACTGCAATCTCAGACAGAGGGGCCCTTTCCTTTTCTTACCTCCATTTCGGACTCCAGGACTTCTTTAGCTTCTCTTCTGGGCCAAATAATTCAGAGTCACAAAAGGTTAATACGTGTCCTAGTCCCTCTGTGTAACCTCCTGTGAGCACGTATTTACAGCACTGCTCTGCCGGATGGTATGAAATCCTCCTCAGTCTTGGTCTAAGACTACTGGCCAGGGTAAGATTTTGCCTTCATTTAGCCATACTAGTGCTGCACAGTATTTAGGGGTATCCCAATGCAAGCAGGCAATATTTATGGGATATCCCCCACTGATCCAGGTTGGTTCATAACACAGATTCTTTAACCAGTGTCTGCCCACAGTGCAAATCCACACGAGCTGTAACTGTTAGGTTCCCCACTTGCATTGGTATTGTATGCATGTTTTGGCCTGGGACGTGTGTGTGTGTGTGTGTGTGTGTGTGTGTGTGTTTGTGTATGTGTGTTAGCTATTCATTCTGCAATATCACAGTCCATGTGGTCACAGAACTTACTGATGCCCTACTTTACTGCAAGGAAAACGTACAATGTTACTATCAGGTTTATGATGCCACCCCCTCCATTTGGGTTACTGGAGAGTGGGGTCTGGGAACTGGGGGAATTACACCAGGACCTGGGGTTATACATTTTTTAAGTGGAGGATTAAGTAATATGTCAGCACTTGACCACTAACCCATATCAGCATGCTGAAATGCCCCCCCACCGCCCCCAAAGTCCTTTTTCCCTTTCCTCTGGGGATCTTCTCCAACTTCTGGTATTTCAGCTTCCAGTTAAGATTCTGTGATTTCACTGCTGCAGCCAGAATGGTCTGTTCATGTCAGTTTATCAAATCATGAACTCAGGCTAGTAAAATTTTCTGGTAGTGCTCCAGCACAGTCAAATCCATAATCTCCTCATTAGTGTGCACCACTGGTTTTAACCACTGAGTAGCCAAGTCTTGTCATTTTTGTGCCAACACTTTAGGTGGTGTTCAACTCTTCAAACCCAAGGTGTGAAAGTTCTGTCAGTAACTCTCTTCAGTTATTCTGACTCAGCCTATGATAGCTGCCTTTACCTCTTCATAGTCTCTGGCAGTCACGTCAGTTAGGCTTCTGTATGCAGCTTGCTCATCTCCAGTCAGGTATAGTGCAGTGTGAGTAGCCCAGCTTTCTCATGGCCAGGCAGTGGTATTGGCAACTCTCTCAGAATCCATAATATAGGCCTCAGGGTTGTCCTCAGGATCCATTTTGTCAGCATGGAGTGGGGTCCTACAGTCACTGGATTCCCTGTGGCAGGAGCTTCAGCACAGCTTTTTTCTGTGTTTGCAGAACCCCTTTCATAAACTCTTGCTGCTGCTGCTGCTGCTGGTCTCTGCACCTGCAATTTTGCTTGCTATCCAGCATCTTTGCATCTGAACATGTTGTGCCACTTCCTGGTCTGTCTGAGTCTGCTGCTGTGCCAGGTGTTGGTCTCTCTGCACCTGCTGTTGTGCCAGGTGTTGGTCTCTCTGCACCTGCTGCTGTGCCAGCTGTTGGTCTCTCTGCACCTGCTGCTGTGCCAGCTGTTGGTCTCTCTGCACCTACTGCTATGCCAGCTGTTGGTCTCTGTGCACCTGCTGCTGTGCCAGCTGTTGGTCTCGCTGCACCTGCTGCTGTGCCAGCTGTTGGTCTCTCTGCACCTGCTGCTGTGCCAGCTGTTGGTCACTCTGCACCTGCTGCTGTGCCAGCTGTTGGTCTCTCTGCACCTGCTGCTGTGCCAGCTGTTGGTCACTCTGCACCTGCTGCTGTGCCAGCTGTTGGTCTCTCTGCACCTGCTGCTGTGCCAGCTGTTGGTCTCTCTGCACCTGCTGCTGTGCCAGCTGCTGGTCTCTCTGCCTGCTGCTGTGCCAGCTGTTGGTCTCTCTGCACCTGCTGCTGTGCCAGCTGTTGGTCTCTCTGCACCTGCTGCTGTGCCAGCTGTTGGTCTCTCTGCACCTGCTGCTGTGCCAGCTGTTGGTCTCTCTGCACCTGCTGCTGTGCCAGCTGTTGGTCTCTCTGCACCTGCTGCTGTGCCAGCTGTTGGTCTCTCTGCACCTGCTGCTGTGCCAGCTGCTGGTCTCTCTGAGCCTGCTTTTGCACTTGCTGAGCCTTTCAGTCCCTTTACATCTAGGTCTGTTGTACATAGTGCTCTTCCATGCATTACAGTATTTTGTCTGAGTCCATCTTATCCCTATTTAAATTAGGGGGAGTTTGATGTCATCGCAAAAGTCAAGCACATGTAATAGGGTACCGAACCAGGTGGCTTCCTGGGGAATACTCAAAGAGCACACTCCAGACATCAGTTTAAGTCAAATGAAATCTATACTTTCAGCAACAGAAAAAAAACAGTTTGCACTCAGTTTTCAAATGGTGACTCAGGGCTTGTGTCAAGCTCTGTATCACCCCCGGACTTTGACACAGCCTCGCCAGTTTCCTTTCCACAACTATGCCTGATTTTGGTAAGTTGTACACAGAAGTTTACCTGATTTACGGCAGCTTGCACCAACTCTTTGGCATAAGCACCATAGAAAGGATCCCCCGGATTGCCTCAAGCTAGACCTGGAAAAGTTGGTCTATCTCTGCCAATTGGTGTATGGGAGTGAAAATCTTAATCACCAGCTGGGAGATAGACACAAGTCCTATGCGCCATATTGTTGGTGCACCTGAGGCATGCGACAGTCCTGCTAGTTTGAAAATCAAGCCCCTTGTAATCAGGTTCAGAAACAGTTCAGCTCAGTCTCTTTCTGTCTCCACTTGCATCTCACTGAAACAGAAACCTCCTTCTCCTTGATCCCCCTTCCCTCTTTATCGGGCTTAGGTGTTGCTTGTTAACACCCCTTTCGCTGAGTTATATCCAGCATCCAGAACAAGCAGGGCAGTGAGGTTTCAAAAGGCCAACATGAAAGCAGTTGGGGTTTGGTACAAATCCCACCACAGCCTTAATGAAAACCTGCATTGCCTGTGTTGCAGCATTGCAAAGTAGTTTACGGGTAAAGGGATCATGACAGACATACACTCCATCACAGATCTTTTTTGCCTTCAACTGTTTGGAACAGATGACACTTCCATTCAGATTTCTAACACCAAATTTACATTAGTGCTACAAGTCCTTTTAATTTTGTCCTAGTTTTTATACTGCTAATAAATATACTTACCAATACTGTAAGTACTTCTTGTATATTTGGCATATTGCATAAATATTAAGCATACTAAAAATATATTACATATATAAAGGCCTGCTGTGTGGTGCAGAGTGGTTGGAGACTGTTGTAGCATGCTGGTGACTCTGGCTTGCACCTGTGCACAAACATCAGAAGCAGAGGCTGGTAGGGTGGAATCAGAACCTCTGCTCAGATACTCTCCTTCTGGGAACAGTACATAATGCAGCACCACTCACAGAATGACACCTGGTGGAGGTTTAATGGAGGCATCACTGTATGTGTGGGTTACCATGAGTTGCCCTGTATCCTGTTTCCCAGGATTTACATGAGCGTGTATCTCATGCTGGGTGTTGGGCAGGGGAAATTTAGGAAAAAATCCAATGGATTCTGGATGAGGAGGAAAGACTGTCAATACTCATGTCCACTGTCCACTATGAAAGGATGGGCATCCAGGGACCATGTTGCAGAGATCAGTTTACACCCTGAGTATGCAGTAAGGGAAGGTGGCCGGAAATGTGACCCTATCCCCGAGGGTAACCCAGGCGGGCAAGGTGCCATGGTCAATGGAAATACCGATCCAGCCAGGAAGTAGGTGTGGACAAAGTAAAAAACTTCACAGTTTGCATACTCACTATGAAAGGCAGAACATTATGTAGTATTTCACTTCATGAAGTTTGCACTTCATTGAAGTAGGGAAGCAAAGCTTCATACTTTGCACAGAAAAACCTAGGTGAAGTGTGCTAATTCACCACTTCACAAATATTTTGTCGCGCAAAGTGGCAATGTTTTCCTTTGAAGTATGAAGTGCCCAGTTTGCAAAAATTCTGCAAACTGTGAAGTGACCATGCTCCGGCTACTTCCCAGATGAATTTTAAATTCATTACTTCATACTAGGAGAAGACCCTTGGTAGGAGCTGGAAGGAATGGATCACCTGAAGACAAGCATGATGTTAATAAATATAATAAAGCAAAATAAGTATGCAAGTTCTGTACGAGTTACACATAGTATACTTAGGCACTGTTTTAAAAGATATTTTTTTTTCATGATAGACACAGAATGGGAAAACCCCTTTTGAAAATAGTGACAACGGAGAAGAAAATGTTATGCTTTAAGTACCACTTAAACAGTTGAAACTGTATATTGATATGAGATCATTATAAAGCATTACATTTACTATGATGACCAACGTGCTACATTTTTCCAGATTTCAGTGTGTGTATGGAAAGGGTCTGAACAGCCAGTAACATTGGCTGTTCAATCCCCGGTACCAGAGTCAAAATCAAAGTTTATTTTAATGCCTTAACTTTTCCCCACAAAAAAATTCCTTAACCAAACACAGCTATCCATGGATACAATGTATTATTTACCCTAATTACAGAATGCTATATAACAATTACATTTTCATATAAAAATTAAAAACCTCATATGCTACAATAGAAAGTATTCAGTATATTCTAGTATACAATAAGCAACTAGTACACAAATTAAAGGATATTAATTGGAAAAAAATATATTAATGCCTCTGTTAGGGTTCTAGAGCCACAAACATATGGAAACAGGTGTAGAGGGTTTCAAACTTGAGAATCCAGGCCAAGCTATAGGTTCTGGGCCATGCCCCAAAGGTGTGTTATTTGATGTAGGACCATACACAAAGTAACAGAGTCATATGGCATTGCCCCAGATCTTTAGCTTCCTTTGCACAGTACCCTGTGGGACCTGCACAAAGCAGCAGACTTGTAGTGCAGGGCCAAGCCATATAGATTCCCTTGTGTATGTCACTGCAGGTTCTACATAAAGCATTAGATACATATGGCATAGCAGCAGGCCTGTAGCTTGGTCTTGGGTTGCAAAGCTAGGGAATGGAGGAGGGTTGGGAGTTAGGATTGAAAACCCTAACAACACATTTCCATATTTTGTGACTCTATTACTCTAACAGATGCATCAATGTAGTTTTTTTTGCAATGAGTTTCCTGACTTTTTGGAAAAAAAAAAACAACATAACAGCTGACACTTGTAGCTTTCTGTTTTTTTTTTTTAATCAGTATTTAATCTCCTGTTTTCACCTGCCCGTTCCCCTTCCAGACCAGTCCCCCCAACTCAATCATCCAGTTTCTCTGGGAATTACCTTGTGCTCTGATTGTTTTCTGCCACAGGACCTGGAGGTGCCCCTTTACCAGTGTGGCATCTGTAGGGGACCAGGCTGTCCTCTGGCCATGGTTGGAATTTTTTCACTGTTTTTTCCCTTAGGGTTCACAGCATGTGCATTGACGCATTAAGCATATACCATCTCCATGGAGACACCCACCCGCCAGTGTCCTGCTGATCAGATTTCTTTCCCTTGCATCCCTCTGCCCTGTCACCCAGATTCCTCCAGGTGGTAGCCACCTAGTGGGACATGTGTACCTCCTCCCCGAGGGAGCACAACTGCTTGGGGATGCTCAATCCTCCCCTAACTAGCCCCCAAGTGACCTGTGTCTGTTCCCAAACCCAGGTCTTCAGTGTGGTAGGTTCTGGAGCAACCAGTGATTCAGTCCACCATGCCACTGGGTTGGCCACCTATAGCATTCTTAGTGCAGGACCCTGCTGGCCATGTGCGAAGCAACAGACTCATCAGGCAAGGAAGCTCACCTGTATCTTGCTTTCACTTGTTGCTGCAGACACTATGTGAAGTAGCAGACTTGTTGTCCATGGTACCAGACCTGTAGATTGGTATGTGCAGGGCCCTGTGTGCCCTACATGAAGCAGCTGACCCACAGGGAATGGTGCTGGATCTGTATACTGCTTTGAGCTGGAAGATGCAGGCCCTAAAAGAGGCAGATGACCGATCAGATAGGCTTGAAAGTCTGTACTTGGGTGGTCATGAGTGGGGCCAGCAACTAGCTCATCCCTAGTAGTTGGGCTAAAAATGATAAAAAACCTGAATGTTATGAGTGACCAAAAAACTATGTTCTATCACATGCACTGTTTGTTTTTTTGGGGAAATGTTTTTTTTTTTGGGGGGGGCTTAAATCATCCTTAAAATGTTCTCCTTTTTCAATATTTTTTACCAGAGTTGAGGATCAGGGTGACTACCCCAGCCTTCATGACGACCCAGTTGGCATGACTCAGTTTGGACCCAAAATATGTCTTTTAGGGACAACAAATTAAACCCATTTGTGTTGTTTCTCTAACCACATTGAAACAAATAGCATTTTCTTTATTCCTTTTTAGTCCCACTTTTATAGACCATATGGGTGTCAAGTTTCAAATCCAACCACCTGCCAAATAGGTGTTTGCCATGTACAGCAGTATCCAATGCATACACTCATTTCAGGGGGTGTGGATTTTGAAAGTTGACTCTGAAACACAGAGCTGAGATCCTAAGGATGTGCACTAAGATGAGCAGAAATGCACATGTTAATGATATTGGCTCCATTTTCCAGTTATTTTGTGCACTTCCAGTAGTAATTTTTGTTTCAGAGGGGCACCTTGTTGTTTAGAATCGTACACACTCTTGGATAGTAGCCTTGTCCCATATTGCCCCCACAATATGTTAACTTACTCATGCATTAATTTTTAAATCATGATGGCCCAGTGCAGACATGTGTTCACAAATGCAAGATGCTTCTGATGGCTCAAGTTTGACGGACCACTCATTTTAAGCATGACAACAACAAATACATGAAAAATATATAAAATGACATTATGTTTCATTTTGGGGCATGTCAGAGCAGTTTCTTTGCTAGTTATGGTAACGGAGGCAAGCGGTTCATTACTGACCAAAAATCCCACTAAAAAGCTGACAGTGTCCCTTTAAATGTGGATTTTCAGTTAGAAATAATATAATGTAAAAAAGATTGATGGTGTCTACTTAAGAAAAGGGTGGTATTATATGTGGCCAATTGGTCCAAGAAGAGACTGAGGGTTTGCTTTGAGTAGGCGGCATCCCCCTACAATCAGAAATGCAGCATATGTAAAGGTCAGGCACTGTGCCCAGAAATGTTTGAAAAAATGTTACACAGCTCAATAAAAAAGCAGATTGAAGGATCTGGGACCCATCCACAGACTTGTTGAAAGAAAATCATGACATTGAATGAAAAAAATTTGTTTGAAAATAGTTACATTAAAATGTGTTAGTGATTGCTGGGCATAGGTTGATAATGGCATACTTCAGGGCCTTCTTCACAAAGATTGCCCAGACAGAGCAGAGCAACTCTGCACCTGTAAAGAGCCACATACATGGTGGCATTCACAGCCCCTGCCCTCCCTGCTATGAATGCAGGCAGGAATGCAATGGGACTGCAAGCATGTAGGGGGCAGAGTGGGGCCTGACAGCAGACATCCAATCTGATGCTTAGGTCAGTAACTGAATGGATCTCCTGCTCTGTGCTGAGTAGGGGACTGTGGGATACAACAGTCCTCCAAGTAGGTACCCAGTTCATAAAGGACTTTTACAATTTTTATAAGACCTCCAGGACTCCATGTCAGCTCAAAGAGATGGGTGCAAAAGCATCAAGTCTGTATGGACTGCAGGAAGGTCTAGGGTGGGTCACTGAACACTTGCATTAAGGGCGGGCAGTTGTTACTGTAGAACCCCCACCCCTTGCTTAGTGATACTGCCCTCCACACCCACTTGCTGGCATGGATCCTGGCCTGACAATCCTCACCCTTAAGTCTACCCTGATCTGGCCTCCCATGTAGTGGTGAGGATTTGGTAGTTACAGGTCTCCATGGGGGGGGGGTGCACTAGGATTTAGGGATGCACAGAGGTCCCTGCATGTCCACAGTAGGAACTTTACATGCTGGCAACTTCCCTATGTTAGTTATATAGCATGCTTATTGCAATGGATATAATGTGTGCATAATATCTCATGCCCCCTTCCCCCTGATACCTGGAAAAGACCCTGGTCAAAAGTTTTAAAAGGACACTGACAACCATTTTTGCAACATACTATTTCTAGTTCAAAACCCACATTTTATGATTTTTTTACCTTCTCTAAAATTTATTTAAGTTGCTGGTTGTTTTATCTGAAATGCATGCTAATGTATAGCTAAACCAACCTTGTTTTGTATCAAATTCTTAATCTATTCTTATTGCATACTTCCTGAACAGTAGAAACACCCACAAACAGTGCAGCTACTCCTAATGCATCAGTCGACTCTATTCTCACTGTATAATGAGTGGGTGGACTGTTTTGGGGTGTTCCTAAGTCCAGCAAAGAGGCAATAAGAGTTTAGCAAATAATATAAACAAATATGTTTTTGTGTGTTTTAGCACCAGCATGGTGGGCAGTTGGGTTTTCACTTGATAAAAGAATAAAAAAATCAGAATCAAACATCCAGCTTTTTTCAATCAATCAACTGAAACATCCACTGTCTCTACAGAATGTGAGCAATCACAACGTGTTTTTTAAACATGGGACATTTTCAGGCCTCATGAGGTTGACAGTGTCCCTTTCAATAATAAACATGGATGTGGAGGGCCTCATGATGCCTTTCTGGATTCGGGTCTGATTACCTAGATTCCAGTGCTAAAAAGTATGCCAGGAAGCTCTGCCTGGTGGACGGATGCTTTGAGACCCTAAAATGAGCTTAACTCCAGTACTTACCAAGTATACTTGGTTAATTTCACTATGCAGCAATAAAAATCATTTTAGTAGCATACATGCAAGGTCAGTGGAACATAAGAAGGTGTGCAAATTTATCCAAGAGTAATAATACCTTTTGAGTGAAATAGTTTATATTTACAATACCATTTCATAATTTATTAAGGTTAGGAATCTGACTATGCGTCTCATGATATGTTGTGAATTACTGTAGAATTTTTTTTTTTTCAAAGATTTATTGGACGTAAATATGTTCTAGCAAGAAATTCCGCCAGATATAAATTTCTTGTAAGATTATAATCAGGGATACTGGTTTAGTGTAATTGAAGAAGAGCAAAATCTGCTTTGCTAAATGGAAAAAAACACTATTGTCACCTGTGTCTTCAAAGCCAAAATTTGTTTTTACTGATGTTTTGTTTGTGAGCTTGAAAAACTGTTTTCTCAGCTAGCACGCATTTTAGCAATGTTGCTGTGTACTATTATGCATCAATCCTTGTAGTTATTAAAAATAATGAACTCTGTGATAAGGTCAACCTGTATCTCACATTGGGTTGAGTCTTAGGCCCTGTTCAGACAAAGGTATTTAAATGGTTTAAGGAGTTTAAACCATTTTAGACTGCTTTATCACGGTTCGCATCTGCACTTAACACATTTTGCCATCTGTTTTTTTAAACCGTGTTTAAACCCTGATAAGACCTAGGCTTAAACAAGTTTTAAAAATGATTCAGGAGTTAAATCGAACTTACCTGCAGTGCGGACGGCTAAGCACCGTTCCCCTTCATGAAGCAGGATGTCTGCACACAGGAACCGATTGCTAGTAAATTTGATCCTGAGTTAGTAGTACAGACTCTGAAAACTGTTTCTAATAACATAAATACATATATAGACACATACATACTGTCAGCAGATAAGGGCATATGGCCCACCCAGTCTGCCCATTTGAGCTCGTAAGATCACTTTATGTTTTTCTAGAAGTCTGTTGCCCCTTCCCCTGACCTCCAGGATTCCCTTATGTCTATCCCATGCATTCTTAAATCCTGTGATTGTTTCAGTCCCCGCCACTTCCTCAGGCAGGGTGTTCCACTTTTCCACCACTCTTTCTGTGAAGAAATTCTTCCTCACATATCCTCTGAATCACCCTCCCTCCAACTTCATCCCATGCCCTCTAGTCTTGGAACATCTTTTTCACTGGAAGATAATGTTTCCTGCACCCTGTTCCTCACCGTAAGATACTTGTATTTCTCTATCATATCCCCTCTCTCCCTTCTCTCCTCCAGGGAGTACATATTCAAGTCCTTCAGCTGTCCTCATAGGACTTGTGATGCAATCCCTGTACTATCTTTGCTGCCCTCTTCTGAATCTTTTCCATCCTGTCTATGTCCTTACATAGGCAAGTTCTCCAGAAGTGGACACTGTACTCCAGGTGGCACCTCACTAGTGTCTTGTATAGTGGAATTATGACCTCCCTTTTCCTGCTGGTTATGCCCCTGCCTATGCATCCCAACATCCTATTTGCTTTACCTGCAGGCTTGTTGCATTGTTTTCCTATCTTCAGGTCATCAGAGATGATAATCCCAAGGTGCATCTCCTGCTTGGTACATGCTATATTCTCATCCCCAACTGATATGTTGTTCAAGGAGTTTTGTGTCCAATATGCATAAATTTACCCTTTTTATGCATTAGACGTCAACTGCCAAACTCTTAATCATTCTTCAAGCTTCTGCAGGTCACTCTTCATTCTGTCTACACCCTCTGGCATGTCATCTCTGTTATAACGATTGGTGTTATCAGCAAACAGGGAAATTCTACCTTCTAGGTCTTGTGCAATGCCACTGATGAAGATACATAGATACTGTCAACAGATAAGTGCTGCCAGTACCATCCAGTCTGCCCATGTGTGCTACCTGATGAAGCGGCCAGTGATCCTATCTGGTCACTGGCTTTAGCTTTTTCATCCCATCTCTAATATTCCTTTATTCCTGTCCCATGCATGTTTGAAGCCTGCCACTGTACAGGTGGTAAATGTCACAAACTCACTCAGCAGGTCAGCCTTCTACTCCCAAAGTGCCAACCTCCGAGAGCAGTCTTGTGAACAGTTTAACAGAACAAGGTAACCCTCTTGTCTGTTTTGTGAGTTTGGATCAACCTTTGATCTCCAGTCTTGGAGGGATTCAAACTGTGAACTTTTTGCTAGCGTACCCAATATACAGGCTCAGATAATTCTGTCTTCGGGGGTCCAGATATCTTTGCCTATGGGCACCTAACCAAGTGTACAGAAATGAACCCTTAAAAACTTTATTAATAAAGACCTCAGATTTAAAACGCTTCTCTTTCCAGTTTGGTATCACCATTCAAGCATATGCCTAGTGTCAGCTATAACCATATATACTTTTCTTGCAAATGAAGACAATTAAAGACAGACCAAGTAAGCTCTAAAAAGAATTTTACTAAAATAGATAATAATATGTAAAACATACAATACAGACCCATTATATCACAAGAAATACAAATCTTATAAAAGAACAAGGTTTTAAACAGTGCAATTCCTACTACAGTAATTAGATTTGTCTCTCTCAATACCCGCGTATTGTTCCAAAGATATTTTTTTGTCAGAGTCTAGATAGAAGTGTTCTGAAGGAAAGCAGAATTAATGTTTAAAAGCTGGTTTTCCCCCACCTATGTTGCATGAGGTCACCTAGCTCCTCCTTGTCAGAATATATAACAAAAATATCTATATAAAAACAGGATAGAAACATAGAATTTGATGGCAGATATGGACCGCTTGGCCTACCTAGTCTGCCCATTTCCCTACCTGATGGATAAGCTGCAGATTCTAGTTAATCAACAGCTTACTTCCTCCTACCCCCCACTAAAATTGCCTTATGCCTGTCCCATGCATTCTTGAATTCTCCCACTGTTCCTGACTCAACAACCTCCTCAGGAAGGCTGTTCCATGCATCCACAACCCTCTCTGTGAAAAAATACTTTCTAACATTACCTCTGAGCTGTCCCCCTCTATCTTCAAATTGTGCCCCTTGTTCTTGCACACTTCTTCTGAAAGATACTACCCTCTTGTACTTTGTTAATTCCCTTGAGATACTTGAAAGTTTCTATCATGTCCCCACTATCCCTCCTTTTCTCAAGGGTATACATATTAAGCTGCCTCAGTCTCTCCTCGTATGTCTTCTGGTGCAGACCCTGTACCATTTTGGTTGTCCCCCTCTGAACAGCCTCCACTCTGTCTATATCTTTGTGGAGATGGGGTCTCCAGATTGCATGCAGTACTCCAGATGGGGTCTCACCAACTGTCTGTACAGAGGGATAATAACTTCCTGTTTTCTACTGTTGATGAATCTCCCTATGCATCCCAGTATCCCCCCAGCCCTCCTTACTGCCTTCTCACATTGCTTGCCCACCACTGTTTTTGACTCCACGACCTCCTCCGGAAGGCCGTTCCATGCATCCACAACCCTCTCTGTGAAAAAATACTTCCTTAAATTACCTCTGAGCCGCCCCCCCCTCTATCTTCAAATTGTGCCCCCTTGTTCTTGCACACCTCTTTTTTTGAAAGATGCTACCCTCTTGGACTTTGTTGATTCCCTTGAGGTACTTGAAAGTTTCTATCATGTCCCCCCTCTCCCTCCTTTCCTCGGGGCTATACATATTAAGCTTCTTTAGTCTCTCTTCATATGTCTCCCGGTGCAGACCCTGCACCATTTTAGTTGCCCTACTCTGGACAGCTTCCATCCTGTCTATGTCTTTGTGAAGACTGGGTCTCCAGGAACTGCCGCAGTACTCAGATGGGGTCTGACCAGCTGTCTGTACAGAGGATAATAACTTCCTGTTTTCTACTGGTGATGCCTCTCCCTATGCATCCCAATATCCCCCCAGCCCTCATTGCTGCCCTCTCACATTGCTTGCCCACCTTTAGGTCATCTGATATGACTACCCCCAGGTCCCTTTCCATTTTTGTTGTTGTTAGTATCTCACCCCATTGTGTACTCTTCCCCTGGGTTTTTGTTTCCCAGGTGCATTACCTTGCACTTCTTAGCATTGAATCTAAGCTGCCATACATTAGACCATTCTTCTAACCTTGCCAAGTCCATTTTCATCCTTTCCACCCCACCTTGTGCATCAACTCTGTTGCAGATCTTTGTGTCATCTGCAAAGAGACATACTTTTCCTTCCAGTCCTCTGCAATGTAGCATTATAAAGACATTGAAGAGGACCGTCTAATACTGAACCCTGTGGTACCCACTAGTAACCCCCTTTCATCAGAGTGGACTCATTTACTATTACTCTCTGTGTCCTATTTTCCAGCCAATTTTTATCCAGGCTGTCATCTTGGGACCCACTCCCAGGCTAGCTAACTTGTATATTAATCTTTTGTGTGGGACTGTGTCAAATGCCTTGCTAAAGTCTAGGTAGGCCATGTCCACAGCCCTCCCTGATCTACTACTTTGGTCACCCAGTCAAAGAAATCTATCAGATTTGTCTGGCATGACCTTCCTGCTGTGAATCCATGCTGCCTTGGGTCCTGTGCCCTCTGGCCTCTAGATACTTGACAATTCTTTCCTTCAGAGTGATTCCATCATTTTCCTACCACTGAGGTTAAACTAACAGGTCTGTAGTTTCCTGCTTCTGCCTTGCTCCCACTTTTGTGAAGGGAATCACATCTGCCCTCCTCCAGTCCTCGGGTACCACCCATCCTCCCATGATTTGTTAAACAGGGTAGTCAGTGGTGTCACTAATTCTACCCTTAGTTCTTTTAGAATTCTGGGATGAATCCCATCAGGCCCCATTGCTTTGTCCACCTTCAGTTTTAAGAGTTCTTTCAGAACCCTTTCTTCTGTAAATGGGCTGGTATCAACTTCTGTATCCAGTGTGTTTCTACTGTTTGTTCTAGGTACCCCCCCTTCCTTTGTAAATACTGAGCAAAAATATTTGTTTAGTATCTCTGCCTTTTCACAGTCTCCCTCTGCCCACCCCCTTTATTAAGCCTCACTATCCCTCCCTTGGTCTTCCTTCGCTCCCTGATGTACCTATAAAAGGTTTTATCCCTTTCTTAACTGAGTTGGCTATCTTTTCCTCGGTTTGGGCCTTTGCTGTTCTGACTACCTTCCCAGCTTCCTTTTGCTTTACTGATACAGTTCTCTGTCCTGCTCCTTCTGCGATTCCTTGTACTTCCTGAAAGCTTTCTTTTCTCTTGAACCTTCACTGCCACTTCCTTTGAGAACCATAGTGGTTTCTTACACGTTTAGTTTTGTTTATTTGCTTCACACAAGGCTTGTTGCCTCTGTGATGACAGTTTTAGTATTCCCATTGTTCTTCCACCTTCCTTCCTGCCCATGTGCTAGTGCATTCCTTAGGCACTTACCCATTTTAGCAAAGTCATCCCTCCTAAAGTCCAGTACCTTTGCCTTTGTATGGCTTGACTCTATTGCTGTGTTTATTGTGAACCATACTGTTCGATGGTCGCTAGTTCCCAGATGGTACCACTTCTACATCTGTGATCCTCTTCATCTCCATTTGAGAGAACCAGGTCTAAGATTGCTCCCTCTTGGTGGGCTCCAATACTAGATGTCTAAGGCATCCCTGTAGGGCATCTAGAATAACCCCACTCTTCGAAGTGGCTGTGGCAACTGCACTCCAGTTAACATCTGGCATATTCAGATCACCCATCAGCAATATCTCCCCTTTTTTGCCATACTAAGTATACTTTCTATCATTTCCTTGTCCATTTCCTCCCCCTGAGAAGGGGGTCTGTATACAACCCCTGTGCGGATTGTGGTGCCATTGCCGGTCTCCAAATTTACCCACAGTGCTTCTTCTCCTCCCTGTTTTCTCTTTTGTTCTGTTACTTTGATTCCTTCCCTTATGTAAAGAGCTACTCCTCCTCCTCCTCTTTTACCCTCCCTGTCCCTCCTGTAGATAGTGTATCCTGGTATGTTTATGTCCCAGTCATGGTTTTGTGCGAACCATGTTTCTGTGACTGCCACAATATCCAGATGTTCCTCCTCCATCAAGGCCACTAATTCAAGAAGCTTGTTACTCAGACTACGTGCATTGGTACTCATTGCTCTCCATTTTTGATGGCTTTACTTTCTGTTGCAGCATCCCCACTGACCTTTCTACCTCGGTCTTTTCTCATTTAGTACCCTGTTTTGTAGGGAGGCTGGGATTTTCCTGCTGCTCATCAGTGCCTCCCCTTGACTAGTTTAAAAGCTTGCCAATGAAGCATTTAAACCGATTGCTCAAAAGACTTGTTCCCTTCCTGGACAGATGCAGACCATCCTGCCAGTATAGGCTGGTGTCCCTCCAGGTGTAACCCCAGTCCCCAGTGAAGCCAAACCCCTGTGCTCCACACCATTTTTTCAACCACTCATTAAACTGCATAGTGCAAAGTACCCTTGCCTCACTCATGCCATTTACAGGCAGCACCTCTGAGAAGGTTAC
Source organism: Neoceratodus forsteri (assembly GCA_016271365.2). NCBI lineage: Eukaryota > Metazoa > Chordata > Ceratodontiformes > Ceratodontidae > Neoceratodus > Neoceratodus forsteri. The sequence continues at coordinate 1,206,123,599 of CM057453.1, read as the reverse complement.
TGTGTGTGCTACTTGTCTTAGGCCCCTCCCAGTTCTAAAGTCCTTCTGCACTGCTCTAATCTCATGTTGAGCCAAGTCATTTGTCCCTAGGTGGACAATGACATCCAGCTCAGACTCCTGTGCAGCTGTTCTAGTGATCCTGAGGATACGCTTCCTGTCCCTACAAGCCATGGCACCAGGCAGGCACTTTACTTCAGTTTTCCCTGCTCCCCCCAGTTCTATCCCCCTAATAATTGAGTCCCCCACCAGGAGCTGCTTCCTTTCCTTGTGGCATCCTTTGCCTCCCTCCTGTGGGCCTCCCTTGTGACAGGCATCCTCAGCCTCCTTAATCTCCTCCGTGGGTGCATCCATAGGGGAGCTGTGCTCCCCCAGAATGGTGTATGGATTGTGGAGTGGAACAACTGACTGGGTGTGCCTCTGTTCCACCCTCCTCACCCTCCCTGAGCCCACTGTGGTCCAACTGCTGTGCTTTCTTTGCAACCTCTGAGGTAGTGGTGGTGGCTCTGGTGCTCCCTGGAGGGGGGGTTCCCTTCCTACCATCAAGTCTGGCCTGGGGGAAGGTTCTCTTACTGCTGTCCAGTGTGGCCTGAGGCGGGCAGCTTCCTCCCTCAGGGCAGAGAGTTGTCTGCAAATAGGGCAGCATCTCAGCCTCAGAAAGACTCCCGGAGATGCTGCCCCACAGCCATTACATTGCACTACTCCCCACATGACTATGTACTTTTTTTTGTGTGTGTGTGTGTGTGTGTGTGTGCTTGTGTGTGTGATTGGTTTGTTATATAGAAATATATATATTATATAATGTGTATACGTATATTTTCAGTGCTATGTGCTAGAGAGGATATGACATTGATATGCACCTTGCACTCTTGAGGAAATGATGTCAGAACCCTAGGTATAAAGGAACTATTTCCAGGGGGTGGGGTGAGGGGTGGGAAGGGGTTGGGCCTAAACTGTGCCCTCGCAAAACAATCAGCTAAGAGCTCTGACCCACCGCTAGTAACAGCAGCATGGAGAACTGGCAGTGCTCATACCATCAGCAACCTAGCTCACCTACCCACCCAGCTTAAACACACAAACAAAAAAACTCTCAAAATACAAAGCAAAACAGTGGTGCAGGTTGGTGGTGCTCAACACCGCCAAGTGGGAGATCTGGGTCTGTGAGTGGAGCCGATCCAGATTCCCCTGCCCAGGGCTGGTGGAGATTAGAGCATGAGGCAGAGGCTTTACTTGCTGACCTGAAGGACCATATCTCAGAAGGAAGTGAGGGCTGCCTTGATGATGTGGGTGATAACACAGTGTTGTAAGACCCCCCTACAGATTGGTTGGCCCCATACAGACACCCAGATCAGCTAGAATCCCTTGAGCCTTGCAGCTCAGCAAGACTAGTAGTTCAACTTCACAGAGACTAATTTTGAGTACTGTAGTGGGTGGAGCCCTGCAGACCTTTCACGATGAGAAAAAGGACTCTGCATTCTTTCTGAACGAACAACATGTTGGACTTGCGTCATAGTTGCCTCTGTGTCCGTGAAGCAGTCCGCCCATGTTGTCCCTACAGACCTCAGCACTACACTGTTTCACAGTGCTGGTAGTCATGGTAGAACACAGCACATTCTGTTGTGTCCAAGATGGTGGCCGCACTCTACTGTGCATGCGCTAGCATTCGCGCATGTGCAGTACCATTTGGTGGCCATCTTGTTCTTATGTGGGACGGTGCTCCAAAGGCAGACAGAATGACTGTAAGAGCAAGTAGGAGAAAAAATTAATCTCCCATCCTGTAGTACCTGACCTTAAACAAAAATGCATCAATAATAAGAAAACACAGCTTACCCATCAGGGAAATCATCAACTAAAATGCTTATTTTATGAGTTCCTGCTGCTGCCACAGCACTTTGCACTTTAGTTTTGAGATCTTAGCACTTTGTAAACAGCTTTTTGCACTTACTAAATAAAGCATAATCGTCTTACTGTACTTTTGGATCAGCTGCACTTTCTTCCACTTGATGCATTTGTGTTTGGGATCATGTACTACAGCACTGGAGATTGTTTTCTTCCCCTACTTGCTCCTCCATTTCCTCTCAAGATGCCAGTATCATATAATCTACAACTGTGGCTTCTTTGTGCCATGAGGTGGGGGCCAGGAAGTTAAATTGTTCCGACAGGTCATGGTGTCTGAGACATGACTGCATCACTAGGAAGGAAGTGATTGGTTGCCTCACCTTCAAAGAAACTACAATGTTTTCCATGTGGAAAGGCATTCTATGTCATGCACTTATGGTTCCTCTGCCCCTAATGTTAACAGTGTTATCACAAACAAAGTTGAGGTATTTTTATTTAGGCGCTAAACATCATTGCCGTGATCCTGAATCCCCCCATCCAGTACCATCACGGTTCCTTCAGCACACTTCCCACCACAAACATAACAGTGACTCTAGAGTTGCCCAATCCCCTAGTGTCACAAACAAATCCCTGGTTAATTTATTTTTTTGTTTGTTGTAAAAAGAAAAAAATGACTATCAATATCTTTTGAGCCTTTTTTTACCTGTAAAAAGAAAATCATCCATTGATGTCTTTTGCACCATTATTGCCCCCCAACCCCCCAAACTATTACTCACCCACGAGGAGGTTCAGCACCTCATATTCTCTGGAATGCAGACACATCTTTACTCTTCAAAGTCCGACCGCCAACTGAGGAAACAGGTATGTGATTCAATGTATTTAAATATGGTTTTGTACTTAGTGGCATAACTTAGCCATTGTTGCATATATTTGCACCAAATTTTCAACATGTCTTCTTTGAGACCCCACCTCATGAACAATTGCACTGTCATTAGGCAGATCTGTCCTGAAAGGTGTTTTTGTGATCCTTGTATGAAATCACCTTTCGGGCAGTAGTTGAAAACATTTCTGCTCTTGTTCATGTGTGGGGTAATAAGAATGCAATGTTGAAAATTTGGTGTAAACATATTAAAAAAACAACAAAGTTATGAGCCTACATTGACTTTTACAAGTGCAGGCACATAACTTTGGTAACTTTCAATGTCCCCCCAAATTCACAACATAGCCGTATCTTTATAGCACCTCATGAGTGTGACAGCTGTCATTTTTCAAATCCTGGCCAAAATGTATTTTTACATTCTGAAAGGTGATTTTGTGATCCATGTGCAAAATCACTTTTTGGGCAGGAGTTGAAAAATTTCCCAGCCCTTGTCCATGAGCTGGGCTCACAATAAGGCTATGTTGAAAATTTGGTGTAAATATATGTATATATATATATATATATATACAAAAGTTATGAGCCTATGTTAAATTTTGTGAACGCAGGCTTTAACTTTGATACTTTTCCATTTTTTCCCAATTCACAACATAGTCCTTTCTTTACAGCACATCATGTCTGCGATAGTTGTCATTTTTCAAATCCTGGCCAAAATATTTTTTTACATCATGAAAGGTGATTTCACAGTCCCTGCACAAAATCACCTTTTGGACAAGAGTTGAAAATACTCTGTGCCCTTTTTCATGAGGCAAGATCATAAAAAAAGCTATGTTGTAAATTTGTCGTAAAAACATTTAAAAAAAGTTATGAAGATATGTTGACTTTTGCCAACACAGGCTCTTAATATTGATATTATTCAATATTTTTACACCAGATTTTCAACATATTCATTTCTGTACAGCACCTCATGAATGTGATGGCTGTCATTTTTCAAGTCCTGCCTAAAATGTTTGTTTTTTTTTATGCCAAAATGTTGATTTTGCAGTCCCTCAAGAAATCACCTTTAGGCCAAGAAATGAAAATGTTCTCTGCCCTTCTTCATGACACAGGGCTATAACAAGGCTATGTTAACAATTCAGTGTAAAAATATTAAAACACAGCAACTGTATGTGCCAATGTAACATTTTGTGAATATAGGCGCATAACTTTGGTAATTTTCAATCTTTTTACCCCAAATTCATCACTGCAGCCCTGTTAGCTCTGGCCAGAATTTGTTAAATAAATGAAGTTACAGCCACCTGAATGAACCACCCTCACCCCACCTGATTCCCCCAAGTAAGCTGATACTAAACTTTTTGGGGGGTTAATCATGCAATGTAAAAATAGCTTAGACACATACTTTTTTTCTACACAAAAAGTTTACTGTCAAGATGGAGAGCAGTTGCATTAGCTAATCAAAGGATTAGATGCACAACTACTAAACTTTAAACCTGACACTCTTGCCCTTGCCACCCAGCCTGATTTCCAAAGTGGACTGATGCTTTTTAATTTTTGTTGCTGTTTTAAATCATCCAGTGTAAAAAAAATGTTTAGTCATATGCTTTTCCTACACAAAAAATGTTACTTTCAGGTTGGTGAGAATTCATATCTTCTGATCTAATGGAGGGTTAGATTCAGAGCACTTAAACTTTAAACCTGACTCCCCCACCCCTGTTGCCTAGTGCAATTCCCTGAGTGTGCTGGTATTTCACTTTTTTTTAGTATCAGCCAGTTTAATAAAATGTGTTTCATCAATCAGTGAAATATTTTCATAAAACTGGCCTGAGTTCTAAACACCCAGACCTGTTTTCCTCTTTTCTCTATTGCATTGTGTTGTGGACAACCTTAGATATTGAAGCCATAAGAATGTGAGTCAGTAGGAATGCCAGTTAGTTTGCTAATGTTATAAATTCCAACATCTCTGCTGCTTTGAAAATGTAGGACGCAATGGTCCATACTGTACACAAGGTGGCACTGCCACTTCAGAAACAGAAATCCTTGATGGGTATCAACTGTCAGCTCTACCATGCAGCCAAGAAACAAATGAACTCAGGTCTGTTTATTGTTTCATAACATATGGAAAACTACAATACCAATATAGAATGCAGGAGCTGGCAGTCTTCACATTATTCAGGCCTTACTTCAGCATTGAATGAAGAAGCACTAAACATTTTTGTGCTAACAATCTTTCAGTCCTTACATAACTCATAGGTTAGGATCATATGCTCTTGCTGAGCCTTGGGTGACAAACAAAACCCCCATGATCTTAAGCATCTACATAACCTCTTGACAGAATTGCACACTTATTACGCAACATTGGGTTACAGTTATCCCAACCTTATAAATATTTTGTACTGCTTAAAACAGCAGGCCATGCTAAGAAAATTGAAATGACATTGCAATATATTAGTGGTCATTTTGCCAATAGGAAAATAATGTTTTCAATTTCTCATAATACCATCCATCGGAAATCAAAAAATCATATCACTGTTCTGACATCAGATCAATAGTATTATGACTGGATCATTCATCTTCAAGACGAGCCATCTTGCTCTATGCGCAGTTCCTCCACAGCCCCTTCCCCAATAACAGTTTGTTTTTCTTGTTCTGCTCCTTCCCAGGGGCATGGCATTTTTCAGCAGCATGACTCCATAACTCTGTCCTGCTTTTTCCCTTGTGTATCTCACCACCTCTAACCATGGTCTGTGTTGTGACCATTTGGGAGCCAACCTACCCCCACTGGACAATCACATTAATGCACTGTTAGTGACATAAAGTCATGAATCTAAAGAAAAATGTGGTAGGGTTTTTCAACCCTAAGGCGAGCCCCTTTTACCCCAGCCCCTACACTCATGACCCAAGGTCAAGCTACAGGTACACGGTCATGCCCCACAGGTCTGCTGCTTTTATGAACAGGTGCAGAGCTGTGCCCTACAAGTCTGCTGCTCCATGTAGGGCCTGCAGGATGGGATCAGTTATAATATTTTAATGGAGGTTCCTGTAGACCCTGCCAGATCCATCAGATCAGTCACAACTTTCATATTTTAGGGATCTGCAGACCCTGCACAGATCAAGAGATCATTCATAACTTTCTTCACAAAGGGCCCTGAGTGAAGCACAGGATATGTCATAACTTTCTTCACAAAGGGCCACGTGTGAAGCATAGCATATGTCATAACTTTCTTCACAAAGGGCCACGTGTGAAGTATGGGATGTGTTACAACTTTCTTCACAAAGGGCCATGTGAGAAGCACAGAACATGTCATAACTTTCTTCACAAAGGGCCACGTGTGAAGCATGGGATATGTCATAACTTTCTTCACACAGGGCCACGTGTGAAGCATGGGATATGTCATAACTTTCTTCACACAGGGCCTCAGACCTATAGCATGAAGCAGTCGGCCCATGGAGCATGGCCCTGGATCTATAACTTGAAGCAGCAGTTGTGTGGGACATGGCTCAAAGACCTTAGGTCACACGGGAAGGGGCTGAAGGTAGGTGTTAGGTTTGGAAATAAATGACAACATATTTCCCCACTTTGGTGGCTTTGTAACCCTAAACATGTTTTAACAATGTAGTAAAATAGTTTTTTTTACAATGTATTTCTAATTTGCTTAACACAGCAGATGAGGGCCCTGTGCATGAATCCTAACTTTCCTAATGAATGGCACTGGGCCCTGTTCAAAGCATAAGATAAGATTTAATAATTTTAGCATGCTTTTATGTATAAAATGCACATGATTTTTTAATCATGTTTTCAACCTTTTTTTTGTATGTTTTAGCTTGAAACATTTTATTCATGTACTGTAGGAGTTACAGTGTTTTCTATGATGTTTTTAGTTCTTTAAAATTTAGTTTATGTTTGTTTATTTATTTATTCTTTGTTAACCGGATAAGGCCCACTAGGCACAAGTGCCTTTTTTCAGGGGCAACCCAGGAGCTTTGGGCTGGTTAAATGACTTGCTCAGAGTCACACAGTATGCAAGTGGAGGTTGTGGGAATTAAATCTAGGTCAGCTGGATATACCAAGTTTATTCACAGCTTGTTGCTCTAACATCTATGCTACATTGCTAGCCATGTTATGTATTGTAGGATGAAGAATACATTTGGAGGCTGTTCTCATGCTTTAAACATTTATTTTATGTAGGAGTTACAACTTTTTTCATGAGGGTTTTCATGCTTTAAACGTTTAGTATATGAAGAACTAAGCACCTTTTTTTGTGATGATTTTCATGCTTTAAATATTTTTATATGTCTAACTTTTTTGTTCTTGAATAATTTTGTTCATATTGGTTTTCCAGCATTCTTTGCAATGGTTTTGTTATGTGGTTATGTGTTAACAACAGCTTGTAATATACATTATCCACATGCACTGAATTCATTTAAGTCCATCATTAAAGTTTTTTGAGTGAATCATGAAAAAATGCTTTCTAATTAAAATGTAATGCCTAGGAGTGATAGGAGTGATGGGTGTCCCTGTCTTAGTCCACCATGGGCTGTCATGGATGGTAATGGTGGCTTATGGGTTCCTTTCTGAATAACAGAAAGGGGTTCATGTCCAAAGTAATTGATACTGCATGGTCTCTCCACCAAGATAAAAAAATAAGAGGATTTGATAACTACCCAGTAGAATCCATTGAGATGCTGCAGACACCCACATCACAACCATGGTTATTTTCCTCACTAACCACCAATCGTATGCACAGGAGAATACCAGTCAATAACAATATTTAGTTTACCAGCAGAACACAGTTTCACTGGTCACCAACAGCCCCTGCAAATGAAAGTAGGATGAGTTAGCACAAACCCTGTCGACATACTGGGCCCCACGATATTTCCCCACATAGGTGGGGTCTATACAACAACTCCATGGCTGAGCCACTATCTAGTTAGGCCCAGAAAAGGCACAGCTGGTATTGCACTGTTGTTACAGTTTAGTAATCATTTTATAAGATCACTTGCCAGAGACAGAGCCTGGCTGTGGATGCACAGATTGATTGGCCATGGCAGGGGGTCTCTCTTTTGGCTGCTATCTGGGAGGGTTTGTGAGGATATACTCCTATCCCTTGGTAGACTGTGAGAGCACTAGGGGTTTGGGCAGAGAATTCAGAGCTCTAAGAATGTATCAGTCCCCTTTGAGGGCAGCATACTCGGTTCATATCAACAGTTGATGGCCCCCTTCAGTCTCACGCTAAGAGATTTTTCTGTATGTTTGCCTGTATATCAGAGACTCCGAATACTTAAGGGCACCCTGGATGTGTCACCCTAGTGCACATCAGTAGAAGAGATGGTGTTGCAGACAGTGGATGAGCTCACTCATGCAGGCTGTTTTATAATTTACTTTTAAATGGCTCTGTAGATATGATGTTCTCCCTGAAGCATAAATGAGCAAAACTTAGATAATCTGACATTAAACAGAATAACTGGCGTGAAGCCACTGAGGCAGTGGCACTGTGCTCCACAAACCATATTATTAGGCAAAGTCAATACAACTTTCTACACAATGGTATGCATTACCCCAATATTAGATACAACAAATTATCAGCAGAAAACTGATAGGTGCCCTAAATGTAAAGTGGAGGAAGACAACTTGATACACCTATGCTGGACTTGTCCTGTAGTGGCTCCCTTTTGGGCAGGTGTAGTGCAAACACTGTAGAAATTGTTAAATTTTAGTTATTCTTTGGAACTGCTGGAAGTGATCTTGGGCTGTACCTCAGGTAGCAGAGAGAGAGAGCTCATTAAAGATACACTTAGTGGCTCCTGGGGTTAGCAACAGGGAAAATGGCAGTGGCCCGGAAATGGATGGCTGAAGTCCCACCTACTATGTCTCAATGAAGTAATCTGCATCTACTGTACATGGCATGAAAATAGAAAGAACCCAATATGTGGTAACAAGTGAATAAAATAGATACCAGGTATTATGAGGACCTTTAAAGGCAACCCTGGAATCTGACTGCTTCCCTCAAGAGTCAGCTGTATCCATCTTTCTTTGATGGAGCATCTATGAGCTTTCTATGGACCACTAATATAAAGATGGGAACCTGCATGTATCTGTTTTTCCTTCTTCTTTTCTTTTTCACAAATCCAGTTAATAGACCCAGTGCACAATGCCAGGGCATTGCGTAAACTGGGTGCGTTGGCATCACTATGACTGAATGCTGTGGAGCGGGGTCCTGTGGACCCTGCATTGCATTCACAGATAGGACATGCATTAGCTACATGCCTGAATGGAAAGGGGTTGGAAACGGAGTGAGTAGGACCTATACTAAGCGCTCTCTGTGACTGTGGAGTAGTACAGAGAAGCAGGAGAGCAAAGTTGTTTAAATTTTTTTTAAAAGGTATGCCACAATTGCCAGAAGCTTGCTCTCTTTCCAGTAAATCTTAATGTATGCACCCACAGTGTGTTTTCTCCCTGTTGTTTTTTCTCTGACCCCCAGGGGAAGGAAGGCCTTCCCCGGTGGACTGGGCACTGAGAGCTGAGAAGGGTCGATATCGGCTGTAGATCAGCTGGAAGCTCCCCTGCAGAGCGGGACCCTGAGTGGAACAGAGATGCCAGTTTGAATGGCGTTACAACGGGAAAAGCTTCACCAAAAGGAAAAAAGGATGTTTTGACCATTTCCACCCTTTTTTCCACCCTCTATTAACGAATAATTTTTACTAAGGGTTCTGGAAAAGACAAGTTTAAAACCCAAGGACACTATTTTAAATAGGTTTTAAAGTTGTTTTACCTTTTGTTCCCTTTGGGGTTGTTTTCCCTGAATGTTTGATTGTGTTTTTTTTTTTTTTTTCCAATTTGTTTCTGTGGTCCTTTGGCTGGTTTGGCTCAGGGAAGGCTGTTTGTGTGTGGCGTTCCTTTTGCAGCCGGGTCTGGGTTGGGATATTCTGTGGATCTGGTAAATGACACAGATGTTTAAAGAAGTATCAAACAAATAATTTAGTTTAAAACTTATTAAAATAGTTTAAAAATGTTATTCTTGCCATATGCAAATCAGGTCACATGACCTAAGAGTATATAGTGCATGCTTATCCTCTTGTTGCTCGAGCACTGCAGCATTCAGCATTTTGGAGCTCAGGCGTGAAGTCAGCTGGAGAATTTAAAAGCTTTTATTCTCCTACAAGCAGCTTTATGACTATTTGCCCACCTGGTTCACTTTGTGCCATTATGTATATAGAGTGCTAAAAAAAGTTTGGTAAATGTCTTTTGTCTCCGATGTAGTTTCTCCTTGTTGTTTAGTGTCTCTAGACCAAATCTGAAACAACTCAAAATGCTTAAGAAAATGCTTTACTAAAAAAGTGGTTGTTTTCAGTAAAAACCAGAGCAAAAGAAAGTGTAAAACGAGTGAGGCATGAGTTTTGAGACTAACAGGAGAGGTTTAGGATATCAACCAGACACAAAAGTGAGTAACCATTTTAGATTCGTTCTTGTTTTGGAAAAGGGGCAAACTTAGCTTTAAAAACACTGATCAATAAATAAGATTATATTTATTTTATGCCAGGGAATTTTATATAGTGTTGATAGGGTAATAGAATTTTGATAGATCTTTAGCTAGCAGTCTTTTGCTTCTGCTCCAAGTTATGTTTTTTTGTTTTACTTTTTAATTTTATTGGTTAAAAAATGTTCTTTACAGTGCTGAATGACAGAGGAACAGAACAAATTTCAAAGATACTTAAGGACATTTGTTCTAAATGTTTAATTCAGACTTATACAACATTGCAGAAACTTGGAGTAAATTCATAACTGGTTTCAGTTCAGGACCTTCAAGACTCAAAGGAATTTAAAGGCCTTGAAATTGAATTTGAATCTGAAATCTGAATCTGGACTTGGCAATATCTTTCCCTAGATTGCTTTGAAAAATGGAAGAACTAATTACTGGACACTGCTGGTTTGACTCCATTTCTTATTTTACTATTTATAATTTAAAACTAAATTAATATAGGAAGTGTGATTAAAGACTGCATCATAGTTATACTGCAGTGATACTTAAGCCTAATTGTTGGATTGATCATTGGATTGGTCATTGATAATTAATATTGATCAATCTCAATTTGATTAGAGTGTTAGAGTGTTAATTGAGTGTATATCCTCTTGTATTGAACATCCCTGATTACTAAATCTGGGTTTGTGATTTTATAACATATTTAAGATGTATACACATATTTAAAAATATATATTTAGGATATATTTGTGATTTTTTGAACTCTTGATTTGTATTAAATTGAATTGAATTCTCTTATGGTTCAAGGTCAATTAATTTGGGTAACCCCGGGTTATTGCCCTTGAACAATTATGGTTTTATCTCTCTGAAATTGTCCTGGAAAAGTCTGGGTAAAATGGTCAATACAAGAAGTTGTTAGGTTTGTTTGCAGGAAATGCCAAACTTAGTGAAAAATAAGAGAGGAAAGGGAACACAGACTATGAAGTCAGGAGAGAACAATAGTGGTGTGCACAAGGAAAAACTAAAAGTTCCTAAAGTATCTAAAGTATCTAGCGGAAGGAAAATTACACAGTTATTCACTGGCAGAACAGAAATGCCTATTATAGTTTCAACACCACTGGGTAAAAGTACAAATGAATTGGTTAAAGAAAATAGTTTCTCAAAGGATACAATTAAACACACAGACAAAATAAAGAAAAATAGGGAAGTTCTGACTTTAATCAATTCAAACTCAGACTCAGATTAAAGCTCTGACAGTATAATTTTCATTGATGAGTTTGAGCTTCCCAATAGTTACAGTTATAGTCGGGAGGCTTCAGAAGTAAGTTTCAGATACTTTCAGGAATCAGTAGCTGTGATCAATTAATCTTATCAAGATAGCCTCTTGTATGATTCCATGAACTGAGACGGGGAGGCAACACTTGACCTTGCAGAGAGACTCCCATAGGAAGCGAATTATTTACAGACTTTAGAAGAAGGGGGAAAAAGGAACAATTATCAATCAAATATTAAAATGACAACATGTGAAACCCCATTACAGAGAGATAGCATGGCTCAGGTATTGCAAGATCTGAATTTTACAATACAGTGACTGAAACAACTGGCTAGTGAACATAAAATCTCACAAAATGAAGAAATTGAGAATGCTCCAGTATGCTTTTCATCTACAGATGATATAAGAAATTCTGATCTGAATTTTGATCCTGATACTGAACCCGCATTGGATAGAGATCCAGATAGGGTAGATGAGGGTTATAAAAGGGATCAAAAAGAGTATTTTGTGAGAAGAGGGAATTTTGTTGAAACATTTTTCCTCTCTAAGCAAATTTTGGATTTGATAGAAGATCCATACCAAGCCAACATAATTATATTGGAGAATTTAAAAGATGAATTAGCAGCCCTGAGGGTAAATGTATTCCAAAACCAACTACTTTTAAAAGATTTTAAAAACATACAAAAGGAAAATAAAAATCAGAAAGCAGAAAAGCCAGAGATAAAAGGAGAGGAAGAAATGGTTATGAATAAAGCAATTCAAGTGAGCCTTCCCCCACCATTTATGAAAGTTAGTGAACAAAAGTCAGAACAGAAACAAAAGTTAGGGATGAATGAACCAGAAAGAGATCAATAATGGGAAAGAAGAGGCTTCAGGAAAAGAGGAAAAGGTATAAGGTTAATCACAAAAGGAAATCACTTTTGATAGTTGATAGGGAAGTGAAATCTAATAAACAACAGATGTACGAATATCAAATGACACAGCCTGAGGATTTAACCCATAAGGAACTTAGTCAAGCACATGCCAAAGATATTGTGAATGTTGTCAATGACAAAGTTGCAGGGGAAAAGACCGAGGGTGCAAGAACAGAATGGACCAAAGAAAACAAACTATCAGTCATAATGAAGATATTAAGATACCCAGAGATGGTGGAAATTGTAATGGGGAATACCTTATAGAAATGTATAGCCTTGAGGCTTTATATGAGGAAACCCAAATAACATTAACAAACTAGGTAAATCAGTTATTACATTTACCCAGACAAGGTTCAGGAGATCATTATATTATGAGACCTATTACTCAAAATTGCTCAGATTGTGTCTTACTTTATTGTGAAACACTGTCCTTGGCTAATAAGATATGGGCCGAAGAAAGTGATTTAGCGAGTAAAGGAATATACATCCGACCACCATACTGGGTTCCAGTAATGGATCTAATTAAGGAGAGTGATGTTGAGGAAAGTAGACAAATGAGAAGGATAGAGATAGGAAAAATCAAGTTCTAAAAGTAAAATCGGACTTTGAAAATGTTAACAAAGCCAAATGGGAGAATAAAGTTTTAACCCTTTTTGGATGGGAGAAAGATACTACTCAATCAATAGCAAAATTAAAAGCAGAACTGAGGATGTCCCTATCTTGTGTCCTAAATTTAAATATTATTAAACATGCTGTCGAAAGAATTAGAACATATACAGATTCCTCATAGATAGATTTTATATTTAGGACATCTAGAATAGCAGAGCTTGTTTCAAAAAATGCATCATTGTTAGATACATATGGAATCTGCTTAATAGATTTCAGAACTTTGGAAAGAAAATATGGAAATGAAAATGACAAAAGAACTCAAGTAAATTTAAACAGAGAGGAAACAAATATACTTTCAAATTGACAAAAAACAACAAGAGCTGGAAAGAAGGATGTGAAAAAGGATAAATTTACCATCCTTTCTTGGAATAAATAGGGTTTAATCTCTAAACTTGCTGATTTAGAGTTTAAGAATTTTTAATCAATGATGGACATATTAGCTTTACAAGAAACCTGGATGCAAGATGTTACTCCCCTACTTCTCCCAGATTATATAGGCTATTCTGTTCCAGCAAGTAAACAAAAGGCTACCGGTAGAGATATTAAAGCTGAAAGATAAAGATATGGAATTGCTATTGGTTAATATATATTTTCCTCCAGGAAAAAAAAAATTGGAGATAAACAAAACCTGGGTTACATTCAAAAGTATTGTTCCCAACTTAATAGAATTATTTGAAAACATTCCTATTATATTTCTTGGGGATTATAATGCACAGGTCAGAAACCTATGTACAAATAATATCCAGGGATGAATATAGTTAACCAAAGGATTATGTATGAAAGAAAATCAAAGGATAAAGTGATAATGCGAAGAGGGAATTTATTATTCCAGATAATGGAGGAGAACAATTTTAGTTTGCTAAATGGACCTATGGAGGGAGATCAAGAAGGTGAATTCACTTATTTAGGAACAAATGGATCTTCAGTGTTTGATCTCATCTGGGTAAATCTAGATGCTGCAAAAAAATTGAATAATCTTGTTGTTTTGTCTCATCCAGAATCTCCACATATGCCAGTTGTTTTAAGTCTGGATTATGTAGGTACAGTTGATGGGTTAATCTATAATGAATGACCCCAAATAAAAATAATCAATTTGAGACATAAAATGGGATGGTCCAGCAATCATTAGATTTGATGAAATAATACATGCAGATTATTTCCCTCAGTTGAAACTTAAAATGATTAATACATCAGAGAATGATGCTAAATTGGAAGTATGGAGAGAAATGATGTTCTATCTAGCCCCTTTTTTTCTAATAATTCAGTGGAAAAGAAGGAGAAGGTCACACGGTTTAATAAATCCTGTAAGTTAGCTAAGAAAGATCTTAACAAATTAGTATGTATCTATAGGAAAAAAAATCAGAATATAACTAATAAGAAGACTTTAAATAAAGGAAGATCTAAATATAAACTGTTATTAGAAACAGGAAAGAGAAAACATCAAAGAAAGTTGTGGGAAAGATTGAGAGAGATAATTATTAAGAAAGATGCTAAGAAATGTTGGCTTCTTGTTTCACAGGGATTTGGTCAATATACCAACAAAGTTATATCCACAATTACTCCAAATAAATGGATAGAGCATTTTATCAAACTGTATTTCTCTCTGAATGAAATAGAAGATAGAAATACAGATTGTCAGCAGAAAACCATAGCACCTAGACCCTTTTTCATTTCTGAAGAAGAAATTATAGAAGCAATTGGGGAAAATTATTTAAATAAAGCCCCAGGACAGGATAAGATACTCTCAGATATGTTTAGAACATTTAGTGATTGGTGGCTCCCTATACTGCATCATTTATATAATGTGGGCTGTCAATATGATATATATCCTGAATCCTAGGCAGAAAGTATTATTTACCCGATTTTTAAAAAAGGGGATATAAATAACCCACTGATGTATAGGCCAATCAGCCTCCTGGATTCATCACAGAAAATGTTTTTTTATAATAGTATTAGAACGTCTACAGAAATGGGTAAAAGACAATAATTTATCAGAATTACAAAATGGATTTAGAAAATAATGTTCAACACTTCAACATTGTTATGGTTTGAAACACCTTCTTTGGAAATATGTTACAGTCAAAAAGACAAAGTTATATTGCTGTTTTGTAGATCTTCTCTCAGCTTTTGACTTAATAAGTCGAACTTTATTGTGGCATAAGTTACAATCGTACAGACTTGATCCAACCCTGTTGAGAATAATCAGAGGCTTACACCAGAACACATGGTTAAAGGTGAGATATGATCAGGCAGGGATTTAACAAATAAAATTAAGACAAATTTAAGAGTGAGACAGGGCTGTCTTCTGCCCCCTCTTTTATTTAATCTTTATATTAATTCAACAATATCAGCTTTGGATAACTCGGAATTCAATGCATGAGCCATATTAGATAAGAAGATTTCTTGTCTTACTTATGCGGACAATATAATTTTATTATCAACATCAGAACTTAGTTTGCAATGTAAATTGATTTATTTCTCAAAACTCTTCAAAACAGAAAAGCTTCAAATTAACAGAGAACAACAAATGTGGTGGTCTTTGGTCTTAAAAGTAAACAAAAACCATTAATCTATTTAGCTGGAGAAAAAATAAGTACAGTGAGTTATTATGAATATCTCTGAGTTTTCTTTGCTCAAAGTTGCTGATGGAACTTACATATAGATAAACAAACAAATAATCTTAAAGTAACAACAGAGGTGCTCAAAAGATGTAATATAAATTATGGACAAGCTTCAGTGGAAGGCTTATTAAGAATGCTGAATACGAAGATTAAGACTTTAAGCTTCTGAAATATGGGCAGAAGCAAATATTAACACTGTAGAAGTCATTATAAATCAAAAGTATAGATACTTATTGAGGATATCACAATCAGTGCTGGCTGAATTTTTGAGATATGAATTAGGACAAAAATCTTTCAAAATACAGGTTATAGAAAAAAGATTGATATTCATATTAGGATTATTTATTTTTCCAGCATCACGGCTTCCATGTGTGTGTTTGGAATAGGAGTTAGAATATAACCACAGAGGATTTATGTCAGCATCTATTTCTACAGTTAAAAAGTTTCATTTTTCAATAGTCTTGGGTCAATTACTGTATGAAATATATTTAATACCATTTGATAAGATAACTTTACAAATTAAATCAAGACTTTGGAGTATTGAACAAGCAGAACATCATATTAGAATAATGCAGTTAGTAAATTTTAGATGGTATAAAATTATGAAAACATCAAATGGACTAGAGACATATTTAACAACTTTGTCAGACTGGAAAGAAAGGAGAGTGATAACAAGGTTTAAAATGGAATTATACCCAGCAAACTATATAATGATAAGACAGAGAAGAAATTAAATAAAGACCTCATACTGTATGTGCAATAATATAGTGTAGGATGATTTGAAACATATTGTACTACATTGCTCCCAATTTAATAAACAGAGAAAATACTGACTTGGTCCTATTATGGCAACCCTCAGTCTTCCCCCTGATAAACATCTTATTTATCTATTTAATGCTAAGGATATCACAATATTAAAAAGCTTGAGTCACTTTCTATTATCTATCAAGCTATGAGGAATGAGATCTGACAAATAATTGATTGTATGGAAAGGAAGCAGTTGATTTGAATATTATTTGTGAATATTGTCCCACAAATATGTGTTTATGATATTCATTAAATAATTGCGTAACTGATTTTAATGATGTTCTATTGTAATGACAAATGTCGAACATAAAACTTTTCTACCTACCTACCTACATGCCTGAACCCCTGGCCACGCAGACAGCAAGGAACTGGGGTGGATGGGGGCGTGTCCACACTTTGCACCATTCACAGATGCATGGAGTGAGGCACGTAAGTGGGCATAGTGGCACACAGGTTACAGCAGCTGGAACCCTGCCAGAACCCACTATGTGTCCACAGGTACTGCACCCACCGGTTGTGGTGGGATTTGGAAATGGGCCCTTCTACTGCCACAGCCCACTAGCTGATGGGGAGGGCTGGGGCAGCTCAACAGGTGAATGCCTATACTGCCATGGCAGTAGCCCCTATGTGCCAGCCCCCCAATATGACAGTCCATACGCCGGGGCCACACATGCTGCACCCCAACCACTCACTGGCGCCCCAGTCCCAAGTGACTAAGGACCCCTCCCCACACACCCTTCTGTGTCCTGTCCATGCACTGCAACCCCCTTGCCACACAGCACCACCCAACCCCAGCACTGTGAATGGACCCCCACCCCAACCCAGCACCCCACCCTGCACTGGTGTCCAGTGGTTCCCAACCCCATGGCACCAACCCCCACCAGGCCCCCCACCTGCCTGTCGCGAGCCACCTCTTGAGACAGCCAGCAGTACATCAGCCAGACCACCTCAGCCACTGGCCGTCTGAGTGCTGCTGGGAGTGTGCCGCCTATACATAGAGGCTTGCTCCCAGCATCACTTGGATGGTTGGTGACCAAGGAGGTGTGTGGAGGGCTGTGCCATTGGCTGTTGTGAGCCACAGTACAAACAAATGGTACTGGGGAAGGGGGCAGTGTTGTCAGTGTCACGGGGTGGGGGGATCACTGAACACCAGTGTGGAGGTGCGGATATTGGGGATGGGACTTGAGTGTTGTGAACGGGGCACCCATGTGTGCAGGAAGGGTGGGTGCTTGCTACTACTGACAGAGATGGGTGGCCATGTGTTGGAGGCCTGTATACAGCCCACAGGGGGACCTGGCTGCAACACGGCAGTGGGTGGGGTGTATGCTACATGCATTGGGGTGGGCAGCCCATGGTGGGGTGGCTGCATGTGTACCGCCATGCGGGCACTGGCCACCATTGTGTTTGTGGGGGTCTATGGCATTACTGGGATGGGACCACACTGTGTTGAGGTGTGTGCTTGGCCACATGAGGATGTGTGGGGGGCAGTCAGGCATGGGGTAGGGGCATCTGTGCCATGGGTGTACACTGTTGGCTACAGGAGCAGTGCCATGTGGATCTGGGTGCCTGAAGGGCTATTCACGCACCTGCCCGTGTAAGTGATCCACTGTGGGACCCATGCCAGGCATCCAATTGGATGCCTGGCTGGGTCTGCAACTCCACCCATGCCCACCCTGCATGCACCTGCACACTGGGGGGGCAGAGCCATGGACAGGTGGTGGCTGATAGTGAAAAACAGCTGGTGTGCACCTGTTTGCAGATACAGAGTCGAGTGGGTGAGTTATGCACCTTTGACACGTAACCTGTGCCCATTAGTGCATAGGGGACAATATGAATTAGGGTTTATATATACCATAAGATGGCTTAGAGGATATCTGATATATTCAACATTTATTAATTCTGAAACTGATGTATTTCTGATGTTTGTTTTGTTTGTTTATTTACTTAATGAGTTAGCACACTAGAACAAAAGTTCCTTTTACAGGTACGATTCACAGTAAAACATGAACAGAACAGAGAACAAAACTTAAGAACAACATATTTCACATCGAGCAGAACAATCACATTTGATTAAACCTTTAAAATACTCTAACAGCATGTTTGCAAAGGTGGAGGCAGTCATTATATCCTTTTTAACAAGCAGGAGATTATTCCAAATGTTCGGTCAAGTGATATGCTTTGACTGTCCCTGGGGCCACTTGGTCCAAGTATATTATCCACTGTAATAGGTGTTACTCTGTAATCTGTTGTCATGATAATGACAGTTTACAAAAAATATATAAATTTATACTTCTCCTTTATGGTCAGCTTTGGAAACAGCTCTTAATTCACACACACACAGAACTCTTGGAAATAGTGCAGGCACCATTTCTACTCATGGTTACCAGCACAATGGGTCCACATTAGTCAACAGTCACATTTAATGATAGGTTTTCTCATCTTAGGGGCCAAAATGCATTGGATTCTAGGAAGGGACCAGGATGTGACATATTTTTCCCTGGAACAACATGAAAGGGAATATAAGTGGAGGCACCGGAGGCATCATAACTGAGTTGCAGTATGGGCTTCACAGACCACGTGAAACATTGGGGATGAGCTGGCTGTTTTGCTCAGTACTGGAAGCCTCAACCTTTGCATATTCTGACTTACCATCCTTTTCCACTAGTGCAAAGTCCTCTGTAGGCACATGAACCAGAATTCCATCCTTAAGTTCCACATAATCTGAGTCTCCAGCCCTCTGACCAGGGGTTGTTGCTCCTCATCTAGCCTGAAAGGCTCTGCCTGGGAATTTAAGTCCCTCCCACTGAGACAAAAATCCACCTCATGCACTGGGGCTGCAAATAGTCTAGGAATGTCCACTACATAATGCTAATAAATCAGAATCTAATCTTCATTCATCGACTCATTACCACCCAGAGCCAATGTTTGTAGCTGGAGGATGTTGTATGATGCCATTGAGTATGAACACAGGTTATGGATCCCCTTGGAGGCTTGGGCACTATGTCAGTCAAGGGAAAGTCTACTTGCCCTACTGGCAGCAGGTGATTCCTGTGCATAGAAACATAGAAACATATAACATAGAATTTGACGTCAGATAAGGACCGCTTGGCCCACCCAGTCTGCCCATTTTCCTACCTAACAGATAAGCTGCAGATCCTAATTAACCAACAGCTTACTTCCTCCTACCCCCCCACTAGGACTGCCTTATGTCTGTCCCATGCATTCTTGAATTCCCCCACTGTTCTTGACTCCACGATCTCCTCAGGGAGGCTGTTCCATGCATCCACAACCCTGTCTGTGAAAAAATACTTCCTCACATTACCTCTGAGGCAGTCCCTTTCTATCTTCAAATTGTGCCCCCTTGTTCTTGCACATCTCTTTTTCTGAAAGATGCCACCCTCTTGGGCTTTGTTGATTCCCTTGAGGTACTTGAAAGTTTCTATCATGTCCCCTCTCTCCCTCCTTTCCTCAAAGGTATACATATTAAGCTCCTTTAGTCTTTCTTCGTATGTCTTCTGGTGCAGACCCTGCACCATTTTGGTTGCCCTCCTTTGGACAGCATCCACTCTGTCTATGTCTTTGCGGAGATGGGGTCTCCAGAACTGCACACAGTACTCCAGATGGGGTCTCACCAACTGTCTGCACAGAGGGATAACAACTTCCTGTTTTCTGCTACTGATGCCTCTCCCTATGCAACCCAGTATCCCCCCAACCTTCCTTACTGCCTTCTCACATTGCTTGCCCACCTTTAGGTCATCTGATATAATTACCCCCAGGTCCCTTTCCATTTTTACTGTTGTCAGTATCTCACCCCCCATTGTGTACTCTTGCCCTGGGTTTTTGTTTCCCAGGTGCATTACCTTGCACTTCTTTGCATTGAATCTGAGCTGCCATTCATTTGACCATTCCTCCAACCTTGCCAAGTCCCTTCTCATCCTTTCCACTCCATCTGGTGTATCAACTCTGTTGCAGATCTTTGTGTCATCTGCAAAGAGACATGCTTTTCCTTCCAGTTCCTCTGCAATGTCACTTATAAAGACATTAAAAAGGACCGGTCCCAGTACTGAACCCTGCGGTACCCCGCTAGTAACCCTCCTTTCTTCACTGTGGACTCCATTTACTACTACCCTTTGCATCCTGTTGTCTAGCCAATTTTTTATCCAGGCTACCACCTTGGGACCCACTCCAAGGCTGGCTAACTTGTGTATTAATCTTTTGTGTGGGACTGTATCAAATGCCTTGCTAAAACCTAGGTAAGCCATGTCCACAGCCCCTCCCTGGTCTACCACTTTGGTCACCAGTCAAAGAAATCTATTAGATTCGTCTGACATGACCTTCCCATTGTGAATCCATGCTGCCTTGGGTCCTGTGTCCCACTGGCCTCTAGGTACTCAACAATTCTTTCCTTCAGAAGTGATTCCATAATTTTACCTAACACTGAGGTCAAACTAACTGGTCTGTAGTTTCCTGCCTCTGTCCTGCTCCCACTTTTGTGAAGAGGCATCACATCCACCCTCCTCCAGTCCTCAGGTACCACCCCACCCTCCCATGATTTGTTAAAGAGAGTAGTCAGCGGTGTCATTAGTTCTACCCTTAGTTCTTTTAGAATTCTTGGGTGAATCCCATCAGGCCCCATTGCTTTGTCCACCTTCAATTTTATTAGTTCTTTCAGAGCCCTTTCTTCTGTAAATGGACTGGTATTGACCCTCGTCTTCAGAGTGTTTCTCTTGTTTGGTTTAGGTACCTCCCCCTCCTCTTCCTTTGTGAATACTGAACAGAAATATTTGTCCAGTATCCCTGCTTTTTCATTGTCACCCTCTACCCACATTCCCTTCCCTTTATTAAGCCTCAGTATCCCTCCTTTGGTCTTTCTTTGCTCCCTAATGTACCTATAAAAGGTCTTATCCCCCTTCTTAACAGAGTTGGCTATCCTTTCCTTGGTTTGGGCCTTTACTATTCTGACTGCCTTCCCAGCCTCTTTCTGCTTTAACTGACAAAGTTCTCTGTCCTTCTCTTTCTGTGTTTCCTTATATTTCCTGAATGCTATCCTTTTCTCTTTAACCTTCCCTGCCACCTCTTTTGAGATCCATAGCGTTTTTTTCCTTCATTGTGTTTTGTTGATTTGCTTTACTCAAAGGCTTGTTGCCTCTGTGATGGCTGTTCTGATTACTTTCCATTGTTCCTCCACTCCTCCTTCTTGCCTGTTTGCTAGTGCTTTTCTGAGGCACTCTCTCATTTTCCCAAAGTCAGCCCTCCCAAAGTCCAGTACTCTGGCTTGATTGTATGGCATAGTTTTACTCTTTCCTGGTTCTATTTCTGGATGCATGGATGGATGGATGTGATGTATGGCTAAATTCAGCAGCTGTTCCTTGATATTAAAAAGGGTGCCTCCCCACTGGTCAGTAAAATTGTATTTTATGTGATGGTTATACTGCACACCAATACTCTGTCTCCAGAATGCAGATCTTTCAATTTTGTCTTTTTACCATAACATGTTTTGTTGGCCAGATTTTGTTTTCCAGCCATCTCAGTTGCCAAGCAGTAAGCAGTGTCCTGTTGATCCTTGAGGCTATGCACATACTAAAAGTGTGTCTTGGAGCGAGTTCTGTCAGTGGACACTCCAAACCACTCATCAACCAGCAGTCTGACTTCTCTGCTGAATATCAAATAAGGTGCAGAGAATCTGGTAGTGTCTCTCTTAGTGCAGTTGTAATCATTTACCAGGGCATTGGCCTGTTGGCTACAATTGTCTTTATCCTTTTGATCCAGTGCACCCACCATTTTCAGCAAGATGTGATTGAATCACTTGGACAGGAGTTCACCTTGAGGGTTATATGGGTTAGTTTTTGATTTATGGAGCCCTACAGTGACAAAGTTTCACTAATATCATGTCTTTCAAGCTTTCATCCTTGATAAGAATGGTTCTATGTGATAACGGCAAAAGCCTAAAGGTGATCATCATTATCGCGCAGTCAGAGTGCTGAAAACATTTTTGGCACTCTGACACCCCAGCGCACAGGACAATGGTGCCAGGGTCATAAATTTCAATGCTTTCTGTGGGGAGGCTGCACCCCCCCACTAAAGGATTCTCAACTCCAGGAGGGGTGCAGTTTGAAGGGGAGGTGAAAACATGCAAAATTAAAGGTTCGGGTCAGGTGCAATAAAATCGCACCAGTGCCCGGACCTGAACCTAGTACCTCACCCACCCCAACCACAGACCAACCCATGAAACAGCTCAGCAACCCACTGCATCGCCACACCCTACAGCTCATCTGCCCCTCCCAGCCCAGACTCGCAGTGCTGCTCCCCCTGCACACATACATATAGTGACATACTGTTGCCCATTTCACCCACTGCCCCATCCGGTCGCCCTACCCTCCCATCTCTGTGAGAGATTCAGCGGGAAATAAGTCACCATTATGGATGGCGCCCTTCCCCATGCACCCTCTTCACGGGATGCTGATAAGAATGCATTAATTCTGGTGCCCCGTAGTGAGTGAAGAATTTATCCATTAGTATGCAAGCTACAGCAGTGGCTTTTCTATCCTATGTTGAACAGGCTTGGGCATAGTGATCTGTTAACAAGGCTAAAACATCTGGACACAAATAAGTCAGCAGGTCTGGACGATTTGCACCCTAGACTATTAAAGAAGATGGACAATCTAATCATGGAACCACTAACAGATATTTTCCAATATTCCTTAAATGAGGCAGGGCAGTAAATGATTTGAAAATACCCTACATAACACCAATCCATAAACAAGCATTTGTCAATGCCGAATGTTGGCTTGTTGGCATTGGCATTGGTAGTGCAGGAGTTAGAGAGATGCATAATAGGAGTGGCAGTGAAGTACTGAACTGACGGCACCCCCCCACCACAGAGGCTGAAAGGCGTTGGGAGTGTGGCTTTGGGTCATCGGTCATAACGCTTATGCCATTCCTCCTCATCCCACCCTGCAGAAACTGACAGGTGTTGCGGTGTGCTTTGGGGTCTTGGGCCCTTATGCTCAACCCATTCCATAAGGAAATACACTGAGATGGGGGCAGTATAGGAGAATGGGGTAAACTTTGGGGCAGAAGAGTCCAAGGCACACCTTTATGCCTGTCACTGGCTGCAGGGTGGGGGTTGGGGTGGAATGGCATGAGCATTACAGCTGACAATTCCAAGTCACACCCCTGATGCCTGTCAGTCTCTACAGGGTGGGGTGTTACAGTTGGAAACCCTAATGCCCCGGGTGTTTGTTGGTATTTCCACTCCAAATTTTCAACATTGGCTTTTTGTGGCTCCACCTCATGAACAGCGGCACTATCAGTTCATTATCTGAAAGGTGATTGTGCACAGAGACTGCGCCATTTGGTGCCAGAGGTGCTAAAACACACTGTTCATGAAAAGGTGTGAAAAATAGCAATGTTGAAAATTTGGAGTGAAAATATGAAAAATTGGCGAAGTCATGAGCGTGTGTAGAAACTGCACAATGCACGCCCATAATGCTATTATTTTGGGGATATTTTTAACCAGATGTTCAACATAGGCATTTTGGGACCTCCTCTCATGAACAGTGGCACTGTAACTTTGTTAATCAGTCCCGAAAGTTGATTTCTCACAGCGACCATGTCAGATGTGTGAAAACACATTTCAGGCAGGACGTGAAAAATGACAGCTGTACTATTCATAAGGAGGTGTGACAAAAGACAATGTTGAAAATCTGCAGTAAAACTATAAGAGTGTGCATGAAAACTGCGCAACGCACCCTTGTAACGCAGTCATTTTTTGGAATTTTTTCACCAAATTTGCAATGTAGGCTTCTTGGGACCCCACTTCATGAACCGTGGCACTGTCATTTTGTTAATCTGTCCTGAAAGTTGATTTCCCACAGCAACCATGCCATTGTGTGCCAGATGTGTGAAAACACATTTCAGGCAGGATGTGAAAAATGACAGCTGTAGTATTCATAAGGAGGTGTGACAAAATGGCAATGTTGAAAATCTGGAGTGAAACTAAGAGTGTGCATGAAAACTGTGTAACACAAGCTTGTAACGTAGTCATTTTTTGGAATTTTTTCACCAAATTTGCAACATAGGCTTCTTGGGACCCCACCTCATGAACAGTGGCACTGTCATTTTGTTACTTGATCCTGAAAGGTGATTCCACACAGTGACTGCAAAATCACCTTTTGGGACCTAATAAAGTGATGACAGAGCATGTGTTCGTGAGGTTTGATTCCAAGAACCCCATGTTGAAAATGTAGAGCCAAAATTCAAAAAAATGGCTGAGATATCCACCGAAGTTGAACACCCCCCATTTATGCCATTATACAGCTTACTTGCATTTCTTTGCAGTTCGGCTTTGAAGAGTCCAGATATGGTTCCACTTCACTGAAGATTGCAGAGTTGGATTTCTGGAGGTAAGTATGGGGTGAGGTGTGGTGTGAGGAGGTGGGGTGCACAGATGATGGATGTGGGTTGGGAGAGGGGGACCATTGCAGACAATGGACCATTTTCTTTTTTTCAGATACAAAACAAAACAAAAAATAAAATGTGCACTGCACCATGGAGCGGTTTTCTTTCTTTACAGGAGAAATAAAACAAATGTTGGGCACACTGAGGTGGGCTCCTAGTGTGCCCCATGACTTTTTGGGGTGATGTTGGCCACACTGAGATGGACTCCCAGTGTGCCATAAAATGGGGGTGGGGCAGGGGTAAGAACATGCCAATGCAGTCTGCTTTCTGTGAGTGGAGGCCCACTAGGGTGGGCTCCCAGTGTGCCACACAACATGGGGGGTGGCTGACATGCCAACATGGGGATTGCACCCTTGATGATGGTCTTCTTTAGGAACTGTGTGGCACTGCAATGTTTATTGACATGTTTCATCAGGAAATGCACTTATGTGAGGCATGTCATCTGTGCTGCTGCATGACGAGCTTGTCTCTGATTGCAGCAGCATATTTCTTTCAAGTTGGCAGCACTTTACATAATACTTGTATCAGTGTAGCATGCTGGCTAATTGGGGAATGAGGGACGTACCTACTAAAGCATGCCCTGCATTCACCACAATACTGACACACCTCTGAAAGTGCTACTACCCCAATATGTTGTTTGTACATGTGTGCAAGCCAACATAAAAAGGGGGAAAAACTAAATTAGGAAATTACAAGCCCATAAGTATAACTTCTGTTTTGGGAAAATTACTGGAATCAATGATAAAGGATCATATAGAAAAATTACTGCAGGCATCTGGACAGATAGGCCCACTACAACATGGGTTTAGGAAGGGAAGGTCCTGCCTTTCTAACCTTATTTGTTTCTTTGAGACCATAAACTCAGTCTTGGGTCTAAATATCCCGGTGGTCTACCTGGACTTCTTGAAGGCTTTTGATTCTGTTTCATATCCTGAACTCATTGACTCCCTTATCCAAATAGGTATAGGTAACTTATTACTAAGCTGGATCAGCACCTGGTTAGACAACAGGCAGCAGAGGGTTAACCTGAGGGGTTATTATTCAGAATGCAGAAGAGTGACCACTAGTGTCCCTCAGGGATCTGTGTTGGGACATCTCCAGTTCAATATGTTTGTTTCTTCCTTAAAATGCTCTAAAAGGGCTTGGCTGAGTAAATTTGCTGACAATGTTAAACCAGGAGCCATTGTTAGTAATGAAAATGATGTTTCAAATTTTCAGATGGAATTAAACATAATTGCAAAATGGGCAGTAGAGAAAACATTGAAGTTCAATGTTGAAAATGTGTGGTTATGCATTTTGGTGTAAGAAACTTAAGTTCCAAATATTACCTAGAACATTGTAAACTTCAGACTAAAAGTCTGCAAAAAGATCTTAAAATTCTAATTAATAACAAAATGAAGTTTGACGACCACTGTAGAGAGATTGTAAACAAAGCTAGTAGGACTCTTGCTTGTATCTCTAGGAAAATCAGGATAAGGGATAGAGAGGTTCTTCTTCCTCTTTCTTGTACACTTGTGAGGCCACAGTTGGAGTACTGTGCCCAATTTTGGTCTACACTTGGTGGGGGACTGACTAGGAAGGTGTGCAGAAGATGGTGATGAAAATGATAGCAAACATTAAGGACCTAAACTATGGGGAGATACTGAGGGATATGGCCTTGTTTTCCCTGAAGTATAGAAGATTGAAGGGTGATATGTGCATTGTTTACAAGGTGCATGATGATATAGACCTGTGGAATTGCTTGGGCTTAAATGCAAGGCAACGAGTAAGGGACACAAGAGTTCATGATTGTCAATTAAAAGGGGAGTATTATAAGAAGAAAGTAAGGGGACATTAGCTAAGTCAGACAGTTGTGTCTTTATGGAATGGTTTACTGGAAACAGTAGTAAATAGTAGCACTATGGCACTTTTTAAAAGAGCTTTTTTTAATTAAGAGAACGTTATTGAAGTATTTGATAACAAAGAATACAAAGTGAAAGAGCATAACAATACATAAGTACTTGCCAACAAGGTAAGAAAATTACAAGAAAGACTAACAACAAGAAACAAGTATACATACAAAACAATGACAACAGTAACAAAAAATAGAGACCCTGAGTCTCCCACCCTCCTTCCCTCTCACCCACCCATACAGCCATGCAGAATTATCATTTTAGTCAAAATAAGCAAGGAGGTATATATGGGGGGTTTAGAAAAAACAACAACAACAAAGAAGAACAAATATCTTGTTCCAGTTCATCCCTCTTAAAGAACCTCTACATATGAACATATATACATTTTTAATAAATGTTAGTGTACCAATAATAGTGTATATAAATTATTCCAGCAAGCTTTATATGTATGAAAAGTGTGTAACAACAGTTGATAGATTTTTCTACATTTAATGCATGTAACATTTCATTCAACCATTCAGTCCTAGAGGGAGAAGTTGAGCCTTGCCAATGATATAGAATAATTAATTTAGTAACTAATGAGATGAGGGCCACATATGCAGACTTCAGGAATAAATGCATTCTGGAGACTAAAAAGAGGATTTAGATTATCACAAATGTATTCCCAAAAGCATTGACTAGGGGGACATTGCCACAACATAACGTATGTAACAGTGTGCCTTCGGCATTAGTACAACTAGGGCAATTCACAGACTCAGCTTTTCCAATCCAGAAGAGCTTCACTGGTGTAAAACATAGATTATGTAAAACATTAAACTGCAATAACCGTAAGCAATCCTGCTTGACAAACTTATAAACATCTAACCAAATCTTCTTCCAACAGTCTGCGAAGTATTCAGTGCCTATATTATTAGTCCAGTAAAAAGCTGCTGGATAAGTGGCTTCCCAGAATGGTTAGCAAATAGCCTTATAAAGTTGATATATAGAATAAGACTGCTGGGATAGGGTGGAGAATTGTTCAAAGAGTAAACCAGCATTGTTGAACCAGGGAGGTTTAACAAATAATTGAGTTAAACAGTGTTTCAATTGGCAAAACTTGAAGAAATAGTAAGGAGAAAAGCCAAATTTGGCTTGAAAAATAGTAAAAGAAATGAATGAGCTGTCAGTGAGAAGTTCCTCCAAACAAGTAACAGGTAGGTCACCCCATTGGTGGAACTGAAGGAGTTTGTTATCAATTTGAAAATTAGGATTGCAAAATAAAGGCTGGCTGGTGTCCCAATAAATTGAGAGATTTAAATGTCTACATAATTGGTTGTGGGCTTGAATAGATCAAAATATAGTTGGTTGCTATAGTCCACTGAGAACCCGTGACCAAGGAAGGTATAACATAGAGGGAAGAATCACCAGAAGTTGACCCTGAGGTCCTGTTCAATCTGCAGCCAGGCCAGAACATAGCAAGCCTCTCCCACAGGTCTGCCCATTGAAAATATTTGGCCCTGTACAGGGCTAGGTAATACCGGAAGAGATGCAGAAGTTGCAGGCCTCCCACATGTTTAGGATGAGTTAATTTATCATAGGCTCTTCTTGGGGGCTCATCCAATCATAAAAACTTAGAAAGCAATTCTTACAGCTTACAAAACCAGGACACGGGAATGATGGTATTCAGCATCCCAGCGGGATACAATAGACAGGGTAATATATTAATTTTAAGAATGTTAGCTCTACCCAATAACGTCAGAGATAAAATGCACCATCTGCGGAGGTCCTGTTCAATTTGTTTTAGAAGTGGGTCTAAATTAAATGTTTTTAAAGAGGCTAAATCCCAGGCCAGCTTAATGCCGAGGTAGGTAAAAGCCTGGGATTCCCATTGTAAGCTCAACTCTAAAATATACTGTTTGGAGACATGTGAGGATTAAGAATAAACCACAGTTTTATGATAGTTTAATTTATAATCTGAAAAAGAGCTGAAGTCTTGAATGACTTGGAGAACTGCATGATAAGAAGTTAAAGGGTCTATAAGGTATCATAACACATCATTTGGAAATGTAGAAATCTTCCATTCCTGATTACCAACAAAATTTATTTTTATATTAGGCAAAGAAACTAGTTTCCTTGTAAGAGATTCAATATATAAACTAAAAAGAAAAGGGGATGGTAGGCAACCTTGTTGAGTACCCCATGCAAGCTTAGTAGAGGCAGATAAAAATCCATTCTAAAAAAAGACTCTAGCCATGAGAGACTTACATAAAATACTTACCCATTTGACAATGTCTGCCTGAATACCATAACGAGGTAGGAGACAAAACAAATAGGACCATGAGACTCTGTTGTATGTTTTTTCCTTGTCCAGGGAAACCAAGATGGCATCCATGTCAGCCCCCCTGGACACAGAAAATTAATGAAATATTTTTTGAAATAGGTCACTGGACAGTCTACCAGATATGAATCCCACCTATTCAGAGCCGATAAAACAGTTTCAGACTTAACTGTGTAGTTAGGACTTTAGCTAAAATTTTCATGTCCAGCTGGCCTGGTGGCACTGAGGGTTGAGGCCTTGGATGCCTCACCCCGTGTCATGCCAGTGACTCTGGTTTGGGAACAAACTCAGGTAGTTCAGGATTGACTGGGATGAAGAAGGATCAAACATCTAATGACAGTTCTCCTTCTTCTGGGGAGGTGGGACAAAGCAGCATGCTGTAGACTGACACCCAGTGGAGACAGGGAGTCAGCACAAGCGCATGCTTAGAATAGGGGTGGACCCACGCACAAGGCATAAGACTGCCTGCATGGAGGCATAGACAGTCACCCTGTGCATTGCATGTGCATGGGTCTAGGGCAGTAAAAATGGAGGAAAAAGAATGGAACTGGCAGGGTCCATGATGGCATGGTGTGCCCCATCTAGATGTTGGCTTCTGGGGGCAGGGGGAAAGTTGACGCTCCTTGCCCCTGGCCCTGTCATGGGGGGGCAGCAAATGTGGGATTAGCCAGGGTGGGACTGGTGTGGGAATACCTGCTGGAGAGACGAGTCCCATCCAAGGGAGGGACCAGAGCCACCTGCCTGCATCCCAAGGTGAAGAAAAAGTACTAATAAAAAAAAATTTTCATGTCCACGTTTATGAGCGAAATAGGTCTATAGTTCTCTGGATGAGTCTCACCTCTACATGGCTTAACTATTAAAACTATGCAAGCTTCTAAAAGGGAAGCCTCCTGTAAACTGAAGCTGTACAAGTGATTGAACAATTGAGTCAAAAGGAGAGAAACTTCTGCTGAGTACATCTTGTAAAAATTGTCCGAAAAACCATCTGGCCTGGAGCTTTGTCTGAGGAAAGAGAGGAGATCAAGTCGCAAACTTCAACTTCCCATCTAGGACCTGACAAAAGTTATTGTTGACATACTAACATACTAAAATGCCAGCAGAATAGGCCTAACGGTCTTTCGAGTCTGCTCGATTTGTCAGCCCCCACCCTGGGTGCTGAGCTTGCTGCCCCCCCTCGCCTTCTCTGGCTTCTCCCTTTCCAGTTCTGGATATTCTTGCTGCATTGGATTTTGCTTCCAGAACCCTTCCCCTGTACCTGTCCCAGCTCCTCTTGAACCCCTCCACCGTCTTTGCCTCCACCAGCCCCCTAGGCAGTGCATTCCATGGCTCCACCACCCTCTCAGTGAAGTAGCACCTCCTTCTTTCTCCCCTGAATTTTCCCCCCTCCAGCTTCCACCCATGCCCTCTAATGGCCCCCTCCTCCTTCCTTCGAAGCACCCTGGCTGTTCCTCCCCTATTTACCCTCTTCATGTACTTGAAGACCTCTATCACGACCCCCCGGTCCCTTATCTCTTCCAATGTGTACATATTTAGCTCTTTGAGCCTCTCCTCATAGGTCCTGTCCCCCAAGCCCCAAATCATTTTGGTTGCCCTCCTCTGGACCCTCTCCAGGAGTTTAATGTCCCTCTTTAAGTGTGGCCTCCAAAACTGTTCACAGTACTCAAGGTGTGGCCTCACCAAGCAGTTATACAGAAGGAGCATCACTTCCCTCCTTCTGGAGGTGATCCCCCTAGCGATGCATCCCAGCATCCTGTTGGCCTTGGCTGCTGCCCTCCTACAAGTCTCTGAGTTGTTCATTTTGACATCCACCACCACCCCCAGGTCCCTCTCAGCCATCGAGACTTGTAGCATTTCCCCCCCAGGGTGTACACTTGGCCCAGGTTTCTGGCCCCCAGGTGGAGTACCTTGCATTTCCCTGCATTGAACCTCAGCTTCCACTTTCTAGACCATCTTTCCAGAGCCTTTAGGTCCCCCTGTAGGGCCACCCTTCCCTCCTCCCCATCCACCACCGCCCCCAGTTTTGAGTCATCCGCAAAGAGACTCATCTCACTCCTGATTCCTGTCCTTATGTCAGAGACGTAGGCGTTGAACAGGAGGGGCCCAAGGACTGATCCCTGTGGGACCCCACTAATGACCCACTT
This sequence comes from Neoceratodus forsteri, assembly GCA_016271365.2. Lineage (NCBI taxonomy): Eukaryota > Metazoa > Chordata > Ceratodontiformes > Ceratodontidae > Neoceratodus > Neoceratodus forsteri. The sequence continues at coordinate 1,206,092,314 of CM057453.1, read as the reverse complement.
TGGGGATGAGACTATCCAGCCAACTACGACCCTCTGGGTCCGGTCCTGGAGCCAATTGCCTATCCATCTGATCATCTGGTTCCCCACCCCCATTTCTCCCAGCTTATCCAACAGGTCCATGTGAGGAACAGAGTCAAATGCCTTGCTGAAGTCTAGAAAGAGGACGCCCACTGGTCTCACCAAGGTCCAAGGCACTCTGCCACCCAGTCATAGAACTCCACAAGGTTTGTCTGACACAATTTCCCGAGATGAATCCATGCTGTCTATTGTCCAGGCACCCTGACTTTCCAGGTCCCCCTAGCCTCTCCTTGACAATGCCCTCCATCACCTTGCCCACCACCGATGTCAGGCTGACAGGCCTGTAGTTCTCTACCACCTCCCTTGATCCCCCTTGTGGATAGGCACTATATGCGCCACCTTCCAGTCCTGGGGCACCCACCTGTCCTCAGAGAGATGGTGAAAGCTCGCCAGGGGTTTCGCTTGGACATCCAAAGTTCCTTCAGCACTCTGGGATGTAATTTATACTGCCCCGTGCTTTCTCCGTCTTAAGGGAGCTGAGGGCTTCCTCACTCTCTCTGCTGTGATTTCCACTTCCAGTACCTCTTCTCCCTGCTTAGCCCTCCCTCCTGCCAGTGATGCCTCCCTCTCCCAGACCCGCCGATCGGTAAGGGTCCCCCTCCTCAGTATCTCTGTCTCCTCCCATGTATGATGCAGCACCCCATTTTCCTTGGTGGAAACTGGAGGTGAAGTACTCATTTAGTACCTCAGCCTGCTCCCCGGGTCTTGTGCCCATCTCTCCTGATTTAATCCTGCTAATCTGCCCTTCACCCTTCGTTTTTCCCCAATGTATCTAAAGAACCCTTGTTCCCTCTCCTGATTTCCCTGGCCAGGTTCTGCTCTTTCCTTGCCTTAGCCACCCTCACCACACTAGTGGCCCTTCTAGCAATCAACTCATACTCCCCGATCCCTCTACCCTTGAGCACTTGAATTGCCTATTGCCTCTTTCCTGCACCACCTCCTGGACCTCCCTGGTCCACCAGCAGGGTTTTCGGCCCCACCGCATTGCGCCTTACTCTTGCACAGGTGCTTGTAGCATCTTGCACCCTCTGCTGATGATTTCCCACCTACTATCAGCGTCCATGTCTGATCCAATCCCATCCAAATGCTCCTAAGGATCCTTCCCATTTCCTTAAAATCCTTTCCCTGAAGTCAGTTACCTGTCTTTGTGCAGCTTTCAGCCCTCCTAGGTCCAGGCAGAACCAGACTGTGGCATGGTCACCCTCGCCTAACGGATCCCTACCTCCAGGCCTTAATCTGGTCACTGTCTGCCAGACCACATCCAGTACCAGCGCTTCCTGGTCGGTTCCCCACCTGCTGAGTTAGGAACGATCTTGAAAGACATCCAACAACTCTGTTCCCTGGTCACAGAAGATGTCATAGTCTCCCAGTCTGTTCCTGGCATGTTTAAGTCCCCAACACCACCACCACCATTCCTCTGCCCAGTCTGCAGTGTCTCCCAACATCTGCCACCAGACTCTCCTCCAGCTCCTCCGCCAGGGCAGGGGCCATACACCACTCCTATTTTACTCTCTTGCCCCTTGTTATCAAGGTGACCCAAATTGCTTCCACGGGTTCCCTCCGCCTCCTACTCTCCCTATGCCAATGCAGTTTTTGACTATTATGCTACTCCCTCCTCCCTTCCCCCCTGTCCTTCCTGAACATAGTGTAACCCTCCAGGTTCAGGTCCCAGTCATGTCCTGCAGTGGCCCAGGTCTCAGTGACCGCTGCCACATCTACTGCTCCCTCAGTTAGCATCACCTGGAGCTCAGGCATTTTATTGCCCAAGCTCCTGGCATTTAACAGGACTACCTTCCACCCTTTCCCTATACTTCCATTTCCCCTGCTCGTGTTCCCATGGGGATTCTGTTTTCTCCTGGTCTGCACTTTACCAGTCAGCCTTTTCCCGCAATCCTCCAGCTCCCAGGGGGTGGAGACAGAGTCCCTCCTTTATCGGCACCCCCTTGACAGCCTTTTCTCCCATCCCTCCCCCCTTCACAAGTTTAAACCCCACTTTTCACCAATGAACCTCTCTATTTTCAACTTAAGGATCCCCCCCTCCAAATTGAGATGGAGTCTATCTCTAGCATACCGCTCCTTATCCTCCCAGGTCTCCCCCCAATCCCCCATCAACCAATACCCTCTGGCCTCACACCACTCCCTGAGCCACTGGTTTATCTCCCTAATCTTCCTTTTGTGCTCCCCACTAGCCCTTGGCACTGTCAGGATTTCTGAGAAGGAAACTGTGCATCCTATGTCATGACAGACCCTGGCAAGCTCCCTGAATCTTGCCTGTATCTCTAGCTCGCTATTTCCCTCAATGTCATTTGTACCCAGGTGGACCAATATGTCCGGAACCCCCACAATCCTTTTCCAGCTGATATACCTCGTGCTTAGCCCTGTGCACCGTTAGTCCAGGGAAGCATTTTGTTCTAACTGGCCAGGCTTCTCCCTCCCTATCCCATTTGATACCCCTGATCATAGAATCCCCCAACAGGAGCACTCTGACCACTCCTTTTCCTCCATTCCCCCTTCCATGTCCCTCATCCTTTCTACTGGCCCCTCCACCCAGCCGTTCCTTGTTCCTCCCCCTATCTGGGTGCCACATGCCACCTCCTCCTTATTTACCCTGACCACCCCCCCTCCAATCCTATGCCTCTCCTCCTCCTGAGTATCCTTCTGTACCTTGCTAACTCCTCTTCACTGCTCGCAACTGGTCCTTCTCCCATCTGCTAAACTAGCCTGGCTCGTCCTCCCTTCCTTGCTGTCTCCATTTAGTCCCTCCTTGCTTGTTGTGCTCCCCTGGCCTAAACCCTCAGCTCCTTTACTAAATCCTCCTTGTACTTCTGGTCCTTCTCCTTACCTTCCTCCCAACTGGTCCTTCTCATTGTGCTTTCCTCCTCTTCCCCTGCCCCTCCTGCTCTGATTCACTGCTCCCCATTTTCCTGCATTCCAGGTTCCCCTGTTCCTCCTGCTATCTGGCCCCTGCCTCCTGCCCCCACTCCCTTTCCATCTCTAACCACCCCTGTCATGGCTACATTACCTCTCTCATCCTCGAGCAGAAGAAGAGAATTGAAGTGGTTACTAAGTGTAAGATCTGATCCACCTCCCCACCTTGCTTCTTTCTGTCCAGACCTGGCCATCTGCCTACTTCCCTGAGAATGTTGTCCCTCTGTCCCTCCTTTGTGAGGGTCCCCAGTTACCTGCCTGCTTCCTTGGTAGTGTCCTTTTGGACCCCCTCTGCCAGGGTCCCTATGTGACCCCTGAGTATTCTCCTGCACTCCTTTCCCTATGCCACTGCTCCCAGTGCTTAGTGCAATGCTGTGGAGATCCCTGCCCCTTCCCCAACCATACCTCCTCCTTCCCCAGCTGTCTCCTAATCCCCACAACCTCCTCCCTAAGCTTGCCAGCTGGAAGCACATTGGGCAACTACCAAACTTCCAAGCCCAGTCCAGTATCATGGCTGCTCCACACCCTGTGCACCCCACCACCCTCCCAAAGATGCTGGCCCTAAAGTCATGTGGTTCCATCCCCTTCCAAGTAGGTTTCCTTGGGTGAGCCACCAGGTTCCCCCCAGTCCAAGATACACCCCTACTGCCTAATCAGGTCACCCACTAATCTTAGATACAGTCCCACAGTACACCGGTAACCCTGTTACCAGGTGCAGTACAACAAAGTAAACTTATAAGGGAAATGAACAACTCCCTAAGCTCTTCTCTCCCGGCCTTTAAATCCAACCCCCAGTGGCTAGAACTACATGAGCTGCACCTGCAGCCTTTTCCTCCAATTGCAGGGAAAGTGTTCCCATATAAATTAGCAGAACTCTGGGGAGAGAGGGTGGGGAGGGTGGGTATTGTGCAAACACCCAACTCAAGAGAGAGTGTATCAGCCCTGTGTCTCCCTCCAAGCCCAGCAGCCAAATACCCAGGCCCAAGCAAATCCCACCAAATAGGTTTTAAATCAGAAGAAATAGGCCTCCACCAGCGCAGCCTGTTACAAAGTGAAACATCCAACAAATGAGCCCACTTACAGCCACCAAACCAGTTTTCAAACTTCCAACAGTCCCCACAACATACCTGCTAGCCCTTAGAAGTAAGAAAGCAAAGAAATAACCTTCTACCAAGTAAAATCCACAAGAACCCTGTAAAACAACAAGCAGCAGCTACTGTCCTGGAACACAACTGATCCTGTCCCCTTCCAGTTCCTTCTGAGGAGACAAAGCAGCCAACACCACAAACCTGATTCAGCTCTGCCTCCAGTCAATTAGCTGAGTGAGACCTGGCCAGACCATTAACACCCTTCCCCCACTATGCAATAATCTTTGCAGCTACTGAAGTCAGCAACAATGAATCAAAATTCAACTCAAAGCCCCCAAAATATGTTTGCTGCCAAAGGAAACAGGTCTCCAATTCAATCAGCTTCACTAAAAACACAAACAAAATAACCTTCTACCAAGTTAATCCACAAGAACCCTGTAAAAACAACAAGCAGCAGCTACTGTCCTGGAACACAACTGATCCTGTCCCCTTCCAGTTCCTTCAGAGGAGACAAAGCAGCCAACACCACAAACCTGATTCAGCTCTGCCTCCAGTCAATTAGCTGAGTGAGACCTGGCCAGATCATTAACACCCTTCCCCCACTATGCAGTAATCTTTGCAGCTACTGAAGTCAGCAACAATGAATCAAAATTCAACTCAAAGCCCCCAAAATATGTTTGCTGCCAAAGGAAACAGGTCTCCAATTCAATCAGCTTCACTAAAAACACAAACAAAATAACCTTCTACCAAGTTAATCCACAAGAACCCTGTAAAAACAACAAGCAGCAGCTACTGTCCTGGAACACAACTGATCCTGTCCCCTTCCAGTTCCTGTTGAGCAACTATCAATTGAGGTAAAGGAACACAATCTAAAAGGATGATACAAGCTCACTGTAATTGGGAGAAGAGGGGACCTTTGATTACAAAGCTGTATAATAATTCTGGAAAACAAGCCACCTGCCATGCTTCAGCTGTTAATGCCACAGTTGCCAGATAGTACAGGGTTTTAATCTACCTGGCAGCAGATTGTTGTTTGAGATGCAGGGCCAAAAATCTACTGACCTTTTCTCCCTGGCCAACATATGTGGCACTAGATTTTGTGGTAGCTTTCTCAGCATGCTCTAACAGATAACCTGAATACTGGTCCCGAAGTCAGGAAAGCTGTGTCTACATCTCTTCTGAAGACGAGAAAGAAAAACATTTCTCCAGGTGTAAAATATCATCAAGCCAAGTATTAACCTGAGTTTCTCAAGCTCTCTTGCATGTCGTGGCCAGTCAAATAAGTTCATCCCACCAAAAAAACTTCAAAGAACACCACAGTGTGTCCCAAGTGAAAAAGGAGCCAGAATTGTCCTGAACTGACTTCAATATAAAAGATCTCAGATGGTCAGTCAGAGAAGAGTCCCTTAATAATTGAGTATTTAAAGACTATGTATGATCTCTGTTTGAAAGACCAAGGAAAATGATTGCAAGAGATACAAGATACAAGAGAGGCATGATCTGAGAGGATTATGGTTTCAATTTGACTAAAGTATAGCCAAGACAATGGCAGTTGGCTAATAAGAAAATAATCAATTCTTAAGTGGGAGTCATGTGGGGTAGAGTGAAATGTGACGGCTTGATCAGTAGGGGTGGAGGACCCTGCATGATTCAATTAGGTCTATTTGGTCCATAAATTCACATAAGGCCCATTGGGCCTGGCAGAAACCAGCATTAGAGTTGTGAGACCGGTCTAAACCGTTTTGGAAAACCAAATTCCAATCTCCACCCAAAATAAACAGCAAATGAGTGTGTGGTGCTAAAAGGGATGCAACTCTAAGGAAAATTAATGGACAGTCCATATCTGGACCATAAATAGAGCCCCAAATGACTTTGGTACTTTCCAGATGACTGTGGACAAAAATGAATTAGCCCTCATGATCTACTATTTCATTCAAAAATTCAAAAGGGAGAAATCTGGCTATCAGAACAAGGACACCACATTGTTGAGAGTTATAGCCAGAGCCATAAACTTGTCCCACCCATTCATCTTTAAACTGGGAAATATGCTAGGTGGGGAGGTGAGTTTCTTGTAAAAATGCCAAATGGACTTGGAGTTTTTTCAGATGTTTCAAAATACTATGACATTTAATTATTGTTTGCCGACCCTTAATATTCTAGGAAACAGCTTTCCAGCTTGATGTCATGATATTACATATAAAAAAATGTCCAGAGTAGAGGTTCAAAAACTAAAAATAGGAATCCTGCATGGCCTATGACCCTCCCATAGTAGCATAGTCCACAAACAATTGCAACAGTAAAACTGATTAATATAAATTTAGAGTAAAAAAAAAAAACATTGAACCATGCCCAAAAGGTTCACTCTTCAGCTTTTGGCCTGTGAAGAGCTGTGGATGGAGCAGCTCACGTCAGGTCAATGTGAAGAAACTACTATAAGATGTCTTCTTTCCTTAAAAACAATTGTCTGTACCCCTCAGGAAAAAGAAAGGAATTTGTTAACACCCACCCTCACTAAGCTTCAAGGAGGGGGAGTCTCATGTGGGTACAGGTAACTAAAAGAAACTATCTACTGTCCTTGGAATAAATTTAGTCAAGGGTGCATCAAATAATCAAAAAAATATCAGGTCCCCCTAAATAGAAACTGTTGAAATAAGCACCTTACTACACTGATGGGGGGAAGTCAAATAATTACCACTATTAGTTAAACTAGCTAATATATGAAAAAATAGAAAAGAAAGATAAGATAAGATAGACAACAATGGAAAGGAATCTGGACAGCAATTATAACAGTACATTACCACTAAAAGGAAGGTGGAGATGGGAAATATGACAGATTGATAGAGAAAGAGCATATTGAAAAGCCAAACTGAAAGGAAGTGAAAACAAAATAACAGGGCTGTTAAAGTCTAGTTCATTTACAGGAAACAAAAAAAAATTCAGAGCAGTCCTGAAATTAAATTACAATGGGAAAAACCCAGTTAGCCCAAAATCAAAATGAAAACATCCTTCAAAAAGAGGTCTTAATGACAGGGAATAAATATAATGAATACCATTTGGGACTTTGAGAAACTATCAGTTCTCCTCCTTTCCTACCACCATATAAAAGCCAGTCATCCCTGAGTGCAATGTGAGCACATAACAATAACGGTACCTCAAAAACTACAAGGGGAAAGATAAAAGAAAATAGTAAAACAAAAACCCACAAAATAAAAAGGAAAAGAGGAGGTCAATGCACACTATAGTGGGGAGCCTAAAGAAAGACAACAAGGATAATTAAGGAAAATTAATAAACATGATGCAAGGGAAAAGTAGTAACCAAAGAACATGAAAAAAAAACAGCAAAATATCAAAGCCAACAAGACACAAAAATGAAAACTGACAACTGAAAACAGCTAATTAGGTTACCAATAATGATAGCATTATGGAGCGTAACTTATTAAAATGAAGCATGTCGATGCGATATTAATTGCACAGTATATAAAAAACAATAAGACTGGGAAAAAAGGAAAAGAACAATTACAACTCCTAAACAATTAGATAAGAAAACAAAACAAAATATGCATGGTTAGACAAAAATATCTGAGACAGAAACCAATGAGGGGAACAACCTACAGGGCTACATAAGAAAGGTTCACCGAGGGACCCATGATAAATATTGCCTAAAAATGACAAAGGATAATCATAAACACTAATCCCCCAGCCATAAAAGTTGTGAAACCAACAGCATGTATAACAATGTCCATAGTATCCAGACATATTAAACACTGCCAGAACATTAGGTTAGTAACAACTGCAACCTACTAACTTCCAAAAAAGCAAGTTTAAAAAACAACAAATGGCAAAACAGAGCCAGTTTCAAATACATACTAATACCAACATGTTATACAAGAATACTAAATTATGATCCACTGGGCTGTCATGACATGATTTGAAAATGTTTGGAAAAAGTGAGGCAGTTCTTGTTTAGCTTGTGTGGCAGAATCAAACCTTTTGACATCAGCCAATGTCACAATGGTGTGAACCAGGTGAGCCTGGTACAACATTTTGTGTTTAATGTCAGCAGACCATAATTTGATTTAATTTCTCAGCACTCTGCTCTTTTTTGATGAATTTGAAGAGTGAGATCCTGCACTAAGACAAGCTGATGGCCTTCCTATTCTAAAGACTGAAGACTTCTAACAACTTGCAAAATATGTACCCAGTCCAGATAGTTAAGTAGACAGAAAAAAACATGTACAGGCACTCTCCCAAAGCTGGCTTTTGGGTACAAAGTGTGATGATCTCATTCTACCACATATGAGGGGCCATTGGGAGATGGCCCAGCAATTTTCGTGCAGAACATTTGGATAAAATCTACTGCATTGGGATCTTCCTCTGATTTCTCAATCCAGGGAGAACAAGATTATTCCATTTTCTTCTTCCTTCTAAGTCATCCAGTTTCTTCTCTAAGCAAGCCACTGTTCTTCAGAGGGTAATCACTTCAGGTTCCGAATGATTTTGTTGATCCTTTACTGATGAGATTATCGCTTCTGTGTCAGTCATTCACCTGGAAATATTCTAAAGAGCCAGCTTAACATCTTTGAAATGAGCATAAATAATGCCTCCTTAATCGTATCTAGCTCAAGAAATAAATTCTCTGTGGTAAGCTCAATAGAAGTAGGTACTGCAAGAGATGGCAGTGATGAACTGTGCTGAGGCCTCTTTGGCTCCAGAGGCAAGGCTAGAACTGATTGCTCTGAAGTAGAGTCATACAGTAAAGAAGTCTCCATGGCATGGGTATCCTGGACTTCTGACATCTTTGTTGGTAAGTAGCTCTCCAAAGTGAGGTGTAATGAGTTGTAAAAGTCATTGGTGGAAAGAGAAACTGTTTTCATTAAATATTATGGAGCTTACCAGACAAAGTTAGCTCAGAAAGCTGTTACTCTGACATTTGCATCACGTGACTCCTTTAAAAAAGCTTTTGACTCGGTCATGGAAAAAAGAGGGATGGTGGGCTTTAGCTAAATTTAAAAGGCAAGTCTGCATGGCTTACACTTCTCAACTTGAAATGTCTTGTGAGTATTCTGAATCCTGTAAATGGTTCATGGCCAATAGGGAATGACCCCAAATTGTCAACATACTGTAGCTTTCTTATGATCCCATCTCATGAACGTGACAGCTGTCATTTTTCAAGTTCTGGCCAAAATGTGTTTTCTCACTTGTGATGTGGAATGATGTTACGATTGCTAAGAATGACTTTTTGGCAGAGATTTGAAAATTTGTAGTACCAGGTACATGAGGTGGGGTAATAACAAGCCTATGCAAACAATTTGGTTGCTGTTATCCTACAAATGGAAGCACAGGGCCAACAGCAACACATATAAGCACACATAAGGAGAGATGGGAGCACAGGGGGCCCTGTCCTCCCACAAGCAAATAAAGATATGATTACTTTATCACAAAAACTATGGATGGATGAGAGGACAAGGCCTTAAGGGCCCTGCACTTCCACCAGCAAATAAGGCTATGATTAGATTATCTCAAAAAGTATGGAAATTATTTGCAAAAAATTGCATAACTTAATCAGTTAAGGTTCAGGATAAGGCAGCTAAACTAGGCAACTGTGATGTTAAGGTTTCCAACTCTAACACCCCTGCCCTACCCCTGAAGTGAATCAGGGTGGAGTCTTCCTTAGAGTTGTCAGACCTAACTCTCACCCTATTCTATGCACTCATGAAACATACACACCTGTCTCCATCGCATCTCAGCTTTTCTGTTACTGCAAAGGGGTGAGCAGGGGGGGTTTGGGTTGGAAACCCTAACATCACATTTTCCTACTTTTATCACTTTATTCTGAACCCTAACTGATACAATAACACAGTTGTTTTTATGAAGAATATCAATATAAATACAGTAAATACCAGGAATAAATTCCAAATAAGTGATCATTTGCTAGAAAAAGGCTGATAAAGTTCTATAGGTAATGTCACAATTTTAACTAATAGTTCAAAATATAATCATCATATATAGCATTAAATAAAATGTCTACTTATTAAATTCATCTGTCATTATATGTACAATTAATGTAGAGAAAAGTCTTAATCTAACTCTACCAAAATCCAGACACTAAGGGCCAAATATTCAAAACTTGGCCCTGGCGCTAAGGGTAAAAACTTACTTACAATTCAGTGGTGAAACTACATCGAACCAAAATCACACAGAAAAGTAACTATAAGCGCGATCTAAGGGACAAAAAAAAAATAGATGGCTAATGATTCCGTCTGTATACAACTTACATAGCAAAATGCAAAGAAGGTGTTGTCTGTCCAAATTGTGGAATGAACAAGATCCTGATGTTAGAAATGCAAAAAATGTAGCCTCTTTCAAAACTAGCATTGATACTTTGTGGAGGGATAAATGTATATGTTTTAGTGTCTAGGTCTTCCTTGGATATGGGGGGGGGGATTTGTTCTACTTATGGTTATATTATTTTTGTGATTCTATCTTTATTTTGGTGATTCTAGGTGTAATTAACATTTATGTAAATGATTGTGTTATCTACTTTTTTGTTTTTGTGTTATTCTGTATTCCCTGTATGTACACCCTGCACTGTGTATTTGTACAACAGGAAACTTACAAAATTTTATATAGAACCTATCCCTGTAACCATTTGCATATCAGGACAACTTTGTGAAATAGGGCTTTACAGTCCTAAAAGTTATACCCTGTTAAAAAAAAAGGTTTTTATCTATGTAATTTGTGGGTGGGGTCTATGTTCAGATATCTCCACAGCACCAGCAAAACCCATTAGCACCCAAGTGTTAAGTTATCTCTGCTCCATGCAAATGAGGGGGTTCTCCCCTGTACATGGATGCAGTGGTATATTGAAAGGTTTGCACAGGCAGTAAATGCAAACAGAATGGGTGCATATTACCACCTTTGCAAACCCCAACTTCACAGGGTACAAGGTCCTGGTGGTGGATAAAGGAACTACCCAAGCCTGTGGAAGCAATGATGTCCCTGATGTCCAGTGGCATGCCTCACCCTCCAATCATTCACCGCTGTCCAAAAAAGTAAGTCCCAGGTGTTAAGTAGCACCCCCATCCTGCAAACACTCGTGGCTGTCCAAGAAAGTAAGTCACTGGTGTCTAGTGGCAGCCCCAGCCTCTGATCCATGTCCCAATCAAAATTAATATTCCCTTTGTCCAGTGGCACCCCCCCACCCTTGGATCCACATCCTGTCAAAGACTAATATTCCATAGCATCCAGTGGCACCCTATGCCCTCTGATCCCATTCCCATCAAAGATTAACATTCCTTGGTCTCCAGCGAGCCTAAGATCCCTGTTCTCATACAAGTATGCACAGTCCAAGGCATCTAGTGCACCCCCACACCACTGGCACAAAACAAACCACCCTGCCAACATCCCTTACCTCTGTCACCAGTGCCATGTATCTAATATGGGGACTGTCAGCCCTCCACTCACCATCTTGGCCAGTTGCCATATGGACTGACAGGGAGAATACATCCTGTGTACTGTAAAGGGAGTGTGTATACTCTCTGTAGTATACAATATGTGCACTCCCTTTACAGTACACAGGACACATGCTTGCTGACCGTCCTTAGAGTGGCCAGCTGAGATAATGAGTGGAGGGCTGTGCCAGGCACTATATTGGATCTTTGGCTCTGGTAACAGAGGAATGGGGGGTTCATAGGGTGGTTTGCTTGGTGCCAGCAGTGCGGGCAGCTGCTAGATGCCAAGGACTGCATACACCTCTGCGGGAATGGGGATCATAGGGTGGATGGCATCACTGGACTCCAGGAAATGTTAGTCTTTAATGGGAATGGGAATCAGAGAGCAGGGAGTGCTACTAAACTCCAGGAAATATTAATATTTATGGGGAACATGGATCAGACAGTGAGGGGTGCCACTAGACACCAGGAAGTACATTGTACCATAGGGGGATGGGTGTGTGGTGTGTTGGGGGGGCAATCGCATCCATGCATGACATGGCCAGCAGCTATAGGAGGGGTGCAAATCTGCCACTGCTTCCATGCAAATGAGCCTATAATGGGCATGCATATGGCCCCTTAGTGCCTTGCATGCCCAATGGGCTCATTAGCTTGGTGCTGGCTGAATATCATACTGGGGGCTCCCGGCGCTATCAGTTCTGGGGTGCTGTTCCCTGCACTTCCCATATTTATGCTGGGGCAGTGCTACTCATCTTAGCACTGAGTTGACATTCCCCTATATTCAGTCAGCTAGTGCTGGTGTGCTAGCCTACTGAATATGGCATCCTCAGGGTTGTAGGCATATAATTTGTATAGTTACAATAATGACTGTATCAAAATGTTTGAATCAGAAAGAAGGAAAATCTTAGTGAATGGACAACCACAATTTTTACTTCTGGTGAAAAAAAATGAAGTGGGAAGAATAGTTGAACAAAACACTGAATACTGCTCCAAATCCCCTTCCATTTTATATACTGTCAGTCACAAAATAAGTCTCAATGTGCATGGTTTCAGTTCTGCATGTATATTATGCACAAAACTGTAACCGACAAAACAAATGAAAAATTCATAACTTAGGATTTCAGTTAGAAAATAAGAGCTTAAGTTATAATTCTAGTTGACAGACTACAGAATGTAAAGGAGATAAACCAAATATTACTCTTTCTATTATTTTTACTTGTTGAGAGCAGGGGAACGGTGCTAATGCCTTTTGCATGTAATGTGAAAGTAGCTTGAAAGTGTAACTGCTGAAGAGATTCAAACTAAAACAGGAAGGAAGGGGTCATTTCAGTTTCTCATAGGGGAAAACTTGGACAGACAGCTGACTCTAGTTTTCTGTTATGATTCAGTAAGTATTAAAAAACTGTACTTTAAGGACCATTGCAGATTGATATCTATTTTTCATTTAATAACAATTTACTCTTAAACAGTAGTCTGTTGAATACCTCTTAAATTTTGCATTCTTTGAGGCTGTATTCATCTGATGATGATTAAAGATGATTAAAATGACTAAAATTACTCTTTGAAGACAAATTAATGACAGCATTAATCCAAAATTTAGTATTAGTCTTTGGTGAGGGGTCAGTCCCCTTTTGATCATCACAGCATCCTTAACTTGAATATTCAAAGGTCTTTCAGTGGATGTGCCCATGTGGGCAACACTACTGGCTTTAGCATCAGTCCTTCTGAATATCCTCATCCATAGGACACTTTCAATATTAAAATGTTAATAGTGGCACATTTGTACTATCTTTTCATGACAGTGATCCCACATTCAGCATTAGGGTAGTACGATATCCTTCTCATCTCATCATCATGCAAGGCTGACTTCATCATCCTCGCCTGGGGATACCAGATGCTGGTGTTTCAATAATCTCCCCTCACTAATCCATGGACTGGCACAGCTTGTTCCACTTGATGGGCTTCCCTCTATTCACAGAGCTGTTTTAAGTGCCCTAACATGTTTTTTTCTTGATTATCACTGGGACATTGTTGTAAATCCACAATTCTTGACACACTATCACCAGGTTTTTTTAATGGGTCCTCCAACCCCTACCACTTTGTCAGAGAAATCAGTATCCATTGCAGTGTATTCAAGGTAAGGTTAGGCCTTGTAACTTAGTCCCTAAAGATCCAGCTGCTCCAATAGTAGCCGGGAAAGATGGTTCAAACTTTCAGGGTAGAACTGATTGGAAATTAGTGCAACCTGAGACCCACCGTCCAGCACAGTAAAAACACAGTGCCCTTTTACTTTGACAAATGCCTCTGATAAGGGCCAATTAGGTTGCATACAAAGATTAAGTGATCATTAGCCTTTCTGGCAAATGAAGGTGAATGTTTTGATTCTGGGGCTCTAGTATGCTCTCTCACTGGATCCAGTTGGCCTAGCTGCTATTTCCTTTTTTTGTTTTTCTTTGGGGTTCAGTATAAAAAAATGAATTTGGCTTCATCATTAACTGAATACTTTATTTTATTTCAGTTATTTATGCCATTTCGCATCACCATAACACCCCCCCATCTATCTATGGGTCCAAGATTCTAAATCCTTAACATTAAATTAATAACCAATTTAACCTTATTATTATTATCCATCAAGTTGTGTCTTCTCCATTTTAATATCCGAGATCCACATTATAATTCATTATTACCTTATCCTTACTTGTATTTGCTGATGAAAATGGGCCCACATTCTTTCAAATGATTCTTCTTCTGCTTTTAAATAGTATAGCCTTTCCAGTATCATGATATCCACCATAACATTTTTATCCATGTCTCCAGAGCTGGCGGTAACTCGTCCTTCCATTTTAAGGGGATACATTTTTGCCAAACTCCTAGCAATAGCTAAAAAATATTTTTGATATGTATCCAATTGAACATTTAATTATACTTGCACAAAGAGCATTGATAAAGGTAAGAGCTGTAAATGCATATTCAATATTTTTTCTAAAATATTGATTATTTTAGACCAGTAGTTTGTTAAATATAGTGATCAGTTAATATAAAGCTCTCAGCAAAAAACAACCAGAAGCAGCAACTAGTAAATATGTTTTCGCAGCAGGTAGGTCATGCCAGACAAATCTGCTCAAGTTTTTTGACTATGCTACAAAAATAGTGGATGACGGTGGGACAGTAGATGTGGTCTACCTAGACTTAGTAAGGCCTTTGACTCTGTTCCATACAGAAAGCTGGTAAAGAAGCTTGACCACACAGGGCTGGTCCAGAAGTAGTCAGATGGGTACAAAACTGGTTACAAGGTAGAACCCAGAGGGTACAGGTTAATGGAGTGCAATTGATGGAAGGCAGGGTGACCAGCAGGGTGCCCCAGGGCTCAGTGCTATGGCCTGTGCTCTTCAGTGTTTTTATAGCAGACATCACCGATAGACTGGAAGGGAAGGTGTGTCTGTTCACAGATGACACCAAGATACGTAGCAGGGTGGACACACCAGAAGGAGTGAGCAAGATGGAAGCTGACCTCAAGAAACTAGAAGTATGGTCTGGAGTGTGGCAGCTGAGATTTAATGCCAACAAGTGCAAGGTCTTGCACATAGGAAAGAAAAATCCAAGGAAGGAGTATTACCTAGGAGGCAAAAGACTGGGAGCCTCAAACCAGGAACGAGATCTGGGAATCATAATCTCAGATTACTTGAAGGTTAGTAAGCAGTGTGAGAAGGCAACAATGAAGACCAACAGAATGCTGGGCTGCATTGGGAGGGGAATCATGAGCAGGAAGAGAGAGGTGGTACTACCACTCTATAGATTGCTGGTCAGGCCTCACCTGGAATACAGAGTCCAATTCTGGAGGCCTCACCTCAGGAAGGACATTGACTGGGTGGAAACAGTATAGAGAAAGGCAACAAAAATGATTCAGGGTCTGCAGTACATGTCCTGTGAGGAAAGACTGAGGGAACTGAATACATACTCCTTGGAGCAGAGAAAAGACAGAGAGAGAGTGAGAGAGGACATGATTGAAACATTCAAGTACACAAAAGGCATTAACAAGATACAGGCACAGGAACTCTTTCACTTCAAGAAGTGCTCTAGGACCAGGGGACATGACCTCAGGCTGCAAGGAGGGAGGTTGTCTGCCAACATCAGGAAGTTTTTCTTCACAGAAAGAGTGGTGGGCACTTGGAACAGCCTGCCCCAAGAGGTTGTCAGGGTCAACACTGTGGGGGATTCAAGAATGCATGGGATAGACACAAGGGAGCCCTGACTACAAAGGGCAACTAGATTGTCAAAATAGATCTAAAACAAATGAGTAGACTAGATGGACCTAGCGGTCTCCTTCTGCTGTCAACTTCTATGTTTCTATTAATGAATTAAATGAATTAGTGTCCCCATTATATGGGAGCACCTTGGGCACCCTGTTGTTACTGAGTTGTTCATTTTATGTAATTTAGATGGGGTGTAATATGTTCTATGTAGAACAAAAAATTGTATTTGTTGGAGTTTGCATTTTTTCACTTTTGCTCTCGGTGCGGTCAGTATTTCTTCCCCTTGACTTTTCAAGATTTCTATATCCAAATCCTTGCTCATTTTTGTTTCAATTTTATCATGTCATTTGAAATGTGATTATTACTACATCCATATATCAGATATATCATTTTTTTTATTCTCTTTCTGTTGAGTAAGAGTTTCTAAGGGGGGGGTGCATTTTAATATTAAGGCTCCATTTGTTTTTATTATATAACTTTTTATTTGTATATATTTAAAGTGGTGATAATGCAGAATTTTAAATTGTAATTATTGCTGATGAAATGTTTTAAAATGGTTATCTGTAAATAACTGGCCTTAGAAAAAGGGGTTAATAATCTGACAAGCCTGATTGGCAGGCAGGGGTACATTAACTTACAGATAGAGCCCTGTTAATAACAAGTGTCAGCTCCATACCCCAGACCCAGACTGATATCATTGTGCCACTTAAAAATTGATCAGCTGCCATTGTTTTTCGCTCACTAAGTGGACAACTGAGTGAAACAGCCCCCCCCAAGCGAGAGAACTTCCCTTCCCACACGTACCCAAATCATCAGTTTTAAAAAAAAAAACATTCCTACAATAAAAAAACTTTTCAGACACAGCAGAGATGATTGTAATGGGAAAGAGGTAGTTGCAGCTCCCACTCCCGCACAAGCTGGTCGATGCAGTAGTTAGAGCAAGCCAGCTAAACGTCTGTATCTCTGGTACACGTCCAGTTCTTCACTCCTCCAGTATCTCCGAAGGAAGGACATCTGCAACCTGTAGCTGCACTTACCTCTTAGCAGCATTACTCACCCTCATTCAACCATGTCAAACCTGATCAGCCCAAACAGAAGCTTTTTTTTGCTTGCCCTATCCTCTGACAAGCCATGTATCTGCATTACCATCACGGTGTTGCTGTCTCTTCCACTCAAAAGCCTCTCTACTTGCTCTGACAAGAGCTCACACACACACTGCACAGTCTGGGCTGTTATAACATGAGGCTGCACAACAAAAGACTCCTCAAACATTTTGTTACATATTTTCACTGGCAAATTGTCACCTCTGGAAATTCCGTCCATACTACGGACTCCGGCCTGCTATGTAACCATGACAACAGCTAGAAAACTCACAGCTATAGAGGCTCATCTAGCACAAAAGACCCACTGATCAAACCTCCCCCCCCAAAAAAAACAGCATCCTAATCCAAGCAGAGGAACTATTGTATTTCAAAATAAATAAAACACTTGAGAATTTTTACATTCTAACATGAAAATTATTTTTATCCAACCACATGTAATACAGTTTGCCCATTTTCTAAGTGCAATAATACCCTCCAGGGTGGGCAGTACTAGAGAATACTGGACCTTCCAGGGGCTATAAAGCCCTCTGCCCTTTAGTTTCAGGCCTCACTATGCCCCTGGGTGGTCCAGTATTCCCCAATATCACCCACCCTGTCAGTTTTATTGCTTGCATATTCAAACAATCCTAAGGACTTCCTTTTCTTAATTACTGGTTCCTTTATCAATAGAGGAAAGCCATAGTTGTTGTAAATGATGTATGGTTTGTAATTTCAGTTTTGACTTTCATAAGTTTATGTAGTTCTTTCAAGCAGTATATCGCTGTTCCCTTTCTCGTTGCTATTTTAATTTTGATAATATCCAGAAAATACTAAATTGCTTAATTATGTTGGCTCATACTTGCGCAGCCAACATATTGCATTAGTAGCAGATTTGGAGGTGCAGTCACTGTGGGTGAATGCAGGGCACACATCAGTAGGTGTGCCCCTCATTCCCCAATAAGGCAACTGCAGGCACTGACACCAGCAACACATAAACTGGCCACCAGATCAAAGAAAAGGTATGCTGCAATGAGAGCCAAGCTTCTCACGCAGCGGTGTGCCTTTCCTGGTGAATCAGTTTACAAAACATGGTGGCATGCTGCCTCAGAGTGTCCCGACCCACTTCAATTGCCAATGGGGGAGCCCATTCCCTGTCAGCATAATGCAACACCCTCCCATTTAAATTGTGTGCTGAGGGGGTGCCCAATCCCCCTTCGGCATCATGTTCCCCCTTCCCAGTTTAATTTGCGATGGGGGAGCCCACTCCCTATCGGCATAATGTCTCACACCCATTTGTTGTGTGCTGACTGGGGTGCCCAATCCCCCACTGGCTACAGAACCCCTCCACAAAACAACCTCAGGTAGCACACTGGGAGCCCACTCCAGCATGCCAAATGCCCCTGTAAAAGAAAACCCGTCTCACTATGTTTTTTTTTTTTAAACCTGCAAAGCAGAGAACAGTCCCTCATTGACTCCGGTGGCCCTGCCTCCAACCTGGACCCACCCTCTGTGCATCCTGCCTCCCCACACCTCCCACCACATACTTACCTCTGGAACGTGGCGCGATGATCTTCGGTGGACCAAGAACACGTCTGCACTCTTCAAAGCCAACCGCCTGTAAGCTGGCATAAATAGGGTTTTTTCAACTTTAGTGCATATCTTGGGCATGTTTGGGAATTTTGGCACCAAATTTTCAAAATGGGGTTATTGGGACCCCTCCTCATGAATTCAGTCAATGTCATGACCTTATTTGGTCCTGAAAGGTAATTTTGAAGTCACTGTGCAGAATCACCTTTCAGGACCAATTAATGAAATGACAGTACCACTTTTCATGAGGGGGACTGTCAAAAAGCCTATGATGCAAATTTGGTGAAAGAAATCTGAAAATGGCTGTTTTACTAGCATGTGTTGTGCAGTTTCCATGCACGCTCGTAACTTCATGAATTTGTAGTATTTTCACTCCAGATTTTCAAAATTTATATTTTTTCACACCTCCTTATACAGCTGTACAGCTGTCATTTTACATATCCTGGATGAAATGTGTTTTCACACGGCCGGTGCAGAATAGTACGGTCGCTGTGCAAAATCAGTTATCAGGACAGTTTGAGAAAATGACAGTGACACTGTTCATGAGCAGAGGTCCTAAAATGCCTATGTTGGAAATTTGGTGATGAAAGTCCATAAAATGACTATGTTACAAGCATGCATTGTGCAGTTTACATGCACCTTTGTAACTTTGCAAATCTGCAATATTTCCCTGCCAGATTTTCAACACTGGCATTTTTTCACATCTCCTTATGAACAGTACAGCTGTCATTTTTCCCATCCTGCCCAAAATGTGTTTTCACACCTGTGGTGCACAATGGCGTGGTCGCTGTGGGAAATCAACTTTTGGGACAGATTAACAAAATCACAGTGCCATTGTTCATGAGGGGAGGTCCCAAAATGCCTATGTTGAAAATGTGGTTAAAAAAATTCCAACAATAATTGGGTTACGGACGTGTTGCGTAGTTTCTATGCCTGCTCATGACATCACCAATTTTTCATATTTTCACTCCAGATTTTCAGCATTGCAATTTTTTACACCTCCTCATGAACAATACACATCCTGCCCTAAATGTGTTTTCATGCCTGTGTTGCCAAATGGCATAGTCGCTGTGCAAAACCACCTTTTGGCTAACAAACTGATAGTGCCGCTCTTCATGAGCTTGGGTCACAAAAAGCCGATGTTGAAAATTTGGAGTGAAAATACCAACAAATGCCTATGCTGTTAGGGTTTCCAACTGTAACATCCCACCCTGTAGAGACTGACAGGTGTCAGGGGTGTGACTTGGGATCATTGGTTGTAATGCTCATGCCATTCCACCCCCAGCCCCCCACCCTGCAGCCACTGACAGGCATTGAGGTGTGCCTTGGATTGTTCAGCCCAAAAGTTCACCCCATTCTCCTATACTGCACCCATCTCAGCATATTTTCTTATGGAATGGGGTAAGTATAAGGCCCAAAGACCCCAAAGCACAGCACAACACTTGTCAGTGTCTAGAGGGTAGGGTGAGGTAAAATGGCATAAGCATTATAGCTGATGACCCAAAGGCACACCCCAAAGCCTGTCAGTCTCTGCAGGGTGGGGGTAGGGTTGGTGTCAGTTCAATAATTCACTGCCATTCCTATTATGCATCTCTAACTCCTGCACTACCAATCCCAGCCAGACAACATTCAGCATTGACAAATGCTTGTTTTATATAGTCATGCATATCTGTTTCCATTTCAGTTGTTATTAAGGCTTGATTTTGTTCCCTTAGCCATTACCAGATTACTGTTACCTGTGTTGCTAGATAATATTTATAGAAATCTGGCAATGTTAACCCCCTTGCTCCATAGAAATTATTAATTTGTCATATGCCACTTGAGGCTTCTTGTTCTTCCAAATAGAATTCACTATCATTTGTTTAACATTGTTAAAAATGATTTAGGAATCAGGATAGGTAAGGCTTGATATAAATTCAGTAGTTTTATTTTTACTGCATTAACTCTCCCTATCACTATTAATTGGAGATGTTGCTATCTCTTATGCTCTTCTTTAGTTTCTTTCAGGATTTTACCAAAATTAAGTTGAAATAAGTTCTCTGGTCGGTTTGTTAGAGTGATTCCTAGGTATTGTATTTTTTCCACTTGTTGACATGTGCAATTATCCGGTAAATGTAATATAAATTCTGAATTTAATTTTAGAACTGCAGTTTTCTTCCAATCAATTTTACACCCCGATGCTTTGCCATATCTTTCCAATACTTTAATACATTCTTTTAGGGAGTTTAATGGATCTGTTATGTAAAGTAATGCATCATCTGCATATACAGTAAACTGATTTTATGTGGTTTATTATTGATAGAGATGTCTTTACTATTTTGATTGTTCCTTATTTCAAGAGCAAGGTATTCCATAACCAGGGCAAATACCCGAGGTGAAATGGGGCATCTCTGCCTTGTGCCTCTTGAAAGTTTAAAGGCATCGGATAGTATGTTATTAGTTTTAATTCTAGCTTTGAGGCTATTGTAAATTATTTTAATCCAGTTAATAAATTGTACGCCAAATTTCATTTTTTTAAAGTTTGAAATATAAAGTTCCACTCAATCCTATCAAATGCCTTTTCTGCATCAGTTGTTAATAGGATTGCATCTTTAGTGTTATGGTTTGAGATTATATTTATTGTTCTTCTGATGTTTTAATTAATCCTTCTTCCCTTGATAAAACCATTCTGGTCTTGTTCTACCAAGGCAGAGAGTACCCCCTGCAGCCTTGCTGCTAAGATTTTCACAAAGATTTTGTAGTCTGCGTTGAGCAGGGATATTGGTCTATAACATGAGCAAGCACTTGGGTCTTTACCCTGTGTATGGAACAAAAGGATGCTAGCTTCTGTAAAAGTATGTGGGATGATATTTAAAGTATTTATTTTGCTATATAGATGTGTTATTATTGGGGTTAAAATCTTTTTATATTTTTTGTAAAATTCTGTCTGTATTCCATCGGGGCCCAGCGCTTTACCTGCAGATAGATTATCTATGGTGGATTCAATTTCTATTTGTGTGATTAGACTTTCTAACATTGCTTTTATCTCCTCCATTATTTGGTTTGTTTTAATCCTACTCAAAAATTCAGCAGCCATATCCATATCCATGGATCTAATATTTTGTATAGTATATAATGTTTCATAATATACAGATATCTTATTAATTTCTTTTGGGTGTTTATAAATATTTCCTAAATGATCTTTAATTGATGTACTATTATGTTCCTGTTCTTTCCTTAGTTGTCATGCCATTAGATTTAATGGTTTACCTAATGTGATATGGTAATTTGATTTGGCTTGTAATATTTATTTTTCTGCTCTATCAGAAGTGTGTTTGTTATAGGCTTCTCTCTTCTGGACTAATTTACTATAGTTTTTTTTATTGAATGTAGTGCTATGCAACTGTTCTAATATTTGTATTTTTTTCTAATTCATTCTGTTGCTTTGTCCATTTTTTTTGCATGAATTGATTGCATAGTATTTATCGAGAATCCATGCTTTAAGCAAATCCTAAATTACCAAGACTGTAGAGTTATTTCTGTATTTGTTTTTAAGCACCACTCTGTTTCCTGTATTATTGATTGATTGGTATTTTTAATCTTTTAATAAAGTTAGATAAAGTTTCCAAAAATAATTGTTTTCCTCATTACCTAACTTCAACAATTCTAATACACAGGGTGAATAGTACAAAATGGTTATGCCTGGGTAATCAGTATTTTTTATTCTATATTGCAATGTTTCTAACATTAAAAAAAATCAATACATGAGGAAGATTGATGCATAGTAGAGAACAAGAAACATTTTTTGTTCTGATTGTTGAGTTAACCATGGATCATTATATTTCAAGTCATATTTAAAGTAATTATTAACTCTGATTGATGATTTACAGTAAATTGATTTGTGATATTTGATGCTATATCTTTCTTATTAAGAATGAAGTTGAAATCCCTACCAATTATGTATGGTGCTTTTCCCAATGCAAGCAGTAAAAATAATTCTGTAAAAAAAGTCAAAATTATTCTGATTTGGTCCATAAATTGTGGCTAATGTAAAGTTATCAGTCCCAATGCACACCTCCATAATAATATATCCACCCTGGGCATCCATTTTTCTGTTTGTGATTGTGGGCTTAATTTTATGTTTATAAAAAAATAGTGCCACACCTCGTGATGCCTGATTATAAGATGAAGAAAAACAGACCTCATTTTTTCTCGAACCAATGGAAATCCTTTTCAGTAAAGTGTGTCTCCCGAAGCATAATACAATATATCTGTTTTTCATCTAGGTAATTTATTACTTTATTCATTTTCATTCTGTTATGAAGTACCTTAACATTCCTACTAGCTGTATTAATTCCACTCTCTATTTGTGTGATAGTTTAATAAATGCATAGCGTAAGTGTTTACCATGTTGATTGTTTTTTTTCCCAGGTAGTCTAAAAGGATCTTGGACTCCTACTCTTTTGTGTGTGTTTAATCTTTAAGAATGGTGATAAATCCCCAGATCCCACCCCCCCCAAGTCCCTAGAACCCATACTGGAGAAATACTCTTTCTTCTGTCCCACCCCCATGGTGACTGAGATGACCACATATGTCATCTTGCACACCTTAGACTCACAGTGCAGTTAAATTAACTCTTGTAATGTGTGCTGGGCCACTTAGGGAATATTACCTACTCCTCTTTTTTTTTCCTTTTCCCACCTTTCTTCTTTATATTCTTCAAAGCATCAATTCATTAAATATGTGCATAGTATATCATTCTTTTTCTTCAACCAGTTCACTTCTCATTCTTTTACTCCTTCTTTTCTCTTGCTCTTGCTTTACACTTAATAATTAAGGACAAGTCAAAAATATAACATTTATTCAACTGATACCAAGCAACTCACACACTGCTTCTCTTAATCCTCTGAGCAGTCACCCCCCCCACTCTCTATTCCTATGTGTTCCTATCAGTTCATATATGTTATTATGATGTTGCTTCCTTTTCATCTGGGTATTCATAGTAGTCAATCATTATTTTTCTTGAGAACAGAATTCTTGTGAGGGTGTTTCTGTTTCCCTAGAGATACTCAGCTCACTATGTTCATAAGGGTGTGACCTTGACTGTTTAGGTGATAATGGATTTCAATTAGGTTGGCTGCCATAAGCCAGGTCAAAGACTTCTTGTGTGTCTTCTATGTCATCAAAAATCATAAGTTTTCCCTTCATCACAAATCTTAGCTTTGCTAGATAAAGCATTGTAAACCTAATCCCCTGATCATATAGCTTTATTTTACTGGACCGAATAGTTTACGTTTATTAATAGTCTCTGGGGATAGGTCTGGATAGACGTTAAAATTAGCATTTTCATATTTCAGCCCCCTTTCTAATGTTGTTTTTTGGAGTATTACCTCCTTTTCCTGGTATTCGTCTGATTTAACAAAAATTAATCTCCTGGTACCCCATACTGTTATTAGAATATCAGACTCCACTCCTATGGATTCTATTTAGAACAATTTTCTAATCAGAGTAATTCCTTCCCATCACTGTAGTGACCATTTTTTTCCCAAAGAACTGAGCTGGGTCTCCCGTACCTTTGAGCCCCTCTGAAACATTGCAAAGTCTTAAGTTCCCTCTATCAGAGTGGTCCTCTATTTCAGCCACTTTCTGTATTAGATTTTGGAGCTGCTTGTCATGCTGTGTTTGAATTTTTATCAAAGGGCCATTTGTGTCTTCAATTTTTGATACTCTTTCCTCTAATGTTTGTGTTCTTACTATAAGCCCCCCCCATGTATCATTTAGAGCATTCATTTCAGCAGAGACCCCCTTAATAGAACTACTAATTTCTCTGAATTATTTGAGCATTACAGCTCGGAAAGTGGCTACTGCATTCAATATTTCCACATTTTGAGCAGTTTGCATTTGAACCTCCGTTTGAATGGCTGTTTGTTTTGATTATTGCCCTGCTTGTAATTCCTGTTGGTCCAAAGCTAAAACAAATTCAGCTGCTGATTCTCTTTGGCTTTCATTTCCACTTACCAACTGATTGTCCTTTTCCTCCTCACTTAGCTGATCATTCTGTTCTTGTGCTGACACCACAATACCGTATCATCTAAAGATTTAGATGTAGCTTTCCTAGTAATCCCCATTTTACTGCTATTTGCCTCAGTTAGCGTTTGACTCACTTTTTTAGGTGGCATCCTTGACTTCTGTATGGAGAAGCTTGAGTTGAAAAACTGCCTAGTGTTTTGCTACTTTCAGTATGGTAGAACAAAATATTGTCTGGTGTTATTAATGTTTTATACACTGGAGAATCTGGAAGAGGAGACAGAGGTTGTGAATTAACCAACCATTATGCATCTATATTGGGAAGGGGTGGCTTAAGATATCCAATGTTGGTACTCATTCTTTAGCATGTCTTTCCTTTTTTTTTTTTGTCCTGTGTGCAAAGTTTGGTTATTTTTTTTATGTGGTGAATCGCTTTTGACATTCCTTCCATTTCCTTCAATAACCTTTATAGAGATAGATCTTCCAGTTGCACTACTTTCTCTTTATGTTTTTCTGTGAATGTTTTCTTTGTGACTTTACATTATTACCAGATAGCCCAGCCATAATATTTAACTCATTGCCATTAGGTCCTGCTACTGCAAGCTGGCGTCCTGCTCAGCCCCGGCTCTCGATCAGAACTGACACCATCCTCCTAGCTGCTACTTCTTCTTCTTTAGGTTCTGCACTTTGCTGAAAAGCTTATTGATAACCAATTGAGGTGTTTTAACATTCTGAACAAGCACAACAACAGCACCAGTAGGTACCTGTACCACACTTACACAGATATAATTCTCAAAAGGCCAATCCAGGTCAACTGAGACCCATGGGCTATTCCCCTCTGGCAACCTCCTTATTATCTTCAAGGAGGGTTGGTCTCCTGCTGATATCTCATCTCTATCCTTCTCTCATTCAGTGAAACCTGATTGATAATCTTGAGATGCTACATGACAACAACAATCCCTGAACCCCTATGAGCAGACATAAGAATGTTTTCCAGGTTCCCCTGAGAAACACTTTGGTGTCCAATAACTCTTACTAGGCATTGCTCTTGTTCTTCATCTTCTCCAATCAGCTCCCCATAGTGGTTGGGGATGGGGGCATTAACTCTATCCAATAGTTGCAGGTTAGTAAGGATTTGATCAGCATAGACAGCTCCCTCTCTTAACTGTTCCACACAGGTGTAGTCAATGTCACCCACTTCTTGGCCTTGTTTCTTTTTTTTTTAATCCATCTGTTTGACAGTCTCATCACCGCCTCCCACATACTTGGTGTTGGGGGCACATGGTGGAGCTGGCAGGTGGCTCTGGCCCATCCCTTGGAGGGGCTCAGTCTTGGGACCTCTGCTGTCTCTGTGCCTGTCCTCCTGGCAATCCCCCATGGGTTGCCCTCAGTGCCAGGGCTGAGGGTGATGGGTGTTAACTTTCCCTCCCCCCCGGATACCAACATCTAGACTCCAGTTGGGCCAGCACTGGTGCAGCGGGGCTGTCATGCAGCCCACCAGCTTCATATTTTTTACATTTTCTCCCTGGCCCTTGTCGTGGTTGCTCGCACACATGTGGAGACAAACACACACAGCAACTCATGGCACCCTCCCTACTCTAGTCACTCCAGACTGCACTACCTCTAGACCTCCACCTGGGGACAGCCTTGCAGCAGGTGTGATTGGAGCTCCACCTGGGAGGGGAGTGCCTTATTGCTGCTCAATCCATTCCCCAGCCTCCCCCCATTGACCACTGACAACCCGGGTTCTTTCCCATCCCAAGTCACTGGCACAGTGGCAGTTGTAGTGTCCAGTTCCTCAACCCTCAGTGCCACTGTACTGGCTCTAGGCCTCCTTTCTGATAGGCCCTCTGTATGTCTTTTGCTGTTTGCACTATAAAGTTGGACAATTTCTCTCCCTCTGTCTGTGGCATCAGAGACAAAGTCATTAGAGTTGACCTCATTTTTTCTACTTTGCCATACATCAGCTCAAGAGTAGTTAGACAGTTCTCAGTGATAACATCACTCTTCAAAGCAAGAAAGGCTGAGGCAGTAGCCAAAGCAAGCCCAACAAACTGGCAGTCAACTAAGACCACTTTTTTACGTGACAAGTTTTTTATTTCTTGCATCAATTGCATAGCTTGCTCACTTAATGTATCAAAATCCCCTTCGTCTGTGGGTGTGGGCTAGATCTCTGACAAGAGGGCAGAGCTTACGATACTCAGAGGATGGGTAAGGCAGTTTTTCCATGAACTGCTCAAAAGCATCCAATATAGAAGCCACCAGTGTAGCTTTGGATCCAGATGAGCCATGATCATCCTTCAGCTCTGTCAATCTCTTTTTTGTTTTGTCTGCCACTCTTTAATCCCTGTTCCCCAATAAGACCTGAACATCAGAGTTCCCCATATGTAACACTCCCTTGACTAATCAGAGTCAGTGCTTTGACAAACCCTTTGCGAGAAAGCATGACCGGTAAGCTACTGGGGTCTATCTCCTCATCATGAACAATGATCCAATCAAACTTGGTGGTCCCGATGTGTAGTTTCCAATTTCTCAATTCCTTCCAAGTTTGATTTCAGAATATCCCCAAAGGTTGTCATGTCCATGTCATCCTGCACATTTAGCACTAAGACCTTCTTGTGGTTATGCCCTTCCCATTTGCACAATTTCTCAGCTGCTCCAAACACCTTGGTGGCTTTCACTCTTTGATTCACTTTTACACTTTACAGCAATAAGAGTTAGCAGGGGCTTAGTGGGTAAACAGTGTCAAAAATCAATGGGTGCCTCAAAGATGTAAGGCCCTTGATGGTTGGATTCCTGTCTTACACTGCCACCTGGCTGCCATGGATGGTAACAGTGCCTTCTGGGTTCTTTTCTCACAAAGAGTAAGGAGTACCTATCTAAAATAATACATACTGCATGGTGCCTCAATCCAGGAAACTATAGTTGAGGTGCCACAAGGGTCAGTCCAAGGACTGGTCCCATACAGTATGTACATTACTAACATAGGGCAATATGTGTCTATTTTTTAAATCAGTATTTTGTCCTCTAAGCTTCCTCCTGCCCCCTTCAGCTGCAAGCTGGTCCAAAACCATCACTCACTTACTAACTCCATTTATTCCCCATAGATTTCACCCCCTCAATGGTGGTACCAGAGGAAGGAGGTCCATCATTCCCCCTGGTTAACCACATCCAGATGTGGAGCCATGCCTTGGTAGGTAATATAAGGCCTGCAGTGGGTAAGTGCTATATTATGCTGGTGGTGTGTTTTCTATCTGATTTTGGTGGTAGTCTAAAAACAACACAGACAGCCCAACCTCCTTAATAAAGGATAGCAGTTCACTGGACACTCAAGTCTCTCCTACTGAGGCCAAGCCATGTGCAACCTGAGTCCACTCCCAAACCTGCGTTACCAGTGTGAGAGGTTGTAGCTCTACCACCAAGTCAGAGAGACTCAAGAGATGGTATAAAAATATGCTAATTCAGATTCAGTGCCAAGAAGTACGTATAAGGAAAAGGAACATGTGTACTGAGTCCTGGATGGGGTGGGGGGGTTGTTGGCCACAACGTCTGAAGAAAGGGAACTGAGGGTCATTATTAACAACTCCCATAGCCAATCTAGTCAGTGTAACAAAGCATACATCAAAGCAACAAGGATGCTGAGATGCATTTGGAAGTGCATTTGATAGTAGGAAGAAGGTGTTGCCCCTCTAAAGACACTGGGGAGACATCAGTTACCAGTGTGAAGAAGCAAGGTATACATCACTTCAAAAGGTACCAGTAGGTTCACATCGTACAGTTTGTTAAACAGCATGATGAACAGACAATTAATAACTTACACATGGGTTGCTTTGCTATAGCATCACTTCTTCAGGCTTAGAAATATTTCACAAGAAAGAATGAAAACCACAAGAAGTGGTGGAGGTGATGATGGAAAAAAAAAACAGCACTTCCCTCAAACCAGAGCTTCAAAGGGGACTGAGTGACCATTGCAGAATAAGGCTCTATATACCAGTGAATTTCATTAAATGATAAATTTAAAAAATAGTTTGCATTAATTAGGTAATCAAAACAAAGCTAGCACATGAAGAGAAAGGCATGTTGATCAAAGTGATGAGATATTAAAGCAGCAGTGCAAAGAAAATGGGTTAAATTTGACCCTACCCTTTTTTCTTCCTAATTGATGCCAGATGTCTTCTAGTTTATTTTGGTGGTGAAATTTTCAGTTTTCATTAACATTTAAGAATTTTATGAAAGTTTTGAAGTAATTATTTCTCAAGAAAAAAAGACGGCCACCTCATTTTTGCATAGAAATAATATTGAGGACCCCAGGAGGATAACAGTCCAGACAAAAATGCAAATGTACAGTATACAGCATAGGAAGCATCCAGAAAACCCATATCAACAGTTCTCCCAATATTTTTTATAACCATAGCAGAATATTAGCTTTTTGGAATAACTTTTTTCATTGCACTACTGCTTTAAGGTATTTAAATCATCTTAATCAATTTTGTGCCATATTTAATATAAAAAGCTAACTGCAAGGTGTGCCCAGAAACAGCATGAGTGATTTTAAAACTCCTGGAGTCCCATTTGATGAACTTTTTACAAATCCAGTAGAAAAATTATTCTAGAAATAATGCCATACTTTAGTTTTTGAGTTGTGGCAGGACTGGATAAAATTCAGATGTAAATATAAAATCAATGAGATAAGGCTAAATGCTTTTCTCATTGTGCCCAATTCTGAAAAGATGGATTTTGATGCAAGGTGCATGCATCACACAGCAGTGCTGCAAGGGACACCTAATATCAAAACATGTGGCTTTTGCAATTCTCATAGGCCCCAGGGACCCAGTGCACCAGACAGGCCCTCAGTCAGGTGTATGCCAAGGAGCTGGCTGTGACAGGGTGCTAAGGAGCTTGTGGCAGATCTAAGTTGCTATATTTCCTAACATGGGATTCTCAAAACCCTTCCAGAGGGTGAAATTTTAAATACCATTAGACCAGCCTCTGGGAGGGGTTAGAAACTTTGCACCACCCCCAGAACCCTCCCTGGATGGGAGGGAACATGTTCTGAGGCCCCTAAGCCCCAATCCCATTTTCAGGAAAGGAACACACATCCCTGGTGGTGTAGCAGACCCCTCCTCCCTATCCCTGATCTGCACCTATATTACTAAAACTGCCCCTGGTGGTCTAGTGGATCCCCCGCCCATCCCCCATCTGCCCATATCATAAAATATATAACTTTCCCTTGTGGTATAGTGGACCAGCAACCAGAATATCCCTCCTCTCTCCACCACAGCTGGCCACTGACTGAACTGTCAATGAGGACACACTGCATACAGTATGCACTCATTGACTGACAGCTCACTGTCAATCTTTTTTTTTCCAATTGTTTAACCAGGAGTGGCACACTAAGCTGAAAGCTTGTTTACAGGTGTGACCTGGGAGCACAGAGAAGTTAAGTGACTTGCTTAGGGTCAAACAGTATGCAAGTGGTGACTGTGGGATTCAAACCCAGGTCTCCAGATTTGCAGCTCAGAACCTTAAACCACTGTGCTATACTGCCTCCCTATCTGAGAGTGTATTGTATACAGTATGCACTCATTGACAGCTCAGTCAGTTGCTAGCCATGGTGGAGAGAGGAGGCTGTGCTGGTCGCCGCTTAGGGATGGATGGGGAGTGGGGTGGGGGGCACTGCCTGCTGGGTGGGGTGGTGGGGGTCCAGTAGACCACCAGGAACAGTTACATGTTTTATTATATGGGCAGACTGGCAGATCGGGGATAGGGAGAGAGGGTCCATTAGATCACCAGGGAGAGTTACGTATTTTATTATATGGGCAGATGAGCAGATCAAGGTTATGGAAAGGGGTTCCACTAGGCCACAAGGGACATTTACATATTTTATTATACAGGCAGATGGGCAGGTCAGGGACAGGAAGGTGGTCCCCTAGACCACCAGGGAAAGTTACATATTTCATGATAGAGGCAGATGGGCAGATCATGAATAGGGAACGGGGGTCTGCTAGACCACCAGGGAAAAATATCTGTTTATTTTTAAGGGGAGATCAGGAATAGGGAGGGTGGTTTGCTAGACCTCCAGGGAGGGGATGCATGTCTGTTGATTTATTGTGCTGGTCACTGTCAATAGGAACAGCTGCTGCCTGACCACTCCATGGCTTGTGGCAACCTTGCAGATGTGCCATCTGTTTGGTTCATGGCCATAGTTACTGCAAGCTGGGGGACTTTACCGCTGGGACCTTACCTGATAGAGAATCGGATGCAAGGTCCCTGGCTTCCAAGCAACCAGTACAAGCTGCCATTGGTGAAGCTTGTACTGACCTTTGAGAATTAAGAGCATAATGGGGGGATTCTCCAAAGTGCGTAAGGTGTAGAGCCAGCTTGCACCCCTGTGTACACATGAACTGCATGCCGAAATCGCATATGCAGAAGTCATGATAGGCATGCAGCACCATGCATGAGCGGGGTGAAAGGATCTGCATGCCACAACAGCTATGCACAAGCAGAGGGGTGGTCCTGCACAGCACTGGACACAGCAACAGAGCACACACATGCACAAACACTGATACATCAGCAACATATGTGCAGCTGTACACCAATGATGGGGCAAATGGAAACACCAATGTGTGGGTGCACTCCGACAGGCAAGATCATGGCACAGTGGTGTCAGGCTGATGAAACTGGCCACAACCCACACTGACAGGACATTGTGCATTGGCAGTGCTGTGGCCCACAACACAACACAGCATGGGTTGCACAGTGGTGTAGGCGAGTGGGCAACAGCGAGAGCACCATGTGGCAATGCCTGAGCACTGGCACTGAATGCAGGCTGCTGTGCCACACAGAGCAGCCCCACTCCCTAATGTTGGCCACCAGGCATATGGGACGATGGATGCCATGCCTTACTAAGCCTCCCCATTCCCACCTGCACACAAACTCAGTGCAGGAACACACAGTGAGGGTGACCAACAACACTGTGAAAGAAATAGACCTGCAGCTGTACACAGCACACTGCCTGACATGGTGCAGCACTGCCCCCCCAAAAAAACCACATGCACAGCACATCAGTGACCAAACACACAGAGGAGACCATGGACACTGAGTAGGAATGCTAATGTGGTTTTACTCAGCCAACAGAGGTACAGGATGCAAAGCTGACCCCCTCCCCCAACAGCATGCAAACAAAACAGGCTGCCAGCATTTACCAGGGACCATGCAATGGCATCACTCATTGGCATTGTCATCCTCCTCTAAGTCCTCGGATGACCTCATAGGGGTATTCTCAGTGTACTCCTGCGCACTGAGTAGCATCCTCCACAGTGGCCCTCTGTAACCCTAGCAGAGAAGCACACACACAGACAGGCACATTAGTAACATGCAAGCAATTGCATCACTCCCCATACACCAGCCACTGGGCAAGCATGCAGACTTACCGTGGAGGGCTCCTGCACACACCAGTACTCCCCCCAGTCATCCTTGTAATATATGTCCTTGCCCCCCAACATGCAGTGTGATGAACCCTGAGAGTATTTGGGGCCAATCTCTCCAGTTGGCAATGATCTGACTGGCAGCACCATCCCCAAGGTTGCTTAGTTCCAAGGCAAACTTGTTGTGCATCCCCTTGAAATCCTGTGAAAACACAAAATGCAGAGACAATGTAAATAAGTGTACAGATGCAGACCCCCACCTGTTTAAGCCACAACATCAGTGATACTCACCTCAGGCTGCTCTGTCACCCACCAGATGGCACCCCTCCAGGCTGTCCTAATAGTACCTTGTGACCACTCTCCACAGCTTCTGTGGGTAGGAGGGTAGCCTGACAGCAATTGCACCATGCCCTGTTGCTGCAGTCATCATGCAGTAGGTTGTGCAGTAGGTTGTAATGTCATGCAGTGCCCAACACCGGGTAACACCCTGATGTACCATGGTGTGGGGTCATGGCTCATGTACTGTGGTGCCCCAGGCCCTCCATAATATTTAAACGCACACCATGGAGGACATAGGACACCTCAACAGGACAGCTCACAGGGTGTAGATAGGGCAACCAGGTGGTGGTGAGATGTGCCCTGGAATGCTTATGAATGTTGCCCTGCTGGATGCTGCAGTAGCTGGCAGATGTGCATAGTGTGCATAGAATAGACCACGCACCTACCAGCCATGACTTCAGGCATCGGACCTCAGGGACACGCAGTGCATGGAGTGATTCCTCATGAACCATGGGACATCATACATGGTGCTCACAGGCCATGTCTGTGGAGGCGAAAGTACTGTGTGCACTGTCCTATTATGCTTCCTGATCATTCCAGCATGTGTGCAATGATGTGACAGGTGTTAGTCAGTTATCTGTGTCATGGACTGCGCATCAAGTGATGGATGCACTGCTACAGGAGGTGTGGACACACATACGGTTCCCCTCTACACAGCAGGATCTGCAGGCCACAAAGGAGGCATTCTATGCTATGCATGGCATGCCAAATACCCTGGGGTGTCATTGATGCTACACGTGTGCTGATACTGTCCACACACGTGGATGAGGCAGCATACATGAATCAAAAGGACTTCTATAACATAAATTGCCAGGTCATGTGTGATGCACATGGATGCATCACCAACATGTGTGTGAACTACCCGGGGTCTTGCCATGACACCTATGTATTCAACAACTCAGGTTTGGGTGAACTACTGGCAGCAGGTGGCAGTGGTGATGATGGATTGCTGCTAAGTGGGTAATATCAGCAGGTGGTGCCGTTGGCATGTGTGGGTGCCTGTGTATGAATGTGTGTGTCTCAATGTGTTCTGTGCCATACTGATATGTGTGCGCTCCCTCAACAGGTATGGTATGGTATGGTAAAATTTTAATCATATAACAATATGAACTGAATAATACTACATTGAGTAGCATGACTCATTTACAAGGAGGTCCATAGAACATAGATAATAGTTACACATACAATAATCATTCTACCAATTTACACAAACATATAATACAGATCAATATTAGTGTATCAAAAGAACAGTGGATATCCTCTGAGACCATACATGATGATGCCATACCTGGCACCACAGGATCAGGTGGAGGAAGCATACAATGACTGTCATCAGAGAACATGTGTCTGCTTTAGTGGATAATTGGCATTCTGAAAGTGCATTTCCAGTGTCTTGTTCACACAGATGGCATGATGATGCTTGTACTGTGGATTGCATGCAGAGTGTTTACCATGTGTGCCATGCTGCATAACATCTGTGTGCACCATAGGGTACCAGCCCCACCCCTTCCCCCATGTGACCTGCCTCACCTAATGGCCCACAGGGGGAGGAACACCAGCGTGAGATGCCAAGCAGCCCTGCAGTCCATCACACAGTGGCACATGGTACTTTCGCTAGATAGGTGTGCATGCCATGATGATCATGTGGACTGTGTCCAGGGACATTTGTGTGCACCACAGTGCCGCAGTGGATGTTCCGTGGTGTAGCATACACGTCATGTCATCCCTGGCAGTGTTGTGCCCACATGGCAGATGTGACTATGGATAGCCATGTGCATGAGCACTGGTCTGAGGTCATGGACTATGAGGGTAGATGGGGATGGTCACAATGTGAACTCTGTGTCCCACAGCATTCATGGAGTGTACAGGCACATCACAGGCACAGCCATGCCCATCATGGCTGTGAGCTGCCATGGTGTGTGTTAGTGCATGCAGGGGGTTGATGCTCCATGGGTGCTGCCAGGACTGCACTCACCTCCCTGGGTACACAACACTGTGCCGTGGACCCATGGCATGGTTCCCTTCATGCTCACCAGCATGTGGGGGGCAGTGGGCTTTGGCGTGTTTGGCTGCGTGGATGGCTGTGGATGTGTGTGGCTGGTCTACAGGGTGGGTTTGCCGGGTGATGTGTGGTGGCAGGGGGTACATGGTCCTGCACTGCCACATGGCCAAGGGCCACAGGAACTGAGATGTCCTGCTGTGCTGTGCCTGGGGGTGGGTTGTGGGATGGCACTCATTGGGCACATCAGTTGGTGTGGTTGTGGCAGTCTGTGTGGCTGTTGATGCGTACTGTATTGGTGGCATGGGTGTACCTTGGCCAGCCTGCATGTGTGCTGCTACCCTCTCAAGCACATCACCTTTGCGGTCCATTCCAAGTGCCATGCCCTCCAGCACATGGGTGAGACAGTGCTGGGCCTCTGTGTTCTCCTTCTGTGCTGCAAGCCTGTCCTCCTCCAGCCGGCGCAAATCTGGGTAGTGGACTGAAGCATGCCATTGTGGCTACAAGCCTGTCACATCGCTGCCCTTCACTGGCATGGCCACCCTGTGCCCCATGTGCTGTCACTGCATTGTCCACCTGCACGTCTGTAGAAGGCCCTGTAGGGGCTGTCGTGGTGGGGGGGGAGTGTCACCCGGCCTTACACCATCAGCCACACATGTCACGGAGGGTACAGCGCTGTCTAGTGGCACCACTGTTGGTCGCACATTTCCACTGCCCTGTGGGGGCACAACGCATGCCTCTGTCTGTGTGTCTGTGCATGCCGGCACCTCCCCCATGTCCTCTGTCCATTGGCTGGGTGGTGTGTCCTCTTCTGTCCATGCCTCCTCTGCTGCTGAAGTCCCCAGTCTGATACCTGTGAAGGCACATATGGAATCCTGTTATCCATTCATGGCATTTGTAGCAACAGTGTACTGGAACAGTTGGCACCATGTGGTGGCAAGCTTGCCTTCATTGAACATTTGACAGTTCCGTCCCACTGTGCCAGTGCAGACTGCACTGCTGGTGCTTGCTGTCATACTCATTGGGAACAACCAGTCCAGTTTGATGCCACTCATACATGCCTATTCGACCCTCTGTTAGGTGGCACATGCCCACTACATGCCTGGCAATGTGTCACAGTTATCCTGCAACCCCTGTCAAGTGACCTCAGATATTGTTTCAGCCATTATCCACTCCAGGGGTCCAATGCTTTCCTGGGTAATGGGTGACAACCACTTATGGCTGTCCATGCCCTGTGGGCAGCAAATAGCTTCTGCTTCAGGTGAACTGGATGTCACCATTTGTGCTTAATGCCAGACAGCATCCATGCCTCTTGACTAGCAGCATTGATGGCAGCCTGGATGTTAAGCCAGATCCTCTGCTTGTTCTCCACAGTTGCCATTAGCGCATGGTCACCGTACAGGACTCTATAATTGGTCTGGATCTCCCTGACCAGTGCTGTCGCCTGCGTGGTCATGATATTACTTGAGCGTGGCTTCCAGGCACCCACCAGCTGCTCTCCTGTCTGCTCTCCCATGCCAGCACTTGCACACCTGTCCTCCCCTGCTGCTTGATGTTCCCATCTCCTGTCTATGGCAGTGTGCTCTGGTTCATCTACCGTATGTTACCTGTGCAGATATTATTACTAGGATTATTACTAGGAACAACAGGATGAAAGAGGCAACTAGGCCCATCATGATCGCCCCCCAGCACATTCCTGTTGGAGCATGCACGCAGCAGTAGTGCATGCTCATATTTGGTGGGGTCAATGGGCATATCGGCATGTGGTGCAGACTCTGGCTGCCCCTCCATGCACCTATATGCCTCTGACTGCACAGCCCATATCTCCATCCAACAGCATGGGTGTGTACGTGAATGCCACGTCCTCAGCATGATCTGCATGGCACGTTCCTGTGTCATCTGTTCCTGCAGCTTTTGCATGCTTTTTATGTTCATTGGAGAACAGGCCCCAATATGAATATATTCTGCTCGATTAAATTACATAATAGCATTGCATGAATATCTTGCTGGCACCAGAGAATTACTGATGCATGCCATTGTAAAGAAACCACTGCATTTGGGATATATTTTCATTAAGAGATCTTTCATTCTTTTCTCCAGGACTATATGTGAATCGTTTAAATATATCTTCTTAAGATTTAAGCAGTATTTCTTTCTTGTTGATACCCCAGGTATCCTTTGGCTTTGAGTAACTGGATGAATTGCGCTTGTTCAAGTACTGTGATTGTTTCCTGTTCATATTCCGTCAAATTTTCCTGCTATTTCATCCAGCTTCAAGTTGTATTCTATGATCATTCAGAAGATATATTGAACTTTAGACCAGCAGTTGCTATTTGGAGCATAGAACTTGATTATTCAAAGACAGGAAGAAGGCATTGTATGTGTAATTCTTTTTGAATACTCTGTTTATTAAAGGTTTTCTTTCGCAGACAATACATGTGTAACATACAGCAACGAGCAACCACATAGATAGACATACTGACATCCCCACCAAAACTAATAATACATACTGATTACTACATAATGACAGACAGCAAATAGACATAGACAATCAGTAAATAAATACAGTCACCAAATAAATACAGCAAATTAAATACACTAAATGCAGTGAATATATTGAATAGATGCAATGAATAAGTGCAATGCATAGATACTTAGTTACAGAGATGCAGCCGAGATGCAGCCGAGTGTGCGCCTCCATATCTATCTATCTATGAACATAGTTAAACACACACATATAACCACACCTACACCTAAGGTGCCCATTTTATATTCATTTCGTACCAGGCGATAGTATCATAGAACCTAAAATATAGCAGGCAGTAATGCGGAGCAGTGCCTGTACTGTTATCTAGGGGAGCCCTTCTCTTTTCAGATTACCTCTCTACTGGCATTTATATATTTAACTCTGAATGCAGCATTATGCTTTCAGACATACTCAGGGATGCCAAGATGGGAGCCCAATCCCTCAGGAACACTTCCTCCCTATCCCTCATCAGATGTGTGAGCCTTTCCAAAGCCAAAGAGCGGATGGCCATTCTTCGCCACTCAGTTAGCGTAGGCCTATTCCCAGTGACCCAAGTGTTCTGGATACAGTCCCTGGCAAATACGAACAGAACTCTTATCCTCCTAGGCAGTGGCAGCCATTCTTCCTCCCCCTCTACTGCCTCTATCCCACATAAACAAACCAAGGAATCCTGGGGCAAGTGCTCCACTGTCACCTTATTGACCTCATGTACTACTTCCTCCCAGAACTTCACCAAAACTGGGCACGACCAGAAACAATGGAAGAAGGTACTCATCCCCCCATTACATCTCTGGAATATTGGGGATATTGCAGGACACACCCTATGGACCGCTACTAGGGCCCAGTATGCTCTATGCAGGAACTTGTAGAAGGCCTCCTTAAACCTATTACACACCATGACCCCCTCCGGCATCCCCAACACTAACTGCCAATTCTTTTCCGATATTTGTTGTCCTAAATCCCTCTCCCATAGAGCCTTTGTGGCACCAGTTAAATCCGGCAGATTTTGCCTGTCTTGTTTAGCCACTTTTCCTAGAAATCCCCTCGGGTCAGACTTAGCCTGACATACCATCCGCTCCACAATATTCGGGTGCAGTCCACCCTTGTCCCCCATGCCCATCTTCCCCACAAATGCTTTCACTTGTAAATAGTGGAATAATTGGGATGTCCCCAACCTCATGTCTCTCCTAATCTTGTCAAACTTGCTTAACTCTCCCTTGTCTAAAAGAGCCCCCACATAGGTTGCTCCCCCCCTTTCCCATTCCAAAAACCCTCCATCCTCCATCCCAGGTATGAAGAAGGGGTTCCTCGCAATCGGCAACATCAGAGTCTCCCTTTGAGCCAAGCCTTTCCGTCACCACATATGATCCCACACCTCTAATGTTTCCCTAACCAGTGGGTTACCACTCCCCAATTCCCTATATGCCTGTAGCCCCTTGCTATGCAAGTAGGCTGTGAGTCTCCCTGGGGTCCTCTCTTGCTCCAGCTCTACCCAGCTGGCCACCTCCAGCCTGTGGACCCAATCAGCTATCCCCCTAAGCTGCACCGCCCTATAATAAGTGCCCAAATCTGGAAAATTAAGCCCCCCCTTAAGCCCATCCGCTTTAAGTCTTTTCAGGCTGATTCTGGGCTTCTTGCCTTGCCAGATAAAGTCTGAGAACCCCCTCTCCAACCTTTTCACATCCCTTAGTGTCAGCCTCATCTGCAGTATTTGCATAGGGTACAGAATGCGAGGAATAATATTCATTTTTATTATGTTGATCCTCCCCATCCAAGACACGGGAATTTGCATCCAGTGCTTCAGGTCCGCTAAGACCGATTTAATCAGGGTAGATAGTTTAACCTATATAGCTCCTCCCATCGCTGCCCTATCCGAACCCCTAAGTATTTAAAATCTGTCTGGGCCACCTTAAACCCCAATTGCTGTACCTCCCGGCCAACCCCTGGGAAACCCATAACTTCAGATTTCCCGACGTTACTCTTATAACCTGAGAAGCCTGCAAACCTCTCAATAATATCCATTAAGTGCCCCATAGACCTGCGCAGGTCTCCCAGGAACAGCAACATATCGTCCGTGTATAACGCCACTTTGTGCTCTTTCCCCTTTGCGTCCTCTACTCCCACCACACCCTTATGCTGGCGTAACGCTGATGCCAGGGGTTCAACCACCAGGGTAAACAGCATGGGTGAAAGAGGGCAGCCCTGCCTCATGCCCTTGCCCAGCCTGAAGCTTGCGGAGTGACATCCATTTATGATAACCCGTGCAATGGCCTAAGATACATAGCCCTAACCCAACCAATAAACGAGTCACCCAGACCAAACCAGGTCAGCACCTCGAACAGGTAATCCCATTCTACCCTATCAAACGCTTTCTCAGCATCCAGAGAGATCACCCCCATTCCCCCCTTAGTCTGTCCCGCTCACCAAATAATATTAAGCAGCCTGCGTACATTATAAGACTGGCATCTCTTTATGAACCTGTTCTGATCTGGGTGAATCACCTCCGGGAGTATATCATCCAGCCTATTGGCCAGTACCTTAGCCAGAATCTTTAGGTCTACATTGAGCAAGGAGATAGGTCGGTAGGCCGAACAATCCGCCATGTCTTGCCCCCCCTTGTGTATAAGGCAGATATTCGCCTCATAACACGAGTCAGGCAACACTGGGGTCCCCCCCCGCCCCCTCCTCGAATACCTTACTCAAAGTATCTGCCATCTGCCCCCTCCAGATTCTATAGTACTCAACAGGAAATCCATCAGGTCCACTGGCCTTTCCTACCTGCAACTTCTGGATAGCCCTCAAGACTTCTGCTCCAGAGATGGATCGGCCCAGCAACTCCTTCTGCTCTTCTGTAACCCTCCGCAGGGACACTCCATCTAAGAACTCTCATATACAGTCCCCCTTTCCAGTGCGCTCCGCACTATATAGCCTTTCATAAAAACTCCTAAAACATTCTGCAATTTCCTTCGAGCTCGTAAAGACCCACCCCTCCACATC
This sequence comes from Neoceratodus forsteri, assembly GCA_016271365.2. NCBI lineage: Eukaryota > Metazoa > Chordata > Ceratodontiformes > Ceratodontidae > Neoceratodus > Neoceratodus forsteri. The sequence goes on along the minus strand of CM057453.1, from coordinate 1,206,052,552 downwards.
CTTCACCCTCAATATTCGTGTTGAGCACCTCCCTCCTTTCATCAACCTCACCAACATGGGCCCTGGCTTGTTCCCCCACTCAAAAACTCTTCTTTGGCAGTGAAACCATGCTTTCCCAGCCTCATCTCTCAATAATGCATTGAGATCATCCCTAGCCGTCGCTAGTAATCTATTAACCTCCCCTTCCTCTCCTCCCCCTGCCTGCTTCTCCAACTACTTTACTTGTCTCTCGAGCTCCTCTCCCTTGCACCTACCCTGTCTCTTCATTTTAGCTACATATGCTATTATGGACCCCCTCATATAGGCTTTTCCCACCTCCCAGAAGAAGCTATTGGAGACCTCACACACGGAGTTCATCTCCACATATAGCTTCCACTGCTCTTCTAAGTATTCCCTAATTGCCCGGTCCTTAGTTAGGTACATAGGAAATTTCCAAGTGGCAGACCTATCTTCAGAAACTACCCCCTCCAGTTTCAGCATAACCATGGCATGATCTGAGATCAGGATAGGATTGTGGGCTATCTCCCTTATCCTTCCCACCCAACTTCTGGGGAGGTAAATATAATCCAAAACGAGACCAGGTCCTGTGAGGGTTAGAATAAAAAGTATATTCCCTCGCGCTTGGATTAACCTCCCTCCACCCATCCACCATGTCCAAATCTGCTACTCCAACTCGCCACTGGTTCATGGCCTCCGTTGCTCGTCCCTTTCCTGCAGAGTGATCCATACCTGCATCCATGGTCCAGTTAAAATCACGGCCCATAATTAGCCCCGGAAACTGCTCCCTAGTCAGTAGACCCAGTAAAGAGGTATAAAACTGTGGTTCGTACACCACTGGCGCATATACACAGCCAAACGTGAGTGTCTCCCCATGCCACGTTCCAGTAACAAAAATGTACCTACCCTCTTTTAAATCCCTCACCACTCTTTTCACTTCAAAGAGCAGACTCTTATGGAGCAGTATCGCTACCCCCCTTTTGTGAGAGGAGTAGGAGGCAGCTAAACATTTCCCCACCCAGCTCCGTACCAACTTGGCATGTTCCAATTCCGTCAGGTGGGTTTCTTGTAAGAGAGCCACCTGCGCCTTCTTCCTTCTCAAGGTGGTCAAGAGTGCCGTCCTCTTTACTGGGTTCCCTATGCCTTTTACATTCCAGGAGACAACATTAAGATTTACTGCATCACCCATTCCTCCCTAGGAGTCTTTCCGGGTACCAAACCATTTCCATCAGCATTCCCCTGTACATTTCCATTGTGTTTGAGCCTTATAGAATAAACTTGCGCACTGCCTAAATTCTGCACACTCGACTGCATCTGAAAAATAAAGAAAAGAAACGAAAGTGACACAATTACACTAACACCAATAACAATGACTATAGTAATCCCACCCTTATAGATATTTTTAATTAAACACTCTTGGTACGCCCCCCCGACCCCCTTTCCATCTCAACTTACCCCCCTTCCTGTCCTCCTCACGCATACCACCCGTCCCCCCCAATCTACAGTAATTGCTAACATAGCACAAGTGTATAATTGAACAAAGAACACACAGTCAAATGTACTCCTCCTCAACTGAGATGCGCGTCCCGCTGCTCCCCCCAGCAGCCGTATCCCCTCCATCTTGGCTACCCCCATCTCCAACCACGGCAAGTGAAGGCATGAGGCATCTATCCACCCATCTTTCCCCTTTCCTCCTTCCTTTTGGGGTCCCTACCTCCGCCCCCCCCCACCTACCTATAGTCAATTCATCCCCCCACCCCCAGGTTCCCAATCTTCCTTCTAGCCCCCACTCCTATGGTCCCCAATCGTGAATTTAATTACCCCCTATATCAACCTGTCTCCACCTTGGGGACTCCATTGCATCCACACATCTTCCTCTCACATAAGAGCAAGGATCTGATCCCGGGACCCTTTCATCTCTCCTATCCTCACCCTGCCCCCCACAAGAGTACATCCCCTCAAACTGAACACTTCCCTTCACTTACAGCGGGGTTCAGGTCCTCCTCCCCACTCCCCCTACCCTGTCCCTCCATTACTAATGCTGGTATCCGTTCTCTCCATTTTGCCCCATTATCCACCCTCTTTCAATAAGAGCCGGGTAATGTCAGTGCACTGAAGGTCCACGGACCAGGCCGAGCCGACCTCCGGCTCGCGTCCAGCCCTCCCCTGTTTTCACCCCACTGGATCTGGACCTCCGATCTCCCAGTCCCACGCTCCGGTCCCCCCGAACTCCAGAAGCATGCACATGGGGTGTGTCCCAACGGAAGCAGGAAGCAGGAGAAATCAGAGGAGGCGCAGCAGGAAACCCAGCCCTGGATTGTGTTAGACAGCTTCAACTCTAATCTGTCCCCATGGCCCGCACCCCTCCAATCTCAACCCCCCCCAGCCCCACCATATGGACCCTGCTCACAGGCTCCCCCTGCTTAACTATATTGCCATCCGGTAGCCCCTCCAGCCCAGAAGTCAGCAAAAACATGTAAAGACATGAGGACAATAGGATAAGAGGACGCGAGGGCCAGGCCGCACCATCAAATTACATGCGCTAGGCCCGCCCTCGCTCCTGCCCTAGTAGTACCAGGTAAGCGGCCTAACGGCCTCAATCTCCACAGGTTCTTCGGCCACATGTCTGTTTTGGGGCTTATAATATAGCAGAGGTCTGGGGAAGATGGAAATGGAGGCACCCCACAGCCCCATCTTCAGCCCTCTCTGCCTTCCAACGTCAGATAAGCCTCCAAGCCTTTCAAATCAGCCGCTGTCCCTTCCAAATAATAAATCCCTCAGAAGAACAAAGTGCAATGGTGCCAGCAACAGTTAACATACAACACAAACCAGTAGTAGTGCAGTGCTTATGCACTAGCTCTATTTCACTTCGTCGACCAGCTCTTCCGCCTTCTCCCACCGGTCCTCAGCCCACCTTCCTTCTCAAGGCCTTCACAAACTCCTCCACTTTCTCAATCTCCCAAAAGGAATAAGTCGCCCCTTCATGCTTAATCTTCAATGTTGCAGGATATACAAGGAAGTTTTCCACCTTCAGGCTCCTCAATTGCGCCATTAGTCCATTAAATGCTTTCCTTCTCTTCAGCAGGTGCGCCGAATAATCTTGTGACAGGAACAACCAGTGATCTCCGAAACTCAGGGAGCCCTTTGCCTGGTACGCCTTCAAGATCGCCTCCCTGTCTTGAAAATTGTGAAACCACATAATTATCAGGCGGGGAGGTTGATCAGCTGGTGGCCCCGGCATAACGGCCCAATGTGCTCTCTCTAATTTCACCCGACCATGCATCATATCAAGGCCCAACAGCTCCGGGAGGGTCTTGCTGCAAAAGTCCAATGCATCTTCCCCTCTTGCCCCTCTGGGAGTCCCCTTAAGCACAGGTTCAACCGCCTATGGTAGTTCTCTTGGTAGTCATAGGCCTCCTTGAATTCCTCCAGCTTCTTCTGGAGGGCTCAAACTTGTTCAGGAACTGTCAGTACCTCATCTTCCAGTCTAGAGATTCTTTCCTCTGCCTCCGTGAGCCTGGTGCTCTGCTGTGCTTGCTGCTCCAACACTTCCTGCAGCCTGCCGTCTAACTTGTCCTCCAGCTTGATTAGGTGTGGCTCGAGGGCTGCAATCACTTGGCCCATCACCTCCTTCCCTAACGCCACCACTTCGGCAGCCGAGAGTGAGACCAGGCCCACGTTCTCATTCACGGGGGCCGACGCACACTTCTTCCCAGTTTTCCCGGTCACTCGCTGATTTTTAGATGGCATAGGGGTTAAAAACTCATCCATCATGCCTTCCTCTGCCTGACTATGTATATTTAACCTCTTAGGGGTGGGTTATGCCTTAAAATTTTATTAATTAATGGCTGTCCGGATGGAGCTAACGAGAAATGCGACCAGTCAGCTAGCTGCTCATCAGCGCTCCCTCGTAATTCTTAATTTTATCATATAAGCTGGTAAAGTGTAATATTTCAAATATGCATCACGAAATTTTGGCATTGAATTATATAAGTATTATTCATGTGTAGCCAGATGATTCATTAATCGAAAATGGATACTAAAATGGATACTAGAGGACCCAGATCCAATAAAAATGTGACTCCACATGCTAACACTGTGCATAACTACAGTATTCCATTTTTTTTAAATCCACACTCAACCTTTGTTATGTAATCTAAACCTAAAACAGTTTCTTGATAATAATATGCATTCAATAATGAAATAAATTCATGCCTTAAATGTAAATTGTGAGGGCAAAATATCAGCTAATCCTGAGTTTAAATATCACTATTGTAATATATGGTAATTATATAAACTCTAATAATATACAAGTAAAATATGATAATACAAAGTTAAAACCAACAGTTATGAAGATAATGCAAAATATTGCACCAAAAGAAAACATTTTAATTAAGGAAACTAAAATAACTTAGAAGGCTAGATGGAAAAAGAGAGGCGCTGGTAGCAAATATGAATTCAAGCAAAAAAATAGATCAAAGTTTTTGGGGCAAGAGAACTAAAGAACTGAAGTTAAAAAAAAAATCCAAGAAGGCTAATGTTCCACAAAAAAGACTATTCAACCAAGTTTAAACATTTCCACAAGGATAACCAAGAACAGTTAAATTGACTGGTGATTACAGTGTAGACCCCTAATAATGAATCCACAGAAGTACTGTAATACAAATAGGCTCTAAGAACTCTAATGCCATTACTTTTTCAAAGGCTATATATGAGGATAGGCTGTTGATGGTCTATCTGGGAGGAGTGCCTAGTTTTCAACCAAAAATAGAAAAACATTCAAATTTACAATATATAACTTGTTAGAAAGTATTGCAAACAATAACATGAACAGGGACTACTTAATATCGATGTACCAATACAAGGTCTGCTCTTCAGCTGGGTACCATGAGTGATAGGAAGAATATGGGGAATTCAAATACTCTAGTGACATATATATTTTAATTAAATGAGATGGTACTAATAAGTTACAGAGCTTATTTCTAAGAAAAGTAGAGCTTTTAAATGACTCGAGGTAGTTAAAATTAAAAAGGTTCCTAAACCAGATAGGATTCATCAGACAGTCCTAAGAAAATTGGCTCATGAATTAGCAATAGCTTATCCATCAGAATATGAGTCATATGAACTAATTTTGGCTGGAGATTTAAACTCACATTTAAGATCTTATCAAGCCCTAGGTGGCTGAATGTATTAACAATCTTCATTATTCCACTAATGATTGAATTACGAATATTAGATATTCAAAAGATGGAAAAAAAAACATGGAGAGAAATAAATACATATTGTGAACAAATTTGCCAATATCTTACTTAATGTAAGAGCTACAGTACTGATGATCCTTTTTGTGAATTTACATATTTTGGCCTTAATGGAATTCATCCCAATTTGATAATATATGGCGAATTCTGGAGCACTTACATACACAAAAGATTTAGCATCAATCTCCGAACTTGAATATGAGAAACTTCCTTTGGCACTAACTATACATGATTTTGATATTTCAATGCCCACTGAACACAGTTAAAAGAAAATGCATTCAAAATGATAAATTAAATGTGTATGTATTGGGATCAAAATATGGGAAAAAACTTTAATGAAATATTGGAAAGGCCTCCCTTTAAATACATAAAAGTGTAACAATATATTATTTTAGAAGCAATTTTAGCTGAAAATGCTAGAATTGCTATTCAGAATCTTTTTGAACAGTATAGCTTGGAGGTTAGAGTAATGAGCTGTGAATGGGCATGGTACATCCAGCAGACCTGGGTTTGATTCCCACAGCCTCCACTTGCATAGTGTGTGACCCTGAGCAAGTCACTTTACCAAGCAATGCTCCCAGGTCACTCCTGAAAACAGGCACTTGTGCCTAGTGGGTGCCTTACCTGGTTACCAAAAAGAATAAAAAATAAATAAAAAATAGAACCCCTAATATACAGTATAAGGTCAACAAAATTCTCAAAGACAGAACTTCTTTATGGTTACATAGAAACATGGAAACATAGACTTTGATAGCAGATAAGGACCACTTGGCCTACCTAGTCTTCCCATTTCCCTACATATTGGATAAGCTCAGATCCTAGTTACCCAACAGCCTACTTCTTCCTACCCCCCACCAGAATTGCCTTATGTCTGTCCCATGGATTCTTGAATTCCCCCACTGTTTTTCACCCCGTGACCTCCTCAGGAAGGCCTTTCTATACATCCACCACCCTCTCTATGAAAAAATACTTTCTCGCATTGCCCTGAGCTGTCGCCCCTCTATCTTCAAAATATGTCCCCTTGTTATTGCACATTTCTTTTTCTGAAAGATGCTACCATCTTGACTCCCTTGCAGTACTTGAACATTTCTATCATGTCTCCCCTCTCCCTCCTTTCCTCAAGGGTGTACATATTAAGCCCCTTTAGTCTCTCTTTATATGGCTTCTGTTGCAGAACCTGCATCATTTTAGTTGCCCTCCTCTGGACTGCCTCCATCCTGTCTATGTCCTTGCAGAGATGGGGTCTCCAGAACTGCACACAGTACTCCAGATAGGGGTCTCACCAACTCTCTGTACAGAGGGATACCAACTTTTTGTTTTCTACTGGTGATGCCTCTTTCTGTACACCCCAGTATCCCCAGAGCCATCCTTACTGCCTTTTCAAATTGCTTGCTTACCTGTAGGTCATCTGATATGACTACCCCCAGGTCCCTTTCCACTTGTGTTGTTGTTACCCCCAACATTGTGTACTCTCCCTCTGGGTTTTTGTTTCCCAGGTGCATTACTTTGTACTTCTTTGCACTGAATCTAAGCTGCCATACTTTTGACCATTCCTCTAACCTTGCCAAATCCCTTATCATCCTTTCCACCATTCTCTTGTGTATCAACCCTGTTGCAAATCTTTGTGTCAGCTGCAAAGAGGCATACTTTTCCTTCCAGTCCCTCTGCAATGTCACTAATAAAGACATTAAAAAGGACTGGACCCAGTATTGAACCCTGCTGTACCCCACTAATAACCCCACCTTTCTGTGGAGTGGACTCTGTTTACTATTACCCTCTTTGTCCTGTTGTCCAGTTAGTTTTTTTACCCAGTTTACCACCCTGGGACCCACTCCCTTGCTTGCTAATCTGTTTATTAATCTTTTGTGTGGGACTATGTCAAATGTCTTGCTAAAGTCTATGTAGGCCATGTCTACAGCCCCTTCCTGGTCTACTAATTTGGTCACCCAATGAAAGAAATCTATTAGATTCATCTGACATGATCTTCCCAATCTGAATCCATGCTGCCTTGGGTCCTGTGCCCTGCTAGCCTCTAGGTACTCAACAATTCTTTTTTTCAGAAATGATTACATCATTTTTCCTACCACTGAGGTCAAGCTAACAGGTCTTTAGTTTCCTGCCTCTGTTTTGCTCCCACTTTTATGAAAGGGAATCACATCCACCCTCATCCAGTCCTTAGCTACCACACCATCCTCCCATGATTTGTTAAAAAGGGTAGTCAGTGGTGTCACTAGTTCTCTTAGTTCTTTAAGAATTCTGGGATGGATCCCGTCAGGTCTCATTGCTTTGTCCAACTTCAGTGTTAAGAGTTCTTTCAGAACCCTTTCTTCTGTGAAAGGACTGGTATCGACCCCCCTATCCAGAGTGCTTCTACTGATTGGATTAGGTACCTCCCATTCCTCCTCTTCTTTGAAAACTAAGCAGAACTATTAGTTCGGTATCTCTGCTTTTCACTGTCCCTCTCTGCCCACCCTCCCTCCCCTTTATTAAGCCTCACTATCCCTCCCTCCCTTGGTCTTTCTTCACTCCCTAATGTACCTATAAAATATATTATCCCCCTTCTTAACTGAGTTGGCTATCTTTTCCTCAGTTTGGGCATTTGCTATTCTGACTACCTTCCCAGCTTCCTTCTGCCGTAACTGGTACAGTTCTCTGTCCTGCTCCTTCTGTGTTTCCAAATACTTCTTGATTGCTATCTTTTTTCCCTAACCTTCCCCGCCACCTCTTTTGAGAAACCTAGTGTTTATTTCTTTCATTTTGATTTATTTGCTTCACACAAAGGCTTGTTGCCTCTGTGATGGCAATTTTGATGGTTCACCATTGTTCCACCACCCCTCCTTTGTGCATGTTTGCTAGTGCTTTTCTGAGACACTCTCCCATTTTGACAAAGTCAACCCTCCTAAGGACCAGTACCCTCACTTTTGTGTGGCTTGACTCTGCAGCTGTGTTTATTGTGAACCACACTGTTTGGCAGTCACTTGTTCCCAGATGGCTACTCAATTCTAGATCTGACATCATCTTTCCATCCCCATGTGAGAATACCAGGTCTAAGATTGCTCCCTCCTGAGTGGTTTCCAATACTAGCTTTCTGAGGCATGCCTCCTGTAGAGCATCGTGAATAACCCTGCTCTTGGATGTGGCTGCAGCAATGATGCTTCAGTTAACATCTGGCATATTCAGGTCCCCCATCAACAAAATCTCCCTTGTTTCTGCCATCCTAAGGATGCCTTCTATCATTTCATACTGGAGTTCATACTGAATAGTAGGAATGCTGAGAAGGCAAAGCCCATATAAACTTTCCCCACAATTCAGTGGCGGTAACACGAGTCACCAACTTCAATAAAATACTTATCCAATATATCCTTAAAAATACTCAAATTCTCAGCTTCCACCCCTTCCTGAGGTAATCTAGTCCACATTCTGATTGCCCTACACTTAAATTCGTTACTTCTTAATTCAGTCCTACACATTGTTTCCCTTAACTGCCTATCATGTCCTCTCAACTGATATGACTTTTCTTTAATCTCCAATCCCAACTCTGTCTTCACATCTTCATCTCTTGGGCCTTTGTGCAAAAACAGTAAATCTCCCTAGCCCTCCTGTTTCACAAGGACCACAAGCCCAGTTTCTTCAGTCTATCCTCATAATTCAAACCCTCACATCTTGCTATCAATCTGGTGTAGGACCGCTGTGTCCTTTCCACCAATTTAGCATCTTTCACCAGTGGAACAATAATCCAGAGTGAGCATAACGAGAGTCTTAAACAGTGGCATCAACACCTCCCTACCTCAAGTATGGAACACCCTTCTTATACTATTTACCAAATGCATGGCTTTATTTGAGGTATTCCTACTATGTATGCCACTTTTTAAGTCATTTTGAGTATAAACCCATAAATCCCTCTCACATGTTGAGACCTTCAGCTCGAGACCATGCATATAATAGTTCTGTTGTATATTATGTCTCCCCAATTGCATTATAATACACTTGTTTTTATTAAAGTTCACTCCATTTTCTTCTGCCCATTCTGAAATCTGTACTGAGTCCCTTCCAAAAGATAATCTATCTTCAAACATATCCACTACCCCCCTATTTTAACATCATCAGCAAACTTTACTATCTTATTCTGGCTGTTTATATCCAAGTCACTTATAAAAATGCCAAACAGCAACGGTCCCAGCACTGACCCCTGGGGCACTCCACTCCCAACCCTCAGAGGTTCTGACAAGTAACCCTGGATCCTGACTTGTTGCTTCCTGTTCCTCAACCACTGTTCCACCCATTTTACAATATTTCCTTGTCCATTTCCTCCCCTGAGACAGTGGTCTGTATACAAACCCAGTGCAGATTGTGGTGCCATTTCTGGTCTCCAGGGTGACCCACAGTGCCTCCTCTCCTCTCTGTTTACACTTTAGTTCCATTGCTTTTATCCTTTCCCTTATGTAGAGAGCTACTCCTCCTCTTCTACCCTCCCTGTTCCTCCTGTAGATTGTCTACAATATACCAGTCATGGTTCTCTGTGTACAATGTTTCTGTGACTGCCACAACATCCAGGTGTCCCTCTTCCATCAAAGCCACCAGTTCAGGGAGCTTGTTATCTTGACTATGGGCATTAGTGGTCATTACCGTAAATTTTTTGATGGCCTTACCCATTTTTACTCCATCCCTGTCCTTACTGCCTTTGCCTTTTTCTCCATTTACCCCTGCCTTTCTCACCATTGACTTCTCAGTCTTGGTGTTTACCTCACTAACTACCCTAACTTTTCTTTATGGGGGGCACTAGGATTTCCCCACTCCTTTTCAGGACCTCCCCCCCTTGACTAGTTTAAATGCTTGCCAAGCATTTAAACCTATAACCTAGAATTCTGGTTCCCCTACTGGACAGATGCAGACTGTCATGTCAGTATATACCTGTATCCCTCTAGGTGGACCCCCAGTCCCCATTGAAGCCATAAACCTGAGCTCTGCACCAGTTTTTCAACCACTGATTGAATCCCATGGTGCAGACCACCCTAGCCTCACCCATGCCATAGACTGGCAGCACCTCCAAGAAGGTTACCGTGTGTGCTACTTGTCTAAGGCCCCTCCCCAACTCCGCAAACTCCTCCTGCACTGCTCTGATCCCCTTCCCAGCCAGGCCATTTGCCCCTAGGTGTGCAATGACATCCAGATCCCTCCCCCGTGCAGCTTCTTCAGTGATCCTGAGGATTCACTCCCTATCCCTCCAAGCCATGGTGCCAGGTGCCTTATCTCCCTCTCCCTCCCTCTCCCAGTTCTACAATCCTAACAATGGAGTCCCCCAGCAGGATTTGTTTCATTCCCCTGTGGGGTTCAATGCCACCCTCCTATGGGTCTCCTTTGTGGAGGTTCCAAGCATCCTCCTTTTTCTCCACTGCGGATTCCTCCATAGAGGGACCACACTTTGCCAGAACTGCATGCAAACTGTGGAGAGATACAACTGGAGGGATGCACCTCCATTCCACCATCCTGATGCACCCTGAGCCAACTGTGGTCTAACCACTCCTCTTCCTTGGCAACCTCTGAGGCAGCAGCGGTGCCCCTGGTGGTCCCTGGGTGGGAGAGAAGGTCCCCCGAATCCTGGCCAACTCAGCCTGGAGATGAACAACCTCCTCCCTCAGCCCAGAGAGGTGCCTGCAGATGGGACAACACTGCATCTCCAGAACATCTCCTGAAGACTGCCACTCCACAGCCACTGCACTGCACCACTCCTATCATGTCTTATGTGAGGGCCCTCAACAGTTGTTTTGTATGCTTACTCTTTCCTCTCCATGTTTATTTAAATTTTTTTTCTCCCAACTTTCCTACTGCCTTTGTGTCCTTAAAGCTCCTACTATTCCTGTTCTGGGACAGGAAGTTTCTGTATTCCTCAGTAGTCTCCTTCTTACTTGCTCAGAGTCATCATCCAGCAGCTAAGGGGGATGGAGAGCTACTCTTTTCCTTATAGGATGGAAAGTCTATGTTGCCTCTGTGATCACTCCCTTCCTGCTCCCAAACAGAAAGTTCCTGTTGTCAGTCAAATCCTGTGCCTATAAAAGTGGAACTAGCTAAGGATGGGGGTTGGTTGGGTCGAGAGGGAGGGTTATATAGTCCCAGTAGAGTAGTAAACTTCCAACAACACCTCCTTCCTCTTGCTGTTCTCTGCCAAAAGATATTTAGGGCAGTTTTAAATCCAAACCCATGGCTTCCTGCTGCCTAAGCCACTCCTCCTAATTCACAGTTTCCTTCTTCACCTAGATAACTGCACAAATAAAGTTCCCTTCACCCATCTCAGACAAGCACACTAACTCTTGTTTTTTTTTATTTGTTGGTTTGTTGTTACCCTAAATTGAAGATCCCTGTAGTAGAGTTCTAGTTCTTAAGTCCCAGTAGAGTAGCAAAGTTCTAACAGCTCCTCTTTCCCCTTGCTGTTCTCTGCCAAAAGCTATCAAGGGCCATTTTAAATCCAAAGATCTGGCTTCCTGCTGCCTAAGCCACTATACCTAATTCACAGTTCCCTTCTTCACCTAGCTAACTGCACAGATAACGGTTCCCTTCACCCAGCTCAGACAAACACACTAACTCTTGTTTTTTTTTACTGTTTATACCCTAAATTGAATGTTCCAGTAGTAGAATGCAGTTCTTAAGTCCCAGTAGACTAGTAAAGTTCTAACAGTACCTCCTTCCTCTTGCTTTTCTCTGCCAAAAGCTATCTAGGGCAGTGTGAAATCCAAACACCTGGCTTCCTGATGCCTAAGCCACTCCCCCTAATTCATGGTTCCCGTCTTCACCTAGCTAACTGTACAGATAAGAGTTCCCTTCACCCAACTCTGACTAAAACACAAACCCACTTTATTTTGTTTGTTTGTTTTTACCCTAAATTGAAGGTCCCCGTAGTAGAGTTCTAGTTCTTAAGTCCCAGAAGAGTAGTAACGTTCTAACAGTACCTCCTACCTCTTGCTATTCTCTACAAAAAGCTATCAAGGGCAGTGTGAAATCCAAACACCTGGCTTCCTGCTGCCTAAGCCACTCCCCCAATTCACATTTCCCTTCTTCACCAGCTAACTGCACAGATAACATTCCCTTCACCCAACATAGAGAAACACACTAACTCTTGTTTTTTCTTGTTTGTTTCTTGTTACCCTAAATTGAAGGTACCAGTAGTAGAGTTCTAGTTCTTAAGTCACAGTAGACTTGTAAAGTTCTAACAGCATCTCCTTCCTCTTGCTGTTCTCTGCCAAAAGCTATCAAGGGCAGTTTTAAATCCAAACACCTGGCTTCCTACTGCATAAGCCATTCCCCCTAATTCACAGTTCCCTTCTTCACCTAGGTAGCTGTACAGATAATAGTTCCCTTCACCCAGCTCAGACAAACATACTAACTCTTGTTTGTTTTGTTAGTTATTAACCTAAATTGAAAGTCCCAGTAGTAGATTTATAGTTCTTAAGTCCCAGTAGAGTAATACAGTTCTAATAGCACCTCCTTTCTCTTGCTGTTCTCTGCCAAATGCTATCTAAAGCAATTTTAAATTAAAACACCTGGTTTCCTGCTGCCTAAGCCACTCCCCTTAATTCATAGTCCCCTTCTTCACCTAGCTAATTGCACAGACAACAGTTCCTTTACCCAACTTAGACAAACACACTAACTTTTGTTTTGTTTTGTTTGTTGGTTTCTACACTAACTTGAAGGTCCCAGTAGTAGAGTTTTAGTTCTTAAGTCCCAGAAGAAAAGTAAAGCTCTAACAGCACCTCCTTCCTCTTGCTGTTCTCTTCCAAAAGCTATCTAGATCAGTCTTGAATCCAAACACCTGGCTTCCTGCTGCCTAAGCCACTCCCCATAATTCACAGTTCCCTTCTTCACCTAGCTAACTGCACAGATAACAATTCCCTTCACTCAACTCAGAGAAACACAAGGTGCCTGATTCCAAAAGGGGTTATGCATGTTGCAAGGCAACTTGCACAAATCCTATTGTGCAAATCGCATCTTGTGACATGCATTAACCACAACGCTATTCCAAGAGGTGGCCTGTGACATGGTGCAGGCCGCCTGTACCAAATGTGGGTTATGCCACCCACTATGCCTGCAACCCCCTGTGACATGGCGCATGGGGTATTCCGGAAATGATTACACTGGTATTCCATAAGGGCGGCTGGTGGAATTGCAAATTATGAACCATGATGTAGGTACAGTTAGACCAGCTACTAGCTGGTCTAACCATACCTATATCCACTGGGAATGCACCACTGAGCCTGCCACACCTCCAGCTGACCCTCCCACTCTTCCCCATGGCTGGCCACCACCACCCCATGACAGAGCTACCCACTGTGGGCCACTGGCAACCCATGCTCCCAAACCCATGCAGTGCCCCCATGGGGCAGTTCCTATCCCCTCAAATACTTGGTGCCCCAGTGCAGTCCTGTGGCCCCTAAGCCCCTCCCCATCCCTGTGGGGCAGCACCATGGTGTTGGGTTGAGAGGCTCTGGGGGGCCATGCCTTGCACCCAGTGGTCTGTGGCTTGCTGCAAACATGTCAGGTGCACCCTTCCCATGGTGCAACCCTGCAGCTGACACAAGTCACAGGGTGTAAGTGCCGGGGTCTCTGCCTGTTCTGGAAAAGGTCTCAGGGTCCCCGGCATAGCAGTGCATGTTTCAACTCACATACACCTGCAAGTTTCGACATGCATCTTGGAATCGAGTCAACTAATTCTTGTTTTTTTTTTGTTTGTTTGCTTTTACCCTAAATTGAAGGTCCCAGTAGTAGAGTTCTAGTTCTTAAGTCCCAGAAGAGCAGTAAACTCCTAACAGCATGTGCTTCCTCTTTCTGTTCTTTGCCAAAAGCTATCTAGGGCAGTTTTAAATCCAAAGATTAAATATTACAAACATAAAAAAATTGAATAAACAAGTTAAGAAAATTAGAAAAAACAAATCTATTCAAAACATGGGGTAATTAAGTCATAAAAGGAAAGAACACAAAAAGTATTAGAATACATGCGGTAGTTACTAGTTCCACTCACACTCACTGTACTTCACATTTTCTAGGGGGTGCCTGTGCCCAGACCACAGTACTGACAACACATTTACTGATTAAAAGCCATGATTCCCTTTTCTGCGTACTGGAGTCAGCAGCAGTAAGCAAGGGACAGAGATGTGCAGTCGCTGAGTCGTGTACATCAGTGGATGGGGTCAAGCCCTCTGAGTGCACCACTACCACGTAGCATGTTTTCTGTGGGACTTACAGTGGGCTTCATTTTGGCTCAGAATGGATGGAATGCCTCAGCTAGCTATACAGCATGACGCCAGCTGTCATCTTCTCTATCCTCCTCGGTGCACCTATCTGTGTCTGCTAGTGTGACTCCCTCAAGTGAAGGCTTTCTCACATCAGGACTGATGATTGGGAAGGTCTGGGGGTCAGCAGTTGGGCAGGCACTTGAGTTGCATGAGTAGGCCCCTTATGATAAAATGTGTTATTGGGATGGACAGTATGGGCAGATTACTCATGATCACAACAGTTCAAGACAGTCAGAACTGCTCTGGAGGGCTGGAGGCCATTAGACGAACTAAGCAGAAACTTAAGCTAAAAGCTTCAAGGAATAGTGAGGCCAGTGACATCTGGTGAGAGCCTTAATAAGCATCCTTCTTTATTTAGTTCTTCAGGTCCTAAGCTGTCAGACCTGTCTGGGGTATAAGTCATGGGGCACTGATAAATGTACCCAGCAGCAGCAGTTTGGAAGAGACAGGAGCAGGAGGGCAATCACAGTATTCTTGTCTCAAGAGACATAATTGAAACATAGAAACATTTTATTTATTAATTTTTTTATTTATTTGATATTAGAAATAACCTTTGAGCCAAGGCTCTTTCACAAAGGGTCCATATCATGTGAACAGAGTACAGACATTCAATCAAGAAGGTTACAGAGTTTTTAGACATTTGAGACACTATACAACACAACAATTAGGAAAGGTCACAGAGTTTTTTAGACTTTAGAAACACTATACAGCACATGGACATTATCTTGAGCTGATATAAGTACTGGTAAAGTGCAGAGGTACTAGAGGCTAGGCAGAGAGTCAGGTAGGACAGTATTAGGGTAGGAAGAGGGGGGCCCTAGGAAAGTGGGCAAGGAGGCAGGAGCTGAGGACAGGGCAGGTAAAGTCCCATCCTAGTATGGGGGTGAGGAAGGGTGAGGAAAGGAGGTGAGGGAAACAGGAGAAACCCCTTATAGTGATTCAGAGGCATTGACAAGGCACATGTGGGAGGAGGGCCTCGTCTTGTGCTAAGAATTGTTGCTGCCAACAGAGCTGGGCCTGGGCATCCAGAGGCTAGATCAGCCATTGGGGAATCAGGTGCACACAGAGCTGGAGGTCAGATAATGCTTAAGGTCTGATTTGGAACTGCACAGGCTAGTGGAGTTATGAATGGTTTCGGGTACCTCATTAAGCCAAAGTGGGGCTCTATAGGAGAAGGCATGCTGTCCAAAAGCTGTGCATCAAAATGGCACCACAAGAGCCGCCTGTGTTCTACTTCTGGTTTTATACTCTGAGCCTTATAGGGAGAAGATGCCAGCTATGCATGGGGGGGCTTTCCCCAGCAATGCTTTTTTGCCTAGGAGGCATGTGAGGAATTTATCCTTCACCCTAAAGACAGCAGGTATGTCTGTTCATAGAGGGAGGTCTGTTTATAGAGGGAGCAGGTGTGGGTCAGTTGATCGCCATTCAGGATGAGCCTGTAGGCCTTGTTGAGAGCTAAGTGTACCCTCTTGAGCACAGAGTCTGATGCTGCTCCATAGACAACCAGGCCATAGTCAATTGTGGAGAGGAAGGAACTTCTGACTGAGAGGAGGATGGCTGTCATGGTGGGGTATTTTCTGTGCCTGAATAGCACACCTAGCTTGGTGTTTACTGCCATGACCTCCAGATCAACATGTTGAGCATAGGATAAGGTGTCATCCAGGGTGACCCCAAGGTATTTGAAGGAGTGAACCTGTTCCAAGGGGGCAAAGACATTGTTGGTGATGTCTACGTTGGGGAACCTTTTCTTGAGCTGGGGGCTGGATAGAATCATGGTCTTGGTCTTTTTGTAATTGAGCAGAAGCTTGTGCTCACAGAACCAGTCTTCTATTTTTCTGAAGGAGTGCTGAAGTGCTGCTTGGAGTGGCTCAGTTTGAGAGTTGCTGTTGAGGATGACAGCATCATCTGCATATAGGATTATCTTGGAGTCACAGGCTTGAGGGAGATTATTTAGGAACAGGCTGAAGAGCAGGGGTCCCTAGATGGATCCCTGGGGGAACCCCAGCATGACTTCTCTGGGCCTGACACTGTTTGTCCTATTTTTACCCATTGTGATCTGAGAGACAGATAGTCTTCGAACCAGAGTGTTGCATTAGTGGTCACCCCTAGCCTTTGTAGCTGGGCCAGCAAGAGGGTGTGGTTAACGGTGTCAAAGACTTTTGTTAAGTCTATGAACACTGATCCTATTAGTTTGCCTTTGTCCATAGCTTTATGAGCATAGTCAGTGAACTCAACTAGGGCAGTCGTAGTACTGTGCCCCTGCCTGAACCCATGCTAGTTGGGGCATTGCAGCTGGTATTTGCTGATGTAGTCTGTCAGTTGAGTCTCAACAATCTTCTCTAGGGCATTGGATAGGGGGGAGAGAATTGAGATCAGCCTGTAATTGGACACATTGGTCCTGTCCCCGCTTTTGTGGAGAGTAGTGATCACTGCTTGTTTCCAGGTGGCCGGGAATTGAGCCAGGGTCAGGGATTTGTTAAATAGTTTAGTAATAGGCATGATGAGTAAATCAAGAGATAGAGATACCAGCTTCATTTTTACTCAATCACTACCCATTCTGGTCTTCCCAAGCATTTTTCTTATATAGAACGTGGCCTCCTTTACAGTAACTCTCTTGAGGTAGAAGGTAGGGTAAGAGGTACTGGATGCTTTGCTACCTGAGAGAACCTTTTTAGGGTGTAGGTAGTCAGGAGGGAGTACTGTACTTAGATCTGTGAAGGCAGAGTTGAAGAACATAGAAACTGCCAGCAGATAATGACCACTAGGCCCATCCAGTCTGCCCATACGCCCTATACAGTGTATGTGATCACTGATCCTATGTGATCAATGGCTTTTCCAAGATCCTTGCATGCTGAGTTAGAGAGCTAGAACTTAAACCAAGCAAAAGAAGCTTTGCAAGGGCTAAGCTGACATCTGGTGAGAAGCAGTGGGCACCCCACCCTCCATCATAACCTCACTCACCTCACCTTTCTCGACCATTGGATGGAGTTAGGAGCTTCGCTTACAGAAAGGAAATAGGAGGTAAGGTAAGTACTGGTCTCCATGTTTACTAATGTGTTCTTTAAAAAAATCAAAGAACTTTATAACATGGGTTACCTGAAGCACTTAATGTGATTGGAGGAGAGCTGTCAGCTGTCTGTGGATTAAATTCACTATTTAATCCATGGTTTTGGTGCCTGATCTTCTTTCAAAGAGAGGAGTAGGCTTGATTACACCATGGAGCGATCTACAGATTCTGCACAGCTCAGTTTTGTACAGCAGCTATATTTCTTTTTACCTTAGTGAGCAGACTGAATTGTAGCCTGCATGGTGTAATACAAGTAATGTGTGCAGTGTGAGTGGGAACTCAAAAACAATAATTCATCTGCGCTGTGGTGATAGAGAAATTGTGACCCGAGATGGGAAAAAATAAATTATTCAGACACGTCTCCCATCACACAGGTGACATGACAGGGCAGCTGTCAACATACTTGGGCATTATTCAGTATGCAGATGTTGTCAGTGATCTGCATGTGTTTATGCTGGGTGTTGTAAGTTAGTGAACTCCCCAGTGTTTTGCTTCCTAGCCATCCATCCCTCAGATCTGCGCCCACTGAGAAATACACGAAAGCCAAGAGTCAGCCTTTAATTTGTGCACTTGCCACTGTCTCTGTGTATGTATCACCCCCCTTCCCAGCAGTCAACAGAAGTGATATTTCAAGTGATATTCCACTGACAGATCCCCAGATGGCCCTCACCCCTGCTCAGATGTTGTACATTGACGGAGGGAAACATCGCGATTGGCAAAGAGAGAGAGTAGCAGCAATGGACGTCCTGTTTCTGTCGGTGAGAAGAAAGACATCATGCTGTCGGGGTTGTACTGCAGATAAGGACTTTCTCCTGAGTGAGATCTACAGAGAAAGTGACAATTCATTGAGCCACAGAGATACAGTGACAGGGATAGAAACAGTGAGAGAAGTGCCACGATCCGTGGATATTACCCCACAGTGGTAGCTCTGTCAATGATCCACAAAGTTTGAGTGAGACAGAGAGAAAAACAGTGACAGGAACAGTGTGGGGCAACCTCCTGCAGTGTTCCCTCTCACTCTTTATGTGTATCTGCACAGTATGTGTCTCTCTGTCAGGGTCGTGCCTCGTCTTTTTTCTGTGCTGTCCTGGCAAAGTTCTCTGCAGTGCTATGGAATGCTAAACCCACATACAGCTTCATGTATGTAGTGGTGTGCTTGTAGTAGCAGGGAAGGTGTAGTTCTGTATAGTGCAATGCGATCAATCAGGTTTTAGGGCACATCACAGTACACAGACAGCTTTGACAAGGGTTGTAAGTGATCTCCAGCTGAGTCTGGACAGGAGGTTAATGATAGGAGCCTTGTTCATAGATCTTTCAAAGGCATTTGATACCCTTAACCATCGGGTACTCCTGTCCAGACTCAGTGAGATTGGCTTGTCCCCTCAATCAGTTAAGTGGTTTTCTTCCTATCTGATGGATTGTAGCCAATTTGTAGAAGTGGGTTCTTATAAATCTAATATATTGGAGGTGAAAAACGGTGTACCGCAGGGTTCAATCTTGGGGTCCTTGTTATTCAATGTCTATATGAATTACCTCAAAATTACATCAACGGTCTCCCGGTGTCATATGTATGCTGATGACACTATATTGTATGTTGAGGGAGATACCTTAGAGTTGATTAATATGAGGTTGCAATTGGCTTTTGATGAAGTACAGGATTTCTTTAAGATGAACCATCTTATCTTAAATGCTAACAAAACGCAGTCACTTTTGTTTAAAAATAATAATAATAAAAAAGATCTACATTTGGAAATTAATACTGTGGATGGCATTGCTATTAAGCAGGTGGATTCATATAAATACCTCGGTGTTTGGTTAGACTCATGCCTAGGGTGGGATATTCACATAGACTCCCTGATAAGAAATATTAATAGAAAGTTGGGCGCCTTATATAAATATAAAAAGTTCTTGACTAGAGAGGTCCGATTGAGTGTAGTTAACTCTCTTTTACTCCCAGTGATTGATTATGGTGATTTGCTTTATGGAGGGGCTATTGAAAAGTATATAGGTAGAGTGGATTCAGCTTGTTGTAGGTTAGCTCATTTTGTCTTGGATGCCCCCTATAGAACCCATAGATGTATACTTTTTAGGGAATTAAATTGGCTTAGACCCGCAGTGAGAAGAGACTTACATTTGCTACAATTTATGATTAAGGTTTGGTATAGGGAAGTACCTAACTATATTATTGACCTCTTTGAGATTAGGAAAATAAAGGAAAGTCTGAGGGCCTCTGCTGGAACTCAGTTTGTCCCAATTAAATGTAATTTGAATATTGGAAGATCATCTGTACCTGCTAGAGGAATTAGTTTATGGAATAAATCTCCTCCAGTCTTGAGAAGTAATAGAACCAGGTATAATAAAAGTGAATTAAGGAAATGGTGTACATCTGTTCTAAATAATACCACAACATGTAATAACTGTTAGCACTTTAAAAGTATGTGTTGTAAATATGATTGATTGTTCTTATTTTTAATTTTTAATTTTTTTTAATTTTTTATTTTTCTTATCTATTTTTATTTTTTACTGTATTGTTAATTGTTGTATTTGTTGTTTTAGTGATTGTTGTTATGTTATTTGATGTGGAACTTTTTTAATGCAATATGGAACTTCATTGAAAATGAGCCTTGCTTAATTGAATGTATCCAATTATTCGTATATGAATAAAAAATGATTTACTACTACTACTACTACTTTACTACTACTACTACCACATAAGAACATGTGGTCACCGCAGCCATGTTTTGTCCCCCATTGCAGAGTCAGAGTATGCACGTAATGGTATTGTATTGCTCCTGTTTATACTGGCATGTTTATCCACAACATTTGTTTCTGATTTGCAATGTAACATTTCAAGTTTCTGTCATCAAGCTTTACATAAACATCCCAAGGTATTTCCAGTGGAAAGCAAAACTTGATCACAGTAAGTACCAGTGTCAAAGCAAGTTTGCATAGTGCTGCAGCTGTTGATTAAACAGTCTAGTTAATCACTGGTGAACAGCTTATCACACATAGTTTCTCTGAAATGTTCAGGCAACCATGAATTAAATTCACAGTCATTGTTTCAATGCCCATTGGTATATCCAGCATGCAGTAAGTTATGTTCACAGAAAATTGCAGAGTCCAAGGAACTCAGCATACTGCTGCAATTGTTAATTAAATGGACTGGTTAATGAACAGTCAAGATCTTCGCACATGTGCTGTTTGTGAAATATAGAAACATCCATTGATTGCACTGACAGTTTAATCTATGGTTAGCAGGATGCCAGAGACACTGTCTGTGAAGTGTAGCTAGAGAAACAGCCATTGATTAAACTCAAAGTTTAATCCACAGTCAGCAGCTTTCCAGACACAGCTTCTGTATAGATGGTGATATAATTGGTGTTTACACCCTGTAGCAGTCACAGTAAAGATAATACCTTACAATGCATCACAATTACACACAAAGCAGTGCCAAGTGAATTTCAGAGTGTTGTAGATGCAGAACAATGCAGAAAACATATTTTGTGAGGGTCTACTTTTCAAGGCGGAAGGATAACAGACTTTTTTTTACAGGAAAACAGGGGCCAAGCTTGTTTTTACTACTTCTTTGTGATGTAGATGGTAATCCATGTTATAAGTGCAATGACCCACTCCAGAGTGTGGGGTTATCGACATTTAATCCACACCTGGGGTGCTGTGAGGACACTCTGCCTGTGATCTCATGCCCCACAGTGCACCCTGGGCATGGATTAAATAGAGGATAAAGTATGGGTCTGGGTGTGTAATGAGAATTTACACACACCTGAGGGGTTTATGCATAGCATCAAACCCTGGGGGTGTGTGTAAATTCGAGTTTACAGATACCCAGACCCATATTTTATTTTAAATAATTGTTGGGTTTCTCTTTTTTGCTTCAACAATTATATAAAATAAAAGAGGCTGCTGTGCGACGCAGTCCGACTACGGCATGGCACGGGGTCGGCTTTCACATTTACTTCAAACATTTTTTTTTAAATATTTTGAGGGTGGGCAATCTGGTACCAAATGTGGTACATTTAAGTTTTTTTTAAAATGTTACTTACTGCTGAGTATCCATGGCAGTTTGTGTCCATGCTGGGTTTGAGGTTCGGGAGATAGTGACCGAGAATGGAGGAGTTCGAGCAGGCACTTGGGCAGATGGGGGGAAATCGTGCTTGTTTGCCATTATAAATGCTCCTTTATAATGGAAAATTATGCCACGGTTTCCGTATGGGAAAAAAGAGGAAGCCGTTAATTATATGCCTATAACACCACACCCTGTCGTGGGTTATTGCTTACTTAGGTTTTACTTAAGGACCATGGAAGTTAGGGATTCAGGAAATGCATCAGAATGCACAGAAAAGCTGTATGGCAGCATCTAGACCCCCAGCCTATATCAAATATGATCGATATGCTATTTATAACTTTTTAAAATGCAAAATAAAGCCCTGAAATCATTTCAAAAGGTGCAAAATGCCCCTTAAAATGCACCATAATCCATCTAAAACTCCATAACGTATGGGAACCCCTGGCATATTTTCATGATCCCCCCCACCTGAAAAAGCTAGCTATGGCCCTGCATCTTCAATACCTATATTCAGAAGAGATTTCCTTAGCTTAATGGAAATGTACAGTACCATAATATTTCCAGTATACAAAAAGGATTAAAAAAGGCTCCAGCATGTCTGATTGCTATCTTACCAAAGTTTGTAAGTTTTTGCTGCAATGGTTAAACCAGTGGATAAATAGTATTATACAATGTCAAGAAAGAATCTTGGACTGTGATTGGTCAGTTTGGGGCTTGACCATGGCGTTATCCCAGCACGACGCCACAGGTCTAGTCTCAGCCTCACTGTGAAGCTGTAGATGAGCATTTGATTGAGCTTTCGATTGATTGTTTCATCTTCTCTTAAAAACAAAAAATATTTTTCCACACAAAAACATCTTTAAAATTATTTTTTATTCTGTATAACAATGAGCCATTATATAATAGGAATACGTACTCCAGGATGTGGAAATGCTTGATGGGATAACGCCACGCCTGGGGCAACCTCCCCAGGCGTGGCGTTATCCCAGAATGACATACACCCTGTCAAGCATTATTCCTTTAATTAACTGCTGGAAGAACCATAAAATGACTTCAGGAAATCTTTATCTACTATCAATCATTACATAAAAACAAAGAATCTAATAGAAGAAAGAAACTGATGGACCATCAAGTCTGCCCATATTTATTGTCACCTTACTCCTGACTTAGTGCCATAGTGGGTTATTCAGTCCTTGCCCCCTTCTACTTCCTCTCCTTCGCTGGTTCCCCCAAGTGGAACTATGACACCCTTGGCCTTGTCCAGCCCATGACTGAACACAAATCTATGAATCCATAAACACATTTAGGGTCCTCACCCTCACAAACTCTGCTCACAGTCTGTTCCAAGGATCCACCACCCACTCAGTAAAGAACTTCCTCACATCCTTTGACTTCACCTCACACTAATCTCCAGTCATGCCCCCTCATGACTCATCTCTATTTCTAACAAACAAGTCCTCACAATCTACCCTATTTATACCTCTGAGGAACTTATAAGTCTCTGTCATGTCACCCCCCCCCACTTCTGACCTCCAGTGCGTAGATATTCAGAGCTTTCAGTCATTCCTCATAGGACATGCTTTGCTGGCCCTGAGTCATTTTTATGGCCCTCCACTGCATGACTCGGGCCTATCAATGTCCATTCTCAGCTGAGGACTCCAAAACTGGGCACGGTACTCCAGGTGGGGCCTCACCAACAATCTTTACAGGGGCAGTATCACCTACCCCAACTTCTAAAACCCATCCCTATGTACCCTAGCATCTTAGACACCTTGCCTTAGGCCTTTTTGCACTAGCTGGTTTGCCTGAGTGAGTCACTGATGAGGACTCCCAGATCCCGCCTCTCTGCTGAAGTAGCCAGGTTAACCCTCCCATTCAGTACTCCATAAATGGGTTTTCATTTACTAAGTGTATCACCTTGCACTTCTTGGTGTTGAATCTCACCTGCCAGATTTCTGATCACCTCTCATGCCTTTCTAGGTCCCTACACATTTCTCTTACCCCTGTCGCAGAGTTTTGTGTCATTAGCAAAGTTTTCCCTGGATAACTTACCTTTTATCACTAATGGGCATAATAAACAGGACAGGTCACAAGTCTGACCACTGTGGCACTCCATTCATGACTCCCCATCCCCAGATTAACCCCATTTACTGCCACACTGCTGACTTTCCTTAACTAATTTCCCACCCACTTGATTAATCCCGTCTCTATTTCTAAGTCCTCCAGCTTTTTTAGAAGCCTCCTGTGTGGCATAGAAACAAAGGCTTTGTGCTAAGCCATTATTTTGCACTAAGCCATCTTATATTCAACTATGTAGAGGTCAAAAGAAATAATCTGGTTTGTTTCTTTGTGTACTTTAAATCAACATTCAGTACCGTCAGATGTGACATATTATGGAGAGAAGTCTCTGATCTTGGCATGGGTACCTAACTCTTAGATATTATATTCAGACTGCACAAGAATATTTGGAATTAAATTAGGTATTCATTAGCAGGAAATTAGCTAAGAGGAGAACAAATGTAGGTGTTAGTCAAGGTTCTACATTAGCACCCTACCTGTTAACATTTACATGGACAAAATTTCCAAACAACTTCTGAATTTCATTCTCCAAAAATAAATAAGCAGGACATCTGATTTATGCAGATGATTTGGTGTTGCTATCTATCTCACAGTTAGGACTACAACTGAAGATCAATAAATTTAGCAAATTATACTTGGAAAAACAAATGTGCCAAAGTAATTTTTTTTCAGTCGGTGGAGAAAAAACCTTCCAAAATTGGTACTTAGGCCCACTTCATGGTACTGAGCAGTAAGGGCCACTCAGACATGATAGTGACTCGGGTTCATGCCCCAGACCTGGGGTGTCAGTTGTGGAGGCCAGCAGGAAGAGTGAAAGAGAATTCTTGCAGATGTTCTCCTTCCATGGGGAGGGGGTGATGTGCATCATTTGGACAGTATCACCTGGTGGCTGCATGGGCCATTTCTGATATGGGTGCCCACACGCTGGTAGATCCTACCCCCAAGGTTCCAGTCTAGTGCATGTTCAGGCAGGATGTGGGAATAGGCAGGGAGAACAGGTGAAAATGCTGGTTCAGGAAGCTTTGGGAGATAGCCTCACTGCATGCTCCCATATGTCACTTCACGCTCATTGGCAGCCCATCTGCTACACAGCCCCTGGTGACTGGATATTGGCTTCCACAGCACACTACTCCATCTTCTCCTTCTTTCCATGTGTGGAGAGCCCCATGGAGGGATAGAACTGACCCAGGCCAAGAGGGCACAAAAACTGGAAAAGCATAGGAAAGACTGCTAGGAGGTTCTAGGGTGTGGAACCAAACAGAGGGACAGGGTGCAGTAAGGAGTAGAAGGAAGAACATATAGCCAGAAATGGGAGTGGTGCAGTACAGCTGGTGCAGAGCAGCAGTCTTCAGGGAGTTATGCTGGAGATTTAGGTGCTGCCCCATATTTACTCAACTCTGTGGGTTGAAGAAGGAGGTCAGAAAACTCCAGGCCAATTTAAGCCCTGTCAGCAAGGGCAGCAGTAGTGCTTTCACCTGCAATGCCAACACTCAGGGTTTGGGAATGGGCATTGACTGTTGTAAGGCCAGCCAGGGGGAGGAAGATGGGGCATCCCCATGATTGCTCTCCTCCTTCAGGGTGTGGGTTGGGACAGCATCTGGCACAAGGCTGGCCCCTCATGGAGGCAAGGGGTCTAGCAGCACAGGAGCTTGACAGTCTGGGAAGGCAGGGAAGACGTTGACAGTCATGGCACAATGTTATTGCACTCTGTACCTTCCAGGGAGAAAAATGGGGAAAAAAAGGGCTGAGTCCATGTAGGATGCCATCTGCCACTCCCTCGCAGGTCCAGTACCATCACCTGGACTGCTTCTCCTGGATTACACTCTAACTCTGCTCGGGGAAGTGGAGGTCTGCCTCTGGGTGGCCCTTCCCATGGAGGGTCATCTATAGGAACTGTGGGAGCAGGTAAGTCCTGTGGGTAGGTGACAGGGCTGGGAAGTAGGAGAGGACCAAAGAGAGCCGGTCGGTGGTGGAGTAGCACAGAAAAAAAAAACAGGCTGAGCTGAAAAGGATCCAGATGGCCTTGTCCCTTACCCAGAAGCCACCAAGTTCACCACCATTGCCACATATGATGTCTAAGGGAAATGAGGTTGGTTGGAAAGTGATGGGATTGGAAGGGTGGGGATGGCAGGGCAGGGGCACATTCCTCCACTAGTGCTCTAAGCAACTTCTTCACCATTGTGACTGCCAAGAGGTGGCACCTGTAGCAGTGGCAAGGGAGTATGTGAGGGTTCCCCAAAGGGGGAACCCAAGGAGTGTGATGGAGGACTCCAGCAGAAGAAGCAGCTTCTGGTTGGGGACTCGATCATTAGGGAAATAGATTTGGGAATAGGAAGGAGGTGGAGAGGTAGATCATGTGCCTGTCTGGCACCATGGCTCAGAAGGATGGTTAGCAGATCCTAAGGATCACTAGGGCAACAGGGCAGGTGGGGAGTTGGATGTCATTGTCCACCTGGGGACCAATGACCTAGCTAGGAATGAAGCAGGGATTGTTCAGGGGGAGTTCAAGGTTCTGGGGAAGGGCCTACAACAGGTAGCACATATGGTGGCCTTTACCAATGTGCTACCTGTATATGGCTGAGAGGAGGAGAACGATCTCTGCTTCAGGAGCCTTAACTTATGGTTGAAGGAATGGTGCAGATAAGAGGACTTTGGATAGAATGGAGACTGGGGATCTACCTAGGAGGATTTAGGTGTGTACAAAGGTGATGACCTGCATCCATCTAGAGGAACTGCAGCCATCTGCGGATGGTTAAAATGTTACTTTGATGTACAGTGGAAGGACAGAGGAAGGCCTATATTGGCCCCCCAACATGAAGCAGAATGCAAGGAGAACCTGAGGGGAGAAAACTCCCCCAAGAAACAGGTTCAATGCAAAAGAAGGGGAAATGGAGACAAAAGGGCAAGGAACAAACCTAGTAATATGGGGGGGATGAGCCTGGGCCAAAGGAAGGAAGAGGAGGCTGCAAGCAGGATTAGAGAAAGATGTGGAAAGCCACATGTGCAAGTGCAAGAATTCTTGGAAATAAAAATTTCAGATCTTGAGGCCATAATGGCAGAGGTATATCTGGACATAGTGGCCATAACTGAGATGCGGAGCACAGGAAACCACAATTGGGACCTGGCTATATCAGGATACATGTAGTTTAAGAAGGATGGAGAGGGGAGGAGAGGTGTGGCGGTTGTGTTATATGTCATTGAAGATATCAAGGGAACACAAATGCAGTGGGTATGGAGGTCCTGGAGGTAGTGTAAGTCACCCTGGTGATAGCAGCCAAAGCCTCCAATTACACTGGGGTGATTTACAGACATCCAGCGCAGGAGGATAATCTAGACATGGAAATGGGGGATGCCATTAGCAATAAGGCAGATGAGGGGGGTACTGCTGATTAGGACTTTAATCTACCACATGTTGATTGGAGCCTCTCAGCCTCAGCCTTAGCCAGAAGCAGGGTCATCCTAAACTCCCTGCAGGGAGCACATCTAAAGCAACTAGTCAAGGAACCCAGTCATAATGGGCAATACTGGACCTTGTGCTTAAGAATAAGGACAGTATTGTGGATGTCAGGGTGGGATGTCGCCTGGGGATCAGAGATCATTTCACAGTGTGGTTTAACATGAGACAGCAGCAGAAGTGAACTACACAAGGACAACGGTCCCAGACTTCAGGAGGGCAGATTTAAAAAAAAATAGGTGAATGCTTCAGAGATACTCTGGTGGTGAGGTGGATACCCTGATGGGGTGGAGGGACAGTGGACCAGATTAAGGGATGAAATAGTGAAGCTGAGAACAATATGGTTCTCAAGGGAGGTGGCAGCAAGGGTAAGGGCAAAAAGTGCAGCAGTCAGGAGATACAAGGAGATGCATGGGGAGGATGATAAAGAGGTGCTCCAACAAAAACAGAGGGAAGCAGGGAAGGCAGTGAGGAGTGCTAAGGCACAAACTGAGGAAAGAATAGCCAGGGAGATAACGAAGAGGCTTTTTAAGGTATATAAGTCCAAAAATAAAGACATGGTGATGAACGGTGAGGCTTAAGTGAGCAGAGAGAGACTGTGCAGAGGATGATCAGGAAAGAGCAGATATCCTGAAGAATCACTTCTGTTCTATCTTCACAGTAGAAGGTGAAGAGGATGGGCCACATATAGGTTAAAGAACCACTGAAGAGAGGGAAGTAGACACAAATAAGTCCATTCAAAGAAGAAAGAGTCCTGCAGGGGACATGGCAATCTGACAGTGAACAATGCTATGGAGCCACAGGGGGTACATCCAGGGGTATTAAAGGAGTTCAGGGAGGTACTGGCTGCACTTCTTTCAGCCTGTTCAATAATTCACTGGATACAGGGGTGGTCCCAGAGGACTGAAGAAGGGCAGATGTAGTCCCACTCCATAAAGATGGCAGCATGGAAGAGGCTGGCAGCTACAGGCTAGCCAGTCTGACATGAGTAGTGGGGAAACTGATGGAGTCACTTCTAAAGGAAAGACTGGTAGATTATGTTGCATCCAACAAGTTACAGGACCCAAGGTAGCACAGATTCACGTGAGGGAGATGAAGTCAGAAAAACCTGCCAGATTTCTTTGACTGTTTGATTAGAAAAATAGATTGGATGGGGTTCGTGGATGTGGCCTACGTAGCTTTTAGAAAGACCTTCAACACCATGTCCAATAGGAGACTTATAAAAAAAAATAGGAAGCTTGGTGGTAGGAACCAAGGTAGTACACTGGGTACATAATTGGTTGATGGACAGGCAACAGAGGGTGGTGGTTAATGGCACTTGCTCGGAGGAAGGAAAAGTCACCAGCAGGGTTACTCAGGGCTCAGTACCTGGTTCAGTCCTTTTTAATGTCTTTATAAGTGACACCAAAGAGGAACTGGAAGGGAGGGTGTGCCTCTTTGCAAATAGCACCAAGATCTGCAATCGATTCCCCCAAAGTGAGCGAAGTGAAATACTTTGAGGTCCAAAACTGTGCAAGCAAAACAGCTAACAAAAACAGCATGGCATATCAGTATGCCACCACACAGAGGAATCACTAATCCCACCCTAGACCAAAGACCTTGTAACAGTGTAATGAAAGGGAGCTACAGATAGAGGGATGCTATATGGGAAAACAAACAAGGGAAGGGAAAATATTAAATATTTGAACTCCATGGGGCACAACTCGGGGGAGGGGGTAGATTTAATAGAAAAGCTCCAGGGGGGACACAAGTCAGAGAGGTGGACAAAGTCAGGAGGGGAAACAGAATTAATAAAACAATGCTGAGGGGAATGCAAGTCGGTGAGGTGGATAAAGTCAGGATAGGGGTTATTCAATATTACAACCTCAAGGTGAGGCAGCTCAGAGAAGTGGGTGTGCAATGGCAGGCACAAAGGGAAAAAACAACACAAAAATGAAGTCAGCAGGATCTAACCCAGGACTGCTGTGTATAGGGTCAGTGCATGAAATAGGACTACCAAATTGTGACATTTGTGAAATTTTTTGAAATTCATAATTTATCAAAAAAAATGTTGTTTTTGTGGAGCCATCAGCCACCTAATGTAAATGTTACTGTACATAGTGCAGGATAACTCCTTTGCTGTGTCACCAGTAAAACCAGTTACAATGTCACACATAAACGGGGACATAAAACTGTGTATGCGTATGTAACGGGGGACATAAAACTGTGTATGCACATGTAATGGGGCACATAAGTGTATGTGCATGTAATGGGACATATTGATAATGTTATCATTTGGCAAGGGACCTTACATAACAGCACATGCAATAAGAGATAGGAAACAGTTGTAGAAGTTAGCAAAAAGTTTTATAGGTGGAAGTAAAACGGGTAATGAAATCAAAATTGACATAAGTAAATATATATATATATATATATATACTGTATATATTTGTTAGTCTTTGGCAACTGGCTAAGGCCCAGAGACTATCTGGAGACTACAGTAGGCATATAGGCTAGGATGGTAACTACCTAACTACAGAACTATACCCAGAGACTAAACTGTACAGGCTAAATGCTAACTACTGAATTATACCAGAGTCCATACTAAAAATAAAAATACTGCTGAAACAGTAACTACAGATCTACTGAACTATACCTAGAGACTAAACTATAAATACAGGCTAAACAGTAACTACAGAACTAACTGCCTCTAAACTAAAATAGAAATGCTGAATAAACTATACAGAAGATAGGAAAATTATGTACAGAAATTACAGTTAGTACAATGCAATGATGCAGTTTCTGCAGTCCATCTTAATGCACAGTAAGAGCAGTGTTTTAATCCCATCTCTGTTGCAGCTTGCTGAACTTTTCCACAATGATCTTTAATTGTTCTGCTTGTAAAACATATGGGCCATCTCCTTCAAGCTGCAGCAGCCCATGAAAAATTCATATTTTCTTCACGCTGTCAGTGTCCTGCCTTCGTGGCCAAGAAAAAACACTCTGACAGTTCTGTAGGAAGTTCACTGAGAACAACTGCTTCACAGTGTCTACTGCTGTAACTTGACCAATATAGAATTCCTTAGAATAGTAGACAGCATAGAATTTATCGATCTCTGGTTCCAACAATGTTTTTTTCTTCTTCTGAACTTTTTGGTTGCTTGAAGCAGGCCTGTCCAATTGTGGAGCAGTGCAGTGATTTGACGTGCTTGCATCAATGTGCATGCCCCTGTCTTGCAAAGTGCTAAAAATGGCTGTGGTGGCTGCTGTTGCGCCAGGAACTGCAGGAGTACTGGAAGCAGTCATGTCACTGGCAGATGGGTGGGCATGAGTGTCAGGGGATTGTACATGAACAGACACAATGACCACAGCTGCAGAGCAAGTAGGAGCAGTGTCACTTGTGTTTTTGTGAACATTAGCAGCGGGCACAAATGTAGCCGAACTAATTAGTTTCTTCGACTTCCACTCTTCTACCAGACTACGGTTCTCACAGGGCCCAGCTTCATCAACGCAATGTGTACAGAAACATGTAAGGTTTCTTGTGGCCACCACACCATCCACTAGTGACTTCACACTTTGTACGAGTTGTGTTCCGGGTACAGCTTTTACATCTCCTCTTGGCTGTCTTATTATTTCTTTTTCACCCACCCAGAAAAATGTCTCCTGCGGTGAGTACACCCTTCAGTGTCAGTGCCTTTTGTTAGTTCACTGTGGCAGTATTTGAATAGTTCTTTTGCATTCCCGATTACTGCCCGCTGTGATTGTACTCCTATGCTTACCTTAGACTTCACCACTGCGCTTTCCCCATCCAAGGGCCCCTTCCCATGTCTTGATCCAAAATAAACGTGCTCAATTGGAAATCCATACTTGCTGTTGGAAAAGGAAATATCATAAAATGACCATTTTGACTTGTACTGCACACCACAGCCATCTGTGAAGTGAACTTGCTTGACAATGTTCAGTGATCGAACATTCCTGAGGTGTGCATTTGCAATTTCAACAAAATGACATACAGCATAGTGATCATGCTTGAGATCACTTGATATGAAAACGAGAGAGTCTCTGACAGCGGCTTTACAGAGATTACAGTTGCAATATGTAATCACAGGGTGAACTGTTGCTTGCTCATGGTGCCAGTGGGCTGACTGTACTTCATCCTGTAGTTTACAGGTGTAGTTCTCCATGAAGTCTAGCACCATCACCATCCAACCCCTGGGTACGAACTGCCTTATCTGGTTAAACTGACGCTGCTGCCATGCTGCAACATGCATATGACGACCCAGGAAGAAAAGGTCATCTTTTAGGACTTCTACCAGCATTTGGACAGTAGAGCATTTATTTTTCAAAACCTTCCTGGTCTGTTGCACTTGGAGGCCATCAGCCCTTCCCATGATTTTAATACTGTCCCACTGCTGCCATGTTGTCCATTCTTGTCCATGTTTCTGTACTAGGTCTTTCACCACATCAACAACATTTTTGGTGCTGCACTTCTCGCATGTTTTTGCACGCAATCATATTTGAAGAACTTTTCCAAAAGTAGTCTGGGACACATAGTAATTTCAACTGCCTGATAAAGATCTGCAACTTTGCAACATGGAAGTTTATATTTATTGACAAGATGATTTATAGCCTTAAGCTTCAGTGATGCATTAGTGCAATATTCACAAAGTCATTGTTCAAGTTTTTGCTGCCCTGCAAGTTTAATATGCCTTGGTCGTAAAGTGCCAAATTTTCATGCTCCAAGTGGTGTGTCTGCATTCTGTTGCATGAATTCTTGGTGAAGACGGTCAATAGGTTTGTCGAGGTATGACCTTGTTTTGCCTGACCATTTAGAAAAGGCCTTTTTGTGAGGCATAGGTTTGGCACTCTCTTCAAAGAATTTTTCCACTCTACTCACAGTTTCGAGTGGCAGTGCAGAGCAGTGTGTTTTTTTGGTTTCAGTCTCTGTAGAAGATACTCTCATAAGCCTCTTCCAGCTCACCCCCAATGTTGAGCTCGCAGTTCTTAGCAGCTTGTATTTTTTTAATACTTCAATGGTTTTTAAAAATTCCTTGTTCCTCTGTCTGTCAATTTTCTTGCGATTGTTTTTTAGCTGGGACAACTTCTCAGATACAATTGACATAAGTTTATCTTCCAGTTGTGTTCTTGGAAGCACACCACGCTTGGCCAGGACCGCTTTCTTTGATGGCGAGCAAGATGCCAATATCTGTTCCAATGTTATTGCAAATTTAGTGGGTGATTTTGGCAATGCCTTTCTTGCTCTTTGTACCGACTTTCCTAGAGCGGCATTATACGGTTCCACTGCTGTTGTGAATGGCTCTTTTCCTGGCAGGATCATCGCTGAGGATGGTATGGTGGTGGCGGCCACTGGTGAGTTGTTGGTGGCCACTGGCGGGGTGTCTGTGGTGGTGGCCATTGAAGAGGTGACAGTGGGCACTGGTGAGGCAGCGGTGGCACATCTTTTGTCATGGTACTTTCTGCATTGCTTCTCATTTATTGTTCTTCTTTTCTGACTTGTCATGTTGGCTCACTGTTCTTTTTTTATCTCCCTCCAGTATTCTCTCTGTGGCAATGCGTTCTGATCATTAAGGCGTGTTCGTTTTGTTGGCCTACTACTTTTTTCTACAGTTGATTGGGTCTTTAGTTTCTGTGCTTCTCTGTACCTTCTCATTCTCTCCTTTGCCATGTCATTATAATGGCTACGCTGATCCTCAGTCATGTTGTCTCTGTTTTTCTTGGCACGTGTTGCATTTTTTTCCAAATATGCTTGATATAGGCCTTCATCCTTCTTTATATTTGCTCTGTAAAGCCGGTTTCTTTCTTTGCTTGATTGAGCAGTAGCAGTATTATGCAATATATGCATAGCAGTATTATGCAATATATGCAATGAGGCAGTATAGCGCAGTGGTCTAAGGCTCTGAGCTGCAAATTTGGTGACATCCAGCAGACCAGACCTGGGTGTGAATCCCACAGCTTCCACTTGCATACTGTGTGACCCTGAGCAAGTCACTTAACCTCCTTGTGCTCCCAGGTCGCTCCTGTAAAAAAGCTTTCAGCTTAGTGTGCTATACCTGGTTAAACAACTAAATAAATAAAATAAATACTTCAGTGAGCACTGCTGCAGCAGATAAACATGGTCATCTTCTTGATTCCATCCTTAAGAGTTTTCAGAAAGTCTGTAGGAACAGAAGAATCATGATTTAAGAAAAGAGGTCTCTTCTGTTAATGGAATTGACATTTTGGAATAGAAATGCCATTCAAGATGTGGTTAATGCCACACTGGCAAAAATATACGAAGCGAGAAGCAGTAAATTCTGGAACTGACAAGGCAAGTCACGAGAACAGGTTAATGGAGCAGTGCCAAAGGCATGACCCCTGAAGTGGTTTACACGGGCAAAAGGACAAGATGAGATGCATGACGTGCTTCACAGGACAAAAGTCAAACAATGAAATGGAGGCGCAGTACCAAAGGCATGACCCCTGAAGTGGTTTACATGGGCAAAAGGACAAGATGAGATGCATGACGTGCTTCACAGGACAAAAGTCAAATAAAGAAATGGAGGCATGCAGCCACCTGCCTGCAAACAAAATGGAGGTGTGCTGCCACCTGCCTGCAAACAAAATGGAGGCACACAGCCACCTGCCTGCAAACAAAATGGAGACGCACAGCCACCTGCCTGCAAACAAAATGGAGGCACGCAGCCACCTGCCTGCAAACAAAATGGAGGCGCGCGGCCACCTGCCTGCAAACAAAATGGAGGCGCGCAGCCACCTGTCTGCAAACAAAATGGAGGCGTGCAGCCACCTGCCTGCAAACAAAATGGAGGCGCACCTGCCTGCAAACAAAATGGAGGTGCGCAGCCACCTGCCTGCAAACAAAATGGAGGCGCACCTGCCTGCAAAGAACACCACACTCAGACAACACTTGGTAAACAGGCCTTGTACAGTATGGGTATACAATACAAAAAATATACAGATAATGTATGATTAGCCTGTTGATGTCACACTAACAAAATCCCCATTGAGGTGCCCCCACCCCTAACCAAACTTCAGAAGACATCAGACTGCATGGTGAGCTTTATCTAAGTCTGCTGGGCGAGTGGATCAATTGGAGCCCAATAAGTGAAAACATTCACTTTTGGGTGCCAAATGATCCACTCGAGACCTACACACCACAGCAGACTTCCAGATAAAGCCACACCATGCGTTCCCTCCCCCAGCAACAGTTTTAATTAAGCAGCAAAAACAAAAACAGTTCACTTTTCACCAATTCAAACACAGCAAGAGGGTGGATTTGGCAACCCCCCCTCACCCACCCAGGCAAACATCAGATAAATCAGTTGACATGGTGTGGGCATTTATCTGGAAGCCTGCAGTGGTGCGTGGAACTCAGCTGCACCATTTGAAACCCTAAAGTGAATCTTATGCACAGGCGGATGCAGCATTAACAAAATGATGCTGTGCCTACCAGTTGTACATCAAAGATTCACTTTTGGGTGCCAAATGATCCAGATAAAGGACCACACCATGTGGCACTCCCCCCGCCACCAAACAAACACAGCAAGATGGTGAACTGCCAACATGAGGCCTCCCCCAAACCCAGGCAAAAATCAGTCACATGCTTCCAAAAAAATGCCCCACACCATGCACCCCCCCCCAGCAAACAGCAAGCAGCATTTTAGTCTAAGAAATACTACAGCAACAGCATTTTGCTACATAAGGCACCCAGGCAGCCCACCTGCAAGCATGTGGCCAGAATGAAAGAATGCAGACTCTCTACCCTACAATGGTCAGCACAAAAACAGCTCAGCACACCCACACCCATCCAATTTCCTCACTTTCCAAATTATGCCTTTTAAACTGATTCGGGGCAACATAAAACAGTACTTACAGGAGGCACAGTCTCTACATTTTTAGCACTGCAGCTTTTTAACTTCTCACCACCATAAAATAAATCATGGAGGTCAGCCAGTATGTACATCAGAAAAGGTGCCAAACGAAGCTTTTAATAAGAGTATAATAATTTACTAATGTAGATGCCCACAACAAAGACAGGGATCGAGAAAGGGAGATAAGTTATGTGTCTAGATAAATTACGAATGCCGAAAGATGCGCTGCTCTGGGCTCTTACCTGAATAGCCTGGTGTAAAATGATGGTCGTCGATGGAGCCTGCCCGAGTCTCGCCACATAACACTGGGGGGGACCAAATGACTTCAGTGCTGGATTGTGGCACGAAGAAAGGGACACATTTGTTTAGGGTTGTTTCTTTTATACCCCCTCGATGCCTGATGCACTATAAGGCCACGTCACTCCATGTCTCATGTTCTCATGCGGCTCCCCCACCCCGCGACCTCTCAGCATGAACATCCGGGCAAGTGGACATGAACCTGTTGCCAGGTGAATGTAATCGAAGCTGATTGGGAAATAAAATTGGGAATTGAAAACAGGCCTGTCCATGGGCTAAAAGGGACAGCAATGGAGGAAACCAAATAAGAAAATTGGGGTAAATTAATTATAAAAGGGCCCCTTTGCTAAAATGTTCGGTCGTAACTAAGGGGGACATATGAAGTTACATCCGAGACTGCTCTTCTTCAGGCTGTTTTTGGGGGAGGGTGTAAGTTATACATGCAGCAAAAAAGTGCAGAGCACACAATAAATAAGTAATATGTATGAAAAAAACGTTATTCCACAAGATACAAACTTTTACAACACAATTAATACACATAATGCTGGCATGGGAAAAAATATCACAGAGCTTTCACCAGTTCTTGTTGCAATTTGCACACAAAGATGTGGGAATTTACCATTAATTCCTTGAATCAAGGAGGTTATTTTCTAGACTACACTGAACTGAATTATGTTTGGACCTGTGTAAGTAACTAGTATTGATTCTGTTTTTGGCGTTGACTTTTCTTAGTTTTAACTTTAATTTGCCAGGGAGGAACTGTAGCTGGGAGATATTTGCAGTCATTTGTGACTAGACCTGTTACTTAACCTCTGTGAAATAGGTGTCTGAAAGGAAGGAAGGCACTCCCTGGGGTGGAGGGTCAGAGTTGTAGTTGATTGTTTCTGGACTGCATAGGTTTACTCCCTCCCGCCCTTCCACTCACCCCACCAACCCCAAGTGCATAATCTCCTTTATAGCAGGGGTTGGTTCTGACATCACTTCCCCAAAACTTCTAACAACATACACCTGTTCATATCCTTAAAGGCACAGCACACTGAATAGGGGGTAGAGACACTCACAAGCTTGCACACACTAAAACAAGAACAAAAAAACAACAAATGAAAAGCATCTGTAACAGGAAGGGACACAGACATGTGGGGAGTGGTGCAATGCATTGGCTGGGGAGCAGTGCCTTCCTGGAGACATTCTGGAGACTGCATTGCTGCCCTATTTGCAGGCACCTCTCTGGTCTGAAGGAGGAGGTTGTTCGTCTCCATGCTGACCTGGCAAGGATTCGGAAAACCTGCTCCCCCACCCAGGGACCACCCAGATCACTGCCACTACCTCAGAGGTTGCCAAGAAAGAGGAGTAGTTGGACCACAGTGGGCTCAGGGAGGGTGAGGGTGGTGGAACAGAGGCACATGCCTCCAGTTATGCCTCTCCACAATTCATTTGCCACTCTGGCAGAGCATGGTTCCTCTTTTTTTTTTGAAACTCAAAGTTTATTTCCAGATTCAGGTGTACAGCTCACATGTACATATTATCAAGAGAAGTACATCCATTTCTATTAGTTAATTACATGGTTATTGCAATTGATGAAATCTCAGTCTAAAGCATTATATTACTTTGTAGATACTAATTATTTGGTAGTTATGAGCTAGACCTCACTCTCAGGTAACCAAGATGTTTTCAAGGAGTATACAGATCTGCACGCCTCTGTTACTAGGGCAAGTGGAATGCTTTAACAGTGATGTT
Organism: Neoceratodus forsteri; assembly: GCA_016271365.2. Lineage (NCBI taxonomy): Eukaryota > Metazoa > Chordata > Ceratodontiformes > Ceratodontidae > Neoceratodus > Neoceratodus forsteri. The sequence goes on along the minus strand of CM057453.1, from coordinate 1,206,015,427 downwards.
ACCATCTGTACACAGAACTTAGTTTCATATACCATCATAACTTTGTGAATATGTTCAGAAAAAGGTATGAGAGAGAAAAAAATAAGTTCTAGAGTTAAGGGGCTGAGCCCCTATCAACTGAGGACTCAACCTAAGTCCTATAACTATAACTATATGGGGAGACTCGATTGGCAAATGTAAACGCTGACTCATATGGAAATCTAGGGAAAGGAAGGGGGAATGGACCAGTCCGAGTCTTAGTTCCCTCATTTTTACCAATACCCAAGGTCTCACCTATGACCTGCCTGAGATCTGGTTGGTACACCCTGCTCAGTTCTTGCAGTCTACCCTCTCATCAATACATCAAGACCCACCCTGAACCAGAGGTGGAAGCCAAGGTTAACAGGGGGCTAGTGACTCTGAGTTCTCCCTTATTTCTCCTTTCTCCCAAGGTCTCCATTGCTCCTTATGTTTCTCTTCTGTCAATCTTAACTTGGCTGTTAGGCCCTCCATTCATTTGAGCTCCTCTACCCTACAGCGCCAGGAGCCAAGATTCGGTGGGACAGCAGTAAGTCATCTGGATGTGATCTCCTTGAGCACAGCCAGGCAGAGCAGTCTGAACAGAGATCTCTGTCCCTCCCCCCAATACCCCCAAGATCCAGCCCCAAAAAGAGGGAGTCAAAGGGGCAGGGAACAACTCATCCCCATAGCCGGCTGAGGGTCTGAGCTATCCCCCACCAAAATCCTCCCACCTCCGGACATTGCCAGAAAATGTGAGCATGTGTGCCCACCTAGCTGCATCCTCTCCAACATAGATCTGAGTTCCCACTCTGGAAATACCTCATAACTGAAGGTGTGTAAAAAAACCTAGATAGACACTTCCAGCAAAACTCCCTCCACCTCGGGGATGTGGTGGTACACCAGCCTTTTGTCCAGGCCTCTTGCCAACAGTGATCAGGGATCTGGTGCCCTAGTTCCCTCTCCCATCTGTCTCTCAGGGACCAGAAATATTCATTTCTTTCCCCTTTGTAGAGCCCTATACCCTGAAGATATTGTCCTCCGCTGACCAGCTAGCTTAGCGGACCAGTACAGAAATTCATCTAGCCCTGTCAGGTCCCTTGTAATATTCAGAATTAAACTGTTAGTATTCAAGTAATGTCTCACTTGCAGATATCTATAGAAATTAGATTTATTAAGATGATATTTTTGCTGTATCTGTCCGAAGGACATCATAGCACCTCCCTGGAATAAATTACAGAACCTGACCAGGTCCTTGTTGTTCCATGCTCTGAAACCCAGGTCTGTCTGTGCTGGGAGGAAGTTCAATTATCCTAGAATAGAGGTTAATGGGCCTATGCCTTCAGATGTTTGACAAATTTGTCTGGCTCTAATAAGGACCCTGAGGGTGTGTCTAGTCCAAGGACTTTTAATTGTCTGCCAGCTGGCTTTGGTAATCGGTGCGGGAGGCAGAAAGGTCAGAGATAACTGTTTGGAGTGACATTTTTCTATTCCTTGCCATCCTTCTTCCACCTCCTGTTTTAACCATGAAATCACTGGGACTAACTGGGCTGCCAGATAGTACAATTTAAGACCCGGGTAGGCCAGGCCTCCCCCCCGGGTTGGGAGAGAAGTTCCATTCAGATTCTTCATCCACCACCCTGCCAAATGAAGCTGGACAAGCTCCCCAAGACCAGTTTCCAATATCTCCTTGGAATACCAATTGGGAGTGCTTGGAATAAGAACATGAACCCAGGTAATACGTTTATTTTTATTATTTCTACTCTACCCCCAAAGGAGAGCGGGAGCAGCCTCCATCTTATGATATCTGCAGAGATCTCCTTCCAAAGCCTCCCATAATTCAATTTGAACAGGTCAGACAGCTGGGGCAAGATCCTGATCCCCAAGAATCTCACATTAGCTCTGGATCACCTATAGGGGAAATCCTCCATCACCCTATTGGGAACCTGGCCACCAAATTGCAGGGCCTCATATTTATCATAATTAATTTTATATCCTGAAACCCTCCCATAAGTTTCTAGTTCCCTCTTTAGTGCAGGTAAAGATGTTTCCGGGGAGGTGATGTAAAAAAGGGAGTCGTCGGCGTAGAGAGAGAGAGATCTTATGCTCTCAAGCCCCTACTTTAATACCCCTAATATCTTGTGCTGATTGAATTCTTACTGCCAAACGTTCTATGCACAGGGCAAATAACAGTGGTGACAGGGAACATCCCTGCCTTGTTCCCCTCGTGAGGAAAAACCTATCAGTCGTGAACCCATTGACTCAAACCATGGCCTGGGATGCAGCATACAGGGCCCTCACACTCCCTCTGAATTTTGCCCCAAATCCAATTTCTGACAAGGTACAGTGTAAAAGCATGGTTCCTCTATGGATGCACCTGCAGTGGAGACCAAGGAGAATGCTGGGAACTTCCACAATGGAGACCCACAGGAGGGTGGAACAGGACCCCACAGGGGAAGGAAGTAACTCCTGGTGGGGTACTCAATTGTTAGGAGGTAGAACTGGGGGAGGGAGGGAAAAGGGAGGTAAGGTGCCTGCCCGGCACCATGGCTTTGAGGGACAGGAAACAAATCCTCAGGATCGTGGAAGCAGCTGCAAGGGGCAGGGAGCTAGATGTCATTATCGACCTAGGGATGAATGACCTGGCTGAAAATGGGATCAGAGCAGTGCAACAGGAGTTTGTGGAGTTGGGGAAGGGCCTTAGACAAGTAGCACACATGGTAACTTTCTCGGAAGTGCTACCTGTCTATGGCATGGATTAGACTAGGGTACTCCGCACCATGGGATTCAATGACTGGTTGAAAAACTGATGCAGAGCTCAGGGATTTGGCTTCATTGGAGACTGGGGCCCCACCTGGAGACCTGGAGGGATGCAGGCCTATACAGGTGTGATGGTCTGCGTCTATCCAAGAGGGCAACCAGGATCCTAGATGATAGGTTGAAATGCTTCATTGGCAAACATTTAAACTAGCCAAGGGGGGGAGGCACTGAAAAGGAGAAGGGAAATCCTAGCCCCCCCAAAAAAATCAGGGTAGTTAGTGACGTAAACACCAAGATAGAGCAGTTGATAGGGAGAAGGGCAGGGGTAAATGGAGAAAAAGACAAAGGCAGTAAGGACAGGGATGGGGCAAAAAGAAATAAAGCCATAAAAAAAATGGAAGGTAATTAGTACCAATGCCTGTAGTCTGGGTAAAAAGCTCCCCAAAATGATGGCCTTGATGGAAGAGGGATGCCTGGATATCATGGCAGTCACAGAAACATGGTACACAGAGAATCATGACTGGGATGTCAAAATACCAGGGTACACAATCTACAGGAGGGACAGGGAGGGAAGAAAAGGAGGAGGAGTAGCTTTCTATGTAAAGGAAGGGATCAAAGCAACAGGACTAAAATATAAAACAGGGAGGAGAGGAGGCACTGTGGGTCACCCTGAAGACAGAAAATAGCTCCACAATCCGCACAGGGGTTGTATACAGACCCCCATCTTACGGGGAGGAAATAGATAAGGAAATGATGGAAGGCATCCTTGGGATGGTAGAGAATGGGGAGATATTGCTGATGGGGAGATCTGAATATGCCAGATGTTAACTGGAGTACCTTTGCTGCAGCCACATCCAAGAGTAAGGCCATTCTCGATGCACTACAGGGGGCATGCCTCAGACAGCTAGTTTTGGAACCCACTAGGGAGGGAGCAATCTTAGACCTGGTACTCTCAAATGGGGATGGAGAGGATCTCTGATCTTGAAGTGGGTAGCCATCTGGGAACAAGTGACCACCAAACAGTGTGGTTCATGATAAACTTAGCTGTAGAGTCAAACCATACAAAAGTGAAGGTACTGGACTTCAGGAGGGCTGATTTTGTCAAAATGTGAGAGTGCCTCAGAAAAGCACAAGCAAACAGGCAAGAAGGTGGGGTGGAGCAACAATGGGGAAACATCAAAACAGCCATCACAAAGGCAGCAAGCTTTTGTGTGAAGCAAATAAACAAATCAAAAAGAAAGAAAAAAACACTATGGTTCTCAAAAGAAGTGGCGGGGACGGTAAGGGAGAAAAAGATAGCATTCAGGAAGTGTAAGGAAACAGAAGAAGCAGGACAGAGAACTGTACAAGTTAAAGCAGAAGGAAGTGGGGAAGGCAGTCAGAATAGCAAAGGCCCAAACCAAAGAAAAGATAGCCAACTCAGTTAAGAAGGGGGATAAAACCTTTTATAGGTGCATTAGGGAGCAAAGAAAGACTAAGGCAGGGGTACTGAGACTGAATAAAGAGGAAGGTGGTTGGGCAGAGAGCCACAGTGAAAAAGCAGGGATACTGAATGAATACTTCTGTTCAGTATTCACAATGGAAAAGCAGAGGGGGGGGGTTGATATTCATCCTTTCACAGAAGAAAGGGTTTTGAAAGAACTCTTAAACTGAAGGTGGATAAAGCAATGGGGCCTGATGAAATTCACCCCAGACTTCTAAAAGAACTAAGGGAAGAACTAGTAACACCACTGACTACCCTTTTTAATAAATCATGGGAGGGTGGTGTGGTACCTGAGGACTGAAGGAGGGCGGATGTGATTCCCCTTCACAAAAGTGGGAGCAAAACAGAGGTAGGAAACTACAGACCGTCAGTTTGACCTCAGTGGTAGGGAAAATGATGGAGTCACTTCTGAAGGAAAGAATTGTTGAGTACCTAGAGGCCAGTGGGGCACAGGACCCAAGGCAGCATGGATTCACAGCAGGAAGATCATGTCAGACAAATCTAATTGATTTCTTTGACTGGGTGACTAAAGTAGTAGACCAGGGAGGGGCTGTGAACATGGCCTACCTAGACTTTAGCAAGGCATTTGACATAGTCCCACACAAAAAGATTAATAAACAAATTAGCCAGCCTGGGAGTGAGTCCCTAGGTGGTAGCCTGGGTAAAACACTGGCTGGACAACAGGACACAGTGGGTGATAGTAAATGGAGTCCACAATGAGGAAAGGAGGGTTACTAGTGGGGTACTGCAGGGTTCAGTATTGAGGCTGGTCCTTTTTAATGTATTTATAAGTGACATTGCAGAGGGACCGGAAGGGAAAGTATGTCTCTTTGCAGATGACACAAAGATCTGCAACAGGGTTGATACACAAGGTGGGGTGGAAAGGATGAAAAGGGACTTGGCAAGGTTGGAGGAATGGTCAAATGTATGGCAGCTTAGATTCAACACAAAGAAGTGCAAAGTAATGCACCTGGAAAACAAAAACCCAGGGGAAGAGTATACAATGGGGGGGTGAGATACTGACAACAACAAAAATGGAAAGGGACCTGGGGATAGTCATATCAAATGACCTAAAGGTGGACCAGCAATGTGAGAAGGAATTAAGGAGGGCTGGGGATACTGGGATGCATAGGGAGAGGCATCATCAGTAGAAAACAGAAAGTTGTTGGCCCTCTGTACAGACAGTTGGTAAGAACACATCTGGAGTACTGTGTACAGTTCTGGAGATCCCATCTCCACAAAGACATAGACAGAGTGGAGGCTGTCCAGAGGAGGGCAACCAAAATTGTGCAGGGTCTGCACCAGGAGACATATGAAGAAAGACTAAAAGAGCTTAAGATGTATAGCCTAAAGGAAATGGGGGGGGGCATGATAGAAACTTTCAAATACCTCAAGGGAATCAACAAAGTCCAAGAGGGTAGCATCTTTCAGAAAAAGAGATGTGCAAGAACAAGGGGGCACAATTTGAAGATAGAGGGAGGATGGCTCAGAGGTAATGAGAGGAAGTATTTCTTCACAGAGAGGGTTTTAAATGCATGGAACTGCCTTCCTGAGGAGGTCGTAGAGTTAAAAACAGTGGTGGAATTCAAGAATGCAAGGGACAGACATAAGGCAGTTCTAGTGGTGGATAGGAGGAATTAGGCTGTTGGTTAACTAGGATCTGCAGCTTATCCATTAGGTAGGCAAATGGGCAGACAAGATGGGCCAAGCAGTCCTTATCTGCCATCAAATTCTATATTTCTATGTTTCTATGTTTTCAGTGAGATTTTTACTGTGCTACAATCCCAGAGCAAACTTAATGGTATACCATCTGCAACAGGGAGGACACTCTGGGAGGAGTGCAGAGAATGAATAGAGACCTGAAAAAGGTCAAGGAATGGACAAGACTATGGCAGCTGAGTTTCAATACAGTTGGGTGCAGAAACCCAGATGCAAAGCATAAAGACAGAGGTACCGATGGTCACTAAACAGGAAAGGGACCTAGGGATAATCATAATGGATGACTGTAAGGTGGCAAGACAATTCAGTAAAGCAGTAAGGAAAGCCGGTGTGTTGCTGGGGTGCATAGATAGGAGTATCACCGGCAGAAGGAGGAAGATAGTGTTTCCACTGTATTCGACACTGGTGAGACCCCACCTAGAGTACTGTTCTGGTGATTGCACCTCAGAATGGACATAGACAGGGTAGAGGCCATCCAAACAAGGGCAACAAAAATGCTGCAGATGCTGCATTAAATGAGGAGAAACTGAGGTATTTAAACATGTACACCTTGGAAGAGAGGAGGGAGAGGGGGGAACATGATAAAGACCTTTAAATACCTCACAGGGGTGAATAAGGTACAGAAAGGAAGTATTTTTCAGAAAAGAAGGTGTACTAGAACTAGGATGCATGCAGGGAAGCTGGGGGATGTTTAGGAGGGATGTAAGGAAGTACTTCTTCTCTGAGAGGGCGGTGGCTGCCTGGAATAATCTTCCAGCAGGGATAGTTGGGGTGAAAACATTGGTGGGCTTCAAGCATATATGGGATAGGCATAAAGGAAAACTGGTATCAAATTGATGGGGTTGAGGTGGCTGGAGACCAGGTAGTGTCTATGGTAGCAGAATAGGTGGGGAAAAGAGGGGCAAACTAAGTGGGCCAAGTATTCCTTATTTGCTGACAAATTCTATGTTTCTATGATGGCAGACAGTGACGTTGAGAATGAACCCAGTGGGCAGAGGCATGGCACAGTGCAGGGCCTGACAGAAAAAGGATCCCAGGGGCATGAAGAGTGGCAAAACAAAAAAATTGTTATTGAACTCTGAGGCCCAGATATTTGTCGCAACCCCACATTATGCCCTGGTGGGATATTGAACAGTCTGCCTGGCACAGCGCAAATTCCGATGCACCAGGGCACAATGTTAATGTATGCAGCACAGATGCAGGGGGAGTGCCCATGCATAAGTGGCACATCCTGATATTCAGCCTGGGATGTACGGAGCACATGATGGCACAACCCTGCATTGTGCCACATAGGGGGACTCAAAGTTGAGCCCATGAATTGGTGGAACAACTGCTGGCCACCCACAGGCAGACTGCTGTATTGCAGGGTACAACACAGCAGTCGCCAGCCATGGGTGGCCACCCGCCCACCCAGAACACCATCCAGAAGAACCCACAGCTCCCTGATAGTCTAGTGGTAACCCCCACCCTCTCCATTCCCCAATCACTGGTAAATGTATATTAATACATTCCCTGATAGTCTAGTGGTACCACCTCCCTCCCGATTCCCCGATTAGGTAATCACCATAACATAATTCCTGGTGATCCAGTGGCACCCTCACCCCTCCCACCTACACAGGACCCCTTGCCCACCCGCCCTCCATCAGCGGCGGGCTGCTGCTCCCCCCACTACAGCCGCCGCTCACCGAATGACAGATACAGTATGGGCTTGCAGGGCATACTGTACTAGACAGTCCCAACTATGTGAATGACTGCATTCACATATCTGGGACTGTCTAGGATAGTATGCCCTGTAAGCACATTGGTCCACATTGTGGACAAATGGACTTACAGCCCATACTGTACCTGTCATTCTGCTGGCGGCCGGGCAGTATGCGGGCAGGTTGCAACCACCGACCGATGATGGGGGGGAGCAGGGTGGTCAAGGGGTCCTGTGTGGTTGGGGAGGTGGGGGTGCCACTGGATCACCCGGGAATTATGTTACAGTGATTTACCACATTTGTGGAATTGGGAGGGAGGGGGGTCCACTAGACTACCAGGGAATTAATTAATATACATTTACCATGACTGGGGAATCAGAAGGGAAGGGAGTACCACTAGGCTACCAGGGATTTGTTCTATGGTGATTTACCGTGATTGCGCTATGGGGCGGGGGATGCCCTGGGACCCCCACTGTGCACATATCATTCTGTGCAGGGCACCAGGCGCAAGTCGCCGGGCTGCCCTGCGCAACACATGCAAATGGGGCCATAATGACATGCAAATGGCCCCATTTGCACCTTGCATATATTATGGCCTCATGTGCATGCCTTCTGCTGAATATTGTGGCTGATGCACCCAGCACAACTACATTTGCACTGGTGCATCCCCGTGCTCCCTATCTGTCGCCTGCACCAGTGCATTGCCACTGCACCATGCACTGTCTGTGCTATATTCAACAGTGCTGCACCATGGCACATCACCATTGAATATCACCTGGTCCTGACCCCGGCGCATCCCAGTTGCGCTGCACCCACGCTTGCACCACTGCCAGGTGCAGTCTGAATATCCAGGCCTGAGTGTATAGAAGTTGTAAAAACTTATAAATATCTGGGAATAAATTTCTCCTTTGACAATTGTTAATATCATCTTAAATCATGTAAACTAAAACAGGAAGGTCTTTGCAGACAATGACAAATTTCTATTACAAATTTGAAGGGGAATAACTAAGTGAAGTTTTATTAACAATAAATGCCAGAATCAAGTCAGTAACATTGAATGGTTCGGAGATGTGGGGAATGATTAACTGTTTCTTCATTGAAAAAGTTTTCAGTATGGCATACAGGTACATATCTATAGTATATAAGTTGCAAAAAACTTTGTTAATGCTCCAGTTAGGGTCAAAGTAATAAAAGTTAGGAAATGTGACATTAGGGTTTCTAACACTAACACCCCACTTCCCAAACCAGTCAGGAGAGCTGGTATAGGGTATGCCTTGGGCTTCTCAAGCCTAACACTCACCCCATTCCATCTGTAAATAAGGTTAGATGTGTAGACTTCATGAGAATGGAGTGAACATTGGGCTTGAGAAGACCAAGGCACACCCCACACCTGCTCTGTTGCCTGGTTTGGGGGAGGGGTGTTAGGATTGGAAACCCTAATGCCACATTTCCCAACTTTTGTCACTTTGACCATAACTGGAGCATTGACAAAGTTTTTGCAAGTTATTTCCTTACTTTTTGAGATAGTGTAATTGTATCCTTATTTGGCTGTGGGTTTTCTTGTGGGAGCGTGGGTTTTTTCCTGTTGGAACACAGGGTCTGAAGGACCCTGTGCTCCTATGCATACATAAGTTGATCATATATTGTTTTAGAGAAACACAATTGTCTCTTCTGTGGTGTCCCTAGTGGATCCCCCCACCCAACAACTGTGCTCAGTTCCCATTAATTGTAAGGGAATAGCCCTGGTGTCTAGTGGCATGCCCCAGCCTGCCATTTTTCCTGTGGTACATAACCGATTGCATATGGTTTAACTGACTAATTGGTGACAGGGTAATGGATACCAATAAAAATATAAAAGAGTCAAGTTCAAGAAATTATATAAAAGAGCCTCATACTCTTGATCAGATTTATGTGATGTCATTTAATGCCAGAAGTATGAATAATAAACTAGATGAATGACATGCTGTAATAGCAGCCACTCCTAGAGATATAATTTCAATTAGTGAGACCTGGTTGTCAAATAAAACAGATTCTAGGGGATCAAATCTAGATGGATATACACTTTACACATATAATAGGGAAAAAAGTGGTGGAGGGGTAGCAATATATATTAAAAACAGTATTAATTCTATAGATACAGTGGAGCCCACTTATGTGCACATCAGATAAGTGCACATCCCACTTAAATGCACATTTTTTCCATATCCCATTTTTTTTTATTCATCCATTGTTAAATGTACCTCTTAAGTGCACTACATGTAAGTGGGCTGGCAGTATAGCCTAGAGGATAGAGAAATGAGGTGTGAATGAGTTTGATACATCCAGCTGACCAGACCTGAGTTTGATTCTCATAGCCTCCACTTGCATACTGTGTGACTCTGAGCAAGTCATTTAACTGCCCAGTGCTCCCAGGTCACCCCTGAAAACAGGCACTTATGCCTAGAGGCCTTACCCGGTTTCCAAAGACTAATATAAAAAAAATAAAGTGAACATATCGGTAAAATGCACATTTTTATGTTGACATGCTTGAGCAGCCAACATCTTGCGGCAGTGGGGATTTGGAGGCACGGTCACTGTTGGGCGAATGCAGGGCACATATCAGTAGGTTCATCCCTCATTCCCCAATCAGCCTGCATGCCAGCACCACACCATGCATACTAATGTGGTGAGCACATCTAAGGAAAAGTCCACTGCAATCCGAGCAAGGCTTGTCAGATGCAGCTGACCCTTCCTTTTCTTTTATTTTATTTATTTATTTTATTTAGTTGTTTAACCAGGTATAGCACCCTAAGCTGAAAGCTTTTTTACAGGAGCGACCTGGGAGCACAAGGAGGTTAAGTGACTTGCTCAGGGTCACACAGTATGCAAGTGGAAGCTGTGGGATTCAAACCCAGGTCTGGCCTGCTGGATGTCACCAAATCTGCAGCTCAGAGCCTTAGACCACTGCGCTATACTTCCTACATGCTCAGCCACATAGTATTCATGGCGGGCTGCCGGCTTGCTGTGGCCGCAAAGTATGTGCTGGCAGAGGGGATCCTACTCCCCATCAGCATAAAGCAGTCCCCATTTTCTTATATGCCAAGGAGGGTGCCCAATCCCCTTCGCCTTGTGCCCCCGCTCCTTTGTGCTGTCAAGTGCCCAATCCCCATCAGCATAAATTAATCCCTTTGTTGTGTGGCGATGAGGTGCCCAATCCCCATTGGCTGCAGCAACTCTAAAAAGTTAGGTGGCATGCCGGGCCCCCACCCCAACATGCCAAATCCCTGAGAAAAAATGTCCCTAGATGTTTTTGTTTATTTTCACCCTGTAACACAAAACAGTCCCTCGTAGTCTCCTACCCACCACCCGCACCACCCACCCACTGTGCACCCTGCCTCCCACACACCTCACCCCATGCTTACCTTCAGAGCTCAGTGCAACAATCTTCGTGGACCAGGAACATGTCTTCACTCTTCAAAGCCGACTGTGAACTGAGGAAATGCTGGTAAGCTGTATAATGGAATAAATAGGGTTTTTCAACTTTGATGACATATCTGGGTATTTTTATTCTACACCAAATTTCAACATGGGTTTTAGATCCTCCTCATGAATTCTGTCACTGTTATGATCGGCATCGGTCCTGAAAGGTGATTTCACAGTCACTGCACAGAATCACCTTTCGACCAATTAATGCAAGAACAGTGGCAGTGTTCATGCGTGGGCCTCAAAAAGCCTATGTTGCAAATTTGGTGGAGAAAATCAAAAAATGGCTGTTTTACTGAGCATGCTTGAGCAGTTGCTATGCACGTCGTAACTTTACTAATTCACAATATTTTCATGCAAGATTTTCAACATTGTCATTTTCAACACTTCCTTGTGAAGGTACAGCTGTCATTTTCACATCCTGGCTAAAATATGTTTCCGCACTTCCGTGCAATACCATGGTCGCCAGGGAAATTAGTGTTTGGGGCAGATTACAAAATGACAGTTACACTGTTCAGGAGCAGAGGTTCTAAAATGCCTCATGCTGGAAAATCAAGCACGATACTCCATGACATGATTGTGCATGAGCACAGCAGTCTTGCACGCACGCCGTAAGTTTGCAAATTTATATTTTCACTTCAGATTTTCAAAATTGCCATTGTTCCGCACCTCCTTATTAACAGTACAGCTGTCATTTTTCACATCCTGACCAAAATGTGTTTTCACAGTTACAGGGCAGAATAGCGCAGTTGCTGTGGAAAGTCCATGTTCGAGACACATTATAAAAATGACAGTGACACTGCTCATTAGAAGAGGTCTTAAAATACCTATGTTGACAATTTGGGCCTGAAAGTCCAGAAAATTAGTGTTTTACAAGCGTGCATTGCGTAGTTTGCATGCACGCTTGTGACTTTCTGCATTTGTAATATTTTCACTCCACATGTTCAAAACAGGCATTTTTTCCACACCTCCTTAAGAACAGTACAGCTGTCATTTTACATATCCTGCCTGAAACATGTTTTCACATGCCCGGCACAGAATCGCACGGTCGCTGTGCGAAATCAGTTTTCAGGGCAGTTTGAGGAAATGACGATGACACTGTTCATAAGCAGAGGTCCTAAAATGCCTATGTTGAAAATTTGGTGCCCAAAGTCCATAAAATGACTATGCTGCAAGCATGCATTGCGCAGTTTCCACGCAGCCTTGTAACTTCGTACATTTGCAATATTTTCATACCACATTTTCACCACTGGCATTTGTGTACACCTCCTTATCAACAGTACAGCTGCCAGTTTTTCACAGCCTGCCCAAAATGCGTTCCCGCAACTGTGGCGCACAATGGCGTGCTCGCTGTGGGAAATCACCTTTTGGGACATGTTAACAAAATCACAGCACCACTGTTCAAGAGGGGAGGTTCCAAAATACCTATGTTGAAAAAGTGCCTAAAAAACTCCCACAAATAATTAGGTTGCGGACATCTGCTGCGTAGTTTGTATGCATGTTCATTGCTTCACCAATATTTCATATTGCCACTCCAGATTTTCAATATTGCCATTTTTTATGCCTCCTCATGAACAATACAGTTGTCATTCTCCACATCCTGCCCAAAACTGTGTTTTCGTCCCTCTGTCACCAAATGCCACAGCCACTGTGCAAAACCACCTTTCAGCTAACAAAGTGATTGTGCCGCTTTTCATGAGGTGGCCTGACAAGCAGCCCATGTTGAACATGTAGAGTGAAACTACCACTACTTGCCTATGGTATTAGGATTTTCAACTGTAGCACCCCACCCAGTATGGACTGACAGGTGTCAGGGCTGTGACTTGGGATCATCGGATGTAATGCTCATGCCATTCCACCCCCCCACACCCACCCTGCAGCCACTGAGAGGCATCATGGTGTGTCTTGCACTGTTTGGCCACAAACTTCACCCCACACTCCTATACTGTACCCACGTCAGTGTATTTCCTTATGGAATGGGGTAAGTATGATGCCCAAAGACCCCAAAGCACACCATGACAATTGTCAGTGTCTACAGGGTAGGGTGAGGTACACTGGCATGAGCATTATAGCTGATGACCCAAAGGCACACCCCACTGCCTGTCGCTCTCTACAGGGTGGGGGTGGGGTTGGTGCCACTTCAATACTTTACTGCCATTCCTATTATGCACCTCTAGCTCCACCACTGCCAATGCCAATGCCAGCGCAACAACATTCGGCATTGACAAATGCTTGTTTTTTTACTTTTCCTATTGATTTTCAGTCCAACCCAGCTTTTAAGTGCACATTTTGCACAGTACCACCTTAAATAGTCCACCTTAACATCTTAACTGCAGCTGTGGTGCTGTCAAAAGAAAAGACTGACTTTAGCCTTCTGTTTAGTTTTCAATCTTACACTGAAATACACAAAGCAAAAGAAGATTACTGAATTTTTAAATAGTACTGTGTTATAGGACAGTGTAGTGATGTAATTTTAACTTGAGCACCTGGTATTTAATAAAGCACATTACAGAGACAGTGAAATGTGCCTGGAAGTGATTTTCTAGTTAAATGCACAGCCTGCTTAAGTGCACAATAAACTTTTATCCCAAGGGTGTGCACGTAAGAGTGCTTCACTGTATATCACATAAAATAAGATCCCTGACTTCAAAAACCAAAACAGTTTGGATCAGAAAATGCAGTGGTAGATCTAAAGCTATAATTACTGGAAGTATATACTGCTCTCCTTCATCCCGTACAGATGTGACACAGGATATTATAACAGAAATAGAAACTGCTGCTGAACTAGTAGAATTGGTGATACTGGGAGACCTAAATTTCCCAGATATCTATTGGACTCTAAATCAGGAAGTGAGTTCATGCAGAAAAATAGTTCTGGAGTGCATAAATAGAGCAAATATAAAACGACATATCAACCTCCCCACTAGAAGGCACACTATCTTGGATTTAGTACTTAGCTCTTGTCAACTGCTGATAAAAGACTGCAGAATTGGAACAGCCATAGGTAACAGCAATCATGATTCAGTTAGATTCATATTAGAATATGAACATATCCCTGTACCAGGCTGCACTGGAATATTCTTATACAATAAAGCTGATGTTCAGAAAATAAAATTGAGTTTAACACAACTTGATTGGCCTTCTCTGCTAAAGAATACAAATGTGGATCAAATATGGGACATAATTAGGAACATAATTTTAAGGTATTAGTGAACAGCATATCCCAAAAAGAAAAACATATAGGAACAACACTAGAAGTTCAATGTGGTTAAACAGGACAATAACAAAATCAATTAAGAAGAAGAACAAGTTGTTACAAAAAATATGTGAAAAATAAAAATGCATCTACCCTTAGGTAATTGAGAATTACACAAAGGGTCTGCAAAAAAGAAGTAAGACAAGCAAAAAAAGAAGCTGCAATTAGGTTGGCAAAGAATGTTAAGAAAATAATTATAAAGCATTCTTTGCATATATAAATTTGCTCAAAAATTTCAAAGTAGTGCAGGTCCATTGTCACATGAGAACAATATTGTATTTTCTGACAATGATATGGCATCTATTTTTAATAGTTACTTTTGTGGGGTTTATGGTCCCAAGTTATTACCAACAAACATAATGATCAATAAGGCATCTGGTACACTGGAAATTGAAGTAGAGGATATAAAATATTGCATTTTGAATCTTAAACCCAACTGTTCCCCTGATCCAGACAACATCTCTGCCAGAATGCTACAGATAATGTCTGACCAAATATCATATCCAGTGAAGACATTATATGAAACATCGCTGAACACAGGAAAAATTCCTGCTGACTGGAAACTTGAACATGTAACCCCAATTTATAAGAAAGGAAACAAGACTAACATATGCAGTTATCATCCTATTAGCCATACCAGTATAGTATGCAAAATACTTGAAGGTATCCTTAAAGATAAGTTAACTGCATCCATTCAGTTTAAGGATCCAGATGAACGTGGTTTCAAAAGAGGAAGGAGTTGCACAACTAATTTGTTTTGTTTTTATGGCAATATTAGCAAGGCACTAGATGTAGGAATCCCTTGTGATGTGTTCTATATAGATTTTAGTACAGCTTTTGATCTACTGCCACACTGGGCCTTGATAGAAAGACTTATGACCTTTGAAATTGAAACTTTTATTGTAAAATGGATAAAAGAGTGGTTGACTAGTAGAAAACAAAGAGTTCTGGTCAATGGCCATCTATCTGGTATAGGTGAAGTAATCAGTGGTGTTCATCCAGGGATCTGTGTTAGGTCCCGTCTTATTTCAAATGTTAATTTTAGACCTAACTCAAAATCTGAATTACTGGGCAGTTAAATAAGTTGACAATACAAAGATGTGGGGTCCTTGTAGTACCCAGGAAGAAATTGACTATCTACAACAGGATCTTGATAGTGTATCAGGATGGGTCTGAAAATGGCGGATGAAATTTAATATGGACAAGTGTAAAGTTATGCATATTGGCTGAAACAATCAAAAAGTTAAATACACCCTTTGTGGAAATATTATGGACACTTGTTCTATTGAGAAAGAGTTGGATTTCTTGTCTCTGATAATTTGGGGACTGATGATCAGACTCAAGAAGCTATCAAAAAATGTAATAACATCATATGGTCCATCAAAAGCAATATAAAAACTAGAGACAGTACTGTCTTGGGTCCTCTGTGCTGTGCCTATTTTCACCCACAACATGAATATGCAACACAAATTTGGTTTCCATTTAGGAAAACTGAAAAAGCTAACCTAGAAAAATTACAAAGAAACTTCACTAAATGTATTTATGGATTGGAAGATAAGGAATATGAGGATAGGCTAAAAACCTTAAAATTGTTGTCTATAGAAACTGGGAGGATGCGTTTGGACCTTTTTTTATGTATGATGTGATGCAGGATCCGGTTTTGATACTTGATTTGGGAATTGACTTCAAACATGATACGAGGGATATTAGGGGTCACCCACTACAAATAAAAGGAAACAGATTTAGGCAAAATCAAAGAAAATATTTTTTCACGTCACGGACTGTAAATCCATGGAATTCCTTACCAGAATACATTATTCTAAGTAAAACAAAAAAAGGAATTCAAATCAAGACTTGATAACGTTATTTTATCAGAAGCATCATTGTCATATTTTTTTTTTAATATCTCATGGTCAGTTGTCACCAGAGCATATATGGGCAATTGCCTTCTCGCTCTGTAAAATCATCAGTATAAACCTCAGTGGTACCCCCCCCCCTCGAATTTTGACCCCTGCCAAAAATTTATATTCCTGGTGTTATTAACACCACACTTTTGCCTTTACTATACATTTTAAAAATATTTTTTTTTCTGCAGATGGTACAGCCGCCTCTTATCCAAGTAGTAGTAGCCTAGCTAAAATCCCCTTATTCTTCTGTGCACTTCTGAAGCTCGCCTTCTGTGGTACTAAAAAGGACTTGCCATCTCTATTGGCTGCCTCTTCATGCCACTCTGCAGTGACTATACCTCAGTTTATGGTGCTCCATCTGAGGAAAGGAGGGTGACCAGTGGGGTGCCACAGGGATCAGTCCTGGGCCCAGTCATGTTTAATGTCTTCATAAGTGACATTGCAGTGGGGCTAGAGGGGAAGATGTGCCCTATTTGCATATGATTCTAAGATCTGCAACAAAGTGGACACTCCAGAAGGGGTGGCAAACATGAGGAGAGACCCAGATAAACTGAAGATATGGTCCAGAGTGTGGCAGCTGAGATTCAATGCAAAAAAGTACAAAATCATGCATTTGGGGTATAAGAGCCTAGGGGAGGATTACATGTTGGGGGGGGGAACTGATGGTCGCCAAACAGGAAAGGGATTTAGGAGTAATTGTATCTAATGACCTAAAGGTGGCCAAACAGTGTCCCAAAGCTGTGTAGAGAGCCAGTGGGATGCTGGGGTGCATAGGGAGTGGTATCACCAGCAGAAAGAAGGAGGTGGTGATGCCACTGTACAGATCATTAGTGAGGCCTCATTTGAAATATTGTGTCCAGTTCTGGAGGCCACATCTCTGTAAGGACATAGGGTGGAGGCAGTTCAAAGAAGGGCCACAAAGATGGTGCAGAGCCTGCACCAAAGGTCATATGAGGAGAGACTGGGTGATCTCAATATGTATACCCTGGGGGAGAGAAGGCAGGGGAGATATGACAGAAACTTACAAATATCTAAAAGGCATAAATAGGGTACCAGAGGGTAGCATCTTTCAGAAAGAGAGATGTCAAGGAAAGAGGGGGTGTGACATGATGTTGGAAGGGGGTAGACTAAGGGGTAGTGTGAGGAAATATTTCTTCACATAAAGAGTGGTGGATGCATGGAATAGACTCCCAGCAGAGGTGGTGGGGGCAAACACAGTTGGGGGATTCAAACATGTATGGGACAGGCATAGGGGAGCCCTAGCAATGACAACAAGGAGTTAAAGCCAGAGATCAAGCAGGGTTTACAGCTTTTACAGGAGGCAAGGAAAATGGGCAGACTTGACGGACCTAGCAGTCCTTATCTGCCATCAATTTCTATGTTTCTAAGTTTTTAGTATTGAGAAGCATCCAAGCTTAGCTGTCAGAATTGTCCATTCATGTTATCCAGTCATGTGCTGCTTTGTTCTCCCCTGTATGGCCTATCTCCAAGCCCTATATCTAAGAACAGCTCTCATCTTCCACTTTACTCCTACCTTTACTATAGGGCACCTTTCCCACATATATCCATATTTGTACCATGGATAATTTTCTATAAAACAGCTATTAAAAGTAGCTATTAGCTATTAAAAATTATGCAGTATTGTACCATTTCCAAACTCTAGAGAGACTTAAAACATCCTTCTGGATACTAACAGGTTGCTGTGCCTCCAGAGATGCCTGTCAATCTGCCTTCTTTGTACTGTCTGAATCAACATATTTTGCCAATTTGTAAATATAAAAGTTTGAAGCCTGATCAACAGCTACTTCTGTTTAAGTGCAATCACACCACTAGATAAAATGTGATCTAAATACAGCGGCTAGAGAATATCACTTTCAGAAAATAGCACCAAATGTGCCATTAATAAACCACAAGCTCAGCGCTGAATCTTATGATAAACAATATGAATAGAGAACGTAATCTGTTATGTTTTGCCTTCAGGTATTGCTGGTGGCAATAGAAACATAGACAACATTGGCAAAAAAGACTAAAGGTCCATCCAGTCTGCCAGGGTTTTTTTTTAACCTGAAGAAAAAACCTCCACTGACAATTATACCCACACCCCCACCCAAACTCCCATTGTACCCACCTACACACACACCCCCTTGAACTCCCCACAAACCCTCACTCATCTAACATGGTTTCACACTGAAGATACACTCTCCTATCAAGGATATATATGCTGCTGAAACCAGCAACTGCACTATGACACATAAGAGACAACTGCGGTCCAGAAAATACTTTGAACCACAGTTACCTTATTTGTCATATAGCAATTGCCAGTTCCAGCAGCCAGACATGACCATGATCAGAGCATGTATCTTCAGTGTGGTGCCATGTTAAGTAAGCAAGGTTATGTGGGGTGTTCAACGGGGGGTTGGGGAGGTGGGTACACAATGGGAGGTCAGAAGGGGTTGCAGGTGCCATCGTCATTGAACTTTTTTTTTGCAGGTTAAAAAAAAAGCAACTCAGAGAGGAACCATTTTCTAATTTACAGGTTGAAAGTTACAAGGAAGGGTGTGGGTACCACTGGCCACCAATGGAGTTACAATGAGCATCAGAGGATGGGGGTACCACTAGATACCAGGGAAATACATTTGGGGGTGGTAGTGATGTACTTAGATTTTAAATCAGATCTATTTCTACTTGGATAACAGGTAGCTGTATCACTCCACAGAAAAAAATATATTTTTAGTAAAGACAGGATGAGAGGTGTCTGTAAACACCAAGAATATACATTTTTGGGAAGGGCTCAAAATTGGAGGGAGGGTTCACTGAAAAAATAATAATTTACCATGGTCACGGAAAATGATTCTGTGTCATGTAAAAGGATTTTGAACTTATTTTTTTTAATCCTATTTCACAAAATAACTCCTTTTCCCTGAATCCTTTTTTGTGGTCATGGAAAAGGATTCCATGTCGAGAAAAAGGATTTCTAACTTAGATTTTTTTTTTAATCCTTTTTCACAAGCCAATTTCCTTTTTCACAAGAATGAAAAAGGACTCAAGAAAAAGAAACTTATCAAGTCATGAAAGAGGATTTAAATAGTAAAAAAAAATTCTATGGTAGTGATTAAAAAATACATAGTGAAAGCTCATCAGCTCTCGATAAGCAAAGGACATGTTTGGATGTCTGTAGAAGACATCCCTGTGCAAATGTATGGCAGTTTGTTGTATGGAAAAATACAAAAAAGAAAAGATGGCAGCTCATGAAAAATAATTTATTTCTCATGAAAAAAGATTGAACCCTGAAAATAAAAAAAAATATTTCACAAGACCAAATTCCTTTGTTTTTCCAGGAAACTATCCAAAAGAGTGTACCAAGCATGCTCAGAACCCAAAACTTACATTTACATAACTCTGGAACACGGTAATACTTTTTTCACCAAGCCAGTGAAATGCACTTCTGTGCAAAACCTTTGTACCCTGAAATTTTAAACCAAAATTCTAAACCATCAGGGCGCAGCATGATGACAAAAAAAAAGCACAAAATAAATTGAATTTTAGCATTTTTGCACAATGTGTAGCTCAAACTCCTCAAATCTGACCAAAACAAAACTTGGCACATCAAGAGACCTACCACATAAGACAGTGCATGTGAAATTTCATTCAAATCTCTGGAATGGTTGCAAAGTTATTAAAGTGCAAAATCTGAGGTATAACATTAAACTGCCTACACAACCCTAACTATAGGGGCATGACCATGCCCCTGTATTATGCATGTAACCTCCTCCTCAGGAAAGGCTTACCTGGACTGCTGCTGATGATGACCTCCTGAGGTCTCAATCCTGAACTGTTGGTCTTGCAGTGGGTGGCTCTCTCTCACTTGACTGTGTGTGTGGAGCAGTGAGAATCTGCTGCAGCACAACCATCGGCAACACATGTGCCCATCACAAGAAGGCCACCACAAGGGCAGAAGAGTGGGCTACAAGCTATTCTCCCCGGTGCTCCCAGCTCCAGACACCCTGTCGGCATACCTGACTGCAGACCCAGTGTTCACCCAGCCACCACAGATGAACTGGATTGCAGCCGAGGAGAGCTGCAACAGAACCCTGGAGGGCAGTGGATGTGGCCGATGGGGACTTAGTGAGGCCGTTTACACTGTGCCACACAGGAAGCTAATAAGTAAACTTAGGCAAGGCAAGGCAAAATTTATTTAAAAAATGCCCAATCCCAGAGGCTCTGGGTGCCACACAAATATATAAATACATTTCAGAAATATATCACTATAACACAAAAAATAATTATTAAAATAAAATAATTCATATAAACATTAAACAAATAGCAAATTATCAGCATCTATACTCAAATCAGTACTTATAGATTAATATTAATCTGAAAAAGCCTGGGCAAATAGGAGGGCCTTAAGGCGAGTCTTGAAAACCTCCAAGGTGGGTGCCTCCTTAGCCCCAGAAGGGAGCGAATTCCACAGGGCAGGGGTGGCAACACTAAAAGCCCTGTCACCAGCTGATTTCAGCCTCGACCTGGGAATTGCTAGGGGGCCTCCACAGGAGGAGAGGAGGGGGCAAGTTGAGACAGCGGGTACAGAAAGGTCTAACAGGTAACCAGGGCCCTGACCATGCAGGGTCTTACAGGTGAGAAGCCCCACCTTAAAGAGGATCCTCCACCTGACCAGCAGCCAGTGCAGATCACGCAGCACAGGTGTAATATGACAAAACTTCGATTGCCCAGTAAACAATCGAGCAGCTGCATTCTGCATTAGCTGCAGTCTGCAGAGAGATCCTCTCATGACCCCGAGGTACAGCACATTACAGCAGTCAAGCCTTGATGTAACTAAGGCATGCATCAAAGTTGGGAGGTCCAGAGGTGGAACAAGGGGTTTTATCCTTGCGACATTTCTAGGATGGAAAAACAGGAGCAGATGACAGAGGATATCTGTGCCTCCATAGTCAAACTCCTATCAAGAATGACACCAAGATTTGGCACCCTAGATGAGGCCTTCAATGAAACAGAGCCCAGAACAAGTCCAGTCTCTGAGTCAGAGGCCAACCTATCACGCACTCTGTTCGACTCCACCACCAATACCTCCATCTTATCGGGATTCAGTCACTACCAGCTGGAGGCCATCCATTCATTGATCTCAGCAAGGTAGCTGTTTAGTACATCCACTGAGTTAGATGTTTCAGGGGAAAAGGATAAATATAGCTGGGTATCATCAGCATAGCAATGAAAACCCAAATCATATTTCCTAATGATACTGCCCCCCAGGGGCAGTACTTATACTGCTAATAACATTGGGGCCAAGACCGATCCCTGAGGTACTCTGCAAGAAAGGAGACTGGGGTGGAGGAGAAATTCCCCATCACAACCCATTGCCTCCTATTGGATAAAAAGGACTCAAACCAGCAGATGACAATGCCAGTGAGTCTGCAGAGTTCCCTGAGATGGTTAAGCAACACACAATGGTCCACGGTATCAAATGCTGAAGAGAATTCAAGGAGAATGAGAACTGTCCTATCTCCTCGATCTCTAGCCATGAGGAGATCATTCTGCACTTATACAAGTGCAGTTTCAGTACTATGCCTTGCCCGAAACCCCGACTGGAACTGTTCATACAGCTCATGGGTCATGAGGTGCTCCTCCAACTGAAGCGCCACTACCTTCTCCACAACCTTCACCAAAAAGGGAAGATTGGAGATAGGTTGGTAATTTGCCCTGACCTCTAGGTCCAAAGGTGGTTTCTTTAAGAGTGGTCTCACCAATGCCTCCTTCAAGGCATCAGGGAAGCCCCCCTCAGACAAGGTGCAGACTATCAGGGTAAATACTGGGCCAGTAGTGTTGATGCATCTTATCGAGAAACAAGTTGGCACCGGATCCAATTCACAAAAGGTGGGCTTCAGATTGATCACCACCTCAACAACCTCACTTGCCTCCACTGGTTTAAACTCCCCCCAACCAGACGTAGTACACTTAGAAAACATTTGGCAACCACTGCCAGCTATAACATTGCTGACTGGAGAACCCCCCTGCCGGATAACAGACACTCTGGTCAAGAAAAAATGAGCAAACTTCTTGCATTCAGCATTTGAAAAAACCTTCTTCAGCTTCAGACAGGCAGGATGAAGTAGCCTGCCCACAGTCTGAAAAGGTATGGCCGGTCAGTTCTTCCTGGAAGCAATCTCCCTGGACAGGAACACTGCCTTCTTATGGTTGATTGCGCTGATATGCATTATAATGCACACACAGGGCCAGTTTGTCCTCCTCTAGGCCAGATTTTCTCCAGCAGTACTCCAACCTCCGACCCTTTCTCTTCAACTCCCTGAGGTACCCATCAAACCATGAGGACCTCAGGTAGAAAGATTTGGGTCGTACACAAACAGGTGTGAGGGAGTCAATGGTGTCAGATAGCACTCTATTATAAGAGTCCACCATGACACCAATGCCTCTGATGCATGCTTTACCCACATCAGATAGATTAGCTGCCACCAAAAACCCTCTGGAGTCAGTCCCCACAAAGGGCGACAGCTCATCATCTCTGTAGGGGGAGGGCATCCGGTTGGAGCCCCGAACATGAATGGCACAGTGCAATGATCGGACCAAACTACCCAATCATTCCTAAGATTATTTATCTCAATCCCCAGCGAGAACACCAGGTCTGGTGTGTGGCCGCCCAGGTGTGTCACAGCAGAAACAGCTTGTGACAGGCTCAAAGATGACATAGTCTGAAGGAGGTTATGACCAAGCTGAGAGAATTTGTCTTTGGCCCAAACATTGAAATCCCCCAGAAGAATACATCTGGGGGCTCCCAATGTTTCACCAGTGATGAATTCAGCAACCTCCTGCAAGAAGTTCCCCGCTGCCCCGGAAGGGTGATAAACAAAGAAAATCCTGCAACAAGGGCCTGAACCTCCATGAATGGCCACACACTCAAAAAAACCTGGAACTCTCACTGGTTACACAGTGAAGCCCAAGTCAGATCTAAAACAGATGGCTACACCACCACCCCTATGTTCCACTCTGGGGCAGTGCACCATGGTATACCTGGGGGGATGGCAGCCTCAAAAACAGGACCCGCATCATCCCCAACCCAGGTCTCCATGATGCAAGCCAGATCAACTGAGAAAATCAAATCTGCAATAATTGCGGTCTTGTTCTTGATCGAGCTTGCATTACAAAGCACTTCCCTCAGGGGATCTGTGGGTAAGGCAGTCCCTCGGGTTACCAGACCACTCGGTCTGGTAGATTCCCCGGAGACAGACACCAAACATGTCTGGCCTCTCTCCTGTGTCCATCACAATCCACGGTGCATTCTAGTCCTACTATCTCAATCCTGCCACCCACCACCGTGCACAGAGCTCCCCTCCACTCAGGATCACCCTGGCCTCTCCACATCCCTTCCTCACAGCAGTGTCTTACCATAATATCCGATACCAAGAGACCAGAGAAGGGCCATAAATCATGTAGGAGAGATGATCCATACATTATCCTACCCCCCGGCCCCCCAAACAACCCTTACACATAACTGTTTTCAAGAACAATTGCTACTACAGCCCACTAAATAAGTTAAAACAACTCCTTCCTTTAGCATTAAACAAATGTTTAATGTACAAACTTAACCTACGTTACCTAAACTAGCAAAGCACTGCATATATCCACCCTAAACAACAATAACATCTAAATGCTAAAGTGTTTATTCTCTGTGGAGTGGCGCTCACGCCACTCACTAATGCTCGTGCTAGTGAGCAGCCAGAAGCTTTAAACCCAAGATCCCCTCCCAACAAGTGATGTCAATGTCTCAATCACCCAGCCTCTGCTCACTAATAGAGGGATTTTAAGTTAACAGTGTTAACACAGTCAAGGAGAAGCAGAGCAAGACAAACAGCTGACTCTCACTCAGACCACACAGCTTGCAGCTGTGATGTATTCTCCTCGGATTTAGCAACCTGGGGGTAGGGAACAAGGTGGTAAGCTGGGTATCAGACCAGTTGAAGGATAGGAGACAGATGGTGGTAGTAAATGAACGTCACTTGGGGGACAGGAGAGTAACCAGTGGAGTGGCAAAGGGATTAGTACTAGGTCCTGTCCTCTTCAATGTCATCATGAGTGACATTGCTGAGGAATTGGAGGGGAAGGTGTGTCTATTTGCAGATGACACACACACACATCTACAACAGGATGGACACCCAGAAAGGAGTAGAGAGAAAGCAAAAGGATCTGGAGAAAGTAAAGGAGTGGTCTAGGGTGTGGCATTTAGGTTTAAAAGCCAAAAAATGCAAAGTTATGTACCTGGGGTGGGGAAACCCTAGGGGTGTAAAATGTTTTCTTTCTTTCTTTCTTTCTTTCTTTCTTTTCTTTCTTTCTTTCTTTCTTTCTTTCTTTCTTTCTTCTCATAATTGTGTATTGTGTTTGGAGGATCTTTCAGCTCAAGAGCCCCTTTTTCAAAGGTGCCCGTGCCTATCAAGTTAAACATACAACAGCTAGCCAATACAATAAACAACAGGCCAGTGCAGTAAACAACAGGTATAATAAAAAATATTATTATAAGGAGCAATCTGTTAATAACAGACTTCCATAACTGCAGGAGGTATTAACAAGGGATGCAGGCTAATACAACTAGCAGATACGGTCTAAGTACACATGCAGTACAGTTTCTGGAAAGAATCTCCTGAACAGTTGCACTCCAATGGAACAAACCACAGCTCAGTTAAGTTACCGAAAAAAAGTGTTTGCGTTTATTCTGCAAACTGCATTTACACAGTGGTCACAGCCAGTCACCGAATGAAACTCACTCTACCCCAATGATTTGCCTGCCAATAAGTTTTCATCAGGGGGCTGATTCAAGGACAGACATTTTAATTTTATAGTCCCCAACTCATGACATCATAACTATGTGCTATTATAACATTCAAACTACACATACAAGTAAAAACATCAATGTACAAATGATTGCTTTAGCTCAGTGGGGTTCAAATAATATAAACAAAAATAATCCTGCATTTTAAGAGAATAGCACAGCACTGAAAGCATAATGATATCAAAAATCCTTTTAAATACTGTAGGGAAGCAAAGAAATCCTAGTTGTTGAATAGCTCCAAAAATCCACAGGAATTTCCTGAACTGACTTACTAATTTGGAATTTAGTTTTGCAGCAAGAATGCTGTTGATCCTCTGTGCACACCCCCACATAGTTTGCTGTAATTGCAAGATCTATGCCCGTTTTCAGGCCCCCTGTTAGTAGCTGTTTTTATGCTCTAGTATTTCAATAGTAAGCTCCTAGCATCCTTTCCACCCTTCCCAGATATCCCCATTCCCCCTTCCCTTTTAATAGCCTGCCGTCCCTTCTAAACTTGTAATTGAAACTGTAACCTTAGGATGCAATGAATATTGGGTCTGTGTTTTCAAATTATGAGTTTTCACTAGTTGCCATAGTGAGACTATGAAATTATGAAATGTTTGTCAAAAATGCATTATATACTAATCACCATAGTGATACATTTATTTTCTCTGTTTTATTTCCAGACAAATGTGCTTTCTGACAAGTATTTAGCCCGCAAGACTTCCATTTTGCTGTGCTATATGTTCAAGTTGATACCCAGGAACTGCCTGATCATATGACTACACAACACATAGGATTTCCTTGCCCCTCTATAGTAGTTAAAAGGATTTTTGATATAATTACGTTTTCAGTGCTGTGCTAGTCTCCTTAAATGCAGAATCCTTTTGTTTGTATTATTTGAATCTTGCTGAGCTGAAACAATCACTTGCACGTTGTTGTGTTTTACTTGTATGTGTAGTTTGAATATTAGCACCCTGTTGGGATGTCATCATTGGGGGCCTATAAAACTAAAATATTAGTCTCCTTGGATCAGTACCCTGACAAAGCCTTACTGGTAGGTGAAGCACTGCAGTGGAATGAGTTTCACTAGGTGACTGGCTCTGACCACTGTGTAAATGCATTTTGCTGAATAAACACAAAAACTTTTTTCAGTCTTTTTTTAGTATCTTGACTGAGCTGCGGTTTGTTCCACCAGAATGCAACTATTCAGGAGACTTTTATCATTTGCTGGTGTAGCCACCCCTTTGTTGTACTCCACTGAGCTCACTATAGCATGGAGACAGTGTTAGAATAGTTTCCGGAAAAAGTGGGTGATGATTTGGGCCTTAGAGGGGGAGAAGCAGGGAAGAGTGATAGTGGCTGTGGGCAGGGAGTTCCAGGCTTTGACTGCTCTAGTTGCAAAGAAGCATTGTCCAAATGTTTTTTTCTGAAGATCAGGAGGAATTTTCAATCTCCCATCAATCGAGTTCCAGATTTGTTCATGATCATGGAGAAGACGTTATAGACACCTAGCAGAAATTGACCAAGAAGTGCTGTCTTGCATAGAAGGGCTTTGTTTAGGTTAACTCAGAGGTGCAAAGGAAGCCAGTTTGGGAAGAGATATAGGTCAAGGTGTGGGAGTCTGGTTTCCTGTTGAGTTCAAATCTGCAGGCTCAACTGAATGCTAGTGAGAGTCTTCTAAGTAGAGTGTTTCTGGCTGCAGAGTAGAAGACCACACCATAGTCAATCCTGAGATGATGAGGCTGCATACTAGGATATTTTTACTTCAGGGTGTGGTTGTGCTTGTTTCTGTATAGCTAGCTAAGATGTTGGTGGATATGTTTGATTGGAGAGACAGAGTGATGTCAGGGGAGGTGGTTATAGTCACCAAGCAAGAGATGGACTTTGGGGTAATGATATCTGATGATCTCAAGGTGGCAGGGCATTGTGACAAGGCAGTAGGCAATGCCAGTGGGGTGCTGGGATGCATGAGGGGGATTTCTAGCAGGAGATGGGAGGTGGTGCTGTCACTGCATCGCTCACTAGTGAGAGCCCACCTACAGTACTGTGTAAAGTTCTGGAGGCTGCACCACCACCAGGACATTGCCAAGGCACAACCAGCCTAGATGAGGGCTACGGAAATTGTGTGTGGTTGCATGAGAAACCATAGGAGGAGAGGTTGCGGGAGGTTTATATGTACTTCCTGGATGACAGGAGAGCAAGAGGGGACATGATTGAGATCTACTGTATAAGTACCTCACAGGGGTGAACAAGGTGCAGGAGGGAAGTCTCTTTCAGAGAAGGAAGAACACCAGTACATGGGGAAATATGATGAAGTTCAAGGGGGGGGTAGTTTAAGAGAAGGTGGTGGAGGCAAAGACAGTGGGGAGCATCAAGCATGTGTGGGATAGGTACATGGTCATAATACATTGAGGAACGGGAGGAGGGAGGGACACCAGTGACCAAAGAGGGCCAAGAGTATAGTAATAGACAGGGAAAAGAGGGTACACTAGATGAACCTACTGCTCATTTTCTGATGATAAATTCTATGTTTTTCTATGTTTCATATAGAGTATAATGAACAGCACTGAGCACCGTACATAGAACATATTTAAATAATTATAATTTCATATTGACTGTCTCTGGCTATTTTATGTATTATTCTCAAACATATTGGCTGTGAAATGTTGTTATTCTAATGATTCCTGGTTACATTTCTGCTTACCTTAATCTTATACCTGTAACCATTCCCACTACCTTCCCTCCCTCCACCAGATCACATCTGAAAGCAAGACTGTTTGCTCTTGGTATTGATCACCATGTAACATAATCAAAAATATATAGACTGTATATAGATATGCTGCAAATATTTTGACTGTTGAATTGCTGCTAACATAAAATGTAAGATGGGTCACATCATAGATGCTTGACTGTAGAAAATCCTTGGTTTGGGATACAAGATGTCACCCTAATTTAGCACTGTGATTTCTCTTTAAATGCAGCAGTTAAAACCTGTATAATGGAAGACATCATGCACCATAATGTAAGTACATAGTCTGTTTTCCCCTGTTAAATATTGATGTGCTTAAGAGATAACAAACATTTTGTATGGATAAACAATTTCTGCCATTTGTGATTAGAAATGAATAATTTGCAGCCTTGCAAATGTAATAATCACCCACTGGGCATCCATAGGATTTAAAGATAGCTGAAATCTGCCCAGTACAATTTTTATGCTTTGCAAGCATGTAAGAAGGGCATTTGGTCCACTGACAGTTCCATGTTGTCATGGTGACAGACTGCACTTTATTTAACAGGTTTTTCTGATTCTGGGACAGAAACTGATTCCGCTGAATTGCAAAGTTATCCTTAATCAAATGATATCTTTGCAGCTTAAGCAGTAGAATTTTGATCAAGGTGATCCCTTGACAGGTGCCAAGTATAGCTGCACTAAAGTCCCTAATAATCTTCTCAAAAGGCTGCAGCATTTGGATAACACAGTTTAAAAGGGTTCATTTTCCTACTATTAGTAGAAAGTGTATTCATTTGAGCCCAATGCCATTTTTAATGGGACCCTGAATTGTCATACAAAAATATAATGTAACACATAATATTCATAATCTCATATGATTCATACAGTGTATGATGATTGATGATATAAACAATATGTATTAATGCAATTTCCTTACACAGTATTTCCAACAACACTATACATACCTTATATATTTTTATGGCAGCTGCATTACAATAGATATACTGTGATGTTTTATCTTATAGTAATGTCCCTGACTGTGGAAAGTCACATTCATCCTGCACATTTAACAAGAACTTATGTACCTTGATTCATTGGCCAAAGTATGCTCACCTGGTAGGTAAGTGCACTATTCCCCTGTCTTCTTTAACGAAAGTGTGCACAATTAAATTTAAGCAGTGGACAAGCAGCAGATGTGCACTCATCACATTCTGGCAGTTTATTTATTTATTTATTGATTGATGTTTACTTATTTATTTGTTTGTTAACCAGGTGGGTACACTGGTCACTGGGACTGTTTTCAGGCATGACAAGGCCATAAAGATGGCTTAAGTAAGGTAAAATAAAACAAGTACATGCGATGCAGGCATTGCCTTATTTATGCCGTAACTATTGTCAGCAACACTGAAACCAGAAGAAAGACCCTGTGATGTAACTCAAGACTGTGTCAAAGTATTCATTTAGGTGGTTAAACTGGTGTCATCAGCTAAGAAGAATTGTATTGGAAAGAAGTAATTCAGATGGGATTCAGTACTCAGAATTAGCTGGGATAAATGGAATGTGCTCGGTAGTATTAAGGGTTCTGCTAAGTAAGTAAAAGTAAGTAAAATTGTACTTTTTGAGCACCCAATCCCAACAGCTCTGGGTTCTGCACATGTAGGCATAACAAGACGACAACATACAGTAATAAAAACCATAAATCAGAGAAAAATCAATAAACCAAAATGCAATCTGAATAGTCCGAATTATTTAAAATAATGCAGCAGTTTGTAAGCTGAAATACTATAGGCAGTCTGTCAATGCCTTTTTAAAAAGAAGTGCCTTCAGCCCCCACTTGAAAATTTCCACCATTGGGGCCTCCCTCAAAGATTTTGGACGTGAGTTCCACAACATTAGGCCTGCCACCACCAATGAAAGGTCTCCAGAGGACATTAGGAGGGCCCTGGGAACTACAAGGAGGCCCTTGGTGGAGGAGCGGAGTGAGTGCACATCATGGACAGGAGTCAGGAGGTCTGCTGTTGGTGTTGTTGATTATTCTGTTTTTTCTTGTTTTATGTCTTCATGTTGTTTACATAATGTTCTCTTGCATACTGACAAATATGGCCTTGTTTATTGTTGTTATTTTATTCTGGAATTTCAATAAAAACTTAACAGTAAAAAAGAATTGCACAGCTCATGCTAAGGATCAAGGTGTGACATTTGCTGTATGGTCAGCTACTCAGCCAGCCTACCAGCAAAAGGAATGTACAGTTGCTCTGCTGCTCTCTAAGCCCCAGAAATTGGCTAGATGTATCAGTTGGCAGAGCAAAGATGCAGACAAGTGGGTTAAAAGAAGATTCTAAAACCCCAGTACAACACAGAAACAGCATTTTAAATTATTTTAGAACTTTAATTCTTTCTTGCCCTCCTTTTCTTCTGGTTTATAAAAGATTCTAAATCATAATATTTTAGTCTGAAAATGCAAAACAAGTCATGGAATTAATTTCTTCTATGATAACATTTCAGCTCATACTTTACATGGGTAAAAATAATTAAAAATAAATTATTATTTTCGTATATGGGACTATGTATAGGACACCTCCCCAAGACAGATCTATATACTTCTTATGTCCCTTGTCAACTATGGTGGTTCAGGCAGTGATGACTTACTGTACACTGCAGTCTGGATGTAGGCTTGGGTTGTACCAATATTCAAAGCAGGCAACCCATCTCTACTTGACAACTGTCATCTCATTCCCATCCTTTCTCATTTGAGTTAGCCCCTTGAAAGGATCTTTCTTCTACACATTTTGGACTGTGTGTACAAGTAAAGCCTCCTCTCCCCCCCCCATCAACATCATTTTTGAAATGGATCAAAGCATTACCACAGCCATGGCCACTACGTCATCAAAAATATCAGTGAAGGTAAGATGAGTGGTGCGTGTTAGTTGACTTAATAAAAGCATTCAGCTTAGTGGACAACAACATTCTCATAGCCAAATTGAAGTTCATCTGGATCTCTGCTGCAACCTAATCCTGGTTTCACAATTACCTCCTGGTGAGAATGCAGGAGGTCTGTACTGTGGATGCACTTGCAAGTTTCTGGGCATCTCCATTTGGAATTCCTCAGGGATCCATTCTTGGGCCCATTCTTTTTCCTTACTCTTGCCTTACTCCTTACCCTCTTCCAAAGGTGAGTATGTAGTGCCTCATGCTTCCTCATGCAGATAACCTGATATTATATCATGGAGCCCTGCTGAAATCTCATCTACCATTGTGTACAAATGTAAGCCCCACTAAAAGGTGGTTCCTAACCAATAGGCTACATGTTAATGCCAAAAAAGACCAAGGCCATGTTGTTTGGGTCTACACTTAGGCTTATGAAATTGGTGGCATCTAATACTCCATTCGATATCCTGTCATTCAATTGGAACCCCCCTTCAGTATGTTTCCTCTTTTAAGTATTTGGGAGTCACCCATGACTACTCCCAACCATCACTGAGCACTTTGCACCTACTATAAAATGTATTAACCAGGAACTGGGAATCGACTATATGCTGAAAGATCTTATGACCTCAGATGTAAGGCTTGCTATCATGAGGGGTATGATGCTTCCCCTTCAGAACTACTACTTGCCATCTACAGTACATGCAAACTTCCACCTTTAATTTGTACAAACTGAACAAATCTGCAGAGCTGCATTAATTGCCACTTGCACCACTCACCACTGCTCTCTTTTCTAGTTTCCTGTCTGGTTACTCCAAAAAGTTCACCATGAACACCTTTTATGCTGTCTCATTGACAAGTCCTTGAAGGATAAGGAGGCTCCCCCAGTTTACCTTCTGAATCATAAACTGTGCAGTGGCAGCCTCAGGTCATTCTCTCTGTAGCCTCTTGAACATCACTGGAATAGCCTGCCCATCTACCACTACTCTCACAAAACTAATTTCTTATTCAGATTTCATTATAAATTTCCCCTTCTGCCAGACTCAGTCTGCAAATGGTCTCCCTAAGTACTGTATTTGTAATAAGGTTATTAGCTGATGTTTATAAATTCTATCTCTCTTAATTTAGCAATCTGTATGAGGCACTTTGGGTAAGACTCAAGGCAGGGATGGGCACGGTGACTAGGGTCAGTATGATCTACAGATCCCTAGTGCAGGGGCTAGAAGGTGACAAAGAACTCATAGAAACCATACACAAGATGGCAGACAAGGGTAAAGTAATACTGATGGGAAACTTCAACTTGGCAGACATCAATTGGAGTCCCCACTCTGCAAACTCATTGAAGAATAAAAGCTTTCTCAATGACCTAGGGAATCAGGATTAAGGCAGCTAGTCAAGAAACCAACTAGAAGGGAAGCGGTCCTTGACCTGCTGCTCACAAATAGTGAAAACATCTCAGAAGTAACAGTAGGTAGTCATCTTGGAACTAGAGACCACTGCACAGTGTGGTTCCAGGTGAATACAAGTAGGGAAACTAAACACTCCAAAACTAAAGTCCTGGACTTTAAGAGGGCAGACTTAATAAAATGAAGGAACATCTTAAACAGAACCTTCAAGGCACAGTTTTCAGGGGGAGTGGGTAGAGGAACACTGGATAAGGATAAGATGGCTATAACCAAAGCCTCAAATCAGTGCTTAAATAGAGTGAGTAAAACAAAAACGAGAACACCGCTTTGATTTTCTAGGGAAGTGGCTACCAAAATCTGAGAAAAAAAGGAAACTTTCAAAAGGTACAAAAACACTAAAACTGATCAAGACAAGGATATATACAAGGAGAAGTTAAAGGAAGCAGGGAGGGCATTAAGACTTGCAAATGCATCAAAAGAGTAAAGGGTAGCTAAAGGAGTAAAGAAAGGGGAGAAAGACTTCTTCAGATATATCAGTGAAAGAAGAAGGATGGGAGGGGATATAGTCAGAATAGCAAAGGAGATGGGATGATACATGGAGGATGACAGGGAAAAAGGAGTTACTAAATGGCTACTTTTGTCTGGTTTTTACTAAGGAAAGAGATGGTAGCGGACCCAAGCTAGGGGGGAACAGCACCTCTGGTAAGGATCTAGACTCAGGACCATTCACAAGGGAGAGAGTCCTAGAACTAGGGAAACTCAAGGTAAACAAAGTAATAGGGCCTGCCGAACTACATCCTAGGATATTAAAGGAATTGATGGAAGAGCTGGCAGAACCCCTGGCAGAACTCTTCAACCTATCTTTTGAACAGAGAGTTGCCCAAGGATTGGAGAAGAGTCACTGTGGTCCCTCTTCATAAGAGTGGGAGTAGGGAAGTTGTTGGTAACAATAGACCGGTAAGCCTCACATCGATTGTGGGCAAGATTATGGAAGCACTCCTCAAAGAAAGAATCTCCTATCTGGAAGAGACAGCAACATTAGATCCTAGACAACATGGGTTTACGACGGGGCGATCATGCCAAACAAATTTATTAGACTTCTTCAACTCAGTGTCCAAGATACTGGACCAGGGCAGAGCAATGGATGTAATCAATTTAGATTTCAGTAAAGCATTTGACTCCATTCCACACAGAAGGCTGCTAAACAAGCTAGCCAACCTAGGAGTGGGTCTGAAAGTAGTAAACATGGTGCAAAACTGTCTGAGTGGGAGAACCCAGAGGGTACTATAAACGTCACACTATCGTAGGAAAGGGAGGTGACCAATGAGGTGCCTCAGGGGTCATTATTAGGTTCTATCCAATTTAACATCTTCATTAGTGACATAGCTGAAGGTTTAGAGGATAAAGTGCGTCTGTTCATAGATAATGCAAAGATCAGTAACAGGGTAGACACCCCTGGTGGGGTGCAAAGGATGAAGACTGACCTAAAGAAACTGGAAACAATGGTCTGAGACCTGGCAGATGAATTTCAATGAGAAACAGTGCAAGGTCATGCACTTGGAGAAGGGAAACCTGGAGGAGGAATACTTCATGGGAGGAATGAGACTGGAGGCCATGAAACAGGAGAGGGACCTGGAGATGATTATTGTGGATAACCTAAAAACAAGCAAACACTGGGAAAAGGCAGTGCTTGGGGCAAATAGGATGCTGGGTTGCATAAGTAGGGAAATCTCTAGCAGGGAAAAGGAGGTGGTGCTCCCGCTCTACGGATCTCTGGTGAGGCCACACCTGGAGTACTGTTTACAATTCTGGTGACCACAGCTCAAAAAGGACATAGATACGTTAGACAGGGTTCAGCGCAGGGCAACTAAAATGAAAAGAAGGGCTGCATGAGACACCATATGAAGATGGATTGAGGGAACTCAACATGTATTCTCTCAAACAGAGGAGGGATGGGGGGGATATGATACAGACCTTAACATGCCAATAAGGTATCAACAAAACTCAGGTACAAGTCCTGCTCCTGGGTAGGCATTACACAAAGAACAGAGGGCATAATATGAAGACTGAGGGAAGATATGGGATAATATGAGGATGTTCTTCTTCATGGACAGAGTGGTGGATCCATGGAACAGTCTCCCCCTGGAAGTGGTAGGGGTCAGGATGGTTGGAAGTTTCATACATGCATGAGATAAATACAAAGGCATCATAGCACTCAGCAGTAAATAGGGGAGGAGTGGTAGTTACCATACAATGGGCAGACTAGATGGATCGTAAGGTTCTCTACTGCTGTCACTTTTTTATGTTTCAATCAGTTGAATTGTTTTTGTTTTTTTGTTTTTTTTTTTGCCCATGTTTTTTTTTTATCTACTGAATGCATTTTAATATTTATTATTTACTTATTAGTTTCACACTGTGATCACCATTTGCCCTGTTATGTGACATACTTCTTATCATGTACGGATTGTTTCTACTGCAATTTTGTTGTCATCTTTATAGCACTCCGAGACAGCACCCATCTTGCCTGAAAGTGGTCCTGAGACCAGTGCACTCACCCAGTGAGTGAGTGAGTGAGTAAATAAATAACATGAACCTATCCATTTTAAAACACAGCCCACATTTTGCATCACATGGCATATAAAACAAGCATTTGCCAATGCCAAACATTCACTTGTAGATATTTGCACTGGTGTTTGGCACTTGGACATGGCTTAAAAAATCAGTGACAAACAAGTAAAATGGGGGAGACAGTTTAACAACTGATTCTATCCCCTGAAGCAGGGAGCATAAGTGTATTGGTGTAAAATACTTTTGTCTGCAGAAGAGCAAGTCTGGGGGGTGGCCAACAGCTGAGATTGTGGATACGTTCAAGCAGAGCTCTGCTAAAGCAATTTATTTCTTTTTGATTTAAAAAATCTAACCTGCTAGTTTCCTGACAGCAATTGGACCTATCTAAAGAAGATAGTTTGCTGTATTGAATGATACCTTATTGGAAATTTTCTAGCTCGAGTTCCAGAACTACCGGGAGAACAAACAGAGTGGCCACCGGAGGAGGGGGAGCCCAGGCCAAAGATCCCAAACCTAGCACCAGTACTGAATCAGGATCGGGGATGGAAACCTTGCGTCACAATCTACAAATGCAACTCTGTTAAAGGCAATTCAGGGACTAGATCAAAAACTGGAAGATTTTACTTCTCAATTCAAAATACTTGATAAAATGTCGGTATGCTTGAAGAAGACACTAAAGTTGCATCTGTTTCTGTGGCAAAAGCTGTGACAGTATCCACTGACCTCATTAAGGAAAACGAGCTGCTTAAGCAACATTTAGAAAATCTGGAAAATGCACCTAGAGCCTCCCCCATCAGAATTCTAGGCTTACCTGAAGACACCGATGGAGAGGACCCTGTTTCTTTTTTACAGACTTTTTTCGAGGAAGCTGTACAAGTCTAGGAGCCGATCACCATTCTGAAGATGTATAGGATCACCCCACACCATGGGAGAGGCCGTGCAGTCACAAATCAGGTGTTGCCTCAAACTCTACTTGTGGTTCTGGGCTCAGTAAGGGAGAGAGATCTCATCATTAATAAAGCTAAACAATGGGGAACTCTGGAGTGGGACAATACTAAAGTGCAAATTTTTCCAGATCTAAGTTTTTCAACCAGACAAAAAAGGAAAAGTTTTGATGCTATTAGATCCTGCCTGAGAAAATTAGGGGTTCACCACGTTCTGCTGATGCCGGCCAGTTTGCGGATCACATATGGTGAGAAAACATATCAATTTGCAGATCCAGAAGCAGCTAGGAAAATGATGGATCGTATTGAATCTGAATTTCATGCTAAAGGGGACAATATGGACAGTGACTCTGGGGAAAATGACTGAGTATTTTCAAATAGAGTATAATACTTTTGACTATGCTTAAATACCTGAAAAATAATGTTCAGGTATATTTCCCTCCCAGTTTGGAGTGATGTGCTAGTTCTATGTCTTTTATGGGTGTAATGCTCTGTTTTTTGGAGAATGGCTGGGTAAAGGGAATGTAGACGAAGGTGGAAAATGGCAGATAGGCAGAGTGCACATGTTACAACAACCCTGCTTTCCTATTAGCCTTGAGAGCTAATTGTGCCGCCAATCTGCTGAATCTGCACACTGTAATTTCATATTGCATAGCTTGAATTTAGTTCAGAAGGTAGTGATCGTTCAAAGAAAGAATATTTTTTAACTTTACTTTGTGAAATGACCTTTGCTTAAAGGAACAACGGGGGAGTTTATCTTTTAAGGGGAGCACTGCTGAATTGCTTTAATGCTTAAATAAAATTCACAGATGAAGGATGTTATACCCGTAAATTAAGGATGCTCATTAATATTGAACGCTATGATGGTATTCCCATCTCATGGCAGTAATAGCCTATCATTAATTGATGAGAAATATTTTAAAATATATTGTTTCTCCCCCCCATGATGTGTCAAGAATATAGGGGCTCATTAAATCCTTTCTGTAATAATTTGGTTTAAACACTGTAATACTGTTTCTAGAAGCCTAGCTATGAGGGTAGTGTACTGTGTAATACATACAGTTAAACTAATAAAAATAAAGTTAAAAAAAAGAAGAGCAAGTCTGTAACTCTGTTTGACAATATTGTGAACATACAGTATACCCACTGTTCAGTCACAGAAACACAAACTTTAGGAGGGACAGGACTATATGGGCAGACTGGATGGGCCTTGCTGTCCTTATCTGCCATCAACTTCTATGTTTCTATTCTGAGGTAAAATCAGGGACATCCCTGAAAATCAGGGTAAGTTGAGAGGTATGGTCCTTCTTTCTCCTCTTTCTCTTCCCCCACTGTCTCTCTTTCTTTCTCTCTCTCTCTTTCCCCCCCTTCCTAGTCTCTGTCTTTCTCTCTCTCTCTGCCTTTTTACCCCTGTCTCTCTCTTTCTCTTAACCCCATCTCTCCCTATCTTCTCCCCCTCTGTCTCTATCTCTCCCCCCTTCTCTCCCTCTCCTTCTCCTTCTCTCTCAGCAAACAAGCATTTGTCAGTGCTCAGTGTTGGTTTGCTGGCATTGGCATTGATAATGCAGGAGTTAGAGAGATGCATAATAGGACTGGCAGTGAAGTACTGAACTGACATTGACCCCAGCCCCAACCTGCAGAGAGTGACAGGCACTGACCATAATGCTCACACCATTTCACCTTACCCTATCCCGCAGACACCGAGAAGTGTTACAGTGTGCCTTGAGGTCTTCGGGCCCTAAGCTCACCCCATTCCATAAGGAAATACACTGAGATGGGTGCAGTATAGGAAAATGGGGTGAACTTTGGGGCCAAAGAGTCCAAGGCACACCTCGATGCCTGTCCTTGGCTGCAGGGTGGCGGTGAATGGTGTGAGCATTACAGCCAACAATGCTAAGTCACACCCATGATGCCTGTCAGTCTTTTTTTTTTTAATATAAAGTTTATTGAAATTTTTAACCTTACAATGGACAGGATCATGATTATCCAAACAAAACATGTAGCAACAAATTCAAAAAATATGATCCCATCCCCCCTCCCTCCATCCCCCCACAATACAACACAAATCCCCACACCCACAGTCCCGGTGAACAGAAAGTCCAAAATAAGATATTTAAATCACAAGTTACATATTAGGTAGAATATAACATATGTAAAGGAGCCCAGATCTTTTTATATTTTGTATTATTGTTATTAAGACTAGAAATTATCTTTTCCATTGTAAGATTGGCTAGAAGCTCATTAAGCCATTCCAGAGTAGGAGACTGTATGTGCATCCTTCCAATATTTAAGGACCAATTTTTCAACGGACATGGAAATCGAGGCGATATGATATTTTCAATTGTTCACTGATATTTGAGAGTAATCTCCAAGAAGACATACCTCAGGTGTGAATAGGTCCACCAATCTCAATAATGGATTTGCTCTGTCCTGTATCATTTTCCAGAGGGGGAGCTATCTTGGGACATTCCCAGAAAATATGTAACAGGGTACCTTCCCTCTGTAAACACCTGGTGCATAAATTGGATGATACTATGCCCCAAGCAGCCAATTTTTGCGGGGAATAGTATATATTATGCAATATATTAAACTGCATGAGATGTAATCTGTCTTGTGCTACAAAACAGTGACAATTACTCCATAGGGCAGACCAGTCTATATTCCAATGTGGAACAAGATTTGACCAATAGTTTGAAGGTCCAAAAGCATCAGGAAAATGCCAATCATAAAGAAAATTATACAGTTTGGAGGATTGCTTTAGTAGAGGTACAGTAGCTAAAGGGCATAAATCAAAGTGGAAAGAGTGCTTTGGTGTTATGGGAGCTATCCTATCAAATTTTTTGACCAGAAGGTGTCTTAATTGAAGAACTCTAAAATAATCCATTGGTTGTAATCTAAATTTTGATAAAGAGTTCTTCTAAAGATAACCATGATCCATCATGCTTCACAAACAGGGACAATTTCCCATCTCCCAGTCATAGAAACCATGTAGGTAATAGTAGCTTATTGTCAATTTTAAAAGCTGGGGAATTCCAGATCAATTGGGAAATATCTGCATAATGTTTGTATTTTAAAAATCCACATAACTGTGAGGGAATTCTAACGGAGGTTTCTATTGTAGTATCTTTTAACTTTTTTGGCACAGATGATATCTTTAGGAATAATAATGTGGAAGGAACCATGTTACATGAACGAATCATTTCCAATTCTATTTTCAGCCATGGAGAAAGAGTAACCACAGGATTTGGAACTAACCACTGAAGATATTTGGAAGCTTGACTAGCCCAATAATACAGGCTAAGATGAGGTAGACGTAGGCCTCCTTTAAGTTTAGAAGCAGCTAACTTGTGATATGCTAATCTTGGTTGTTTCTTTGACCAAATGAATTTCACAATTAAACTCTGAGCATTTTTAAACCAACTTCCAGGTAGATAAGTATTAAGAAAAA
Source organism: Neoceratodus forsteri (assembly GCA_016271365.2). Lineage (NCBI taxonomy): Eukaryota > Metazoa > Chordata > Ceratodontiformes > Ceratodontidae > Neoceratodus > Neoceratodus forsteri. The sequence continues at coordinate 1,205,976,285 of CM057453.1, read as the reverse complement.
TGAAGAGGATAGAGTAATCTGGGAAGAACATTCATTTTGACCAAGTTTATTCTTCCTCACAGGGAAATGGGAAGAGTTGCCCAATGTTCAAAATCCTGCATCACTGTTATTAATAACGAATCCAGGTTCTTCTTGATAGTAAGCTGTGTACTTCCACTTAACTCAATACCAAGATACCGTAAAGATTCCTTTGACCATGACAGACCTAAGGCTATAATACTATTCTTAAAAACTCTATGATTTAAAGGGAATACAATAGACTTTCCAACATTTAACTTATAATTTGATAATTTACTGTATTCCTCTATTAAGTCTAACATAACGGGAATAGAAGCCTCTGGGTATGAAAGCTGCAAAAGTAAATCATCGGCATAAGCAGATACTTTAATTTCAGTATCTAAGATTGTAATTCCCTGTACCTTTGGACATAGAGACAATTTACGGATTAATGGCTCTAAGTAAAGATTAAAAAAGGAGGGGGAAGAGAACAACACTGTTTAGTACCAGAATATAAAGAAAACGGTTCTGAAATGACTCCATTTCCTGAAATTTTAGCTGAAGGGTTTTGATAGACAGCCTTAACCCAAACCCGGAATTGTTGTGGAAAACTGAAGGAGTTCAAGGTTTGAAGTAAAAAATTCCAAATAACTCTATCAAAAGCCTTTTTAGCATCCAGGGATACCAAAGCCACCGGAAAAGAGGCATCCCTAGACACCAAAAAGACATGGGGAAAGAGTATGCAGATGGTCTACAGAGGATCTTCCCTTCATAAAACCTACCTGTTGTAAACCTATTAAATCCGGGAGAATTAAACTGAGCCTATCTGCTAAAATTTTAGTTAGTATCTTTATATCCTGATTCAGTAAAGAAACAGGTCTGTAACTTTCCACTGATTCTAAGTTCTTGCCAGGCTTTGGTAAAAGTACAATAACAGCCTCAAATAATGTAGAGTCTACTTGTGTACCAGATAAAATAAATTGATATAAGGAGAGAAGATATGGGGTAATTTGTTCCTTAAAGCATTTATAAAAATTAGGCAAAAATCTATCAGGTCCCAGAGTTTTGTCAGAAGGCAAACCCCGTATTACTTCTGCTATTTCTAATGATGAAATTGGGGCCACTAACAACTTTTACTGGGCTTCAGAAAGAGCAGGTAACTGAGCTTCTTTTAAATAGCGAGAAAGAGTCAAATTAGAAGGAGGGTTGGCCATAACACTGTATAGTTGCTTGTAATACCTGGTGATTTTGGAAACTATTTCCTGAGGGGAAGATTTCAGGGACCCATCTATATGAGAATGGATTGGAGGGATACAATGGGCTGACTCCTGCTGTTTAATTCTCTGATCCAATAGTTTCCCTGCTTTTTCTCCATGGTCAGTGTATAAGGCCTTTGTACATAAGATGGCAAATTCTGCTTTCTCACTAAGTAGGCCTATATATGGATCTTTCAATTTTGCAAGTCTTTGTTTAACTTCATCTGATGAATGCCGGTTGAAATTTGTCTCCAACACTCTGATCTGGGATAACACAGTCTTCTGTTTTAACTCCTGACTTTTTTTTCTACTGGACGCTAACCCAATTAAAATACCCCGGAGATATGCTTTAAAAGCACACCACACAATGTCAGGTTTAGTATCCTGAGTGAAATTTATTTCAAAAAATTATTTAATGTGATTTTTGATGCAAGCAGCGGTTTTGGAATCTTTAAGTAATTGGTCATTCAACTTCCACCGGGTATGACGTTTAGACAAAGATGAAAGAGACAACCTGGACTGCACCAAAAAAATGATCTGAGGGAGGACCCAGTTGGATAGAAGAGGATATTACCCCAGGAAGAAGGGTTTGTGATAACAATAGGTAATCAATGCAGTATGAAGATCTATGGACAGGGGATATGAAGGTATACTCCTTAGCTTCCGGATGTAATACTCTCCATACATCACATAAACCCAAGTGATCCATTAAATCATGTAGCGCACGCTGGGCAGGAGAATGTCTTTCAGAAATATTACCAGTATGGTCTTTACAAGGATCAAATACCAGATTAAGATCTCCTCCCAAAATTATAGACGCAGGTAGTAATCAGAGCATGGTATTATGTAATTGCATGAAAAAAAGTGGATCATCCTTGTTAGGACCGTAAATGCTCCCCAGTAGTAATTCCGTAGAATAAAGAGTACCTCTAACTAATACAAATCTATCATGTGGCTCTTTAATCACCTGTGTAACATTAAATGGAATATTCCTATTAATGAGAATTAAAACTCCACAGCTGTTAGACATACCTTGAGTGAAAACCTGTTCTATTTGCAGTCTTCTCATCTGAATGGCCTCGGAGTCTAATAAGTGAGACTCCTGAATAAAAGAAATATGAGAATGCAGAATATTTAAGTGTTTTAAAATTTTGTATTGTTTTAGTTTCTTACGAACCCCTTTAACATTCCAAGTTGAAAAACAAACACCATTAGCCATCCTACCTATTCACAAATCAGACCTATTTCAAAGATGAAAAAGATTATTTTTGAATGAGTATAAAATTTTGTTATACTGGACTGTTGTTCCCACTCACTCTTACCTAACCCTACCCTGTCCCAAATATCCCCACTGTTCCCCAATAAACAAAGAAGAAAAACAAACAAAAAAGACCCTAAACTATAAACCCCTTGAATGTCCCCAACCCTCCCAGCCCTCCCTACCCCCCTTACTATCCTGTGAATCATTTTGCAGCACACCACAAAATCGCCTTTCCCCTCCCTCCCACCCACTGCCTATAAATACCCCAAATAACTCCATATAAGATAATAATAATCCCCATATGAAAGTATTTATCAAGTAAATTGAATCCTGGGAACAGTATACAAAACCTAAATTCAATAACTATCCCTATCGACTTGATAGGGAGCATTTGGGGATTCCAGTCAAATAGTAGTCTCCCAGTACACCATTTTTAAGCAACTAGCTTTATCCTACCACTAAATAAAAAAAAGGAAAAAAAATCACTACCTATACTGTGAGGCTTCAGAGTTTTCCTATACTGTAAATAAAGAACAAAACAAAAATATCCAGCCTACCAGATAATTCCTGGTTGATTCTAAAAGTCTCAGTACCTAGTAACTCTGTATCGCTAAATGAATCGAAACATAAACTGCAAAGGCAACCTGCTCGGTTAGTCTATCTCCTCAGGAGCAGCTTGTATCTTATATTTGCTACATTGTTTAACACCATTGCTATAGTAGCCTCGTCGCATGTCTCAATTTAATACTGAGATTATGGTAAAACTGAGGCAACACTCCCCTCCTGTGACAACACGAAGTAACTGCATCCCTTATAAAAGGACCCCACTAATTTTGCTGCGTCTACTGAAAGTTATGGAAAGAAAAAAAAACAGCAAAAAATCTGATATTTCAGGGGAGCGCTACTATAAAACTCTATCTAAACTATCAATTGGACTGTAAAGTAACTTTACCATATTAATTCAGCCCATTACCTTAAGTTCACAGCGTGTAAATTTCTTCATACCTGAGTCTGGTGGAAGAGAGTGACTATCTTTACACATTAGAGCCATGTTAGGAGGAGCAGATCTGTGTTCCTAAGAGCTCTATCCTCATAGTCAATCCAATTATTATATCTCACACCAGTACGACTTTAACCCCCTGACAAGTCATTGGAACAGCATAAATAACTCTCTCTTTCATTATTGTTTTCCTCTAAAATTAAAAAACAAGTGCTTTAGCAGTACTGTATTATTTAACCAAGATCTAGCCTTACTTTTTTAAAACATAGGCCTCTCTCTCCATGAAACGCCATCTTTAGTCCAAGTTTTAAAACATGTACTAGGAGTCAGGGAAAAGAAAAAGAAATAATAATAAAAAGAAAATAAGGGGAGCTATATTGTTTTATAAACCATATTCCTTAATCCAAAAAAAAAAAGGTAAACCCATTAGAGGCAGTACTACTAAAGTTCAAGTCCCAGAAACCATTCCGATACTCAAAGTGCAACTGTTATCAAACAAATCTTACAATTCCATGCATCATAATCCTTTACACCGATGAATTCCCAACTTAATGCCAGTCCCTCTTTCAGGTGTTCTTAAATAATTTGGGCATGGCTAACTTGAGGCCTGTGGTCGCCGCCTGCAGATCTTCATAGGAGTGCCCTGTTCCAGATGTAAGTACCTGTAATCTGGCAGGGTAGATCATTTTGAATTTAATTCCAGCCGCAATTATTTTTGTAACAAGAGGGTGAAAAGCAGATCTGCGTTGGCGAACTGTAAGCAGCAAATCTTGGGCAACATGAATTCTTGTCCCCACCCACTGAAGATCTTGAATCTCTCTTATTTTGATAAAGAAATGTTGCTTCTCCAAATAATTAAGGAATCAAAAAATCAAGGGTCGGGGGGAGCCCCAGTCGGGGGAGTTGGTCGGAGTGCCTTGTGAGCCCATTTTATAATATAACGGGGACCATAGGGTGAAGGTCCTACTATTTTTTCCACAAACTTTTATACGAATAGGACAGAGTCATGTCCTTCTTCAGCCTCAGGAAGACCGATAATTACTGTGTTGTTTCTGCGGCTACGGCCCTCTAAGTCTTCCAGTTTCTGCTCCATCTTTGCCAACTTTTGTTTTATCGTCACCACCTTGGGATCAAATTTGTCTGCCCTTTTCTCAAATGAAATGATTCTCGCTTCACTATTGGATGTTCTCAGCACGATGTCTTCTATAGCTTGCAAAAGTGATTTAATTTCAGCAGTGTGAGTCCTTAATTCTTCCTTAAAAGGTCAGAATTCAGACAAAAAACCCAAAAGTGTTAACGGCTCTTGCTCAGGTCTCTGGTGTGGTGTGGATTGTGAAGCAGGCAAAGTGTTGGCCCTTTGTATTTTGGGTGCCTTTTCAGGTGTGGCAGGAGTGGTATGTTTTGGCTGTAATTTCTTCATATCTACCTCCAACTCTCAAAAAGTGATCCAACTTGATGTTCCAGACCTTCATATATACTTTAGTTGCCTTTGCTGAGTTCACAAAGCTGAATTAATAGTTTTAAAATTGGGTTAATGTGGCGGTAGGCAGGAGAGGTTACAAAAGGCATCCTTTCAGGCTCTCTGCATCACGTGACCCCCGATGCCTGTCAGTCTTTAAAGGGTGGGGTGTTATGGTAGGAAACCATAATGCCCCAGGCGTGTGTTGGTATTTTCACTCCAAATTTTCAACATGGGCTTCTTTTGACTCCACCTTATGAACAGTGGCACTATGAGATCATTAGTCAAAAGGTGATTTTGCACAGAGACCGTGTCATTTGGTGCCACAGGTGCGAAAACACATTTTGGGCAGGATGTGAAAAATGACAGCTGTACTGTTCATAAGGTGGTGTACAAAAATGGCAGTGTTAAAAATCTGGATTGAAAATATGAAAAATGGAAGCATGGTGTCATGGCGACACCACAATCCAGATACCCACACAGCGACAGCTGGAATCCCGACTGCAGCAACAGCAACCCACCACACCAGTCGACATGCCCCCCACGGTGGCAGCACCACTGTGGCCACTGTGCACCATGCACCTGGCCCCTGCCCAACTGTGTTGCTCCATGTGAACTGCATGGGCACCCTGTGGCTGCAGCCCTCGGGTGTCCCCAGTCCTGGCATTGCTGCCATGCCACAAACCTGCTGCCCCTGTGGTGCCTACTGATGCCCCCAGTCACATCCTGCAGTGTCACTCTACTGTCCATCAGGTCTGATGTGGTTCTGGTATGGGCGCTCTGACTGGTCCAGTGCTGTAGCGCCTGTGTCATGGGCTGTCTGTGCCAGTGCATCCTGTCAGCTCTGCACCTCACAGTCTGACAGTGTGTCTGGTGCTACTGCTGTGTCAGGATCATGGTGGTTGGTGTGGGGTGTGTTGGGCTCAGCTGCGGAGGTATGCAGGTGTCACTGTGGGGGCTGTCAGCATTAACGCCATCACCATACAATAGTGCTTCCATGAAAAATTGGTGAAGTCAGGATCATGCATAGAAACTCTGCAAAACATGCTCATAACGCAACTATTTGGGAGATTTTTTTAACCACATTTTAAACACAGGCATTTTGGGACTTCTGCTCATGAGCAGTGTCACTGTGATTTTGTTAATATGTCCTGAACATTGATTTCGCACAGCGACTGCACCATCATGTGCCACAAGCACGAAAACAAATTTCAGGCAGGATGTGAAAAATGACAGTTGTACTGCTCATAAGGAGGTGTGAAAAAATGGCAATGTTGAAAATCTGGAGTGAAAATATTAAAAACTGTTGAAGTTACGAATGTGCATTGCAACTGCACAATGCATGTTTGTAACACGCTCATTTTTAAAAATTTTTCCACCAAATTTGCAAGATAGGCTTTTTGGGAGCCCACCTTATGAACAGTGGCACTGTTGTTTCATTAATCAGACCCAAAAGGTGATTCTGAGCAGCGACTGCGAAATGACCTTTCCGGACTGAGTAACGACATGACAGTGCATGTGTTCATGAGGTGGGGTCCCTAGCAGACCATGTTGAAAATTTGGAGGTAAAATTCAAAACAATATCTGAGATATCACCCTAAGTTGAACCACCCACCATTTATGCCATTATACAGCTTACCAGCATTTATTCAGTTCACGGTCGGCTTTGAAGAGTGCAGATATTTTTCCACTCCACCAAAGATCATGGCGCCAACCTCTGAAGGTAAGTATGGAGTGAGGGAGGTGGGGTGTGCAGAACACTGCAGACAGTTTTCTTTTTTTACAGGTGGAAGAAAAATGTTGTGCAAACTGGGGTGGCTCCAAGTGTGCCCATTACTTTGGAAGGGGTGATGTTGGCCACACTGGGGTGGGCTCACAGTGTGGCACACAATGGGGGTGGGGCAGGGGCAGATACATGCAGATGCAGTTGGCTTCCTCCTGAACTCAGGAAGGCACACTTGGGTGTGCTCCCAGTGTGCCACACAATCTTGGGGAGGGAGTATTAAACATGCCAACAGGGGGGCTGGGCACCCCAGAAGTAGGCTTTCTGGAGATTGTGTGTGGCAGATGGCAGCAGCAGCTGCCACCATGCTTATTTAAATGCTTCACCAGGAAACGCTCATTGGGAGGCATGTCATTGGTGCTGCTGACATGACAAGCTTGTCTCTGATTGCAGTGGCACTTTTCTTAGAAGTTGTGTCCACTTTGCATAATGCAGGAGTCACTGCTAACATACTGGCTTATTGGTGAATGAGGGATACACCTACTAAAGCATGCCCTGCATTTGCCAACACAGACACGCCTCTGAAATGTGCTAATAGTACAAGACGTTTAGAGATGCAGCACATTTAAAATCTGCCTGCGAAGTGAATGCGAAGTGGACACTTTGTCTTGGCACTTCACTATGCGGAGAGTCCCATAGGAAAGGCTCACTTCACCTTGTTATTATTACTTCGCATTGTCATTCCATGTTAAGCACGAAGTAAGGTGGAGTGACAACAATATTGGCAGCACCCCACCCACACAGTCACCAGAATTAATGTGCATCCCCAAAGTGCTACTGTCTTGTGTCCAGAAAACTCCGCAGCGCTGACAAAGTGAAATGAGAGCATAACAAGAAATGCAAAGTTTCCCAGAATTAATGGTGCACTCAGTCATGCATGCAGGGGTCACACACAGAGTTACCTGAATTAATGTGCATCCCCAAAATGCTACTGTCTTGTCTCCAGAAAATTCCCCAGTTCTGATGATATGCTACTGTCTTGTGTTCAGAAAATTCCCCAGTGCTGACGAAGTGAAATGAGAGCATCACAAGAAATGCAGTCTCCAGGAATTAATGGTGCACTGCAAATGCACAGACAGATTAAGATTGTGCTGAGCACTGAAAAGATGCATACGAAAAGGCACAACAATAACTAACTACTGCACACAAGTCACAAATCCAAATCTGGAAAGGAATATATTTTGCTAGTTGGAGGATTAGTGCACGGCAGTAACAATCCACTACCAGTAAAGATACCACAAAGCAGTATTAAAAATGCATGCAGGTGCAGTGGATAGCAGGTTCACACTGCTGCAATTACTCTATGGCACAAAAAATGGTGTCTGATTTAATGGAAAGCATCGTGCGCGCGCGCGCACACACACACACACACACACACACACTACGAGTAATGCATAGCAAATTGAAGACCTTTAGTAATATAACCAAATGTTTTAAATAGACAAATTATACACTGCTACACCACAACAATCAGCAAAAAAAGTCAAGAATTACTGAAAATATTACTGTGTGTACATTAACACAGTTATACAAGAAAAATAAAACCAAAACAGGAAGACTGCCTTTTTCTCCCAGTTAATGTACCTACACCACAAATACACCCCTTCCCCAAAGTACACTTAACAGTACACAGACTGACTGTTCTAAATTAACATTCAAAATCCACACACAACAATAATGACTCGATGATATGAGCACATAAGGGTTTCCTACAATCGATGTAGTAAATTTTGAGCAAAACAAATGTCTCAAAAAGGCATTTTAAACAGCTTTTAGAGGTTTTGAATCACAGAGCTCTGAGAGCAAACTGTCTCCAGCTACCACTACACACACACTATCCAGGCCAGAACTGAGGCTGTGCAGAACAATCTAGAGCCTATGTGACCTGCAATCCCATGAATCACTGCAGAATTTCATTTGGAGCTCAATTACAAGGCGAAGTGAGGCAAATTACATTGATTTCAATGTACTTTGCCTTAAAATTGGTGGAGAAGTGGTTTGGGGAAGGCGGAATAATGCAAAGTCATTGGTTTCAATGGACTTCGCATTCCCCATTATGAAGCAAAGTACTCCACTTCACATTGTGGAGTACTCTGCGGGTTCCACGTTACTCTGTGAATCACTTCATGGAGCGAATTGGAGCCACTTCGCCCACCACTACTTATAGTACTGTAACTCACGTGCTGTACAGGAAGGAATGTGAATGCCTATGGCTGTACTTCTCTGGTGAACTGCAGCGCAAAACTCCCCGACTTAAAAACATGTATTAATGAGTACAATGGTGGGGTGGTGAAGCCTGGAGAGATACTACAAAACAGACTTACAATACATCCAAGTAACAAGTAAAAAAATTAATGTTGTGATTCGTGACGTGATCGTAAATTATGATTTGTGACTGCATTTGTGACCGTGATGATGAAGAACGTGATTCTGTGTCAACGGTGTGAGATAACCAATATGGAACTCTATTGGGAATGCAAATGCCTACCGCTGTACTTCTGCGATGAGCTATAGGTTAAAACTTCCCAATTTAAAAACATATATCAATGAGTACAATGGTGGGGTGGTGAAACCTGGAGTGATACTACAAAACAGGCTTACAATACATTCAAGTAACTATCAAAAAATTAATGCTGTGATTCATGATGTGATCTTGAATCATGATTTGTGACTGCATTTGTGACTGTGATGATGAAGAATGTGATTGGTATCACAAATGACTCGTGATGATGGTCCTGAATTAAAAACACATATTAATGAGTACAATGTTCATGCAGAATTATGCACCGCATCTGTCCAGTACTCTGATGTGAAGCCAAAGAAACAACTGTGACTTAAGTTACAGATGGAGATTGGGCCCTAAAGAGATGCAAATACACAGACAGATTAAGATTGCGCTGCACACTGAAGAGATGCAGACACAAAGGCACAGCACCTAACCAGTGCTCACTATCAGAAATTCAAATCTGGAAAAAAATACCTTTGCCGGTTTGGGCAGGCTGCCGGGGGGGGGGGGAGTGTTCTGCACTGCTGCAGTAACAGTCACTAGTACTAGTACCAGTAAAGATTCCACAAAGAAGAACAAAAATCACACAGCTGCAGTGGTTAGCAGGTTCAGATTGCTGAAATTACTATGTGGCACAATAAAAGGTGTTTGATTTGATGACACGCATCACACACATACTCACACGCACACACTAAGTAATGCGTAGCAAATTGAAAACTTCAGTAATATAACCACATATTTTAAACAAACTAAAATTATGCACTGATGCACCACAACAATCAGCAAAAAAATAGCAAGAATTATTGAAAATATTACTGTGTGTACATTAACACAGTTAAAAGAAAAATATCACCAAAACAGAAAGAACTGTCTTTTTCTCCAAGTTAATCTACCTACACCACCACATATACACCCCTCCCCCAAAGCACACTTCCACTGTCTCTCAGTACACAGACTGAATGTTGTACATTAACATTCAAAATTCACACACAAACAAGAAACGCTCGATGATATGAGCACAGGAGGGTTTCCTACAATCGATGAACTAAAGTTTCAGCAAAAAAAATTACTTAAAAGGGCTTTTTTAACAGCTTTTAGAAGGTTTGAATTGCAAAGAGCTCTCAGAGCAGACTGTTTCCTTCAGCTTCCTACACACACTACCCTGAACTGAGACTGTGCAGAACAATCTAGAACCCATGTGACATGAAATCCCATGAATCACTGCAAAATTTGCCTTTGGAGCTTACAAACAAGGCGAAGTACATTGTTTTCAATGTACTCCGCATTAAGAATTGGTGGAGTAGTGGTTTGGGAAGGTGGAGTAACGTGAAGTCATTGTTTCGAGGACTTCGATACCCATTATAACGCAGTACTCACTTGCATTGCGGAGCACTCCACAAATTCACCTTTACTCCGTGAATCACTTTGTAGAGTGAATTGGGGCCACTTCGCCCATCTCTATAGATGTTCCATGTGTAAGCGGCAAGCGAATACAAAAATGAACCACAAACACAAACCTAAAATTATTTGCTGTATATATGTCATTCATTACAGCACATTCTTGTAATTTTTTCCTGAGAAGAAAGTAAATTTAGCATTTTTTAAAATGATAAAAGAATAAACATGGTCTAAAGGGACTCATTTTATTTTAGTCATTGTTCATTTACTCAACACATAATAGTTTTTTTCTTGTCTGATTCTCTATGATATTGTAGTCTGATAGCCCATGCAATCTGCAAAATATTTTTCTGAAAGATCAATAGATTGGTAATACTGAAGTACAGAAAAAGGGTTTGTAAAATCATCACCACAGAATTAAAACTGGGAAGTGAGCTTCTTCTCATTTGCAATTAAGAATCACATTTCAGTAAATCAAACCAAACCTGTCTCTTTCTTGTTGCCTAATTACTAATATTGGTTGAACAAAATGCCTTTCTTAATAAGACATGCTAGAACAAAGATGTAAAGGAGTTTTTTTCCTCCTCTGGTGGTTGCATATTGCTGCTCCATACATAGTGGATGGCTGTGAATTTATATTCAGGTGCTATTAACTGTGTTACTAACTTTAATTCCACAGAATGATATAACAAGCTTCCTACAACACTGTACCTCAGCTCTAATGCAGGAAAGTTGCTTTTTTAGCTGTCAGTGACTCATTACCTGTATAACAGATAATGGCCAGGAGTGTGATTACAATGAAGTCGGGTGCTGGAAAATTGAGCATAAGAAATAAATAAAGAACTGCACTCCAGGCGTTGCAAGCAATTTAACCATGTTACTTGTAAATCACATGCACAGCTTCACAAGAAATTTGAAGAGTAAATAGTGGGTCCACATACCTGGACCCACTATTTATTCTTTAAAGTTCTTGTGAAGCTGTGCATTCGATTTACAAGTCAAGTGGTTAAATGTCTCACAAAGCCTGGAGTGCGGTTCTTTATTTATTACTCATTATCTGTATGTTTGCATAAAAAGGGTTCTAAGAAACCCTACCAACTTCTTAACTCAGCTAATTCCATCACTAATCAGATATTGAAGGAAACTGGGAAAGCTGAAATAATGAATATTAACTTTAAAATAAAATGAATCAATTTAGATCATGTTTATGTTTTTACTCTTGGAGATGGAGCCACTGTTAACATAATGTTACTCCAAGAATTATGTTTTTGGACACTGGACCTTTTTGGAAGGATCCTCTTAGCTTAGCAATTGGATGGTGCTATTCTTGTCCAGCACTTGTGTATGTAACAAATAAATATATTGCATATTATGAAATGAGCACATAAAAGCCTACACTGCTGGCCAATCAGTACCACATGATATGAAATTAAAGAAAGCATAACCCACAATTAGGCATCTTTTTGGTCCTGGACACACTGGGGAACTTAAAATGGTTTAAGTGCCTTAAAATGTTTTAAATCCCCCTAGCACTTTTTGCAGACAGACTAGAAGCCCCTTAAAATGTTTTAACAGACCTGTTTTTAAACCCTGCTAAATATCTAGTCTTAAAACCATTTTTAAAACATTTTGGAGCTAGCATAGTTTTACTCACAGGTCTGTCCAGGAGTAAAAACATTTTAAGCTGTAATGGTTTAACTTAAACAGTTCTAGGTGCAGTGTGTCCAGGCAAGCACAGTTCTGTGTGCTGAACTTAACACAAAATAGTTACAAGGAGAAAAAGTTTAACACTAGCAGTGTGGCCACTGGTTGCTGAGTATCGTGGATGCACTGAAATGGTATAGCAAAACTGGTTTTAAAAACAGTTTTCAAAAACAGTTCTGTAGTCTGTCCAGGCCCTTTGGCACTCAAGAAACAGTTTGTCTTTTAATCTTTTTGTTATTTAAAAAAGTTCTACTATACATCATGTACAGTATTTTACAAGGGTAATAACACACTCCAGGGTATGTGCGTTGTGCACTATTAACACACAAGGCTCTGTTACACAAAATGTCCCCCACAATTTGAATTTTGGGACCTTACCTTTTTATTATTGAAGATAGTTTCTTTAAAACAGTTTTTTTTCTGTTAGATGTCATCTGTACACATTGCTTATCCCTGCTCTGAAGTCATACTATAAAAGCTGAGTGGTCAGTGATTAAGGTAAAAACAAAAATGCCGACACTCAGAATCATGATGCCAAAATGGTGAAACTGGAATGGCAACAAAAGTTTGACCCCTTCCCCGAGGTGCTACTCCCTCAGAGTTAGTTATAATAGTAAGGGGGTTGGGGTGGGGGGCCAAAACCCCTGCAATGTGGGGTGTGGTGGACAAAGCCCCCTGCAAAAAAAAAAAAACTCGGCATTCCAGTTTCACCCTTTGTGACTCACAATTCTGGTTTTGCTTTTAGTCATTCAACCTCATCACATAAAACCTAAAAGCTGCATGCTGATACATGGTGATCATCTATGGAATGAACTTAGAGCCCGGGGGGACAGGAAGGAGGTACCACTGGGATTGGTTTTGGGACTGGTGCTCAACAATGTCTTCATTTGCAATATATGGTAGGAGTAGAGATGTGTGATGTTCATAACATTTGCATTTGTGAAGTGAATTTGTATGGTGATGGGGTACTTTGTGAAGGGGAACCCCCTTTATGATGGTGTGAAATGAGAACTTTGTCAACAAAGTTTTTATGATTCCAGGTGAACTTCTCAAGAGGAAAACAATGTACTGTGCCATGTGACTGCAGACTGCAGGTCACATGGTACAGGAAGTATGCATGTAGACCATATGGAGGCTGTGTTCAGTGCAGTCTTAAGCAGAGAAAGCTAGATTTATGTCTGTTGAGCTGGGTGCCTTTCTAGTCACTTACTGTAGATAAAGTCCTCTAAAGTGGCAGCTGTTATGAGGAGCACAATGACTAGATAAGCAATAATACCCAACAGGGTGGACAGTATTTTGCAATACCAGGCTGCCCAGAGTGTAATGTGGCCCAACACTGCAGGCAGATGGCCTTATACCCCCTGGATGGTCCAGTATTGCCCAATACTGCCCACCCTGGATGTTATTATTGTGCTTAGCAAATAGGGTTCCCATTACATCTTACATAAACTGTGTAAAAATATGTTAAAAAAAGTGTAAAATGTAAATAAAAGAGATTAAATAGAGCCTTTTTGTAAAATAGTCCCTCCACTGCTGCATCTGGCAGTAAAGGGCACTGTGGTGTGATATCATTTGTACTTGTTCTACAGTGCATTCCTCCAGGAAGCAATATTTTTGATTACCCATTTTAACCTTTTTACTTTGCAGACCATGCCCCCACCCAACCCACTGTCTGAAAAAAAGTTACATTTTAGTAAGTAGCATTGTGCAAGCCGGTACAAGAGTTAACTTTTGCTGTGACCTGGAGCAGGATGGGAGAGTTCTGGCAGCTCTGATTTAAATGTTTTCTCCCACTTTCAACCACCACTGCAACTCTACAAGAATTATGGCTATTATTTTTTGAAGTGTTGTGAAAAGGGTGATTAAATCATCTTCAGGACTGTGGAGCAATGGCAAATGACTTGGCGCATTGATAGTGTGTACAGGTTACAGCAAGGTAAGCACAGTCTATGTTGAGGGGATTTGAGTGACACAGTATAAGCAGTGCATAAAGTGTGAGTGTGAGTGTGATTGGGGGACCATGGTCCAGGACATTGGTACAGGAAACATTTTGAATACTGCTGAGATTGGAAGCACTAAAGACAAGTTTTTTTTTAAATAAAATAAACATTGTTGCATGGGGGCAGCTGGCCAGAAAAAGATTATTAAAGCTTCATATGGCGTGAGCTGCAAATGGCTCTTTGTTTTGCTGTAATGGAGCCATTGTGCTTTTTGTTGTCTTACTGTATCTCGAAGCACTCAGTCGATAGTACCTAGCGAGGCTGGGGGAGTCATGTCCCTCACTAAGAGAGACAAAAAAAAAACTGACAGCTGTTGAAAAGTGATTTTTGAGCTGGCACAGTAAAGTCAGTTGGTAATGGGGCACTTGTCAGTGGGACTAGTTATTTCTCTGTCTCTGTTGTGAGATAAATGCAATACGAGAGGGGTCTCAATTAATCAGACACCAGGAAATTACTTGCCCATTTTCTAATGTTCATTCATTCTTCCATTTGCTGCCAAGGCGGCCCATCCTGGTGCCAGCTAAACACCTAACACCTCTCCTAATCCTGACTAGAGACGCAGTGAAGTTTAAATTACTTGGTGACGTGTAGGCAAAGTTGCCACTTTGCATTTGTTTATGGCTACATGAAGTCCCCTTCATAATAAGCAACTTCGAGATGCCAATTTCCTACGTTGCCGCTTTACTTTACACGGGGTGCCAAGTGAGTGATAATGAAACAGCCCACAGATCATGAGTCACAGACTCACAGTCTGCAGGTCACATGCTGCAGGCAGGATTTTAATCAGCCAGACAGTAACATAGTTTCACCTTTGCCTTGCCTAGATTTGATGAAGGAGCTTTTGTCTGTAGCACAGAGAGAGAGGAAGCGAAAGAGAGTTGTATCTTGAATATTTCATCAAATTTAGAGCTTTTTTGGTAGTTTAGTTGCCTTTTTATTGCTTTTTGTTGTGCCTCTTTTGATTTTGATTCCTTGTTCCACATCCTGATTCCTTAGTTTATGTCTTTTTATTTTTGTACTAGTAGTTGATTTTAATAGTAATTATTTTTGTTTGTGTGTGTGTGTAAAATGGAGAGAGGTGGTTTTGTTTCCTCTGGGGCACAGAGAGGTCAGTGTGTGGGGCCACGTATGCATGGTGGCATCCTGCATATCATTTGTAGCACTGTATTTAGTGCTGCTAGTCATGCTCCTCTCTCTGAAAGAGGAGGCACTTGTGTGATGCAAGCACCCCCACTGGTGGCACCTACCACTTTTCCCACCACCACCTGCCATTGCTGCTTTGGATCAGCAGCAGCAGCAGGAGCTGGAAGTCATGCAGGAGCCACAGCAGGAGCAGGTTGCTCTCCCCCTTAATTGTGCACCAGCAGCAGGTCATAACCATAACAGCTGGGCCCCCCTGCCTGTGCCCGGTCCTCGCCGCAGCTCTGTTGTGTGAGAGTTTTTCACTTCACTGCCTGGTGACTCCTGTGTCGTAAGTGTAAGATACACAATGTGCTTGTGTGTCATGGGCCCAGAGGTAGTCATCTGGGGACAGGTGGACAGAGCACGCACCTCACTAACTACCACTGTGTGGAGTGGGAGGCCAAGGCCGAAGAATGTGGAGGGAATGCACCTGCTTGGCAACAGGTGGCAGCACGGCATTCGCCTGTATGGGGTGAGAAGTGCAGAAGAACCAGGGAGCAAGTGGCTGCTCCAGAACCTGCATGTGCATGTGATGACTCTGGAGGAAACCCTGCAACAACGCCTGCCAACCAGGCTGATTTGAGTGTTATGTGGAGTGTGGTAGACCACCTTACTAACAAGGTGGAGAACTATGAGGGGTGGTTGGAGCATATGGAGGGTCACCAATTGCAGATTATGTCCATGCTCCAACTGCTGCTGTCTCACCAGGACATAGAATCTTAGAGTTTTTGTTTGCTGTATAATTTTCATTTTGTGTTCTGTCTTTCTTTCTCACCTTGTTTCCCCCCAAAACATTTTAAAAACATCCCCTGAAACCAGTTTAAAGAAAGTAACATAAAAAATGCTGTCCTTCCTTTCAATCCTAGTTAATAATCTCTGTTTACAAACAGGATTTTTTTTTTGCAGTAGTTATTTCTTCCTGTCATGTTATTTGTCTTAAATCAGCAGTGCAATAATCTGTCAAAGAGCAGGTGTGCACTATCAGGTACCCAGCCCCGTGCAAACATATATGATAGATGACTTTGTCCAGTGTTGATGGTTTTAATAATATATCATGTGGTCCCATCTGTTGAAGTATGAACAGTTAGAACTGCTCTCAGTCCCCTATCCACAGCTTAGTGATCCATAGCAATTGCAGTAGAACACATTTCCCAAATGTTTATTTTACCAGCACACAGATGGAAGTGCCCCTTCCCACATAGCAATCTGAACCTTGTTGCATGGTACCCGCACTGTGTCAAGGCTGAGGAGGTATATAATGTTATGTGGAATGTATCCTACTGCAATGATTGGGGATCATTAAGCTGTGGACAGTGACTGAGAACTGTACTGACTGGTCTTCCTCTTCCAGTCAAACAGTTCTAGCACCCCAAATGTATACCCACAGAAAAATTGAGGCATTTCCTGAATCTGCTAACATGCCATCTTGCAGGCAAGCATCCCCATGTTAATTTTATGACATCAGAAAATGAATGGTGAGTGTGCACTCACCTGACCCGTATGGGCACAATCTTTCTTTAGTTGTTAGTGCTATTTTTAGCTGCAATTTTGAAAACTGAAAGTGACTGCCGTAGTAAGAGTGGCTGTTACTCCACTCCTGCAGTCGCTTTGATTTCTGTGAATTGCAACACTAAGTAGTACGAGATGCTCTAAAAGAATCATGCCCATACATGTCAATGGAGTGCATACTCTCAAAGTCTGAATTCATTTGCTGATGTCCCAAAATTTACATTGGTGTGCCTTCCTGGGGTTGTATCAGCTGATGTTGGACACTGCTGTGTTTTTCTGTGGGTTCACGTTTGGGGTGCTCTAACATTGTTACTGGACAGGACCACATGGTATTATTCATACCCCTCAATACTGGAGCACATCATATATCATATATGTTTGAGTGGTGCTGAGTAATAATAACCACCTGACAATGCGCACCTGCTCTTGAACAATTTTGACTTAGTTTTATTCTATTTTCAATTGTCCCTTATTTACTGACTTGTTTGTATGATATCATTATGTTTTTTCAGATATGAAAGAACAGTAGTGCTCCTTTTAATCTTGTTTTGAATCATAGTTTTAATCAGTTTACCCAGCTGTTTTTGTACATCTACTGCTTCATATTGTAATGGTGGTGTACCATGTCCTGCTGGATAGCATGGTACTTTGTTGTAGTCCCAACAGAAAGGATTAGAAATTACAGATGTAGAAAAACCAGTGTGAATACTGTTGAAAACTTGCTGCCAGCAAGATTAAAAGCAGTGCTGTTTATTATGTCATGAAAAAACATAGTCCGGCAGATGTAAATTGTGAAAATAAGGGTATTATATAGGCAAGTCATTAGATAAGTGCTAGCAATCAAAAATTGCATAGAAAAGTACATGTACAAATTTTCAACCAATTATTGCACTGCTGCAGTAGTTGCATGCAATATAAGATTTTGGTTACTGTTGACTGTGTTCTGTTTTCTTAGAATAACCACAACAACCACAATCAAAATACCCTATCATCACACAACACAATTACTTTTTCTCCCCAAGAAAAAATAATTACTATGCTATGTGAATGTAGCATGCTTATACTGTTATCTTGCTACATTGCTCGGCATGCAGTGTTATTGTTCCGACCCCAGATGAAGAATAATCGCATGAGAAAATGTGCTGAAGAGTCACACTTATTTCAGGATGCAGTGATTAGAGCGTGCACCAACAGCCACAACTCTGCCTAAGTGTGCCCACTAAAATGGCTGCTGTTAAACTGTCATGAAAAGGCTCAACCCCAGATGAAGAATAATCACATGAGAAAATATGCTGAAAAGTCACACTTATTTCAGGACGCACTGATTAGAGCATGCACAAACAGCCACAACTCTGGTGCCTGCTGCTGCTGCAGTCATTCTTCTGTTTCCTGCTGCTGCTGCACAGTGTACTGCCAAATGATGATAGCCAAAGATAATCATTGGGTGAACCATACTGAGATGTTCAGGAGGGCCATTAATCTGCTGCGCTGACTGAAACATACTGCCATATGTCTTGAATTCATATCACCATTGGTAAGTTACTGTACATTTCATGTTCATGTTTTTTTTAGAGACCCAAACATTAACTATATATATATATATATATATATATATTTTTTCTCTAACAGGTTATCGAGTCCTATTTTTATTGCATACATTTTGTCTTGCTGCTGACTTTCGCTCTACGAAAACTAGTGTCAAGCCATGAAAGGTAAGTATTTTTTTTGGGGGGGGGGCATCTTTTGAAAACAAGTTTCAATAATGGTTTTGTCTTCTTTGCAGGTTTTATGTGTATCCTACAGATTCATACAAGTTGCATGTGTTCGGATTTGAAGAAAGCACCGATGGCAGCACACAGCACCTAAATGTTACCTGCAAAAAGACAAAGACGAAACTATTCTGAATTCATTACACTAAAACATTCTGTTACAAGTGTGGCTGTTCCTGTCTGTTATATCCAGCTTAAAATACCAATCTATTAGTAAACCACTACAACAGCAGCTAACAAGTTTAGTGCATGTGACATGCACTGGCACACTCTATTAATGGGAGGGCTGTGCCTGTGGTTCAATGTGGGGAATAGCTCCTCCCACAGCCTCTACTCAAACCCTATGCTGCAGCACTCCCCTTGTTTAGGGAGCATTTTTTGTTGCATTCCCTGGGCTTCCTGTATGGCTTGTGTGGCTGTGCTTTCCTCCTGCTTTTCTGTTTTGCCCACTTTCCCCTCCCTTGTGCCCCCCTTCCCCTGCTGTGTTGGTTGTCCTGTTTGTTTCTTCCCTACCCTCTCCTCGGCGGCTCCATTCTGCCTCCCTGCTCCTTTCTCCTGCTCATCCCCTCCCCTCACTGGTTGCTGGGTTCTCCCCATCTGTTTCTTTTTGAGCTTTTTTGCCTACATTGCACTTCCTCTCCTTGTGGCACTTCCGAGCGTCCTTTGCTCCTCCTTTCCTCTCCTGACTCACCTCCAACCCCCTCCTGCTGCATGCACACTTCCTGTCCATTCAGCTCAGTGCACCTACTTGTGGATCCTAGCTCCCTGAAATCTAGAACCATTCTAAGTCAACCTCCATGTCTGGTAACTTGTTAAATGTGGCCCTGTGTTGCTGCCCCTCGTTTCTATAGTTAGCGTTGACCTGCTACATAAACTACATGTACCATACTTTTCTACCTTCTGTCATTCCCGTATATATATGGTTATGTGCTACTTGTTGGATTATGCTGCATCATGGAACCCCAGGACCTTACACATTCCTATACCATCCATCCTAATATTCTGTATGTCCTCAAAGCTTGGGGCTTTCCACTCGACTCTGTTCCCGTACTTGCAGACTTGCTGTTTCACACTGCCACACGCCTTCAGCTCTACAGTTGCTTTTCCTTCCAGGCCCCTGCCCCACTTCTCAGACCCAGGATACCGAGGAGGTGAGTGTGTGCACTATTCTTTCCCCATTCTGTTTGTTGCTTCATGTGATCTCCATGCTCCGAATACTAAACATTTACAATGATATGTGACTGCTACCACATAGCTCAGCCACCTTCTTAGTGCTGTGTATTGGTTTTGCTGCATTTACTTGAATTCTTATCCCTGTTCTTTTACTGTACTGTTCTTTCCTGACCACTCCTGCTACTCTGGTCCTAGCTAAGTTCAGATCCTCCTGGAAGGAAAATGGAGGGGTGTTGAGGGTAGATACATGTGCATTTCCCATGCTGTCTGTCTCTGTTCATAGCCTGTCACCTAAACCATGCTTTCCATCTATGGCTATAATGCTCCCTTATTGACTGTATGATTATGAACCCATAATTCCGCCCACTAGTACATTGTTCCCACATGTTGCCTTGTTCTTCCTCACTTGCCGCTACTTCTGTCACTCCAGGGAGACCACAGCATTCAGTTCCATAGCATCTGGACCTGATCAATCTGGACCCATGGTGATTATACTGGTATCCCTCCTTCTGCCTGCACATCTATTCCAGTCAGGTCTGGCAGAGACCCCATGCTGCAGAATCATTACTCCTTCCCTGGGTTCCAATTTACACCCATCTACACCACTGGGCTTCCCATCTGCCTCACCTGCCCTCACATCTGTACCCCCCCTCCTGGTGACTGTGTCTGTTCTTCATAGCTCTTGACCTCCATTGTTCTTACTTCCCTGCCTGCCCCTCCTTTCTGCATTTCTTTTATGTTTGTGCTATGTATGTGCACCTTCCATATATCCTTCATTTGTCCATCCCCCTTCTATATGACATTCATTCTTGCCTACCTATTCTGCAGTTTCCTCCTGGACTCTCTCTCTTCAGCAGTATCTGTGGCTTCTGCCAGCCCATATCTGCAGTACTCTGGTCTCCATCCCTAACTCACGCCTTCTGAGGTGCTGAAGGAAGGTAGGCTTCCTCTGTCTACTGGGGATGGGATTCCGTTACATTCACTACCTCCTACTACTTACCAACCTGGCATCCTGCATCCCTAATTCTGCTGGACAGCATTGAGTGACAGTTAGCTTGCCCCAACTACCAGGGATGGGAGTCATGTCTACAATCTATGGACTGTTACTACCTTCTCTATCGCATGCTAGTTTCCACTTCCCTTTGGGAATGGATCTATTGCACTCTATGTACCATATTCATTCTGCTTATGCAATGCAGGTCACTTCTTCCCTTCAGAAATGGGGCCTTTTCATGTTGACTGCCTTCCACCTCTCAGCTTTGCCTGCAACTTCAACCAGTGGGACCAAGATCTTATTGACTCATTTGCCTCCATTCTGCCAATATGCCATTTCCTGTCACTCACAGGTCCCTTCTGTTTTGAATTCTCCACTCACCATCCTGTTCTTCCATGGACCTTCATTCTCTAGCCCTCTTGGTCCTCTCTTCCTCATCATATGGATCCTGCCGTTCAATCCCTCTCTCACTCCAGGTCAACTGCCTCATGGACTTCCTTGCTACAGGTCTTTCATCCTGCTTCTGTACAAACTCTTTTTCTTTGCTGATTTGGGACTTCGGCCTTCGTCAGTCCAGCACCTCCATCATTTTCTCTGATGATTTCCAGCCTTCGTCTGACGTGGGACTCCTGATGGCCTTGGTGCTTCATTTGGCTCCTTAACCTTCAGTGGATCATCATCTGAATACAATGACTTGCTTCTGCTTTCCTGTACTTTGCTGCTGCTCACTGTAGACCTGACCTGGTCTTGTACCTTCCTGCTCTGGCTGTTATCCTGCTTCACCTGGACTGTGGCTTTCCCTGGATCATTCATTCAGTCGCTCAGGCTCCTGTCTGGACTTCCTTCCATTTGGACTGGCTACCTTGCATTTTTGCCTTGTTGGCTCGGGGCTTTGTACTGTTTGCTGTGGATTGTTTGGGCCTTCTACCCTATCTCTGGCTAGTACTTCTACCTAGTTATTTGCACTCCATATGATCCATCTCATACTCCTACTCTGGCCATTCTAACAGCACCCTTCTACTAGCCATTGGATCAATCATCCATTGCTCCGAAGTTATATTCCTCAGCAAACATCCCTTAGCTAACATGCCACATAGACTCTTACACGATCATAGAGTTTTACATTGCCCAATCAGCTCCTCACGATCATTCCTAAAATCCCATTAGCCTGGCCATTAGGAAGATCTTCTCCATCTCTATCAGATGTATAGTCTGTATCCTGTCCATTTAACCACCAAGACTTCCTGGACTGCCTCGTCTCACCGACTATCCTCATACATGGAAATGACTTAGATCCTCGTGCTATGCTCTGACATAGCAGCCAACATCACTTCTATGGATACCAGGAATCACAAGATAACTCATTCAGCAAGGACATTATCCATTTTTCTTTTCAGTCTAGTCTTCCAACTCCATTATGTTCACCAAGTTACTCGACTCCTACTTCACAACAGACATTGCTCATTTTGCATTCATGGACATCTTCCAGAACATTCGACATTGGATCTCCACCGCCTAGCTGATTACTACCTCCACGGCATCCAAATCATAGTTTTGCTCCTGGACTTTGCTACTCCGCATTTCACCCACCCGCACTTTTTCACCTAATACCGGAAGCTGGGTTAACAGCTCTTCCAGCTGAACCTTCAGTCTCTTTCTCTCAATTTACCTTAGTCACCTTCTGCCTTAAAGACCATCACTGAGAACTCGTTCCCTTAAATTCCAACTGGTAATTCGTATATGGTCCAGACAAATTTCACCAATTCGGCCTTGCCTCCCACTCAGTAATTCTCAATGGTAGCACAACAATTCTATGATATCCTGCACTAATCAATCTCACTACCAATCCAGCTTACTGACTCTTATTATATCTGCCTCCAGGCTTCTCTCAGTACTTTGGCATCCGAATCACCCATACCATAAACCAACCTATGCCTCCATAAGCATCTCCTAAATGATTGCACCTTATGAATAATCACATCTACTTCAGGCAGTGTACCAGCACAGCATTTACTTATAATATCATGAATCTTGTGACCAATGAAGCCATCCATCCCTCATACTGAATTTCCAGTCACTGTCTGTATGCATTAAGGTACCATCTGGACTGCCCAGCAACCTTTCTACTATTTATTTACTAATTACTTATCGCATTACTCTCCTCAGTCAACCGATCTCTCCCCTACTCATTCACCCTGGGATGCTTACTTAGCTACTTATTGCTTACTAATCTATTCCTTATCACCAGACTACTTTGCACATCAAACCTTACATCAGTTGGAGCTGTCACCAAAACTTTACAAAGCGTCGCAAGTGCCACAGTGTACTGAATGGTTTAAGTCTATTAAAGTATGCTCTCCCAACTCATTATGCCCCTACAATCTCTTTGGATATGCATCTTTTATTACCTTTGCAATATGGATTACATTAGCCCTTCTTTAACTGGATCTTCCATACATAGGATTCTATTATCCTTATGGGAAAGAAGTACCATTCATCCTCAAGCTCATCATTCAGTCTACATTGTCCTTGAATTAAGAACAATTCAACATCCCTACAGCACTCACTGACTCTCTTATACTCTTTTTACTTCATGGATGCTCCTTAGTGACTCCTCATTCATTACTCAGTTCCCTGCCTCCAGACCACACTTTGATATTCATAGCTACCACAGTTTGGATCACTCACCAATGACTTCTTGTACCATTGCATTTCTACCATTCCCAATATAGTACCTCATTGATCAAATCATACTACCTCTGCTCATTACACCCTTGCAATTCCTTGGGACAAGCATCATTCATCATTTCGGAAACTTGAACTTCCTTTGCTGTCCTTCACCTGAATCTACTTTAATAAAAGTTTGGTACATTAACCATATAAACATAGAATGGGACTTAGTTTAGTTGATAAGTAAAGAAAATGGTATTAATTTTACATCATGAGAAGGAATAGTATCCTAAATTAAGACAACTAAAATCCGGACAACCTGCACTTTGGTTATATTATGTAAATGTTATTTGTATTGACTGCATATTTTGTGCAAGGATGTTTGAAAATGTAATTGTAAATGTCATTTATTTTTCAGTCTTAGTATGATGTGTGGTGTTTAACGTATTTTGTACGATCAATGTATGATAAATGTAAGAGTAACTGGAACTGACACTTTGGACCTCACAGTAAATTAGCTTTGGCTCAGTGGAGTTATCCATATTCATTATTTTATAAATACATATTTTACCTACCTACCTACTTCACACTTTGAATTCTATCACTCCTTCAGAAAAGAGCTACTCTTCAACCTCAGGACCATTGTACAATCAGCATCATCCATGGATCAAGGATGAACCATCGTCTCTCCAAGCAGCTCACTGACCTTAAATTAGCTATGGTTACTAGAACCTAGATCCTTCTCTATTTAGTATGCCTAGAGAATGGGCATCTCTCTGGTCATGGGTTCGCGGAGGTTTCCTCCTACTGGAGTTTTTCCATCTCCTAAGTGCCAGGGGTTCATACTGAGTTGGAGGAAGTATCTTTTTGGGCATTCTATTCCCTACAAATGACTACCTACATATCTACTACTCAAGGGTAGGAATAGAGTTAAGCCACAAAAAGATCTACAAGTTACACAAGCACTATATACCCCATCTCTCCTCATTGCTATTCCCCAAACATTGAACGGGAGTACTGTGCCCATGGTTCAACGTGGGGAATAGCACCTTCCATAACCTCTACTCAAACCCTAAGCTACAGCACCACCCTTGTTTAGGGAACATTTTTTTGTCCACTGCCAATCCCTCCTCCTTCTTCTTCTTCAGAGCTCTTCTTACCCATGCTCCTGGGCATTCGATTCCCTACAAATTACTACCTACATACCTACTACTCAAGGGTGGGAATGGATTTAAGCCACAAAACATTCTACAAGTTACACAAGCTCTATATACCCCATCTCTCCTCATTGCTATTCCCCAAACATTGAACTTAAGTTACATTACATGACATGTTGTCATGATGACCAGGATAAAACTTAACACAACCATGTTGTGCTGAAGTAAACCAGTGACAGATGTGCATGAAAAATATATTATCTGGCCTGTATCTCACCTCCATTGCATGCTTTATACTGGCTTTGAAAAATGAAAGACAAAAAAGAACAGATGAAATACGATTGATACTTACCTGAAAATTATGTCCCTTAGGTGGTTGTGTGGTACTACAGTACTCCAAGTCCTGTCCTGTTACACTGTTTGTATGTTGAACCTGTGAGAAAAAATCATTTGCTGGCATTTGGTGACAAAGTTGTCTATAAAATGATTAAGGAAGCATTCACACAGTTCAAGGAAAAAAAACTAGTATAACAAATTAGTACAAAATCACACATGCCCCACAATGCAAAGCATCATGGGCTACATATGCAAATCACCACAGAATGTTATGCTGGTCCAACTTTAAGCAGAATTGCATGGTGCCGAAAGGCCTCTCACACAGTTTGTAAAGGGTGCTAACAGAAGACATAGACACGTGTTTCATCCTACCAGGACTTATCAGTATGCCTCATCTGTTTGACACCCCAGTGGAATGGACCAGCTACCCTAAGGCAGTGTGCCTGGGATATATTGTGGTGAACCCATTAAAATAAAAACTATTTAAAAGACAAAGAACCTCTGTGCGTAAACACTGAGGCAAGGGTTACCCCAAAGGGCATTTGGCTGGGAAGCCAAGTTTCAAGAAAATACAAAATCACACATGCCCCACAATGCAAAGCATCATGGGCTACATATGCAAATCACCACAGAATGTTATGCTGGTCCAACTTTAAGCAGAATTGCATGGTGCCGAAAGGCCTTGCACACAGTTTGCAAAGGGTGCTAACAGAAGACATAGACACGTGTTTCATCCTACCAGGACTCATCAGTATGCCTCGTCTGTTGGGGTGTCAAACAGACAAGGCATACTGATGAGTCCTGGTAGGATGAAACACGTGTCTATGTCTTCTGTTAGCACCCTTTGCAACTGTGTGCGAGGCCTTTCGCACACATGCACTTCTGCTTAAAGTTGACCAGCATAACATTCTGTGGTGATTTGTATATGTAGCCCATGATGCTTTGCATTGTGGGGCATGTGTGATTTTGTATTTTCTTGAAACTTGGCTTCCCAGCCAAATGCCCTTTGGGGTAACCCTTGCCTCAGTGTTTACACACAGAGGTTCTTTGTCTTTTAAATAGTTTTTTATTTTAATGGGTTCACCACAATATATCCCAGGCACACTGCCTTAGGGGTAGCTGGTCCATTCCACTGGGGTGTCAAACAAATTAGTACATACTCACTGTAAAATAATGATGTAGGAGGCAGTATAGTGTAGTGGTGAAGGGCACTGAGCTGCAAACCTGGAGACCTGGGATTGTTTCCCATCGGCCCCCATTTGCATACTGTGTGACCCTGAGCAAGTCACTTAACTTCCTTGTGCTCCCAGGTTGCACCTGGAAACAAGTTATGGCTTAGTGTGCCTTTCCTGGTTAAACAAGTTCCCCTTCCCCCCCAGTACAAAGAATGGTGGCTGTGGCAGGCTGTGGGTTCCTTTAGTTCATGGGCACTGGTACACATTCCCTGTCTCTCACTCTCATCAAGACAGGTGGCTGTGGCTGGCTGCAGGATCATTCATTAGGCATGGGCACAGGAACACACTCTCTGTCTCTCACTCTCATCAAGACGGGTGGCTGTGGTTGGCTGCGGGATCATTCTTTGGGCATAGGAACAGGTACACATTCCCTGTCTCTCACTCTCATCTAGATGGGTGACTGAGGCTGGTTTCAGGATCATTCATTAGGCATGGACATAGGTACACATTCTCTGTCTCTCACTCTCATCAAGACGGGAGGCTGTGGCTGGCTGTGGGATCATTGAGTTGGCAAGGACAGAAGTACACATTCTCTGTTTCTCACTCTCATCAAGACAGGTGGCTGTGGCTGGCTGCGGTATCGTTCATTGGGCATGGGCACAGGTACACATTCTCTGTCTCTCACTCTCATCAACACAGGTGGCTGGATATGGTGTGCTACAGTCTTTGAGTACTCAGGAGGAGGATATCTGTCATTTAATCATCAATTTAAGTGACTGCAAAAACTAGACAGTTGTGTTTATGATGCTGCTGACTGCTTGCTAGTGACAACAGCACACATTCTGTTAACTGTACTTTGAAAATTTACTGATGGGATGGCAAAATAGAATGATGGATCATTATTTGTGCATATCTCTCATATGGAATGAGAGTCAAGGACACTATTTTGCTTTTATAAAAGAAAAAAGGTAACATTACAGAAATGTGATAGCCTTTAAAACCCATTACACAATACCAGCATCATCATCCTCATCCTCATCCTCCTGATCAAAGAGGAAGCTGCCCTCACAGTCATCAAGGTTGGAATTGTACCACTCAGGAATTATTTTTCCATGACTGAATCATCAACC
Organism: Neoceratodus forsteri; assembly: GCA_016271365.2. Taxonomy (NCBI): domain Eukaryota; kingdom Metazoa; phylum Chordata; order Ceratodontiformes; family Ceratodontidae; genus Neoceratodus; species Neoceratodus forsteri. Next base: position 1,205,948,826 of record CM057453.1, on the reverse strand, counting down.
TCAATGGTAGATCGTTTGATGCTGCCTCAAGGATGGTCTGCTTCATCCACATCATCAGCACAGCCATCATCATGATGGGGTACAAACACAGATGTGGTAGTTTGACTTGGTATGTGACCTTGATTCATTTTTATAAATCCCAGCATGCTGACATTTTTGGGTACGAGGTTAGTACGACAGTCATGCACTATTGCCCCCACAGAACTGAATACCCTCTCCACACTTACACTGGACAGTGGGCTGGTTAGGTACTTCAATGTTACTTGAAGTCAACTCTGGCCATTCATTTACCTTACCACTTGAGTACAGCAGAGGATCGTCAAATACTGACAGATGCATGTTTTCTGCCAAATAGGTGTTAACCATTCTCTGTGCTGCACACAGTCCTGTTGATGAGTCATCCACCTGTTCACAGGCTTAATCGAGGTCACAGATTCCTACTTGAGACAAAGCACCCCAAAGTGGGTTAATGACAACCTGTTTTGCTGACCCCCTTGTCCTGCAGCCACCTTACTTGTTGACCTTACTCCACAGTGACCTTCAGTCTTATTTTGATGCAGTTTGCCAAACTTTGCATGCAATGTCTGTACCCCATGAACCAATTGCACCAGCTGTCCAGTAAGCTTTTGAACCTGATCAGGCTCTCATTCCAGTAAGGATGCAATGCTACATTTCTATCGTGGGTCCAGCACTGTTGCTATTCCAAATTCTTCACTTTGCTGAATAGTGGCGATGTGATGATTGCGGTTGAATATTGTTAGCATGTGTTTAAGTAATGCACTGCTTGACCAATTTCTGGACACATCAAGGCTAAGCTGCAGATTCAACATAACCCACAGCAGTGGAATGGCTTGACTAATGGATGAAGTGTCACCACTCACTTTCTGTACTGCATGTTCAAACGGCCTCAAAATTGATATCACTGAGTCCATGAGGTGTCACTGTTCAGTTGTCATAGACACTGATACCCCTGAAATATCATGGCAAGTTTGCATTACTAGGTATTCTGAGATGGCTTTGTACTGTTCTTAAAAATGCGCTGCCATGTAAAGTGTTGATTTCCAATGTGTGACAACTTCCAGCTTGAGGTGGTGCTGAGGGAGGCTGTTTTGAATCTGCAGCTGCCTTTCCAGAGCATTCAAAGAGTGCACAGATGCAACATGCAGCTGTCAGCATTTGCTTGATGTTAGGGTGCTACAGAAACTCCTGTACCACAAGATTTAAACAGTGAGCCATGCAGGGAACCCTCACAAAACCACCACTGTTGATACATTTAATGACGTTTGATCCATTGTCACTAGTTATAAAGCCAGCTTTGAGGGACAGGGGATTCATCCACACATCAGTTTCTGTCAGTAGCAAGTCTAGCATAATTTCACCTGTGTGGGACCCTGCAACACTGCGAATTGCAAGCGTTGCATGCCGTCTAATTACCTGAAGGTTGTTGCCATGACAGTCTGCCCTATTACACTGCTTTCCAATACTGCCACCACAGACAACCCCTAGTACCTGCACCCAAGGTGCAGTAATACACAAATAGGAACTACCCACTTGTCCACATATCCATACTTAAGTGAATGTATGGTGAGGAGGAATGTTAAAGGGCATGTCTTACAAACTCTGTCATAGTCCAGTATAACTCAGGGACAGCACGGGTTGAAAAGTAGGTCCTGGACGGGACTTTTCACTTGGGACAGTCACATGATGCAAAACGCTAGAATCCTGAATTCTTCACAAAGGAGAAGGGCTAAAGGTCAGTTGCCAGCATTTATGCAACAGCAGCATTCAGTTCATGTGACACCACATGATTTGGTGGGTATTTAATGTTCTGGGCAATAAAGACTGAAACGTGGGCTACATTGTTACCCATTTTGCATGTGACATGCAAAATGGTTCTACTCTGTGAACTTCCATGGGTGTGGTGCTTTTGCTGTGTGATGCTGAGGGGTGCATGGGGGACAGGTCAACAAATTATGTTATTTTCACCATTTTAAACAAACGGGTTGATGTTGGACTAGAAATACTGAGTAGACCACCTCCACTGCGACTCTGATCACTACTTGACAATTCAATCCTCCTCTTCCTCATGCCTGTAGTACACCTCAGGTGTAATTTCACCACTGCTACAGACATGGCTACTTGGGCTACTTCCAGTCAAGGAAGGGCATACCATGCTCAATAAGGTGGATGAGGATGAATTTATTTTTATTTAGTTTTTGTTGACCAGGTAAGTGCACTAGACAAATTCTGCCTATTTTCAGGCATGACCCAGGGGTGGGGAATACAGATGAATGCCAACTGGCTTTGATTCAGATTAAGCTGTTGGTGGTATTTTTAGTGAAGGGGCACCGGGGAAATTCCACTACTCACAGGTAGGGGTACCTATGGCAGCGGCTATGGCCAGTCCCAACCTGCAGATGGAGAGGATGGACGTACAAGTGCTAGCAGAGATACCTGTCTACAAAGTTGAAAGAATGATGGATTTAGAAGATATCATGGAAAGTGTATTGCATTCTGAAGACAGGGGAGATACTCCTGTAAAAATTTTTTCCACAGAGGACCTTACATTTGTGAATGGAACTGAGGAAAATACAGGAGGAATTGCTGAAGTTACTGAGGATCTTGGGTGAGCCTTGCAACTTCTGCTCCAAGAAGAAGAAATACAGCATGCTCAAGAAAAAATTTAATTACACGCCCAACTGGTGGGTCTGTGAGGCTCTGGTTTCCCTGTCAGTGCAGCCAAGGAGTCTGTCAAAGAACTCACTGATGTGGAAGGATCGAAGGTCCAGCTGAGGCCAGGTGAGTCATCAGTTGCTTGCCAAGAAATTGCAGTAGAAAAAGGGGAAAGTAAGCTGGCTGGCAATCTAGACACCAATAGTAGCATGTGCCTAAAGCCAAATCCCATGAAACAAACAGCTTAGGTGGAACTTAATTCACATAAACAGAGTCTTTTTCAAGATTGCTTCTTTACCTCCTGCATCCAAAGATGCCCATAGTAGTCTAGGCCTCACAGCCACTCATCCGATTGAAATGATATCCAAATCATTTTCAAAAATATCTGGGTTTGTGGCAACTCCTATTACTTCATTTATGGACTCACAAACTGAAACAGGATTGATTACATTTCAATGAAACGCTCCTGAGTCTCAAGCGATGGCTACTCAGTTTTCTTTTACTAACGCAAACATACTGAAAGTGGGTCAGAAAGATAATCAAAGGGACAAAATACTAGCAATGACTCTGGCAAACAGACATATTGGTATTGAACCCACAGAGGTAGATCAGTCATTTTTTGAGAAAAAGATAATGTACCTTCTAGTTCATATGATTCTACAGGGTCTCCAAGTAAAGCTTCGAGAGAATCATGTTGGAAGCAAAATCCTGAAGGGACTTTGATACCGTATTCAAAGTGGGACAAAAAATCACCCTTCACCCCTGCCTCCCCTTCTTGGGTTCGTGGGCAAAACATAATAAAAACTGATTTATCCATCACTGATAAAAGGGAAGTTCCTTGTTGTCCAGCTATAAACATATAGGATACTCGAACTAAGGAGGCATCCAGGCTTGTCCCATCTTCAGTGGTAGGAATAGAACCTGAAACTCCTGGTTTAGATCATGTTATACTAGACAATCCTGGAATGGAGAATAATGCATCACAGGGTAAGACTCAGGATCAGAATAAGCAAAAACAGCCACTTTTATCTGAACTATTTGCAAATATTAAAAAGGAAGCAGCCCCCAGACGGAATGCGGTCCAAATTGGATACAAAGAAGGCATGACAGAAAGACTGGACAGGCATTTTGTGGAGAAAATCTTACTGAAGGACTCATTGAGGTTCTCTCCTCCAGAGGTATTTGCATTTATTAACAACTCCAGGGAGGATAACTGCGATGTGAGCTTCCATTCAGCTCATTTTTAGACTTATTGTGGGACAGATATACACAGGTTAAATACTCTCCTATCTGGACTCCTTTTGTTGTCATTCCTCTGTCTAAACCTTTGGTTAAATTCATCACTGTGATGTTTAGAAATGATGGGGTACATGTTGCAGATATCTCCTACTGGTTATCACAAAATTGTGATTTATTGGGTGATCCTGAAGCTATTCATGATGCCGAATTATTCTGGACAGGGTGGTGGAAATATAAAGTGAAGTTGTGGAGTACAGAGAATGGAATTACTCATATACCAAACTCATTTATGTTAGGCAGAGACAGAGTTGTGTGTTTCTATGCAGAACAACCTCATGCTTGCTACAAGTGCAGATCAAGGACACATATTTCTAGTACATGTGATAAACTAAGATGTGGTAATTGTGGTGAGGTGGGGCATATCTCCTTTCAATGAGCTTCACATACAAAACGTGATCTTTGTGAAGATTTCTGGCATGACTTTAAGGATTGTCCCTGGGCAGCTAAGAATGGTGCTAGTAACATTAGCCCTCAGTTACTAATTCAACAGGTTTAGGACACAGCAGATTTGCAGGAGATGCCAATCCCACAGACTCCTAGTTCAAAGCCTCATCCCCCTAAAGACATAGTGGATTTATGTGAGAAAAAGGAAAAAAAAGGAAGAGATACATATACTCTCCAATATTCCGTGGCCTCTAGATAGGACTTTTGACACCAGTTTGTTATGATGACCCAGTGCAGGCTACCATCAGCTCCCCAGTGTCTACATCTCCACAGTATAGACATAGATCTTCAAAAAATTCAAGATCTATCCCCCCACTTCTTCCCCAATTGGAATTGAATCTTCTGTTAACCCCTTTGCTGGTTTTAGCCCCGGAATGGGGGATTCTGACATGGAGCAAGATTGCTATAAGTGCGGATCAAGGAAACATATTTCTAGTACATGTGATAAACCAAGATGTGGTAATTGTGGTGAGGTGGGGCATATCTCCTTTCAGTGTGCTTCACATAAAAAATGCGATCTTTGTGAAGATTTCTGGCATGACTTTAAGGATTGTCCCTGGGCAGCTAAGAATGCTGCTAGTAACATTAGCCCACAGTTACTAATCCAACAGGTTTAGGACACAGCAGATTTGCAGGAGATGCCGATCCCACAGACTCCTAGTTCAGAGCCATGTCCCCCTAAAGACATAGTGGATTTATGTGAGAAAAAGGAAAAAAAAAGGAAGAGATACATATACTCTCTAATCTTCCATGGCCTCTAGACAGGACATTTTGACACCAGTTCATTATGATGACCCAGTGCAGGCTACCATCCCCTCCCCAGTGTCTACATCTCCACAGTATAGATAGATCTTCAAGAAATTTGAGATCTATCCCTCTACTTCTTCCCCAATTGGAACTGAATCTTCTGATAACCCCTTTGCTGGTTTTAGCCCCAGAATGGGGGATTCTGACATGGAGCAAGATAAAGGTGGCAATCATTCCAGGGAGATGGAAATGGAGGTCCAGAAAGCTGAATCCGTAGGGTATAAAGGTAAAAAGAAAAAAAGAAGGAAAAAATTGAAATCAGATGGAGTATTAATTTTCATCTTTTCTGGCTTCCTTGAAAATTGGTACATTAAATGTGCATAGCTTACTTAATACTGGAAAGTGCCAGGTTGTTTTTGATTTCATTCATAGAGTTAAACTAAAATTTGTTTTTTACAGGAAACTTGGGTCTTTTCCACAGATAATATTAGGAGCTATCAAGGGAAATGGGTCTGGGGTCCCTCATACTGGTCCTTTGGACAGGTTAGTTCTAATGGATAGGGTATTTTATTTAATTCCTTTTCATTTCATCTTTTAAAACTTGTAGATATTCCACCTGGAAGGGCATTAACATTAGATGGAATATAGAAATTGAAGACTTATCGATTGATAAATATTTATGGACCACAACTGAAAGTAGAGAGAGTAGCACTGTTTAATGCTATTAAGCCATATTTGGTGATCTCCTAGCATGTGATTCTTTGGGGTGATTTTAATTGTGAAATACCAACTCAAACACAAAGGACAAAACTCAATGCAAAGATTTACTGTGATTCTAATGCTTTATTAGAATTGGTATTATCAGCTGATTTATTAGACTGTGGGAAATTTCAGGTTAAGGGTTCTGACTTTACTTTCAAAAGAGGTAAATATGTTTCTACAATTGACCATGTTTTTATTTAAAAAAAACTTTTCCCTCAGTAGAAACAGAAACGCACCCTGAGGAATTCTCTGATCATGTTTCATTATTACTTAGTTTTTCTACTGCTCCATCTACACAGCCATCCTTTACCAGATGGAAATTAAATGTTAAAGCCTTAGAGGAAACATAGGTCCAACAAGGAAGAAGAGATATTATTAAAGCTCGATGCTCAGTATATTTTTTTTATATTCTGATATAGGCCAATGGTGGCTGGATACAAAAGATGATTTTCAAAATTGGCTTAAACAACATGGGGAGCGTAAAGAAAATAATAGGTTTTTAAAGTATCTTTCTTTATGACAACAGCTTTTCAGACTATTCTTATGGTATAATACTTCCTGTTTAGATTATTCAGCACAAATTTTAATTATAAAAGATCAAATGTTAATCTACCAATAAAATCGTGCAAGAACCTTGAAAGTCTTATTCCAAAACGGTATGAAGAAATCCTTGGTGGGGGACCCCTACCAGTCATGTAAAGCTTTCAGGGAAAAAACAGTAATGGATTTATTATTTGAACCTCCAGGGAAGTTATGTCCTTCAGAAAATGATTTATATAAAATTATCAAAGATCACAGTGCATCTCTGGGAGCCGGAAACTGATCCCACAGCTCAGGATATTGTTTCTTATTTAAAACAAATTCATCTTCCTACTGTTTTCTCACATCCAGTAAGTGGAACATTTAAAATTATCTCACAGGATATTTTGTCTGCCATCAACAGTATTACATCAGGCAAATCTCCTGGCTTGGATGGGTTGCCTATAGAATTCTAGAAAATGTTTGCTACAGAATTATCTGAATGCTTAGAGCCAGTGTTTGATTATATTTTCAGTCAAATTCAATTCCCTCTTCCTTTATAGATGTTATTTTGAGATATATATGTATATATATATATAGTATACAGTATATATATATATATATATATATATATATATATATATATATATATATATATATATATATATATATATATATATATATATATATATATATATATATATATATATATATATAGGAGATAGACAGTTATTTACTAACTGGAGACCAATCACTATCCTTAATCCAGATTACAAGATTACATAGAAACATAGAAACATAGAAGTTGACGGCAGATAAGGACCGCAAGGCCCATCCAGTCTGCCCATTTCTTTTTCTACCTAATAAATGTGCCATCAGCCTTTGCTCTGTCAGTGCCCTATCTATTCATAGTCATTTGTATTGCTCCCTTATGCCTATCCCATGCCTCTTTGAAGCCCTGCACTGTATTCATAGCCACCACTTCTTGTGGTAAGCTCATTCCATGCATCCACCACCCTTTCTGTGAAAAAATTTCCTCACATTCCCCTTAATTGGCCTCCTCTAATCTCATGCTGTGTCCTCTTGTCCTGCTATTTTCTTATATTTAAACATGTTAGACTCTTTCACCTTGTTTATGCCCTTAAGGTGTTTAAATGCCTCGATCATATCACCTCTCTCCTCCTTTGCTCAAGGGTATACATATTGAGCTCCGTTAATCTGTCCTCATATGTCTTCTGATGCAGTCCCTGCACCATTTTGGTTGCCCCTCTCTGGACTGCCTCAATTTGGTTAATGTCCTTGTGAAGGTGTGGCCTCCAATACTGCACGAGTACTCCAGATGGGGCCTAACCAGTGTCTTGTACAGAGGATTATTACCTCCTCTTACGACTCAGATACTTCACTAATACACCCCAACACCCCTAGCCTTACCTACTGCTTTAGAGGTCTGTTGATGATTTTAGGTCATCAGTGATGATGATGCCCAAGTCTCTTTCTTCCTTTGTGACTGCTAGCAACTCCTCCCAGCCTATAGGTGGCTTCAGGGTTTCTCTTCCCTATGTGCATGATTTTGCACTTCTTTGCATTAAATCCCAGTTGCCACTCTTCTGACCATTCTGCTAGTTTGTCCAGATCTCTTTTCATTCTTCCCACCCCATCTGGATCATCTACTCTGTTGCAGATCTTGGTGTCATCTGCAAACAGACAAGCCTTACCCTCTAGTCCATCTGCAAGGTCACTAATGAAGATGTTGAAGAGGACTGGCCCCAGGACTGATCCCTGAGGTACCCCACTTGTGACTTGCATCTCTTCTGACTGTATACCATTTACCACCACTCTCTGTTTTCTGCCCGTCAACCAGTTTGCCACCCAGTTGACCAACTTCTGGCCCACCCCGAGCCTACCCAGCTTATTTATCAATCTTCTATGTGGAACAGTGTCAAAAGCTTTGCTGAAGTCAAGGTAGGCGACATCAACTGCTCCCCCTTGGTCCACCACTCTGGTTACCCAGTCAAAGAAATCTATGAGATTAGTTTGACAGGACCTTCCTTTTGTAAACCCATGCTGTCTTGGATCCTGTGCTCCTATGGATTCCAGGTGTTGCACTATCCTTTCCTTAAGGAGTGCCACCATAATCTTGCCCACTACTGAGGTAAGACTGACCGGTCTGTAGTTCCCTGCCTCCTCCCTGCTACCACTCTTGTGGAGTGGGATCACATGAGCCCTTCTCCAGTCTTCTGGGACCTCTCCTGTGCTCAGAGACTCACTAAACAATTCTGCTAATGGCTCTGCTAGTTCCTCCTTTAGCTCATAAGTACCCTGGGATGTATGCCATCAGGTCCCATTGCCTTATCCACCCTGAGCTTAGCAAGCTCTTGTAGAAATCCTTTCTTTGTGAAGGAGTAGTGCTCACCTCCCCCGTGTCCATGATGCTGAGCTGTGAGCCCTGCCCTACCTTCTCTTCAGTAAATACTGAGCAAAAGTATCTATTTAGGATAGATGCCTTTACAGGGTTCCCTCTCTCACATGCTCCCTTTTCTCCATTAAGCTTTAGCAATACCCCTCTGGACTTTCTCCTTTCACTAATCTATCTATAGAAAGTCTTGTCACCTTCTTTTACTGTTCGTGCTAGTGTTTCCTCAGTTTGGGACTTTGCCTGCCTTACTGCCTTACCTGCTTCCCTTAGGGCAGTTTGGTATGCCTCCCTATCTTCATCCCGCTGTGTTTCTATATTTCCTGAAGGCCAGCCTTTGGCTCTGACCTTTTCTGCTACTGTATTTGAGAACCAAAGTGGTTTCCTTCTTCTTTGCACTTCCTTTTCTGTCTAACACAATGGGATGTTGCTTCAAGTATTGCATCCTTAATGCTTGGCCACTTTGCCTGTACCCCCTCACCTGTGTTTCTTTTTGCCAGGGTTAGCTTAACTCTGTTGGCCATCTTATCAAAGTCAGCTCCTCTGAAGTCCCATATTTTTGCCTTGGAATGGGATGATTTAGATGTAGTAGCCAAATTGAACCATACCATGTGATGGTCACTGGTCCCCAGGTGACCTTCTACCTGGAGATCTGTGATCCCTTCTTTGTTAGTCAGTCCTAGATCTAGGATAGCCCTGTCTCTTGTGGGTTGCTGTACCAGTTGTTTGAGGCCCTCCCCCTGCAGGGAATCCACTATGAGTCTAGTTCTGGCAGATGTTCCTGCTGGTACTGACCAATCTGTATCCGGCATGTTGAAGTCTCCCATTATCAGAACCTCCCCTTTAGCTGTCATGTTTTGTATATCTTCTAACAGTAATGTGTCTATGTCCTTCCTCTGGTCTGGGGCCTGTAGACAACCCCAGTTCTTATGGCTGTCCCATTTCCTGTTTCCAGGGTGACCCACAGTTCTTCTGGCTCCTTATGTGTATTCTGAATTTCTGTAGCTTTGATATTTTCATTAACATACAGGGCCATTCCTCCCCCCCTTTTTGCACCTCGGTCTCTTCTGAACAATACATAGCCAGGTACTGACATCTCCCAAGTGTGGTTACTGGTAAACCACGTCTCACTAATTGCTACTATGTCCAGTTTAGCCTCTGACATTATTGCCTGCAGGTCTGGGATCTTATTCCCCAGGCTGTGAGCATTTGTGTACATGATTTTCCATTGTCCAGATTTTGGTGTGTTAGTTGTTGGGTGAAGTTTGGCATTACCCCTGTGCGTCGTATGGGGAGACAAACCTTTTTTCTTACCTGGTGATGCAAATGAACGGCAAACATGCTGAATTCCTGTTTGACCACTAGCTGAGGGGAGGGTGTTCTTCCCATTCGACATATGGGGTGCTGCACCTCTCCCATTTGCTAGTTTTAAATATTCTGCAAAGATGTCAAACTTCTGCCCCAATGCACTGACTCCCTCTTTAGTCAGATGCAGTCCATCAAATTTAAAGAACTTTCGCTCCCAGAACTGTTGCCAGTTCCCTACAAATCTGTGTCCTTTTTCCTGGCACCAGTCCTTGAGCCACGTGTTTAGCTCCCCTATCTCCCCTTCTCTGACCTTCTGTCCATCTGCTCCCCTCTCCCAGACTGGCAGGATCTCAGAGAAGGAGATTTTGGTTTATATATTAAACAACAGATTAAAACAATTGGCTGGAGAGGTTATTTCCCCAGCACAGTTTTGTGGACTCCCTTCCTGGAAAATACAACATGCCCTCATGGTTATCAGGGATGTGACAGATTTTTTATCTCTGTCTGGACATCATGGTACCATCATTTAAGTGGACCAGGAAAAAGCGTTTCCCATTTATACTTATTTTTGGTATTACAACATTATGGAATTCTGGAATCTTTGGTACAATATATTAAATTTTTATGTTCCTCCACAAAAGTATATCCCATAATATGAAGATCTGTAACTTCAGGATTTCTGACTCATACTGGGGTGAGGCAGGGCTGTCCAATGAGTACCCTCCTATATGTCTTTTCATTGGATCCCCTTTTAAGACTATTATCGGATTCTCGTAGATGGCAAGGGATTACTGGTATAGGAATTCAGAAAGCTATACATTTACAGGCTTATGTGGCTGACGTGCTTTTTTTTCAAACATTGCTCAATTCCCCTTTTTTTTTTTGGAGAGAATGACCGAATTCACTAAAATATCAAATTCTAAGATAAACACAAAAAAAAGTCAAGGACTGTATATTGGGGTGGGATATCCAGATGTTCTTGTGTTGGCAAGTCTACAAATCTCTTCTGAACCTCTTAAAGTACTGGAAATTATGTTTGGCCCCAGATTTAGCCTATTTTAATTGGGAACAATCCTTACTGAAAGTAAAACTTAAAGTAAATGGAAAAAATGGAGTTTATCAAAATTAAAACAAATTCAAATTATAAAAAAAAATCTTAATTCCTGGTTTACTTTATGTGGCTATGCTGTTTCCTCCACCTCAGGCATTCAAAACCAAACTTAATAGTATTTTTTTTTTTTAAATCCTGTGGGGAAATAGCTTAAACCCATTCCATAGATGCTTTACATGCCTCCCAGTCCATAAGGAAGGATTGGGAATGACAGATCCTGTCATTTTTTCAATACCTTATTCCTTTCACAAACTGTGAAATGTGGCCTAGGGACAGATAATTCTGTTCAAGCTGATTGGTGTAAGTTGAACTTAGACCGTTATTTTAGGGCATGTGGGGTAGTACCCCCGAAAATAGGGACTCATTTACATATTCCAGTATACTTTAAATCTGCAGCTTCCAAATTGTATAAATGGAATCTCATGAAACTACAAATTTTGTCCCAGTCTGGCTGTAGTCTTTACCAGTCAGTGTTGGCACAGTTTTACCCTATTGATCCTAGCTTTAAGCAATGCTCACTGAATAATAATAAGTATGTTATTGCACAGTTGACCAATACAAGGAGCCCCACAAAATGAGGGAACATCTTTGGCTTTCTGTTTATGGAAGAATACAGATCGGGGTAATGCAAAACATAAAGCTTGGATGAAATGAATTTCCCTATCCAGACTGTATAAATTTAGAAGAGTCTATGGAACATTATGTGTTTACTTGTTCTTATTCTAGTTGACTATGGGCTTTTTTAGCAGCTAAGTGGGACATGCCTTGGCTTGTTAGTATGCCTTATGAATTGCTTGTTTTGGGCCAGTATTCTTCATTGAGATCCAGGTTTCATCATGATACCCTGCTGATTTTGTGTGTGTTGTTTGACATATTATTTGTGGCAAGCTAGTTGCAGGTGGGTTCTGAATCAGAATAGGATGACATACGATACAGTACAGATTCTGATATGTCAAGCTATGAGACATGCATATGAAAAAGATGTAAAAAATTCAACACCTCAGCAGGTCCACAGGTGGTGGAAAGGGTTTTTATATTTTATAAAATATAAGCAATTCCCCTCTGGACATATATTTATCTGTCTACAGTTTCGGTATAAACATTCATAATTATATAGTTATTGCTAGGATTTAATGTGCAGAATCTCAATTGAATGACTTTATAAGTTGAAAAAAGAGGATTAGTATATATTTTTATTGAAGTTTAACACAGTTATTGTTTTGTTGTATGTATAATTTGCCATATGTTTCATTATGATGTTACTTCAATAAAACCACCCCTACTCACTCAGTAGGGGGACCCCTTGTGCTTGGGATGGCCAGTCCTGAGCAGGCACAGGAGAGGACAGATGAGCGAGTGACTGGGGAGCAGGTCTCCTCTCTGGTCGCTCTGGCTCTAGAGAGCAAAAAGAAGGAAAATTATGAGTTTAAAAGAATGGCAGAAATCAATGAAGCAGAACAAATGGAAATTCTGGAATTTTCAGAAAAAGAGAAATGGCAGTAAAATTGCTTGCAGAAGATAACTGGCATGAAGAAGAAATGTCCAAACTACAAGTGGCACTCATTGGATTAGAAAATAAAGCTCCGGAGAAATGAGAAAGGAACAAACAGACAACGCCCATGCCTCCACATCTACTGAAGGTGACATGGCAACTTCAAAGCATACCACAGCTGTCAGATCTGGTGAGTCATAGTCTGAGAATGTGGAAAAGCCAAAGAGAAAAATAGTAAAAATACAGGCTTAAGCCAAAAAATAAATAAAAAGAGTTTGTCAGAGGGAAGGTGTGCCCCAAAAGGAATGGCCCAAGTAGGTGCAAAATGCCTCAGCCTTAGATGGGCACACCAAGCAGATAGAGAGCAGGCTTCAAGTAGTAAAGACAGAAACAGAGGAACTGTGGAACTGGAGGAGCTTCTGGCAGACCTACAAAAAGAAGAAATGGCACAACAGTGAATGGATGAATATCTGGAAGAACAAACTGAGTCAATCTAGTTTCCAGATGCACCAGACTGGATAACAGACACCTTGCAAGGAGCAGGATGGAAAAAAAAAACTGAAAAGGACTGGGATCCAAATTTACTAGAGCTCAATGCACATGAGAGGCCAAATGAAAAAATAAATATGGGACAAATAGAGATGGATAAGAAGGAGCAGGAACCTATTCCTATTCCAGGTCAGTCAAATGATAATAAAAAAAAAAATGAAAAAATATAACAGATGGGAAAAGTTTAATGAAAAAGAGGAGGGGATAGTAAAGAGATGTAAATGAGTAGGATGGGGAGCATGGTTTTGAATCCTCTTTTGAAATGGAGGCTCAAAATATGCAAATAGAAGAAAATAAAAGTGATACTGAACAAAACACTAAACAAAATAATGAAAATATATGGGGGCCTAACACAAGAGAAAAACTGTTTCCAGAGCATAGGTCATGTGCAGCTGAATCAGCTAAAAGGAGGAATGCAGTTAGATTAAAATTCAGAGGTGATATTGCTGAGACCAAAGACAGACTCGTTGTGGGGAAGAATTTAATCAAAGTAGGCATGCATTTCTTTGCATATGAAATCTATGCCTTAATTCATATCCCAGGAGATACTATTTTTGATACAAGTTTCAAACACCCATCAGGCCTTAAAGGTTTTGGAATCAGTATCACCAATTGAAATCAACACCTTTATGGAGACAGTTTACAGTGATCCCCTTAACAAAACCAGTGCATAAAGTGGTAACAATGTTAATAAAAAATGAAGAGGTAAATGTAGTTGACATTTCATTCTGGTTCAGACAAAAATGTGAACTAAATGATCCCCCAGAACCAATTCTAGATTCTGAACATTTATGGGCAGGAGGATGGTGGTTTAAAGTGACTTTAAAAGCTGTAAATGGTGAAATACAACATCTTCCGAATTGCTTTTTTTGGGGAGGGACAGAGGCATGATCTTCTAGGGGGGCTATCCAAGAGAATGCTACAGGTGTGGTGACAGAAAACATTTAAGTAATGTATGTGACAAAATTAAGTGTGATTTATGTGGGGAAGTGGGGCATTTTGGAGCATCATGTCAGAATAAGATTAAATGTAGCTTATGTGAGAAGGTTGGTCATATGTTTTTGTTATGCCCCTGGGCCTCGCATAACAGTCCAGATTCCACAGAGCAGGCAGAGCAAGATGTCTCTGTAGCTCGAGTTCAAAGGACAGACCGGTTAAAAACAACAAGAGAAGAAAGAAGAACTCCAGCCCAAAAATAATCAGCCAGAGAATTCTGAGGAAGACAATTTGTAGTTCCCATCTACTCCACACAGGGAACAAAGAGACAAACAAAACAGAGAAAGCCAATCAGCAAGGCCTGAAAGAAATGGGGAAAAATAAAGGTGAAACAACTTTGAAACAAAATGAAACACAAATAGAAAGACAAGCCATGCCCCCTTCAAATGCTCCACCAGACACATTGTTTCAAATAGTGACAAGATCAAGAAATGTGCAGAAGCCCCTAAAACAAAGCAACAAAAAAAAAAAAAAAAAGAGGAAGGAATACCTCTACAAAATAAATATGCAGCATTTCAGGAAAAAGAGTCAGCAGATTCAGAGTGAGAGTCAGACTCTTCATCCATAGCATCATCCATACAAGAACAGTCCTCAGAATGTGAATCAACAGACACACAGTTGTCCAAAAAAATGAAAAATAAATTTAAACACATATGACAGTATTGGTAAACCTTTTTTTGGACTCATAATGGCAGCTCTACAATGTATTATGTTTAGTGTAATAGAATAAAAAATTGAAATAAAAGGCATGTTACCTTTTCCATACTAAAAGATTTGAAAGGAGATATAATATATTTGCAAGATACAAGATTGCATACAATACCAGAACTACAGCAAGCACAAAAAAACTGGAGAAATGGAGCATCAATTTGGTCAATAGGAGAAGAAAGTTGCACTGGTGTGGGTATGCTTTTTGCTAATCCAGAAATTGAAATTAAAAAAAGTAATTGATTCCCTTCCTGGGAAAGCACTGATAATGCTATTGTTTTTAACAACACTCAGTTAAGATTAGTCAAGATATATAATCCACAAGTGAAAAAAGAGAGGGATGACCTTATGGGAAAAATAGAGCCTTTTCTTCATACAGCTAAAGTAGTACTATGGGCAATTGCAGCCTATCTGAGCAAGATTGGGGTAGGAAGACAGAGAAAGTGTTTTGTGACATGACTAAATTAAAAGGTATATTAAGGAAAACTGAGCTAGAGGATGTATACAGGATAAAAGGGGAAAAAAAACAGAATACACATATTATAGAGGTAGGACATCACCGAGAATAGACTTTTGGTTTGTACCTAAACAAAGTAGGATTCAAAATATAGAAATAGTGCCCATACAGACATCAGATCATGTGGCACTTAAGATATATATGGGTATGCAAAATACCATGAAAATGGGTCTGGCTATTGGAAAATAATTATAGCTTTATTACAAGAAGAGAAAATACAACAGGAAATTAAAGTCATAATTTTAGCAAGGAAGTCAGTGTGTTTCTTACATAATAATGTACTAGATTAATGGGAAGACACAAAATATGACATTAAGCAATTGTCAGTAGAAGAAGGGAAAAAATACAGGGATCCAATTATATGAAATATTTAAGTATGAGAGCCAGATTTCAGAAGTTACTGACATTACAAGCTTCAGGGAATAGGAATGTATCAGGAGAAATATCAACAGTAAAGGAGAAAAATGTACTCTTTTCACTACAAAAGAACACAATCGTTAATACAGGAACAAAAATGGGGAGCACAAGGAACAAAATGTCATGTTAATCCATATGAGAGTAATAAAGATAGAGTACAGCAACAGGTGATGACAGAGTTAAAGGATGTAAGGGACAGAAGCACACAACTCTAAATCAAAAGAAAGTAATTGTGCAAGAACATATGAAAGAGAAATTTAAGACAAATGAACAACAAGTTGAAGATGATTTTTTTTTCAAATCCTGGAATATCAAAAATAGCAGGAATAGACAAACAACTGCTGAAAGAACAAGTTAGTGTGGTAGAAATTAAAGAAGCTATACAGGCCTTATCTAAAAACACAGCTCCAGGGATAGATGGGGTGCCGAATGAATTCTATAAAGAATATAAGGTGGAATTAACGCCAGTGCTGAAAGTAGTTTATAATTATGTTGCACAGAAAGAAGAGATGTGTTCCACTATGAAGCAAGGTATAACAGTGTTTCTTTTTTAAAAAAAGATGATAAGGCTGAGATTAAAAATTGGAGGCCAATAACATTATTGACCTCAGACTCTACATTGTTAGCCAAGATTATTATGAAAAGATTAGCAATATTAGTACAAAACCTAGTGCTAGACACCCAAACATGTGCTATTCCTGGAAGGGATATTAAACAAAATTTAATCTATATCAGAGAAGCAACAGAGATGGGTCAGAAAGAGAGGGTAAATGGGTATATGTATGCCTTAGATGAGGAAACAGCTTTTAATTCAGTCCAATGTAGCTATGTATGGGAAATATTATCAGAATATGGAATACCAAAAGAATTTGTAGGGTTATGTATAGCATTGTATAAAGAAGCTCAGCTTATACTAATGGTTTAATAACAGTATGGGAATTCCTATGTATATTCATTCTGGAGTAAGGCAAGGGTGTCCATTAAGTCCCCTATTATGTGTACTATGCTTAGAAATGAATGAAACTATAAACCAATGATAACTAGTAAGGAAGTATGTATACATAAAACTAGTGCTTTCGCAGATGATTGTGCATTATTTATGAAAGATGTTGAATCAGGGAAAAGGGATGTGCAAATATTTAATAAAACTAATTCTACAGGTATATGAATAAATAAGGAAAAAAGTATGATTGTGCCAATTTAACAAGTTGCATCAGAAAATACAGGGACAATACTGATAATAAAAGGAAATGTGAAAATCTTGGGAAACAAATTTGGTAACCAGAATGTTATACAAGAGAACTGGGAACATAAAATAACAACAGTAAAAAAGAAAGTGCAGCAATGGAAATGCTGGAACTTTGTCAAAAGGGAAAAGGATATATTTACTAAAAAATATATAATTCCTATCTTTTTGTATTTAGCTTATATATACCCAACATCAAATAATTTACAGACTAAAATATTAGGGATTTTCTTTTAACTATTATGGGGGAGTAAATTAAACCCAGTTAAGAGGCATATTGTATATATACCAATTAAAGAAGGAGGTTTAAACATTGTACAGCTAATTGTCTTTTTCCAAACAATTTTTATTCACACACATATAAGGCCTTCGATAGGCAAAGATAAAAACATATGGACCCAACTGACAAAAGAATGGAGGGAGGAGTTACAAGAAACATGGGGCAGTGAGAAGACAAAGAAAAATAAGGAATGCCCAAAATATATTGAAATAATTAGGAAACGGGAAGCAATGGAATCTACAAAAAGAAAGGGTATGTGAAACACCAAGAAAACAAATGTATAAAGAAATAATGGAACAAAATTGTTATGAGAATCCAGTGTTCAAAGTACAGCTACATATAGAAGAGAAAACAATTTTGGAAGCTACTTCAGAAAGCAGGACTCTGAGGAAAATGAAGGAAACTATATGGTTATCTAGTTGTGGTAAGCTAAATGTCCATAATAATCATAAATACAAGGTAATAGAAGAAAGAATGTGCTTGAACAGTGAAAGTATAGCAAAACTGGAAACAATGGCCCACTTTCTTTTTGAATGTAATTTTATATTGTTTTGGGGAAAATTAGCAGGACTATGGAATACAACACATTTCAAGGAGATAACATATGATCAGTTGATCTATGGACAACTATCACAAGAATGGGGTAAATGGAAAAAAACAAACAGTATATGTAATTTTTGCTTGTATCATGTGGTCAGTATGGCAAGTAAGATGCCAAAGATGTTTGCAAGGACAAAATCTGGCAGTAGGGGATGTGATATTTAAAGTACAAGCCAAATTAGATACTATATATAATTATGAACTACAGACATATGGGGAAATGCAAATGAAAACGTGGGAAAATGTACACTGGGTGGGTTAGAAAGGTGAAGATAGAGGAAGGTTACTCTGAGACATAAAGGAAAAAGAGGGAAAGCATAAAATTAAAACTGTTAGATAAGGAAGCAAATGCGTTATAAAAAAATGTATGGAAATGTTAAATGACATTTATTTTTGGCTTTAATTAAAAAATTCCCCTACTCTTTTCAAGAAGTGCCATGGGATCTTTAACATCCACCTGAACTACCACCGAAACAGGCAGATGGGACCTCGTTTTAACGTCCCATCAGAAAGATGGTACCTCAGGAGTACAGCACCCCCCTCATGCTGCACAACAGTGTCAGTATAGGAATTTAACCGAAGTGCCTGGTGTGGGGATAGAACCCACACCAGGCACTTGCGTTAAATCCCTGTATTGACACTGAATGCCCTACTATGGCATAGCACCCCTCTGGTGCCAGGTCCACAGTGCCATGTGCCTGCTCTTCAAATAAGTATGCTGGTCCCTGGTGCCCAGATGGCTACCCTTTTTACAACACCACACACACACACACACACACACACACACACACACATATATACACACACACACACACACACACACTTGGCAAAACTGACAGATTGCCATTGTTTCATCACTTGCATTTTGTGCAAAAAATCCCAAACTAGGGATTTTGAAGCCCTACTTTTCACATGTACCTGATGCTGCATATTGGACTCCAGTTTTTTAGACACTGAGGTCCAGATATTCAAAGCATAGCGTGGTGTGCAAACCAATAGCGCAGGAATAGCACAGAGCTGCCCTATTCAAAGGACCAGTTAGCATGCACTAGCATTAGCGTGGGGCAAACCACTAATGTATGCAAAGGGCAAAAGGAAGGAGGGGTGGCCAAGAGAGACGAGCAAAGGGATATTCAAAGGCCCAGCGCTGTGCTAGGACACATAGCACAACACATAGCGCAGCACTAGTTACTGCTTATAAAAGGCTGGTCTTAACCCAGGGCAAAACACAGAGGAGGAGGGACCACAACAGGAAGTGGGAATATGTGCAGTGCCAGTAGCAGTGATGCTGCCATTGATGGCAGCTGTAGTGGAGGAGGAGGAGAGGAAGCAGGCACAACATGGGCCACAACGCAGGCCAAGGAGACGGTATGCTGCAAACAGGTGGTACCAGCCCAGAGTCTCCTTTGAGACCCTGCATGATGACCACATCATTGGCCAGTACAGGATGAACAGGGGAATGTTGAAGCAGTGAGCCAGAGCCAGCGGTCAGGGAGATAGTGGAGCAACTCAAGAGGAGGGACCCTCACATGGTACGCAGGGCCATAGAGCACAGGGACAACATCATCAGGACACTGTTACAGACAAGAGGGTAAGTACAGACTGCACAACAACTTTAAAGAGTACAATGAATAATCTATTTAATGTGCACAAAAAAACAGAACAGTGACACCAACAATCACAACAGTAAACCAACACAGTGGATCAGACAACATGTGTGCATGTGGTGTGAGGTTGGAGGTATGCAGGACACACGTGGGGGGGACAGACAGAAACAGTGTACTGTCAGTGGGGAAGCATGATGTGTGCTGTGAGGGTAACGGGTGCAACTGTGTCAGTGGAAGTGTGCATGTGCACGTGATGGAGTGCGTGGGTGTCTGCTAGTGCGTGCGTGTGCATGTCTGCACGTGCATGTGGGTGTGCCAGTGTTGCAAAGGGGGTCAATGACTGCACAGTGATGCAGTGTCATTGTAACCATCACCACCGCATACCACCATGCATGTGACGTGCACCAGTACCATGGGTCATAGACCCTGGTGTGCTCTGGGCAGAGGACAACGCTGATGAGAATGGTGAGGCAGGCAGAATCGGCCTCCTGTGCCCCCGGGGACAGTGGAGCCTGACAGGGTGGGTGGATGGCCACGGTGGTGCTGGGTTTCTGATGGTGTGTGTGATGCTGTGGAGCTGGACCCACTGGCAGCTCTGCGGCCATGGGTTGCCCACCTGCATGCACCTGTGCCGTCTGCACCATGACCAAGCATCCCATGCTGGTGACCTCTATGCACACCATGCAGTACGTTCCCAATGTTGCCAACAGCAGCCATCAGACCAGAAAAGCCGTGGTCGATGGCACCCACCAGGCGGCCCAACCTGTCCTCTGCCCGCTGTTCAGCACGGGCAAAGCCCACTGAGATGGCCTCCCTCATCTGTGCCAGCTCATGTCGCAGATCCCTCTGTATGCCATGCAGGTCCATACGGGCCTCCTGCTGGGAGGTGACAGCAGCCTGCAGGAGTGGGCGGGCACCATGGGCATCCTGCCCCAGGGGCACAGACCCCTCAGCTGCAGCTGGCACAGGTGCCTGCTGCACAGGAGAAACTGGATGATGTCGTACACCAGGCACAGCCTGCTGCTGGTGACTACTGGTGGTAGTCTGTGGCACTGTATGGACTGGGACCCCAATATGGGTTGGACACTGCACGTCCTGCGGTGCAGAGATGTTCCCCACACTGCGCACCACCGGATGCACAGGGACAGCCACACTGGCGATGCTGAAGACACCACTGGCACCTGTTCCATGGCTTGCCAGCAGCCCCACCCCTGCATCCCTCTCCACAGACATGGCCAGGTGTTGGGGAAAACTCCTACACGTCAGTGTCATCACCACTGGTCACAGTGACTAGTAGGACCTTACCTACACCAACATCCTCTGTCTGTGCATCATCCAGGTGGCCAGTGTATCCCAAGCCCCCTACTGAGGTGTGACTCCCCTTCCCTGGCAGTTGCAGCCCCTGTCCATGGGATTGCCACACATGCATTGTCTCTGTGCGGCCATGAGTTGCACAAAGCCGGATGTTGATGGGCGTTCTCCATCAGCCTCTTCCACAACCTCTGAAACATGGCCATACATCCTTGGCTGCTCCCATTGTTTTGCAGGCCTGGCAGACACCACTGTGGAGAAAATAGGGACAGGGTCAGTCACCCATACACGGACACTGTGCCCTAACACCACCGCCACCACCTCCACCACACCATGCAGCCCCCAGGACACGTACCCCCTTCACACAAGCCTGTGACCACATGCATCCACCCAACCCAACCCACAGTGACCATGACCTTGCCATGCAGCTTTTTGGCAGTCCACAGTGCACCCTGTGCAGGACACCAACAGCAGGACCATGCACCCATGCCATCACAACATGCAGGGTATACACATGCAAATACAGACCTGTCCTGGGCAGTGGGAGAGGTGTCTCACATCCACCACCCAGCACACCTGCGACTGCCACCATCCTCAGAGTCAATGCCACCATGGCCATGAGTGGCTCCTCCACCCACTGCTGTTGTTCAGATGGTCCTCCACCGGTCCTCATTCGGTCCCGCAGTCACTGTGCCTCCTCCTCCTCCTTTGCACGTCGCAGAAGGTTGCTCCAGTGCTTTTGCACAGCCTCTGTTATCCTGCCACATCCTTCTACACCATTGACAGCAGCTGTCACCTCCTCCCAGGCTTGGCACATCACTGCATCCGTGGCCCTGTGTGTGCGTATCACCTGCTCCCTCTCCTTCACAGCATGCATGAGTGTGTTCAGCTCCTCTTGGAAGAACTTGTGTGCACATATGTGCTCTTGCCATGCTGCCAAACCTATGGAACAGTCGAAAAGGGACATGTGTCAGTGGCTGTGTCAGTACTGCATTGCATTACATATTGACATCACGATGCCCCCCCCCATATTGACACAGGCCACATGGACATGTCACAGTGCATCAAGTGCATGTACAGTGCACACGGCCACACACTACACTGGGTGCGTAGACAAGTGCACTGGCATGTAGACAATGTCAGGACAACAGGCAAACTCCACATGGTGCATGGGATGGCACAGCACCAGGACCCTGTGTACTTCCTGCAGGGGGGCCACAGCCTACCACGCCACACATCCAGGGAGTCATGTCAGTGAGCCACTGTTGCAGAACACACCACGGTAGTGCACTAGTGCCCCTGCCTGGCAGCCACATTGTGCAGGCAGTGCCACATGGCACAGTTCCCTGCAGGGGAATGTGCACAGTGCACTGGATGGTATGATGCCCAGGCAGATGTCTAGGGCTGTGCACCATCACACAGCACAGTGCTTGCCTGTGGTCCAACATGTGTCTGACCATTCACCAGAAGGTACATCTGTATGCTTCAGTCTGTGCTGACCCTGTTCTGAGCTCTTGCCATTCAGAGTGTCCTACGGCAGTCATACATACCTGCCTCTCACTGCTCATCCCCCTGTTGCATCTCTCCACCAGTCTCTTGTTGATAATCACTTTCTGTATTATGCTGCATTACCACAACACAACACTGGTGGTGCACTACTTGCCCTTTTATAGCCTATCCAGGCAATCAAGCCTATTAGGCATGCAAATCAGCACATAATGATATGCTAATCACACATTTTGCCCCATGCATACACAAGTACCCCCATTTGCATACCCCTGTTGAATATGGCCCTGAGTAGCACCACGCTGTCACACTAGCACTGTGCAAAAGCCAGCACAGGGCTATTGGAGGGGCAGCGCCTTGCTATCCCATTAGCACAGTGCTATGTACTTTAGCACGACCTACACGCATGCTCGTGAAGCCCCCATGTCCGTGCTATCACCCTGGCATAGTGTGATGTAGGGCCGCGCTAGCCAACACAGCACGGCACTATACGCATGTGTGGTACACAGCCTCAGGGTCATGCTGGGCATCGCACATGCGCAGTGTGAATACTTCCGGGTAGCGTTGCACTACGTCATGTGATAGCGTGGCACTACAGTGGTTGTTGAGGGAGAGTCTTGGGAGTGCCAACCTTGAAAAGAGACAGGTTGTGGGGTCTACCAGCTGTATTAGTGATGGCAGGATGTTCCAGACAGCATGCAGTTGTGCACAGGGACAGGCACGGGGGGGTCAAAACTGCAAACCTTGTGCAGCTTGTTATGAAGAGGCATAGGAGGCTGTCTGGGGAGGTGAGGGAGGGGGGCCTCCCATGAATGCAAGTGTGGGACACAGTGGCGAGAAAACTCACTGCCCACACTGGGATACCCTGGAATGCAGAAAAATGCCGCCACAGGTACATGGACCTGAGACGCAGGCAGCGGTGGCAGCTGGAGTGCTACAAGTGCATGGTGCATGATGGCACTGTGCCTGTGCCAGGTGAGTGGTGTTACATGTTGAGTGTACCAACATGTCAGGCCTCATGTGTGTGTGTGTGTGTGTGTGGAAGGTGGGTGTGGTGTGTGTGTGTGTGGGAGGGGTTTGTGTGTGTGTGTGCACAGGTGTGCACAATGATGCATGGTGCTGTTGCACACTGTGAACAAGTGGAGTGGCACATTTATGCCCCCTAGGGGCATGGTACATGCCATGCCCATTGCTGTGGGAGGCGGGTTGGGTCATGCTGTTTGGCATGTCCTGGGGCATCACCGGCCTGCAGACAGCAACACCATGTTGCAGGAAACCTGCTCATGGTGGACTGTCATCATACACACACAGGTATGCGGATGTTTGCATGGGAGCTGCAACGGCCACTATCACAGTACTGCGGTGCTGTTGATCACTGCCATATGTGCCTGGTGAATGCACCATGGGCACTGCCACCCTCTGTGTGGGGGTCCTCCCTGTTCACTCCATATGTGTGCATTGTTGTTAGGGTTGCATGTGCATCTTGCTGTGCTGCATGTGGTGTGTGCCGTGTCATGCTCTAACACCACTTTCTCATCTGTCCACTGTACAGCAGATCGAGCAGCCCATGGCCGGAGGAGGGAGTCAGCCCAGGACACAGGAGCAGGGAAGAGGCAGCCCGAGGGTGCCATCCCTTCCGCAGCAGGCACAGGAGAGCAGCCCTGAAAGCGGTGGCGTGTTGCATGAGTACCTCTTTCATTGCTCTGTGATCTGTGCCCTTTCACTAGGCTCTGTGTCACATCTGGGTGTCCAACCACTGACTGGTCTGGTGGCATTTCTGCAACAGGCAGTGGGCCAGTGTGGTGTAGCAGTGTGCTGTGCGGTACACCTGTGTTTCACACACAGTTGGGTGCTGTCAGTCTTGCCCGGGGGGGGGTACTATCAGCTTGCATTGCTGTGCGGGTGACTGATGGTGGTGGTTGCTCAGGTGGTGATTGTTCTATGGGGCAACATGCTGTTGGCTGACCTGCCCACCTCTGTGGTCCATCCATACCACCACCCACAGGGCGTCCACATTTGTTCAGGTGGTGGTGCCTTGCTGTGCATGCGCGACAACACGCACCATGTCTTACGGGCATACCTCTCCTCCTTCTGTCCACCAGTTGTGGAGCATTGCCTGTTACACTGTGCTACATCCTGGCACTGTGACATACGCAATGTGGAGTCCTTCCATGTGTATCTCATATCAAGATTACGGTGTTGCAGTTTAGTTGCAGAGTACTATTATCACTGCTATTACATTATGTGCATCGTTGCCTGCCAATGCTGACAGTGGCTGTGGAAGTATCACTCACAGGGTGGGAGAGGGGGGTCCTGTTATATGGGTTGGGGACTCTTCCATGTACCATGTCACAGTTGGGTGGTATGTTTTCTGTGGTCTTGCCTGGTGGGATGTGAAGGCCCTTCACTGACAGCGTCTGTGCCCTGGCTGACTGTAATCCCCTGGCCTGGGTCAGTCATTGGCAGGCCACTGTCTTGGTTCATTGATGCTCCTGCATGCCTGTCATTGTTGTTTGTTCTATGCTCTGCATTACTGTACATTTCCATGTGTGGGTGGGCAGCATGCCCCAATGTGTGGATGCCTTTGTGCATGTAGTGGTGTGGCCCTTGCACTCAACTCTCCGGGTTTCCAGCTGTGTGTCTGCCATGTCTCACTGTGTGCTCAATTGGGTGTCGGTGTCACATGTTCCCTGGTGCTGTCGGGATCGCTGTCATCATCTGTGTTGGGTTTTGTTTTGGTGCCTGTGTTACCCTGTGCTGCTTTGTGGGAACCTTTCTTGTTGTCCTACCAGTGCAGAACTCAACTCCACCAGGCATTGCCCATTGGGATATGCTGTCCATCTCTGTATGGCCACCTTTGGCTGCTGTTTTCCTCCTGTCTGGTGTACTGCCCTCATGGTCTCACCCTTCCTCTTGTAGGTCCACTCCGGGCATCGCTCTGGGCAATGAGGCCAGAAGAGTCAGAGGGCACCGAGGACCTGCTGCGCCACATTATTAGGCAGCAGAGGACATTAATTGAACAGCAGGCCATCATAATCATGGAGACATGGAGGATGGCTAATGTTCTGGAGGCTTGTCTCCCTGATCCAGTGGGCAACTAGTTATGCCCTGTTTTCTTGACATCTTCCTTCACCACACACCCTCACTGGACTTATTTATCCCTTCCGTGCCTATTGTCATCTGTCCCTGTGTGCATCCTCCTCACCTTTGCACCCATGTTCTGTGTCTTCCTGGCCTTCCATTTGTTGTCATCCTTATGTTTTCGTTTGTGAGCCTTTTTAAGCCGATGGTGCTTGCATTTTGTTTTCCTGTAGTGGGCATTTGGGGTTGTGTGTTGGGGGGGTGAAGGTTGCTTGGTGGGCATGTGCTTTTGTTCTGTTTCTGTGTTGTGGGGAGGGTTGTAGAGTGGTGGGTGGGGCATTTTTGATTCTGGGTTTTGTTCTTTGGTTTGTTCTATGTTTTATTCGCTGTAATGTTTCCGTTTCCTTTACTTTTCATTATTGTTAATTACAGTGGTTTACGACATTTTACTGTGTCCTGTGTCACTCTTGGGTGCTGGGGTTCCACATGCTTTGTACTGTTGCTGGTGTTCTCCACATGGGTCTGGGTTGTTGATGGACATTCCTGTGCATGTGTGGCATTCTCCTTGATGTGCACTGTGGTGTGCTCCTGATACCTCATTCCAGCATGTATTCCCTTGCATGTGTCCCAGGGTCAGGCTGTCTCTGCACTGTGTTTCATTGTGTGTTTGCACTGCCTGCCTGGGGCTATATTTAGTGCTGTCTTGTGTGCTATATTCAGTGCTGTCTTATTCCTGGGCTGTTGTTGCCCTGCACTCCTGGCCCTGTTTGCCTGGCTTCCTTTGCTTGCTTTATTCATCTGGTTTTTCCCCAGGCTATTCCTTTTGGATATGGCTGGCATTTTGCTCCGAGCTAAGTTTGCATGCTGGGCAGTGCTAATCTCAGCCAGGGGCTAACCTTTGAATATCTGGACCTGAAAGGGGTATTTTACTTATTTATTTATTGAAAAAATCGGAATTTCAACCTTTGAGTTATAGACTCCTTTGCAAAGGCTCCACATCAGTAGGAGAGAAATAAAAAAGAAAATACACAAGCATCACTTAAATATACAAGTCAAAAACATTCAGCACGGTTAAAATTGCACAGTTATATCAGCAGGGATCTTAAAAGAAGGTCTAGGTTAATATTATGTTATTATAATAGTATAAGTTTCGGAGGGTTCTAATAATAGGCTCAAAGTAATAAAATATTTACAATGAGTTTGATGAGCCTTAGCATGGGAGAAAAAAGAAGAAATCCCTATGCTGGGAGCTATCTTACTGCACTGGAGGAGGAACCTAGAGGGGGTGTTAAGTACATTTGTACATTATGTACGTACACAGATTGCAGAGTTAAGGAGAAGGATTTGAGATCTGCTTTAAATTGGCCCAGACTGGATGCAAGGGAGATACTAGGCACCAGGTTGTTTAGCCACAAGGAGGCACAATATCGGAAAGACAGTTGGCCAAGGGAGGTTCTACAGTGAGGTACTTATAAGGGAGTGTTTGCAGACTGCCTTGGTTCCCTCCTGTGTGAGTATCTGTTTGGATGAGGGGATGGAGGCCAGTTGGTGCCTGTTTATGTAGTATCTTTCTCGCAAGGAGGGAGATGTGATATTTATGCCTATCTTGGAAGTTAAACCAACCAGTAGATTTGTAAAGCTCACAGGTGTGGGTTAGCCTGTTACAATTTGATGCCAGATGGCAGGCTTTATTTAGGGTGAGGTTGATGCTGCATAGGGCAGTATGGTCAGCAGAGCCATAAATTACTATGCTGTAGTCCACCAAGGGTAGTATGGAGGAAGATACTGCTAGGTGCATTGCCTGTCGGGGAATGCAGTGTCTATGTCTATACAGAATCCCAAGCCTGGAGTTAATAGAGGAGGAGTCTTGTTGTATGTGCGTGTGGTAGGTGAGGGAGGTGTGCAACATAACTCCCAGGTATTTGAAGCAGTGCACCCACTCTAGTGCAGTGCCCAGAGAGTTTGTCACCGTTAGTGGTATGTTACTGACTGGGTTTTGTCAGTGGGCAAAGATCATAGATTTGGTCTTCTTGTAGTTTAGTATAAGGTGGTGTTCAGAGAACCAGGTTTCAAGTTCTCTAAAGAAACCCTGCAGGGCAGATTGTAGCACATTGAGATGGGGATTTTTTCCAAAAGACTACAGCAACATCTGCATAAAGCATTAGCTTCCCACTGCAGGATTGAGGGAAGGAGTTCAGGAAGAGGGTGAAAAGTAATGGAGCTAGAATGGACCCTTGTGGGACACCTGTTGGGACTGGCCTACTGGTGGATAGTGTCATATTAATTCTTACCTGCTGGGTCCAGCCAGAGAGGTAGTCTATGAGCCAGGAGGTACCCTCTGGAGAGATGTTCAGGGCTGGCAGAGTGTGGAGAAGAAAGCACATGACTAACTGCATCAAAGGCTTTGGTCAGATCCACATAGAGAGCCCCTACCACTGAGCCTTGTTCAAGGGCCTTGTGTATGTATGATATAAATTTGACGAGTGCGGTGGAGGTGCTGTGACCCCTTTGGAAACCATATTGTTCCTGACTGAGCAGATTGTGTTTGGTCAGGTAGTCTGTGAGCTGGTCAACCACATTTTTTTCAAGGGCCTCTGGGGGAGCAGGATAGATAGTGGCCTGTAGTTGCTAGTGGACGTGGGGTCACCACCCTTCAGGATGGGAGTGACAACTGCTCTTTTCCAAGTTGTGGGGAATTGGCTGAAGCATAAGGATAAGTTAAGGATTTCGGTGAGATGTGGGATTGTCACATCCAGTGTGAGCTGGATGAATTTGAGGTCCAGGGAGTCACTACTACAGCGTGAGTTCACCAGGGCTTTGTTGAGATAGCGTTTTGCCTCATTGCAGGAGATGATTCATTGCCAAAAAGGGGTTTGGTCACAGATGGCAAAATTGTGAATGGGGTTGTTACTGATTGGGTCAAAGTAGTTGGGGGTAGGATATGGCTGAGGTCAGTGAAAGAAGTATTAAGGGCATTGGAGATAGCTTTAGGGTCTTGTGAGATAACCCCATCTACTAGAAGCTGTAGCAGGGTAGGGGATACATTTCTCCCTGATAGTTCCTTAATGTTGCTCCAGAAATTTCTATCAGCTCCCCAGGAAGAGGTGAGGGTTTGTTTGTAGTAAGCCACTTTGGCTTGCCTGATGGCCCATGTGCAGCTATTTCGAGCCTCCCTGTAACACTGTATGTCTTGGGGGAGTTGTGAGTCAAGGGTCTTTTGCCAGAGGGTATCTCTTTGGCACATTTGGTTAAGTTTAGCTAAGGAAATCCAAGGGGTGTCCCGTTGCTTTACTGCACACTTGGAGAAAGGGGCAAAGATGTCACAGGCATGGTTAAAAGTGGCAATAAAGTAGGTAAGGTCAGTATCTGTGGACCGGACAGAGTGAATAGGAGACCAATTGCAGGTGGCCAGGTAGGATTTGAGGTGAGAGAGGACACCTTTCTTTAGGTGTCTTTGGATGGTGACCATTGGGGGAGTAGGGGGGATTTAATTAGATCACCTGCAGGTTACTGGGGAGTGGTCACTTATCGAGTCGGGGAGCACTTTGATATGGAAGAGGTTTTTGGGACTGTTGGTGAGGATAAGGTTGATAAGTGTGTATGTCCCAATTTTTGGGTCCAGCCTAGTAGGGGACTGGACAACTTGGGTGAGGTCATAAGCAAGGACAGTGTCTTTGTAGTGGGAAGGTGCAGTGGACATCCAGTTAACGTTGAAATCTCCCAGTAAAATGATTTCGCTCTAGGGAGGAAGGTGGGAAATACTGGCCAGTACAGAGTCAAAGGTAGGCTTTTGGTTTCTGGGGGACATGTAGACAGCCAAGATATGTATTATTTTGCCTGAGTTTCCAAAGCTTAGCTAGACAGCAAGGGTATGGGCTCCATGGGTGGGAGGTGGGATGGAGACTGAGAGGGCGTGCAGGGAGGATTTAATGTAGATGGTGCATCCACCTCCCCTCTTGCTTATTTTGTCAGCTCAGTATAAGGTGTAGTCACTGAGGGTGACAGATCCATTAGGGACTTTTTCTGAGAGCCAGATCTCTGATAAGGCAAGGACATCTGGGGAGTGCAGCACAATCCAGCCCTGGAGTGAGGTGAACTTTTTCTCAAGGCTACAGATATTTAGGGATGCCAGTAGCAGGTTTCCTTGTTTGCCCTTCTGTGTAACACCAGAGATTGGTGGTCTCAGTTTTGGATGCACATTCCTCGATAGGAGGAGGAGAGTATGCTGGGGTAGTGCTAGCCTGAGCAGTTTTGGTGAGGTGCGGACTGTTTTAGAGGTAGTATTTTTTTGTAGGTACGACTGGTATTTGGAGGGTGCATACAAGGTTGGCTAACATTGTCAGAGACGCAGGTGGTTGGTGTCCGGGTAGGTTGCCGTGGACAGGAGTTAGGGGTTGCAACCCTTGGTGTGTTGGGGTGGCAGTGCAGTGATGGATGTGAGCATATAGGTTAATTAGTAACTCAGGGCAGAAATGAGTGTGGGCATTTTTGTGCACCGGGGGTGGGGGGAAATCCAACAGTGAATTGGGAGCCCCAGTGGTGCATTGGGGTGGGGCAGGGAGGAAAGTTTCCACCAGTAGACCTGTTTAGTAACAATTCCACAATGCAGTTGGAGATAGGTAGGGCTTCTGGTGAGATTAGGGAGGTGAAAAAGACTAGTCTTACTAGTATTGGGTCCATGATAGCTCTCTTTGCACTGTGTGAGCTGGCTGCATTTGGTGGCCACAAGTGGTACAGTAATATAAGCTGCTAGTAGAGAATTGGGCTGATAGGTTATTTCAGTCACCTGACCTACCCTATATATTGCAAAGTTTGACAAGGGTGGGGCTGGGGGTGGTGGGGCAGCCGATGTGTAGCATCAGCGGGGCAAGCACTTGGTAACACAGATAGCTCAGTTGTGATTTCAGGTGCCCCGGGGGTTCAGTGTTATGTACTTGCAGCAAAACAGCTCCAATTTTGGGGGAGGGCTGCTCTTCAAGCCTTCACAACCTCCTACAGATTCAGGCCTTCAGCTGTGGAGGAAGGAGAATGGAGTGTAGGGGCATAAAATAAGGTACAGGAGGGGAGAGACCCTGCTGGAGGGATCACCTTTTTTCATTTATTTTAAACAATCAGACTGCTGAAACAACAGGGAATTTAAGCATAAAAGGGCTGATGAGCTATGGATTTGCTACTTTACCTATAGAACTTTAACCTGCTGCTGACCTTGGAATATGAATATGAATTGCAGATAGTGCAACTAAGATCTAGATGCTAGGATTGTTTCTTAAGGCACATTACTTTAAAAAGTTAAATCCTATGGTTCTTTATCACAGTAGCATCTTCAGTAGCCTGGTGCAATTCACAGATGCTCTACACAGATTAGTACATTTAAGGTAACAATTGTGTCACTTTAAAAAGCAGCCTGGGTTTAAATTTAAATAAGGCAACTCCACTGTCCACTCCAGATTATGGCAACTATAAGCCAACCTGAAGTAGGCAAAAACTATCTCCACTGCTGCGCCGACATTTAAATGAATTAAGTGTGGAAAAAAGGCACCAAAACAGCAGTCTCTTTGTTAAGGAAGCAAGCACTCAGTAGCACAGATAGCTCAGTCACAATTTCAGGCACCCTGGGGATTCAGCGTTTCATACCTGCTGAAAATGACTCCGATTTTGGGGGAGGGCTGCTTCTGAAGTCCTCATGACATCCTGCAGATTTGAGGCTTCACCTGCTGCAAAATGGCTCTGATTTTGGGGGAAGGTTGCTCTGTAAGCCCTCATGACCTCTTGGAGATTCGGGGCGTCAGCTGCTGCAAAAATGGCTCCAATTTTGGGGGAGGGCTGCTCCTTAAGCCATCATGATCTCCCGCAGATTCGAGTCTTCAGCTGCTGCAAAATGGCTCCGATTTTGGGGGAGGGCTGCTCCTTAAGCCCTCATGACCTCCTGCAGATTTGGGCCTTCAGCTGTGGAGGATGTGTACTGCATGAATTCTGTTGTTGGGCAGACTTGGACTCTACCTGACCATCACAGTCTATGACTATTATGGGGTAATCATCATCAACAGGCACAGCTATATCATAACTTTGAGGAGAGGTTGATTTACTAACAGTTTGCACACAGCCACCTTTTTTTTCTTTTTCTCCAGTTCCCAAATAGGTTCACTATAATCATTATAAACATCATCAGCATCCACAATTTCAGTTTGGATGCTGTCCTGTGGAGTACATGTTCCAACAATAGTTTCATTATGATCATCCACTATTTTGTCTTCAACATTTGAATCATTGGATGGCCCAGGAATAACCTCAACAGCAATGGAAACATTACATTGTAGGAGAGAAAAAGGATATGCACTCACAGGAAAACACCACAGGCAGTATTAAAATGTTTTCAAAATTATTTATTCAGTGGAGTAGGACACTGACAGTAACAACAGTACTTTGACATAAGGTCTTCCTCGGGGGGGGGTCGCGCATTAAGCGGTTACCCTCATTTATACTGGTAGTTTAGTCACATGATATAGTCTAGCTATTAGTGCTACACATGTAATAAAGGTTTCAAATAGCAAAATAAATAACAACATTCATGACCACAGCCATTATGGACTAAAGACACAGCCAATATAAACATGACATTATTCAACATTACAAAACGTATATATTAAATATTTGGTTTGGAGAGTTATCAATATCAGAGTTAAATCAGAGAATTGAATTTAATCCACTTATAAAAAGCTGGAATTGGATCTCCAAAATCTCTCAGTTATATATAATTTAATTTATAGTTTTTTTTTTTTTTTAGAATTATCTTATTCTCAGAACATTATAATTATTCCAGCTTAATTAAGCTTATTTAGGGCTTTTTAGAAGTTTATCTAAAAGAAGCCTCCAGTTCATTATTCATTTCAAATGTTCATATTTCCAGACTGTGAGAGATGCATGAGAGTGCACATACAGTGCATGTGTACATACCCAAGCCTAAAATAGTGCCTGCATGCATATGCACCCACACTGCCTCAAGATTAATCTTTAACTCTGATAAACAAGCTTAAATGTTTATTGAAGCACCAAAAAAATTCAAAGCAAAATTAGTTGTCTATTTAGACATCTACAGGATAAGCCTAAGGATAAATAAAAAATAATAAACAAAAATGGATTTTACAAAACTAAAATTTAAATCAGTTTACTTAGTACCTTAATACTTTAATACCAGTGAAGAAGTAGACAGAATCAGACAGAAGAAAGAGGGAAAAGGGAAGGAATAAAAGGGGCAGAGCAGGAACAGGAAGCTAATGGAAGGAAAGAAAAAGGGGGTTAGGGATTTTTAGGAGAGAAAGGAAAAAAGGAGAAAAAGAAAAATGTGGGGTGGGGGGAGGATAGAAAAGGGAAAAGAGACCCGAGTAAGACCACACAGAAAACTTCAGCATTTTTCAAGTCAGATCAATAGTCTGTTTCCTCATTCATCCCCCTGGGGCTTAAAGCTCCCAAGGTGGATATCCATTTACTTTCTTTTCTTTCTAGTAGGTTACCATGGTCTCCTCCCCTAGGTGACACTGGTACCTGCTCCAAGGCAGTAAATTTCAGTCCTAGAGGACTTGAGTGATGTGCCTCAGCATAGTAAGCTCCAACAGCATTTTCAAGGTTTTTATTAACAATTGCTCTAATGTGCTCTTGCATCCTGGTTTTTAACATGTGTGTCATTAGCCCAACATACTGTAATCCACATGAGCAGCGAACTACATATACTACAAAGCTACTTCTACACATCAAGAACTGTTTAATTTTCACAGTTCTATTATGTTCATGTGGATGTATATAGAGGTTGCCACTTAAGGCATACTTACATACATTACAGAAGCTACAACAACAAAAAACCTCCAGTCCGGAGGGTAACCAATTATTTGCAGTTTGATAGCCTCTAATAGATCTTATGATGTGGCTATCTGTCTGTATGTCTCCCAGGCTTCTGATCTTCCTAAATGTAACCCTTGGTCTTTGGCCAATCACTGGTGCAAGTTGTGATTCACTCATCAGTAATGGCCAAAACCTGTGTATTACACTGCCTATTTCCCCTGCCACTGGACTAAAATTTATAGAAAATGTACAGGGTGCTTCGTCCTGAAAATACTTATTTTTTGGAATTAGAAGTGTCTCCCTTTCCTGTAGTCTAGCTCTGTCCAGTGCCATTTTTAAATTAGTTCAGTTGTAGCCTCTTAAAATCAATCTTTCTGTTAAATCATCAGCCTGTAGCTCAAAAGCTTCATCTGTGCTGCAGTTTCTACAGATTCTAAGATACTGTGCATATGGGATGGAACTGATTAATCTACAAGGATGTGAACTGTTGCAGTGCAAAATGCTGTTTGCTGCAGTACTTATCCTAAAGCCTTTGCTGGACACTGTCCCATCTGGGTTAATGGAAAGCATTACATCCAGGAAGTTGAGCTCTGTTTCATTTATGTCACATGTGAACGTCAAGTTCTGCTCGTCTTGGTTAATATATGCCATGAACTCAAGAAATTTCTCAGTTGTTCCATCCCATACGCACATTATATTGTCTATAAAATGATACTAGCAAATTATTTTTTCACAACACTTGTTCATTCCCATATTATAGATATATTCTTTCTCCCAGTGGCCCATGTATATATATTGGCATATGAAGGGGCAAATGCGAACCCCATAGCCATGCCACAACACTGGAGGAAGAATTTTTCCATCAAGTATAAAGACGTTTTTTGTAAGTGCAAATTCAAGACCTTCTAAGATAAAAGGGACAGGAAAACAATCTTGTTGTATCAAAACATTTCTTACTGCATCAATGCCTTTCCTATGTGGAATGTAGGTATAAAGACTCACAACATTTGTACCTGCCCATTTAAAGCTATTTTCCCATCTTAAATCTTGGATTTTCCCCAGCAGATCCATTGTATCTCATACACAGGATTTCAAGTGTGTGATGCGGGGTTGCAAAAAATGATCCAAATATAGGCTCAAATTTTGGGTTAATGACCAAATCCTTGAAATGACTGGTCATCTCAGGGGGTCATTCACACTCTCTTGTGGAGCTTCAGGAGGGCATAGCATGTTGAAACTATTGAATAATGTATTTTAAGAAACTCTGCTTCACACTTCGAGATAAATCCATGTTCCAACCTATGGTCAACAAGAGCAAAGAGTTCCCCCTTGAAGTCTAATATTAGATTGCCTGACAATTTTTCATAATTATCTACATTGTCTAGCAAGCCATATATCATGGAGCTATATAATGTTTCTGACATGAGTACAATGTTGCCCCCTTTGTCAGAGGGTTTTAAAATCATACCTTCTAGATTTTGCAATTCTTTCAAAGCCCCTTGTTCTGCTTCAGATAAGTTGGTATTAAATCTAATTCTATGCTTATTAACAATTCTGTCAACTTCTTTATTTCATAAATTCTCAAAGTTGGCAAGTGTACTGTTATAGACATTAGGATAAAATACTGATGTTGGTTTATATCGAGTACTTTTCAAAGGCTCACATAAACTATCCCAAGGATCGGGATCTAGCAACTCTTCTTCATCCAGTTCGTCCAACAAATTCCATCCCAAACAATTTTTTTTCTATGTCCTGGCCCAGAAATTGTATTTCAGGGCTAGTTAAATTCTTTACCATGTCACTATGATCCAGATAGGAAATCAAATAATCTAAAGGTTCTGTATTAAGTTCCAAATTAGAAGAGTGGTTTTCAACATCAGAAGTTTCAGTTACTTTTTCATAAGATTCACTAGTATTGTCCTACCCCATTTCTATGATGTGTCTGTCTACTAAGTGGATAGAAAAAAGCAGTAAAAAAAATACCACAGATGGATAAGAGACTAGGGGCCAGATAGTCTAAACTTTGCCTCGGGACTAAATTAGCACTGCCCGGTGGGCAAACTTATCTCGGAGCACAAAGCAAACTATATTCAAAAGGAAATAGCCCGGTGCTAATCCTGTTGAATATAGCAGTCTAAGGAAGCCGGGCAAACTGGTTTGGGAGTGCAGGGCAAAAATAGCCAGGGAATAAGACAGCACTGAATATAGCAACAGGGAAGTGCAAACTGCAACTGCAACTGCAGCTCATTAGACTCTGTAGCAAGCCAGTGTTGCAGGTGGAGAACATTGTGTGTGATTGCACAGAGATGTCTCACAGCTACTGCAAACACACCTCTCAACCTCCCGACTCATAAATCAGGGACAAGGCTTAAAACAATCAGGAACTAAGGTTTAAAATCAGGGCCACACCTTCAAAATTGGTGATATCCACTCAGGAAGCTGGTAGAATAAGTAGTATCGTGTAAAATGCATTGTTTAAGGAAGAACACGTCTGTAACATTAATGTCTGACATTATGTTATGCCTACAACCCCCACTGTTTGGTCATGGAAACACAATTTGTAGGAGGGACAGAGAAAAAGTTTGTGGTAAATTCAGGGACAGTTGAGAGGTATGACTGCAAACAACAATATAAGTCACACATTACAGAACTGTGCTTAGTGTGCTATGCTGAAGTGAGGTTTGCCCAGGGCTAACCTGATTGCACAGTGCTAACACATTAGCTGGTGCAAACTGGTTAGCCTGGGGCAAACGGGAGCTATATTCAAAGCTTCCATGCAAATGAGCCTACTTATGTAATCCATGTGCAAACAAGTATATTTGCATCTCATTAAGTGTTGTTTAGCATACATTACCATACAGTTTGCCCGGTGCTACTGCATGGAGCAAAAAGCTCCCCCTTTTGATAGGAATGGAATTACAGGCTGGACGCTGCAGGCCAAGGCATGCCCACAGCATCCCCTGTTGGTCAGAATGGAAGTACAAGCTGGAAGCAGCAGGAACTGTGTGCTGGCAGGTACAAGCAGTGCATACAACATAGCTATGTAGCACTGCAAGCAGTACATAATGAGATATATAGATCCATAGCGATCTATAACTATAGATCGATACAGAGACACAAGCACATATATGTGTGTGTATATATATATATATATATATATAATATAGATAGCTATATACACACACACACACACACACACACTACCAGTGGCCACACATGCCCTGGATGATGCCCCCTCCCTACACCAACAGAGGCAACCCACAGCAGGTGTGGGTGGAATACAAGTATGCATGGGGCAGGCATAAGGCAAACCTGTTGGGGATGGGGGGGCATGTCAGCTGTAGGGTTACTGGGCTGTGCAGTGCAGCCTTTGAACATATAGGGACCTGGGCAGACAGGCTGGGCCAGGCAGCCCTTCTCAGCCATCATGGTCCCTGTTCCCACCTGTGTTGGTTCCACTCCCTGGTAGTCCAGTGGTCCCTCTACCCCCCTCCAGCATAAATTCCAACCCCTGGTACATGTATATCACATCAGTATCCCTGGTAGTCTAGTGGTCCCCTCATCCCCCAACATGTATCCAGAGCCCCATTTGACACAATAATAACTCAGTTTCCATGGTAGTCTAGTGGTCCCCCCAACCCCCAGCACATATCCCGAGACCCGTTTGACATAATAATAACTCAGTTTCCCTGGTAGTCTAGTGGTCTCCCCACCCCCAGCATGTATCCTGATGTCCGTTTGAAATAAGAATAGCTCAGTTTCTCTGGTTGTCTAGTGGTCCCCCTCCCCAAGCATGGCTTCAACTCTGGTTTGAAATAAAATAACTCTGTTTCCTGGTAGTATAGTACCCCCCAGCAGTGACAACTCACCGATCCAAATAGATTCCCAGATTGGCCGGCAACTGGCTCCGCCTCCTTCACCACCACGGCCAGCTGCCAACTGAGGTAGGAAGGAGCTCTTTTCCTATCTCAGTCAGCGCCAGCTGTGGTGGTGAAAGGAGGGCTGAGCCAGCTGCCAGCTCCATTCTGGGAATCTATTTGGATGGGCAGGTTGTCACTGCTGGGGGCATTACCTAGACTACCAGGAAACAGAGTTAGTTTTGTTTCAAATG
The DNA here is from genome assembly GCA_016271365.2 of Neoceratodus forsteri. NCBI lineage: Eukaryota > Metazoa > Chordata > Ceratodontiformes > Ceratodontidae > Neoceratodus > Neoceratodus forsteri. Next base: position 1,205,911,293 of record CM057453.1, on the reverse strand, counting down.
GGATCGATAGTGCTTGGGGTGGGGACCACTAGACTACCAGGAAGCTGAGATATTTTATTTCAAGCCGGGTCTGAGCCATGCTTGGGGAGGGGGGACCACTAGGAGTGCCATAGGGAAACTGAGTTATTTGTATGTCAGTGTGTCAAATGGGGGTCAGGAGCCATGCTTGGGGAGGGGGACCACGGACTACCAGGGAAACTGAGATATTTTATTTCAAACCGGGGTCGGGAGCCATGCTTGGGGAGAGGGGGGACCACTAGACTATCAGGGAAACAGAGTTATTGTATGTCAAACAGGGGTCAGGATACGAGCTTAGGGGTGGGGTGACCACTAGATTACCAGGGATACATCCTTTATGTTATGGTCAATGGGGGTTGGGATTCATGCGGGGGGCTAGGGGACACTGCTGCATTACTGCCAGCTTTTCTTTTATGGTAGTTAGTGCTGTGCTACAGATTGCGCTAATGCCTGTAGCGCGGTGCTATACCTTTGAATATGTCATTGTGCTGGCATTCAGGTCCCCTCCCCCAGTTCCCTCCCCTGCACACATTATAATTTAGCATTGGTGCTAACACCTAGCACTGACACTAAATGTCCTTTTGGATATTGCAGTCGGGCACAAATTTGGTGCTAGTCCAGCGCAACGGATTTGCGCCTGGTGCTACCCTTTCAATATCTGGCCCTCAGAGTGCTGCAATTACAATGTGGCACAATAAATTGTGTCTGGCTTGACAGAACACATACACACACACACACTACAAGTAACATGCAGAACATTTAATATTTGAGTACACTATCACCAAATCTTTTAAACTGACTGTACATGAACACACAAATACTAACACTCTAGCTACCCAACAACAGTTAGAAAGACTGCCTTTGCCTTTCTCACTGTGAATCTCCCTTCACCACAGATACGCCCCTCCCACGAAGCACACTTCTGCAGTGTCTGTCAGTACAGAGACTGAATGGACTAAATTAGCATTCAATATGCAAATCAATAACGCTCAATGTTATCAACACATGAGGGTTTCCTGCAATCGATGTACTAAATTTTGACACAAAATTTTGTGGCAAAAAGGCATTTTTAAAGGTTTTTAGAGTGTTTTGATCTCAGAACTCTGAGAGCATACTGTCTCCAGCTTTCCACTACACACACTATGATGCACTGAGGCAGTACAAGACAATATAGAGCCCATGTGACCTGCCATCCCATGAATCATTGCAAAATTTTCCTTAGAAAGCATTAAAAAGGCAAAGTTAATGCAAAGTCCATTCAAATCAATGGCACTTCATTTTAAAAATAAGGGAGAAGTTATACCCAAAGTGAAGTTATCACAAAGTTCATTGAAACCAATGGAACTTCATGTCTAAAACTAAGGTGAAGTAATACGCTTCATAATGCGGAATATTAAGCAAAGGCCACATTTATACGCGAAGTGCTCCGTGTAGCAAAGTTTTGGGATTTTGCCCACCACTAATCCTAACCCACTTCTTCATGTTGTCACAGGGATCCCATCCCAGTGACATTTAAACTGTGTACCTCCCCATGCACACAGTGGATGGCAATTAACCCCTCTTATGTCTGCAGCAGGCTGCCATTGAAAAACTATAATCCATTTTTGTGATTTCATAAATACATAGCTCTGTGTATTTATGAAACGGCAAATCTGTGATCATATTTACTGTAACAATATTATGCTATGGTGAATATGATTGCAAATTCAAGGTTTCCTAATATACTGTATAGAGTTATGATTTATTAAATGGTGACTGCTACTGATCACCTCCTACCACAACACTGACACTGGTAGCTCAACCCTGGTGTTGGACATATTGTAATATTTACAAAATGTGGCTATGGTCTGTTTTGAGAATCACCTGCAGACCATCTTTGCAGCAATGGAAGCCTGGGAAGATGAGACAGCTTAATTGTTTAATTGGTATTTCGGAAAGACCTTTGAACGTGAGCTCTTTTACAAAGGTTCCACGTCAGGGTGGACAATAAGACAATATACATATTCAGTGGTTACAGAGTCCTGATCATTAGGCATTAAAGAGTGATTACATGACAATTATACAAATAGGGGAAAAAAACTGAGCAGTTGTAATTGAATACTGAGCTATTTCTAATCAGTTGCCCTAGGTAGTGCACCCCTGGAAACCTCCAAATCTGTTAATAGACTATGGCAGAGTAACTGCATAGGGTTTAACACTATCCCAGATGGCAAGAGGCTGGGTGACAGTGAAACAAGGGGGATTGGGTTTGAAACCAACCGCACAGAGCGAGAGGTGTGGGGATAGTGAAATGGGGGGCTGTGATGGAAGCACTTCCAGAGGGCTTTGTCGAGTATGGCGGCGTGTGAGGGGGGGTTTGGGAGGGGCAGTACCAAGTGGTTAAGAGGGACTGATAGCTTACTTAACCCCTTGGCTAGGCTGGAATGGAGGCAGGGTTCTCTAGGTAGCCCTGCTGGATGTTACCTTGGGAGTAGGCCTGTCTATCAAGTGGGGCCTGAGAAGCAGGTGCATTTTGAGTTAGACATTAGGTGCTGTTTGAGGCCTACTTTGAATTGAGACAGGCTGTTGTTTGTTTGTAATTTCATCGGGAGTTCATTTATCCAGAGGGGGCCCAATAGGAGAAAGCACACTGCCCTAGTGAGGTTTGGCTGAATGGTATGGACAGTGCTCCATTCTTCCTCCATCTGGTGATGTGTGTTGAGAGAGAAGCCTCGAGCAGGTTTCCTATACAGGGTGGGGTTTTTCCAAGGAATGCCTTCTTTCCCAGGAGGCAAGTTTGGTATTTGTTCCTGTCTTTTAGGTTAAGCCAGTTTGTACACTCATACAGGTTGCAAATATGAGTGTAGTGATCTGCACACAGGGTGAGGCAGCATGCCTTATTGAGTGTAATTTGGACCCTTTTGAGCACTGTATCAGTAGCAGCTCCATAGACCACCAGCCTGTAGTCTATCATGGAGAGTATGGAGCTGGAGACTCAGATTTGGAGATTCAGAGTGCTTCCGGGGTGAGGGATTTCTTATGCCTATAGAGGACCCCGATCTTTGTGTTTACCACTTTGACAAGAGAGTCTACATGGTGCGTATAAGTGAGATAGTCATCAATGGTGACTCCAAGGTACTTGAACAAGTGCACCTGTTCAATCTGCTCACCAGCCTTGTTGGTGATTACGAGAGGAGCATGCTTGCGTTTGTTGTAGGGGCTGGATTGTAGCATGGCCTTGGTTTTCTTGTAATTTAGTAGCAGCTTTTGCCTATGAACCAGTCCTCAAGTTTATTGAAAGAGTTCTTTAGTTCTGTTTGTAGGGCAACCTGAGAGGTGCTACTGCTCAGTAGCATGGCATCGTCCGCATACAGAATAAGTTTGGTATCACAGGCTCTGGGTAGGTCATTTACAAAGAGGCTGAAAAGCAGGGGCCCCAGAATTGATCCTTGAGGGACTCCTAGGAGTACATCTCTAGAGCTGGATAACGTCTGCCTGATTTTGTCTCACTGGCTCCTGTGTGTTAGGTAGTCATTGAACCAATTCACGGCATTTGGTGCCACACTCAATCTTTGGAGCTGGAGTACTGGTAGAGAGTGGTTGACGGTGTCAAAGGCTTTGGTGAGGTCAATGAGGAAGGACCCCACCAATTTGCCTTCATCCAGTGCCTTGTGCACATAGTCAGTGCATTCCAGCAGTGCTGTGGTGGTACTGTGTTTTTGCCTGAAGACATGTTCGTTTGGGCTGAGCAGATTGTACTTACTGAGGTATTCTGTGAGTTGGCTTGCCGTGATTTTTTCCAAAGCTTTGGATAGTGGGAAGAGGATAGATATTGGCCTGTAGTTTGACACCAGCACCTTGTCACCATTCTTATGCACTGGAGTTACCAGGGCTTGCTTCCATACCTCTGGAAATTGAGCTAGGGCCAAGGATTTATTAAATAGCATTGTTATGGGCATAATAAAAATATCAAGGGTGAGAGATAGTAACTTCATGTCTAGCCTGTCACTCCCCAATCTGGTTTGGCCTAGGACTTTCCTGACCATCGTTAGGGCCTCCTTCATTGTCTCCTTCTTAAAGTTGAAGGCTGGGTGGTTAGTTATGAGCAGGTTGGCACAACCTTGGTCCTCTACAGGCAGAAGGTAGTCTGGAGGCAGCACTGAGGACAGGTCTGTAAAGGCCTGGTTAAAGGCATCAACAATGGCTAGCAGATCTGAGGAGGATGAGTTATAAATGTTGAGCATCTTAGGATGCTGCTTTTGATCTTTACCAAGGTTGTTCTTGATATTGTCCGAAAACATCTTTCCATCTCCCCCATGCATTGTTAAGCTGGGTCTTATGGGAATTGGCTTTTGTGAGCCTGATAAGTTTGGTGCACCGTTTCTAGCCATTTTGTAGCACTGTAGGTCATGCTTGCTGCCTGAGTTTAAGGCTTTTTCCCAGAGGCAGTCCCTCTCCTTTAGGAGGGAGATGAGCTTGCCATCAATCCAGCTGTTAACCTCCCCCCCAAAAAAATTTTCCATTTTGTGCATGGTACATACATATCACAAATGGAATTGAAGCCCTCAGTGAAAAAAACTAAGGGCCTGGTCCAGCGTAGGTACCTTGTTGATGGGGGATTAGTTGTAGGCAGGTGTATAGGTTATACAGCTCCTACTGTACTTCATCTGCTGAACTGCATAAAATTAATTGCACTGCTCAGCACCTAAAGATTCACTGCAGAGGTTTTATATCATGTACATCAAGCTCTGTAGGTTTGCCACAACACAAGGATCCATCACTATTTGCTATATAGGCAACTCAGCTGGCTAAGCCCCTCCAGCAAAATGGACCACTTGCACGCATTCTTCTTAAACTTTTTCCCACTACCCAACCCCAAATACCATCAAATCCTCTGCCCCCTCCCCCATATATAACCCCTGACCTCAAAGATCAGCCAAGGCAGCCAGCTACATTAAATAGTCCACAAATTCTGAAAAGACTTCAACTGATGAATCATAACCTTTTAGGGGCCTAGAATATTGGAACAATATACCAGCCTCATTTGACCAACCCCAAACCTTCACATATCCCATTTGATGTCACTTGAGCAGCTAACTGCAGACACCCTCCCACCTGAACCCCGTTCCTTAGCCACACAGCCAGTAGATACATAGAAATATAGAAATTGTTGCCAGATGGGGACCTTATGATCCAGCAAGTCTGCTCTTGTTTTACTACCCCCCCACTTAGCTGCCTGCTTGAGTATCCTGCAGTGCCTGTCCCATGTCTGCTTGAATTCCCCCATTGTCTTCACCCCCACCACCTCCCCAGCAGGATATTCCACAGTTCAGCAATGTGCTGCATGAAGAAGAATTACCTCATATTGCTCCTGAACCTACTTCCCTTGAGGTGAAGGTCATGCCCGCTTGTCCAGCTATAGTATTTTACCTGAAAGAGATTCTGCACCTGTACCTTGTTGTTGCCTTTAAGGTATTTAAATGTCTCTATTATGTCCCCCCAATTCCTGCACTTCTCTAGGTAGTACAGACTGAGTTCACTGAGTCTGGCTTTGTTTGGCTTCAGGTGCAAGCCCTGCACCATCTTTGTTGCTCTTCTCTGCACTGTCTCCAGCCTATCTATGTCCCTCCTGAGGTGTGGCCTCCAGTACTGCACACAGTATTCCAGGTGGGATCTTACCAGGGATTGATACAGAGGCATGATCACTTCATGCCTCCTGCTTGTGATGCCCCCATCCTATGCATCCCAGGATGTCACTACCTTTCAGTACTGCCTTCTCACATTGTTTGCTGACCTTCAGTTCATCTGATATGATCACCCCCAGGTCTCGCTCTTGCCTTTTATCAACCAGCTGCTCTCCTCCAATCGAGTACAGTTTCCCTGGGTTACATTTTCCCAGCTGCATGACTCTATATTTTTTTAGCATTGAATTTCAATTCCCAGATTCTTGACCATTCCTCCAGCTTTCTGAGATCAGATTCCATGCTTTGTTGCTCCTCTGGTGTGTCAGTCCTGTTGCCTATATTGGTGTCATCAGCAAACAAGCACACCTTTTCATTCAGCCCATCTGCAGTGTCACTGATTAATATGTTGAAGAGGATCAGTCACAGAACTGAGCCCTGCAGAATCCCACTAGTCACCCTACCCTTCTCTGACAGAGTGCTATTTACTAATACCCTCTGTGTTCTCCCATTTAACCAGTTTCTGACCCAACCTGTTACCTTATGCCTGACTCCTATGTTCTCCATTTATTGACTAGTCTCATGTGCTCAACCAAGTCAAACACCTTAGTGAAGTTCAAGTAAACCACATCCACTGCCTCACCCTGATCCACTGTTCTGGTGACCCAGTCGGAGAAATCTACCAGGTTTGTTTGGCAGGACCATGTTGCTTTGTGTCAAGCTAACCACTTTCCTCCAAAAAAGCAATGATTTTTTCCTTTAATAGGGACTCCATCAGTTTTCCCACCACCGAAGTTAGACTAACTGGATGGTAATTTCCTTTCTCTTGCTTGCTTCTGCTCCTGTGGAGTTGTACCACTGTTGCCCTCTTCCAGTCCACCAGAGCCTCCCAGCTGTCCAACAGTTTGTTGAAGAGCACTGCTAAGGAGGCTGCTAGTTCCCTCCTAAGTTTCTTAAGTATTCTTGGATGTATCCCATCTGATCCCATAGCTTTATCCAGCTTTAACTTATTGGTTTCCTCTAGGACTCTTCCCTCTTTGAAGGGATACATGTCTGTGCCTCCAAGTGGAATATTCTTTTTGCCTATTGTTGGACTGCTACCATCTGTTTCCTGTGTGAAGACTAAGCAGAAGTATTCATTAAGTGCCTCTGCCTTCTCTCCATTAAGTTCTGTGGGCTGCCCATTCTTTTTTGTAACCTTAGATCAGAAAGACGATCCACCAAGGAAAAGCAGCAGGAGTATGAAACACAAACACTTGTAAATTGAAACTACATAACCAAATCTTACAAAGACAGACCCAGGGATGGCAGGCAATGTGCATTAACCCTTGTAGTTTACCAAACAAGCTGTCATAGATCACAGCCATGTCGGCAGAGACACAACTAGACTGGATTACAGTCACGGAAATGTGGTTCACCATGAACCACACCTGGGATATAGTCATACCAGGTTACACACTCTTCAGGAGGGACTGCGAGGGAAGGACGGGGGTGGCTCTGTATGTAAGGAAAGTGATCAATGCAACAGAGATCCAGGGAAAACACAGGAACACAGAGGCTATGTGGGTTACCCTCAGTGCTAGGAACAAGGACCCCATCAGAGTGGGTGTTATATACAGACCCCCTACCCAGGAACTAGAAATTGACAAGGAACTACTAGATGCCATTTCAGGCCGACAAAGGTGAGTTGTTAATAGTTGGGGACTTCATTCTGCCTGATGTAGATTGGACCTCATACACAGCATCCTCTGCAAGGAGTAAGGAGTTCCTGCTCACACTGAACTGAGCAGAGCTCAACCAACTATGAACTCACCCACTAGAGACCACTCTACCCTTGACCTAGTGCTCACAAAAAGCTCAAGGGTTTCAAATGTTCAGGTGGGCGAAAACCTAGGGACCAGCGACCACAGGTCAGTCTGGCTATCAATCAACAAGGCAGAAGAAATATGTCACAAAAATCAAGATCCTGGAATTCTCATGGGCAAACTTTCCTAAGATGAGATCAAGAATCAGATCATTACTAGCTAGGGAAGCACGGGGGATATGGAATATGACTGGGAGGATTTTAAGAAGACCATAACAACAGTACTGAACAATGTACACATTAAATCAGTAAATCAAAAAGAAGGAAGAAACTGCTCTGGTTCACTAGAAAATTAATAGCAATAATAAGGGGATAAGAAGAGGGCCTTTAAGCAATTCCAGGTATCACAGAAGGAAGCTGACATGGACAACTACAGGAACAAGCTCAGGGAGGCAGGAAGAGTCATTCAAAGAGCCACAGTACAAACAGAGGAAAAAATAGCACAGGGAGTTAAGAAGAGAGTTAAAACCTTCTATAGGTACATGTGAGAAAAAAAACCAAGAGTAAGGGGGGGAATTTTCAGGCTAATAGCACAAGATGGCCAGATGGCAAAGGATGACACTCTCAAAGCAGAGGTGTTAAACAAGTTCTCCTGTTCTGTTTTCACAAGAGAAGACAGTGGAAAAGGTCCCCCACCAAAGCAGATGGAACACAATAACAAGGAGGCAGACATGAGCCCCTTCAAAAGGGACAGAGTCCTAGAAGAGTTAACAAACTTAGAGTTGATAAAGCAATGGGTCAGGATGGAATTCACCCGAGGGTGTTGAAGGAACTAAGGGAAGAAATTGCAGCACCGCAATTGGAGAGCAGCACAGTACCTCAGGACTGGAGAACAGCAACAGTAGTGCCCCATACACAAGGGAGGAAGTAAGGAGGATACTGGGAATTATCGCCCAGTCAGCCTAACGTCAATAGTGGGAAAAATGATGGAAGCACTACTAAAGGATAGAATAGTGGAATACCTGAGGGAAAATAGAAAACTAGACCCCAGGCAACATGGTTTCATGGCAGGAAGATCATGTCAGACAAACATGACACATTTCTTTGACTGGTTTACCAAAACAATGGACCAGGGTGGCTCGGTGGACATAGTGTACCTAGACTTCAGTAAAGTCTTTGACACCATCCCCCACAGGAGGCTGTGAAATAAGCTGTAGCACACAGGGTTTGGGCACAAGATAGTCAACTGGGTTAGGAATTGGCTATGGAATAGAAAACAGAGAGTCTTGGTCAATGGGGCTATGTCCCAGGAAGGGGAGGTGACCAGCGGCATGCCACAGGGGTCAGTGTTGGGTCTAATACTCTTCAACATATTCATCGGTGATATTGCAGAGGAATTAGAGGGAAAGCTATGCCTGTTTGCAGATGATACAAAGCTCTGCAATTGGGTGGACACATAGGAGGGAGCCACAAGCATGGTAGCCATCCTCAGGAAACTCGAAGATTGGTGAAAGCTATGGCAGTTAAAGTTTAACACCAAGAAATGCTAGGTCATACACCTAGGAAAGCGAAACCCAGAAGTAAAGTACACCCTGGATGGGCACCAATTGGAGGTAAAGATGAAAAAGAACCTGGGTGTACTCATCATCAATGATTTAAAAGTCACAAAATAGAGCAAAAAAGTGGCACAGAGAGCAAGTGGCATCCTAGGATGTATAGATAGGGGTATTACAAGCAGAAAGCAAGAGCTAATCATGCCACTGTACAGATCCTTGGTGAGGCCACACCTGAAGTACTGTGTCAAGTTCTGGAGGCCACACCTGAAAAAGGACAAAGACAGATTAGAGACGGTGCAGAGAAGGGCCACTAAAATGGTGCAGGGGCTGCACCATGAGACATATGAAACTAGGCTCAAGGAACTGAAGTTGTACTCACTAGAACAGAGAAGAAACAGAGGTGACATGATAGAAACATACAAATACATCAAGGGAATAAACAAGACAGAGAACCTCTTCCAAGAAAAGACAAGGGATCTCAGACAAGGGGGCACAATTTGTGTTTGGTGGGAGGGAAGTTCAGGAGCAACTATAGAAAGTACTTCACAGAGAGGGTGACAGGGCCATGGAACAGCCTACCAGCACAGGTGGTGGCAGCTAAAGCAGTAAGAGAATTTATGCTAGCGTGGGACAGTGTGGACAGCTTGGCTGGAACAATTAAAGGGGAAGGGTGGTAGCCACCTTGGGCAGACTAAATGGATCAAGTGGTCCCCATCTGCTGACACCATTCTCATATTCTTATTTTCTAACAACGTCTTGTTGTATGTACCTGTAGAATGTTTTGCCACACTTCTTCACTCCCTGAGCTATCCTCACCTCTGTCTGTGCCTTGGCATTTCTCATCACTGTCCCTGCCTCTTTTAGCTTTTCTTTATATTCTGTTTTATTAGCCTCTTTCCCTGACTCCTTGTAATTTCTGAAGGCTTTGCACTTTTCCCTCACCATGGTCGCCACCTTTTTGGAAAACCATAGTGGCTTTCTCTTCTTTTTATTCTTACTGACCTGGCGGGTACACTGTGATGTGACCATGGTTATTGCATCTTTCAACTTTGTCCAACTCTCCTTAACACTCACTTCTGTTGTGTTACTAAGATTGTCCCTCAGGCAGACCATCATTTTGGTGAAGTATGCTCTCCTAAAGTCAAGGATCTTAAGCTTAGAGTGTGTGGAGTTCTCAGTCTTGTTTGCCTTGAACCATACTGTGCGATGATCACAGTTTCCCAGGTGGTTCTCCACTTCGACACCCAGAACCCTATCGCTAGTTGTGAATACCAGGTCTAAGATTATGTTTCCTTTGGTGAGTGTCTTCACTAGTTGACTTAGGCCTGCTTTCTTTAGTGTAACTAGGAATTACCTGCTTTTTTCTGATGCTGCTGTGTGGGAACTCCAATCGATGTCTGTTAGATTGAAGTCCCCTACCAGCACCATGTCCCCTTTGTCTGACATCTGAAGGATGATTTCCATGGTATCCTTGTCTCTGGTTTCCTTCTGATTTGGTGGTCTCTAGATTACTCCTACCCGGATGGGTGTCCAGCTTCCGACCTGAATTGTAATCCATAGGTCCTCAGTTTCCCCCTGTGCCTGCTGGATTTCAGTAGCACTTACAGTATCTTCAACATAAATAGCTACCACCTCTCCCTTTTTCCCAGTCCTGTCTCTCCTGAACAAGTTATACCCTGGGATAGTCACCTACCAGTCATGATTGTTTGTGAACCATGTTTCGGTCACAGCAACCCAGTCTAGTCCTGCCTCTGCTATTGTGGCAGTGAGGTCTGACATCTTTTTTTTTCCAGTTTAAAGTTTATTAGACATTTTCAGTACAGAGAATAAATATGTATTACATAGAAACCAGACAGTTTACATCACAGGAAATTAATAGTCTGACATCTTGTTAGCAATACTGCATGCATTGAGACATAAAGCTGTCCATTCCCAAAGTGCATCCCCATTTGTGACACCTCCTTTTTTGTTCTTGTTTCTCCATTTACCTTTTTTCTGGACCATTGTCAGTTTCTGACAGGGTTGCATGCTTTCTGCCTTCTGCAACTGTTATCTTGGAGTGTCCTGTAGGACTGGTGCTAACTAGAGGGGAGGAGAGACGGCATGCTTTAAGTGTGCTACTCCTGGAGCTGCCATCTTCTCCCCATCCGCTAGTTTAAATGCCTTGCATGGGCATAACATTTTTTGCCAAGCACCCTATGCCCCTCCTTAGTCAGGTGGAGGCCGTTGATTTTGAAGAACTCCCTTTCCCACAAGTTGTCCCAGTTTCTGATGAAGTTATACCCCTTGGTGTGGCACCAGTCTTTGAGCATTGCATTAAGCTCACCTATCTCCTTCTCTCTGATTTTCTGCCTGTTTTTTCCCCTTTTCCAAAACAGGCCGAACCTCTGAGAAGGCAATGCTGGATGAAAGGAAACCAATCCCCCGAGTTGGGCAGTGTGCTCCTTAATCTAATACTTACAATAAGCCACAGCCGGGTACGCATTTAAGGATTTTGATACACCCCACAGAGGAGTAAGGTACAGGACTAAAGGCTGAGTGTCCTTGGGTCCTTAGGAAGTGCTGTCAAATCCTTGAATGTATACCCTGAAGTGGCTTGTTATGCTTATAAAATGGCTTGATGCCCTGTTGTATTATATGTATTTTATGGTATATATGTATTATATGGAAAGTGAACCTATGTTTTCCAGATAAATCATTAAATAACAAAATACATACATGAAATAGCCCATGGTGTTGTTGCTATTTTTTTTTTTTTACCTTGGTATTGAGATCTGGCACAGGACCATGCTGTGTTAGAAATTTAATTAATGCATGGTCAGGTGACATCTCTACGCCAATGAAGTTTCTAGGTTTTTTCTTGCCATTTTATAATGCTTTTTGTGGAATACTGACGCTCTCCTTCAACTCAGTTATCACTCTCTATATAGGTCCTGTAGGTATAAAGAGCTGACCCTCAACAGATGTGGTTATTATCTTCTTATCTGCTTAGAGAGTAGTTTTCTACCACTGATGTCACAACATTTCTGTATGGTTAACTTGTATTTGCATTTCCTTTTAGAACTAGCACTTGTGTTAGTTATTGTACTGAACTACAAGCAAAGTACAATTTGTACCCTGTTGTACCAAATGACCCTCAAAAAAGCAAGATATTTATTTATTTAGTTTTTGTTGACAGTGAAAGGAGGGTTCTGCAATTTTGCCTAATTTCAGCCTTGTCCAAGGGATGGGATACAGATGCAAACTGACATACTGATTCAGGTTAAGCAATTAGTGGTATTTTTAGTAAAAGGGGGCCGGGGATATTTGGCCAGAATACCAGGGAAATTTCTGTACTCCAGAAAAAAATAGAGTCACTCCAGTCTGTCCCTGATGCTCCATCTCCACACTAAATTACATGGTAAGTAAGGTAAATTAGAATAGTAGGAAAGAGGAGGTTATACTGCCCTTGTACAGGTCACTGGTAAGGCCGCATCTAGAGTATAGAGTTCAGTACTGGCGCCCACACCTCAAAAAGGACATTAGCCTGCTGGAGAAGGTACAGAGGAGGGCTGCAAAGATGACAGCTGGTCAGCAGGGCAAGGCATACGAGGAGAGGTTGAGGGCACTGAACATGTACTCCCTGGAAGGCAGGAGAGAGAGAGAGGAAACATGATTGGGACATTCAAGTACTTGAAAGGGATAAATATTGTTGATAAGGAAAGTCTCTTTAAGCTGAGTGGCAACCATATCATGAGGGGCACAGTCTTAAGCTGGAGGGTGGGAGGTTTAGGAGGGAAGTCAGAAAGCACTTCTACATAGAAAGGGTGGTGGACACTTGGAATGCACTGCCAGAAGAGGCAATCTCATTAAAGACAGTGAGCAGCTTTAAGAGAGGCTGGGATAGGCATGGTGGGAGATAAGAATCATGGATAGAGAGGATGGGAGGGGTGGTGAGGGAAGGCAGGGACATTAGCTCAAGCTGTGGACTCTACAATACGAGCAGACTTGATAGACCAAATGGGCTTCTTCTGCTGGCTTCTTCATATGTTCATATGTAAAAGAGGAGAGAGCACTCTCTCCAAATAAGTCAGTGTACTCACCACTTTATTCATTCATTAGTAGTTTGAGTACATACATAGAACATAGAATTTGATGGCAGATAAGGACCGCTTGGCCCACCCAGTCTGCCCATTTCCCTACCTAATGGATAAGCTGCAGATCCTAGTTAACCAGCAGCCTACTTCTTCCTACCCCCAACCCCTAGAATTGCCTTATGGCTGTCCCATGCATGCTTGAATTCCACCACTGTTTTTGACTCCACAACCTCCTCTGGAAGGCCGTTCCATGCATCCACAACCCTCAATGTGAAAAAAATACTTCCTTAAATTACCTCTGAGCTGCCCCCCCTCTATCTTCAAATTGTCCCCCCTTGTTCTTGCACCCTTTTTTGAAAGATGCTACTCTCTTGGACTTTGTTGATTCCCTTGAGGTACTTGAAAGTTTCTATCATGTCCCCCCTCCTTTCCTCAAGGCTATACATATTAAGCTCCTTAACTCTCTCTTCATATGTCTTCCGGTGCAGACCCTGCACCATTTTAGTTGCCCTTCTCTGGACAGCTTCCATCCTGTCTATGCCTTTATGAGATTGGGTCTCCAGAACTGCACGCAGTACTCAGATGGAGTCTCACCAGCTGTCTGTACAGAGGGATAATAACTTCTTGTTTTCTACTGGTGATGCCTCTCCCTATGCATCCCAGTATCCCCCCAGCCCTCCTTGCTGCCCTCTCACATTGCTTTCCCACCTTTAGGTCATCTGATATGACTACCCCCAGGTCCCTTTCCATTTTTGTTGTTGTTAGTATCTCATCCCCCATTGTGTACTCTTCCCCTGGGTTTTTGTTTCCCAGGTGCATTACCTTGCACTTCTTAGCATTGAATCTAAGCTGCCATACATTTGACCATTCCTCTAACCTTGCCAAGTCCCTTCTCATCCTTTCCACCCCACCTTGTTCATCAACTCTGTTGCAAATCTTTGTGTCCTCTGCAAAGAGACATACTTTTCCTTCCAGTCCCTCTGCAATGTCACTTATAAAGACATTGAAGAGGAACGGTCCTAATACTGAACCCTGCAGTACACCACTTGTAACCCCCCTTTCTTCAGAGTGGACTCCATTTACTATTACTCTCTGTGTCCTATTCTCCAGCCAATTCTTTACCCAGGCTGTCATCTTGGGACGCACTCCCAGGCTGGCTAACTTGTATATTAATCTTTGTGTGGGACTGTGTCAAAATGCCTCACAAAGTCTAGGTAGGCCATGTCCACAGCCCCTCCCTGATCTACTACTTTAGTCACCCAGTCAAATAAATCTATCAGATTTGTCTGGCATGACCTTCCCACTGTGAATCCATGCTGCCTTGGATCCTGTGCCCCTCTGGCCTCTAGATACTCGACAATTCTTTCCTTCAGAAGTGATTCCATCATTTTCCCTACCACTGAGGTTAAACTAACAGGTCCTTAGTTTCCTGCTTCTGCCTTGCTCCCACTTTTGTGACGGGGAATCACATCTGCTCTCCTCCAGTCCTCGGGTACCACCCCATCCTCCCATGATTTGTTAAGAGGGTAGTCAGTGGTGTCACTAGTTCTACCCTTAGTTCATTTAGAATTCTGGAATGTATCCTATCAGGCCCCATTGCTTTGTCCACCTTCAGTTTTAAGAGTTCTTTCAGAACCCTTTCTTCTGTAAATGGGCTGGTATCAACTTCTGTATCCAGAGTGTTTCTACTGTCTGTTTTAGCTACCTCCCCCTCTTCCTTCGTAAATACTGAGCAAAAATATTTGTTTAGTATCTCTGCCTTTTCACAGTCATCCTCTGCCCACCCTCCCTCCCCTTTATTAAGCCTCACTATCCCTTCCTTGGTCTTCCTTCGCTCCCTGATGTACCTATAAAGGGTTTTATCCCCCTTCTTAACTGAGTTGGCTATCTTTTCCTCAGGTTGGGCCTTTGCTGTTCTGACTGCCTTCCCAGCTTCCTTTTGCTTTAACTGATACAGTTCTCTGTCCTGCTCCTTCTGTGATTCCTTGTACTTCCTGAATGCTTTCTTTTTCTCTTGAACCTTCACTGCCACTTCCTTTGAGAACCATAGTGGTTTCTTTCATCATTTTGTTTTGTTTATTTGCTCCACACAAAGGCTTGTTACCTCTGTGATGGCAGTTTTTATTATTCCCCATTGTTCTTCCACCCCTCCTTCCTGCCCATTTGCTAGTGCATTCCTTAGGCACTCACCCATTTTGGCAAAGTCAGCCATCCTAAAGTCCAGTACTTTTGCCTTTGTATGGCTTGACTCTATTGCTGTGTTTATTGTGAACCATACTGTTCGATGGTCACTAGTTCCAAGATGGCTACCCACTTCTACATCTCTTCATCTCCATTTGAGAGAACCAGGTCTAAGATTGCTCTGTCTCAAGTGGGATCCAATACTAGCTGTCTAAGGCATGCCCCTTGTAGGGCATCTAGAATAACCTTTCTCTTCGAAGTGGCTGCTGCAACTGCACTCCAGTTAACATCTGGCATATTCAGATCACCCATCAGCAATATCTCCCCTTTTTCTGCCATTCTAAGTATACTTTCTATCATTTCCTTGTCCATTTCCTCCCTGAGAAGGGGTCTGTATACAACCCTATGCGGATTGTGGTGCCATTGCTGTCTCCAAATTTACCCACAGTGCTTCTTCTCCTCCCTGTTTTCCCTTTTGTTCTGTTGCTTTGATTCCTTCCCTTATGTAAAGAGCTACTTCTCCTCCTCTTTTACCCTCCCTGTCCCTCCTGTAGATGGTGTATCCTGGTATGTTTACGTCCCAGTCATGGTTTTGTGTGTACCATGTTTCTGTGATTGCCACAATATCCAGATGTTCCTCCTCCATCAAGGCCACTAATTCAGGAAGCTTGGTACTCAGACTATGGGCATTGGCACTCATTGCTCTCCATTTTAGATGGCTTTACCTTCTTTTGCAACATTCCCCACTGACCTTTCTACCTCAGTCTTTTTCTCATTTAGTACCCTGCTTTGTTGGGAGAGGCTGGGATTTTCCTGCTGCTTATCAGTGCCTCCCCCCCCTTGACTAGTTTAAAAGCTTGCCAATGAAGCATTTAAACCACACATTCTAAAAACACTTACAAGCATGGCTGCCAGCTCCCCAAGGGATGACCTTACATTTTGTGTTTAGCTTCAGCCTCTGACAAAGCTAAATGTGAAAAGTTAGGTTGTCCCCGTCGGCAGCCATACTTGTAATCATTTTTAGAATGTTTGTACCCACACTACTAATGAATGAATAAAGAGGCAGTTTTGAAAATTTCTGTACTGTTTTTGAAAAATACCATGGCATCCTTAACATCCACCTGAAGAATCACCAGAACAGGCAGACGGGAACTTAGTTTAACTTTCTCTCATATTGCATCTCATATTGCAAGTTCAGCACCTAATTGATGCACATAAGTTTCTCCAGAGACTTAATCACTGAGGAAGCTTGCAGTACTCACACATCTTTAGTTGAACTTGAGTCACTCATACTTTATTCACTGAGGGACATCCCAGAAGAGATAGGCACTCATTTATCATTTATCACAGAAATGTGACATATTTTTATAACATAACGCTTTCATTTTACAGGCTTAGACTGTACTCATTATATCATGGTTGTATTTACAAGACACTTGATTGACATCTTTGGATATATTTTCAACATGTGGCAGCCTTAATAACAGGGCCAGAAAGCTGGTTTGGCATTTTATAGTCACACAATTTATTCAAAATATGCATACTGAATATAAAATAATAGCATGTTTATGCTTTTGCAAATAACATACCAATATTTGTAGAATACTGTCAAATACAAGCACTTTGGTTTGACAATTGCCATTAATAACATAGATTATTAAAAAAAGATGCTAACTAAATGTTACAACATGACAATGACATAAGAGAGAAAAAAGCAAAATGTGGCACCATTTAAACAGATTGGAAAATGCAAATATACAGCAGGATCAACATGGCAGGCTACATGTCAGTGCATTATGCAGTAAACTAATTGCTTTTAACATGGACTGCTGATTTCAAGCAATATTAGACAAAATGACAGAAATAACCCAATACTGAACAGTTCTGTTGGCCACAAAGGGCCATATTGGGATGTGATTGTGCTGGCCCTTGATCTGCAGGAACACTGCTATGTCAGAGCTGCAGTTGCTAACACTCTTGCCTCTTGGCCTGAAAGATTGGATAATTTGGGGTTCTGGTCCCACACAAGGCGCATTGGCTAAGCTCCAGCACTGATGATGCAGTTGGGTGGGGGGTGGCGGTGGGATGCACTGTTGAAGATGCCATCCTTTGGATGAGAGGAGGTCCCTACTACACTTCTCTGGTGACTGTCCTGGTGGAAGTTTATTTATTTATTTATTTTGTCATTCGGACAGAACCTTTGAGCAAAATGCTCTTTTTCAAAGGTTCCACATCTTGACAGGAGGACAAAACACAAAGGTGGTTACAGAGTATGGGTGCACAAGTACAGAGACAAAAAAATACAAGAAATAACAGCAATTTGTCTGTCTAGTTACAATTGTAAGCTATCTCATATAGAGGAACAGCATATTGCAGTTAGTACAGCCCAAGGTACATGATGAGTGTTGTGGATTTAAGAAACTAATTTAGCAGGATGTAAAGCAGCCAGGAGAGGCATTGTCATTATTTCATATAAAGTCGGGGGGGGGAGGAAGAGACTCAATATAGGCTTTCATACCCTATATGTTAAGGCAGCCAAGAGGAGGCTTTGTCGTTAATTCTAGTTAAGAGTGGGCTGGGGAGTAATTTTCTGTGTAGGAATGACCTAGTAGGAACAAAGTAGAGAACAGTGTGAGGGAGGAACGTACACAGAATTGATCAGGTGGACTGGCTGCCTGCTGTCCTGCCCTGGGATGTGGAGCCCATCTCCAGCCATTGTCCCCTACATCTGGAGTGGATCCACATCTTTTCAGAATCTAGCCCTTGATCTGGCTGACTGGCTGCCTGCCCCCCTGCCCTGGGATGTGGCTTGCACCTCCAGCCGCTGTCCCTATGCCTGGAGCAAATCCACAGCTTTTTAGGTATGGCTCTCTCTGCTGCTCCCAGTCTCCTACAGTGCTGGCTCCATCTGTCCCTGATTGGTCAGGAATTCACTGTCTGAAAAGACTCCAATTGGCTTGAGTTTCAGACTATCCTTGCATGAAGCTGAAGGGATTCCTACTCAGGTCTCATGGTTCAAATTTTTAAATCTGTGACATTGCTGAACCTGTATTTATTCTGTTGGTGACTGCTGTTACCATCCTAATGTTAGTACTAACTCAGGTAAGCAAAATTGTTGGCAAAATGCAGTTGGGGGATGCCTCTGGATGACCATTTAACCTGTGACTTAGCATTGATTTACTGCTAGAAATAACAGACTGTAACATACCCTGTTAAATTATGTTTAAGCAGTTTTCAATGTGGTGAATTAGGGTATTGCAGAGTGGTCCCTGTTAAAGTATGATCCTAAGTGCAGTTCTGTAGAAAATAGGGTATAACAGAGTAGTCCGTATTTCTTCCTCTGTCTAAATTGCCCATCTCTGCTGTATTTCTGCAGACACCCCCACTGAGCGCTCTCCTGGCACCAGCTTTTTTTTTTCTTTTCTCTCTCTGTCTCTCTTTTTTTCTCCCCACTCTGTACTATTAACCTAAGTGCTGCTCTCCTCAATTCTGTCCTGTACCCCTGCCCACTGATTTAACTTTAACAGTGGCAATTGTTGAACCTGTCCCTCCAACTCTCTCCCCCCGCCCACCGATTTTCCCTCCCAGCTAACCACTTGCCTATCCTGTGTTTAGTCACAGAATCTAGCCCTTGATTGGGTGGACTGGCTGCCTACTGTCCAGTGGAGGAGCCAGGTTTGGGAGTGTTTGAGAGCTGGGGGGGGCCATTCAGTCAATCATGGGCTCCACAATGGGCACCAAACAGTGAATAAAGATGGTGGCAGGGTACCACTACTAACACTTAGGCAGCCAGGAGGGGCCACCGCCCCCCAGCCCCCCCCAGCTTTGCCACTGCTGCTGTCTTGCCCCGGGACATGGCACTCACATCCAGCCACTGTACCCTATGCCTGGAGCGGATCCACAGCTTTTCAGGTACAGCTCTCTCTGTGGCTCCCAGTCTCCTACAGCAATGGCTACATCTGCCTCTGATTGGTCGGGAATTTGTTGCCAGAAAAACTCCAATTGACTCAAGTCTCAGGCTGTCCCTGGGTGAAGCTATAGGGATTCCTACTTGGGTCTCAAGGCTCGAATTTTAAAATCTGTGACATTGCTGAACCTGTATTTCTTCCTACCCACTTGCCCCAACCCCAGCCTCTAGCAAATACACCGTAACTTCCCCCATTTTAGCCACATTTCGCTATCCGTGTGACTACCCACCCCAGCTGAGTTTCTGAATTAAAGGAATACTACCTCTCACTGTACGTTTCCTTACTGACACTCTAATACACAAACAGATCAGGGCTTCTGCATTCCTATTTAAGGGCAGCATACTCCTACTTTCCTGCTGTCTTTCCTCTGCCTCTCCTGATTTAGTCCCCACTCACTACCAATTTCTCTCCACCCAACCTAATTCTAATTAAATCACCTTAAGTTACCCCTACTGCACTCAGCATCCCCATTATTATTAGCACCTCCACTGCCTCTGCACCTACCTCAGATATGATTACCACCTTGTTCTTGACTATCCTCATTATTCTCCTGACAAATGGCCCAGATAATCACCCAGAAGCCTCCAACCCCTCCCTTCTCACCAATGCACCTGGATAGATGCACACATGCTTCTGAGAGCAAGAAAGGATACAATACCAATGGACTACCACCCTGGGGCAACATTGCCCCTTGAACTGCTAGTGGTGGTAAAGCATACTCTGACCATTGCCTACAATGCACTGTGCCTCCCACCGCCCCCTCCCCCCAACTGCAAGCTTCCCTACCAAGTCAAACTTAAAATCATTAAAGGGAAATCCAACAGCACTGCCCATTTCACAACTAGGAAAGTTATCCTGATCCTGCTCCTTCTATCTGGCAATGTACAGCCAAATCCTGGGCCACATATTTCTAATGGAACTGCGTACTGCAGGTCAAGCAGACTTAAAATTGCAGCGATGAATGTTTCCAACCTTCTTCCCAAACTTGCACAACTCCAGGCGTAGGCTGCCCTGCACAATCCTGACATCCTATGTCTCATGGAGACCTGGCTCACAGGCAAAACCATGAACTCAGAAGTTGTGATGCCAGGATATCAAATCCTCCAACTTGACAGACTGGGTAAAAGGGGTGGCAGCTGCCTCATCTACATAAGGGACTCGCCCAATGGGAATGTGCTCACCCATTACTCATAGAGCTGATGGCCATGAGTTATTAGCAGTAAACATCAAATGTGGACAGAACAGCATATCACTCTTAATTGCCTCTGTATACTTACCTCTCAAAAAGGCCAATGGGGGCCTAACCAAAGTGTTGGATGTCCTGTCACCCCTTAGCAAATGTCATGAACTCATCGGCACTGGGGACATTAACATTAACTGCCCAGTAATGATGTAACCCACCTGAGAGATGTCATGGCTAATCTGTACCTCACGCAGCTAGTCAAGGAACCCACCAGAAGGAACTACAAAATGGCAAGTAGTACTCTCCTTGATTGGATACTCTCCAACTCTCCTACCAGGATAATTGAGGTAACAGTGCATCCAGATACCCTGAGTGATCACTTCCCAGTCACTCTCAGGTGGTCCAACAAACTTAGGAAACCACTACCTATCCAGGTTGAGAGCAGGGTCCTCAGGCCAGGACAGCTAGGGTCACTCAAAGCTGCCCTGGCATAATTGGATTGGTCACCCATAGATGCACTGCCTGATCTTGATCTAGCCATGAACTTCTTTGTTGACAATTTCAACAAAATTTGCAACAAATTTGCTCCACTCAAAAAAAGGAATACTGTGAGTTTACAAGGGGTGGATCACAGGTAAACTTCTTGCACTTATGAGGCAGAGAGATAACCTCTAGTCAAAAGCCAAGTCCTCTGGAAAAGAAAATGACTATCAGTCCTACAGAGCCTCCAGAAATAGATGTACACACCTCATCAGGCAAGCAAAGGTGAACTACCACAAGGACCAGCTGCAAAACAGCCGGGGAGATGGAAAAAAGTTTTGGGAGAATATAAATAACCTCTTTGGGAAGGAAGAGAAAAAAACCTCCAGTCACTCAGCTTAGATGGATTGTTCATAATGGACCCGCACACAATAGCCAAGTCATTTAATGCCTCATTCACAGACCTAAGCTCTGTCCTACCACCTGACTATCTGAAACCAGACAGTGGACAGCTACATGACAAATCAACAATGTTGAACCACCCTACCTTTTATTTCAAAAGGGTGTCCACCAAGGATGCAAGTTCCTACATAATGAAAGCTTTGGGCAAGACCAGGATGGGAAGCGATGGGGTTGACATGAAGCTGGTAGCACTAGTCCTTGATAAACTCATTGTCCCCATCATCAAACTTTTTAACAAATCTCTCACACTAGCCAAATTCCCAATGGTTTGGAAACAAGCTCTGGTAATCCCAGTTTTTAAGAGTGGTGATAGGTCCAACATTGCTAACTATAGGCCCATATCAATCCTCTCCCAACTATCTAAAGCACTGGAAAGGATTGTAACTGACCAAATTACTGATTACTTACATAAGTATCAACTGCAATGTCCCCAGCAACACAGCTTCTGAAAGAATCACAGTATTACCACTGCTCTGGTTGATTACTCCGGTTCTGTACACCTAGGCTTTGACGAAAGCAAATTAACTGGCTCAGTCTTTATAGACTAACAAAGGCTTTTGACACAGTTAATCACCCCCTCCTCCTGGTGCAACTGAAAAACTTGGGAATGGCCCCTAATGCAGTAGCCTGGTTCCAAGATTACCTGTCCCACGGATCCCAAAAAGTTAAAATTGGGAAAGTAATATCAGGCTCTAAAGAACTGTGCTTGGGAGTTCCACAAGGATACATTTTGGGATCCCTTTTATTTAGCATGTTTTTGAAAAAACTTCCAAAGGCCTGTAACAGTAAAATTGTCCTGTATGCTGATGATGCTGTTCTCCTCAGAAGTAACTACCACATTGAACATCTAGAACAGGAGCTACAGACATCCTTCAAAAGGATTGAGGAATGGTTCAGTGCACATAAGCTATTGGTCAATTATAAAAAAAAAATATAAAACTATGCTCCTATCTAGCCCACAGCTAAAGAACCATCCAAAACAAAGCCAAGGTCCCACTTTAACAGGTTCACTTATTTAGGTAGCTGGCGGTCACCATTGATGATACCCTATCTGATGTGCAGCATATCGATATGGTGGTCAAGACTGTTAAATTCAAGCTAGGAGTCTTATACAGACACAAGAAAAACCTCACTCCAAATACCCTCCATCTCTCTGTCACTAGCTCGATTTTATCCATCATAGACTATGGGCTGGTTGCCTATGGATCAGCTACAAGTACTGCACTTCAGCGAGTGGTGACTGCCCTAAACAAGGCATGTAAACTAGCCACTGGTGCTGACCGCTTCACTCACACCAGCTCTCTGTATACTCAGGCTAACTGGCTAACTCTGGAGCACAGAATAAAATTCCAAACCTGCCTACTTGGCAAGAAGGTGCTCCTGGGCTCAGCACCCCTCCCCCCCCACATCTCATATCTCTTCAACAAAGCCGACCCAAAGTACGGAACCAGGAGCAAGGTGTCGGGCTCACTTGTTGTACCATTCCGCAGAACCACACTTGGTCAACGGGTCTTCACATACAGAGCTCTCTTTGGCTCAATGATTGCCTGGAAATCTCACATAGAACTACAAGCCTACTAACCTTTAAGACTGAACTCAAAAAATACTTCCTCTCCAGAAACACCTGTAACTCTCCTAGGGGCACCTAAGATGCCCTGGCCTCGTCATCTCCCACTCTCACCCCCCTCCACCTCCTTCTGTCTTCTCAGATGTTGTCCCTTACCTTTCTAACCCCACCACTCACTCCTTCTGCCCCTGTCTCCTTGCTACCTGCCATCCCCTTGGTCCCACCCCCATTTTTCTTCTCCCTCCCCCTGACCCTTCTGCATCCTCCAACCCCTCCCACCTCTTTATTGACAAAGTCAACTGCCTGACTGCTAACCTATCTTCCCCAAGTACCCCTCCTCCCACTCATTTGAAGGTGCCCCTGTACTCGTTATACTCTACTCAGCCAATGTTAAATGTTTCCTTACCTGCTTCCTATGCTGCTGGTAAATGCTGCCTATGTTGATTGATATTATGCTGTACTCAGTGACCTGTGTATATTATCTACTGCATATTATACGAGTTTCAACTATTGTAATATCTCTGACATGGAACCTTTGTAAAAGAGCTCCTGCTCAAAGGATGTTTCCAAATAATTAATAAGTAAAAATAAAAAATAAATAAATGAAAGGCTCAAGTTCGAGGGCTGACAAGTAGTAGGAGGAAGTAGAAGTTTAAACTCGGGGTTACTGGGCAGCAGGGTAACAAATCAGAGAATGCAGCCCAGGAGCAGGTGACTTCAAGCAACCGAGTGATAGTGCTACAGGTTAACTGCAGCTACAGACCTCAACCTTGACCAGGTGATGTCTTAGTTACGCCTTGAAGACGGGGAGGCTGTTAATTAGTAAAAAGCATGTTGGGATCTTATTTAGCCAAGAAGGAGCCCTGTATGCAAAGGTCGATTGCCCAAGCACCGTTTTTCTGAAGGGGATGCCAAGTGGGCAGAGAGTCTGCCCTCTAGTGCGGTACCCAGATTTACCTCACCAGTGAAATTCTTTGAAGGCCAATGGAACTTTGCCTAGAAGAGATTTCATGCCAAGCAGGCATATTTGGTATTTGACTCTGATGGCAAGAATGAGCCAGTTAGTGCGCTCATAGAGGGAGCAGATGTGTAGGAGATTATCAGCCCCTAGAGCCAGTCTGTAGGACTTATTGAGGGCTGTGCTTACTTGTTTTAGCCAGTGTTGGATGCCGACCCATAGACTATGAGTCCATAGTAAATAACAGACAAGATGGAAGAGGAGACTGCCAGCCTGAGTGCCTCAGGAGTTAGGCATTGTCTGTGGCTGTAGAGAACTCCAAGTTTGGTGTTCACTGTTTTGACGACCTGATCGATGTGCTGCATGTAAGAGAGGGTGTCATCAATGATCACGCCCATATATTTAAAAGAGTTGACCTACTTGAGTGGAACAGCCTTGTTGTTAGTAATAGTAAGGGACAGAAGAGATATTTTGTTCTGATAAGTGGTTATCAGCATCGTCGTCATCTTCTTGTAACTATGAAGCAGTTTCTGAGAGCTGAACCAGTCCTCCAAGCTGCAAAATGAATAGTGCAAATCATTCTGTAGGTGCTGAAGCTGGGCACTACTAGTAAGAATGACAGCATCATCTGCATACAGAATAATCTTGCTATTACAGACCTCTGGATGCCTGTTGATGAACAGGCTAAAGAGGAGGGGCCAAGTATAGACCCTTGTGGGACACCCAGTACTATATCCCTAGACGAAGAGATAGCTGTCCCAATTTTTACACTCTTTGCTCTGCTGGATAGATAATCCTGGAACCAGAGGATGGCTTCAGAGGTTAGTCTGAGGTGTTGAAGCTGGTCAAGCAAGATGTGATGGTTGACAGTATCAAAGGCTTTGGTGAGCTCTATGAAGATAGATCCTACCAGGCTGCCCCGATCCAAGGCCTTGTGAACATAGTCTGTGAATTCAACTAAGGTCATAGCTGTGCAATGGCACTGATGGAATCCCTACTGTTGTGGGCACAGCAGACTGTACTTCTAAAGGTACTCCATGACCTGGTCAGCCACAATCCTTTCAGGTGCCTTCAAGGGGGGAGGGAGGGAGAGGATAGTTATTGGTCTATAGTTAGCAGTGCAAAACTGGTCCCCACTTTTTAGGACAGGGGTGACTAGAGCTACCTTACAGGCCACAGGGAATTTTGCCAAGGTGGGAGATTTGTTAAAGATCTTGGTGATGGGAACCATCAACTTGTCCAAGGCAACTTCCACCAATTTTATGTCAAGTGAATCGCTACCAAATCTGGTTTTACACAGCACCTTAGTAATGTAGGTCCTGGCTTCCTTGGTTGTGACAAGCTTAAAGTAAAAGTTTGGATGAGTCAAATTATCTCGGGCTTTGGGTGGGTGTTGTGGGAGGTCAAGGTAGCTGGGCTGGAGGACATAACTGAGGTTGGAGAAGGCCGCATTGAAGGCTTCTGTGATTGTGTGTAGAGCTAGGGTGGGGCTGCCATTTAAGTTGAGCATGGAGGGATGCCTTCTGTCTTCCCTGCCCAGCAGCTCCTTAATGTAATCCCAGAATTGCTTCCCATTGCCCCAGTTATGTTCCAGTTGCTCCTTGTAGTAAGCCGCCTTGGACTGCCTAGCAAGAGCAGTACACTTGTTATAGATCCCATGGCACTTATTGAAAGATCAGGGGAGTTATACCCAGGGTCTTATTTTATTTTATTTAATCTCAGAATTAAGACTTTTGAGCCAGAGGCTCATTTACAAAGGCAAAATGAACAATACAGAGGATTAACAGACACAGGTACATTAGATACAGATGAACAGACAAGGTAAAATACAGAAAGTAAGATTACCGACAGATAATCTAATGTTCAAACTAAAAATAGTATTAAGTGCTATTATTAAGAGGCAATCTGATGAAGGTACGCAGGTCAGGGGGCAGAGAAAGCCACTAAAAGTTATACTGGTTGTAGAAGTGATAAAAGCGGGTTAGCAGGCGATAGACAGAGGAAGAAAAGAGGGTAGAATGACCTGCATTCCCTCTCTCAGTGGCATGGGTTTGAATTCAGCACGACAGTTTGCATGCTATTAGTATGATAGTGACTTCAGCATGTACAGTATACTGCATACATTCTGCATGTACAGTATACTGCATACATTCACAGCAGGCCTGCAATTCCAGTATATAACTTGTTCCTTTGTAAAGCACTTTGGGATACAGCATGCTTCTAGCCTGTTGCTAGATAATTGTATTGGTATGCAAGCACAATGGACTAGAAATCCTTCCCCTTCTCTCAACATCAAAAAAAAAAAGGGGGGGGTCACATGATGCTTGCAGGGGAGTAAGATGTGTTCTGGTGAGCTCCATCTGTCCACAACATTTTAACCATGAATTCCAGCTCCTCTAAATCTCAATAAGCCATAATTGCTTGTAGTAGACTGGGTAAACTCTACAGAGATCCCGTGAAGCGCTGTGATTTGTTCAATCGGAGGAATGGAGACAACTTTACCTATCTGTAGTGGTGAACAACAGGCCGCAATGGATCCATCATTAGAGTCAGAAGCTAAGCGCCCATGTCGCAGTGCTTTCCCGCAGCAAGATCTACTGGAGCCAACCTCTGCCCATATTTGCACGGAACTAACTACCATCAAGGAGGCTCTCTTCAAATTAATAGAAGAGGTGGCAGATATAAAACCAGCAATGGCTCAACTCTCCCGATGAGTGGCAGCCAGTGAAGCTAGAGTCTGCTCGCTGGAAAGGGCTCAGGAGAAAACTCAGCCTGAAATGGTGGCCCTGAAATGCACGGTCTTCAAATTAGAAGATCACATAGATGATTTGGAGGGTAGGAACCGGTGAAATAATTTAGTTCTCTTGGGCCTGCCAGAAGGGGAAGAGAGTCCAAACACCACAGCCTTTCTCCAACAGATGTTCAAAAAAAACGGTGGGGCAAACTCCCAATGGGCCAGAGTATGTAATAGAATGGGCACACTGCTCCGCCTACCCTAAGCCAAATACAGCAGATCCCCCACGGCCAATCAGATTCAAATTACTGAACTTCTTGGACAGGGATTTCATAATTTAGGAAGCTAGGAAACTGGCAGCAATCCTGTGGGAGGGCAAAAAGCTGAAGATGGTACAGGACTCAACGTACAAAACAAGGCAAATGCGGGCCGCCTTTCATCCGATTACTTCAAAATTATGGGCTGCAGGGATCTGCCACAAAATGCTATACCCTGCTAGGTTGAAGGTCACACTTTCAGATGGGGCAAAGAGGTATGATTCATCGGAAGAGGCACTTAAAACCTTGACGAAGGTTTATCCTGCTCTGAATAGGATTTAGATTTCTGTCACTTGCGAGGCTTAAACATGAATGTGATGCTTCAGTTCTAGAGACAATCGTTCTACTAATGGCAAAGTTATGTTATGTCATTGCTCTTAGAAATGTCAGTCCAAGAAAGACATTATCTCACATCTGCACTGACTGTGTTAAATCGTTTGTGACAAGGATTTTCCCCTTCAAGTACCATTGTGGTAATGGCGAGTTTTTTCCGCTAGATGGCGCTGCAAACTGAAGTTTTCTTCATAAGGCAATGACTCCTGAAATTAATGACTCCCAGTGCTCTCTTTATTCTTTCTTTTGCAATTTACTTTTCTTTTCCCTGTTTTTTCCTCAGTTAATAACATTGCTGAATGGTTCAGTTGACATAGAGAGTCTTACAAAGTAGTTTATTAATTAGAGAGCCAGCCAACAAGGGATAGTTGGATCTTTTTTTTTTTTTTTAAATATGAAAGGAGGGGAACAAGAGAGTGGAAGAATGCCAGTAGTCTAATAGAAGTGGGTGTAGATGTTTTGTGAAATCTATCAATATACGATTTTTTTTTTCTTTTTTTGTGTGGGTGCAGAAGTGGGAAAGACTGTTTTTAAGCAGACTGTTTATTGTACATCCCTATTTGCAGAAGTAACGCAGGGGCTGGCATGTGCTAGTACTAAGTATTATTTAGTATCATCTTATGGTGGACAGACTTGGCTCACCTCCTCTTTTGGGCATTGTGGACCAGGAAGAGAGGAGAAGGCCTAGGGCCTGGGGTAGTGAGCTGTATATAGTTAGGTTTGTGTTGTTGTTGAAGGTATTTGAAGGGGCTAGATTAGTGTTTATTTCTTTGGGGGGTGGGGGGAGGGGGATTGCATGCATGCACTCCAAGATAAGGGCTGAGATGTAGACGGAGCGTATCACGTTAATAATGGCAAATACACTTAAAATATGTTCATGGAACATTAAGGGAGGCAGAGACAACACTAAGAAATATGTTATTTTGAATCATTTGAGTACATTTAACCCATCAATTGTACTCTTGCAAGAGACCCATTTAACAACAGATCAGGTACAATTTTTAAAAAAGAACTGGGTGGGTCAGGCATTTGGGGCAGACTATAATTCCCGTAAAAGGGGTGTGGCTATATTGATAGCCAAAGGGATTCCTTTCACACTCATACATACTGTTAGTGATCCCGAAGGTAGATATATCTTGGTGCATGGGAGACTGGGCAACACAGAAGTCCTATTGGGATCAATATATGGTCCCAACCAAGAATCCCCTACCTTCTTCACTGGGTTATCCTCAGTCCTGGCTTCATATGGGCATATACCTCTTTTGTTACGTGGTGATTGGAATCTGGCCCAGGTAAATAACTTAGAACTCATCTTTCAGGTTGTGGTTTTTCCCCAGCACAGCGGGCATTGCAAGGGGTTTAAATCAACTCTAGGATTAATAGACCCATGGAGGCTTCTATAGCCCTCTACCAAAGATTTTTCTTTTTTTTCACCCGTGCACAAAAGTTATTCCCTTATAGACTTTTTTCTAATTAGTCAACAATTAAACTCAGGGATTATAGATTCCCAAATTCATGCAAGGATAATTTCAGATCGTGCACCAATGTCAGTCTATATTACCATCCCAAGTCCTTCTCTCAGACCTTACTCATGGACCCTGAAAGACACTCTTTTGAGAGATGACCAAATTGTTTCTCGTTTTGGTTCATTTCTCTGTTATACGATTAGGGAAAATATTAACTCTATCCCTGAAGCTGACAAGCTTTGGGCGGCACTTACAGCCACATGGTGGGGTGAACTTATTAGAATGGCTACGATATCCAAGAGAAAAAAACAATCCCATAGTACTCAATGCCTGGAAAAAAATCTGTACCTTAGAGTCCAAGGGGACTGAGGCTCCATCTATGGACAAGACCTTAGAGTTAAATCACCTGAGAGCTCAATACTCTAGATCTCTCCTAGACAAAACAGATAGGATAGCCTCTCAGGTGAAGGCGACTTATATTGGGCAGGGTAGTAAGGTGAGTAAGTATCTTGCATAGCAGCTGAAGCAGCGGGTGTCTGCCAAATGGATAACAGCTATTAAGCATCCAAATATGGAATTATTGGTATCCAACATTCAGAAGATGCTCTTCTTTTATAAAGAATATTACCAACAACTTTATTCACTGCCTCCAGTTAAGGACCCCCAATCCCATATGACTTCAACATTCTTTCATAAGGCTCAACTCCCTAAGTTATCTGGCAAGGCACAACAACCATTAATGGAACCAATATCCCTAAAAGAAATTGAAGAGGCTATAGACTCCCTGAAAACTGATAAAGCTCCTGGCCCTGATGGGTATACAGGATCATTTTACAAGACTTTCAAAGTTCAGCTGATTCCCTTACTTCATCTCTTGTATGGGTATTGGGTTCATGCTTAGTGTCTGATCAGGGAGGGGCTGTGGACATGGCCTACCTAGACTTTAGCAAGGCATTTGACACAGTCCCACACAAAAGATTAATATATAAGTTAGCCAGCCTGGGAGTGGGTCCCAAGATGACAGCCTGGGTAAAGAATTGGCTGGAGAATAGGACACAGAGAGTAATAGTAAATGGAGTCCACTCAGAAGAAAGGAGGGTTACTAGCGGGTACCGCGGGGTTCAAGTTAGGACCAGTCCTCTTCAATGTCTTTATGTTACATTGCAGAAGGACTGGAAGGAAAAGTATGTCTCTTTGCAGATGACACTAAGATCTGCAACAGAGTTGATGCACAGGGTGGGGTGGAAAGGATGAGAAGGACGTAAGGTTAGAGGAATGGTCAAATGTATGGCAGCTTAGATTCAATGCTAAGAAGTGCAAGGTAATGCACCTGGGAAACAAAACCCAGGGAAGAGTACACAATGGGAGGTGAGATACTAACAACAACAAAATGGAAAGGGACCTGGGGTAGTCATATCAGATGACCTAAAGGTGGGCAAGCAATGTGAGAAGGCAGCAAGGAGGGTTGGGGATACTGGGATGCATAGGGAGAGGCATCACCAGTAGAAAAAACAGGAAGTTATTATCCCTCTGTACAGACAGCTGGTGAGACCCCATCTGGAGTACTGTGTGCAGTTCTGGAGACCCAATCTCCAAAAGAACATAGACAGGATGGAAGCTGTCCAGAGGAGGGCACTAAAATGGTGCAGGGTCTGCACCGAGGACATATGAAGAAGAGACTTAAGGAGCTTAATATGTATAGCCTCGAGGAAAGGAGGGGAGAGGGGGACATGATAGAAACTTAAGTACCCCAAGGGAATCAACAAAGTCCAAGAGGGTAGCATCTTTCAAAAAGAGGTGTGCAAGAACAAGAGGGCACAATTTGAAGATAGGGGGCAGCTCAGAGGTAATTTAAGGAAGTATTTTTCACAGAGGGTTGTGGATGCATGGAATGGCCTTCTGGAGGAGGTTGTGGAGTCAAAATCAGTGGTGGAATTCAAGCACATGCATGGGATAGTCATAAGGCAATTCTGGGGATGGGGTAGGAAGAAGTAGGCTGCTGGTTAACTAGGATCTGCAGCTTATCCAGTAGGTAGGGAAATGGCCAGACTGGGTGGGCCAAGCGGTCCTTATCTGCCGCCACATTCTATGTTTCTATGTTTCTATGACCCCTTCCTATTCAAAGCTAGAATAGTGTTACTCCCAAAGCCAGGAAAGGATCCTACACAGATAGGCAATTATAGACCTATCTCTTTAATTAAAGTGGATGTTAAAATTTATGCTAAAATTTTAGCCTATTGATTGGGTAGAGTATGGTCATCCTTAATTGGGATGGAACAGGTGGGGTTTGTATCTGGTAGGTCCTCTGCCGACCATTTTCGGAATCTAGGTCATTCGATTTCTGCATCCAGGGACCCACAGTTTCAAGCAGTTTTGGTGTCCCTGGATGCAGAAAAAGCTTTTGACCGGGTGGCCTGGCCCTACCTTTTCGTAGTGCTCCCCCATTATGGTCTCCCTGTGTGCTTTATTAGGAAAATTGGTATCCTTTACCAGTGTCCCTTAGCTAGATTATTATGTAACAACCACTTGTCGGATTCATTTCCCCTCAGAAATGGTACTTGACAAGGTTGCTCTCTGTCCCTCTTACTATTTAATTTATACATTGAACCTTTGGTCAGAGTAATTAAGCAGGAGAGTTTGATTGAGGTATTTAGAGTGGGCCCTCTAGAGTGTAAGCTTTTGCAGATGATATGCTGCTACATTAAACCAATGGGGTTCACTTTCTTTCCTCTGCCCTTCAGACCATCTCTGAGTCTGAGGAGATATCGGGGTACAAATTAAACAAAAATAAAACTCTGGTCTACCCTTTGTCAGCTCTGATATGCAAAAAACAAATGGTGGATTTAGGCCTGCAATGGGAAAGCTTTCAGTAACATTTTTAGGTATGAAGTTATCTTCAGAGCTAAGTATATTAAAGGATTTAAATCTAGACCCCTTATTAAAAACTATCAAAGAAGATTTGATAAGATGAGAAGGCTCCCCTTGTCTTTCTGGGGTAGATCCAATGTATTAAAAATGACGATTTCACCCAAGATTTTCTATCCCCTGATTAGCCTGGGTATTTTTCTCCCTCATTGAACTTTTAAATTGATTCATAGGCTTTGCTCAGATTTCAAATGGGATGGGAGACCCCCATGTAGGGCCTACAGCAGGCTCACAGGCCCAATAAGAAAAGGTGGCCTCCAACTACCTGATTTCTTTTTATGCTATCTAGCAATACATGCAACCAGGTTTTTAAGGTGGTTCCCCTCTTTACATGCAGCCTCTAGCAATCCTATATGGCTGCAATTAGAGCTTGAACAGGCCAGAAAGGAACAGGTTTCCCTGCAAAGCTTACTATTCTGTCCTTAGAGGATAGTTCCTCTCCCCCTCCAGGATTCCTCGATTGGTTGGAGCATCAGGGCCTTTCACCAATTATGTAACCATTACCAATTAAGCATTAGGAAATACATCTCTCAGCCGCTCTTTAATAATCCCAATTTAAAAATAAGCAACCATATGATTATTCCTAGGGCTTTACCACTACCATCTTCGATCTGTCTTGTACAGTTTCTAATAGACCCTGTTTTGTCCTCCCTATCCAATCTAAAAACGAAGTGGAGCTTATTCTCCAAACACTTGTTTTATGCTGTTCAGGTGCAACATTGCTTGAGAAGCTTCCTGGGGAAGACTCCCTGGATAAATCGACTAAAGCCTTTCATAAGGCCCTATTTAGATTTAGTTACAAAAGCCAAACCTGTCTCAAAATTAGACAAAGCTCTAGTTAATGGCCTATGGCAGAGTTATGCTGCCGTTGCCTATTACTTGATATACACTTTACAAACCCAGCTGATGGACGACCAATGGCAGTCTATAAGATTAAATAACTTTACGTTGATTAAACAG
The DNA here is from genome assembly GCA_016271365.2 of Neoceratodus forsteri. Classification (NCBI taxonomy): domain Eukaryota; kingdom Metazoa; phylum Chordata; order Ceratodontiformes; family Ceratodontidae; genus Neoceratodus; species Neoceratodus forsteri. Next base: position 1,205,878,645 of record CM057453.1, on the reverse strand, counting down.
GACAGATTACAAAATATCCAATTCAATATCTTACATAACCTTTATTACACCCCCTCTAAGTTACATAGGATGGGGAAGTTACCTTCATCAGAGTGCTCAGAATGTGGTACTTCCCCAGCTTCTTTATACCATAAGCTATGGTCATGTTCTAAGACTCAGAGGTTCTGGAACCTGGTCAAAGACCACATTTTAAAGTACCTTCCTCTCTCTGCTTATTTCACAGAGGAAATTTGCATATAGGGGAATTACTCTAAGGTTCCTTTGCTTACACTCAGAACTCAGATCGCCATGGTGTGTATGGTCACTAAACTGATCATTTTAAGGCATTGGAAGCATCCTTGGACCCCATCCATTACAAAGTGGTGGTCAGAATTCCTTACTGACTTAAATGCAGAGAGGAGAGTGGCAAATGGCACTAATTTTTGGAACAGATTTCAGGTGACATGGAAAGTGCTATTTAGAGAGATAAAAGACAAATTCAGATACTAATTGTTGTCCTCCAGCTAGTAACTAGCCCTCTTGGGCGTGGACAGCCGTATAATCGGCAATTGATCTACTGGTGTAAGAGGTCTCTGTAGTTGGACCAGACCACAGATTCTGTCCTAATTTTCAATGGAGGTGCATGCAAGGGGGGGAAGTTGATTTTTTTTTTAATTTTTTTTTTTATCTTTTGTTTCCCTCTTGAGTTTTGATTTATCTTGTTATTTTCTTTTGATTTTCTGATTGTGTGGTGCAGGGAGAAAGAAGGAGGGGTGAAATTCCTTTGCTCCCTACCCTTTCTTGATGTGTTATCTGTTTCAGTGCCTTTTGCCTATGTTTGTTATTATAGTTACTAGAGGGTAAGTCCCCCTCCGGGGTCTTCCAATTCCATTACTGTAAAGGGTACTGACTTCTGCTACTGTTTGTTTGTAAGTATGAAAATGAAAATAAGGAATACTTAATTGCAAAAAAAAAAAAAAAAAGAACAGCCTGTCTGATGCCCTTTAGATATCAGCCCCTAAGAAGCAGGACAGTTGGGGGCATGCTAAGATTAGGAAGCTAACCAACTCCTTGTGGTGCTGTTACTGCATGTCAGCAGAAACACAAAAGTCTTATTTACTGTATATTTTAAAAGTCACTTTTGGAAAAAGTAAAAAAAAAAAAGTATTGCCAAGATGAAGTATTGCCATGATTTTTACTTTCTTGCAAATACATTCCTTTTAGCATTTATTTTTGTCCAATTTTTGGTTCCCTCATTCCCCACCTTGACAATCACAGCAGCCATGACCACACCCTTAGTGCAAGCAAAAGCAAGAGGCAGCGGCTGCCTTCATAAGCAACTGTACTCTGGTGAAAGAGCCGGGGTCAACACCTACTGACTCCATTGTGGGATTATTCCATTGTGGGATCAAAACCTCTGACTTAGTGGTGGAACTGGTTGGATGGTCAGAACATCACACTGTGAGGTTCAGTTTTTGCACCCCCCATCATAGGCCGGCCCCTATGGAGATGGTCAGATACCTCCCTTTACTGGATGTGAACCCTGATGGCCTAACAGTGGTACTTGACCTATCGGTAATTCTGGAGGCAAGTGGGAATCCAGAGAACCTTGTTCAGGCCTATAATAAGGCCGTTACAATGGCCCTGGACTCTATCTCTCCTGTCCAAGTTCATCCTCTCTCCTTTTGCCCTCCGTCCCCATGGTTTGATGGGACCTTGAGGGAGTTGCTGTGACTTGGACGAAGGTTAGAGCACTGCTGGCGGAAATCTGCCTTGGAGGCTGACCACCTTAGATTGATGGAACGTTATAAAGTCTACCAATCAGTAATCACCTGTAAGAAGGCAGAGTTCCTGTCTGGGGAGATTGCTATTGCTCAGAACTGACCAGCTTATCTCTTTCAAACTGTGGACAGGCTGTGCAACCCAGTCAGTCTTCAGTCTCGAAGAGCTCTCTCAGATTGAGTGTGATGAACTCACTCAGTTCTTTGCAGACAAGTTGGCCAGCATCAGGGTGTAGATCCAACCAGCACACTCTATGGGAGCTGCTATTGGTCGGTGTATGGTCACTCCTCCTCGCTTTGTCTGGAGTTCCTTTCGACCGGCTGGAGTCTGGAGATGTTGTGTGGATTGTCCGGGGTATGCACCCAATGTTCAATAGTTTGGATCCGGGCCCAACCTCCCTGATTATGGGTTATTGTAACATCACTGGCCCAGTTCTTGCAAGGATAGTTTGGCGCTCCCTTGAATCTGTTGAGTTTCCCAGGTCCATGAAGGAGGCAGTGGTTATACCTCAGCTGAAGAAAGCTGCTCTGGACCCAGGCTGCCTTGTTAACTACAGACCAATCTCTAACATCCCCTTCATTGGGAAGATGATTGAGAAGGTAGTGGCGCTACAACTGGAGAACCATTTGACCATCCATGACATTTATGAACCTCTCCAATCTGGTTTTCATAAGAGGCATAGTACCGAAACCACTCTGGTTCTGGTGCTCAATGATCTCTTGATGACGAGAGATCAGAGGCACCATTCTATCTTGGTAATTCTTGATCTCTCCTCAGCTTTGGACACCATGGACCATGTGGTGGTCCTCGAGCACCTGAGGTTCATCTGTGGCCTGTCTGGTACAGTTCTCAGGCGGTTAATTCCTTCCTCACTGGAAGAACTCAGAGGGTGGTGTTGGGGATTTTTTCTTCCGACCTAGTCTCTTTGCCATGTGGGGTCCCTCAGGGCTTGGTGTTGTCCCCCATGTTGTTTGCAGTGTATATGCTGCCCCTCAGAGACATTGTAAGATGGTATGGGCTGAGGTTTCACTGCTATGCTGATAATACCCAGCTCTACCTGTCTTTTGCACCTGACCAGGATAGTGCACACTTGGTATTTAATAACTGCCTCACTGAAATCCAGGACTGGATGAATTCTAACTGGTTGAAGTTGAACTCTGGAAAGACTGAGGTGATGGTTGTGGATCCAGGCAACCAGACAGAGGGGTTGAGGGCTGGTCAACCTTCCAGACTTTGTCTGGGAGGTTTCCAACTTCTTTCCTCTGAATGGTTGTGGGAACTGGGGGTGATTCTTGATGGTGGGCTGACACTGTGGTCTGTGGTGTTGGCGGTCATCAAGTTCTCCTTTTACCATCTGAGGAACATTGCCAGGGTCAAGCACCTGGTTCCATCCAGTGATCTTCCTACGCTGATCCAAACCTTTGTGACCTTGCATCTTGATTACTGCAACTCCCTGTACCTAGGGCTTCCGGGGGTTGATATCCACCACTTACAGCTAGTGCAGAATGCTATGGCCCAGTTGTTGATGGGGACCCCTCAGGCATGTCACATCACACCAGTGCTGCACGAACTGCACTGGCCACTTTTTCAGTGGAGGATCACCTTCAAGGTTGGGCTTCTGATCTACAAAGCCCTTCACAGAGTGGACTCAGACTATCAGAAAGAGCTCCTGTCTCCATACTGCCCCAGGCGACCGCTCCGCTCAGCTGACGAGGGGTTGCTGGAGATTCCCAGGGTATCTTTGAAGACATTGAGGGCCTGTGCATTCATGTATGTGGCCCCAGCCCTGTGGAATTCTCTACCCAGTCAGTTACAGGAGTGCACAACCATGGAGGGCTTTAAGAAGGCCCTAAAGACTCACCTATGGTGCCACGCTTACCCAAATTGATTTTAGCTTTGTATTTATTTATCTGAATTGTGATTTTACGGTGTTATTTATTCTTACTGTTCAGCACCTTGACAATTGAAAAGCGCTTTATAAATAAATATATTATTATTATTATTAGTATGGGGATCTTATAGAAACAGAGAATGTGAAAACAAAAAAGGCATATTAGCCCATCCATTATGTCCAAGCCTACTAATACTCATGCAATTGCCATAGTGACCATCTTCCCTCCTTTCCCGCTACCCTTTTAGCCTTCTCTTGTCCTTATCAGGCCATTGTGCTCATCTCACCCATGTCAGAAGCCACTCGCTGCTTTGGCACAGACTGCTTCCTCTGGCAGTCCATTTAATTTGTCTACCACTCCTCCTATGAAAGAGCATATGTAGACATGCTTCCTGAATCATCCCCCATCAAGCATTTGTTCCTATATTCCCCCGTGTCTCTATTTGTACTAACAGTGAACAATTTATTGCATTTCACCTTGTTAATCCCATGGAGATATTCATACAGTGTATATCTACTGTATCATGTCCCCCTCACTCTTCTTGCCTCCATGGTGTACATGTTAAGGACCATCAATCTTTCTTCATATACTTTCTCCCCCAGCCCCTGACTCAAATTTGTCACCCATCTCTGGACAACCTATAGCCTATTACAGTCCTTCCACAGGTGTGGGCTCCAGAATCTTGTGCAGTTCTTCAGGTGAGGGCAAACCAGAGACCTATACAGTTACCTTATGTGAACTCTGTGTTCCCAGGTCCCAACACAATACACAGCCACTGCACCACTGGGCTGTCCTAATACATCCCTTCTTGATATTAATAGCTCTATCTATAGTCAAATAATACAGTATTTCAGCACCCCCCTCCCCCCCCCCATAGTAAGACACTTTCGGCAGCAGCTGTTATGATGAATATGAGGAGTGGACTAATATGCATGCACCCTTCTGTTTGCTGGTAAGGAAAGCTTTGAGGACACAAAAACTGCTTTTACTGGGTTTTGGTAGCAGCTGAAATAACACAACACATGCAGCTTTAGGGCTGTGTGCCTGATGAAATCAGAACAGAGCTAGGGATAATGAAAGCCCCAGCAATCCATCTGTCCTCAGAAATCACAGCTTTCCTGAGAGCTAGGATGCCATCTGTTATTAACTAAGTGCCCATGCAAATACCAATATGGAGAATACTATTTACTTTACTCTGCAGTCAATAAAGTCCTTTTTAACAAGATCAGAGCACGCCAACTAAACCTAATTAGCATAATTTCTTTATAGTCCAGTCTTGATTATACACACCTTCTGAATACAGCTGTACTTAGTTTTTCTTTTCAGTTAATCAGGTTTCTAGAATAAAATCTTTTTATTCTAACATGTTTGTTAGGGTGAGTGCTATAATATGGTATTCTAATTAAGGTTAATTAATGTCCTTTGTTCTTGAAGCAGAGCAAACTTGGAATATAACACAGATGTTCAGCCTCCCTTACAGTGCTTAAGTAAAATGTAATTAATTTGCATTATTCCAATTCATTAGCATGTCATTCCTCATTTAATAGGAGTGAAACAGGTCTGGGTGGTGTGAGGGACTATTGTTTTCCCAGATACACTGGACTTTCAGTTTTCTCAGTCTGTTGTTCGATTTACAGTACCATAATCTAAACTCTCAGTTAATATGTTCCAGAGGTAATACCAAGACCAGATTTTCTTAACATTTGCCCAAGTAATCTGATTGCTCCAGCAATCTTTAAACATTTATTTAGGCAGAGAACTGAACCTCTTGCAAATTTTATTTTCTGTCCCTAGAAATGCTGGGCAGGTAGTTTTTTGTTTGTTTTTCAAAATGTGTTTTAAAATTTGCTAGGCAACAAAATTGCAGGAAAAATGTTCTGAAAATTTGGCCACATGTAAACAGTCTTGGAAGACTACAGATCACATCTGATGCACTGTACAGTATTGCAGCATGCAGAGGCACTGTTACAGAACCATGTTCTTTACAGGATGTGCAAGGAATTCAGCTAATATCAAGAAGAAAGTAAACAGAAAAAAACTTGACCTTCTCTTAACAAAAATACATTTGTCTTATAAACATATCTTTCTGCTAGTGCTCTGGATAATGAAACATTGTAAAGAATCCATGATTTATTTTTTGTGTGATAATAAGTGTTCCCTGTGTAGAAATTTGTGGACAAAAATGTCACATACCCTTCTTGCTCTGCAGCTTTCCAACTGGCAGAACAACTTTCTCCTGAAGGAGAGAACAAGAAGCATCATTAAAACTGAAAATCCCTCTGCCAGCCCCAGCACTTGCCACAAGACTGGCAGAGGGAAAGTGATAAAAGTGGTTTGCCAAGGAGCTACAATGAAGGCACTCTGAAGAAGCTGTTTTTGAATTGTACCTGATTCTAAAGGATACTGGGATATATTAATTGCATATTCAGCTGCTGGTAAAAATTTGAATATATACTGTATGATATTTTAACAATGTACAGTGCTTTGGTTTTTAGAATTGCACTCTACAAATAAAGCTTATTATTATTAGTTCTGCCACAGGGAAATTAATTCCCCTCTTTGTAGTTACCACATGTCCCATTACTGGGATTTTGTCCCCTGGATGAGATCTTAAACTGAGGGCCCTTCTGCTCATCTCAGGTGGCTGTCTAGGTGGAAGTTAAAGATCCCATGGCACTTATCATAAAGATTAGGACATTTGTCCCAGTGTCCTGACCAGCATTCTCACTGTCAATAAAATAGGTCTATCAGCCCCCCCCCCCAACACATCTGGAAATGAGGTTTCACAGCTTAGAGTACCTTTCCTGTTTAACATTATAGGTAAGGTGAAGTGCTGGCAAATTCAGTACTTCACCCAAACCTTGGTAAAGTGCCCTTTACAAGTGAAATTTAATTTTCATTTGTCAGCAGAGTCCACTGCCAAATGCAGTAAATCATGTGGAAGATTACACAAACCTTTTTTTTAAATAAAAAAGCTAAACCCTTTCCTGCATCACCATAGGAACCTGTTTTTACCCTCCTTCCTTTCCCTCATAGCCAAAGTTATTAACATCCAATTACAGACCAATTTATATTTTATCTCTACTGTCTAAGGCATTCAAAAGAATAATACATGTAAGCAATAACCCATGACAGGGTGTGTGGATATTGGGGATTAATCAATACCCCAGGTGTGTTGTGAGGCATGAGGATGAAGCCTGAGTGCCCTCACAGTAGTCGGGTGTTGATTAATCCCCAGTACCCGCACACCCTGGAGTGGATTATTGCACTTATAACATGGGGTGACCATAGTGTTATCAAAATGAAGGAAAGTGATATAAAATGATGAAAACATAGACATTTCAGTATGTATCCTGCCCCGAGAATAAGTAGTCCTACTGTGGAAATGACTGTCATATGCCATACTTAAGCTGTACAGACACAATATTTTTTCCTGTCATGTAGCACCTGGTCTGAGTGTGCACGGAAGGTGCTTTTTGCAGAAGTAAAAACAACTGTTGCAACAACATGACATACCTGTCTGTTATCCAACACTACAATAGGTGATTGGAACTTGGCAGCACATAATTCCCACACACGAGTAACAGTGCAGCAGGGCAGACTAATGGTCATCACACAAACAACATGCTGAGCAGTGCACCATTTACCTTGTGCCTGTCTCTCTACCTCAAAGCTCTGCAAAGGAGCATTTTCTGTGCATCATCTTGGGGGGGGGGTGCTCAGTCTGGGTCCAGGGCACACACAGCTGCTCTTGTGGTCTCACTCTCGGTCTGTGCAGTGGGGTGTGGTGTTCCTTCATGGCAAGGAGAAATGATGTATGATGGGAATGGAGATCATTGGGGAAGGGGGCATGGATGCTGTCTCAGTCACTGTAGGCGAACAGCAGATGAGCGCGACTGTGGAGCAGGGCAGGTATAGCAAGGACACATGAAGCGCACTAGGAGTGGAGATTGTGGGGTGAGAGAGGCATGGATGCTCTCGCTCATGTCTGTCATGGAGGGCGAACATCAGAGGAGCATGACTGTGGAGCAGGGGAACTAAGGCAAGGAGAAATGATGCGCGCTGGTAGCCGAGATCATAGGGGGAGTATCCCACCAATGGATTTCAGCACTCTTAACTCTCCATTTACAACCACTGATATGAGGACTGTATTCTGTGGCTATATCCTGATACTGCAAATCACACGAACATGTGCAGAGAAATGGGGCAACTGGGATGGCAGAAATCCGTGGGGCGGGTAGCCTCATGACATCAATTGTTTGGCACTGTACAGTGAAACAGTGTGCCTGCATTTTGCTGTGAACTCTCTGTAAGTGAAAGATGGATAGAGGAGATCTGTTGTTGCTGCCAATGTCTCTCAGACTCTTTCTGCTCCTGAACTAGCGTGTCACTGGATCTAGGGTCTGGGTTGGTAGCCCAGTATGTGCTGCTAAGCTGCCAAATAAAAATGGTTGCTTAGGACACTCAGGCCATTGGCCTAGTAGGAAATAACTGTGCAGCCCACTGATTTAGTTCTTGGACTGAGCACAGCAACTGTAAGTATAGCATCAGGTGGCAGGGCTACACTAATTAATTGCCTCACACTGCATACCCCATGTTATAATATCAGATTACAGAACATCTTGAAAAATGTAATTTGCAGACTGCAGAACAACGTGGCTTTAGAAACAAACATAGTACTTTAACAGCTTTAGCAGAATTTACAAATAATTTACATGAGGCCATGGGCAGTGGTGATGTAAGTTGTACTATACACAGAGATTTATTGAAGGCCTTTGACTTTGTACATCATACAAAACTGACCGAGAGTTTGAAACAGCTTGGATTTTCCAATTCAGTTACATCTTGGTTTAAAGATTACTTAACCAGCCACGTGAAACAAGTTAGAATTCAAAATTTTATTTCAAAACCATTATCTGTTACTTTGGGTGCTCCACAAGGATCTATCCTTGGACTCATGCTTTTTAGTCTTTTTTTATTAACAACTTACCCAGTGTTATAAAACAATCAAAGATTCTATTGTACATGGATGACACAGTAATCTTTTTCCTAAACAAAGATGTAAATAACTTGACTTCCATACTACAATCTGATTTCTGTGCTGTGTATGATTAGTTCATTAATAATAAGCTATGCTTGAAATAAAAAAGACAAAAGTTATGTTATTCCATTCTAGACAACATACTGGTTCCCAACAGTCTCTTTCTATAAAAACATCTGATGGTATTACTTTGGATCAAATCACACAACATAAATATTTAGGTCTGACTCTAGAAATCTGTCTTAGTTATCATCAGCACATGGACAATGTTGTGAAGTCTGTAAAGCAATGGTTTGGCATGCTGTATAGGAATACTATAGATTTAACTTTTGCCAGGAAGTAAAAAAAAAAAAAAAACTTATCATTCAAACTCATATTCTATCCATTACTGACTATGATCTAGTCATTTACTCATCCGCCAGTAAATCTTTGTCGTAGAGGCTAGCACTGTTACTCAACAAAGCTTGTAGGTTTGCATTTGATTCACCATTAGAATGTCATGTTTGTTGTTTATACAATGTATTGAAGTGGTGTACTTTACAACAAAGAATAAATCAACAACTGGGCCAAACCCTTGAATATTTAGAAAGGCATTCTTTGCTCACTGATTGTCAACATGGATTTAAACCATTGTACAACACTGAAACGGCCTTAGTGGGGTTCACAGGCACCATTCAGAGTGCCCTTGACAACGGCCAGACTGTTGTGGCGCTGTTTGTGGACCTCACCAAGGCCTTTGACTTGGTTGAGCACCATCTGATCAACGGATATCTTTCTGGCTTCTTCTTCTCTGGTAGTACTATTAATTGGTTTCAGGATTATCTTACTGACAGGTCTCATTGTACCAGAATTGGCAATAGTGTTTCTCTCCCAACTCCCATTAAATGTGGTGTACCTCAAGGGTTGATCTTAGGGCCTCTTATTTTTTTTATTATACATGAATGCTGCCCCATCTGTATGTTCCTGATCTACGATGGTACTATATGCTGATGATGCAGCAATATACAGTGTTGGTTCATCTACTAATGAAGGTTTGGAAAGGGTTCAACAAGATTTTGACTTATTTCAGAATTGGCTGTCATTTAGTAACATGGCTCAGCTCAAAAAAAACTAAAGTTATGATTTTTGCTAAAAAATATATTTCTTCTGATAATCTTCCTACTGTTATGGCTTGTGACATGAACACTACTGAACTTGTTAATGCTTATAGTTATCTGGGGATTACATTTGATACTGTGCTTTCTTTTGAACACAATATTATTAAACTTCAAAAGTCTCCATCAGAGATTAGGCTCTCTTTACAGGGTGGAGCAATTTCTCACTAAGGATTCCAGATACTTACTTGCTCATAGTTTGTTGTTGAGTACAATGGATTATGGCCTGGTGATATATTCTGCTATATTGGGAAGCTACTTGACAGACTTAAGGTTACTTATCATTCTATCCTTCTCTTTATGCTTACTGTCCCCACTCTAACTCTCCACTGTTCTCTGCTTTCTAGTTCTCATAGTTTATCACTTGAAAATAGAGTATCCCATAAAATGGGTTGTCTGATGTACAAGGTTATGAAAGGCCTTCTTTCCCCTGCAACTACAGCTTTGTTTCCTAGATCCCTTAATTTATGGGGTACTAGATCTCAGCCGAAGTTTACCTTCAGACTTCCATTGTTTTTCACAGCCCATGGTCAGATATCTTTATCTTACAGGGCTCCAGTATTTTTTAATACCATTCCCCACAAAATCATTGAAAGTAAAACAATTTGGTCCTTCAAATCCAGGTTAAATCAATGGCTATTGGGACAGAATGTTTGCACATTTCGCATAATTTTGTTGTGATCTCAATTGTTTGTATTTTGTATTCTGTACTTTACTTATTATTAATTGTATCTTTCCTGTTTTGTACCTATTTTATGTCTAAACTTGTCGTTAGTGAAAAAGGGCTGTTATGCTCATCCAGCTTACAAGTATAAAAAATTAAAATGAAATAAAATAAAAATGTTGGGCCTGAAAGATGGTAAATGAACAAGTACCAGGTAAACTAAGATTATTCATAGAAAGACCAGCATTGTCAAATGTTAAAACTCAATCAATAGATCATTTATATTTAAAATTAGCTAAGTGTTCAAAGAAGGTTGGTCATACAGCTTTCTATTATAGAGTTGGCACTTTTTGGAATACCTTACCTTTATCCATAAAAACATTAGTTAATTACAAATCTTTAGTTACAGATTTAAGAAATGTTATTGGTATTAAGGACATTTGTAATGGACACTCATGGTGCTCTACTTTATGTATGAAAATGTAATTCTTGTACTTTGCATTTTATTGTCTGTGTATGTAGCATTGAATTTTATACTCTCTGTTATTTGTACCATGACTGTGATTGCCTATGGAAACTGGCATTTATTGTCCACATGCTCTCATTTTAAATAAAAATGGATGAATGAATGTAAAACAACTCCCTTTCCTCAGATCTACTTAGCACACCAACACACACCCTCCTCCCTACATGGCCTAAGTACTGTAAAATTAATAATTGCTCACCTTCCTCACAGACCACTTATCATCCAACTCCCCACCCCATGGTCCTTATAATAATTAAATACCTCCTTCCCCAATTCTCTTAGCACCTCAGCAAATTAAGGTGGAATTAAAAAAAGGAATTAGTTTACCCCATTAGATGGTAACTGGGGCAGCACTCGCTCAGATATCCAGTGTTTGAATTAATGAGAACCCAAATACTATGAGCTGGCTTACACTCTTATCCGTTCAAATGATGGTCAGACAAGGTGTGAGAAGGGCTGCATCAGTCACCATCTCATAGGGGAACTAATTTATTTTCCTCTTTTTTAAGTCAGACCAACAAGGGATGGTGGGGTGCTAAGTGGGTTTGCGAATGGGGGGTATTTGTTCTTCTTATGTTGGCAATGGGTGGAGGAGGGTGGGTGTTCTAGGGTTAAGTTGATTGGGGGAACTATCATATTTAGCAGTGATGAGGGTATATGAGTGGATAGGGGACATGTGGGTCTGAATGCTGCATGGTGCATGTTACATATAATTACATTGAGGTGTTACAGTAAGTGTAAGATTTCCTGTTAACATTCATGTTTATGTTTATATTACTTATATGTTTAATTATCATAGAGTAGGACATGTTTCAGTTTTTTTGTGTAGGTTATAGATTAAGGGCCTGATTTTAAAATGATTGGGACTGGTGCAAGGGGCTTGCATCAAGGAGAAATGGGGCAAAGTGCTCCATGGACCACACTTTGCACCAGTCTCAATTTTTGAAGGCAGCCTGTATCACTGGGGGGACCGCCTGTGCCAACTGGGCTTGCACTGTCCTTGCAATGGCTGCACCAGTGTACCATGACTGAAGAGGGCTTACACCATGGAGAGGCTTCCATATCCTCTAAGTTGGGATTTTTAAAGCCTCCTTAAGAGTGTATGGACCCTGCAGTTAGACCAGCCCAGAGCTGGTCTAAGCTGCCATGCATCACTCCTTGAGCATCGCTGGGTTGCGAGTGACCTTGTGCCCCCATGTGAAGGTCACCTGGCCAACCACACCTGCCAGATCACTGCAGGTGCAGGCAGTGGCCTGTAGCAGGTAGGAGCCCTCTACCCCCCATGGTGGTTTAAACAATAAGGCATGACAGGGTGTTGGTTGTACTAGATTTACTCCATAGTCAGAGGTGCTGTAAGGCACTCGTGATCATCCACTGACAGTGGAATAAACTTAGTACAACCAATGGCCCTGAAGTGCCTTATTGCATATATAAAGTAGGTCCAGTAACAACTTTTAAAAAACAAACACGCTAAAAGTTTTCAAACCCACAAAAAATATAATAAAATGTTGCTAAATAATGTCAAATAGTCCATCCTCAGATATTTTGAACCTGTCAGTCATCAGTCTTTCTTCATACTCAGTACACTGTGTGATTATTTACCATGGAATAGAAGAAATCAAATCTCTGCATTATTCCAGTAGTAAAATGCTCCCCCTCCATGCACACAGAATGGTAACATGGAATACATGAATTCAAAATTCTTCAGAGTTCCACTGGCATACACACACAGACATACACACAGGCCTCAACTGGAGCCAGAACCTTTATTTTATCTGTTGTCAGGCAAGGAGCAGGGAGTTCTGTTGCAAACTGATGGGGATAGAAAGGGGATTTTTATTTGGTCATCAAAGATACACCAGCAATGGAAACTCTGAATAGTACTTGATTTTTTAAATTTGCATATGTGTGTAAGGAGGGGCTCTTGAGTGAAAATAACATTATGTTATTGACTTTTTTTTAGTTAATTTAATGGTCTTTCACTTTTAGGGCCTAGTTGAAGGTTTCTATATATGAGTAAAAGTTGCAGTTATGTTTGCAGTGGAGATTAGGATGCAAGTGACTTATGAATTCTGTGAGTTGACCCAGTTGGCAGGGACTTGTTTTTAGCCATTGGTAGTGCTCTCTTAAGGAAATGGCTGGAATCAAGTCCCAGCCAATCAGACACAGGGATTTCATCGCCCATTTTATAGTGTAAGTGTAACTGTCCCCCACCCACCCACATGGACCCACATTGTCCAGTGGCGGCCATGCACAGGGACCATCAGGGGCCATTGCTGCATCCAATCAGTCCCATCCCCCATGAGGAATTTCCCATCAGGAATGACTGTCAGCCCCCTGGGGACCTGCGGGCAGGTCACCATCACTGGCCACCACTGCTGCAAGCCTGTGCCACAGCTTGTGGCATGCCTCTTCTGTGCACTGTTTGGTTGGCACACAGGTCAGCTTGCTGCACACTCAGGGACTTTGGTACCAGGACCCCCTGTTCTTTTAAAATACAGTGCAGGATTCCTGGGGAACCCAAGTTTGCCACAGGGGATAGTATGCCACACACTGCACCAACCTAAGACAAGTCAGTGTTTTAAAATGGAGCCCTAGCAATAATTTATATTAGTAATAAGGGATGCTGTAGACCTGAATAATTCTTGTTAATGCATGATGATTTTTAAGTACAGTAGACAATTTTATGACTGTCTCATTCTGCTTTGAGTTGTATTTCCAAGAGGCTTGCCCTGGACAGGAATTTGAATTTAACTGATTGATTCACATACATCACTAGGTTTTACAAGATAAGTCAATAAACTATTATACCCGAAAATTAAGTGATCTGATGAAGGGAGTTTTTTTTTTTTTTATTTGGGCTAAGGGAGGGTGTGAGATGGGTTGCTATGACGATTATGGGAAAGATTTACTTATTTTAGTCACTGCTATGCTTCGTGTTGCAGACTTAGTCAGTGAAGTGTGGTCACCATGGAGGATGATGGAGCTGGCCCTTTGCCAGTGTCTAACAGCTTGAAGTTTTTTTTCCTCAGACATTGCCCTTCATGAAGGTCAAACTCCATCAAGTTTGTAAACTTTGCTCTGAAGTTTAAATATTACATGAACAGATGCTGTCCATCTCTAATATTGACCAAAGATATAACCACAGCTGAATTTTGGACTGTGCTTCATCATGAATGCTGGCAGTTGCATGTGTCATTTCTGTAGTAGACATGCTGCACGTGACATGCTGGCAGACATTGACTGTGGGTTTTATATGATGCAATAGATTATTAAAATTATTAAAATTTTGTTCTGAGGGATAAGCCCTGTTGAGGTAAAATAGCATGTTTATAAAGAGGGGTTCCAGTGGCAGTAGCACCTTCAGTTTCAGTATTCTCAGAGTACTACATTTGGTAATGCTGTACACTTCAGCAGTTATTGTAAGAATATTTACACAAATCTAGGACTGTTAAATATTTAAATAGGTGCATTTTAAAGCCCACATGGTGGTTGTGTAAGCAATAAGACATGACGGGGTGTGCATTGAACAGATATTACCACATGCCCAGGACGTAGTGAGGTCCGAAGTCCAAGGCCAAGTGCCTTCAGCCCCTCGAAGTGTGATAATATCTGTTCAGTGCTCACCCCAGAGTGTCTTAATGCACTTATAAAATTTCCCTCTGTATATTACATAATCTTTTTTTTGTTAATTTAATATACTTTATTTCAAATTTCAAAATACATAACACAACTAAAAATATCACTAAGATGAAGGACACAAGACATACAGTATACAGACATAAATAAAAACAAAATACACAAATTACGAAAAACATCAACCCACACCCACACCCACCCAAAGGCTCAGCAACCCTAGTTCTAAGAGAAGAAGAAATCTCCAATTCAAAAGATACAGGTAGCAAAACTTTATTTATTATTTTCATTTAGTTAGTTTTTGTTGACCGGGTAAGTGCACTAGACAAATCCTGCCTATTTTCAGGCACGACCCGGGGGAGGGGGATACAGATGAATGCCAACTGACCTTGAACCAGATGAAACTGTTAGTGGTATTTTTAGTGAATGAGGGAAATTTGGCCAGGACACTGGGGAAATTCCCCACTCTTTTTGATAAGTGCCATGGGATCTTTAACATCCACCTGAACTACCACCAATCCAGGCAGATGGGACCTCAGTTTAACGTCTCATCCAAAAGACGGTACCTCAGAAGTGCAGCACCCCTCTAATGCTGCACTACAGTGTCAGTACTGGGATATTAACCCAAGTGCCAGATGTGGGAACTGAACCCACAACCCTCTGATCTCCCAGCCTCAGAGGCGAGTGTGTTACCTACTGAGCCACTGACACTGACATTAAAATTAGAAAATTTAAACATAAAACATTAAACATAAAATTAGAATTGCTCACTAAGAAAAAAAATTGGAGTTTAGGTTCCCACAGTGGGTAGGGACAGCAACATGTAGAATGGCTCCCATCATTCATTGTACTGCTGTGGGCACCTGAAAGCAATGCGATCTGCTTCTCTAACAGGGCACTTAACATCTCTTGGTGCCATGCTCTATAGGAAGGAATGACAGTATCTGTCCAATGGGGTGCTCAAAGTTCCTTATACTTGTACTCAAATGGGGGAGAGGGACTTTGCTACATGTGCTCCAAGGCTATGGAACTCCCTTCCTGACCACGTTCATTCCTCCTCCTCCCACTCGAGCCTCTGGCATTTCCTGTGGGAGCACCTGAAACTGGCCTCTGTGTGTGCGTGTCCCAAGTCACCTTAACTAGGTCTCTCAATTGGTCTCACCTAACTCTGGGACACTCCTTGCAGGATCAATTATGCTGCCTACTGTCCTTTAACTCTGGGAAGCATGTGATTTGTTTGTTTATCTGCTCAGGAATTATTTGTTTCTGTGGCTCTAAAAAAAAGGGTCAGTCACACAATGTAATTACTGCTATTGCTATTGAATGACTTAGCCTAATTTATTTTGTATGTGTATATATATATATATATATATATATATATATATATATATATATTACCTATTACTACTTATTGTAGACTATCTACTGTATGTTCACCTTGCTCTTCTGTTACTCTGTACATTGCCCCTCTTGTTGTTACGTAGCCTGTCTGAACCTGTATTTTGCATTGTACTCTCTTGGGTCATACCTGAAAATAGGCATATAACTTGTCTAGTGTACATACCTGGTCAACAAAAGCTAAATACATAAATTAACTTGACAATAATAGCAATTAAGACAATGTGGGCTTTACGGATACAGATTAAGTCAGCAGGATACATACTCACAAGACATATGTAAGGCTTGAGCAAATCTTCCAGGCCCAACAAAGGGTCTATGGGTGCTTGAATAGTTGCCCAAAAGGGAGCCACTCTAGCACAATCCCATAGGATATGCCTGAAGTGACTTTCGGCCAATACATAACAAGGACATAGAGGAGACTGGAGTCTTCCCATTTTGTTAAGTTGAACTAGGATGTAATAATGGTTATGGAGAACTTTGAAGTGAGTTAATTGCAACCTATCCTGTTTGATGTAGCGATGTAAGTCCCTCCAAACAGCATGCCATACACGAAGATCATCCCGGAGATTAAGAACCTGCATCCATTAGTAACATATTGTGTATGAGGCAATAGCATTAAGGGATTGAAATAAATGATAGAGTCCAGACACTGGATGGGGCTGTGAGACCACTGAGAAAAAAACATTCAGGAATAGAAGAATCCATCAATACTCAGGCCTGGGACCCAAGGATGAAGACATCGCATAGGTCAATTGACAGTATTTGAAACTAAAGGTCTGAGGGAGGTGGAACTGTTCTCTAATGGCAGAAAAGGGTAAAAAGCTATCCTCTTCCAAGAAAGAGACAAGAGATGTATCCCAGAGCTGGGGACCAAACGAGGGAGAGATAGGATGACCAGCAATATGAATGTTGGAATTTCCTAAAATGGGCTGGGTCACGGCTTTGGTTCATGCTACTCCCAAATAAAGGCTCAGATGTTGGTGCACTTTCACATACCAGCCAATAAGTGTGGATTGGAGTGCTGGGAGAATTAATGACAGTTTGATGTGCAATAAATGAGATAACTGGACTCCTGCATGTCAACTTAGATCATGTTCAATTTCAAGCCAAAGAGGTGAGTAGATGTGATCAAGTTGATCCATGTCAGATTTGCTCCATAGGTTGGTTTTACTACCATGCAGGGCACACTAATATAGAAATACATTAGGATGGTGTAGACCACCCCAAAATGTAGGCGCTGTAAGTTTAAAATAAGAGTGGTGGGCGATCCGGCCTTTCTATAAAAAATTATTGAGTAGGCTCTGAACCTGAAAAAAAAAGATTTAGGCAAGAACATACGAGCATACCTAGGGGATACAACAACTGTGGCAGGACATTCATTTTGATAACTCTGACCCGACCCCAAAAAGATAGAGGCAAAGCAAAACACCTGTGTAAATTCAGTTTAATAGATTGAAGTAGGGAGGTAAGGTTGCTCTTAAACATTCGTGTCAGGACCGAGAGATATAGATCCCCAAATAGCTCAGCTCTTTGGGCTCCCAGAGCATCCTAATAATATCTTGCTTATTGACCAAGCTGTTTCATGGAAAAATCTTGATTTTGCCCAAGTTTAATTTATAGGTTGAAACTAGGGAAACATTTGCAAGTTCTGCAAGGGCAGCCTGGATAGAAGCGGAGGGATTAACAACATGCAATAATAAATCATCAGCAAAAGCAGATCGTTTATAGCTATTCCCCCCTACCAGGATGCCCACGATTCCAGGATTGTTCTGGAGGTTATAGATCAGTGACTTCAAATAAATGCTGAAAAGCATAATGGAGAGTGGACACCCTTGCTGAGTCCTGTGGAGAAGTGGGAACGATTCCAGCAAGACACCGTTGCACCAAACATGAACAAAATTTGTTCAAAACAGCAAATAGGGCCAAGAAACATGATCAAAGGCTTTTTCACCATTGAGAGAGATCAATGCCATAGGACTCTTGCTCGCCCTTGATTCCGAAACAAGAAGATGTAGGTTTCACAAATGATTGCTCCAGAGATGCCCTTTCATGAAGCCCACCTGCTCTGGACAAATAACAGTGTCCGAGATGGCAGCCAGTCTGTTGGCTGGTATCTTAGAAAGTATCTTTAAATCTGAATTAAGTAGGGAGATGGGCCTATAGTTACCAGGGTGTGTGTCATCCTTACCTGTTTTTTTTAATAAGGGATTTCCTTGCTTCCATGAAAGAAGAGTCAGGAAAGCTGGAATAGAACCAAAAATTATATAATCTGGCAAGAAAAGAAGTTAGCTCTGAAGAGCAGGCCTTATAAAAATTGGAGGTGAACCTGTCAGTTCCTGGCACCTTGTCTAATAGTAACTGTCTTATGGACTCTGAGACTTCTGAAACAGATATAGGATGACCGCTCTAAGCACAGTGTTGGGAAGAAAGAGTTGGGAGAGGGAGGGATCCAGATAAGAAGATATACAATCTTCCAGGGTGGAATCAGGAGAGAAGTCATCTGAATAAAGGGCTGAGTAAAAGGAGTGAAAGATCACCACAATGTCCCTAGAATGTGTCACTACCACTGCATCTGGACTGGGAAAGATACCAGAGACAATCTTAAAGGATTCTATCTTGTGTAACTGGAGAGCCAGCAGTTTACCAGCCCTTTCCCCTACTCTAAATATTGCTTCTTAGTGTGCTGGATAGCCAACTCAGCTTTTTGGGCTAGTATATCTGGATATTGAGCCTTGAGAGCATTTAAGTGGATCCAAACATCATCAGGCATATCCCCACACAGAGAATGCTCCAGCTGCCTAATATCTTGCAGTAGCTGATCAAGACAAGAGGCTCTGATCTTTGAGCATTTGGAAGCTAGCCGGATACATTCTCCCCAATTGGTACACTTTGCTGCTTCTTACAGAATATCAAGGGCCTGCACTGACCTTTCATTTACCTGGAAAAAGTTGGTAATACAAGATTTTATTAAGGAGAGGGAGTTAGGGTCTTGAAGCAGCTGTGCATTCAGCCACCAAACTGAGACCCATTCCCCAGTCCCACTGAGAATGAGTACCAGGCTCACCGGAGCATGATCAGATATGACCATTTGGTGGATATCAGAGGCAAGGATGCCATGTAGATTATCCTGGTTGACCAAAGAATAGTAAATATGCAAAAATGCCTTGTGAGGGGGAGCGTCAAAGGTATATTGTTTAATGGTAGGTAGGTGGAGCAGTCACCATGGGTCAGTTAAGCCCAGGCTCTCCATTAATTCTCAGAGCCCCCGCTGCCATAAAGTCAGACCATGTCGAGCATAGTCACACTTATCCAAGTCAGACTGATAAACCAGATTCCAGTCCTCACCTAATATTATGGGCAAACAAGAGAAGGGTGCTAAGAGAGTGTCTAATGGCGTATAAAAGGCATGAGTGTCAGTATTAGGGCTGTAGACAGAACCCACCGAAACCTCAGAAAGATCTATTCTGGCATGTAGGAAAATATACCATCCCTCAGGGTCCCAGTACTGTAAGCTGAAGAGGGACTTGCCAGGCCACCAGAACCACTACTCCACCACATTTATTACTATTGCCAGCCACATACACCTGTACTATCCATTCCCTCTGGAAATAGTAAATATCCTTCCTAGTAAGATGTGTTTCTTAAAGGCATGCAATCCCTACTTGCATCTTCCTAAGGTGACACAGCATCATATGGCACTTACACCTGTTCTGAGCACCCCTAACATTCCATGTTATCAACCTATGTGACCCCGCCATTCCCTTATAAGATCAACCAAATGCCATGGGTTATTTCCACTTCTCTGGAAGAGGATTTGAGTGTCCCTTCAGACGCCAAGCCATATAACCTTCCCCACTCCCACAATTTATTTTTATTTATTTAGTTTTTGTTTACCGGGTAGATGCCCTAGCCATAACAATGACTATTTTCAGGCATGAGCCAGGAGGGTACAGAAGCAAACATAAGATATAATTACATACATTTTTAGATATTGCAAATTAAATGTGTACAAACAGGAAAGGAAAAAAATAACACTGGTAATATACATATATAATATATATATATATATATATATATATATATATATATATATATATATATAGTGTCCCAGAAATATGCAGGAACGAGAGACAAAAATTAAAATATAAACATTGTAAAAATAGACCAAACATTGGAATGAGAAGAAAACAACAATATCAGTAATACTGTAGTTATCGAGGGAAAAAATTTTGGAGGAAGGATAGGAGTAGGGTAGATAGAAATAGGAGAGTGGAAATAGAGTAAGGAAATACAGTCAAGGAAGAATGGTATGGGACAGTAATATAGAGGAGGTAAGCCAAGCAGGCTGCAGGTAGGTGCAGATTGTAGAGGAGGACAAAATCTAATATAGGCAGAGGATACTGAGCATTAGGGTCAAAAGGCCTAGGGTGGTTTGAAACTGAAGTATTTGCAGGACAGAATGAGATGGGTTCGTAGTTCCTTCTTGAAAGAGACAATGGGCCAGATATTCAAAACCTTGCACTGGGCAAAAACCATTTGCACAGGTTTAGCGCGTGATTAGCGCAGGTTTGCTATATTCAAAAGGCCAAATAGAGCTGCCAAACTGCAGTAGCGCTGGGCTAACCAGTAATGTATGCAAGGGGCAAAAGGATGGGCGGAGTGCAGAGACGCGCAGGGATATTCAAAGGTTCAGCGCCATTAGGACACATAGCGCAGCCCTTAGCGTGGCGCTAGTTACCGCCATAAAAGGCTGGTCTAAACACAGGGCAAAACACAGAGGAGGAGGGAGCAGCACAGGAAGTAGGAATGTGCAGTCCGTAGCAGTGATCCTGCCATTGATGGCAGCTGTAGTGGAGGAGGAGGAGGAGGAGGTGGAGGAAAGGGAGAGGCACAACATGGGCCAGCAACGCAGGCCAGGAGGCGGTATGCTGCAAACAGGCTGTACCGGCCCAGGGTCTCCTTTGAGACCCTGCCTGATGACCACATTGTTGGCCGGTACCGGATGAACAGAGGAATGTTGAGGCAGCTCTGTGAACTCCTGCATCAGCAGCTGCAGTCAAACACCAGACGCAGTCATGCCATGACAGTGGAGGAGAAGGTGACAGCAGCGATGTGCTTCCTTGCCACAGGGACGTTCCAACGACCAACGGGGGACACCATTGGGGTAACGCAGTCTGCCACCTCACGCATCCTGACCCAGTTCCTAGAGGCTTTCCTGCCACATGCTTCGGAATTCATAGTATTCCCCAGCACAGCAGCAGAGCGCAGAGAAACAATGCAGCAGTTCCATCGAAGTTGCGCACCACCATCTGTACTGGGTGCCATTGACTGCACCCATGTCCCCATCCTGCACCACCTGGTGATGGCAGTGATGTGTATGTGAACAGGAAGGGTACCACTCATCAACTGCCAGGTGGTGTGCGATGCGGGGGTGCATCACCAATGTTTATGCACAGTACCCCGGCAGTGCCCACGACACCTTCATCTGGCACCAGTCTCAGCTGTGTCAGGCCTTTGAGGAGGGCAGAATACCCAGTGGACAACTAGTCAGTGAGTTGTAGCACACAAGGCAAACACACAACAGCATGGATGGGGGCAGGCATTGCAGGCCAGGGAAGGGATGTGGGAGGGCCACAGACAGGTGCAGGACAGCAGCTGACAGACCGCAGTACAGCACTAACAAGTTATATGTTTTGACAGGAGACAGTGCCTATCCCCTGCGGCCCTGGCTGCTCACACCAGTACTCCGACCAGCCACAGTAGCTGAGGAGCTCTACAACGAGGCACATGCCAGAACAAGAAACATTATAGAGAGGGTGTTTGGCATCCTGAAGATGCGATTTAGATGCCTTGACACATCAGGTGGTGCCCTCCAATATACACCTCAGAAGGTATGCCGTATCTTCCTAGCCTGTTGTATGCTGCACAACATGGCAATGAACCATGGGATACAGGCACCTGAACCTGAGGGACAGTCTGACAGTGAGCCAGAGCCAGTGGTCAGGGAGATAGTGGAGCAACTGGAGAGGAGGGACCCTCGCATGGCACGCAGGGCCATACAGCACCGGGACAACATCATCAGGATACTGCAACAGACCAGAGGGTAAGTACAGACTGCACAACAACCTGAAGAGTACAAGTGATCAACAATTTTAATGTGCACAGACTAACATAACAGTGAAAACCAGAATCACAACAGCAAACAAACCCAGTGTAATACAAATAGTGTGTGCATGTGGTGTGACTCCATGATTGTGCAGCACATATGTGGTGGGGATACACACAAATGGTGTAATCATGGTAGGGAGGTACAATGTGTGCCGTGAGGGTAAGGGGGGGCAACTGTGTTGGTGGGAGTGTGTGTGTGTGTATGTGTGTGTGTGTGTGTGTGAGTGCATGCGTCAGCACACATCTGCCCATGCATGACGGGGAAGCACCTAGAGTACGGCAGACAGCCTGTGGGCATCACCGTGACGCCACCCACGCATGCGGCATGCTCCCGCACTCATGGGTTAGGGACCCTGGGGTGCTCTGTGCAGAGGACACAGCTGTGAAGTGGAAAGGTGAGGCAGGCACGGTTGGCCTCCCTGTGCCCCGGGGGTTGGTGGAAGCAGATAGGGTGTATGGATCGCCCACGCGCTGCTGGGTTGCAGGTGGAGTTTGTGATGGCTAGAACTGGTACAATGGCAGCCCTGCGCCCACGGTGTGCCTGCCTGTGTGCCCCTCTGCCATGTGCACCAGAGCCAACAAACCCATGTTGCCGACCAATAGGCACACCCTGCATGACATCACCAATTGTCACCACTGCAGCAGTCAACCCAGAGAAGCCACGGTCTATGGCACCCACCAGGCGGACAAACCTGTCCTCTGCCTGCTGCTCAGCATGAGCAAAGCCCACTCTTATTGCCTCCCGTATCTGACCCAGCTCATGTCGCAGCTCACGCCGCATGGCATGCAGGTCCAGACGGGCCTCCTGCTGTGATGTGACAGCAGCCTGCAGGAGTGGCCGGGCACCATGGCCTTCATGGACCAGAGGCACAGGACCCACAGCAGCAGCTGGCAGTGGTGCCTGTGGCACTGCACCAACTGCTACAGCTGGCTGATGACTACGAGTGGCAGTGGGCTGTGGCACCATATGGACTGGAACCTCAGCAGTTGTCAGACAATGCACGCCTTGCTGTCCTGCAACACCACCCACACCACCCACCACCATGTGTTCAGCCACACTGCCGACACCTACAGAACCACCCTGACCTGTTCCATGGCCTTCAGCAAGCCCCACCCCTACATCCCCTGGCACAGGAATGTCCAGCTGATGTGAATATGTAGAGAAATCACTGTCATCTGCACTGGTGACAGTGACCAGCAGTACCTCTCCCACCCCATCACTCTCAGTTGGGGCAACATCCAGGTGCCCACTGTCTCCTAACACCCCTGGTGAGGTGTGCCCCTCCTCCCCAGGCAGTTGCATGCCCTGTCCCTGGGTATGCCCAACATGCATTGGGCCCATACGGCCCTGAGATACACAAAGTCCAGATGTTGTTGGCCAATCTTTCTCAAACTCCGCCACAACCTCGGGAACCTGGCTAGACATCTGTGGATCATGTTGTGGTGGTGCAGGCCTGTCCGAGAGTGCTGAGGAGAGAATAGGGACAGGGTCAGTCATCCATCCATGGACACTGTGGCAAACCACCACCACTACCACCACCACCACCACCACCACCACACCATTCAGCCCTCAGGACAGGTACCCACCTCACACAAGCCTGTGACAACATGCACCCACCCACCCACCCCACAGTGACCTTGACCATGCCAGCCATCATTTCTGCAGGATACAGTGCAGCCTGTGCAGGACACCAAAAGCAGGACCATGCACCCTTGCCTGCACCACATACAGGGGTTGCACATGTGAATACAGACCTGGCCTTGGAAGTGCAAGGGATGTCTCGCAACCACCACCTGGCACACCTGCTACTGCCACCATCCACAATGTTGACGCCACCACTGCCATGTGTGGCTCCTGCACACGTTGCTGGTGTTCCTGTGGACCACCACCAGTTCTGGTCCTGTCTCTGTGGCACTGTGCCACCTCCTCCTTTGCACGCCACAGGAGGTCATTCCAACGCTTCCAGACTGCCTCAGTTGACCTCCCACGACCACCAACCGTATTCACCGCTGCAGTCACCTCCTCCCAAGCCTGCCGCACAACAGCATCGGTGGCCCTGTGTGCAACACATGTTCTCTTACTTTTACCTCATGTGCCAGGGTGTTTAGCTCATCTTGGGAGAATTTATGTGCACGGATGCGCTCCCGTTGAGCCTGCACACCTATGGGATAATAAAGAGTGGACAGGTGTCAGTGGCTGTGTCGGTGCTGCACTGCATCACACAGTGGACAGCATGATATCACCCCCTCAGTGCTACAGGCCACATGGACATATCAGATGGCTGCATGTGCCTGTACGTTGCACATGCCCACATTGCCACTGTCTGTCCTGTGTCTGGAGTGGTGTGCACACATGTGCACTGCTGTGGATTGTGTGTGCCATGAAGCCCCATGACTGTTTGTGGCATGGGAGCGCACATTGCTGGTACACTGTGTATGCCCGGATGGGGGCAGAGGCCATCACTCCACACATGCAGGAAGACAAGACGGTGCACTGTCATGGTACAGCACCAGTGCACCTGGCGTGCAGACACAAATGTGCAAACATTGGCACATGACACATTGAACTGCAGGGGGTATGAGCACAATGCAGTGGACGTTTGAGGTCCCACGGTGGTCATACATACCAGGAGTATAGCCAGTTTGTACACAGTCTCCAACCGTCCCCCCATTACATAATGTACACATCCCATCAAAAGTGCACCTCCTTCCAAACAAGTTGTCAGATGATTCCTCTACACTCTAAAGAGATCATACATGCATGACACAGTCCACAGTGGCCAACACTAACCCAAATACCACAGATTAGATTGATAATTGTAGCCGAGTGGCATATGGTTTGTGACAGGCAGTCGACCAAACTGGACACAACTGTGTACAATGAATATGCCTATCCACACCCTTGATACATACCTGGCTGTTGCTGCCCATCCCCCTGTTGCATGTCTCTCTCCATGTTGTTCACTGCTGTATTCCTGCCGCAGTTCCACAATACAACACTGGTGGTGCACTGCTTGCCCTTTTATAGCCCGGCCAGGCAATCCTGCCTGTTAGTCATGCAAATGAGCGCATAATGATATGCTAATCACACGTTTTGCCTCATGCATATACAAGTGCCCTCATTGCATACAGCCGTTGAATATGGCTCTGAATAGCCCAGCGCTAGCACAGCAGTGCTATTTGAGGAACAGCGCCGCGCTATGTGCAGCATGCATGCTCATGTTACCCTTGTCTGCGCTGTCATAGCGCGGTCTAGCGCTGCGCTAACCAGCTTTAGCGCGGCTCTACACGCATGCACGCAATATCGGACCAGGGTCATGGTAGGGGTCACGCCTGCGCATTGCAAACACTTCCTGTTAGCGCGGCGCTACGGCATACGTCAGAGTGGCGCTACACTTCAGTTGTAGGGTGTGTCAGGGTGTATGCACAGTTGTTGCACTGTTGTTGAGTTTATTTGCCCCTTCCACAACACAAATATGTCTGGGAGACCTAGGCAAGGGCAGTGGTGGGCCGTGACAGGCGGTGGGATGAGGTTGAGACTGCCAACCCGTGTAAGAGAAGGCACCATCGCCGCCTATTTGGACCTGTGCGGGAGGGTGACTTGCCCCGTACGCAGGTCTGGGCTTCCATTGCCCGCAAACTAAGTGCCATCACAGGTATCCCACGTGATGGTGAAAAGTGCCGGCATCGTTATGCTGACCTCAGGTACAGGCAGCGACCACTGCTTGAACGCTGCAGGGCCATGGTTCACGAGGGGACTGTGCCTGTGCCAGGTAAGGGATGACTGTAGCACGACTGCTGGCATGGGTGGTGGGGCAGTGTGTTCGTGGTGTGCTTATGTGCATGGGTGTTGCTGAGCTACACATGTTGCTCATGGAGTCCATGAAGCCATGTGTGTACTGTGTGGGACAGGGGTAGACAGTGTGCACGGACCCCTGTCATGCTTGGCATGGCTTTGGTGGTGCACTGCACCCGTCTGCCACTGCGTGTGTTGTGCTGCACCACTGGGGTACAGGGTGGTCTTTAGCATACTGTGGTGGTTGATATTGTACTGACGATGCTGTACCCTCTTCTCACTGCAGAGCGCTGACAACAAACCACAGGCAGGAGAGACGTGCCACAAGCCAGACAGGGGCCATCATCCAACAGGCGCAGGGTGCCTCCACTGGCACAGTGTGCAGCAGAGAGCACGGACGGTGAAAGCGGTGTTGTGCATGAGTACTGTGCAATGTTATGCTTTTCCACTATGAGTCTGGCTTTACAGGGCAGGCAGTTGAGCAAGTGTGTATGTAGGCATACGCACTGTGAACATTAGTGTACACTTTGGTGTACTGCATGTCTGTCAACTGTTCCTAGGTACACCAGATGTTTTGGGTCACTGTAGGCCACTGGGGTGTGGCCCTGTTTGAAATGCTGTTGTGTAGGAGAGAGGGTTGGACTGGGGTGCAGAGGGCCCACCTGGACAGATGATGCAAGTGCCCACCTGGAAAATCAATAGAGGAGGGCCCAGGTTGACACACTTATGTCAATGTTCCACTTCATTCTGATACACTAGTTCTGTGTTTGCATCTCACATTTATCAACAGTGTCCCAGATACCCCATTTAATAAGGAAACACAATACTAAATGCAAAAGTTTTCAGAGTTCAGAAGGTAACCACTTACTCAACTGAGGGGGGCCCACCTGGGAATGTACTACCTCATTAGAGAGTGGGGAGTTATCTGACAGACATCATACCCTTTTGGAAGGGGTTTACTGTTTGGGGTTGCTGAGTACAGCATTTATGAGGAGGGTGCAGCTGTTTGGGATTATATGTAGAACATGTGAATGTCTGGCTACACCCCTGCCTGTGGGCTCATGCTCTGATGTGGGGGCCATTGTCCCTAAGAGAGTGCTGTCCCTCTGTCCCTGTAGTGCACACTGTTTGTGCACATGTTATGCAGGTGTGCTGCAGGAGTTGTTCTGTGGTAGCATGGTGTGCTGGTTGTCAGCCCCTATGGTAGATGCTGCTCCCACAGGTGTGTGTGTGCCTCGCCATGCCTTGACCACCAGGGTGACACTGTCCTGTGCATGCCTTTGGCCCATCGCTGCAGTACCACTGGTGGACCATGCCCAGTGTCTGTGTTTCACATGTGTGTGTCTTCTTGCATGGGTGGTGTCACGGCACTGTGCCATTTTGTACACCACTGTGGGCCCCTCACCTTTCTGTTGCAGCAAGTGGTGCGGCTGGCACTTCCCCTGGTTGTCTACTGCTTGGTTACCTGTCCTGCAGTCCCTACTGTTCTGATGCCAGTGTCATTGTTCTCTGTGGTCATTGTCGAGTCTTTATCTGTGTCACTTGCCACTGTTGCACACTTATGTCAGCCACCCACCCACCTGTTCAGGGTTTCTGTCATCATTTGTACAGCTGCTGTATTATGGCATCGTGGGTGGCAGTTTGGCTGGGTGTCTACAGTTCTTGTGGAGGGCAGCAGTGAGGGTGGGACACTGTTGGGGTGTACATGACAGGCATGTGTGGTTACACACGTGGTTGGGGCTGTGGCAATTTCTCCAGTTGGTGTCATCTGTATTTTGTATCATAGCTGTGTGACCGTGGGCAGCATGTCCCACCATGTGTCATCCCATGTGCATATCAGTCAGTGTCCACTTGAAGTTCACATCTCTGGAGGTGGCTGTCTGTTTGCACTGTTACAGTCTGCACACCACTGTGCTGGCTGGCCTCCACGTTGTTGGGTTTCTCAGTGTACTTCCATGCATGTCGATGTACACTGGGGTGTTGCATGCTGCCTGTTCGTCTGCCTTGTCCTGCAGGCACATGTGTTAGTGTGTGTGGTTTGTTACATACTAGCACATGGGCATGGTTGTTGGGGCATGATGTCCACCGTATGGTGGTACATGGCGCCTTTGTGTCATTATCATGCCCTGATGTGGTCCCCCTTTCTCCTGTAGGTCCATGTAGGTCATCACTGTGGGCCAGCCATCCAGAGGAGGGTGAGGGAACAGAGGAGCTTCTGAGGAGGATAGTGCGCCAGCAGCACACCCTAATTGAACAACAGGCTGTGATCATATCAGAGACAAGACGTGTTGCAGCTGTATTAGAAGAACGTCTGCCAGCACCTGCCCGCACCTAACCCCTGCATTCTATGTACCTTATCCTGCTTCCTGTCCCTGGCCCAGTGTCCCTAGCCCTGTTTCTGCCATCCTGTTCCCCATCATTGCTTTGCATTTCCACATCCTCTCACAACCACATTCTTACCCCATTGTTCTGTTGCTTTATTTAACATTTGACTGTTTGCACTATTACTGTTGTTTTCCCATTGTTTTCAATCCTTTGTTACGCCTGCCCTTTCCCTTTTCATTAGGTTTTTCTTGCACCCCATTTGTACATAAAAGTGTTCTGCTGTGTTTTGATTTTTTTCTGTAAATATGTTCATGTTGCCTTTGCACTTTGGATTTTCACAGTTTACATTATACTTTTTGAAGTTGACATTCCTGTGTCCTGTGTCTTTTGGGGTGGACTTGGGATTTGACAGTGTTCTGTGGCGTTCTGATTTCACTTGTGGTTGTAGGTTATTCCATTCCTTTCACTGGTACTGTAGTTGTGTCTGGCTGGGCTCTTCTGCTTTCCTGTGTTCCTGGACAGCTGCTTACACCTCTGTGACACTTTTGTTTTTGTGGGTGTTTGCACTGCCCTCTGTCTGATTGCTATATTCAGTGCTGCCTTCTCAGCTATATTTAGTGCTGTCTTAATCCTGGGCAATGTTTGCCCTGCACTCCTGGGCCTGTTTGCCCAGCTTCCTTCGCTTGCTATATTCAGCTGGTTTTGCACCGGGCTATTCATTTTGAATATGGCTATGTTTTTGCTCTGGGCACAGTTTGCCCTCCGGGCAGTGCTAATTTAGCCCCAAGGCAAAGTTTTGAATATCTGGCCCAATATCTCCAACAACCAGGTTGGTAAGGAAACAGTCCAGATCAGATACTGGAGGTGCCCCTAAAAAATCCCAAGAAAACCCTAACCCAACTATAACCTCACCAACACTAAGCAAATACAATGACCATAATGAACTCTTCAGAAATAAGAAGACCCCATAAACTCCCAGAATGATCAAAAAAGCACAAATCCCCAGTCTGAATGACCATAACATCACCCTGTGTGGGCCCATGATGTGTTACCAATTCACCCAACAACCAACACCCACCCCCAAACTCCAGATATAACTAGGAAACAAGTAAAGCTGAACAGGGTGCAAAATCTTAAAAGTTGGCTAAGAAACAGTTCTCAATGTTTACAAGAAACAGTGAAACAAACATGATAGTAAACTATGAAAGACTAAAGGAGACTATAATAATCAGGCAAAACAGAATGAGTGATAATAACAAAACACATTTGTAAGGTTATAAACTCTATAAAACTCTATTCATGTTGAAAACAGTGAAGGGAATCACAAAAAATAGTGCTAGACCCCCTCTGAGCCGGAGTAGGCCAATAATTAACCAACTGACACGGAAATAATCGTCTATGTAGCATCAGTATATGTTAAAGCTAGTAAAAGGAGGGTCACAGCAAGATAAACTTTTAAAGTAAATAACAGAATGTTTCAAACAAGTGAAAACATGCGAGCATCTGGCACATTGCCCACAAGTCGGGATCATCAGCTTTGCCATAGTTATAAAAGAAGTCACTGAAACAGCAGTCAGTCTTTTGTGCTCCATGGAGACAAGACAGAAGGCTAATCTGCCACTCCTAAATCTGTTCGGTAATATGCAATACCAGGCTGCACAAACAGGGTGACAGAGAATGGCAATGTGTTACCTCTGGAGATTAGGATTCTATACATTGAGTCTAGAAATGCAGTTTAAACATACAAGGAGCCAGAGCAGAAGGAGATATATAGAAAGGGTCCGCTTTCCCAGTCAGAGTGTAGTTCTCTCAGGTACTCTGAAGCCAAAATAAAATACCTGTAGAAACATAGAATCTGTAGGGAGATAAAACCATACAGCCCACCTAGTCTGCCCATTTCCCTACTTGGTTTGGCAATCCCTACTCTTATCTGGACTGCCTTTCCCCTGCTCTGCTGAACAGCAGGGTGCTTATATGCTTATCCTATGCACATTTGAAAACCTGTACTGTTTTCACTTCCACCACCTTCGCTGGTAGGCTGTTCCATGGATCCACCACCCTCTCTGTGAAAAAATACTTCCTAGCATTCCCCCTAAGCCTCCCTCCCTTCCTCAAGCCTCATGTTATGTCCCCTTGTTCTGGTGCACTTTCATCTCTGAAATATGCTCCCCTCCTGTACCCTGTTTATTCCTCTAAGATATTTGAAAGTCTCTGTCATATCCCCTATCTCTCTTCTCTCTTCCCGTGAATAGATGTTTAGTTCTTTGAGTCTTTCCTCATAAGGCTTGTGGTGCAGTCCATGTATCATTTTTGTTGCTCTTCTCTGGACTGCTTCCATTCTCTCTATGTCCTTCCTGAGATGAGGTTTCCAGGATTTGACACAGTATTCCAGATGAGGCCTCACCAGTGATCTATACAGTGGCATCACCACTTCACTCCTCCTACTGGTTATGACCCTTCCTGTGCACCCAAGCATTCTGTTTCTGTGTACCAGAGGAAGTGCAGACACAGTCTGCCATAGCATGGCAGTCCACAACATTTGCAGACAAACATCTTCGACCAGTATAAAGCATATTCCACAAAATCCCAGTGGTCAATTGACCAATAACTATCAGTTTATTGCAAAAATAAAAGCATGTAACATATCACTTTTTTACAGAGAGGGTGGTGGCTGGGTGGAATGCATTACCTGCTGAAGTGGTATGCAGTAGAACAGTGGACTGCTTCAAATGAGGATGGGACAGGACAAGGGGGAAGGTTAATGAAAGGGAAGGGTGGAAGGGAGGGGCAGCTGCAGAATAAGGGGTGCTAGCTGCACATTCAAGCAAACTTGATAGACCTCTAGGCCTTTATCTGCTGGCAAATTTCGTATGTTCGTGTTAAACTCAGTTTAAGCAGATGATTCAGGCAGAGTGCAGATCCTAAGCCAGGAAATCAGGCCGCAGCTTTGAATAGGTCAGGGAATATCCTAACAAGTTCTCCTTCAGCTTGCTCCAGTGTATTAAAACTTTTGGTGGACCCTTGATGTAGAATCTGACACCTGGCTGGGTATAACATACTGAATCGGATGTGGGCAGCCAGCAGTTTTGAAACCATTGAATTGTAGGCAGCCCACTTCATTTTGACTCTGCGGGTAAGATCCTGCACTACATGAACTTTGTGTCCCTCCCACGTGATTTCTTGGAGCTCCAGAATCTTAGACAAAAAATGTTGTTGGTGCAATAAATTTATGAACTTAAAGATCAGAGAATGGGGGTTCGATCCCAGTGGGGGAGGAGGCGGGTGCAGAGCCATATGCACCTGCTCTATGATGTATGAGGGCCTGTTAGGGACAGACCAGCTATCTTTTCACAGAATTTCTGTGTAAATAAAAGAACATCCTTCAAGGTCTTCTATCTTGTCCTCCAGGTGAGAGAATCTTTGCTGTAACAAAACCATCTCAGGTTCATGGTGATCCCTCCAGTCCTCCACAGAACTGATCCATGTTTTGGCATCATTGATCCAATGAGAGAGATTTTCAGTAGTTAAATGGATACTTTTGAGATCATCAGTTATAATTTTGAGCACTTCCTTCAGGGGAAATATTTCTTGTAGAAAGTGCTCTTCATTTAAGACCACTGAGGAGAGAGACAGACTCTTGTAGCTAGGTGTTTGGGCCTTTGAACATTTAGAGCCCTTCTGGGGTGCAGGAGGAGGAGGAGTGTGGTGCATAGCTGCTGTCTTCATCTCTGAGTCTATGGTATCCCTCACAAATTTCCCCAGCCAGTACCTGGAGCACAGAGCAGGTAGGAGCAAACTAAATTTCCCAGGAAATCCAAGTTTGCAGCAGGAAACAATTGTGCAAATACTGTAGCAAGTAGACAGGAGAAGAGTTGGTTCAAGCTACTTACTTGAAGGGGTGCATCACGTAACTCATATTATGAACTAGGTGCCAAAAATCAAAGAAACTGATTGGCCGAGAGGTCTTTGAAACTGTGATGATATTGGGCTACATTATCACGGCTTCAGAAAACCTCCGGTCACCTGCCTCCTCACTTACCATGCAGTGAGCCTCATCTTGCAGTCAGAGTCAGACCTCCAGTTAGCTGCTATTAAAAAAAATAAAACTCAGCTGTGCCCATAATGGAACGAAGCATCACACAAGCTGCTAGGAGGAGCGATGGTCGCACTGCCCACAACATCCTCCACATCCTGTCCTCGCATTCCCCACACAAACGTTAGCCAACAGCCTACACTCGCAGACCACTCGTCCTATCTAACTACAAGACAGAATGGCAAAAGATGCGCCTTCAGCGAGTATTTAAAAAAAAAAAAAACAACAGTAAAGGATCCCAAACTGACCCCCAACTTCTTTTTTAAACACTACTAATGTCCAGCCAAGCAGTAGTTTATTTAGATTTTGATTTTCCTTTGCTTTTAGACAGCACATCAGTCACACATAAAAAATAACAGAAAAGCATCTCCAACAAGGAATATATCAAGTCCAACTCAAAAGACAAAGGCAGAGGAAAAAGAAAATGCACAAACTATAGACAACATTCAAAAATCAGTGTGGAGTGCAATTCTGAGGTTAAATACCTCCAATAACCACTATATATCAGTTACACCATTATTTAATATACATTGACCCATCTACAGTTTATAACAAAATACAACTAAAGAAAATTAACAAAATGCTGCCAAGTGATACAAAAACAAGCATTAAACCCATATGTTAAACCCAAAACCATCCATGGCATCAGCTACAGTTGACATTTCCAGTTCAGAAGTTATAGGAGAATCAGAACCTTCTCCTGATGCTCCAAATTCCCAAGCCTCCGTGTACTGTCCCCTAAAAAAATTCAGCCAGCTGGTCAGTTTCAAAGAACACATATGATGGTTCCTTATAACGGATTCGAACCTTCGCAGGTGTAAGTAGCTGGAATTGCACTCCCAGTTCCAGCACCTGCTGCCTGTACAACAGAAATTTCCACCGCCTCTGCTGTGTAGGGTAGGCAAAAATCCAAGAAAATATTAAATTTAAGACCCCTATACAGAAACATTCCTTTAATTCTAGAAAGTTTAATACTGTATTCAATGTTTTCAGTCATTAATGGTGGGTCATTTAGGATATTATAATATAGTAACATATCCCCCCTTTGCCTTCTTAATTCCAGGCTATGAAGGCCTAAATTACTTAATCTTTCATTATAGGTGAGATGTTTCAGTGATGATACGGATTTGGTGTAATGCTGTTGTACCTTTTCTAGTTTATTAATCTATGTTTTGGTATGAGGCACCACCTTTGACTCCCAAAGTCCATTAATGGTCTAGCATATGATAAATATAAAGGCAGCAGTACTTAAACAGTTCTGCTTTTTATGTTCCTTTTTTATTGCACTAATTGATCTGTTAGCTTTTGAGACAATGGAGCTACACTGTTCCTTAAATAAAAGTTTATTGTCAATTGTTATGCCTAGATCCTTTTCTGAGGTTTTGTCTGGCAGTGCCTCATTGTTTAAAGTGTAAGTGTGTATCATATTTCATCTACCCAAGTGTAAGACCCTCATTCACTAAAAATACCACCAGCAGCTTACTCTAGTTCAAGGTCAGTTGACATTCATCTGTGTTCCCCTCCCCCTGGTCGTGCCTGAAAATAGGCAGGATATATTTAATGCACTTACCCGGTCAACAAAAATGAAATAAAATAAAAAATAAATGACACAACACTTATCAGAATTTAATTTCATGCCCCATTTGTGTGTCTCTGCGCTGATGGAGTCAATGTAATTTTGTAAAGCCACTATTTGCTCAATAGTGCTGCATGGGCCACATAATCTGGTGTCATCTGCATATTTCATAATTTCATAATGATGTTTTTGACATTTTCATCCAGATCCACAATAAATATTTGAAATATGATGGGTCCAATAACAGATCCTTGTGGAACGCTTCTAGTTTCTGGTCCTTCTGAGGAAAGATAACTGTGTATAGAGACTATCTGAATTCTATCTTCTTGCCAGTTTTCCACTCACTTTATAATATCCTCCCAAACATTTTCCTTGACCCTGTCACCACCTCTATCTCCCCCTGCCTTCGATCACCCTCCTTTCTACCTGCACACTATATCCCCCACATAGCCAGGCTTCACCTGCTAAAAGTCATTGGTAGCAACAACCTCAGCTCTGACCCCCTAGACTCAAAAATCCTCCTCCTGGTCTTGGATGTCATCCTAGTCCCCCATACATGCCTACTAAACTGGTCTCTATGCCTTGGTCAGTTTCCCAGTGCTTGGAAATCAGCCAAAATCACCTCTATACATAAGAGTGGAGATCAGTCTGGACCTAACAACTACTGGCCGATCTCTATCCTCTCCCCGCACTCTAAAGCCCCAGAAAAAAATAGTGTTTATTCAAATCTCTGAGTACCTGGCCAAATATGACATGATGTGCCCAGAACAACATGGCTTCCACCCAGGACACAGTACCACTACTGCTTTCCTGGAGTTCTCTCAATACCTGCACTCTGTTCTTGCCGGCACAGTGTTCATAGACCTGTCCAAGGCTTTTGACACTGTTTGTCACCCACTCCTGCTAGACTCCCTCCACCAACTCTGCTGGTCCCCTTGCCTGGTTGTCCAGCTACCTCTCTGCTAGATCTCAACATGTGAAGTTAAACAGCTCCCTGTCCAATACCCAGCCCATTCATTCCAGGGTACCCCAGGGCTCCATTCTAGGCCCTGTAATTTTTAACCTCTACCTCAACACTCTCTCATGCTCCTGCACAAGAAAAATGCTTCTCTAAGCCGACAATACATTTCTCTTTGCCTCCCACCCCAATTCCTCTTCTCTCCAGGTATCCCTCCAGCACACCTACAACCAAGCTGAAAAGTGGTTCCATGACCACCGACTTGTCATTAACCTGAAGAAGACTAAGTCAATACTCTTCTCCCATCCCCAAAACAAGGCCAAGAATGCCCCCCTCTTCATTCTCCCCAGCACTTTGCACCTGCTGAAGCAAGTGACCTCTTACAAATATCTAGGCATCACTTTTGACTCGGTTCTCACCTTCCAAACCCACATCAATGCCCTATCCTCTGCCATAAATTCTTGCATAGGCCTACTATACCATCATAGAGATTGCCTCCCCCAAGTTGCCCTCCGGCTGGCCATCACCTCTTCCATCCTGTCACTAGTGGACTATGACTTGCCCATTTATGCTGCGGTGGACAATACCGCCTTGACAAAAATTCAGCTCACAATCAATAAGGCCTGCAGGCTCCTGACCGGAACCCCTAGCCACACTCACACTTGCCTGCTCTACTCCACCACCAACCTGCTCACTTTTGAGGAGCGTCTGTGCTACCAGACCTGCCTACTCGCCAAAAAATCTCTTCTAGGGTTCTCCCCCCAGGGGTCTTTGCTTCCCTATGGCATGCATCCTCATCTGTTGCCACCCATAGCTCTGTCAAGGCCACCTTTCTGGAGCCCAGAACAAAGACCTCACTAACCCAGAGGTCCTTCCATTACTGAGCCCCTGCTTGGTTCAACTCCCTCCCACCCTGTATCACAGACATTGCCAAAATTGGTCCCTTCAAAATCACCCTCCAGAACAATCTCATTGATGCTCATTGCTGTAGATGCACCTAATTAATCACACTGTGGGATCCTCCTGTCAGGCCTCCCTGACTTGACAATGTCCTCCGGAGAGCCTATCCTCTCCCCCTTCCTCCCACCCCACTCCCCATCCCTACCTCCACCCTCTCCAGGTAATATCAAGGTATGTCCAGGGCTGTACCCCCAATGTAACCCTTGGGTACCTTGTATACAACAGTAACCTATTATAAGTAACAATTTTTATGTAACCTGTGTGTACTTTATGTTTATTGTTCTACACCTGTACTGTTCTCACTATTGTAATCACACTATGTAACACTGTCAACCCCACCCCGTGACAAGGTGCCTTTGTAAATGAGTCCATGACTCAAAAGTTGTAAATCTGACTTTTCTAATAAATAAATGAATAAATATACAGTATTTGTCTTACCATATTTGTTTAATTTCTGGTATGGGACCAAATCAAAAGCTTTACTGAAATCAAACAAAATTACGTCTACAGGGTGCCACTGTCCAACATTTTGCTCACATTGTTATAGAAACATACAAGGTTGGTGGAACATGAACGTCCCTGTCTGGAGGAAGTCTCATTTGGAGCTGAGGTGCTGGGGAGCCGCTGTAGTGTGTTTTCTGTGTGACCACTGTCAGGTTCTGTAATTAAAATGTTTTTTCACTGCTTATACCTGGCTCACATTTGTGTTGTGTTGGTATGAGTGCAAAAGCTAATTGTGGTGGTGTATGGTTGTGTATGATTGGAATCAAATATGGGAATAGTTTTAAGTCGTTCTAACACTCTGTTTTTGATTAATGTTTCTAAAATTTTACATGGTAATGTAAGACTGTAATTGGATGCATTAGATTTGCAACCTTTTTTGAAAATGGGGGTCACCTTTGATTTTTCCATTCTGTTGGAACTAGGCCGTTATATAAAGATTTTTCATAAATTATTTTTAATGGCAACCATGTTTTCATTAGTTTCAACATAGGTGAAGTTATATTATCTAAGCCTGGTGCACTACTGTCCCTTAATTTATCAATTTGATGCAGTATTTCTTCTTTTGTGAAATGGCGTGTCCCTGTTTCTGTACTACTAATTAATTTTGAAGTTTTCAGAATAGGTTTTGAATATACCGAGCAGACATAGTTATTGAATATATTGGCAATATGGATTGGGTTTGTGATACATTGGTTATTTTCAGTAATGGTAGTTAATTACCCATTACCTTTTTTTAATGAATTAATATAGCTGTAAAAATGTTTGCTGTTTGCTTTGTTAGCAGTTTTGACTAAATGGAATTCATACTTTTTCATAGCCTTATTAATTTTGTTTTTACACTTTCTTTGTATAGTTTTAAACAAAGACCAATTTAATTTAGTTTTGTTTACCATGTATTGACCATATATCTTATTTTTCTTTTTTATTAGTTTATTGATACCTTTGGTAAGCCATTTTGGTTTACATCCTTTTTTGTTATACTTTTTTACTTTTTTAACATGTTTATTCACAATATTATGTATTGTTGTTTTGATGTAATCCCATAATTCATCTATTGTTTCTCTGTCAAGAGTTTTAATCCAATTAATGTTTATCAAGTCATGTTCAGTACCCTCCTTATTTGCAGTATTGTGTAGGTAAAACTCAGTACAACTTTTTAAAGGTTGATTATGGTGCTCCAGGTAGAAGATTACAGTTGAGAAGTCACTGTTTCCTATAGGTGGTTTAGTGACACATTCAATTATATTGACATCTTCAGATGCAATGACTAAGTTTAATATATTTAGTAAATGAACAGGGCTAATTACATGCTGAGTCAAGTTGTTTTCTGTGCAGGATTCTAAAAATGTTCTGCTTCGTTTATTTGATGAATTCCTACATACCCAGTCAATATCAGGGAAGTTAAAATCTCCTAATAGAACATTATCTGTTTCAAGTGCACAATTTATTTCCTCAATTCTTTTTAAATTATTGGCTGTGGTGGTATCAGTTGGTCTGTAATATAGGCCTAGAGTATATACTTTTTTATTATCTCTTAAAATCTGAAGCCATATTGTTTCTGTATCATCTCTACTAATTTTTATTTTGTCTGTGATGTTGATTAATTTTATTTCGGTCGATAAGTAGGCTGCCAGTCCTTCCCCTTTCCTGTCCTTTCTAATGGTGTTGAAGCCAATAATGTGATTACCCCAATTGTCTTTGTTGTCTAACCATGTTTCAGTGACTAAGGCCGCATTAATACTGTTTATATGCAATACAACTTGAAATTCATTAAACTTACACAGGCTTCTCATATTGCTCACAATGCACTTGATTGTGTTTTTCTTATATGACCTGTTTACAGTAGTTGGTCTGGTGTAACTTAAAATCGGGGCCCCTTTCCCCATGGCTGTTAGTTTAAATGTAGGGATTCCATTTTTCTCTTAATTAGTTGACCTAGAAGATTTGCCCCATCCTTATTTAAATGCAGACCATCCTTGCCATATAGGTTTCTTTTGCCATAACAACTACAGTATGCCAGGAGTTAATGAAACCAATGGAGTCTATTCTGCACCAGTTTTCTAGCCTGGCAATAGTTTTTTTTTTTTTTTTTCGTTAACTGCTCTGGGTATAGGTAAAAGATCTGATATAATAACCTTTGCCCTAAGTTGCTTTATACTTTTGCCAGTATCTACTAGTTCTGCACATATGTCCTTTTCATGACTGTGCCCCACATCATTAACCCCTGCATGAATTGTAATAATCTTCTCAGTGTTAGATTTTTTTTAATAATCTTAGGAATTTCCCCATTGATGTCTGAAATTCTTGCACCTGGGTAGCATAGCACCATTCTATGCTCTTTGTCCTACTGACATATTTTGGTGTCACAATGTGTAATATTGAGTCACCCATAACAATCATTTTGATGTTTCCAGAAATGTCCATGGTGTGTTCTGGAGTGCAGGCATTTACATTGGCTAAACAACTAAACCTATTTTACACTGTTATTTCTTGGGAAGTTAGTGTTCTGTGTCCTTTTTTGATGTGTTTCACATTTTTTACTGTGCACCAGTCACTGTTTGTGTCTTTATTTATTTATTTTATTTATTGAGAGATTGGAATTACAAGCCTTTGTTTCAGAGACTCCTTTGCAAAAGTTTCACGTCATGGAAGTACAAAACAAGAGACATGGACAATACAATAAAAGGTATTACAAATGAATGTGGAGGGTAAAACAACCCAGAGTCTTGACTGCTGTGTCTGTTTTTTTTGTGATAATTAACTACAGTGTCTGCTAGTTTGTTTTAATCCTGGTCTACCACATGGCCCTCCCTGTTTCATTTTTTCTATATGGCTGGTGAATTTATTATTGTACTAGGATGAGGTGTGGCACTACATATACCACAGTCAAGTTCTAATTGCATTACTTCTTTCAAAGGCTGCATTTCTCTTAAGGTGTTATTTAGCATGTATTGAATAACATACTGAATACACTTGTCACAGTGGTGCCTTAAGATAGATTGGGAATTGAGTAAGTAGTACATTTGACATTTGGTACAAAGAGCTAGCTTCCCCTTGACTACATAAGGTGTGTAGCAAATTGTTAACATCTTCGCCTTCCTCCATTTTATTATATCTATTAGCAGGTATATTGAGTTGTTTAAAAATTAATAAACATAGAGTTTTAGGCCTCCTGCTCTCCGGACTCACACTGCACTGTGTGTGTCTTGCTCGGCTCACCCTGTTCACCGCTGAGCCTAATTTAAGTACTATAGTGACCCAGAAATACACCATGAGTCACTCGCTCCCCAGGAGTTAAAATGCAGTATCAAAATACAATTTAGCTGGCTTGCAAAACACTCCTCATATGGAGCCCCTGCAAGAATATGCCAGATAACTAAATTACAGCTTAACAAACAAGTCCAAATTAATCAATACAATTCAGTGACCTGAACTCTCTTCCTACTTCCTGTTGCATGGAATGCAGGGCTGCAGGCAGGCTAAAAACTTTTTATTTTTATTTTTTGGTTTTTAAAGGTTAGGTTTTGTTTAAAATACAGGTTGAACTCCTTCTAACATTTAGTGCTATTGACAACAGCCCTCAAATCTTTAAAACAGCTCCTTGCTCACAGCTGGGCTGAATTTAAGTGCTATAGTAACCCATAAATACTCCGCGGATCACTCATTCCTCAGGAGTTAAAATACAGTATTAAAATACAATTTACCCTGCTTACAAAACACTCCTCATATGGAACCTCTGCAAGAGTATGCCAGATAACAAAATTACAGCTTAGCAAACAAGTTCAAATTAATAACTACAGTTCGGTGACCTGAGCTCTCTTCCTGCTTCCTGTTGTATGGAATGCAAGACTCCCAGACAGGCTAACATCCTTTTGTTTTTCTATGTTGTGTTTTTAAAGGTGCAGTTTTGTTTAAAATACAGGATAAATTCCTTTCAACAGTTAGTACTATTGACAGCAGCTCTCAAATCTTTAAAAGCGGTGAAAAGTTTGATGAAATACAGAACTCACACTTCACCTGGGGTTCAAGCAGTTGGCCTTGTCGTGATCCAGGGGCCCTAGTTACTGGGCTCAGAGAGATCAAATGCTCAATTCTCAAATGCAGCTCAGATCAGTGCATGTTACAGCAAACAGCAACTTGCAATGAAGCCAGTGCACCTGGGACTCAGCACCAGATTCTGGTACAGGAGGGGTCCCAGCTCCTAAGTCCCCACACTTGCGGCAACCTCTCCCATGCGACAAACACATGACCCATGGAAGGATTTTCTGCAGGCTTCTGCAGAGAATGGAAGTGGTCCCCTCATCCCCAGTCCCTAGTCAAATACACAAAACACCCATCCAGGTAGTCTATAATTGCAGTGTATAAAAAACAAAAACCCTTCCTTGTGGTCTAGTGGAACTCACACCCCCAACCCAGCAGATAGTGCCCACCACCCCACTTCCCCATCCCAAAATGCAGCTGGAGACTGGCACGGCCCTCCTCTCACCTCCACGGCTGGCCACTGGACTAAACTGTCAAAGAGCGCCACTGTAGTGTAAGTGCTCATGATTAATCATGAGCACATACACTATATAGTAATGGAGAAGAAGAGTGGCCGGGCTGTGCTGATCATGAGCTGCATTTCAAATAGGGGGGGTGGGTGGTGGGCACTACTCTGCTGGGGTAGGGTCCACTAGACCACCAGGAAAGGTTTTTGTTTTCATACATTGTAATTATGGGAGACAGACAGGATCAGGGTGGGGGGGGTCACTAGACCACCAGGATGTGTTATTTTTTATACATTGTAATTATGGGTGACAGAGGGGATCAGGGTGGGGGGACTGTGGCTCATTGCCAACAGGTTAACTCTCCCAGAGGAGGAGAATATTCTAAGTACCCTTAGACCAGTCCTGGCTGGTCTAAGGCTACTTAGACTATCACCCTCTGAGAGAGTTCTAAGAATCCCATTTTTGGGGAAGTGGCAATCTGCATCTACTACATGCCCCATAGCACCATGTCACAGCCCATTTCTGGGTGCATGGGTGGTGCAAGTCTGGTTTCACTCAGGCAGCCTGAGGTTGACACAGGCTTCCATTGAGAATCAATCCTGGCATATTGTTATGTGCAAGGGGCACTTTGTGCTATTCTTTGTGGTGCATGCCCCTTGCACTACACCAGGGAGTTTGAGAATTGAGCCCCAGGTCTCCAGGGTGCACCACCTTTGCACAGGGTCAAGCAGTGGATGCAAAGACATGGTGAGGAGTGGACACAGATTAATGTCGGTTACAGCCAGCTGCAACAAGGGTGCTGGGTGGGGCATGGGTGGATGGGTTTATCACAGTCAGTCTTAATTATTCCATCCAAATATGTTGTTCTTACATTGTTTAATAGAGGGCAATCCAAAAACAAAAATATTCAAGTTCCTTGAAACCTGCCTTGTCTCAGTAGCAGATGTTACCCAATTCCTATTCTTGGGTACACAGGAGAGCCTGACCTGATATATAACAACATACTCTCTTCTGTATTCCTGTATCCTCAGGAGGATAAAATATAGTTCCTTCTCAACAAACCTCTTACTTTTCACATACCAGCCAAGAGCATTATATATGCTTAAGGCCACAATCTTGTTGCTTTTCAGTGTCTAAAAGTCCATTTTTAATTACTATTCCTGCTTGTCAATTTTGCTGCTCGTATTATAAACTTCAGACCACATCTGTTCATGGAGTCAGAATTACCTATCAGCCACGCAGACGCAAAACCTTGTTCTAATAAATCCTTCATCTCTTGATAACATATACTGTACAAGTTAATGTTTTCTTTTCTTTTCTTTTCCATCTTTATATTCATGTCCAATAATTATCTTCTTTAAGGATCTTCAGACTGCTAGTTTGGTATTGTAATTCTGCATTCTGTCCTAACCAAAGAAGCTGCAGCAGAATGAAGTAGTCCCAGTAGATACCCTATAAACTGTTCTGTTGCAGTTCCATTGCAGTGTGGGCCTCATTCTCCAGACATCTGAACAATATAGCATGACTGCTTCAATGTTATCTTTACATGTTATTAAGGTCTGGTCCACAGAATCCCTACCAAATGTTGTGTTACATCTCAAACGCCCATTCAATACCCTTTACACTTGTATTTCCATTAGCTATCATTTGCTTTTTCAAAGATAACTTATTTGTAAACAGGACCCCTTGATAATTATACTCAGTTACATTTTCCATTCGTTGGTTATTAATTGCTCCACATTTATTTTTGTGAATCCCTGCACCAGACATCAGAGTATTTTATTTTGTGACATTTATTAGCAGTCTTGATTCAACACAAACACTCTTTAAATATTCAGGGCATCTTGTAATCCACTCTGTGACTGGGATAGCAACATGAAATCCTTTATGCATAACAATTTACACAACAGGCATAAAAATAAATTGTGCAAGATAAATGTGTCATCTTGGCACCCAACTTGCAACATACTGTATATGCTATCTTGCATGTTGGATATGTCACAATCACTATCCTGAAGACTGGACACATCATAATTGGAGAGCAGCTTTCACAGTACAAATGGCATCTGAATAGCCCTGTGCAGCACTGACTTTACTAGTTAAAATCAAACATAAACAGAAAATCTGCACAAAAGCTGGTCCACTGGCACAGTGGCAAGCCATCCACATGCAACACCGACATCTGAGGTTTGGGAACAGACCCGGGAGTTGGAGGGTTGGCTGGGAGGAGAAGGATTGAGCACCTGAGGAGTGGCTCTCCTTCTCCGGGGGGGGGTGAGTGTCCAGCATATAGCTGCCACTGGTGGAGGCTGGGGGACCCACAATGATCAGAGCCAGATGAGGTTGGAGGTGGGGAGATGCATCTGTTATTGTACATCCTGTCTCCAAGGGAACACAGTAAAACATTTGGCCCCCAACCATGATGTCCTACCTGGTTGTTGTCCCCACTGCCACTAGTGTCTGCTGAGGGGGTCTTGCTCCCATGGCCCCAAACTGGGAGGTAAGCTGGAGCATAATACCAATGACCATTGGGAGGAGGCATCCACCCAGTAGTCCCACCCAGGAAGGTGAGACTGTCAATCAATCAATCAATCAAGCAATCAAAATCTTTATTTATCCAGGTGGGCACCATTGAGCAAGGCTCATTTGCAAGATGGACCTGGTCATGAATACATCAAAGTACAGTACAGAAGCAGGTATACAAAAAGCAATAATATACAAGGAAGAAAAAGTATATACAGTGTATACAGTACAGTACAAGGTTGAAATAAATAAAAAAAACAGCATTATTTTACAATTGAAGAAGTCAGCAGATGTACAATAAACCATAGGCGTACAGGGGTTGTAAGCAGAGATCTTTTGAGTGAGACAGCTGGCAACTACACATATAGGGGAAAGAGGCCATGTATGGGGTGGCAGGTTAGAGAGGTAAAGAAGAGGAGGAGGGATATATTACCGACGACTGGGGGAAAAATTGAGCTAAAACCACAGAAAGTGATGATGGCTGTCATGTACTTGTTTATTATGATAGTGATGGAGGAGGGTAGACAATTGTGATACTACTATGGATGGGGTGGGACTTTAGCCAGGCTGGGTGGACAGGGAAGGGGTGGGTGCAGCAGGAAGAGATTAATAGGAAGAGTGAGAGGCAGGGGGGTAGAAACATGGCGCTTCAGGATGGAAAGGGGAGTTGCGGAATTAGTGGACTAGTGGTGAGAAAAACATTTGCAAGGTGCTTTCATGTAGCGATCATAGAGCACCTTGAAGATATTCAGGCTAACAGGGCAGCTCAGCTTCAAGTTCCTTTGTAAACCGTTCCACAGTGTGGGTAAAGAGAAGCTTAGAGCAGCTTTGCCAAAACAAGTTTTGACCCTTTGGAACTTGGAGGGTAATTAGGGAATAGCTCCTTAGAGCGTAGGTGCCAAACACACTCTGGGTACTACAATCTGAGACACATGAGGGGAGCTTGTTGGTCACTGCTCTGAAAGCCCATAGGGCAGCATTTCTATTCCTTCTATAATGAAGGGAAGTCCAGCCTAACAATGAGTACAGGGAGCAGTGGTGTGTGGAAAGTGCATGGAGGGGTG
Source organism: Neoceratodus forsteri (assembly GCA_016271365.2). Taxonomy (NCBI): domain Eukaryota; kingdom Metazoa; phylum Chordata; order Ceratodontiformes; family Ceratodontidae; genus Neoceratodus; species Neoceratodus forsteri. Next base: position 1,205,834,116 of record CM057453.1, on the reverse strand, counting down.
GCGTGCTGGGCTTGGACTGAGTCTCAACCAGGAATGGGAGAGGGGAAGGTGAGCAAAACAAAAAAAAAAGAAAATATACACAAAAGTAGCAGATTTAAAAGTTAAAACTAGTAAACACATGTTGTATAAACCAAACATGCTATAGCAGGACTTACAATATGCAGTTTATCATTATTTGTGAGTGGCCAGTACTTTCATAACTCTTCTCTCTCTCTCACACACACACACACACACACATACACACACACACACACACACACACACACACACACACACACACACACACACACACACTTGAAGGCAAGTTACCCTATATTTCCAGGTGTTGTTTAATTTTTGGTGCATCATCTTTTCTAGTCCTTAAAACATTTTGTTATCTTGACTTGACCATGTATCAATTGAAGCAGAAGGAAGTAAATGTGCACCCATGCCTAATAACATCATTATTTGTTGGAAAGTACTGACAGATTGCCATCTCTTGTCATTCTCAGCTTGGACCATGATTCTCCATTCAGGGAAATGAGCCAATTCATCACTTGTTCTTTTAAGCCTGATTCTTGTAAATTTATCCATAACTTTCCCCTATTTTGTGAACTGAAGGCTGCTTTAGATTTATAAATGCTGTGCAAGGTCTTCTTTTCTTAATCTTACAATACTTTTCAATCAAATGAGAAGGCATGTAACAATTACCCAGCTATAACAATTTTCCTTGAAGTCAGCCTATTGTTGTGGATAGACAGTTGAGAACAGAGAAGGGTTTTCATCCGTCTAGTCTGTTCAGTAATACATTTCTGTCTAGTTTGACAAGCCCTTTAAATCTGAACACACTCAACTTTGTTCCTAACAATCCCTCTGTACCTTTCCTTATTTTTTTGGTTTTATAAAACTAAAGATGGAAGGTGGCATTTTCAAAAGTGCTCACAAATGACAGTCATGTCAAAACTCTCACATTTGCATCATGCAGATGTGACAAATAACTGCACCATATTTTTATATTGTAGTTGTGTCAAAACCAACATGTCATAATATAAGATAAACTTGTATCATAACTGAAGCACATTTGCTGTAGAAATGCAGGCTACAGTATGTTATATTTGCATTACTTTGGCTTCCCTATACTGGATACAAACTCAAGTGCGGCAAATTGTGGTGCAGTCATCTTCTGAGTGGACTCTATTAAATTCTAAATGATTATTAAGATCCTGACAGGTCACACTAAATCAACTTCCAGCATACAAATCCAGCATGATGATTGAACTGTGGTTCAAGATAATGCATTAATTAATGTCTTTAATACATTTTCCATCAAGTATGTTTTTTTTTTTGTTGTGTTTGTTTTGCGGACAGGCAGATAACAATCAATAGTATTCGGGGGCCCATTAACCTATAGAGAGTGGTGTGTTTTTAGCTTGCTAAAATATAAACTTTTGAGGTGCTTCAATCTCTTCTAAACTTAGAATTTGGTAATAGTAGAGGCCCAGAAGGATTGTCTCATTCTTTACTTAAAATCCTGCTTTCCAGATTGCTGAACCTTTAACATATCGTTTTAACTGGTCCGTTTCTATTTGGGTTCTACCTAATAGCTGGACACTTGCCCAGGATATCCCTATTTGTAAAGGGGGAGACACAGGAAAAATTAACTGTCATCCTATTTCAATGTAAAAAACACAGCGTCACTTACTGAGAATGAGGTGCCAGTGGTAAAAACAAAGCAAACATCAGAAAAGAAAACCGCATGCACTCACTCACATCAGGACTTCAGTGATAAGTCAAAGATACCGCTAAATACAATGGGCAGGATGTTCAAAGCACTTAGAGTGGTGCAAGGTGCTTGTGTCTAACATGTATTATGCAACAAGCACTTTGCACCAAGGGTAGTGATATTAAAAGGCAGCGTGCATCAATCAGCAGGCTGCCTGTACCAGAATGTGCTACACCTGCCTTGCGCCATGACAGTGGCTGTGGCATGGCACTATGGGCTTGTAGCAGAACCTGATTGCCACAGCTTCAAAGTCCTGAATTTCAAAGCCCTCCCCAGGAACAAAGTGCTAAGCACCATCTGATGATTGTCCAAAGGGTGGGTGTAGAGAAGGGGTAGCAAACCCTGTTTGTAAATACAAGTCCAGCAACATTCTGCACTCAGTTCAAGTACAATAATCACAGATGAAAAAAGTAACTTTCAAAAGGTTTAATCAACCAATGTGCCAATACAGCGTTTCTACCAGCATATCCACAAGAGACACCCCCAGTACTTCAACCAATCAGCTGGTCTTCCTAAGGGGACCCCCTGAGGAAGACCAGCTGATTGGTCAAAGTGCTGGGAAGTATCTCTTGTGAAGACACTGGTAGAAATGCTGTATTGGCATATTGGTTGATTAAACCTTTTTAAAGTTACTTTTTTCGTCTATGATCATTTCACTGGAAGTGAGTGCAGAGTCTTGCTGGACTAGGAAGTACTGTTAGACCAGCAAAGGGATGGTCTAATGGTACTTAGACAACTCCGAGGGGGCGTCCAGTATGTGGCATTGTGTGGCCTGCCCTGATCCACTCCAAGTGATGCCCCCTGGTAATCTAGAGGACCCCTCCCTGCCAGACTGCCCTGTATAAGCACACTGGTGATCTAGTGCCCCTCACCCAGCAGGCATGCCACCACTCAGTTTCTCCCCCATTCCATAACTCCATCTTTGTTGTAGCACAGCTCCTTTCACAACACCATGGCTGGCCACCAAATGAACTGTGAAAGCAAGTTCCATAGGTATGTGCTTTGACAACCAATCCGGTGGCCTGCTGTGGTGGTGTATGGAGGGCTGTGCCAGTCGATGGAGCTGATTACAGAATGGTGCAGGGAGAGGGGTGGTGGGCACTACCTGCTGGGCGGGGGGATGGGGGGACACTGGATCACCAGGGTCCCAGTGTGTTCAGGTGTGAGTGTACTGGTTGCATGGTGGTGTTGGGGGGGCTTTAGCCTGTACCATGCCCCTGTCTGTGGGCTCTGCTGACACCCCACAGCTGTTGCAGCATTCCTAGGGGGTGTGCCATCCATTTGGTGCACTGCCACTGTTGCCACAAGCTGTGGGACTTAGGCACCAGGACTCTGTTTGATGGAAAATTGGGCACAGGGTCCTGGATGCACTGACACTTAATGCAAGCTTGCTTTGGGGGTTTGAAAATCTGGCCCAATATATATAGAGCATGATGCTGATGCTTGATTCCTCATATCTCTTTCATGAGTGAGCACTGAGGCTTACTGACGGAGTGACAGAAATAGATTTCCATTGGGGATTTACACCTAGAATCTCCAATGTCACCTGCCAGGGGACATCTGATATCACGAAGCAAGTGTGCCACACTGGCAGGTGACATTGGAGATTCTGGGCATCAGTCTCTAATGAGAAACCATTTGAGTAGCACTGTCATACATGCTGAATGTTACCTTGTGAAAAAGATATGAGGAGCCGAGCATCAGCATCAAGCTCTACAGGTGAGTGACTGTACTTATGATCACAGAACTCAGAACATTAAACTTTTCATGAAAATTAGTTTTGTGCAAGTTACCCTTTTAATGCACTTTTTTAAGCTCACTACCTTGGTGTTGATTATCATAACAAGCTATAGATATTAAAAAGAAAACATGGCAATAATAATACTTTTGAAGTTCTAAGAGAAATATTATTGGAGTATATATATATATATATATATAGCTAATCAACATACTGTACACTATTAACTGGTTAAAATGCGCTGCAGGACCGAGGTTGGTGATCATGCATTTCAAACAAAGTAAACTTCTGATTATGTAAAAATGGTAAAAGTGAAAAGAAGCTTTGCATAACAAATCTTTGGGAGTACTCTCATGTGCTTGTGGTTTTGTATTTGAATAGCACATATGCAACAACAAGAAAATAAGTAAGTACAATTTATTAGTTGAACAATTAAGTTGCTACAAGGAAATTTAACAATGAGCATGTAGGTTTTCTTGTGAGATTAAGTGTTGACCTGTTATATCTATTTATATCACTGAGAATATTCCATATTGAGAGTCTAAATAGTGAGTAATTCTGAGATAATGTAACACACCTTTTTATTTGTACACAAATGTAGGAATGTAAGGAAATTAAAAAAAATATACTCTGCCTATTTCTACCATTATATTTTTACCAGCATTTTTGAAACAGAGTGTTTTGACCTGGTAGATATGTGTTTTGAGGTTATAAGTAGATGTTCACTGAATGGTGGTTTTTGCTTAACATTGTAAATAACAAAATTTATACAACATATGTTTAGAGATAACTGGTCAGATAAAAGTGATATCTCTCTGAACAAGAAAATATATCACTATGATATAATGCATCAAGAAAATATAACAATGTATTTTTTTGATGCATTGTGTTGCCGTGATATATTTTGCTGTATAACTATGTCATAGGTTTAGAATGACCTCAGTGGCATTACTAACCATGTTTAGAAATGGACTTAAAAAATAATGCATTCTGATTGGCTGAAAGGGCATGCAAGGCATGTATTTATTTTTCAATAGAAGCCTGCTAACAAACAAGTGTGAATTTAGGGTGCCCCGTTACTTAGGATATTCTTGGGCACCCCAAATTCTGAAACCTGCCAGCCACCTTTTTTTCCTCCTCCTAGCTTAGCAGAAAATGTGGCCGGTGGGCAGGAAGCCACCCCCCTCCCCATCCATATTACTTAACATAATAAACATTAGCCACACATACAAAAAAAAAGGAAAATGAATTAAGTAAGTAGAAATGAACTGCCTCTCACTCCTAGCACTAGAACGCTACTCTTGCTCCCCCAGATGCCGGCTGATAAAGTAGGTGGAGTAAGCCAACAGCATGTCTTCATCTCTGAGTAGATGAATTTGGCAAAATACTGCCATGGCACCGCAAGGGTTCCCACCATAACTGACCTTCAGTCCCCCCCCCACTCACTCACCACTGCTATATCATAAACAGTCATGTGGAGCAGTTGAGGAATATAAAACACTGTAGCTCTGAATTTCTTACATTAAAAAATGCACTGAAACCAGCAAAGAACCTGCTTCTCCAGTGTTCTGCTCCATAGTGTGGCACCTGCCCACCACATAACTCTCGACAGGTAGCTACCAGTTAACAAACAAAAGTTAAACTACTAAACTTCTATTCTGGAGTGGTAAATGTGATAATAAAAAGAAAATCATACAAAAAATAAAGTGGAATGGGGAACAAAAATACTACACGATGAAGAGGGAAATTTGGGGGAGGTGTGTAACTGCATACAACTGGCTTTATTTTTTTTTGTTAAACTAGAGCCCAAGAGGTGAAAACCACACAACTCAAAAAAAGACACATCATTATAATGCAGGCGATGGAACAATTTTATTACAAAACTTACTTTAAATTAATTTTTTATCCATTTTTCATTCAACTTTTTTAGTCTTACACTGCCAATTTTCTAAGTGCAATAATACTCTCCATGGAGGGTGGTATTGGGAAATACCAGACCTTCCATGGGATATAAGGCCCTCTGCCTGTGACTTTGGGCCTTATTACACCCCTGGGCAGTCCGGTATTTCCCAATACCGCCTACCCTTTTGGATATTATTGCTTACTCAAATGTACATAACATTAAAACACAAAAAAAGATAACATTGTACTGAGAGCATGAAAGGTTGTTCAGCACAGAAATATCTACAGAATGAGTGGTGCTTAATTTACAGGTACCTTTTAGATTCTTTTATAATTAGCAAAAAAACCTACAAAAAAACTGCAGAAAATTTGATTATTTTCACTTTTTCAAAGAACAAATGTGAGTAACTTTAAAACAAAAAATGACAGCATGGTACTGTGAGCACAAAAGTTGTTCAGAACAAAAGTATCTACAGAATAAGTGGTATTTCATTTATAGATACCTTTTAATTTTTTTAAAGCAAAAAATGGCAACAAAAATATTTTATTCACTTTTGCAACAAATAAATGTGAGTAACTTAAAAATGAAAAGCATAGCATGATACTTTGAGAACAAAAGTTGTTCAGTACAAAAATACCTACAAAATGAGTGGTGTTTTATTTTTGTCCAAGCACCACCACTCCCCAAAGGTGGCGCAGTCCCCTTTCACCACCTCCCCATGCCTGAGCATACCCCCTCTGGACTGGGCTGCCAGGTGGGCACCCCTCCCCATGGTCCATGGTAACTTCCTCTGGCTTACCCCCCCAAGGGTGGGGTCATGGGAGCTTGATCCCACCTGGCAGACATTATTGGCAGCTGGGGTGGTGGCAGAGTGGGGCTTCATGCTCGGGCCAGGATTTTATGTGCAGCTGTACCTGAGGGCAGTGACGTGCAATGATGAACTGCATCCACCCCCCCACAGGTTACGGTGTTTTCACAATGGATAACCCCCAGCCTCTGCCTGGAGTCCATGACATGCTGGATGCACAAGCCCCCTTCCCTGGAGAGGAGAGCAGTCTCAAGCATGCTCAATCCTCCCCCCAGCCTGCCCTCTGATGTCCCGATTCCATTTCTAAATCTGGATCATTGGCATCGCAGACAGATGCACTGCCTCTGTGCCAATGGGCCAGCCATGTGGTGTTTCATTTATAGATACTTTTCACTTTTTTATAATGAGCAACAAATGGCAGAAAATTCAGTTTTTTTCACTTTTTTGACAAATCCCCATCCCACCCAAAAAAATTGTATATCAAACTTTTTCATTTTGTACTGGCCATAATGTAAAGCTATGGGGCTCAGTGAGTTAAACAGAAGTAGTAGTAAATCTTGGAAATCCTTCCCAAAATAAATACTTTAACTGTAAAAGAAACTGAGTTAGTTGCACATTTCAAAGTCACACACATTTGTTTACACATTTACAATCATGTTTACCCAAAACATATGTCTGTATAAGCAGAACATAACATAGCCTGATGGATAATATCATATGTATCTTCATTCGAGGCCAATAATATTAAGATAAATAAGATATCTGCAGTCAGGCCATATGTGTGTACTTCTTGTTTAGAAAAACCTTTCACCCTAAAGAAGAGGTGTGTGGATACATTGGGATATGGGTGTATTGCTAAATGCTATGGCTTGAAATAAATATTTATTTTTAAACTGATGAATGGACATTATTGCCTATACATGTTGTTGGATTTTGTAGTGCCATCATAGGAACTGACTACTCCCTGATTTGAGTCTACTTTCTGCATAGGGAAGACCTGAACTTCATTTGCTGCTTTGACATGATAGACCACCACAATTTGCTGTCTAGTTTAGCAGAAGTGGCAATGAATGTGTCTGTATTAAGCTGGTCTGTGGCATATATGTTTTCCAGAAAGTAAATTACTGCTGTGAATAAGATGGAGTCAGCTACTCTTGCTATATACTGTAATGCATTGTTCGGTACTTGTCCCTTTACATTTCTTGATTTACCTTAGAGGTTCAACCGACAATGTCATAAACACAAAATATCATCTGTATACAGAAAATGCTGTGGTTTACACCTCTAGTAAATCTTTCTTGGACATACAATTAAATCTTTAGTGGAGGTTTGATGAGTTGCAGTTATTCATTTTTCAGTGTGAACTCAACCACAACTAAATTTATACTTTTTGGCCAATTATCTAAACATAAAGAAATAAAGGAAATTAACATTGCTACTCATAATTTATTTATTTATTTAGAGTATGAGAATTACAATCCTTTGAGTCAGAGACTCATTTTCAAAGACTCCACATCATTAGACAATTCACAGATAGTACACATAAGTAGAAAATAGAATAATACAGGGTAAGGGTGACATAATAAGAATGCAGTTGAACATTCAAGTGGGTTGAGTAAATAACAAGCAAGATAATACAGGATATAGATAATAAATGTATATCACACTAACTATACAGTGACAGAGTAAATCACATGCCTAGGGCAGAGGCCTATATCAGTGGGCTGAGCAGGGCAGAGTCCATTGTCGGGGGAGGGAGTGGCTAGTGGCAGGTACGGGTGTGGGAGGAGGTGAGGTGGGATCAGAGTAGACAATTAAACCAGTCAATCCTAGTTTCAGGGAGATGATGGAGGGAAGGAGTTGAGCCAGATGGGGCCCGGTAGGAGCACTGAACTTGGTACTTTGGTTTGAGTGAGCTATGAGTTGGCTTATTGGAGGTCATAAGTCACAGGAGGGGGGAGAGACTGGGGGTGGTTAGGCCAGCAGTGACTTTTTTTGCTAGGAGGCAGGCATGTTATTGGATCATGCCATCAAAGTCCAGCCATTTAGATTGGCTATACAAGGAGCAGGTATGGGCAGTTCTGGGACAGCCTAGGGATAGGCAGCAGGCCTTATTCAGGGCAACCTTGACACGATGGAGGGCAGAGTTGTCAGTGGCACCATAGATCAAAATGCCATAATCAATGATAGACAGGACAGAGGAGGAGGAGAAGGCAAGTTGGAGGGCATTCTGGGGTAGGCAGCTTCTGTGATGGGAATAGCAGGCCAATACAGGAGTTGACAGAGGTGCAGAGAAGGTGTAGGTGTTCATGGAAGGTGAGGGAAGGATCAAAGGTAACACCAAGGTACTTGAAGGTATGGACTTGCTAAAGTGGGAGTGAGAGGGAAGTGAGGACATGGAGGGGGGAGTGTTTCAGTTTATTTTGGTAATGAGCAAACAGCATGACCTTTGATTATTTTATGGTTTAGGACAAGCTTATGCCTGGTGAACTAGCATTCAGCAACTGTGAAGGTGGCCTGGAGGGAGTCTTCCAGGGAGGTAAGGGTTAAGGTATAGAGGACGATGTCATCTCTGTAGAGTAGGATATTCCCCAGGGAAGGTCTTGAGTAGGGTATTCAGAAAGAGGCTGAATAGAAGGGGCCTAAGGATGGATCCCTGTGGAATACCTGAGCAGACAGGGAGGGGTGTGGAGAGAGTGGGGCTGATTTTGACCCTCTGTGAGTGACCCATCAGATAATTGGCAAACCAGGAGTTGTCTTCCTGGGACAGGCTGAGATGAGTGAGGGGGTAGATAAGAAGTCCATGTCTTGATGATGTCGAAGGCCTTTGATATATCCAGGAAGACAGCCCCTGCTAGATAACCATTGTCTAGGGTAGCATGGATGTAATTAGACATTTCCAGGAGGCAGTGATAGTGTTATGGCCCTGCCAGAAGCATGTTGTTCAGGAGATAGGAGGTCATATTTGGTGAGGTACTCAGTAAGCTGGTCAGAGGCAATGCATTCTAAGGTCTTGGAGAGGGGAGGAAGAATGGAGAAGGGAAGGTAGTTCCCTGTGGAGAGTCAGTCACTAGACTTGTGGATAGGGGAAATGATGCCCATTTTCCAGGGGGAAGAGAATCTACCAAGTCTGAGAGAGAGGTTGAAGAGGTAAGAGAGGGGGAGAGAACTTCGTCTAGTACCAGGTGTAGTAGCTTGAGGTCAATTAAGTCACTGCTATTGCAGGAGCCATTTAGGACTTTGAGGAGGTAAGGTTTGATTTCATGAAGGGTGAGGACCGAAGCAAAGGGGGCTGGGTCAGGGGGGGGAGGAGGGTGGAAAGAGAGAAGAAGTCAGGGGGGAGGATGTTAAAGGTGTCAGCAATCAACTTTGTGTCATTGGTGATGGACCCATTCACAGTGAGTTGTGGGGGGGTAGGATTGCCATAGAGAGATTTCATTTTGCCAGAAATTGCGACCCAATCCCCAGGTCATGGTTAGAGCGGTCTTATAGTGTTCTGCCTTAGCCTTGCGGATGGCCCAGGCACAATGATTATGGGCAGCCCGGTATGTCTGATGGTCAGCAGGCTTGCCTGTGTTGAGGGCTTTTTTCCAAAGATCATTCCAGCACCGCATAAGGCCCAAGAGAGAAGGGGAGATCCAGGGGGTATCAAACGCTTTAACCATCTTTCTGGTGAGGGGGTCAAATTTGTTGCATGCATCATTAAAGGTGCATGTGAAATAGTCGAGGGCTGTGTCAGGGTATTGATTGCAAAGGAGGGAAGACCAGTTCCAACTAGAGAGAGAGGATTTTAGGTGTGTGAGCATACCTGGGCAGAGCTGCCTAGTAAGGATAGATTTGAGGGGGGGGTGGTTTCTTTACCAGGCAGTACCAGGTGCAGAGAATGAGAGAGTGGTCACTAAGCACATTTGAGAGGACAGTGATGTCCTTGAGTTTATGGGGATGATTGGACAGGGTGAGGTCTAGAAGGGTAACAGTACTAGTTGTATGGTTGAGGCACGTGGGGCAGGCAACCTGTTGGGTTAGATCTAGGGCTGCTAGGGAATCTCAGTAGTGTGAGGCTGATGGGGAGAGCCAGTTAATATTAAGGTGTCCTGTAGGATGAGCTCGGCCTTGGGAGAGAGCTGGGTGAGATATTCAGTGAGGGATTGGAAGGCAGTCGCCTGGTTCCATGAGGTAATGTAGGCTGCTATGAGAGTTAGAGGGACTTTGGAAGGGCCTGGGGAGATCTGGAGGGCTAGGGCTTGGGGGCCATTGGCAAGTTGAGAAGAGGGGGAGTGTGTGCACCTGGAAGGTATCATGAAGGCAGATGGCACAGCTGCCCAGTGTTTGGCCAATTTGTCATTGCAGAATAGTGCATACACAGGGTTGGCGATCAAGGAATCAGGAATAGATTTGGATAACTGGGTTTCAACTAAGGAGAGAAAGTCAGGTTGGTGCTAGGCTATCCAGCCCTGAAGGTCAGTGAGTTTTTTTGGGAGACTACAGATGTTGATGGAGGCAATGAGCACACCAGGAGAGGTGGTGCTTGGGTGGGCTTGGGTAGTGTGGAGTCCAGGTTTAGAGTGGATATTCCCTGATATGAGGAGGAGCAAGGGGAGAGTTCTGAGGAGCTGCCAGCATAGGGCTTCTCTATGCATGGATGCAGTGGATCGAATAGTGGCTGGGTGGAGGGGGAGGGTAGGGATGGGAAGCACTCACATGCTAGGGGTGGCAAGGATGAGGGATGTTAATGCAGTGCCAAGAGATAGGAAGAGGAGGGATGCAGAGTGGGAGAGGGGATATTGGGGGGAAGGGTGAGGGTGGTGTGTGGGTGAGCTGTTTGAAGGGTGGAAGATAGGTGGGGTGGCTCTACAGGGAGGGACAGGGAGATGGGTGATGAGAAGAAGAAGAGGTGAAAGTGAGGCAGATAGATGGGCCATATTGGGCTTGAAGGGTGGGGGAATATAAAGGTATGCAGCCGACATCATAAATTAGGGTGATAGACATAGCACAGTGGTAGGGTTCTGGCCTGAGATGCAGAAGGTGCAGAGTTTAAGACCTAGGTGGGGATGAGAGAGAATGACCCTGTAGGAGGGGAAAGAGTTGATAGATGGGCCAGAAACAGGCCGAGAGGGCTTACAGAGAGGTGCTGGAGGTAGTAAAAGTTGGCTAAAAATGGGTGGTAATACTGCCGCCTAGTGGCTGGGTGTTATATTAACAGGGGAAGGAGAGGTGGGAGGAGAAGAGAACAGAGGTCTGGTGAGGAGAGAGAGAGAGAGAGAGAAAGAGGGAGACATGGAAGGCATGTAAGCCCTCTGATGGTGGGAGAGTATAACCTGCTAATGGGCTAACACCACTCTCAAATGAAGCTCTGACAAGGAGGGAGCCAGGTAACTTTAAGGGATCCCGCAGTCCGAACACAGACCCTGGAGATGTGGTCTGCAGTATGTGCTTAGGGGAAGGGGTCCTGCAGCCTATATGGGAGAACAGAACAAAGAAGACATTGGTATGAACTGGGAGGAAGGCAGGAGATACTGTTACCAGACCTGAACCTAGTGCTCATGTGCAGGTTGCAGGAGGATAAAGGGGAGAACAATGGCCTGTGTAGACTAGGAGCCGCCAGCCATGAGGTGGGACTGGAGTAGTTAAGGCCTGGCAGGTAGACTGCCACTAACACAGGAGCAGAATGCACAATGTAGCCAAACAAACATATGCAAATACATAGTGCTACACTGTAATGGTGTTCCACTGGAGACAGTAAATTCATAAAAATGCTTTGGGTTCTGGTTAGATACCCAAGGATACCCAAGAACACTAGATATGGAAAATTTGTACAAGGGTGGGTCACCTCTATCGGAATAAAGGTAGTGTAAATTTAGACATTACTCAAAAAATTGTGCAGGTTCAAATGCTTCTGATATTTGACCAAGCAGAGTTACTGTATCAACATGCTTTCAATGACCGGATGTACAACCAAATTGTTTGGCAGGGTTAATTCTTTCTTGTCCTTATGAAACTTATCATTGTCACCTCTATAAGATGTTGGGCTGGACTACACAGGAAAATAGAAAGAAGCTTCATAAACTTATGTTTGTGTACAAATGTGTTTGGGGAACACCCTGGGTTATGTGGTGGAGCATATCCTATTGAGAAAGGTTAAATCTCCTCTGCATAATAGTCACCTTTGTGAGCTTGACATTTCATGTGCAAAGATGACACAGACCAAGTATTTCTTAGTCATTTTGTTCCCACACAATGGAAGTTTCTGCTCTGCAGACAACAAATATCCCTGAATTTCTGCCTTAAGTTCTTGGTTTACTTCATCTTTGGGTGGTTGGGTGGTTGCAGCGGTTTTACTTTAGCTGGCAATACCTGATTAATGTTATTTTAATTTTATGATGTGTATATGTGTTTAGTTATGTACATTGTATATTTTATTATTTCATTTCCTTTGCCTTGTTTTATGTGGGATCTACCTTCCAATTTGTATTGTTTATACAAAATGGGTCCCCATGAGGGGTTTGACTGACTGAGCAAGATGGCAGATGCCTTCCAACTGAGCTCTAACTTTCCACAAATTTAAAAAAAAGCTAGAAACCAAATAGGAACTAGGAAGTTCAATCCATTCACACCTGTCGATTTGTTGACATTTCATGGCATCTGGAAAATGCAAAAACAAGTGGATAAAGTTGCCTTTTGATCCTCTACAGTCAGCTTCCAACATTCAGCCACCCCACGAGGCCAAAGCACATTCATAGACCACATCAGCAACCAAAGGATGCACAGTGACCAAACTCGAAAAATCACTAGAGGAGGTTTCACAAACATAACCCCACTCAACTTTCACATCTCCAGTCAATAGTGACTGACCTCCCGGAGACAGCATCTGCCCATGCAACTAAATTAGATAAAGCAGAGCAGTAGATCAGCGATATGGCAGACCTCGTAGTTATAATCTGAAATCTACCATTGAGGAATTAAAATGAAAGCTAATAATCAGGAAAATTGCTCATGCAGGTCAAATCACTGGCTGATTGGATTGCCAGATGATCTTAAGAAGGCAGACTGGGAGAGGGAGATGCATCAATGGCTGCTGATGCAGTTAAAGATGGAGCCAGAAGCCCTTGAATTTGAATTGGAGCGGGCACACAGAGTTGGTCCCAAACCAAAGCCTTGGGACCAACTCTGCCTCTTTCTCATCAAGTACTTCAGATAGGAAAACAAAGAAAAAAGTCTTCAAGGCAGCAAAGACGATGTGCCCAAACCAGGTGAATGGAAATAGATTCTCTATAAAGACTACAGTAGAGACCTCCAGCGTCATCAACTGCTAGTCAGTAGTGTTAAAGCTACACCACTGTGGGATGGGACTTCACACACCTGTATCCCTCAAGGCTATTAATCTCCCACCCAGACCACCCTCCACCCTTTTTCATGGAGCCTGCAGTGGCAGAAAGGTTAATTCAGCAAGAAGATTACACAATGGAGGAAAGAAGCCAAGCCAGGAGCACAGCTCTTCCAAGGGTCTAATGTCAACTTCCTAATTCCACCTTCAGTAACTCCTTCAACAGATGAGCCACCAATGCTAACCCAGTTGACAGCATCAAAGATTCAGTATCCCACTTGTGAAACAGCCTAATGATGTATAATATGGGAATTCTGCCTGACAGCATCTAAATTAGGTACAGTGCCAAACTATATTAGGCACTCAGGGCAAGGACTGGCGATCCACTAGTCACTTTGGTATCTTCATGCTGGCTGGGAGGAGACAGAAGTGATGGGAGCACCGTGTACATTGGTGAACTTTCTTTCTTTTTCCAGATAGACACTTTACTGTGGAGTTGTACCTACACAGTTAGGATGGTCCAGTCTGCTGTGGCTGCAGGCTGTGGTTTAGCCCCATCCTCCCCATCCACTTAAACCTATTATGCATTCATTTGACTGGAGCACACAAGGATGATGGCCATTAGAAATGGGGACTTTTGTGAAGACATAGTGTGACTGCTGGTTGGGAGGGTTGTTTGGGGGAGGGAAGGGACCACTTACTGGACAACTATGGAGGTTCTGTTTCAACCATGGCACTGGCATGGCTAAACTTATCCTTGGGGAGAAGGTAACAGTGAGCTCACTGATGGGAAAGTACCTGTCAATGTAAGGTGAATATGTGCCTCTCCTCTGGCCTGACTACCATGTGCAGTGCTGTTCCTGCACAATCATCACACAACCGCATGTTCAAGGAGGTCCAGATGAACTCAGTGACTGATTTCAACTGAAATACAGGCCACCATGGCTGAACAGATATTCCTTATCTATGAGTTCCCATGGTTGGGCACAGGTCCATCACATGCATCATAACTTTATGTGGTGGTACCCATATTACTCAAGAATACTTAAGTGCTGCCTCCCCACTGTCTGTGTGCACTGCCTGATGGTGCTAGCCTCAGAGGTGCTGAGAGTAGTATTGGCAGGTCTATAATTGATTTTGGACTTGCTTACTTTAGGAGGGGGCCACCAAGCCAGAGTAACATGAGCTCAGGTAGTGGTACAGATGTGAGGAATTACTTCACAGAAAGTGTAGTGGATTTGTGAAACAGCCTACCAGCCACATTTGCTGGGGTGAAAACAGTGATGGGGTTCATGAATGCATGTGATATGCATTAGGGGATCTTAGTGAAAAGAAATGGGGGAGGGAAAAAGAGCTGGAGAGCAAGTAATGACTATAACAATACTGTAGGCAGTGAAACTGGGCAGAGTGGGTAGGTCAAGTGGTCCTTATCTGCCAACAAATCCTATGTTTCCATGTTAAATTATTAGCCGAGTAATACATTTGTTTTCTGTATTCAGCTCCACCTGTAGTGCTCGAACAGGAATGGGGCTTGGGGCTGGGGGCGTGATATGGCGCAGCTGGGTCCGGGTCCCAGAGCAAAAACTATCAAGTTATTTTCTGTTTGAGTGTGTCCATATATTGTTCTGAACAAATGTGGCAGTTATATATGTACCATCACATTAAAGGGCACTCTGATTGTGAATATTTGCACCCAAATGGAAATCTATTGCAAGAAAGAAGGAATACACCACCCCACAGCTGGAGGTGCTTAACAGAAAAACACAGGCATCCAGAGTGAAAAACTCCAGCACTACTCACTGCTTAAACACAGACACAAACCAAACATATTATCAAACCATTTGCAAAATTTATTACCGAAGTGTGCAAAAAAATCTCTTACCAAGTGAAACAAGGCAAGACCCACTACCTCCAACTGGACAAGACCGGTCTGAGGTAGTGGGTCTTGCTTTTGTCCCTTGGTAGCAACCATATAAATTACAAATAAAATATTTGTGAGTTATTATAAAAAATTACCACCAGTGTGATTTACCTATTTTGACGTATAGACCCATGTTCTTACAGGGGAATGCTGACAGGTCTCCTTTAAGGACTACACACCTCCTCTCAAGAGCCTAGAGGAAGAAGAGGGGAACTGGGCCTGACCTAATCTACCAAGGAGGAGTGGCACAGGATAACTGTATTAAAATCACCACGTGGAACATAAATTGGATGAAACGTGTGGTGAAAAGAAAGCTGGTGTAGAGAATGCTATGCAAACTGAAATCCACCATCGTTTTAATGCAGGAGATGCATATGAGTACTAAAGAATTAGAAATAAAAGAAGACTAATTGGAAGAGTACTAGGTTGCTGCCTGTTATTGTACCAAGGCCAGGAGAGTTGCTGTATGGCTTCCACGAGGCTTTAGAGGCAAAGTCCTAACCTTGATCACTGACTGGGGGTTGGGGGTGCAATATGCCTTGGGCCAAATCAGCTACCCACTGGGAAGCAATTTTCAACTGGCTCTGTTTATGGTCCTAATGTTGAAGACACCTACTTTTATCAGTGCCTACTGGCACTGGACATGGCCAACCTGCAAGGACCCTTGAAATTGGGAGGGGACTACATTTGTATTAAAGATATCTTCCTGGACAGATCTAACCCAATTCCTTTCAACATATCTCACAGTGCCAAGGCCTTAGATGACTTGAAAATAATGTAAGAAGGGTGAGCAAAACTAAAAAGGAAAGAAAACCACTCTGGTTTTCTAAAGAAGTAGCCACTAAGGCCAGGGAGAAAAGAATGATTTTCAGGAAATACAAACAAACCGGATCCAACAAGGACAGAGAAGAATATGAGGAGACACAGAAGGAAGCAAACAAAGTTATCAGGACAGCAAAGGTGGAAACGGAGGAGAAGATAGCCAAGGAGGTCTACAAGGGTGACAAGACATTCTATAGATATGTCAGTGAGAAGAGAAAGACATCAGGAGGTATTATTAGACACGTAAGGGTGGATGTGCAGATCGCAGAAAATGACAAGAACAAGGCTGAAATCCTCAACAGTTACTTCTGCTCTGTGTTCACGAAGGAGGAGGAAGGATGAGGACCCAGCAATGCAGCACACAACAAGGAATGAGTCGGAATACACTCGGGTCCCTTTACAAAAGAAGGGGTCCTAAAGGAACTAGAGAAACTCAGTACAAACAAGGCCATGGGACCAGATAAAACTCACCCTAGATTGCTAAGAGAACTAAAAGATGAGCTAGCAGTGCCCCCTGGATGATCTTTTCAACCTATCAGTCAAGCTGAGGGAGGTTCCCCAAGACTGGGGGAAGACAACAGTTATTCCTCTGCACAAAAGCAGAAGCAGGGAAAGTGCAAACAACTACAGAACAGTAAGCCTAACCTCAATTGTGTGCAAAATAATGGAAACCCCGCTCAAGGAGAGGATTATATCCTTTCTAGAAGAAAACAACAAATTAGACACGAAACAGCATGGCTTTACAACAAGAAGGTCATGCCAAACCAGTCTGATAGACTTATTTAACTGGGTGACTAAAATAATAGACCAGGGAAGAGCAGTAGACATAGTATACCTGGATTTCAGCAAAGCCTTTCGACTCTGTCCTATACAGAAGGCTACTCAACAAACTGGACAGAATGGGAGTAGGACAGCAAGTAGCGAAATGGGTTAGGAACTGACTCATTGGAAGGACACAAAGGATACTTGTAAATGGCTCACTTTTAGAAGAAAGAGGAGTAGATAGTGGAGTGCCACAAGGATCAGTACTTGATCCAATCCTATTCAATATTTTTATTAGTGACATAGCTGTGGGACTAGAGAGAAAGGTAAGCTTATTTGCAGACAACAAAAAAATAAACAATAGAGTAGACGCTCCAGGAGGGGGTAGAAAAGATGAAGGCCGACCTTAGGCCTCTTGAAAAATGGTCAGCAATTTGGCAACTGAAGAGTAATGCAAAAAAATGCAAGATCATGCACCTAGGAAGGGCCAAGCCAGGAGAGAACTACTGCTTGGGAGGAGTACAACTGGAATCTTCTAAACAGGAAAGGGATCTGGGAATAATTATAATGGATGACCTAAAAATGTCCAAACAGTGTGAGAAAGCTGCACTACAGGTGAATGGCACATTGGACTGCATAGGCAGGGGGATCACCAGCACGAAAAAGGAGGTCATCTTGCTACTCTATAGATCTCTGGAGAGGCCACACCTGGAGTACAGCATACAGTTCTGGAGACCACACCTAAAAAAAGGATATCAACAGACTGGAGACAGTGCAAAGGAGACCTACAAAAATGATACACAGCCTACAGAGCAAAAACTATGATGAGCATCTGCAAAACCTGAACATGTACTCCTTGGAGCAGCAGAGTGAGAGGTGATACATGACTGAAACCTGCAAGTTCCTAAATGGAATAAACAAGGTGCAGGTTCAATAACTGTTCCAAGTCAGAATGCAGACAAGAACTAGGGGGCACAACATGAGGCTAGAGTGGGGCAAATTCAGAGGTAACACACACTAGTTTTTCTTTACCGAGAGGGTGGCGGATGCATGGAACAGCCTTAATCAGGTAGTGGTGGTGGCAAAAACAGTGGTAGGTTTCAAGAATGCTTGGGACAGATACAAAGGTACCACCACAATGACTAGCAGTTAAGGGAGGGGGGGTAGGCCTATGGGCAGATTAGATGGATCGTATGGTCTCCTTCTGCTGTCACTTTCTATGTTTCTATGTATACCCTCATTGATGCCTGGAGATACTTCAACCCATCTGGCTAAGAATAAAGCTTCTACTAGCACTCACATCAATCACATGCTAGAACTGACTGGCTGCTGGTCATCTCCCAGTTACCGAATAGTATTGACAGGGTGCGTTACTCATCTATATTGATTTCTGACCATGCCCCTCTCACCCTCAGTATGAAGGGTAACAACTCCAGCCCACAACTGAATCTGTGGCATTTAGACCCCACATTACTGAAAATCCCCAAATTCAGCAATTTCATTTCCCAAACAATTCAAAAATTCCTAATCTATAACTCTAGTGGTGAAACGACTCATGCAATTCTATGAGAACTTTAAAGGTTTGCATCTGGGCTCAAACCATTTCTTTAGCCAGCTATGAAAAGGTAAATGAACTTGGAACAAAAAAAATTCTAGCCTGCAAGAAGGTCCACATGCAGTGACCTAGCAACACCTTATATAACGTCATCTAAAACTTAAAATGGAAGTATAATGCTATGAACAGCACTCATATAGAGAGGGCAGTCCTCATAGGGCTGGCAGGAAGATACTATGATGGGGATTTATTTTATTTTTGTTTCAAAAAGTTCCACCAGAAAAGGCATACTGAGCTACAAATAGCTTGTTTCCAGATGTGTCCTGGGGGAAAGGGGAAAATGGGATACAATATGCATAGTAAGATACAAGATACAATGAATAAATAATATAACAAAATTGTACAACAGTTTGAGCATAACGGCAGAAGGAGTTGAATATGGAGACCATTCTGGCAATGGTGGACTTAGGGGCGACACTGTAAACTATGTCACCAAAGTGAAAAATCAGAAGGATCATCTTCTGTATGATTTCATAGCAGGCCTGGGGGGGGGAAGGAAGTGCAGCCACGGTGTCTGTACAGACCACCAAATTTGGAATGAAGCTTTTTGTGGATAGCATCCACATGCCCAGAGAAGCCATGGTTCCTACTGAGCCAGAGCCAGAGGTATTTGAAGAAAGAGACATCCTCTAATGGGGACCCATCAAGAGTGTGTAAAGTTGGGGTAGCTGAAAGCCTGGCAAGCCTTTGACTGGTGCCAACAGTCATAGAGACCATCTTTTTGGCATTAAGGAACAGTTGATTTACTCAAAACCAGGACTGGACATTACTGAAAGCCATTTGAAGACTAGTCACCACATCAAAGGGGGAAGTTCCAGAGGTATACATAACTATCATCTCCGTACATGTGGATATCTGCTGTTGAGCAGGCAGAGGGTAAGTCATTCATATATATCAAGAAGAGGATTGGACCAAGTACCAAACCTTGAGGAACTCCTGTTTTGATGGGGGGGGGGGTGGAGTTGCTTACCCTTACATATTAGGACCTACCCATAAGATAGGAATGGAACCAGCTAATGGCTGTCACAGATAGTCCAGCTGTAGTCAGCTTGGAGAGGAGCAGGGTGTGTGCAACAGTGTCAAAGGCTTTGGCCAGCTTGACAAAGATGGCAGAGGTGATGCAGCCCAGATCCATGCCAGAGAGAATGGAATCAGTGAGCCAGAGCAGGGAGATTGTGGTGGAATGGGACTTGCAGAAAATAGACTAGAAAGGGGTGAAGAAAGAGGAGGAGTCAAGAAAGGGGAAAGTTAAGCCAGTACAAGGTGCTCTTGGAGTTTTGCAAGAATTGGGAGTAGAGATGCCGGGCAGTAGTCACTTGGATTTGAAGAACCACCACCCTTGGAAAGAGGGACGACAGTAGTAAGCTTCCAAGCTTCAGGGACAGTAGCCAATGAGAAGGAGACATTCAGAAGATAGATGAGAGGAAGAGCAATTGCATGGGCAGAGAGGTGCAGGACCTTAGGTCAAGCCCATCTGGACTTTTGCCCTGTGGGCGCTGAGGGCTAGAAGAACTTTTAGGGTGTCAGCAATGGAGAGCGGTGAGAAGGAGAAATGGGAGGGTGCAGAAGGAGCTGACAAGGTAGAAGATGAAGGGGGCAGTGAAGCAAGAAAGGAAAAATCATAGGTGGTGAA
The DNA here is from genome assembly GCA_016271365.2 of Neoceratodus forsteri. NCBI lineage: Eukaryota > Metazoa > Chordata > Ceratodontiformes > Ceratodontidae > Neoceratodus > Neoceratodus forsteri. The sequence continues at coordinate 1,205,813,828 of CM057453.1, read as the reverse complement.
GAAGGAGTTGAATTTGATAGAGAGAGATGATCTGCGATAACAGTGTCACCTATCTTTAGAACAGGGGAAGGGATTAAGCAGGTGGGGAGAAAAGGGCATGAACTACCTTCCAGAATTTGGAGGGGTTGTTAAGGTTCTCCTGGAAAGTGGCGGAGAAATATTCTGATTTGACAAGTCTAATGGCTCTAGTACAGGCATTCCAGAGAGATCGACATTTTAGCAAATCAAAAAGAATTCCAGAAGTCTTGAAAGTCTGCCATGCTTGCTCATGAGCACACTGACAGGACAGAAATTTAGCTGCTACCCAGGGGAGGTGAGAGCCTCTGACCCTGGTTTTCCTGACTGGAGCGTGTCGATCCCAAATATTCAAGAACTGGGTTTTGAAGTAGTGTTGGTCAGACAGCATCCTATCAATTAGGATACCATTGGATACCAGTCTTTTTTACAGATAGTGGATCCAATCAGATACTAGTGCTATCTGACCATGGATCTGACCTTCCTGGAGCCACAGTTGGATCCCCCAAATCCATGGTTGGATCCCTGGATCTGACGCTGGATCTGGCTGCAGATCCCTGGATCCAACATTAAATAGTGCTGGATTCGATGTCAGATAGTGTGGGATCCGACCTGGGATCCGACCTCTGACTTGTTCGGGTCCCAGGTCAGATCCCAGGTTGGACACTGCCACTATCCGATGGATCACAATTGGATCCACAAAGGCAATATCTGGCAATACTGTTTTGAAGTAAACCAGAGCTGAGCCAAAAGAGGTGGCTTTTGCAATTGGGGACCAGTCAATGCAAATGAGTTCCTCATGGAGGAATGCCAACTCTAGCAACTGGAAAGAGCAGGGGTGGAGGATGTTTGGCAGAGCTTTGAGGCAGTGGATTTTATGCACGCAGTAGACCATGTGGCGGTCATTAAGTGCATCTGGCAGGATTCCTGAGGTAAGTACCTGTGAAGATAACACTCAGTTAAGCAGCTAGTGCTTCCCTGACTTGTGGTTTAAATGGGTTGGGTCAGCGATCAACTGTGTGAGATTCAGTGAGGAGATGTGGTTACGGAGTTTGGATTGGGTGCTGGAAAGCCAATTTATGCTGAGATCCTCGAAGGTGAGGAGTTCACCAGATGATGAGTGGAATAGGGTATAGAGGAGGCAAAATGCAGACAAGGCAGTTTAGAATAAAAGAAGGGGAGATTGCCATCCCTCAAATAACGAACAAAAGAGGTGACTTGGTGGTGGATAGGGTGTGTGACCTACATTTTTGTTGATTTTTACACCAAGGTATACTAAGCAGAGGTAATACCCTCCCAGCAACAGCTTGGACTCCTTCTTTGCTGGGGCAGGGGTGCAACCCATCCTGACAATAGACAAGGAAACACTGGGTAAACCCTTGAATAGAGAGGAGGTGCAAAGGGCTATCAGAGCATGAAGTGACAGGAAGGACCCTGAGCAGATGGCTTTCCAATAGATTTGTTCAAAACTTACATGAATCTTGTATATGAATCTTTATGTGATATGTACGCCGAAGGTCTGATGAAAGGCAGGTTGCCCCACCCCCATGTGGACGGCGACCATCATGATTTTCCCAAAGATAGGAAAGGATACAACCCTCTGTGCATCATATTGACCTCTATCCCTGTTAATAGCGGATTATAAAATCCTAGCCAAGCTGTTAGCCACTTGGATAGAAAACATTTTACCTTACTACAACCATCTGGACTGAGTAGGAGAACTGTCCAGGAAAGACAGGGCAAACACAATTTCCAGCACATTCTTAATATTGTGCACAGATGGTAAAAAAGCTCAGAATCCCATGGAGCTTAGAGACTTGCTCTGGATGTAGAGAAATCATTTAACTGCATGGAGTGTGGGTTTATGTTTTACTCTTTAAAAGCCTTTTGGATTAGGTTACTAGATGATCCATTGAATAAAACCCCTTTACAACATCTGTTTGGCCCAAATAATGGTAAATGGCAGCTTATCCCCGATGTTCCTGCTGGGAAGTAGCACAAGGCAGACTTGCCCACTCTCTCCCCCTTCTCAGTATTGCTCAATTGTCTAAGGGTTGAAGTAGGCACTAGGCCCATCGAGACTGCCCTCCCCACACTAGTGGGGTAGATTTTTAGCTATCCCTAATTAAGTACTTGTCAAGTTCACTTTTGAATTTGTTAAAGTTATTCATGTCTACCAACTCATATGGTAGTGAGTTCATAGTCTAGATGCTCAGATAGTAAAGTAATGCCTTCTTCTATTTGTTACTGCCATTTGAATTCAAGCTGTTTGTTATGACACCTTAAGTTGCTTCATTTCAGAGCTCTAGTGAGTTTCCATTCTATGGCAAGTTTTGTATCTTTCAGTAAGTTAAAGAGCATTGGCAGATCTCTTCTTTCCCTACGTAATTCTAAGTCATACAGCTCAAGTGATTTAACCCTATCTAGATAAGTTAGCTTGTTGACCCTCGGAACTAGTTTGGTTATTCTTCTCTGTATGCTGTTGATAAGTTGCATATCCTTATTCGGGTGTAGGGACCAAAAGGAGACACCATAATTCAAATGAGGTCTGATACATGATTTATACAAAGGAATTAAACACAGTTCATTTCTAGTAACAAAGGCTCACCTAATTGCCATTATAAGCCTATTTGCCACTAGTGCCACCTTTCTACATTGATCGCCTTGTGTAAGGGTATTATTAATCAAAATTCCAAGATCTGTTTCATTGGTTACTGATTTTATTTTATTACCATTTAAAAAATAATCAACTTGTGGGGTTTTTTTGTCCCCAAATGGATAACTGAGCATTTGTCTACATTAAATGCCATCTTGTTGCTATTTGCCCATTGGTCTATGGAATCTAAATCCTTGGTTAACTGATTGATTTTTGTGAGGGTGTCAACTTCAGAGGCAATTTTGGTGTCATCTGTGAATTTATGTATAATACCTTGAACCTCACAGTGTAGATCACTAATGAAGATGCCAAACAGTGATGGGCCCAACACTGATCCCTGCAGAACCCCACTTTTCACCAGAATTTCAATGGAGCAAATGTAAGATATTTTAACTGTTTGGCTTCTGTTACACAACCATTCCTCAACCCATTTGATTGTATAACAGTTCAGACTTAATTGAATCATTTTGTCAATTAATAAAGAATGTGATACTAAATGAAAAGCTTTTCAAAAGTCCAGAAAAACAACATCCTAAGGAATACTCTTGTCTATGCTCCTACTAACTCTTTCGTAGAAGCATATTAAATTTGTTGTACAAGAGCACCCTGCAACAAATCCATGCTGTGTGTTATCTTGTAAACCCTGATGTTTTATTTCCTCATCCAGTCTAGATTTCAATATTTTTTCCATTCTTTTAAAGACAACAGATGTGAGGCTAATTGGCCGGTAATTTTCTGTGAGTTTCTTACTTCCCTTTTTATAGACTGGAACAACATGTGCCTTTCTGCAATCATCTGGGACAGTTCCTTCCTTATAAGATTTGTCAAAGATTGTTGTTACTGGTATAGTAATTTTAGCACTGGTGTCTTTAAAAAAGGTTGAATTTAGATTGTCAGGTCCAGGTGCAGATCTTTGCTTTAATGTATTTAGTGCTTTAGTAACCTTGTCACTGGTGATGTTAACGTAAGTTGATTCAAAAGGATAATGTGCTTTTGTTGAATTTTTATCTGTAAATACAGACCCAAAGAATCTGTTAAAAGTATTAGCTACTTCTACTTTGTCATTTATTTCAACTCCATTGTCTAACATAGAGGTTATGGTGTTATCATTTTTATTATTATTATTAATATAAGCATAAAACACCATGTGGTTATCTTTGGTGACTGCCAATTTTAGTTCTAATTTTCTTCTCTCTTTTCTGATAAGGTCTTTAGTTTTTTCAGTTCTAGCTTGTATTGGGTTTTGTTATGATCGGTTGCAGATTTTTTATAGTTTTTGAATGCTCTTTCTTTTTATTTGTTTTATGATTGTTTGAATTAACCAGGGAGGGATTTTCTGTTTTTTTTTAATAGATTTTTTTTTATTGGAATGTATAAACTTTCAAGGTAATTTATAATGGATTCTTGATGAGATGCATTGACACCATTGGCCCAGTGTTTGTTCTGATTGTTTGGTGTTCTTATCTGCGGGTTTTTTTCCTGGTGCCTTGAAGGAGGCATTGGTGAAACCACTCTTAAAGAAACCATCTTTGGACCCAGAGGTCAGGGCAAATTACCAGCCTATCTCTACTCTTCCCTTTTTGGCGAAGTTAGTGGAGAAGGTAGTGGTGCTTCAGTTGGAGGAGCACCTCGTGACCCATGAGTTATATAATCCTTTTCAGTCAGGATGTCGGGTGAGGCATAGCACAGAAACTGCACTTGTTCAGGTGCTGAATGATGTTCTCAGAGCAAGAGATTGAGGAGATAAGACATTTCTTGTTCTCCTTGACATCTCCTCAGCATTTGACACTGTGGACTATTGTGTGTTGCTTGACCACCTTAGGGATCTCTGCAAACTCACCGGCACTGTCACCTGCTGGTTTGAGTCCTTTTTTTAACCAACAGAAGGCAACAGTTTATGATGGGGAATGTTTCCTCTACCCCTAGCCTCCTATCTTGTGGAGTCCCTCAGGGATTGGTATTAGCCCCAATGTTGTTCGCAGTGTACATGCTACCCCTAGGAGGGCTCATTAGGAAGTATGGCTTGGGTTTTCATTGCTATGCTGATAATAACCAGCTATATCTTTCCTTTGCCCCAGGAACATCCAATGCAGTAGATGTGCTAAACAACTCCCTTGCTGAGATTAATGCCTGGGTGGCCTCCAGCTGGTTGCAACTAAACCCCCGATAAGATGGAGGTATTGGTGGTGGAGTCAAACAGAGTGCATGATAGGATGGCCTCTTACTCAGAGACTGGACTTGTTCTGGGATCTGTTTCATTGAAGACCTCCTCTAGGATGCAAAATCTTGGTGTCATTCTGGATAGGAGTTTGACTATGGAGGCACAGATATCCTCCACTGTCCTGTCCTGTTTTCCCCATCTTAGAAATGTCACCAGAATAAAGCCCCTTGTTCCACCCCTGGACCTCTCCACTTTGATGCATGCCTTAGTTACATCAAGGCTTGACTACTGTAATGCGCTGTACCTTGGGGTCGCGGGAGGATCTCTCCACAGTCTGCAGATGGTGCAGAATGCGGCCACCCAGTTATTAACTTGGCAGCCAAAATTTTGCCATATTACACTGGTGCTGTGTGAGCTGTACTGGCTGCCAGTCAGGTGGAGGATTCTCTTTAAGGTGGGTCTTCTCACTTATAAGGCCCTACATGGCCAGGGTCCTGGTTATCTGTCTGATCTTCTTGTACCTGCTGTCTCTGTCCATCCCCTCCATTCCTCTTGTGGAGACCCCCTTGCAATTCCAAGGACAAAGTTGAAATCTGCTGGTGACAAGGCTTTTAGTGTCACTGCTACCGTCCGTTGGAATTTGCTGCCCTTCAGGGTTAAGGAAGCCATACTTTAGAGGTATTCAAGGCCCACCTTAAGACTCTCCTATTTGCTCAGGCATTTCTGGATTGAATGGTTAATTTATTTAATTAATTAGATTATTAATTTTATATATTGCATTATTATTTTGGATTGTTGATTATTTTATTTTTAAGTATTTTATTTCTGAAGATGTGTTTACTGTTTGTACAGTGCCCAGAGCCTCTGAGATTGGGCATTTTTAAATAAACTTTGCCTTGCCTTGCCTTGCCAATATATCCCAGCTATCGTTAGTTGATAAATCAGCTAGTAGGGAATCCCAGTTATATGTTTGTAGAGCTGTCTTGATTTTTATGTAGTCCCTATCTGCATAATTATATCTATAGCTTGTTTGCCCCGGTGTTGGATGCATCTTTCAATTGTGAATATTATTGTGTTGTGATCGCTGTTCCCAATGGGAGTAGTTACATCAATTGTTTTTATATCCGACGGGATGTTGGATAGGACAATATCCAAGACCCAACACTGATATTGTATCTAAATATTAGGATTCTGTTGTTGTAGTAGTGCTGAGGCAGTTCCAATTAATCTCTGTCAGGAAGAGGCTCTTACTATAACTACTTTTGGATTTTTTGCAACTTCAGATAATTGCTCTATCAATGTCTGGTCATATTCGGTTCCTGCAAATAAAGGCCTATAAAAATTTCCTGCAATCATATTTTTCCACTTATTATGGTGTATTTCAATTCATATTCCTTCAATTTGTTCCTTTGGACTTGAATTTAAATTGTATTCAGCTGATTCTAATGTTTCTTTAACAAAGATGCATACCCCACCACCCTTTTTGTGTTCTGTTCTTGAAATACAGTGAGTATCCAGGGATATTGTTATGCCATGTGGATGCATCATCCCACCACATCTCAGTTATGGCTGCAGTATCTATTTGTTGTTGTCTTAAGATACAGTACATGTTAGTTTGTTAATTTTTGTTAAGTTCAAGCTCCTTGCATTTGAGACAAGAAGTTTATACCCAAAGGATATCATTATGTTTTGGTTTGTTGCTTTACCCAATTGCTCCTGGTTATGTAGTTTAAATGAACTTCAATTGTCCTTGCTATTTTCTTACCAAGGATTGCAGTCTCTCTATTACTGAAGTGTAAACCGTCCCAACTAAAAAGGCTTTAATCATAAGAGAATTGTTCCCAGTGTGAAGTACAGGTTATTTTCTTCATTAGAGTCCATTTATGTAACCATTTGTTTAATTGTCTTATTTTATCATGTATTTTCCTGCTTGCTCTAGAGACTGGTAAAACTTTGGACACACAGATTTTCACCCTTTGTTCTGTAGTGTAGTCATTATAGATATAAAAATATTTCTTAATGTCAAAAAATGCATCTGTTTATATTGTTTGTGCCAACACATAATAAAATCAGTGGGTTCACACCTCCGTTTTCTAATGTATTTGGAATCACATACTCAATGTCATGGCTCCAAGCATCCCTGAAGCTACAACAGTTTCGATTAGCTTTGTCTTGGTTGCAAATATATCTATCTGCATATTTTAAAATAGAGTCACCTAGAACAATAACTTGTCTAGGCTCTTGAGTTGTCTCAGGCATATCCGCTGGGTTTGATTTTGGTTAGTATCTATCTCTGTCTCAAAAACATTCTCATCAGAGTTATCACAGCCCTGGGGTAAGATCTTTTCTTTTTTTAGATTAAGGGCTTCATTAATTTTGTTTTGCCTCTGGGGGGTTGGGGCACCAACATGCACTTGTACCCCAGGTGCTATACACTGTTCTGTGAGGAATGTTTAAGAACAAGGGCTGGGACAGTCTTCCTGAGTCCCAGAGTGCCCTTCAGATATCAAAAAATCAACCAGGAGAGGTTATGGTCACCTTCCTCAAGCCTCCAGAGGCAGAGAGTTAACTTCCTGGTTGGGTATCATTCGTATTTGCTGTCTGATTAACCTCTACTGAGTTTTAAGCAGGGCTTGTTTCATTAATGTTAATAAGAACATTGTTATCCTGGGTTAAAGAATCATTATGATTATTACCCTCTGCTTGAAGATCACTTAATAGAGTAAAAGTATTTTGCAAAGGGATTTCAAATTCCATGGCTTGTCCACCCTTTTTATTTTTCATTAGGACTGGACTCCATTCTAATTCATCTACACTATCATCTTTTCTTAGTCTGTTTAATGAATCTTCACTTGGTTTATTAGTTGCTGACCTATTAGGAGCAGTATTCTGACTTTTTTCCTTATTTGTTGGCATTCTGTAATCCTGTTTAGTTTTTACTCTAATTTCTTTTTCTAATTTGGTAATTCTGCATTTTAACTGTTGAATTTCTTGGCATTGGTTACATTTTAATCCTTCAAATCCAGTACTTGTCCCAAGGCTGAAATTGTTGCATATCATGAAGGTCATGGCCACCTCCCTAGTGCTTAGGGTTGCAAACCCATCATGAATATCCATGCTTATACATAATAAACTACAATATTTTTAGATAGGGAACTCTGTAGTTATTGCCTTCAGTTAATCAGAGTGTCTAGCCCTGTTGCCCAGTCATCCCCCATGTGCGGCCCCATGCACACTCACCTTGTTCGTTACAGGGGACCTAGATGTAGTACTGCAACTGGAAGTGACTCACTTCCTGTTTCTGGTGTGGCGCACCAGAGTTAGCTTTAAAATAATTGTTTAAAACTAATAAAATACCACCTCATGTGATGAGTTTGCCTCACAGAGCAGCTCTCTTTTGCAAGTTCGCTTCCCAGGTGCTAGACACTGTTCCATGAGAGTGAGGGCTGGGACAGTCCTCTAGAGTCCCAGAGTGCTCTTCAGAAACAAAAAGTCGACCAGGAGCGATTAGGGTCACCTACCTTGAGCCTCCACCCTTTTGATGTGCAACAGTGCAAATAGATTTAGTAATGCTTCTCTCCAGATGCTGGTATCAACTTCAACTGGTGCAGAACAGTCAAATCCGGGTCCCACTCACTATGGGGGACTTAGATGTCGTCTCGCAACCAGAGGTGCCTCACTTCATGTTTCCGGTGTTTCTGTATGTCCTTTCATTGGAACTGCTCAGAGTGGTGACACACAACCATCATTAAACTGCTGGATTCAGGGGAGGGAGAAGGAAAGAAAAGTGGCCTTCTTTTCTGATGACTTCTTCCTTATAGCTGCAAAATCCATTGGGGGATCTGCAGCATGTCCAGGTGGTAGCTTAAAGGAGTATGGATTATTGTCAGGCCACAAAATAAATTGGTCTAGACTAAAAGTGAAATAATGCCACTGGGAAAGAAGAACAGGGACCAAATAACTCAATGGGACTTGTAGTAGTTAACAAAATAAAGTACCTGTAGGTTATTATCCCCTCTAGATTAGGCCTCTTAATTAACAAAAAGAAAACTGTGATGGATGGCTCCACCTAGCACTGTCTATGGTAGAGAGGTTAAACTCTGCTAAGATGTTTATATTGCCTAAGTGTTTATACTTTTTCCAGCTGATCCCAGTACTCATGCCAGACAGGCTATTTAGACAAATAAATGGCTTCATACACAAGTTCCTCTGGAGGGGCAAGAATGCACACATTGGAAGGCCAATTCTACAACTCCCCACCAGTAAGGGAGGGACTTCCCCACCTTAAGTATTATTACTGGGCCACTCAGTTAGCTTTCATCCCCACAGATGTCAACTCTGTCATACCTGCATGGTATTGCTGGAGGGGAGGGGGCTGGGGAAGACCTCAGGAGGGAAGTATGGTCTACTGCTCTATGCCACCTCACAAAAGTGGCCTTAACCAGCCCTTTCACTGGCAAAATTGTAACAATCTGTAAACTGGTCTATGAACACTTGCAGATCACCAGCACTCTAGCTGTTCATAGCAGCATAAGGGCAACTATGAGAAGATGTCCTATATACAGTGTCCTGCTCCACAGAGGGCTACTAAAGTGGGAAAAAAGGGGCCTTAACCATCTAAGCCAGCAATATAAAGTGCAGAGGTTATTACAATTCACAGAATTGCAAACAGAATGGTCACAGGGTCTGGAAGATTCATTCATCCACAGACTACCTCTATTTTATAGGTGCACTGACCATTCTAACCTCACCCCCTAGAAGAAAAGCTGTACAAGCCACAACTGGGCGCTAAACCATTATCAGTTTACTACAAATCTATGCTGAGAGATTTAATATCCTCTGTGGTGAACACTGGCACACATCGGGAGGAAGATTTAGGCTTGAATCAGTGACTAGGCAAGCAATAGCAAGCTCCATCAAATACAATACAATTTTCTCTATAGGGCATATATCCACCACCCCAACAATGTTCAGAATTAACCTGGAGATATCTAGGGAATGCCCCAAATGCAAGGAGCATGAGGGGACTTTACTACACATGGTCTTGAACTGTCCAAAGATCACTGCCTTATGGATGGGGGGGGTGAATGATACCAGGATGACCCAAGCATTGGTCTATAGCCTTCCCAAATCTCCTCTTGAATTACCTCTATGGGCAGACCACAACAAAGGGATAATAAAACAGGGTTCTTATTTGTGGTCCCTGACCCTGATCAATGTGAGAAAAACCATAACCCAAAATTTGTGAGCTGAAGCCCCACCAACCATCCAGCAAGCTCAAATTGGGGTCTATTTGCAAAAGTCTATGTGCCATGTATGTGCAACATGTAGGCATGCCCATGACTGAATGTCACACACTGGGGTCTAGCGTAACCTTGGTGACATTCACTATAGGACCACTAGTGCCTTGCACACAGGATCCCCCAGCTGCCTGTGTAGGGTAGTCAGTGGAATGCCAGGGGGCATGCTCGCACTCTACGCCATTCACTAATGTACAGAGTGCCAGGACAGGGGGTGCAAGCTACATGATGGGGAACCGTGTCATAACTTTTATGCATCCCATCAACAGATACCAGCTTGATGCAGCGGCAACGAACACCCTGCACTCTACTGCCCCAGCCCACCAGGCTGACAGGGAGGGCTGGGGGAAACCATTCTGCCAGTCACCCATCAAACTTCACATCATGGGGTCCATGCCTTCCCAGGATCCCCTGCATGTGTGCAGCAGGTGACCCACTTCAGGACCCAGTATCGGCATCCAACTGAATGACCACCCGGGTTCAAGGAATCCGCCCCCACACTACCACAATCCACACCCACAAATCTGCATGTCTGGAGGTGAAGGGGTGCAGACAAGTGGCTGGCAATGGTGAATGGGGAATACTAGCCAGTGTGCACCTGTCCCAGCGTGTGGAGCTGTGTGGGCTCCGTATGTGCTAATAGCACATACATCCCAAACATTTCTGAATAAGGCCCATTGTGCTTAAAGCTATAGCACATACGGCTGAACACACATGGCAACACAGACGTCTTCCAGGCCTTCTAGGGTGCTCTACAAAGAACACTAGATATGGGATTCTTCCCTGCCTAAGTGATGATTACCCAATTGATTATAACAGATGTGATCAATGTGGTCCATGTGGTCTGAGAAAATAAGCTATCAGTTTAAGAAAATGGTGGTTCAAATGTATTGTATTGAAGCTGCTCTATCTCATTGCCATGTATTAGCTTATCCTAATGGTTGTAACATTCACAATGTCTTGACAACTTCTGTTCCTGCCATTGTTAAGCCTACTATGCATTTACTATGTACTGATTGCTTATACTATATATAATCAACTTGCCAACCTACACTGTAAAGAAATGTTTGTAATGTGTACCTTTATTACTGATGAACTTAAGAAGTACTCATGTTATGTTTTGTGTTGTGTTTGATTCAAACTTCAATAAACATGTTTTACAAAAAATTGGTCCCCATTGCAAATGAGCTCTTGCTCAGTGAGTTTAACCATGAACAAATGAATTGAAAATGAAGTGATGGTAGCACAACCTTCTGGTGTAAACACAGCTGTGATTTGCAATGCAAGACTGAAGCAATTTGTTGTTGCTTTCATCTCAACTTTTTGGAAATACAGACCAGAATCTACATTCTACCTCCTCTGGCAACCTGTTGCATCTATCTTCTGGAGTCTAGGGACTAGCTAAAATAAAACCAGAGTATCACATGGGTGACTATCTCCTTTTGAGGCTGCAAAGTCAATGATATTGCTGTAGTCAATAAAGGGCAGTATCAACTGAATTACTGGTTTTCTTTTAGATGACAAATTAAGTCATGATTAAGGAAGAGACAGGTTCAGATCCCAACACAGCAACCTACTCACTGTGATCCTGAGTGAGTCATGTAACACTCTGTGCTTTTGTCTAGCCAGCTATAAAAATAGTCAGAGGTAAGACCACACTAAAAACAAGATATTGCATCTCAGTTGTTCTATTCAGGGTAAATTGAAAAGAAAAAAATACCATAGTAATCTTGTTTCTTCCAAGGGAATCTTTCTGTATTCTGACATATGCAGTATGGTCTCACCATAGAACTGCCCCAGAACCGAAACGGTTAATAGAACCTATGCAAATGATGGAATGCTAGGCTCAAGCTCTGTTTTCAAACTGCTGTCCCCGAATACATCTTGCAAACATCAGATTCTTATGGAGCATGCATAAGAACAAACTATCTAAACTAATCTAATAAATAACTAGCACACACCCCCAACAACTAAACAATCCCCTTATAGTTAAGAGTGTGGGCATCACTAAGACTCAGTTCACAGATGCCCCAACAAGAAACAACTCAGAAGTTTCAAACAGCAAGGACAGGTGTAGTGCAGTGCTCATAGATTCTAATAGGGGAAGTAGGGGAGGAGCTCAGAATACAATAAGATTCACTTGGAAGAAATACGATTACTATGGGAAGTAATTTTTTCTTCTAACCCCAGGAAATCTTACTGTATTCTGACATATACAGACTACCTAAGCAGTACCTTTGGAGGAGGGCAGAGAACCTCTTTAGGAAACAGACTCTGCAGTACTGCTGTGCCAAATCTGGCATCACTTTTGGCCTGGGTGTCCAGGCTATAGTGTTTGGTAAATGTGTGAACAGTTTTCCACGTAGCTGCTTTACAGATTTCCAACAAAGGAATATCTCCTGCAGCTGCTATAGAAGCAGCTGTACCCATTGTAGAATGTGTCCTGAGGCCTACAGTGGGTTCTTTGCCTGCTTTGCTGTAGCAGAACTGAATACAGACAACAATCCAGCATGCAATAGTCCTCTTTGAGGCAGGCTTGCCCTTTCCCACCTCTCTGTAGGTCAGGAAAAATTGAGCATTATCCTGTCTATGATTCTTGGTATGATCCAGGTAGTAGCTGATAGCTCTTTTGGCATCCAAGCTATGCAGCCTGCATTCCCCTGAACTGGAATGGTCAGTGAAAAATACTGGCAAAGTAATAGACCGACTCAGGTGAAAATTCAAAACCACCTTAGGGAGAAACTTCCTGTTAGTCCTGAGGACTACCTTGTTCCTATGGAATGAAGTATAGTTTGCTCTGTGGACAAGGCCTGGAGCTCACTGATCCTCCTGGCTGAAGTGATAGCTACCAGGAACATTGTTTTCCATGTCACATACTTGAGCTCTGCTGAGGACATGGGCTCAAAAGGCGGCTGCATTAGCTGGCCAGTGCAAATATTGAGGTCACATGCAGGAGTTGGCTCCCTGTGTGGGGGAAGCAAATGTAACAGACTCTTAAAAAACTTTCTGAATGCCTGGTTCACTGCCAGGGATGAACACTTACCTGCTGAGAAGTAAGCAGAGATGGCTGCTAGGTGCACCTTAAGGGTAGATGGCCTGAGGCAGAGAGAATGAAGGTGTGGCAGATAATCCAAATGACTGGCAAGTCAGCCTGGCTACAGTCTATATCCTGTTGTTGGCACCAGATAGAAAACCTCCTCCTCTTAGAGGTGTACGTCTTCCTAGTAGAGGGTTTTCTAGAAACTCTGATGACTTCTAGAACCCCTTCTGAAAGGTTTAGGTCAGCATACTCTAAGTCCTCAAGAGCCCAGCCTTGAGCCTGAGGGACTGGAGATTGGAGTAAAGGATCCTGCCCTGTAAGGAGGTCAGTAGGTTTGTTCCTCCTGGGGAGAGCGATTGGTCTTGATACAGAAAGGGTCAGGAGCAGTGAATACCAGGGCTGCCTGGCCCAATGTGGAGCAATGAGGATCATTGTCGCTGGTTGAACCCTGAGCTTGTTCAGTACTCTGAGAAACAGGAGGAATGGAGGGAAGGCATACAGAAACTTCCCTGTCCAATCCCACTGCAGGAAGCCTGCAACAGAATTGTGGCAGCTGGTGACTGTTTGAGGCTGCAAAGAGGTCCACTTCTGGGGTGCCTCACATTCTGAACCCAACTTGCAGGGTCTGCCTTTTTAGTGACCACTCGTAGTAATTTTGATTGATCTTGCTGAAAGCATCTGTGAAGACATTGTCCTTCCCTGGGAGACAGACTGCTGATAAGGAGATCCCAAGGGAATATGCCAAATTCCATATTTTCATGGCCTCTGTGCACCGAGGGGATGACCTTGGGTCCCCTTGCCTGTTTATTCAGTACATTGTGGTTGTATTGTCTGTTCTGACTTGAACCACCTTGCCCTGCAGCTTTGTGGCAAAGGACTGAATGCCCAGGTAAACTGCCCTGAGTTCCAACAAATTTATGTGAAGCAGGGACGTCTGCTGGTGCCAAGTACCATGTGTGGTGTACTCCCCCCAGGTAGACACCCCACCCTAGTAGGAAGGCATCCATTGTTAACGCTGATGATGGTGGTTGCTGAAAGAAAAGCACACCTTCTCTGAGGTTGTCCTTCTTCTGCCACCACTGGAGTGCTTGAAGAAGAGTACCCATGACTGGCACCATTTTTGACAGGGAATCCTTTTTCTGTGACCAATGAGATCTGAGATGGAACTGGATGTCTCTCATCTGGAATCTGGAACCTGGCACAGTTGCTGTTGATGCAGCAATGTGTCATAATAGCTGGAGAAAGTGCCTTGCTGGTCTGGGAATATGTAGTTGGAAGGATCTGGCCAACTGTACCAGGCTGTCCACTCTTCCCTGAGGGAAGAATTCCTTTCCCTTTAATTTGTACAGATCCGCTCCCATAAATGCTGGACTGGTCTCAGCCCTGACTTTTTCTGGTTTACCAGGAAGCCTAGTAACTGCAGGGTCTCTTGAATGGTCATCAGTGCATCTCTGACCAGTTGGGGTGACTGGGCTACTACTAGCCAGTCGTCCAAGTATGGGAATACTATAACTCCCTGCCTCTTTAAGTGTGCTACCACTACTGCTAGGCACTTTGTAAATACTCTTGGAGCAGAAGTCAGGCTGAAAGGCATGGCTCTGAACTGGTAATGGCCTGATGGCAATCTGAACCTAAGGCACCTTCTGTGGGATTGCCTGATAGGAATGTGGAAGTAGGCATCCTTTAGAGCTAGAGATGCCAGGCCATCTCCCTGCCTGAGTGTAGGGAGGATGGTAGCCATGGCGACCAATTTGAACTTTCGCTTTGTCAAATGTTTGTTTAGATGTCTGAGATCTAGTATGGGTCACCACTCCTCTGTTTGTTTTAGAGTGAGGAAGTATCTTGTGTACAGTCCCTTTCCCCTTTGGGTCAAGGGGAAGGGCTCTACTGCCTTCTCCTGCAGGAGTTTTTCTACCTCCGCCTCCAATAGGATTGCTTCTGATGGGGTGGCAGGTCTGAAAACTCTTGCCCTCAGCTTGGGCAAGACCTTGAAGCTGAGAACAAGACCCTGGATCACTACCTCCAGGACCCACTTGTCCATGGTAATAGAACTCCAAACCTGTAGGCAGTGAGCCAGTCTGCCCCCTACTGGGACTGGGAAGACAACCCTGGCAGACCCTTCAGGGGGTCTGCTTTGCTTGTGCACTCAGCTGGGAACTGGGGCCAGTCCAACTGCTGCCCTTGTCTCTGAAGTACCCTCTCTGAAGCTGGTAGGCTGGGAGAGCCTGAGTCTGGAAGAAAGGTCTGTGGTGGGTTCTACCCCTACTCCCTCTACACTGGTACTTCTGAGGTGTTGCTGCTTTTTCCTTAGCAGCAGCACTCTTGTAAGTCACCTTGTATTCATTCATCTTTTTTTGCATAGGCCTCTGTCCGTTCACCAAAGAGATATGGGCTCACAATGGAAATCCAGGGCCTTTGCCTGGGTGTCCTGGGATAGATTGGTGGCCCTGAGCCAAGCAAACCTCTGCAGGGACACGGAAGTTGCCATAAGTCTGTCTGCAATATCATTGTCATCCACCGCCATTCTAAATTGGCATTTGGAGGCTTCTATGTCCTTTTTTGGAAACTCAGCTAGGCCAGATGCCATGGGTGCAGGGCAGGCCTTAGCAATCTCCAAAACCATGTTCCAGAGACTTTTCTGGTATCTGGTAATGTAGGCCACATAAGTGGCCTACCTAGTGGCCAGTGAAGAGCCCAAATAAGATTTCTTAGCCATAGAGTCCATTTTCCTAGAATCTTTATCCAGAGAATGTGATGCTAGAAGAATGCTTGCCTTATCACATGCAGCAGCCTGCATCACCCCTTCTTGACTGGGATGCCCATAGAGGAATTCTGCTCCTGCCTTGGTAATCCAGTATTTTCTATCCATCTTCTTGCCCACTGGGGGAATAGAAGTGAGGGTTTACAAAATCCTAGTGGCCTGTCTTTAGAGACTTATGGATGGGTTATAGCTCTTAGTTGCTGGTACATACATCATTTCCATGTAATCTGGTTCCTCATCCTCCTCTGTAGATTCCTGGGTGGAGAGTTCCAGAGTTTGTGCCACTTGCTTCATGAAAGCAAAATGTGAGGTAAAATTCTCAGATTCTTTATCAGGAAATCAGGGTGCTGAGGATCAAGGAAAACATCCAGTACAGGTGGTTCCCCAAAGTCCTCATCATGATGCTCTTCATCATCATCATCATCACAATAAACATCAGTGTAGTGCTTGAGAGAACTGGAAACTGAAGAGAAACCCAAAGTTTGAACTGATGGATGATGTGAACTAAGTCACAGAACCGAACCAGTACCAGTTTGCAGTGACTGAATTATTCTAGTAGCATTAGCAATCTCCTCAGTGGTAGGAACCATCAGATTTGTTGATTGCATTTCCGTCCTCAAGTGCTTTTCCTTCTTTTTCTTTTTCGTAGTGGTTGCTGGTTCAGCGGCAGTTTCAGCAGTTCATTTCCTTCCAAGGGAACCATTACCCTTGTCAGAGGGCTGTTTGTCTGGTTCCTTAGGTTTTTCCTTTGAATGAGTAGGAGTTGATTTATCCAAGGCTGGATCAGCAGCCTTATCGGACATATTTTTCTCAGTTGGTTCAATCACCTATCAAGTGTTGACTGGGGTAAATTGTTACAAATCTCACAGTCTGCATTCAGGTGGTCAAACCTTAGGCAGAAAACACAAACTGAGTGTGGATCGGATTTGGAAATAGTTCACCACACTCTGTGCAATGCTGAAACCCCGTAGGGCTGGGTCTTTTCTTGGGTGTCTGTGAAATAATCTAAAAAAAAAAAACCCAAAAAATGGGTTTCTCTGAGCCAAATACGCACACTATTAAATAAAACTTCTCTAGTTTCCCCCTTTTTTTTTTGGTTTCAGTTCAGTGACTGAAACAAAACCGATAGTCACTCCGGTTAAATAACACAAAATAAATGTAAATAAAAAACCGGCTACCAGAGAAGCAAATTTTAAAGAAGATTCACCTCAAAATGTAAACAAAGGCTGTTTCTTCCCGGTTGCATGGAACTGGCAAAGAACCGAAAAACTTACGGGAACAACACTAAATCTAGACTAATCTACCTGTAATACCAAGGACGGTGCTTTAAAAATGAAAAGAAATAATTGGTACTTTAAAAAACCGAGAACATAAAATCTTGAAGAAAGATGAAGAGAGCTCTCTGAGGCGTCTTACTTAGGCAAGCAGAGTAAAGAATCTGATGGTTGCAGGATGTATTCTGGGGACAGTGGTTTGAAAACTGAACTTGAGCCTAGCATTCCATAATTTGCATAGGTTCTATTAACCATTTCACTCCAGAGCAGTCCTATGGTGAGACTATACTGCATATGTCAGAATACAGTAAGATTTCCTGGGGTTAGAAATGTTATTAGAATAATTTTATAATTTTGTAATCTTTTAGTTAGCAAGTTGTTTATGTAATCAGTATATTTGTTAACCCCACAATCTCACAGCATTTATTTTCTGTTTTGTTTGTAAGGTGCCCTAAGCCTTTGGGATAGTGCACCATAAAGATAAACTTTTCCTTGCCAAAGAAAAAAAGATGGTATAGCAACACAAGCATGATATGTACCATCCCCTTCTCTGTTCTTTGATTTCTCTCTCTGAGTCCACACAATTTTCCTTTCCCTTTTTTCTCTGCACTTTCTATTTGCTTGCTCACAAGTGGGATGCATTATCGGTGTGACCAAATCATAACAAAACCCAACCGACAGGTGGAGTGAATAGATGGACAAGGACAATGAGACTGTGTTTACAGTCATTAGAGATCATTATATCACATTTGCCAGGATCTTGTTATCCAGTCACATCACTCTAACCATTACATCATCCTGGACCCGTTTATAAGTGCCTGATACACATTTACACAGGATGTGAAGCAGTGTGTAGTGGATATGTCAAGTTTTCTTATCAAGGCCCTGGATGTCATTTACTGCACAGCAGTGATAGATTATATTAGAATATGAAACTACATTGCATTATATTAAAAACATAACAATGAGTTATTAAAATGACTCCCCTCCCTCTACTCAACTGCAATCTCTACTTTTACTTCATTTGTCAGCCACCATGGTTTCTGACTTGATTCTGAATGCAGTTTCACTTCACATTCTATTATTTATGTGTGTTTCCCTACTACCATCGGCACCATTTCTAGAATGCATTCCTACCTTTACCTTATATCTGCTGTAACCTTCATTTATGTCGTCATCTTCTCCTGCCCCAGTTACTGCACTTCCCACCTCCAGAGACTTCCATATTCCTTCCTAGCCAGACTCTATTGTGATCAAAATGCTGTTACTCATAGCCCCATTCACTACTATAAACAGGACTACATAATCCCCTTCCTCAGGAACCTGAACTAGCTCTCAGTCAACTGCTATAAGCAATACAAACTAGCCTGCTGGCTGTCAACATTCTATACTCTCTACACAATTTAAATGTGTCTCATCAGTATCTATTCTACAGCACATTTCCTCTGCTTGTCTAAATATTAAAGTCTATCTACCTTTCACAGTACTCTCCGCTCCCATAGTGAAGGTCCTTCATCCCCAGTGCCCTCTCTGTCTGGAACAGTCTTTCTGTTCCTCTGTACCTCATAGACTTTGTCACCCCCGTTAAATCCTGTTTCTAAACATACCTCTTTTCCCCTTGGTTTCAGCTCAGGACTCTCCTGTTTTAACTTTCTGCTTTAACCTGCAGATATATAGTCCTGACCATGCAAAACTGGTTCCACCATGTTTTGTCGACAGCAATGCTGTTGACATCCCCGACAGTGATGGGAACAATGCCGACTGTCAGCATTATTCCAGTCGGAACAAAGTGTTGTTTTGCAGGGTGCTTTGCCCCCCCATCTCTAGATAACCAACTTTGAGTCAGAGTTGGTTTGGGGTGGGGCGCAACACCAGGAAACAGAGCGGCGATGTAAAGCAGGACCATCACAGCGACCTGGCAAGATTTGTCACTATAGTGGCCTTTGATATAAAAATGTTGTTGTAACGGTATACGTACAAAACCTGTACTTACACATGTAATTGTTTTTTTCCTTTTTTCTTTGTTTTCTTAATCAATATTTTTGTAGTGTGCATCTTCATTTATCCAACATTCCAAATCAATCATACCAAAGTGTACTTATTATGCATTCATCTAGGAACCTAATCAGATTACCTCACGTACCAGCACTAACATAGAAACATAGAAACGCAGAAACATAGAAACATATAATTTGGTGGCAGATAAGGACTCCTTGGCCCATGCAGTCTGCCCATTTTTCCCTACCTAAAGTACAGTACTGCCGCAGACCCTACTTGATCTCCTGCCCATTCTCTCTCTCTCTCCCTCCCTTCCGTTCCCCTCAGATGCCTTTATGCTTATCCCATACATTCTTGAACTCCACCACTGTTTTTTTTTCCTCATCACCTCTACTGGAAGGCTATTCCAGGAATCCACCACTTTTTCTATAAAGAAGTACTTCCTCATATTGCTTCTGAATCTAACCCCTCTCCTTCCCTGTGTTCTTTAGTACGTTTTTTGTGGAAAATAATTAACTTCAGTAACTTATTTAACCCCGTGAGGTATTTAAAGGTCTGTATCACATCCTTCCTCTCTGATCTCTTCCAGGTTGTACATACTGAGGTCTTTTAGTCTTTCCTCATAGGGCTTCTGATGTAAACCCTGCACCATTTTAATTGTCCTCCTCTGGACTATCTCCACTCTGACTATGTCTTTCTGAAGATGTGGACTCCAGAACTGGACACAGTCTCTAGGTTGGGTCTTACCAGTGATTTATACAGGGGCAACACCAGCTCCCTCTTTTGGCTTGTGATACCCCTCCCTATGCACCTAGGTATCCCACTAGCCATCCCAACTGCCTTTTCACATGCCTGCCACCTTTAGATCATCAGATATGATTACTCCTAGGTGTTTCTCCTGCTTGGTGCTTATCAGTGCCAGTCCCCCACCCCCACACACACTTTGTACTCTGGCACTGGGTTTCTGTGCCCCAAGTGCATTATTTTGCACTTTTTCACACTGAAATCCAGCTGCCATACCCTTGACCAATCCTTGAGTTTTCTCAGGTCTCTGTTTATCATCATCATTCACAAAGAGGCATAGCTTCCCTTCCAGCTCCTCTGCAATGTCACTTATAAAGACATTGAAGAGGACCAGTCCCAGCACTGATCCCTGTGTTACCCCAGTCGTCACCACCCATACCTCGGAGTGAACTCCATTTACTACCACCTAGTGCCACCTATTCCCCTAACCAATTTCTTACCTAGTTTACCACATTTGGACCCACTTTTAGGCTTCCCATCATGCCTACTAGTTCATTATGTGGAAATATGTTGAAAGCCTTGCTTCAATTTAGGTAGGCCATATCCACTACTCCACCTTAATCTAGTTCCTTGGTCACTCAGTCAAAGAACTCAATGAGATTTGTTTGGCATAACTTCCCCCCTCACCATGAATCCACGCTGCCTTAGGTCTTGTAACCAATTGGTTTCCAGATATTCCAGAATCCTTTCCTTCAGCAGTGATTCCATTAACTTTCCCACCACCGATGTCAGGCTGTCTGACCTATAATTGCCAACCTCTTCTCTGCTGCCACTTTTGTAAAGTGAGGGTACATCTGCACTCATTCACTTCTACAGAGCCAATCCTGTTTCCAATGACCTGTTAGAAAGGACTGTCAGAGGTGCAGTCAGTATCTCACTAAGCTCCCTTAGTACTCTTGGATGCACCCCGTCTGCCCCCATTGCTTTGTCCACTTTCAGAGTAACAAGTCCCTTCAGGACTCTCTCCTCCAAAAATGGACTAGCATCCACCTCCCTCTCTCCAATGTTCCTGTTACCTTTTTGTGGCCCCTCCCCTTCTCCTACCTCTGTGAACACTGAACAAAAGTATGTATTCAGGATGTCTACCTTTCCCTGGTCCCCATCTAGACAGTCCTCCCCTTACCATTTCAACTTTACAATCCCTGTCCCCGGTCATTCTCATTTCACTAACATACCTAAAAAATGTCTTGGGCTATTCTCGCCTCACTTGGTGCCTTTGCACTTCTCACTGCTCTCCCTGCTTCCCTCTATTTACCCTAATACACCTCCCTATCCTCCTCCTCCTCCTCCCTCTCTTTATACCATACCTTCTGAAAGCTACTCTTTTAGCCTTTGCCTTTTCTGCCACCACTTTTGAGAACCATAGCAGTCTCTTTTTCCTTTTACTTTTGCTCACTTGCTTGACGCAAAGGTTTTTTGCCTTTCCTATGTCTCCTTTTAGCTTTGACCATTGTTTCACCACCCCACCCACCTCATCTCCCCCTGCCAGATCATCCCTAAAACATTCAGCCATTTTTACAAAATCTGCACTCTTGAAGTCCAGGACCCTCACTCTTGTGTGGTTCACATCCGCAACCATCTTTATGTTAAATCACACTGTATGATGATTGCTGGTCCCCAGGTGGCCTCCCACCTTAATGTCTGTAACACAGGTTCCATTAGTGAGTATCAGGTCCAGTATTGCCCCATTACAAGTGGTTTTACTTACTAGTTGCCTGAGGAATGCCCCCTGCAGGGAGTCCAGGATGTCCCTGCTTCTAGCTGAAACTGCAGCTGAAAGGCTTCAATCTACATCTGGCAGATAGAAGTTCCCCACCAGCAGTGCCTTCCTCTTTTCTGCCATCTTGCCAATGGCTTTCATCAGCACCTTATCTAACCCCTTCCCCATGCTGGAGGTCTGTAGATCACTCCAGTGCAAATAATGGCTCCATTCCCTAACTTTATGGTAACTCACAGTACCACTGCCCTACTGTTCCCTGTATCACCATCACTTTTATGCTTTTATGATTTTTTTATAGCAAACTTTAACATACACATTTCATTTCCTCTTACCAATTGAAAAACTCATAAATAAAATACAGTAAACCAGCTGTTATGTTAAAAGCTATAAAATAAATAATTGTTTTTTAAAAGGTTCTTAAAAGCTCCAAATGTAGGGGTCCATTGAACGTAGCCATTGAGTGTGTTCCATTTTCTGGGAGTTCACACACCATGTCAAGTCATAAACAACAGCATGGCAGTGACTGTTGTCCCTGCTAATGAAAATACAGTTGCCATGCACTGCTCGCTCTGATACTCATATATCACACCAGACACTGGGTATGTATATAAGCATAAGTGCACGCCCAGTGTCACGGCTCAACTCAGAGACCATGTTTCCTGCAATTTGTAGCCCTCAGTTTACAAAAAGAACCACTTCCCTGAGTTTAGCTGTTTTTATGTTGCCAGAAACAACCTTTAGCCAAACTCAGGTCAGAAGACCCATCTTCACTCTCTGGCAGTGTCACCCCAACTCAGTCACACCCCTCCTGGCCAGAACCCTCTTCAAAAACACTGGAACTTTGATTGGAGCATCTATAGTGCTCCATGGCTATGCCATCTGAATGCAGCTCCAGTGTGTTTCAGCAAGCATGGCCACAGCGATCAACACGGCACCAGTGCACATCCTCACCATGTGAACAAGGCAATTATGCCACTATGGGATTATTAACAGACTGCTAAACTAACCCATGGTCATGCCTTACAGCTTAAATAACTTGTAGCAGTGTTCTGTGAAAACTTAAACTTAATTTTTATTTCTATATAGTAAAACAGTACCACAGTACAAACACCAAAAATATATCAAGTACGACGATACAGTCATGAATAACCAAGTCTATCAGTAGTTGATTCCTATTGTTCTTTTTACATTCTAGGAGTATGGAACAAAAAGGAAAGAAATATTAGAGACCAAGAAAACCTCCAGGAAGAACATCAAAGCTATTTTCGCTCCCTGGAGAAATTAATTGCTCACTTGAAATTGTTCACTTGAAGTCTAGAGACAACAAGAAATAAAATTCATCTGTATCAGCAATTAACACATCAACATGAAAAACCTTTATAACCAGGACTTTAAATTTGTTCCCCAATATATTCGAAACAAAGCAGATCACTAAAAGACAGGAATGAACCTTGTGCAAGAATAAACAAAGAACTCAGAGTAGAAGGAAGAACTTGCTTGCAATCACAATTGAAGAAAAAGACTTGGGCATCATCATCACAGATGACCTGAAATCATCCAAACAGACCACTTAAGCAGTAGGTAAGGCTAGAGGGATGTTGGGGTGTATTAGTTGGGGTATCACAAGCCATAAGAGAGAGATAATAATCCCTCTTTACAAGACACTGGTTTGGCCCCATCTGGAGTAATGCGTGCAGTATTGGAGGCCGCACTGGCACAAGGACATTAACAAAATGGAGGCAGTCCAGAAAAGGGCAACCAAAATGGTGCAGGAACTGCATCAAAAAACATATGAGGACAGATTAATGGAGCTCAGTATGTATACCCAAGAGCAAAGGAGAGAGAGAGAGAGAGGTGATATAATCAAAACATTCAAACATCTTAAGGGCATTAACAAGATGAAAGAGTCTAACATGTTTTAGTATAAGAAAAATAGCAGGACAAGAGGACACAGCATGAGATTAGAGGGAGGCCAATTAAAGGGTAATGTGAGGAAGTTCTTTTTCACAGAAAAGGTGGTGGATGCATGGAATGGCCTACCTCAGGAAGTGGTGGGTATGAATAGAGTGCAGGGCTTCATACAGGCATGGGATAGGCATACAGGAGCAATACAGATGAGTTTGAATAGATAGGCCATTGACAGAGTACAGGCCTATGGCACATTCATAAAGTAGAAAAAATGGGCAGACTGGATGGGCCTTGTGGTCCTCATCTTCCGTGAACTTCTATGTTTCTAACTTGTTAAATTAGTTACCTTGTATAAAACCAATACAGCAGCCAGTAGTCAGCTGAGATTCAATTCCTCAAACCCTCAACCCCCCCCCCCAATCAAGACATAAGGGCCAATGTCTCTGCCAAGTGTTTGGATCCAACCAGCCTACCAAGGGTCGAGCAGAGGGGGCCAGATGGGAAGACAAAGAAGACAAGCAGAGGCCGAGGGGGGGATGTGGGAATCCACAACATCTAGGGGAATGGATGTCGAAGGAGGCATTGGTCTTGAACAAAGATAATATTCAATTCACCCGTCTCCCAGAACTCTGGAATGCCACGGATGACAAAGATCAAAAACATTCTCTAGCTTAAGGTACAGAGAAGTAGTAAGCCATTTCATAGTCTCAATCTCTCTTATCTTCTCCCTCCAAAGGGGGAGGGAGGAGGGCTCAGGGGAAGGGCATTTTATAGTAATACATTTCAAAGCTATCAACCGAAGGATAAGGAATAGTTTATGTCATCCCCCTAAACCCTACAATCCCATCACCCAAGCCCAGAACCAGAGTTTGAAATGTAATGGGATATGGGACCCCTAACAGGGATTGGATTTGAGCATGTACTTGTTGCCAAAAAGGAATTAGAACTGGGCAGCTCCAAAAAATATTCCGATGTGAACCAGTTAGTCCACAAAGCCTCCAGCATCTGTCAGAATAGGTGGAACCAAAATGTTTGATGTGGGTTGGAGTTAGGAAAAAGTACACTGCAATCTTCCAATTAAACTCCCGCCATGATGGGGAAGAGGTAACCGCCCAGCCCTCTGGAATCTACAATGCCAGCTGGACACAGAAATGGGGGTGCCAGCCTCTGCCACCCAGTCCTGATGCACCTTCTCCATGGGGGGGGTAGCATTGGATAGCAAAAATTATGTAGCTGTGATATGGGCCTCATCTTGGTCGCCAATCGTACCCATCAGTAAAACATATACTCCAGCTCTGTACAAGGTCAAATAAGTGGAGTCAGATTCGACCCTTGTAGAATGAAATGCCTAATTTTCAGAAATCTGAACTGGTCTTCTTTCCGAAGACCCTACCTCTGTTGCAATTGCTGAAAGTTCATACACGTGTCTCCTTGGAGTAATTGAGAAAATCAAACAAGCCCCTTTGTTTCCCAAAATAAATATCATATGTCTCAAGCAGGGGGTGAAAAATCCACATGAAAATGAATCAAGGACAGGTGACTGAGACTATCTGGGGTACCTGTAAGGCATCTCAACTTGACCCAGGACTCGGAGAGTGTGCCTTGTCTACGGATTGGCAACCTGGCGAGAGATTGCTAGGTAAAGTTTATTAGTCAGCAAGGTCGAGAGGGGGTACCAAGTAAGCTGCTCCATCTCTATGTCATACCAGCCTGCCCCCATCCTCTGCCTCAACCTTGAATAAATCCAGGGAGCCTGAGCTGCCAGGTAATAGTGTTTTAGGTCAGAGAGCCCCAATCCACTATGGTCAATAGGCAGGGTTAGCAGAGTGCATGAAAGTCTGGGCCACTTTCCCTGCTAAATAAACTGATGAAGGGCAATGTGCAGGCCTTTCCAGTATGTCTGAGAGATAGAAATAGGGAGGGTTGAAAAAGAAACAAAAAACAATGATTGATGTTCATTTTAATTATCTGGATCCTGCCATACAGGGATAGGGGGGAACACACCAGCATGCAATATCTTGCTTAAGAGTCTGCAGCAGTTTCAAATAATTGTTAGAAATTAACATGGCTAAGTCCACCGAAATCTGAACCCCAAGATGCCGAATCATGTTTCCATGGGCCCAAACAAAGGGAAATTGGTCTTTGAAGTTGGGTGGTGGGGTACCATGCAAGATGAGGGCCTCTGACTTGTTTAAATTGATCTTGTAACCTGCTAACAGTTGGAATCAGTCTAAGGTTTGTAATAGATATGGAAGTGACTCAGTGGGGTTCCCTAAATAAATCAATGTATCATCTGCGTAGAGTGCTGTCTTCTATTCTCCCTGGCCCACCAATATACCCTGAATGTGGGGATGATTGTGAATCCTCACTGCTAAGAGCTCCAATTATAGGGCAAAATGTAGAGGAGAGAGAAGACAACCCTCCTGTGTCCCATGCCCCAGACTAAATCTCTCCGACTGACAGCCTTTGACCCTAACTGTGTATAGAGCTGCAATGGCTCCCATAAACCCATCTCTCAAGCCAAATCTAGTAAGGACCTGTTGAAGGAAGTACCAGTCAACACAGTCAAATGCGTTTTCTGCATCAACACTAACAGCGAGTTGGAAACGGTGCTGTTGTTTCTTTGAGGAGATTATGTTAATGAACCAATGGATGTTGTCTTGTATAAGTCTGTCCTTTATAAAACCTGTTTGGCTGTGGTGCACCAGGGACTGTATAACTTTTTGTCAACAAAGGGCCAGAATTCCAGTAAAAAGCTTTAAATCTGTATTTAGCAGGGAGATAGGCCTATAGAGAAAGGACACAAATTTGTAGGTAACTGGAAACAGTTTTAGGAGTGAAAGTTCTTTAAATTTGTTGGACTGCATCTGACTAAGGAGGGAGTCAGTACATTGGGGCAGAAGTTTGATGACTTTGCAGAATATTTAAACAAGCAAATGGGGAGAAGGGTGCAGCACCTGATACTTCAAATGGGAAGAACACCTCTCCCCCTCAGCTAGTGATCAAACAGGAGTTCAGCGTGTTTATAGTTAATTTGCATCATCAAGTAAGGTAAATGGTCCGGCTCCCCATACGACGTGCAGAAATGCGGACCTCGCATAACACTTAACACACACCAAAATCCGACCCAATGGAAAATCATGTACACAAATGCCTGCAGTCTGGGAAACAAGATCCCAGACCTGCAGGCAATGATGACAGAGGCTAAGCTGGACATAGTAGCCATTAGCAAGACATGGTTCCAAGGTAACCACACTTGGGAAACTTCAGTAGCAGGCTATATACTGTTCAGAAGAGACCAAGGTGCAAACAGGGGGTGGAGTGGCCTTTTATGTCAATGAAAGTATCAAAGCTACAGAAATTCAAAATACACATAAGGAGCCAGAAGAACTATGGGTCACCCTGGAAACAGAAAATAGGACAGCCATATGAACTGGGGTTGTCTACAGGCCTCCAGACCAGGGGGAGGACAGAGACACATTACTGGTAGAAGATATACGAAACATGACTGCTAAAGGGAAGGTTTTGACAATGGGAGACTTCAACATGCCAGATACAGATTGATCAATACCAGCAGGAACATCCACCAGAACTAAACACATGGTGGATTCCCTGCAGAGGGAGTGCTTCAAACAACTGGTACAACTACCCACAGGGCTATCCTAGATCTAGTACTGACTAATGGGGAAAGGATCACAGAACTCCAGGTAGAAGGTCACCTGGGGGCCAGTGGCCATCACATGGTATGGTTCAATTTGGCCACTAGAACGAAATCATCTCATTCCAAGGCAAAAATATGGGACTTCAGAGGAGCTTACTTTGATAAGATGGCCAACAGAGTTAAGCTAGCCCTGGCAAGAAGAAATGCAGTTGAGGGGGTACAGGCAAAGTGGGCAAGCGTTAAGGATACAATACTTGAAGCAGCATCCCATTGTGTTAGAAAGAAAAGCAAGAGCAAAAGAAAGAGGAAACCACTTTAGTTCTCAAAAACAGTAGCAGAAAAGGTCAGAGCCAAAAGGCTGGCCTTCAGGATATATAAGGGAACGCAGCGGGACGAAGACAGGGAGGCATACCAAACTCACCTTAGGGAAGCAGGGAAGACAGTAAGGCCAGCAAAGGCCCAAACTGAGGAAACAGGCCATAGCTAGCTCCTATGCCCTAAGAAGCAACAACCTCATCATGCTTAAGATATCTAAAGTCAACACCCGGCTAGGGAAGGCGGCAATCAGCTATTCTCTAGCTATGGCATGGAATAATCTACAGAAATCCCTAAAGCTGTCCAATCTTATACCTATAGCATCCTTTAAACAGCTTTGCACAGGTTTCTTTGCAGAGAAATGCAACTGCTACCACAAGAGCTAGCCTTGCCATTTCACAACCCCCCCCAGACATCCACCATATATGGCATAATTTTTGCTCCACAGTTCTCCCTCCCAGGCAGCCACTCTTATTATAGTACCTCAGTTCCATTTAATTCTACCTAACTAACTACTACCTACCTAATCCTTCTTCCACTAATTACTGGCCCTTACATCATTCCTAAATGCTCCCCATTCATCATATTATTACATTATGCTGTGTGTATGCCTTGACTCCACTATTGGGATATGTACAGTAAATACTTTATCTATTAGTATAATTTTCCTATAACCTACCTTGTCA
This sequence comes from Neoceratodus forsteri, assembly GCA_016271365.2. NCBI lineage: Eukaryota > Metazoa > Chordata > Ceratodontiformes > Ceratodontidae > Neoceratodus > Neoceratodus forsteri. Next base: position 1,205,785,529 of record CM057453.1, on the reverse strand, counting down.
TGTATGTCTTAATCAACTTTTTACCCTTGATCATTGTATTTATAAGTGTTTTTTTCTGTATCTGTTATGCATATATAAGTGCACTGATATATCTGTTGTGTACCAACTATTGAACCTTGACCTTATCAGGTCCATCTTGTAAATGAGCCTTGCTCAATGATGTTCACCTGAATAAATAAAGATTTGATTGATTGATTGATTGAACACTAGCACGAACAGTAAAAGAAGGGGACAAGACTTTCTATAGATACATTAGTGAAAGGAGAAAGTCCAGTTGGGGTATTGCTGAGATCAAAGGGGATAAAGGGGAGTATGTGGAGGAGGACCAAGGAAAAGCATATATCCTTAATAGGTACATCTGCTCAGTATTTACTGAGGAGAAGGTAGGGCAGGGCCCACAGCTCAGCACCATGGACACAGTGGGGGAGGGAGGTCTGCACTAGTCCCATCACAAAAGAAAGGGTCATACAAGAGCTCACTAAGCTCAGGGTGGACAAGGCAATGGAACCTGATGGCATATATCCCAGGGTACTAAAGGAGCTAAGGGTGGAACTAGCAGAGCCATTATTAAAACTGTTCAGTGAGTCTCTGAGCACAGAAGAGGTTCCAGAGGACTGGAGAAGGGCTCATGTGATCCTGCTCCACAAGAGTGGTAGCAGTGAGAAGGCAGGGAACTACTGACCAGTCAGTCTTACCTCAGTAGTGGGCAAGATTATGGAGACACTCCTTAAGGAAAGGATAGTGCAACACCAGGAATCCATAGAAGCACAGGATCCAAGACAGCATGGGTTTAGAACAGGAAAGTCCTGTCAAACTAATCTCATAGATTTGTTTGACTGGGTGACCAGAGTGGTGGACCAAGGGGTGCAGTTGATGTCACCTACCTTGACTTCAGCAAAGCTTTTGATACTGTTCCACATAGAAGATTGATTAATGAGCTTGGTATGCTTGGGGTGGGTAAGATGTTGCTCAACTGGGTGGCAAACTGGGTGGTGGGCAGAAAACAAAGAGTGGTGGTAAATGGTATACAATCAGAAGAGATGCAAGTCACAAGTGGACTACCTCAGGGATCAGTCCTGGGGCCAGTCCTCTTCAATATATTTATCAGTGACATTGCAGATGGACAGGAGGGTAATGTTTGTCTGTTTGCAGATTACACCAAGATCTGCAACAGAGTAGGTGATCCAGACGTAGTGGGCAGATTGAGAAGAGATCCAGATAAACTAGCAAAATGGTCGGAAGAGTGACAACTGGGGTTTAATGCAAAGAAATGCAAGATCATGCACATAAGGAAGAGAAACCCTGAAGCCACCTATAGGTTGGGGGGGAGTTGCTGACAATCACAAGGAAAGAAAGAGACTTGGGCATCATCATCATCATCACAGATGACCTGAAATCATCCAGGCAGACCACTAAAGCAGTAGGTAAGGCTAGGGGGATATTGGGGTGTATTAGAGAGGGTTCGCGAGTCATAAGAGGGAGGTAATAATCCCTCTTTACAAGACACTGGTTAGGCCCCATCTGGAATACTGCGTGCAGTACTGAAGACCGCACCTGCACAAGGACATTAACAAAATGGAGGCAGTCCAAGGAATGGCAACCAAAATGGTGCAGGGACTGCATCAGAAAACATATGAGGACAGATTAACAGAGCTCAGTATGTATACACTAGAGCAAAGGAGGGAGAGAGGTGATAGGATCAAAACATTCAAATACCTTAAGGGTATTAACAAGGTGGAAGAGTCTAACATGTTTCAATATAAGAAAAATAGTAGGACAAGAGGACACAGCATGAGATTAGAGGGAGGCCAATTAAGGGGTAATGTGAGGAAGTTCTTTTTCACAGAAAGGGTGGTGGATGCATGGAACAGCCAACCTCAGGAAGTGGTGGATATGAATATAGTCCAGGGCTTTAAACAGGCATGGGATAGGCATACGGGAGCAACACAGATGAGTATGAATAGAAAGGCCATTGACAGAGAAAAGGCCTATGGCACATTCATAAGGTAGAAAAAATGGGCAGACTGGATGGGCCTTGCAGTCATTATCTGCCATCAACTTCTATAGGAGATGGATTCCTTAGGGTCTTTGCCTGGCTTTGGTAATACTGTAATTTGGGCATATTTCCAGGAGGGGGGTGGGGATAGGATCCCTGTCCCATAGGATGGATTTAAAAACTCTATGCAAGGAGGGGAGTAACTCCACCTGAAAGATTTTGTAGTACTCAGCTGGGTATCCATCCAGGCCAGGAGCCTTAGAATTCCTGAGTAAAGCAATTTGTTGCTTGAGCTCCTGGATGATGATGGAGGCTCCAAGCATTTCAGTCTCAGTTTCTGACAGTGCGGGGAGGGGGGTGGATTCTCAGTAATCTTGCACATCCAAAGCATGTGAGGTGCCCCCTCTCCGCACTATACAGAACCTTATAAAAATCTACAAACTGTTGTGCTTTCTCTTTAGGTTTGAAGATGTGTTCCCCTGCAGCTTTCCCCCCAACTTTAACAAAGTTCTATTTGTCGCTTTCTTACTTAATCGGGCAGCAAGATGTTTGCTGATCCTACCCTTACAGAAATATAGGAGTGCTGTGTACATGCAGAATGTATGCCACATGCTTAATTGTGCAGTGTCTGCATGCAGTTCACATACACAAAGTGATCTTAAGTGAATCAGGTCTAAAAAGCAAACATGGTTTGCATGCTGCAAGCTTGATGTGCACAGCAGGTAAGCTGGAGTGACCATCTTCTAAAAATTACATCAGGTTTGTGTGTTGCACATTTGACATGAGTGCAGCAATTAAGCTGGTGTAAACATCATTTAAACAACACATCAGGTTCACATGCTGCACGCTTGCCACACGTGCAGCAGCTAAGCTGGTACAAATCTCATCTAAAAAAACACATCAGTTTCTATTTCTTATATTACTGCTAGCAATTAGAGTCATTAAAATACATTTTTATTTGGATTCCCATAAAAATGAGATAAACTCCTTAATTCTGATCCTTTTGCAAGTTAATGGCTTTTGATTTTTGTCATTAAATCACCATTAATTTGCAAAGTATTGTTTGCTTACTACATTAGATGCCTAGGATGTAGCCAGTCAACATCCCCCATTCCTGATGTATGAAGAGGGGCCTCTGTGTTGTGAAACCTATTCTTTTTGTTTTGGACCATACAAATCCTTTATGGATATTTAGTTCTAAAAATGTGTTTCTCCATTACTGTGTTTCATCTCATTTACTTTCCCTTTGTCATTCTGCATGAAGCATATACACTATGATAATGCTCAGCACTCTTTGTGCTGAGCAGAGTCTTGGAAGCATGCACCATACCTCACATTTTGTCACTGAAATGATGGACATAAACACTTAAAATGAGGGACAATGAGGGACACTGACCCACATGATGATCAGGACACATCACGAAACATCAAGATACAGTACCTCAGAACACAGTGGAAACCATTGCATTAGCACCTGAGAATAAATTTCTACTAGTAGGCAGCAGTGCCATTTAGGTAGGGCAGAGGCAGTTGCCTGCCCCGTATTTGTGCCTAGGTTGTTCTTATGGTGTCGCAATAATGGCATTACATTTGGATTTAATATTTTGCACAATAAGTGCTCACCTGGCCTGTGTTTGCTCACACTGCAGGTACTCTCCAGGCTCAGTTGTGTCTGTATTGTGTTGTCCACTCTCTCCACCTATTAGTGGCAGCAAAATCACATGTGATGTGGATGAGCTTAGGCCAAGAAAGACAGTACAAGTCTTGCAAGTGTGACACTGTCTTTCCCACCACAGAGTAGACAGACTGCACACTACAGCTTGGAGGAGTTGGTGAGCACTGAACTCTCAATAGCAGTGTAGTTGCAGCATATTTCTGTTGGTCTACTCTCAGTGAGTCTCCATCTCCCCTGGTGGCTGAAGGGGCAGTGGGTGCACTAGAAGCTAACTCAGGGCTAGACTACCTACTCTACTAGGCTCGCCATGCAAGAAAAACATCCCGGACCCCCATGACAGCAAGCTAGGCTTAGCAGCAGTGGTGACAGAAGTGTGGATGGCCTTCATAGGCCTTTATCAGTGCAATGCGGCAGCAGCCACAGCAGCAATGACGCAAGAAGCAAGCAATTCAAATTGGGTGGGTTTGGTTGGTGAGGTGACTTGGTCACAGACCACATTGGGGATCTGTGATGCTCCATTCCAGCATCCAGCTTCTGGCAGAAGGAGGGAGGGAGGGAGGGAGGAGGGGAGGGGAGCAGACTGAAAACTGGGCAGTTGGCACACTGTGCCAGACTGCAGGTTCTGGCCACATTGCCAGGTAAGTAATAGTAAAAAATTTTTTTTTTTTTGAGGGGGATCGGGGAAGAAGGAAGGAGTAAAATATCGATGTGTTTTTTATGCTTCTTTACCTTTGTGTGACTTCATGACCTATAAGGGATAGGTATTGAATGGAATAGAGTTGGGGAGAAAAACCGGGACAAAGTTCTTTTTTTGGGGGGGGGGGCAGAACATCAGCTAGGAAAAAAAATGGTTAGTAACTGGGTGGGTTTAAGCCCAAATCTGATGCACTGCTCTGGGTTATATACAGATGAATCTTAGACATTTGAACTTTTCCTGATTTGCATATCACTTTTCAGTCAAAACAAATAAGTTGTACCATTTACCGATGTTATAGACATTCTAAAGCTGTCCCTTTCACTCATGGACAGTTGAGTGGTATGGCATGCACAGGCTATTGGAGCCCTACTGCCCCCCCCAGTAAAGCTGTCCTCCTCATCCCCACACTCAGGCACATTATGGCAACGGGCAAAGGAGACTGCAGGGGTGTGCACCATTGAAATGAATGTGGGTATTTTTTTATTACTATTTTATACATTATTGATGGAGAGTTGGAGATTAATGAAGGGCACAGCTTGACTAACAAGGGCCTTGTTAGTAGAACAGTGGCCTTCATTAGTCTCCAACTCACCATCATAATGTATAAAATAGTAATAAAAAATAACTCCATTCATTTCAAGGGGGTACACCCCAGCACTCTGACCTATGGACATTGTCTCTTAAAGACTCCTGCCTCTGGTTCCCTAGTACTCGAGTAAGGGACTTTTTACATATACCTATACTTGGTGGGTTGTCTGTAGCAGCATGGCTGTACTCACTACAGTGTGTGCACATGGGGGGCAGGCCATGTGGGTGTGTGTGTGTGTGGGTTTTGCTACTTTTGTGTTTGCACCTTAAAGTCTGTTTGCGTGGAAGCATTCAAAACTATGGAGAGAAAATACTAGGAGTACAGGCCAGACAGAAGTAATTGTGTTTTTTGTGGTAAGTTTGTGTATTGGAGTGGGAAAAAACACATGTGTTTCCATTGGTATGTGTGCTACATTTCAACTGTGAAACTGAGATGAGCAAGAGAAGAACATGAAAACTGAAAAGCATAACAGTGGCTACAAGCATGCTACATATGTGCAGATGTAGTCAGACACAGTATGTATTAAAGTTCAAGCAAGCCATATGTGTGCAGATAGTATGGCTTAGTGGTTAAAGGCACTGAACCGCAAACCAAGAGTCTTGGAGGTATGAAGACCTGGGTTTGAATCTCATTAACCCCACTTGTGTATGATATGATCCTGATCAAATCACTTAACTTTTATATGTGCAGTTATCAGTGACAACTTGCTTTTCACATGCATGCCACATGCATGCAGTCTTTCCCAATTTAGCATAAAAATCATGGTTTCACTTGCTTGCTGCACACATACCACATGCATGCAATCGGTTCCAATTTAACATTTAAATCATACTTGCAGCATGCGTATCACTTGGATAGTTTTATGTGTGCAGCATAAAAACATTTCATATAATTATTTCTCTAAGGGTATTCCTAGATTCATATTAGAGTAGCCTGGTATACCTAAATTTTCCCTCTACCTTACATTCTAGCAATTTAAAAGAGGGCATCTTTAGTGTCAGCTAACTGCATTTTAATGGAGGGATCCAGACCTTATTTGTGTTGTTCCTTCAGGTTAACTATGTGCTTTTGAAGGTCCTGCTGTTGATGAATGCCCTTCCTCTTGTGCCCCACTGCAAATTAAATAATTTTGCCTCTTACATAGGCTTTAAGGGTGTCCCACAAAACAGAGGCCGAGGTACCTTCCCCAGAATTTAGGTCAAGAAATGATTTTGTCTCAGCCTTTATCATTTATCTGTTCAGGAGGCTTACATTGAAGTGTCAACATGAGTTCTTCTCGGTGGTCGAATAGCAGATGCAAGCTGAGAGGGGCATGATCTGAAATGGTAGTAATATCTATTTTGGATGCCTCCACCACATGCCCCCAACTAGTGAAAAGCACAGAATAGTCCAGTCAAGAATACTGGTTGTGCCTTGGGGAATAAAATCTATAGTCCCTTGCATAAGGATTTGAGTATCACCAGGTGTCCAGCAACCCAAATTTGGACATCAATCAGGTGAGTGTGGTAGAGGCTCTGGATTGCTTTTCCCCCATCCTTACTCCTGATCTGTCCAAGCCAGGGGAAAGGACTGTGTTAAAGTCCCCCATAATAACCAGGCTGGATGGATCCAACACTGCCAGAGATATTTTATCTACAAAGAAAGAGTATCTTAGGTGATCTTTGTTGGGTGCATAAATATTCAATAGAACAACCCTTTGTGATCCTCCTTCACCCACAATTTGAACAAAATGACCTTCTGGGTCAGTTTGGGCAGTCGAGATGAATAGGGGTATATTTTTCTGCACTAAACTAGCCACCCCCTCTTTTGTGGGCACCGGACAACATGTGAGGCATAGACCTCCCCCACCCTGGACATCTTTAGCTTCCAGTGTTCCTCTACAATGAGATGGGTCTCCTGAAGGAGATCAACGTCAGCCCCCAGCCTGTTTAATTCTTGTAAGAGCCTGGCCCATTTAACAGGGCTATTGACATTGTATGTAACTACAGTGGATTCCGCTTGCATGCACACTCTTGGGACCTTCTATATTTGTGCATACAAGCGGAATGTGCATACAAACGAAATGTACTAAAAATCATGACACACCACTCCATTTCTCTTCAATGAACACGTTTAATTATTGAATGGGTTAAAAAGTTAGTTTTTAAATAAGAGGTTATCTGAATTTGCTTACAAGCATTAGCGGCAATTGCCTCCAAATGCTCTTCAAACGTATAAAACCATGTAAACTCTGTATGCTCCCGCCTCTCAACATAAAGTCTTATTTTATTTACCATATCCCAGACTTGAGCTGATGTTGGCGGTGTTATTTCTACAACTCCTTTCTAGTCACACCAGGTTGTTCGGACATGGCCACCAACTTTACTTTATCCTCAAGGCTCAAAACCTTCCGAGAGACCTTCTCCATTGTGAGATGAGGGATTAAAAGGTTGAAAGAAAACACATGCATTATAAACCCCACTGAAAGCAATTAACACCTGGACTGGGTAACCACGGGTGCCGTGGCCACTAATGAGCTTCCATAAGTGTGAGAGCTGTAAAGCAATTTTAACTTAAGCACTCTGCAGATAAGTAACTCTTTGAAGTTAGCTAAATTTCTGTGCATACAACCAAAAAAGTAGTTGCATACATCCAGTTTATATCTGCTGGAAGACACTGGGAAAAACGGGACATCATGATTTTATGCATACAAATGAATATTGCACACAACTGAATTGCATACAAGTGGAATGTACTGTATATGCAGTCCCACCATAACAATTGTCTCACATGATGATGGCCCAGCCTAACACATCTGGTTGCAAGACTCATTGCACACAATAAAACAACAGGGGGAACTTTGGAATAAGCAAAAAAACATAAAAACTTCCAAGAAATAAAAATATTTAACATATAGGAAGCAAGTTTTCAACTATAAGAGAACCTGCATTTTTTATAATAACCTGAGGAAAATAATCTCAAGGTAACTAAAACCCTTGTCTTCTCCTCAACCCAAATGAGTAGGAAAGGTGGAGAGGAAAAAGAAAGAAACATCGCCCAAATAAGGTGACCCTATGCCAACCACAAAAGTAAACGCGGTCAGAGGAGTTTGTCACTCCCCCTGCAATTCTCAGCCCAGAGGTGCCCCTCCATAAGTCAGCTGTAGGGTGTACCTATGAGCAGGAGAGGGCACTACCATCTCTGCACACAGCCAACCAGAAGGTCTAAGAAAAAAGAAAAAAAATATGGTAAGATTGCAATATATCCTGCATACCTGCAGTTTAAAATCCTAACCTCTCTGCACCTGTCCTTCTCTTCCCACAATCACAAAGGGGGGTGCACACTTCATCCTCCATTCCCCCCAACCCCATCACAAACAATAATTTACATCAAAAAGCTTATATTGAAGGCAAACCACTAGGCAATGTGGGAAGAGGTCAATACCAAAATACAAACATATACATACATAGTTGAGTAGGGTAGCCAAACAAACTGCTAGAGATGTCCAAAACTATCATGAATGGAATGTAATTTTCATTTAACAGGGATCTGAACCATTAAGAAGTCTGGTGGGTCGTCTGCCTGTGCAAAGTCTTTAGAAAATTTAATAACTCTTCCAGACAGAAAGAGTTAAAAGACTCGGTATCCCTTTTTTCTTTTTTCATTAAAAAAAAAATGCAATCTTATAAAGGGTAGACTGAAGTCCAACCATTCCATAGGCATTATATTGGTGGGCCTGGGTTCATGATAGCATCCAGATCATATAACCATAGGAGAAATTGGGAGTTAAATACTCATTCACTGAGTAGAAAGAGGAGAAAGTGATTTACCTGCAGCGTCTCGCTCACCTTTCTTTATCCTCCATGTCCATGGTGAGCACTGTGGTGGTAGAGGGAGTTAACTTTTTGAGCATTGTGGCATTGCTTTTGATTTAGAGTAGCGACTAAGTTTGCTCCAACCCTTAGGTTGCTGTTTTTTGCCTGACTGAGGTCTCACTGTAGTCTGTCACTCAGTTTGTAAGAGATCTTGTTCTGGAAATCTGGAAGTTATTTCTCCAAAGAAATGCCATGAGCTTTTAGAAAGTCGCTTGCCTCAGGAAGCTCTGAATAGCCCTTTGTGGCATCTTGAGTCCCCACTCTAAGCAGTGCAGGATATTCGAGGAAGGCCTTTATTCCCTTTTCTTTTAACAGCTTCTGGACTGACAACACTCTCCTGTGCCTCATGACCATTGAGAAGGTGAAGTCATGCTCCAGGTTCAGGCTATGATCACTGAAGAACACCTCCTTTTTGTTCCATGCTTTGCAGAGCACCTGTTCTTTCATATGGTAATCCCAGAAAGCCATTAGAATTGTCCTCGGTCTGGCTTTTGGGTCTTTTGGCAGGGCAACCAGGGATCTATGTGCTCTGATAATATTCAACTGCAAGTCTTGTGACAAATCCAAAATCTCCTGTAACAAGCTTTCGACAAAAGAGACCATGTCCCCCATTTCAGTTTTCTCTGGGAAGTCGTGCAAATGGATATTATTTCGTCTGTGCCTATTCTCTAATTCTTCCAACATCCATTGCAAATCCAGTTCCTGATGATGGAGGTCAAGTAAGGTGGTATTATGCACATCAGACAGTTGTGAGTGCTCTGTCATGGAGCTTTCCAATGAGTCAGTCCGCTTCTCCAGTGCTCAAAAGTCTCTGGTGTTATCAACTACCAAGGATTCAAGTTTCTGGAGAGTACTTCCTATTTTTTGAAGTTGTGCGTACAACTGCCAAGATGTGATGGTAACGTCAGGTTCCTCCTCTGTGTCCGTGTTCTGATCCGTTAAGGCCTCCACTACAGACACTGGGTTCCCTGTTGACTGGTGTTGCCAAACAAGCACCGATTGTTTGGAGGCTCTTGATGTTGTCCCCACGTGTAAATCTTGGTTCTTCTGTCTAGTGGACATAGCTGCAGACTGGGTGATAGTTTTTTATTAAACTGGATGCTATTTAAATGGGTGGATGGAAATTGATTTTGTCTGGGTGCAGCGGAGCTCCGAGATCAAGCAGCCATGCAGACGGTGACGTCACTGAAAGTCCCTAATAGTTATCATTGATGGGAAGCTCAAGCTGTTACTGCAATGTGCAGCCACAGTTTGCAAGGAAAATTAAATTCTGGGCTGCATTAGAAAAGGAAGAAAGAAGAACACCCCAGCCAGTCTTCTCTCACTCTCAAATTTTTATTCCAAATTCCAGCCACAATCCAATTCATTAAGTAACTATTGTTTCAAGACCATAATTTGTCTGTTCATCAGGGTGTTTTGTCTAGTGATTTCCAATAGAGGGGATGCATTACATTAGTCCTCCAAAATACAATCGAATACCATTAATTTGTAAAATTACTTTAGGCATATGTGGTCATGTTGAATTACCGGCTGGTATGTCTGACTTTATTGCTTATGTAAGAGGGCAAAGGGGAACCTGCAACTGCATTTCATAGTCATAGCCCCTAGTTCTCTCCTTCTCTTTTGAGCTTTGTACCTTTGCTTCCTTCCTGAAACTGAATGAGTTAAATTTAGACATGTCATGGTCCTTTTCTGAATTATTTAAAGTTTTCTAATTGGTGTTTAATTAATATGTCATTGTGATGTCATTTTTTTTTGGTATAAATTGCACTCTAAACTGTACTGGTATAAGTCCCTTGAAGGCTTGCTTGAGGCACTCAGCTCGCACTGGTGTGAATTTTCAATACAACAATTTTAGTTGATGAAACATACTGGAGTCTGTGGTTATTTTTGGTGCACTTTGCTTTGGAAACATTATTTTGAGTTTAAGGCTGGCTGCCTGCTTATGTGGACCACCTAGATCCTGAAGCACAGGATTTGAACTTTGGATCCTTTCGTAATCGATGATAGACAGTATGGAATTAGTGACAGCTGTGGCAAGGGCATTCTGCATCAGGTTGTGCCTGGTCCTATACAGCAGACCAATTCTTATATTGGCTGCCTTGGAGATGTTGCAGACATGTTCCCTATAAGAGAGGGCACTATCGAGAGTAATGCCCAGGTCTTTGAAGGTGTGAACCTGGTCAATGGGAGTGTTGGCTGCATTAGTGATGGAAAGAGTGGTAGATTTTTCTTGTTGAGTGGACTGGTGAATATCATGGATTTTTTTTTAAATTCATAACCATTTTTTTGTGTGTGTGAACAAGCTTTCTACAGCTGCAAAGTCAGTTTGAAGCCATAGCCTGAGGGTGCTGTGGATGGCGACACTAGTGAAGAGCACTGCATTGTCCACATAGAGAAGGAGGTTGATGTTGCAAACTTGAGGGAGGGAGTTGAGGAAGATGCTGAATAGGAGAGGGACAAGAATTGAGCCCTGTGGGACACCCTAATGGACAGGTTGGGGGGTGGATAAAGTGTCCCCAATATTTACCCTTCGAGATCAGTCAGATAGGTAATCCTTAAGTGAATTGGTCACCTGCAGGGAGATATCTGTGTCATGGATAGATGACAGTAACAAGTAGTGATTGACCATATCAAAGGCCTTGGTGAGATCAATGTACAGTGATCCCACCAGATGGCCATGGTCAAGGGCTTTATGGATGAAGTCAGTGTAGACAGTGAGAGCAGTTGTCATGCTGTGCCCTTTTCTGAAACCATGCTGCTCTGGGCACTTGATGTTGTCCTTAGACAATTAATTGGTCAATTGGTCAGAGACTAAGATGATTCAGGGATAACAGAGCAGACCTTGCAAAGATCATCTCAAGGCACTGAACATGTATTCACTGGATACCAGGTGGGGTGGGGGGGTATGATAGAGACTTTTAAGTTCCTAAAGGGAATAATCAGGCAAAACTGTGGGGACATTTTTAGCAGGAGTGCAGGGTCAAGAATCTGAAGTCATGTGTGGAAACTGGCAGGGAGAATGTTTAAGAAGGATGTGAAGATGTTCTATTTTACGGAAAGGGTGGTGGAGCCATGGAACAGTCTTCCAGATGAGGTTGTGGTCACCAAGATCTTAAATCGTTTCAAGTATGGCTGTGACAGAGTGAAGGGTATGGTGGTTTGTCACATTGATGGCAGTAGGGAGGAGAGCATGGGGTAGACTGGGACTGATAGAACCCCTGTGGACAATAAGCCCCAGGGCAGATAGGGAACTCTGGGCAGACTAGATGGACCATTGGTCATTTTCTGCCATCATTGTCTACATTTCTAGGTTTCTAATACCCTCTCCCACTTCCTGTCACCTCAGGAGATCCTACAGCTTCATCTTGGACCCATCCTCATTTCTATTTTTCTCAATAATCTCACCTCGGTCTACATGTCTGCTCACCTTCACATGTTCACAGATGACGGTGCACTCACTAACATTAGAGCACAGGTCCTAAAGCTGGAAGTACCATGTCAATGTGATTTTAATAATGTCCAGTACCAGTTTCACAAAATCCAGCTTTTGCTCAATTCCAATAATATGATGCCCTTGAACACTGGCAGCAAGAATTAACAAGCTAGTGTAGAAATCACAGCCCAATATAGGACACCCAAAACCTTGATTGCAGGTCCAGAATTCATTTAGTGGAGGCAGATTTCATTGTTCCTAAGTTGGGCACCATGTGGTTTTGTGAGGCATCTCCATCTCTGGAGGGCAGGTGTATCTCCCACTACTCCTCCTCCATCCCCAAATCATGGTTTAGTTTTCTATCATATTAATGATCCCTTTTCTCCTCCTTTATACTCCTTCTGCATTACTGTCCCCTGTTCATTTTACATCCCTTGCTCTGAAACCTCTACTAGACAAACAGCATTGTCTCATCAGCTTCGCCACCTATGATCAGCCATGCTGCCTCTCTGATCCTTTTTCCTAACTTTCCTTCAAACCTCTTCAACTCAAACACCAGTTCCTGTAACTTTTCCCCTTCACTATCACTTTACCATTATTCCAACTTCCTCTTTACTTTTACTACCCCTGCCCCTCCTTGCTCCACTTTTTGTCACACCCAGCTCCCACTGCTATCCTTACTGCCTTGTTCTTACCTATGAAGCTTGTTTTTTTGTTCCTGGTGTCCTAAATTTATCAATTTTAAAGACGTATTTGCAGAGATGTTATGAATTTAATCTTTGCCAGTGAAGTGGCCATGAAGCAACACAATTCACCTTTGCAAACCTTTTCAAAGTTTCTGCAGACCCTAGGAACTTCAACTTCACCAAAATTAAGTGTTTACCATGAATAGTTCATTTTTCTGTGAAGTGTCCACTTTGTGTACAAATTTTGGAAAATTCACAAGAAAAGGCAACTTCGCCATTCAAAAGTTTGTGAATTCATTGAATTCATACTCTTCAAATTGCTTGGAATTTGAATTCACACTTCGAAAATTCTTTGGAATTTGCAAATTTTGGCCAGTTTGTCCATCTTTACTCACCTGCATACTTGTGAGTTATTTTTAGTCACTGTATGGCAATATACTGACCTTATACAGTTTCACTGCTGTTTGTATAGACATAGTTTCATCTGTTTTTGCAATATTAATTTACTGTGTCACTCCTACCAGCTTCTCTCTCTCTAGGTTACACCTGGAAACAAGCCTTGCCTTAGTGTTCCTATTCCAGACAAAACTGAAAAAGACAGATATTGGAGAGACTAAGTGGTGGGAATGTGAAACAAATAAGCTGGGTACCAGAATAAATGGCAAATGCTTTACTGTGTAACAAAAGTTTTGTACTTACAGATTCATAGACAGGCTAAGCATTCCCCCTTGCATGCTGTTGCTGCTTTTTATGACTGAGTCTGTGAGTACAAAACTTTTGTTACACAATAAAGCATTTACAGTTTATTCTCTTTCCCAGTTTGTTTGTTTCACGTGCTCACTTTTTTTGCTTGTGCACAGATTGTCAATGTGGAGTGACCTTGCTTTCTTTAAGTGGCGGGAATCTCTAGACAGGCTAGGTATGTTAATTCAAGTAAAAAGAAGGCCAAGAGGAGAGTTTTGAGCTTGGATAAGGATGATCAAGTGATACATTCCCAGATTATTCAGGGCAGTAGAACTAGAAGGCATACCATACTCTTGGGGGAGGCAGAATAAAGGGTACTAGTTGGAAGTATTTTTCACATGGAAACTGTTAAATCTATGCTTCAAATTCCTCAAGGAAGTGGTGTAATTGGGGAGTTTTGTATTTTTCAACTCAGGTTGGAACAGTTCCTCATGGAGGATAGAACTACTGTGTACAGTATTTAATTCATTGTAGAAAGGAGTGTCACAAAGGGCAAACCTCAATGTAGAACTAGAATGCTAGGAAGACATAGCAGATCACTTGAGCTTCCAGGTTTCCAAATTGATGGTTTTCTTCTCTGTAGGCAATTGTCAGTAATATATACTGATAACACTTTCTAGTTAACAGTTTCCAGTATTTCAAATGACACTGAACCCAGTTGCTGCCTATATCACTGGAGAGTAATGCAATGGACATGTGGTCTTTTTTTATGCAGCATTTCCTATGTTCTTATGCAACAAATGTTGGACCAACATAGCAAAGGGAATATTGGTAAAGCCTGGAGATAGATTTTGACGACTGCTGGAATCTAATCTTCACATCACAAGGCACAATCTAGTAAAATTCTCAGGCTTTTATCAATTTTGTACATCTCAAGGAGACTCCCCATCATAGACAGAAAGCTCAGGATGACGATTATTTTCCTTTATTGTACAACTCCCATCCAAGAACAACTCCATCTCTAAGTTCAACTTTAATCAGGTTCTGGACATCCACATCTGCAATTCCTCAAGACACTATGGCTGGCACTGGATAGCAATGCCAGGATATGGGGTAATAATAGCACAACTGGGAGTCACTGGTACAGCACTGAAATCCCAGCCAGCACATAATAATGATCTCCATCATGAATACATTAAAGAGGATCGAAGCTAACCCTCAGTCACTGAGAAACACAATGGACAATCACTACTGGAGGAGATGGGTCAACTCCTGGAACAAATGATTGAAATCAGCAATGAAAGTAAGGCTGGAACAATTTTATGACCACCTCGGTAAAGCTTCAATGTGCTTGCAAGCAGGCACTCCTGTAGGATTCTGTGATCCAACACATCAAAAATAATAAAAGATCAAGACACTCAAGTACGGCCAGCGGGTCATTTTCTATTTCCATGAGGAGATCCTTTACCAACCAATCAAAGCTGTCTTTTTATTATTTATTAATTTATTTATTTGAAATTTTCATCAAACAGATAGCAGTATGGTCCTAGGGTATAGGACATCTCATTTGGCATTGTAGGAGATGACTTAGCAAGTTATCTCCTTAGATTTTCAAAAGACAACTACAGAAAAATCTTGGGAGACTTTTTTGTTTGTTTGTTTCTTATGCTGCAGTATGATACAAAAAAAAATCTCACAAAAATCTCCTTGGAGATTTTCAAAGATTTTGAGAAATAACTTGCAAATCAACTTCTAGTACTGTATGTGGGATCTCTGTTACAGGGTACAAAAAGTTCTTTGTGTGTAAAACATCCTGATCATTATGCAAATGATACCTAGCTGTTCTTCTCCTTTGCCCCAATAAGGAATCATCAGTGCAGCAGTTAGGACTCTGTCTAACTGAAGTCAGAGCCTGGATGATCTCAGATTTACATCCCACTTTGACTACGCCCATGATACTCATTTGTTTTTTTTTTTTGCTCCTTCCCATGCTCCCTGGCATGCCACTCCATCAGGTCATTCAGTGTTCACACCCCTGCCCACTGGTCATACCACGTAGCCATCTGTTCATCCTGTAGAAAGCCCCACATCCTGGTAAACCCAGGGTAACACTTCTGCAGGGGTCCCACCCTTCCCCTTGGCCACTACAGGAGGGGAGACTATTCTGCTACCTTGACCAGATGAGGGTGCCAGGAGGAGCCAAGGTCATAACTGGGCAAGGCTACATTCAGGGAGGATGGGAGGGTCCTCCAGGATGGAGCCCTAGAGAAGGGAAGCAGGAAAACCAGAAGGATGGGGGGGAAGCTTCTCCTAGTGGGGGACTCTGTTGTCTGGTGAGAGGAGTTAGGATCACCTAGTAGGGGAGAGAGGGAAGGAGGTGAAGTGCCTCCCAGGAAGCACTGCATGGATTGATGGGAAGCAGATCCATAGAATCGCTATGGCAATAGCTAGGAGAGAGCAGCTGGATGTCATTATCCACCTGGGGAACAATGACCTGGCCAGGAGAAGGGTGGAGTTAGCTAGAGTCTAGGATGATTTCAGGAAGCTCAGGGGAAACCTGAAACAGATAACATGCTCTGTCTCAGTCTCAGAGGTGCTACCTATCCAGGGCACAGGGGATTCTAGGTCACTCCACATCCATGTGTTCAACTCCTTGTTGAAAGATTGGTGTGGAAGGAGGGTTTTGACTTCATAGGGGACTGGGGCCTGACCTGGGCAGATGCAAGCTTATATAAGGACGACGGCCTGCATCTGTCTGAGAAGGGGACCTTGGTCCTTTGTGAGAAGTTTAAATGCTTCAGCTGTGAGCATTTAAAGTGGCCAAGTGGGAAGAGCCAGGAGGCTTAGGAACCCCTCCATGAGAACATGCAGGAACATAAATCGACTATGGGAACAGCAAAAATAGGCAGAGAGGAGCAGGCGGGTGAAGAATGCATAATGAGTAATATGGGGCAACAGGAGCACATAGGAAAAGAAACAGGGGTGGGGCAAATTCTGGATAGGGAGAACAAGAGCAGAGGGAGGGCAGACTGTAAAACATGAAAGGTCATGCTAACAAATGCCTGTAGCCTCGGAAATAAGATTCCAGACCTGGAGGCCTTGTTGGCAGATGAAGACCTTGACATAGCAGCAATAACAGAGACATGGTACTCTGCAAATCATGGCTGGGAAGTCAATGTACCAGGCTATACATTGTTCAGGAGGGTCAGGGAGGGTAAAAAGGGTGGAGGAGTGGCCCTGTACATCAGAGATAGTATAAAGGCTACAGAAGTTCATTGAAGACAGAGGGAGGCTGAGGTAATGTGGGTCACCCTGGAGCCACAAAATGGAACAGCAATACGCACGGGGTGATCTACAGACCTCCAGCACAGAGGGAGGACGTAGACAGGGAACTAGTGGTGAGCATACATGACATGGCAACTAAGGACAAAATCCTGCTACTGAGGAATTTCAATATGCCAGATGTGGATTGGGCCACCCAGATGGCTGTTTCAGCCAGAAGCACAGCCATCCTAGAATCCCTGCAGGGGGTTGGACTCAGGCAGCTGGTGCATGAGCCAACCAGGGACAAGTCAGTTCTGGACCTGGTATGGACCAAAGGGTACAGAGTCAAAGAAATACAGGTGAAAGGGCAGTTAGGGTCTAGTGACCACCACATGGTGTGGTTCAGCATAGAGACATGGACTCAATCAAGCCGTTCAAGTGCAAGAGTGTTAGATTTCAGGAGGGCAGATTTCACTGAAATGGGTAGATGTATACAAGCAGTCCTGGGCAAGAGAGAGATAGTAGAGGGGGTGGAAAAACAATGGAAGAAACTGAAAGGAGCAATAGTAGATATAAGAAACCAATACATTAGGATAGTGACCAAAGGGAAACGAAGAAGGAAACCACTATGGTTCTCCAAAGAGGTGAGGGACAAAGTCAGGGCTAAAGAGATGAGTTTCAGGAAATATAAGGGGGAGTCAAAGGGAGGAAGACAGGGAGGTGTACCTTGAGTGTCTAAGGGAAGCAGGGAATGCTGTTAGGAGGGTGAAGATGCAGTCAGAAGACAGCTTAGCACACTCTGTAAACAAAGGGGATAAGGCATTTTATAGGTACATTAGTGAAAGAAGAAACATGGGGGGGATTGTGAGACTCAAAGGGGAGGAGGGAGAGTGTAAGGAGGGGGATCTGGACAAGGCAGAAATACTGAACAAATACTTCTGCTCAGTATTCACTAAGGAGGGGGCAGATCAAGGACCACAGTTGGGGTGCAGGAGCAATGTGGGGGGGAGGAGAAGTGAACACCAGTCCATTCACAGTATAAAGAGTTCTGGTAGAACTCACAAAGCTGAAGGTGGATAAGGCAATGGGGGCCAGACATCATCCACGCGAGGATATTAAAGGAGTTGTGAAAGGAACCAGCAGCACCTCTGGTGATCCTGTTCACAGAGTCACTCAACAAGGGTGTCGTTCCAGAGGACTGGAGGAGGGCACATGTAGTCCCACTGCACAAAAGTGGCAGTATGGAGGAGGCGGGGAGCTACAGGCCAGTCAGCCTCACCTCAGTGGTGGGAAAGATCATGGAGACACAGCTGAAAGAAACGATAGTGACACATTTGGAATCCAGTGGTGGACAGGATCTGAGGCAAGATGGATTCACAGCAGGAAGGTCATGTCAAATGAATCTAATATTTTTTTTGATTGGGTGACAAAGGAACTTAATCAGGGAGGTGCAGTAGAAGTCGCCTACCTGGATTTCAGCAAAGCCTTCAACACTGTCCCACACAGAAGGCTGATCAACAAGATGAGTAGTGTGGGCATGGGAGACAAGGTGGTGAACTGGGTTAGGAACTGGTTAACAGACAGGAGGCAGAGGGTGGTGGTAAATGGGGTACAATCTGGGGAGAGGGGGTATCCAATGGGGTACCTCAGGGATCAGTATTAGGACCAGTCCTGTTAAATGTCTTCAATAGTGGCATTGCAGAGGGGCTGGAAGGAAAGGTCTGCCTATTTGCAGATGACACCAAGATCTGCAACAGGGTAGATACTCCAAAAGGGGTGCAGAAAATGAAGAGGGACCTGGAGAAGCTTGAAAGATGGTCAGAGATGTGGCAACTGAGGTTTAATGTAAAGAAGTGCAAAATAATGCACCTAGGAAGAGGGAACCCTGGGGAGAGCTGCAGGTTGAGGGAGAGGAGTTGACTGTCACCAAGGAAGAAAGGACCTAGGGGTTATCATGTCTGATGACCTTAAGGTATCAAAGCAGTGTACAAAGGCAGCAGGGAAGGCCAGTGGTATGTTGGGGTGCATAGTCAGAGGTATCACTAGCAGGAGGTGGGAAATGGTGATGCCATTGTATAAAACATTGGTAAGGCCTCACCTGGAGTACTGCTTGCAGTTCTGGAGACCACACCGGCACAAGGACAAAGATAAGGTGGAGACTATCTAGAGAAGGGCAGCAAAGATGGTGCAAGGCTTACACCAAAAAACATATGAGGAGAGACTAAGGGACCTCAATATGTATTCACTGGAGGAGAGGAGACAGCGGGGGGACATGATTGAAACTCTCAAGTACCTTAAGGGCATAAATAAGGTACAGGCAAGGGAGCTTTTCCAATGTAGAAAAAGTATTAGAACAAGGGGGCACAATATGAAACTGGAGAGGGAGAGACTATGTAATGGGATGAAGTTTTTCTACACAGAAAGGATAGTTGGCACATGGAATAGTCTGCCACAAGAGGTAATGGGGCAAACACAGTGGAGGGGTTTAAGCATGCTTGGGACAGGCACAATGGATGCCTGAGAAGGGAGGGAGTGATGATAAGCCATTGATTACATAGGATCAGTGGCCACATACAATGTATAGGGCCTATGGGCAGACTGGATGGACCTAACAGTCCTTATCTGCCAACAATTTCCATGTTTCTATGTTACATGGTGCAGGGGAAACAAGGTGGTAATCATCCGGTGGCTGGGTGGGCAAGTTTCCTCTTTTCTGGGGCCCATTCCACAATGTGTGGCCCCAGTGTCCTGGGAGCGGGAACGATTGGCAATGTGGGTGATGTTGCACATCGCCTAGGTCACCTCCACTAGCCACCACCAGGGGCTGCCAGTTAAGCAGACCAATACCACCCACCCCCTGTGAGGGAATCATCTAACAGATGCGCTAACTCCCTCTCTGCCAGCTTCTGCTCCTGTCGATGAAGCTTGGCATGAGAACTCAGGTCCCCAGCATGCCAGAGCAATGCCCCATCACTCGGCGACATGGAACCAGCTGTGCTGCTCATTTGCTGATTTCCTGAGTTGCTGATATTGGGCTTTGATACTCATGTTTACCCATCAAAGTTCCCTGTTTAGTACCTACTGTTGTAAAAAGGTGTATTATTGCACTTTATTTTATTGTGTGCATCTGCTCATATAACCCCAGGTCCCATCTATAAATGAGATTCTTTGTATCTGTGTATATATACCTGGTGAAACAATTTTAACAAACAAATAAATTGGTTAGCTCTGAATCTGTGGAAGACTGAGATGCTATTCGTCATGACTGAGTGATAATTATCAGCTCAAAGAGTTCATTGAAGCCCCCTATTTTTGATTTGGTCTGGTTGAAAGTCAAAAGAAAGGTTCACAGTCTAGGAGTAATCATTGACAAACAGTTGGCATTTGACTCAGGGGTGTCTTCTATAGCTGGTGACTGCTTTTATCATTTTGGAGACGTTGTCAGATTACACTCATTTCTCAGCACTGCTGATCTTTGGATGCTAGTTCAAGCTTTAGTCTTTTCCAGATGAGGCTATTGCAATGCACTCTTCCAGGGCTTTCATAGTGGTCAAATGCTTCATCTGCAGCTTGTTCACAACAATGCTGTGAGGTTTCTGGCATCTGTTAGGAGGTTAGATCATGTCACCTCCCTCACTTTGCACTTTGGGCTGGCTGCCTATTAGATGGCACAATGACTACAAGGAGTTGTTGTTGACTAATAATGCCCTAAATGAGCTGAGCACCCATAACCTCAGTGAGCTCATGACCCCCTCTGCTCCTAGCAGGGTGATAAACTCAAGGGGATGGAACTGCTAGGGATGCCACCATCCTGTTTGAATTCCACAGGTGATTGCTTTATTGGTGGCAGTGCACATTCTATGGTAATCTCTTCATGGATATATGGAATAAGCTTCTAGCTGGAGGCTGGGAAAGTACATAGACTTGAAAGATTTTCTTAGCTGGAAGCCTGTGTGTTTGTAATTGTATTTGAGGGCTGGTCTTAACTGCCATTTATTGTGCTTTTTCATTTAGTTTGGGCAGCCTTTTATTCCTTTTGCATTTAGTTTGGGCAGGAAGAAGGGATTCAAACAGACAACTTGGTGTTTGTGTGTGTTTAAAGTTGCTATCTAGCTTGTAAGTGCAGGCATCATATTACAGGGGATTAGTGCTGTCTGAATGCAAGGTGGGACTGCCAACTCAGTCAGTCTTTAGTTAGTGAAGGGGAATAAGCTTCTAGCTGGAGACTGGGAAAGTAAGTAGACTTGAAAGATTTTCTTAGCTGGTAGTGCTTGAAGGTGCAGTGAGAGGCAGACACAGGGCTGATACACTTTCATGAGAGTCAGGTGTAGGCCTAATCCCACCCCCATCCCCACCCTCCCTCCCCAGAGCTCGGCTTATTTATAGGGGAACACCTGCTCTGCAATTGGAGGAAAAGGCTTCAAGTGCAGCTCATGTAGTTCTAACCACTGGGGGTTGGGCTTAAAGGCTGGGAGAGAGGAGCTTAGGGAGTTGTACATGTCCCCTATAAGTTTACTGTGTAGTACTGCACCTAGTAATGGGGGTACCTGTTTACTGTGGGACTGTATCTTGGATTAGTGGGTGACCTGATTAGTGGGTAGAGGTGTATCTTGGACTAGTGGGGAACCTGGTGGTTCACCCAAGGAAACCTACTTGGAGGGGGATGGGACCACACATCATTAGGGCAGGCATCTTTGGGAGGGTGGTAGGGTAGACAGGGTGTGGGGCGGCCATGATACTGGACTGGGCTTGGAAGTTCAGTGGTTGCCCAGTGTGCTACTAGCTGGCATAGCTTAGGGAGGAGGTTGAGGGGATTAGGAGACAGCTGGAGGGAGAGGGAGGTATGGTTGGGGAATAGGGCAGGGGCTCTCCCACAGGGGTTGCACAAAGGACTAGGGGTGGGGGCATAGGGAAAGGAGTGCAGGAGAGTACTCTGGGGTTGAATAGGGACCCTGACAGAGGGGGCCCAGAAGGAGGACACTACCAAGGAAGTAGGCAGGCATCTGAGGACCCTCACAGAGGGGGGCCAAAGGGAGGACATTCTCAGGGAAGTAGGCAGATGGCAGGGGCTGGACAGAAGGAAGCAATGGGGGGAAGTGGATCGGACCATAAGGTCAGTAACCACTACAAATCTCTTATTTTGCTTGAGGATGAGGGGGTGATGTAGCCATGACAGGGGCAGTTAGAGATGGAAAGGCAGTGGAGCACAGAAGGCAGGGGCCAGATAGCAGGAAGAACAGGGGGGAACTTGGAACATGGGAAAATGGGGGGAGTGGGGGTTCAGAGCAGGAGGAGGAGGAGGGGGTAGAGAGAGGAAAGTTCAAGGAGAAGACCAGTTGAGAGGAAAGAGCAAGGAGAGGAACCAGAAGTACAAGGACGATACAGCAAAGGGAGCTGAGGGTTTAGGCCAGGGGAGCACAACAGGAAAGGAGGGTCTGAACGGAGATGGGAAGGAAGGGAGAACGAGACAGGCAAGTATTGCAGATTGGGGGAGGACCAGTCACGAGCAGTAATGGGGGGATAGCAGTGTACAGAAGGATACTCAGGAGAAGGAGAGTCATGGGATTACAGGGGAAGGGGTGGCCAGGGTAAATAAGGAGGGGGCGGCAGGTGGCACCCAGATAGGGGGAGGAGCAATGAGCCAGCTGAGGGGAGGGGCCGGTAGAAAGGATGAGGGACATGGAAGGGGGGATGGAGGAAAAGGGACTGTCAGAGTGCTACTGTTGGGTGATTACATGATATGGGGTATCAAATGGGATCGGGAAGGGGAAGTCTGCTCGGTTAGAACAAAATGCTTCCCTGGACTAACGGTACACAGGGCCAAGTACAAGGTATATCAGCTGGAAAAGGATTGTGGAGGTTCCCTGGACATATTGGTCCACCAGGATACCAATGACATTGAGGGGAAATAGTGAACTAGAAATACAGGAAAGGTTCATGGAGCTTGCCAGGGTCTGTCATGACATAGGATGCGCAATTTCCTTCTCAGAAATCCTGCCGGATCCAAGGGCTAGTGGGGAACACAATAGGAAGATTAGGGAGATAAACTAGTGGCTCAGGGAGTGGTGTGGGGCCAGAGGGAATGGGTTGATGGGGGATTTGGGGGAGACCTGCAAGGATAAGGGGCTATATGAAAGAGATAGGCTCCATCTCAGTTTGGAAGGGTGGGAAATCCTTAAGTTGAAAACAGAGGGGTGTGTTGGTGAAAGGTGGAGTTTAAACTTGTGAAGGGGGGAGGGATGGGAGAAAAGGCTGTCGGGGGGTCCGATAAAGGAAAATATCTGTCTCCACCCCCCTGGGGAGCTGGAGGAATGCAGGAAAATGCCGACTGGTAAGGTGCTGACCGGGGGAAGATGGAATCCCCATGGGAACACGAGCAGGGGAAATGGAAGTATACGGAAAGGGTGGAAGGTAGTCCTGCTAAATGCCAGGAGCTTGGGCAAATAAAAAGCCTGAGCTCCAAGTGATACTAACTGAGGGAGAGGTGGATGTGGCAGCAGTCACTGAGACCTGGGCCACTGCAGGGCACGACTGGGACCTGAACCTGGAGGGTTACACCATGTTCAGGAAGCATGGGGGGAGGGAAGGGGAGGAGGGGTAGCAATAATAGTCAAAAATTGCATTGGCATAGGAGGAGCGGAGGAGGCAGAGGGAACTGTGGAGGCAATTTGGGTCACCTTGATAACGGGGGGGGGCAAGAGAGTAAAAATAGGAGTGGTGTATAGACCACCCACACTGGCAGAGGAGCTGGAGGACAGTCTGGTGGCAGATGTGGGGAGACACTGCAGTTTGGGCAAGGGAAGGGTGGTGGTGTTGGGGGACTTAAACATGCCAGGAATGGACTGGGAGACTATAACATCCTCGGTGGCCAGGGAACAGAGGTTGGTGGATGTCTTTCAGGATACGTTCCTAACTCAGCAGGTAGGGGAACTGACCAGGGGGGCATGGATACTGGATGTGGTCCTGGGAGACAGTGACCAGATTGGGGGCCTGAAAGTAAGGGACCCATTGGCGGGGAGTGTCCATGTCACGGTCTGGTTCTGCCTGGATCTAGGAGGGGTAGAAGGCTGCACAAAGATGGAGGTAACTGACTTCACGGAGGCAGATTTCAAGGAAATGGGAAGGATCCTTAGGAAGCATTTGGGGATTGGGCCAGACATGGACATTGTCAGTAGGTGGGAAATCATCAGAAGGAGGGTGTAGGATGCTACCAGCTCCTGTACAAGAGTAAGACAAAAATGCAGTAGGGCCCGTAAACCCTGCTGGTGGACCAGGGAGGTTCAGGAGGTGGTGAGCGGGCTTATAGGCATTTCAAGTACTCAAGGAGTGAAAGGGATCGAGGGGCATATGAGCTGATGACCAGAAGGGCCACTAGGGTGGGGAGGACGGCTAAGGCAAGGCCAGGGAAATTAGGAGAGGGAACAAGGGGTTCTTTAGATGCAGTGGGGAAAAGCGGAGGGTGAAGGGGCAGATTAGCAGGATTAAAACAGGGGAGGGATGGGCACAAGACCCAAGGGAGCAGGCTGTACTAAATGACTACTTCACCTCAGTTTTCACGCAGGAAAATGGGGGGGCACTGCATCATACATGGGAGGAGATGGTGAAACTGAGGGGGGACTCTACCGATCAGCAGGTCTGGGAGGGGAGCCATCACTGGCAGGAGGGGGAAGCAAAGCAAAGGGATGAGGTAGCGGAGGTGGAAATCATGGCAGAGAGAGTGAGGGAAGCCCTCAGTTCCCTTGAGACAGAGAAAGCACCAGGGTCAGATAAATTACATCCCAGAGTGCTGAAGGAACTGATGGATTACTTGGCAAAACCCCTGGCAGATCTTTTCAGCATCTCTCTGCGGACAGGGTGTGTGCCCCAGGACTGGAAGGTGGCGCATATAGTGCCTATCCACAAGGGGGGATCAAGGGAGGTGACAGGGAACTACAGGCCCGTCAGCCTAACATCAGTGGTGGGCAAGATGATGGAGGGCATTGTTAAAGGGAGAGTCTAGGGGGAACCTGTAAAAGTCTGGGTGCCTGGACGATAGGCAGCATGGATTCACCCCAGGAAATTATGTCAGACAAACCTTGTGGAGTTCTATGACTGGGTGATGAGTGCCTTGAACCTGGGTAGACCAGTGACATCCTCTTCTTGACTTCAGCAAAGTGTTTGACTCTGTTCCTCATGGGGATCTGTTGGATAAGCTGGGAGAAATGGGGTGGGGAACCAGATGATCAGATGGATAGAAATTGGCTCCAGAACCGGACCCAGAGGTCATGGTTGGAGGATAGTCTGCACCCAAGGAGGATAATTTGTGGGGTCCCTCGGGATTGGTCCTTGGCCCCTTCTGTTCAATGCCTACATCTCTGACATAAGGAAGGGTATCAGGAGTGTAATGAGTCTCTTTGGGGATGACTCAAACTGGGGGTGGTGGTGGATGGGGAGGAGGGGAGTGTGGCTCTACAGGGGGACCTGGAGGCTCTGGAATGGTGGTCTAGAAAGTGGAAGCTGAGGTTCAATGCAGGGAAGTGCAAGGTACTGCACCTGGCAGCCAGAAACCCAGGCCAAGTGTACACCCTGGGGGGGTGGAATGCTACAAGTCTCAATGGCTGAGAGGGACCTGGGGGTGGTGGTGGATGTCAAGATGAACAACTCTGGAGGGTCACATGACGCTCATGGAGGAGTAGCAGCAGCTTTCTGGGGCTCTCACTCCTAATCACTTTATTCCTCGATTTTGAAGGCATTGCTGTACCAACTTACTCTAATCGAGAGTTTAAGGGCTACAGCGAGCACCGGTGTGGGAGAAAAGTGACCACATTGTGAAATGCAAGCTCCCGACGCAGAATTGGAGGTGAAGAGGCCCCGCTGCAGCTCATCACCTATAACTGTACCAGAAGAAATCACGCCTGCTTGGTATATATAGTGATCTAGCCCACGATCAAAGGAAGCCCTAATATTCAAGCTGGTGTGGTGGCAATTTTAAGCGGCGTTAACCCAATTGGCCCGTCCGGGTGATGGACACTGAGGCTGAATTTCATCTATCGAGCGCTTGATGGAAAAGATTGGGGCTACAATCCTGGAGTGCAAGAAGCTGGTGCAAAGTTAGAGGATCGTCCTCGGACGATCTTGAGGGAGAAGCAGGCGGAATAATTTAGTCCTTCTGGGCTCCCAGAAGGTGAAGAGGATCGAACACGGTGCTCTTCCTGCAGAAATTATTTAAAAATCTGCGGGCCCTCTCCAAATGGGCCGGAGTATGTCATCGAGCGGCAACTGTGATCTCAGAGCTAACCCCCCGATCCACCAAGGCCAATAATCTTTAAATTATTAAACTACCTGGATCGAGAGCATCTGCTGAGAGAAATTAGGAAGTTATCTACCTTCACTGGGAAGGGAAGACTACATTTGGTCCCCGATCTCACTTGGAAAATGAGGCAGGCGAGAGCGGTTTCAGGCCCGTGACATCAAAGCTCTGATGACGAGGGATCAGACCACCGAATGCTTTACCAGCAAAACTCGAGATTGCATTAAGGAAGGAGTCAAGCGTTTCGATTCAGCAGAAGAAGCGTTAACACTGCTAAGAGCCTCATTACCTGAACTGTTCTCCAAGACCTGATCAGAAGACCAGTACTTCAGTGGATGTCATAAGTTGAAAGTTATGCCACAGGATTCATGTTGTTGCCTGTATTGTATCTTCCTGGACTTATGTGTATTTTACTGGACTGCTAAATCACTAAGATGGTTGGGACTGCCTACTGAGAATAATTTGTTTTTACCAATATGTTCTCACTTCTTTGTTATTATTTAGTGTGACAGAGAGTGAACACCTTATTTAATTAGCCCACCAGAGAGATATCGCCTACTAACGTGCTTTCTCCCTCGTAATGGTTGCGCTACAGTAACGCGAGCTCCTCTTACAGTTAGTGGAGGTAGGGCAGCATTGTGTATGGGACCTGCTGGAGCGGGGTATACTAGCCTTCTTGTCATTGGTAGGTGGGCTGGTGTCTCGGCTGGAGCTCAGAAATGTGATGGGATGAGGCACCTGGCCGCCCTGGGTTCCTCTCCTTTGCTTCCTTTACAGCAGGAACTGCATTATTACACGTTAGGGAGTTTTACCTGGGCGTGTAATTCTTTGTTAAAATATGCAGCGTCTGGGGAGCACTGGGAAGTCTTCTAGGCGTCCTGGTAGTTTTGGCCTCTGTTTATTTTGGGATCAAGTATTATAAAAGACTATGCTACAGTCCTAAGATGGCCAAATGGGTCAAGCTCTCATGGCGTCCCAGAGTGTATTTTCTCTCTCGTTTCTAACTGGCTTTTCTCAAGGTTGGACAGCTAAATTAATTCTACTATGGTGTAGCTCCATTGGCAGTGTATTTTAGGGGCTTATACACCAGACCTTTAATGTTTAAACTGGTCCTTGTTGTGCACTGAGTAAGGGTAGGGGCCCCCCACCTCTGTGGCGCCATGAACCAAAGTCAGAGGAGTAGAGCTTGAGCCAGGGGGTCAGTTTAAGATTATTTTTGGAGGGTTTGGGGACAAGGGGTGGGGGTTTAATTTTAGGATTCTGGGTTGGTATGCACAGGAAGGGGGTCGGGGGGGCAGCTATCCTAATCTTCTCTGTTTGGGAAATTGCACAAATGGCTGT
The DNA here is from genome assembly GCA_016271365.2 of Neoceratodus forsteri. NCBI lineage: Eukaryota > Metazoa > Chordata > Ceratodontiformes > Ceratodontidae > Neoceratodus > Neoceratodus forsteri. The sequence goes on along the minus strand of CM057453.1, from coordinate 1,205,758,018 downwards.
TAAATTAAACTATCTTACATGGAATATTAAAGGGGGTAGGGACAATTGTAAGAAATATGTAATATTGAATCACTTGGCCCACTACAATCCGGCAATAGTTTTTTTGCAGGAAACCCATACTTTTCAAGATCGTTTATCTCACCTAAGAAAGAAATGGGTAGGTCATGTCTTTGGGGCCGGGTTTTCTTCAAGTAGTCGTGGGGAGGCTATCTTGATAGCCCAAGGGGTACCATTTATTCATTCAGAAATAGTTTCCGACCCTAATGGCAGGTATATTATTGTTTCGGGAAGACTCGGAGGGCAACAACTAGTATTGGGATCAATATACGGCCCTAATCTGGACTCACCGTCCTTTTTTACCCAGCTGAAATGACTCTATCACCCTTTAAAGAGTTCCCAATTATTTTGGGGGGGACTGGAACATAGTCCGGTCTAATAGGCTGGATCGCTCCTGCTGGAGAGGTATGCAGCCCTCACCTGCCCAACGAGCTTTGGATGAGCTGGTGGCTTTTTTAGGGTTAGTTGACCCTTGGAGGTTACTTAATCCCGCTATTCGCGAGTACACCTTTTACTCTCCCGTCCATAAAACACTTTCAAGGATTGATTATTTTCTAGTGAACCCACAGTGTATAAGCAGTGTGGTAGAGGCAGTACTCTTACCAATGGTGATCTCTGACCATTCCCCTATCAAAATTTGCTGGGTAGCATCATCAGTTCCCTCAAGGTCTTATTCCTGGTCACTGAATAAAGATATTTTAAAGGACGCTCAGGTTCTAACTCGGTTTCGTGACTTTTTGAATAGTTCAGTAGAATTTAACTGGGGCTCAATCGAGGCAGTAGATCAAGGCTGGGCAACCCTAAAGGCAGTGTGGAGAGGGGAGCTAATCCAGATAGCAACAGTCCGCAAGGCTAAGATTTCGCAAGGGATAGCTAATTCCTTGAAAGCAATTAGGGAGTTGGAATCTATACCAGAAGATTTAAGATCTGACATCCAGGAGCAAGACTTAGTGGCATTGAGAGTGAAGTATGCCAATACCTTGAGAGAGAGGACTATGAACTCATCTAACAAGATTAAAGCAATGTATTTAGGCTACGTTAGCAAAGCTGGGAAATTATTGGCCTGGCAATTAAGACAAAAATCAGAAGCCAAGTGGGTGACAGCTTTAAGGCATCCGTGTCTAACCAAGTGATTACAGACTCTAAGGACATTTTAAATATTTTATTGATTATTATAGGATCTGTACTCTAGCCAACTTTCTTCCTCGCCAGATATGTCTAAATTGGAAGATTTTCTGGCTAACGTCTCCCTTCCTTGCTTATCAGATGGTTCTAGACAAAAGTTAATAGCGTCCATCTCGGATGAGGAGATGGGGGGGCTGTTGATTCCCTGAAAACCGATAAAGCTCCTGGTCCGGATGGATTCACACCTTACTTTTATAAACTGTTCAAGCAAAACCTCATTCCGTTATTGAAACAACTTTTTGCATATTGGTTTAAATCTGGTATCTCCGATAAAACTATTTTTGAAGCCAGAATAATTCTATTATCCAAACCCAGGAAATCTCCAGAATTAGTGGGTAACTTTAGACCAATTTCTTTACTGAATCTGGACTGTAAAATTTTTGCTAAAATCTTGGCTGGTAGACTAAAACAAGTTTGGTTAGACCTGGTTAGCCCAGAGCAGGCCGGCTTTGTGAAGGGCCGCTCGTCGGCCGACCATTTTAGGAAATTGTTCTACTTGATTTCTGCCTCAGTGGACCCAGATATGGAAGCATCTCTGGTTTCACCAGATGCAGAAAAGGCATTCAACAGAGTGGAATGGTCTTTTATGTTTGCGACCCTGGCGAAATTCGGCTTTCCCGAAGAATTTTTGCAGATGATAAGGGTTTTGTATGTGTGTCCAACTGCTAGAATCCAGTGCAACAACATAATTTCGGATGCCTTTCCTTTGTTAAGGGGAACAGACAGGGTGCCCTTTGTCACCTTATTTGTTTAACTTATATATAGAACCTTTATACGGTTAATTAAGGGGGACTCGTGAGGTTCAAGGATTTATTTGGGTGAAGTAGAGCATAAACTTTCTGCCTTTGCAGGCGACTTATTACTACACATCCGCAATACCACATTGTCACTCCCACAGTATTAAGTTTGATTAATATGTTTAGTCAACTCTCGGGTTACAAGCTAAATTTAAGAAAAGTCCACACTTTATCCCCTCTCCTCTCATCTGCACAAAAGCTGGTGCTTCTCTAGGTATGCAATGGCAAACCAAGTCTATATTATATCTGGGTATCCAAATTTCCAAAAATTTAGAGGAACTGCCTAATTTAAATCTCAGACCTCTGTTCAAGTCTATTAAAGAGGATTTAGAAGATGGTCGAAACTCCCATTGACCTTTTCAGGTAGAATTAACACGATCAAAATGGTGATTTTGCCAAAAATTTTCTACCCTCTCTGAACTTCAATGTATATCTCCTAAATCTTACTTTAATCCCCTCAATAAATATTGAGCTGATTTTCTCTGGAGAGGTAAACCTCCATGTAGGGCTTACCTAAAGCTATGTCGGCAGCGAAAGTTAGGTGGTCTCCAACTGCCTGATTTTTTTACTTATTATCTAGCGATCCACGCCTCCGGAGCAGCATTATGGGTGGGTAAGGCAGATGCCCTCCGTCCTGGTCTTAGCCTGGATCTGGCCTTGGCCAAGAAACTTGGACTGGATCCAGAATCTCTTTGGTATGTGCCGTGGAGCAAGGTTCCTAGAAAAGTTAGATCTACCCCTCTAGGTTGGGACATAAAAGCCATGAACCAATTATTTACAAGATTAAAAGTTAGGCAGTTTTATGATTTATCTCAGACTTTATTAAGAAACCCTAACTTCTTAGTAGGTAACCAACTAATTACTAGATTTTACCCGAGCCTACCTATAAGATTCGTGACATGAATTCTACTGGAAGGCTCTATACTCTCTTTCTAACCTATCTACAAAATTTGGGATTAAACCTCAGTCCCTGTACTGGCTGGCTAAGTCCGGAGCAGCATTAGGGCTTTGGTGAAACAACCTGTTCCGACCAGGCAGGCTGTTATAAGAGGAACTGGGCATAATCGGTCTGTCTAGTAGGCCTGTCTCGAAAATTTACAAATACATTTCAGGAAGACAAGACTTCAACCAATCGCCAGCTCCTCTTTATTGGAAAATCAACATGTCCTTGGATTGGCCGGATGCAACATGGGAGAGAATCTGGGTCGATACATATTCGTGTGTCAAGCAGGACAGATTGCGAGATGTTCAATTCAAGTTGTTACATAATCTCTATTTGTCCCCGGCAAAACTTTATCGGCTAAACAACCGATATTCACCGGCTTGCAAGGACTGTAATGACCCCATGGCAACCACTCTTCATAAGTTTTGGGCCTGTCCCAAAATTTTGAGGATATGGAACTTGGTCAAGCAAAAAATTAGGCCATTCTGTAACCTTGCGCCATTCTTTAGTTGGGAGGTCTGTGTCTTAGGAAGGTATGATTGTATCCCTCTGTTGCTCAAAGGTGCCAAATGGCATTGGTGACACTGGTTACAAAGTACTTATTCTACGCCATTGGCAGGAGACTTGGACCCCTCCTTCCAGGAGTGGTGGGAAGAGTTCCTAAACGCTTTGTATGCAGAGACAGCTGCTTACCTAGTTACTAATGCATTTGCCAAGTTCCAAAGATATTGGGGTGGGTTTTCTCAAAGTCTTAAGGACAAATATAACTGTTAAAGAGGGATGCCCTACGTTATATAAGATCTTGTTCTTCAAAAATTACTTCACTTGGTCCCACCCTATTGCCAACCTGGTATGTCTCCCCGTTAGTTGGGTCTCAATTATATGTATAATCTACAGCTTAATTAGGTGTATAATCTCAGTTTAGAAGTTTAACAGCTAATTTTGTCGCACTAGTATTAGGATAGCTGCGAGGGGGTTTATGGGGGGAGGGAGGGGGTCTTTGTTCTTTTTGTTGCTTTCCATTTGAGTGTTTCTTTCTTTTTGTTTCTCCTTTTATTTGTGAAATGTAAAACTACCTCAAATATTTGTGTACTAAAGCACTTAAAATGTGCAATGGTTGGAATCTACCTGTACTTTACTCCTGGCGTGTGCACATACTATGTTGTATTCTTTTAATAAAATAAAATTACTTGCAAAAAAAAAAGATGAACAACTCTGAGACTTGTAGGAAGACAGTGGCCAAGGCCAACAGGATGCTGGGATGCATCGCTAGGGGGATCACCTCCAGAAGGAAGGAAGTGATACTCTCTCTGTATAACTGCTTGGTGAGACTGCACTTCGAGTACTGCATGCAGTTTTGGAGGCCACACGTAAAGAGGGACATCAAACTCCTGGAGAGGGTCCAGAGGAGGGCAAGCAAAATGATCTGGGTCTTGGGGGACAGGACCTATGGGGAGAGGTTCGAAGAGCTAAATTTGTACACATTGGAAGAGAGATGGGACTGGAGGGACATGATAGAGGTCTTCAGGTAGATGAAGGGGTAAATATGGGAGGAGCAGTCAGGGTGCTCCGAGGAAGGAGGGGGGGCAACTAGAGGTCACGGGTGGAAGCTAGAGGGGGGGAGATTCAGGGGAGAAAGGAGGAGGTGCTACTTCACTGAGAGGGTGGTGGAGCCATGGAATACGCTGGCCTGGGGGCTGGTGGAGGCAGAGACGGTGGAGGGGTTCAGGAGGGGGTGGAATAGGTACAGGGGAAGGATTCTGGAAGCAAAGTCTTGGGCAGCGAGAATATCCAGGACTGGGAAGGGAGAAACCAGAGAGGCAAGGGGGGCAGCAAGATCAGTTCTCAGGGTGGGGGCTGAGCAAATGAGCAGACACAAAAAAACGTTAGGCCTAATCTGCTGGCATTTTAGTATGTTAGTATGATATCCACGTCTTACACTCTCTTTTTAGTTTTGAAGCTAAGATGAAACATGTTTGTTTAACCATGCTTTTCTTGCTGAGTCGATTATTGTTTAAACTCTATTTTCTCATCGGGGGGATGTTTTTGTAATTTTATTTAATTATATTGTTTGGATTAGATTTGGCTTCATTAGGGACTGGGAGACCACCTGGAGGGATGCAGGCTTGTACAGCAGGGATGGCCTACATCCATCTCAGGGGGAATCAGGATCCTCAGTGAGAGGTTTAAATGTTTCATTGGCAAGCATTTCAACTAGCCAAGGGGGTGGTGGAAGTAAGCAGGGAAAAAACAACTGCCCCCACCCCCACAGGTTAACATAGACAAATAAAAGAAAACTAGAGACAAGGAATTAATAGAAGAATCTGCAAGTGGGGATACAGTCAGAGAAAGCATAGAGGGAAGGCATAACGACAAGGAGGGAGCTGATATGGGTGAAGGTAGCAAAACATGGAAAGCCATGTGTACAAATGCCCATAGCCTGATAAACAAGATCCCAAACCTAGCGGCCTTGATGGCAGAGGGAGACCTGGACATTGTCACAGTCACCGAAATATGGTACACAAATAAACATGATTGGGATGTTACCATACCAGGGTACACAATCTTCAGGAGAGACAGGGAGGGCAAAAATTGGGGAGAGATAGTTATGTACATCAGGGAGTTGATCAATGTAAAGGAGTTAAGGGGAAGACAGAAGGGGAGGAGGCACTATGGGCCACCTTAGACAAAGGAAAGGACACCACCATTTGCACTGGAGTTTTTTCTACAGACCTCCAGTGTAGGGTGAGGAAACAGACAGGGTTTAGCGGAAACCATCCTCAAAATGGCAGAAAAAGGGGAGGTGCTACTGATGGGGGGCCTGAACACGCCAGATGTTAACTGGAACATCCATGTCACAGCCATTTCCAGGAGCCGAGTCATCCTGGATGCCCTGCAGGGGGCATGCCTCAGACAGCTAGTGGTGGAACCCACCTGGGAGGGAGCAATATTAGACCTGGTCCCCAGAAATGGTGACAGAATAACAGACCTATCAGTGGGCAGTCATCTAGGGTCCAACGATCACCATACAGTGTGGTTTAACTTGAGGATAGGGATAGAGTCAAGCCACGCAAAAGTAAGGGTCATAGATTTCAAGAAGACTGACTTTTCAAAAATGGGGGAATACCTTAAGAAAATCCTGGCCAAGGGGGGAGGGAGAGAGGGGGTAGAGGAACAGTGGGAAAAACATAAAGGAGCCATAGCTTAGGCAACAAGCCTCTGTGTAAAGCTAGTAAACAAAGCAAGAAGAAAGAAAAAAAACACTGTGGTTTTCAAAAGAAGTGGCAGGTAAGGTTAGGGAAAAAGCAGGCATTCAGAAAGTACAAGGAAACACAGAAGGAAGGAGACAGAATTGTAACAGGCAAAACAGAAGGAGCTGAGGAAGGCAGTCAGGAGCGCAAAGGCGCACACTGCAGAAAGAATAGCCCAGTTAGTAAAAGAAGGTGACAAAACCTTCTTCATGTATACTAAGAAAGGAAAAAAGGCCAAGGGAGGGGATTGTGGGCTTAATAACAGAGAGTGTGTGGAGGGACCTTGAAAAGCTGAAATTCAAACAAATACTTCTGCTCAGTATTTACAAAACAAGCGGAAGGGGAGGAACCAAAAATAGGGGGTAGAATTGCACATGGAGGAGAGGTGGATACTAGTCCATACATGGAGGAGAGAGTCCTAAAGGAACTCTCAAACCTAAAAGTGGACAAGGCAATAGGGCCGGATGGGATACATCCCAGACTTCTGAAGGAGCTCAAAGAGATACTAGGGGCACCACTGACAGCCTCATTTAACAAATCACTGGAGGAAGGAATGGTACCAAAGGACTACAAGATGGTGAATGTGGTACCACTACACAAGAGTGTGAGCAAGATGGAAGCTGGGAATTATAGGCCAGTCAGTTTGACCTCAGTAGTGGCACTTTATGGGTGCAACACCAATTTCTAGCCACACCAACTATATCTGGGTTCTGCCTGATGTGTCCTGCTAAGGGCTCTATTACTAAGGCAAAAATAACTGGGGAAAGGGACCCCACTGTCCAGTACCCCTTGACAGGGCAAACTCCTCCAAAAGCCCTCCATTCCCTAAAACGTGAGTCCTAGGTTCTGGTTACAAAAGTCCTTTCCTAAATTAAACTTCTGCAACACTCAGCAGTGAAGGAGAGTATGAATGCTTCCCCCAGGTTCTGAGAGCTCCACTGAGCAACATTGAGTAAATGTTGGATATTATTGTAGCAGTATCTACCCTGAACAAAACCGGTCTGACCTGAGTTGATTAGATCCTGGAGCAAACCTCCAAATGCCTGGCCAATATTTTAGCAATAATTTTGGTGTCACAGTTAAGCAGTGAAATAGGTCTTTAAGCAGAGCACACTGTGGGGTTCTTCCCTGGTTTGGGGATAACTGTGATAGTTGCTTGATTACACAAATCTGCTAGCGACTCCTGCTCCAGAACCTTTACAAGCATCTTCCAGAGATGTTCTAATAAGGGAACCCCATCACTCCATAGTATTCGACACTTAAGCCATCTGGCCCTGCAAGTTTCACTTTTTTACAGTGTCCCCAGGGCAGCAGATAACTCTGCCATGAGTATGGGGGCCCCCAGCCTCTCTTTCTGCTCCTCCATAAGCATTGGAAGGGTAATATCCCTCAAAAAGGCATTCATGTCACCATTATCAGATGTATCCCTGTGTACAATGCTATATAGAATTCCACAAATTGCACTTTAATATCCAAGCTTTTGTTATAAGTTTTTCCCAGTCTATCCTTAGGGGAAGCCACCAGAGATGTGACACCCCTGCCTCTAGCTAAACAGGCCAAAAATGGACTAGACATATTACCCCATAAATAAATGCACTGCGTAGCATAAAATAGCGCTGTACTAGCCCTGCTCATGAGGGCCAGGTTCAGTGCCTCCCAACCTGTTTGCAATGACCACAGAGTATCTTCCAAGTGATCATCATAGGCTTTCCTCACCATTCCCTTCACAGTCTCTTCAGATTTTTATATCTTCTCCTGTTTTGGTTTGGCTGTTTTCGCAATATGAGAAATTATCACTTCCTTCATGTATGCCTTCCCTGCTTCCCAGAGGAGTCACTGTGATGGAGTGGAATTCCTATTAGTACTAATGCAGAGATTCCAGTGCTCCTGGAGGAGCTCAAAAAAACTCCCTCTGGGAATCTATATACTGTAGGCTGGGAACCGCCATGTGCACTGGGAATCATTTGTATCCCTAGTACTCATAGTCAAAAGCACTTTAGCATAATCAGACAGAGAAATGGCCATGATTTCAGCATGTAGGATCCTATGATACAGGGACCTAGGTATAAATATGTAATCAATTCGTGCCCAAGATTTATGGGGACTGGAGAAGAAAGTATATTCTTGTGATCCGGGATTTTCCTCCTGCCATACCTAAAGACCCCAGTGCCTCACCCTTGGATCCTGTCTCCCCTTCCCTTATGACCTGTTCAGGTGCATCCCCTTAGGCAGTCCAAGGCAGCTGGCAGAGGCCCCCCACCCTCCTATACAAAATCTCAAGAGCTGACATACCCACTCAGTACAGACAGCAAGATGCCATCTAGAGTGCTCCAAAGACCGGATGGATTCCAAGCCTCCATTTCATATTCTGCTAACCTAGGGAGTAGTCCTCCCCTTATCCCGCCATTAAGGATGCCTTCCATAGACTGATTATAGCTCATTACAGGCCACCCAACATAGCCTCCCCAGTCTGCTACAAAAGGTTACCAGAAAATCCTCACATCGTACCACACTCCTTGTCCCTAACATCCTACCCCCCAACCACGTCCCTGTGCCCTCAGAAATTCATAACTTGAGCAAACAGAACAAAATATTGAGAGCTACCGCATACAACATATTTCTGCATTCATCGGCCCAACAACTTAAATTGAAAGTCTTACAATTATACTCTTCAGAGCTGCCTTTTAGACACTGATTAGAGCAATATCCCCAGGCACAGTACACTTCAGGAGCAAATTGTGGTCACTTTATATCCTAGCTGCAGCCTGTCCAGCTCGCTGGTTGATCTGCAGGTCATTAATACCCACCCTGCTCCCTACACCTCCCCAGATGAGCCCCCTACTGCCTTCCCTATACCCTCTCCCCTTCCCACCCCTTCCAATGTGCCGCACTGCTATCCTTTCTCCTTCCAGTTCTCCCCCTAACTGACGTTCTCCCCAGCCCATTAACCTGTAGCCTACTCCCACAACAGCTGCACTGACTCTTCTAGTTGATTCTACATTTTATAGAACAACAGCATAAAAGTCCTGCACTCACCATCCAAAGATAACACGCTGCTCAAAATATTGAAGATCTTTTGGTAAAAGAAAGTTTATTCCCAAAACACATTGGGGCACTGTGTATTTTTAGCACTGGCACTTAAATTACCTTTACTTGGCAATGTTTTGAGCAGCGTGTTATCTTTGGATGATGAGTGTAGGACTTTCATGCTGTTGTTCTATTGTTTGGATTTGTCCTTTGCACCCCGCCCCTGAGCGGCATCTACCCAGCCTTCATTGATTCTACATTTATCTGTTAGGATACTGACACAGTTGTCTAGCAACCACCTCTGATCATTCATGCTTGTACTTATGTAGACTGGTGCACTTTTGAGTGAACTGTATCTCCGCATTCTCTGTACCCACACTATGTTTATGTTATGCTTTGCCTTATATTATCCTATATTGATTACTGAATGTTTTATTTGTTGATTACTGACAATGCTGTCTGGCTGCTACTGTCTCCCCTACTCACGTATGTGCTCCCCTGCCCATGTACTGACAAGGAACTTTTGTAAAAGAGCTTTTAGCTGAAAGATTGTAATTCCAATTATTCAATAAATAAAATAATAACATAATATCTACTTACAATTTGGGAATGTCCACAAACCATAAGTTCTCTCCGATATATCACTCTAGGGAGTTAAGTCCACCCTTCACGTTGTCCAAGTAATGCCTGGGGCTCTCCCAGCGTGAGAATCAGGAATCAAAATGAAAGTGATGAGAACGAAGTGGTGCCACATAAAAACGCACAGTCTCTTCCCCTTTTTCAGAATCAAAATATCTCACATTTAATCCCATAGCACTCATTTTGTAATTAGTTCCATTTGTACACAGGTGGATCTCACCTTCTCTGCATCCCAGAAAGTAAACGTCTGCCCTTCATGTGTTATCTTAACCACCGCAGGGTAGAGAAAGTGAAAGTTTACTTTGTGTTGCCTGAGCTCATTTAATAATGGGGTAAAGACCCTACTTTTATTTTGCACTGTCCAAGAAAAATCCTAGAAGACAGTAACTGGATTGTCCTCATACTTCGGTGGCACAAACTTGCATGCAGCAGACATATTTTTTTGCTTATATGGGTAATGGTGCAATTTCAGTATAATCTGATGAGGAGGGGCATCAACAGGAGGTTTTGGCACCATTGCTCTGTGAGCTCTATCAGTTTTAATGTGGACATGTTTACAACTGAGCTTAAGCACTTATACCAACCATTTCCCAAAAAAACCCTCCATGTCTGTTCCTTCTACCCCTTCTGGTATGCCACAGATCCAAAGGTTGTTTCAGCACTAAAAGTTTTCTTGTGCATCCACACTGTTCTTCAAAGTCTCCACCTCCTTCTCAAGCTGGGCCAGTCGAGTCAGGAGCTCTGCCGTAGTGTCCTCTTGCACCGACACTCACAATTCTGCCTTGGTAATCCGTTTTTTTTTTTTTGCTGCTGCTCTGAGTTGCAAATTTATCCAGTTTAGAAGCCACTGCTTCTATTTTCGGGGTTAGGGCTTCCAAAACTTTCTTGGAGACTGTCCAACCCAGGACTGCTGCTGCCTTGTTAGGGCCATCCATGAGCATGACTGGGTCTGCCATTAGCTCCAGCAGATTTATCTTATTGAATTGCTTCATAGAATGGGTAGATTTCTCTCCAACTGTTGTGAGATACTTGTCCATCCTCCTTTACAGGGCAGACTAAATGGGCAGACTAGATGGACCTACAGATTCTTATCTGCCATCAAATTCTATGTTTCTATGTTTGTACAGCAACAAACAAAGATCCTTATGACCTGGTACAGGGCGAAGCACCACAAAAATAAACTGTTTTCTCGAGTGGAATTAGGAACGAGTGGAAAGGCTGCTACTCTTGTTGACCGTGGTTGCACACACTCCCAATCCACTTTGTTAAACTAAAACAAGGAAATATGACTTTTTTTGTTGTTTATTTTATTGCGTTATACTTTTTTAATTAATTTCATCAATAAAGCATATATGGAAATACACTTCATAGAAAAATATAAGGTAAAAGAGAATTACAATAACAAAACACTACATATTAATTAATGGATTTAGAAATAAACAGCACTAAAAATAATAAAGTCAAATTATTCAGATTCTTTATGAGTAGATTCATATAGTGTCCTATTTTATGTTCACCTTGCACACACGTGCAGTGAACATGTTGCTGTTAGAGTGGCTTTTGAGGAGTGTGAGAGTCAGTCCAATGCAGAGAGGTCTGCAAGGGACTCGTTAGTGTCACACCAATCATCAGCCAGGATGGTCATGACCGTGTTCTAGCTTGCTGCATGTAAACTTCATGTAGTTCAAAGGAAAGAGCCAACTCAGTCATAGGTTGGCTCTTTCCTTTGATCTACATGATGCCACCCAGCAATCACAGCTGATCTGTCATGATCAGCCTGCTGAAAACAGTACAATTACACCCTACAAAAAAATAAACTGTCCATCGATGTCTGTTGCCACCGCCATGCTTACTGTCCCCCTCACCTGACCCTCCTAATCAGCATCCATCCCCCAACAAATATAACTCCAGCACTGGAGTTGCTCAATCCCCAGTGCCACCACGTGAAGTAAAACTATCCCTAAGAGTTCTGTTTTTTAAATATACCCTGTAAAAAAGAAAACTGTCCATCAATGTCTGTTGCTGCCATTGTGGTTATTGTCCCCTCACCTGACCCTCCTGCTCAGCCCCTACCACCCCACACACCACCACAAACATAACACCAGTACTGGGGGTACCCAGTCCCCAGTGCTGTCACCTGAAATAAAGAAATCCATCCATTGTAGTTTTTGATATATACCCTGTAAAAAAGAAAACTGTCCATCAATGTCTGTTGCTGCTGTCACCATTACTGTCCCCCATGCAACCCTCCTACTTAGCACCCACCACCCCACCCCATAAATATAACACTGACACTGGGGGTGTTCCAGTCTCCAGTGGCACCACATGAAATAAAGAAAGCCATCCTTAGTAGATTTTTTTTCATTATACCCTGTAAAAATAAAATTGTCCATTGATAACTGTTGCTGCTGCTGCCGTCAGTACCCCCACCCAATCCTCCCACTCAGCACCCATCACCCTTCACACCTCAAAGTCCTTACTTACCCACCAGGGGTCCAATGCCATAATCACTTCTCTCCACAGCTGCAGACCAAAGAGGGTCATTAGGGCAGTGATCCATGCCCTCCCCTTGTTGCTGAGAAATCCACCACCAGCTGCAGCCTGAAGAGGGTCACAAGGGCAATGACCCATGCCCTCCCCATATTGCTGAGAGATCCCCCACCAGCTGCAGACTGAAGAGGGTCATGAGGGCAACGATCCATGCCCTCCCTATGTTGCTGAAAAATCTCCACCAGGTACGGCCACTACAACCTGTGTCGTCCTACTCCTGATTTTCAATTAGAATTTTGGCGCTAAACCAGGATGGACACATTTTCAAACAGACGCAGACTCTAAAGGACCCTTAAATGTTATCCTCCACCTGCATTTGCAAAGGCAGAGCAATGGAGATAATTTTTATTTCCGTGTTGTCCTTTTATTTTAACTAATTTGGCCACTTCTCAGACTGCTCCTTAAGTCGGGGCTTTGCCAGGGTTAAAATTAAATTTAGTGGTATGCCTAACCCTGAGTGGATGGTCAGTTCCTTTAGTTGGGAGACAAAGAGCTTTAGTGCAGCCTAATTTGTGGGACCTTAATTTCACGGGTGCTGCTATTAGTAAAATGTCATCAAATTCTTGCAGTGCTTTTATTATATTTGGTAGTGAATCCTGAAATCTAAGCATTCCTGTGTGGCACCTTAATTTCAGGTAGTGATCTGACAGTATCATTTAAACTAATTTATTGCAGTGCCTGTATTATTTTAGTGCCTAGTTACCTGTGGCTGTATTAGTTGAAATGTATTTTACAGAACATTGCTAAGCCTTAACTGACTGCTGCGCAGTACAGAATACTGAGGAACCTAAACTGAAAAATATTTATTAGAAGGAGGTTAGTCTAATTTTCTGTTTTGTGAGGAAATCTAGCTAAGCACTGCATTCACAGGTTCTCCTAATCCTGCCTCTGCTGCTGTTAAACCCTGTTTCACTCTCCCTTTCCTCCTCTACAAGAAATTTCTCCCTACAGATTTGACTCCTTTTTCCCCTGCTCCTGTTTGTTGCCTTGCTCCTGTTCTCTCCACCCACCCCTGTTCACTCTTCCATCTTCCCTCCACTTTTAAATGACTGCAGTAGTGATCCTATTTTCAGCTCTCCACAGCTACAGACCGAAGAGGTCATGAGGGCAATGATCCATGCCTTCCCTGTGCTGCTCAGAAATTCCCCACCAGGTACGACCATTACAGCCAGTGACATTGTACTCCTGATTTACCCCGCCGCCCCCACCACCACCTTTGGCAATCACTGTCTTTTATAATAGCGAGGTATCACGTGGCCAGGACATGCCTGCTTGATATTTTTTCAAACAGCATAATTTCCCATCTGCAGATTATCTAGGTTCACCGCTAGATGCTGCCCTTCCTACTCTTTTAGCATCAGCAGTGTCTCGTCCCCCTTGCTCCAAGCGTTCGTCCACAAAACCCTCTATTCCCACTGGTCTACCCCACTTGCTGTGGTTCTTCCATAGGTGGAGTCTCTCCTGCCATGCTCAGCCCCCATTAGAAATTTGGCTACACTTCTTAAGTGTTGCACCTACCCTTATCCTAATTCTTTCTACCATGCTCCTTGTTACCATAGCTCTTCTCACTCTCCTTGTTGCCTGGATGTCACTACCTCCCTCTCTCCACTCTGAGCCTCTGTTCTGTCACTCCCACCTCCCCCCTTTGCCCCCAGCCCCCTCCTTTCACTACTTTCTCCCTCCCACAGCTCCCCTCTTACCACTAACCACATGGACACCTGGTACATCTATACTTCCCCGCTGTCTCCATGCTGGCCTGATTGCCTTTAAGCCACCTCGTGGTGCAACTCCAGTTTTTATCCACTGCCTCCCACATACCACTGTAAAGCCTTGGTAGCCCTATCTAGAACTCTGTTGACACTCTTGCTACTAATGGCAGGGCATATTAAACCCAACCTCTTACCTGCCCCTACTCCGCCTCTGCTTCCACAGGGCCTAAAGTTAGCTCACCTAAACATCAGGAGCCTTCTCCCCAAAATATCAGTACTCCAACCAATTGCCTTATCTCTCAAGCCTGATATCCTGATCATAACTGAGACGTGGCTAAAGCTGAACATCCATGATGCTTGTAGCTGTATACCAGCCTACACTATCACATGCAAGGATCATCCTGGTAATAAAAAAGGTGGTGATATCATCATGTACATCTCCTCATCCCTCCAATTCTCCCTGGTTAGTCTATCTCCTCAGCAGTCCATTGAATCCTTGTTGGTCCAAATCTCTCCCCCCCACTCCATTCCCATTTTTATAGCTGGCAACTATTGTTGCCAGGCTCCCTCATGTCCTCCATCACTGACCTCCTGGCTACCTCACAATTGCATGCATCTGCTGGAGAGCTCAATTTGCTGGTGAATTCAATGCGAATTGGCTCTCCACCTCCCACACTAAAATTCATAACAACATTGCTGCTCTCAACCTATCTCAGTTGATTTGTGAACCCTCCCGCTTAAACACCAAAACACAAAACCATATCCTATTAGATTGGTCTCACATCTCACATCCTCACTGGATAATCACTGCAGGTCTCCTACCTGACTCCTTAAGTGACCATCCTCTAGTTTATGTAGTCAGGAAATTCCACTGGCCCAAAGCCCCTCCACCCAAAACTCTGCTGGTTACATAGAAACATAGACTTTGACGGCAGATAAGGACCGCTTGGCCCATCTAGTCTGCCCATTTCCATACCTACAGAATACGTCACAGATCCTAGTTAACCAACAGCCTATTTCTTCCTACCTCCCACAAGAATTGCCTTATGTCTGTCCCATGCATTCTTGAATTCTCCCACAGTTTTAGACCCCACAACCTCCTCAGGAAGGCTGTTCCATGCATCCACTACCCTCTCTGTGAAATAATACTTCCTCACATTGCCCCTGAACTGCCCCCATCTTTAAATTGTGTCCCCTTGTTCTTGCATGTCTCTTTTTCTGAAAGATGCTACCCTCTTGGACTTTGTTGATTCCACTGAGGTACTTAAAAGTTTCTATCATGTCCCCCCTCTCCCTTCATTCCTCAAGAGTATACATATTAAGCTCCTTTAGTCTTTCCTCATACGGCTTCTCTTACAGACCCTGCACCATTTTAGTTGCCCTCCTCTGGACTGCCTCTATCCTGTCTATGTCCTTGAGGAGGTGGGGTCTCCAGAACTGGACGCAGCACTCCAGATGGGGTCTCACCAACTGTCTGTACAGAGGGATAACAATTTCCTGTTTTCTGCTGCCGATGCCTCTCCCTATGCATCCCAGTATACACCCAGCCCTCCCTACTGCCTTCTCACATTGCTTGCTAACCTTAAGGTCATCTGATATGAATTACCTCCAGGTCCCTTTCCTTTTTTGTTGTTGTTACTACCTCCTTCCATTGTGTATTCTTCCCCTGGGTTCTTGTTTCCCAGGTGCATTATTTTGCTCTTCTTTGCATTGAATCCTAGCTGCCATACTTCTGACCATTCCTCCAACCTTGCCAAGTTCCTTCTCATCCTTTCCACGCCTCCTTGTGTATCAACCCTGTTGCAGATCTTTGTGTCATCTGCAAAGAGGCATACTTTTCCTTCCAGTCCCTCTGCAATGTCACTTATGAAGACATTAAAAAGGACTGGACCCAATACTGAACCCTGTGGTACCCCACTAGCAACCCCTCTTTCTTCAGAGTGGACTCCATTTGCAATTACCTTCTGTGTCCTGTTGTCCAGCCAATGTTTTACCCAGGCTACCACCCCGGGACCCACTCCCAGGCTGGTTAATTTGACTTATAATCTTTTGTGTGGGACTGTGTCAAATGCCTTGCTAAAGTCTAGGTAGGCCATGTCCACAGCCCCTCCCTGGTCTACTACTTTGGTCACCCAGTCAAAGAAATCTATTTGATTCATCTGACAAGACCTTCCTGCTGTGAACCCACGCTGACTTGGGTTCTGTGCCCCACTGGCCTCTAGGTACTCAACTAGTCTTTCCTTCAGAAGTGACTCCATCACTTTCCCTACCACAGAGGTCAAACTGACAGGTCTGTAGTTTCCTGCCTCTGTCTTGGTCCCACTTTTGTGAAGGGGAATCACATCCGCCTTCCTCCAGTCCTTGGGTACCACACCATCCTCCCATGATTTATTAAAAAGAATAGCCAGTGGTTTCACTAGTTCCCAGTCAATTCTTTTAGAATTCTGGGATTAATTCCATCAGGCCCCATTGCTTTGTCCACCTTCAAATTTAGGAGTTCTTGCAGAACGCTTTCTTCTGTGAAAGGACGGGGATCGACCCCCCTATCAAGAGTGCTTCTGTTAATTGGATTTGGCACTTCCCCTTCCTCTTTTGTGACTACTGAGCAGAAATATTTGTTCAGTATCCCTGCTTTTTCACTGTCCCCCTCTGCCCACCCACCATTCATTCTATTCAGCCTCACTCTCCCTCCCTTTGTCTTTCTACACTCGTAGTGCACCTATAAAGGTTTTATCCCCCTTCTTAATCGAGTTGGCTATCTTTTCCTCAGTTTGGGCCATTGCTATTCTGATTTCCCTCCCTGCTTCCTTCTGCCTTAACTGGTACAGCTCTCTCTCCTGCTCCTTCTGTGTTTCCTTATACTTCCGGAATGCTATCTTTTTCTTCCTGACTTTCACAGCCACCTCTTTTGAGAACCATAGTGGCTTTTTCATTCATTTTGATTTGTTTATTTGCTTCATATAAAGGCTTGCTGCCTCTGTGATGGCAGTTTTGATGATTCCCCATTGTTGCTCCACACCTCCTTCTAGCCTGTTTGCTAGTGCTTTTCTGAGGCACTCTCCCATCTTGCTAAAGTCAGCCCTCCTGAAGTCCAGTACCCTCAGTTTTGTATGGCTTGACTCTGTTGCTGAGTTTAACTTGAACCACACTGTTTGATGGTCACTTGTTCCCAGATGGTAACCCACTTCTAGATCTGAGATCCTCTCACTGCCCCCATTTGAGAGTACGAGGTCTAAGAGTGCTCCCTCATGAGTGGGTTCCGAAACTAGCTGTCTGAGGCCTTCCAACTGTAGGGCATCAAGAATGGCCCTGCTCTTGGATGTGGCTGCAGCAAATGTGCTCCAGTTAACATATGGCATATTCAGGCCTCCCATCAACAGTATCTCCCCTTTCTCTGCCATTCTAAGAATGCCTTCTATCACATGTCTTGTATCCTTTGATGTAATGTGCATTGAGTGTCATGTATATTCTGAATGATATGTTTTTGTACATTTTGTGATTATTTAAAAATTTTTACGACACAGGATTGCCTTGTAAATAGGGACTTTTTGAACCCTAATGGCAAATTTCTCTGCATAAATAAAATTTTACTACTACTACTACTACATCCTTGTCCATTCCCTCCCCATGACATGGGGGTCTGTACTCAACCCCTTTGAAGATTGTGGTGCCCTTTCCAGTCTCCAAGGTGATCCACAGTGCCTCCTCTCCTCCCTGTTTATCTTTTGTTCAGTTGCTTTTATCCCTTCCTTTACATAGAGAGCTACTCCTCCCCTTCTTCTCCCCTGCCTGTCTCTCCTGTAGGTTATGTACCCTGGTATGTTAACATCCCAGTCATGGTTATCTGTGTACCATGTTTCTGTAACTGCTACGATCTCCAGGTATCCCTCTTCCATCAAGGCCACCAGCTCAGGGAGCTTGTTGTCCAGACTACGGGCATTGGTACTCATTACCCTCCATTTCCTGATGGCTTCACTCCTTTTTGCTCCATCCCTGTCCTTCTTGCCTTTGTCACTTTCTCCATTTACCCCTGCCCTTCTCCCTATCAACACCTCTATGTTGGGGTTTAACGCGCTTACTACCGTTATTTTTTTGGGGGGTCTAGGATTTCCCTGCTCCTTTCCAGTGCCTCCCCCCTTAGCTAGTTTAAATGCTTGCCAATGAAGCATTTAAACCTATCACCTAGGATCCTGGTTCCCCTCCTGGACAGATGCAGCCCATCATGCCAGTATAGGCTTGCATCACTCCAGGTGGACCCCCAGTCCCCAATGAAGCCAAATCCCTGAGCTCCACACCAGTTTTTCAACCACTGATTGAATCCCATGGTGCGAAACACCCTAGCCTCTCCTACACCATAGATGGGCAGCACCTCCGAGAAGGTTACCAAGCGTGCTACTTGTCTAAGGCCCCTCCCCAATTCCACAAACTCTTCCTGCACTTCTCTAATCCCTTTCTTAGCCTGGTCATTTGTCCCTAGGTGGACAATGACATCCAGCTCCCTCCCCTGTGCAGCTGCTCTGGCAATCCTGAGGATTCGCTCCCTGTCCCTCCAAGCCATGGCGCCAGGCAGGCACCTTACTGCCCTCTCCCCTTCCTCCCCCATTTCTACCTTCTTAACAATGGAGTCCCCACCAGGAGTTGTTTCCTTCCCCTGCAGGGTCCCCTGCCACCCTCCTGTGGGTCTCCTTTGTGGAGGTTCCCAGCATCCTCCTTGGTCTCCACTGCGGGTGCCTCCATCGAGGAACCACACTTTTCCAGAATGGCATAGGAATTGTGGAGAGGTACAACTGGAGGGATGCACCTCTGTTCCACCATCCTCACCCTCCCTCAGCCCACTGTGGTCCAACTGCTCCTCTTTCTTGGCAACCTCTAAGGCAATGGCAGTGGCACTGGTGGTCCCTGGATGGAAGAGGAGGTCCCACAAATCCTGGCCAACTCAGCCTGGAGATGAGCAACCTTCTCCCTCAGCCCAGAGAGGTGCCTGCAGATGGGACAACACCGCATCCTCCATAATGTTTCCTGGAAGACTGCTGCTTCACAGCCACTGCACTGTACCACTCCCATCATGTCTTATTTCTGGCCCCTTAACTGTTTGCAATCCTTACTCTTTCCTCTGTTTTTTTCTCTCTCCTTACTTTCTGCCTGTGTGCCCTTTAAGCTCCTGATTGTCCTGTTCTGAGACAAGAATATCCTATATTTCTTAGTAGACCCCTTACTTGTTCAGATGCAGACCTCCAGCAGCTAGAGGGGACTAGAGAGCTACTCTTGCCCTTCTAGGATGGTGGGTCTTTGGTGGCTCTATGATCACTCACTTCCTGCTCCCAAACAGGAATTTCCTGTTGTCAGTCAAATCCTGTGCCTATGAAAGTAGAACTAGCCTTGGGTGGGAGGGTGGAGGGGAGGGAAGAGGGCAATATAGTCCCAGTAGAAAAGTCCAGTCACACAGCAGTCCTTTCTCCTGGTGTCTTCTGCCAAGCTACTAGCAGAATCTTTATAAGGCAGTCTTTAAATGTAGCTTCCTTCTAGCTAAGCCACACTCCCCCTACTTAATAGATCTTTCTACAAGTAATTTAAACCTCACAGCTGTCAAGTCCTTTCAATCACCTGAGATTTACACCTGGATAACTGTTCAGAAAACCATTCAGTTCAGTTAAGTCAGACAAACACACACTTTTTTTTTGTTTTGTTTGTTAGTTTTTTTTACCCTAAATTAAAGGTCCAAGTACAAGAGTTCTACTTCTTTAGTCGCAGCAGAGAAGTCCAGTCACACAGCAGTCCTTTCTCCTGGTGTCTTCTGCCAGGCTACTCCTATAAATCATTGGAACTCATCCCCTCCTAAATGACTTGGCTAACACCAACTGGTCCTTCATCCCTCATGCCACCTCCTATAGACTCAACACTGGACTATTTCAAGTCCAAGTTCCTCTCAGTCTGGGATACTCATGCCCCACTCAGGTGGATCAGGATGCAAGGCTCACATCTGCCCAGGATAACCACTGATATCATGGACTGTCTTCGGGCCAGGGACCAAGCTTGGAAGACCCACAAAGCCACCAGCTCCTCCTCAGCTTACCAGAATTATCACACCCCCTCATAATGCCTGCACTAGAGCAATCCAGAGAGCAAAGGCAAACTACTTTAACTCCTCCTTCCTTGCCAATATAAATCACCCATCCAAATTCTGGAAGGTGGTGCAATCCCTTTTCCACCCCCTATCCCAACCCCCCTCCCCTATTATTCAAACTGGCAGTAACACCGTAAGTGGCCTGCTCAGAGCGGCAGCTGAGTTTAACTCCTTTACTTCTTGCACTTCTGCACTCCTGTCCTCTCTACCCCCAGCCTCCCATGGCCAAGCCCCCCTAGCCAGTCCCCAACCTAGCCAGGCCCCTTACCCCTCTTTCATCTTCCACCACCTTACCTCAACAGAGGTTTATAATGCCCTCCTTGCTCTAAACCCTTCCAAGGGTAAATGCCCCCCCCCCCGGGATGTACTCCAAAATTCTCTTACTGGCAGCCCCTACCATTGCCTCCCCCCTTGCCTTTCTCTTTAACCTCTCTTTCTCGGTCACTTCTGTCCCATCTAAATGGAAGCATGCCACTGTCATCCCCTCCCAAAAAATAGTGACCTCACCTCCCGTGGTAACTATTGACATATCTCTCTCCTTACCATTCTGGCAAAACTTCAGGAAAGCCTCGTACCCTCCCAGCTCTCCTCCTTCCTCAACTCTGTCTCTTTCTTCACTACTTACCAGTCTGGGTTTAGGAATTCCCACTCAACCACAGCCTCCTTGCTGAGGCTCACTGACTCCATTCTTACTGGCGTGAACCAGGATCTCATCACCTCAACCATTTTTGTTGATCTTGCAAAGGCCTTTAATACTGTTTCACACCCTCTTCTCCTTTCCAAGCTATCACTAGCAGAGCTCTCTTGCAAGGCCACCAGCTGGTTCCACTTCTACCTTGTAGGTAGGACTCAGTCTGTGAGGATCAGAAACTCTCTCTCCACCTCCCTCCCCATTACCACTGGTGTTCCTCAAGGCTCCATCTTTGGCCCTCTGCTGTTCTCCATCTTCCTCAATGTCCTGCCTCTGCTTGCCTACACACATCTATACACACATATGTGAATGACTCCATCCTGTATACATCTGTCCCCTCTATCATTGACATGGAAACCAGACTACAGCATGACTTCAAGGGAATTCAGCACTGGTTTCAAACAAATCAGCTCTTCCTGAATGCCAAGAAATCAGTCTCCATGACCTTTGGCACAAGGCAGAGACTCTCTTGGCTCCCCTTCCTGCCCACTTTCCACACCCTGTATGGGGCATTACTGGAGGGCTGCACCTCCTTTAGATACCTCAGGGGCTGGCTCAACCAGCACTTCAGCATTTCTGTACATATTGAGGCCATCACAAGAAAGTGCACCCCAAACTGAGTGCCCTGTATCGCAATCATGGGATCATCCTGCTGCCAGCTTGCTGTACATTAGTACAGAAAATGATTCTCCTCATTTTTGACTACGGTGATGTAGTCTACAGTGTCGCTCCCAAAACTTCCCTAACCAGACTGGATGCCCTCTTCCATTCCTTCTGTCATTTCACACTAGACTGTCCTCCTAATACCCACCACTGTACCCTATTTTAAGCTATGTCCCTCCCATCCATTCATGACAGGAGGCAGGCCCACTGCACTAGTCTTACAGTGAAATATTGGTCCAGGTCCCAGCCTTCTTATCTCGCATCCACACTTTCCTCCTCCCCCCTCCCTCTTTCCCACTCCCTCGGACACCATGACTCCTGCACCTTATCTGTCCCACACATGTCCACCTCTGCTAGGCAGGCAGCCTTCTCCTACCACTTGCCTAAACTGTGGAATTCCCTCACCTCTACCATCCACCACACCCTTTCCCCTCGCTATCTAAACACCCTCCTGAAATCCCACTTCCACTCTACCTGTTCCTGCTCCTAACCGTCTGTTAACTGAGCTCTTTCTGGCACTGCCTTCCCAGCACTTGCTAATGTAAGATCTGGCTTGGCTCTTACGTCCCTGTGTAGGATGGGCTGCCTTCCCTGCTGTCCGCTATGCTACCTGTGATGCAGTTGTACTCTCAAATTGCTGTAAATATTCTACTATTGTATTATATAGTTGTTGCGCTAACTCTGCCTTTATACTTATTGCTCTACACTTGTACTTGTCTTGTGCTCATTATGTATACAATTTATTCCTTCTTCCATGCTCCCCAACCCCAAGGATGCATCTGGAAATGAGCAGCTGTCTGCTCAGCATGCTTTCCTGGTGAAACTTTTAAATAAATAAATAAGTCTTCTCTGGATCATTGACTTTTCTTCACTCTTCAAATGCCGGACTGCAGACTGAGGTAATCAGGTATGCGGTTCAATGTATTTCAAAGGGGTTTTGAACATACTGCATAACTTGGTATTTTAAGAATATTTTTGCCCCAAATTTTCCATGTGCCTTTTCTGAGATCCCACCTCAAGAAAACTGGCAGCGAAATTAGGCAAGTCTGTCCTGAAAGGTGATTTTGTGGTAACTGTATGAAATCACCTTTTGGCAAGGAGTTAAATATTTTCTCCACCCTTGTTCGTGAGGTGAAAATTGTGGTAAATGATATTTAAAAAACAACAAAGTTATGAGCCTACCTTGAAATTTACAAATGCAGGCTCATAGTTTTGGTAATTTTCAATAGTTTGACCCCACATTTTCAACATAGCCATTTCTTCAGAGCACCTCATGAATGCAACAGTTGTCATTTTTTGAATCCAGGCCAAAATGTGTTTTTGCACTTGTGGTATGAAAGTGCCTTTTAGGCAGGATCAGAAATTTTTTTCTCCACCCTTGTTCATGAGTGAGCTCACAAGAAGGCTATGTGAGGTCACAAGAAAGCTATGTTGAAAATTTGGGGTACAGATATTAGAAAACAACAAAGTTATGAGTCTATGTTGCAATTTTTCAATGCACTCTTGTAACTGTGTTAACGTTTGATATTTGAACCCAGCTTTTCAACCTAGCTATTTTTTCACATCACCTCATTACTGTGACAGTTGTCATTTCTCAAATCCTACCTAAAATGTGTTTTCACACGTATGGTGCAAAATGATGTTTCAGCCATTGTTTTATAAATGACACCTGTCATGCTCAGAATGAGTGGTCACAAAAAAGATTATGTTGAAAACTTGGGATAAAAATGTGAATAACCAACCAAGTTATGAGGAAACAAATTATTCCAGCATTTACTCATAACTTTATTTTTCCAGATTTTGTCCACTGATGTTCAACATCTGTGTTTCCCCACCTCCTAAACATGGAAGGTGTCATTTTTAAAATTCCCTCTGAAACTTTTTTCCACAGTCACACAGCAAAATCACCTTTTGGATGGGATTTTAAAAATTCCACCCGTGATAATGTGAGGTCATAAAACGACTGTTGGACATTTGGAGTCAAAGTGTGGGAGCCCACTTAAAAGTAAATATTGACTCCCGGTTGCTCTGTCCTGGGTAATTACAATCTAACAATGTGCCAAAGCAGGATGCTATTTAAAATGAGACACTGAATCTCATCTGCTCTATCTTGGGTAAATATATAGTAAAAATGTGTACAGGCAAGACCTGGTACAGCTGCAAAATCAGTGGTGAACATTTGGCATTGACAAATGCTTGTTTATTACTGTCTCTATAATTTCAGAACAGGAATCCCAGTCTTATTAAACAGATTAATTTTATCTATTACTATGTAACTGATTATTCATAGCAAATTTGCCAATAGTGTCTAACCATTCCTTTAATTTATTTATTCATTAGGATTTTGGATAACACCTTTGAGCCAGACTCTTTTATGAAGGTTCCATGTCAGAGAGACAATTACAACAGTCAAAAGAAACATATTACAAGTCTGGTAAATCAGAGCAGCTGGAGGGTTTGTCAGGTACATTACTTAGCATAAACAAATTAAATCATATGTGAATTAATATTTTAGGGTGTCAAAGGCTGAGAAAGGAAAATAACAGGTAGAGCAGTCAGTAGGACAGGAGCAAGAGGAAGTAGGGGTGATTAGAGGTATTTTGTTGGCATATACAGTTCAAGTCAAGTGTAAGTTACATTTTAGGGAGTCAAGAGTTATGAGTAAGAGGGAAGGCACAGGTGGAAGAGTCTGCGGGGCAGCAAAAGGAGTTAAGGTGAGGGGGAGGAGAATAGGGAGCACAGCATTACCAGTGAATGGAGAGGGGAGGGTGGGGGGAGGTGGGGAAGATATGGATGTAAGTGAGGAGATGGGAAGGAGGGGTGATATTGAGAGAGTGTATGTCACTACAATGGGGTTGGGGACTTGGATTAGTTAAGAGAAACAATTACAGGAGGGCCTGGTGACAAGGTGCTGTTGAAGACTGCTTTTAAAAGTGCCAAGTGTATTTCTGTTGGTAAGTTCAGGAGGAAGCAAGTTGTACCAGGAGGAGGCTCTGGATTTGAAGGAGCATTGTCCTTGAGTAGTGCGACAGTGGGTAACAGAGAAAGTAAGACTTTCCGAGCTTGTGGTTTGATGGGAGCCCCAGGTGGAGCCATTAGTGACAGGACCCCTGAAGATAAGAGATCCAGGTGAACTTTTTCGCTAGGATGCATGTCTGATACTTAAGTCTGCCAGATAGTTGGAGCCGATTTGCTTGTTTGTAGATATTGCAAGTGTGTGACAGGCGGGTGGCTGAGGTCAATAGGCAACAGGCCTTACAGAGTACTACGGAAATGCCTTAAAGTACAGGTCAGTGGCAGATCCGTATATCACTAGCCCACAGTCAATGATTGAGATTACTGATCTCTGAATAGCAGTGTTTAGGGCTTCAGCTGTGAGGCAGTTTCTATGTCAGTATAGCAGACCTAAGTGGGTGTTCATGATTTTAACAATGCTATCAATGTGTTCTGAGTAAGTTAGAGTGCAGTCAAAGGTCACCCCCAAGTATTTAAATCAATGAACCTGCTCCAGTACCATCCCTTCCCTGTTTATGATAAATAGTCCACTGTTTTTATGTTTGTTGTGGGTGCCAGGGAATATCATTGTTTTTGTTTTTTTGTAGATAAGGATGAGTTTATGAAATGTAAACCAGATCTCCAATTATAAAAACCTTGCTTTCAGCTGTAACTGTAGAAGGGATGGATCAGGGTGGGAAGTAAAGATAACTACATCATCTGCATATAGAAGTAGTCTGTCAGAACATGATGAGGGGAGATTCTTTAGAAAGATGCTGAAAAGCAAGGGTCCCAAGATGGATCCTTGAGAGACTCCAGAGTGGACAGGGAAGGGAGGTTGAGAAGGATTCCCCAATTCTAATCTGTTGGATTCGATTACAGAGGTAGCTTTGGAACCACTGTGTGGTGTCAGTTGAGAATTCTAAGCAAGATAATTGTTCAATCAGCAGAGAGTGGTTCACAGTGTCAAACACCTTTGTTGAATCGATGAAGGTGGCACCAACAAGATGTCCCTGGTCCAGCGAGTTATGGATATATGAGGTGATTTCAAGGAGAGCCTTGGTGGTGTTGTGCCCCTTATGAAAGCCATGCTGCTCAGTGCATTGAAGGTTGTATTTCATAATGTATTCACCAATCTGGTCAGCAACTATTCTCTCCAGGGCTTTTGGGGGGGGAGATGGGTCAGAAGTTGCTAGTATTGGTCTTATCTCCAGCTTTGTGGATTGGTGTCACCACTACAGATTTCCATTTTTGGGGAACTGTGAGCACATGAGTGACCAGTTAAGGATTTTAGTGAGTGGGGTAAGGACCTTGTCTAAGGTGAGGGCAAGGAGTTTCAGATCCAGGAAATCACCAAGGATCTGGACCTCACAAGTACTTTGAGCAGATGCTTTTTAGTTAGATCCTCAGAGATGGCTTTAAAGTAGAATAGAGGGAGTCCCTGCATTGTACTTGCATTACCAGGTCTTAGAGTGTCCGGAGAGCAGTCAAAGAAGGTTGAGGGTAGCACTTGACTAAGGTCAGTAAATGCCATGTTAGTCATTGAGGGTGGCACTTTGGGATCTTTCCCTGAGATTTTGGTAAGGTTGGTCCAGAACTTCCTCCCATCTCTCCATGTTTTGGCTAGAGTGTTCTTATAGTAGCTGGATTTCATATTGTGAATTCCTCTTGTACAGGCATTTCTTGCTGCTTTATAGGCTTCTATATCAGTCTGGGTGCCCATCGCCTTAGTCCAGAGCCAGAGCTGATCCCAGGACCTTATTTGCTCAAGAAGATCTAAGTTAATCCATGGGTTGTTGATGCCCTTATGCTTACATTTCTTGGGCATCACAGGCAGTGTTAAAAGTATGGATAAAGTAATCAAGGGTGGTGTCTACATCCAGGGCTATGTCTTTTGGTGTTCAGTCATGTTCTAGTAGGAAAGTTTTAAGAGGCCCAAGATGACCAGGAATAAGTTTAATCATTTTGGGAAGAGGCTTTGTAAATTTATTAGTCCAGTTGCATAAGACTGGGGAGTGGTCACTTATGCAGTCAGGGAGGACTACAGCTTTTGCGATGTGATTCAGATGGTTGGTGAGTACCCAATCCAGAAGCGTTGTGGTCCCTGTCCTGTAGTTAACATGGGTGGGTGATTTGATCATTTGTGAGAAGTTTGCAGCTGCCAGTGCATCCTCAAATTTATTTGCATTGGGGGAGAACCAGCTGACATTGAAATCACAGAGCAGGATTGTTACCGAGTTCTGGTCAAGGGAATGGATAATGTCCAGTACAGAGTTTAGGCCTAGGTTGGTCAGTTTGGGTGGAATGTAGACAGAGATCACTGTTGGGGTTTTGTTGTAAGTCCCAAGCAGTATTTTGGTGGCAAGGACCTGGATGTCGTTCTCAGGATGTGGAACGCTGATAACATGTCCCTTAAGGGACTATTTTAGGTAAATGGCACAGCCACCACCTTTCTTGGAAAGCCTGTCTTGCCTAAAAATCAGTGTATCCAGGAATTAGTATTGCTGAGTCTGGTATCTAGGGGGATAGTCCTGTCTCAATAACCAATATAATATCAGGGTTGTGAAGGGTAGCCCAGGCAGTGAGGGAATCAAGTTTATTGAGGAGGCTGTAGACATTGATATTTGCCAAAGAGAGCACCACAGTCTTGACAGTTATACTATTACCATTCTGAGGGGAGCCAGGGTTGGGGTGAATGTTTCCAGAGATAAGTAGCAACAACAGTATTAGGCATTTTAAGGGAGAGTTGGGAAGGTTCTTACAAGGCAGGAAGATTTTGTGTTTAGAGTCTTCTGTCATGGGTGGTTGTTGTTTTATTGAACAAAAACCCATTAAAAGGAGTGACGTGCTGGGCAGCATTGGAACATGAGCACTTGGTGGCAGCACCATCCAGTAGTGCAGGGGCCTGGGAGTTAATTCCCAGGTATGATGCAGGAGGTAGTTGCATGTGATGGTTCTAGACATAGATAGTGGAAATTCAAAGGAAAGATTAGAGAACAGTGCTGGTGGTATTTCACCTACCAACCCAGAATGAGTGGTTAGCGTGATGATGGTGAGCAGGTTCAAGGATAGGATATAGGTGGTTTTCATTTTGTGTCTAAGGAGGGCCAGGTTATAAAGGCATAGGACAGTTGCTGTGGTCCTTTAAAGAGTGTGGGGAGGCCGGCCCACAGGCGCGGCTGGATTGGATTTCCGCTGCGATGCAGTGACAGAGTTGGGAATGAGCCCAGAGCTGGAGACCAGCCGGGAGGAAGAGGACTTGAGCATCCCAGGGACTGCTCGTCCTCTCCCGGGGAGGAGGGATACTTGAGCTCGGTGTTGTCTGTCCCCAGGTGGAGACCTGAGGTACAGCAAGCCCGATGCTCAAACACATGAGGAGGCGATCTGCCAGACATCGTGGAACACCAGGGAAAACCCTTGCAGCCACCTAGTAGATGGAGCACCAGGGCCCCCACTCACGTTCCTGCACCTGTCCAGGGACAGTATGCCAATGAAGACTGCAAAAGGGATAGTCGGGTGGCTGGGGAACCACCCGTACCTGCCTGGGGGTACAGCCATGGCTCAATGGGGCATGGACTGCACTGGCTCCGTAGGTGAGCTCAAGGCTGATAAGGCCATAAGGCCTCCTCCCGAAGAAGAGGTGGTTGCGAGAAGGGAGGAGGATAAAGAGAAAATATAAAAAAAAAAAAGTGTGGGGGGGAGAGTCAGGGATGACAAAAAAAATTGACCAATGGGAGTGATCGAGAAAAGGGAAGATGGTACTAGGGTGGATTAAATAGAGGTCGGGGCTGGCATGGGTGGGCGGGAGAAAAAATATGCCCCCATAGAGTTAGAAGGGGATCTCGGCAAGTGGGAGAGAATTATTAAAAGAAAAGAAACAAGCAGGTAGAGGCTATTGTGGAGAACCAATTGGGTAGCTCCACTACTACTAGCAGCCAATTGGAGAAATTCCTGGCACTATGCACTGAAATTTGAAGTTCAGGGTCCATACCTTGCTGGGTCCAAGTGATTGCTGCAGTTAGGAGTGGGTGGCAGCAGGATAAATTGCTGCACCACAGGGTGGAGATGCCCAGTCCCAGACACAGCAACTGTGGAAGAGAAGGGAGATTAGAGTGTTAAGTAAAGAATGCCAGTGAGAGAACAAACAAACAAGCAGACAGGGATCACAGTAGGGGGTTTGGTTGTGGCAGAGGGGATAAAGGAGGATAAACAGTGGGCAGGCCAAGCTCAGACAGGAGAGTACAGGGGCAGAACAGATTCAACACCAATCGGTTTCTCTGCACAGGTGGGGGGAGGGAGAAAATGAGAAAATAGGGACACAGGGAGTTACGTGGCAGACAGTTGAAGGCAGTGAAGAAAAGAGAGATTAAATTAATCAGTAAAAAAGGAGAGGTGAAAGTAGGAGGCAGCAGCAAAAGAGCAGGAAAATCATGGTTCTGGAATTGAGGAAACGTGGATAGGGTAGTGTCGCTGTAGGAAATTTGAAACAGGTTACACTGGCAGAGCAGCTGAAATTACAATTCGGATTCAAATACAGTTTTACAATTGGCCTCAGGATCCTGTTACATTGAGCTAATCTACAGTAGCTCAATTCATTTAAACAGTTCTATTAGACACAAAAAATATGCCCCAGTAGAGTTAGAAGGGGATTTAGGCAAGCAAGAGAGAATTATTAAAAGAAAAAAAAAAAGCAGGTCGTGGAGAACCAATTAGGTAGCTCCATTACTGCTACTAGGCAATCAGAGAAATTCCTGGTGCTGTGTGCTAAAATTTGAAGTTCAGGACCCATACCTTGATGAATCCTGGTGATTGCTGCAGTTAGGAGCAGGTGGTGGCAGGAGAAATTGGCACACTGCAGGGTGGAGAAGCCCAGTCACAGGCTCAGCAACTTGCTGGGTCCTGATGATTGCTGCAGTTAGGAGCAGGCAGCGGCAGGAGAAATTGCTGCACCGCAGGGTGGAGAAGCCTAGTCATGGGCACAGCAACTGATGATGGCATGAAATTGCTATTCCATTTGAATGGGGTAAGTCTTTTTAATCATAATATTGAAGCAAGATGCCAGAGTTGTTGTGATCTATTGCATAAGAATAATATTATCTCCTGCAGGTAAATTAGGGAAAAATACAAAGAAAAGACAGTATATAAAAGATGAGAAAAGATGGGGAGAGTGTGGAATAGAATGGAGGAAAACAAACATGATGAATGAGTACTTCAGGTCTGTATTTAGAGTGGAAGTGACAGGGCCACATTTAGACAGAAGAGAGTAGTGAAGGGTCTACATGAAGGGCCTTAAGGTAAAAATGTCTGAGGGTACCAGACAGAAGGCACCCAAGGGTGCTCAGGAGACAAGGTAGGCCCTGGGAGCACACTTTCCAGACCTGTTTTGCAAATTACTGACAAAGAGCATAGTGACAAGCAACTGGAGGATGTTGAATGTGGCTCCCTGCACAAGAGTGGGGATAAGGAGAATCTGGAAATTACAGAAAAGTTAGTCTGACATCTATAGTTGGCAAGCTACTAGAAGTGATCATGAATCAGGGGATAGTTAAATTCCTTTAGTTAAAATGGTTTATGGAAAGGAATCCACATGGATTCATGAGGGCACATTGTGTCACATGAACTTGATTGATTTGTAATTCAGAGACACACACATGGAGGAAATGCAGTCAACATCCTATAACTAGATTTCAGCAAGGCATTTATATTCGGTTAAAAATTGGAAATAAGTGAAAAAGGTAGGGGATTTATGACTAGAGGAAGGGATAACAAGATGGACTGAAAACTGATTAACAGCTAGGACCCATAGACTCTTTCTGAATGTAAAGATCTCTGATGTTAGAGAGGTAACTAGAGGGGTGTTTCAGTAATCTGTCCAACGACTGCTACTTTTTGACAAGTACATAGTATAAGTTACATATTTTGTTTATTTGAATTCCATGTACATTCACTGACTTTAAATGACTCATTTTAAGGTATGACATTGGCAAGGGGGGAGCCACTAGATACAGAGGTTGGGCTGTGGGGAACATAAGTCTGTTTCCAGATGACACAAACCTCAGTGAGGGGAACTGACATAGAGGAGGTGATTAGTAGCATAAAGAGGAATGTAGAGAGGCTGGAGAAATGGTCTAGTATTGTATTTGGTAATTAAAATTTAGTGCCATGACATGTAAAACATTGCATATTGGTAGCAGAACTCCACATATTGAATCATCAATAGAGTAAGGATGGACTACTCAAAAAGGAAACAGACATGGGTTTGATCATTTGAAAGAGTCTGAAAACCTCTTCCCAATGCAGTAAAGAGTATGGCAAGGCAGACAGGATGTTAGGATACACGATAAGGGACTTCTGTAGTTGTAGAAGGGAAACCGTTGTACAGGTCAGCTGTTCTTCCACACCTGGAGTAGTGCATGCAGTTCTGGAGTTCACATCTATGAAAGGACAGAGGTTGATTGGAAACCAAATGCAGGGACACTGGAAAACTGCACCAGCAATTGTTCTGCAATATCACAGTTCTCCACATAAAATCTGCAATTCTTTGAAATTTATTACATTTTTGTCTGAAGTTGTATAAAAATATTTAAATTCTTAAGGAAAGTTACTTGAACATGTGAACAGTTTGGTACATAGACTTGGATATGGCCAAAATAATACAGAGTGAGGTGTAGAGGGGTCCAGAGTGTGACTCTGCTTTCATCTGCTTCCTAGTCAGCAGACCCAGGGATTCGGGGGTGTCAGCTGACCCCTTACTTTCTAAAGTAAGGGTCAGAATGTACATTTGAACCCCCCACTTCTGATACAGGATGTACTAGCCTGTTATCTTAAGTCTGTGTGTTGTTTTAAGTCTGTTGCACACACCACACACATTGGGCGCTATGCACTAAGCAGCAGGGGTATCCAGAATAGTCGTGCTCCCCATCCATGACCCTGCATCCCTTGTACAGGTGTGCCCATACTGGCATTTACCAATGCCAGCCACCTGTCCGCTGCTCCTCCCCCCCGGTGTGCAGGATTAGGCCTGGTGACCAGGACAGGAGTCATCATCCTGGGCAGGCAACCAATGGGATGCCCCCCTGCAACCTTTAGTGGATCCCACGCATAGGGTGGCAGTGGTCCAGGGCAGTGCATGTTGATTACAGGCACCCAGACCCATTTGGCACCATCCCATCCTGCTGCTGCCTCTCCTGAAATCATCGGGCACTCAGCCTTCCAGCTGTCCCTGCCACCTTCTGCTGCCCAGCAGTCAGGGGCAGCATGATGTGCCCTGTCTTGGTCCCCCAGTGACTGAAGGGCTATGTCCGTGGGAGTGTGCAGTGGGTTATGGCAGGGTCTACCCTGGTGTACCCTGTGCCACCCTCCACACCCATGCAGTCAACACTACATAGGCTAGTGAATATTGTGTAGTGCTGGCATGCCCTCAGAATGCCCCCAGCATAGAGCTGTCCATGGACATGGGGTCAGGTGCAGTGGGTCTATGCACCCCCCCCTTTGAGCATTCTGTGCAGAGGGTGCAGTGGGTGTGAAGTGGCTACGCATCCCAAATACGCATGTGTGCCCATTCCACCCCAATAGTGTATACAGCCCAATCACTGGAAGTCGGTGGGAGCCAAGGTCAGATGAGCTCACTGAACTGTATTGACTAATTGCTATGTGCCCTTCCCCCACTGACACACATAAACATATTTTTTCCCACAGACTTTTCACATACCTTTTATTTGACCAACAAGAGATTTAAAGAATGTAGACTTTCATGCTATGCTGAGCTCTTCATCTGACAGTGAAAGATTTTGCATAGAACTCAGTTTAAATACATAGGGTAGAACTGGTATTATTCAGAACTTAAAACAAAAAAGTCTGAAATCCTAGTTGCATGTAAATCAGCCTTTTCCTAGGAAAGGAATGTGACAAGGGCTATTAATTGTCAAGTGCTTAACTGCCTCCCTGAAAATGGACACCAAAGAAGGTGTGTGCGTGCCTGCGTGTGTGTGTCTGTGTGTGTCTGCGTGCATGTGTGTGTGTGTGTGTGTCTGTGAGCTCAGAAGGTATGAAACCAGCAGAGCATGTGTGTGTTTTACCTGGAAAAGGCCCCATTAAGTGATGCTTATTTACAAGGTGTTTCTGGTTTTAGTTTAACTATTGTCCTATAAAGTCATGGAGCACTGTCTGTTGCATGCTAGTTCATTGTAGTCACTAGAAATTATGTTAACAAGTGCTCAAAAACAATGTATTGAGAATACTGATGAACACCTATGGAATATTCCTTTTATTTCATTATTTATTTCTATTCATTGGTAACTGGGTAAGGCCCACTAGGCTCAAGACCTGTTTTCATGTGCTACCTTGGAGCAATCGCTCAGGGTCACACAGTATGCAAGTGTAGGTTGTGGAACTCAAACCTAGGTCTGCTAGATGTACCAGACTTGTTCACAGCTCCTTACTCTAATCTGTAGGCTGTTCTGCCAGCTCAATGCTGGAAATGTAGCCTAAAGCAGCAGAAATGCTAAAGCAGACTCAAAATGAAGAAGAAAGGCTGCAATGTTAATTTCAGAGTGGGAGACTGGGTCAAGTGGCACACAGTTTTTAATTTTGACCAAAATAAAATGTTGTGCTTGTTAATGCGTAGCATAGCTACAGCATTGTAAACACGCTGGTTGCAGCATAACTGAAAAACTGTGGTGGTTACAGAAGTAATGGCATCTGGGGTAAGGCTCCCTGACTCCTGGAGTAACTGGGAAGAACACACAGGTCTGGAAATAGCCACCTCTACGGCTTTTGCAACCCTGTGCATACTGTGAAGATTAGGGTTATAACAAAGAAAAGAAAATGGGAAAATGTAACCTAATGATAAGTGGTGGTTATGTTTACAGAGAAGCATGAGTACCACACTCTAAGCTATTTCTTGGACCCTCCATTCTCCAGTTATGCCAGAAGGTTGGATAGGTCAGATATTTTTGTGTGTGAGGGGGATGGTGGTGATAAAGCCCAATAATTTTGTTTATAAACCATCTCTATTAGGAAGACAAAGGGCAGAGTGTACTCTGTAGACAAAATAACACCACTAGACACTTGAAAGACTATTTTGTTGCTTGGAATTCTTTGTATATTGCTGGTGTGATCATTGAATTCAGTAAAACCTCTCTGGGTTGTGTGTATACAGTATCTCAAATGGCAGCTGAGGTAGTTCAGGCAGGCAATTCATACCAAGGAGTTGGCTGCCCGACGAGCTGGCTTTGAAAGAATTATGTACTTAAGTTGAATGACTTGTGCCTTCCGTGTATGAGCCAAGCGGCTGCTGATTGCTGCAGCAGCTCTGTCCCTAAAATAAGTTTAATGAGGACACAAAGTGAGGAACAGGTTGCAGATGCTCTATGTAGATATTAAAAGGATATATTGAGAGGGGACTCTTTAAATGCAGTTGCATTACTTTTGCTGGAAGTTCTATTTGTATGGGTGTATAATTAACCCCATACATGTAAAACTGCCAGCAAAAACAATGCAGCTAGGTTTAGAGAGTCCCCCAACCCACCAATCCTGCTAATATTCTTTCTACATACAGTGCCTGCAAACCCCTTCCCTAATTTGTGTCATTAAATGTATTTTAGGGGTGGAGCTGCAGCTGCAGTACTCTACAGCTGTTCAGCTCATACACGGAAGTTAAGAGCCTGGAAAATTAAGGTACTGTACATATTTCTTATTACTATATTTAGAGACAGATAGCATAGATGAAAAAACAAACCTCTGAACTGGTTAAAAGACCAGAAAACAGCAGTATATCATGAACCAGTGATGGTAGTATCGCCTTCCCACAGCACTGATAACATGACTTCCAAGACAGTGAAACTGTCATATCATGATATTCTTTCTGACCCCCCAGTTTTTGAACTGCTCCTCTGACTATGATCTGATTCACTTCCCTGGTTTGGTTTCAAAGTTCTCTGGCCATGCATATTATATATACTGTACACTTAACACACAAACTTTGTGTTGAAGCAGATTATCAGAAAACCTTTTTTGCCACAGAGTCTAAAACAAAAGATGTGGGAAAAGGTGCAAATTACCATATTCACCTGAATGGATCATTAACTACAATGTTTGTTTTGAGTGACATGGGAGATTTCCCTCTGAATGGATTTTGATTCACATGTCTGAGGAGTTTGGAAACTCCTGTTGATTATAAACTTGAATGTGCTTCTGAGGCCAGCACGCTGGTACAGGGGCAGGTTGCCTACCTGTGACACTGGCAACCAGGGTTCGGGAAATGACCCGGGACATTGGAGGGCCCGGGGGTGGGGAAGAATTGAGCATCCAATGACTGCTCTACTTCTCCAGGGGGGAAGGGGGTAGAGTGTTCAGCACAATACAGACACCTAGCAGAAGCTGGGTGTACTGAGCATGCAACGTCAAGTAGCTCAGTTGGGTGGGGCTGACACTGGTTGTCATTGCACATTCCCGCACACTGGAGGAAAAATGTTGCCAGCCACCCTAGATGAAGCCCGCCCTCAGCTTCAATCAGCTGTCAAGCTGGCCCTTTGACCTATCCCGTCATCTGTGACACTATAGAGGCTGATGCCGCAACCCCTCCCTGTAAGTAAGCCAGGGGGTATCAAAGAGACACGGCCAATATGGGAGTGGAAGCAAGGGTCCATGACTGGGCAGAGGTTCCCGTTAACCGGTGGTGGAAAAAGTACATTAAATAAAAAAAATTAAAAAAGAATGTGCTTCTGAGGCAGTTGGTGACAGTAATCCCTTACTTGATACTCTGCCACACTTCCATGTTCACATACAAAACCTACGAAACAAAACTGAGTAACATTTCAGAAAACACACTGAAAAAACAGGTGAAGTATATTTAAATATTTATCTTCAAATAGACAAAATCTGCAACCCAAGTAAAACAAAACTGCCATGTATTACAACTATCGTAAGCCGTAGTGAAAAGCCATTTGTATGATGTAATTGTTTCAACATTTTTGTACTCAGAGTGCTAATTAAGAACAGCAAGTATTTCAACAAAGCAGATTTTTTTTTTACTGTAACTTTATTAGGCTTCCCGGTTATCTGCTTATTTGTTTCTTGCACCAATATAAGTAGTTGTTAAACAGGCTTCATTATTTAACATCTAGAAACTGGCAAAATACTTTGCTTCAGAATTTATTTAATATTGACTGACTGTTAATTATTAAATAAAATCTAGTTAGCACTGCATAAGATAGATGTCTTTAGATTTTAGAAGATATGTTAGAAAATGATTCATTTGCAACTCGTTTCAGAAACACAAACCTTTCTCCATATTGAAAGCATACACAAGTGGCAATATAATTTAAGCAATTTGTATGATCAGTACATACTACAGCAAACAATGTAAGATTTATTAGGGAGCATGGGGGATATGTAGCAAACCCCTGTAAATGCCCCACAATTTCTGTAAAACGTCTCCGCATTTTTGAGTAACATCTTCCGCAGTTTTGCAGTGACCCTGACCATATCAAGAAAGACAAGCATTTGTCAATGCCGAATATTGTCTCACTGGCATTGGCATTGGTAGTGCAGGA
Source organism: Neoceratodus forsteri (assembly GCA_016271365.2). Taxonomy (NCBI): domain Eukaryota; kingdom Metazoa; phylum Chordata; order Ceratodontiformes; family Ceratodontidae; genus Neoceratodus; species Neoceratodus forsteri. The sequence goes on along the minus strand of CM057453.1, from coordinate 1,205,721,833 downwards.
GTTAGAGATGCACAATAGGAGTGGCAGTGAAGTATTGAACTGATGCCAACCCCACCCTGCAGAGACTGACAGGCATTGCGGTGTGCCTTTGGGTCATCAGCTATAATGCCCTTGCCATTTTACATCACCCTACCCTGAAGACACTGACAAATGTCGTGGTGTGCTTTGGGGTCCTTGGGCATTATACGTACCCCATCCCGTAAGGAAATACACTGAGGTGAGTGCAGTATAGGAGAATGGGGTGAACTTTGTGGCTGAACACTCCAAGGCACACCTCAATGCCTGTCAGTGGCTGCAGGGTGGGGGTGGGGTGGAATGGCAGGAACATTACAGCTGATCATCCCAAGTCACACCCCTGACACCTGTCAGTCTCCACAGGGTGGGATGTAACAGTTGGAAACCCTAACGCCGTAGGCATGTGTTGGTATTTTCATTCCAAATTATCAACATGGGCTTTTTGTGACCCCACCTCATGAAGAGCAGCAGTATCAGTTTGTTAGCCGAAAGGTGATTTTGCACAGCGACTGTGCCATTTGACGTCACAGGTACATAAACACACCTTGGGCAGGATGTGAAAAATGACAACTGTGTTGTTCATGAGGAGATGTGAGAAAATGGCAACGTTGAAAATCTGGAGTGAAAATATGAAAAATTGGTGAAGGCTGAGCATGCATAGAAACTGCACAACATACATCCGTAACCCAATTATTTGTGGGGAGTTTTTAAACCACATTTTCAACATAGGCATTTTGGGACCTCCCCTCATGAACAGTGGCACTGTGATTTTCTTAATCTGTCCCAAAAGTTGATTTCCCACAGCGACCACACCATTGTACGTCACAGATGTGAAAACAAATTTTGTGCAGGATGTGAAAAATGACAGCTGTACTGTTCATAAGGATGTGTGAAAAAATGCCAGTGTTGAAAATTTGGCATGAAAATATTACAAATTTGTGAAGTTACAAGGGTGCATGGAAACTGTGCAACACATGCTTGTAACACAGTCATTTTATGGACTTTCATCACCAAATTTTCAACATAGGCATTTTAGGACCTCTGCTCATGAACAGTGTCACTGTCATTTTGCCAAACTGTCTCGAAAACTGATTTCGTACACCAACTGCACTATTCTGTGCTGGACATGCAAAAACACATTTTGGCCATGATATGTAAAATGACAGCTGTACTGTTCATAAGGAGGTGTGGGAAAATGGCAATGTTGAAAATCTTGAGTGAAAATATTACAAATTCACGAAGTTAAGAGCGTGTGTGTAAACTGCACAATATACGCTTGTAAAACAGCCACTTTTTGATTTTTGTCACCAAATTTGCAATTTAGGCTTTTTGAGAGCCCCCCTCATGAGCAGTGGCACTGTCATTAATCAGTCTTGAAAGGTGATTCCATGCAGTGTCAGCGCAATAGAAGCCACATGTCACTGCTCCACGCAGGACATGCATAGTGCCATTCATTCACAACAACAGTGGTCAATCGCACATGCGCTACCACTGGTCAGTCATGTATGACACTAACCTGCTGTGCATATCCCTTGCAGAGTGTGGTATGGTTGATGCGATTCACATCCCTGCAGAAACATGGCAGGCTCAGGAGTGTTCATATCACAGAACTGAACATACCGAGTACCAGGAGGGTGTCCACAAGGATCCACTGGGACCAGAGGTGGTCTGAGGAGAAGCTGGCCAACCAGGTGGACCTAGTGGTTGCCAGGGAGGCCAAGCTGCTTGGCACCGAGGATCTGGATGGGCCCAGGTGCCAGGTCTGGGCATTCATCACCTGGCTCCTGACACGAAGCACTGGGATGGAGAGGACGGGAGAGTAGTATGGACACCATTAGAGTGATCTGGTGAGTAGGACAGAAACAGGATCCAGAGACTGAGGGACATAGTACAAGATGGGACTGTGCCTTGCCCAGGTATGTACACCTGTATCACTCGTAACATGTTAATAATGTATGGGGAGCCCTTATTACTGTCTGAATTCAGTCAGTTTACAGCGTTGTTATGGTTTCGATGTGACATCAAGAGGTTGTTAACCTCTCTTGACTATGTCACATTGATACCGTAACAACACGATCCACAGTGTGCATGCTTAGACCCAGGGCCACAGAGGTGAGAGCTACTATAGAGGGAGCGTGAACTGGGAGCAATGGAAAAAAAAAGTAAGCTTGTTTTAGCCCCTATCATGGGCATCTGACCAAGGGAAGCGGCAGTTCCTCCATTAACTTTTATAGTGTATTTAGTCCCATACACTTTAAAAGCTAATGGATGGGTGACAGACAATAACCATGCTGAAATTGCATCTCACAGTTTCCATAACAACTATAAACCTCTCGAGCTGTGCTCGTGAGCCTTACCTAGTTGTTATGGAAACCACTAGATGTGATTACAGCATGGTTATTGCCTGTTGCCCATCCATTATCTTCTATAATGCAACACAACTGCATGTTACGTGCTGTCCTACTGTAGCCTGCCAGCAATGTATCACATGGGACTGCCTACATATGTGTTACACACGGATAGCTGCCTGACACACACATATGCTCAAGTGGCCTGTTGTGTACATACATGACACACACACTGTATGTGTTGTAGCACTGGACCTACAGTGTATATAGTGGGGCACTATTCAAGGGTACTCTCATGTTTTCTTGTCCGTTATGGTACTGGTCATGGTAATGTTCATCAGGATGCCCTTGTGTTTGAGTATCAGTGACACAACAAGACAACACTGTTGCTATGTGGCATGTACATACCCACATCATGTGTGTGTCCCTTTTCATGGCCGCAATTGCCTGTCAGCCATGCAATGTTACTCTTGATCTTGTGTGTGCACCATACATGTGCAAGACACACTGTCACACATAGTCATGTGGTTACACCTATGGTTGGTGACAGTCTCTGTTGCCATACATTGTTTAAGTCACTGCATGCTCATGGTTATGGCTACGGTGTTACCTGTGACATGCCAGCAATGCGGCCATGGAACATCTGTATGTGTATCCATCTGCTGTACATTGGACAGGGACAAGCATGTGTTGAACATGCTGCTGTTGATGTCACATGCATAGTTCACATGGAAATACACACACATATGACATATATGACAAGCTGCATGGTCAACACAGCTGTGTGTGTGTGTTAAACTGTGTGACAATAATGATGTCCTGCATGGGTGTGGTGTACCATGATGGACAACCATGTGTAGACTGCATGGTGTGCCACTTGTTCACAGCCATGTGTGGCATCATGTCCCACAATATCTATCACAGGGGCATGCACCACAGCTGTACTGTGCACACCATGGCCCATGCAACCATGTGTCCCTACAGGACTCTATCAGTCACATTACACCACAACCTGTCATGTACCCTATTGTGCTGAGTTGTATGGCACACATGTCTCTGCACATCTGTCCTGCATAGTCAAATGCTCAGCATTATGGGTAATGCAGTTGTGCATGTGCAGGTCTCCCATGAAAAGCACCATTTCTGCTGCTAACAGTACCGTGGGTGATATATTCAATGAATATCTGTGTTGGTGACTGGCATTGCAACACGTGCACAGCTGGCAGTTATTTAGCCATGTGGCAGTCACAATGCGTGGTACATGCACAGATTGGTAGGTGGAAACAAAGGTACACTGTCACGGACATAATCGCCACCAAATATTGACAGCTTCCACAGATGTGTATCCATTGAATATGTGTTGTGTACTGCTGACATTTTTTTGAGGGGATTAACTGTGTCCCTCATTGTGCACAGCTTGTGCAGGTTAGAAATGCATCTTTGCCACTGCTGTGTCGGTGACCGTTGACACAGGTGTGTTGTGTTCCCCTTAGGGTGTATGCCATGTTGCATTGTTGGTTATTGTGCTGCACACTGCTGCATGACACTGACTGTCTCCTTTCCTTTGTGTTTCAATAACAGCCAGTGTGGCCAGGGAGCAGGCCAGAGGAGGGAGGAGGTCCAGTGATCATGTCCACAGGAGGTACTGAAACTCACCTGCCAGGAAAGGTTATGGAAGCCACCAGTCATGTGAGTATGCCTGTGTCACACACCATGTCATACATCGACCATTGCTTTCACGCCACAGGAAGCATCAATTGTGTTACATCATGCATCACATGTGGGTGTGCTGCCAGGCATCCACACATGTTGCAACGTACACATTTCCAGCATGGCTGCACAGGTCAATATTGTCCATGTCAACTGGCTGCAAGATACTGTCAGCAATGTGTCCTGCATGCTGTTGTTTCTCCTTCTGAAAGCTATACTGCACATGTGACCAGTGCATGTACAACCAGCACACATGTAGTGCAACCATATGTTGCACAATATGATGCCCTGTGTGACACTGTCATACTATCTGAGGACAGCGCATGTGCACTACATTCATAGAAACATAGAAACAAAGAAATTGATGGCAGAAGGAGACCACTAGGTCCATCTAGTCTGCCTACATCCTCACCTGTAGGTGGTGCACCTTTGGCATGTTGTGTCCTACACACCTGTTGGGTGCTTTACTGTCTTGCATCTGGGATGTGTATGTGTCCGACACTGTATTCTGTCCATTCCAATGGTATAACTGTGTGATCCGGACACAGTCTAGTGCTGTCTGCATCACGTCCTGATGCACAACCCAGGTTATGTCACATACCCCACATGCAGCCACATGTGCTTTGTCCTGACTGTGCCACTAATGTGTCACCACCTGGCCATGCACCTGTGCACAGATGTCTGACATGTCCCACGGAGTATTATCATGTACATGTGTGTGTACTGGCCAACTTGTAAAAGCTTATGCTGAATAATAAAATCCACTTTGAACTTTGCATCGGCCAACACATGACATAGACACAGCAACATGGGTGATGTCGGCAGATAGCGACCTGCCGGCCCATCTAGTATGCCCTATTTATTCGGTTATAATGCTGTCCTATCACAGCAAAATATGCTGTCACAAATATGTGTGCGTCAGAGGGCCATTGTCCTGTGTACATGGACTTTATCACCCTGTGGCATCATCAGTCTACATTTGTTCCAACCGTGCATGTGTGACTGGCTGCAGTTACAGTGCCTGGGGCCATCGTTCGGTGGGATGGGGTTTCGGTTGGCACCTTGCCTATTCGTTCTGTGCACTGCCCACAAGGTTTGGGTCGGTGATATCTTTCCATGCCGACATTGTAGATGATGATGGTTAGCCTGCTTTGTACTGTTCCATGATATTTTTGTCCACGATGTATATGACCGGTACTGGCAGGGCCATAGGGGTGTTATGTGTAGGGTGGAATGCACACTGTACTCCAGACATGTCATGCCTATACCTTGTGCCACATCATACTAGTGACTGCTGACATTTCCCAGGGGCATGTCTGTTGTTGGGTCATAGCCATGTGGCCCATTCCAATACATGCTCTTGTGGACTGTGTAGTGTCTGACCATCATGCACCATGTCTTGCTGCAGCACTGTGTCCTGTTCTGTCATGCACAGCTGTCACGAACATCGGCCTCCCATGGCATGCTGTACTCTAGGTAGTACTGTTGCATGGCCCACATGTGGATATGCACACATGTTGATGGTTGTGTGTGTCATTGTGGGCTGCATATCCACCATTTGGTGACCAGTGTGTGATACCAGGCATGCGTCTGCTGTGCCTCGTAGCCTACATCCCTTCCACACATCCATGGGCACTGTATAAGTCCATTATGTACTGTTATACACAAGCTGCACTACTTGGGCATCCAACATGTCACATATCATATTTGGTCCTTGTCAACTTTGGGGGGAGTTCATTACAGGGACATAAACACATGTCGGTGATGGTGTACTTACACATACCTTTCTCCACATACGTCATCTTCCGGGTGCTCCCGTGCAGCCAGGAGGGAGAAAGGCAACAAGAAACCACCATGCAGTTGTCAGCCTGTTGAGCTGGATCCTGGGTGAACTGCAAAGGATGACAGTGGCCCTGGAGGCAGTTAGGGCCAACATGCATCCTTCCCCACAGCAGGCCCAACTCCCCCAGCCATGCATTAATTAATGTATATATTTGTATATAGTTCTGACAACATGTCCCTTTGTCCCCTGCCATCCCTTCATTCATAACCATCTCACCTTGTAAATGGCTTAATCCCTATTACCCCCTAACCCCCCAGTCACTGTATTATTCACATCCCTCTGTTATTTAAGCAATAAGACATGACAAGGTACGACAGGAGATGTGTTATGGTGGGTTAGCAGCCCACCTCGGGTGGGTTGAAACACAAGGAGAAGCCGAGTGCTTCCACTACACATGAAGGGCTGTTATCCCACCATAATGCACCCCCTGGAGTACCTGATTGCAATTATGACATAGGTCCCTATTACTAAATGGTACAGGATATTTTAATACCATTTTTGGATTATTACATTTAGAAAAAAGGTTTAAAAAATGTAAAATAAAACTTTACTAACAAAAAATAGTCCAGTTTGACAATTGCATTTTTTCTCATTGCCAGCAGGTGGAGCAAATGATGCATGTAAGCTTAACTACGGGCAAAGGGATAGCAGACAGCTGCATCAGCAGTTAGCACATCCTGCTAGTAGAGCTTGCCCTCCCTCAGGCTGTTGGATCAGGGCAGAAACGTAATTTACGAAGTTATAATGTTCCAGCCTGTTTGGGAGAAAGCCAGTTTTTCTGTCAGCCATTAGCGTGTCCTGCTAGTACAGCTTGCCATCCCCCCCCCCCACGGGATGTCCCTCGGATTGGTGCAGTAATGTAATCTATAAAGAAGTTAGAAAGTTCCAGCCTGTTTGGTAGGAAGCCTGATTTTGTTTTTGTTTAAAAATAAGAAGATTACAGTAGTTAGCAGCTCCTTTCGGTGTGGTGTGCGTGATACAGAGATGGAGCAGTTCAAGAGGGTGCCCAGTATTTCTTCACTGTGTGAAGCAAGATTTAAAATAAAAAAACAAACAGCTGGCCCATTGGCGCAGAGGCAGGGCATCCGTCTACGATGCAGATGACCTGGATTCAGGAACGGACTTGGAACGTTGGAGTGCCAGCCAGGGGAGAAGGATTGATTGTTCCAGGGACTACTCTCCTTCTCTTGTGGGGGTTGTGTGTCTGCCACATTATAGACCCCTAGCAGATGCCAGAAGAGCCACAGTGCCAGCACTGTATCTCCGGGGGGGGGGCGGGATGGACGATGGCCATCAATGCACGCTCCCGCCCCCGATAGAGCATACAAAATGCTGGCCCAGAAGTGTGAAGCTGTGCCGCCTCCACTGCCTACCATATCCACTGGGTGGGGCCCGGCTCCCATGGCCCTAGCCCGGGGAGGTAAGCCAGGGGTAAGCCAAGGCAAGCTACCATGGGCCTTGGGGAGAGGAGGGGGTGCCTGCTCGGTGGCCACACCCAGGGGGCTAAGACTTGGCATGGGGAAGCAGTGGTAGTGGGGGGATTGGGAGCCAGAAACAAAAAGAAAAAATATAAAAAAATAAAATAATAAACAATAAATGAGGGATAGCTGTTTGACTACAGGGTACAAGAGGATGCATGACACCAAGGTGACAGAAGCCAGGACATTGCTGTTGATAAAGGTATGGCAGTTGTGTTATGATGAAATGTACAGACAAGTGATCCACAGTGTGTGTGTGGTGAGTGGCTCGACTGAGGCAGCCATCTCCAAAGAAGTGTGCCAAACATGTTGGTCTGGGAGTACTTTTAGCCTGGCTATTGTGCTGGGATTTCAGCCTGGCTGTAAGTATCTCTCGACCAATCCGGATTCAGCATTCTTAGTACCCATTTCATAATATGAACATACAAACATGAAATTCCCAGCAGAAAAAGGCCCTATGGTCTAATGAGTCTGCTCAATTGTGCAGCTAGCAGCCCTTATTCTGCAGCTGCCCCTCCTTCCCTTGCCTCCCCTCCCTTGACCCTCCATCTTGCCCCGTATCCATCCCCTTTTGAAGCTACCCACTGTTCCACTGGATACCACCTCTACCAGTAATGTGTTCCACACGGCTACAACCCTCTCTATTATAAAGTGTCTTCTCATCTCCTTCCTGAACCTTCACCCTTCCAGTCTCATATCATGGCCTCAGTTGCCCCTCCACTCCCTTAGCTTGGAAAGCCCCTCAATACCAGACTTGTTTAGTCCTTTCATGTACTTGAAGGCTTCAATCCTATCTCCCTTCTCCCTCCTCTCTTCCAGTGAGTACATGTTCAGTCTCCTCAGCCTACTCTCATAAGGTAAGTCCCCCAGACCATTGATCATCTTTGTTGCCCTGCGCTGCACCCCCTCCAGTAAACTAATGTCTCTATTGAGGTACAAGCACCAGAACTGCACACAGTACTCCAGATGCGGCCTAACCAACAATCTATACAATGGCAGAATCACTTTATTATTGTGTTTTTGTTAAGCTGTTATATTTTGCACATATGTTTTTAACATTCTTTATAAATATTTTTTGAAGTGACATTACCTGTGTCCAGTGTATTTCTTCAGTTTGCAGTCATCCTCCCCATGGCAGCTATCAAATGTGCTCACCATCTGCTGGTAAGCATGGTTGTTGGGGGGGGGGGGACATTCCCAGCACACATAGTGTGTTGTCCACCTACAGGATATACAGGATACATCTGCTGTACATTCACTGTATGGTCCTCTGTCCCACAGGCCACAGGTTTCAGGTTGTGTCTGTGACACTTACATGTGGCCAGTTTCCTTGGGTGTCTGCACCCACAAACAGTGTTGTTGTGCTGCTGCATACAGTACAGATGCTCCACAGTGGCCTACATGGTGTCCTGGCTTGTCTCCTGTGGTGACACACCACAGTGCAGCACTGCCGGCCTTGATACACAGTGGCTTGCATGCAACAGACCACTATGTCTTCCAACAATGGCAGCTGTCCATGCTTGCCAGCCTGTATTGTGCTGTTCTATGACACTGTGTGTTGCACCTGTCTGTTGTGTGTGACTGTGCTGTTTGGTGTGTGCTTTGCACTGTATTGTACTGTTCCATGTTGTGTTTTCGCTTTCTACCTGCTGGCACCTGTGTTAGTCAATTGCACTCCACCTATACAGTGCAGTGCGGGCGGTCAGTGGCACAGCCACTACTCGCTGCATGTTGTGCCTGTCCCTGTCTGTGCAGTTCCCCCATATTCAAACATGACCTGCTGTGCCATGCATCTCACAATGCACAATCATGTATACTCAGGATATTCAGTCATGTTTGTGTGATCACCTTTGCTGGCACACTTTCTGAATATCCCCTTGTTTTGTGCTGGTGCATTTAACTGCATGGCACAATCACTTGCGTGGTGCACCCAGCCATCTCTGAACATGGGACCAATTGCACCACAATCATGATATAAGTATTGGCCAATCCAGCACATGGTCTTTTTCTGTCTTTATTTTTCTATGTATTTAGATATTCATTGGATGAATTTTGCATTACCATCAGGTGTTCTGTAAAAATATCACAAATGAAAAATTCAAGGACCACGTAGTTCTAACAGAATGCTGTATTTTCCTTGCAATAAAAAATACATAAAAATTAAAACAGAGATATTGAATTCAACCTGCATTTCAAGGACCTCCTGCAACAAGGAATGCTCTTCATGTGGCATTTTACAAATTCAATATGAAGAAAATTGGTAAATTAAAAATGAAAACTAACAATGTAATGGCATGATAAGAGCACACTTTTAAATCTATCACAGAGATGCATTAGGTAACTAGTCTCAAAGTTTAGACTGATAAAGGCCAACCACAAATTATCCTAAATTATACCAGGTTTAACAGCTCATATGCACACAAAAACATGAAGCACACATTCTCCCACAACATGCCTCTCTTCACAACCCTTGCAATTGCATGTTTATTGATAATGTTGCAAACTACCATAGAGTCTGGGAACAAAACCAACTTTTACTAAAACATCTGTCTTTAGAGAAGAGCTGCTATGTCTTAAAAGAAAACTGACTGCAAGGAAATCCGAGAATGAAAGAAAGACAGAGACTTACTGTACACAGTGTGAAGACTGTGTGTGTATGTGTGTCTGTGTGTGTGTGTGTGTGTGTGTGTATGCGTGTTGGGGTGGTGCTCTCACCCACATATATGCATGCTTTTCTAGCCAATTTTGCTCCTGTTCTGCCAGCAGCAGTTTTTAATGAGGTCATGAATTGTCAGTAAGAACAAATAATGTAATCAGACTAGAAAAAACGATTATAATCTTCTGGGACACCCTTTCGAACATCATCTACTACAGTTAAAAGAGTTTTCTGAGATTGACGCACATTTCAACCTCATTATCAGGCACTCTTTTATAACATTATCTTAGTTCTCAGATCATTCTGTCTAAGGTCCCAACTATGTTTAAATCATATTTCAGTTTCTTTCAGAGTAATGTACACCATTATTTAACAGGACAAAATGTGTTAAAAGCAAGGGAGGGTATAATGACTCTCTCACAATTTCTATCAATCTTTAAATCTAATATATTCGTCTAGTTCAGGATTCAGTATTACTTTTCACAAAACTAATACAGTGCCTAAGAAGAACACTTTCTGAAAATAGAGGTATTTAATGAATGGGTTACAGAATTCCATTTATTGTCCTTTCTAAAATCTTCATTTAAATGTAAATTATGACTTTTTTGACATGAGACTGTATGATTTATTAAGTTATTTTAGGAATTACAACATGTCAAGAAAGTTCATCTTATAATATCTTTTATTCTTCATTTCATTGAATAGTTCCCATTCATTGGCATTTTTTTTTTCATTTTAATTTGTTATGTTTTTATTGAGCACATGATCCTTTAGCCAGAAGCCTATTTTAAAAAGGTCACGATTCAACAATACAAATAAAAAGACACAAGTAGCAGTATAAAAATACTGTACCTTGTACAAAAATGTAGACAACAGCACCTTACCTTTTGTAAGTAATAAGCAGTATCAAGGTGTGCATTATATGTAGAATAATACATGGGGTGATGTACATTATGTAAGTAATAATACCCGACAGGGTGGGCGTTATTGGGATATAACGGACCGCCCAAGGGCGTAATGAGGCCCAACGCCGCAGGCGGAGGGCCTTATAGCTCCTGGAAGGTCCGTTATATCCTATAACGCCCACCCTGGAGGGTATTATTACATTAGATAATGAGATTTTAATAGAAGTTTTTATAAAACATGGATTTAAAGTTTAAAAAGTGGAAATGTTACTAAAATGCAGATAAATGCCTGGCTATGTCAAATAGTCCATGCTGTGCCACTAGAGGGCGCTTAATCCCCATTTATGTGTTCAGTTATGTAGCTACATATGGTTTCGTTTGTGAGATAATCGGGAGCGAGACGCTGCGGCGTAGAGCAGGAATGCCCCTGTCTTCTGTGAGATGGAACTCAGATGATGACCTACGGAGACAGAAAGAAGGTACTTCATTTTTGTTTAGAAATGGAGGAGCGGGCGTTTCATTGGAGTTGTTGCTAGTGGTCGATTACTGATGCTGGGTAGTGGCAGTTGCGAGAGAGTCCGAGCTTGTTGTTCTTGTGAGCGCCGGAATGAGGAGCGGTTAAGTAGGGGCAAAACAACAAGATAAATATTTTCACTTTTTTGTCCGTATTACTAGTAGGTGGTTTCAAGCTTGGCTGTGTGTGGGTGTTGATAGTCAAAGAAAATGCCTATCGGTGTGTAGGGACAGAGATATCACGAGGTTGTGTGTAGTGCAGGGGGAACTTGTTAGTCAGAGGGCCGTTGTTAAGAAATAACAACCCGGGTGGCAGGCTGTTTCAGCCAATCAGGAGGCCAGTTTCAGTTTACCCATTATCTAAGAGAATTTAATAAACCCAAGGCGTGTGATGCTACATAAACCCCCAGAGTGAAGCTCAAGGGATTCATCAAGCATCACATGCTAAGTGTATTAAATCTGAATAATTATACAGTCACATGATTTATTTTATATAATCACTGAGAATCAATTACCCCACCCAAAAAATGAATTGCTAGCAATTGATAAGAAATAATGTGATGATAATGACTGAACCTGAGCAAAAAAGGCAGAGCAACAGTGCTGTACCGCTTTCTAGAAGTCAGTTTTATTTTTTAAAATTAGTGATAGAAATTGTGCCGACAGAGAATCACACCATCATGGTGTCACACTAAAGTATGGCAATCCAGTGAGTATAGCACCTAAGTCACAGACAGTTACACAATCTAGAGTGCAGTTGTGTTAAGGGCACTGTTTGTTTTAATTCAGCTGGATTATTGGTTTTAATTTATGTAGAGTGTGTTAAATGAGTCCATTGTTGCAATATGCATGCACTTTTTAAAGTGGAACTGTTGTGATCACAAAACAGACTGCTGCACTCAAGACAGAGTGACATAAGTCTTGAACACAGATCCTGTTTTGAAAGGCATGTGTTTGCCGTAATAACTTGCCAGTTATTACAGCAAATAATTACTGATCATCAACCCTAAAAAAATTTATGACCAGCTATTATAGGAATTTTTTTTTCTGCTCCCCCCCCATCAGCCCTCCTTTTGATGTGTGTCCCAGCTCTCTCTCCCCACTGTCTGCCAGGACTTACCTGCTGGTCATCTTATTCCCAGGGCTTTCCCCATCTGTGGGTTCAATGGGGTTCCCCAAGCCCCACTGCAGTATGGATCAGGTTCTGCTCAACATGCCAAGCTGGTCTGGTGCAGAGCTTGTGGGTACTCATTGTTATCCTGCTACTGGCTTTTTCTTCCAGTTTTCACCCCCTGGGAGACATGGCATAAAATGTTATCATGGTGCATTCCACGCACTCTTGCATGACGTGCTCTGACATCTGCTATATCTCCCATCCTGCTTGGCTTGAGCTGCCTTTCTCCCAGCTTTGCCAGGGGCCAGACAAGCTTCAAGCTGTGTTCCCCCTCCCCCCCAGGAGGCATGCATTCCTGTGGATACATGATCCTCCTCCACTGGCTGACACTCTGACAGCCTGGATTCATTCCAAACCCAGTTGGTCAGCACTGGAATCGGTAATGCTACCACTGTGCTGGTGGACCAGCCCTATTATAGGATTTTAATGCAAGCTCTAGGGGCATACTGAGGCACAAGGCCAAAGGCCGAACATCCTTACCCCCTTAGGAAGTGCAATAAAAAGAGAATACTGGGTGAGCAACCACTTTGACCTCGAGAGTGAAGCTTGAGAGGTCTGAGTTAATCAAAGCCCCAAGGTGGCAGCTCAGGCTAGTTAGGCAGGTGGTTGTCCATCAAGCATTCTTTATAGTCTGTACTTGAGTGGTCAGGTTGTTTTCAGAGTTTAACAAACTCCGGACAGTCATCTGGAATGTGAAAAAAAACCCTGTGATCATCACAGCAGTTCAGTTTCCTTTACATCTGCTTGATGTGCATGTGGCTGTGCCATTTAAAATAAAACTGCTGCAGTCTGTGGAGGGTTTCAGAATGCCGTTTTGTCACAGAAGGGTGCAATCATGTTCCATTACTTTTGAACTGTGGTACAACAGCCCAGCACATTGCCCTTACTTGCAGCTGCAGTTGTTAACAGCTGTGGGACACAAGTCTTTCTGATCTCCTGGTATCACTGAACTTTGTAGTGAGACCAGGGAGTAGTCTAAAGAGGAAACTTATTTTTCTGTCAGCACAAAAACATTAATGATGGGTATGCAAGCTGATCTGGTCTCCCAGTTCCTTCCTAACTGTAGAAATGGGGCTGTGGAGCTTAGTGACAGGAACAGTTCTTTAAGGAACCACAAGTGATGATACAGCCACAAGCTGACTTGCTCTTCTGGTTCCCCATGCTGTATAAATGGGGCTAGAAAGCTTTGTAGCAGGATCTGCATGTCGAAGTGGCGTGGCACATCTACACAGCCTTGTGACAACTAGCTCCACCAGCCCCAACAAACTCTACAAATGGGGCCTGGGACTTCAGGGATTCTCATATTCCAACCTCATGAACTGAGACTGGGGAATGGAACAGAGCAGTCCATTTATTTCCTGGTGAAAGTCACTTAATTGCTCATTTTCCTGGCCCCCACAATGTCCACAGATGGGACTAGGAAAGCTTTACTGATTCCTACACCATAATAGCAGGATTGGACACAGGAGACTTTCAATCAGTTGCTGTCCTTGACCCCACAGTCTGCAGATGGGACCAGGGAGCTCATTAAGAGAAGCAGTCACAATTCCACTCATCTGGAGCCCATGCTCAGTCACTCTTTCATCTCCCCCACAGGACCAGACTATGGAGCCGAAGAGCCATACAAGCAGAGCAGAAGCTGGATGGCCTAGAGGACATTTGGCCAATTGGCATACAAGAATTCATTTATTTTGGTATTGAAAAGTAGTGAATTTTGCTTGGGAAAGAATTTTATAAATTTTGTTTGGTGGAAGATCTAAATGGGAGTGACCTAATAAAACAGTGCATTTATTTTTAACAGGCCACAGAAATTTGTAAGAGTACTCAACAGGCAGTATGACTAATGAATCTTTTGGGAAGTGTTAATATGTTTAGAAACCTGGAATGTAGTTGGCTAAAGACTGAGAATAGTTAATTAAAAATACATTTTAAATATCAGAGTATTAAAGTATAAGATTTACAAAATGGTGTCCACTTTCGTTTCTCTGTGCTGTGATATGTGTCAGTAAGTAGATTTTTTTGGGGGGGATGAGATTTGGCTACTGACAGTGGGTTTTACAGATATTTAATGTACATTCCGGTGATGTCTCTCAACCAGAGAAGTTTTTTTTGTCCCTGCCATTTTATAAACACATTGTAATCACCAACATTGCAAGTGTGGGATCATTTTCATAGCTTTTACAGTTTGGATATCTCAGTAAGTTGAAAGATACTGAATTAATGGAGAGAACTTAAGGCTTTGGAGCACAGTAAAACCATTCATCTAAATAGCATGCTCTCGTATACCTTTACGCACATGCACTGCTACTTTGTTATTTCTTACTGTGGAGTAGGTTTAAAAAAATAAAGCTAAGCCATCAGTACTTCTATGTAACTTTAAGTTCAAAACGTCAAACTTGTCAACCTAGGAAAATATTGTAAAATTGTTCAGACCTCTAGTGCAACCCATGGAATAAAGAGCATTCCTGTATAGGACACTAGAACAAGAACAATCTGGCATTTACAGTAGGGATGACATAGAGGGACTTTTTATGCCATGGAAAGGATGAACAACTGGATCAATAAGTAAGCAGTCAGACATTTCAAGGTGTGAGTTACTATTCCTGAACCACGCACCCAGATGCATTGTGAATTTGTGAGACACAAGGTAATAGAGCCAAGTGCCTTCAACTACCTGCCAGTGAGGTTCAGGAATAGTAACCCACACCCTAAAGTGTCTTATTGCCCTTACAAAGTGGGTTGATTTAATAGAAAATTAAGATAAGTTTATCAGTCTGGTTATTATTCCTGAACTGCACTGTTTTCGGACCAGTATCACGTGAAAATAGTGACCCCAAAAGAGTGACTACAAAAATAGCGACTCATTTTGGGCATTATTATTTTGGGCTATCCTGCACAATAGCAAGGGTATGGGAAAGCGACCATGAGGAAGGGAGAATGGAAGGGAGGAATAGCGAGGCAAAGGGAAGGGACAGAGAAGGGGTTTTCAGGGACTGGTGTACCTGCTGCTGCCAAGCTAGCCATGTGGTGTGGTGGTGTGGGTGTGGGTGGCTAGCTCTGGCACAACATGTACTGGGTTTGGGACTGGGAGCAAGTACATTTTACAGCAGCCACAAGCAACAATTTTGCTGAAATCTGGATTTTGCCCCACTCCCCGACATACCCCCCCCCCGTAGTTGAGAATCCTAATTCATGGAGGTGCGGGGGACAAAGCCCCCCATGAAGGGAGGTGCGGGGGTGGCAAAAACACTTTTTTAAAATATGGATGTCGGGTCGCTTTGAAGTGTATATAGCCGATTTGCTTTTCGGTGATATACACTTGTCATAATAATGATTGTTGTTTTGCGATCGCTATTATGACATGGAACCTTTGGGACCTTCTTCACCAGTCAGGAAGTAGAATTTTCCCTACCCATTTTATAATTGTGGTTACTCTGCCCTGTTATTTCCTTCCAGACAAATACTGATACTGTGATTGTGTGTACTGTGCAGCTGATGGGCTCAGGTGCTTTACAGATGTACCTCATCCCCTTTCTCACACCAGCAATCCAAATGTAATCCACCAATTAGTATAAGGAGGCTCCAGATACCGCAGAGTTTTAAATAACTGATTAGCTGTTTTTTCTTGGGACAATACTAACTGTACAGAAAGTATTTATATAGGTTTTCTGGAAGTGATATGTTTGTTAAACACAGTGAGGCATGTGCTATGCATTTTCACAATGTTTTAGCACTTTTATGAGCAAAACGCGAATCAATTTTTAGAGTTAAATAAAACCCTGTACCGAGTCTCTGTATCTAGAGACTCCATATACTACCCAAGTGTTTTACATTTGGATTGTTGCTTCCAGAGAAATAGCATGTTATTTTCTCTTGGAAGTTGTTGTTTCTTCCTTAGTACCCCAGTGCCTTCACTTGTTCTGCTGCATCCTTTCAAACAATGTTAGTTACAGACATCTCACAAACTTGCTCACAGTCAATAATCAAAGTACCAGTTGTACTGAAGGCACCACAGACGGTCCATATGAAATAATGATGTGGCCAGAAAGATTGCTGTCAGGCTTCGCCTGGCAAAGAAAAAGGAAATGGATTGGGGCATGAGGTCTGAGACACAGCATCAATCAATTGTAACGAGAAAAACATGGTCCACTCTGGGGATCAGTCTCAGGCCCCATACCCTCTACTGCTTGGTAGCCTCTAGCTCTACCACTGAATTAAACTTCTGAGAGAGGAAATGCATGCTGTAGCAATGGCCATCCAGTACTGAGTGTAGACCCCCCCCCGACACACATAGAGTTGCAGTGAATTTTCATAATAATTAGTCTGTCTATTTGAAGTAATGGTTCTCAAGTTGCATTTAAACCTGTAAGTCTGAGCTGAAACTTTTCACATTATCAGCAATGTGGAATGTGAAACTTTGCTGAAAGTCTGTCATTAAAATCAGAAATGACATCTAATAGTTTCTCTCATACTACATTTATTGTAGTGAGAAAGAATGATCCACTCTGGGGGTCAACCCTCTACTGCATGGTATCCTGTAGTAATACAATACTAAACTTCCTAGACAGATGATGCATACTGTGGCAAAGGACATCCAGCACTGAGTGCGGACTCCCCCAACAGCTGCAGTGAATTTTCATAATGAACAGTCTGTCTGATTGAAGTAATGTTTCCTAAACTGTATTTAAACCTCAATACCAGAGCTGGAACTTAAGTTATAAGCAATATAGAATGCCAAACCTTGCTAAAAGTCTATCACTAATGTCAGTAATAACATCTAACAATTTCTCTCATAGTACATAATTGAAAGGCTATGCACGTGGTTCAATGACGCAGCAACCAGCAACTCCCCCTTCCTGTGCTATATAAGCAGTTCCTCCCAGCCTCACTGTGAAGCCCTTTTTCTTTGCAGTCAGAGGCTA
The DNA here is from genome assembly GCA_016271365.2 of Neoceratodus forsteri. Lineage (NCBI taxonomy): Eukaryota > Metazoa > Chordata > Ceratodontiformes > Ceratodontidae > Neoceratodus > Neoceratodus forsteri. The sequence continues at coordinate 1,205,704,269 of CM057453.1, read as the reverse complement.
TGTCAGTCTTCTCCCTTCGGGCCTACTGGGAATTTGCAGCCCTTCCCCAGTGTTGCTGTTTTTGGCTCTGCTTGGTTTCTACTGGACTTCCGTTTTGTGTTCTCCTGCTTTTTGGTTAGTATTGCTTGCCTCCGGATGTTGCATGCTTCTTTGTTTTGCCTGTTTGCTGTCCTCCTGTGTTTGTGTTTTTGTTTTACATTTTTATTTTGGGGGCTTTCTGGTTTCTCTAGCATCCTGTTGCCCTTTTGTTTGTATTGTGCTAATCCTGTGCTTGTGCTATTTTGGCTCCCATTTCCTCACCAGATTTCAGCAAACCCTCAGTGCAACTGCAGTTGTTCAGTATGTTTCAGCTCAGTTGCTGCTTCCCTGCTTCTGCTGTCTCAGTGGGTATCCACCGTAATTGTCTGCACCTGTCCAGGCTCACTCTGCAAAACTAGCCCTTGACATTCAAACCTGCTTCAATGCAATTATACCAAGCAATATTGCTGTTGTTTTCAGTGTATTGCCTCTCCTTACAATTCTGAAATTTGTTCAGCTTAGTTACTCCCAGAAGTTATAACTAATTGCTGTTGGATGTTACTCATCTAGTTTTGTATACTGCATCATTATAGTCTGAAGATCAGCTCAGCTGCAGCTGTCACTGTAAATGAGTTTTAAAATCTGCATGTGGGTCATGGCACTTTACTGTGGCTTCCTTGTTTTTTCTATGGTGAGGGATTGGGTGTTGTAGTGCAGAGTCATGGCCACGTATGGTCCAAATACCTTATGTTTGAATCTTGTCTCCGCCGCTAAAATCCTCTGATTGTTTATGTCTCCTTCAAATGGGTTCCTTAATGGGACTGGTTGGCTTGCCTCCCTGCAAGTCTTGCAGATTGCTGCCACTCAGACCTACATTCAGGTCTGATCATTGCTTACACTGTGTCACAGACCTATGTGCAGGTCCACTCATTGCTTACGCTGCCCTTGGAGGTTTAACATGCTATGTGCTGCTATACAACATGTATGACCTATGCATCGGTCTTCAGCACTCTGCACTTCTTTTACGCTCCTTCCCATTTTGTTTTTTCCATAATAGGAGGCATGCCAATCATGACCATTAGTTACCATGGGTCAGGGCTCACACTGCAGCTGACAGTTTTGCTCTGCACCTACAAAGTCCGCATCTTGAGTGTGTGAAATTTGGGGTGGAGTCATTCTCATCCGTCCCATAGTGGGAATGTCCTTGCTCCAGGTGGAGCTTGCAGATGTATTGATGGCATCTTTTGATGCAGAATTTAAGAACTCAGCTGTGAAGGGTGGGGCCTTTAAGCCAAAGGGGGCACTTTTGGCTTGCTGAGCAGGTTCGGCTGCACCTTCTAAGCTATTCTCCCTTTGACTGCCTCTGGTACACATGGTTTGTTTTTAGATTGTATACCAGCTGAGCACCTCAGCAGTAATTGCTCTCCTCCTTCTGCCTTGGAGGAGGCTTGTTGCAGAGCAAACTAGCTCACAGTGCTCCATGGCGTTCCTGTTAGAGGGTTAGAGGAGAGCTTTCCTCCAAATTTGAATATTTTCCACCACCCTTTAATTAGGTTTCCAAATTGCAGCAGCAGAAGCATCACTAATCAAAAAATATCCCAAGCCTGGAGGGAAGGTGACCTAGGCCTTGGATCCCCAGCGATTTCTTCCTCAAATATTTTTTTTTCTCTCATCTGTGCCACAAGTCATAATATTTAGTTAGCCTTAGGCAGTATTTCCTAGTTTACTTAGGTAGATTCCACTGTTGGATGAAGGTGGATGGTGTTCCTATTTGCCATTTCCTCTCTCCTTAGGAAGCCCCTGCAGTCATTCATGCAATCCATTATATATTTATTAGCTTTTGGTTACTGGGTAAGTGCATTTGGCAATATTGCTGCCTATTTTTAGGCATGACCCAGGAGGGTATAATATACAGAATACAATGGTACCTGTGCTTTTCTGCTAGCATGCATCTCTTTATGTTTATCAATCTGCCTGTTGCTTTTACTTTACTTCTTTGCCTCGTAGCTATCGATCGCTAATGTTCTTTTGGCACTGATACATTTCTTTTGGGGATTCTTCCTAAAGTACCTTTAGCTAAGGGAAACTTTCCATGGCACCCCTATTGGGTGGTAGTTCTTCTGGAACAGAGATAGTGTGAATGGTGAAAGCAAGATAACACAGTTGCACAAGCATAACACAATACTGGTTGCATAGATAATTGAATCGAAAGGCTATGCCTGTGGTTCAGTGACTGAGCAACCAGCCACTCCCTCTCCCTGGGCTATATAAGCAGTTCCTCCCAGCCTCATTCTGAAGCACTTTTTCTTTACCCCTTTATCCTGCCTTCCTCCTCCAGAGGCATGGCTCTCTCCTCCAGTGGATTCTTCCTAAGGTACCTTTAGCCAAGGGAAACTTCCTGCGGCACCTCTAGGGATGGAACCCTCTTTGAGGGTTCCTTTGTCTTTGGTACCCCTATTGGATAGTAGTTCCTCTGGAATAGAGAGTGTGAATGACCCAAGCAAGGTACCACAGTTGCACAAGCATAACACTATACTGGTTGCGTTGGTCATTAAACATGTAGTATGAAAGAAAAAAAATGTGCCACTCTGAGGATCAAACCCAGATCTACTTTCTACTGCTTGGTAGCCTCCAGTTCAACTACTGTACTATGTTTCTCATACAGGAAATGCAAGCTGTGGCACTGGTTATCCAGCAGTGAGTGCAGACATCCCCATACAAAGCTGCAGTGGATTTTCTTAATTAAGTCTGTCTATTTGAAGTAGTCTTTACCAAGTTACATTTGAACATCAAAGTCTGAGCAGGAACATTTTAGTTATCAGCAAACTAGAACTTTAAACATTGCTGAAAGTCTATCACTATCATCAGCAATGATATCTAGAAATTTCTTTCACACTACATAAACTGTAGTGAGAAAGAAAAAATGTCCCACTCTGGGGACTGCAACAGGCCTATTTTCTGTTACTGAGTGGTAGCCTGATGTGTTACTGCTATATTACCCTTCCTCTACAACAGATGCATGCTGTAAGAAAAATAACACCCAGCAGTTAGTGCAGGACCCCCCCACTGACACACACGTAACTGGTTCATAATTAACAATCTCTAGTGTCTACATGAAATACTGTTTTCCAAGCTGCATTTAAGCATCAAAGTCTGAACTGCAACTGTACAAGTTTTATCAGCAGTTTAGAACTTCAAACTGTACTGAAGTAAGATAGCTGTCATTAGCCAACGGTCTTTAACAATTTCTCTCACACTACATAAATTGTAGAGAGAAACAAAAAATGCCCGACTCTGGGGAATCAAACCCATGACACCTACCCTCTACTTGTTGATAGTCCATGTCTCCTCACTGTACTAACCCTTCTGTAAGGAAGATGCATGCTATGGCAACGTGAGTATCCAGCAGTGAGTGCAGACTTCCCCTACACAGCTGCAGTGAATGTTTGAAACTAACAGTTTCACAAACTGCATTCACATCTCAAAGTCTGAGCTAGAACTCTCAAGTTATCAGCAATACAGAACTTCAAGCCTTGCTGAAAGTATATCACTAACATCAGCAACAACATCTAGCAATTTCTCTCTTACTATATAACTTTTGTTAGGAAGAAAAACATTGTTTCACAATGGAGATCGAACTTAGGCTTGTATAGCTTTGAAACCTAACACCAAGACCTAAAAACCCTATCACTGACAATATCGGTGACTTCATGCAGTGGAATCACTGACACTGATTGTACCTTTGAACTTGACTAAATGCAAAAAAAGAGTATGCATGACTACAATAGGTACAGTACATACAGCTACACAGTTGGCATCTGAAAAAACACTTATTACATAAATGACACATTAGCAATTGGATGGAACAACAGCAACACTTTTGTAAAATGTTTAAGATATTATACATTAAAAAAGCAGGAGTAAACCACATAAGGATTTGGACATCAGGCAGTTCCTAGTCCCATGGTATAAATACCACACCCCATAAGATGTCCATGGATAAACTTTTTATCACTGTGGTATGATGCCAGTAATGCCAGCCTAGCACGTGGAGCTGCAGGCAGCATTTTTGGCAACATTCCAGAGTGAATAAAGAGCTTATTCTTGGATGCTCTATGGAGTATCACCTCTATATGCCATACCAGTGATAAATAAATTGGGTAAATAAATCCTGTTATTTTTCAGACAGCTAGGAAAAAAGTATTTTTTTTACTTGGAACAGATGGTATTTGCACTTAGAACATGCTGATTCTGTACTTTGCGTGTTCCTGAGGATTGTTATCTTCTTTGTACACAGCCCCAGAAGTGGACTGCTCTCTTTGGCATTAGTTGGAAAGTTTAAGAGCTGTACAGATGTAGACAGCAGAGATTAAGATTGTTAACAGTGAGCAAATGAGAGTCTAGTAAGCTACTGTAAGAATTACAATAAGGATATCCAATTCTTGATAATATATGACGTGCACAATAGTGCCTCACTTAGAATCAGCACTACAGCCTTCAACCTACATTGAATTTTGTGATTGCAGGCTCATACCTTTGGTATTTTTCAATATTTCTAACCCAAATTTACAAAATAACCATATCTTTACGGCACTTCATGAATGTGACCTCCGTCATTTTTCAAATGCTGGCCCAAATTATTTTTACAGATCATAATTCATCTGGATTATGAGACTAAGAACCACTCTAATGATTTACAACAAGTAAGGATATTAGAGATATTTGAAAAAATTGCAGACTTTAAAGCAGCTGAGTGGGGGGTTGGAGAGCACTGGTACCTTAACTATGTGCCTTCCCTGCCTCTCTCTGCTTCTCTAGATACTGCTCTCTGTCCTCTTTCCTTTGTGTTTCTTTGTATCTCCTGAAGGACCCTCTTTTTTCTCTCACTTTCTTGGCCACTTCCCTTGAGAACCAAAGTGGTTGTTTCTTTCTCTTACTCTTGCTTTGCTGTTTAACACAGAGGTTTGTTACTTCTGCTACAGCCCCCTAGAGAATAACCATTGCTTATCCACTCCCCCCCCGATCCTCTTTTGCCAGGGCTCCCCTGAGATATTACACCATTTTGTCAAAGTTGGTCCTTCTGAAATCCAGGACCTTTATTTTTGTGTGGTTTGCCTCTTCTGCTGTGGTTACTTTGAACTATACTGTCCTGTGATCTTTGGTTCCTATGTGGTTGCCTACCTTAACATCTTTGACCCTGACCCCATTGGTGAGAACCAGGTTTAGTATAGCCGACTCACGGGTGGATTCAGCCACAAGCTGTCACAGGCATGCTCCCTGCAGCGCAGTCAGGATGTCTCTGCTTTTGGCTGCACTTACAGTCTGGGTGCTCCAATATACATCTGGCAAATTGAAGTCTCCTAGTAGTAGTAGTTCACCTTCGGTTGCCATTCATTTTGTGGATGACTGCCACTACTGTTTTGTCTGTCTCTTCGCCTTGTGCCAGAGGTCTGTAGATCACTCATGTTCTAATTCTGGTACCATTTCCTGTCTCTAAGGTGACCCACAGTGCCTCAGCTCCCTCCTGCATCCCCTGAACCTCAGTTGCTTTGATTTCCTCCCTCTTGTACATGGCCACCCCTCCTCCCTTTTTTCTTCCCTGTCTTTTCTGAAAAGTGTTTATCCTGGTATGACTGTATACCATTCATAGTTTTCTGTGTACCACTGTAACATAGGCTAAATACAGGATAAAGTATGGGGTGTAGTGTGTTATGAGAATTTAACACACACCCAAGTTGTTGGATGGCACATAAACCCCGAGGGCGAAGCCCGAGGAGTTTATGATAGCCATCCAACAACAAGGGTGTGTGTTAAATTTGAGTTAAACACGCTGCACCCTATACTTTATTTTATATAATTGAAGGGTTCCGTTTTTTTCTGGTAGTTCTGTTTTTTTCTGGTAGAAAAGGTAAAAAAAAAAGTGACTCTTACCTTCTGTTGAGTAAATGGTGTAATTCTGAACAGAGAACAGGTTTAACAAATAACTAAATATTGAAGTATTTAAGAAGAAAGGTAAAAAAAAACAAAAACTGTCTTGATTGTTGTGTCCTTTCTCATGAAACGAGTGTTTTCAAGTGCTGGCGTCATTTGACCTGCAGGGGAAAGGTGAGGGTTGAAAGGGAAAGCGGTTAGGGAGCATGGTAATAGTTTTGTGTTTCCGTTTACTCCGTGATTTGAAATGTGCTGAAAATGTTTTTTTGCTTGAAAGGCAGAGTAGAGAAACTTACCAGAGCAAGGGAAAAGGATTAAGACTTAATTTGGCTAAGCAGATTTACTGTGTGGTGGTGTTTTTAATTTTTACTCACAGGGATTGCTACTGTTTGTTGCTAACATTTCATTGCTTTATTTTTTCTCTGATTCAAATTGTTGTTGCTGGTATACCTTCTTCTGCATTATTACAAGGTGTGCCTACAGGTGTGTGCTAACAGATTACTGCTGTAATCTTCTGATTCAAATTGTCTTTTGCAAGGTATATCTTCTGTTACTGCTTTATTTTTTCTCTGGAGCAAAGTGTTTCTTACAGCGTATATCTTCTCTGAAATTATTACAGGTGGTGCTTTACAGGTTTTACAGTTTTATCTAACATTAGGATAAGCTTTCAGGGTTACTGCATTTGTTGTTGACTGATTGTTTCTGCTCTTACCTCCTTGTTCTTTCGTCCGTGGTTCTTCTTTTTAGGCAGGGGAAGGGCCCAGCCACCACCCATCCCCAACCACCCATGCTACACTCCTTTTATAGGGTACCACAGTAGTGACATTTCCTGTGGCAGAGCAGGAAGAGGCGGATCAGTGGGGCCTCCACAAGGTGATCTCATTTACAGGGCACTAGTAATTTAACTTGTTATAACAAGTTAAACAAAGTACAATTAAACCATTACTTGCATTTTTCCTTTTTTTCCTTCTAATTACTCTGACTAGGTTACAAACCCAGCAACTTATTTGGAATGGATTTCATTAACTGCAGATACTGTGGAACAATTTCAGAAGGACAGTCTTACAGGATTTAGGACACTGTCCTATATGCTGGGCCTTTGGAGATCTTAGGGCTCAGCTCCGGGCAGCATGGGCAGAGATTGCACGCCTCAAATTTCATATTGAAGAGGAAATACATTATAAGAACCACCCGCCATTTCCCCAGCATCCAACAGAAAAACCTCGACCGCAGAGGGTAGTTGGTCCAGGAGGTTGGCAGGTGGTTAGGAGGAGCAAATCAGGTGCCCCATCACTCTCTGCTCTCCAACACATTACCTCCAAAAACCATATAAACACTACAAACAGGTATCTGCCTCTATCTCTGAAATCAAATAAAGAGGCAGAAGACACTGCAGAGCAGGACACTGAGGCACAGGAGCTAGCACAACAAAACTCACCCAAATCAGGAACCAAAACAAAACAAGCACAAAGGAAATCCAAAAAACTTCTGATCATAGGAGACTCCATGATTCGAGTTGATACCCATCTCCAGCCAGGGTGATGGTCGATGTCTCCCAGGTACATCAGCATGGAGAGACACTGACCATGCATAAATTGTTCACAAAGCAGGAGAAAACATTGATGTCCTAGTACACATAGGGACTAATCGATCTCGCCAGCGGTCAGTTGTGGAGACCAAGGAACACCTGACTAGGCTGGGTGACAAACTATCATCTATTTCATCCGCATCTCCTTCTCTGAGATCCTGCTAGTCTGGGAGAGGGAGCAGATGGATGGAAGGTCAGAGAAGGGGAGATAGGGAGCTTAACATGTGGCTCAAGGGCTGGTGCCAGGAAAAGGACACAGATTTGTAGGGAACTGGCAACAGTTCTGGGAGCGAAAGTTCTTTAAATTTGATGGACTGCATCTGACTAAGAGGAGTCAGTGCATTGGGGCAGAAGTTTGGCGTCTTTGCAGAATATTTAAACTAGCAAATGGGAGGGGTGCAGCACCCATCGCCGAATGGGAAGAACACCCCTCCCCCCTCAGCTAGTGGTCAAACAGGAATTCAGCATGTTTGCCGTTCATTTGCATCACCAGGTAAGAAAAAAGGTTTGTCTCCCCATACAATGCACAGGGATAATGCCAAACTTCACCCAACAACTAACACACCAAAATCTGGCTAATGGAAAATCATGTACACAAATGCTCACAGCCTGGGAAATAAGATCCCAGACCTGCAGGCAATAATGTCAGAGGCTAAACTGGACATAGTAGCAATTAGTGAGACGTGGTTTACCAGTAACCACACTTGGGAGACTTCAGTACCTGGCTATGTATTGTTCAGAAGAGACCGAGGTGCAAAAAGGGGGGGAGGAGTGGCCCTGTATGTTAATGAAAATATCAAAGCTACAGAAATTCAGAATACACATAAGGAGCCAGAAGAACTGTGGGTCACCCTGGAAACAGGAAATGGGACAGCCATAAGAACTGGGGTTGTCTACAGGCCCCCAGACCAGAGGGAGGACATAGACACATTACTGTTAGAAGATATACAAAACTGACAGCTAAAGGGGAGGTTCTGATAATGGGAGACTTCAACATGCCGGATACAGATTGGTCAATACCTGCAGGAACATCTGCCAGAACTAGACTCATAGTGGATTCCCTGCAGGGGGAGGGCCTCAAACAACTGGTACAGCAACCCACAAGAGACAGGGCTATCCTAGATCTAGTACTGACTAACAAAGAAGGGATCACAGATCTCCAGGTAGAAGGTCACCTGGGGCCAGTGACCATCACATGGTATGGTTCAATTTGGCTACTACATCTAAATCATCCCATTCCAAGGCAAAAATATGGGACTTCAGAGGAGCTGACTTTGATAAGATGGCCAACAGAGTTAAGCTAGCCCTGGCAAAAGAAACACAGGTGAGGGGTACAGGCAAAGTGGGCAAGCATTAATGATGCAATACTTGAAGCAACATCCCATTGTGTTAGACAGAAAAGGAAGTGCAAAGAAGAAGGAAACCACTTTGGTTCTCAAATACAGTAGCAGAAAGGTCATAGCCAAAGGCTGGCCTTCAGGAAATATAAGGGAACACAGTGGGATGAAGATAGGAGGCATACCAAACTGCCCTAAGGAAGCAGGTAAGGCAGTAAGGCAGGCAAAGTCCCAAACTGAGGAAACACTAGCACGAACAGTAAAAGAAGGTGACAAGACTTTCTATAGATACATTAGTGAAAGGAGAAAGTCCAGAGGGATATTGCTAAGCTTAATGGAGAAAGGAGCATGTGAGGAGGAGGACCCTGTAAGGCATCTATCCTAATAGATACTATTGCTCAGTATTTACTGAAGAGAAGGTAGGGCAGGGTCCACAGCTCAGCATCATGGACACAGGGGAGGGAGGTGAGCACTAGTCCCTTCACAAAGAAAGGGTCCTACAAGAGCTTGCTAAGCTCAGGGTGGATAAGGCAATGGGACCTGATGGCATAAATCCCAGGGTACTTAAGGAGCTAAGGAGGAACTAGCAGAGCCATTAGCAGAATTGTTTAGTGAGTCTCTGAGCACAGGAGAGGTCCCAGAAGACTGGAGAAGGACTCATGTGATCCCGCTCCACAAGAGTGGTAGCAGGGAGGAGGCAGGGAACTACAGACCAGTCCGTCTTACCTCAGTAGTGGGCAAGATTATGGAGGCACTCCTTAAGGAAAGGATAGTGCAACACCTGGAATCCGTAGGGGCACAGGATCCAAGACAGCATGGGTTTACAAAAGGAAGGTCCTGTCAAACTAATCTCATAGATTTCTTTGACTGGGTAACCAGAGTGGTGGACCAAGGGGGAGCAGTTGATGTCACCTACCTTGACTTCAGCAAAGCTTTTGACACTGTTCCACATAGAAGATTGATAAATAAGCTGGGTAGGCTCGAGGTGGGTCAGAAGTTGGTCAACTGGGTGGCAAACTGGTTGACGGGCAGAAAACAGAGAGTGGTGGTAAATGGTATACTGTCAGAAGACATGCAAGTCACAGTGGGGTACCTCAGGGATCAGTCCTGGGGCCAGTCCTCTTCAACATCTTCATTCGTGACCTTGCAGATGGACTAGAGGGTAAGGCTTGTCTGTTTGCAGATGACACCAAGATCTGCAACAGAGTAGATGATCCAGATTGGGTGGGCAGAATGAGAAGAGATCTGGATAAACTAGCAGAATGGTCAGAAGAGTGGCAACTGGGATTTAATGCAAAGAAGTGCAAAATCATGCACATAGGAAGAGAAACCTGAAGCCACCTATAGGCTGGGAGGAGTTGCTAGCAGTCACAAAGGAAGAAAGAGACTTGGGCATCATCATCACTGATGACCTAAAATCATCCAAGCAGACCTCTAAAGCAGTAGGTAGGCTAGGGGTGTTAGGGTGTATTAGTAGAGGTATCACAAGTCGTAAGAGGTAATAATCCTCTCTGTACAAGACACTGGTTAGGCCCCATCTGAGTACTGCGTGCAGTATTGGAGGCCACACCTTCACAAGGACATTAATCCAAATTGAGGCAGTCCAGAGAAGGGCAGACAAATGGTGCAGGGACTGCATCAGAAGACATATGAGGACAGATTAACGGAGCTCAATATGTATACCCTTGAGCAAGGAGGGAGAGGTGATATGATCGAGGCATTCAAACACCTTAAGGGCATAAACAAGGTGAAAGAGTCTAACATGTTTAAATATAAGAAAATAGCAGGACAAGAGGACACAGCATGAGATTAGAGGGGGGCCGATTAAGGAGGAATGTGAGGAAATTCTTTTTCACAGAAAGGGTGGTGGATGCATGGAATGGCTTACCACAAGAAGTGGTGGCTATGAATACAGTGCAGGGCTTCAAACAGGCATGGGATAGGCATAAAGGAGCAATACAAATGACTATGCATAGATAGGCCACTGACAGAGCAAAGGCCGATGGCACATTTATAAGGTAGAAAAAGAAATGGGCAGACTGGATGGGCCTTGCGGTCCTTATCTGCCGTCAACTTCTATGTTTCTATGTTTAATGTTTTTTTATTTCATATCAGTTATTGAGAGTACCGGATACTGTTCTTTATGGAGTGAATGACAGTGAGGAGGTGAGTTGTCCTGCCCGATCTGTGTTAGAAAACAGACAGTGTGAGGCTCGCGTTGAGTTTTACTTTCTGTCTTGAGTGCATTAGCGTTGGAAGAAGCCGCGTGAATGCCGTAACACTTACTCAGGTGTTACGGTATTTAACATATGTTTTTTTCCATTGAAAAAAATGGAACCCAGTAATTATTGCAACATAATTACATACAAACAGGCTGTCAGCATTAAATACATATTTACATCCAAGTCACACTTTGATAGCATATGACAAGCCGTGCATGTATTGTATAGTTGCAAAATTTGAAAGTGTCACACAGTGTTACATGGTGAGTGGATGCATGCATGTCTAAGGACTTGTGTGTATTTGAGTGGAGGAGTGGATAAAATAACTATATGTGACAGGATTAGTAATAAAAACTGATTATGCCCATAGTACTGCACCCTAGTAGGAGCCTACTCAAAATGAAACTATATCAGTATCATGATTACAACCATCCAGCCTTTACATGTAGAAATAAAATTTAAGAAAATTAATTATTTGTGAGTCAGTGAATGATCCAATCCAAAAAGGAAAAATGTCAGCAATGTATGTGTGATATCTATCCCTTTTTAACCTATCTAATTTAAAGGCATGTTATTGGTAACTTTCCTTCTGCAGCTCCCACAAATGGATTATTTTATAGGACAACCAGATATGCATTCTTTAGCTTCCTTGGATGCCTTTTCCTAAATGTGCATTTAGTATCATTGCACTCTATTCAGTACAACTGCCACTGTATCTGAGCCAAGTTACATAATGGCCAGAATGCACGGAAGTTCCATGGTGGAAAATTATTGCCCGAGTGTCAAAATATGTATTTCCATATATGGTTCTACCTGCAATAAAGTCAGTCATTGGTGTCACAACATTGACTCCCTACGAGTCAAATCGTATAGTATCAGTGTGAGGTAGTTCACAGATCGGGTCATTTTCAGTGATTGGGTACTGTTCCTGCCACACCTTCTGCACTAACAAACAAAATGAGAAAGCAGCTCAGGGCACTTGCTCTAACTGGAGCCTCACCAATACCAAACTAAGCAAAATGAACAGTCTAAACAATGGGCTGCAATGGTTGTTGCGGAAGATGCTTTTTCAAGACATTAAATGTTGATGTTGTTTTTCAGGGGAGTGCTACCACTATGTTTTTTTATAGTTGTTTAACCAGGAGTAGCACACTAAGCTGAAAGCTTGTTTACAGGTGTGACCTGGGAGCACAGGGAAGTTAAGTGACTTTCTCAGGGTCACACAGTATGCAAGTGGGGGCTGTGGGATTCAAACTCAGGTCTGCAGATTTGCAGCTCAGAGCCTTAAACCACTGCACTATACTGTCTCCCTTGCACTGGAGTACCTGACCATTTTTCTGCTTTTTAAATAATAAAATCAGTATTTATAGTGTGCTATTGTGTGGACAATCGTTTTCCTCAACAATCGTTGCAGCCCGCTGTTTGGACTGCTATTTTTACACACCTTCTGCACTCCCAGCCAGATTTAGCATTAGTAAACAACTGTCTGAATTTGATGGAAGATTCATGTGGGATATATAGAGAACTCCACAACATGTCATCAATCAGTTTTCTGTCAATATTTCCTCATGAAAGACAAACATATCTGCTGACATTTTTTAGTGTGAAGTACCACCTTACTGGAATTCCATCTTTTTCTACTGATCTGATGATTGCCATCATAAACCCTGTTACATCTTGCTGAACATTGTCAATAAATGTGTTATGCTGGTCATAAGATGCCACAGCTTGATGTAGTGGCATCAACAAGTGCACAGTATTGTTTTGCCATTTACTGACAACTATAACTAGCTTCAGTGAATCTGTCAAAACTGTTGATTTTGAAACAGTTACTGTGGCAATAGATTCAAGCAAATGTATGAATATCTTCATAACAGAATTAACATAGCAATTTGTTCCAGTACTGTTGTCAAATGACAACATTGCATAAAGACCAATTTTTTTTTTCCCCACAGGAGGTGATCTGCTGTCATTGGGCACGGTTAATCACTTATCACATCTTAAAGTGGAAGAATCATGTACAGTAGATTTCTTTCTTTTCAATTTATGTGACTCCTCAGAAGAAATATCTTGCATAACTATGTCATTCATCAGTGGAATCAATGACATGTTTGGCTGATATAAAGTTTGCAGTTGATTGTACTCTATAATGCACTTTTTCACAGCACAAATTTTATTATATGCAACATTGATAATGTACAATCCTCCTAGAGTTCTGTCGCTTGACAGAGCAACATAGCTCATGCCATCTTTGAATATAGCATTCCCTATGCTGATCATCACAGCATCTAAAACTTGCAGCTTGTGATTAGACACTGAATGGGCAACAAAATGTGGGAGTTGTTTCCATGTTACATAAATGTCTAAGCATCTACAGTATCAATGCCTTGTGGGTAATCAAGGTTGCTATTGCATCACAACAATTTCAACAAATGTTTTTTGAACATTGTATTTTTTATTTTTTTTTGGCTCCTTCCCGACTCCTGGCTGGCAACTCCTTTGGGCCGCCTAGGGCCCGCTGTCACCCTACCCTGACAGCCATCACCACCCCAGGTAACCTGGTGTAACCTTTCACTGGATAGGTCCCCCTCTTCTGAGAGTGAAGGCACTGGTGGGGGCAGGCCAGTGCACTCAGTCTTGACCAGGGTACTGCTGAGGTGGTCCTTAGGCTTGTCTAGGGGTTCTGTGGCAGCAGGAGCTGGTGACCATCATCCAGTTGACCTGAAGCACTATTTCTGTTTTTCTCCCCAGGGGTGTGGCATGCCACTAAAGTCTAGGTGTACGCCAATGTTCACCACACTCCTTGAGACAATGGGACCCAATGCACTGTGGTACCTCTAGCCTCCACCAGGAGTTAGCAAGCACCAGGTCCCCTCTCCCCCTCCCCCCCCGAGAGAAGGTGAGCAGTCTTCTGATTCTCGAGCCTTCTTTCCCTGGCCAGCCCTCCAGTGCCCCGGGTCCATTCCTGAATCTGGGTCACCAGCGTCGCAGGCAGAAATTCAATTGCTGCACTGATGTGCCAGCCAAACATTCTATTTAAAGTCAACTATCTGCCCTATTGCACCATTGACCAGTCCACGATGCATGTCAAGACTGGAACATAGCATCACATGTGCATTCTTCCAGACTTCAAGACTTGACTCTAGACGAGCTGTTCTTGACACATCTACATTCATCTACTTTAGAACGTCAATCACCTTCAAGATCATTGTCTAGCTTAGACAAACTCAATCAACTGAATCAAGCAATGACAGTCTGAAAATTGGTTGTTGCTGTCTCTCCAGCATTATCTGTTTGAATTGTGCACATGGTTTAAGCCTTGGCTTCAAACTCACAATTTGTGTGCCATCACAGCATGGTCTACAAAACATATCACATGCCTCAGACACAGAACTTCCACCTTTGCCTATCATGTGTGCGTTCAGTATTGAAGCATTAGAAACTGACAAGTTTCCTATTTATTACTCATCAGGTAGAGCCCTGTATTGTTAATCAGCACTGTGATGCATATTCTGAAAGTGTTTAACAGAGGTGAATAACTCCCACAGGTTTATTCCACCAGAGCACCTAATAGCTTTTCTAGCATCCTCAACAGTAAGTCTGGAAAAAATATGCAACAGCTCAGACACAAAGGGCAACCCTAGGAGGCATATGCCAAGTGTGGTCCAGCCCTTAGCCTTACTATCTGATGAGCTTCACTGATATTCACCAATTGGGAAAGAGACCAATCACGGAGGGAAGGCAGACTCTGATATGTGTAGAAGTAGGGATTCCTTGACAGCAGTTCTAGCTGGGTGAATCCCCCTTGGAGTGCACAGTCCAGGCTCCTATTTCTGCTGAGGCAACTTCTCTCCTCGATCGCTCTGCTCAGACCCAGCCAGTGGCTGCTCTCTCAGCATAAGAAACAGTTGCAACACTTACCCAGAATTTCTGGCTGCTATACATAAATCAGCATTTGTACTGCTGTACCACCACTGAAATAGTGGTGACTAATAAAAAGCTCTTATCTGGAAGCAACAGCTTAGAAACAATGGGCACCTCTTGGAGGCATATGCCAAAAGCAGTCCAGCCCCTAGTCTTACTGTCTGCTGTATCCACTTACCTAGGAGGCATATGGAAATAGTGTTGAGCAAAACTGACAAATTTCCCCTGGTGAAATATGGTGACATTTGGGCATTTCATGAAATATTTTGCTGGGCAAAAAGCAAAATTTCACCTATGGAGCAAGTGAAATTTTGCCCTGAGCCAGCAACATTTTGTTGTGCCCTGGTGTAATTTCATCACCTACTGGTGAAATTTACTAAGATAATGACTCCCTGGACCCTGGCTAGTGGTTCCCCCCAGCCACTCACTGGCCCAAATTTCAAAATAAAAATTAAATCTCCCTGGTGTCTTGTGTCCCCCTTCCACCGCTGATCAGTGGCCCAAAGTGAATAAATCTTGCCCCTTCAGTTAACTCATTATTTTCCCCAGACCCTAATGTCATCAGATAGTTGCTTGCCACCTCCCCAGTACCCCGACTGGGCCACAGCTCGCCCTCCACTCACTTCCATGGCTGGTAGCCTGATTTAGACACTTCAATGAATGAGTGCATGCTTATACAAGCATGCATTCACTGAAGTACTCCAGTTGGGCTGCTGGCTGTGGAGGTGAGTGGAGAGCCTGTGGCCTGGGATCAGGTATGGGGAGTGGGTGGGTATGTGCTCTATCTGATGACAGGGGTGGGGGGTAGGGGTCCACTTGACACCACGGAGTGAGGATTGAATTTTTGTTTTTTAGGATTGGGAGTCGAGGGAAAAAAATGAGTTAACTGGGGGGCTTAATTTATTCACTTTGGCCCAGTGATCAGCCAGGGGGGACCTCTAGACACAAGGGAGAATTAATTTTTTTTTTCCAAATTTAGGCTGCTGAGCAGCCTGGGGGGGACCAATAGACACCAGTATTTGTGGTGGGTGGAATGTCACGTGAAATTTTGTTGCAATTGTGCCGGCAAAATTTTATTTCACTGCATCCCTATACGCCAAGTGCAGTCCAGCCCCTATCCTTACTGTCTGCTGAGCTTCACTGATCTATCACTGATCACTGATCTATTTATCGATATATATATATATCTATATCTATATCTATATCTATATCTATATCTATATCTATATATATATACATTTTTTGGTCCACTCACAGCCTCTACCTCTAGTTGTTGATATATTCCTTTCATCTATAACACATCAGGACAACAGCCACCTCCTACCCCTCCTCCCCCCACTGAGGAGATACATACCCAGCAAAATAGCAGGCATTCCTTTTCTTTCCTCTGTAGATTTCCTCTAGGAAATCTGCTTCTCTCACCAGGAACTTAAACAGAGAAACAGAGGCTACTATGAAACTCTTGAACTGCAATAACGGTGGCACACTTTTTACTAAGGACTTCATTTACAGAGTGGGGCACTGTCCAACATGCTCCACAATCAGAGACCTCTGATCGCAGCTTCATGCAGCATGGGCTGAGATAAAATACCTCCATGATATACTAACTTGGCCCCCACTGGGCAGGAGCATAAAACCTTTAGTTTCAAGGTGCACTACACCAGTACCCCTACCCCAAAGGACAAACAGACCAGGGGGTTGACAAAAGGTCAGGTCTCATACAGCTGGCACAAAATCCTCAGTACAGGAAGGTACCAAACCTATTCAAACATCAAATAGGTACACTGCACTATCTACCATGATAAACAGCATAACGAGCATCAAAATGTCAGTGAACCCAGAGCAGTGCACTGAGGTACAGCACACAACTAAGCCCACTACAAAGAACAAAAAATTCTGTACTAATAATCAGTGACTTAATGATTAGGGGTGTAAAGACTCACCTCCAGCAGGACCATGCTTCAACTATGGTAAGGTGCCTCCCTGGAACATCAGCATGGAGGGACACCAATCACATAGAGGAAATCATTCAAGGCATTGATTGAGACACACACATGTCATTCTCCACATAGGAATGAATGACCTAGCCAGTAATTCAGTAGAGGAAATGAAACAAGACTTCACAAGGCTGGGAGACAAGCTTGCTTCCCTTTTGTCCACTATCACCTTCTCTGAAATTCTGCCAGTCTGGAAAAAAGGAGACAGAAGGCAGAAGCTCAGGGAAGGGAACATCTCCGAGCTAAACACCTGTCTAAAGGATGGGTGCCAGGAAAAAGGGCACCACTTTAT
This sequence comes from Neoceratodus forsteri, assembly GCA_016271365.2. Lineage (NCBI taxonomy): Eukaryota > Metazoa > Chordata > Ceratodontiformes > Ceratodontidae > Neoceratodus > Neoceratodus forsteri. The sequence goes on along the minus strand of CM057453.1, from coordinate 1,205,686,960 downwards.
TGGAAAATGGCAGGACTTCTGCAAACAGGAGTTCTTTAAATTTGATGGCCTACACCTCTCAAAGGAGGGGACCCAAGCGCTAGGGCAAAAATTTGATGTTCACATTGGTCAGTTAAACTAGTGGACGGGGGGGTGGTACAGGCACCCCAGCACAAAAAGGATTGTCAAATGCCCCTCCCCCATCACCAACTAGTTCAGCTAAAGGATGTGCCAATTATACTTTTACCAAATATTGTATCAAACGTGCTCAGACCAAGCATTTCAACAAAATGACACATTGAGAACATATTAAAAATGCAAATGACCAAAACAGAAGGGGATGGAAGGCAATGTGCATCAGTGCTCATAGTCTGCCAAACAAAATCCCTGATCTCACAGCTGTAATGTCAGATGTACAATTAGACTGGATCACTGTTACAGAAACATGGTTCACTGGGAACCACTGCTGGGATGTCACCATCCCAGGGTATGCGTCATTCTAGAAAAATGATGAGGGGAAAAAAAGAGGAGGGGTGGCATTGTAAGTCAGAGATGACATATTCACAACAGAAATGCAGGAAAAACACAGCAAAGCAGAGGCACTTTGAGTTACACTAGGAACTGGGGACAAAGCCCCTATACAGGTAGGAGTCATATACAGACCCCCATCCCAGGAGGCTGATGTAGACAAGAAGCTCTTGGAAACCATCTCGATGATAGTGGACAGGGGTGAGTTGTTGCTGGTGGGGGACTTCAGTCTACTGAATGTAAATTGGTCCTCATACAGAGCATCCTCAGGCTGGAACAAAGAGTTCCTTTTTGCACTAAGGGGAGCAGGTTTGCGTCAACTGGTGAACTTACCCACCAGAGACAAAGCAATATTGGATCTAGTGCTGACAAACAGCACAAGGATCTCATGAGCAGAGGTAGCAGCCAATCTAAGGACCAGTGATCACAATTCAGTCTGGTTTACTGTGAACAATATGAAGGAAAATAGGCATACCAAAATCAAGGTACTAGATTTCAGAAAAGCTAACTTCCCCAAAATGAGAACTATGATCATATCTGTGCTAGAATAAGAAATCACAGGAGATGTAGAGGACTGCTGGAATACTCTGAAGGCTGCTCTGCATACAGTAACAACTGTATGCACTAAGCAGATCAGCAAGTCCAAAAGAAGGAAAAGATCTCTCTGATTCTCTCACGAAGTAGCATTCAAAATCAAAGACAATAAAAAGGCTTTTACACAATTCAAGCAAACAAAACATGTAGCAGATATGGAAGAATACAAGAACAAATTAAAGGAGACAGGGAAAGCTGTTAGAAAGGCAAAAGCACAGATGGCAGAGAAAATAGCACAGAGTGTTAAGGAAGGAGGCAAAACCTTCTATAGATACATAAGAGAAAAAAGAAAAATGAAGGGAGGAATAGTCCGACTAGCAACCACGGAACGTAAGATGGCAAAGAGTGACGAGGACAAGGCAGAAGTGCTAAACTAGTTCTTTTGCTCTGTCTTCAACATAGAAGACAGTGGCAAAGGTCCCACACTAAGTAGAACAAAGGAAGATACTCAGGGATCAGATACTAGCCCCTTAACAAGGGAGAGGGTCCTAAAAGAGCTTAATAAACTGAAAGTGGGAAAAGCCATGGGACCAGACAGCATACACCCTAGGATATTGAAGGAGCTCTGAGAAGAACCAGCCACACTGCTGGCTGAGCTCTTCAACAAGTCACTAGACAGCAGGAAAATACCTCAGGACTGGAAACAGGTAACCATTGTGCCCTTACACAAGAGCGGAAGCAAGGAAGAGGCAGGAAATTATCGCCCTGTCAGTTTGACCTCAGTTGTGGGGAAAATGATGGAGTAACTACTGAAAGAGAGGATAGTGGTGTAGCTAACAGGTACTGGAAAAATGGACCCAAAGCAACATGGCTTCACAGCAGGATGCGCTTGTGAAACCAACTTGATTGACTTCTTCGATTGGGTCACCAGAACATTGGATCAGGGAGGGGCAGTGGACATTGTATACCCAGATTTTAGTAAGACCTGTGACACCGTCCCTCACAGAAGGCGAACCAACAAGCTGGAACATATGGGAGTTGGCCAGAAGATGATCAGCTGGATCAGTAACTAGCTGAATTAGATGACCCAGAGAGTGCTAGTCAGTGGATCATTGTCAAGGGAGGGTAGGGTAACCAGTGGTGTCCCACAGGGATCGGTACTGGGACTGATCCTATTTAGCATATTTATAGCAGGCATAGTGAAAGGACTAACAGGGAAGGTTTGCCTGTTTGCAGATGATACAAAACTCTGCAACACAGTGGACACAAGGGAAGGAGCAGACAACATGGAAGCTGACCTTAGAAGGCTAGAAGACTGGTCCAGGCACTGGCAGTTACAATTTAACACCAAAAAGTGTAAGATAATGCACTTGGGAAAGAGGAACCCTGGAAAAAATTCACACTGGGTGGACATCAACTTAAGGAAACACAAACGGATCGAGATCTCAGCATAATCATCACTGACAAATTAAAGATAGGAAAACAATGTGAGAAAGCAGCACAGAAAGCAGGTGCCATCCTCAGATGTATAAGTAGATGTATTTCTAGTAGAAAGATGGAGGTTATCATGCCCATCTACAGATTTCTGGTGAGGCCACACTTGGAGTACTGTGTTCAGGTCTGGAGACATCACCTCAAGAAGGACATTGACCAATTTGGAAACGGTGCAGAGAAGGGCTATTAAGATGGTGCGTTGACTGCATCACAGGTCATATGAAGCAAGACTAGGGGAGCTGAACCTATACTCCCTTGAGCACAGAAGAAGCAGAGGGGACACGATTGAAACATTAAAGTACATGAAGGGATTTAATGCAGTTCAGACAAGTAATCTATTTCAACAGAACACGGCAGCATGCACGAGAGGGCATAATATGAGACTGGTAGCAGAAAGGTTCAAAAGCAACCTCAGGAAGTACTTCTTCACAGAGAGAGTGATGGACCCATGCAACAGCCTGCCCCAGGAGGTGGTAGCATCAAAGACAATCAGGAAGTTCAAACTTGCATGGGACAGACATAAAGGACAAGTTAGGATGAAGGCTACATAGGGAGGGGGGTGGTTTCTAGGGCAGACTAGATGGATTGCATGGTCCCCATCTGCCGATGCTTTTCTTATGTTCTTATTCATCGGTGCAAGTTGAAGTAGGTTACCAAAAACAACAATGGTACCTCCAAAGGCAACTTCATCATCTGTGACAACAATCTCCTGCAACTGTAGGTGAATGATGGCAAGCATAACGTTGGAGATCATACTGATCTTATCAATAATCAAGAGCTCAATTTTGTCGAACATACTGCATAAGTCACTTGCAACTTCAAAAGACAACTTGTGGTATTCATTATTTTTTTCATGTTCAATAGGCAATGTAAAATACAGTGTAGAGTCACTCCACCTATATTATAAGCTGCATGTCCAGTCAGAGCAGTCGCCACAGTAGACATTGCTACTCCAGTATGTCTCCTTATATTGGCACTAATTGCTTCAATAAGAAAACATTTTCCTGTGTCAGCAGAACCACTGACAAACATACATAGTTGTTTGTGTTTTTCTCAACACCATTCTTTTTTACAATTATTATTATTGTTTATTGAATTTTCTTGACCCGGTAGACCCATTGGGACTAGAAGTCCCTTTTTCAGGGACATCTGGGGGGATACAGAAGGCATGCAACTGAAATTGAACCAGATTAAGCTGTTGGTGGTATTTTTAGTGAATAGGGGAAATTTGGCCAGGATACCGGGGAAATCCCCTACTTTTTTCGATAAGTGCCATGGGATCTTTAACATCCACCTGAACTACCACCAATCCAGGCAGATGGGACCTCAGTTTAATGACTCATCCAAAAGACAGTACCTCAGAAGTGCAGCACCCACCTCATGCTGCACTACAGTGTCAGTATTGGGATATTAACCCAAGTGCCAGATATGGGAACTGAACTCACAGCCTTCTGATCTCCCAGCTTCAGAGGTGAGTGTGCTACCTACTGAGCCACTGACACTGCTAAATGACAACTACCATGGTGAATGGCATATGTCACGGCAGTAAAAACAGTTTGATTCAGTTGATTTAACTTTTAATGACAGAGATGTCAACATCAAGTTGGCATGCCCGTTCCATGGATGTTTCAATCTCTGCATCAGTACAGTGGGATCATTCATATGAAGAGAGGAGCTCTCGGTGCACCTTCTCCCTCCAGATCACAATTGTCCTGAGAATTCACAGGAGTGTCTTCTTCCAGTTGTTCTCTAGAGTCTTCTAGCAGTTATTTCTCTAATTCTTCTCTTTCTATGTACACAACTGAACTGTCAGTTTTGAAGGTCTCATAGCTCAAATTAAATTGCTCATTGTATGTGTCAGATTTGCCTTTCAATGGCATTTCATGTCTGCATGGCTTCCACACAAAACACAGAGCAGAACGTTTCTCTGGCGATTTCAAGGTCAGTTTGCAATGATCAATTAACCAAGGCTTGTGTTTTTTTGATCAGACTTCCTTGTATGCCAGTAACTTGGAAGATAGCCTTTGCTGGATTGGACTTGACTTCAGGTTTATTGTCATACCACTGGGCAACTTTGAAGAGACACGTGTTCTCCATGGCACTGTGTCACTGTGGGAAGTATGTGTCAGTCAAATTGTCTTTTCAGAATGTTTGTTGAAGATGGTCTGTCTAAAGCAAGATCTTCAATTTCCTTGTGAGACTTTAAGATATGGTGTCTGTGTTGTTTGCAGTTAATGTACAAATACCATATTCCTTTGGATTTGCTGTAGAGACATGTTCCAATCAGTCACTTGCTTTGTAGGCTCCACATTCAAAGTTTGACAGAGATTTCAACCGTAGAGACCACATCCATGAACTGATAGATCTGCTGCTGTTGGAAAGATCCTCCCATAGCTACTGCTAACATGTTTGCTCATTTTGGTAATGTATGATGTCACATGCCGTACCATGGCCAGAGACTTTTCAGCAACAAACTGAACATCTATATTTGCCTGCCACATCAATAACTGAACAGGACTGTAGTTGTTAATGTATGCCTCATTTTCTTTTCTAGGCAAGTCATAGACTGTCTTTGTAGATTTCACTTTCAGATGGTGTCACATGGCAGAGAACGATTCATTTATATAGCCATTTTCAGACACATATCTAGGAAATCCAAACCAGCACCTCATGTACCAATTGTTATTATTTTCACCTTTTGATGACAGTATTTGCAACTGATGTGTTGCTGAAACTTTTCAACCAGTTTCCATTTCATTTCATTTATTTTGTTAACTGGGATAAGGCACTGGAAGTAGTCCATTTTAGGCCCAGCCTGAACAATGTTTACAAACATAGACATGAACTAAGAGCATTACAAGACAGTAACAAAAAACAAAATTGCAAAAAAAAAATTACAATTATCCACACTTGTTAAATATTGTTTAAAATTTATTTTAAAGCACAACAATGAAGTAGATGAGTGAATATTACTTGGTAAAGCATTCCAAAACATAGGAGCAGCCACAGGAAATGACCTAGAACTTGCTTTTGTCTTATGTGAAACGATTTGTAAAAGTGTATAATGGGAGGCATTTAATGAACCTGAAAAATTATGAACAGACACCAAATCAGCTAAAGGGAATTTTGAAGTAAAAAAAAATGGATTTATAAATTTGACACCCAAAGAGTTATGCAAGTTTTAATCTGGAGATTACCATTGCAACTGTGAGTATAACCTGCAGTGATGAGTATGTAATGGGGAATTTGAAACAAAACAACAAATATTATTATAAGCAACTATTAGGGTATTAACTTCATTCTGTCCAAGATTAAAGCAACTATTAGGGTATTAACTTCATTCTGTCCAAGATTAAAGCAACTATTAGGGTATTAACTTAATTCTGTCCAAGATTAATGTACAGACTTACACATACAACAGTCCAACCATAAGGTTGGCCTGTTGTATGTTTCAGAAAGTTGACATGTAATGTATTGCATGATTAACTTGAGGCGTCACTGTCTTGACTATTGCCACTGTGGAGTGTATCTTTTATCCACAGTAGCACGTGGATATGATGAGCACCACATACCTGGTACTCCATTCTCCAAAAGCACTGGTCCACAATACCAAGAGGTGGATATGTCTTTGACAGAATGAACATCAGCAGTGCATTAAATCAGTGATGAAAATGTTGTGACAGACAGTGGGTCTAGAGAGCACATTTCACAAAGAGTCACTGATGATAGGCCATCAACATCTGCATGTGCCCACTTTGGTATTTCTTGCTGTTCCAGCTGTATTCAGCAAAGCTTAGAGTAAAAAACCTAGTGGCTGCACCATACTTTCATAGCACACGCATTACTTCTGAGTGCATTCAGTACCAGTATTCTTTGATGCAATGCATAGTTAATAGGATGGATTTCAGTTTTAGCTCTAGTACCTTGTCCTTGTTTTCCAACTTTTGCTACAGTTCTGTTGCTGTGAAAACATGCAGTGATGTGGTAATCCACAGAGTATGTGCAACAGATGCAGACACTATACTTAACTCACTCTCCCATAGGAGGAGAAAAAAGTACTGAATATTCCTTCTGAACTTCTCATCAGAATTCAGCACCGTAGATGCTCAGCACACAGCTCCAGGAGAACGCACCTCGTGCTCATGCAAGCAACCACCAGTACTATGTGGAAAAAGATCAGGAAAGCATCATGCTTACAATGTACTCTCCAAAATACTGACAGGATTGCCTTCAACCTATTTCATTTGATAAAAGTAAGTGTTGTCACATACTGGATCCTTGATGTGGAGATGATGAATTGTGTACTACTCATACACATTTTCATTTGTAGTCATCAAGACCTTTTCAATCATTGCTTTTTTTGGTGCCTAGTACTCCAATCTGAGTGTATCAATCAGGTGGTTGACATGTAAATCCTCATAGAATGGGTTTTGACCATTTAGGTAATGTAGAGCCTTTTTAAATCTCTCTGCATTCACATCATACTGCCAATTTTTTTTTTTGCCTTTGTTGGAATTCCATTACCAGAATGACACTGCTGCTGTCCCAAGTTATGGTCTCAACATTTTCCTGCAGTGGGAGTGTCAGGTACATGAAAGATCCATTTAATGACCTCATGAGTTCTTTCATTGGCATCCTTTTAAGTTCTTTGTGTTCAATCTTAGAATTGTTTGGAATGGTTACATAGTTTGGATCAGAATCCATTCCAATAAGTTCAAGCAAGCAATATCTGTGGGTGTTAAATCTGCGTCCATGTTGTTCAAAACAGATCTAGAAGGCAGCACATCTATTTTTATCTTTCTGAAACAGTACAGCACTTGTTTACTATATCATCTAATGCAAACACTCACTCTTCAGTAGCAAGTATGCCAGCAAATGGCACCACATCTTATTCCACTTGACAGTTTGTGTCAGATCTGCTTTCACAGTATGTGATGGCATCCTGTGAACATGGCGACCATGATTGAGTGACTGCAAATAGGTGACTCAATCACAATGCCTGTTTTCTGGGATACCTGGTAGGGTAGCGACAGGATATAAGGGAAGGTGACAACAGTAACAGGATGCCTGTATATATATACATGCACTTAGTGAGGGGACCACACCATGGGATAGGTAGAAGGGGAGGGGAGGGACACTGTATGTGGAAGGTAGTGTGATGGTCAGCTGCCAAGCTGCCCATATGGCGTGGTGGGTAGGGTGGCAGGCTGGGGTTGAGAGGGTGCCGGGTTTGGTTCTGGGGTGGGATTGCTTTTTGCTTTGGGCTGTTTTTTTAATTTTGTATGTTTTGCACACACTCCCGACATGCCTCCCTGGAGTTGAGAATCTTTAAGTAGGAGGATTGGGGGGGCACAGCCCCCCACATATCATGTACTCCAGTCACTGATTTTGACATTGCCACTAGTGTACATAGCCGTTATTTATTTTCAGCGATGTACAGTCTCCCAAATGGCTAACTGTATATGAACTATAAAATAGCCACTTGCATAAGATACAGTCAAATTTAAACTTTCTCTTTGCCAGTTCAAATGTGGGTGTCTTATTTACAAGTTTGTCAGGTTACCGTGATTCTGTCAGTTTAAGACAGCTAGACATGTGCTGCACATCCCAAATTGAGAATTCATCAGAAGGTGCTTCATTTTGTGGGGTTGATGAATAAAAGCTTTGGCACTGTACATGTCATCTTTTGTCAAGAGAAGATCTAGGCATGAAAATTTACTAGCAGCACTCCTGTCCAGGGGCATTTTAATACAAATCTACACATTCCTGTATTACGCACAGCAGTCATGCACATGTAGTGGAATATACTGCCACAAGTTTCTGTGTGCAGACATGCCAACGAGTGACCATTAAGTCAGTGCAAGATCCAATTAGGCATTTGTCTATGTTTTCTATCGAGTTTGTATTATTGGTTACTCTTTCTGATGACAAAAAGATTGATACAGTCTTTAAACTCAACAAAAGACTTTTGTCCAGAGTTACATGTGTCATCACATATCCATGTCAGATATTGTGTCTTGTTTTGTTCTGCTGAAGACTCAGTGTCTTCCTCCATCTCATTCAAAAAATGATGTTCAACTTAGGGCAAAACACTGTGTTTTACATAGAAGTTGATGGCAGATAAGGACCGCAAGGCCCATCCAGTCTGCCCATTTCTTTTTCTACCTTATAAATGTGCCATCGACTTTTGCTCTGTCAATGGCCTATCTATTCCAACTCATCTGTATTGCTCCCTTATGCCTATCCCATCCCTGTATGAAGGGATTAGGTGGTACGGCTTGGGTTTTCACTGCTATGCAGATGATACTCAGCTGTACATATCCTTCGTGCTCGGCCAAGATGCTGCCATTACAGTCTTTAACAACTGTCATGCTGAAATCCAGGATTGGACAAATGTGAGTTGGCTGCGGTTGAATCTTGAGAAAACTGAGGTGTTGGTTGTGGACCCAGGTCACCGGGAGGTGGGTTTGTTGGTGGGATCACCTTCAGGTTTAAGGCTTGGGGGTGTTCAGCTAACTACCTCAGACCAGGTGCGGAACCTCGGCGTTGTGTTTGATGACTGTTTGACACTTAAATCTCAGGTGTCGGCAGTTGTCAAAGCATCTTTTTACCATCTGAGGAGTATCGCCCAGGTGAAGCACCTGGTTCCTTCCAACGATCTTCCAACATTGATCCACGCCTTCGATACCTCTCGCCTTGACTACTGCAACTCCCTTTACCTTGGGTTACTGGGGGTTGATATCCGCCACTTGCAGCTAGTGCAGAATGCGGCAGCCAGGCTATTGACTGGCTCTTCTAGGACCAGTCATATAACACCTGTGCTCCGCGGACTGCACTGGCTGCCAATATGCTGATGAATCACCTTCACGATCGGTTTGCTGACCTATAAGGCCCTACACAATCAGGGACCTGGTTACCTGAAAGATCTCCTTCTTCCCTACTGTCCCTCCTGCTCGCTCCGATCCACTGATGAGGGATTGCTAGAGATTCCCAGGGTTCATTTAAAGACATCTGGGGCCAGATCTCTTAGTTTTATGGCCCCAATCCTGTGGAATTCTCTACCTCGTCAAGTACAAGACTGCCCGACCATCCAAAGCTTTAAGGGAGCATTAAAAACATTTCTTTTTAGCCGTGCATACAATGATTTTGAATGTGGCTGCCATGGATTTTATTTATGGTTTAATTTATTGATTTGTTTTATTATGTTATGTATAGGCACCTTGGTTTTGGAAAGGTGCCTTTTATAAATAAAGACTGATGATGATGATGATGAAGCCCTGCACTGTATTCATATCCACCACTTCCTGAGGTATGCTGTTCCATGCATCCACCACCCTTTCTGTGAAAAATAACTTTCTCATATTACCCTTTAATCGGCCTCCCACTAATCTCATGCAGTGTCTTCTTGTCCTGCTATTTTTCTTGTATTGAAACATGTTAGACTCTTTCACCTTGTTAGTGCCCTTAAGGTATTTGAATGTTTCAATCATATCACCTCTCTCCCTCCTTTGCTCTAGGGTATACATATTGAGCTCCGTTAATCAGTCCTCATATGTTTTCTGATGCAGTCCCTGCACCATTTTGGTTGTCCTTCTCTGGACTGCCTCAATTTCATTACTGTCCTTGTGAAGGTATGGCCTCCAGTACTGCATGCAGTACTCCAGATGGGGCCTAACCAGTGTCTTGTAAAGATGACGTATTACCTGCCTCTTCTGACTTGTGATACCTCTACCAACATAACCTAACATCCCCCTAGCCTTACCTACTGCTTTAGTGGTCTGCTTGGATGATTTCAGGTCATCAGTGATGATGATGGCCAAGTCTCTTTCTTCCCTTGTGTCTGCCAGCAAGTCCTCTCCCAGCCTATAGGTGGCTTCAGGGTTTCTCATTCTATGTGCATGATCTTGCACTTTGCATTAAACCCCAGTTGCCACTCTTCCGACCATTTTGCTAGTTTATCCAGATCTCTTCTCATTCTGCCCACCCCATCTGGATCATCTACTCTGTTTCAGATCTTGGTGTAATCTGCAAACAGACAAACCTTACCCTCCAGTCCATCTGCAATGTCACTGATGAAGATATTGAAGAGGACTAGCCCCAGGACTGATCCCTGCAGTACCCCACTTGTGACTTGCATCTCTTCTGACCATATACCATTTACCACCACTCTGTTCTCTGTCCATCAACCAGTTTGCCACCCAGTTGACCAGCTTCTGACCCACCCTGAGTCTATCCAGCTTATTAATCATTCTTCTATGTGGAACAGTATCAAAAGCTTTGCTGAAGTCAAGGTAGGTGACATCAACTGCTTCCCCTTGGTCCACCACTCTGGTTACCCAGGCAAAGAAATCTATGAGATTAGTTTGATAGGACCTTCCTTTTATAAACCCATGGTGTCTTGGATCCTGTGCTCCTTTGTATTCCAGGTGTTGCACTATCCTTTCCTTAAGGAGTGCCTCCATAATCTTGCCCACTACTGAAGTAAGACTGACTGGTTTTTGCAGCTTCATCGACAGAGACAGCTACTCGTTTACTGTGTGGATGGTATGTTTCTTCCCAGAAATATGCCTTTTTCTGTTCAGTGTGCAGGCAAGACCTATCAAAGATAAGCAGAAGTTGTCTCTGTTCAGATTTGGGAACTCCTGAAACTTCAATTTAATCTTGAAAATTTTTTTCTTTGTTAATTCATCTATTTGAGCTATCATCTGTGACTGCAAAAAGTATCAGAAATGTACAGTTTTAAGTACAGATTGTTAACTTTTGCAGGGCCGCAGACTGATATTGATATATCAGTCCAAAATTTCTATACGTTCTAATTCTGTCAGCAGCCTAAGGGTTAACTCTGAGATGTAATTTCATAATCTACATTCTTCTTTTCATTTTCTTGTTTTTATGTCTCATTATTGCAGATTTTGTCTACACTATTTTTGCTTTGGTGGACATCTTCAACTAGCTAGCATGACTCTGATGGATGTTAGCTACACAATGATTTTTGCTTTTTTCTTCTCTTTTCTTTGCTGTGTAGTACTCCTCATTATCTTGTGTTTTATTCTACTACCTTTCTTTCTATAGTGTGTTTTCTTTTGTAGACAAACTATGGACTTAGTAGCCATATCTGCTACATTTTTTTCTCGGTTTTTTTTTTTGTGTTAACTGACAGGTATCAGTTGTTGTCTGTGAAATACCATGTTACTAAATCATCAGCTTTGTAATGCATGCTATGTGTATCAAAATACCATTTATGTCATTTCAGACTGTGGATGTGTTCACTTGAAGCCATTTTTAGGTTGAAATTGTACTAATGGTATTATAAAGGAATTCAATATATGTAAAAAAAAATATCAATATAATGTTGACCTATATATATATATATATATATATATATATATCAATTGACATACCTGTATTACCAGTAACAAGATAAGATACATTGTTTCTTTGTAGGCAGATCCTATATGAATATTTAACTATTTAAAATAAATACAACCAGCATTATCCATTAGTAATATTACTAAAATAATCATGAAAATAGCTTTTTTAATTTTAGCACCATATCATACCATTTCCATACAGAGAAATACAATTGTCTTTCAAGAGCCAATTTCTTTTTTCATGAGCTGAAGTATCTTCTTTCATGAGCCACTCCCAAAAGAAGAACATTTGGCTCATGAAAGAAGATCATTTTAAACCTAAAAATGGAATGCAGTTTCTGTCATAATTATGAAACAGGAAGTTGACCATCTTGCTTAAAACAGATCAAACAACATTACAGTCAAGTAAGTACTGATCTCATATTTTTTACTTTTTGAAGATTTTAAACTTATAATTGTGCTGAAATAATGATCAATCCTAATGTAGGATATACTGCTGATGAAGAATATGTTACTTTTATCCCTGCAGTTAATATATTGTGCTTGCAATTTTGAGTATAGAAAAGATTTAGGAAATCAGTGTATGTATTTTTTATTTTTCCTTCGTGACTTGGTATTCTTCTTTCATGAGTAGTTTGCCAATGAAAAAGAAGACTGAGTCACAAAAGTTTTATTTTCTAAGGTGTAAAACATTCCAAAATGCTCATCAGCCTTCAAAAATTACAGAAATAAAATTGTTTACATTGGAAATTGATGAGAAATTGATCAAACTATGCAAATGGCCTCCTCTCAGCCTCATTTTAAGTACAAAGAAATACAGCTTCAATTTATACCATGTAGCTGTCCATTTTTTGTCACAACTGCAGTTACACAAGCAATAAGACATGATGCAGTGTGGGTTATCTCCTGATAAGAGCATGCCCAGGTGAGTTGTTAGGCACGAGGCGCTTGCACCAAGCGCCTTATGCACTTGGGCGTGCTCTTATCAGGAGATAACCCACACTTCGGAGTGTCTTATTGCACTTGTAAAATGGGTCCCAGCAGTAAATTGAAAAAATAAAAGAAAGAAAGAAAAAAATCCACAATTTATTTCAAAAGGGGCTTTTTAACAGTAGAAATAAGTAAAATAGTTCCCTGTACTAGTATATGATGGCCAGTAGAGGGCACTGTTCCCCCACAACAACACAGTAGTGATGCCTCATGTTGTGTCTCCCTATGAAACAGTGTTCTGAACTTGTGCACCACCTCTCCCCAATATATATTTTAAATATATGAGTTGTTTTTCTTACTGAGAAGAATTTTGTTCTATTCGGAGGGAGGGAGTTGGTGGTTTTGTTATAAAGGACGTTGATGTGGGCATTTTCTGCAGAAGCAAGTGTGTTCACCCCCACCCCTTCCCGACACATACACACATAATCCTAGATAATATATATATTTTTTTGCTGTATTTGATTAGCAGTGAGTTTTTGTTGAATGTGGGAGTATGCAGCAAGACCGAGCGGGAGTGAGCATGTTTCCGTTCGGCTGCATTAGATACTGTTTTTGTTTCTTTTGTTTTCTTTAGTACCGCTTTGTGAATGCCGAACTGATAGCTGCAGTTTTGAAAAGTGTGTCTATTTTTTTTAAAAAGGAAAGGTGGCTGCTTTTTTACATGAATGAGAAATATTGTGCAGCTTAGAGGGATTGACATAGCAGAGGAGACAGTTTCGGATTTGCTTTAAACCCTGCATCGTGGCGGCACAAGCAATGCTGACTGGAGCAGGTAAGGTTTTTTTTTTTAAGCAGAAGCAACAGAGGTGATATTTTTTATGATTTAATAAAAGGAAATTAATTAACTTTTATATGGTGATGTTGTTCTGGACTGTAAGAGGCTGTAGTGACTGATTGTGTTATGGGGCCATGCTACCTTGGCGTAGCAGATTTAGGATGTTGGCAGGGTGGCACAGTGATTTCTGGTGTGGTGAGTCCTGAGTGGCTGAAGAGGTACCGGTTGGCAGAATATGCTATGATAAGGACATGGGCAAAGGTACCTCTCAGCCAATCAGGAACAAGAATATTTGAGACCCATTTTATAATGGTATATAATACAGAACAAAGCCAGAATAGTCATTATGCCACCTACATTTATAGTATAGACCAGGGAGGGGTTGTGGATGTGACCTACCTAGACTTTAGCAAGGCATTTGACACAGTCATGCACAAAAGATTAATATACAAATTAGCCAGCCTGGGAGTGGGTCCCAGGGTGGTAGCCAGGGTAAAACACTGGCTGGACAACAGGACACAGAGGGTAATAGTAAATGGAGTCCACAGTGAAGAAAGGGGGATTACTAGTGGGTTACAGCAGGGTTCAGTACTGGGCTGGTCCTTTTTAATGTCTTTATAAGTGACATTGCAGAGGGGCTGGAAGGAAAGTATGTCCTTTTGCAGATGACACAAAGAACTGCAACAGGGTTGATACACAAGGTGGGTGGAAAGGATGAAAAGGGACTTGGCAAGGTTGGAGGAATGGTCAAATGTATAGCAGCTTAGATTCAGCACAAAGAAGTGCAAAGTAATGCACCTGGGAAACAAAAACCCAGAGGAAGAGTACGTAATGGAGGGTGAGATGCTGACAACAACAAAAAAGGAAAGGTACCTGAGGTAGTCATATCAGATGACCTAAAGGTGGGCCAGCAATGTGGGAAGGCAGTAAGGAGGGCTGGGGGGATATTGGGATGCATAGGGAGAGCATCACCAGTACAATACAAGAAGTTGTTGGCCCTCTGTACAGACAGTTGGTAAGACAACATCTGGAGTACTGTGTACAGTTCTGGAGACCCCATCTCCACAAAGACATAGACAGGGTGGAGGCTGTCCAGAGGAGAGCAACCAACATGGTACAGGGTCTGCACCAGAAGACATATGAAGAAAGACTAAAGGAGCTTAACATGTATAGCCTCGAGGAAAGGAGGGAGAGGGGGGACATGATATAAACTTTCAAATACCTCAAGGGAATCAACAAAGTCCAAGAGGGTAGCATATTTCAGAAAAAGAGATGCTCAAGAACAAGGGGCACAATTTGAAGCTAGAGGGGGGACAACTCAGAGGTAATGTAAGGAAGTGTTTCTTCACAGAGAGGGTTGTAGATGCATGGAATGCCCTTCTTGAGGAGGTCGTGGAGTCAAAAACAGTGGGGGAATTCAAGAATGCATGGGACAGACATAAGGAAATTCTAGTGTGGGGTAGGAGGAAGTAGGCTGTTGGTTAACTAGGATCTGCAGCTTATTTGTTAGGTAGGGAAATGGGCAGACTAGGTGGGTCAAGTGGTCCTTATCTGCCATCAGATTCTATGTTTCTTATTCCAAGTAACATCTTGTCCAGTCATTTAACAATGTTTTCCCTCTCAAAAAATGTCTCAGTTTTCTGTCATGTAGCCAATGACACTTCACTGCAGGTACAGTAACAAACAGAAAAAAAAACAAATCAAGGTACTACACTACCCTAAGTTTTAAAGTTTTAAGCTGATAGATAAAGAATTTATCAATGCTTTCCCATGAAATGCCAAGAAAACGAATCAGAAAGCAGACAAAGCTATTGTCCCAGAAGAGATACATCCAAGGTTGTTGAGGGAGCTCAGGGAGGTACTGGTTGCACCTCTGGCAGTCCTATTTAACAGATCACTGAAATCCAGAGTGGTTCCAGAAGACTGGAAGTAGGCAGATGTTCCATTTCACAAAAGTAGTAGCAGGGAAGAGGCTGGTACTGTAATTATAGGGCAATCAGCCTGATATCGGTGGGGTGAAAGTTAAAGGAAACACTGGACTGTGGAATATCTTGAATCCAATGGGTTACAATACCTGAGGTAGTAGGAATTCATAGAGTGGAAGTACTGTGAAATGGATCTGATAGATTTCTTTGACAAGGTGAACAAGGAATTAGATAATAGAGGAGCAGTGGATGTGGCCTACCAGGATTTCAGTAATGCTTTTAGGTTTTTTTTCCTCTCATAACAGGTAAAGCAGCAATAGGCTTCACATTTTTGTTGTGTACAGTTAGTATCAGCAATCTGAAATACACTTAGAGAGGTATTATATTGTTCAGTAAATTAAAAAGAATTAGGTATAATCACATACTGTAGATTATTACATGATAAAACAAAGTTGCAGACAGCATACAGATCAGCTGCATGTGCATTTGTGCTATGTTGTCCAGGTTGATAATAAAAGAAGATGGGGTAAAAGGTGGGGCACCATTTCAGGCATGACATCTCTTTTGTAAGGGGTTGTATTTTTCCCTCTGTACTTCACTTTAGCGCACAAAGTCGGGATAGTGTTTCAATTGATAATTTATCCATGGTCTCCATTTAGTATCAAAGCTTTTAAAATTGGAGTTCATTCTAGCCGATATGCGCTCCAGATTTTACATCTCATAGGATGTTTTCTGCCATCCTTCTTTTGAAGGGATGGTGGTTGTATACCACAGTCTGTTAATTTTTATTTTTTTAATTTTTTGCAGTCATTGTAAAGCTGGCAGTTTGCTTAAAAAGATTTTTAGGGGCCTTAATTCCTACTGGGAGTGTCGCTGTGAGAACATAGGTTGAGATAAAGAGCTTGGGAGAACCGAAGATTTCCTTAATTTCATCTAGTACTTCTTCCCAGAAGCATTTTAATTGTTGACATGTCCACATTATGTGTACTGTGTTTGCCTGTTTTTGGGCACAGCCTCTCCAACATCCACCCTAGTCAGGTCCCATGAACTTTGCCATAATATCAGGGGTTTGAAATAATCTGACTCTTATTTTCCAGGCATACCCCTTCCAATAAATGGAAGAGGAGACTTTCTGAGAGGGTAGGGCACTAGTCTCCCACATTTGTTTATCGAGGTGCTCCCCAAGCTCCCTAGACCACCTTTGTCTAATGTTGTCATGGTTGTCTTCTGAGCATTGCTGAAAAATGTATAAAGTACGCTTATGAGGTATTCAGTTTCCCTGCCTTTGAGACAGGATATCACCAGGGGTATCATACCAGAGGGGGATTCTACCACTTCTATTAAATCCTATTCGTAAGACTGTAGTAGTCTTTTAAGGTGGAGATAGTGAGGAAGTGCCCCATTTGGAAGCTTAGAAGTTGTTTGTATGCCTGCAAAGGATGATAAACCAGAGCCTGGGAGTGACAAGTTGCCAAACATAGCGAAGTCCATACCTGGCCCAGCCCCTAATCACTTCCAAAAGTTGCTTAGGGAGGAAAAGGGTATTATGGGTGGGGTCCCTCATGTACAATTGTTCAATGGTCATGAGGTGTTTATGCTGGAGTTGCACCTAGTGTCGAAGTGGTTCTGCTGAGTAGTTGGAGTATTGAGTTAACGGTGTGCAACTCAGTGGGTTTCCCAATAAACAAAAGGCTAGGTCAGCTATTCTCATTAATGTTCTCTTGGTTCAATGTCATGATAGCAATTTCAAAACAGTGATTGCTATTGTGGCAAGTATATTTTGCCAAAAAGCAAATTGGTGATATACAATTCAAGATGACTAAACATCTGGATTTTAAAAAAGTGTTTTTATGATGGGTTTTGCCAGTTTCACCCCCCCCCCCGAATTAGAATTCTCAACTCCGTGGAGGTGCATACTGGGAGAGGACACAATCAGATTTCAGCAAAATTTAAGTGCTGCAGCTTGTGGCTGCAGCAAAATGTACTCGCTCCCAGTCCCGAACCCAGTACCTACTGTGCCAGAGCTAGCCACTCACACCACCATGCCACATGGCTAACTGGTGGCAGCAGGTACACCAGTCCCTGAAATCCACTTCCCTGTCCCTCCCCTTTGCCCTTGTCAATGTTCACTTTCTCATACCCTCGCTATTGTGCAGAGTAGCCCAGAATAACAGTGCCCAAAATGAGTCACTATTTTTGTAGTCATTCATTTTGGGTCACTATTATCACATGATACCATTATCTCTAGTGTTTTCCAGTGTGCATGAAATCCACTGGTTAGGGGGTTTAACAGGATTTAAATATGTGCTGCTTTAGCAGAATGGCATGTCGGGAAGGTTGACACCACCCCTGTTCCTAGGTAGTTGTAGGGAGGTAAATTTTATTCTCAGCAGTTTACCTCTCCAAATAAGTCAGGATATTAATTTATTCCAAGACTGGAAGTATTCTTTTGTGGGAGTTATAGGGAGCATCTGTAGGAAGAAGAGTAGTCTGGGAAGGATATTCTGCTGCACTGTTTCAATGTGGTTGAAAAAGCTCAGAGTTTCTGCGTCCATCTTGCAAGATCTGCAGTTATCTGCTGAGTGACTGGTTCATAGTTTATTACATCTAGTTGGAGAAGATTGTATGGTATTTTAATTCCCAGGTAACTCATCACTACCCTATTCCATCTGAAAGGGCAGCAGGTTTTTAGAGTTAGGGAGGGGCAGCAGGAGAACTTAGGACTTCAGTTTTTGACTCATTCAACTTGTAGCCCACTAGTTGCCCGGATATGGTTAATGGTGCCACACTGCTGAGAAGAATGTTATAGGGGATGTCAAGGATTTCAGTAATTCTTTTGACATCATTCTATATAGGAGACTAGTAAGCAAGCTAGGTAGCTTAGGGTGGGTGAAAAGGTGGTAAACTGGGTAAGAAATAGGTTACTGGATAGGCAACAGAAGGTGGTGCTAAACAGAGTTCACTCTGAGAAAGAGAGGGTGACCAGTGTGGTACCTGGTACCGGGTCATAATGTTGCATGCTTAATAGCATATGACATTTCCATGAAACTGCAACAGTGCAGTGTAAGAGAGTGAGAGGGTGCAATACGTGAATGGGTCTGTGCATGGTATTGCACCCTCTCCTGTCCCAGGCAGAGGATAAGACCTCTGCAAGGGTACCAGGCAATCTGCGATCTGATTCCGGTCCCAAATGCATATTGATTTTTACGCACTTTGTGAGATGCAACTGGCAGCCCCACCAGAGTTAGTAATCCCTGGTTAGAGGGGGATTCCAATGGCGCAACCCTGTAATACTGGGGGTCTTGAGGCAGAAACCCCCATGATAAAAGACATGCTGCATGGCATATATCATGCTGTATCGGCAGTGTGGTATATACATGTGGCATAATGTCTTGCGACATTATGACCCTGTTCTGTGGTATCTCAGGGATCTGTGCTGAAATCAGTCTTTTTAATGTCTGTATAAGTGACATTGAAGTGAAGCTAGAATGGAAGATCTATCTTTTTGCAAATGACACCAAGATCTACAAACAGGGTGGATACTCTAGGAGTGTGTGGAAAGAATGAGCAGAGACCTGAGAAAACTAGAGGAGTGGTCAAGGGTATGTCAGCTGGGTTTCAATGTGAAAAAGTGCAAAATAATGGACTTAATTATTTTTATTTATTTATTTACTTTTGGTAACCGGGTAAGCACACTAGACAATACTGCCTATTTTCAGGCAAGAAAACTGTGGATAATCTTATTGAATATTCTAAAGGTGGCTAGGCAGTGCAACTATGCAGTCAAGAGGACTAGTAGGATGTTGGAGTGCATATAGTAAGGGGTATTACCAGCAGAAAGAGTGAGGTGGTGTTGCCCCTGTTTCCAGTGCTGGTAAGAACCCACCTGGAGTGCTGTGTCCAGTTCTGAAGACATCTCCAGAAAGACATACACAGAATGGAGGCAATCCAAAGGAAGGCAACTAAAATGGTGCAGGGTTTGCATGAAAAGTTCTTCGAGCAGAGACTAAAGGATTTCAATATGTACACCCTTGAAGAGAGGAGGGAGCTATGATAGAAACCTTTAAATACCTCACAGGTGTAAATATGACACAGAAAGGAAATATTTTTCAGAAAAGAAGGTGCTGAATAACAGGGGTATATACTATGAAGCTGGAAGGCAGGTAGATTCAGTAGAGATGTGAGGAAGTACTTCTTCACAGAAAGAGTGGTGGATTCCTAGAACAGTCTTCCAGCAGAGGTTGATGGAGGTGAAAATAGTGGTGGGGTTCAAGAGTACATGGGAGAGGCACAAGAGAATCATAGTGGAAAGGAAGAGGGAGAGAGAAATAGCTGTAGATCAAGTAGGATCTTCAGTGATAATCTAGGTAGGGGAAAAAAGGGCAGACAGGGTAGTCCAAGCATCCCTTTTGTGCCATCAGATTCTTCTAACTTCATAGCATATCTACTCATTCTTGGGAACCTTCTTTTATGAAAAATACTTCCTCTCTGTACCTTATTTTTGTCCATGAGATACTAAATGATTTCTATTACATCTAGACAGTGTCAGTGGCTCAGTAGGTAGCAACTCACTTCTGAGGCCAGGAGATCAGAGGGCTGTGGGTTCAGTTCCCACATCTGACACTTGGGTTAATATCCCAGTACTGATACTGTAGTGCAGCAAGAGAGAGGTGCTGCACTTCTGAGGTGCCGTCTTTTGGATGAGACATTAAACCGAGGTCCCATCTGCCTGGATTGGTGATAGTTCAGGCGGATGTTAAAGATCCCATGGCACTTATCAAAAAGAGTAGGGGAATTTTTTATTAACAGAACTTCAAAAAAAGAATCAAATGCATTGTTAATACACAATAGTACAGAAAAATCAAAAACTCAAAAAATAATGAGGAAACAAAAAAGGAAAGAAAGCAAATTAATAAAGAAAAGGAAACACTATCAAACCCAGATAGTACACTATAAAGTCATGTGACAGGAACATCATTATCCGTCACCCAAGGTAAATTCCTCCAATTCAACCTTAATTGAGC
Organism: Neoceratodus forsteri; assembly: GCA_016271365.2. NCBI lineage: Eukaryota > Metazoa > Chordata > Ceratodontiformes > Ceratodontidae > Neoceratodus > Neoceratodus forsteri. Next base: position 1,205,666,340 of record CM057453.1, on the reverse strand, counting down.
ACAATTATATCTTCCTGTTTCATTTTTATAAATGTTCAACAATTCAGAATGTATTTTCTGTAAAAGTTCCGTATAAGAAAAATCTTTCTGTTGTAAATTAAAAAGACACCTGTTTTGCCAAATGAACCATTTAAAGACAGCAAAAATAACATGCAACGTGCCAGTATCCCACTTTCTCCAATCAGTAGTATAAGAACCATAGATCAAAACAATGTAATTCGCATATTTAAAAGCTGGTTCTTTCCAAATAGTGGCAACATAGCTCCAAAAGTTAGAAATATATGGACATAAAAAATATAAGTGCTGCATCGTCTCAAGAACTTGAAAGCAACCAGGACGGGAACAGTTACGGTCTTGTAACTGTTTATGAAATTGATTGCCCTTAACATTCAGCCTTTCATGACCACACAACCAAGTTACATCCCAAAGTTTAGGAGGAATTCGGTTATGAGTTATTAAACCTTGTTGGGGCAAAAGCAGCTCATCTGGACATTTTGGGAATATAATTGGTTCTGAAAAACATGAATCGAGAACAGACTGGTATAAAAAATTTTTATGTTTGGAAAGTATCCAGTCACTGGGTATTTTCCACTGCCGTAATTTAAGGCAAATCTCACATTGATAAGGTTGTACAATAGTAGATTTACGAAGATGTCCTAATCTGCCAACCACCCACTCATTATACCAAAGCCCTATTGCCTGCAGGGAGAGACTGGTCCATAATTTAGGAAGATGTTTTAATAATGGCAAAATATTAGAAAAAAGAAATAGACAGTAAAAAAAAAAGCAGGGGATTAATCATATTTAAACCGCCTCGGGATACAGGTAAGTATAAAATATTACGTTTAATGAGATTAAGACGGCTACTCCAAACAGCTTGGAAAAAAAATACTAAATAAAGTTGCTTCCCTTTGTTTGGGGGGGGGGAATATTACTCAAAAATAAAAATAAAGGTATTAAATAGGTTTATATCAAATGAATACGTTTAAGCTTGGAAAACTGCCATTTATTCCAATTTTGTACCATAATCCTACCTTTCTGCAATTGAATATCCCAGTTATAAATAGCTGGTGTAGGTGAACCGAAAAAAATACCTAGAATCTGTATGGGTGATGACGTAAATTGTATATCACACATAAGTGTCTGTTCAGGAACGTCCCCATTTAAAACAAATCCAAGGCATTTGGGTATATTTAAGGACGTACCAGAAAGAGAACCAAAAATTGACACATGTCAACAACCGAGTGAACAGAAGAAACAGTAGGGGTGAAAATGCAAATGTCATCTGCATAAGCAAGGGCTGAAAAGGGTATTGAGACTCCAGGAACAGGAATGGAGGGTATCATTTTATTCAAAGTGCGTAACAAAGGATCTATACTATACACATACAGTAACGGACTAACTGGACAACCCTGCCGAACACCCTGCTTTACCGGAAGCATAGGCCCAAGGTGTCCATTAACCAGAGGAGACACCGTTGCAGATTTATAAAGTTTCTGTAACCAAAAAATAAAAGTGGATGGAATACCGTAATGTTCTAAAGTAAGCCATAAGAAGTTGTGATTCACCAAATCAAAAGCCCCCTTTTGATCTAAAGATAAAATAAAACCAGTTAATCCAATTGTACTAGATCTGCCAAAAATTTCACGCAAAAAAAGTAACTGGTCAAGTATAGATCTATTAGGAAGTACGCAGGACTGTGCAGGAGAAAGTAAATGGGAGGATACAGTTAAAAGCCGTGCATTTAAAATTTTCATAAGAATTTTTAAGTCAACATTAAATAAGCTGATTGGTCTCCAATTAGGAAGGAGCTTTTTGTCACCTTTCTTATGCAAAAAAAATCAAAATTCCCCTCATCATTTCTAAAGGACAATTGGAATGTGTCAATAAATCATTATAGACATCTGCAAGTTCCTGAGATAATGAGGTTCCCATCAATTTGTAAAATTCGGCAATTAGACCATCCAGACCTGGTGCTTTTTTGCATGAAAGAGTATTAATGACAGTAAGGACTTCCTGTGATGTAATGGGATTTACTAAACTAGATAATAATGATTTAGGACAGTTTGGAACCTCAACACTGTGGAGGTAAGCCCGAGAAGAATCCAAATCTACAGGCCTTTCTTTAAAGAGTGTCGCTGTATATGAAGTCACCTCTGACATTAAGTCAGCTTGTGCAAGTTTTTCCTGACCATCACACCCTAATAAACTGGTAAAACCCTTTTTCCCCACCCTTTCTTTGTTACCCAGAAAGGGGCAAACAGTGGCAAAACTACCTTGTGTACCAAATTGTTGTTGAAATTTTAAAACTTTAGATTGGTGTTTATGAAAAGCTGCCATTTTGTCCTTAAGAATTTTATTTGGGATGAAAAATCATGTTTTGTAGTCTGGGCCATGAACATCAATTTCTGCAATTGTTTCCGGAGTTGCAAATAAGAAAAATATGCAGCTGAATGTTGAGATTTCCCAAAAGATTTCAACAGAGAGATAACATCTGATTTAGTATCCTTCCACCATAGAAGTGGATCTTCATACATCTCATATAGGGATTTCCTTGCCATTATAAAATATTGTAAGTGTTCCAAAATGTCCCGACGTAGGAGCAATTGAGAATTAAGCTTCTAGAGACCCCTACCAAAAGAAAAGGCAGCTGTGGACCCAACCGCTATGCACAAGGCACAGTGATCAGAGAATTCCACTGGGGCAACCCATGCAGATTGCAACGGTAAATTCCTATTAATAAAAAAAAAATCTATCCTGGTAGCTAGGGCACCTTTGTGAAAGGTAGGCACAGTAGTCACATGTAGGTGAGCATATGCATCAACCAAACTTGCGGTTTGGACCACCCTAGCCAAGCAAGACATGTCGCTAAAAACGTTAGTAGTTTTTAACCCCTTTCCCGTGTCTTTGTTAGATAGTCCACAATTAAAATCTCCACCCAAGATAACATTATAGGAGGTGTGTAAATATGGTTGTAGAAGCTGAAACAAATCCAACCTAGTTGCTTTAGTTTGAGGTGCATAAACATTGATTAATCTGTAACATGTCCCTTGGTGTACAATATCTAAAATCAATACCCTTCCAGGAACCAAATCTATCAATTTCAAAATCTTCACATCTAATGCAAAAAGTATTGCAACACCTGTACATCTGTCAAATCCCAGTGACCAATATGAAACCCCAGTGTGCCATTGTTTTGAGGCACCAGCAAGTTCAGCAACAGTATGTAAACGTGTGTCCTGTAAGAAGAATATATTGCAGTGTAAAGTTTGTAAAAGGGAAAAGAAAGCAGATTGTCTTAACTGATTTTTGATGCTGTTCACGTTAAGTGAACAGAAAGTTAAGGAGGAAAACATTTAGGTAGTTGAATCAGGTCATGGTGGCTTACGTTTGTTCTTTTTCCCCTTTTTAGTAACTGCAGAGCTGGTTTTCAGAGGGAGGGCTGGGAGTGAAATTCCCTCTGATTCAACATCCATAGATTTCCCCAATGAGTCCACTCCTGACTGGGAAGATTCTGAATCAACATCAGACACATCTTGTGCAAGGAGAAGGGCATGAAAACGGTTAGTTGTAGGGGTATTCACCAATTTTGGGACTTTTGAAGCAGGCTGAGTATGGTAGGTCTTACTCCGTGTTTCTCTAGAATGAGAAGGTATGACATGAGGAAGTGGGGGGGGCATGGATTGGTTATCGAGAGGAATGGAAACCTGGGGTGGAGGGTCAGGTAGTGGTGTATCTGGGTCCGAAGCTAAAGGAGGAAGGGGAGTGGGGGGGGAGATTCATGAGGAGCAGGAGTTTCCAAACCTGAGGAGGTCAACGTAGTGGGAACAAAGGGTGTAGTACGGGTCATAGAGAGAGTGGATCTGGAACGTTGTGCATTTGCAATTAACAAACGTTGTTACTCAGAGTCCTGAGTGTCCGAGTGTTGGTGAGCTGCCACAGGGCAGGTGGCATAAATGTGCCCGTGAGCAGCATACAAGGAACAGACAGCTACATTCCTACAGTGTTCACTCACATGACCCAAGGAATTGCAGAGGTTACATCGTAAGTGGTCACAGGCACTACTAATGTGGCCTGATTTCCCACATCTGTAGCAGGATTTAGGTTGACCTGCATAGAAAAGGACCCCTCTGTCTTGCCCCAAAAAAATACAATTTGGAAGATGCTGCAAACCATCTTCAGTAGAACATAGGATAACCCTGATTCTCCAACCCCCTGTCCAAATATCCTCAGAGTCAAAAATCGCCTCTGGGTGCCCCAATACTGTGCACCTCTGTTTCATCCAGTAAACTAGGTCTGCAACACTAACACTCTCATTCCTAAAAAGAATGGTAACTGTTTTGTGTGCTGGTTTTGTGAGGGGAAAAACATCAAATAGGGACCATAAAGGAGTTTGTCGTACAGTATGATATCTAGACCAAAATATTTCCAAACCACTATTGAGTTTAAAACTAACATCAAAAGTTTTTTCACCAGACATGTATTAGCGCATACATTTCAGCAGAATTAAATTGCAGGCTATCTTTTAATAATGATTTTGCCACAAATTTCCTATCAGGAAAAACCTCCATCCCCCCTTTATAAATAAGCCGAACTGCATTCTAGGCCAGGTAAAGTGTCTGGTGAAGGGCCTACTGTGTTGTTTAAAGCATCTGGGTTGTATATACGCTCCTCTACTGAAGGGTTTAATGGCTCAGGTGGAAGTTTATCGGGGAGGGGTACAACTCCCTTTGGGAGAAACCCAAGTTCTGGATTCTGAGCAAAGAAGAGTTCTGGAGGAAGAGCCAAAGGAGAAGCTGTAACGTCTTCAGAGTGGGTTTCAGTAGTAGCAGGTTGAAGGACTTTAGAAACAGCAGGTTTGGGAAGTTGCAAAGGAGATACACAAGAACTCTTCATTTTTACCCCCAAAATTACAACAGAGGAGAAGCCAGAGATCCATTTGCCTGACTCAGGGAGCTGCGCCCAGCCTGCAGATGTCAGGGCTTTGGAAACTGACCAAGAAGCATCAGCGTCATCAACCTGGTCTGCCCAGGAGCGTGGTTGGTCAGGTGGTGCTTTCTTTACAGCTGGTTTGAAAATCCATTTTTGTTTAGCATCAAAAGAAAAAATAGTTGCTTGTTGTTGTTTCAAAGGTGAAGTAACATAAACAGTACCTGTGGTAGTTTGTCCAAAGCGAAGCATGTTCTTCGTTTCAGCCAGAGCTGCAACAACCTGTAGGTCAATTTCGTTTCCTTGCTGCTTAGCAACCTCGCTGTCAGACAGCATAGTTTCAGCTGTCACAGGATGACTAAGTGGTGGTTCCGCATTCCGCTGTTAGTTAGAGAGTAAAGGCTGGTTTGGAACTTGAAAAGTGAACTCTTTAGGGGTTGTTCAGAGAATGCCATAGTAGATAATGAATTCACCATCAGTTGTCCCGTCGCAGTCGAGACGTCCATAGAAATTGCAGGGTTATCATGTAAGACGGGTTCCATCGGTGCTTCAAAAAAAAATCTCAGAATCTGTAGTTTCAAACGCAGAAGTCGCAATTGGCCCCTCGGCCTGCAGCACGTCCAGCTGCAACAAAGTTGGCTCGGCAACTGAGCATTCCATCATGATGGTCAGCAAGTCCCCCTACTTGCCAAGCAGTAGGGGAATTTCCCCGGTGTCCTGGCCAAATTTCCCTCATTCACTAAAAATACCACCAACAGCTTAATCTGGTTCAATTTCAGTTGCTTACCATCTGTATTCCCCCCCCAGTAGCCCCTGAAAAAGGGACATTCTAGGCCCAGTGGGCTTACTGGGTCAACAAAACAACAAAACAAAACATCCCCCCCTTCCTTCCAGTGTGTACCTACTGAGGTCCTTTAGTTACTCCTTGGAGGGCTTTTGATGCAGACCCTGCACCATTTTAGTTGCCCTCCTCTGAACTGCTTCCACTCTGCCTATGTCCTCCTGGAAGTGTGGTGCTCTATTCCCAAAAGGTTTAGAGTGCCACAAGTCCCTGGTGTGCCCAACACATGGCGCAAGGGGCTTGTGGTAATCCATGGACTGTGATCGGGATTCTCAAACCCCTAGTACTCTGTGAGCCTAACATGGTGAGTTAGACCAGCTTTCAATGGTCTACCATCACTGGCTATTTTATGGGGCTTGCACCAGGTAATTGGCACAAGGCATCATAAAGAGGATGTAGTGTCGCAAAAGCGCGTGACCTGTGAATTGGGTGCACCATGCACCAAAATCTTCGGGGCAACTGTGCCATCGGTGCAGGGCTTGTGTACGTCCTGCACCAAGCTTTGAGAATAGAGCCCCTGGTCTCCAGAACTGGACACAGTACTCAAGGTGGTATCTTACCAGCTTTCTATACAGGGGCAACACCACCTCCCTCTTTCTACTGGTGATACCTCTTCCTATGTACCCCATCATCCCACTAGCCCTCCTGACTGCCTAGCTGCACTGCATGGCCACCTTTTGGTCATCTGATCTGACTATATACAGGTCTCTTTCTCTGCTTGGTAGCTGTCAATACCACTCAATACATTATGTACTCTGCCCTTGGATTTCTGTACCCCAAGTCCATTATTTTGCACTTTTCTGCTTTAAACCCCAGCTGCCATACCCTTGACCACACCTCTAGTTTTCTCAGGTCTTTGCTCATTCTTTAAGATGTGTAAGACCCTCCAGACCCTGTGCCATGTGAAAGGTCTATCTGCATGTTAAAGTGCAAGACTTTCTGGGTTTACACTACCATGCACCTACAAATGCACAAACACAGTGCCCTTACTTCATGGGCTTGATATTCAAAGAGCTCTTTGATGGTCACAAGTTGTGGCAGTCTGAGGCTGCAGCAAACTCAGGGTGCACAGGGAACCTGCAGCCAATTTTATAAAAATGGGAGTCTCTGCATCAAACACTTGAGAGTTGCCATAGTCACAGGGTTGCACTGAAAATTTGGTGCACCTTGCGGGTTTGACAGAGGGATCCATCAACCCTCTGCCCATGGCAACACTAGAGGGGCCACAGAGGTTGGGTGGTTGAATATTTCTGACATGGAACCTTTGTAAAAAGAGCCAAGGCTCAAAGGTATTTATAATCCTAGACTTGATAAACAAAAATAAATAAATATGCCTGCCAAGATGTGATGGGGCAGAAGGAGCACATAGGGTGGCCTAGGGAGTGATGGGTTCATGGTAGAAATGTGAGGATGATGAGCTGGCACCCTGATAGAGTGCCCTGGGCTCATATAGACAGTCAATCAGCCCAGGTACAGGGAGCTGGCAAGAAGGAACTGGTACCCAGCCTCAGAGAGACACAGCTCAGGCACCTGCCCCATAGGTGCCAATGACCCCAACACTGTCATCGGGCAGAAGCCAGGCTTTGTGCCTGCGGACTATTCCCATCCACCACTTGCACCCCGCAACCTGCAGCTACTGCTGCCCGCTGACGGTGCTGGGGTATTTGGCACCTATGTGGCAGGTGCCAAGTCTATGTCCCTCTGAGGCTGGGTCCCAGTCTCTTCCTGACAAACCCCCCTCTACCCAGCCTGATTGGCTGTCTGTACTAGTGCAGGGCACTCCTACAGGGTGCTGGCTTATCACCTTCACATTGCCACCATGCTTCTGTGATTCCCTAAGCCACCCCTGTGCTCCTTCTGTCCCCAGTCCCCTCCTGGCAGCCCCCAATCACCTCCCAGCCTGGCAATGGTGCATTGCCCTTAGACTATCTTGTGACTGGTCTAAGGTTATCCCCCTGTGGCAAGCATGGCGGGGCTTCTAAAATTCCAAGTAAGGAGGTGGTACAGCCCCTCCACAGTGCAACCACCCTTGCAAACTGGCACAAGGGCACTTCTGCCGCAAGTGTGGTGCAGGGTGCATTAGGTGCATGGCATCCTGATTTCGATGCAGTGTGCATTCGAAAATCTGGATTGACACAAGCTTTGTTGCAAAGTACCACTTGCATCATACCCATTTGGTGTAGACACCTTGTGTCAAAGATTTGCTGTTCAAAATTGGGTCCCTTAACTTGTTGTTTATCATTACTGTATTTCATCCAAAATTCTCAACATAGGCTTTTTATAGAAACATAGAAAAATAGAAGTGGTCGGCAGAAAAGGACACCTTTGTCCACCCATTCTGCCATAAAGTTCCCTACCTCCTGTGTTTCCACAGACCCTACTCAATCTCCGGCCTCCCCACCCCTACCCTGTTGTTAATGTTCCCTTGTGACTGTCCCATGAGTGCTTGAATCCAGTTACCATTTTGGTACTCACCATCTCTGCTTAGAGTTTTTTCCAGATGTCTACCACCCTCTTCCTCACATCCCCTCTGAGCCTCCCCCTTCCAGCTTCAAATCATGCCTCCTTGTCCTTGAGCATCTCTTTTTATGTAAAATGCTACCATCCTGTACCTTATTAATACCCTTGAGGTATTTGAACATTTTTATCATGCCTCCCCATTCCCTTCTATCTTGTAGAGAGTAAATATTTAAATCCTTGAGTCTTTCCTCGTAGTGCTTCTGATGCAGTCCCAGCATCATTTTGGTTGCCCTTCTCTGTACTGCCTCCACCCAATCTATGTCTTTCCTGAGATGGAGCCTCCAGAACAGGACCAGGATTCACTAAAAAGCACAAAGTGGCATGCAAATGTTTGTGCAGCACACTGCAGTTGCACTGGTGGGCAATTGGGTTATTCAAAGTCAGAAAGTGTTGTGCGCTATTCAGCTGTGAATAGCGGCCAGTGGCAGCAGCTCTAACCCAGGAAAAGCAGTGGAACATCCCGTAGTGTTGCCCCCACAGCCAGCCAGGAAAATTGCCCCACAGCCAATAGTGCTCATGCCCTAATGTGCAATTTAGGAAAGTAGCCATACAAATGATCCCATTTGGGCATTCCAGGTGCTAGTAGCCATTAGCATGCCCATTATGGGTTCATTTGCATGGCTTTAGTGTGGCATTGTATGCCCCCCACACCAGCCCATGCCCAGTGCTGCCATAGTCCCCGGTAGTCTAGTGGTACCCTCCTCCCACCTGATTGCCCACCCAACATTATTAGAAAAAATTTTCCATAGAGTTATGTCATTCCCCAGTCCACAATCTCCCACCTGATCTGTATTAATAAGTTTGCAGTAGTGTATGGTAGTGTCCCACCACTGTCCCCAATCTCCCACCTGATACCCAAGAATCCCTTTTCCATAGTATAGTGTTCCCCGGTCCCTGATCCCCATATAAAATGTTTTTTCCATAGTGTAGTGTCCCTATCCCTCCCGCCTGTATAAAAAAAAAAAAAACTTTTCTATAGTGTAATGTCCCACCTCAGTCCACAATCACTAATTCCCATATAAATAAAAATCTTTTCCATAGTGTAGTGTCCTACCCCCCACTTCAGTCCCTGATCCCTGACCCTGTGCAGCAGGTAAAACCCCTGGCATTCCTGTGAACCCCCCACCCAGTAAAGGAGAGTTCCACCTCCCTGATTTCCCCTCAGCCTCCTTGATTTCCCCTCAGCCAGACCCACAGCCGGTGTCCAGGAAAGCTCTCCACTCACCACTGTGGCTGGCACCGACTGAACCCTCAGTGAGCGCTTACTGTATACAGTATGGCTCATTGACTGATTGATCAATCACAGTAAATGAACCATACTGTATAAAATAAAATACATGATCACTGAGGACTCAGTTGGCAGACGGCCATGGTAGTGAGTGGAGGACTGTGGTGGTCACCGGCTGTGGTCGGGCTGGGTGAGGAGTGTGGTGGCACTCTCTGTTACTGGGTGGGGATGTCCAGTGGAGTTCCAGGCATTTCACCTGTTGCACGGCATCCTGGATTAGGGACTAGGGTGGAGGGTTGGACACGACACTATGGAAAAGATTTTTATTTATATGGTGATTGGTGATCAAGTAGGAGGAAGGGACACTATGCCATGGAACCTGTTTTTTCTATAATACAGTGCAGTGATTGGTGGTAGGGAGGAACACTAAGCTATGGGAAAGGTTTTTTCTTTATAATACAATGTGGTAATCAGTGGCAAGGAGGGGGTGGGACACTATGCAAGGGAAAAGGGGATTTATTTAATGTTATAGTGATGGCGATCAGGATCGGGGGGCTGCAGTACCACTGCAAGCCCCTAGGGTTGTACAGATTACTGACAGGTTTTTGCTGGCAGTTTCAAACAGCATGAAGTCTTGCTGTATTCTGACAATTGCAGTGATTCCCAACCTTTGAACTGCCCCGGAGAACTAAGAGTTAACTTTCCATGCAGGGCATGGAGCGCTGAGCACGAGCTCGGTTGAAGTCTCTGTCTGGAGTGTTTTGAACTTAAACCATCATATTCTTTACTCCGCCTCACTGAACGGTTGCTCCAGAGATTTCTCCTTCAGCTCGATTCGAAAGTCGGTTAAAGTTTTCAGTTTTCGTCGGTTTTAAACTGAAAAAAGTATCCACATAGTCGGTTCAGTCTCTGTCTGTGGTGCCGTGAGTACTAGATAGGAATTGTTCTGTTTTTCTGTGTGGAACTTGTAAAAGTGCGGTCAGTTCTGCTGAACTGGCCATTTGATTGTGAATTTTGTTGGTATTCTTAGTGTGTGGTTACTGGTTCTTATTGGTTCTAAAAAAAAACGTGTTTTTAACCATTTTTTTCCAATACCCGTGACACGGTTAGGAAATGATAAGGGAGTCTTGCCTGGTGGTTGCCGAAAAAAGAGTACGTTTGGTTAGGTTGGCCATGTCTGAGAAACCCAAGAAAAAAACCGGGCCCACTGGGTTTCAACACTGCAGTGAGTGTGGGGAGGTATTTGCTAAGGCTGATCCCCACACCACCTGTGTTTATTGTCTGGGGTTTGACCACCTTGATTCAGACTGCCAAATATGTAAAAACTTTCCCAAATCTACCTTTGAAAACAGATTAGGTAGCTTGAGGTAAAAGGAGGCCAAGAAGTCCGCTGACCCAGATGGCCAGCCTGGTTCGGTTTCGACCAAACCAGAAGGAGTGCCCTCTGACCAGGGCTATACTTCTTCGGGCAAAAGGAGAGCTGATTCCGAGGGATCGGTTCTGACAAAAAGAAAGCACAAAGATAAATCGACCGGTTCGGATCCAGAGGTTCATGTTCCGACCGCCGAAGAGATAGCCAGGGTGATTCAGATTGTGGAATCGCTCCTTCCATTTCCGACCGATCCGGCTTCTTCTGGCAGGGGTTCAGTTCAGTTGGTTTCCCTGGTTCAAGAGTATACCCTTGAAGATTTTTATGAACCAGAATTTGAAGAGGTAGGGAAATTTGAGGATTATGATATAAGTGAAGGTCTGGATATGCCTGTGGAACCGGACATCTCCCCAGACAGACCTTCAGGTGTTTCCCCTCCTAGGCTTTCTGAGTCCCCTTCTCACTTTATGTTTAACAGAAAGGGTGGCTGAAACCCTCCAGCTTCCTATGGAGGAGGCTGTGGAAGACCAAGAGGAGCCTGACTATGTAGAGATGATGGATATCCCAGAGTCCAGGAGACTGTCTATTCCCCTCCATAAATCTTTTGGGAAACAGACATTAAAAATCTTACAGTCTCCTAATACTATACCTCCTGTGGATAGAAGAATGGACAAGAGGGATACACTTTCAGGATCAGACACGGAGTTCTTATACTAACAATGCAGCCATTTTGGGGTAGTGCAGGCTGCTGCCTGTGACAAGGCAAATATTCCCTTGGCTTCACACCCCCCTGAGAAGGACTCCAGAAAGACTGATGCCATGGCAAAGAAGCAGTACATGGCATCTTTGGGACTCAGGCAGGCAAATTACATGGCCTATACAGCCAGGTACCAGAAGTCCCGGTGGGACACTGTACTGGCACTGGCTAAACTGGTCTCCCCCCAGCTAGCCAAGGAGCTGGAGGCAGTGGCTGCAGATGGGACTGAGGCATCTAAGGTTCAGTTTCATGCTGCTGTGGACTTCAATGATGTGTCATCAAGAGTCATGGCTACATCTGTGTCTCTTCAGAGGATGGCTTGGCTCAGATGTACTAGCCTCTGACAGGATACCCAGGCTAAGGCCATGTATTTCCCTGGGTGGGTAATTCTCTGTTTGGGGAGCAGACAGAGAATTACATGAAGAAATTGGATGAGTACAGGACCACTTACAGGAGTGCTCAGGCCGAGGAAAGGCAGGCAACTCCTCAAAGGCAGCAGTCTAGAGGCAGGGACAGGCCTTTTCAAAGGCCCTTTTACCAAGCACAGGCCTCTTCTTCCTTTTCTCAGAGGGGGTTCTTCAGAGGGAGAGGCAGAAGTGGGATGAGCAGGGCTGCATCCACTCCTCAGCCTAAAGCCCCTGCCAAGCAGACATCCTGATGGGCCTGCCCAGGTCGACTCTCCTATTCCAGTAGGGGTCAGGCTGGATTAATTTGTCCAGGACTGGATGTCTATTACATCAGACAAGTGGGTCCTGGAAGTAGTAAGCCAGAGACTGATCCTCAGCTTCAAAAAATTTCCAAAGATGAGAGCCAGATCTTTTCCATATGCAAATCTCTCGGAAACCCTTGCCCTAGAGGCAGAGGTTTCTTCTCTCCTAGCTTTAAGCGCTATAGAGAGAGTACCTACCCTACACTGGGGCAAAGGACTGTACTCCAGGTACTTCCTGACCCCCAAAAAGACAGGGGAGTGGCGACCCATCCTAGACCTAAGATATCTAAACAAACATCTTTTAAAACCAAAGTTCAAGATGATAACTCTGGGAATAATCCTTCCCTCTTTAAGGCCAGGGGACTGGCTAGCCTCCCTGGACCTCAAAGATGCCTACTTTCACATTCCCTTCAGGTGCTCCCACAGAAAGTACCTCAGGTTCGAGTTGCCCTCAGGCCATTATCAGTTGAGAGCAATGTCCTTTGGCCTAACTTCAGCCCCAAGGGTTTTCACAAAGTGCCTGGCAGTAGTAGTTGTCTTTCTAAGAAGGAAAAAGTTTTTGATTTTTCCATATCTGGACGATTGGCTAATAGTGGTTCAGTCTCCAGACCAAGTCAAGTCTCACCTGCAAGTGACCCAGCAAGTGCTCACTTCTCTAGGATTTCTTCTCAGCCTTCCCAAGTCAGTTCTCGAACCAGTCCAGCTTCTTACCTTCATAGGGGCAGAACTGCACACACACTCAGAGCAAGAGCCTTTCTTCCTCTAGAAAGGGCAAAGGCTGTTATGGAACTAGCTTCTTCCTTCAACCTTCAGGTATCTTGACCAGCAAGGTATTTCCTCCAGCTCTTGGGCCACATGGCAGCTTCAACAGCAGTGGTCCAAGGGGCAAGATTCCAGATGAGGGATATTCAGTTCCACCTGAGAACGTTCTGGTCTCAGAGAGAGGACTCCCTTACCAAACTGATTCCAGTGACTCTGACCTTGAGCCAAGCCCTCCAGTGGTGGAAGGGTCAGGACAATTAAAGGCAAGGTGTTCCTTTTGTTGCTCAGCCTTGTTCAGTGGTCCTTACAATGGATGCTTCTCTCCTGGGCTGGGGAGCCCACCTGGGGTCCCTCACTGCCCAGTGCCTGTGGTCTCCCCCAAGAATCCCTTCTCCACATCAATCTTCTAGAGCGCAGGACAGTTTTTCTGGCTCTAAAAGTGTTCTCAAAGTCAGTTCAGAACAAGGTGGTTCAAGTCAGAACAGACAACAGCACCACCATGTGGTACATCAACAAGCAGGGAGGCACTCAGTACGCGGCCTTGTGCACAGAAGCCATGAAGCTGTGGTCCCTGGCTTATTCCCTGCAAACCTCTCTTGTAGCAGTTCACCTTCCAGGCAAGGAGAATGTGCTAGCAGATGCACTGAGCAGGATTTCTCAGGGCCATCACAAATGGTCCCTGGACCCCCAGGTTTTGAAGGTGATTTTTTCAAGGTGGGGCACTCCAGAAATAGATCTCTTTTCAGCCCCAGACAATCACCAACCCCCTCTCTTTTGTTGCAGACCTCCAGTCCTGGGCTCACTTCCTCTGGATGCCCTGATCCTCAATTGGGAGGGGAAGTTTCTGTAAGCCTTTCCCCACTTCCCTCTCCTGTTCAAAGTTTTGGTAAAACTAAGGTCTCAACCGTGCAAGGTGATTCTGATTGCTCCAGATTGGGCCAGACAGCCCTGGTACCCCCTGTTACTGTCTCTAGCAGTCCATCTTCCCCATCTCTTCCCAGGAATTACAACCTGTTAACATCGTCTCAGGGAAATATTTGGTACCCCAATCTTCAGTCTCTCAATCTCAAAGCATGGCTCTTGAAGAGTTAGAGTTTGCAGATCTACATCTTTCCCAAGGGGTTCTGGATATCCTCAAGGCTTCTTGAAAGCCCTCCACCAGAAAGACTTACAACCCCAAATGAAAAAGATTCAGCATTTGGTGTTCTAAGAAGCATATTTCTCCAGACACTGCTGACTTGCCTACGGTTCTGGATTATATGGTCCATCTTAATGGCCTAGGCCTCAGACCAGCTACTCTCAAGGTACACCTGCCAGCTGTTTCTGTATTTATATCTGTGGGAAAGCCTTCCTCACTATATTCCCAGCCTGTGTTCTGTAAATTTTTTAAAGGATTGCTTCACACCAATTCCCATTTTAGAGACCCTGCCCCTGCCTGAGATTTGAATGTTTGCATTGCTCAACTTATGCAACCCCCCTTTGAGCCTATGTCTTCAGCAGAGCTAAAGTACTTGACTTGGAAAACTGTGTTCCTGGTAGCCATTACCTCTGCCAGGCATATCAGTGAATTGCAAGCCCTGTCAGTGGAACCTGATTTTTATCTTCTTTCACAGGGACAAAGTGGTCCTTAGAACCAATAGAAGGTTCTTGCCAAAAGTGGTTTCAGACTTCCTTTTAAACCAGTCTGTCTCTCCCTGTTTTCTTCATTGATCATTCTTTCTCAGGAGAGAGGAGGCTACACAGTTTAGATGTCAAAAGAGCCCTTAGTTACAACATGGAGCGGACCAAGGGTCACAGGTTTGACTCCCTCCAGTTGTTCCTGACTTATGGAGAAGTGGGAAAGGGCAAACCTGCCACCAAAAGATCTATTGCCAGGTTTATTGTGTCTTGTATACAATTCTGCTATGAGAAACTGGGAAAAAACTCCACCATCAGGCCTGAGGGCTCATTCCACAAGAGGTACAGCTGCTTTCCTGGCTGCGGCCAGGGATATCCCTCTCTTAGAAATCTGTCAAGCAGCCACCTGGAAAACAGTCCATACCTTTACCAAGCATTACTCTCTGGATAACCAGGCTAGGATTGATGCTCGGTTTGGCACAGCAGTACTTCAGAGCCTATTCCCAAAGTAGGTTCTGTCCCTCCTCCTTGGAGGTACTGCTTGGTAGTCTGCAATTGTCAGAATACAGCAAGACTTCATGTTGTTTGAAGAAAAAATTACTCACCTTAGTAATTATATTTCTTCTAATGGAGTCTTGCTGTATTCTGACCTCCCTTCCTCCCTGACTCCCCTCTCAGAACCTGTTTTTGGGAAGTGGGTGGGCAGGTGCAGTGTTGCACCCCAGGGGTGTTTTTTGTTTGCACCCTCCTCCCTTTTTGTTTGGGTGCTTATTTATTATTGTTATTTTTAGTAGATTGAGTTTTGTTTTTGGGTTTTCTGACTTGAGTCTTCCTTGGGAATCCAAAACTTTTTTCAGCCAGTTGGCTAGTAGAATTTTTACAATTTCCACATAGAATTTTTAGTTTAGTTGGGCTCGTAAGAATCTGACGGTTTAAGTTCAAAACACTCCAGACAAAGACTTCAACCGAGCTCGAGCTCAGCGTTCCATGCCCTGCATGGAAAGTTAACTCTTAGTTCTTCAGGGCAGTTCAAAGGTTGGGAATCACTGCAATTGTCAGAATACAGCAAGACTCCATTATAAGAAATATAATTACTAAGGTGAGTAATTTTTTCATTTTGCCCATGCAAGGGCCTTCACAACCAGCCTTTGTGTGGTTAAAATTCTTTGTGAATAGGACTGTGGGGCTTTGCAGGCTCCCTCCCATTCATTTGCATTGCGACCCTCTTCCAAGAATTTGCCTGGGCGCAAAACTAGTTTGCCTGGACAAATTGGGCTTTGTGAATACCAACTCCTGGCAAAATCCAGTTTGCCCTGGGCAAACCGGTTTTATGCCTGGGCAAAGTTTTGTGAATCCTGTCCTAAGTGTGGCCTCACCGTTGATCTATAAGGGGGTACCAACACCTCTCTCTTTCTACCGGAGATACACCTCCCTGTGAACCCCAGCATTCTACTAGCCCTTGCTACTGCCTTATCACACTGCTTTGTTACTTTCAGGTCATCAGATATGATGACCACCAGGTCCCTTTCCTGCTTTGTTGCTGACACCTCCTCCCCTTACAATTGGTACATTACCCCTGGGTTCCTGTACCACATGTGCATAATTTTGCACTTTTTGGCATGGAATCCTAGTTGCCATACCCTAGACCATTCTTCCAGCTTTTCCATGTCGTCCCTCATGTTTTCTACCTCCCACCATGTGTCCACTGTGTTGCAGATTTTTGTATCATCTGCAAACAGGCATAATTTCACTTCCAGCCCTTCTGCAATGTCACAAATGAAGACATTGAAAAGAAATGGTCCCAGATCTTTATTTCTTTTGTTTTTGTTGACCAGGTAAGTGCACTAAACAAATTCTGCCTATTTTCAGGCACAACCAGTGGAGGGGGATACAGATGAATACCAACTAACCTTGAACCATATTAAGCTATTGGTGGTATTTTTAGTGAATGGGGGAAATTTGGCCAGGGCACCGGGGAAATTCACCTACTCTCAGTCAGAGGGCACTGCATTTCAGAGCGACTCGTTCAGTGTGCTTCCAGATGCCGGAGAGTGTGGATGTGCAAGAGGCTGAGGTGCTGATCACCTCCTCAGCCCCCTTCATTTTAGTGATCACAATGGCTACTGTACTTGGAACGGATGCTGAGCTTACCGGCATAACAGTCCAAGTTTGCAATGCTGTTGGTATTGCTGATGACCAGTCGGAGACTACTATTCAGGAAGGATTATGGGATGCAGCTTCTATTCAGTTGCAGCTTGCTGCTGAAGAGCATCGGTTCCATGCTGTATGGGACTGATTATTGCTGGAGTTGGAATGCACTCGAGAGGAACAAATGGAGGTACAGGAACAGGGAGTCTCACGGCTTTCCACTGCTTCGGACCTGGCACCAGCTGTCTTGCCTAGAGAAACTAGTGAAACTCCGTCTACTTTCCTTTTGGTGGCAGTATCATCCTCTGGTATGGAGAAGGAAGATGACACTGTAAGTACGATTGCTACGGGTGCCACAATTTTACAACCTGCTGGGGATATTTGGGGATTAAGATCCCCTGGTTGGTCTAATGTGGGGACTTCAGTTGCGGAGACTTAACTGTCTTACAGGATGCAAGTCCTGGTCCTCCTTTAAAGGACTGTTTTCGTGTTGGTCTCCCTTCCTGGGACACGGATGATAAACCTGATGGTTCCGAGGAAGCTGGACAGGAAAAACATTGCCTTGTCTTGTCTCCTGTTGCAACGTTTTCCCTCTTTCCCTCAGTGGGTCATGTGGGAGTTGGACCCTCTGATAGTGCGGTTATGGCCTCTGCTGCTTGGGTCTCCCATGCACTGGAGGCTGCACGGTGGGTGAAATCTCCAGATGGGAAAGATTGGGATGCAAATGTTCAAGCACTACCTATTACAGGAGAACCAGTTGGGACTATAAATACCCTACATACTGAAGTTTCTGATTCTTTACTACCACCTGGACAAGGCTCCCCCACAGTGGGGACCCAGACCTCACCTGATATGGTTTCAGACTCTCTTCTTATAAATATTCAATGTTTGGAGGGTGAAGTCCCTTTACCTGCTGCCCCCCCTTTCCAATCCTCCTACCGAGGAAATTCAATCTATCGACCAACAACTGAAGCCTTTTGCCACTGTGCAAACCACCACAGAGCCTGTGACTGTACAGAACTCCTCCAATACTGTTTGGCATGATAAAATCAAGGAACAGCTATTTGCCACCACTTTTGGACTTCTTTCAGAGCCTGCTGCTAGGTGAAATGCAGTCCATTTAAAATGCAGGGATCCTCTGTCTGAGGTCCCCAATAGGCTCTTTGTTGGAAGAGAGCTGCTAAAGGGCAGTATGAAGTTTTATGCATATGAGATATATGCCCTGATCCACATGCCTGGAGACTCTGTTTTTGATATTAGCTTTAAACATTCTGTAGGTCTTGATTGGTTTTGAAAACAATTTCAAGCACTTAAGATTAATCCTATGTGGAAACCCTTTATAGCAATCCCTCTGACAAAGCCGGTCTCTGAAAAGATTACTCTTTTGTTCCGTAATGAGGGGGTCAATGTTGCAGACATCGCCTACTGATTGCAGCAGCATTGTACTGTGAAAGGACAACCAGAACCTATCTTGGATGATGAGCAACTTTGGACTGGGGGTTGGAGATTTCTGGTGGATGTACATCTTCCCCATCCTCCCCATCATCATCACCGCTGCTGCCCTCATCCACCTGGACAGTTATCCCACAGACAATGGCCATGTTGTGCAGCATGCTGCAGGCCAGGAATAGGCCAGAGGTTTTCTCAGGGCTGTACTGTAGATCACCACTGGACCTGTCTAGGCAATGGAATCACATCTTGAGCATGCCAAAGACACACTCAATGATGTTTCATGTTGCGATGTGTGCCTCGTTGTATCACTCCTTCATAGCATTGGATGGGTGCCGGATGGGGGTGAGCAGCCTGGGGCGCAGGGGGTAGGTGCTGTCACCTGTGGGGGTAACACATACTGGTTAGCGCATGGCTTTGCTTGTTCCTATGTCCTCCTCCTATGCTGCTTATGGCCGCCCATGCATCCCCCTCCATGTATGCTTTGGGCCTGTCCACACCTACACAGCTGCTCTGTCACCCCATCACATACCATGCTAACCTATGAGGTGCCCTGTGGGGATCTCCCCACACTCAAATCTCTGGCAAAAGATGGAGCTGTGGCAGATGAATGCATCATGTGTACTCCCAGGGTGTGATGCACATACATTGGTGATACGGCCAATGGCATTGCACACCAACCAGCAGTTGATGAAGGTGTAGCCCTTTCTGTTCATGTAGGCAGCCCCCTTTGGGCCAGGTGGTGTGCATATGGCCACATGGGTGCAGTCAATGGCCCTAATCATGCCAGGCATGCATGCCACCCTATGGAATTCCTGCATGTTTGCTGTACACTCTGCCTGTGTGCTTGAGACTCTTATGTACTCTGAAGCATGTAGCAGCAGGGTGTTGAGGAACTGTGTGAGGAAGTGGGATGTGGCCGACTGGGTTATACCGGTGGTTGCTCCCACTGGTTTCTGGAAAGTGCCGATGGTGAGCAGGCACATTGCTGCTGTCACATTTGTCTCCACCATCTTGGCATGGCTCCTTCTGATGGGTGCCTGCAACTCGTCATGTCACAGCTCAAAAAGCTGCTTCAGAATTGCCCTGTTCAGACAGTACTGGCCCACGATCTCTGTATCTCCATAGTCCTCAAACATGTGGCAGGCACGGTACCATCTGTGTTGGGCATACAGCCGATGGGCCCTTCCTCAGCTACATTGGTGTTCCTCCCTCCTTACACCCCTCATTATCTCCTCCATCAAGAAAGGCCCTGCATCCATGGCTGTCTTGCACATCTGCTGTGTGTGTTTGAGCCTCCTTTTATATGCTCAATTTTGTCTGGCGCATTCTCAGACTTACTCCCCCTTTGCGCTGTGTTTTCTGGCTGAATATGCCATTGCACAGCTTGTTCATGAGCACACCCCCATGTACATGTGCCACATGCATTACTGTTACACAACTGTGCAATGGATATTGTGCTGCACATTCATGCTGGTTGAATATGGCTCTGGGGCGCATTTCTGTGGTTGCGCTTATGCAACTCAGTAGTGCTTTGCTCAACTCCTCTAAATATCTGCTCCCAGGTATGCAAATAGATCCTAGATGGAATAATTTCAAGTTGCAGCCAAGGGGAGGGTACAGGGAGCATTTGGGATAAAGAACCAACAAAATAGGGTACACAATAACACAAATCCAAAATATTATACACAGCATCAGATACATGTGACTTATCTGTAGGAATTGTTCGTGTATTGTTGTGCCTAACTTGTATTCTACATAATGGATGCACCTGGAGCTAACTGTCTGTTGTAGTTTATTCCTTTTTTCACATTTTAAAGGTTGGTGTGTATTATTTATTTATTTGTTTATGTATGTATGTATTTATTTATTCATTAATTCTCAGATTACAATACCTTTGAGCACATGACAGCTCTGTTACAAAGTTTCCACATCAGTGGGAAGGGTGACAGACATACAACGGATGGTATTACATAAAATTTTCACAAGAAAGTATTTGAAATGACAATATGACATTAACATTGCAACTAAAATTAAAACTATGAATCAGTAGGAAATCAAAAATAACCTAATAAAAAGAGTCAGCCGAAGATGCTTTGTCAAATAGGCATAGATAGAGTTGGGTGAACAAAAGTTCAAGTAAGTGAAAATAAACACTGGAAAGAAGGTGAAGGGTGAGAGGGGGTGAGGTGAAAGAAAGATCAGGGAAGGAGGCAAGAAATAGGGCAAAGCAGTTTGGCAGAAAGTGATCATTCACAGAGAAAGGGGAAGAAGTAGGTACACAAGGATGTGTCAATACTGCTGAGGTAGTGTCATGTCAGTTGAAACAGTCAAAGGAACTGTTAGCTGTAAGATGCTGATGAAGAGTTCCTTTAATGGTCCCAATTTTGGTAACGAAGAGATATCACTGGGCAGTGCATTAAACCATAGTGGTGTTCTATATGCAAATGATCATTGCCCCTGTGTAGTCCGGCATCTTGGGACAGGGAAGAGTTGGATGACTAAGCTACACATGTGCTGGGAGCTGCAAGAGGGACTGAGTAAGTCTGCTATATGTCCATTTATGTTTACTCTATGTTATTTTTATCATCCTGTTGAACATTTAATTTAATGATTTTTATTATTGTATATTTGTTAAAAAAATTAAAATTAATTATAAAAACGATACAGCCGACATCACAGTTTATGGCATCACAATCTGTTGCTTGGACATCATTATGATGTCATAAACAGGACATTATAATGTTAGATATAGACAAACAGCCACAGCAAATAAACTTAGAGGGTAGTAATTCTGTTTTCATGCAACTGTACTCAGAAATAAGGGAAAAGTGGAAATTATTCTTGAAAATAAAAGAACTATATGCTGTGTTAGTATTAGTTGAATAGTGGTTTTCAATTTTCTACAAGATTGTTTAAAAATACAAAAAGATGCATTGAAAAATGTCCCTATATATTTGTATGGACACACACCTGCGCTCTCACTGCTTAGATGTCACAAAACATTTGAGTGTGGGAACAGGGTCAGTGGACTGGGAAGTGAAAGGGATCAGATGGTTATGGGTTTGGCTACAGTTGCAATCACTTCTTTCCTGAAAATGGCATACTTAATTCAACTTTTGCTCAGAAATGGGCAGCACTGTCTTAAGGTAATGGACTATGAAGCATAACTATGCATCTTAGAACATTCCTTTAATTCTGAACTTCACAGTTAAGATGCTATACCATGAACGGGTCATCTTCTACATGCTTCCAGTTCTAGTCTGTTTGATCTTGAGTTGATCTTAATGGAATCACTGCTGAAGGAAATGATTGTGAAATATCTTGAATCTAGTGGGTTACAAGACTCAAGGCAGCATGGTTTCACAAGGGGATGCCATGTCAAATGAATCTGATAGATTTCTTTGACTGGGTGACCAAGGAACTAGATCAGGGTGGAGCGATGGATGTTGGCTACCTAGATTTCTGTAAAACGTTCAATGCTGTTCCACATAGGAGACTAGTAAGCAAGCTGGGTAGTTTAGGAGTGGGTCTAACGGTAATAAACTGGATAAGAAATTGGTTCAGGAATAGAGACAAAGAGTGGTGGTAAACAGAGTTCACTCCCAGGAAGGGAGGGTGACTAGTTGAGTGCCTCAGTGTTAAATGCTGGGACTAGATCTCTTCAATATGTTTTATAAGTGACATTGCAGAGCAGTTGGAATGGAAGGTCTGTCACTTTGCAAATGACACCAAAATCTGCAACAGGGTGGACACTCTGGTGGGGGTGAAAAGGATAAGCAGAGACCTGAGAAAACTAGAGGAGTGGTCAAGGGTATGGCAGCTGGATTTCTATAAGAAAAAGTGAAAAATAATGCACTTAACACACAGAAACCTGGGGCAAGGTACAACATGGGTGGAGTTGTATTTGATGCCCACCAAGCAGGAAACAGACCTGGGGGTAATCATATCAGATGACCTAAAGGTGGTCAGGCAGTAAGACAAGGCAGTATGGAAGGCATATGGGATACTGGGGTGCATAGGGAGGGGTATCACCAGCAGAAAGAGGGAGGTGGTGTTGCCTCTGTATTGATCACTGATAAGACCCCACCCAGAGTATTGTGTCCCATTCTAGAATACACATCTCAATAAGGACATAGATAGCGTGAAGGCAGTCCAGAGGAGGGCAAATAAGATGGTGCAGGGTCTGCATCAAAAGTCCTATGAGGAGAGGCTAAAGGACCTCAATCTGTACACCATGAAACAGTGAAGGGGATATATGATAAAGACCTGTAATTACTTCATGGGGCTAAATAAGGTACAGGAGGGGAGTAGTTTTCAGAAGAAAAGGTGTTCAAGATCAAGGGGGCATGCTATGAAGCTGGAGGGGAGACATTTAGGAGAGATGTTAGGAAGTACTTCTTCACAGAAAGAGTGGTGGATTCCTGGAAAAACCTTCCAGTGGAAATGGTGGGATTCAAGTATGCATGGGATACGCACAAAGGAATCATAGTGAAAAGGAAGGGGGGAGGGAGAAAGAGCTGTAGATCGGGCATAGTCTGATGTACTAGTGTAGGTAGGGAGAAATGGGCAGATTGGATAGGCCATGGGGTCCTTATCTGCTGTGAAATTCTATGTTTCTATGTATTCCATACTTGTGACCATCTAGCAACACTTCATTAATGATTTTTGCAAATTCTCCAAGACTATCTTTAGTTGTGAAAGAAGTATATTTATCTCTCGGAAATAGTGTTGTGCAAAATTTAGAAATTTCATTGCATAAAATATTTTGTGAAATTCGTTCATTTTGCAAAATATTTTGCAGGTGCAAAATGTGAAATTTCACCCGAAAATTACAAAATTTCACCATTTTCAGAATTTTGCAAGTTCACACCCCATGAAATATTTCACAGAACAGCAGAAATTTCGAAAAATATTTTATTCAGTGAAATTGCTGATTTCACAGCAATTTCACTGGCAAAATTTTATTTAGCAACATCTGTACTCTTAAGTGTCATCAGATAGTTACTAGGGATGGACGGGTCAGTTGTGACCTGGTTCTGATTCCAACTCTTATTTACTTCCAAAAGGTTCTGAGTTTCTCTGATTTAGTCTGATAAATTGTAGACTTATTTTTAGTCTTATTGAGTATGAGAAATGCATTAGTATTATCCTTTTAGATGCCTCTATTTTAAAAAAATTAACTTTAAAAAACAAATTTGTGTCTGTATTTTTGTGTCTTCAAGATCTGTAAGCAGCCAACAGCAATAAAAAATAAACTGACTATTGTTCTTGCTGATCCTGTGTGTCAGCCACCACATAACATTCCTAGGAAACAGAGGGCTGAATTTACAAAACTCTTGAAAATCCCACAGCTGGGGGAAAAATTCAGCATGCTTGGGCTGCCAGTTGTAGAACTGCAGTATCTCCTGCAAATACGGTATTCTCAAAATTGGGGCAGGTTTACCACCGTCTCCATGATATACATCAGCTTGTGGGTGATGTTGCCATGGAAATCCCCAAAGCTGCAGAAAAATGTTACAACTAGTGGGACAAGCCATAGCATCTTCCACAGCTACTGCAGATGTGAATAGCAATCTCCATAGCAGCGAAGATTTCGGTCTGCAACTGGAGTTGCTGTGAGGGGCTTAGTCCCCAAAATGTTTGTGAATCCAGGCCAGTGTATGCAGTTAATTTGGGGCTTTGGAACGAAAGGAGATAGTGTGTCAAATGTTAGAAACAGAGAGAGGGACCAACAAATTCAACAGCAGCAAGACAACAGCAAAGTTCAGACAGACCTTCACTTAGTGTGGCATGCTTCTTGGTGGGAGACAGGCAGTATGAGCAGGATATGTAATGGGGCCCTTGCCACCCCTCCTGTCCTTTTTACTTGAGATCTTATTTTTTTAAATGTGTCATTATTGTGCATGCCTACTTGGTGTTATAGCAAACATCATGGGAACCAAATCATCCCACATACTCCTTCCTGATTGGCCAATTATTTTTTTATCACTTGTGTTTTCTAACCTTACTTTTTTTATCTGGTTGACCTTGCCTCCCAGAATTGCTCTTTTGATTTTGTTTTTGTCATTGTCATTCTATAGAGGTGTTTGGCCTTCATCGCCATTTACTCCTGCCATGAGGCCCACCTGCCAGTCCTCAGCCTCATTGCCACATCCCCCGCCAAACCATTAGGGATCTGCATGGTGTGGGACCCAAGGACTGGGGTAGCCCACACTCATGGTAGCTGTGCGTAGTCAACGATGGTATAAAAATACTTTTTTTTTTATAGAGCTGTTTGGCTCCGACCACCACCTACACCTGCTATGAGTCGCAGCTGCCAGTCCCCAGCCTCATCACTGCACCCCCTGTCAAGTTGATGGGGATCCACATAGTGTGGAACTCAAGAACTGTGGGGGCCAGCACTCACAATGGCCATGCACAGTCAACTATGGTATAAAACTACTTTTTTGGGCGGTTTTCATTTGTTTGGGTTTTTTTTGCCTTTTTTATAGAGCTGTTTAGCCCCAACCACCACCTACTCCTGCCATGAATTCCACATATCATTCCCCAGCCCTGTCACCACCCTCCATCATCAAGCCGGTGGGGATCTGCATGGTGCAGGACCCAATGACCACAGGGGCTGGCACTCATGACACCAGTGCATGCACATAGGTTTTTTTCTTTGTGTTTCCCCCTCGGTCCTGCCCTCCACCCCAAATGTCCAGCATCACTGTCTGTATTTTTGACTTGCTGAATATGCAAACTACACTCCACCTGGGTTCCCAAATTGAAAAATACAGACAGCAATACATATGATGTAATATACATTGTGACCGCACAAGAAGGAATTTTTTTTTAAATTTGATCTTTCTGTCATGGTTGCTGACCTTTGTCCTCTGAATTCAAAGAAATAAATCATTAAATTATATAATATTGTCTTTAAACACCACTGAGGAAGCACTCTTTTTAGGAAACACCTGTTTCAGCTGTTCATCATCATCACGTTAATGTTTCTGCTACTCTTCACTGAACTTATAAAGAAATATGTTAAAGCTGACTTTCAGGAAAGTAAAGTACAGTACATTTTCAGGAGTAAGCCTTGTGCAGCCATCAGAGACTACATTTCCAGCTGAACTAAATATAAGCTCACAGTAAACACTAGTGGGAGGGCAACTAAGAAGCTTAGCAGCAAAGTCAGATAGTGCAGGCCAGATGTTTTTCTCTTCCAGCCAGTGCTCAAAAGGGTTATTAGTAATATTAATCAGTGGTTCTCGTAAATAGGCACCCACAATATCAGACATAGACAAAAAAGGTGACTCCATGACAGACACATCTGAATTATCAGTTTCCATGAGTTTTGACCAAACATTGTGAGAGTCATCTGTGTGGTTTTCAGAATGACATGCCTTTTTCAAGGGCTGCAAAACAGGAATATGTCCAGGACTACCCAGTGTTGATGAAGGAGTACATGGTGGCACTAAGTGGAAATTATTGCTGTCATCACCCGTATATGATGCATCATCAGATGCAGAATCCACATCATGTGATTCACTTGTATTGTCAAATACAGTCCCTTCCTTTTCCTGCGTAATTGCTGAAATCAGTATTTTTGTATTCGAGATAAGAGTCACCAAGATCTGAAGGAGGCAGCTGTTGCAACTTAAACCGAGGGTCAAGAAGAGTGGAAAGAAGGAAATCTTTGTCTGTCGTGATTATGAAGTCTTCTGAAATTTTGGAATTGCTGTATTTGTCAGTCCATAAGGGATATATCAGATTTGTCTCCTTTTTTGGTCAAAACTTCTATGCAGTCTCCTGAGTTCCTTGTTCAGTACATTTTGGATGGGAAAGACCTGGCTTAGAGTAACATTCTCTTTGCTATTCTGTCGAGTTGCTTCCTCAGAGGAAGTCAAGAGCAATGTAAGATGCTTCATGAGGCCCCACTGGAATGAATTCGGCACAACAGCATCTGCAATGTTGTGCTCCATGGTATATTCATGGACTGCCTTCCTTAATGTGAGAAGAGCCTCACATTTGTAAAACGCTGAGTTCCATCTTGTCAGAACATCTTGTTTTAGCTGCTGTATTGGCAAGCTGTTTTTTTTCTGGAGGTCAGCCAAGATACTGCTTGATGTTACAGAGTGACTAAAATAGCCACAGATTTTCTTTCCAGCTCCCACTAGGGTTACTATAGTGTTATCACTGAACAAGAAAGTTCATACTAACAGATTTAATGCATGTGCAAAGCACGGAATGTGAGTTAAACCACCATATCTTAATGCACTAACAATAATGGCACCATTGTCTGAAACAAATTCAGTATTGAGTCCCAGGGGTCCCAACCACTCAAAAATGTTCTCATCTAACTCTTCCAAAATATTGTCAGCAGTGTGATGCTTACCAAACATGCTAACATATGGAACCGTCATTCTTTGTCTTTCTTCTTGTACACTGCTGCTTGTGGTGGTGTTGGAAGACAATCGTGACAGCCAGTGTGCTGTGATGCACATATAATCTATGGTTTGAGAATGTGTCCACATGTTTGTGGTCAGGTGTACAGAACCACTTTCACTGTCTTAAAGAGCCAATTTTATTTTACTTTGCATACATTTGTAGATTTTGGGAACAGCCACAGTCACAAAATATTTGCGGCTTTATGTTGTAATGTGGAGCAAAATATTTTAAAAGGGCTCCAAAACTGTCATTCTCCACCACAGAAAATGGTTGCAAGTCCTTGGCAATAAATTCAGCTATTAACTGATTATTTTTTAATGTGACTTGATGTGATCTACTGAAGGCAATTTTTTGTTCAAGTATCGCAGTAATAATCTGCTATTTAGTTCACGCATGGGGGGACAAAAACTACACGATTGCAGTGGCAAAGCTATAACTGGCCTAAATACTTTTGTTAGTGAAGTCAAACATGTTTTTTCTCTTCCATGTCTTTCAGTCTCTTCACCATTAATATTGTCTGTAGGATTATTTTAATCACAGATAGTTTTCCCTTGCTCAGGACTGCTCCCCAAACAAATGGTTGGATGTACTCTTTGCAAATGCCTTTTTAGTGATGTTGTCCTGTGCTGGCCCCTCTCTTTCCTCCTGCTAACTTCTGGATGACAAAAGGTGCAGAGAGCAAAATATTCATTTTTGGGACTTATATGAAAATACTGTAGCACCAAAAAAACGAGATGGAACATTTTGTTGTCATGTCAGGAACTGCAGGAATTTGGGTGGCAGTTGTTTTTGACCCTGATTCATGCACACTGTGGCTGTCCCCAGAAGAGCTACCGTTATTATTGATTGTTTTTCCACTACTGGGTGTGGCTAGTGGTGGTGCTTCCTATATGAGTTTTTTTTTCCATTTGGGTGGGGGAACCCAGGTGGCATTCTCTATCTCATCAGTATCACATTCTGATTCATCACCTTTGGAAGAGTGTAGCTGTGATACATCATGACTGTGATCTTGTTCGTTTACAATTACAACATTTTCTTCATCAGAGGCACTGCTTTCTGATGAAGGAGCCTGATTTGCATGAGTCGTATATTCTGCAGTGATATATCTAGATGTACTACATAGAGCCTTTTCCCTTAACTGTTGACTTTCTAGGTCAGACTGGTTTGGCTACCTTTTTTTGTGTTTTACTTTCATCTGATTTTTCTGGCAATGATGACAGTGCTGCATTACATTCATCAGGGGATTCACCAACATTCTTTTCTTTTTCTGGTTGTGTTGTTTTATCTTTTTCTGGTTATATTATTTCATTTTCATAGGTTGTATCAATTATATCTTCAGCAATGAATTTCCCTTTTTTTCTGAGTTTGTTTTCAGGAAATATTTTTATTGTTACATGTACCAATTTCTGCCACACTACTAGTGTTGGTCACATGTTCGATTTCCATAACAGACTCTGATTCTGAATCCAGTTTTTGGGGGGTCCAGCCTTATTACTTTCTTAGCAGTATTAGTTCAGACACATAAATGGACAACGAAGAGTCTGAGACATGGGTGACACCTATTTCAAAATCTCTACAGCACAATAAGCCCCACTCAAAATTACTGCAGCACAACGACCTTCAGAGACCTTTTGTCCTGTCGGATTCTGTGCCTCTTAATATTTTTTACATTTTTTTTCTGCATTCTGCTGTTGTCTGCTGTTGAATTTGTTGCTCTCTCTCTCTTTCTACAATCTCTCTCTGTCTCTGACTAACAAATAATGGGTTTTCATTTTTGTACTGTGGAGTCTGCAATGTCTGCATTCTGCTGTTGTCTACTTTGCACTCTTCTATTTTTAGCTGTTGAATTTGTTGGTCTATCTCGCTCTACTCTCTGCCTCTCTCCCTCTTTCTCTCTCTTTCTCTGTCTCTCTCTTTCTCTCTCTCTGTCTCTCCTTCTAATGAAACATGTATTTTTTACACAGTACTCTGCTGCAACATCTGCACTCTGCTGTTGAATTCATTGGTCTCTTTACTCTCTGTCTCTCATTCTGCGTAAGGAAAGAAGAAAATGAAAAAGTTTTGTTTTCACCATTTTTGGAGGGGATCTCGCTGCACACACACGACTGTCTCCTTTCAATGCAAATCCCCACATGTGCTTGATACACTTTTTCCTAGACATGTCCTGTGGTGGCTGATACACAGGATTGGCTAGAATGTGAGTCAGTCACAGAACAGAGACCCTCACTAGTTGACTTCCTTCAGTGCTGCAGTATCATGAGTGTTTGCCTTAGTTGGTCATGTGACAGTCCCGAGACTCGGGAGCATTCATTAGAGATTGGGGGAAAAAGCTTTTTGTTTTACTTATTTCTGCACCCTGCCCTGTCTTGTTTAGTGACTTGCACATAGTACTGGTGGTGAGAGGGTTATTCCTGGACTGGTCTGCACTTCCAAACTGGGCCAACTTGGCAGCTAGGGTTGAGCCATGAAAGTCTTAGTTTTCCCATTCAGAGCCAAGTTGACCCAGTCCAGGGTGGTTGGGAAATGCAGCAGTGCCATTTTACCCATAGTGACCTTTAAATTTGTGCATACCTTTTTAAGCTTGAGGCCTGTAAAGTTTGCCTGCATATCTAGCATATAGCTAAAAGAATGGAGCAAGATATGTTTAGCTCCCCAACAATTTCCATAAAAACATGTCAGTGACAAATGTAAGGCCCATGTTTATCAAGCCTTATACAGTTAGGAATATTCAGCTATCTTACATAATCATTTGGAGATAAGAACAGAGTAAAGTATAAGACCACTGTTTGAGTCCTTCAGTTATTCACTTACATACATACAGTAGTCTGCAAACCAATGGAACAGGACACATAATGTAGATATTTTTTATTGTAATGCAGTTACACAATACTTCATGTATAATATATGAAACATACATAAAGTATGAATATTTAATTTTCAAATTGGTGCTGGTACAACCTTGGTGCTAAATTCATTTTCATTTCACTTTTCTGAGGATGTTGGACTCTTTGGTGAGTGATGAAGATGGCTACACATGAGGATAGCTTTATATTTCAGTGCTTCTGAGTTTTTTATTTTAGTACTTGTAGCGCCTGTACTGTCTATAATGCTGTCAGTGCCCCTGTGAGTGCTCAGTTTAGTAAACCCCTAGATATTGCCAGTTGATGCAGACTTACCTCTTGCTGGAGTAACAAGCAGAAGAGATATTTGAGTATTTTTAATTAACATCATGCTTTGAAGACTTGGGGACAATGGAGAAAAGTTTCCAAGCCTGCTTCGGGGTTCAGTGAAAAGGTGTTCGGTAATCTCACCCACTCTTTGGACAGATTTCAACATAACCATTTACTGATGCTAACAGGCTGAATCATTTCTCAAAGGTAGCTTTTATATACAACATGTTTATGGAGGTGTTAGGAGGGCCTATTATGGATATACGAGTGTTGCCCTGTGCATTCTTAGGGCAAGAGAACTGAAAACCGAAGGCAAGAGCTTTTGTACAGTATACAGTCTGCACACTCCGTGTACAGTACAGAGGACACTCTCCCTGTGAGATATATATGATGCGTGCTCCCTGACTTTTCATATAGTGGCTGGCTGAGGAGATGAGAGGCCTGGCTGTGCCAGCTGCCATATCGGAGCCATGGCACTGGCTCTTCAGGTAAGGTGGTGGTTGGCAGGGTGGGTTTGTTGGTACCCACAGTTTGGGGGGTCACTAGATGCCAATGAAAGATATGTTGGTATAGGGATAGGGATTGCTGGGTGGGTGTGCCACTGAACACCAGGGAACATGATAATTACTATGGGTCTGGGGATTGGAGACAGGGGGACCACTGGATGCCAGAGACTATAATTATTATTACAGGGCTGGGGATTGGCAACTGGGGGGATCACTGGATGCCAGAGAATCTGTTTATTTCTATAGGGCTAGGGACTGGGGACCAGGAGGGACCACTGTACACCAGCGAATCTGTTTATTTCTATGGGTTTGGTGATGAGGGACCACTGGAGACTTGGCTTACAGTTTATGGGACAGTCATTGGAGAGTGGGTGGGATTACTGGACACCGGGGACTTGGTTTATGGCATACAGGATGGCAGTCAGAGGGTAGGAGGGACCACTGGACACCAGGGTCTTGGTTTACTGTTTACAAGATGTCAATCAGAGGGTTGGGGGACTGTAAGGCACCAAGGAATTTTAGAACAATATACGGGACAGGGATTGTGGGGTGGAAGGACCACTAGGCACCAGGGAATATTAAAACAACATACAGGATGGCAGTCAGAGGGTAGGAGAGACCACTGGACACCAGGGTCTTGGTTTATTGTTTAGAAGATGGCATTCAGAGGGTGGGGGGACCATTAGGCACCAAGGAATATTAAATCAATATACAGGAAAGGGATCACAGGGTGTGGAGGACCACTAGACACCAGAGAACATTAAAACAATATACAGGATAGTGATTGGGGATGATATGAGGGACCACTAGGCACCAGGGAATATTAAAACTATATAGGTGCTGGTGATCGTAGCATGGGGGGACAGCTAGGCATCAGGGAATATTAAAACAATATATGAGCTGGCAATTGGAGGGTGGGGGGCTCGCTAGGCACCAGGCAATAATGTTATTTATATGGGGATTGTGAGTGGTGGATGGGAGGACCATAGACCACTAGGGGACATGTTTTCTATCCCACCCTCCAACTTGGTTGTTGGCTAGAATGGCTCTGGCAACCACTAGGGTTGCCTGGAGTAAGTCAGGGTTTTGATAGGTAGTATTTGTGCTGGGCAAAGTGACCTGCACTAACACTTTTGTGCAGCACAAATACACAGAATACTGAACTGCACTGGTATTCCATACCCAACCCCTTCTTTTGCCACCCACATACCTTATTTTTTGCACGTACACTAACCCCCTTAGCACACGCAACTGCTCCCTTTGAAGATTGCACTCAGGTGCAAATCCCAGGCAAACAGAGCACAATCAGTTTTCCCACCAGGCAAGGTTTTGAATATCAGGCCCATTGGCTCCAATGTAGACAACAGTGTCATCTGCATAAAGGTGAACAGCTGTGTTAAGATATATTTTAAGATAATTAATAAACAGTGAAAGTAGAAGTGGCCCCAGGACAGAGCTCTGGGGAAACACTCTTTCCACTCCTAATTTACTTCTCTAATAGGAACAAGTTGACATCTGCTTGCTAAATAACTAACAAGTCAGTCAACAAGCATACTAAAAAAGCTGAGTCTTTTTATCTTGTTAAGTGGTAAGTCATGGTCTATTGTGTCGATGGCCTTGGAGAAGTAGATGAAAATTGCTCCTGCCACCATTCAACTTTCCACTGCTCTGCACAAGTCACTAGTGACTTTCACAAGGACAGTAGTTGTGCCATGGTTTGACCTAAAGCCAGATTGATTTATATTCAGAATTTGGTGGGCTGCTAAATAATTAGAAATTTGCTTATTCACCAACCTCTCCAACACCTTCGACACCACAGACAACTGTGAGATTGGGTGATAGCTTGAGAGTAATCTGTCATCTCCCAATTTGAAACCTGGAGTTACTTTTGCAAGTTTCCATATTTCCTGGAACTCTCCATAACTTATTGACATGTTAACTAATAGGTGAGGGGATGACAGATCACTGGAGTGGTATATTTGAACAGCTTTGGATGAAGACCATCAATCCTTTCAGTTTTTTTGTATTAAGTTTTAAAAGTACAGTCCATACATCATGTGCCAAAAATACCTTTAATATGTAGGGAAAATGGTCATTAGGTGAGGCTACTGGTGGCATGCAAGGCTCCTCCACTAGGGTATGTGCAGTGCAGCCACCAGATGTTTTAGAAGTAGCTGGGGTAAGGGAAATGCAATCATCAGGTGCCACTGGCTGCATGCGAGGCTGATCCACTTATATGTGTGCATTGAAGCCATCAGAGGTCTCAATATTCAAGCCTGGGTCAATAAAATAGAGATTAAAGGAACTAACTATGGAATTCAGATTACCTATTTTGTTCCACTCCAGTAGAACATACTTTGACACTGGGGTGATAGTGGCTGTGTTCAAACTCTTTACTGTGTTCTAAAACATCATTTGAATTTTATTTTCTTCCAGTTTATTACTAATGTAAGGTTGTTGGCTGACTGTAATTCTTTTAGATAGTGGTTCCTTTTAGACCTAGGGCCCGATATTCAAATATGTGCAGTAGCACACTTGCCCTTGCACCCAATCCTGAGGATGCTATATTCGATCACATAGCACAGCAGCACTATTGGACTGAATACAGGGCCATGTCAGTGCAGCACTAAGTCAAGTAGCACTGCCCCAACATGGATATGGACTGCATGCAGCCTGTAGGGAGCTGCAGTGAACTGTTCCCCCAGACCTGCTGGGAGCCACAGTGTGATATTCAGAACAGAATATGCAAATAACTCCATTGGGCATGCAAGGCACTAAGCGGCCATATTCATGCTCATTATGGGTTCATTTGCATTGAAAGTGATGGCAGGTCTGCATCCCTCCTGTAGCCAGACATCACATCAGGCATTGTGGTAACTGGCCCCAACCAAATCACTCATCCACATTATATTTATGAGTTCCTGGTGTCCAGTGGCCCCCTCCCACCCTCCGATTTCCCACAGCTGCTTTTAGCATGACTTCTCTGGTGTACAGTGGTACCCCTCACCCTCTGATTGCCCAGAACCATAATAAGTATGTTGTCCCTGATGTCTATTGGCACTCCCAGACCTCTGATCACCAGTCACAGCATTAAGAATGATATTCCTGGTGTCCAGTGGCACCCCAACCCTCCCAGCATCCGACCCTTTATACAGCTTGTAGTACCTGGTGTCTGGTGGCCCCCAAGCACTGCCCACCACAAATAAACCACCCAGCCACCCATAACATATTGAAATAGTCATGGCATGTGGAGGGTCTGATACAGCAACCAGCACAGCCCTCTTCTCACCTCCTTGGCCAGCGCCATATGGCATGACAGACAGCATGCATACCAATACAGAAAAATGAAGCTCACAACAAATAACATAGCCATTGCACAGTATATTTGTAATGTATTTTAATAAAAACACACAATTATAGTCATAATGGCTCAAGAAAAACAGTTCAGTGGAAATTAATCCCTTTGCATTGCCAGTTATATGAAGCGGCCTGACAAGGCTTCTGGCTCCTTCTTTCTCAGAGCCACACTGGAGCAGATCCGCAGTGGCCTAACAAGATAAGGAGCAAGAGCCTGCTCCTTTCACTAAGGGGTTTAGTGAGGGTGTTTGCCCATTGACGCTTTGCATCAACTGCCTGCCTCACCCACCCACCCACCCATCCATCCATCCATCCAAGGCCAGCCCTAGTTATATAGGTCACAGCTGGTCATGTGACCTCTCTGTGGTTTTTAGCCAAGTCCCCACTTTTTCATTTGCTTTTTATATTTACTGACCAGTAGGGATCAGTATTGAGTAAGCTGTACTCCAATATTTCCTCACTGTTTCTTCCCTCTACTTAGCCCATTTGCACAGCTTCACCTACCTCCCACTGCTTTTGTTGCCTCTCCCTCCTCCCTCTGACCTGCTTGCTCTTCGCTCTTTCTCTCTCTGCTACCTGGGTTCGAACCTTGGACCTTCTATGCTAAAGGCAGCAACCCTGCCACTGTACCATCCAGTCCCCTCATTTTCACTATGTCCTTTTATTTACTTGTGCTTCTTTCTTGCCCTAACGACTGTATCCCTTTGCTCCACTGCACTAGTCATAAATCTATTACTCTACACATGTTGTTCTTGGTGCGTTCTGTGCTACAGCCTCGGGACTATAATGAATTCTCTAATTCTTTGTTGGTGTGTCTAACAGGCTTGCTCCACTTCACTTTTGACCCACATTCTGAACCTGTTTCTGCAGCCCCCTCTTACAGTCCTTTGTTATATAATACCTGTCCGCTATCCCCTATATTCCTCCTATTACCTAATTCAACACTTATTACTCTACCTTACATGCCTAGCTGCTCTACTGTCTTGTATTGTACCAGCTGTGGAAGGCACTTCTGGTCCTTTCTCTTCTCATCCTTTATATGTGCCCCTTCTACTATGACTCTTTTGAATACATCCTTGTGTCCCTGTATCACGTATTTCCCACCACCTACTTTCACTGACTCCAGCCCCCGCAAAAGGGCCAGATCCTGTCTGTTTAGGCTTTTATTAAACACATTCATAAAACTTCTCCTATTGCTGCTTATTTGTGTGGGCAATGTTGAGCCTAACCCCTGTTCTCCCCTCCCTATCTGTGCTCCCTCTGCCCTATCCTAGATAAAGGGGCTAAGCCTAATCCACATAAATGCCTGTAGTGTGCTAAAGAAACTTGAAGCTATACAGTCTTGGTTCAACCTTACTACTCCTGATTTTGTAGTGGTGATGGAATCTTGGTTGAGGCCTTCTACCCTGGACTATAAAATAAATATCCCTTTGTACAATGTCCATAGGACAGACAGGCTATCAAGGGGTGGGGGTGTAGCTATTTATATTCGGGACAAATTCACTGCCATTGTAGCTGATTCCACCTCTGTACCTCTGGAATTTGAATGTAGTACTCTAAAGTTGCAGCTATCCCTGACAATTCCCATTTACATCATCAGATTTTATAGGCCTCCTTCTGCAGGGAACAAGGTGCTGCAATACTTATATAATGTCCATTTTTCCATATCCTCTGAGGTTATATTCATTGGGTGATCTTAATATGGACTGATTCTGCACTTCATCCATACCCCTAAAAGAACTTTGAGATAACTTTGGACTGTCCCAACTTATAACAAAAGCTACCCATCCCAACTTAAAAAACCCAGATCATAGCACCTTGCTTGACATCCTTTTGGACAACAAACCCCATTTCTATTCACATTCAGGCATATTCTTCTAAGATCTTAGCGATCACTGTGATATAGCCTGTGTGTGGACTGCCTCCAATGCTGTCTCCTCCTCTAATTATATCTTTAAGAGAACCCAATGGAACTTTTATCCCAATGCCTTCCTATCTGACCTCCAATATGCTAACTGGTAGGACTTCTACTTGGCCCCTTAGGTAGCCGAAGCCTATGAAGCCTTCCATAATATCGTACTTGGCACCAATAATAAATATGCACCTCTAGTCAAAACCTGCACTAAGAAGAAATCATGCCCATGGTTCACTGCTAGATTGAAAGGAGAGCTGCTACACAAGGACTCTGTCTTGAATGGACTGCTTCAAAAGGGGAAGGGACAGGACAAGGGAGAGGGTCAATGAAGGGGAAGGGTGGAAGGGAAGGGCAGCTGCAGAATAAGGGGTGCTAGCTGCACATTTGAGCAGACTTGATAGACCTCTAGGCCTTTATCTGCTGGCAAATTTCGTATGTTCATATGAAAAGGGCAAGAAAAAACAAACAGCCTGCTGACTGGGCAGCCTTCAGATCTGCTAGAAACCGGTGCACCAAATTTACTAGGGCCACAAAATCCATTTAATACCATTCTGAAGTTGAATCCTCATCCTACTGCACATCTGAATTCTGGAAAACTTTAAGGGAACTACAAGGATACAACTCATCTAGCCCATTCAGACCTAAAATCTCGACTGGCTGCTCCTCCACCACTTACAAACAGGAAATTCTTGACCTCTTTAATAACCATTTTCCACAGCAGGCTCAGCCTTTGATGCCTCACCGGCCAACACCCTCCAGGTGCAATTGTGTAACCTGAGCCCTGATTGCTCTGACCCAGCTTCACCCATCAAAGACCTCCTACTTCAACTGGACACTAGGAAGAGCACAGGTGCAGATCTTATTAAGCCATACTACCTTAAACTTGGCTAATATGTCTTGTCCCCCCAATCACCCACCCACCTTTTTAATATGCCCCTTGCCCAGGGTACCCTCCCTGCCATATGGAAAAAAGTCCACGTTATACCACTTTTTAAATCTGGCAACTCCAGCAACCTAAACAACTACTGTCCATTATTCCTGCTTCCTTTTTTGTTGTATCTAAGTTACTCAAAAAGGTGGTTAATTCCCAGCTTAAGACAGCACCTAGAGGACCCTGACCTGCTAAACCGAGCCCAGTCTGGTTTTCGGCCCCATCATAGCACTATCTCAGCACTTGCTAAGGTCATGAATGATTGGCTGAATGCTCTGGATGCCAGAAACTATGTATGTGCTTTGTTTCTTGACCTCAGCAAAGCCTTTGATATGGTGGATCACACTGCTTTTGGCCACTCTAAGGAATATTGGGGTTAACAATCTGGCCCAAAAATAGTTTTCCAACTTCCTCACTGACCGCTATCAGCAAGTCAAGGCAGGGAGTGACCTCTTCCCAATGAAAACCCTCCCAAGAGGTGTGCCCCAAGGATCCCAGTCTTGGTCCACTTTTATTTGCCATTTGTATAAATAACTTCAACACGACTCAGGTCAGCAAAAATTCATCTATTTGCTGATGATACATTGTTAATACATAGCCAGGCATACCCTGGAGCTTGCATGCAATGACCTCCAAATCAAATTTAATCATTTACAAAAAAATCTTTTGCATTCAAAGCTCCTCTTAAATGCTAAAAAAATGAAGGTTATGCTTTTCGCCCCATCGGGTAACACCTCCAAACTCTGCACCCCAGGGATGGACCCTCAAATCCTCACTCTGCTTGGTGGTCCTCTGGATTTTGTGGAATCCTTTTTAATACCTGTGAGTTTGGATAGACTTTAAGCTATCATTCAAAGTCCACATAGAAAACATCTCTAAAAAACTAAAATAGAGGCTTGGGATTTTCTTTAGAATTAGGCATTTTCTAACTCAGGAGGGGGGAAAAAAGGTTAGTACAAACTATGTTCATGCCTCTCCTAGTCTATGCCAAATTCTTGTATGAGTATGGCTCGAGCATGGCCCTTTCTAAACTTGACTTCCTAAATCATCTGGCACTTAGATTTGTTACCGATGCTTCCTATTCCACCCATTGCAGTACTCACTATATTACTATAGGATGGAGCTCACTTAGTCTTAGGAGACAAAGGAATGCAGTGTTCTGGACATATAGAGCCATCAACAACAAGCTTCCACAATACATTAAGGACTGCCTGCCTGTTTTTAATCCTGGTAACTACCTTTTAAGAAGTCTCTCTTATATTTCTATTGTGATCCCTAAAGCTAGAACATATTTTGACAGAACAGTAATAAGCCATGCCCTCCCTGTTCTTTGGAATAACGCACAAAAAACAGTTCAGCTTGTTACCCCGGTGTCGCTGTCCTTCTTCAAAAACTAAAGAGACATGTAACTGCTTCCACTAATGACCCACAAATCTCTGGCCCTGCCTATCCCTGTCTTCCCCTCATTCTCAACTATAAGCCCTTGGTTCCTTCCCTAACTTCTACAGGACTCACCTATGTCTTTCCTTAACTTACTGCAACAGTAATTCATGTACATACCCTCCCTCCGGTCTTCTTTTCTTCTTACCTCTTTTATATTGTTTCCTACACATTGTGTAGATCCTGCATATATACTGTGTATATTCTGTTTATTTTCTATATACAGTATATCACATCTGACTATATTGTAAAATTACTTGTCTGTATAGTGCACAAACTTGCATGCTGACACGGATACCTTCCTTGCCCTGTACCTTATCGTATGTATCTGTATGCTGTCTTTCAGTGAAGATCCTTCAATGTATTACGTTGCACCTTGTGAACCTCTTCCAGATCCATCTCAAAAATGAGTTCATCTCAATGATGTTCCACCTGGTAAAATAAAGATGTGATTGATTGACTGATTGATTGATTGATTGATTGGAGCCATCAACATACAGTAGTAGTACCAAATTTGTCAAGCAATTTTGTGAGATTCCCTATTTATCATTCACAAAATTTAGGGAAAAAAATCCTCTAAAACTCTTTTTGTTATACCTATAGAAAGAGGCAAGGTCCTATTACAGTACTTAAGTGCCATCTGGTAGATTTTCAACTACACTATCAGATGAGAGCGCCCTCTCCAGGTAGCAGTGAACACACTAACAAATACAACAAAATCCCTAACAAAAGGATTTACAATTCTCAATAGGGATTTTTAAAAATCCTTAAAAATCCCTTGAGTAATTTGGCGCTACTACTGTAGTTCAGGAAGGAGCAGAAAGAAAATATTCAGTAACCCGATCAGTAAGCCCAAAGGCATAAAATCATTAAAAATCAACAAGGATTTTGCTGTAATGGCCAGTATTTAGCACAGAAAAAAAGCCAATCTGGTCAGTACTCCACCACCTTCTTCAAGATCTGCTGGAGTATCCACATCCAGTCCCTGGACTTCATATTTTTCAGCTGCCACTGCATCTGTAAACAGGTAGGTTGTACCAGACATTACTATTCACAATCAAACTGAAAGAACAAATACATGCAATAACCGTGCCCATCCAAACATATCTGAATGGCTATAAGAACAGATAGATCTTACTGCTGTTCAGAAATATCTGGTAGAACATGGTTGTCATGTGTATTTGTTCTTTCCAGTTTGATTGCAAGTAGTAACTCATGGTACACCCTACCTGCTTACAGATGTGATAGAATATAGGCTGATTTCAAGTTCAGAAAGCTTGCATCTTTATTGAACGTGATACCTTCGTATCTTTAAAGATGGTATTCATATTTTTGAGGTCCTATGTAGGTGTCTAATCTATTTTTAAAGGTAGCAATATTGTTACTTTCTTTTTTTTTTTTTACTTCCTCTCGGTCTCTGCCCAGTGGATATCTTTATCCACTGGTCTTTACAGCCGGGCCACTTATGTAGCATGAACTTGGCATCATTCTGCTCGGGGCCGGGAGATTTTTTTGCCTTTGGTTTTTCTCCCGGTCCCCCCTTGCCCCTGAGGACACTGGCGCAAAGGACCCAAGTCCAGGCAGACAACGTGCTGACACATGCCATTGTCAAGTTCCCAGAGTGTCCTCCCTCCCTGGCTCATAGAGAGCCACCATTGCCCCTGTGAGCTGGCCCACTGGCCCCTAGGAATGTTGGGTGCACAGGACACCCCCCTGGTAGCCCACCCCTGGAGAAGGAGAGCATCCATTGGGACGCTCAATCCTCCACCCCCCCCCGTCGGCCCCCGACAACCCTGAGTCTGTCCCAGAACCCAGGTTGCTGGCATAGCGAGAGGTGTGGCATCCAGCACCTCAACCCTCAGCTCCACTGGACCGGCTCTAATATTGCTACTTTCGACTACATACTGCGGTAAAGTATTTTAAATTGTTATGATTCTTTGAGTATACCATTTGCCTCTCTCTACTGTTCTATTATTTTCTCCTATCAACTTGTTGATAAGTGATCTTATTTTTATTTCTATTTTATGGTTAAGTAGTCCTATAGTTACTCTAAGAGATGGTTCATAACAGGCTCTATAAGCAAGACAAAGATCACCTCTGATTGGTCTATGTTCCATTGAGTAAAGGAATAATTTGTTTAATCTTTCAGAGTAACTAATATTATTCATATTCTTAATTTTTTTTGTTGCCTTTCTCTGAACTTTCTCTATAATTTTCTTTCCCCTTAATGTATGTGATGAACAAAACTGTGTACAGTACTCTAAACGTGGCCTCACCAGACTGGAGTACAGGGGGAGGAAAAACCTTGGGCTGTCTACTTTTAATGTTACTCAAAATACAGCCCAGTATTTTACGACTTTTTTGGACACTGAATCTGGTATGTGTATCGAACGATAGATCATCCATTACATGTATTCCCAGGTCTTTTTAATTTGTGGTTTGAAGTACTTGGCCATTTAAGGTGTGTTAATACTTTAAGATGTTGTGTTCTAAATGTATGACCATACATTTATTTATATTGAATTTGTTTTTATTTTGTAGCGCCCACTTTCCTAAATTATTTATATTATCCTAAAATTCTTTACTGGAGGTGTGGGCTGTTACAATTGCACTAATTTTGCAGTTGTCCACGTATTTACACATCCATGCAGTATTAGCTGTCTGCATGGATGAGACTAAGATGTTGAAAAGGGTTGGTCCAAAGAAAGAACCCTGTGGCACTCCACTTGTCACCTGTCCCCAATCTGATAAATAACCCCTTATTGAGACCCTTTGTGTTCTCTTGTCTAGCCAATAAATTATTCACTTTATTACAGTACGTTTGACTGAAGTTTGATTTTAATAAGGTGTTCAACAAGAACTCTATGTGTTGAAGGCCTTGGAGTAATCAAAAAAGAGCACATCCACAGGCATTCCCTTGTCAAGTGCTACACTCACCGGCTCAAAAAACTGAAGAATACTGGTAAGGCATGATCTACCCTTTCAGAACCAATGTTGTGTTATGTCTGTAAGCCCATTTACGTCAATGTGATTGATTATTCGTTGCTGAATTAATCTTTCTAACAGCTTCCCAATAACTGAGGTTAGGCTAATTGGCCTATAATTGCCTACTTCAGTTTTCTTGCCACTTTTAAATATCGGAGTTACAACTGTTTCCCTCCAGTCTTGTAAGGATTTCCCTTCTTTGAGGGAAGAATTGAACAGTAATGTTGGAGGTCCAAGTAAAACAGCAGATAGAAATTTTGGGGGGATTCCATCAGGCCCTGCTGAACAGTTTGGTTTAATAGATCCAATAGCCCTTCCTACCTCTTGTAGTGAAAAAGGAATAATGTTGTCAGAATTGGCTATATTGATATTACTTAGTAGTTCATATACACTAAGGAAGCAGTTGTTGAGTTCTGTAGCAATTTCTGTTTCATTGTTTATAGTGCCATTATTTGTTTCTAAAGGGCCTACACCCTTATTGTTTCCTTTCATTTCTCCTATATAATTATAAAATTGTTTTTTGTTATCCTTTGCTGGAGTAACAAGTTTTAGTTCATATGATTTTTTTTAACCTCTTAATAGTGTTCTTAGTCATACTGACAGTCTTTTTATACATATTTCAATTACTATCTGTAGGATTTTTCTTATATTTATTGCATTGTTTCTTCTTTCCATTAATGAGTTGCTTAATATTCTTGTTTCACCATGGTGGAATCCTTCGGCTATTGGTATATTTTTCCCTTTCTGGTACCCAGTTCTCGATACAGTACTTCTGTTTTTCATTTATGTTTTTCCAGACACTTTGTAAGGAGAGATTCATTAATTCTCTTTCCCAGTTCCATTCAGACAACCATTCCCTAATCTTGTTGTAATCTGCTTTGTAAAAATCTTTCACTTTGTTTATACCTTTAACACCCAAACAAAATAGCTCTAGTTCAACTTCTAACATTCTGTGTATAAAGCAATTCCACCTCCTCTTTTGTCAGCATGATTTTTCCATATTTTGGAATAACCGGGTATATCTGTATTCCAGCCATCATCGTGAAACCAAGCCTCTGTAACACCATATATAGCTATTTTCTTTG
The DNA here is from genome assembly GCA_016271365.2 of Neoceratodus forsteri. Classification (NCBI taxonomy): domain Eukaryota; kingdom Metazoa; phylum Chordata; order Ceratodontiformes; family Ceratodontidae; genus Neoceratodus; species Neoceratodus forsteri. The sequence goes on along the minus strand of CM057453.1, from coordinate 1,205,624,189 downwards.
TTACCAAAGTGTCTTTTAGTTGGTCAGTCTTGTTTCTTAGGCTTCTAGCATTTAAGAGCAAGATATTAAGTTTATAGTTATTCATAATGTGTTTATTTTTCTTTGTTTGATTTTGTTTTTTAGCTTTTATGTTGATAGTATTTACATTAGAGGTACTCGGGCCTAGTTCTAGAGAGGGCACAGAGTCTTGCCTCTCCCCTCTATAGCTTAGTTTAAACTGTTGATAATGTGGGATAGGATTTTCTTACTCTACAAATTGAAGCCCCCTCCTGCTTAAATGTAATCCATCCCAGTGTGTTATGCATTTTATATCTTACTTCAAGCACCACTTCCTCAGCCTTTCATTAATATGTTTTATACAATGGCAGGAGAATTTCTTGTTTCCTTATTGGTCAATGTGTGCCTGTGACAGTGATGTTATTGTACAATAACATCACTGGATTAAGTACAGACACACTGGTGACCACAGAACAGGAAACAAATTCCTCCCTCCCCACAAGAATCATGAACCCCACACTGCTCTATCGGCTACCCAACAGATAATTTCCTCCCTCACTCCCTCCCGATTTTCTTCACCACCCCCGAAACACCAAAAGTTAGGGAAAAGCAGCCACACCACAACGGATACTATGACAAATTAAATTTCTGAAGTTTTCCCCCAAAGCAAGTGGCTTTGGTAAACCACTGAAACCGTAACTGCTGTTCACGTGAGCCTAAATGATACCACTAAATTTTGGAGGAAAAAGGCAGGCATGAAAAGAAACACATGGTTTAATCCAAGCTGCTCTTGTACTCACTGGCACAATAACTGTAGAGCCATCTCAGTGAAGTCTTTTCCAACTCCTCACGTCCTAAATAAAATGTCCTGCACAGTATCCGATTGGATCACAAACCACAACTCCCCCCCAACTAATAATGATAATCAAAAAAGGGAACAGAACTAAAACTTAAAAGGCCACTTCAGCAGTCAGTGAAAAAGCTGCCGGGGAGTGGGGTGCTGAGAATGCTGTAAACTATCACTGCAGCAAGCTTACAGGCTTCAAGATTATAGGCTTGGGAAGCCAGCATCATTTACTGAGAAGCTCCATCTACTGGTGGAAGTATATAGTGAACTTTTTTTTTAAACATGTACCTCCACACATAAATAATGGGGAAAAAACAATTTTTTTGTATTTTTTTCCTTTAAAAAAAATAAAAATAACAAGACATTGTATAATAGCAATAAAGCACTACATGGATGTGTGTTATAGAGTAATAACATCACTCCCAGGGTGGTGGAAGCACTCAACTTTGCCTCGTGCTTCAACCCTCCCCAGGAGTGATGTTATTACACAATAACACATACACTCTGTCATGCCTTATTGCTTAATTATCTTGTTTTTCTAATCTTCTGTTGCTCTTGGCATCGAAAAGATCTCAGAGCTAGCTATCTTGCAACCCATTTGAACCAGTTAATTAGTCATTGATACGTAGTCCTGTTTTATTTGGGAAGCCGGTTCACTAAAGACATTATTTACTCCAGCATGAATAATGACTAATGGGTCTTCCCCAGTGTTAGCCAAAATGTCATTTAGCATGACTGTGATGTCAGACTTTCTGGCTCTGCTGTAACTAGATAATGTTCTATTGACCTTATCAGGATTGCAAATGACACAATCTAAATGTTTAATTATAGAGTCTCTTTGGACACAAATTTGTCTAGAGTTGTTAACATTTGCTGTTTCCATGGAGGCTTCTCTGTTGATTATACTGGTTCTTTCATTATCAGAGGCTGTATTAATTGTTACATTAGATGGTACAGTGCCTGCGTTTGGTTCCTTAGGTTGACAGGCCTCTGGGCTATTAATTCTAGTGATTTGCCCCACCTTAGTTTGATTCTGAACTAAGTTTATTAACACTTCCGGTTGTCCAGAAGTTGATGGAGCTGTGTCATTATTATTGGAATTTGATATCCCCATGTTTGTTTCTTGGTTTTGATTAGCTTCAGGGTTTATGCCAATAGTATTGATAATTAACTCTACCACAATTTGACTCTTTGGTTCAGAAGTTGATGGGACACTCTCTTCATCTAATGATATACTAGGAGCAGAGGGTCAAAATAGGTTAAAGTTGGTATAATAAATTGACCTGCTGTGCGTCACCTTTTGGCGACTTTAGAATTCTGGACCAAAAACCACTCTTCATTTGAGCTCTCTGTCACTACTTCTTCATTTATTCCTTTTCTGTTCTGTTTATCTTTCTGATTTTGGATATTGTTGGCAATTGTAGAAGTAGGTAATTCATTGGTGAGGTTATCAATGGATGGGTTAGTGTATATGTTTATTTCCTTATTATTTTCCTTTGGGGTAAACTGTATTTCATTTTGTAATGGTGGATCACCTGTTCTGGCCTGAAATCTAGCCGTCTTCTCTCTTTCACTTGGTTCTATTGTCGACAGCCAGTCATTAAACATGCTAATTTCTTTTGCCATGTCTTCATTTTGTTTGCATTTATAACATTTAAATAGCTGATTATTGCCAACTTTAGTAACCATTTTGTATATGGCACGTGATATGCACTTCACCCCCCATTTCCCCTTCCAGCATCATTATTGTATTCATTGTAATGAAATCCCTTGCACCAATTAAATTTGTAAGCAACAGTGTGCACAGGAAGCTAACACAAACACCTGTTTTAAATCTTGCACAAAAACTACTGTTTTTTTTACCTTACTTTAAGTTCTGTGGTAACTTCACCAGTAAAACTACTGGACACCAGTTTCTATATTCGACTACCCTAAGGGCCACCAGCTTACTCAATCAGTTTTGCTTTACTCTAGATTGTAGTATTTATGGTGATATCTAGTACATATGTAGGGGAAACTCTCTTACCTCTCAAGGCTAGCTCTTGTTAGTTTGTGCGTTCCTTTTCCGCCTGTCCCACCAGACACACAAGATAAGCACATAGACGTGCATGTCTTTGTGTGCATCTCTGCGTGTGACGATGCGCTCTCGCCCTGCTCGCAGCAGAGCTAACTTATGTAGCAGTCCATGACCTAGAAGAACCAGTAAGGTGATTGGACTGTAATGCTACCCAAAACTGCCTTTTTTGTTAAAATTGCAAGCGAAAACCACTCATACATGGTTCTGGCATGCTAACTGTGAAGTAATAGTGAACAAAATTAATTTCAATGTCCTTCTTTTGATTTGCCATTCCCTAGCAATGCTTGAGAACTACAGCTCACTCTTCTGCTTCCTGTGTTTCCAAAACAGGGCTCCAATATACTCTATAGAGTGTTTAACTTCCTACAAAAACACTAAAACCACACAAAAGTTAAATCGGAGGAGCTTCTGGGAGACTGTTTAGCACTTAGTCACCTGAAAATATGTGAACTACTTGCCCGCTCACAGCAGGGCTAACATATGTAGCAGTCCGTGATCTGGAAGAACCAGCAAGGTCACTGGGCGGTAACGCTACCCAAAACTGCCTTTTTAGTTAAAATTGTGGGTGAAAACCACTCATACCTGGTTCTTGCATGCTAACTGTCAAGCAATAGTGTCCAAAATTTATTTCAATTTCCCCCTTTTGAGTTGTAGCTCTCTAGCAACATTCGAGATCTACAGCTCATTCTTTCTGTTTCCTGTGTTTCCAAAACAGAGATCCAATACACTCTACAGAGTGTTTAACTGCTAAAAAACAAAAATCACACAAAAGTTAAATCAGAGGAGCTTCAGGGAGACTGTTTAGCACTCAGTCACCTGAAAATATGTGAACTACTCTCCCACTCGCAGCAGGGCTCATTTATGTAGCAGTCCATGACCCAGAAATACCAGTAAGGTCACCAGACTGTAACGCTACCCAAAACTGCCTTTTTAGTTAAAATTGCAGGCAAAAACCACTCATACATTTTTTTTTATTTATTTTATTTTATTTTATTGAAATTTTAGAAATACAATCCTTTGAGTTGATGACTCCTTTGCAAAGGCTCCACGTCAGTACAAAACATACATAGCTTAATGACAAATTGTACATTGCTTACTAGGCAAAACATTACATAAAGACAAATTATACATGGTTACTCTGTACAGGTTAATTTACATGGCTCGCATTACATTGCTTGGTTAGGATCTCTAGGGTTGTTTAAGGACCCTGGGTCATTGCACGGGAGAGGGACTGGTTACCAATTCTGAGGCCACCTCCAATACGGGAGTATGGTTCTGGCATGCTAACTGTTAAGCAATAGTGCCCAAAATTAATTTCAATGTCCCTGTTTTGAGTTATAGTTCTCTCTAGCAATGCTCAAGAACTACAGCTCACTCTTCCTGTTTTCTGTGTTTCCAAAACAGGGCTCCAATACACTCTACAGAGAGTTTAACTACTAAAAAACACTAAAATCACACAAAGGTTAAATGAAAGGAGCTTCAGGGAGACTGTTCAGCACTCAGTCACCTGAAAATATGTGAACTACTCACCTGCTCACAGCAGGGCTAACTTATGCAGCAGTCCATGGCCCAGAAAAACTAGTAAGGTGACTGGACTGTAACGCTACCCAAAACTGCCTTTTTAGTTAAAATTGTGGGTGAAAACCACTCATACGTGGTTCCTGCATGCAAACAGTCAAGCAATGGTGCTCAAAATTAATTTCAATGTCCCCCTTTTGAGTTGTAGTTCTCTAGCAATGCTCAATAACTACAGCTCACTCTTCCTGTCTCCTCTGTTTCCAAAACAGGGCTTCCATACACTCTACAGAGGCCCAGATTTTCAGAAATGCACCAAAGGCCGGCGCAAGTCAGGCGGATTGCACATCTAATGCTCCGTGGTGCAACAGGAGCCATATTCAGAGGTTGCACTAACCGCACTGCACCAGCGCAACCCAGCTGAATATGGCACAGTTGCACCATGGTGCAACCAGGCATGTGCCACTGTGCAACCAGAGTTGCACCATGGCACAAACACAGTTGCATCATGGTGCAGAAAGAGATGCTGCAGCGCAACTGTGGGAGCAGAGCAGCAGAACAACAGAGAGGGGCAAGGCACAGAGAAGAGACCCAGGGACAGAGCCAGGGAAGCACAGTGACAGGCCACAGGAGGCCACCACCAGCAGGGCACAGCAGGGCATACACAGGCCCCCAGGCCCCCCAGAACACAACAGTGGCACAGATAGTAAGCAACAGGAGGTGCCAATGGCTAATGGAGGGCCTCCAAGGGAGCCCTCCCCACAGGCTGCAGGCCATGCCCCTGCCCACACACCCAGACCAGAGCAGGCCACACCCAGGACCACGCAGCCAAGCACAAACACATGTGCCCCACAGGCACACAGGTGGCCCACACAGCAGGCATGGAACATGCCAGGGGCCCCATAGCATGGCAGACTACATGGGACAGGTCACACAATGCCAAGAAGGAGCCCCAACACAGTATGCAGCCAGTACCTGACCAATGACCATGGCTGTGTGCCATCACCACGCACACAACTACCACACACCCCTGACAGCTGCCCCATGGGCACCCCAAGACACAGCCACCGACCGAGGGGAAGGACACCACCACAGTGGGACACATCACAGCACACAGCAGTGAACCACAGAAGCACAAAATGCATCCTGACACATGCACACCACACGGACAAGCACTGGGCCACTGCAGCATGGCTCCCCTGCCACCTGCAAAGCAGACACTGACACAGGCAGGTAAGTCAAAACTTATATTTCCAAAAACTATATCCAGCTACAAGGGGTGGGAAAGGGTAGGAAAGCAAGGGAAGGGGACAAGGAACAGGGACTGTACAGTGGGATGAGAGACTGTAGGGGGAGGTACAGCAGGGAAAACAGGGGCATGCTGGGGCCCATTCACCGGTGGCCACGGCCTGCTGCCCCTTGGTGCCCTCGCCACCTCTGATTCTCCAGCAGCATGCAACGTATTTGCAGCACAGCCTCCATAGTTGTGGATGTTATCAATATCAGTTGCCAGACCAGCCGGCAGTACACAGGCCTCTGTCTGTGACACAGGACACTTATGACAAGAGACAGGACAGGTGATCAGTGCAATGTCCCAAGGAACCATGCCCACCCACAGTGCACAATGGGAAGTGGGAAAACCCCCCCGGAGGGCCCATACCGGCCACCCACAAGAGGTTGGGTCAATGCCTGCCAGCAACGCGGCACACCACAACAGTGCACAGAGGTGGTCCCCACTACACAATGGCCACCCGACTGTGCAATGACAGTCACATGGCACAGTGCACCAGCAGCACCACAGCAATGTCAGTGGCAGCCAGGCACACTCCCACCCCACTAGCTGCTGGCATATGTGTCCAATATATGTGCCACAGTGGCAAGCACCACGTACAGTGCAACACACACAGCTGCCACGGCACACAGCACAGATGGCCATGCCCACACCCATGCCCACACCACCCCACATGTAAAATGTGAAAGACTATGGCAGTGCCTACCTGCCCTCGGTGTCCCCCTGGTGCTGGAGCCACTCCTGCACTGCCTTCATGTCCTCCTGCAGCCTGCTGACCTGCCATTGCCACTGCCACCACCCTCCAGCGATTCTCAGGCCCTGGGAATGGAACATAGATAGGTACACATCAGTAAACATCCACAGCAGCTGCCCACCACCCCCAACCCTGTGCACAGGGTGAGCTCCTGCCTGACACATCCCACACAGCTGCATCACAATGCAAGTGGTGGCTGGCAATGCCACCCTGTGATGCACATGATGGCAGTGCACCACTCTGCAGGGCATGCCAGGCAGCCTAGCCAACACCACAGTACAGCACCACAGCACACATGCAATATGGTCCTACTCACCTGGCTGTGGCACAGCCCCACACCTGACACATGTCTCAAGCCTCCTTCAGTGCTCTGGGTCTCTCCTGACAAGGTCACTATATCTGTGGTGGCACTGCTTCCTTGTCCTGGCCACCCCGGTCTGCTGCTGCAGTGTGGCAGCAATCCCCTGCCACACCATGGCCCTGGACTGCTCCAGAGGCACCTGGCCAAACAGTTGGGGGGCATTGGGCTGGACACAGGTGACCAGGTTCACCAGCTCGACCTGCATCCAGTTTTGTGCATATGGTGACCTTCGCTGCACCATGCTGCGAGGTGAAGCCGATGAGCAAAATGGTGGCAGTAAGCAAACGTGGCCACGACATGCACCAGATGTGTGATGCGAGGGAACATACGCTGTGTCCGCCCATCGTGCAGTCTCGGAGATGCAGGCATTTATTTATTTATTGCAATTGTTTCACCAGGAAAGGCACACTGAGCGACAAGATGTTCTTCTCCCGGGCCCAGGTATGAGCATGGCTAGGCAGAGTCACCAGGTAAGGGGGGTGACCCAGGGTCAGGGGTCACCGCAGGGTCAGGTGTCGCCCACCTCTGTGCAGTGTGCGATTCGCGATAGTGAAGATGGTGCATCATGTGCCATGCTATTGACGTAGTCAGTGTACAGTGCATGATTGACACCATGATACCATTCGGTGCACATGCACTGCGGGACTGCACGTTGTGCCTGTGCACGTGTTGCACTATGACTTACTTTGGAGCACTCTCATTGTGCATGGAGCAAAATCGTGATATTCAGATGCCACATACAAATGAGCTCATCAGCCAATGCGTGGTGCACTGGGGGCATTAGCATGTCATTACCGTTGCGTCAAACCTCATTTGCATGCGTTGCTCTACATAAGCATCATGGAACAGCACAGGCCATGGACCAGTATTGCATCCTTTCAAGGTAACTTGTGCTTGCCGCTGCAGCTCACTAGGATCAGCCAGCACAGAAGGGTGGGATAGAACAGGGTGATGCTGTCACTGGCACGCTGTGCTGTTCATATCCACAGGAAGTGACAAGTCAGAGTGAGAGGAGGGTGATGAGTGTGGGTCTGCTCACAAGCACAGGCCCAATTTCACAAAGGCAGAAACAGAGGCCCTGTTTGATGCCTACCTTAACAGGGAGCCCCTGTTGAGTGGTGCCACGGGCACACCACAGGCTAGGGCTGGGACCTTGGAGGAGGTGGCAGCATGCATCAACCAGCAGGGCAGACACCAGTGGTCAATGCAGGAGTGCAGGAAGAAGGTGGGCATGGACAAGAGGCACATCAAGGAGAAGGTGGCAGCCATCCATGCATCCCGGAATGCCACCAGAGGGGGGCCTGCAGGTACGCCACTGTTCACAGTGCAGGAGGAGTTGGTGGCAGCCACCATGCATCGCAGCACAGTGGAGGGTGTGCCTGGTGGTGGATTCCTGATGGGTGGTAGCCCATCACTGCATGGTAAGTATGTCAGCCATGCACAGCTGGGGGCATAGAGGGTGTGTACATGGCTATGCTGGCATGCATGCAGCCAGCATGCATGTCATGTGTGTGTGCGTGTGTGTGTGTGCACCCATTCACAGGCCAAGCTGCAGGACACATGCAGTGGCAGTATGGGGGCACATGTAGGCAATGCATCACTAACATGCCTCTCATTCTCTTGCAGCACCAGCACGCCTCCGTGCAGATGATGGTGTGGTGGTGGCAGCAGTGGACACTGGACCAGCCTCGGAAGACCAGCCTTCTACCTCCATGGGCATCTGGGGACCCAACAGACTGCAGATCACCACCACTGTGCAGGTGGATGTCCTGGAACTGGGGTCAGATGAGGCCCTGGATGTGTTCCTGCAGAATGCCATCCTTGGAGTCTTCTGTGCAGAGACACAGATCAGGGAAGGGTCTGACACTGATGACAACATCATGTTAATCCTGGATAGCATGGCCAACATTGTGGGTGAGACGCCCCTGCTGGCCACTGACACAGACAGCATGGTCAATGCTCTGCCAGTGGTGTCTCACGGGGGGTGAGGGGACCACTCTAGCTCATTGTATGTACTGCATCTGTGGAGGGAGGGGAGCAGCCCAGGGTGAATCTACATAGTGTGTTGAACAGGGTGTTGATTTTATCAAGGGAGGTGGAGGTAGTACCTAAGTGACTATGTCTCCATAAGGGAAAGGGTAATTGATCCACAATCTGTTTTTTGATGATTCGATGGATGCAACACTATATAGCACATCTAGCTTGGTATATGATTTGGTTACTACCGGGAAGATGTGCCCTGAGTAGTCAAGGTGCTGGTCCAAGTGGAGACTGAGGTATTTGTAGGAGGAAACTGAGTCTAGTCAGGACCTGTCTGGAGTGTGTAAAGTCAGTGTGGTGGTGGTAGAGCTGAGCTAATTCCTGGTGCCAAATAACATGGACACCATCTTTTTTTGGTTCATGACAAGGTGGTTATTGAGGAACCATTTTTGTACTGCAGTGAACTCCTGTTGGAGGTGACCCTCAATGGGGGAGTAAAGGTGCTGGATACATAGATGGATATATTATGAAAGGTCGAAACTCACTGGCTCGATGCTCATAATCCTGACGCCAGGTGCCTGAAACATGGTTGCCTGACATGGTGATTTTCCCATCGGCAAATTTTTTTGTTTTGTTTTGGGGGGTGACCCCTCAATGTGGGCAGTCTCTGCCCCCTGCACCCCTCTTCATATTTAAGGATTCCAACTCTGCCATGGGCAAAATCCTGATGTCAGGCAACCATGTTTTGGGCACTCAGTGTTGGGATTATGAGCATCTGGCAAGACAGTTTGTAGATTTTGAATGGATACCAGGCAAAGAAGGAGTTGGGTAAGTCATTAATGTAGGTAGTGAAGATCAGTGGCCCCAGGACTGAGCCTTGTGTGACCCCAGTATGACTGGTAGGGCAGGGGAGGAACATGGACCAAGCTTGTCAGATTGGGTCTGATTGGTCAGGTATGACTGAAAACATGTTAGGTCTGAGGGGGAGACATCAGAGTCGGCTAGTTTGAGTAAGAGACAATGGTGATCCATGGTGTCAAAGAACATTGCTACTGTACAGTAGGCTTTCAGTAGATCAGTTCCATAGAGGAGGTACAGCATTGCTAGAGATAGCAATGATAAGTTTGATAGAAGCAGCAAGTTACAACTACCTTTCAGGAAATGCAAATTTACACAAGTTCAATGGCGCCTACTTTTAATTAGTAGACCCAGGCCCCTGCTCTCCAAAAATGGAGAACAATGTGAAAACATCAGAAACACAAATCTGTATGCACCAGTTACTGAAGATGGAGCCAGTAGACCTGGGAATACATCTGGTGATGCTTCTGGCTTAGAGTTGATGCATGCACAGAAAGTATTCCACTCAGATTTCAAGTCATTTGGCAAAGGTTTCCAAGTGGGAATATTGATCCCACTTAGGCAAACATCTGTTAAAGTAAAGTTGATCAGGAGAACACTCAGTGTAATACATGAGACATGTGGATTATCCATCCTATACCAGGCTAAGAAAAAGTAACAGCAACTTAAATAACAAAAACAAATAATTAAAACAATTACAGTTCAAATTGTTAGTGCTGACTCCTAAAATATTACTACTACATAGGATGATAGAACTTTGTGCAGAGGTTTTCAACAATTGCATATCATATCACTGATGAGTAAACTACATTTTTACCACCAGGATTGCCAGAGTTGAGGGCAACAAGGCCAAAGGACTTGCATGTATCATGAGGCCAGAGTTCATGATCAGTTCTGCAGAGGAGGCATGGCATTGACAGACGCAATCAGTGTGACTAAGCTTATTATTCCAGGGGGCAATAAATCTAGCTTCATGAAAGTAATGATGAAATAGATTTAAACCTTGATAGCAGATCTACCAATTATTCACACAGAAATTCTCTCCACGTGACTTTGTACAAGTTGCGTGAGCACCACACATGCTGGCAACACACAGTTGGAGCGGGCCTTTAGATGTTGCATCCCCACCCCTCCAGGCACTCCCCCTGCCGCTGGTTTACTGCTGATCCCCCTGCCAGCATGAGGATGTTGTCAGTGACCATAATGTGCAGGTATTACCTGCAGGCAGTTCATGCTTTGATGGTAAAGTGGCTGTGGATGTGAGCTGCGCACATGCTGGAACTACAGCATCGATCTCTGGAGCTGTTGGCTGTTGTTCTGTTTTGTAGGTGGCACAGGCTTTAAACTATTGTAGCCACTCCCCTACAGGCTCTCACCCTGGTGCTGACTTGCTGACGATCCCCCTGCCAGCATGAGGAAATTGTCAATGCCCATAATATGCTGGTATTACCTGCAGGCAGTTCAAGCTTTGATGGTATACTGGTTGTGTGTGTGGGCTGCTCTTGTGCTGGAACTTCAGCGCTGATCTCTGGAGCTTGAACTCTTTTTTTTGTGATTCTTTTTCCCTGTGGTCACTGCCAGCTGTACACCCCTCAGTCATCACCCAACCTAGTCCCACCCTGCTGGTAACTCTCCCTAACTGACCCCAGTCCTCTGACCAATCCATGACACACCTGCAGACAACCCCTAAACTTGCACCCCCTGGGGCATTACCATCTTCTGCTCCTCAGCTCTTCCTTACAAATAGCCAATTGCCCGCAGGCAGAGGTGAAAATTGGAGGGTAATGATATACAGGATGGTAGGATCCGGTGGTGGATGTGGGGGCTGCGGAGTGACGTTGCCCATTCTATCAACAAGGTTTTTCCTTGTTCTGCATGGCACTTCCCCTTTTTTGATGGGAGTGGACATGCAATGATGTCAAGTGGAGGCACACACACTCCCGTGCATGCCACACTGACATCTGTCACATCCCACTATCCCTCAGTGCTGAGGGCTGTCAGCTTAATACCCCATAGCTGCCAACATGAGGTATCATATCACCAGAGCCCTCCACCCACCTACCCCGGAACAGGTAAGCAGTCCACTGGATGCTCGAACCTCCTCCCCGGCCGACCCTCTGATGCCCTAGGCTCACTCCTGAACCCAGGTCATCAGCACCGCAATCAGTAGCACTACCACTGTGCAAGTGGAACTGCCTCTTGAACTTGAAACTCCCTTCTCCCCCACTTCCCCCCTTCTATTTATGATTTTTTTATTTCACCTTGAATTGTCAGCTTGCTTACTCTTTTTTCAATACAGGTACATACAGCAGATGGAAGATCTTCAAGCACAGATAACAAGTCAATGTTTTAAAAAGAGCTGGGCAACAGTTGATATGTAGACCACAAACATTCTGTAAACTATTGGTTGACAGTATTTTATAGAGATAATAGAAACTGATAATAGATGGACCATACTGAGTAAGGAACCTATAAATTATTCCTACCTAATGACACAAGGATTGTGAAGCAATGGTTGGGGAAGGGTTGAAGGGATGGGAGAAGGTGCAGAGGTTGGTGGGGGGGGGATGGGGGCAGGAGAATAAAGAAAGAGTGCACAAGTTAAAACATACAGATGCTGATCAGTGATACATGAAATTTACTTATCTTCCCTCATGCATGCCAAAATAGTCTATAAGCAAGAGGTCCACCGATACTCAGCCCTTTGGAACTGATATTTTGTTCTGATGAAATAAGGCTTCCTTAGAGTTGAATTCTGAGGAAGCCCTACTTTGTCAGGGTGAAGCATCAATTCCAGTTCACCGAGTACTTATCTTCATGTATCATTAACCAGCATTTGTATGTTTTAACTTACCTATGTATGGATAATAAATTAATTCCTATGGAGTGAGTCAGCTGGTTTTTACATCAGCCACACTGTGCATAGTAGCTAGTGGGAAAAGTGATTTTACTAGATTTCCTTTTTACATCTTCCCAATTGTGCCAAAACTCAGGAGTCCTATTTTCAATGTGTCCCAAATTTTGTGACAGTTTCCACAATTTGCAACACTGTTCATCAAACAAAGTCTGCATGCATCAAAGAAACGGTGCATGCATCCAGCACATGATGCAAGCAGCCAACAGTGTATGTGTTAAAGAAATGGTGCATGTGTCAAACAAGTGGTGCATGGGTCAAACAAAAGGTGTGTGCATCAGTCAAATGGTTAATGCTACAAACTAATGCACATTCATCAGATAAATGGTGCATAAGTCAAACAAATGGTGCATACACCAAACAAATGACACATGCATTAAACAAATAGTGTGTGCACCATCCGTTGATATATGCGTCAAACAAATATGCATGCATCAAACAAATGTGCATGCTTCAGACAAAAGGTGCATGTGTCAAACATGGTTTCTGCATCAAATATTGCATGCATGAAACAACTGGTGCATGTATCAAACAAATGATTAATGTGTCATTGCTTTGATACATGCTGCCTGTATTGGGTCCAGATTACTTGACCATCTAACAGATGGTCTAACAGTGCAAACAAAAGTCTGCTGTGAAAATACAGTCACACGGGTCCATTCTGAAAAACTTGCCCCTAGCTGTCTCTGGTGGGATTCTAAATGGTGACTTTCTGGGACACAAACCTGTGCATACACCTCTAGGCTAAAAACATTGAGTTTAATAATAAATGTTTCTTGTATAAGCATACAGAGTAGAAAAATGAGTAATATACTGTACATACATACATATATATATATATATATATATATATATATATATAGTACTAGCTAAATGAGAAGAATTATAAAATACAGTGGAGTCAGCCAAGATGCAGCACAAAACAATGCAATTCAGTGGCAATTAAGTCCTTTTGTCATTCATTATTTAGTGGCATGTCTTTTACGATGCTGCATCCAGGCTAACTCTGCTGTACCTTCCTTTTCAAAGTTCACAAACTTCTGTCAACCACTTTGAATCTCTCTTCCCAAATCAAAGCTACTAGATGGAGTCATAGCTGTTTAAATTGTGTTTATTAAAGTGTCCGGAGGCATCCTCTCTGGAGCTCACCAGAATTCATAATACTTTAACAGAAGAAAGGCAACAAAGATGACAGCATGCAGCTCCAAGAAATAGAACATTTTCTTTATAAAAAAAAACGGAGACATGATGATATGTTGTTCCTTAACTGGGAAAAATGATACAGACTTCATTTCTTAGCAGGAATAAAAATGAAGACAAACCTTGTGGAGGGTAGGAAACAGAAACTTTAACACACACAGACACACACATGTCAAGGGGACAGACGCACACATGTCAGGGACCTTTAGATGTCAGCTGTCATTACCTTTCTATTGTGATGTTGGGAATACTGTCATAACAAGGTTAACAAAAAGACAAGACTAGACCTAAAGGCTACAACCTGTCGATGCAAAACTATTATTGTCCTTACGTGGCCCAAAATTGAGCAGTTGCACAGATTTCATCAATCAGTGCTACAAGGCCTGTTTAAATGTCACTGGATAATGCTCATTATTTCAGCTGGTTGACTGATTCATTTCTCTTGGATCGGTAGTTTATACAAAAGTTGTAAGTTCTGAAGATGTGTAGTATGCTTCATGTAGCAATGGAAGCTTGAAACTAAATAGAAGTTTCCCAGTTAGTTATTTTCTGTAAGTGCCTAGCAGAATATGTAGCAAAGTTTTGTGTTTAAAGCGTCCAAACTTTCCATAATTACAGATCTGAGTTAAAATTCCCCTTGTTTATGAAAGCCTAATTGGCCTTCAAGTATTTATTCTAAACCTAAAAACTCCTTTTTTTTCTAACTTAAGTATGTTTATCCCCTTTTTGCCCAAATGGCACACCTTTGGTCCTGCCCTGTCACCCAGTGCCATGAACTGCCTTTTCTGGGACTTAACCTCTCTATGTTCCTCCCTTCCTGCATGATGGAGGCCTTAATATTAGTAAAAACATATTTATATTGCTTTTTCCAAAGTTGAGATGTGGTTCCTTGAGCATAAGCTGATTCTAAACCACAAAAAAACTAAATCCATGCTCTTCTCTAACCCACAAAACAAGAAACGGCAAGTCCCACTCACCATTAATACATACCTGGGAAATATCCTTGAACAAGTGCCAATCTTCAAATATCTTGGAATCAACTTTGATCAAGGCCTAACCTTTGCAACTCACATTGATAGTCCAGCAAAAACTAATAATCAGCGAATTGGGATTCTGTATCGGAACCGACAGCTCCTTACCCATTCTGCACTGAGAATTGCCATCCAATCCTCTATCATCTCAGTCGTTGACTATGGCTTAGATATATACAGATCTGCCACTACTACAGCACTTAGTCGCATTACAACATCCCTAAATAAGGCCTGTCGGCTGCTCACTGGTGCACGTCAATGTACCCACACACATGAACTCTATGCTGACTCAGGTTGGTTGCAACTCTCAAACCGGATAAAGTACCTTACTTGCCTGATGGTGAAAAAATCCACTCTGGGCCTCACTCCACCTTGTATCCAAGACCTGTTATGCCCGAGCACTAGCACCCGTTTTACCAGAAGATCAGAACACCAGCCACTCCAAGTCCCCCAATTCCGGACTTCTCAGGGACAAAGATCATTTGCCTATCGTGCCCCCAGCTGGCTAAATGCCCTCAGCACTCATTACTGCCTCCACCTCTCTAGATATTTTCAAATCAAGGCTGTTCTCTCACCTTGCCACCTCCAGCTCCTGTGACTGCCTTGATTAAACCTCCTATTTTCTCACTACCCACCCTGTTCCGTTATTTGACAAAGACATGTTTGGGAAACCTTTTCTCCTGCTATTGTCTGCTCCCCACACCTTTCACTTACCCTCTCTGTTCTGGACTTTTTCCCTATTTGTTTCTCCTAATCTGGCATGACCTCTTTCTTGTAATAATAATGTGTTTATTGATATCTCATGTCCTTTTACACAAATGATTTGATATGTATTTGTATATGTTTTCTTGCTCTTGACACAGTACAAATTGTTGTGTTATCTATGTAACCTTTTTTGTACTGTACTTAATTAACATGGAACCTTTGTAAAAGAGCCTCTGGCTCAAAGGTAGTAATTCCTAGAACAATAAACTAAACTAAACTAAACTATTTGAGCAGGCATTCCCCTGCAAGCTAGTTTCAACTGATTGGTATTTTATGCATATTATTAGCTATGTATTTATTCTTGTTATTTTGTATTTGTTTATGTTGTGTTTATGTTTTTTTCAGTATGTTAAATTATGTACAGCACTTTGAGCCTTCAGAAAAGGGCGCTTTATGAAAATGTTTGCTTTGCCAAGCTGGATGGCACAGCAGCAGCCCTCAATGGCATGGCAAAGAACATGACAGTTAACCAAATTAGCAAGCAGCAACAGCAGCAGCAATGTAGCAATAACCAACCACAACAGCTCAGCAGCCAATCCAGATTAAGACTGCATGGCAAAACCTAGAGACACGGTACAGGATAGACAGATAAAAGCATAATGACCACGTCTGAAGACTGTGTCAAGCCATATTTGGAAAACATGGTACAGAAACATAGAAACATAGAATTTGATGGCAGATAAGGACCGCTTGGCCCACCCAATCTGCCCATTTCCCTACCTAATGGATAAGCCGCAGATCCTAGTTAACCAGCAGCCTACTTCTTTCTACCCCCAACCCCTAGAATTGCCTTATGGCTGTCCTATGCATGCTTGAATTCAACCACTGTTTTTGACTCCACAACCTCCTCCGGAAGGCCGTTCCATGCATCCACAACCCTATCTGTGAAAAAATACTTCCTCCCCGTCACCCTAATCTTCCCCTTGAATACATCCCACTCTCTTTTAAACACCCCAGTTGTATTGTGATTTACCTCCCCCTCTAGCAGTGCATTATATCCTGCAACCACATGTTCAATGAAGAAGTGCCTTCTGGCCTCCTTCCTATACCTCCCTCAGCTAATTTGCAGTTTTGCCCTCTGATGTTTCTGTTCTCACTTTTGCAAAAAAGATTCCTTATTTCAACCTTGTTAATGCCTTTTAAGGTATCTGAAGGTCTTGAATGCCCTCGCTTTCTCCTCTCTCCTCCAGTGAGTACGTTTTCATGTTCACCAGCCTCTTTTCATACATTTGCCCCAAATCATCTTGGAGCCCTCCTCTGTACTGACTCCATCTTGTGTATGTCTATCTTAAAGCAACGGCTCCAGTTCTGCACCCAGTACTGCAGATGTAGATGCACAATGAACCTGTACAGGAGCAGAATGACCTCTTTCCGCCTGCTGGAGGACCCCCTTGATATGCAACCCAGCATACTGTTCACCTTTTCTGTTGCCTTTTTGCACTGTGTTGATAATTTTAGTTCACTTGAAATTGCTATCCCAGCTGTTTCTCCTCTTCTGAGACTGTGACCTTCACCCCACCCCTGAGACTGTACTCGGCCCCAGGGTTCTTATGCCCTGTGTTCATTACCTAACACTTTTAGTCACTGCATCCCCATAGCCAGATTCCAGACCACCTCTCCAACCTTGCTAGGTTCTTCCATGGATCCCTTTCACTACCCTCAGTGTCCAGTCTCCTGCAGACCTTAGACTTGGCTGTGAAAAGACATACCTTGCCTTTGATGCCACCCCCCACTGCTGTGGATAAACACACTGAACAGGACTTGAACCAGCACTAATCCCTGTGGGATCCTGCTAGTAGATTCTCTCATCCAGGAGTGCTTCACACCCCCCCCATCACCACCCACTCGGTTCTACCAATTTGTCAGTTTGCCACTCAGCTGGTCACGTTCTTCCCTGTCCCCATATACACCAGTTTTTTTGATCAACCTCTTATAGGGGACTGAGTCAAAGGCCTTGCTGAAGTCCAGGTATAGTATGTCTATTGTTTAGCCCTTGTCTAGTGCCGTAGTGAACCAATCATAAAAGCTGATCAAATTTGTTTGACATGGCCTCCCTGCCATGAACCTATACTGCCTGCTGTCCTGGGGCCTGTTTGCCTCACGGAACTCAACCAACCTTTACGTTAAGGTGGTTTTCTTCAGCTTGCCAACAATTGATGTCAGGCTTACTGATCTATAGTTCACCAGTTTAACTGTAGGTTAGAGATTTGCCGAAGTTTTAATTTGCCTGCAAAATTGCCGCGAAGTGGGTGAAATTCTCATTTGTGGAGTTTCGCAAAGTTTTCCCTGCCCACAGCAACTTCAATTTTGAAATCATGAAGTTTTCCATGTGAACAGTGGAATTCCTCCTCTGAAGTGTGGAATTTCAGCAATAAATGGTGGAATCACACTTACGAACAGTGAAATTCCACCATTCATTTGCAAAATTCTGCCATTTGCAGGTGAAATTACACACTTCATGGGCAGAATTCCATACTTTGAAGATCGATCTGCACTTCACAAATTGCTCTAAATTCACAGAGTGAATTTAGCCAACTTCACCCATCTCTATTGTAGGTCTATTCTTTAGAAGGGGCAACACATCGGCTATCCTCCACTCATGTGGAACCACCATTTTGTCCATCTTGCAGTTGAGCAGGCCAGCCAAGGATGCTGCAAGGACTACTACTAGCTGTCTTAGTACCCTCCGGTGCAGCCATCTGGACCTGGGGAATTGTCCACTCTAAGGGACTTGAGCCCTTTGAGAATGCTTTCCTCTGTTTTTGCTTCCTATCTCATCACTACTGCAACCCCTTCCTCTATTTTCCCCATGGTAATGGTCCATCCTTCTCCTTAGTGAAGACTGAGCAGAAGTATTCATTCCGTACCCTCACCTTTTCTTTATCTTCCTCCTTCCACTTGTCTACCTTTTCAGCTTCACTATTTCCTCTTTTGTTTTTCTTTTCTCATGGATATATAGGAGAAGACCTTGTCACCTTCTTTGAGTCCCTCAGCTATTCTTGGTTCCATCTCTGCCTTGGCTTGTGTTACCACCCTGAAAGGTGATTTTAGCTGCCCTGCATATTCTACCCTGTCCTTTTCTCTCTGTGTTTTCTTGCATTTCTTGTAAGAAGTCCTTTTCTCCCTCACTGCTCTGCCTAGCTTCTCTGTAAATCACAGTGGCTTCCTCCTCTAGCTTCCTTTATCCTTCTGCTTATAGCAGGTTATGGTGACTGTCTGGCCCCCCCTCCCTATTTACTGCCCATCTATCCAACACGTCCATGCCCTTCCTTAGTTCTATCAGTCTTTCCCCTAGTATCATCCTCATGCATACAAAATCTGCCCTTTTGAAGTCAAGAACATGTGTTTGTGTGTTCAGTATGTCACATCCCACATATCCACCTGAAAGCACATATATTGGTGTTTGCTCCCTCACAGGGGCTCTGTGACCCTGATAATTTTGCTGTGATCAATGTTGGTCAGAACTCTGTCTGGGATGGTCCAGTCCCTTGTTATCTCGATCACCCCATTAGAAAACCATCCTAGAAAGGATAGCACGTGAGGTTGGCACCTGAATCACAGCACCGTCTGAAATGACGACATGATGTGGGCGAAAGCCCAAATGGTGAGGGGGAGGGAGGGCGACCGGATGTGGTGGGGTGGGCAACCGAAGTGACAGGATGTCGCTGTATGTACACGCGTGCGTGGGAGGGGAGCGAGCACGGCAAGCTTTGCCTGGGAGGGGGTGGAGGGTATGTAGCGGGTGGTGCTGCGGTCAGCTGACAAGCTGTGCTGTGGCGTCGGGAGTTGGCATCCACTTGTGGTGTGTGGGGTTCCGGGTTTGGGTCTGGGTCCAGGCGCTACTACATTTTTGTTGCACCAGGGCCTAAAACTTGTATTTTTTTTGCTTTTGCCCCCCCTCCAACATGCACCCCCCCGAAGTTGAGAATCTTTAAGTAGTGGGGTGCGAGTGGCAGAAAGCAAAGCATTTAAATCCCTGGCACTGTTCTTCCATGCGCCGAGGATGTCAGGGTGGTGAAATTGTTTTCGCCACCCTAACGTCGCGATAATGAGAGTCACTGTTCGGCGCTCACGATTGTCACATAGAACCCTCAAAAAGCATCTAGGATTGCTGGCTACTGCTGCTGCTGGCCCATGGGATGATCCAATCCACACTGGGCATGTTAACATCTTCAACTATTACCACTTCTTCCCCCTCTGCAACCTTTCTTATCACATCCCCCTTCTCCTTGTCTGTGATTTTGTCCTGGCTTGGTGGTAGGCTGACTAGCCTTACCCATATTTTCTACCCCACCCATAAATGTAGCTGTACCCATGGCATCTCTGTAACTTCCACCCTTGTGTCCTACCGTGTGACCTTTAGCCCCTTCCTAACATAGATTGCCACCCCTTTACCCCTACTCTTTGTTCTGTCCTTCCTATAGAGGGTGTATCCAGGAACGGACAGATCCCAGTCATGGTTCAGGGTTGTCCAGGTCTTAGTGACCACCACAAGATCTACTCAGCCTTCCATCATCACGACCTGGAGGTCATCCATTTTATTCCCCAGACTCCTGGATTTTATGGATATCACTCTCTACATCTCATATTTCCTGTCTCCTTTCCCTTCCCAGTCACCCATCCTTCCTCTGGTACCCCTACTAGCTTCCTATCCTTGTCTTTTTTCTCCCCCTTCCTTCCTATTCCTCCCCCACTCACTGTATTTGCCCTTTCATTCACCCCCCTTTCCCTTTTCACTATTCTGTCCCCTCCACTTGGGGAGAGGCCTTTCTGCCTCCTCCTGCTGTGAATTCTATATTCTGAACTCCCAGATAGTCCTCCCCCTCACTCAGTTTAATATCAGGCTGTCCCTGATGTACTCCCCTAATCTGTCACATAGTACCATGGTGCCCCTCTCCCCTGCTGATGTGCAGCCTGTCTGATGAGTACAGGGATTCCTTATCACAGGCACTTCCCCAGCCCCCCACACAACCAAAAGTACTTCTCCTTGTACCAGTCCTTTGTTTTAGTCAGTGATTGAACTCAGAGATCCTAATCAAGCTGGCCCTGAGTACTGGTAGCACCTCCAAAAATACCACTAACTTTGAATCCTCCATAACCTTCCAGCTGTGCTCCCCAAACCTACTCTGTGCCTCTTCCACCTCACACCCTGCCAGTTGTTTGTACCCAGGTGGAGGACCACATCAGGATTCCTCCTCCTCCTCTCTGAACACCATAAAAATGATCATCTCAGCTGTCATGCCTTGGAGGCACACAACGTTCTTTCTATGTGGTCCTCCTCTACCCTGTGACCATCAACCCCCTTCACAACTAAGTCCCCTATAACCAGAACTCTGCTACTGTAGTTTCCACTGTTTTTTTCTGCATCCCCTCTGTAAACCCTTGTCTTTGTATACTGCCCCTCCCAGTAACTCCAATTCATTCATCCTGATCCACCATTCTCCCATAATCTCCTCCTTTTCACAGTCCCTATTCCTGCTGTTCCCCACTCCTTGTATTAACCCTCTTGAATTCAATTACACCTGCCCATTTTCCATCATCTCTCTACTAGTTTGGGGTTTCTCCATGACGGCTTCTCCGCATTTTGCACCCCTTGTACCTCTTTCTAATACTCCCACTGATTTTACCCATGCACCCATTTCCTGGCTCATATTAGGTCTAACTCATGAACTTCCTAATGCCCCCCACTGCTTTTTCCTCTGTATCCCCATTCATGTTAGGCTGGATACTTTCTTCCTGGAAGTTGAGTAATAGGTATATATTTTGTACAGGCACTAAACCAGGGTGTCTTTTTCCTTTGCTACTCTGCTTCTGCCCACTTCCCTTACCAACTGTTCTCCAGCCTTCCCCATTTGCCCACTAGTCCTTCTGTGGCAGAGGCAGCTACATCCCTGAAGACCAGTGACCGCCTAGCTTACTATCCACACCTCCCACCCATTGGCCCTCTCTCCCATCCCTGGCCTACTTATACCTACCCTCTGGTCTCCTTAATGTCAGTTTAGTCCCCCTACCCCCTGTTAACAATGCTCCATTACAGACCTATCCAGTTCAATCCCCTGACTCATCAGTAACCAGTTTAGTACTGACCTAAGAATCTGCCCCTCGTCCTTCATATCCCCCAGCATCATGCATTCCATGCAACCCCCAGCATACCAGAGTCTGCCTAAGAAAAACTGCATCCCCACATCCCCTGTAACTCACCATTCTTCCCATTCCTGCCTCTTGCCTGATCATTTCCTTGTCTTTATATACCTACCCTAGAAAAGGAGTAGTTTACATCCTGCCTCTAACCTGCCTCTGTAGGTCTACCTTAGCTTGGCAGAAGTTCACCCATCCCCTTAACCTGCCTTTGTGGGCCTTTCCCAGATAGGGAGTAGTTTAGTTCCTTCTGCCTCTAATCTCCTTCTACAGGCATACACCAGACAGGGAAAAGTTCACCATTTCCCAACTCTTGCCCTGGTGGGCCCACCACAGATGGGGAGTAATTGAAGTATTGAAATCCTTTTCTTTAACCAGTCTCTACAGGCCTACCCCAGATATGGATTAGTTAAATCCTAGCTCCAATCCTGTCCCTCTAGGCCTACCTTGTTACATGTGCTTATCTCCACACACCCCATCTCCAGTACTTTAATATCCCCAGACAACTTATCAGGATACCTTACCTCTGCACCTTCCTGGCCGCTGTTGGTCAGAGTCCCTTGCTTACCTGCAGCCTGTCCTACAGACACCCCTGCAAGTGTCATCTTCCTACTCTGTGGTCCTCACATTCTGGGGGATCTCACACACTCTGATGGATCTCATGCTCTGGTATTGCTTGGTCTACCCAGAAATAAGTACTAGCAGCAAGTAGCCTATCTGCTGTTTGCAGATCTCATGCTCCAACACCCATGCACACAGACACACCCTGCTAATCCCTTCCCCCCTTCCCCTCCCCAGACAGACAAACCCCAGCAGGCTGTTAATTACAACATTTGAGCCTAGAAAAATTTCTGCAAAATAGAAGTTACATACACAACTATTGCAGACAGCAGAGGTCGGTCCCCAGTTCTCTGCCACAGCAGCTCTCAAAAAGAGCAATTCAGCTCTAAGGTTCTAAAGCCTCAACTTTTTATTGAAACAGTATAGGTTTATGATACCAATACCGAACTGGAATGTTGAACATCCAATACACCAGTGTACAACTGTTTGAAAACTTGCATCATTACATTCCATACTCCTATTTTTTAACTCCTTCCATGGATTCCCATTATGTACCGCTGTTCTTGTACAGTCTTCTTTCCTTGAAATGACAAGATCATAACCTTAAGATATGGATGTTGATAGAACTGTCTGCTTGAATTTTACCAAGCTCCTGTTCAAGAATCCTAGCTGTTCCATTTATAAGATACTTAAGCAATAAGCCACACCAGGATAGGTATTTTCGGAAACTGATGCAGGCTCTGGGTATGTTGTAAGGCATGAAGCACCACAAAGTGATGTCAAACATCCAGGTCTACATCAGTTCCCCACAGTACCACTCTAAAGAGGCTTAGTGCCTTACCAAGATATAACATAGAGCATAATGTATGGGCAGCCATGAAATTAAATGTAAAAAAGGCAATAGGCCTTAATGGTTTGCCAATGGTCTTATTAAAGTATGTGGCCCCAATAATTGCTCATCCATTAACTTTTATTTTTAATTTGTCTTTGACACAGATAGACATTCCTGTTTTATGGAAAACAGCAAAAGTGATTCCTATGTAAAAATATGGTATAAGAACATCAATTGAAAAAATTATAGACCCATATCATTAATCCCAGTTATTGCAAAGGTATTTGAAAGACTTGGCAAATCAGTTACAAATTTTTTTTGGAGGGTAATGAGATTATGAATTCTTTTCAGTCTGGTTTCAGGCCATTATACAGTACAACAACAGCCCTTATAAAAGTTACAGGAGATATCACTGAGGTTTTGGACAGGGGGATGTCAATGGGAGCAGTCTTTGTTGACTTATCTAAAGCCTTTGATACTCTGAACCATGACATCCTCCTGTCCGACCTCAGGGATATTGATTTGTCAAGCCCGGTAGTAAAGTGGTTTCAGCAATATCTTACAGGGAGACAACAGATGGTATCTTTGGGGGACTGGAGCTTGGAAATGGGAGCTATGGTTTTGGGTGTCCCATAGGGTTCCACATTGGGGCCTATTTTGTATAACATTTATATGAATAAATTTAACATCTCAGACAGTAGGGTCAGATATAATTTATACACGGACGACACCATTATATATCTAGAGGATGCTTCCGCAACTAGTATATAATCTCCCCTTCAGATAGCATTTGATGAGCTACAGAGATTTTTGATAGAGTCAAAATTGGTTTAAAATGCCAAAAAATCACAAGTGATTTATTTCACGAGACAGAGAGATAGGAGCCCTATGAATGTTTCCCTTCAAACAAGAACATCTGATAACACTTTACTAGAACAAGTGCACATTTATAAATATCTAGGGATGCACTTAGATTCAGCTTTAAAGTGGGATATACATGTTGAGTCAATAGTAAAGACAGTAGGGAGATGTTTGGGTCTTTTGTATAGGAACAAGAGCTGTTTTATAGAGACCACAAAAAGAATGTGGTACAACTATTAGTTATGCCTATAATTGATTATGGGGACATAGTGTACATAGGAGCATCAACTGGGAGCCTGGCTAGGTTGGATGGTATATACCATAAGTTGGCCAGATTTATTTTGGGTGCTCTGAAAAGAACAAATAGGTCAGAATTATATGATAAGTTACAATGGATTAGTCTTACAGAATGACGATCTCTTCATACAGTTCATTTCATGATAAAATGTTCAAAGCAACTTGTCCCTGATTATATCTCTGACTATTTTAAGGTCAGACCTGTCAAACCTGGTCTTCAGACTGCATCAGGTCTGGAGTATAAATTTCCAAATTTAAAAACATTATTAGGTAGGAAACATTTACTGTATAGTGGTTCTGGAGTCTGGAATTTGCTACCTTTAAAAAAGTGGACATTTAATGAAGCATGAGTAAGAACTGCCATAGAATTTAAATACTATATTAATTGACGGTGTAATGACTGTTTAATATATGTATGTCTTGTATTGTATGATTGTATGTATATCATTTTTATAACATTTGTTGTTTGTTACTATTGTATGTAATTGATTGTTGTTTTGCACAAGGACCTCACTGGAAATTAGCTAGTCAGCTGAGTAATCCTATTCAGTTTCTGAAAAAAAAGTTAAAATGAAATGAAAATACCCAAGAAGCCAGTGTTTCCGTCAAAGTTTTTTATTGCAACCAGGAACCTCAAAATTGAAGCTCAAGAGGTTACCTCATTGTCACTGAAAACTCCAGATGAACACACAGGCTTGTCTGTGTATGGATGCCCATACATTATCTTTAATAGTGTATGGGCATCCACACCTGTCTATTTCAGACACTCTGGTTCCTTTCAGTGAATTGAGGGTTTGGGAGGAGGCCTTTGAGGCTTGGGGACTGGCTCAGTTAACTGATTTATTGTGCTGCAGCTTTTTCTGTAAGTTCAAGTTAAAAAAAAAACAGCTTCCAGCTCAATTGGATATAGGAAAACAGCTATGTGGCAGTATTCTAAATTGTTATGCTACAGTAATGACATCACTTCTGCAGCATAACAACATAATGGTGTCACTACTGCAGCACAATAAACATATTCCAGGCATGGAATTCCATGCATAATGGTTCCATCATACACTATAAAGAAATAACTACTTTTTATATTTCTTGTTGTATCTGACTAAATATATGTCTTACCTGGAGGTCACTTTGGGCAAGCAGGCATAGTTCAAGGGGATTAAGTCCTCAGGGCTTCAAAAATGCCTCTTAAGGTAGGGGATCAAAATATGAATGACACAGAGTTGTGATGTCTACCCACAAGCCAGTTTACAGTAGAACCCCTTCGGTATTTGCACCTGGCCACTGAACAGCAGGTAATTAAAGTAACTGGTTTGTTAAGAGCCAAGCTTCGAATAAACATGCCCAACTGCCAGACTCAGACTGGTCACAACCAGTTGGGATTCCTGGAAAGAAGCTATAGAATGGAATTTTCCAGTAAGAATTAACACTCTGAGAAATGTAGTGAGGTGGGGCTGAGGGATGTAATGAGTGGGGATGGCCTTGCAGTGTATACATAGTTATAGTTATTTATATTCTCTTAAGACAGGACAAGGCTGGATGCCCACCATTGAAAGGGGAGTGCTGAATATTTGGATCTCAGGCCTGTGTGCAAATAAGTCAGTTAATTCTGAGAAGGCATGTGGGATAAAGAAGCACATTTTAAGAGAGAGTTAATGAGTTTGTTTTTCCTGTTAGTAATTTATTTCTGTTTAAAACTGTTTATTTATTATATTTTCTAGTGTGTTTGTATTTCCCCTGGTTTGCTATATATCTTGTAAATTTAGTGTTACTATTAATTGTTTAATTATAGGGGTGTAATAGTGCCCCTATAGTTAGGACTGAGTAGCCTGTTTAATGTTAAACCTCAAATTTTGCACATTAATGTCTTTGGTTTTCTTCGATGAAAGGAGCTGAAATATTGTATGTGTTTTCTAGGAGGTAAATGAAGTGCGGAATTTTTTGTGATGGCAGCTTGTGTGGTTTCTGAGATACACATGTCATTTCTAGAAAAAAATTAAATTTTTTCCTATGCTTAACATTGTTTTTTTTTTTTTTTGCTCTCACTTACAGCCTACATGGAAAGGAATTGTTGCCCCAAACTTGCAGGGGACATGTGACATGCCCCAAGGTAGTGCCTTTGACAAGTCCAGTGAAAATAATTTCAGGGGGTTCCAGAGTTATAAGGCTTTACATTTTAATGTTTTCCGACCTGCGCATGCACAGTAAGGGTTTTGAGATAATGTTTTTTGTAAAAGTAAATATTTGATGCCGCAAATGTTGGTTAGTGGTTTCGTGCAACTAAATTGGCAGGGCACCAAACATTTTTGGTGCTGCGCCAACTACCATCTTGTTGATTCCTTCCATGAGCTGACAAATGTGGAAAAAATACAAACAATGCTTTGAATTTAATAAACATCAGAACTTAGCTAAACAGGATCCATTTAGCTAGATTCTGATGTTTATTTTTAAATATTGTGCCACATATATGTTTACTGGGCACACAAAATCTCAGGTGCCCAGTTTAGCAAGATGAGTGCTTCCTCGCGTTCTCTGTATGAGAACAGTGGGATTTTCTTAACTTCTGCAGCCACAGCTGGAACTTGTGCTGCTGGCTGCAGATTCAGCAATAAGCTGCCCCTTTCCATGCTGTCTAGTGGGACCCCCAATCTGCCAATAGCCATCCCCCTTCTTTATCTTTTTGTACTTATAATAATACGACATTGGGATGTCCTCCCCAACCCCAGCTCATTGTTCTAATTATAACTGCCAACATTGAGGGAGCCCAATCCCCATGTCAGGATTCACAAGTCTCTCCCCAGAAGTGTGGGACACTGGGGATCCCACTCCCAGTGTCCCCAAATGCTTTTAATATTTTAATACCCCCAAAAAGTGTGGGACACTGGGGAGCCCACTACTAGTATTCCAAAATACTGTTATAATATTATTCGTCACCTAAAAAAGAAAACAGCCCCAATGTCTTTTTTATCCTGAAAAAAAGAAAACAGTCCCTCATTGTCCCCGACACCCCTCCCCCATCTAGAAGCTCCCACTGAGCACCCACCACCCCACCACCCCTTACCCTGTACTTTTAATCAGAAGACAAATGCTGTCATCTTCTGTGGACCAAGACATGTTTGCACTTTCCAAAGACAAACCATGACCTGAGGAATCAAGGTACATGCCGTATAATGTATTTAAATTGTGTTTTGAACTTATGTTGCTATCTTTGCCATTTTTTAGATTTTTTGGCACCATATTTTCAATGTGGCCTTTTTTGGGACCCCACCTCATGAACACTGCAACTGTTGTTTTGTTAATCGGGCCTGAAAGGTGATTTCACAATTGCTGCACAAAATCACCTTTCAGGACTGAATAATGAAATTTCCCCAACAGTGTTGATGAAATGGGGTCCCAAAAAGGCCACATTGAAAATTTGGTGAAAAAAATTCCTAAAGATGACTGAATTAGGTTCACTCATTGAACACTGCCTATGCATATGCATAATTTTGATAAATTTCAATATTTTGACTCCAAATTTTCAGCATAGCTAATTTTTCACAGCACCTCATGAACAGTACAGCTGTCATTTTTCACATCCTTTCCAAAATGTATTTTCACACCTGTGGTGTGGGTTGACGTTTTGGCATATATTTGAAAATGTTCAGCTACGGGTTTATAAGGTGAGGTTATAAGAAGATTATGTTGAAAATTCAGGGTCAAATATGAAAAAATGCCAATGTTATGACCTTTCTTAGCAATTTCACTATGCCCGCTCATAACTTTGGAAATGTTAAATGTTTTAACCCCGTATTTTCAACATAGCCTTCTTATTACCCCGACTCATGTATGTCATAGCTGTCATTTTTCAAATTCTGCTCAAAATGTGTTTTCACACCTGTGGCACAGAATGGCATTGCAGTTGCGCAGAATTATGTTTTGGTGGGGTTTTGAACATTTTATGTACTGAGTACATGAGGTGGGGTAATAAAATAGCTATGCTGACAATTTGGAGTCAAACTACATTAACATTCCAAAGTTATGACAATTTGTTGCAATTTTGTTATGCATGCTTGTAACTTTGGAAATTTTCAGTATTTTCACCCATATTTTCAAAATAGCTATCTTATTACCCCACCTCATGTATGTCACAACTGCTATTTTTCAAATCCTGGCCAAAATGTGTTTTCATGCCTGTAGTGCGGAATGGCATTGCAGTTGCGCAGAATTATGTTTTGGCAGGCATTTGAAAATGTTCTTTACTGGGTACATGAGAAGGGTTAATAAGATGGCTATGCTGACAATTTGGTCACTGTCATCTTATAAATGGAAACTGATTCCACAGCTACATATATATCTATGGAGGGATGGGAGTACAGGGCCCAGAGGACCCTGCGCTCATACAGGCAAACAAGGATATGATTATACTATTTCAAAAAGTAAGGAAATAAATTGCAAAATACTGTGTTAATGCTCTAGTTAGGGATAATGCCACAAAAGTAGGGGAATGTGGCATTAGGTTTTTCACAGTTAATACTCCCACACCCACCCTGCACCCACCAACAGATGTCAGGGGTGTGCCTTGGGGTCATTGGTCCTAATGCTCACCCCATTCTCCTACACTGTACCAATCTTAGCTTATTTACATATGGAATGGGGTGAGTGTTAGGGCCAACAACCCCCAAGGCACATCCCTGATGTCCGTTGCTGTGTGCAGGATAAATGTGGTGTGTTAGCTTTGAAAATCCTAACACCACATTTCCCTACTTTTGTGGCTTTATACCTAACTAAAGCATTAATGCAGTTTTTTGCAATTGAGTTTTAATATATATGGGACTGCTGTATCAAAATAATCACAGGTAATCCATTTTTATTGGGCTTCTGAAAGAGCCCTACCAAATGTTAAAGGTAAACCTGCATCTGATCAGAGTTGGGAAATGTAATCTAAACTAAGGGGGTTCCTATATCCAGAAGGCCATCTACTGTGTGAGCAAATACCTGTCCTTGTGCTTTTTGAGCAGGGGCTCGTGGTGAGACTCGAAATTAGATTGTGACAGAGTGATAAAGGAAGTAAATCAGACTATAATTGACACACCACCAAGGGCTCGTAGGAGAAGGTTAAGTGTGATTGTGTGTGGCAAACTGGTGGTATACTGATGGGATTGAATGCTCTTTCCTAAACAGTGCCAAGCACTTAACATTGGGAAGTGTAGTGTGTGCATGTGGGAAAAGTAAGTAGTTTCCTAGCACATGGAGAAACTATTTGCCAATAAAAAAATACATTTTCAGTCACAGAGCATGCTATATAAAATGAAATACTTTATAACTTGCCATTTTATTCTTTTGTTAGTGAGTTTGGGCTGGCAGTATAGCCTAGAGGTTAGAGGAATGAGGTGTGAATGAGCTTGATACATCCAGCAGACCAGACCTGAGTTTGATTCTCACAACCTCCACTTGCATACTGTGTGACTCTGAGCAAGTCACTTAACTGCCCAGTGCTCCCAGGTCACCCCTGAAAACAGGCACTTGTGCCTAGTGGGCCTTACCTGGCTACCAAAGACTAAAATAAATAAAACAAGTTTAATATAGTTAGAAGGCACTATGCCTGTACTATAGAAGAGGCTTACTGTGGCACAACTTCAGGATTTGTGCCAACAGAGAGGGCTTGCCTATGAGGAGAAACCAAAGGTAGAGCTCATTGAGACTCTTGAAGAAAGTAACACATTAGCAGTGAGTCTAGGATGTCAGTGGAGGCTTGCCAGAATTCTGAGACCAAGGCAGAAGTGAGATGATGCCTAGCACCAGAGTGGCTAAGTAACAAGATCAGATCTACATAATGATATTGGATCTCAGCCTGGCAAAGGCAAAAGCAAATGCTGAGCTGTAGTATGCAAAACTGGGAGCAGAGCAGCAGAAGGCAAAGCTAAAGGTGAAGAAACATAGAAACATACAATTTACTGACAGATAAGGACCACTTGGCCCACCTACAGTAGTCTTCCCATTTTCCCCACCTATAGTATCGCTGTAAATCCTACTTGATCTCAAGCTCATTCACCCCTCCTTCCTTTTCCCTAAGATTCCCTTGTGGCTATCCCATGCATTCTTGAACTGCACCACTGTTTTTTGACCCACCACCTCCACTGAAAGACTTTTCCAGGAATCCACCACTCTTTCTGTGAAGAAGTATTTCTTCACATCACTCATGAATCTACTCCCTCCACCTCCTTATCATGCCCCTTTGTCCTTGAGCATCCTTTTTTCTGAGAACCACTTCCCCTGCACCTTATTTACACCTTTGAGGTATTTAAAGGTCTCTATCATATCCCCACTATCCTTCCTCTCTCTTCCAGCATGTACATATTTAGGTTTTTTAATTTTCTCCTGATAGAGAGTCTAATTCAGACCCTGTGCCATTTTAGTTGGCCTCCTCTGACTACCTCCACTCTGACTATGTCTTTCCAGAGATGTGGTCTCCAGAACTGGACACAGTACTCTAGGTGGTGTCTAACTAGAGGTCTATATAGGGGCAATACTACTTCCCTATTTCTGTGGGTGAAACCCTCCCTATGCACTCCAGCATCCCACTAACCCTCCCAACTGCCTTGTATCTGATATGATTACCCCTAAGTCTCTTTCCTGCTTCACAGTCATCAGTACCGTTCCTTCTAATTTGTAATCTGGCCCTAGGTTTCTGTTTCCCAAATGCATTACTTTGCATTTTTTCACATTAATACCTAGCTGCCATACCTTTGACCATGCCTCAAGTTTTCTCACCTCTGCGCTCACCCTTTCCACTCCACCTGGAGCGTCCATCCTATTTCAGATTTTGGTGCTATCCTCAAAGAGGCAGATCTTCCCTTCCGGCTTTTCTTCAATGTCACTTACAAAGATACTAAAAAGGACCAGTCCCAGAACTGATCCCTGTACTGGTCACCCTCCTTTCCTTGGAGTGAATTCCATTTACCACCACCCTCTATTGCCTGTCCCCTAACCGATTTCATACCCAGTTTACCACCTGTGGACCCACTCCTAAGCTACTCAACTTGCTTACTAGCTTCCTATGTGGAACTGTGTCAAAAGCCTTAATGAAATCTAGCTATGCCACATTCATCGCTCCACCCTGATTTCATTCCTTGGTTATGCACTTAAAGAAATCTATCAGATTCACTTGACATGACCTCCCCCTGTAATTTCATACTGCCTTGGATCATGCAACCCATTGGATTCAAGATATTCCACAATCCTTTTCTTCAGCAGTGACTCCATTAACTTTTCTGCTATCAATGTCAGACTGACTGGCCTGTAATTGCCAGCCTCTTCCCTGCTACCATTTTGTTAAGTGTGACTATATCTGCCCTATTTCGGTCCTCCAGAACCACTCCTGTTGCAAATGAGCTGTTAAACAGGACTGTCAGAGGTGCAGTCAGTACCTCCCTGAGAATATTCTCCTTCATGCTGGAACCAAACCAGCAAGCTAAGAATCACTTTAATTTTTTTCTAGTGTTCCACTCTATTAGCTGAGCTATCAAAGGGTGTGGAAGGCAATGCTTGTGGCACAGGAGCAAGAGCAATCACACAAGATCCAGATGCAGGAGGAACAAGAGAAATAGTGTGAACATGAGAGAGAGAGAGAGAGATAGACACACACACACACACAAACAGAGACAGATTCTGCAACAGAAACACCACTGCAAAATAGAAGTTTTACTTCACCAGTGAAAGTCTAATGAAGTTGCAAAATTTGCCTTTGTGAATAACTTCATGAATTGCCCACTTTTCACCACTTTGCCACTTCACATTGAGTTTTTCTTGGGAAATTACACTTTTTGAGGCAAAGTCAGGTGAAGTTAAGCCGAAGTTATGGTGAAGTTGCAACTTCTTCCTAACTTCACCTGAAAAAGGTGCCACTTCCACTGCCAAAAACTTCACAAATTTGGCAGTTTGCACTTCACAAATATAACAAATGTTGCAAATTATTTCACGCAGTGATGTTTGCCAACTTTGAACATCTATAGTCCCACCCAAGAAGACAAAATTAGTTTTAAAATCTTTACACAGTTCCAGTAGGAGATGATATTGATATTTTCCTAAAATCTTTTCAAAGACTGTGAGGGTATATTACATTGGATAGGGCTTCTTGGGTGATGTTCCAGATGCCATTACTCCTAGGTATGGTATTAGAGACCTTCACTAGGATGGGGGATGCAAAGTGCATGGACTACTGACTGTAAAGTGAAATGTGATTTATTAAAATGTTTTAAGTAAACTACTGAGGTGTGTAGGGTCAACTTCAGACAGCATAAGAAAGTGCCAGGGGATAGGTATGCTTAAATGTATGAGCAGCTGTGAAATATACTAGAAAGGTGGTTGGAGGGTGCTAAAGCAGTTTAATAGAGAAAGATTATGTTTCTGTTGGAGCAACTTCTCCTGACAGTGCCATACCAGTTGTGAGTATAGCTGTTGAACTCAGTGTTCAGTGCTACTAAAGAAGCAGCTGAAAAATCTGATCAGTTTGCATCTAGCAGGCCATACATCCAGCACAAACACAATGATGGATGGACATCAGATGTTTTGAAGGGACCTTGGGGGGAGGGGGGGAACCTAAGGTAAATAAACCTCTGCCTGATCCCAAAAATGAAATGAAAAATAACTCTTCCAAACCTAAGGAGCTAGGGTAACATAGGTGTGTTTTATTTATATACATTATAGTGGTGCAATAGCACCACTACATTTCGGGTTGAGTATGCAATTTAATGTTAAATCCCAAGTTTCACACTTTAAGAACTTCGCAACCGTTCAATGGATTCCCATGATGTTTTGAATGCGCAGTCTCATGTGGTAGACCTGTGGATGTGCCAAGTTTCAGTCGGATGTGCAGATTCTGAGTTCTGCAAAAACTGAGTTTTCAGGTGTGTTTTCTCATTGGGTTTCTGTTTTTTCTTTGAAATTATGTACCACCCAGTTTTCAGAGTAGAAAGGAGCTGATCCACAGAAGTCCTGTTTGCATGTTTGCTGAAAAGATATTACTCCATTCTAAAGTTATTTAATTTTGAAATTTTAAAAAATTGGGTCCGAGCATGCTTATAAAGCACTTCCAAGACAGCTGTATGAAGGAAAAGGGAATCTTCTTCTGGGACTTAAGAACTAGAACTCTACTACTGGGACCTTCAATTTAGGGTACAAACAAACAAAAAAACAAGAGTTACTGTGTTTGTCTGAGTTGTTATCTGTGACATTAGCTATGTGAAGAAGGGAGCTGTGAATTAGGGGGGAGTAGCTTAGGCAGCAGTAAATCCAGGTGTTTGGATTTAAAACTGCCCTGGATAGATTTTGGCAGAAAACAGCAAGAGGAAGGAGGTGCTGTTAGAACTTTACTACTCTACAGGGACTTAAGAACTAGAACACTACAACTGGGACCTTCAATTTGGGGTAAAAACAAACAGACAAAAAAAACAAGAGTTAGTGTGTTTGTCTGAGTTGGGTGAAGGGAACTGTTTCCTGTGCAGTTAGCTAGGTGAAGAAGGGAACTGTGAAGTAGGAGGAGTGGCTTAGGAGGCAGGAAAACAGATGTTTGGATTTAAAACTGCCCTAGATAGCTTTTGGCAGAGAACAGCAAGAAGAAGGAGGTGCTGTTAGAACTTTACTACTCTACTCTACTCTGACTATATAACCCTCACTCCCTCCCCATCACCCTTAGCCAGTTCCACTTTTATAGGCATAGGATTTGACTGACAACAGGAACTTCCTGTTTGGGAGCAGGTAGGGAGTGATCACCGCAGCACAAAAGACTCACCATCCTAGAAGGAAAAGAGTAGCTCTCCACCCCCCAGCTGCTGGAGGTCTGACTGAGCAAGAAAGAAGGAGACTACTGAGGAATACAGGAACTATCTATCCCAGAACAGGAACAGCAAGAACTTTAAGGGCACAGAGGCAGTGAGAATGTAGGGAGAAAAAAAATTATAAAAAAAAATAAACAGAGAGAGTAAAGAGTAAGCATACAAAGCAACAGTTGAGGGGCCACAAATAAGACATGATGGGAGTGGTGCAGTGCAGTGGTTGTGGAGCGGCAGTCTTCCAGGAGGTGTTATGGAGGATGTGGTGTTGTCCCATCTGCAGGCACCTCTCTGGGATGAGGGAGGAGGTTGCTTGTCTGCAGGCTGAGTTGGCCAGGATTTGGGGGACCTCCTCTCCTACCCAGGGACCACCTGGGCCGCTACTTCTGCCTCAGAGGTTGGCAAGAAAGAGGAGTGGTTGGGGTGGTGGAACATAGGCAAATTCCTCCAGTTGAACCTCTCCACAATTCATATGCCATTCAGGCAGAGTGTGGTTTCTCTATGGTGACACCCATGTGTGTCTCCACCCACAGTGGAGACCAAGGAGGATGCTGGGAACCTCCACAAAGGAGACCCACAGGAGGGTGGTGTGGGACCCCACAGGGGAAGGAAACAACTCCTGGTGGGGGAATCCATTGTTTGGAGGGGAGAACTGGGGGTGAAGGGAGGTAAGGTGCCTGCCTGATGCCATTGCTTGGAGGGACAGGGAGCGAATCTTCAGGATCACAGGAGCAGCTGCTCAGGGGAGGGAGCTGGCTGTCATTGTCCACCTAGGGATAAATGACCTGGCTGGAAAAGGGATCAGAACAGTGCAGGAGAGGTTTGTGGAGTTGGGGAAGGGCCTTAAACAAGTAGCATGCACGGTAACCTTTTCGGAGGTGCTGCCTGTCTATGGCATGGGTGAGACTAGGGTGCTCTGCACCATGGGATTTAATCAATGGTTAAAAAACTGGTAGACAGCTCAGGGTTTTGGCTTCATTGAGGACTGGGTGTCCACCTAGAGGGATTCAGGACCATACTGGCATGATGGTCTGCATCTGTCCAGGAGGAGAACCAGGATCCTAGGTGATAGGTTTAAATGCTTTATTGGCAAGCATTTAAATTAGCCAAGGGGAAGGCACTGAAAAGAAGCAGGGAAATCCTAGCCCCCCTCAAAAAATCAGGGTAGTTAGTGAGTTAGTGAGGTAAACACCAAGTTAGAGAAGTTGATAGGGAGAAGGGCAGGGGTAAATAAAGAAAAAGGTAGTAAGGACAGGGATGGGACAAAGATGGGTAAGGCCATCAAAATGGAGGGTAATGAGTACAAATGCCCATAGTCTTGGTAACAAGCTCTCTGAACTGGTGACCTTGATGGAAGAAAAAATGCCTGGATATTATGGCAGGCACAGAAACATGGTACACAGAGAACCATGACTGGGGTGTCAACATACCAGGGTACACAATCTATAGGAGGGGCAGGGAGGGTAACAGAGAAGGAGGAGTAGCTCTCTACACAAGGGAAGGGATTAAAGCAATGGAACTAAAGGGTAAACCGGGAGGAGAAGAGGCACTGTGGGTCACCCTGGAGACCTGAAATGGCACCACAATCCGCATGGGGGTTGTGTACAGACCCCCTGTCTCAGGGACAGAAAATGAACAAGGAAATGATAGAAGGCATCCTTAGGATGGCAGAAAAAGGGGAGCTTTTGTTGATGGGGACCTGAATATGCCAGATGTTAACTGGAGCACCTTTGCTGCAGCCACATCCAAGAGCAGGTTAATTCTCGATGTCTTACATGGGGCATGCCTCAGACAGTGTTGAAACCCACTCACCAGGGAGCAATCTTAGACCTGGTACTCTCAAATAGGGATGGAGAGAGGATCTCAGATCTAGATGTAGGTAGCCATCTGGGAACAAGTGACCACCAAACAGTGTGGCTCATGATAAACAGCCACAGAGTCAAGCCATACAAAAGTGAGGGTACTGGACTTTAGGAGGGCTGACTTTGTCAAAATGGGAGTGTGTCTCAGAAAAGCACTACCAAACAGGCAAGAAGGAGGGGTGGAGGAACAATGGGGAAATATCAAAACTGCCATCAGAGAGGCAACAAGCCTTTGTGTGAAGCAAATAAACAAGTCAAAACAGAAAAAAACACTGGTTCTCAAAAGAGTTGGTGGAGAAGGTTTGGGAGAAAAAGATAGCATTCAGGAAGTATAAGGAAACACAGAAGGAGCAGAACAGAGAACTGTACCAGTTAAAGCAGAAAGATGCGGGGAAGACAGTCAGAATATCAAAGGCCCAAACTGAGGTAAAGATAGCCAACTCGGTTAAGAAGAGGGATAAAACCTTTTATAGGTACATTAGGGAGCAAAGAAAAAACAAGGGAGGGATAGTGAGGCTTAATAAAGGGGAGGGTGCATGGGCGGGCAGGGAGAGACAGTGAAAAAGCAGGGATACTGAATGAATACTTCTGTTCAGTGTTAGATAGACCGCGTGGTCTGTTTCTGCTGGCACATTCATATTCACAAAAGAAGAAGAGGGGAAGGTACCTAATCCAATCAACAGAAGCACTCTGGATGGGGGGGTTGATACCAGTCCTTTCACAGAAGAAAGGATTCTGAAAGAACTCTTAAAACTCTCCAGACAGGATGAAGTAGTCTTGGTATTTAATAACTGTCTCTCTGAGATCCAGGAATGGATGAGTGCCAGATGGCTGAGGTTAAATCTGGCAAAAACTAAGGGGTTTGTTGTGGACCCAGATTGTCAGGAGGTGGGTTTGTCTGCTGGATAACCTTCTGGATTTTGACTTGGGGGGTGTTCAGCTTACTAAGCTGGATGTTGTTGTTGATGTTGCTTTGACCCTGAAATCACAGGTGTCGGCCATTGTCAAGTCCTCTTTTTACCATGTGAGGAATATCACCCAGGTGAAACACCTGGTTCCTCTCAATGATGTTCCATCACTGGTTCACGCCTTCATGACTACCCGCCTTGACTACTGCGGTGCCCTGTACCTAGGGCAACCAGGAGTTGATATCTGCTGACTGCAGCTCGTGCAGAATGCAGCATCCAGGCTTGTGACTGGTACTTCTAGGACCAGCCACGTTATGCCTGTGCTTCACAGACTGCACTGGCTGCCAGAACAGTGGCAGATCACTTTTAAGGTCAGCTTGCAGATCTACAAAGCCCTACATGAACAGGGACCTCTCTATCTGCAAGATCTCCTTTGCCCCTACTGCCCCTCCTGTCCACTTCACTCCACTGACAAGGGATTGCTAGAGATTCCCAGGGTGCATTTGAAGACATCTGGGACCTGTTCATTTTCTTATGAGGCCCCTACCCTGTGGAATTCTCTACTTCGTTGGGTAAGAGAGTGCTTTACCATCTCAAGTTTTAAATTAGCTCTTAAGACTCATCTTTTCAGCCTAGCATTTCCAGATGAATTTAGATGATGAGTTAGCTATATTTTTAACTGTTATAAATATCAAAAGTTTTTAATGATTTTATGTGTTTTGATTTTTATGTTTATTTATGTTTATGTATTTGTACAGTTCCTTGATGTTTGGAAAGGCACTTTTATAAATACATTTTTGATTGATTGAAAACTGAAGGTGGACAAAGCAATGGGGCCTGACGAGATTCATCCCAGAATTCTAAAAGAACTAAGAGAAGAACTAGTGACACCACTGACTACCCTTTTAACAAATCATGGGAGGATGGTGTGGTACTTAAGGACTGGAGAAGGGCAGATGTGATTCCCCTTCACAAAACTGGGAGCAAAGTGGAGGCAGGAAACTACAGACCCATAAGCTTGACCTCAGTGGTAGGGAAAATGATGGAAAAAATAATTGTTGAGTGCCTAGAGGCCAGCGGGGTGCAGGACTCAGGGCAGCATGGATTCATAGCAGGCAGATTATGTCAGATGAATCATTTGATTTATTTGACTGGGTGACCAAAGTAGTAGACCACGGAAGGGCTGTGGACATGGCCTAACTAGACTTTAGCAAGGCATTTGACACAGTCCCACACAAAAGATTAATAAACAAATTAGCCAGCTTGGGAGTGGGTCCCAGGGTTGTAGCCTGGGTAAAAAATTGGCTGGACAACAGGACACAGAGGGTAATGGCAAACAGAGTCCACTCTGAAGAAAGGGGGGTTACCAGTGAGGTACTGCAGGTTCAGTATTGGGTCCAGTCCTCTTTAATGTCTTTATAAGTGACATTGCAGAGGGACTGGAAGGCAAAGCATGCCTGTCTGCAAGCAACACAAAGATCTGCAACAGGGTTGATACACAAGGGGTGGTGGAAAGGATGAGAAGGGACTTGGCAAGGTTGGAGGAATGGTCAAAAGTATGGTAGCTTAACTTCAATGCAAAGAAGTGCAAAGTAATGCACCTGGGAAACATAAACCCAGGGGAAGAGTACACAATGGGGGGGTATTAACAACAACAAAAATGGAAAGGGACCTAGGGGTAGTCATAGCAGATGACCTAAAGGTAAGCAAACAATGTGAGAAGGCAGTAAGGAGGGCTGAGGGGATACTGGGATGCACAGGGAGAGGCATCACCAGTATAAAATAGGAAGTTGTTATCCCTCTGTACAGACAGTTGGTGAGACCCCATCTGGAGTACTGTGTGCAGTTCTGGAGACCCCATCTCTACAAGAACATAGACAGGATAGAGGCAGTTCAGAGGCGGGCAACTAAAATGGTGTAGGGTCTGCACCAGAAGCCATATGAAGAGAGACTAAAGGAGCTTAATATGTTTACCTTCGAGGAAAGGAGGGAGAGGGGAGAC
The DNA here is from genome assembly GCA_016271365.2 of Neoceratodus forsteri. Classification (NCBI taxonomy): domain Eukaryota; kingdom Metazoa; phylum Chordata; order Ceratodontiformes; family Ceratodontidae; genus Neoceratodus; species Neoceratodus forsteri. The sequence continues at coordinate 1,205,585,329 of CM057453.1, read as the reverse complement.
ATGATAGAAACTTTCAAGTACCTCAAGGGAATCAACAAAGTCCAAGAGTTCAGCATCTTTCAGAAAAAGAAATGTGTAAGAACAAGGGGACACAATTTGGAGCTAGAGGGGGAATGGCTCAGGGGCAATGTGAAGAAGTATTTTTTCACAAAGAGTGTGGTGGATGCATGGAATGGCCTTCCTGAGGAGGTTGTGGGTTCAAAAATAATAGGGGAATTCAGAATGTATGGGACAGACATAAGGCAAGTCTGGTGGAGGGGTAGGAAGAAGTAGGCTGTTGGTTAACTAGAATCTGCAGCTTATCCAATAGGTAGGAAAATGGGCAGACTAGGTGGGCCAAGTGGTCCTTATCTGCCGTCAAAGTCTATGTTTCTATGTATGAGGCCAATCCTTTTTCGTGAGGAAAAAAAAACCTTTTTACTTACCGCCATTGTTTCTGTTTTTTTTTCTAAAAAAAAAATTCAAAAGTCACAAACATGACATCCTAGAGAGACTAACATTTCTATCTGGCTCATTGGGACCCCATGAGGGGGATTCTGCACTTAACTGTTGGAAACATTACCCCCAAATGCATTTTTTGTTACATTTTCAATCCTTTTCTTGAATTGCTTTCTCAGTAAGCAGTTAAAAATAGCTGTATGAAACAAAAAAGGAATCCTTTTTTGTTCGGGGCCACTCCTTTTTCATGAGGGGAAAAATCCTATTTCCCTGGTGTCTAGTGGCACCCCCCCACCCCTCTGATTACCATCCCTATATTGTTTATTGTTTCTCTGGTGCCTAGTGGTGTCCCCCACCCTGTAATCGCCATCCTCATAATCATTTTATTGCCTATTCAGCCTTTAGAAAGGAGTGATGCAGGAGGCAGGAGAATAGCTAAAACTGTTTCAGATCTTCAAACTACTGGGCAGCAGCAAAACACTCCCTTTATTCAACCTCAAGAGCCCCAAAGTGGTAAAAGGTCAATGTATCCCAGCCAGAATAAGCAGCAAAATGATGAAGTTAACCCTGTTGGATCCAAGGATGAACAGAATCAATCTAGTTTTGAGTTAGCCAGGTCCCTAACTGTACAAAGTCTCCAAAATAAAACTGGGAGCTCTATTCTGGATAAACCAAATGACAATTCCCCAAAAACCTAATGGTACTAGTAAAGATCTCTTTACCTTCAGCATCACACTAGCAAATTAGCAAATTAGGACACTCCATCTGACACAGGAAGGGTCAACGTGACTGAAAAAAAAAACCTTTTTTCATCAAAAAACATGCAAATATTCAACAGCTTGAGGTAACAAGAAGCGACCACCACCCTTGTGTAATTTATTACAGTATTTCCCTGGTGTCTAGTGGCATCCCCCAACCCCAATCACTGTCCCCATAATTATTTATTTTTTCCCTGATGTCTAGTGGTGCTCCCCACCCACCGATCGCCATCCCCCATTGTTTATTGTTTCCCTGATGTCTAGTGGCACCCCTCAACCTCCAGTCACCATCTCTGTATTACAGTTTTTTTTCTTTCCCTGGTGACTAGTGATACCCCTCCTCAACCTCAGGTTGCCATTCTGCCTGTAATAAAGAAAATAGTCCATCAATGTTTTTTTTTTAAACCTGTAAAAAAAGAAATGGTCCCTTGGTGATCTGACCCCATCACCCTGCACCCTCCAAATTACCCACAGACCCTCAGTCACCTGAACAGTTTCCAGGGTGAAGATCTATTCTCTGATTGAAGAGATGTCCTGCTGCTGGAAATGCCAACTGCTATATGAAAAAGAAAGATATGTGCTGTTCAATGTATTTCAATGGGATTTTCAGCTTTGTGGCATAACTATGCAATTTTTGCATATTTTGACACTCCATTTTCAACATGGCCTTTCTAAGACCCCACCTCACCTCATGAACAATGAAGGTGGACTTACACCAATCTGTCCAGAAAGGCAATTCTGCAGTCACTTGGTGAAATCACCATTTGGGAGGGATTTAAAAATTGTCACCACCTTTGTTCATGAGGTGGGGACATAAGAAGGCTATGTTGAAAATTCTGGGTCAAAATAGTTAAAAATGTATGTGCATTTGTTGAAATTTTACTATGCTTACCCGTAACTTTGCTAAATTTAAATATTTTTACCCCAAATTTTCAGCATAGCCAGTTTTTTACACCACCTCATGAATGTGATAGCTGTCATTTTTCAGATCCTGTTAAAAATGTGTTTTTGTACCTGTGGCACAGAATGAAATTCCGATGCTATGGAATGATGTTTCAGCAGGGATTTGGCAATTTTCAGTATGGATTTCATGAGGCGGGGTAATAAGAAAGCTATGCTGACAATTTTGACTCTGTTTTGCTACACATGCAATTGCAGGGCTCCAGAGGGTCCTGTGCTTCAATAGCATCATATATGTCCGAATCCAGGCCCTGTGCTTCCACTGGCAAATGAGAATATGATGATACTATCTCAAAAGTAAGGAAATTCTTTAAAAGAAAACTGCATTAATGCACCATTTAAGGTTAAGAATACAGCTACAAAAGCAGTGAAATGTGTTTTTAGGGTTTTCAACCCTAAAACCCTGCCTCAACCCCTGAAGCAAATCAGGGATGGAGTCTTCCTTGGTGTTGTCAACCCTAAAGCTCACCCATTTTAAATCCTGAAACATATACACCTGTGTCTAATGGGGTGAGCTTTAGAATTGATAACACCAAGGAAGACTCCACTCCTGATTCACTTCAGGTGTGGCGGTAGGGTTCAAAACCCTAAAATCACATTTCTCTACTTTTGCCACTGTAGTCTTAACACTAAATGGTGCATTAATGGAGTTCTTTGAAAAGAATATCTATCTATCTATCTATCTATCTATCTATCTATCTATCTATCTATCTATCTATCTATCTATCTTTCTATCTTTCCATCTCTCTCTCACTATCTAATAGTGGTGCAGTAGTGCTGCTATAGTTAGGGTTGAGTAGGCTGTTTAATGTTAAACCCCTAACTTTATATTTTTAAAGCTTTAACACTGTTCAACAGATTTATATGAACATTTGCATGCATAGTTTTGGGGCCAAGATCGCTTGACTTGCCAAGTTTCTTTCCAGTTGGATGTGTGGATTCTAAGATTCAGATAGTGAAAAAAGTGAAAATGGAGTTTTCTGCCAAATGTTATTGTCATCACCTAGCACCCAGACAGTCTGGAATTTTGCTCTGAAAGTTTCCGGGTAGAAAGGGCTTGGGTCACATTGGTGTTTTTTGCTGGTTTGGTAAAAAATGTTAATCTGTTACAGAGTTATAAGGATTTGAATTTTTGGTTCTGAGCATGCTGAATACAGTCTTTTGGATAGCTGTTTCATATGAAAAAAGAATTTGGCCAATACAAAAAAAGATTCTGTTTCACGTGAGGTAATCCTTTTTTTGTGAGAATGATTTTTTGTATGACTGCCAAATTATTTCCATTAAAGAAATGTTTTAAGCCATAAAAATAATATCCTGTAGAAACACCAACACATGTATCACACTAATTGGGACCCTCTTAGGTTGATTCTGCAGTTAGACTTGTGAAAAATCACCCAGACATGTGTTTTAACACATTTTAACATATTTTTTCATTGCCCCATTTTTTTTATGGCCATACCAAAAAAAAATAGAGCCATACAATAAAAGATTTTTTCCTATGAATGACACAGTCTCACAAGAAAAGATCCCTTCACATGAAAAAATAATTTTATACTCAGTACTGTACTCAGTCATTCAGGCAAGTAGAAGGCTCAAAGCCCATGGAACTTGTCTCCCCATTAGGGGTATATGATACCATATTATGTACATAGCAGGTAGGTGTTCAGTCTTTTTTAAAAACTTCTAAAAACTTCTTTTTGACTTTCAAATTTTGACTTTTTTTTTTAGATTCTTTTTCATAAGAAGGAATCTTTTTCATATGAATGACGCAAGCTCATAAAAAAAGATCCCTTTATATAAACGAAGAATTTGGACTTAGTCTTTTTCCACATTTCAACTTTAGGAAGCCATAACTCTGTCAATATATGCTGTTATGGGGCAATCTATATATCAAAATAAAGATCTTAAGGAGTACTACAAAACTGATACATAACACCCCCAAAAAGATTTAGGGTACATAAAAAATACAAAAAACTTAAAAATTCAATTTGCATAGGATAACACTGCAACATTAGCAAGCTGTAACTATCAATCTTAGGAGTTGACAGACAATGTATATATCAATAGAAAGGTCTTAATGACTATTACAACACTAAGACCCTAAGAAATAAGAACTGAAAATGGTCCATCCCTCAAAAAAAATTACAAGCCATGTAAAAGTGCAGATCTATGCATAAAGCTAGAAGACTGGTTTAAATACTAGATATACTGGATTAAGTATTACACATGAGGCTGAGATGTGAATTAAATGTTTCCATTGGTGGGATCAGTAAAAAGAATAATTAACCAATAACTGGGTTGAGAGTCTCTCTACACTTTTTTTTACAATGGCTATAACCAGATTGTGATACACTCCCCACTAGTCCAAATAGATACTTAAGGAGATAAAAGGGAACCGTGGAAGGTTTCATTACATTTTTACCACAAAACTAACATATAATATCCACCCCCCCAAAAAAAAATTTAGGGGCCATAAAAAACACAAAAAATTTAAACATTACAATTTGCACTGGATAACACTGCAACTTTAACAAGCTGTAAGCTGTAACTGGCAATCTTAGGAGTTAACAGACAATGTATATATCAATGTATATATCAATAGAAAGGTATGTGTGTATAGAAAGATCATCTTGACATCTATGATCCCTTCCAGATGGGATTTGGAAAGAGGCACAGTACTGAGACCGCCCTTGTTCGGGTGCTCAATGACCTTCTTGTAGTGAGAGATCAAAAAAGAGTCATTCCATCTTAGTCCTCCTGGATCTCTCTGCAGCATTTGACACCATAGACCATGGAATATTGCTAGAGAACCTGTGGTTGATCTGTGGACTGTTGGGTACAGTCCTCAGATGGTTTCAATCTTTCCTCACTGGCAGGTTTCAGAGAGTGACGTCAGGGATTTATTCCTCAGACCCATTCTCCCTGCCATGTGGGGTACCACAGTGCTCTGTGCTGTGTCCCATGTTGTTTGTGGTGTACATGTTGCTCCTGGGGGACATTATAAGTTGGTACAGGTTGAGTTTTCACTGCTATGCAGATGATGCTCTGCTGTTCATGTCCTTTGTACCTGAACAAGAGTTAGTGGTTTTGGTATTTAACAACTGCCTCTCCAAGATCCAAGATTGGATGAGTACCAATTGGTTGAAGCTGAATTAAGACAAGAATGAGGTGTTGGGTGTGGACCCAGGTCATCAAGTTGAGGGGACTTAGGCAGGTCAGGCAACTGCTCTTTACTAGGAGGCTGCCAGCTGAGATCCTCTGCAGGGCTGTGGAGTCTGGGTGTTATTCTTGACAAGGGTCTGACCCTGAAATTTCAGGTGTCCTCTGTTGTCAAGACCTCATTTTACCATCTGAGGAATATGACCCAGATTAAACACCTGATTCTGCCTGATGACCTACCAACACTGGTCCATGACTTTGTGACCTCCTGCCTGGATTACTGTAACTCCCTTTACTTAGGGTTGCTGGGGGTTAGAAATCCACTGGCTGTAGCTAGTGCAGAATGCAGTAGCCAGGTTACTAACTGGGCTTTCACGATCTAGCCATATTACACCTGTGCTGCGTGAGCTGCGCTGGCTACAACTTTGGTGTAGGATCACCTTTAAGGTTGGTCTGCTGACCTATAAAGCCTTACATGATCTGGGACTGCAGTACCTGCAAGAGCTTCTGCACCCCTACTGTCCCACCTGACCACTCAACTCCACTCCACCGATGAAGGATTGCTAGAGATTCCCAGGGTTTGGTTGAAGTCATCTGGTGCTTGAGCTTTTGCTTATGTAGCCCCTACCCTGTGGAATTCTCTACCTCATCGGGCTCAGGTGTGCCTGATGGTGGAGAGCTTCAAAACCACACTAAAATCTTACTTATTTAAGCTTGCTTTTTTTGCAATCAGACAAAGTGAATTTTAGTTGTTATTATCATAATGCTTTTAATTATTTATGGTATTTATATTGGCTGTGATATATTTTTCTGTAATGCGCTTTGATTTTATGAGTTGCGCTATATAAATAAAGCTTATTATTATTATGAACAAAGGTGGTGAACATTTTCAAATCCCACCCGTGAGGTGATTTCACACAGTTATCAAAAAAATTCACCTTTTGGGATGGATTTGAATAATTTCTCAACCCTTGTTTGTGAGGTAGGGTCTCATAAAGGCTATGTTGAAAATCTGGTGTAAAATTATTAAAAAATTACAGCATTATGAATAAAGGTTGAAACCCCATTGAAATAATGCATGAAAGCAGACTTACCTTATTTTCTCATATCACAGTTGCCAGTTCCAGCAGGAAGATGTGCCTTTGATTGAAGAGTTGATCTACATTGTGGGACATGTTCATGTGAGTGATGGTGTGGGGGTATGGGGTGATACATAACGAGTAGGGGATTGGGGTGGGGTGGGTGGAGGGCTGGGGATCAGATTGCCAATGGACCATTTTCTTTTTTCTCAGGTTAAACTGAAAAAAAAACCTTCAATGAGGGATGGTTTTCTTTATTTTAAGGGTCAACAAGCTGACACTGAAGATTGGGCACCCCAGTTTTGTGATGATCTTTGGCAGCACCAGGAGTGGGCACACCAGTCCCCCCACATATATTATGGGAAAGAATGGGCAACCTTGAGGGAAGGGGGCAAGACAAGTGGTACTAGGGTGAACACCCTGATCCATTGATTATATATACACATTGCAAAAAGCTTTGTTAATGCATCAGATAGGGTTGTGGAGACAAAAGTAGGGAATTGCAGTGTTAGGGTTTCCAACCCTAACACCCAACCCATACACAGCACATACCAACAGGCGTTGGGGGTGTGCCTTGGGATCATCAGCCCTAACACTCATCCCTGTTAAACTGTTAAAAAAACTAGGTCCAAAACTCTTCTTTCATGAGATGGGGTTCTTCTTTCATGAGACCCAGATCTCACAAAAGAAGAATGTTTTTTTCATAGGATCCCATTGAAGAACTGTGAGAAAAAAACTAAGTCCAACACTCTTCTTTCATGAGCTGAAATTCTTCTTTCATGAGACACAAGAAAAAAGAATTCTGACTTGCAAAAGAAGAATCAGAAGCCCTCACTAAGCCTTCCACTTAGGATTTTAGGGATATCCCAAAACCAAAATTCAGGGTCTTTAAAAAAACACCAGAATCTTGCTAAACATGGAAGAAGACTTTTTCTCATGAAAGAAGAATGTTAGTTTATGAAAAATTCTTCTTTTGTGAACAAGAAATTATTCTTTTGTATCAGACATATAAATGAAAGATCTTACCAAGCCTGCTCCAAACTAAAATGTCAAATCCCTATCACTCAGGAATGATTATATTTCTTCATCAAATCAAAAAAATAAAGCATCTTTTTCAGATGAGCCCCTTCTACCATGAAAATTGCAGAACACATTCTAAACCATCTAAATCATTGGTGAGAGCAAAAAAAAAAAAAAAAAAACAGCAAAAGACTTAGATTTTTCATCACAAATCTTGCCAAGTCAGGAAACTTTGCCCCAAACCACACATACAAAATTCCATACAATTTATTTGCATGCAGGTGAAACTATTGAAGTGCTAAATTAGGGGTTTAACATTAAACAGCCTATTCAACTTTAACTATAGGAGTATTACCATGACCCTATATGATATCTATCTATCTATCTATCTATCTATCTATCTATCTATCTATCTATCTATCTATCTATCTATCTATCTATCTATTATAGGGGCACGACTATGCCCCTATAGTTAGGGTTGAGTAGCCTGTTTAATGTTAAACCTCAAATTTTGCACTTTAATAACTTTGTAGTGGATTAATGGAGTTGTACAAAATCTGGTATGCGCTGTCCTGAGGGGTAGATCTCTTGATATGGCAAGTTTTGTTCCAGTCAGATGTGTGGAGTTTGAGATCTGGATAGTGAAATAAAAGTAAAAAGTCACCCTTTTTTGCAGTTTTTTACTCGTGGCCTTGCACCCAGATGGTTTAGAATTTTGGTGTGATTTTATTTATGGTAGAAATAATTTATGTAACAGTACTGCCACTGTTAGTTTGGAGCAAAAATATTATACTGTTGCAAATTCAATATTTAATTCCCATTATATCCTATGAGAAGTTCATTTTTCATGATAGATGTCTTGAGTTTGACAAAGGATTTGATCTCACGAAAAAGGATATAGTCTTGCAAGAGCGTTTTCTTTTTTGCGAGAACAAAATCCTTTTTCATAAAGAATAATTCCTCTTTTGAGAGACATTTTGGTTTTTTTTTCAACTAAAAAATGAGAAAAATACATACACATGTTGTCCTTTTACAAAACAAACAACAGAACCTATCTATACAATACTTTCTCTAGGCACCCAAAATCCCAGATGGCCAGCTTAGTGAGAGGAGCCTTCTGCCACCTTTTCTGTATGAGAACAGCTCATTTCATTTAGTCCTGCAGCCATAGCTGAACTCCTGCTGCCAGCTGCAGTGTGAGTTCTGAGCCACCCCCCCATTTCCCTGGTATTTGGTGACGTGACACCCCCCCAACACACACACATTGTCCTGTCTGTGTGATTGACAGCATCATTTGTACTGATGTATTTTTAGACCATAATCATTACTTTTGCTGTGCAAGACCATGCAATGTTTTTATTTGTGTGCTTATGGAAGTATTGATTGTTTCTTTCTTTTTTCCAGATATCTGATGTGATGGACATGTTGCTGAGCCATGGATCTCTACCAGAGAAGTGATTCAGGAGTAGTAATGTACACTGGTATGCAAAGTTGAACAGTGGACCAATATTCTAGTTGCAGTATTCTTTATCTGTGTACATTCAGTCTTTTGTCTGCCTTAATGTCAGAACAGTCATGCTTTTGGCAATAAAGTGACTGTGTGATAGAGCAATAGAGTATGGAACAAGAATCAAATGGCACTGCATGCTGATGCTTGTTGTAAAGCTGTACATTGGAATGTTGTGGACATCCCTTTAGATATGTCCAGTGCCACTATGCAACCCTTTGAAGTTGACTCTGTGTAAAATCTAATTTTAGTGATCGAATAGTGGTAAGAGTTGTATCATAGCACTTAATTGTTAAAATGCCTCTGACAAAAGTCAAAGTCTGATTCTTCTTTGCTTTGCCTTTTGTCTGTGTTACTGTCAGATGAAATATGTAAAGTACTTTTATCTGTGCACTGATCTGTTGTGACTGCAATAAAGGTTTTTGTGCTTTGAGTAGTTGGGTTGCTGTTTGTTCATCTGTCCAGTCCACTGTAATTTGAAAATGGATTGATTGACAGGTATCTTCTTGAGCTACCAGTCCCTCTCAAGACCAGCTGGAGACAATCTGTTTACCGATTCACTTCAGAAAACTCAGCTTATTTGTTTCCAAACCTATATATGTGCTGACAGGTAATTTAACTCCATCTAGTGATTGTGTCTGATGTAGATTATGAAAAACCATGAAGTCATGTATATTCAGTTTATGTTCAGATTATCAGTTTGGATTTGTCCTGCCCACCCCCCTCCCCTTTTTTTTTGTAGTGCAAAAATAAATGTTGGTAAGTATAACTCCATAAAACATTTGTATAGTCTTGTTTCACATTGGGGGTAATTTTGTGTATTGAATTCATTTTTATTGAAATGTGTGCCTGTTTCATGTTTGTTTCTACATTGTTGCTGTTGTCTTACATAGTTACTCTCTACTTCTGTGTAGCAAAGGTATGCACTAAGAAACAAATGTAGCCTGCAGCATAGTCTTACCCTTTTTCTGTCTGCTGGAATGGGAAAATGTGAAATGAAATGTGAATGAATGTGAAACTCAACATCTGTAACAACTCCAGGGGCTATATAATTAAATCTGTGCACATGCAATGTGGTAGAAACATTGGTGGCCATCTTCTGACAGTATGTACTGTGTTTCTTATTGGCCATGTATGTAGAGAATTTGGCAGAGTAATAGAGGGTGCTGCATGTTCATGACATGCACCATATGTGTTTGCAAGCCTTATGGATGTGTAGCATCAGACCAGATGGCTATTGAAGGCATGCCTGACAAGGATTTGTTGAAAGTAGCTGAGTGCAAATGAGACAGATTTATAGGCATGGAGCCAAGGGGTCATTAAAACATTCACAGAAACATAGAATTAGACCGTAGCTAATGACCATTTGACCTATGTGGTCTGCCTGTTTTCCCTGTATGCTGTGATGCCATAGACCCTACTCCTTCTCTGGCTTTACCAACTGCCATAACCACTAATGTTCCCTTTGGACTATCACATGTTTTATGGAATCCCTGTACTGTTTTTGCCCACACCACTTCAACTGAGAGGCTGTTCCAGGCATACACTGCCCTTTCTGTGAAGAAGTACATCCTCACATTCCCTCTGAATCTACTCCCCTCCTGCTTCATATTATGATCCCTTTGTTCTTGAGCATCTGCTCTCCCAGAAAATGTTTCCATTTCAGTACCCAATGTATACCAGTGAGGTGTTTCAAAGTTTCTATCATATCCCCCTGCCTTCTTCCATTCTGTCAGGTTGCACATATTGAGCCTCAGTTTTAGTCTCTCCTCATAGGGTATCTGGTGCAGACAATATTTGAATGTTTGCTATTCATTGCATACAGGCACCATAATTCTATGTGATCAATCCCCACAGTTTTCGTCTGCCTCCATAACAGTTCAAATCATTTGTGACAAATGAGTTTGTTTCACCATTCCTTTTCAACATCCCGAGAACTACCCTAATACAACACTATTTGTTTCATTATGTGCTACACATAATGACTCCACTCCCCAGGAGAAGGAGAAATTGAAAAACAAAACAAAAGGGGGTATGGTAAAGAATACAGTGTTCAATGGGATCAACACTAACACCCTGCATCTACAGTAGGATTTCCATGACCCAGAACCAATAAACAGGAAACACACAGTTCATTGCCTATATGTATATTTCCACTACTGGCATGGCAGAGTTCATATAGTGAATATGATGCCTGCCATAGTGAAAATGATGCCTGCCATGTATTCATCTAAGGCTTTTAATATTTCAACATCTGCATATAAGTAAATGCATAACTTTAAAAGCCCGCTATATATGGCAAGATGGAAGCACAAGGTGGAACTTGTTTTGCCACAGGGACTCAAATAAGCCAAGAATAGCTGGTTATTGGAAGTTGAACAGAATGGAAGCTTTTGCTAATCAGATTTTAATTCCTACGTCCTTGCTTAAAGTCTTGGAAGGTACTGTTTGTGTGAATTCTGAATGCTTTAATGACTTTAGAACATATAGGAAAAATACGCAGACTCTGTTCTTGGGACCTCTGAATAAAGCTCTCCATGGAATTATTATAGATTTGGTATGCTACACATTGTGGTTATGGCCTGACCAAGAGGTGTTTTTGCCGTTGGCTCAGAACCTGCATTTTTTCTGATGTTTCCGTCATTCATAAGATTACATGGGATTTTTTTCTCTTATGTTGCTATACCACTGAAAAGATTGCAGATGAAATAAGTACTTTTTGTGTTGCTTGCACGCATGTGAAAGAAACACATTGCTTTCAGCAGTTAGGGAGAATGCCTAAATGCATCAGGAGATTTGGGCCACGTCACCATGCAATCAGCTGTTTTGGTGTATTACAAGCTACCAAAACAGCTGATTGGTGTCCCCATGGCTTCTCCGTCGGCCTCTCACAGTCCCCAGGAAGCCGACAGAAAGCCACCGCCCACTGTTCAGTGTGCCTTCCTGGTGAAACATTTCAATAAAAAAAACAACAAGTCGACGGGGTGCCAAATCCCCCTGTTAGCATGCCCCCTTCCAGTTCAATTTGCCAATGGGGGAGACCACTCCCCATCGGCATAATGTCCCCCCTCCCAAGTTTGTTGTGTGCTGAGGGGTACCCAATCCCCCTCAGCTCTTGCCCCCCACACTTATATGTGCCGACAGGTGTGCCCAATCCCACTGTCAGCATGCCCCTTCCTGGTAATTTTGCTGACAGGGGAGCCCACTTCCCCATTGGCATAATGCTCCTCCCCAATTTCTTGTATGCCGAGTGGGGTGCCCAATCCCCCTCGGCTCTTGTTCCCCTCAGCACTCGGTAAGTTCTGATGGGGGTGCCCAATCCCCTGTCAGCTATAGCCCCCCAAACACTCAGGTGGCATGCTGGGAGCCCACCCCAGTGTGCCAAAATTAAATGTCCCTGCAAAAAAGGAAACCTTCCCACAAGTTTTTTTTTTAAATAAACCTGTAAACTACAAAACGTTTCCTCGTTGATGCCGATGGTCCCTCACCCAGCCCGCACTGACCCTCTCTGTACCCCACCTCCCCACACTCCCTCACCCCATACTTACCTCCGGAGCCCAGCGCGATGATCTTTGGTGGACTGGGAACATGTTTGCACTCTTCAAAGCCGACCGTGAACTGAAGAAATGCCGGTAAGCTGCATAATTTTTTTTTTAAACTTTGGTACATATCTCAGCCATTTTGGGGAATTTCTTTACCAAATTTTCAACATGGGGTTCTTGGGACCCCACCTCATGAACACATTCACTGTCATTTTGTTATTCGGTCCCAAAAGGTGATTTCATGGGCACTGCGTAGAACCACCATTTGGGACAGATTAATGAAATGACAGTGCCATAGTTCATGAGGTAGGGCCTCAAAAACCCTATGTTGAAAATTTGGTAAAACAATTCCCAAAAATGACTGTTTTACAAGCGTCCGTTGTGCAGTTTCTATGCACGCTTGTAACTTCGAGCATTTTTAATAGTTTCACTCCAGATTTTCAACATTACCATTTTACCACACCTTCTTTTTTTTTAATTCAGTGTACTTTATTAAAATTTTAATCATACATTAGGTGATGTACAGACCAGATGATTGAACACAGTTAAAATAAACCCCCCCTCCCCAAACTGCATTCATCAAGATATAATAATCACCAAGAATATATGACTACTCATAAAATACAATGTAAAAATTATTGATACGAGCAGCTACATTTGACAATGCCCATACTTATGTTTAGAATTTCACTAATGTTAGCAAGGATAAGAGTGGCTTCCAAACCCTTACGAATCTGTGATAAGTATGTCGCAGATTCGATATGTGCCTCTCCACTTGAATTGCCAGTAAGATTTCTCGATACCATTCCATAACGGCAGGTAGGGGACTTCTCCTTCCAATGTCTTAATATAACCAGCTTCACTGTGGTTGAGATCAGTGATATATGTGCTATACATGTCTGGGGAGTCCCCAGGGGAAATATTGCCGACACACAACTTTCTGGGGTAAACAGGGCATCCAATCCCTGAATTGAGTCCAAGACCCATGGTATAGCCTCCCCAAATTTCTGTATTAGTGGACATTGCCATAGCATGTGGTATAAAGACCCTGGGGCCTGGCAACCTCGAGGACATAGCAGGGAGGATACCAGACCTGTCCTAGAAAGCCTTTCTGAGGTACAATAAATATTATGTAAGATATTAAATTGAATCAATCTAAGTTTGTCCTGCTTGATGTATTTATAGATTCCTTTCCATACTTTTTCCCAATAGGCAGGATCTTCTGGGAGGGGCAGCACCTGTACCCAATAATAACACACACCTCTTGGGAGAGAAGTATCTAAAACTTGGAGGTGCTTATAAATTCTAGAGACCAAATGAAGTTGTCCCGCTCCCTGGAGAGCCTTTAAAAGGCCATCGGACAGCAGTGGCACCTATTCTTGCCTTCCTATAAATGCCCGAATTGCCATTCTGATTTGTAGATATTTGAAGAAATCTTGAGGTTTTAGCTGATATCTACACTGTAGTATAGTAAATGGGGCCAGATCTGCACCCTGGAGAAGATCATCCAGTTTACAGTATCCAAGTTGCGGAAGAAAAGAAGGTAAGATAGGCCTCTTCCCAACTTGAAAGTGCCAGTTATTAGATAATGGTTGAGCCCTGGATATGTACCATTTTTCTGAAAACTGTGTTTGCATTTGCTGGAAAGCTTTAAGTGACCAGGCCATTGGGAACATTTTAAGTTGACTAGGGAGACAAGAGGGCTTCATAAATGCCAGAGCATGGAGAGTGATTGACACACTCCGGGCTAAATTGCACTCAATATCAAGCCATATTGGTGTGTAGGGTAAACCTGCTCGTGGGGTTTCCTCTATTAGCCAATAAGCAATCCTATTTAAGTGTTGGGCCCCATAGTACAAAAACAAGGATGGTAATGCAAGGCCACCTTTGAATCTTGGTACTGTTAATTTAAGGTAGGCTCTTCTCACAGCCTTGCCCGGCCACAAAAATCCATTACACATTCTCTGGATGTGCAAAAACCAGGATTTTGGGAGAACAATACCCAGAATGTTCAAGGGGTATAATAGCCTTGGTAATATATTCATTTTCAGTATATTGACTCTGCCCCAGAGTGATAATGGAAGGGCATTCCATCTCTCCAGATCAGTCTTCATTACTCGTATAAGGTTTGTTAGGTAGAGAGACTGACCATTGATGGAACACTTCTAGAAATTTTAATCCCAAAATAAGATAGAACCTTAGGTTCTCATGTAAGGCCCGCAGTGAAACATATACTTTTGTCACAGAGATGGTTTAGTGGAAAGACTTCTGTTTTAGCAAGGTTTAGTTTATACCCTGATACTACGGAAAATTGATTTATTTCCTCCAATAAAGCTGGGATCGAATCCTTAGGATTCTCAGTGTGTATTAGGAGGTTGTCAGCGTATGCTGAAACTACATACCTCTCTTCTTGAATCTGGACACCTCTTATTTATGGGGTCGAGACTAACCTTCGTATTAAAGGCTCAAGATAATTGAAAAGAAGCGGGGAGAGCGGGCAACCCTGACGAGTGCCTCTCTGTAAGGTGAATGGATCTGAAAGGTATCCGTTACCCAGCACTCTAGCTCTGGAAGAAGAGTAGAGTATTCTAACCCATTGTATAAAACTGTCAGGTAGTCCAAACTCATGAAGGGATGTGAACAAAAAATGCCAGGACACCCGGTCAAAGGCTTTTTCCACATCGAGGGATACTAAGGCTGCCGGGGCCTTAGCACCCTTCGATACCTCTATTAAGTACGTTATCTTTCTCATATGATCTGCTGAAAATCGCCCTTGCATAAAGCTAACCTGCTCCCGTCCAATAATCTTTCCAAGTACTGAAGCCAGACGGGACACCAGGATTTTGGCCTGGATTTTAACATCAGAGTTAATCAGCGATATAGGTCGGTAATTTCCAGGACATGATAAATCCCTATCCGGCTTCGGGATCAAGGTGATCCATGTCATTAAGAAACATGGCTCTTTTATTCCTTCTTGGAACCAAAAATTAAAAACATCTTTTAAGAGGGAAGCTAGTTGAGGGAGGCAAATCTTATAACAATTATTGGGCAACCCATCTTGCCCCGGAGCTTTATCCAAGGGTAGCTGACTAATATCCTGCTCTACCTCTGTTAATGTGACCAATGCCCCTAGGTTCTCTTCCTCTTGGGGAGCAATCCTCGGGAGATCAACTGTAACCAGATAGCCTGTGATTTCTTGCTTTGTCACTACCCCTGAGTCCATTATAGAGTATAGGGACTCATAATCCCCACCGAGGATTCCAACAATTTCTTTGGGGTGAGAGACCGGGTCTCCCGTTATGGGTAATTTCAACACGGGAATAAATTTAGACATTTCCGCCTGTTTCAGTCTTGAAGCAAGGAGCTTTCCTGCTTTCTCCCCTGCTTCTAGGTATTTCAATTTAGTGCGATGAACAGCTAGCTCAGCTTTTTGTGCCATTAAATCATAATAATTGGACCGCAGTTGCTGAAGCTTTGGCCATTCCTGCATTGAGGATTTATGGTTTAATTGGCCTTCTAATTGCTGAATTTCTTTTATTAACGAGTCTAAAGCAAGCCTGTCCACTCGGGCCCATGTGGCCGATATGCGTATGAATTCACCTCGTACTGCACACTTCAGAGTGGCCCAAACTGTGTCTATTCTTTCAACTGTTCCTAAATTCCATTTAAGGAAATTAACTATAAAATCTTGAATATATTTTGATGTCTTGGGACATTTTAATAATCGGGTATTGAGGCACCACCTATATCCCTCCCTATCTTTTGCATGGAACATATAGGTCACCTGCACGGGGGAGTGGTCCGAGAGTACCCTTGGGAGGATAGATGCCTTCATCACTCCCAGGAGTGCAAATGAACTCACTAGCCAAAAATCAATCCGGAAGGAGGTGGTGTGCGGAGGGGAGTAATAGGTGTATTGCCTCTCCGACGGATTGAGAACCCTCCATACATCCACCACCCCCACACCAGAAAAGATATCACTCAAGGCTCTCTGCACTGGTGATAGCCCCACTCTCCTACTACCAGTGCGATCTATCTCTGGATTAGGGACTAAATTCCAGTCCCCACCAATAAACATTGGGGGGGGGTTAGAGACTAGCAGTGGCAGTAATCGGATAAAAAACGAGGGAGAGCCTGTGTTAGGACCACATATTGAGGCCAGCATTATTGGAGATGCACCCAAACAACCTTGTACTATGATATATCGCCCCTCCGGGTCCCACCATTCCCTGCCCATGACAAAAGGCACAGTTTTAGCTAATAAAATAATGGTACCATTACATTTGGTGGAGTTGCCAGCTACAAAAACTTGCCCAACCCAGTTTTTTTTGAACAGTGAGATTTTATCTCTTAAAAGATGTGTCTCCTGTAAACAAGCAATTCCCACATGAAGCAGGGATAGGTGCCTTAGAATCATAATTCGTTTATTTTTGCTTTGAGCCCCCTTAATATTCCAGCTAATGAAGTTATAGGAGCCACTCATATCTTAACAAGGTTACGTTATAAGACAAAGAAAAACTATTGGAACAACTGTTCATCTGCTTATACTGCTCTCTATTTTTCAGAGTCAGACTGAGTTCCCATAAGTAGTGCAGATTCCACCCACCCCCCGAACCCATCCAAGGGGCCAGTTTAAAGCTGAGACCATATGACAAGACCCCTACACAGAACAGCCCACTCTTCCAAAAAAAAACCCATCCAATCCTATCCCAAAACACACAACTACTCATTTTAACCTACAATTCAACTATTTACAAATCTTACCTAACGCGGTTCTAATAACCGACCTCCTAAGATATATAAGAGCACGTGAAACCTCCTTCTGACTGCCATTTGGGAGCTCACCCTCCCTCCTCCCCGACAGAGAAGAAGGACTTTTAATACCCCTGATTTAAACCACATTGTATTATTTCATTAAAAGCTATTAAGAAAACTGAAACACAATTATATCTGTCCCCAGTATAGTGTAAACTTGAAACATTGCCCCTTCATAGATGCCACTGAACAATAATTGAAGAAGCACTCATTATATCTCTGTGTGTATTTAGGACCCCAGAGAAAATAAGCTATAACAAAGAAGTAAAAAGAAATATGTTCGCCTTTTCCTTCTGCAAACTGCTTTTCTTTTTTGACAGGCTATCTAAAAAAAAATCCAGACACAGTTCATATACTGTTTTCCAGTGTTCTGCTGCTCAAAGTCCTGAGCATATAAATTAAATTTGCTGTCCCACAATATAAGAGAATGAAATGCGCTTGAGCTAGATGGCAAAGTGTTCCTCAGGGTAAAATGGTTTACTGAGTTGTAGAAAAGGAAAACGGAGGAAGATCACATTTTATTCCAGAGTGAAATATTGATGCTGACACACCTTAAATTATACTGCACTATCACAATATCGCAAACAGGTGTTTCACTTCTATCCACCTCTCAGCCCTAGCTCATTTAAAAAGATCAGGAAGAAGATTGTTAAGTTCCTCTGTGGCTTTTGTTGGGGTTTCAAAACTAAACCATTTCTCATTATGTTTCATATGTAGAATTGCTGGATAGCGCATTCGAAATGCCTTGCCAGTTGCGATAATTTTAGACACAATCGGATGAAATTCTTGCCTTTTCAGACAAACAGACTGGGGTAGGTCCTGTGATATTCGTAGCTTTCGGCCTTCCCATTGTATTGTTTTAACTTCCTTGACTTTAGCCAAGATGTGCTGTTTATCCAGGTAATTAAGGAGTTTAAACACTAAAGGCCGAAGGGGAGAGCCTGGCTGGGGAGGGGGGCGCAGGGACCGATGCGCTCTTTCGACCACATAGCTGGTGCCATTTGGGGAGGGGCCGGCTACTCGCTCATAGAGCTTTTGCACAAAAGCTATAGGATTGCTGCCTTCTTCCTTCTCAGGTAGCCCAAATATTATTAAATTATTGCGCCGACTGCGCCCCTGCAGGTCTTCAATTTTGTCCTCCACCTTCTGGATTCTTTGCCTCAGAGTTGCATTCTCCAGGTTCATTTTGTCTCTCTCTTTCTCCAAAGAAGTGATGCGAACTTCGACATCTCCCATCCGCAAGTTAAGTGCATCCAAGTTATTTTTGATAGTGTGGACCTCCTCTGAGATACATGCGATGGTGTTTTGTAGTGGCTGCATCACTTCCAAGAAATGCTCTTCTGTGAGCCCTACAGCGGGCGCTGGGGAGCTACTCGACATTGCGGTTTGCGATTTGGGCCTCTTGGGGGCCTTATCCTTCTCTGGGGTTGACGGAGGTGTGTGGTGCAGCGGTGCTTTCCACATCTCAGCCTCCATTTGCCTTCTCCCGATCATTACCAACACTTAGCAGCAGTAGTTGAAACAAAAACCAGCTCTTATGATCACTGAGAAAAGCCGTTAATTGCTTACTGTATAGACGCAACAAAAATGAATGAGTGTTCATTCATTTCTGAGCGCGTCTATACTGTACGCGCTCAAAAGGAGCTCAGTCAGAAGCTGGCCATGGTGGTGAGAGGAGGGTTGTGCCAGTCACCAGCTGGGGATGGGTCGGGGGGTGCGAAGTGTATTGGCACTGCTGCGTGTGGGGGCCACTAGACTACCAGGGAGTATGGGGCACTAATTAATTGAAAGGTTTGTGGCACTGCAGGGACCTGTGCTTGGGGGTCTGACAGAGCTGCCCTGCAGAGCTCATAGTATGTGGGGTTCTGGGGCATGATTTTTGTGGGCTGCCCTGCAGGGCATTTACGATTTGGGGGTTCTGGGGGCTGGGAATGTGAGATGCCCTGCTGGGCACCACTGCTATGGGGGATCGGTGCTGGGGGGTTGTGGGATGCCCTGTGGGGTGACAACGGGGGTGTTCTGTCCATGGGGGGCACATCATGGAGTGGGTGCAGTGAGTCTACAGAAACCCAAGAGGACATATGTACCTTTACACCAGCTAAATGCTGGTGTAACATACGTTGCCAGTTCTCCTCAGGGGGTTCTTGTAGAATCCCGATATTGGGGACTTTGTTGCTGTCCTTGTAGAATAGGGTGCAACTGCTACCATAAACCCCCTAGTGCCATGTCGCAGGGGGTTTAGGGCGCAACTGCTGACATAACTGCACTTTGGCGCAAGTGGCCTGCGGCATGTTGCAGGACGCATTGAAGAATCCCGCACATCGCAACTGCTGGCATGACTTGCTACTTGCGCCACTCTTTTTGGAACAAGTGCGGTTACACCAGGTGTAACTATTCTAGAATCGGGCCCTATATTCCTTTAACTAAGACATGCCATGTACGCTTCCCGGAACAGGCATTATTATGTCTGTCTGTAAGATTTCAAACAGAAGAAAACCTCACATAAGTGCGCCTTGTAATCTTATGTGATTGTTTCATGAAGCATGTGTTCTCATAAATACAGCTTTAATGCTTCATACCTTTATAAAGCAAATGGGGATTCCTATAAACAGCCAAAATTAATACATCTGGAGAGTGCAATTACACTTTAATTCCATTTGAATGAAATGTGTGGGGTTCTTTAAAGACTTACAGTAATACAGAAACATAGAAAACACAGAAAATGAAGGCAGAAAAAGACCACGGGTCCATTCAGTCTGTTCAAGGACCTATTGTCCACAGGGGATTCTATTTCTGCCTGCTACCCCATTCTCCCCTGCCTACTGCTTCAGACCTGAGTAACCATCAAACATCTTATTGTGTTCCAATCATGCTTGAGGCCATTTATGGCCTTGATACCCACCACATCCCCTGGCAGTTTGTTCCAGGGCTGCACCAACCTTTTTCTAAAATAGAACTTCCTCACTACCCTCTTAAACTTAAAGCACACTTTGGTTACAGTGACAGATTTCAATTAAGTCTCATTTGCCCTTACTTGTCAACTTGCTTTGCTATTGCACAGAAAGATCATAAGCAACATTTTAGACTGAAAATGCATATTCTAGATGAGAGAAAACACACATACACACACACACTATTCCAGGTTGCAGTATTCTGAGGCAATGCATTCCACCCTTTGAAATGCAGTTTAATTTTTACTGGAATTGGTTACAGACCTTTTGACCAATGTCCACAGTTGTGGAGTTTGGGATGACATCTTTGTAAAGACAGCACACCTGCAATTTCTTCTTTTTTGGTACATGTATTTCTTACTCCTTCATCCAGGGGCAGCTGCATCAGCCAGGTCCGCAGCACCTCTGGGCCAGCTCTCCACCTCCCTGGGCTATGCACTTAATCAGGTTCTCCCCATAAGTTTCCCTCTTATGGCAGGGCCAGATGGGAAGGGCCGCCCTCCACCAGTACAACAAATCTGTGGCAGGCTGGGTTGCACACTGAGTGGATGTGTGGGCATGGAGACAGCTGGGCCAGGTTTCATGAACTCCCCCTATGTACCATTTTTGGTATTTTCTGGTACCAGATCTACTGTGGAACATCGGACTCATATGTGAAGGTGTACCCCTCCAACGCTCCCTACATTCCCCTTCCGTACTTTGCTTCCTTGACCTGCTATATCCCTAGGCCTCCACCTGGAGGTAGCCTAGGTTGGGATAACATGCTTCTCCACCCCAAGAGAGGAGAGCAGTCCTCTCACTCCCTGGCTGACCCCCAGTCACCTGAGTCCATTCCCAAACCCAAGTTGCATGAGAAAAGGTAAGGCCACTGGGCCAACTACTTGCTATTTGGCTGCTACCACACTTGCATTTTCCCATCTTTCCCACCTTAAAGCACCATGCACTGCCAGATCCATTACACTTCTTAAAGCAGCAGAATTTTTTAGCATGAAGAATAATCATATAGTTTTATTTTTTGGTAATTATGCATTTCTGCTAAAACCATCAATAGATCTAGTCTTCTCTTCAACGTATGTCCCTCCTGAACTGATATATGGGGTTTTAAACTTTTCAAACATTTATGTTCTCTAATCAGGATCATTATTAGGCAGGGAGCACAACAAATTATATTTCTGTCCTTGCTATGTGTCTACAATGTTATAGTCTATTGTACCCTGTTTCTTCGTCGCTTGCTATGACAAGATTGTGCTGTTTAAGACTGGATGGTGCTGTTTTTATCTCAGATTCCATGCATAAGTTTACTAAGGCTGTTACTGTATCTCTCTTGCTCTAAATTATACTTCTATGTGCCATCGAGATGGCCTTGGTCGTACCTGAAAATGATCCCTGGGACCAATGTACTCACCTGGTTATCAAATAAATAAATAAAAATAAAACTATGAATAACTAAACATTTTGGTGTTAGGCTGTGCTGTTTACCATAAGAAATATGTGCTAATGGTTCATCCTGATGGCTCAGTGGTAGTTTGTGGCATTGCTTCACTGGTGACCTGGGTTCCAGAATAAAGTTGGTTGCTGTGTCCAGACAGGCTTGACTGAAGTAGCAGCTGCCCAACAGTGCACCTCTGCTGGGGAGGGGTGACAGTGAGTTTCAGTGCCACACTGACCCCCGACTGTGCCACTTACTGTGGGGATTCAGGGGTCAAGGCCAATGAAGACACTTAGGTTGCAGGGTGGAGAGAGGAATTGGGCAGAAATCGGGCAAAAATAAACCCTGCTATCTCAGTGATGGCTCAGAGAGCCAGAAAGCCTGAACAGGGTATATAATTTATTACAGGGCATATCACTCACTGATAGGATGGTAGGGAAGGAAAATAATATTTTGAATAAAAACAAGAAATGTGTGCTAGCTCACTACTAATACATCCACAGTATAAATCCAACATATAAAGTCAAAAAGTAACCTTCATGGAAGTAATTTTCAACAGTTACTAGTGGCATCCAACTTTAATGATTTGAGTAATTAATTATGAAGTTGATAACAAAAACTGTTTTAAAAACATCTTAGGGAAATAAAAT
Organism: Neoceratodus forsteri; assembly: GCA_016271365.2. Lineage (NCBI taxonomy): Eukaryota > Metazoa > Chordata > Ceratodontiformes > Ceratodontidae > Neoceratodus > Neoceratodus forsteri. The sequence continues at coordinate 1,205,563,021 of CM057453.1, read as the reverse complement.
ATGCTGTTGCTAAATCTAATTATGTCAGTACTATAGTAATACTAAAAAAATATATGATGGATTTTTTTGCTGATTAATGAGTGCTCCAGTCACAATTAAATAAAAAAAATCACAGTTGTCATCAACCAATCCAAATTACACAGCATTGCTAAGTAAATCGAATTTCAAGCTGTTATTTTCTTTATAACATGTTATGTATGAAAGCATAATCCCTGTCCTTTCCAGTTCAGCTTGTCCTGATGCCATTCAGGAGCTGATGTAATTTTTTTTATTAAATTAGTTATTCAAGTTTGTTGTCCAGACTGCCGTCCCACCGGCGCAGCAGTTGCATTTCCGCTTGTGATGCCGGTGACCTGGATTTGGAAACAGACTCGGGTCATCAGAGAGATGGCTGGGGGGAGATAGATCGAGTGTCCCTCGGACTGCTCTCCTTCTCCAGGGGGGAGGGTGGCATCACATTTGGTGTAACAGCAGCACCCGGCAGAGGCTGGGTTGCCGCAAAGCACTGACACAGTACAGCTCTCAGGGGCAGGGAAGATGCTGGCAGTCATTGCATGTCCCCGCCCCTGCCTATAGGGGAGAAAATCCTGCAGGGCCGCCTCTATGAAGCCTTACCTCCGGCTTCAATTAGCCTCCTGTGGCTCACTTTCCCTGATAGATACTAGATTTGTGGCACTTAAAGGGAGTGGGTGCCGCAAGCCCACTCTCTGGGGGGTAAGCCAAGGGTGCCGTGGGGACTAAAAAGAGTTGACGGGAGGTGGGAGTTGGAGGTCCATGACCAAGGCAGCTGTTGGCGCCCCCTGTAGCCAAAAAGCATACTAAATAAAAAAAAAGGTTTGTTGGCCAGAGCTGGAGTGCATTCCCAAGTGTGACCCTTGGAAGGGTTTACACAGGAATGATAATAGTTCTCTGCTTGTGATGTCACAGTGTGCTGCTACAGAACTGATTGCGATGTTAGAAGTGGAGGATTGTGACCCCTGCTCCCAAATAACATCATGGCAATCTTGGCTGAGTAGCCTTTTAAACCTCAAATTTTGCACTTTAATAACTTTGCAATTGATCAATGGATTTTCATAAAATTTGGTATGTGCTGTCTCATGGGGTAGATCTCTTGATGTGGCAAGTTTGTTTCCAGTCAGATGAACAGATTCTGAGATTCGGAGAGGGCTAAAACCTTAAAAGTCACCCTTTTTTTTTGCAGTTTTTTCCTCATCCTCATTGTCTTGCATCCAGATGGTGTGGAATTTTGGTGTGCTTTTCTTACGGTACAACCAGCTTGGGTAACAGAACTGCCATGCTTTATTTGGTGAACAAATACAAATCTTTTGCAAAGTTATTAAAGTTTTTAATTCCAATTGTTTTCAATAAAAATTCTCCTGTCCAAATTAGAGGGATAAAGTTCGACCAAGGATTGACCTTTTGAAAAAGGTTTCTTTCTTGTGAGATTGGTGCCTTTTTAGTTAGGGAAAAACCCTTTTTTGTGAGGGAAAATTCCTTTTTCGCAAGCTGCCATCTTGTTTTCCATTTTCTCTTAAAAATTGTTTTTCAAAAACCACAAAAATGACATCCTGGAGTGACACCACTACATGTAGATGATAGAGCATGACCCCTTTAGGTGCAATCTACACTTCAATGTTATAAACATGCCCTTGGAATGTTTTTTTTTTATATATTGCATACTTTTTGTGACCTGGTGATATGAAAAAATAATCCTTTATCATACCACGAGTCACGAAAAAGGATCATTTCTCGTCACTCAAGAAGCCTTGCTTGTCCCTCCAATTTCTCTTCCCAGTACTATAATGTTTTTCATGGTGTCTAGTGGCCTTCCACCCTCCAATACCCTTGCCCCTACATTTCCTTGGTGTCTAGTGGCACTCCCCACCCTCTGATCACTGTCCCCATAATAAAAATTATTTCCCAGGTGTCTAGTGACACCCCTACCTTTTGATCCCTGTCCCCTGTTTTTTTAATTATAATTATATATTCTGACACTGAGATGCCCACCCCCTGTGTAGGATGCCCCCTTCAAACAAATGATCATCTATCTGCAAACCAGGGGTTTGTATTCCCAGTGGCAGCTTATTAAACAGTTTTTTTAATCTTGTAGGTGCCCCCTCCCCCCACTTAGCCCATTAGCAGAAATAGTTACTAAAATCAGGGGTGCCCAATCCCCTGTGTCAGCATGTATCCCTTCCAAGTAATGTGGAACAGTGGGGATCCCACCCCTAGCATCCTGTGGTGAGTTTAAACTGTACCTGCAAAAAATAAAATGGTCCCCGATGTCTTTTTTTTACCCGAAAAAAAGAAAATCGTCCCTCATTGTCAATGCCATCCCCACCCCCCCCATCTCAACCCTTCCACTGAGCACCCACCACTCCACACCCCATCTTACCCTGTACTTACCACTGGAGGTCGAACGCTGACATCTTTTGTGACCCAGGACATGTCTGCACTCTTCAAAGTTGAACCACAAACTGAGGAATCCAGGTGCATGCCCTATAATGTATTTCAAAGGAGTTTTGAACTTATGGTCATAACATTGCCATTTTTTGGAATTTTTCCACCAAATTCTCAACATGGCCTTTTTGTGACCCTACCTCATGAATTCTGGCACTACCATTTCATTTATCAGGCCCTGAATGTGATTTTGCAGGTTCTGCATGAAATTGCCTTTTGGGATGAATGATGATATTTCACCACCAGTGTTCATGAGGTGGGGTCCCAAAAAGGCCATGTTGAAAATTTGGTGAGGGTGGAAAAACTCATAAAGTTATTAGTGCTGGCTGAAGTTTTTCTATGCACGTGCATAACTTTGGTCATTTTTTATATTTTGACTCCAAATTTTCAACATAGCCATCTTTTAACACCACCTCATGAAGAGTATAGATGTCATTTTTTATATCCTGTCCAAAATGCGTTTTTACACCTGTGGCATGGAATTGAATTTTGGCACAGATTTCAAAATGCTTCCCTGTGGGGTTTATGAGGTAGGGTCATAAGAAGACTATGTTGAAAATTTTGGGTTAAAATATGAACAAATGCCAAAGTTGTGAGCATTCATTGCAATTTCGCTATGTCTACTTTTAACTTTGGAAATTTTAAATATTTTGATCTTAGATTTTCAACATTGCCTTCTTATTGCCCTGTCTCATGTATATTTCAGATGTCATTTTTCAAAACCTGCCCAAAATGGACCTGTGGTGCAGAACGGCATTGCAGTTGCACAGAATTCCATTTTTGCAGGGATTCAAACATTTTCTGTAATGGGTACATGAGGTGGGGTAATAAGAAGGCTGTATTGACAGTTTGGTCACTGTTCCAGGCCCTGTGCATCCACAGATATATATATATTGGGTGGAGTAGGCAGTTTAATGTTAAATCCCAAATTCTGCACGTTAATAACTTTGCAACTGTTTAATGGATTTGCATGAAATTCAGAATCCATGGTCTCAGATAGTAGGTCTCCTGATATACTGAGTTGTGTTTTGGTCAGATTTGCAGTTTTCATGCAGTGAAGTTCCAAAAAATGCATTTCTCACTTTTTTTGCCCATTTTTGCTGATTTTTTCCCATCACGCTGCGGCCACACTGTTTGGAATTTTGGTCTGCACTTTTCAGGGTAAAAAGAGGGTTCCCCAAAGAACAATCCAGTGTTGATTTGGTGAAAAAATATTAATCTGTTCCAAAGTTGTTTAATTTAGAATTTTTTTGATTCTGGGCATGCTTAGTTTAGACTTTGATTTATATGTATGTTTTGCGAAAGAGGATTGGGTGCACAATCAAGGATTTTGTCACCTTGCGAATGGGGATTAATAAAATCTCCATTTGTGAGGAAAAAAAAACCTTTTGCAAGCCGCCATCTTGTTTTGTTTTTGCCCTACAAATAAAAGAATATACAGTAACTTGCCTCACGGATGTATTGTGACTTCATTGTATGGATTTTGTTCTGGGCGAGGCCCTGTACAAACCCATTTGTCTTGAAAAATGGCCATTTTTTACTTTTTAAAATCCTAGGTCATCACTCACTAACGATCTTTGTTTGAGAGGTGACAAAATTCTTGTTCGCGAGCCGATCCTTGCTTGAGAGCTGTCAAAATCCTTGATCGCGATTTCTGGACCAGATGGCCCTATCTCGCGAACAAGGATTGGCTCATGAACAGGGATTTTGTCACCTCATGAAAGGGGTTCACCTGGCAAAAGGGGATTTTGACAGCTCACGAAAGGGGATTTTATTTTTTAAATTATCTTTCGCCAGCTGTCCAAATCCCTGTTTGTGAGGCGTCAAAATCCCCATTCATGAGATGAACACCAGATGATCAGATAGGACCATCAGGTCCTCATCCCACCTCATGAACGGGGATGACCTCAGGAACAGGGATACACAATGATGGATCACTTATTCTTTAAATGCCAACATTGGGATGCCCAATCCCAGTGTCTTCATGTATCTTCCCCCCAACGCTAATATGGCACATTGGAAGCCCACCCCAGTGTGCCAAATATATATTTATTTTTGTATTAATACTAAATGCTTCTGACACAGGGATGTCCACTCCTGATGTTGGATGATGCCCCCCCAAAGCTGGTACTGTTGAATTGCCGACATTGGGTGCCCAGTCCCTATGTCAGCATGTATCTCCCTCCCCAAAAACTAATATGGCACACTGGGAACCCACCCCAGTGTGCCCAAATGTTATATTTTTAAATAGCTGAAAATAAAGAAAACCATCCACCAAAGTCTATTTTTTAAACCTGAAAAAGAGAAATGGTCTTTTGTCTTCTCCCCAGTCCCCTCCCCATCCCCACCCTCCCACTGAGAACCCACCTCCCACACCCTCCCTTACCCCATACTTACCTCCAGAGGTTGGGAACAGCAGTCTTCTCTTGACCGGGACAGGGCTGCACTCTTCAAAGTCGAACCACAAACTGAAGAATCAAAGGTAAGAGCTGCATAATGGCAGTCAATGGGAGGTTAAACTTACATTGATATCTCAGCCATTTTTATGAATTTTGGCACCAAATTTTCAACATGGGGTTCTTGGGATGCCACCTCATGAACACTGGCACTGTCATTTCATTTCTCAGTCCTGAAAGGTGATTTTGTGGTGTGGAATCACCTTTTGGAACCAATTAATGAAACAACAGTGCCATTGTTCATGAGTTGGGGTCCCAAAAAGCCCATGTTGCAAATTTGGTCAAAGAATTCCAAACAATGACTGCATTACAAGCATGCGTTGTGCAGTTTCTATGCCAGTTTTTCATAGTTTCACTCTAGATTTTCAACATTGCCATTTTTTCACATTTTCTTATGGACAGTACAGCTGTCATTTTTCACATCCTGCCTGAAACCTGTTTGCACACCTGTGGCGCAGAATGGTGTGGTCACTGTGCTTAATCAGCTATCAGGATGGATTAGCACAATCACAGTGCTACTGTTCATGAGGGGAGGTCTCAAATAGCCCATGTTGAAAATTAGGTGAAATAATTTCAACAAATGTCCTCGTTACGAGTGTGCGTTGCAGTTTCTATGCACGCTTGTAACTTCACCAATTTTTTATGTTTTCAGTTCAGATTTTCAACATTACCATTTTTTCACATCGCCTCATGAATAGTACAGCTGTACTTTTTTAAATCCTGGCCAAAAAAAATTTCTGCACCTGTGGTGCAAAACGGCATTACAATGACACACAGAATTACATTTTGACAGGGATTTGAATGTTTTCTGTACTGGGTACATGCAGTGAGTTGATAAGAAGGTTATGTTGAACATTTGGGGTGGAAATTTTTTAAGATGGCACACTTATGACTATTTGTTGCAATTTCGCAATGCCTGCTCTTAACTGAATGTTTGGAAGCACATAAGCCAGTGACCTCTGTGTTTCCATAGCTACAAACATGTGTGCATCTGAGGAGGGATAGGAGAGCAGGGTCCAAAGGACCATGCACTCCCACCATGACAAATAGATACTGTTGTACTATCTGGATGGAGGGACGGGAGTTCAGGGTCCAAAGAACCCTGTGCTCCCACAATAAAATAAGGATACTACTATACTATCTCAAAAAGAGAGGAAATAAATTGCAAAAAAACTTCTTTAATGCATCAGTTAGGGTTGAAGTGACAAAATTATGGAAATGAGGCATTAGGGATGAGCCTATAACCCCCCACCCTACCACCCCACCTCCATCCTCCACACAACAATAGGCATTGGGGTGTACATTGGGGTCGTTAGGCCTAACTCTCACCCCATTTGCCTATGTTGTACCAAGTCAGCCTGTTTACACTTGGAATGGGGTGAGAGTTGGGCCTAATGACCCCATGGCACACCCTGATGCCTGTTGGTGTGTGGAGGATGGAGGTGATGTGGTAGGGTGCGGAGGGTTAGGGGCTCAACCCTAATGCCTCATTTCCATACTTTTGTTGCTTCAACCTTAACTGATGCATTAACAAAGTGTTTTGCAATATATATATGCATCTACAGAGAGATGGGACAGTAAAATAAGGATACTATTATACTATCTCAAAAAGTAAGGAAATTAGTTGCAAAAAATGCTGTTAATGCTCCAGTTAGGGTCAAAGTGACATAAGTTGGGAAAGGAGGTGTTAGGGTTTCCCTAACACCCCACCCTCCCAAAACAGGCAGGAGAGAAGGTGTGGAGTGTTCCTTGAGCTTCTCAAGCCTAATGCTCACCCCATTCTCATAAAGTCTACATATCTGACCTTATTTACAGATGGAATGGAGTGTGGGAGTGTTAGACTTTAGAAGCCCAAGGCACACCCCACATCTGCTGTCCTGCCTGTTTTGAGGGAGTGGGGTTTTAGGGAAACCCTAACATCTCATTTCCCAAATTTTGTCACTTTAAGTGTAACTGGAGCATTAAAGTAGTTGTTTGCAAAATATATATATATATATATATATATATGTTCTTTGCAAAAACCTACATTAATGCAGAGATTAGGGTTATAAAACACAAAGTGCACAAAGACGGGAAACGAGAAAAACATTTGGGATTTGGGTCTGCGGTGTAGTGACAAATCAGTGGTGGGGTCTTACTTGGTGTTGTCAAACCTGAAGCCCACACCCCACATCCAGTATCCTCCTGAAGTGCAAGATACAGCTCCAATCTAGTACATCATAGTGATACATATGGGCTCTGCATGGAGACATCACATGTGATCTTCTCAAATTCTGAGTGGGGGGGGGGCATTAGGGTTGACAACCACAAGTAAGACCTCACCACTTATTTGCCAATACTATGGAGACCCAAATCCCTAATGTTTTTTAATTTTCTGTTTTTGTGCGTTTTGCGTTTTTACAATCCTAATGTCTGCATTACATAATTTTTTCAAAGAATTTCCCTTCTTTTTGTGATAGTGGAACTGTATCCTCTTTTGAGCAGGTCACTTTGGGGTCTGTGCAAAATCAGATAAATACAGTTTTGGAGACAGTCCTGATGCAGTGCCTGGGTCCAGAAGACCCCTGCACACATATCGATACATTGTGGGTGAGGTTCTGTGACCCAATACAGGGTGTGGCGTCTGTGCCAAAACACTACTCCATCCCTACCCAGACCATGACTGGTGCTGTATGCTTCAGCACTTTCCCCATCAGCCTTAACTCAGTAAACCAGCTCACTGAGTTTACACCTGAACTCAGCTCACTGGCACAGTAAGGCAGCATGTTCCCCCGAGGTGCAGCAGAAATACTTGCAAATAATGATACTTAATAAATTCTTTATTCTTCACTAATTTGACACTAAACTTTCAACCTAATCTTCTTATGATCCCACCTCATAAACCCTGTAGGTGAAAATGTTCAAATCAGTGCTGAAACACCATTCAGTGCCACATGCGTAAAAGCATGTTTCAGACAAGATCTGAAAAATGACAGCTGAACTGTTCTTGAGGTGGTATAAAAAAATAGGTATGTTGAAAATCTGGAGTCAAAATATTGCAAGTTACCAAAGTTATGCTCCTGCATAGAAAGATTTCAATGCACGCTTGTAACGCGGCCATTTTCACCAAATTTTCATCATTGGCTTTTTGGGACCCTACCTCATGAACACTGGCACTGTCATTTCATTAATTGGTCCTGAAAGGCTGTATCCCATGATAATAGCGCTAACATATGGGCTATGGTCAAAACAGTGACCCATATGATGGTGCTATTATCATGAGCGACCTCCTGGGATGGCTACTATTGCAACTGTGAGGGGAGGGATGGGCAAGTGGAAGGTGTTTCTAGTGAGGGGAAGGGGAGGGATAGGGAAGAGGATTATTACCCTCTACTGTGCGTGCTCTGCTGAGCCAACTGTGTGGTGTGGTGGGTAGGGAGGCTGGCTCCAAAGGAGCAGGTCCTGGGTTTGGGGATGGGGCCAGAAAAATTTTGCTTGGTTCCGCTGTTGTGGGACTTAAATTTTTTTTAAACCGTGCTGTGCCACCTCCCCGACATGTACCCCCCTTAGAGTTGAGACTATATAATTAGGGGGGTGTGGGGGTCAAAGCCCCCCGCAGGGGGACACGGTGGGGTGAAGCCCCCCACATGCACAGTTACCATACTGTGTGTGCCCTGTCAACTTTAAGTGCATATAGTCAAATTGCTTTTCAGCGATAATGCACTCACTGTAATAGCGACTGCTGTTCGGCAATCTCTATTATCACATGGAACCTGAAAGATGATTTTGTGCAGTGACAGTGAAATCACCTTTTGGGCCCAATTAAAAAACAACAATTACAGTGTTCATGAGGTGGTGCCCCAAAAAGTCGAGAAAATGAAAGATGCATACTCTCTACTCTTGAAATTCAAAGTCATTTACTTGAACAGATCCATATAGTTCCAAATTGTATTTATATTTATACTTCTTCAGTAAAGATTAAATGTCCATTTTCAAAGTGAATTGAGAGCACTTGTACTTATTTATCACTTTGGTATTTTTTAAAATGGTGAACGTTTTCTGAACCCACGTGTTCCTTCCTCGGACTATAATACCTTCCAAGTGCAATAAACAGAAACAAATCATCAGTAAAATAATGATAAATGATTTAACAAATATCAAAATTGCCAAATTATTACTATATTTATGGCCAGGGGGAACACACCTGCGCATAACTCCACTGAAATAATAACATATTTTTTCAGGCTGGCACTAGAATAAGATGAGAGAAGATGGTTATGAGTAATTTAATTTTATATCATAGAGCTTCAAATATAAACATTTTGTAATTTGAAAACCCATTAAGTTACCAGGGTTGCTGAAAATGTTGTGACTATATAGGATTCAAACCACAAAATCTGCAGAATATACAAAGGGTAGTGAGAATTAAAAAAACAAAACAAAATGCTCTCACATTGCCATAATATCATGAATTAGAAGGCTTCAAAGTTTTTCATCATGTGTGGGCTTACCAGTGGAAAAAATGTCTAGCTAGTGGAGAACGTTCATTGGCTCTTCTGATGTTGCTCTTATGTTTGATTGAGAATGGTGACATTATAGAAATGCTGGTTGTTTTTTAATTTATATGGCTTTGAAAAGCATTGTTAGGAAGGGGGATCAACAAAAAATCTTTACAGTTGTTGGTTTTCTGTTACAGACTGGGCTGCTAAGCGACTCACCTTGGTGACATCATCACGCACCTTTCAGGTAACGTGAAATAGCAGCCCAGCCCCTTCTTCAACTGAACCTTCGAAGAGAGGCAGTTTCAGCATCTTAGTACATGGTGGCACGGTTTAAATGACTAAGCTGGTTACTCTTTTCGCTACGTGGTAAATACGCTGGTTATGGTCTTCGCTTCAATTCGGCTACCAGCAACATTATTTAGATGAGCATTTACACTGGTAAGCCCACACATGATAAAACACTTTGAAGCCTTCTAATTCATGATATTATGGCAATGTGAGAGCATTTTTTTTTTTTTTAAATTCTCACTAGCCTTTGTATATTCTGCAGATTTTGCAGTTTGAATCCTATATAGTCACAATATTTTCAACAACCCAGGTAACTTAATGGGTTTTCAAATCACAAAATATTTATATTTGAAGTGCTATGATATAAAATTAAATTACTCATAACCATCTTCACTCATTTTATTCTAGTGCCAGCCTGGAAAAATATGCTATTATTTCAGTGGAGTTATGTGCAGGTGTGTTCCCCCTGGCCATAAATATAGTAATATTTTGGCAATTTTGATATTTGTTAAATTATTTATCATTATTTTACTGACAATGTGTTTCTGTTTATAGCACTTGGAAGATATTATGGTCTGAGGAAGGAACACGTGGGTTCCGAAAACGTTCACCATTTTAAAAAATACCAAAGTGATAAATAAGTACAAGTGCTCTCAATTCACTTTGAAAATGGACATTTACTCTTTACTGAAGAAGTATAAATATAAATACAATTTGGAACTATATAGATCTGTTCAAGTAAATGACTTTGAATTTCAAGAGTAGAGAGTATGCATCTTTCATTTTCTCGACTATATGGATTCTCCAATTGGCACACTCTCCTCATTTATTTCTAATTAGAATAGAACAAAAGGGAACCGAGGGTGTCTCTACAATATGGTGTCCCAAAAAGTCCATGTTGAAAATTTGGTGAAAAAATTCCAAGAAACGGCAACGATAGCAACATAAGTTGAAAACAGCATTGAAATACATTATACGGCACTGACCTTCATTCTTCAGTTTGTGATTTGACTTTGAAAAGTGCAGACGTTTCTTATGCATAATATGCTCAGCTACCTTGGTTTCCACATTTCTTTTACTCCCTCCCCAACAGACAGACATGCACTTCAGAGAACTCTCTCTCTAACTCTCGTTTCTCTCTCTTCTGTCTCTTCTCTCTATCTCTCTCTCGTATGGTTTTTCTTTCTTTCTTTTTTACTTACAAATGCCATTCATGTAAACTGCCTCCTTCTAAGGTCTGACTGACTTCTTGGTGACTGACCTGCCAAGCACCGCTCCAGGACATTTTCAAACACTAATTCCCAGGGTCTGCAAGTTGACTCCTTGACCTACGTTCTCTGAAGGAACACCAAAGCTAGAGCCCTGCTATTTTTCCCCTTACATTCAAAGAAATGACAGCCTGAAGTCACGGCAGCAGCACCATATGGAGTATGTTGCCCCGTGCCCTCTCCTACTCCTCCATGCAAGACTATTGCAGCAGGGCAACAGGCAGTGCAGGACTGCAATCATCTTCTATGGCTCCATGCAGCAGCAGACATGCTCATTGGGGCTACAGGTGGCACATGGGGGGGGTGCGAATCACCCCAGTGTTATTGCCCTGCCTGCAGCACAGTGCTGCTTCCTGAAGGCACACTCACTGGTCAGGGCTAACTGTAACTGTGAATGAATGACACCATCCTGTCTGTCTCACTCCTTGGGGTTGATCTGCAGCAAACTGAGACTCAGTCTATGTGCCCCACTCCTCCCTCGATCCATGGCTGTCTATCTCCTTGGCAGCCCCCACACTGTGCCCAGTGCACATAAACAAAAAACAAGGTCCTGAACAAAACAGCTAAAGGTTCACCTGTAGCAGCCAGGATTGGGTTTACCAGTCTTGAAAGTGAATGTGTTGAATAGTGAGGTGGGTAGGCAGATGAGTGATGCTGTTTACTATATCAGATCACTGAACTCATTATGTTGGGTGAATTTAATCTTAATTGGTTATCACCTGAAGCGGATGCTTACAAAGATGCGTTAGCTTCCATTAACCTATCACAAATAGTGGACTCCCCCAGGCGTATAAATTACCGAACTGGGACTGTTACCCTAATAGACTGAGTGATCACAAACTGTCCTGAAAGAATAACCCACCCAATTGTCCTCCCGGATTCCATCAGTGACCATTCTCCATCCTTCTCACATGGTTAAACAAGTCCCCCAAGGCTAAAATCAAGTTAGTAAACACCAGACGACTACTAAAAAAAGGGAAACTGGGAGCGCTCAAAGCCCACCTAAGTCTCCAGGACTGGAGTTTCATAGATTCAACAAAAAATATTAAGGCAGTTTTGAAAGCTTTATGTCATGCTTCAATGAATCCGGCAATATATTTGCCCTACACACCAAGCACAAGATACTCTTGAATCACTCTCCAACTACTAAATCTAATGAAACACAGGGATAACCTGTGGTACACAGTTAAAAGATCTGGCTCTCCAGCTGATCTTCAAAAATACAAAGCAGACCTTAACAGGTGCACCTGGGAAATTTGGAATGCCAAAAACCAATACTTTCAGAGTGTGCTGACAAACTCGTGGGGTTATAGCCATAGGTTTTGGCATAATATCAAGTCCCTATCAGGCAAACCTAGCAAGCTCCCCCCCAACTTGCTTAATATAGATAGAACCCCCTCACATGACCCTCACCTTATTGCCAATACTTTTAATAAGGTGCTCACTGACTGTAGTGGTGTAGTCCGACTTGAATTCCTCCAGCCCTTGGGGGGTAAATAATCCTACATGCCATTCTGCAGCTGATGTGGGGACCCTCCTCCTTTTTACCTTAAAATAATCACCCCAACTAAGGCTAAAAAATACCTCTCTCAGGCACTAGGTAAGTCCAGAGCCAGTAGTGATTTACAAGATCTAAAGCTCTCACCCTAGACATCATCCTAGCTCCACTCACAAAAATATTAAATGTATCCCTCACTACAGGAACCTTTCCTAGGCTCTGGAAAGCTGTTGTGGTAACTCCAGTTTATAAAAATGGGGATCGAACAAATATTTCAAACTATCGACCCATCTCTATACTGCCACCACTGTTGAAAGCACTAGAACAAGTTGTGGCAGATCAATTAACTCATTGCATCCTAGAAACGCCTGTAGGCATCAACAAATCTAATTGCAGTGTGTCCCAGAACGCCCACAGAAGTCACCTACAGACTTTCTGTGTGCCCCTAGAAACGTCTGGAGAAGTCACTCACATGTTTTAATATTACTTGCCAGCCAGAATAGATTAGAATTGACTACATAGTACCATTAGAAAGGTAATGTTGTGCTGAACAACTTTGCCGTTGACACTTTGTGTGTATCATGTTCACTTTAGGAGTTATTCATGTTTGTTTATGGCATTTTGTCCATCTAGAACCACCTAAGCACTTTGAAACAAAAACACACATTCTGGGTATCTCAACCAGTATAAAACAAAAACCGAATTGAGTTCAGTTGATTGCATAGAACTATTGGAAAAGGCAATTTTGTGTGCAACAACTTTGCCACTGATACATTGTGTGTATCATGCATACTTTAGGAGTTATATGCATTTGTTTATGGTATGGTGTGTATGGTTCAGATTTGTCCCTCAAACCTCACCAACACACCTTGACTCAAATGGGGAAAAATTATGTTTAATACTACAGAAATAGCTGTTTGTTTTACAAACAAATTATTAAAATTACATCTAATGCCTGGATGCTTAATTTGGTGTTGATATGTTACATATTTCCCAACTAAAAAAGGTTTATGGTTCATTTTTTAGTGGAAAAAACATTTTGTTTTGCTGTTTTGACCAGCACAGAAACAAAACTAAATTACATGCTATTCCTTGCATATGACCATTGGAAAGGTAATGTTATGCTGATCAGTTTTGCCACTCGTACTTTGTGTCTAGCATTTACGTTTTTTGTGCTATTAGCATTTGTTTGCGGCATGGCAATTATGGCTTGATTTAGCTTAGAAAGGCCCAGGATTAACTATTAACAGTATACAGGAGACAAGTGCTGCAACTTCAGAAAACTCCTGTGGAGGCAATGAGTTAACAGACTATCTCAAGAAGTATAAAATGCAATGCCTGGAGCAACACAGTTTCTGTAAACAACATAGCACCACTGCCACATTACTGGAATTCATAGGTTATATTCATAAAGTTATGGACAAAGGGCTTTTGGTGGGGGCTACATATATTGACCTCAACAAAGCCTTTGACACCGTTAACCACAAGCTTCTGTTGAGCCAATTGTCCACAATAGGCTTGTCCTATGAATCTGTATCCTGGTTCAGGAGCTATCTCTCTGGAAGGGTCAAAAAGTAAAAATATCGGATGCATTCTCTGATCACCGTGATGTTATTACAGGGGTGACCCAAGGCTCCATATTGGGCCTGCTGCTTTTTATCTCATTCCTAAACCACCTACCACATGCAATATCAGACAATGTGCTACTGTATGCTGATGATGCAGTTTTATACACTAGCCACCAAGACCCTACTGCACTAGTAACGATAATGCAGGCAAATTTCACTGAAACTGAAAAATGGTTCTTCAACTCCAAGTTACCTCAACTACAAAAAAAACAAAAAAAAATGATGATTTTCCCATCCACCCAAAACAGACACAGGTCTTTCAAACTAAAAATTCTAAATAACCTCAAATCCCCCCTTAATATGGTGCATAGTTTTAAATACCTAGGTATAACTCTAGATAGTTCATTATCCTTCATGCAACATATTGATCATGTTGCTAAATCATCTAACGCAAAACTGGGCCCATTGTACAGAAATAAACAGTGCTTCCCAAGGAGGCTCTCAAAATTGCAGTGTCCAGGTCTGTGATCTCAATCATCGACTATGGCCAAGTAGTATGCCAGGCTGCTAACCCAACTGTCCTAAAACGACTTAAAACAACCCTGAACAAGGCCTGTCAACTAGTGCCTGGAGCACACTGACTTACCCACTCCTGTGAACTATATTCACAAACCGAGTGGCTTAATTTGGATTCTCATATTCAGTACCAAGTGTGCCTTCCTGCGAAGAAGTCCATACTTGGGCCCACTCCCTCTGGAGTATAAAACCTCCTCAGTCTATCCCATCAAACTAGAAGCACCAGGGGAAGAAACAACCACTCCTTAAAAGTTTCTTCCCGTAGAACTTCCCTTGGTCAATGCACTTATGAGTACCGTGCACCTCTCTGGCTAAACTCTCTCTCTCTCTCTCTCCATGAAGATTTACATCAAGAACTCAAACTAGGCCAATTTAAAGAGAAACTTCAAGCCTATCTAGCTTCCTCCAGCAGCTGCGACTGCCAACGCTAATATCTCCTCTTTGCTAGTACTGGTATTCCTCCCCCCCAAGTGACAAATCTCTTCCTAAATCACCTTCTCCTATTCACCTACCGATAAACTCTTTTCTAACCTTATCATCTCCTTCAGCTCTTACTTCATCAAACATCATCTCTAGTCCAACATTCTATTCTCAACCCACTACTTATATTCTCCACTTCCCTCAGCATTTCCATTTTCACACTCTCCCCCAACCCCTTCTTTTTCCCCTATTCCTAGCTCCTCTCCCCCTTAATCACCCTCGATCCCCAATTCCCCTTGACTAAAACTTGCTAGTCAGGATCAGCTCTATGTATTTCTTACTCCTCATTCTTATTCTCCCCCAGTAGCCCCCTTTACTCCTCCCTCCTTCCTAGCCATACTCCTCCATAAGCTTTCTCTGGTCTCCCTACCCCTTGTTTAAGTTCTATTAATTTGACCCTGTTTCTGTACCTTGTCCTGTATTTATTTATTTTCCCATTGCTTCCCCCACCCATACACCCATATTCTAATACCGCTACACACTCTTCCACACCATTCTTTGTTCCTCATCCCTAACTCTTCAACTCTGCTTGCTCCTGCATCTCCCACCTCTTACATCCTTACTACTCCTAATATGTGTACTTATTCTTAGATCAACATTGCCCTAACCATGACTATCCACCAACTTGCACGTATAACAAATAACTGCTGATTCCATGTTATGCCTTCTAATTTTGTATATCTAACTTTTAAACATTCATGAATGACTTAGTGTACTGTATAGAATTGACCCTTAAGTAATTTTCAGTCTCTACTGTATGTCTTTAATGTACTGTATTTTGATCCTTGTATTACTATTTGTACTAATTTTAATGATGTGAAAAATCTGTAAAAGAGCTACTGGCTCAAAGGTACTTCCGAATCTTGATTAGATAAAACAATAAATAAAATATAAAGTACATATTTGATACTGCATCAACATAGGTGATGGAACTGCAGGGTGCAAGTGGCAGCCAGCACAAGTACCTGGAGATCCACAGGGTGGGTGGGTGAGGAGGGCTACAATATTTCAACGTATACCACACACTCCCAATCGATAACTGGCAAATTCTACTGGCTGCTTCTCAACTTTTCTGTCTATCTTTCAGCATGATGGCATCAATTCAGCAAATGCTCCCTCCACACACACATGTCCCTCACAAAGAAGTCATGACACAACAAGTTGCACTATATGACACAGCTGTCCTTTGTTAAGTGACAGCTGTGTCGTATAATGCAACCAGTTGTTAACCATCAAATACATTATATGGCAGTAAGGGTTGCACTTTATGACACAGCTGTCATTTGTTAAACAACAGCTATGTTGTATAGTGCAAACAGCTCCTAACCACAAAATACATTATACGGCAGTAAGGGTTGCATTATATGACACAGCTGTTGTTTGTTAAATGACAGCTGTGTTTTATAGTGCAACTAGCTCCTAACCTCCAAATACATTATACAGCAGTAAGCTTTATTCCTCAGTTCGCTGTTCGGCTTTGAAGAGGCAGACATTTCCTGGTCCACTCAAGATGACAGCATATGACCTCCGGAGGTAAGTACTTGATAAGGGGAGTAGGGTGCACTCAGTGAGATGGTCAGGATGGGGGGAGGGGAATGGCAGTGTTGAGGGACCATTTTCTTTATTTCAGGTTAAATAGAAATAAAAAAGGAGTTGGGGACAGTTTCCTTTTTTGCAGGTATACATATAAAATGTATCTTTTTTCAGGACACCAGGGGTTGGCTCCCCAGTGTCCCACTCTGCTGGGGGGAAGGGAATAAATTACATGAAACAGCAAGCTGCAGGGACCAGTCTGAAAATGAATAAATCAATGACGCCCTTCTTGCTCTTGAACCTTCAAAAGGTGGGTGCACAGATGGGATCGACCCAAAACTGCTATACGTCTCAGTGTCTGCTATCTCCTCACCTCTCTCTGACCTTCTAAAGCTTTTCTTCCCCCTTGCATCTGTCCCCTCTGACTGGAAATGTGCTACTGTCATACCTCTGCCCAAAGGAGGTGATGCCTCCATCCCTAACAACTACCATCCTAACTCACTTCCAGCTCTAGCTAAGCTCCAAGAGCATCTGGTCCTCTCCCAACTCTCTGCCTATCTCTCTTACTCATCCTTCTTCTCTATCTTCCAATCTAGCTTTAGAAAAAAACACTCCACCACCACTTTTCATCTTAGATTCACTGACTCCATCCTCACTAGGATGGACGGTGGCCTAATCATGTCTGCCATTTTTGTAGACCTCATCAAGGCTTTTGACATGGTTTCCCATTCCTTTCTCCAAGACACCTTCACTTCAGCTGGCCTGTCTGACTCTACCACTATCTGGTTCAGAGCCTACCTGATAGGTATGACACAATCAGTCAGGATAGCTAATGCTTTATCCCCCCCCACTAAAAATTCACAATGGAGTGCCTCAAGGCTCTGTGTTAGGCCCCCTCCTTTTCTCCATCTTCCTAAATGACCTCCCGATAGTCTGTTCATCTTCCTCCATACAGATGTATGCTGATGAGACTGTTCTCTTCACCTCCACCATTCCTCCTCTGATGTAGCGACCAGACTACAATTTGACTTCAACAAGATTCAATACTGGCTTCGCTCACATCAACTGTTTCTAAACACCAAAAAAAAAACAGTCTCCATGACCTTTGGCACTTGGCAGAGATTATCCAGGCTAAACCCCCTGTCCTCCTTCCACATCTTAGATGGGACTACCATCGAGGACATTTCCTCATTCAGGTACTATGGGTTTTGGCTTAGACCAACACCTCAATGTTTCTGGACACATCAATGCCATCCTGACAAAACTACACCCCAAATTCAGCACCCTATACAGGAACTGTAGTAGTGTACCTCTTATGGCCAGGCAAGAACTAGTCTAGAAAATGATTCTACCTATCTTTGACTACTGTGACATGGTCTACAGTGCTGCTCCAAAGTCCTCCCTAGCCAATTTGGATACCCTCTTCACCTCCTTCTGTTGCTTTGCTCTTGATCCCCCCCCACTCACCACTGTGACCTCTACCACTCTCTGGCTTTCCAATCATTGACCAACAGATAAGTCTCTCACTGTTCTAAACTTGCTGCAAAATTTTGGTTTGGCTTTCTTCCCGCTTGCCTCTCCAACTCCCTCCCCACTCACCTTCCACCACTCCGTTCTCTCAAATCAACTGACTCCCACACCTTCCCTGTCCCTCACTGCAGCACAATAGGCCAATCTGCATTTTCTTATTGGTTCCTTAAACTCTGGAACTCTCTACCTCCTCAGAATTATCACTTCTCATCCCCCTCATCTCTATCTTCTGCCCTGTCAAACTTTGTCTCCCCAATCTGCAGCTGCCCCTGAGTTTTCTTCTTTTTACTCTTTCTTCACCGACTATGCTCCTGTCCCATCTCCTCCCATCATCCTCCACTATAGCACTAATTTGCAAATTTGAACTTAGAAATGTCTTAACTGTATAATTTGTTCTGTTTGCTGGATCTACAACTCTGTCTACTGGATCTACAACTCACAACCCACCTGCACATTGGGGTACAGGAATCTCAGTCAGTGTAAATCATGTAACCAGCAACTGGTGCTGTACTGTTTATCATTATGTATTGTATCCATCTTGTACTGTTAATTTATGTTGCCAGCACTTGGCATTGTACTTGTACTGTCCCCCTGTTTTCCCCCTCACCCAGGATGCACCAGAAGATGAGCGATTTTGATTGCTCAGTGTGCCTTCGTGGTGAAACTTTTCAATAAATAAATGAATGAATGAATGAATAAATAATTAAATAAATAAATACACTGCCACCCGGGATTGGGGCCCCTCAGTGTGCAGATACAGGTAAAGGCATAGCACAGTCAGGATGATGGGGCTACAATGACAGTAGCCCCATCCCAGACTTATGAGTGGCAACAGCAGTATGGTTTGTACTATACAACACAGCTGTCATTTATTAAAGGCAGCTGTGTCATATAATGCAAGCTTCTGCTTTCACAAAAAAACAGTTATAAATAGAATGCTGATTTTTTTTTAACTGCGCATGCTCAGAAACAGAACATTTTTATTAAATATTTTAAAAACTACTTAACAGTGGGACCTAAAAAACACAGTTACCTCTTTTAAATACCTAGCAGTAGCCCTTGATCCCACACCTTGAACCAGACTCAATCAAACCTGAAAGTTTCAGGCTTTAAATCCTCCTATTTGTTTAGTCATTGGTGGCAAAAAAAGTCATAACAATTTTCAAAAAAGGAAACTTTTGCATTTTTTGCACCTCTGTAACTTTTATTTATTTATTCAATTTTGGTAATCGGTGAGCCCACTGGGCCCCGAAGGTCTCTTTTTCAGGGGTGAGTTTGCCTCATCTGAACCAATCTACATGAAATTTACGGGATCAAGAGAGCATAGCACAGAGGTGAAGCTTCCCAAATTTCATATAAATCAGTTGAAAGGGGACAAAGTTATTAAGATGCAAACATTTGACTTTAACATAGAAGTGGTTATTCAAACCCAGTATAATATAATATAATATAATACAATATAATATAATATATCTGGGCTGGCAGTATAGCCTAGAGGTTAGAGGAATGAGGTCTGAACCAGCTTGATACATCCAGCAGACCAGACCTGAGTTTGAGTCTCACAACCTCCACTTGCATAATGTGTGACTCTGAGCAAGTCACTTAACTGCCCAGTGCTCCCAGGTCACCCCTGAAAACAGGCACTTGTGCCTAGTGGGCCTTACCCGGTTACCAAAGACTAAAATAAAAAAAATATGAATATATGTAACCCCTGTGCCAAATGGGGGGTTACCAAAAGAGATGTCCTTTTGGCATCAGGAAGTGAGTGCGCAGCTGGGCATGGGCATGGCCCAGGTGGCACACCAGTGTTTTGAAGCACCAACTGGGGTGAGGGGAGGTTATTAGGTAGTCCAGTCAGAATCATCAAGAGGAGCTGGTGTTCCTGCTTCATGGCCTGGGGGGAGGCCTCCAGTCAGGAATGTCGAGGCCCAGGACCATGGTGGGGAGCTATTCCCAGTCCCAAAAGTTATGGAAGGAGCTCCCACATTGCCAGCAGTGTGGCAGCGGATCCAGAGGGAGCAGCAACTGTGTGGAAGGTCACAAGGAGCCTGCTAGGCTTCAATTCCTGTCAGAGTTGGGTAGCTGTCATGGAGGGCCTGTGAGAAACAAGTGGCAGTGAAGTCTCCGGTGAGGTAAGGTGGCAGATTAGACCCCTGTGCTCCTCCTTATCCACTTGAGGTATATGCTGCTGGGTTGTTTGGGGGCCACTTGTGTTGTTGGGAGAGTTGGCCCAACTCTGTGCGAACCCTACCCTTGGATCGGCAGGATCAGGAACCATTGTGGAAAGGACTGTGTCTGTGCCTGTGAAAACAATAACTGACACCCCCTCACTCCATTCTGAGGAGAGTTGCAAAAGGATTAGAAAAGTGTGCACCCACTCCCACTAGTGGGAAAATTAAAGCTGCAACCAGTTTGGGGACAGGGAACATGTCCCAAAATCAATTGGAGCCCATTTGGCTCAGTAAGGAAAGGGATGAGCGAGTAGGGCCCAGGTTCAAATCCTGGTCCCCCAAGAGACTGTGCCACAGCTTTGGCCCATTGAAATTTTGGAACTGCAACAAAACTAAATGAGTGTCCTCCTTGGAATTTATGTGTGTGTACAGCTTGAGCTTTTGGACTAAATAAAAATGCCTGATTGCATCTCATTCCTGTTCTTGACTAAATCATTTGGAGTCTTTAACCCACTATACTGTGCTGTCTGCCTAACCAAACTGTTTTTCTAGACAAGACCATCCGATCCTGTGGCTATCAGTCTGGAAGGGAGGAATTTCCAGCTAGCCGGTGCCTTGACGGAAATCTATCCATCAACTGTGCAGTCCCATTCTTCACAAGAATAAAGATAATGTGCTTAAATCTATTGAGCTGCCAGTCGAGATGGTGCCCCCCCTTCCCAGAGACAATATTCCATCAAAACCCTTGGACAGGGAGTGGGGGGGGCAGCATTCTGGAGTATTTGATCCCTGCTTGGACTGAAAGCTGCTGCCTGCTTTAATGCAAAGCCCTGGACTGCTTGAGCAGGAGCGAGTGCCTATAACAAACTGCCTGTGTTGAAAGAAATCAGAGATTGGGTAAACAGCAGGAAAAGGAGGTTACATACATACATATATATATATATATATATATATATAAAATGTTATATATATATATATATATATATATATATATATATATATATATACATATATATGTGTGTATATATATGAATATGAATATGATAATGGTGTGGTAGTGCCAGTATAGTATGGGTAGATGAGGGTGTTTAATGTTAAAGGCCAATTTTTTTAGCTTAATAACTTGGTAATGGTTTAACGGATTTGCATGAAATTTTGGATGTAGAACCACTGGGGATATACAGTATCTGTTTATGTAGCAAATTTTGTTTGAATTCCTTTTGTTGTTTTAGAGATGCAGAGTGTTGGAAAAAAAAACAAGTTTTGTGTTTTGGGGCTGTTTTGTTTGCTCACCTGTATCTCAAAAACGACTTTAGATTCTGGGCAGAAATGTTCAGGGTAGAAAGTTTAAGTCTCACAGTTGTGCCTTTTGAGGATTTGGTGGAAAAATATTAATTTGTTTCACAGTTATGAAATGTTGAATTTCCCATTGTTTCCTATGGGAAAAAATAGATGTTGGGCACGAAAAAGGATTCTATGTCACAGGAGCTGTGAGAAAAAAGGATTCTGTGTCACATTTGTGCAGTTTAATAACTTGGTAATAGTTTAATAGATTTGCATGACATTTGTTATATAGAAGCACTGGGTGAAGGTCTGTTTATATGGCAAATTCTGTTTGAATTACTTTTGTCCTTTTTGAGACACAGAGTGCTGAAAATAAAGAAGGCTTTGTGTTTTTGTGCTGTTTCTTTGCTCACCTCTGTCTGATACATGGCTTTATGTTCTGTGCTGCAATTTTCAGGGTAGAAAGCTTAAGTCTCACAGATGTGCCTTTTGAAGGTTTGGAGAAAAACATATTAATCTGTTCCAAAGTTATTAAATGTTGAATTTCCCAATATTAACAGTGGGAAAAAATAGATGCCATGCATGAAAAAAGGATTTTATGTCTCAGAAGCAGCACGAGAAAGAATTCTATATCGTATTAGGATTCTGTGTCATAAAAGGATCCTTTATCGTGCGTTTCCATTGACTACTATGTGAAAGCATTGTAAAGGATCCTTTTGTGTTACAGGATTGTACATTGTACTAATCCCATTGTAGTTAATGGCAAATCACAATAAAGAAGCTTTACTTCTGTGTATTTAAATGAGGTTATCAACTTTTATGTATAACTCTGCAAATATTTTTATTTTTTCACACCAAATTTTTAAACATGACCTTGCTTCCACGGCTACCTACATATATGCATGTATGGGGGGGATGGGATTTCAGGGCCCACAGACAAATAAAAATATGATTTTATTATCTGAAAAAGTAGGGAAATGCACTGCAAAAAACTTTGTTAATGCATCAGTTAGGGTTGAACTAAAGTGACAAAAGCATGAAAATGGGGTGTTTGGGTTTCCAATCCTAGTACCCCATCCCCACCCTGCAGAGACTGACTGGCATTGGGGAGGTGCCTTGCAGTCATCATCCCTAATACCCCCCACCTCCATCCTGCAGAGACTGACAGGTGTTGAGGTGTGATTTGGAGTCATAGCCCTAATGCTCATCACATTCCATAAGAAAATATTTAGTTAGTTAATTAGTTAGTTAGTTAGTTTTTGTTAACCCGGTAGGTATACACTAGACAGCATAGCTGCCTATTTTCAGGTATGACCCAGGAGAATACAACAAAGGGTATGTAAACGATAGTAGATACAAGAAAACATCATGGGAACAAGTAGAAGTCAGACATAGTACACTTACACAAAATTTTCAGCAATGACAGTACATTTGCAGGAAACTGTATGTAGTAACAAAACAGAAATGTAAGTGCAAATAACTAACAGTCATGAGTCATACAACTAGTGAGTAAGTGCTAGAAGAGAGGAAATAGCAAGATTTCCAGGCAGGTTTGAGAGGAGTAGTAGAGGCTGGACCCAGCAGACAACTAGGAGGAACCAGTACAGGAGTGGGTGGATAGAGAACAGGGGCAGGGTTCAGTGCTTAGAAGAGCCATACAAAGCTTCTGTTTGAAGCTGTGTGGAGAAGGGGAGATTCTTAGACTTAGTGGAAGTGAATTCCATAGTTTAGGGGCCCAGCTACAGAAAGCATTCTCCCCCATTTTAGTTTTACATCTCAGTTGGACAAGAAGGGATTTGTCAGCTGATCTCAGTGGGAAGGCAGAGGTCACAGCTTTGAGCAGTACAGCCAATTTGTCAGGTGTCTGGGAGGAGATTTTATTCTTTCTAAAACAGTAAGAAGTAAACTGTCGGAAGATTGAGGGGATAAACCATCCCAGACTGGAGTATAGTGTGCATCGGTGAGTAAGTTTGGGTAAAGACAGAGCAAATTGGCAAATGCTGTTGTAGCAGACATCCCACTTTCAGAGGAGCCCTCCCATAGTTGCCAGAAAGGCTATTAACCTATATGCCAATTTGGGTCTCAGGATCCCCTGTGTAATGGCCATCCTCGCCGTGGATGTTAGGCTGTGTCTCACCTTATATGCCAGCCCAAGTTGAATACTGATGGATTGAATGACTGAGGCTAGGTGCAGGTCAAATCCAAGGTGGGATCAAGGGTTACTCCTAGGTATTTAGAAGAGGTAACTGTGTTAAGGGGAGAGCCATCAAGCACTCTGATACTTAATGGTTGGGGGCAGGACCGAAATTTTGAACTTGAACTGAAGAGCATAGTCACTGTTTTATTTTTATTTAAGACAAGCTTGTTTTGCAATAGCCAGCTCTGAAAGGTATTGAAGTTACTATTGAGATTCAGGTTGATCTCTGAGAGGTTTGAGGAGGATGAGTAAAGAACAAGATTGTCAGCATAGAGCAGACCTGAGCATGAACCAGTGAGCAGTGGGATGTCGTTTATGAAGACAGTAAACAGGAGAGGACCTAGAATCGAACCCTGGGGCACTCTGATCCAAGTAGGAGCAAGAGGGGACTTAGCATCTCAGATCTGGACAAATTGTTGACACTTCAAAAGATAATTTTGGAACCAGGCAGTGACAGAGGTAGAAAAGCCTAGGGATGACAACTTTGATAGGAACAGCTGGTAGTCAACTAAATCAAATGCTTTTGTAAGATCAACAAAAGTAGCCCCAGTGAGAGAGCCATTGTCCATAGCGAGTTTGATATCATTTGTAAACTGTATGAGAGCAGTGGATGTACTGTGCTCACGTCGGAAACCATGTTAGTCAGAGGTGAGGAGTGTGAAGGAGTAGAGGTAATCCGAGACCTGGGTAGCAACAATTTTCTCCATTATTTTAGAGAGGGTGGAGAGGATGGCAATAGGGAGGTAGTTATCCAGGTTAGTGGTGCCCATGTTTCTGTAGACTGGTACAACTTGAGCAATCTTCCAGAGGGAAGGGACATGTCCTGTAAGAAGACACAGGTTAAGAAGTCTAGTCATTGGAGAGACTATAGACGGTGCAACGGTTCTTAGGAATTTTGGTAAGAGTCCATCTTCCCCTGCTGATCCAGCAGGAGAAATGGACTTAAATAAGCATAAGATTTCACTCTAAGGGACTGAGCGAAGGGTGAAAGATGGGTTGGAAGGTTTAAGGTTATCCTGCAGAGTGATAAGCTGAGATGGGCACAGTATAGGAGAATGGGGTGACCGTTAGGGCTGACAACTCCAAGTCACACCTCCCAACACCTGTCAGTCCATTTCCATGCCTTTTTCACTTTATTTCAACCTAACTGATGCATTAATGAAGTTTTTTTGCAGCATATATAATCATGGCAAAAAACTCTGTTTAATGCAACAGTTAGGGTTGTTCCACAGAGACAAAAGTGAGGAAATTTGGTGTTAGGGTTGCCACCCCTTGCAGCCCATGCCCACCCTGCCCCCACCAACAGGTATCTGGGTGTGCATTGGGGTCATCGGTCCTAACTCTTAACTCATTCCACGTGTAAACAAGCTGTGGTGGCACAGTATAGGAGAATGGGGTGAGAGTTAGGACCAGTGACCCCAATGCTCACCCCAATGCCTGTGGCGGGCTGGGCATGGGGTACAAGGGGTGGCAACCCTTACACCAAATTTCCTTGCTTTTGTCGCTGTGGAACAACCCTAACTGATGCATTAATCAGAGTTTTTTTGGCATGAATTTACTTCTTTATGAGAATGTGCTCCATAAATAGTGAATGGAATGTGGTGGTGGAAGCATGGGGCCCTCTGGGCCCTGCACTCCTACCATGTGAATTGTTGTCACTTCGCTGCACAAAACTGTATGACCGACAGAAATGAAAATTGGTAAATGAAGACTTGTACCATACCACAACATGTATAACAAATGTTATCTGAATCTGTTCAACAGTTGAGCAGTGTCACGCCGGGAAAACTGCGCCGGCCCAGTGTAATTAGGCAGCTGGGCCTAGTACTTAGGGGTATTTGCACCAAAGTGCTTAGGGGCAGCCAGATCCTAGTAAAGGAAGACCTCAAAAGGAAAAAGGGTCCAACCAAGGGGTGCTTAATGCACGACCTGCTACAACGTGACTGTCAGCTAATATACTGTTTATACAAAATGTTTATTCCTCAAGCATCTAAAATGTTGTGTTGATTGCAGAAAGCACCAAGACTGTATTGTGATACAATAGGATTGTGGTTATTTATCCCCTGACCTGAACAATTGCCCCTGCTTAGGCAAATTGTCCCTGCAAATGAACAATTGTCCTGGATTGTTGCAATTTGCCCCTGCTCCAGAAGAATTGCCCCTGCAAGTGAAATTCCAGTGTACAGTGCTAATAGAAGTACCAGTTTTCAGTGCAAAGCCTGTGGACTCAATCTTCAGCTGCCATCAACTCTTCACCTCAGCAGTCTTCAGCCAGCGGAGAACTTCAGCAGCTTCTTGCACCATCATCTGCAGTAAGCTGAAATTGACATCCCTTGGTGAGTCGCGGCCCCTGGTTCCTGGTCAGCTTGGAAGTGAGACATCTGGAAGAAGCCTTGTCCATCACTCCCAGCCATCCACTGAAAGTCGAGTGCATTGTGGCCAAGGTGTGCTCGCATTCACTGGTTTCTTATTTTGTTCTCAACCTTGTGGAATCCAGATCTTCATCTCCCAGCTTTTCTTCCTGCTTGTTCCATCCTGCATATCCTGTGTGATCTTCTGGGATCCAGCTCAATTTTGGTGGTCCTCCAGGTAGATCCATCACTGAAGAAGCTCAGCAGTTAGTGTCTTCATCCATAGCAATCCTCAAAGTGGATTCTTTGCCAAGTCTTGTGTTTAATTTTTGGCAGCCCTGGTCAAGGGTCGGTGCCAGAAAATCTCAGCAGTTTGCATTCTTCATTTTTGGCAGCCCTGGTTGAGGGTTTGTGCTGGGGAGACAGCACCAGTTCCTTCCTTTGTGGCAATCCTTCAGGTGGATTCCTTGCCACATTCCGTGTTCTTCACCCATGGCAGCTCTGTTGAGGGTTTGTGCCTGGGAAGAATTTAGTCCAGTTCAGTCAGTTTGTGCCACTATATTCTGGCAACTCTGGAGAGTGGGATGGCTGAAGACTAAGGTCTGTTTACAAATCTCTCCATTTCCCATTCAACCTCTTATAGGTTCCACTATTATAGCTTGGCGCCAAGCAGGAGTTCCCTATTCCCTTTACTCTTACTCCTCAGCTGTGCACAAAGACAACAAAACCTCTGGACTTCTTCTATTTTGCAGACTCTGAGAGTGTTATCCCTCCTGGTGGTTACTGTACACTGTATGCCTGTTTCACCTTCTGATAGAGTGGTGTAAGTTTACATCACCTTTGTGCACAGGCCTTGTAGCAAAATAGTATAGAGTCATAGAGTATTATAAGCAGTGGCTTTAAGCCAAGGTGCACCTGTAGAGTGAGTAGAAAAATGTACAGTGAGTAGAATTGGTCCCCTTCCTTCCCATGCAACTGTGTCTGCCTTCCCTGTGTATGAATAAAGCCCGTCGGGCATCAAAATTCCAGATTATCTCCTGCCTCTCCTTATCGGGTGTTTCCTTTCACCCAGCCCTATTCAAACCACAGCGTTATCTCACCAGTCCACCTGCTTGAGGTGACGCTGGGTGTGCAGCTGGGACAGGTGATCTTTGTGGTTAGCACCCAGTTCATAAGATCACCACAGAGTTCTTATGACATATTGATGTAGTTGGTTACAGTTCAATAGTTAGACGAAGGGACTTGGTATAGCCCTTTGCCTTACATCCTTGTGCAAATCTGTTACAGGGACCATTACTGGATGTCATATTTTCTCTACTGATAGAGAAGCCAACATTGATGTTTTATCATTGCTATATACTGCCTTATATGTATCGCATGTATGTATGTGATTACTCTTTTACAAAATCTCGATGAAATCTTCCATGTTAAAAAAAGAAAGCTTATAGTTAAAATGCTACTGTTGCCAAAGCAGAAAGCTTATAATTAAAATGTTACTACAACCAGAGCAGAAAGATTATAGTTTAAATGTTGCTACTGCTAAAGCAGAACACTTATAGTTAACATGTTACTGCTGCCAAAGCAGACAGCTTATAGTTAAAATGTTACTGCTACCAATGCTAAAAGCTTATAGTTAAAAAGTTACTGCTGCAAAAGCAGAAAGCTTATAGTTTAATTGTTACTACTGCTAAAACAGAAAGCTTATAGTTAAAGAGCAGGTGTGCACTGTCATGGTTCCAGCCCCCAACATATATGATAGCTGACATGCTCCAGTGTTGAGGGGTATTAATAATACCGTTCGATTTGGTCCAGTAAAAAAGTTACAGCACTACTATTGTGTACCCTGGAAAAAACAGAGCACTTCCTGAACCTGCAAAGCCAGTAAGGACAGGGATGGGGCTAAAAGGGTCAAGGCCATCAAAAAATGGAGGGCAATGAGAACAAATGCCCATAGTCTGAGTAACAAGCTCCATGAACTAGTGGCCTTAATGGAAGAGGGATGCCTGGATATTGTGGCATGGTACACAAAGAACCATAACTGGGATGTCAACATACCAGGGTACACAGTCTACAGGAGGGACAGGGAGGGAAGAAGAGGAACAGGAGTAGCTCTCTACGTAAGGGAAGGGATCAAAGCAATGGAACTAAAGGGTAAACAGGGAGGAGAGGAGGCACTGTGGGTCACCCTGGAGACTGGAAATGGTACCGCATGGGTGTTGTATACAGATCTCCATGGAAATGGACTAGGAAATGATAGAAGGCCTCCTAAGGATGGCAGAAAAAGGGGAGATATTTTTGATGGAGGACCTGAATATGCCAGATGTTAACTGGAGTACCTTTGCTGCAGGCACATCCAAGAGCAGGACCATTCTCGATGCCCTACAGGGGGCATGCCTCAGACAGCTAGTTTTGGAACCCACTTGGGAGGGGGCAATCTTAGACCTCGTACTCTCAAATGGGAACAATGAGAAGATCTCAGACCTAGAAGTGGGTAGCCATCTGGGAACAAATGACCACCAAACAGTGTGGTTCACAATAAACACAAACATAGAGTCAAGCCATACAAAAACAAGAGAACTGGACTTTAGGAGGGCTTCCTTATACAAATTTCCAACTGCCAGAATTTTAGGAAATGGGGCAATCTTTGAACTTTTCCCTTTTCAATCTGGTACGAGTCAGGGTTGTCCCTTGTCTCCCCTACTTTTCAATCTCTATTTGGAACCTCTGATCTGTAGAATAGCTGATTGTCAGCGGATTCAGGGCATACCAATCCAGGGTTATGAAGTTAAGGTTTCCATGTATGTGGATGACCTTCCTTTGCAACTAATTTACCCAGAAACCTCTATTCCACCCTTGTTAGATATTACCGGTCAATTCAGTAGAATGCCTAATTACAAACTGAATATCAAAAAAACAGTAGTGTTTCCCCTTATTTTCAGAGTTTTCAAGACTAGTATAATGGGTTTTGGGCTTTCCTGGAAATCAGACACCCTCAGATATTTAGGAATTAAGCTAACTACCAGTCCTCAATGTTCTCGACTGGTAAATTTGGATTCTTTCATAAACATCATTACTCAAGATTTAAACAGATGGTCCCAGTTTCGAATGTCCTTGTGGGGTAAAATTAATCTGATTAAAATGGACATCTTACCCCATTTGTTTTATCCCCTTAACATGTTGAATATTTGGCTCCCTCTTTGCTGGTTCCAGAAAATTCACAGTCTTATTACACTCTTTATCTGGTTTAGGAAATGTCTGAGAGTAGCTTATTACAAACTAGCTGCTCCAAAAATCCAGGGTGGTCTTCGCCTTCCTCACCTAGGGCTATACTACTGGGCCAGCCAATGAAATAAATATATTCGGTGGCTCTCAGACATCGATTCACAAATCTCATCATCCTATATCCCAATCTGGCTTAAGATTGAGATTGCACAGATAAAAGCGTATGGCCTCTCCCCAATTAATCTTCTACATACAAAATTTTGGTTACTTCCATCAGTTATCAAATCATCCCAAATAGGTACGTCAATCAAGGTACATTCCCGGTTATGTTCTTTTCTTAAATATGATCATAATTTGGATCTCTCACAAACAATTCACAATAACTCTAAATTTAAGATAGATAAAGTGATGGTTCTGCCTAACTGGCTACATAATTTGGATGAATGTTCACTTTCCCACTTAGTAAAGGAAGAGTAGATGTGGCCGTCCTCAGCAGAATTTTGGCTAAATTTAGTATCCCAAATTCTATGGCTTTCAAAGTGCTTCAGGTACGACATCTTCTATTGAAAGTCATAGGGAAGACCCCACCACAACCAAAAAAGGCTCTCACTTATGCTAATCAGTGTCCTATAGCAGGCTCTCCACATGCAGTCTCCAAACTATATACTTATTTCTATGACTAATTACATCAGATTGTTCCAGCCCTACAACTTTCTGGTTGTCTTATTTCCCAGATCTGACTATTAACTGGTCCAATTTGTGGCAAAGTCGTCATAAATTCATACTTCAAGATAGGTTACAATTAATGCAGTTTAACATCCTTCATAATTTGTACAATTCTCCACAAAAACTAGCTAAACTTGGGTTATTGACATCCCCTCTCTGCACATGGTGCACATTAGAAGAGGGCTCCTTATTTCATATTTTTTGGTCATGCCATAAAATTGCCTCCTTGTGGTCCCTAATTCAACAGAGGGCTGACCCATTATTAGGTCTGAAAGAATTATTTACAGTGAAAATTTGCCTTTTAGGTGATTTTTCTGGAGTGTCAGTGTCTAATTGTAAATATTATATGGCATTAATATCAATGTCAGTTAAAAAGTTGGTACTAAAACATTGGAAAGATCAGGACAATATCACATATATGGAATAGTTAAATGAACTGCTATCAAATCTCAGAACAGAATAGAGAATAGCAAGTCTGCATGGTAGATCAAAGAGATTTGACGGGATTTGGGACCCCATTTATACTCTTTACTCTTTGTAACAAGTAAATTGATGCTTCCATCAGCTGTGTGATAATAACTTACTCTGTGCCGAGCAGGGGGAGGGTGAAGGAGGTTGGTTAGGGAAGGAGGGGAAGAAAGGTACCATCATTGTTAAACCAGAAGCATCTGCTCTGAATATATATGTATGTTATGGAACCCTTCTTTGTATTAAAAACTTTAATAAACTTTGAATTGGAAAAAAGAAAACTGGTTGAGTGGTAGTACCCAAAGAGTAGTGGTTGGGGGTGAGTTCTCCAGCACCAAGGAGGTCACCAGCAGGGTCCTGCAGGTATATCGGTGCTGAGGCCTGTGTTGTTCAATGTTTTCTTAACTGACATCGGGGAAAGCATTAAAGGCAAACTGTGCCTGTTTGTGGACAACATCAAACTTTATGGGATAGTGGACATCAAGGAGGGGATATAGGACCTGAGGGAGGACCTCGCCAGACTAGAGAGATGGTCAAGAATCTGGCAACTTTGCTTCAATGCCAAAAAGTGCAAAGTGATGCATATAGGGGCCAAGAACCCCAGGACAGAGTATTACATAGGAGGGGTTCAGGTAACTGCATCCAAAGAGGAAAAGGATCGAGGGGTAGTGACTATGAGTGACTTGAAACACACCTCTTAGTGTAAAAAAGACAATGGCAAAGGCTAACAGGATGCTGGGGTGTACTGCAAGGGGATTCAGTAGTAGGCAGACAGAGGTTATTTTACCGATGTACAGGTCAATGGTGAGACCACATTTAGAATATACGGTGAGGTACTGGCATCCTTACCTTAAGAAGGACATCAGCATGCTGGAGGGGGTCCAGAGGACAGCAACCAAGATGATCAAGGGGTTGCACGATAGGTCCTATGAGGAGAGTCTGGGAGCCCTGGGGATGTACGCCATGGAAGAGAGGAGGCAGAGGGGTGATATAATAGGGACCTTCAAGTACATGAAGGGAATTAACAGCATGAAAATGGAGTGTCTCTTTAAAATGAGTGGCAACAGCACCACTAGGGGGCACAGCCTAAAACTGATGTGGGGTAGATTTAGAAGGGATGTAAGGAAGCATTTCTATATGAAGAGGGTGGTGTCCACCTGGAATGAACTGCCAGAGGAGGCAGTATCAGCAAGTATGGTGGGAGCATTCAAGAGAACCTGGGACAAGCACAAAGAGAAGCCTTGGGACCAAGGAAGGGAAGAAGGAGGCTGGTGGAAGGGACAGTGGGAGAGGATGGGTCATTGGCGTAAATTGTGAGGCCAGACCCTGCATCACTTAGCAAGCAGGTACAATAGACTGGGTGGTCTTCTGCTGGCTCTTTTCGAATGTTCGTATAAAAGCCACGGAGATAAAGGGAATACAGGGGAAGGCAGAGGTACTGTGGGTCACCCTGGAGATGGGGACTGGAGCCACTATTCACACTGGAGTGATCTACAGACCTCCAGCACAGAGGGAGGAATTAGACAAGGAACTGATGGAAGCCATTGACAAGATGGTAGAAAAGGGGGAGATGCTGCAGGTGGGGGACTTCAACATGCCCGATGTGGATTGGAACCTCCCAGTAGTGGCTTCAGCTAGATGCAGGGACATCTTGGACTCTCTGCAGGGGGTGTTCCTCAGGCAACTAGTTAGTGAACCCAGTCATGATGGGGAATACTGGACCTGGTACTCACTGACAGGGACAATGCTGCAGAAGTCAATTTGGGGGCCACTTGGGGACCAGTGATCACCGTATGATGTGGTTCAATATAAGGAGGGCTGCGGAATCAAACCACATGGGGGTGAAGGTCCTGGACTTCAGCGGGCAGATGTTAAAAAAAGATGGGTGAATGCCTCTGGGATGACCTAGCAGGGTGGGTGACCTGGGTGGGGTGGAAGAACAGTGTGCGAAAATAAATGGGAGCATCATAAAGGCAGCAAACCTCTGTGTCAAACAAGTGAGCAAAAGCAAGAGGAAAAAGACTGTTATGGTTCTTGAAAAGAGGTGGCTGAAAAGGTGAAAGCTAAAAGGGTAGCATTCAGAAGATGTTAGGAGATGCAGAGGCAGGAGGATAGGGAGGTGTATCATGGGAAACAGAGGGAACCCTGGAAAGCAGTTAGGAGTGCAAAGGCACAAACTGAAGAGAGAATAGCCCTGGAGGTAAGGAAAGGGGACAGGAAATTTTTAGGTATGTAAGTGAAAAAAGGAAGATCGGGGTTGGATTGTAAGGTTAAAATGGGAAGCGAGGGACTGTACAGTGTGGGACAAGGAAAAGGCAGACATCCTGAACAAATACCTTGATTCAGTGTTTACAGAGGAAGGGGATGGGGATGGCCCAAAAAAAGTAACAAAAGCTTTGGAGGGAGGAAGGTGGACACTATTCCTTTTTTGGAGTTGAGAATCCTGAAGGGACTTGCTAATCTGAAGCTAGACAAAGCAATAGGGCCAGATGGGGTGCACCCAAGGCTATTGAGGGAGCTCAGGGAAATACTGGCTATACCTCAGACAGTTCTGTTAAACAGCTCACAGGAAACTGAAGTGGTTCTAGAGGACTGGGGGAGGGCAGATGTAGTCCAACTACTGGCAATTATAGGCCGGTCAGCCTTACATCAGTGGTGGGAAAGTTAATGGAATCACTGCTGAAGGAAAAAATTGTGAAATATATTGAATTCAGTGGCTTACAAGACACAAGGCTGCATGGTTTCACGGGGGGGGTGTCATGTCAAGTGAATCTGATAGATTTCTTTGATTGGGTGACCAAGGAACTAGATCAGGGTGAAGTGGTGGACATGGCCTACCTATATTTCAGTAAGCCATTCAACACTATTTCACCTAGGAGACTAATAATCAAGCTGGGTGGCTTAGGAGTGGGTCTAAAGGTGGTAAACTGGATAAGAAACTGGTTAGGGGATAGGTGACAGAGAGTGGTGGTAAATGGAGTTCACTCCAAGGAAGGGAGGGTGACCAGCAGGGTCCCTCAAGGATCAGTACTGTGACCGGCCCTCTTTAATGTCTTTATAAGTGACACTGCAGAGGAGCTGGAAGGTAAGGTCTGCCTCTTTGCAAATGATACCAAAATCTGTAATAGGTAGGACTCTCCTGGGGTGGTGGGTGGAAAGGATGAGCAGAAACCTGAGAAAACAAGAGGAGTCAAGGGTATGGCAGCTGGATTTAATGTGAAAAAGTGCAAAATAATGCACTTAGGGTGCAGAAACCCAGGAGCAGAGTACAACATGTGTGGAGTGGTATTGATGACCACCAAGAAGGAAACAGACCTGGAGGAAATCATATCAGATGATCTAAAGTTGGCCAGGCAATGAGACAAGCAGTAGGGAGGGCAAGTGGGATGCTGGGGTGCATAGGGAGGGGTAACACCAGCAGAAGAGGGAGGTGGTGTTGCCTCCATATAGGTTGCTAGTAAGACCCCACCTAGAGTATTGCATCCAGTTCTGGAGACTACAACTCCAGAATAACATAGTGTGGAGGCGGTTCAGAGGAGGGTAACTAAAATTTTATTTATTTATTTATTTATTGTATAATCGGATTTACAACCTTTGAGCCAGCGGCTCGTTTACAAAGGTACCTAGTCACAGAGAGGACACACATGGTAACATAATTTACAGAGTACAGTCAAGACATAGTAACAGATTTTTTACATATTTACAGAATACAGACATACAGAAGCACATAGTTTTACATAGGTTACATGAACAGAAATATATAGTATTACATACAATTGCTTGAACACATGTGTAATTAATAAACATTTCAATTAGCACCAGCAGGTACTGGCAGAGGAGAGGGCCTGGTGGGTGGGTGGGGGTGGATATTCAGCCCAGTGGGCCATGTCAATAGTGCGGAAGAGCATCAGAGTATCTTTTAGTGACAGGTCCAGCAGCGGTGATGAACAGCAGGTCTCGTAAGGCAGCTTTGAAGGGGGCAATTTTGGCAGTGTTGGAAATGGCTGCAGGGAGTGAGTTGAACCAGGTAGGGGCTCTGTAGCTGAATGACTTCTGAGCCTGGGTGGTCCTAGTTCTGGGCACTAGTAGAGTGACATTGTCCGAGGTTCGGGTGGAGGCTCTGGGGGGTGTAAGTTGGATGGAGGCAGACACCCCAGGGGAGGAGAGCCCAAGTAGAATTTTCTTGGTTAGCAGGCTGGTTTGGTAGCGGATGCGTTCATCAAGGTTTAGGAGTTTGGCCATGTCATAGAGTTGACAGGTATGGGTGAGTCTAGGGGCACTGGTCAGTAGCCAAAGTTGCAGGGTCTGCAACAAAAGCCCTATAAGGAGAGACTAAATAACCTCAATATGTACACCCAGGAACAGAGGTTTCCACCAAATCATTTCAACAACAAAGTTGTCGAAGGACTTTACATAGTCACCACTTTACCGAGAACGATCACATCGCCGAGGGAAAATGTCAACGGACCCAACAGCCCTGTAGTCATTTACTGTTTGCTGGGGGATTTTCCCCTCCTGCACCCCCCAGAATTATAGATTTCCAACTCCGGGGTGGGGTGGATGTCAGGGGAGAGTAGGGATGCAGCAAAATTAAATTTTGCATGGCAAAATTGCCAATTTCACTGCAATTTTGCTGTGCAAAATGTTTCATGAAAATGCGGCAAAATTTCACAATTTCACCTGCATTTTCGCCCTCTGAGCAGTCCACCAACAATGGCAAAATTTCACCCATGAGTAGTGAAATTCCACCAGCAGTGCTAAAATTTCGCCTGTGGGTGGCAAAATTCTGCCAACAGTGGCAAAATTTCCCCCACAGGTGAAATTTCACCTGCTTGGGGGTGAAATTTCACTCACAACCACAGTTGAAATTTCGCATTTTGCCCAATGAAATATTTCACTCAATGCGCCTGGTGAAATATTCCAAATATTCCAATTTCGCCCAACACTAGGGGAGAGCAGCTGACACTGGGAGTTGGTGTATCGGCAATTGCTGTGGCAACCCATTCGACATTGTGGATGTCGAATCGTATGTCGCTTGAGACTACTTCAGGGTTCGCTCTCGATGGATACAGAAACAGAGGATGGAGAGGGAAATTTGATAGAGACTTTTAAATACCTCACAGGGATAAATAAGGTACAGGATGGGAGTATTTTTCAGAAGACAGAGGTGCTCAAGAACAAGTGGTCATGCTATGAAGCTGGACGGGGGTTGATTCTGGAGAGATGTGAGGAAGTACTTCTTCACAGAAAGAGTGGTGGATTCCTTGAGCAGCCTGCAAGTGGAGGTGGTGGGAGTAAAAACAGAGGCTGGGATCCAGACTGCATGAGATAAGTGCAAAGGAATCATAGTGGAAAGGAAGAGGAGAGAGAGAGAGAGAAAGAGCTGTATATCAGGCACAGTCTGATGTAACAGTGTAAGTAGGGAGAAATGGGCAGACTGGATGGGCCAAGCAGTCCTTATCTGCCATCAAAATCTATGGGCTAGATTTGAAAAAGGGTGGCACAGGGCTTACACCAGCCATGCACCAAATGACACAGTTGCCATGAACTCTTTGGTGCACGATGCGTCCAATTCTAGTAGGTCACGCACTTTTGTGACACTACACTCTTTTTACAGTGACCTGTGCCAATTACTGTGATCAAACCCTGTAAACAGGTTGGTGAAGTTAGACCATCAAAACTGGTCTAACTTGCTGCTTGTAGCACACGGAGGGCTAGGGGATTGAGAATCCCGATTGCAGCCCAGGGAATGCCACAAGCCTCACGCGCCACGCGGTTGGTGCACCTGGGGCTTGCGGCGATCTCTCTCCAACAAGAATAGAGCCCATGTTTCAATGTTTCACCTCTTGTAGTCTTTCCTGAGTGAAGTAGTCACTTTGCTACAAGGAGCGTTAAGTAAAGGACCATGCGAAGTTGCAGAACTTCACATAGCACTCCACGTATTGAATTTGTTTTAACGTAACATGGCCCTTTACACACCTGAGAGAAGCCAAACATTCCAGTAAGGTCAGTAGAGTATAATATAGTTTTTTCCTTTCTTTACAAAGTCTGTGGGGGTTCAAAATTCATAAAATGGGCACAACTCCCAGTTACGTCAATGTCAGGAACTGCCCTGGTAGATTTATATCAAAATTAGAGATGTGTGACCCTGGAAAACTGTTTTGCGAAAGACTGCAGTTTCCCAACTTCACACAGTGCAATGTCACTTCACATCCTTCTTCTCCAGGCAAAGGGATGATTTTTCCTACAAAGTCTGTGAGCAATGGCACTTTGCCAGCAAAAGTGCTTGAAAAGTGTCACTATGCATAGTTTTCATCAACAGAAGTAACACTTTGCTGGCAAAAAGCTATGCAAAACCTGCACTTTAATTTCCAAAAAACAAATAAAAAAATGTTAAACCCACCACCATGCGATGTGCAGTATCACCCAACCCAGCTGACATCCCAGATAGGTGTCCTCACATCTCCCACAACCCCCCTCACAAGGCACTCACATCCCTCCCTCCACTCAGAGTGCTGGCAAAATATAATAGCAACCAAGCTGTAAAAAAATCCCTGTCAAGTCACCTTCTTTAAACAAGTAACCACTCATACCCTGTCCCGATCCCAGACACCGATAAAGAAACCACCGTCCACCCTACTCCCCCATAGCACCTAACCACCCTCCTCCCCCAGTCGCCCCCAAAACACTTAAGGATACAGGAGCGAACCGGCAGTGGAAAGTTCTGAAATGCACTCTTTCATTGGCGTGGGAAGCTATTTGCACTATTGCTTTATGAATGAAATGACCTCTTGATTTGAGTAGGTGAGGGACAGGATTTTTTAAGGATTGTCAATTGACATTACTCTTTGGCAGGACTGTGGGGGTGAGAGGCAGGTGGGTATCAAGTGGAGAGCTGAGTGGAGGAAGATGAGTGGACAGTTATCTTGGAGGTGGGCAGGATGTGTGTCATACTGGCAATGTGGGTGGAATGAGGTTAAAAAAAAAAGATTTTCTTGCAAGAAAACGTCACCAAGCAAAGTTAGTCAAAGTAGGCATCTTCCTAAATGGCCATGGATCATTATAGTGACCTTTCACTATACTGTCTGTAGTCTATTTCTGCCTTTCTTCAGGTGGGGATTCCAGAAATGAGGACAGTATTCTACATGGGGCCTCACCAGTGACCTAAACAGAGGCATGATTACCTCCTTCCTCCTACTATTGAAACACCTCCCAATATACCCTATTATTCAGGTTGCCTTACTGTGCATCTTATTGCATTGGCTATCTCTTCGGTATCTCAGAACCACAGCTCACTGTAGTGATCTACTGAATAACCTGCCAGGGGCTCAGTCAGTTCTCTGATGCCAATTCCCTGAGCATCCTCAGTGCATCACATTGGTCCTGGTGCCTTCCCAGAGGGAAGTGGAGTGCACACTTCCATCTTGAGTCTCATTTTAGTGTTATTTCAGTCCAGACTGACAAAGCACTGCTTTTCATCAGTGCACTGTTAATACACTGCATTGACTTTCTGCTGCACTGTTGTACCACTGCTCAATCTTTCTTATTTTTTGATGCAGACTGTAAGAACACTGCAAATAATTATTAGATTTTCATGCACACTTCTTTAGCACTGTATTTCCTTCACTAATTTTTGCTGCACACTGCAGTAGTACTGGCAACACTTTATAATTTTTATCACACGTCTTTAGTCTCAGCAATCTGGTTACCCTTACTGAACTTGTCATAGTGGCATTACAGTGGTATAGCAATGGCAATACTGTGGTCAGCTGAAAAATCCACAATAGTACTACCCAGTGGTACTCTGGTATCACAGTGGTAGGTGATATATAGATTTTCCTCTGTGCATTGGTAGTGTACTGGCAGAATGGTATCTCTATGGCATTTTTTACCATTTTTTCTGTCTCTCACACATACACTGGTAATACAATGGTATCACGAAATTTCGAGATTTTTGTCGGCTCCCACAAATACTGGTACACTGGTAGCACAATGGTACTGTGCTATTTTAACATTTCAGTATTTGGTACCTCTCACAGCAACCCTAGACTCATGTGGTAGCACAGTGGTACCAGTATTAATCTCATTATACTCTGTACTCTAACGCATTGTTAAGATAAATTACATTATCAATCTCATAGAGAACAGCTCTCAATTCCATATTTTTATTTGTTCACTTGTCTTTATCTTACTGGTAATGAACTGTTATTGTTCACAAAGACCAGAACATTCAAAGAGCATTTGCGATCGCTAAATGGGTAAGTGACTCTCAAACAACACTTTGCACCCCAAAAACAGGGTAGGATCACAAAATGATATCTTGTATAGCATAATTAGTGAGTCTCTGACCAGTTGGTAAATGGCTCTAAAAGATGTTGCCTCCCTAAACCAGGTATTATCACCTCTGCCTCCTACCACTGCCCCTTTGAGCTCCCACCATCAGTAATATCACACTTCCCCTGGTGTTCAGTGGTGCTGCTGTCCATTCCGTACATCGGAAACTGCCAATATCTACCTGCCCACCCAGTCCCACTGCTCCCACCATTCATGGCCCCCACCATATGTTTACCCACTATCCCCACAGTGGCAACTGGCAGAGACACTCTGCTAACCTCTGTGACCAACTGAGGACAGAATGCCAGTTTTGCGCTCATGTGCCTACTGTATAAACAACTGTGTACAGTTAGCACATGATTGTGAACTATCATCTATTTTGTGCCCGATCAAGGAACTGAGAGGATGGTCTGTGCCAAATGTGGAAGGGTATCAAATATATAGTAAGGCTGGGGACCGGGGCTAGTATTTGTTGTAAGAACTAACTGAGTCATGGTGGGGACTTTGGATATACAGGGGGCAAGGACTTTCACTCAACACACCACTGTTCACTCTATCAGGCCCTGGGCTGGCTTCCCCCATCAGCCCAACAGACCTATCTCCTGGTCAGCACAGTCAATAAGGCCATCCAAAACTGAGCTACCTCTCATCAATCCCACCTCCTTTGGCCAAAAGTGTTTGTTCTAGAGCTCTGCCTCACTGCTGGCCCCATGCTTGAGTGCCCCCTAGTCTCCACCTGTATGGGTAAATATGCATTCTCATCTGCAGCCCCTTTCCTTTGGAACTACCTGCCCACTCCACTTAGCACCACTGACTCTCCAGGACTCGTCCACTCTCTCCTTGGATCTCACCTTCTGTCCTCCACTACTTGCTCCTGCCCTCCCAACTTATTATCATGTCTCTACTTCCCTTTCCTCCTTTTCCTTCTTGGTCCATACCTACACTGCTATGATGCACTTTTTCCTTTACTCATCTCAGATCATGCCTAATTTGTATTACAACTTGGCTACTACTGTACCTGTTATTGTCATAAATGTTATTTATCCATTGTGCTGCAGGTTTATATATATATATCTTCATATAAATATCCTGTATATTTTTATTACTGTCTATTGTATGCCTTGTCCCAGCCTCCTTTGTACTTGCTCGTATTCCTATGCCATCCTCAATTGCCCAGGTCAAGCCTGAAAATGGTTGTCAGACCAGTGCACCTACTCAGTAAACGAATGAATAAATAAATAAATGGGAACCACTGAACATCAGGGATAGTAACAATCTACTGTATACCTGTGGGTGATTGTAAGATGGGGTAGGACTGGAGAACAGGTAAATTAAGAACCTGGACCTGTGGGATAATTAGGAGAGGGGACCCAATGGAGACTGTTTCCCAGGAGGGTGCTTTGGTGGTGTAACTCCCAGGATACATTTTGCCTGGTGCTGTAATGTGGCCTGTGCTGTAATCGGCATCAGCAACATGGCTGTCACACCAGCATGGGTGAACCCTTTCTCCACACCCTCCTGAGTGTCCACCCTATAACAGGTTTTGGTGGCATCTGCAAAAAGACATACCTTCCCATTCAGTTCTTCTGCAGTTTCACTTATGAAGTCATTGAAGTGGCCCACTCCTAGTACCATGCCTTTAACCAACTGCTGAAAGCCAGTGTGGAGAGTACTATCTTCTCCCCAGATGTATATAGGCAACCTTTTGACAAAAACCACCATGCATGCTTGAGGACCCTCTCCTATCCCTGAAATTTCCCTGCACTACCTCTACCCTGTCCCTTGCTAGGTCATTTGTCCACAGGTGGACAATGACATCTAGCTCCCTCTCATCTACTGCTGCCTAATGATCCAATGTATCTGCTCTCATCCCTCCAAGCCAAAGTACCTTTCAGGCATTTCTCCTCCTCTCCTTTATCCCACCCTGCTCACAAGTCTATCCCCCTAATTAAGTCCCCCACTAGCAGTTGCTTCCTACTCAGCTGGGGGCCTCTTCCTCCCTCCTTGTAACTGTGGAATGGTCCATGGACAGTGCTTTTCTTGGGGAAGGTTTCTCCAGGGGTGAAAAGGGTGGTTCAGCTGCTAGGAAAGTGGTTGGCTGGGCAGGGTCCATTTCAGATGCAGGGAGAGTGGTTAGTAAACAAAGCAGGTGAACTGAAACTCTGACAAACAAACCAGCACAGGGGCAGAAAATGCAAGCCCCATAGGAAAGAGCACAGTGAGGGCTACAATAGATCATTTACCAGAGAAGTCCCAGGTCAGGGAACTACAGCTGAAGAGAACATGGAGAAAAAGTAGGCATCAGAAAATGATGCATGGGGGCAGTGGACGGATATGCACTTATGACGGCATGCATGGGAACTACAGATGCCGGGATGCCAATGCTGGGGGGTGCAAAGGCCAGCTTAGGTAGGTGGACACTGACCTGTAGGTAGAGTGCACAACACACAGGGGACCCCTGCATCCCTGCATGCTGGACAGCAGGGAAATGTACCATGGAGCATAGCCCCACTGCAGCACAGTAGCTGAAGGGGGCCCAGGACACTGTGGACACAGAACTTGAATGTGACCATGGTGCACAGCACAGCCATGAAGCACTGAGACTGTGGGCAGACAGTGGCACTACAGTACTGGTACAAACCACCCAGAGACAAGTAACAGCTGCTGCAGGTGTGGCCCATGGAGTGTGATGTGCAAATGAAGTGCAATCACACCTGTATACCTGAGCTGGAACCAAAGCCAGTCAGTGTTGGACAGTCCTCTGGCACAATGGAGGACAGCGTGGAAGCCATGGAGGGCCAGGGTGCTCAACTGCAACCCCAATGACATGGACAATCTGTGAGATGGTACCATTCAGGAAGGGAAAGTCCAAGCTGAATGTGAATGGCTACCTCCTGGTCCATGAATGGACATGCAATGAGAAAGTGTACTTTTTTTTAACATATATTTTTCACCTGCTGCGGCACACTCCAGCCATGATTTCCACCCACCTGGAGAGCTGGGTAGCTCAAACTGCACTCAGAAG
Source organism: Neoceratodus forsteri (assembly GCA_016271365.2). Lineage (NCBI taxonomy): Eukaryota > Metazoa > Chordata > Ceratodontiformes > Ceratodontidae > Neoceratodus > Neoceratodus forsteri. The sequence continues at coordinate 1,205,521,105 of CM057453.1, read as the reverse complement.
GATCAGGGACGGCCATCATGCCATCTTGCTGGAGGGCTTTCCCTCTGCCTCTACCAGCTAGGACAGCCCCGGACCCTCCTCAACAGGACTCCACCAAAGTCCTCCGGGTGGCTCAGACCACAGCCATCAAACTGCAAGGTTGTGCCCAGCCATTTTACTTTGATTGGCCCCAGTAGCACGGACATGCAATGACATCCAGGCGCAATATGCCGACATCTGCCGTGCTCCCCATCTAGTGTCACTGACACTAGTAGTGCCCTTGGGCATCCCCAGGGGGCTGCTACAGCACGGTGAAATTCCCCACCCCACCCAAGAAATGGGAAGACAGTCTATGGATGTTCAATTCCAGTCCTCCACTGCCGACCCATGACGGCCCGGGCTCAATCCTGAACCCGGGTCACAGGCATGGCACAAGGTGTGGCATCCAGCGCCTCAACCCTCAGCACCACAGGATAGCCTAGACAGTGTAATGGTGCTGACAGCACCATAAGTCCAAGTCCTGCCTCTGCCAGGCCATCAGACTGCTCCAGGATGGCCAGCACCACCTAAAGAAAAATAATGAGCACAGTCATGCTCTGGAGGTGACACATGCTCTACCAGCACAGGCACTGGCTGGTATAAAGTAGAAGGCACACAGCACCATGGCTAACCCTGCATAGCTACTGCAGAGTGAGGCAACTTCTATGACCACTGAACTGTGGCAATAGTTGCCAAACAAGAGGGCCCTGCTGCAGATTGTGAACAGGACCCACCGCAAGGACCTCTCACCAAAACCAGTGACACTGGCTGACCTCACTATCCCCAAGCAGCTACAGACAGTGACTGGATGGCCATGGTACAGCAGGATCACTGGCAGCACCACCCACCAGCTCCTTCTACTCACCACAGAGGACAGCATCAGAGACCTGGCACAGGCACCCTTCTGGGTGATGGATAGTACATTCAAGACTGTGCCACACCTGTTCACTCATTGTACACCATCCATGCAGCCATGGGGATGGGACCTAACAACCTCATTATGTCACTGGTGTATACACTGATGACAACAAAGAGCTTGCAATGTTACCGCACCTTGTTCCAGGAGCTAATAAATATGCCAGTATACAGTACTGCACCCTTAAACCACCTAGATCATCACTGACTTTGAGCAGGCTGCAATCAATGCCTGTAAGATGGAATTTCTGCAAGCCATAAATAAGGGTTGCCTGTTCCACTTTGGGCAGATTGTGTGGCGGAAAGTCCAGTGCTTTGGCCTTGCACCACAATACGGAAGTGACCCAGACTTCAGCCTGAAGATCCATGAATTTGTGGCTCTCGCCCATCTCCTGGCACTGGACATTCCAGCAGCATTTAGCCTCCTGAAGCCAACCATTCCACCCAATGCCACCACACTCCTCTATTGTCTTGAGCAGACACATGTGTGCTGGGCAGGATATGGCTCTACAGTAAGATGACGAAGGTGACCACGAGATACGACCCCATGTTCCCACCTCAGCTGTGGTTGGTTGCGGATCTCAATGAGTGAGGTATACTGTGGACCCAAAGCAATGTCGAGACCTGGCACTGCCATCTCCATGCCCTGCTCGTGAAGGTGCATGTAGGCCATGACAATGCTAGCAGAGCTCCACAGGAACAGCAATGGACCCATGTCACCAGGGAAGGCATTTGTTGTGACTGCCATGACACCACCCAAGAAGAGCTATGAGGCGTGGATAAGGATGGTACTAGCATCCAAGGACAAGGGCAAGCTGCTGAAGTTCCTCTGTGGCATGGCACACAACACCACTCTGTAGGGTTTCCATGGTGACATGGCACCTGACAGTTGTACACTCACAGTACTCATCATGCACAGCCACCAGATTGCCACTGTGGCCCCCTACTGTTGAATAAAGTTTCACCCCCACATTTCACATGCACCCCAACCTTGTGGCGATGTCTCATTACAGCACTGCTGGGTATCGCCAAGCAGCCCACTGCACACTGCCACATCTGCACTGTGTGTCGCATGTCGCACAGGCCTGACTCTGTGTGAGTCCCCCCAAAATACTTTCAGCTGTTCATGTGTGCCACACGTTGCACAGGCCTGAAGCTGTGTGAGTGCCCACCAATCCTTCCAGCTGTGCAACTGTGTAGTAACAGCACAGAAACATAGAAACATAGAATTTGATGGCAGATAAGGACCGCTTGGCCCACCCAGTCTGCCCATTTCCCTACCTAATGGATAAGCTACAGATCCTAGTTAACCAGCAGCCTACTTCTTTCTACCTCCACCCCCTAGAATTGCCTTATGGCTGTCCCATGCATTCTTGAATTCAACCACTGTTTTTGACTCCACAACCTCCTCCAGAAGGCCATCCCATGCATCCACAGCCCTCTCTGTAAAAAAATACTTCCTTACATTACCTCTGAGCCGCCCCCCATCTTCAAATTGTGCTCTTGTTCTTGCACACCTCTTTTTGAAAGATGCTACCCTCTTGGACTTTGTTGATTCCCTTGAGGTACTTGAAAGTTTCTATCACGTCCCCCCTCTCCCTCCTTTCCTCAAGGCTATACATATTAAGCTCCTTAAGTCTCTCTTCATATGTCTTCTGGTGCAGACCCTGCACCATTTTAGTTGCCCTCCTGTGGACAGCTTCCATCTTGACTATATCCTTGTGGAGACTGGGTCTCCAGAACTGCACACAGTACTCCAGATGGGGTCTCACCAGCTGTCTGTACAGAGGGATAACAACTTCCTGTTTTCTACTGGTGATACCTCTCCCTATGCATCCCAGTATCCCCCCAGCCCTCCTTACTGCCTCTCATTGCTTGCCCACCTTAAGTCATCTGATATGACTACCCCCAGGTCCCTTTCCATTTTTGTTGTTGTTAGTATCTCACCCCCATTGTGTACTCTTTCCTGGTTTCTGTTTCCCAGGTCATTACCTGCACTTTTAGCATTAAATCTAAGCTGCCATACATTTGACCATTCCTCTAACTTTGCCAAGTCCTTCTCATCCATTCCACTTCACCTTGTAGTATTAGCTGTGTTGCAGATGTTTGTGTCATCTGCAAAGAGACATACTTTCCTTCCAGTCCCTCTGCAATGTTGCTTACAAGACATGGAAGAGGACCAGTCCTAATACTGAACTCCTGCGGCACTCCACTAGTAACCTCTTTCTTCAGAGTGGACTCATTTACTATTACCTCTGTGTCCTATTCTCCAGCCAATTCTTTACCCAGGCTATCATCTTGGGACCCACTCCCAGGCTGGCTAACTTGTATATTAACCTTTGTGTGGACTGAGACAAATGCCTTTGATAGAAGTCTAGGTAGGCCATGTCCACAGCCCTCCTGATCTACTACTTGGTCACCAGTCAAAGAAATCTATTAGATTTGTCTGCATGACTTCCTGCTGTGAATCCATACTGCCTTGGGTCCCATGCCTCTCAGGCCTCTAGGTACTTGACAATTCTTTCCTTCAGAAGTGATTCCATCATTTTCCTACCACTGAGGTTAAACTAACAGGTCTGTAGTTTCCTGCTTCTGCCCTGCTCCTCACTTTTGTGAAGGAATCACATCTGCCTCCTCCAGTCCTCAGTGTACCACCCCATCCTCCCATGATTTGTTAAAGAGGGAGTCAGTGGTGTCACTAGTTCTACCCTTGGTTCTTTTAGAATTTGGGATGAATCCAATCAGGCCCCATTGCTTTTGTCCACCTTGAGTTTTAAGAGTTCTTTTCAGAACCCTTTCTTCTGTAAATGGCTGGTATCAACTTCTGTATCCAGAGTGTTTCTATTGTTTGTTTTAGGTACCTCCCTCTTCATTTGTAAATACTGAGAGCAAAAATATTTGTTTAGTATCTCTGCCTTCTCACAGTCACCTCTGCCCACCCCTCCCCTTTATTAAGCCTCACTATCCCTCCTTAGTCTTCCTTTGCTCCCTGATGTACCTAAAAAAGGTTTTATCCCCCTTCTTAACTGAGTTAGCTATCTTTTCCTCAGTTCAGGCCTTTGCTGTTCTGACTGCCTTACCAGCTTCCTTTTGCTTTAACTGATACAATTCTCTGTCCTGCTCCTTCTGTGATACTTGTACTTTCTGAATGCTTTCTTTTTCTCTTGAACCTTCACTGCCACCTCCTTTGAGAACCATAGTGGTTTCTTACATCATTTTGTTTTATTTATTTGCTTCACACAAAGGCTTGTTACCTCTGTGATGGCAGTTTTTATTATTCCCCATTGTTCTTCTACCCTTCCTTCCTGCCGCATTCCCACAATGGGCCCTTGTGGAACCCCCCACAACACACCTGGCAGCCTTCATGTCACAATGGGCTCCTGTGGCACAGGCCCCCCCAAACACCTCCAGACTTTTTTCTGTGTGGTTACTGCAGGCCCATAGTGGGCTAGTATAACACAGCCACATGCACACATTACATGGTTGGTGCGATGGCAGGCTGCTCTGTGTCCTGGCATCCACATGTGGTGTTGCGTGGACCATTTCCTGGTGCAGCTACCCATGCTCTCGCTGTGCTGGTCTGCTGTGTGCCTGCAGTGTTATGCATGCACCAACCAACAGACATGGTACTCCAATTCCTTCATGCATGCCCAGCTGGCTGGCTATCAGCTGACATAATCATGCATGCAGGGATGCACAGAGAATCTGCCATGCTGCCTGAGATGGCTGGTCAACACACTGGGGCATGCACGGCTATTTGTTTCATCCCTGTCCCATGGATGGTGAGACAGTCATCCTTACCGGGGGGTCTGTGATCAGGTCAGTGTGTCCTCGGAGGGTGCACCACATAGGGGGTGGGTGTTTTCACATCGTCTGTGCTGTTCAGTAGTGGCTCAAGTCCTGGGATGGGTGGCGTAGGCTGGGATCAGGTGCTTCATGTGTTTGTGGAAAATCCACTCAACAGCCTCACAGCATTCTGACCTCCTCTGGCCTGACAGTGTGTCAGGCACTGTCCTGGGTCAGGTCACTGTGTGTTGGGCTGCTGGGGCTGTTGGGTTGTTGTGTGTGGGATGCAGCATGTCAGACTAATTAGCGTTGGGATTATAAAAGGGAACCTAGCAGGGCAGGGTTTTCTATGTGCAAGGAGAGTGGTCAGTGGTGGGATGGGCAACTGGTATATGGGCAAGATGGGTAGTCTGGGTGGGTCCAGCTGTAAGGAGGGTGCTTTGTTTGGTGAGGCTAGGAAGTTGATCCAGCTGCAGGGAAGGTGGTCTACTGAGATGGGGAGGCAGGTCTGGGGGGTTCCATCTGCAGGGGGATCTTGTCTGAGGGTAGTAAGGATGGCCTGGAGCAGCCAGCTACAGGGAGGGTGATAGTTGATGGGGAGAGGCTGGTTTGGGGCTTGTAGGGTGGACTAGCTGCAGCAAGGAACACAGCTTGGGAGAGGTCCATGGGATGTTGATATGGTTGTCCAGCTGTGGTCATCTGGGCAGGGGTGTTCAAGATGTGAGGTCATGGGAGGGCCCAAAGGGCTGTACTTGGGAACCCTCACTGAAGTCAAATACTAAATTTAGTATTAAAGCATTCATTAATTTGCCTTCAAAGACTAATTTTAGTCCTTTTTAATCATCGTTAATCATCATTCAAAAATACAACCACTAAGAATACTAAATTCTAAGAAGTATTTCAGCAGACTAGTTATTCAAGAGTAAGTTATTGCTAAATGAGGATTAGAAATAGATCTGCAATGCTCTTAAAAGTAATTTTTTTTAATACAACTGAATCATAAATGAAGATTACAGACAGCGGAGTAGTTTTAGGATTTAAATTAGCCAATCAAGGCTGGGTACATTACCATGCATTTCAGTTCTACTAAGCAAGGAGACAGATAAAACAACCAGCAACACCAATGAATTTTAGAGAAGGTAAGCAATAATAAAATGCGGATTTTTACCTGGAAATAATATGGTGCAAAAAAAGTTGGCAGAGTCCCTTTAAAAGTCTATTCTAAACTACATTTTCCATAAATCTACTCAGTCAGAGTCCTACATTTCCCAGCTCACTTCCTGTCTGTGTCCAGCCTGATGAAACCACACAAGCACTCTGTGGTCTCCATTTTTGAACAACTGGGGTTTCCTAGTTTCCTACAGCTAAGATTTACATGTTACGGTAAAACCTTATGTTTAAAAAGTACATCTTTTTAACTCCCTGAAATGTTAAATACAGTAAGGGAATTATCACTCAGGTGTTGTTTTTTTTTTTTTCTAAATGAAATGCTGTGCAAGTTTCACTGTCAATGTGTTGTCTGGAAAACATTTTCTCTTCTCTGAACTCTTGGATAAACTTTGAAATACACATTTTATTTTCAATCAACCCCTCCTCCCTTTGAAGTGTTTAGGATGCATTGTGCCTCTAGAATACTTGTTATTTGTGGAATTGTTGCTGATTTAGTCACTTTAAAGTAGTGTTGGTGGTGGTGAGGGCAGGAGAATGAACATCAGGAAGATTGTATAACTGAGCAAATTCAGAATGCATTTTCTGTGTGTATCCATTTAGTAACCTATTTAACTATATTTATGGAGAAAAGATTACAACTTTTTTAATTTGAGAAAATCTGCAGTTACCTGCATATAAAGGAAGAATTATTTACTGCAAATATTTGAGTGTGTTTGTGGGGGAACTGTTTTTTTGCATTTAATATTTGTATTTAACAGCTGCATGTGTTAATCCATTTTGTAATCTGGGGATCAGTGTATTTTTTTTTCTTTTGCTGAAGACTGCATTAATTTATATTTTATGTTTATTTTATTTTGTTGTTGACCAGCTAAGTGTACTAGACAGATTCTTGCCTATTTTCAGGCATGGCCCAGAGGGAGAAGGATACAGATGAAAGCCAACTGACCTTGAACCAGATTAAGCTGTTGGTGGTATTTTTAGTGAATTGGGGGGAAATTTGGCCAGGGCACCAGAGAAAATTCCTCTGCTTTTTTCGAGAAGTGCCATGAAATCTTTAACATCCACCTGAACTACCACCAGAACAGGCAGATGGGATCTCGGTTTAACATCTCATCTAAAAGACAGTGCCTCAGAGTGCAGCCATACCTCTCATGCTGCACTACAGTGCCAGTATTGGGATATTAACAAGTGCCTGGTGCAGAATAGAACCCACTGTCTTCTCGATCTCCCAGCCTTGGAGGAGTGTACTACCTGCTGAGCCACTGACACTGCAAATGCAATATGTTAGTGTCAGTATTTATGCATTAATACTACCATTGAGAAGTATGGGGTCCATGGCTGAGGAAGGTGATAGGGAGGGCCTAGGGGTAGGGAGGTTCTGCTCTGATGGAGGGTGTGTCCAGCTTTTGGAAAAGGTGTCCAGCTCTGGGAGAAGTTACTCCAACCTACAGATGGAGGGAGGCTGTCCAGGTGGAATGAAACACAGGGTCCGCTACAGGAGGATTGTCTGCTGGGGAGATAGCCGGTCCAGGGCATGAAAGAATGAGCCCAGCAGCAGGAGTGGCTGGTGGTGTGGTGGTGTTAGTTCAAGGTTGGAAGTGAGGTCCAGCTGCATGCCAGGAGTGGTTGGATGAGGAGGCTAGTGGGACAACTGGCCACTTTAGGTAGGCTGATGGTGAGAGGAAGGCATATTTGCTCTAGCTCCTCCCCCTCTCCAAAAATGTCCATCTTCATTCCCACACACATGGAGCAGGTTACAGCCTGAGCTCTGTGGGCTGAATCATAGACACATAGACCTTGATGGCAGATAAGGACTGCTTGGCCCACTCAGTCGGCCCATTTCCCTATCTAGTGGATAAACTGCAGATCCTAGTTATCCGACAGCTGACTTCCTCCTACACACCAGTAGAACTGGTTGATGTCTGTCCCATGTATTCTTGAAGTCCCCCATTATTTTTGACCCCTCAACCTCCTCAGGAAGGCCATTCCATGTCTTCACCACCCTCTCTGTGAAAAAATACTTCCTCATTTTGCCCCTGAGCCATGCCCTCTAACTTCAGATTCACCCCTTGTTCTTGCACATCTCTTTTTCTGAAAGATGCTACTCTCTTGGACTTTGTTGATTCCCTTGAGGTGCTTGAAATTTTCTATCCTGTCCCCCCCCGCCCCTTTTCCTCAAGGGCATACATATTCATCTTGTCTCTCTTTGTATGGCTTCTGGTGCAGACACTTTGCTATTTTAGCTGCCCTCCTCTGGGCTGGCAGTTGAAAGTGCCTGCCATTACTGTCACTGTAGTTCAGTAGCACTAAACTGGCTGCCTAGCAACAGACGCATCATTTCTGGTCAGCAGTTTTCTGAACAGCCTCCTGCCTACTACATACAGTCTGGGCCCAAGGACACCACCCCCCATACTAGGTTCCAGGGAAAGATAATACAAATTAAAAAAATTGCCACTGTCCATGAGGGAGCGACCATGTATATCACCAGAGCTATGCCTTTCAAACCACTGGCCTCCTGGGACAATTCAAGACTCCTCAACCACCAGTGTCCCCTGCTTAAAATAATATAGGGCCACTAGTCCATACATTCCCACCTGCCCATCTGGACCACTTCTAAATTTATTGGCTAACTGCAGGTCACCTAGGGGGTACTAAGGGGTTTACCAAGTCCCAAATACCACTTTATTCTCTATTTCTTAGCTGTCTGCATTTTTATTCCATCTCTAGTTTCCTTACTTTGACCTAGTTTGTCTTTTCCTCTAAAACTCCTCTTCCTTTACTCCTGCGCTATATACCATTTTTGTATCTTACTACTCTTGCTACTATAACTTCTCCATACTGATCTATTTTTCCCTTTATTTCTACAGGTCTGGCCAAACATACCAATCAGTTAAGTATCGTTGTTTAATTCTAACTCTAATCTCTCCTCTAGCACTTCTGGCCCTTTGTGTCCCTTCAACCTTCTCTGTTCTTCCCTTTCAGGTCCTACCAGAATACCCCAGACCAAGGACACACAACTCTGGACTCCCTACTGTGATGGAACAGGTAAGTCCCTAATTACTTAACTGCCTTAGAATTATAGAAATCTGGTGACAGAAAAGGACCATTTGGCCAATCAAGTCTGCCCTTCCCCCCATCATCTTATTTGTCAAAGAGACACCCCCTCTGCCCTGGTCAGCTCTTGGGTGTCTGTCCATACCCCTTAGATCCTTTCACACCATTTTGTACACACCACCTCTTCCCAGTAGTCAGTTCCAGGACTCCACCACCTTCTCAGTGATGTAATGCCCCTCCATTCCCCCTAAACCCCTTCTTCTAATCTTAGTTTATGATCCCTAGTTCTAGCACCTTTTTCGCCTACCATCAAGCTTTCCACTCGCCTTACTAGTCTCCAGTAGGTGCAGATTCGATTGCCTCACCTTTCCTCACAGGGCCATCCTATGCATAAGCACGCATCTTGGTTGCCCTTGTCTGAACCCAGCACCCTGTCTTATATCCTTGTGTAGGTGAGGCCTCAGAACTAACGCCCATACTCCAGGTGAGGCCTCACCATGGATTTATAAAGGTGCATCAGCACCTCCTCTTTCTGTTTTATACCCCTCCGTATGCACACAGCATTCTATTCACTTTGCCCACCACTGTGCTACACTGGTTCTCTGCCTTAAGGTTATCTGAAATTATAATCCCCGGATCTCTCTCCTGCTGAGTTTCCTTCCCCCCTCCCCCCCTCATGTGTAAATGGTTTGCAGGTTATTACACCTATGGAATTACTGTCCACCTTTGGCATTAAATTTCAGCTGCAAGGTTCCGACCACCTCTCAAGAATCTTCAAGCCCCTCTCACTGCCTCCACCTCCCCACCAGGGTGTCTACCCTACTGCAGATCTCTTCATAGCAACTGCCAAATAGGCACACCTTCCCTGCAGTTCCTCCACTATATCTAACATACCACTAGACAGACTAGGCCTGATGGTCTGTTGTGTCTTCTCAGTAGCCAGTCTCCAATGGGTTCTTTCTTTCCCACCCAGCCCCAGGAGTCATCTCTGCTTCAGTTTACCCTTGTACCTGCCACTCCCTCTTGAAGCCTCCACTGTGCCCTCCTCCCCAGACTCCTGGACAGTGGGCTCCACCACCCTCAATGATAATATCTCACCATCCCCCCCTGTAATTTCCCCCATCTAGCTTCCCGCATGTCACCTGGTTATTCCCCCACCTTCTTTAGTCTAGAACATCTCTTTGGCAACACCCCTGTTTATTCCTTTTACATATTTGAAGACCCCTATCATGTCCCACTGTCTCTCCTCTCCTCTCCTCCAGTGAGTACAGCCCAAGCTCTTCCAGCCTTTCCTCATAGGTCCTTCCTCCCATGCTCTGAAGCATCCTGGTTGCCCTCCTCTGGACACTGTCCAGCAGTGTTACGTCGTCCTTGAGGTAAGATCTCCAGAACTGCATGCAGTACTCGAGATGTGAAGGCATTATACAGAGGGAGGATCACCTCCCTCCTCCTGGACATAATCCCCCTGGCTATGCAGTATCCGGTTTACTTTGGCCGCAGTTCTTCTGCAGTTTTCAGTGTTATTCATTTTGATGTCTACCACCACCCCTAGATCCCTCTTACTCATTGTGGCTTGCAGTATGCCCCCAACCCCGGTGTATACATGGCCCGGGTTTCTGACCCTCAGATGCGGCACCCTACATTTCCCAGCATTAAACCTCAGTCCCCACCTCCTTGACCACCCATCCAGGGTATCCAGGTCCCTCTGGATTGTCTCTCTCACTTCATCCCCGTCCGGCAATGCTCCCAGTTTTAAGTCATCCGCAAAGAGACTCATCCTGCTCTTAACCGCCCTCCCCATATCCAAGACATAGGCATTGAACAGGAGTGGCCCCAGTACTGAACCTTGGGGAATCTCACTGGTGACCTTCGTGGGGGAGGAGACTACCCACCACTACCCTCTGTATTCGCCCTGTTAGCTAATTTTCTACCCATCTGAGCAACAGTCCTCTCACCCCCATCCCCCCCAATCTGAGCAACTGTCCTCCCACCCCCAGCTTTATTAGCAGCCCATTTTGGGGTACCGAATCAAATGCCTTGCTGAAATCCAGGTATAGGATGTCCTCTGGTCTATGCCGGTCCAGGGTCCCAGTCATAAAGATCTATGGGGTTGGTCTAACACAATCTCCCCGGGATGAAACCATACTGTTTGTCATCCAGCTGCCCCAAACTTTTCAGCTGCCTCCTGAGCCTATCCTTGATAATGTCCTCCATTACTTTGCCCACCACAGATGTTAGGCTGACAGGCCTATAAGTCCCCATCTCCTCTCTAGACCCCCAATTGTGGATAGGCACCACATGAGCCACCCTGCAGTCTTGAAGTACCCATCCTGTCAGCAGAGAGGTGTTAAGAGTGCTGCCAGTGGTGCTGCTAGTTCATCCACCAATTTCTTCATAACCCTCGGATGTAGCCCATCCAGCCCCGGTGCCTTATCAGTTTTTAGTGTCCGAAGGGCCTCCCTCACCCTTTCCACTGTGATTTCTCCCTCCCAGCCCATCCCCTCATTTAACCACCCATCCCCTTCTAGACTTGGTCCAGCCTGTACCCCAACTTCTTTAAGTCCTCTAGACTCCATCTGACCTCTCGACTCTGCTGGCTCCCTTTCCCTCCCATTGGGCTGGAGGGATCCCCTGCCTCCCCCTGTAAATAATCAAGGCAAAGTACTCATTTAGCACCTCTGCCTGATTCCCCCGCCTCTTGAGTCCATCCCTCCTCAGTCCTAATCATGCTGATCTGTGCCCTCCCTTTTCTTTTCTCCCTTGTGCATCTATAGAATCCCTTTCCCCCCCTCCAGATATCCCTAGCCAGGTTTTACTCCCTCCTCACCTTGGCTCCCCTCACCACTGTGGTGACCCTTCTAGCCATCAACTCATACCCTTCTCCCTAACCCCTGAGAGCACTTAAAACATGCATAGGCAGCCTTTTTATCCCTCACCTCCTCCTGCCTCCTGGTCCACCAACACGGCTTGTTGGCTCTACCATGCTTGCGCCTTACATTTGTACAGAGTTAGTAGTCTCCTGCCCCCTTCTTAATGGCCTCCAGGCTGCCAGCATCCATGTCAGCCTAATCTTGTCCAAGCTCCCTGTAGAATCCTGCCCATGCCCACAGTCCACCCCTGAAGTCCACTACTACTGTATTAGAATGGTTATCCCCCCCCAGATACAGCAGAAACCAGACTGTAGTGTGGTCACCACCTGCCAGCGGGCTGCACACCTCCAGGCCCTTTATCTAGTCACTGTCTGCTAGGACAACATCCAGTATCCGCTCCTCCCTAGTAGGTTCCCCCACCTGCTGGACCAGGAAGGCATCCTGGAACACATCCATCAGTCTCTGTTCCCTGGCCACAAAGAATGCCATAGTGTGCCGGTCTGTTCCCGGCATATTAAGGTCACCCATGATCACCACTATACCCTTTCCATGGTCGCAGTGTTCTCAACTAGTTTGTCCTCCAGGGCCTCTTCCATCGTTGGGGGATCTGTACACCAGCACTATTTTCAATCTTTTACCTCCCCTCATTTGTAGGGTTACCCAGATCTCCTCCACCCCCCCACAGCCTCCTTCACTCCACTAACCACTATGTCATTTTTGACTTTCAGCGCTACACCCCCTCCTCTTCTCTCTCCTCTATCCTTCCTGATTATTTTGTAGCCCACCAAATTTAGGTCCCAATCATTTTTCTGAGTGGTCCATGTCTCTATAATTGCTGCCACATCCACTGATCCCTCAACCAGCATCGCCTGGAGCTTGGGCATTTTGTTGCCCATGCTCCTAGCATTGATCAGGGCCATCCTCCACCCCGACCTCTCTCCCTTCTCCAGTCATCTCGGCCCTGAGCAGTCCCTAGATGCCCTTTTCTGCACAGCTCTGGATGGATTTACATCACAGTCACCTGCCTTCTTTTCATGCCCTAGACCTGGACCCTCGAGCAGCCCTCCTGGAGCCACTCTTTACTTAACCCCCTTTACAAGTTTAAACTCCACCTCTAGGCTATGAATCCAGCAAGTTTTAGTTTCAAGATCCATCCCCTCCAAGTTGAGGTGTAGCCTATCCTGGAATATAACCCTTGTCCTCCATGTATCCCCAGTCCCCCACCAGCCCATACCCTTCTGCCTGCATGCGTCCCTGAGCCACTGATTCCACCTCTAAGTTTATGTTTGGTCTCCCCAGACGCCCTAGGTACTGGCAGAATCTCAAAGAAGGAGATTGTGCTTCCTATAGAGTGGTAAACCATGGCAAGTTCCCAGAATCTTGCCTGGATTTCTAGTTCACTGTTCCCTTCTAAGTCATTTGTTCCCAGATGTTTTAGGAAGTCTGGGGATTCCCCGCATTCCAATGCTATCGAGTATAACTGGAATTTGGCCTTGTGTACGGATAGGCCTGGGATACATTTAGCCTTGACTGGGCTGCTTTTTCCCTCCCTCACCCCCTCCCACTGGATGCCCCAGGTCATGGAGTCACCCAGCAGGATCACCTTCTCTCCCCTCCACACTTTACTGGCCCGTTTAATTCCATCCAGTCTCTTCCTTCTGTCATCAACCCCCAGCTTACTTCTCTTGCCCCCCTCAGCCTGGGGATCACAAGCCTGTGCTTGCCCTACCATGCTCATTCTTCTACCTGTAGCTTCCAGCTTGCCCCTGCCCCCCCAACCTCCTGGGTGGCACAGACTGCCCCCCACCCAGATCTCCCTGGACTCTCTTTCTGGGCTGGTAACCTCAGATCCCCACCCAGGCTCCCTTCTACTGCTTCCTCCTTGCCCTCCAGTTCCTCATCCTTCACCCCATCTGCTGTGTTTCTCCCTACCCCTCATCTTCCCCTCCTCCCTCATCTGATTTCTCCGCCCTGAAGCTTGCCTCATCTAGAGTATTCCTTATCCTTGGATGACTCCCCTAGCCTGGATCCTTGCCCGACCCTAGTCCTCCCTCCTCCCACCCTGGCTTCATTCTGCACTCCCCCATCCTCCCCACCGCCCTCCCACCTAGGCTAATGTCTCCCCCCTTCTGTGGATGTGGCTTTCTCTCCTGCCTCATCCCCCCCAGCTTACTGACCAAACCCTCTCTGTCTGCCTGCTCTCCTCCCCTCCTCCCGCCAGCCTCTCCACCTCATCTCCCAGATATAGCAGGCCAATTGATTAGCCTAAGTGTGATGCTTACTTCCCGACACTCTCTCCTGTCCCTCCTTCTGGTCAGCCCACCTCCCTGAAGTGATTTCCATTACATTGCTTGTTTCATGCCCCCTCCTGAGTAACCATATGATCCTTATCCACCTGTTCCTAGGTTAGGCCATATTGGCCTCATTTACCTCATGAGGTCCTTTCCACCTTTCCTCCCCACCCTTCCACCTTCCAGCTGCCTTCTGATCCCTCTACTTCCTCCCTAAGACCTGCCAACTGAAACACACTGGGCACCTCTGAACCTCCATGCCCAATTTAATATTATTGCCGCCCCGCACCTTGTACACCAAATCACTCCACCCCCAAGTCTACCCTCATTTTAGGTGAGCAATGCGGCCCTCTAACAGAAATAATTCAGTCAGTGTTACACTAAAACCCAAACAGTTTGCCCCCTCCGATTACAGCAATTTTCCCTTTTTCTTGACAGTAGCCAGTTTTCTAGCCCTAGCAGTAGACAGTTCACAACAAAATTAGTCCACCACAACACTAGCCAGCTCAGAGGCCCTATCAGTAATCAGTTCACCTACAGTTTGCCTACTTCCTAAGATGTAGTTGGCATACACAGTCATTTATACAGTCTGCTTCATTATGCCCCTTCCTGGTAGTAGTCAGGACAGTGTACAGGACCCTTTTCCCCCAATCAATAACAATCCAGCTTCCTAGTGCTCCAGTTCAACCATTCTAGACTTGCCCTCCTCCAAGGCTCCACCCTCACCGACCATTTAATAGAGGTTGGGGCCAGGGTGGGTGGTGTGGAACAAAGAACAGCTCTCCTCCTCTGATTGCGACTGGACTATTTGCCTTTTATGGCCCAGTCACACAGTTAAAGATCTGCGTCCTATTCGCTGATTGGCCGCTCCTTCCTGAGTTGCTGGTTTGCAAAGTTGTGGCCGATTGTGACCCCGGTATGCATGGCCTGTCCCCCGCCAACAAGAGCTTTCTTGTCAATCACCAATGTGATCCTATGCTCTCCCACTGTCAATGCAGCCCCAGAATGCCTGCCCTGACCCCTTCCAATGACAAGCCCCAGTCTGGAAAGAACAGCTCTCCTCCCCTGATTGAAACTGGGCTAATCGTTGCTATAGATATTAAAAAAGGATGGATCCCAGCACCGACCCCTGGGGCACACCACTGCCACCCTGGAATGCACCCCCATTTGTCTTATCACCACCCTCTAGTTTCAGTCTTTCAACCAGTTCTCCACCCATCTTGTTGTTTTCTGTTCCACCCCTAAGCCTTCCAGCCTTCTATGGGGCAAAGTGTCAAAGGCCTTGCTGAAATCTAGGTAGGCCACATCTTTCCCCATCCACCTTCCTTGTTACCCAGTCAAAAAACTCACGTAAGTTTGTCGGGCAAAACCTCTCTCCCATAAAACCAAACTGCCTTGGGTCCTGGAAGCAGTATAGCACATTGGGTAAAGGCTCTGAGCTACAGATCTGGAGACCTTGGTTTGAATCTAACAGCGTCTAAGTGCATACTATGTGATTCTGAGCAAGTTACTTAACTTCCTTGTGCTCCAGGTTGCATCTGGAAACAAGCTTCAGCTTAGTGTGCTACTCCTGGTTAAACAATGTTCCCTTCCCCCACTTCCCCTGTAGACCATTAACAACCAGGTGTTCCACTATTCTTTCCTTCAGCAGTATTTCCATTACTTTTCCCACTGTTGTGGTCAGACTGACCAGTATGTAGTTCCTGAATCCTCTCTGTTAACACTTTTGTATAGTGGGACCACATCAGCCCTTCTCCAATCCCTGGGCATGTCACCAGTTTACAAAGACAGGGTGAACAGGGTAGTTGGAGGCCCTACTAACACCTCACTTGGCTCCCTCAGTGTCCAGGGGTGCATCTGTCTGGCCCATAGCCTCCTTGCTGCCAGTTCCATGAGGATCCTTTCTTTTGCAAAGGGAGCTGTGTCCTTTCCTGTGATCTCTCCATCCTTATTACTTAATGCTGGCTAATTTCCTGCCCCCTCCTTTGTAAAAACCGAACAGAAGTATTTGTTCAGTATTTGTGCTTTTTGGTGGTCATCTTTTACCCTCCCTCCATCCACCCTTTTCAGACACTCAGTATCTCCCCTTGCCTTCCTTTTCTCCCTGATGTACCTGCATGTAAAAGGTTTTGTCCCTCCTTACCACAATATACACTGGCTGGCTTGTGTCAAGAGTCCCACACAAGTGCGGTTCTGATGCTAGTGTGCACTTTGCATGTGGAACCATTTTGGTTTGCTTGCTGTGTGCTGTAGTGTAGTGGATTATGTTGAACTGGTTTTGCTGGATTCTGCACTGACAGCTTCATTTGCAGCAGATCCTGGAGTCCTTTGTGGTGGGAGATTGTCCTACAGTGTATGTTAAGAGTTTATATAGGCTCTCATCTTTGGTTTACTGGCCCCACTGTACTCCCTGGGCTAAGTTCTGTCACAGACTGACATCCCCTGGAGAAGAACAGAAGCGGAAAACATCTGATAAGAGATTGTGTCAGCTCAAATGTGCACTGCAGGCTATTGGAACTTCTATTGCCTGTTGCTCTGGTGCCAGCTGCAGGGAGTTCTGGGACTGGTTGTGGCTACATATATCTGCCTAGAGATGGTCGCAGTTGGCCTGCTGCGGTGTGCTATCTGCAATGGATGGTAGTTGAAATTCCAAATTGGTGGGGGAACTTAGAGGAAGGATTAGAAGTACTTCTTCACTGAGAGGGTGGTGGACAACTGGAATGGGCTGCTGAGGGAAATGGTGGGAGTGTTCACGAGGGCATGGGATAAGCACAGAGAGCAACTGGCATGGGGGGAAGACTACAGAAAAGGCCTAGTGGATATCTAGGCAAACTGGGCAGACTAGGTGGGCTCTCAGTCCCTTTCTGCTGTCACATACCTATGTTCCTATGTATTCTACAGGCAGATTGGGAAAAGGGAGGGGGGATCCACTACACCACCAGGGAAGCATTCATTGTGCCTTGAATATCCATCCCTTGGTGTCTTTATCCTACCCTGTGTTGGCTGATGTGTGGAGCAACATGACGACCTACTCCCAAAAAAGATCAATTCTAGGGGAACGGGCAAGGAGTCTTCCTCCCTCCCCCAACCATGACACCCCCTGAGTGACCGAGTCCAGTCTAAAAGCCAAGTTGATGGTGTGGTACATGTCTGGTATCTCTCCCCCCCAACCTACTTTTTTTATTTTAACCTCTACAGAGCCTTTCCAACTGACCCAGCTGATCAGTATTTTTTATTTTTCATACTGACCCATTTTCCCTTTTATATCTACAGGTCTGACAGGACATTGACCAGGAGTAGGAGGATACTGACCATATGTATCAGATAAGTATTGTTTTTTTTGTTTGCTCTACATTGTTTGTCATATAATAGTTCATAACGAGCTGCAGATCCTTTGTGAGCTCATTGCTGTTCTTGTTTTACAGGTTCGAATGGCTGCTATGGGATGCACTGGTTTGGAGCTGTACCTTGTGCCTTAGAAAGGAGGCTATGGGCTGGGGGATATGGGATGGGCATTAAGGTTGGGAATTCCAGGGAACACCACACAACCAATTTGCCAAGACCTGTGAGGCTCAAACCCTGTTTTTCGTTTTCTTGCTTAGTGTGCTTTGCATTCTAATGCCTGCATTAATGTAGTGTTTTTGTTTTGCAACAAATACTATCTCATGTCTGTGTGTGTGTATGTGTAATAGATAACCCACTGTAGGGTGCATGGTCATGCTCTGATATACGCATGCCTTGGTGTGCGTTGTTACGCGTGAGGCCGCAGGATGAGTGCATCAACCACCCAAGCCATGTGTATATCACTGCGCGAACGCATACCCCACAGTGGGTTATCTATCTTATAAAATGGCAAAATTGTTTTGGAGGAGAGTAAAACTGCAGGTGTGTGGTGGCACTCTGATATATGTACAGTCACCTAATGGTGTTTGTCCAATGCGATTGATAATCCCATTATAGATATAATATGTATATATAATACACACACACACACATTTCACTCGAACAGCCCCTTGATACCAAAAATAATTTTCCTCACCATGCATGTGCTCCCAATCCGAATAGGCTCTCTTCTCCTTTTGAAGATAAACCTGTAAATACTGGTGAGGCCCTGCATATCAGGGAGGCTCCCATACCATTTTCTGCAAACCAGAACCATTGGTGGTCATTCCTTTAACTAAATATCCACCCCCTTCCTTGTGACTTTGAGTCAAGCATGGGGTAACAGACTTTAGTACCTCCTATAGACATAGCTCCCAAGATCTACATCTTCTTTGGAATTCACAGACGGCTTTCTCACTCAGGAATCCTTAAGCAAAGCTTCCTCTGCTGAGGTTGCATATACTTGCAGATGAATACTGTTTTGTTTTTGTTGAATTTTATGCGACACCATCTTTAATGCAGCCTAATACACTGAAACAGAACTGCAACACTGCTGACAGGAGTGCTACTAAAATCACACTGCACACTGAAGTGCACCACAGGTGTTGATGCAGTGCTAATTAACATAATTCGCACACACTGAAAAAGCAATGCAACACTGCTTCAGGCAGTGTTGCTGACACAACACTGATTCAGCCAGTATTGCTACACCAACACTGCTTCAGGCAATGTTGATGACAAAACAATGCTATTTGCAGTACTTTTACAGTGAGTTTGCAGTGCTAATTAACATAATTCAGACACACTGAAAACGTGCAAAACTGCTTAAGGCAGTGTTGTTGACATACACTGTTTCAGCCAGTACTGCTGCACCAACACTGCTTCAGGCAGTGTTGATGACAAAACACTGCTAATTGCAGTACTTTTGCAGTGTGGTTGCAGTGCTAATTAACATAATTCGCACACACTGTGTCAGCATTGCATATACACCAACAGAGACCTGAAGATGCACTAATTAAACACTGATGGACTGCATTATGAAATGAAGTGTTCAGAAAGTGTACACTGCTACTGTAACACTGAAATAACACCATATAGTGACTATTTAAAGACTTCACTTCCCTCTGGGTTTTCTGCTTTTAGTGCTGTGGGCTCTTTTCTTACTCTTCTTTACTATTTTCTCTGTCTGCCCCATTTCTTGAATCCCTCTTGCTGCTGCCATAATTTCACTTACAGCAGATGACAGTCATCATCCATCGTGAATACTGGGCAGAAGTAGTCATTCAAAATGGCTGCCTTCTCCTCATAATCCTCTATTACCCTCCTGCCCTCTGCCAGCCTTACAATTCCCCTTTCATCTTTTTTCTGTGATATACTAGAAGAAATATTTTTTCCCTTCACCTGATGCCCTCTGCAAATTGCAGCTTTAAGAATCATAGATTCATAGAAATATAACAGCAGAAAAGGACCCTCTTGGCCCATCGAGTCTACCCCTTACCCACTCCCTACTTGTCCCCCTTGCTGAGAGATCCCCCCTCCGCCCCCTGGTCAACCCCTTGTGTCTGTCCCATGCCATCTTGAATCCCTCCACCACTGTGACCCCACCACCTCCTCCAGCAGACTGTTCCAGGGCTCCACCACCCTCTGAGTGAAGTAATGCACCCTCACATTGCCCCTAAACTTTCCTCCCTCTACCCTTAGACTATGACCCCTAGTTCTAGCACCTACCTTTCCTGTGAATAAGCTCCTCTCTACTTTATTAATCCCCTTCATGTACTTAAACATTTTTATTATGTCCCCCTCTCCGGTCTGGTTTTTAGCGGGTACAAGTCCAACTCCATCAGCCTCTCCTCGTACGGCTTCCCTTTCATCCCATGCACCATCTTAATGACCCCGCTCTGTATCTATTCAATCCCATCTAAGTCCTTGTGTAGGTGAGGTCTCCAGAATTGAAACGCGTACTCCAGGTGAGACCTCACCATGGATTTGTAAAGTGGTATCAGCACCTCCCTCTTCTTGCTTGTTATACCTCTCCCTATGCACACCAGCATTCTATTCGCTTTGCCCACCACCTTACTACATTGGGTCCCTACCTTAAGGTTAACTGAAATTATGATCCCCAGATCCCTCTCCTGCTCAGTTGCCTATATCCCCCCCAGTGTGTAATTAGCTTGCTGGTTATTCCACCCCATGTGCATTACTGTGCATTCTTTGGCATTGAATTTCAGCTGCCATGTTTCCTACCACCCCTCCAGCAACCTTAGATCTTCCATCACAGCCTCCACTCCCTCTGGGGTGTCCACATTATTACAGATCTTCATATCATCTGCAAATAGGTGACCTTCCCCTGTAGCTCCTCTGCTGTGTCACTGATTTAGATGTTAAAAAGGATGGGCTCCAGCAACGACCCCTGGGGGACCCAGCTCATCACCCCTACCTTCCTGGAATGTACCCCATTTACCACCACCCTCTGGCTTCTACCCATCAGCCAGTTCTCCACCCACCTTGTTATTTTTTGACTTGCCGCCAGACTTCCAGCTTATTTACCAGTCTTCTGTTGGGAACAGTGTTGAAGGCCTTCCCTAAGTCCAGGTAGGCCATGTCCACTGCTCCTCCCTGATCAACCACCCTCATCACCCAATCGGAGAACTCAATCAGGTTCATCTGGCATGACCTCCTTTGTGTGAAGCCATGCTGACTGACATCCTGCAGCCCACTTTCCACCAAGTAGCAGATCACCCTTTCCTTTAATATTGCCTCCATCACCTTACCCACCACCAAGGTGAGGCTGTCCAGGCAATAATTGCCCACTTCCTTCCTGCAGCCATTCTTATGAAGTGGCACTGTCTGCCCTCTTCCAGTCTTTTAGCACCCACCCTGTATCCAGGGACAGGTTAAAAACCTCGCTAGAGGTGCAGCCAGCTCCTCCCTTAGTTCCTAGAATACCCTAGGATGCAGGGCATCCTGACCCATAGCCTTGTCTACCCTCAACCTACCTAATTCATCCCTGACCCTGTCCTCACTGATCAGGCCACCTTTATGTCATCCCTTCCCCTCTCCATTAACACTGGCCCCCTTCCCTCCCCTTCCACCGGAAAGACCGAGCAAAAGTACCTATTTAGTACCTTCACCTTCTCGAAGTCTCCTTCCACTTGTACTCTCCCTCCCCCTTCATCCTTACTATCCCCTGCCTTGCTTTCCTCTTTTCCCCTATATACAGAAAAAAAGTTTTATCACACCTTTTGGCCTACTTAGCAATTCTCTCCTCTGTTTCTGCTTTAGCCTTCCTAATCTTCTGCCCTGCCACCCTCAGTTTCTCCCTGTAAGTTTCTCTGTCTTCATTCCCCTGTATCCTCTTATACTCTGAATGTCCTTTTCCTCTCCCTTATTGCCCCCCTCACCTCCCAGGTGAATCAAAGTGGCCTCCTTCTCCTTCTGTTCTTCCTTTCCTTCCTTAAGCATATTTCTGTGACTTTTAGTAACCCCCCCTTAACTGAATTTCATAATTCCTCCACTTCCCCTATTTCCTCCTTCCACTCCATTCATACCTAAAAATCTCCCTTATTCTGGCAAAATCTGCCCGCCTGAAGTCCAGGACCTCTGTGATGGTTCGACGCACTTCGTTTCCCATCCTATCCTTGAAGCTCACTGTATTATGGTCGCTTGCACCTAGGCTGACCCCCAGTCCAACTCCTTCCACACTATCCCCATTGGTGAGGTCCACATCAAGTATGCTGCCACCTGTAGTGGGCTCTCTAACCTTTTGTTGCAGGAAAAGCTCCCTGGAGGGACTCCAGGATCTCCCTGCTTTTGGTCATCCTAGCCAATGGGATATCCCAGTTCACATCTGGGATGTTAAGGTCACCCACTAGCAGAATCTTCCTCTTGAGTGCCATCCATTGAACCTACTGCAACATCTGCCTATCCACTTCCTCCTCCTGAACTGGAGGTCTGTAAGCCACCACCAGCTTTATTGATGCCCCAGACCATTTTTCTAGAGTGACCCACAAGATTTCTGCCTCTCCTTGCTTCTCCTATCCAACCTTAATGTCCTTTCTGATGTACAGTGCACCCTTCCTTCTGCTAGCCCTGTCCTTCTGGAAAAACCTGTACCCTGGGATACCTACTTCCCATGTCTGCTGCTCAGACCAAAAGATCTCCATTATAGCTAAAATATCCAGGCCCTCTCCCACCATCATAGCCTTTAAGTCCACCATTTTGTTACCTTAGCCTCTGACATTTACAAAAAGTACTTTCCACCATTAACCCCCCTCTAACCCTCCCTCCCACCCAGGGAAGTGATAGCTAGTCCATTCTCTCTCCTGTCAAACTCTGCCCTTTCTAGCCTTGTCCACCCCCACCAGTTTAAATGACTCCTTAAGACCTTATCAATATATCCTTGTAGTCCCCCCTCCAGCACTCTTGCCCCTCTCTCACTTAGGTGAAGTCTATCCTTCCAATAGAAGTCCTCATCCTCCCATGTGTCGCCCCACCCCCTATACAGGTGAACCCTTCCTTCTCACACCATTCCTTGAGCCGTTCATTGAACTCCCTAATTCTTTTCTGCCTAGCAGTGCTGGCACAGGGGACTGGCAAGACTTCTGAGAATGCCAAGGATATGTCTCCTCCATGCATCCCTTTGCCAGTGTCTCGAACCTCTCTGGACCTCCTTCACCTCATTGCTCACCACATCATTTGCCCCCAAATGAACAATTAGTTATGGTTTCCCCACCACCCTTGCACACTCCCTGATTTTCTGCATTGCCCTCCCAGCCTCCATTCCCAGTTCACAAAAGACTGCCCACTGCCTGTATGTAGGCCCCCTCCTGATCCAGTGTATCCCCTTAATGATCGATTCCCAAATACCATGGCTTTCTCCACCTCTACAGCTAATGGATCTGATCTTTTTCCTGGTGGGCACTCTCTCCTGGTCCCTTTCTTCCCAATTGCACCGCCATGTCCTGAACTGCCTACTTGTCCCCCGGTTCCCCTCAGTTGCCCACCTGTTCTCCCCCTGGTAAAAGATTCTGGCATCTTAACTGCTGAACCTCCCTCTTCCCTCTCTGCTCCCCTATTTGTACTTCTGTGGCCTTCCCTGTATTCCTGTTTCCCTTTATTGCCTCCTACCTTCTCCTGTGCTACCCCCTCCCCATTCCTCCCTTTGATCCCCTTTCTTGCCTGAGTCTCCCTGTTCCCCCGTGCCCCTTCCTTGTTCATTCTGCCTCCTGCATCTCCTTCCACTGTTCTTCTAAAACTTCCCTCTATCCCTCTCCATCCAGCCCTTTTTAACTAACTGCCATCCTGACCATGCCACTCTACCACCCTTCCCCTCTGCCCATCCCAGTTCCCTGGCCCATACATGCTTCTCCCTTCACTCCTTCCAGAATGCTCTTCTTCATCCTATCAGACAAAGGTATGACCCTACTGGCCGCCATAATCCCCCCCCCAGTAGATGCTCCTCTTCCCCCTGATGACGAGGTATGTGCCCTTCCCTGTACCCCTAGAGCCCCCTTCCCCTTTCTCCCCACCTCATGCCATCCATTGCCACTCCCACAGCTTGATCTGGGACCCAGTCCTCCCTGATTCCCTCTTCCATGCCCTTTTACTCCATGCACCCAGCTGATCTCTTCCCTTCCTCTTTCCATTTCTGCAGCCCCCACATTCCCCTGCTGCCACTGTAATTCCCCCCTCACTCCTCTATCCTTCCACTTCTTCACCATTTCCCCTCTTAGATTGTTTATGTCTGTTTCCAAATGCCACAATCTGTTACACAGCGGACAACTCCCTATCCTCCACAGTGTTTACATGAACACCACTGCCCCACACCCATTGAACTCCACTATTCTGCTTGTTCTCCAGTTTACCCTCAGAGCCCCCCTTCCCATCCTAAGGGACCCTGCCCCTGCCCTTCCCACCTTCCTGTACAATAATAATTCATTTCTATTGCTTACACTCTCCCCTCATCTGCCTTCCTAGGGCTGTCCTCAGTAT
Source organism: Neoceratodus forsteri (assembly GCA_016271365.2). Taxonomy (NCBI): domain Eukaryota; kingdom Metazoa; phylum Chordata; order Ceratodontiformes; family Ceratodontidae; genus Neoceratodus; species Neoceratodus forsteri. Next base: position 1,205,497,128 of record CM057453.1, on the reverse strand, counting down.
TCCTTGCCTCCCTCTCCCTTAAGACACTGTGAATCAGTATTCCTTGCTGCTCACTCCTTTGAGCCACATCAAGCCTTAGGACACCGTGACTTACTACTCCTTGTCACCCACTCCTTTAAAACACAGTGATAATCTAGAGCATGTACTGTATATACTTATTGTTCAAAGCCACTTCTGTTTCCCTCTTACTTGCTGTGTATGCTAAGGCTTTAGCCCCTATCTCTTAAACAAGCTTTAAGTCTGCTTTTGTACCCCATGCCACCTTCTTGATCTCCTTCATCTTACTTTGGTAATCACTCCATTCCTTGTCCCCCTGGGATATCTTGTAGTTAGTGAAGGCCCTTTTTAGCCCTCACTGCCTCCCTTACCTCCTTAGAAATCAGATTGGTCTGTTGTGTTTGCTACTCTTGGTAAATGGTCTCAAGCACAATTGTTCTTCAAGTATGGTGACTTAAATTACTCTATGTTTAGTCCACTCTCTTTCTCTGCTCCTAATCCCTGTTTCTGGGGAAGTCCTAGCTAGGTTTTCTCTTCCCCTCCATTTTCCATGATTCTTCCAGCATCAGTGTACCCCCGGCCCTGTTCAAATATCCATCTACAGTATATACGCATCTAGCTGTTGCCCATGCACAATGGTCTCCTTTCTTGTCAGGTGAAGGCCATCACCCTTGAAGAGCCTTTTGTCCTAGAAGTCCCACCAGTCTCCCACAAAATGGTACTCCTCCTCCTAACACCATCCATTTAACCACCCATTAAGTGCTTTTTTCCACACCCTATCCTTACCTTATGCCACACAGGAAGGACCTCTAAAAAGACCATAGAGGTTAAGTTTGCTTTCACTCTGTTCTCCAGCCTCCAAATGTTAAGCTTGACTGCTTCCAGAGACTCATTTGCAATATCAGTGGTACCCAAGTGTACCAGCACCCTAACTTCCCCTCTTAGAAACATAGAAATGTAGAAAGTGATGGAAGAAGGTGACTATGTGGTTCATCTAGTCTGCCCATAGGCCTATCCCCTTCCTTAACTGCTAGTCAGTGTGGTGGTACTTTGTACCTGTCCCAAGCATTCTTGAAACCTACCACTGTTTTTGCCCCCACCACTACCTGAGAAAGGTTATTCCATGCATCCACCACCCTCTCGGTAAAGAAAAACTTGCATGTGTTACCTTTGAATTTCCCCCCCTCCAGCTTCATGTTGTGCCCCCTAGTTCTTGTGTGCTTTCTGACATGGAACAGTTCCTGAACCTGCACCTTGTTTATTCCATTTAGGAACTTGTAGGTCTCAATCATGTCTCCCTCTTCCTCTCCCTCTGCTGCTCCAGGGAGTACATATTCAGGTTTTGCAGATACTCATCATAGTTTTTGTTCTGTAGGTCGTGTATCATATTTGTAGCTCTCCTTTGCACTGTCTCCAGTCTGTTCATATTCATTTTTAGGTGTGGTCTCCAGAACTGTATACTGTACTCCAGGTGTGGTCTCACCAGAGATCTGCAGAGTGGCAGGATGGCCTCCTTTTTAATGCTGGTGATCCCCCTGCCTATGCAGCCCAATATGCCATTCGCCTGTAGTTCCACTTTCTCATGCTGTTTGGACAGCTTTAGGTCATCCGTTATAATTATTCTCAGATCCCTTTCCTGTTTGGAAGATTCCAGTTGTACTCCTCCCAGGTAGTAGTCCTCTCCTGGGTTGGTCCTTCCTACAGTAGGTGCATGACCTTGCATTTTTTTTGGCGTTACTCTTTAGTTGCCATGTTTCTGACCATTCTCCCAGAGCCTTAAGGTCAGCCTTCATCTTTACTACCTCACCTGGACTGTCTACCCTATTGCTTATTTTTGTGTCATCTGCGAATAAGCTCACCTTCCCCTCTAGTCTCTCAGTTATGTCACTAATAAAAATATTGAATAGGATCGGAACAAGTATTGGTCCTTATAGCATTCCACTATCTACTCCTCTTTCTTCTGAAAGTGAGTCATTTACAAGTACCCTCTGTGTCCTTCCAGTGAGTCAGTTCCTTACCCATTTCACTGCTTGTTGTACTACTTCCATTCTGTCCGGTTTGTTGAGCAATCTTCTGTGTGTGACCAAGTCGAAGGCTTTGCTGACATCCAGGTACACTATGTCTACTGCTCCTCCCTGGTCTATTATTTTAGTCACCCAGTTGAAGAAGTCTGTCAGACTGGTTCGGCATGACCTTCCTGTTGTAAAGTCATGCTGTTTTGTGTCTAATTTTTTGTTTTCTTCTAGAAAGGATATAATCCTCTCCTTGAGTAGGGTTTCCATTATTTTGCCCAAAACTGAGGTTAGGCATACTGGTCTGTAGTTTTTTGCACTTTCACTGATTCCATTTTTGTACAGAGGAATAACTGTTGCCTTTGTCCAGTCCTGAGGGACCTCCCCCAGCTTGGATGATAGGTTAAAAAGATCAGCCGGGGTGCTGTCAGCTTGTCTTTTAGTTTTCTTAGTAATCTAGGGTGAATTTCATCTGGTCCCATGGCCTTGTTTGTATTGAGTTTCTCTAGTTCCTTTAGGACCTTTTCTTTCATAAAGCGACCTGAGTGTATTCCAACTCTTTGTTGTGTGTTGCATTGCTGGGTCCACATCCTTCCTCCTCCTTGGTGAATACAGAGCAGAAGTAACTGTTGAGGATTTCATCCTTGTCCGTGTCATTTTCTGTGATCTCCCCATCCACCCTTGTGAGTCTATCAATACCTCCTGTTGTCTTTCTCTTCTCACTGATATATGTATAGAATGTCCTGTCACCCTTTTTGACCTCCTTGGCTATCCTCTCTTCAGCTTCTGCCTTTGCTGTCCTGATCACTTTGTTTGCTTCCTTCTGTGTCTCCTTCTATTCTTCTCTGTCCTTGACAGATTCGGCTTGTTTATATTTCCTGAAAGTCATTCTTTTTTCCCTGACCTTAGAGGCTACTTCTTTAGAAAACCAGAGTTATTTTCTTCCCCCTCTACCATCCTACCTATCCTGTCCATATCCCAGATGGTCAATGCACCTGGAAGGCATCTGACTACTCCCTTCCCTGTCCCATCCTCGCACCATCGTATCCACCCACCTAAGCATGGAGTCACCTAGTACTAGGAATTTCTATGCTGCTCTCTTCCAGCCTCCTCCCCTGGATCTCACCCTATCAGCTCACTCTCTCTCCTCTCGATTGGTTCACAGCTCCCCCCACTGGGACATAGGTACCTGTGCCTCTTACAGTAATGCAAAGCAGGGTGCAGTTGGCATTGAGAGAACTTGACTGACACCCTTGTGACTGCCTTTTCCACTATTCTCCATATGCACTGCCCTCCAGCCCACTGGGTCAGTGGGCCTCTGGTGGAGCAGGAGAGCAGGATGTGCTTGTGGGTACCAGTTCAACCTGTGACAGAGCAGGGATAGCTCTTGTACTGAGATTACCATCTGTGCCTGGATCTCCATCATTTTTTCAAATATGGAACAGTGGTCCTACCAGCAGAGAGAAGCCCAGTGGATGAATGACCCACAATCCCTGCAGGTAGCAATCTGCCTGTCTTACCTGTGCTCTATACTACCTATAGTCTTACCTTTGATAGTCTCTCCTCCTACAAACCTTTATGGCTCTTACCTGCTATGCTATATCATCCTAGCCCATATGGGGTGCTGCATACAAAACCAGATGCCATCTGCTTTATATCCTGACTGAATCCACTTCAGTTGTCTTCTATGAAACCCTACCCTAAATAGGATGTTGGCAAAATTATAGTTGTTTGCCCTCTTCTAGACTTACTCTGTTGACCTACACAGAGCAGAGTTTCCTGCAGAACTGCAGACTTAGCTGTGGAAGACCTGCAAGAGCTCCCTGGCAGATACTACACTCCTGCTCTGGGCATTCATGCAATGGGTTGGTCATGCAATGGGATGCTGGGGTGGCTTCATTTTAAACCTTTCTGTAGCTTTCTACAGTCTCTGGATTCAGCCCATGTGGTCACATGGTGTCTCCCTGCCAGTGTTGCTTAAAATGGCAACTGTTTGATTCCTAAACTACCTCTGCTGCAGTACAACAAGCAAAACAGTTAATCCTACTTCAATAAACAGAACAAAAATACCCCTGATTCCCTACTGAGCACTCCTGAACTTAGCTCTGCCTGATCACACTGACAGTTATTATTATTGTACTGTAAATGGAGCACAATTAGTGATGGGTGTGGGAAGAGGTAACACTCTGGAATAGGCAGTGAGAGAGATGCCTGAGTATATAATTTCAGTGTAATGACTGTGTGTCACCACACCCTCAACCTCAGCTATATCCACGGCCTAAATTGCTCTTCTTCATTATCTTGTGATATGTATTAACACTGGAGAAAATTAATTATTTGTTGTAGCAGTTAGTGCACACTACAAATATTTTTCACTCCCAACATATCACAAACAATGACATTTAAATACCCTAAGAGCCTCAGCTTTAGCTTCTCTCTCCAGTGGCTATTATTTGGCAGTACAGAGAACCCATCCTCACACTGCTGCACAAATACAGCAGATATCAAACACTACAAAATAAACATCAAGACTGCAAGAATAATAAGAAAATAAACTGCACTAAAGTCTTTTCACAGCCTTTTGTTTTGTGTTTTTCTTTGGATGTTAGCTGCCACTGTGTAGTGTGCAGGGCTCTACACATTTTCTCACTTCACCCACATAAAGCAACTACAGCCTGCTAGATCAGACAAGAAAGCACAAAATCTTGCAATAACAAAATAAAGAGTTCTCTGGCACTTGAACTACTGTACAAGCATGTTGTAAAAGTATAGTATGTAGGAACAAACATATATTTAGCAAAATTCCACAGTTTTGAAGTGCACACAAGGATGGTGGTGGTTTCACAAAGTTTGCCAAAACACTCGCAGAAGGGTTAGAGCACTCACCAGCTATGTACAGTAGATATGACTCCAACCACTTCTTGTTACTTTAATTAATTTTATTATTCAAAGTAAGAAACATTGACCACAGGGTCGGATATTTTCTTGACTCATTTCAGATCACCCCTGGATCCTTTATCTTTATTTTGCAAAACTTCGTTGTCAGCTTTCATCAACAAAACTGCAGCACCTCCAAAGAGCAGATCCTTCTCTCTAGAATGACTCCAGAGTTCTGCAAGATGGCAAGACACCTAGATGAGTCACATGGTATTGACCTTCCATATGAAAGGCCCCCATGTGATGTCACTAACTACCCAAGGAATAATTTTCCACAAAATACAATAGGTTTTATATCCAAGACTTTTGTTGAAAACAAAACCACTGTATCAGAAAATGGTGAAATAGCAATCTGTGATTGACACTGCAGAGTAAATATGAATAACAGAATTCAGGCAGTTTCAAAACAGACAATCATCCATCAAAACATATTAATAGGCCACTAAGCAGTTGAGAAAAGACCATCAGTAAGCAAGGCTGTCCTTACAGTATTTCCACTTACTTCCACAGAAATCAGATACAATGGTTGCAGTATTTGTTCTGCAGAAAAGACATGGGATAGCTCAATGGCATAATGCCATTCTGTGGCTGAATCCCACCTTTCTGCTTCTGATGGAATTCTGCAAAATGAGTATCCATTTCCACTGTTGAGATAAGTGCAGCTGTAGATGTCTTTATAAGTGACACTGCAGAGGGGCTGGAAGGAAAAGTATGCCTCTTTGTAGATGACACAAGGATCTGCAACAGAGTTGATACACAAGGGGGAAGAATGAGAAGGGACTTGGCAAAGTTGGAGGAATGGTCAAAAGCATGGCAGCTTATATTCAATGCAAAGAAGTGCAAAACAATGCACCTGGGAAACAAAAACCCAGTGGAAGAGTACACAATGAGGGGGTATTAACAACAACAACAAGCATTTGTCAATGCCGAATGTTGTCACACTGGCATTGGCTCTGGTAGTGCAGTGCAGAAACGCATTTTGGGCAGGACGTGAAATATGACAGCTGTACTGTTCATAAGGAGGTGTAAACAAAATGGCAGTGTTGAAAATGTGGCATGTAAATATTGCAAATTTGCAAAGTTACAAGGGTGCATGGGAAATGCGCAATGCATGCTTGTAACACAGTCATTTTATGGACTTTAGGCACCAAATTTTCAACATAGGCATTTTAGCACCTCTGCTCATGTACAGTATGACTGTCATTTCTTCAAACTGTCCCAAAAAGTGATTTTGTACAGCGACCGCTCTATTCTGCGCCGGACGTACGAAAACACATTTCAGGCAGGATATGTAAAATTACAGCTGTACTGTTCATCAAGAGGTGTGGAAAAATGCCAATGGTGAAAATCCAGAGAAAAATATTACAAATGTAATTACGAAAGGCATGCGTAAACTGCGAATCTAATAATTTGTAACACAGTCATTTTATGGAGTATCATCACCAAATTTTCAACATAGGCATTTTAGGACCTCTGCTCATGAACTGTGTCACTGTCATTTTTGTAATGTGCCCCAAACACTGATTTTCCACAGCAACCCCGTAATTGTGCGCCGGAAGAGCGGAAACACATTTTGGCTAGGATGTGAAAAATGACAGCTGTACTATTCTCAAGGAGATGTAAAAAAATTACAATGTTTAAAATCTGTTGTGAAAATATTGTGAATTCGCGCAGTTATGAGCGTGCATAGCAACTGGGCAACGCACTCTCATAACACAGCCATTTTTTGGATTTCTTCCACCAGATTTGCAACATAGGCTTTTTGAGAGCCCACCTCATGAACACTGCCACTGTCCTTGTGTTAATTGGTCTGAAAGATGATTCCATGCAGTGACTGCAAAATCACCTTTTGGGACCGATTAACATCATAACAGTGACATAATTCATGAGGAGGGGTCCCAAAAATTCGATGTTGAAAATTTGATGCAAAAATTCAAAAAAATGCCCGAGATATGCATCAAAGTTGAAAAAATCATATTTATTACATTATACAGCTTACCGGCACTTCCTCAGTTCGCGGTCGGCTTTGAAGAGTGAAGATGTGCTCCCGGTCCACCGAAGATCATCGCGCCTAACTCGTAAGGTATGTATGGGGTGAGGGGTGTGGGGAGGCAGGGTGCATAGTGGTGGGTGCGGGTGGTGGGTAGGGAGACTATGAGGGACCGTTTTCTGTTTACAGGTACTGTAGTAAAAAAAAATATTGCAGACAGTTTTCTTTTTTACAGGTGGTTTCTTTTTTTGGGGGGTATAGTAGCTGATGGGGGATTGGGCACCCCCATCAGCACAGAAAACAGGGAGGACATCATGCCAATGGTGAGTGGGCTCCCCATTTGGCACATACTTGAGGGGCTGGGTATGCCAACCGGGGGATTGGGCACCCCTAAGTCGGCAGTTTAGTGGCCACTGTGCTACCATGTTTGATACTGGGCAAGCATGTAGGAAGGTTTGCTACATGTGATGAGCTTTGCTCATATTGCAGCAGACCTTTCCTTAGATGTGCTCACCTGGGTGGTGTGGCACCAGCATGCAGGCTGACTGAGAAATAAGGGACGCACCTGCTGGTGCATGTCCTGCATTTGTCCAACAGCGACCACGCCTTCAAATCTCCACTACTGCAAGATGTTGGCTATGCAAGCACGCCAACATAAAAATGGAAAGGGACCTGAAAGTAATCATTTCAGATGACCTTAAGGTAGGCAAACAATATGAGAAGGCAGTATGGAGGGCTGGGGGATACTGGGATGCATAGGGACTGCATCACAAGTAGAAAACAGGAAGTTGTTATCACTCTGTACAAACGGTGAGACCCCTTCTTGAGTACTGTGTGCTTTTCTGGAGACCCCATCTCTGCAAGGACATAGACAGGATGGAGGCAGTCCAGAGGAGGGCTACTAAAATGGTGCAGGGTCTGCAACAGAAGCCATATGAAGAGAGAATAAAGGAGATTAATATGTATACCCTTGAGGAAAGGGGGAAGAGGGGGGACATGATAGAAACTTGCAAGTACCTCAAGGGAATCTACAAAGTCCACGAGAGGAGCATCTTTCAGAAAAAGAGATGTGCAAGAAAAAGGGGTACAATTTGAAGATAGAGGGGGACAGCTCAGGGTCAATGTGAGGAAGTGTTTTGTTTCATGGAGAGGGTGGTGGATTCATGGAACATTCTTCCTGAGGAGGTCATGGGGTCAAAAACTGGGGAAATTCAAGAATGCATGAGAGAGACATAAGGCAATTATAGTGGGGGTAGGAGGAAGTAGGCTGTTGGTTAACTAGAATCTGCAGCTTATCCAATAGGTAGGGAAATGGGCAGACTGGGTGGGCCAAGTGGTCCTTATCTGTTGTCAAAGTCTATGTTTCTATGTTTAGATACATTCAGATATTTTCAGATATTCTGTGATATATCAAAATAGATTCTCTGTTGAGGTGTCCAGTGCTACTGCAGGCAAACAGGGAATTTCACTAAAGATATCACAGACATTTCTGGCTGTGTCTTTGGCTGCAACTATATACCTGTGACTTCTCTGTATAGCAAATTATATCATGAATTTATGCCATGTAATATATCCTTTGACTTTTTTTATAGTAGTCTACATTATATTTTTCCATGCCAACATTATGTACCTACTGCTTTTATATTCTATTAGGTAATATGACTTTTGTCCATGTTCTGTATCTTACATTTTAGATCATGACAATTGTCTTTTCCGTATATGCTTCACTGTGGATATAGTGAATCTTTTGGCTGTCCTAACCAGGACCTCCATGTAATTTTTGTAAATGAGTATCAATCAAATGAACAAATGCAAATACAATACACTAGCAACAGAATAGTGCCATCTGAGTTATGTAGAATGTAATTAACACAATTATTGTATGTACTCCAAGATAAAGAAGTCAATAGTGAGAAGAGCTGGGGTAAATGGAGAAATAGCAAAGGCGGTAAGGATAGGGATAGGGTTAAAAGGGATAAGGCAATCAAAAAATGGAGGGCATGAGTACCAAACACCCGTAGTCTGGGTAACAAGTTCCCTGAATGTTTGACCTTGATGGAAGAGGGATGCCTGGATGTCATGGCAGTCAGAGAAACATGGTACACAGAGAACCAGGACTGGAATGTCAACATACCAGGTTACAGTCTACAACAGGGACAGAGAGGGTGGAAGAGGAGAAGGAGTAGCTTTCTATGAAAGGGAAGGGATCAAAGCAACAGAACTAAAGGGTAAACAGGGAGGAGAGGAGGCACTGTGAGTCACCCTGGAGACAGGAAATGGCACCACAATCCACACAGGTGTTGTATACAGACCCCCATCTCAGGGGGAGGAAATGGACAAGGAAATGATAGAAGGCATCCTTAGGATGGCAGGAAAAAAGGGAGATATTGTAGATGGGGGACCTGAGTATGCCAGATGTTAACTGGAGCACCTTTTCTGCAACCACATCCAAGAGCATGGTCATTGTTGATGCCCTACAGGGGGCATACCTCAGACAGCTAGTGTTGGAACCCACTCAGGAGGGAGAAAACTTAGACCTGGTACTCTCAAATATGAACAGAGAGAGGATCTCAATTTTATAAGTGGATAGCCATCTGGGAACAAGTGACCATCAAATAAGTGTGGTTCATGATAAACACAGCCATAGGGTCAAGCCATACAAAAGTGAGGTTACTGGACTTTAGGAGGTCTGACTTTGTCAAAATGGGAGAGTGTCTCAGAAAAGCACTAGCAACCGGGCAAAAAGGAGGGGTGGAAGAACAATGGGGAAACATCAAAACTGCCATCACAGAGGCAACAAGCCTTTGAGAGAAGCAAATAAATAAATCAAAATGAAGAAAAAAACACTATAGTTCTCAAAAGAGGTGGTGGGGAAGGTTAGAGAGAAAAAGATAGCACCCAGGAAGTATATGGAAACACAGAAGGAGCAGGGCAGAGAACTGTACCTGTTAAGCAGAAGGAAGCAAGGAAGGCAGTCAGAGTAGCAAAGGCCTAAACTGAGGAAAAGATAGTCAACTCAGTTAAGTAGGGGGATACAACCTTTTATAGGTACATTAAAGAGCTAAGAAACACCAAGGGAGGGATAGTGAGGCTTAATAAGGGAGGGTGGGTGGGAAGAGGGTGACAGTGAAAAAGCAGGATACTGAACGAATACTTGAAGTTTATTGTTCTAGGAATTAATACCTTTGAGCCAAGGCTCTTTTACAAAGGTTCCACGTCATTAAGTACAAAAACATAGCAGACAGTGTTACAAACAATCAGTAAGCCGTTTAACAAGGCCACAACTTAAACAGTAACATTTATGTACAGAAAAGAAATAGGAACTCAGAGGCAGTGTCAAGGGCAAGGAATAAGGATTGGAGAGCTTGAGAGGGAAGAGAGGGAGAAAGAAGAAGTTTAGGAGCAGACAGAACCAGATTAGTGGTACTAAGGTTGTCTTTGTCAAAGAGAAGATCATGGTGGTTGAGTGAAACAAATGTGGACTCAGTGGGATGAGACTTTAGTCAAAGCAGTCACAGGAGCTGGATGCTGTGAGGTGAGAGTAAAGTATGGATTTGAAAGCTCCCAATGTCGTGGAGGATAGGGAGGGCAGGTTAAGGGCATTGTACCAGGTAGGGGCACGGTATGTAAAAAGATCTTTGTCCCTGAGCAGTCTGGCATCTAGGGACAAGGAAAGGTTGGTGATCAGATCTTCTGGTGGTACGAGTGCCATTGTTCAGGCAGAGCAGGTCCTGGATACATGGAGGAGTGAGTCCCAAGATTGACTTTTTTGCCATCACACAGGTGAGATACATGAGGTGATTGGAAAGATGCAACCAACCTTCTTCCATGTAGATGTCACAAGTGTGGGTCCATCTCTGTGCTCCAGTGAGGAGTCGACAGGTCTTGTTTAGTGCTGTTGAGATGCGCTTTTAGTGCAGTGGTAGTAGCTGAGCCATAGACAATTAGACCATAGTCTATGATTGAGATGATGGAGCTTTGAACAGCAATCCTCAAGGCAGCTTGGTTGAAAAATTGATGGTTCCAGTACAAAATTCCAATGCGTTGGTGCACTGTTTTTGCAGTGTTATCGATATGGGCGGCAAAAGTAAGACATTCGTCAAAAGAGATACTAAGGTATTTGAAGGTGTTCACTTGTTCTACTCTATTTCCAAGAGAAGTTTTTATGACGAGTGGAGTATGCCTAATTCTGTTTTGATGACTGGCAAAAAGCATGACTTTTGTTTTTTTTTTTTATTTAGGACCAGTTTGTGCTCAAGGAACCACTTTCCAACACATGAGAAAGCAAGCTGCAAGCTCTGTCGTAGTGGATTTGGATCCTTATCGGAGGAGAGAATTACAGTGTCATCAGCATAGAGTATTAATTTTTCAGGGCAGGATTTGGGAAGCAAGTTTAGAAATAGGCTGAAGAGGAGAGGACCTAAAATTGATCCCTGGGGGACACCAGAGAGGACTGGTTTGGAGTCAGAGAGAACCTCAGAGATTTTTACTGTTTGAGAATGTTGTGCCAGGTAACTTTTTACCCAGGCTTCAGATCCCTCGGCTAGCCCAATGTTGAGCAGAAGAGAGATTAGAAGGCTATGGTGAACAGTGTCAAAGGCCTTTGTGAGGTCTATGAAAACTGCTCCAGTTAAATAACCCTTATCCAAGGCTTTGTGAGTTTCACTAGAGAAATCAAGTAGGGCCGTTGATGTACTGTGTCCTTTCCTAAATCCGTGTTGCTGAATGCAGAGTAGATCATATTCACAAAACAAGAGAAGGGGGAAGTACCTAATCCAATCAATTGAAGCACTCTGGATAGGGCAGTCGATACCAGTCCATTCACAGAAGAAAGGGTTCTGAAAGAACTTCTAAAACTGAAGGTGGATAAAGCAATGCGCCTTGATGGGATTCACCCCAGAATTCTAAAATAACTAAGTGGAGAACTAGTGACACCACTGACTACGCTTTTTAACAAATGATAGGAGGGTGGTGTGGTACCTAAGGCATGGAGAAGGGGGGGGGGGTGATTCCCCTGCACAGAAACGGGAGCAAAGAAGAAGCAGAAAACTACAGACCCGTTAGCTTGACCTCAGTGGTAGGGAAAATGATGGAATCACTTCTATAAGAAAGAATTGTTGAATACCTAGAAGCCAGCAGGGCACAGGACCCAAGGCAGCATGGATTCACAGTGGGAAAGTCATGTGAGACAAATCTAATAGATTTCTTTAACTGGGAGACCAAAGTAGTAGACCAGGGAGGGGCTGAGGACATGGCCTACCAAGACTTTAGCAATGCATCTGACACAGTCCCACACAAAAGATTAATAAAGAAATTAGCCAGCATGAGCATGGCTCCCAGGGTGGTAGCCTGGGTAAAAAAATTGTCTGGACAACAGGACACAGAAGGTAATAGTAAACGGAGTCCACTCTGAAGAAAGGGGGTTACTAGTGGTTTACCACAGGGTTCAGTACTGAGTCTGGTCCTTTTTAAATGCCTTTATAAGTGACATTGCAGAAGGACTGTATGGAAAAGTATGCCTCTTTGCAGACGACACAAAGATCTGTAACATGGTTGATACATAAGGGGGGTTGAAAGGATGAGAAGGGACTTGGCAAGGTCAGGGGATTTGTCAAAAGTATGGCAGCTTAGAGTAAATGCAAAGAAGTGCAAAGTAATGCACCTGAGAAACAAAAACCCAGGGGAAGAGTACACAATGGGTGGGAGATACTAACAATAACAAGAATGGAAAAGGACCTGAGGGTAGTCATATCAGATGACCTAAAGGTAAGAAAGTAACGTGAGAAGATAATAAGGAGGACTGGGGGATACTGGGATGTATAGGAAAAGGCATCATCAGTAGAAAAAAGTTGTTATCCCTCTGTAGAGACAGCTGGTGAGATCCCATATGGAGTTCTGCATGCAGTTTTGGAGACCCCATCTCTGCAAGGACATAGACAGGATGGAGGCAGTCCAGAGGAGGGTAACTAAAATGATGCAGGGTCTGCACCAGAAGCCATATGAAGACAGACTAAAGGAGCTTAATATGTATACCCTCGAGGAAAGGAGGGAAAGGGGGGACATGATCGAAACTTTAAAGTACCTCAAGGGAATCACAAAGTTCAGGAGGCTAGCATCTTTCAGAAAAAGAGATGTGCAAGTACAAGGGGGCACAATTTGAAGATGGGGGGCAGCTCAAGGGCAACGTGAGGATGTATTTTTTCATGAAGAGGGTGGTAGATGCATGAAAGGGCCTTCCTGAGGAGGTCGTGGGGTCAAAAACAGTGGGGAAATTCAAGAATGCATGGGACAGACATAAGGCAATTCTGGTGGGGGTAGGAAGAAGTAGACTGTTGGTTAACTAGGATCTGCAGCTTATCCAATAGGTAGGGAAACGGCCAGACTGGGTGGGCCAAGCAGTCCTTATCTGCCATCAGAGTCTATGTTTCTTTGTTACTGGGTGAACCAGAACCAGACAATGGATTAAAATTGACAGAGTGAGTCTGAATGAATTAATTCCAGACTTTCTGCACACTCTACATAGGCAACTTTTCAGTGCTGAACTTAATTGTAGTTGTTTCTATGTGTTATGACTGCATAATTGTGATCCATTATTCTGTGTGAAATGATCACAGTAATTATGATTCTTATGTCTTATGAAAGAACATTATGCTTTGCACAACAGAAATGACTGCGTATACACACACACACAAATGCTATCTGAACCTGCCACATCACAAAGGAATTTTGTTCTGTGATGGCATTTGTGTTAATGGGATGTATCATTTATGGCAAGCAAATCATGATGATAACAGACTTCTGTTCAAAAGCACATCCTCAAACAGACGTTGGCAAGTCAGTGGATTGGAATTGGGTAATAGAAGACTTTCACTTAGAGTAACTGGTTCAAATGCAGACCAGGTCAATGCTGGGTGAAAACCATTGTTGTCTGACAGCTGCTAGTATTTTGTGATCTATGTGGAAAAGCTGCAGTGGTCTCCATTCAATTACTAGTGCAAGTATTTCTGTATCACAGAAGCATCCCAGAAATATTAATCACCTAATAGAATCCTTGACAGTCTCAGAGAAGAGTTCAGGAACTGAGTGGACATTGAAAATTAAGTACTCTTCTACTTCTCTCCGTCAGTTTTGGACAATTTTGGTGTGCATTTTGTGGGGCAGTTAGGGAATTCTTGCAGTCTTACTACTGTATCTGTGCTGACACTCATGTGGCTTGAAAATGAACTTCTGTCTCCTGTACTGCAAGTCAGGAACTTCATAAGGTGGGAGGGAGGGGGACAGAGGGATGGAGGAAGGAAGGAAGAAAGGAAGGAAGGAAGGAAGGAAGGAAGGAAGGAAGGAAGGAAGGAAGGAAGGAAGGTTGGTTGGTTGGTTTACAAGTGTTCAAAGAAAAAGTACTGCATTTTTTGCTGATGACATGAGTGTTCAAGGCTTGGCACTCTTACAACAAGGACATCCTAGTGCATGTTGGACCACTCATCCCCTAAGGTCCTCAAGTGAAGTACTGCTGACAGTGGCATCTTCCTGTTTGTCCAGTCAGTGTACTGTATTTGCTGTCGCAGTACTATGTCTCTAGAATGCTTTGACTGACATGACCACATGTGCTCCATCTATTCAACTTTCTAGAAAGGCACTTAAGATCTTTTTATTTATTGAAGCCTTTAACATTTTGTCTATAAACTATTTGACATTTAAATGTGTTTCAGTTTTTCGAGATCAGCTTTATGTATTTTTTTTGCATTCAGTGTGGGTTTAACCCAGGACACACTATAAAATGAAGGATGATTGATGATGGTTAATGAATAAAAGAAAACTCCAGATAGAGGCCTATATTTTCATATGTAGATGAAATGTGCTCATAACAAATGCATACTTATATTACAGTGATGCGTTAGCACCAGTGTAGTTAAGGTTGACTGAGAGTTTTTATGTTAAACCCCTAGGTTTGCACCTTAATAGCTTTGATGGTGTTTGATAAAATTGCCCTAAATTTGGCATCTTGGATTCAAGGTTTCAGTATGTGGAAAGTTTTGTGATGGCGGCTTGTGTAGTTTCTCAGATATGCTTATGTCATTTTTACATCAATGTCTAAATTTTTCTCTGTACTTAACACATTTTGTATTTGCTCTCACCTAGAATCTAGATAAAATGGCATGTTTTCCAAAACTTTTAGAGTAGAAGCAGTGTATGAAATGGTAATGTCTTTCAGAAGTTTTTTGAGAAGAAAATATTAAATGGTTCCAGAGTTACAAGGATGTAATTGTTTTTTCTGAGCATGCTCAGTAGGGCTTTTGGATAACCCTCTGATACCATACGAAAAATTCTGTGTCATGAGAGCTTTTTGCATTCACACCACTTATTCCTCACAACACAAACAAGCATTTGTCAATGCTGAATGTTGTCTTCCTGGCATTGACATTGGTAGTGCAGGAGTTAGGGAGATGCATAATAGGAATGGCAATGAAGTATGGAACTGACACCAACCCCACCTCACCCTGCAGAGACTGACAGGCATTGAGGTGTGCCATTGGGTTGTC
Organism: Neoceratodus forsteri; assembly: GCA_016271365.2. Classification (NCBI taxonomy): domain Eukaryota; kingdom Metazoa; phylum Chordata; order Ceratodontiformes; family Ceratodontidae; genus Neoceratodus; species Neoceratodus forsteri. The sequence continues at coordinate 1,205,481,655 of CM057453.1, read as the reverse complement.
GGTCATAAAGCTAATGCCATTTCACCGCACCCTAACCTACAGACTCTGACAAGTGTCGCATTGTGCCTTAGGGTTGTTGGGCCTTACACTCAATCCATTCCATATGGAAATACGTTGAGATGGGTGCCATATAGGAGAATGGGGTGAACTTTGGGGCTGAAGAGTCCAAGGCACACCTTGATGCCTGTCACTGGCTGCAGGGTGGGTATGGGGGTGGAATGGCATAAGCATTACAGCTGACATTCCATAGTCAGACCTCTGATGCCTATCAGTCTCTGTAGGATGGGACATTACAGTTAGAAACCTAATGCCCCTGGCATTTGTTAGTATTTGTACTCCAAATTTTCAACATAGGCTTTTTGTGACCCATCTCATGAAAGCATTTTGGGACCTCAGCTCGTGAACAGTGGCACTGTGATTTTGGTAATCTGTCCCGAACGTTGATTTCTCACAGCGACAGTGCCAGGGTGTTCTACCTGATGTAATAAGTGATCACTGCCCTGTCTACTGTATCTGGGATACCACCCCCCTTCCTACCCGTCTAAGGTCTTATCTTTCTCAAACATCTCAAAACTTAACCCTGCTGCATTTCTGCACAATCTAAACATGGTGCACTGGTCCCCCCTCTACACAACTCATGATATAAACATAGCGGCTGAATACTTCAATAATACCCTACTCTCCCTCAAGACCCTTCATATTCCGATCGCCACATGTAGAGTTAAAGGTAAAGTTACCAAATGGCTTAAGTGCCCCCTTCTTCAACTACTTAAACATAGGGATAAACTCTGGTCAGTATGGAAGTCCTCTTCCCTTCAATCTGACTTTGAGGCCTACAGGTCCTTATGCAACATTTGTGAAAGGGAGATTCACTCAGCCAAGAGCATTTACTACTGGAACCTTCTCAGTTCTTCTGCCAATAACCCCAAAAGGTACTAGTCACAAATTAAGGAAGTCCTCGGGAGCAACAAGCCTATGAATCCAAATGAAATGCTGATTAATAACATCCACTGCAATAACCATCTTAACATAGCAAATGCCTTTAACTCCCTGTTTTCAATGCTCCCAATCCCCTCCTCTCCTTCCACCATTACCTCCCCGATACCTACATCCTCATCAGCTAATGCTGCTTCGGCCCTTGTGCTGTCTCCTGTCACTTGTACAGATGTACTTCAGCAACTAAAGTCTATCCCTGTGTTCAGTAGTGTTGGCCCTGATGGTATCCATCCTGGCGTTTTAAGACAATTTGCATCTTGTCTCGCTGTACCTGTAACCAGACTTTTCAACCTCTCCATCAGCTCTGCCTCTGTGTCCCTGGCCTGGAAAGCTGCCAGAACTATACCTATCTTAAAGAAAGGTGATGCCAGGATTATGTCAAACTACAGGCCCATTTCCCTCCTGCCCACTCTCAGCAAGCTGCTTGAGAAACTTGTTCATCGGCAGGTCACGGCGCACCTTCTCAGTTTCAACCTACAGTCCCCAGCACAACATGACTTTGGCGGGGGAAGGGGCATAGCACAACCACTGCTCTGACTCAGTTTACCAGAGATGTTAAAAATAACATGGATAAGGGTTTACTTACAGGGGCAGTGTTCATTGATCTCTCTAAAGCGTTTGACATGGTTCATCACCCACTACTATTGGCCAAGCTGCACTCACTCGGTGCCTCTGATGCTACCCTTTCCTGGTTTGGTAGCTACCTAGAAAATCAGTCTCAGGCCATCTCCTTCTGCAAATCTATCTCCTCCCCAGTCTCAACCACCAGTGGTGTTCTGCAGGGATCAATCCTTGGTCCCCTACTTTTTTCCCTCTTTATTGTTGATATCCCTACTCCCTCTTCTCACTGCAATATCATCATGTATGCTGATGACCTTGTGCTTTACTCAGCAACCAAGTTTACTGTCGACATCAACAAACATCTCTCCCCTGCTTTCCAGGCCCTCCAATCCTGGTTCTTAGTCAGCAACCAAGTCCTAAACAGACCCAGGCCATGCTCTTTGGGTCCACTAGAAAAGTATCTTCCCAGTCTCAAAAGCTCCAGGTGTGCTGCTGCGATGGATCTGCTGTCTCCAACACTTCATCCATCAAGTATCTTGGGGTAATGCTGGACCTGGTACTAGATTACTCTATACATGTCAATGAGGTTTGTCGTTCCGTTAATGCCAAAATTGGTGCGGCATACAGAGTGCGTCAATCACTCACTCCGGCTGCTAGGATCTCAGTTGTGAGGGGTGTGTTACTCCCGCAGCTGCTATATGTCCTACCAGTGATCTCTCATGCCAACATGGGTGTCCTGTGCAAATGGGACACATCTTACAACAGTATCTGTAGATTTGCCCCATCGACTCCCTGCCTAACCCATCACTGTCTTCTATATTCTGCCCTAAATTGGTTGTCTGCTGATGCCATTTGTTCCTACACCCTAGGGTGTTTTGTTGACTCCCTAACCAGATCTCCTCACCCCTCCTGTCTGGGTAACATGCTCACCCCGCCTCTCACTCTTGCTGCCTTAGATCCTCTTCCTCTCCACTGCTGTCTGTTCAGACATGCTCCACTAGAATGGGAGAGGAAGCCTTCTCCTACTTTGCACCTAAGTTTTGGAACTCACTCCCTGCTTAAGTCAGACACTCCTCATCTCACATTACATTTAAGTGTGCCCCTTTTCCCCACCTCTTTGCTCTTGATATCTGTGACTGCACTTAAACTGCACTTATCTTCCACTATGTCTCATTACTTAGGCCCTTACTACTCTCTACTTTGACAATCCATCTTGTAATCTCCTACCCTACCCTAGTCCTAAGGTCTTGTCTACCTTCTTTCATGTATTTACTGTTGTGTTCCCACCTGCCTGTTTTTTCCACAGCTAGGCCTGTCAGACTGGTCAATACTGACAGTTTTGCCAAAGTGTATAGAGCAACAGTTTCCCTACTGCTGACGTTTCATCGGTGGGTTAATTATCTTCTGTGGCTGCCCTCTGTCACTATATTTGTTGGACAGTAACCCCAGCATTATGTATCTGAATGTTTATCACTGCTGTATGTACTTATTGTAACCTTGTGGTTTTATTGTATTGTAATTATTGTAACCTTGTTGTATGGTTGTATTGTAATATTGTATTCTCCCGGGTCATGCCTGAAAATAGACAGGGTTGTTTGCCTAGTGCACCTACTCGGTTACCAAAAGCTAATAAATAAATAAATAAATTTTGCGCCAGATATGCGAAAACACATTTTGGGCAGAATGTGAAAAATAACAGCTGTACCATTCATAAGGAGGTGTGAAGAAATGGCAAAGTTGAAAATCTGGATTGAAGATGTTAAAAATTCTCAAAGTTATGAGAGTGCATGGAAAAAGTACAATGCATCCTCGTAACACAGTCATTTTTTGGAATTTTTTCCCCAAATTTGCAACATAGGCTTTTTGGGAGCCCACCTCATGAACAGTGGCACTGTCATTTCATTAATTGGTCCCACAAGGTGATTCCATACAGTGACCACGAAATCACCTTTCGGGACCGAATAACGAAATGACAGTGACTGATTTCATGAGGTGGGGTCCCAAGAATCCCATGTTGAAAATTTGGAGCCAAAAGTAAAAAAAAATTGCCAAGAAATACACCTAAGTAGAACCCCCCCCATTGATGCCATTATACAGCTTACCAGCATTTCTTCAGTTTGCGGTCGGCATTGAAGACTGCAGATGTGTTCCTGCTCCAGCAAAGATTGTGGTGCCGGACCTCTGGAGGTAAGTATGGGGTGGGAGGGGGTGTGGGGAGGTGTGGTGCACAGAGGGTGGGTGCAGGTTGGGGCAGGGGGCACCTGGACTCAAAGACAGACCGTTTTCTTTTTTCAGGAACAGACATCACGGGAAGATTTTCTTTATTTACAGGTGAAATAAAACAACTGTTGGGCACACTGGGGTGGGCTCCCAGTGTGTCCCATGACTTTGGAGGGTTATGTTGGCCACATTGGAGTGGGCTCCCAGTGTTGCACACAATGGGGGAGGGGTGGGATGGGGTGAGGGCAGGAACATTCCAACACGGTTGATTTTGGAACACATGAAACACACTGGGGTGGGCTCCCGGTGTGCCACGCAATCTTTTTTTTTTTTTTTTTTGCAAATAACTGCACTTTATTTCACTAATAACATTAACAGACTTGTACATGATCCTCAAACACGTGGTGCCTTTACAATGGTATATAAAGTTGGATACAGTACAATAACAAAATTGAGAAAGAAAACAGAATGAATAAACTAAAACAACCCCTATCAGTCCCCAACCCCCACCTTTAGGTCTGACAGCCCAACAATAAAGAAATGTTAAACTTACATCAAAATTCCAAAGGGGACCACTATATGTAGGATCACAGAAAGGAAGCATAATCCAAAAACAAGGTAATCCCCTTTAGAACCGCCCCAAGTGAAAAAAAAAACAGAGACAAAATGAGAATTGAGGTAAGAATCTACTGGGGTGGATTAAAATATATAATACCAAGAAAAGGAGGAAGCAAGTAAGAGGGAAAAGACGGGCTCAGCTATATGGGAGGAGGAAATAGCAGAGCCTCGGACAACTTCATACCTAAATGCCTTAGTCCAACGTTATATATTAAGGGGTTAGAACAACTTTCCTTTGAGAACTCAATGCAGAACTATGCAGTCTTGTACTTCCACCCTATTGGCCTTAAATAATCGAATTGTATTGCCCCAACATTTATCAAATTTTTCACTGGAATTGAACATCGAGGCCACCATTCTTTCTGCATTTAGGGCTTCCAGAAAAGCGTCCCACCATTCCTTGCATGAGGGAGTACCCTCTCTGCACCAGTAGCGGAGAAGTAGCAGTTTGGCCACTAAAGATATTAATGCTAACTGACATTTGTGAGCTATAGACGAAATATCAGCCAAGTTGCCCAGAACACAAGTCTCTAGACTAAAGAACACCACTACATCACAGAAAGGGGCCATCCAAGTACGGATAGAGTCCCAGAACTTAGTTACCTTAGGCCTCCCAAAGTTTATGTAACGTGGTAGCCCACGGATAACCACAGTCCTGACATACAGGGATCTATTTTTATATACACGTGAAAGCTTCCGGGAAAGGTACAAGTCATGTAGAATATTAAATTGTAAACCTCTTAGCCTGTCTTGCTTGATATAACTATATAATCCCGCCAAACTCTCCAACCAAGTCACATCTGCAAATTTGGAAATAAGTTCACTTCCAATAATGAGGGGCAGGGAGGCCTTGGCCTCTAAGGGAGAGAATGAGCTTGTAAATTTTGAAACCGCTTGCTGGATACAGGCGATGACTTTTATCTTCGCTACCAGATTCCCCGCCTGCTCCTGTCCCTGACCATCTTTCAGGAATGAATGAATACAGTTTCTAATTTGGTATAACCGGTAACTATCCTTGGGATTAACTGTGAACTTCTCCATCAATTCTGTAAGAGAAACCGGATAACCACCCGACAAAAAGTCAGCAATCCTGAGTTTGTTGGAGGAGATACCCACTTTCCTTTTAATCAGCCGATTGCCAATTAACAAGTTCGGATTATTAAGCAGGGGTTGCAATAAATCCTTTTAAAGGGATATTTAGCAACGCATAAAATTGGAGAAGAGCTCTAATGTCCCATCCAAGTGGGTATCTTTAATTTTGATGGAATTTGTGCCAGGAGTGAAGAGGAGGGCTTCCAGATCCAGCTTGGCAGTTTTGGCTATCAACTCATCTAAGGCGCCGCTAGCCGAGGATGCTGGAACGTCAGACGCCCACTGGGCTGACCTTGCCATATGACTTGCTAAGTAGTAAATATAAAAATCGGGCACCTGCAAGCCCCCCTCTTCCCTGCGACGGATAAGCTTTCGGTAGGCCCGACGAGGGGGTTTACCATTCCAAATAAAATCGGTGCAGTATTTGTGGCAAAGGTTGAGAAAGGACTTGGTCAAATACATGTTGAGATTGAAAAGATAATAGAAGACTTTCAGCAGAATCATCATTTTAATTGTATTCACTCTCCCCCAAAAGGAAAGAGGGAGTTGGGACCACCTGTTAAGATCATCTCTAATCTGTTTAAGAAGGGGTTTAAAATTTAGCTCATATAGTTGTGCTGAGTCTTTAGAAACTTTCATACCTAAATATGGAAAAAAGCTGGTCTGCCAAGATAGGCCCAAGGAGGCACACCAAGCACGATGTAAGTGAGGGGATAATGAATAAATTGATGTTTTGCTCTTATTAAGCTTGTAGCCAGAAAACTCTGAAAAACATGAAATAATGGAAAACAGCTGCGGGAGAGAGGATTGACTATGCCATATGTGGATTAATAAGTCATCTGCAAAAGCCGACACCTTAAAATCAACATTTTGGATACTTACGCCTTGGATATCTTTGTCCAATTTAATTGCTCTAATTGGGGGTTCCAAATATAAATTAAATAAATATGGTGAAAGGGGACATCCTTGTCGGTACCTCGCGTAACTTAAAGGGAGATGATATCAGGTTGTTGCAGGAGATCCTTGTAGAAGGACAAGTATACAGAACCTTAATGTAGCCCATAAAATTATCAGAATGCCAAATTTGGAGAGCACTTCAACATAAATTCCATTCCACCCTATCGAATGCCTTCTCCAGCCTAATGCACCAGAAAGGCTTCTTTATCTGGGCTCATAGATTCATGTATTAAATAAAACAATTTCCTAAAATGGTCTGCCGAAGAACGGCCGGCCACAAACCCGACTTGTTTGGGGCTTAGTAGCCCCACCCATACTGATTTTAGTCTGTTGGCCAAGATCTTCGCAAAAATTTTTATGTCAACATTTTATAAAGATATTGGCCTGTAGTTCGTCACAAGGTCTGGTGGTTTATCTGGCTTTGGTAAAAGAATGATCCTTGCCTCAAAAAGAGAAGGATCATAGATTCCTTCCTTACACCAAAAGGTGAACAGTTGCCATAATAATGGGGCAAGGATGTCTTTAAAGGTCTTATAAACAAAACCGAAAACCATCCGGCCTGGCGCTTTGTCAAGTTTTAATGCATCAATAGCTTGTGAAATTTCCTCAGTCTCCAGGGGGCCTCTAGCTTACAACTGAGGTCGGGAGGAGTTGAGGCAAGGAATATCTGTAAGAAACTCTTTCATTCTAAGAGACGCCTCTGGGGAGAGGGGCTCACTCACATATAAATTCTTGTAGAAGCCCATAAAAGCGCTCATAATATCCTCAGGCCGGAAATTATATCACCTGTCTCAGGATGTTTTAAGGAGGCAACCCACCTTTCCGCTGCCCTTCTTTTCAACTGCCAAGCCAGCATCTTCCCGCTTTACTTACTTTGTCCTATGTAGAAAGCCCTCAAATTAGAAGCAGATCTTTCTACCTTCTTTCATGTATGTCTCATACCAGACCTTAACGACGCAAGTTCTTGTTTCCTGGAGGGAGATCTAAGATCTCCGTTTATGGCATCTAAAACCCTTATTTTATCTAGACAGTCCACCGCTTTGCACGTAATTTTCTTTTCACAGATTGTCACCAAACTAATAAATTCACCTCTCCATGTGGCCTTCAGTGCCGCCCACACTCGGTCAATTGCCTGGAGGGATCCCCAGTTCACTTCAATAGTATGAAGCATAAAATTTCGGAATATCTCATATGAGGAGGGGTCTTTAAGCAGGTGATTATTCAGAGCCCATGAATATGATCTGGAAGGCAGGGAGAGTGGATGGCACCAAAGGCCAATAGGAGAATGATCAGAAATTACCCGACCAAAGATAGAGGCCTCTTGAATCAGAGGAAGTAACTGATGGCTTACTAAAAAAAAGTCTATTCAAGAATAGCTTTTGTGAACTGGTGAGAAAAAGGTGTACTCCTTAGTCTTAGGGTTAATTAAACGCCACAGGTCCGACAAACCCAGTGAGGACTTAAGTTCAGATATTGCTGTCTGTGTGGGAGACGGGCGAACGCTCTTAGAACATGAGCGATCCAGGCAGCTGGATTGGACTAAGTTCCAGTCCCCACCTAAAATTAGGGGTCTAACAGCTATAGGCACAAGGAGAACTGAAAACTGGGTAAAAAAGGTGGGAGATTCCTAATTGGGACCGTAAATAGACCCAAGCACTACATCTGTGCCCGCTAGTTTACCCAAAACAAGGATATATCTCCCCTCAGGATCCGAGATTACTTCTGTTGACAGGAAGGAACACTCTTAGCCACAAGAACTACCACTCCCTCTTGCAAGTGAAGAATCCGCCCCAAAACTTGGCCCACCCATCTCTTTTAAAAAGGAAAGTTGTTCAGGTAACATATGTGTTTCCTGCAAAAGGCAATTGATGGATTAAAACATGCCAAGTGGTTAAGGACAATATGCCTTTTTGTTATCTCTCCCCCCTTTGATGTTCCAGGAAATTATACTCAACTCAGAAGCCATATAACAAACGGCGAAAAAGACACATCCACTGTTGGGCTGTCAGACCCCCCCCCAATATCCCCAGCAAATATAAAACATAAAGGAAAAAAAATCCTACCCACCAAGCAACCCGAACCAATCCCCCCAACATTAAAAAACAACCTAACCCCGGCCCTAAGCTGCCTCCCACCTTCTGGACCATGGCACGCTCTAGCGGTGGGGCCTCTCGTTACCTTAAAAAGTCGATTAATTAACCTCTCTCCACGAAATCTGAAGATAATGTAACAGCCATGAATAACCTTCTAGTATACTACACTAATGAGATTAACTTGCAGCAAACTCATAATTAACTGAAGAAGATTAAACAATCAAACCTAAATACTGGATTATCTCCGTAGCTCCCTAACAGTGGATTAAGTGACTGTTGAGAATAGTAGCCATATAATGCCAGAACCTTGCTGCTAGGTTGAGCTCTGTCATCAGCTCTTGGGTGCAAATCTGAGCCAATTATTAAAAGAACCAGAAAAAAAGGGAAACTAACCTATTGGCTGCTAATTCCTGACAGAGCAAACAGTTACCAAGCAAATAAAGTACTTCATATAGCACCCCAAAAAGGGGAGGGGGAAGAACGGTAGGCCTAGCTAGGGGTGAGCCTGAATATCCTACACTGCAGCTCTTTAAAATATTGTGGATTGGCTGAGGAGGTCAACTGCATAGAGGTGCACATTGTCCACCACAGCACGGCCTTCTTCCACTAAAGCACTGCTTGGGAAACAACCCCGTAGCAACCATCAATGAAAAGGATCGGTGGCGCTATTCTAGGCCTGATGAATAACATCTTAAACCATATTCATTGGACATATTGAAACCATTATTGTCACCCAGCAAAATGACACCTGGCTAATATAGGAGGTACCAAAATATAAAAATATAAAATATAAAAGAGTTAGGAGGAAGGGGAAAGGGGGAGGGGAGAGATACAGGGAAAAGGAACCAAGGAAATAAAAAAAAAGGATAAGGATGGCAACTTGTAATTCTCAAAAGTCCAGCATCTAAGTGCCCAACAGAAGAAAAGAGTCCTTGCTGAACCGCAGTATAATCAGTCCACCATTCAGGAAAGACTGGAAGCTAAGCCAGAGGTCGCGCTTTCAGGTTTTGTGGAAGAGGTCCGGGAACCAGTCCTTTAGCACCTTCAGGGCTTCTTCAGGTGTCTCGAACAACTTTTTCCCTTCCTTATGGGTGACTTCTAGTTTAGCAGGGTATAACATGCGGTGCTTAACTCCAGCAGCCCAAAGCTTAGATGTAATGGGTCAAGCTAGCTCGCCATCCTGCTTTTGACTGTAAGATCTGAACTAAATGAAGTCTCTACCCTCCCAGAGGATTGCTGAGAGCTTCCTTGCTTCCCTCAGGATCTGTTCTCGGTCGAGATAATTCAAAAGCTTGAAGATTATGGGCCTCGGGGGATCAGCTGAGGGGGGTTTTGCTCTCAGGGCCCTATGCCCCCTTTCGATAATATACTCTGGCCCATTGGCTGAAGGGCCTACTGTTTTCCTCAACATTTTTTGCAAAAAGGCAATCATGTTTGGGCTTTCCTCCCCCTCTGGTAAACCTAGTAGGACCAAATTATTTCTGAGATTTCTGCCTTCGAGGTCTTCAAGTCTAATTTGGAAACAGCCCTCCTCAATTCGGTCACTGCAGGCCCCTGCTTATCAGCATTGCGCTCTAGTGAGGAAACCCTTGCTTCCACATCAGTGACTCGTCGGGCTAATTGTGTTAGTGCAGGCTTGAAATCTGCCACATCATCAATAAGTTTGAAGAGGGCATCTTTGATGGTAGACAACTCTCCATAAACACGAGCTGGCGTTAGATCGTCTGTTGGGTCTGTTGGGGAAGTGCTGCGTCGGGGCCGTTTTGCCTCGAGCTCCAGTTTCGCTTCCGTTTCGTCCATGCTCTGCAAAATTGGAAATTCCACTCCAGATCACTTCTCCTACCTCTCCTGAGGCTGTTTATACTAGTTGGAGGTTGCAGAGAGGTATAAAATAGGTAAAATAACCGCGATTAGCGAGAGCAAGCCACGCGAACGTCCGTTACGCTTCCCAGCGCATCATGTGACCCCCCCGTGCCACGCAATCTTAAGGGGGGGTTATAAACATGCTGACAGGGGGAATGGACACCCCCATAGTTGGCTTTCTAAAGATTGTGAGAGGCGGATGGTGACAGCTGCCATGTTTATTGAAATGTTTCAGCAGGCTAGGCACGCCCTGCAATAACGGGGTGTGCCCTTATTGCAGCGGCAAATTTCTTTCAAGTTGGTGGCATGCTTCTCAACTGCTGTCGTAGACAGCATGCTCATTCATTGGTGGCACAGAGACAAGCCCAAAAAAGCAGTTGCAGCACTGGCCACAACACTGCTGCATCTCCACAACCTGCTACTCCAGCAAGCTGCCACAAAATGTTGCTTGCGCTGTGCATGCAAGACAACATAAAAACACCTTTTTGGGTCATGACAGCCTCCATCTTGTTTTTCTTTTAATGCTATGGTGCTTAGCCATTTTCCCATTAAAAGGGCCTAGTGACCTATGAAGTTTTGATAATGGCACCTAATACATCTGCTCTGTATGCATTCCAGCACTCACAGTGCCATGTGTTATCATAAGTAGTAACACATATGTCATGAATTGATTTAATTGGTGGAATATGTACTTCACAGTGGTAGCACCCATCAACCAAAATTATACAGATTAGTCACATTTGGGGACCATGATAACAAAATATAAATTTTACTGTCAAAGTGAGTAAAGTGGAACAGTCTTCATTTGCTCAACCTGTATCCTGTTTTGTACAACTTGTACAGCATGTTCATGTTTTACTTACCATTTTGCATAGATGGAGAGACAGGAAGCACATCCTCAGGATCATGAGAACAGCTGCATGGAAGTCTGAGCTGGACGTCATCGTCCACCTAGGGACAAATGACTTAGCTAATCATGAGATTAGAGCAGTGCAGAAGGACTTTGTAGAATTGGGGAGGGGTCTAAGACAAGTAGCACACACAATATCCTTCTCTGAGGTGCTGCCTGTCAATGGCATGAGTGAGGTGAAGGTACTTTGCACCATGCAGTTTAATGAATGGTTGAAAAAATGGTGTGGAGCACAGGGGTTTGGCTTCATTGGGGACTGGGATTCTACCTGGAGGGACACCAGCCTATACTGGCAGGATGGTCTGCATCTGTCCAGGAAGGGAACAAGTCTTTTGAGCAATCAGTTTAAATGCTTCATTGGCAAGCTTTTAAACTAGTCAAGGGGGGAGGCACTGATAAGCAGCAGAAAAATCCCAGCCTCTCCCTACAAAACAGGGTACTAAATGAGAAAAAGACTGAGGTACACAGGTCAGTGGGGGATGCTGCAAAAGAAGGTAAAGCCATCAAAAAATGGAGAGCAATGAGTACCAATGGCCGTAGTCTGAGTAACAAGCTTCCTGAATTAGTGGCCTTGATGGAGGAGGAACATCTGGATATCGTGGCAGTCACAGAAACATGGTACACACAAAACCATGACTGGGACATAAACATACCAGGATACACTATCTACAGGAGGGACAGGGAGGGTAAAGAGGAGGAGGAGTAGCTCTTTACATAAGGGAAGGAATCAAAGCAACAGAACAAAAGGGAAAACAGGGAGGAGAAGAAGCACTGTGGGTAAATATGGAGACCGGCAATGGCACCACAATCCGCACAGGGGTTGTATACAGACCCCCTTCTCAGGGGAAGGAAATGGAAAAGGAAATGACAGAAAGAATATTTAGAATGGCAGAAAAAGGGGAGATATTGCTGATGGGTGATCTGAATATGCCAGATATTAACTGGAGTGCAGTTGCAGCAGCCACTTCAAAGAGTGGGGTTATTCTAGATGCCCTACAGGGGGACATGCCTTAGACAACTAGTATTGGAGCCCACTCGAGAGGGAGCAATCTTAGACTGGTTCTCTCAAATGGAGATGAAGAGAGGATCACAGATATAGAAGGGTAGCCATCTGGGAACTAGCGACCATCGAACAGTATGGTTCACAATAAACACAGCAATAGAGTCAAGCCATACAAAGGCAAAAGTACTGGACTTTAGGAGGGCTGACTTTGCTAAATGGTGAGTGCCTAAGGAATGCACTAGCAAATGGGCAGGAAGGAGGGGTGGAAGAACAATGGGGAATAATAAAAACTGCCATTACAGAGGTAACAAGCCTTTGTGTGAAGCAAATAAACAAAATGAAACGATGTAAGAAACCACTATGGTTCTCAAAGGAAGTGGCAGTGAAGGTTCAAGAGAAAAAGAAAGCATTCAGGAAGTACACAGAATCACAGAAGGAGCAGAACAGAGAACTGTATCAGTTAAAGCAAAAGGAAGCTAGGAAGACAGTCAGAACAGCAAAGGCCCAAACCGAGGAAAAGATAGCCAACTCAGTTAAGAAGGGGAATAAAACCTTTTATAGGTACATCAGGGAGCAAAGGAAGACCAAGGGAGGTTAGTGAGGCTTAATAAAGAGGAGGGAGGGTGGGCAGAGGGTGACTGTGAAAAGGCAGAGATACTAAACAAATATTTTTCTCAGTATTTACAAAGGAAGTGGGAGAGGTACCTAAAACAAACAGTAGAAACACTCTGGATACAGAAGTTGATACCAGCCCATTTACAGAAGAAAGAGTTCTGAAAGAACTCTTAAAACTGAAGGTGGACAAAGCAATGGGGCTTGATGTGATTCATCCCAGAATTCTAAAAGAACTAAGGGTAGAACTAGTGACACCACTGACTACCCTCTTTAACAAATCATTGGAGGATGGGGTGGTACCCGAGGACTGGAGAAGGACAGATGTGATTCCCCTTCACAAAAGTGGGAGCAAGGCAGAAGCAGAAAACTACAGACCTGTTAGTTTAACCTCAGTGGTAGACAAAATGATGGAATCACTTCTGAAGGAAAGAATTGTTGAGTATCTAGAGGTCAGAGGGACGCAGGACCCAAGGCAGCATGGATTCACAGTGGGAAGGTCATGCCAGACAAATCTGATAGATTTCTTTGACTGGGTGACCAAAGTAGTAGATCAGGGAGGGGCTGTGGACATGGCCTACCTAGACTTTAGCAAGGCATTTGACACAGTCCCACACAAAAGATTAATATACAAGTTAGCCAGCCTGGGAGTGGGTCCCAAGATGACAGCCTGGTAAAGAATTGGCTGGAGAATAGGACACAGAGAGTAATAGTAAATGGGTCCACTCTGGAAGAAAGGGGATTACTAGTGGGGTACATGAGGTTCAGTATTAGGACAGGTCCTCTTCAATGTCTTTATAAGCGACATTGCAGAGGGACTGGAAGGAAAAGTATTTCTCTTTGCAGATGACACAAAGATCTGCAACAGAGTTGATGCACAAGGTGGGTGGAAAGGATGAGAAGGGACTTGGCAAGGTTAGAGGAATGGTCAAATGTATGGCAGCTTAGATTCAATGCTAAGAAGTGCAAGGTAATGCACCTGGGAAACAAAACCCAGGGAAGAGTACACAATGGAGGGTGAGATACTAACAACAACAAAAATGGAAAGGGACCTGGGGGTAGTCATATCAGATGACCTAAAGGTGGGCAAGCAATGTGAGAGGGCAGCAAGGAGGGTTGGGGGATACTGGGATGCACAGGGAGAGGCATCACCAGTAGAAAATAGGAAGTTATTATCCCTCTGTACAGACAGTTGGTGAGACCCCATCTGGAGTACTGCATGCAGTTCTGGAGACCCAATCTCCGCAAAGACATAGACAGGATGGAGGCTGTCCAGAGGAGGGCAACTAAAATGGTGCAGCGTCTGCACCAGAAGGCATATGAAGAGAGACTTAAGGAGCTTAATATGTATAGCCTCAAGGAAAGGAGGGAGAGGGGGGACATGATAGAAACTTTCAAGTACCTCAAGGGAATCAACAAAGTCCAAGAGGGTAGCATCTTTCAAAAAAAGAGGTGTGCAAGAACAAGGGGCACAATTTGAAGATAGAAGGGCGGCTCAGAGGTAATTTAAGGAAGTATTTTTTCACAGAGAGGGTTGTGGATGCATGGAACGGCCTTCCAGAGGAGGTTGTGGAGTCAAAAACAGTGGTGGAATTCAAGCATGCATGGGACAGTCATAAGGCAATTCTAGGGGGTTGGTGTAGGAAGAAGTAGGCTGCTGGTTAACTAGGATCTGAAGCTTATCCATTAGTTAGGGAAATGGGCAGACTGGGTGGGCCAAGCGGTCCTTATCCGCCATCAAAATCTATGTTTCTATGTTTCTATGCAACATTTCTCACCTCAGTGTATCATAATTTATGGTTTTGTCCTTTTCACTTGGCATTGATACCTTCTTATTTCAAAGTAACTTAATGAAAGACCTCACCCTCTATTTTTAATTAAAGCTTATTAGCAGACCTTTGTTTCAATATATAACAGTTTAGTGAAATACATTGTTTTGCTGGGAATTTTGGTCATTGAAGGAAAAGTGAGGTAATTTTCATTTTTAAGACCTTATTTTAGTTGTATGAATCATGCCCCCCTCACCCATAAGTGATGAAATTTTTATTCAACGTGGACTTCATTTGAAATAGCACTAGTTGATACCTCTTCAAGCTTATATCATGTTGGTGGGTTGGACATGGGGTTTGTCATCGATATGACCATATACACTAAGTCGCCATTACCACCTATCATTTTGATTATGGGCCCTTGCCTACCTGTTTTTGGAGGCCTTCTATCCCCCATGGCACTAAATGATGGACCCATTAACCCCAACATTTATTTAAAGCTAATTAGTAGCCCTTTCTATCAATGTATGGCATTTATTGAATATGTCAATTGCCTATGAAAAAGGGTCCCGGATGTCATTATGGTGAATTTCTAATTTTTTCCCACAAACTCAAAATTATAAGTTTGGGTCACCCTTGCCTCCAAGGCCTTTTGTTCTTTGTCTACATGACTCTTATCTGAAGTAGTCCTACTTGATACATTTTTATGCTTGTACCACATTAGTGGGTCAGACATGGCATTTGGTGCCAGTATGGCCATATACTTATCCATCACCCACTATCCTTTTGTTTATGTGCCCTTGCTACTGGTCTTTGGGGCCTCTTATCATCTATGACACCAAATGATGGATTCATCAACCCCTACATTTATTTAATGCTAATTAGTATCCATTTCAAACAATGTATAGTGCTTCATGAAAATATGTCCATAAAAATGGGTCCTGAAAGCCATTATGGTGAATTTCTAATTTTTTCAAGGAACTCAGAATCTTAAGTTTTGTTCCCCCTTGCCACCAAGGCTTTTTATTTTATTTGTCATTGACTCTTATCTGAAATAGTCCTGCCTTGTACCTTTTTAGGTAAGTATCACATAAGTGGGTCACACATGGCGTTAAGTATCAATATAGGTTACATAGGTTAAACAGAGCTAGAAAGTCCGTGGTCCGTATGCTCACCAGTAATTAGTTATAACCCACTATATATTGTATTAAGTAGTTATCCAAATGTTTTTTTAAAGGTGTCAATATTGTTACTTGATACAATTTCCACAGGTAGCTTATTCCATATCTTGCAAACTCTTACTGTAAACCAAGTACTCCGTTTCTTTGAATTACATTGTTCAATGATCAATTGCCAGGGATGGGCCCTTGTTGCATAGGATTTGTCCTTAACTTTTAAACCTAATAGATTACTTAAATCATTATCATGCATTGCTCTAAATGCCAGGCACAGATCACCTCTCATTCTGCGATACTCCAAGGTGAATAATCCCAAAGTGTCCAGTCTAGCTTGATACTCTAGACCTTTAACTTCTAATATGTTTTTAGTGGCCTGATGTTGAATTTTTTCTAATAATTTTATAGTACCTTTGTCCCCACGTGCCCAGAACTGCGCACAGTACTCCAAGTGGGGCCTCACCAGGGATGCATACAATGGGAGTAGAACATCACAACTTGTGCTGCTAATATGTTTATTAATGCAGTGGAGCACACTGGCTGCCTTTTTAATAACACTCTGACAGTGGAGTTTAGGGCTGAGATCACTGGAGATTCTGACACCCAGATCTCTCTCGTCAGTTACAGATTTAAGGAGTATTCCACCTAGAAAATATTTGCTATGTAAATTTTTTTTGCCCAAGTGCATAACTACACATTTGTCAATATTAAAGGGTAGTTTCTTAAGGGTGGCCCACTCATATAGCTCATTCAGAGCATACTGTAGTGTAATACTGTCTTCAGGGTTAACAATGGGGTAGCCTATCTTGGCGTATCATCAGCGAACTTGGTCAGCCAAACATCTGTCTTAGTTGTTAGCGAGAAATATATATAAGTTAAACAGACATGGACCCAATACAGAACCCTGCGGCACTCCCCTAGTGACCTCTACCCAATCAAAAACCTTAATGCACACTCGCTGGTGCATCCTTTGAGCCAAGATTCAACCCATCTGGATATATTACCTCAATGCCAGCATGTATCAGATCGCCTATAATTTGGCCATGAACTTTGTCAAAGGCCTTGGAAAATCCAGAAAACAATGTCCACAGCTTTGACACAGTCCAGTGCCAAACTTACACCATTATGAAAGTTTAATAGGTTAGTCTGGCATGATCTAGCCTTAGAAAAACCATGCTGTGTAGGATCAGGGGTAATCATGGAGCTTAGGTGTTCTTTAATAGTTCCTTCTAAAAGTTTACTCAAGACAGAAGTCAGACTGATGGGTCAATAGTTCGACACGTCCTGTTTAGAGCCCTTTTTGAAGATCAGGGTCACAATAGCTTGTCTCCAAACTTCAATGACTTCACCTTCCTCTATAGATTTATTAAATAAAGCAGTAACAGGACCCGATAGGGGAACTGCCAGTTCTTTGAGAATACGAGGATGTAGACCATCAGGCCCAGGGGACTTATAAGGGTCCAAATTTTGAAGTAATTTGAAAACAGTAGTAGTATCTAATGTGAAATGTCCCTTTGTGGTGTGATTATTATGTTCTTTCCTGGGCTCAGATTTAGTATTAAAGACAGATGAAAACTGAACATTACACATGACAGCCATACCTGTCTTATCCACCACTAGGTCACCTGAGGTATTTTTTAATGGGCCAATGGTAGGAATGTCGCTCCTTTTGTTGTTAATATATTTGTAAAAGGATTTGTAGTTATCGCCCACATTTTTTGCCAACTGTACCTTGTAGTCTTTTTTAGCTTTTTTAATGCTGTATTTGGAAACCTTTAAGTGAAACCTAAAAGTTTCCCAACTTTGCTTTTTACCACTAGATTTGGCTTTTTTATAGGCCTGATTTTTATATTTAATATGTTTTTTGACAGTTTTGTTCATCCATGGTCTTTTCATATTAGTTTTGTCTGTTTTTTTTGTAGTGGGAACATATTTATTTGTTAGTGCAGTTAAGTGTGTAATCAAGATTTGCCAGTTATCAGAGAGTGAAAGATCTAAAAAAGAGTGCTGCCAATCCCAGGATGCACAATCTGCTGTCATACCTGTGAAATCGGCTTTTTTAAAGTTATAAAGCATTATATTACTTGGATCTTGTCCTAAGTTCGCACTAAGTGTAAAATACACAATAGAGTGGTCGCTAGAACCCAACGGATGGAGCACTGAACAGTTTGATATCAGATTACCCATATTATGCAACACTAGATCCAGAGTATTATTACCCCTGGTACCGGCATTGACTTCTTGTTCCATATTTGCCAATAAGAATAGATGCAAATATCTACTTTCGACGGAAGAGTGGGTAAACAAATTTTGCCAGCTTATACCAGGAAGGTTAAAATCTCCCATCAATAATACATTTTTGGATGATGATATTTTTTCAATGAACCCTAGCAACTGATTATCGTCCTCCTGTGAAATTGCTGGTGGTCTGTACACTAATCCCACGTCGATACAGGGTGTGGATATAGGAACAATTTTGACCCATATAGCCTCTATACTGGGCCACTGTGTAAGTTCGATTTTTTCAACATTTGTAAAACTTGACAAATACAGCGCCAACCCTCCACCCTGAGTAATACTTCGATCTTTGTGAAACAGGGTATAGCCAGAGATATTCTTATCCCAAGTGTTGTTTTCATGCCACCATGTTTCTGTAACTGCACACATATGTATATTTAGTTGTTCCAATAATACGGTGAGTTCATCAAACTTATTCCCTAGACTACGTGCATTAAAGACTAAACAATTCCAATCGGGTTGGGTCGAGGAAATATTACTGTTACCTTTTCCATTTGAGTCAGGGTACCGAATATAATCCCCCATCAATTAGTTTAAACAGTAGTCAATCTGATGTCGCAGTCTTGTAGCAAAAATACGTTTGCCCTGCCTATTTAAATGAACACCGTCTGCAGCGAATAGATTTTTATTCAAAAAACTTGTCCAGTTCTCCAAAAAATAGAACCTTCCTTTAAACACCATCGCTTGAACCAGCCATTTAAGGTCATCATGTCTCTTCGCTTGTTGGTGCATGCCCTAGGTATTGGGAGGAGTCCTGAAATAATCAAATTACCCCTGCCGTTTAACAGAGTCGCCAATAGCTTCGAAATCCCTTTGTATTTGTAATAATGATCTTTTGCCTAGGACGGTCGTTTAAACCAGCATGAATCAGAGTAAGAGGAGACAATGTATGCTCCTGTAGCCCTGGGAACATGTTCCTTATATTAGAGATACCAGCTCCAGGAAGAGCACTAACAGTGGTGTAAAGCTTGCGATTTTTACACAAAATGTGGTCAGTGTATCGAATATTGGAGTCACCTATCACCAAGACATCCCTAGGAGTATTTATTCTATCCAACATCTGAACTGTAGGTGTGTTATGTGTTTGTAGAGAATCACCAATAACAGAAGGAGGTGCATTGTGATTAAGTACATTACCCGATGGTGGTGGGTATGGTGTATCAAGTGTGTGCGAGGGAATTGAGGTAGCTGTAGTGCTAGGGGGACCCCTAATAGGTGAAGACGGCACTATTGGTATGTTCTCAACTGAGTCCATAGCACCCGATGTGAATAAACAAGAGTAGGACATCAGACAATTGAATTTATTATCGGTCTGAATGTTCAGATTACCACCAATGTTACGTCTACCTTTTTTTCCTTTAATATTTTGCACTAAACACCACTCATGTTCCTCATATGTGTTGTTAGTCACACTGGATTGTAATGGGTCGATTAATAGGCTATCTGCCACAGAGTCAATATATCCCTCCAAATTGGTAATATCCACCTGGGTTTGTAGCCAGTTTTGTAGTACAATAATTTCAGCCCTTAATTTGCTGATGGTGGAACAGTTATCACACACTAGGCCCTTATAGGTATTGATAGAATACATACCACAGCCCGGACAACTGTAATAAATGGTAGCCTTATCCATAATGATGGGACAGGTATACTATCCTGGGTTATGATAAAAGACCGAAGGCCCACTGGCCCAGCGGACACAGCTGACACACGCTGACGCGCGTGTCTCTGCGCGCGTCTCCGCACGCGATGACGCGCGCCCTGCACACGCTCACCTGCTCACTGCAGGGGTGAGTCTTGTACTGTGGAGTGACCCAGAAGAGGTTACACAGAGTCACGATGCTGCTGGTTGCTATGCAGCTGTAACAGAGCACTTTAAGGGACTGACGTAAAACAAAACATCAAAAAAGACCTGCACTGAGCGTTTAGCTAAAGCAGTGGTATTTGTTAAAGAATAGAGCTAAAATTAGCACTGTAGACCCCCGTGACTTCGAGGGACTGCAATCGCTCTCTGCCTGTGTCCTGAACTATGCCAGGATATAGGGCTCACAACAAAAGTCTGTCAAGCACAAGTAAACACATATAGCATGTAACACAATGTTTAAAACAGTTTTAAAAGTATATTTCAGCAAGCCCCTTGCTTGCACATTAGTATCTGCTCTGATATGTGCTCTATATGGCCATATACGTCATCATCACGGTCTATCATTCTGATTATAGGCCCTTGCTACATGTCTTTAGGGTCGCTCTCACTCATGACACTAAATAATGGACCCATCCACCACTGCATTTATTTAAAGCTAATTAGTATCCCCTTCTATTGATATATGACATTTGCAATATTTTAGTTGATCCTGAAAAAAAATCCCAGAAGCCATTATGGTGAATTTCAAATATTTTTCAGTGAATTCAGAATTTTGAGTTTGAGTCACCCTTGCCATCAGGCCTTTTATTCTTTGTCTAAAGGACTCTTATTTGAAGTAGGCCTTCCTAATACCATATTAGGCTTGTATCACATTAGGGGGTTGGACATGGTGTTTTGTGTCAATAGGGCTTTATATGTTAGAATCTCCCATATCATTTTGATTATGTGCATTTGTCTACCTGTTTTTGGGGCCCAGTGTCACACATGACACTAAATGTTGGACCTATCGACTCCTATATTTATTTAAAGCTAGTTAGTAGCCCTTTCTGAAAATGTATGGCATCGGTGAAAGTATGTTAGTTTCCGCCAGAAAGGGGTCTCTGAAGCCATTATTGCAAATTTCATTTTTTTTCAGTGAACTCAGAATATTCAATTTGGCTTCCCCTTGCCATCAGGGCTTTTCATTTTTAGTCTCAGTGACTCTTATTTGAAGTTGTCCTACCTGATACCTTTTTAGGTTTGCATCAAATTAGTGGGTTGGACATGACTTTGATATCACTTTGGTGATTTATCTCACCATCATGGTCTATCATTTTGATTACAGGACCTTGCCTACATGTCTTTGGGCTTCCCTATCACCCATGACACTAAAAGATGGACCCATCAACCCATGCATTTATTTAAAACTAAGTAGCCCTTTTCATCTATGTATGGTATCTGTGAAAATATGTTAGCTGCCCATAAAATGGGTTCCCAGAAGCCATTATGGTAAATTTCTCATTTTTACCACAAACTCAGATTTTAAGTTTGGGTCCCCCTTACCACCATGACTTTATATTTTCTGTCTCAGTTGAAGTAGTACAACCTGATAACCTATTGGGCTTGGTTCACATTAGTATGTCAGATGTGGCATTTGGTGCCAATATGGCCATATATGTCACCATCACCCCTTATTATTTTGATTAAAGGTCCTTGCCTACTTGTCATTGGTGTCCCCTATCAACCATGGCACAAAATGATTAACCATGGCACAAAATGATGGGCCCATCAGCCTCTACATTTATTTGAAGCTAATTAGTAGCTCTTTCCAACAATGTATGGCATTTGGTAAAAATATGTTATTTGCCCATGACATGGGGTCCTGGAATCCATTATGGCAAATTTCTAATTTTTTTCAATGAACTCAAAATTTTATGTTTGGCTTACAGTTACCATGAGGCTCCTTTTTTCTTTGTCTAAGTGATTCTCAATTGAAGTAGTCCTACCTGAGATCATTTTAGGTTTGTATTACATTAGAGGGCTGGGCAGGTCATTTGGCATCAATATGGCCATATACGTTGCCATCACCCTCTATCATTTTGATTACAGACCCTTGCCTACCTGTCTTTGGGCCCCCCTATCATCAATGGCAGTCAACGATGGATCTATAAACTCCTATATGCATTTAAAGCTAGTTAGCAGCCTTTCCTAAAAAATGTATGGCAATTGGTGAAACTTTGTTACTTGCCCATGAAAAAGAGTCCTGGAAGTTATTACGGGGAATTTCAAATTATTTCCATGAACTTAAAATGTTAAGTTTGGGTCCCCCTTGCCACCAAAGCCTCTTATTTTTTTTTTCTCATTACTCTTATTTGAGGTAGTACTACTTAATATGTTTTTATTCTTGTGTCAGATTAGTGGTTCTGACATGGCATTTGGCATCAGTATGGCCATATATGTCTCAATTGCCCACTATCATTTTAATTATGTGCATTTGCCTTCCTGTGTTTGGGGCCCCCTATCACCCATAAAACTAAATGATGGACCCATCACCCATACATTTATTTAAAACCAATTAGTAGTCCTTTCTAATAATACATGGAATTTGGTTAAAATATACTGTATTAGTTTCCTGTGAAAATGGGTACCAGAAGCCATTATGGTGAATTTCTAATTTTTGTTCAGTGAACTCAAAATCTTAAGTTTGGGTCTCCCTTGCCACCATGGCCTTTTCTTTTTTTCTCAGTGACTTTTATATGAAGTTGTCCTATCTGATACCTTTTTAGGTTTATATCATATTAGTTTAGTTTAGTTTAGTTTAGTTTATTGGTCTAGGAATTAATACCTTTGAGCCAGGGCTCTTTTACAAAGGTTCCACGTCACAAAGAACATCAAACAAAACAATACACATTACAAGTAATACCAGACGGAAAAGTTACATAATAAATTTGCTATTAACAGTTTAAGGCAGTAAAGTTTTAGAGTTACATAATAAACATGCCTTTAACAGTTTCATGGGAGTAGGCAATTTGGAAATAAAGAAACTTCCAGGGAGAGGGAGATCATTAGGAGCCAAAGGGAGGCAAGAAAGGAGGGAAAGTGGTGGGCAGTAGAGTAAGTGACAGGGAACAGAATGGGGGGGAAGAGTGAGTTGGGTGGCAGACAGGAATAGTAGTGGTATGTGAGGGCTCATTAGACAAGGAGAGTAGGCCTTGGATGTGAGGATGGTCATGAAGAGGAGTAGTGGGTTGGACATGGCATTTGACATCACTATGGCCATATATCTCACCATCAGATTCTACCATTTTGATTATGGGCTCTTGTCTACATGTCTTTGGGCCCTCTATCACCCATGACACTAATGATGGACCCATCGACCTCTACAATTATTTAAATCAAATTAATAGCCTTTTCTATCAATGTATGGAATTTGATGAAAATATCTTAGTTGCCCATGGAAAGTAGTCAGGAAGACAATGTAAATGGGGAGGAAGGACCAGGGTAATAGAGTGGGCGGGGGGAGTAGGAAAGGGAAGAAGCAGGAAAGGGAGGCAGCTTAGAGGGACAGAGGGACAAAGAGAATGAAGAGTCATGTGTGCCAATGTAAACAGTCTGAAACACAAAATTCTTGACCTTGAGGCAATCATTGCAAAGGCAGACCTGGATCTGGTGGTCATAATGGAATCATGGTGCACAAAAAACAAAGCTGGGAAATAGCCATCCCAGGCTACACCATTTTCCAGAAGGACAGGTCAGGGAGAAAAGGTGAAGAGTTGTTTAATATGTGAAGAAGGGTATAGGAGCCACTGAGATATATGAGCAACAGGGAGACAATGAAGGACTGGCGGTACTATGGATCAGCCTACAGATGGGGTTGGTGGCTGTTATTTGCACTCAGGAGGTGTACAGGCCTTTGACAAAGTGGGAGGATTTAGACAGAGCCCTGGGGGAAGCCATTACAAAAATGGCCAGGAAGGGGGAAGTTTTGATTATGGGGGACTTTAATCTGCTGGATGTAGACTGGGGCATTCTTGCAGCAGCTACATCAAGAGTCAGGGCCATCCTCAACTCCAAATATGAGCATTTATCAGGCAGTTGGTTTTGGAACCCACTAGGCAAAGGGCAGTGTTGAGTCTGGTATTTACAGAGACAGCATTGCTGATGCCACTGATAGTAGTCTCCAGGGTACAAGGAATCACTGGATTGCGTGGTTTGGTATATGGATAGGACAGGAAAAAAACACACTAAGACAAGGGTCTTTGACTTAAGAAGGGCAGATTTTAAAGAAGTAGGAAACTGCCTCAGAGAATGCCTTGAAGGGGGAATGCACAGATGGAGTGAAGGATCAATTTAGAAAGATTAGGGAGGGCCTGGTCCAGGCAACAGCATGCTGTTTGAAGGAAGTGAACAAAGGAAGTGGAAGAAGAGGCCGCTATGGTTCTCTAAGGAGGTGGCAAAGGCAGTGAAGGAGTAGAAAACAGCATTTAGAAAGTACAAGGAGACCCAGAAGGATGAAGACAGGGGGGTATAGCTGGCAAAAACTAAGGAAGGCAGGAAGGAAGGAGAGGACAGCTAATGCACTAACAGAGGAGAGAATATCTAAAGGAGACAAGACCTTATTCAGGTGTGTGGGGGAAAAGAGAAAGACAAGAGGAGGGATAGTAAGTATCAGGATGGCAGAGTGTACTGTGCAGAGGAAGAGCAAGAGAAAGTGGAAATACTAAATAATTACTTCTGCTTCAGTCTTCACAGTAGAGGGTGGGGGATGGGGAGTGGACACATGTCCATTCTTGGTGGAGAGGGAATTGGAAGCCTTAAAGGAGAAGAAAGCTATGGGGACAGACAGGATTCATCAAAGGGTCCTATCAGAAGTATAACAGTGCTGGATGCCCCTCTGGCAGTGTTTTTAGCACCTCAGTGGATATGGGAGAAGTTCAAGAGAATGGGAAGAGGGCTGATGTGGTCCCTTTGCACAAAATCAGCAGCAGGAAGGATGCTAACAACTAAGAGGAAGTCAGTCTGACATCAATGGTGGGGAAGAAAATGGAGACATTAAGAAGGAGAAGCTCATGCACCACCTTGTGGCAAAATGGCTGCAGGGCCATTGGCAGCATGATTTCAATGGGGGATGTCATGTCAAACCAATCTCAAAACTTCCTTTGATTTGGTTACTAGGGAGTTGGATCAAGGGAGATCAGTGGATGTGGTCTATCTGGACTTCAGTAAGGCTTTTGACACTATGCCACACAGGAGTTGTGAGTTTGACTCTTTCTTTAACTGTTCCAGGAGGCATTTTGTCTGTGCATTTTGCTTGCTGCTGGGGGAGGTAGGAGTTGGGAGTTTGAATCTTCCTTTAACTGTTCCAGGAGGCATTCTGTCTGTCAGATTTCTTGCCCTCCCACTCACCCCCACCTCCACACATTATTAAATGCTTAGTTAGTTGGGAGGAGCATAGTGGCTCTGTCCAGGGGTGGGCTGATAGCTAAAGAGCAAATAAAATCAGAAGCAGGAGGAGCTGCTGATTATATCACATATGTGGATAATTGTACATTTAAACTGCATGATCCTGGCAATTTCACTCTGTTAGGAATAGGATAAGTTTGACAGGGGCACAGAGCAGAAAGGGGCATGGGCTGTGAAAACATAGCAGGGTCATAGACAAAGAAATATTGTAAAACAGAGAGAGAGTGTAAAGAAGCACTCAAAGAGAGTAGGATCATACTTAAGGAGTATGTAGGATGGCACAAGGAGTGGTGCAGTGCAATGGGTGCAGAGCAGTGGTGTTCAGAAGAACTTTCTGGGAACTGCAGTGTTGCCCCATTTGTAGGTGCCTCTCTGGGCTGAGTGAGGAGGTTGCCAGACATTAAGCACATTTGGCAGGAGTACTGGGGACCTTTGTCCCCACCCAGGGATCACCATACTACCAGCCACTGCCACAGAGGGTACTCAGACAGAGACCTGGATGGACTATGGTGGGCTCAGGGAGGTTAAGGATGATGAAGCTCAAGCACACTCCCCACCGGTAAAACTAAAGAACAAATATGATGTTCTCAAGAGGGACAGTCCTGAAAGGGAACCCAAGGTTGTGACCAGGGGTGATGGGTAGACCCACCAGGAGGGGGGCACAGGGGATGGAGCCAGAGAATCCCAGGGGAGAAGGAAGCTTCTCCTAGTGGGGGACTCAATAATTCGGGGAATGGAGATAGTATCAGGCATCAGGAGGGAGAGGGAGGTTATGTGCCTCCCAGGAGGCACAGCACTGAGAGAGGGGGAGCGGATCCACAGGATTACAAAGGCCATGGCTAGGAGGGGGGGCTGGACACTGTTGTCCATCTGAAGAAAAATGACCAAGCCAAAGAAAGAGTAAGTATTCAGAAGATTCAGGAGAATTTTAGGGATCTAGGTAGAAGCCTGGGGGGGGGGGTAGCAAACTCTGTTACATTCTCAGAGGTGCTACCAGTCAGGGAAAGGAGGACAGAAAGAAATCAATGCATCAAAACCTTCAACAAGTGGTTGAAAGACTGGTGCAGGAAAACAACTTTTGCTACATTGGGGCTGAGGCACCACCTGGGATGATGCATGCCTTTACAAAAAAGACGGCCTGCATCCTTCTGAGGAGGGTACATCTGTCCTCAATGAGAGGTTTACATGATTCCAGAGCAAGCATTTAAACTAGCCACTGGGGGCAGGACTGTCAGGGGTGGGGAGATTCAGGCAGCCCACCCCTACGGGTTAGTGCACACATCAAGCAAGACCATGATGTCAATTCCGGGGCAGATACACAGGTACCACAAGGCAGGATAGGCTGCACTCAGGGCATATCGATATCACCACTAATAAAAGAACCTGGACCACAAGCAACCAGTAAGGTAATAAAAAGGAAGCACCACATAGAACACTCCAGGAAAAGTAGGATGAAGCAAGAGACAAAATACAAGGAGCGAACAAAAAGATGCTGCATTTCATGGAAGGTCATGCACACAAATGACCACAGTCTGGGGAACAAGATCCCAAACCTCATGGCTGCAATAACAGAGGCTGATCTAGACATAGTGGTGATAACCGAAAAATGGTACACCAGCAATCACAGCTGGAACATAAGTGTACCAGGTTATGCCCTGTTCAGAAAAGATAGGGAGGGTAAAAGGAGGGGAGGGGTTGCCCTCTACATCAAAGAGAGCATAAAAGCCACTGAAATTCAAAACAGGCATGAGCAAACAGAGGAAGTTTGGGTCACTCTTGAGCCAGGCAATGAAACAGCTATTTGCACAGGGGTCATTTACAGACCCCTGGCTCAGACCAAGGAAACTGACAAGCAGCTGCTAGAAAACATGCATGAAATGGCAGCAAAGGGGGAGGTACTGCTAATGGGAGACTTTCACATGCTGGAGGTAGACCGGTCCATCCCAGCAGGGACCTCCACTAGGACACAGGACTTTGTGGACACCCTTAAGGGTGTTGGCCTTAGGCAACTGGTTCAGGACCCTAACAGGGATCAGGCAATCCTGGATCTGGTGCTGGCCAACAGCAGATCTTAGGGTGGAAGGTCAGTTAGGGTCAAGTGACCACAATATGATGCGGTTCAAAGTGGACACAGGGATCCAGTCAACCCATACGAAGGCAAGAGTCTTACACTTTAGAAGGGCAGACTTTACCAGTGTGGGACTACAGCTGAAAGTAACCATGGAAAAGAGGGGGATAGGTGGGGACGTTAAGGAGAAATGGGCACACATCAAGGAGGCTATAAAGGAGGTGAAAAAACAAAGTGTTAAGTCAATAGACAAGAGTAAAAGGAGAAGAAAACCACTTTGGTTCTCAGGGGGGAGGTGGTGGCAGAAAAAGTAAGGGAAAAGAGGCTAGCCTTCAGGAAGTATAATGAGACACAAAGTGATGAGGACAAGGAAATGTACCAGAAGTGTCTGAGAGAGGTGGGAAAGGCAGTGAGAAGCGCTAAAGTGCAAAAGGAGGAGAGAATTGTTCAATTGGTTAAAAAAGGAGATGATACTTGCTTTAGGTGCATTAGTCAGAGAAGGAAGGCAAAGGTGGGGGGAGTAGCAAAGCTTAGAGGTGCGAGGGAAAGATACTGGAGGGAAACAGGGAAAAAGCAGTGATCCTGAAAGAATATTTCTATTCAATCTTCACTGTGGAAGGGGTGGGCAGGGCCCACAGTTGGACTTCAAAGCAGCTAAAGATAAGGACGACACCTGTCCATTCACAGAGGAGATAGTCCTAGAAGAACCGGTGAAGCTAAAGGTGGAAACAGTCATGGGTCCAGAGGGTATACATCCCAGGGTCCTAAAGGAACTGAGGATTGAACTGTCAGCCCTGTTCCATGAGTCCTTAGACACTGGAATGCTCCCAGAGGACTGGAGTAGCACAAGCATTGTCCCCCTTCACAAGAGCGGTAGTAAAGAAGAAGTGGGGAACTACAGGCCAGTTAGTCTAACCTCTGTAGTCGGAAAGATAATGGAGTCATTCCTTAAGGAAAGAATAGTGGAACACCTGGAAGCCAATGGACTTTTGGATCCCAGTCAACATGAGTCCTCTGCAGGACGATCCTGTCAAATTAATCTGATAGATTTCTTTGACTGGGTGACAAAGGCAGTAGACCAAAGGGGGGTAGTAGATATTGCCTACCTCAATTTCAGCAAAGCCTTTGATACAGTCCCACATAGGAGACTGGTCAACAAGCTAGGCAGCCTGGGCTTGGGACACAAGGTGGTGAACTGGATTGGAAACTGGTTAAGGAACAGAAAACAAAGGGTAGTGGTGAATGGAACCCAATCAGACAAAACAGAGGTGACAAGTGGGGTACCTCAGGGGTCAGTTCTCAGGTCAATCCTCTTCAGTGTCTTCATCAGTGACATTGCATATGGGCTGGAGGGAAAGGTCTGCCTGTTTGTGGATGACACCAAGATCTGCAACAGGGTGGAAACTTCGGACGGGGTGGAAAGGATGAGAAAAGGCCTGGAGCTGTTGGAGAGATGGTCAGGGGCACGGCAGTTATGGTTTAATGCAAAGAAGTGCAAAATCAAGCATGGGGGGAGCAGGAACCCTGGGGAGAGCTACAGGTTGGGAGGTGGAGCTGCCTACAGTAACTAAGGAGGAGTGGGACTTGGGGGTCATAATCAAAGATGACTTGAAGGCCACTAGGTAGACAGCAAAGGTGGTGTGAAAGGCCAATGTGATGTTGGGGTATATTGGAAGGGGAATCACAAGCCAAAGGAGGGAGATAATAATTCCATTGTACAAGACCCTGGTGAGACCTTACCTTGAATATGGTGTACAATTCTGGAGACCACACCTTCGAAAGGACATTGACAAAATAGAGACGGTGCAGAGCAGGGCGACAAAAATAGTGAAGGGATTACATCACAAGCCTTACATAGAAACATAGAAACATAGAAATTGATGGCAGATAAGGACCGCTTGGCCCACCCAGTCTGCCCATTTCCCTACCTGATGGATGAGCTGCAGATCCTAGTTAACCAGCAGCCTACTTCTTCCTACCTCCACCCCCTAGAATTGCCTTACGACTGTCCCATGCATGCTTGAATTCCACCACTGTTTTTGACTCCACAACCTGCTTTGGAAGGCTGTTCCATACATCCACAACCCTCTCTGTGAAAAAATACTTCCTTAAATTACCTCTGAGCCGCCCCCCTTCTATCTTCAAATTGTGCCCCCTTGTTCTTGCACACCTCTTTTTTTGAAAGATGCTACTCTCTTGGACTTTGTTGATTCCCTTGAGGTACTTGAAAGTTTGTATCATGTCCCCCCTCTCCCTCCTTTCCTCGAGGCTATACATATTAAGCTCCTTAAGTCTCTCTTCATATGTCTTCCGGTGCAGACCCTGCACCATTTAGTTGCCTCCTCTGGACAGCTTCCATCCTGTCTATGTCTTCTGCGGAGATTGGGTCTCCAGAACTGCACGCAGTACTCAGATGTGGTCTCACCAGCTGTCTGTACAGGAGGATAATAACTTCTTTTTCTGCTGGTGATGCCTCCTTATGCATCCCAGTATCCTCCCAGCCCTCCTTGCTGCCCTTTCACATTGCTTGCCCACCTTTAGGTCATCTGATATGACTACCCCAGGTCCCTTTCCATTTTTGTTATTGTTAGTATCTCACCCCCATTTTGTACTCTTCCTCTGGGTTTTGTTTCCCAGGTGCATTACCTTGCACTTCTTAGCATTGAATCTAAGCTGCCATACATTTGACCATTTCTCTAACTTGCCAAGTCCCTTCTCATCCTTTCCACCCACCTTGTGCATCAACTCTGTTGCAGATCTTGTGTCATCTGCAAAGAGACATACTTTTCTTCCAGTCCCTCTGCAATGTCGCTATAAAGACATTGAAGAGGACCGTCTAATACTGAACCCTGTGGTACCGCACTGCTAACTCCCCTTTTTCAGAGTGGACTCCATTTACTATTACTTCTGTGTCCTATTCTCCAGCCAATTCTTTACCAAGGCTGTCATCTTGGGACCCACTCCCAGGCTGGCTAACTTGTATATTAATCTTTGTGTGGACTGTGTCAAATGCCTTGCTAAAGTCTAGGTAGGCCATGTCCACAGCCCTCCCTGATCTACTACTTTGGTCACCCAGTCAAAGAAATCTATCAGATTTGTTTGGCATGACCTTCCGCTGTGAATCCATGCTGCCTTGGGTCCTGTGCCCTCTGGCCTCTAGATACACAACAATTCTTTCCTTCAAAAGTGATTCCATCATTTTCCTACCACTGTGGTTAAACTAACAGGTCTGTAATTTCCTGCTTCTGCCTTGCTCCTACTTTTGTGAAGGGAATCACATCTGCCCTCCTCAGTCCTCAGGTACCACCCCATCCTCCCATGATTTGTTAAAGAGGGTAGTCAGTGGTGTCACTAATTCTATCCTTAGTTCTTTTAGAATTCTGGGATGAATCCCATCAGGCCCCATTGCTTTGTCCACTTTCAGTTTTAAGAGTTCTTTCAGAACTCTTTCTTCTGTAAATGGGCTGGTATCAACTTCTGTATCCAGAGTGTTTCTACTGTTTGTTTTAGGTACCTCCTCCTCTTCCTTTGTAAATACTGAGCAAAATATTTGTTTAGTATCTCTGCCTTTCACAGTCACCCTCTGCCCACCCTCCTCCCTTTATTAAGCCTCACTATCCCTCCCTTGGTCTTCCTTTGCTCCTGATGTACCTATAAAAGGTTTTATCCCTTCTTAACTGAGTTGGCTATCTTTTCCTCGGTTTGGGCCTTTGCTGTTCTGACTGCCTTCCCAGCTTCCTTTTGCTTTAACTGATACAGTTCTCTGTCCTGCTCCTTCTGTGATTCCTTGTACTTCCTGAATGCTTTCTTTTTCTCTTGAACCTTCACTGCCACTTCCTTTGAGAACCATAGTGGTTTCTTACCTCTTTTCATTTTGTTTATTTGCTTTACACAAAGGCTTGTTACCTCTGTGATGGCAGTTTTTATTATTCCCCATTGTTCTTCCACCCCTCCTTCCTGCCCATTTGCTAGTGCATTCCTTAGGCACTCACCCATTTTGGCAAAGTCAGCCCTCCTAAAATCCAGTACCTTTGTCTTTGTATGGCTTGACTCTATTGCTGTGTTTATTGTGAACCATA
This sequence comes from Neoceratodus forsteri, assembly GCA_016271365.2. Lineage (NCBI taxonomy): Eukaryota > Metazoa > Chordata > Ceratodontiformes > Ceratodontidae > Neoceratodus > Neoceratodus forsteri. Next base: position 1,205,450,254 of record CM057453.1, on the reverse strand, counting down.
CTGTTCGATGGTCGCTAGTTCCCAGATGGCTACCCACTTCTACATCTGTGATCCTCTCTTCATCTCCGTTTGTGAGAACCAGGTCTAAGATTACTCCCTCTTGAGTGGGCTCCAATACTAGTTGTCTAAGGCTTGCCCCCTGTAGGGCATCTAGAATAACCCCACTCTTAGAAGTGGCTGCTGTAACTGCACTCCAGTTAACATCTGGCATATTCAGATCACCCATCAGCAATATCTCCCCTTTATCTGCCATTCTAAGTATACTTTCTATCATTTCCTTGTCCATTTCCTCCCCCTGAGAGGGGGGTCTGTATACAACCCTGTGCAGATTGTGGTGCCATTGCCTGCCTCCAAATTGACCCACAGTGCTTCTTCTCCTCCCTGTTTACCCTTTTGTTCTGTTGCTTTGATTTCTTCTTATGTAGAGAGCTACTCCTCCTCCTCTTTACCCTCCTGTCCCTCCTGTAGATAGTGTATCCTGGTATGTTTATGTCCCAGTCATGGTTCTGTGTGTACCATGTTTCTGTGACTGCCACAATATCCAGATCTTCCTCCTCCATCAAGGCCACTAATTCAGGAAGCTTGTTACCCAGACTACGGGCATTGGTACTCATTGCTCTCCATTTTTTGATGGCTTTACCTTCTGTAGCGGCAACCCCCACTGACCTTTCTACCTTGGTCTTTTTCTCATTTAGTGCCCTGTTTTGTAGGGGGAGGCTGGAATTTTCCTTCTGCTTATCAGTGCCTCCCCCTTAACTAGTTTAAAGGCTTGCCAATGAAGCATTTAAACCGATTGCCCAAAAGACTTGTTCCCTTCCTGGACAGATGCAGACCATCCTGCCAGTATAGGCTGGTGTCCCTCCAGGCAGAACCCCAGTCCCCAATGAAGCCAAACCCCTGTGCTCCACACCATTTTTTCAACCATTTGTTAAACTGCATGGTGCAAAGTACCCTCGCCTCACTCATGCCACTGACAGGCAGCACCTCTGAGAAGGATACTGTGTGTGCTACTTGTCTTAAGTCCCTCCCCAACTCTACAAAGTCCTTTTGCACTGCTCTAATCTCATGATGAGCCAAGTCATTTGTCCCTAGGTGGACAATGATGTCCAGCTCAGACTCCCGTGCAACTGTTCTCATGATCCTAAGGATGCGCTTCCTGTCCCTCCAAGCCATGGCACCAGGCAGGCACCTTACTTCAGTTTTCCCTGCTCCCCCCAGTTCTATCCCCTAATAATTGAGTCCCCCACCAGGAGCTTCTTTCTTTCCCTGTGGTGCCCTCTGCCTCCTTCCTGAGGGCCTCCCTTGTGACAGTTGTCTGCACCCTCCTTAGTCTCCTCTGTGGGTACATCCATAGGGGAACTATGCTCCCCCAGAATGGTGTATGGATTGTGGAGTGTAACAACTGACTGGGTGTGCCTCTGTTCCACCACCCTTACCCTCTCTGAGCCCACTGTGGTCCAACTGCTGTGCTTTCTTCGCAACCTCTGAGGTAGTGGTGGTGGCTGTGGTGCTCCCTGGATGGGGGAGGTTCCCTTGCCACTGTCCAGTGCGGCCTGAAGATGGGCAACTTCCTCCCTCAGGGAAGATAGTTGTCTGCAAACAGGGCAGCATCTCAGCCTCCAGAAAGACTCCCAGAAGACTGCTGCCCCACAGCCATTACATTGTACTATTCCCCACATAACTGTCTACCTTGTTTAGTTTTTTTTTTTGGTGTGTGTGTGTGTGTGTGTGATTGGTGCGTTATATAGAAATATATGTATTTATATAATGTGTATGCTTATATTGTCAGTGCACTGTGCTAGACAGGATATGACAGTGATGTGTACCTTGCCCTCTTGAGGAAATGATGTCAGAACCCCAGGTATAAATGAACTATTTCCAGGGGTGGGTGGGGTGAGGGTGGAAGAGGTTGGGCCTAAACTGTGCCCTCACGAAACAATCAGTTAAACGCTCTGACCTACCGATGTGATGAGTGCCTTCCTGTCAGCAAGATGCCATACACGACAATTTGTAAGGACAATTACGAGGAAAGAGTGAGGGACCTCAATTTGTACATGCTGGAACAAAGGAGGGAGAGCAGTGACATGATAGAAACATTCAAGTACCTCAAGGGTATTAACAAGGTGGAAGGGTACATCATATTTCAGATTAATAGTAGTGCCAGAAGAAGAGGACATGCCATGAGACTGAGGGGTGGCAGCATAAGGGGAAATGTCAGGAAGTTCTTCTTTATGGAAAGGGTGGTGGATGAATGGAATAGCCTGCCCCAGGGGGCGGTGGCAGCCTGTACAGTGGCGGACTTCAAAAATGCATGGGTCAGAAACAAAGGAATAATAGATATAGGAAGAAAAAGCTAAAGTCAATGACCAGCTAGGGTCACTGAACGCTTTGCTAGGCAGCTTAAACAGGAAGACTGGATGGGCCTAGCAGTCCTTATCTGCTGACTGCATCTATGTATCTGTGTATCTATGTACAGTAGGCAAGTTAAGAAATTAAGCAGCATGGGAATGGGACAGAAAGTGACAAGCTGGGTCTCAAACTTGTTAAGGGATATGAGGTAAAGGGTGGTGTTAAATGGTGGCAACTTAGACAATAGGAGAGTGACAAGTGAGGTGCCACAGGGTTCAGTTTTAGGACTTGTACTCTTCAATGTCTTCATAAGTGACATTGCAGAGGAGCTTGAAGGGAAGGTGTGTCTCTTTGCAGATGATACAAAAATCTGCAACAGGGTTAATACTCAGAGAATGGTGGAGAGAATGCAAAGGGATCTCAGGAAACTAGAGGAATGTTCTAGGGATGGCAGCTGGGATACAGTTCCAGAAAGTGCAAGGTTATGCACTTAGGGCTGTATATAAAATGGGAGGAGTAGAGCTTACAGTCACCAAGCAAGAAAGAGATTTAGGGGTCATCATATCTGATGAACTCAAGGTAGCTGGGCAGTGTGAGAAAGCAGTGGTAAAGACAGGCAGGATGCAGGGGTTCATTGGAAGAGGGATTTCTGGCAGCAGGAGGGGGGAGGTGGTGCTGCCATTGTATCGCTTACTGGTGAGGCCCTACCTGGAATACTGTGACCAGTTCTGGACTCCAAACCTCCACAAGGACATTGAAAGAGTGGAGGCAGTACAGAGGAGGGCAACCAGAATGTTGAGGGGGTTGCAAGACAAGCCATATGAGAAAAGTCTACAGGAACTCAACAGAGAGGAGAGTGAGATGGTACATGATTGAAATCTACAAGTACCTCACAGGCGTGAACAAGTTGTAAGTGGGGGGTCTGTTTCAGAAAAAGGAAAGCACTAGAATAAGGTGACATGCAATGAAGCCAAGAGGGTGAAAGTTTAGGAGAGATGTGTGGAAATAATTCTTCATGGAAGGGGTGGTGCATGATAGGAACAGCCTGCCAGGGGAAGTAGTGGAGGAAAAGCCAATGGAAAGCCTCAAGCATGTGTAGGATAGCCAAAGGGGCATATTAGTTAGAGGAATGGGGGGTAGAAGCAACACCTGTGACCAACTAGGGTCAGTGATGATAGAATAGGCAGGAACATGGGACTGATTGGTGAGCAGCAGGGGTTGGTCTGTATACATATGAAAAGATTGCTGGACAATGACAAATCTCTTTCCAAACAGAGTCACATTTATTCAGTATAAAAAGCTAATTTCTTCAGCATAAAAAACAGCTAAAAAAACTCTATCTCACAAAGTGTAAGTGACAAAAAAAGGATTTCAAACAAACCTTACCCCATTCCTTGAACCAATCAAGTACCCCAGCGCTTGGTCATTAAGGCTTTGTTGCCCTTCATTTGAGATTTGTCATTGTTCAACTATTTTCATGTTGTCTTGCACAGGCGCAAGCAACATCTTGCGGTAGTATTAGCACTGTGAGAGGTATGTAAGTGTTGGCAAATGCAGGGCACGCTTTAATAGGTGCGTCCCTCATTACCCAGTTAGCCAGCATGCTAGCGCTGATGCAAGAATTATGTAAAGTGCCACCAACTTAAAAGAAATGTGCCGCTGCAATCAGAGACAAGTTCATCATGCAGCGCTACAGATGATACGCCTCCTGCACGTGCCTTTCCTGGTGAAACATTTGAATAAACATGCTGGCATTAGCCACCTCCACAGAATTCCCAAACACAGCCAACATCTGGGGTGCAATCCCAGTGTCAGCATGTCCCCCAACTACCCACATTGTGTGGCACACTGGGAGACCACCCTAGCTTGGCCAACATTCCCCCACTGAAAATCATGGGGCACACTGGGAGCCCATCCCAGTGTGCCTAACATTTGTTTCACTTCACCTGTAAAGAAAGAAAATGGTCCTGCAATGTCCATTTTTTTTGTACCTGAATAAAAGAAAATGGTCCCTCATTGTGCGCGGCATCTCCCTCCCCAACCCGCACCCACCCTCTGCACATCCCACCTCCCCACATACCCTCACCCCATACATACCTCCAGAGATCCAGCGCTGCGATCTTCGGTGGAGCGGGAACAGGTCTGGACTCTTCAAAGCCAAACCGCAAAATGAAGAAAAGCCGGTAAGCTGCATAATGGCATCAATGGGGGGGGGTCAACTTAGGTGGATATTTCAGCCATTTTTTTGAATTTTGGTTCCAAATTTTCAACATGGGGTTCTTGGGGCCCCACCTCATGAACACATGCACTGTAATCTCGTTATTCAGTCCTGAAAGGTGATTTCGCATTCACTGTGTGGAATAACCTTTCGGGGACTGATTAATCAATCTAACAGTGCCACTATTCATGAGTGAGGTCCAAAAAGCCTATGTTGCATATCTGGTGAAAAATTCAGAAATTATTGTGTTATGAGCGCAGTTTACATTGCACACACTCATAACTTTGACAATTTTTAATATTTTCATTCCAGATTTTCAACATTGCCATTTTTTCACACCTCCTTATGAACAGTACAGCTGTCATTGTTCACATCCTGCCCAAAATGTGTTTTCACACATCTGGTGCATGATGGCAGGGTTGCTGTGGGAAATCAATTTTTGGGACAGATTAACAAAATCACAGTATCACTGTTCATGAACAAAGGTCCCAAAATGCCTATGTTGAAAATTTGGTTAAAAAAATCCCCAAAATAATTGTGTTATGGGTGTGCATTGCGCAGTTTCTATGCACGCTCGTGACTTTACCAATTTTTCATATTTTCATTCCAGATTTTCAACATTGCCATTTTTTTACACCTCCTCATGAACAGTACAGTTGTCATTTTTCACATCCTGCCCAAAATGTGTTTTTGCACCTGTGGCACCAAATGGCGCAGTCACTGTGCTAAATCACCTTTCAGCTAACGAACTGTTGTGCCACTGTTCATGATGTGGGGACACTAAAAGCCCATGTTGAAAATTTGGAGTGGAAATACCAACAAACACCCGGGGTGTTAGGGTTTCCCACCATAATGCCCCACTCTGTAAAGACTGACAGGCGTCACGGATGTGACTTGGGATTGTCAGCTGTAATGCTCATGCCATTCCACCCCTACCCCCACCCTGCAGCCAGTGACAGGCATCGAGCTGTGCCTTGGACTCTTCAGCCCCAAAGTTCACCCCATTCTCCTATACTGCACCCATCACAGTGTATTTCCTTATGGAATGAGGTGAGTATAAGGCCAGAAGACCCGGAGGCACACCGTGACACGTGTCAGTGTCTGCAGAGTAGGATGAGGTGAAATGGTGTGAGCATTATGGCTGATGACCCAAAGGCACACCTCAATGCCTGTCAGTCTCTGCAGGGTGGGGTTGAGGTTGGCATCAGTTCAATACTTCACTACCATTCCTATTATGAATCTCTATAACTCCTGCACTACCAATGCCAATGTCAGCAAGACAACATTCAGCATTGACAAATGCTTGTTTCATATGTATACAGATCTACCCCTCCTGCTCATCTTTCACCCATAGCCCAATTGATTAATAGTAGTTAATGTTTGGAACTTTGCTGAGTTCTGATAGGTGCATCACCCTTCTCATTTTCACAAGTGCAGTTTCCCTTCCTGTGGCAGAATCCACAAGGGCAGACTGGATGGACCTAAAGGTCCTTTTCTGCTGACAAAATCTATGTTTTTGTTTCTGTTTTTCGTGAACTCAGAATTTAAGTTTTGTTTCCCCTTGCCACCAGGGCCTTTCATTCTTTGTCTAACTGACTCTTTTTTGAAGTAGTACTACTATACCTGAGATGTTTTTGGGTATCTGCATGAAAAGGGACTTCTAATGGAGCCACTAATTTTTAACTGATGACAAGAGCAGGGAAATCCCTGCAATATGCTTGTCGATGTGGCATTTTATTATACCCCATGTAAAGAGATACATTAAAAAAATGAATGATATTAGATGCTTCTGTGCTATTAAGCTGTACTTTTTACCTTTAAAATCTACTAGTAATTGTGGTCCTTTTTGTGACATAGCAAAGGATGTGTTGAAAAACTGTAATGGCAGTGATTGTAAATTTTTCCCAAAATAAATTGTTCTACAACACAGTATAGTCTCCTGTGTTTATTTCCCAAGCTTTTTCTGTGTGCTTCAGCACTCATTCCCACCCCTCAGATGACCCTAAAGATTAGGGCATGAAGGTAATTATTTATGTTCAACTTTGTTAGCTGCACCTTATCACTTGAAACTTGATACACTAAGGGGTGTTGTGCATGAATCTGCTTTCAAACAGTAGTTGTGTTTCTGTTGTATCCCTTATATCTCTTTAACAGTTTTTTCCTCACCACAGCAAGATCAAGATATGTGCCCTTAAAAGTGATGAGGCGTTCAGGTCCAGCCCCCAGGGACTATCGCACCTGTCTTCAAGGGGATGAGTGAACATCTTTGTGATCTGTTCAGAACCAACCAAGTTGCTGAAAGAGAGCTGGCCTTGGTGGGCATTTAAAATGTGCAGTCCCCAGGTTTCCAGCCTTTTTATTTTCCAGCCAGGTTAATTGGAAGGTTTCCTGTCCATTAGAGGAGCCTCGGTTATGTACCCAAGCTCTCTTATTCTCAGGTACTGCTGAAGAAGGTGAGTGTTCAGGGTTGACTGCTAACTGGATATAATGTGTTGTTCATTTTACCATTTATATTTCATGGACAACTGGTAATGTTTTTGCATCCATGAATATTTTATTATGCTCAGCAAGGTCAGAGGCTGGTTAAGGTGCATTTCCTGATCTTGAATGGGCTTAGCTTGTTTTCCCCACCACATGGCATCATGCTTTGTGTTTGAGCACATGGTTGGTTATGTGTTGCTGCTGTTTCTGTAATGGAGTGTGGCTTCAAATAATGATTGATGCACAAATAGTAAACCAAAAAAGATAATGGGAGCATTTTCTGACTCTATGATGCCCAAATAGTGAGGAAAAATAAATAAGAGGTGTTTTCTGACTTTGGGACCTGATCCATGCTCATGGCTCTGATGACCTCCCACCACGTTACCTTTGTTTGGCCCACTGCATGGTAGCCTGTGCTTGTTGTCCTGTGCCATACCATGTTCTGCTCAGGGTATGTTAATGAGTGTGCCTTTTAATTTATTTAAATATTTTTATTGTAGTATTTTGTGTGCATTGTATTGAAAGTGCTTTGTACATGGCTCTTCACACACAGGTAGCCCATGTGAGCTTTTGAGTTGATGGGGGGACAGGTGTGCAGACATGAGAAGCTCATTTATTGTTTGCAACTGGTAACTCATGTGTGTCCTGATGGCCATTTTGGGATGATGCAGCACCCAATAAGCTTGTGAAGCTTTCTGGCCTTGACCGAGTAACAAAGATCCAGAATTGTTTGGGGGGAGGTGTACTGGATACACATGGGCTGCCTGTTTAAACAGATAGTGCTTCTGTTGTTTGGAGATTGCTTGTATTATTGTGAATTTTAATGGTATGAAACCTAGCAGCGTCTGGTCATTTTTGGGGTGGCCTGTTTAAGTTAGTTGAACCGGCCAGCCATGGGTGTCTCTACCACCAGACAAAATGTTGATTGTTCGTTGCTGTATGCTATTTCTTTTTGTGGGGGAATTAGTCTCGAGTGTGCCTGTGTAGCTTGTGAGGCCGTCAGGCCTACCCTTGACTGATTATGCAACAAAGAGTACTCCACAATTGTTTTGTGATGGAGGGGGCCAGATGGACATGGGCTGCCTGTTAGATGTGCCTCTATCTTGTTTACAGCTGGGTGGAGGTGTGATTCCATTTTGTTTGCAGCCGGGTGGATGGGTCCCTCCATTTTGTTTGCAGCTATCTGGATATGCCAGATGGGTGTATGCTTGCCTCCGTTTTGTTGGTTGGTAGAGCTGTAGATGCCTGGCTTCATTTTTTACTTTTTCTTTTTGATTTTTTTCTCGCAGATGAGGTGATGCATGGCTCCAGCTGCATTGTGATTATTGGTAATAGGAGTCAGTATAGCACAGTGGCTAAGAGCACTGAGCTGCAGACATGGAGACCTGGGTTTGAAGCCCATCAACCCCCACTTGCATACTGTGTGACCCAAAGCAAGTAACTTAACTTCCTTGTGCTTCCAGATCACACCTATAAACACACTCCGGCTTAGTGTGCCTTTTCTGGTTAAACAATTTCCCTTTCCCTTCCTTTCTTATTGCTTAGTTTCTCCTTTTTTTGCCTTCACTTATGGAGTGATTTGGTAATTTGAACAGGTTTGTTACTGGGGTCTTGATTGTTTTGATGTTGGGTTACCATTTTTTTTGGTGCTGTGAAAAGAAAAACATGAACAAAATGTATTTATTTATTTATTTTTAAATTGGACACCACCTTGGAGACTTCCTGCTCTTTTGGTAAATTTCAAAATCACCAAACAGACCCATATGACCGCTAATTGTTTTGAAATAGATAGCTTGGACTGCACTTGTGATATTTGCAGAACCCATTTCATGCATGATTATGTCCCCAACCCCACCCTTCATATAAATAGTTGTGCACATTGCACGTACAGTATGTGTTTGGTACACCCACATACCAATTGCCTATTTAGGCACATTTGAGTTTTATACCTAAGTAGGTAACTAATTTTGTTGCAGTGGCTAGTTGGTGTGCAGTGATTCAGATGTTGTTTGGATGGTGCTGTTGCATTAGTCAACTTGTTTGGCACTGCCTGCAATATTCACTGTTTTGTGCTTTAAAAGTGTTTATTATTGTGCCTTTGTGATTTTCTGGTTGCATCGCAGGGTAACCACAACATACTGTTAATCACAACGCAAAACTATGAGGTCACTGTTTTGGTGGGGGTGCTTTATGTTAAAAAGCACTCTCCATCATGTTGCTTGTTGTGGTACCCTAATTCACTCTATTCTCTGGTCCATATTGGTCAGCCGTATCATACATGTGTGTGGTGGCTTTTAGAACTTTGCTTACCAAGAAAAAGCAAAAAAAGGAGAAATGACTGTGAAAACCAACTATAATGTTTTATGTGGGTATTGTCTGTGTTTGGTTTATGATGACAGTCCATTATCTAGGTGATATGGACTGATAATGCTCTGCTCAGAATGCATGCTTTAATGATTCTTTGTCAGATTCCATCAACTCTTTAGTTGTTTGCCTCCTTGTAGTTTGTAGGTGGGTGGTGGTGTGATTCCCTCTTGTGTGCAGATGGGCGGTGGTGTGTCTCCATATTGTGTGTAAATGGGTGGTGACGTGTCTCCATGTTGTCTGCAGATGGGTGGTGGCGTGTTTCCATGCTGGGTGCAGAAGGGTGATGGCATGCCTCTGTGTTGTCTGCAGATGAGTGGTGGCGTGCCTTTATGTTGTGTGCAGACGGGTGGTGGTGTGCCTGTGGTCATTGTTTAACCTGTGGTCATAGTTTAGCCTGTATTTACAGCTGATGTAATATACCAAAAGGATATGTTTTGTTACTATTTAATAAATTTTTTGTTTTTATGTTGACTCATGCATGCGCAGCCAACATATTGTGGTAGTAGCAGATTTGGAGGCTCGGTCACTGTTGGGCGAATGCAGGGCATGCATCAGTAGGTGAGTCCCTCATTCCCCAATCAGGCAGCATGCAGGCGCCACATCAGCAATTTGGAATGTGGCCACCAGATCTAACAAAAGGTCTGCTGCAATGAGAGCAGAGCTCTCATGCAATGTGACCACAACACACCTCCCGATGTGCACGCAACACTGCCTCCGCCTCCTGTCAGAATGCTGACAGGGATCCCACTCTCCATCGGCATAATAACCCCCCTCCCATTTACAATGTATGCCGAGGGTGCCCAACCCCATCAGCATCATCGTGCCCCAACAGTTTTTCTTTGCCAGCGGGGACCCAATCCCCATCAGCTTCAGTGCCTGAGTGATGTTGCCAACGGGGGGAACCCACTCCCTGTTGGCATTATGTAACACCCCCCCAGTGTGCCACATGGCCCTGTTAAAAAAAAAAGTCCCGCAATGTTGTTTTTTTTTACCCTGCCAAAACAGAAAATGGTTCCTCTCGGTCTCCCTGCCTCCCTCCCACAACCCACACCCACCCACTGTGCACCCTGCCTCCCCACACCCCCCACCTCGTACTTACATCTGGAGTCTGGCGTGATGATCTTCGGTGGACTGGGAACACGTCTGCACTCTTCAAAGCTGACCGCGAACTGAGGAAATGCCGGTTAGCTGTATAATGGAATAAATATGTTTTTTTCAACTTTGATACATATCTCAGGCATTTTTTGGAATTTTGGCACCAAATTTTCAACATGGGGTTTGGGACCCCTCCTCATGAATTCTGGCACTGTCATGGCATTAATCAGCCCTGAAAGGTGATTTCACAGTCACTGCGTGGAATCACCTTTCGGGACCGATTAATGAAACGACAGTGCAAGTATTCATGAGGTGGGCTCTCAAAAAGCCTATGCTGCAAATTTGGTGGAAAAAATTCCAAAAATGACTGTTTTACGAGCTTGCGTTGTGCAGTTTCCAAGCTCGTAACTTCATGAATTTGTAATATTTTCACTCAAGATTTTCAAAATTGGCATTTTTCCGCACCTCTTTATGAACTGTAGAGCTGTCATTTTACATATCCTGGTTAAAATGTGTTTTCACATGTCTGGCGCAGAATAGTGCTGTCACTGCACGAAATCAGTTTTTGGGACAGTTTCAGTAAATGAAGGTGACACTGTTCATGAGCAGAAGTCCTAAAATGCCTATGTTGAAATTTGGTGACAAAATTCCATAAAATGATTGTGTTACAAGCGTGCGTTGTGCAGTTTCCAATCACCCTCGTAACTTCACAGATTTGCACTATTTTCATGCCAGATTTTCAACACTGGTATTTTTTACACCTCCTTATGAACAGTACAGCTGTCATTTTTCACATCTTGCCCTTAATGTGTTTTTGCACCTGTGGCACACAATGGCATGGTCACTGTGCGAAATCAATGTTTCGGACACATTAACAGAATCACACTGCCACTGTTCATGGGGGGAGGTCCCAAAATGCCTATGTGAAAGATGTGGTTAAAAAAATCCCCAAATATAATTGGGTTACTGACGTGTGTTGCACAGTTTCTATGAATGCTCATACCTTCACCAATTTTTCATATTTTCACTCCAGATTTTCAACATTGCCATTTTTTTACATCTCCTCATGAACAATACGGTTGTCATTTTCCACATCTTGCCGAAATGTGTTTTCATCCCTGTGTCACCAAATGGCATAGCTACTGTGCAAAATCACCTTTCACCTAACAAACTGATAGTGCCTGCTATGAGGTGGGCTCACAAAAAGCCCATGTTGAAAATTTGAGGAAAATACCAACACACTACACGGTGTTAGGGTTTCAACCCAGCACCCCACCCTGTAGAGACTGACAGGCCGCCAGGGGTGTGACTTGGGATCATTGACTGTAATGCTCATGCCGTTCCACCCCCACCCCCACCCTGCAGCCAGTGACAGGCATCGTGGTGTGCCTTGCACTGTTTGGCCACAAAGTTCACCTCATTCTCCTATACTGCACCCACCTTAGTTTATTTCCTTATGGAATGGGGTTAGTATAATGTCCAAAGACCTCAAAGCACACCATGCCACTTGTCAGTGTTTACAGGGTAGGGTGAGGCAAAATGACATGAGCATTATAGCTGACGACCCAAAGGCACATCCCAATGCCTGTCGGTCTCTACAGGGTGGGGGTGGGTTTGGCGTCATTTTATACTTCACTGCCATTCCTGTTATGTGTCTCTAACTCCGGCACTACCAATGCAATGCCAGCGAGACAACATTCGGCATTGACAAATGCTTGTTTATATAGAAATATATATGCACATTTTTAAGTCTGTGGTAATGGTATAGCCTGTAATTACAGCCAAAATAGTTAACTGATGCATTACATCAAACTCTTTTTTTTGTTGTAAATATTGAATACATTTTTTTAATGTATGGTTGTATGAACCATTTGACCTTTTTACCTCGAATGATAAACTTTGTGAAAATTGAACTATTTCCTGTCTCTTATTACATGCTGCAGTACTTTTATGTCCCTTGTTACATGTGCAGCCCTACATTTATGTCCCCTGTTGCATATGCAGCCCTACTTTTAAGTTCCCTGTTACACGTCCCGATTTGTGGATGCTTTTTCTCAGGATCCAAAATGGGAGTTATCCTGCACCATGCTGCATTTTTATAAGGTGAGTCACAGCATAAAAAATGCTTATAATAATTACTATATTATGACTTTTAAAAATTGACACTAATGTCACATTTTGGTAGCCTTTTTCATGAATAGACCCTTTTAGGTTTGTATCACATTAGTGGTTTGGACATGATGTTTGGTATCAGTATGATCATATATGTTGCCATCACCGCCTATCATTTTGATTATGGGCCCTTGCTTACCTGTTACTGTATCACCCTATCACCTATGGCACTAAACGATGGACCCATCAACCCCTGCATTTCTATAAAGATAATTAGTAGCCCTTTCTGACAATGCATGTAATTTTGTGAAAATATGCTAGCTACTGGTGAAAAGGTGTCCTGGAAGCTATTACGGCAAATTTCTAATTTTTTTTCAGTGACCTCAAATCTTTATGTTTGGATACCCACTGCCACCATGGCCTTTAATTCCTTGTCCCAGTGAATCTAGTTTTAAGGACATGCCATTTGGAGTCAAAATGACATTATACATCATCATCACCCCCTATGATTTTGATTGTCCTTGTCTACCTGTCCTTGGTGCCCCTATCACCCATGACACTAAATGATGATCCCATCAACCCCCACTTTTATTTAATGCTATTTATTACAGCATTTGGAGTGCTTGTGCTTCACTTTTTCGGTTGGGGAACTTGATTGTTGTGCTTATGCCCTGCACCAGCTATTATAAAGAAGCATTTGTCAATGTGGAATGCTGCTGATACAGTGCTGTCAGGTGGTGGTGCAGCAGGGGTCACTCAGAAGTAGAAGGTTGACATTGCTAGTCATCAGTACACAAAGCAAGCATTGCATCACATGTGCCCTAGCAGCCTCAATGCAGCATCCCAGAAGAAGGGAGAAAAATTACAGAGTGAAAAACATGAGAAAGTTCAGGATGACTTTCAGACTCCCCCCCCCACACACACACACACACAAGAACCCTACTTTACACAGTCCAGACCTCTGGAGGGGTACGGGCAACTCAGAAACCTGAGACATGACCATCAGTGGAGGCCTTTAAAAGGCATCTTAAATTCATCCTGTCTAAAGAAACATTTGATAATACCCAAGTTGTGTCCCAGTAACTTATACATTATTGTGCTTGCTGCTGCTTCTTTTTCTGTATTTTTAGTTATTCTGTTCTGTTCTGTTCTATTCTAATAAGTCTGCTGATTCTATTTTATGTTGCTCTGATTTTTAGGCACCCTGAGCCTCCAGCAAAGGGCACCATACTAAATAAAATCTACTACTACTACTACACTGCAAAGGCCCCACCATGGGGGCCAAGCCATGGCAGATTAGAGGAAGGGGTTATTACCTGTAGAAGGTGGGTGATGGGGCTAGTGGATGCTGATTAGAACAGAGTCCAGAAAAACAAAGTCATCCATAATTCCTTCATCAATGTTCCATATACTATATGCTGCATTGCAGTAGCTGATCTGTATAATTTTGTGCTTTAGTAAAAGTAAAGCATGGCTTCACATTCACTGCTTCAGATTTTACTTCTGCTGATGTAGACAATTCATAAGCAGATCAAGAGGTATTGTAATGTCCTTTTTTAGATCACTGGTCAGACTCCATCTTGAATATAGTGTACAGATCTGGTCCCCCATATCTGAGGAAAGATATCAACAGGATTGAGAAGGTGCCGGAAATAATGACCAATGCAGCTGAAGGTTTGGAAAACATGAGCTATGAAGATCAACTGGGAGAACCAGGACTGTTTTCCATGGAAAAGGGAAGAATCAACGTAACATGATTACATTATTCAAATATCTGTATGAGATAGCCCCATGGAGGTATCACAAGGAGAGCAACACACACACACACACACACACACACACACAGGACTAACAATTTAAATTACTTTATTGAAGTGCAAATAAATTAAAACTGTACTTACCAATATATAAGTGCCAGTGCCTGGAAAGGTTTGTCGACTCTCTCACCAGTGTTTTGCATTACACTGACTCTTCAGCTGAAGTCAGAGTTGGTCAGACATGCAGTGCCTTTATACTGGGGCTATTAAAGCCATGCTATATATTTTTTGACTGTACAGCAATTTTTTTTTTTACTCCTAATAAAAGTAACCAGTATTAAGGGACTTCTGGTTCCGGAATGGCTAGGTGAACATCATCCTCCTCTGGGCTCCCTGACTAAAACCATTTTAAATGGTCTCCTGCCTCCAAAACTACTTAAATCTCGACTCATCGAAGATGATAAAAAAAAAAGGGAGACAATACTACAACAAAAACCTCTTCTTAAGCTATTCTTGCATGGCTAAATTGCAGTTGAACAGATTCTTACCGTTGGCAGACTGGAACATGGAGGAGGATGAGGAAGGCCTGCAGGAGAGTGAGATGAGCATCCAAAAGCCACGAGCTAGTGAGATCCTTCATGGAATAACAAACCACATTTTAGGCACAATGGCTGGTAGACGAGGAAGACGGAAAGGCAGCGAACCCCAGACAGCCCCCTCCACCCTGAACAAGCTATTCTGCGGGCTATTGCAGAATTTAGAGAGGAAATGCGGGGCTCCATCCAAGAACTCAGGGCCGACTTGCAAGCCTTACAAAATCGAGCTGATGAAGCCAATAAGCAGATCTCTGATAACACAACCAAAATTGATTCTCCCGAGTCGTTGGTTCTTCTTTTGGCTTCGGCCCAGCTGCACAATTCCCTGTGGCAGGAGGACACGGATAATCATAGCAGATGCAAAAATTTGAGAATCTTCGGATTGCCTGAAGGTGTGGAAGGTACTGACACCATGGCTTATGCGGATTCGTTTTTCAGAACAGTATTAGATCTGGGGACCGATTACCGCCTGGACTTTGAACGAGCTCACCGAGCTCTTGGCCCCAGGCCCAAGGCTAAAGATGCAAGGACCAGATCATTCGTGGTTAGATTTCAAAGCTTTCAGTCAAAAGAAAAATTATAAAAAAAATTATGGCAGAAAGGGAAAATCATGATGGGCTCTCACCGTATCATTATCGATAATGATTACGCCCCTCATAAGCAAAGTCAAAGGAGAGCTTATGCCCCTCTTTTTCCCATCTTGTGCTCTCAACAGATTCAGTTTTGGACCCCCTACCCCTCCAAACTAACAGTGATGCTGCCTGAAGGTCCAGTCTCCTATAACTCAGCCATGGAAGCAAAGGAGGACCTTTTCCAAAGAGGGGTGCTAAAGGAACGCATGCTGGGCCTGACTAATGTCTCCAAGGATGTCAACCCAGGACAACAGGAACCTGAGAGGCCTTGTTGACCTAACCTGACCATACAGGAAATTCTGCACAAGATCAGCCTTCTGAAAAATCCTACCTTGTCAACGGATTAGAAGTAAGTCCTGGGATTTCTGTGTTTTGACTGTGCTCTGCTCCATGGGGTCTGATCGGAGGGTTGGGAGCTCAGTTGGGGCCCAAGACAGCCTATTGACTGAATGTCACCCCAAGCAGTGATAATCCTAAGGCTCTTCACAAATCTGGCACAACAATTAGGCACTGCACTGCTATGTTTGGGAGGGGTTCCCCCTAGATGGTGGGTGCGATGCCTGGCTGAGGGGGCCCTGGTGATGGTTGGCACACTGGGCTTCTCTTCCCTCCTGTCGGGTAGGCTTCCCCTTCCTTCTGGCTCCCTCATTTCTCAAGTAGTCCCTCCACATGCTCTGTTCAGATGGGACTCTTGTGATGATCCTTTCGGGGTTGGGTATGGGTGGAAAGAAATAATCCAGGTGAAGAATAGGGTAGACTATGACTATGGACCAATCTTTCATTTAACTTTGATCCAACACTACAACTTTCATTCCATTTCCTAAAAACAAAACCCTCAACCTGACTTTTGGTTCACAGACTTTACCATATGCGATAGTGGGCCGATCATTGCCCATTAAGGACAAATAACATAAGAGGAAATGAGTTGTGTAGAGGGGGAGAGAATGAGGGAAAAGTTTGGAGTCTCGAGGTCCCCTTTCTCTCCCCAATATGTTCCCTCCCCTCTTCCCCTCCTGTATACCCCCCTTTTTATCTTTTCTCCCTTCTTTTCTCTTCCCCTTCCCCTCATCTGCTTTGATAGTCAGTCAAGAAGACAACTAGCACACTGGACCGGGGGGGGACTAGGTCCAATGGTAATTCCTCCCTGAAAACAAAAACTACCCCATCTCTTATTAAAAGCCTAAAGGAATATAACTCTCCCCCAGTTGAAAGTTGAGGGGATGGAAGTCTTAGTACACCCACAAAGATGTGACACAAAGGGGAAGGGTTGGGAGAGAGCCCTAACAATGTATAGTGTCTGGGTAACATGGGGGAGCATGGGTCGCGGGGGAGAGGGAGCATTGAAACCACCTTAGTCACCCTAGTGTTATCAGATCATACATGAAAGGAAGTGGCTATATAGTGTAAACCATCTCAATGTAGCTCTTTATGCATCCTGAGGGTTATCATCATGTGATTTAGATCCCTCCCTCTTACAAAAAGGGCTTATGGCCTGATCTTTAAACAAAGGGATGGGGAGGAGGGAGGGGAAGGGGAAAAGAAGGAAAGAAAGGGGGAAGGGCCAGTCATGGAGCCTGGTTTTACTGGTTGACTCCCTGCAAAGATGGACTCTGGGCTTTTCCAATTCCTATTGGGCCTTTGAAGACAATCATCAAGTGACAGGGTTGCCCCTAACACTCATTAGGCCCTGAATGGAATGACAGTGGACCTCTGGGAAAGGTTTCTTCCCCCCACATAAGGGGGGGAGATTGGGGGAACCAGAGAGGGTGGGTCTGAATAATGGTAACTAATCTATCACAATTGGAAATGAGGGAGGTATTATACAGGGAGTCTAGGGAGCCCAGACTAACTAGTCTATTCGGATAACTCAGGTGGGGTATTCTCCTACTGTGAGCCATCTCCACACTTAGGAGATCCTCGATCAAACCCGGTCCGATTGGGGAGACTGGCTTGAGATTCACATAGGGTGGTTTGGTGTTACCACCTTAACAATGGAAGTACACAGTTGTATAGTTCTTTGTATTATAGTTATGTTTAAAGTTGAAGTCAATTCATGTTTACAGTGGTTTGGAAGAAGATGCAGGAGACAGTGTACAATGTCACAAAGTAATGCTTTAATAGAACAACTTCAGAAACATTGTTTAGAGAGATCTAACAAAATGTCTGCAAAAGGATCAAAGATAACTGGTAATCTTCTCCTCAGTGTCCGGGGGAGAGTGGTCTGGGTGACGTCAAGTTGGAGTGACCTGAAAAACAAAGAGTTCCTGAAAGACAGAAATTTATAATGATAAGAAAAGCAACAAGTATTAAACCTAAAAAAAATAAAAAATGGAATTAAAATAAACAAACTCAAATGGCTACTTAACCAGTAAAGATTTACCCCATTAACATCAACGGTCTTCATAACCCCATAAAAAGATTATGTATAATGCAGCACTTAAACAAACAAAAGGCAGATATTTTATTTATACAAGAAACACATCTTTCAGACCATGAACACCAAAAGTTATCTTGTGGGGGTCGATACACTATTTATTCTTCATCTCACCTGAGTGAACGTAGGAGGGGAGTAGCAATAGTGATACTGTCAACTACCCAATTCAAAATAAATAAAGTACACACTGATGGACTAGGACGCTACGTCATAATTCAAGGTTACTTACATAATCAAGAAGTCACACTAGCCAATATATACTTGCCTCCACAGACTAAAATCCCAATACTCCGTCAGATTCTAACAAAAATACTGGACCTCCACCAGGGACAGTTACTAATGGCAGGGGACTTCAACATGACTATCACACCGAATCTTGACTCATCAAACCCTAAAATTTACCACCTATCTTCCCCTGTTAAATGTCTTAAAGCACAACTAGAAAACCTTGGTTTGGTGGACATTTAGAGGAAATTTTTTCCTTCAGCCCCTGAGTTTACATATTACTCGGGTAGATTCCACTCGTATTCAAGATTGGATTATTTGTTCACTTCATGCGAACATTTCTCCACAGTTAGTGACATAATTGTTTGCCCTAAAACAATCTCTGACCATCATCCTCTACTATTAAAACTAGATTTGGGTAAAAAAGTGAAACAAACACTTTGGAGGCTAAATCCTTATCTATTAAAGGACAAAGATTTCGCAGACCAAATGAAGAAAAGAATCCCTCAATTTTTCGAAGAAAATGCATCACCAACAGTTATAAAAGCCACTCTATGGGATGCAATGAAGGCCACCATTAGAGGTGAGACCATCGCATATGCTTCTGGCAAAAAAAAAAAAGAAAGGGAGAGTAGATATAACGACCTTACTAAGACTCTGCTAACCTTCCAACTGCTCTATAGAGATGGGGACAAAGAATTACAAACCAAAAACAGAGAAACCAAAGCGGCCATACAAAAAATAATAGATGACAGGATCCAAATGTCTCTCATATACTTAAGACAAACTAATTATGAGGGTGGATCTAGAGGAACATGAAGACTGGCTCAGAAGTTGAGAGCAAGAAAAAATGCAGTAACAATATTGAAAATTAAACATCCCCAAACAGGTAAGACAACACAAAGAAGAAGAAATAAGACAAGCCTTCGCTTACTATTATCAACAACTATACTCATCACATAACACTTCTTCCCAGGAGGACAGGCAATCCTTTCTAGCCCAGTTACAACTTCCAAAACTAACAAAAATACAAATCCAGAAATTGCAAGCACCGATCGCAGTCGAAGAAATAGATGCCGCAATCACTAAATTATCACCAGTCCGTTGCCCAGGTCCAGATGGATATACTAATGAGTGGTATAAATTTTTCACTAAAGAACTAACTCCAAGACTTCTTTCACTTTATAGAGAGATGGCAAAGGGAGACTCAACCCCGTCAATGTGGGACTATGCGAATAAATGGGAGACTTTCTCCACTGATCACAATTCACCAAGGCACAAGGCAAGGCTGTCCTCTCTCCCCTTTACTGTTTGTCCTACACCTCGAACCCCTAGCCATGGCAATAAGAACTTCTAAAAAAATAGAGGGTATTCCCCTGCAGCAAAACGAATATAAGATCAGTCTTTTTGCCGATGATATTCTTCTCTCCCTCTTAACCCCTCAGACTCGATTAAAGAGACATGGAAAATTCTGTCATGATTTGAGGCATTGGCTGGTTTCAAATTAAATATCTCTAAAACTAAGGCCCTCTTATGGAAATTATATCCCTCCAAATACTTTAAAACGAAGTCTAACCATCAAATGGCATTCAACTAAAATAAAATATTTAGGCATACACATACCTCATAATCTTCAAGTAATGTAATTAATTAACTATGAATCTATCTCCATCTCAATCAAGAAAGATTTAAATAGATGGATACATTTACCACTCTCTTTGTTCCAACTCATTAAAATCATCAGAATGAATGTCTTATTTCAATTATTGTACTTGTTCCAAAACATTCCATATTTCCCATCACCATACTATTTCAAATCATGGGACAATATGATATCAACATTTATCTGGAACAAACAAAAACCATGAATACGACTCTCAATACTAAAATTATCATTGATCCAGGGTGGAACAAACCTTCCCGACCTCAAGAGATATGCCGAGGATGCTTTTCTTAGAATACTTCTCCTCTGGCTTTCCAAACAGTTTGACTCCCTTTGGAAGAAATTTGAATTTCACCTGAACGACATGTATGGCATTAAAAAAATATTTTTTTTTCCCCCCAGGAGGTCCCCCCCCCCATAAATGACTTTACTGACATAACTTCACAAGTTCTAAACATATGGTTCAAAATGCGCGACAAAGGGCCATTTCAGTTAACTTACGAACACTGTAAGGTCATTTCAGAGGATGAGCTCTTTATCCCATCACACAATGATCTGACCTTCTCTCGTTGGTGTAGACTAGGACTGGAACAGGTGTTCCAATTCCTGGGTCCCAATGAGATCTTATCATTTGAAGAATTAAAACTTAAATACAACCTTTTAAATGTCAACCACTTTAGATATCTCCAAATCAGAAACCATATATTACATATCCGAATTATTCAGGTCAAACTGCCTCCTCCACTCTCTCCTCTCCTAAAACTATTTTTGATCACTCCCTGGGATATCACTGGAATCACCTAATTGGAAATCTAAACAAAATGATGTAAGATCTCACCAAAGAATCAACAAGTTCGATACTGACAACTTGGAATAGGGACTTCGACCTTGACATCTCTAAAGAAGAGGGGTCCTCTTCAGCTCTGCTAGCAGCTAAAATCACTCAATCACATATTTGGAGTGAATACTCATGGAATTGTAGATCCAGGTTTTTCAGGTCACCGGCACATTTGATGAAATACCTTCCGTTTGAATTTGGAGTTTGTTGGACGGGATATAGAAGTAAGATGGCTGACCTAGCACATATCATGTGGCAATGTCCACGTTTGATGCCCTTCTGGATAAGTCTACAAAACGAAATCAGTGACAGCCTTGGAGAGAACATTGAGTTAACAGCTGAAGTGGTACTTTTGGCTGTCTACCCAAACCATTCCCCATTGACAAAAACCCCCCTGCCCATTTTTTTGCTGGCTGCTAAAAAATCTCTAACAAAAAAATGGATGACCAAAAATGTCCCTACCATACAAGATTGGAGGAAAATAGTGATATCCATATACCAGATGGAAAATATCACTGCTAAACGTAATAACCAAATTCATAAGTTTGCTATACTTTGGCAGAAATGGTCACTTTATCAAGCAGGAGTTGACCCTGACTTCTGCCCATAACATGTTAATTATCAGGGAGATGAAGGGAGTATTACATGAAATTAATGATCTGCTAAAATTAACAAAGAATATTTAATCCTTTCCTAATGCCTAACTGTATTAAGTGCAAAGATCTGTATTGTAACCTGAACAAAGGAAACTTGTAATATAACAACGCTGAAGTAACTACCTGATAATTCTTGATTGTAAGATGTCTCCTGATTTTACAGAAAAGTTTAATAAAAACATATTTAAAAAAAAAGTAACCAGTATTAAGCTGTGTTGTAGTGCTACAGATACAAAGTGCATAGTGTTGTGATACCAGTAACACAACATTTTTAAGTAATTACATAGAAACATAGAAAGTGTCCACAGAAAAGAACCAGTAAGCCCATCTAGTCTGTCCTATTTCCCTACCTATCACTATACCCTGGACTCTATTTGGTCAGAGGTGTCCCTCCCTCCTCCCTTATCTCTATTCATTATATCCATGTGCTTATCCCACTCATGTTTGAAGCTTCCCTCTGTCTTTGCCCCACCACCTCTTCTAGAAGGTTGTTTCAGGCATCCACCACCATTCTGTGAATAAGTATTTCCTTATATTCCTTTTAAACTCCCCCCTCAAGCTTCATAGCATGCCCGCATGTTCTGGTGCTCCTCCTCCTGTAAGAGGCTCTGCTCCTGCTCCTTATTCACTCATCTCTCCTCTCCTCTCCTCCTCTCTCTCCTCCTCTCCTCTCCACCAGGGAGTACATATTGAGCTCCCATAGCCTTTCTTCATATGGTTTCTTGTGCAACCTCCACACCATTTTAGTAGATCTCTTCCACTCTGTCGATGTCCCTGCTGAGATACAGTTTCCATAACTGGACACAGTACTCCAGGTGGGGTCTCACAAGTGAGCAACACAGAGGCAACACTACCTCCCGTCTCCTGCCAGAAATCCCCTTCCATATGCACCCCAGCATCTGGCTCGCTTTGCCTACTGCCTTGTCACACGACCCTGCCACCTTGAGATCATCAGATATGGTACTGAAACCCAGCTGCCACTTGCTGGACCACCCCTCTAGTTTCTCTGGATCCATATACATTTTCTCCTCCCCCTCCTGGGTGTCTACCCTGTTGCAGATTTTAGTGTCATCTGCAGTTGGATGAACTTTCCCCTCCAGTTACTCAGTGATGTCACTTATGATGACATTGAAGAAGACAATCCAGTACCGATCACTGTGGTACTCCACTGGTCTTGCTTTTTTCTTCTGAGTAACTGCCATTTAACACCACCACCACCTGCCTCCTATCTTTCAGCCGGTTAGATTCCCACCTCATCACCTTCTTCCCCACCCCAAGCCTGTTTCCTTACCGGCCTCCTGTGTGGTGGATGCAATCAAAGAAATCTATGAGATTTATTTGACATTCCCTCTCCCATGTGAAGCTGTGCTGCCAGTTGTCCTGCATCCCCTATGTTTATGGATACTCCATCAGTCTCTCCTTCAGCAGGGACTCCATTAATTTCCCCCCACTGATATGAGACTGACTGGTCTGTAATTGCTAACCTCCCCCCTGCTGCTGCTTTTGTTCAGAGGGACCACATCGGCCCTCTTCCATTCCTCTGGAATCACCCTGTCTCCATTGAGGTGCTAAATAGTGTTGCCAGAGGGGCAAGTATGCTCAGTTCCTCTAGTACCCATGGGTGGATCCCATCCAACCGTATTGCCTGTTTTCCTTTAGGGCTTCCAACCCCTGGCTGATGTGCATGTTTCCACTCCCTCTCCCTCTCCCTTCCAGTGCCTCTTCATGCATGTCAGCCACGCCTCTTCCACTGTGACAACCAAGTGAAAGTATTCATTTAAAATGTTTTAAAATGTTTGCTTTTTCTTGGTTTTCCTCTGCACAGCCCCACTCCCATCTCCTGATCCTCACTATACCAACCCTTACTTTCCTCTATTTGCTCACATATCCTAACAAAAGTCTCATTCCTCATTCTTGACCTCCTGAGCATCAGTCTGAACCTTTACTGTCCTTATCATCCTTCCTGCCTCCCTTTGTTTCCCTAGATATACCTCCCTGTCCACCTCCGGTTGGGTATCCCTGTACTTCCCAAAAGCCAGTTTATTTTTCTTCTAATCACCTTAGCCACCTCCTTTGAGAACCACAATGGCCTCTTTCTCTTCTTACCCTTGCTTGCTACCTTTAAACAGCTTGCCATTACCTTAGTAATTCCCTCCTTTATTCTTTTCTACTGTGCTTTCACTCTCCCAGATATCCCCCTTTCAAAGTATTTCCTATGGCAGTCTCCCATTTTTTTCAAAATCTGTTCTCTTAGGCTTCTTGTTCCTCCAGCACCAGCAGCTCACCTGCACTGTCAGTGCCCCAAATCTTCCCTTGTATGGGATATTGTTACAAATGACATTAGTGGCCACAGTGTGGTCACTTGTAATTTATGCAAGGCCATGGTCAGCCAGGGAAATCAGGGTACACACTTGGGTGCTGGTGGTCAAGGAACCCATTTAAAAATAAAACAGCAGGCAGAGTGGAAGAAGTGACAGAGGGAAGTGAAGAGTGGTAGTGGTAGAGGTGGTGGTCCGTTTGTGCAGTTAGGGGTCTGATGAACTGTGCATCAGGGAAATTCACATTGCATGATCTGGTGATGAGCAAACACAATTGAAATGCTCCCTCCCCCCCAGTTCCACTTCATGCAGCTGAACCAGCAGCACCCACACAACCAGTAGCAACAACAGCATCAATGGAGTTTACTGGCCTAACGGATGAAGTGAGGGACCTTCATTGCTGATTCTCCTCAGTGGAGTGGGATATCAAAATTATCCTCTCCAACAGGGGAAGCTGCTTGAGGGATTGCTGGTCTCCACCACAGTGGTGCAGGTGCTAGTGGTAGTGGGAGGGTCAGTGATCTTGGTAGTTGGCACTTGCTGAAAAATATTAAAGCAGTTTAAATACCTCATAATGTTTAACGTTATTTCTTATCCTGTTTCTAGTCTTTCCTTCAAAATGTCCTACTTGTTTGTTTCTTAAAAAATAAATAAATCAAAAACAAAACATTTAAAAATACAAAAATGTTTTTGTATCTGTTTTTACTATCTATCTAACTGTATTGTTTCACTTATTGCTCCTTGTCTTTATTTCTGTACTGTCACTACTGTTTTTAAAAAACCAACCCCTCCCCCCAAAAAAACATTTTTCCTATCTATATTTTCTTGATCCCTTTCCTCTCTGTTTTGGTGTCTATCCTAAATTTTTCTCAACTACCAAAATAAATATGTCAGCTGGCTGCAGGTAGTGCTACATGGTACTGTGCTGTGTGTTTGCACTGCCCCAACACTGTTGTTGTGACTCACTTAGTGTTAACTGTACATAAATCACAATAAATTCTCTTCCCCCAGAATTTTCCTCAAATATCCCATAAAATTTGGCAGGCTGCTACACGCTGCCACACTTTAGCCCACAGTGTGTAACTGCCCCAAACACTCTTGTTGAAATGCACTTTGGCCCAGATATTCAGACTGCACCAGACAGTGGCGCAAGCCTGGGTGCAGCACAACTGGGATGCACCGGTGCCAGGGCCAGGTGATATTCAATGGTGATGCACCATGGTGCAGCACCATTGAATATGACAAGGTCAGTGCACATACTGCACATGGCACAGTGGCGCTGCCCCAGCACAAGCCACAGATAGGGAGCACTGGGATGCGCCAGCGCAAGTGCAGTTGCGCTAGGTGCAACACCCACGATATTCAGCAGGAGGCATGCAAATGAGGCCATAAAATATGCAAGGTGCAAATGGGGTCATTTGAATGTCATTATGGACCCATTTGCATGCCTTGAGCAGGGCATCATGGCGACTTGTGTTTGGCACTCTGCACAGCATGATGTGTGCAGTGGGGATCCCGGGGCATCCCCCACCCATAGCCACGATTGGGTAAATGTAGAACAAACAATCCCTGGTAGTCTAGTGGCGCCCCACCTCCAGATTCCACGATACCCTGATAAATGAAAAAGACGTCTGTCCCTGGTGGTCAAGTGGTCCCCCCTCCCTCCCAACTCCCCGATATATGTATAGGAAGACTGTCCCTGGTGGTCTAGTGGTCCCCCCCACCCGTCACCACGATCGCAGTAGATCACCATCAGAAATATCCCTGGTGATCCAGTGGCACTCCCACCCCTTCCACTCCACACAGAACCCCTTGCCCACCCTGCCCCCTCCATCATCAGTGGGCGGCAGCAACCTGCCTGCATGTCACCCACCGAATGACAGGTACAGTATGCTCTGTAAGCCCATTGGTCCCCAGTGTGGACCAATCGGCATGCAGGGCATACTGTACTAGACAGTTCCAAATATGTGAATGAAGTCTTTCACATACATTACATACATTTACCAGTGATCAGGGATTTGGGAGGGGGGGTACCACTAGACTACCAGGGTGATGTGTGTGCTTGAGGATGGTGTTCTGGGTGGGCAGATGGCCACCCACGGCTGGCAGCTGCTGTGTTGCGTCCTGCAATACAGCGGCCCACCTGTGAGTGGTAGGGATTTGTTCCCACTCCTCATGGGCTCAACTTTGAGCCCTCCTATGCCGTGCACTGCAGGGTTACACCAGCATATGCATCTCACATCCCAGGCTGAATATCAGGATGTGCTGCATATGCATGGGCATGCCCCCTGCATCTGTGCCGCATACAATTACATTGCACCCTGGTGCATCAGGATTTGCGCTGTGACTGGCAGCCTTTCAATATCCCACTGGGGTTCAATGTGGGGTTGCGCCAGACACAACCCCTTTGTATATCTGTGCCAAATTTTTAATTGTGCATTAATCACAATTCACATTAATTCTGTTCTCCCAGAATTTTTCTTGTGTGCCCCCCAAAATTTAAGAGGCTGCTACATGCTGAAACTCAGTAGCCCACAGTGTGTAACTTCCCCAAACACTCTTGTTGTAACGCGCTTTCTGTTAACTGTGCATTAATCACAATTCATATTAATTATGTGAATTCCAGAATTTTTCTCAAGTACCAACCAACATTTGACAGATTACTGCCTGCTGCCACATGGTAGCCCACAGTGCGTAACTGCCCCAGACACTCTTTCTGTAATGAACTTTGTGTTAAATGTGCATTAATCACAATTCACAGAAATTGTCTTCTCCCAGAATTTTTTCAAAAAGCATAATCTACATAAATTCTGTATTCCAATATTTTGATGCATGAGTGACAGAAAAAAATAGGACATGCTGCTACATGCGTTGTTGCTGTGAATTTTTATTAGGAAACCATTAAATGAGATGTGGTTGCCCCCACAAGTTATATATGCTGCTGCTGTTAGCTGGTGCTGTGCTGTGCTGTGTGAGTCTTCAACAACAGCAATAGTCAAGATGCACGTTAGTGCCTAGAAAATAAAAGTGAATTGTGATAGCTGGAAAAATTCTTACGATGTCCCAGAATGAGATGTGCACCTGTGAATCTTATTTGCTGCTGCTAGCTGCTTCTGTGCTGTGCGAATCTCCAACCACAGCAACTATCAAGATATAAGTGCATGGAAAACAAAAGTGAATTTGCATAGTTGAAAAAATTCTCATGATGCCACAAAATGAGATGTGTTCCCATAAGTCTTATATGCTGCTACTGCTGTTAGCTGGTATTGTCCTGTGAGAGTCTCCAACCACAGCAACTGTCAAGATGCACTTTAGTGCCCAGGAAGTAATAGTGAATTATCATGGCTGGTAAAATTCTCATGACAGTACAAAATGAGATGTGCTCCCATAAGTCTTGTATTCTGTGCTGCTGCTAGCTGGTACTGTGCAGTGTGAGTCTCTAACCACAGTCACAATCAAGATGTACTTTAGTGACCAGAAAAAAAAGGTGAATTCTCACTTCTGTAAAAATTCTCACGATGCCCCAAAATGAGATGTGCTGTCATAAATCTTATATGCTGTTGCTGCTGCTGTACTTTGTGAATGTAGTCTACAAAAACAGGATCTGGATGATGATCTTCTACTTGAGAATCAGTTTGTAGTGATCAACCTGCAAATGTATGGGTCTTTTGTCTTTTTTGGGGGTTGCGCAGGGTGGGAGGGTATTTGACACTGTTGTTTTTCTAACCATCTTTAGCTACTGTGTCTCTCTTTGCAGGTACTTATCACGAGGGTGATTTGTCTGCTTTTGCATGAGTCTTGCCCAGTTCTGGTTACTTAATTTAAGAGTGTTTCCTACCATGAAGGTAAGTATTTTTCTTTTCCCTTTTTTTGCTTTAATGCTATCAGCATCTGTAGGTCACCACACAAACATTGTCTGCTACTGTTTCTCTCATTTCAGGTATTTTTTAGGTGGATTACAAACTGAAGAATGAGGCAACAGCATGTGTTTAAGGGCTGTTATACATGCTGGATACATAGGATATGTTGCTTTTAATAAGACCACATGCAGTGGTAGATAAGCTGGAGGAGGAAGTCCAAGCATTAGTCAGCAAAGTTTATTTATTTATTAATTTTGTTAACTGAGTAGGTCCACTGAGACATAGCTGTCCCTTTGTCAGAGGTGACCCAGAATTAATTACATATAACAGGCAGGCAGAAAAGTACATTGTCAAGAATACATTGCTGACACCAAGATTTGGAGCTGTCCACCTTGAGAACATGGTATGCCGCTACATTGAGGGAGAGGGTGATTAACTCTTCAGTTAAATCTAGAGCTCTGTACATTGGACAGGGTAGTAAAGCGGTAAATTATTGGCCTGGCAGTTAAAACAAAAAGCTGAATCTAGGTGGGTACCGGCCTTGAAATCCCCTGACTCTAATACTCTAGTTACTGACCCTAAAGGCATTTTACAATCCTTCGTGTCATTTTATAGGGACCTATATTCGAGTCATCCTCTTTCTGTACATCAACTCTCTCAAATGCATAGGTTTATGAAGGACTTACCCTTGCCTAATTTGTCTCAGAGTTCTAGAGTGCAGCTAACTTCCCCCCATAACTTGTGAGGAGGTAATGGCGGCTATTGAATCACTTAAGACCGATAAGGTGCCTGGCCCTGACGGATTCACGCCCTTTTTTTATAAGTATTTAAAACTGATATTGCTCCATTTCTCCAACAACTTTTTCTTTTTGGTCTGAGGTTGGAGTCAGGGATGCGCCACTGAGCCAGAATAATATTACTACCCAAACCGGGTAAACCCACCGACTTAGTTAGTAACTATAGGCCTATTTCTTTACTGAATTTGGATGTAAAAATTTTGGCTAAGATATTAGCTTCTAGGCTAAAAAGAGTTTGGCATGATCTGATTAGCTCGGAGCAAGCTGGCTTTGTGGAGGGACGCACCCTCGGCTGACCATTTTAGGAAGCTGTTTTATTTAATTTCGGCATCAGCGGCTCCCGGTGTGGAAGCTTCTCTCATCTCGGTGGATGTGGAGAAAGCCTTCGATCGGGTGGAGTGGACATATATGTTTGACACTCTCGTTAAATTTGGTATCCCCCAACAATTTATACGCTTAATTAAGATTCTCTACTCATGCCCTACTGCCAGAATTCAGTGCAACAATTTAATTTCAGTAGCTTTTCCGTTACAGAGAGGAACTCGCCAGGGTTGCCCTCTATCGCCATATTTGTTTAACCTGTATTTAGAACCTCTAATTAGAGCAATTAAGTCTGATAAGCAAATTTACGGCATCATGATTGGGGATCAAGAGCATAAATTGTCGGCATTCGTAGATGACATATTGCTACACCTTAGGAATACAACACTATCCCTCCCTAGGGCTCTGAGCCTTATTGAAGACTTTAGCGGTTTCTCGGGCTATAAGCTTAATCTCTCCAAAACAGTATTTTTCCCTCTTTCTACTAACCTTGTAAAGGGATGGTGTTTATCCTTAGGCCTTCAGTGGCAATCTGAATCTTTAGTTTATCTGGGGATCCAAATCTCTAGGAATTTGGAAGAGCTGGCCCAGCTGAACTTGAAGCCAGTCCTTAAATCTATCAGAGAGGACTTGGTGAGATGGTCGAGACTTCCCCTGTCCTTCTCAGCGAGGGTCAATACAGTGAAAATGGTGGTCTTGCCGAGAATCTTATACCCCCCTCCTTAACCTGAATTTATTTCTCCCTAAATCCTTGTTTGGTGGCTTAAATAGACTCTGCTCTGAGTTTATATGGAAAAATAAACCGCCTCGTAGGTCTTACTCCAAGCTTTGTCGACAACGTAGTTTGGGTGGCCTGCAGTTACCTGATTTTTTTAGATATTATTTGGCTATACATGCGGCCAGGGCTGTCTTATGGACTGGGAAAATTGACTCTTCTACTACCGGCCTAGCTCTCAACCAGGCAATAGCTAAAGATTTAAAATTAGATTTAGAATCTTTTTATACACCACTTGGTCCAAAGTACCTAAAGGTTCAGAAATACCCCCTTGGGGTGGGACATAAGGGCTATTCATCAACTATACGCTGGTTTGAAGGTTAATCCAAGATTTGACTCTTCTCAACCCTTACTGCGGAACCATAATTTTTTGATAGGCAACTTGCCCATCAGGAATTTATTCTTATCGTCCCGCCCTAAGGTTAGGGTTTTGGATTTTTATTAGGACAATTCCCTACTGCCGCTTTCAGGGTTGGTCTTAAAATTTGGGGTTAAACCTCAGTATATGTTAAAGTTAGCCCAAATTAGGAGCTCTATTTCCTCTTCATTGAGGAATACCAAAAGATCGGACTTGGTGGGAACTTTATGGGCGCAATTGTCGATGCGTGTTCATCTGGGAGATTGGTGTCCAAGTGTTACCAATTTAGTTAAGAAGTTTGACCTGAACCTATCTCCCATTCCTTATTATTGGGAAGTTAACATGTCTCTGGATTGGCCTGAAGGGATCTGGGAGAAAGTCTGGGTGGACATCCACACATGCATTAAACAAGATAGATTAAGAGAGATTCAGTTCAAATTATTGCATAATATGTATTGGTCTCCTGCTAAACTGCATCGAATTATAATTGCTCCCCTGCCTGTCTGAATTGTGATGGTTCTTTAGCCACTACTTTCCATAAATTATGGTCATGCCCCAAAAGTACTGAATTGTGGGAGGTGGTCAAGAGAGGGCTGAAACCTTTTTATGATTTCACAGCATTCTTTATTCCGGAGGTATGTATCTTCGGATGTACAAATCTATTTCAAATAGTATTTCAAGAGTCCAGATGGCATTAGTGGCATCGGTCACTAAGTTGGTGATTTTACGGCATTGGCGAGATGAATGGAATCCTCTTTAAGGAGTGGTGGAGGAATTTTGATCAGCGCTACACGCTTGAAAGAACTGTTTATGCATTATTAATAATTTGCAGAAATTTGGTATTTATTGGAAGAAACTTAACCAATGTTTAAGTGACAAATTTGGTTTTTAATATGGGGTATGTGTGCTCACCTGGTTTTATCCAGGTTTCTTTACTTCATTTCCTTTCTTTTTCCTTATATATACCCCCTTAAATAAGTTTTCCTTTTGTCCTTTATTATTTTCTTCTTTCTTCCCTGGGTGGTCTCTATCCTGCTAACCTTTCTGAGTTTGTTTTTTTTCCTTTTTCTCTGTATAAACTTAGCCTCCTCTTCTCTGATCATGTATTGTTCTTCCTCTCCTCCCTTTACTTAAGTTTTATTTAAGCTTTGTTACGGTTTATGACAACGGTTCTTTTCCTTCATTCACCCTATATTAGTAATATGTGCTTTATGGATAGCTGCGGGTGGGGGAGGAGCTGGGGGGAGGGTTGGGGTGGTCAGTATTCTGCTTTGTTATTTTCTTTTATTGTTTTTATAAGTGTTTCTTTGTTTTGTTATTGCGCCCAGTCTCTATCTGTTGTTGGTGTATATAACTCCATATGTGTGCACCCTATAAGTTTTTCTTTTTTATAATAAAATAATGTTATTTGCAAAAAAAAAAAAAAAAAAGAATACATTGCTGACATCAACAATCTGATGGAGATGGTGGCAATTACTTACTTGCTGTAGGAGGATGAGAAATTCATCTTGCTGACAGAATGTAAACATACCCAATGTTAACACAAGACAGACATTATTTAGACTGTATTACGCTTCCTACTGTGTTACAGTACACCTGTGAAAGAACCACAGTTAAAAGATTAAAAGAAAAAAGAACTTATTGAAAGGATACCTGCTATAACATTGATGATGGCCCTGCTTTGAAATGGCACAAAGGTGCACCAAACAGAGGAAGTGTAAGAGGAAAAGTCTCGCCTCCAGGATGAGAATGGAGCAGAACAGGAGGAGACCTGTGAAGACAAGGGTAGACCTTACTAAAGTGGCCACAGTGAGTGACTGACCATATAGATAGTATATAGCCTGTCCACTCCAATTTGCACTATATGTGTCACCTGTGAAGAGAAAACAGCACTTAGCCTGACTTTGCCACCACTGTGGTTGCACAATATATCCATTGCCCAATCCACCTCTTTATATACCTGTCACCTGTGAAGAAAAACAGAGAAATTATGTAGTCTGACTTGGTATGGCCACAGTGCATTGTCAACCTCTGAAAGGAAAAATGAATATTAAAACTTCAAAAAAGGAAAAAATAATGTCATGATATTTATCATCAGATTAGTGATGGCCATGCCATGCACTGGCTCAACATTGCCATAGAAAGGGGTGGTGGAGGAAGAGGGAGCTTTAGTTTGTGAGTTGTGGTGGTCTGTCTGAAGTGAGATGGAGACAAAAGGAAAGAAATAAACACATTTTAATGTCTTGTAAGCAAGGTGGAAGTCCCTTCTGCACAATAATGCACTCACTGCCAACAGTGAGGATAAGTAGTGTGAAAAACAATGAAAGTAACTTACCATCACAGCAGACAATGTTGGCCTTTTCTGTACTTCATTTCTTGTTGCCTTGGTGGGCTGACTGGCTGGAGACTTGGCTTGAGTTCTGGCTTATGACTGTTGGGTTAGCTGCAGGGATGGCTGTCATGCTGGCTGGCTGGGTGGGTTGAAGTCTGCCCAGCAGTGGCATTTACACTGGCTTAAGAGTCCATGTTTCTCAATCTGGATGCATGAAGTGGATGTGGGCATGCAACATGGATGTTACTGGTTGACGTAGAGGGTACAAGCAGGCCAGATGAGCAGGAGGAGGTGGTGCCTTGATTGCTGGTAAATATATGGTTTGCATGGCTGGCAACAACAGTATTTAATCTGGATTAGAGATGCAATGAAATTTAATTTCTCCAACGAAATTCCAGCGAAATCGGGAATTTCGCCCTGCAAAATATTTTGCTAAATTCACACATTTTGTGTAAGATTTTGTGGGTGTGAAATGCAATATTCTACCAGCAAAATACAGAATTTTGCCCACAAAATATGGAATTTCGCAGATGAAATGCGGAATTTCACCCACAAATGGCTGAATTTTGCCCATGGGTGGTGAAATTTCACATTTTGCAGGTGAAATTCCGCATTTCACACCCACAAAATGTTTTGTGAAATGTGCGAATTTCATGAAATCTTTTGTGGAATGAAATTTTCCAATTTCGCCCATCTCTGCTCTGGATTAAGAGTCCTTGTTTTTCAGTATTTAACAAGTGTATGCAATTGAGGCAGTGGTAGGCCATGTTATTGGTAGATGTGTAAAACACAAGTAGGACAGAGGAGGAGGAAGAGGAGTAGGTGGTGTCTTGACTGCTGGTGGATGCATAGCCTGCATGGCTGTCAATAGCATTTGTGCTGCAGAGTTAACAGTTCATGTTTTCAGTCAGGATACATGTGGTTGAGGTGGTGGTGGCCAATGTTATCAGAGGCAAACTTGGCATCTCGTGATGTAGTGTTCAAAGACTTCATACTTTGTCTGTGGGCTGACATAGGAGAGGGCAGATGGAGTTAATCAGGTGGTTTTATAGAACAGAAGAACAATGTGGGGAAAAATATAATCACATGAAAAGAAAACCGAATCATATAGAAAAGGATACAACTTGTCAGGATGAAAGGATGGATCTAACACTTTTGTATTTATGCTTCAATCATCCTCATCAAGGAAGCAGCCCTCCCAGTCTTCCAGACTAGTGTTGTCTCACCATGGGAAATTTTTCTCCATTGCCACTTCATCTACCACAGTGGAAGGCAATTTGTCAATGCTAATACCACCTTTTTTTTTTTTGTGGACGAAAAAAAATACCACCTGGCTGTCCTTGTGCTTCTTTATTGCCACCACCACAGTCATGTAGGATGAACCCTGATGTGACTGTGTTATGTGGACTGTGTCCTACATTCATTTTAATAAATGTTAGCATGCCAACATTTCTGGGGGGGGCAGATTTGTATGCCTGTCCCACACAATGGCCCCTGCTGAACTGAATACCCTGTCAATGCTGACAATGGAGGGGGGACTGACCGCTATGGAGATCATTGCTGGTCAATCAGTGACCTTGCTACTCCATGACATCAGTGTCTCTTCCAATATGTTATGGTGCCTGGTGTCCACCAAATATGCATCCACCATGCATTGCACTACACGCAGTCCTGCCGACTCATCAGCCTCCTCCACGTCTGCAATTCCCACCTGGCATAAAGCATCCCAATGTGCATTTATTGTAATTTTTTCTGTTACCAGGCTTATATTTTCAGCCCATTCACCTGAGGCGGTAGCAACTCCTGGTCTCTGATCACTTTCATGTTGTGCCTTACATAACTGTGACTCTGATATCTGTGCCACTTAAATCCATCTTATTTGCTGATCGGTTAGATTTTGGACCTTACCATGCCCACCTTCAAGTATTGATAACCCCCCCCCCCATTTACTGTATATTGTGGCTCCAGCATGGTGGCAATACCAAAATATGCAAGCTGCTGAATGCATGGACTATGGTTGTTGCAATGCAATACATGGAGCATGTGCTCCATTAAGGCACAGCTTCTCCTATCACCACAGAATCTGCCTTATCAGCCATAGAAGTGGGATGATCTAACTGATACAGGTACTGTCCCTACTCACTGCCTTTGTTATGTTTGAATGTCATTAGAATCATGATCAGGCCATCAATTAGTCTGCTGTCAGAGACATGGGTACTCTGGCACTATCACGGCTTGTATGCAGCAGCAGATATTCTGAGATGTCTCTGCAGTGCTCGTACAAGTGCTCAATCATGTACAGCGATGAGTTCCATCTGGTGATCACTTCCAATTTCAGATGGTCTTGAGACAGTTTGTTCTGGAGCTACTGATCCCTTACAGAAATATAAGTGTGTTGTGTGCATGCAAAATGCATGCCATATGCTAATTGTGCAATGTTTGCATGTGGTTTGCTTACACAAAGTGAATTTATGCAAACTAGGTCTAAAAAGCACATCAGGTTTGCATGCTGCATGCTTGACATGTGTACAGCAGGTAAGCTGGTGTGAACATAATTTAAAAATCACATCAGGTTCACATGTTGCACACTTGCCATGTGTGCAGCAACTAAGCTGGTGCAAATCTCATCTAAAACACATCAGTTTCTATTTCTCATACTACCGCTAGCAATTAGAGACATTAAAATACCCTATTCATTGATTTCCCATTAAAATTAGGTAAACTCATTAATTCTGATCCTTTTGCAAGTTGTTTAATGGCTTTTGGTTTTTGTCATTGTATTGCAATTAATTTGTAAAGTATTGTTTGCTTACTGCATTAAATGCCTAGGATATAGTCAGCCAACACCCTCCAATCCAGATGTGTGAAGAGGGGCCTCTGTGTTGTGAAGCCTAACCTTTTGTTTTGGGCCATGCAAATCCCCTTATGCATATTTAATGCTACAAATGTGTTTCTCCATGAATATTATGGCTCACTTACTTTCCCTTCGTCATTCTGTATGGAGCATATACTGTACACTATGACCATGCTCAGCACTCTTTGTGCTGAATAGGGTCTTGGAAGCATGCACCATACCTCACATTTTGTCACACTGAAATGAGGGACATGGACACTCAAAATGAGGGACAATGAGGGACACTAACCCTCACTATGAACAGGACACATCCTGAAACATGGAGATACAGTACCTCAGAACACAATGGAAACCATTGTATTTACTTGTACAGATATGAGCACCTGAGAATAAATTTCTACCATAAAGCAGGAGTGTCATTTAGGTAGGGCAGAGGGGGCAGTTGCCCTCCCCTTCCCCATATTTGTGCCTAGGATGTTCTTATGGTGTGGCAATAATGGCATTAAATTTGAATTTAATCTTTGGCACAATAAATGCTTCCCTGGTCTGTGTTTTGCTCGTACTGCAGGTGCACTCCTAACTCGACAGTATCTGTATTGTTTTGGCAACTCTCTCCATCCACTAGCAGCGGTGCCATCACACGTGATGTGGAGGAGCTCCCGCTAAGCAACAGCACGAGACATGCGAGTGGGACACTGTCTTTCCTGCCACAGATCAAACAGACTGCACACTACAGCTTGGAGGAGTCAGTGAGAACTGAACTCTCAATAGCAGTGTTGTGGCAGTATAGTTTGTTGCTCTACTTCTAGTGAGTGTCCGTCTCCTTTGGCAGCTGAAGGGGCTGGGGGGGAGTTATAAACTAACTTGAGACTAGGCTACCTACTTACTCTACTAGGCTCACCTTGCTAAAAAAACCTCACCAAAAAAAAACCAAAAACAGCATGGGCCCCCCGCAGCAGCAAGCTAGGCCTCACAGCAGCAGTGACAGCAGTGTGGGCAGCCTTCATAGGCCTTGATCAGTGCAGTGCAGCAGCAGCCATGGCATCAGTTAAGCAAGAAGCAAGCAACGCTGGTTGGGTGGGTTAATTTGGTGCAGTGGCTTGGTCGCAGACTACGTTGGGGATCTGGAATGATCGGTTCTAGTATCCAGCTTCTGGCAGAAGGACAGAGGAAGAGCAGACTCACAACTGGGCTGGTGGCACACTGGGCTAGGCTGCAGGTTCTGGCCAGATAGCTGGGTAAGTAAAAGTAAATATTTTTTTTTTACAGGGGGATTTGGGAAGGAGGAAGGACTGAAATATTGATGTGTTTTTTACATTTCTGCACCTTTGGATGGCTTCATGATGCATCTAAGATGGGTATTGCATGGAGTGGAGTTGAGGAGAGAAATTGGGACAAACATATTTTGGAGGGATAGGGCAGGGTTCAGAACTTCAGCCTGGAAAAAAATTAGTTAGTAATTGAGTGGGTTTAAGCCCAGATCTGATGCACTGCTCTGGGTTATAGACAGATGAATCTTATACACTTGAATTTTTCCAGATTTGCATATGATTTTTCAGTCACAACAAATACATTTTACTTTTTAGAGACATTCCAGACATTCCAGGGCTTGCTGATTAGGAGTTTACTAGCATCTGGCCTCCATTGGTTATTGGCTCCCCCCTGCTGAAATCTGAAATGGAGCCCCTGCCATAAAGTCTAAATTTACAGGACATCCTCTGTGTGAGCAGCATGTTTTCCATGAAGGATGGATGAGGTGCAGAGCAGTTTTCAGGGGTAAAATGAGGGAAGTCCCTTGCATTTAGGGACAGTTGAGTGCTGTGGTATGCACAAACTACTGGAGCCCCACTGTAGTCAGGCTTATCCCCTCCAGTGAAGCTGACCTCCACATCCCCATGATCAGGCACATTATGACTTAGAGCAAGGGAGAGTATAGGGGCATGCCCCACTGAAATGAATGAGGATTTTTTTTATTACTATTTTATACATTATTGATGGAGAGCTGGAGATTAATGAAGGCCTCCGCTTGACTAACAAGAGCCTTGTTTGTTGAACAGCGGCCTTCATTATTCTCCAACTCTCCATCAATAGTGTATAAATAATAATAAAAAATAACTCCATACATTTCAAGGGGGTATGCCCCAGCACTCTGACCCATGGACATCATCTCTTAAAGACTCCTACCTCTGGCTCCCTAGTACTCAGGTAAGAGACTCTCGACTTATAGCTATACTTGCTGGGTTGTCTGTAGCAGTGTAGCAGCACCTGCTACAGTGTGTGTGCATGGGGGGGGCTGGTCATGTGGGTGGGGGTGTCATGTTATTGATACTTTTGTGTTTCCCCTTAAAGTCTGTTTGCATGGAAGCATTCCAATCTATGGAGAGAAAATAGTAGGAGTACAGGCCAGACAGAAGTAATTAAGTAGTTTTGTGGGTAAGCATATGTATTGGGGGTGGGAATAACCACATGTTTCCATTGGTATGTGTGCTACAGTTCAGGTCTGTGGCTGAGATGGGGGAGACAAGAAAACTAAAATGTATATCAGTGGCTATAAGCATACCACATGCATGCAGATGTATGCAGATTTGTATTGAAGTACAAGCAAGCCATATGTATGCAGGCAGTATAGATTAGTGGTTAAAGGCATTGAATTGCAGCCTTGAAGACCTGGGTTTGAATCTCATCAAGCCCCACTTGTATACTGTGTGATCCTGAGCAAGTCACTTAACTTTTATTTGTGCAGTTATCAGTGACCACTTGTTTTTTGCATGCATGCCACATGCATGCAGTCTGTTCCAGTTTAACATAAAAAGCATGCTTTCCACTCTTGCTTGCTGCACACATGCCACATGCATTTAATCGATTCCAACCTAACATTTAAATCATGCTTGCAGCATGCATATCACATGGGTAGTTTGATGTGTGCAGCATGAAAACATTTCATATAATTATTTCTGTAGAGGATGTCTTAGATGGTCACAGGCCTTTCCAGAATGCCAAAGTGGACACAAATGTGGTGGGCCACAGTCAACATGGACTTGTTTACAAGATATAAGAGAATCTCCTGCACTACCAGATAAAGACACTGTTCCATGCATGGAACTCTGAGAATCACCCCCCCCCCCATCACTAATTCAGGTAACCACATTCAAGCCATTAATTATCACTCACAGTGAAACCTGCTTTCAGGGATTGTGGGCACAGCCACTCATCAGTCTCAGTCAGAAGCAATGCTAGCATTTTCTGACCCATGTGTAATCTAAGTACACTATTCATTGTTAGTGTGGCATGCCGGCAAATACCCAGAATGTTGCTACCATTGCAATTGGATTTCATATAATTTCTCCCCATTCCAGAATCAAATACTACTCCAGGTACCTGTGCTCAATTGGCTTTAATACACAGATAAGAGCTACCAGCTGTTTGGCCACTGGTCCACATATCCATACTAAGATGTATGTAAGATGATGCTGAATGCTGTGGGGCATGTATTCCTATGTGTAACACAGTTCTGTAAAGTTCAGGAATGGCACCAGTGGAGAAACAGATTCATGACTAAATCTGCCATTTTAGACAGGCGTGTGCCATCAACCTTTAGATTCCCACATTCTCCACCAAAGAGAATGACAATAGATCAATTGCCATCATTTCCGTGGTTGCTGCATTCAGTTCCAATGCAGCAGAATGAATGGATGGGCATTTGTTATCGATGCTCAAACATGTTATGCAGTTTAGGCTGCACCTTTTGGGGTGTTATATACCAAAGAGCTGGACTCTGTGGACTGGAAGCATGGCTGTTGAGGTAGCATTTGACTCTGGGGGGTGTCAAGGATGTTGCATGATTGAATTAAGTGAGTTTTCATGTTTTTATGGACTGGGTGTGCTGTATTTCAGTGACTCTGGCTGCTAGTACTCAAACTATGACTGCTACTGTGGCCACTACTAGGCAATCCCACCTACTCTGACTCCTCCTCATCTGTGTAGTAGTCTTCCTCAGTCAACTCTGGCTCCACCAGGACCAAATCCATACCACTTTGGGATGCCTTACACAATGAAGATGATAAGGGAGAAGGCACCCCTCCTCCAGCTTCCCATCAGTGCTGAGTTCAGCAAAACAGCTTTTAGGAAATGAGGTGTGTGTGTGTGCCCATCTATGCGTAGGTGACTCCCTTTTTTTCCACAGCTAACATACACTCAACACAGCTGGCAGATAGCCACTGTTTCATCAGCTGGGTCCAGTATGTATACATCCTGAACTAGGGATTTTGTAGCTCTAGTTTTTACATGGCAGCAGAGCTGGTACTGGGACATTGGAAGGGGCAATGAGTGTTTTGGGGGATGATTTCTGCACGTGTGACAGTAGGTGACTGAAATAACTGCGGTGTACAGAGCACCACAGGTTCAGCAGCATGACCATTACTTTTTTAAAGTGTTCAGATTTCCATAGACTGTCCATTCTCCACCTCCTCCTCCTCAATTTCTCCACCCACTCTTTCCTTCTTATCATCAATGCATGCAACAGTCAGATCTCCTTCATCAGAATGAGTCATGGTAAAGCACATCAACACCCTCATTAGGAAATTGGAACCTATCATCCTGATCAGGATTTATTTTATTTTATTTATTTAGTTTTTGTTGACCGGGTAAGTGCACTAGACAAATCCTGCCTATTTTCAGGCACGACCCGGGGAAGGGGATACAGATGAATGCCAACTGACCTTGAACCAGATTAAGCTGTTGATCACCACCAATAACAGCAGTCACAAAGCCAAGAGCATTCACCTCATCATCCTCAACCACATTCCCAGAGCTAGACATTGCTCTGCTTCTTGGACTAATACTCTTGTCACTGCCTCCACCACCTACAGTGCCAGCTCCCACTAGCATTGATGTCACAAATTTGGCAGAGAAAAATTTAGCCAAACTCCATCTGCTAGAACTGAGCCTCTGTACCTGCTACTGCTGAGGCTTAGACAAATATTACTGTTTAGTTATTTCATTCCTATATGGGTGTCTTCAGTATAACTGTATTTCTTGAGCTGAATTGTTTGTATCTAACCAGCCTGATTCATTCTGTATTGCTCATTAATTGGTCCTGCTGATGTATATATTCATCCCTGTGTTGACTGCAACTGTAAATTGATATATGTGCACTTTGATGTATGTAATTAACTCTGGGTCACCCCTGAAAAAGGGACTGTTGTGGTCTCAGTGGGCCTACCTGGTTACCAAAATGTAAAATAAAATAATACCCCCACCACTTGCGCTAACTACTCCTTTTTTAGTAGTACTGATGAACCTGTGGCAGAAGTAGTTTTAGATATAATACCCTTCTGAACCACGGGATAATGCTCTTCTTGGCAACATCGCCATCACTGGGAAACTCTAACTTTACTCAAGTGTCTTTTGCAGGGCACTTTGATATGCAGATTTTGGAACACTGCAGTTAAACTAAATACTGGTAGCAGCAGAGCCATCACAGTGCCTCCCCAGAGCAGTGTGACGTAAATAACGCAACACTTTGCTGAGCTAACAGTAGCTACAGTACAAATACCACAGAAATAAGATTTAAACTTTTTTTTTACACTAACAATACATGACAGGGGTTAAGAAGACATACAAAACTGGGGTAATTATAAAGAAGTTACCGTCAGTATTACAGTAAACCTGTAATTTCAATCAAAATAACTACAGTCAATATAGTAACACCAGAATGAAAAATGATTCAGTAAAACACATAAAATCGTTCTACAGAAATAAAATAAAAAAATCACAGAAACTGAAAAAATAATTACGAAACAACAGTGAGGAAAACAACACTAGTGCTCACAGACAGGGCTGCTTCACTTGCAGCTAGGCTAGCTAAAACAGCTCCCTTCCCCACACAGCACTGTTTTACTACACAAAATGAAACCACATACTACCTTAAAGTAAATAAATCTGAAAAAATTCCAACACAAGTTGCTAACCTGGAGACACAAGGCACTCCGGACACTTTTAGAAATGATTTTGTTCAAAATACTCCATGTCTAAAGTGCTTTGAAAATGTTTTGAAAAGGAAATTTACAAACAACTCCAACTCTGTCTTTATAAGATTGCACTGGATTCAGCCTATGCATGGCATACAGCTCATTGCAGAACCATGTAACCTCCAATCCCATGGGATATTGCAAACTTCGCCTGTGGAGTCTACTTTGCAGATGAAGTTATCAAATCTGCCGTTCACAGATTTTGCAGTGTACTGTGAATTAGAACTTCACATTGTGGATTAAATTCATGAATTGAGGCGAATGTGTGAATTTCTCGATGGAGCTAAGTTTCATAATTTCACACACCTCTAATTGTACCCAGGGGGCTACCCACAGTGACATCTGCAGTGCTGTCTCTGTTCGTAAGTACCACATCCAGCACTGCCCCATCTCTACATGGAAACATAGATTTTGTCAGCAAAAAAAGAACTTTAGACCCATCCAGTCTGCCCTTTGTCTCTGCCTAGTTCATCACCACTGACCCTAGTTAGTCAGATGTATTACTCCCTCTGCCTCTTCCTCTACCTAATATATCTCTGTGCCTATCCCATGCATGCTTGAAGCTCCCCATTCTTTGCCGACATTACCTCTTCTGGCAGGTTGTTCCAGTCATCCATGACTCTTTCGGTGAAGAAGTATTTCCACACTTTTGAACTTGCCCCCTCTTACCTTCATTGCACACCACCTTATTCTAGTGCCTTCCTTTCTCTGAAATAAACCCTCCACTTGCACCTTGTTCACTCTTCTGAAGTACTTGCAGGTTTCAATCATGCCCCCTCTCGCTTTCTTCTTTTCCATGAAGTACATGATGACCCCTATGTATCTTTCTTGCTTGGTGACTGGCTTCACTCCCCCCATCATATACACAGTCACAGGGTTCTGTAGCTCTAAATGCATAACATTGCACTTTTTGGCACTAAAACCTAGCTGCTGCCCCCCGACCATTCCTCTATTTCCTTGAGATCCTTTTGCATTCTCTCCACCCCTTCCTGAGTGTCAGCCTTCTTGCAGATTTTTGTATTATCCTCAAAGAGACTCATATTACCCTCTGCAATGTTACTTTTGAAGACATTAAAGAGGACTGGTCCCTGCTTCAAACCCTGTGGAACCAACTAGTCACTCTCCTGTTGCCTGAGTGACTATTGTTTACCACCACCATTTGCCTCATGTCCCTTAACCAGTTTGATACCCAGCTTGTCACTTTCTCCCCAACCCACAGGCTGCTTAGTTTCTTAACTAGCCTCCTGTGCAGTACAGTGTTGAATGTCTTAGGCCATGTCCAGTGCTCTCCCTTGATCCTCCTCCCTAGTAACCCAATCAAAGAAATCTATGAGATTAGTTTGATATGACCTCCCCCCTTTGAAACCATGCTACCAGTGGTCCTGCAGCTCTTTTGTCTCCAGGTGCTCCATGAACCTCTCCTTCAGTAGTGTCTCCATTAACTTCCCCACCACTGATGTGACACTGACAAGCCTGTTGTTTCTAACATCCTTACAACTGTATCTTTTTTGCAGAGGGACCACATCAGCCCTCCTCCATTCCTCTGGAACCTCCCCTATCTGCTCGGAGGTGCTAAAAAGCTCTTCCAGAAGGGCAGCCAGCACCATACTCAGTTCCTTTAGGACCTTTGGATGAGTCCCCTCTGGTTCCACCACCTTATTCTCCTTTAAGGCTTCCAATCCCTTTCAAATCCTCTCCACTGAGAATGGATTTATGTCCACACATACCCCCTATGCTTACTGCAGCATACTGGTTGATTCCCCCCCCCCCATCCTCTACCATGAAGATCGAGCAGAAATAAATGTTATTTATTTTATTCATTTATTTATTGAGTATTCAGAATTATGACCTTTGATCTAAAAGCTCATTTACAATGGATCCTCATCATTAAAGGAAGGGAGAATACATGAGTTTGGGAGTCAATAGCAGCTAAATAGTCAAAAACTTCATAATGTGATCAGTAGCAATCAATAACATAAAGAATAAAGTATGAGTTAGTGTGTGTAATGAGAAGTTTACACACAACTGAGGGGTTTATTAAACATCTAACCCGAGAGCATGTGTAAACTTAGGTTTACCTGTATTCTTTATTTTATATAATTTATAGGGTTTGCTTTTCGACACACAAATATATAAAATGAAAGTCTGTACGCCCTAGTGTGGTTGTATTTTAACTTGTGGCCCCCAACTCACCGTTTCCTATTCTATTCATTGAAACCCCCTTTTTTTTAAATAAAGCACTAGTTTTGATTCC
This sequence comes from Neoceratodus forsteri, assembly GCA_016271365.2. Lineage (NCBI taxonomy): Eukaryota > Metazoa > Chordata > Ceratodontiformes > Ceratodontidae > Neoceratodus > Neoceratodus forsteri. Next base: position 1,205,406,933 of record CM057453.1, on the reverse strand, counting down.
CCTTTTAGATATTATTTTTAAATTTACACTTACCACTGAGTCCAAGAGGTGGTTCACTCTTCTGGGGGAAAAACACACAGTCAGTGATTGGAAGGCAAAAGCTGCAGTAAGGCATGCGCAGAGCAAGGGAAACCGTGCACGTGTTTGCCGTTATAAACCCTCCTTTATAATGGCATATTATGCCATGGTTTCCCTATGGGAAAAAGGCTAAGCCAGTTATTATATTGGTAATAGCTACACACGTAGGTAACAAAGCAAAAGCAATACATGACCAGAGTGTGGGTACAGGGTACATGGGGATACAGTACACACAGCAAGGCAGACAATAAAGTGCATAAGTCAAGTTAGGTACTAGCTGGAGAAAATCAGAGGTTGAGGCTATACAGGAGCTTGTAGGGAGGAACAGGAAACATGGCTGAACATCATTCCTGATAACCAGATTGGTTACTAGGCTACATCCAGGGGAGTAAGTTTAGCCATGGTAAATAGTCAGAATCATTTAGTATTTCTGATTTCTCTTGATCTTCCTCTGCGCTTCCTCCCTCCGCTTTCCTAATTCTCACTATCCCACCACTTGCATTCCTCTTTTTCCCCACATACTTGAGGAAGGTATTGTCCCTTTTTTTGACCTGCTTATCAAGCCTTTAATCTGTGAAAGCATTAGCTGCCCTCAGTCACACATTCCTATTCCTGCATCCTTTTATTTTGCCAGATGTACCTCCCTGTCTTCATCCTTCTGGGTCACCTTTTACTTTCTAAATGCTGTTTTCTTCTCCTTGACTGCCTTTACCACCTCCTTGGAGAACCATAGTGGCCTCTTTCTCCTCTTTCCCTTGCTCACTTCCTTCAAACAGCATACAATTGCCTGGGCTATACCCTCATTAATTTTACTCCATTGAGCCTCCACTGCCCCTCTGCCTCCCATCCCTTTGAGGCATTCTCTGAGGCAGTTTCCCATTTCTTTAAAATTTGCCTTCAAGAAGTGCAGGACCCTCATCTTACTGTGTTTTTTTTTCCTATCCTATCTATATTCCAAACCACACAATACAGTGATCATTTGTACCCAGGGGACTGCCCACTGTGACATCAGCAATGCTGTCTCTAGTTGGATCTGTAACCAGGTGCGTGAGAAATGCCCCTTACAAGGAGGTTATGATGACCCTGCTCCTAGATGTAGTTGTGGCCTGGATGCTCCTAGTCTACATCCATCACTTTAAAGTCCCACATTATTACTTCTTCCCCTTTGCTTGCCATTTTGCCCATGGCCTTCCCCAAATCACTGTCCAGTTCCTTCCCCTGTGTTGGTGACCAGTCACCACCCCCACACATATAAAGGCCACGGACCCCATATCTTAGCCAACCCAAAAAAACTGCAGCTTTCCTTTTCCCACCTCTGTACAGTTGTAGCCACAGACATTGTCAGCTATTTCCTGAAATGTCTGTGATATTTCTAGAGAAATCTCCTGCTTTCTGCATTTCTACAGCAGGGGCAGCAGAGGGAAACTCTTTAGAAATTTCGCAAACTATCTGGAAATAGCTGGCAATGTCTGTGGCTACTACTGTACTTGTATTCTGTGGCTCTTCTACACTCCCTGACATATAAAACAACCGCCCTTCCTACCTACCCTCTACTTTTGAAACATGTCGTAAATTGGTATGACCACCTCCTATCTGAGGTTGTTGATGCACTTTTATTCTGTTGTGGCCTCCAGATCCAGGTCTGCCTCTGAAATGGTAGCCTCAAGGTCAAATATGTTGTTTCTTAGACTCCTTGCATTGATGCACATGGTTCCTCACTCCTTTTGTCCCTCTCCACCCTTACTTTGCCCTTTTTTCGCAAGTTCATCCTTCACCCTTCTCTTTTCCCTGGTACTGTCCTTTTCCTTTTCATCCTCCCTCTGCCCACTGTCCCTAGTATTTTTCTCATCCTTAGATCCACCTCCTGACCCTCCCATCTCTCTTTCCTTGCCCCTACACCCAATATCCCATAGGAAATTTATTTCCCCTGGGTTTTTCTTCACTGCTGCTCCATTTTCTGGGGAGGGCCTTAACTGCCTTCCTCATTTTTTCTGCCTCCCCCTTGGCTAGTTTATATGCACAAGGAAGTAGCATTTAAACCTTCCTCCCAGGACTGCCATTCCTCTCCTGAATGGATAGAGGCAATCTCATTTGTAAAGGCCTTTACCCTCCAAGTAGGACCTCAGTCTCTGATGTAACCAAACCTCACCTCACTGTACCATGCCTTCAACCAGTCATTGAAGACCATGGTGCGGTGTTCCCTCTCTTCCCTCAGCCATGCAAGCTACCTACTTCAGGCCCCTTCTCAGCTTCCTAAACATATCCTGCACCACACCTGCTGCATCCCCTATAAGGTCATTTGTCCCCAGGTGGACAATGACATCCAGCTCCACCTCTGATCCCACCATCCTAGCAATCCTAAGAAGCTGCTCCTCATCCCTCTATGCTGAGGCACCAGGTGGGCACCTCACATCCCTCCCTTCCATGGTGTTCCCTAAACTACCCCCACAATGACTGAGTCCCCTACCAGAAGCTACTTCCTCTTCTGCTGGGATTCTTCACCTCCCACCTTGGGGCCTTCAGTCTGAAGGACCTCCAGATTCTCCCTTGCCTCTACCATGGGTGCCTTGTTCCCACAGTCCCATCCCACAAGCCTGGCAAAAGAGTTGTGTAGTGGCACCAGTTAAGGAATGTGTCCCTTTCCCCCACCCCCACCATCCCAGAGCCCACCACAGTCCAGCTGTCCCTCCTTCTTGGCACCCTCTGAGGCAACGGTGGTGGTCCTGATGGCCCTTAGAAGGAGGAAGAGTTCCCCTAAATCCTAACCAACACAGCCCGGAGTCTAGAGACCTCCTCCCTCAGCCCAGAGAGTTACATGCAGATGGGGCAGGACCTCAGTCTCCGGAAGGTCTCCCTGAAGACTGTCATTCCACAGTCACTGCACTGCTCAGCTCCCATCGTTCCCAAATGTACTTCTTCTATGACCTGAAAAAGAATTAATAAAGGACCTGGGTCTAATCATATCAGATAACCTAAAGGTGGCCAGGCAGTGTGACAAGGCAGTAGGGAGGGCTAGTGGGATGCTGGGGTGCATAGTGAGGGAGATCACAAGCAGAAAGAGGTAGGTGATGTTGCCTCTTTAAAGATCACTGGCAAGACCCCACCTGGAGTACTGTGTCCAGTTCTGGAGATCACATCTCCAGAAGGAAATAGAGTGGAGGTGGTCCAGAGGAGGGCAATCACAATGGTGCAAGGTGTGCATCAAAAGCCTTACAAGAAGAGACTAAAGGATCTCAGTATATACACTCTGGGACAGAGGAGGAAGAGGGGAATGTTATAGAAACCTTTAAATACCTCACAGGGGTAAAGAAGGTACAGGAGGGAAGTATTTTCAGAACTAAAGTTGCTCAAGAACAAGTGGACATGCTATAAAGCTTGATGTGTGTAGATTCAGGAGAGATGAGAGAAAGTACTTCTCTTCACCTTCGCCCCCCTATTCTGGCCTCTTCCTGTCCCCTTCCCCATCCCACCACTCCTCCCTTCCTCCCCCACCATACTCCCCATACCTCTTCTTTCTCTCCCCATCTCTTGTCCTCAAACAACAAGGCCATTTTGGCTGCTCTATGTTTCTCCTTTTTATGCTCAATCATAAAATGTGTATTTATTGGCTACCCTATCATGCCTGTCAGAACATCGTAACCTTAGTTATTGTAACATCCTGGAGTAAATTGTATTATATTGTATTGTATTTTTTTTTCTAACATGGAACCTTTGTAAAAGAGCCATTGGCTCAAAGGTGTTGTAATCTAAAAACAAACAAATAAATAAATAGTATGACCACAGAAAGAGTGGTGGCTTCCTGGAACAGCCTTCCAGCAGATGTGATGAGGTGAAAACAGTGGTGGGGTTCAAGAATGCATGGGTTAATAACAAGAGAATCATAGCGGAAAGGAGGTCGGAGGGAGAAAGAGCTGTAGACTGGGCAGGGTCTGTAGTAATAGTGCAGGCAGGGAGAAAGGAGCAGAATGGATGGGCACAACAGTTCTTATAATGCTGTCAAATTCTATGTTTCTATGTTATGTACAGTACTTTCCCCGGATAGGGTGTTTTATAATTCTGCCTTTTTTTTGTTTGGATTACCACCTGTTACTTACCCTGGGTAGGTTACTTATTTGCTTTCCCCACAAGCTTTTAATTAGACTTAACTATCTGTTCCCCTTTGTACCCTTACCTTAGATAGGGTGTTATTAGTTTTCACCATTCCCCCTTAATCTCTTTATATTCCTACCTAGCTAGGTTGTTGCAACTATTCCCAGTCATGGTTTGTCAGTTACTCTGTGCCAGTCCCTGCAGTGTATGTAACAATGGGAGATACTAGGTAACTTACCTTAGTTAACCAGCAGAGTCCCCTGCTTCCCCTACGGATGTCTGCTGATACCTAAGGTACCAAACTTGGACCTGTTCCACTCTTGTGCTGTTCCACTCACGTGCTGGGACACAAACATGTGTGGGACATGTTAGGAGTACTGCTTTTTATCCTTCCTGCGTGACCTCCTCAAGGTGGGACTTCCTAGTGATCGCCTATTGGTCCATGCCCATCAAGTGACCTTGCTCTCCTACACTGAAGCCTCTGACTGTCGACCGGTTACTTTATTCAATGTAAGAGCACCTCAACCCTTTTTAATTTCTTCATGTATTTTACCCCCTGAATTACACTCCCAATTTATGGAGCAGCCAAAAACCCCATCCGATGATTATACTATGCAAAAATCAGCTGGCCCTGACAAGGTTGCCTTTTTCAAAAACAAGGACTTGAGGTCTAGGTAACAGAAATCAGTAAGATACAAAAATCTCACACAACAGTCAGAGGGATATACATTACTTTTAGCACACACTAATTAGCATACACATATTAGTACACACACTTCAAAAAAGAAACAAGCATAGCCTACACAATACACAAACTTAAAACTTTTAACCTGATCAGTTCCTCAACTAGAGCACCAGGAGTTGGCACAATTTCTTATCAGTTTGAAGCAATGTTTCCAAGCTGCACTGAAACCTCAAAGTGTCAGCTGGAACTTTTCAAGTTATCAACAATACAAAACTTCATACTGTACCTTGTTGAAATGCTATCACTATCATCTGAATTGATCTCTAACAATTTCTCTCATACTACAGAAATTGTAGTGAGAACAAAAAAAACTACCCACACTGTGGATTGAACCCAAGCCTCCTACATACTACTGCATGGTAGCCTGTAGCTCTACTATGCTACAAAGGCTTCTTGACAGGAAATGCATACTGTGGTAAAGGACATTTAGCACTGAGTGCAGCCCTCTCACCACACCACACACACGCAAGCACAGCTGCAGTGGATTTAGTAATGAACCGGTCAGTCGTTTAAAGCAATGTTCTCAAGCAGCATTCAAACTTCAAAGTCTCAGCTGGAAATTTTCAAGTTATCAGCAACACAGAACTTCACATCTTGCTGAAACTCTATCATTAGCATCAGCAATGACTGCAAACAATTTCTCTCATACTACAGAACCTGAGTAAAGATGAAAAAAAAGTCCCACACTGGAGAACTGGAAAAGCATATTAACAAGAATTGTATACTGTGGAAAAGGACATCCAATACTTAGTGTAGCATCCCTCCCCCACAACTACAGTGTATTTAGTAATGTACCAGTCTGACAATTTGAAGTAATGTTTCCCATGCTGCAGTCAAACCTGAAAGTCTCAGCTGTAATATTTCAAGTTATCAGCAATGTAGAACTTCAAATGTTCTTGAAACGTTATCACTAACACCAGCAAACAATTTCTCTCATACTACAGAAATTGTAGTGAGAATGAAAAAAAATGTCCCACACTTGGGATCAAACCCAGGCCAGATATCCACTATTGCTTAGTAGTCTGTAGCTCTACTGCTGGACAAAGGTTCTGTGACAGAAAATGCATGCTGTGGCAAAGGACATTCAGCACTGAGTGCTGACTCCCCCCCCCCCATGCACACACATAGACAGCTGCAGTGGATTTAGTAATCAACCTGTAAGTCAATTTGAAGTAATGTTCCCAAGTTGCAGTCAGACTTCCAAGTTTCAGCTGCACATTTTCAAGTTATTAGCAATATAGAACTTCACATCTTGCTGAAACTCAGTCACAAACATCAGCAGTGACATAAAACCATTTTTCTCATACTATAGAAAGTGAGTAAGAAAAAAAGCTCCATACTGTGGATCAAACCCAGGGCCCCCTACCCACTACTGTTGATAGTCTGCAGCTTTATCGCTGTACTAAAGCTCACTGACAGGAAATACATGCTGTGGCAAAGGACATCCAAAAGTGAGTGCAGAACCCCTCCAACAGCTGCCATGGATTTAGTAATGCATAAGTCTGTCAATTTAAAGTAATGATTTCCAAGTGGCATTCAAACCTGAAAGTGTCAGCTGGAAGTTATTAGCAATACAGAACTTCAGACTTTGCTAAAACTTTATCACTGACATCAGCAAGGGTATCTAACAATTCTTCTCATACTACAGAAATTGTAGTGAGAATGAAAAAAAATGCTCGCAGTGAGGATCAAACCCAAGCCTGTGTAGGTTTGAAACCCTATACCATGTCCTATAAACCCCATCACTGACGTCATGCAGCCAAATCACTCACTCTGATTGTACCTTTGAACTTTACTAAATGTGAAAAAGAGTATACATGACCATAATAGGTGCTTACAGCTGCTCTATTGGCACCTGAGAAGGCTGCCTGCTATTATGTCTCATTTTACTTCCTTTCATTTCATGCTCAATGAGGGCACATGGACAAGGCCTTACAATACATTTTTGATTAGGCACTATGTTGATCTCCTTGTAAGGATCCCCAGGCAACTATGAGAACAACATGGTGCTGTCTAAATGTTTTGGTTGTGTGACTGGCCGCCCTGATGGGCCAGGTTCAGGAGCACAGATGTGTTGGCATGTTAGTGGATAGATCTGACTGAAAAGAACTTCCCTGGTGTCTCAGTGATGGCTCATAGAGCCTAAACAGGGTATATCCATCCCCTGTCTGATTACAGGACACAGTACATCACTGTCTGATTTAAGGGTACATCTCTGTCTGATTACAGGGTATATTCCTGGTGGACAGCATGGAGGGAAATTTATTGATTAAAAAAAAAGAAAAGCAAATAATTTGATTTCTTAAAATGAAATGAAAGAGTCTTCCCTATAGCACTATAGTACCTCCTGTACTGCTAATTACTTCAGCGAGTCAGGTTTATGAATGAACCTTAGCTGTTCAGGGGCAAGCCTGGGGAGGTTAGACTAAGTACCCCATGGATAGCGCTCCTCTCAGGAAGTGGGGGCACAATCAGTGTCCCCCTGTGGAACTGCCACCTAGAATAAGTGTGGTGGTAGCAAAGTGGATGTGTGAAAAAAATTGAATGAAAGGATTTTAAAAGAGCAATAAAAGCAGGTAGTCTTTAATTTGCAACATAAATAACTGCAGTCAAGAAAGGGATAGCAAAGTGAGGAAAACAGTAAAAACAGTTCCCTAAACAAACTCTGTAGCTAAACTTTTGGGCTTTGTGGGTCTCTATACAAAGCAAGAAAATTTTGGTAATTGTTGTTTTGTAGACTTTATGGCAGATATTTTCTGCAGAAAAAGGCTTTGACTGTGTCTGCTTGAATTGCTCTTGACATACAGACATGCTGAGCACTCACTCTCATGAGGGTTGTCACCAGTACCAGGTATTTTCCCCCCATCTCTACCTGTGGAACCAGCACCAGACCTGCCAGTCGCCTCTCTCTCTCTCTCTCTCTCTCTCTCTCTCTCTCTCTCTCTCTCTCTCTCTCTCTCATGAGCTTCTTCCCTGCCATTTGCACCAGTCCCACATGGGACCAGTCAATTCATCACACTGCTCTTGCAGAAAATGACACACTCTGTGGCTATGCATAGCCATGTGAAGGTTCTCACATTTTAACTGGGGATCCAGCATAGTTGCAAAAATATGACTGCATCTATCCATCACTTTTGCAACCTTGTACCCTGAAAAGCTTGCAGGTGCTCATTGAGCACAGTTGCCCAATGTGGGATCTCATTGTGTTCATGCACACGTCTATCCAAGGATATTTTCAGTATATGTCATTCTGTGATCACCTAACTCAGCATGGCAGTGGTCATTTCTGATTTCTGGCTAATTTTAACTAGTGAATGGGTGATTGGTGGTCAGGTGTAAGGGGCAACAGACTTCTAGAAAAATGTAAAGGGAACTTACAAGCTCAAATGGACAGACTGGGTGGGCCAAAGGCCCTTATCTGATGACAGTGTCTACGTATCTATGAATGGAAGTCAATTCATCACACTGCTCTTGCAGAAAATTACACACTCTGTGGCTATGCATAGCCATGTGAAGGTTCTCACATTTTAACTGGGGATCCAGCATAGTTGCAAAAATATGACTGCATCTATCCATCACTTTTGCAACCTTGTACCCTGAAAAGCTTGCAGGTGCTCATTGAGCACAGTTGCCCAATGTGGGATCTCATTGTGTTCATGCACACGTCTATCCAAGGATATTTTCAGTATATGTCATTCTGTGATCACCTAACTCAGCATGGCAGTGGTCATTTCTGATTTCTGGCTAATTTTAACTAGTGAATGGGTGATTGGTGGTCAGGTGTAAGGGGCAACAGACTTCTAGAAAAATGTAAAGGGAACTTACAAGCTCAAATGGACAGACTGGGTGGGCCAAAGGCCCTTATCTGATGACAGTGTCTACGTATCTATGAATGGAAGTAGATTGCTCTTTCTCAGCATCTCAGATGTCTGTTTGTCTCTCTTGCCTGTCGCTTCTGAGAGTGCTGGGTCACACATTGGCTGCCTTCAGGAAGCTTCCAAAGTTGCTTCTGATTGGACAGGAAGACTCAGGAGATCTTGAACTCTCAAACACTGTTCCAGTGCCCAAATAACAAATAACAAAGCATGAACAATGAAGAATTGGGCCCCCAAATGTGAATACTTGGACAAATACTCAAAATAAGGTATTCACACATTCTACATTATGGGGGTATGTGTGATTTTATATTTTTTTGAAACCTGGCTTTGTTGCCAATGCCCCTTTTGGGCAACCTTTGCCTCTGTTTTTGTGCTAAAGTTCTCTTTTCATCTCAGATATAGATATAGATATAGATGGGATATGAAGCAGGGGTCTGTAGAATAAATGATTACTTTATACTAGAGCTGTTTGACCTTGAGTAAGCTCACAAGTGGTACAAGCCATAAGTGATGTGCCCAAACTCAAACAACTGGAGTGTAAATAAATTGTTTATTCTGCTGGGTCTCTGCTGTGTGTTTCATTCATGTAGTAGGGTTGCTTTAGGATAGCGCAGGGAGGTTTCTTTTTTAAATTTTATGACTTTGTTGATGATTTCCCCAGTGTAGAACCACTTAGCATTGTGATTGGCAGGCAGTTGCTAAGGAGTCTCCAACATTCTGATGACCTGTTGCTGCTAACGTGCCTTTCTATTGGTGAAGCCAAGAGAGCTGAGAGAAACTTGCTGGGCAAGATGTCAACTGTTTTAGCGAGCGGAGGAAAAGGGAGCTGGCTATGGAGACTCATAAGCTGTATTGCTTATGTAGAAGTCTGCCGTTCATGAAATTCATGGAAGAAAAACCTTTTTTAAAGGCAGCATATGAGCATTTGTTCATATGGGAACGTCTGAGCGTGGTTGTGAGTGGGGAGTTCCAGTGAGAGTGTGACCAAGTGGCTGGTGGGGCAAAAAATACCCATTGAACTGTAAATACTGCAATAAAGGAAAGGAAGATGTTACAACATACTATAGCAAGTAATATGTCCATAGCTGGGGGCGGGTGAGGGGGGGATGGAAACACAATACAACTGTGTCAGTGTCAGTTAAAGTGGATGGTCTGCAGTTTTCTGGGCTCTGAGGAGAGAAAGCAGTTCTAACTTTGACTTTAGCTTCCCGGTTTGCAAGGAGAAAAAACAAAGATGTTACTGTGTGCTAGTTTATCAAGGCAGTGAACACTCTTGAGATTAGAGTTTAATGAGAAAGAGGGAGACTTTTTTGTTTGGCAGTTGAAGAGGCAGTGAAGTAGCCCTGTTCTGTGTTGAGTTAGTATTGAAAGTAAAGTTTAGAAGCAGTGCTGGTGGGTGGCAGGCCATCTGTGGGTGTGGCTAACCTATGACAAGTTTACTATATTTATAAATCTGTGATGACGAGTTTACTATATGTATAAATAAAAGATTTTCGATTTATACACATAGTAGCTCAGATAAACAGATTTGCACAATGGCTTTTGTGCCCACGCCTATTGCATGAATATGTATTCATACTTTATACAGTATAAAACGCACATGCGTAATATGTTATACTACAAAATCACTGGAGGAAATAAAATTAAATTTACATTATATGAGCATCATAAAATTGATACTTCGGTGATGGGAAGCCACAGTTGCCTGCTAGCACCAAAAACAAGCACACACACACACACACACACACACACTCTCTCTCTCACACACACAAACACACACACACACACATATACACACACACACATGCACACACAACATGAGCTATATATTATATCTATATAAATATGATGTTTCCTAAAGCAACATAGAGAAGGATACAAATATATATTGTCATCATTAAATATTGGAGATAATCCAAATTGGCACTGTACTTACTCAGGACCAACCAGGTAGAAGGCAAGAAGCAGAACATGAGCATAAGGGGCTTCTATACTGGGAGGATCGAGTCTGTGTAATTTAGCCAGGACTAGCCTTCTTTTCACATTTTTTAACAAAAATACTTAAATCCTACTTAAAACAGGTTGATGTAATCAACAAAATCTTACTTTGCCTTCTGTTTTCGAGTGCAGAAAACAGTATTGCTTATGTAGTTCGAGCTCACTGACACTGTGCCACCACATGCCCAAACATCTGGGTTAGAGGGCATGAGTAGAGCCTCAAACTGAGTTTAAGTTTAAGTGCTGATAACATCAGAGAAACCCCGTTAGCTGGTCTGCTATTTGCAGACACATGGCAATTATCCCCAGAATGATAGCTGCAGAGTGGCAAGACCAAAACAGAAAGAATGTCTCCTGATTTCCAAAGGAGTTAATTATTGTGGGAACTAGATGTCTGTAGGCACTAGCAGAAATAAATGCTGTAAATTGGAGAATTCTAGGGGTGCTGACATGCAAAATAATATAGTGTCTAATCTGAGTTGATCTGAGCCAAACTGACAAGCTTCAGATCAGGTTTGCATAAAACCCAGTCATCCAAGATTGGTGTGGCTTGTTTTTCTGCTTACAGGTTCTGCACACTTTTAGTCTGAGCACTGAACTTTCTTATCCTAGGTTCAAACCTCACCTCAGCCACTGACATTCATTGTGTAGCATTAAACAATTTAATTTCCCTGTGTATTTAGTTCCCCCATCTGTAAAACATGGCTGAAGCAGGGCCCCACAGAAAATTAGATGTTGCATCTCTCAGTTAAACTGCCATGGGTAAATAAATTGTAAATGACTGTCACAGTGGTGGCATTTCCCTATCTTCAGGTTCTTACTAAGCTATTTTTTTAGCTGGCTCAGAGGTTTCTTAAAGTTTACTGCCAATTCAGGAGCAGCAACTGCATTTTTGTCTTACAGCCAAAAGGCTCTGATTCCCAAGGACCCACTATTAATTTCAAACAGGCAGCAGATTGCATTTGACATTCTTGTATAAACCTGTCACTGGCGTGCTGCCTATAGATGGAGTGGACAAAGACAATTTAGTTTTTAGCTGGATAAGAAGTTTGGAGGTCATAAAGAGATGGGCCTAAAGCTTACTATCAGCATGTCTCTCTACTGGGATGCTGTGTAACTAAGAGGTTAGAACCCAGAGCTGTGAAACTAGTCACGAAAGTTCGAATCCTGTCATCTATCATGTTTGCTGTGTGATCTTGTGCAAGTGTACAAGTCACTTAAAGAGCCATCGAGCTGAAAGGGACAATGTCTGAAAAACAATCTGGAAAAAGGTGAATGGATTATATGTTTGGTTCGGACAGAGCTTTATGTAAGCATTTATGTTCTTATATGCAATTTTTCCTGCACTCTTCAAAAACAAACAGGGTAAACATGGAAATTATATAGTGTAAATGGAAATGATTTTTATACCACAACCCAGCTGCTGGTGCCAACACCTCCCTAAGAGACTCCAATGGCCACTGCCTTTAGTAAGATGCTGACACACATCCGCCTCTCTCCACAAATGATTCAATCCTCTGCCTCTTGCCAGGGATGGACAGCCACCTAACCCTATGAAGTGATTTCAGTACTTATTGTCTCTAGCCAGGTGCTGAGCTGGCACTCACCATCCCCAATGGAATTCAATACCCTTTTTTTTGAGTCAGATGCTGACAGCCAACCATTCCAAACCTACCTGCAGTACCTCCAGTCTTCAGATACCGGTACTCACTCACCCTTCCTACCATTAATGTGACTTTCATCCTTTCCCAGATTTAGAGAAGATACTTCCTACTCCAAAGTGACTGTAATAACCTGTATTTCCACCCAGCTGCTGAAACCAGCCTCACCCAAAATGATGTTTATCCCCCAGCTTGTGACAACACTAATCTTCCCCCAAGGTGCTACCAGTTTCCCTGCCTCTACCTAACTGCTGACACTCTCTCTTCTACATAGTGATTCTACTCCCCCCAATGTCAACAACCATCCACTGCCCAAGAATAATATAAGTCCCCCCACTATGGACACCAATCTACTGGCTCACACTGAATCCAGTCTGCACAATACAGACACCTATCCATCACCCCATAGTGATTTAAAGCCCTCCACAGCCAAACACCCTTCACTGCCTGAGATTGATTCCAGTCATCACAATGCCTATAACCATCCACTCTCCCAAACTGACTCCAATCCCCACATTGCCAATACCAATCCACTGCCCCAAAGTGATTAAAATCCCTTCACTGGCAACACCCATCCATTGCACCAAACTGATTCCAGTCCCAAAACTTCTGACACCCATTTTCATTGCACTAAACTGATTCCAATCTCCACAGTGCCAATACTGATCTGCTCTCCCAACTGGACTCCAGTCTTCACACTGCTGATACTCATCCACTGCCCCAAAGGCATTCTTGTACCCCCACAGCTGACACCAATTCACTGTGCCAAATGCATTCCTTTCCCCACAAAACCAATACCCATCCACTGCTACAAAGAGGTTCTAATCCTCACACTACTGACATCCATTTACTTCCCCAAATTGATATCAATCCTAAAACTGCTGACTCTCCTCCACTGCCCCTGAGAGATTCTGATCACCATACTGCCAACACCCATACACTGCTCCAAAGATAGCCTAACCCCCACATTGCAAAAACACATCCACTTCATCAAAGGCCTTCCGATATGCTGGCCAAAACCCTTTCAGCACCCCCAAATTAATTCCTATCCCCTTGCTGCTGACACCCATCCACTACCCAAATGTGATTCCAATCCTAACACTGACAGTACCAACACCAGTCCAGTGCCACAAACAGATTCAGATCCCCATTTTGCCAACCTCCATCTGTCACAAACACACTCGGTAGGTTAGGCCCTCTGCTCCCACAGTACCAACCTCAGAGTGCAATAGTGTGAACAGGTAACAGACAGGGTAACCCTCCTGTCTGCTTTGGGTCCGAATCACCTTTTTGCCTCAAGTTCTGGGGGGAATCAAACTGTGAACCTTATGCTAGCATACTCAAATACAGGCTCAGATATGTACCCTCTTTGGGACTGCAGTACAATCTTTCACCAGGGGCACAAAGCCAGGTTTCCAAAATGAACCCTTCAAACTCTGTAAGAGACCATAGGTATATTTTTACCTTTTCCAAGCTCAGTAACACCATCAAGCCTTTTAAACCATTGTCAGACTTAAAAATACAGGCACTCCACATGCAAAAAGAAAACTGGGAAGACACAGGCTTATCTTAAAGAAAATGTGATTTACTAGAAATTGTAAAATAAGTAAAAAATAAAATACAGAACACATAGCATGAGCTCACAGTCATGAAAGAAAATGGAAAAATTGCAGAACCAAACTCTTACCACACTACTTTTAGATGTCTGCTATCTAAGTACAGTATTACATTTTGTAAGTGCTGATTTAGTTAGAGAGAACTTGCTTTCTTCAGAGCCCAAAATGATAGAACACATTTGAGATACACTGATACATTTTCAACTCTTATCTCTCCACCCCCTTGGTGAGTCATCTAGCTCCTCCTTTTAGAATAAATTCTTTCAAACATAATTTCCTACCTGGAGGTATTTTAAAATTAATGGTAACATCAGAAGAAAAAAAAAACATTTCCTAAATATGGCATCCTTTAATTAAACATTTTCTTTGATCTTAACATTCCCACACTGGCACCAAGGTGTTAAAAAAGCCAACAGGAATCAGCCGAATGATGTCCTGTTTCTGATGTCATAAAGTCACATTTGGTTGCAACTTCAAAAAGCCTGGGCAGGTCATAAAAATGTAATAAAATGCCATTTTGCAAGGAAGTCAATTAAATGGTCCTTCTGGTCTGTTTTACAATATCCTGTGGTTTTCAGCCACTGACACCTTGTAGCCACAGGCCAAATTCCTCACACACTGAAATGTCATACACAGACCATGTATTTATAATACCAATATTGTACAATAATCATAAGCAAGGGGCAGTGCGTCACACCATCTACTTCTACAAGGAAATTCTAAACCCAACATTCACAAATATCCACTTCATTAAAGGGATTCTAGTACCCCAACTGAAATCCATCCTGTGTGCCAAACTAATTCTACTACCCATGCTACTGACATTCATCCTGTACCCAAAAGGGATGCCTATCCTCCTGCTGCCAGTATCCATCCACTTTCTCAAACTGATTTCAATTCCAGAACTGCTGACACTCATCCATTGTCCCAAAGGGATTCAAATCCATCCACTGGAACACCAATCCACTGTCCCAAACTGACTCCAATCCTCATAATACCTATATCCATCCAGTCCCCCAAACTGACTCTATGCCCCACACTACCGATACCTGTCCACTGCTCAAAAGTATTCCAGTCCTCATACTGACAGCACTCTTCACCTGAACCAAACTTACTCTAATTCCCACACTGCTGATGCCCAGCCACTGTGCCAAAATGATACAAATCCCCAACTGCTGATACACATTCGCTGTTCTAATCAGATTCCAATCCCCTCACTGCCAACATAAATCCACTGCACCAGAGTAATTCCAAACCCCAAACTACTGACATCCATGCACTGCCCCAAACAACAGTATTTCAAATCCCCACACTGCCATCCCCGTTTACAAGCCCAAACTGATTCTAATACCCACACAACTGACATCCATTCACTGCACAAAAGAGACTTATTCCAATCCCCCTGCCAACACTCACCCACTGCTCCAAAGTGAAATAAATTCCCTACTGCTAACACCCCATTCACTGCTCCAAACTGATTCCAATCCTATCTCTACAGACACCAATCCACTGCCCCGCAGTGATTCCAAACCCAAAACTACTGACATCCATGCACTGCCCCAAAGTAATTTGAATCAGTAGTACGTTATAATAGTAAACCAAACTGAGCATATCAGAAATGAGCACTTCAATTTAGTTGCTTTCAGGATCAGCAATGAAGAATGGATAGCGAGGGGAGGTAATAGTGAGGGAGGATGAGAAAAATGGTGAGAGGAGGGAAGAGCGATGGAGGGGGAGGAAGACAGAGATGGGCTAAATGGGGATGTAGAATGTGATGCCACTGAGCTACCCACCTAGTATATTGGGTAGGGACACCATCAGCAATGCTGGTGGTACCGAGTTTGGGACTGCATACAGGTGCGGTCTGTGGTTTGCTTTAGCAAGAGTTTTTTTTTAAGTAATTGCCATTGTCAGTCCCTCTTCTTTCCTCTAGTGTCTGTCCCCCCCTTGGAGATGATTATATAAGTATGGGGGTGCAGGGGGCTTGCCCTCCGCAAAGGGGGGTGCAGGGGCATAGCCCTCCACATTAAACATTACTGTAAATATGCGCCAAGTTGGTCTTCAGTGTTTATTGTTACACACCAAATTGGTTTTCGGCAGGGTGTACTCGCTATTTTGCAAGTCACCATAGAATTTTTGCCATTATGACGTGGAACCATTCAAATCTCCCCACTGCCAATCCATGCACAAGCCAAAACTGGCTTCAATCCCCATGCTGCTGACTCCAAAGAGCATCCAATCTTCACACTGCCAATACCAATCCACTACCCTAAAGGGATTCAAATCCCTCCAGTGCCTTCACCCATCCTCTGTACCAAATTGATTCCAATCTCAACACTACCAACACCCATTTATCCCCCACTGCTGACACCGATTCACAGCTCCAAATTGATTCCAACACCCTCATTGCCCATACCAATCCACTGCCCCAAAGTAATTCCAAACCCAAAACTACTGATACCCATCCACTTCCCCAAAGTACTTCCAACCCTTCCACTGCCAACTCAATCCACAAGCCCAAACTAATTCCAATTCCTAGGCTGATGACACCCATCCACTGCTAAAGTAATTACAAGCCCCCCACTGCAGACACCCATCCACTGCAAAAAAAAAATTCATTCTCCACATTGCTAACAACACTCATACACTGTACCAAAGTGATTCCAGTCTTCCTACTGTCAACATTCATTCATGCCACCAAAATTATTCAAATCCCCCACACTGCTGACGCCCATTCACAGCACAAAAATTATTCTAATTCCTCCACTATTTACTCCAATCCACTGTCCCAAAGTGATTTTGATCCACACACTGCTGAAACCCATCCACTGCAGCAAAGTCATACAAAACCCCTTTACTGCCTACACCCATCCATTGCTCACAAGTAATTCAAATTCTCCACTGCACATAACCATTTACCTTTATCAATGAACTGACCAAAAGTAATAAAAATGTCTTGGGGGGGGGGCATGACAGTTCTTAGGCATGGTACTTTCACTTCCAAATACCTAAACAGCACATATATGCAATCAACATTCTGCATTGACAAATGCTTGTTTTTCATAAAACAACTGTACCACATACAGTATTGAAATTGTCAGCATTCAAAATTATTTCAGTAAATTTGTATACGTGGTTCCAAAGGAATAAGAGTTATTTGAATTTGCCAGAAGCAAATAAACAAAACAAAACGATGTAAGAAACCACTATGGTTCTCAAAGGAAGTGGCAGTGAAGGTTCAAGAGAAAAAGAAAGCATTCAGGAAGTACAAGGAATCACAGAAGGAGCAGGACAGAGAACTGTATCAGTTAAAGCAAAAGGAAGCTGGGAAGGCAGTCAGAACAGCAAAGGCCCAAACTGAGGAAAAGATAGCCAACTCAGTTAAGAAAGGGATAAAACCTTTATAGGTACATCAGGGAGCGAAGGAAGACCAAGGGAGGGATAGTGAGGCTTAATAAAGGGAGGGAAGGTGGGCAGAGGGTGACTGTGAAAGGCAGAGATACTAAACAAATATTTTGCTTAGTATTTACAAATGAAGAGGGGGAGGTACCTAAGACAAACAGTAGAAACACTCTGGATACAGAAGTTGATACCAGCCCATTTACAGAAGAAAGGGATCTGAAAGAACTCTTAAAACTGAAGGTGGACAAAGCAATGAGGCCTGATGGGATTCATTCCAGAATTCTAAAAACTAAGGGTAGAACTAGTGACACCACTGACTACCCTCTTTAACAAATCATGGGAGGATGGGTGGTACCCGAGGACTGGAGGAGGGCAGATGTGATTCCCTCACAAAAGTGGGAGCAAGGCAGAAGCAGGAAACTACAGACCTGTTAGTTTAACCTCAGTGATAGGGAAAATGATGGAATCACTTCTGAAGGAAAGAATTGTCGAGTATCTAGAGGCCAGAGGGGCACAGGACCCAAGGCAGCATGGATTCACAGTGGGAAGGTCATGCCAGACTAATCAGATAGATTTCTTTGACTGGGTGACCAAAGTAGTAGATCAGGGAGGGGCTGTGGACATGTCCTACCTAGACTTTATCCAGGCATTTGACACAGTCCCACACAAAATATTAGTATACAAGTTAGCCAGCCTGGGAGTGGGTCCCAAGATGACAGGCTGAGTAAAGAATTGGCTGGAGAATAGGACACAGAGAGTAATAGTAAATGGAGTCCACTCTGAAGAAAGGGGGTTACTAGTGGGGTACCGCGAGGGTTAGTATTAGATCGTCCTCTCAATGTCTTTATAATGACATTGCAGAGGACTGAAGGAAAAGTATGTCTTTGCAGATGACACAAAGATCTGCAACAGAGTTGATGCACAAGGTGGGGTGGAAAGGATGAAAAGGGACTTGGCAAGGTTAGAGGAATGGTCAAATGTATGGCAGCTTAGATTCAATGCTAAGAAGTGCAAGAAAATGCACCTGGGAAACAAAAACCCAGGGGAAGAGTACACAATGGGGAGTGAGATACTAACAACAACAAAAATGGAAAGGGACCTGGGGGTAGTCATATCAGATGACTTAAAGGTGGGCAAGCAATGTGAAAGAGCAGCAAGGAGGGCTGGGGGGATACTGGGATGCATAGGGAGAGGCATCACCAGTAGAAATCAGGAAGTTATTATCCCTCTGTACAGACAGCTGGTCAGACCCCATCTGGAGTACTGCGCAGTTCTGGAGACCCAATTTCTGCAAAGACATAGACAGGATGGAAGCTGTCCAGAGGAGGGCAACTAAAATGGTGCAGGGTCTGCACCGGAAGACATATGAAGAGAGAGACTTAAGGAGCTTAATATGTATAGCCTCAAGAAAAGGAGGGAGAGGGAGGACATGATAGAAACTTTCAAGTACCTCAAGTTAATCAACAAAGTCCAAGAGGGTAGTATCTTTCAAAAAAAGAGGCGTGCAAGAACAAGGGGGCACAATTTGAAGATGGGGGCGGCTCAGAGGTAATTTAAGGAAGTATTTTTTCACAGACAGGGTTGTGGATGCATGGAATGGCCTTCTGGAGGAGGTTGTGGAGTCAAAAACAGTGGTGGAATTCAAGCATGCATGGGACAGTCATAAGGCAATTCTAGGGGGTGGGAGTAGGAAGAGGTAAGCTGCTGGTTAACTAGGATCTGCAGCTTATCCATTAGGTAGGGGAATGGGCAGACTGGGTGGGCCAAGCAGTCCTTATCTGCCATCAAATTCTATGTTTCTATGTTTCTTAAAATGACTTGACAAGTTTAAAGGAAAATGCAGAGATTTGGACAGGCTCAACAAATGTAATGTAGTGAGGGTATGGCTAAGTGTGTGTGTGTGTATGTGTCTGTGTGAGTGTGTAAGAAATACCTCATAAACTCTTTAACAAGGCCTGATGTATACTATTTCATTTATTAAAGAGATTGCTTGTAGACTTAAAAATGAGATTGAGCACCTACCTATTCATTGGTATTTTTATTCCATAAAATTTGAGTAAAACATGGGCCATGTGTAAAAAGATAACTGGTTAGGGAGCCTCTGTCATTAATTTCACTGGGGGCCCCCTAAATCCTAAAAGTGGCCCTGTGGCCAGTAGAGTCAGAATCTATGTCAGCCACATTTGAAGCAGTGTTAGAAGGTGGGTAGGCTAAGAAGAAACCGCATCAACCACCGAAGAACCCTCTCCACCCACAGATTTACAAGCAATAAAGCACCTGTATATCCATAAGGACAGTTATTGGAGAAGCCCTCTGCCCATCATCCCCTGATGGTCATCAGCCAAAATAATAGAGGACTTAGAAGAGAGAAGCCAAGCCCCTCTGAAGACAAATCCTTTTTCAAATTGCAGAATGGCTGGCAACTGTCATTTATTTAGATGGTGGTGCTACAGAAGACCTCCAGTCCAGTGCAGTGCAGTATGGGTCCTGTGAACAGGCCACATCTCTGACAAGTAGAAGCAACTGCCAGTGAATGGCAGAGGAGAAGTTTCTTTGAAAATACAGAAGGTCACTGTCCACAGACTGAACAAAAACAGAAAAAAATGTAGCATTATGATGACATTTACCATGTTGGGGAACAGCTTCTTGGCCTGCTAAAAGTCACCAAAATGTACCATTTGACTTCACCAGTGAAAACTACACAAAGGGCCTGATTCTAAAATAGCCCTTAGAGCAACACAAGTTGTGTCACTCTAGGGCTGTGGCAAACTGCCGGTGCATCAGGGATCCTTTGCCCAATTTTATAAAAGGGAGGGTCCCTGCACCAAAGACCCAGGAGTTGCTGCAGCTGCAGGCTTGTGCCAAACATTGGGCATACTTGTGAGGGTTGCCACAGGAATCCACCCCCCGCCCGATACAACACTAGTGGAACCATGAGGGTTGGTGGGTTGAATATGCAAGTCAGGAGGAGATGGGGCAGAAAGATCATGAGAGTGCCTGAGGGGGCATTGGGGAGATAGCAGGCAGGAGACAGCTGACATGAAGGGAATGAACAAATGAGGTACTGGAGGGTAACATTTTTCAGAAAAGAAGATGTTCTAGAGCAAAAGGGCATGACATGAGACTGAAAGGAGGGAGACTAAGGGGAAATGTGAGAAAATACTTCTTCATAGAAAGGGTGGTGGAGGCATGGAACAGACTCCTGGTGGAGGGGGCCGGGGCAAAATCAATGGGAGAATTCAAAACTGCACGGGATAGCATAGGGGAACCCTAACATTTCAGGAAAGGAGGTAATGTGAGAGATCAAGTAGGATCTCCAGCTTTTGTGACAGGTAAGTAGGGGAAAAAAGGCAGATTGGTTGGGCCGATCAGTTCTTATCTGCCATCAATTTCTATATTTCTATGTGATGTGGCACCCATCGGGGGTGCCAGTTGCATAGCCCCACAGCTGCTTGGGTGGGATCGCTTTGCGGGGGTTAGCAGGCACGGACAGTGACATGGCCCAAGGTGGGCACAGCCCTAGCACCTGTCCCATAGGGGCAACAACTGACAACCCTGTAGGTGGGAAGCTGTAGCTGCAGGTTGAGGGCTGTCAATGGTGGAGGGGAAAGTTCATTTGGCACCACAGCAGTCCACTAGTAACCACCATCCTGTGTTGTGGCAGGCTGCCTCCCATCTACAGGGTTGTCAGTTGTTGCTCTTATGGGGCAGGTTCCTGGGCTGTGCCCACCTGAGGTCATGTCACTGTCAGTGCTTGACAACCCCCTATGAAGTGGTCCTATCCAAGTGGCTGTGTGGTTATGCAACTGGTACCCCTGCCGGGTACCACATCACATCCCTGTCATGCCTGGTACCTCCACAATACCCCTAGGGCACCCCATGCTCCTGCTCCCAGACCCCAACTTTCAGGTCCCCCTATCGCCACAGTAACTGGCAGTGGTGCAAGTCCCTTAGACCACCTCAAGGCTGGTCCAGCTTGAGCCCCCTGTTGCATCCATGGTGGGACTTCTAAAATAGCAAAACGGGATGGTAGATCCTCGCTGTGGGCAAGCCCACTTGTGACATGGTGCAAGGGGGATTCTGTTACAAGGGTGATGCAGGGGGACTTGGGCGCAAGGCATCCCGATTTCGATGCAGTAAGTGTTCGAAAATCAGGATTTCCACAAAGTTTGATGCAAGGTGCCACTTTGCTGCAGTAGCTACATAGGTAGAGCAGCACAACAGCAAAATACACATGTGTATATGTATGTATGTAAAAGTTTATTCTTGAATTTCTAAGAAATGGATAACCCAATTGAGTGAACTTATTTACAATGGGGTGCAACATTCATTCAGTTTCGATCCAGGTACACAATTAATTACATTTTGCAATTCCAGACACATTTTTCTTTTAAAAAAAGAAGTACAGTAGGCAATAATGTAGCTAACTGCAGCACACCAACATTGTTCTAGGGATGGATTTCTGCCTAGAACAATGTTCCACCATACACTATATAGGTCTCATCCCCCACCAGCATCATGTTCTTCAAACACACCCCCGCCCACTTTCCCTTTTCCTATCCCATCCAAGTCATATAAACTATAGGAAACCCCCACCCTACCACCATCTAGCACCCAATCTCCTTCCTCCCCCAGCAGTAAATTGTAAGGATAGATATAAATATATATAAAAAACATCCAGTAGTGGAGCAAACACCCTCAGTGTTAAGTGTCCAGCTGTTGAGTTTATGAATGATGATGTTCTCACGTATACTAATACTTGACTGGCCACTTGACAGCCTCTGGGCAGGTGAAAGATGTAACTAAACAACTGTGTACAGCCTACAGGAATATGTCAGTTCTTCAGGAAATGACTGATATGTTAAATTGCTCCTTGTATTAATGTCAATACGTGCTACTCCAAACAAATCTACAGGGGTGTCACCTTTTGAAACGATGTCAGGAATGTGGCGCTATTTTTATATCTTTTGTATACTAAAAGAGATGTAAACTTGACCTGTGCTAGTATGGCACATGAATATATGACTCATTCAAGACGACACATGCACGAAGCCTCTACATTTGCACAAAAGAATTTAGATAGAAGTGATTAAGGTTCTAAGTTATATTATGACAGGAGAACAACTGTGAAGGAATACCAAACTGGAGACAAGATATTCTATTTCACTGTAGCAGAAACACTGTTAAAGAGTTGTTCTCAATTGAGAAGGGCTATTTGTTGTTAAAGACGGGAGTGGAGTTCAAAGCTGACCCATCATAGATCTGCCTGCCCTATTTTATAAGTGGTTTTATGTCTGACTGGCACAGCAGTAATTAGTTGGCCTACATGCTTCTGACCAGCATCCCACAATAAGACGTGAAGTTGTGCACACTTGCATCAGTTAATGATGCAAGAATACGCAAAGCCTGATTTCTGATTTACATCACTCACTGATGCAAGGTACTGCAAATTGCATCTGGCATTGTAAAATCCATGCAGCTTTCTAAAAATAGCTGCAGACAGCCTGGATGCACGTGCTCTGATGCAGACACAGGTAGATCTGACTCCTTCATCTGCATTGGTGCCTTTTGAAGAAAAAAAACTAAATATCACATATACTAACATACTAACATACTAACATACTATTTGCCAGCAGATTAGGCCTTACGGTCTATCGAGTCTGCTCGAACCTAGATCCTTAGTTGGGTGCCGAGACCCTCCCATCCCTTGTTCTCCAGAAACCCCTATCATCCATCCCCACCCCCCCGGGACAGGCCATCATCTGATACATCCACTTTCTGTGTCTGTCCCACCTTCTTGAAGCCCTCCACTGTGGATCTCTGAACCAGCTCACCAGGCAGTGCATTCCAAGGGTCCACCACCCCTCGGTGAAAACCTCCTCCTTTCCCCTCACCTTCCACCTTCCAACTTCAAACCATGCCCTCTGGTGATACCTCCTTGCTTTAGTCTAAAGATCCCCTCCATGTTTACCCTATTTATTCCCTTGAGGTACTTGAAGACCTCAATCATGTCTCCCTGTCTCTCCTCTCCTCCAATGAAAACAGGCAGAGCTCCTCAAGTCTGTCCTCATAAGTCAAATCCCCTAGCCCTCGTATCATCTTTGTTGCCCTCCTCTGTACCCTCTCCAGGAGCTGTATGTCCTTCTTCAAGTGTGGTCACCAGTACTGTACACAGTACTCAAGGTGTGGTCTAACCAGTCCATTGTACAGCGGCAGAATCACTTCCTTGCTCCTAGAGGTGATCCCCCTTACGATGCATCCCAACATCCTGTTTGCCTTGCTAGCTGCTCTCCTGCACATATAGCTTACCAAATTGAAATTGTAAAATTGTGCTTAAGTGGGTTCATATTAGGCAAGGCAAGGTAAGGCAATTTTTTTAAAAAAAGATGCCCAATCCCAGAGGCTCTGGGTGCTGAACAAACAAAATAAACAAATACACACAAACAAAACTCAGAATAAATATAGGTAGACATTCAATTCCATAAATTATAGAATTAAATACAATTGCCTAGAAAAATTTGAAAGCATGATGGCCGGGAACTAAGATCAAAACCCTAACATACTGATTTCTCTTAGAAAGCTAGGTCAGAGAAAGCCTGGTCGAACAGGAGAGCCTTGAGGTGGGCCTTGAATGCCTCCAAAGATGGGACCTCCCCAACCCTGAGGGGTAGCGAATTCCATATGATGGGGCCGGTGACACTAAAAGTCCTGTTGCCGACTGTTTTTAACCTTGTCCTGGGATTCACCAGGAGGACCCTACTGGAGGAGCGGAGGGGACGGACCGAGACAGCAGGTGTAAGAAGGTCCATCTGGTAACCAGGGCCCTGGCCATGTAGGTCCTTATAGGTGAGAATACCCACTTTAAAGAGGATCCTCCACCTGATTGGCAGCCAGTGCAGCTCATGTAGTACCAGTGTAATATGGCAATATTTAGGCTGCCCCATAAGTAACCTGACGGCTGCGTTCTGCACCAGCTGCAGTCTGCAGAGAGATCCTCCCATGACCCCGAGGTAGAGCATGTTACTGTAGTCAGGCCTTGATGTCACCAAGGCATGTATCAAAGTGGGGAGGTCCAGAGATGACACAAGGGTCTTTATCCTGGCAACATTCCTGAGATGAAAAAAACAGGAGCAGATAGTAGAAGACACTTGTGCCTCCATCGTCAAACCCCTGTCCAGGATGACACCAAGATTCCTCACCTCAGAAGAGGCCTTCAATGGAAACAAGTCCAGTCTTAGCAACAGAGGCCATCCTATCCTGCACTCTGTTCCACCACCAATATCTCCATCTTATTGGGGTTCAGCCACAACCAGCTGGAGGCCATCCAGTCATTGATGTTGGCGATGCAGCAGTTTAGCACGTCTGCCACATTGGATGTTCCTGAGGCAAAGGACAAGTATAGCTTTGATATCATCAGCATAGCAAAGAAATCCCAGACCATACTTCCTAATGATCCCCCCCCGGGCCAGCATGTACACTGTGAACAACATTGGGGACAAGACTGAACCCTGGGGGTACTCTGCACAGCTGGAGACTAGAGGTGGAGGAGCAATTCCCCATCACATCCCTTTGCCTTCTGTTGGTTAAAAGTGACTCAGACCAGCAGATGACAGTACCAGTGAGTCCACAGAATACCCTGAGGTGGTCCAGCAACACACACTGGTCCACATTGTCAAATGCTGAGGAGAGATCGAGAAAAAGAATAGTCCTTTCCCCTTTATCTCTAACCCTGAGGATATCATTCTGCACCCAGACAAGTGTGGTTTCTGTGCTATGCCTCACCCAAAACCCAGGCTGGAAGGGTTTGTATAACTCATGGGTCACAAAGTGCCCCTCCAACTGAAGTGCCACTACCTTCTCCACAATCTTCACCAAAAATGGGAGATCGAAGATGGGATGGTAATTTGCCCTGACCTATGGGTCCAAAGATGGTTTATTTAGGAGCAGTCTCACCAATGCCTCCTTCAAGCCATCGGGAAAGACCCTCTCTGATAGGGAACACCAGATAATCAAGACAAACACTGGGCCAACAGCATCGCCGCATCTCATCAAGAAACATGTCGGCACCAGGTCCAGTTCACAGAAAGTGTGCTTCAGATTGGTCACTACCTCAATGACCTCAGTCTAAACTCTTCCCAACCAGATGGAGAGCACTCAGGACACTTCTGTTGACCTCTGTCAGCTCTGGACTGGTTGACCGAAGGAATTCCCTGCCAGATATCAGACACCCTGTCCAAGAAGAACAGAGCAAACTCTTTGCATTCAGCGTTGGAAAAAGCCTTCTTTGGCTGCAGACAGGCAGAATGAAGTAGTCTGTCCATGGTCTGAAAAAGTGCAGCTGGTTGGTTCCTCCCAGCAGCAATCTCCCTGGACAGAAATTCTGCCTTCTTACGGTTGATTGCCCCCGGGTATGCATTATAATGCGCATGCAGGGCCAGTTTGTCCTCCTCCAGCCTGGTTTTCCTCCAGCAGCGTTCCAACCTCCGACCCTTCTTCTTCAACTCCCTGAGTTCCCCATCAAACATAGGGAATCTCAAGTAGGAAGATTTGGGTCATACACAGACAAGTGCGAAGGAGTCAATGGCATCCGATAGCACCCTATTATTGGTGCCTTCAGCATTGCCAATGCCTCCGACACATACATTGCCCACACTAGATAGATTGGCTACTGCCAAAAAGGCCTCAGGGGGTCAATCCCTGTAAAGGGCTGTAGCTCTTAATCTCTGTAGGGGGAGGGCATCTGGTTGATGCCCCAAACATGATCCGCACCATGCAGTGATTGGACCATACCACCTGATCAATCTTGAGATTATTTATCTCAAGCCCCAGTGAGAACACCAGTTCCAAAGTGTGCCCACCATGATGAGTCGTGGAGGAGACTACCTGTGACAGGCCCAGCAATGACATGGTCTGGAGGAGGTTATAACCGAGCCAAGATGATTCATCATCTGCCCAAACATTGAAATCCCCCATGCCAATACATCTGGGGGCTTCCAATGTTTCACCTACAACAAATCCAGCAACCTCCTGCAGGAAATCTCCTGCTGCCCCTTGGGGGCAGTAAATCAGGAGAATCATGCATCCTGCACCCAGACCCCCATGGATGGCCACACACTCAAAGGAACCTGGGGTTCTCATTGGGTGCACAGTAAAGCCCAAGTTGGATCTAAAACAGGTAGCTACCCCACCACCCCTACACTCCTCTCTGGGGCAGTGCACAATGGTATAACCAGATGGGAAGCAGCCTCAAAATGGTAATTGTATTTATCAATAGAGGTCATATTATTCACACAAACAAAAACTGTATAATGTCTCAAAAGAAAATAAAAGCTATGACCAACATTGAAAAGTGTTAATTTGCTGTGGTTAAGAGTGATTGCTGACAAGTTAAAACATGTGATATAACGTGTATTTTGTGCTATTTAAAACATGTTCATGTTCCAAAATATGGCCTATGTGGGATACATTTGTTAAATGGAAATGTAAAATCACCAACTAATTACGATTATGGTCATAATTACTATCAAACATGTACTTGCTCTACTGTAATGTTATGAGGACATACAGTACTCTTGTATGATACATTCTGTTTACCAACATGTCTAACACAGTTATGTTTACCTGTAATGTATCATCTTGAAGATGAATTTAATGCACATTTGCTAAATTAACTTCTGTGCTTGTGGAATATTTAGAAATGTAATTATGGACAAAATTCCTTATCTCCTAAACTATAATAACTACATACTTGAAGTTTGTTTTGAATAGCTAATCATGAAAAACTCAAAACAGATTGTTTTCATAAAGAAGTGTTGTTAATAGGAGGAGATATTTGGGAGGGGGCATAGCTAGCCACAAAGCAAGATGGTCAGTTGGTTTCTAAGCTCTGCATTATCCCTTCCTTAAAATATTAGATTCCACCCAATTTGAGAGTATAACAGGAGTAGATCTACCCATCCTGATACAGCTTGCTCTTCGGTATCCTCTCATAGTCCTGTTTGTTGTCATGAATTTCAGTGCAATCATTGAGTAAATTTCAGGATGCTGTCAGTGTGACACAGGGCGAGGATCAAGAATACAGAAAATTATGCTGGTGGCTGCCGATGACTGTAACCTATCCCCTAACTACATGCCCCTGCTTCTAGAGTCCCAGGTAGTGGACAAATCTTAGTTAAATCCCCCTTCCCACATCCATGTGGAATAATCTGTAGTATCTGATGGTCTGTGATACAACTGTGGAGATACACATAGCCAATGTGGAGGATATCAATCACAGGATCCTCCATCAAATTAAGGATCTTGAGCACTGCCTGGATTAGCTCTTTGAAATGGCAGAAGACCAAGAGAACCAGGAGTATTGGAACAATATTGGGATCCTGGGGTTGCCAAAAGGAGCTGAGAGACTTGAGAGAGACTGAAGATGCAACTCTTTCTTCAGGACTTGATGCTTCAGCTCATGGCACTAGCCAGGACAGGCACTGGGTCAGAATAGAGCTTACAAAAATGCCATTGGCATCATGAGCACAGCAAAAATGCTGTTGATTTTGCTTTTGTGGGGGCTCCGACACCTGCACTCCCTGGACTGAAGGATTCTCACTCTGGGGGGAAATGGATCCCGGGGAAAGTTAAAATTCATGGGGCCATGGAATACTATTTCCACAGCCCCACATTAAAAATACTAAGTCCCGAGTGCACAAAAAAGTTGGAGATCAGGATTAAAACCCTGGTCTTCAATGCCGCTGACCAAGCTGCTTGGTGCCCTGGATCTCCACACCATGGAAGCAGCTCAGTCAGCCTCCTGGATCCTGGTGCCCTTGTGTGCTATAAGCACCACAAACAGCTAGCATGGGAGCGCTTACTGAAAGTGCTGTAAATTCCCTCTAGCTGTCTATGTTAGCGCTACAGGGACTAGCACTCTCTTGACTGGCGCTGATCCTGTAGTGCTAATCTAACTGGGTACCACCAGGAAAGGCCACTTGAAGTTGGTGGGGGCACTATGTGAGAGGTTCTCTTCCTGTAACTGGCTACCATCCCTGGCTGATCCTTTTATATTTGCTCAGCTTCTTTGTGAAACAAAGACTACAACAGATGTCGAGAGAGAAGGGGAATTTGACCTAGAGTAGTGCACATATTTCTTTATATCAAGACTTT
Organism: Neoceratodus forsteri; assembly: GCA_016271365.2. Classification (NCBI taxonomy): domain Eukaryota; kingdom Metazoa; phylum Chordata; order Ceratodontiformes; family Ceratodontidae; genus Neoceratodus; species Neoceratodus forsteri. The sequence continues at coordinate 1,205,378,315 of CM057453.1, read as the reverse complement.
TCATCTGAGGTAGTCCAGTACCGCATGGAATCTCCCCCCCCCCCGAAAGCTGCTCTTTGGGCCACCAACATTTGATATAGATTTAAGGGGCTGACTTGTTCTAATTAAAAAAATTTGACAACTTAAAGAGAAAGACACAAAATATGAATGGTGCATCATAACTCTTATAGAGTACATGAAGAACAGACATATTCCACAAGGATTATGAGGGCTGATTGAAGCAAATGTGGGCTTCTATTCCATTCAAATACTTGATAGATAGGATATGGTCAGCAGTGTCAGTGGTTTGTCAGGTAGCACACTTTCTTCTGAGGCTGGAAGATCAGAAGGATGTGGGTACTAGACCCACACTGGGAACTTGGTAGTGGAAAGCAAAACAAATCAGCAGCAGGAAAAAGCAGAAGAAATGCAAACCAAGGGACTTCGGGTTCCGCCACGGCACTGAGCGACAACTAAACGATCAGCTCTCTGCCTCACCTGTCCAAACAACCTCCAAAAAACCCAGAACAAGAAACTTAAAATTTCTCAAAAATGTCAGGAGGAGGTTCACAAAGAGACCGAGGAGTGAGATCTAAAATGTTGCAGTCCAGATTAGAAAGGGGTGGTGAAGATTCGAGACCAAGTTCCCCTACACGCACCTCCAGCCAATCTAGGGCCGCCATGGCCGCCAAAAACTATGAGACTGACGATGAAGCAGAGCATCTGTCCAGAAACCGCTATGAATCTCTAATGAAAGAGTTAGAAGAAATGCGAGCGGAAAATAAAGTGGAATTTAAACAGCTTAATCAGAAACTCTCGATGGTGGAGGGTCAGGGTCAGGAAGCTGAGGACCGAATTTCCAACATGGAGGATGGCCTGCAATCTCTAGGCCGTCCAGTATTTGCCCTTTGTAGCCATGCTATATATACAGAACAAAAATGTGTAGATTTGGAAAGCCGATCCAGATGATACATCTTTATGGTCTGAAGGAAGGCGCAGAGGAAGGGGACATGGTAGAGTTCCTGACTGACTTGTTGAAAGACGTACTCGAATTACCACTTGGCTACAAGTTGAAAATTGAGCGTGCCCACTGGGCCCTACTCCCCAAGCCCAAAGACCCGACTACCAGACCCAGATCAATAATTATTAAATTCTGAAGTTATCGTACTAAGGAAGATGTTCTCCGCCGAGCATGGGTGAAGAAGGAGGTCAAATATCTTGATTCACGTTTATTTTTTGATCAAGATTACCCACCTATTATACAGAAGCAATGTATGGAATACATCCCAGTCATCAGACATCTTATAAATAAACAACTGCGGATTCAAACACCTTAACCGGCGAAATTGAGAGTTTTCTGGAAGGAAGGAGCTGAATTATATGATTCTCTGCAGAAGGCCGGTGAAGCGTTGCAAAAGCTGGGGTTTGCAGTTCCAGCATTTCCAAAGGCTACCCAGCCCAAGAGAAAGGAGACTACAGAGGAGTGGCACATCATTCCCCCGAGGAAAAATAGGGCAGTGAGCAGCAATATCATATCACTAGCTTTACATGAGTTTAAAGAATTAATGAAGAAACTGCCAGGAATTTCAGAAAGGGATCTTGAGTCTGCAGATGGGTGAGAGAATACCTCTAAACACTGTTTACTTTTGGTACTCGGGCTGTTTAGACGAGAATTGTTGACCTGTTGTTTCGCTATAAATATACTCGAAGTAAAATACTTCCAATGCCCTGACTTTCGATGCCCCTGGTGGAGTTTTCTAACGCCTTCTGGTCCAGGCTCAGACCTTGGCCACCATTTCGGGAATGATCCTGGCCCTTTCCCTCTTTTTCATTTCCCTGATGTTTGGCACATGATTTTGGCCTGTAGATAGTGAGATAGCCCCACTTGTGTTTATATTACCCCTCCTTTAAAGTATACAGCAATTGACCAAGAACCTGCTTAGGATTTTGTTCCACTGCAATTTCCCAAGGCACTGGTCTAGTGACTCTCCTATTCTTATTTCCTTTCTCTCAAGGGAGTTCATGGTCAGAATACAAGAAGCCCAGCCATGCTGCAGAGAGTCTCTCTTCTAAATAGCACCAATGAACTTTGAAAGGCGCACATCCCCTCTCGAACTATGGACATGATAAATATTCTGAAGTACCTATTTTGTGGGGGTGGTGAATTTAACACTGGCTTGAGGGTAAATTAAAATCCGCCGAATTGGGCTAGCCTTTGTAAACCGGGTCGATCCATATTTTTTTTGAATCCGAATGAAGAGGGATGGCGAACATGGTCCTGGATGCAGCTGGAGAAAGATTTTCTTATTTGACTTTTTGTGTCCTGGTTAATATGTAATTAGTCTGCCCTTTGGAGACTAAAGTCCCCAAGATGTAGGATGTGTACTATTTTTCTTCTTCCTTTGGGGAGGGGGAAATGGATTATTTCAAAGGGTGATAATCTCACTTAAAGGCCCCCTATAGCTTATGGAAGCACACAAAAATTGCCATCCTTTTATTTTCACCCACCTCATACACTGAAAACCCCTAGTGATGTGCTTCCTGTGGTTGAGGCCTATGTAAAAACCACCGTGAGGTACACCGGGAGAGGGAGTTCATGGCATTCCCCTTTCTTTCTCCTCCTTGGGGGACGAGGGAGGGATTGGGGACAGTGGAAGGTGAGGAGAAGTGATTGGGGATTCAGCGGGCATATGTGGAAGGAGCTCTTACACCTTCATACCAACCACGGGTGAGGCAGTGCAGCTATGATGGCCGTATATATGGCGAATACCATAATTCAGGAGCCCTACAAAACAAGGGCCCAGGAGGAGTTCCCCTCTTGTCTGAGGGATTCTGTAGCACTCCTCCCCCCACCAATACCATCTGATAGGTGGGATAAGAGGTCACCACATTTGTTTGACCTCCTACCTTGGAAGCCAGTTAAAAATGACTATGTTAGTGCACTGTTCACACAAACAGTTACGGTTTGTTGTTTAGATCAATTATGTATATTATGTTGTTGTTGTTACAATTTTTTGGGGGGGTCAGCAGAAATGGTATTAGTGAACTACCTTGCACCGGGAAAAAGGGTTTGTGTCAAAGGGACTGAGCCATTGTCACTTAGCCATAATGGGTTATACTATATGCTCATATAATGTTCATGGGCCAATTAAGCACCGCAAGGTATTATCTTACTTGAAGCGCTCTGGAACCGATGTCTCTCTACTTCAGGAAACCCATTTGTCACATGACGAACATGAGAAGTTTAAACGTTTGGGCTTTTCCCAGGTTTATTCTTCATCTTTTAAGGGGGGGAGTAGGAGAGGAACAGCCATATTAATTCCTCCCAGGGTGCCATTTGAATGTCAAGATCAATTTATGCGACAAGGAAGGGCGATATGTAATGATCAAAGGGAAACTAAATGGTAAACACACCACCTTTGCCTCAGTATACTTTCCCCCAGCCATGGAGTTCAAAACCTACCGTGCCTTCTTTCTCCTCATGTCTCAATGGGCCGAAGGTACAATGGTATGTGGGGGAGACTTTAATTTAGATCTTTCAGCAGCTGGGAGTGGGGGTAAGTCAGTGGGCAAAAAAACAAGAGAATTAATAAAACTGCTTCGTGAATTGGGATTTGTGGACACATGGAAACATTTAAATGGATCAGCTAAACATGCCACCTTTTTCTAACAGTTCCATTCTAGCTATTCCACAATTGACTATATGTTAATCTCAAAAGAGCAACTAGGGTTGGCAAGCAGGACATGGATGGGTGATTTCATGTTGTCAGATCATGCTCCAGTTTTTCTTAGACTAGATTCAGATAATTTTAGGAAAAACACAATGTGGAGGCTTAACCTCTCCCTGCTTCACAGCAAGGACAACATTCATACCTTGGAAGAGATTATCAAACAAGCTGTGATGGAAAATGACTGTCCTGAAATTGATATTTCAATTTTATGGGACACCATCAAAGCGATTTGCAGGGGCAAATTTATTGAATTATCAGCTCGAAACAAACGAGAGAGGGAACAAAAACAAAGTGCCTTGACAGCCCAGATACAAAAATTAGAGCTCCAACAGATATCCCAGACCAACCCCAAAACTTCAAAAGAAATTAAAAAGCTTAAGCAAGAATTGAATGCTATACTAGATTATAAAATTGAGCAGAAGCTATTGTTTCTAAAGCAGAAGTACTATGATGGAGGCCCTCACTCCTTGAAATTGTTGGCTGGCCGTCTCAGACAACAAAGGGCCAAAGCACTAATATCCACCCTCAGGCCATCTCCCCAACATCCGCCTTGTCGTATGGTGGAGAAAATATCAAACACCTTCGTTCAGTACTACACACAGTTATACTCAGCCCCCTCCCGACCCAGGTGAAAGAGGAACAAATAAATTCCTTTTTGGCAACCCTTCAGTTGCCAAAACTGCCTAAACATCTGGGTCAAGGCCTGATCGCCCCATAACAGCCAAGGAAATAGAAGCAGAGATAGGGAGATTGAAAACATCTAAGTGTCTGGGGACGGATGGCCTCTCTGGATAATTTTATAAATCTTTCAAAGGGTTAATTACCCCCCTACTTTCCAGACTGTTTATCAATATTCCAAGCCCTGAATGGAAAATCCCCCCATCCTGGGACCAAGCAATTATATCTGTCATTCCAAAGGAAGGTAAGGACCCTACCCTACCCAGCTCCTATCGCCCTATCTCGGTATTAAACACAGATTATAAAATATTTACCTCTGTGTTGTCACAGAGATTAAAGCAATTGGTCCTCACTTTAATCCATCAGGATCAGTGTGGGTTTATCCCAGGCCGCCAGGCCTCGGACAACATTCGGCGCACCATTTATCTGATTGAACATGTACAAAATTATAAAATCCCGGTGACCCTTATAAGTTTAGATGCTGAAAAAGCATTTGACAGAGTGTCTTGGCAATTTTTAAGAGGGGTCCTTGCTGCCTTTGATTTTCCCCAGAAATTCATCAACCTTATTTTCAAATTCTATTCGAACCCCCAGGCATATATACGCTCAAATGGTCATATTTCCCACAATTTCCCACTCTATAGAAGGACAAGACAGGGTTGCCCAGTCTCTCCCCTGTTATTTGCCCTATACATAGAACCTCTGGCCCAATATATCAGGTTGGCGGATGACGTGAAGGGTATCAATCTGGGGGATAAAGAACACAAGTTGGCTCTTTTCGCTGACAATGTACTGGTATATCTTACAAATCCAACCAAGACCCTTCTAGCCCTTTTTCACAAGCTTGAAAGGTTTTCAGCTTTATCAGACTACTCCCTGAACACAACCAAAACTGAAGTACTCCATTCAACTACTCAGTTCCACGCTTATACGTAGGCAGTTCCCATTTAAATGGGATCTCCCTCAATAAAATACTTAGGAATCCAAATACCAGTAGATCTCAGCCAATTATTTAAAAACAATTACACCCCGTTGATAAATAATATTAAAAAAGATATTAAAAGGTGGAATATAATTCCACTGTCATTCTATGCCGGGACTCAGGCAATAAAATTAAATGTTTTGCCACATTTGTTATATTTTTTCCAATCAATACCATGTGTTATTCCTATACGAGACCTTAAGGCCTGGCAACAAATGTCTTCAGCTTTTATATGGCAAGGTAGAAAACCACGATTTAAACTTCAGGCATTACACCTTCCTAAGTCGCAGGGTGGCATTACATTTCCTAATTTTTCCACATACTGGAACTCTGCGCAAATGAGATGCGCACTGATGTGGGGCAATAAGTATTGTGACGCTCATTGGAAACAAATTGACTTAACTAGAGATTTATGCTATCCATTACCTGCCATAATATTCTCAAGTACTTTATTAAAACAGACCCTACTAGGTACACAAGGGAGCATCCTTTCCATCTTGGAGGGATGGAGGAGGGGACACCCCTGGAAGAATATTAAGGAGCATGCATGGAAATATAAGTGGTTTACCACTAATCCAGACTTTCCACCTGCCAAGGATTCAACCTGGTATACAACTCAAGTAAATAGGGGACTCTTTGCCCCCTGGCAGCTCATTAGGCAAAATGCCATAATATCATTTGAGGAAGCTATGTCCAAATTTAGATGGGGTGAGGGAGAAAGATTACGTTACTTTCAAATTAAAGATTTTGTAAACTCCCAGTACAGGTGTACTCAGTCCCATTCTCAGATACTGGAGGATACATCCCCATATATTCAAATTTTTAATGCTAAGGGGGTGATCATGCAATATCCTATATATATATAAATATTTGGTGCCCTTGCAGGAGCACATGCTGGAGCCTCTCAAGGTCAAATGGGAGCAGGATCTTCATCTCCCATTATTACAACCGCAATAGGTTAAGATCTGGCGGATGATCTGGTCCACCACTTCATCCCCGAATTGGCGTGAATACGCCTGGAAAGTTCGGACAAGGTTTTTCTTAACACCCCATCTACAGGCCAATATAAACCCTAGCCTTCCCTCAGATTGTTGGAGGGCATGTGGGACAGAGGTGGCAACCCATGCACATGTATTTTATTGCTGTCCGAAGCTTCAACCCTTCTGGTCATCTGTCACTCAGCACATTTCTAATATCTTAATTCTTGATGTACCTTTAACGTCTCATAATTTGGTCCTGGGTATTCCCCCGGAGTCTCTTAAACAAAAAGATATGAAATATATGTGGTCTATACTACTGGTAGCGGCCTATAAGGCTATAACCAGGAGATGGCTACAAGAGGAACCCCCCTCCATCTTCGAATGGAGGAGTATTGTAGACCAAATCAGAACATTTGAGAATATCTCCCGTAATTTACAGGTTAAGTCAGTAGTCTATGTGAACAGATGGACCAGGTGGGTTATGTATGACCAGGATGTTCTGATCAAGGGCAACCTGAGAGTATTAAAGTAGTACCCTGCATAGGTAGGAATTTTGAACCAGCCCGCACCTTGCAAATGGGGAAGAAATATAGAGGATTAGATCCCAATCTATATAATAAATCCTCTAGTGCATGGGCCTCATACCCTATTGTCCCGGTTATAAGGGAAGAAATATCTGTATGATGACAATATTTTAGAAATATGTTTATCTGAAACAAAATCTAAATGATAAATAAGCTGACTAATCAAACTTTATTTTTTTTTAATTTTAGAATGGGTTCTTTTAAAGATTTTTAATCTTTCTTTATACTTAAACATCTGCACTGTATACCATTGTTGTTTTCTCTAATCAAATCCTGGATCAATCCTCCACTAGGCAGTAGTGGCTTTATGTACAATGTTAACCTTATATATTGACAGGTTCTTCCGCTACACCTGAAATTGGTATATAGTACTTAAAACAAATAATAATATGGAATTTTTAGTATTTAGCTGAAATGTCCCGATATCAACTGTATTGATCATATTCATGATTGAATAAGTGTCATAGTGTACTGTTATTAACCAGTGCTTAAAAAATGAAGTATATAAAAAAAAAGAAATGCAAACCAAGGAAGAGAAAGAGAAAGAGAAGAACAGGGCATAGAGGCAGACAAAGGAGATCAGAAGGGCATACAGAAAATGTTGAGAAAGGGGCCACCTGATGGCTTAGTGAAAGCACTCCGCAGTTCCATGCCAGTAACCTGGGTTCAGAAGCGAGCCCAGGTTACTGGGATTGGGCAGCCAGGATGGGGAGTGCTCCCAAAAGAAGCACAAGCCAGCTGGGGAGGGTGACAGCCAGGGTCCAGCACAGCAGTTGTCCCACAAGGCATGCTGGGGAGCTTATTCCCTCATGAGAAAGGATTAAAAACACTCTTATTCAATCAGGCGTTTGATATAAGCTGATGATTAAAAATGAACTGACTGTTGTTTTATTATTGAGCTGTTTTAGTGAATGATAGAATTTTATATTGATATCTGCATTATGTCTTGAAGTGTGTTATGTGTTATGTATGGATTGTTTTTAAATATTTTTCAGTGCTCCAAGCCTCTGGGAAGGGGTGCTATAGAAATACAGTTTCTTTCTTTCTTTCTTTCTTTCTTTCTTTCTTTCTTTCTTTCTTTCTTTCTTTCTTTCTTTCTTTCTTTCTTTTTTTCCTTCCTTCCTTCCTTCTTTCTTTCTCTCTCTCTCTCTTTATTTCTTTCATTCTTTCTTTCTATCTCTCTATCAGGGGTGGCACATGCACAGAGTGCACTGCTGCTGTCAAGATCACCAAAGACTGCACTTACTGTCACAGGGTGATGGGAGGGATGTGGGAGTAAGACCAGGAGGAACAATGGAACCTGATCTACATGATGGTCTGCTCACTGCAGATCTGCACCAATACCCTGGACAGCTCAACACATGTTGAATGCATACCTGGGGGTGGACAACACTCCCTTCTCCACCTTGGCACAGAGGGGTAATCTGTTGGAACAAAATCAATGCAAGTCCCAAGGGATACAGATACCTGTGGGGCAGGACTGGAGCAGAGGATCAAGCAGCTTCCTGGATGTTCAAGGAGAATAACAGTAGATGAAAAAGCAAAAGGCTGAGAACAGGATCATTTTCAACTTCTCAGAAAGACAGACAGCACAGAGAAGGCAGTCGTTTCTAAGGTCCTCACTTTTGCTCAAGTCACAAAACCTGATGAATTTCAGAATAAACTTGACACTAATAGGTTTTATAATAAAAATGGCATTTTATTCTCTTAATAACTTAAAAATTATACCTTGCTCATAAGCATAATCTATCACAAAACTTATCATTAGGCCAAACTCTATTCAACCTGAAAGTTTCAAGTTTTAACTTCCAGCCATTTTTGTGTTATTGATGAAATATAAAAAAAACGTCCTTATTTCCCCAAGGATTGACTGCAGTGGGATCCCTTTTATTATATTTCTTTTCATTTTTATTTTATACTGAAAAATCTGTGGGTTAATAACCCATTTTCACTAATGTCTAGTGTGCATCTGTGAAATATATACTGCACATATCACTTTAATAAAGGAAGCACTGTTAGCTCTGTTAGCAGAAGTTCAGTATTGCTTTTGTACCTAGTATCATCATCTCTGTGTGCCATGGCTTTCTTTTGCTGCATTTCAAGTAAAATGTTTGGTACATGGGGATTGGGAGAGAACTGGGCATTGTGTTATAAAGTGCCATAATACACAGTTGTGATGTCACCAGTGTGTACTATTGCACTTGAAGTGTACTGGTTTTAGGCTAATATAGAGGTAACCAGAAAGTACATTCAGATATATTTTATATATTAACAAAATATAGTTATTTTTCCATATAGGCTGACTTGCTTTCATTTTCCTTTGTTAGCAATAAAGGTTTTCTATCACTAATGCAAGGAGCAGTACAAAGTATTGTGTTCTAATATGCATGTACATCTCCTCAGTGGTACTTACAGATCTATATCGCAGTGTTGGCAAGACTATGTCACATACCCTGATAACATCTGTGGTGCTGATAGTTCATGTCACCACTAAAATAGGGATGTGTCAGACCAATGATTACATGGCAGTGACTGCCCACTGAGTCAACTTCCCTTCTTTCTTCTCTTTCTCATCCCCTGGTTTAAGTAGCAGTAGCAGCAGCATCAGTAGCAGCAAATCCCCAGGACCCTTTGAGCTCCACAGTCAGGCAACTGTGGAGCAGGCAATGACCATTGTGCAGAAATCCTCCTGGAGTGGTACGAGCAGAAATCTGAGGAGTGCCTGACATCACTCTCATAGCTGGTTTTACAGTTACAGATAATTCAAAGGACATTGCAGATGCTGTCGGGATGGGTACCTAAACCCATGTCCCATGCTTTGCTCAGTGTATACATCTGGTAGTTCAGACATTTCTAGATGAGAAAGACAGAAGTGTGCAGACTTGTGTATGGGAGGCCAACAATCTGTGGTCATTTTTGCCATTCTGGTAAGGCATGAAAACTGCTATGTATGATTCTACAGCAGAACTACTGTACCACCCCCTCCACCTTCTGAAAAAAGATGTGCCAATAAGGTGGAATTCCAACTGTCACATAATGCAGCAGCTGCTAGAACAACAGAAAGCCATACACTAGTGTACAGACGAGCATGGTATTTATTTATTTGGTGTTTGGTAACCTGGTAGGTACAGTAGACAAGTGAGTGCTGTTTTACAGATAAGACCTAGGTATTGGTATGGGAGATGTAAACATCAGCCCTAATCAGTGGGGACTAATGAAGACCCTCTGTTGTGTGATGCATGCAACCCCTTGAAGAAGTCACATGGGGTATAAGTGCTGATACTGCTGGTATGAGTTAAGTACCACCCATCACTGCCCTGATTACCCTGTGACTTATTTACATGGAGACCCAACATGAGGAGAAGGAGGATACCACTTCTGTTAATGTGTTACAAAGTCTAAGAACATATTTCTTGGGTGACACACATATTATGGAAATATGTATAGCAGATCACTACATTCTGGCCACTCTATTAGATTCTAGCTTCAAGGGCATAGTTGGAACCTTCTTGCATTTTGAAGTAGGCTCTAAAAATGAGTAGTCCTATAATGACTAGCTTCTCTATCTGGTTGCTGCATGTATGGCAAAAAAAGTGAGAACTACAAGCACCACAGAAGAGGAAACATTATCACTTGCATGCCCAGTTACAGGCCAGGTAAAGGAGGGATCCTAGGATACCAAGGTGTTACTGCTCTATAGGAACATAAAGGTGGTTGTTTGCCCTCTTCATGAGTCATCCAAGAACTACTACTGCAGCTGCTATTTATAAAAAAAAAAAACATCAATCGATTATAAGCTACTGTTGGAACAGCTGTCTGACTATGGCTTGATTAAAAAGTATAGTAGTGGCACCATCGATATGAACTTAGTGACAGTTGCACTGGATGAGCTTGTGATTCCTATCACTAAACTGTTTAATAAATTGCTCACTCTTGCAAAGTTCCCACTGTTTGGAAGTTGACACTTGCCACTCCTGTACTATAAAGTAGGGACCGATCCATCACATCCAACTACAGGCCGATCTCAGTCCTCTTTCCCCTCTCTAAGGAGCTTGAGAGGATTGTGGCCAACCAGCGAGCTGAGCACCTCTTGAAGTATGGTCTCCAGTGCCCACAGCAGCACGGTTTCCATAAGTGTCACAGCACTGCGACAGCCCTAGTCAAATTCACTGACTTCTTCCACAAGGCCTTGGATGATGGTAATTTAGTGGGATCTATTTTCATAGATCTCACTAAAGCCTTTGACACTGTCAGCCATCCCATCTTGCTGGGTCAGCTTCTTGATATGGGTCTTGCCCCCGAAGCTGTCCTCTGGTTTAAGAAATATCTATCCAGCAGAGTCCAGAGCGTAAAAATTGGGACAGCAAATTCTTCCTCTAAGGATTTAAGCTTGGGATCCCTCAAGGGTCCATATTGTGCCCTCTCCTTTTCAGTCTATTAACCATTTCCCTGAAGCTTGCAATTGCAAAGTCATCCTTTACACTGATGATGCAGTTATCCTTAGTAGTAGCACCTGGTTGCATCTTCTGCAGGATGAGCTACAGTGCTCTTTCCATCACCTGGAGGACTGGTTCAGCTCCCAGAAACTGTTACTTAATTACAAAAAGATGAAGATGATGCTGTTATACAGTCATCATCTAAAGAAATCCACCCAGCCTTGACTATCACCAATAAAATGGGTGACATGCTAGAGTAGGTTCAAGCATTTAAGTACCTTGGGGTCATCGTTGATGTCACCTTCTCCTTTGTGCAGCATACTGACCTGGTCAAAAAGGTGGTTCACACTAAGCTGGGAGTCCTCTATAGGCATAGGCATTGTCTCACACCTGCTGCCCTATGACTCTCTGTTTCCTCCTTCATCCTGTCAGTTATACACTATGGCCTTGTAGTGTAAGGAGTGGCCTCTGACACAACACTCAAACATGTTGTTACAGCCCTCAATAAAGCATGTAGGCTGACTCTTGGAGCTGACTGACTCACCGACTCCTGCTCCCTTTATGAGCAAACCAACTGGCTCATGCTCGCCAATAGGATTAAATTTCAGACATGCCTGTTAGGCAAGAAATCACTAATTGGCAAAGCTCCTCCATGTCTCACTGAACTTCTCAATACCTGTTCCTCAGGATACCAAACCAGGGGCCAGACTCGGGGCTCGTTGGCTGTCCCATTTAGAAAAACATCTCTTGGACAGCGGTCCTTTGCCTACAGGGCTCCCTTGTGGCTAAATGAGATCCCTGCTCACCTATTATTTACTGACAGCCTCCCCACATTTAAGTCGGAGTTCAAATGGCACCTTAATACAAACGGGGCCTGTTGTTGCAGATAGGTGGTGTACTACCAGTCTCTGTCTACTCATCTCCTAATATGTGTGAGTGTTGATACCCCGGCCCCCTCCCTCACCTGCCCAACATCGTAACTGTCATAGCTGGCCTTAGCAGTGGGCAGAGTTTCCTCACTTTCCCTCCACATTAACTGCCCCTGCAATTAAGTGGGCCAGGCTTGGATCTCTCCTCTATAGGCATGTACTCGGCTCGGTTTTAGCACTTACTGTCCTACTGGAGGACATGCCTGGTACTAGCTGAACCCTCCCCACCTTATAGCCATCCCTCTTCTCCCCAAGTCAGCTATTTTCAGTCCTTATCCCTGTTACCAGGACAAAGCCTGCACTATAGGCTGCTGAGGTCCTTGTCTCTGTGGTCCCCCATAGGCTCATAGTCATACTCTGTTTAAAGTTTTTGGTAGTAGATTCAGTAGCTAGTTGCTTGTTATTCTGTACTTATATTCTGCATTATGTCTCTCTGTTTGCATTACCATTACACTGTTTAAATGTTCCCTGAGTTGTTCTTATTGTGTGCACTCCTTCCCATGAAGTGTGAATGCAGAGGGGGCAAATCCCTTTCTGTTCTACCGTATATGCTATGTACTTGACATGGAACCTTTGCAAAACAGCTTTTGCTCAAAGTTTTTTTCCAAACAATGAAATAAATAAAATAAATAAAAAGACCATTGAGTCATGGACTTCCATAGCCAGGCCAAAACTGCCAGCAAATAAAGTGATGCAAGATTACCTGGTTGAAAATGTGCTCTAGCAGAAGGAAATGAACATGTGTTGTACTGGTACCAAAAACAATCATCTGGCACTCTTTAACAAAGGTAGCCATTGGGGTATATCAGTTATCTACCTGTAAGTGCATACTTAAAGGGAATCTTCGATGCTGGAGGCAATCCACTCAGCAATAAGAAAATGTGGCTCTTTACAAAAGCATGTAGAGCGGTTCACTTTTTAAAATGTAATCTGGCCATTTTTAACCAGACCTACTCTTTTCCAAGGTTTAAAGACAATGGTCTCAATTCTCATACTGGCCCTAAGATGTTCCAGCTTAGCCTGCACTAGTCAGCTCCCTTGAGGTTACCGCAGCCACTGTCAGGAAGTCAACCAGAACTGACATCACCTGCTGCCTCCCCAACATCAGCGCTCCAGTTTTCATGGACCGTCACCCTGCACAGTTGATGAGGGAGCTCGGGGGGCGAGCTGGTAGCTGTGCAGTGGTAGAAGGGTGGAGCTTCCAGCATTTAAAAGCCTGCATTGCCTTCCCCCAGGAGTTTCAGCTTTGCCTGCACTAGCCAGCTCCTCAGAGATTACCACAGCCCAAGGCAGGGAGGCAGCTGGAACTGATATCACATGCTGCCTCCCCAACATCAGCGCTCCAGGTTTCATGGGCTATCGCCCCGCACAGCTGACAAGGGGGCTTGGGAGTGAGCCAGTAGCTGTGCAGCAGTAGGAGGGGTAGAGATTCCAGCATTTAAATGCCTACACTGCCTTCCCACAGGTGTTCCAGCTTTGCCTGCACTAGACAGTTTCCCAGCAGTTACCACAGCCTGTATTACAGAGGCAATCTGAATTGACATCACCTGCTAGCTCCCCAACATCAGCACTCCCAGTTTCATGGATTGTCACCCTGCACAGTTGATGAGGGGGCTCAGGGGTGAGCCGGTAGCTGTACAGTGGTAGAAGAGGCAAGGCTTCCAGCATTTAAAAGCCCATTCTGCCCCATGGTGTCAGAACTGTGGTGCAAGCATGAATGGAGCAAGTGCCACTCAGTAAAATAAGATTAAATGTTTTAGCTCTGACAACCAAATTCTGAAAGAAGCTGTCTACACACTGTATTTATAAACTTTCTTGGTTGCTTTGAAGAAACTGGTAAGAGTTCATAACATTGCCCTACCGATGATCTGTGCTTATTGAAACAGACAAAATGAAAGCATTTCAGTGTTATGTTTAGTAACTGAGACAGTGGTGGTTTACCAAAGTCTGTTGGACAATCGCTGCTATTGTAAATTGCCTTTTTTGATGATTTTCAAGTTAACAGAACAGTGTACCATAAAGTTTGAAATACACTAACTAAAAGACCTAAACTAGCATTTTTCACTTGTGAGCAGTTAAAAGAACATTGTTTTTTCACTGAGAACATATGACCTATTAAATGAGTCGTTGACTCCCTTTTTTAAGATTGTATATTGAATATATTGTAAAACAAACAGCAATTGCTGCAAATAACTGTTTCACTACTATTATAAGACATTTACTTATGTGCTTTTAAAGATACATTACTTAATAGAAGGTTGCTTTCCATAATACTTTGCTTAAAACTAACCTTTATTAAACCCCAATAGATACAGTATGTGTTATTAAAAATCTACCCCAAAACACAATTTTGTTAAAAAATTAATATGACAAGAATAAACATCAGAATGATGTGTAAGAATATAAATAGGTTAGTAGTAGTATTTATCTAATTCCTAGGACTCAGTGTAGTGGTAACATTTTGGAGTTATGATATGCATAGTAAATAGGTATTGCTAGAAGTGAAGTATTTGAAAATTTAAGAGAACTAGTGCATAAAAATATAGGATTTATGTTGGAAATTTAGAGGTGTTACTGTATCAAAATGAATAACTTGAGTAATCTATTATCTCCCATTGGAGTACTTTTATTATTGAATCTTCTGACTGGTTCATATTGTATGCGAACAACATCAATGATTGTGACAGCCCCTACATAACTGGAATTAAAACTAAAGCTACTGAAATCTGGATAAAGAATACCGTGTCCCAGATTCCCCCCTTTTCCCTTACAAAAGACAGAGACCATTGTTTGTTGTTGTGCTCAGATTGTCAATTAATTTATTTATATATCATAATTCCATATTCCATTTTATCTTTTTTTATTATTATATCTCTCACATGTGCATTTATTAGCATCCATATATCAATTTCTGATCATCCCTCTTTCTTCCTCTTTTTTGCTCCCCCAGGTGAAAACCTGGGTGCCTTCTTCTCTTTTCCTGTTAGGTAACAGTGAAAACCGAGACCGCTTTTCCTCCTTCAGCTTCTTCTTCTTTTTATCTTATTCCTTTTTCTTTCTCCCCTCCCCTCCTTCCCCCCCTTTTCCCCTCTGCCATCCACCTTTGGCAGTCCAAGAAATGTACTATTCTCTGCCATCCACCTTGGTAGTCCAATAATCGTCCCACCGACACTCTGTCATCCACCTTGACAGACCTACTATACAGTCCCTTTTTGACTGTGTTCCTCTTGCTCTATATTTCCAGGGTGGGTGGGAGGATCAAACTCCAGCAAAAGTGGCTGAACCACTCCTGTACTGCCCATTATGTACCTCCTCTTGCCCCTCCCCTTCCTGTTGCTTGGCTGTTGTTCTGACTTCTGACCCTCCCTTCCTTCTCCCCTTCTGAGCACACCATCTTGATGAAAAGGAAGGTGCACCAGGACAACTTGGTCTGCTCCTTAAAGGGCAAACTCTATTGTCCCGGATTCCCCCCTTTTCCCTCACAAAAGACAGAGACCATTGTTTGTTGTTGTGCTCAGATTGGCAATTAATTTATTTACATATATAATTCCATATTCCATTTTATCATCTTTTATTATTATATCTCTCACAATTGCATTTATTAGCATCCATATATCAATTTCTGATCATCCCTCTTTCTTCCTCTTTTTTGCTTCCCCCAGGTGAAAACCTGGGTGCTTTCTTCTTTTCTTTTCCTGTTAGGTAATGGTGAAAACTGAGACTGCTTTTCCTCCTTCAGCTTCTTCTTCTTTTCATCTTATTCCTTTTTCTTTCCCCCCTTCCCCCTTCCCCCCCTTTTCCCCATTAGCAGGTCTCCAGCTTGCGTATGACGACTGGCCTTCCCCTCAATTTAGGGTATTGTTCCTCCCTTCATCAGGGAACCTCCTTCCCAGTCTTTCTCTCCTCTTTTTTTTTTAATTCCATTTTTTGCGTGCCTCCTCCATGCTTCTATGAAATCCATCATTTCTGTGTTAAACATGTCTATGGCTAGATCTGACAGATGTGATGCCATCCGACCTCTAGAAATCTTCTACCCACTCTTCCATGCCCCTTAGTATTACCTGTCCTCCCATTTTCTTTATCAGTGTCCCTACCCTTCTGTTCATCTTTCTCCTGGCCCTGTCCAGAGCTCTATGGTTGTGCTCATGTCTCCAGACCCTTCCTGGGATTATGTCCGATCAGGCAAGGCATACCCCAGGCCACCACTGTTGTATTGTCTCTAAGTCCCTTTTTACCTTTATGTACGTGTCTACCTATGGCTTACTCCCGAGGTCATTACCCCCTAGATGTAAAATAATTAAGTCTAGAATGGGTCACCACTCCTTCAGCTCTTTCAGGGTAGGAAGCAGTTGTGCCCACCTCATCCCCCGGATGCCAC
Organism: Neoceratodus forsteri; assembly: GCA_016271365.2. Classification (NCBI taxonomy): domain Eukaryota; kingdom Metazoa; phylum Chordata; order Ceratodontiformes; family Ceratodontidae; genus Neoceratodus; species Neoceratodus forsteri. The sequence goes on along the minus strand of CM057453.1, from coordinate 1,205,361,638 downwards.
GCCACACCAACCTACATTGTCTCACATCCTGGTACAGCTGTTTTCCCCCCAGCCTTTTTCTCAGCTCTCCTTTCTGCCAATAAATATAAGAGTGGCCGAAGATCCAAACTTCCGTGTTCCTCCCTCTTCCTATGGGGTTTAAGCAAAATAAATATCCTATATATGGTCTTAGTTTTCCTTTTCACAACATCTCCCCCCCACAACATGACTCTAAATCTGTAACAAAAAACATAGGTGATACGTTAGTCTCCATATTGCAGTGCTCGAATGTATCTCTTGTAACTGGCAGACTGCCAGTGCCCCTTTTCTAAAATATTATTCACAGTCTCACCTGCCACTGCCCACTGTGAGGCAGCCCCTATCTGTAGGGAGTGGGATGAGTAATTAGTTGGGTCCTCCCCCAGGAATTGCATACCTTTTTTGAGCAAGGCTGTGACTTGATAACTTGTGGCCTTTCTTCCATCTCCATGCACAAATAAACTCCCTGTCCTATTCCCATGGTTTGTGGTGAAAGCCCACAAAGCCTTTACTGGGCACACTGTGTCTTCTACATGTTTCTTTAGTATCACCGTGCAACCCTGGCCTCTTTGATCTGTCTTTGACCTTTTCATAATGATTTGTATCTCCTTCATCCCCCTTCTTTTTCTTTACTTTTATGCCCCACCACCTCACTCACTCTCATGGCCCTAGTGAACATTACCACGTAAATCGTGTGAAATAGCTGGGCCTCTGCTTTTGAACTGAAGATTGATGGCAATACATCCGTTAGTTTTGCCAGCCACTGCTCACCTACTGGTCTTCTACTATCCACAGCCCCCTATTTTAACCTACCCCACTCTTGCATCATTCTTCTAATGAACATTGATTTTGTCGGGTCCTTCCACCCTTTCAGGCTGAAAATTACACTAATCCCTGCCAAATAGACCCCCATTGTGGTGTGGGCTGTTCCTCTTTGCCATTGCTCTATGGTAAACTCCCCTAGTTGTTCCTCCATGAGTGGCCTACTTACCTTCATGTGGTGTGTTGCCCTGAATGTTTGAAACACTCACCAGGCCCCATTGCAGGCCCTCAGAGTACGTGGTGCCCATGAACTGTGAAACAACAGTTCTGCTCCTTCCTGCCAACATCCCAGATGTTCATTGGTATGGATGTTTTTTGTTCCTCTGCTGTTAGTGCCAGCATCCAGAAGCGTTCCAGCTGCAGACAGGAAAGGCTGTCAGCCAGGATATTGTGTACCCCTTCTATGTGTTTTGCTCTGAATGACATGTTCAATTGTAAGGCCCTTAGCACCAAAAGTCACAAGACCTGATTGATCGTGTCTGACCTGGCTCCCCTGTTGTTTAATACCTCTACCACTGCCCAGTTGTCACACCAGAATGTCACTTTCTGATTCTGTAATTCTTCCCCCCAAACTAGGGTGCAGGCCCAAATAGGCATGATCTCAACAATGTTATATCTTTCACCTTACCCATCCCTCACCTAGTCTGTAGGCTACAGCTCTGCAAACCATCTGCCCCTCAAATAGCCCCCCCATGCCTAGACCTCCAGCTGCACCCATGTACAGGTCAAGGTCTGTGTTGCAAACCCATTCCTCCTGCCAGAAGGAGCAGCCATTATAGGCCCTGAGGAATTCCTCCCATACCTTAAAATCCTCCTTGACTCCTTTTGTCATGTCTACCCAGTGATGTGTCCTGGTCACCCCAGCTGTAGCCCTAGCTAACTTTTAATGAAAGCCCTCCCTGGTCCAATAACCCTGCAAGTGAAGTTCAGGTGCCCCAATACCTGTTGTACTTGTTTTAGTTGTACTCTTCTCCTACTGGTGTGTATTTGAATCAACTCTTTCAGTTTTTTCACTTTTTTGTCCAGCAGCCTAAATATTTCCCCCGGAGCATCTATCTCAATACCCAGAAATTCTAGCACCCTACTGGGCCCTTCTGTTTTTTCCGGTGCCAGCGGAACCCCTAATTCCTTGCACAGCTCTTGAAAATTGACCAGCATTTGTTGTGTCTCCCTTTCCCTTCTACCGATGAAAAGAAAATCATCCAAATAGTGAATCACTGTTTTATAACCAGTTCTTTCTTGAAATATCCGCTGCAAACAGGTGCTGAATGCTTCAAATGTCGCATATGCTATAGAACATCCCACGGTCATGGCTTTGTCAAAATAGTATTGCCCCTCAATTTTAAAACCCAAAAGGCCCCAGTCTTCTCTCCTAACCGGAAGTAATCTGAAAGCGGATTCTATATCTGTTTTTGCCATCCATGCATCAGCAGTTGCCCAGATTATCCGGACTGTATCTTCTAATGTTGCATATGTCACTTTACTATATTCCTCTCCAATAAAATCATTCACCAAATCCCCTTCAGGAAAGGATAGGTGGTGAATTACCCTGTTTTCTCCCTCCTGTTTTTTGGGGACCAAACCCAATGGAAAGACCCTCATATTCTGCAATGGGGGTATCAAATGGTCCTTCTACTCTCCCTGCTGCCTTTTCTTTCTCTATCTTTTGTCTAAACATTTCTTCTCTCCCTTTTACTGAACCCAGGTTGTTCACATCTTTCGCTTGTCTTGGGCCTTCACACTGCAATGAAAAACCTGTGCAAAAACCTTTTTTAATCATCTCAGCCATTTGTCTATTCAGGTATCTGTCCAATCAATCTTTTCATGCCTCTATCCTGATGGGGGTTCTGGCATCTCTAAATTGCTCCCTTGCTTTCTTCCCTTCTCCCACCCCAAATTCTCCCCTTTCACTCAGTGCCTGGCCTCGCTGGTCAGTGATTCTGACGACCTCTACTCGCATGCCCCCTACCCCTCTGTTCCATGCCTGCCCCTTATACCCCTGGCCCTCATGAAAAAACTGTTGACCTGAACCTTGACTCCCAGATCCTTAGGCTCCCTGGACCCATGTTGTCCTGCATCTGCATGCCGGATGTGTTCCCCCACATTTCGAACATGTGTGCTAAAAGCGGCATTGTGGACAAGAACAAAAGGCCCCATTGTAAGCCCAGCAACACCTCTGGGGCATGGCTCCCTTCTTCCCAAAATCTCCCTCAGGTGTGGACTGATCGGTTACATAATCTGTCCATAAGTCTAGTTGCTTCTTGTCCCATCTTACATCCCCATATGTTGCCATTATCTGCCGAAAGAATGTGTAGTATATCCACCCCACTTCTTTGCCTTTGCCCGCCTTATTATCAGGAGTATGTGATGAGGGATGCCCAACTCTGGCTTCTTCTCCAATACTATGGCTGAGAATATGGCAAAACCTACAAACCACCCATCCCAAGTCTTCCCTTTTGTAAATTTGTCCTCCCCTTTCTTTCCTAACAAAACTACAGCTGCTGCCATTTCACTCTTTCCTATATTCTCTGCTTCTTCCTATTTTGCTGCCGCTGCCTGGCTTACTAAGGTGAAGATATCCACATACTCTCCCTTCCATATTTTCTCTTTTGTGGCCAGTGGGACGTGTTCGCCTACCCTCATCCCAGGGGCACCTATCTCCCTTGTTCCTTTTCCTTCTTTCTCTGTTCCTCCTTCCTTTTCCTTCGGCACCTCTTTTTGTGACCTAATCTCTTCCAGGACTGACTCCATCTGCCCTAAACTCCCTGTCCCAAGTGCCAACACAATTTGGCTTATATACTCTTTGATGCTGTCACCCACTGAGCCGGGTGCATTACCTGTGGCCTTGTCTGTTCCTTGTTGTCTGCTGTCTTCCTGGTGCCCCATTATGGTCCCCTGTTGTTGAAGGGGTGGTTGCACCAATAGCATCTGTGGAGGAACCACTATGCCCTGGGGATCCGGTCTGGGTTCCCCTGGGCAGACCCCAACCTGGTCCTGGAGAGGTACTGGCAGTACCGGGTCAACAGGCTGCAGAGGTACTGGATCAGCTACCTTGGTGGGTCCCACTATCAGTGGTTGTACCCTGGTTGGGCTGAGTGGCCTCTCAACTGGCAGCTTCCCTCTGCCCCTTTTACCCTTCCCCACTTTCCTTTTCTCCCTGGGTCTCCCTGGTTCCTCCCCTTCCACCAATTCCCACATTCTCTTGGCTTTTTCCACCAGTTTCACTATAGCCCTGTAAGCGTCTTCCTTTAAAGACCTGCTCTTCTTTGGTGCCGTGTCCCTTGTTCCTTTCAAACTGTGAAGACAACTGAAGAGAAGAAAACCAAAATTTCCATTATTAAAATTCTGTCTACAGCAGTCCTTCTTCTGGCCAGGCCCTCTTTCCCAGAAACAGTCGCCTAATGGTAACAAAAATGTGCCCCCTTTTTTTTTTTTGAATGCTTGCTACGCCCTCTCATTCCTGTGCTTGTAATACTGCTGAAAAATGTGAAAAAACTTTCCTCCCTACCTCGTGACTAAACCTCTGCATGGGCCTTCCTCCATCGTAAGTGGTCAAAACAGGCCCTTTTCTGGTGATCTTACTGTTCTTCCGGTCTCCCCTGTCTTCTATCCCCCTCTTCTCATCTCCCACCCGCCAGGCCCCACATCTCTTCTCATGCTCACCCCCACAGGCCTCAGGCTGTTCATAGCCTTCATGTGCCTCAGGTGCCAACTTTTGTGGCCTTCTAGGCCTAAACCTCTCTCCCCCTTGCATGCTGTCGCATGCCTCTGGCTGTTGCCCCTCTGGGCATGTTTATTCCCCTTCCATGCCCACCCCCATGGGTCTCAGGCTGTTCACAGCCTTCATGCACCTCAGGCGTCACCTCTTGTGGCCTTCCAGACTTAAACCTCTCTCCCCTTGCATGCTCTCACATGCCTCTGGCTGTTGCCTCTCTGGGCCTGTTCATTCTCCTTCCCTTTTGTCCCTATTCTTTTGGCTGTGCCACGTGGCATCTCAGCCTAACTCTCGTCCCCTCTCCTTGAGGTTCCCGCATTTCCAGGCCTACTTCCTCTCATGGCTACTGCTGCCATGCTTTTTGGCCTGTCAGGCTCCTGTCTCTTTGTGTCCCCCGGCCAGTTTCAGATCACTTACAACTGCACTGCTACCTTTTTCTGGTATATTGTGGCCTCTTGGAGCCTATGCCTCCCACACCCTGTGCACCATCACAAGCCTCTGGCTGCATTCCTCCTTTTCTTCTGCAACCCTGCCAGCTTGGGCTGCCCCCCCCAATGTGCGTTGTACCCCGTCCGTCGTTGTTAAGCCTGTTACCAGCTTGCAAGAACCTTGTGGCTGGACGGCATGGTCCTTCATGCACATGATGTCACGCCATATGTTTCTACGGTGCTAGCCCATGCGACCAGGCCTCAATTCAGTTGCCTCATCCTCCTGTTTGCAGTCCCCTGGGTCCATCCCTCCCCCATAGCTCCTTACTTGGCCCTACCTTCCATTTAGGCCCCACTTGCCTCCACGGCCTCTCGTGGTGGTGGTGATGCGCCACGTGGCCGCCCGCATCCGTCCCATGCTGTCTTTGTGTGCTAGGCCTCTTTCAATTGGACCTACCAACCTGCTGCCACTTCTCCGCCCGACTATTTCAATCACCAGCTCAATTCTCCTGCAATACCACACCAGGCCTGCTGCAGGCCACATGCTACATCTTTCCCAGGCTAAAACTCCTTTTGGCAATGCCGTGATCCTCCCCAACATCTTGTTCCCCTGGCTGTACTTGCTAGGCCCACATCGGGAAAACACAGCTGAATTTAATGCACTCCTCTCTTTTACTGGCATTCCTCCGGTCTCCTTGTCCTGCACAATTCCCTATCAGCTGCCCCTTTCAGCGCTTCGCTCTTGTTCTACCAAAAGCCTTGTTAACGCTGTAATTTCTGCATTCAGCACCAGGAAAAAAAACCCTGGGCTGGTGATACACCATTCAAGCTCAGTTTCCCTACCGCAGGTCTTCACCTCTGTTCCACAAAACATTTTGTTATCGCTGCAATATGCAAACCACAATAGACTATGCATATGCAATTTAAACTCAGTTTCCCTATTGCAGCGCTTCACCTCTGCTCCATAAACCGCTTTGTTATTGCTGCAATATGCAAACCACCTTAAACTATGCATTTCTTTCTCTCTTTATTTGACTTCTCAGCATCTTACAATTTACTAGCTTCCTGATTCTATTTTTATTCTTTCGTTATTAATATATATATATATATATATACATTTTTTTTTTTTTATTGTTATAACAGCCTCAAACCTCCTCATCCATATTAGCTGTTTGTTTCTTACCTCTTTATCTTGGTGCAAAACCTTCCAAATTAATCTGCCAATCCAACATGCTGCAGTTTCGAGTAGATCAAATCAAAACTCCAGCAAAAGTGGTTGAACCACTCCTGTGCTGCCCAGTGTGCACCATCTCTTGCCCCTCCCCTTCCTGTTGCTGGGCTATTGTTCTGACTCCTGACCCTCCCCTTCCCTCCCACCTCTCCTTCTGAGCACACCATCTTGATGAAAAGGGAAGGAGAAGGGGTGCACCAGGACAACCTGGTCTGCCCCTTAAAGGGCAAACTCCATTATCATATGATCATGTATCAAGTGTTAAAACAAATGATCTGATTGCAAACTGGTACAGACATAGTTTAATAACATACAGTCCTACAAAAACAAGAAACATGGGAATGATTAAACAAATTAAAAATGCATGTAGAACAGCAGGGAGACAGTTTTCACTGATGCTGTTGTTTTTGGGTGGAGATATTGAAAGAAACCCAGGACCTAATGTTGATTTCCAATGTACCTCTGAATTGACAAATTCAAAAGGACTTACGTCTGTGTACCTGAACACGAGGAGCTTAATGGCACATTTAGATGAATTGAAATGGGACTGATTTAGAAAAATTTGGGGACAGATTTTCGACCTGGAGCGCAGGACATGCTTCCAGCCCTATGCCATGGGACTTTAAATTCTGTGGTGTGCCATCTCCCTTTGCTACAATTGCACCCAAAGTTCCATTCTCAGATGCAGTTGCAACAGTTTCCATGATTTACGGCAGCTTGCATGAATGCTTTGGAACAAGCACCATAACTTAGACTCCCGAGGTGGTGCACGCTAGACCACAAAACTGTGGTTTAAGGTGCAGCAATTGGCGCAAAGGATTGAAAATCCTGATCACTGACAGGGGAATGCCACTAGCCCTGTGCATCATATATTTGATGCACCAGGGGTTTGTGGCATTCCCAAAGCATAGAAAATCCAGCCCTTGATGTTTTGGCAGTAAGTGAAACTTGGCTAAAACAGAGTTTCAAATGAGTTTGTTAATCTAGAGGTGTGTAGTGTAATATGCAAATATAGGTCCAAAGGGAAAGGGGGAAGGTTGATTATTTATGTGAAACTAGAACAAACTGAGATTATTTTAAACTGGGGGTTAACTGAACACCTAACAGTGAATGTTTTGTTAGGAGGCAAAAAAGGTACTGTGGTATACTTTTCATATTTATGTCTTCCACCCAAGACAACTAAAAATGCCATATTAATACTGGAAAAATTAGCAGCTGTGAGTAATTGGAAAAAAGAACATATATCTATAGATTCGGCAACCTTAAAAATAATGATAAGATATAAAATATTTGAATCAGCAAGTGGTTTTAATCAAGTTATTAAGGAGCAAACCAGGAAAAATTACAAATCTTGGGGAGGTTCAACAATAAATTGGTTGGCAGAATCAAGTGCCCGATATTCAAATTCACGCAAAGTGGAATGCAAAAATGTGCATTGCGCTTTGTAATTGCACGGGTGCTTGAAGATGTTATATTCAGTCGAATAGCACACCAGGAATATTTGACTGAATATAGTGTCATATTGGCTCAATGCGAAGCCACTTAGCACTGTCTTGACAGGGCTTCCAAAGTACGCTGCCAGAATGGAAAGCACTGGAGCACTGGAGCACTATTTACAATATTCAAAGGGACCCATGCAAATGAGTCAATTGGAAATGCAAGACATTAAGGGGTCATTTCCATGCCCATTGTGGGCTCATTTGCATGGGAAGCAAGGCAGGTTTGCATGGCACCAACCCCCAATTGCCTGGTCCCAGATGTGTAGATATTACTGGTGGTAGTGGTCCCCCTTCCTCCAATTGCTGACCCGTTCTGTACAAACAATATTCCTGGTGCCAGTCATTCCTTCTACCAATTGCTGGTGCATTCTGTACAAAACAATATCCCTGGTGCTTTAGGTCTCCCATCCCTCCAAACACCAGCCTGTACTGTAAAAAAAATATATCCCTGGTGGTTGCGGTTCCCCCCATTTAATCGCTGGCCCATACTGTAAAAAAATATATCCCTGGTGCTAGTGGTCCCACCTCCCTCTGATCACTGGCCTGTATTGTAAAAAAATAAATCCCTGGTAGTAGTGGTCCCCCCTAAATACCGATCCTTACTGTAAAAAAAAATATCCCTGATGGTAGTGGTCCACCCCCCCACTGATCTACAGCCCATTCTGTACAAAACAATATCCCTGGTGGTAATGGTTCCCCTCACTCTGATCACCAACCTGTACTGTAAAAAAAAAAATATCCCTGGTGGTAGCTGTCCCCACCAATTACCAGCCCATTATGCACAAAACAAAATACCTGATGGTAGTGGTCCCCCCTCCAATCGCTGGCCCGCTGTTTACAAAACAATATCACTGGTGCTAGTGCCCCCCCCACACTGATCACCAGAAAATTCTATACAAAATAATATCCCTGCTACTAGTGAGCCCCACTCTCTGCAGATCGCTGATCATACTGTGATAACGTGAAATCCTTGGTGTCTAGCACCCCCCACCTTAGCACTGACTCCCCCAGTCACTTTTCCAGTCCTCTCCATGCCATGGGTGCATATGGCGACCGGCCCAGCTCTCCTCACACCTCCTTTGCTGGCTACCATATGTCTATGCAGGGAATGCACCTCTTATGGGGTGATGTGCTCTGTCCTATAAATGAGGGTCATGCTACATACCTGGACAAATGGCAGTCAGCCGAGGAGGTGTGAGTAGTGCAATCCCAGTCACCATATGCATATGTGGCACCAAGAGGACTCGGAAGATGGCTGGAGGGGTTCAGTGCCACAGTGGGAGTGCCACTAGATGCCAGGGATTTCATGTTATCACAGTATGGGCCAGCAATTGGAGGGGGGTCCACTAGCACCAGGGATATTATTTTGTACAGAATGGGCCAGCGATTCATGGGGGGGACCACTAGCACCAGGGATATTGTTTTCTACAGAATGGGCCAGCTATTGGTGGTGGGGGGCACTAGCACCAGAGATACTATTTTGTACAGAACGGGCTGGTGATCAGAAGAAAGGGGGGACCACTACCACCAGAGATATATTTGTTACAGTACAGCCTGGTGCTGGGACGGAGGGGGGACAATTACAGTGACCACAAGGGATATTTTTTTGCACAGAATAGGCTGGTGATCAGAGGGGCAACAACTAAAGCCAGTGATCAGTGGGGAGGGAACTACTAGCACCAGGGATTTTTAGTTGTATTTTAGAGACTGGTGATCAGTGGGGGGGTGCCGGGGACCATGGAGTGAATGAGCTTACCCAGTAGTCAACCAGCTTGGTGGCTACATTACCACTGGCAGTCACTAGAGTTGCCTGGAGTTAAGTTGGGGTTTTGTTCAGTAGTATTTGAATTCTGGAAAAGGCCCATGCTAAACCTTTTTTTGCAACACAAAGCACTGAATATGGGGTAGCGTGGCTATTCATGGCCACACCCCTCCCTTGACCACATGCATACATTATATTTTGTGCTGGTGCTAACCCTCTTTGCCCATGCAACAGCCCATTTTGAATATGGGAATTCATCACAAAACCCGGTTTGCATGGGCAGACACCCATTAGCGTCCATGCAAACTTTTGAATATCAGGCCCCAGGTGTCTTAAATGATGTTATAATAACTGGGGAGCATTTTCTCCTACAGGGAAACCCAGTTATAATTTCCCTAATATAACCCACAGGTTATAACGGTGAACACACGCCGGGCTTCTCTTGCACTGAGCATGCGCAGCCACTGTTCTTCCACTTCTTGATGCTGGCTGCCATTCCCCAGCACTACACAGTTCACTGATAATAGTCACTGATTAGAGTCAGCGATGGTAAGTTGATTTAAAAAAAAGAAACAAACAACTGGGCTAACCTGTTTTACCATGGCTACCTAAAAAGAAAAAGTAAAAAAGGAAAAGGAAGTAATGTTTTTTATCACAAGCCTCAAACCTCACTGAAACCCGACCGGTCCACAGCTCTGTAGGGATATCTTTATTTTATATAATTGTTGTGGCAAAAAACGATCCTCAGCAATTATATAAAATAAAGGCTGGGTAGGGGGTGTAAAACTCAAATTTTACACACACCCTCAGTGTGGGATGCATTTATAAACCCCTTGAGCTTTGCTTTCGGGGTTTATGTGGCATCCCACACCTTGGATATGTAACATTCTCTTTATAACCCCCTACCCAGCCATTATTCTATATGTATCATATCATTGTCTAGTGTACATGATAAGAAAAAGGAGAGGAAATAAAGATGATAAAATGTTAATAAGGGAAAGTAGGTCCTTTAAGAATTTAACAGATGAGGTGTTTATTGGAGAATTAAATAAAGTTAATTTGTCATTCCTTCATGACCAAACTGAGATTGAAAATGCTACAAACTTATTTTAACCAAACTATAATGGAAATAATAAATGGCCTTGCCCAAATAAAAAAAGGCAAGAATTAAGCACTTACCATGGATAAATGAAAAATTACTTGAATTAATAAGAATGATAAATACCTTATGGAAACAGTTCAAGAAATCAGGTTCTAAGCAAGATATGAATGTTTATCAGACATTTTGGAATCTTTGCAAAAATGAAATAAAAAAGTCTAAGCAAATATTCTATAAAAACACATAATTAAAGGATTTCTCAAATCCAAGGAATTTTTAGAACTCATTCAGTGAATTTTATCAACCTCAGAAAAAAATAGAAATTGATAAGTTAAAATCTAAAGAGAATTTTTTGCAAGACAGTCTCGAAATTGCCAAAACATTTAATGACTGTTTTTGACAATATATCAACTTATAAAGAACAAATAAAACAAATGCTATTGGAAATGAAAATTGGGTTCTAATTGATACCTGAACCAAACTTTTAATTTTTTTTAGAGTAACAACAAATGACATCAAAAAGTGACTGCTAAAGCTTGATGGTAATAAAGGGGCTGGAGTAGATGGACTTCCTGCAAGACTGAAAGAAGTAGCTCAGCAGCTAGCTAGACCAGCAGCATATTTAACTTATCATTATGCATGAATCGACTTCCACAATGTTGGAAGACAGCAATTTTAATACAAATGTCTAAATCTGAAGATAAGCAGGTCATTATGAATTATCAACCAGTCTGTGTTCTATCATTGCTAGCTAAACTTCTTGAAAAGGTGGTTTCTGACCAATTAGCCAAACACTTGGAAGAAGACAGTCATTTCTTAAAAGATTAATATGGTTTTCGTGGGGGGGCACAACATATAGACATACATGATAAGGTTGACTAAGGATATTTTTAATAACTATTGAAAAAATGCTCACTGGAGCAATTTTTCTTGAACTGACCAAGGCCTTTGACCTGGTGGACCACCCCATATTACTATTTAAGTTAGAGAAATTGGGTGTAGGAAATTACACACTTGATTGGTTCAGAAACTATCTGACTGAGAGAAAACAAATGGTAAAGATTGAATTTGAGAGATCAGATCTGAGAAAGACTGATACAGGGGTGCTGCAGGGTTTAGTGCTCGGTCCATTTCTGTTTTCAATTTTTATAAATAGGCTACCAGGGATCTGTGATAATGCATCAAGTATAATATATGCTGATGACAGAGTCCTTTATAGTTCAGGTAGGACAAGAGTGGACCCAGATGAAAAAAATGCAACCTTTGTATCATAAATTGTAAACTTGGTTTGCTGAAATTAAAATATTATTGAATAAAGCTGGCCCAATGGCATGGAAGGCTGAGGCATCACTGCCTTATCTCCTGCCACACCGGCGATCCATGTTCATGGTCCGAGTGGGTTGCTGGGGGTCAGCCAGTAAGGAAGAGAATTGAGCATCTGGAGAACAGCTCTCCTCTCCCGGAGGAGGGTGGGGACACAGACCGGTGTTTGCCTGACCACTAGTGGCTGCTGGGGGGTGGCGGCATGCCAGGTCCCATAACATGGGGTGAAGGTGGAGCAGCTGCCCAAAGCACAGCATGCAGATGCGTGCGCTAGGCATCGTTGGTGGCATTGCACACTCTCAGCCACACAAGGAAATGGAAAAAGGGTTCCGCCTGCAGCAAGAATGATGATTAGACCCCCCTGCAGCACCACCCTGAGAAGACACCTCCCAAACTGGATCCATGTTGGTGGGTGGAGTAGCTCCCCACCCCCTGCCATGAAGGGTAAGTTGTGGGGGTGATATGGGAGGGGGTTGGATGCTCGGGGATGGTGAGGAGGTGATGTTAGAGAGATGGCTGGCAGGACCCAGGGGAGAAAAAAGTAATCTAAGAAAAAAAAAATATTGCTGAATAAGAAGAAAAAAACTGTGGGTTTTGGAACATGACAAAAAGTTGGTTTAAATGGAAATTGTATGAAAATTAAATGATTAAATAGATATGAACTGGAAGAAGTACTGTGTTTCAACTATTTGGGAGCCATGCTAGATCAAAAGCTCTCTTATAGTGTTCATACAAAAAAGATTAATAATAAATTGGGATATTTATACAGGAATCAAAACAGTTTAACAACGGATGTTAAAAAGACTATTGCAAAACAGGTCCTTTTTCCAGCTTTAGAATATAACAACATTTTATTTTATATTTTTCTGGAAACAATATTCCATAGGTATGAAGTTACTTTCAATAATGTCATTAGATTTGCAACAAATTGAAAACAAATAGAACACCACCATAGTATATATATCAATATACTGGAACTCAACCACCAAGGTACAGGATTCGATATGTAGCTTTAACTTTTAGACATAAAACTCAACACATGGATATCAATGGTGTTAAAAAACAAATTGGCAAGCCTTATTATGGCTTATGACATATCAGTGGTATTGTCTGGTAATATTGTTATCCATAAAAACATACAGTGATTTTTTTTTTTTGAATGACACCATGGTTCCACTTAACACTACCGATTTAGGCAATACACTCCAAGCAGCCACAACTCGTCGGTTAAACCATTTACCCCTCACATTAGTCCTATGTAATTCACCACTTAGCTGTAAGCTATGTGATATACTGGGTCTGCTACTGATCTCTTGATTCAGGTCAGATGATTCCCATATATTCTTATTGTGGAATGCTTTATATGCAAAGCATAGGTCGCCTCTTAGTCTTCTGTAATTCAATGAAAACAAGCCTTGATCTGTAAGTCTTTCCTCATAACTTTTATTTTTTTGATTTTCAATTCCTTTTCTTGCCTTAAGTTGGACCCTTTGCAATTGTCTAATACTACCAGTATTTTGTGGTGTACAGAAAGGAGAACAGTACTCCAATATTGGCCTGACCAAAGATGACTACAATGGGATAATCACCTTAGAATTTCTTCTTTTTAAATGTCTGAAAATACAACCAAGGATTGTGTTGCCCCTTTTTACTGCCTCATTAGTATGTTTATCAAATTTCAATGAGGTACTGTATCAATCATCACTCCCCGGTCTCTTTCATTATTGGTACACTCAAGTATCCTATTATTTATTTTATAGTTGGACATGATATTGTTATGCCCAAAGTGCATAGCCTTACACTTCTCTATGTTAAAACTCAGTTTGTGCTGTTTCGCCCAGAGCTCTAGATGAAATAATTATCCCTGAAATTTCATGGCTGTTTTCTTATTGTTTATAATGGCACCGATTTTTGTGTCATCTACAAATTTGCATAGCCAAGAGTCACCTACAGTTTTCCTAGAGGAATCAGATATGATAAAGAGGGTAGGCCCCAGAATTGATCCCTAGGGCACTCAACTCCCTCTCCCAGTCTGAAGGGTAACCTCTGATAGAAACTCTTTGATGTCTTTTCACTGTGCCAAGATCAAACCCCAGTAATAAGACATTGGTCAACATTTAATTCAACCAGGTTCTTTGCAAGTTCCATGTGAGAGACTGAATCAAAGGCCTTTGTATAGTCCAGGTATACCACATCCACTGGTAGGCCTATGTCCAGAGCTTTAGTAACAAGTTTGAAGACATTCAGCAAATTAGTTAAACACAATCTTCCTGATACAAAACCATTTTGAGTAAAATCTGATAATCCATTTTGTACCATGTGTTGTTCCAGTTTTGTTCTTTAACAATGCCTTCCATAACCTTACCTATTATCAATGTTAGGCTAATTAGACGGTAATTGCATACCACCTGTCTATTCCCCTTTTTAAATATCAGGGTTATAAGTGCTTCCTTCTATTCCTTGATAACGTTACCCTCACTTAAGACGCATTAAATAAAATAGTCAGGGGTCCTGCTAATTGATCAGCCAATTCACATAAAAACCATGGATTTATACCATCCGGTCCAGATGCTTTGTTAGTTTTTAATTGTTTTAACCTATTCATAACCTCTTTTTCCTTTATAGTGCATGATGCAAAATCAGTGTTATTATTGTTTTGATATACTATAGATTTGTCAGCCTCCTCATGTTTAAAAACACTCAAGAAGTATTCATTAAATTAACTGCCATCTCAGTTTCATCTTCAGTTACTTCCATTCTTTTAAGGGCTTGATTTGTTTTCGACCTCCTTTTAAACTTCAAATACAACTGACAATTTTGTTTTAATATCTTTAGTCTCAGAGACAAGTTTCAATTCAGTGGAAGACTTTGCTATTTTTATACATTTTTTTGCAATTTTACTGAGGTCTTTGTATTTCTTTAATCTTTCAGATGTTTGATCTTTTTTTTCTATTTTTTCTATCCTGTATTTTTCCCCATTTTCATCTGCCCCTTCCCTGGATGAGCATGTGCACATGTGGAGGCATGCATGCACCATGTTCTGAGGCACTCTTCCTGAACTTGGTGCCCCCTTCCTCCTGCACTGCCAATGGATCTCCACCCAGTGGCAGCAGAACTATGGTGGGTGTGATGACCACCTCAGGAGAGAAGAACTGCCTTTAGGCTGCTCTATCCTGCTCCATCCCTTCCCCCTTTGCTGGCAGCCCAATGACCTGAGGTCATTCCCAATCTCAGGTCACCAGCATGGCATGAGGTGTGGCATCCAGTGCCTCAAATTGCAATGCCACCGGGCTGGCTGTGTTTGATGTTTCTTATATTTCTATATGCTCTTTGTTTTCAATGTAATTGTCTCTTTATGTTGTTATTGAACCATCTAGGTATTCTCCCAGATTTATTTTATTTATTAATCTCTCGAACATAGGTTTTAGTACAATAATCTAACCTATTTTTATAACATTCCAAATATAAAGTATTCCATAGAGTGATATTTTAACTCGGTTTCCCAATCCCAGGAATGTAGATAATTTCTTATTTCTGAATAATGCGCCTTGTCATAACATTTTAATTTGGTTTTACCATGAACAGTTTTCCATTCACCTTTAATAGTTAAATTAATTATATTGTGATCACTGTCTCACAATGGATGTAATACTTTGATGTTATTAATTTCATTTTCAAAGTTGCTAAAGATCAGGTCCAATATTTTGTAATTTCTTGTATTCTCCTGTACAGTTTGTTTCAGTTTTTTATTCACTGAAGTTTCCATCATCTTTTTCTTCAAAGTGCTAGTACCGTTCATGTTCTCCCAGTCAATGTTTGGAAAATTAAAATCACCAATGAGAAGACAATTACATTCTACGTTCATATTTCAATTGAGTCCACAAAACAATTGTTTTCAGTAGAGTTTAAATTAGGCAATCTATAGCACAATCCTATAATGAGTTTCATAATGCTTTGTTGTAATTGGACCCAGATTTGTTCTACTGCCTCTACTCCTTCATCACATAACTCCAGCTCACTATATTTAATATCAGTAGATATGTGTATATATAGAATAAAGCATGAGGTAGTGTGTGTAATGAGAATTTTAGGAACACCCGAGGTGTTGGATGCACATAAACCATGAGAGCAAAGCTCAAGGGATTTATTTAAGCATCCAACACCATGGGTGTGTGTAAAATTTGAGTTTTACACAGTTTATTGTGTTTTATTTTATATAGTTGCTGGGTTTTGCCTTTTTAACACAGCAATTACATAAAATAAAGCAAGTTCCTGTGTGGCCATGGTCCGGTTGGGTTTCGTTGTGGTCTGTAGTCATCTGCTCAAAGTTAACTTTTTTTTCTGGTACTTGGTTTCTTTCAATTTTTAAAGAACTTACCACCGAGTCCGAGTGGCATTGCAGCCTCTGGCAGCAAGGCAAGGTGGCCAGTGGTCAGGAATAGAAGAGTTGGCACATGCATGGAGAGAGGGATTTCCAGCATGTGTTTGCAGTTATAAACACTCCTTTATAACAGCAAATTTCAAACTGAGTTTCCCTATGAGAAAAAGTGAAACCCAGTTAATATAATGCAATGCCTCCACCCATTTTGCCTGTTCTTTCTTTGTGTAATAGTGTGAAACTATTAATCACTTCAATCTAGTCATGCTTTTGGAACCAAGTTTCTGTTATGCCACAGATATGTACCTTATCCCTTTGTAGTGTGTATTTCATTGTGTTACATAAACTCCATGCATTGATTAATAACACATTTATTTCACCATTCTGTGATTCTGAAACTTTTCTATAAATGGTGGAACCTGATGTTTTATGTATTCCTTGATTGTTATTATCTGTATCTCCTCTCCTCTGTGTTCCTAGTTTAAAGATTTGTGAATTTGATTTGTAAATAAGTTCCCCCAATTCCTTACTACTTTTTTCGTTGAGGTGAAATCCATCCCTACTAAACAGATTTGTGTTATTATAAAAGGTCTCCCATGACTTAATACAACATATTCCCTTGAATAAACACCATCTTTGCAACCAGTTATTGATTTTGACTATTTTCCTGTTAGTTTTGAAATCTGATCTGGAAACTGGTAACATTTTTGAAAACGTCATTTCACAGTTGAATTCTTTTAAAAGGTTATGTGTTGCTTGGAGATCACTAAATATTTCTTCTTCTGTTTTATGTCTGACATTTTTACCAGCATGAACCAAAACTACTGGATTACTTGGGATCTGCTTTTACCATTTTGGTAACATTAGATGTATAACTAAAATTCCTTCTCTGGGGAAAAACATACTCACTATATTATTTTTATTATTTTTGGTAGTATATGAGTCTGTGTACTTAATGATTGAATCTCCCACTATAAGAACAGGTCACTCTTGTGAAACATTTCCTGTTACATTTTGGGATTGGTTTGAACTGGGTTCAGATGGCTGACTCATCTTTATATTTTGGGTTTTACTTTGATCTGAATCCTAGATATTTTGAACCTCAGTGTTTCCCCCATTACCTCCATTTGCAACTCTGACCATTATTTCCTGTGTTTGGTCTTCTATATTATCTAGAAGTGTTAATAATGGGGAGAATTGATTTTGTGTTGGTATTTCAAATTCCATAGCTCTTCTACCTTTCTTCAGTACATTACTATTGTTCTGACTTGGCCCTTCATCACCATTGTTAGCATCTCCATGTCTCTTACCCAAGCTTTCCTTGATCGGAACATTCAAGTTACTTCCTCTATTTTCTTGACTCTGGCTATTTCCTGATGTATGTTCTTGTCTTAAGTTATTTTTATAACATTTCAACTCTAATTCTACTCTGGAGAGTTAAATTTTTAACTCTTTAAGTTCAATACATTGCTTACAACTGTAATCAGTAAAATCAGTCATATTGCCCATACTAAATTTTGAACATTCCTTGCACTGTACACCAATTTCCCCGCTGCTTAATGTCACTATATTTCTGTCTGTTTCATTAAATATGGATTCATTGACCCTAAGTACTTTCAAAATGTGAAAACAATTTAAAATAACTAGCAACCTATCTTGGGTAGTGCGTCAATCCTAGCAGAATTCTTGGCCCCATTTCCTGCTCCCACAGCTGACACCAGCAGATGCCACTTGCCTCTGTTTGCATCACCTGCACCCTGTGCTCACCTCTGCATGCTGAAGCTTTCATTAAATACAGTGCAGGGTGGAAGTGATGTTCCCCTGCTGCCTGTAAGTTGTCTAGAAACCCTAAACACAGAAACAAAGACTGCAACTGTAGACTGCCTTTAAAAATCAGCCTATTCAACTACCGGGAAGCCCTAAAGAGCTCCATCAACTGCCCTGCTCAGTGCAGCAACTTGCAAACCTCTGCCCTTCACAGTCGGTAGATGGAGGTCACATAACCAGTTGTTCAGTTTGCTCCCCTAGCCAGAAGCACACTGTTAGCCCTTAAATTCAGTTAAAAAAACTGTAAAACCTTGTGGATACACCCTTGTGGTGAATTCTACACCACATAAAGCAATCCTTCTGCTCTGCTCTGCTCTCTGAGGTGTTCCTTAAGTACTGTGCAGGGCAACAGAGGTGTTTCCCTGCTGCCTGTAGGTTGAGTAACAACCTTAATCACAAAAATGAACAAAGACTTCAGCCACAGACTGCCTTTAAAAAGGCAGCCTATTCAACTACCAGGGAGTGCTAAAGGGTTCCACCAACTTCCCTACTCAGTGCAGCAGCCTGAAAACCTCTGCCCCTTGCAGTCGGGAGGTGGAGGTCATGTGACCAGTTGTCCAGATGTCTCCCCTAGCCAGAAGCACACTGTTAGCCTTTAAATTTGGTTAAATACCCCTGTAAAACCTTGTGAATACACCCTTGTGATGAATCCTACTCCACACACAGCAGTCCTCAAATGATAAATGATGTAATGATAAATAATGCATATGAAATGGGAATGGATTCTGACTTGAAAGCTAGCATTTTTAAGAGGAACCTGTAGAAACATTTAGAATTATTAACAGTTTGCAATGAATCTGACATTACTTAATGAACATCTGAAATATTGAGATCATCTATTTATTACTAACATCAATTCTATTATAATTGTGTACACTTTGTGTGATATGACATTTTGCTTCTGTATGTAATGTCAGTTATTAACTATGTTTCGTCTATACCTATTGTAAACCCCAACTCCCCATGGCTGAAAATGGATCTTTGATCCAGTTCACCTTCCTGGTAAAATAAAATAAATAAGATTGATGCAAGCTGTATCAAACAGCAGCTTGCACTGATCGCCGGTGCACCAGTGACCCTGTGCCTAATTCCCATACAGGAGGGTTCCTGGCACCAAACACCCACAAATGGCACACAAGAAGAGTTTGATGGAGGGTGCTCCATGTGGGTATGGACCAACAGTCCCGCAGCATGCCAGCCTCATGGCACAGGGGTAGGTTGGATTCTCTGGCAGCTGGCACAGGCTGCCATTTCTGAGTGGGGACAGGCAACAGAACAGCAGATGAGGAAGACAGTACAATGTCAATACCCAGGACACCCACAGAGATGCTGATGGATATTTACCAGTTTCAGGGCCAGTCCCAACAGCCCCTGTACTGGCACAGTACAGGTAAAATTGGCAGGTAGCATGAAGAATGTGTCCAGTCATGTTCAGCCAATGCAGTGAGATGGCAGGACTACAGACAGGTGAGGGTCACAGTTAGGGGATATCATGCAATCCTGGGGAGTCTACTGCTGTGATATTCCCCACACCAGTGAATGCCTGACTCAGCAGGACTCACAGCAATATGCCACCCACTGCACAGTTTGGACATGTAGCAGTAGGTGCATGTGACAGGGGAGAGGCTGCCAATACATATATGGTGTGGTCTGTACCTAGCCACACTTCTCTGGTCCACTGCCCTTGTGCTTCCCACAGATGACCATTTGTCCAGGCACCAGACAAGCCTGTGCTCCTACCCTGCACTGTCTGTGGGAGTGGCACAAGAGCTGTTAGACCAGTTTTCAGCTGATCTAAGCCCTGGCAGTTTCAGCTGGCTTCCAAAATTCCAAATACAGGGATAGTGCAGCTTGCATCTACCACAAGCCCCCTATGACTCTGGCACACCCCTGTTCTTGATACAGGCCTGGCGCATGGCTGGTCTGGCACATGTGGTTCCAGGTTTGCTGCAGCCAGTGTCTGAAAATTAGTAAATTTGCAAGTTTTGATTCAAGGTGCCCCTTGCATCAGTTCTGTTTGATGCAGGCACCTTGTGTCAAATTTGGAGTTTTGAGAATTGAGCCCAATGAATCTCCTACACTACCAGCTTCTGCATAGGAAGATGATGAGGTAGATAGTGAGGACTTCTGTTTAAGTTAGTTATACTACTGGTGCCACAAGTCCATCTTCATGCTGTCACTGTGTTTTCTTTATTTTAATTTTCTTTTCCTTTAGCCTGGGCAGCTGCACCTTTGTCATCAATGTCAGTTTTTTATTAGCTGACTGGGTTGTTACATCTTTGTCATGGCTGTGTAGCTATTTCCCCCCTCTTGCTACTTACTTCTCATGAAAATTATCAATCCACTCCTCAGTGTCTCACCCATTTGTTTATCTGATTTGATCATCTGAGACACACCTGCATTTTTTACAGTCTGAATATTTTGTATTTTTTGATTGCAGGGACTAGCCGATGTTGGGTGATCCTTTACATCATAAGCAAGACCACATTATTCCTGTTTTGTATTGCGAGAATTTGTATTGGAATCTTTTCTGGCCAGTAGCCAATTAAATATGGGCTCCTTGCTTCATAGTTCAGTCATGGTCAGATGTACAAACAATTGCAATCATTTAATATTTGGGCAAGGTTCACAAAGTACACTGTGTCAAACACTTACACTCAGCATTACCTGAAACTAGCTCCACATCCTTGGGGACTTCCACTGGAATTGGCTCTCCCGAACCAGCACGAAAACCCGGAACAAAGTCAGTACCCTAAATCTCACCCAAATGATATCTGAGCCCACCTGCCTGAATCCCAAATCCGTAAACCGCACCCTTCTTGACTGGTCCCTCACCTCCCACCCCCACTGGATCCTTGAAGTGGGCTTGCTTCCCAACTCCCCTTAGCAACCATCACATGATTTACACAATCAGAAAGATCTTCAGGCCTAAGGCACCACCACCACACATCCTCTGCACCAGATCCTACAAAGCCTTAAACATTACCTCACTTCTACAAGACCTAGCCAATGTTGACTGGTCCTTCATCACCCAAGCAAATACCCCAGATACTGCTTTAGAGAGATTCAGATCCAGGTTTCTTGCAATCTGGAACCACCATGCCCCTATCAGACGTGCCAGGGTACGAGGAGCACACCATGCCTGGATCTCAGCTAGCATCATCGCCAGACTCAGAGACTGTGACCTGGCATGGAAAACTTTTAAGAAGACTTGGTTGCTACAAGTCCGCCAAAAGTACCGAACCCTGGGAACACTTGTACAAGGCTAATCCATCAGGCAAAGGCAAAGTACTTCAACATTGTATTCCATGCAACATAAACCATCCCACTAGATTCTGGAAGGTCCTCAAATCCCTACTCGATCCTCCTTCCCAGCCACCAATGCCATCCCTAAATGTAGGCTCATCCTTGATAAATGACCCCCCCTGCTGTAGCCGCAGCCTTCAACTCCTTTTTCGTTAACCACACCACCTCCTTGATAACCCCTCTCCCACCACCCGTACCACCCACTTCCCCTCCACTTGAGCCCACCCAAGGCTTCCCACCCACTCACTCCTTCTCCCTCCACCCGGTCACTCCACTTGAGGTATACAATATTCCCCTTGCTTTCATCTCGTCCAAGGGCAAATGCCCTACAGGCCTCAATGCTAAGATGTTACACCCATTGGCCCCTGCCATTGCCACCACCCTGGTTGAGATTTTCAGCCTGTCCTTCTTGTAAGCCTCGGTACCAGCAGAATGGAAACACACCACAGTCATATCCCTACCAAAGGGTAGTGACCCATCTACCCCCGGTAGCTATAGACCCATTTCCCTCCTACCTATGCTAGCAAAGCTCCAAGAAAAATGTGTTCTCTCTTAACTCTCTACCTTCCTTGACTCATCTTCTTTTTACACCCCTTTCCAGTCTGGTTCACAGATTCCATCTTCATGGCTATGGACAAAGGGCATATCACCTCAGCTATCTTTGTGGATCAAGCAAAGGCGTTTGACACAGTTTCCCACTCCCTCCTCCTGACCAAACTTGTCAGTGCAGGTCTCTGTCATTCGGCCACCACTTGGTTCCAATCCAACCTGGCTGGTCAGATGCAATTGGTTAGGATTGGCAACTCCACCTCCGACCCCTCTCCCCGTCACCTCAGGAGAGCCACAGGGCTCTGTTCTGGGGCCTCTCCTGTTCTCTGTCTTTCAAAATGACCTTCCCTCTGTCTACCCACACACTTCCATTCAAATGTACACAGACGATACTGAGCTGTATACATCTGGACCATCCGCCATGGATGTAGCTACCAGACTTCAACAATGTCCAGCTCTGGTTTCACTCAAACCAACATCACCTTAATGCCAAGGAGACTGTCTCCCTGACCATCGGCACAAGGCAGAGATTCTCATGGCTCCCCTTGCCCCCTGACTTTCCACACCCTGGATGGGACTGTACTGGAGTCCTGCCCTTCTTTCAGATACCTGAGGGTCTGGCTTGACTAGTACCTGGACTTCTCTGTACACATTGAGGACATCAATAAAAAATTCCATCCATGGCTGGGTGTCCTCTACCGCAGTCATGGCTGTATCCAGTTGCCAGTTCTTCAAGCCATAGTACAGAAAATGATACTGCCAATATTTGACTACGGTGACGTAGTCTAGAGTGCCACCCCAAAGACCTCCCTGACCAGACTGGATGCCCTTTTCCACTCCTTTTGTCGTTTTGTTCTTGACTGTCCCTGCTCTAACCATCACTGTACCCTCTACCAAACACTAGGTCTACCCTCCTTTGAGGACTGTAGAACTTCACACTGCACATGCCTCACCACCAAACACTGGGCCTACACTCTGCTTCCCTACCTCTCCTCAGCCCTGACCACCCACACATCTCCTATATACTTGCTTAGGACAAAGGACTCCAAACTCCTTCACATCCTACATAGGTCCTCATCATCAGAGCAGGCAGCTTTCAGCTATTGTGTGCCCAAGATATGGAACTCCCTCCCACCTGATATCCATCACTCCCCACCCTCCCAGCACCTAAATGGCCTTCTAGCTTCATATTTCCCCACCACCTGTTCTTGTGTCTAACTCATTCTCAGTTCCGCGACAGGTTCTCCCCACCTGGGTACCACGCACCACTTCTGAATCTCCTTACTAAGTTAATGTGGTCCCCATACTCACTTTCCATGCAGAACCTCTGTCATGGCTATATTGGGATGTACTATTGTAGCCCGTATTTCTTATCTTACTGGCACTGCACTCAGCTGCCATAACCCTCCTTGTAAATGCACTTGTACACTTGTACCCTGTACCATAATATACTCTGTATAGTGTTGCAACCTGCTGTTAATTTGCCTGTATCAATTATCTCATCTGTTATATTGCATGCCTCATGTTGTTTTATTGAATTGTTCTTGTCCCCAGGACGCATCTGGAAACGAGTGGTACCTCCGCTTAGCACGCCTCCCTGATAAAACTCTTACATAAATAAATAAACTTTGTTTGGCAGTGCCTCAATGGGCACAGCATAATTTTTTAAATCAGTTGCCTTCATTCGCTGTGAGCTGCTGCACCACTGTCTTCAGATTCTTGAGCCTACATAGACCTTACACAAACATTATATTTTTGGCAAAGTTGGTGAAATCTTCTGGGTTTGACAGTTATTCTTTGCATAGCCTTGAGATTTGTCCACATTACGGCAATGTCTGAACTGACATAATTTTTGTAATCAGTAACCTTTACTGTGGGTTCCTGCATCAGTGTCTTCAGATTTGTGTGTCTTCATTGTCCTAATAGAAACATTTAATTTTTGGGCAAAGATGACCAGCTACTATGGGTCCATCATTTATCCCTGACATACCTTTGAGCCCTGTCTATATTTGGCAGTGTCAGAGTGGTCATAACGTTTAAGTATCCTTCACAGACTGGGCTGCTACATCTTTGCCATCTTCAGATGTGTTGCCTTTTTGTTCTACATCAGCCTTATGGAAAATTTTGGGAGCTCAGTGTTGCAAAAACTTTGTTCTGCCACAACAGGTGTACAGTTTCCAAGTAATGAATTGACACCATTTTTGAAAGCCAGTAGCCTTCACTGTAGGCCACTGCACCATGCTGTTGTTTTATGTTGTTGATGTGCCCTGACAGAAAGGATATACTCTGAGGCCCAGATATTCAAAAGGGTTGCTCCATGCGCAACAGGGTTGCGCATGCGCAAGTCCTACATTGCGCCATTCTGTGATATTCAGCAGGAGGCAGTTGCTCCACTGGCAACAGGTTGCGCCAAAGAGCAATGCAAATGAATGCATGCTCAACAGGAGGGGAGAAATCAATGCATAACCCTGCGCAACCCGATATTCCAGTCGGGTTGTGCAGAGTTAACATCGCGCCAACCAACCTGCGTCTGCACAACCTTGAGCCAAAAAAGGATCAAGTTGTGGGCCACCCACAGGTGAGCTGCTGTATTGCAGGGCGCAACAGCAGCTGCACCCTGGCTGGCCCCAACTCGGTCCTGTGCCCCACCAGCCGATCGTGGGCATGAAGTAACATACCTCTCAACTGTCCTGATTTTCAGGGATGTCCTGATTTTGTGACAGAATTTTCCTCTGTCTCTCTTAAAATTCGTGTTTCTGTGACAGAACAGTGGGGACTGTAAGCATAAAATAATATCAAACATTAAAAATACAGACTAGTTCTTCTTGAGAAATGCATCTTATACAAATCCCCTTATTCTATCAGATTTCTGAGTGAATATTACCAATTGTTAAGATGTGTCCCTGATTTGGCATCTTTGTCCCTGATTTTTTTAAGCCTTGTCCCTGATTCATGACACAAGAGGTTGAGAGGTATGGAGTAACATGAACCCCCCCGCCCACACATCTCCCACAGCCCGATCGCGGGCATCACAGTTAGAAACCCCCACACATATCCGAAGCCCGATGGCGGGCATCACAGTTACCATGAACCCCCACATCTCCCACAACCCGATCGCGGGCAGAGCGTGTATGAACCCCCTCCAGTGCCCGATTGCGGGCAGAAAGTAACCACCTCCCCCAGCGAATATCTCCCTGGTGGTCCAGTGGACCGTAAAGCCGATCGTGGGCAGAATGTCACATCACAACCCCCAAACATCTCCCTGGTGTCTGGTGTCCCCCACCCACACGAAGCCCCTCCACCCTGCTCCCCCCCGCAGCCCGGGGCGACGACATCCACCCACCTGCCGCCCGCCGCCGCCGACTGACTGTCCGGTAGGGCTGCGCCCATTGGTGCAGAGCTACAGCCAATGGGCATTCAAACCATACCGTACATGACAGGTCCGGTCGTATGCGGTATGGGCTTGGCAGGGTGGCCAGGAGCAAGTCCTCGGGGATCGGCGCACTACATACAAATGGCATGCAAATGGGGCCATAAATAGATGCAAATGGCCGCCCTGCGCCTTGCATAAATTATGGCCCCATTTGCATGTCACCTTTTGAATATGGAAATTTGAGCATGGGCGCAATGGTACTAGCCACCGCAAGTTTAATGCTCAACTCTGGCAACTTCGCGGTGGCGCCAAGTTCTACTGCTAAATGTAAAGTGCGCAATGGCTGGGGTGATATTCAAGGAGTTGCTCAACAGCGCAACTCCTTTGAATATCACCCCGACACCACTGAGCAACTATTTTGAGCAGCGTAGGGGCTTGCGCCTCAGAATGGCGCAGTTTGAAAATCTGGGCCTCCCAGTACATCTTAACTAGAAAACAGTTGCTTTCTACAATCAAACAAGGGTTAACTAGTTTAAAACTAAGTAAATTCTGGCAAATCATACCTGGTTCAACAGACCATGTTCACAAGATTAAACTTTAAGAGGTTCACACAGCTCTAATTGTCATCCTGAATTGAAAAAAGTTTAAAATATTTTCAAAGCAATCACTGTCCATGGGCAAGTTATACACTTATAACACCTAGAGCCACCTTACTCTATCACCCCAGTTTTCAACTAGCTGCCTACTCAACTTCTCCACTAGAGGTCCCTATTATTCCCTTCCACCATGATGTAACATATTTGTCACTTTCCTCTACGTTATTTACATGTCCAGCAGCATTAATCCTCTACTCCACTCTCAAGTCATTAGTTTCCCTGCTCTATTTTTCACTCTAACCACCATCCCTGCAGCAGGTTTGAACCTATGACTCTCTGCATCAAGCCAAGCTATGGTCAACAGTGCTATCATTTAGGCCACACAGCCTGCTAATGTGCAGCAGTACCTCTACCTTTGTCATCCAGCAGCACCCAGTGGTTGCAAGTGGAATCACACTTTACCATATTCTCCACCACCCTTACAATCCCTCAGCACCCATTGGTCGTATGCGGTACTTCACTACTCTTCAGCATACTAGTCCCACTTGCTAATCCAGCACCCAGACTTGCACTGTTTTGCTTTTTGAGACATGACTTTTTCATCTACTCTACTATGCTTAACATTATCTACTACTGTTTCAGTCTCACCCTCCTCCCCTCACTAGTCTCATTTCCTCCTCTCACTCAACCCCCTATCCCATGTTCCCCCTCATTTTCTTCAGTCTAAACCTTTACACACTCTATCCCCCCTTCCCTACACAGACCAGCTATCCCTGCCCCCTATGCATCCTTACTTGCCCACACTTCCCCGCTAGCTAACCTTTTTCTCAAAATTCACTCTCTCCTTCCCATCCTCCTTTCCTGCCATCCCACCCTTTCATCCCAAAAAGCTACAAAATGGATACATATACTTTCTAAACTGCTAATCACCCTCCTGCTCATTTCAGCAGGTAATATTGAATCCAACCCGGATCCCTTCCCCCCTCCCTCCATGCACCTCCCAAAGGGCATAAAAATCACACACCTCAATATAAGAAGCCTTCTCCCCAAATTAACTCACCTCCTACAGTTCATGATGGATCTATTACCGGATGTGCTGGTCCTCTTTGAAACATGGCTATCCCGCAAGATTTCTGACAACATCCTCACCATCCTGGGATACTCTCTCATCAGGCAAGACAGACCCAGCAAAGGCGGGGGCGTAGCTATGTATGTATCCTCCAACCTCCAATATTCTCCTGTTCTGTCACTCTCTTCACCCTCACAATATGAACTCATCATCATCAAACTTTCCCTCCCTTTCTCTCTGCCTGTATTCATAACCAGCTCTTACTGCCTTCCTGGTCTCCCTACATCAACCATATCCAAACTTATCACCACAGTTACCTGCCATACAACCTCTGGAGAGTTATACTTGCTAGGTGACATAAACGTGGGTTGGACCACATCTGCAAACTCCAAAATCTGTTCCAAAGTAAACTTTCTGAACTTATCGCAATTAATATCCTTGCCAACTTGCCTCAACCATAAATCACTAAAGCACACCCTGATAGACTGGGCCCTTACTATTCATCCCCATCACATTATTGCCTCCATCATCCTTTCAGATTCTATCAGTGGCCATCATATGATTTACTGTGTCCATAAAGGGCATCAGATTAAAGCTCACCCTAAACTGATCCCTCTATGCTCTTTTCATTCTTTAAACATAGCACCCCTTCTTTCCTAGCTAAAACACACTGATTGGTCTCCTCAGAATCCTCTATTGACAATGCCTCAGCTATTTCCAGTCAAAAGTTCTAGAAATCTTTAACCGGCACATGCCTCCTAAACTACTGTAACAAGAGGCAAAGGTTCTCACCTTCCTTGGGTTAATACAGAGCTAATGGTCTGCATGTGTGCTAGGGACCAGGCCTAGAAGACCTACATTTCATCTAGATCCCACATACATCTTCTCCAATACTGCTATCTTAGGAATGCCTGCACTAAGGCCACCAAGTATGCCAAATTAGTATATTTCTCCTCCTCCTACTTCAGCACCAACTTAAGCCATCCTTCCACATTCTGGAAACATAGAAACATAGAATTTGATGGCAGATAAGGACTGCTTGGCCCTCCTAGTTTTCAAATTTCCCTATCTAATGAATAAGCTGCAGATCCTAGTTAACCAACAGCCTACTTCCTCCTATAACACCACTAGAATTGCCTTATGTCTGTCCCATGCATCCTTGAATTCCCCCACTGATTTTGACTCCATGACCTCCTCAGGAAGGCCATTCCATGTATCCACAACCCTCTCCATGGAAAAATAATTCCTCACATTACCTCTGAGCCATCCCCCTCTATCTTTAAATTGTGCCCACTTGTTCTTGCACATCTCTTTTTCACAAAGATGCTACCCTCTTGGACTTTGTTGATTCCCTTGAGGTACTTGAAAGTTTCTATCATGTCCCCCCTCTCCCTCTTTTCTTGAGGGTATACATATCAAGCACTTCCAGTCTCTCTTTATATGTCTTCTGGTGCAGACCCTGCACCATTTTAGTTGCCTTTCTCTGGACAGCCTTCATCCTGTCCATGTCCTTGTGGAGATGGGGTCTCCAGAACTGCACGCAGTACTCCAGGTGGGATCTCACCAACTGTTTGTACAAAGGGATGATAATTTCTTTTTTTCTGCTGATGATGCCTCTCCCTTTGCATCCCAGTATCCCCCCAACCCTCCATACTGTCTTCTCACATTGCTTGCCCACCTTTAGGTCATCTGATATGACTACCTCCAGGTCCCTTTCCATTTTTGTTGTTGTTAGTACCTCACCACCCATTGTGTTCTCTTCCCCTGGCTTTTTGTTTCCCAGGTGCATTACTTTGCACTTCTTTGCATTGAATCTAAGCTGCCATACATTTGACCCATTCCTCCAACCTTGCCAAGTCCCTTCTTATCCTTTCCACCATACCTTGTGTATCAACCCTGTTGCAGATCTTTGTGTCATCTGCAAAGAGACATACTTTTCCTTCAAGTCCCTCCGCAATGTCACTTATAAAGACTTTAAAGAGGACCGGTCCCAGTAATGAACCCTGCGGTACACTGCTAGTAACTTCCTTTCTTCAGAATGGACTCCATTTACTATTATCCTCTGCATCCTATTGTCCAGCCAATTTTGTACCCATGCTAGCACCTTGGGCCTACTCCAAGGCTGGCTAACTTGTACATTAATCTTTTGTGTGGGACTGTGTCAAATGCCTTGCTAAAGTCTAGGTAGGCCATGTCCACAGCCCCTCCCTGGTCTACTACTATGGTCACCCAGTCAAAGAAATGTATTAGATTCATCTGACATGACCTTCCCGCTGTGAATCCATGCTGCCTTGGGTCCTGTGCACCGCTGGACTCTAGGTACTCAACAATTCTTTCCTTCAGATAGGATTCCATCATTTTCCCTACCACTGAGGTTAAACTAACAGGTCTGTAGTTTCCTGCCTCTACCTTGCTCCCACTTTTTGTGAAGTGGAATCACACCCACCCTTCTAAAGTCCTCAAGTACCACCCCATCCTCCCATGATTTGTTAAAGAGGGTAGTCAGTGGTGTCACTACTTCTACCCTTAGTTCTTTTAGAATTCTTGAGTGAATTCCATCTGGCCCCATTGCTTTGTCCACCTTCAAATTTAAGAGTTCTTTCAGAACCCTTTCTTCTGTAAATGGACTGGTATCAACCCCCCCCCATCCAGAGTGTTTTTATTATTTGATTTAGGTACCTCCCTCTCCTCTCCTCTTCTTTTGTGAATACTGAGCAGAAGTATTAATTCATTGTGTCCCTGCTTTTTCACTGTCACCCTCTGCCCACATTCCCTCCCCTTTATTAAACCTCAGTATTCCTCCCTTGGTCTTTCTTCGATCCTTAAAGTACCTATAAAAGGTTTTATCCCCCTTCTTAACAGAGCTGGCTATCTTTTCCTCAGCCTGGGCCTTTGCTATTCTGACTGCCTTCCCTGCCTTCTTCTGATATAGTTCTCTGTCCTGCTCCTTCTGTGTTTTCTATTTCCTGAATGCTATTCTTTTCTCTTTAACCTTCCCTGCCACCTCTTTTGAGAACCATAGAGGCTTTTGTTGATTTGCTTTACACAAAGTCTTGATGCCTCTGTGATGGCAGTTTTGATTTTTTCCCATTTTTCTTCCACCCCTCCTTCTTGCCTGTTTGCTAGTGCTTTTCTGAGGCACTTTCCCATTTTGCAAAGTCAGCCCTCCTAAAGTCCAACAGCCTTGTTTTTGTCTGACTTGACTCTACAGCTGTGTTTATTGTGAACCACACTGTTTCGTGGTCGCTTGTTGCCAGAAGGCTATCCACTTCTACGTCTGAGACCCTATCTCCATCTCCATTTGAGAGTACCAGGTCTAAGAGTCACATCCCTTCTCTCTCCTCCCTCCCAACTCCCTTACCAACCCTCAACTATGGTAATATCATACTTTCTGATCCTCCATCATTTGCAACTACCTTCAAAACATTCTTCACATCCTGTGCTTTCTCGCTACTAACCACTCTCCCCCATGTACATTTATAGCACCTCTGAACCCCCTTTCTACACTAGATCATTCTACCTCTTCCTCCTTCTCATTATCAGTCATCTCACCAAATGATGCCCTCAAGGCCCTCCAAGTCTTGAACCCCAGCAAAGGTTAGAGCCCAGATGGCCTGGACCCAAAACTGCTCTACCTATCCACCTCTGCTATAGCTTCTCCTCTGGCCTCTCTACCAAACCTAGCATTTGCTCTTTCCTCAATTCCTACCTCCTGGAAACACTCTACATTTATCCCTCTCCCCAAAAGTGGTGACTGCACATCCTCAGGGAACTATCAACCTATCTCTCTACTTCATATCCTTGCTAAGCTCCAAGAATGTATTGTCCTCACTCAGTTCACCCCTTACCTTGATTCTGCTTCATTTTTCACCCCTTTCCAGTCTGGATTCCACAAGTCCCATTCTACCACCACCTCCCTTATACGGCTCACTGATTCCATTTTCACCAACATGGATCAGGGACATATCACCTCAGCCATATTATTGACCTGGCAAAAGCCTTCAACACAGTATCCCACTCTCTCCTTCTCCATAAACTCACTGCTGCGAGACTAACCTCCTCAGTCACGACTTGATTTCATTCCTATCTATCAGGCAGAACTCAGTTGGTGAAATTGCCTCCTCCCTAGTGATGGGCAAAGTGGGCTCAATTCGCTCCATGAAGTGATTCATGGAGTAAAGGTGAATTCACGGAGTACTCTGCAATGTGAAGTGGAGTACTTCACGTTATAATGGCTAACACGAAGTCCATTGAAAACAATGACTTTGCATTACTCCGCCTTCCTAAACCACTACTCCACCAATTTTAAAGGCGAAGTACATTGAAAACAATGTACTTCCCCTCACTTCTCCTTGTTTTTAAGATCCAAAGGTGAATTTTTCAGTGATTCATGGGATTTCAGGTCACATGGGCTCTATATTGTTATGCACACCCTCAATTCAGGGTAGTGTGCAAGAAGCTATAGGAGACAGTCTGCTCTGAGAGCTGTCTGTGATTCAGACCTTCTAAAAGCTGTTAAAAAAAGCCTTTTTGAGTATTTTCTTTGCTCGAACTTTAGTTCATCAATTGTAGGAAACCCTCCTATGCTTGTATCATCGTGTGCTTATTGTTTGTGTGTGGATTTTGAATGTTGATGTACAACATTGAGTCTGTGTAGTAAGAGACAGTGAAAGTGTGCTTTGGGGGAAGGGTGTATCTGTGGTGTAGGTAGATTTCACTTGGAGAAATAGGGAGTTCTTTGTTTTTTTGGTTATATTTTTGTTATATAACTGACTGTGTTAATGTACACAGTAATATTTTCAGTAATTGTTGACATTTTTTTACTGATTTTGTGTTGTGAATCTGGTGCAGCAGTTCATCATTTCAGGTTGTTTAAAATACGTGGTATATTACTGAAGTTTTCAATTTGGTACGCATTACTTGTAGATAAATTGTGTGAGTGTGTGTGCCGTGTGTGACCTCAAATAATACACCTTTTGCTGTGCCACAGTGTAATTACAGGCACAGCAGTGTGAACCTGCAATCCACTGCAGCTACAGGATTTTGTACTGCCATTGTGGTATCTTTTTCTGGTTTTGCTGCTTGCACTGCCATAAAAATCTGCAGTCAGTGCACCCCCCCCACCACCACCACCAGCAAAAGGAATTATTTTCCATATTGGATTGTTTGTGACTTCAGCACCACTGGTTAGCTAAGGTGTTGTTGAACTTGTGACTTTGTGTCTGTGTCTGTTGCTGAAGCCACAGTTGTATTTTTGGCTTCACATCCAGTGTCCCCCCACCCAGAGTGAATGTTCCAAAATCTAAATTTGTTTAGAATATTCTTCTTGATTCCCCAAAATGCCCACAAAGAGGTGTGCAAGCAAAGCTGTTTTTCACCATTGCACTGCGCCAGTGGTAAGATTGTCTGTGGGCATGGTAGTATGCAGACTCAGAAGAGCATTGCTAATGTGAGGAAAGGTATTTCTCCTTCAATGTTTTCTAACAGTGCAATCACTAGCTTCACTCATAGTTGGAGGAGATGATGTTGTCCCAGCTGGTGCAGTTGTTGGTGGTGGTATGAGTATTGCTGCCTCAAGTTCCACTTCTGACCAGTTTATCATGTCCAAAACTATAGTGGAGTATAAAGTAGTGTGAATGAGTGGCTGTGTAGATGATGTCATACTTCCCAGTAACATTCCAGTAGCTGAACATGAGGATTCTGATCATCATGTCAACAACAGTATACAATGTGACATTTCTTCCACTGCAGTTCAGGTCATGCATTTGCCATGCAGTGATTCACAGTGTGGTGAAAAATTATCAGGTGATGGTGCTGTTGATGATGATGAATATGATGATGATGATGTTGCTGAGGTTGCAACATGCAGTCCACATGCCAGCAACCAGGCAGAAGATGTGGATGTGGGTGATGTTGATGAATATGATGATGATATAAGTGACCCCAGTTGGGAACTGGAGAAAAAGAAATTCAAGGTGGCTGTGTCTGGGTCTGTTTACATTAATCCCCCCCCCCATAAAAAGTTGTGATTTACCAGTTTCAGTTGATGGTGATGATGAATACCCAGTAATAATGATAGGTAGTCAGCGTGGTCAGTTGCAGTCCAAGTGTGTCCTGCCTGGAAAAATCATGTAGCACACTCCCACTTCATGGCTTAAAAGAACAGAGTCCAATGAGCAGCACCAAGGACATGTTAAAACTAGAGCTTCACAATCCCTAGTTTGGGATTTTTTTGTGCAAGATGCAAATGATGAGTCAGTTGCAATCAGCCAGGTTTGCCATGCGTGTGTGTGTCAAGGTAAAAAGGGGAGCCATCTGGGCACAGGAGGACAGCATACACATCTTAAGAACAGGCACATGGCACTGTGGACCCAGCACAAGATGACAGCTAATACCACAGTGGGGCATTCACCCTCATCATCAACCATAACAAGCATGTTATCCCCTTCCATGACTGTTAAATCCAGTAGGAAATTAAATGTGTGCAGTAGTGAGGAAATAAGAGCAGAGGATTACTACAAGCATGATGAGGTGGAGGAGCATAATGATTTTGAAATGTTATCCAGTGCTGGTGGAGTAGCAGCTTTGGTGGTGGTGGTGAATGCAGTATGTCTAGTGCAAGTAGTACATCAACCCTGGTTGGTAAATATGGCAAAATAACTGCATTTGTGGGTTTGTCATCATCTCCTGTGCAACCATCTTCATCAAATATCCACACTCCACCCCCGCCATTCAAAGAGCAGAACCATTTGTCATCACACCCCATGTAAAACATTTAAATCAGCCCACATTACAAAGTGTTTTTGCACATAAGCTGAAGTATCCACCCAATCATACAGTGTCACATGAACTTAACGCTGCTGTAGCTGAAATGCTGGCAATTGATCTGTTGCTCTTCTCCTTTGTGGAGAATTCTGGGTTCCGGCAATTTTCTGCATGTGCCTGT
Source organism: Neoceratodus forsteri (assembly GCA_016271365.2). Classification (NCBI taxonomy): domain Eukaryota; kingdom Metazoa; phylum Chordata; order Ceratodontiformes; family Ceratodontidae; genus Neoceratodus; species Neoceratodus forsteri. The sequence goes on along the minus strand of CM057453.1, from coordinate 1,205,327,697 downwards.
CCAAAATGGAAAGTCCCATCCAGGACATACTTTTCGACCTGTGTTGTCCCCGAGTTGTACCGTACTGTGTCCGACTCTGTAAGACACACCCTTCAACATTCCTCCTCTCCATTCATCCATTTAAATATTGATATGTGGATTAGTGGCAAAACAGAGGGGAGCTCATATTTGTGAATAATTGCACATTGGGCACAGGTGCCAGGTGTTGTGTGTGCTGCTGGTAGTGTGAATAATCAGTGCAGTAAGGTGGAGTGTCGTAGTAGCAATCTTCCAGGAATTAGACAGCATACAACGATTGCTATGCACAATGTGACCTGTTCACACACTGGCGAAAACATGTTGGACTTGGTACTGATGGAAATTAACAAGTGGCTGAACCCCTGTCCCTGAGAGCTGAGATCATAGCAAGTGACAATGGGTCAAATGTGATGAAATGCATCACGAATGGTGGCTTTGTTCGGGTTCCATGCATGGTCCATTGTTTAAATCTTGTGGTGCAGGAGTTTCTGCAGCACCCTGATATAAAGGAAATGCTGACAGTTGCACACCGTATCTTTTCTCAATTTTCACGCTCCGCAAAGGCCCTTGATCAACTTCAGCAGTTGCAGATCCAAAACAGCCTCCCTCAGTACCGCTTGAAGCTGGAAGTTCTCACCTGGTGGAACTCTACTTTATACATGGCAGAGAGGTTGTGTGAACAATGCAAAGCCTTCTCAGAATATTTTGTCATGCACACTAGCCATGACAGGTCCGGGGCCTCCATGTCTATGACGACTGAACACTGGTACCTCATGGACTCTGTAATAACAATTTTGTGGTCTTTTGAACATGCCACACAGGCAGTGAGTGGTGAGTCTGCCTCCATTATCCAATCAATTCCACTGCTGTGGGTGCTGAGGCAGACATTGGTGAATGTACAGCATAGCCTTGATATTGCCAGAGACAGTGCTAGCAGTATGCTGCTGAAACACATGCTGACAGTATTCGACCAGAATCGTCACATTTTGAGCATTCAGCATAGTGACAACTTTGCAATAGCAACAATACTGGACCCACGATACAAATGTGGAATTACCTCAGTACTGGAGGGTGGGCTTGAACAGGTAAAAAATGTCAGTGGGAAACTGGTGCGCTTGGTTCATGGGGTGCAGAAGTCACGTCCCAAGGTCAGCAAACCTCAGCAGCATATTCAGTCTGAAGGTGAACCTGGAGGATTATCAAGCATATCCAGTAAGGGGAAAGGGAATGCAGTTCCAGGCAGTCTGTCATCCAAAGCGGTTGGCATTAACCCACTTTGGGAGGCAACATGCAGAAGTCGTTTCAATCGATGACCATGACCACCATTACCAACCAGACTGGAGAAGGATGCAGATGAAATCTGTGAAGAAGTAACCAAATAAGAAACAATTAATGAGACCTACTTGCAAATATGCTACCCCCCAAAAAAATACTTATCTTCATTGGCTTGAGAGTATTCCATTTCCAATTTCAACACAAAAATTTCTCATCAAGCACTGGAATGTGTGCACCAACAGTATGTGTGACCTGTGATACAAAACAATACAATGAGTACATGTCTATATATGGCAACTCCCCACCTAAAAAAAATATATATATATATATATATATATATATATATAAGAGTGTGTGTGTATATATACACACACACACATATATATATATAAATATATATATATATATATATACACATATATCAACTCACCAAGGATATTATTAGTGTACACACAAAGGGCACCCTTCCATCCAGTTGATGTGATCTCATCGCATTTGCAGGAATCGCAACACACTTTGGACCAGCAACAGTTCTCTCATGGTAATCATTTCTGATGGAACATTGAATGGATTCATGACATGTTATCCCTCCTTCACACAGTTTGGCAAGACATAGTGCATCATGAGTACATCATTATCACTGAGTATGTAAACTTTCTGGACACAAGACAGATACATTTTGGGGATGCAGGAAAAATGTTGGGGACTCTATGTGACCACTGCATGCATGAGTGACTGTGCAATAAATTCTGGGGGACTTTGCATGTGGTGTAATGCTCCCATTTCACTTTCTCAGCACTTGGGGATTTTCTGAACACAAGACAGATGCATTTAGGGGATGCAGAAGAATTCTGGGGATTCTATGTAACCACTGCATGCATGAGTGACTGCGTAATACATTCTGGGGGCCTTTGCATGGGGTGTAATGCTCCCATTTCACTTTCTCATCACTTGGGAATTTCCTGGACAAAAGACAGTTGCATTTTGTGAGCATATAATGTCATCCTTAAATTACATATTAAAGCAGCAGTGCAACAATGTGGTGAAAATTTTGACCTATACTTTTTATGCTATTTTACATTGCCACCCACTAGTTACCTCCTGACTTGTATGATACCCTTCTTTTCACAATTTGTGTCTGCCTTACTACTTTTTCTCATGTCTGAAAAAAAAAAGGAGTGCGCCTTTTAGTATGGCTCTGACCAGGTTTTCATCACAATTTGCAGCTGTTTTTAAATAAATATTGTTCTGTGAGGTCATAATACACTGCTTGCTGCATAATTGTTAATTTTACAACAGAAGTAATATATAACAACTGATAGAGAAAAACAGCATAAAATACTGACAATGACCTGTTCCACACCGTATTAAAAGGAGTGCTCCTTTTATTATTTCATACATGAGAAAAGTACTAAAGCAGACTCAAATACTGGAAAGAATAGTATCATACAAGTCAGGATGTAAGTAAAGTGGCAATGTAAAACAGCATAAAAGTATAGGTCAAAATTTTCACCAGATTGTTGCACTGCTGCTTTAAAGAGATTCACCAAGTTACATAGTTATGGTATTGCACCCAATATATGGGTGCCTTACCTTCAGGATATTCATTCTTGCTCCACATGTCCTTACATAGTGCAATAATTTTCTGGCAAAAACACTTGTAATTTCAGTAAACCGGGTCCCATAGGACTTCCCGGTCTGAAGAGCCACCCCTAGTTCTGCCTCCACACTGAGCAACTTTATGACATGATGCCAGGGAGAGTGCAGGGGTGTGCTCCATTATAGTGAATAGCTGGCAGCTTTCCAAATGTTTTTTATGTTGTAATAGTCAGTTTGTGGTGAAAAATGGGCACATTTTGACTAACAAGAGCCTTGTTAGTTGAAACGTAACCATGTTTCACCACAAACTGACCATTATAACATAAAAAAATATTTATTTTTAATAACACGCAGAGAGAAGGCCACACAGTATTAGTTTAAAGGGAAGGTGCTGCGGAGACTCACCATGCACTTCAATACTTTTGTATTGAAGCGCATGGTGCATCGCCGTTGCACCTTTACACATAATGGAGCCCCCATAGCATATGTTACGGCATGAGAAAAATGCTGCAACATACTTAAAAGGCTTAACCGGAGGGTAAGCCTTGCAGGGGGTGGGACCTTCTGTTGCTGACTGCTTCCATTTAAACTAATACTGTGTGGCTTTTCCTCTGTCTGTTATTAAAAATAAACAAAAGACAAAACACTACAGCAATGGTGGGAGGGGGAGGTGTGCTGAAAAAAAAAGATAATGGTGGATCCCCTGCTCTTTCAGCAGCAGATGGAGCATCAACACAATCTGTAGCTAGTGTTGCTCGATCTGCTCTACCTACTGCTGGACAGCACTCACCCTCTCGTTATTTTCCTCCACCACAGCCCCACAAAGTGCTATGTCTGCCTGCGTTGCAGGCATTGTGGTTTCCACTGGTGCGGGGGGGATTTTGGTAGTGCTGGTGGTGAGGGTGGTGCTGGTGGCAGTGGTGGAGGTAGTGGTGGAGCAGCTGCTGCTGTGGTCCTGCTCCTGCTGCAGCAAAGCACAACAGCAGCACCCTCTGCCTTTGCCACAGAAGGGCAAGCAGGTGGATTCCTGGCCTGTTCGATAGCAACCTGCCACTCTACCTTGTGGTCGTTCAGCATTTGTGTGCACTGGCCCTCAGTCCCCAGATATGTCCCCCAGGGGCCATGGCACACCTGCACACCACAGAGCAGACACACCACAAGGCTGCTGGGCTGCTGTCCCCCCTGACACAGTTGAAAAACTGCCAAACTGGGGAGCTGTGAGGGGGACCAGGCACAGGAGGGGCAGATGTGGTGCCATCAGCATGGTCACGCACCTGGGGCTTCACTTGCTGCTGTGGAGGTGGTGCTGCTGGAGCTCCTGCAGCTGCTACTGGTGGTGGTGATAGTGGCAGACTTGATGGATGTTGCGGTGGTACTGGTGGTGCTGCTGCTTCTGGAGGGGGGGGAGGTAGGACCAAACAGTCTGGAATGGTCCAACGCCACCTGGCTATGACCCCCATGTGTGCACACTCCCCTCTGGCCATGGGCCACATACTGTCCCTGGTCCATCACACAAAACACTCCTTCCATCTTTGACATATCACACGACTAGCGACTTCACACACACTCACACACACAGTCACACACACACACACACACGAACACACAAACACAAAACAAAACTTATAAAACAAAGCAATCCGTCACCAAAAAGAACTGACAAACAGTACAAAAAAACCTAAAGAATTAGCTTTTAAAAAAGCTTTTGGGCTTTCTGAAATTTGCTGAAGAAAGAAACTAATAATGAACTCTCCTCTCCTTCACAAAATGCTTCCTCCTACCTCTGCAAAGGAGAAAGTGAAAGTGTCTGCTTGTATGACTCACTTTCTTCCTGCCTGGCTAAAGCATGTGACTTACAGTACTGTAAGCCATGTGATGTGTGGGGGGGGGCTGCCTAAAGTGCCTATCTTGTTGTCATTCCACCTTACTTCACGTTTAGGCGGAATAACAATGTGCAGTCATAATAATAAGGCAAAGTGAGCACTTTTCAATGGCCTCTTCGCCTAGCATTATGATAACGCGAAGTGGCCACTTTGCCTTCACTTCACCGGTGAATTTTAAATTTGTTGCATCTCTACTCCTCCCTCTCTCCTCCAGTCCCCATCAGGACTGGTGTTCCTCAGGGCTTTGTCCTTGACCCTTTTCTATTTTCACTGTTCCTTAATGATCTTCCTACTGCCTGCATCTCATCCCAAATACACATGTACGCAGATGACACAGTCCTCTATACATCTAGCACTTCCTCCTCTGATGTGGAAGCTAGTCTGCAACATGATTTAAATAAGATCCAGCTATGGTACCAGAATACCCAGCTGTTCCATAATGCCAAAAAGACAGTCTCCATGTCCTTCAGCATTAGGCAGAGGCTATCAAAACTCAAATCCCCACTGTCTTCCACACCTTGGTTGGTACACCCATAGAAAATGTCAGTATATTTCACTACCTCATGTTCTGGCTTGACCATCATTTGGACTTTTCAGAACATGTGAATGCTATCCAAAAGAACCCACACCCAAAGCTTGGTTATCTCTGTAGAAACAAGGACTGCATTCCAAGAGATGCCCGCAGGACAATTGTGTAGAAAATGATCCTCCCCATCTTTGACTATGCTGCCGTAGTCTACAGTGCCACATCTAAAACTACTCTGGCCAGGCTGGACACCCTCTACATCTCCTTTTGCCATTTTATTCTATCCTGCCCCCCTCATGCTCATCACTGTGACCTGTATAAAGCACTATCTCTTCCATCCCTGGAGTCCAAAAGTCTATTGGACAGAATTTAGCCATGTAGCCATGAATGTGGTAGTATGGGATAGACTCTGTCCCATACTGCCACATTCATGGCTACATGGCTAAATTCTGGACTTGAAACTTCCCCTACTAGCTCTCCTCCTCCATTTCCACCTTCCCCTATGCACCGTCTCCATAACACTGACCTAAGATCCTTCACTATCCCCCACCAAGTAACCACCACTGGCCAATCCACCTTCTCCTTCCGCTGTCCTCAACGTGGAATGCTTCCCCCTCTTCCATCCATAATTCCACTTCTCATTTCTCTCTCTTCCCTACAATGTGCCTACACAACCCCTACCTGCTCCTGCCAAATCCTTCCAGCCTCACCTAACACACTGCCTCCTCATCTCCCCTCTTACTCCATACTCTTAGGCTTTGGCTTACCTAAGCCTCTGCTCTCACTAGTTTGTCACCCTATACAATGCTCATTTTCTGGGATCCCATGGACTGTCCTTAACCAGGCCACTCCATTTGGCATGGTCTGTTACCCAAATCTATCTCTTGGCTTTGTCTTGTTGTTTGTATTGTGTATTTTGTCTGAATATGTACACCTACAACTACCTTGTATTTATTGTAAAAAAACAAAGACAAGGCACTGTGTCAGCATGTGGTCTAACAGTAACAATGAAAAGGAGAGACGGAGATAGAGTTGTCTGAGCTGGATTGTCTTTTCAGGAATATTAAAGAAAATGCTAGTGTAGGCTACACTAACTTGTTTTTTTCTCTTTTAGATATTTCCTGAAGAAGACCTAAGGTCGAAACGTAGATTTTTAACTCTATTTTCAGCGTGCATTTAATATAACCATTTTACCTTGTATTTAGTCTGCCTATATTTATTTATTTATGCTTCAGTTTTGTTGTAACTGCTGTAAAAAACAAATCGGTGTAATATTTCATTATGCTTGCCTGTTATGTATATCTACTGTCATTATATTCATGTGACATTGGACTGGCACTTCTCCCATTCCACTTCCCCCCCCCAGGACATACCTGGAAATGAGCTGTTCTGCTCAGTGTGCCTTCCTGGTAAAATGTTTGAATGAATACATAAATAACATAAATACACAAGGATACTGAATATGTCAGACAAAGAATTGCCAACAGCCTAAATGCAGACAAAAAGAAAGCAGTGACATTTATTACCACTGCACTCCTATAGCTTTCCACAAACATTGCCTCCTTTATGGATAGGGTAAGTTAACAGGTACAGTTTTCATTGACCTTACAAAGGCCTTCAGTTTGGTTGACCACTCCCTATGCTGTGAAAAATTTGGGGTGTTTCATTCACAGCCTTGCCGTGGTTTAAAAGCTACCTGGACAGTAGTACCAATGTGTTAAGTTTGGCCATTCTCTGTCTGAGCCAGCTGCTACCTCAGTTGGGGTCCATCAATGATCATTACTTGGGCCCTCCTTTTCTCTTTACATATAAATTCAATCCATTCTATTCTCTTACACAGTATACCCATCCTCGATGCAGAAGACCTGATCCTCTTCAAGTGCTCCTGTAGCATCTCTGATGTAAATTGTCAGCTGTCATCTGACCTCCAATCAGCACAATCAGTACAAATGTGGCTCTTCTGGAATAGGCTTCTTATGAACACCACCAAGGTCCAGGCCATGCTATTCAACTCAGCTTCCAATATAAAGAGCTGCCAATCCTCATCATCAGTGACCTGTGAGAACGGTTCCTGACTGACCTCAGTTTCCTTTTTTACCAATTTGGGTGTCATGCTCAACCCATCATTGGACTTTTCAGCACATGTAGCCACTGCCAGTAAAACAGTGAATTCTGGGTTGGGACTTTCATTCAAGATCAATTATAACCTCAACCCCAATGCCCAAATAGCCATAGCACAAGGCTTTTTGCTGCCTAAACTCGTGTATGAGATGTCTATCTTCTTCTCACCCTCCAAAACTGTCTTGCAAAAATGGGATGTGAGATCATGTGGCTTATGATAACCTCTGTAGAGTTGCTTTGGCCTCCAATAGATATGCTCATCACAGTACCTTGTACTCTAAACTTGGATGGATCCCCATTTGCCTCTGCATCCTCATGATGGGATTTGTCATTTATGATGTATAGGTTAAACAGACCCCATTGCTCTAACCTCGCTTCTCATACTTGACAAATTATCCTATCTCCTATGGTCAACTCTTTCTGTTCCTGGTTCTTTGTCCATTCCCAAAACCCAAACTAAGTTAATGAGTTCTTCTTTTGCTTTGTTCCCTAAATTATGGAACTCCACCCCAGCAACAATTTGACAGTGTCCATCTAGGCAGGCCTTCAAGAGCAGGTACCACTCTGACCTGCTCAAGGCCTCTACATGCATTTGAGATCTCCCAGGTTGTGCCTGAACATAGGCAACTGTTTTGTCTAGTGCACCTATCTGGTGAATAAAAAAGAAATAAATATTGTGTGTCTGACTTCAAAGTCCATATGAAATGTTTGGCTTGATTTACATTGTGTCTTCCCAACAATATTGAAGCCTGCAACTAAACTAATCAGTATAGTAGATTAGACTCTGAAGACAGAACTACGTACAAGTTAATTTACTTCCTTGTGGTGTGGATTTTGATGTTTAACTAATTGTCAGTTGGTAATATGATTGGCCTTAAAGGGGAACACTCAGCTCCCCAGAAACAAAGACACTGGACCAATATTCTACAATTAGCAAAAATGCTCAATAGTTACATTTTTTAAATAACTTACATGGCTGGAATATTTATTTTTATCTCATTAATCCTGTGATCCCACCTGCCAGCCATTATTTTCCCAGAATCCTTTCTCGCCAGCCCTCTGATGACATGACTGACAGGATAAGCCACAGGGGACTCCTATATGCCAGTATCTTTCACAGAAAAGTTTAACATGTATACATTATGCATTAGCACTTCTGATGCAGGTACCGCTCAGCCGAGGAAAGTGCTTTAAAAAAGTTCAGCTATTGTGTGTTTTTGCTCATTGGGACCTGTAGCTCCCACTTCCTTGCTTTTGGGGAACTGATAGTTCCCCTTTAACAAACATGAATGGTTTCACTAGTTCACCTGAGGTAATACATCCTGCCTTCCAATTCTGGTCTGCCAAGGGACCATCGACAAAATTATATTTCCAGTATTTCACTATGTCAACCTATAAATATGCAAACATGATATACAGTGCTGCCTCTGAAACTGCCTTAACTAGACTGGGTCCTTTTTGCAGGCCCATCTGCCTTTTGCCCTCCACTATCATTTTTCAGGACTCCAAGGGGTTTTGTCAGGGGCTCTGGGGGAGAGCTTAACCAGGAAGTGGCAAGTCAGCCCTAATGCGGTTAGGCCCTTTAAGGCTGCTGTGCTCTTGCTGGGTGGCAGAATAAAGGCTGGCCAGAGGTAGTCAGATCTTAACTGAATTACTGGGACCAGCTGGGCTGAAGCAGCAGATTTTAGAGGCATGCCTCTAACCAGGAGAAGAGATGTGCAACCAGGCTGGAATCTGTAGGTAGAGTTAAATCCCACAGAACACAGCACTGAAGTGGAGCTCTGAAATGAACGGTGACTGAATGTACTGTAGAGGTCAGATGTGACCCTTATAAGACAGGTAGAGTTAGGGAAATCTGCCTGAAGGCCTGCTGGAAAGTAGGGAGAGCTGGACAAACTCTGAGAACTTCGAACTCTGGGATGCCAGAAAGCAGATTTAAAGGGTGCTTCCCCTGAACAAAAATACCCTGGAGAGAGACCCAGAGGCTTAAAGGGAAAACCTCAAAAGGGCAGAAAAAAGAGACTGAATGCTTTATTTTATCTATGTTGAAGATAACATGTCTATTTCAATTCTGAAAATAAAATCTCTGATTCTGCAAATAAAATCCCTTTCAGTTTAAAACTTTGAACTTACCATCTGTCTCATCTGTGAGTGTTCCCTTAAAAGTCCACCTATTACTCCTGGTTGCATGCTTCCCTGACAGATTTCTCTTTTTAAGTCTGCATGGGCAGAGCCATGCAGATGTATTGCTATCAAAAGGGGTCTGATAACCTAAAGCCACACAGTGTTTGTTGTTACTAGGGAGTGGAACCAAAGTGCAACTTCCTGAAAGTCTCTCGACATACTCCTATTTACTACAATGTGTTTTCTTCTATCCTCCCACACATTATTTGTTAAGCAGAGCAGCATATGGTGCTAGTATTCCTTAGGCTGCCAACAGAATTAGAACATATAGGAATCATAGACTGATATGTCAGTCTGTGGCACAACAAGGATAAATATGCTGAGAGGAGAAGCTATGAACATCCCAGCATCTTGTGTTACCTCGCTGATCAGCACAGAGCGGGGGTGTCAGAGTACTGGAGTTAGGTTACATCATACTGTACTGCCCTGCATAAACACCTACAGTGTAACTATAAGTATATGTGTCATATTAACAGGAAAAATGTCTCAGTTTTCTGATAATACTGAAATGCAGCTGATAAACTGGGTCATGTTAGGAGGTCAGTATGATGCACATTAATTAAAATGTTATGTAGCTGCAGGGAACAAATGAAGAAAAGGAGTATGAAATAAACTAAAACAGAGTCCGAAGTCCTTCTGCGAACAGCCCAGTAAGCTATGCAAAGTGCAGAGCTGTATGGGGAAATGGGAAGCTACCAGATGACCAAAATCCACTGTTGTATGGATTAGCAGGCAACAAGAAACTAATGGCTTATGACAGTCCTGTCATGCCACTCACACAGTGTGTAGTACTTGTAGCATTTACATGTGCATAGCAAATAATACATCCAAAATTATTTTATTCACAAGAAAAAAAATTCTTTGCTCTGCCCTTCTCAAACTATAAGACAGTTGTAACATGTTGTGGAGGAGGAGTCGGCTGAATGCCTCCTTTGCACAGATGAGACACATCTTCCTTTCAGCAGCTAGAAAATGGAGAGCTAGATCACTTAGTTTAAAAAGTGTATTTTTTTTACATTTCAAATGCTCTTTAAACCACAACTGCTAACTGAGAATACCAAGTGAAGGAATGAATATGACATGGGAAGAGTGAGGTACAGTACTTTTTTGCAAAGGAAGGGGTAGAAGATGGGTCACAGACAGAGAGAGAGAGAGAGTGAGGGAAGTCCTCAGGTTCCTTAAGATGGATAAAGCACCAGGGCTGGATAAATTACATCCCAGAGTGCTGAAGGAACTTGCGGATATCCTGGCGAAACCCCAGGCAGAGCTTTTCACCATCTCTCTGAGGACAGGGTGGGTGCCCCAGGACTGGAAGGTGGCACATATAGTGCCTATCCACAAGGGGGGATCAAGGAAGGTGGCAGAGAACTACAGGCCTGTCAGCCTGACATCGGTGGTGGGCAAGATGATGGAGGGCATTGTCAAGGAGAGGCTAGGGGGGGACCTGGAAAAGTCAGGGTGCCTGGACAATAGACAGCATGGATTGGTCCCGGGGAAATCATGTCAGACAAACCTTGTGGAGTTCTATGACTGGGTGACAAGTGCCTTGGACCTGGGTAGACCAGTGGACATCCTCTTTCTAGACTTCAGCAAGGCATTTGACTCTGTTCCTCACGTGGGCCTGTTGGATAAGTTGGGAGAAATGGGGGTTGGGAACCAGATGATCAGATGGATAGGCAATTAGAAACACAGAAATATAGAAGCATAGAATTTGATGGCAGATAAGGACTGCTTGGCCCACCCAGTCTGCCCATTTCCCTACCTAATGGATAATCTGCAGATCCTAGTTAACCAGCAGCCTATTTCCTCCTAGCCCCACCCCCTAGAATTGCCTTATGACTGTCCCATGCATGCTTGAATTCCACCACTGTTTTTGACTCCACAACCTCCGCCGGAAGGCCGTTCCATGCATCCACAACCCTCTCTGTGAAAAAATACTTCCTTAAATTACCTCTGATCCACCCCCATCTTCAAATTGTGCCCCCTTGTTCTTGCACACCTCTTTTTTTGAAAGATGCTACCCTCTTGGACTTTGTTGATTCCCTAGAGATACTTGAACATTTCTATCATGTCCCCCTCTCCCTCCTTTCCTCGAGGCTATACATATTAAGCTCCTTAAGCCTCTCTTCATATGTCTTCTGGTGCAGACCCTGCACCATTTTAGTTGCCCTCCTCTGGACAGCTTCCATCCTGTCTATGTCTTTGCAGAGATTGGGTCTCCAGAACTGCACGCAGTACTCCAGATGGGGTCTCACCAGCTGTCTGTACAGAGGGATAATAACTTCCTGCTTTCTACTGGTGATGCCTCTCCTTATGCATCCCAGTATCCTCCCAGCCCTCCTTGCTGCCCTCTCACATTGCTTGCCCACCTTTAAGTCATCTGATATGACTACCCCCAGGTCCCTTTCCATTTTTGTTGTTGTTAGTATCTCACCCCCATTGTGTACTCTTCCCCTGGGTTTTTGTTTCCCAGGTGCATTACCTTGCACTTCTTAGCATTGACTCTAAGCTGCCATACATTTGACCATTCCTCTAACCTTGCCAAGTCCCTTCTCATTCTTTCCACCCCACCTTGTGCATCAACTCTGTTGCAGATCTTTGTGTCATCTGCAAAGAGACATACTTTTCCTTCCAGTCCCTCTGCAATGTCACTTATAAAGACATTGAAGAGGACCGGTCCTAATACTGAACCCTGTGGTACCCCACTAGTAACCCCCCTTTCTTCAGAGTGGACTCCATTTACTATTACTTTCTGTGTCCTATTCTCCAGCCATTTTTTACCCAGGCTGTCATCTTGGGACCCACTCCCAGGCTGGCTAACTTGTATATTAATCTTTTGTGTGGGACTGTGTCAAATGCCTTGCTAAAGTCTAGGTAGGCCATGTCCACAGCCCCTCCCTGATCTACTACGTTGGTCACCCAGTCAAAGAAATCTATCAGATTTGTCTGGCATGACCTTCCTGTGAATCCATGCTGCCTTGGGTCCTGTGCCCCTCTGGCCTCTAGATACTCGACAATTCTTTCCTTCAGAAGTGATTCCATCATTTTCCTATCACTGAGGTTAGACTAACAGGTCTGTAGTTTCCTGCTTTTGCCTTGCTCCCACTTTTGTGAAGGGATTCACATCTGCCCTCCTCCAGTCCTCGGTACCACCCCATCCTCCCATGATTTGTTAAAGAGGGTAGTCAGTGGTGTCACTAATTCTACCCTTAGTTCTTTTTAGAATTCTGGGATGAATCCCATCAGGCCCCATTGCTTTTTCCACCTTCAGTTTTAAGAGTTCTTTCAGAACCCTTTCTTCTGTAAATGGGCTGGTATCAACTTCTGTATCCAGAGTGTTACTATTGTTTGTTTTAGGTACCTCCGACTCTTCATTTGTAAATACTGAGCAAAAATATTTTTTTAGTATCTCTGTCTTTTCACAGTCATCCTCTGTCCACCCCCCCCTTCCCTTTATTAAACCTCACTGTCCCTCCCTTGGTCTTCCTTCGCTCCCTGATGTACCTATAAAAGGTTTTATCCCCCTTCTTAACTGAGTTGGCTATCTTTTCCTCGTATGGGCCTTTGCTGTTCTGACTGCCTTCACAGCCTCCTTTTGCTTTAACTGATACAGTTCTCTGATCCTGCTCCTTCTGTGATTCCTTGTACTTCCTGAATGCTTTTTTCTCTTGAACCTTCACTGCCACTTCTTTGAGAACGATAGTGGTTTCTTACATTGTTTTGTTTTGTTTATTTGCTTCACACAAAGGCTTGTTACCTCTGTGATGGCAGTTTTTATTATTCCCATTGTTTTTCCTCCCCTCCTTCCTGACCATTTGCTAGTGCATTCCTTAGGCACTCACCCATTTTGGCAAAGTCAGCCCTCCTAAAGTCCAGTACTTTTGCCTCTGTATGGCTTGACTCTATTACTGTGTTTATTGTGAACCATACTGTTCAATGGTCGCTAGTTCCCAGATGGCTACCCACTTCTACATCTGTGATCCTCTCTCCATCTCCATTTGAGAGAACCAGGTCTAAGATTGTTTCCTCTCAAGTGGGTTCCAATACTAGTTGTCTAAGGCATGCACCCTGTAGGGCATCTAGAATAACCCCACTCTTCGAAGTGGCTGCTGCAACTGCACTCCAGTTAACATCTGGCATATTCAGATCACCCATCAGCAATATCTCCCCTTTTTCTGCCATTCTAAGTATACTTTCTATCATTTCCTTGTCCATTTCCTGAGAGGGGGGGTCTGTATACAACCCTTGTGCAGACTGTGGTGCCATTGCCTGTCTCTAAATTGACCCACAGTGCTTCTTCTCCTCCCTGTTGCTTTGATTCCTTCCCTTATGTAAAGAGCTACTCCTCCTCCTCTTTTACCCTCCTTGTCCCTCCTGTAGATATTGTATCCTGGTATGTTTATGTCCCAGTCATGGTTTTATGTGTACCATGTTTCTGTGACTGCCACAATATCCAGATGTTCCTCCTCCATCAAGGCAACTAATTCAGGAAGCTTGTTACCCAGACTACGGGCATTGGTACTCACTGCTCTCAATTTTTTGATGGCTTTACCTTCTGTTGCAGCATCCCCCACTGACCTTTCTACCTCAGTCTTTTTCTCATTTAGTACCCTGTTTTGTAGGGAGAGGCTGGGATTTTTCTGCTGCTTATCAGTGCCTCCCCCCTTGACTAGTTTTAAAGCTTGCCAATGAAGCATTTAAACTGATTGCTCAAAGACTTGTTCCCTTCCTGGACAGATGCAGACCATCCTGCCAGTATAGGCTGGTGTTCCTCCAGGTGGAACCCCAGTCCCCAATGAAGCCAAACCCCTGTGCACCACACCATTTTTCCAACCATTCATTAAACTGCATGGTGCAAAGGACCCTCTCCTCACCCATGCCATTGACAGGCAGCACCTCTGAGAAGGATACTGTGTGTGCTACTTGTCTTAGGCACCTCTCCAACTCTACAAAGTCCTCCTGCACTGCTCTAATCTCATGATGAGCCAAGTCATTGGTCCCTAGGTGGACAATGACGTCCAGCTCAGACTCCTGTGCAGCTGTTCTCATGATCCTGAGGATGCGCTTCCTGTCCCTCCAAGCAATGGCACCAGGCTGGCACCTTACTTCAGTTTTCCCTGCTCCCCCCAGTTCTATCCCCCTAAAAATTGAGTCCCCCACCATGAGCTGCTTCCTTTCCCTGTGGTGTCCTCTGCCTCCTTCCTGTGGGCCTCCCTTGTGACAGTTGTCCTCAGCCTCCTTAGTCTCCTCTGCGGGTGCATCCACAGGGGAACTGTGCTCCCCCAGAATGGTGTATGGATTGTGGAGTGGAACAACTGACTGGGTGTGCCTCTGTTCCACCATCCTCACCCTCCCTGAGCCCACTGTGGTCCAATTGCTGTGCTTTCTTTGCAACCTCTGAGGTAGTGGTGGCAGCTCTGGTGCTCCCTGGATGGGGAGGTTCCCTTCCTACTGACCAGTGTGGCCTGGGGAAGGTTCCCTTACTACTGTCCAGTGTGGCCTGAAGACGGGCAACTTCCTCCCTCAGGGCAGAGAGTTGTCTGCAAATAGGGCAGCATCTCAGCCTCCAGAAAGACTCCTGGAAGACTGCTGCCCCACAGCCATTACATTGCACTACTCCCCACATGTTTATCTACTTGTTTTTTTTTTTGTTTGTTTGTGTGTGTGTGTGTGTGTTTGTGAGATTGGTTTGTTATATAGAAATATATATATATTATACAAAGTGTATGCTTATATTGTCAGTGCAGTGTGCTAGAGAGGATATGACAGTGATATGCACCTTGCACTCTTGAGAAAATGATGTCAGAACCCCAGGTATAAAGGAACTATTTCAAGGGGTGGGTGGGGTGAGAGGTGGGCAGGGGTTGGGCCTAAACTGTGCCCTCACGAAACAATCAGCTAAAAGCTCTGACCCACCGCTGCAATGAGTGCCTTCCTATCAGCAAGATGCCCTACACAACAATTTGACAGAGAAAATACCCTGCTAATCAAACAGAGAAAAATCCAGACATCCAAGTCAGACACAGGTAAACCACCCGAGCCCCAAAACAGCCTGGTGATTTGTGCTCTGAAAGCAGTCAGCCCCAAAATAAGTCAGCTGTGCACCAGGACAGACACAGTAAACAGTATTCCATCCCTCAGGTTTAAACTCTTCCTGCACTGAAAATCTTAACAATTGTAACAAAAGCAAAGCAAGGTCCACCTCCCTCTGTTGCTTGAAAGACTGTCTTTCCTTTTTTTTTATTTATTTAAGAATCAGTTTACAACCTTTGAGCCAGAGGCTCATTTCCAAAGGTACTTCATCACATAAAGACATACATTATGCTGGGTTACATAGCAAAGATTTGCAAAAATCAATAGGCATTCACCAGAGGTGCCACGTCACATTGTGGTCAGACAAATACAATTGGGTACAGGGTACATGTAATTGATAACAGGTATTACACAAGTCGGTATCAAGTGAGCATTCTGGTAGATAAACATTGAAAACAGCTGGCACTGGCCAGGTTAAACCTAGGCATGGTGTACAGGGAAGTGGTGGAGGGGATGGTTGGGTGGAGAGCTGCCTGGGGGCATTGTCAAGAGAAAAGAGGTGGAGGCTATGTTCAGAGACAGGAGCAGTTACGAGTGCTGAAGATGTGGTTCCGAAGGGCGGTTTTGAATGTGGAGATGGTGATGGCATTGGTGATGGTGGCAGGGAGAGAGTTAAACCAGGTTGGGGCTCTATAGCTGAAGGACCTCTGGCCACGGCTGGTTCTCATTCTGGGGACCTTTAGAGTGGTCTTGTAGGAAGACATCTGGATTTTTCCTGATAATTCTAAGTTCCTTATTTCACCTTTCAGTTAGAAGTGGCCTCCACCTGCAGAATATCTGCTACACCCCAAAGACAATTGTAAGGCCTGGATCCTTCTGGAGGTGATTCCCCTAGCGATGCATCCCAGCATCCTGTTGGCCTTGGCTGCTGCCCTCCTACAAGTCTCTGAGTTGTTCATCTTGACATCCACCACCACCTTCAGGTTCCTCTCAGCCATCGAGACTTGTAGCATTTCAATTGGCTCCAGAACCAGACCCAGAGGGTCTTAGTTGGCGGGATAGTCTCATCCCCAAGGAGGGTCATTAGTGGGGTCCCACAGGGATCAGTCCTTGGGCCCCTCCTGTTCAATGCCTATGTCTCTGACATAAGGACAGGTATCAGGAGTGAGATGAGTCTCTTTGCGGATGACTCAAAACTGGGGGTGGTGGTAGATGTGGAGGGTGGCCCTACAGGGGGACCTGGAGGCTCTGGAAAGATGGTCTAAAAGTGGAAGCTGAGGTTCAATGCAGGGAAATGCAAGGTACTGCACCTGGGGGCCAGAAACCTGGGCCAAGTGTACACCCTGGGGGGGAATGCTACGAGTCTCAATGGCTGAGAGGGACCTGGGGGTGGTGGTGGATGTCAAGATGAACAACTCAGATACTTGTAGGAGGGCAGCAGCCAAGGCCAACAGGATGCTGGGATGCATCGCTAGGGGATCACCTCCAGAAGGAGGGAAGTGAAACTCCCTCTGTATAACTGCTTGGTGAGGCCGCACCTCGAGTACTGTGTGCAGTTTTGGAGGCCACACTTAAAGAGGGACAATAAACTCCTGGAGAGGTCCAGAGGAGGGCAACCAAAATGATTTGGGGCTTGGGGGACAGGACCTATGAGGAGAGGCTCGAACAGCTAAATATGTACACATTGGAAGACAGAAGGGACCGGGGGGATATGATAGAGGTCTTCAGGTACATGAAGGGTGTAAATAGGGGAGGAACAGTCAGAGTGCTTCGAAGAAAGGAGGAGGGGGCCACTAGAGGGCATGGGTGGAAGCTGGAGGGGAGAAGATTCAGGGGAGAAAGGAGGAGGTGCTACTTCACTGAGAAAGGGTGATGGAGCCATGGAATGCGCTGCCTAGGGGGCTGGTGGAGGCAGAGACGGTGGAGGGGTTCAAGAGCGGGTGGGACAGGTTCAGGGGAAGGGTTCTGGAAGCAAAATCCAATGCAGCGAGAATATCTGGAACTGGGAAGGGAGAAGCCAGAGAAGGCGATGGGGGCAGCAAGGTCAGCTCCCAGGGTGGGGGCTGACCAAACGAGCAGATGCAAAAGACCATTAGGCCTATTCTGCTGGCATTTTGGTATGTTAGTATGTTCGATAGAGGAAAAGAACTTTAAGGGAAGGGAGATGGACACTAACCCTTTTTTACGAAGGAGAGAGTCCTCAGGGAACTAGCAAAACTAAAGGTAGACAAAGCAATGGGTCCGGATGGGGGTTCACCACAGGGTACTGCAGGAACTAAGGAAGGAACTGACTGGGCCTCTGATGGCCCTGTTCAATCTATCACTGGATACAGAGGAATTCCAGAAGACTGAAGGAGAGTGAACGTGGTCCACTACACAAAAGTGGGAATAGAGAGGAGATAAGAAACTACAGACCTGTAAGCCTGACTTTGGTGGTGGGCAAGATTATGGAAACACTACTTGAAGAAAGTATTGTGGAATACCTTAAAAACAGTGGATTGCAGGATCTGAGGCAGCATGGATTCATGGAGGGGGGGGAGTCTGCCAAACAAATCTAATAGATTTTTTTTTACTTGATTACCAGGGAGGTGGAACAGGGAGGAGCTGTGGATGTGGCCTACCTGGAGTTCAGTGAGGCCTTCAACACCGTTCCACACAGAAGACTGGTAAGCAAGCTGGGAAGCCTGGGTGTAGGTCTGAAGATAGTGAACTGGGTACGAAATTGGCTAAGTAACAGAACTCAGAGGGTGGTGGTAAATGGAGTTCACTCAGAAAAAGGTAAGGAAACCAGCGGGGTGCCTTAAGGGTTAGTACTGGAACCAGACCTCTTTAATGTCTGTATTAGTGACATTGCAGAGAGACTGGAAGGAAAGGTATCCCTGTTCATGGATGACACAAAAAATCTACAACAGAGTAGACACACCGGGGCAGAAAAATGAGGAAAGATCTGAAAAGCTAGTAGACTGGTCAAGAGTTTGGCAACTGGGCTTCAACGTCAAAAGGTGCAAAATTATGCACATGGGGCACAAAACCCCAGGGGCAATATATCATGTAGGGGGGAGCTATCAACCACAAAACAGGAACAGGATTTGGGGGTCATCATATGTGATGACCTGAAGGTAGCAAAGCAGTTTGATAAAGCAGTGGGGAAGGCTAATATAATGCTGGGGTACATGGGGAGGGGTATCACCAGCAGAAAGAGGGAGGCAGTGATACCCCTGTGTAGATCACTGGTGAGGCCCCACCTGGAATATCGTATCCAGTTCTGGAGGCCCCATCTCAGTAAAGACACAGACCGGGTGGAGGCAGTACAGAGAAGGGCAATCAAAATGATTTATGGCCAGCACCAGAAGCCCTGCGAAGAAAGACATGGGGAGTTAAATATGTGCTCTCTACAGGAAAGGAGGGAAAGGGGAGACATGATAGAAACATTCAAATAGCTCAAAGGTATCAATAATGTACAGGAAGGTGGTATTTTGCACAGAAAGAGATGCTCAAGGAGAAGGGGGCACAATATGAAGCTGGAAGTGTGGAGACTTAGAAGGGATGTGAAGAAATACTTTGTCATGGAAATGGTGGTCGATGTCTGGAACAGCCTCCCAGTAGAGGTGGTGGATACTACTACCAAAATAGTAACATGTTTCAAATATGCATGGGATAGATACAAAGGGACCGTGGTAAGAGGGCTGGGGGGGGGGTAAGCCCAGAGATCAATTAAGGTCGACGGTAGCACAGTTGGTAGGGACCTTGGGGCAGACTAGGTGGGCCAGAAGGTCCTTTTCTGCTGACAGCTTCTATGTTTCTATGTAAGTAAATACAGAGCACTGCAGACACTGAGACTTCTATTTTTGTGTCTCTGGATGTCATTCTTTACTGATTCATCAGTATATAACTACAATGCAAAACACATGATATGTTTAGCTACACATCGCAATCAATGTCATCATCATAGTATGTAATTCAAGACTAGCAAAGTGTAGTGGTGATATGATATGCACATACCCGTATATATACACTGTTGGACATCGATCGAGCCATATTATGCACTTACCGGAGTATGCATTGCGGCATGAAGCAGAGCCAAGTGTGTTAACATAACAAAGTTGAGCATATATCAGGTCGATCACACAAAAGTGAAACAAGGTTTGCAGAATAACTGCAATCAGAATTGCGATAGTGATCGAGTAAAGGTATGCAGTTAACTGGGTAGACACTGAGGCACAATGCAGATCCCAGTGTGTTCATGCACCCAAGCTGAGTATATATCAGAGGCCAATCACACCAAGTGAAACAAGGTTTGCAGAATAACATCACTCACAAATGTACATGGTGATGGAGCCACAGTGTGCGTTTACAAGGGTATGCCGTAGGACACAAGGCAGAGAAAAGTGTACACACATAACCCAGGTGAGCGGATATCAGAGGCCGATCACACATAGTGATAGAAGGTTTTCAGAATAAGTGCACTCACAATTGTACATAGTGATCAAGCAATGGGATGCAGTTACCTGGGTAGACTCTGAGGCACGAGGCAGAGCCGAGTGTGTTCATTTACCATAATGTAGTGTATATCACAGGCCAATTACACAAAGTGAGACAAGGTTTGCAGAATATGTGCAGTCACATTTGTACATAGTGATGGAGTCATGGTATGAACTTTCCTGGGTATGAACTGAGGCATGAGGCAGAGTCAAATGTGTTCATGCAACCTATGTGAGCGTATGTCTGAGGCCATTCACAGGAGGTGAGAGAAGGTTTGCAAAATAAGTGCAGCCAGATTTGTACATAGTGATGGAATGATGGCATGCTCTTCTCCGGCTATGCACTGAGGCATAAGGCAGAGCCAAGAGTCTTCATGTAACCGAGGTGCACATATAGCATTGGCCGATCACACAAAAGTGACACAAAGTTTGCAGAATAACCGCACTCACAATTGTACACTGTGATGGAACCATGGTGCACACTTACCAGTGTATCCAGTGAGGCACAAGGCACAGTTAAGTGAGTTCATGTAACCCAGGTGGGCATATATCTAAGACTGATCACATAAAGTGAGAGAAGGTTTTCACAAGAACTGCAGATACAGTTGTACACTGTGATGGTGAAAAGGTACCTTAGTAAACACTGAGACACAAGGTAGAGCCAAGTGTGTTCAATGAACACAGGGTAGCTTATGTCAGAAAATGATCACACAAAGTAAGACAAGGTTTGCAAAATAAGTGCAGCCACATTTGTACATAGTGATGGAACCACGGTATGCATTTTCTGTGTATGCACTGAGGCATAAGACAAAGCCAAGTGTGTTCATGTACCCTAGGTGAGTATATAGCAGAGGCCAATCACAGAAAAATGACACAAGATTTGCAGAATAACATGCACTTAGAGTATGCAGTGAGGCACGAGGCAGAGCCAATTGTATTTATACAACCCAGGTGGGTGTGTATTAGAAGCTGATCACATAAAGTGATAGAAGATTTTCAGAATAACTACACTCACAATTGTACATAGTGCTCAAGAAAAGCTATGCAGTTATCTGGGTAGACACTGAGGCACAAGGCAGAGCCAAGTGTGCTCTGATATATGCACAGGTTGTATATCAGATGCTGGTCACACAAAATGAGACTCAAGTTTGCAGAATAAGTGCAGTCTCATTTGTATATATCGAACAAGAGCCCATGAAGGGCATGCAAATATTTAGCATACCCACCTGGATCAGGTAACAGTCCTACCACATAGCACCCTACATCTACCCCTAATGCCCCTTCTGGGCTGCACTTGCATATTAGCATAACTATAGTCATGCTTGCCTCTCAAATTATTGTCTTGGTAGCTCCCCATGACCCCTTCTCTAAAATAACACACTGACACAGGTCTTGGAGGAAATGGCCATAGCCATGCATTTATTTTAATAAAATTAACATGCTGGATTTGCAAGCGCAGCTGGGAGATGGTGCAGACTCTTCAGGGCCACCACACATCAGCCATCCTTGGATGTGCCATTACTGGCATGCGCTGAATAACAGACATACCTCTTGGACTGGAGACCCCCCCCGCCAACAGTGGGGAGGTCATGTGGCCAAGTGGAAGGCAACTGCCTCCCCCGTCTGGTGCCGCCGGCCTTGCATGTTAATCCTAATGAGGTTGGACCGTGACTCCTTCCAAACTGATCTGGGTCATGAGTTCCCCCAAGTCTCATGCCGACCAGATGTGACAAGCCCTTTAGAAGAATTCAACATGTCCCCTTTTCCCCTGTATCATCAGTCTGCGATACTCCAAAGCCACTGATCATGACTATAACGGTTTAAAATTTCAACATACTACCTCAGTTTTATCCCCTTACAGGAGGTTAAAAACCTAGAAAAAAAAGCTTGTTACTGGGAAAACAGGGAAAACTCACTCACAACCCCTATTGCGGTCACCCCTTATGGGACAATGGGTTCCCTATCTAACCTGGCCAACCCTTGCCCTGCTTTTATGAGGTCGAGTTGGGTGGGGATCTAAAGAATGGACGAGAAAGAGGGGGAGCTCCTGGCCCACAGCTCCTTCCTACTGGGTCAAAATATCGTGGATAGAACTGCACATGAAATAATGCACTGTCAGAAGTGCAAATGGTACTACAGCAACAGGGGTCCTATAAGTGTGCAGTAAGAACCACTACCCCTGTTGCTATAGTCTCTTTTTGTGGAAGGTGAAGGACACTGCTGTGGTGGTGCCTTGATGAGCTGCTCCGTTGGTGGAGTGGCTACAGCATCTGCCCCCAGCGGCATTGGGGAACTGGGGCTGTGGTTTGAGTCTCTCCAGGTTCCAGTATCATGCTGCTGTTTTTTTTTTTTTTTGGGAAACAAAAAAAATCCACACTCATAATTTTTTTGTTTCCTAGAAGTCCATTACCCCCTGGAGTTTGTTATATTTAGTCCTGGGGCATGGGGGGTGAAGCCCCCCACATCACAAAAACAAAAGTATTGCTCAGGTGTGCATGGTGGTCCTTGTGGTTGGCGTATTGTGCCAATGCTGGTATGCCACAGACAAATCGCCAGCTGCTGCAATTCTATTGCAGCCTCTGTATTGTCTTGGTATTTCCCCATTACCCCTTCCCTGAAATAACACACTGACACAGATCTTGCAGGAAATGGCCATAGTCATATATTTATTTTAATAAAATTAACTCATTGCAGTTGCATGTGCAGTGGGGAAAGGATGCAGACTCTTCATGCCCCCTACACACTAGCCATCCTTGGATGCACCATCCCTAGCATGCTCCTGAATAACAGATGTGCATCCTGGGCTGGTGTTCACCCAAGTGTGGTGAGGTCATGTGGACTGTGGAAGGTGACCACCCTCCCATCTGGCACCTGCACCCTTGCAGGTTAATTCTGATGAGGCTGAACTGTGACCACCCCCTGCCCCAAACCAGGTCCAGGTCATGCGGTTCCCCAAGCCTCATGCTGAGCGGCAGCAACAAGCCTTTCAGAAGAATTCAACTTGTCCCCCCTTTTCCCCTGTAAAATCAGTCTGTTATAATACTCCCAAGCCACCACTAGACAACTGTAGACTGATCCTCTAAGCTGCTTACTCCAACTGTGCCTCCAAGACCTCCTGAATTAATTTCCCTATGTCTTACCATGACTCACCTTATGGCTTCCATAAACAATTGCATCTCCCTATTGATGCATGTGCATGCAATATTTAATGCCTTAGAGTCTCTTGCATGTGGCCAGTCCTTCCACTGCATCAAGTTTAACCAGATGATAACCGTCTTAGACTACCAGCATCTTATGGAATTTATGTCATCCTTCAACAGTAGCAGGTCAGTCACCATCCATGAACCCAATTCTTCACCCCCCAGGTTAATCAGAAGGATTTCTGGGCTTCACTGCATCTGTGCCTCCCTGGCCAGGCTAGGTAGTAGTTCTACCCAGTGCATGCCTTTCATTCTCAGCCAGCAATTCTACACCTTCTGTTGAGATAAAGCTAGGTTGAACCCCCCCCCACCCCAGGCTAGGAGGCCACTCTCTCCTCTGCCCAATAGATGAAGGAATGACTACAGATCTATATGCTCTTGGAGCCCTCCGGGGAACCTGCAACAGACAAGGAAGAAATTACTGCAAGTGTGGGTAGATGTAATGCAGGAATGCTTGGGATTTCCACTGCCCCAGACCCTGTATCTTGACATCTGTCAAACCTTGTCTCTGAGCAAACATTGCTGCCCCAATCCAAAAGGAATGAGTGTTGAACTCTTAGGTATTTAACCTGGATTGCAGGACAGCCAAGCCCAGGATGTGCCAAAACTGATAGGCTGCCACAGGTATTCCATTTTCATGCCGGAAAAAGGTATCGTCCACCAGCTGGTGGGTGACTGTGTAGGCTGTCACCCATTCCAGGACAT
Organism: Neoceratodus forsteri; assembly: GCA_016271365.2. Taxonomy (NCBI): domain Eukaryota; kingdom Metazoa; phylum Chordata; order Ceratodontiformes; family Ceratodontidae; genus Neoceratodus; species Neoceratodus forsteri. The sequence goes on along the minus strand of CM057453.1, from coordinate 1,205,303,672 downwards.
CCCAGGAGGAACCAACCAGGGATTTTACAGTGCAACCATGCCCCAGACCCTGTGATCAGTCTTACTCTTCTGCAAGTGCACAAAAATCCTCTCATGTGTCACGGCGATGTCCTCATCCAGAAAGCCAGAACCTCTTCTTTTTTGAACAATCTGCATCTGGCTCAACTATGAAACCTAGAATGCCCCACAGAATGCTACTGAAAAGACTATCACAAACAGCCTTGCTTTCTACTCATTGCAGTACATGCTCGGCAATGCCTCCCAGACATATGCCAAAATCGCAGGTGTAATGTGGTGCTGCAAATCTTAGTGATTGTTCTGGATCTTGCCCCAACCCAGCAGGACCTTCTAGACCTTAAAAGCCCATGTAGTGTCAGTGAACCCATCATGCATGAAAACCAAGGCAGGCTTGACAAATGCCACCCAACTATCCCGGCTGTCAACCCTTCCCTTTTGGCAACCCTGATGTAACTACTTAGCTGACTGATAGGGACCGGCCAAACATTGGGCCACCCTGCCTTGGCCCAAATTGCTAGGTAGTGCACCACTCCTTGGTGATATGCCAAACTGGTCCGCAGAGAAATAGAATTATCTATGCTTCTCCAAGTCTTGAGGTCACCACCTTATACAGGAAAGGTGGGATAGTCCATGGCTGCTGTTCTGCTGCTGGAAACAGATCTCTGAATTTCTGCCACTGTGAATGAGGTAAAGGATCAGCAATTCCATTTTCAATGCCAAGAACATTAACAGCCTTAAATTGAATATTGAGTAGCATACACTTCAAAATGAAAATTCTTATCAGGTCACCCAGAGGGCCCCTTGGTCCTAGTTTGCCATTTATAATATGTACCACTCCAATGTTGTCCATGAAGAACAGGACTCTTTTGTCCCTCAGCATGGTGACCCAAACAAACACTGTTACCGCTATTGGAAAGAACTCCAGCAGTGTGATCTGCTTGTGCAGCCTGGTTGATGGCTGTTCAGGCAGCCACGCTGCCATACACTATTCTGCCTGGAAGTATACTTCAAACCACAGCCCCCCAGCTGCATCCATGGACAACTCCAGGGCCTGACTGTGCCCAGCCTCCTGCCATATTGCCATGCCACAAATGTCTGCCAGACCATCTGTGACTGGGATTCTTTGATGTGACTTCTTAGCACCCTTTCCCAACTTCATCATGCATCTCAAGAAGGTTCTCCCAATGGGAATAATCCAGCATGTGAAGTTAAGGTGTCCCATTGGCTGCTGTAACTCCCTTAAGGTATCTTCTGACCCCTACTACCTTAGCTAGCAGAGCCCACAAAGCATCCAACTTGTTGATGTGCAGTCAGCATTTCTGTTGGTAAGCATCAGTCTCAATGCTCAAGAAGGTGATCACTGCAGTGGGTGATTCAACCTTCCCCAGAACCAGTGGTACACCAAAATCCTGACACAATTCCATGATTATGATCAGGGTCTGCCAACACACTGAGGACCCCAGAGGTCCACAAATAAAAAGTCATTGGGGTAATGGACTATTCCGCAGTTACCTGATGCCCCTGCTGAGGCCCAATGTAAGAAGATGCTGAACCCTTCAAAAACTGCGCAAGCCACCACAAAACCCATGAACATGCAATTGTCCACATAATAATCCCCTCCAAACTTCATTCCTTACAGGTTTCTGTCTGCTTGATGTACTGGAAGCAAGCAGAACATGGACTCAGTGTCCACTGTGGCTATCATGGTCAGGGTCCCTGCTGCCTGTACCATCTTGATGGCTCTGATGAATGACTCATACTGAACTAACATGAACTGGGGGTCAATATGATCATTCATGGACTCTTTCTCTAGATAGGACAAGTGATTGATCATCTGGAACTCCCCAGGGGGCCTTTTAGTCACAAAACCGATCAGTGACTCCCTGAAGCTGGGCAAGGGCAGGGCTTCATAAGGGCTGCTCTCCTTACCCAGATGCCTCTTTCTCCAGTTTTTCCTGGCCCACCTGCAGACAACCTCTAGCTGACTTCAGGTTCTCTGCCTCATGCCCCCTAAGAGGGACTCAATACAGGATCCTAAAGCAGATCAAAAAACCATCCTCCAACAGGTGGGCAGCCTCCTGCTCTGGATACTGGTCCAGCCAAGGCTTAATCCTCTCCATCCTTACCAGGATGGGAAAGCTTGTTCCCTGGGAGCTTCTGGTACTTTTTCTGGGATCCCCGAAAACCCAGCTTTGGAAGCTTTGGGGAGATGCAATGCACGAGTGGATGTCACTGCCCGCAGGCAACACATTCAGGTTGAAACCTACAGTACATCCTAGAACTGTTCCCATGGTTAAAAGTGAAGCACATTTGGGAGATGGAGGTCACTGACTCATGTTGATTCAGCTGCCAAACATGAGATACCCTGAAGGGAATCCCACTGTCCATGTGTACGATCCCACCTGTGTGCATGACATCCACCAACAAAGGCATGTTTAGTGTTCCCCATCCAAGGTTAGCATCATCCTGCTTCCAGAGCTCCTGATTACATTCCAGCCATGCCATGACCCCTTTTCACTTGTGCATTAGTAAAATACTGTTAGCACAGTTGAATAGATCCAGCTCTTGATCCAGTACCATTTGCAGTATGGTGCTAGCATAGACAAAGAACCCCGCAACCCAGTTATCAAAAGCACAGGGCACTCTTGCATTTTGCTTATCAGTCTCCTCTGCCTTATCTTTCTTTATCCTATCCTGTTCTCTGGACTATTAAGGAGTGAGACAATATCTACATATTATCTATTATGAATTTGCTGTCTGACCTTGTCTGTCAGGTGGGTCCCAATGGGCTTCGCCAAACTTACATAATTCTCTGGGTCTGGTGCCACTGCCCAATGTTCCATTTCTGTGCCCCTCTCTGGCATTACCATGCCCCCCTGGCATTGTCCATGTCTGTTGCTGACCCTTGGCTCCTGCTACCATCCCAGCCACCGGAACAATGAGCTTATCAAGCTTCTATCTGCAGTAGAACCCTTGCGGGCTCCTTGATGTCCTGTGACTGGACTCACATTAGCTGGGGCCTGCATCTCTGATACCCATGCTGGGGTGATGACAATCACATCCTCATTGGGGAGTGACCCTGGATCCCCTGGGTCTAGTCCATCCCTCTCTTCCTCAGGCCATGCTCCCAGGACCCCCCCGGGGAGAATCCCCCAAAAGCTGTAGTAACTATATTCCAAATCTGCTCTTCAATGAACTGATGAGCCTTGGAAACTTCCTTACCCTGTTGAGGTGTCCGGGGTACCTTGGCTGGGGGGGGTGTTGTTGCTTCCCTGGCTGGATGCTTCTCCATGCTAGCTGCCACCACTACGGTTGATGTTGATGGAGCATCGGTGCCCTCCATGCAGACTTCCAGCCATGTCTGCCCTTTCTTCCAGTACATCTCATGCAGCTGGTTCTCCAGCAGAAAGTTCAGAAAGTAGCGCAGCCACAATTATGGAAAAGCAAATCTGACTTTTGTCCTGTTTTAATAAATAACACCATATTAGTATTTGAAAACAATGTTTTGTTTAAGGTAAGAAATCTGTTAGTGAGTCAGAAAGGAATAGCTAAAAAGAATATTACACTGGTAGAAGAAAAAGCGATGAATGAACTAATGGAAAATTATGGTATAGTAATTAAGTAAGTAATTAAGAGAGCTGATGGGGGGATGTAATTTTAATGGAGACTGTGAAATACAAAGTGATGGTAGAGAAATTATTGTATGATGTCAATAATTATCAGAAATTGCATACAAATCCCACCTTTATATTTCAAAAAGAGTTGTTTAAACTGTTAGAAGGTACAGCACAAGAAGGAAGCATTTCCAACAATGAATTTAAGTTTCTTTATTGTGAATACCCTATTATACCCATGTTGTACTGTCTAACATAAGCACTTGTATGACCCACCCAGGAGACTGATTGTCTTGGGGATGTGGTCATTAACTGAGCATTTCGACCAATTTGTAGACCTGTTTCTACAACACAGTATGTTTAAATTGACATCATATCTTAGAGACACAGGAGATACAATTATAAAAATTCAGGATGTGAAATGGCAGTCAAACTATAGATGGATCTGTGTAGCTGTAGAAGCATTATACACTTCTATAAAGCACAAAGATGGAATGAGAGTGGTCTGTTATTATTTAGAGAGAGAGACAGGTCTTAAACAAATGCCCCTGTAGAATTTCTGACAAAGGCCTTGGAATTTATTCTAAATCACAGCTATTTTGAGTTCAATAATGAATTTTATAGCCAAACATGTGGGACAGCGATGCGGGATTCTTCCCATACAGAAATAATTATATGAAATGTTTTCTTGCTGCACACATAAAACTACTCATGTGATATGCGTGCTACAAGTATGATTTAGACGTTAAATTGGAACTGATTGCATACATGTGGCATGCATGCACCAAGCAAGTGTGGCAAGCATGCTTTTTATGTTAAATTGGAAACAGACTGCATGCATGTGGCATGCATGCAAAAAGCAAATGGTCACTGATAAGGGCACACATAAAAGCTAAGTGACTTGCTCAGGATCACACCATGTACTGTACAAGTGGGGGTTGATGAGATTCAAACCCAGGTCTTCAATGTCTCCAAGTCTGTAGTTCAGTGTCTTTAATCACTAAGCTATACTGCCTACACACATGTGGCTTGCTTGTACTTCAATACAAACCTGCATACTGTACATCTGCATGCATGCAGCATGCTTGTAGCCACTGTTATATTTTTCAGTTTTCTTGTCCTCCCTCAGCTGCACAACTGCATAAGCTTGAAAATGATGGGTCTCAAATAGTCTGTGCATACCATACTGCTCAACTCTTCCAGAATGCAAGGGACAGCACTCATTATACCCCTGAAAACTGCTCTGCTCCTCATCCATCCCTCATGGGAAACATGCTGCTCACACAAAGGATGTCCTGTAAATTTAGACTTTATGGCATGGGCATCGTTTCAAATTTCAGCATGTGGGAGCCAACAACCAGTGGAGGACAGGTGCTAATTAGCCCATAGGTGGCATCTGGAATGTCTCTAAAAGGTAGAACTCATTTGTTGTTACTGAAAAGTGATATGCAAATAAGGAACAATTCAAAAGTGTAAGATTCATCTGTCTATACCCCAGAGCAGTGCAATAGATTTGGGCTTAAACTCACCAAGTTATAAACCAACTTTTTTCCTGGTTGATGTTCTGACACCCCCCCCAGCCCAAAAAAATGTTGTCCGATTTCTCTCCCTGATTCCATTCCATTCAATACCCATCCCATATGGGTTATGAAGTTGCCCAAAGGTTCAGAAAAGTGAAAAACACATCAATATTTCAGTGCTTTCTGCTTCCCCAGTCCCCCTTTAAAAAAATGATTTACTTTTACTTACCTGGCCATCTGGCCAGAACCTGCAGCCTGGCCCAGTGTACTACCAACCCAGTTTTTAGTCAGCTCCTCCTCCTCCATCCTTCTGCCAGAAGCTGGATGCCAGAACCAACCAACCCAGGTTCCCAACGTGTTCCGTGATCAAATCATCTCAGTAAGCCCACACCCAACCTGTGTTGCTTGCTTCTTGCTTGGCTGCTGTCATGGCTGCTGCTGCAGCACTGCACTGATCAATGCCAAAGAAGGCCACCCACACCACTGTCACCACTGCTGCTAGGCCTAGCTTGCTGCCATGGGGGCTTGTGCTGTTTTATTTTTTTTTGCAAGGTGAGCCTAGTAGAGTAAGTAGGCAGCCAAGTCTCAAGTTAGCTTCCAGCTCACACCCTGTCCCTTGATTCACCAGGTGAGATGGGGACTCACTAAGAATAGACCAACAAAAGTATACTGCCACAACACTGCTGTTGAGAGTTCAGTGCTTACTGACTCCTCCAAGTTGTAGTGTGCAGCCTGTCTACTCTGTGGCAGGAAAGACAGTGTCACACTCATGTGCTCTAGCTTGGCTGGAGCTCCTCCACACCATGTGTGATGGTGCCACCGCTAACAGGTGGAGAGAGTGGACAACACAATACAGTCATAGTCAAGTCAGGAGTGCACCTGCAGCGTGAGCGCACACAGGTCAGGGGGGCACTTATTGTGCAAAAGATGAAATACAAATTTAATGCCATTATTGCCACACCATAAGAACAACCTAGGCACAAATGTGGGATGGGGGCATGCCCCCCTCACTTCTTAAATGGCATCCCTGCTTTATGGTAGAAATTCATTCTTAGGTATCGGTACAAGTAAATACAACAATTTCCACTGTGTTCTGAGGTACTGTATCTCCATGTTTCAGGATGCGTCCTAATTATTGTGAGTGTTAGTGTCCCTCATTGTACCTCATTTTGAGTGTCCATGTCCCTCATTTCAGTGACAAAATGTGAGGTATGGTGCATGCTTCCAAAATCCTACTCAGTACAAAGTGTGCTGAGTATGGCCATAGTGTATATACTCTATACAGAATGACAAAGGGAAAGTAAATGAGCAGAATCAGTCATGAAGAAACACATTTGTAGCACTAAATATGCATAATGGGATTTGCAAGGTCAAGCTTCACAACACAGAGGCCCCCTTTGCACATCTGGAATGAGGGATGTTGGCTGACTATATCCTAGGCATTTAATGCATTAAGCAAACAATACTTTACAAATTAATGGAAATTCACTGTCAAAAATCGAAACCCATTAAACAACTTGCAAAAGGATCAGAATGAATGAGTTTACCTAATTTTAATGGGAATTCAAAGAAACATGTATTTTATAAGCTCTAATTGCTAGCAATAGTATGAAAAATAGAAACTGATGTGTTTTTTTAAATAAGAGTTGCTCTAGCTTAGTTGCTTCACACATGGCAAGCATGCAGCATGTGAACCTAATGTGATTTTAAAGTGATGTTCACACCAGCTTAACTGCTGCACTCATGTCAAGCGTGCAACACGCGAACCTGATGTTATTTTTAGAAGATGTTTGCACCAGCTTACCTGCTGCACACATCAGGCTTACAGTATGTGAACTTGATTTGTTTTTTAGACCTGGTTCACTTAGGTTCACTTTGTGTATGCTAACCTCATTCAAACATTGCACAATTAAGCATGTGGCATACATTCTGCATGTACACAGAACACACATATTTCTGTAAGGGAATGGCCCCAGCATATAGTAACTTGTTTATGGGTTTATGGGAACAAGAAGTCCTACAAGACCCTAACAACAATCCATTATTTTCTAGCATTGTAAAACCGGGACGCTTTATAGATGAGTGTCTGTGCAGTTGGGCTGGTAATGTAGAAAGTGTAGAAGATTTCATACAAGGGATGAATACTAATGATAGGAATTTAAGGTTTACACACCAAACAAATGCTGATCAAATTAATTTTCTAGATATTACTTTAAAGGGGGACAGTGAAAGTGGAGTAATTGCCACAAATTGTTTTAGAAAAACAACTTCGACTAATGCACTACTAAGAAGGGACAGTTCGCACCTAGTTAAACGTAAAGACTTGATTCCCTATAGCCAGCTAATCAGAATAAGAAGAAACTTTACATGTGATGATGAATTTCAAATAACATGAAGTCTTACTGTATTCTGACTATATGCAGTTAGCCCCAGCACTTGAACTGCATGGAGAGGAAAGGGTTAACTCTATGCCAAGGCATAGAACGTTGATCTTGAGCTCGGTTTTCAAACCTCTGTTCCAGGTACTCCTCAGTATAACTGTCAGATTCTTTACCCCGCCTAACTGAGAAGTTGCTCCGGAGATCCTTTCCTTCACTTCAATTTGGTCACAGTAAAATCAGTCGGTTTGTTTTAACTGTTTCTTTATTTTTCATTGTTTACATCTCTGTCCCAGTACAGAAAGTGTATTAGTAGGTAGTAGTGTTTTTGTGAAGAAATTGTTTTTCCTTTTCTGGTTCTTTATGGTCGGTCCGGTTGGGAACCGAAGTAATCTGTTTACTTTAATTTTCTCCTTAATTTTAGTGTGGGTTCCGGTATCTATCAGTTCCTGAAAAAAACAACTATTTCTGTTTTTTTTTCAACTGACCCATGACACGGTCAGAACCAATAGGTTTTTGTAGTTGCCTGGCTTGAACACTAGTAAGGATAACTTTGTTTTATTAAGGCATGTCTGAGAAACCCAAAAAGAAAACCAGACCCACTGGGTTTCAACACTGCACTGAGTGTGAGGAGACCTTTGCCAAGGCTGATCCCCACCTCATCTGCATTTATTGTCTGGGGTTTGACCACCTCAAAGAAGACTGCCAAATCTGCTAAAATATTCCTAAAGCCACTTTGGATAAATTTTTAAGTAGGCTGAAGGAAAGGGAGGCCGAAAAATCCACTGACCTTGATGGCCAGCCCGGTTCAGTTCCGACCAAACCTGAGGGGGTGCCCACTGACCTGGGCGATACCCCCTCAGGCAAGAGGAGAGCCGATTCTATGGAATCAGTTCCTACAAAGAGAAAATACAAGTCAGCTGGTTCAGATCCCAGTTCCCATGTTCTGACTGCCAACGAGATAGCCAAAGCGATCGCTATTGTGCAGTCGCTTTGCACGGTTCTGACTGAACCGACACCCACTCAGAGACGATCGGTTCGGTCGGACATGTCTGCTTCTGAATATGACCCTGAAGTAGTTTATGAGGGTGAGTGGGAAAGAGATGAAGAGATGAAGATGAAGATTATGAAGACCTAGATGAGCCTATAGAGCCTGACATCTCCCCAGGCAGGCCTTCTAATGTGTCTCCTCCCAGGCTTTTTGAGTCCCCCTCCCACTTCTTATTTTACAAGAAGGTGGCCAAGACTCTTCAGCTTCCAGTGGAAGAAGCTGAACAGGATCAGGAGGAACCTGACTATTTTGAGATGATGGATGTCCCAGAATCCAAAAGGGTGGCTATCCCTCTGCACAAGTCCCTGGGGTAACAGACACAAAAAATCCTACAGTTTCCAACATCCATACCTCCTGTGGATAAGAAGATGGACAGGAGGTATGCCCTGTCAGGTCCTGTAATGGAATTCCTTACCAGTCATAACAGCCATGTTGGGGTAGTGCAAGCTGCAGCCTGTGACAAGGCCAATATTCCCCTGGCATCTCACCCCCCAGATGAGGATTCCAGGAAAGTAGATGCCATGGCAAAAAAACAGTACTTGGCATCTTCTTTGGGACTCAGGCAATCCAACTACATGGCATATACAGCCAGATACCAGAAGTCTAGGTGGGATATGGTTCTGGAACTGGCTAAAAATGTCCCTCCCCAGCTGGCTAAGGAGCTGGAGCAGGTGGCTGTGGATGGCATCGAAGCTTCAAAGGTCCAGTTTCGTGCCAATGTGGACTCGAATGATGTTCATTCTAGGGTCATGGCTACATCTGTTTCCATGAAGAGATTTGCCTGGCTCGGGTGTACCAACTTATCTCAAGATACCCAGACCAAGGCCATGGATTTTCCTGTCACCAGTATCTCTCTGTTTGGGGAGCAAACAGAGACTTACATGAAAAAGATGGACGAATACAGGACCATATATAGGAGTGCTGCAGCTAAAAAAAAGCAGACCACTCCTCAAAGGCAGCAATCTAGGGCTGGCAGAGGCAGGCCTTTTTCAAAGGCCTTTTTACCAGGCCAAGGCCTCCTCTTCTTTTCAGCAGAGGGGGTTCTTTAGGGGAAGAGGCAGAAGGGGGATGACAAGGGCTACATCCTCCACTCAGTCTAAGCCCCCTGCCAAACAGACAACCTGATGTGTCAGTCAGGGTCACCTCCACAATTCCAGTAGTGGACAGACTGGCTCACTTTTTCCAGGCCTGGGAGTCTATCACTTCAGACAAGTGAATCCTGGAAGTAGTGAGCCAGGGACTTGCTGTCAGCTTCAGCAGGTTCCCAAAGGTGAGAGCAAAGTCTTTCTGTCCTCCATCTCCAGGGGAAACTCTGGCTTTAGAAGCAGAAGTCTCCTCTCTACTGCTCCTGCAAGCAGTGGAAAAGGTACCTCTCATTCATAGGGGGAAAAGGATTGTACTCCAGGTACTTCCTTACCCTAAAAAAGGCAAGGGAATGGTGACCCATCCTTGATCTGCGATACCTGAACAAACATATATTAAAGCCAAAGTTCAAGATGGTGACTCTGGGGATAAGTCTTCCTGCTCTGAGACCAGGAGACTGGCTAGCCTCTCTGGATCTCAAGGATGCAGATTTCCACATACCTATCAGGCAGTCCCACAGAAAGTACCTCAGGTTCGAGCTGCCCCAGGCCATTATCATTTCAGAGCAATGCCTTTTGGCATAACATCTGCTCCAGAAGTATTCGCCAAGTGTCTTGCAGTAATGGTGGCCTTCCGCAGGAGACAAGACATCTTACTGTTCCTTATCTGAATGACTGGCTCATAGTAGACCAGTCCCCAGACCAAGTCAGGTCAGCTATAGGGGTCACTCAAAAACTTCTAGACTCTCTAGGATTTATCCTAAATCTGAAAAAAGTTTGTTCTGGAACCAGTCCAGCTTCTCACATTTATAGGGGTGGAGCTGGACACTGTTCAGGCCAAAGGCCTTTCTTCCTCTCTCAAGGGCTCAATCCCTCATCACTCTGGCTTCCTCTTTTCATCCACTAGTGTCTTGGCCAGCCAGACACTTCTTTCAGTTGCTAGGCCACATGGCAGCCCACACTGCAGTACTGCAGAGGTCAAGGTTTCAGATGAGAGATATTCAATTTCATCTAAGAACCTTTTGGTCTCAGAAAAAAGATCCCCTCTCCAAGTTGGTTCCAGTGTCTCTAACTCTGGTTCAGGCTCTCCAGTGGTGGCTGGAAGAGTACAATCTGAGGCAAGGTGTCCCCTTGCTCAGTCAGGTTCCCACAGTGATTCTCACCACAGATGCTTCCCTGCTGGGATGGGGAGCCCATCTGGATCAGCTTACTGCTCAGGGAACTTGGTCTCATCAGGAGTCTCTTTTGCACATAAACCTTCTCGAACTCAGAGCTGTCTTTCTAGCACTCCAGACATTCTCGAACATAATTCAAGGGAAAGTGGTGCAGATCAGGGCAGACAACACCTCAACCATGTGGTACATCAACAAGCAGGGAGGCACTCGGTCCTCAGCCTTGTGCACCGAGGCCATGAAAATATGGTTATTGGCTTATTCCCTGCAGGTTTCTCTGGTTGCTATGCATCTCCCAGGGAAGGACTATGTACTTGCAGATGCTCTCAGCAGGATTTCCCAAGGTCACCATGAGTGAGCTCTGAATCCTCTCATTCTTCAGATCATTTTCAAGAGATGGGGCACTCCAGAGATAGATCTCTTTGCAGCGCCGGACAATCATCAGCTCCCTCTATTCTGCTGCAGACCCCTTTTCTGGGGTCTGTTCCTCTAGATGCCCTCCTGTTGGATTGGATCAACAGGTTTCTCTATGCTTTTCCTCCTTTTCCTCTGATTATTCTGAGTTCTGGTCAAGATCAGATCCCAACCTTGCACTGTGATTCTGGTGACCCCAGACTGGGCCAGATAGCCTTGGTATCCTCTACTATCGTAACTATCAGTGACAATTCCTCTACACCTTCCCAGACAGTTCAACCTCCTCACCTCATCTCAGGGGAGGATACTGTACCCCAATCTTCACACACTCAGACTCAAGACCTGGCTCTTGAAGAGCTAGAATATGCAGGCCTGCATCTTTCTCAATCAGCTCTGGATATCCTTAAGGCTAGCAGAAAGCCTTCCACTAGAAAAACTTATGATTCTAAATGGAAGAGGTTTAGGTTCTGGTGTTCTCAGAGACACATTCAGCCAGATTCAGCTGACATTGCCACTGCTTTGGATTATTTGATGTATCTTAACAGTTTAGGCCTTTGGCCTGCCACTCTCAAGGTGCATTTGACAGCTATTTCTGCCTTTCTTTTGGCTGAGAAGGTCTCTTCTCTAGCCTCCCATCCAGTTTTCAAGAAATTTTTCAAGGGTTTGGTCCATATGAATCCTCCCTTCAGGGATCCTACTCCTCTATGGGACCTGAATATCTTCATTGCACAGCTGATGCAGCCTCCCTTTGAACCACTGTGCACAGCTGAGCTCAAATACCTGACTTGGAAAACTGTGTTCCTGCTGGCTATCACCTCTACCAGGAGAATCAATGAGTTACAGGCTTTATCAGTGGAACCTGATTTCATTTCATTTCACAGAGATAAGATGGACCTTCGTACAAATAGGAAGTTCCTTCCCAAAGTGGTATCAAACTTTCATCTGAACCAATCTATGACACTGCCTGTATTTTTCACTGACCACTCTTCCTCTGGAGAGAGGAGATTACACAGTCTCGACGTAAAGAGGGTTCTGAGTTACTACATAGAATCCACTAAACCCCATAGATATGACTGTTCCCAGCTGTTTCTTACTTATGGGGAGTTGGGTAAAGGTAAACATACCACTAAGAGAACTATTGCTAGGTAGATTGTCTCCTGCATACAGTTCTGCTATTCAAAATTGGGGAAAGAACCTCCATCAGGCCTGAGGCATCAGAGGTACAGCTGCTTCGGCTGCAGCTGCCAGAGATGTACCCTTAGTGGAAATCTGTAAAGCAGCCACCTGGAAGACTGTTCACACATTTACCAAGCATTACTCCCTTAACATCCAGTCAAGAAATGATGCTAGGTTTGGCACGGTAGTACTGCAAAGTCTGTTCCCAAAATAGGTTCTGTAATTCCCTACTCCTTGGAGGCACTGCTTGGTAGTCTGCATATAGTCAGAATACAGCAAGGCTTCATGTTGTTTGAAGAAAAAAATTATTCACCATAGTAATGTTGTTTCTTCTAATGGAGTCATGCCGTATTCTGACCTGTCTCCCTGCTTTCCCTCCTGGAACCTAGTTGTTTTGGGATGTGGGTGGGCAGGCGCAGTGTTGCACCTCAAGAGTGTACCTGGTTTACTTCTCCTCTTTTTGAGGTCTTTTGTTTTTATGTTCTATTGTTATATACTTTATTACCTAATAGGATTCTTTTTGGGGGTCTCAACCTGAGTCTTAGGACCCTAAATTTATGTTATTGCCTTTTGGCATGAAATTGCTAAAAACAGTTTCTGGGCTGTTAATTAGTTAAGAATCTGACGGTTACACTATGGAGTACCTTGGACAGAGGTTTAAAAACCGACCTCGAGATCAACATTCTATGCCTTGGCAAAGAGTTAACCCTTTCCTCTCCGGAGCAGTTCAAGTGCTGGGGCTAACTACATATAGTCAGAATATAGGAAGACTCCATTAGAAGAAACAACATTACTATGGTGAGTAAATTTTTCTTACCAAACAGGCAGAAGAGTTACTAGATAGAGTCAAACAAAGGGGCTACAGTGATGCACTTTTGAGGAATGCTCTTGGAAAAGTTCAGAATAAAACTCAAAAAGACTTTATCCAACCATAACACAGTTCAAAGAATACCGACAAAAATGAGGACAGGGCCCTATTACATTTTCCTTAGAATTTAATCAATTATTAGGACAGATAGGACATGTAATATGGAGGAACTGAGATATTTTGAAAGGGGGGTATTGATTTGAAGGATTTGGTGTGTGAGACACCAAGGATAACATTCAGAAAAACTGCTAGCCTTTAAGATAAACTGGTACACAACCAATTTTACAAAAAAAGAGGCCTCACAGGATTCTTGGTTACCACCAAAACCTAAGGGAGTGTTCAAGTACAACAAATGTAATGTTTGCCAGTATATGCAAACTGGTAATGGATTTACCTTATCAAACGGAGTAAGAATACCAATCAGAGATTTCATTTTATGCAGCACTACATTTGTGGTCTATATTCTATGGTGCAGCTTTAAGTTGTTTTATATTGGCAAAACTGTTAGGATGCTTAAAGAACGTATACAACAACATATACTTTCTATTATAAATCAGAAAGGAGACACCCCAGTAGGAAGACACTTTTTTGGAAACCCATAATTCTGATATAAGTAGTTTCAGATTTATGGCCTAAGAATGGGTGCAAAGGCCAATGAGAGGAAGATATAGGCCTAACATCCTACACCAATGGGAGAGTTACTGGATTTTTAAGGTAGACACTGATCAATCTAAAGGTCTAAATGATAGATGGGACTTAAAACCATTCCTGAGTGAAAGGAGATGAAGTCCTGATATACCGTGTCATTCTATTTCCCCTTTTTCTTTTCTTTTCCTTATCCCCTTCCCTCTTTTTCCTCCTTTTCCCCTTTTTTCCATGCCTGCTCCTCTTTTTTTCCACCTATCTTCCCTCTTTCACAGGGCTTTAATAATAATAAGAGCCCCACTGAAAAGTAATAGTTAAATGAACAAGTTTGGATTTTGGTTTCTGAAAATAGTGAATGACATTGTTGTAGAAAGTTTTTAAGAATGTTATAACAACTGTTAATATTATTTTTTCTTTATAGGTTACAAACCTGTTTCTATCTCGCTTTTTCTGGAACAGTTGGCCATGAGATGTAATCCTGACCTGTGCTTTTCTTCCTTTATTTCTACCTGCAACTGTGAGTGAGCTCCAGAATAACTATTGTACTGTATTTTACTGGACAGTATAAGAAATAGGACTGGCTAGGTAGATCTCTTTGCTAGAGGATCCCAGTAGCTCATCATGTAATTTTGTATAAGTATTTACTGGTCCAGAATTTTAAACAGTATGAATTGGAATGTTATTTTGCTTTACTCATTGTCTGCAACCACACTGTGTATCAGTTGTAAATAGTAAAGAGTGACATTGTTTTTTATATATGTTTTGAATATTTGTATTGTCCAATCACATGAGTTTTTCTGGTGATGTTACTGTTTGCAATGTTTTTAAAAATGAGCAACGTTCCTTGTAAAAGTATAAGCACCCTGGAAGGCTAAATGCCGAGTCGTGAGGGGCTTTCTGTTTTGGGTGAGCACTGCACTGCTATACTGAATTCTACAGAATAAATACTGAATTTCAGCATCAATAACAGCAGTTTCAGGGTGTGCTTTTCCACAATTGTGGCTGCACTGCTTTCTGAACTTTGTGTTTATTAACTGTGTTTTGCAGCCCCCTGCAGCACACAGCTACTTTGAACTCAGGAGACTGAACCTTTTGAAATGGTTCTCTAGCAGAGCTTTGAGGAATGAGAAAATTCAGAATTAGTGAAATGTTAATGTCTGCAAAATTTTGCAGAATTTCTTTGGATTTTTGCAGAATTTTTTTAAATGTATTAATGTGGTTATAACTTGTCTGTCTATTGAGCTAGAGCTCTAATATTTGGCATGCTTAATGTCTTGTTCTAATAGCATGCCAAATAACATGAACTTAGAAAGGAGTTTCTCAAAGTTATAGTTGCTCAAAGCCTGTCATTATATTTTGTGTGGGGAATTTTCATGAAATGATTTATCTGCATATACCGCTTCCATCTATTTGTCCAGAGATCTTAAATTTGGTGTAATTACTTGATGATAAGTGTTCTAAAAATGTGCCAAATTTCATGACATTATAGTGCATTGTCTCAAAAGTATATGTGCTCAAACTCTGTCATTTTATTTTTTGTAGGAAATTTTATAACTCAGGCACCTTTGGAGCTAGGCATGTGTACATTAGCAGGTATAACCTTTCTGAAATGATTATAGAACCTTCAAAATATGGAGAGTATTGTATTAGAGATTTTTAAGTTATAGGGGTTCAAAACACTTACTATGTAAATATTTGTGAAATTTTGTGAAAACTCTCAAAAATGTGGATGTTTGTAACTTCTTTGTTCTTGCAGGCATACACTTAACATTTCACATGCATATCCAATGTCAGTGTATCCTGGTGTCTAACACAACTGGATAAATTGGTTTAGCAATTTGCAGGTACAGTTAGGGCTGGCGGTCCACTTTAATGTTAAACCCCAACATTAGCACTTTAATAATTTTGCAACTGTTTATCTGATTTGCTGTAAAGTTTGCATGCATGGCAGCCAACCATAGGTCTCTGGATCTAGAAAGTTCTGTTCCAGTCAGATGTATGGTTGTGGAACTGTAGAGTGTCAAAAATGTGAAAAATCATCAACTTTTTGTGCATTTCTTTGTCACGCTCCACAGACCGAACTGTGCATCTGTCTGGCTTCAAATGTGCATTTGTATATGTGGCCTGGGTCCAGGATGTGCTTTTTGAAGATTTGGTGAAAAAATATGAATCCGTTCAAAACTTAAGCAAGTTTTTCATGTCCTATTTTAGCCTATGGGAAAATTTATACAGTATGTCCATTGCGAAAACATTCACAAACACTTTTTTGTTATTGTGTTCCTGAGTTTTGTTTTTGTGCTGCCACCATTTTGTTTTCAGTTAGGGAGAGTCAAAAAATTTTGTAAATCAAAAAATAATGCCCTTTGGTAAACACCAACAGTTGTGTTTACCTAATCGGGCCCTTAGGAACATGGCCCTGGCATTAGTTTTTCTGCAGATTGTCTGGAAATATGTTTTTCAAAATTCTTTCACCATTTTGCATTTTTTTGCCATGACAACATTTCATATTTTCACAGCAATGACCTCGATCAAGGAAAAAAGTACCTCGGCAACATTGTTTTGTGCACAAAAGCATTTAATTATAAGGTATAGGTGTGTCATGAAAACATTTACTGTATGTTTTCACAAAAACACTGCTCAAAAACATTGTCCAATGTGTTATTTTCTTTGTCACTTCATTGTGCCAAGGTGGATTGTGCTTTTGGGCTGAAATTTTCAGGGTGGCAAGCCCTGGTCCCAGAGATCTGCCTTTTTGTGGTTTGGTACAAAAACATTCAAGGGGCCCATAGTTACAGCATTTCAAAGTTGAGAAATTTCTCCTAGGATAACATTGTGGCACCCATGGTGCCTTTTGGTGCCTGTATGTCAGAGAAACAATGCGAGATATGGATTTTCTGCTACCAGTAGCTTAGTCCACCTTTATGGAATAAGCACACGTGGAGGTTTCAAAGTCATGATTACATGTGCAGTGGAATTTTTTTCATAGTTGGTACAGTTACTGAGATATTGATAAATAAATGTTACAAGGGTTCCTTTTCAGTACTATGGGGCTGCTGTATGGCTCTATATTTATGTGTAAGTGGGAGTGCAGGGCTCAGAAGGCCTGTGCTCCCACATATGCATACAGTTAGAAAAAAATGGGTATTGTCACGGGGCACAGGGCCTAGAAGGCCCACACTCTCACAAACACATATCCATTACCAGTTACATTCCACTGTCTCAAAAAGAAAGAAAATTCATTGCAAAAAAACCTTTGTTAATGCATCATTTGGGGTTGAGGGGAATGCGGGGCCTGGAGGGCCTGTGATCCCCTCAACCACCAAAAGTGTCATAGTAATATGCACAAGTGGGAGCGTAAGGTCCAGAGGGCTCATGCTTCTACTTATGCATGTCACTATATATAATTTTAGTAGGTTGAGGGGAGCACAGGGACCCACATTCTTCTCAACCACCAAATGTGTCATAGTAATATGCACAAGTGAGAGCACAAGGCCTGAAGGGCCCGCCCTCCCACTTATGCATGTCGGTATATATAATTATGGATGTTGAGGGAAACACAGGGGACAGAGATCCTGCAGTCCCCTTAACCACCAACACTGTTATGTAATATGCATAAGTGAGAGCGCACAGCCTGAAGGGCCAATGCTCCCACTTATGCATGATGGCAAATATAATTTTGCAGGTTGAGGGGAGCATAGGGCCAAAAGTGTGATAGTAATATGTACAACTAGAAGTGCAGGGCCTGTGGCCCTGGCAACCACCAAAAGTGTCATAGTAATATGCCCAAGTGGGAAAGCATGGCATGTCGGTATATATAATTATGGACATTTAGGGGAGTGCAGGGGCCAGAGAGCCTGCAGTCCCATTTACTATCAAAACTGTTATGGCAATATGCATAAGTGGGAGTGCAGGGCTTGGAGGGCCTGCACTCCTACTTATGCATCTCTGAATATATAATTTTAGTAGGTTGAGGGTAGTGTAGGGCCCGAAGGGCATGTGGTCCCCTCAACCACCCATAGTGTAATAGTAATATGCAAAAATGGGAGCACAAGGATCGGGTGGCCTGTGCTCCTACTTATGTGTGTGTCCCTATAGATAATTTTGGTAGGTTGAGGAGAGCGCAGGCCCTGGATGGATGTGGTCCCTTGAGATATTGAAACTATAAATGCTAATATACAGAAGTAGTAGTACATTTGACATTAATAAAAGATGTATACACATGTAACATTCAGAATGAGATGACAGAGACCGTGAATTATCGTTGATTGAAAACCTTTTACTATAAACATGTTTTTTTAGCATTCATATAATAAAAAATAGAGATTTGTGATACAAAACAAATGCTTTCTTTATCTTCAAAAATATAAATAACAAAAAATATTCATTTAGACTTTTTCTTTCTTTTTACCAGTTTTTGCATTCTTTTTTATGATCCCTGTTTTAAAAAAAAATATATATATATGGTTACACCACCATTTATAACTATTGAAAATAAATACATACTTTTTTAATAAGTATAAATAAAAAATATATACATTTTCTTGTTTACTAACGTAAGAAAAACATGGTTAATTCACCGTAAATTAAAATGAAATAAACAACTAGAGATGCTTCTTAAAAAAAAAGTATTTACAGGTACAGCATGGTTTGGGGGGTGAGAGCTGCCTCAGCTGCTGGAGGCTGCATCCAGGTGAGACCTGGAAGAGGGTGACCAGGTGGGAGAGTGCAGGAGGAAGTAGAAGCTGGAACCTATGGGGAAACTGCCAGGAGGGGGACACAGTTGATAGTTGCTTGTTATTGGGGACCTGGACCTTTCTGTGGCACTGGAGGTAGTGGTGCAGCAGCAGCATTTTGAAGACTGATTTCTGGACCTTTCTGTGGTGCTGGAGGTAGTGGTGTCAGAGCATTTTGAAGACTGATTTCGTGTTCTATTGCCTGTGTGAGCATGCTGACAACTTGATAGAGGTGTCTGTTTTGTTCTGTGTTGGCTAGAATTAATGTTTTTGCTGAATGAATGTTGTTAATAATTTGTTCTTGGTTTTGTATTTGTTTTTCTAATAGTATGTTTGTTTTACTTTGGACCTCTATCAAGCTGTCAACGTGCTCAAAAAGTGTTTGTGTCATGATCTTGCTGTTTCTGTCAAGGAAAAAAAGAAAGAAACATCATAAGTATATTTGCACTGGTTCATACTTGCCACAAGCAGACTTTCTTTTATGTTAGCAGTTTCTATGGAAGTTTAATATGATTCTATCTGAGCTGTGCTTACTGCAATTTGGGAAAAAAAGACAATTGACTAAACTATTGCAAACTAATGTTTGTGGTATAGATTTGAGATACAAAACCACATTTTGTGATAGGCTTTAACTTTTTATCTTTTCCGTAATTGACGGCTGCCTTCATCTCGATGACTTGCAGCTCTCTGCCACCATTACTTTCTTCCACGCAACCCTCCTCTTCACCACTTCATTTATAGAGTGGCACACTGCATGATAACAGTAGGAAGATTTTTTGACAGTATCAATGAAGAACAAATAAAAAACATGGGAGAACTGCATTTTTATTGACTTAAGAATTGAGAAAAATATTAGTAACATAGTTCTGTGATAGTGCCTTGGTATTTTTTGACAAGATAATTCTGAGGACTGGCACACATGTTTAGGGCTGTGCATCCTGTCATATTTCTAAAGCATATGAATTGGTCAGTTAGTGACCCCTTAACTACATGGTCCTGGGACATTTGACCTGGGTGTACCCACTTTAATAGGAACTGTGCATACTGAGTTAGTGACACTGATGTTGTTGCCCCTGATAAGTACACCATATGAAAGGCACATAATGACTATAAGATTTACTTAACTTTAGAAGGAGGCAAATGTTTAATACAATTAGTAGAAGTTATTTTAAGTATACATACAATGAGATGTTCTGGGCTCCAGCTCATCTACTTTGATGTTAGGCAAGGCCTTGGTCCCCAATGGCTCTGAAATGGAAAAAAAAGATTCTTAGTGCTTTTACATTATATATATGTAGGTTTGTACTGTTTAGGATAGTGCTTATCTGCAAAAGCAATGAAATTACATTGTTAGTACTGAGAAGTAACTGTTGTAGATAATGTTAAGTGCTGACTAGGTACTGATATTCAGTTGTAATATAACTATATAGTCATAGGCATTTGTACTATTGAATGTACGCAAAATTAAATTAATCTATAATGTATGCTGTACATTTACATTGCTATGCTCATGCTTGAGTGATACATGTACATATGCAACATAAAGCACTGTTGCATGTTAAATCAGGAAAAGAGTAGTCTGGTAGAGGCAGGGTATTGTATTGTATTGCATGATGCAACATAGGAGCCATTCCCTTCAAGAAGATATGGTTCCTTATCCCAGCCTGTTTTCCCACCACATCTCCTTCAACCTCACAATGGGCTGTACAACATTGGAAGTGTACTATGGGTCAGAGAGGGGGTGCCAGTATGCTCCTTGGAGAATAATGATTGCTGGAGGATTGTTGTACTATGGTGCATAAAGAGCATAGAGCTGACAAGGTGGGACTGTTAAACTAGTACTATATGGCTTCTGGCATATTGCTCTGGGCTATCTCTGCAAATGATATACAAGTATGACAATAATTACATAGAAACTGACCCATTAGCACCTTGTATATTTATGTCTGAGCATTTGGAAATTGTATTCTGTGTGACTTTTTTGGGGGTACTTATGTTCTGGTGTGAGGACGATAATGTCATCATCGTCATCAGCTTGTGTCCCCTATTCTGCATGGACCGGGCCTGGGGCAGATGTTGCTGGTTCAGCTGTGGCTCCAGTACTTGCTGTGAAACAAAAAGTAAATATGGTGTGAAATACTGATTTTATTCAGTAGTATTGTGTTTAGCTAATGCTGTGCAATATTTTTTTGTTTAACTAAAGCACTATACTAAGTAAAATGTTGATAATATTACTTTTTAAAACTAAGAACATTGTGTAGTTCTTGACATAGTGATATGGTATCAAAAATCTGTATTTATAATGTAGTTATATTGCCTTGACTGTACAACAGAATTATTGCTCGCACTGATTCTGGGTATGTATACACATTATGTATAGTTAAGGCTGTTGTGTACATACATTTTTACACTGTAATACCCATTGAACTTTTGCATCTACTGCTGTTCTACATACATACAGTATTTAGTAGTGAAGTTTTATTTAGCACAGCAATACAGTTGTACAGTAGTTTTTTTCTGCTACATAGTATAGTTTTATGGTAATATGATACATTACTTACAATGCAGCATATGTTCACCGAAACCAGGACGCCCTTCCTGGTGCCACAACTGGTAGGCCTGGTCATACCAGGCCCAGTCCCTCTCTGGCACTTTCTCCAACTCCCTAAGCTTATAGAACTTCTTTCGCACCAGCTTTCACTTCTTGCATTGTCTCCACTTTTTCTGATCAAGTCCCTTTTCATGTCGAAGATACCTGGCCACCCCCTTACAGGTTTCCTCCAGTTGCAGGTTCATTGCCAGCATAACTATAGTGGGATCAGCTATTTTGTAGACAGCCTCCAGCAGCTGAGGCAGCTCTTCAGTGGTCCAGTATTTCAACATATTCTGAAAGAGAAGAAGAGTTCACAGATAAATGCTAATATATGAAGGTATGTATACATTGCACTGTATAGTAAAGACATTAAGGGTCATATATGCTGCTTTATTGCAACACTGGGAACTTGCACTGTCTCTGTCAGGAAATGCCCCCCTCCCCCATAACAGTAGTCTCTTGCTCCTGAGGTACCAGCAACAGTTCGCCTGAACCCCTAAATATTTCTGGTATGTCTCTGTGATATAAACTACACATATGTTACAGGACTGAAGGCTTGCACTGTATTTATCGGGGAATCCCGAAATATGAGGCACTGGATCCTGAGGTAGCAGCAACAGGTGAACTGAACACCTAAACATTATCAGAATACCTCACTTATATGAAGTAATATACGTTACAACAGTAAGGAATTGCATAATCTCAGTTGGTGAATGCTCCCCTCCCCACAACCCATGGACTGGATTCTGAGGTAGTAGCAACAGTTCAAGTGAGCACTCAAACATTAGTGGTATTCCCCTTGTTAGACAATCTACGCATATGTAACAATACTGGTGCTTACATGGCCTTAAGCTAGGGAGTGCTTTTACGCTCCACTATGAAAACATGAGGCACTGCATCATGAGGTAGCAGCAACAAGTCAATTGAACATGTATAGATTACCAGTACACCTGTATCATCGATACTGTGCATATTTTAGAATAGTGGTGCCTTGCACACTCTCAGTCAGAGAATGCTGCCTCCCTCAAAACACCATGCATTGGGTCATGAGGTAGTAGTCAGAGTTCAACTGAATGTTTAAACAGAAGTGGTATAGCTCTCTGATACAAACTGAACATGTGTTATAATAGTGGGACTTTGCACAGTGTCAGTCAGGGAACACTTCCACCCCCTTCCCCCTCAACAACAGGCACTGGATCCTAAGGTACCAGCGACTGCTGAACTGAACTCTTAAGTATTACTGGTAGTGGGGCATGAAACAAAACACACTTATGTTTACTGAGTAGGCTCTTGCATGGTCTTGCCAGGAAATGCTCCCTCCTCCCCTGAAAAAAACTGCTTCAAACATGAGGCACTTGATCCTGAGGCACCAGCAACAGTTTGTGTTAACCCTTAAACATTACTGGTATAGCTCTCTGATATATAGTACAAATATAATAGAAGACTGGTGCCTTGAATGGTCCTAATGATGGAATGCCCCCCTATACACCCTGTGAAAACAGCAGGCACTGGATCATGAGGTATCAGTAACAGGTCAACTGAACCCTAAACATTATTACAATAGTTCACTGATACAAAGTGCACATCTGTTACAACAGTAGGCTCTTGCATGATTGCAGTCGGTGAATGTTCCCCACACAAACAAAACATGCACTGGCTCCTGAGGTAGCAGGCACAGGTCAACTGAAGGTCTAACCATCACTGCTATAGCTTCTTGATACAAACGGCACATGTGTTACAACACTAGGGCCTTGCATGGTCTCAGACAGGGGGATGTTCGTCCCCTACACACACACAACAACAGGCGCTGTATCCTGAGGTAAGAGTCACAGCTGAATGGAACCCCTAAACATTAGTGGTATTGCTCACTGATACAAAATGCACATATTTTTGAACAGTGGGACCTTGCATGGTGTCATCCAGTGTATGCTTACTTCCCCTCCCCCCACAAAAGAAAAAAAACGGTACTTTCTGGATGTTCACATAGGGACAACAGCTCAACTAAACCTCTAAACATTACAGATATGCCTCCTTTATACAAATAATAACTATATGAATTATACAACATGTGCTGTAATGCTGTATATATGAATGTGTGTTTGCTGTGTGTGAATTTTCTTTTTTTGACCAGAAAAGTTTGGCTCTTAAAAGAGCCTTTGTTTTGTGAAACACTTTGCCAGCTTATTAAGACACACTGTCCTTCAGATCACGGGGAGAATGCCATGTCCGAGGTCCCCCAAGAAGAGGCAATTGCCAGCGCCTGAGAAGTGCACACAATCTTTTAGGTAGAGCCAATCTTTAAAGTACTTCATTTGAGGGTGACAAATTGTGTGCATTCCAAGATCACATAAAAATGTAGAGATGTGTATATTTACTTTTTTCCTTGCCCTGTCGAGCAGATACTTGTGTTGATCTGCACACCAGACCATGCACTCTGTGATGTCGGAATAGACAATCTTAGAGGCGGGCCACATCTCAGTAAGTGAAACTAGGTTCAATTTAGCTTCAGCTACTAAATCTATCCACCTTTTGTCACCAAAATCATTCCCTACGAGATGGATCAGCAGTACATCTGGCGCATGGTGGTTGCTCAGCAGGTGGTGTATGGTTGGCATGAGCTGCTTCCATCTCATACCTACCTTACCAAACCAGTACACCTTGCAGTTGAGTAGGTGCAAGTCACTACCAAATCAACTGCTTTGAGCATATTCACCCCCTCTGCAAATTAGACTGCTGCCTACCATCCACACCTTGATTCTAGAGTTTTCTGCCATGCTGAGGCTTCTTTAGAAAACACAGTGACAGAGATCTTAGAAAAGTCAGTCCGTGTCTCGTGGTGGCTAGTGAGACGTGATGTACAAGCTGAGCAGTTTTTCTTATGTGACTTATAATTGTAACAGGCAAGTAGCAACAGTGGGTCTCAAAAATATTTTTTGGCTGCTATCAGTGGGTCTGTACCAATAAGAAAATCACAGTTCACAGATGCCAGCATACAGTGTTTGATTAGAAGTGCCATAGAATAAACAGAATTATGTTTGGGGGGAATTTGATTCTTTCTCATAGTATGATTTGAATGAATACAAGAAAAGATGCATTGCGATTGGCTGTGACCGTCAAGCATATACATGTGGTTTCTCTGCTCTCCCTCCCTTTTGAGCTGGCATCTGTGGTGGTGAGTACTGCTTTAATCTTTGCATAAACTTATGAAAATTTCTTTAATAATAGGATGGTCTACATATTCAGGGTTGTACTAGGCTATGTAGAAAAAAACAACTATTTTAAAAAAGCCTATTTTTAGAAGAAAACAAATACAGAGAGTACAGTTATAAAAGTAATTTTTATGTGATGTACTTACTGTTCTTCTGGAATGGTTCAGCAGTGAGAACAAAAATGGAGTTATTTCCTTCTTCTTCATGGAATATATGGGGGATACATGATGGGCAGGAGTGTGATATGGAAAATATCTTCACTCCTGCAGAGTGAGCTCTGGATACTCATGAGTGCCAAAGGCATGAGTGAGAGTATCCAGAGCTCGCAATGCAGGAGTGAAGATATTTTCCATAGCACATGATCTGCACATCATGTGTTCGATTTATACAATAGGGGTACAAGTTTCAGAAGTATTATGATTTTTTGTGTTCTGTTGATGTTTTCGTGTTTGCTGTTTCTTTGTGTGAGATTTTCTGAATGGGTTGGCAGTGTTACAAACTCTGTGGGAAAAGCTGAGTGTCTTTTGTAGTGCTAAGTAAGTTAGCTTCAGGCAGCAGTGAGAAAGAGACTATTTTATGAAGCTGTGTGCTTTAGAATTCTGGCTGCAGTCAAGGTGAAAGTATCACAGCAATGGGTTGGGAGTGAGACAGAGTATAGGAAACACCTGAGAATGTTTTGCCATGGCAATTGAGTTGGCTGCAGGCAGCAGTGAAATATCACTCACAGTGGTGATGTCATGAGTACATTTATATATATAGTCATGATGTCATAACATGAAATATCTCTTGTGGTGATGTCACCACAGTGAAGATACATGTTTTTATCACACTCATTTATCCTTCACTCCTATTGTATAAATATTTTTCTTGATTGGCTGCTTGATAGAATTTCCTGGGATGTGCAAAATGAACTTTAAAACCATTTAAATTGCATATATTAGTGCTATAGTGTCATTTGCTATTGTACAGTACCAATCTTACATTCTCTGAACTCTGATTGGTTGGTTGTAGTATGTGGGCTTTTTTTAGAAAAAAAAACATGGCTGACCTTAGTGGGCTTACTGGATAATTTACTCACAAGGGGCCTTATGCATGAATGGTGTGGAGTTGTTACACATGCACATCAGGGGCGAGTAGCCACCCCACACCAATTGCACCCCCCATGTGAGATGTATGAAGGGGGGGCACACAGTACACATGCACCCATTCCCCCGGCCTCGTGATAAGTAACATGCTGGCTGGTGAAGGGTGGGCTGGCTCTATGTGGCAGTCACAAAGCTGCATAGAGCTGGCCGGAGGGATGCAGAGGGGGGCACACCTTCCAGGACCAAGCGTAACCCAGTGCATGCCCTCACAGATGCCCATCTGCTGGGTGTGTTGGCACAGTGCCATGACCCCCATACTGCCATGAAGCATGGTGCAGTACCAGGAGGCAGTGTGGCAGATGGGTGTGTGCCCAGCAGTGACTGCCAGGTGTGGGAAGGGGCACACAGCAGTGTGGGAGCACGGTGCCCAGGACAGGATCGAGGCATATGGCCATGGCCGTCTGTGTGCCAGGTGGGTGCCAAGTGTGCAGTGCTGGGTCTGGAACCATTGGGGGACAGGGCCATATTGTGCCAGTCTGGGCAGCCACTGTAGGCATGCACCATCCTGGACCCACACCCCGCTGTGCAAGGGATCCACTGCGGATCTCGGGAGGGCATCCCATTGGATGCTCACCTGAGACCACGAGTCCTTCCCCGGCCACATGCAGTGTTCTGCTCAACAGTGGGGTGGGGCCATGGACAGGTGGCCAGCGGTTGTGCATATCACTGGTGTGCATCTGTCCATGGGTGCACAGGGGCACATGTGGGGTATGCGCATTTGCCACATACCTCCGCACCCTTAGTGCATAGCGCCCACTATTACTTCTTTGTTAATGAGTATGATAGTTATGTGTAGTTTTGGTAGCATAATTAGGGTTTGTAAGTTGTTTTACTGTGATGTGTGTCATTGCCTGGTAGCTAGCATTTTTTGCACTGATTTGAGCCACTTTCTGGTTGCAAAACACCATGGGAAGCTAAGATTAAGGGTCAAATGAGCTTGACAGCAAATTGTGTGTGCGACATCATTTATTGTTGTCAATCACAAATTCATGTGTAATGTATATGGGGAGCTCGGGGAAATTGTTTTTTTGTGAGACAACATTAAATTATGCCTCAAAAACATAATTGTTTTCAATGCTGTGTGCTCATGCAGCTCAAAACCTTTTGTGGTTTAATTTTTTTGTTCTTGACAACATTTTTTATCTCAATGGAGCGTGTTCCCACACCTCAGAACTTTGCAGTTTCATATTTTTACCTCAACAACATGATTGATTTCAATGAAGCGGGTTCCCAGACCTTGAAAATGTTTGCTGTTTTATTTATTTGTCCTAGGCAAAGTAATTGATTTCAGTGGTGTGCGTTCATGAACCTCAAAAACTTTCAGGGTTTAATTTGTTTGGCCTCAACAACATCATTGATTTCAATGGGGGTGCATTCCTAAACCTCAAAAACCTTTGCGGTTAGATTTTTTACCCTCTGCAACATAACTGATTTCAATGAAGTGCGTTCACGAGTCTTGAAAACTTTCACAGCTACATTTTTTTACCTCAACAACATTATTGATTTAATGATGTGCGCTTACATAATACGGAAACTTTTATGGTTACATTTTGTTACCTCACAAACATCATTCATTTTAATGAAGCTCATTCACGAACCTCGAAAACTTTCACAAATAAATTTTTTTTTGCCTCACCCATACTGTTGATTTCAATTGGACACACACACAAACCTCAAAAACTTTCCCAGTCTAATTTTGTGATCGTGGCAAAATCATTGATTTGAATGGGGCACGATCACACACCTTAAAAACTTTTACGCAAGCATTTTCTAAAGCACGAAAACATTTCATATTTTATTGAATTAAGAATCATTTTGTAGTTTGAACATTGTTAAAATGTGCTACCAATAGAAAATTGTTATTCATTTCAATACAGTGGCTTGCTTTGCTCAATATGATTTTTATGATTGTAGAAATTCAAAAGATTGCTGTTTTTTTGTGTTATACATGTGTTTTTAAATAGGATATGTTTAACTGCAATTATTTTTATTCATATATCTCTTCTGAATGCTTTATTGAAAATAGTAAATTTTATTAATCTAATTTTTTTTTTTTCTGTTCTGTTATAGGTGTGTGATCCTGTTCCATATCATTGGCTGAAAACTGTGTTTCTAAGCTGGTAGAATGCCTACAAGATATAGACAAGTGGTTAGACGTAGGAGGAAAGGTATTGCAGCAATGTGCAGTTGATGAAGAGTAATGTAGGTAGTAAAAATGCCACAAAGAAAACTAAGACCACTGCAAGGTCTGTTCATAGGAAAGAGTTGCCTCGTGTTTCTGAGATGTCTGCTCCAGGCAGTTGTTCATCAACAACTAGAAAGTGAGCAACTCCTGATCATACTGCTACTAATAAGCTGCACAGGATAGCTGTTAGAGTTGCTGGTGTTGACAATGCAACACGCATACACAGGAAATAGCTATGCGATATGTCACCATCTTAGCAAGTTTAAATTTTTCCGAAAGTTAGCTTCTAAGGCTAAAGTTGATTATATTATTTCTGCCATGATGAGACGGCAAGGCAAATGACTAAAAAGTAAGCTTCCCTTAATGGAACTACATCTTAGGGTTTACACCTTTGTGAACATGGCACTTGCTGTCCTTGCAGGTTTGTGGAGACAAATGATTCAGCAGACTGAACTGTTCAGTACTGCTCTGAAATGTGTTCATGCTAGACTGGAAATGTTGTTACTCTGAACAGAGACAACTTTTTTGAAGTCTTTAAAGGACAACGGCTACACAAACAGCATTCTGAAGCTTTTTTCTGGGAGGAGTCTTACCATGTACTTGATAAAGACATGACCGTTTCTGTAGACGACGGTGGTAAGACTTGCAATGTGTTGACCGTCACTGACACTAATGAAGCAAGTGTGTCAGATGATGACACAGGGTCAACTACTGAGACGCACAGCAAAAGTTGTGTATCATGGACATGTGATGAGACATGTAACCTTAGGCAAGCATCCTTTGATGCTATTGCACAGTTTGTGCATCGCTTTGTTGCCACAAAGAAAAAAACAGAGATACAACCTATTGCACACAACTGATCTCTGTGAGATTTGCAAGCATAAAGGATTGCTGGGGCATTGCTTAGCTTGTTTAGATAGTGGTGTGTGCAACACTGTGTTTCATCATATGCACATGTTTGCCATGCACAATCCTATGATTCTCAACTTTGCACATAAAGTATACCAGGTGAAAAAAAGCTGAGTCAATATACAAACACCTTGATGAGTCATTAAAAGCAGGAGATACTGTATGCAAGCTGCAAAAATTGTGATAGAGGATTTGCAACTTAACACTAAATGTTATGATGCACTATATGATGACACCTCTGCCACTGCATCTTGTGCTCTCTCTCTTCAGGAATCCGATATAGTTAAGACATTTGGGAAACTCATTGCCAAGTATGAACTGGCAAAGAGAGAGAAGTTTGACTCTGCATGTGTTTCATGTCACAGACTACTTTACAGACAGGAGACTGTTACTGTTGATCTGGAAAAGATTGCATCTTTTAATGACATGTGGGCATGACTATTGGCTTACCCACTAGTAAAGAATGACTTTGACCTGGACCCACTGGTTACCATGTGTCAATACTGTTTCACAAAGGTGAAGCATGACACTCTGCCACCGAGGTCTGTATTGAACAACATGGAGACAGATGTGACACCTACTGAGATTGCTGCACTGAATATGTTTGAATGGATCTTCATACAAATGATAAAACCATTTCAGACTATTCTGTGCTTGAATACTAATACATGCAAAGTGCCCCAGAAAGAGCTTGTGAAGTCTATGAAAGGGTCTGTCATGTAGTTGCTACTGCCTCTGTAAGAGAATGTGGAGACAATCTCAAATGAAAACAGTGTTGTTATACTAGTGAACAGTGTCCCAACAAAGTCTAAGGTCATTTGACAAGATGTTGTCAATGTGCAGAAAGTGAAAAGTGCTCTACACCACCTGAAGAGCAATAATAAGTGAGCTTAGTATCCTGTCTGCTTCCATTGCACATACTCTGCAGTTGACTACCCCACTAGATGGAATCAAAGTAGTTGAGTTTGTTCAAAAACTGAAAGACAAGGACAAAATACTGCAGGTGAATTTGACGTCTATACTCTTGAGTTTGCGTGGCACAAAAGAATACTGGTATCATAGACACTCAGAGGTCATGACTCTGCTGCGTATGGTGCAGCCACTTGGTTCATTACTCTGAGCTGTGCAGAGTACAGATGGGATGAGTTACTTGAACTGTTGAGGTGGGCCAATGCTGATGTCGATGGAATTTCATCAATGACTCTTGGCGAGATGTGCTCACTGGATCCAGTATCTGTGTCCCGACATTTTCAGCATCGCTTCCATGACATATTGACATGCATATTGTCAAAGGACAATTCACCTCTTGGATTAGTCGAGTACTATTTTTGGAGGACAGAATATCAGACACTAGGTGCACCACACATGCATATGTTGCTGTGGATTAAAGATGCTCCTCATATTAGTGAGAATGAAGCAGCTGAAGTTCTGAGCTTCAGTCAGTGTTATGTTACTTGTCATATCCCTGACAAGTATGACAGTTCAACACTGTGGAAGCTAGTGTAGAGGTTTCAGCAGCATTTTTGTGGAAAACATTCCTGCCACCCAGTCAAGAGTCATAATGAGTGGTACACCGGTTGTCATTTTGGTTTCCATAGGCATTCTGCCAGCAAGGACGTATGAATGACTTGTTCTCAGCCATGCATCACCACCTGAAGGCAAAGTCTGCTAAAAGGGCCTATGAGTTACCCAGATAGAAGAATGAGGTGTTCTTCAATGATTACAACCTTACTCTTCTTCTGATGTGGCAGGCAAACATTGATGTGCAGTTTGTCGCTGATAAATCTCTGTCTCTTGTTCAGTACATCACTTCATACATTATGAAACATGAGCAAACAAGTTTGCTTGAATTTTGGGAAGATATTGCAACTTCCAGCCGATCACTGAGCTCAAAGCTCTGGTCACTGGGATTAAAGACACTGCCTCACATGGAGTGAGGCGCATATGAGGCCAGTGATCATTTGATTGGAACACAGTTGTACAAAACGTCTGATGCTGTATGATTTTTCAGTGTCAATTACAATTAGAAATTAAGGTGTGTTTTGAAGTCTCATGATGAGATTGAGTAACTGGCTTTGCACCGCCCTCCATCCAAGAACATTTTGAAGAACCTACTAGATCGACAAATACTACCCACACCAGGATAGTATGATGAATGATATGTGCCTCTACAATGTTGCCAAGTGGTACGACTACAAGACTGATGTGGCACCTGACTGAACATGAGAGATTTACAGATCAGAGGCTTTCATGGGTGCCTTGCTAAAAAGCACAAACACTAGTTGATTGTCCACTGTAAACTGAGTCTCTCCACCACTGACAGTAAGGAACGTTACTACTTTGCTCTAATGTTCCTCTTTAAGCCATGGAGGGATGAGACTACACTTAAAGGAGACTGTGAAAGATATGAAGAACAGTTCTACCTTACATACGAGACCTTCACTAGTGAACAGTCTGAAACATACATTCGTATACTGGCACTGGAAAAGGAGCAGATGGATCAAACTAAGAAGCAGGTTGAGGAAGATACCCCAGGGAATTCTCAGGAAAACATAGATCCTAAGGGACAGGGCACTCTTGGAGCTCCTCTTCCAATGAATGATCCTGTGGTTCTGAAGAGTGAAGTCAAGAGTGTCATGGAACATGGTTATCATGACAAAGGATCCTAGTCTATTGGTGGACCAACTGATTGGACAGCAGTTTGCCATTTATGATGCTGTCACAGAAGTAGTGAGACATGGAATCCTTCATGAGAAAAAACAATGTACATGCAGAACTACAAACCATTATTAATGTTTGTTAGTGGTTCTGTTGGCATTGGCAAGAGTTTTGTTATCAAAGCTATCACAGTGGAGATAAGGAAACATACAGGAGAAGTGATGTCTGTAGCTGTAACTGCTCCTGCAGGCTTGGCTGCATACAACATTAGTGGTGTGACTCTGTACCAGTTGTTTATGCTCCCTGTAGAACATGGCAAAACAGGAGAGTATTGAAAACTATCCCATGAGGTGGCAGCTGAGCTGTGCCAACTGTTTGCCAAGATGAAACTTCTGATCATTGATGAGATCAGCATGGTTTCAAATGTCATGCTTGCATGTGTTCATCTACATCTCCAGGAGATTCTTGGAACTGATCATGGTGAGCCATTTGGGGGAAAGAGTATTACTGTGTTTGGGGACCTTCTGCAGCTTGCACCCATGAACGAAGAACATGTCTTTACAGTACTATAGGGTGCATTTGAGGAATCAATCTTTGAGGATTGATCCATTACATTGAGCTGTATGAAAACATGTGGCAGAGTCATGATCTTACCTATAAGGTACTGTTGGATCAGGCTCGCATTGGCTCTTTGTCACAACACAATGTTTCTCTTTTGAACACATGCCATACCAGTAATGAGTGTACATCTCTGACTGCTGCATGTGATGTCTTTAGCAATGTGTACTCAGACACTGCATGGATTGTGTGTCTCATGCCTTGACTCAAGTGTGTTGAATTTCACAGCATTATGTTGCAGAGACAAGGTCAGGAACTCATTACTCTGCATGCAGTTGACACTGTTGATGGTATGGTTTTGAGTCAGAATCTGGTAGCAAAGCTGACTGAATGACTGTCTGAGCTAAAACCTGATGTTTCTCATACAGCTGAATTAGAAGCTGTTCTAACTGTCTGTATAAATGCATGCAACATGCTATGATGAAACCTTGATGTGGAGCATGGTATGGTTAATGGTGCATTGGGACACATAACTGACTTCCAGTACAATGTACAGATGACATTCATAGAGGCACTCGCTGTCAAGTTGAACAACATTGAACAGTCAGTACCTATTTCCAGGATGACTGTTAAGTTTCAGATCGTGAAAGACATATATGTGACTAGGAAACAGTTTCCTCTGTGTGTTGCATATGCTGTATCCATATACAAGTCACAAGGCTTAAGTTTGGACTCAGTTATGGTCGACATAGGCATTGGCATCTTTAAAGATGGCATGAACCATGTTGCACTTTCATGTGTATGGACTCTATCTGACTTGTATATCATTTGCATAGCACTGCACAAAATATGTGCTGACAGACAATGCATTGCTACAGTCACAGGTTCTGGCATGAAAAAGAGGTACTGGACAGACAGAGCAGTATTGAATTCAGACAGCACTAAGAAGGAATCCATAACACAAAAGCAGACAAGCTCTCCTCCACGAAAGAAAGTGCTTGGGATGAGTGTTGTTCTAGCATTTGACAACAGTGCTGGAGTAAACTGATATGCAAACTCAGCAATCAAGCATTTCTCTACATGTCTCAATTTGTTGCCACTATCAAATCTTCACATGACACAGCAATGTCCAAGTCATTGAAGAAGGTTGTGAATGATAGTGACAAGCAAGACAACAGTATACAGACTCTAATACCCTTATGATTTGTGCTGGGTAGCTATGATGGCCATCAAACTTTTGCCAATAACATCCAGCAGGATGTGACTGAGTTTATGATGGCCATCATTAACAGCTTGGAATCAGATCAAATTTCCATGCGACACTTTTGTGACAAAGTACACTTGCCTGTCTTGTCGACATTAACACAAAGTAGTAACAGAAAATATGCTGTGGATTTCATTATATGTTCCACAGGCACATTCTGTGAAGTTCAGGGAATTGCTCATGAATGCAGAGTGTGGCTGGAGGTGTGCCCGGTGTGGGTGGAGAGTGTCTTCAGTCCTTACAACTTAGAGTCTCTTCTCAGTATCTTCTTCTAGTCTTGCAGAGATTTGATGCAAATGGACTAAGAATTGACACATTAGTCAGTAATTTTGTAGCTGGAAGAGTAAAGTTCATGGGAGCATGATTTGATTATCAGTCTGTGATATTCCACCATAGAGCATCTGTACACTCAGGACTTTATGTGACATGGTTGAGGTACAGCAATGGCTGGATGGAATACAATGACTGCATAAGCACTTTTAAACAGAGTCTATCTTGAAATCTAAAAGATGCTTATGTCCTGGTTCTCAAAAATTACAATGAGCTTCACTGGGCAGAAGAGTAGTTGGCATAAATGTGATACCACTGTGTTTGACACGCTTTGGTAGTCATAACAGTGTTCTGTGTAACCTTTCCTTTACATGCACTGCTCTTTTCATATTAGTTTATGAAGAGTAGTGAAAACAGATTAGGCACACACAGATACTTATGATGCCAATAGTTACTATAGGTGTAGCTGTGATTTTTGCTAAAATGCAGCCTAAGTGGTCTTGAATCGGTGCAGGCTGTGTGGATAATCACCTGATATACAACTCTTATTTTAGCTGTGGAATAATCATATAAACAGCATATAGACATATCATGTATATGCAGTTCTGTTGTACTAGTCTGTAGATTTCTGTGCTGCTGCACTATGTGACATAGAATGTGTTGTTATTGCTGTCAACACTATTGTGTGTCCATGCACTGTGCATTAACTACCCTGAGAAACATAACCATATTTGTTGGTTTGCGATGTTTCTCGTACATTGTGTATGTTATGTACATGTTTCACATCTGTCTGGTGATGCAGGAGGACAGATTTTGATATTATGCTGCCACTGCAGCTTTAGATCTGTTTGCACACATATTGTCACATAGAAACATAGACTTTGATGGCAGATAAGAACTGCTTGGCCCACCTAGTCTGCCCATTTCCTTACCTATTAGATAAGCTGCAGATCCTAGTTAACCAACAGCCTACTTCGTCCTACCCCCCCACCAGAATTGCCTTATGTCTGTCCCATGCATTCTTGAATTCCCCCACTGTTTTTAACCCCACAGCCTCCTCAGGGAGGCAGTTCCATGCATCAACCACCCTCTCTGTGAAAAAATACTTCCTCACATTGCCCCTGAACTGTCCAACTCTCTATCTTCAGATTGTGTCCCCTTGTTCTTGCAATCTCTTTTTCTAAAAGATGCTACCCTCTTGGACTTTGTTGATTCCCTTGAGGTACTTGAAAGTTTCTATCATGTTCCCCCTCTCCCTCCTTTCCTCAAGGGTATACATATTGAGCTCCTTTAGCCTTCCTTCATGTGGCTTCTGTTGCAGATGCTGCACCATTTTAGTTGCCCTTCTCTGGACTGCTTCCATCCTGTCTATGTTCTTGAGGAGATGGGGTCTCCAGAACTGCATGCTGTAATCCAGATGGGGTCTCACCAACTATCTGTACAGAGCGATAACAACTTCCTGTTTTCTACTGGTGATGTCTCTCCCTGTACATCCCAGTATTACCCAGCCATCCTTACTGGCTTCTCACATTGTTTGCTTAACTTTGGATCATCTGATATGACTACCCCCGGTCCCTTTCCAGTTTTGTTTTTGTTAATACTCCCTGCCCCCCCATTGTGTAGTCTTCCCCTGGGTTTTTGTTTCCCAGGTGTATTACTTTACACTTCTTTGCTTTGAATCTAAGCTGCCGTACTCTTGATCATTCCTCCAACCTTGCCAATTCCCTTATCATCCTTTCCACCCCCTTCTGTATCAACCCTGTTGCAGATCTTTGTGTCGTCTGTAAAGAGGCATACTTTTCCTTCCAGTCCCTCTGCAATGTCACTTATAAAGACATTAAAAAGGATTAGACCCAGTACTAAACACTGTGGTAGCCCACTAGTAACCCCCCTTTGTTCAGAGTGGACTCCATTTACTATTACCCTCTCTGTCCTGTTGTCCAGCCAATTTTTTACCCAGGCTACCACCCTGGAACCCAGTTCCTGGCTGGCTAATTTGTTTACTAATCTTTTGTGTGAGACTGTAAAATGCCTTGCTAAAGTCTATGTAGGCCATGTCCACAGCCCCTCCCTGGTCTACTAATTTGGTCACCCAGTCAAAGAAATCTATTAGATTCATCTGACATGACCTTCCTACTGTGAAACCTTGCTGTCTTGAGTCCTGTGCCCCACTGGCATCTAGGTACTCAACAATTCCTTCTTTTAGAAGTGATTCCATTATTTTACCTACCACTGAGGTCAAGCTAACAGGTCTGTAGTTTCCTGCCTCTGCTTTGCTCCCACTTCTGTGCAGGGGAATTACATCTGCCCTCTTCCAGTCCTTAGGTACCACACCATCCTCCCATGATTTGTTAAAAAGGGTAGTCAGTGGTGTCACTAGTTCTCCCCTTAGTTCTTTTAGAATTTGAGGTGAATCCCATCAGGCTCCATTGATGTGTCCACCTTCAGTTTTAGGAGTTCTTTCAGAACCCTTTCTTCTGTGAAAGGACTGGTATTGATCACACTATCCAGAGTGCTTCTATTGATTGGATTAAGTACCTCCCAATATGTACACAGCTTTTAAAGCATTAATTTTTAAAGTGGGAGCATGGGCCCTCTGGATATGCACTCCAATCCACCCCTAAAAATGTAGCATACATTACTGCTAACTAGTATCCAAACCTTTGTTTCATATACAGTGGTCACTATACTAAAGTTGCGTGGTACCACAGTGTGCCGCTCATTACTGAGGTCAATACCCCGGTATGCCACTCAGTACTGACTCAGTATTGACGTGGTGGAGTTGTAAATGCAGCATTACTGAATCTGATTAGTGCATTTCTTCATTTGATCACTAAACGGCAATCACCACCATTTCCACAATGATTGTGGTCTCTTAGTGTAATTTCACTGTTGTTGCAAAGTACCTAAAAATCCACTGGTAGGTGGCATTGTGAAAAAAAGACTTTCCCTCCCTGATCCACAGACGACCCACAAGTTAATATATTTAAAAAATACATATACATTCCCTTATCATCTAGCAGACCACCCTTCCCTGATCTTCAATGCAGCCCCAAGTATTTAATAAAAAACATTTTCACCATTTATTTATCTATAAAAAATAAAATAAAAAATAAAGTAAATAAAAATAAATAATATCCGAGAACCTCATTTGGGACTTAAAATGAGGTCTTGTTCTGTGTTTAACAGAGCTACTCCTCTTAGTCAGATCACTCGAGCCTCAATCTGGTGGAAAACGCAAGAAATGTTTGTCTTGCCTGTGTGCAGTTATAAAAAGTTAGTAATAAATAGTTTTGTAGAGTACCAGGACAGAACAGGACAGGATAAAGCACAATGAAAAAATAAAAAAAGAAAGTATCCGGCAATGTTAAACTCCTCAGGTTCTGTGTGGTGTGCAATCCCTGTGCCATTTCATTCATTATCTGTGTGCCACTCATTTTCTGCCTTCCCAGATACAGTACGGCAGATCACATCACTAGGCACAATGCTCAAAATAGCACCAGGACTGCACTGGCAGTGTATGGTTTTTGTTTCTATGTAATTGTTGTGGATTAGCCTGCAAAGTTCTGTCTTGGTACTGGGCACAAATAATGTGAGCTATGTTCTGGTCCATTAGTTTGTTGGCAGCTCTTATGTAACCAAATCACTTATTCACTGATGGTTCCCCACAAGTAAAGACAAACAGATAAATGACTTCACTATGTATGTAGGTTCCATTGCCTTCTCATGCCCTGAAAATGACGGTTCATAAACCATTTTTATTGGGAGGCTGAGTGGGTGTGGGTGTGGTGGTGATGATGATGGGGGGGGTTGTCTATTGTAGAGTTTGACCCCTGCATTTTTCAGTATGTGCAGATTGAAGACGAATAATCTGACTAGTTGTTTCTGGGATTTTGCCAAGTTTCTGCTGCTTTCACACATATAGACAATGAACTCACTGGGCAGAAGGCTGAAAATGGCAGGTCAGCACACTTACACATAACACAGCACATCAGCTGTCAGATCACAGTGTAATTTATTTTTTCTATTTATTTTGGCATTCAGTCTTTGTACTATACCAAGCAATGTGACTGATGGAGTGGTTCATAAGTGAGTTTGCAGCTCCTGTGCCACAGAATTACATATTTACAGAGCGAGCACTGTAAGAAAAGGAATATATCCCCTAAATAGAAACAAACACACCTAATGTCTTACTGCTCATGTTCAGTGTTATGTGCAATCTCTGTGCCATTTCATTAACTGTGCAGCCTTTGCAGCTATGGAGGATCACATCACTGTGTGCAAGGGTTGAAACTGACAGGGACTGCACTTGCACATAACACCACACCTCAACAGGCAGAAAGCTGGGAAGGATGGGATAATGGAAGAAATACATAATATAGCATATACAATGCTAACCTGTCAGATTTGATTTGACCAAAGGCATAAGGGTGGACTTGAAGACAAATATTTTGGAAAGCCTCATGCACTGATATACTGATGTGGTGATCATCCTACAGCAAAGTATAACTACTGGGGTAATCACACAGCCACATTTTTGTGTAAGCTCATCTTGTTTGTGTATACGTATACAAAAGGAAATGGTCCAGCACCAGGGTCATTTGCATATCATAGAGACCCCCCCCTGCACAACAACCCCACCAAAAATTAGGTTTCTCAAGGGTCATGTTATTGGGATGAGAGGGTTAGAAAGACTGTATTCATTGCAATTTATTTCTTTAATGTGTGATTACTTTTCCTGGTAGCATAGTAGCAGTGAACCAGGGAATGGACCACTCCATCACTTAGATTAATTGTGCAGAGTACAAGGACAGAAATGGACAGTACAGTATGAAGCATAAGTATTTGTGTTATACACAAGCAATGTGACCGCTGGCCCAGTGGCGCTGAGGGTTGAGGCGCTGGATGCCACACCTTGCACCACACTGGCAACCCAGGTTCAGACATGAGCCCAGGATGTCAGGGGTCAGCGGGGGGAGGATAGGATTGAGCATCCGATGGACTGCTCTCCTATCCCTGGGGAGGGATCCAGGGTGCCATTGCTCTGCAGTGACCTCTGGTGATGATCGGGGGCACTGCTGGAGCAGGCACAGATACGCAGGGGTGCGACAGACATCAGTGCATATGTGCCTGGACTTCATTGCATGTTCGCACCCCCGGGGACAAAAAAATAAAAAATGGAGCAGTATGGGCTGAGGCAGCTTGATATCCACTCTCCACCTGCTGAAGATGCCTGGATGGTGCATGCCAGTAATGGTTCCTCATCTGACGTGGGGGCAATGGGGGGTGCCCCTCTCGAAGGCAGAGCTGCATATGCCAGCTGGGTGTGCAGACTTCAGGATCGGAGGTGGAGCTGAAGCGGTGGCTGGAGATAGGGAGGTCAGTGACTGCTAGGGGAGAAAATATAGCATGATAAAAGTCTGCAGCTCCTATGCCACAGAATTATGTATTTTACAGAGGGAACACTACAAGAAAATAAATATATCCCGCAAATAGAAAAACAAATTACCTAATGTCTCACTTAACATGTTCAGTGTTATGTGCAATCTCTGCGCCATTGCAGTAAACTGCTGAGAACTCCTCAGCTGCTGCCTGCACAGCTATGAATGATCACATCCCTGAGGGCAAGGGTAGAAATGGCACAGGGATTGCACTGTCATAGAAACAACCCCTCCTCACCCCACCAAAATTCTAGGTTTCTGAATGTTCTGAATGGTTATGTTCGTGGGATGAGACAGTCAGAAATGTTGTATTCAATATGATTTCTTTTTTTTTCATGTGTGTTCACTTATACTGGTTACATTGGGTTGGCAAACAGGTGAATGGACCCCTCCATGAATAATGTTTGTTGTGCAGAGTGCAGTGACAAAACAGGACAAGGGAAAGTACAACAAATAAATAAAAAACATTATCCACCAAAGTCTTACTGCTCATGTTCTCTGTTATGTGCAATCCATGTGCCATTTCAATCAATCATTACTCATTTGCTGCCTTCACAGCTACGGCCAAGCTCATCACTAGGCACAATGCTCAGAATGTCATAGGGATTCCTATGCACATAACACATCACATCAACAGGCAGAAAGCAGGAGGATTTTTGTTACTGTTTAATTGTTGTGCATTACACTGTGCAGTTCTGCCATGGTACTGGGCACAAATAATGTTTGTGATTTAGCTGTCCATTAACATGTTGGTAGCTCCGATGCCACTGAAGTACTTCTTTGCTGATGGTGCCCCACAAGTAAAGACAAAAAAATACCCGACATTGCTAGCATACAGAATTCCTTGCCTACTCATGCCGTGAAACTGACGGTTCAGAAAATATTTTGGGGGTGGATGGGTGGGGTGTGGTGGGGACTAGAGTTGCTGGGGGAGGGTTGTCCATGCAGCTGCTGGAACACTGCCTTCTTTATATGTGCAGATTGAAGATGCATAATCAAATAACTTGTTGCCAGGATCTTGCTCCTGCTTTCTGAACGTCAGTGTGCTGTGTGCAAATGTACCCCTGTGATTTATCAAAGAAATATGTAGTGAAATAAGACATCCACCACATCGGGCCATCCATGCCATTATCCATGCCATTATGCCCAGTGCTGTGGAACTTGGTAGATGGGAAGGCCACCGATGATGCCACATAACGATTCTGATTTTATTTTTTCTATGCTGCATCAAACTGCCATTAATTCCATTGTATAGGAGCAAAGAATGGAGGCTTGTACGGCAACAATAGTTGGTGTATCTGGAGAAGTAAAATAACAGGGTACAGAACAAAAAAAAAAAAACAGGATATTTTTGGCAAATACACTTAGGTCCCCATTACAAAGACAAAACACAACCAAACTTTACAATAGGATTTGCCCAAAGTGAACACTTTAGCTAGTGCTGTCACAATCAAGAACATTACAAATTTCCTTGCATTGCATTCATTTCAGAGTACTATTGGAATACAC
Source organism: Neoceratodus forsteri (assembly GCA_016271365.2). Classification (NCBI taxonomy): domain Eukaryota; kingdom Metazoa; phylum Chordata; order Ceratodontiformes; family Ceratodontidae; genus Neoceratodus; species Neoceratodus forsteri. The sequence continues at coordinate 1,205,263,260 of CM057453.1, read as the reverse complement.
CCTCAGCTCAGTCCTCTGAATTAATGCCCTCAGCAGAGCAGGAAGACACTCACTGAACTGGCCTTCTGTCTCCTTGTGATGCTTATTTAATCTGATGGACCTCCACCTGCCAGAAGAATCCTATCCTAGATGGCAATGCTGAAAATACTACAGATTAAACAAACAAAAATGACAAATAAAAACAAGCACATGTCTAAGCGTACCAGGGAATATAAGGAGTGCATACAAAAAAGTGCAGTCACTGGTGCTTTCAAAATATCATAATTAATACCAGCATGGTGTAAAAAGCAGTGCTTGTGTGTTACCACTTAATGCCTTAGTTGCCTTAACTGTACATTCCCACTGTGGACCCAACTCTGAACCTTAGGGTGTAAACAATGGAAAACTATATAAAGCCAGATTTTTTTTAAGCCTTAAGGATGCAAAAAGCATGGACAGTCTAAACCCCAAAACGTTCAAAGTGCATTTCTGATGATGACACCCCCCCCCATTTAAAAATGCTTTGTCACTTGGCCACTACTATTTCAAAATTTGGAGAACACATGCCTGACTGTGGGTACACATTGATCTGGGTTAGGGGACAGGAAAAGGATATTTCTGTTCTTGAAGTGGGCATGTAGGAAATGGAACCTGATTTAGGAGTATAACCACATCCAATAATGTGGTATAGTTATGAGGTTTAATCAAATTTGATAAAACATGACATGCCAGCGAAGTGTGTTCAAACTAAGGCTCCAGTCAGCACCACTGACTTCCTTGGGGGGGGCACAAACAATTTAGCCAGTTATGCAAACACTTCAGTAATCACTTTGCTACAGCTTACAGTACAGAAACAGAATTTGCTAACACTTCAGGAATCGCTTTGCCAAAGCTTACGGTGTAGGAACAGCATTCCTAATATTAGTATTTGCACTGTTTTTCAGTTAACTCTGTTTTTATTTTAGCTGGCTCCCCAATGCACAGTTTTGCTTTGCAGCACTTCAAATACTGTTTTTTAATGCGTTATTTCATATTGAACTGAATTGACATAGAAACAAGAAGTCAAATTGCTGCAAAGCAAACCCGCACATCGTAGAACCAGCTAAAATAAAAACAGCATTAATACTAATACTACCAATGTTGTTCCTTCACTATAAGTTGTAAGGAAGTCACTAGCACTGATTGGAGCCCTAGTTTGAATGTACTTTACTGGCATATTTAATCAAATTTGATTAAACCTTGAACCTATCCAACATTATTGGATGCAGCCCTCATTTTACCTCTCTGAACATGTTTCTGTTTCTCATAATTGTCCAATAAAGAATAAGAGATGTCCAACATAGCGGTGGACATCGATTTGAGTGGTGCAAGTCATGAATATGATATCAGCATCCATATGATGTTGTTCTGCTCCTAAATCAGATCCCATTTCCTACATGCCCACTATGAGAACAGAAATATCATTTACATGTCCCCAACCCAGATCAATATGTGCCCACAGTCAGGCATTGTTCTCAACATTTTGAAATAGCAGTGAAACAGCAGTGTCCAAGTGACAAAGCATTGTAAATGGGGTGGGATGTGTCATCATGTTTGTTGTGCGGTGAGACTGAAAAAAAAAAAAACCTGAAGCTCTGGAGGGGAGAACGAAAGACAGCGTGATTGCCTGTAAAAGTTTCTAGAAATCTTTCACTTCCATTTTTTTTCTCAAGAAATAAATTACAGGTTACTTCAGCTGTGATTTGTACCCCCCATTCCAGTGGAAGAGTGGAGTGGACACTATTGTATTACAGTGTTAGAATGGTATGGGGGAAAACAAATATGGTTTCAGTTCAGAATTTTTGAAAGTATGATGACTGCATGCATGTCATACTACCACATTTTACTCTCAGTGCCACTGGGTAGCACAAGAGGTTAATTTGCTCTTGGTCACACAGTAGCAAGTGTGGGTTGTGGGATTCAAACCCAGGTCTCCAAGTTTGCAGGTCAGCTGTCTTAATCTCTTAACCACTACCATATTTTGTCACCTTAAATAAATATTTAATAAGATAGCACGTATGCAGGTTCAGAGAGTGAGACAAAAAAGTTTTATTTTGGAATGGTGCTTGGCCCAGAGTCACCTGTTAGAATGCCATAGACTCATATTGCACATATTCATGACAGTGTAGATTTGATCCTGCATGACACAGGTGACAGCCTTTTAGTAACATATATATTCATGTAATATAACAAATTTATTGATTCTTGTACTGAATAGCAACCTTCACAATACACTGATGTATAAGTTTTCAACAATGTTTGCTAGTCATACTGTACCAATGTTCCTTTGAGTACTTAATATACTTTATTATCCAAATATTTCCAAGCATTTACTGCACTGAATTTTAATGTAAGCAGAGGGTTGAGTAGAATCTTATCAATACTCTGCCTTTATCCTCCAACATGGAGCACAACAATTGAGTAGATAATATAAATGTTGATACAAATCAAATTAAACATCAATGCAGCAAATGCTTGGAAATATTTGAATCATGGAGTATGTGAAGCAGTCATATGAATGTTGGTATAACTACACATCACTGTATTTTGAACATTGCTATTCAGCACAAGAATCAGCATATTTGTTTCAGTATGTGAAGTTTTTTGTTCACATTGTCAACTGATTCAAATCCATACCAGTCTGGGGTAATTTAACTGGTAACTCTGGGCCCAGCACCACTACCTAATGAAGTTTTGTTTATACGGTGCTATGCAGTGACGTAGTGGCAGTGGAGTTCAAGCCATCACAAAAAATCTCTTAATTCTAATAAGGTTATGTGCACCATTCATTTGTTCTTCTTGGGTTGCTAGTAATACTGCATTTTCAACAGAGCAGAAGTGACCAAACCTGTTACAGTATGAACATTTTCCCACTGCACAAATATTGCACACTGCACTGGCGAAAATGCAGTATTACAATGAAATGCTCTGACTTGGGATTCCTGGATCCGTATGTTTCAAAATAAGTCCTAAAATAATTTATTTTGAGAAACATCCTAACATGTACAATTTACATTTGATACAAGGACCTTTGAGCATTTGAAATGCAACATTTTAACATTAGTTTTCAAAGACAAAAAGTAAAGAATGCTGGCTTCAAATTGATTAGTTACACTACATCATGGAAGAGTACCATCATTGTTCCTATTCATAACAGTGGGGACCTGCCACTAAACCCAGGTATGTATCAACCAATAGTGTACTGTAGGTGCCACAGGGTACTAGTATTAAGCTGGTGTCTCTGTCTATGGCTCGTACATGGGTCCTTACATCAGCTTTTACACATGCAAACCAAACGTTTCACAAAAGTATGTTTTCACAAACAGAGAAGTCGAATGTATCAGCTTTCTTCCTATGCATTAGCATTTTTGATTGGGTATTTCAACAGCTGTACCTGTGTAACTAACAGCTTACTGAATTTTATGAAATTATATGCCCCCAGGTAAAACAATTTTTTTTTTCACCTAAATGAGACTGTTACTGGGATGTGCTTTTGGCTTCAGGTTATTAGCTGCCATAACTTGATTATTGCTGCTTAAAAAGTTTAGAAGATTTAGAAGTTTCAACCTATTATTTTGGTTCCAACCGTGGCAATATTAGGAATAGCTGCTGACATAAAAAAATTGGGGATCACTACTAATTGGTTGCTGGAATTTGTTTCTGATGAGTTTCATCATCTAATTTTGAATTGAGTGGACTGTTTCTTACTTACACAGTGACTTAAAAGTTCACAGTGCCCACTGCTCACCCAGCCTGTCTTGCACTGCTACAGTGTCATAACCCCTCCCCCACCCCACCCCACCCACACACTTACAGAAACAATAGGCAGGATTCACAATGAGGGATTTTTAAAGTTCCCCTCTGCAACTACTGTTGCAGACTGGAATTGCCCACAGCTGCAGCAGTAGCGATTCACAGCCGCAGCAGTTGCAGAGGGTGCTACAGTGGGTTCCAATGCACATAGCAGCCTCTTGCAGCTGCAGTGCTATCCATGGCAACAGCATCTGCAGGCTGCCATATTCCATGGAGCCAGTCACACTCCAGCTCCACCTTCATGAATACCCACAGCTGTGGGCAACCTGTGGCTTCACAGGTGGATTCCCACTAGTGCTGAGGTTTTCCCGCAGCTGCGTGTCCTTCTCCCCTTTTAGTGAATCCTGCCCAATGTGTCCTGCTTGTGGGGCAGTTTAGCCTCCATTGAAACTTGAGTGCCTTGAGATGCCCAGCAATCAGTCATCATGACAACAGACTGTCATTTAATTGGAGTGATTGATGTTTCCTCAGAGAATTTGTATACAATCTTCTAGGACTGCTAAACTATCCAACATGAATCATCAATGGTCTGATTATACAGTTTTTATGTTTCATCAGCTCATCACACAAAGTTATTTTCCCAAAATGCATTATGTATAACACCTCTATACAAGTCAAAATATTGCAGTTAACAACTGCAACCCATTTTCAATATTTCTGTTAGAAAAAACAAACAAGTGTACTCTATATCTTTCAAATATTTATGGAGAGTAACTTACAGAAAAAAGTATACAAAATAGTCTTCAGGACAAATACCGTGCACATATGGCATCAGTATTATTCACTAATAAGTTCCCAGTTTAACAAGTTGGGGGCACACTGCAGGCCAATCAGAAAAAGGGGCACCCACACGTGACTTTAACTGTGCACAGTACATGACTATGTCATTTATTTTTTTATTTATTCAAGTCTAGGATTACAAATACCTTTGAGCCATGGCTCTTTTACAAAGGTTCCACATCATGGGGAATAGACATGCAGGGGTAGGAAAGATTATAACATTAGTCAACAATATTGCACTATAGTTTTAGGTTAAACAAAATAACATTTTAAGGCCTGGTACTAGATGTTCTGACAAGATCAGATAACCTGCAGTGAGTGCACGGTTAGCTGAAAGGAAACAGAGGATAAAGAAGACAGAGAAGGGAGGGGTATAGGAGGACAAACAACTCTGCAGCCATAGGCGGTTGTCAAGTTCAACAGGGGATAAGGGGGGGACTGGGAAGAGGGAGTGGAGGGCAGATGAAGTAGGGATGTCAAAGAAATAAGAGCATCAGAAGGAAATGGTCCGCCCGATGGGAGTCGAGAGAGGCAGAGGAGACCCCAGTGAGAAGACAGCTACAGTCATGAAGGGCAGTCACAGGAGCTAGAGGCAGTAAGGTGTGACCGTAGTCTAGACTTAAAAGTGCCAAGAGTAGGTGCAGTAGAGATGGCAGGGTTGAGACTGTTCATCCAAAGGAGAGCTTTGTAGGCAAAAGAGCATTGACCTTGGGAGGTGCGACATTGTGGGACTTGCAGGAGTTGAGATTTTGATCCCCTGGTTGCCTGCATGTGATTCCTATTATTTTGTAGCAGGGCTGTGACCCACGGAGGTGCAAGGCCAAGGATGATTTTCTTGGCCATTGTGCAGTTCAGGTACTTAATGAGATTTGAGAGCTGTAGCCAACCAGTTTTAGAGTACAGATCGCAGGTGTGGGTGACATGGTGGACACCAGAGATGAGCCGACAAGACTTATTGAGGGTGGTAGAGATGCGTCTGAGGGTAGTCACAGTGGCAGAGCCATAAATGATGAGACCATAGTCAATAATCGATACCACGGTACTCTGTACAGCAATCTTTAAAGCTTCAGGGGTGAGATGTTGTCTGTGTCTGTAGAGGAGACCAATTCTGGTGTTCACTGCCTGTGCCACAGAGTCAACATGGGCACTGTATGAGAGGTACGGGTCCAACAGTATCCCAAGGTATTTGAAGTGTGGGACCTGGTCCAAGGTATTCCCAGGTGAAGTGATAATAGTCCAGGGGTGAGATTTGTACCTATTGCGGGAGTTGCAGAATAGCATCGACTTAGTGTTTTTGTGGTTAAGGACAAGTTTATGCCTAGAAAACCATGACTCAACAGTACTGAAGGCAAGTTGGAGATTCTGTTGTAAGGCCATAGGGTGCTTGTGAGAGGAGAAAACAACAGCATCATCCACATATAGGATGATATTCTCAGTGCAGGATTGTGGTAAAGAGTTTAGAAAGAGACTGAAGAGGAGTGGGCCCAGGATTGACCCTTGTGGGACACCCGATTGAACTGGTAAGGTGTCAGAGAGGGTATTGGCAATTTTCACTTTTTGTGAGTGGGTTTCAAGGTAGCTTTTGAACCACAAGGCCATGTCAGGGGGAGAGACCAATGTTCCAAAGTTGGTCGACCAACAGCTGGTGGTGGACAGTATCGAACGCCTTGGAGAGGTCTATGAAAACCACCCCTGTAAGCATGCCCTGATCGAGGGATTTATGTACTGCCCCAGTGAATTCAAGCAGAGCAGAAGAGGTGCTGTGACCCTTTCTGAAACCGTGCTGTTGAGTGCACAGTAGGTTGTATTTGTCCAGATGGTCAGTTAGTTGGTCAGCTATGATTCATTCAAGAACCTTGGAGAGGGGAGGCAGAATCGAGATCGGGTGATATTTTCAGTGGCTAGACTTGTCACCACTTTTGTGGACTGGGATGACCAAGGCAATTTTCCAAAGGTCCTGGAATTGACTGGTGTGGAGAGAGAGAGATTCATAATACTGGTTAAGGGTAGGAGAACTTCCTCAAGAGTTAGCGACAGAATCTTCAGGTCAAGAGAGTCGCCACTGGTTCTGGATTTGCATATAGCAGTAGTGATGTAGTGGCATGTGGCATTCGATGAGATTTCCCAAAAGAGGAAATGGGGGGTAACGGCCTGTGCAGGATGGATGTTAGAGGAGCAGTTATCTACTTTGAAGAAGTCAGGGGGAAGAACAGCACTAAGGTCAGTAAAGGCAGAGTTAAGGTATTGGCAATGACCAGGGGGTCCAGAGTAGTGGTTCCATTAACTTTCAGCAGGGCAGGATGGTTTTTTGGTTGTATCCCTGTGATTCCCTTTAATGTTATCCCAAAAACCATGTCCGTTACCCCAGGAGTTGGTTAGTGTGTTCTTATAGAAGGAGCTTTTTGTGAGTCGGACGGCCTTGGTACAGGCATTACGGGCCTGTCTGTATTTTTGCAGGTCAGGCAGTTTGCCAGTAGATTTGGCCACCACCCAAAGGTGGTCCCTTTGTTTCAATTGAGATAGGAGCTTAGCATTAATCCAGGGATTACAGAGTGTCTTGGCTTTCCATTTTTTAACTGAAGCAAAGATGTCACAGGCCTTGTTGAAAGTGGCAATGAATAAGTCAAGGGCCAGGTTGACATTAGTAGCCTTGCAGATTGGTTGCCAGTCATTTAGGGTCAGGTAGTGCTTAAGATGAGTAAGTTGTCCACGTGGGAGGACCCTACTGTGAATGAATTTGGGGGGGTTTGAGAAATTTGTTGGACCATTCACATAAGACAGGGGAGTGGTCACTGAGGGAATCTGGCAGTACAGTGGTGTTGAGGATCCTGGATGGGTTGCTGGTAAGTACCCAGTCCAGCAGGGTACTAGTCCCAGTCTTACAGTTAGATCTAGTCGGTGAGACAACCATCTGTGAGAAGTTAGCAAAGGCAATAGAATCTTTCAGCTCCCCAATATCTGATGCTAAGCAATTGATATTGAAGTCACCAAGTAGGACAATTGTGGCACCTGGAGATTGGGCATTGATATACCTGAGGACATCATTGAGACCATTAACCTGGTCCCTAGGTGGGATGTAGATGGAACCTATCATTAAGGCTTTTAGGATTGGTCCAAGGAGAATTCTCAAGGGTAGCAACTGAGCCGAGGAGTCTAACTTCAGGGGTGTGAGAGGGAGCACCAGCAGGGAGTCTTTGATGTAGTTGGCACAGCCACCCTCTTTCTTGGTGACCCGGTCCAGTCTAAAGATATTGTATCCTTGCAGTTTTAATGCCTGATTGGGGACTTTTGGCATCAGCCATGTTTCCACCACTGCTAGGACATCAGGGTTGTGTTGCCTTATGAAGACTTGAAGAGCATCAAGTTTAGACAGCAGGCTGAGAGAAACAAGTCAAAGTGCACCTGTATTAGATTTGTTGCTTGATGTGCACAGTCCTGGGTTTGGATGGATCTTCCCTGAGAGCAGTAGGAGGAGGAGTAGTAGTTTTAAGGAACCGAGGCTTAGCTCCTTAAGGGATAATTTGTGGTGGTGTTTAGAGTGGGGGCAGTGTGTAGGTCCCAGATGGTAGCCCCAGAGTGATATACTAAGTTGTAGCGAGGTTACCCCAGCCCAGAATACAGGCATAGTTGAGTTAAGCAGGAGCCAAATGTTGGCCATAGGTGAGCCAGGGAGAGGCCTGAGTGAGTAGTGGAGGGTTTCTTTAGAAAGACAGGAGTAGTCACGGATGCTGGTGGTGTGGGAGAGAGGGCAGGGATAGCAGGGGGCAGGGAAGAAGAAAATGGGGGAAAAGTGAGGAGGAAGAGGGGTAGGACAAAGGTGAGGAGTGACCAAGAGGTAGGCATTTTATAAGGGGACAGGGGTGTCAAGGGGAAATACAGACAGTGGGTAGAGCTAGAGCCTAGTATAAGACAGTGCTAATAGCAGGCAGGCACTGTGAGGGGCAGAAAGTGGAGGCAGGTGAGGTGGGAAAGGACCAGAGACAGGAGAGCCAATGGGCTAAGGAAGGGTGGGGTGGGCGGTGCCAGGGGGTTGGATTTAAGCATATTTAACTAAGGTAGGAGGGGGTGGGGTGGGTGAAAATTTATAGCAAAAGTCTATGATTTTCAATAGGCACAGTGCTCAGCAAGCAGAGGAAAAGCCGAGAGAAACAGGGAGCCAATCAGGGGCAGCACAGGCAGCGGGCGACCAATCCAGGAGCAAGGCAGTGAGAGCTTGACCAATGGAAGCTGCCAGTGGCTTCCCCGACCCCAGGCAGGAGTCTCACCCTTGTGTTGTGTAGCTTGGAGGTGGGCAGGAGAGATGGCTGGTGAGGCCAGATAAAGGAGCCGTGGCCACACCGAGAGATGGACCCAGTGGCCCGATCAGGGCTGGAGATGAGTTACTTATAAGGGATAGCAGGACAAAGTAGGAGAGGCCAGTAAAGAGATTTCAGCCAGAAGGGTGTGCAGCGAGAAAGAAAGAAAAAAAAAAAGAACAAAGGCAGAGAGCTTAGCTGAGGGGGGGGGGGGAGGTGGGCAGCCAAGGTCAGAGACAGTGGATATTTCAGACCTGGCACCAGGGATGAGAGAGAAGAATAATGAATGCAGAAAAAGTCACAGGGCTAGAGGGGTCACACAGGAAAGCGCTGAGAGGGGGTGCAGAAAAGCAGAGAGAGGAGTACACAGAGAGAGCAGTAGAGCAACACAAAACAGTTTTTAGGCACACTAAACACTTAACAGCAGTAATCAGGCAGTAGTCAAACAGTCATGCACAATTACAGTAGGTTTAAGCAGACATAAAAAAAACAATTTACAGCAAAAGTCTATGATTTTCATTGGGTGCAGTGCCCAGCAAGCAGAGGAAAAGCCAAGAGAAACAGGGAGCCAATCAGGGGCAACACAGGCAGCGGGTGACCAATCCGGGAGCAAGGCAGTGAGAGCTTGACCAATGGAAGCTGCCAGTGGCTTCCCCAACCCTAGGCAGGAGTCTTACCCTTGTGTTGTGGAGATCGGAGGTGGGCAGATGAGGTGTCTTGTGTGGCCATTACAGGAGCCACGGCCACACCAAGAGATGGACCCAGTGGCCCAATCAGGGCTTGAATCCTTATGTTGTGGAGCTCGGAGGAAGGCAGGAGAGGTGGCTGGTGCGGCCAGATACAGGAGCCACGGCCGCACCGAGAGATGGAACCAGCGGCCTGATCAGGGCTTGAATCCTTGTGTTGTGGACACATTCTCTGAGTAAAACATCAGTAAAGCATTTGACATATATCTTACAAATGTAGACCTGTGATTTGATGTTGTGTAGCATGTCCTCCTCACTGAGGAGCAAATTACAAGTCATTGTAAGACACCATATTATGATGCTAGAACAGTTCTGTGAGAACTGTTGTTTATCTGTGTAAAAATTTCCTGATAGTCTAGTGCAACCCCCACCCCCACCCCACATTGTCCAATCACTGTCCTGTCATGAAAAGTAAAATCCCTGTGTTTTTACTTCTGCTCTGAAAAAGTGATGGGGCTAGCTTGAACAACCCCAGAGAGACAACACCAATCTCAGATACACCTGCCAAAAATAGATTCATTTACAGTGCTGAGACCTTTGGCAGTGTTACTAAAATCTGAGGAATGAACTGCTTTCTGCATGAAGATGGCCTAATGCTTTAATGTGTGCATGTGACAGTCATATGTGATCATTTTAAAATTAGAATGATAGAACATATTGCTTATAGTGAAGGTTTGGGGGATAATTACATTTTAACTGCAGTTATACAACCATGTCCAAGCTTGGTAACCAGAAGGTTTTTAGTTGGCCATAAATTATTTTCCATTTCACTGATAAGAGGAATGTCTGGTATCTCCTTTAAGTAGTGGTACTGTACTTTATTCATACTGTCAATGATCATACAAGACAGACATGCTGAAGCACAGCTCATATTATGTTGTGCCAGGAGACATAAGTGGCCTTTTTCTTTGGTTCTCCTGCATGTTACAGTATATACTTCAGCAATAATGCACGACAGGGTGTGGTATATCATGGGATATTGTCACGCTTCGGGTGGTTGAGCATGAGGCCACAGGCCGAGTGCATCCAACCACCCGAGAAGTGATGATATCCCATGATATACCACACCCTGGAGTGCATTATTGCTATTATGAACAGGGTCTAAAGTTTTTTGCAGTAAAAAAAATAAATAAATGCTAAAAACTCTTGAAAATGCATGTTTTCAGATGTTGGAGGAGTATCTTTTAACAAAATAGTTCCTGGAGAGTTCTTGGCAGCAGGTGGCACTTTTGTAAATGGCCTGGATAATCTTTGTCAGGCTGCCAGCACTACTGTGTGTGACACAGTTTTACTGTCGACTTCCTGTTGATTCTTGGTAGTTAGTTTTTGGCACATTGAATTTTTATTTTTTTAAAACAAATTCAGCATGGTTGCCAGTGCTTTAGCATGGTCTGTGTTTTTTTTTGGGGGGGGTCACTTGAGTGGCGGGATTGATATGTGGCATGAGGAAGCAGGATGACATCTGCGTGTGTGAGTACCGCTTGAGGGTCAGTATTTAGCTTGATTGTGGTAGTAGAGGAAGTAAGTACTGTGATTTTTTTAAATGGTATTGCATTCAGTAAATGGGCAGCCGAGCGTGCGCCTCTGAAAGGAGTGGGTGAGAGAGAGAGAGAGATAGAGGAGATAGTAAACTCTCACACAGTAGCACTTTGTTGAAAAGAAACTGCGTTTTAAAAGCAGGTTGAGTTGTGGCACTAAATTTCGGCAGCAGGATTACAGGGATGTTGGCAGGGAAATGAAGAGATGGCAAGTGGATGTTTGTTTTTAATTTTTAAAGATGCAATCAGACATTGTTTCTGGCAGCAGCTTGCATTGTGCTGCTTTCTCTCATGGGCACAGTTGTAAGGAACACTGCTCTGAGAGCAAGGAAGCTGGTGGCTGGAGCTTTTTTTAAGCTGTGATGATGTAGCCTGATAACATCACGGCTTCAAAGAGCTCTCGGCCAATCAGATTCCTGCATTTACGATCCCTAGTTCATAATATAGGATATACAATAGGCTGACTCAAAATAGGCAATTTATCATCACTTGTGAGTGGGCAGGACTTTCATAACTCACTCGTGGATCTGCCACTCATGAGTTATGGTCCTGCCCCCTCACACTTGAAGATAATTTGCATATTTTGAGTAAGCCTGTTGTATATCCTCTAGTACTGTATATACTGTAATGTGCAGGGAAACCAAAGAAAAAAGGCCACTTATTTCTCTGTATAGGCCACTTATTTCTCAGTATAGAGTTGTGTCAAAGTGTGCATACTGGACCCTTTCATAGAATATATGTAGGCAGCTAATGTTTAGGTTGGCTGCCAGGCTCAAGTGCCGGTTTAAAAACCCTGGCTCTCCTCTGTATAGCAGGTGTTTAACTCTGAGCTTAGCCAAAGTGGCTTAAAAATAATTGGATACACTGACAACTGTAACAAGACAGCTAAACCACTGTTGTTTTCTGATGCCAAAAGAGAGCCATCGGATAGGTTTGCATGCAGAGTGCAATATAGACTGAATTTATACTTTTATTAATTACTTTTATTAATTTGGTGATCATGACAACTGAAATGACTGCATTGATCTTCCGCAGTCATTTTATTTGATCATCCAACTTAAAAAATTATATAAATTCAGTCTATATTGCAAACTGCAAACTGCATGCAAACCTATTCCATGACTTTGGTTAAGCATCAGAAAACAGTGGAACTGAACAGGTGTGTGCATGATGTTTTATGCAACTTCCACATTTTACAAATAAATACAATATATTACTATAACTAGATTAGCTACAGTTCAACTAGAAAGGCACACTAGTTTCTTGATTTATCACCAGTTCTATCTTTAAAGAGCTAGTGAACTGGATTGTAGTAGTTGTAATACTGTAACATCATAAGTTGTTACTGTTGTAACATGATACATTGTAACAAATAGTTCACTTGCAACATTGTATTTACTGTATTTAAAATGTTTCAGTGTTTCAAAGATCAAAGTGCACATTCGTGACAATGCATTGCCAGGATCCTTCTGGCTACATTTGTGCTTAACTTGTAGCAATAAAATCTGTGCTGTCTGGATTCAGTCATTGATGTCGAATGTATTAAAAATACATTATTTTAGAGTGGAGGGCTAGTAAGTGTAGAATTCTGTCATGCTTATAACAACTTCTTGTTTTCTACTGGTGATGCCTCTCTCTCTATGCATCCTAGTCCCTCTCCTCCCTTCCCTTTACTGCCTTCTCGCATTACTTGCCTGGCTTTAGGTCAACAATGAAAAACTTTTTTTTTAATTTATTTATTTAGTTTTTGTTGACCGGGTAAGTGCCGTAGACAAATCCTGCCTATTTTCAGGCATGACCTGGTGGAGGGGGATACAGATGAGTGCCAACTGACCTTGAACCAGATTAAGCTGTTGGTGGTATTTTTAGTGAATGAGAGAAATTTGGCCAAGACACTGGGGAAATTCCCCTACTCTTTTCGATAAGTGCCATAGGATCTTTAACATCCACCTGAACTATCACCAATCCAGGCAGATGAGACCTCGGTTTAACGTCTCATCCGAAAGACAGCACCTCAGAAGTGCAGCACCCCCTCTCATGCTGCACTACAGTGTCAGTACTGGGATATTAACCCGAGTGCCAGATGTGGGAACTGAACCCACAGCCCTCTGATCTCCCAGCCTCAGAGGTGAGTGTGCTACCTACTGAGCCACTGACACTATTTTTCTCATTGGACTGACATTTTTCTGCCTCTGAAGTGCAGGGATGTGTTTCTTTTTGCATGATGTAGCTTGTCCTCCACTGGCTAACATTTCAAATATTTTACTAACCTATAATTAGCTACAGTATGTGTTCCACTTGCAATGCATGCATAGCAACATGACAAGAGTACAAATGTGCTTGCATTTCTCTTCTATGAAATAGATTGCCACACATACACACACACACATACACACACACACACGTTCTGTCTCTCATGCCCAAGACACATACTCCTGTCCAGTCAAAAATCAGTGCAAGCCACAGTAAGTTGTTCAATGTGCTGGCAGGGAACCCAGCCAAAATTGAAACATTCTCTATCTCTACAGTAAGGCCACACACCTTGTGAACTGAGCATGAAATGTGTTTCATGTCACATAAAAGCCCTCTCACCCTCCCCCAGCCAGGCTGAATGGAGTAAAGCAAAGGTACAGATCTGAAAACAATAGGGTGTGAATGCAATGCTCTAACTTGCCAGCTTTCCTTATTGTCAGCTGGTAGTGTGTCTTGTCAAATGCCATCAGTGGAAGCTATGAGATTTGGGTTTGTGCTCCTCTGCTTTGTTTTGGTTTATACAGTACAGTCATTAAGAGAGAAGAGAAACAACTGTTGTATTTCTTTGGGTGTGGGAAGTAATGGGGAGGGGTAAGAAGTGATTAGATAGAGGGATTAGGGAATAGGCCATGATGAACTCTGAGTAGGAAAGGTCCCTCATCACCCCACATCACACTGTAGTTAGCAGAATTGTTCAATGTAGGGATGCTGTGAAGATATTCATAGATACCATATCCAGTGATTGTTTGCACAATCATATCCTGGACAATATCACATTTTTGCTTTGACATCCAACACTTTAAAATATCCAATTTGTTTGATTAAGCACATCTTCACATTTGAGACTACACTGATTGGTTTTTATTGAACTGCATTTTGATACAGTGCACCCAAGTATTGGACTGAAAATTTAATGAGTGCATTTGTTTGGCTGTTTTTTTTTTTTTGGCACTTTATGAGGCATTAAATATTTATGGGTCACTTGATAAAATTGCATTGGACTCTTTCAAAGTTCAGCATTTTGCTTTGTTTTTTTTTTTTGCATACAGAAAAGGCTGCAACATGTTGTAAATACTACACCCTCCACCCCAACACCCCAACAAGCCCTATACTTGCATGCAGAAAAAATAAAACTGTAAAATAATGCAGTAATGGCATTGACATACTGTAGGTCATCATATGCATTTGGGAATTCCTACAGTATTCTGACTGCATTCAGGACAGTGAAGTAATTATATTTTTAAAATTCATACATGAGCACAGAATTAAACATAGAGTAGTCCTTGTTTTTGGCTCATGGTGGTGTGTGAATAAGACAAAAATTAGAGTTGCTTAGTAATTAAAAACATTATTGAGTTGATGGTAAGGAACTGAAGAAAATGTCAAAATTATTAATACAGTAGCCCCATCCCCTCACTTCCACTCATGTCACCAAGGAATGACATGTGGTAATGTACAGTACATATGATTTAATGCTTCATATAAATGTTACTTTATGTGGGGAAATTGATAACCAAACTTTTTTTGTGCATGATGGGCAAAGCAATAGATGTTTGTACTAGTGCATAACCAAGTGAACTGTTGCTATGTTTGCCAAAATGAAAATAATGAATGAATGAATAAACGAATAAATGATGATGTCAACACCTATAATAATACCTGATTGTCCATTTGTCAGCTAACCTGGTTTTACCATGGGCAATGATGTCATCATTCATGCATGCTGAAATGAATGATCAGATATTATAGAGGGTTATAAAATGGGTAGGCTAAATGAAGCAATGTGATTGGCTAGTTACCCATGCATGAAATATGTTCCATGCATGGGTAAAAAAAGGGTCTGGCAGTAAAAAGGCCAATATCCATAAGCCATGGAACGTTGCCATTTTTACTGTCTGCCATCTTTGTATTTGACAAGCGTGTGGAAAACCAAGTTGAATTATTCAGCCTACCCGTTTTATAAAATGAAACGATGTTTAGAGCAAACAAAGTGGATTTTAATATTAGCATGTCGGATGAGGAGATGGAGAGGATTTTAACACAGCCACTTTGGCTGAATGTAAAAAAGTGTTCTGCTGTTGACAAAAGTGTCAAAATGAGCCCTGCTGTAGTAGTTTGCTTGGGATTATGGGACACCCGCTCCATTTAAAAAAAATGTTACTGCTTGTGCTGCGATCCTCGCCCACTCCATTTAAAAAAAATTAGCTTTCTTGTCCTGCCATCCTCGCCCGTCCCCAGACCTAACTTCAGTTCTCCCCACTCCATACTTCTGCTGCTATCAGTAGCAGCTTTTATCCTCGCCCACTCTGTTTAAAAAAAATGTTACTCGCCAGCTCCGTTTAAAAAAAATGTGCTTTCTTGTCCTGCCATCCTCGCCCGTCCCCAGACTAAATTCAATTCTCCCCACTCCATACTTCTGCTATCGGTTGCAGCTTAAATTAATCAGAAAAAAAATCTTGCCCACTTCCTCATCTTAGTATAACTACAGATCCCAATGGAGGACAAATGTACTACAGCAATTACCGAACACAAAGGCGGAAGGAATATTTTACTATAAATACACTAACTTATGTCAGTGTATTCCTATCTAAATGTGTTTTTAACATAAAAAATGGTTAAAAAAATGAAATAGCCCATTTTATAAGTGCAATAAGACTCTCCAGGTGTGTGCATGGAATATATTTTACCGCACGCCAGGGGCTAAAAGCACTCGGCCAATGCCTCGTGCCTTATTACACCCCTGGCTGTGTGGTAAAATATGTTCCATGCACACCCTGTTGTGTCTTATTGCTTACTTCAGGGTTATGGACTGTGGACTAAAAACACGGGGAAATATTTGATTCTGGGCACATGACAGATTCATGACTATGGCCTGGATTTGTTTACATAATTTATTAACAGTACCAAAATGGAACCCAGCTGAGATGCAGCATTTCATTTTAAGTAGGGTTGTGCCTCTACCTTACTTAAGTTTAGAGCTGAGAGGACTGATACTGGGGCAGTGACCTGGGGACCAATGGAAAAGCAAATGCCTTGCTCTGGATCACACTGAACAGTTGGCATTGGTGGGATTCACACTTAGGATCCTCAGTTTCACAGTTGTATGCCAGTGGATCACATTGCCTTTCACTGTCCCCTCCAGAGCTTCAATGTTCTTTTATTTTTTGGGGGGGGGGTGCATGGAATAGGTGACTTGATGAGGATGAAGGAGTTGCTGGTAGAGTCATACTGTTCCTGCAGACTTGCAGCCCCTTACATGAGACTTGCCTTGCGTTATCTCTCACCAGTTGGGGACAATCACAGACTGACTGTGGACTTGATGTGGGACCCAATTTACACTTGTGGATTCCATTTGACACTGGGTTTGTACTAGCAGTACTGACAGAGTGGGGCCCAGAACCCCCAGTTTGTTATTGATGTACTACTGATGTGCATCCTAGTGTGAATCTAAACCAAGATGACAAATTTGAGGGCTTGTTAAAAAATAGATAACAAAAAAATAGCAAACTACTAATGTCAATAACTGATCTATTTTGCAGATCCCCAAAGCAAACTTCAGTAGTCTGCCTGCATCCCAGGGCAATTTCAATTGAGACTGAGGTGAGGGTTTATTAAAATAAAAAAAAAAATGTAACTAAACTGGTGAGATAGTGGGTGGAAACTGCAGTGGATACTGATCGCTGAAATGGCAAAACTCTTCCTTAGTTTCAGCTAGTGTTGGCATGTGAGTACAGCGGATGAACCTCTCATATTGGACACCATCTGTAGCATTCAGTGCATCATTGTCAGTGGGGGAGGGGTTGTGGACCAGGTATGGAATAGAGACAAGAGACTGTGTAGTCTGCTACCTTAGTTTGCATGTCCTTAAATGTGGAGGCACTTGGTTTTGGTGTTTTTTTTTTAACATCCAACATTTAGATAGTGACACACTGAAGGCTACAGACGTCTGTTATGGGAGATTGATCAGCTGCATTTATGTGATGAAGGCAGCCAGTTTCCACTGCTGTCCCCAGTTCTTGACAGACAGCTCACCAACATTTCTCTCAACTGCAATGAATTTTGCATAGTCCTATGATTTTCACACTTAAATTTACCCTTGCTCCGCATAGGTTTACTGGTGTTTCTTATAATGTTACAGCTATTTCTGGACACAAAAATTATTAACCATTGAGCTAAGTTGCTAGAATCATTCCTTATCACCAACCATGTGGGGCCCACTATTTATAGACATACTGTATTATTGTTTAAAATAAGAAACTGCTGCACATTCTGGCCCTTTGCTATGATTTTTGATGGCCAGTGCTATGCTTTTTAAATGTTGAGAAGATGAAGGGTATGCGCGCCAGTTCAGTTACAGTATTTTTTGTTGTTTTTAACAAACCCTCACAACTATCTCTGCTGCGATTCACAGTGGGATGCAGGCTAGTTGGTGTCAGGTTATCAGATATCTGCAGTGGAGATCGGATACTGGCTGCAAGCTGTTTTTGTTAGGCAGAACATCACAATTGGGCAATGGTAAGCACAGTTTGCTTTTTATTCTCTTTTTAACAAGCCTTACACAGTACACTCTCACTGTCTGTTTAGATTCATGCTGGGCTGCAGGCTAGTTTGAACTTTCCCATTGTGGCTACAGCAGTACAATCTAGTACCCATCAACCACCTCAGCCTCATCACTGGCTCCCTATGTCTCCATTGCAATGAATTGCCCCCCCCATCCCCAAATATTTAAATATGGAATAGTGTGTGGTACATTACACCCTATATCAATAATTAGATTTCTGTAGTGTAGTGTCCCACCCCTGTCCCTGATCACCCAACAGATATCAGTAATTAAGTTTCCATAGTGCAGTGTCCTACCCCAGTCCCCCGGCATGATCACCCAATATCAGAAATTAATTCTCCATTGTGTAGTGCCCCACACTGATTCTCGATCTTCTGTCCGATATTGAGAAAGCCCTTGTTATTTTATGCTGCTTCTTGTGGTCTTCCCCTACCTTACCAGTCACAATACAAAAATAATAATAAAAAAAGACTCCCTGGTAGTCTAGTGGTACCCCCCCAATCCCACACCTACTCAGGTAGCTCACCCTTCAGAACAAATTTCCATTGATGAGCAGCACAGCCCACTTCTCACCTCCATGGCTGCCCACCAACTGAGTTATGAATGAGCCCAAGTTATTCATAACTCCAGTTGGAGGGCAGCCATGGAGGTGAGAGGTGGGCAGTGCTGCTCTCATCAATGGGAAGTTGTGCCGGGTGGGGTGCTGAGGACAGGGTTTGGGGTACCACTAGACTACCAGGGAGTGTTTTTTTTTATTTTTTTGTACTGTGACTGGTAATTAAGGGGAGGCCCTAGAAGATGCATTCATAAATTAAAAAACACACTCAAGTACAGATCGTGGCATTTCTGTTGTTTTAAACAGTCAGCTACATTAAATGTATGTTCTGTTTTGAAATAATAAACTGACAGTCATCTGATTCATTCTTGTGTTAGGTATTTGGTTATCTTTTTCAACAAGAGAGACTTTACTTTGGAATGAAGTCACACACTGTCAAATGAACTATCACACTCAGTATTGATACAGACACTCACGCCACTGGCATACCTTGCCTATATTTTGATCAAGGTTATTCACCATAGGATTGTCTCAAATGAGGATGTCACTTAGAATGCAGCATTTTGCTAGTCAATCACAAGCATAAAAAGAATAGTGAGAGTCAGGGGCCAGTCAGCATATGGGTAACTGGTAACACACAACTAAAAATAATGACAGGAGCCATATGTATGTGTTTAGCTTGTTTATAATGTGAACATGGGAAGTTATAACAGAAAAATAACATAAAGCATAATTCATGTCCCCTTTAATGGTATTAGCCCAATTCCAGTGTGGGACAAGAACCCATAATATTCTGTCTCAGGTGAAGATATGCTACTGGCTGTGCCATGCGGACACACAATGGACATTCCTTTTTGAGAGGACACACACACCATACAACAAACTGTCTACACTCATGAAGCCTCCCAGTCTTCTGAAACATGATGACCACTGAAATCATATCTTCACCTGGGAGATAATAATATGGGTTCTTGTCCAGCACCTGAATCTGGCTAACACCATTAAAGGGGACATGAACTACACTTTGTTACTTTTTCTGTTATAACCTCACAGGTTTACATTATAATGTATAATGTACATCCTGACTGCAAGCTCTGATCCCCCTGTTTTAACCCTGCTGCAACCTGAACTTTTTGTTCACAATCCAGTGTCCTTCAATTAACTTATTAGCATTTTTGGCATAAGTTTGAATGCTATTGCTAGGGTATTGTACATGCATGAGATTGTCTGAATTAATGTGCAGAGTAGCTCCTCTCCTGATTCCCAATACATGAAAACAGAGAAAAAAGAAGCATAATTAACACTTTGCCAGTATACTGACACTCTAAACTTATAAGTTATTCAAACACCATTACATGTGTGGTATTATTAGCAAAACTGTACAACACAGATGTCTGTACAACTTTTAACTGCACTACAAATGAAACTGGCAACACCACCAAATTCAGAAATGGAGACTTACTGTAACAGCTCTGCACATTAATTCAGACAATCTAGTGCATGTACAGAACTCTAGCAATAGCATTCAAACTTATGCCACAAATGTTAAAAAGTTAAATAAAGGATGCTGGATTGTGAACAAAAAGTTCAGTTTGCAGCAGGGTTAAAACAGAAGGATCAGATCTTGCAATCAGGAGGTCCATTAAAATGCAAGGAAAAACATTTTTAATTTTAAACATGGGGTTTGGGGTTTGTGGGTGGGTATCAACTAAACAACCAGGGAACACTGTTTTAATTTATAATTGGGAGATTGGGCAGGATCAGGACATGGGGGTGGGAGAGCCAGCCAACAACAATGGGAGTTTGTTTAATTTTAAACAGGGGGATCAGGCAGGGCTCGCAGGCTAGGATGCACTAAACCACCAGGGAGACATTTTTAATTATGAAACAGGGGGATTAGGGCTTTTCAGATGGGAGTCCGCTAAACCATCAGGGAAGAATTTCAAGTTTGAAAACAGGGGGACAGGGCTTGTAGGTGGAGGCTCACAACAGTATCCCGCAATCAAAAAAAAAAAAGATGCAGACAGCTGAAATGGAATGTGAAGTGTGAGGCCACCTGCAGGAAAATTGTTGCAAATTAATATAAATAAAACTACAAACAACACCATCTGGTGACTTTCAGCTGCAGCTGATGGGAAAATAAACTACTACAATGAATTAAACACTCCACCACTGCTTAGCTTGTTGCTGAGCGGTAACTTGTATTTCTCTGTGCTGCTCGGTAAACCGAGAGGCACACCGCATCCACCGAGGCATATCTCAGCAATGCACAACTTTTATATAGCTACCACAGAATATTACCATACCTCCTATACATGTATGTGTAGCACCATGTGTAAGTATTGTTGTGCAATACTTTATCATCTAGAGTGAGGATATACCTGATATTTCATATGTACAGGTAGTGCCCCCAGTAACACCTGTCTAGTTTTCACTTGAAGTGACACATTTACTGCCAACTTTACTTAGTTTTGTAAACAGCACATTACTATGAAGTACTATTACATTGAAGCTTTGTAATAAGCAGTTACTGATTGCTATTGTATATATGTAAAAATGTTATTACATTTTCTGTGACTATGTACACCTCTGTAAACTCTTTATGCTGCTAAGTGTAACAGTTTTTTCATTAATCATAATTTAGTGGTGACAGTTATATACTACCTGAATAACAGTGTGTATTTTGTACTGAATATAGTTTTACCATTATAACTTTTTACTTTTCATACCTGCAGTGCTTAAATGCTATTTCTTTCATGCACTATAGAAAGATGAAGATGTGGTTCGTTTAGTAATCATTGAGTATGCTTTTAAAACATTTTAGATGTTACTATTAATTCGCATTTAGATTGATATACTATCTGATTTATGTTAATAATTGATATTTCATGTCAGTGAATACTTCTTTGCCAATATTTAAAAGAAACATATTGGAACTTAACAATAGTTAGCTGAATTATGTTGTTGTTTTTTGTCAGAGAATATATTTATTTACAAAAATGTTATATAGAATGAGATACAAATTATTTGTTATTTATGAAAGAGCATTGTAAATGACACGCTCTGCTCAATCTTAGTTCAACATATGTTCCTGATTTTTTTGGATTGCCTTTATTAAGGGGTTGGGTGAGAAATTTTTCCAGATGCACATAAGATTAAAATATTACAGCATAGTAACACACTATAGCAGCAATTTTGGGATATGCTACTATTGTGTCAGTAGTTTGTTAATTGTTTACTGCATTTTGTTTTTGCCTACCACAGGAACATTAACTTACTCAGTCTCATATTGTTTTTGAAAACATATTATATACTTCTGTAACAGACTACACAGTGATGTTATGAGACTAAGTGTGTTGTGCAATTTGGTCTTCTTTAAAATGTAATTGCATTTAATGATTGATCATTTTTTTTCTAAAACTTATTTCTCTGTGTCTATTGTGCTTCTGTTTACTGTATATGATTCATATATTGTTCAGGTTTCTGTTGAAGCAGAAATGAATATAATGAAATGGTGCTACATATGCAGTACATGTGTGGGAGGTATGGTAATGCATATGAAACAAAGATTTGGATACTAATTACCAGTAATGTACGCTACATTTTTAGGGGTGGATTGGCATGCATGGTCCAGAAGGCCTGCGCTCCCACTTTAAAAATTAATGCTTTAAAAGCTGTGTATGTATTTACTTCATTACAACATCTCAAAAGGAAAGACATTTTTTGGAGAAAAACTCCATTAATGCAACAGTTAGAGTTGCTTCCACAGTGACAAAAGCAAGAAAATTCAATGTTAGGGTTTTCAATCATAACTCTGAATTCCTCCCCACACACACAGCACACATACAAGCAGGGGATGGTACAAGGCAACACAATGAATCAGAAACAGACACCATAAGGTAACAGAAAGAACATACAACTCTGTAAACATACCACAAGAGGTTTCCATCATCATGGTTCAGCAACTGTATCACGTCTGCTACCATCCAAGTGTCTTGGGGGGTACACTCACATGCTGTGCAACCATGTGAGATGGCCACTGCATGAACTGTATACCTCCATGCAGACAGTACAACAGTACCCATACATCATGGCAGGACCGTATGGTGAGTTGGACCCTGTTCAGCCATCTCTCCATCAAAATAGAACAACACTATCCATATGTCACAGTGGGAACACAGGGTCCTATGGACCCTGCCCTCCCATCCCTGAATCAGCATAGTACAATACTATTCATGTGTCACTGTGTCCATATATCATAGTATGCACTCATGGTTGTTCAGATACTGCACTCCCATCCCTCCATCAAGATATAAGTACAACATAATTGATATATCACACTATCCATATATCACAGTTAGAGTACAGGGTTCTTCGTACCCTGCAGTCCCATTCCTCTATTGACATACTACAATGCGGTCCATATATCACACTATGTATATGTCACAATGAGAACAGTGCAACATATGGATAGCTTGTGATATGGATTGTGTTGTACTATTTCAATAGAGCTATGGTAGTGCACAGTCCAAAGGACCCTGTGTTTTCACTGTGACATAAGGACAATGTGATATATGGATAGTGTTGAACTATCTTGATGTAGGATTGGGAGGGCTGGGTCAGTAGGACCCTAAGCTCCCACAGTGACATATGAATAGTGCATTATATGGATTCTAACATACTATGTCAATGCATGGATGGAAGTGCAGGGTCCAAAAAACAGTGCACTCCCAGGCCCACATTGACACAATTGAACAGTGTCTGTATGTAATGGTGGGAACACCATTCCTCCATCCAGATACTACAACAGTCTGCATATATCAGGTTTAGAGTGTAGAGTTATTCACCATACAGTCACATCCCTACATACAGATAGTAAAAAGAGTGTACATATATAACAGTGGAACCATGTGGTACTTCAGATCATGCGCTTCCACTCCTCCATCCAGACAGAAGAACAGTATGTATATGTCACAGTTACACTGTAGGTTGCTTTAGACCCTGTGGTCATATCCCTCCACAGATGAACATATGCATCTAGCTATGTAAATACAGTACAGTCTGGCCCCTGTACTTCCACTCATTAAGTTATTAGCAGGTGTAGCAAAATAATAAGAAATAGCCATAACCATTCCATGTCAAAAAATGTTCATCCCAAATGTTCTACATTGCCATCTTAACACCTCCCTGCATGTTTTCACAGCATGTGGGAGTACCCCCCAAGACACTGGGATGGCAGCAGAAGTGATACAGTTGCTGAACCATGATGATGGATGCCTCTTGTGGTATGTTTACAGAGTTGTATGTTCTTTCTGTTACCTTATGGCATCTGTTTCTGATTGGTTGTGTTGCCTTGTACTGTCCCCTGCTTGTATGTGTGGTATGTGTGGGGGGGGGGATTTGGAGTTAGGGTTGAAATCCCTAACATTGAGTTTCCTCACTTTTGTCACTGTGGAAGCAACCCTAACTGTTGCATTAACTGAGTTATTTTGCAAAGAATATATCTAGATATATATATATATATATCTAGATATATTCTTTGCAACAAACTGCACTAATGCAACAATTAGGGATTTTTACAGCGACAAAAGTGAGGAAATTCGACATTAGGGTTTTCAGCACTAACTCTGCCCCCCCACTGACATACACACACACACACACACACACACACGCACACAGGCACAGACATAGACACACACACAGAACATACAACTATGGGGGGCAGTACAAGGCAAGACAACCAATCACAGACAGACACCATAACACAACAGAAATAACATACAACTTTTTAAACATACCACAACAGGCATCCATCATCATGTTTCACCAACTGTATCAGTTCTCCTCACATCTCAGTCTGTTGTCTGTCTAGAGCAAGATGTGCTAGAAGCATATCAGATAGAGCTACCAATACATCTGCCTCATTACTCATATGGTGCTCTTTAAGATAAATGAAAAGTTTGCTGGGAGTGTGGGCCTATGTTGTTATAGAAAACATGAAGTAGGTGGTAATACATGGTATCACTACTCATGTTATGGTAGTATGCAGAAATGGGCAAATTGGTGACAACATGGGGCTATGCCATGATGCACAGATGGGCAAGTTGGTGTAGCATAACAACTAAAAGGGCCTCATACTCTCACTAATACATGAGATGTACTTCTTATATCATACTGTCATGCAGAAATGGGTAATTCTGGAAAGTTGATGCAAGTGCAGTGGGCCTAAAGCTCCTGTGTTCTCACCAAGTCGTGTTTGTCTGTTTGTAGCATGGTGATATGCAAAACTCAATAATTTGGTGGGAAGATTGGGCTATGCTGGTATGTGGAAATGGCCAAGTTGCTGGGACTTTCTTCCCAGTAATATGTCTATCTTAGCAGTTATGTTAAACTGTTACACAGAAACAGACAAGTAGGTGGAGTCATGGGTAGGCTGTTATGCCGAAATGCCAAATTTCATGGTAGCATGCTATTATGGTTTTATGTAGAAATTGACAAGCTACTAAGGGCTAAGTACCATGTCCTTAACAATCCATGCATTTAAGCATACATATTATTGTGTTATCTACAAATGGGCAAGTAGGCTGACACATCACACTGCCCTGTTATGCACAAATGCCAACTTGGTGATACCATGTGGTTATACTATCATGCAGTGACAAGCAACTTAGTGGAGGTGTGTGGTATGCTCTTATGCAGAAATGCTGACAATAGTAGTAGCACAGTGCAATGGTTTTATGCAGAAATTGACAAGTTTGTAACACAGTAGAAGAGCAAAGGAGTCTACACTCCCAACACTACACGTGCATTACTATCAGTGATATGCTGTTATGCAGAAGGCTGTGTACACATAGGAGAGTGAATGGCAGTAGAAGTGATACAGTTGGTGAAACATGGTGATGGATGCCTGCTGTGGTGTGTTCAAGAAGTTGTATGTTATTTCTGTTGCGTTATGGTGTCTGTCTGTGATTGTTTGTCTTGCCTTGCACTGCCCCCCATAGTTGTGTGTTGGTGTGTGTGTGTGTGTGTGTGTGTGTGTGTGTCTATGTCTGTGCCTGTGTCTGTCTGTGTGTGTGTGTGCCAGTCGGGGGGGTGCTGAGTTAGGGTTGAAAACCCTAAAGTCGAATTTCCTCACTTTTGTTGCTGTAAAAAACCCTAACTGCTGCATTAATGCAGTTTTTTGCAAAGAATTTCCTAACTTTTGAGAAAGAAAGAACAATGAGACATTGTTTTACTATACTACATCAATAGTATACCTCTGTGATACCAACTGGACACTAGTTATGACACTCATAAGTTACATTGCCTCAACCAAGCAATACCGTACCCCACTCCCCAAACATGCTGCGAATCCTGAATGCAGATCAACAGCCTAACTAAGGCCATGAATATCAACAGAATAGATCTGTGATACCAACTGCAGACTATTTATGACACTCATTACTTGATGGCATGAGTCAGGCAATCCCCCCCAACAGGTACTGTATCTTGACTGTACAGCCACACCCAACTAAACCCATGCACATGAATGTCATACCTCTCTGATAGAGCATACATCTCTGATGCAGCTTCAGACTAGTAACTACAGTTATGAGTTGCACAGCCTGACTCAGGCAATGTCCTGACCACCCCCCCCAGGTCATATGCTGGATGTTGAGTCCACAAACGTAGTCCAACTAAGCCTATAACACATACACTATACCTCCTTGATACAAACTGCACTAGTTGTAACACTCATGAGGTGGATTCTGCCAGCCAAGCAATACTCACCACATGAAGAGGTACTGAATCATGACTGCAGAACCACAGACCAAGTATACTCAGGAACATCAATGGTATAGTGCTGTCATTGTACCTGTACACCTGTTAAAACACACAGTACTTACATGGCGTCAGCCACACAATACCCAACCATCCCAAAACCACACCCTTAATGTTCACTACAGAGCCACAATTAAAGTGAGGCTGTGAACATCAGTTCAACATATGGGCAATACCAGCTACAAAAATTGGTAGCACACCAAGTAGTTGCATAGTGCCAGTCAGTACATCCCCCCCATACATGGCCAGATGACTTAGTGTATCTTGAGTACAAAGGGAACATCAACAAAAAGGTGTTGACATATACAAGATATATTACTGATATCAGTTGCACTTGTTAGGACAGTGGCGACTTGCATAACCTGCCCCAAACAATGCCCCCAAGTCCTGTTAATCAAGTGCAAGATGATTGGTATAGAAAAACATGGCAACTAAATGTAGTGTATTATAGCAGTAGCACACATATATTTTAAAGAAGGTGTCAAACACGTTATTATAAAAGAAGAATATTTAATAAAAAACAATTGTATAAAAATATAAAACTGTGCATATCGTCTATATAAAAATATTAAAATAAATAAAAGTGTTTCTTCACACAGGGCAGGGGAAAGGAATAATAAATAAAACATTAAAATAAAAGTAGTTAAATAAAAAAATAAAAGTGTTTCTTCACGCTATTAGAGGCAGTGTGCATATAATTAAAAAAAAAAGAAGAAAAATTAAATGAAAAATAGTTAGTACAATGGCCTGGAGTAACAGGGAGGTGCTGGCCGTTCACGCTGTTGTGTCTTAGGGAGATGATGAGGAGGAGGAACAGGAAGGCTGCATAGAAGTGGGTGTGGCTTGGTGCTCCTCATCTGCAGGTGGTGGTGGTGTTGTGGGAGGGGGCACCTTCAAGGGGCTCTTCTGCCTGAGGAGCTGTTGAGAGTTGGTAATCCTCTAGGTGCTGTAGGTCCTTACGGAGCAGGTGGTGAACTGCTTCCATGCCCTCCAGCTGGTTCTCAGCCAACCACACCATGAGACCATGCATGGTCTCGAGCGAAGTGACAGAGGCCTCTTCCAGATCCCTCAGCTCGCGAATAGCTTGGGTGAGGCCCCTGGTGCTCTGCTCTAGACCACGGGTATCTAGTAAGGCCACATGCCCTACATGCCCACGATGCTGCAGCAAATCTATTATCTCCCCACCTTGAGCAATAATATCTTCCCCCCTGACCAATTATATGATTCAGTTTTGCTGCAGTGTCATGGGTGTATTGGGCTGCAGCCCTGTTGCCACCCTGCATGGCCTTGAGCAGCTGGCTAAGAGTGTTGCTGATGTTGTTCAGAATGGCAATCCGCCCTGTGAAGAGAAAAATTACAAGAAAAGACACATCATAACGTTCTCTACTTCACTGATAATATACTGTAGTTAAGTCTGTTGTTTCATTAATGATACAGGAGATGTATAAACATTTATGGAACATCAGCATAGCTATATTTATGTCATCATACTGTCATTTAACTCTGTTGCTGACACATTCGGCTCCCCCTCCCTTTCAGGTGCTATAATATGCCACTCCTTGCAGCAGAATGTTGTACTATGAACCACACGCTAGTTGCCAATAAATGCAGTTTCTTGAAAGACCTGAAGACCCTGTGTATCCCAGAATGTGCAATACTTCTGTAATCATGAAATACAACACTTCCCACCCAGCTACCCCAGGAGCGCATTATCTCCCTGAACCTCAGCATGCTCTAACACGCTGCAGAGGTAACTAATATATACCAGAACTCAACTGTTAAACTGGAGTCACAGAAACCACATATGCATCCCACAGAAATGTAATAATAAAGTTATTTGTACAGTACTCTATGATCTGTTTGCAACTCATCGGGTTTCTCAATCTGAGCCACTACTGTACAAATAAATAGATTGTTACACAAGTGTAGCACATATATGCCTTATCTACATGCACAAACTCCAGTTCAAAGGTGAATTTGACGTTAAGAAACATGAACACTGCTATTACAGGTTGCTCCTATCTGCAGAACTACTAGGTGACATACCTGTAAACAAAACAATTGCAAAATAAACAAAATAAAGTGTCTGTCATTAGATTAGTTTCATACAATACGCATCAAAATTTTGTACATTCATTAGTCAAACCAAATAACAACACTTTTATAAATCATGCAGCATATCGACAGTAAAAGACAAATATTACTACATAAGGTTACAAAAGATATGAAAATTGAACAACAACTAAATACTTGTATACGTCCCTGTCACCACATACCAAAGTACTGTGAGCGAAAATAGTTTTTTACACACACTGCACTTCATTGGGTAAATCTTTGTCACCCATAGAAATCTTCCTGAAAGCTCATATTCAGCACAGGATGTCTGTTAAATATTATGGAGCAACTCTTAATGTCTCTGAATTACAGGCCTCAAATCTCAGTTCTTGTAGAATATCAGTAACATCTGAGCATAAAAGGTGAGCCTTAGTATCACATTATGTAATACAACACTCCAGGAATGAGTTGACACCTGCTCATCAAGGCCACATCATCCACAACAACACATCAAACATTGATCCACACCCACCTGTACTGAAGATCATGCATAATATGTTTCTTGCAACTATCAAAATGTAGCAGCAATAACATACACTTTTAACTTTTTCACAGACATATAAAAAAATTATAGAAGCTTCTTACATTCCTAGGCTGGAGGCACAGGCAGACCTGCAGCATCCGCTGGATGATCCGCTGCTGGAGACCTGGTGTTTCTTCCACAGAGGGTTCGAGTTCCAGGATATGAACATCATCTGGGCATTCCACTACTCCAGCAACACCCTCCATAGCTGGTTTGTCCTCTATAAAAAAAAACATAGTAAAACACAAAACATTACTTGTCTGTCAATGTTAGTATGAGTATGTACAGCTCTGTACTACCAGGTGCACTTAAATGTTAATTCTGAGGAGTCCAGCAGCATCTACCAAACAATGCAGAAATGACTGTACCCCCCCTCACTGAATTAGAACAGTTACTAGATCCTGAGTCGACAACCATACCTTAAATAAAGCTGTGTACTTAACTGATATCCCTGCCCTCCTACTAGCAGGACACAAGGTAAGATGATAAAGAATTAGAAGGCCTCATGCAGACAATGTCTCACCCATTCTCCCCATTATACCAACTAGTTTTTAAGGACCAACCACAAAATACTCCCTGTCCACTCCACTCACAACCCCTTTCAATTAAGTATTGTATATATGCATAGTAATCATGACACTGAGGGACTGCATATAGTGACACAGTCAATACTCTCACTCTGTACACTAGTTAGTCCATGCTGACTACACAAAGACACAAAAAATAAGGGTGTGGAAAGACATGTAATACCTTGTTGATGAATGTTGTACATGTAGTATCACAGTGACAAGTTACACTGTGTCAGGCAGGGAATATAGCCTCCTACAGAGCAACAACTAGTGTATCTTTATTGTGCAGACACAGCCTACCTAAACATTTGTACATGAATCACATAAGTATGTGAAATCACATGCACACAATCTGCGACACTCAGTAGTTTCAGCAGCTCTTACAGATAATAGCCCCCCTTCATCACAACAAAAGAGGGGGTTGGGGGCTGATGGGGGAGATCATCACTGTAGAGTAACCGAGTTAAGTTAACCAGCATATATCAATCTGTAAGGTTATTGATGGCAGGCACAGACAGGTTTAGACAGTGAACACTTTGACACACCGTAGAAGGGAATCATTTTAAATACAAAGAAGAGACACTGGGCAGGATTCACAAAGAAAGCCAAAAATCCTGCAGCTGTGGGAAAAAGGCATGCAGCACTGCAGAAACACAGTTGTGTGATATTCATAAAGAAATTTTGAGCAGGTGTGGAATTTTGTAAAAAAAAAAAACAGCTGCGGAAATTCAGCAGCTGCGGAAATTGTGCACGTGCTGAAAATCCGAAACTGTGGATCCGCAGCTGCAGAAATAGGGCAGGATTCACAAAGAAAGCCAAAAATCCCACAGCTGTTGGACAAAGGCCTGCAGCACTGTGGAAATGCAGTTGTGTGATATTCATAAAGATATAGGGCAGGATTCACAAAGAAAGCCAAAAATTGAGCAGCTGCAGGAAAAAGGCCTGCAGCACTGCAGAAACACAGTTGTGTGATATTCATAAAGAAATTTTGAGCAGGTGTGGAATTTCATAAAATCCCTGCAGCTG
This sequence comes from Neoceratodus forsteri, assembly GCA_016271365.2. Classification (NCBI taxonomy): domain Eukaryota; kingdom Metazoa; phylum Chordata; order Ceratodontiformes; family Ceratodontidae; genus Neoceratodus; species Neoceratodus forsteri. Next base: position 1,205,232,646 of record CM057453.1, on the reverse strand, counting down.
TGGAAATTCAGCAGTTGTGGAAATTGCACACATGCTGAAAATCCGCAACTGTGAATCCGCAGCTGCAGAAATAGCTTAGGAGGCACAGCAACAATGAACTTAATTATCTGGAACAGCAGACTTTAAGAGGGCTGCCATAGAATGAAGCTGAAAGCACCCATAAAGAGATCAGCAACCAGTCCCTCAGCTGGGACCACTGCAGCACCACAGGTACCAGCAATTCCATGGCACCACAGTGGCCAACTGTCACTGCTGGTCCTCCTTCCCTATGGTGTTCCTTTTGCTTGCAGGGGTAGCACTCACTGCAGGATGGCCAGGCTCTGCTGCCTGTGGGGCTCCGTCATGGGCTGCACTGTGTCTGGTGGTTGTTGCCTGTTGCCATATCATGGCAATGTATGCTTTTGTTGCTGTTACAGCAGCATCTGTTATACTATCTGGGATGCTATGACGTGTGCCTCACCTCCACCTTAATTGATTCCAATTGCTGGGGCACTACTGCAGTTTACTGAGGGAGAGTTACACCTCATTCCACTGTGTGTAACATTTCTTCTGCAGCTGCGGAAAAAAACTGGTTGTGAATAGCCTTTCAGGGGCTGTGCCTTACTTATCTCACACCTATTTTTCCTCAGGGACTTCTACAGCTGCACTTTTTTCTACAGTCCTTAGTGTTGTTTTCCGCAGCTGTGGAGGGTTTTGTGAATAGCACTCAGTGCAAATTCCCATTTGTTTTCATAGTTACAGCAGTTTTGGGGACTTATGGAAGGTTTTTGCACCTTCAGAAAGCTTTGTGAATCCAGCCCATAGCTTAGAAGGCACAGCAACAGTGAACTTAATAAGCTGGAACAGCAGACTTTAACAGGGCTGCCATAGAATGAAGCTGAAAGCACCCACAAAGAGACCAGCAACCAGTCCCTCAACTGGGACCACTGCAGTACCACAGGTACCAGCAATACCATGGCACCACAGTGGCCAACTGTCACTGCTGGTCCTCCCTCCCTGGGGTGTTCCTGTTGCCTGCAGGGGTAGCACTTACTGCAGGATGGCCAGATTCTGCTGCCTGTGGGGCTCTGTCATGGGCTGCACTGTGTCTGGTGGTTGTTGCCTGTTGCCATATCATGGCAATGTGTGCTTTTGTTGCTGTTACAGCAGCCACTGTTATACTATCTGGGATGCTAATACGTGTGCCTCACCTCCACCTTAATTGATTCCAATTGCTGAGGCACTACTGCAGTTTGCTGAGGGAGTGTTACACCTCATTCCACTGTGTGCAACATTTTTTCTGCAGCTGTGGAAAAAAACTGGTTGTGAATAGCCTTTCAGGGGCTGTGCCTTACTTATCTCACACCTTTTTTTCCTCAGGGACTTCCACAGCTGCACTTTTTTCCACAGTCCTTAGTGTTGTTTTCTGCAGCTGCAGAGGGTTTTGTGAATAGCACTCAGTGCAAATTCCCCTTTGTTTCCATAACTACGGCAGTTTTGGGGACTTATGGAAGGTTTTGCACCTTCAGAAAGCTTTGTGAATCCAGCCCACTGGATACTGCCTGGCGACTCACTTAGTAAGTAAATCTGTTGATAAAAACAGTATGATAGTGTGACATAATGTCCAGAAATGTTATATACTGATCACTTGAACTGGGTCACACAGCAAATGCTTTTACCCCCCTCTTTCACACACAGAGAACTTTAGTGATACCACTTACACACAAGTCATAACAATAAGAAGTCCCCTGACAGTTGTCCCATCTTGTGTCAGTAAATACTGAAACCTGAGCACAGAGTCACACAGTAAATAAACATGTAATAATCTTTAGTACAACAGTTGAACACGTTGTACAAATGTCTAAAGTTAAACTGTATTATACTAGCAATTTGTTAAAAAAGTGGAATGGACTGCACTAGGAAAACAAGCAGTGCACAGTTAAATATGATGCAGCAATTGAAGAGAACCAGCGCCTGCTTTTTAAAACACAGTACTTTGTCTTTTCCTTATATTAGTGAAGAAATCATTCAAGGAGTAATCATATTCGTGGATCTTTATTGGAAAAATACAAAACTCACGTAAAAGTGATCACAGCTCCTTCAGACAATGACCAGCAGAGTTCATTTAATCCATAAAATTCCTTGACTGTGGAACAGAATGCCAAGACTCCAAAAGGCAGTTTGCAGTTCACAGTTCGTGCCAAACACTGTTGCTACGAGCCTCCACAACATAGAGCAAGCGCTGAGGGTCAATTCCCAAAGACGTCACCTGACGCATTTCACAAATTGCCTTCTCAAAGGCTGACATCACATAGTATCCCCCTCTTTTTAAGCCAAAGATTTAAAGTGATATGAACCCATTACCACAAAAAGCAGACATTGCATAAATTGATTAAAAAACACCCTGCGATACCATTATAAAGTCTTCGCATGTCATGCTGAACATATTTCATCTAATAACACATCCAATACTTTAATCCATAGATTCAAAAAGTAGTCTTTATACTGTGAAAAAAATAAAGAAAAGGGACATTATAAAAAATACACCAATATTACAATCTAATCACTATTTTTTGTATTTCAGAAAAGGTTTAATTTCTAACCTTTCATTCAATCCTGGTTTATAAATTGCTCTAGTAACAAAAATCCAATACTGCTCCCTCCTTAAAAGAAGGTTATCCAAGTCAGCCCCCTTTTAGCCAAAGTGGGTTTTTCAATAGCTGTAAACGAAAATCTGTGTGATGTTTTATCAACTGTCTGTAATATATGCATTGCTAAGGCATTTTTAACATCACCATTCAGTATGGATCTAGCATGTTCCCCTATCCGTATTTTGAAGGGGCGTTTCATTTTTCCTACATAAAAGCTGTTACAAGAGCATTCAGCAATGTAAACCACTCCCGAAGTGCTACAGGTCACTAAATCTGTAATTTTAAATTCCTTCCCTGTGGCAGGATTTGTAAAAGTTTTAGATATTTTAACCCAAGAACAGTATTTACAATGGCCACATCGATTGCAGCCTACAATTGGTTTAGATAACCAGTTTCTTGGTTTTTCCAAAGTTGGTTGCACAGAGTGAACCATGAAGTCTTTTATATTTTTTACCTCCGAACACCACCCTGGATCCCCAATATTAACTGCTAGTAAATTGGGGTCAAACAAACCAAATGCCAGTGTTTTTAATGATGTTAATTATTTCTCCTGATTGAGGGCTATAAGTTGTAACTCAAAGTGGACTGTGGGTCACTCCGGATAGGTCGATATTTATCGACCAACAGGTTTTCCCTCACTATTGCATCAACTTCACGCTTTGCTTTATTTAATGTAGTTTCACTGTATCCTCTAACCTGAAGTTTTGCAGTTAATTCATTAGCTCTTTCATTATATTTTTCAATATCACTGCAATTTCTTTTTATACGAATATACTGACCCTTTGGTATTGCATTTATAACATGTCTAGGGTGACAGCTATTCGCTCAAAGGATAGTATTACGATCAGATTGTTTACAGTATAGGTCAGTTTTAACTCCCCCTTGACCATCTTTATAGATTCTTAGATCTAAAAAGAAAATTTCACTGTAACTAAAGTTTTCTGTGAAGTGCAAGTTCTGATTGCTTTTCTCTAAATAGTCCACAAATTGAAACAGCTCAGTCTGACTGCCCTTCCATATCATAATAACATTGTCAATAAAATGTCTCCATAAATCAATTTTGTGCAAAAAAGGATTGTTTGAACCTCTAATTATATCTAATTCCCATTTGGCCATATACAGATTAGCATAATTTGGTGCCATACTTGCACCCATTGCAGTACCCTTCATTTGTAAATAGAAGTCATTCTTATAGAAAAAGGTATTGCATTCAAGTATGAATTTAGTTAATTGAATTAACACCGATGTTGGGGGTTCCTTAACTGTTCTTTCATTCAAATAGAATTCAAGCGCTTCCAGACCACCCTCGTGAGGAATTTTAGAATATAAAGAGGTAACATCCAGGGTGACCAAAATGCTATTTTCTTCTATGGCCAAATCTTCTAATATTGACAAAATATCACTGGTATCTCTTATGAAGGCTAGTACTTGTTCTTTAACAATATTAACTAAAACAAAATCCACATATTTAGCTAAAGGTTCTGTAAGACTATTGTTACCAGACACAATGGGTCTACCAGGTGGATTCATCAAATCTTTATGCATTTTCGGTAGTACATAAAATGTGGATCTAGTGGGGCGATCTACCGTAAGGAACTTAAATGTCTGATTGGTTATCAGTCCTGTTTCTCTAATGTTCCTTAAATATTCATCAATATCCTTTTTAAAGGTCAATGTCTTATCAGCTTTAAGTTTTATGTAATAAGTGCTGTCTGATAACTGATGCAAAATCTCAGCGTCATATTTATCAGTATCCATAATCACTACAGCACCCCCCCTTATCAGCTGCTTTAATGGTAATCTCTGTGTTCTTATCCAGACCTATTAAGGCTTCCTGCTCCATTCTACTCAAATTATGATAATAATGTAAATCAATTCCATTATTTAAATGTCTCAAATCCTCCTCACAACATTTCAAAAACATTTGCAAGGCTGGAGATAAAGGTGGACAAAAATCAGAAACTGGTTTAAATATCTTTCCACTTTCAAACGATGTATATGGTTCAGACACCACCTCGGAGACATTTTTAGTAAAGTCCTGTCCCTCCCCCCAAATAAAATGCTTTTAGTCCCAAATTATGTACCAGTTTGTGGAAGTCCAGCACTGTTTCAAAATAGTTAAACCTTTGGGTTGGAGTAAAGGAGAGACCCTTATTAAGAACTCCTTGTTCTATCTCAGTCAATTGATAATTCGAAATATTAATTATTGAAATCTCCCCTGTCTTCTTCTCCCTCTCCAACCTCTCCTCAGTGTGCTTCTTTGTCCTCTTTCTACCACCTCTCCCGGTGCATTGGGCTCCATATTTTGTCTTGTTAAACGCTGACTTCTCCACAGGATGGATGGTAACGGGACCCCCGGAGTAGCACATGTTTCCTCCTCTTCCCCTTAAAAACAATCTTGATCTTGTGCAATCTCCTCAGTCGTATTTAGAAAAGCTGACTGATTAATAGTTTTTGACACATTATCAGTATTTAAATTTTCAGTATCAACTTGTGCAGACCAATTAAATATTCCATTATTCAGGTAATCTTTCTCATCTCTTTCAAATTTTGATTTCTTAACATTTTTAATCTTCTCATCATATTTCTGTATATTCTCCGTAAAATCATCCAATTGTTGGTTAAACAAAGCTACACCACTAAATGAATAAAGCTTCTCTTCTTGTCGCTTTAATTCAACTTCAATCTCTTTTTGTATCAAAGCATTTTCAGTTAGAATTAATTCTATATATTCATGACTGGCTTTTTCACTTATTGCATGCCATTTCTCCAGAAAGCCTTCTCTTTTCTGACCACAAGTAGGATTTTTTAAAATTCTTAAGCCCCTAGGAATACGTTTTACTCCCAGATATGCTTTTAAAGATATCTCCTCCCAATGAAGTCGCTTAAGTTTACATGCAGTTTTTTCAAAGGCAAAAAAAGCCTGTCGACTATTTATGGGACCAGATAGTTCTGTAGCACTATTCAACAATTTGGTAAAATTCATAGTATTAGTCGTATTTTTTAACAAAAGTTCAGCAAGGGAACTAGCAATGCCTGTAACCAATTATCTCTCTCTCTAGAACACGTACTATATACTAAGTACACTGCCACAGTTTACCTAAAGATCTGTACATGAATGGTATACACCCATGATAAGCTGCAGACAATGTACAGGGTTAAGTAGTCTTAAACAGTAACTCAGACAATGACCCCCCACCCCAATCAGGTGAATGAAACCCGTGAGAAGGAATACTGCTCCCTTGTTATAAGAAACCCACACAACTAACAACACTGATTACTTACATACCATCACCCTGTAATGCTGTCACATACCTAAAACAGCTACTAGATCTTGAATGCACAGTCGCAGACTAAGTAACACTGTACATATTGAACACTCTTTTGCACCAGTTGTAGACATATCAACTGAACTTACAAGTTTACTGTCTCAGTCAGGCAATGTGCCGCCTCACAAGAGCAGTCAATCGGTGTTAAAAATAGTGATCACTTGCATAGTAGGAGACAGGCAATACACCCCACTCCGTCCCAAAATATACTATGTCAGTAGTGCATACACACAGCTCACATATAACTATGTGTGGGTTCATTGTACACTGACTGTTAGAATGTGAAGATTGGACCTAACAGCCAGAGTACAGATCCACATCAAAAACAAAACTCTTAACAAGAAGATAATATTTTCAATGACATGAAGTGCCACAAGTAACAAAATTAACTAGCTGTACAGTCTGTGCCCCACACTCTCATCACAGCGCAGAATAGTACAAACTGCACATCCAATTACAAAACAGTTGTCAGTATATCATCATAACTCACCAGCAGAGTCAAGCACAAGGACCTGCTCAACAGGAGCCAGCTTGAGCAGCACCTTCCAGGAGTGGCATGAGCTGCACACGGTGGGAGAAAGCAGGAGTACTTGCTGTACTGGCTAAATAAGAGAAAAAGAAACACTCAGTCTTGTACTAATGATTTTATTGCATACAATATCATCTTAGTACTACTTAGAGCTGCAATGGCCTATATTAGTATCTGTTACATGTCAATGTCACAATTGCATCACAAAGACACAGGTTTTTACATGTAATAAATAATGCCTGTCACAGTAGACATCTTTTGGTTACACTGTAGAACCCAGACTTGAAATAAGGTCCAACAACACAGATAGAAGATCTCATAGACACTGTAATAAATGGCACATCCAATACCACCCAACCTCCACAGCGGTATCCCACCCACACAATGGATACTGTGACAAAAAAAACAACAATAAAGAAGTTAAATAACAAATAGTCAAGGAAAATTCCCTTGAATATCAGTTTTTTTAATAAAATACTTCCTCTATCACAATGACCTATTGAGCTCAGCAGCACTACCGTCTATATAACCCAAAGTGGTAGTTGTTCAAAAAAGTTATTATGAAGGACTTCAACATACCAGGAGTAGACAGCAGTTGCAGAACAACCAGCAATAGTACAGAGCATTTGCACCTGGATGACTTGCAGGACAGGTTCCTGATGCAAATGGTAAGTGAATCAAGTACGTTAAGAAATACCTTTGACCTTCTGCTGTAAAATGTGCTGTTTCTGAGAGAACTTACCGTGTAAGAACGACTATCACAGAGTGACCACTACTCAGTATGATTCACATTCTATATGGACACAGAATGAGTGGATTGTGACAGAATGGTGCTCCACTTCAGGAAGAACAACTTTTCAAATATAGCACAAGTACTGGAACAGTATCTGACCAAAACTGAACCTATCATAATCTCAAACCAGAGATCTCACATTATAAAGCTGTGCAGAGGAGACTCAACCAGAATCTGGAGAAAGCCTCAGAGGTAAAGTACAGGACACAGGACCACCTCCAGTATAAGCACTGCTAGCTGTAAATTGAACCAGAGTATCTAAACCTCTAGTGGCTTTCTTACTGGCAAATTTATATGTGCATATGTTTTGTACATATTACACTGGAAACATTTTAAGCTAACTTAACACAATGTCTTCTAAATGTTATCTGGTGCCATAGGTGTAGACAACTCTCATAATGTAGTTTCTAAGGATGTAAACAAATCAAAGTCTGTTTGTCAGTTCAAAATAGACCCTGTGACTGCTCTGACACTCTTCATTTGATTTCTGTTGAAATTGCATTGTCACTCAGAGGTGCACTTCCATATGATAACTCCCGGGGCAATCACAGAGCCTACCATGAACTGAAAAATGACACTAAAACATTGCATACATCACTAACAGATATATTAAAAGACTTGTCTATTTATGTGGCAACAAATAACATATACAACATACAAGGGTATACATCTCATTTAGTAGCATCAGTAAAATATACTTACGACCATGATGGCTGTCTCCAAATTCAGGCTTCCCAGCCTCCTCCCACATGGCATAGACTGTATCATACCACACCCTTACACTCCTATGCATATCACCCGCCACAGCCTTTGCCTTATAAAAGGTCTGGCGGATGATTTTCCACTTCGTCCTTCACTTTTCAGATGTTCTATTTATTTGATCTCTCCCCAAGGCATGGCTAACCTGGATAAAAACAGAAAACAAAATACAGTGAATAACTGAATACTAGTAAAACATGTACATCCAGCAATACACAACAGCAGTTAATAACAAAGTATAACAGTATGTGTTTGAGATGTGTAGATCAGAAAATATAGTCACTCAAGCTTTGCCAGTAGGTTAATTTTTTGATGCACATTAACTCTACTTGCATCTGCAAGTACAAGGATTTTCCACACCAACACATCACCTATATGTTTTCATTCTGTTGCCCCTCCCTGCTGTCCTGTGCAAATCTGTTTTTTGAGCAAATTAAAATTAATTGTGCATACTAACTCTGCATTTAACACATAATACTGTCATAGTGGCAGTTTCCTACATTTCATTTTCCATATATATATATATATATATATATATATATATATATATATGTTCTATCTTACAATAGTGAATGTTACTGCATACAGCCCGTGTCCCTCAAACACACAATCTGCTACTACATGACCAGGGTTTATGTTATCGAACAGGCTCATATGTTCATTACGTAAAAGCATCATGGGTTGCATATGTGAATACTTGCTGTTGGTTCAATCTTTACAGAAATGCTCATCAGTACAGTTAACACATTATGACACGTTTCGTCTCACCAGGGCCCATCAGTATGCCTATTCTGTTTGACAACGAAGTGGAATGAACCAGCTACCCTAAGATGGTCAATCTGTGTTATGTTGTGGTGAATCCAATTAAAACAAAAAACAATGCAATTCTGTGCTGATTTGTATATGCAGCCCATGATGCTTTGCATTGTGGGGGCATGTGTGATTTTGTATTTCTTTGACACTTGGCTTCCCGGCCAAATGCCCTTTGGGGTAACCTCTGCCTCAGTGCTTGCACACAGAGGTTCTTTGTCTTTTATATTGTTTTTTGTTTTAATTGGGTTCACCACAACCTAACCCAGATTGACCATCTTAGGGTAGCTGGTTCATTCCACTGGGAGTGTCAAACAGATGAGGCATACTGATGAATCCTGATAGGATGAAACACATGTCTATGTCTTCTGTTGGCACCGTTTGCAAACTGTGTGAGAGGCCTTTCAGTACCATGCATTTCTCCTTAAAGTTGAACCAGCATAATATTCTGTGGTGATTTGTATATGCAGCCCATGATGCTTTGCATTGTGGGGGCATGTGTGATTTTGTAATTCTTTGACACTTGGCTTCCCGGCCAAATGCCCTTTGGGGTAACCTTTGCCTCAGTGCTTGTGCACAGAGGTTCTTTGTCTTTTATGTTAATGGTCTGTTAATCACCCTCTAGGGGTGTAATGTGGCACAAGGCATAGCCAAGTGCGACATGCCCCAAGGGTGATTAACTGACCATTAACATAACCCATGGCAGAGTTTTATTGCTATTATCACAAAAATGTTTTTTTCTACTGCTAAACCTTGTTCAGTATATGCTTACGCTGCACATGTATATTAATCAAAGATTAACATATGGCTGATAGAATGTTTGCAGCCAATCAGAAAGCTTTATGTCTCAGACCTTTTTTATAATCCCAAACAACATATCTCTATCTAAGTTCATACATGTCTTGAAGAGAAAAAGTGCCCACACAATCATACTAGTAAAATAAAATTTTGCAGTGAGAATAACTGTTCACAATTGTCATACGTAGCAGCTACTAATTCACAGCAAATCTGTGGCACTATAATAGCATACCTCTTTTACTTGTTACATTCTTACTAGTAGCACACTGGACTGGTCAAAGTGAAACTTGCGGCTGTAGCTTGTCATGAGTCTTAAAAACAGGAATATCTTTGAATGTCATACATTTATACAACACTTAACTTCTGCATAACTCCTTCTCTTTGGGCATTTTAACATTATAAAACTTACCACCAGTGTCCTATCTCTTACTAAACTGTACTGCAATGCCATATTTCCACAGGTATCATCACACTACCATGCTTAATACAAAAAAAATGTATTCTGTCAATTTGATAAATAACCTACCTTACCCCAGGTATGTAGAAGGCTCAGGTTCATAGCCCGCATTACAAACCTGGGGTTTGCATGCTCTTTTACAGCATCAACTAAGGCCAGCACCTCCCTGTCACTCCAGAAAACATAGAAACATAGAAACATAGAATTTGATGGCAGATAAGGACCACTTGGCCCTCCCAGTCTGCCCATTTCCCTATCTAATGGATAAGCTGCAGATCCTAGTTAACCAGCAGCCTACTTCTTTCTATCCCCACCCCCTAGAATTTCCTTATGACTGTCCCATGCATGCTTGAATTCAACCACTGTTTTTGACTCCACAACCTCCTCCAGAAGGCCATTCCATGCAACCACAACCCTCTCTGTGAAAAAATACTTCCTTACATTACCTCTGAGCTGCCCCCTCTATCTTCAAATTGTGCCCCCTTGTTCTTGCACACCTCTTTTTTTGAAAGATGCTACCCTCTTGGACTTTGTTGATTCCCTTGAGGTATTTGAAAGTTTCTATCATGTCCCCCCCTCCCTCCTTTCCTCGAGGCTATACATATTAAGCTCCTTTAGTCTCTCTCCATATGTCTTCTGGTGCAGACCCTGCACCATTTTAGTTGTCCTCCTCAGGACAGCTTCCATCTTGTCTATGTCCTTGCAGAAATTGGGTCTCCAGAACTGCACACAGTACTCCAGATGGGGTCTCATCAGCTGTCTGTACAGCGGGATAACAACTTCCAGTTTTCTACAGGTGATGCCTTTCCCTATGCATACCAGTATCCCCCCAGCCCTCCTTACTGCCCTCTCACATTGCTTGCCCACCTTTAAGTCATCTGATATGACTACCCCCAGGTCCCTTTCCATTTTTGTTGTTGTTAGTATCTCATCCCCCATTGTGTACTCTTCCCCTGAGTTTTTGTTTCCCAGGTGCATTACCTTGCACTTCTTAGCATTGAATCTAAGCTGCCATACATTTGACCATTTCTCTAACCTTGCCAAGTCCCTTCTCATCTTTTCCACCCCACCTTGTGCACCAACTCTGATGCAGATCTTTGTGTCATCTGCAGAGAGACATACTTTTCCTTCCAGTCCCTCTGCAATGTCACTTATAAAGACATTGAAGAGGACCGGTCCTAATACTGAACCCTGCGGTATCCCACTACTAACCCCCTTACTTCAGAGTGGACTACACATCTTTCTCTGTAAAAAAAAAGTTATTTCTTTGCAATCCTTTACTATAAGATATATTGTGATATCACTATCTGACATCCGTTTGTCTTTCTTTACACTGAATACAGTATGTAATTGCCAATTACAGATAGCCAACAGTACAGTCGGTTAAGAAGGGGGCTAAAACCTTTTATAGGTACATCAGGGAGCATAGAAAGACAAAGGGAGGGATAGTGAGGCTGAATAGAATGGACGGTGGGAAGGCAGAGAGGGACAGTGAAAAAGCAGGGATACTGAACAAATATTTCTGCTCAGTATTCACAAAAGAAGACGAGGGGGAGGTGCCTAATCCAATTAACAGAAGCACTCTTGATAGGGGGGTCAATCCCAGTCCTTTCACAGAAGAAAGGGTTCTGAAAGAACTCCTAAAACTGAAGGTGGACAAAGCAATGGGGTCTGATGGAATTCACCCCAGAATTCTAAAAGAATTAAGAGGAGAACTAGTGAAACCACTGACTACCCTTTTTAACAAATCATGGGAGGATAGTGCGGTACCTGAGGACTGCAGGAAGGTGGATGTGATTCCCCTTCACAAAAGTGGGACCAAGACAGAGGTAGGAAAGTACTGATCTGTCAGTTTGACCTCTGTGGTAGGGAAAGTGATGGAATCACTTCTGAAGGAAAGAATTGTTGAGTTCCTAGAGGCCAGTGGGGCACAGGACCCAAGGCAGCATGGGTTTGAAGTGGGAAGGTCATGTCAGATGAATCTAATTGATTTCTTTGACTGGGTGACCAAAGTAGTAGACCAGGGAGGGGCTGTGGACATGGCCTACCTAGACTTTAGCAAGGCATTTGACACAGTCCCACACAAAATATTAATTGTCAAATTAACCAGCCTGGGAGTGGGTCCCAGGGTGGTAGCCTGGGTAAAACATTGGCTGGACAACAGGACACAGAAGGTAATTGTAAATGGAGTCCATTCTGAAGAAAGAGGGGTTACTAGTGGGGTACCACAGGGTTCCGTACTGGGTCCAGTCCTTTTTACTGTCTTTATAAGTGACATTGCAGAGGGACTGGAAGGAAAAGTATGCCTCTTTGCAGATGACACAAAGATCTGCAACAAGGTTGATACACAAGGAGGCGTGGAAAGGATGAGAAGGGACTTAGCAAGGTTGGAGGAAGGGTCAGAAGCATGACAGCTTGGATTCAATGCAAAGAAGTGCAAAACAATGCACCTGGGAAACAAAAACCCAGGGGAAGATTACACAATGGGGGAAGGGAGGTAGTAATAACAACAACAATGGAAAGGGACCTGGTAGTAATCATATCAGATGACCTTAAGGTTTGCAAGCAATGTGAGAAGGCAGTAGGGAGGGCTGGGGGCATACTATTTTTTTTGAAGTGTCTACTTTTCCATTTGCAAATTATACTGTAAAGCCACTAGAGGGCAACAACACATGTAGGTTGCAATCCTCTACCCACCAGTCTCCCCTAACACTTCTAGTCCTGGGTCATTCATACCTAAAGTAAATAATCAACGTCCTAACATTCAGTGGTGTGATTCTCAATTTATTAAATACTCTTCGTCCTGCCTCTTCTCATCTTCTACTCCCTCTGACACCCCTCCCACTTTAATTTTAACTATCTGCTGTCTTTTACACATTAATCTCCCTGCAGAGGTCCATACTCTATCTTTTTGGTCTATCCTGGGTGTTCGTCAGTTTCAGCACAACCACAGGTTATAGTATCTGTTACTAGGTCTGGGACATTCATCGCCCTATTCTGTGGCATATAGGAAGACCTTACCATGGGAGGGAACAGCTGTCTCCTCTGTATGTCCCTTGTCTTGCTAGCACCCTACTCTCTCTATCAGACCTCATATTCCTCCCAGGGTGGGGATGAAGTTTGCACCTCTCCATGTTATGTGCTCAACAACTCCTCTCATGAATTTCTACATGATTACTTGATCATACAGCTGTATTTGCCTGGAAATGGGACATCTCCTGAATTGCCATTGCAGAGTACTCCTCCCTCCCATCTCGATACTTTCTTCTCCTGGCATGTTTCTATCAGGATTCTAGTGGCTGCAACCCTAGGTCAGTATAGCACCAGGAGTGGAGATAACTATGTTCAACTTCACAGCCCTCCCAGATGTTCAACGAACAAAGACTACAAATTAACTTTTGCTGGCTTAAAAAGGATTTTGCTGCTATTGCTATTGCGCTCAGGCAATGTTGAGCTCAACCTGGGGCCTCTAGATACCCTTGCTTCTCCCTCTGACCTTGCTGGAATTAAAGGACTGTCATTCCTGCATGTCAATGTCTGCAGCCTTTTTAAAAAGATCACCATGATCCAGGCTTGGGTTAGCCACACCCTACCTGATATTCTGGTAATCACTGAGACCTGGCTTAGACCAGCCACTCCTGACAGGGAAATCAACATCCCAGGTTATTTGCTCTTCCGAGCTGATAGGCAATCGAGAGGTGGAGGGGTGGTGATTTATGTCAGGGACAAATTATCTGTATCATGTCTAGAATCATCCTCCTCCCTTAATGAATTTGAATGCTTGTTCCTAAAGGTTGAACTATCACCTTCTTGTGCACGTTGTGTAATAGGCTGTTACAGGCCCCCGTCTGCAGGGTCACATCTCTTGTCACATTTAAGCTTTGCCCTGGGGCTTAGTACACTGGAAACTATTATTCTTGGCAATCTGAACTATGACTGGTTGTCAAAAGCCTCGGCTCCCTTGAAATTCTTTTGTGACACCTTGGGGCTGGTGCAACTCATTGGTGAACCCACTCGCCCAAATAAAAAGAACCCTAGTAACAGCACCCTTTTAGATGTAATTTTGATTAGCAAACCACACCTGTTCTCCCATGTCAGAACATTTTTCTCTGACACCAGCAATCACTGCTTCATTGCCAGCATCAGATCTGTGCATAATCCACAGTTTGTAGCAAAGTTCTCTATCAAAAGGTGTAAACGCAACTTCGACTTGTTTGCCTACCTCGATGAATTGAAACATTCCCTGCGATGGCAGGATTTCTACTTAGCCAAAACTGTTAATGAGGCATATATTATCTTTCATGAAATACTGACTGTGGCCTTAAAGAGGCATGCCCACATGGTAAAGATACATGTAAGGAGCAACACTTGCCACTGGTTTTAACCAGAACTCAAATTTTCCATGCTAGATAGGGTTACGCTTTGGAAAAAAGCATACAGAAGCAAAAATGACTTGGATTGGTGTCAGTTTAGGAGGGCACACAATAAGTGCACCAAGTTGGTCAGAGCAGCCAAGGCTGCTTTCTATCGCACTGATCTAGACTCTGCCTCAAGGAATCCTTCAACATTTTGGAAAATAATTAGGGCCATGTCTGGTCATTCACCTGGAAATTCCCTCCCATCAAAAATTATATTCAGTAGTAACACCATTTCAGACCGATCAGAGATACTGGAAGCCCTCAATAATCATTTCGCAACAGCTGGGCTAGCATTTGACAGATCCCCTACTAATGCCATCCACACTCAGCAGGGATTATTGTTTCACAAGTCTCCTGCTACCAAAGAGGCCTTCTCCTTCCTGCCTGCCTCTCTAAAAGAGGTTGAAGATCTATTGCTGCAGTTGGATATCAAGAAGGGTGCAGGTTCGGGCTCTATAAAGCCTTACTTTCTGACATGTGCATACCATGTGTTGGCAGTGCCAATCACACACCTCTTCAACTTGTCACTATCCCAGGGGAGCCTCCCCTCATAGTGGAATGTAGCCCATGTCATCCTTCTGCTCAAATCAGGTGACCCTTGCGACCTTAATAATTATAGACCGATCTCCCTCCTCCCAATTCTATCTAAATTATTGGAAAAGATAGTGAGTGGTCAGCTAAGGGCGTACCTTGAATCCAGGAGTCTGTTAAACCCAGTGCAGTCTGGATTCAGAGCAAAGCACAGCACCATAACTGCCCTAGCAAAAGTGACTAATGATTGGCTCCTTGACCTTGGCAATAGGAATTTTGTCTGTGCCATTTTTTCGGATCTAAGTAAGGCCTTCGACACAGTTGACCATAGCCTGCTTCTTTCCTCCCTATGTAACCTAGGTCTGGATCCTAACTCTATGTGCTGGTTTGCTGACTACCTTGCAGATCTGAAACAGCAGGTTAAAGCTGAAGGTGATCTTTCACCACTTAAACCCCTACAGAGAGGTGTGCCTCAGAGGTCTATCCTTGGTCCCCTGTTGTTTGCGGTTTACATTAACAAAATTGATGACAACATCAATAAGGCCAATATGCACTTGTTCGCTGATGACACAGTACTTTATTTGAGTCATCCTGCACCAGAACCAGCCTGTGAAGACCTCCAAGCCAAATTTAACTATTGCAATACCAGCTCATAAGCAAACAGCTTCTGCTTAATGCGAAAAAAACAAAAGTGATGCTCTTTTTCCCTTCCTCGTAAGCGGCAAACCCCGCTTGCATTGGGGTTATCCCTCAGATTACCACAGTACTTGGAGAAAATCTAGAGTATGTGCCAAAATTCAAATATTGGGGTGTATGGCTCGATCATAAACTCTCCTTCTCTGAACATCTCGAAGAACTACAGAAGAAACTAAGACAAAGACTAGGACTATTCTACAGAATTAACCACTTCCTTACTAGGGATGCCAAGCAGTGGTTGGTTCAAGCCACATTCCTTTCATTAATAGATTACGGGGACCTTCTCTATAGGCATTATACTGCCTCTGCCCTGGCTAAGTTGGACACCCTATTCCACCTAGCAATCAGGTTCATAACGGGCCTTCCACTTTCCACACACCATTGCTCCTTGTACACTGTGGTGGGCTGGACTTCACTTCATTATAGGAGAAATAGAAATGCCTCTCAATGGGCTTTCAGAGTGGTTACCAACAAGTTCCCCCTATACTTCTCTGATTGTATTCCCCAAGTGGATAGGTGCCTATGATCTAAGAAGCTATTCCCTAATTGCCTTGCAATTACCTAAGGTCAGATCTTGTTTCGGCAGAGCTACCATAAGTTTCTCATTGCCTTCCTTGTGGAACAATATGCAAAAAAACTTGAAGTTGAGCTGTCCTGTTAGCCTGAATATTTTCAAGTCATTCTATGACCGCTCCGTGAAGGAATCCTGCAAATGTTTCCCACATCGCTAGCTCACCTATTTTCCAGTTTCCTTCCTGCCCATTCTGCCTCCCACCATGCCTCTGCCCCTGCCTCTCTCTCCCTACCAAAATACCAGCTTCTCTGCCTCTCTTTAGCCATGGGCAAATTCCACCCCCTTCCCTGATGTATGCCAATTAACTATTCCAACCCCATCATTTCTTCCTAAGCTGGTGTCCCTCTTCTTGCCTTTCTCTCTCCTTTTAAGTGAACATTCTGGCTGTGCCCAGTTATGAGCCTATCTGTTGTAAAGGCCCTCTCACTCAGATGCTGCTGTACATATGTATATTTTTCTTCTTTGTATAAAATTGCATTATGTTTTACCATGTTACTGTACTATGATTTTTGTATGACCAGGTCCATCCTGCAAATGAGCCCTGTTCAATGGTGCCCACCTGGATAAAAAAAGATTTTGATTGATTGATTGACTGGGATGTATAGGGAGAGGCATCACCAGCAAAAAAGAGGAAGTTGTTATCCCTCTGTACAGACAGTTGGCCAGACCCTATCTGGAGTACTGCATCCAGTTCTGGAGACCCCATCTCTGCAAGAACATAGACAGGATAGAGGCAGTCCAGAGGAGGACAACTAAAATGGTGCAGGGTCTGCAAGAGAAGCCATATGAGGAGAGACTAAAGGAGCTTAATATGTATACCCTTGAGGAAAGAAGGGAAGGGGGGACATGATAGAAACTTTTAAGTACCTCAGTGGAATCAACAAAGTCCAAGAGGGTAGCATCTTTCAGAAAAAGAGATGTGCAAGAACAAGGGGACAAAATTTAAAGATAGAGGGGGGCTGTTCAGGGGCAATGTGAGGAAGCATTTTTTCACAGAGACGGTGGTGGACGCATGGAACAGCCTTCCTGAGGAGGTTGTGGCTTCTAAAACTGTGGGAGAATTCAAGAATACATGGGACAGACATAAGGCAATTTTTGTGGGGGGTAAGAAGAAATAGGCTGTTGGTTAACTAGGATCTGCAGCTTATCCTGTAGGTAGAGAAATGGGCAGACTAGGTGGGCCAAGCGGTCCTTATCTGCCGTCAAAGTCTATGTTTCTATGTTTCTATAGTGGCTGCCACTCACTGTGCTGCATGTGATTACTTGATTATACTATACAACTTCAATAGTAATTAAATCATCATTTAATGTAGCATAATTGTGTACTAAGATCTTGAATATGTAACGGACACTAACGAAACAGGGACTCTGAAGCAAAACCAGTTGGAGCCTTGTGGCTGTCATTTTGAGTCCCTGTTTAGAAGGTATTTGGTGTTTTTTTGACTGTTTTTTTATGTATAGAAGTAGTGAAATAAATTAAACCATTTTTCAACATGCAATTTGCTAGTTGAGTATTTTTGTTTGGGTCTTATTTATCCATTCCTGTAGTGAGTGGTGCTGGAGTTGTTTATAATTTGCAAGTCCATGCAACTCCTTAGTGTTCAAACTTGTGTACAGCTGTTATGAGGCAGCTATACCATTTATTTCCATATCTTTACTTCATCTGCTGGTCTCCACTCAGCATCCAATTCCTGGCGTGGAGGAGATGGTGAGTTGGGGGACATTATCTGCTTCACTCTATGTAACTCATGACTGTATTAACAACTATTAGTTGTTATCACAGAGGTATACCATTCATGTTAATGACCTTAGTTGCCTGTAGCTCAACACTCCGCATCCACTATCTCTTCGGTGGGCAGGGGTGAGTAGAGGCATTGCATGGCTAATGACCTGAAAAAGAATACAAAAGTAGATAGTCACGCATTGCAGTTGATGCCCCATGCTCCCAGTGACTTGTAAGTTTCTGGCTACATTACACACCTGAAAATTAAAAGCTACATTGACAGCACCAAGACCAGGTACCATACAAATTTCAAGCCACTACCACGACAGAAAATGCTGTTTGCACAATGTGAAATATGTGATGCAATATCTCCACAAAAAAATGTTCTCTGACACATAAATTCCAAAATACACATCTACAGGACATGGTATAAACAGTCTGCAAATTTCAAGTAAAAACACCAAACCATTTCCAAGATATTTAAGATCAAAGATTGTGAAAATTGGCCCATTTATTCCATTTTTAAAATCTGGCCATCTTGTCCCTCTCTCACGATCAAAGATGGCGATCAAAGGATCTCAAGATCAAAGAATTTGCAGGCTCACAATCAAAGAATTTGCAGGCTCACAATCAAAGAATAAAAAATGGCAGAACTCAAATTGTAGGCAGATGAAAATGAAACCACCACTATGCCTCAATAGAACTAAGCTGCCTCAGCAAAATGCACCCTCATTGGTGTTCCTAGGCCACCCCTGAGCTGAGAAATTTGCATTTTTCAAAGGGCCATCTCGTGCCTTCATGATGCATGATCACGAACAAAGAATCTCACAATCAAAGAATTTGCAGGCTTGCGATCAAAGATCGTTAGCAAGCCAAGATCAAAGATTTTTAAACCTCATAACTCTATTTTTTGACCAATTTTGATGAAACCAAAGGCATGACTCAATATATTGGAGCCCCTTGAGTAAAATCCATCCAAGTTTTACTTCAGGAGTGACCCCTGAGCTGAGATATTTGTGTTTTTATGATCGGAAATCTAAAAAACAAGATGGCAGACCTCACGATCAAAGAAGTTTGAAAATTCTCTTGGTCAAAGATTCTAGAACTGTGAGGCTGCAAATTCTTTGATTGCCAGGTAGGACCAGATGTCCAGAACCCCATTCATTGTTCACAAAACATACATATTAATTTTCCCATTGACTTATAATGGGAACTTAAAGCTGCCATAACGTTTGAATGCCTTAATATTTTTTCACCAAATGAAAAGTGGCATGTTTGGCCACCAAAGCTCTTTCAAACAAACCATCTCACAGAGTGGCACACTACATGATGGCCACTCAGGGCCATGTCCAAAATCCCAAAAGCTGCCTCCAAAAATGGATAATTTTGCATTTTTCAGTGCTTTGCTGCACAAAGACCGTTAGCCTGATCAAAATGAAATTTGGCAGATCAAGAGCTCTATGATGCCCCACCATGCATACCAAACTTCAGGCAAATCTGTTGAATGAGTTCAAAGTTATTAACGTGCAAAATCTTGAGTTTAACATAGAAGTGACAACTGAATCCTAGCTATAGTGGTGCAAGTGCGCCACTATTTTATTATATATATATATATATATATAATAATGACAAAAAACTCTATTTAATGCATCAGTTAAGGTTGTTCCACAGTGAAAAAAGTGAGAATTTGGTCTTAGGGTTGAAAGCCCCCTTGACCCCCAGCCTACCCCAACCGGCATCAGGGTGCACATTGGGGTCATCGGCCCTAACTCTCATCCCATCACATGTGTAAAGAAGCAGAGGTATAGGAGAATGGGGTGAGAGTTAGGACTGATGATCCCAATGTGCTCCCTGATGCCAGTTGGGGGGCTGGGGGGTCAAGGGGGACTTTCAACCCTAAGACCGAATTTCCTCATTTTGTTCGCTGTGGAACAACCCTAATTGATGCATTAAATCGAGTTTTTTGCCTCTTATTTCCCTTATTTTTGAGAATGAGGATAATAAATAGTGAATGGAATGCAGTGGCGGGAGCGTGGAGCCCTTCGGGCCCTGCGCTCCCACCATGTGATGTCTTAAAACATTGTAACAGGAGCTGCAAAGCAAATGCAAATGGCAATGGGAATGCACATGGCAAAGCAAACGTAATTGGTAAAGCAAACGTTAATAGAAACACAAGCGTAAAGTGACGCTGAAGCAAACAGTTATGTAAACAGAGACATCAAACAGAAGTGCATACAGAACGCAACTGGTAACACACACATTCACGGTACTGCAACTGTAAATGAAAATGGTAACAGTAATAGCAACAATAACACCAAAGTAAACAGAAATGCAAGCATGTATGAAAACACAAACCGTAATGCACACACTCACGGAACCACAATTGTAAATGCAAATGGTTACGGTAACAGCAACAATAAAGCCAACAGAAATGCAAGCGTGTACTGAAATGCAAACTTTTACACGCAAGGTCATGGTACCACAATTGTAAATGCAAATGGTCACAGTAACAGCAACAATAAAGCCAACAGAAACAGAAACACAAGTGCATATGAAAATGCAATCCGTAACATGCACGGGCATGGTACTGTAATTGCAAATGCAAATGGTAACAGTAACAGCAACAGTAACGTGAAACAAAATGGAAACGCAAGTGCAAACAAAAAAGCAAACTGTAACACACACAGTGGTGTAGATGGGAACGGTGATGTGCACGATAACAGAAGCACAAGTGGGAAACGCCAACTGACACAGTAACAAAAGGGCACACCCTTCTTTTCCCAAAAAACTGCATTGAAAAAATAAATTGAAAACAAAGAATGTATGCATTATAATTGACTTCAGAGCAGAAAATTACAACTTGGAATACTAAATTGCTTATATCTCAGGAACTGTACGATGTAGGAAAAATTTAAATTTTGAATGAATGACTACTTTCCTGGCTAGTTTTGTACTTAGCCCCCCTTTTAGGGGGCTAAGACATTTTTTTACAAAAGTCCGTATCTCGCACCGTTTCCGAGATATGGGCCCTCAAAGATGCAATGGATGCCATAATGTTATCCTATGGCAAAAAGCATCAACTTCAGAGTGCCGTTACATTGCCTCCCTGTAATATTATTTCACCAAACCATGAAAAGACACATCTGTGGGATGTTAGCTTTCTTCCTTCCAAATTTCAGCCCAAACGGCCAAAGCGTTATTTTGCAGCAGGGCGGCAAAGAATTCCTGTAATGCGGCAAACACCGTAATGTTATCCTATGGGAAAAAATGTCAACTTTGTAGTGCCGTAACTTTGTTGCCCTGTATTATTTCTTGACCAAAACCACCGAAAGACACATCTGTGGGATATTGCCTTTCTTCCCTCCAAATTTCAAGTCAAAATACCAAACCATTCCCAAGATATTCAATATCAAAGTTTACTAAAATTTCCCTATCTATTCCATTATAAAAAATCTGGCCATCTTGTCCCTTCCTCGCGATCAGAAATGATGATCAAAGAATCTCACAATCAAAGAATTTGCAGGCTCACAATCAAAGAATTTGCACACTCACAAACAAAGAATTAAAAACCTTATAAATCAAAAAATAGAAGGAATTGCGGTAAACCACCACCATGGTTCGACAGAATGAAGCCCCCTAAGTAAAACCCACCCTCATTTGACTTCCTAAGACACCCCAGGGCTGAGAAAATTGTTTTTTTAATTGGGCGTTCTTGTCTCTCGCTCAGGATGCACAATCGCGATCAAAGAATCTCGCGATCAAAGAATTTGCAGCCTTGCGATCAAAGAATTTGCAGGGTCACGATCAAAGAATTTAAACTCTTGAAATTTACAAAATATAAATAATTGCAGTAAATCACCAACATGGTTCATCAGAACGAAGCCCCCTGAGTAAAACCCACCCTCGTTTGACTTCCTACGACATCCCTAGTCTGAGAAAATTGATTTTTCCATCTGGCCATGTCATCCCTCGCTCGTGATGCATGATCACTATCAAAGAATCTCGCGGTCAAAGTATTTGCATGCTCCCGATCAAATAAATTGCTCGCTCATGATTAAAGAGCGAGGGATGAGATGGCCAGATCTGAAAATTGATTTTCTCAGCCCAGCAGTGTCCTAGACTGTAAAATGAGGGTGCGTTTTGCTCAGGGGGCTTTGTTCTGCCCGATCCACATGCCCAAAATAATGAGAAAAGCAATTTTTAAATATGGCCATCTTGTCACTCACTCGCGATGCACGATCAAAGATTCTCGGGATCAAAGAATTTGTTGGCTCGTGATCAAAGATCGTTAGCAAGCAGTGAACAAACAATTTAAAAGCTAATAACTCTATTTTTGGACCGATTTGGATGGAACCAAAGCCATGGCTCGATAGATCAGGGTCCCATGAGTAAAACTCATTGACGTTTTACTTCAGAATTGACCCCTGAGCCAAGATATTTGTGTTTGTGCAATTGGAAAACTGAAAACAAGGTGGTGGACCTCGTGGTCAAAGAATTTTTGAAATTCCTCAGGATCAAAGATTCTTGAACCACAAGGCTGCAAATTCTTTGACCGCCAGGCAGGATGAGATGGCCAGAATGCCCATTCTTTGATTGCAAGATATACATACAAATTTTCCCATTGACTTATAGTGGGAACTTAAAAGAGCCATAACTTTTGAATGCCTTAATATTTTTTCACCAAACAAAAAACAGCATATTCAGCGACCAAAGCACTTTCAAGTGAGCCATCTCACAGAATGGCACACCACAAAACAGCCGTGCAGGACCACATTAAGAATGCCAAAAGGTGCCTCCAAAAATGGATAATTTTGCATTTTTCAGAGCTTTTGTACGTGAAAACCAGCACTCTATCAGAATTGCAATTTGGTAAGTCAAGAGATCTAGTGCACCCCAATGTGTGTACCAAATTTCAGGCAAATCTACTGAACGGGTCCAAAGTTATTAACGTCCAAACTTTTGATTTTAGTATGTAACTGGCCGCTCAACCCTATAGTAATGCCACTATTATATATATATATATATATATATATATATTTATATATATATATATACACACACTGTGGCCCAGATTTTCAAACTGCACCATTCTGAGCGCAAGCCCCTCGCTGCTCAAAATAGTTGCTCAGGGGTGTGGCGGGGTGATATTCAAAGGAGTTAGCTGTTGGCAACTCCTTCAGCTATCACCAGCGCTAACATATATGCATGGCGCAGTGGAACTTGCGTCACCAAGAGTTGCCAGAGTTGAGCATTAAACTTGCGGTGTAGCTATACCATTGCGCCATGCTCAAATTTCCGATATTCAAAAGGTGACATGCAAATGGGGCCATAATTTATGCAAGGCGTAGGGGGCCATTTGCATCTATTTACTGCCGCCCCATTGCATACCATTTGCATGTAGAGTGCGCCGATCCCCGAGGACTTGCTCCTGGCCACCCCTGCCAGGCAGCAGCCGTGGGGACCGACGCCAATGCAACCCGTCGCGGGCATCACAGTTACAGAAACCCCCACACATATCCCACAGCCCAATCAGGGCAGTACAGGTACATGAACCCCCACACATATCCCACAGCCCGATCACGGCAGTACAGGTACATGAACCCCCACATATCCCACAGCCCGATCGCGGGCAGTACAGGTACATGAACCCCCACACATATCCACAGCCCGATCGCGGGCAGTACAGTACATAAACCCCCACACATATCCCACAGCCGATCATGGAGCAGAACATGTATGAACCCCCAGTGCCCGATCGCGGGAGAATGTAACCCTCCCCAACCCGAATATCTCCCTGGTGGTCCAGTGGACGTAAAGCCGATCGCGGGCGAATGTCACATCACAACCCCCAAACATCTCCCTGGTGTCTAGTGTCCCACCCACCCACGAGCCTCTCCACCCGCCCCCCTCAGCTGGTGGGCGACAGCATCCCACCCACCTGCCGCCCTGCCGCCCGCCGACTGACTGTCCGTAGGGCTGCCGCCCATTGGTGCAGAGTTACAGCCAATGGGCGTGCAGCCCATACCTGCATATGAAAGTCCAGATTTGTGAATGAAACATCATTCGTGAGTGGGTGGGGGACACTAGACACCAGGAGATGTTTGGGGGTTGTGATGTGACATTCTGCCCAACTGGGCTTTACGGTCCACTGGACCACCAGGGAGATATTCGGGTTGGGGAGGGTTGGCATTTGCCCGCGATCAGGCACTGGGGGTTCATACATGTTCTGCTCCGTATTGGGCTGTGGGATATGTGGGGGGTTTCATGTAACTGTAATGCCCGCGATCGGCTTCGGATATGTGTGGGGGTTTCTGTAACTGTGATGCCCGCGATCAGGCTTCGGATATGTGGGGGTTTCTGAACTGTGATGCCCGCAATCGGGCTTCAGGATATGTGGGGTTTCTGTAACTGTGATGCCTGCGATCGGGCTTCAGGATATGTGTGGGGTTTCTACTGTGATGCCCGGCGATCGGGCTGTGGGAGATGTGATGGGGGTTCATGTTACTCATGCCCGCAATCAGGCTGGTGGGGGTTGATACAGGTCTGCGCCCGCATCGGGCTTCGGGAGATGTGTGGGTGGGGGGTTGTTTTTACGTTCTGCCCATGATAGAGCTGGTGGGGGGGCACAGGGACCGAGTTGGGGGCCAGCCAGTGGTGGCAGCTGCTGTGTTGCACCCTGCAATACAGCAGCTCACCTGTGGGTGGCCCTCAACTTGATCCTTTTTTTTTGGCTCAAGGTTGTGCAGGCGCAGGTTGGGGGTTGCGCATGCACAACTCTGCACAGCCTGACTGAATATCGGGTTGCACAGGTTATGCATGGTTCCTCCCCCTCCTGCTGAGCATGCATTCATTTGCATTGCTCTTTTGCACAACCTGTTGTCAGTGGCGTAACTGCCTCCTGCTGAATATCGCAGAATGGCGCATTTTTGGACTTGCGCATGGTGCAACCCTTTTGAATATTTGGGCCTGTATATATTATAGGGGTGCATTTGCACCCCTATGTTTAGGGTTATGAAGGCACTTCTATGTTAAATTTGAAATTATGCACGTTAATAACTTTGGACATGAAATTTGGTATGCATGGGGGACAAGCTAGATTTCATGATGTGCCAAATTTTATTTCATTCGGACTTACGGTTTTTGCACGCCAAAATGCTGAGAAATGCACTTTTCAACAGTTTTGTGGGCAGTTTTTCAGATTTTGTCCTTGGCGCTGCACAGCCGTTGTGTGGCATGCCGCTCTGTAACTTGGCATGTTGAAAGAGCTTGGGCCAAGGAACATACCACTTTTTGCTTGACGAAAAAATATAAATCCATTCAAAAGTTATTAAAGTTTTAAATTCCCATTATAAGTCTATTATAAAGTAAATTTATATGGCTATTTTGCAAAAGAAGAATGTTGTTTTGGCCATCTGGTTCCTCCTCAAGAATTTGCAGGCTCATGATCAAAGAATCTTTGATCGGGAGGAATTCTTTGATCGTGGTGGCCGACATCTTGCTTTAATTTTGCGATCGAAAGAAAAACAAATTTCTCAGCTCAGGGGTGACTTCTGAAGTAAAACTATGATGGGTTTTGCACCGATGACTCCAAAGCATACCCCAATGCCGGCTGGGGGAGCAGGGTGGGGGTGGATGCAAGGGAGGGTTTTCAACCCTAACATCAAATTTCCTCACTTTTGTCACTGTGGAACAACCCTAACTGATGCATTAAACAGAGTTTTTTGCCATATATATATAGTTAGGGTTGAGGAGCCATTTACATGTTAAACCTAAAATTTTGCACCTTAATAACTTTGCAACCCACCAATGGATTTGTGTGAAATTTAGAAAACATGATCAAGACCAATACCCC
The DNA here is from genome assembly GCA_016271365.2 of Neoceratodus forsteri. Lineage (NCBI taxonomy): Eukaryota > Metazoa > Chordata > Ceratodontiformes > Ceratodontidae > Neoceratodus > Neoceratodus forsteri. The sequence goes on along the minus strand of CM057453.1, from coordinate 1,205,206,747 downwards.
TTGGGATCTGCCAAGTTTTGTACCAGTCAGATATATGGCTGTGGAGTTATTAAGCATGATCTTCGCGTGTGTTTACGCTTTTTTGGAATTCTACGGTCATACCTACAGGTCACACAGTTTGCACGACTGGTCAGAAATCTTCAGGGAATGTGCAGCCAGTGTCCTGAATGTGCCTTTTGAAGATTTTGTGAAAAAATATTAAACGGTTCAAAAGTTATTCAAAAAACAAGTTTCCATTATAAGTCATTGGGAAAAGTTAACAAAAAGTTTGACAGTGTTGCAAATGCACTTAGCCACTGAAAGACACATCTGAGGGATGTTGGCTTTCTTCCCTTCAAATTTCAGCCCAAAAGACTAAACCGTTATTTTGCAGCAGGGCGGCAAAGGATTCCTGTAGTGCGGCGGACGCCGTAATGTTATCCTATGGGAAAAAGTGTAAAATTTGGAGTGCTGTAACTTTGCCGCCCTGTAATATTTTTTCACTGAAGCACTGAAAGACACATCTGTGATATGTTGGCTGCATTCCCTCCAAATTTCAGTCCAAAAGACCAAACCATTCTTTTGTAGCAGGGTGACAAAGAATTGCTGTCATTTTCCCACAGCCTGGAAAAGTACTGTCGAACTTTGCAAAAGCTTTCGCAAATTCATGCGACACTGTTGCAAATGCAAAAGTACTTTGCGAAAGCACTTTTTCCAGAAATTTGAAAAACATATTTCTGGGGTGTTTTACCCCAAAATAAAGACATGCCTAAGATCCTCAGGGTCTGATTAGGTGACTACAAAAATAATTAGGTTGCTAGAGGGTCCCAAATTTAAATGCCAAGCATTTTTCTAATGACCAGCTAAAAACAAAATGGTGGATTTGTGACAGTAAAAGGACCATTTGCGAAAGTAAAAACTGCATTTGTGACACTGTCGAACTTTTTGTTAACTTTTCCCATTGAGTTATAATGGGAAATTGTTTTTTGAATAACTTTTGAACCATTTAATATTTTTCACGAAATCTTCAAAAGGCACATCGGGGACCCTGGCCGCATGATCTCTGAAGATTTTGGAATGGTCACACAAACCGTGCGACCTGTTTTGACGAGCAAATAATTCCAAAAAAGCGTAAATGTGCATGCAGATCATGCTTAATAACTCCACAGCCGTACATCTGAACAGGGCAGAAGTTGGCAGATCCCAAGATGTATGATTCTTGATTGTATATTCCAAATTGCAGGCAAATCCATTGAATGGTTGCAAAGTTATTAAGGTGCACAATTTTAGGTTTAACATGTAAATGGCTCCTCGACCCTAACTATGATAGCACTACCATGCTACCGTATATATATATATATATATATATATATATGTGTGTGTGTGTGTGTGTGTGTGTGTGTGTGGTTATGTTCATGAAAATGGTGTACCAAAGTGTGACATGAAGGTCACATTTTTAAATTCAAAATATATCAAATTTTAAATGTATTTTGAGATACTATGATTGAATCAGTAAAAAGTGGCCAGGCCATAAGATAACTGCCTTAATGATTCCTGTGATCAAGACAGCTCACCGTGGTGTATGTACAGCAGACACCATGGTATATGTATGTGGACACAGTAGTGTATGTACGTGAACACCAAATGGTTGTGATGTGTACACAGACACCAATCAGCTGCTGCAACTGAAAACAAATGTTACTAATAATCTGCAAATTGATACATTTCAATGTGTTTTGAGATACCATGATCAAACTGGTTAAAAGTGGGCATGTGGTAAGGTAACTGCCTTAAAGATGCCTGGTAACAAGACTGCTTATCATGGTGTATGTACAGTGGACACCAAACATTTGTGATGCATGTACAAAGGACACAAAACAGCTGCTCTAAGATAAAAAAGTTTACTAATAACAATCAAATTCATAAAATGACATGGCAAACCTTGCAAAAAAGAAATCATTACTACGTACATAAAAAACTTTAAGCAATAAATCCAAGTACATAAAAAACTCTGAGCAATATGAAAAAACTTTAAGCAATAACTCTAAATACATGAAAAACTAAGCAATAAATCTAAGTAAGGGAAACATTTTCAGCAATAAATCTAACTATGGAAATAACTAAGTAATACATCTAAATGTTTCTATTATTTACATACTTTATTCCTTTAATATCCAAATAATATCAAGAAAGTAGAAGGGTACCTAGTGATATCATCTTGAACTTCTCCTTGTGAAGGAACTTGTTTAGTTTTCTGAGATCCAGAATGGGGTGCATGCCGTCAGTTTTCTTTGGAACCAGAAAGTAATGGGAGTAGAAACCTGTGTTTCATTGATCCAGCAGAACTATTTCTACTGCCCTGTTTTTCAGAAGGCCTTGTACCTCAGAAGCAAGAAGTTCTGACTGTACTGCCAACAGCCTGGGCTGTCATTTGGGAGGATGATCCGGAGGGGTTTCCAAAAGATTGAGAGAGTACCCCTCGCAGATTATCGAGAGGACCCATTTATCTGATGTTATAGATTTCCACTGATTGTAGAACTGAGTCAGATATCCTCCCACCATTGAGGAGAAGTCCCCATCGGACAGCTGAGGTGGGACTTGGGCCAGAAACTCAGAAGGTGGCACTAGGTGCTTTGGGGCCTTGTGCCTTCTGCTGCACTTCATTTTGTGGCTGAGGGTTGTGGTTTTTGTTAATACCTCCCCTGCCTCTGCCACAAAATGACTGATGGTTGTGAAACTGATGCTTGTTCACAGTTCCACTGGAGGGAGTAGGTGTAGGTCTAGCCGTCTTAATGGCAGACCTACTCTTCTGCGTGGCCTCCAGAGCTTGCTCTACCTGAAGCCTGAACAGATACATACCGTCAATTGGTAAATCCATAACTTGCTGCTGTGGCATTGTTTGTGAAGCCTGAAGTACATAGCCAAGAGTGGCAATGGGCGCAGATGCCAGCTGCTGCCGCCGCCAGGGAGGTGGCATTGAAGGCATCCATTGCAGCTTTAACCTGTTGGTTATTAGATTCGATACCCCTAATTGTGGTGTGAAGCACGTCTGAGCTAGCTTCTGATTCAGGCAGAGCTTCTACCATTTCTTTGAGGGAATGCCAAAGTACATATTCATATTGAGAAAAATAGCCCTGGTAGCTGGCAATGCACATCCCCAGGGTTGAGGCATCAAAGACCCTCTTACCTAAGGTGTCTATCTTATGAGATTCTTTGTTTATTGGTCGGACCATAGATCCATGAGTAAGGATGGCCTTATCATTCTCTGCCAAGATCACAATGGCATCAGCAAAGGCTTGTGAGGACAAAATAGGATGATCCTTGGGAGAAGCATACTTCCTATTGATGGACTTAGCCATAGAAGGAATGAGACCTGGATTCTTCCATACCATCTGTAAGAGGGTCTCAAAAGAGGGCTGTACCAGAGAGGTTAAATCCATAGGGATCTCTGGGACATGAAGATATTGGAGTCGCAAAAGCTTCAGGATCAATTTCTGAAGTTTGGCGAGAAAGAGTAGTGTTTACATTTTTGAGCAGAGACTTAAAGGAGAGGTCTTCCACCACAGGCTCTGCAGAATGATTGATCCCTGCTCTGAGGGCAGTATCATCATCATCATTACCCAGGTGAAGAGCTGGGTCAGGCTTAAAATCATCTCCTGACAGTCCAGGGGGGGGACTGCATAGACAGGAAAGGAGTGAAAATCAGAAGGAAGAACAGAAGAAGAAAAAATCAGAGTTGAAAACCCCCGAAGCATGGCCAGCACCACACCAGCTTCCGGCGCTGAAGAAGAAAATGAGCCGAGGACAAGAAGGGAGGCACCTGCCAAAGCAGCACCACACACGGTGCCTACAGTGCCCCGGCACCGTGCCTGGCACTGACAGAGCCCCCGGTGCCACATGCAGTGCCTACAGGGCCCACGACACTGCACATGGTGCAAAACGAGCCTGCAGAGCCACAGATGGCTCCGAGAGTGTCCCAGAGGTCAGAAAACTGCAATTTGAGGTAAAAGAGGGAAAAATGGCAGGAGATAGAGGCATCAGTGTGGACCCCTGTGCTGCAGCCATGTGAGGGGGGATAAACACCAAAGCACAGAGTTGGCAGCATTGAAGAAGGTGCCACATGACTAGGAAGGCCCAACCACCTTACCCGTTGGAGTGACCGGCCCGGGCAACTGGACCAACCTCCCAGCCCACTGCTCCATAAAAGCAGCTCACTGGTGAAACTGCTCATCAGAAGCTCCTCGGAAAGGCAGAGAGGGGCTCCAATGTTGAAGAAGTCAGCCATTGGAGACAGAAACCGGCGACTCTGATAGAGGTAGAGACCGGTGCCTGGCCCCAACAACTGACCGTCTATGCACAGACATACCAAAGGGTGACCTCAAGTGATGCCTTTTCCTCTTTGACCTATGTGTTGAAGAGGAACTCAAGACCAAACATTGCAGAGAATGGGACCACTTCCTTTTATGCTTTTGGGGGGACTACACATTCCCCTGAGCATTGGACCATCTGTTATCGGACCCCCCCTCTGGGAAGGGTGGCAGATCGGACCCGGCCTGGCTGACTGAACAGCTTTCATGTGAAGTCTCCCTACCATCACCTGACCCGCTCATGGTCGACTCCATCAGTGGAGGGCTGAAGACTTCTTGATGTACAATTTAAATATATAATATATAATCGGTAGTGATTCAAATTAAAACTACAAAACAATAAACTAAACTATTGTTGCTAGTGAAGTTTTACTCCCGGTGGGCAAGCAGCATTATCACTGAAGTGCACTTGACAGTGGGAAAAAAGGAACTGAGGCAGTTGGAGGTTCGACGCTGAAATAGCCATTACCACACAAGCTGAGGCTCGCAGTGCCACTTCTCTCGGCTCCATCTTGGGTGCCAGCCCTCTTGAAAAAGTTTGCTCCTGCAGGGTCCTAGCACCTCTAGTGGACTCCCAATTAGTGTGAATGAGTGGTGGAGACTTTATGTCCAGAAGATCTAGTAACACCACTGACTACCCTTTTTAATAAATCATGGGAGGATGGTGTGGTACCTGAGGAGTGGAGGAGGATGGATGTGATTTCCCTTCACAAAAGTGGGAGCAAGACAGAGGCAGGAAACTACAGACCTGTAAGGTTGACCTCAGTGGTAGGGAAAATGATGGAATCACTTCTGAAGGAAAGAATTAGTGGGGCACAGGACCCAAGGCAGCATGGATTCACAGCAGGAAGGTCATGTCAGACAAATCTAATTGATTTCTTTGATTGGGTGATCAAAGTAGTAGACCAGGGAGGGGCTATGGACATGGCCTACCTAGACCTTATCAAGGCATTTGACACAGCCCCACACAAAAGATTAATAAACAAATTAGCCAGCCTGTGAGTGGGTCCCAGGGTGGAAGCCTGGATTAAACACTGGCTGGAGAACAGGACACAGAGAGTAATAGTAAATGGACTAAACAGTGAAGAAAGGTGGGGTTACTAGTGGGGTACCGCAGGGTTCAGTACTGGGGCCGGTCCTTTTTAATGTCATTATAAGTGACATTGCAGATGGGACTGGAAGGAAAAGTATGTCTCTTTGCAGATGACACAAAAATCTGCAACAGGGTTGATATGCAAGGTGGAGTGGAAAGGATGAGAAGGGACTTGGCAAGGTTGGAGGAATGGTTAAATGTATGGCAGCTTAGATTCAGCACAAAGAAGTGCCAAGTAATGTACCTGGGAAACAAAAACCCAGGGGATGAGTACACAATTGGGGGGTGAGATACTGACAACAACAAACATGGAAAGGGACCTGGGGGTAGTCATATCAGATGACCTAAAGGTGGGCAAGCAATGTGAGAAGGCAGTAAGGAGGGTTGGTGGGATACTGGGATGCATAGGGAGAGCCATCACCAGTAGAAAACAGGGCGTTGTTGGCACTCTGTGCAGACAGTTGGTAAGACCACATCTGGAGTACTGTGTACAGTTCTGGAGACCCCATCTCTGCAAAGACATAGAGGTAGAAGACTTGGTTTGCTGGCCAAGGCACCTAGCTTCACCTGAGCTCTTTCCTTCTAAGATTGCTTGAAAGGCAGAGTAGAGAACCTTACCAGAACAAGGGAAAAGGATTACAACTTCTTTTGGCTAAGCAGATTTACTGTGTGTTGTTTTTATTTTGTACTCACAGGGATTGCTACTGTTTGCTGCTAACATTTCATTGCTTTATTTTCTCTGATTCAAATTGTTGTTGCTGGTATACCTTCTTCTGCATTATTACAAGGTGTGCCTACAGGTGTGTGCTAACAGATTACTGCTGTAATCTTCTGATTCCAATTGTCTTTTGCAAGGCATATCTTCTGTTACTGCTTTATTTTTCTCTGTAGCAAAGTGTTTCTTACAGGGTATATCTTCTCTGAAATTATTACAGGTGGAGCTTACATTTTTGCGACTTTTTTATCATTGGGCTAAGCAAAATTACTGTTTGACACTGTTTTATTTTATTATTTTTTTGTTGAAAAGGTTTGTTGTCTCAGAGGTGTTTCAGTCTCCTTCTCACATTGGAGGAACTAATTGCTTTCCTCCCACCGCTCTTCCAAAGGATTACGTGTGTATCTGGGGGGTGGAGCTGGCAAACTGTCAGTAATTTCAAACAGAAAGAAGGGTTAAAAGGTCAGGTTAGTTGCTATCTTAGAGGTAGAAGACTTGGTTTGCTGGCCAAGGCACCTAGCTTCACCTGAGCTCTTTCCTTCTAAGATTGCTTGAAAGGCAGAGTAGAGAACCTTATCAGAGCAAAGGAAAAGGATTAAGACTTCTTTTGGCTAAGCAGATTTACTGTGTGTTGTTGTTTTTATTTTGTACTCACAGGGATTGCTACTGTTTGTTGCTAACATTTCATTGCTTTATTTTCTCTGATTCAAATTGTTGTTGCTGGTATACCTTCTGCATTATTACAAGGTGTGCCTACAGGTGTGTGCTAACAGACTACTGCTGTAATCTTCTGATTCCAATTGTCTTTTGCAAGGTATATTTTCTGTTACTGCTTTATTTTTCTCTGTAGCAAAGTGTTTCTTACAGGGTATATCTAATCTGAAATTATTACAGGTGGTGCTTTACAGGTTTTACAGTTTTATCTAACATTAGGATAAGCTTTCAGGGTTACTGTATTTGTTGTTGACTGATTGTTTCTGCTCTTACCTCCTTGTTCTTTCATCCATGGTTCTTCTTTATTGGCAGGGGAAGGGCCCAGCCACCCACCCCCATCCCCAACCACCCCACACTACATTCCTTTTATAGGGTACCACATTTTTGTCATTTCCTGTGGCAGAGCAGGAAGGGGCGGATCAGTGGGGCATCCACAAGGTGAGCTCATTTACAGGGGCACTAGTAATTTAACTTGGTGTAATAAGTTATACAAAAACAAAACACAAAATCAAACCATTACTTGCATTTTCTTCCTTCTAATTACTCTCACTAGGTTATAAACCCAGCAACTTATCTGGAATGGATATCATTAACTGCAGGTACTGTGGAACAATTTTCAGAAGGACAGTCTTACAGGATTTAGGACACTGTCCTACATGCTGAGCCATTGGAGATCTTAGTGCTCAGCTCCAGGCAGCATAGGCAGAGATTGCAGACCTCAAATTTCATATTCAAGAGGAAATACATTATAAGAACCACCCACCATTTCCCCAACATCCAACAGAAAAACCTCGACCGCAGAGGGTAGTTGGTCAAATTTCATATTCAAGAGGAAATACATTATAAGAACCACCCACCATTTCACCAACATCCAACAGAAAAACCTTGACCGCAGAGGGTAGTTGGTCAAATTTCATATTCAAGAGGAAATACATTATAAGAACCACCCACCATTTCCCCAACATCCAACAGAAAAACCTCGACCGCAGAGGGTAGTTGGTCCAGGAGGTTGGCAGGTGGTTAGGAGGGGCAAATCAGGTGCTCCATCACTCTCTGCTCTCCAACATATTACCTCCAAAAACCATATAAACACTACAAACAGGTTTCTGCCTCTATCTCTGAAATCAAACAAAGGGGCAGAGGACACTGCAGAGCAGGACACTGCAGCACAGGAGCTAGCACAACAAAACTCTCCCAAATCAGTAACCAAAACAAAAAAAGCAAAAAGGAAATCCAAAAAACGTCTGATCATAGGAGACTCCATGATTCGGGGAGTTGATACCCATCTCCAGCCAGGGGTAATGGTCAGATGTCTCCCAGGTACATCAGCGTGGAGAGACACTGACCGCATTGCTAAAATTGTTCACAAAGCAAGAGAAAACATTGACATCCTGGTACACATAGGGACTAATGATCTCACCAGCCAGTCAGTTGTGGAGACCTAGGAACACATGACCAGGCTGGGTGACAAACTATTATCCATTTCGTCCGGCATTTCCTTCTCTGAGATCCTGCCAGTCTGGGAGAGGGGGACAGATGGATGGAAGGTCAGAGAAGGGGAGATGGGGAGCTAAACATGGCTCAAGGGCTGGTGCCAGGAAAAAGGACACAGATTTGTAGGGAACTGGCAACAGTTCTGGGAGCGAAAGTTCTTTAAATTTGATGGACTGCATCTGACTAAGGAGGAGTCAGTGCATTGAGGCAGAAGTTTGATGTCTTTGCAGAATATTTAAACTAGCAAATGGGGAGAGGGTGCAGCACCTCATACGTCAATGGAAGAACACCCCTCCCCTCAGCTAGTGGTCAAACAGGGATTCAGCATGTTTGCAGTTCATTTGCATCACCAGGTAAGAAAAAGGTCCGTCTCCCCATCGGCCGCTGGAAATGCCAAACCTCGCCAACAACTAACACACGAAATCTGGCCAATGAAATCATGTACACAAATGTACAACCTGAAATAAGATCCCAGACCTGCAGGCAATAATGTCAGAGGCTAAACTGGACATGGTAGCAATTAGTGAGACATGGTTTACCAGTAATCACACTTGGGAGACTTCAGTACCTGGCTATGTATTGTTCAGAAGAGACCGAGGTGCAAAAAGGGGTGGAGGGTCTTGTATGTCAATGAAAATATCAAAGTTACAGAAATTCTGAATACACATAAGGAGCCAGAAGAACTGTGGGTCACGCTGGAAACAGGAAATGGGACAGCCATAAGAACCAGGGTTGTCTACAGGCCCCAGACCAGGGGAGGACATAGACACATTACTGTTAGAAGATATACAAAACATGACAGCTAAAGGAGGTTCTGATAATGGGAGACTTCAACATGCGGATACAGATTGGTCAATACCAGCAGGAACATTTGCCAGAACTAGACACATGGTGGATTCCCTGCAGGGAGGGCCTCAAACAACTGGTACAACAACCCACAGAGACAGGACTATCCTAGATCTAGTACTGACTAACAGGGAAGGGATCACAGATCTCCAGGTAGAAGGACACCTGGGGCCAGTGACCATCATGGTATGGTTCAATTTGGCTGCTACATCTAAATCATCCCATTCCAAGGCAAAATATGGGACTTCAGAGGAGCTGACTTTGATAAGATGGCCAACAGAGTTAAGCTAGGTTGGCAAAAGAAACACAGGTGAGGGATACAGAGCAAAGTGGGCAAGCATTAAGGATGCAATACTTGAAGCAACATCCCATTGTGTTAGACAGAAAGGAAGTGCAAAGAAGAAGGAAACCACTTTGGTTCTCAAATACAGTAGCAGAAAAGGTCAGAGCCAAAAGGCTGGCCTTCAGGAAATATAAGGAACACAGTGGGATGAAGATAGGAGGCATACCAAACTGCCCTAAGGAAGCAGGGAAGGCAGTAAGGCAGGCAAAGACCCAAACTGAGGAAACACTAGCACAAACAGTAAAATAAGGTGACAAGACTTCTATAGATACATTAGTGAAGGAGAAAGTCCAGAGGGGTATTGCTAAGCTCAATGGAGAAAAGGGACATGTGAGGAGGAGGACCCTGTAAAGCATCTATCCTAAATAGATACTTTTGCTCAGTATTTACTGAAGAGAAGGTAGGGCAGGGCCCACAGCTCAGCACCATGGATGCAGGGGGGAGGGAGGTGAGCACTACACCCTTCACAAAAGAAAGGGTCCTACAAGAGCTCGCTAAGCTCAGGGTGGACAAGGCAATGGGACCTGATGGCATACATCCCAGGGTACTTAAGGAGCTAAGGGTGGAACTAGCAGAGCCATTAGCAGAACTGTTTAGTGAGTCTCTGAGCACAGGAGAGGTCCCAGAAGACTGGAGAAGGGCTCATGTGATCCGCTCCACAAAGTGGTAGCAGGGAGGAGGCAGGGGAACTACAGACCAGTCAGTCTTACCTCAGTAGTGGGCAAGATTATGGAGCTCCTTGAAGGAAAGGATAGTGCAACACCTGGAACCATAGGGCACAGGATCCAAGACAGCATGGGTTTACAAAGGAAGATCCTGTCAAACTAATCTCATAGATTTCTTTGACTGGGTAACTAGAGTGGTGGACCAAGGGGAGCAGTTGATGTCGCCTACCTTGACTTCAGCAAAGCTTTTGACACTGTTCCACATGAAGATTGATAAATAAGCTGGGTAGGCTCGGGTGGGTCGAAGTTAGTCAACTGGGTTGCAAACTGGTTGACGGGCAGAAAACAGAGAGGGTGGTGGTAAATGGTATACAGTCAGAAGAGATGCAAGTCACAAGTGGGGTACCTTAGGATCAGTCCTGGGGCCAGTCCTCTTCAATATCTTCATTAGTGACCTTGCAGATGGAATAGAGGGTAAGGCTTGTCTGTTTGCAGATGACACCAAGATCTGCAACAGAGTAGATGATCCAGATGGGGTGGGCAGAATGAGAAGAGATCTGGATAAACTAGCAAAATGGTCAGAAGAGTGGCAACTGGGGTTTAATGCAAAGAAGTGCAAGATCATGCACATAGGGAAGAGAAACCCTGAAGCCACCTATAGGCTGGGAGGGGAGTTGTTGGCAGTCACAAAGGAGGAAAAAGACTTGGGCATCAGCATCACTGATGACCTGAAATCATCCATGCAGACCTCTAAAGCAGTAGGTAAGGCTAGGGGGATGTTAGGGTGTATAAGTAGGGGTATCACAAGTCATAAGAGAGAGGTAATAATCCCTCTTTACAAGACACTGGTTAGGTCCCATCTGGAGTACTGCGTGCAGTATTGGAGGCCACACCTTCACAAGGACATTAACCAAATTGAGGCAGTCCAGAGAAGGGCAACCAAAATGGTGCAGGGACTGCATCAGAAGACATATGAGGACAGATTAACTGAGCTCAATATGTATACCCTTGAGCAAAGGAGGGAGGGAGAGAGATGATATGATCGAGACATTCAAACACCTTAAGGGCATTAACAAGGTGTAAAAGTCTAACATGTTTGAATATAAGAAAAATAGCAGGACAAGAGGACACAGCATGAGATTAGAGGGAGGCCGATTAAGGGGGAATGTGAGGAAATACTTTTTCACAGAAAGGGTGGTGGATGCATGGAACGGCCTACCTCAGGAAGTGGTGGCTATGAATACAGTGCAGGGCTTCAAACAGGCATGGGATAGGCATAAGGGAGCAATACAGATGAGTATGAATAGATAGACCACTGACAGAGCAAAGGCCGATGGCACATTTATAAGGTAGAAAAAGAAATGGACAGACTGGATGGGCCTTGCGGTCCTTATCTGCCGTCAACTTCTATGTTTCTATGTTTCTATAGACAGGGTGGAGGCTGTCCAGAGGAGGGCAACCAAAATGGTGCAGGGTCTGCACCAGAAGACATGAAGAAAGACTGAAGGAGCTTAAGATGTATAGCCTCGAGGAAAGGAGGGAGAGGAGGGACATGATAGAAACTTTCAAATACCTCAAGGGAATCAACAAAGTCCAAGAGGGTAGCATTTTTCAGAAAAAGAGATGTGTAAGAACAAGGGGGCACCATTTGAAGATAGAGGGGGGACAGCTCAGAGGTAGTGTGAGGAAGTATTTCTTCACAGAGAGAGTTGCAGATGCATGGAGTAGCCTTCTTGAGGAGGTCATAGAGTCAAAAACAGTAGGGGTATTCAAGAATGCATGGGACAGACATAAGGCAATTCTAGTGGGGGTAGGAGGAAGTAGGCTGTTGGCTAACAAGGATCTGCAGCTTATCCGTTAGGTAGGGAAATTGACAGACTAGGTGGACCAATAGGTCCTTATCTGCCATCACATTCTAAGACTGTCCATTTTATGCCCAAGGTAGCCTGCAATCCTTAATTCCACTTTTGTTTTAATTTTTCATATTTCTCTTGGATTGCCTGTGCATCTTCAGGAGTCAGTTTAAATGGTGACTTCCCACACATGTTCAGTGGCCCCTGGAAAACTCGACATCTCGGTATGTTGTCACAGTCATCATGTCAGGGCCATGTGAATGCAGCACCCCACATTAATGCATAAAGCTAAATCCCACTGTCTTTTCAGTAACTGATTTCACATGTCCAATGTAAAAACAGTTTGAATAATAAACTGCATAGAAGTGCTCTATGTTTATATCCAATCTTTGGACTTTTTTCTGTTGTGTGCCACAAGTGGAGCCTGCAGCAGAATGAACAGTGCTGACTGGTGTGGGGATGTGCTCTCTGCTGACAGGGACACTTTCAGAAATTACGTTGTCCAGCATGGTGTTCTGTACATTGGCATCCATTTCATTAGCATTTTCTGGTGTGTTGACAGAATGTTGTTCCATGGCATGGGAGCTACAGCTGTAGTTTTATTTTGCAGCATGTTACTGGCATGAGTAGTGGTGCTGGAGACAGACATTGATGGCACCACATTGTTGTCCTGCTTTGTATTCAAAACACCAGGGGATTCCCTCAGTATCTTTTCCATCCACAGACCCACATGGATGGCATTTTCACACACTCCTTCATCCATCTTGTAAGCAGTGCAGAAACAGCTGTAATCCCTGACTACAACAACACCTTTGGTTACTGACCTGACACTCTGTATTTTGCATGTTCTTTGCATGGTTTAACAATGGGTCCTTCTGGCCTGCATATCTCATCATCAGTCACCCAAAAGAATGTTCTTATGGAATGTTTGCATTCAGCATCAATAAGCTATATTGTTAGTTTTTTTGCAGTATGTAAATTGTTCTTTTGCAGAAGATATTACTGCTAGCCTTGATGTCACTGCCTTAGTTGTCATTGACTTGATGACTGCACTGTTAACATCAGAGGGTCCTTTTCCATGGTGGAATCCAGAAAAGACATGTTCAGTGAGGAAGCCATATTTTGTGTGCACTTGTGAAATGTCATAGAAGGCAGACTTAAATTTATACTGGCTACCATAGCCATTTGTGAACTGTACCTCATTAGTGTTGGTTATTGACCAAACTGTTTAAAGGTGTGCATTTGGCAGTTTCATGAAATGATGCATGGCATTGTGGTCATGCTTCAAGTCACTTGAAATGAAAACCAAGGATTCCCTGACAATGCTCGCATAGTGCTTACACTGATAGTAGGAAACCACCGGGCGTACAGTGGCCTGCTCATGATGCCAGTGACATGATTGCACTTCATCTTGATACATGCAGGCATAATTCACAGGGAAGTCCAAAACCATTAGGACCCTTCCATCAGGCATATTTTTGGACAGTATTTGGAATTGTTGTTGTTGCCATTTTAAATTCAAATGCCATGTTCAGGTTACACCCCAGAAATGTGAAGTTTTCCTTCATGATTTCCACACAATTAGAAAGTGCTGTTTTCTTTGTTTTCAAAAGTTTACAAGACCTAGTTTGCCCATTGCTGACAGTCACTTTGATGGTCTCCCACTGCTGCCACCTCACTGTATCTTGTCCATGCCATTTCAGGAGGTCAGCAAATCTGTCCTCAAGAGCACTGGTGCTACAATTGTCACAGGTTTTTTCAACACATTATTTTTCGTAAAAGTTTTGTTCTGGTACCTTTCTGAACATAATTGCCACCATGTCATAAATATTTTGCACTCGACAGTTCAATGTGTGATGAGTATCGGTGGTACGGTTCAATGATCACAGCTTTAATACTGCATTTGCACAGTATTTACATAGGCACTGCTCCAGCTTCTGTTCCCTTGCAAGTTTTATGTGTTGTGGCCACAAAGGATTAAACTTATTTTTCCCAACTGATGCTTCTGGACGTTCTATGCAGAACTCTGCATGCAGCACAGACAGGGGTTTTGCCAAGAATGCCTTTGTTTTGCCCATTCATTTGGAGAACACCTACTTGTGAAGCAGTGGCATGGCTACCCCTTCATGGAAGTACCTCACTTGCTGGACAGTTTCACCAGGCACTGTAGATTTGTGTGTGACTTTGCTAATACCCCTTGATATGGTCATAATCCTGGTCCAACTGATGCCCAAGGTATTGCTTGCAGTTGGTAGCTAATGAAATGTATTAAGAATTGACAAAAAACTTATTAATTCTCATCTTAATTGTCTTCCCACATGTTTTTTGATGCATTTTAGAGTGCTCAGTTTCTCTTTCATCACTTCCAGAAATTTCTCCTGTAGGTTACTATGGCAAGTGTGGTTCTGTTTCACCAATGCTGCCTTCTTGGCTGGTGATATTGAATGGACAATGTGGACAACTGTGGCAGCAAAGTGGGATGGTGACCATGGTAACCCTTTGCACTGCTTTCCTGATGGCACTTGCTGAATGGGGATCAGTTGTGACAGGGTTGCGACTTGGCTGTGGTGTCATTGTTGGTGTCTCAGTGGGGGTGCTGGTGGTGATGTCAATTTCAGCCATTTCTCCTGCACATCTCACATTGTTCTTTTCACGCCTTCTTTCATTTATCCATCTTCTTTTCCTTGCCGTCATTGTCGCATGCTGCTCTTTTTTCTGCTCCCTCCATTTTTTGTGCATTTGCTTCTTTTTTTCTTCCTCAGCTCTGGAGGTTCTTTTGGCTGGCTCTGGTGACTGTACACTTTCCAAGGCTTTCTTTTCCTTCAGCTTCAGTTGCTACTGCCTAAGGCACTCTTCCTCTTTCTCTCGAAGGATAGCATGCTGCTCTTCATCCATGTTCTCCCTGTAGGACTGCGCACGGGACACAGATTTCTGTTTATACTCATCATAATGACTGATGCCAGCCTTCATCTTCTCTCTATAATGGCATGATCTTTCTTTTACAGAGAGAGGGCTGGAAATCACTGAAGGTTTCCGCAATGTGTTTACAGACACACATGATCTTCTCCTCTGGTTGTTCATGTCTTTAAAAAAAAGAAAGTTGAAGACAACCAATTTGCATGTCCAAGAAAGTAGCAGAACATGAGTATTTCATGAAAATTGAGTGTTACTGCAGCAAATGAGAAGGGTGTCAGCATCAGACTGGACTGTGGTACACATGTAGCACATGTAAACACTAGTCAGTGTACTGACAGAGCTTCGCATTCCACTGGACACAGTGTACCTGGGAGGCTGTACATGCTACACAATATGATGGACCATGCTGAAAAGGTTTCACACACAGTATGATGAGCTGAAGAAAAGACGCTAGATGGCATACTGACAGAGCTGTGCATTCCACTAGATATGGTGTACCTGAGAGGCTGCACATGCTACACAATATGATGGACTGTGCCAAAAAGGTTTCACACACAGTTTGATGAGCTGAAGAAAAGACATTAGAAAGGTGTATTGACAGAGCTGTGCAATTCAATGGATATGGTGTACCTGGGAGGCTGCACATGCTACACAATATGATGGACCATGCTGAAAAGGTTTCACACATAGTATGATGCGTTGAAGAAAAGATGCTAGATGGCTTACTGATGGAGCTGCACATTACACTGGATACAGTGTACCTGGGAGACTGCACAAGCTACACAATATGATGGACTTCACTGAAAAGGTATGATGAGCTGAAGAAAAGACGTTAGAAAGGTGTATTGATGGAGTTGTGCATTTCAATGGATATGGTGTACCTGGGAGGCTGCACATGCTACACAATATGATGGACTGTGCTGAAAAAGGTTTCACACACAGTATGATGAGCAAAAGAAAAGATGCTAGATGGTGTACTGACAAAACTGCACATTCCACTGGATACGGTGTACCTGGAAGACTGCACATGCTACACAATATGATGGACTGCACCGAAAAGGGTTCACACACAGTATGATGAGCTGAAGAAAAGACACTAGACAGTGTACAGATGGAGCTGTGCATTTCACTGGATACGGTGTACCTGGGAGGCTGCACATGCTACCCAATACAATGGACCGCACTGAAAAGTTTTCACACACACTATGATGAACTGAAGAACAGATGCTAGATGGTGTACTGATGTAGCTGTACATTACACTAGTTACGGTGTACCTGGGAGGCTGCACATACTATACAATATGACAGACTGCACCAGAATGGTTTCACACACAGTATGATGAGCTGAAGAAAAAACGCTAGATGGCATACTGATGGAACTGCACATTTCACAGGATACGGTGTACCTGGGAGGCTGCACATGCTACACAATATGATGGACTGTGCCAATGAGCTGAAGAAAAGAGGATGAACCAAGGCTGCATGGTGCACAAGATGCCCGAGCATCTCTGAGCAAACACACCTAGACAGTGACTCAGAATTTGCAGACTGCGCTTTTAAATTAATTTGTCCGGGTGTGCTTGTCCATCGATGGTCAGACGTCATGCTTGCAAGTAACATCAAAAATCAACATTTCAGCAACACTCAAGTTTATGCAAATGCTGCAACCCACCAGAAGCCAAGACTGCATGGTGCACAACATGGCCAAGCATCTATGACCAAACACATCTGGACAAAGAGTAGGAGGCCCACATTTTTTTCTTTTTAATTTAACACAAAACTAAGCTTTTACATTTGCCCAGGTGCACTTAGCCATCAATGGTTGGACATCATGCTGGCTGATGACATTCAAAAACAAGTTTTCATCAACAAAATAACCATGGCAAGCAGTGCATCCTATCCCCACAAGTCAAGGCTGCATGGTGCACAAGATGGCCGAGAGTCTATGATCAAACACACCTGGACAAAGAGTGGCATGCCAATATTTTATTTCTTTTTAATTTAACACAAAACTAAGCTTTTACATTTGCCCAGGTGTGCTTGGCCATCAACAGTCAAACATCATGCTGGCTGATAACATTCAAAATCAACATTTACTCAACAAAACAACCATGACAAGCAGTGTATTCCCCCCACAAGCCAAGGCCACATGGTGCACAAGATGGCTGAGAGTCTGAGCAAATAAACTTAGACAAAGACCCAGAATTTTCAGACTGCACTTTTAAATTAATTTGTCCAGGTGTGTTTGCTCATTGACGGTCGGACATCATGCTGGCAAGTAACATCAAAAATCAACATTTTGGCAAAAACAAGGGCAAGCAGTACAATCCTCCCCCACCCAACAAGCCAAGGCTGCAAGGTGCACAAGATGGCTAAACATATCTGAACAAACACACCTGGACAAAAACCCATAATTTGCAGGCTGTGCTTTTAAAATAATTTGTCCAGGTGTGTTTGCCCATCGACAGTCGAACATCATGGCTGTAGGTAACACTCAAAATCAACATTCCTTTTTTTTTTTACTAAAAATTATCCCCACTCCCACCCACCACCACCACCATCACAAATACCTCACTGTGCTTTTAAATATTCAGTTCAGGTGAGCGTGGTCAACCCCAGGACTTTAACAATAGAAAAGCAGAGCAAAAAAATATTTAGCACAGAGTGCTCTGATAAAGAAAAAATGTATTTTTGCTCTTAATATAAAAGCAAGTTCCTCTGTACTAAAATTGTGTGCTATGTACAAAGATTCCAAAATGACTGTGGATATGTACAGAGACACCAAACACACCTTGTGGTGCATATGCACAGACTCCAGAGTGCTTGGTGTCCATTCCAATAAATTTGTTACTTTTATATAATATACTATAATCATGTAACTGAGCTGCCCCACTTCCTAAAATATACATGGACTGTTGGTGTCTTTTTGCTGGCAAATTGTATTGCCACTGATAATTTTATTTATTTATTTTATTTAGTTTTTGTTGATCAGGTAAGTGCACTAGACAAATTCTGCCTATTTTCAGGCATGGCCTGGGGGAGGGGGATACAGATGAATGCCAATTGACCTTAAACCAGATTAAGCTGTTGGTGGTATTTTTAGTGAAAGGGGGGAATTTGGCCAGGGCACAGGGGAAATTTCCCTACTCTTTTTTCGAGAAGTGTCATGGGATCTTTAACATCAACCTGAACTACCACCAGAACAGTCAGACGGGACCTCAGTTTAATGACTCATCTGAAAGATAGCACCTCAGGAGTGCAGCACCCCCCTCATGCTGCACTACAGTGTCAGTATTGGGATTCAAACCAAGTGCTTGGTGTGGGCTCTGAGACCCCAAAATTCCCCAAAACATGTGGAGTAGTAGCGCAGACTGCAACAGTGGCCTTTGTTCGGCAGATCACTGAGGCAGACACTAAGCTTTTTCCTGGACGGTACTCTGATGACAAGAAGGGTTTGTAAATTGTGAACTGAACATTTAAAGCCCTGTTTTGAGCCCACCCTCTGACATCACCAGTAGGCTTCTAGTAGCTCCCAAAACCAGTTCCCGGCTACCAACTATGGAGCAAGTACATCTGTAAGATCTAGACACCATGGTCGAGCTTAGAAACATAGAAACATAGACTTTGATGGCAGATAAGGACCGCTTGGCCCACCTAGTCTGCCCATTCCCCTACCTACAGGATAAGCTGCAGTTCCTAGTTAGCCAACAGCCTATTTCTTCCTACCCCCCACAAAAATTGCCTTATGTCTGTCCCATGTATTCTTGAATTCTCCCACAGTTTTAGACCCCACAACCTCCACAGGAAGGCTGTTCCATGTGTCCACCACCCTCTCTGTGAAAAAATACTTCCTCACATTGCCCCTTAACCACCCCCTCATCTTCAAATTGTGTTCCCTTGTTCTTGCACAACTCTTTTTCTGAAAGATGCTACCCTCTTGGACTTGTTGATTCACTGAGGTACTCTCCCTCCGTTTCCTCAAGGGTATGCATATTAAGCACCTTTAGTCTCTCCTCATATGGCTTCTCTTGCAGACACTGCACCATTTTAGTTGCCCTCCTCTGACTGCCTCTATCCTGTCTATGTCCTTGTAGAGATGGGTTCTCCAGAACTGGATGCAGTACTCTAGATGGGGTCTCACCAGCTGTCTGTACAGACGGATAACAACTTCCTGTTTTCTGCTGGTGATGCCTCTCCCTATACATCCCAATATCCCCCAGCCCTCCCTACTGCCTTCTCACATTGCTTGCTAACCTTAAGATCATCTGATATGATTACCCCCAGGTCCCTTTCCATTTTTGTTGTTGTTACTACCTCTCCCCATTGTGTAATCTTTCCCTGGGTTTTTGTTTCTCAGGTGCATTATTTTGCACTTCTTTGCATTGAATCCAAGCTGTCAAACTTCTGACCATTCCTCCAACCTTGCCAAGTCCCTTCTCATCCTTTCCATGCCTCCTTGTGTATCAATCCTGTTGCAGATCATTGTGTCATCTGCAAAGAGGCATACTGTTCCTTCTAGTCCCTCTGCAATGTCACTTATAAAGACATTAAAAAGGACTGGCCCCAGTACTGAATCCTGTGGTACCCCACTAGTAACCCCTTTTTCTTCAGAGTGGACTCCATTTACAATTACCTTCTGTGTCCTGTTGTCCAGCCAATGTTTTACCCAGGCTACTACCCTGGGACCTACTCCCAGGTTGGTTAATTTGACTATTAATCTTTTGTGTGGGACTGTGTCAAATGCCTTGCTAAACTCTAGGTAGGCCATGTCCACAGCCCCTTCCTGGTCTACTACTTTGGTCACCCAGTCAAAGAAATCAATTAGATTCATCTGACATGGCCTTCCTGCTGTGAACCCATGCTGCCTTGGGTCCTGTGCCCCACTGGCCTCTAGGTACTCAACAATTCTTTCCTTCAGAGGTGATTCCATCACTTTCCCTACTACAGAGGTCAAACTGACAGGTCTGTAGTTTCCTGCCTCTGTCTTGGTCCCACTTTTGTGAAGGGGAATCACATCCACCTTCCTCCAGTCCTTAGGTACCACACCATCCTCCTATGATTTGTTAAAAAGGGTAGTCAGTGGTTTCACTAGTACTTTCCTTAATTCTTTTAGAATTCTGGGGTGAATTCCATCAGGTCCCATTGCTTTGTCCACCTTCAGTTTCAGGAGTTATTTCAGAACCCTTTCTTCTGTGAAAGGACTGGGATCGACCCCCCTATCCAGACTGCTTCTGTTACTTGGATTGGGCACCACCCCTCCTCCTCTTTTGTGAATACTGAGCAGAAATATTCATTCAGTATCCATGCTTTTTCATTGTCCCTCTCTGCCCACTCACTGTCCATTCTATTCAGCCTCACTATCCCTCCCTTTGTCTTTCTATGCTCCCTAATGTACCTATAAAAGGTTTTATCCCCATTCTTAACCGAGTTGGCTATCTTTTCCTCAGTTTGGGTCTTTGCTATCCTGACTTCCCTCCCCGCTTCCTTCTGCCTTAACTGGTACAGCTCTCTGTCCTGATCCTTCTGTGTTTCCTTATACTTCCTGAATGCTATCTTTTTCTCCCTGACCTTCCCCGTCACCTGTTTTGAGAACCATGGTGGCTTTTTTCTCTCATTTTGATTTGTTTATTTGCTTCACACAAAGGCTTGTTGCCTCTACGATGGCAGATTTTATGTTTCCCCATTGTTGTTCCACCCCTCCTCCTAGCCTGTTTGCTAGTGCTTTTCTAAGGCACTCTCCCATCTTGCCAAAGTCAGCCCTCCTGAAGTTCAGTACCCTCATTTTTGTATGGCTTGACAATGTAGCTGAGCTTATCATGAACCACACTGTTTGATGGTCACTTGTTCCAAGATGGCTACCCACTTCTAGATCTGAGATCCTCTCATTGTCCCCATTTGAGAGTACAAGGTCTAAGATTGCTCCCTCATGAGTGGGTTCCAAAACTAGCTGTCTGAGGCATGCCACCTGTAGGGCATCAAGAATGGCTCTGCTCTTGGATGTGGCTGCAGCCAATGTGCTCCAGTTCACATCTGGCATATTCAGGTCTCCCATCAACAGTATCTCCCCTTTCTCTGCCATCCTAAGAATGCCTTCTATCATATCCTTGTCCATTCCCTCCCCCTGACATGGGGGTCTGTATACAACCCCTATGCAGATCTTGGAGAAAGGTCACATCTCCAGAGTTGGGGATTGGGAACAAAGTTTAAATGAAGGGAGAATATGCAGCATAGGGATGGAGGGAGGCAAGGGAGACTTCATAAAAATGAGAAACAAATGGAAGGAAGCAGGAAAATAGAGTATAACCATGCCCGCTCTTGTGGACATAAAGAATATAAATGCCACAGGAGAGTTCACTGACTATATTCAAATTCCTGTGCACAATGTGGGTCTATAAATAAATAAATAAAAAACAATAAAGACAAAAGACCAGTTTGATTTCCATACTGCTTTATTTAAAGGAAACATGTTTATTTACAGGTGAATCAACTGTAGACATGACATGGGTTTTCATGTCACATTTCAGCCAAGCAATAAATGAAGCATTCTGCATATTGACATTAAAATTTGGAAACAAGCTGTTGTGCTAGGATTGTCATTTTAATTATTTATTTTTTTATCAATGCACAGTATCAGCAACAAAACAATATAAAAATTGCTGCTGATAAGCACTTGTTGCACCAGTTACGGGCTTGAGAAATGAATATCGGTCTTGGTACTCTGTTTCCATGAACATACATATATATATATTATATATATATATATATATATATATATATATATTAGAGGTAAAAACTCTGTTTAATGCATCAGTTAGGGTTGTTCCACAGAGAAAAGTGAGGAATTCAGTGTTAGGGGTTAAGCCCCTTGCACCCCAAAATACGCCCCCCAGCGGCATTGGGGTGTGCATTGAGGGTTGTCGGCCCTAAATCTTACCCCACCATATGTGTAAGCAAGCTGAGGTATAGGAGAATGGGGTGAAAGTTAGGACCGACGACCCCAACGCATACCCCGATGTCAGTTGAGGGGGATGGCTGGGGGCTGCAAGGAGGGGCTTTCAACCCTAACACCGAATTTCCTTGCTTTTATCACTGTGGAACAACCCTAACTGATTCATTAAACAGAGTTTTTTGCCATGAATTTCCCTTCTTTTTGAGAATGAGGACTATAAATAGTGAATAGAATGTGGTGGGAGCGCAGGGCCCGAAACCACCACATGATGTCTTGTGACATAGTAATGGTAACTGCAATGCAAATGCAAGCTCTAACAGTTACGCACATGGTGATGCAAATGGAAATGGTTAGGTAAACATTAATAGAAATGCAAGCGCAAAGTGACGCCAAAGCGAACAGTGACAGAAACTGAGACACAAGTGCGCACGGAAACACAAATGGTAACATAGACAGTCACAGTACTGCTATTGTAAATGCAAATGTTAACTGTTACAGCAACAATAATGCCAAAGGGAGCAGAAATGGAAAGGCAAATGCATGCCCGTATGGAAATGCAAAGCGTAATGCACACGGTCACAGTACCGTAACTGCAAATGCAAATGGTTATGGTAACAGCAAAAATAACACCAAAGGAAACAGAAACAGAAATGTGAATGCAAGCGCATACAGAAATACTAACCGTTACATGCATGGTCACGGTACCACAATTGAAAATGCAAATGGTAATGGTAACAGCAACAACAATGCCAGAGGAAACAGAAACGCAAATGCAAGTGCTTATGGAAATGCAAACCATAACTTGCACAGGCACAGGAACACAATTGGAAACGCAAATGGTAACAGTAACAAGAACGATGACGCAAAATGAAAGACAAACGCAAAGGGAAGGGCAGCCACAAATGCAAATGGTAATGCGCACGGTGAAGCAAAGCAAAACAGAAACAGAAATGGTACTGTAGACACAAATGGTAACAGTAATGCAAACACAAATGAAAATGAAAATGCAAAAGGGTAACACACACTGTGGTGTACATGGGGAATGGTAACGCAAATGGTTACGGAACCACAAGCGGAAACTGTAAGGGTAACAGTAACATAAGCGCACACCCTAGTTTTACCCAACAGCTGAATAAAGAAACACAGTAAGTACAAAAAATGTATGCATAATAATAGGGCTCGGAGCAGAAAATGAGGAGTTGGAATACTAAATTGCTTATATCTGAGGAACCGTACGACGTAGAAAAAAAATAAAAATTTCGTATGAATTATGACTTTCCTGGCTAGTACTGAACTTAGCCCCTGTTTGGGGGGCTAAGTGTTTTTGCAACAAAAAGTCCATATCTCGCACCGTTTCCGAGATACGGGCCCCGAAAGGCTCGGCGGATGCCGTAATGTTATCCTATAGGAAAAAATGTGAAGTTTGGAGTGCTGTAACTATGCCGCCCTGTAATATTTTTTCACCAAACCACCAAAAGGCACATCTGTGGGATGTTGGCTTTCTTCCCTCTAAATTTCAGCCTAAAAGACCAAACCGTTATTTTGCAGCAGGGTGGCAAAGAATTCCTGTCATGCGGTGGATGCCGCAATATTAGTCTATGGGAAAAAGCATCAAATTCAGAGTGCCATAACTTTGCATCCCTGCAATATTTTTTCACCAAGCCACCAAAAGGCACATCTGTGAGATGTTTGCTTTCTTCCCTCCAAAGTTCAGCCCAAAAAGACTAAACTGTCCTTTTGCAGCAGGGTGGCAAAAATTCCTGTCATTTTGACCATAGTGTTGAAAAGTAGTGTCATGATTTGTGACACCTTTCGCAAAGATTTGCAACAGTGTCACAAGTGCGACACTACTTTGCAACACTACTTTTCCCCAACATTTGGAAAACATATTTCTGGGGTGTTTCACCCCAAAATAAAGACATGGCTAGCATCCTCAGGGCTCGACTAGGTAAACACAAAAAGAATGATGTCCCTAGATGGCCCCAATTTTAAATGCCAAGCATTTCTGTGATCAGTAACTGAAAAAAAATGGCTGACTCATGACACTACAGGGGTAATTTGTGACACTAAAAACTGCATTTGTGAAACTGTCAAACTTTTTGTTAACTTTTCCCATTGACTATAATGGGAAACTTGTTTTTTGAATAACTTTTAAACTGTTCAATATTTTTTCACAAAATCTTCAAAAGGCACATCAGGCACCCTGGCCACATGAGCCTTGAAGTTTTTGGTCCAGTCACACAAATGGTGCAACCTGTAGGCATGAGCAAAGAGTGCTCAAAAAAAGTAAACGTGCCCCAGAATGTTGCTTAATAACTCTGCAGCCGTAAATCTGACCAGTATCAAAGTTGGCATATCCCAAGATCTGTGGTTACGCCCCATGCTTGCCAAATTTCAGACAAATCCATTGAACAGTGGCAAAGTTATTAAGGTACAAAGTTTCATCATTTAGCATTAAATGGGGTACTCAACCCTAACTATTGTAGCACTACCATGCTACCATAATATATATATATATATATATATATATATATATATATATATAATATATATATATATATAGATATATATACACACACATACACACACTCACACACATACACACATTCATTGCAAAAACCTCCTTTAATGCATCAGTTATGGTTAATAGTACAGAGACAAAAGTTTAGAAATGTGTTGTTAGGGTTCAAAACCCTAACTGTGCATCCCCACCCCCACCTACCACACACACACATGTATGCACGCAGGGGAAGGGCTAAGGCAACACAACCAATCAGAGTCAACCAGAATCAGGTAACAGAAGTAACGTACAACTGTCTAAATGTACTGCAAGACACATCCATCATCATGGGTTCCCAACTGTATGAGTTCTGTCACCATCATAGTGCCTTGGGGGTAGACACGCATGCTGGGCAACCATGGGTGATGCCCCACAGTAAGCAGTTTTATGTTACAAACAGCAATAACAAGAGTTAAGCAGATGCCTATATTTCAATAGTGAAGAAGTGATGTAGCACACAGTATGTTATCCATAGATAGTTTTGGAAATGAGACTTAGATAAGCCTACCAACAGTCATTGTATGTTTGCATTTATTTTTCTGATAGAGTGAGTCAGTCCTAATAATGAACAGTACTAACAATAAAAGTAATTATTTGTAGTATAGTTTACAAGTAACATGTGAAAGCAACAGTTGATCCAAAGCTAACAATAACATGCTGCTAATGAGTATTTCCAGGTAATGCAGCTGTATAACAACATGTGATGGTGCTAGTTTCATACTTGAAGAGTATCTTAAAAGTAGTATATGTCATCGCTATCTGTCCTGCTACCACATGCCCATGTGGTAGCCTGCAGCAACCCAATTGTTGAATAGTGACACATAAAAGTCAGTATTTTGAAAATGTGTACAGAGTAAGTCTCATTGTATGAAGAAGATATGCCAGCAATAATGTGTCATCATACTGTGCTGGCAGTATAGAGTCGATGATACTATATTTGGTTTTTCATTACATAGTGTTATGTGAAATAAGTACAGTGTTGTGATTATTGTGTTTACAGATGTGACAGAGTGGTACAGTGGCCTGCACGGGAGGGGGTGGGGTGGGAAAGAATACAGAGTTAGGGTTTTGAACCCTAACAGAACATTTCCAAACTTTTGTCACTGTACTATTAACCCTAACTGATGCATTAACTGAGCTTTTTGCAATGAATTTCCCTTCTTTTTGAGAAAGTGTAATGTAAGTGGTGTGTGTTAGTGGGAGCACAGGCCCTAAGGGCCCTGCACTCCCTTCACACTGTCCATTTTTTGGCATAACAGTATGCCCATGTGGGAGCGCATACCCTCCATGCTCTGCACTCCTACTTATACATAACTACAGAGCCATACATCAGCCCTATAGGGCAAGGAACCATTGTAAGACTAATTTGCTAATATCTTAGCAACTGTGGCAACTAGGAAAAAAATTCCATGCCAAGAAAGAGGAGTGGTTGGACCATGGTGGGCTCAGGGAGGGTGAGGGTTGTGGAACAGAGGTGCATCCTTCCAGTTGTGCCTCTCCACAATTCATTCACCACTCTGGTGAAGCATGGTTCCTCTATGGAGGCACCTGCAGTGGAGACCAAGGAGGATGCTGGGAACCTCCACAATGGAGACCCCCTGGAGGGTGGCCCAGGACCCCACAGGGAAAATAAACAACTCCTGGTGGGGGACTCAATTGTTAGGGGGTAGAACTGGGGGAGGAAGGGAAGGGAAAGGGAAGTAAGATGCATGCCTGGCACCAAGGCTTGGAGGGACAGGAAACAAATCCTCAGGATCATGGAAGCAGCGGTAGCGAGGAGGGAGCTGGATGTTATTATCCAACTAGGGACAAATGACCTGACTGAGAATGGGATCAGAGCAGTGCAACAGGAGTTTATGGAGTTAGGAAGGGGCCTTAGACAAGTAGCACACATGGTAACTTTCTCAGAATTGCTACCTGTCTATGGCATGGATGAGACGAGGGCACTCTGCACCATGGGATTCAATGACTGGTTGAAAAGCAGGTGCAGAGCTCAGGGATTTGGCTTCATTGGGGACTGGAGCTCCACCTGGAGGGATGCATGCCTATAAAGTTGCAATGGTCTGCATCTATCCTGGAGGGGAACCAGGATCCTAGGTGATAGGTTTAAATGCTTCAGTGGCAAGCATTTAAACTAGCCAAGAGGGGAGGCACTGAAGAGGAGAAGGGAAGTCCTAGCCCTCCCAAAAAATCAGGGTAATTAGTGAGGTAAACACCAAAATAGAGCAGTCGATAGGGAGAAGAGCAGGGTAAATGGAGAAAAAGACAAAGGCAGTAGGGACAGGGATGGGGCAAAAAGAAATAAAGCCATAAAAAAATGGAGGGTATTGAGTACCAATGCCCATAGTCTAGGTAGAAAGCTCCCTGAAATGGTGGCCTTGATGGAAAAGGGATGCCTGGATAGTGTGGCAGTCACAGAAACATGGTACACAAAGCACCATGACTGGGATGTCAACATACCAGGGTACACAATCTACAGGAGGGACAGGGAGTAAAGAAGAGGAGGAGGAGTAGCTATCTATGTAAGGGAAGGGATAAAAGCAACAGAACTAAAGGGTAAACAGGGAGAAGAGGAGGCACTGTGGGTCACCCTGGAGACTGGAAATGGCTCCATAATCTGCACAGGGGCTGTATACAGACCCCCGTCTCAGGGGGAGGAAATGGACACGGAAATTATAGAAGGCATCCTTGGGATGACAGAGAAAGGGGAGATATTGCTGATGGTGGATCTGAATATGCCAGATGTTGACTGGAGCACCTTTGCTGCAGCCATATCCAAGAGCAGGGCCATTCTCGATGCCCTACAGGGAGCATGCCTCAGACAGCTAGTTTTGGAACCCACTCGGAAGAGACCAATCTTAGACCTGGTACTCTCAAATGGGGATGGAGAGATGATCTCTGATCTTGAAGTGGCTAGCTATCTGGGAACAAGTGAACACCAAATAGTGTGGTTCATGATATACTTAGCTGTAGAGTCTAGCCACACAAAAGTGAAGGTACTGGACTTCAGGAGGGCTGATTTTGACAAAATGGAAGAGTGCCTCAGAAAAGCACTAGCAAACAGGCAAGAAGGTGGGGTGGAGCAACAATGGGGAAACATCAAAACCACCAT
Source organism: Neoceratodus forsteri (assembly GCA_016271365.2). Taxonomy (NCBI): domain Eukaryota; kingdom Metazoa; phylum Chordata; order Ceratodontiformes; family Ceratodontidae; genus Neoceratodus; species Neoceratodus forsteri. The sequence continues at coordinate 1,205,179,141 of CM057453.1, read as the reverse complement.
CACAGAAGCAACAAGTCTTTGTGTGAAGCAAATAAACAAATCAAAATAAAAGAAGAAAAAAACACTATGGTTCTCAAAAGAAGTGGCAGGGAAGGTAAAGGAAAAAAAGATAGCATTCAGGAAGTATAAGGAAACACAGAAGGAGCAGGACAGAGAACTGTACCAGTTAAAGCAGAAGGAAGCGGGTAAGGCAGTCAGAATAGCAAAGGCCCAAACCAAGGAAAAGATAGCCAACTCGGTTACGAAGGGGGATAAAACCTTTTATAGGTACATTAGGGAGCAAAGAAAGACTAAGGCAGGGATACTGAGGCTGAACAAAGAGGAAGGTGGTTGGGCAGAGAGCGACAGTGAAAAAGCAGGGATACTGAATGAATACTTCTGCTCAGTATTCACAATGGAAAAGCAGGGGGAAATACCTAATCTGGTCAATAGAAGCACTCTGGATGGGGGGGTTGATATTAGTCCTTTCACAGAAGAATGGGTTCTGAAAGAACTCTTGAAACTGAAGGTAGTAAAAGCAATGGGGCCTGATGGGATTCACCCCAGAATTTTAAAAGAACTAAGGAAAGAACTAGTAACACCACTGACTATCCTTTTTAATAAATCATGGGAGGATGGGGTGGTACCTGAGGACTGGAGGAGGGTGGATGTGATTCCCCTTCACAAAAGTGGGAGCAAGACAGAGGCAGGAAACTACAGACCTGTCAGTTTGACCTCAGTGGTAGGGAAAATGATGAAATCGCTTCTGAAGGAAAGAATTGTTGAGTATCTAGAGGCTGGAGGAGCACAGGACTCAAGGCAGCATGGATTCACAGTGGGAAGGTCATGTCAGACAAATCTAATTGATTTCTTTGACTGGGTGACCAAAGCAGTAGACCAGGGTGGGGCTGTGGACATGGCCTACCTAGAGTTTAGCAAGGCATTTGACACAGTCCCACACAAAAGATTAATAAAAAAATTAGCCAGCCTGGGAGTGGGTCCTAGGGTGGTAGCCTGGGTAAAACACTGGTTGGACAACAGAACCCAGCGGGTAATAGTAAATGGAGTCCACAGTGAAGAAAGGAGGGTTACTAGTGGTGTACTGTAGGGTTCAGTACTGGGGCTGGTCCTTTTTAATGTTTTTATAAGTGACATTGCAGAGGGACTGGAAGGGAAAGTATGTCTCTTTGCAGATGACACAAAGATCTGCAACAGGGTTGATACACAAGGTGGGGTGGAAAGGATGAAAAGGGACTTGGCAAGGTTGGAGGACTGGTCAAATGTATGGCAGCTTAGATTCAATGCAAAGAAGTACAAAGTAATGCACCTGGGAAACAAAAACCCAGGGGAAGAGTACACAATGGGGGGTGAGATACTGACAACAACAAAAATGGAAAGGGACCTGGGGTAGTCATATCAGATGACCTAAAGGTGGGCCAGCAATGTGAGAAGGCAGTAAGGAGGGCAGGGAGGATACTGGGATGCATGGGGAGAGGCATCACTAGTAGAAATCAGGAAGTTGTTGGCCCTCTGTACAGACAGTTGATAAGGCCACATCTGGAGTACTGTGTACAGTTCTGGAGACCCCATCTCTGCAAAGACATAGACAGGGTGGAGGCTGTCCAGAGGAGGGCAACCAAAATGATACAGGGTCTGCATCAGAAGACATATGAAGAAAGACTAAAGGAACTAAAGATGTATAGCCTCGAGGAAAGGAGGAGAGGGACATGATAGAAACTTTCAAATACCTCAAGGAATCAACAAAGTCCAAGAGGGTAGCATCTTTCAGAAAAAGAGATGTGCAAAAACAAGAGGGGCAATTTAAAGATAGAGGGGATGGCTCAGAGGTAATGTGGAAGTATTTCTTCACAGAGAGGGTTGTGGATACATGGAACAGCCTTCCTGAGGAGGTTGTAGAGTCAAAAACAGTGGGAGAATTCAAGAAGGGGGTAGGAGGAAGTAGGCTGTTGGTTAACTAAGATATGCAGCTTATCCGTTAGGTAGGAAAATGGGCAGACTAGGTGGGCCAAGCGGTGGTCCTTATCTGCCATCAAATTCTATGTTTCTATGTTCCAGTGCTGGTGTAATCATGACAGCGGGTACTTCATGCAATATAAATTAACCAGATCCATATCTTGCACCATTTCTGAAATACAGACACCGAAATGTACTGAAAAGGCACAATTGGAACACTTAAATATGTTTTTGCCAATATATCTATGACCATAGCAAGTAGGAAAAATATTTCACTGCAGATGTCATCTATGATTTCCAAACTTGTTTCTGTAGATTAGCTCACCTAGTGAGCGAAGCTACCAGTAGTGAAAACTCAGTATCTCACTTTGTTTTCAGATACGGGCACTGAAAAGCATTGCGGGTGCCTATCTGTTATCCTATAGGACTTTTCTCAACTTCAGAACATTGTAACTTTTTTCCCTTGAATGTTTTGCCACCAAACCATCAAAATGCACATCTGTGTGACCAGGGCATGCCACCATGCAAATTTCAGCCAAAAAGACCCAACCAATTTGTTGCAGGAGGATGGCAAAGATTTTCAGTATTTTTTTAAAAATCATGAAAGTTTCACAAAAAGTAGCACAAACTTTCACATTTGCAAAAGTATTTCTGACGTTTCTTTTGTGATTTGTGACAGTATTTTTAACCCAATGTTTAAAAAGGCATTTCTGGGGGGTTCTACCCCCCAAAAAAGATAGGGCTGGCATCCTCAGGAGCCAACTAGGTAAACCCAACAGTCAGTGTTTACCTAGATGGTCCCAAATTTAAACACCAGCCATTTTTTTCTCTCACTAACTGAAAACAAGATGGCCGAATCACAAATGTAAAAAGGCCATTTGAGAAAGTAAAAGTGCATTTGCAAAACTTTCGTGATGCACATATATTTTCCCCCATTGACTATGATGGGAAATTTGTTTTTTGAATAACTTTTGAACGGTTTAATATTTTTCCACAAAATCTTCAAAAGGCACATCAGTGACTCAGACTGCATCTTCCCTGAAGATTTCAGACCAAACAGACAAATCACGTGAGCTGTGGGCACAAGCAAAGAAATATGCAAAAAGTCTGAGGTAATGAAGAAAGGTAAAAAAAAACTAGATTGAATGCATCACAAAAAGAAAAAATAGCATTAAGAAGTTTGGAGGCGGATACTCAAATTATAATAAAACCGGCAGACAAGGGTGGGGCAATAGTCATCCAGAACAAAGAAGACTACAGGAACATGTGCCTCAATTTACTTGAGGTACCAGAAAATTATGTAAAGCTAGACTTAGACCCCCTGCCTGTCATAATAAGAAAAATACAGACCCAAATACTGGAAATGGAAACAAATGGCTGGTTGAGCTAGTGGGAGGTATAAACATTAGATTTAAGTTACCCTATAACTCCACTCTTCTACTCATTGCTAAAGATACATAAAACACAGAAAACCCTCCAGGAAGACCTACAGTATAATATCAGGAATTGGGTCAGTCCTGGAACCGTTGTTGAAGTTTGTCAATTTTCATCCTAAACCCATAGTAGAGAACATACCTACGTATATTAAGAACACCACCCATGTCCTACACCTACTGTACTAGAAGAACTAGATAGGAACATATCAGTAGAAAACTACATTCTTGCCACAGTTGATTTAAAGGACCTCTATATATCCATTCTGCATGACAAAGGCATTGATGCCATGGGCTAGTTATTAGAACCCAGGCCAGTACACAAAAAACCCAAAACTAGAATCCTGCAGGACCTAACAAAACTAGTATTATACAATAATTATTTTCAATTTGAAGAACACTTTTTTTTGGCAAATAAAAGACACGGCAATGAGTAGTACAATGGCGCCAAGTTACGCCTATGCCTATGTGCACCAGTTTGAGGCATTATACATTTTGTCAGCTAGTAATCCATTTTCAGAAAATATTAAGTATTGTAAGGGTTGTATCGATGACATTCTTTTAATTTGGACAAGGGACTCCAATAGCTTGGAAGATTTCAAAGCCTATATTAACACTAGGTATCCGAATTTGCAATTCACTTTCAGCAGTAGTAAACACCAAATAGACTTTCTAGATGTCACAATATATGAGAAAAAAAAACAAATTAGAAACCAGGCTGTTTAGAAAAATCACTGATAGAAACACCACACTGCATGCCAAGAGCTTTCAACCAAAGAAACTGGTGGAAAGCATACCCTACTCCCAGTTTCTGAAGGCCAAAAGGAACTGCAGCATTGAATAAGACTATAAAAAAGAAGAAAAAGAGATTGAGACAAGATTTGTAGAAAGAAATTACAGTAAAAACACACTAAATAAAGCCCAAGAAAAAGTGTCAATGAAAATAAGACAGCAAACTCTTGAATTAAAACAGAACTCAGGCACTCAGAGTATAACATTAATTACTCAACAGAATGTATACATGACAGATATCAAGAAAATCATTCTGGAAAACTGGAACATTTTGGAAGACAATCCTACTACAGCTAACATTTTTAAGGCTAAGCCTTATGTAGTTTGTAAAAGGCCTCTACAATCAAAGACAGAATTGTACATATCCAACATCATCAAAAGAAGCCCCAAGGAACACAACTACTATTGGGGCCACTTAAAAATGGCATGCACCCTTGCAGTAAGTGTGTTGCCTGTGGACATATCACAAAAAAGACTGCATATAAACGCCCATACACAGGAAAGGAATATGCAATCCAGTCACACATAATGTGTGCAACAGAAAGGGTGGTGTATTTAATACAATGCCCCTATGACCATATTTATATAGGCAAAATGACAAGAGAACTAAGAGCTAGAATATACTGTATGAACATGAGTAAAATCAGGATGAAAACTCTCCATTAGCGAGACATTTTGAAGCAAGAGGTCATACACCAGTACAAATCAGATTCTGGGGCCGGGAACAGGTTCCAGAACTCCCAAAAGGAGGTGATTACAACAAAAAGTGGAAGGAAGAAAGATGTGGTAGATGTACGAAACGGGAGTTATCTATGAGCAATGGGGATTAAATGAAGGTGTGAACTGGCAGGCTTGCTGGTAAACATCACTCGGGTAAAATATGAGCTCTCTCAGAAAGAAATGAAGGACTTAAAGTAAAGAACAGAAATAACACCAGGATAAATATAAACTTATATAAATATAAGAACTGGACTAAATGCATTAGGACAAAATAACAGAAAATAAAAGAAATGAGAATAGCACAGCAACGAAGCATTTTGTGGCAGAAGCAGGAGCTAATGACTGATATGTTGTTAGATAAGTAGCTAGAAAATACACAGAACATAATGCAGAACCTGGGACAGAATGAGATTCAATATAATGGAGGTTATTTTATGCAAAGTGCATACTAAAATGAATATATGTACAAAGAATAAGAACATAAGCAGTATTTTAAACAGGATCAGACATAAAATGAGATCCAGCATCAACAAACAAGCTATGAATGCCCTTGTGAGACAAGTAAAAATGTAGATAGACTAAATAAAACTACATCGAATAAAATTCTAACAACATATTGAGATCTTTCCATATAAACAGAAATTAACTTCGAAATCATTGATACAATACTATAATTTTTTTTTTTAAATGGAGCATTTACATTACAACAAACAGAAAGCCCCATTCAGTATGTTCAAAATACCAACTAATCCAGCTGAAATAATGTCCATGAGGAAAGCCATGGTTGCCATTGGCAACCGCATTGCTTCTGTAGTGCATGACGATGTGTCACCATGTGGTCACATGATCTCATGGACATAAGAGGAAAAGCCTTGGCTGCCTCTTTGCTGCTGAAATTTAAACACAAGAAAGACCTGCAGAGGCACCTAAACTCCCGAATGCACTAATTCCAGAGTAACTATGCCTGAACAATAATGAGAACAATTTTGCACTTAGCAGAAGAATGTAGTAAATGTAATAGTAAAAAAACATGAATGCCTCAGACGCCGAAAGCTGGATGACTTTTGTATGTGAGCTCAGCACAGACGTTAAGACACAAATAGATAAACTAGGCACCTTAAGCACTCAAGAGACACTTTCATATGTCCAGTGTCCCATTTATTAAGGAAAGAAAAAGCAACTAGCAAGAAAAAAAGAAAGTGCATGAAATGGACTAAAATCTGTTTCCTGAACTGTTAAAATAGTTTAGTAAAAGTGCATCAGACACTGAGGATGTGAGAAACAGAAGCAGTGCTCAGAAACAGATGTTCAAAACATTCTTAAGTAGAAAATGAATCGGAGCTCATAACCAAATAAAATAGACACTTGCAGTGTTAAACAGACAGGACTTCTGAAAGAAATAAATTGTATATATAGGCGGCAAACATATGTGTACCATTGTAATATGAAACTACATAAGAACACAGCTGTAGTCAAAAGCTTAAATGACAAATGGAACAAGGCAGATAACGTTTTGTAATTAGATTTATTAAGTAGAGCACTGTATATATAAAAATAACAACCAGATTTTAATACTCTTAGATCTCTGAAGCCCCTGAGGGGGGTTACACATTCTTCTTTTTTTTTAATCTTTGTTTTACCAGGAGAGACACACTAAGCTGAAAGCGTGTTTACTGGTACAACCTGGGAGCACAAGAAAATTAAGTGACTTGCTCAGGATCACACAGTATGCAAGTGGGAGCTGTGGGATTCCAACCCAGGTCTCCAGGCTTGCAGCTCAGAACCTTAAACTACTGTGTTATGCTGCCTTCTTGCAAAATTTGATTTTGAAATGTTGTGAAAGTTTGACTACTTTTAATTCAGTCCCATTTAATGCTGTAAATATGAACTTTGTCAGAATTTACCATGTGGTATAGTAGTTTAAATGTTTCAAATCTGGTTAAATTTAGATATGTTGTTTTAAAACTAGAAGGAAATCAATTAAAATTTTAGCAACATATTTGGCAGGCTATAACTCAGTTTCATTTGAAGCTTGAGACTTAAAATATGGTGCACATACCCATGTTATATGTTCCTCTGAATCCTGAGACTGTTGGGAAATTTGGATAAGAAATGTTAAAATTACATTGAAATAACTGAAAATTAAATTTTGATTAAATGTTTGTCCACCCAGAAATCTGCCACCTTTGAAACTACAACTCTTAACATAGGTACATTTATGTTAGTTATTGCTAACTGTCCACATACCAAATTTGGTGGCATTTGGATGCACACTTTTAAACTTAGAGTATAATAAGTGAAATTTTAGATTTGGCAAAATTCTGCAGAATTTTTGAGCAAATTCCATATAATTCTGTGGCATCAGAATGGTCATTCCATGGGTATACCAAGGGTGGAATTTTATATTCCACATAGGTTTATTCTCTAGCATTGCTGCTACCTTCATTATGGGAGTCCTCATCCTGCTAGGCATTTTCTAATGTGTAATGAGAAGCTAGAGCACCCCCCCTCAAGAAAAGTGTGTTAATAAGTGTTGCATCAACTCGGGCACTTCAGGGGAAGATCTTACCATGGCCGGCTGGCTTCTGCTACACACACCTTTTCTCCTGTTCTCCCCTCTTATTTATACCTCTATGTATTCCTATTTCTTTACACTAACTGAGATGCTTCTGCAAGCTAGTCCTTCAACTAGAAGCCCTCACTATCTGGCTAGCATGTACTCCAACCCCAGTCGTATTAGATGGAGTACCTGAATGGGACCCCTTAAGATGCTGCCTTACCTCTAGATTCATCCACATCGAGGATGCAGTGATATTCCCCAATGTTGTGAGGTGGAACCATGACCCTAATCTCTGCTCTGGAGCATTCAAACCACTCCCTCTGTCACCTCATGAAATAAGTGGCTGGGGTGGGACTTCAGCCAAAGACCACCTGCACCATTACTCAATATACCCCACTGCAGCAAGCTACCTCTCTGCAGTTGTAAGCTGGCTGTGAACACCCTGCCAGAGCCTTTCTTTATGTCCCTGTCAGCTTGTTTGTTATACATTTAGTCTTATCATTCCTTCATTTATTATTACTCTGCTTATATTCTCTGTGCCTACCCATACCTAAACTTATGATGGTACGTGGTGTCTAGAAGCAGCAGAAAGCAGGGATGACTGTGAAGACTCTGTGGCTGCCTCTGGCAGATGGCCCCATTTCATTCATTATTATTATCATTCCCTTTTTTTTCTTTAAGGAAAAGCTGCACTAGTGCTAACCACTGCTGGACAACCCACCAGCTGTTTCCTGAGGTAACCCACTTCATGCCTATTCTCTCATACCACTCTGCCTCCAGCCAAGGATGACCTATCCACATGGTCTGTCACTTGCAAATCCATACCTCCTGGTTGCAGGACTGCGCTCTCACTGAAATGTCCTACTCTGTGCTACCTAAATGCACTTGAAGGATGTAGCATTCTTATTACTGTTTTTCTTTGAGGAAGATGGGGGAGGGAGGGTTGAGTGGCTGCTATAAGCCCTCATTCAACAATTGGGAATCTGGCCTGCATACACTCCCACTATCCTGAACACTGAATTCCCTACCCTCTACCTTAACCACTCACCTCACCATATCCTTGCCATGATACTGGGCCACATACATCTGGGGAAAGCAGCAGTAACAAACTACGGCATCCACTCCTGATCCTGCCGCCCTCCAACTAGGACATCCCGCACTTGCCCACGAACCCTGGAGGTAATCTTCCCCACTCCCCCACTGAACTGTACTCATCCGTCCACAAACAAGCTGTGTCATACTGAAAAGCCTGCCCGGAAAGCCCCAGTTTTTTTTCTGCTGCCACTGAGAAGGCTACCAAGATGCAGTCTCCCAACTTGCAAGTGCCGCCAGCTGTCTTGCTAACCACCGGAGGGGGGGTGCTTATGGCCCACAGCCTTCACACAATACCCACTCATGTCACATGGGCCATGAAGCATTCAGTCTTTATTCCCCTACTGATTCCAGGGCTTAACACTGCAAGGGACCTGAAGTGCCTCCCAGGCATAGCTGAGGAAAAGGCCTGCTGACAGCCATCTTTGTCTGCTGTCCTTCCTCTCTCCCTCCCCCTTACAACCAGCACAAAAAATCCTTACTACAGTCCCTCACACTAACCCTACTTAACATTTCTTCATGCTGGCCAGCATGATCACACCCATTACCTTGGAATTTAAAATTCCTATACCTTTGTGTGAGGCTGCGTGGTCTTGATCCACTGCTGTCTGATCTGAAGAAAGAAAGAGAAAGAGGGGGAGCTGCTGGCTCTCAGCTCCTTTAAACCTTCTCCCTCCTTCCCTCCTCAGATAGCTACTGCCCTGTGGGTAGCCCCCGTGGTTCTTCCTCCTGGAGTGTCACCAGGGTTTGCTCTCCTCCCCAGGAGGAGGAGGAGGAGGAGGAGGAGGAAGATCCCAAATCTCTAACCACCGGGTCTGAGCAAAATGGCTGGATGCTGCAACTCTGTTGCAGCCTCTGTATTTGTATGTTAGCACCAGCTGTTTATTTGTACTTGTACCTTACCTAACCAATACAACATGACAGGGTTGGTGCTTTTGTGACATGATGATATGCCTCTGGTGATGGATTGAAGCATGAACCCTTACTGAGTTTTATTTTATTTAAATTTTATTTTATTTAAACAGCAGTTTGGAAAACCTTTGAGCCATAGGCTCATTTACAAAGGTACCTTGTCACAGTAAGACAAACCAAAATACACAGTATAGCAGTACAACACATAAGTATAACAGTAAAATTAAGACATAGATACAAACAAGCTGGTACAGGTAGGATGGATGCAAACAATAACAGAGTTATGTCGTCCTTAGCAGCTTAGTAATAAGCTTTGTCATAAGTATTGAGTATGGCTTTGACTAGTGGCAGTTACAGCATTGGGTGTTAATAAGGTGGTTATGTAAGGAAGTTTTGAAGCACGATATAGTTGGAGCTTCGGAGATGGAGGGGGGCAGTGTGTTGAACCAGGAGGGGGCCCTAAAGCTGAAGGCTCTTTGGCCGTGAGAGGTCCTAGCTCTAGGGATAACAAGAGAGGTTTTCCCAGAGGTCCGAGTATGAACTAGTGGGACAGAGCGGCGTATGGTGGTGGTCAATCCTGGTGGGGAAAGCCCAAGGAGGGTCTTTTTTGTAAGGGTACAGGTAAGATATTTGAGGTGCTCATCGAGATCAAGTACCAGTGCTTTAGCATACAGTAGACAGGTGTGTGTCATCCTAGGTGCTCCAGTAATTAACCTGCAGGCTTTATTCAGAGTAGTGCGAATTTTATGGAGTGCAGTCTGATCAGCAGCACCATACACCGGCAGTCCATAGTCCACTAGGGACAGGATAGAGGAGGTGACTGCGAGTCGAAGAGCCTCCGGGGGAGGCAGTGTTTATACCGATGTAAGATGCCCAATCAGATATTAGTGGCAGTGGCTAGGGCAGCGATGTGTCCATGGAAGGAGAGGGAGGGGTCAAAATGGATCCCTAGGTATTTATAGGAGCAAACTTGTTCGAGTGGAATGAGGACCCAGAGTGAATGAGGAGTTTGAAGTTGCAGGACTTGTTTTGGGGATGAGTGAAGAACATGGTTTTGTTTTTAAGATTTATCACCAATCTATGTTCCTTGAACCAGCCTCGGCTTCAGTGAAGGACTTCTGCAGCGAGTCCTGGAGGCAGTAGGGTTAGACTTGAGGCAAAGATGACTGCATCATCAGCGTAATAGAATGTTTCCCAAGCAAGAGCGTGGAAGGGTGTATAAGGTAAAGGGAGAATAGTAAGGGGCCCAGAATGGAGCCCTGGGAACCCCAGAAAGATGGGACAGATGTCTGAGTAGGTCCCATTAATTTTACACGCTGTGAGCGGTCAGACAGATAACTGGTGCACCAGGAGATGAGGCCCAGCAGCAAAACCAGAGAGACTAAGGGCATCAAGAAGGAGGGTGGAGACAGTGTCGAAAGCTTTCGAGAGGTCATGAAGACAGCACCAGCCAGAGAACCAGTGTCTAAGGAGGAGTGGAGAAAGTTGGAGAACTCTAGGAGGGCTGTGTTGGTACTGTGGCCCTCTCGGAAGCCATGCTGCTCAGGACAAAGGACATTGTAGGTGGAGAGATAGTCAGAGATTTGAGAGGCCACCACTTTTTCCAAGGCCTTGGAGAGAGGAGAAAGAGAATGGAGATTGGTTGATAGTTTCCAGCCACAGTCCTATCACCACCTTTAAAGATATGGGTGACAGTGGCGACTTCTTCCACCACCAAATATTATCTTCTCACACAGTGTACTTTATGGAGTGTCTTACTATTTTTATTATGAAATGGACTCATTCAATTAATTTTGTTGTTTATAAAAAATAAACCCTTCCCTATTTTTTTTATATTTTAATTACTATTTTCAGCATTGTATGTGTACATTTTTAAAATGTATTTTTTTATGTTTGCTTGCGCGCATGCACAAGAAGCGTGTTGCGACAGCTTGCTGGAGTGGCAGGTTGTGGTCAATGCCACCACTACTTTTTGGGGCATGTCTCTGTGGCACCAGTAAATGATCACACTGTCTATGACAGCAGCTCAGAAGCGTGCCACCAACTTGAAAGAAATTTGCCGCTGCAATGAGTGAGCACCCTCTCATTGCCGGGCGTGCCTTGCCTTCTGTAGCATTTCAATAAACATGGCAGCAGCTGTCACCATCCACCTCTCACAGTCCTGTGAAAGCTGACATTGGGGGTGCCCAATCTCCCTGTTGGCATGCCCCCTATGCAGTTCATTTGCTAATGGAGGAGCCCAATCCCAATCGGCATGATGTCCATGTAGTTGAATTTATCTTCCTAGGGGGTGTCCAATTCCCTTTGGCATCATGTGCCCCCCAAACACAGACCTGTTTTCTTTGCCTACAGGGTGCCCAATCCCCATTGGCTTCAGTCCTACCAAAAACACCCAGGTGACAAACTGGGAGCCCACCCCAGAGTGCTAAATGTACCTGGAAAACAGAAAACCTTTCCATGAAGTTTCTTTTTTTTTTTTATCTGTAAACAAGAAAATGGTCCCTCACTGTCTGTTGCATTGTGCACCCAGCCTCCCCACACACCCCTCACCCCATGCTTACCTCTGGAGGTCCGGCGCCACGATCTTCGGTGGAGCGGGAACACGTCTGCACTCTTCAAAGCCGACTGTGAACTAAAGAAATGCTGGTAAGCTGTATAATGGCATAAATGGGGGGGGGGGGCTTCAACTTAGGTGGATATCGCAGTCATTTTTGTGACTTTTGGCACCAAATTTTCAACATGGGATTCTTGGGACCCCATCTAATGAACACAGTCACTGTCAAGTCATTATTCAGTCCTGAAAGGTGATTTCGTGTTCACTGCTCAGAATCATCTTCCAGGACTGATTAACAAAACATCAGTGTCACTGTTCATGAGGTGGGCTCCCAAAAAGCCTATGTTGCAAATTTGGTGAAAAAAATTCCAAAAAATTTCTGTGTTATGAGATTGCATTGCGCAGTTTCCAAGCACACTCATAACTTCGAGAATTGTTAATATTTTCTCTCCAGATTTTCAACTTTGCCATTTTTCCACACCTCCTTATGAACAATACAGCTATAATTTTTTACATCCTGCCCAAAATGTGTTTTCCTACATCTGATGCACAATGGTGCGGTCGCTGTGCAAAATCAATGTTCAGGACAGATTAAGAAAATCACAGTAAGAGTGTTCATAAGGAGAGGTCCCAAAAAGTGCATGTTGCAAATTTGGTGAACAAATTCCAAAAAAATGACTGCGTTACCAGTGTGTTGTTCATTTTCTATGCACGCTCGTACGTTCACTAATTTTTTATATTTTTACTCCAGATTTTCAACATTGTCATTTTTGTACACTGCCTTATGAACAGTACAGCTGTCATTTTTCACATCCTGTCCAAAATGTGTTTTCACACCTGTGGAGCCAAATGGCACATTCGCTGTGCAAAATCTCCTTTCAGCTAAAGAACTGATAGTGTCACTGTTCATGTGACGGGGTCACAAAAAGCCCATGTTGAAAACTTGGAGTGAAAATATCAAGAAATGCCCAGTCCATTAGGGTGTCCGATCATAACACCCTACCCTATCGGGACTGACAGGCGTCTGCGGTGTGACCTGGGATTGTCAACAGTAATGCTCATGGCATTTCACCCCCACCCTGCAGAAAGTGACAGACATTGAGGTGTGCCTTGGACTCTTTGGCCCCAAAGTTCACCCCATTCTCCTATACTGCACCCATTTCAGTGAATTTCCTTTATGGAATGGGGTGAGTGTAAAGCCTGAACACCCTAAGGCACACCTCGGCACTTGTCGGTGTCTGCAGGGTAGAATGAGGTGAAATGGTGTGAGCATTATGGGTGATGACCCAAAGACACACCTCAATGCCTGTCCATCTCTGCAGGGTGGGGGTGGGGTTTGCGTCAGTTCAATACTTCACTGCCATTCCTATCATGCATCTGTCTAACTCCTGCACTTCCAATGCTAATGCCAGCAAGCAAACATTCATCATTGACAAATGCTTGTTTATGTTGTTCTTCTTGTTCACTCGGTAGCACTGCTAAAACATGTGAAGGACATTGACAGAGTGGAGGCAGTCCAGAGGAGGACAATTAAAAATGGTGCAGGTTCTGCATCATTACCACTGTGAGGACAGACTAAATGACCTCAATGTGTACTCCCTGGATCAGAGGAGGGAGAGGGGAGGGGAGATATGCTAGAGATATTTAAATACCTTACAGGGTAAATAAGGTACAGCAGGTAAGTATTTTTTCAGAAGAAAAGGTGCTCAAGAACAAGGGGACATGCTATGAAGCTGAAAGAGGTAGATGAAGGAGAGATGTGAGGAAGTACTTCTTCCCAGAAAGAGTGGTAGATTCCTGGCACAACCTTTCAGTGGAGGTGGTAGAGGTGAAAACAGTGTTGGGGTTCAAGAATGCAAGGGATAAGCACAAAGGAATCATAGTGGTAAGGAAGGGGGGAGGGAGAAATAACTGTAGATCAGGCATTGTCTGTGGTAATAGTGTAGGTAGGGAGATATGAACAGATTGGATGGGCCAAGCAGTCTTTATCTGATGTCAGATTTTAAATTTCTATGTAAAAGATGTGTCTACCCCCTTTCCCCACAAAGCACGAGAGACTTGGAACAGTTTGATCTGAGGTGGTGACAATTACATCAAAACATCTTTCTCTCCTTCACCTGTGAGAGTTGAAGGCAGATGCTGGTTTCTTCAGACTTGCTCATACTGTGGTATACTCAGACATGCTTATTCACTTTAATATTGCTGGATGCCTTAAACATTTTTTTTTTAAATTTTGCATGGCAATTCCAGCAACCCTATTACAGCCCTTAACATAAGTCACAGTCAGTGGCAGTCCCAGCAGCCAAATGGGGGACCATCCCTGCCATTAGTCCATGTCTTGGGGCTTCTACAGACCTTTACTAGAGTTGAAACTGAACATTAAAATTTGTGTTTGAGTATGTAATTGCAGTTAGAGAGATCACATAAACACATAAAAATTACTGACTGACCAAGGTCCTTCCAGTCCATCAGCTACTTAACAGTGGAGATGGCAGTTTAGAAAATGGAGTTTGGGGTTAAGTGCGTGCCACGTGATCTCAGTGGATCCCTCCATTTTTTACACAAAAAGTGTGACTTTTGAGTTGCAGTGGGGTGGGGGAATAGATTGCAATGAGAATGTTGGATTTCGGAGTACAGGAGTTGTTACTGATGTTTTCTTTGAGGCAGCAGGATTTAAATTGATCCATCAGGGACATACCCAGAGGTAGCATTATGACAACCATGGTTTGTGTGAGGAATAAGGAGTTGTAGGTGTACAATCATTCACTTTACCTTTTGGCTGGCGGTACAGTGCCAACTGCCAGGATGAAGCACTAATTAACTGTTCCAGTTTCCTGAATGACTACGTGTAGTAATTCTTATTGGATTGCACTGGTTCCCGCAGTATCCTATAAGACATCACTCACTGAAACAGTTAGATGTACTGCACCCTGGCAGGCAGCACTGCAGTTTCAACTGCACTGTCATGCTAAGATATCAGTGTAGCTGAAAAAAAAAACCTCCCGGCCATACAGGTTGTAAGTTTCTTTTAACTATTAATTTCATAATTCTCATTAAATTGCATAGTACACATGTACTTGATTTTGTTTCACTGATCTCATTATTTATAATGCCCCCCACCAGGTTACATCTGGTAATGACCCATAGCTTAGCATGCCTATCCTAATTAGAACATTCTAAATAGAGTAAATCTATAGAATAAATGTAGGGAAAATATTCAGTATCTTTTGTGAATTGACTTTGAAAAAGCATGCCATCCGATTCAATAGTAATGAAAGAGGGTTAAAAATATAAATATTGCTGCCAGCAATCCAAACTTGGCATTTTACTTTGTGCAAAACATTGATTTATTGAAACTCCAGCATCTACAATTAAAATAAACTCACACAATGTTGGCAGAAAAAGATCATTGGTCCATCCTGTCTTCCCTGTTATACAGTACCCTATTCTACCACAATACCAATTATCAAGATCCAGATTTCTGCCCCTCCACCCCCTTGCACCTTGCCTTACTGCTCCCCACTAAGGATTAAGCCCTTTATTCAGTCCTAACCATGCTTGAATCCATGACTGGTTTTGGTGCACACTACCTCTGCCAGCAGGCTGTTCTGGGCCTCAGCCTCTCTGTAAAATAATCCTTTCTCACACCCTCCTGAACCTTCCCCCCTGCCAGCTTCTACTCATGCCCCTGTGTTTTTGACTCGCTATTCCTACTAAATAGTTCCTTACAGTTTACCCTGTTTATTAATTTCAAAAACTTTAAGGTCTCTGTCATATCAATGTAATCAAATCTCAACCTCTTAAAATAAATTAGATATTTTTATGGCTGGTGAGACACTGAAAGAATATTATAATTAATATTGAGATGACTGCAAATGGACATTCACATCTTCTACTGTCTCTATAATGCCAAGTATATCTCCCCTCTCCCTTCTGGCCTCCAGGGAGTACATATTCAGTACCTTAATTTGATCTTCATAGGTTCTGCCCCATTGGCCATGTATCATTTTGGTTATCCTGCACTGCACTGTTTCCAGCCTGGCTTCGTCTTTCTTTAGCTGGGATTTACAGAACTGGGCATAGTACTCTAGATGAGTACAGACCAGTGAGCTATAGAAAAGAATTGTGCCTCCTTCCTTCTGCTCTCAAGACCCCCTACAAATACACCCCAACATTCTGGTTGCCTTGCTGTAGACCTTGTTACATTTGCTAGTTTATTTTAAGGAGTCACTTATGATGACTCCCAGGTCTTTCCTCAAAAACAGTGCCAGCTTAACTCCTCCCATGAAGTATTCCTTTCCTATGTGCATTACCTTGCTCTTTTTGAAGTTGAATTTTGACCTCCAAACATTGGACCACTTCTGTAACCTGTGCAGGTCCCTCTCCAACTCCCTTATCTTCTCTATGCTGTCCACTTTGCCACAGAGCTGTGTGTCATCTGTGAAGAGACACATCTTGCCCTGAATTCATTCTCCTACATCACTGATGAACATATCAAAGAGAACAGGACAAAGGACCGACCCTTGTGGCACCCCACTTGTTACATCTCCCTCTAGATTAAAAAATGGGGCTAGATACCTGGCTAGGTGGTGTCAATGTAGTGTTTTGTGCTCCCATGTGGGTGACTATTGTTCACCATGCAAGCCCACTCATCCACTCCAAGCCAGGGCAGCCATGGTAGGGTGGGAGAGAGGGACAAAAGGAAAGGAGATAGACAGTCTAAGCTACAGCAATGCCTCCTAAAGAACATGAAGTGTCCTTAATGTTGAGCATGGCCATGTGACATTGGTCATCCCTCTGTAGGCTGTGCAGCAGGTGGAATGGGTGATGTCTCATCAAGGGGAGGAGGGGTTTGGTTTGGTAGAAAAACAGGGAACTCCCCAATGGCAGAAAATGATTACCAACCCCCACCAACACACACACACACACACTAAACCCACTGTGCTGGTCTTCCCATCTCCCTCACGGTTGACAGGATCACTGCAGCAATTTTTTTGTGCTAGCTTTTGGACCTAGCTGATCCACACACTGTCATAAGGAGATATATTTGCAGGTGCCTGGAAAGTGGATGAGAATCTGAAATGTAATAGGGCATGGTGCAACAGTTGTTGGAAGGGATTATAGAAACTGGGGTGGCCCAAGAGTGATAGATCAACATTGGTGTATATGCCCTGAGTGGAGATGGAAAATGATAATGCAAAATGAAATAGACTAGAGACTTGCCTTGATCAGTCTCAGAACTGTTGCCAATTATTTTTTTATGCAATGTGTGCTTGACAATAATATTTTACATATGAATTAACACTTAAGGAGTATTACAATATACCTTTGCACAGATTTAAAGCTAGTTTGATGCCAGAGATTGAAGATCCCTTCATAGCTCACAGCTCTAGAGAATCCTAAATGTCATATACCCTTCATCACTCTCTCATCAGTATGGAGAAAACTGTGCAAAGTAAACATTTCCAGAGGGAAAAAAACTGTTTTACATTAATTATAATTATAGTTCCTTCTCCAGTTTGTATTTTGCTGACGAGGGAAATTCTGTGGTTACTATAATTATGTGGGTACCCGGCACTGGAAGTTCTGCTGAAGAGCTTGGCTGTTCACTGCTTTTGAAGAATTTGTTTTGTGTGAGAGCAATTCAGGCACTGCGTTTCTCCACTATGACCAGCTCCCTTTGAGATCCTCTCACACTAATGTTTCTTTATTCTCGTTACATGCTTTCTCCAGGATAGCCTGGGTGAGAGGTAACATCCTTTTTGTGTGAGTGCTCCTGCTACTTGCAAACTTCACCACAGCCAAGCTCATGTGATAATCCAGTGGCTAAACTATGATTCAAACCAGGATCTCCTGGCTCACAGCTCTAACCATCAGACCACACAACCTCACATTTGCACATACTACATGCTCCAATTTTTGGAAACTTTAAATCAATGAAGTCCAAGATTTCTCCACAGATAACTAGTGAGTTGCATTCAGAAGTTCAAAGTGGTGGGTTTTCTTTTAATTTTAGTCATGTCAGCATTTTCAAAAACCTGGTCCCCTTCCCACAAGAAGTGTCAGGAAAAAGCAAGACCACATCTGCTTTTATTTAGAAAAAAATTAAAATAAGCATTTTAGTGTAATGTTCTGTTACAGACTTCCTCCAGGAAATATTTAAAGGGGAACTTTCATGCACAGTAGAAAGCCTTTTGAAACTACAGTAGGTACTGAGCTTACCGTTAGCTGACAGAAGTTTTAAGATATACTGTACCTGACTAAGGCTTAGCTGACAAACATTTTGAGATATACCTAACTAAGGCTTGGCTGGCAGACATTTTGAGCTATACCTGACTAAGGCTTAACTGGCAGAAGTTTTGAGCTATACCTGTCTAAGGCTTAGCCGGCAGAAGTTTTGAGCAACACTTGACTAATGCTTCGCTGACAGAAGTTTTGAGCTATACCCGACTAAGGATTAGCTGGCATACGTTTTGAGCTATACCTGCCTAAGGCTTAGCTGGCAGAAGTTTTGAGCTATACCTGGCTAAGGATTAGCTGGCATACGTTTTGAGCTATACCTGCCTAAGGCTTAGCTGGCAGAAGTTTTGAGCTATACCTGACTAAGGATTAGCTGGCATACGTTTTGAGCTATACCTGACTAAGGCTTAGCTGGCAGAAGTTTTGAGCTATACCTGACTAAGTCTTAGCTGGCAGAAGTTTTGAGCAACACCTGACTAATGCTTCACTGACAGAAGTTTTGAGCTATACCTGACTAAGGATTAGTTGGCATACGTTTTGGGCTATACCTGACTAAGGCTTAGCTGGTGGAAGTTTTGAGCTACATCTGACTAAGGCTTAGCCAACAGAAGTTTTGAGCTATACATGACCAAGGCTTAGCTGGCAAAAGTTTTGAGATATACCTGACTAAGGCTTTGATCTTCAGGTTAGCACATCACTATCATGAATAGTGTAATGCACACTGTGCTGTGTGCATACAGATGGGGCAGGGGCATATTCCAGTTTGTGTGGCGCTTGTTGGATAGTGATATCATGCTGAATACACCACTGCCCCCATGTAAATGAGGTAACACTGTAGCACAGAGGGCACAGTGATGTATTCAGCAGGTTTGTGAAGTGGTAACAGGCTGCCATGGCAACCGTATTTACTACCGCTTTCACAATTCTACCCTTAACATTGTACACAGTAGTGCGTGGTCACCCAGCCCCTCTCCAGCCTGAATTCCGGGTAACATATTGATAGTATGTGCTGTCATGACCTGGAAACCTAGTGGTCCCCCCCCCACTTCCCAATGCCCAGCTGAAATGATAAGTGGTTGTGTATACCGTCCTTGGCAGTCTAGTGGTGCCCTTTCCCTCCCTTCCTGAAGCCCATTCATATAAATAAATATTATGTCCCACTCTGCAAGTTGGCTAGTTAACCCCCCCCTCCCTAATGCCTATTGAAGTGTAGATATTTTTCTAAGTTCAGACCCTGTTAGTCTAGCGTCTCCTGTCTCCTGGGTCCCCACTTGTGTGTGGATGTAATTCAACATAGACTACCAGGGACTGAGCATAACATAATATCCACATTCTGATGGAGATCGGGGGGGGGGAGAACTACTAGACTACCAGTACTGTACTTAGGATAATATTCCCACTCCAGTGGAGATAAGGGAGGGAGAGGGACTACTAGACTGCCAGGAAGAGTATATGTATTACCATTTATCCTTTCGGACCGGCATCAAGGAAGGAGGGAGGAAGGGGGAACCACCAGACTTATAGGGAATAACAGCTAATGCTATCAATATGATACACATTGAGTGAAGTGGGGGGATGAAGCGCTGCTCAATGCTTCCACAAATTTATGCAGAGGAATTGAGCAGCACCACTAATGGCCACACAATGACATGCAAATGGCCCCTTAGCACCTTACATGCCATGGACCCTATGCACTAATGGGTGGAGTGGCTACGTGCCGTGCATCTGGGGCACATAGCCACTATGCATCCACTGCACCCCCCCACACAGGATGCACTAGTGGGGCACAGCCTTTATGCACCTGATCCCCAGGTCATGCAGACAGCAGGGGGCATGCCAGCACTATGCACCATGCACCATGGTGCATAGTGCTGGCTGCAGGGGTGCAGAGGATGCTGCAGGGTATGCGAGGGAGAACCCTGCTGTAAGTGTCCTCCACACCCTACACCACACATTCTGGCCCAGGCAGCAGCAGTGAACCCTCCCAATCCCACACACACACTGGACACCCGCCCCGGACCTGTCAGGAATGTGTGGTCCCTCACAGGACTGGATCCCCAGTCCGGCACCGTAGTGCTGCCCTTTTCCCCAGATGCAGCCACCCATCCCCCACTGTGTGCAGTTGCACTCCCCAACACAGCTTTGCCCTCACCCTGTAGGCAGCAGTGAACCACCCCCATCACCCCAGGACACAGGGCCCCTTGTCCCAGTGTGGAGCACGATCCCCCCTCCTGCAGCACCGGCTACACCATCCCCGAAGCCCCATGCCTGCTTGCTGGTGCCACAGCCTCAGGTGGCCAGCAGCACAGCCCTCCTCTCACCACCATGGCCGCCAGCC
The DNA here is from genome assembly GCA_016271365.2 of Neoceratodus forsteri. NCBI lineage: Eukaryota > Metazoa > Chordata > Ceratodontiformes > Ceratodontidae > Neoceratodus > Neoceratodus forsteri. The sequence goes on along the minus strand of CM057453.1, from coordinate 1,205,158,547 downwards.
ATCCAAGAGATGCTGGGAGCATGTTGCCCATATATGGGTGGCATGCTCCAGCAGCACTGAATGGCCAGCTATTGGTGTGAGGAAGGATGTGCTGCTGGCCATCCTAGTAGGTAGCTCCGGCAAGCAGGCACAGGTGAAGGGGGGGAAGGGGCACCACAAGCCACCAATGACTGCACTAGGGTACCGGGTTGGGGAAACTTGTGCTGGGCAGGGGGTTCCAGTTGTTTCACCTGGGTCCTGGACAGAAAGGGTGGTGGCCATATGGGCCAGAGGTAGGGGTCCTGCTGGGGACAGTATGGGTGTGGATTGTACCTGTGGCATGGCCGGGGTCACCCGGCCAACAAGGCCAAGCTGCATGGGTCCAGGTGCCTGCGTTGGGCATTAATGCATCTGGAACCTTGCCCACATGCCCTAGGGATCCACTATGGGACCCACACCAGGCATGCAATCTGGGTCTGCGACTCCACCCCCTCCGCCACCCTGCAGAGTCCTGTGCACTGGAGGGGAGGCCCATGGACAGGTGGCAGCCATTGCTGAATATGGTCGGTGTGTACCTGTCCACAGGTGCAGAGCTCCACCGGTGGGATATGTGCCTGTGGTATGCAGTTCCTGCCCAATCGTGCATAGGGCCTCATATGTGATTCTTAGTATACTGGCAGTTGAATATGGATCCCAGGATCAAAGGTGCTATCCCATTTGGGGTGCATTCTTTCACTTTGCTCCTGGGACCCTGCTGCCAAAAGGGGCTGTGTTACCACCACACATCTCCACTTTGTGTGGCATTAAAACTATCACAATTTCATACTGGCAGCACACACCTGACAGGGCACCATGCCTTTATGAATATGGCCCCCTGCCAGCTGCACTGTATATCACATGCTCTGCTATTATTTTTACAGCACAAATAGTTGGCTCTAAAAATGGGGCTTTACCTCTGTTCAATACAAGTGTAGCAAGAGATACTGTACATCCTAGAAAAAACAATGTACATATATCGGGTTATATCACAGGAAGTCCCATTGAAATAAATGTGGTTTTACAGTGTGTCACTACATTGCCATTTTATAGAATCTTGTAAAATCATGTAGGAACAATCTGGTCATGGCTGGCACTGCTTGTTCCTCCGTGACATAACAGTGCCCCATAAAATGGCATCAATTTAGAATCAATATTGGACAGACATAGTCATCTGTATTTCAGGACTACTCCAGCTAAAGGTAAGTCCAGTATCTTACTGAAAATAATTGTTTATGCCTTTCAAGCCCTGATGACAACTTTGCATGATTGTACCTTTTATTTTAAAAATAAATGTAGTAAAAAAGTTAAAAACTCTATGGATGACTGTCTTTGGCAAAGAGAGTGAATCCACTTGCTCAAATGTGAGAAAACTCTATGCTGGAGAAGTGAACAGTTATATCAGCCAACGCAAGCAAATTGAGTTTGTGGATTCTCAAGAGTGGCATATCATAACATTTTTATTATTTTAGTTATCTTTCACAGTAATGCTATTCCATTAACAAGGAAGGGGGTTTGGTTTTATATGTTGCCTTTCATACACACTTTTTCTCAAAGAGCTGTACAAGTGGTGGAGTAGCTGCAAAAGGCATTGGATACATTTGGGGGGTACATGAGATACTAACTGGCAATGTGCCTTATGATAGCCCCACACTTAAATGTAGGACTGCCCCTCAATTATCACTTTTTGTGGAATAAAAATTTGTTTTACTTACTTCGGTTTTGGATTCCTGTACTTTTTTGAATGACCCTGCCATCCCTCTGCCCTGAAATTTAATCAAGACAGACACTGTGGTGGCATCCCAGGGTCCCTTTGGTTGATGTCTGTGATGGGGGTCCGCCATGGTTGATGCAATTGTTCTTAATAAGTGCTGCATCTATTTAATGCTCTGATATGCCAGCAGCCAGTCCCACTATCTCCCTTTGGCTAAGCACAGGTTCCTGTACTTAGCCTCAGGAGTGACAGCAAGACTGGCGACTGGTATACTGGAGCTGTAAAAAGGCAGAAGCAGCAGAAACCACAAACACTAATAAAGGGCAATTAAATCTCCCACAGCATCCCCTTCCCGATTGTTGAGACAATCGTCATGGATACTGTTAGAGTTGGGCTATGGCAGAATCAACCAAATAAACTAAAGGAATGCAAAAAGATCTGTATGAAAAAAAACAGCACAGGAAGGTTCAGTGACTCATTTAGGGTGACACCATAAGTAGATCTCAGTAGTGGGAATGGGATTAAAACCTGGATCTCCAGCTTCATAACTGCTCAAACTACTAGGCTACACTATAGCTCAAAAAAGACCTGCCCATCAGCATGGCTGCCACCTCTCACACTGGCTGCTGGGGTTTGGAAATGAACCTGGGGCACCAGGCTTCGGCTGGGGAGAGGATTATCAAGAGTCCCAATGGACACTCCTCCACAACCTGGGAGGGAGAGTTGCAGGCTCCACTGTCATACTGCCACCTAAATAACTACAGGTCTGCATGTTGGAGGGGGATGCTTGTTGGCAGGATACCCTTGCTGTCATTGTCCCATGATGCTGAAAGGAATAAAGGAAAAAACCCATGCTCAAGAAGTACACTAGCACATTTAGGCCCTGCCAATCTGACCCCACCACTGCATGCCCAAACTGTACAGACCAGATAGCACTCCCTTCTTCACCCACAGAATCCACCACAGAGAGATTCATGATCTGTTCACCCCTCTGAAGGCAGATAAGCAACAGAAGAAGGGACAGACAGGGCTGGAAGATGGCTAAGCAGAGATGGGAAACACTGGAGTGGGAAGTTAAACAGAATGTCAATCAAAACAAAAAAAAGGGCCTGCCAGGAGTTCCATATTAATGATACTTATTTATTTTTATTTATTTATTTATTGAGATTCATGGAATTACAACCCGTGAATCAGAGGGTCCTTTACAAAAGCTCCTGTCAACAAGTATTAAAGAGTAAAACACGCAGTGCATACTTGGATAGTATACAGTATGATGTTAATGGATACTGTCAGATACAGCGGAGCCAGCCAAGATGTATTAAATGACATGTCACAACATATTGCATGACAAAGGCTTAACTGCCATTGTATTACACTGTTCCCTGCAGCATACTGCAGCAGTTTGCAGTAATGCTGCAACATACTGCATTGTATCCTTGCTGGCTCCACAGTACCACTTGCCTTTGGCCATGAATCGTAATCAGATCACGAAGATGAAGATGACAGCCACACTGGGCTGACCATTTGCAATCAGCTGCACTGCTTTTTTGGTTTTAGATAATTTTTATTGATTTTACATTGTTTTGTTCATTTTTTGGCATTTCCCTGTCTATTTATTGTCCTGTGTTTGTTTATTAGGTTGCGGCTAATTAGTTTAGTGGTAGTGAGTTAGGGAAAGTATGTGAGTTAGTAAGTTTCAGTTGGCGTTTATGGGTTTAGAAAGGGTTTGAGTTGGTCACAGAGTTCAAGGATTCATAATAAATTGTTTTCACAAAGTTCTCTACACATCCAGCATTACAGCAGATTTAGCTGGAGAATCTGGTTCATAAAGAAGAAGAATCAGCATTTATATAGCGCTTTTCATACATCCAAAGCGCTTTACAGGCAATGCTAGACTGGTAGTGAAGTGACTGAATGTGTGGTGGTGGCCATATCGCACATCATCACCCACACACAGCCTGGATAATTGCATGAACCGGTTTATGGGAAGGGGAATGTTGGCCAGGACACCGGGAATGTTCCCTACTCTTTGCAAAGAGTGCCCTGGGTTCTTTTACTTCCACCTGGACAACATCAGGTTGGGCAGAAGAGACCTCGGTTTAACGTCTCATCCGAAAGACGGCACACCCCAGCAATACAGCACCCCCCAATACTGCACTCGGATGCCAGCAATTTTTTAGGTGCAAGTCCAATCCCGCTCTGGGACGAGAACCCAAGACCTTCTGGTCCAGAGGCGGATGTGCTACCAGCTGAGCCATGCTGACACCTAATAAATTGGGAAGGTTAAAATAATCTGTCTACCTGTCCAGTGAGCTGGAGTGAGGTGTGTACCAGAGGAGTTGGGGAGAGGATCCAGATCAGCTGGCTGGTGTTCCATCGGTGGAGAAGGAACCATAGGAGTGGAGCCTATGAAGATGAAATGCAGTGGGTGACATTTGGTGGTTGGACCAGTCCTGGAACAGTATCGTTGCCTTATCAGAGATGGATTGCCAAGGTGCAGTGTTGCACTTAGACCTTTGATCTTCAGAAGCCTGAAGACTGTGTGGGCAATGGTTTCTCTCAGTTGGCCTGGCGGAGTGACCACCTGGCCATGTAGAGTCGAGCAGGAGACGTGGGCATGTGGTCCACTGAAGGGTGGGCAATATTCGTCCTTGTTCCCTAAGTAGTCTGGGTGATCAGCTGGTGGGCTGGCCCAGCCCAGGAGCTGTAGCTTTATGTTCAGCAGGTGGGGTGGTGGGCCTTCTCCAGGGAGTTTGAGCAGGGGGCTGTCTTTACGCCCAGTCTTTGATTAGTGCTCTAGACATTTTTGCACCCTATCCCTGATGGCTTCAGAGGGTTACGTGTTGCAGTGGTAGTTTATTGTGGAGATCTGCATCTGAACCTGGACTTTATAAGAATATCTTTCTTCTGGATTTAGGACTACTGCAAGGACCTTCCCCCCTGGAATTTCACAATCTGGTCAGACCATTTTCTCCTCAATAATACGTACATGGTTTTGGCAGTGAGAGTGCCTTACAGCTTTATGTTGCATTCACTTCTGGCTGGCTTTTCATGATCAAGTGAGAGTTGATCCTGTCCTGCCTTTTGGTCAAGTGTCCAAGGAAGGTGGGAGCTCTTTGGACTTAAAAAGTACTCTTCAAGACTGAGAAACTTTGGTGACTGTTTTCTCTTCTTGCGGACTTTTGTGCTGCAGCTATGTAATTTTGGTTTAATTAGCATTTTGTTTTCTGGTACTCTGTGGTCATGGGGCTAGGGATTTGTTGGGGTGTTTGAGTTGGTTGAATGTAGTTGTTTGCGGAGTTTTAGAGTGTGTTTTTTTTTTTTTTTTTTTTAACTTTCTATTTTATCCACCTCCCATGCCTGAGCTCCGCTTCTTCGGGAGACACCTAGTGCTGCCCAGCATCTCTGCCTTACCTGAATCCCCACAGGTTTCCCCATGGAGCCATGGTTGTACCCCCCAGGTGGGTACAGGGTGGGGCCCTTACACCCCAATATCTCTAGATTTTGTCAGGTTCCCCAGTGGTCAGGCAGGCAGGCACAGTCAGGGCCAGCGCTGGTGCTCCATCTACCCGTTGCTCCAGTGGTGTTTTCTCCTCCATTTTCTTCCTGCATGGGGTTATGCCCTGATGTAAAGGTGCTAACCCCTGATGTAAAGGTGCTAGGTGCCAACATCCACCACACAGCTCCCCCAGCCCTCCCTCACTACCAGCAGGACTTGTTGTACCTTGGGCCTCTGCCTGGGGTCAGGCAAGCTACGGGCTTTGATCCCCTCCCTCCCCCCAGAGAAAGTGAGCAGTCCCTGCGACGCTCAAGCCTTCTCCCCCAGCCAGCCCTCCAGTAACCAGAATGTGTGGAATGTTCTATGTGAGAGCTTATGTAATTGTGTGGGAGTGCTGATTGCTTGTGATAATGTTCTGGGAAGGTGTCAGGATGGTCAGGCACGATTCCCCCTTCAGACTCAGGGACCTTTACCATTTTGATTGTCCTCCACTGTCCATGGATGTATGTAGGGTGTGCCAGTGTCTGTATATAGCTAGTAGGAAGGGGGGGCTGGGTCCAGAGGGGGAATGGGGGCGAGTGGTTGGATTGGGGTAGTGGGAACAAGTAGGCACCCTGGGGTGAAATGGGTCCAGGAGAGGGGTCCTCTCTACCTGGTTCCCATATTCAAGGACTCTGCTTTTTGCAAGCAGGTGATGCGGTCTCCCTCAGTTGCTCATCCTACTCAGGTGGTGTTATGCAATGCCAGGCATATTAAGAACAAGACTGCTTTAATAGCAGAACTTGTTGGTTCAGTTGACCTTGCCTGCATCACTGAGACCTGGCTGGATGAAAATGCTGGCTCAATACTGGCTTCAGCAGTTCCAGATGGGTACTTGGTGATACACCACCCGAGGATGGATTGTATGGGTGGGGGTGTAGCCATTTATTTTAAATCAGAACTGAGCCTTATGGATATCCCAGTGGGGGCCACCAACTCCTTTGCGTGTATTGCGGGAGCGGGTGTGGGATACAGGATACTTTTCATCTACCGTCCACCTGGGGATGGGAAAGTTTTCTTGCAGGAAGTCGCGGACTTCATCATCGACGTAGCATTGGGATTCCCTAGATGGTTAATTCTGGGGGACTTCAATGCTTGGGTTGACGATGAACTCTCACAGTTTGGAGGAGACTTCCTCCAACTAATGACTTCTTTGGGTCTCACACAGGTGACACTGGTAGTCACTAATTGGACTTGGTGTTCCTCTTAGGGATGGAGATATCTGACTTACTGGTGGAAGCAGACAAATGGTCTGACCATCATACCATAGGGTTCAGTTTCGTGGCTCCCCCCAATAGGCCTACCACTATGGAGACGGTCAGGTACTGTCCTTTGAGGGGCGTGACCCCAGATAGCCTAATGATGGTACTAGACCTATAGGGCATACCGAGTGAATACAAGGACCAGGGAAATCTAATTCTCACCTATAACAAGGTGGTGACAGAGGCCCTGGATTCCATTGCTCCTGTTTGTGTTTGCTCCCTCACTCTTTGCCCAAGATCCCCATGGTTTGATGGGACCTTGAAGGAGATGAGGAGAGTGGGTTGAAGGTTAGAGAGGCGCTGGGAAAAATCTGGCCTGGAGGATGACAGACTTTGATTGATGGACCATTATGTAGCCTATCAATTGGCAATTACCCATAAGATGGCAGAGTTCCTGTCGAGGGAGATTGCTGCTGTGGGGAACCAACCTGCTCAGTTCTTCCGGATTGTTGACAGACTGTGCAATCCAGTCTGTCTTCAGCCTGGTGGAGCCTTTTCAAAACAGAGGTGTGAGGAGTTTGTTCGGTTCTTCACAGATAAGGTTACCACTATCACGTCTGGGATCTGTTCGGACCCCTCTATTGGGCATTGTGAAGGTTGTCGAGAGGTGGTGTGCCCTCAGTTGACCTGGTTTGACTTCGACCTGCCAGAAATCACTGATGTCATGAGAATCATCCAGCCTTTGTGGCCAACCAGCTGTAGTATGCACCAGGGCCCAACTCTCCTCTTGGTGGGGTGCGTTGAGGAAATCGTCCTGGTCCTTGAGGAGATAGTCTGGATGTCATTGGAGAGGGGGAACTTTCCGGAACCCCCTAAAGGAGGCAGTTGTCTGATCCCTCATTAAAAAGTCCTCCCTTGACCCGGACTGTCTGGCAAACTACAGATGCGTCTCTGACCTGCCCTTCATGGGCAAGGTTATTGAAAAGGTGGTTGTGCAGCAGCTGGATGATCACTTGTATAACCATGACATCTATGACACTCTCCTGTCCAGATTTAGGAAGAGGCACAGCACCGAGATGGCCCTTATCTGGGTGCTGAATGAGCTCCTAATAGCGAGAGATCAGGTCCCATTCCATCTTGATCCTCCTTGATCTCTCTGTGGCATTTGACACTGTGGACCATGGTGTGTTATTGGAGTATCTGCAGTTCGTCTTTGGTGTTTCTGGTACAGTCCTAAGATGGTTTCAATCGTTTCTCGAGGGTAGGATTCGGAGAGTGGTATCTGTGATTTTTTTTTTCCCTCAGCCCCTCTCTCCTTGCCCTGTGGGGTACAGCAGGGCTCCATTTTATCACCCATATTGTTTACAGTATATATGCTGCTGTTAGGAGACATTAAATAGGTGGTATGGTTTGAGTTTTCACTGCTATGCAGATGATACTCAACTGTACATGACTTTGTGCCTGGGCAGGATGGAGTCCTCTCAGTCTTTAACGACTGCCTTGCTGAGATCCAGGACTGAATGAGTGCCAGCTGGTTTGGTTGAACCCAGATAAAACTGAGGTGTTGGTTGTGGAACCAGATCATCGGGAGGTGGGTTTGTCAGCTGGACAGCCCTCTGGGCTGTGACTCAGGGAGTTCAGCTGACTACTTCAGATCAGGGGAGAAACCTAGGCATTATTCTTGGCAGTGGCTTGACCCTTAAATCTCAGGTGCTGGCCATTGTTAGGACCTCTTTTTATCATCTGAGGAATATCAGCTGGGTGAAGCATCTGGTTCCTCCTGAGGATATTCCAACATTGGTTCATGCCTTGACTACTGCAATGCCCTCTCCCTAGGGCTACCAGGGGTTGATATCTGCCACCTTCAGCTGGTGCAGAACGTGGCAGCCAGGCTATTGACTGGCAGTTCTAGGGCCAGTCATATTACACCTGTGCTCTACGAACTGCACTGGCTACCAGTACAGTTGAAGAGCTCCTTTAAGGTCAGGTTACTGACCTATAAAGCCCTACATGAACAGGGACCCTGTTAGATGCAAGATCTCTTTTGCCCTTACTGCCCCCTTCTTCCACTCCACTCCACAGATGAGGGATTGCTAGAAATTCCCAGGGTCTGGTTAAAGACATCTGGGGCCCAATCATTTGCTTTTGTGGCCCCTACCCTGTGGAATTCTCTACCTCGTCAGGTGTGACAGTGACTGACCATTGAGACTTTTAAGGTTGCACTAAAGACTTATTTATTCAGCCTAATGTATCCTGCTTTTTAGTTATTTCTTTACTTAGTTACTGTGTTATGGTATGTTATTTATTAGTCTGATGGAATGATTTTATTATGTTCATTTATGTGATGGTTTTATGTATAGGTGCCTTGATCCTGGGAAAGGCATGTTTGACAAATAATGATGATGGTGATGATGCTGTTCCAAGGTATAACTTGGCATCAGATAATCTTGGTATCCATCCATAGGATCCGGTCACATTGGATACATCACTGTGGTGAACAGGGTACAGGTGTGGAGCCTGTTTAAAATGAGGAAATGCACCATAACGAGAAGGCACGCAACAAAGCTGAGGAGGTCTAGGAGGGTCATGAGGAAGTACTGTTTCACTGAAAGAATGTTATACACCTAGAAGAGTGAGGGGAGGTTCAGACATGCATTGGATAGACATAGTGGAGCACTGGTAAATAGGCAGGAAGAGGGAGGGTTGCCCGACACCAGTTACAGTCTGTAGAGACAAAGCAGGCAGGGAACATCTGGGCAGGCTGGATGTCCAAGCAGTCCTTTCCTGTTGACAAATTCAGTGTTTCTATGTTTGTATGATACTAGTTAGCCAACAAGACACCAACTATCCCTTCTATGAAGCAGGTTTCTGTCCTTGGATAGCACTACCTGACCTCAGATTGCTGATATCCAATATCCAAATCTGGTGCCAAAAATCCACAATTGGGGTGGAAAGAATAATTGATATGAGAGAGGGAGAGGCCCTAAGCAGAAGAGTATGTAACTGTTGATGGGGGGACTCTATTGTTAGAGGGATAGACTTGGAAGCAGGGGGAGAAAGGGAGGATGAGATAAAAAGCTTCATATTGGAGGGACAGAGATTAGATTCAGAGGCTCACTAGAGCAGCAGGAGATGGGAGGAATCTAGATGTCATTGTCCACATGGGAAGCAGGCATGGAGGCAATAATGTACAGAGAGTCACGTGTGCCAGTGCAAGGAGTCTTGAAAATAAAATTCTTGGTCTGGAGGCCATCACGGCATAGGCTGGATTTGTTGGCCATACTGGAGCTGCTGTGCACTGCCAGCCATGACTGGGACACAGTTCACAAAAGTGGTAGTAGGGAGGAGGCTGGCAATTACAGGCCAATCAGCCTGACTTCAGTGGTGGGTAAATTAATGGATTCACTGCTGAAGGAAAGGGTTGTGGATTATCTTGAATCCAGTGGCTTACAGGATCCAAGATAGCATGGATTCACAGCAAGAAGGTCATGTGAAACAAATCTGATAGATTTATTTGACTGGGTGATCAGGGAATTAGATCTTGGAGGAGCAGTGGATGTGATCTACCTAGATTTTAGTTACAAACAAGGAGGCAGCATCCTGAAAACACTACCAGTGCTTCCACATAAAATGTAGTAACAACAGTATAAGGAGTGGAGCAGCTCTGTATACCAACAAAAGACCTGTAAAGCTTTGTCCAGTTAAACAAAATATTTTATTAGATCAAACAAACAGACAAGCAGCACCTGCAAATGCCATATTGCAGTGCTGCTTGTCTGTTTGATCTAATAACATATTTTGTTTAACTGGACCTAGCTTTACAGGTCTTTTGTTGGTATACCGAGCTACCTAGATTTTAGTAAGGCCTTTGACACTGTTCCACATAGGAGACACGTTAATATGCTGGAGTGGATCCAAAGGTGGTGAACTGGGTAAAGAATTGGTTGGGAGATAGGTGATAGAGGGTGGTGATAAACAGAGTTCACTCTGAGGAAGGAGGGTGCCCAGCGGGGTGCCACAAGCATCAGTACTGGGACTGGTCCTCATTAATGTCTTTATTAGTGACATTGCAGATGGGCTAGAAGGGAAGGTATGCCTCTGCAATAAGGTAGATACTCGTGGGGGGGGGGATGATTAGAGACCTAAGAAAGTCTGAAGAGTTGTTAAGAGTGTGGCAACTATGTTTTAGTGCAAAGAAATACAAAATCATTGGGGCACAGAAACCCGGGGCAAAGTACAAGATGGGGGAGTGGTACTGATGACCACCAGACAAGAAAGAGACCAGGGGGTAATCATAGCAGATGATCTAAAGATGGCCAAACAGTGTGACAAGGCAGTGGGGAGAGCTAGTAGGATGCTGGGGAGCGTAGGGAAAGGTATCATCAACAGGAGGAGGGAGGCAATGATACCACTGTATAAATCTTTGGTAAGACAACACCTAGAGTACTGTGTCCAGTTCTGGAGACCACGTCTCTGGAAGGACATAGACAAAGAAGAGGCAGTCCAGAGAAGGGCAACTAAAATGGTGCAAGGTCTGCATCACAAGCCCTATGAGGAGGGACTAAAGGGCCTCGATATGTACACCCAGGTAGAAAGGAGGGAGAGAAAGGGATATGTATAGACTTTCAGATACCCCACAGATATAAATAAGGTACAAGAGAGACGCATTTTTTAGAAAAAAGGAAACTCAAGAACAATGGATCATGCTATGAAGCTAGAGGAGTAGACTCAAGGGAAACGTGAGAAAGTACTTCTTCATAGAAAGAGTGGTGGACACCTGGAACAGCCTCCCAGTGGAGGTGGTGGTGGCAAAATCTGTTGCAGGTTTCAAAAATTCATGGGACTGGCATATGGGAATCTTAGTGGATAGGAAGGAGAGGATAAAGCAGGAGATCAAGTAGGGTCTGCGGTATTGTAGTAGGTAAAATTAGCTGACTAGGAGGGCCAAGCAGTCCTTATCTACCATCATATTCTATGTTCTGTGGCTATACCTGGCTACTCTCTGTTCAGGATAGACAAGAAAGGGAGGAAAGGTTGTACTATGCATTAGGGAGGGAATCAAGGCTGCGATACAGGGGCACCTGGAGAAAAAAAGAAGTGCTAGAGGTGCTGAGGGTCATCCTGGAGACAGGTACTGGGGCTGCTGTCTGTACAGGGGTGATATACAGACCTCCAGCACAGGGAGAGGAGTTGGATAAGGCTTTTGGAGAAGCCGTTGCCATCAGCATGGCAAATAAAGGGGAGACGCTGCTTGTTGGGGACTTCAGATTGCCAGATGTGGATTGCAGCATTCCAACTGCAGCTTCAGCAAGAAGAGGGCTGTCCATGACTCCATACAATGTTTTTTTTCTCAGGCAACTTGTCAAGGAAACCACCATGGATGAGGCACTGCTGGATCTGGTGCTTAAATATTGGGACAACATTGCCGATGTCACAGTGTGCAGTCCCCTAGGTACCGGTGAGCATCCTACAGTGTGGTTTAACATTAAGACAGGCAAACCACATGAGGGTAAGGGTCCTGGACTTTTGGAGGGCAGATTTTAAAGAAATATGAGACTGCCTCAGAAACTGTCTTAAGGGGCGGGGGGTTACCAGGGAAGGGTAGAGGCACAGTGGGGGAAAAAAAGGGAGGGAATAATTAAAGCAACCAATCTCTGTGTGAAGGAAGTAAGTAAATGTAGAAAAAAAAGAGACTGCTATGATTCTTTAGGGAAGTGGCCAAGACAATCAGGGAAAAAGTGTAGCTTTCAGGAGGTCTAAGGAAACGCAGTGGGAGGAAGACAGGGAGGTGTACCAAGTAAAGCAGAAGGTAGCAGGAAAGGAAGTGAGGGGAGCAAAAGCACAGACTCAGGAAAGCAGAGCCCAGGGGTAGCTAAAGGGGATAAGACTTTCTTCAGGTACATAACTGGGAAGAGAAAGGCAAGGGGAGGAATTGACGATAAAGAGGGTGGCAGTGGGAGACTGCGCAATAGAGGATCAAGTAAAAGCAGACATTCTGAATAGGTACTTTACTTCTGTTTAGTCTTCACAGTTGAGGGACAGACCACCAGGGAGCAGCAAAAACAAAGAGGGTGTGTGTGTGTGTGTGTGTGTGTGTGTGTGTGTGCGCACATCTATTTTCAAAGGAAAGAGTCCTGAAGGGACTTGCAGCTCTAAAAGAGGACAAAGCAATGGAACCAAATGGGATACACCCAAGGATACTAAAGAAACTCAGGGAGGTGCTAGCTACCCACTGACAGTTTCATTTTACAGCTCACTGGAAACAGACATGGATCCAGAGGACTAGAGGAGAGCAGAGGTGGTCCCTCTACATAAGAGCAGCAGCAGCAGGGAGGAGGCTAGCCACTATAGGCCAGTCAGTTTCTCTCACGTTGGTGGTGGGGACATTAATATAAGCCTTGTTAAAGGAAAGGTTGGTAGGGTATCTTGAATCCAAAGGGCTACAAGACTAAAGGCAGCATGGATTCCCAGGGGAAGGTCACGCCAGATGAATCTAATCGATTTCTTTGGTGAGGTGACAAGGGAAACTGATCAGGGAAGGCAGTGGATGTAGACTGTCTGAACTTTAACAAGGCCTTCAACACTGTTCCACATAGGAGACTGATAAAGTAGCTGAGCTGCTAAGGGGTAGGACCCAAAGTGCGTAACTGGGCAAGGAACTGGTTATTGGATAGGTGACAGAGGATGGTGTAATTGCACTCACTCTAATAAGGGGAAAGTGACCATCAGGGTGCACAGGGTTCAGTATTGCTCTTGTGGATTGCACTCACTGGGGAATGTATAAAGAAGCTCCTTGCCCTATCCCACAACATTCCTTTATAAGGACTCCTGGCAGTTAGCCACACCAAAAGGTAGCTTGCAAACAATTTTCATTGGCCCAGTATTTTTAAAGATGTGATAGATTGCTGCCACACTTGTCTGCAGTGCCAGAGTGTAGGAAAGAACATGGAAACATGGACAATTTGGGGAGAAAAAAGACCTTTGGTCCATATAGTCTGCCCTGTTTTTCACTATCCCACTACAGGATCTATTGTCTAATTCAAGTTGTTTCCCTTTCCTCCCCCCTTGCCCCTTACCCTACTGATTCCACTTAAGTTAACTATTAAGCCTCTTACTTGGTTCCAGCTGTGTTTGAAGCGATTAATGATTTTTGCACCCACCACCTCTGCTGGTAGGCTGTTTCATGACCCAACCATTTTGTAAAATAAAACTTTCTCACATCCCTCCTGAATACCCCCCCCCACACACACACCCACACACACAAACACACCAGCTTCCACTCATGTCTTCATGTTCTTGGTTTGTCTTTCCTTCCAATTATTTCCTCATAATCTACCTTGTTGATATCTTTCAGGAATTTAAAGGTCTCTATCATATTGCTCCTCTTCCTTCTGGTCCCTAATGAGTGCATGTTCAGTGCCTTAAGCTGATCCTCATAGGATCTGCCCTGCTGGCCCTAAATAATTTTGATTACCCTACTCAGCACCATCTGTAGTCTGTGTTTGTCTTTTCTTAGGTGGGGACTCCAGAACTGGGTGTGGTATTCCATATGTGGCATCACCAAAGATCTATAGAGGTAGTTATCACCTCTTCCCGCCTACTGTCGAGCCACCTCCCAATACACCCCAGTAGTTAGGTTGCGTTGCTGTAGGCCTTGTTATGTTGACTAGATTGTTTTAGGGAGTCAGCTATGATGTCTCCCAGATCCCTTTCTTCAGAGGTAGTGTCCAACTTAACCCCACTCATCCAGTATTTCATCCAAGAGTTCTTATTCCCCATGTGCATCACTTTGCACTTCTTGCCATTGAATTTCAACTGCCAGACTTTGGATCACTTCTCTGACTGCTGCAGGTCCTTCTGTAACTCCTTAACCCCTTTCTCGCTGTCTGCCCTACTCTTCCACAGAGCTTGGTGTTATCTGCAAAGAGACACATCTGGCCTTGTTTTGATTCTCCTAGGTCACAAATGAACATATTGTAAAGGGCCAGCTCCAGGACTGAGCCCTGTGGCAGTCCAGTCAGGACCTATCTCTCCCCAAACTTGACTCCATTTACCATCACACTCTGCTTTCTCTCCCCAGCCAGTTTTCCACTTGTCTAAGTAGATCCTTCACTGCACCTATATCCTCTAACTTTTATGTGACACCACTATGCACAGCGTCTTACCTTTTGTGGCCGCTCACACAGAGATTCTGTCTCCTCCTTCCCTCCCTCCCAGGATGGACTCCTACATTACTGTCTCTATGTCTTTCTTGACTAACAATGCTACAGCACCCCCTTCTCCCTTACCTTTAGCTTGCCAATACATTGTGCATCCTGGTGTAGCTAAGTCCCAGTCATTTTGTTCAGGCCAATGTTTCTATGATGGCAACAAGGTTTAATATTGAATCTGCCACCATCAGTCTGAGCTCAATAATTTTGTTCCCTAGGCTCCTGGCATTTAGACAGACTGACTTCCAGCATGTGCCTATACCCCCACCCTTCTTGTTAGCACCTCTTTTTTTTCCCTCCTTTTCTCTCCTTAATTTCCTGTCCCTTGCTTGTTCTGTGTGACCCCACTCCCTGACCCCCGTTTCTTACTTTATTGTTTCTTACTTTATTATGAACCCCTGTTAGGATGTCTCTTTCCCCACTCCTTCTAGACCCCATTTCTAGAACAGGCCCAGCTACAGTAGGATCTTCTTTTGTTCTCCTTCCTCTGTGTTTCCCCCAGCCTCAGACTTGCCTTCCTCAGTTTAAATGTCCAACATAGATGTCAATCTTTTGCCCCAACTCACTAGCCCCTCTCTTGTTACAGTTGGTGAAAGTCAATACGTTTGAAGACTCTCCTGCTGCTGAAGATCCCCAGTCTTTCACAACATGGTATCCTTACTCCTGCAGCATCCCTTCAACAACTCATTAAACTCCTCAGCCTCCTCCTTCCTCACTCTTCCCTCCTGCTGTCCCCACCCCCCAAAGAACAAGGATCTGGATAAAGCCCAGGAAAGCTGACTGTACCTTTAGTCTGTCCCCTAGCCTTTGGAAGTCGCTCTTCACTGTCTCCGAATAAGCTGGTTCACCAGATCATTGGTAACCAAGTGTATCAGCACTCCAAGCTCCTCAACCCCCTCCTCTACCGTCCTCCTTATCCCGTCAATGTCCTGATAGCTGATGCACCTGAAAGGCATCTAACGTTTCTTCACTTTTCCTGCCTCCCACCACTTCTTCACCCTTTTGATCATTGAGTCCCCTACTACTGGGATCACTATTTCTGCCTCGCTCCTGACCTTACTACTGTATGCCAAGTCATGCAATTCACCCTTCTTGACTGGCTCTGGGCCCCAATGAAGCAGTCTGGTACCCATTCCTCCTTGAATGGTGCAAAGCAGTTTACTGTCTGGATACAGTGAGACTGGATGATTACCCTTTGATTGCCCCTTCCACCTCTTCCCCATCCCACTGCCCTCCAGCCCCCTTGGCAAGTGGGCCTTTATGAGATTGGGGGTGCCACATGTATCTGAGACTACCAGCTCAGCTGGTGATGCAGCCAGGATATCTTCTTCCTTACTGCTACCAACTATTTGGAGATCTGTAATCATCCTATGTATGAGGCAGTGTCCTCTCCTTCAGAGTGTAGCTTGAAAGATGAATGTCCCACAGTCCCTACAGCTTAGGAATGGTTAAGGATGTGGCTAAGATGATGTTCATTGCCCTGCCTGTAACCAATGAACCCTTTAGGTGCAAAGCTGTGGACACTGTGGGGCCATCAATCCCCCTGTGTCTCATAGACAAGTGGTAAATACTGATGGTCATGGACAATCAGCCAAGTATAGTAACCAGAGGCTGTGATGTTGTCCTTCACAGAGGTAAGGATGGTGGCTAAAGAACTTCTGGGGAATTTTCAGCCAAGTGGATCTCTCTGGGGGATTCTTCAGACCATGGCAACCATTATATGTCTGCCATTGTGATCAGTCTCTGGAAGAAGTGTAGAGTGCAGCCACTCAGAGCCTCTCCATAGCACCCTGGGACTAATGGTTCAACTGAGCATTTTAATTTCACACTCAGACCATTCTAAGAGCATTTTCTGACTAACATGAGAGAGAACGGGACTAGTATTTTCCTCATCCTTTATTTGCATATTGGTAAAGTCTCACAGGAGTCCATAGGGTTTTCACATTTCAAGTGCAATGCCACAAAAATAAAATTCATGATTTTTGCTCCTACCAGAAAGTTGCCCACCAGTTCCACTCCCCCATGTATCCTCACCTTAATGCGGGATAGTCTGGAGCCAGTAGAAACATTTAAATACATTGAACTCTGACTAGACAGTAAGCTGTCTTTCAGCACCCACATCAATTATCTATGTTAAAAACCGCATCCAATATTACATTTTTATTAGAGAAATAAATTAAATTTCCTTACTGATGCATGAAAATGGCTAGTTAATACCACTTCCATGCTGCTCATTGACTACAGTGATCTGGTATATAGAGGTGCTGCTGTTTCACAACTAGCAAAACTAGACATTCTATACCATAGCATTTCATCACTGGGTTTTTCACTAGTACCCATCATTGCAAACTCTACAATTCAGTTGGTTGTACATCCTTAACAACCAGAAGACTAAAAAATCAGCACACATGAACCTACAAGGCTCTCTGAAATTATATACCATCTTATAGCTTGGCCTTTTTCCACATCTCTAGCCTTTATACTCTCAGAACAAATACCTTCATTCTTCTAGAAATCCCCAGATATGCATCCAAATAGGGTAAGATGGCCTTCAACTGGCTTGTCCCATGTATTGGAATAAGTTACAATCCTCATACAAACTAAATGTGTTGATTAGCCTCCACTTATTCAGACAGTCACTCGAAACCCATGCAGTAATAATTGCACTTGTCATTAACTTCTCTTGTCTTTTTGTGCCTTGCTTGCTGTAATTTTCAATTATTGTGCTTGTACCTTTGTTTTTTGTCCCTACAGTGCATCACCATAGCATTTTCTAGGGAACGTGTTGTTTGTAACTTCGTGTATAAGTTTGTAATGGTTTATTATATAATGCTACTAATTTATGTACTGTCACCTGTCCTATCCAGGACCTCCTTACAAATAAGCACTGATCAATTAAGATTTATCCTAGTAAAACAAATAAAACAAACAAGAGAATATCCCAAAACTCTGAAAACTCGTTAAACAAAATCAGGTGATAGGGATCTGGAATAATTGATGGAATATAGGTGGAATACTAATAATCCCTTTTTGACTCCATGACCTCCACTGGATGGCCTTCCTGAGGAGGTTGTGGAGTCAAAAACAGTGGGGGAATTTAAGAATGTATGGGACAGACATAAGGCAATTCTAGTGGGGAGAGTGGGAGGAAGTAGGCTGTTGGTTAATTAGGATGTGCACCTTATCCATGAGGTAGGGAAATGGGCAGACTAGGTGGGTCAAGCGGTCCTTATCTGCCATCAAATTCTATGTTTCTATGTTACTCAGAGAGGACATACTTGGAGTCAGAATTGGATCACCCAAGGTTACCTAAGGTACAGTTTAATTACTGATGCCAGTAGGGGCATAGCAAAAGTAAATATGCAGAGTTATTTGTCACAGGTATGTGGGTATACAGATAACACTGGACACAGTAATAGGTTACAAGACACCTGCAGTATGTTTTATTTTATACAGAAGTAGAAAAATATAAACAAATAGAAATAAAACATTTCAAACAGAACAAGAAACTAAACAATAGCCCAAGGCTATTTCACTTTACACCAGGTATCTCAAAACAATACATCACCTTTCCTTCTATTAGATATAAATTCCTGTTTAGGCACAGGTCCTTCTCCTTATCTTACTCCAGGTAATTGAGACTGGTTATACAGCTAATCTAACTCTTGGCATTTGAGGAGGGCTTATATAGCCCTCCCACATATGGAAAAGTTACTCCCATATCATCCAATTAGTTCTAGAATGGTCCCTAAATAGGGTAACTCCTCCTCTATTACATAATGAGGTTTTACTTATGGGAAGTCCCTCTATAGGAAATCCCCTTTCCTGAGGTCTTGCTAACAGGTCAGCACCTAATTTTTGTTTTTATCATTGTACTATATTTTCCTTGCTGTGGTGTGATTGGCAGGAGCATCCAGCCATCGGCTCCCCCAGCCTGGAGGGCAGCAGGCTCACTTGCATGATGGGGGGTCCAGTACAGCCACTCCCAATCCACTGGGAGGCTCTTCGTACCTTCTCATGCCACGCCAAGACCAGACCCCCTCAACGTGATTCCACACCAGACCTCCAGGTGGTAAGAGTGCGGCTATCAAGCTGCTCACTCATTCCCAGCACTTTTTCCTCCATTGTTGTCCCTGGAGTGTGGATGTGCCATAACAATGGAGGCACAATGTGCTGACATCCACCGCACTCCACCCAAATACACCAGGTCTTGTAGTGCCCCTGATCATCACCAGGGGCCACTACAGAGTGGTGGAATCCATCAACCCTTTACAGGGATAGGAGAGCAGTTCTTCAGATGCTCTATCCTATCCCTCCCCTGCCAACCCATGATGGTTCAGCCATGTTTCCAGACCCAGGTGGCCAGCGTGGTATGAGGTGTGGCATCTAGTGCCTCAACCCTCAGCACCACCGTGCCAGTAGTACCTTATTTTTTATATATGCAAACAGTGCAAATATTTATTTCATTTATTCATGTGCTGTATTTTTATAGTATATTGACACTAGCCATTTAATTTATATCTCAGTGCTCTATACATAATGGGGCTCCTTTAGAGACCTACAGTGTCTCTTTATTCTTTCATTTGTTTAATTTCTTTATTGTGTTTAGTTTATCTTGCAGACTTATTCTGAGGGCTACTTGAACTATACAGCATTTCCACATACATAAGGGCATTCCTATCCCTTTAAATAATTTGTTTTCCATTTTGCAGCAGAGTGGCAGACTGTTAGAGAATCATTCTCTAGCCACTCTGCTTTGGGGCTCTACATAAACTTGGTAAGCCCTTTTCTAATTATTTTTATCCTGAGCTGTAGCTTTTAAGTATAGGGACAGCATAGTCTATTTTATTTTCCAAGCACTCACATTTCAGGGAACTCTATTTATTCAGGGAAGTGGGATAGCTGAAAGTGAAGATTTTCCGCTCCATGGAATCCTGTCTCTCTAGCAGCCTGGCTGGCTGCACACATGTCACAAACTCCTCCATGGCTAGCTGGCACAATTCTACAATATATTTTATACAAAGCCAGCAGCTGGTAGTCCTATGATACAAGGCATCAGTAATAATTTACACAGATAACAAGCAAACGCAAAAGTAAAAGTAAAAGTTTGCCGCTCAGTTCAAACAATTTCTGCTTCGATACAGGATTTCTTTGGCACAACATTCTACATAACAAAGGAGAGGCAGCAAAATAATTTAAACAAGAGAGACATAATGCCGCTCCATTATACTTATATTCCACCTATCAGAGTGGAGGTTATTTTGTATTTAACTGCCATCTTAAACATTTCTAAACAGTCCTGCACCATTTACATAAAAATGGCATAAGAATTAACTTAATTAAACTCATAATCAATCAATCAATCCCTTTATTTATAAAAGGCACCTTTCCAAAACCAAGGTGCCTGTACAATAAAATCAACATTATAATCAATTTAAAACAATAGTCTCTAACAATTAGGAAATGCTAAGCTAAAGATATACATTTTTAATGCAGCTTTAAAACTGTAGATGGTCAGGCAATCTCACACCCAATGAGGTAAAGAATTCCACAAGGTCAGGATGACAAATCTAAATGCCCTTGTCCCAGATGTTTGCAATCGAACCCTGGGAATCTCTAGCAATCCCTCATCGGTGGAACGGAGAGAGCGGAGGTGACAATAGGGATGAAGGAGATCTTTCAGGTAACTGGGTCACGATCATGTAGGTCTTTAGAGGTTAATAAAGTAACCTTGAAGGTGATCCATCACTGTATTGGCAGCCAGTGCAGTCCACGGAGCACAGGCATTATATGACTGGTCCTAGAGGTACTAGTCAAAAGCCTGGCTGCCTCATTCTGCACTAGCTGCAGGTGGTGGATATCAACCCCTGATAGCCCTAGGTACAGGGCATTGCTGTAGTCATAATATGGCACAAAATACACTCTATGCATTATATTCAACCAGCACCTTATATACTTAAAGGCACTTTATATCTTTTTGCATTTAATGCCACAAATGCACCTTATTTCATTCTTGTCAGCTGGCCTTAGCCTCGTGCATTATTTTGGAAAGTTCTTGGTGAGGGTTGGAAATATGGAGATTAGAAATAAAAGTAGTAGGGAAAAGTTTAGTGAGAGATAGAAAAGACTGACATAGATGGCCAATCTACGCCGGGGCAGAAAAAGGTACAGTATAGTATAGGAAGATACTGTTGTGCAACAGATTTCAATAGGAAAAAGAAGATAGGAAAGGCATCCCTTCCCCAGGGTTATCGGACTGGCAGAACACAGTTCTGCCACACTCCTCCTTCTTTAAGAAAAAAACAGTAACTTTTACAACACTAGTTTTAGCAACAAACCCCCCGAATGTATGTACATTCTGTACTGGAAGACATCTTTTTCTACAAGGAAAGAGGCTGACAGAGAAAAGTTTCTTCAACTATAATTCCCCAGACACACCAACAACAGTAATACACTTGATAAGTTCACTTCTCTACTCATTTCAGCAGGCTGAAAGGGTTTAACAAGAAAGTACATGCTTTCATTTGTCTCACAGATTTGTAAAGCATCACCAATATAGGAAGCCCACTGTCAGTGACTAGGTATGTGAGCTTCACCTAAATAGGAACAAGCATGGAATTACATAGTTCATTAGTCTCAGCTAAAGAGGCATCACCATTAAAGGAAGCATGCAGGGAAAACATACCTTCATATGCCTCTGATTACAGATTTGTAAGTCTTTACAATGTAATTAGAAAGCTGGGTAATGGATAGACTCAAGGAGTCACAGTTGTAGGACAGCTTTAGCATCACGGAACACTCACTAGAATATGGCAGTGTCTAGCATGCACAACATTAAGAAAAGTCACAGTTAGACACAGTTTACCTAACCCCTAGGATACAGTGGATAGCATGACCAGTCAACAGCAGCCTCCCATGGAATGCCCATGGTAAACACCTGCATAAATTATGCTTTTTGTTCTGCAATCCTTAGCACTCCAGGTCACATCACA
This sequence comes from Neoceratodus forsteri, assembly GCA_016271365.2. NCBI lineage: Eukaryota > Metazoa > Chordata > Ceratodontiformes > Ceratodontidae > Neoceratodus > Neoceratodus forsteri. The sequence goes on along the minus strand of CM057453.1, from coordinate 1,205,136,876 downwards.
GTGGATGGCTAGATGGGCAGACCCTTTAAGGAGGTAAGGAGTCAAGGATACCACCTGATTGGTGGATTTAAGCTGCAGGGGAACTGCTTCGGTTTGGAAACATCCTGGTCCTGACATGAAAAGCACTTGGAGGCAGTGGTGGTGTCAGATCCTGGGAGTAAGAGGTCAGACAGCATGTGTTGGGGCTTATTTCAGTCTGACAAAATAAATTGTTGGCAGCCTGAGAGGGTCTGTTCTCTGTGTTCTGGAAAGTAAATGAGGTGAATTATGTTATCAATGTGCCCACTAGAGATGCAAACAGAGGGTGTAAATGAAAACATAATGAAATTCTACCACAACAGAGAGGAAATGGTCCTAGCAGTGTGCAGCTACCCAGAAGAGGAGAATGAGATGGATCCATTAGTATATCTCCTTAGGGAGGTTCACAGAGAATCCTCTGTTTATGCCATTACCATCTTGGAAAAGCTGACTCCTGCGCATTCAACAGAGATCAGTGGAGGTGTGCTGCAATCGTTCTGAGAAATATTCTAGGGGAAACTGGAGTACAGCACACTGGCTGAAAACCGTGTGGACACAGGGATCAAGGCCCCTCAGTGTCAGCCACTCTGCAGGATTCCAGAGGGACTGAAGGAAGCTATAGAGAAGGAGATTAAAGAAATGTTGGCTCTTCAGGTCATTTGATTAGTCCAGTAGCCCCTGAACCTCAACTGTTTGCTAGTTCCCAAGAAGTATGGAACCACACGGTTCTGCATTGATAACCACAGGCTTAATAGCAGTATGGAGGTAGATCCTTAATATTGCCAGGAACTGATAAGGTAATACAGAAGTTAAGGAGAGTCAAGTACCTGACTACCATTGACCTAACAAAGGGATATTGGCAGGTACCCCCGGCCCTGAAGCCAGGGAATGTAGGGCCTTTGTCTGCACATGGGCCATTTTGAATTTTGACTAATACCATTTGGGATAAAGAATGCACTCATGGCCGTTCAGCAGCTTGTGGACCACAGTTTCTCTGGGTGGGTTATTTTGCACTGGAGTATATAGATGATATCATCATATACAAACAGATGCAGGAAAAGCATGTCAGGCACATGACTAAGGTGGTCTGTGGACTGCAAGCTGCTGGACTGACAGTTAAGGTGGAGAAATGGCAACAAGTTGGTGGAATATCAAGGATGTTTGCTGAAAACAAACCTGGTTTGTTGAATAAACAATATTCTGAGATTCACAATGCAAATGGCAGAATTTGGGCACAGTTTCAAAACAGACAACAGCCATCAAGACATTTTTTTTTCTTTTTAAATTTTTTTATTCCCAATATGAACATATACATTAAGGGTGGCAATCAGACATACATAGATAGACTTTCTTAAAGCTTATATCATGATTTCCAGTTTTAATGTGTCCCATAATTATTATATACTGTAGATACAACCACCCTGGACAAACATTACCAAGGATATCTATTAGCTTGGAATATACAAGTAGGATAATTCTGTCACACACAATCCTATTGTTAGGGTAAAATCCATGGTATCTGTAGTATTAAATGTTTATTGTTCTTATCAAAATTGTTAAATTAATTGTTCTGCTACTAGTGTTGATTCAATGTTCTGCCCAAAGTTTGTCAAATGTTTGATCATTTTCACTTAGAACACAATGTACAGTACTGTTTCTATCTTTTGAACTGAGACCATAAAGTTCATCCATATACAATAAACTGGAGGCTGAGTGTCTTTCCATTTCATGAGAATACATGTGAATGCATTTATAATGCCAAGCAGTACCAAAGTTCATATATATGGATTAAGTGATCGTTATGAGGGCCTGATGCACAGTAATATACGGGCCACAGTTTTATCGATGTGGGCTCTAATAGTCAAATTAAGGGTCTCAAGTACTTTTTCCCAAAAAGTGTTTATTACATGTACTGTAAGTAGCACATGTTCTAGAATTTCCTCGTCATTAAAACATCTGGGGCATAGACTACTGATTTCAGGGTTCATTAGTTTCAACTGATGCGGGACATAATAATTTCTTTGAATAACATTAAAGAATATCTGCTGCAGTTTTTTTGAAAGGATTCCCTTTTTTGTTTAACCCAAAAATCTTCCCCATTCTGATTTTGTAATGTTAATATTAGCATTTTTCTGCCATTTGTATTTTAAAGCATGGAAGTTATGTGTAAAACTATTTATTATTAAACTGTAAATACTGAATATTAATTTCCCCCGATTAGAGCAGGTCGTGATCTGTTCTAGGAGATACAGTTGTATGGGATGTAAACTACCAAATTTTTGTAGAATGTAACTTTTAATTTGCAGATATCTAAACAAATTGACTAGAGGAAGTCAATATAGTTCCTTTAAGGTCAGAAACTCCATCAGTCCTTCCTTATCAAACATCTGGTTGATCTCAACAAGTCTCTTATTATGCCAAGTATTTAAATGCCTGTCTGCATTGATGGACCAAAATAACCATGTAAGTAAATAGGTGTAAATGTAGATATACTATATAGTATTTTAATTAGTTGTAAAATTTTCTCCTAAGTGTAACAAGTTGTCAGTGTACTTTGGTATAATCTTTGAATTTGTTTTTGATATGGTCCAACAAACAATATGTGTTTAATTTTATTGTATGGACAGGAGACCATTTCTATTGGGCAAGTGAAACAAATCGGAAAGTTATAGGCCCTCATTCCGTGTAGGGGCATATACATTAATTAGCATCATTCTAGGTTTCCTCCTTTTCCATATAAATTGTCACTTTTTTCTATGAGAGTAAAATAGTTGTTGTTAATAATTATGGGTATGGTTTGGAAAAGAAGTAAAAACTTAGGTAATGTATTCACTTTGATGACATCAGCCCATCCAATAAGTGTTAATGGTAAAATGTGCCAATGCTCCAGTTTTTTTTTTTATTTAATAGAGATTCTAAATTGATTTCAAAAAGTTTTGAGCAGTCTTGATCTATTTGGCTACCAAGATATTTCAATTGAGTGAGTAACTTTCTTTATGTTGCATGAATCAGGATTACAGAAGGGGTATGAGTGGCTTTAAGATTCCATTAGTTCTCATTAATCCAAGTTTATTTTATATCTGGAAAATCAACCAAATTTAGTTATTAGTGCATTTAATATTTGGTAACATATATTCATATTTTTAGAGTATATTAATGTGCCGTCCATATAGAGGCTTATTTTTATGTTCTGCCTGTTCACCTGTTAAATGTTGGATTTCTGGGATTTCTAATTGCATTGGCCATAAGTTCCAGAGCCAATACAAAAATCAGAGAGGAAAGGGGACACCCTTGATGTGTTCCTCAATAGACTTGGAAATGATCAGAAGTCTCCTTATTTGTTCTTAAGCATATACATTATATAAAGATGAGTACAGAATGCACATCAATTTTTTAAAGTTGGGCCAAAACCATTTTAAAAAAGATTTGTTTTAAGTATTGGCATTCAAACCTGTCAAAAGCTTTTTCAGCGTTGGGTGATATACGTTAGTAATCTGCTAATTTGTGTTTGTCCAGGATAATAAGTGTGCAAGGCAGCAAAGGAGCTGAAATTGGCTCAGGGGATCAGAGATGGGGAAAAAGGGGTTCTTTAAATATATAAGGGAGAAGAGGAGTTGTAGAGATGACATTGTTAGAATCAAGAGGGATGGGGAATAGGGGATGGGTGAAAGAAGGGGGTACATGCAGAGGCACTCAATGAGTACTTCTGCTCAGTGTTCACAAAAGAAAGGGATGGCCCAATACTGCAGGGGAAAGGGGGCAAGGGTGAAGGGGGCAGAGATAACAGATGGGGTCATCCAAGAGGATAGAGTTCTGAAGGACCTCAAAGCCTTGCAGGTGGACAAGGCACCAGGACCAGATGGCGTATAACCAAGGGTCCTGAAGGAACTTGCCATATCTTCTCTCTCTAAATCTAATTGTACATATACTACTAGTTATTTACCATCTGTATAGTTACAAGCATTGCTCTCTTGTTTCCCTTCTACTTACACTAATTGCCAATTGTTAATTACCTTCTGTTTAATTCACTGTATGTAACCGTTGTCTCATGTACCTTGAATCTATTACCACTCATCCACTCTGCACCCTTTCACCCCCCAGGTCACACTGAGAGACAAGCAAGTTGTTGCTCAGTGTGCCTTCCTGGTGAAACATTTCAATAAAATAAAATACCAAAATGAAGTGGGGGTGATACAGGGTTCAGTACTGGGTCCAGTTTTGTTCAATGTCTTCATTAGCGACATTGCAGAGGGGGTCAAGAGTAAGATCAGCCTGTTCAGAGATTACACTAGGATTTGTGCAAAAGTGGACAATGAGGAAAGGAGACAGGCACTCAGGGAGGATCTAGCTAAATTACAACCCTGGTCTAGGGAGTGGCAGTTGGGGTTTGATGCTAATAAGTGTAAGATCACGCACCTCAGAGCAAGAAATCCAAGGACCAGCTACTGGCTGGGAGGAGTGCAGGCAACAGCTTCAGAGGAGGAAAGGGACCTCAGGGTAATAGTCACAGGGAACATGAAGATATCAGCACTGTGTTGGAGGGTGGCAGCAAGGTCAAATAGGATGCTGGAGTACATTGCCAGAGGGATTACCTCTAGAAAGGAGGAGGTCATCCTGCCCTTGTATAGATCACTAGTGAAGCCACACTTAGAGTACTGGGTGAAGTACTGGTGCCCATACCTCAAAAAGGATGTGAGATTACTGGAGGGGATGCAGTGCAGGACTACAAAAATTATCATGGGACTGGGGGAGTTGCCATATGAGGAAAGATTAAGGGAGCTCAACATGTATTCGCTGGAAGAGAGAAGGGAAAGAGGGGACATGACAGAGACCTTTAAGTACTTGAAAGGCATGAACAAACTTAGAGAGGGAGGGAGGATTGTTCTACTTAAAGGGAGGAGAAGGGTCACTGGGGGCACAGTCTGAAGTTGGAAGGGGGAAGGTTCAGTAGGGAGATGGGGAGGCATTACTTTACAGAGAGAATGGTGGTGAGATGGAGTGCAGTGCTGAAGGAGTCAATCGAACTTAAGGCAGTGGCTAGCTTTAAGCAGGGTTGGTATAGAGTCAAGGGCAGGATTAGTACAGACAAGAACACAAAGAGGGAAAGACCAAGAAAGTGGCAGAAGAGAGGGCTTTGGGTGGGGCTGGGGTAGCTGTAGTAATATGAAACTAAGAGCTGCACAATCAGGCAGACTTGATAGACACGTGTGCCTTTTTCTGCCAGCAATTTCATATGTTCATATTTTCGTACATGCCTTTTATAAATCCATTCTGATCTTGATGTATAATATTGGGTAGAATTTCTTGTAATCTTTTGGCCACGATTTTTGCTAAAATCTTGGCTTCAGAATTTATTAAAGATATAGGATGATATGATCTGGGATTAAGGTTATCTTTATCTTTCTTAAGGAATAGACCCTTCTGTAAATAATCAAAGAAAATTCTTATTATTAAGCATAATGACAAGTAATTTGTTAAGAAATGGGGAGAGCATTTGGGAGAATTTTTTATAAAAGTCTGTTGATAGACAGTTGAGTCCGGGGGACTTTCCACTTGTTAAAGATTAAATGGCAGCTTCAATCTCTTCCCTATTGTTATCCTGCTTTGTAATGTTTTTTTGTTCAGGTGTTAATGTGGGCACTGTAATCTTAGCTAAGGAAGTCTCCTTTTCTGTTAAATTCACATCTCATTCTGAGGGGTATAATTTGGTATAATAATGGACAAATTCTTGACTGATTTCTTTGGGATTATTAATTATTGTATTATTAGATTTCCTTATTCTATTGAAATTTCTTTCTTCCTGCTCTTTCTTTAGTTGCAGACAAGGATTTTGTTGTTCTTATTGCTCTGTGCATAGTATTTATTTTATGTGGTTGGAATTTGTCTTTCCACCTCCAAAGTGGTAAGATCATTATATGATTTGTGCAATATGATGAGTTCTTGTAATATTTTTCGATCTGCAGTATTGTTATGTTGTTGTTCTTTTATGAAAGTCTCTCACTCATGTTCATTTAATTTTTTAGATTTATATTTATTATAGTTGGCCATGTATGCTATGGTGAGCCCCTGGATATATGCTTTGAGAGTTTCCCAAACAGAGATGTGTAAAATATCTAGTTTATCATTGTTCAGAAAGAACTCAGATACCTCTTGGTTTACATTGTTCCGATATTGCTCATCCTTTAGAAGCACTGGATCCAGTCTGAATGTTCTTAATTTTTGGGCAGCTTTGAACTTCTAGTGTAATTATAACTGGTCAGAGATAATGAAATTTTTGTACAAGGTTTCTGTAACCTTATGCAACAATGACTCTGATATAAAAAAAAAATCTATTCTCAAATAATTCTGATGGACAGTTGAAAAACATGAAAATGATGGAAAAGACCTCCTCCATGGATCCATTAAGTGGCCAGGGTTTATATTGTAATGGTCTATACAGTTATTTAATGTTAGGTTGAAGTCCCCACCAATTATCCAGGGGTCATTACATATGGCTAAATCTCGGAAGAAAGTGTTAAAATAGGTAGGTGAATTTTTGTTTGGGCCAGATACTGTATGTTAGCCAATGTGAATGTTTGACCAAGTATTGATATAGTGGAAATTATATACCTGCCCTCCTTACCTATGATTGAGCATAATATAGATATCTTTGAGTTTCTTCTGAAAAATATCACCACCGCCCTAGTATTATTTGAAAAGGGCACATTTACCCTTTGACCCCATCTGTTCCATAAGTATATACATTTTGCCTGATCTGTATGTGTCTCCTGTACCATTAGCAATTGATTTGCTGCCTATCTGCATAAATAGATATTTTTTTACTCTTCACTAGTTCCTTCATCCCTTGATATTCCAAGACATAATTTTCAAATGATACTCCATTTCATAGTCTTATCCAGTAAATATCTGCTGGAAACTTGATTTATGTACACAAATTGTACCTCACAAGCCTTCTTATGTTTTGAATTTTCATCATCACACGTCTTTGCTTCTTCAGTAGAGTTCAGTATTTGGAAAACTGTCCCCCCAACTCTCCTGTAGTCATGTTTGTTTATGTAGCTGTAACCAAAAAGTCCAATAAAACCTCCCTCCCTCCCTACCCTGACCTTCCTCCATGAACCCCACCAGAAAATTAAGATTAAGTTTCCCCAAGCCCCTTTTCCAGCCCTCCCCATCGATCCTACCTTCCTAATGTTTCCCACCCATGATTGTATATGTCTGCTGTTAATAATGTATGTCATATTGTTTAGTAAATGTTTCTGGGTGTTAGCTTCTATTGTATGTCTTTTTGTTTAGCATATATTTCTGGGTGTCAGCTTTCATTCTATTGGACCGTGTTTCTAAATTTAATCCCCCTAGTCCCTTGGCCACTGTCATATTCACATTGTCTATAATAGTCTAAGAGCACACCTCAGCCTCCAAGATTGGAGCTCTATTGACCACAAAACAGATGTCAACACTGTCCTAGAATGCTTTATAAGCAAATTCAATGAAGTGTGCAATGTCTACGCCCCCTACACTTAAAGAAGGATCCATGACTATGACAGCCCCTGGATCATGCCACAGCTACTAGTGGTCATAAAAAATAGAGATGACTTGTGGTACAAAGCTAGAAACTCCAGTACCCAGACTGACTACCAGAACTATAGAGCTGCACAGAATAAATGCACCTGGGCTATTCACAATGCCAAAAACACTCACTTTTAAAATGAGCTGACAAACTCATGGGGTGATAGTAGATGGTTCTGGGAGAACAACAAGTCCCTAACCAGTAAACCTAATAAAACTCCCCCCACCTTCCTGAACATTGAGGGCCAACCTACACAGGATCACAGTCACATAGCAAATGTCTTCAACAAAGCTTTTACTGACCTCAGGGAGTGTTGCCCCCTAGCTTCCTTCAACACCAATCAGATACCTGCACTGAACGAAACCCGGGAACCTAATCAAACTCCCATCTGCCTTTCTACTTCAGAGCTATCACCTTTATGGAAGCAAAAAAGTACATCCTAAAAGTGCTAGGTAATTCTAGAACTAGCTCTGATCAACTTGACCAAAAACTAGTTAGGCTTACCTTGGACATAACTCTCAAACCCCTCACCAAAATCTTAAATCTCTCCTTGGTATCAGGCGAACTCCCACTGATCTGGAAGGTGGCGGTGGTTACCACTGTTTACAAAAGTGGTTACAGGGCCAACTCTACAAATTACCACCCAATATCTATCCTTCCTCCGCTCTCCAAGGCCCTGAGGTGAATCATAAGTGACCAACTGATGGAATATCTAAAGAAGTATCATTTACTATGTCAGCAACAACAGGGATTTTGAAAGCAACACAGTACCACAACCACTCTAGTGGAGATTACCAGCTTGATCCATAATGCGCTAGACAGAGGGCTCTTGGTGGGGGCAACATATATTGATCTCACCAAGACCTTCGTCACTGTCAATCACAGTCTGCTCCTGGATCAGCTCTCCAATACTGGACTCTCCCCTGCAACAGTTTCATGGTTCAGAAGCTACCTGTCTGGGAGGGTCCAAAAAGTGAAAATCCTGGACATCTTCTCTGACAACCTTAGTGTAGACACAGGTGTTCATCAAGGCTCTATCCTTGGCCCTCTACTGTTCAGCCTGTCCTTAAACAACCTCCCTCAATCGGTAAATGTCCAACTACTACTGTATGCAGACGATGTGGTCCTATATTCACGTAATTCTGACCCCTACATACTGGAAAAGCAAATGCAGGCTAATTTCACTGTGGCTGAGCACTGGTTCCTTCAATCAAAACTGCTCCTCAATTATAAAAAAACTAAGACTACGTTATTCGCATCATCACATAACAAACACCATACTCACCAACTTTGCATTCACAACAATCAGAACACTTCCCTGGAAATGGTTCAAACATTTAAATATCTAGGATTGACACTGGACCACACCCTCTCATTTAACTAACACATAGATGCAGTCGCAAAGTCATCAAATGCAAAACTAGGATTAATGTACAGACACCAAAAAGGCCTGACTTCTGAGGCACTCAGAATGGCTGTAAATAGCTCAGTCCTATCAGTGATAGACTATGGTCTAGCAGTATATAGGGCTGCCTCCCAAACTGCTTTGAAACATATCAAAACAACACTAAACAAAGCGTGTCATTTAGTCCTAGGTGTACCCCATCTCACGCACACCTGCGAGTTGTACACTCAAACAAAAAGTCTCAACCTTGATGGTCACCTCCAGTATCAAGTATGCATGCTCACCAAGAAGTCTATGCTAGGACGTACCACCCCAGACCTGCAAAGCCTCCTTAGCTGACCTAATTCCATCAGATGCACTAGGGGTACAAACAACTCAGCCCTCTGCATCCCTTTCCATAGAACCACACAAGGCCAATAGTCCTACAAATACTGGGCACCACTTTGCCTTAATGTGCTTGACCTAGGCATCACAAAAGAGGACAAAATAGGCCCCTTTAAAGATAAACTCTGAGTGGACCTCACCACAAACAGGAACTGTGACTGTGAGACCTGAACTCCCCCACACTCTTCCCTCCTCTTTCCTGCTATCCTTGTTCCAACCTGCACCCTTGCCTTCTCCTCTCTTCTTGCTAACTAACACTCCCCTAGTAGGCTCCAGGTCCCAGCCTCAGCACTCCCCCCCCAGTGAGTCTAGCCCTCCTTTATGACTATACTCTTTATTACTTAAGACAAAAGAACTGCTGCCCATCAAGTTCTCTCCGCCTTTCATTTAGTATTAGTTAATTATTTTACAGACTATATCATCTGTTCCCTACCTGATTCGCTCTATATCCTGTAGATTCTCAAGTTGTTCACTTAACAACCTGTCAACCTAGCCTGCTTTAAATTATGTGTCTGAATATTTTTACTTACGCAATCCCTGTTATTGTAATTATGTAACCTCTGTACGCTGATGTACTCATGTCTTTCTAGGCATGGAACCTCATTGTATCTGCTTATGTACTTGTAGCCATTGTAAATGATGTTATGCTCATGTATTACTATGACATGGAACCTTTGTAAAAGAGCCTTTGGCTCAAAGGTACTTCCTAGAAATAAATAAATAAAATAAATAAAGTACATATGAAAAACTAAATATAATAGACCGTCCTCCCTCAATTCATTTTCCCCGTGCACCTACAAAGAGGGCCATTGCAAGATGTTGCAATGCACATCAGCTGCATGAGCAGGGGCTGCATCGTTGGGGCACCAAAGTATTAATATACTTCTTTTTCCTTTCTTTTCCCTATATTATCCAGTCTTCCTCCTTCTAGTGCCATACATTGATCCCCTTATAATTCCATTTACATAGATAGATAGATAGATAGATAGATAGATAGATAGATAGATAGATAGATAGATAGATAGATAAAATGTTATTTTTATCCAGGTACAAATGTTAGGGATGAAGTCCCTGTTTTAAATAAGAATGCCCTGTACAATATAGCAACACCTACATACATTATTGTACAACAGACAACAAACAATACAATATTATTTGGCATACCAAACTAATGCACATAACAAACAATTACAATGCAAACAAGTACACAGGTACAATATTATTTCACATTCGAAAACTGTTGCACATAATAAGAAATTAAAATCAGGCATAGCATGAACAATTCTGATTATGATGTTTTCTAAGAGCTATCTGGAATTCTAATAATGAATTTTTGGCCTTTATATCTAACCCTTAAACCTATTTTTGCACAGAAAGTGTGTACTAATATAGTCATGATCTAAGTGAAAAAAAAAAAAAAAAAAGATTGTACCAAAAATTGTATAAATAGCCATAGTTTTTAACAATATAATTGAGTCCTTATGGTAATGATTCAATTCTCTTCTCTATAGTACCTGTAAAAATAGCAAAAACAAGTTCATACAGATAATCATATACAGTACAAGTCACATTAAACTGTTCCCTCAACTCACTGGTGTAGCATTGTTCAATGAGCTTCCTAATCTGTGCAGTGTTTAATTCAATGAATTATTAAAAGTTTAGTATTGATTTGCAACTAGCTGTTAGGACTATAAGCTTTATTTTCAGCTGAGTGCTTATGAGTTTCATTTCAGAAGACAGACTAAACAACTCTTAAGGAATGCTGTGATCTTTATAAACAATGCCATGAAAATGCATTGCATAAACACTGCAAAACAGCTACTGCCATATCACTAAACAGGTACAAGTAAGTTGAATAGGCAGTGAAGAATGGTTGGAAAAGAATTAAAAGCTTCAACAATTCAAGCTGCTACTGCAGTAGAATCACACAAAAAAAGGCTACACCAGTGAGTTGATGGAACAGTTTAATGTGACTTGTACTGTACAAGCCCATAAGGTATGGTAATATAATCCAGTTCATATAGTAAGGCTTAAAACCTCATGTAAGTAGTAGGGCTATGCAAATACCATTTCCCGAATATTCAGCCAAATATTAGGTATTTGGGTCCCAGGTATTCGTTATTCATTATTTGATATTCGTTATTCATTATTCGGTATTCGTTATTTGGGCATATAAGTTGCCTTAATGGAGAATTGCTATAGAACTCCTTAAAATGGCTTCATGAGGGGGAAGACGAGAGGTAATGGCACTTTGGCTTGTAAACTGGTGCCAGAGGCTGTCTTCTGCCACTGGTGTATCAATAGGAGGATAAAGAGGTCACGGTACTTTGACTTTTTACAGTGGTGCCAGAGGCTGTATTTTGCTGCTGGTGCTTCAGGAGGAGGATGAAGTGGTCATGGCATTTTAGCTTGCCCATTTATGCCAGAGGCTATCTTGTGCTGCTGGTACTTAAGGAGGAGGATGCAGAGGTCACGGCACTACGACTTATACAGTGGTGCCAGAGGCTGTCTTCTGCCTCTGGTATTTCAGGAGTAGAATGAGGAGGTCACGGCACTTTGGCTTGTATACAGGTGCTTGAGGCTGTCTTGTGCTACTGGTACTTCAGGAGGAGAATGTAGAGGTCACAGCACTTTGCCTTCTACAGTGGTGCCAGGGGATGTCTTCTGATGCTGGTGCCTCAGTAGGAGGATGCAGAGGAAAGGAGTTCATCATGGGCATACAGTTTCCCATAGGATAACACTGGAATTATAAGATGCTGTAACACTATCAATATTTGCAGTTACTTAACAGTCTTATTATGGTCAGAAAGGACTTAGCATTCACTACCAGAATGCCATATGCAAGAGCCTTAAATAATTGTGGCCATGAAGAAAAGCAAGTAATAGGACATAATTGAGCCTATAGGATAACATTGCAACTTCAACAGTCCATAATTCTGGCAATATTTGGTGCTAAGTAACAGTCTATATATGATCTGAAAGGTCTCAGTGGCCACTACAAGAATACCATATGCCAGAGCCTTAAATAATTGTGGCCATTAAGAAAAGCAAGTAATATAAGACATAATTATTAAGCTTGTAGGATAATACTGCACTTCAACAAGCCACAACTCTGGCAATATTTGGAGCTAAGTAACAATCTGCAGTATATGACCTGAAAGGTCTCAGTGGCCACTACCAGAATACTATATGCCAGAGCCTGAAATTATTGTTGCCATTAAGAAAAGCAAGCAATAAGATATAATTAAGCCCATAGGATAACACTGTAACTTCAACACGCCATAATTCTGGCAATATTTAGGGTTATTTATTTATTTATAACTCTCTTTAATAACACTGTAACTTCAACAGGCCAACAAACAAATTCACATCTTACCTTCAGAGCTGAGAGGTACAGTGGGGAGGATGGCATTCAAGCATGATGCCCATTCGGCCTATGATGTGCTACCCCAAAAAGGTCTTTTGATTGGATGCTACCTGTGGGGGAGACATAATGAAATGTAGTACTTTTCCAAAATGGCCTACACGCATCCAAGCAGTCTCCCTGTTCTATTTTAATAAGCCCCCACCCCACACCCTAAAACAGGAAGAAAACAATTAACAGATTAAATACTTTACTTACCTTTGCTCTTCATGCCCAATGTGTTACCAAGAGTTCATCACCCAGGGTGGTAAAATACCTGTATCCAAAAATTAAAAAACAGGAGAAAAACATGATTAGAGACACACAGTTCAATCACAATTTACCTCCCCCTCCCACAAAATGCAAACAGAAATAAAACCATCAAAAAACTGCATATTTGACTTACATTTGCTAGTAATACACAATGGCCCAGATATTCGAAAGAGTTGAGCCATGCGCAATAGGGTTGCACCTGCTCAAGTCCGAAAATGCACCATTCTGCGATATTCAGCAGGAGGCAGTTGTGCCCCCCCAAATCACGCTGAGCAACAGCGTAATGATAATGAAGGCATGTGCAACTGAAGGGGGAGGAACCATGCATAAATGGTGCAGTGCGATATTCAATAACTTGCGCCATGCGCAATAGGGGAGCAAGTGGAAGTTGCGCCATAGCGTAAATGAGCCAAAATAAAAGGGAGCAAGGGAGAGGCACAAGAACACTACAGGGAAGCCACATGAGAGCAAAATACAGCAGGACACACTGGGCAGCAGGAACACACAGGGCCAGGCAGGAAAAGGCACCTGGAAGCAACAGCTACAGGGGAAGGTGTGGGGAGACAGTGCAGAAGGGGGAGTTACACCACACAGCAGTGAGGCAAGCACAGGCAGGTGTTCCTGGTGCAGGGGAAGTAGCAGTGAGGACAGCAGTGGGGAATACAGTAACAGCTGCCGGGTTGGGTGAACACAAGCCAGGGACATGGCCAGTGCCACCTTCCAGATGGAGACCGTTATGAGGGGGGTGAGAAGGCGGGCAGCAGGGGGGCATGGCCGTGGAAGGGCCCATCGGCGGTATGCCCCCAACAGGCAGTACTGAGCCCGCACCAGCTTCGAGCTGTACAGTGATACCAAGATTGTGGGCCAGTATCACCTGAATCAGGCAATTCTGAGGCAGCTCTGTGAGCTGTGCAGTGATGTGATGCAGGCACCCACACGATAGAGCCATGACCTGTCAGTGGAGACCAAAGTGACAGCTTGCATGTGCTTGCTCGCCATGGGTACCTTCCAGGGACCAACTGGGGACACCACAGGCATAACCCAGTCGGCCACATCACGCCACCTCACCCAATTCCTCAGCGCACTGCTGCCACATGCTGCGGAGTACATCCATTTCCCCAGCACACCGGCGGAGCGCACAACAAACATGCAGGTGTTCCACAGGGTAGCACGTATGCCTGGCATGCTAGGGGCAATAGACTGCACCCATGTGGCCATCCGCACACCACCTGGCCCCGAGGGGGCCGCATACATCAATTGCAAGGGCTATGCCAGCATCAACTGCCAGGTGGTGTGCGATGCCAGGGGGCACATAATCAATGTCTGTGCCATGCACCCTGGGGGAGCACATGATGCCTTCATCTGGCACCAGTTGGCATTGTGCCACATATTCGAAAGTGGGGATATCCCCACTGGCCACCTAGTGGGTGAGTATGCAAACCACGTGGACAATCATAGGGCCTGGGGGGGCATGGTCAGAGGTGACATGGGTAGTGGCCTACATGGCCCAGGGCAGGGCGATGCTGATCACCAAACTAACCTCCACCCTCTACTCACAGGTGACAGTGGATACCCACTCCATCCCTGGCTGCTCACACCCTACCGGTGGCCCGTGATCCCATCGCAACAACACTACAATGAGGCACATGCCACCACATGTAATGTCATCGAGCGGGTGTTCAGGATGCTGAAGGCACATTTCAGTTGTCTGGACACCTCTGGTGGTGCCCTACAGTACAGCCCCTCAAAGGCCTGCGGGCTATTCCTGGCCTGTTTCATCCTGCACAACATGGCCAACGAATGTGGGATAGCCATACAGGTCAAGAGGGGGACAGCAATGGGGACGATGAGGACACTGGTGACGATGGTGATGGGCAGCCCCCCCTTGGGTGACAGGACCCCCAACTGCTCCAGCTGGCACAGCTGCACTGGGACACAATCATGGAGGAGCACTTCAGCCAACCCAGGTAAGTCATGGGGCTATGTGCAGCCAACAATGGCTAAGGCACAACCCACAAGCATGCATGGACACACACCAGGGGTGCATGCCGTCGAGGGAAGTGGCAGGGCATGGAACCACACACACAACCCGGGATGGATGAGGTCTAACATGCCATGCGGATGGACACACATACACACATGCACACACAAAACGCACCAAACATGCGCAAAGGGTAGGAGGCACACCAACCCAGAATGCCACCCCTAGCCACACACATGTCCACAGAACACCACGCCCACTGCCTGTCCATGTGCATGTGTCAGATGCTGAGCACCATTGCACATTGGTGTACAGCGCAATGCAGGCATCATCATGCACATGCAACTGCAGACAGCAGCCAGGAGGGTATGCAGATGGACTGTGTGTCCACGTGCAGGGCCGGGTACCCACCCATGCACTGCCCACTGAAAGCCACAATGCACACAGGGCAGCACCAGACAGTAGCCATGTTATGAGACAGGTCAGTCATGTGACACAGTGCCCCGGCCACCATGGAAGCATGGGCAGCCCCGCCGAGATCCGCCAGCACTGACAGCTGACCACTGGCCTCATGGGGTGGCACTGATGGTCCCCCAAGGGTTCCACTGTGTGAACGCGACCATGCTCACGCAGGGGTCTGCAGCACACCAAGCATGCCTGCGCCAGGCATTCTCGGGATGCCCACAGCTGAACCCGGTGTTGACAGGGAAGGTGTCGCATGATGCCAGGAACAGGGGGTGGACAGTGCACTGTGTGGTGTCTGCGATCACACACCATCACAGAGGCATGTCCCATGGCCGTATGCCAAGCACAGTGGGTGGGCTGTATGGGGCTGTGCATTCACCCCTTTTGACTGTGCTCCATTGTCCTAGGTGTCTGCCAGCTGATTGACATCAGGGAGGCATTGCAGGAGATCCTGCACGTGGCAAGGGTATCCTTAGAAATACTACAAAGGATTGACCAGATTGGGGTCATCAGGAGGCACCGGCAGAGGAGCAGCCAGAGCGGGGAGCAGGGCTCCCATTGACAGTCCCTCTGCCCCTGATATCCCCTACCCCCTGGACCCACCCTCACAACCCTCCTTTCCTGTCCCATTTGTTCAACCCTGCCCCTTACCCACCCCCACCTTGTTTGTGGCCCTCCCCCCCAACTTTGTATATATTATTGTATATAGTTCACTTTGATATTTTGTTTGAATACAGATCTTTTGATATGAATACTGTGGTGGTCTCTGATTTGCAGTGGGCTATAGGTGCTCGGCTGCAGTGGTGTGAATGGTGTCAGGGGTGGTACAGTCTTGGGTATGTGTGTGTGTCTGTGGGGAGGTGACTATGGTGTGGGGGTAGCTATCAGTCAGTGTCTGTGGTGTGTGTGTTGTGCCCTGTGCACTAGATGACTGTGATCAGTGGTCCATGGTGCATGCTCTGTGCCCATGGCACCCCTGTCAGCCCATCCATGGCCTGTGCAGCTGACACCCATGCATGTCTGTGACCTGCAAGGTCTGTTGGCATGTCAGTGGTGGCTATCCATGCAGGGCAGCCACTGTACCTGTCACAATGCTGGGTTGCCTCCTGTCACTGGTGTGGTGCATGTCTGCCTTGGGTGACACTGTGGCCTCCACAGTTGTTGACCCACCTCCATGCTGTGGCTTGTGTGTGTTGCAGGGGATGTGCACCACTGTCTGTGACTTGTGCTCCAGGCAAATGCTGGTGGCGTACAGGTCCACAGTGCCTGCACAGGGTGGCTGGCACTCCTGTGCCATGGAGGACTGCAGGTTGTGTATACACAGTTTACATGGGCCCACGCTGGGGGTTTGGTTGCCCTGCTACTGCGTCCCTGTGTTGTTGTGCCCTTGGGTATGGGTGTGTGTCTGTCCATGCACTGTGTGGCATCCAGTGTGGTGCATCCTTCCATGCACCACTGTGGGTGTCTGTGCTAGCTGTTGTGGCCAGTGCTGGGTCAGGATGTGTCATCGGGAGAGTGTGCAGAGTGTTGTACCACTGGTGGTGGAGTCCGGGGCATGCCCTGTCCCATGTGGCATACCTCATGTGCCGATGTGTGGTTGGTCTCTCAACAGTACCTCAGGGGGGCTGTGCATGGTGGCACTGTGTATGCCATCATTGCAGTGCTGTGTGCTTCCACCCACTGATGGGTGCTCGTGGTGGGGCTGCCTTGCATGGTTCTGTGGTGCACAGGGTTGCATTGTCACAGTGGGGGTGGTGGCATGCATGGGGTTTCCTGCAGTGGTGGATACTGCTCCTAGACAGGGTGTCTGGGGGTCATGGTGCAGGGTGTGCTGTGCATTGGGGGGATGGTGTGGCATGGGGCGGTCAGCCCTCCTTGTGTGCCAGTCATAGCTTGCGGGGGGGTGTGATGGGGCACCATGGCCCGGCTGTGGGTTGGTTGCTTGTCTCCATGGGCCAGTAGTTATTCCAGCCTTCCCCCAGTTCTGCAGTGCATGGGGTGTCTGTTCTGCTGTGTGTTCCTCTGCCCATCTGTGGCATGGGTGGTGGGCCCCTACCTCCCTGGTTGTGCAGTTGCATTGCCACCCTGCTGCTGGGGGACATCCCTGGTTGTGCTATGGCGCCTCTGGACTGCTCAGCTGACCATCCCTTATTGCGCTATGGGGCATCTGATCTGCTCAGCTTCCCCTTCCTAGTTGCGCTATGGCGCAGGTGGTGCGATATTCAGTCGTCGGCTGTAGGCGCATTTTGGCCGGCTCAGTTTTTGAATATCGCACCTCTTGCGCATGGGTGCAATGGACTTGTACTTGCTCCTGCTATTGTGCACTTTTTGGGCCCAGTTTGAATATCTGGGCCAATATGTTCATTGAAGATGAGAAGCATCAGACTCTGGCTTTGGCTGTCATCGGTCATCAGTTATATATTCCAGATTTCTGCAGAATCATTATTGTCATAATCAACATCAGCAGCAGCATCAACAACTTATTGTAGGAGTGCACTTGAAACAATGGTACACACTGGAGGTAGTCAGGTAACCAGAATATTTCAGGCATGGGAAGTACTTGAGACTGGTGATGCCACACTGGTAACTGGAATATTTCAGTCATGTGAAACACTTGAGATGTTCAATGCCATACTGGTAACTGGAATATTTCAGTCATGTGAAACACTTGAGATGGGTGATGCCATATTGGTAACTGGAATATTTCAGTCATGCAAAACACCTGAGATGGGTGATGCCATACTGGTAACTGTAATATTTCAGGCATGGGAAATACTAGAGACTTTTGATGCCATACTGGTAACTGGAATGCTTCAGTCATGTGAAATACTTGAGACAGGTGATGCCATACTGGTAAATGGAATATTTGAGTCATGTGAAATACTTGAGACTGGTGATGCCATACTGGTAACTGGAATATTTCAGGCATGGGAAATATTTGAGACTGGTGATGCCACACTGGTAACTGGAATATTTCAGTCATGTGAAACACTTGAGATGGGCGATGCCATACTGGTAAATGGAATATTTGAGTCATGTAAAATACATGAGACTGGTGATGCCATACTGGTAACCGGATTATTTCAGTCATGTGAAATACCTGAGATGGGTGATGCCTTACTGGTAACTGGAATATTTCAGACATGGGAAATGCTAGAGACTTTTGATACCATACTGGTAACTGAAATATTTCAGACATGGGAAACACTGGAGACTTTTGATGCCATACTGGCAACTGGAATGCTTCAGTCATGTGAAATACTTGAGACTTGTGATGCCATACTGGTAAACGGAATATTAGTCATGTGAAATACTTGAGACTGGTGATGCCACATTGGTAACTGGAATATTTCAGTCATGTGAAATACTTGAGATGGGTGATGCCATACTGGTAAATGGAATATTTCAGGCAGGGAAATACTTGAGACTGGTGATGCCATACTGACAACCAGATTATTTCAGTCTTGTGAAATACTTGAGACAGGTGATGCCATACTGGTAACTGGAATATTTCAGGCATGGGAAATACTGGACTTTTGATGCCATACTGGCAACTGGAATGCTTCAGTCATGTGAAATACCTGAGACAGTTAATGCCATACTGGTAAATGGAATATTTGAGTCATGTGAAATACTTGAGACTAGTGATGCCATACTGATAACTGGAATATTTCAGGCATGGGAAATACTGGAGACTTTTGATGCCATACTGGTAACTGGAATGCTTCAGTTATGTGAAATACTTGAGACTGGTGATGCCATACTGGTAACTGGAATATTTCAGACATGTGAAACACGTGAGATCGGCAATGCCATACTGGTAAATGGAATATTTGAGTCATGTGAAATACTTGAGACTGATGATGCCATACTGGTAACCGGATTATTTCAGTCATGTGAAATACTTGAGACTGGTGATGCCATACTGGTAACTGGAATATTTCAGTCATGTGAAACACGTGAGATCGGCAATGCCATACTGGTAAATGGAATATTTGAGTCATGTGAAATACTTGAGACTGATGATGCCATACTGGTAACCGGATTATTTCAGTCATGTGAAATACTTGAGACTGGTGATGCCATACTGGTAACTGGAATATTTCAGGCATGGGAAATACTGGAGACTTTTGATGCCATACTGGTAACTGGAATGCTTCAGTCATGTGAAATACTTGAGACAGGTGATGCCATACTGATAAATGAAATATTTGAGTCATGTGAAATACTTGAGACTGGTGATGTCATACTGGTAACCAGAATATTTCAGGCATGGGAAATACTGAGACTGGAGATGCCATACTGTTAACTGCAGTATTTTATGCATGCAAAATACTTGAGACTGGTGATGCCATACTTGTAAATTCCATATTTCAGGCATAGGAAACACTGAGACTGGTGATGCCACACTGGTAACTGCCATATCTCAGGCATGGGAAACACTGAGACTGGAGATGACACACTGTTAACTGCTATATTTTATGCACGTGAAATACTTGAGACTGGTGATGCCGCACTGGTAACTTGCATCTGAAAAGCTGTTAATGTGATGGATGGAATATGGGCACTAGTAACACAGGGGATGAGAGATGTAACAACACCAGTGAAGGAATTTTTATTAATAACAGCAGTCAATAGTTGGGTGGCAGTTTTAGGCACTGGGAACTACAAGGCATGCTCTTTCAAAAGAATGCATCATGACAGTGGAAGTAATAAAGAAAAAGGGTGCTGGCCACAAATTTTTGTTAGTACGACTATGAATATGATGAACATGTTTGACTAAATGTTAACATGTTCTGCTTATCTGCTAACAGAACAATGATGGTTAACACAGAATTGATTGTGTATGGGTCCATGCTACAGCACACAAATGATATATCCAGTACAAGATGATTATTTCATGCATTTTTTTTAGTAGCTATACATGTACCCAAGGTGAGGTAGATTTATTTTTATAAACACAAGTTGTTCCACATCCTACCGGGTCAAAATGTCATACGCTTACTAACGTACGACAAAACCCTGTAACCGAAACAGCACAGTACAACTGAGCGAGAGGGTGCAATACCACGAATAGGTCTGTGCATGGTACTGCATCCTCTCACTGTCCCAGGCAGTGGATAAGACCTCTATTGGTAGGGGGTTCCACTGAGCAGCTGCTGTGGCTCAATGCAATGAGACACTGGCAGCAAGGAAACAAAGCAATGCTTTTGATTCCTGGTCCCAGACAAATGGAAATTTTCTCTTTTTTTGCACTTTGTGTGATATTTGTGTTAAACCACCCCCCCGGTGTTAGTTATATTAGTTGGGGAGGGTTAGGGCACAGCCCACCATAATAGGGGGTGTAGGGGCAGAGACCCCAAAAAAGACATGCCACATGACATATATTGCACTGTTTCGGCAGCACGGTATATGCATGCGGCATAATGTGTTGTGACATTATGACCCCATGCTGTTCCAGATGTGCTGGGTCAAGTGAGGACTGGTGAGGTTCCACCACATCCCCAGCAGTGCTGAACATTTATTCAGACAGTACACTGGTAGGGGGGTAACAGATATATTTAAGGGCCAACTGTGCTAAGTGCAGAGATGCTTTCATCCTTTTGATCCAGTACTCCACTGAATTTATAGAGAATGACTCCAGATGCTCATTGGAATAACTGTTCAGCAGATTGGGTGCCAGCTGTGGCTGCTGCTCTGTTCTCTTCTGCTGCTCAGCTTGTAGTGATGAGCTGAATTCAGCTCAACAGTCACCATCCTTCTCAAAGTTTTCCATACTGCTTTCAGTTTATGATTCTGACACAGGCTCATTGATAGGGTTACCTGCTGGTCTCATTGTCTCAAGCATGCAGAAACTAAGTTCTGAGCACATCTGCTTCTGAAACTCTGTAACCCCGTGAGTGGGCATTATAAGGTGTAGTACCTCGCACTTGAAACATGGATCCAACATAGTGGCAAATATATGCTTTTTATTGCAACAGAGATCAAAAAATCTAACTTCTGGTTCTGTGGTGAGGTTTTCCACAAGGGATATCACTGTTCCTGGTGTCTGGTTTGGATCTTGGTTTGGGCTGGCAGTATAGCCTAGAGGTTAGAGGAATGAGGTGTGAACGAGCTTGATACATCCAGCAGACCAAACCTGAGTTTGATTCTCACAACCTCCACTTGCATACTTTGGACTCTGAGCAAGTCACTTAACCTCCCAGTGCTCCCAGGTTGCCCCTGAAAACAGGCAATGGGCCTAGTGCACCTTACCTGGTTACCAAAGACTAAAATTAAAAAAAAATCTTTCCCAGCATTTTCACTGAATCTCCTCATGGCTTTTTTCAGGATCTGTACAGTAGGACTTACCAGACTTAGCAGTGCAGAATCAGAGCTAAGGTCATGAGTGCTCCTTTCAAATGGGACTAAAACCTTTACCAAGCCCTCAATTATAGCCCAGTTCTGATGTCTGAGGACTCCCCCATGTCAGTTTTCATGCTCATCTCATGAAGGGCCTGCGTCTGCTCCAGAAGCCTTTGCTGCATGCAGTAGGTGGAATTCCACTGGGTCTGTACATCCTGGATGAGATGACGCTGTGGCATTTGAAGATGCTCTTGTAACTGATGCAAATGGTTTGTGGCTTTCACAGAGTGATGGAAGTGGCTACATATGTTTCTGGCTACTTTGACTGTGTGATCTGCCTCTGCTGTGTTTGCCAAAGCCTTTGTCACCACCAAATTTAGTGTATGTGCAAAGCAGCGTATCCCCTCAAAATTGCCATCTTTAAGTGCTTTTATCATATTTGTGGCATTGTCTGTGACCACAGACCCTACATTCAAATTGTTGCCATCAGTTCATCAGCTCAACATCTCTTGTAGGAATGACAGTATGTTTACAGCCCAGTGTTCCTTTTCCATAACACTGACATTTAGCAAAGCAAACCTGCAGGGAGAGGGGGCAGAGACAGAACCAGCACCAGTACCACCATGACCACCAGCGACTACCATATCTGCAGAACACCAGTGTGCTGTCAGTGACATATATGCATGATTTGAATTCATGCTGGTCCATATGTCAGTTGTGCAGTGGAAAACTTCACCAACAGCCTGTGCTAGTAGTCTGGCAACTTCTTTTTCTCAAATCATGGTAAATATTGGGTACTACAGTACGTGAAAATGTGGCCCGTGATGGTATATTATACCTAGGGTGCAAATGCTGCAGCAGCCTATAGAAACCTTTGTTTTCCACAATGGAAAATGTCTGCAGATCCAAGGCCATCATCTCACCAATTACACTGGTGAGCTGCTGAGCTGTTGGGTGTGGTGCTTGGTATTTGGTGTGGGCATGAAAGGCTTGCATGATGGGTGTAGTCAAAGCAATACCACATCACTTTGATGTTGACTTTGAGTCCATGGTGGAGGGTGTTACAATAATAGACAATTGAGCAGAAGATGGCAGAATGGGTGATGCTCCTGTAGGGGGATGCGCTACAAGTTGTGTAGGGGAAGTTGAGGGCACACTGTCAGTCTCATTAACAGAATCACTACCAATACTTTGTGCATCTACTGGACCAGTACCAGAAGAGGGTCTGTCTGGCAAATTTAATGGAAGGGGAGGAACTGCTCTGGATCTTTGAAATGCATGGGGATGTTTCATTCAGAGATGGTTCATCATTGATGTTGATGTGAGATTTGAAAGGTTTTTACCACGATTTATAGTACAGTTGCACACAGAACATGCTGCCTTTGTTGCATTATCTTTCACGACACTAAAGTACAGGCATGCCACACTTTTCCCCCTACTGACAGTGGAAGTACTAACCCCAATAGGGTCCAAAATGGACATGTTTTGCCTCTTTCCCCTTATCAGTCCTGGGTGCAGTAGATGCAGTTGTTCTGCCCCTTTCTTTCTCCACAACAGATGTAGTTGTAGAACTACTTTGTGTATCAGATGGAGCTGAACTTGACACAACTCTTTGAAAGGACAGAGTGGACTGTTTGGCTTTTTTAGGAGGATTAGGAGGGTGACCCTGACCAACCTGCCTGCCATGACAAGCAACACTGCATTTTTTGGCAGCTGCAAGTTCATGTTTCTCACACAGATATGCTGCATATTTGGCCTCATCGCCAAATTCGCTTAGGTGAGTATCACTGTCAGATGACATATTGAGCAAGTGTTTTGGCTCTGGTAAATATTCAGAACCAGATGAATGCTCTTCTTCAGAATCCTCCACATCAGCAAAGGGAAATGTGGTGGGAGGAAACTTACAAGGCTGAGCAAAAGTACATTTTGGCAACACAATTGGTGCGGTCATTGTAACAGTCCTGTGGTTAGTACTAGTCACAGTACCTATGGTCATGGGCACAGTTGGCAAGGCAGTAGCACTGTCAACAGTAGTCCTGGTGCCAGAATTACTATAAGGAGTTACAGTTGAAGAAATTGGCATCATATTACAACTAGTTGTAATACTGGCAGCAGTAGTCATGGTGACAACATAACAATCAGGACTATTAGTGGAGGCAAAGGTTGTGGTGACAGTAGCTGTGCAAGGAGCACAAATAACAGTGCACACTGTTATGGCAGTGGTATTGTCAATAGTACACAAAGGATCTGTTCTGGTTGCTGAAATCACTGCATTGCTGGTAGTGGGGAGGAGCACACTGATAGGCGATGTTATCTCTATGGGGGCAGTTGTGTGAATAGTACTACTGCTGGTAGTGGGAGTGGGTTCTTGTTCTTGTATAACTGGAGTTGTCAGCTGTAAATAAAGCCCTCCTACTTTTATAAAATAATGGTCCTGCAAATGCAGTACTAGTAGTAGTAGTGGTAGCAGTTGTAGTTATAGTAGCACTACTACTACTACCCCCAGTTCTACTGACACCAGAACCTGAAGGCTTATCGGGGAGAAAACTATTTTAGAGCAGCAAGTATGAACAGACCTTCTCTCATCCTGTTCTTCACTGCTTATGACTGGTGGTGAAGATGGTTTGCTTGGGCTGGACCATGCATGTTTACGGGATTGATGAGACATCATTTGTAACTTACTGTGTATTTTATTTGTGATTAGTGTTTTTGTTTATGTTGGTGCTTCTTGCAGAAAACAACAATACCCACATTGCTCAAGGAGCAGCTAATAAAGACAGGCTGATACTAGTGAGAGATGGAGTCAGCAAACAACTTTTTACTCATATGGTGTCAGTTGTGCAGTCATACAGTACAGCAATTTAAGCTTTGAAGGTGCACCAAACAACTTACAACACACAGAACCCAGTGAGTCACGCCTGACACACACAGAAATACTAAAGCAGTTCACAGAAAATGTACGTGTACACACAGGGGGAGAAGACATGCAAAAAAGGAAAAACTTGCATGCACAGGAGGCCACTCAGATGCAGTGAGCTGTGGAGGGAGGAGTCACTTGTGACACCCTCCTCACTCAGTTGTACAGGGAACTGAGCCAAGAACCAGACCACAGTCAGCAACAATTCAATGGGCCAAGCCTGACTCAATGAGAAAAAATACAATGCTTTACAAATCACAAAAAAATGTGTGTAGACAACTGTGCATGAACTTGCAGGACACAGATTACAAGAACAACAATACAATGCATGCACAGATGATGTATGTGCCACAGTGAGCTGTGATGCAGACAAGAGGGAGTCAGATGACAATCACACCTCACTTATGTAGGGAACCAAGCCCAGAACCTGATGACAGCAAAATACCAATTTGCTTCACAAAAGAAATAAAAAATACCACAGGTGTTGTGCGTGCATTTGGAAGAAAAGCTAAGCAAGCACAGCAGTGGAGATGGGGCAGTCAGCAAAAACTTGAATCACTCACTGTTACTGAGCCCAGTAACAGTTACTCACCACATGCAAAAGTCAAACTGGACTTTGCTAAGAAAAAAAATTCCTGATAAGAACTAATAATAGCACAGAAAGGTTCTTGAGCAAAAAATCTAATCACACTGCTTCAGCTGAGCTATGAAACTGTAAGCAGAAGGGGAGGAGGGGAGTCAGCAGCAGCACACACAGTCACACACCCAGACTCACTCACACACATAATCACCTTTTCCTTAAAACTGAGCCCAGTTTCAAGGATGAAAAACAAAACTGTAGTCAGATGCAGTCACAAGGTGATCAGATGTCAAAACTGGATCACACACAAAACATTTTTTAAACAGTTATAAAAGTCACAAGTGGTAAACTAAACAGAACTAGTTCTCTCAGAAACCACTGTCTCCTCTCATCTACACATTAAGAGTGAGGAGATCACATGGTGTTCCTGGCTGTGAGCTCCAAAAACAGCCTCTGATTGGCCAGTGAAACTCTGTGAGATTTTGAAATCTCACCCACCAAATAGTACTTCCCAAATAGCAGCCAAATAATTGACTATTCGGGACATCCAGCAAATACTCAGTAAGGAGGCAATATAGCGCAGTGGTTAAGGCTCTGAGCTGTACACCTGGGTTTGAATCCCACAGCCCCCACTTGCATACTTTGTGACCCTGCACAAGTCACTTAATTTCCTTGTGCTCTCAGGTTGCACCTGTAAACAAGTGTTCAGCTTAGTGTGTCTCTCCTGGTTAAACAAATAAACTAAGCCCACTATTTGTGGTATTCAGGAAATACTATTCCGATCATGCACAGCCCTAGTAAGTAGTACCTATAAAGCTGAAAGAAAAAAACAATAAAGGGGATATTTATCCAGACTCATCAGTCCTGTTACTCATTTGTCAGGCAGATAGTTCATTTGCCAATGTTCAATATCTTTTCATTTTGCTTGCCAAAAGATGTTGTTTATTAATGAATATTCAGAGATATAACATGTCTCAGTTATCTATCCAGGTCTTCCTCATTTGCTTTCATTTGCCCTATCTTCCAAATTGACCACCTTACTGTCTGAGTTTGGATTCTGTTCTGCAAGAGCTCTTTCTGCAATGTGAGAAGAGTTATCAGTAGCAGAGGATGAAGACCTCTCTGGCTGTGTACACACTAGACTTTTTAAAACTTTTAAAGTAGTTTAAAATGTTTTAAAAATAGGAAACATGGTTTGTGTCTGCACCTAACACGGTTTGAAACCATGTTTAAAAACTGTGCTCAAACTCTGCAAGGGACCTAGGCTTAAAACTGGTTTTAAACATGGTTTCAAACCAAGCACGGTTTACCCTGCAGTGTGGACAGGCGATCGATCCATGTTTCCACTGATCCCTGCTGCAAATCGTGCTAGCTTACATAGTTACAGGGATGCAATGTGGATGCAATGGCAGCAGCATGACCATACTTAATCACAGTCACAAAGCCTGAAGCAACAAGTGTGGACAGACGTCCGTGGGAGTTTAAAACCATTTTAAAATGTGGTTGTAAACACGGACTGCCAGTGTGTTCATAGACTCATTGTATGAGAACTCATTTTCTCAGTTTTCCGTGTTAGGCAAAGATCTAGTAGGATTGGTGTTGTTAAGAAAAAATTCCTCCGCTTTCTTGTGGTCATTGAAATAAAGTGTTTTTTCATGCCAAATAAATCTTAGTCTAGAAAGGGGTAAAAGAGCAGCTTGTATCCCCATTTTGTAAAGCATTGCTTTGATTTTGTTGAAGGTTTTCTGTGCCTGCTTAGTCTCTTGGCTGAAATTGGGATAGACTGAGAATTTTACCCCTTCAACTGATAAACCTCTCTCACTTCCTGCCTTTTTTAAGATATTTTCTTAGTCAGTGTAATATTGGGGTTTAACATTGACTGCTCTGGAAAATGTTTATTTGCCATTAGAATTCTTGATTTCTCATATAACCCCTGCTCAGTGCACCCAGTCAATTCTAATTTTTTCTTTAGGGTACTTTAACCATCTTTCTTTTGTAAGGAATCTTTCAAAAAATGATATGTTATCCCCCTTTCCTTCTATCCCCTCCAGCACTCTGATCAATTTTAAGTTATTACGGCATGAGTGGTCTTCTTGTTCAGTAATCATGGTTGTTCTGTGTGTATATTCACTATTTTATTTAAGGGGCCCAGTTTGGTCTTCTATCGTACCAATATGTTTCTCCATCTCATCAGTCCTGATTGTTAAAGTCGAAAGTTTCTCTCCTAAATTGGAGTTTGAGGCATTCAGGACTTTGCTAGAGGAGCTGATGGCTTCCAGCCCTAGCTGAATGTACTTTTTTAGTTGATTCTTAAATGCAAGCAACAGGGATGCCATAGAATTGGTTAACTCTCGGGATCCTTCAGGTACAATTTTTCAGTTTACAGAAACGTCCATATTATTAGTGTCACCTGTTTTGAGTTGCACTGGGGCAGCCGCTAGCATTTCATGTTGCACTGAAACACTAATTACACTGTTTTTGGGGTCATTAGTTGAGGAGGTCTGTATCTGTTTTTAGATAGAACGGCCCAGTACATTGTTTTCTGGTACCAATTTAATATCAGTTTCATTCATAATGTTAGCACTCAGTTTATATTTACTAACCTTTTGAGGCAATGGTAGAGAATCAGAATTCTTGTTTTGCAGATCATTCAGTGTTATCCTCATTTCGCTGATAATGTTGTTTGCACCATCCATCTTTCGTGCAGATTTATTCCCATTACTTTCATCCTGGTTAACTGACAATTATATACTGTGAGCCACAGTTATAATGGATTATTTCCATACTGAGGTAGTGGGAATAGGAAATAACAGAGTCAGTGTTACTGAACCTGGTGCCTCACTCTCTAAGTTTCAGGTTAGTTGAAGCTACAGATGTCTTTGTTTGCTAAACTCAAATTTAATGGTTACCCAAGGTGTGGGATGCTCTAATAAGTGTATGTTGCATCCCACATCTCAGACAACCATTAAATTCTCATTAAGCACACTTCCCCATCTATTATTGTATATGTTTTTTTATATTCCCCTGTAGACTGCTCCCCATTCTTCTGTTGTTCCCATACCACACAACTTGGTGTCATCTGTAAACATTGAACACCAGTTTCCAACTTCTTCGTTTAAATTGAGAATGAAGAGTCCAAATAGGACTGGCCCCTGTAATAACCCCTGGGGGGGATGCCACTCTAAGCTGGTGCTGCCTGAGATAGCTACATATGTATCCTCACCTTTTGCTGTCTATTTGTTAACCAGTTGTCTATTTATCTTATTATTTCATGTGGGAAATTTAAAGCTGATAATTTGTTAATAATACACTTATGGATCACCAGATTACATGCCTTGTAGAAATCAAGGTATATCACACCCGCACATTCACTGCTTTTCATTTTATTTTTTTTTTCATTTTTAACCAGGAAATGAACTGGGTGCAGCCCATATTCAGTCACACTAGACCATAACAAATAATACTAGACAATACAATAAACAACATATAAGACTAAACAAAATCAATGAACATTACAGGGACAAGAGTTAATATTTTCATAAAATTTCTTCAGCAAGGTTTTAATGTGCTTAATATTGTTTGCAGTTTTGACCAATGCTGACAAACCATTCATAATGGAAGGAGCATACCAAGTGAAAGCCTTTTGCTTAAGGCCAAGTTTAGAGTGTAAAGAGAAAAAAAGAGCATCTTTTGTTCCTTGTCTGACAAGAACATGCATTTTTTGTAAATCTTTTACAAAGGGAATTCAGAGTTGATAAACCATAAATGCAAAAACAGCAGCATAGTATTCAATTATTAAATGTGTAGGCAAAACTTTCATCTTTACATATAGCTAACAATGATGAGTCCATTGGGGAGCCCTTAGTGCAAATCAACATATATTGTGTAAGATCGTTTGGTACTTTGAAATAAACTGCTCTGATTCATAAATAGTACAATACCATAATCTAGAATCAGCAACAGTATTTGCTTAGCTATCAACATTCAAGCCTTATCAGTCAAAGGATTAATCTCTCTATATTCTTTGCCCAAAAATGTATTAATGCATCAGTTAGGGTTCAGGATAAAGCAGCAAAAGTAGTGAAATGTGATGTTAGGGTTTCCAACCCTAACATCCCTGCCGCACCCCCTAAAATGAATGGGGGGAGGTTGCTTGGGATTATCAACCCTATTACTCACACCATTCTAGGAACTCATGAAACATACACAACCATCTTCATCATATCTCAGCTTTTCTGTTATTACAGTGGGGTGAGCGTTAGGGTTGACAACCCTAAGGAAGCCCCACCCTTCACTTCAGGGGTGGGGCAGGGGTGTTAGAATTAGAAACCATAACATCACATTCCCTACTTTTGTAACTTTATCCTGAACCCTAACTGATGCATTAATGCAGTTTTTTTTGCAAAGAATTATCTTACTTTTTGAGATAGTCTCATTGTATCCTTATTTGCCTGTCGGAGCATAGGGCCCTCTGGGCCAGACAGTCCTATCCAGCCATAGTTTTTGAGACAGAGTAATTTTGTCTGTGAGAGCGCAGGTCATTCTGGGCCCTGCACTCCCATTCCTTCATAGATGCGTATATGTATGTTGCTGTGGAAGCGCAGGGCCAACTGGGCCCTGTGCCTCCATTTGTAGCACAACAGCAACCAAATTGTCAGTATAACCTTCTTATTACCCCACCTCATGTACCCAGTGCTGAAAAGTTTCAGATCCCCACCAAAATGTAATTCTGTGCAATTGCAATGCAGTTTTGCACCACAAGTGCTAAAACACATTTTGACCAGGATCTGAAACATGACAGCTGTGACAATCATGAGGTGCGGTAATATACAGGATAATGTATGGTCCTCTGTCTATAACAATTGTGTGTGGTGCCATCGAGAGGTTGACAATGGTGGCAGTTTAAACCTCAGAAGCTTTTGGTCACCGTGGCAACCTTGAGATAGCAACTCACAGTTGTTTTAGATAGAGGACCATTCATTGTCTTTTGTAGTGTATGGTCCACTATCTATAATACATGGAGCAAGGAGTTGCACAGCTGTGTCCTTACTTTGTGTTTTTATGCCTCCACACCACTCTCCTCATCTGTTGCTCTCGCCACTGCCACTGCTTCCTGACTGGTAGAGGTTTGAGTAACACACATGCGCGAAGGCATTTGTTGTTGTTATGCTGCAGTAGCTACATAGCTAGTGCAGTATAACAGCTACAATGACGTTGCTAGTGCAGCATAACAACGTGATTCTAGGGATGCATTTCCATCCCTAATAGCATTCCACCAAACACTATAAAAGGATTATGTTGAAAATCTGGAGTAAAAAAAAATTAAAATTTCCAAAGTTATGACCGTGCATAGCAAAATTTCAATGAATGCTCATAACTTTGCCATTTTTAAGTTTGCGCATGTGTGTCAAACTTCTTGCAATGAGTGACTTTTGAGGGATGTGAAACTGTCTGTCCAAAGCAGAGTGCTCTGCAAGGGGCTCAACAGTATCCCAAGAATCATCAGCCAGGCTGATTGTGATGCTGTTTTGCCTGAAGTGGTCTGCACTTGAAAAGAAAAGGCCGCACCAATCATGTGGCAGCTTTTTCCTTTCATCTGCAGGTCACCACTCAGCAAACAGCTGTTTGCGTCTGGATCAGCCTGGCTGACATCTTCACCCAACCCTCACCACCTCACCAGTCCCTTCCCTCTCCAGCCCCTTGCACCCCTGGCTGACACCTTAAGCCCTTTAGGGCATAAATAAATTTACAATAGTACCGTCGGCATGGCAATTCTGGAAGATAGGAGGAGGCCCTTTCCTCCCCTGCCTCCTCCACTTCCTGTTGACTCCTTTTGCTCCTCTTCTCCCACCCATGCAGAGTAGGCCACAGCTTAAGCTCTGCATGGGTTGGGAGTTTACAGTGCCCAAAGGCACATTCACTTTAAGCATGATTGCGCTAGTGGATTCCCTCCTGCCTAACAACATCAGGGTGCTCAATCCCTGTGTCAGCATGTATCCTTCCTCCCCCATTCATGTGGCACTCTCGGAGCCCACCCCAGTATGCCAAAAAACTATCTCCGATGTTTATGACACTAAGATGCCCACTCCCAGTGTCAGATGCACCCCCCATGCCCTTATATTCTCAGCCGACCTTGGGGTGCCCATTCCCTGGGTCAGAATTGATCCCTACCAATACTTTTACTCACTGGGAGCCCACCCTTCAAATTTGTCCAGTGTGAGGACCATACTTGCTTTCATTGACTCTCTGGGGCCTTTTCTAGAAGCTGCCTGATCAGACACAACTTGCAGCAGAAAAGGTGACTGCATCTGCTGCAGTTGCTGCAAATGCAAAAGGTGCTATTCTGGAACATTTGCCACTTGCAGCAAACATTCTGGAATAGCCACAATATCCAGCTATGCACCAGGGAGAGGGGTGCAGTGGGAGTCTGTAGTGCAGGGGGAGAATGCATCCCTGGAGAAGGTGGCAGGGGCATCAGAGGTACCTCAAGGGCAAGCAACCCAGAACCCAAGGGCACAATAGGGTCAGACCCCACTAGCCATGGCACAGGGTGTGTTTCCACCAGAGGGTAGAGCCTCTGTACATGCCAGGCATCCCTGTGCCACATTGTGTCCTACCTGCCCACCAGACTACTGACAGCCATGCCAATCCCCCATATGGCTGGTGTCCAGGGGTGGTATAGTGCTTCCCTCCCATGATTCCCCATCACCCAACAATCACAACCCTGGTCAAACTCCGCAGTGGTATAGTGGCCCCCAACCCAACAGACAGTGGTGCAACCTCCCACTCCACCCATCATCATTAACCCACTTCTGGACTGGCACATCTCTCCACACACCACCATGGCCAGCTGCAGAGTGCTATCACACAGACCACATAAGTGTACTGTAGACTTACACAGGATGTGAGATCGCATTCTGTGGTTGACCATGGTGGTGTGCAGAGGAATGTGCCAGTCCAGAAGTGGGTTGGCGATGGGGGGAGGGGTGCTTAGCCATTGTCTGTCAGGGCAGGCAGGGTGGGGTGGCCACTAGATCATCAGAGTAGGTCATAAACTTTATGTGCAGGCACAGCTGGAGAGTGGGGGCAGACTTGGAACTGGGACTGGGTTTTTTTTACTTCTCAGTGGACATGGTGGGATCAGGGCTTTAGTGTGTTCTTGGGATCCTATATTTATATGGCATTGGGGGATGTCAATAGCCTGCCACAGCAGGCATTCCATCTTATTGGCAGACAGGTGCCCAGGCAGTTGTGGCACAGTGCCCTACGGGGCAAGATGCCATCTGCCACAGCTTGAGTGGCAATTTTCTTCCCCATACTACTGGCCCCTATGGCCCTGCTACTCCAGCACAGGACTACTGTTCCCTGGCTCTGCCACTTGCAGGCCACTTAGACCACCTCCATGCTGGTCTAAGTGGTGAGCCCTCCTGTGTCCATGATGGGGCTTCCAAAATTCCCAAATAGTGGATGTGGCAGCCCTGCCATGGCGCAAGTTCTTTTGCAACCTGGCTCACTGGGTTGTTGGATGCAACCCTGGTACAAGTGGGCTTTGGCACAGTGTGTCTGTGGCAGATGCAGGCTACCTACCAGAATCACAGTGTGATGCAAATTGTGACACAAGTCCCACTTACATCACAGTCTTTTGACACAAGTAACTTGCATCATTCTACACCCTTTTACAACTGGCCCATCCCTCTTGACTCACTTGGGGATGTTTGCTATACTAGGAACCAGGAAAAGTTAAAACCGCCTGTTCTTATGTCACCCTGTGATTGACTGGACACCTGGCAGCCTGAAACACATATCTGAGTTACATGAGGGGGGAAAAGACTAGAGGGAACATGCAATGGGAATGGGCTGCAGCCTGATAGGCAACCTGCATATTTTTCAGAGCAAATATGATGACATCAGGCAATTAAAAAAATGTTTGAGAATGGGAGGTGAAGCTGCACTTACTGCCCCCCGATCCCTCACTGATGGGGGTGCCATTAGACATGAGGCAGCTATGACAATTGGAAGTGTCATGGACCTTTACTGTATACAGTCTTTTCAGTTTGAACTGTAAAGAACTGTGAATGGTTATTTTCTAATCAAACGATCCTTACCTAATCAAGTGATGGGCGATATGATTCTCACCCCAGAAATATATACTTGACCCGAAAATTTTTCAATTATGATACAGAAACTGAACTAAGAATGTGACTGAGATCTAAATACAGGTCTTGTTCATTCCTTACCAAGTAGTATTTCCTTAGAAATCCATATTTAAAATGGGAAAAAACACCAAGATGGCAGACAGCACTAACAATATTTTTCAGAGCATGAACAGTAAATCATTAACAATCACCAGTTTGAATGGGTTTCATTGAACTGCCTGTCTAGCAACTATCACAAAAAACACTATAATTAAAAAATGATGTGATATTTTTTCACCAAACCATCCAATGGCACACCCTTGGCACATACCCCAACATCCCAGAAAATTTCGGGAAAAAAATTCAATTCTTCAGGGCTGTAGATGATGGCAAAAAATTCCATGTTACCACTTTATATCTCAAAAAACATGCAAGATACCATCACATAACTTTTCATGTCTTCACTTCTTAAGATTCTGGCAGAATGACCATGCAAGCCAAATTTGGGGCTATTTCATCAAATTATGCAAAAGATATTAAGGTGCAAATTTTGGTAAATTTTGGATTTAATATAGAAGGGCTGATCCAACCCTAACTATACCGGTGCCACCACACCAGTATAATAAAAAACTATTTTTTTATTTACTTTTTAGCTAATTTTATCCAAGTGCCCTCATAGACTCAACATAGAGTCCAAATGGACTGGACTCCTAAATATTTAAATGAATACACTCTACAGGGCTCTTTCCCATTATTCCTCAAAACATGCAAGTCCTCTCCAAGTAGGGCCAGTCTCTGCACTGTGCCAAACAACATCACTTTCATCTTATTTTCATTTAGTTTTAATTTGTTTTGATTCAGTCACCCAGTTAATTTTGTATAATCTTCCTGTAGGGCCTCTTGGATTCCCTGAACAGAGGGGGCCAAGATGAAGAAGACTGTGTCGTCTGCGTGCAGCATACATTCTGCATTTAAAAAACTCTTGGCAAGTCATTTACAAAAAAAAAATACAACAATAAAGGTCCCAATATTGATCTTTAATGAACCCCTGCTCCTACTCTCATAGGTTCTGACAGGGAATTCCCAACCTTAACTCTTTGTACCTGAGCACTTATATAATTTTTAAATAATCCAAAGCTGGATCCTGAGATACCAAGTCTATCCAGTTTCATTAACAATATTTTATCCATCACCTCTATCCAATGCATTGCTACTTTTTCATTTAGACACAGTATGTTCATTGTGCATCATCTTCCCTGTCTCAATCCATGCTGTGTTTGATGTGATAATCCCTTGGCCATACAGAAAACCTCTTTTTTTTAAATATCTCCAATATTTTACCCAATATAGAGGTAAAACTCATCAGCCAATAGATGTTCAGATCTGCTTTATTTCCCTTCTCATATATTGGGATGACATACACCATCCTCTAGTCCTCTTGTATTTCCCATGTCTCGTATGATGTTTCAAAGATTGATTTGAACAGTTTTACTATATTAACTGCTACCATTTTGAGCACTCTTGTGTTAAGGTTATCTGGACAGCAGCTTTGTGAGCCTAGTTCATTCACTAATTTCAATAGTTCATCTTTCTCTATTATTAGCTTTTCTACTCCTGCATTATATGCTGTTTCATATATTCCCTGATTAAATTTAAAAATATTGAAAATGGAGCTGAAAGGCTCATTCACTACTTCTGCCACGTCATCATCCTTTTTTAATTTGTGACCCATATACTCTATTGGTACTACTGTACACTCTGTTGGTCTTTTAGAGTTCATATATTTGAAGAAGTCTTTCACATTTTTATTCAATGTTGGACCTTTTTCTATTCCCTGTTTTTACTCTGTATAGCCATTTTTCTTTCTTAAGCAGTTTATATATTTATTGTACCTCATCAGGTCACAATGGCCCAAAAATTCAAAGCCTTCCACCTGGCATAAAGTGGTTGCATCCTCTTTGAGCATGAGTTTGCACCAAACTCCCTTATAGCAGAGATAATGTATGTAGCATGCAATGGCAGGAGTGGGACCATGCATATCAGCACAGTGCAATAGTCAGTGTGTTAGCACTGTGCAACTAGGTTTGCACATGTCACATAGCATTGTGCAATTATGGTCTATAAAGAGGTCATTTTAAATGAGTGGGGGTGAGGATGCTGTAGGTCACTCAGTGGAGCACACATAGTCTATCTGATGCAACCGGTCATAGAGGATGAGGAGAGAGGCAGTGGCCACCCTTGGCCCATGCATAGGCCAGGGAGGTGTTGTGCTGCACACAGAAAGTACTGTCCATGCACACAAACAGGACTATCCATGACTCACATACAAAGTCCTCAGTGATGACCAGATCGTGGGCCAGTACAGGCTCAACAGACCCATGCTCAGGCTGCCATATGAGCTGCTGCTTGACCAGCTCTGGACAGTCACCCAGTGCAACCATACATTGTTTGCATAGCTGAAGGTGATGGTTGCAGTCTTCTTCCTGGCCACCAGAACATTCCAGATTCTGGTGGGGGAAACCACCAGTATCTCACAGTTGATCATGTCATGCCTTTTGTGCCAGGTCTTAGATGCTCTGTTGGACCATGCCGGTGAGTTCATCGTATTCCACAGCACACCATCAGAGCAAACAGCATCCATGCAGCAGTTTCATCAGGTTGCATACATACCATCTGTACTTGGTTCCATTGACTGCATCCACATTGCCATCCAGACACCCACTGCTGATGAAGTGAGGCATATCTCAGTAGGAAGGGTTACGACCCCATCAACTGCCAAGTGGCAACAGGGTACATCATCAAATTCTTGGTACAGTACCTCTGCAGCTACAATGACATCTTCATATGGCACAGTTCCATCCTGTTCCAAAATTGTCAACATGGGGAGATCCCTGGTGGCCACTTCATTGGTGAGTATATCCCTCAGGCCCACTTCCTGCTTGTACATTCTGACATGAACCTATGCTCTTTACCTACATAGGTGACAGTGCCTATCCCCTGCATCCCTGGTTCCTCACACCTAGGGTACCACATCTTTTACTACCCAGGCTGCCATCTGGGAGATCTGCAAGAGAAGGACCTAGAGGGCATTGGCTGGACACTACTTGAGCAACATTGACTTTATGGTAAAAGAAAATCACATTGCCTTTCCAAAACTAATGAATTCTTCAGCATCACATACTGTAGGTTCTGTGGTAAATGGCAAGTTCTGCTGGTGGCAATAAGGGACTATTGCATTCCTGAAATGAATAATGTGATCTAAATGGGGCAATGCCTTCCAAACTATTCTTAGTTACATGAGTTACAGTGTAAGAAAGAAAATGACATTCGGAAGCTCAGGTTTACCAATTGACCTGATACTCTAGCTCAGCTGGCAGAGAACCAGGATGGTACTGTGCTCCAGGAGTCTGGGCTAAATTCCACCGTGTGTCACATAATTTCTTTTTTATTCATTGCATATCATGTTACCTTTTATTGGATAAACATAGCTATTGTACATGGGTGTAACCCTACCCAAGCTCTGGAGGCTAGACAGGTCCCTTCATTTGGTGTTTAGTAGGCTGAGCAGAGGAGGCAGGTTTTATACTTTGACTTGCATTGTCACTATATAAGCTATGATACATTCCTTTAAAGAAATGGTGTAATACGTAAGGTGGTGATATGTATTTTTTATATTTTATTAATTTTAAATTGTTTCACCAGAAATGCATGCCAAACTGAGAAATAAATGCTACAAAAGAACCCCAGAGCAAATGCCCTGAGGTATGGGTTATCCTGGAGGATATTGGCCTTACAGACATGTTTTAAAGGAAACACAATTGCACATGTCCCACTAATGCAAAGTATCATGGGAAACATATGCAAATCCCCATGAGAGAATTTGGACTGGCTCTACTTTAAGCAGAATTGCATGGTGCCAGAAGGCCTCACAGTGCAATCAGCAAAGGCTAAGAACAGCAGACACATATACATGTTTCATCCTCATTTGGACTCATCAATGTGTCATATATGTGTCTTAGCCAAGGGAGAGGGAGTCAGCCACCCCTTTTGGGGATGTTATTTGTTTGGGTAATGTCCAAATTCTCTCATGGGGATTTGCATATGTTTCCCATGATGCTTTGCATTATTGAGGTATGAGCAATTGTGTTTCCTAAGAAATTTATATTACATACACTATAAGAAACTTAATAAAACATAAGTAAGTGTAAGCGGACCACAGTAAAGCACATTATTTATTTAAAAGTTTGATACATGGAAAGGCACACTGAGCTGAGGCTTGTTTCCAGGTGTGACCCAGGGGTGGGGTAAAAGGGGAGTAGGCAAGCAGGCAATTACAAGTATGAAAGCTCAGTTCGTTAACAATTTAAAACAGTGAATATACAAAGGTTGCTCAAATTTTACATGGGTAGGCAGTACAAGATGTACTAGATGAGTTAGGGTGAGATGAACCCTCCTGTGATAGCAGAGAGCACATGTAAAAACATAAAAATATCACTGCACTGATGTGGCATAATAACAAATAGTACTAACCAGCCCAGGCTCAAGAAATTTGAATAGAAGTGGGATCAATGCAGAGAACAGATTACTGTGCTAGACACAGTAGCATATTGAGTTAACCAGGTCATGCAGCAGTGCTTTTCGTACATTTTGTGAGTTATCTGATTGCAATTTAGTTGGGAAGTTATTGAATACAAAACAATACAATGCTGATCTAATTATATAGTATAATTCATACAAAATATCATAAAACATTTCACAGACGTCAAATGGGTAGGTTCAAAACTAATAGAGCAGAAGTAGTCAACATAAGTTTTTAGTAACATGATGTATATACTCATTAGAGTTTAAAGAAATAGTAAGAAGCACTGTTCCCAGTTCCGGAGGTCCCCTCTCAGAAAGGATGTAGACCAGGTGGAGGTGGTACAGAGACCAGGCAGTGTTGAAGGAAAGAGCAGTATATCCTTACTAGAGTTTAAAGAAAATATTAGAAGCAGAGAACAGACAATTTTGGAGGAAAAAGCAGCTACTTACCAGTAACACTAGATCTTTGAGAGAATCTCCTCTACTGAGCCACATCTTTAGAACTGTAAGCTGTCTTGGCTTAATAGCAATTACAGAGACTTGGTGCAATTACAGAGACCTGGTACAATGAAAACCAGGACTGGGAGGTAGCCATACCAGGGTATGAACTATTCAGGAGAAACAGGGTAGGAAACAAGGGAGGTGGGGTGGCTCTTTATGTAAGAGAGACCATAAAGCCCTCAGAAATACAAGGGGACAGAGTAAAACGGAGGTACTGTGGGTCACCCTGGAGACAGGAAGGGGGGCTGCTATTAGAATAGGGGAGATCCACAGACCTTCAGCACAGGGAGAGGAAGGAGATAAGATATGATAGATAAAATACAAGGGATGGCTAACAATGGTAAGGTATTGCTAGTGGGGGGCTTCAATCTAACGGATGTGGATTGGAGCCTACCTGCTGCAGTATCTGTTAGAAGTAGAGAAATCCTACACTCCCTGCAGGTACTGTTCCTCAGGCAACTAGTTAAAGAACCCATGAGTAAGGGGGCATTACTGGACCTGGTACTGTCAAACAGAGACAGTGTCGCTGACGTCACAGTGGGAAGTCACCTGGGGCCAGAGGTCATCGTACAGTGTGGTTCAGCATAAGAACAGGGCCAGATCTGAACCACACTAAAACGAGAGTCCTGGACTTCAGGAGGGTCAGTTTCAAGAAAATGGGAGACTGCCTCAGGGAAACCCTAGCAGGAATAGGGAATAAGGTTGGGGTAGAGGAAAAGTGAGCAAGAATAAAGCAGGCCATTGAGAAGGCAACAAACCTCTGTGTCAAGCAGGTTACTAAGAACAAGAGAAGACAGAGATCACTATGGTTCTTCAAGGAAGTAGCAGAGAAGGTAAAGGAAAAGAAGCAGACATTCAAAAGCTACAAGACGACACAGAAGAAAGAGGATAGGGAGCGTTATTAGGAGAAACCAAGGGAGGCAGGGAAGGCAGTTAAGAGAGCTAAAGCACAAATGGAAGAAAACATTGTCAAATCTGAAAAAAAATGAGATTAAACTTTCTTCAGGTATATAAGCGAAAAGAAGAACAGCAAGGCATGGATAGTAAAACTAAAAGGGGGGGTGGAAGAGGACCAGAAGAAAGCTAACATACTGAATAAGTACTTTTATTCAGTATTCACAAAGGAAGGGATAGGTGATGGGCCACAGATAGTGGAGAAGGGCATTAAGGGAAGGGTGGTAGACAGTCCTTTTATGGAGGAGAGACTCCTCAGTGAACTAGTAAAACTAAAACAAGACAAGGCTATGGGGCCAGAGAGGGTTCACCTTAGGATACTGAAGAAAATAAAGGAGGAACTGTCTGCACCTCTGACGGTCCTGTTCAATCTATCACTGGATACAGGGAAAGTTCCGGGGGACTGGAAGAGGGTGGAAGTGGTCCCACTACACAAAAATGGTAATAGGGAGGAGGCAGGAAACTACCAACTTGTAAGCCTGACTTCAGTGGTGGGCAAGCTTATGGAAACTCTACTTAAAGAAAGGATTGAGCAATACCTTAACACCAATGAATTGCAGGATCTGAGGCAGCATGGCTTCACAGTGGGTAGATCTTGCCAAACAAACCTGATTGGGTTTTTTTCTCTGTGTAATGTTTGGTATTTGTACCCCATATTTTTCCCTGTCCCAGGACCCTGGCATTCTGGGCAGTGTGTGTGTGTGGAGGTGAACATGCATTCCGGGAACTGGCTCAGCCCCTTCCACCTCACCCCTGGCAATCGCCTGTTACCCCTCCCACCTATGCTAGCCATCGAACATCCACCCGCTGGGAGCGGAACTATGGGGGGGGTGAGCAACCTCCCTGGAATAGGAGATCTCTCTTTCAGCTGCTCAATCCTGCTCCCCTCCCCATGCCGGCTCCCCAATGACCCAAGTTTGTTCCCAAACCCAGGCCGCAAGCGTGATGAAAG
Organism: Neoceratodus forsteri; assembly: GCA_016271365.2. Taxonomy (NCBI): domain Eukaryota; kingdom Metazoa; phylum Chordata; order Ceratodontiformes; family Ceratodontidae; genus Neoceratodus; species Neoceratodus forsteri. The sequence continues at coordinate 1,205,096,412 of CM057453.1, read as the reverse complement.
GTAAGGTGTCCAGTACCTCAGCCCTCTGCGCCACCAGGCTGGCTTTTGATAGAGTTTTTTGACGGGGGTACCAGGGAGGAGGATCAGGGAAGAGTGGTGGATGTGGCCTACCTGGATTTCAGTAAGGCCTTCGACATCATTCCACACAGAAGATTGGTAAGCAAGCTAGGCAGCATGGGAGTTGGTAGATAGTAAAATAGGGAGAAAGTTGGCTAAGTAACAGAGCTCGGGGTGGTGGGAAATGGAGTTCACTTGGAGGAAGGTGAGGTAACCAGCAGGATGCCACAGGGGTCTGTACTGGGACTGGTCCTCTTCAGTGTCTTTATTAGTGACATTGCAGATGGACTGGAAGGAAAGGTATGCCCATTTGCAGATGACACAAAAATCTGCAACAGAGTGGACACGCTGGGGGGGAGGAGAAAATGAAGAAGATCTAAAAAAAACAGAAGACTGGTCAAGGGTTTGGTAACAGAGGTTAAATGCCAAAAAATTTAAAATTATTGTACATGGGGCATAGAATGGGCAATGTATCATTTTGGGGGGGGTGTTAACAGCAACAAAACAGTAAAGGGATTTGGAGGGGTCATCACCTGAAGGTAACAAAGCAGTGTGATAAGGCAATAGGAAAGGCTAGTAGAATGCTGGGGTGCATAGGGAGGGGTATCACCAGCAGAAAAATGGAGGTAGTGTTAACCCTATATAGATCAATGTGAGGCCACACCTGGAGTACTGTTCCCAGTTCTGGAGGTCCCCTCTCAGGAAGGATGCAGACCAGGTGGAGGTGGTACAGAGAAAGGTAACCAAAATGGTGCATTGCCTGCATCACAAGCCCTACAAGGAAAGACTCAGGGAATTAAATATGTACTCCCTGGAGGAAAGAAGAGAAAGGGGAGACATGACAGAAACATTCATATACCACAAGGGTATCAATAAGGTACAGGAGGGTGGCATATTTTGTAAATGAGTCTTTGACTCAAAGGTCTGCAAACTGATGATCAAATAAATAAATAAATTAAATAAATAAATAAATATTGCACAGAAAGAGATGCTCAAGGATGAAAGGGCATGATATGAAGCTGGAAGGGGGCAGACTTAGAGGGGATGTGAGGAAATATTTCTTCATGGAAAAGGTGATGGATGTCTGGAACAGCTTCCCAGCAGAGGTGGTGGGTACCAAAATGGTAGGTTTCAAACATGCATGGGATAGACACATGGGAACCTTAGTAACAGGGCCAGGATGGGGGTAAAGCTGGAGATCAATTAGGGTCTACATTAACACAGTAGGTAGGTAGGTAGGTAGGTAGGTAGGGACTTTAGGGCAGACTTGGTAGGCCAAGAGGTCCTTTTCTGCCAACAGCTTCTATGTTTCTATATAGGCATCAGGACCTTCCAGAAACATTTGCCTAGCTAGGAACCATCTACAGTAACGTGGAACATTGGATTCTATAAAATGTGGGTGCCCTCCCCCTCAGTTCCCTGCCAGAGATAAGCTTGGAGGGCCACTCATTGAGAGGAACCAGGAGACCAAACCAGGGCTAAGCACACAAGAAAGGCTGGAACTGGTAACAAAAGACACATACATAGCACAAATGCCATACTTTCCATAAAGCCAGCAGGACAGTCAGTCAGCTGGTACCTCAGAAAGGGTAAAGAAGGGTGGGTGTGCTGTGGCCCAATGAAAGAGATTCTCTCTGAGATCCACTGTTACTTGTAAATAACTGTAGTCTTCATCAAGGATATCTGCTGTTTGGGGCCACACCATTGGGCCACACCTTTGGAATAATTTCCAAGCAGTACAAAGTCCCAAAGGAGGCTGGAAAAGTCTGAAATGTACTGTAATCATGACAGAAAGCCTTGCAGGACAGCAAGACCAAAACCATCACATCTGCAAGAGGTAATGTCCAGACTGTAATGTTTAGTAAACATGTGGACAGTGCTCCATGTAGCAAGAGCACAAAGGTGAGCAGTAGGCACACCTTGGAAACTAGCAGCAGAGGTGACCATACCACGAGCAGAGTGGCTACGCACAGCTCAAGGAAGTACTTTTATTGTATTTCCTATAGCAGAACAAAATACAGTTAGTCAGCCACTTAGGCACAGTTTTGTCACAGTTATGCCCTCTCTCCAAGGGGCACATGACACAAACAACTGAGAGGTCTTTCTCCAATCCTCCATGTGCTTCCAGAAAGAAATGTAATGCTCTGTGAACATTAAGGGTATTGGGTAATTCAGCACTCTTGTCAGTATGTTCAGCATAATACACATGTGGGTTGATAGTCTGATTCAGTTAGAGTTCAGACCCCACCTTAGGTAAAAATCAAGGATTCATACCTACCAAAGTTTGTGGACGATTATCTAGGGGTGGACACTCAAAACAGCCTGAAGGTTAGAAATCCTTCTGGCTGAAGCAATAGCAACCAGAAAAAGCCCGTCATGAAAGAAAACATAGTTCACAAGTTGCAGCAGGCTCAAAAGGAGGCAAAGTCAACTTTTCAGGAATAAAATGAAGGTCCCATGGCAGAACCAAATTTGTGAATCAGGGGATGCATGTGCAAAATACCCTTCAAGAAGGAACAAGACACTTCCAGTTGTGCCACCGTGCATCCAACAATAGGGGCTTAGAAAGACAATATGGCAGACAAATACACCTTAATAGAGGACAGTGTTGGGTAAGTTACTTTTTGTATTACTTTTTGAAACTTGTTCCAGAAAGCTCTGTGCAGTCACTAGGAAGGATGGAGAAGTACTGGAAAAAGTAATACACCTTACAGTTACAATTACTTATGTCTTTTTATACAAAAGTAATACGTAACTGTAACTGATTACATTTATTTGAAAGTAACTAGTAACTAACCTATTACTTTCAAATAAATGTCATCTGTTATAGTTTTTATTATTTTTGTATACAAATAAATAAGTAACTGTTACTGTCAGGTGTATTACTTTTTCTAGTACTTCTCCATCCTTGCTAGTGACTGCACAGAGCTTCCTGGATCAAGTTTCTAAAAAAATAGAAAGTAATAGCAAAAGTAACTTACCCAACACTGATAGAGGAATACTGCAGATGGAGTGTGATAGAGACAGGAGGTATGCAGTACAGTGTTAAAACAACATGTAAAAGGGTCCTCAGAACAGGAAGCACACCAAATAGCAAATGCTTCCACTTTGGTGAATTTGTATATGGGGTGGAGGGCTTCATAGTTGTCAGCAAGACATTAGCTTCTTGGGGAGACACCCGAAAGCATGCAATGGCTATGGTCTTAAGAACCAAGAGTGCAGGTGGAGGGCCCTGAGGTACAGGTGGACCAGGGCCCCCTGTCCTGAAACAGTAGATCCTGACACAGGGTCAACTGAACCGGATGGTTCCACTGCAAAGTGCTATAGAAGTGGAAACCATATCTGGTGAGGCTGGGGGGGGGGGTTATCAGTCTCAGGGTGGCCCCCCTCTGTTTGCAAATTTAGAAGGACCCTCTGAATGAGAGGAATTGGATGAAATGTGTAAAGAACCTCCCTCGCCAGGAGAGGGACAATGCATCTTACCAAAAATCTCCAGGCCCTGCAGAAAGCAAGCAGAAATGCTACAGTTTTGCATTGTATGGGGACAAAAAAAAGGTCTAACTCTGGACAACCCCATCTTACAACGAGGTCATTTAATAATAATAATAATAAAAATAATCTTTATTTGTAACAAGCGCAATTCAGCAAGCATCAAAGCGCTTTTACAACATTTAAAACCTAAAAAGCTATAAAACTGTTAATGTCTAAAATGACAGATAAGCAACAGGAATGTCAATAATTAATAATCAGGAAAGGCAAGCAAAAATAAGTGGGTTTTCGAAGCCACTTTGAAACTCTCCACAGTCTGGCACGCTGTCACTTGATGAGGTAAAGAATTCCACAGGGCTGGGGTCGCAAATGCAAAAGCTTGAATTCCTGAAGTCTTCAACTGAACCCTGGGAATCTCCAGCAATCCCTCATCGGTGGAGTGGAGCAGGGGAAGGGGCAATAATGATGCAGGAGCTCTTGCAGGTAGATCAGTTCCTGTTCATATAGGGCTTTGTAGGTCAATAAACCGACCTTGAAGGTGATCCTCCACTGAACTGAGAGCCAGTGCAGTTCGCGCAGCACAGGTGTGGCATGACTAGATCAAGAAAGACCAGTCAACAACCTGGCTGCAGCATTCTGCACCAGCTGCAGGCAGCTGATATCAACCCTCAGTAGCCCTAGGTACAGGGCATTGCAGTAGTCAAGGTGAGAGGTCACAAAGACGTGGACCAAAGATGGCAGGTCACTGGGTGGAACCAGGTGCTTAATCCTGGTGATATTCCTCAGATGGTAAAATGAGGTCTTAACGACTGAAGACAGCTGAGATTTCAGAGTCAACCCATCGTCAAAAATAATGCCAAGACTTCGCACCCATTCAGAGGTCATCATCTGGCTGCCGCCAAGCAAAAGCCCAGAGGCCCGCCCATTCGAGGACCCCTCTACCCGATGGCCCAGGTCCACCACCAGAGCCTTGGTCTTCTCAGGATTCAGCCTCAACCAGTTGGCACTCATCTAATCCTGGATCTCGGCGAGGCAATTGTTAAACACAGAAACTGCATCATCCCAGTCAGGTGCAAAGGACATGTATAGCTGAGTGTCATCTGAATAGCAATGGAAACTCAGTCCACACACCACCTTACAATGTCTCCCAACGGCAGCATATACACTGCGAATAACATTGGTGACAGCACAGAGCACTGGGGAACCCCACATGGTAGTGAGAAAGCGTCAGAAGAATAAATTCCCCTACACTACTCTCTGAGACATATCAGTGAGGAATGAATAGACCCATCTGAGGACTGTCCCCAACAGTCCGCAGATCACCAGCAGGCACTCGAGCAGTAAACCATGATCTACGGTGTCAAATGCCATGGAGAGATTGAGGTAGGACTAAGATGGAATGAGTCCTTGGATCCTCCGCAATCAGAAGATCATTGAGCACCTAAACCAAGGCAGTCTCAATGCTGTGCCTCTTCCTAAATCCCGATTGGAGAGGATCATAGATGTCATGGATGGTTAGATGATCATCGAGCTGCTGCGTGACCACCTTCTCAATAACCTTACCCACAAAGGGCAAGTTAGAAATGGGTCTGTAGTTCAGATCGAGAGAGGATTTCTTAAGGAGGGGAATCACCACCTCCTCCTTATGAACATACGAAATTTGCCAGCAGATAAAGGCCTAGAGGTCTATCAAGTCTGCTCGAATGTGCAGCTAGCACCCCTTATTCTGCAGCTGCCTCTCCCTTCCACCCTTCCCCTTCATTAACCCTCCCCCTTGCCCTGTCCCATCCCCTTTTGGAGCAGTCCACTGTTCTACCGGATACCACTTCTGCAGGTAACACATTCCACCCAGCCACCACCCTCTCTGTAAAAAAGTGTCTCCTCATCTCCCTCCTGAACCTTCCTCCCTCCAGTCTCATATCATGGCCCTTGGTGTCCCTCCCCTCCTTTACTTTGAACAGCCCCTCTGAACCTGTCTTGTTTATTCCTTTCATGTACAGTATTTAAAGGTTTCAATCATGTCCCCCTGTCCCTCCTCTCCTCCAGTGAGTACATGTTCAACTCCCTCAACCTCCTCTCGTATGATAAGTCCCCCAGCCCCTTGATCATCTTTTTCACCCTGTGCTGCACCCTCTCCAGTAACTTAATGTCCCTCTTCAGATACGGGCGCTAGTACTGCACACAGTACTCCAAGTCCGGTCTAACTAATGACCTATACAGTGGTAGAATCACCTCCTCCCTCCTCGAGGATATACCCCTTGCAATACAACCCAGCACATTGTTGGCCTTTGCAGCTGCTTTCTACATTGTGACAAGTTGTTCATTGACCCTGTAATGAGCACCTCCAGATCCTTCTCCTCCTCTGTCTGTGCTAGCTGCACTCCCCCCAGCTGGTAACTCCTTCTTGGGTTCTTCATCCCAAAATACAGTACCTTGCACTTTTAGGCATTAAACTCCAGTTGCCAGGTGTCTGACCAGGTTTCAAGCTTTGCCAGATCATCCTGCAACCCCTGCCATCCCCCAAGGTCATCTACCACCGCTCCTATCTTGGTATCATCAGTAAACAGACTGATCTTGCTCTTGATGTCCCATGATATGTCTGCAATGAATATCCCAAACAACACTGGTCCCAACACCAAGCCCTGTGGAACACCGCTCATCACTACCCTTGGGTGTGAGAGCTCCCCACCCACCACTACCCTCTGTTGCCTTCCCTGAAGCCAGTTTCCTACCCATCTCACCAGCTTTGCACCCACCCCTGTGCCTACTAACTTACTTCCAAGCCTTCCATGCGGCACCGAGTCGAATGCCTTACTGAAGTTCAGATACAGGACATCCACTGCATGGCCCCTGTCCAGTTGCCTAGTTACCCAGTCATAGAACTCCACCAGGTTGGTTTGACAGGATCTGCCACATATGAAGCCATGCTGTCTGCTGTCCTGCAGTCCTTTGGCCTCTAGGAGGGCCACCAGCCTCTCCTTCAGGATAGTCTCCATTAGCTTACCCATAATAGATGTGAGGCTCACTGGTCTGTAATTTCCCGGTTCATCCTTGGGGCCACTCTTGTGGAGGAGCACCACATGAGCCATCCTCCAGTCCTGAGGTACACACCCCGAATGTAGTGAGGCATTAAATAGGTTTGCCAAAGTTCCTGCAAGGACCTCTGCTAGCTCCTTCAGTACCCGTGGGGTGGATGCCATCTGGGCCTGGTGCTTTGTCTGCCCTCAGTGCCTTCAAACCCTCCCGAACTCTGCCCTCTATGATTTCCCCATCTGTCACCCCTTCCTCCCTGTTTCTGCCATTTCTTCCCCCTTGGGTGTCACCCCCCTCTTCTCTTCAGTAAATACTGAGCAGAAGTACTAATTTAGTGCTTCTGCCTTATCGTACCCTGCTTCCACCCAACCCCCCTCCTTCCTAATCCTTACTATGTGGTCCTTACAGCTCCTTTTGTCCCTGATGTACCTAAAGAAGTCCTTCTCCCCCTTCTTAATGCCTTCTGCCAGCCTGAGTTCCGTAGATGCTTTGGCTCCACTTACTGCCGATGTCACCTCCTTCGATTCTGTCAAGTACTCCTCCCTGTCCTCCCCCTTCCCAGTTTTCTTGTACTTCCTAAAGGCAGCTCTTTTCCTCCTTACCTTTTACATGACCTTCTTGCTCAACCAGCTTGGTTTCTTAGCCCTAGCCTTCTTGCTCTGGTCCTTGCAGCAGGTTTTGGTTGCCTCCACTATCCCCAGCTTTATGAGCTCCCACCTCTGGTTAGTGTCCATACTAGATTGAATTCTGGCCAGGTACCCTTTTACCACTTCCCCCCATCCTCCCAAAGTCGGCCCTCCTGAAGTCCAGCACTCTTGTGCCAGATTTCACTCCTTCCCTTGCCCATATCCAAGTGAGCCATACTGAGTGGTGGTCCCTCCTGACAGAGGTTCCTCCACTGTAAGTTCTCTCACAAGTCCCCATTTGCAAGCACAAGGTAAGTGTTCCCTAACCTGGTTGGTTCACTGACCATTTGCAGCAGGAAGCTGTCCTGAAGGCACCAGCAGTACCTGCTCCCTTCTGTTCTGGTTGTTGGGGTACTCCAGTCCACTCCCGGCATGTTGAAGTCCCCACAATCACCACACTACCTTTCTTGCAGGTTCTCCTGATCTGTCCTGCTAGTTCCCTGTCTAACTCCTCCATCTGAGATGGTGGCCTGTACACCACTCCCATTCTAAGAATCCTATTCTTGAAATCCTGGATTTGCATCCAAAGTGACTCCGTACTACCCTCCTCCCCTTCCTCCCTTACACACTTCAGTCCTTCCTTCACATATATAGTGCCACACCCCCTCCTTTCCCAATCACCCTGTCCCTACGAAATAACCTGTACCCTGGTACAGGCAGGTGCCAGTCATTGTATTGGGTGGCCCATGTTTCTGTGATGGCTGCAATGTCCACCTCTCTCTCTGCCATGAGCACCTGTAACTCTGCAGTTTTCCTCCCAAGACTCCTAGCATTAAGGGTAACCACCTTCCACCCTTCCCTCCAATCCTGCCCTCCTTTAATAGCATCACCAATAATACTTGCCATTTGTTCTTTGTCACTGTTATGGAGGGTAAGCTCATATGGTTTCCCAACCTGTGGTCTCCATATCTCTTGCCCAATTGCCACCCCCCACTCCTAGTTTAAATTCCCAACTTCCTCTATGTACTCCTCCATCCTCTGTTTCAACACTTTCTTTCCCTCCTCACTTAAGTGTAGTCTGTCCTTGGCAGAGACTACTGTCCTCCCAGGTCCCTCCCCACCCCCAACAGCTCATACCATTTAGCTCAACACAGGTTCTTAGCCATCCATTAAATTCCTCTATTCTCAGCTTTCTTGTTGTGCTTGCCTTGGGCACTGGAAGTATCTCTGAAAAAGTTACTGATCTTCCTGCCCCCTCACATAATTTTGCTAGTTCCTCAAACCTCCTCTGGACTATATGTACTGTCTTGTCAGCCAGGTCGTTTGTCCCAAGATGTATAATTAAATAAGGCTTGTCCCTACCCCTTCTAGCATATTTCAGAACAGTTTGTCCCACCCTTTCCTCTGTCGTTCCTGGCATGGCCTCCACCCAAATGTGACTATGCCTCTCCCCCTTTCTACCCCACCTGACTCCTCTTAGTATTGAGTCCCCCAGCACTAAGATTCCACCACTCTTACTCCCTGCTTGCTTCCATTCATCTCCCTCTCTCATTTCCAGCTCCTCTTCTTCCTCCTGCACATTATTTCCCCCTTTTGCCCCTATTGAAATTCTCCCACAGAACTTCCCCCGCTCCAGTTTGGTCCAGGCATTTATCAATTACTCCTCTAATTTCATAATTCTTCTCCACCTTCTTCCTCTCTAGCAGTGCAAAACTATTTTCTGAAGATCCTTCATAAATGCCTGCTCCCTCTCTCTGCATAGTAACCTGTTCTCTCCTTTTCACTCCATGACTTTTGCCACTTCTTTGCTTCCCCTCACAAGTCCCTATCTTCTCCTTCCATTTGTCTTTTGTCTCCTGACCTGGTTTCCCCAGCAATCATACTTCCTGGCATGGGCCCCTTTGTCTCTGCTTCCTGTCTTCTGACCCTCTCCTCACCACTGTTGGCTTAAGTCGCCCTCCCTCATCTCCCCTTCTTCCTCCCTCCAGTATTGGGCTAAACCCACTCCCAATCTGCCTTGCCTGTCTTAGTTCCTCCTGCAGACCCTCGATCTCCTTTCTAAGTTTCTCTATGTGGTTGCACACTAAACATCCTCCCACACTCCAGGCAATTTTTAAAAAGATCGATGCACTGCAGTTGTTGTAGCCTACCACCCTACCCATTGCTGTCGTTGCCCACCAGCGACCCCCCACCCTTCCAGATGCAGGATACCAAACTCTCCCCAAGTCTCCCCCCCATCAGTACAAAACATTGTTTTCTGTATTTCCCTTACCCTCTTTGTTGTACATGTTTAGATAGATTGAGCAACTGCTTTTTATATTCCTATCCTTCCTATCCACACTCAAACAGAGACTTTAAGTAGCTATTGCACATCCTTCTTCAAGCTCCTACTCCTCCTTTCCCCAATGCAATAGCAATGCAAAGAAGCAACAATGAAAGCTCCTAGATTTGCATTTACATCCCTTCCACTGAGATAGCAGTTACCTCTTCACTTGCTGTTGTTCCTTTCCTGGATGTCTGCTTCTGCTATGACAGGTGCATATCCTTTGCCTGTTTGAGGAAGTGATGTCAGAACCCCTGGTATAAAGGAAATAATGGACCAGGGGTGGGACCAGCCCAAGTCTTCCAGAGACAATCAGGTAGCTGACGCCCCTGGTCAGACCATTAGCACCCTTCCCCCACTCTGCACTAAACTTTGCAGCTTGTGAAGCCAGCAACAATGATTCACAATTCTACTCAAAGCCCCCAAAATAGGTTTGATACCCAAAGAAACAGGACTGCAATTCAAACAGCTTTACCAACAACACATCAAAATAGGCTTGAAATTAAAAGATATAGGTCTCCAATTCAAAGAAACAGACCCAGTTAAATCACACCAATTATGTTTTAAATCAGAAGAAATAGGCCTCTACAAATGTAGCCTGCCACACAGTGAAACATCAAACAAATGAGCCCACTTTTAGCTACCAAAACAGGTTTCAAAATTCCAACACCCCCAAACAATACCCTACTAGCCCTTAGAAGTAGTAAGAAAGAAAAGAAATAACCTTCTACCAAGTAGAATCCACAAGAAGCAATGTAAAAACAACAAGAAGAAGCTACTGTACTGTACAGATCTGATTCTGTCCCCCTTCTAGTTCCTTCTCCCTGTTCCAAAAATCAATTTAATATATGGTCCCCAGATAGGGGTCGTATCAGATATTAAACTGATAAGAACAGATACTACACTTGATCATAGCCAAAAGGCCGGGAGTCGGGGAAACTCACCTGTCTCTAATGAACACTGAACTATCTCTGCCAGGACTGGACTGATAACCTCCACACACCCCACTAGGAGGTGGGTTGGGCCAGGATCCAAACTACAGCAGGTTGGCAGCATACTCTAGACAATCCTAATGACATCCACAATTGCCACCTGATCAAAAGCCAACCAACCAAACTGAGGCTGTGCAACAATCCACCAATCACCACCCCACCCACTGGAATGAGCTGCGTTGATCTCTGACCTGATGTCAGCAATCTTATCTGCAAAGAAGCGAGCAAACTTGTCACACTTATCTTGTGACAAACCTCTTCGAACTCATAGACAGGCTGGATTGCACAGTCTGTCCACCATTTGAAAGAACTGAGCTGGTCAGTTCTGTGCAACAGAAATCTCCCCGCACAGGAACTCTGCCTTCTTATGGGAGATTTCTAATCGATAGTCCTTATAATGGGACATCAATCAAAGTCTGTTGGCATCAAGGCTAGATTTCCACCATCAATGTTCCATCCTTCATCCCTCTCTGCTCATCTCCCTCAGGGTCCCACCAAACCATGGGGACCAAGGGTGAAGGGAGAGGGGGTGAACATGGACAGGAGCAATGGAGTCCAGAGCTGCTACCATGGCCTTATTATAGGCCTGTAGTAGGTCATCTGGACCCCTGCTTGCATTTGGAAGTCCTGATAGATCAAGTACCACCATCAGACCTTAGGGGGTCACACCCCTTAAAGGGTGGTACCGAACCATCTCCAAAGGGGCAGGCCTATGAGGGGAAGCCTGGAAACTGAACCTGATAGTTCAGTGGTCAAACCAACTAACAGGTTCCACCACCACATCTGAGGTCTCCTAACCCAGTAGGAAGACCAGATCCAAAGAATGACCTGAATTATGGTCACAGAGGTAACCACCTGTGTGAAGCCCAGCGATAACATTAGTTGGAGGAAGTCATAACCAAAATTTAAAAGTTTGTTGCCCATCCAGACATTGAGGTCACTCAGCACCATCACTCTGGGGGACTCCAACACCATGTCAGCAATGAAGTCCATGACTTTCTGCAAAAATTGCTTCCTGTCCCTGGGTGGAGGCAGATGAGTAGAATTTTGCACTCCACACCTGCACCCAAGATACATTCAAATGACTGGTCTCCCCCACTGGTACATCTACCAGGTCCAATTCCATTCTAAAACAAATGGCTACACCGCTGCTCCTACAATCTAAGTTCAGGCGGTGTATCACTGAGAACCCAGCTAGAATAGCTGACTCAAGAATTGGGTCAGCATTATCATCCAACCACATCTCAGTGATGCATGCCAGATCTGATGACCCAACAAGATCGGCAATTATAGTTGTCTTGTTCTTACTTTGGATCTGGCATTACGCAACACCGCCTGGGTAGGATGGGACTCCAAGGCCAAACGAGTCACCTGCCCACTCGAAATGGAGCCCTTGGGTATGGGGACCATGAAAGTCAGTGATTCTCACTCATGTACCCGAGACAGGAACCAACTTAGCCTGTCTGCTAAGATATTTTGGACTCCTGGAAGGAAAAACAACTGTTTATTGCAGGCTGTGAAAGCCCATTGCCATACTTTCATCACTTCCTGCACAGAGTATGAGTGAATGTACACTTGCTTGTTGATGTAGGGCATCACACTGATGTTGTCTGTTTTAATCAACAGGGGACCTGGAGAGAGATGCTTTTTGAAGGCCTGGAGCCCAAGAACATCCCACATCTCCAGAATACTGTATTTGTTTTTTTATTATCTGTTTCTCCACGGGTTCCAGTCGGCATCCATCCTCAGCCACCTGTCCAGCCCCACACCCCGACATCAGGCAGCATACCCCTCTTCTCCCATGGTTTACCCACCATGGCAGGGTGGTGAGGACCCCCCCAGCTCAACACACCTTGACCAGGATCCAGTTCAGGGAGCGCCATTTGGAGTAGGGGCCTGCAGCGGGTAGCTGCTTCATCCTGTGTGACCAGGGACCATTTCCCATTTTCTCCCCTTGCATGAGTGGGGCATGCAATGACGCCAGCAGAGGGAGTGTGCATGCATCCATGTGCGTGCCTCCAGGCATCTGCCCCATCTAAGCCCCTCTGCTTCAGCACTGGCGCACTGTCCCCCACCCTCTGCTGGGGCCAGTCATGTACCAGTCACTGAAGTCCCCCCTCCCAGTAGCGGGAGAGCAGCCTCTCAGATGCTTGATCCCTCTTCTCCTCTGCCAACCCCTGGTGGCCTGTGCTCATTCCCGAACATGGGTCACTGGTGTAGTGTGAGGTAAGGTGTCCAGCACCTCAGCCCTCAGCACAACTGAGCCAACACCAGAATGTTGTATTGATGTGGAGAACCAAATTCCAGGACATCCACAGTCCCTGGCTCTGGTACAGGCCCAGGTGGGCACCCCTTCCCTTCCTGGAGGCATCTGTCATTAGGGTATGCTTCATAGTTGAAAAAAGAAGGGGATGCCCTGTAGCAAGTGCAGGGGTTCCATCCACCACAGTAGAGACATTCTGAGAGAGGATGTAATGAGGATCATATATTCTAATTCATACATCAGTTGGTTCCACTGCACCAAAAAATCCATTCTGAAATTCACATATGCAGGAAAGCTAATTGAATGGTAACAATGGCAGCTGTTATAAGGCCCAGGAGATGAAGCACAGTCATGGCAGACACGTAATGACTTCTATGCATAAGCCAGGGCTGAGCAATCAGGGCATCTGCTCTGTCCTGGGGCAGAAATGAATTGCCTTCTGCCGTGTCCAGTATTGCTCCAATATATTGGAGGCATCAGAATGGAGTGAGAACAGATTCAGTACACTGACCATGATACTCAGGTCCTTGAACAACTGCTGTGTCTGAGACACTGAGCATTGAACCACATCCCTGGACAGGCCCTGCAGGAGCCAGTAGTCCAGGTAGGGGAAGACATAAAGCCCACTGGAGGACAGCTGCCACAACCATGAAGCACTTGGTAAATACTTGCAGTGCTGAGGATAAGCCAAATGGTAAGACTTGGATTTGATATTGGCAGTCCTGCAGAGTGAATCTGAGGTAGTGCTTGTGGCATGATCTAATTCTGATATGAAGGTAAGCATCCTTGATATCTAGAGTGCAAAGCCAGTCTCCTTTCTGCAGAAGGAGATTGAGAGCCTGAAGGGGCACCATCCGATAGGGCTGATGGTAACTACAGCCTCAATGGCCCACAGGCTTCTGAAAACACCCCTACCACAACCACTGCATATATTCTGGGGTGTCAGGGATGTGACAGACTTGACAGACTGTAGAGTCATTTTGATCAATAATGCATTGTCCTCATCATGGCTGAACAGCTTGGAGCCTCAAGATGGGGGATTAAGCATGGCCTGTTACACATTACAATCAAATTCTGCCACTCTGAGTCAGAAGTACCTCCTGAGGTAAATACCAGAGGTAGCTGATCTTGCAGCAGCATTTTTGGCATCGTATGGTGACCTTAGTAAATTTTTGGTAGTATCAAGACCAGCAGAAGCAGCCTTCATCAATTTTGTCTTGGAAGGAATATCGGGTAGTGTTTGTGCTGCAGCCATAGCTGACTTCCAGAGGCTTTTCTGATACTTGACAATGTAAGCCAGGTAGTTTATAATGCAAAGGCCTAGGGAGGAAGAGGCGCATGTCCTTTTCCTTATCACATCCAATTTTCTGGACTCATTGTAAGGAGGCAAGGTGTTCATTTATCCAGGGGCCATAGAGTGATTGTGGGCAGCCATGATAACCACAGAGTTGGTTTAGGCTGAGAAGCATATCAGAGCTTGACAGAAGGAGCAGGATACTGTTTGTCAGCCTTCTTGGGACTGCTGACAAAATGCTAGGTCTGTGTCAGGCAGCCAATGCATCATCTTCCAATACAGGGTAGAAAAAGGGCACCACAATGGTGGGGACCGCTGATACCTCCAAGAACTCTGTGAAGTTTCCTTTACTGGATTCTTTTTCTTCACTCTCAAATTCCATCACATCCTGTATTTGATTGAACAAAATCTAGAAGGAGAGAGTCTGGAGGACACCTGGGATTAAACATCATAGAGTTCTCACTGCATGACGATAAGGTAGAGCTGGTAAGGAAACCTCCATCATATGATCCTCATCCCCAACTTCCTCTTCTGAATTCTCCTCAATTTCTAAGAGTTCAGGATTGTATTCCACATTGGCATTGTCTTGTATGATGAAAGGGTAATTGTTGAAACCAGCAAAAGGGCGGTGGCTATACCATCAGTGCAACAGGTATGCTTTTCTGTTTCATTGACAATGACTGTGATGACAAGGGAGGCGCTGTCAACAGAACCAAAACCCCCATTTGCAGTGAAGGCAAAAAGCATCTTAACATTTCAGAGAATAATGCCAGCATAATCTGTGAGTCAATAACACCTGGTTGGGAGTTTGGGACAACAGATGTTAACAGAATGGAACCTGTTGACAATGGCTGCATACTATCCATAGTAGGTATGGCAGTGCCTGAGCCAGGTCCCGGCTTTGGTCTCTCAATGACAGATGGGAGGGCTGTAGTCCACACCATCAGAGCAGACTCTGTTGAGATCTTACCCTCCTTCAGTGGAGACCTCAACCTCACGGTGAAGCATGTTTCTCCTTATGTTTATACGGGTCTATGTACTAATGTAATGCAATGACTGTGCAGCATGGAACAGGCAAGCATAAGGGCATATGACACTTAAATGTGCATGCCACAACTATGTGGCATGCACATAAGGTGTGCAAACGTGCACAAATATATCCTGTTCATGGCACAACCATGGCAGCACTATGCATGGGCAGAGTGGCCTGTCCTTGTAACAGCATTTTTGCCCCACAAGCACTCACATTCACAATGTGCAATACAGTGCCATGTGGAAGGCTGCCATAAAATGAATGTGTGCAGGGCCGGCGTACAGGACAGGACACATTGCTTGCAGTGTAGCGGCCATGGGCACATGACCAAATGACCATCAATGCAAATGACCCTTAGTGACACATGGGTCCAAAACCAGTAGTGTAACATTATGAAATGTGCAACATAACCACACAGCATGGAGATACCGTAGGACACCAAGGGAAAATGGGGTGCCTCCCTGGGTCTGACAGTCCAGGAAGGTAGCATGTCATTGTCCATCAGATAACAATGAGACAGGTTGGTACAAAAATACATATTTTCTGCTTTGCAGCCATAAACTAACACCAACAAATTCTATCAACAGACAGGTGTCACAGTGGAACTGAGCTCTGTTTGGCACCTAGTCCTCCTCCTCTGAATTGCCTCTGGAACCATTTAAGGTGGTGGTGGTGCATGCCCGCTCCACTAAAAATATTCATCTGAAAGGCTCACAATATCCTGCAATGACAAGAACACAGAAGACAGAAATGAGACATGAGACTAGGTTTGTTGGCAAAGGCACCTAGCTTTACCTGAGTTCTTTTCTTCTAGGTTTGCTTGTAAGGACAGAGCAAGGAACAACATTGTCAGAGCAAGGAAAAAATTTAGGCTTCTTTTGGCTAGGCAGATTTACAATGTGTTACTATTTTCTTTTGTGCTTTATTGTTCTCTGATTCAAACTGCTGTTGCAGGGTATACTTTCTGCTGCATTGTTACAGGGTGTGCCTACAGGTTTGCTACTGTTTTCTGGTTACAGATTACTTCTGTAATCTTCACTGATTCAAATTGTTTTTTGCAATATATATATATATATATATATATATATATATATATATATATATATATATATATATATATATATATCTTCTCTAAATCATTCTGCAGGTTGTGCTACGGGTTTTGTTACTTTTTTACTTCTTTATTTTTCTTTGTAGCAAAATGTTTTTTGCAGGGTATATCTTCTGTCAAAATGTTACAGGTGGTGCTTACAGGTTTTACAGTTTTATCTATCATTAGCCTAAGTTTTCAGGGCTAATTATAGGAGCACATATGAGATACAGACTGAGGGATAGTGACTGAATTTGTTGTTGGTTGATTGTTTCTGCTCTTACCTCCTTGTTTCTTTCATCCATGGTTCTTCTTTCTTGGCAGGAGAAAGGCCCAACCACCCACCCCCATCCCAACCACCCCATTCTTCACTCCTTTTATAGGGTAGCAGAGTCGTGACATTTCCTGTAGCAAAGCAGAAAGGGGAGGATCTGAAGGGTATCCACACAGTGACCTCACTTACAAGGGCACAATTAATTTAACTTGTTATAAAAAGTTATACAAAAACAAACAAAAAAATATATTAAAAAAATCAAACTTTTGCTTTCATTTTCCTTCTAATTACTTGGACCAGGATATAAACTCAGCAACTCAACTGGAATGGATATTATCAAGTGCAGGTACTGTGGAACACTTTCAAAATGGCAGTTATACAGGATTTAGGATGCAGTCCTACATGCTGGACCATCGGAGTTCTAAGGGCTCAGCTCCAGGCAGCATGGGCAGAGACTGAGTGTTTCAAATCACATACTCAGGAGGAAATATATTACAAGAACCACCAGCCTTTTCCCCAACATCCAACTGAAGCACCTCGACCTCAGATGGTAGTTAGTTCGGGAGACTGGTAGGTGATTAGGCAGGGCAAATCAGGTGCCTCATCACTCAATGCTCAGCAACATATCACCTCCACAAACCATATAAAAACTACAAACAGTTATCTGCCTCTATTTCTGAAATCAAACAAAGGGGCAGAGGACACTGCAGAGCAGGACACTGCAGCACAGGAGCTAGCACTACAAAACTCACCCAAAACAGGGAAAAAACAAAAAGACAAAAAGGAAATCCAAAACACTTCACCATAGGGAGTACTTAGATTCAGGAGTTGATACTACCTCTGTGGGTAATGGTCAGATGCCTCCCAGGTACATCAGTGTGGAGAGACAGTGACTGCATAGCTAAAATCATGCAGAAAGCAGGAGAAAACATCAACATCCTGGTACACGTAGGGACTAACAATCTCGCCAGCCAGTAAGTTGTGGAGACCAAGGAACACCAGACTGGGAGACAAACTGTCATCCATTTTGTCCGGCATCTCCTTCTCTGAGATCCTGCTGGTCTGGGAGAGGGGAGGGGCAAACAGATGAATGTCAGAAAAGGAGAGACAGGGGAGCTAAACATGTGGCTCAAGGGCTGGTGCTAGGAAAAAGGACACAAATTTGTAGGTAACTGGTAACAGTTTTGGGAGCAAAAGTTCTTTAAATTCACTAGACTGCATCTGACTAAGGAGGGAGTCAGTGCATTGTGGGCAGAAGTTTGATGTCTTTGCAGAATATTTAAACTAACAAATGGGGATAGGGGTGCAGTACCCAATACATCGAATGGGAAGAACACCCCTCCCCCCTCAGCTAGTGATCAAACAGGAGTTCAGCATGTTAGCAGTTCATTTGCATCACCAGGTAAGGAAAAAGATCCGGCTCCCCATATGACACACAGGGGAAAAGCCAGACCTTGCCCCACAACTAATGCACTGAAATCTGGCCAATGGAAAATCATATACACAAATGCCTGCAGTCTGGGAAACAAGATCCCAGACATGGAGTCAACAATGATGCAGGATAACTGGACATAGTAGAAATTAGCAACACATCATTCAGCAGTAACCACACATGGGAGACTTCAGTACCTGGCTATATACTGTTCAGAAGAGACCAAGGTACAAAAAGGGGGGGAGGGGAGTGGCCCTTTATGTCAATGAAAATATCAAAGCTACAGAAATTCAGAATACACATAAGGAGCCAGAAGAACTGTGGGTCATTCTGGAAACAGGAAATGGGACAACCATATGAACAGGGGCAACAGACTTCTAGGAAAACAAACTGAACTTACAAGCTCAAATGGGCAGACTGGGTGGGCCATAGGCCCTTATCTGCTGACACTGTCTAAGTATCTATGTATCTATGTACTGGGGTTGTCTACAGGCCTCCAGACCAGGGAAAGACATAGACACATTACTGTTAGCAGATATACAATACATGACAGCTAAAGGGGAGGTTCTGATAATGGGAGACTTCAACATGCCAGATACAGATTGGTCAATACCAGCAGGAACATCTGCCAGAACTAGAAACATGGTGGATTCCCTGCAGGGGGAGGGCCTCAATCAATTGGTACAACAACCCAAAAGAGACAGGGCTATCCTGAATCTAGTACTGACTAATGGGGAAAGGATAACAGATCTCCAGGAAGAATGTCACCTAGGGGCCAGTGACCATCACATGGTATGGTTCAATTTGGCCATTAGAACTAAATCATCCCATTCCAAGGCAAAAATATGGGACTTCAGAGGAGCTGACTTTAATAAGATGGCCAACAGAGTTGAGCTGGCCCTGGCAAGAATAAATACAGGGGAAGGGGTACAGGCAAAGTGGGCAAGCATTAAGGACGTAATACTTGAAGCAACATCCCAATGTGTTAGGGAGAAAAGCAAGAGCAAAAGAAGGAGGAAACCACTTTGGTTCTCAAAAACAGTAGCAGAAAAGATCATAGCCAAAAGGTTGGCCTTCAGGAAATATAAGGGAATACAGCGGGATGAAGATAGGGAGGCATACCAAACTTCCCTAACGGAAGCAGGGAAGGCAGTAAGGCAGGCAAAGGCCCAAACCAAGGATACACTGACATGAACAGTAAAAGAAGGGGACAAGACTTTTTATTGATACATTAGTAAAAGGAGAAAGTCCAGAGGGGGTATTGCTAAGATCAGAGGGCATAAGGGGACTGTGTGGAGGAGGACCAAGGAAAAGCATCTATTCTAAAGAGATACTTCTGCTCAGTATTTACTGTGGAGAAGGAAGGGCAGAGCTCACAGCTCAGCACCATGGACACATGGGGGAGGGAGGTGTGCACAAGTCCCTTCACAAAAGAAAGGGTCCTATAAGAGCTCGCTAAGCTCAGGGTAGACAAGGCAATAGGACCTGATGGCATACATCCAAGGATACCAAAGGTGCTAAGGGTGAAACTAGCAGAGCCACTAGCAGAACTATTTAGTGAGTCTCTGAGCACAGGAGAGGTCCCAGAAGACTGGAGAGTGGCAGCAGAAAGGAGGCAGGGAACTATAGACCAGTTAGCCTTACTTCAATAGTGGCAAGATTATGGAGGCACTCCTTAAGGAAAGGATTGTGCAGCACCTGGAATCCATAGGAGCACAGGATCCAAGACAGCATGGGTTTACAACAGGAATGTCCTGTCAAACTAATCTCATCGATTTCTTTGACTTGGTAACCAGAGTGGTGGACCATGGGGGTGCAGTTGATGTCACCTACCTTGACTTCAGCAAAGCTTTCAATACTGTTCCACCAAGAAGATTGATTAATAAGCTGGGTAGGCTCAAGGTGGGTAAGAAGTTGGTCAACTGGGTGGCAAACTGGTTGGCGAGCAGAAAACAGAGAGTGGTGGTAAACGGTATACAGTCAGAAGAGATGCAAGTCACAAGTGGGGTACCTCAGGGATCAGTCCTGGGGCCATTCCTCTTCAATATCTTCATTAGTGACATGCAGATGGACTGGAGGGTAAGGTATGTCTGTTTGCAGATGACACCAAGATCTGCAAGAGAGTAGATGATCCAGATGAGGTGAACAGAATGAGAAGAGATCTGGAAAAACTGGCAAAATGGTCAGAAGAGTGGCAACTAGGGTTTAATGCAAAGAAGTGCAAGATTATGCACATAGGGAAGAGAAACCCTAAAGCTACCTATAGGTCAGGAGGGGAGTTGTTGGCAATCACAAGGGAAGAAAGAGACTTGGAAGTCATCATCACAGATGACCTGAAATCATCCAAGCAGACCACTAAAGCCATAGGTAAGGCTAGTGGGATGTTGGGGTGTATTAGTAGAGGTATCACAAGTCGTAAGAGGGTGGTAATAATCCCTCTTTACAAGACACTGATTAGGCCCCATCTGGAGTACTGCATGCAGTACTGGTGGCCGGACTTGCACTAGGACATTAACAAAATGGAGCCAGTCCCGAGAAAGGCAACCAAAATGGTGCAGGGACTGCATTAGAAAACATATGAGGACAGATTAATGGAGCTCAATATGTACACCCTAGAGCAAAGGAGGGACAGAGGTGATATGATCAAAACTTTCAAACACCTTAAGTGCATTAACAAGGTAAACAAGTCTAACATGTTTCAATATAAGAATAAGCATTTGTCAATGCTGGATGTTTGCTTCCTGGTATTAGCATTGGAAATGCAGGGGTTAGAGAGATGCAGAATAGGAATGGCAGTGAAGTATTGAACTTCACGCCAACCTCACCTCCACCCTGCAGAGATGGACAGGCATTGAGGTATGCATTTGGGTTGTCACCCATAAAGTTCATGCCATTTCACTTCACCCTATCCTGCAGACACTGACACATGTTGAGGTGTCCCTTTGGGTGTTCAGCTGTACAGTCACCCCATTCCATATAGACATACGCTGAAATGGGTGCAGTATAAGAGAACGAGGTGAACTGTGGGGCCGAAGAGTTCAAGACACACCTTGATGCCTGTCACTGGCTGCAGGGTGGTGGGGTGGGGGTGGAATGGCATGAGCATTACAGTTGGCAATCCAAAGGCAAACCCCTGATGCCTGTCAGTCTGTACAGGGTGGGACGTTATGATTAGACACCCTAACACCTGGGGCGTTTGTTGGTATTTACACTACAAATTTTCAACATGGCCTTTTTGTGACCCCCACCTCATGAAAGCATTTGGGACCTCTTCTCATGAACAGTGGCACTGTGATTTTGTTAATGTGTCCTGAACTTTGAGTTCCCACAGTGACCGTGCCATTTTGCACCAGATGTACGAAAACACAGGTCGGGCAGGATGTGAAGAATGACAGCTGTACCATTCATAGGGACCTGTGAAGAGATAGCAATGTTGAAAATCTGTAGTGAAAATATTAAAAATACTCAAACTTCTGGGCTTATGTGGAAACTGCACAACGCACGTGTGTAACATAGTCATTTAGTGGAATTTTTTCATAAAATTTTCCTCATGAACAGTGTCACTATGATTTTCCTAATCTGTCCCAAACATTGATTTCCCAGAGCTATCGCGCTGTTCTGTGCCAGATGTGTAAATGCATATTTCGGTCAGGATATGAAAAATGACAGCTGTACTGTTCATAAGGAGGTGTGAAAATTGCCAATGTTGAAAATCTGGAGTGAAAATATTACAAATATACGTAATTACGAGGGTGCATGGAAACTGCGCAACGTACACTCGTAACACAGTCATTTCATGGACTTTTGTCACTAAATTTTCAACATAGGGATTTTGGCATCTCTGCCCATTAGCATTGTCACTGTGTTTTTTTTAATCTGTCCCAAACGCTGACTTCCCAAAGTGACCACACTATTCTGCGTCGGAAGTGCAAAAACACATTTTGGCCAGGATGTGAAAAATGAATGCTATACTGTTCATAAGGAGGAGTGAAAAAATGCAATGTTGAAAATCTGGAGTGAAAATATTACAAATTCGTGAAGTTACGAGCATGCGTGGAAACTGTGGAATGCATGCTCATAACACAGTCATTTTATGGACTTTCGACACCAAATTTTCAACACAGGAATTTTAAGACCTCTGCTCATGAACAGTGTCACTGTGATTTTCTTACTGTGTCCTGAACACTGATTTCCCACGGCAACCGTGCTATTCTGTGCCGGTAATGTGAAACCACATTTCGGTCAGGATGTGAAAAATGACAGCTGTACTGTTCATAAGGAGGTATGGAACAATGGTAATGTTGAAAATCTGGAGTGAAAATATTGCAAATTTGCAAAGTTACGAGCGTGCGTAGCAACTGCACTACACACGCTTGTAAAACAGTCATTTCTTGGATTTTTCCACCAAATTTGCAACATAGACTTACACTGGTACTGTCGTTTAGTTAATCAGTGCTGAAAGGTGATTCTGCACAGTGACCACAAAATCACCTTTCGTGACTGAATAATGCCATGACAGTGCCTGAATGCATGAGGAGGGGTCCCAATAACCCCATGTTGAAAATTTGGTGGCAAAATTCCCAAAAATGCCTGAGATATGCACCAAAGTTAAAAGAACCCCTATTTATTCCAGTATACAGCTTACCAGCATTTTTTCAGTTTGTGGTCGGTTTTGAAGACTGCAGATATATTCCCGGTCCACCGAAGATCATCGCGCTGTGCTCCAGAGGTAAGTATGGGGTGAGGGGTGTGTGTGGTAAGGTAGGGTGTACAGATGGTGGGCATGGGTTGGGGGTGGGGCCACCAGACTCAATGAGGGACCGTTTTCTGATTTGCAGGTTAAAAAAAAAAATTGCGGGATGATTTTCTGGTTTCACAGGGGCATTTGGCATGCCGGGGTGGGCGTTCAGCATGCCACCTGACTATTTCTTTGGGGGCTGTAGCTGAGGTGGACTCTGCACCCTCACTGGCACACATACTGAGGGGGCATGAGTCAAGGGGGACTCTGGGCCCCTTGGCAGAAATCAACTATATTTTTTGGGGACATTATGCCACGGGGAGTGGGGCCTCTGTCGGCAAACTAAACTTGGGCATGGAGGGTACTGAACCTGATGGGGATTGGGGCTCCTGTTGGCAAACAGACAGTTTTTAGAGGCACATGATGCGAGGGGATGGACACCTTGGCACACAACAAGTGGGGGGAGAGGTTACATCATGCCGACGGGGAGTGGGCTTCCCCGTTGACAAATTAACTGGGTCAGGGGCTGCTGATAGGGGGATTGGCCACCCCCATTCAACTTTCATGGGGCCGAGAGGTGGTGGCAATCCACCGCCATGTTTACTTTATTGTTAGACTTGGGAAGGTACTGCCCTGCAATGACAGGTCACTCCCTCATTGCAGCCAAATGGCTGATGCTGCAATGATGAGGTGGCCCCTCATTGAAGTGGCAAAAATGTTTGTACTTGGTAGCACTTCTGGAGACCAGTGTCATCGGCACACTGTGCCTCCGTTGGTCCACCAGTGCCAAGCCACCAACTTCTATGTTCCTTTGAGTGGGCTGCACATGCAAGGCCATAGCTGTACACAACTAGCTCACAGTGCCACCCACTCCCCAGAGCACCTAACTTTGAGGGCTCCTCCAGGGTCCACAACTCCTCTACATCATCCTTTCAGTGTACATCTGTACTGCTAACTCTCCAGAAGAGGAAGTCAAGAATGTACAGCAGCCATCACTATCTACAGACCACCACCAGTGCTGCTGTGCCATTGAGCTGTTCCACCTTTCCAGGACAATCCATCATGGATGTCCACTTAAGTTCTGCAGAGACATAAAGAGGGGAATAACATCACTGACACAGCACAGACAACACAAAGCATGCAGAGGTCATGTAATAAATTTTGTTTGAGAGGCAGCCGTCCTCTCAGCTCCAAGATTTGAGTACCCAAACCACAGCTAAGACTACGAAAAACCCTCTTTCTTGTTTTTTAACTAGCATAGTTCAATGGAGCACATCAGCAGGAATCAGCAGATATAAATGTTATGAAAAATGGAACACAGAGTCCCACATAAAATGTACTTAAGCAAGGAACCACTTGTGACACCTTGTGCCCAAGAACACAAGTTACAAAAGCAGGGCTCTCTTTTAGAATCGCCACCTGATCCTGACAGCCACGAGGATGCAGAAGACAAACTCAACTTCTTCATCAAAGAATTTGTTTTAATAAAAATCACCCTCCTAGAAATAGCCAGTGACCTTGGGGCAATTAAGCCTGCACAGGAGTACCTTTCCCAGAGAATGGGTGATGCAAAGCTTGCATCAGCTTCATGGAGGACCACCAAGATTGGGAGAGCACCAAGATGAAGGAACTAAGGAAAAAGGTAGCCAAGTGGGAGGACAGAATCAAGGACCAAGAGTCTAGAAGTCAATGGAATGTCCTAGTCCTTGTTGGCATTCTGAGGAAGCTGAAGGGAGCAACATGCTGGCGTTCATACAGAAACTGTTGCAGAAGATTGCAGAGCAACCAGAGACTGGCATGGTGTACATAATAGAGATCACCACTTGCTCTGACCTCAACCACCACCAAGATCAAAGTCAAGGGCCATTATTCTGAGTTATCTTAACTTCTAGGCAAAATCTACGTAGAGTTAGATGAGAAAGCAAGATACTCTGTCTTGGAATGGTACCTGACTTTACATTTTCGGTAATGTCACCCCTGCAGTCAGGGATAAATAGATGGCATACAAGTTGAATAAAAAGCACTACTTGCAGCTCAGATCAAATTAGATATGCTGCATCCCACCTGCCTAGTGGTCACTACCTGGACTGGAACCCATGAATATGCTGAAGGAGAGATTATACAGTAGGAATTATCAAAACTTATGTCAGGTATTTTCACTTCCCCACCAGTGACAGACACCTGCACTAAATAGTAAAGCCAAGAACAGCTGTTGTTCAACTATTTTTTATTTAGCACAATGAACTGTGTGGTGAATGGGTTACCCTGACTGAACTGCAAACCCCCTGTCAAATAACTCAGCCTTTTGTGAGGGAACAAAATGTAAACAACCTTTAAACATAAACACAATTTCCCTACAATCATTATCAATCTATGTTTAATCATTCAGCTTTGGGGACTTATTGAAGAACTGTGCTTTATCAGGTCTGTAACTCAGACTTTGAAATTCCACACAGCAAGTATAATGGGTTTCAGTTTAACAAGATGGTGTCAAGAAACCACAAAGACTTTAATTTCTCCCTCACTGGACAGTGACTGTTTACTTTCCTGCCATAACATGCCCAATTTTAATCTGCACAACTGCATTCTATTGTTTGTCAGGAGCTGTCAAACCCGCCAACTGTTTTAACATCCACAGCCACTCCTCCAGCACAGCACCACCATTTAGTGAATATGTCAAGTGTGGCCCAACACAGAGACCAATGTGTGCCTGCTCTCAATAATCATCAAGAAGGAAGATTCACACTATCACATGCCATGTAGCTACCCCCTCAAATCTCAAAGCTGACTTATTGAACACTGAGGTCATCACTGGACACAGAACCTGGTGTGCTTTTCTAAACTCCACTCAACTGCTGTGATCCCACTTCTCTCAGATTTTTTCCTGGGATAATCATGTTGAGAAGCTCTGCCAAAGCCATGACTGGGAATGCACAGGTAAGCCTGAACTACAATAAACTTCCTGATGGAACATTTTCTCTTTAAAATGAAACTTCGGTACTGCTAGCCATTTATGCTGACCATTAGAAATAGTGTTTTACATCCAAAAAGGCAAGTGCTGCTGGGGGGGGGGTTCTAAAACAGAACTTTAGATCTGCTTGCCTAGCATGGTCCTAACTGTATAATGGGACAGGGGGGACCTCATCTCCACATAGATAATCACAGTCTACATTAATATGTAAGGGAATGGTCCTAGGGTGGAAGAGTTCCCTTTTTGCAAGCACTGAGCTGGCCAATTTTTCCTGGTTACAGCCTTTGCCGTTTCAGCTGGCTGGAATGGCAAGGCCAACAGCAGGCATCTTCTGGACCATTCTAGTTTCTTGCATTCACTTACTACTTTATGCTGCTCAAAGTTTGTGCTCAGTTGTTTTCATGTTCTATTTGTCTGATGTTCTTAAAAGGTTTAATGTTCTTCTTGTCACTTATACGCATCGTTAGAGGTGATAAGAACTACAGGATTAATCTAAATTTCAGGCATACACAATCTACACAAGTAGTAAATAACTTTGCCAACTATAACATTAATCCTAGGAAGGGAATACAAAGAACAGAAAACAAATTGAGCTCTAAGCCATATCCGAAGGATAAATATACCAGTGAGCTATTCACTAAAACAATTGCCTATGACACATAACACAGTTGGCTTTATGACATGGAATGTTAAAGGGGCCCAGGCAAAGCAAAAGAGGCACCATTCTTAGACACCTTAGATCAGCAAAGGCTTGGATTGTTTTCTTACAGGAGACACATGCAATTGCCTCTCAAGGTAACCTATGGAGAAGGGAATGGGTATGGCAAGTCTTTGTGCAGAACATAGCAATAAAAGAGCAGGGATTACCATTTTTATGACTGTGGGTGAAGCCTACAGGAGTATTGCATGTACAAAAGGAGTGATGTCATGTTTTCTCTCCGTGGAACTGACTGAAGGTGTAAATAGTCTCTTCCGCCTTACCCTCCTCCAAGCAATGTTTTCTGCCCTCAAATAAATATGCTTTCATGTTAGTCAATGGTTGCAGGGTACTATTTTCTTTCTTAAATGGGTGGTACAAGAACTGGAACCTGAGTAGTGGGAGGCAGCATAAGTTTTTTTTTTTGGAGTAAGATCCACCTCCACCTCCACCCCAAACTTTTTTCTGATTTATGTGGGAGGGGCATGAGATAGCTCTAGCATGCTGTAACAAGATACACTAGTTTGGGACACAGACATGTCTGTGCAGTGGAGAACAGAACAGAACATATTTAATGCCTTCAAATTGACTTAAAAATCCTTTGGAACAAATGATTATCAGAGCCACCTGGGACCTCAGAAGGAGACCTAGACACACATTTTAATTTACAGTATGAGCCACATGTTTTTCTTAAACATTATATATATGTATAGTTTATATCTATTTTGTCTTTAGTAGTTTCAAAACTTTGAAAGCATTCACACACACACACACACACCCCAAGCAGAACACAGCTGGATAAGGTACCAGTATTTAGGAAACTTGTCATACTTAGCCAGAGTCTAGCAATGTGAATCCTGGCTGTGACTATAGGTGTTTACAACTGAATGATAATAATCACATTTGCTTCTGTTGCAAATAGGTAGGCATGTGTGTCTAATTTCTGTTTGACATACTGTAGGTTACACATAGAATCTTTGATTTCAAGTATGTGCTAAATTGTAAATGTAGGTATCAGCATTCTGTTAGTAGTTAGTGCTGATTGTGGTCTGTGACAAGATCATTTTTTTTACTCATGAAGTGCATGGTAGGAAGCTAAACACAGACTTTGATGATAAAGTGTGTTTTTTCTTTTATGTTTGAGATGTATTAGAAAACATTGAACAAGAAAACAATTGATGATTTTAAAAGCTATTCTGATCAGAGCTGACATAAAAACAATCTTAACTAATTTTTCTTCTCTCATGGACACTAGAAATAGGATGTCAGCATTCACTCCATTAAATCTGTTTTTCAGGTTTTTTATAGCATCTTGCCAAGGCAATCTTCCCAGAATGCAATCTGTCACAAGGGAAGGGGTTAAAATAGTTTTAATCATGAAGCATTGGTGTTAGTAATGCATTTAGAAATACAATTTTTAATTGTCTTTATGGTTAAACATGCAGTTTCATGTCAGGGCACATTTATTGGGGGGTCAAATTATTTTAAACATGGGCACAGTACTTGGTAAATACAGACTTTGATGATCAAGTGTATTTTTTCTTTCAAGTTTGAGAAGTATGTATTATATATAAGTGTAACCGTGTTGTAAATGGTTAAGTAGGCAATGGTTTAAGGCTCTGAACTACAAACCTGGAGACCTGAGTTTGACTCCCACAGTCCCCACTTGCATACTGTGTGACCCTGCACAGATCACTTAATTTTCTTGTGCTCCCAGGTCACACCTGTAAACAAGCTTTCAGCTTAGTGTGTCTCTCCTGGTAAAAAAAAAGTGCCTAGAATTATTTTTTTAATATAATTGAGTTTATATGTGGTAAGTAGGTAGGTTATGATGTTTTGAATGTGGTAGTAGGATTTAGCATGTGCACTGCTTTAAAATCATTTCACAGTATTTTATACTTTCTTAAAAAGATACTCTACATTTGTGTGGGGGCTGTGGGATTCAAACCTAGATTGCCAGATTTGCAGAGAAGAGCCTTAAACCACTGTGCTATACTGCCTACTAGTTATGGCAGTCATCTGTTTTATGGTTCATGGTGTTGGTGTAGTAAGCATACTAACATACAAAAGTGGCAGCAGAATAGGCCTAGTGGGCTTTCATGTCTGCTCCTTAGGTCAGTCCCCACCCTGGGAGCTGACCTTGCTGCCCCCTCCCACCTTCTCAGGCTTCTCCCTTCCCAGTCCAGGGGAGAGCTAGCTAACTGGGGTTTCTGTAAGACAACAGCTACTAAATAGCTCTAATTCACTATTTTTATTTTCTGTATGTGTCAGGTCTAGATAGCAGGAGTGTTTCAATTTTAAAACTTTTAATTTTATAAAACTATATACAAGCATAAAAGCACGGAAACTGCCCAGATCATCAATGCTATAATGGGTAGTACAGACATCATAGAAAGCTATTAGAAGTAAAATGGGTTAAACACTTCCTGGAACTTTCTGCATAACAAGTTCCCCTAGGCACCTCACAGCATTTGACACCATCATCCTAAGAGCAGCACATACACACACACACACACACACACACACACACACACACACACACACACACACACACCAAGAAGAACACAGCTGGATAAGGTACCAGTATTTAGGAAACTTGTCATACCTACCCAGAGTCTAGCAATGTGAATCCTGGCTGTGACTGTAGGTGTTTACAACTGAATGATAATAACCACATTTGCTTCACTTGCAAATAGGTAGGCATTTATGTCTAATTTCTGTTTGACTTACTGTAGGTTACACATAGAATCTGAAAAATTCATAACATGCTGTATTGTGATTCAATGAACTGATAAATGGGGAGTTTGGTTTATTTTACAAATTCATTTTTCCTGTCCATGGATATACTAAAACAAACATTTCTCAACAAAATGTTTTCAAATAAAGAGTTTAATTCACAGCAGCAGAAGAAGCATGTTGGCATTAAAAGCTCAGTGGCATGGATGTAGAGGCACCAGTATTTAAGCATGACTTTGGTAGAGGATTAATTGTGACTGGGGGGTGAGGGAGGGAGTGAGTCTTGATATTTGTAGGATAATGGTTTTCTGAAACTTCAGCCTTCAATGGGTTAGACTCTGCAGCCATCTGTACAGTATATCACTAAGCCATATGCAGTGTGGTATGGGTAAAACCCAGATCACCAGACCAGGACCAGTGCTGTAAAATCTGCACTGGGCACAGCTTGTGCAAATATTGCTGATCCAGTGGATCAAATAAATATGTGCACATAAATAAATAAATACTCGGCTTCGCCTTGTGCTGCATCCCACCCCAGGAGTGATGTTATTACATGATAACACACACCCTGTCGTGCCTTATTGCTTAAATATGCCTTTTCTCAATGTACTATACTTTGATTCAGTTAGTGCATGCAACAGTCTTCATGTGGACACTCTGGGCTTCTCTTTGACTCCTGATGTCTATTTGCTTTAGCTATTGTATATTGTTTGAACTGCTTTGGTCTTCTTGATGTGGTGCCTGTGTGCCTAAACTATGTAATCTGTTTATCTACTGCTACCCATGTATCTCCAGTGAATGATTGTTATAACTGTCTGCTCTCCGAGCCATTGTTTTTGGACTTAACTGTGCTGTTTTTGTTTTAGTTTTGATGAGGTGCCTTTTTAAATGAGTCTCTGACTCAAAGGTTTGCAAATCTGATATTTAAAAAAAAATGAATGTGTATGTTTAAGCCCATGAAACACCCTTATCTAGTTAATGCATTCACAGTCATTGTGGCTCTGCCAGATTTTGTTATCCATAGGAACACCCCATTCCAGCTATCAGAGCAAATTGCTGACCCATACACCAGGTCAGGTTCATCATCATCCAAGACATCCTAGATAGAACTGAAATGGCATTGGTTTCAGTGTATGGTCCCAACTGTGAGACTCCTCAGGTATTTATCACAGTGCTAACTCAGCTTGCAGCCTTCTCTGCCCTACCTATTATAACAGTGGGAGACTGGAATGTGGTGTCTGATAATGAGCTGAATTAGTTAGGAAACAGACGCATGGGTCTCTCTTCCAATCAAACAGCCTGTAGGGAATGCCAGGAGAGTTTTGGCCTATTAGAAATCTGGCCACCTGGAACCAGAGAATATACATTTTGGTCACCATTCCATGCTACAGCTTCTAGGCTTGACTACTACTTAGTTCAGATATCCTAACAACAGCAACCCATTGTGAGGTTCTGACAAAGGTGTTGTCTGATCATTCCCCTGTTCAACTAACCTTTGCCCCTTAGGCCAAGTGGACAAAGACAGGATATGGCACGTCAATAACAACTGGCTAAAGGAGCCTAAATAGATAAAGAAAATTTAAGATTGCACTGATCAGTTCTTTCAGATTAACACTAGAACTTTTGGCAACTAAGCCCTTAAGAGGGAAGCTTTAAAGGGTACCTTGAGGTGGAAATGTATCAGATCAGTTGTCACCAGGAAAAGGAAGAGGGAGGCAGAGAACATCAGCTTTTTATCAGAGATCAAGCAAGAAACCTGGCTTAAAGCTGAATTCAACAAGAGCAAAATATGAGGAAGGGATTAGAGAACAGGGAGAATATGCAATCCTTGTGGCTAAAACTAGACATGTGGACCAGGGGAGAAAGCGAGCACTGTGCTAGTCCTTAGACTAAAGCAACAGATGTCCAGAATCATCAAATCAGTCAGACTGCCACACCAGAAATTCTTTTCTCACCAACCCTAGAAAAATAGTGGCAGTCTTTTGGGGAGTACTATAAAGTCTTTTATAACATGGGTTCTGAAACTACTGTCTTCTAGTTTGTCCAAACAGGTCACCTGACCATTGATTAATTCCTGATATACTTACAGTTGCATGTTCACAGGGCTTTATTTTACTGTTTCTTTAGGTAAACCTCTAACATAACATTACCCATGTTATAAGAGGATTAACCCACTCCAGGGTATGGGTTCACTGAGCATTAATCCGTGCCTGAGTGGTTGAAGTCACTCAGGTTCACCTCATGACTCCACCCCCCCCAGGCATGTATTAATGCTCAGTAAACCCATACCGTGTCATGGGTTAATCCATCCATATTTCAGGGACCCTCCCAGCAAGGAAACCCAGATCAGGAAATTTCTCTCCAAAGCTAACTTCCCCAAATTGAACACTGACAACTTGCAAGGGTTGGGATCCCTATTACTAGGGGGAAGTGCTGTTAGTAATGAAAAGTCTTACCCTGGACAAGGTCCTAGGGCCTGATGGACTCTCCCCAAATCTCTACAAGGCCCTTGCACTGGAAGTGGCAGGACCACTAGCCACCTTGAGTAACTCTGCAAGGGATGATTATGAACCACACTTGGAAGCCTGTGATGAGGGTGACCACTATTGCAGTCCTTTCAAAAAGGGGTGACTCAATAACAGTGCTATCTGCACAGGACTACTGGACAGGGAGGGTGACCAGGTAGGTGGCAGTGAATATAGCAACAGGATGTCACTATATGTACATGCACACGGGGGGGATGAGCATGGCATGAGATGGACAGAAGGGGAGGGAGGGTTTATGAGGCATACCATGGTGGTGGTGGGCTGCCAAGCTGACCCTGTGGTGTGGAGTGTTGGTGGCAGGTTAGGGTTGCGAAGGTGCCGGATTGGGTTCAGGGCGTGCATTCGTTTTGTTGCATCCAGCTGTTACATTTTTTTTTCAGCTTTTTCACCCCCCTGACATGCACCCCCCTGGAGTTGAGAATCCTTTAGTAGGGGGGCATGGTGGGCGAAGCCCCTCGGGGGGGAGCAGCCACCCATATAAAAAAAAAGTGTCTGGCGCCGTTTTGCTGAGCACCATGAGTGTTACATCGCTGAAATTGATATATGGCACTGTACACTCATCCTAACAGCGATCACATTTCCACAATCACCATTAGGACATAGAATACCTAAGCTCACAGTTGCAGGAGATAATTATTATCCTTATACCCAAACCTGATTAAAACCCAGAACAACTAGCTAGCTATATGCCAATTTCACTACTAAACCTAGCTATCAAGATTCTGGTGAAAATAATGGCATTCAGAGTGAATCCAATCTAGAACTCCTTTACAGGTCCTGAGCAGGTGGTGGTCTATGCACAGCAGATTTTCATCTGCCCCCTTATCTGAAGAGTAGAGTACTGTAGATACTGAGTCATATCATCTTTGTATCCAGGGACTCAAACCTTCAAATAGTCCCAGGATGCAGAGAATGCCTTTGATAAAGGTTTCTGGCCCTTTTCATACCTCACCTTTGATGAATTTAGATTCCCTGCCCCATTTATTGACTTGATTGAACTCTTACATTCACACCCCACAGCAAAGACCTCATGCAATGGTGTACCCCCACCATCTTTCTCCCTACAGAAAGAAACCTGGCAGGGATGCCCCCTCTCCCTACCTTTTTTTTTTGATTTAACCCAGGAGAGACACACTAAGCTGAAGCTTGTTTACAGGTGCGACCTGGGAGCACAAGGAAGTTAAGTGTGGGATTCAAACCCAGGTCTCCAGGTTTGTAGCTCAGAGTCTCAAACCACTGCACTATACTGCAATCTACATATTTAGAGCCTCTAACCAGATGACTGCTTGCTAAAAAATGAATCAAGAGCATACAAGTAGGCGAACATAGCTATAAGATATTCATATATGCAGATGATATACTATTGCACCTGGAGGACCCACAGTGATCACTCCTAGCTGTACTAGAACTCCTGCAGGAATTCACCAAACTATCAGGTTAGAAATGGAACATATCCAAAACTTACCTGATGCCACTAAATTGTTTCACATATAAGGAAACAAATCATAGGGGGTACCTGGTACCCAGATATACTCAAATACCTGGGCCTACTAGTCACCAGAAGCAAGAAGACAATGTTTACTAAAAATATGGATATGATCCCACACCAGGTGAGACAAGACCTAAGCAGATGGTCAGCCCTCACTCAGACTCTGTGGGCCCGCACAAGTATCATAGAAATTAATATCCTGCCCAGTTTTCTGTATCCAATGGTCATGATTGGACAGGTAATACTTCAACTTTGGTTTATGTGTCTTATGACAATGCTCAATCAATCAATAAATCAATCAATCAAACTTTATTTATCCAGGCAGTTACATCGTTGAGCAAGCTCATTTGCAAGATGGTCCTGGGCACAGAGGACACATTCATTTACTGTATTCAACATCATTTCATAACACAACAGACACTGAAACAGACTATTTTTAAGTATGAGAACATTAGGTAACTGGAGCAAGACTTAGATAATGAGGGCTATATACATATACAGGCAATTCATCATATATAGGTTAGGAGACAGTGGATGACAGAGGGAAGGGAGGAGAGGATAGCAAAGACACAGTGGAGGACAGAGAGAGGAGAGGAGGACAAAGACACATGAGGGGAGTGGGGGCAGCCCTGCTAGGAGAGGCCCCCAGGGGGTTTCCATAGGAAGGGGAGGGAGCTGGGGGGGTAGTTACACTAAAAAGGAAAGCCAGCCAACAGGGGGACTGAGTTTGGAACCAGAAAGCAAACTGCAGGGCATATCATAACTTATGATATGCCCTGTCATTTGCTTTCTGGAGACCCCATCTCTGTTTTGTGGGTGATTCACAAGTTTATAACCACAAAACAGAGAGGGGGTCTCCAGCTGCCAGACTTTAGGCTCTATTACCTGACCTTCCATGTGGGACAATTCCTATGGTGAATGAAGGACCCTATCAGAAGCAGACAACCCCTACACTCCCCAGTGGAGACAGATGGAACTGGATATATGCAGTAACACTGGACTTAATATCCAAGCTCTCAAATATACACCTTACAGTAAGTTACCCAAGACCCTGAAAAACACACCAGTTGGCACATTGATGCTGGTAACCAAGCCGCTACACTGACTCCTGGGCTCCAAACCCCTGTATGATCCAAGCCAATCACTCACTGTGAACCCCACCTTTAAAATCCAAAGCAAGCCCTTAACTCCCTCCTCCTAAACCTGGCTAACATATCCACTAGGGGGCACTTAGTACAGGATAATAAACTTATTCCCTACAATAGATTCAACATAAACAATGGTAATGAGAGAATAGCTGTATTCCCTTTTTCACAGCTGTGGCATATGGTGGCAACTGCCCTAGGGCCTCATAACATAGAAACATTGACTTTGATGGCAGACAAGGACTGCATGGCCCACTCAGTCTGCCCATTTCCCTACCTATTGGATAAGCTGCAGATCCTAGTTAACCAACAGCCTGCTTCTTCCTAATCTCCACCAGAATTGCTTTATGTCTGTCTCATGCATTCTTGAATTTCACCACTGTTTGTGACCCCAAAACCTCTTCAGGAAGGCCATTCCATGTGTCCACCACCCTCTCCATGAAAAAGTACTTCCTCACATTGCCCTTTAGCAATCCCTCCTCTATCTTTAGATTGTGCCCCTTGTTCTTGCACATCTCTTTTTCTGAAAGATGCTGCCCTCTTGGACTTTGTTGATTCTATTGAGGTACTTTAAAGTTTCTATCATGTCCCCCCTCTCCCTCCTTTCTTTGAGGGTATATATATTAAGCTCTTTTAGAATATCTTTATATGGCTTCTGGTGCAGACCCTGCACCATTTTAGTTGCCCTCCTGAGGACCACCTCCATCCTTTTTCATTTCTTTTCATTTTTTTTTACACTTGTAAACCAGATGAGCAGAACTGCCCGTTTTCACAGATGACTAGTCATATTTAAAAACAGTACAATACATATAATTGACACAGTTTCAACAAACAACTCAATCCACATAAAGTGCTAGTGTAATACATGAAATACAGCAAAACATACATACATACATTAAGAGGATAGCCACTGTTTAAAACTTTTTTTGAAACTCTGTATAGAATTACTATACAATTTGAGAAGGTATTTTATTAAAAAAAGTTGGTGCACTAAATAACAAAGATCTCTGCCCAATGGTCTTTTTAAATAAGGGTATTTTAAAGATAAATTTATACTGAGACCTAGTGGAAAGAGCACTTAATACCCTAGGAAACATTATAGAAACAGAAGGGGGAAGACGTTCTGTTTTTGCTTTCTAAAGAAAAATACCCATTTTAAAATGGACTCGGTTATCAAAAGATAACAAGTCAGTTTGTTCATATAAATCAGTACAGTGGGATCGATATGGTAAATTGAATCAAAATCTCAAAGCAGAATGATAAGTAACTTGAAGACAATTTAAGACACTGCTACAAGAAAAAGTATATATCAATATACTGTACCATAATCCAACACCGAAAACAGAAAACCATGAACCAAGAGTTTCTAGATTCAAGGGTCAAAAATGGCATAATTCGGTATAGAGAACCTAACCTTTGGTGTAAGATTTTCCTAAGATTTTAAAATCCTGTCTATGTCCTTGCAGAGATGGAGTCTCCAGAACTGCAAACAGTACTCCAGATGGGGTCTCACCAACTGTTTGTACAGAGGGACAACAACTTCCTGTTTTCTACTGGTGATGCCTCTCCCTATACCTTCCAGTATCCCCCCAGCCCTCCTTACTGCTTTCTCACATTGCTTGCTTACTATTAGGTCATCTGATATGACTACCCCCAGGTCCCTTTCTATTTTTGTTGTTGTTATTAGTACCCCCCCCATTGTGTACTCTTCCCCTTGGTTTTTGTTTCTCATGTACATTACTTTGCACTTATTTGCACTGAATTGAAGCTGCCATGCATTTGACCATTCCTCCAACCTTGTCAAATCCCTTCTCATCCTTTCCAGCCCCCCTTGTGTATCACCCTGTTGCATATCTTTGTGTCCTCTGCAAAGAGGCATACTTTTCCTTCCAGTCTCTCTGCAATGTCACTTATAAAGACACTAAAAAGGACCGGTCCCAGTACTGAACCCTGTGGTACCCCCACTAGTAACCCCCTTTCTTCAGAGTGGACTCCTCGACCCTGGGTCTTCACTTCTCTGCCTGCTTGGGAAGCTCTCAGGACACTGTCTGTACACGGACACTCCTCATTTCTGACTTACAAGAAATGACTTTGCCTGACTACCCTAGCGTCAATACTGGCTTAATGAATTCCCAGAGTTAGCACTCCTAGAAACCAGACTTAAAATGTGGCGTAACTTACATAAATGTATAAAAGTTAATGGCTTCATGTCAACCCAATACAAAGTTGCTGGCAACCTATATTACACACCTGTGAAATTGCATAAAATGGGCCACTTAGATTCTGACATTTGCTCCAGATGCCATCTAGAGAGAGGCATCCTGAATCACATTCTCTGGGATTGTATTAACCTGTAGTTGTAGTTTGTGTTTACTGTTCTGCTATAAGCCTTTACAAAAATACATTTAAAATACAATACATAAAATTCCTTCATCATACAAATGTTGCCAGAACAATTGTCAGACACCAAGGCAATGCTAAATAATAGCAGCTTTCAAAATATCACTAAGTCACATTATAGGTACCACCCCTATAAATCCATAAATTGCATACAATAGACAATCTGCACCCTATTTCAAAGACAATACTGTCCCCCCACTTATGATGTATACATAATGGCCAGGATATTCAAAGCTTTGCGAAGTGCACAAACAGTTTGTGCTGGGCTAGCACTGGGTTAGTGCCAGACCACAATATTTAAAACTGGTAATAGGACCAGCGCAATGCATTAGCGCCGGTGCAAAAAGATAATGTATGCATGGGGCAAAGTGAGGGGTGGGATCATGCATACAGGCACAGCATGATATTCAAACATTTAGCGCGGTGCAAGGCACAATAGCGCAACACTGAGTGCAGCACTAGTTACCGCCTATGAAAAGGTAGTCTTATGTCCAGGCAAACCCAGGACAGGGGTGTGTGGACACAGCAGTACAGTCATTCAAGGTTGTGCAATGTCACCATTGCACAGCACTAACCAGTAGTGCATACATATTAAACATGGGAATGTCTGGGAATTTGGATGCAATGCACACCCTCAGTGCGTGATGCACAGAGAGAAACCCCTTGGGCATTGTCCTTGGAGCTTATGAGGTATCATACACCTCAGATCTGCATAACATCTGAGTTAACCACTCATCCCCATGCATTATTCATTCTGTAATGTAATGTAATGTACTGTAATGTGTACCTAATGTGACATTTGTGTATTGCATGCTGCTGTGCATTGTACTGTATGTCTTTATCATACACCATTGCATCGCAGCCACACAGTTGGTATTTCTAGGTCATTCCCGACACTGGACTGTGGCCCAATGTGCCCACCTGGTGAACATGATAAGACAGAACAATGTACAGAAAACTTACATGGCTGAGACATGCTGCACACAGAAGGCACCACCCATGTTGCCATTATCTAGCACCGGTCCTAACCCTGCCAGGCATTAGTGGTTGTCCCAGTGCCCAGTGGACACCATGGCAGTGCATCCATACAGCCCACACCTCTTTGTCCCCCACTGGTGTACACCAACATGATCCAGTAGACACATGCTGCACTGGGGGACTTGAGAGTGTACAGGCCACACCACACAGTGGATACTGCCACACAGTAGGGGCCCTCATCACAGTGCAAACCTTCACTGATGGTAATGCCCCTGACAGCAGTGTGCCAGTATGTTGGTATGTGTGCCCCCCAAGGCTAACACTCGACACCTGTCCAAGCTCCCCACACACACAGACACCCATGCATATGGTAGTGTGGGAATCCCATGCCACTGGTGCAGCACGAGGGTCACAGGACAATATGACCATGGTGTCCACTGTTGGACCACACCATCCAGCTGTGCATGTCACTGTGTGGATAGCACCAGTCACTGTTCCCTGACACACTATAGGTATTTCTGTGTACCTCACAGTATCACCTACTATGATACTGAACCATCTGATAAACACAGTGGCAGGAACAATGATCTGCCTCTGGCATGCATCTTGCAGCATGACCATCCATTCCTGTGGTGCTACTCCCCTGGGCCACATTAGTCTTTGTATCTTTTGTCCAAACCAAGTCTGCAGCTATTGTTCTGTGAGTTGTGAGCATGCATTGAATGTAGCTATTGGCCCGTAATCCCAGTCAGACCTACAGGTGGAACTGTGATCACAGCCAGGAAAGTGCCTACCATCCTGTAATTTGTCTGGTGCACTTACCCAGTCAACAAAAACTAAATAAATAAATAAAATAAATAAATTCCAGTTGGACCCACAGGTGGAGCTGTGTGCATCATGTTATAATGCTGGGCAATCCACATGCTATGCAAGCTGTAATGAGATGCTAATGAGGCTGTTTGCCCTTGGATTGCCCAGGTAGGCTCATTTGCATAAGCGTTTTGAATATGGCAAACTTTAGCACTGGACAAATGGGATTGTGCCAGGCAAACGTGCAGCATGGCACAAATGTTTTAGCACCGTGCAAGAATGTACTGTACCATTACATGGTTCTACAGTATTTGGCCTACACTGTTGTTATGCACCACTTCTTTGCAAGAACACATGTTGCTCACATTGTTTGGCATTCACTAACTCAACCTCTGTGTGCACTGGGCCACTGTTGCAGTTTGCACTGCTCTCGGTTGCTATATTCAATGCTGTCTTGCTTCCTGGGCTATATAGAACTGCACTTGCAGACCAGTTTGCCTGGCTTCATTAGCACACAATATTCAGCAGGTTTTGCACTGGGGCTATCCCTTTTGAATATAGCAGGTTATTGGTCCCAGGCTAATTTAGCATGCAGGTCAGTGCTAATTTAGCCCCAGGGCAAAGTTTTGAATTTCTTGCCCTATGTCTCCAAAATTTTATTTTATGTGCTCCTACTAAGTATCACAAATGAACAGTTTTTATAAAAAAAGCACAGACTTTGTTCAATACAGTACATCAGTGTTATGCAAATTAAAAAAGTAAAGAGTAGTTTGGTCAGGAGGAAAGACAAGAGCACCCAATAGGCTGCTCAACCTTTCCTGCCTCCCCTTAACTTAAAGGGGGCATAGAAGTAACATATGTTTCAGACCATCTTCATATTTCAAATTATATTTACAAAATGGGAAAGAAATGCCCATCTTTTTTTGATTAAAAAATGTATAATTTGCATTGTATAATTCCAGTCTGAATCTTGTAAGAATACATCTTTTATCTCTATTAACTATTTTCCTAAGATAAGGCTCTTACTGATGATTAGTTTTGAGCAATGTATACCATCTAAAATGTTTCAAGGGCATTAGGTGCTGCAAACTATTTGATATCTCTGTATCCCTAACCCTTCTTCTAATTTGTGATACTACTTCGTCCCTGGGTCTTAAATATATTTCAGTAAGCAGATGTGCCAAGCCTAATGGAAATAGCTTTCTCTTAATCAAATGGACAGAAGGAGAGTGAAAACCCATCAAGGAATATTGTATTTCTTCTTCAAGGCAATATCTAGGTATACAAGATTCTGGCAGCAAAAAAAAAATCAAAGTAAGAATGTTAGTTGTCTTTCCATAATCAAAGTTTGCAAGGAAAATTGACCCAGCTCAAGTCTTATCAACTCTGAGGGAGCCGATTGTGGAATCAGTAAATATTGGTATAGTTTGTTTATTATTGTTTCAAGAGGTTTTCTCTCTGTAAACCCCAGCTTTTTGTTGCATAGAGGATGCTGGTCCTTATATTAAAGCTCTTGCGTGTATTCATATCAGTGTTTAGTTTGATTTGTAAACATATTATCTGTGCTTTCCATGTACAATTTTCTGAAAATCTTACCCCTAAATATTCACAAAATTTTGTAGTTTCCTGTTTATTATTATCTAAAAATAATGTGGGCAGTTCCTTGCTTTTGTTCCCAAAAATTACCATTTTTATTTTGTGCTTGTTAATTGTAAGTCTATTTTCTTTACATCATTTTGAGAAATGATTTACCTTTCTTTGTAAACCTAGAAAAGATGTCAAAAGTAAAACTATGTCATCAGCATTAGCAAGGCATGCTATTTTTTTTATTCTTCACCTCCAGGGAGTGAAAATCCTGATTCTCCAGGTTCAATAATATGCTGTTTATGTATCTGTTGAAAAGTGTCAAGGCTAAAAGACATCCTTGTTGCACATCACAATTAGTATTGGTTGATGAAGTAATTTCTCCAGATTGGTTATATTTGACCTTAATCCAGGTGTCGGAATGCAAGTGATTAGAATATCCGATAGGACTGGATCTATTCCTAGTTTTTCTATTTTTTTTTATAACAGAGTTCTGCTTATACTATCAAATGTGGAGCTTAAATCAGCAAAGCAGCAATATAGTTTTGCTTTCTTCACTCTAATACATTTCCAAATAATATGTGATAATTCATAACATGTTGAACCGTTCTGATCTAAATCCATTTTGATATTCGCTTAATATTTGTTTTTAATTAAACTAGTCCTGGACTCTTTGAAGAATTATCTTGGAGAATAATTTCTATGAAGCATCAATCAAACTTATGGGACAGTACATTCTGGGATCAGAAGCATCACCTTTCTTAGATAATGGATAAATAATACTTCGTAACCAACTAGTTAGAATTTGTTCTTCTTGAACTATATGATTAAATAGTACCATTAGAATGGTTACCCACCAATTTGGAAAAGATTTGTACACATCCACCAGGATTTGATCTGGGCCTGGGTCCTTATTTTCTGGGGCCTTAAAAAGTGCATCTCTAATCTTGTTTTCCTCTATGTATATTGGAAAAGGGGCCATTAGCAGTTTTAGATAATTTCCCTGTGTATATAGATGCTCTGAGAGTCCATATCTTCTATTTCAGAGTAATATAAATTCTAGAAATGTTCTTCCCAGATATTTGGAATGATGTAGGCCTCTATATCAGTTGTATATCCACTATAGCCCATACTTACTAGGGTCAAGAATTTTTTTTGTATCTCTAGTGTAAATGGTCTGAGTTATTTCCACATTTTCTTATAATATTTGCCTCTTTTGACTTCAATTAACTTTTTGTATTTTCTCCTTGCTTTGTTTAAATTTTTAATATATGTTTATCCTTACATCTTTAAAGTATCTTACCAGTTTCTGTAGATTTCTTTTTGCTGTTTTACATGTTTTATTAAAACAAGTAATGTGTTTTTTCTTTAATAATGCTCTAGTTCTCATAAACGGTCAAATATATGAGGTTAGCAAGGACCATTTTTCTATTATCTCATTTCTTTTTTTGGAGATGAAAATATCAGTACTAATATTGGAAGTGGTTATATCATTCAGAATTTCAGAAAAAGTATCATATTTTGGGTATCCCATCTGATTTTTATCTTGTTAATTATTTCAAGATCATACCCATTCCTGTTTACATTGTGATTTATATCTGAAAAATTTTGTGAATTTAGTATTATCAATACTGGTACATGAGAAGAATCAGAATGGTCTATGATTTTTAGATCATGTATTATTTTTAGTGCCTGGAAATTGGCCCATGCCTGGTCTATGATGAATGAACCCAAGTGACCTATATAAGGCAGGTGACCATTAAGCAAACAAAAATTCTTCTCTACAGTAATAGGACAATATTTTTGCCATGCATGTTGTCTTTTTTGTCCTTTGACCTTCTAAGCCAAATCCACTTAGGTTAATTATCTGAAAGCTCTGTAACAATTCATAATCAAGACTTTCCAATTGCTTACTTATATAAATCCTAGCACTGTAGTCATCAAATATTAAAAGTTCCTCTTGGTCATATTTATCCATTAAGACATGTATTACCAATTCACACTGCATGAAAATATCTACAAAATATTTAGCATTTGGAGGAAAATAAATATTTACAAGTATGAGCTTCAGATTATCTTTAAATAGTCTTAAAATGAGTAAATATACAGAAGTAGATGGTAGTACAGTACTATACATGTGAAATTCAGAACTGTTTTCTCAGAAGAAGCCAGAAGGGGAAGGAAGGAAACATATTCAATTCAGTGCTTTAGAGTAACTGGTAATTGCTATTTTTCTTTTAAACTTAGATTGTGGGGTTTTAGTGACACTATACTTTCTTTGTTGTCTTTACTTACAATTGTTTTTGGGCTGTTGAAAATTTAAAACATAGTGGTGGTGTAATTCTGTGCTTTCTTTAATTGCTGCAATTGCCCCCCTCCCTCCCTTTCCCCCAACTCTTAATTATATGCCCTGTTAAATCTGATTGACAGGAGCTAAACACAGGGTATAGTAAGGGGTGTGAAGTAGGAGGGGCATAAGAGGTAAGAAGCCCACCCTCAGCATGACAAGTGTTTTGACTCATTTATTTATTTATCGGTTTCTTTTTCTTTAAAAAAAAAAATATCTGAGTATCAGTGGCAGGATTTTTACTACAGTAAATTAATAAAAAGGGAACTAGGATAGCTTCACTAGCAGACAAGTAGTGGAATTGCAGTATAATGTGGGGAGTGGTGCAATGCAGTGGCTGTGGGGCAGCCATATTCAGGCAGACCTTCTGGACACTGAGGTGCTGCCCTATCTGCATGCATCTCTCTGGACTGCGGGATGAGGTAGCCAGACTCAGAGCAGAAGTAAACTGGGTCAGGAGTACCATCACCCCTATCCAGGGACCACCCAGTCCAATGCAACTGCCTCAAAGGATGCCGAGAGGGCATTTGGATGACAGTGGGCTCAGGGAGGGTTAGAGCAGTCAGGCAGAGGCACATCCCAGATCCTATTCCTCAAGAACTCATATGCCACACTGGCAAATGAGGACAACCAAATAGAGGTACCCAGAGAAGTGGAAGGAAAGGATGTGGAGGTTAGCCAAGGAGGTGACCTCAGCGGGAAAAGCAGTGGACCCCAGAGGAGGAGGAAGTGAATCCTGGTGGGAACTCCATCATAGAGGGATCCAGCTAGGAACACAGGAGGGAGAGGACAGGGAGGTGGAGGTGCCTACCAGGTGCCATGGCATGGAGGATGGAAGGAAGATCCTGGGGATCACTGGGAAGACAAGACGGAGGGTGATCTGGATGTCATTATCCACCTAGGTACTAATGACCTGGCAAACAGGAGCAAAGGAAGTTCAGAAAGAGTTTAGGAAACTGGGGAGGGTCTCAAGCAAGTAGCTACTTCTGTCACTTTCTCAGAAGTACTACCTGTGAGAGCAAGGAGAGCATAGGAGTGCATGCACAGGAACTTTAACTCATGGTTGAAGAACTGGTGCTGTGAGGAAGGATTTGGATTCATTGGTGACTGGGGACCCACCTTGAGGGATGGAGGTTTGTTCAAGCCTGACAGCCTGCATCCATCCTGGAGAATCAAGCACTCAATGATAAGTTTAAATGCTACATTGACAAGCATTTAAACTAGCAAAGGGGTGGCAGGCCAGCAAGGAGACTTGCTCACCCCCACAGCTAGCAGTGGAACCAGTGAACCAGAGGAGTGGCTATCTCTGCAAAGCAGTGTGCAA
Organism: Neoceratodus forsteri; assembly: GCA_016271365.2. NCBI lineage: Eukaryota > Metazoa > Chordata > Ceratodontiformes > Ceratodontidae > Neoceratodus > Neoceratodus forsteri. Next base: position 1,205,052,741 of record CM057453.1, on the reverse strand, counting down.
AAGATGGAGATTAGTGCCCAAGAGGTGGATAAGCAGAAAAGGGGCAAAATTCAGCAGAAGGGCAGACAGCAAGGAGAACCAGGGATAAATGACAACCAAGGAAGGGACTGGAGTAGAACAGTGAAACAGTCTAGGGAGGTCAAATCATGGAAAGCCATGTGTGCAAATGCCAGGAGCCTTAGCAACAAGATGGAAGATCTGGAGGCTGTCATGGTACAGTCAGACCTGGACATTGTGGCCATCACTGAAACCTGGTGTAATGATAACCATGACTGGGAGATGGCCATACCTGGCTACAACATATTCAGAAGAGACAGAGCAGGCAGGAAGGGAGGAGGAGTGGCACTGTATGTGAAAAATGACATAAGGGCCACAGAGATCCAGGAGGAACAAAATGGGGGAGAGATATTGTGGGTTAAGCTGGAAAGAAAAATGGGGACAGCCATCCGCACAGGTGTGGTCTATAGACCACCAGCCCAGGAGGAAGAAACAGATAGGGAGCTGATGCTAGATAGATACATAGATACATAGACAGTGTCAGCAGATAAGGGCCTATGGCCCACCCAGTCTGCCCATTTGAGCTTGTAAGTTCAGTTTGTTTACCTAGAAGTCTGTTGCCCCTTACCCTTGACCTCCAGAATTCCTTTATGTCTATCCCATGCATTCTTAAATTCCGTGATTGTTTCAGCCCCCACCACTTCCTCTGGCAGGGTGTTCCACTTGTCCACCACCCTTTCTGTGAAGAAATTCTTTCGCATGTTTCCTCTGAATCATCCTCCCTCCAACTTCATCCCATGCCCTCTTGTCCTGGAACATCTTTTTCGCTTAAAAATAGTGTTTTCCTGCACCCTGTTTCTCCCTGTAAGATACTTATATGTCTCTATCATGTCCCCTCTCTCTCTCCTCTCCTCCAGGGAGTACATGTTCAGTTCCTTCAACCTGTCTTCATAGGACTTGTGATGCAATCCATGCACCATCTTTGTTGCCCTCCTCTGAACCTTGTCTACCCTGTCTATGTCCTTACGTAGGTATGGTCTCCAGAACTGTACCTGTACTCCAGGTGGGGCCTCACTAGTGTCTTGTATAGTGGAATTATGACCTCCCTTTTCCTGCAGGTGATGCCCCTGCCTATACATCCCAGCATCCTATTTGCTTTACCTGCTGCCTTGTCACACTGTTTCCCTACCTTGAGGCCATCAGAGATAACAACCCCAAGATCCCTTTCCTGCTTGGTGCATGCTATATCCTCACCCCCCAAACGATATATTGTGCCAGGGTTTTTGTGTCCCATATGCATTATCTTGCACTTCTTTGCATTGAATTTCAACTGCCAAACCCCTGACCATTCTTCAAGTTTCTGCAGGTCGCTTCTCATTCTGTCTACACCCTCTGGTGTGTCTACTCTATTACAGAGCTTTGTGTCATCAGCGAACAGTGAAATTCTGCCTTCTAGGTCCTGCGCAATGTCACTGATGAAGATGTTGAATAGGACCGGTCCCAGCACTGATCCCTGTGGTACCCCACTAGTCACTCTTCCCTCTGTGGAGTGACAGCCATTTACCACCACCCTCTGTGTCCTGCCACCCAGCCAGTTACCTACCCACCACACTACTGTCCTGCCCACACCCATATTCCCCAGTTTGTGTAATAGTCTTCTATGTGGCACAGTGTCAAAGGCCTTGCTGAAGTCCAGATAGGCCATGTCCACTGCCTTCCCTGATCCACCTCCTAGTCACCCAGTCAAAAATTCAATGAGGTTGGTCTGACATGACCTCCCCTGGTGAAACCATGCTGCCTTGGGTCCTGTGGTCCATTGACAACCAGATGTTCCACCAATCTCTCCTTCAGTAGTGCTTCCATGATCTTCCCCACTACCGAGGTGAGGCTGACTGGTCTGTAGTTCCCTGCTTCCTCTTTGTTCCCACTTTTGTATAAGGGGACTACATCTGCTGTTCTCCAGTCTTTGGGTACCTCCCCTATTTCCAGTGATCGGCTAAACAGGATAGCCAGAGGTTCAGCCACCACCTCTCTTAGTTCTTTAAGGACCCTGGGGTGCACCCCATCTGGCCCCATTGCTTTATCAACTCTTATTACTTCCAGTTCTTTCAGGACCCTTTCTCGTGTAAAGGGACTTGTGTCCATTTCTGCACCATTCTCACCCCTTGTGCTCCCTTCAGACCCATTATCCTCCTCTTCCTCAGTAAAGACTGAGCAGAAATACCTGTTCAATATGTCAGCTTTACTGTTGTCATCCTCCACGTGGCCCCCATCCTCCCCCTTCAGTCTCACTATCCCTCCCTTTGTCTTTCTTTTTTCACTTATGTACCTGTAAAAGATTTTGTCCCATCTACCAACTGATTTTGCAATGTGTTCTTCTGTCTGAGCTTTGGCTTCCCTTACTGACCTCCCTGCCTCCCTTTGCTTCTCCTGGTACTTCTCCCTATCCCCTTCTGCCTGTGTCTTTTTGTATTGCCTGAATGCAATCTTTTGGCTTTCACTTTCTTTTGCTACCTCTTTGGAAAACCATAATGGTCTCCTCTTCCTTTCCTCTTGCTAACCTGCTAATGCATAATTCTGTTGTTCTTGTAATCCCCATTTTAAATACTGCCCACTGTTCCTCAACCCCTGATTCCTGTCCCATTCCCTTAATGCCTCTTTCAAGTATCTCCCATTTTCCCAAAGTCTGCCCCCTAAAATCCAGGATACGTGTTTTTGTGTGGTTTGGTTCTGCTCTTTCTGTGATTTCAAACCACAATGATCAGGTCACTGTTTCCCAGGTGCTCCCCACTGTTACCCCATCACACTGTCCCTGTTTGTGAGCACAAGGTCCAGTATTGCCTTCTGCCGAGTTGGTTCCATGACCAGTTGCTTGAGGAAGGCACCCTGAAGGGAGTCCAGGATAAATATGCTCCTAGTAGATGCTGCTGCTGGGATGCTCCAGTCCACGCCTGGAATATTGAAGTCTCCAACCAGTACTACCTCACCCTTGTCTGGCCCTTTGGGCCCCGCGCTCCTGCCACATGATGTGTATGGCATACTAACAGGGACAGCAACGCAAACAGAAATGCTAACAGTGGCACAAATGGTAACACAAGCATGAATGAGAACAGAAAGGGTAACGCACATGGTGGCGTAGACGGGAATGGTCTGCCACGTGATGTGTTGTCACATAGTAACATGGTGCCTGCAAACAGAAATGTCAATGGGCATGGTGATGTAAAGTCAAATAGTAAGATAAACAGTACTGTAGACAGAAATGGCAAAAAATAACAGAAACACAAGCGCCAAATGAAAGCATAAAGGATAGCACATGGTGGCGCCAGATATCAATAGTAGAAGTGAAGCAGTGCGGATCCATAGCGGAAAGGCAACAGTAACAGTAATGTAAGTGCACAGGCTGGTTTTCCCCAAAACCTGCATTGAGAAAGACAGTGAGTACAAATAATGTATGCAAAATAATGAGTATCGCGCAGAAAATGAGATCTTGGAATACTAAATACATTATATCTCAGGAACCGTACGACGTAGAAAAAAAAATTAAAAGTCATATTATTTACAACTGTCCTGGCTAATTTGTATCTTAGCCTCCATTTGGGGCTAAGAAGTTTTCTGACTTAAAAGTCCAGATTCTAGACCGCTTCGAGATACGGGCCTAAAGCCGGTGAATGCCGTAATGTTATCCTATGGGAAAAAAAGAAAAGTTCGGAGCACCATAACTTTGCCTCACTGTAATGTTTTTTCACCAAACTACTGAAAGGCACATGTGTGGGCTGTTGGCTGTCTTCCCTCCAAATTTCAGGAAAAAAGACCAAACCGTTATTTTGCAGCAGGTTGCCAAAGGATTCCTGTAATGCTTCGGGCGCCGTAATGTTATCCTATGGGAAAAACTGTCAACTTTGGAATGCCATAACTTTGCCGCCATGTAATATTTTTCAATACAACACTGAAAAGCACATCTGTGAGATGTCGGCTCGCTTCCTCAAATTTCAGCCCAAAACTCCCAGCGGTTATTTTGCAGTGCAGTGCCAAAGAATTGCTGTCATTTTCCCACAGACTAGAAAATTACTGTCGCAATTCTGAAAGTTTCATAAAAATTTGACACTTTTCGTGAGCACGAAAGTAATTTGCAAAGTACTTTTTCCAGAAATTTGAAAAACATATTTCTGGGGTGTTTTACCACAAAATAAAGACATGGCAAGCATCCTCAAGGCCCGACTAGGTGAATACAAAAAAAATTAGGTTGCTAGAGGGTCCCAAATTTAAATGCCAACCATTTTTCTGATCACCAACTGAAAACAAAATGGCCGATTTGCGAAAGTAACAGGCCCATTTGCGAAAGTAAAAATGCATTTGTGAAAGTGTTGAACTTTTTGTTAACTTTTCCCATTGACTTATAATGGGAAACTGTTTTTTGAATAGCTTTTGAACCGTTTAATATTTTTCACTAAATCTTTGAAAGGCACATTGGGACCCTGGCTACATGTTCCCTGAAGATTTTGGGCCGGTCACGCAAACCGTATGACCTGTAGGTGCGACCACAGAATTCCAGAAAAGCGTAAACACGCGCACAGATCACACTTAATAACTCCGCAGCCGTATATCTGAGCAGTACAAAACTTGGCAGATCCCAAGGCCTATGGTTCTTGATCATAAATTCCAAATTTCAGGCAAATCCATCAAACGGTTGCAAAGTTATTAAGGTGCAAAGTTTTGGGGTTTAACATAGAAATGGCTCCTCAACCCTAACTATGGTAGCACTACCGTGCTACCATAATATATATATTATACATTCTCCTATACTTCTGCTTCTTTACACATGTCATGGGGTGAGAATTAGGGCTACGATCTCATGCCACCCCAATGCCGGGTTGGGGTGTATGGGGTCCAAGGGGGTTTCAACCCTAACAGCAAATTTCCTCACTTTTGTCGCTGTGGAACAACCCTAACTAATGCATTAAACTGAGTTTTTGCCTCTAATATACATATATATATATATATATATATATACTATATATATATATATACTAGCTTTATTACACCAAGTAATAAAGCTGACTTTTCCATTAGCAGATTAGCAGATTATATCTTCTACCCACTATAGGGCTATATCTCTAGTAACAGTGACATTTTCTGTGTCTACTCCACTATTAGCAGGTTATATGCAACTGCTACTATGGGCTCCTATCCTATCTGACACATCACACACTCTGTTCCCCAGATTTTATCATCACAGTGCTCTTCCCCAGTGGACTCTCCTTTTCCTCTAGCTCTCCCCCCTCCTTAAAAACTAGATAAGCCTGCCATCCACTCTTACCCCTAACCACTTGCTTCTAGCTATAACCTCCCTACAGGGGTTAAATGCAGATGCTCTCCCAACATCTATAAACACACCTAGGGAATTCTTTCCCTGCTGTAGCCCACAGTGTGGTCCTCCTTAGAACCCTCTATCTATTTCTATCAATTCTGATACTGGCCCCCTCTATGGGACAGGACCACACAAAACACTCAACCCAGTATAAATATGATCACATCAAGGATGTATTGCAGAATATCAGGAGGACATTAATTCTCCACCTCCAGACTGTACTGCCACAATATCACCACCTGGATAACACTAAAACCACAAATGCACAGCTGTCAGTAACATGCCACATCATACCCCCCAGTACATGGGTCCATATGAGCAGTGGAAAGGCTGGCGATCCCCTCCCTCCACCTGGTAGTGATGTACCCCCTAACCTACCCATTTACCATGCCAAACAAATCACATCACATTACACAATTGCAGGCCCTAACATATCTAAACTGGCAAGCTATAAGGATCACATGGCTGCTCCTACTGATCTCAAGAAATATTCATCCCAACCCAGGCCCAATGACATACACTGCAACAGTTCATAAGAAACAGAATTGTCTAACAATAGCATCAATAAATATCTGCAGCCTGCTAGCAAAAATGGACACCCTCCAAGTCTGGGTCCAGCAGCAAGAGCCCGACATTCTTGAAATAGTAGAGACCTGGCTATCACCTAGTGTCCCAGACTCTGCTATGCAACTCACTGGATATGCTGCGTTCAGACTAGATAGACTCAGTAAAAGAGGAGGTGGTTGTATTATATAAGTTAAAGACCACATTCTGAGCCAAATGCTTAACCCATGTGACACCAAATGTGGGGCTCAACTGATTACCATAAAAGTAATACTTGGCAAGAATGGGAACATCCTAACAATAGTCTGGGCCTATATCCCTCCCAAGAAACAAGCGAATGGTTTCAATTCTGTCATCAACTACTTCTCTGAAGGGGGACCAAAAACAGAGCTGATAATAGTTGGAGACTTTAATATCAACTGGTCCTCCGCTGAAGCTGTACATTACAAGGACTCATTAGCCACTCTCAACCTTGTGCAATTTGTATACTCCCCAGTTGGTATAACAGCAGAACAGGCACGGGGTCAATAATCGACTGGGTGGTCACAAATCAGCCAGAAGAATATCCTCCATCATGGTTCTCCCCCGACTCCCTCAGTGACCACTCCCCGGTAATCTGTAAATGGTCAAATAAGGCCCCAAAGGTGACAGCCAGACTATAACTGCTAGACGTCTGAAGAAAGGCAAGTTGGGAGCTCTAAGAGCACACCTCAACCTCCAAGATTGAAGCTCTATTGACCACAAAACAGACAACAACACTGCCCTAGAATACTTATAAACAAATTCAATGACATGTGCAATGTCTACATCCCCTACACCAAAAGAAGGATCTGTGACTATGACAGCCCCTGGATCATGCCACAGCTACTAGCCCTCATGAAAAATAGAGATGGCTTGTGGTACAAAGCAAGGAACTCTGGTACTCAGACAGACTATTAGAACTATAGAGCTGCATGGAATAAATGCACCTGGGCTATTTGCAATACCAAAAACATCCACTTTAAAAATAAGCTGACAAACTCATAGGGTGACAATAGATGGTTCTGGGAGAACATCAAGTCCCTAACCGGTAAACCTAATAAAACTCCCCCCACCTTCCTGAATATTGAGGGCTAACCTATGCAGGATCACAGTTGCATAGCAAATGTCTTCAACAACACTTTTACTGACCTCAGTGGAGTGTTGCCCACTAGCTTACTTCAACATTAATCAGATACTTGCACTGAACGAAACCCGGGGACCCAATTAAACTCCATCCGCCTTTCTACTTCAGAGCTATCACCTTTATGGAAGCAAAAAAGTACATCCTAAATGTGCTAGGTAATTCCAGAACTAGCTCTGATCAACTTGACCTTAAACTAGTTAGGCTCACCCTGGACATAACTCTCAAACCCCTCACCAAAATCTTAAATCTTTCCATGGTATCAGGCAAATTCCCATGGATCTGGAAGGCAGCACTGGTTACCCCTGTTTACAAAAGTGGTGACAGGGCCAACTCTACAAATTATCACCCTATATCTATCTTTCCTCCACTCTCCAAGGCCCTGGAGCGATCATAATCGCAATCTTAATCAACCAACTGATGGAATGTCTTGATAAGCATCATTTACAATGTCAGCAACAACATGGATTTTGAAAACAACACAGTACCAAAAGCGCTCTAATGGAGTTTACCAGCTTTATCCATAATGCGCTAGACAGAGGACTCTTGGTGGGGGTGACATATATTGATCTCACCAAGGCCTTCAACATCGTCAATCACAATCTGATCCTGGATCAACTCTCCAACGCTGGACTCTGTCCTGCAACAGTAGCATGGTTCAGAAGCTACCTCTCTGGGAGGGTCCAAAAATTGAAAATCCTGGACACCTTCTCAGACAACCTTAATGTTAACACAGGGGTTCCTTAAGGCTCTATCCTTGGCCCTTTACTGTTCAGCCTGTCCTTAAACAACCTCCCTCAATTGGTAAATCACCAGCTTCTACTATATACAGGTGATGCAGTCCTATATTCATGTAATGCTGACCCCTACATACTGGAAAAGCAAATGCAGGCTAATTTCACTGCGGCTGGGCACTGGTTCCTTCAATCAAAACTGCTCCTCAATTATACAAAAACAAGACTATGTTATTCGCATCATCACATAACAAACACTGCCCCCACCAACCTTGCATTCATAACAATCAGAATACTTCCCTGGAGATGGTTCAAAAATTTAAACACCTAGGATTGACACTGGACCACACTTTCTTGTTTGACCAACACATAGACACAGTTGCAAAGTCATCAAATGCAAAACTAGGATTATAGTACAAACAAAAAGCTTGACTTCTGAGGCACTAAAAACTGCTGTAAATAGCTCAGTCCTCTCAGTGATAGACTATGGTCTAGCAGAATATGGGTCTGCCTCCCAAACTGCTTTGAAACATATCAAAACAACACTAAACAAAGCATGCCATTTAGTCCTAGGTGTACCCTGTCTCACTCACACCTGAGAGTTGTACACTCAAATGAACTGGCTCAACCTTGACAGCCAACTCCAGTATCGAGTATGCCTGCTCACCAAGAAGTCTATGCTAGGACTTACCACCCCAGGCCTGCAAAGCCTTCTTAGCCGATCTAATTCCATCAGATGCACTAGGGGTACAAACAACTCAGTCCTCTGCATCCCTTTCCATAGAACCACACAAGGCCAATGGTCCTTCAAATACCGGGTGTCACTTTGGCTTAATGCATTTGACCTAGACATCATGAAAGAGGACAAAATAGGCCCTTTTAAAGATAAACTCTGAGTGGCCCTTGCTACAAACAGTGACTGTGACTGTGAGACCTGAACCCCCCCACACTCTTCCCTCCTCTTTCCTGCTACCCTCATTCTAACCTATCCCCTTGCCTTCTCCTCTCTTCTTGCTAACTAAAACTCCCTTAGTAGGCTCCAGGTCCCTGCCTAGCACTTCCCCCCCAATGAGTTTAGCTGTCCTCCATGACTACACTCTTTAGCACTTAAGACAAAAGAACTGCTGCCCATCAAGTTCTTGCCTCCTTGCATATAGGATTAGTTAATTATTTTACAGACTATATTATCCTCTGTTCCCTGCCTGATTTGCTCTAAATCCTGTAGATTCTCAAGTTGCTCACTTAAACTTCTTGTCAACCTAGCCTGCTGTAAATGATGTATTTTTTTCTTATGTAATCCCTGTTATTATAATTATGTAACCTCTGTAACCTGATGTACTCATGTTTTTCTAAGGCATGGAACCTCCTTGTATCTGTTTCTGTACTGGTAACCATTGTAAATCATGTTATGCTCATGTATTACTATGATGTGGGACCTCTTGTAAAAGAGCTTTTGGTTCAAAGGTACTTTCTAGAAATAAATCAATACAAAACTGTTTATGTTTATGAGGTGGTATAGCATATCAATTAATCAATATCTTTATTTATCTAGGCGGGCACCATTAAGCAAGCTCATTTACAAGGTGGACCTGCGACAACAGCTTAATCTGGTTCAAGTTCAGTTGGAATTCATCTGTATCCCCCTCCTCCAGGTCGTGCCTGAAAATAGGCAGGATTTTGTCTAGTGCACTTACCCAGTCAACAAAAACTAAATAAATAAAAAAATACAACAATAATACAATTGAACATATAAGTACAGGCATAGGAACAACCATTGAGCAAACTCATTTACAGGGTAGATCTGTGATATACAAATAATAATACTGTTGAGCACATAGTACAGCCATTGGGACATAGGTACAGCCATTGGAACAACATGTTTGGTAACCGTCTATAATAATAATACATATGCAGTGAAAATGACAGAAGACATAGGTCAGAAAATGGGCATAGAAACAGTGCTTGTACAAGCTTAGCACATGATGTTGAGCATTTCTGCAAGGTTTAGTTGTAATATCTGAGGGGAAGGGCAGCAGCGGGAGCTTTATGCGGCATGGACTATATAGTGCAGAGATGGCAGGGAATCAAAGTGTTCTTGTGTATGGTAGACTGATGGTCACAGTTGTATAGGAGCAGCAGGTGGCATGCTGGCACAGAGATGAGACTTCCAGCTGATTATTGGCCATTTACCATAATTGCAGCAAATACGGCAGATATGAGGATGAAAACCGCTGAGATCATATACTCCATGGGCTTGGATTTGGGCAGTGGTGCAGGCTGGGGGTGAGGACCGTAGGAAGACTTGAACGCCTTCGATCAAATTAGGGGGAGGCACAGGGCTGGCATACAGAAGTGTTAAGGGGGAGGAAAGACAAACTAGGGACGAGCAAGGCAGTTGCAGGTTTCTGTTATGCCATTATGGTATAGGGTTTTAAACATGTCAATGCTAACTGGGGACTTCTGCTTTAATGTTTTCTGGAGTCTATTCCAAAGCAAGGGGAGCGTGATGCCTCTAGCGGCTCTCCTGAAGCATGTGTGAGCCCTGGGTATATGCAAGGAGATCAGGGAGCAACTTCTTAGAGCATAGCTTCCAGCAATGATAGGGGTCAGGCAGTCAGCAATGTACTGTAGGAGTTTGCCACTAATGGCTCTGAATGTCCAGAGTGCCGCGTTCATGTTGCACCTGTATTGTAGGGAGGTCCAACCCATAGCCACATATAGTGTGCAGTGGTGGGTGACGAGGGGCAGATCAATGATGATGCATAGTGCTCTATGGTAGAGTGTGTCCAGTTTTCCAAGGTATGACACAGTGCAGTTGCTATATATGAAGTCCGCATAGTCAATTAAGGAAAGAAATGTAGATTGGACTAGCCGCCTCTTCTCTTCTGTAGTTAGTAGCCATCTTATCCTATAAAAAAGACCAAGCCTTTGTCTTAATTTTTTCAGTAGGTCATCCAAGTGATCTGCAAAAGAAAGTTTGTGGTCTATCCAAACTCCCAAGTATTTGAATTTCGTGATATACTCTAGGTTCTTGCCTGGGATCATGGAGATGGGGGGGGTACCAGTCACTGCTGGGTAGACCAGATGGTTAACAGGGGAAAATATCACGGCTTTTGTTTTCTTAGCATTGAGTAGCTGTTTTTTGCTGAGTAGTTGATGCTGCAGATGATTAAAGTCTTTTTGTAGATCTGCGCATGCAAATTCGGGTGTAGGGTGGCTTAGGTAGAGCACTGCATCGTCCAGGAACAGGTGGATGCTTGCTTTTTTGACGCCCACATCTATATTGTTGATATAGATGGCAAATAAAAGTGGTCCCAGGATGGATCCCTAGGGGACCCCTCTTTGTAACAGTTTGAGGGCAGAGAGCTCGCCTTCAGCCTTGACTTGTCACCTGTCAGACAGATAATCACGGAACCAGTTCAGAGAGGTAGGATCTAGCCCTATCGATTCTAGTGAGGAGAGTAGCAGACTATGGTTGACCATGTCAAATGCTTTACTTAGGTCAAGAAACACAGTGCAGACAAACTTTTTGTACTCTAAATCTTGTTCCAATCATTTGTTACCTTGGCTAATGCCGAAATTGTGCTATGATTAGCCCTGAAGCCAGATTGTAGGGGGTTTAAAAGTTTTGTACTGTCAATGAAGGATCTTAATTGGGTATTCAAAATTTTTTCCAAAAGTTTCAAAAGAGTAGGGAGAAGAGAGATCGGCCTATAGTTATTTAGGTCACAGGAGTCTCCAGATTTAATTAATGGGATAATATGTGCAGTTTTCCATATTTGGGGGAGGGTTCCTTGTGATAGGGACAGGTTAAATAGATGAGTAATAGGAGTAGCCAGTACATGATATGCTATCTTTAGAAAGTAGGGGTCGAATGTGTCTGTGCCGGCGCTTTTCCTAGTGTTCAAGTGGAGAAGCAGGTCTTCCACTTATTTGAGGGAGACAAGGGAGAAGGAAAAAAAACAGCTCGTAGGGCTAGAGGTTGGAGGTTGTACATCAAGCTGAGAGCACAAGTTTCATGCAGGTGAATTATCAAATGCTAAATCTGCTGTGGCGAAATGAAAATTAAATGCTTGCAGGATCTCTTTTTTATCACTAATTGTTGCATCTCCTGCAATAATTTTTGGAGTGAGCGTATTTTGCGACGTATGCCCAGACAGTTCTTTTAGTGTGGCACAGAATTTGGAGGGGTGATTGGAAACAGTGTCTAGCTCTGTTCGATAGAAGCTAGCTTTGGTCTCTCTAATCATCTTGGTGCAGCAATTCCTGGCTGCTCTGAATAGGCACCAGCCTTCATCTTTCTGGGATTTGCGAGCCATTTTCCAGAGCTTGTCCCTAGACAAAAGTGCAGCCTTGAGTTCCATGGTGAACCAATAACATTTCTTAGCTTTTACAGGCATTTTTGTAAGAGGTGCATGTAAGTTCAAAGCACTTGCAATAATTTCGTGGAGAGTGGCATATGCTGTTTTTACTGTTTTTGGCAGATAAAAACTCTACCACAACGGGGAGGTTTTTAGGTCATGGATATATGCCCTCATGTTGAAGGACCTTTTGGCCCTTTTGGTGAAGACTTTAGGTGTGGTTGTCATTTTTGGGGCTGCCCAAACTCCAGCGACTAAGCGATGGTCGCTAACATCAGCATCAAAAATTCCAACATGGGAGAAGGAGTAAGGCTTATTTACTAGTATGACATCCAGAAGTGTGCTTTTAGAAGGGTTTTTCTTGTTCATGCAGGTGGGCTCATCAGTAAGTAGAGTGAATCCATAGGAATCGCAGAATGATTTAAGGGGGAGTGCGGCTTCAGACAACCAGTCATAGTTGAGGTCCCCTAGTATAATTGTTTCCAATGGGCTGGAGTCCATGATGGACATGAGGTAGGACAGGAGCTGTGCACCAGTGGATGGAGGTCTGTAACATCCTATAACTCAGAGGGCCAACAATGAAGACAGTTCTATTTTTATAGCCAGAAACTCAAATCCAGTTGCCATTGAGATGGAGTCAAGAGTGGTGACCACAAACTTGTCTTTGACATAAATGGTGACCCCACCACGTCTAGCCTGTCTGTCTGCTCTAAATAACTGGTAGTTAGGTATGCTAACCTCCCTATCCAGCGTAGATGGTCGAAGCTAGGATTCCGAGATCACAAGCACATCTGGCTCCATGTGGATGATCCAAGCATGAATTAAAGTGATTTTTTTTCAGGAGGCTACACACATTGATGTGCATGAAGCTGATTCCTTTGAGCCTTTTGAGCTCTGCAAGTGAGGTATATGAAGTATATTCTGGTATCAAAGGAGTATTGAAGAACCATGTCTCTTGAAACAGAGAATATCATAATTCACTAAGAAATCCCTTGTCTCATTATCTGCTATTTTAAATGATTGGCCCTCAGTATTCCAAAATAAAAGGTTTATGTCTCCTTCAACAGCTTTAGAATTAGAAATTACTAGTGAATTCCTTATATGTCATTGGGAGGACAGTGACAGCAAAGTGGAATATCTATTACTGTCTTCAAAACCTGCCTTTTCCATACTTGGAAGTGGTTTGGTCAAATCATGATTAGGATCAGAATGTATAGATAGAACTTCCAAGTTTATTATAAGTATCCCCCTCATATCAAGTATATGGGAAGATTTTAGAACCAAGTCTGCTAGTTTTGAACTTTTAAATGTAATGTCTAACTGAGGAGTATCTGAAATGCCCTTTTTGATCATAGTCCAAGCTAAGTAATTAGAAGAAATATTCAGGTTAAGTGACCGTGATAAAAAAAAAAGATGTAAATTCTTGTTTTACATTACTTATTGTCTCTCCCACATTTCTTTTCCATCCAAAAATTGAGAGAGTCCTGGTTTTCCAAGATAGCTTGTTACCAAACTCATACTTAACTATTGTCTCTCAAACTCTGTTTATTCTGTATAAATCCTTCTTTCTGGTTCTACTTTGTGGCATATTCTCGGAACTATCTGAATGCATCCTTAGAGGCTTTGGAACTTTTAGAGGAGCATGAACCCTGATTCTTAATGACTGAAAAAAGATGCTTGATCCCCAGTATTATGAGCTAAATGTTTATTACCCATGTATAATAGAACACAACATACTGTATGTAAGCTAGATTAGGAGGGTGAAATGCAAAAACACCCCTTTCTTCATCTGAAATATGGAGTAAAAGTTTTATCCATTGTAACAATTTTTCAGAGTCCCCTGCTCTAAGGAACCACTTCACAAATTTCTATCAGAAATTCAGATTCTATGGGTGGGTTTTCCTGAATCACATCATAAGCATTAAAAGATATACATGTATTGTGTGGGGCATCCCCCTGGGATTTTTCAATTAGTCCTTCATCCAGTGTTTGGCCCTCTGGGGCTCATTCGACTCCCCCCCCCCCCGGACCAAACTCTCCACCTTGTTACATTCATGTTTATCTATTTTTTTATGTTGATTAGACACTTTCTCATATTCACCTTGTTCCACTTTCACATGCTGTTTAGATAATTATGCATCCTCTTGTATTAGAGGCTGATCTTCCTGCCTACTCATGTTCTCTTTCTCCCCTGTATTTTTGGAGGCGTTCCCTTTTATTAGTTTTGTGTTGTTCCTTGATTTCAATTTGTATTTTTTGTCTTACTTTCCTTGTTTGTTCTTTTGTTTTTTCCTTACTTCTCTTAGTTTTATGCCTTTTAAGCTCTTTTGTACGCCTTTCTTATCTGATGGTACTTTATGTTATTCTTTGGTGAAGTGGATGAGAGACACTTGAACTTCTTTTTCAGTATGTTCTTTTGTTTTTGCTCCTTCACAGATTAAACACAACAATTCAGTAGTTTGTAGTTCCTTTTCCCTTAGTTGTTTTAAAATAGTCTGATTGAAAAAGATCAGCTCTCACGTTTGAAATTTCCTCAAGTGCTCCAAGATTTTCCAAAAGTACTACTTTAGCAAAATATGGGTTTCTAATTATTTCCATCATTTGGTTGGAGAGGGAAAAAGAAGAAAGAAAACTCCCCTCATTAGTAAAATATTCTCTATTGTACTCAGTACCTGTGGGATTTAACCTTTTCTCCATAATCAAGGTAGTATCAGAAGCCATCTTGGGGGAGAGAATTTCCTTAGAATTTGTTTTGTCTATCCATCTCTCCTCTAGTCCAGATGTAACTAATTTCTTAAGTCCATCTATAGCATGACTGAGGTCATGTATGACAGAAGCAAGGTTATCAGAGTTTTCTGTATTCATGTGAGTAAGGTCACACTTAGTTTTATGAGTATCCTCCTTGTGTGTGTGTGTGTGTGTGTGTGTGTGTGTGTGCATAGTATATATATATATATATATATATATATATATATATATATATATATATATATATATATATATATATACATATATATATATATATATATAGGGAATATGTATGATGGCCTGACTGAAGATATCATATTTATCTTCACTCGAGGCCAATGATATCATGATATCTCACTGGTGGCGAGAAGCCACGTGAATATCTTGATGTCATTGGCCCGAGTGAAGATAAATATGATATCTTCAGTCAGGCCATGTCATGTCTGTTTATGCAACTTGTGTGCTGGGCCCCAACATGACCTCAGATATGTTTTGCCCCACTCACTGCAGAACTGACCACAATGGATGCTTAACAACAATACTGCACATAAGTTATGAGGCAGGAATAGAGTGCCTCCCCTCCCCTGCATTGGTCCTGTCATAATTGGTAAAGATATGATTATTAAAAATCCATTATTTGGTTGATTGTTATTTCCCCCCTGGTCTCACTGAGGAGTTGTAATATAAATGTGTAGCTTGACCAAAAGAGTTTTCAGTTAGGAGCAGGCAGATATTTAAAAGAAAACACTCTCTTTGTAAATTAAGAAAAAGCTCTGTGGCTTTTAGAAATTTATTAAGCTGTTGAAAACGTTATCTGGTTGATCCTGCCATTTTTCCCCTGTGTCACCAAAACAGTTTAATTCCCGATGTCCTTAATTTGAAGTGTGACCGAGCAGCTTCAGTACGTTATTGTGAGTATCTCTTACACAACTAAAACAAAGCACTGTCTCTTCAAAATGGTACAAATGCAGTCCCTTTTTATTAATTTTCCTGGGCTTGCTAGGTAAAAAACAGGCTGCAGTTAAAACCGAACAGAGAGTGAGGAACTCGGCATGTCGGCAGCTTCAGAGAAGTGAAAGTAAGCATGAGCGAGTGTTACTATAGCAACACTCGCTCACACTTACTTTCACTTCTCTGAAACCTGCCGAGTTCCTCGCCGATTTCTTTTAATGCACATGTTCTTAGCAAGCCAGAAAAATAATAAAAAGGGACTGCATTTGTACCATTTGAAGAGACAGTGCTTGTTTTAGATGTGTAAGAGGTACTCAGTGACGTCATCTGAAGCGCTTCGGTCACACTACAAATAACGGACGTCGGGAATTAAACTGTTTTGGTGAGACTAGGGCGAAACGGCAGGATCAACCAGATAAGTTTTTTTTAAATTAAACATGGTTTTAAACTGATGGCAGGGTCAACCAGATGTAAGAGTCGCGTTGGTAGGGGGACGGGGGTGAGGTAATTAAAAGGCAGAGCTTTAGAACAGCTGAATTTCCTGTGGGGACCAATAGGATTTCTTAGAGATTACATAGAGGAGTTTAAAAGATAACAGGATGACGTATAGGAGTGTTAAGATATCATGATGACATATAGGAACATGAAGATATCAGTGTTATCTTCACTGGCTTCTACAGATATTACTTTTTACACTGGTATTTATCCCAGCACATAAATTGTATAAATATATATATATATTTAATATACTGGCATGGTAGTGCCAGTATAGTTAGGGTTGCCTGGCCACTTCTATGTTAAATTTTGCACTTCAATAACTTTGGCACCGTATGACAGATTTGCCTGAAATTTTGCATGCACAGTTTGGTATCATAGATCTCTGGATTAGGCAAGTTATGGTATGGTCAGAAGAGCAGTTGCAGAACTGCAGAGTGCCCAAAAATGCAAAAAAATTGGGGTTGTGTTTTTTTTTTGTTTGTTCGTGGCTACAGCCTGCACACTTTTCCCATTGTGTCTGAAATTATCAGGGAAGATGCAGTCTGGGCCACTGATGTGCCTTTCAAAGATTTGGTGAAAAAATATTAAACTATTCAAAAGTTATTAAAAAAAAACAAGTTTCCCATTATAGTCAATGGGGAAAAAATATACGTGTCTCTCGAAAGTTGTCTCCTCTACATTTTACTGTCACAAAAGGCCCTTTTACTGTCATGTGGTGTTCATCTTGTTTTCAGTTTGTGAGAGAGAAAAATGCCTGGCATTTAAATTTGGGATCCCCTAGGTAAACACTGACTGTTGTATTTACCTAATCAGGTCCTGAGATCACAGCACTATCTTTTTTTAGAGGGGAACCCCAGAAATGCCTTTTTAAAGATCGGACCCCTGTAGTGTCACAAATTGTGACAGAAATGACTGCTACACTTTTGCAAATCATGAAAGTGTCATGCTTATTTTTGCGAAAAACTAGCAATTTATAACAGTATTTTGCCCCCCAAAAGAATTCTTTGCCATCCCACTGCACCACAATGGTTGGGGCTTTTGATCTGAAATTTGAAGGGTGGCAAGCCCTGGTCCCACAGATGTGCCTTTTGGTGATATGGTCCCAAAACATTTAACGGGCCCAGAGTTACAGTGCTTCAAAGCTGAGAAATTTTCCATAGGTTAACATTGCAGCACCTGCAACAACTGTCGGCACCCATATCTTGGAAATGGTGTGAGATATGGATATTTCATTCTCCGTAGCATGGAGATTTCAAACTATGAATACCATTGTAGTGGAATTTTTTTCATAGCTACTATGGTTACTGAAATATTGCCAAATACATGTTACAAGGGTTCCTTTTGAGTACTATGGAGCTGTTATATGTCTCTGTACTTATGTGTAAGTGGGGGCGCAGGGCCCAGAGAGCCCATGCTCCCACATACGCATACCATTATGAAAAAATGGGCAGCATGAGAGGAGCATAGGGCCCTGAGGGTCTGTGCTGCCACTACCATGTACCAGTTACTAGTTTGATTACACTTTCTCAAAAAGAAGGGAAATTCATTGCAAAAAAACTCTGTTAATGCATTAGTTAGGGTTGATAGCACAGCAACAAAAGTATTGAAATTTTATGTTAGGGATACCCCCCTACCACCCCACCCCCACCCCCACCTTCCACTCACCAACAGATGTCGGGGTGTGCCATGGGGTCATCAGGCCTAACTCTCACCCCATTCACCTATGCTGTAGCATTTCAGCTTGTTTACACATGGAATGGTGTGAGAGTTAGGCCTGATGACCCCATGGCATACTCTGATGTCTGTTGGTGAGTGGATGGGGTGGTAGGCAACCCTAACATCACATTTCCATATTTTTGTCATTGTGCTATCAACCCTAACTGATACATTAACATAGTTTTTTGCAATATATATATATATATACATACAATAGGGGTGTTGTGTATTCATTGACAATAAAAGCTTGTATTCTCACCCCAGTGAGAATGTTGGGTGATGACATAGCTGAAATGAAAATAAATCCATTTACACCTATAGTAGCTATGTCATCACCCGATATTCTCACTGCACCATCAGTTAAGCACTACAAGTTGGAATTTATTTTAAAACTGAAAATGAAATCAATCTACCAAATTACACACAACCTGCATAGTGTGAAACTTTCACTTGCAGTTTATAAAAACCCAGAAGCTGAAAGCAGTACATTTGCAGCAGTACTTAGCACTGAAAACAAATTATAAAAACTTGACCAAAAACAGTATTTCTGTACAATGAGCTTTTCAAAACTATTTCCTAAACCGTCAGAAGCACAACGGATGAATAAACTAAAATTGCATCATCCTCAGAAACCAATGAATGTTGAAGAAGAGATTTTCTTGAGCTGTTCTCACATCACCAATCCCTATCACACAGCTGAGCAGACTAACACACAGCAGCCAAATCACCGAGTAATAACACCAACTTAAAAAGTAACAACAAAATGGACCTCAGACACAATATTTAAATACTAAAACCACACAAAAACACTTGTTGCCTATTGTATAAATCACACACATGGTGGGCAGAAGTGGAATATGAAAAATATTCTCACTCCTGCAGAGTAAGGCATGGATATCCCACTTGTGCATTCAGCACTCATGGATATCCATGCCTCACTCTGCAGGAGTGAGAATATTTTCCATATTCCACTCCTGCCCATCATGTATCCCATATATATATATATATATATATATGGGAAAAACACCATTTAATGCAGCAGTTAGGGTTGTTCCACAGTGACAAAAGTGAGGAAATTCGGTGTTAGGGTTGAAAACCCCCCTTGGACCCCCCAGCCCACCCCTCCAACCGGCATTGGGGTGCGCATTGGGGTCACCGGCCCAAACTCTCACCCCATCAAATGTGTAAAGAAGCAGAGGAATAGGAGAATGGGGTGAGAGTTAGGACTGAAGACCTCAATGCACTCCCCAATGCCAGTTGGGGGGTGGGCTGGGGGGTCCAAAGGGGGTTTTCAACCCTAACACCGAATTTCCTCGCTTTTGTTGCTGTGGAACAACCCTAACTGATGCATTAAACAGAGTTTTTTGCCTCTAATTTTCCTTCTTTTTGAGAATGATAATGACAAATAGTGAATGTAATGCAGCGGAAGGGGCCCCGTGCTTCCGCCACATGATGTCTTCACACATAGTAACACAGTGCCCATAAACACAAATGGTAATGCGCATGGTGACACAAAGTAAAACACAAAGATAAACAGTACTGAGAAATAGTGAATGTAATACAGTGATGGGACCAGTGACGGGAGCGCGGGGCCCTTTGGGCCCAGCACCTCTGCCGCATATTGTCTTCTTGTCACATAGTAACACAGTGCCCACAAACAGAAATGGTAATGCATATAGTGCAGCAAAGTGAAACATAAAGATAAACTGTACTGTAGACACAAATGGTTAAAATTTCAGAAACAGAAATGCAAATGAAAACGCAAAGGGTAACGCAGAAGGTAGCGTAGACAGGAAAAGTAAGTGAAACAGGTACAGAACCAGAAGCATTAAGGGTAAGAGTTATGGAAACGTACACAATAGTTTTCCCCAAAAGCTGCATATAAAAAGACAGTGAATACAAAGAATGTATGCATAATAATGACTTCAGGAACAGAAAATGAGGACTTGGAATAGTAAATTGCTTATATCTCAGGAACTGTATGACATAGAACAAAATGTAAAAGTCATATGAATTATCACTTTCCTGGCTAGTTTTGTACTTAGTCCCCATTAGGGGGCTAAGCATTTTTCTGACCAAAAGTCCGTATCTCACATCGTTTCAGAGATACGGGTCCTGAAAGGCGCGGCGAATGCCGTAATGTTATCCTATGGGAAAAAAGAGAAGTTCAGAGTGCCATAACTTTGCCTCTCTGTAATATTTTGTCACCAAACCACCGAAAGGCACATCTGTGGGATGTTGGCTGTCTTCCCTCCAAATTTTAGCCCAAAAGACCAAACCATTATTTTGCAGCAAGGCGCCAAAGGATTGCTGCAATGCGTCGGATGCCGTAATGTTATCCTATGGGAAAAAGTGTCAACTTTGGAGTGCCTTAACTTTGCCACTGTATAATATTTTTTCAACAAAATACTGACAGGCACATCTGTGAGATGTTGGCTGCATTCCCTCCAAATTTCAGCATAAAACACCAAACCGTTCTTTTGCAGCGGGGTGCCAAAGAATTGCTGTCATTTTCCCACAACCTAGAAAAGTACTGTCGCAATTTGCGAAAGCTTTCGCAAATTCATTCGACAGTGTCGCAAGTGCGAAAGTACTTTGCGAAAGTACTTTTTCCAGAAATTTGAAAAACATATTTCTGGGCTGTTTTACCCCAAAATAAAGGGTCCGACTAGGTGAATACAAAAAGAATTTGGTTGCTAGAGGGTCCCAAATTTAAATGCCAAGCATTTTTCTGATCACCAACTGAAAACAAAATGGCGGATTTGTGACAGTAAAAGGGCCATTTGTGAAAGTAAAAACTGCATTTGCGACACTGTCTAACTTTTTGTTAACTTTTCCCTTTGACTTATAATGGGAACTTGTTTTTTGAATAGCTTTTGAACCGTTTAATATTTTTTCACGAAATCTTCAAAAGGCACATTGGGGACCCTGGCTGCACATTCCCTGAAGATTTCGTACCTGTCACGCAAACCGTGCAACCTGTAGGCATGACCGTAGAATTCCAAAAAAGTGAAAATGGTGAGCAGCTCATGCTTAATAACTCCACAGCCATATATCCAACTGGTACGAAACTTGGCAGATCCCAAGATGTATGGGTCTTGATCGGGTTTTCCAAATTTCAGGCACATCTGTTTAATGGTTGTAAAGTTATTAAGGTGCAAAATTTTAGGTTTAACATGTAAATGGCTCCTCAACCCTAACTATGGTAGCACTACTGTGCTACCATAATATATACAGTATATATAAAAAATAATGTATGGGGTGGTGTGTGTAACAAGAAGTTTACACACACCCCCGAGGGGTTAGATGCTGCATACACCTCGAGAGCCAAGCTTGAGGGGTTTATGCAAGCATCTAACCTCTCAGGTGTGTGTAAACTTTGAGTATACACACACCACCCCATAATTTATTTTATATATTGCTGGGTTTTCATTTCTCACCACAGTCAGTATATAAAATAAAAAAAATCCCCGTGCGGCCGTGGTCTGCTTGGGTTTGAGTATGTGGTCTGCAGTCGGTTTTATTTATTTATTTAAACTTTATTCACACGCTTATTTGTGCCTCAAGCTGAAATGTTTCTTTTTTTCTGTAAAATTTTAAGTTTTTGCTTCTGTAGTGACTTACCGCCAAGTTAGAGTGGTGGTTCCATGTCCAAGGGAAAGACAAGGAGCCAGCTGTCTGGGAGGAAGAGTCATGGTGGGTGCATGCACAAAAGGAGGAAAACCATGCGTGTGTTTTTCCATAATAAACAATCCTTCATTACGGCAAATAATGCCACAGTTTTTTGATGGGAAAAATGAAGACCCATTATATATATAACTTTGTAAATGCATCAGTTAGGGTGGCTACCACAGTGACAGAAGCAGGGAAATGAGGTTTTAGGGTTTCCAACCCTAATGCCTCACCCCCAGTGTTCCCACCCCACCCCATCCCCCCACCATCCACACACCAACAGGCATCGGGGACTGGGCACCCCTGCCTGCAATACGAGTGGGCTGGGGGGGTCATCCGACACTGGGAGTGGGCATCCTGGTGTCAGAAAGGTTTAAATAATTAAAAATAAATATATTGGCACACTGGAATGGGCTCCCAGTGTACCACAATACTAGGGGGATACAGATCGAGATGGGGATTGGGCACCCTGATGTCAAAAAAGGGCAGACTAGATCAATGCAGGATCCTGAACTGAAATGTGTGCAAATTTCATTGCAGGATCCTGTATTGAAGTACTGTAATGTGCCGCACAATGGTTTTGTATCAGAAAGTATTGTGTGGTACATTATCGTACTTCAATGCAGGATCCAGCATCGAAATCTGTGCACATTTTGATGCAAGATTCTGCATCAAAGAAATACCTCGGGGGATGGTTTTCTTCTTTTCACAGGTATTTACACATAAAAAATACATTTGGGCACACTGAGGTGAGCTCCCAGTGTGCCCCAGTACACACCATGTATTGTGTGCATAGAGAATGGACTCCAAGCCAATCTCTGTTTAAGCTGGCACCCATGAGAAAAACTGCTTTGGGTCCAACTTAAAACACAAAAAAAATCAGAAAACACCTAAAGAGATTATCTTTAGCTGTTTTCTGATGTGTTTTGTGTTTAAAATGTTTGGTACTTCAACATCCTCTCTAAGTGGCAACACAGCTCAATCTATTGCAGGACTGTGAACTGTGCAAAAAATATCATCATTCTTTATGAAAAGAAGTGGGTATTTTTCACACAGTAGTCTTTTTGTTTGAAAATAAGCTGCTATTTTTCACACAATACTCCTATTGTGTGAAAAATATATCTTTTGTGCCTGACATATAAATTTTCCCATAGGAAATCATGGGGAAATTAAAAATGCCATCATTTTGAAAGGATTAATAATTTTTTCACCAACCCTTCATAAGACACATCTGTGACTCAAGGACTTTCTATCCTGAAAAATTCAGACCAGTACCTAAAGCCGTTTCTGAGATCTGAGGTGACAAAGAAATGTTTAAAAATCTGGATGTGGCAGGTAAAGAGATCTACCCATAGAGATTATGCCTGCCAAATTTCATGCAAATCCATTGAACGGCTCCAAAGTTATTAAGGTTCAAAGGCTGGACTTTAACATAGAAGTGCCATTTCATCCTGACTATACTGGCGCAACTGTGCCAGTATAATATATATATATATATATATTCATTGCAAAAAACTTAATTAATGTATCAGTTAGGGTTGATAGCACAGTGACAAAAGTGTGGAAATTCCACATTAGAGTTACCACCCCTACACTTCCTGCCCCATTCCTCCACACACCAACAGGAGTCGGGTGTGCCATGGTAATATCAGGCTCAACTTCTATCCAATTCCATGTGTAAAGAAGTTGACATTATACAGTAAAGGAGAATGGGGTGAGGGTTAGGCCTGATGACCCAATGGCACACTCCAATGCCTGTTGGTGTGTGGAGGGTGGAGGGAGGCAGGATGGTAGGGGTGGTAATCCTAACATGGAATTTCTACACTTTTGTTGCTGTGCTATCAACCCTAACTGATGTATTAACAAAGATTTTTGCAATGAATTTCTCTTCTTTTTGAGAAAGTGTAATGTAAGCAGTTAGTGGTATGTGTTTGTGGGAGTGCAGGCCCTCCAGGCCCTTTGCTCCTTTACATAGTCCATTTTTTGCGTAATAGTATGCATCTGTGGGAGAACGGGCCCTCTGGTCCTTGCACTCCCAATTACACCTAAATGTGGACTAAGCTACGGGTAGCGAAAAATCCATATCTCAAATCATTTTCGAGATACCGGCGCTGCAAGTCGCCACTGGTGCCGCAATGTTATCTTATGGGAAATTTCTGAACTTCAGAACACTGTAACTATGGGCCCAATGGATGTTTTGGGACCAAACCACCAAAGGCATATCTGTGGAGCTGTGGGACCAAGGCTTGCCACCCTGCAAATTTCAGCCCAAAAGCACAATCCACTTTGGCACAATGACATGACAAATGAAATAACATGAGATAATGTTTTTGAGCATTGTTTTCGCGAAAACAAAAACATTTTCATGACACCCCTATACCTTATAATGAAATACTTTCATGCACAAAAAAATGATGCTGAGGCGATTTTTTTTGATTGAGGTCATTGCCACAAAAATTAAAAAATTAATCGTGGCAACAATATGGCAAAATGCTGGAAAGATTTTGAAAAACTTATTTCCAGACTTCTTGGATCATGTTCCTAAGGGCCCTGTTAGGTAAACACAACTGCTGGTGTTTACCAAAGGGCATTACTTTTCAATTTACAACTTTTTTTGTCTCTTGCTAACTGAAAACAAAATGGTGGCAGCACAAAAGAAAAATTGGGGAGCATGACAACAAAAAAGTGTTTGTGAAAATTTTAGCATTGCACATATAAATTTTCCCATAGGCTAAAATGGGACATAAAAAACTTTCATAACTTTTGAATGGATTAATATTTTTTTACCAAATCTTTGAAAGGTATGTCCTTGTCCCAGGCCACATATACAAATGCACAGTTGAAGCCAGCCAGATGCAGAGTTCAGTCCGTGGGGCATGGCAAAGAAATGCATGAAAGTTGAGGATTTTTCACATTTTTGACACTCTACAGTTCTGCAACTGTACATCTGACCAGAACTAAACTTTCTGAATCCAGAGAGCAACAGCTGGATGCCGCCCTTGCAAACTTTCAGGCAAATCAGACAATGGTTGCAAAGTTATTAAAGTGCAAACTTTGGGGTTTAACACAAAAGTGGGGCTGCCAATCTTTACTATACCTACACTACCATGCAGGTATAATATACCTATACATACATGTAATAGATAACTCACTCTAAGGTGTGCATTTGTGCACTGATATGTGCACGCCTTGGTGTGCACTGTTATGCACGAGGTGGCAGGTCGAGTGCGTCACCACCCAAGGTGTGCATATATCAGAGCATGCCACACACCCTAGAGTGGATTATCTATCTTATAAAATGGCAAAATTGTTTTAGAGGGGGGCGAAAGTTCAGGTGTGTGGTCACGCTCTGATATACGCACAGTCATGTGATGTGTTTCAACCACTCAGCAGACATAATTTTTTCTACCCATTTTATAAATATATATATACATATACATACATTCATCTCTCTCTCTCTCTCTCTCCATATACATATATATATATATATATATATATATATATATATACTACACACACATTGCAAAAGCTACGTTAATGTATCAGTTAGGGTTTTATTATTATTAAAGTGTAAAAGCTGGGAAATTCAACATTATGGTTACCAACCCTACCACCCCACCCCCACCTCCACCCCCACCCTCCACACACCAACAAGCATTGAGGTGTACCTTGGGGTCATTGGCCTTAACTCTCACCCCATTCCATGTGTAAACAAGATTAGATGGTACAGTATAGGAGAATGGGGTGTCAGTTAGGCCCAAGGACTCCAAGGCACACCCCAATGCCTGCTGGTGTGTGGAGGGTGGGGTGGCAGGGTAGGTAACCCTAACATCGAATTTCCCAGCTTTTCACACTTTAATAAGAACCCTAACTGATGCATTAACATAGATTTTTGCAATGAATTTCCCTTCTTTTTGAGAAAGTGTAATGTAACTGGTATGTGGTTATGGGAGTGTGGGCACTCCGGGCCCTGCGCTCCCCTCACACTACCCATTGTTGCATAATGATATGCATAAGTGGGAGAGCAGGGAACACTTACACATAAGTATGGATATACAGAAGCCCTATAGTCGTGAACAGTAACCCTTGTAACACTAATTTTGCAAAATCTCAGTAACCACAACAACTATGGAAAAAAATCCACTGCAGTTGCAATCATGTCTTTGAAATCTCCACGGGTGCTTAGGTGGACTAAGCTGCAGAGAGCAAAAAATCTGTTTCTCAAATCGTTTTCGAGATAGGGGCACTCAAAGGTATCACAAGTGCCACAATACAACAGATGCATGTAACTCAGGCATTTTCAGCCAATTTTCAACATGGCATTTTGGGGACCCCACCTCATGAACGATGTCACTGTCATTTTGTTAATCTGTCCCAAAAGTTGAGTTTGCACAGCAAACGCACCATTCTGCACCACAGGTGCAAAATCACATTTTGGGCAGGATGTGAAAAATGACAGCTGTATACTGTTCATGAGGAGGTTTGGAAAAGGGTAATGTTGAAAACCACGAGTGAAAATATGATGAATGCGCGCAGAAACTGCACAATGCACGCTCGTGCCGTGGCCATTTAGGGGAATTTTTTTACCAAATTTTCAACATGGGCTTTTTGGGAAATCCCTTCATGAACACTGGCACTTTGATTTTGTTAATCCACCCCAAAAGTTGATTTCGCACAGTGACCATGCCATTCTGCAACATGGGTGTAAAAACACATTTTGAGCAGGATGTGAGAAATAACAGCTGTACTGTTCATGAGGAGGTGTGACATAATGGCAATATTGAAAATCTGGAGTGAAAATATCAAAGATTGGCAAAGTTGTGAGCTTGTGTAGAAACTGCATAACGCACACTTGTAGCGTGGCCATTGTTTGGATTTTTTGCACCACATTTTAAACATGGGCTTTTTGGGACCTTCCTTCTTGAAAACTGGGGCTATCATTTTGTTAATTGGTACTGAAAGGTGATTCCATGCAGTGACTGCAAAGTCACCTTTCGAGACTGAGTAATGAGATGACAGGGACATTGTTCATGAGGTGGCATCCCAAAAGCCCCACATTGAAAATGTGGTGCTAAAATCTCAAAAAATGTCCAAAATATCAATATAAGTTGAAATCCCCCACATTGAGTGGCATTATACAGCTTAGCATTGATTCTTCAGTTTGCGGTTCAGCTTTGAAGAGTGCAGATGTGCCCCAGTCCAGAGAAAATCGCTGCTCCTGACCTCTGGAGGTAAGTATGGGTAAAAGGTGGTGCAGGGATGTGGTTGTTCTGTGGTAGGATGGGGATGGGAAAAGGGGGACTCAGGAGATGACGAGGGACCATTTTCTTTTTTGCAGGTTTAAAAAAATGTAATGACATCAGGGGAAAGTTTTCTTTATTTACAGGTATTTTTTTGAACAATACATATTTGGGCACACTGGGGTGGGCTCCCAGTGTGCCATAGTGTTGTGTAGGGGGTGCATACATGCCAACACAGGGATTGGGCACCCCATGTCAGCAATTTAAAACTATGGACTTTGGCTGGGGGCATCATCTGGCACTGGGAGTGGGCATCCCGGTGTTGGAGCATTACTCCCCAGTGTCTAATACTGGTGGGGGGGGGGCTCTAGTGCTGACATGGAGATTGGGCACCCCATGTCAGCAAAATGTTTTTTTAATAATTTTATCCTATTTTCGGCTCTTGACCTAGGATCCTTGGTGGTATCTCATGCATACGAACTAGGATCTGAGGTCATATTATGCGAATACGAAGTAGGATTTAATTAATTAAATAAGCACATTTTACAGGCATATTTTGCCCTGTAAAGTGCAAAATGCACCAAAAGGGGTCCCAATAAGCAAGCTACACATGTTGGTTCCTCCCAAGAATATCATTTTGGGAGGTTAAAAAACAATGTTTTGGGGCAAAACTGAAAACAAGATGGTGGCCCATGCGAAGTAGGAATTTCTCCACATGGAGCAGGGTTCCTGCTTTGTTTCATGCAGCTATATTGAAGTGCCGACTGAGCTTGCTCAGAAACTATTTTTCCAAATGTTTTAATTGCAATAACTTAAAAACTTATTATTATTATTTTTACACCAGACTAGCAAAAGGCACATCTGTGGGTTATTCCCTTTCTACCCTGCAAATTGCATGCCAAACAACCAAACCCTCTGGGCTGTAGGCAAGTTCAAAGAAAAATCTCAGCAAAGTCAATGGGTAAAAACATATTTCTCACCTCTCAGTAACTCAGAGACCACACATTCAACCAGAATGAAACTTACCAGATCAAGAGATCTGCCCCACAGGAAGGTGCATACCAATTTTCATGCAAATCCATTCTACTGTTGCAAATTTATGAAAGTGCAAAATATTGAGTTCAAAATTGACTTGCCTACTCAACCCTAACTATAGTGGTGCGACTGTGCCCCTATATGATAAACACACACATATATCTATAGCTATATATATATATATATATATATTATAGTGGCACGGTAGTGCCACTATAGTTAGAGTTGAGTACCCCGTTTAAGGTTAAAGTGTGAAATTTTGCACCTTAATAATTTTCCCACCATATGACAGATTTGCCTGAAATGTAACAGGCATGGGGAGGTGGCATATATCTTGGGATCTGCCAAGTTTTGCACCAGTCTGATGTACGGTTGCGGAGTTATTAAGTCACATTCTGCAGCACATTTACACTTTTTTGCACATTCTTTGCTCGCACCTACAGGATGCACGGCTTGCGCGACTGGTCCAAAAACTTCAGGGAACATGCGGCCTTTTGAAGATTTCGTGAAAAAATATTAAACTGTTCAAAAGTTATTCAAAAAACAAGTTTCCCATTATAGTCAATGGGAAAAGTTATTACAAAGTTCAACAGTGTCGCAAATGACCCCAGTAGTGTCGCAAATCCGCCATTTTGTTTTCAGTTACTGATCACAGAATGCTTGGCATTTAAAATTGGGATCCTCTAGGGACACAATTCTTTTTGTGTTTACCTAGTCAGACCCTGATAATGTTAGGCATGTCTTTTTTGGGAGGTTAAACACCCCAGAAATATGTTTTTTTGAAATTTTTGGGAAAAGTAGTGTCACAAAGTAGTGTCGAACTTGTGACACTTTTGTGATTTTTTTTGCGAAACTGTCGTGTTTTGCGACACTACTTTGCAACACTATGGGCAAAGTAACAGGAATTCTTTGCCACCCTGCTGCAAAACACTGGTTTGGTCTTTTGGGCTGAAATTTGAAGGCAAGAATGCCAACATCCTACAGATGTGCCTTTCGGTGGTTTGGTGACAAAATATTTCAGGGATGGAAAGTTACAGTGCTCCAAAGTTGCCGCTTTTTCCCATAGACTAACTTTTGTGGCATCCTTGTAGCCTTCGGTGCCTGTATCTCGGCCTTTAGAATCTGGTCTTTAGTTGCAAAATGCTTTTTCTATGTCTTATGGTTCCTGAGATATAAGCAATTTAGTATTCCAAGTGCTAATTTTCTGCTTCGAGGTCCATCATTATGCATACATTCTTTGTACTCACTGTGTCTCTCTATGCAGCTGTTGGGGGGAAACAGTGTGTGCACTTCCGTTACTGTTACAGTTAGCATTCCCACTTATGTTTCGGTACCCGTTTGTGTTACCATTCCCATGTACACCACCGTGTGTGTAACCCTTTGCATTTTCCTTTGTGCTTGCATTTGCGTTACTGTTACCATTTGCGTTTCCACTATTGTTTCTGTTTGTGTTACGATTTGTGTCACCGTGTGCATTTCCATTTGTGTTTGATCCGCCCTTCCGTTAGTGTTTCTCTTTTATTTGGCATCATCGTTGCTGTTACCATTATCATTTGCATTTTCAATTGCGTTACCATGACAGTGAGCATTACGGTTTGCGTTTCCATACACGCTTGCATTTCTGTTTCCTTTTACGTTATTGTTGCTCTTATCGTTACCATTTGTGTTTCCAATTCTTGATGCGTGACCATGCTTGCGTTACACTTGCATTTCATACATGTTCGTTTCTGTCTCCGTTTGTGTTACTGTTCACTTTGGCATCAGTTTGCGCTTGCGTTTCTCTTACTGTTTGCATTACCATTTATGTTTGCGTCACCATGTGTGTTACCATTTGTGCTTGTTTTTGCATTGCAGTTACAATTATTATCTGACAAAAAAATCACGTGGTGGGACCGCGGGGCCCAAAGGGCCCACACTTCCACCAACACATTTCATTCACTATTTATAGTCCTCATTCTCAAAAAGAAGGGAAATTCATGGCAAAATACTCCATGTACTGCATCAGCTAGGGTTGTTCCACAGCAACAAAAGTGAAGAAATTCGATGTTAGGATTTAAAAAAAAATTGCACCCCCCACCCTGCCCCCCAACTGCATCAGGGTGTGCGTTGGGGTCATCAGTCCTAACTCACCCCATTCTCCTATACTTCACCACCTCAGCTTATTTACACATGGGATGGGGTGAGGAAGTTAGGACGGCAACCCCAATGCACACCCAATGCTGGTTGAGGGGGGTGGTGGGGTTCAAGCGCTGTTTCAGCCTAACATCAAATTCTCGCTTTTTGTTGCTGTGGAACAACCCTAACTAATTCAGTAAATGGAGTTTTTGCCATGAATATATATATATATATATATATATATATAGCTCTTCTGAAAAACTCCATTAATACATCAGTTAGGGTTGACAGCACAGCGAAAATGTAATAAATGTGATGTTAGGGTTCACCCCTACCACTCCACCCTTAACTCCCCACCCTACACTCACCAACAGATATCAGGGTGTGCCATGCGGTCATCAGGCCCAACTCACACCCCATTCCATGTATAAACAAGCTGACACGCTACAGCATTGGAAAATGGCTTGAGAGTTAAGCCTGACAACCCCATGGCACACCCCAATTTCTGTTGTGAGTGGAGGGTGGCTGGGTTGAGGTTGTAGAGGTGTAACCCTAACATCACATTTCCATACTTTTGTCACTGTGCTATCAACCCTAACTGATGTATTAATGGATTTTTTTGCAATAAATTTCCCTTCTTTTTGAGACAGTGTAATGTAACTTGTCCCCTGATTCCCCCCCCCCGAAATAATTTCACACCACCACATTTTGGAATCTCTGGATGCTCGTTGGCAAACTTATTTATTTGGTGAAAAGATATCTTTACATCCCATAAATCATACTTCAATCATAAACACCATAAGTTTATCTTATAACAGTTCTTCTCTCTTCTGGCCTCCTCTTCCTCCTGGCTGTCTCTTCCTTTCTGGTCTTCCAGGTCTGGACTATCTGAATCTGGCCCCCTGCTCCATCACCAGAACCAGGCTGGTTCCCTGCTTAACCAGGCCTCCCTCTCCAGGCCCGTACACTATGCATCTGGCACCCAGACCTATTCCCCCTCCCCCCACCTTTATACCAAGCCTGGGCTCCTGCCCCAGCCTGTTTTCCAACTCCCTCCCTCCTTTTTAGCCCCCCTTGCATCTTTGGTGCTCTCATTATCCATTCTTCCATGCACCCTTGCCCTCCTTCCAGTGGGGCTCCACCCAGCCCCCCAGGCCACCTGCTGCCACTCTGCAGCACCAACATGCCTGCCCTATGCCCAGGACCTGCAGGGCACCACTCCTCACCCTGCCCAAATTCTTCTACCTTTTGTGCCAGCCTGCCACCCCAACCCTTCCTTACCAGGGTGGGTGGGTAATTTTCCAGCAAAAAGAGGGCTAGCCAGGGGTGAGCGGCCCTTATATACCCCTTAAGGACCCCACTTTAGGACCCCTGCTAGCCCCCCAGCCTGGCCCCTGAGCCCTGGATGACCCTTGTCATATGACACTGCCCTCGCCCCTGCCCCAGGTGATGTCACTGACCCCTAACCCCCTTTGCCCCTTCCCTTGCCCTGCCCCTTCCCCATGTTATTTCTGGAGGGGCCATCAAACAACTTAGCCTGCCTTTTATTGGGAAGCCCAATTGTCCACAATTCCCACCCCCCCAGAAATAATCTCACACCACCACATTTTGGAATCTTTGGATGCTCATTGGCAACCTTATTTATTTGGCACAAAAGATATCTTTACATCCCATAAATTATACTTCAGTCATAAACACCATAAGTTTATCTTATAAAAGTTCTTCTCTATTACAGCCTCTTCTTCTTCCTGGTTGGCTCTTCCTTTCTGGTCTTCCAGGTCCAGACACTCTGAATCTGGCCCCCTCCTCCATCACCAGAATGAGGTCAGTTCCCCACTTACCAGGGCCTCCCTCTCCAGGCCCAGACACTGTGCATCCAGCATCCAGACCTATTCCCCCTCCCCACCTTTATACCACACCTGGGCTCCTTGCCCTCATCCCATGGTCATACCCTCCTCCCCCCATTTTATCCCCCTTCCCTTACTTCTTCCACTGCCCCACCTCCACCTTGCAATGGATGGCAGGGCTCCCCCCTTGTGGGCTAGAACCTAAAACCATTCTTTGCTATTTTGCCCCCTAGGTCCCCGATGGGCCTTAAGGAACAGGCACATCCCGAACTCCAACAGATGCACCCAATCTGACCTGTACAGTGCTGCCTGTTCGAACATCATGTCCCTATGCTGGATGTGCACCCCCCAATCTTGATCACTGCCCTCACCACTCTCTTATTCAGATGCTTTCTCACCTTTTCAACCAGTTTGGCATCCTTGGCCCCCCTCCAAACCCTCCTTGATGTGACCGTGGAGCAGTCAATGGTCATGCCAGGCCACTACCCTTTTATCTTCTCTAGTTCACCCACCATTGTTTGTACCAGCTCCCCCATGGGACCCCTCCCAAGTTGTTAGCCCCTTGGTGGATGACAATGCAGTCCAGCCTACCCCATAGCACCCTAAACTCCTCCAGTAGGGGCAACAGCTGGGCCCATCTCATGCCCCTGATGCCCTTCCACTGGCTCTTCATGCTTTCTGTATTTGGGCATAGCTGTGTCCCTCTGCCTGTGGCAGCCACAAACCTTTTTTCCCAGTACAGAAATGAGTGCCCCACAATCCATACCTTCCACTTGGTACATGCCACAGAAGCAAAAGGAAAACAATGTGAGTTGCTGGTATCAACACCTGACATATCGTTTATAGCAATCTGACCTCCACTGCCATATCCTTTTCAGCTCCTCAACCAAAGCCCCTTTTTCAGATACCTCTGAGGCTGCCTCTATCTGAAAGGAATGGGGGGCGAACTCACCCAGCTCCTCTCCCATGAATGCCAGTGCCTTCCTGTGCACCACTTCCACCTGAAAGGCTGTTACCAGTGGCCCGTCCCTTGGTGGAACATCGCCCCCCTGGCCCTCCCTCTGTAACTCTCATATTCTTCCATGTTGGCCACCATGCATCTTGGTGCTCCAGACCGTCAAAGCAATGTCACCATGGCAACATGCCCCCCTTGATCTGTTTTTGACCTTGCCAGGCTAATAACCAACCTGTCCCCTCCCAGCTTCACACCCTCATGCTGTAATGCAAGCTCAGGTGCCCCCTTTCATGGGGCCACCATTTCCCCCACCCAGAAGGCCCCCACTGCCATGACCTCAAATACTGCCCGAAACAGGCATGCCTCCTGTGCTGAGGTGCATACCAGCTGCAATGCCCCCAGTACTCTATCCAACAGCTACCCCTTATGGTGTGCCTACCATTTTTCCTCCCCCCTTGGCTCCTCTGCCACCTGGTCACCATTCTCTTGACTGTCCTGCCTGCCATGGCGTCTGGCCATCCCCTGTCCTGACACACCTAGCTCACGCCCACAAGCTGTACCACTGTTGTGGCATGTGCCATCTTTTCTTCCCACTTGTCCTCAATGAAATGCCAATCAGCTCATCCCAGACCAGCTTCACCTAGTCCCAGCTCTGTCTTGACCTAAACTACTGGAAAATGGCCCACCCACTTTTATAGGCCTTCAGGGTGTTGGCTGACCAGGACCCCTGGTACAGCACCCTGGTGGTTGCCCTCCAATCTCCCACAGCCTGTCCAGGGCCCTGGTCCTGTGTGTTGCAGCATGTGGAGCCAGCCTCCAGAACCCTTCTTGAGCTGTAAACAGGAAAGACTGTCAGCCAATTCATCTTGATACCCACAATATGCTGCACCTGAAGGATAAGTTCAGCCAAAACCCAGACAACACCAAACACTGCAGTACCTGCCCCATCTCAGTTTTCCTGCCCTGCCTGTTGATGACTTCTACCACCCTTGTTTACACCAGAAAAGGATGCACTCCCTTTCATCTGTGTGCCCATGCCTCCAGTGCTACCCAAATTAGAAAAATTTCCAAAAACGTGATATCCTTTAATAAGCCTGTGTCCTCCCAGTGCCTTGGCGACACCTCAGCCATCCATTGGCCTTTAAAGTTTACCCCATCCCGAGTGCCCCTGAGGCATTGGTGTACAGCTCCAGGTCCTTGTTATGCTCCCACTCATCCTGCCAGAATGTTACCCCAATGTACTGCCCCAGGAACTCCTCCCATACCTTGAAATTGTCCCAGATCCCCTTTGTTATGTCCTCCCAGTGATATGGTTGTTTTGCCTTTCCTGTTGCCCTCCCTAACCACCTAGTAAATGCCCTCCCTGGACTGATGGATTGCATGCAAAACTGAGGTGCCCCAGCAGTTGCTGTACTTGTACCAGTGGCACCTGCCTCCTCCCTGTTATCTGTGCCAGCAGTCCCATGAGTCGGGACACATTGTCCCCAGGTAACCAGAAGCAACCCAGCTCTATGTCCACCTCTAACCCTAGGAATTCCAGCCTGTACATGGGGCCCTCCATTTTACCCTGTGCCAACGGAATACATATCCATCTGTGCATCTCCTTGAAATCCCGCAACATTGCCTGTGCCACAGCGTGACTCTCCCCAATGAGTAGAAAATCATCTAGACATTGTACCACCCTCTTGTGGCCATATCTCTCCCCAAATACCCACTGTTCCCAGGAACTGAATGCCTCAAAGTTCAAACAGGCCACTGAGCAGTCCATGGGCATGGCTTTGTCAAAGTACAACCTGCCTTCGAACTGGAAACCTAGTGAATCCCAGTCAGTCAGGTTGACTGGCAGCAGCTGGAATGCTGACTTGATGTCTGTTTTGGCCAGCCAGGCCTCCCCCCACTACCCTGATCAATCCTTCCGCTTGCTCCAAAGAGTCATAGGACACTTCCCTGAGATGGTTAGGAATGCCTTCATTCACTGACTACCCCTCCGGGTAGGACAAGTGGTGAATCAAATGGAACTCACCCTTTTGTTTCTGGGGGACCACCCCCAATGGAGTTACCCAGAAGTTGGGGCAAGGAGGAGCCTCCAGCAGGCCCTCGACCCGCCCCACCTGCACTTCCTTTCATATCTTTTCATGGACCACACCTTCCTTTCCCTTCACTGACCCAAGGCTCTTGGCCCTCATCCCTGCCCACCTGCCTTGGAAGCCCAGCAGAAACCCCTTCTTGAAGCCAGTCTGCAGGAGCTCCACCCCCTCGGCATTCAGGTAATTCTGAGTCCAGGCCTACACCACCTCCCCAGATGATGGGCATCCATGCCAATGCGTACACCCATCATCCTCCCTCCCCATCCTGGTTAGTTACACCCATAGTTGGAACTATACCCCCCACTGTATCCCCCTCTTCCCCTGCTGGGGACTCCCCCCAACCCTTGAAAGGACTTGTCCTGCTGCTGCCCACCTTCTTGCCTCCCCTTCCCACCTTGCCTGCAGCTTGATTCTGGGTGCACTCCCCCGCAATTTGAACATACATGCTTAAATTTGCAATTTGCCCATGTGCAGGATGCCTTGTTGAAGCCCTAGCAGGTTTTGGCTCCTGAGGCTGAGGAACTTTGCTTCCCATGCTCCCCCCCCCCAGTTGCCACCATCTGTCCGGACAAGGACATGGTCTTTACCCACAGTTCCGAGTTAGTGCTGTCCTACTTCAAGTCCCCCTTTGCCGCCATCCTTCTCCGGAAGGCCTCATCATACTTCAGCCATCTGTATCCTAACTTGGCTTTGTATGCATTCCTGATGGGCGCCATATATGTCAGCAAGGGAATGGCCAGCTCTGGCTGCTTCTCCAGTACTAATGCACTGTACACGGTAAAACCTGCTTGTCAATTGTCCAATGTTTTTCCTTTCCACTTCACCTCCTCTGCTTTGTGACCAACCACAGCATGTGCTACTGCCATCTTGGACTTTTCCACCGACTCCTTCTGCTCAAATTTCATGGCAGTGTCCTCGTCCACCAAGTCGAAGACATCCATGTACTCCCCTTTCCAAATCCTCTCTTTGAGTGAGGGTGGAATGTGATCCCCCAGCATGAACCCCGGTGTCCCCTTGTATTTCTGGCCCCCTGGCTTCCCCCTCCCCTCCTGCCCCCTGTTGTCCCCTTTTCCTCTTATTGCCTTCAGTGCCCTCTCTATCTTCTCAATCCCTGCATTCCCCATATCCCCCAACAGCCCCTCCAAGTACTCCTTGAGGTCACCCTCATTGGAGATGTTCACACACTGTCCTTTCCCCTGTCTGGGTCCTCCTTATCCAACTCTGGCTCTGGCCATGGCTCCAGGGTGGGTGCTGGTTTGGCTTTGACCCATGGCAGCCTTTTTTCCTGGCTTTCCCTTCCCAGGCACTCCTCCCCCTCCTTCCACTTCTGTAGCACTTCCTCCTCCTCTCTCCACTTGGCCGCATCCACCAGCTCCATCATCTGGCTCATCAACTTCGTTGCCTCTTCCATCATCTTCTTGCTTCACATCTAGTTCTTCTTAGGTGCCATTCATGTGAAAATACTATGGATGGAAGAACACAACATCAATGCTCCTAGTATAGCCTTGTAGGCTCTCTCTGGCCCCCTTTTCAGGGGGTTGGCCCTTGGCTAGAATCCTACCACCTACTCCTCATCCCCTGTGGGAGGCAGTACTGCCAGTCATGCTTCCCGCACCCCACCTCAGTAGTGTACTACAGTGCCCCCGACATCTTGGGTCTCAGGCTTAT
The DNA here is from genome assembly GCA_016271365.2 of Neoceratodus forsteri. NCBI lineage: Eukaryota > Metazoa > Chordata > Ceratodontiformes > Ceratodontidae > Neoceratodus > Neoceratodus forsteri. Next base: position 1,205,016,023 of record CM057453.1, on the reverse strand, counting down.
CATGTCCAGTGTTATGCCCATATGTCACTTAGGAATCACCTGGTGGAAAATTAGGCCGTCCACCTTATGCCTATGCAGCTTTTTTTTGCAAGTAACTTTATTTTTTAGAACAAAACAAATTCACATAACTTAAAAATTGGACAAAATCACAAAATGCCATTCAGGTTTGACTAGACAATCACAGACTTGTACATATTACAATAAGATAAATAACATAAAAGAAAACATAAAAAAAAGGGGGAAGGGAAAAGAAAAAAAAACAATTTTAATGAAACAAACCCACCAACCTCCCAGGCAGGGAAACAGAAAAAAAAAAAAAAAACCTACCAATAGCAGTCTCTTTAACGTAACTGAAATTTTATCATTATCTGGTATTCTATAATCCGTATAGGCCTAATTAAGGGTCCAATGAGAGATCTGAGTAAAGGTACATGGCACAACTCTAACCAGTCCTACCAAAATGTAGCAAAAGGGAGGGAATACGGAAAGTGAGATAAAGGAAAACCTGGTTGTATGTTAGAGAGGTAAATTGAAAGGGACACCTTGGAAGTTGCTATGCCCCCCTATAAAGTTTAAAAATATTATTGTCTCTAGAGAAAGGGTCATCTTGCACAGTAAACCTCTGAGACACTCATTTACCAGAAGGATCAAAAGCCTTACTAGAGAGAAGGGGGAAAGGGACTGGTGGGTGAAATTCAATAATCAAATTTATCCTTAAGAACTGAAAAAAAGTTCACCCCAGCACTCCTGGAACTTCTCACCAGAATGAGAGAACCAGGCTACACATCTTTCTGCATTTACAGCAGTAAGAAATTCTGCCCACCATTCGCCAAATGAAGGTTCCCATTCCACCTTCCAGTGTCTAAGTATCACTAATTTAGTGACCGTAGCCACTAATGTTAGCTGCACTTTTTGGGAATAGGTAGGGATCGCTGAATACATACCTAGCAGACAAGTGTCCTCATTAAAATATGGGGTAATTTTAAGATAAGTTGCAACCCCCTTTTTGACCATGTTCCAGAAATTAGCTATTTTAGGGCATGACCATAATTTATGATGTAATGTAGCTAACTCAGAGCCACATTCTTTACATTCTGCTGAAGTCAGCCTCCCTATCCGAAATAGCTTAGTGGGCGTAAAGTACAAATTGTGGAGGATATTGAACTGAATGTTTCTTAGATGGTCTTGTTTGACTAAAAAATAGTTATCCGTCCAGATCTTTTCCCATATTTTATTTGGAAAATCCTTGTTGTAGTTATTTTTCCAATAATAAGCTATAGGAGAAACCCTTGACACAGTATGGTTTATGATTCCCTTGTACAATTTAACTATCACTTTCCGACCCTTAGAGATTAACCAAAGGTTGTTTAATACTACACCTGCGTTGTCCGACCATGGGGGTTTACCCAAAAACTGTTTGATACACTGACGCACTTGAAGCAGCCGAAACTGGCTTTTTAGAGGCACCTTAAATTTTGTTTGCAGAGTAGGAATAGATAGGGCCTATGCAGCTTACCATCTACCCCTATTTGGGTTGTTATCAATGTGACTGGAGTGCATCAAAAATGGTGCTAGCCCTTCCAATACAGGAGCCTCTGTGTAGCGCCCCTACCTAGTTACCTACTATTAGCTTATGAGTACTAACCTTCCCCCCCATTCCTCCCAATACCTGCCTGTGTGGGGCATCATTGTAGTTTAGCAGGTATGAGAAGCAGGGAACGGGCTTCCTTCAACCCAGCCCTCTTTTTACTTCCTGGTCAACCATACCTCGTTATTGCCACACATCACCCTTTGGCAATGCCAGTTGTAGCCAACTCTGCCACCTGACAGAGAAATGCCAGCACACTCCCCTTCCTCCCAAAACATAACAATACAGGCATTGGCAATTAAAGGAATGCTAATCTTTTATTAGTAACCAATGAATAAGGATGGGTTCCTGCTGTCGGTTTAAAATTTCTGCTGAAGCAGCTCACCACTAAATGCCCCCCTGGGCCACCATGCTGCCTCCACTCCACGAATTCTACAGTTTTTACCCTCCATGTGGCCCTCACCTATGGCCACCCCCCGCTGCAGGCCCTGACCAGAGGGCCCTCCCCCAAATACCCCATCGCACCTAGGCCTGTCAAAGCATATGCAGCCACTGATAACCACTATACACTCCTTCCTTGTATCCCCTCTGGCTTCCCCCTCTCCAGACTGGGCCTCCATTTTGCAGGTTTCCTTCCAGACCCCACTGGTCTGCCTCCCATGTGGCTCCCAGCCAGCCTCCTTCTAGCTGCACATCCTCCAAGTGGATTACCCCTACTATCCTCCTCTGTGCCCCCTGGCCACTCCCTTGAACTAAAAATGTCCACTTTGACTCCCTACCCACTTGCTCACATTCTCTTTCCCCTTCCTTTCTTCCGTGAGCTGCCAGCTGCCTCATGGCCTGCCTCCCAGGCCCCGATACCATACTTACTGTAGGCTAACCACCTCTGAGGGAATCTTCTGGCCCTTCGTCATGCTGGATCTCCCCGCACCTAAGGCGCTTTTTTTTTTTTTTAGCAACTCACATTTTTTGCACTTGGAACATATGTTGAGCCTATTGCCCCCCTCCCCACAGCTCCTACGGCCACATGGCCCTCCAACTTTCACTGTTCTAAAGAAGAGCACCCAACCAACTAAGCTGCACAGCAAAACACCCAGTGATCCACACTCGGTCACTTTCCTGCTACCCCAGAACATCCATACCAGGACAAGCCACCCAATAAACCACCTGCTAGCTTCTCGCTGCCTTGCAGTCATGTCCATTTCCAGTGACAGTGCCACAGACCACCAGCCAATGCTGCAGAGGGTCACTCCTCTGAGCAGCAGTCTCCATTAACCAACAAGCGTTGTACGCTCCCAAACCGGCTGTCACCACATGACGAAAACCAGCAGTTCCTTGGCACCAAACAAACATACAGACTCGTTCCTACCACCAAACCCTTGCCACCACCAAACAAAGAGTTTCCCCCAATAGCAGCTACCCTAAAGCTTGATCTAATCCACCACAGCATTTTCTCCTGCACAGACTCATTCTCACCACAGAGCCATTACCATTATTAACCAAAAGCCTCCACCTCTAGCAGCTACCATAAGGCTCTATATACTCTGTTATAACATGCATCCTAAAGCTCACCAAACAATGTAGCTAAATCAATGGGCCGCATGGCCTGCTGAGGCCTAGTCTTACCTAATATCCTTGCCAATGATGTGCTGAATCAGGATCTCTGAATTTTCCAGCAAAAAGAGGGCTAGTCAGGGGTGAGCTGCTCTTATATACCCCCTAAGGACCCCACTTTAGGACCTCTGCTAGCCTTGCCCTGGCAAATTCCCTGAACCCTGAATGATCCTTGTCATATGACGCTGACGTGGCCCCTGCCCCCTAGGTGATATCACTGACCCCTCCCCTTGCCCTGCTCCCTTCCACTTTTAATTTCTGGAGGGGTCATGAAAAAACCTGGCCTGTCTTTTATTGGCAAGCCCAATTGTAACTGGCATGTGTTAGTGGGAGCGCGGGCCCTCCATGCCCTGCGCTCCCTTCACATTGCACATTTTTTGCATAATAGCATGCATTTGTTGGAGCATGGGCCCTCCAGGCCTCATGCTCCCGCTTACACATAAGTACGGAGCCATATAGCAGCTCCAAAGTACTCCAAAGGAGCCCTTGTAACACATTTTTGGCAATATCTCCGTAACTATAGCACGTAGGGAAAAATTTCCACTGCAGGTGTAATCTATGTGATCAAAATTTCCTTGCAGGCTTATGGACTAAGCTGAGGGTAAAGAAAAATCCGTATCTCAAATCATTTTTGAAATACAGGTGCCAAAAGTAGCTGCGGGCACCACAGTGTCAGCCATGGGGAAAGTTCTCAACTTCAGAGCACTGTAACTATGGGTCCATTGAATGTATTGGGACCAAACTACCAAAAGGCACATCTGCAGGATTAGGGCTTGCCACCTTGCAAATTTCAGGCCAAAAACTTCAACCGTTTTGCTATAGTGGTGACGGCAAAGAATTGCTTTTTAGAATATAGTACTGTCACAAATTACAACAGTTTTGCAAAAATAGACACGATACTTTCGTGATTTGGGAAAGTGTCATGGCTGTTTCTGTCACATTTTGTGACACTATGGGAGGCCAAATCTTTAAAAAGGCATTTCTGTTTCCCCCACAAAAAAAGATAGTGCTGTGATCCTCAGGACCCGACAAGGTAAACACAACAGTTAGTGTTTACCTAGGGGGTCCCAAATTTAAACTCCAGACATTTGTCTCTCTCGCTAACTGAAAACAAGATGGCCACCACATGACAGTAAAAGGGCCATTTGCAACAGTAAAATATAGTGGCAGCAACTTTCAAGAGACACATATATTTTTTCCCCATTGTCTATCATGGGAAACCTGTTTTTTTGAACAACTTTTGAATGGTTTAATATTTTTTCACCAAATCTTTAAAAGGCACATCAGTGACCCATAATGCATCTTCCCTGAAGATTTCAGACCAAACAGAGAAATCATGTGGGCTGTAGCCATGAGCAAAGAAACACACAAAAACCCAATTTTTTGCATTTGTGGGCACTCCGCAGTTCTGCAACCACTTATCCGACCATAAGGCAACTTGCCAGATCAAGAGATCCATGGCATCAGACTGTGCATGCAACATTTCAGGCAAATTCATCATACAATGGCAAAGTTATTAAAGTGCAAAATTTGGAGTTTAACATAGAAGTGACCATGCAACCCTAACTATACTGCCATTATCATGCCAGTATATATGTATGTATATATATATATATATATATTCTGAGCAGCTGGTTTGCGTTAATTCTAAGGAAAATGATTGTGAAGCTGAAGGTGGTTGTGTAGAGCTCATTTGAAGCTGGGGAGGGAAGTGCAAGAGGGGATGGATGAAGGGAGGGAGTTCCAAGCCCTGGGTGTAGTGTAGGCAAAGGATCTCTTGCTTGCAGCTAGGCATGTCATTGACACAGTTAACAGTGGAAGAGAGAAGGAGCGGAGGGTTCGGCTAGCCAGTTTCATTATAATAATATTAGATACACTCAGAATGTACAGGTGGGCTAACTTATAAGTGAGGCAGAGGGCAGTATACTGGAATTTATGTTCCAGTTGTAGCCAACCCAGAGATGTTAGTACAGTGCAGTGATGTTTCCTGGGGGCAACTCCGGAGGCAAAGCATTCTATCCTGTGATATATTTGCTTTAGGTGGTTCATAAGGTAGGACATAAGTGACAGGTATGGGGCAGCAGCAGAAGAGTAGAGGAAGCAGTGAGGAGGTGGCAATTTTTAGGCAGGATGTACTAGATGGTAGGGGGTGGAGCCGGAAGAGCAGGCCCAGCTTTTGGTGAAGGGTTTGATAGTTTTGTTGACATGGGCCTCAAAGGAGAGGGTCAGGTCAAGCAAGATGCCAAGATATTTAAAGGAGTGTACCAGCTCTAGGGGTTCACCATTACTGGTGGTGATGGAAAATTGAGGGGAGTATGCGGTTCTGTAGGAGTGCAGGAGAAAAACAATAAATTTAGTTTTTTAGTGTTCAGGAGCAATTTATTTGCCAGGAACCATGCCTCCAGTTGATAGAAGTCAGAGTTTAGATGTTCACCGAGCCAAGAGAAGTAAGCAGAGGACATGTATTTGATAGCATCATCCACATAAAGCTGAACAGATGCTGCACTGCAGGAACTAGGCAGCTCATGGATGAAAAATGAGAAGAGTAATGGCCCCAGGATAGAACTCTGAGGAACGCCAAGGGAAATGGGTCTGAAGAAGGAGTGGCAGTTGGACCATTTGACACTTTGGGAGTGGCCTGTGAGATAGTCTTGAATCCAGGTTGTGGAATGTTGATCTAGCCCCATAGAAGTTAATTTCTGTATTAGCTGTTTGTGGTTCACCAAATCAAAGATTTTGGTGAGATCCACAAAGATGGCCCCAGTTGCTTGGCCCCTGTCAAAGGTGAGTTGAATGTCCAAGGTGACCTTAATAAGAGCAGAGAGAGTGCTGTGATTTTTACAGAAACCATGTTGGCAGGGGGACAGAAGTTGATATTGTTTTAGGTAGTCCTGTAACTGGTTGTATAGAATTTGCTCTTGTACTTAAGTGATGTAACAGAGTATAGAGATAGTTCAATAGGTTTCAACTGGTGAGGTCGATCCCCCTTAAGAATTGGGATGACTAGGGCTGTCTTCCATTTGGAGGGGACTATTTCCTCTAAGAAGGATCTACTGCTCAGATCCCTGACCAGATAAGCCAGAACAGGGGCTCCCCTTTTTAGAAATTGGGGCTCAAGAGAGTCATGGCCGGGTGAGCCATGTTCCTTAAGGTTACTCAATAATTTGAGAACCTTTCTGTAGGAAGTTAGTTTGATATGGAAAAGCCCAGTAGGGGTTCTAGGAGGATTGGTGGCAGATGAGGGGTGGCAGTGTTGAGGTATGGTGAATTGAGAAGTGAAGGTGCTGAGGTCAGTGAAAACATTGTTAAGGCCTTTGGCTATAGAGGAAGGGTTGGAGAATATTTTATCCTTGGCATGAAGTGAGTCAGGAATGGAGGAGGTTTTTCCCTTTAGGAGGTAGTTTATCTCAACCCAAAATTCATTGGGATGACTGAGTTTGTCTGTTTGCAATGTGCGGTAATACCTCCTCTTAGCATTAGTTACTGTAGTCTTGCAGATGTTTCTAAGCTGCCTGTAGGAGGGCCAGCCTGAGGGAAGGCTAGATTTCTTAAATGTTTTCCATGCAGCGTAATGTTCAGCCATGTGATTCCTAATGTCATTTGTCAGCCAAGGGGCTGATTTGCCTTTTGACCTACGTCGGGTTAGAGGAGCATGACAGTTTATGATGGATGTAACAGAGTCTATTAAGTATTCCAGGGCCTGGTCTAGAGTGGGTAGGGTATGAATTGGGCTCCAGTTGACATTAAATAGTGAGTTGAGAAAGGAGGTACGATCAAAGGAAGTTAAGTTTAGGGGTTCAACAATTTTGGGGGGAGGGTTGGGGGGTTTATTTCTCCAGATGCAGAATACCGATGAGTTAATCCACAAAACACCAGAAGATACAAGTTCCTTAGAGAAATTTCTTGATCTACGTCAATCCACTTTAATAAGCTGAGTCCTTGCCTGGAGTTCCTCACCTAGGACTAGGAATCACAATTTTCCTAATACCAAAATGCAGTCTCCAAGAACAGTTTAGAGTCCACTTGATCTTCACTTTAGCTTTCCCTTTTCTCAAAAAGTGAAAATTCTGGTAAAATAAAATCAGAAAGGGAATACAGAGGAACCAGAACCAGACCAGTCAATTGCCTAATAAATACCTATTATATTAATTAATAATAATTAGCTGAGGCACCATTATATTTATTGATGCCAACAGTTTTCTCAATAAGTGCTATTAAATTACATTATAGATGCATACATTTGTTAAGATGAAATACTCCAGCTTAAATAAATCCAGCTAGACAGATATCTGTTAATTATTTAACGATTACTCTGAGTGGGCTGTTTATTAATTTACTCTGACAGAGCTTTTAATTACAATGTATGTATTTATTGTATTTATTATAGGACTTAAATGTTATTTATTTGATCACTTATACTATTTATTAGATAGTATTAAATTATGTTGCCTTTTTTCCCCAAATATCAGGGCTGTCCTAGACTGTGAACTTACAATGACTGTTCTGCTTTTGCTAAGCTTCAGCAATCTCTTTATCTAATTTTCAGATTCTCAATTCTGATCCACCTCTATACCTTGACGTGAAAAAATAAAAAGATACCTTCAGTTTAAAAGTGGTGGCAAGGTGTTTTTTCACCGGTAGGATTGAGTGTGTAAAATGTATAATTACCTCTGGTACCACAGTTTGCTGCCAACAGAACCAAAAAAGAAAGGCATATAATAAATAATGCAGTGGCTTCTTTCCACTTCTTAACTCACTCAGCTCTAGAATGGAATTTTGAGTGAGTGCTGTATTCCTGTGTAAGAATGGCTGTTTTCCTGAGCAGTTAGAATATTCGGAACTAAAATGGTAACACTCTGACTTGGAGTATAAATAACTAAAAAAGTATAATTCCTATCACAAAACTTACAGCATGACGTTTTCTCACAATAAAAAAATCTTTAAAATGAGGGGTCACACATGTTAGTAGCATTAACCTTTTTAATTTTACAGAGCATGTAACAATAACAATTTATATATTTTACTTTAAAAAAAAACTAAACAAAAAAAAAACACCTTAGAAGTGGCAAATGTCTGTTGTATGATGGTTTTTCATCACACCAACATCTGGGCATTACACTGCCATAGTTTAGAGTATTTCTGAGCTATTTTACATAATAAAACAGACCATAAACTAAGGCATGTGCCAACACATAATGCCAGTAAACTGACTGAATTCAGAAAAATGCACTGCACAACTACCCACATGACACACAAACCACGATAACTAAAAAAAGTATGCCTTGTAGCCCCTAGACACCTGCACGGAAAATGTTCACAATAACAAGAGCTTTAAATTGATGGGTCACTCATGTTAGTGGCATTTGCAGATATTTTTTACAGTTCCTGAAATGATAAAAAAGAGCATTTCTTACATTTTGTTCCCAAATAAAAACCTACATAATAAAAAGTACACCTCCTAGACCGCAGACACCAGCATGATAATTGTCCACATTAAAGAGACCTTTCAAATGATGGGTCACACACATTTCTAGCATTTACAGTTTTTTTACAGTACTTGAAATGGAGGAAAATCACATTTGTACACTTTTTTTTATCCCAAAAAAACTAAAAAAAAGTATACCTCCTAGCTCCCAGACACCAGCATACTAATTTTTCACAATGAAAAGAGCTTTCAGATCAGGGATTACACATTTCTAGCAATTACAATTTTTTTTAACGGTACCTGCAATGGAGAAAAATAGCATTTTCTTCACTTTTTAACCAAATTAAAACGTAAACAAAATCTGAAAGGTAGCAAATGTCTCCAATATAAAGTCGGTATTCTGGTAGGTAGGACTGTTTCCTACTGACCTGCACTTACCAATAACCTTACTCCTGATTGGTTGATCCAGAAAGTGCATTAGAAGTGCAGGATGCACATATGTGCTCTGGGGATGAGAGGAAGTGAATACCTGATGCAAATATGTGCTATGGGGACAAGATGAATTTTCCTGATGACACACATATGCGCTATGGGGCTGAGTGAGTTCAATATGAGACTTTCTAAAAAAATGTTTTAATAAAAAGGTATGGGGTTTTATATCCCACCTACCATGATAAAGTAAGTTGCTGATACATAACCATCACCGAGCTATCACGACAACAGAATGAAGAAGATGAATCAGCATTTATATAGCGCTTTTCATACACAGTATCCCAAAGCACTTTACAAGCAAGGCTAGACTGGTAGTGAAGTGACTGAAATGTGTGGTGGCGGCCGTATCACATATCATCACCCACACAGAGCCTGGATAATTGCATGAACCAGTTTATGGGAAAAGGAATGTTGGCCAGGACACAGGGAATGTTCCCTGCTCTTTTGTGAAGAGTGCCCTGGGTTCTTTTACTTCCACCTGGACACCCACCAGGACAACAATAGAATGGGCAGAAGGGACCTCAGTTTAACATCTCATCCGAAGGACTGCACACCCCAGCAGTACAGCATCCCCCAATACTGCACTCAGATGCCAGTGATTTTTAGGTGCAAGTCCAATCCCAGTGTGGGACGAGAACCCACGAGCTTCTGGTCCAGAGGCAGATGTGCTACCAACTGAGCCACGCTGACACCTATGACAATGTTACTAAAATTTCTATCTGTCAGAGCATTGTGTTCTTCTTTGGTTGTAGTGAACAGCTCTGCAAATGGCTCTGCAACACACTTAACCACACTCAGCTCCTGTTAGTTCAAAAATGGCACTGTCCATTGGAGAACAGTGGTGCATGTGCAGATTAAAGCTATGGTGAGGTAATGTGACACCAAGTCATAGCTGAACTGGATTTAAAGACACATGCACCCTAGTTATCCTGGGAGATTTAAAAGAAACCTTGCCATCTTCACAAAATTTTAAAAATAGTCTATGAGGTCAGGAACAAATTTTCAGATACTAAACAAATGAAACCGGCCAAGCTAAGATAATTAACTAGATCAAAATTCACCAGATACCAGACTCTTAACGAATTTAACTTCCTGTATAATCTGATATTTATTTTGAACTTGCATAATACTTGCTTACATGTAAAAAGTATATAATAAAATAAGGGCAAAATGTTAAAACATTCAGGTAACACATACAGGTAGTGCGCCGCTTGGGATTTTCTTGGAAAAGAAGAAAGCAGACAGGCTGGTTAATTCCTTTGCTGTTTCTTCCACCAATCTCCTAAGACAATGGCTCTTTGCTCCATTAGTAAGCCATCAGGGCTCTCCTCCACCAGCCCTCCAACCACTTCACCACTGTATTTGTCCTCCACAGGGCTTACAGCTACCGGTTCTCTCCAGGGGCTCCTTACCACCAAGGACTCCCAACGGGGAATATCAGAAGCAGAACCAGCAGAGCAGTGGTGAAATTTCATTTGATATAAGTCGATCCGGAAAGGCTGTGCAGGACTTACATATTGAGGTTTACAGAAAAACTGCTGTTATAGTTCTCCAAAATATAGTGGCAATGGTGGCATACCTGCTATAACTCAAAGAAGTGCCTTGCACAGCCCTGATCTTGATGCTTCTCCTCAGCAAAGCAGCGTTTGTCACACACCAAGTTTCCCAGCAGGCTTCACTGTCATCAGTTGCCTAAACAATTACCACCCAACAGTGATTCTCTCCACCTTGGTATTGTGTTAAAGCTAAGCCCCTCTGGCAAGAGAGCCAGGGAAGACTAGTTCCTTTGCTAGGCTTGGATACAGCCTTTACCCCCAGAAATCTATCTACTAGGACTGTGCCTATATCATGTGATGGGCCACCGAAGGTATCACATATCATTAATTGTGAGCATAGCAAAAGAGCTGATCCTCAAACTTTGGCTCCACAAGATACTACATTCCTACACAGAATGGCAGAATTCAATTTTAGCAGCCCCGAGAAAATAAAAAAAGATTGGCAATATGCGTAATCAGCACATGGTATATCAGAGAAGATGAGGACTCTGGATGCTCTGTTGCTCACTAGTTAATTCTTTTTAAAGCCTTGCCTCATGTAATACTGTTTATAGTTATAAATGACATGTACTTTGAATTTAACTTTTCCTCTGCTTTATTACCATACACAGCCCATGCTCCCCCTGAATACTGATGGGTGGATAGGGTAATTGTGTATTCTTGTAATTTTTTTTTGTTTTTTTTTATAAAATTCAGTAAAGTTTACTATTTCAAAAAAACACAGAGCAGGCATGTGCCGGTGAACCATAATGGGAAATATCTACCTCTGCAGGCTTAGTCACCTGCCAGACTGCTGCCCCCTCCAGGGATACATGGAGAAGGACACCCTTCACAACTTTCATGGGTGTATACCCACCCACCCCACATTCACTGCAGACACTCCCTGAGCTGTTACTGTGAACACTCCCTGAGCTGCTGCCATGTTTCTCAGATTGAAGACAGTAATGACCCAGTGACATCTGTCCATGCTGGGTCACACTGCTTGTGTATCGGGTACATGCCATTAAAGTTGTTTCCATCAGCATGGGTCACCCATGCAGCATGCCAGCCAGGGTCTCTGTCAGATGAAATATGGACATATTGTAACACACACTGCTGGCATCTGTTCAAGGGCATCTCCACAAGAGTACACAGGATGTACCTGTGGTTACTGATGAGTATCCTCCTGCTGGATGATGAAAGGAAACATGAGCAGGCATTGAGGGCACAGCCACATGTATTCTGGTCACAGCTGGATGCCAGCATCCTGCAAGACACACACTGTCTCAAAAGATTTTGCCTGGACCATGACACAACCAAATGGCTATATGGCATGGTCCCAGCAGAGGTGGCACCATGGGCCTGTTGGCTATGGGTGATGATGGTGGAAACCAAGGTGCTATGTGCATGGGTGTACTATGCCTCCAGGTCATTCCAGAGGGTGGTGGGAGGATGTCAGAGGTGTCAGTCAGTCTTCCGTGTCCTGAGCCAAGTGCCAGGTCACTGATGCCCTGCTGCTGCATGTGCTTGATTACATACCATTCCCCACCACACATGCTGCTATACAGGCTGAAAGGAGGCACTGTATGCCATGCATGTCATGCCAAATGTTCTGGGTGCTACTGAGTGTATGCAGGTGGCAATCCTGGCACCATCCATGGATGAGGAGACATACCATCAATGCAAAGGAATCACAGCATTAACTGCCAGACTGTCTGTGAGTCCACGAGTAGCATCATGAATGTGTGTGCCAAGTATTCCAGTTCATGCCATCATGCCTATATCTTCAATGGGTTCAGGCTGAGCACACTGTTCAGTACCTGCAGAGGCAGGGATGGATGGTTACTAGGGGGTTATCTACACTATACAAATGTGGTAAGCTGGTGAATGATAGGCAGCCACATGTTAATAACCCTGGTTTTCACCTACTGCAAAGACAACAGTGGATATCCACTATAGCCATACCTTATGACACCATAACAGGAGACACACAGAGTGGCAGAGGAGGCATGCAATCAGCCTTATCAGAAGGCATGATCCATTATCGAGAGGAGGATCGGCCTTCTGAAGATATGGTTCCAGTACCTGGATCTGACAGGGACTCAATGATTCTTACCCAGGGAAGGCATGCAGTTTTCAAAGCATGTGCCATGCTACACAACATAGCCTTGATGTGTTGGCTACCCATGCCATGAGATTTACAGGGGGATGTCCTGCCAGGTGACAGGGGAGGTGGGCCTTCCAGAGGCAGTTTCAGAGTCACTGTCTGGTCAGGCAGCAGATTAGGTGGGTTTCTGGAGTGGCACTGTGATGATGTCCCACCTATGGGGGGAGTGTACTGAGTCATGTTGTTGCATGGACAATGTCGCAGGGCTGGGGGGTATGGGGTGATGAAGCCCCCTGCAGAAAATAATTATTTCATTGTATTCATTCCTTGGTCACTGTTTTAACAGCATGGTATAATGCTGCACTATTTTTGTATGCAACAACTTAACCTGTGCATGGGGGGAGGCCCTCGGTGTCCATGGCCAATGTATATGTGTTGGTGGTATTTGAGGTTTGGGTATATGTGTTTGGGGTATTTGTATATGGTGTCTGTGCAGAGTGTGTTTATGTGACACATGATATTTGAGGTGTGGGTGGTACGCAACATTGCTTCTTAGCTTTTTGCTGCACCTGCCTTGTGGAAGCACGTGTGCCTAGGTAACAGGTCTTTTCAGTGTCCTTTTTGCCTCCACTTGCCCATGTGTCAGTGTACTTACCTGATGGCTGTGGCAGGTTGTTGTCCTCCTGCACCTCAGGCTCACTGGTGTGGGTGTATGTGTGTGGTGAATTGATGAATCCAGGGATGCCTCATATGCAGGCAGTGTGGCCCTGTCGTACCCAACTATCACGTGTTCTGTCAGTCTCTGCAGCATGTCCCCTATGCAGTCTATTTTGTGTCACATGCCCCTAACCCCCATGATCAGCTCTTGCAATGCCTCAGTGATCTCTTCCTGTGCACGGAGCCAGTCACATTCCATACACCACACCTCAGGGTAGTATGTGTGGAGTACAAGTCTTGTGGCTGGCCTGCTGGTATGCTGGGTTGGGTGGGATGATGGACCCTTATACTCACAGTTGCAGGGGTGTTGAGTGCACTCCTTTGGTCCCCTGTGTTTCATTGAATATGCCAGTGGGATGATGAACCATCTCCTGTGTCTGCCCAATGATGCTGGCCAGCCATAACAGCAGGCACTCCTCGTGTTGCTGCATGGTAAGGTCAGCTCAGCCCCGTAGGCCATTCAGGGTCTACTGTCCAGCTTGTGTCTGTGTCAGTGGTTCTGTACAGAGTACTGGGGCTGCTTAGGGCAGCTGTGCCCATCTTCCCCTTGTCCACCTGTGTCCCAATGTAGGTCTTTGTGCCTGTGTCCCCTGGCACATCTTCTTTGTACAGCTTGGCAGGGGTCCCCTGCATCATACCTGGAGCAAGAGACAAGACAGATGTCATGGGCAGTGGCCAAGTTGTGGCTGTCTTGTGGACCACAGGGGCACCACCTACCACACTGTCCTCTTGTCAAGAGTGCCAGCACCTATCTCCTATCACATACCAACCCCTGTAGGTTTTGTACACTCTTCTTTAAAGGTGTATCCAATCATGGGGTATGTAGGGTGCAACACAGAGTGACTAGTATTGTTGTGTTGTTTAGGTCCTCCAGCGTGTCCATGTGGTATGCTACATACCTGGAAGTGTATCCATGCCCTCCTCCTCACTATGCAGGGCTACCTCAGTCAGGGTCTCTGCTACCATCCTCTCTATGGTGGACAGGCATGGGGTCATTATGTCGCAAGACATAATGCCGCATGCCACTATCGTGCTGCATGATATATGCCTTGAGGCATCATGTCTTTGTTCTGTGGGGGGTTCTGCCCCCACACCCCCCCCTTATGGGGGGCTGTGTTCCCGGACCCCCACTGTGATTCTCAACTCCGGGGATCCAACTCAGGAGTGCATTGTTTCGCCATAATTGCCGCATCGCTATTAAGTGTGTGACATTATGACCCGGTACGTGGTGAACAGGTTGAGCTTCCTGTCTTCACACAGGAAGCAGATGGAAATGGACTAACAATAGGCATTAAGAAGCATCCAAATGAAGGAACAGACACGGGTCCCTTCACAAAGGAAAGGGTCCTAGAGGAAACAGACAAGTTAAAGGTAGATAAAGTTATGGGGCCAGATGGGATACACCCAAGAATACTTAAAGAACTTGGGAGAAAACTGGCATCCCCCTTAGCAGTGCTCTTCAACAAATCATTGAGGAGTGGGGAGGTGCTGGAGGACTGGAACAGAGCAACAGTAGTACCACTCTAAAAGACTGGAAGCAAGGAACAGCCAGGAAACTACTGTCTGGTTAGTCTAACATCAACCAAGGGAAAACTGATGGAGTCCCTGCTGAAGGAAAGAATTGTAGCTTTTTTGGAGCAAATTGGTCAGCTCGACAAAAACCAACATGGTTTCATGGCAGGGAGGTCCTGCCAGACAAACTTGGTTGATTTTTTCAATAAGATAACCAAAACAGTGGATCAGGGTGGGGCAGTAGATGTGGTTTATCTGGACTTCAGCAAATCTTTTGACTTTGTTCTGCGTAGGAGACTAGTCAAAACTATGGAGAACATGGGAGTCGGGCCTGAGGTAATGAACTGGGTCAGAAACTGGTTACGTGGGAGAAATCAGAGAGTATTAGTGAATTGCACTCTGTCAGAAGAGGGGAGGGTGACTATTGGGGTCCCACAGGGGTCAGTTCTGTGGGAGATCCTCTTCAACATATTCATCAGTGACATTGCAGATAGACTGAAGGGAAAGGTGTGCCTGTTTTCAGATGACACCAGTATTGACAACAGGGTGGACACACCAGAGGGACAGCATAGCATGGAAGCTGATCTCCAAAAACTGGAGGAGTGGTCCAGGACCTGGCAATTGAAATTCAATGCCAAAAAATGAAAGGTCATGCACCTGGGAAAACGTAACCCAGGGAAACTGTACGCAATGGAGGAGAGCAGCTGGTGGCTACTAGGCAGGAGCAACACCTGGAGATGATCATATCAGATGACCTCAAGGACAGTAAACAATGTGAAAAGGCAGCATTAAAAGCTAGTGGCATCTGGGATGCATAGGAAGGCGCATCACAAGCAGAAGAATTAAGTAATCATACCCCTTTATCAGTCCCTGGTAAGGCCTCACCTGGAGTACTGTGTCCAGTTCTGGAGGTCACACCTCAAGAAGGACATAGGTAGGCTGGAGATGGTACAGAGAAGAGTCAAGTCAAGTCAAATTTATTTAAAAGACGCCCAATCCCGGAGGCTCTGGGTGCCGTACAAAGTTTTAAAAGAACATAATACATAAATAAATGAAATAGCAGGTAATAAATACATAGTAGTCTAATGTAGTCTAAACACCAAAAGCCTGAGAGAATAAAAAAAGTTTTCAGGCGGATCTTAAAGATATTTACAGTTGAGGCCTCTCTGACCGTAGCTGGTAGTAAGTTCCAAAGGGCGGGAGCCGCAACGCTAAAAGCTCTATCACCGGCTGACTTCAGCCTTGCCCTAGGAACGGTCAGGAGGCCACTACTGGAGGATCGAAGAGGGCGGACCGATGGAACAGATATCAGGAGGACTGACAGGTAACCAGGGCCCAGCCCGTGTAGGGCCTTAAAGGTGAGAAGACCCACCTTAAAGAGGACTCTCCACCTGACCGGCAGCCAGTGCAATTCACGCAGTACCGGTGTAATATGGCAAAATTTATACTGCCCAGTCAATAACCGGGCAGCTGCGTTCTGCACCAGCTGCAGTCTGCGGAGAAGCCCTCCTGTGACCCCAAGATAGAGCGCATTACAGTAGTCCAGCCTAGATGTGACTAAGGCATGTATCAAGGTAGGGAGGTCCAGAGACGGAACAAGGGGCCTAGTCCTGGCAATGTTTCTGAGATGGAAAAAACAGGCACGAACCATGGAAGATACATGAGTTTCCATGGTCAGGTTCCTGTCCAGAATCACTCCAAGACTACGCACCCTAGAGGAGGCCTTCAATGAGACAGCCCCAAGAACAAGTCCAGTTGCTGAATCAGAGACCTCCTTATCACGTACTCTGTTCGACTCGACTACCAGTACCTCCGTCTTGTCTGGATTCAGTCTCAACCAGATGGTGGCCATCCAGTCACTTATCTCGGTCAGACAGATGTTTAGTACATCCACTGCATTGGATGTTCGTGGGGCAAAGGAAAAGTATAGCTGAGTATCATCAGCATAGCAATGAAAACTCAGACCATACCTCCTAATGATCCCACCCAGGGGCAGCATGTACACTGTGAACAATATTGGGGCCAGTACCGAACCCTGAGGGACTCCGCAAGGAAGGATATTGGGTGTAGATGAGAAATTACCCATCATAACCCGTTGCCTCCTGTTTGTAAGAAAGGACTCAAACCAGTTGATGACAGTACCGGTGAGTCCACATAAATCCCTAAGGCGAACTAGCAACACACTATGGTCCACAGTGTCAAATGCCGAAGAGAGATCGAGAAGAATAAGAATTGACCTGTCCCCCCGATCTCTAGCCCTGAGGAGATCATTCTGCACCCGTACAAGAGCAGTTTCTGTACTATGTCTGGCCCGAAAAGCCGACTGGAAGGGATCGTACAACTCGTGAGTCATGAGGTGCTCTTCCAATTGAAGCGCTACCACCTTCTCCACCACCTTCCCCAAAAATGGGAGTCGGAGATCGGACGATGATCGCCATGATCTCGGGTCCAAGAATGGTTTCTTTAAAAGGGGTCTCACCAGAGCCTCCTTTAAGGCATCCAGAAAGACTCCCTCAGATAAGGAACACCGTACGATCATGGCGAACACCGAGCCAACAGAAGCCAACGCATCTCATTAAAAAACGCGTTGGCACTGGGTCCAGTTCAAAGGTATGCCTCAAATTGGTTGCTACCTCAATAACCTCACTAGCCTCCACTGGTCTGAACTCCCCAACTTGGTGGAGTGCACTCAGAACACATCTGGCGACCGCTGTTAGCTATGGTATTGCTAGCTGAAGGGCATCCCGCCGGATCGTGGACACCCTGTCCGAGAAGAACCGGACAAACTCCTCACAATCTTCAGTGGAAAAACCCTCCTAGGCTGCAGACAGAGAGGATGAAGAAGTCTGTCTTCAGTCCGGAAGAATGAAGCTGGTCGATTCTTCCGCAGCAATCTCCTGGACAGAAACACTGCCTTCTTCGATTGATTGCCTCTGATACACCACGATAGGTCGTCATAGAGGCCAGTCTGTCCACCTCCAGGCGGGATCCTCTCCAGCAGCGCTCCAATCTCCGACCCATCCTCTTCATCTCCCTGAGGTCCCCATCAAACCATGGGGACCTCAGGTATGTGGTTCTGGGTCGTACACGGACAGGTGCGAGGGAGTTGATGGCGTCAGAGAGCACCTTGTTATAGGTGTCAATGCCGGCGCCAACTCCTCCGACGCATGCAGCACCCACACTAGATAAATCAGCTGCCGCCAAAAAACTCTCAGGGGTAGAACCCCGCAAAGGGCGACAGCTAATCATCTCAGCAGGGGAAGGGCTTATGGCAGGAGCCCCAGATGTGAACCTCACCGTGCAGTGATCGGACCAAAAAACCCGATCAATCCCGTGATCAGTGATCTCAAGCCCCAGTGAGAACACCAGGTCCAGCATGTGGCCATCCTGGTGGGTGGGTGCCGCAACGACCTGCGTCAGTCCAAGAGAGGACATACTCCGCAAAAAGTCGCCGCCGCATCTTTGATCACCATGATCCACCCAAACATTGAAATCCCCCAGAAAAATACATCTGGGGGATCCCAATGTTTCACCAGCAGTGAACTCAGCAAACTCCTGCAGGAAATTCCCCATCGGGCCAGAAGGGCGATAGACGAGGAAAATCCTGCAGCCCGCCCCGAGACCACCACGGATAGCCACACACTCAAAAGAACCCGGAGCTTCCACTGGGTGCACGGTGAAGGTCAAACCGGATCTAAAACAGATGGCTACACGCCACCCCTGCGATTCACTCTGGGGCAGTGTACCATGGTATACCGGGAGGGACAGCGGCCTCAAAAGTAGGGCCTGCATCATCACCCACCAGGTCTCCATAATGCAAGCCAGATCGACTGATGAAATCAAGGAGGCAACAATTGCCGTCTTGTTCCTAATCGACCTGGCATTACACAACACTGCCTTCAGAGGATTGGAGGGTGGTACAGCCCCACAGGCTACCTGGCCACTCAAACTGGTGGACTCCTGGGGACGGGCACCAACCCCGTCTGACCTCTCCCAGATGCCCGTCATGAACCCAGGCGCCTTCTGGACCTAGAACCTCAATCCTAGCATCCCCACAGCCTGATCACCTCGCTGCCAATAATCAGTATAACCCCTACAATCCCACTTCCTGACAACGTCTAACAATAGTCAGACACAGAAAGGGGATAGAGGGCATAGACCATAAAGCAACAGTGGCTATAGGTAATCCTAATCCCACAGATCCTCCCACATAATCCCTAAACATTTCAAAGAGCACAAACTGCTATTTAGACACTATAAAATAGCAGAAAGTAACAACCTGACCTACATTAAACCAAAAGAAGCAGTGCTAAAATAAGCTCCACCTTAATACATCTAAACAAAATAAATAGATAAAAATACTTAGCTTGGCAAATATTTAAACATATATAAACAGCCCATTTCTCTCCCGTTTGAACAAGTATTCCAGTACCGGTGGCTCGCCACTCATGCCCTTCAGCAGCTTCGCGGCCAGCGCTCTTTATTGGCCCAGTCTCCGCCCCCTCAAAAGTCTGCTCCAATGATTAGAGCTCCCGCGCTCGAACCTCCAGCCCAGTGTCACAGGGCAAGGCAGCCTGCAGCACAGCCTCTCACGCCGTGCAAGCCTGCCACGGAGGACCAACGAGTAGAGTGCAAGGGGGCTATAATAATTCTAGGCAAAGTCAGAGAAACAACAAAAATCCACATCAGCTGCTGACGAGTGGCGTTTCAACACTGGCAAGACACTCTGCACACGCAAGAGCAACAAAAGATGGTGCAAGGCTTACATCAGAAACCTTACAAGGCAAGACTAGATGACCTCAAATTATACTCCCTAGAACAATGCAGAAATCGTGTGGGCATGATCAAAACATTTAAATACCTTAAAGGCAACAACAGGGTGCAAGTGCATAATCTCTTTCAGTTAAAAGTCTACAACAGAACTAGAGGGCATGATCTTAGACTTATGGGAGGAAAGTTCAGGAGCAATATGAAGAAATTCTTCTTCACAGAGCACATTGTGGAACCATGGAATAGCCTGCCGGAGGGGGTGGTTGGAGTCAAGATGATGGGGGAATTCAAGCAGCCATGGGGCAGACAATGTGGGATACTCAAACAAGCAGCTAAGTAAGTGGGGGTAGGAAACCAAGGGCAGACTTGATGGATCATATGGTCCCAATCTGCCTACAACTTCATTGTTTCTATGTGGGCAGGCACTGCTTGACAGTTACCAGTTTGTGCTTGACAACTGACCAGTGGTCACACCACTTGTGCTTTATCCTTGCCTGTGTGTATGCCTCTGGCCCAGCAGCATTGGCAGTGGCCTGAATATCCAGCCATAGGCAGGCATTGGTTTTGGCTGGTGCATTTAGTGGTGACTGGAAGAGAAGCAGGGCCTCGATGATGGGTTATCCTTCTCTTTGTATTTCTTCTTCATCCTTGCTGACCTCAGCAGTGATACAATTTATGACCATCAGGGTGTCTCTGTACCTAGAGCCAGTGGTTGTGAGGAAGAAGCCGACTTGGATCCCATGTACTTCACCTGAACTTCCATTGCATTTAGGGCATTGAAAGTCTCTAAGCCCTTCTTTCATCATCTCCATGTGGCCTGGTTAAATTCATAGCAGATCTTGCAGGCCTTCATGCAGTGGGACAGGCACAAACAACAAACACACAAAGTGTGAGCATCGTCCTTGTAGATCTTGCAACTGCAGGTACAAAACTTAAACAGAGGTTCTTTCGATGGTAGCATACAGTGATGCCACTGATAGAAAATCAAGTTACGGTAGAAATCAAAAACAGTGATGTAACAAAGCAACAGTGTTGTTTCACTGAAGGTTTAATGAGTGTGGAAATGCAACAGAAAGAACTGAGGAGTGAGGGGCCACCCACATTTTGTAGGTGCTGATGTTACACATCATTGTAGACCATCTGCAGTTAGGCAAAAGATTCCAGAAAGTCCTGATGCTGATGGCTTACAGTTACAAATGTGTGGCTCAATGGAGGAGATATCCTCAATGAAGATGAGAGGTTATGCTTCAAAGGCAAGGGAGAAAAGAGTGGCAGAGTACAAGCAAGTGAAGTGATGCAAGCAGCCTGTTCCAGCTCTGAAAAAGGTAGGGTTCAGTGTTCACTGAAATGTCAGTATCACCAGTGTGTGTGGTTGACAGCACCAGCCTGCCTAATTTACCGCACATTTTGCCATCATATATAGAATAATCTATGGGGAGGAGTGTATAATGAGAATTTTATGCTCACCTGAGGTGTGGGATGCTATATAAATCCAAGGGATTTATCAAAGCATCTCACACTAAGGGTGGGCATAAAAATCTCTTTATACACTCCTCCCCATGCATTGCTTTATGTAGTTGCTGGGGAATATTTTTTTCTGCCCAAAGTAGTTCAAATAAAATAGAGGTAGTGTAAAAACAAAAATCTGTGTCTGAGTTTCATTTTATTCCTAAAATAAATGTTCACAGGTATCACTAAAACTATGGAACTATTCCAAAAATAACATTTAGTCAGAATATCTTTAATTTTGTTTAGCTCTGGTGCAAGGTTCCCACCAAGATATTTAAATTAGTGAACAGTTCAAAGGTCATCATACTTAACTTGAAACCATGCTGCTTTGTTTTCGTTTATTCTATTCTACTCTGGGATCAAAGGAGACTAATAGACTGACCCTATCAGGTGAGTTTTTTTTAAAGAAAGTAAAGATGCAGAAATAATATTTAAAATCTGCCTCAGATCATTTTGATTAGTTATTGAAAACCACTTGTGGAGTCTGCCATGCCGCTGAGAAAGTGTGCAGTGTAGATCGGAGAAGCTAGTGTGTGTTCGCCATTATAACCTGTGGGTTATAACAGCAAATTATAACCAGCTTTTTCTATTTAAAAAACAGTTCCCAGTTATTACTACATTGTTATTGCACTGTGGTATTCAGCAGGTAAAGGTCTTCCTAATAAAAGCTCTATGTTAAATAGAAAACTGTGAACCTATAAACAAACCAAGTTAGGCTATGTTAAACATAACAGTTTCAGCTTGGCTAGTTTCTTCTTTTTGCTGTTTTTCCTCACTCAGTGTGCATTATTTGTTGGGTTTCAAATATTGTTTAGGATAGCAGATACTGCAGATGAAAAAGAACAGCCATCAACAGTAGTGAGCATGGGAGAAGGAACACTTGAAAGATGAGTGCCAGAAAATTACAAGGAATGAATATGTGTGAACACTTTCAGCAATGTTCTGCAAGTTGGGACAGTACCAAGAAGATTTTTAATAATACCTAAGCACAGTTTTAAAAATGAATCCTAAAAGAAAGTGTTGCCAGTGCAAATTTTAATTACTGTGGTGATGCAGTCTTATTTACTGGTCTGATGGAGAAGGCAAGCAGCAGCATTATGGAAATACTGATGTTTTCTTTTTTCAAATTGGGTTTTGTAAGACAAGATAGAAGAGAACTGCAGACACCAAGGTGAGAAGATGAATTAAAATCTTATCTGGAGATCTGGCAAGGAAGCATCAGACTCCAGCAATACGTCATAAGTGCTTCAAAGAAGTTTTATGAATGTTATTTATGCATGATAAGGCAAGCTGAGGATTAATAACGGTATTATCGTTATAGCATTAGAAGCTCAGCTAGTGTTTGGGTCAAGAATAAATATGGCAGTATTACAGCTCTGTTTGAGTAAGTTTCTTTTTCAAGAACAATGTTTTCCATTTTGGTCACATATATGTTTCTGCTGTATGTACAGTTCTTGTGTACATTATGGTTATAAGAGTGCATTCCTGTGTTCTTTAGGTGAGAAAACTGTGATGTGCAGCTGAGCAGTTCTGTCACATGATGGACTTGAAACGAAACTCTTACAACCATATATTTTCTCTGGCTGTATCACTGTATGCAATTGCTTTGTACCTTATTCTAACGCGTATCCTGTTGTATATTATTGCTGTTTGACTTTTTATGCTGTCCTACCTAGGTTCTCCTTTAAATGATCTTGCACAATGGATCCTTTTCCTGCTGAAATTAATGCAAACAAATTACAAAATAATAGGCACAGGAACTGTACATATAAATACATTATATAGCATGTAAAAGACCTTTGTTTAAAAATGGAATTTTAATTTCAAATCAAAATGTTTTAATGTATAGAATATTAGAGATTCCCTTCTGTGAACAGTGGACTATGCCAACTGAACAAACAATTTCAAAATGCTTTTTTCCAATTAACTACTGTATACTTTATTGATTTTAATCACAAACATATACAAGAAAAACAAAAAAGAGAAAACTCATACAAAAGATGAAACGATTCAAAAAGAAAGAAAAAATGTTCACAAATACAGACACAACAAGGAAAAAACACTCTAAAAATATGAGTGCAAAATACAACAATAATATACAACAAACCACCATCTCCCCCAATCCCCCCAACCACACCCCCTCACCCCTACCTATGCCAATCTAAGACAAATCCAGAAGAATCCATTTGCAACCACATAGTAGCTTGAACAATTTCAGAATTTTAGAACTGTTTGTATGAGACACCCTCTTATGGTTATTATAGTACCTGGGATGTTTTGAAATAAACAGTCCTGATTGGCTGCAAATGATGTCATGATTTATAAAAGGTCAAAAGAAGTTAGCATGCAGAAAGGAGTACAAGTAAATATCTGTTTTGTCATCAATATAACAATTATGAGAAAAAAATAAAGCTTTGAGATCACAAGATATAGGAGGTAAATAAATGAAATAGACAAAGAAAGGATTACTGACATATATTATAGTGGAGTGGATAAGAGGTAGAGGATAAACCAGTGCTAGACACAATATAAGAATGATTGTAAAGTTAAAAATGGAACCAAGAAAGATATGGACCTGTGGCAGTGGTATATCAAGGTGGATAAGAATAACCAAGTGACCAACAGTTTCATCTGTGGCACTCACATCAAGTAAAATTACAAGAGTATAAGGACCATGATTAGAGGAGAAAAGTACTATATATAATTCACAACTAATGCTGGTTGAAGTAGACACATTATGTTGCATGCAGTTTTTGCAAATTGAATATTTTCATTTACTTTCACACAATATGCAAAGTCCACTTGATTACAATTTCTATTATAGAAAATGCCCACTGTCACAGATAACACATTCATTTTTTTGTAGAGAAAAAAAACAATCATTTGATGAATGCATACTTTTTTTAAGCAACATTGTTATATGATTTAAAATGCGCAGTTTCATGGTTATACACATTTATGATACTAGTGCTAAAGAACTCTGGTGATGCTCATTATAAAATGAGCAAGGAAAATCATATGTCCTGACTGGCTGTTAGCCATGCATTAGAAGTGTCTAATGCACAGCTAAAAAAAGTGTTGGCTAGCTGGATGCAGAACTGCAACAAAATCTATGGGCAGGTAGAATTAAAAAAAAAATCAGCTTCCATTTTCCCTCCTCACTTAGCCCACATATCCTGTACGGTGCCCCATGTTATCTAAACATCTAAGATTTACAGTGGGACCGCAGTATTATACTTATTATTTTAAGTAAACTAGTGCAACTGAACACTTATCTCTGCACCTTTTCCAATTCATTTGCCCTGGTTTCAGATGGACTGTTGCTTCTCCACTAGTCCACTAGCTCCAACTTTTGTTCTAGCTGCTCCACAGCTCAACCAAAACAGAAACAGGCAAAAACATAGCATATATCAATGAGGTTACCTGCACATCTCTTTTCTTACTTTTACAATGACCAAGTTTGCATCTGCACTTACACCATGAAGTCAGAACTGCTGTCCCATTAGATATGTGCTCTCATCTCGGCCTCCTGACCACCTGCCAATCACTCGCTAGCTTGTCATTTAGCCTTGTTTCACCCACCCACCAATAATAAACACAGGCAGTATTGGGAAACAAGCAATCAAAAACAAATATTAAAAAAGTAAAAAATAAGGCACCTAAATGCTTACAATTCCTGCCTGTGTGTGTGTGTGTGGGGGTGGATAACCTTGACAACTACCTCCCAGTTACAACTACAGAGGCTATTGAAGGACATAAGACCTGATCTCAAAAAATAAAACACACCACACTAATGCAGGCAGAGGAAATATTTTACTTCAAAATAAATAAAACATTTACATTTAACCATACAAATAAAATGTTGTTAACAATATAAAATACAGTGCCTCATTTTATAAGTGCAATAAGACACTCCAGGGGTGTGTATTAGACATTTCTAATGCATGGCCAGGAGCTGAAGGCACTCAACCTACAACCTTGTGCCTCACTATGCCTCGGCCGTGTGTTAGAAATGTCTAATGCACACCCCCGGAGTATCTTATTGCTTACTAATCCCAAACTCTCTTGTCAGATGGCATATTCCACTGCAATATAGTTTCATGTGCAAATGAATACAACTTCACATTTTCTAATCAATGTTGTTTGATAAAACTTGCAATTTAATAAAATGATTACATCTTATTTTTTTCATAGCAAAATTGCACATTTTGAAATAAATAGCAATTTAAATTGCATGTGGTGACACTAACAGTGCCAATTACCACTAGCACAATTGGTACAACAGTTTTGTGATGCTACTTTCTGTACATTAGACCAAAAATGTCTGCTGGTATGATCTGTTGGACTGCGTCATCACTTATACCTAACAAGGGCATCCCAAAGTAAAGATTTTTAAATAAAAATTAAATATTTAAATATTTATTGAACTATGTTGTAGTTCCCTGATAATGTTCTGGAGGGTTGATAAAATGGGGCTATATGTAACAAGTAGTGCTGTACATGTAGAGATGCAGCTAATTTAATTTCCACTGGCGTAGTGGCAGCGAAGTGGTGAATTTCACCGCATGGAGTAATTCACAAAATTTTCTGCATTAGCAGAATTTTGCCTAATGTGTACGAAATTTCATCTTCCACAGGTACAATTTCACTGCAGAAGGTGAAATTTCACCACAAAAGGTGGAATTTTGCCATGGAAGGAGAAATTTCACAGTTCTGCAGGGTGAAATTTTGCCATTCTGCTAGGTGAAATTTTGCATTTCGCTCTGCGAAAAGGGTGGAATTTTGTGGATTACTCTGCAAAGTGAATTTTGCTCACTTCGCCCATCACTATGTATATGGTCAGATGTGTTTCTTTACTTCAGTTTTCATATTGTGTTTGCTTTGCATGTTCTACACCTCCATTTATTTGTCTTGTATGGCCTGCATGACTTGTATGAAGGAATTAGAGAGATCGCTGTGAAGTCTGTCACTCATTTCTTCATTTGAACATAGTCAATGAAATCAAACTGCCTGGCTGTAAACGTACATACAGTACTCTTTGTGCGGCTAGAATCGAATCTGGTATTATGAACAAAGGATATCAGTGTTAATAAATACAATTTGCACTTTTACACTAGAAACAATAATTTCCTTACTTGCTACTAGAGGACATTGGTGAACAGAAACAAGGAAACAAGAAACATTTCTGCTATTTAGGATACACAACAGTGTGTCCTGCAGTTTTATTCATTGATCCAGCCATTTGCCTGAGCTCTGAAGCCCTCTGGTGAGAGGGGTACGGTGTTGTGTACATTGCCAGGGTAACTAAAAACTTCCTGGTACACCAGCATTGTGGGACTGTGGAGGCTAACCTAGCTCCACAGCCTTTGAGACGTCCTGCAACTATTTTATTTTAAATTGAGTCCTGGAGCAAGGGGAGTGCTCCTTTCCACAATAGAAGTCCACCACATGAAGTGGCAGGTATTATGTACATAAATTTTATTTGAAATCAGCTGCACCCATGGACCAAGTGACCAGAAGTGACTGAGAGAGACTTCCATTCCTTTGCCAAATAAATCTAGCACTGCAGCATACTGAGAGTCATTTCTGCCATTTGGGATACCTGACAGTGGGCCCTGCAGTTTTATTCACTGATCTAGCTATTTGCCTCAGCTCTGTGGCCCTCTGGTGAGAGGGGTATGGTGTTGTGCACATTGCCAGGATAACTAAAAACTTCCTGGTACACCAGCATTGTGGGACTGTGGAGGCAAACCTAGCTCCACAGCCCTCAAGACATACAGTAGCTATTTTATTTTAAATTGAGTCCTGGAGCAAGGGGAGTGCTCATTTTCACAATAGAAGTCCACCACATGAGTTGGCAGGTATTAGGTACATAGGTTTTGTTTGAAATTAGCTGAATCCATGGACCAAGTGACCGGAAGTGACCAGGAGATACCTCCAGTTCCCTTCCCAAATAATGCTAGCACCCCACATAAGTGGGGCGAGAGTAAGTGGGGCAAGCCTGCGTCATTGCATGCAGAGATGCACGCAGAGACATGCACATCTTAGCATGTATCATGCATGTCAAGTGGGGAAAAGGGGATTAAGGACCTGTTGCTAACCCCAATAGTAAGTAAGACCTACTGTGACTTTGTATGGTGTTAAATAGAGATTACAGGTATAATCTTCTTGCTTACACAGAATTGTGCCATAAACTGTACTGCATAGCATATGATTCTTTAGTTCTACAGTTAGATCATATCCAATCTCTTTC
The DNA here is from genome assembly GCA_016271365.2 of Neoceratodus forsteri. Lineage (NCBI taxonomy): Eukaryota > Metazoa > Chordata > Ceratodontiformes > Ceratodontidae > Neoceratodus > Neoceratodus forsteri. The sequence goes on along the minus strand of CM057453.1, from coordinate 1,204,988,501 downwards.
TACCTAATTACTATAATTACTGTAGGATTTGTATTGGTAAAAACATGAGTAATCTAATCTCCCTCTACCCACTACCAAGTGTGATGGAAAGTTCTTCCCAGCAACCCTCTAAGGTTTTTAAGGATACCATGATATCTTTGGATGGTGAGGTTGGGCTCAGATGTTCTGATTGTCATATGTATAAATCATTTGAAAACCTCCCAACCAGTCCACTGCATGTGCATGAAAAATGCACAAATAATAGTGTATTAAGGGAGGATATTAATATGTTCTATAAAAAACTTGATATTTTTGGAAAAACAACATACTAAGATGACAGAAAGGTTACATGCATTAAATAGTGAATAATCTACAGCTTGTAGTAAGACAAAAGTACTACACCAGGTCTCACAAAGGGCAGAGCAATCTCAGCCAACTTTAAACAAGAATGATAAAAGAAAATGCCCTTTAGAGGACCAGGAGACTGAGGATAATATTGATGTCAATAGTACTGTACTAACAATTGGACTGAAGCTGGCTATGGGAGAAGATCAAAGTATAGGTGCAGGGCTATTGGTAATGCCCTGGAACTTAAAAAATAGGGGATTTAACTCAGTCATTGAGCCCCCTCATGGTCAAAGATACTTTTGGTAATTAGTCCATCCCACCCCTGGTGCTCCTAAGTGAAGAGGACTTCTAGAGTGGCAGTCATCATGTAACCCCCTTGTTCCCCAGGGTTACTAGAATCCCACTTAGAACCAGTGGCAGGTGGGGAAAGGCAGCTTGTGGGATACCAGTTAAATGGGGCTCACACTGTCTCACTCTGTTCTCAGTCTCAGCTGAGCTAGAGTGATGATGTCACCATAGAATTCTCGCAGCAGCATAAGCCACATTGGAATGCTAGCAGCAGGGGTTAGCTGCAGAACATTGGGGATTTCAAGTCAGTCTTAGAGGCAATCTTCAGGAGAGACTTGAGAGAGCAGTCAGAGGCAGAGGTGTGCTACAGTTTGTAGCCCCTCAGAGCCTAGCTCTGATATACAGCTACATCAGACAAGTGGGTTGTGTGTTCTCACCCTACAGAGGAACACAGAAGAGACAAAAGGAAGTGGTAGAGACTGTTCCCAGTGTTGTTCCAGTGCCCTATCCCTGGAGGGATGGGGGGGAATCTAACATTTCAGGGGCAATCCCCTGGTCCTGCCTGGAAAGGGAAAAGCTGCCTGAGAGAGAAGTTCATACTGACAGTACCATAAAATCTGAGTTTGTGGATAAGAGCCCTAGGGCACCTGTATACCATCGTGAGTTCTGCTCTGATACAGAGACTATGTTCACCAAGACAGAGATCAGTGTAAAAGTATCGGCCTACTGTGGGGTCAGGAGAAGACTTGCCAAGTACAGAACTTTTAATTTGTGTATGGCTTGGAAGCATCTGAAACAGTGGGGGTCTAGGTTATGGACATAGCCACTTACAGAACTTTTTAAGTCAGGACACCACCTGAGTACAGTGTAGAATGTTTAATGTGCTAAGCATTTCTAGAGACCATCTACAATCAGAGATTCGAAGAAAGATGTTGTATCCAAATGAATGGCCAAGTATAGATTTGGGAGCAAGAGGTGGGAGACCCTCCCATCTGGAGTAACCAGGTTTACCTCTCCGGGTTCAGTTTGGCCACCTATGGCTTTTTCCCAGGCACTTGGCCAGTGTTTGCAGAAAGCACCCAGACGTGGGATTGTGCAGCTTTTTTCCCTTTAGAGCAAGAAAGTGCTCGTGGGTGGTTTAGGGAGCCACCATCAACGTCCATGCCATATGGAAAAGTGTCCTAGCACTGGCCGGGGTGCCAAGTCAAAGAATCCAAGAGAAGTGTAACAGTTCAGGCTGTGTGTGCCCAGAGTCATTCAGAACCTGAGGGTTCAATTGTGAGGAAGTGTGCTCTGTACCTCTGTAAATCTGCATTACCAGTGAGTGTAGCCCTGTAGGGGTCCATCTTTGCTTTGTTATTCTCTGTGTTCATGTGAATAAAAGCCACTCTATAGAATCCCAATTCCTGGTTTGGACATTTCAGTTATCGCTTCCAGAGTCTAGATTTACTTGGATGTCCCTGTCCAGAAGTACAAACCTAGCATAATGCTGAGCAAATGTTTTCTACCCGAACCTAGGGGTTACAATCAGATCATTCAACAAATAGTGTTGCAGTGTCTACCTCAGTGTGTACTAGGACACGCCATCCTCAGAATATAGGAGCAAAGCATAATAATCAGATGCCCTCCCATCATGCCCCCACCCAACATAAGACTGTCCATGATGCTACAGATAAGTGCACAACCAAAGTTACTCAGCCTCAGATGGATACTAGCAAATATCAGAATCTCCCCAGGCAATATTTATTTTAGGGGATTCCATAGTAGAATATGTGGACAAAATTGTTTATAGAAGAGACAAACAACACATAGCATGCAGTTCCTTCAGGGGTGCAGGTCTGAAAGACATACATAAAATGATTAAAATAAACTTAAAAACTCTGGACCAAAGCCTTTGGTTATAGTTCAAGCAGGAACTAATGACATAAATAAGTTGACAACCAATCAAATTAAACACAGATTTATTGAATTAGAAAAAACTTTGGAGTCAATGGATTGTGAAATTTATTTTTCAGAAATACTTCCCGTACCATGGGCAAACCTGATAAAAGAAAAGAAAATTAAAGCATTAAATGACTGGCTCCAGAAATGGAAACTCCAAAGAGAGTATGCCTCTGTTACTCACTGAGAATCATTTCACAATAACAATTCACTCTTTTGTTGGGATGGGCTTCACCTTAGTAAACATGGAGTCTATAAATTTGGGAGAACATTTGAAGATATTATAGTCCAGAATTTAAACTAGGCAACAAGGGCAAAAGTAAAGTTACCACACACAAAATCCAAAATCAGTATACAATTCTCAACATAAGTGCAAGAAGCTTAAATCATTAAAAGTTAACTGAACTAGGAATTTACCTTAAGGATAATGGGGTTGATATTGCTTGTATAACATAAACACAGTGAGACAACACTAGCAATTGGTCAAATAACATACAGGGGTTCCAACTATTTTACAATAATAAGGAGAATAAAAAAGAATGGGACGTCTTCTGCCATGTCTCTTACAAAAGCGTAGCAAGTTGAAACGTTATACCCAACACAACTCTAACAGTGAGACTTTATGGTTAATTTGACATTTTCCCACTCTCCAAAACTTATCCAAGGTACCTGTTATAGAGCTCCAACTAGTGACCACAATTATAATAACACTCTACTACATGAAATTGAAAAAGCATTGGATTTTGGGGACATACTTGTTGTAGGCGACTTTGATGCCTGTGGAATTAATTGGGACAATCTAACAGGTGTCACTGCATTTGATAAGGATCTCCTTGATACACTTTCAATCTGTGGTTATGAGCAGATAATTCTTGAGCTGACAAGGACTGTAATATTTTGGACCTTCTGATAACAAACTCAAGATATAGGATCAGTAATCCCAGAATCAGAGCCCATTTAGCTATAAGTGACCATAATATGGTCAAATGTACTCTTTCGAACTGTACTTCCAAAACATTGGATAATACTATATCCTGATTATAAAAATACAAACTGGGCCAAACTTTCAGCTGAATTAAGCAACATACAATGGGAAAGGGTTTTAAATGGCCTGGATGTTGAACAAATGTGGAAAAAAATTATTCAACTTCTACAAAAATCAGTAGATCACCATGTTCCTATGAAACAAAAATATAATAGTAAAGGAGCCATCCCACTATGGCTAAATAAATCTACTAAAAAAACAAATACGGAGGAAACAAAAAGCCTTCCAGAAATTTAAGACTAATCCTTCAAATGATAACAAATTAAGATATAAAAAGAACAGGCTAAACTAAAAAAGTGACTAGAAAAAAAAACTTAAGTTAGAGTTCTGATTATCTCATACAAAGGACTATAAAGGTTTATGCTTACATAAATAATAAAAAACAATTCACTAATAAAATCACATCATTATACCATGAAGGCAAAGTTATATCTGACAACGGAGAAATGGCTCAATATTTTAATACATTACTTTGTATCTATATTTAGTAAACAGTCCACAACTACACCAGATTTAACTATAGAAGGGTGCCCACAAATTGTTTTACAGCAAAGTGATGTACTTAAAGAAGTTCAAAATCTTAAATCTAAATCATCCCCTGTAACTGACCTTATTAACCCCTTTATCCTAAAATAACTTGCCAATGACCTGACATATCCATTCTCATTACTATTCAACAAATCTCTTCAAACAGGACAAGTCCCATTAGATTGGAGAAGGGCTAAGGTTGTCCTTATACATAACAAACTCTGGTTATGACTGTAGAGAGCTTTTGGGTTGCTTTTACCCATTATTTCTAATTAATTTGCACAATGCATATCTGCTGAGAGGCAGTTTCAATGTGGTCTTCCTTTTATACATTTTGACAATGTATTTTCCTAGAATAAGCCTGCTGATTGCTATATATTTAGCCTGGATAGTTCACAAAAGAAATGGCATCTTGTTTTTGGATGGTGGAGCACTGGCAGCAGGATACTGGAATGTATCATACATATGCACAAGCTGTGTGCGGGCAATAATGCCCAGTGGCCATGCACCTCAGGCACTTGCATGCAGATCCATCATCCTGGTGCCATTGCACTGCTCCATGTAGGTGACAGCCAATGCTGTACCCACTCATACAGGTCCTGGAACAAACATGTTACAGCTGACCTCCCAATCATTTGTATAATTGGGGAACCGTGGATGCACTGTTCATAGCCTGAAACATACACTACAAATGGCATTGCAGGATACTGCATCCCATGGCACCCAGAATACCTCAGCAGTCAAGAGGGTGGCATGTTAGACAGGGAAATGGGGGAGAGTGTGGGCCTGTAGTGACGTATGACAGCTGGAAGATACAGCATCAACAAGACATGCATTGTAGGTATGTCAATTCCCTCTTATGGTTTCCTGGGACATACATTTGACTGCATACACTGGTGGGTCCACAGCTTGCATAGTGCCCCAATGCATGGTACGGCCACTTGGGTCATTTCTGAGTTCAGGTCCCCAGCCCAGGTCCAGTGCAGTCGGCGGCTGGCCATGGCAGGGTGTGGAGGGCAGTACCAGTCTCTGCAACAGGTCAGGTATTGGGGAAGCGGGGGAGTCTACATACCAAGGAGGTGGGTGAGGGTCCTGTATGCTATGGATATGGACCATGGTTTCCTCTGGTGTGATTGGATCTGGGGGGCCCCACACAATGGAGCTCTTCAGGGATGGAGTTGGATTGATTGGGGATGGGAGGGGGCACCTCTAGTCCACCAGGGCTGCCAGGCTGCTGTGCACATCGCTGCACTTAAGCAGCCCACTTGCAGGTGGCTGGCCAGGTTAGGCCAGCTATTCATGGCCTAACTGTGGGAAGCACTGCTCTGGACTGCGAGGGGCACATTCCCACTAAGTATGCTGCAGCATGGCATATGCATGGGAACACACCTTTGACTTGCACAGCATACTATTTATTTGTACCCTGGCCCATTCTCTTGCAGCTGGTGCATCCTGCACATTTGAATATCATGCCGTGGTGCATTGTTGGAGTTGCATGGCACATTTCCCTTTTCTGCTGGGATGCACCATGCATCTCCTTTGAATATGCAGGCCCTGGACTAGGCTACTCTGAAGAAATACATTATCAAAATGGTAAAATCATGACCCTGCTGAAAACAAAATATTGCATCTAATGTGGGACAGCCTGAGTAAATACAGTGCAAAAATGTGTAAATGAAGATCCCTATGACAATGAGATGTAACATCTCCCCTGCACTATCCAGGTTACAAAATATAGGATAAGAAATATTTAAAAGAAATTTACTCTAAACTGAACTTCACTGTGTTCACTGACATAAACAAACCATTTCTTTATTGTTTAATAACATATTAGAATGCAGTATTTATTTTGATTGCTGTGGCTATGAGGATAGTGTATACAGAGTGTGTGTGTGTGTGTGTGTGTGTGTGTGTGTGTGCATCCAAGATACAAAATATAGGATAAGAAATAGTTAAGGGAAATCTACTCTAAACTGAACTTCACTGTGTTCAATGACATAAACAGTTTCTTTATTGTTTTATAACATACTAGAATGTAGTATTTATTTTGAATGTTGTGGCTATGAGGATGTGTGTGTGTGTGTGTGTGTGTGTGTGTGTGTGTTTGCTCTAGCTCAATATATTTTTTTCCCAAAAAGCATAGTAGAAAATGCCTGCTGATTGCTACATATTCAGTCTGGGTAGTTCACTGAAGACCTGGCATATGTCTGAGGCAGTGCTTATTAGATAGTGCCTTTAGAGGTTAAAAAACAGCGTAAATTATAGATTTGCTAGGAAAGGGATGACATTTATGAGGTATGAATCTTTCTTGAAAGACAATACATTCCCAAGTGAAACTAGTAGCAAGAAGCTTTTTAAATGCGAAGTATTTAAATGTGCAAAATGTTGCATTCTGAAGGGGGTAAATAAATCTCCAGTGTAATAGGCAACAAATATCTAACCTGTTATTTCAGTTTCCTAATGGCATCTGATAAGCAGCTTGGAGTTATGTCTCCAACATTCTTAACAGAAAGAAGGGAGTATTTTATTTCAGTTGGCATGGAAGGATACATTGAAACGTCCAAAACATGTGTTCCACGATGCTCCATTTTCCAGCTACAGATAGCAAGATGACTGTAGGCTCTGCCCACAGCCATAAAGTCCCAATGACCAATGTCAAAAATGTTAGACCAATAAGTCTAACATCTATATGCTGCAAACTTATGGAGAGGCTTATTAAAAGATAAATTGAAAAATAAATGTCTAGGCGAGGGCTAGAAGATTGTTCTCAGCATGGATTTCAAAGGGGACTGTCTTGCACTACAAATCTGGTATCCTTCTATGAATTTGTCAGCAACCATATAGATAAAGGTATCCCAGTAGATGTCATCTTACTGGATACAGGAAAGGCCTTTAATACTGTTCCTCACAATCTACAGTACAAGTTGCATTAAACTGTCCCACCAATTAGTTGGTTTAATATTGTTTTTTTACAGTTGGCAATGCACTGGCAACTCATACTGCATTGTTTTTTTAACACTTAACCATCTCAAGAGCAATGTTTATAAAATGTTTTTACTACTCAATAGGAATGCAGCTTAAGCTCAATCACAAAGCAATGCAAAACTGAGATGTAATTCTTAAGAAACAGTTTGTGCAAGGCTTTGTACTGAGTCCAGCAGCACGTATGCAACTCAGTCAGAAATGCTAAAGCAATTCACTGGTGGAACAGTTTAATGTGACTTGTACTGTGCCTGTCAATAAAATAACAACTATGGGCCTAAACAAATACATCATAACATTAATCAGTAATTGGCTGAAAAATTGAACTCAGTCTGTGAGGATAAATGGATCAATGTCTGATGAAGGCCTGATTGATAGTGAGGTGCCTCAGGGATTCATGGTGGGGCCGGTATTGTTTGGCCTATATTAGTAACATTGGTGTCGGTATAAGAAGTAGTGTATCAAAATTCACTGACAACACTAAAGTTGGGGGTGTAGTTAATTCAAAAGAAAACCATCAGGTTCTTAGTCACGACTTGAAACAAATTGAAACATGGGGTAGGTTAAATAAAATGAACTTCAAAGTATAAAAATGCACTGTTTTAGAATTTGGATGTAAAAATCCAGAATACAGATACACACTAGGTGGACAAACATTGAAGTCTTCAAAAAAAGGGAAAGATTTAGGAATCTGGATAAATGAATACCTTACTTCCATTGATCATTGTAGACATATAATGCAGACAGTAAATAGACTCATTCGTTCCATTAAAAAATAATTTATAACAAGAAATAGTAGCTGTATCTTGAAATTACACAAAACCTATATTATTCCCCATTTGGATTATGGATCGCCCATCTGGAGTCCCTATCATAAGTGGGACATAAATTTATTTGAAAAAACACAACGTAAACTCACCAAATCAATTAGGGGACTTAAAACACTTAACTACAATGTACAAATGGAATCATTTGGGTTATTCTCACTAGAAACAAAAAGGAAAAGAGGTGACATCTTCTTATTGTATAAAATTTTGAAAAAAAAGAGCTTATGTGGGTTAAAATAAAACCTAAGATAAAACAAACTTCGATCTCATGCCAAAGGTTAATACAGTCAAGAGACATAAATTGTATACAATAAGATCACTCTGATATTGGAATTAATTACCTAGTGACATAGTGGAGATACCAACATTCAAGAATTTTAAACAAAGACTAGATGCCCTTCTTCTCCTAAATTTGCCTTAAATATAAACCCACATGGAGTGGGAGACAATTTGATGGGTTATTAGCCTACTTTGCATGTTCATACCAAGTAATACCATGTAATGTAGACTCTAGAAACCGTTAAACATGAAACAACAGTCATGCTGACACTGTATACTGTAAGTAGGAATAGTGAGTTATTTATATGGTGGCAGCCAATGCTAGCAGTAATTATATCACAAGTTATGTTGCGCTATGTGGTGCTATCATTCTCATTAGTTCTATGTTACAAAATGCATAGAAAGCTACTGCATATTAACATGCAACATGGTCTGACATGGCCTGATATGACTACTGATGATAATGGCTACCACTATTTCTTTTTCTTTACCACAGATTCAATGAGGTAAAAAGAAACCTCTTTTGCCAGAATGCCCAAGGGCGACAGCAGTAAAACAAGCATTATACAGATTTACCCCTGCCCAAACTAAGTTCATAAAAATTGCAGTGAAAAACAATTAAATTCCTTCTGCAGGGAAGGAAGGAAATGAATCCCAAATAAAACTTTCAGCTTTTAAGTTTTACAGTCTGGTGATTACTTCCTGAGAGCACTATAATCCCAGGAAACAGTTTGATGTTTTCTGGAATTTTGCAATGTTAATTGTGAAAACAGAAAAGAAGTTAAGGGGGTGCTAAAATTAGAATTCTGAGTATTATATATATATATATATATATATATATATATATAGCAGCAGTGAATGTTACAGTGACAATTTTGACCTACACATGCATTTTATGTTTGGTGTTCTTGTTCTCCTGTCTGGTAAAATGCATTTTTCCACAGTATTGAGTCTACTTTCATACATCTTCTACATTTGAAATAATAAAGAGTGATCCTTTTATTATAGCTATCTGAAGATCTCCATCATAATTCTTCAATTGTTTTGAGCACTCATTGTCCCATAATGTTGCAGTTCACCTTAGCCACAAGAAATGTGATGGCGAACAACTGGTATTCAAAAAACAGCTAAGAATAGTAATCACAATCTGAAAAATCTGAGACTAAACACATTAAAAGGAGTGTTCCTTTATTATGCAACTCCCTTTTTATGTTGGCGCACTTGCGTAGCTAAACATCTTGGGATAGTGCAGCTTTGGAGGCGCGGTCGCTGTTGGTCGAATGCAGGGCATGCATCAGTAGGTGCGTCCCTCATTCCCCAATCAGCCTGCATGCTTGTGCCACACCATGCATACATAATGTGGTGAGCACATCTGAGAAAAGGTCCACTGCAATCTGAGTAAAGCTCATCAGATGCAGCAGACCTTTTCTTTATGTACTCGCCGACATTATGCTCATGGCGGCACACTGGCCACTGAACTGCTGACTTAGGGGGTGCCCAATCCCCCTGTCGGTTGTCCCTGCCTCCTATGAATGTGGCGATGGGGGAGCCCACTCTCTGTCGGCATAAAGCACCCCCCAAATTTGTGATATGCCGAGGGGGGTGCCAACCCCCCTCGGCTTTACCCTCCCTTTCCTTGTGTGCCGATGAGGAGCCCACTTCCAGCTGGCATAAAGAATCCCCCAATTATTTAATGCCAAGGGGTGCCCAATCCCCTCAGCTCTGCACCCCACCCTTCTTTGTGTTCTGATGGGGTGCCCAATCCCTGTGGCATAAATTACTCCCCCTCGTGTTTGTTTGCTGACAAGGTGCCCAATCCCCATTGGCTACAGACACCCCCCAAACAGTTAGGTGGCACACTGAGAGCCCAACCCAGTGTGCCAAATCCCCTGCAAAAAAACTGTCCTGCAATGGCTTTTTATTTTTGTTTCCCTTTAAAATGAAAATGGTCCCTTGTAGTGTCAATGCCCCCTCCCCCACCCACCCTCTGTGCACCCTACCTCCCCCACCCCCATCCCTTACTTACCTCTGGAGTCCAGACACGACAATCTTTGGTGGACGAACCCGATTGCACTCTTCAAAGCCAACCGCGATCTCAGAAAATGCCGGTAAGCTGTATAATGGAATAGATAGGGTTTTTCAACTTTAGTGCATATCTTGGGTGTTTTGTGAATTTGGCCCAAATTTTCAACATGGGTTTTGGGACCCCTTCTCATGAATTCTTGCACTGTCATGGCATTACTTGGTCGAAAGAGATTTACATGATCACTGCTGCGGAATCACCTTTCGGGACCGAGTAGCAAATATCAGTGCCACTGTTCATGATGGGGGTGGGGGTTCTCAAAAGCCTATGTTGCAAATTTGGTGGGAAAAATCCAAAAAAATGACTTTTACGAGTGTGCGTAGCAAGTGCGCAACACAAGCTTATAAATCAGTGCATTTGCACTATTTTCATGTCAGATTCTCAACATTGGCATTTCACCACACCTTCTTGTGAACTGTACAGCTGTCATTTTTCACATCTTGGTCAAAATGTGTTTTTGCACTTCCGGTGCAGAATAGCATGGTCGCTGTGAGAAATCAGTGTTCAGGACACATTACAAAAATGACAGTGACACTGTTCATGAGCAGAGGTCTTAAAATGTCTGTGTTGAAAATTTGGAGACAATACTCCATAAAATGACTGTTTTACAAACATGCGTAGCAACTGGGCAATGCACACGTGTAAGGTAGTGCATTCGCAATATTTTCATGCCAGATTCTCAACATTGGCATTTTATTACATCTTCTTGTGAACCATATAGCTGTAATTTTTCACATCCTTGCCAAAATGTGTTTTCACACTTCTGGCGCAGAATAGCACGGTCGCTGTGCGAAATCAGTATTCGGGACACATTACTAAAATGACAGTGACACTGTTCATGAGCAGAGGTCCTAAAATGCCTGTGCTGAAAATCTGGTGACAATACTCCATAAAAAGATTGTGTTATGGGCGTGCGTTGCACAGTTTACGTACGCTTGAACTACGTTCGCAAACTTCTAATATTTTCACTCCAGATTTTCAACAGTGCCATTGTTCTGCACCTCCTAATGAACAGTACAGCTGTCATTTTTCACACCCTGACCAAAATCTGTTTTCGCAGTTCCAGTGCAGAATAGCACGGTCACTGTGGAAAGCCCGTGTTCGAGACACATGATGAAAATACAGTGACACTGTTCATTAGCAGATGTCCTAAAATGCCTACGTTGAAAATTTGGGAATGAAAGTCAATAAAATAAGTGTTTTATGAGCATGCATTGCACAGTTTGAACCCACGCTCATGACTGTGAATTTGTAATAGTTTCAATCCAGCTGTTCATCACTGGCATTTTTCTATACCTTCTTATGAACAGTACAGATGCCTGAAATGTGTTTTCGCACATCCAGCACAGAATTGCACGGTCGCTGTGCGAAATCAGTTTTCAGGACAGTTTTAGGAAATGATGGTGACACTATTCATGAGCAGAGGTCCTAAAATGCCTATGTTGAAAATTTGGTACCGAAAGTCCATATAATGACTGTGTTGCAAGCGTGCATTGCGCATCTTCCATGCATCCTTGTAACTTTGTCAGTCTGCAATATTTTCATGCCACATTTTCACAACTTGCATTTCTGCACATCTCCTTATCAACAGTCCAGCTGCCATTTTTCACTGCCTGCCCAAAATGTGTTTCCACAGTTGTGGCGCACAATGGCATGCTCACTGTGCAAAATCACCTTTTGAGACACATACATAAAATCACAGCACTATGCATCTCTAGCTCCTTCACTCCCACTGCCAATGCCAGTGTGACAACATTCGGCATTGACAAATGCTTGTTCAGAGTTGGGACTTTGTCAAATCGACTCTGACCCCCAGTGTTTTCTGGTGTGAAGTGGGGATCGGCTGTGAAAGACATTTGTTGATGACTGTGGTTATGGGGGCTGACTGCTTGAACTGCATGGTAGCTACCATTTTGTGACCTCTTGACCTTGGAAATGGTCAGTCTATAACTTTCTTTAGTTTAAAAACTGCTGCCATTACTCTACAAAGGGCAGGATGTTGTGTTGGTGCCAGTTGTACCCCATCATTTATCGAGTAGGCTGAGTGACAAGTGATTAAACAAATTTGAACCCTGGGACTGATTCCTGAATAAAAGGGGAATGACTTCAATGCTATCAGAGCTTTGTGGGATCCCAAAGTGAAAAGACATTGTGTTGTGCTTGTTAACTAAGTGCCTCATTCCTATGCCTTGTTTCTGGAGGACCAGTTGTTCAAACAGCATATGCATGCTGACATGTGCCAGAGAAAAGAACTGGAGATATGTGCATAGCCCTCAATGGAGGAGTACAGACTTGAACATCTCTAGACACCTGAGTGACAACTTTTGGAGAAGCCAGCAAGCCTTGGCAGAAACTGAATAGTGGGGCTTTAGGCCAGAACATGAAGTACCTGTCAAGAGAGAGCAGTCTTTAGAGCCAGCCCTGGTATCTATGAGTCACTGTTGAGAAGTGTTTCTGCCTTCTACATTTGGTGTGAGTTGTTATTTGGATTCACAAGTTGGCCATTGGGCTAGATTACAAATACCTCACTTTGATGGAATAAAGAGTCATTTATGCAATTGCAAGTTCTGAGGAGGGTTAGGTAATGTAACTGTTGTTTTTCCAAGTTTATGTAAACTAATGTCGGACAACCTGTGGCAACATCAGTGGGTCAGATAGGCTTCAACACTGATAATCCAAAGACACCATAAGGAAGCCACCATTGTATATAACTGAAAATCTTAATAGGTCCCATTGTGTATAACTGAAAATCCTAGGAGCTCCCATTGTGCATAACTGAAAATCCTAGTACCAGGTGGAAGAGGGTAGTGACCTCCCATTCCAGATGTCAGTTATTATTGAGACTGTGCACTTGCATGTCTGTGATGAAGAGAGCTGCACCTAGTTGGGCATTGTTAAATGCAGCTGACAGTAACTTTCTTTGCCACTTGCCCAGTCAGGGTTTGTCTAATTAGTGGCTAATCACTGACTTGTACCCTGTTTATGAAGGTGCCTAACAGGAGGTGAGCATATTAGACATAGAAACATAGAAACATAGACTTTGATAGCAGATAAGGACTGCTTGGCCCACCTAGTCTGCCCATTTCCCTACCTACAGGATAGGCCACAAATCCTAGTTAACCAACAGCCTATTTCTTCCTACTCACCAGAAGAACTGCCTTATGCCTGTCCCATGCATTCTTGAATTCTCCCACAGTTTTAGATGCCACAACCTCCTCAGGAAGGCCGTTCCATGCATCCACTACCCTCTCTGTGAAAAAAATACTTCCTCACATTGCCCCGGAACCACCCCCCCATCTTTAAATTGTGTCCCCTTGTTCTTGCACGTCTCTTTTTCTGAAAGATGCTACCCTCTTGGACTTTGTTGAGTCCACTGAGGTACTTAAAAGTTTCTATCATGTCCCCCCTCTCCCTTCTTTCCTCAAGGGTATACATATTAAGCTCCTTTACTCTCTCCTTGTACAGCTTCTCTTGCAGACCCTGCACCATTTTAGTTGCCCTCCTCTGGACTGCCTCTATCCTGTCTATGTCCTTGCAGAGATGGGGTCTCTAGAACTGGACGCAGTACTCCAGATGGGGTCTCACCAACTGTCTGTACAGAGGGATAACAACTTCCTGTTTTCTGCTGGTGATGCCTTTCCTATGCATCCCAGTATACCCCCAGCCCTCCCTACTGCCTTCTCATATTGCTTGCTAACCTTAAGGTCATCTGATATGATTACCCCCAGGTCCCTTTCCTTTTTTGTTGTTGTTACTACCCCCCATTGTGTAATCTTCTTCTGGGTTCTTGTTTCCCAGGTGCATTATTTTGCACTTCTTTGCATTGAATCCTAGCTGCCATACTTCTGACCATTCCTCCAACCTTGCCAAGTCCCTTCTCATCCTTTCCACACCTCCTTGTGTATCAACCCTGTTGCAGATCTTTGTGTCATCTGCAAAGAGGCATACTTTTCCTTCCAGTCCCTCTGCAATGTCACTTATAAAGACATTAAAAAGGACTGGACCCAGTAATGAACCCTGCGGTACCCCACTAGTAACCCCTCTTTCTTCAGAGTGGACTCCATTTACAATTACCTTCTGTGTCCTGTTGTCCAGCCAATGTTATACCCAGGCTACCACCCTGGGACCCACTCCAAGGCTGGTTAATTTGACCACTAATCTTTTGTGTGGGACTGTGTCAAATGCCTTGCTAAAGTCTAGGTAGGCCATGTCCACAGCCCCTCCCTGGTCTACTACTTTGGTCACCCAGTCAAAGAAATCTATTAGATTTGTCTGACATGACCTTCCAACTATGAACCCACACTGCCTTGGGTCCTGTGCCCCACTGGCCTCAAGGTACTCAACAATTCTTTCCTTCAGAAGTGACTCCATCACTTTCCCTACCACAGAGGTCAAACTGACAGGTCCGTAGTTTCCTGCCTCTGTCTTGGTCCCACTTTTGTGATGGGGAATCACATCCACCTTCCTCCAGTCCTCAGGTACCACACCATCCTCCCATGATTTATTAAAAAGAGTAGTCAGTGGTTTCACTAGTTCCCCCCTTAATTCTTTTAGAATTCTGGGGTGAATTCCATCAGGCCCCATTGCTTTGTCCACCTTCAGTTTTAGGAGTTCTTGCAGAACCCTTTCTTCTGTGAAAGGGCTGGGATTGACCCCCCTATCAAGAGTGCTTCTGTTAATTGGATTAGGCACTTCTCCCTCCTCTTTTGTGAATACTGAGCAGAAATATTCATTCAGTATCCCTGCTTTTTCACTGTCCCCCTCTGCCCACCCACCATTCATTCTATTCAGCCTCACTATCCCTCTCTTTGCCTTTCTACGCTCTCTGATATACCTATAAAAGGTTTTATCCCCCTTCTTAACTGAGTTGGCTATCTTTTCCTCAGTTTGGGCCTTTGCTATTCTGACTTCCTTCCCTGCTTCCTTCTGCCTTAACTGGTACAGCTCTCTGTCCTGCTGCTTCTGTGTTTCCTTATACTTCCTGAATGCTATCTTTTTCTCCCTGACTTTCCCAGCCACCTCTTTTGAGAACCATAGTGGCTTTTTCTTTCATTTTGATTTGTTTGTTTGCTTCACACAAATGCTTGTTGCCTCTGTGTTGGCAGTTTTGATGATTCCCCATTGTTGCTCCACCCTTCCTTCTAGCCTGTTTGCTAGTGCTTGTCTGAGGCACTCTCCCATCTTGTCAAAGTCAGCCCTTCTGAAGTCCAGTACCCTCACTTTTGTATGGCTTGACTCTGTAGCTGAGTTTAACGTGAACCACAATGTTGGATGGTCACTTGTTCCCAGATGGCAACCCACTTCTAGATCTGAGATCCTCTCACTGCCCCCATTTGAGAGTATGAGGTCTAAGATTGCTCCCTCATGAGTGGGTTCTGAAACTAGCTGTCTGAGGCCTGCCACCTGTAGGGCATCGAGAATGGCCCTGTTGTTGGATGTGGCTGCAGCAAATGTGCTCCAGTTAACATCTGGCATATGCAGGTCTCCCATCAACAGTATCTCCCCTTTCTCTGCCATCCTAAGAATGCCTTCTATCATATCCTTGTCTATTCCCCCCCTGACATGTCTGTCCTAATCCTTTTTTACTAAAGGTGCTGGTGCCATAATACATCTGTGTTTTATACCATTCTAGTATCTTTGTCTGAGTAGCTGTAGATTAGAGTATATCCAGGAGATAGGAACACAGTAGGGGAGATGGGTAGTTGCGGCTTGCCAAAGGTTGTACTAATTTGCCAGATAATTCACTGTCATGTATCTCTAGGTGGAGGTACTGTGTAATCTGGGCTTTGTGCAAATCAAGGGTAGTGAACTATCTGAACCCAGGAGTGCTGTTGGGATGTAATGCAGGGACCTGCTCAGAATACCCCCCAACTATTTTTACATTTTAAAAATACTAATCTAGGCTCAACATGGGTACAACAGGCATCCTACCAGACAGGAGAAAAAGAGCATTCCAAAATAGAAAAGAAGGTGTTAGTCAAAATCTTTCATTATGACATGCACTGCTGCTTTAATTTTATGAGGTTATTTTGGGGGTATCATGCACATTCATTGGTGAATTTCATTTAGTTAATTTGTACAAAGACAGTGAAATGCAAGTAGCACCATAATAGCTTCAGCACAAAACTGCACGTGATTAATAAAAGAGGGCATCAGAGGTTGCATACAGTCAGCATGTTTGTGCAAGTAATGCAGACAGTTGTGGTTTTACTTGCAAACAATTTTCATATGGTAGAATACTAGAATTACCTCCCAGTTGAAGGATTCTCCATATAGCTATGAAATGAGAGTACCACTCAGAATAGTGCTTTTCACAACCAATTTAGACTTCTAAAAATTTATAAATGTAGTAGTAACATCTTTATTTTTAAACAGGATATAACTATAAGGTCTGGGGAGCCCTATTTCCCAAGTTGTCCTGTACAGTTATTTATTTTTATTTATTTATTTGTATTTTGGATGACAGCTTTGAGCCGAGGGCTCTTTTACAAAGGTTCCACGTCAAGTGAATAAGGACAATATGGTACAAAACATAACATGATCATTACAATGGAACTTGCAAAAACAAAGACAAGAAAGGTTACAATAATAGCAGCCAAAGGCATTGTCAAGGAATTGTGTTGCGAGTTAATTATACAGTACAAGTCATAGATGGCTCAGTGAAGCTTTGTTAGGAGTGGGTTAGTGGGAAAACAGAAAGAAGAGTGGTGGTGAGGGGGTGGTATGGGAGACAGAGAAAGGGAGGAGGGGAGAAATTGGGGGACATTGCATTGGGTATGTGATAGATGGAAAATAGCAAGAGAGGAGGAAAGGGGGGATGAAAAAGAAAAGGAGACAGATTCATCCTATTCCCAGTAATGGGGGGGTAGGAGAGGAGGAGGAGCTGAGGCCTTGAAAAGGGATTCTTGAGGGTAGTATGCCTGGAGGGGATTATAAGAAGCAGTCACAGAAGGCACTGGCCATGAGGTGTTGACACAGTTTACACTTAAAAGCACCAATTGTGGCAATATTGGAGATTTCTGTAGGTAGCAAGTTGAACCAGGTGGAGGCTCTGGCAAGGTAAGAAGGCTGAGCTTGAGAGGTCCGACAGTGAGGTATTGTAAAGGTTAGACTGTCCGATCTTCTAGTTAGTTGGTGGACATGCTGCAGGGTCAATATTGATTGGACTGTAGGGGGCATAAGGCCCAGTGATATCTTCTTAGCTAGGATGCAGGTCTGGTACTTTAGCCTGCCAGATAGCTGGAGCCAGTTAGCCTGCTCGTAGATGTCACACATGTGAGAAAGGTTGGCAGCTTAAATAAGGAGACTACATGCCTTATTAAGGACTACAGCTATGCACCGGAGTGCAGTTTCAGTAGCGGATCCATAGATAAAGAGTCCATACTCAATAGTTGAGATAACAGAGTTCTGGATAGTGAGGTTCAAGGCTTCAGACATTAGGCAGTGTTCATGCTTGTATAGTAGCCCTATACAGGAGTTCACAGTTTTAGCGATATTGTCAATGTGTTTGATATACGAGAGGAAGCAGTCAAGGGTCAGGCCCAGATACTGTATTTAAACATATCCACCTGCTCAAGAGTGATGCCTTCATGGTTGTTAATTATGAGCTCATAGTCCTTGTACTTGTTGTGGGTTCCATGGAACAACATTGTTTTAGTTTTTTTGTGGTTAGGGATGAGTTTATGTGAGCAAAACCAGTCTTCCACTTCTGTGAAACTTTTCTGTAGTTGAGACTGAAGGGAGGTGGGGTTGGTGTGGCAAGTGAAGATTACTACATCATCTGCATACAGTAACATTCTGTTATGGCAGGAGGCAGGGAGATTGTTCAGGAATATGCTGAATAACAAGGGACCCAGGATAGAACCTTGAGGTACTCCAGAGTGGATTGGTAGGGATGAAGAGAGGAATTCACCAATCCTCACCTGTTGGGTCTGGCTACTGAGGTAGCTTTGAAACCAGAGGGTAGTTTCACTTGAAAGACCAAGGAGGGATAATTGTTTGAGGAGCATGGAGTGACTGACAGTGTCAAATGCCTTAGTCAGGTCAATAAAAGAAGTGCCAACCAACTGGCCCTGATCAAGTGCATGATGGATATATGTGGTGAATTCAAGGAGTGCTGTGGTAGTGCTGTGCCCTTTATGGAAGCCATGCTGCTGGGAACATTGCAGGCTGTATTTGACAAGGTACTCTGTGAGCTGATCAGCTACTATCCATTCCAATGCTTTGGACAGAGGAGGGAGGATGGATATAGGCCTGTAGTTGTTTGTGAGAGTCTTGTCACCACTTTTATGGACTGGAGTCACCACTGCCAGTTTCCACTTTTGGGGGAACTGGGAGAGCATAATGGAACGGTTGAGGATTTTAGTTAGTGGGAGCAGGACTTCGTCAATGGTGAGGGTGAGAAGTTTCATATCCAGTGAATCGCCACTGACCCTAGACTTTTCAAGCACTTTAAGAATGTGTTTTTTTGCTAGGCTTTCTGGGATTGCTTTGAAATGGAAAGGAGGGTGCCCTGGTGGCAAACCTGAACTAACAGGAGCTGGGTTGACTGTGGTGAGATCAAAAAAATTAAGGGGTAGCACATGACTAAGGTCAGCAAAAGTGGTGTTAAATGAGTTGCCAATGATTACATGATCAAGAGTGATGCTACCATCTATGTTCAACATTGTGGGTGTTGTTTTGGGATCCTTTCCAGTCACTTCAGCAAGATTACACCAGGATTTACTCCCATCATTCCAGGTGCTGGCTAAAGCGTTCCTGTAATAGTTAGCCTTCTCATGGTGGATTGCTCTGGTACATGCATTCCTTGCTGTTTTGTAGGCCTGGATATCAGTCTGGGTGCCAGTAGCCTTAACACGATACCAGAGCTGGTCTTAAGATTTAATTTGAGTAAGGAGGCCTAGTGTCATCCATGGGTTATTGACACCCTTGATCTTACTCTTCTTGAATGGAGCATGAACATCGCAGGCTGAGTTAAAACAGGTGATAAAGTATTCAAGCACTGTGTCTACGTCTGGGGCTATATCAATTGGTGACCAGTCATGTTCACAAAGGAGTGTTAAGTGGCTCAAGATGACCGGGGGTCAGCATTCTCCTGTTAATAGTTTTGGGGGGCAGTTTGGTGTATTTGTTGGTCCAGATACACAAGATAGGGGAGTGGTCACTTAAGGTCACTTAAGTTAAATCACTTAATGATCACTTAAGTTAAAAATGTTTCAGAACACAAAAAGATATCTGAACAAAATGTTGGAGTGTTTAAGCGGTGAGTTAGGACATTTTTCTTTTTGGTACTCTGTGGGGCTAATAAAGTGTTCTCTGAGTTTGAAGATGACTGTGTTTTGCATTTCTGTGCTACAAGGATGCATCTAATTTTAACTTTATTGCTAACATTTGCTCTTTGGATGAGGTAATCTTCATTCATAATGCCTTCAAAAGTAACTACCATAAGCGATGTGGAGGACGATGGTTACAGCATTCGGCTCCTTTCAAAGGATAGAGCAGAACAGAAGAGTGAAAGTGTCAGCTGCAAATTTCAAAGGCCAAAAAGGTTGTTAAAGCAGCAACAGTAGCAGAAAAGAATAAGCCTATTGTTGAGCAATGTTGTACTCCAATTGCTAAGGGAAGTAAAGGTGGGCGCCGGATAAGACAGAACCTAATGCAAAGCTTCATGGCCCTCCCCCACACACTTGAAGTCATAAAAAATAATTATGGTCAGAGACAATATTGCTCTTAGCTACAAGTTGCAGTGGCTGGAAAATCAGGTAAAGTCAGATACCAGTGATCCCTGAAAATTTTCTCGACTTACAGCTTTGTTTTTGGAAAAGTTTGAGATTTTGCTAGTTTTAAATACCATCAAACCCCATGGGGAATGTGATGGTTCAGTGGATTGAGAGTTGGTTAAGGAATCTTTCACCTTTAGGTCATGGGTTCAAATTTAGCACAGGTCCGTAGTGGTCGAAAGCTATTATCACCTGAGGACTGTTCAGTGGCCTATGTGAAATAAGTCATGTTGATCTCAGTCCATTTCCCAGTGGGAAAATGCCCACATCTGAAAACCACCAACACAATTGGTATTAATTGGCACTCTTGTTGGCAATCTCACATGAAACACCAAGAACTGAATGGGCATGGAATCTGAACTACCCTCTCAAATGTGTGGTGGTCCCTCCATGGTAGGGTTGAGGCACATTGGTCAGTGTGGGTGAGCTTGCACTGTGATCACCTGTACTGTACCTGTCATGTGAATAAATAGAGGACTTCAAGTTCTAGTGCTGTCAGTCCAGCACCTTTCAAGAGCACAAAATTTACACACAGAAAACAAACAAAAAAAAATTCAATGGCCTACACAATCAGAATAATGATATGCTTGTGCAACTGTGTTACATTGTTGTGGCTATTCGTACTTTCTATTCCATGAAAAATTATCACCCTGTAGGGTTTCCAAAGGCAAGGAACCTTGTAAAAGGGTTTCACCCCTACAGGTGTCATGGGAAGGTTCCCTTGGCTTGAGGAACCTTAGGAAGGAAACCTCAAAAGAACTCTAGCAGCGATCGATGACTAGAAGGTAGAGAAGCAGACTAACTGCAACATGCAGCTTAATGAAACATAAATGAGATTCACAAATTAGCAGGATAGCTCCAGTAAAATGGATGCACTGATGACAGCAGGCAGCTTCCTATGGAGAGAGAAAATGGCTAGTAATGCCACCATCCATCTCCATCCAACAGTAGGGCCACCATCTATCTCCATCCAACAGTGGAGCCTACATAAGTAAGCTAAGAAATACTACTAAAACTAAGTATTACAATCTGAGGCATAGCGGAGAGGAAAAAAAAACTGTAAGGAGGAAATTTCTGGGGATCTAAGGCCGAGATCACCTTCCCTCCAGGCTTGAGATGTTGTATTTAGTGATGGCTCTACTACTGCCATTTAGAAACCAAAATAAGGAGAATGAAAAATATCCCAATTTAGAGGAAACTCTCATTCTTTCCCTCTAATGGGAACACCTTGAAGGGTTGTGAGTAGTCGGTCTCGGCAACAACACAACTCGGAGATGGGAGGAGAGAACAATTGCTGAGACACTTGCTTGACCTACCAATCTACCTGAAATCAAGTGAACCAAAGGCAGTTGTGGGGAGATTACATTGAAGGTGCCTTAGGTAGTTTATACTACAGCTAAATGATAGCAATATATCCACCCTTCCCAGCTAGCCATAAATTCAACATCAGGAGGTGCCGACAAATCATGAATGGCTAAAGCTCCACCTGGGGTAAGGACATTCCCTCTGTGGGCCATATAGGAAGAACCCCATCCAGGCTTCACATGCTCAGGATGCAGACTAGGGTGAGGAGAGAGACCATCAGCTGAGAGTGAGCTCAGAGCCAATAAATTGATCAGCATGGTCAGCTAGTTTCGTTTAGCAATAGAGCAGGCAGTACATGGTAATGCAGGGAGTAACAGGCAATGTACAGAATGGTAAACAGTACACAGAAACATGCTAAGTTGTAGGCATTGAACAAAATGCTCAGGCTAACCTGGTCCCTTATCCAGTGTGAGGCATTTGCCTGGCAAGGTTATAGGACAAACAATCCAAGTAAAGAGGAAGGAATAGAACCCAACCAGTCCATCAATGAATGCCAATTAAAGGTGACATAAATACTCAGAGGATTTTAGTGGTAAAGGCAGTATTTGAACATGAGGTATTTGAACCGCAAGGGGCTACGGCTCTCCACTATAACCCTCTGCTCCTCTGCCATAGGAAAAACAAAGAAGCCACAGTAAAGTGCCATGACACACAAGTGGATTTTAAAACTAGTTTACAGCAACAGCTGTAGCTGAGCTGACCTCCAGAGTATAATGAAGCACTGTACAAAAGTATTTTAACAGCTTCCAGCGGTCATTAGTTATAGCTTCCAGTAGTAGTAAGCTACCAGTTGAACAAGCATAGGAATTGTAGGCAGAGGCACTAATGCACTTAAAAACAACAGTAATAATGCTTGGTACAATTGCATGTACTCAGATTTGAATCCCATGGAGAAAGTAATACAGAATTGCATTAGACTCTGGTTTGAGTCCCACCGAGTGCAAATAAATATGTTTGAGCAGAATAAATCCCCAAAAGGGCTGTATGTAAGCTGAGTACCATGAGACCAAACAACAATCATGGCAGTGAAGCAAATAAATGACTTAAAGGTCAAATTATGTAAATTCAGAAACATACTGCTAAAATGCCTGCAGCTGGAAGCTGAGATCAGGTAGCTATGATAATAGCTGAAAGGTTAAGTACAGCAATGCAGCAGTTGGGCCTCACTGAGAAAACACTGAATAAATGGAACAGATCACACTGCACTCCAATATTGAATGAACAGAGCTAGCACTGAGTAAATCATGAGCAGGGCTGTAAAACAGTGAGTAGTTGCTAGCTGTGTAGCAGAGCCAGGACCAGGTGCAATCAATGAAAGGAGAAACCCAGGAGGCAGCAACAACAGAGTGAGCTGAAACATGCAACGGGAGCTGACACAGGCAATAACAATTGCAGAAAAACTGAGGGCAGATAGGAATCTGAAGAACAGGTAAAAATAAACACAGCGCAAACAAAGGGCAACAAAATGCTAGAAAAAGTAGAAAGCCCCAAAACAAAACACAAAGAAAAAACACAAACTGGAGAACAGAAAAACAAACACACAGGGAAGCACACAGCAGCAGCCAGAGGCAAAAAACAATACCAACCAAGGCAGGAGGAAGGCACAAACTAAATTCAGCAGAAATCAAACAGAGTCCAGAGCACAAGCAATGCCTGTGATGGAGGGGGAAGCAAGGCCCCAGCAGGCCCCAAGGGATAGGACAGATCAACAAAGCCTCTGACATGCATAGAAAAAGAGCTTCGGAGGGAGGCTGGGAGGAACTGCTTATATAGCTCAGGAAGTAGGCATGGCTGGTTTCTCATTCATTGAACTCCAGGCATAGCTTTTCAAAAAATACCCTCAAACCCCAGATTGACATTCCATTCTAACCCCCAAATACCCCTGACAGGAGAGGTTTCAATTAATGTTTGTCCCACAGTAATTGCAGTTTTGTGCTCAGTGGTTAAAATAATGAATTATTGAGAAAAGCTAAGGAGAAATGGAATTCTATGCCCAACTCTTCCAAAATCTCTATATATCTGAATGATGCAAAAGAAACACACTGCAGGAGGAAAACGTATATAAACTCTAGATTAGATTTGTATGTTTTAGGGCCACACATTTTCTCATGCTTCCTGTCTCACTCAAGGTAGTGATAGCAAACCAGACATATATTTTATTAACAAAGAAGCTGTTTGAGCTTTTGAGGCACCAACACAAGCTTGTGCATCACCCTCTGATGACCTGACATTGCTTATATCACAGAAGAGTGCAATACAAGTCAAGACCCAATATAAAGGTGCAGTCAGAGGTAACAGATTTTGGATGCGCACAGAAATTCCCTGTACCACAAACCCTGTAAACTGTGATGCACAAAACCACAGCATTTTCGTCTGGTGGTGGATTTCTCCCTGTGAAAGTGTTGCATGGACTCATTGTGCAAATGAATAATCCAGATGTTTATTTATTTATTTATTAAAATGTTTCGACAGGAAGGACACACTGAACAACAAGTTGCTCATCTCACGGTGTGTCCTGGGGGTAGGGGGAAGGTGGGAGAAGTAGTAAACAACGCAATATACATTTTCATACAGCAAGTGCAATAAGACAACAAGCATTTTGACAAAACATGTACATATAGAGAATACAATATATGGGAGTGATACATGGATTAGAACAAGATATCGTAATAGTTAAATCATTTTAAGATTCAAACAGCCACACAGTCAAAGTGTTCATAGTAAGGGTAGTCATAATATGGAAATGCAAAGATTAGTTGCTATGGAGGGGGAGAGAGAGAGAGATAGTGTGGAACTGTAGGAACCCAAGAACATAGAGATTGAGGATGTCAGAGAAGGGGTTGATGTGGGCAAGGAACTGGAGGGATGAAGCAGTCAAGGAGGGGGACATACTGGATGTATGTGAAGTGGGGTAAATTGAGAAAGTTGAAAGGTTGTAAAGAGGGTAGGGGTCTCGAGGAGTGATGTTCACAATCACACACAGGTTTGTGACTGCTAACATGGTAGATAGTCAAAGCACAGGGGATGGTCCATGGCATAACGTCAGTTGCTGGGTACCATGCCATGGACTGCACCCTCGGCTACTGACACCACTGCTATTAACTTCCCCCAACCTCCTAACCTTGTAACATTCAGTCCACTTCCCAACTACATCATAGCAAATTTAGGGGTCAAATCTACTGGCCCTGATATAATCCTTTAGGTCTGTTCTTTCCCAGCTGTTTAGTGGATCCCCCTCCAAGGCCCCAATCCCATACAGTTTAACGACTGTTGATGCTGTGCACTGCTTAATCCATCCTTTGTTGCAACATCAATTCTGGCTTGCAAGGCAGCAAGCAACACTCTGAAGAACTACTTCTAGTGATTCTCTGGCTGCTGGTGACATTGCAACTTACAACTGAAGGTAAGAACTTTGTATAGCCACTGTGCATAGCATAGCAGTTCAATGCATATCAGAGCTCCCATGATCAAGGTCTCCTTGCCCCTTTCCCTATGCTGTCACACTGCCCTGTGTATATCACAAAGGAGTGCGAAGAAGACATGGATCACAAAGTGGTCCTTGTGACCACTTTGTGGTACAAAATTACGAGTATGTATATATACCATTGACTCCATCTAGGAGTTTAGAGAATCAGCCTAATGAGCTTCATGTGTTAGTTTCTGAAAATTAAAAAAACTGATTAGCAAATATAATCATAAAAACAGTATATTTTATGTTCTTTCTTGTTTTCCTGTTCTTTTTCATTTTTATTTCAGGGAACAACTGTGCCTTTAAATATTTTGTGGTGGAGAGTGTGATTGAAATGTAACACAAATAATTAATGGTAAAATAACTTGGAGAGAAAATGTTGATAATTATATGAATATGTGATTTTCCATAGTTATATAGCACCTTGCCAGATCAACTTTTACCAGTGATAATTGTGCTGGGAGCGCTATATACAAAACAAATGTTTTATCCACAATTGTTAACCATCTCTAGCATATTGTACTTATGTTGACGAGAGGGGAATGCTGCATGTAATTGACTTGTTGTGTGCTTGTTGAAATTCCACCTTGGTTCAGAGAATTCTTGATGAAATTGGCTACAGTATGTGTTAGATGAACTACTGCATATATGGTGATCTTAAACCTGAGCAGTTTATTTTACACTTGAGTTTTTTTTGTTGTTTATTTCTTTGTTTTTTGTTTAAAGCAGGTAGGGCAATATTTAAAGCCTTACTAGCTGTCTGTCTTTCCGATGATACGTTAAACCGAGGTCCCATCTGCCTGGATTGGAGGTAGTTCAGGTGGATGTTAAAGATCCCATGGCACTTATCGAAAAGAGCAGGGGAATTTCCCCGGTGTCCTGGCCAAATTCCCGTCATTCACTTAAAATACCACCAACAGCTTAATCTGGTTCAATGTCAGTTGGCATTCATCTGTATCCTCCTCCCCTGGGTCGTGCCTGAAAATAGGCAGGATTTGTGTAGTGCACTTACCTGGTCAACAAAAACAAAATAAAATAAATAAATAAATAAAAATAAACTAACGTAGTCTCAGATAGGTCAGTGGTTGCACGAATCTGCATAGGAATAGAAGGAGGGAAAGTATTTTAGAAACTTCATGCTATTGCACTGGGCTGTACAATCCAATATACCTCCCATTAGCACACTGGAAACACAGCCCTGACTGTGTCCTGAATGCAATTCAAAGGTGTCACCATACATGCTAAAGCAGCCCACACTAGGTAGTTTGAGAGCTACAAACACCATAGCAATGACACATTTAACTACAATGCAATATTGGTACATAAAGTGCTAAGGACACCACTTAACATGACGAGTACTAAAAGCCACTTTGTACCATATTTTTAACATTTTATGAATCCTTATTAGTGTTGTGGATTGCTCCACTCATATGCAGTTGGCTGTGAGCTGCACTCTCTCTGCTTAACCAGGACATGCAGAGTATGGGACACCCCTCCCCCATCTCACCATGTTGCATGTCATCAGCATCCTGGGATCCTGGCATCCTGGCATCCAGAGGCATCCCCATTCTTCTCCTGATCCTCATTAAACAGATTCCTTGGTGTCTGGTTGTCCCTCCTCCTTCCAAGCCCTCCATCCCTCCACCCCAGTCTTAAGACAGCAGCTGTCACATATACACCATTCACCGCCATGGTCAGACACAATCTGACACACATAAGGGATGTAGCGAGGCACAGAAAGCACTTTGAAGCATCTATCACAGAGCTGATGGGATTTTTTCCTAGACATTCTGCAAATACCAAACTGATGTACCTTCTTGTACAGCACAACAGTATTTGTGTACATCGGACCGGGGGGGAGCTGACCATTTAGATGAGCAGAGGGTATGGGCTGGTCACTGTATTGGGGCAAGGGTAGGGAGTTACAGAGCATGGGGTGGGGGGTGCCACCAAACACCAGGAATTAGTTTAATGGGTACCAGAAGAGGGAGGGATGAGGGACCACTGGACACCAGGGATCAATTTAACCGGAGGTTGGAGAGGGGGAGTGCCACTGGATAGCAAGGAGGAAAATTAATGGTGTCAGGTGAGTGGAGAAGGATCCAACTGGATACCAGGGAGAGCATGATGGGAAAGATTAATGGGAGGGGGTGGAGGGCTCTTTGTGCATTGTTTAAAAATGATTTGTGTAAGAATTAACTAGCATGGCAAAAGCAGTATGTAAATGTTACCATAAAAGCTTCAAATACGACAGTACATCTTGTATGTATGTCAGTCCCTTGCATTTGCATCAGCTCTTTCCATGGCTAAGTACTCATACACCACTGGGTCTGTGCTGTACTAACTGTGCCTCTCATGATGACTGGAATTCATGGACATTGTGAAGATTGTCCAGACATTGCACCCAACCTACTGTAGTTTGGATCCGGGCCCTTCCTCCCTTTTGGTGGGATGTGTAGATGTTATCTGTCTGATCCTAGCTTGTATGGAGATCCTTGGAGAAGGGAATCTTTCTGGACCCCTTAAAGGAGGCAATCATTCTACCACTCCTTAAAAACCTTTCTTGGATCCCATTGATCCAGTTAACTACTGACCTGTCTTTAACCTGCCCTTTGTGGGAAAGGTTATTGAGGAGGTGGTTGCGTTGCAACTGGACAGTTACCTGGTAACTCACAATGTCTATGAAGCCCTCCAATCTGGTTTCAGGAAGAGGCATAGCATGGAGACTGCCCTTGTTCGGGTATTAAATGACCTCCTAATGGCAAGAGATCGAAAGGCTCATACCACCTTGGTCCTTTTTGATCTCGCAGCAGCCTTTGACACTGTGGACCATGAGGTGCTTTTGGAGACCCTGTGGTTCCTTTGTGGACTGTCAGGTACAGTCCTTGAATGGTTTTGATCTTTCCTCGTAGGCAGGTCCTAGAGGGTGGTCACTGGAATTTATTCCTCTGTCACCCTCCCGCTGTCCTGCGGGGTGCCACAGGGCTCCATATTGGTGCCCATGTTGTTTGCAGTGTATATGCTGTCATTCGGAGATACCTTCAGGTGATACAGCTTGAGCTTTCACTGCTATGCAGATGATACTCAGCTGTATATGTCCTTTCTACCTGGACAAAATGAAGCACTCTCTGTGCTAAATAACTGCCTTACTGAGATCAGAACTTGGTGAGTACCAACTTGCTGAGACTGAATCCAGATAAGACTGAAATGTTGGTAGTGGACTCTGGTCATCTGGGGTGGGTTTGGGGGCTGGACAGCCATCAGATTTATTCCTTGATGACATACCACTCACTACCTCAGACCAGGTGCATAACCTGGGCGTTATTTTTGATGATGGTCTGACACTAAAATCCCAGGTGTTGGCCATTGTCAAATCCTTTTTTTACCCAGACAATGTTGATGCAAACTCTATGCTAAATATCTACCTTTCTGAGATCAAAGACTGAATGAGCTCAAGTTGGTTGAGACTGAATCTGGATAGGACTGAGGTGTTGGTTGTTGATCCGGGCCACCCAGGGGTGGGTTTTGGTGCTGGGCACGTGTCGGGCCTATGGCTTGATGGTGTCTAGCTCATTACCTCCGATCAGGTGCATAACCTGTGCATTATTTTTGATGATGGCTTGACCCTGAAGTCTCAGGTGTCAACTGTGGTCAAATCCTCATTTTATCATCTGAGGAATATTGCCCTGGTGAAATACCTGATTCCACCGGGCAATCTTCCAACATAGATCCACGCCTTCATTACTACCCGTCTTGACTATTGCAATGCCCTCTACCTAGGGCTGTCTGGCATTGATATCTGCCACTTGCAGCTAATGCAGAATGCTGCAGCCAGGCTGCTGACTGGTACCTCTAGGACCAGTCACATTACACCTGTGCTGCGTGAACTGCACTGGCTGCCAGTTCAGTGGTGGATCACCTATAAGGTAGGTATGCTTATCTTTAAAGCCCTACAATGAACAGGGATATGACTACCTGAAATATCTCCTGACTCCCTACTCCCCCAATCACCCTCTCCGATCCAACGACGAGGGATTGCTACAGATTCCCAGGGTTCATCTTAAAATATCTGGAGCTCGTGCTTTTTCATTTGCAGCACTGACCCAGTGGAATTCTCTACTTCTTCAATTAAGAGAATGCCTGACTATCAGCAGTTTTAAATCTATGCTGAAAACATATTTATTTTCTTTGGCCATCCCAGATTAATTAATAGACTGATTTTAAATAATTATTATATCGTCTGTTTTTATACTGTAATTTTATATTATGTACAGCGCCTTAATTTTGAAAGGCATTATAAAAATAAAGATTGCTTGCTTACATGACACTTGCTGAACTACATACTGTTTGTGCTGTGCAAACTGTTTCAATATGCTGCCAATTTTGTTTTCTTTTCCCACTCTGAATACTTAAAAATGTAAATACAAAATAAGACCTCTACTGGTAAAAGAGTTTTTATGTTGCAGAAATGTTAATGTGAATAATAGGATACACTTACATCTGTCTCGGAGATTTTCATGGTGCTTCACTGAAAAGGAGGACTCCTAACTCCAGCAGTAGGTCCATAAAAATCTCAGTTTTAGATAGTTGCCCAAAATAAGTGTTTTTGTGCCACCCCTGTCTTAGACATTGACTTTTGTTTCTGCACTTTTATATTGAGCAGCATGTGTTAGTACTATATAATTAATGGGTTTCGTTTTTTCCCCAATAGGGAAACCCATTACATAATTTGCCATTATTAAGGAGTGTTTATAATGACAAACTTATGCTGTGTTTCCCTTCTCCTGTGCAGGCGCCAGCCCCACTCTTCTTTTTCTTGGCACTGGATAACAGTGCTCATCACTGAAGACTTTCCAGCAACTGCACTGCCACTCGGAGTTGGAGGTAGATTCATGGAAAAAAAAATGACTGGCTAAAAATACCCAAACTGAGCTACATTAAAAAAAAACTAAAAAATGTAAACAACACCTTTCTTTCAGCAGCCATGTCCGACCGCAGACCTCACTGAAAACCGGTCAGACTGCTGCTGCATCTAGATATCTTATTTTATAAGATTGCTGTGGTGAAAAAAAGTTACCCAGCAATTATGTAAAATAAAATATGAGGTGGTGTGTAAATTTTTAATTTTACACACACCCTCTGTGTTGGATGCTTAAATAAACCCCTCAAACTTTGCTCTTGGGGTTCGTGTAGAATCCAACACCTTGAGTGTCTATAAAATTCTTGTTACACACACCACCCCATATATTATTCGATATATCATGCATCTTGAATAAATTACTGCACAGTGTACAGTACATACCGTGGTGCATGCTACTGTACCTCTTAAAGGGTCACTGTCAACCCCCTTGCCCTCAAATTGTTCCTAGATTAAAAACACATGTTATGATTGCTTACATTCTGTCTGTATAGATTGCTGATGTAGCTAATAGTTTGAGTCTGTTTTCTTTGAAAAGTGAAAAACAGAGTTTCCGCCATACTGGTGTTATCACACAAAAACATTTTGTTTACATTCTTTGATCAACTTCTACTGCCTCTTTCCTGGACTTGTGAATGCCCCTAACACAATCTTGCCACTCTTGGTGCTGTGGGAAGAGAGGAGGCTATTAAATCATGAGTGGCTACACTGTTTGTGGGCTTTCCTAATGTTCATGAAGTAAGCAATATGAGTAGATGAATGATTTGAAGCAGAACAAGGTTGGGTATGATTGCACCATTCCCATGCATTTTGGTGCTACTAAGAAGGGAAGCAGATCAAACAGCCAACAACTTCAATGAGTTTTAGAGAAGGTAAGCAATCATAAAATATGGGTTTTCAACTACAAATAGTTTGGTGCGAAAAGAGCTGACAGTGTCCCTTTAACTACCACACACACTACAAAGATATCTGAACAAAAGTGTTGTGTCTTTAAGAGAAGTTAGCTTGGATGTTTTTCCATTTGGTCGTGCAATACAACTAAGGGGTTAATTAAGGCCTCTATTGGTAAAGGGGTTTTGTTGCTGAAATTAACTTTTGAAAACAATAGTACCTATTTTGATAATAATAGTACATATTTAAATAATTTCTATCTGCATTTTGCCAATTGTAGAAGTACAAGCAAAGTTTACTTGATTTCACTTACCCAGAAATTCTTTTGTAGCTTAGTATTGTATGCAGTGAACTTTTTCAATTTTCTATCATTTCTGCCTGTGGAAACTGATTTAAAAAATAACACATTTACAAATTCGAGAAGTGGATATACAGTAGATGCATTTCAGATTGTTGAAAAGCTGTTGTTTTTTTTTAGAACAGCAGACTTGAAATAAGAAGTAATGTAGCAGACAGTGTAGCAGGGAGGAGGGAAAGGCAAATGGAATGTTGGCCTGCATTGCTAGGGGTTTTAATAGCACGAAGAGGGAGGTGCTAATGCCATTATACAGAATCTTGGTTAGGCCGCATCTGGAGTGTGGGGTTCAGTTCTGGAGGCTTCACCTACAAAGAGACGTTGAGCTGATGGAGAGGGTGCAGAGAAGGGCAACCAAAATGGTATGAGGGTTGCAGGATGTACCCTATGAGAGAAGATTGAGAGGGCTGAATTTGTACCCTCTGGAGACTAGGAGGGAGAAGGAGGACATGATTGAGACCTTTAAGTATCTGAAGGGAATAAATAAGGTAGAGGGTAACAGCTTGTTCAAATTGAAGAAGGGAGTGAACATGAGGGGACATGGCCTCAAACTGCAAGGTGGGCAATACAAAGGTAATGTCAGGGGGCAGTTTTTCATGGAGAGGGTGGTGGAGGCCTGGAACAAACTGCCAGAGGATGTAGTGGCAGCTGAAACAGTGGAGGGGTTCAAGAGGGCTTGGGATAGATTTAAGGGGTTGGGAAAAAAGGGTGGAAGCATAACAGAAGGGGGGAGGTGGGTTGTTGGGCAGACTAGATGGGCCATGGTGCCTTTCTCTGCTGTCACATTTCTGTGTATCTGTGTATATTGAATAGCAAATAGACTCAGACCTAACAGTAAAGCATATACTGTAGATAAAGGAAAACAGTAAATTTGATGTATCTAGGCTCATAACAGACTGTACTCACATTCCCAGGAATATGAAAGTTTAAATGACAGGTACCTACGTGGGAGTAAATAAATGGAACTAACACAGATGTATTTTATTATTTTATTTAAAAGGTTGGATCAACAGCTTCAAAACCCCATTTCTCAAACAGAACTTTCTGAAAATACTTTAGTAACTGACTAATAAAGCTTAAATACTGTTTCAACTCTGCACTGTCTCCTTCCTGTCTCGCTTTTCTGGGACCCCCTCTATATGCCCCACACTTGAATCGATTCTTTACTCGAGCCCACAGCCTGACTAGCTGTATTTACCAGTCCCTGCCCCAGAGGGTTACGAATTTCAGGCTCTGACCCACTCTCTGCCAGCCCTATCTTCACCTGAGCTCTTGCCTCCTCTCCCCTCCCCCGCTCATTTGTAAAACTTTTCTCCCCTCTAAACAGTGCTATGTGGCTCCTTTGTGTCTCTGCCCCACCCTCAGCCACAACACCTCTTTACTATTGTAATTCTTTCTAACACCCTACCCCCAAAGACAAGCTGTCACCAGTCCCCGTACTGCACCAGCCAGCTATTTAACTACTGTGCTCTTCTTTTGGCCCCACTGGGGATCCCGGTGCATTCTCGGCACTACTGCCAAAAAGCGGCGCTCAACGGCTGCTGCACCGACTACAAGCAAGGAAAACAGCCCACCTCCCTGGAACTCGCACCTGGATCCAACGCTGAGGTAAGAGTGCCTAACCCAGTGAGAGCTCCATACTTAGCGTCTCCTCACTGATTGGTGCAGTATCGCTGCAAGCGGCCCATGATTGGTCACATAGCCTCTGCACCTAAACCACTGGTGCGCTCATGGACTGCTGCCAGCTCCGCATTCTCCTGCACTGATATCTGGGTGATTTTTGCAGATGCTATCCTGTAGTTCTAATAACTGTATAGCTGCACTGTTTAAAAAGCTAACATAAATTCATCTAGAGCTACATTTGACTCTGCAGTAACTGCTAGCTGTTTCACAGATAGCGTGTAGGGCCACTGTTAAAACTTGATTGCAAGAGTGCTGTAATTCTGCTTTGGTAGCCTACTGTTTTTAGAAATGCTGTAAATCTGTTTTGGTAGCCTACTGTTTTTAGAAATGTTGTAAATCTGTTTTGGTAGCCTACTGTTTCAACTCTTCACTCTCTCCTTCCTGTCTCGCTTTTCTGGGACCCCCTCTATATGCCCCACACTTGCATCGATTCTCTACTCAAACCCACAGCCTGACTAGCTGTATTTACCGATCCCCCCCAACCCGGAGGGTTACAAATTCCAGGCTCTGGCCCACTCTCTGCCAGCCCTATCTTCACCTGAGCTCTTGCCTCCTCTCCCCTTCCCCTCTCATTTGTAAAACTTTTCTCCCCTCTAAACAGTGCTACATGGCTCCTTTGTGTCTCTACCCCAACCTCAGCCATGACACCTCTTTACTATTGTAATTCTTTCTAACACCCCCACCCCCAAAGATTAGCTGTTGCCAGTCTCCCTACTGCACCAGCCAGCTATTTAACTACTGTGCTCTTCTTTTGGCCCCACTAGGGATCCCGGTGCATTCTAGGCACTACTGCCGACAAGCGGCACTCAACGGCCGCCGCAGCAACTACAAGCAAGGAAAACAGCCCGCCTCCCTGGAACTCACACCTGGATCCAGTGCTTGGGTAGGAGTGCCTAACCCAGTGGGAGCTCCATACCTAGTGGCTTGTCACTGTTTGGCAAAGTATTGCTGCAAGCTGCCCGTGATTGGGTCACACAGCCTCTGCACCTAAACCATTGGTGCTCTCATGGACTGCTGCCAGCTCTGCATTCTCCTGTACTGATATCTGGGTGATTTTTCTCTTGCCCCCACCACCCCCTCCCAGGTCTCCTTTAAATACACTCTCGTCCCTCCCACTTTTGGACTACTAATTCCCATTGAATACAGCACACCCAGCCTCACCCTATCCCCCTTGCACAATCGAGGCACCTAACCTATTGCCTCATTTATCTCTCAAGTTCTCCCTTAGTGCCCACTGTCAACTGTAGATCCCTCCCTCTCTCCCTGCCCCCCAACAATCTGAACCTAAAATAAAGCAACAAAGTGAATCACCTATTTTTACCAGTGAGAAGATTAAAGCAGGACTGCCACACCAAACTAACTAATATGAGGCAAAACCACATAATACCACTTCTACTCCTCTCTACCTCCCTTGGCATTGCTGGTACCACTTACAAATTTGGTCCCCAAACTCCACACCCTGAAACCTCTTTGGGCGCAACCTGGCCCAAAAGCATGAACATGGCAACGACCACCTCCAGTAATATCAGGTCCCCCATTCCCCCCACCTCCCATTCACAGTCACCACTAAGCTAGTCTACCCTCCACTAACCATAACAGTTAACCTTCCCTCTTATGTAATGCATGTGTCTAGACACCCCCCCCATCTAAAGCGCAAGAGACGGTCACAAGCAAAAATAAACATCACCCTATCTGCCAGGAAGGTTACCCTCATGCTACTGCTACTCTCAGGCAACGTTCACCTAAATCCTGGACTTACAACCATGAGGAGCAGGGATGCCCGCTCTGTGGCAGGCCTAAAGGTAGCATCGCTAAACATCCGCAGCCTAACTGCAAAATTTGACCAGCTCCAGGCTTGAGTGACCATTCACACCCTGGACATACTCTGCCTAATGGACACCTGGCTGTCAAACAAGATCAAAGATGGTGAGGTGTCCATTGAAGGATTCCAAATTTTTATACTAGATAGAATAGGCAAGAAAGGTGGGTGGCTGCTTCGTGTATGTCAGAAACGCACTAAGCTGCTCTGTCCTCCCCATCTCCAAAGTTGCAGAGGACTATGAGCTATTAGTGGTAAAAACTCAAACCAGCCTAAATGGCAAGACCATTACCATTGCCACAACCTACCTGCTGCCAAAAAAAGCCAAGAAAGGACTTCCAATGGTTATGCAAGAAATAAGCGGCCTCAAAAAGAGCTCAGATCTCATCTTGATGGGCAACTTTAATATAAACTGGCTCTGTAAAGAGATGACAGCCACCAAAGACCTAATCACCTTCCACAATCTCACTCAACTCGTAGCTCACCCCACCAGAGAGAGAACTACAAGGCTGGCACCAGCACCCTAATTGACTGGGTTCTGGTCAGCACACCATCCAGATTCTCTGAACTCAGAGTTCTCCCAGATGTACTGAGTGACCACTCACCGATCTCCTTTCTCTGGAACAGTAAAATTGCCAAAAGCCCACCACGTCTCATCGAAAGCAGGGTCCTGCGAAAAGGCAAACTTGTTTCCCTCAAATCAGCACTGTCTGCCTACAACTTGTCCCCCATACACAAGGCACCCGCTCTGGATCAGGCACTCAGCTTTTTCATGGAGGGTTTCAACTTCATCTGTTACATTCATGCCCCACACACTAAATGGAAAATTTGGGGAGTGGAAAACGGCTGGCTGGATGGTAAACTCCTCTCTCTCTCTCCCCTAAAAGAAAGGGACTGCCTCTGGGCCAAAGCCTTAAATTCTGGCTGTAAGCACGACCTACAACATTACAAAACTGCTAGAAATCAGTGCACTAAACTGGTCCAGCTTGCAAAGGCCAACTTCCATAAGACCCAGCTCAACAACGCTTGGGGAGATGGAAAGAGGTTTTGGGATAATCTCAAGAACACACTTGGCAAAGACCAGAAGCTTAGTCCTACAACACTCAATATTAACAATGCATCCTCCACAGATCCTCTAGTCATTGCTGATGCCTTTAACCAGGCCTTCACTGACCTGTCCCCAGTACTACCCCCAGACTACCTTCTGCTGGTGGATGATCAAGGTTGCACCAACCGTACCACTACAAACCACCCACCTTTCTACTTTAAGAAGGTGATGGAAAAGGAGGCCCTAACAATGGTCAGGAAAGTCCTAGGAAAAACCAGGTTGGGGAGTGATGGGATAGACATGAAAATGTTATCTCTGACACATTATGTCCTGATCAAACCCATTACAATGATATTTAACAAATCCCTGGCCCTAGCTCAATTCCCAGAAGTCTGGAAGCAAGCCCTAGTAACTCCAGTGCATACGAATGGTGACAAGGCACAGGTATCTAACTACAGGCCAATATCTATCCTCTCCCCTCTATCCAAAGCACTAGAGAAAATCATGGCAAACCAACTCACAGAATACTTAAACAAGTACAATCTGCTCTGCCCAAACCAACATGGTTTCCGGCAAAAACACAGTACCACCACTGCATTGCTTGCAAACTCTGATTACTTACACAAGGCACTAGATGAAGGCAAATTGGTGGGTTCCATCTTCCTCAACCTCACCAAAGTCTTCGATACTGTCAACCACCCTCTACTGATATTCCAGCTCCAAAGACTGGGAGTGGCACCAAACACCCTAAATTGGTTCAGTGATTACCTATCACAAAGGGTCAGCGAGTCAAAATCAGGCAGACATTATCCAGCTCCAGAGAAGTACTCCTAGGAGTTCCTCAGGGATCAATCCTTGGTCCCTTGCTTTTCAGCCTCTTTGTTAATGAACTGACCACAGCCTGTGACACCAATCTCATCCTGTATGTGGATGATGCTGTGCTGCTGAGTAGTGACACCTCCCAGGCAGCACTACAAACAGAACTATAGACCTCCTTTAACAAACTCGAGGACTGGTTCTGTAGGAAAAGACTGCTACTGAACTGCAAGAAAACCAAGGTCGTGCTCCATTCCAGCCATTACAATAAATGCAGGCTACCCCGCCTCGATATTACCAATAACGCTGGTGAACAGATTGAGCAGGTACAATCATTTAAATACCTAGGGGTCACCATTGATGACTCTCTCATGTATACGAACCATATTGACTCCCTTGTCAGATCAGTAAATACAAAGATCGGGGTCCTCTACAGACATAAGAAATCCCTCACTCTGGAAGCACTCTGAATCTCAGTCTCCAGCTCAATACTCCCTACGATAGACTACGGGCTTGTGATCTATGGAGCTGCCAATGACACTGCACTCAACAGGGTCCAAATTGCATTAAATAAGGCATGCCACCTGACCCTGTGCACAGACCATTACACTCACACTTGCACACTATACGAGAGCACTAAAGACAGGCTCAAATATCAAACCTGTCTACTGGGTAAAAAGGCACTCCTCGGAAAAAACACCACTCTTCATAGAAAACCTGCTCAAGGCCTCTCTCTCATCCCATATCACCAGAGGGAGGAAGAATGGAGCACTGTCCATCCCATTCTGGTGAACCTCACTTGGGCAGTGTACTTTCTCCTACTGAGCCCCGCTCTGGCTAAATGAACTCCCACAGAAACTACAAACACACAGCCTGCCACAGTTCAAAACAGGCCTCAAACAGCACCTACAGTCTATCTCACAATGCACACGTTCCTCAGGCCAAACCTGAAAGATTAACCCACTCCCACTGTTAAACCCAGCACTGACACCGAGAAAACTTGACCTCATCCTAGCCTAGCCAGGAGCACTAGTAAGCTACTAGTCCTCCTCTCAGGCTCTGCGTACAGCCCCCAACCCCCTCCCACCTTTTCAACCATAGTCTATCAATAGACCTCTAGAGGTTTCTAGGGATGTGCCACCCCTAGAATCTTCCAAGACATAACCAGCTTCCTCTGACGCTAGATTTGTTTTCCACTACTTGCCAATAAATCTCATACTACTGTTTAACTGCCTAATGTGCTGAACCCATTAATAACTGTATTTGTTCTGAAATCTGTATCTACTGTATTTGTGCTAAATCCTGTAACAACTGTATCTGTTCTGAAATCTGCAACTACTGTACTGGTGTTTTGTATTATTTGTCCACCCTGACATGAAACCTTTGTAACTGAATTTGTTCTGAAATCTGTAACTACTGTGTTGGTGTTTTGTATTATTTGTCCACCATGATGTGGAACCTTTGTAAAAGAGCTCACGCTCAAAGGTCTTCTATAAATTCATAAATAAATAAAAAATAAATGAATAAAATACCAGTCTGACAGTGTTGCCTACTACTCATGCTGAAGTGTTTATTTTATTTTAAATATTTGGACAGTTGAAATGATTTGAATGGCTGCAGTCTCATTACAACCTGTAATTAAATTATTGATGCCAGTAAAATTTAATAGAATGCAGTTTTATACAGTACCCTCTATACATACTGCATCCCAAAGCATTTTGCAAAACAATCATTCAGATGCAGGTACTATAGGGACTGCATGAGGTGTATATGCAGCAGCCATGAAGTGTTCAAGTACCCTACCCACATCTGTTTTATCACTGAGGGGTAACATTTTGGCCAGGACATTAGGGATAACTCCCTTACTCTTTTGAACAATGTCACTGGATCACTAAATTCCACCTTGAGTGTTGCTAGAGATAGCCAAACCAACCTTACTGTAATATCCCATCCAAAAGACAGTGCACACACTTTTTTTGATTCTATGAAATAGTACACATGATTGCTTTATTTGATTGGTCTCCCTTTTTGTACTCTACAGATTTCAGGTAAGGCTCTTTTCCAGTATCCTACAAAATGTTTTAACATATAAACAGACACAGTTCAACTTATCCTCATGACTTCTCTTTATTTGGGTACTGAGGACATATCTCCAGTCCATATAAAATGCACGTGACTGATTTACAAGATTTCACTGATGCACCATTGTGTTTCTTCTGTTTGACTACTCTGTGCTCCTTACTAGTATGCTGTCGCTACGGCGACAACTTTACCATGACCGATACTACAGCTACAACAGCGCCAGGTCACTTTAGTGTCAGCATAATACCCCAGCACTGCTTTCTGGGGGTATTGCACCCATCCTCAAAGCAACTGTGACTCAGAGTTGATTAATTTAGTAGCAGGGGGTGCAGATGGGGCTGAGCCTTCCACAGGGTGTGTTCGAGGGGCAAAGCCCCCCTAAGAAAACACAGTCTGAAGTGACTCCCTTTGTGCTGACTGCAAATGCAGTTGACATAAAGGAGTCACTGTAGCATCAGTCGACAATGAAATTGTCAACTGACTGTCATAGATCCCTCCTTATTGAAATAGCTGTTTATATATACTTAGAGTGAGCATCTCATTTTGGCCTATTGTATAACCAGAGTGCTGTATTTATACCAGCCTAATGCTGTTTTGTGCCTAGATGTACTACATTTTGCCCTTTCATCATTCTAATCTTTGTTTTGTTTTGTAACCTCATGGGTTATACCAGAAAATAATCATGCATTCATTTGGTGTACCTACTGGGCAACAAAAACTAACTAACTAAATACATATTGTATTAATCTTCTGTATTTATGTTCCCTTTTTATTACTGAAGACATGTACAGGAAAATGGTATAGTTGCCCCCCAGACTTCATTTACTCTTTCTGCCTCCTCTTTATGAAGTAATAATGCTATGTTTGTGACATCACAATCTGTTGCCGCAAAAAATTTGTATAATCCATACCCGTCAACTTTCTGCCTCATAAATCAGGGACAAGACTGAAAGAAATTAGGAACAAAGGACCAAAATCAGGGACACAGCTTAAAAATTGGTAGTATCCACTCAGGAATCTAGTAGAGTAAGGGCTTAGTATAAAATACTTTTTTTTGAAGAACAAGCCTGTAACTTTAATGTTTGGCATTATTTTGTGCTTACAATCCTTACTGTCCAGTCATGGACACAAATGTATCAACACACATTTTAAGAGGGACAGAGGTAAAGTCTGAGGGAAAATCAATGGCATCTCTGAAAATTAGGGACAGTTGAGAGGAAGGATTGTGTGGAACGTTGAATTTCTGACCATACAGAATTCTGTGCAATTTTAGAAAATTCCACTTATTTGTGTCAGTTGTGGAATTTCAACATTCTGCAGGTGCAATGTTTTTTTTCAGAACAACAATCCACAATAAAGAAGTAGAAAAATAAGAATCAGCATTTGTATACACAATGTATCCCAAAGTGCTTTACAAGCAATGCTAGAGTGGTAGTGAAGTGACTGAATGTGCAGTGGTGGGCATATTGCACATTAACACCCACACACAGCCTGGACAATTGCATGACCCAGTTTTTGGGAAAGAGGAATATTGGCAAGGACACCAGGGAAAAGTCCCCTACTCTTGTGAAGAGTGCATTGGGTTACTTTATTTCCACCTGAACACCCACCAGTACAGTACCTAAATGGGTAGAAGGGACCTCAGTTTAACATCTCATCCAAAGAACAGCACATTCCAACAGTACAGCGCCCCTCAAATACTGCATTAGGGTGTCAGCTTTTAGAAACAATTTCAATCCTGGTGTGGGATGAGAAACTACGACCTTCTAGCCCAGAGACAGATGTGCTACCAACTGAGCCACACTGACACCTGCACATAAACTGTAGATTCTTTTTGCACACTCTGCAGAAAATTATTGCACAGTTTACATTATCCATGGAAAATGATTCCATAGTTTGCACAGAAATGCTTTTTAAAATTCCATGGAACTTAAAAAAAATGTTGCAAAACATTTCGGAAGCAGAATAGCCATTCCACAGCAATTCCAATGGCAGAATTTCACATTCCACATAGCTCTATTGAGAAGTATGGATCTCACAAACAAAGAATAATGTATTCTATGGGGGGAAGGAGGAAGAATAGACACAAAGACAATATTTTATTCCAAAATCCGCAGTAATAAAGAATGAGGGGTTGAAATGCTATATTTTAAAAAGATTTCCAGATGCTAAAAAAGCACTTTAATTTTGTATTTGGCTTGTTAAAAGCTATGATCAGAGCTGCAAATGTGCTGGCAGTCATAACAGCAGAGTGTTTTAAATAAATTAAAAGGAAATTCTAAATTCCATTTTACAGGGAATTTGTTGGAGGCACTGCATTGATGGTGAATTCACAATCCAATGAAGCACATTCGAAGTTTATTCATTTCACTATACATATAACCAAAAATGTTACATGATAAAAAGACAAACTAAAAGTCAAGTCCACATACAAAACATAACAAAATGTAGGGATGAAATCATGCCCCTATAGTTAGGGTTGGATTAGGACATCTATGTTAAACCTTAATTTTTGCACTTTAACTTTGGTGTACTTCAACAAAATAGCCCAAAATTTGGCATGTGCCGTCAAGCTGTCAGGCTGTCAGAGTCTCAAGGTACAGAATGTTTTGTGATGGTATCTTGTATGTTTTTTTCAGATATCGAGTGGTAAAAAACCAAAAAAAAGCACTTTTTTCCTATAGTTAACAAAGGATTTTTTGGCCTCATCTACAACTCAGACCATATGAATTTTTTTCCTGAAATTATCAGGGATAATAGAGTCTGTGCCAAGGTTGTGCCATTGGATGGTTTGGAGAAAAATATAATACCATTTTTGAATTATAATGGTTTTTGTGGTAGCTGCTAAACACACAGATAAAAAAAAACTGTTACTAGTTAAGGATTTACTGTTTGTGTTCAGAGAAATACTGTTCATAATGTCAGCCATCTTGTTTTTCCCCCATTCTAATAATGATTTTCTTGGTAACGAATGAACAAGACCTGTATTTACAGTAGGTCTCAGTCACATACTTTTCTTTTAGAATTTACAAATTTACAGGGAAAATATGCGTTTCTGTAGCAAGAATCATATCATCCATCACTCACTTAGGTAAGGATCCTTCAATCAGAAAATAACCATTTGCACTTCTTTACAGTTCAAACTTTACTGAAACAGAAGAGACTGGAAACAGTAAAGGGCAATAACAGATGCAATTTTAATAGCTCCCTGGTGTCTAGTGGCACCTCACCCTTCCAATCACTGTCCTTATGATAAAATACAGTAATATGTCCCTGGTGTCTAGTGGCACTCCCAACCCTGATCGCTGTCCCTGCAAATGTAAACAGTTGCCTTGTGTCTTGTGGCATCCCCACCCTTCTGATCATTACCATCTAATACAATAATATTTACCTGGTGTCTGGTGGCAATCCCCCCACCCATCGATTGCCATCCCCATAATAACATAGTATTTCCCTGGTGTCTAGTGGCACCTCCCACCTGCTGAATGCCACAAAATGATTAAATAATATGTCCCTTGTGTCTAGTGGAATCCCTCACCACCTGATCACTGTCCATGCCTGAAATAAAGAAAAAGGTCCCTCAGTGTTTCCGTTTTTATTCTCAAACCTGAAAAAAAGTCCCTCGATGATCAGACCCCTCCCTGCCCCACCTCCCACTCAGCACCACCACCCTACACCCAAGTAAACCCCTTACACACTCTCATTCACCTGAACAGGTCCCAGGGTCAAGATCCACTCTCCAGTCAAAGACACATCTTGCTGCAGGAAACACTAACTGCAATATGAGAAACTAAAATAAGTGCAGTTCTATGTATTTCAATAGGGTTTTGAAGGACTGACGCCCAGGGTAAAACAGGTTAAATATAATTACACTGTGCAAAAGTAAAACAAAAAAAAAAGCCTACCTCCACTTATCTACCTCACTGAAAGCTGCACCTGGCACTAAAACTAAAATTATTAACTTTCCCTATGGCTAATATAAAGCACAAAGAATAAAGCAGACCCAGATCCCTACATGTAAATAATCAGCTGAAATAATCAATGAAAAGTTTCACATACAAAACGTTTTACCCTCTGCCACTGGCAGTGGACTCATGAATCATTGCAAGGGTGAGATACAGTGGCATGGGAAGAGCTCAAGCTGCTGACAAACAGAACAGAAATTCAGTTTTTGTGGCAGTGAGAGGGACACTTTTTTTGGACATTTTATTTTGACAGGGGTTGGATGAGAGCTACCCCTGTTGTACTAACTTTAAAAGGACTTGACAAATTCCTGAAGCAGTATTATACAAAGACATTTAACAATGTACTTTATAGGACAATAATAAGCGACTTAATTTAGAGCTGCAGCCATCCTAATTTTTTGGGATAGTTGTTTTATAGGTTTTAATTTGGGGAGGCTTGGGATTACTTTTATTTTATTGAGTTTTATTTATTATTTAGCCTGTCTACTCTTATAGTTTAGGGTATAATAGTATTGTTATTAAGATTAGATTTATTGGATTTTTGTTTTGGGGTGGGTTGTTAGATTTTAGAGTGTTGTGATCTTGCTTTACTACTTCGTAAAATAATGTGTTGGATAGGTTTAGTGATGGTCAGGCACTACTCCCCATCAGCCTCAGGGAATTACATCCCTTTGAATGTCCTCCACTACCATCTGACACCTATTTTAGGTGTCGTGCCTTGGGAATAATTAGAAAGCGTATAAGAAGGGGGAGAGCTGGGCCTGGTAGGGGAGAGGAAAGGGGAAGGCGGATTGGAGTCGTAAGGTCCAGGAGGTGCTCTGGGGTGAAATGGAGTCAGGACAGAGGTCCTCCCTGTCTTGTCTCAAAACCCAAGGGCTCTGATGTTAGTGGGCAGGTGCCAAGGTCTTCCTCGACAGTTCATCTCACCTGGGTGCTGTTATGCAATGCCAGATCTGTCAAGAACAATACAGCTATTATAGCTGACCTTGTTGGAACAACTGATCTGGCTTGCATCACTGAGACCTGGCTGGATAAAAATTCAGGCCCTGTATTGGCCTCCGCAGTTCTGGATGAGTTCTCTGTGGTACACCGCCTAAAGTTGGATCATAGGGGCGGAAGTGTGGCCATTATATTTAAGACTGAGCTGTACCTTGTGGATGTGCCATTGGGAAGTACCAGATCCTTCAAGTACATCCTGGGAGAGGGTGTAGGCTGTGGAATACTCCTCATCTACTGTCCACCAGGAGATGGCAGAGAATTCCTGCAGGAGATATCGGACTTCATCGTCGACATGGTGTTGAGGTCCCCCAGATGGATAGTTCTGGGGACTTCAGTGCCTGGGTTGACTATGAACACTCACATTTTGGTCAAAATCTACTCCAGCTGATGACAATGCTGGGCCTTACACAGGTGGTTACCTCCTCGACCCATGTAGGGGGTCACTCGTTGTATCTGATCTTTCTGTTGGGTATGGAGATAGCTGACTTGGGGGTGAAACCAATCAGCTTGTCTGACCATCACACCATAACATTTAGTTTTAGGGCCCCCTCCAATAGGTCTGCCCCTATGGAGATGGTTCAGTACTGCCCTTTTACGGGGAATTACCCCCAGTGACCTATCTGCAGTGCTGGACCTATTGGGCTTGTTGGGTGAATGCATGAGTCCAGGTGATCTCATATTAGCCTATAATAAGGCTGTGGGAGATGCCCTGGACAAAGATTTCTCCTGTTCATGCTAAGCTTCTAACCCTTCACCCAAGGAGCCCTTGGTTTAATGGTTCTTTGAATAAGTTGAGGCGAGTTGGCCGAAAGAAGGAGATTGTCTTCCGGAAGTCTGGCCTTGATGCTGACAGGCTTAGGTTGATGGCATATTATGATGACTATCAATCAGAAATCACCCATAAGAAGGCAGAATTCTTGTCCAGGGAGATGTCTGCTGTGCAGAATCGACCAGCTCAGCTTTTCTGGACTGTTGACAGACTATGCAATTCAATCTGTCTCCTGCCCAGAGAAGCCTTTTCTCAGCTGAAATCCAAGGAGTTTGCTCAGTTCTTCACAGATAAGGTTGCCAGTATCAGGTCTGGCATTGGCCCAACCTCTCCTATGAGGGATTGTAGATATCAGCAGGAAGTGGCATGCACTCGGTCTGTCTGGTCAGATTTCTGCTGGCCGGAATTCATAGGCATTGTGAATATCATCCAAACAGTGCACCCAACCAGTGGTAGTCTGGATCCAGGCCCTACACCCCTTTTTAGAGGGATGTGTAGATGGTTATCTGCCTAGATCCTTGCTGAAATTGTCTGGAAGTCCTTTGAGTGGGGGTCTTCACAGACCTGCTCAAGGAGGTGGTTATTTGACCACTCCTTAAGAAATCCTCTCTGGATCCAGATTGTCTAGCCAACTATCTGCCTATCTCTAACCTGCCATTTGTTGGTAAGGTTATTGAAAAGGTGGTTACACTGCAATTGGACAATCACCTCACAACTCACAATGTCTATGATGCTCTCTAG
Source organism: Neoceratodus forsteri (assembly GCA_016271365.2). Taxonomy (NCBI): domain Eukaryota; kingdom Metazoa; phylum Chordata; order Ceratodontiformes; family Ceratodontidae; genus Neoceratodus; species Neoceratodus forsteri. Next base: position 1,204,943,502 of record CM057453.1, on the reverse strand, counting down.
TCTGTTTTTAGGAAGAAGCATAGCATGGAGACTGCACTTTTCTGGGTATTGAATGACCGAATGACCTCCTAATGGCTAGAGATCAAAAGGCATGTACCATTCTGGTCCTTCTTGATCTCTGTGCTGCATTTGACACTGTAGACCATGGTGTACTGCTGGAGTGCTTGTGGCTTCTTTGTGGGCTGTCTGGTACAGTCCTCAAATGGTTTCATTCATTCCTCGTGGGCAGGTCTTGGAGAGTTGCCACCAGAATCTATTCCTCTGGTACTCATCCCCTGCCCTGTGGGGTGCCACAGGGCTCCATTTTGCTCCCCATGTTGTTTGCAGTGTACATGCTGCCATTGGGAGATATCATCAGGTGATACAGTCTGAGTTTTCACTGCTATGCAGATGATACTCAGTTGTATATGTCCTTTCTACCCAGGCAAAATGATGCACTCTCTGTGCTAAATAACTGCCTTACTGAGATCAGAACTTGGTGAGTACCAGCTGGCTGAGTCTGAATCCAGATAAGACTGAAATGTTGGTAGTGGACCCTGATCGTCCGGGTGGGTTTGGGGGCCGGACAGCCATCAGATTTATTCCTTGATGACATACAACTCACTACCTCAGACCAGGTGCATAACCTGGGTGTTATTTTTGATGATGGTCTGACACTAAAATCCCAGGTGTCAGCCATCATCAAATCCTCTTTTTACCATCTGAGGAATATCACGTGGGTGAAACACTTGGTTTCTCCTGATGATCTTCCAACATTGGTCCATGCCTTTGTCACTACCCACCTTGATTACTGCAATTACCTCTACCTAGGGCTACCAGGGGTTGATATCTGCTGCTTGCAGCTGGTGCAGAACATGGTGGCCAGGCTCTTGACTGGGACCTCCAGGTCCAGTCATATTACGCCTGTGCTCTGTGAGCTGCACTGGCTGCCTGTTCAGTGGTGGATCACCTTTAAGGTTGGCTTGCTAACCTTTAAAGCCCTGCATGATCAGGGACCCACCTACCTGCAAAACCTCCTGGCTCCCTACTGCCTCCTCCGTACTCTCCAATCCACCAACAAGGGATTGCTAGAGATTCCCAGGGTGTGATTGAAGACATCTGATGCCCGTGCTTTTTCTTTTTCAGCTCCAACCCTGTGGAATTCTCTACCTCATCGGTTAAGAGAATGCCTGACCGTCAATAGGTTTAAAATTGAGCTAAAAACTTATTATTTTATTTAGCCTTCCCTAACTATGTTTAATTTATCTTTATTGTCCCTGTTTTTAACTTATATTTATATTTATCTCTATCTCATTTTATGTACAGTGCCTTGGTTCTGAAAGGCACTATAAAAATAAACTTTGATTTGATTTAATTTGCGAACAAGTCCTGGTGTTATATTTTTGATGTACAGTACATGAACTCATTGCTACTGTCTTAGAACAACTGGTGACTTTGTTCCAAGGCTGCTCATGCTGCCCAGACATCAGCAATTATGCATTCCTGTTAAAAATGTAAATGCAGGATCATCCCTGGAAACAAGATAATGTCAGTATCTTACAGCAGGCAAAGTGTTGGCTGGGCACTGGCACACAGTTGTTGTTTTTTTTTGTGAGTGAGGATCAAATGTGTTGGTGGGCAGCAGTTGGCACCAGAGGAAGAGTGTTGGTGTTTGTTATTCAAAGCTGGGAATGGGCAAGGTAGCAGGCAGATGCTAGCACAGGGAGCATTTTTTCTTGGGAGTGAGCCTACATTTGGAAGGGGCTCCTGATTGCCTGTGGTTTTGTCTTTGTTCAGACTTGAGGACTGAAAACATGCTTTACACAATTCTCCCCTTCACCAAGCCCGAGAGAAAAATACATCATTTGTAGAAAGCATGTGTAGGCAGGTAGATTATAATTAGTTAGTGTTATTATCATCCTTATTAGTACTTCTGGTTTGCATTTCCTGTAATTTGTTAAGCTATCTTGCAGCATAACAAGAGCTACTACCTACCACATGGTTAACAAAATGCTACGTTATAAAAATGGTCAATTTCCCAAGAAAATCAGATATATTTATTTATTTATTTATTTTATTTATTGAAAATGTTTCACCAGGAGAGGCACACTGAGCAAAAAGATGCTCGTCTTACGGTGCAACCTGGGGAGGGTACATGAGAGGAGTATACATAAAATAATCAGTAGGTTGAACTTAGAGTCAAGCAATTCAAACAATTGTTACATAGTTAAGTGTGACTATACAAACTTGTTACATGAGGAGACAGTACATACTTGTGCCACAAGGATGGTGGCATAACATATTAGATTACACAACTGGAACTAAACATGATTATATAAGTGCCTATATCTAGAGATTGATTTGAAGTATGATGCACCAAGTTGGAAGAGAGAAATGGAAGCCTGAACTTGGGGCCAGGGAGAGGTGATGGGTCTGGGTAGTAAACACAGGGAAAGATGAGGGGGTTGACTTAGGGAAGACATTGACTGGAATAAGAAGGGAGGAGCAGAAGTGTCATGAGAGGGTATGTGCATGGGTTGTTAGGGCGATATATAAGCCAGTCATTTGGGCAAAGGCTGAGCCACTAATCAGGTGCATAAGGGGGAGAGGATCAAGGGGGGGAAGAGACTCAGTCGGGGGGAGGTCAGGGGCAGGTACAATTGGATGCGAGGAAGTTAGTGAGGACAGAGGATAGAGAGTGTTTGGAGGAAGAATGGTGGATTTGGGCTGGCAGGTCATTCCAGAGCTTAGGGAAGAGGTAAGAGAAAGCTGATTGGCCTGTGGAGGTCCTTTGGTGAGGGATTGCTAATAACCTGGAGTCAGTAGACCTGAGGGTGTGTGCAGGGGTTGGTGGGGAAGATAGGGAAGAGATGAGGTAGGGCAGAAGGGAACTGAGCCAGAAGTTAGAAACAAATTTAGCACTGTGAAGTAGGCGCCAGTTGCTCAGGGATGGAAGGGCCAGTGAATGGAAGAGCTTGCAGTGATGGGTGCGGTGGGGGCATCAAAGGTGAAGTGGCAGAAAGCATTGAAGAGAGGGTCCAGTCTGGATAAGGTGGACTTGGAGGCAGAGCTGTAGACAACATCGCAGTAGTCAAAGGAAGGTAGAATAATTGTCTGGATTATTTTGCATTTCACAGGAAGTGGGAGACTAGTGTGGTTTCTATAGAGGATGCTAAGCTTAGGGTGCAGTTTTGATAGGATGGCATCCACACATGTGGAAAAGGAGAGGTGACGATCAAGCCAAACCCCCAGGTACCTAAAGGAGGGCATGTCTTCAAGGATGGTGTTATTTAGGGTACGGAAGTTCAGAGTGGATGTAAGTCTGGATAGTCTCTGTCTAGTGCCAAAAGACATAGAGACTGTTTTATTGGCATTTAGGGAGAGTTGGTTGGAGTTGAACCAGTGTTGTACTTTGTTGAAGTCGGTCTGAAGATTAGAGGTGACTTCTTCATAGGTACGGCCGGAAGTAAAGAGGACCGTGTCATCAGCATACATGTGTATTGCAGAAGTGGAACAAGCCTTTGGCAGATCATTCGGTAGGATAGAGAAGAGAATGGGGCCAAGGACTGAGCCGTAGGGAATGCCAGTGGTAATAGGGAGCAGGGGGGAGGTGCAGTCAGTTATTTTTGTAGGTTGGGTTCTATTTTGTAGGTAGGCACTGAACCAATTTGTGGCTGATTCTGATATCCCAGCACCTGATAGGCAGGATAGTAGGAGGGAGTGGGATACCATATCGAAAGCTTTGGCAAGGTTGATGAAAATAGTGGCAGTAATTTGTCCTTTGTCCATCCCAGAGAGGATGGAGTCCATGAGTCTTAGTAGGGAGGTGGTGGTAGAGTGTTTTTTTTTCCAAAACCGGACTGGAATGGAGTGAACAAGTTAGTTTTAGAGAGAAAGTGGGAGAGTTGTGATAGTACTAGGTGTTCCTGGAGTTTGGCGAGAGTGGGGAGGAGGGAAATGGGGTGGTAGTTAGCAGCGTAGGTAGGGTCACCTCCTTTTGGTAGCAGTAAGACAGTGGCATGTTTCCACTCTGTGGGGAGTGACTTAGTGGTGAATGAAAGATTTAGCAGGGCAGCAAGGGGAGCAGCGATGGCTGGGGCACATAGGAAGAGGAGTTTATTGTCGAGACCATTGGGAGATTTATCTTTGGAGAGATTCAGGGAGCGAAGGGCATCTAAGGTTTCAATGGGGGAGATGTGTCTGAAAGAGAAAGGGTTCTGGCCAGGCAGTAGGGGGTAGCTGTCTGGGGAGTGGGTGGGGTTACAGGAGGAAGGGAGGGCAGGAGGGTCATAGCACAAGTAGTGAAGTAGAAATTGAACTTGGAGGCTACAGTCAGGGGGTCAGAGAGTAGAGTCCCTTGGGCGAGAAGGAAAGGGGGAGGATTTGTTTTTGGGGGGGAGAAAAGAGAGTTGATGATGTTCCAGAATTTAGAAGGACTCCCAAGATTCGTGTTTAGGGTGTTGTTAAAATATTCAGCATTTGCTTAGCGGATGGCCTTTGTGCACTTGTTTTGGAGCATGCGGTAGGTGATATTGTCACCTGGGAGGACAGTGGATTTGTAAATACCCCACGACCTGTCACAGGCTTGTTGGCAAGCTATCAGCTTGGATGATATCCAGGGAAGGTGAGACTCTCGGACCCTAGCATGGCGCAGGGGGCATGTTTGTCCCAGGCACTAAGGAAGGTGTTCCAGAAGTGCGTAAGGGCAGCATCCATGGTAGAGCATCTTAGGATTGGGTCCCAGTTAGAGTGAGATAGCTCTTCCAGGAGAGGGGAGGGGAGAGGTTTAGGGATTTATATGACCATTGGAATATAAATTTGGGAGGAGATTTAACTCAGCGGATTTTGTGAATCAAGTAGATTAGGTGGTGGCCGCTAATGGAGTCTGGAAGGAGGCTAGAGCTGACGACGCAGTGTGGATGGGAGGTAAGTGCCCAGTCAAGAAGGGAGTGGTTTCCAGTCTTATGGTTTAACTGTGTAGGTTCCAGCATGGTTTGGGTAAGGTTGAGAGCAGATATCTCAGTTCGGGTTTTGTTAAAAGTGGGTGCTGGCCAGTTGTGGTTAAAGTCACCCATGACATATAGTTTACCCAACTGGGCAAGAGATGTCAGTTGGCTCAGAAGATCAGTGACTGTTGTGGCTGGGGTGCCAGGGCAGCAATAAATACCAGCCACAAAGATGGGGAGTGAGGAAGGAGGGGACAATTTCAGCATAAACAGCTCATAGGCCTTGGGTTCAGCTTTTGAGAGAGTGACAGAAAAATGTAGGGCTGAGCTGGTGTAGATAGCCACCTCTCCACCTCTGGTGGGTCGGTCTTGCCATGTGATAGTGAACCCTGGAATATCAATGGCTGGGTCAGGGAGGTTTGGGTTTAGCCAGGTCTCGGATAAGATGATTATGTCAGGGGCATGGTTGGTGGCTAGAACCTGGAGCTGATCGAGCTTGGGGGCTAGGCTACGAATGTTTAGATGGAGTAGGCATAGTCCCCGGGGAAGGGAGCCAGATCGAGTGTCAGTGGTGGCCTTGGCTGAGGGGTTAGGCATGGGGTAGCTGTGACTAGGGGTTGGTGTTGGGCCGGGATTAGGGTGTATATCCCCTGCAGCCAGCAGTAGTAGGGCAAGGATTAAGTGGTGATAAAATATGTGAAGGCACCAAGATTTGGGCAAGCGCCGCTTAGGGGAAGCAGTAGGGCAGGTGGCGTGGAGAAAGTGGGATCTGCTTTGGTAGAGGGAGATGAGGAGGCAGCCATAGGAATAGAGTGAGGTGGTGGGGCTCATAGGGAAAAAGGACCAGACAGTATCTGGGAGAGATTCTGTGGACATTTGGGGGGCATTTGTAGGATGAGTCAGTTCAGTGGAGGGGGGGATGCAGGGTAACAACTTAAAGGGGTTGTTAAAAGGGGTATGAAAAATAGGATGGAGAAGATCAAAAATATGTATCTTATTGATTGTTCCATTATTGCCAAGTGTACTGGAGGTGCAGATAGGGAGTGTAGAGAGGTACACACTACAGTGAGGCAGTGTAGGGAGAGGGAGAAGAGGAGTGGTCTCGAGAAGAGCTAGGAAGATAGCTGGGGAAGAAGAGGGGAGGGGTAGTACTTGTTTGGAAAGGGATTGGAGAAGGTAGAAAGGGGAGGGGCAAGTAGCGTATTTAATAGCTGGCCTGGGAGAAGGTGGTGGGGGTGGGACAAAATAGCTATGTAGTAAGGAAAGAAGAGATTAGTCCCAATAAAGGCTGATGTCACTAGCAAGTTTGTCAATTTACTTTTTTACACAAAAGCTGATACATAAGAATACAATGTGCAAGTAATTTGAACATGAATTCAATAATGGTCATTTTGGTAGATTTAATAATGACTACTTCTGTTTTATCTTTAATAGCACGTTAATGCTCTAATACTACAAAACGTACACTATTATTAGGTAAACAGCCGCAGAACTGTGGAGCAAAAGTTGAGAAGAAAGCATTTATTCATGTTGGTTCCACTCTGTGAGGCATTAACAGTACCAAAGTGCTGCAGAAGACAACATCCATACTGCTTGTGGACAGGTTTATAACTCAGATTGTCTCTGATGTATCTCAGCAAGCTATTGCTGTGTTTAAAATGCATATATAGGGGGTCATTTTGTATTGAGTGATAACCTACTTATGTATTACATTTGGGTCTGGGATTTTGTGACAGCTGTTGAGTAAAAAGACTACTAATACTTTAACTGACACTGTAATTTACAATGGATATTATAAAATCCTCAGAAACACAGACCATGATGGTGGATGTCTCTTGTATCATGTGGAAAGAGTTGCACGTTGTTTGTCTTACCTGATGATGGATGTCTGTGGTTGTTTGTGTTGCATTGACCTCTTTGGCTGCTTGGTGGGGGGGAAGGGGGATGTAGTGTTAGTGCTGAAAACCCTAACATTACATTCCCATACTTTTGTCACTTTAATATCAACCCTAACTGATGCATTAACAGAGTATTTTTTCCAAAGACAATAATATATATATACAATTAAAACAAAGCAGCAGTAGTATATAACAGAATTAGGATGAATGACATTTTATCAGTTACAAGATAATGTCTGAAATGTCTTTGCACATCCTCAAAAATACAAGAGTCCAGATTTCTTGAGACCCACCATTTAAGTTCATGTTTTGCAATGGCTATAATAGAGGCCACCTCAAATACCATTGCTTGATTACTAGACAAAATAAACCAGATTGTTTTATTTTCCAGGGATTCAAACCTTTTATCCTCTAGTAATGCAAAAACCCAATTTAAGCTTTAGAAATGTATTTTGCATTGAAACAGAATGTGGCATGGAGAGGGCTGCCTACCCATTGCATGTACTGTATACAGTCCTTCAGGGAATTTTGAAATGGCCATCCATTCTTAACATTTATGCTAGTCAATTGTATTCAAAACTTCATTTGGGTGCAATTTTTTAGTATACTTACTTTTCTGGCAGCAAGACAAATAGTGTTCTTTTTTCTGTAATATTTTATTATATCTTATAAGATTACATCAGTGATAGTGAGAAAAAAGTGAGGAGAATACAGGAATGTAACAATTCATCTATTAACACATATGCAATAAAAAATCAAATTTATACAGTGGACATACATATACTTAAGGGGCCTTGAAAAATAATTGTTTGCTCCATTGAGCTTTTACAGTTTTAAAAAACTGTCTGTCAGAGGCAAATAAGTTTCTATTGTAAAGGTAACTTAAAAATAGTTGTTTCCAGAGTTACTTTGGAAAGGTCTTATCCATACTGATGTTCCCAATTTTTTTAGAATAATTATTTTTATGGACATGGTATTTGCTTTTATTAGTATCCAATCTGTGTTATTCATCCCTCTTTTATTATATAGTTCCAAGACATTGGTTTGAGTATTATCTTTATGTTACATATTAACTCCCAATAGTCTTAGTAAAATAAAGGAGTATTTCCATATTTTTCTTATATAAGTACCTTCCCAGAAAGTGTGTTTCATTCCAGTGTTTGGTTCCTGGCAGTGCCAACACAGAAAGGTGGAAATGACTCGGCTTCCCTATTATCCAGGTAAATATATTATCAAATTTCTGTTTTGCTAATCTCTTAATTTCAGTCTCTAGATTTGCTGCATTGGGTGCTCTTTCACAATGAGAAAAATCTTTTTTTTTTTTAATACATTCCATACTTGTCTATAATAAAAATATTGTGATTGCTCAAGTTTATATTTAAGTTGTGTCCATTCCCTTACCATTAGTTATAAGGTTTTTCTATCTGATTATATGTTTATTAATCCTTATCTTATTATGAAGAGGCTTCCCTACTATGGTAAATATTGGGTTTCTCCAAATAATAGAACTTGGAGATATACCAAGACTCCATTTTATTTTATTTTAGAAGTTTTTTGTTGTTTTACTTATATTTTTAATTATGAAACTTTTACTTTTGGCGTATAGAGTAGGAAACAAACATATATGTTTTGAGTCATAATCATCCTTTTCAATTCTGTGGTAAATCATGTTCTCAGATACCAAATTTTCATGATCTGATTAAGTTCAGATCATGGCTGTTTTCACTAGATATGCCATATAATGAAACCTTGCACCTGGACATGCTAGTCCCTACAAACATTTAGGCAGACACAGTCTGAATCAGGCCACTACTAGTTGTTTGTTATTCCAAGTATATGTTCTCATTATTTTATTTAGTATCATGTCAAGATTGTGTTACTGATACAGCATGGTGGAAAACCAAGCTGTCGTCTAAGCACACAAAAAAAAACATGAAGATTTATTTATATCTGTGCAGTTTTGGATCATGATTGTTTGGACTGAGAGAACAGCAAACTTTTTCCCTGCATGGAGTCTGTAATCACTATCTTGACAAGGAACCATTTTATTTATCCTTGCTTCTGCATCTCTTATATGTAATTTCTTTTTTTCTTTATTCACCAGTGATGTCTTTGTTTTACCATGTAATTAATGCACCAGTGCTACATGTATTTCCCTGTTGTAATGTACACTGCCCACCAGTGATGTCTATATCCTCTCTTAATTGTTGTCACTGTATTGTACACTTTCTCTTTCTATTAATGCCACCTGCTGTGGCCTGGGCCATGTCTGAAAATGGTCCCTCAGATCAGCACACTTACCCAGTTAACAAAGACTTAAATTATTAATAAATAAATAAAATGAATTTATTTTATTGAGATAGGTGTCTGGGGTATGTGGTCAAGAGTGCATGTGAATAAAAGCATGGTAAAAACCACCTAGAGAAAATAGTATAGGTGAAAACAGCTACAGGGAAATTTTAGCATGGACATAACAGCACTATACATGTAGTTGGTTTTACTCAGGCTGAGCACATTATAAGTTTTATACTGTGTGTCAATTTAGCATGCTGTCAGTGTGGCATAGTGGTTAGAGTGACAGGTTGTGAATGCTTGAAATGGACAATGGACCCCGGTTTGAGTCTTCCTTCCTCCTTGGATTTTTTTTGTGCTGTTTAGAGCATTTTTGAAAATGTTTATATATATATATATTGGGGGGGTGCAGTGGCACTGGTCCCCATGTGGGGGGGGTGTGGGGCACAGACCTCCAGATAGAATTGCGGAACAGATCATGAATGAGTTCAGTTGCCCCCCCTGAGCTGCATCCCCCTGAGTTTCTAATATTGACTTTCCCTTCTCCAAACTTTCTCCACCTGATGTGCCTCCTCTCCAGAGTAAATAGCCCCACTCCTTCATTGTTTTGTGTGTCTTTTATTGTTCCTTGTCTGCTGGGGCATGTGGAGCTGCACAGTCGTATTACCACTATATGTTACGGTCACCTTTTTCCTGGCAGCTGTCTTTAACAACGCTCTTTTGCTTGTGAAGTTTTCTACTGCTCTATTATTGTGTAACACTTTTGACCTAGTTTTGGTGTCTGGAGCTTCTACTAACAATGCCTAATTTATGTAAGAAAAAATATGGATTAGTCAGCATTTTTAAAATTTGTAGTTTGCCCACAAAGATAACTGAATTTTGGACCAGCCTTCAAGTTTATCTTACAGAGTTTTTACCTTTTGACTGTAATTTAAAATAGGAGTTTTCTGTAGGGATGGAGTTATTATTATTACAAAATAATTCATGCCAATTTTTTATTTTTAGCATGGCATGTTTGTTGCAAAGTACTGATTTGTTTTAGTGGTGTTTTCTAGCCATTGAGTTTATAGGGTTCCACGTCAAGTCTGCGTCATCTGCAACCACTAAAATGGTTCTTTCGATGGCGATTCTACCTGGATTTCTGTAAACAGTTATAAAGTTCAGTGCAGGATTCACTTTGGGAGGATTTTTCCTAACAAATTCTGTTGAAAGCATTTGAAAATTCATTCTAGTGAAGTTGTAATTGTTAATTTATGTGGAATCTGAAGTTATTCACAGAAAGTGTACTCTGAGTCCTCTGAGCTACTACACATAAACTAACAAAGAAAATTACATGGGGACAAATTTTCTGATGTTTTCACCAGAACTCATTAGGGAAAATCTTCCTGAAATGAATTCTGCATTGAACTTTATAACTTTTTACAGAAATCCAGGTAGAATCACTGTTCAAAGTTCCATTTTAGCTGTTGCAGACTGTGCAGACTTGATGTGATACCAAGGTTCCACGTCAAGTCTGCCAAGTTCCGTTTTAGCTGTTATCAACGGTTCCATGTGATGAAAGCGATCAAAAAACAATGATTGCTAACATTGCGAATGCAACTGTGAATGACCCGACTTCTGGAAAAAACACAAGTGTTTACGTGGGGGGCTGCACACCCTGCACACTCTGAATAAAGATTGTTAACTCCAGAGGGGTGCATGTTGAGGAGGGGGTGAAACACAGAATAAAAACAACAGAGCTGCAGGTAGTGGCAAAACAACAGCCCCCAGCAGATCCCAAACCCAGTTCCTGCTGCACTGTAGCCAGCCACCCTCACCACCACACCACAGGGCTGGCTCAGCTGTAGCAGGATCCCACAACCCATACAACCCCTCCCTCCTATCCCTCCCCTCCCTATCCCTCAGTTTCTGGTCACTCTCTTCGCTATAGGATCACTGCCCTAGCAGGGTATCTGTTCATGATAATGATATAAATGAGTCACTGCTTCTACAGTCGCTCATTTATTATTGCTTTCATCACTGGCTACCTTTACCACCCACATGGACTTGTCGCAATATGACTTTATAGTGTTTTCTATTTCACTGCCAGTTATTGGCCATACCAGCATTGCTTTATCCTGTTGTGTAAACTTGTTTTGGGGTATCAAATTGCCAGAATAGGATAATTATTGTGTTGAAGGGAAATTTTCCAGCATTGCTTTCTCCTGTTCTGTAAACTTGTTTTGGGGTATAAAATTGCCACAATAGAATAATTCTTATGCTGAAGGGGAACTTTCATACAGAGTATATATATATATATATATATATATATATATATATATATATATATAGTATATATATACACACATACAATTCTCAGAAACATTCCATAATTTTATCTTTATTCATTTCAATTGTCCCGTAAGTCTTGGATTGCTACTATTTCTTTTTTTTTCTGTTCTTCACTTTTAAAACCATGATCGCCTAAAGTACGGCGCTCTCTATAACACATGCACAAGGTTAATCAGCCAAGCCAAAGCAAATTATTTCAAAACAGCCTTGCACTTTAATATAAGCCACCCTGCAAAATTCTGCAAGGTGGTCAAATTGCTTTTCTCTTCTCCTCCCTCCCTGCCACCTACACCCACCTTAAACATTGTTGGTTCCCACTGTTACCAACCCTCTGACAGTGGCCTCTGCATTCAACAGCTTTTTCACTAACTGTGCCTCGTCACTGTTGTCCTCTTTCCCCATGACACCATCCTCTTCCTCCCCCGCCACCTTCTCCATCCAACCCTGTTCAAGCTCCTCCACCCACCTCCTCCATTCAAGCCCCTCCTCCTCCTCCTCCTCCTCCACCTGGTCACCCCACTTGAGGTTCTAAATGCCCTGCTTGCTTTAAATCCATCCAAGGGCAAATGTTCCTCTGGCCTGGATGCCAAAATGTTGTACATATCTGCTCTGGCCATCGCCACCCCACTGGCTGCTCTCTATACTCTATCGTTCTCTTTTGCCTCCATCCCATCTGAATGGAAGCATGTCACAGTCATCCCACTTCCTAAAGGCAGCGATACCTCAGCCCCTGGCAACTTCCACTCCATTTCCCGCCTCCCCATACTAGCAAAGTTCCAAGACTACCTTGTCCTCTCCCAACTGTCCTCCTTTCTAGACTCTTCATCATTCTTCACACCTTATCAGTCTGGCTAAAAGAAGTCCCACTCCACCATCACCACCATTCTGAGGCTCACCAACTCCATATTTTCTGCCATGGAAAATGAACATATCACCTCAGCAATTTATGTCGACCTGGCAAAGGTGTTCAACACGGTCTCCCACACTCTACTGCTGACCAAGCTCTCCAAAGCAGAGCTCTATGTCCCAGCCACAGAATGATTCCACTCCTATCTGGCAGACTGGTCACAATCAGTCAGAACTGGTAGCTCCACCTCTGTCCCCCCATCATGTCAGATGTGACACAGGGTTCGGTCCTGGGGCTGCTCCTGTTCTCTGTCTTTCTCAATGACCTTCCCTCTGCCTGCCCACATACATACATCCACATGTATGCTGATGACGTGGTACTGTATACATCTAGCCCCTCATCCACTGATGTGGTGACCAGACACCAGCAGGACTTCAACAATGTCCAGCTCTGGTTTCACTCAAATCAGCTTTACCTCAGTAACAAAAAAAGTCTCCATGACCTTCGGCACAAGGCAGAGACTTTCACGGCTCCCCCACATCCCCACCTTCCACACCCTCAGTGTGACTGCTCTGGAGGTCAGCTCCTCTTTTAGGTATCTCAGTGTCTGGCTCAACCAGCACCTAGACTATTCTGCTCATATTACTGACATCCACGAAAACACTACACCTCAGACTGGGTGCCCTCTACCATAATCGTGGATGCATCCCACTGCCGGCTCATCATGCTATGGTACAGAAAATGATTCTGCCAGTTATCAACTATGGGGATGTTAGTGTACAGTGTCTCCCCCAAATCCACCCTGGCCAGACAGGACTCAGTCTTCCATGCCTTCTGTCATTTTGCCCTCGACTGTCCCTATTACACACATGATTGCATACTATATCAGTTGCTGGATTTCACCTCACTGCTGAATCACCACCTTACACACTGCATTAATTTCACAGCTAAGTTCTGGTCCCAGTCCCTTCCCCCCATATCTCCTTGGCACTTTTCACCACTCCTTTTCCAGTTTACTTATTCAGGCACAATGATACTAAACTCTTGTCTATCCCACACATGTCCTCCACTGCAAGTCAGTCAACCTTCTATTACTGTATGCCTAAGCTGTGTGGTTGTATACAGACCCCCATGTCAAGGGGAGGGAATGGACAAGGATATGATAGAAGGCATACTTAGGATGGCAGAGAAAGGGGAGATACTGTTGATGGGGGACCTTAATATGCCAGATGTTAACTGGAGCACCTTTGCTGCAGCCACATCCAAAAGCAGAGCCATTCTTGATGCCCTTCAGGTGGCATGCCTCAGACAGCTAGTTTTGGAACCTACTCATGAGGGAGCAATCTTAGACCTCGTACTCTCAAATGGGGACAGTGAAAGGTTTTCAGATCTAGAAGTGGATAGCCATTTGGGGAAGTGATAAAAGGGTACCTGGCCAGAATTCAATCTAGTATGGATACTAACCAGAGGTGGGAGCTCATAAAGCTGGGGATAGTGGAGGCAACCAAAACCTGCTGCAAAGCCCAGAGCAAGAAGGCTAGGGCTAAGAAACCGAGCTGGTTGAGCAAGGAGGTCATGGAAAAGGTAAGGAGGAAAAGAGCTGCCTTTAGGAAGTACAAGAAAACAGGGAGGGCGGAGGACAGAGAGGAGTACTTGACAGAATCGAAGGAGGTGACAAGGGCAGTAAGGGGGAGCCAAAGCATCTACGGAACTCAGGCTGGCACAAGGCATTAAGAAGGGGGAGAAGGACTTCTTTAAGTACATTTGGGAGAAAAGGAGCTGTAAGGACCACATAGTAAGGATTAGGAAGGAGGGGGGTTGGGTGGAAGTAGGGTACGATAAGGCGGAAGCACTAAATGAGTACTTCTGATCAGTATTTACTAAAGAGAAGAGGGAGGTGACACCCAAGGTGTGAGAAATGGCAGAAGCAGGGGGGGGGAAGTGGTGACAGATGGGGAAATCATGGAGGCCAGAGTTCGAGAGGGTTTGAAGGCACTGAGGGTGGACAAGGCACCAGACCCAGATGGCATCCATCCCAGGGTACTGAAGGAGCTGGCAGAGGTCCTTGCAGGACCTTTGGCAGACCTATTTAATGCCTCACTACATTCAGGGTGTGTACCTCATGACTGGAGGATGGCTCATCTGGTGCCACTCCACAAGAGTGGCCCCAAGGATGAACCGGGAAACTACAAACCAGTGAGCCTCACATCCATCATGGGTAAGCTGATGGAGACTATCCTGAAGGAGAGGCTGGTGGCCCTCCTAGAGGACAAAGGACTACAGGACAGCAGACAGCATGGCTTCATATGTGGCAGATCCTGCCAAACCAACCTGGTCGAGTTCTATGACTGGGTAACTAGGCAACTGGACAGGGGCCATGCAGTGGATGTCCTGTATCTGGACTTTAGTAAGACATTCGACTCGGTGCCACATGGAAGGCTGGGAAGGAAGTTAGTAGGCACAGGGGCAGGTGGAAATCTGGTGAGATGGGTAGGAGACTGGCTGCAGGGAAGGCAACAGAGGATGGTGGTGGGTGGGGATCTCTCACACCCAAGATCAGTGATGAGCGGTGTCCCACAGGGCTCGGTGTTGGGACCAGTGTTGTTTGGGATATTCATTGCAGACATATCATGGGATATCAAGAGCAAGATCAGTCTGTTTGCTGATGATACCAAGGTTGGCGCGGTGGTGGATGACCTAGGGGGATGGCAGGGGTTGCAGGATGATCTGACAAAGCTTGAAACCTGGTCAGACACCTGGCAACTGGGCTTTAATGCCAAAAAGTGCAAGGTGCTGCATTTTGGGATGAAGAACCCAAGGAGGAGTTGCCAGCTAGGGGGAGTGCAGCTAGCCCAGACAGAGGAGGAGAAGGATCTGGGTGTGCTCATTACAGGGTCAATTAACAACTCAGCACAATGTAGGAAGGCAGCTGCAAGGCCAACAAAATGCTGGGTTGTATTGCAAGGGGTATATCCTCGAGGAGGGAGGAGGTGATTCTGCCACTGTGTAGGTCATTAGTTAGACCACACCTGGAGTACTGCGTGCAGTACTGGCGTCCACATCTGAAGAGGGACATTAAGTTACTGAAGGGGGTGCAGTGCAGGGTGACAAAGATGATCAAGGGGCTGGGTAACTTATCATACGAGAGGAGGTTGAAGGAGTTGAACATGTACTCACTGGAGGAGAGGAGAGACAGGTGTGACATGATTGAAACCTTTAAATATATGAAAGGAATAAACAAGATGGGTACAGAGGGGCTGTTCAAAGTAAGGGAAGGGAGGGCCACCAGGGGCCATGATATGAGACTGGAGCGAGGAAGGTTCAGGAGGGAGATGAGGAGACACTTTTCCACAGAGGGTGGTGGCTGGGTGGAATCGTTACCTGCAGAAGTGGTATGCAGTAGAACAGTGGACTGCTTCAAATGAAGATGGGACAGGACAAGGGAGGGTTAATGAAGGGGAAGGGTGGAAGGGAGGGGCAGCTGCAGAATAAGGGGTGCTAGCTGCATATTCGAGCAGACTTGATAGACCTCTAGGCCTTTATCTGCTGGCAAATTTTGTATGTTCGTATGTTCGTAAGTGACCACCAAACAGTGTGGTTCATGATAAACTCAGTTACAGAGTCAAGCCATACAAAAGTGAGGGTTCTGGACTTCAGGAGGGCTGACTTTGGCTAGATGGGAGAGTGCTTTAGAAAAGCATTAGCAAACAGGCTAGAAGGAGGGGGTGGAACAACAATGGGGAAATATCAAAACTGCCATCACAGAGGCAACAAGTCTTTGTGTGAAGCAAATAAACAAATCAAAATGAAAGAAAAAGCCACTATGGTTCTCGAAAGAAGTGGTGGTGAAGGTTAGGGAGAAAAAGATAGCATTTAGGAAGTATAAGGAAACACAGAAGGAGCAGGACAGAGAACTGTACCAGTTAAGGCAGAAGGAAGCAGGGAGGGTAGTCAGAATAGCAAAGGCACAAACTGAGGAAAAGATAGCCAACTCGGTTACGAAGGGGGATAAAACCTTTTTATAGGTATATCAGGGAGTGTAGAAAGACAAAGGGAGGGATAGTGAGGCTGAATAGAATGGATGGTGGGTGGTCAGATAGTGACAGTGAAAAAGCAGGGATACTGAATGAATACTTCTGTTCAGTATTCACAAAAGAGGAAGTGGGGGAGGTGCCTAATCCAATTAACAGAAGCACTCTTAATCCAATTAACAGAAGCACTCTGGAGAGGGGGGTCGATCCCAGTCCTTTCACAGAAGAAAGGGTTCTGAAAGAACTCCTAAAACTGAAGGTGGACAAAGCAATGGGGCCAGATGGAATTCACCCCAGAATTCTAAAAGAATTAAGCAGAGAACTAGTGAAACCACTGACTACCCTTTATAACAAATCATGGGAGGCTGGTGTGGTACCTGAGGACTGGAAGAAGGCTGATGTGAGTCCCCTTCACAAAAGTGGGAGCAAGACAGAGGCAGGAAACTACAGACCTGTAGTTTGACCTCTGTGGTAGGGAAAGTGATGGAATAAATTCTGAAGGAAAGAATTGTTGAGTACCTAGAAGCCAGTGGGGCACAGGACCCAAGGCAGCATTGGTTCACAGCGGGAAGGTCATGTCAGATGAATCTAATTGATTTCTTTGACTGGGTGACCAAAGTAGTAGACCAGGAAGGGGCTGTGGACATGGTCTACCTAGACTTTAGCAAGGCATTTGACACAGTCCCACACAAAAGATTAGCAATCAAATTAACCAGCCTTGGAGTGGGTCCCAGGGTGGTAGCCTGGGTAAAACATTGGCTGAACAACAGGACACAGAAGGTAATTGTAAATGGAATCCACTCTGAAGAAAGAGGGGTTACTAGTGGGGTACCACAGGGTTCAGTAATGGGTCCAGTCCTTTTTAATGTCTTTATAAGTGACATTGCAGAGGGACTGGAAGGAAAAGTATGCCTCTTTGCAGATGACACAAAGATCTGTAACAGGGTTGATACGCAAGGAGGCATGGAAAGGATGAGAAGGGACTTGGCAAGGTTGGAGGAATGGTCAGAAGTATGGCAGGTTGGAGTCAATGCAAAGAAGTGCAAAGTAAAGCACCTGGGAAATAAAAACCCTGGGGAAGATTACACAATGGGGGGAGGTAGTAACAACAACAAAATGGAAAGGGACCTGGGGTAATCATTTCAGATGATCTTAAGGTTGGCAGCGATGTGAGAAGGCAGTAGGGAGGAGGGCTGGGTGATACTGGGATGTATAGGAGAGGCATCACCAGCAGAAAACAGGAAGTTGTTATCCCCCTTTACAGACAGTTGGTGAGACCCCATCTGGAGTACTGTGTCCAGTTCTGGAGACCCCATCCCCACAAGGACATAGACAGGGTGGAGGCAGTTCAGAGGAGGGCAACTAAAATGGTGCAGGGTCTTCAAGAGAAGCCATACAAGAAGAGGCTAAAGGAACTTAATATGTATACCCTTGAGGAAATGAGGGAGAAGGGGGACATGATAGAAACATTTAAGTACCTCAGTGGAATCAACAAAGTCCTAGAGGGTAGCATCTTTCAGAAAAAGAGATGTGCAAGAACAAGGGGACACAATTTGAAGATAGAGGGGGACGGCTCAGGGGCAATGTGAGGAAGTATTTTTTCACAGAGAGATTGGTGGACGCATGGAACAGCCTTCCTGAGGAGGTTGTGGGGTCTAAAACTGTGGGAGAATTCAAGAATGCATGGGACAGACATAAAGCAATTTTTGTGGGGGATAGGAAGAAATAGGCTGTTGTTTAAATAGGATCTGCAGCTTATCCTCTAGGTAGGGAAATGGGAAGACTAGGTGGGCCAAGCGGTCCTTATCTGCCATCAAAGTCTAAGTTTCTATGTAACTCCCTTCCAGCGGATATTTTGCACACCACTTCTCCCTGGTGTCTCCATTCTCACCTCACAGATCACATCTCCTCCACTTGCACATGCGTAGAACTAAAAGCTGCTCCTTGTCTTCCTCCTCTTCTACTGTAGCTATGGCTCAGAACTGTACTTGCTCATTTGTATTGCATTGTACACCTGCACTGTTCTTATGTACCTTGCTGTATGTACCACACCTAAACCTCTGTTCCTTTCTTTTTTCTAGCTCTGTACAGGCTGTGCTTGCTTGTTTGTTTATTATTGTTGTCCACATACCACTGTTTAATTGTACTGTATTTTAGTGTATTGTATAACTGCATTGTATTTTAGTGTACTGTATTGTACTCCCACCTCCCCTTCCCCCAAGACACACCTGGAATTGAGTAGTACTCTGATTAGTCTGCCTTCTGGTTAAACTCTTAAATAAATTAATAAATAAATAAATAAATAACACTGCTTGGATACGACTTTTCCTGCTTGTTTGCTCAACATATAACAACACTTATTTTTGATTTTCAACCAGCTGTTTTTCACTTTATAAATCTCCATGTTTTCTATGAGTTTCTTTAAGTTGATATATTCCTCTTTTTTTTTCTTCCCACCCATTTCTTATGTCTACTTCTAATCCCACCAACCTCTCTATTTCCTGGATTTTTTTTTTCCTTTCTTTGTTTTTCCAAGAGGCTTCTGATATGATTAAACCTCCTATTGTTGATTTAAATGCATCCCATGATTCGGCTATGTTGTCAGGGCCTATTTTTTGTCCCCCAAACATTCCAAATCAATCTCAATTTTATTTATTAATGAGGGATCCTTAACTAGTTATTATTCATCCACCATAAAGAACTATCATGTTTTTCCCCTTTGGTGAAAATAATAAAAGACACAGAGTTGTGGTATGATAAAGTAATTGGTTCTAGATTGGTGGAGAAGTAATTATAGACTATTATTAATTCCTTGGATATCAATATATAATTTAATCTAGACTGGGTGTTAAATCTGGCTAAGTGAAATGTAAATTGCTTTTCTAAATAGTGGGGTTCCCTCCATAGATCTATAAGATTAGTAGTGGTAATTAAATTCTTAAACATTCTAGATTTATGCTTGTCCCAGTTTTTTTAAGGGTATGGATTTATCTAAAACACCATCATGTAAACAGTTCCTATCACCACCTACTATCATATTGTCACAACCCTAGTAACATAGCATTTTATTTATTTCTGGCAAAAAAAGATGTGAAGCCCTGAAAAGGAGAATAAATTGAGCCAATAATTATCTCAATCCTATAAACTGTATTTTGATCATAATTATTTTTCCCTCAGAGTCATCTTGCGCATCTAGAACTCTCCCCTTAAAGTTTTTTTTTTTTTTATTAGTATGGCATCAACTTTACTCTTTTTTTAGTAGCCGAATGGTAAGAGTAAACCTTCCCAACCCAGCCTTTTCTAATTTGTGATTTCACTCTTATCTAAGTAAGACTCTTGTAACAGAGCTATATCCACTTCTAATTTGTTTTAACTTATTTAAAATGTGGTGTTTTTTTATGGCAGAATGTATCCCATTTACGTGCCAGGTGGCTCCTTTTATAAGACTCTGCATATTAATGTACTGTATAATGCAGCCGAAATATCATGCCTGCCAATCTATTATTGTACCACAAGAGAAAAGAATAGAAATAGAAACCCATAAATGTATTTCTGTTGCTCCTCATGCTACCTAAAAGGCAAAATATTATCCCCCATCCCCTCCTTGCCCCTCCCAAGAGCCAAGAAGATTTTTCTGGCAACACCTATGTTTCTACGCTCCTTCAGGGGTAGATGCAGACTTGTTTAGTGATCATAACATTGTTTACTGTATCAAATGAAAAATTTAAGTGAAAGGACCCTCTAGGCTCTTGAAGTTAAGATCTTATAAAATGTTTGATTATTTTTCCTTTTTAGCAAACCTAGGAAATATTAAGTGGGATCATCTAGAACTAATACCCAATATAAACCTGGCTTGGGATTATTTTGTGTCAGAATTTCTCCTTGTATGTAATAGGCATATGCCAGTGATTACTAGGAGAATAAAAGGTAATTCTGTGCCATGGTATACCACTAAACTTTTTAAGTTGAGGCTTGCTAAAAATAAAGCTTGGGCCCAGGCACGAGATTCAGGAAAGATTTGTGATTGGGAACAATACAGGAAATCAAGAAACCTATATGTGGCCACACTAAGGGATACTAAAAATAAGTACTACAAGGCCAAAACCGAAGAATCAATAGGGATACATGGGAAATGTTGGGGACTTATAGGGGAATTAAAGGGGCAAACAAAGGGGAAGGCACCTATTAATTTATCTGGGGAAGAATCCTTCGGGAGAGAGTTGCCACTTGCTGATAGGTTTAATGATTATTTTATAGAGTCAAGCAATTTCTTTGATAGCCCTAGTGAACCTCTTTTTAAGCCTGTAAGTTGTATGGAAGGGGACTCTAAATTTGTTTCTGATGCCGTATTGAGTGGTGAGGTGTTAGAAACTTTGTTGCAATTAAACATCTCTGGGACTAGTGGCCCTGATGGTTTGTCTCCCAGGATGCTGAAATATGCAGTAACCCACATTTTGGACCCATTAACCTACCTGTTCAATCATTTGATAGAGGGATGTATCCCAGACGGTTGGAAGCCGGCCAGAATCGTCATCATTTTTAAGGGGGGAGATCCTGGTCGACTGTCCAGCTATAGACCTATATCTATATTACCTCTGGTTAGTAAGGTGTTGGAGAAACTGTTGGTAAGACAGTTGATGGAGTACTTGGAAAAAGAAAAACTGATGGATCCATATCAATCAGGTTTTCAGAGGTTTCATGGCACTGTGATGGCCGTGTCAGAGGTCCTGGATGAGATTGGCAAGGCAATTGATGCCCAATGTTATACTGGTGCAATTCTTGCTGATCTCTCCAGGGATTTCGACACGATTGATCATCAGAATTTGCTTATGAGACTGTCTGAGGCAGGGATGAACTGTTCAGTTTTGGATTGATTTATCATCTATCTTTATGACAGACAGCAGGTAACAGCTGTAAATGGAACTGTGTTGGCTATGCAGATGGTGTGGAGAGGAGTGCCCCAAGGATCAGTTATGGGCCCTTTATTATTTTTAGTATATCTGAAAGATCTTGGGCATTATGTGGGAGCCTCTTGTTACCATCTGTATGCCGATGACACCATTTTATACTGTTTGGATGAATCAGTTTCAGTAATACAACGTACACTGCAGAAAAGTTTTAGCAATATGGAAAAGTACTTTGTCAACTCAAAGTTAAAACTTAGATCCTCAAAAACTAAATGTATGTTGTTTGGGTCTTCTATGAAATGGAAAGATGACTTGACTTTCGAAATTGTGGATAATAGAGGGGAAGGGTTAGAGTTAGTTAATCAATATAAATACTTGTGATTTTGGTTGGATAATTATGGTTCAGGAAATTTGCATCTAGATAATTTGATCTCCCAGGTTAATAAGTGGGTGATTTTCCTTTTTTGGAACAAAAATTGCTTAGATTCTGTGACATTGGACCTGATAGTTAAGATGCAGATTTTCCCTTTAATCGATTATGGGGATGTTTTATATGACGGAGCCACTAGGGATCGAATACCAAAGTTAGATGTTCTAGTTAATCATCTTGCCAGACTGATTCTCAGGTGTCCAAAACTTACTCATCATTGCGAATTATATGAAAGATTTGGTTATCATTAAGTAGGAGAAGAATGATACATAAACAGCTGTGTGCTTATAAATGTGGGCTGGGTTCCATCCCTATATAGCTAAAGAATAGATTTTCCTTTAAAAGTGTTGAATTGACATTGAGAAAGCAAGTTGTTATGGATATGATTGTCCCCCTTGTAAAATCAAAATGTTCCCAATATTTATTTAGTAATTATATTCTGATATGTTGGAATAGCCTCCCCCATGAATATAAGCAAAAGATTGGTAAGCCCTTATCAACATCCCATCTAAGAAGACACTTGATATCTATGCAGGAACCTTGTAATTGTTATTGATATTTTTTTTTCCTTTATGTTTTTGTATTGATGTTTGTTGTTTGATTGTATTTATCATGTTGAGTGTTGACCTGTATTTTGTATTTTTGTAAAGGTTACCATTGCGAATGAGTTTTTACTCAATTGGTGTTTACCTTGAATAAACAAACAAACAAACCCCATAGCTGACTAGGTGCATGTGCAGTAGTAAATATTATTTGGTCACTCCCATTATATAATATTTTGCTACAGGTTTAACAGGAGATGAAGAGGAAAAGGAAAGGAGAAAAAAGGTGTTAAATATTGAAAGTAGTTTCTCAGTACTGCATTAAATAGGAAATCATTAGGAAATCACAGCAGAGAGAGTGAGGGAAGCCCTCAGGTCCCTTAGGACGGAGAAAGCACTGGGGCCGGATAAATTACATCCCAGATTGCTGAAGGAACTTGTGAATGTCCTGGTGAAAGCCCTAACAGAGCTTTTCACCATCTCTCTGAGGACAGGGTGGGTGCCCCAGGACTGGAAGGTGGCGCATATAGTGCCTATCCACAAGGGGGGATCA
The DNA here is from genome assembly GCA_016271365.2 of Neoceratodus forsteri. Lineage (NCBI taxonomy): Eukaryota > Metazoa > Chordata > Ceratodontiformes > Ceratodontidae > Neoceratodus > Neoceratodus forsteri. The sequence goes on along the minus strand of CM057453.1, from coordinate 1,204,920,746 downwards.
AGGGAGGTGGCAGGGAACTACAGGCCTGTCAGCCTGACATCCATGGTGGGCAAGGTGATGGAGGGCATTGTCAAGAAGAGGCTGGGGGGGACCTGGAAAAGTCAGAGTGCCTGGACGATAGGCAGCATGGATTTGTCCTGGGGAAATCGTGTCAGACAAACCTTGTGGAGTTCTATGACTGGGTGACGAGTGCCTTGGACCTGGGTAGACCAGTGGACATCCTTTTTCTAGACTTCAGCAAGGCATTTGACTCTGTTCCTCACGTGGGCTTGTTGGATAAGCTGGGAGAATTGGGGGTGGGGAACCAGATGATCATATGGATAGGCAATTGGCTCCAGGACTGGACCCAGAGGGTCATGGTTGGTGGAATAGTCTCATCCCCAAGGAGGGTCTCGTGGTGGGGTCCGAGGGATCAGTCTTGGGCTCCTCCTGTTCAGCCTCATCTCCTGACATAAGGACAGGTATCAGGAGTGAGATGAGTCTCTTTGTGGATGGGGAGGAGGGGATAGTGGCCCTACAGGGGGACCTGGAGGCTCTGGAAAGATGGTCTAGAAAGTAGAATCTGAGGGTCAATGCAGGGAAATGCAAGGTACTGAACCTGGGGGCCAGAAAACTGGGCCAAGTGTACACCCTGGCGGGGAGAAATGCTACAAGTCTCAATGGCTGAGAGGGACCTAGGGGTGGTAGTAGATGTCAAGATGAACAACTCAGAGACTTGTAGGAGGGCAGCAGCCAAGGCCAACAGGATGCTGGGATGCATCACTAGGGGGATCACCTCCAGAAGGAGGGAAGTGATACTCCCTTTGTATAACTGCTTGGTGAGGCCGCACCTTGAGTACTGCATGCAGTTTTTTTGAGGCCACACTTAAGAGGGACATTAAACTCCTGAGAGGTCTGAGGAGAGCAACCAAAATGATTTGGGGCTTGGGGGACAGGACCTATGAGGAGAGGCTCAAAGAGCTAAATATGTACACATTGGAAGAGAGAAGGGTCCGAGGGGATATGATAGAGGTCTTCAGGTACATGAAGGGGTAAATAGAGGAGGAACATTCAGGGTGCTTTGAAGCAAGGAGGAGGGGGCCTCTAGAGGGCATGGGTGGAAGCAGGAAGGGGGAAGATTCAGGGGAGAAAGGAGGAGGTGCTACTTCACTGAGAGGGTGGTGGAGCCATGGAATGCGCTGCCTAGGGGGCTGGTGGAGGCAGAGATGGTGGAGGGGTTCAAGAAGGAGTGGGACAGGTACAGGGGAAGGGTTCTGGAAGCAAAATACAATGCAGCTTAGATACCCAGAACTGGAAGGAGAAGCCAGAGAATGCGAGGGGGGCAGCAAGGTCTGCTCCCAGGGTGGGGGCTGACCAAACGAGCAGATGCAAAAGACCATTAGGCCTATTCTGCTGGCATTTTAGTATGTAAATAGTTGAAAATATATCTGGAAGACAAATCTTTAAATCACTCCTAGCTTCTTTACTACAGTTGTATAGCAAAGTCTGATGATTCAGTAATACTTTCAGTCTTACAGGCTAAATAACAAAAAAATTGATGTTATGTTTCATCAGAATTTGCTTTATATGGCTATTTTGTTTTTCTTTGTAAACATAACTCTTGAGAGAAGTCTTGCTTTGGTAAAATGTTATTGCCCTTGAAAGTAAAACCTTTATTGTCCTGAAGTGTTTTGAAGACACATAATTTATCATCAGATTTCAGGAATTACATAATCATAGCTCTTGCAGAATCTGTTCCAGAAAAAGATTGTGTCCCCTAACCTATCAATTAATGGGATATCCTTTTCAGTCTTGAATAGTACTTGAAACATTTGAAGAAGTGATTGATTAATAGGAGTATCATTTTCCTATTTTGGAACCATGCCATGGAGCCTGATATTTTTTCCTTTGTAATCTGTTTTTTTTAGATCTAATTTATGTGTAAAATTATGCTGAAGCGTTTTTATATTTTCCACTTATTTTTCAAATGAATTTAGTGTATCCTCCATGTTGGATTGATGCTGTTCTAATTCATTTAGCATTTTAATTTACATTTCTAATTTGGATTCCACATTGTTCAAAGCTGATTTATCTTGATCTAAGCTTTCAGGAAGATTTTTTAAGAAGTCAAATCATGTTGAATTTTTGCGATGCAAATTAAGAATTGCATGGTCCATTTAGTGGGTGTTTCATCATCTTCCACCTTTCTGTCTATGGGTTTGTTACTTTGTAATGGTAGGAAAATATCCTGAGGTGATTCAATGGGCTCATTCAGGTTGAGATTGTTGTCTAGTACCTCTGAGGTAATTGCCTTTTCCAAATCCATCTTCTAACTGATTTAAATTGCTTATTTTTCCTGTCATCTTTCTTTTTGTCACTTTGAGTTTTAGAAACCATGTTAGTCACTTTTTCTTGATTAGGTTCTAATTGTTTAAATGACAATTGAGTAGCAAGACACATAGTATTCCTGATTGTGATCTTGCTTAATTTTCTTATAAAAGGGGAATTCCAGGTGTTATTAATGTTTGCCCAATCATTTTGGGTCACTACATCCAAATTCATTGTTTTGCTATTAACAAATATTTGTTTGCTACTGTTCCAGGGGGCATTTTTTCTGTGAGAGGTATTTTTCTTGCTGCTGGGAGAGGAAGGAGTTGTAAATTTGAATCTTTTCTTTACCTGTTCCAGGAGGCATTATGTCTATGAGATTTTTGTTTGAATCTTTCTTTAACTGCTGCTAGCTGCTGGGGGAGGTAGGAGTTGTGAGTTTAAATCTTTCTTAATCTGTTCCAGGAGGCATTTTTTTTTCCTGGGGGAGCATCAGGTTGAATATTTCTTTGAATCTTTCTTTAACTGTTTCTTTATCTATTGCTTGCTGCTTGGGGAGGTAGGAGTTGTGAGTTTGAATCTTTCTTTAACTGTTCCAGGAGGTATTTTGTCTGGGGAGCATCAGTTTGAATCTTTCTTTAACTATTGTCTGCTGCTGGGGGAGGATAATTTTTGCCCAGTGACAAAGGAGCCAATCAGGAAGGAGTTGTGAGTTTGAATCTTTCTTTAAGTGTTCCAAGAGGCATTTTGTCTGTGAGATTTTTGTTTGAATCTTTTTTTAACTGTTGTTTGCTGCTGGGGGAGGCAGGAGCTGTGAGTTTGAATATTTAAACTGCATGGTCTTGGTAATTTCACTCTGTTAGGAATAGGATAAGTTTCACATGGGCACAGAGCAGAAAGGAGGCAAGGGCTACAGAAACATATCAGGGCTATAGACAAAGACATTTTGTAAAAGGGAGAGAGAGAGAGAGCGTAAAAACACACTAATCGAGGGTAGGAGCATACAGTAGTAGCCAGAGACATGGTAGCTTGGCAGAAGACACCAGGAGAAAGGACTGCTGTGTGACTGGACTTCTCTGCTGGTACTAAAGAAGTAGAACTCTTGTACTTGGACCTTTAATTTAGGGTAAAAAAAACTAACAAACAAAACAAAAAAAAGTGTGTATTTGTCTGAGTTAACTGAACTGAATGGTTATCTGAACAGTTATCTAGGTGTAAATCTCAGGTGATTGAAAGGACTTGATAGCTGTGAGGTTTAAATTACTTGTAGAAAGATCTAGTAAGTAGGGGGAGTGGCTTAGCTAGAAAGAAGCTACATTTAAAGACTGCCTTAGAAAGATTCTGTTAGTAGCTTGGCAGAAGACAACAGAAGAAAGGACTGCAGTGTGACTGGACTTCTCTGCTGGGACTATATTGCCCTCCTTCCCTTCCCTCCACCATCCCACCCAAAGCTAGTTCTACTTTTATAGGCACAGGATTTGACTGACAACAGGAACTTCCTGTTTGGGAGCAGGAAGTGAGTGATCACAGAGCCACCAAAGACCCACCATCCTAGAAGGGCAAGAGTAGCTCCTCGGCCCCTCTAGCTGCTGGAGGTCTGCCTCTGAGCAAGTAAGGGGTCTACTAAGAAATATAGGATATTCTTGTCTCAGAACAGGACAATCAGGAGCTTAAAGGGCACACAGGCAAAAAGTAAAGAGAGAGAGAAAAAAATATAGGAAAGAGTAAGGATTGCAAACAGTTAAGGGGCCAGAAATAAGACATGATGGGAGTGGTGCAGTGCAGTGGCTGTGGAGCACCAGTCTTCCGGGAGACATTCTGGAGGATGCGGTATTGTCCCATCTGCAGGTACTTCTCTGGGCTGAGGGAGGAGGTGCTCATCTCCAGGTTGAGTTGGCCAGGATTTGTGGGACCTCCTCTTCCATCCAGGGACCACCGGTGCCACTGCTGTTGCCTCAGAGGTTGCCAAGAAAGAGGAGTGGTTGGACCACAGTGGGCTCAGGGAGGGTGAGGGTGGTGGAACAGAGGTGAATCCCTCCAGTTGTACCTCTCCACAATTCCTATGCCATTCTGGAAAAGTATGGTTTCTCTATGGAGGCACCTGCAGTGGAGACCAAGGAGGATGCAGGGAACCTCCACAAAGGAGACCCACAGGAGAGTGGCAGGGGACCCAGCAGGGGAAGGAAACAACTCCTGGTGGGGAACTCCATTGTTAGGAAGGTAGAACTGGGGGAAGAAGGGGAGAGGAAGATAAGGTCCCTGCCTGGCGTCATGGTTTGGAGGGACAGGGAACAAATCCTCAGGATTGCCAGAGCAGCTGCACAGGGGAGGGAGCTGGATGTCATTGTCCACCTAGGGACAAATGACCTGGCTAAGAAAGGGATTAGAGAAGTGCAGGAAGGGTTTGTAGAATTGGGGAGGGGCCTTAGACAAGTAGCACGCACGGTAACCTTCTTGGAGGTGCTGCCCATCTATGGTGTAGGAGAGGTTAGGGTGTTCCACGCATGGGATTCAATCAGTGGTTGAAAAACTGGTGCAGAGCTCAGGGATTTGGCTTCATTGGGACTGGGGTCCACCTGGAGTGATGCAAGTCTATACTGGCATGATGGGCTGCATCTGTCAGGAGGAACCAGGATCTAGGTGATAGGTTTAAATGCTTCATTGGCAAGCATTTAAACCTTGTAAGGGGGAGGCACTGGAAGAGCAGGAAATCCTAGCCCCCAAAAAATCATGGTAGTAAGTGTGGTAAACACCAACATAGAGGTGTCGATAGGGAGAAGGGCAGGGGTAAATGGAGAAAATGACAAAGGCAAGAAGGACAGGGATGGGGCAAAAAGGATTAAGGCCATCAGGAATTGGAGGGTAATGAGTACCAATGCCCGTAGTCTGGGCAACAAGCTCTCTAAGCTGGTGGACTTGATGGAAGAGGGATGCCTGGATATCGTAGCAGTCACAGAAACATGGTACACAGAGAACCATGACTGGGATGTTAACATACCAGGGTACATAACCTACAGGAGAGACAGGCAGGGGAGAAGAGGGGGAGGAGTAGCTCTCTATGTAAAGGAAGGGATAAAAGCAACTAAACAAAAGAGTAAGCAGGGAGGAGAGGAGGCACTGTGGGTCACTTTGGAGACTGGAAAGGGCACCACAATCTGCACCGGGGTTGTGTACAGACCCCCATGTCAGGGAAAGGGAATGGACAAGGATATGATAGAAGGCATTCTTAGAATGGCAGAGAAAGGGAAGATACTGTTGATGGGAGACCTGAATATGCCAGATGTTAACTGGAGCACATTTGCTGCAGCCACATCCAAGAACAGGGGCCATTCTTGATTCCAATTTGTCGAGCCTCAGACAGCTGGTTTGGAACCCACTCATGAGGGCAATCTTAGACCTCGTACTCTCAAGCGGGGGCAGTGAGGAGGATCTCAGATCTAGAAGTGGGTTGCCATCTGGGAACAAGTGACCATCAAGCAGTGTGGTTCACATCAAACTCAGCTACAGAGTCAAACCATACAAAAGTGAGGGTACTGGACTTTAGGAGGCTGACTTTGGCAAAGTGGGAGTGCCTCAGAAAAGCACACTAGCAAACAGGCTAGAAGGAGTGTGGAGAAACATTGGGAGAATCATCAAAACTGCCATCACAGAGGGAACAAGCCTTTGTGTGAAGCAAATAAATCAAAATGAAGAAAAAGCCACTATGGTTCTCAAAGAGGTGGCTGTGAGAGTCAGGAAGAAAAAGATAGCATTCTGGAAGTATAAGGAAACAAAGAAGGAGCAGGACAGAGAACTGTACCAGTTAAGGCAGAAGGAAGCAGGGAGGGAAGTCAGATTAGCAAAGGCCCAAACTGAGGAAAAGATAGCCAACTCAGTTAAGAAGGGGGATAAAACCTTTTATAGGTACATCAGCGAGTGTAGAAAGACAAAGGGAGGGATAGTAAGGCTGAATAGAATGAACAGTGGGTGGGCAGAGGGACAGTGAAAAAGCAAGGATACTGAGCGAATATTTCTGCTCCAGTATTCACAAAAGGGAGTGGGAAGTGCCTAATCCAATTACAGAAGCACTCTTTCTGATGAGGTGATCCCGATTCCTTTCTCTCAGAAAAGGGTTCTGCAAGAACTCCTAAAACTGAAGGTGGACAAAAGCAATGGGGCCTGATGGAATTCACCCCAGATTCTAAAAGAATTAAGGGGGAACTAATTGAAACTCACTGGCTACTCTTTTTAATAAATCATGTGAGGATGATGTGTGGTACCCGAGGACTGGAGGAGGTGGATGTGATTCCCCTTCACAAAGTGAGGAGCAAGACAGAGGGCAGGAAACTACAGACCTGTCAGTCTGACCTCTGTGGTAGGGAAAGTGATGGAGTCACTTCTGAAGGAAAGAATAGTTGAGTACCCTAGAGACCAGTGGGGCACAGGATCCAAGGCAGCATGGGTTCACAGCGGGACGGTCATGTCAGACAAATCTAATAGATTTCTTTGACTGGGTGACCAAAGTAGTAGACCAGGAAGGGGCTGTGGACATGGCCCACTTAGACTTTAGCAAGGCATTTGACACAGTCCCACACAAAAGATTAATAGTCAAATTAACCAGCCTGGGAGTGGGTCCCAGGGTGGTAGCCTGGCTAAAACATTGGCAGGACAACAGGACACAGAAGGTAATTGTAAATGGAGTCCACTCTGAAGAAAGAGGGGTTACTAGTGGGGTACTGCAGGGTTCAGTATTGGGTCCAGTCCTTTTTAATGTCTTCATAAGTGACATTGCAGAGGGACTGGAAGGAAAGTATGCCTCTTTGCAGATGACACAAAGACCTGCAACAGGGTTGATACACAAGGAGGCATGGAAAGGATGAGAAGGGACTAGGCAAGGTTGGAAGAATGGTCAGAAGTATGGCAGCTAGGATTCAATGCAAAGAAGTGCAAAATAATTTTTATTTTTATTTAGTTTTTGTTGACCGGGTAAGTGCACTAGACAAATCCTGCCTATTTTCAGGCACGACCCGGAGGAGGGGGATACAGATGAATGCCAACTGACCTTGAACCAGATTAAGCTGTTGGTGGTATTTTGAGTGAATGAGGGAAATTTGGCCATGACACTAGGGAAATTCCCCTACTCTTTTCGATAAGTGCCATGGAATCTTTAACATCCACCTGAACTACCACCAATCCAGGCAGATGGGACCTCGGTTTAACATCTCATCCGAAAGACGGCACCTCAGAAGTGCAGCACCCCCCTCAAGCTGCACTACAGTGTCAGTACTAGGATTTTAACCCAAGTGCTAGTTGTGGGAACTGAACCCACAGCCCTCTGATCTCCCAGCCTCAGAAGCGAGTGTGCTGCCTACTGAGCCACTGATGCACCTGGGAAACAAGAACCCAGGGGAAGAATATACAATGGGGGGGAGGTAGTAACAACAACAAAAATGGAAAGGGACCTGGGGGTAATCATATCAGATGACCTTAAGTTTAGCAAGCAATGTGAGAAGGCAGTAGGGAGGGCTGGGGGTATACTGGGATGCATAGGGAGAGGCATCAGCAGCAGAAAACAGGAAGTTGTTATCCCTCTGTACAGACAGTTGGTGAGACCTCATCTGGAGTACTGCTTCCAGTTCTGGAGACCCCATCTCCGCAAGGACATAGACAGGATAGAGGCAGTGAAGAGGAGGGCAACTAAAATGGTGCAGGGTCTGCAAGAGAAGCTGTATGAGGAGAGACTAATAGAGCTTAATATGTATACCCTTGAGGAAAGAAGGGAGAGGGGGGACATGATAGAAACTTTTAAGTACCTCAGTGGAATCAACAAAGTCCAAGAGGGTAGCATCTTTCAGAAAAAGATTTGTACAAGAACAAGGGGACACAATTTAACGATGGGGGGCAGTTCAGGGGCAATGTGAGGAAGTATTATTTCACAGAGAGGGTAGTGGATGCATGAAACAGCCTTCCTGAGGAGGTTGAGGGGTCTAAAACTGTGGGAGAATTCAAGAATGCATGGGACAGACATAAGGCAATTCTTGTGAGGGGTAGGAAGAAATAGGCTGTTGGTTAACTAGGATCTGCAGCCTATCCTGTAGGTAGGGAAATGGGCAGACTAGATGGGCCAAGCGGTCCTTATCTGCCATCAAAGTCTATGTTTCTATGGTCAGATATTTCCAGATATTTCACAACATTTCTAAAGAGTTTCTCTCTGCTACCCCTACTGTGGAACTGCAGAAAGCAGGATATTTCTCTAGAAATATCACAGAAATTTCAGGATATATCAGACCATGTGTTTGGCTGTGACTATAGTTAAAGAGTACATAGGATGGCACAAGAAGTGGTGTAGAGGAATGGGTGCAGAGCAGCGGTGTTCAAAAGAACTTTCTGATAACTGTGGTGCTGCCCCATTTGGAGCTACCTCTCTGGGCTGAGGGAGGAGGTTGCCAGGCTTTGAGCACAGTTGGCAGGAATACTGGGGACCTTTTCTCCCACCCAGGGACTGCCATACCACCAGCCACTGTCACAGAGGATACTCAGATAGAGGCATGGATGGACTACGGTGGGCTTAGGGAGATTGAGGAAGGTGGAGCTCAAGCACACACCCACATCCAGTATACCTAAAGGACAAATATTATGTTCTCAAGGAGAGGGAGAGCCCTGAAAGGGAACCCAAGGTTGTGACCGGGGTGATGGGCAGATCTACCAGGAGGGGGCACAATGGATGGGGCCAGAAAATCCCAGGGGAGAAGGAAGCTTCTCCTAGTGGGGCACTCAGTAGTTTGGGATATGGAGATAGGATCAGGCTTTAGGAGGGAGAGGGAGGTTATGTGTCTCCCAGGAGGCACAGCTCTGAGGGAGGGGGAGCAGATCCATAGGATCACAAAGACTGTGGCTGGGGGGCTGGACATCATTGTCCATTTAGGTACAAAGGACCTAGCCAAAGAAAGAGCAAGTATTGAGAAGGTTCAGGAGAATTTTAGGGATTTGGGTAGGAGCCAGGGGGTAGCAAACTCTGTTACATTCTCAGAGGTGCTACCAGTCAGGGGAAGGAGGGGGGAAGAAACCAACCCATGAAAACATTCAACAAGTGGTTGAAAGATTGGTGCTGGGAAAAAACGTTGGCTACTTTGGAGACTGGGGTACCACCTGGGATGATGCATGTCTTTACTAAAAAGATGGCCTGCATCCTTCTGAGAAGGGCAGGTCTGTCCTCAATGAGAGGTTTACATGATTCCTGAGCAAGCATTTAAACTAGCCACTGGGTGGAGGACTATCAGGAGTGGGAAGATTCAAGCAACCCACCCCCACAGGTTGGTGTACACATCTAGCAAGACCAGGATGTTAATCCGGGGGAAGATACACAGGTACTGCAGGTGGGATAGGCTGCGCTCAGGACAAAATCATATCACCACTAATAAAAGGACCTAGACCACAAGCAACCAGCAAGGTAATAAAAAGGAAGCACCACATAGACCATTCCAGGAAAAGCAGGATGAGGCAAGGGACAAAACACAAAGAGGGAACAAAAAGATGCCACATTTCATGGCAGGTTATGCACACAAATGCCCACAGTCTGGGGATCCCAGACCTGGTGGCTGCAATGATGGAGGCTGATCTAGACATAGTGGTGATAACCAAAACATGGTACACCAGCAACCATAGCTGGGACATAAGTATACTGGATTATGCCCTGTTCAGAAAAGATAGGGAGGGTAAAAGGGAAGGAGGGGTTGCCTCCTACATCAAAGAGAGCATAAAGGTGACTGAAATCATGCAAAGGAACAGCCATTTGCATAGGGGTTTGTACAGACTCCCAGCTCAGGCCAAGGAAATTGACAAACAGCTGCTAGAAAACATGCATGAAATGGCAGCAAAAGGGAAGGTACTGCTAATGGGAGACTTTAATAGATTGATCCATCCCAGCAGGGGCCTCAACTAGGACACAGGCCTTAATGGACTCCCTTAAGGGGGCTGGCCTTAGGGAACTGGCTCAGAAACCTTCCTGGGACCTGGCAATCTTGGATCTGGTGCTGACCAATTGGGACAGGGTAGCAGTTCTTAGGGTGGAATGTCAGTTAGGGTCCAGGAACCACAATATGGTGTGGGTCAAAGTGGACACAGGGATCCAGTCTACCCATAAAAAGGCAAGAGTCTTAGACTTTAGAAGGGCAGACTTTACCAGTATGGGACTACAGCTAAACAAAACTCTGGAAAAGAGGGGGATAGGCAGGGATGTTGAGGAGAAATGGGCACACATCAAGGAGGCTACAAAGCAATGCGTTAGGTCAATAGACAAGAGTAAAAGGAGAGGAAAACCACTTTGGTTCTCGGGGGGGGCAGAAAAAGTAAGGGACAATAAGTTAGCCTTCAGGAAGTATAAGGAGGCACAAAAGGATGAGGACAAGGAAATGTATTAGAAGTGTCTAAGAGAGGTGGGAAAGGCAGTGAGGCACACACTTGTACCCCTCCTTCCTGGGCCCACACCTTCCCTTTATTTCTCCCCTTCCCCAGTCTGCCCACTTGACAAGGCTCTTCTGAGCTGCTCCTTGCTTTTCCACCCCTCTCCCTCTCAATACCTGCCATCCTGACAAGGATCTCCTGAGCTATGCTCTAGTTTGTTTTCCTTCCCCTTTGTTTCTCAACATCACATTGTATCAGCTGCTTTCTGCGTTTTTCCACCTTTTCTCAATCCTGCTCCACTAGTTGCCAAATCCTCTCCCTTTTCCTCCTCTTTCTCTTTTTATCCCCTAGTATTTGACACCTGAACTTTCTGTAATTCCTTGTCTTTAATTTAGCCTGTTACCCATAACTATGTACTCCTTGATTCCCATTGTTCCTTGTACCTGTGTTATAATTACCCAATGTCACGATATCTGTCAATTGTACTGTGATTTGCCTTGTATGTATTGTCTACTTTCTCACATGGAACCTTTGTAAATGAGCTTTAGCTTAATAGTATTATTTCCAAGATCTCAATAAATAAAGTGCAAACGGAGGAGAGAACAGTTCAGTCGGTTAAAAAAAGAGATAAGGCATTCTTCAGGTACATTAGCAAGAAAAAGAATGATCAGGGGAGAGTAGCAAAACATAGAGGGGCTGGGGGAGGCAGTGGAGGGAGATGGGGAAAAAGCAGTGATCCTGAATGAATATTTCTGTTCGGTTTACACTGTGGAAGGGGTTGGCATGGTCTGCAGCTGGACTTCAAAGGAGCTAAGGATAAGGAGGGAAACACCAGTCCATTTACAGAGGACAGAGTGCTAGAAGAACTGACAAAGGGAAAGGTGGAAATAAACCATGGGTTCAGATGGCATACATCCCAGGGTCCTAAAGAAACTGAGAACTGAATTGGCAGCCCTGTTCAGTGAGTCCTCAGACACTGAAGTGATCCCAGAGGACTGGACAAGGGCAAACATTATCCCTCTTCACAAGAGCGGTAGTGATGAAGAAGTGGGGAACTACAGACCAGTTAGTCTAACCTCTGTAGTCGGAAAGATAATGGAGGCACTCCTTCAGGAAAGAATAGTGGAACACCTGGAAGCCAATGGTGGATCCCAGGCAACATGGGTTTTCTGCAGGATAATCCTGTCAAACCAATCTGATGGATTTCTTTGACTGGGTGACAAAGGCAGTAGACCGGGGGGGGGGTAGTTATTGCCTACCTCGATTTCAGTAAAACCTTTGATATGGTCCCACATAGGACACTGGTTAAAAATCTAGGCAGCTTGTGGTTGGGATGCAAGGTGATGAACCGGATTGGAAACTGGTCAAGAAACAGAAAACAGAGGGTAGTGGTGTGATGTTCCAGGACTAGAGGGCATGGGATGAAGTTGGAGGGAGGATGATTCAGAGGAAACATGAGAAAGAATTTCTTCACAGAACGGGTGGTGGACAAGTGGAACACCCTGCCAGAGGAAGTGGTGGGGGCTGAAACAATCACGGGATTTAAGAATGCATGGGATAGACATAAAGGAATTCTAGAGGTCAGGGGTAAGGGGAAACAGACTTATAGGAAAACAAACTGAACTTACAAGCTCAAATGGGCACACTGGGTGGGCCATAGGCCCTTATCTGCCGACACTGTCTATGTATCTATGTATCTATGTATCTATGTGGTGAATGAAATCCAATCACAAGAAAGGGAAGTGACCAGTGGGGTACCTCAGGAGTCAGATCTGGGGCCACTCCTCTTACATTTCTTCATCAGTGACATTGCAGATGGGTTGGAAGGAAAGGTTTGTCAGTTTGTAAATGACACCAAGGTCTGTAAGAGGGTTGATACTCCGGAGGGGGTGAAAAGGATGAGAAAAGAACTGGAACTGCTGGAGAGATGGTCGGGGCATGGCAGCTAAGGCTTAACACAAAGAAGTGCAAAATGATGCATGTGGGGAGCAGGAACAGTGGGGTGAGCTACAGGTTGGGGGCAGCTGCTGACAGTAATTAAAGAGAAGAGGGACTTTGGGGTCATAATCACAGATGGCTTGAAGACCACTAGGCAGACAGCAAAGGTGGTGGGAAAGGCCAGTGGGATGTAGAGGTGCATTTGAATGGAAATCACAATCTCAAGGAGGGAGGTAGTAGTTCCACTGTACAAGACCCTGGTGAGACTTCACCTTGAATATGGTGTACAGCTCTGGAGACCTCACCTTTGAAAGGACATTGACAAATTAGAGACAGTGCAGAGGAGGGCAACCAAAATGGTGAAGGGATTACATCACAAGCCTTAGAAGGAGAGAGTGAGGGACTCATTTTGTTCATGCTGGAACAAAGGAGGGAGAATGGTGACATGATAGAAACATTCAAGTACCTCAAGGGCATTAATAAGGTGGAAAGGAACAACATGTTCCAGATTAATATTAGTGCCAGGACAAGAGGACACGACATGAGACTGAGGGGTGGCCACATAAGGGGAAATGTCAGAAGATCTTGTTCACAGAAAGAGTGGTGGATGCATGGAATAGCCTACCCCAGGAGGTGGTGGCAACCCGTACAGTGGCAGACTTCAAACATGCATAGGACAGAAACAAAGAAATAATAGAGATAGGAAGAAAAAGCTAAAGCCATTAAGCCAATGACCAGATAGGGTCACTGGATGCTTCGGTTAGGCAGCTTAAATGGGCAAACCTGATGGGCCTAGAAGTTCTTATATGTCAACAACATCTATGTACTGTATCTGTGTAGCTTCTCTTTGATGGAAATACACAGATTAATGCAAGTCCTAAGTGACATAGGGAATAATTTAGCTTTAAAACCACACCCTAAATAATTGCCTCCATTCAGCAGATTTTTGGGTATCGGTTATCAGAACAGTGTAACAATTTGTAACAATACATACCTGCTATACCAGTATTCTGCTTTCTAATGAGGGCAACCCTGCTTCTATTTGTCCCATAAGGGTTTGGGATTTTAGTTTGTCCTAAAATGCCCTTATCTTGCAATAAATGAATTACCAGCACATTTCTTTCTAAAAGTTTATGCATAATGCTGGCAGGATGGATTCTTCTTTGGTGCCCTCATTATGATATTTCTAATAACCTGGGAAAGGAAATGTTACTCCTAGGTAACAGTAATGCTTCACTTCTTCAATTTCCTGATGTTCTACAAACCATATATATCGTTTTTTTTTTTAAATTGGTGTTTTCCAAAAGCAATTGTCATGATATTATTTACATTAATGTAAAGCTTTATGTCCAGCCATCTCTAATGGAAGCTGGTTCAAACTCATTGAAGGCCTGGAAGAGTTAATAACAATAATGCATTATCTTCTTATGGGAGGATTGCATTTTTTTCTGTGCCTTTTGGGGGGGGGGGGAGTATCTACATGGCTAATCACAACTATTTAACATTAAGAGAGCACTCCTCACAACCTCTCTATTGCTCAGTCCACCAGGTCTGTGTATTGGACAGTCAGAACAGCATATCAGCAAGTTCACAGATTCACAATGTAGACTAAAAATAGTTAATAGGAAATTCATTTTTTATTTTTCATCCTTGTTATTTTCATCTTTATCTCTGGCCACACACAAGATTCCCAGTGCATCACTTCTATTCTTATTTGTTTTCTTTTCACTTCTATTCTTTATCAAGAGATGTGGTGCAATAAATGTAATGATTTAGATAAAGTTTACATGACTGAGTGTACCCTAAATGTCGCCCTGCTAGGCAAGGTAGCCTGGCACGACATTGTTTGAGGTATGTTCCCTCATTTAAAGTTTGTCTGAACCATTATATTTCTTAGAACACATCTGCTGATAAAACTTCAATGGCAGAAGTAAAACACTGGGAATGTTAAGTGTGACCAGAGATGAAGATGAAAATAACAAGAATGAAAATAAAAAAAATGGAATGAACTTTGTATGAACTATTTTTTTAAGCATGCATTGTGAGTCTGTGAACTATCTGACATGAAAACAGCAGAAAACAGAAAATGACTGATACTAAGGATACCTTTGCTTCACTCCCATTTGTTTTTTTAATTGTGTTAGGAAAGCATCTCCCCCTAAGCAAACCTTAGCTGAAGTTTGGTCACAAGGTACCTTACTCTGATAAAAGCTAAGAGGCTATCATCTGTTATTTTCAAGCATCCCCACAGTATGACTCTGTCTTCCATTTTAAAAACAACTTTTATGTCTACAAAACCTTAATAGACTATATGATCAACAGTGGATCTTAAAGCCTGAAATCCATCCTCCTCTTCGCTAAAAGTTATTATTTATATTTACACAGTCCTCACTTTTGGTTGGAAGGTCCTGCATCTTGTGTAAACTTTTAAAGCAATACATACAGTAGTAGGGTATTGTATGATAGAAAGTTTGGTCATTAATAATTCATTTTGTAAAGACAGGAACATTGATCCCTAAGTCCCAGTGTTGTTAGATGATCAAAGTATTATTGATTTGAGTGAATAAAGCTGCAGATACATTTCCCCACTAATTTACATCAGCCTGGGAAACATCTGCTGGCAATAGGTCAACTTATGGGTTTTGTTTCTTGTTTTGAGCTATTATTAGGGTTACTATTTCTCTAGGGTGACTTGTTGCCAGCATTGCAGATTTATTGGTCTAGACCCTTGACTATCTTTTACCCTTAAAGTCCCTGGGGTAGTCCTTAGTTCTAATCCCTGATTATAACTGCTAAAAATGAGCTACTCAGATATTAGCTATTATAACTGTATCAATATTTGCTGCATTATTCCCTATACCAAATGTACCCAGTTCCCAGCATTTTGTATTACATCTGTCAATGATTTCTTCTCATGATTGTTCCCACAGATTTTTTTATAAACTTATTTTTTACACTTAATTTTTCATATTCCTTTTTTATGACCAAAAAGGACATATGTGCCCTAATGGATATGTAATGTTTAGAGAATTAAGCTAGCCTTTCCATATTATGCATTGTCTTAGCACATTCTCTATAAACCATGTTTTATTTGCCATATATGATCAAACTGGATTTCTGTCCTGTGATGAAAAGTTTTCCAACAGAACCACTTCTAGTGTTTGATAACATATGACAGTCCATCTGCAGGCTTCCCAACCTGCTGCTGTGGCCCCAGCACTCTCCAAGCCAGCTGCAGCAAACAGATCACCTGGCTGACCTCAGGACAGATTCAGACAGCCCATCTGTAGGCTTCCCAAGCTGCTGCTGCAACCCTGGTACTCTTTGAGTTGAGAGGGAGGGTGGGCAGAGGGAGACTGTGAAAAGGCAGAGATACTAAACAAATATTTTTGCTCAGTATTTACAAATGAAGAGGGGGAGGTACCTAAAACAAACAGTAGAAACACTCTGGATACAGAAGTTGATACCAGCCCATTTACAGAAGAAAGGGTTCTGAAAGAACTCTTAAAACTGAAGGTGGACAAAGCAATGGGGCCTGATGGGATTCATCCCAGAATTCTAAAGAACTAAGGGTAGAACTGGTGACACCACTGACTACCCTTTTTACAAATTATGGGAGGATGGGGTGGTACCGAGGACTGGAGGAGGGCAGATGTGATTCCCTTCACAAAAGTGGGAGCAAGGCAGAAGCAGGAAACTACAGACCTGTTAGTTTAACCTCAGTGATAGGGAAAATGATGGAATCACTTCTGAAGGAAAGAATTGTCGAGTATCTAGAGGCCAGAGGGGCACAGGACCGTAGGCAGCATGGATTCACAGTGGAAAGGTCATGCCAGATGAATCTGATAGATTTCTTTGACTGGGTGACCAAAGTAGTAGATCAGGGAGGGGCTGTGGACATGGCCTACCTAGACTTTAGCAAGGCATTTGACACAGTCCCACACAAAAGATTAATATACAAGTTAGCCAGCCTGGGAGTGGGTCCCAAGATGACAGCCTGGGTAAAGAATTGGCTGGAGAATAGGACACAGAGAGTAATAGTAAATGGAGTCCACTCAGAAGAAAGGAGGGTTACTAGTGGGGTTCAGTATTAGGACTGGTCCTCTTCAATGTCTTTATAAGCGACATTGCAGAGGGACTGGAAAGAAAAGTATGTCTCTTTGCAGATGACACAAAGATCTGCAACAGAGTTGATGCTCAGAGGTGGGGTAGAAAGGATGAGAAGGGACTTGGCAAGGTTAGAGGAATGGTCAAATGTATGGCAGCTTAGATTCAATGCTAAGAAGTGCAGGTAATGCACCTGGGAAACAAAACCCAGGGAAGAGTACACAATGGGGGTAGATACTAACAACAACAAAATGGAAAGGGACCTGGGGCAATCATATCAGATGACCTAAAGGTGGGCAAGCAATGTAAGAGGGCAGCAAGGAGGGCTGGGGGATACTGGGATGCAGAGGGAGAGGCATCACCAGTAGAAAACAGGAAGTTATTATCCCTCTGTACAGACAGCTGGTGAGATCCCATCTGGAGTACTGTGTGCAGTTCTGGAGACCCAATCTCTGCAAAGACATAGACAGGATGGAAGCTGTCCAGAGGAGGGCAACTAAAATGGTGCAGGGTCTGCACCGGAAGACATATGAAGAGAGATGAAAGGAGCTTAATATGTATAGCCTCGAGGAAAGGAGGGAGAGGAGGGACATGATAGAAATGTTCAGGTACCTCAAGAGAATCAACAAAGTCCAAGAGGGTAGCATCTTTCAAAAAAAGAGGTGTGCAAGAACAAGAGGGCACAATTTGAAGATGGGGGGCGGCTCAGAGGTAATTTAAGGAAGTATTTTTTCACAGAGAGGGTTGTGGATGCATGGAACGGCCTTCCGGAGGAGGTTGTGGAGTCAAAATCAGTGGTGGCATTCAAGCATGCATGGGACAGTCATAAGGCCATTCTAGGGGGTGGGGGTAGGAAGAAGTAGGCTGCTGGTTAAGTAGGATCTGCAGCTTATCCAGTAGGTAGGGAAATGGGCAGACTGGGTGGGCCAAGCAGTCCTTATCTGCCATCAAATTCTATGTTTCTATGTTACAGCTAACAGACCACCTGACTGACCCCCGAATAGATTCAGACAGCCCATTTGTGGGCTTTCCAAGCTGCTGCTGCAGCCTCGGCACTCTCCAAGCCAGCCACAGCTAACAGACCACCTGACTGATCCCCAGACAGATTCAGACAGCCCATCTGTGGGCTTCCCAAGCTGCTGCAGTGGTCCTGGTACTCTCTAAGCCGGCCGCAGCTAACAGACCACCCGACTGACCCCTGGACAGATTCAGACAGCCCATCTGAGGGCTTCCCAAGCTGCTGCTGCAGCCCCGGCACAACTCTGAGCCAGCCGCAGCTAACAAACCACCGGACTGACCCCCGAACAGATTCAGGTATGCATCGTACCTCCGAAACTCATGGTTTTGAATGCTGCTGTTTTGACTGGATGCCCAGTGGAGGAGCCAGGCACTGATTGGCAGTTTCTGCTCCTCGGCTGATTTTCCAACTCCTGACACTTCCTGATCTCAGGGGAATCTCTTTCTGTGCTGTGTTCTGGACTGAATTTTTTCACCCACCACCTCCACCTCCTCACAGTATTAAATAGAACCTTGTTCCACCCCTTTTCTCAGCCTAGCAGCTGATTGGTCACTTCCCTGTTGCACATTCTTATGGCTATTGGCCTCCCTGTCTTCAATACCTGACTTGATCCACTTTTTTACTGCCCCTTTTTAAAGCAAGCTCACCCACAAGGTTGCACATTTGCTCTCAAGATTTTCTTCAGCTAGAAGTACTTGACGTTAATTGCTACATCTTCTGTGGTGTTTCTTTTCAGAGCCCTGCTACTCACCTCTGCCACAAATGTTTCCATGATAGCTATGGCCAATGGGCGTGCAGCCCATACCATACTACTCAGTCCAGATATGTAAATGGAATTCATTTGCATATCTGGACTGAAAATGTCTGTAGGGCTGTACACCTATAGCTCATGCTAAGAACAATGGGCGTGCAGCCCTACGAGCTGTCGTTGGCGGCAGGCGGCAGGCGGGTGGGGTGCTGCCGCCCGCCGGCTGATGGGGGGGGGCGTGGGGCTCATTGGCAGGTGGGGTGGGGGTACACTAGATCACCAGGGATGTTGGACTTGGGGGTCCTGGTAACGATGTCTGTGATCTGGCTCAGTGCAGTCCACTGGACCACCAGGGATATTGGACTAAGGGGGGGGCTATAGTGATGCCCGCGATGGGGGCATGGGGGGCGCCACCAGGTGCAGCAGGAACAAGTGATGGCCACCCACAGGTGGCAGCTGCTGTGTTGTGCTCTGCAATGCAGCAGCTCACCTGTGGGTGGCCATCACTTGTTCCTTTTTTTGGGGGAGTAACTTTGTGCAGGCGCAGGTAGGGGTTGCACATGCATGACTCTGCATATCCTGGGCTGAATATCGGGCTGTGTAGGTTATGCATGGGCACACCCCCCACACCTGTGTCTGCATACATTACTGATGTGCTCCGGCGCAGCGGGATTTGTGTGGCACACTTTTCCCATTTGAATATCGCACCGAGGCGCATCAGTGGGTTGTGTTGCGCCATGCGCAACCCTTTTGAATATCTGGGCTGTAGTCTACCTCATCTAGTTAGTTTGGTTTTGAGTCAATACACTATCGTTTATTCTCATCCTTCTTCTACTGCCCCTTATCCATGTTTTCATTGACTCATCCCCTATCATATTATAGGTTACTTTTGTGGCTTTGTGTCTGCTGTAATTAGTTGCTGTCTTGGTTTCAGCTAAGAACCTCTATTTCATTGTTACTGTGATGTATGTTAACCCTTTTATATATGTTATCATTTATTGTTCTTGTTGGCAGGGTTTCATTTAATGAAAAACTTATTTTCTGTAGCAGGTGCATCTACTTTAGAATCTGATCTCTGATTCTATGATTGTCAGTTATTACACAGATTATTACACTTTCAAAGGTCTCAGTACCTACAAGTCCACTGCAAATCCTCCTTTTATAATTTATCCTTCATTAGACTTTTGATTATATTGTAAACTCCTATTGTCTGTGTGAATCTATTTTCAGTAGATGAGCGTAGCATTCCTTGAAAATAGAGCATCAGCAGCAGACATATTTGCCTAAGAGTAGCTCTATTTTGATCTTTGATTCTAGTGGCATTAGTTTGGCCTAGAGCATCTATTTTGTAAGGTAGGGTAATATCATTGAGTATATTTATATTGCCCTGCTATGCCTTGCAGTTACAGTTAAAAGAGCCTGATGGCTGGGTCTTGCTCTGGTTCAATAATTATTTGAAATAAGCCTTTTTTGGTTGTTTATTTGATGTTTACTAAAGATTACATAGCCTGGCATTTGTTTTTTTCTAATTCTCTTTCTGCACCTGTAGGAGGTTGTAGATGTATCCTATATCTGCCATGTGAGTCTCTTTCAGGTTCAACCAGGCTATGCTGCCCCAGGGACCTACTGTGGGATCCAGGAGACTGTTGTTTGCCCCCTTGGTGGGGCTACCCCAAGCACAAGGGAGAGGACCAGGATGCTAATCCACACCCCTGGCATCTCCTAGAGTGTGCTGAGGTTGTACTTGTGAGGACCCTGGCATCATTGTGCTGCTTCCACAGGGATTTTTCTATTTTGGTTGCCTCTGCAGATGGAGACATGCAATGACATCAGTGTGGATGTGCCTAATCCCACATGCACCTTAGAGACATCCCTCAGACATGCCCCATCGATGTGGTCCCATGCCAGTGTTTTACTCCCAGACTCCTAAGGAAGTTACACTTATGGTGGGCTCCACCCCCCAACCCCTAGAGAAGGACAGCAGTCTATTGGATGCACACCCTACCTCACACTGACCAGCCCTCTGATGCTCCAGGTTAATTCCCTAACATAGATTGTCAGCATCACAAGTGATAGCGATACTGCTGGCCTTCTTGATTAGCAATTTTATTAGTAATATTTTTAATAAAATGTTTTATCACTTTGGTTAAGGTTTCCTTTCCTATCTTCAAAATCCTAACATTAATAGTGTCACAAAGGCCTTGAATAGGAGTCCTTCTTCTAGATTGTGAAGCCTTTTGAGATTGTTTTATTCATAGGAATTCTTTCCTCAACTGCTAGCAACAGGTTGGCCTCCGGTTTTATTCATAAGAATTATTTCCTTAACTACTGGCAACAGGTTGGCCTCTGGTAATAGCTGCTCATATCTGTATCTTTATTGACTGAGGGCTAAGAACAGTCCAGTCCTCTTATAATGGACACTGTTACAATGGACAATAGTGGACAAAAACTGATTTCCCAAACCAAATATATCAAATCCAATGCATTTTTCTCTGGTTATAATGGACAAAAACATTGCTTATAATTTACACTATAAAGCTTTTATGAACATGTGTAGTGCTTTTTTTTGGAGGGGTAGGGGGAGTGCAGAGCTGGTGAGGAGATCTGGCAAATGTAGAATTAAGATGGATCAGCTACAGAGATTAAATTTCTTAAAAAGTAATTCTCTACAAGCTACATAAACTTTACTGTCCTAAAACCCCAACATTCAGTCATTAGAGTTACTGGGCTCAATTTTCAAAGCCCTGAGTGTGATGAAAGGTGCCTGCATCAAACATAAGTGACACAAGTGGCACCTTACATCAAGAGATGTACACTCTTGATTTTCAAACACAGTATGCATCGAAAAGGGGAGCCGCTGCACCAAACTGGCACAGTACCAGCCTTGAGACATAAAGCAGGCTGCACCAGGCCACAAGGGGGCTTGTACCATAGTGGAGCTGTAACATCCCCTTTTTTCCCATTTTGCAAGCCCTGCCATGGACACAACAAGAGGCTCCCTGTAGAACAGCCAGGAGGTGGTCTACATGCCTTGCACCACTACTTGGTAGGGTGGTGGGTGAGCTGTGGTTCAGGGAAAGTGGGGACCAAAAGCTGCAGAGGCACTGAGGGTGCTATAGGACATGAGGGACATGGCAGCAGGTACAGGGATTTGAGGCAGCATCTGGCAGAGGTGGAACAGGGCGTATAAGGCAGCCCAGTTGACCAGGTAGGGGGGTTGGCATTGCAATCCTCTTATGACATGGCCCCAGATAGAATTAGCCCTGGCACCAGCCTCACAGAAACACAGTCCTGTGAGGCAGGTGCCAGGCTGCTTTGACATGGGGTCCTGTTGTAATAGGATTTGTCCAAATGGATTTTTTTTCCTGGCCAACTAGTCATGCTACTTTACATGAAATGTGTCTGAATTGGCAACTGCAGGGTGCATTTAGGGTGTCACTTGTTAAGTTGCAAATATAAAGCTATGATGTGCTGACAGGTTTACTACTCTTGATGTGCCATGAAAAGTGTGATTCCCTGAAGTAGTTGTCCTTGCATTTGGGTTGCATAGGCATGCACTGGGGAGTTGATGGATCCCTCTGTCAAACTCTACAGGTGTGCCCAATATTTGGTGTAGTTCTTGGCTGTGGCAACACCCTCATCTTTGGTGCAAGGACCCCTGATTTTAAAAAATTGGGCGCAGGGTCCTTGACACACTGGGAGTTCATCACAGTCCTAGATCACTGCAAACTGGATGATCTCAGGGCTCTTTTAAAATCAAGACCACTATCTTCTTCTTACCTTCTACAATAAACACCCTTAAAAATCATGTTTCCTGACTGTCAAATAACTTTTAATAAACATACAGAGTAAAGAAAAATATACCTGTATGCTAGGCATATATTAGAGTAATCTATGAAGTTTTATAATAGGTTTCCATTCACTCTAAGGCCCTATTCTCACACATAGACACATCTAACACGTAGGCTTCTCCACCTCTGGATATAATGGACACTGGATATAATGGACAAATGTTGTGTGCACAGATACCTCCATTAAAACAGGCTTGCACTGTAACAGGACTTGCCTGGCTTCCCCTCATCACCATAGCTGCCATAGTCCCTAAGACCTCTATAAGCAGATTTTTAATTGCTTCCAGCATGTTTTTCCATAGCAATCTGCATTTTATCTCTCAGTTCTGAGTTAGGCCCTCAAGTGTTGCATATTTAGTTATTGCATTATTTAGTGGAAGGTTACAACATTGGGCCTCAGTATCTGATGTTTAGAACACCGTACCCTTCCCAGTCATGCCATCCTTCTTTTTCTGTGAAGGTTTTTCTCCCTGGTAAAGTCCATCTAGTCAGGGATATCTACCCTGGTACAAGGGAAATACCCTGTTCACATCTGCATCCCTGATCTGCCTTTGCTCCTGGAAATCTGCCAGTTACCTCCACAGCTTGCCCTCCATGGTAGGGGCTCATGAGGGAGGGCCATCCTTTCCCCAAGGTAGTCCACTATATGGACTAGGATCCAGTGGCAGCAGGCACTAGGACCCAGAAGAACCAGGAGTCCAGACTGTCATCTCGACAGCTATGGGTTTTCCCATTTTTCTTTTGTCCCTTCCACATTTTCAGTGTGAGTGCAGCCCTGAGATGACCTAGCACACATGCAGAACATCCCCTGCAGCAGGCATGCATGCTCTAGTCTAGCCACAGAGGTTGCTGCAGTGCCAGAGCTTGCCATCAACTCTCCCTTGCAGAGACACATTGCTGTATGGTGGCTATTGTATCTCAGCCTGGCCTGCCTCCCAACGCCATGACTTGGGCTCACTCCTGAACCTGGTTTGCCAACATGGTAGTGCAATGTGATGCTGCTGGGCCATCATGGTGGCTCATGCCTTCCTTTTATGACCACAGATGGGGCATATCAACAATCTTCATTTAAGCTACTAAACCACATTTATTTGCATATGGAGTAAGAAGTTATTTCAGAAACTGGTGACTCTGTTGCATCTCAGATTGCTTAAGTAGTTTAATATCTTTAAAATCAATACAAATGTCCTGCTGTGTGGACACACTTTCTATTAAATCTGGTTCCCTCAATGAGGGTATTTCCCTAACAGCTCTGTAGTCAGAATGTAGCAAATACTGAAGGATGAAAACTTTGTGAACGAAATCCTCCAGTGCTTACAATTACTCACACTGTTAATACCGGTTACAGCTTGTTTGAGACCTTGAAATTCTTTATTTAATCTAGACTCTGTATCACCTTCCATAAATCTAATGTCCTTAGTTTTTTTTTTTTAGTTGGTTGCATGATGCTTAAGGGGGAAGACATCAATGGGAATTGCTTGATATTACTAGTCGTATTTTTATTATCTAATCCACTTCCTCACAGCTGTTCTGGTGTTCTATTTAAATAGTAAATCATTTTCTTGTCTTCTACTGTGGGATTTATTAGTTTTTTCATTTTAAGTACAGTAGTTCTTTTGGGAGGTAATAATACCAGGCTGGACAGCCTGTGATCTATTATTTAATCCAAGCTCAATTTAAAGGGAGTAAATGGGACCCTATACAAAGTACACTCAAAACTGCTCAACACAATGAAATAGTGTATGAGATTTTCAAAACTTTTACTAGGAATGCAGTATTTTTAAAGGCAAGAATCAAAGATGTCAGCATTCAGCTAGTAATACAAAAATATACTTTTTTGGGCTCCAAGATGGCGGCTGAGCTGAGCCAGCCAGAACACTAGTCTCTGCGATTTGTTTGTTTAGGTTAATTTTGCATTTTCTGTTCATTTTTATTTACTTTTAGATTAGCTTAGGGCTGAAGCAGTGAGAAGACCAAGTCGTTTTGCCATTTTACCGACTTTCGGAGTTCCGCATTTGTTTTGCTCCCCGAAGATTTTTGTGTTCTTCTGCTGTCTCCCTGATCTCCCTGATCTCAGCGTGAGAGGCTGTGGAGTCGGGGTTTGTGGGAGCAGTAAGGAAAGAACTTTGCCAAAATCGGAGTATTGTATCTGTTGGCCCCCGGTGAGTCTGTGTGGGTTTTTGTGTCCCATGTGTTGTTTGGAGTTGCGGCGTGGGAGGCTGTGGAGTTGGGGAGTTGTGGGAGCAGCTGTGGAGAAGAATTTGTGCTGGATGTTGGAGCACCGAATTTGTTTGCCCCAAGTGACTCTGTGCTGCTCTGCTACTTTGAGTGTCTTTTGGTCACAGCGTGAAGGGCTGTGGAGACGAGGAGTTGGGGAAGCAAGTACTGAAGGAGGTTTTTGTTAGCATTGGATTTGGAACCTCAACTGTTGGATTTTTAATGGATTCATGGGGAGAACCTTTTCCGTGTGTTTGAATAATTCCTGGCCGATGTGTGCGAACTGTGACATTGGGGACTGACAAGGAGAATCCTTCTGGCTTGTGGAAGGTGTTTGCAGGGTTTTTGAGTCGTTTTGCTGCTTATTCTGCTTGCTCCCTTGTTTGGACTCGGTGGACTGCTGGACTTAAAGCCAAATCATTGGCTTTTTGTGTTGTGGAATTGTGTCGGAGAAGAAGGAAGAGAGACCTGACTGACTGGCCCAACTGTTCCAGAGGTGGGTACGGGGTGCTGCTGTCTGTCCCTGGGAGGGTCGGGAGTACCTGCCGGTGGGTTGGCATTCTCGGGGCCTCTGGGTGGTGCTGCAGTAGTCTGGCAGAGGCTGGGCTTCATCTGGCATCCCAAGTAGGGGAGACTGGCTGCATAAATGCACCCTCCTAGGGTTCATTGGGTTAAGAGCATTTACCTCCTGTTGGAATATTTTGAATAGTGAGAATATGTAGTGGCTGGAGTTGAATGCCAGGAACATGAAGAATGTGCACTGACTCTGAGATTCCATGGACCTTTGCTATGTGGGGCTTATGATTAGTTCTATTAGGTTTAGTGACTCTTTAGTCGGGGCTTATAAAAGTACGGCAGCTTTAGACCCATGCTGTTGGTTTTATCTGTTTTTATGTGATTTTTTATTTTATCTTGCAGTGAGAGTGCCAAGATATTTTTCCCCTCTCTTTTTGCTGTAAGAGAGCTGGGGGTGGGGTCATTTTTGTTTAGAGGTTGTGAGAGTCCCCTTTTATATTTATTTATTTATTTTTACTTGTGTATTTTGTTTTGTTTATTCTTCTTTTTTCCTTTATTTTGTGTGTTATTTTGTATGGATTTTTAGATTAGATTAGTATTTTTTTGGTTTTTATATTTGACGTATATTGTTTAGTTTTAGCAGTAACATGTGTTGGCCTGCAGGTTCCACGGGGTTGCACTATTTATCCTCTTCTCTTCTCGCCCTCCACCCTTTTCCACCCTTTTTACACTCCTCCCCTGCAATTTGAGACTTACCAGCACTGTAGAGCACTAGGGATTGTTCGTAGGAGAGTGAGGAGGGCGGGGGTGGGCGAACAGGAGAGGATGAAAGAGCGGAGCCACCGTATCAGGGTTATTAAGTCCAGAAGGTGCCCTGGGGTGAAATGGAATCCAGACAGGGGTCTCCCATGTCTGGTGCCCACACCCAAGGGCACTGCTGAACTTAGTGGGCAGATAGGCCAGACAGCCTCCGAGGTTTGTCCAACTCAGGCGGTGTTATGCAATGCCAGGTCTGTTAGGAATAAGACCGCCATTACAGCTGATCTTATTAGTTCAGCTGACCTGGCTTGCATCACTGAGACCTGGCTGGATGAAAATTCTGGCCCCATATTGGAGGCCATGGTTCCAGCCGGGTACTCGGCAATACACCGCCCGTGATTGGACCGCAGGGGAGGATGGGGCTGCAGTCTGTTTTAAGACTAAATTGGGCCTCACGAATGTGGTAGTAGGTGAGGCTGAATCCTTAGAGTGTACAGTTGCAGCAGGTGTAGGCGTTCGAATCGTTCTCATCTACCGTCCACCCGGAGATGGGAAATGTTTCTTACAGGAAGTAGCAGACTTCCTCGTCGATAGTTCGTTTGAGTCACGCAGATTGATGGTTCTGGGTGACTTTAACACCTGGGTCGATGATGAACTCTCACAATTTGGTAATTACTTCCTCCAACTTATGTCTTCTTTGAGCCTCACACAGGTAGTTTCCACTGCTACACATAGATCTGGGCACTCTCTGGATTTAGTCTTCCTCTTAGGGATTGATTCATCTGACATGGGGGTGGAACCAGTCGCTTGGTCTGACCACCACACCGTGAGGTTCAATTTTTGCACCCCCCTGAGAAGGCCTTCCCCTGTGGAGATGGTCAGGTATCACCCATTATGGAATATTACTTCCCAGGGCCTTGCAGTGGTCCTTGACCTCTCATCCCCCGTGTTGGCTAGCAGTAACCCAGGGGCACTGGTGTCGGCTTATAATACAGCCTTTACGGTGGCCCTGGATCTTATTGCTCCTGTTCGTGAGCGCCCCCTATCCCTTCACCCCAGGTCCCCTTGGTTCGATGGGACACTGAGGGAGTTGAGGAGACAGGGACGAAGGTTAGAGTGGTGCTGGTGCAAGTCCGCCCTTGATGCCGACCATCTTAGATTGATGGAACATTATTCTATCAATCAATCTGCGATCACCCATAAGAAGGCAGAATTCCTGTCCAGGGAGATTGCAGTTGCACAGAATAGACCGGCTCAGCTGTATCAGACTGTAGACAGACTGTGCAACCCAGCCTATCTACAAGTCCGAAAAGCTTTTTCGCAATTGGAGTGTGAGGAGCTCGCTCAGTTCCTTGCAACTAAGGTGGCTGACATCAGGGCGGGCTTGCGTCCAGCAATCTCTAAGGGTGATGTTGTGGAACAGTGCGAGTTCACAATACCTCAGTTCTCTTGGAGTTCCTTTTGCCAACCGGAGGTCGTGGATATTATGAGGATCATCCATAGCGTGCGGCCCACGAGCTGTAGTTTGGACCCTGGACCAACTCCCCTAATTTTGGGTTGCCTTGAGATCATCGGTCCAGTTATGGTGCAAATAGTCTGCTGCTCTTTAGAGTCAGGTGAGTTTCCTAACTCCCTGAAAGAGGCAATGGTTACACCCCTACTGAAGAAAGCTACTTTGGATCCAGACTGTTTCTCAAACTACAGACCTATCTCTAACCTTCCCTTTATTGGGAAGGTTATTGAGAAGGTAGTAGCAGCCCAATTGGAATACCATTTAACCACCATAATGTTTACGAATCCTTCCAATCTGGTTTTCGTAAGAGACACAGCACCGAGACTGCGCTGGTTCGGGTGCTTGATGATCTTCTGAGGGTGAGGGATCAGAAGAGACGTTCCATTCTAGTTCTTCTTGATCTCTCGTCAGCCTTTGACACTGGGGATCACCTGGTGTTGTTAGCACACCTGAGGCTAATATATGGAATGTCGAGAACTGTTTTAAAATGGTTCACTTCATTCCTTACAGGGAGATCACAAAGAGTTGTGTCGGGTGTTCATTCCTCCGCCCAACTTCTTGTTGTGTAAGCTCCCAGGGTTCAGTGCTATCACCCATGTTATTCTCGAGTGATATGCTGCCCCTCAGAGACATTATAAGACGGTATGGGCTGAGGTTTCACTGCTATGCAGATGATACCCAGCTATACCTGTCTTTTGCGCCTGACCAGGATGGAGTTGTCTTGGTGTTTAATAACTGTCTGGAAGAAATCCAAGGGTGGATGGATTCTAGTTGGTTAAAGTTGAACTCAGAGAAGACAAAGGCATTAGTGGTGGACCCGGGTGGTCAGATAGTGAGGTCGCATGATGGCACGCCCTCTGGAATTTTTCTTGATGGCGTGTCACTTCTGACCCCTGAACGGGTGCGCAACCTTGGGATTGTCCTAGACAACAGGCTGACCTTTCAATCTCAAGTGTTGCCCATTGTCAGGACTTCCTTTTATCATCTTAGAAATACTGCCAGGGTGCGTCACCTTGTTCCGTCTGACTCTTTGCCAGCGTTGGTCCACGCCTTTGTGTCCTCGCGTCTGGACTACTGCAACGCCCTTTACTTTGGGCTTTCTGGGGTTGAAATCCATCACCTACAGCTGGTGCAGAACGCTGCAGCCAGGGTGTTGACTGGAACAAGGAGATCCAGTCACATTACCCCGGTACTGTGTGAACTGCACCGGCTTCCTATATGGTGGCGGATCACCTTTAAAGTCATTTTATTGACTTTCAAAGCCCTTCATGATCAGGGTCCAACCTATCTGAAAGAACTTCTGGTGCCTTACTGCCCTGGCTGATCACTCTGCTAGGCCGACGAGGGGTTGTTAGAGATTCCAAGAGTGAGTTTAAAATCTTCTGGTAGTAGAGCATTCTCTTATGCTGCTCCCACTCTTTGGAATTCTCTACCACGCCGGTTAAGGGAGTGCACCTCCGTGGAGGTATTTAAGAAAAACTTGAAAACTTACCTGTGGCATATGTCCTACTTGGAAGATTTATGATATCTGAGTACAAATATTATTTTTGACTGTATGGATGATTTTATTGCTGGTTTTTGGCATATGATGTTGATATGTATTTACTTTATTTATATGTTTTTAACTGGCATTTTATATTGTGGCTTTTGATATGTAAAGCGTCTTGATATTTTGAAAGGCGCTTTAAAAATAAAGTTATTATTATTATTATTATAGTCAGAATTTCAATAAAAATAACATTGATCGTGCACACAGATTGCACTAGCTAGGGCAATAAAGAGAATTACAATATCATATTCTTCAGGACCTTTTGAATTTAAGAAAAAAAGTCAAAGTCAATGATAAATGACCTTATGACACCTTGTCTAGTATGTCCCAGATAACCAGGTGGTTAACAGATCCTCTTTGGGACAGTCCATTTTTTCTTTGTCAGGCCAATGAGGATGGGCGGAGAGGGCACCCTGTAGATCTGTCCTTTCAGCAGAACACATTAGACAGCTGAGAGTGCTTCTAGCTTTACTGTTGCATCAAAAGTCAGTTTTCATGTAAACAAATAATTATTTTGCTCAGATCACTTATTGGTTCTTGTAAAACTCATTAAATAGAAATGGAGAAAAAGCCTTCCCTAGATACAACACTTTCTTGGGAAATTATGTTGTGGAACAGAAAATACCATTTTAAGGCCTGTGTGGGTTGCCAAGGAATTCTCATGAATTTCCAAGATGTTCTAGTCACAGTCAACTCAAGGGTGTAAAAGATGTGAAGATAAAAGTAATAGTGTTAGGTAAAACTATTTTGCAAGCACTCCCAGTCAGTAGCTGTTTTCTGATCATGGAGGTGTCTCTATTTTACAGACATCTTGTTAGAGGCATGGCATTAGCAATGACTTCACAACCAAATGAACATTTGAAGAATCCAGTTTGAATAAATAACTACCTAATTGTATTTGTGTGTACCTTGCTATAACAGTGTTGTTACCGTTTGAATCACTTATATTGCAAGTGCTTGACTGTGTAACGCAAGGAAATTACAGCTCAGTTTAGAATAATTCTATTTAAGTTAACCTAAAAAGAATACTTTGTTTTTCCCTCTACGTTTACCATCTCCCTACCCTTACTTCTCTCTCCCAGGCTAACTCTTAGGAACTGCAAAGTG
Source organism: Neoceratodus forsteri (assembly GCA_016271365.2). Classification (NCBI taxonomy): domain Eukaryota; kingdom Metazoa; phylum Chordata; order Ceratodontiformes; family Ceratodontidae; genus Neoceratodus; species Neoceratodus forsteri. The sequence goes on along the minus strand of CM057453.1, from coordinate 1,204,890,734 downwards.
TCAGACTGGTTAAGCAAGAAATTGCAGCTCAGTTTTTTTGTGTCCAGTTTCCCATTAGCAGATTATAAAGATCTGCCAATAGAGGGACCTTAGTTCTTTCATTTGCAGCACGTCTGTGTCATAAAAGTATACTCTTCTCTTCCCCATAATTTATAGTGTAGTCTTCTCTGTCCCCTAATTTATAAGAGTTTCACTCAGTGGTGTTTCACCTTGTATAATAAAGATTGATTGATTGTTTTTTATACCCTGTTGCTCAATCCGCTACATATATTTTCCTCACCATGCCCCTAGACTCACTCAGACTACTTCTCCCTATCCTATCTGTCCTCTGTATCCCCCTTCTCACCCACACCCCTTCCCCCTCCCCATTATTATCTACCCCTTTCTGCAACACTACACTCCACTCTCTTCTCTTCAGTTATGCTGTTACCCCATCTCCCTCTCTTCAGACCTGGAAACACTATCCCTTCTGCCCTAGTGCTTCACGCTTAGCAATTCCTATTTAGTGCACACTACTACATATTCTATGTTTCCAGCCTTCTCCTTCTCTCCACCCCCCCATCTCCAGTTAAGCCTGCTCTGTACCTTAGTATAAGAGTGTAAAGCTTCAATACACTATTATTGCACTCCTGCTCCTGTCTTCTGGAGACATAAATCCCAACCTTAACATAGAAACATAGAAACATAGAATTTGACGGCAGATAAGGACCGCTTGGCCCACCCAGTCTGCCCATTTCCCTACCTGATGGATAAGCTGCAGATCCTAGTTAACCAGCAGCCTACTTCTTCCTACCCCACCCCTAGAATTGCCTTATGACTGTCCCATGCATGCTTGAATTCCACCACTGTTTTTGACTCCACAACCTCCTCTGGAAGGCTGTTCCATACATCCACAACCCTCTGTGAAAAAAATACTTCTTAAATTACCTCTGAGCCGCCTCTATCTTCAAATTGTGCCCCTTGTTCTTGCACACCTCTTTTTGAAAGATGCTACCCTCTTGGACTTTGTTGATTCCTTGAGGTACTTGAACGTTTCTATCATGTCCCCCTCTCCTCCTTTCCTCGAGGCTACACATATTAAGCTCTTAAGTCTCTCTTCATATGTCTTCCGGTGCAGACCCTGCACCATTTTAGTTGCCCTCCTCTGGACAGCTTCCATCCTGTCTATGTCTTTGTGGAGATTGGGTCTCCAGAACTGCACGCAGTACTCCAGATGTGGTCTCACCAGCTGTGTGTACAGAGGATAATAACTTGTTTTCTGCTGGTGATGCCTCTCCCTATGCATCCCAGTATCCCCCCAGCCCTCCTTGCTACCCTCTCACATTGCTTGCCCAACTTTAGGTCATCTGATATGACTACCCCCAGGTCCCTTTCCATTTTTGTTGTTGTTAGTATCTCACCCCCCATTGTGTACTCTTCCCCTGGGTTTTTGTTTCCCAGGTGCATTACCTTGCACTTCTTAGCATTGAATCTAAGCTGCCATACATTTGGACAACCTTGGACCTTGCCCTCCAAGTGCCTTGATGCCCCATCCACTGCTCCAGGAACTTTCCCTTAAATCCTCACTGTCCTTCCCCGTGGACTAAAAATTAAAGATATGCAGCCTTCTCGCTAAAGTCAATCTACTCCAGCCTCTGGTTGTTTTGCTCGGTCCTGATATTAGCATCCTGTCTGAAACCTGGCTTAACAATAAAATAGGTGACCCTTTTCTCTCCATCCTAGGCTATACTATATCTCAACAAGACCAGTCAGGGAAGGGTGGAGGAGTGGCTATCTATGTCTCCTCATCTATGCAGTTCATCACCATTCTTTCCACCTCTGTCCTGAAAGCATATGAGATGCTTATCTTACAGCTATCATCTCCCTTTCTTCATCCCTATATTTGTGGCAGACGCCTATTGTTGCATAGGCCTTCACTCCTCTGTTGTTACAGACCTCAATAGTTCCATAGTATCCAACACCTCCTCGGGGGGAAGTTTATATTATGGGTGACTTCAACTTAAACTGGTTATCCCCCACCATGAACAAATCATGAAATGGAATTGATGACCATAACTTATCCCAGCTCATCCTTGATACAACTCAGATTAACCATAAAACGAGTAACCACTCCTTAATCGATTGGCCCTCACCTCACACCCACGTATGGTCATTAAATCTGGTGTATTATCAGATGCCTTAAGTGATCACCTTATGACCTTTCTGGTATATAAAATTCAAAGAATCAAGGCCTCTTATAAAACCTTAATGACTCACTCATATCAATCTCTGAACCTCACTCCCCTCCTCCATGACCTAGCTCATATGAACTGGCCCTTATAGCTTCAGCGGACTCGATAGATGAAGCCGCAGAATATTTTAAAGGTACATTTCTTGACATTTGGAATTAGCATGCCCCACTTTAATGCATCAGAGTCCATGGGAGCTAACTTCCATGGATCTCACCTGAACTCAGCTTGTCAAAGAGCACGGGATCAAACCTGGAAGCTATGGGGGGGGGGGCATCACCTAGCGGTGGTGTGGAATGGACTTCTAAAAGAAGAGCTCCACTTATCTTCCCCTGTAATCCCCTTCCATCATCTTAATAATATTGATTTACACTGCATTTTTTGACAGCTCTGATCACATAAATGTCTGAGACTATGAAAACAGGCAAGAAGCAAGGTAAACTTTCTTACAAATCCACTAGACATCGCAACTAGGTTACAGGCCTACCAAAGCCGGGCTCTCTACCCAGTACTCAACTACATAATCTAGACGCAGAGAGACCACAGACCCCTTCCTCCTCCTCGCAACCTGTTCCATCAACCAGCGACAATTCAACTATGGCAGAGGCTTACCTTAACTTGGAACATCTGATTAAAGATTTAAAATACAGTCTTGGAACATGTGTGGAAGCAGGTTTTGACAACATTACTGCCCAGATTCAGCATCTTCAGCAAGCAGTGAACACTATATCGGAAACTGTGGAAAGACATGAAATGCAGCTGAGAGAGGTGGAAACCAGGGTGGGAGACCAAGAAGACAGACAGAGGCAGTGTAACGATGACCTCTCCAGAGTCCTTTGAGAGACTGAGACCCTCATGCAGAGTATTGACGATCATGAAAATCGTGAGCGGTGCTGTAACCTATGGATCATTGGCTTACCAGAGGGCCTTGAGGGAAAAGACTGCTCAGAATATATTCATACCTGGCTGAAATCAACCCTCGATCTGCCCACATCTGGAGATTCAAAGAGCACATCGGTTCCCTGGCCCCAAACCATCCCCAGACCGGAAACCCAGACATATTATAATAACATTTTTATATTACCAGGATCGGCAGCTAATTTTAGAAGCAGCTGGCAGGAAGGGAGTAATTATGATCCAGCAAGCCCAAGTCAGTATCTTTCCAGACTACTCCCGCCAGCTCCAGATTCAAAGACAGTCCTTCGTGGAAACAAAAAAGCTTCTTCACTCCCTCAATTGTGATTTTACATTGGCATACCTGGCTCATTTGATCATCCAACCATCGGGATCTAACCAGGAGGCCTTTACTTGCCCAGCCACTGCCCTGGAGTTTGCATGAGAAATGGAGCGAAGGAGGCGTGATGGCCACGCCAATCATCAAAACAGCTGATGCATTTTATAAATAGAAGGTACTGCATAGTTTTCTTTGTTTGCAAGGAGGGGGGAAGCATACCATCCTGTCCCATAACTCCATTGGAGGCCTATCATGGCTGGGTCGGACTCCACAACTTCCACCTGTATTTCTTGTTCTTTAGCCAGTTGGGGCCTACTTACATGCCTACGTGAAACGGTTGTGTTGTGTACCCCAGGGCTCGGGACTTTTATTATAATAAGGCCTCGGACTTCAGCATTGCTGCATATACTTCAATAAGCCTCTCATCTGGAACTCTTAGCTATTTCATTTAGATTCCGGTCAGATGTTTAACCAGACGAAGTGGATTTGATGGCTGTCGCCTTTACAATTTACTACATCAAGAATGTGATATTCTATACGATGTCTGTTTAATTAAATTCAATTATTTGAGTTAACCTGTATTGTTTAGAGCTATTTAGAATGGTAATATGAACTTGTTAATTCTGAAGGGGGGTCTTTGGGGGTGCTCGGCTGGGTGGGTGGTGTATCACCCAGACTTGCTCCCTTTTGTTACATGTTAGGATGTACGAGCTATACTTGACAGATCTGTTCTCTCCATATAATTGGGGGATTGCCTTTTCTCACCACCTCAGAGAGATCTGGCTACCCCTAGGGGAGCTCTGAGGGGGGTGCTCCGCTCGACCAGGCTAGATGGGCACCTCTGGTAATCCCAAAGTTGGCCTGGAAGGCCCTCCCCCCCACACACAATGATTGAGTTGATGGGGGGAACAACTTTATTTTTGATTTTATGTAAATGGAATCATTCCATTGTTACAGGGGATGAACACTAACTCCACAATAAGTAGATGATGTGGAGATCTTTTTGTTGGGGAATTGGAGGGAGGGGGGAATTTGTTAACAACCAGCTATATTTGCTTTTACTAATTTTACTAGAGAGCGGGAACAAAATGGGCTGTGAAGGGGGGCTAATGTAGAGCTGGTTATGTTAAGCTCTTTTCTTGTTCCTTACTGTTTAAAAGGGGGGTATTGTTGGGTTTCTAGTTGGGGTTTACAAAACTTTAGCAGGGCTGGTTGCACCTTTAGAAGGCACATGCAGTTGGTTAAGCCAAGGTCATTTAAACTTTTCTACAGCAATGGTTAACCTTACAATTATTTTCTGGAATACCAATGGCCTCCGTACTGTGGTTAAACGTAAGCGTATCTGGTCTCAAATTAAAAAATGCAGGGTGACATCATTTTCCTACAGGAAATCCACTCCACTAGAGAGGAGGCAGACCGATTGGGTCAGTCTTGGGGTGGGTCATTTATAGTTGCCCCTTTTACTTCTAAAGCCTGCAGAGTTTTATTCTCCATAGCAGATCCGTAAGGATGTTATGTTATAGCAGTGGTGACCGTTGGGGGCCGAAACTTAGCTTTGGTGTCCACTTATGGTCCTATTTATGATTCCACTGATTTCTTCACCCATTTAGTGACTACCCTTGCTCCATTACCCGATAACGTAATTGTGGGGGGAGATATGAATACTTATTGGGATCACAGATTGGACCACTCTGGGTTGAAATGAGGTCCTGCTCATGTAGTGCTGTAGCGCTTCACCATCTGGTTGAGGGTAGGGCTCTGATGGATGCTTGGAGATTTTGCCATCCAACCACAAGGGAGTATTCTTTCTTCTCACATGCAGATAATTTATATACCAGACTTGACTACATTTTCTTGCCCTCCCCATGATAGGTAACCTTATGGGGGCTGAATTCGGACCCTTGATTATTTCAGACCATGCCCCTCTCAAGATAGTTGTTTCCCTGGTCATGAGGACTCCAGTTCAGCCGCAGGGGTGAATGGATCCCTCACTGATCCTAGACCCAAAGTTTATCCAACAACTCAAGCAACACCTTCAAGAATTTATTGCATTTAACCCTCCAGAGACCACTAATATCAGCATGGTAAGGGATACCCTTAAGGCTTTTATTAGAGGTAAGGCAATTTCCTATTCCTCCTTCTTGAAAAAATCTTGCTCTAATCAGGAAGTTCAGCTCAAACAAAAAAATAAACAATTAGAGGGGGCCAATATGCATTCAGTGTCACCAGGGAAAGTAACTGAACTTAAAACCTTGAAGGGTAAACTTAACCAGCTCTCAATCCGGAAGCTGGAATGGGATTTAATTATAACCAAGTCTAATACGTTCTTTGAAGGGGACAAATCTGAAAAATGGCTGGCTGGGATGGTTAAAAAGAAAAAATCTGAGCGCACCATTATTGGTAGAGAAGGCTCAATGGGTGGGATTACCTATGATCAAATTAAAATCAATATTCCTTTAAACCATATTACTCAAATTTATACACCTCGGAATACCCTGCAGGAGCCAACCCTCAGACATTTCTGAACACCATTGAATTACCTCTCTTGTCATTACAGGATAGAATTAGGTTAGATAGCCCAGTGACACTGGAGGAGTTAAGAGAGGTGGTTTGGGGTGCCAGGAAGGGAAAAGCCCCAGAACCTGATGGGATCCCAGCAGATCTATATAAAGTGCTCTGGGATGTCTTGGGCCCATTGATGTTACGTGTTGTGACTGAAGCCTTGGAACTTGGAGTTTTGGCCCCCTCCCAATACTTGGCCACCATTACTGTCCTCCTTAAACCAGGAAAAGATCCCCTTAAGTGCTCCTTTTATCACCCTATATAGCTACTAAATTCCGACTATAAAATTATTGCTAAACTCATGGCTTCTAGATTAGACGGACTCCTTCCCCAACTTGTACACCCAGATCAATATGGTTTTGTGAAAGGGAAGCAAGCTAAATATAACACCAGAAGAACCATTGACATAATGCATAAATGGTCAAAGGGAAAGGAAGGGGGCCTATTGGCCCTTGATGCTGAAAAAGCATTCGACCAGGTCGAATGGCCTTTTATGCTGGCCGTTCTAAGGAAATTTGGGTTGGGCCCCCAGATGTTGAAATGGATTCGAACCTTATATCACTCCCACAAAGCTCAAATTGTAACGAATGATTACATCTCCTCGCCTTTCCCTCTTACCAGGGGCACCAGACAGGGCTGCCTCCTATCCCCTTTGTTATATGTCTTAACCATACAGGCCCTGGCCAAGGGAATTAGGTCACACCGGGACATCAGGGGTTTTGTGTGGAAGGGAAAAGAACACTGGATTTCACTGTTCACTGATGACATTTTATTATATCTCCACTCCCCTGAAAATTCTCTCCCTCATTTGTCCAAAATATTTGAACTTTATGGCCCCCTATCTGGACATAAAATTAATTTAGGAAAAAGTGAATGGTTACCCATGGGGAATGTAAAGGATTCTATTTCTGTTGCTGGCCACCATAATCGCTCCCTCCAGACAGATTAAATATTTAGGTATTATCATTCCTGCCAAGTTATCGAACCTAGTTAAGATTAACATGAATGTTATAGTGAATAAGGATAAAGAAGATTGCCTCTCCTGGAGAGCTTTACCTTTGACCCTAATTGGAAGAGTTAACTTGGTTAAAATGTCTGTGGTTACTCAGTTTTTATACTTCTTTCAAACAGTTCCTCTTTGGATACCATATAAATATATTAAAGCTCTGGAGGGAGCCATTATTCAACTTGTTTGGCAAAATAAGAAGCCCAGAATCAAAAGAGAAATTTTGTGGCTGCCATTTAAGAAGGGAGGCTTGAGTTTACCAAGTGTGAAACACTATTATGTATCCGCTCAACTCACTCATGTACAGGACCTGCTGAGGGAAGGGGAAGACAGACCGGCCTGGGTGGACTTAGAATCCCTCTCTTTCATCCCCATGTACTATCATACAATGGTGGGTCAAATGGGACATCCCTCTCCCCCGAAGATTGAAAACCCATGTACGAGAACAATGTGGAGGGTTTGGGAGCTGGCCCACAACTTGATTGGCTGAAGGGATGTGGCTTCCCCCAGACACTCCATTACTGGCACTTCTTGAAAGGAAGGGAAGATAATACGGGGGGATGAAAAGTTATTAAAAATTTGGTACAATAAGGGGTTATACTTGCTGGGCCACTTTTTGAGGGATGGGGAGATCCCCCTTTTGGGCTCCTTGCCAGATATTATAAGAGTAATGCTTCACACTTTTTTCTATACCTCCGTATTAAGGAGGTTGTGTCAAGGCTGAAGAGTTTGAGAGCAGACAGTCAAACCAGTATGCGCTCACCTCTGGAAAAACTCTTTGTGGGCCAATCACTTGATAAATCTTTTAGACTGCTCAGGAGGTGCTATGCACTGCTTTTAGGCACTCTTCCTGACCCCCTAGAAAAAATTAAAGCCCAATGGGAGGTAGACATCCTACCTGATGGCCTAACAGGAGGTGATTGGTTAAACATTTTGAAAAACTCTATTAAGTGCTCAGTCAACAATAGATTGCACACAATACAATACAAGGTCCTTTTCAGAACCTACTTCACCCATGTTCTGGCTCATAAGATTAATTCTACTGCCACGTTCTTATGCCCCAAATGTAAGATCCATGAGGGTTCTTTTTTCCATTTAATTTGGGACTGCCCATGGGTGCAAAAGTTTTGGAGAGGAGTTCAACATATTTTAACCTCTACCTTGCAGATCCCCCTTAGATTAGAGCCAACTGAGATCCTGTTAGGACTCTCCCTGGGGGGAAGAGAAAAGATGTCCAACTCCACAAATGACCTAAGGAGGTTGGGTAATGTTTTGGCCCTCAGAACCTTGGCCATGTACTGGAGACTATCTGAAACCCCTACAACTGCAAAATGGATTAAATCTCTTATGGAGTGTATGGAACTCGAGAGAACTCAATATCTTGTTAGAGGGCAAATAGATAAATACCAACAAATGTGGGCCCCACTAGACACAGCGATACAACAGGCCTGGTTCCCACTGTTTTAAAAAGAGTCGGAACTCAATCCTTGGTATTCCTGTTATGATTTTGCTCAGGATAATGTTTGAGGGTGTACCAGTAGATAAAGGATTTATACTGTAAAAGTGACCTGAAAATGCATGTCTCAACTGTGCTGTAATATGCTTTGCTGCTGTAAAATGCTCTGCTACATAAATAAAGTTTACAAAAAAAAAATCCTGGAAGCTACATAAAGCATCAAAGCTCCCTAAAGACTATGACACATATTGTTCTCTTTGCAACAAGTACACAAAAGTCACTCATTTGGCTAAGGCAGACTACTTTAGCTCAATCTTTCAATCCAATATAAACAATCCCTCTAAATTCCAGAGAGTCATCCACTCACTCTTCTCCCCCCTTCCACTCCTCCCTCACCCCTCCTCAATATAAACAATACCCTTATCACTGATCACCCCAGTGTTGCTACTGTACTTAAATCATACTTTACCTCTTGTGCCTCTGCTGTCCTATCCTCCTTACTGTCTACTAGGCCGGGTGCCCCTTCCAACTCACCATGCACACTGCCCCAGTCTACTAGCTTCTTTTTCACTGAAATTGCCCCTTCTGACACCTTTGATGCCTTGCATGCCTTAAACCCATCCAAAGGCAGTTTGCCTTATGGCGTGGACCCCAAGCTGCTATATCTCTCAGCTATGGCTATCTCTGCACCACTGTCTGACCTCTTCAACCTCTCATTCAAAATGGCAGCCATCTCACCTGTTTGGAAGCATGCTATTGTTCTTCCCCTACCTAAGGGTTATGATCCTTTCTCACTGGGGAACTACCATCCCATATCCCTCCTTCCCACCCTTGACAAGCTGCAATAACTCTTGGTTCTTGCCCAACTCTCTTCTTATCACATTAACTCCAACTTTTTCACTTCCTTTCAATCTGGTTTTTGGAAAAAACAACTGCACCACTGCCTCCCTGATTAGGCTTACTGACTCCATCCTCTAAGGGATGGACAGTGGTCAAATCACATCTGCCATTTTTGTCAACCTAGCCAAGACTTTTGACATGGTTTCCCACACCCTACTACTAAACTCCCTTTCCTCGGGAGGTCTGACTGACTCAGTCACTAACTGGTTCAGAGCCTACCTTGTAGGTCAGACCTAGTCAGTCAGAATAGCTGACTCCACATCTCCCCCCTCTCTATCAGCACTGGTGTCTCTCAAGGGTCCATGTTGGGCCATTTACTTTTCTCCATATTTCTTAATGACCTACCATCTGTCTGTACATCAACCTCAATACATATATTTGCAGATGACACAGTTCTCTACGCCTTCGGATAGTCCCACACTGATGTTGCAAACAGACTTCAGCAGGACTTCATTAAAGTTCAGCACTGGTTTTGCTCTCATCAACTTTTTCTAAATGCCAAGAAGACAGTCTCCATGAGCTTCAGCACAAGGCAGAGACTCTTTAGGCTCTACTCCCTGCCCTCCTTCTATACCCTTGATGGACAGTCCTTGAGGACACCTCCTCATTCAGATATCTGGGTGTTTGGCTTGCCCAACATCTCACCTCCTCTGGTCATGTGGACGCCATCCTGAAAAAACTGCACCCCAAGCTCACCACTCTATACAGGAACCGGAACTGCCTCCCTCTTCCTGGTAGGCATGAACTTATCCAGAAGATGATCCTTCCTATTTTCAACTACTGTGATGTAGTCTACAGTGCCACTTCCAAGACCTTCTTAGCCAGCTTGGATATCCTCTTCAACTCCTTTTGTCACTTCGCTCTGGACCCTCTCACCCACAACTGTTAACTCTACCACTCTCTGGCATTTCCCTCACTAGAAAATAGATGCCTCCATCATTGTGGTAAATGTGTCTCTAAATTATGGTTTGGGTCACTCCCATCCTATCTCACTTCCTCTCTATCAGTCCTCCCTACCTCTTCCCAGTCACTTAGATCTTACGACTCCCATTCATTGGTTGTCCCTCACTAGTCTACCACTGTAGGCCAGGCTGCTTTCTCGTATCACTTCCCAAACTGTGGAATTCCCTTCCTCACCAGATTCACCACTCCTCCTCCCCCTCCTCTATAACTTCAATCCTACATAATTTCCTCTTTGTGAATTGTACCTGCAATTAACCTACCTGGTATTCCTGACTTGCTTCCCAACCTCTATCAATATATTAAGTAACTATTCTGAATTCCAGCCCCACTACTTTCTTTCCTTGTAGAGATCCCTACCTGACCATTCCTTCAGGTTATCTATAACTACCAATATAACTATAACTTTAGATTCCTATCATTCTACAACTATCAATATATATATAACCTTGATTTCTATTCATCTGCTACCCTCCCAGCCCTGCTACCTTTCCAACTCTGCTGTTACTCCCTATCCAGCCCTTCCTTTTGGGCTAAATGTTACCATCATCATGCATTTAAGGTTTTATCCTAATGTAATGCACCTGACCTGTCCATTGTGACCTCTGTAAACAATTGTACTCATATGCTGCACTTGATGTGTTCTTTCAATTTGCTATTCACCACTGCCAATATTGTTGTAATAATGTTTGCTGTTGTATACATGTATGTATTTCCACTACCCTTTCCCCCAGAATGCACCATGAGATGAGCAACTTGTTGTTCAGTGTACCTTTCCTGGTGAAACATTTCAATAAATACATAAATAAATAGTCTGTTTGGACATTTGATTAGTTGGCAATGCATTATAGAATGCAGTCTGCAGTGTAGTGTGGTGCCCAGAAATGCATGTAAACACTCTACATGTGATCTTACCAGTGTAGTAGCACTGTGACTCCCTTCCACTGCTGCTGATTCTGTTTTCAGAGCATTGTTTTGGAAGCTTAAGGAAGAAATTTGTGACTTTTCTTTTTCTTTTTTCTTTCTCTCTTTCTCTCTTTCTTTCTTTCTTCCTTCTTTCCTTCCTTCCTTGTGGAGTTTTCAGTCTGTATATTACATCTGTATATTTTTCCTCCATGTTTTATGATCTTACATTTGCCGACATAAAATTCCACTAGCCACTTACAGATGTGCCTATCATCATGTTGTTTTCTGCTGTGTGATAGCACTGATGCACATTGTTTTTGTGCTCATGCTGCAACTCTGTACTTTCTGGGTGTGTAACCTCTGTAGCAACGACTTTATTACCACAGTGTGTAATTTTCAACAGTTAATTATGTGCATGTGTCAGCTCCACAGAGATTCACCTGCTTTCATTTACAGTATGTGTTTTTAAGTATTGTAATATAGTATTATAATGGTGCAGTAGTGCCACTATAGTTAGGATTGAGAAGGGTGTTCAATGTTAAAACCCTAATTTTGCACATTAATATCTTTGGCACCATTTGACGAAATGAGCTAATATTTTGCATGTGTTGTCTGAGAGGTAAAGTCTTGATTTGTGGAAATTTTTGTGATAGCAACTTGTGCAGTTTCTGAGATCCACATATGCCATTTTTCATAAAAGGTTAACTTTTTCCTATACTTAACGTGTTTTTTTTTTTTTGCTCTTACCTATAGCCTACATGGAATGGAACCCCCCTTCCCCACCAACATTACAGAGGACATGTGTCATGTCCTAAGGTAGTGCCTTTAATTGGTCTGGTGAAAAAATATTAAATGGTTCCAGAGCTTTAAAGTTTAGTGCTTGCACAGTAAGATTTTTGAGATAATGTTCTGTTGCGAAATGAAAAAGTTGATGTCACAAATGCTCTTTTTTGATTTTGCACCACTTGCTTGACAGGGCACCAAATTTTTTTTGTGCCATGCCAACCGTCATCTTGTTGATTTTTCCCACAAACTAACAAGCATTGAAAATACATAAAAATGCTGGCATTGTAAAAAACAAACAACAGATCCCAGCTAAATGGGCACCATTTAGTTAGATTCTGATGTTTGTTTTTCAAAATATGACCTCAAAATATCTTTTCTGGGCATTCAAAATCCTGAGTGCCCAACTTACTCAGAGAAGACATTCCCCTCATTCTCTGTATGAGAACAGCAGGAATTTCTTGACTTCTGAAGCTGCAGCTGGAACTCACACAGAAGGCTGCAGTGTGAACTGTGAGCTGCCACTTTCCTGGTGTCTAGTGGCACTCCCCCATTCCATTACCATCCCTGTCAAAGTGTAATGTTGCCCTGGTGTATAGTGGCACCTCCCTCCCTTCCAATCACTGTCCCTGTAATCATATAATCATTCCCTGGTGTCTAGTGGTACTGCCACCCACCAATCACCACCCCGTATTAAAATATCAGTAATATATCTCCCTGGTGTCTAGTGCCACCCCACCTGCTGATCACCATCCCCATAATAAAATAATATATTCCCTGGTGTTTAGTGACACCCCCACCCTCTCATTGCTGCCTGAATCTGAAATAAAGAAAACAGTTCTTCATTGTTTTTTTTCAAACCTACAAAAAAGAAAATGGTCCTTTGCCAATCAGCCAACCACCTCCCACTCAGCACCCACCACCCCACACCTCTCAGTACATCCCCACATGCCCAGTCTCACCTGAACAGGTCCTAGGTTCAAGATCCACTCTCCAATTGAAGATACGTCTTGCTGCTGGAACCACTGACTGCAATATGAGAAACTAAAGTAAATGTGGTTCAATGTATTTCAAAGGGGTTTTCAACTGTGATGCGTATTTTAGCCCCACACACTTAACAAAAGAACCATTGGCTTTGCCTCTGCCTGTAAGTTAGTAGTCTGAGAAGAGTATGCCCCTGCCCCAAACAGTGCAAATGGCAATGCTATCTGAAGAGTCGCTGGAGGATGGCATTGATTTTTTTTGTAGACAGGCCTAGACAGGCACTTGCCAAGAATTCTTTCTCATATGGTACATAAATATATATTATTTCAGGATTGGGTTGCATGTAGTCTTCCTCCTCCCCCAGCAGCATCTCATGTGTGTGTGTGTCTATATATAGAGTGAGTAAATATACTATTATGTAAAGAGTCATGGGTTGCAGAATAGATGAAATAGTAGCCTCTCACACAGTTTGTGTAAGGGTGCTAAATAGAAGACATTCCACTGGGGTGTCAAACAGATGAGGCATATACTGATGAGTCCAGGTAGGACGAAACACGTGTCTATATCTTCTGTTAGCACCTTGCAAACTGTGTGAGAGGCCTTTTGCACCATGCAATTCTGCTTAAAGTTGGACCAGCATAACATTCTGTGGTGATTTTCATATGCAGCCCATGATGCTTTGCATTGTGGGGGGCATGTGTGATTTTGTATTTTCTTGAAACTTGGCTTCCCAGCCAAATGCCCTTTGGGTAACCCGCTCTCAGTGTTTACGCACAGAGGTTCTTTTGTCTTTTAAATAGTTTTTTATTTTAATGGGTTCACCACAATACATCCCAGGCACACTGCCTTAGGGGTAGCTGGTCCATTCCACTGGGGTGTCAAACAGACGAGGCATACTGATGAGTCCTGGTAGGATGAAACACGTGTTCTATGTCTTCTGTTAGCACCCTTTGCAAACTGTGTGAGAGGCCTTTGGCACCATGCAATTCTGCTTAAAGTTGGACCAGCATAACATTCTGTGGTGATTTGCATATGCAGCCCATGATGCTTTGCATTGTGGGGGCATGTGATTTTGTATTTTCTTGAAACTTGGCTTCCCAGCCAAATGCCCTTTGGGTAACCCTTGCCTCAGTGTTTACGCACAGAGGTTCTTTGTCTTTAAATAGTTTTTATTTTAATGGGTTCACCACAATATATCCCGGCACACTGCCTTAGGGTAGCTGGTCCATTCCACTGGGGTGTCAAACAGACGAGGCATACTATGAGTCCTGGTAGGATGAAACACGTGTCTATGTCTTCTGTTAGCACCCTTTGCAAACTGTGTGGAGAGGCCTTCGGCACCATGCAATTCTGCTTAAAGTTGGACCAGCATAACATTCTGTGGTGATTTGCATATGCAGCCCATGATGCTTTGCATTGTGGGGGCATGTGTGATTTTGTATTTTCTTGAAACTTGGCTTCCCAGCCAAATGCCCTTTGGGGTAACCCTTGCCTCAGTGTTTACACACAGAGGTTCTTTGTCTTTTAAATAGTTTTTTATTTTAATGGGTTCACCACTATATATCCCAGGCACACTGCCTTAGGGGTAGCTGGTCCATTCCACTGGGGTGTCAAACAGAGGTTCTTTGTCTCTTATATATATGTATGTATGTATGCATTCTCCCCAACTGGTGCTCATTCTGATGCAGTTGTGGCTTCTAATTTCTTTCCGTTCAATCCACTGATGTGAAAGGCTGCCATTTGACTGAATTTAGAACTAAAGTTCAGCACTCTTGAAAAAGGAAAGAAATATTGTCAATAAATATTTTTAATACTGCTTCCAGGAGGGCTGGACTTTAGTTTTATTTATTTATTTATTTTTATTTAGTTTTTGTTGACTGGGTAAGCACACTAGACAAATGCTGCCTATTTTCAGGCATGATCTGGGGGGGAGGGATACAGATAAATGTCAACTGACTGACCTTGAACCAGATTAAGCTGTTGGTGGTATTGTTAGTGAATGGGGGAAATTTGGCCAGGACACCGGGGAAATTCCCCTACTCGCCTGGGGGATTCTGGCCAGCAGCAAGATAGCCACCCAAGGTGTTGTGGAGGAGGAGATGGGCTTTCAGGAGACTGGGGATTTTGTCTCTGTCCCAGTTTCTTGCTCTAATTCAGAGACTTCCACTGAATGTAGTGTGAGCTACTCATCGCTCACTGCAATGGCTGACAGAGAAATGCTGTCTCTTTGTACTGAAAATGTAATGGCTCAGGGATTAGCATAGATGGTTGGACTAGTGATCACTGTGCCTTTTGACTCCTCTAAGGAAGCTGTTATTGAACCTGAGATGGCTGGAACAGTGCTGGTGGAACCACTGGATGACTTTCGATTTCCAGTGGACACGGAGAAGGACCACATTGTGGAAACTGAACATTTTCGACTGCAGATGGAGTCGGCACATACACTGTTGCTGCAAAAGATTGCCGATGAAGATGAGAAGTTTTGTTTGGCAGCTGACATGTTGTTACACTCTGGGGAATGTGAGGGAGATGGTACTGGGCATGATGGACTGCAGGATAGGCTGTCCTGTCAACCTAAGGATGTGCAAACTGTTTGTGGAGCTCAGACAAATCTCCCAGAGTGGGCTATAGCTCTCGATAAAAGTGGGAAGAAAACGCTGGGTGTTTCAGCTAGTTTTTCCACTACTGATAGGATGGGAGGCAAGGTTGTTAACATGGGAGAATGGTCACCTGCTAAAGCATTGCATGATGCAGGATGGGTCTCAGAACCCTGAGGAGGATGGTCTCCAGGCCCAAGAGATCCAGCAGTGGTGCAATACTCTACAGTGGCAGTCACACCTACAGGCAAATTTGTTTCTTCTACTTCTGTTCAAAATACTGAGTTGCATATGGACACTGTTCAAAAGGATGTACAGGCTTTAGCCCCTGTTCTGCATAAAGGTGATAGCACTTCTGTTGCAAATTCTGCTGGACATATAAGTGAGCAACAAGACCCTGTAGGTGGGGAGCTTTTAAAAAGCACTGGAAATCAAGTGGGTGGGGGAGGGCTTGGACTCTAACCATGTTGAGTCAGCTTCTACTTCATCCACTTCTAAAGAGTCTTATGTACCAGTTCATGGTTCTACAGATAAGGATATTACCCCAGAACCTGCTAATAATTGCAATAACAAACACAATGATGACATGCAGCTACCAGTAGGAATGGGTATCCCTAGGCTACAGGACCTAGCACAGAAAAATAGATTTTGACCTGTATTACACATGGCAGACCTTTTCAAGAATAAAGGTGACCCAGCCCCTTGATGCAACGCCATCAGGTTACTTTATAAAGGTGGCCTACCAGAACCTCCTGATAGAGTCTATGTGGGTCATACCCTGTTGAAGGATTCTTTGAAATTTTATGCTTCTGAGGTTTTTGCACTCATTCATACAGATGAATACAATTATGATGTTAGTTTTAAAACAGTGGAATGTTTGGATTGGTTCTGGGTTAAATATAATATGCTGAAAAATACCCCTTTATGGTCTCCTTTTTATGAGATTCCAATCACTAAACCTGCTTTTCGGACACTCACCATCATCTTTAAAAATGAGGGAGAAAATATTTCTGATATATTATTTTGGTTAAGAAAACGTTGTGAGGTACTTGAAAATCCAAACCCTGTCATGGACTCAGAACAATTTTGGACTGGTGGATGGAGAGTGAAATGCAACCTCTTCCTGGAGAATCATGGGATTGTACATCTTCCCAGTTGCTTTTACCTAGTTGGAGACAGGGGGTCATTATTCTATCCAGGCCAACCTAAATCATGTCACAAATGTGGTTCTTGAATCCATTTAAGTAATGCCTGTGACACTCCGAGATGCACTCACTGCTTGGACACTGGGCATATGGCCTCTGTTTGTAGTAATACCTTTTGATGTGGTCTATGTGAAGAGAAGGGACATTCCTATGTAAAATGTCCATGGGCCTCCCATAATACTGCAGAAGGGGTTTCACATGAAACATTGATCACACAGGCTCAGAAAAAATGTTGTGCAGCTGCCTCAGAAAAATGAATGCAAACTATTTGGCAAGAACAGGAGGCAGCCAAAAAGGCTGGGAAGGGTAAAAAGCAAGAAGAAGGAACAGTAGTTGCCCACAAATGATGGAACATGACCACAGTTCTGTGAGTAGTATTGGACAGGTGCAACCAGAAGAGCTGCTAACTCCCGTACCCCTTGATTGTGAGGCATAGCCTGAGGATTTACAGCAACACACAATACTACCTGGTACCCTTTCATCAGCACCAGTGCCCCCCTTCTCCCATCCTATTGGACAAGGAACTGGAGTGCTCAAAGGCCCAGATACTGGATACAGTTACACCCCAGAAGAATGAAGAGGTGGATAATTAACAGACCTATGACACTGATGTTTCTACAATGCCCCCCCAAGGGGCTGAAACCCTCCTTTCAGATTGTAGATTACAAAAAAAGACCGAGGACCAGGCTCAGTACTAAAACAGAGCCAAAAGTGAAAGAAAGAAGAGTTGTGAAGGGGAAGGAGAAAGCAACCGCTAGTAACCCATTCATGGTCTTGGCAACTGTAAAAGATTGGGGGGATTCCGAGGAAGATGCAGATTCAGATTCTTCTTCTTCTTCCATGTCATTATCCATGGTGGATCATTCCTCAGAAATAGATGAAAAGCACAATAAAAAACAGAAAGGATTGAAACCTATAAGGACCAGGTCTAAATAAGCATTGTTATGTCCTCTCTTAACTTGCTATGACATCACTGCAATTGCTTTCAATAAATATTAATAGTATCAAGAATGGAAAGAGATGACTAACTATCATTACAAAATTATAGGCTTCTAATGCTGATATCATTTTCATTCAAGATACCATACTTAAAATATTTATCGAGCTAGCACAGGCATCAAGATGGTTGGGTAAGAGGGGTTCCTTTTGGTCCCAAGGTGTAGATACCTGTGATGGGGTAGGGATCCTCTTTAGTAATCCCCATCTGAAAGTCACCAGATTAATTGATCTTGAGCCAGGGAGAACATTATTGTTAGATGTTCAGTATGGTACAGCTAAACTTAGAGTAATTAATAGTTATGCTCCCAAAGGTAAGGCTAATAGAATCACACTTTTTAGAGCAATACAGCCTTTCTTACATACCTCTCAGTTAGTCATATGGGGAAGGGACTTTAATTGTGAACTGCAACAAACAGAGGTTTAGCAACATCTAAATTATACTGTGACACTAATGTGCTGAATGAGATTATACATACTGCTCACCTACAAGATGCTTATTGCATTAAACACAAAACGGGGAGGTATACATATTTCAGAGGTTCACTTTCAACATGAATAGATTATTTTTTTTGTGTCTTCTGGTTTGTGCATTCAGGATGTATAGATACTATGTTTTGCTTTTTCTTATCACAGGGGTTTGTGGTTACATCTTGATTGGGAGAATAGCCCTACTTGTGGGAAAAGCCCTTGGTGCCTGAATAGTTCTTTATTAGATTCTGAGGACATCACTAAGGCATGGGTGGTTCCCTGGAAGGCAAAAAATCAGTACAATGCTTGTATGACTCTCAAGCTGAATGGTGGGAGGAGACAAAAAAATTGGTTAAAGAGCTATTTCAAAAGAAAGTTGGTATACGCTCATTAACTACCTACTTAGATTATTTGGGTTATGGAAACAACTCCAGGATTTAATTTCTAAAATGGAAACATTAAAAATGGACTTTAGTTCACAAATTAGAATAATAAAAAAGGAGATGTTTGACAAACAGTATGATAGGGCTAATTCTTTGGAACAGGAAATGAGGTTTGGGACTGACTGTAAAAAAAACCAGACATTTAACCCCTTTAAAGACTGTTGCAAAAGAACGGAACAGAAAATAATATCTCAAGTGTTAGACAACAAGGGATGGTGTGTTTCGAATAAACAAGGCATTTTGCAGGTAGTACAACAGCAGGTTGAACATTGGTTTGGGGAAACAGCAGTAGTACATCAGTCAGAAGAATTTTTACATGATTTGGTTATTCCAGATATATCACCATCTTTGGGGGATTACTATTATTTAACCAATTAAGGAAGATGAAGTTCACTCTGTGATTAATACCTTGAAAAATGGAACTTCCCCAGAGACGGATTGGATTACAGGAGAATTCTATAAAAAATATAGTACATTTTTGGTCCCAGATCTCACTCATTTATATAATGACATGTTGATTTCAGGAATCTTTCCACCTTCTATGAAGGAAGCATATTTAATCCTTCTTTATAAAAAGGGCAAAATAGAGGATTTGAATAATTGGAGACCTATTAGTTTATTAAATGTGGACTTTAAAATTTTAGCCAAAATTTTGTCAAAAAGATTATCCTTGATTGCTAAATCCATAATTAGTAATGTACAAACTTGCTGTATTCCGAAGAGAGGAATACAGGATAATTTGATAATTGTGAGAGAAATATTTCAAAGAGGGAAGCTGGGTTTGGAGTAAAGATATGTTCTTAGTCTCAGTCAACATAAAGCCTTTGATTCTGTTTCTCATTCTTTTTCATTTTCAGTTTTACGATATTGTGGGGTATCAGATGAGTTTGTAAAATGGATAACATATTTGTATCAGGAGGTAACACTAACCCCCAGGATAAATGGGTGGAAGGGTAGCCCAGTTCGGTTATGGAAAGGGGTGAGACAGGGCTGTCCCCTTAGCCCCTTATTGTATATTTTTTGTGTTGATCCTTTTTTGAGATCCATTCAATTCTCAGCTTCAATTAAAGGTATTTCCTTGACAAGGATGGGTCCCCCTGTGCAATGTTTGGCCTATGCTGATGATGTGGTTATTATAGCTAATAAGTGTACAGAAGAACGGGACATCATTAATGCTATATCTCAATATTCTATGATATCGGGTTCCAAGATTAATTTTGAAAAGAGTGTAGCCATTCCGATAGGGAGTCAGCCAGATATTATGGTTCAGCAATATGCAGGCATTACATTAACTCAAGTGCCGATTATGATTTGGGGGATTATCTTTGGAGATGGTGATCTGGTCATGTTAAATTGTGAAGCTAAATTACGTAATGCAGATGGAATCTCCCAGGGATGGAAGGGATTACAGATTTTGAAATGGAAAAGAGTGCTATTAATTAAAAATATATTAGTACCTATTTTTCTTTTTGTTAGTTACACCTTCCCCCCTCCCCACAGTTAAAGAAAAAATTATATAGTGTATTTTTTCAAAGTCTATGGGGTAGCCATCTGAACCCAATTAAGAGAGGGATTACATACAGACAAATTAAAGAAGGAGGTCTAGATATGAGAGACCCAGGCTTATTCTTTTACAATATTTTTATATACTATAATATGTTTTCTACTGAATTGGGTGACAAGAAATGCTGGAAAAACATAATTGATGAATGGGTAGATATTGGTAAAATGGCATGGGCACAAGGGAATTGGAGATTGCTGACCAATGCAACTGTACTTCCGGGTTATGTTAAGCCTATGTTTCAGGAACTAATTAAATTAAACATTCCAGGGCAGTATTTAAGACCCAAATCACGACAAGAGCTGTATCAGTTTATGATGGACCATATGAAGTTGGATTTGGAATTACCTCATTGTTCCATGATTGAGACTCAAACTTCCTTATCACAATTAACAAATGAAAGAATTCCTTCCTTTGCATGGGACATGTGGTGGTTAAGCATATATGGGAGGATGAATGTGGAAAATAATCTGAAACATAAACAATTGTCAGAACAATATTGCCCATGGAGTTCTTGTGTGCAACTTCTAGAAACACAGGAACACCTTTTTTTGGACTGTCCCTTTGCCAACTCATTTTGGAATACAGTAAATACATCATGGCGAATCACTCAGTTTCAGAACCTTTCATATTTAGAAATTGTACACACAGTCTTTACTACTACATGGAATGGATTTCACACTGGAACTTTACAAGTTATTTTTACTATTTTGAAATACTTTATATGGCAAGCTAGGTGTAAATGGGTCCTCCAGCAACAAGAGACCTTACCGGAGACTATGTTACAGTATACAGTGATTTCTCTTCAACATGTTTATGAGAAGGATTCAAAAGCTGTATCTAGAAACAAACTGCATGGATTCACAGCGGGAAGGTCATGCCAGATGAATCTGATAGATTTCTTTGACTGGGTGACCAAAGTAGTAGATCACGGAGGGGCTGTGGACATGGCCTACATAGACTTTAGCAAGGCAATTGACACAGTCCCACACAAAAGATTAATATACAAGTTAGCCAGCCTGGGAGTGGGTCCCAAGATGACAGCCTGGGTAAAGAATTGGCTGGAGAATAGGACACAGAGAGTAATAGTAAATGAAGTCCACTCTGAAGAAAGGGGTTACTAGTGGGGTACCGTGAGGTTCAGTATGAGACTGGTCCTCTTCAATGTCTTTATAAGTGACATTGCAGAGGGACTGAAGGAAAAGTATGTCTCTTTGCAGATGACACAAAGATCTGCAACAGAGTTGATGCACAAGGTGGGGTGGAAAGGATAAAAGGACTTGGCAAGGTTAGAGGAATGGTCAAATGTATGGCAGCTTAGATTCAATGCTAAGAAGTGCAGGTAATGCACCTGGGAAACAAAAACCCAGGGGAAGAGTACACAATGGGGGGTGAGATACTAACAACAACAAAAATGGAAAGGGACCTGGGGGTAGTCATATCAGATGACCTAAAGGTGGGCAAACAATGTGAGAGTGCAGCAAGGAGGGCTGGGGGTATACTGGGATGCATAGGGAGAGGCATCACCAGTAGAAAACAGGAAGTTATTATCCCTTTGTACAGACAGCTGGTGAGACCCCATCTGGCGTACTGCGTGCAGTTCTGGAGACCCAATCTCCGCAAAGACATAGACAGGATGGAAGCTGTCCAGAGGAGGGCAACTAAAATGGTTCAGGGTCTACACTGGAAGACATATGAAGAGAGACTTAAGGAGTTTAATATGTATAGCCTCGAGGAAAGGAGGGAGAGGGGGGACATGATAGAAACTTTCAAGTACCTCAAGGAATCAACAAAGTCCAAGAGGTAGCATCTTTCAAAAAAAGAGGTGTGCAAGAACAAGGGGGCACAATTTGAAGATAGAGGGGGGGCGGCTCAGAGGTAATTTAAGGAAGTATTTTTTCACAGAGAGGGTTGTGGATGCATGGAACTGCTTTCTGGAGGAGGTTGTGGAGTCAAAAACAGTGGTGGAATCCAAGCATGCATGGGACAGTCATAAGGCAATTCTAGGGGGTGGAGGTAGGAAGAAGTAGGCTGCTGGTTAACTAGGATCTGCAGCTTATCCATTAGGTAGGGAAATGAGCAGACTGGGTGGGCCAAGCGGTCCTTATCTGCCGTCAAATTCTATGTTTCTATGTCTATGGGTTAATTGTATGCCTTTCTTGAAGTTTTCATAAAAGAAAAAAAATGCCAACAACATGATGATGCTGATAGAAAGGGATGGATTTTGGATGTCTGCATTTGGTCTGATGGAAGTACTCCTACTATATGTATCTTTCTGCTAAGTCTGCACTTCAGAGACTGAGATGAGTGATGGTGCTATGACATATGTCTGATGACCAGTGTTGGTCGAGGCTGGATACTATGCACTTTACAAGTACCACCGACAGACTGTTGGACAGCCTTTGATACTTGTGTCACACTTAGGAAGATTTTTTTTTTAATTTATTTACAGTATGGTGTTGACCGTTTTGAAGTTTACTTCCTTTTTTCCCCCAAAATTCCCCTACTGTGCAGCATGTCTAGAAGAAAGAATGTTTTCTCTATTGTGAAGGCATATTCACTGGATGCTATAACATTATTTAAGACAGCCTTTTTTTGTCTCTGTATAAATTTCTTTTTTACTTCCTTTTCAAATGTATATTTAGGATAAATCTCATTCTGTTTTGTTTTGAGCTGATGTAATGTCCCATGAACTAAAAACTTCCCCTATTCTTTTTGAGAAGTGCCAAAAGAAATACCTGGGATAAAATAGGAGAATAGGTTTTGACAGAGTAAGGGTGATAAAATGTATGTTTTGCTATTAAATGTATTTTGATTTTCCCTTTACTCATTGTTTAATTTATGGATGAAGAACTTTATATATAACTGTATTAAGTGGATCTTTTATGTTATGTGATGTAATGTATTTTTTCCTTCAATAAAATTCCCCTACTCTGCCTGCAGGGGTGCTGTCACTTCCTGTGGACAGGATGGAGTAGCCCAGTGTGGAGCCAAACAGAGGAGGAGGAGGAGGAGGTGAACAGAGGGAGATGGCTGGTGTACTTGCAAGGGAACAGATCTCCACCCCTGCAGGTCAAGCAAAGGAGATTCTACAATCTGCTTTGTTAACCACCGAAGTGCACACCCCAATGGAAGATGGAAACCAGGAAGTGGAGGATTCCCATGATGAGGAGGCCTTCCTACAACAGTTCTCCGCAGCAAAGAAAATGTTTGTATTCTGCACTATTACAATCAGAGGCTTTACCTGATGGTAATATTGAGGTACTCGGAACCATTTTGGTAGAGAGGGCTAAGGGAATGAATAAGTTGACAGTACAGCAAACCTTGACAACCAGAGAGCCTGATGCAGATACATCAAAAGGGCCAATGCCCATACTGACAACACCTTGTCAGTGGAAGCAGAGCTTTCAGCTGACAGATGTCAACAGAGAGATGAAACAGAGACAGTATGTGAGCCACAGAATTTATGTACTGGTATTCAAATGCCTGAAACCATTGTAGATGTCACTGTTGTTAACGTTACGCACACAGGGAGAAGGGACAGTCAGCTTGAACAGCAGCCTGCAGGGAATGTGCCCTGGTCAGTAAAACAACACTGACAGATGCAGAGTGGAAGCTGGAGAAAGAAGGCATGTGGGTGGTGGATGGAGACGCTGCTCCCATACCTGGATCCCCATCCCAGACCCAGTACGGTAATTCATGGGCAAGAGGCTAAGATTCCTGCATATGTCCTATTTGAAATGTCATTTGACACTGACCTGAATGCAGACTCTGTGATTCAGGACCTGCAGGCTCACACAGTACAAGAACAGCCCAAAACAACTGAAAGAAATGCTACGAGCATTACTGAGGGGAAAGCAACTACCAGTAGTGCTTCATGGGGGGGCAGAATGGATGCAGAGACAGGAGGGGAAACCAGAGGTGTGACTGGAAGATGAGCATCACAAGTGTGGGCTGACTTTAGACAAAGGGATAGACAATTTCAAAAGGTATTTCCAGCCCAAAGGAAAAATGTTGTGCACCTGCATTACCAAGGGGGACTGGAGCTCCCTCCAGACAGGATTTATGTTGGATGAACTTTAGTCAAATAAATTATTAGATTTTTCTCTATTAAAATCTATGCTTTTATTCAAGCAGGTGGGAACAATAATTTTGACGTGAGTTTTAAAACACCACTGGGCAAGGACAGGTTTTTGAGTATGTACGAAAAAGTAAAATACTCAGCTCTGTGGTTCCCCTTCAAGACTATCCCACTGACAAAGCCTATGATCAAACAAATTACCATACTGTTCCGCATTGAGGAAGTTAATGTTCATGACATCACTCACTGGCTCACACAAAAATATGACATCATAAGGCAGCCCACACGAATCTTGAAGAACACATGTGGACTGGGGCTGGAAGTATAGAGTAAAATTGAAAGTCACGGCTCATGGCATTCAACACCTACCCAGCTCACTGATTTTAGGAAATGACAGAGACCACTGCTTTTACCAGAGACAACTGAAGACATGCTTCAAATGCAGATCTCTGATTCACCTAAGTAATGTATGTGACAGGAATAAATGAAATCTTTGCCTCGAATACGGATATCATAGCTCTCAATACACGAACGAGTTAAAATGCAACTTATGCGAGGAATCAGGACATGACTACTGTAACTGCCAGTGGGCAACACTCAACAGACAAGATAGAGTGGACCAGGATGTCATACTCATGAATGCACAGAAAACTAGTATTGCAAAACAATGGACAGTGAGAGAAGCTCAGGAACAGGACAGACCTGCTGACACTGACCCACAGAATGCTGACCTTGTGCATAATCCAGAGGTGTTATCCCCACCCCACCCCTCCCCTCTCAGCAGCAGCAGCAGACAGCTAACACTATTCCTCCTGTAGGGAACTCTGGACATGGAAGTGAGCAGGAAACAGTTCCATGTCATAATAGCGCTCACAAAACAACAATCACTATTATGGCATGTGTATATCACTGAAAAGCATTTCAGTGATATACAATTCTTGGCAACCCCACTTCCAGCATCACTTAGTGTTTTTGTGGGGGGGCTGTGCTCCCCGTGCCACCAATCACTAGGGGCTACACTCCCCACACCCCCTGCTTTTAGATTGTCAACTCCAGGGGGGTGCATGTCAATGAGGGGGCAAAACTCGTTGGGGGAAAATAAAAGCAGCTGCAAGCAACAACGAAATACTCACCCCTGGTCTGTCCCGAACCCAATGCCTACTGCACAGCAGCCAGCCTCCCTCCCCACCACACCACAGAGCTGGCTCAGCTGCAGCAGACACTCCTCCCTGTCTAAACCCTCCCTCCTATCCCTCTCCTCCACCTCTGTATCCCTCCCCTTCTGGTCAGTTTTCTCACTGTTCCATTGCTGCCTTTGCAGGGTAGCTGATGATGATAGCACTATAAATGAGTCACTATTTTTACAGTCGCTCATTTATTATCACTATCATCATTGGATACCACAGGAAACACACCAGGGACCTGTACAATAAACTACTGACCAGCATGGGGATGCCCCAGGACACGGCATGGAAGACAGGGACATCATGCCCCCCACCAACATGACAACTGCCATATTCAAAAAAAAGGCCCCTCAAGAAAAAACATCCTGCTGCCAAAATATCTAAAATAGCAATCCCAAGGAGTGGCATCCCCATTGGAAATAAATGTGATGTGCTACAACCACATCCTCTACTTTCTCATCCCAACAGGGCCTGACTTCAGAATCGGAGGATGAACAATCAATACTTAAAGTACAGGAAGCAAGACAAAAAGCACTGGGACCCAGACCAATGAGAAGTGGCAGACTGGACATGCATCCCAAAAATGATTATCCTAGTGGGTTTTTCTTCTTTTTTTGGATATTAAATGGATCCTCCACACCTTTTTAAAGATGCCACACTGAATGTCAACAGTATTAAGAATAATTTTATTTATTTATTTATTTGTACATCAGTTTACGACCTTTGAGCCAGAGGCTCATTTTCAAAGGTACCTCGTCACAAAGAGGACAAATACAGTACAACAATTTTGTTTCATCGTTGTGGATTACAACAATTGGTAATACATGCTGTTGTATCTTAGTTGCAATTTTAAAGTTACAGGATTGGCTAACATAGGCTGGTACAGACATTTAGTACATCATAGACATACAATGGTATGAGCATACATTTAGTACAACATAGACATACAATGGTTTGAGCAAACATGCTGTAGCGTGCAGAGACAGGAAGAGGTGATAATTCATAGGGCAATGGGATGTGGTTGGTAGTAGGTTGGGTGCAGCCACACAGGGAGCTTTGTCAGAATAGAATAGAAGGAAGGCGGTGACTTTTTCCATTATAAGATACCACAATCTGGACTTATGTCTGTTGCAGGATGCTAGCTTCCAAACTAATGCTGGCATTACTACTGCTGCTAGATTATGGTGTTGGGGGGGGCCCTCTTTTTATATGTTTGGCACAGATAGGTGTGATGGTGTGGGTATACTCTTTAATAGCTATGACTTTACAATAATCAAAGTGGTAGAAATATATCCTGGGAAGATTTTATTGTTGGATTTCTTGAATAAATCTTCAGCACGGAGAGTAATTAACACGTACACCCCCAGACAAAAAAAGAAAGGGTGGATATGTTTAATTTGTTAAACCTTATCTGATTACTACCGAACATTTAATTTGGTACCAAAAAACAATACTGTGACTCAAATATGTTGAACAAAATTATTGAAGACACTGATCTTAGAGATGCTTAAAGAAGCATTAATTCGATGGGGAGTTATACTTTCTATAAAAGTGCATTGGCCACATGTATAGATTATTTATTTATTCTCTTACAATATCTAGAGCACATGTGATCCCGGTGGAAAATTCTGATCACCTTATGGTAATGATACAGACAAGTAAATCTACCCAGGCACTCCCTGGGAAGGGATATTGGAAACTCAACACCACTTTACTGGACAACCAAGACACACAGCTGCAAATACAAGAATTCCTGTTAGCCAGGAAATCAGTTGCATGTTTGAAAACTGACATTGATAGATGGTGGGTGGGAACCAAGACAGACCTTAGGAAATTATTGCAACACATAGCATTCAGTGTAAACACAGGACAGTATAAGAGATATCTAACCCTATGAGCACAGTATTATAAAATGTGAAGCCTTGTTAATGCCGGATACCATGCATATGGCCCCCAGATCCATGCTTTGAAAGAAGAGATGGAAAAGTTCCAGTACTCTAGAGTCTCTTCACTCTTACATGAGCATAGAATTGCCACCCTAGGAAAGATGGGCATAGGAGATATTTTTAAGAGTTGTAAGAAATGGAAAGAACAGAGGATGATTGACAGTTTATATACTCAGACCGATAGAGAAGTACATATGAAAGATGAAATAATGGCCACAGTCACAAGCTGTTTGACATCACTATACCAGGCTCCTGGTGTGAGGACAGGCTGTTTAGTGAGGGTTCTACAGGAGACAGACATTCCAAACTTGCCTACTGACCTACAGTGGCAATTTGAGGAACCCATTATGCCACTGGTAGTGGAAGGGGCTATTAAGTCTCTAGAAAATAACATCACTCCTGGACCTGATGGGATACCATCAGAATTCTATAAAAACTTCATAACTGAAATGACAGAGGTACTGACGGCAGTGTTCAATGGCATGCAAGTGGACAATAACATAACACCTCAGCTGAGACAATCTGTACAGATTCTAATCTATAAAAAACTAGATAACAAAGATCTTCGAAATTGGTAACCTTTAAGCATGTTAAACACTGACATGAAAGTATTAATGAAAATACTGAATAACAGACTAGCACAAACAGTCCCATTTTTTTTATTCTATCTATTTTTGCACCTTCTGCAGCACACCGGCAGGGTCATCCAGCTGCTGGCCCTCACCGATCTGGAGGACAGCAGGCTCACTCAATATGTGAGGGGTCTGGTACAGCCATTCCAGCCTGACTAAGGGTCTCCCCTCACCTCTCCATTCCAGACTGGCTCAGACCCCCCGACATGATTCCATGACAGGCCTCCAGGTTGGTGGGAGTGCGGCCATCAAGCTGCAAGGTCGCGACGAGCCTTTTTCCACCATATTACTCACAGGGGCACAGATGTGCAATGACATCTAGGCACACTGTGCCAACATCTGCTGTGCTCCCTGCATGCATCAGCACTGGTAGTGCCACCGGGCATCCCCAGAGGCCACTACATTGCAACAGATTTCCCCATCCCTCCCTAGGACTAGGAGTGTAGTCTGCGGATACTCTATTCTTGTCCTCCCCTGCCAACCCCCGATGACCTGGGCTCATTCCCAAACCCGGGTGGCCGGCTCGGCACAAGGTGTGGCATCCAGTGCCTCAACCCTCAGCGCCACCGGGCTGGTGCAAACAGTCCCATTTTTAATAGAACAAGGACACACATGTACAGTACAGGGGAAGGCCATACAGGATAACTTGTTAACACTCAGAGAACTGGTTGGATTAGGGGTACAACAGAAAATAAATGGATACATCATCAGCCTGGATCAGGAACATGATTTTGACAAAATAGCACATATTTACTTGCAAAATGTTTTGGAAAAATATGGGTTACCAAAAACATTTGTGACACGGGTGATGGAGATTTATAAAATTACATCTACAAAGCCTCTTATAAATGGACATCTAGGGCCACATATTAATATTAATAGCAAAATCAGACAGGGGTGCCCTATGAGCCTATTGTTATATGTGTTTAGTAGAGACCCTTTGCTGAAACTGGTTCAACAAGACATATCTATTGATAGTCTATCTTTGCCAATGCACGGTAGAATAGGTAATATAATGGCGTATGCCGATGACGTGTGTCTACTGATGGCAAATCAAGCAGCAGTGGAAAAGGCCCTAGACAAAATATATCACTTCACAGAGAAGGTAGGAATAAAGATTAACTATAGAGAAAAGTAGGGGCTATGAACTGAATGATGGAACCAAATCCATCGATGACATAGGGGAAATTGTGAACTCTGATGACAATATTGATATATTAGGGGTAATGTTTGGTAAAGGGGACATAGCAATAGAAAATTGGCTAAATAAAATTAATGCCTGTAATGAGACGATACAAAGATGTAAAACCTCACAACTGATCAAGAAAAAAAAGGTGATTCTGGTTAAAAAGTTTTTGATGCCAATATTCACTTATCTGTGTACAATATATCCTCCACCAAGCCAATTAGACGTAAAGCTATAAAGTTTGGTCATCTAAATTATCTGGGATAGCTGACTGAACCCTATCAGGAGAGATGTGTTGTATTGAAAGTACAGGGATGGGGGCCTATGTCTCCTCAATCCCATCAGCTATTTCTGTAGTATTTTTTCCACATCAATATTATTAAGTACCAGGCTCCAGGAATGCGGGATTGGAAAACTTTGCCCTCCAGCTGGATGCAGCCCTTGTTGACCACTTGGCAAGCATCATATCAAAGACTGAGGAAGGTAACGTCTTATCTGGAATATCTGTTCCCAGTGATATTGAAAATAAAACAATGGAAGTTGACGGTCCCCCAGGTGATGGCCCCAAACAGACACACTCTATACAACACCATTCAGGACCAGGCATATGTTAGCCAGTAAAATATATAAGGGAATACTTCCTGGTAGTCAAGAAAAGATTGCCACTTACTTGACTGATAAAAACATATCATTGAGGATGTGGGATGTGATCTGGCTCTGCTGTCATGGGCGACTAGGAGTAAAGGGGAACTTCAAACATAAAAAGCAAGAAGAAAGGATGTGTCCCAGACAGACCTGTGGACTACAGGAGGAAACTGTGCAGTATTTCTTAGTTTAATGTGTCTACGCTGACCAATTCTGGACCTTATTAGCAAACAGGTGGGGTAATGTGAACTGGAAAAGCTTGACATATGTAAACATCATCATCAGAGGGTTTGTAGAGCAGATAACATGGATTGACGTGGGTAAGATGAAACTTATCCTGACATAAATTAAGTTCTTCCTGTGGCAGACTAGATGTAAATATGTTCTACAGCAGAATGATGCACCACCATTAGTGGTAGTTATACAAGTGGAAGAGGAGATACACAAACAGAGTGGGTATGATAAATCAACACTTCTTCCTGCTGTATAGAAAAAGAGATGAAACGGGGTAATTGCTATGATGTCCAAGGCATGACAGGACTATTACTCATAGCCATGAGAGTATGGGCCTCTGTCACACCCCAAAATGAATGGTTAAGGTCCCTTGAGGAAAGCTTAAACTGTGACTATATACGTACTCTTGCACGGTTCTGTTTTTAGTCAGGCACAATGACGAAATTATGAATGCTGGTCTCTGGTGGTTTTCTTTTATACTACTAGATTTGTTAGTTTTTCACTGTATCATGCTGCACAGATTTCTTGTATGATGTTCTACTTATGATTTCTGAAGTATTATGGATGTTTACGTGTCCATTATATGTTATGTTTTTGTTTTGTTTCTGTACATAATGAACATTCCCCTACTCTTTTTGAGAATTAAGTGCCATTGGATCTTTAACATCCACCTGAACAGGCAGATAGGACCTTGGTTTAACATCTCATCTGAAAGACAGCACCTCAGCAGTGCTGCACCCCCCCCCCACATGCTGCACTACGGTGTCAGTATTAGGATTTCAACCAAGCCCCTGGTGTAGAGATAGGACCCACAGCCTTCTGATCTCCCAGCCTCAGAGATGAGTGTGCTACCTGCTGAGCCACTGACACTAACACTGGGGAAGACCGAACAGTTGGTTGGGGCTCAGGGTATTTTACCAGTATGTTAACTAAGTCATGTGTGTTTAATGCCTATGAGAGAAGAGCATCCCATCCCTTACAGAAATATGTGTATGATGTGTACATGCAGAATGCATGCTACATGCTTAATTATGTAATGTGTGCATGTGGTTCGTATACACAAAGTGAACCTAAGCAAACCAGGTCTAAAAAGCAAATCAGGTTTGCATGCTGCAAGCTTGACATGTGTGCAGCAGTTAAGCTGGTGTGAACATCATTTTAAAATCACATTAGGTTCATATGCTGCATGCTTGCCATGTGTGCTGCAACTAAGCTGGTGCAAATCTCATCTGAAACACATCAGTTTCTATTCCTAATATTACTGCTAGCAATTAGGGCCATTAAAATACATCTTTCATTGATTTCCCATTAAAATTAGGTAAACACATTAATTCTGTTCCTTTTGCTAGTTATTTAATGGCTTTTGATTTTTGTTATTGAATTTCCATTAATTTGTAAAGTATTGTTTGCTTAATGCATTAAATGCTTCAGATATAGTCAGCCAAAATCCTCCATTCCAGATGTGTGAAGAGGGATCTCTGTGTTGTAAAGTGTGACCTTTTTGTTTTGGGCCATGCAAATCCACTTACGCATTTGTAATGCTACAAATGTGCTTCTCCATGACTGATTCTGCTCACGTACTTTCCCTTTGCCATTCTGTATGTATGCACTATGGCCATGCTAAGCACTCTTTGTGCTGAGTATGGTTCTTGAAGCATGCACCATACCTCACATTTTGTCACTAAAATGAGGGATATGGACACTCAAAATGAGGTACAATAAGGGACACTAACCCTCACGATGATCAGGACACATCCTGAAACATGGAGATACAGTACCTCAGAACACAGAGGAAACTGTTGTGCAATGTTTACTTGTACCAATACCTGAGAATTAATTTCTACCATAAAGCAGGGGTGCTACTTAAGAAGGGGGGGCAGTGCCCCCCCGCATTGTGCCTATGTTGTTCTTATGGTGTCGCAATAATGGCAGTAAATTTGGATTTAATCTTTTGCACAATAAGTGCCCCCCCAGCCTGTGTGCGCTCACACTGCAAGTGCATTCCTGACTTGACTATGTCTGTATTGTGTTGTCCACTATCTCCACCTATTAGTGGCTGCACCATCACACATGACTTGGAGGAGCTCCAGACAAGCAAGAGCACGAGTCACACGAGTGTGACACTGTCTTTCCCACCACAGAGTAAAAAGGCTGCACACTACAACTTGGAGGAGTCGATGACCACTGAACTCTGAATAGCAGTGTTGTGGTGGCATATTTTTGTTGGTCTACTCTTAATGAGTCTCCGTCCCTCTTGGTGGCTGAAAGGACAGGGTGAGCTAGAAGCTAACTCGAGACTAGGCTACCTACTTCCTCTACTAGACTCAAAGAGCAAAAAAAAAAAAAACAGCACAGGTCCCCTCAGCAGCAAGTTAGACCTAGCAGCAGTGATGACAGTGATGTGGGTAGCTTTCATAGGCCTTGATCAGTGCAGTGCAGCAGCAGCCATGGCAGCAGCCAAGCAAGAAGCAAGCAACACAGGTTGGGTGTGTTTGCTTAGTGAGGTGACTTGGTCGTGAACCACATTGGGAACCTGGGATGGTGAGTTCTAGCATCCAGCTTCTGGCAGAAGGACAGAGGAGGAGCAGACTGGAAACAGGATTGGTGGCACACTGGGCCAGGCTGCAGGTTCTTGCCAGATGGCCAGATAAGTAAAAGTAGAAAATTTTTTTTAAAGGGGGACTGGGAAAGGAGGAAGGAATGAAATATTGATGTGTATTTCACTTTTCTGCACCTTTCAGTGGCTTCGTGACCCATGTGGGATGGGTAATGAATGGAACGGAGTTGGGGAGAGAAATTGGGACAAAGTTTGTTGTTTTTTTGGGGAGTCAGAACATCAGCAAGGAAAAAAAATTGGTTAATAACTAGGTGGGTTTAAGGCCAGATCTGATGCACTGCTCTGGGGTATAAACAGATGAATCGTATATATTTTAATTTTTCATGATTTGCATATCACTTTTCAGTAACAACAAATGAGCTTTACCTTTCAGAGACATTTTAGGCATTCTAGAGCTGGCCACCTAGGGGCTAACTAGCACCTGGCCTCCACTGGTTGTTGGCTCCCACATGCTGAAATCTGAAATGGTGTCCATGCCATAAAGTGTAAATTTACAAGACATCCTCTTTGTGAGCAGCAAGTTTCCCATGTGTGATGAATGAGGAGCAGGGCAGTTTTCAGGGCTAAAATGAGGGCTGTCCCTTGCATTCAGGGAGAGTTGAGCAGTATGGTATGCACAGACTATTGAAGCCCCACTATGGTCAAGCTTATGCCCCCCCCAGTGAAGCTGACCTTCACATCACCACACTCAGGCACATTATGACATAGGGCAAGGAAGACTGCAAGATATGCACCATTGAAATGAATGAGGGTATTTTTTTATTACTATTTTATACATTATTGATGAAGAGTTGGAGGTTAATGAAGGCCATTGCATGACTAACAAGGGCCTTGTTAGTAGAACGGTAACCTTCATTATTCTCCAATTCACCATCATAATGTATAAAATACTAATAACAAATAATTCCATTCATTTTAAGGGGGTACGACTACGCCCTAGCATTCTGAACATGGACATCATCTCTTAAAGACTCCTGCCTCTGGCTCCCTAGTACTCAAGTAAGATACTCTCAACTTATATCTACACTTGGTGGGTTTTCTGTAGCAGCATGGCCACACCTGTTGCAGTTTGCGTGTGTGTACATGGGGGGGACTGGCCATGTGGGTGGGTGTTGCGTTATTGCTACTTTTGTGTTTGCCCCTTAAAGTCTCTTTGCGTGGAAGCATTCAAAACTATGGAGAGACAATAGTAGAGAAGTACAGGCCAGAGAGAAGTAATTAAGTAGTTCTGTGGGTAAGTGTGTGTATTGAGGCTGAGAAGAACCACATGTGTTTCCATTGGTATGAATGCTACAGTTCAGTTTTGCAGCTGAGGGAGGACAAGAAAACTGAAAAGTATAGCAGTGGCTACAAGCATGCTGCATGCGTGCAGATGTACAGTATGCAGATTTGTATTGAAGTACAAGCAAGCCATGTGTTTGCAGGCTGTATAGCTTAGTGGTTAAAGGCATCACACTACAAACCAGGAGACTTGGAGACCTGAAGACCTGGGTTTGAATCTCATCAACCCCACTTGTGCAGTATATGGTGTGATCCTGAGCAAGTCACTTAACGTTTATGTGTGCACTAATCAGTGACCACTTGCTTTTTCCAGGTATCCCACATGCATGCAGTCTGTTCCAATTTAACATAAAGAGCATGCTTTCCACACTTGCTTGCTGCATGCATGCCACATGTATGCAGTCGGTTCCAATTTAACATTTAAATCATGCTTGCAGCATGCATATCACATGAGTAGTTTTATATATGCAGCATGAAAACATTTCATGTAATTGTTTCTGTAAATGATGCATCTGATATACTGCTGTCTTATAGGGTGATAATATGTGATTTAATCTGAGTACAATAAATTCACTATTGTGATTGGTTGACCATCCATGGCACTCCAGATATTACCTCAGGGGTTTTAGCCCACCTGATAGGCTAGTGATGCACATGACTCTAAGATCAAATTTCTAGTATATCCAGGTCCCAGAAACCCCTGCTCTCCAGTTCAAATCATGCATCTGATTAGGCTACAAGCACATCAGGATCCCTGTTGTACTACTTTCAAGGTAGGCTTCTTTGTATTTAGCATTTTGGTTCACCTTTCAAGAAAATGCAGCCTACCATTTATATACAGTTGTGTTTCCATAATATTAGTTATTTCCCATCTGGAATATAGCTCTGCAAGGCCTTTTTTTTGTTGCCTGCTGGTTCCTTGCACTTTTTTTTTCTGTTTGACTGGTTTCTCCTAGGAGAGGACAAGGCCATGTGTAGCTAGCACTGACACCAATTAATAGGGTGCAATTCATTTTACTGAGCTAGGAGGACTACTCTATGCCCTCATAGTTAGCTCAAGATTACTCTGTTCTTTTCTGATATATTTGTAATGTTATAGACATTAAGTGACCATTTTTACTACTGATTGCTATGTTTAACTACAGTGCTAGATGTTGTTGCGACGCTGAGTGTGTTTGCTCTGATTCCAAAAAAAATCCCTCTGCTAATACCTCCCCATGAGGCCCATGTCTCCCCATGCTGGTGAGCTTCTCACTATGCAGCCCTTGCCCGCCACCATCTGCTTGCAACTGCACTGGGCCGCACTCCTTTGGCATCCTCCAAGCTACATGGGGGTGAGTGTGGGTGACCTGGTGCCTTCAGCAGGCTTGTGCTCATTTTTCCCCTCTCTCAGGTGCAATGGTGGTTCCTGGGCCTGCTGCACCTCCTCCTCATGGTGCAGTGCAGGCTACATGCCACAGGCTCTTGGCCTTCCTCCTCGCTCGCTTCCCACGAGCATCTGGTACTGCATACGCTGCTGGCCTTCCGCCCCTTCTCCTTCTACAGTGCTCGCATGCTCGTGAGTGCCCACAGCTACCCCCTCCACATTCGTGGAGATTCCAGGATTTTGGAGAGAGCAAGGTGCAACAGGAGGGAATAGGACCTCCCAGGGTGCCACTAGTGTGGTGCCAAGACGATAGGCCCACCTCACTGCCCACGTGGCGCTCCTCCCCTTCCCCATAGCCACATGGCCTAGCCTTTCAGACCCCTACTGCTGCATAGGACTCTGCAGGCTGCGCTTACCTGCAGAGGATAAGTAAAACGGGTGTGGCAGCTGCCTTTTGGTCTCTGAGGGTTTTTTTCTCTAAAAATCCCAAAATAATCAATTATCAGGGTCCAGAGCCTACTACATAGGCATTCAGAAAAGGGAGGGGTCCACATTTCTTTCCTCTGACCACGCACACACGAGGCCACTGCAATCCTGAAAATACAGCTGCATTACCAAGACACTAAGATGGGCAATAACTACCCTGCTGGTCAACCGCTGCCCAATTACAGACTTCGAGGCATTGTACAAGGGACCCATATAGACTTTTGCAGCCTGACACCTACCACCATGAGGGTTCCCCTTTTTCAGTCAGCAAACCTATGCTGAGATACCCCCCCAACCTAGATCCATAGGTTCCTCTATACAGCAACCCATAGGTCCAGAGCCTCACATGCTGATGTACTGGTGGTCCCTCCCCATAGCAACCTCCAGTCTACCTGTCTCCATGTGGGTCCCTCTCTACAGCGACCCCCATGAGGAGGACAGCCTGCCTCTCACATCACATCAGAAAAGCCTATCGGCAGCATGCACAGATTTGGGGCACCCACAAATTAGAGGCCCATGGTTATGCAACCCTAACAAATACGCATCAATTTTGTCATCCTCAGATGGTCAAGGCCAAGAAATGCACTGCCTGCAATGCTAACCTTCTGCCCCATGCCCCAAGTCCCCTATGCGCCGCCTGCCTCCACGATGATGACGACCTATCGATGGAACAACCCGCTGGTTTGAGCCCCAATAACCCAGGGCCCAGCAGTTCCACATGGATGGATCTGGGTGCCTTCTTACTCCAGAACCAACAGACCACCATTGCGATGATGGAGAGTCAACAAAACTTCATGCTAAAGGTGATGGAGAAGCTAGAATCCCTCATGTAGCACAGGACACCAACCACACCACTTCCGGAGCCAGACATTGCAGGGGGGCCATGGAGGATCATCTGGACCATGCACAGCCACTTCCAGACAGCCACAAGCCAGACTCTGGAGAGGACAATGACATGCCAGATGAAGAAGACGGGGCTGACACTGATGACGAGGACATGGAACATCAATCTGTTCCATCCCTCACCTCCAAACTATGCTCCTTCAATATGGTTCCAGGCCTCATGAAGATTGTCAAGGCCACTATGAGGTTTGAAGTTGAGGAAAACAAGCCAGAATCAAAGTTGGACCCCATGATTCAGCAGAGGGCAACCGTTAAAGAAGCATTCCCGATATGTCCAATGATCGAGAACATTGTCACCAAGGAGTGGCAATATGCTGTGCCTAGCAGGATGTTGAACAAGCGAAACTTGGACCGCATGTACCCGGTCCAAGAGGACAAGGCCAGCAACTGGTGCACAGCCCCGACCATTGATCCTCAGGTGGCTGCACTTAGTAGAAAGACTATCTTGCCATGCGGGACCATATCTTTGAAGGACCCCAATGACAAAAGAGTGGAAGGTATGTTAAAGAAGGCTTTCGAGACAGAGGGAATAGCGGCAAAGACATCCACTATGGCCATTTACACAGCACGGGCCCAAATACGCTGGCTAGAGGAGCTTCTTGAGCAGGCCAACCCAAAATCAAGAGAGGCAGAACTGTTGGAATGCACTCTCAATGTAGCAAAATACCTAGCCGATATGGCTGTGGACTCACTCAGACTGAACGCAAGGGCCACAGCCATCACTAACTGGGCAAGAAGGGCATTGTGGCTCAAACTATGGGAGGCCGACAATGAATCCAAAACTTTACTACAAAATTTGCCCATGAAGGGGAAACATGTTTTTGGGGAGGGCCTGCAGGAGTTCCTTAAGCAAAAGGAAGAGGGCAAAGAACTCCTCAAGAACAAAGGTCAGCACTCCTATCTACCCACTGCTAGGCAGAGGTTTTGGGGGGGGGAACAAGTCTTACCACACATGTAGAGATACCTCATACCCAACCAGTACTTTTTGAGGCTGAGGTACACACACCACACAACGTACCCCTTTCACCCACTCCTACCAGCCCTCCTCCTCCTTCAGATCCCATGGGTCAAGGTTCGGAGGAAGAGGTAGAGGTCAGAGAGGAAAACAGCAATGACTACTCGCACAAATCCGCTTACGGCTGGGACCAGGTTCCCCCAGTGGGACAAAGACTATCTCTTTTCAGCCACCAGTGGTTCTACACCACCTTGGACAAGTGGGTTCAAGAGATGGTGTCCAGAGGATACTCGATAGAGTTATCAGAGTCTCCAGTCACACACAGGTTCATCACCTCCCCCATTGCCAAAAGGAAGGCCACAGCCCATCAGGTACAACAAATCCTGTGGGATCTGCTCCACAACTGGGCCATACAGCCCGTACCTCCGCATGAACAGAAGCTAGGAGTATACTCCATCTTCTTCCTCGTGCTAAAGAAATCAGGCAGACTATGCCTCATCCTGGACCTCAAACACCTCAGTCAGCACGTTGTCCCTCAGAGGTTCAAGATGGACACACTAAAGTCAACCCTATGCAGTATCTGTGTAAGAGATTTCTTGACGTCCATAAATCTCAAGGATGCGTACCTCCATATTCCCATCAGATCAAAACACAGACAGTACCTCAGGTTCCACATCCTAGGCCAGCACTTCCAATATCAAGCACTACCCTTCGGTCTTACCTCGGCACCACGAGTGTTCACCAAGGTGTCAGTAGTGCTAGTGGCCAGGCTCCGAGAACAGGGGCTTGACATCCTCCCATACCTGGATGACTGGCTCATTTAGGCATGCTCCAGAGAGTGCTCCCTTCAACACACCAGGCTGGCCCAGAAGGCCCTCAAGGAGCATGGATGGGTGGTGAACCTAGCCAAGAGCCATCTGGTGCCCACACAACAGATAGGGCACCTAGGGGCAAAAATCAACACATTACAGGGCTGGGCAAAACCATCCCACACAAGGGTGCTCAACCTGATCAGTTTGTCATGCCGACTGTGGAACTGTCATCAGGCGACCATGGGATGACTCGCCTATCTACTGGGCTACATGGCATCGTGTATCAACCTGGTACCTTGGGACAGGTGGCGCATGTGACCCCTACAGACTTACGTCCTCACATGGGGGTCTCCGAACGAATACAACCTGCATGTCACAGTTCCGTTACCACCATCAGTGAGACGATCACTAACATGGTGGACAGTGCACATCAACCTCACTCGAGGGGTGCCACTGGAGGCATCTTACCAGGTCTCCATAGAGACGGACGTAAGTCTTCTGCGATGGGGTGCTTGCCTAGATGACAGAACAGCACAGGGCCAATGGATGCCATCAGAGGCCCAGTTATCCATCAATGTCCTGGAGATGCAGGCAGTATACCACGCTCTCAGAGCCTCCAAGACCTCCATCGCAGGTCAGTCTGTCCTGATACGATCCGACAACCAAGTCACGGTGGCATACATCGCCAAACAGGGAGGCACCAGAAGCAGAGCTATGCTGAGAGAAGTGGCAACGGTCCTCAACTGGGCATAGAACCCTCTTACCCATCTCGGCACTGTTCATCTCACTGACAAGCTCAACATTTG
This sequence comes from Neoceratodus forsteri, assembly GCA_016271365.2. NCBI lineage: Eukaryota > Metazoa > Chordata > Ceratodontiformes > Ceratodontidae > Neoceratodus > Neoceratodus forsteri. The sequence goes on along the minus strand of CM057453.1, from coordinate 1,204,851,308 downwards.
AGCAGACTGGCTCAGTCAACAACAAGTCCACCCAGGGGAGTGGCATCTACACCCCAGCCTCTTCGATCTGATCCAGGAGACATGGGGACCAATATCCATGGATCTCATGGCCACGGCAGAAAATGTGCAGTTCAAGAGATATTACTCATGATACAGGGAGACGTAGTCCCAGGGGACCGACGCCCTGTCACAACCATGGCTCCGGGACCAGTCGTACGTCTTCCCACCCATACCCATGCTACCACAAGTTCTAGCCAAGATCCGATCTTCTGGATGGACCATCATTCTAGTGGCACCTTACTGGCCACGCAGAGCATGGTTTGCCACAATGTTGACAATGACATTGTCCAGTCTCTGGTTACCATACTAACCTGACATGTTAACCCAGGGACTGGTACTACACCCAGCCACATGAATGCTAAAGCTCACAGCCTGGCTCCTGAGAGGAGGATACTGATGAACACAGGCTATCACAACTCAGTCGTCTCCACAATACTACAATCCAGACAGTCCTTGACCACTTCTACCTATGGTAGACAATGGTCGGTGTTCAGAAAGTGGTGCCTCCGCAACAGGGCAAGTATCCGGAGATAGCAGACATGTCCACAATACTCTTATTCCTTCAACAAGGAGTTGAGAAGGGACTGGCCCACTCCTCCCTTAGAGTGCAGCTATCTGCCATTGGGGCAGCCATTGGTCTCATAGGCGGACACAGCCCAGGTGCTCACCTGGATGCATTGCATTTTCTGAGAGCAGTTGAAATACTGCAACCCAGAGTCAGACCATCCATCGCTCCCTGGAACCTCCCCTTGGTACTAGACTCCCTCAGTGCAGCCCCCTTTGAGCCGCTTCACGAAGTAGACGTGTTATGGGTTGGTCTAAAGACCTGCTTCCTGGTCACGATATGTTCAGCCCGCAGGATCAGGGAATTAGGAGCACTGTCCTGCAGGGAACCCTACACGGTGTTCACCCCTTAAGGAGTATGCCTACGCATGGTTCCAGCCTTCCAACCAAAAGTCTCCTCCACCTTTCACAGGGAACAACCCATTGAGTTACCCACCTTTACTGGAGACACTCAATAGGGGGACAACACCGTCCCTCACCACCTAGACGTAGGGATCACCCTATCCATGTACATATCTAGGACTATACCTCTATGCAAGACCGAGAGGTTGTTCATTGTCACAAGGGGACAAAGACAAGGAAAGGACGCATCCAAGACTACCATTGCTGGCTGGCTCAAAAGAACCATTCAGGAGGCTTACAAATCAAAACAAATGATGCCCCCCAAAGGTATCAAGGCCCATTCCACCAGGGCAGTAGCTACTTTATGGGCAGAGAAGGCTAATGTCTCGGCAGAAGACATCTGCAAGGCGGCAACTTGGACTTCCATCCATACCTTTGCCAGGCATTATAGACTAGAGCACCTATACAGGCTGCAGCCAACCTTTGCAACTCAGGTCCTCTCCACCGCCAGCACTTCCTCTCACTCCTAGACCACTCTGTCTCCCTCCTGCAGGTACAGTACTGCTTCTTATCTACCCATGAGGTAAGGTCTGGAGTGCCATGGATGATCCACCAATCACAATGGGAGTTTACTCACCTGGTAAAGGTGATTGTGTTGGTTGACATCCATGGCACTCCAAGACCCACCCGACACAGTGCTCAGAAGTGAACAGGATTAGAGAACATAGACTGTCTGGGAATGACTGATTCCATTTTCTCAAAAGAGGACATCCAGGATGTTGACTGTCAACTGCCTAGGGGCCGAGTTTTAGATCGTATTAATAGGAAAATAAAACATGGGCCTACAGCCAAAAGATTTTTCCACATGTCGACTTACTCTGCATTATTTCTACAGGATGTTTTCTGTTTTTTCTCTTTTCTTCGCCACTAGTGGCTGTGTTAATAACCTTACTTTCAGCTTTGGAAGATTTGAACTGGACAGCAGGGGTTTCTGGGACGTGGATATACTAGAAATTTGATCCTAGAGTCATGTGCATCACTAGCCTATCAGGTGGGTTAAAACCCATGAGGTAATGTCTGGAGTGCCATGGATGTCAACCAACACAATCACCTTTACCAGGTGAGTAAACACCCATTACATTAAGGCTTTCTGGCAAAGCAGGTGTTTATCCTCCCAATATAGAACATTGCATGGACAGTGTGAATTGTAGCCTAAAATACATATAATAAAACTGCCACAAAAGGTGATAAAACTGCTGTCTGACCATATGAAGCCAGATCAATTTTATGTGTGTATAACTACCTACAATAAACTTATTCCATTCCTCTTTTAAGCACACCTTAACTCTGGTGCTGGCTTTTCTCCAGAGTGATTTCTACTGTTGATTTTTAGACCAGCACTAAGTTTGTGGGAAATGTTAGTGAAGCCTGCTTTAGAAACAAAGAATTTAAGAAAGTGAATGTATGCAAAGTGATTACCAGCCCTTCTAAAGTTTTGATAGACCGAAGTGTTTTACCCCCTGCCGCACTTGGCACCTTTTTTAAGTGTCCCTTTGTCTTGCAAATTCTCCTGATCTCTGGCTCCTCAGCCTGCCACACTACGGGAATCCCTATAAATTCCTGCCTTTGTCTCCCTTAGTTGCAGCCCCTGAACAGGGCGAGCCCCAGGACTCCTGGTCACTGGCCCAACAGCGACAACGCAGCCGACGGCAGCCTCCTAGAAAGCGGATTCAGCTCTGCAGAAGGTATGACTCACAAACCAGCCAACCCGATTTCGGGCGCCTTTCAGAAAGGCCACTGATTGGTCCAGTCCCGATCCCTGGTGCTGGCTTTTCTCCAGAGTGATTTCTACTGTTGATTTTCGACCCACTCCCTCCACCCCCTCCCAGGCCTCCTTTAAATACACTGTAGCCACACCGTCTCTGTTTATCTAGCCATCCTATAGGTTACTGCCTAGTTGAAAAAAAAAATGTAATAAACTAAAAGAAGAAGAAGCCCTTCACTTTCTCTTACATATTCATCCAGTCCTATCTCGACATTAACTTTAAAACCATACCTATCTGAGAGCCATGGCACATTACAGTGTAGCATGTCTTTTACTGATAATCTTTGTTCCTGGTGTATGCTACATTAACACAACTCAATATACGAGCACTGCCATGAAAAACGACACCTACTATGTCTCCGGCCATTATACCACTCAATATTCCTCACGCCCCCCTCCCTTTATCCACTCTACACTTTCTTCGTTCTTACTCTCCCTTCTTCCTTCCCCAATGTCCCTTAATGTGTTCCTTCTCCTAGTTCCAAACTGTAACACAAGCACATTCACAATTAATATACAGTTGCTACCCACAAAAACAAATAACAGTCAGACAGAAAGGAAAAAAGTCCTTAGGTTGCATTGCTCAGGCAATGTCAAGCTAAATCCAGGCCCCCCTTCACTGCTCTCCTCCCCAGAATTTGCAGCTGCACCCGGATTAAAAATAATGAAAATATATTGAGTCTGACCAAAAAATTATCCCAGTTACAAGCCTTGTCACTGAGTCATAGCTTAATAAAAATATTACCGACCAACAAATTAACCTAGTGGATTATACTCTGTTTAGGGCGGACAGGGAATCAAGGTGGGGCGGAGTAGTTGTCTATGCTAAATCTAAGTATACAATTAACAACATTATTACCAAATCTAAACACAAGGAATACGAAATTGTTTCTCTGAAGCTTCATCTCCCTTCCTCTGACAACATTACTATCATAGGTGGTTATAGACCACCTGCTGCCAGAACTGATATCTTTAGTGCCCTCAAAACTTTAATCATTAATGCTAATACAGAAACATTAATCCTTGGGGACTTTAACCTGGATTGGCTATCATCAAAGTCCCTCAGCTTGAAATCACTTTGTGATGAACTTGGCCTTGCCCAACTAATTAGTGAACCAACTAGGATTAATACCTTAAAAACAGCCAGTAGCTCACTTTTAGATGACATATTAACTACCCACCCACATAAAATTCTACAAACAGCAGTGTTTCATAATGATATGAGTGATCACAATATCGTAGTCTGCACTAGATCACAAGCCAAAGTCAACCTTCCCCCTAAATTCATAACCAAACGGTCGTTCTGTAAGTTCAGTACCGATAACTATTTGACCAACCTAAGCAAGGTCAGATGGCAAGACCTGTTCCTTTCAAAATCAGTAGACGAGACTATTAATGTTCTGAACTGCAACTTTACTTCACTGGTTAATAGACATGCTCCCATTATTAAGGTTTGGACACGTAAAAACTCACACCCTTGGTTTACCCTGGAACTCAAGATTGCACTGACAAACTGCGACAAACTATGGGCCCAGGCTAGGTGCACCAAGAGCCCTCTAGATTGGCAGGCATTTAGGGCAGCCAGGAATGCTTGCATCAAAAGGATTCGCACAACCAAATCAAACTACTATGTCTCTACCCTTGAGCAGGCTAAGGGGAACTCTTACAAAATCTGGAAGACCCTTAAGTCAATCGAGGGTCACTCAACTGCCCCATCTATTCCACTAAAGATCCACAGCAATGGAACAGCAATTGAAAGTACCAATCAAATACTAGAAGAACTTAATTCCCACTTCATCACAGCCAGCCTAGCATTTGATTCCTCTCCATATGCCACCCAAGTAAAGAACCTAGATAGCATGAATACATTGCCGTATACCTCAGCCTGTCCATTTCAGTTGCTCCTTCTTAGCTTTAAGGAAGTTGAGGATTCACTTATTAATCTGGATACCAAAAAAAGTGTGGGGGAAGATAACATAAAACCATTATTCCTAAAATTTGGCTACTCCTACCTTACCGCCCCAATACTTCATATATTCAACCTTTCTATCTCAACCGCTACAGTTCCATCATGTTGGAAATCTGCTCATATTCTCCCCCTATTTAAGTCGGGTCATCCCGGCGATCTCAACAATTATAGACCCATTTCAATACTGCCCATCCTCTCAAAAGCCTTTGAAAAACTGATCTACGTACAACTGAAAAACCATATTAAAACTCAATCTGTCTTAAACCATCTCCAATCCGGCTTTCATTCTAATCACAGCACCACAACAGCTCTGGCCAAGGTTACTAATGATTGGGTCTCTGCAATGGACTCTAAGAAAACCACTGGTATAGTATTCTTAGACCTTAGTAAACCTTTTGACACCCTAGACCACAATTTATTAGTGCACAGCCTTACTAATTTAGGCTTTACTCCATCCACAACCCAGTGGTTTAATAGTTATCTGATGGGAAGGACTCGGAAAGTTAAAACAGGAGATTTGTTTTCATCCTCCTTATCCACTGCTAGTGGAGTCCCACAGAGATCTATCTTAGGCCCCGTCCTCTTTTTCTTGTATATAAACAATCTTGACCATCAGATTACCAAGTCCCACTTACATTTTTTTGCAGATGACACAGTCCTGTACACATCTGGTCCCACACTGGAAGGAGTTAGGGACACCCTTCAGGCTGACTTTGCACAATTAGAAAATAATCTAATTAATGCAAAGTTGCTCCTTAATGCCAAGAAAATGAAAGCCATGATCCTCTGTCCATGTACCTCCCCCTCTACCACTCCTGTTTTCCCTAACGATTTTATAAATACTTCTCTAGGTGAACAATTGGAAATCATTTCAAATTTCAAATATCTAGGTTTCTGGCTTGACAACAAGCTTTCCTTCAGTGATCACCTTGATGACTTGTCCAAAAGACTAAAAGCCAGGTTAGGCTTTTTCTTCCGGAACAGGTCCTTCTTTCCCACGGACATTAGAACCAGACTGGTTCAGGCCACATTCCTCCCCCTCCTTGATTACGGCAACATAATCTACAACTCTTTAGCACTTACCAGTCTTCATAAACTAGATGTTCTCTACCACCGCTCCCTTCGATTTATTACAAACTCCCTTCCCCAAACCCATCACTGTGATCTATATGCTATGGTTGGTTGGCCCTCACTGATCATTAGACGGTCAGTCCATGCCGGTATTTGGACTTTAAAACTTCTTCAGAACAAACAACCGCAATACCTAACCTCCTAATACACATATCACACAGTGTTTACTCCCTCAGGAAGTCTGATTTTCTCCTTTTCGATGTACCTAGGACCCATACTTCCTTTGGTAAATGCGCTATCTCATGTTCGCTGCCAACTATTTGGAATCGGTTTCAATCCTCTCTGAAATTATCCAGTATTGTCCCTGCTAACTTTTTTAAAAGGTTAGCCATGGCCAAATTAAAAGATACCTGTAACTTTCATTAAACTGAATATCGATTTTGGGGCATCAATTTATCGACCACACGGTATCTTAGGCTCCATCTCTTTATGTCACTAGCTGTACCTCTAACCATTATCAGTGTATCTGATGGAATTCTGTTAGCATGTTAGTTACAGTTATGTAATTGCTGTTACTTTCTCCAGGAACATTATTTTTCTCTGGTGAAATCCTAATGTGTGCAATGTATTGTCTTTTAATCAGTGTCACCTCCCATCATGAATTTTTGTGTACCCGTGGAGCTCTTTATGTACATTATGTAATATCATGTAATTCTTTTAAAGTATTTGACTGTATGTCCATCTCAGGACCTCCTTGTGAATGAGCTTGCTCAACAGAGTTTTCCTGCAATAAACTTGAACTTGAACTTGAACTCTAGTATTGAAACCTTAAGTTAGAAATGAAACATGCAAATTATACTCCTTACATTTCATAAAAAATACTGTATGTGTGTGTGTGTTTTGCCACCATAATACCATCATGCAGAGTTGTGTGGGAAGGCTATTCTAGGTAGAGAATTATATCTGCAATTATACGTACCCCTGGTGGGTTCCAGCACAGAGGTTCAACAGTAAACCTGTCTACTGCCTTTACAGCGATGGCACAATGCCAACAGTTGGCACTGTGCCATCAGAAAAACAATGCTTTTTCACAGGAGGCTGTGCTCCCATACCCCCAGACTTTCAATCAATCAATCAATCAATCAATCAAGTCTTTATTTTACCAAGTGAAGCACTACTGAGTGAGCTCATTTGCAAGGTGGACCTGGACATATACACGAAAACAGTAATAATATAGGAACACAACAGTGGAAGGTTACAATAATTGGCATGAGGGTACAGCAAAGCAGGGGTTGATCAGCTACTACAAAAATGATAGTATAATGTACTGTACAATGCATACAGTGATAATATATACAACAATATACAATACTTACATGAGAGTACAAAGGAGAAACAAGGAGATGGAAGGAACTGCACAATATTCAACTCCATTTTGCCATGTTTGTAAGTTTATCCAGACTGGAGATTGTTTTAAACACCCTGTTTCTAGCATCAGCTATGACATCAGAGAATTCTGTACCTGTAATATGAATAACATTGTATATTTGGCAACATGTAAAACATGCCCCTATTGCTATTTAGGGAAAACTACACAAACATTTAAGGAAATGATTAGTCAGCACATGAGAAGCATCACACATCTTTACAACATAAGTACTTTGTCACAGCATATTAAACATAAAGGTAACGAACACAGCTTTGTATTTCAGATGACAGAAAAAGTACATAACAGTGTTAGAGAATGAGACTTAGATAAAAAAAAGATATGCCAAAGAGAGACATATTGGCAATATCAAATGAAATCTTACACTCCCCCCAGACTGAATGATTTTTTCAACTGTCCCTATATTTATAATTGTATCAGATGTCTTCTGTTAGTACAGTAGCTGAAGTACTGTTACATTTGTTTAGACATCTAGTCTATGAAAAACTGAAAGAATAAAAAAAGAACTATGAAAAAGTGAATTAAGAGAATCTACTTAGAACTAAGAATTAAGAATTTAGAATCTAAAACTTTGAAATATAAATTTCTAATCTTTAGACTTTAGTTAGCTTTTTACATGTACATATATATTTTGTATTGTACTACTGTAATACGTATTCTGCACTATTTACCTACTTTTTGAGTGGTATGGTATTCTTCTGTTTATTGTTCTTTCTTGTGAAATGCACAGTGAAGTATTGAACCATGTATTTTTGCACTCTCACTTTAATTTTATATTTCATAAGGATGCATTACCAGTTACAACCCCAGCCTTGAGAAAATGCTGCTAACGTGCGAAAACATTTGGCTGGCTCTTGTGGGGAGGGGTACCTGCCTCCTGCTACTAGTTCCTGAATAAAGTACAGTACATGGTTTACTATTCTGCTGCAGCAAGGCTGTATTTGTCCAACACCAAACAGTGACAGTGAAGCCAAGCCTACTCATCTGCTTTAGTGAGTACCCACTTGCTTTTGGCTCCATTATTGTGCTTGTAGCCACCATTGCATTGTTTATCTTGAATTAACATACAGAACAAAAATAAATAAATAAATAAACTTTACTACCAGCCAACACATACGAAACAAGCATTTGTCAATGCCGAATGTTTGCTTGCTGGCATTGGCATGGGTATTGTAGAAGTTACAGAGCTGCCTAATAGGAATGGCAGTGAAGTATTGAACTGAAGCCAACCCCACCACCACCATGCAGAGAGTGACAGGCATTGGGGTGTGCCTTTGGGTCGTCAGGCATAACGGCCAGGCCATTTCACCACACCCTACCCTGCAGACACTGACAAGTGTCATGGTGTGGTTTGGGGTCTTTGACACTTATGCGTACCCCATTCTATCAGGAAATATGGTGAGATGGGTGCGTATATGAGAATGGGGTGAACTTGGCCAAAAGAGCAAGGCATACCTCAATGCCTCTCATCATGGCTGCAGGGTGGAATGGTATGAGCATTACAGGCAAGAATCCCAAGTCACACCCCTGATGCCTGTCATTTCTATAGGGTGGGGCATTATGGTTGGAACCCTAACACCTCAGGCATTCATTGGTATTTTCACTCCAAATTTTCAACATGGTTTTGTGATCCCCACCTCACGAACTGATCAGCAGTACAGTTTGTTAGCGCGAAAGCTGCTTATGCACAGCTATTACGGCATTTAGCACCACAGGTGCAAAACACATTCCGAACAGGATGTGAAAAATGACAGCTGTACTGTTCATGGGGAGGTGTAAAAAATGGCAATGTTGCAAATCTGCAGTAAAAATATTAAAAAAACTGGTGAAGTCACGAGCGCTCATAGAAACTGTGGAACGCACACCTGTAATGTAACTAGTTTGGGGAATTTTTACAGCAGGTTGTCAACACAGGCATTTTGGGACCTCCGATCATGAACAATGTCACTGTAATTTTCTTCATCTGTCCCGAACTATGATTTCCCATAACGACCACGCATCTCTGCGCTGAAAGTGTGAAAACACATTTTGGCCATGTTGTGAAAAATGACAGCTGTACCGTTCATAAGGAAGTGTGGAAAAATTCCACTGGTGAAAATCTGGACTGAAAATATTGCAAAGTTATGAACTTACGAGTTGGCGTGGAAACTGAGCAATGCTCACTCGTAACACAGTCATTTTTAGGAATTTTTTCACCAAATTTTCAACATAGCCATTTTAAGACCTCTGCTCATTAACAATGTCACTGTGATTTCTTAATGTGTCCCATACATTGATTTTGACAATCGACTGTGCTATTGTGCGCTACATGGGCAGAAACACATTTTGGGCAAGATGTGAAAATGACAGCTGTACTGCTCATAAGGAGGTGTGGTAAAATGGCAATGTTGAAAATCTGAATTGAAAATATTGATTCACAAACTTCTGGTGCGCATAGAACTGTAATGCACGTCAGAAAACAGTCATTTTTAGGAATTTTTCATCACCAACATAGCCATTTTAAGACCTCTGCTCATTAACAATGTCACTGTAATTTTCTTAATGTGTCCCATACATTCATTTCGCACACCGACTGTGCCATTGTGCGCTACATGGGCAGAAACATGTTTTGGGCAAGATGTGAAAAATGACAGCTGTACTGCTCATAAGGAGGTGTGGTAAAATGGCAATGTTGAAAATCTGGAGTGAAAATATTGAAAATTCGTGAACTTACAAGCGTGCATAGGAACTGTGCAACGCACGTCGGTAAACAGTGATTTTTAAGAATTTTTCCACCAACTTTTTCAACATAGGCTTTTTGAGAGCCCACCTTATGAACAATGACAGTGTCATTTCATTACTTGGTCCTGAAAGGTGATTTTGCGCAGTGACTGCGAAATCACCCTTCGGCCCGATTAACGCCATGACAGTGACAGCATTTATGAGAAGGGGTCCCAAAATCCTATGTTTGAAATTTGCAAAAATTCCAAAAAATGCCTGAGATATGCAGCAAAGTTGAAAAAAACCCTATCTATCCCATTATACAGCTTACCGGCATTTCCTCAGTTCGCGGTCGGCTTTGAAGATGCAGACGTGTTCCTGGTCCACCAAGGATCATCACGCCAGAGTCTGGAGGTAAGTATGGGGTGAGGGGTGTGGGGAGGCAGGGTGCACAGTGGGTGGGCGCAGGTGGGGGCACAGACAGCGAGGGAATGTTTTCTATTTCTGGGGGGGGTTTAAACAAAGGAAGGGATGATGCAGGATGTTTGCCATGCTGGAGTGGGCTCCCAGCATGGCACAAGGACAGATTTTGGGGGGCATGGAGCCTAAGGGGGATTGGGCACCCCCATCGGTGACAGCATCTGTTGCCACACTGGGGTGGGCTCCCAGCATGGCACAAAGACAGCTGTTTGGGGGTCATGGAGCTGACAGGGGATTGGGCACTCACAGTACAGCATCTGTTGCCATGCTGGGGTGGGCTCCCAGCGTGGCACCCTGTACTCTCAGGGGGGAGACAGTGGAGCCGATGGGGATTGGGCACCCCATCAGTGACAGCATCTGTTGCCACACTGGGGTGGGCTCCCAGCGTGGCACAAGGATAGCTGTTTGGGGGGCGTGGAGCTGACAGGGGACTGGGCACCCCCGTCAGTGACAGCATCTGTTGCTATGCTGGGGTGGGCTCCCAGCATGGCACCCTGTACTCTTGGGGGGAGACAGTGGAGCCGATGGGGGATTGGGCATCCCCATCAGCTATACATGTGTAGCCATGCTGGGTGCCCAAGGAACTCTGTTTGGGGGAGAGCGAAGCACAGCTGATGGGGGATTGGGCACCCCCATTGGCTATTCAGTGTGTGCATGGGGGGGTCGAGCACGAAGTATGCGTGCATGTGTGTGTGTGTGTAGGGGGAGCACGCATGAGCAGGTGATATCTTATCGCTGCTCACTGAAGCGTAGCTCCCACTTTCAATTGTACTCCACTGCATTTTCGACTGCTGTCATAGACAGCTCCAGCAGGCATTGGAGAATTACAGCTGCGCCTGCAAACACACTGACTGAATTGGAAGAGGGCTGCCACACCTCCAAAAGCTCGGATGATGGCACTATGTTTCTTGCATATGCATGCAAGCAAACATAAAAATTGTATCCCTGGTGTATTGCAAGGGAAGAGATTGACAACCTGAATCCTATGTAGTCTAAATTACAGAGCAACTAAAACACCTCTCTAGCCCTTTGAGGAATCCATAAAGGTGAAATTGCACTTAGGTTTAATTTATATTTAATATATACTTGTTTTATTATTACTCTAGTGTTAAATAGGTAATTGGATGTAATTGTAGCACAAGGCAGTTCCCAACCTTTCTAACTTAAATATATAAGCAGAATCCCTTTTTAAATCAATTGTTATTTTCATTTGTATTCAACACAGGATGAATTGTTTACTGTTAGAATCATAGGCTTCATTTTTAGAGCTGGGCAAAAATTGCAAATAAAAAAAAAGTTTGGTGGTAGCCAGCACTCACTTAAAGGCACACAATATGTGTTGACTCAATAAGCAGAATTAATACTCAGTCTGTTTCCACCATTATTTCACTTTAATAATCAACTTCAAAACACACTTAAAACAAAGTTTCTGAATTATTCACTGCACAAAAAAGTCCTTTAGTGAAGGTTGTGAGCAAAAGTTTGTATTTCATTGCAAGTCCCTTTCTGGTAAAAAAAACAAAAAAAAACAGGCCCAATCCAGGCTTGTGGCTTTGAAAAGTGCTGGTCATAGTACGAAACACATCAGGTGACCTTGGGAGGTGTAACCCCTCCTGTTTGCTGTTGTAAGCTACAAGCTGCAAGCTACAAGCCACAAGCCTGGATTAGGCCTGTTTTTTTTTTACCATTGGTGAGAATGGAATCTTCTGAATGTGTTTGGTGGATTTTCACTCTGTTCCACTCCATTTTGTGTCTGAACTGTGGAATAATACACATGAACTGTGGAATAACAGCACTGGGAAATTTTATTCTGCAGTGTAATGGATTATTCCACTGTTCGGTAATTAGTTCTGCAGAATATCTTTCTGCAGTTTAATATATTAAGCCATACTTCAATATACTGTGGAATAATGTATTAAACTGAAGAAAAAAAAATTATGCAGAACTGATCCCCCTGACATCGCTGACCTGGTGTAAAAAAGAATTCCCTGGTGCCAGTGGTCCCCTTCCCATGACCACCAAATGCCAGCTTGAGAAAAAATAAAAAAGTTTCCCTGGTGGCTAGCAGCATTTCCCCCCGCCCAATCACCCACCTGATATATAAATAAATTGTCCCTGGTGTCCACTGGTCCCCCCCACCCAATCACCTGTCTGATATATAAATACATTTTCCCTAGTGTCCAGTGGTCCTTCCCTGCATGTGATCACCTGCCCGATGTATAAATACATTTTCCCTGGAGTCAAGTGGTCCTGCCCCCACCCAATAACCAGCTGGAATGTAAACCTTTCCCTGGTGGTCCAGTGGTCCCACTACCTGACCACCCTGGCAGGTAATGACCCACCAACCTGCTCCTCCCCATACCGAGCCAATGACCAGCAGAGTTCTCCTCTCTCTACCATAGCTGGCTGCCAACTGAGCTGTCAATGAATGAGTATGTACGGGTACAAGCATATGCTCATTCAATTCAGTTCAGTTTAATGATTACAAGTATGTATATAAAAAATATTTTTGTTACATGAACAAATATTAAAACCATAATAGAATTTTCAAATAAAACAATAAATGTAACATTCATCCACATTTTTCATATTTCAATAGTGTTAGAATTAAACACAACCAATGCCTAGATAAATACATTCATAGATATACATAAACTTACATATATATTATCAACACAGTCTAAAACACAGCCAAGAATAGGATAAAGCTTAATATTAAATACAAGTAATAACATTATATACAGCACATACAATACTTATAATTCTTATAAAGCACAGGAGATTAACATAAAAGATTTACGATCATCACAAACATAATCTCCAATTTGATTGTGCTGCGTCTTTATCAGCCAAACTAGCCAGAGCAAAAATACTCACTCTTGACTCTAATGTTAGTACAAAATTAATCTGGGAATTTTTACCATTTTTAAAAACTGAAAATATACATTTTTTCTCTGTCTGCTGTAAATACTGGATATTCCATTAATAGAGAAAGGTACTTAATTTAGCATTATTACAACATGTACGTGGTTGAACTGATGCTCTAAGATTACCAGTTATCCATTTATTGGCAACCCCGCCACCCCCAAAATCTTAATTTAGTGAGTGTTCATCTATATTTTATTTTATCACTTATTAAAATGTATTTTTCTACTCCAAAACACTGCTTTATCTGTTTCAGTGTTGTATATTCTCATGTGTCCTTAATATTAGCCAAGTCTTTTTGGACTGCAGTATCCGTAACTCTTTGTAGAGCAAGCATAGAAAAGTTCTCTGGTTCCACTTGGTTACAAAAAATGTAATTATAGGGTAGGCTACATTTATTAAGTTCTTGGTTAAGTTTTCCAAACTAAGTATAGGAACTTGTTCCTATTCCTTGTTTTGCATCCAACCAACAGTTGTATATTAAACTTTCAGCTAGAGCTGTACTGATCTTTTTCCAATAAACAGTACATTTTTTAATCACCTTCATGCATAATGATAAAGCCCCAGTTTCTGCATGGACTGCTGCATTAAGGATGGAGCTAGGAACCCTCAATAAGATTTTCAAAAATTGGTTCTGTATTATTTCAATATCTTTGAGGTTACTGAATAAACCTCAAACTTCTGTCCCATATAACAACTTTGAATTTACTTTTACCTCAAAACAATGTAATGAGAAATACATGACTGCAAAGGTATTAACAAAACAATTAATTCCAAGTAATGTGCTAGTAGAGTTATTCTTTACTTTTTTATATGTGTTTTCCAGCCAATGTTCCTAGTAAAAGTAATGCCCAGGTACTGAATTTCAACAATCTCTGATATTCAAACCCCATTTATATTCCAGGCTGTGAGATTTTTCTTGACATCTCCAAAAAACAATTTTTTTGTTTTATCTATGTTAAGATTTAAATCTATTTTTTTAAGAAATTCCATCACACAAACCATTACCCTCCTCAGGCCTAGTGGGGTTTGGGATAAGAGAAACATGTCATCTGCATAAAGCAGAATTTTAACATGGATTGAATTCTCTTTTGGGGGAAAATTATCAATCTTGTCTATATCTTCCACTCAATAATCAATGTATACATTAAAGAGAGAGTCCAGTCAAAAGTGCTACACTGCAGAATTAGAATTAGCCTACCCCCAATAGATCTTATACCAAAAACTAGGTTTCTACATGACTTTGTTTTAAAGTTATGAGTTATTTTGTAACCCTGATTTCACTCCCTGTTCAAAAAAGCCAGTTTCAGTGAAGAACCACTGATGACATCAAAACTAGAACTCACAGACTAGCCCTCCTTGTCAGCAACCTTATAGGACCTATTTCTTTGAAGTTATAGAAACTTTAGCTGTACTAATCATTTAATAAAAAAAAATATTTGACACAGGGTTGCCTGCAGTGCTTGCATTTCCAGAATGTTCAGATGCATGGTTCTGTACTTGGAATGCATCTGGAGGTGGTTTTGGAATGCAGTGCTGAACTAAGATATAAATTGTCAAAGTGGTGCATAATTTTAAAATGTTGGGGGGAGGGGACATGCAATCTCAGCATGTGGCAGGGATGCACCATCTCACAGTGTGATGAGACATTCAAACTCAGAATGTGACAGGAACGCACATCAAGAAATTTAGTGGGGATTTGCAATTCTGGACACACCAATTTATTTTGAAACTTCTTGTCCTTGTTACATTCCAGAACTGTAAACACCTACCACATTTCAAAATTGTGCATCACATCCCCACCACAATCTGGCACTGTGCATTCTAGCCATATTTCAAAATTAAGCATCCCTGCCAAATTCCAAAATTACACATCCACACCACATTCCAAAGTTGTGGTTCAGTGCCACATTATGAAACTGTCACCATCACATTCAAAAATGGTGTCATTGCCACATTCCAAAATTGTGTGTCACCACCACATTCTGAAACTACGTGTTACCACCACATTCCAAAACTGAGCGCCATCTTCACATTCCAAAACTGAGCGTCACCACCATATTCTAAAAGTGAGCATCACTGCCACATTCCAAAACTGTGCATCACCACCACATTCCGAAATTGAGCATCACCGCTTCATTCCGAAATTGAGCGCCACCACCACATTCTGAAATTCTGCATCACTGCCACATTCTGAAATTGTGCATTACCATCACATTCTGAAATTGAGCATCACTGACACATTTTGAAACTGCATGTATCCTCTACATTCTAAAACTGCACCTGCCTGTCACCTTCTGAAACTGTGTGTAAATATCCACATTCTAATATTGCCTGTCATTGTCACATTCTGAAAATGTGCATTCCCACTTTATTCCAAAACTGCTCATCCCTACCACAGTCTGAAAATGAGTGTCACTGCCACATTCAAAAATTGCATGTCCAAGTTATATTCTAAAATTATACATCCTTTCCTCATTCTGAAATTGCATGTCACTACCATATTCTGAAACTGCATCATCACCATGTTCTGAGATTCCATGTCCATGCCACATTCTGAAGTACTGTACCTTGCATCATCACATTATGGAAATGCATGCTCTGATCCATCCAGTGTCAGATTTCCCTTTTCAGATGTTTATCGCAACTGCATTTTTATGCAATGTGGGGGTAATATCACTTATTGAAAAATAAGTCTTATAAGATAGCTTGCAAGAACGACTAGGCTAGGAATTCTGGTTGTAACATCATAAGCAGCTGTTTACTGAAACTGGCTTTTTTGAACAGGCAGTGAATTTAGGGTTACAAAATGACATGTAACATTTAAACTAAGTAACTTAGAGATCTCATTTTTGGCATGAGGCTGATTGGGGATATGCTGATCTAAATTCTGAATTTATTGATGCTAGAAATTTTGATCAAACCCTCTCTTTAAACAGCATTAGGGCCAAAATACACCCTTGCTTGACCCTGATTATAACATCTATCAGATCTGTAGCTGCCCCATACAGTATTTTCCATATCTAAATATTAATTTAGTGTCAGTGTAAATTAATTTAATAAGTGATAAAAAATTCACCTCCATACCCTTTTCTTTCAAATGTTTCCACAAAGTGTTTCTATTTACAGAATCAAAAACAGATTTCATATCTATGAATGAATCATTGATTTTTCTTTTTTTTTTTCAGAATTACATACTTATCTAAAATGTATTTTAGTATAAACAACAGATCTGTAGTAGATTGCCTTTTACAAAAGCCAGCTTGGAAGTTAGACAAGATCTTATGATCCTCCATCCAGTCTAAAATTATATAAAGAAGTACTCTAGAAAGGATTTTGGCATTTATATTCAACAATGTAAATGGACAATATTTTTCTGGAACCCAAATTGAGCCTTTTTTATGCAAAGGAACTATTATGTACATTTTCCAGTGGTTTGGTATAGTTTTTAATTTTACAATATTTTCATATAAGGGCACTGGCAAATCAACCCACCATACAGCTTGATATGCTTCAGTCCTGATGCTATCTGATCCAGGAGATTTCTTTCTTTTTTTTATCTGAAATTGCCTGGATAACTTCCTTTCAAGTTTTTGTAACCACCCTTCATTGCACAGATTGAGCCATGATTTTTCTTTTCTAGGGGTCTCATGAGCCACAGAATGGGGTCATTTGTTTGCCTCCAAAAATATTTTAAAAATAACTTTCCCATACAATTGGTGGAATCACAGCTTCCACATTATATCTGACTTTGCCTGTAATGTATGCCACTAGATTCCAAAAAGTAGACCTCTCGAGCTTTGCTCTCGAGGTCAGGGGGACTCAGAACCTCTCTGTGGCAGAACACACTGGTTCTGCATAGTTGCCCATCCAGTGTTCTCTATATATTTTACTATTCTTTTCCCCATTTGCTGTATTAAATTTCTCTTATCATAGTAATCTTTATCAAATCAGCTGGCTTTATAATATTTATTAGGTAGCTTGTTTTTCTGCACTGTGCCAATTTAATCTAATATCTGCTGTTCCTGATGAACATAAAACTCCTAAGTACTACAGATCTATTCAGATACATTCAGATTTGAGTTAAATGCAGTTATATAGTACATACTTGTTTTAATGCATCAGTCACTTGTGCATATAAAATTGTTTCAACAGTCTTCACATTTCCTGGAGTCCATTTTATTCTCTTATTATTATTATAAATCAACTTTTTATCAGCTATCTCTCCATGCTTAGGTCCAGATATTCAAAACTTTGCCCTGGGGCTAAATTAGCACTGCCCAATATGCCAAATTAGCCCTGACTCAATAGCTCACTATATTCAAAAGAGATAGCCCCGGTGCTAAACCTGCTGAATATAGCATACTAAGGAAGCTGGGCAAACTGGGTTGCGAGTGCAGTGCAAAATTAGCCTAGGAATAAAACAGCTCTGAATATAGCAAACAAGAAGTGCACACCACAACAGCATCCCAGTGCACAGTGATGGGAAGGATGGTAGAGGTGAACTATGTGGCAAATGTGTGTGCTAGCAAAGGCATGGAGTCAGTAAAGCTGCAAGCACCAACACCTGTGAAAGTACATTGTGCAAAAATGTACAATATTTCCGAAACATTTGTGTGGCACAAACACATTTGTGCAGGTTTAGCGCAGAGCTCAGCAGTCTGATTGTTGCAATCACGTTTGCCTGGGGCAAAACTTTGCTATATTCAAAAGTGACATGCAATTGAGCCTACTTAGGTAGTCTGTGTGGCAAACATCCAGATTAGCAGCTCATTATAATCTGATTTGCCTGCAGTTTGCCCAGCACTATTGCAGCTTCACCAGTAGGTCAGTCTGGAAGTATAGGGCCTGGCTGAGGCTGCCCACAGCTCCACCTGTAGGTCAGTCTGGGAGTACATGGTGGTAGCTGCAGGCTACATTTGTACAGTACAGTATGCACTATTGTGCCCCAGGGTACTACACAGCACAGGCACAGGTGGTGGTGCTGCATGCAGATGCCAAACTGTAGGTCATGCTAGAGTGCACAGCAGACACTACAGTAGCAAGGGGGCCAGTAGTATGAGGGACACAGCAATGCCTATGGTATGTAGTGCAGTGATGACCACTGCACTGTACACAGTGACAGGCCCAATTTGCAGGTGTTTATTGACAGTGGACATTACCGTTATGCTGTTGTGTGACCCACAGACACTGCACCACTGGCATGGGATGCTCACAGTGACATATACATGGCTGGCTATGTGTGTTGTGGTGTCTGTACAGATGTGCAGTATGTGGCTGGGGGAGCACATACCATCAGATAGGCACACTGGTGTTGGGGCATTCCCAACACTGGACCATGTGCACTGTGTGGCTTGTCCCAGCCTTATGGCCACACCCAGTCTGTGGTGCAGCCTGGTCACTTGTACACCCTCCCCTCAACACCCTCCATGCCCAGAGTGCTGCATGTGTATGCTAGCATCTATTGGTGTCCACAGAAAGGTGGCCTGCAGCTGTGTGCTGTATGGCCGCACTGCCATGGTTTCGATTGGGAACTGGGTCACCACTTACTGCCTGGCATGGCTGGGACTGGTGGCAGATGATGGCATCATAGGGATGCCATCAGTGAGCAGCATGTTTCCTCTATGACTGGCTCATTTCTATGTGTCATACTTACTGGTTAGGGTCGTGCAAAGCAGCACAAAAGTTGCACAAAGCCATGCATAGCCACATTGTCACACAAATCTGGATCACCCAGAGTTAAGACTACCTTTTCCTGGGTGGTAATTTGCACCACACAAAGTGTTGCGCTAAGTCACGCAATAGCACTTTGCATGGTGCTATTTGCTGGTTATAGCATTGCGCATGTAGTCATGTACACGCTCCCCTCAGTTTGCCTCTTACATAAATTATCATTTTACCCGGAGCTAATGTGGTTTGCATGTGCTATTTGGCCATTTAAATATAGGACTGGCTCTAACCCTGTGCAAATGGTTTGCACCCAGCACAAAGTTTTGAATATCTGGCCCTTAGTTTGCTCCTTATTAAAATCTCAGGAAACCTATATTATGACATTTTTTGGCCTATGATCACAATCCCAAACATCCCAAATTTCCAAGGATATGATATTGTGAAATTAAAAAGTATCTACCATAAAATAGTATAAAACACTACTGCCTTTCTGGTGTAGATATGTCTATTTTCCATTCCGATCACCACGGCATCTCCCATTAAGAAGATGAAGATTGAAAGCATTAAGTATCTCTAATAAAAGCTCACCTTGTGTTTAATTTTTGAATTCAAAAAGTTCCTCATTGTAATTCTCAGAATATCATCTGAATTCCAATTTTAACAGATGTCTTCAGGAGATATGCCCACCTCGGAGTTACAATCACCTCCCATCTAAGCCATCACCCTGGGGTACTGGATTTGAATTTGTAATACCAAATTTTTAAGAGTATCCATGAATCTCGAGATGGGAGAATTGGCGGTGTGTGGAGGAAAATACACATTAATTAATATACATATGGACTTATTCTTTTGTGATAATTCGATGCCAAGAATATAATGTTTATCATCCTTTATAACATATTTAACTTAAGTCCAACATTTACAAAAGTGCACACTCCTCCTGAAATTCTGCCATCTTTACTTGTTTTGTTTTTTTTGGTCTGGAAAAAAACAACATTGACAACCTTCAAGAAAACATTAATCTAGAGTACAAGCCTAGGTTTCTTGCAACATAACTATAGGGTAGCTGGAAATAAATTTTACATATCCAATGTTTCCAAGATTCCTGGCAAAAGCTGCAATATTCCAGCTAAGTAACTGTAGATTATTAGATACAAGTAATGTATTACTGTATCACTTACCAATCAACATTCCTCCTCCAGTTCACCTAAAATGTGGTACTAGTTGCTTTCCTAACTGTATAAACTAATCATTAAATTTGAGATTGATTCTTCCTTCCTTTCCATTTGATCTGAGTAATTTTGACTTTCCAGGATTATATTGTGATTTATTCTATGCCCCTTTTACAATCTCTTATGAATAATCTTCCAGTACTCATGGAATAACATACCATCGTCTGGAAGTAAAGAATGCTCTTTCTCAGATGGAGTCATAGGTGGTAATTAATTGTTATATTTTTTTCAGGTGGATTTATCAGTTTTCTTAGAAACTTTACATTGCCTTTTCAGGTCTAGATCCTGTGACTCTTGTCTTACATTTTCATGATGACTGTATTCCACCATGACCATTGTTTCTGCTCCAACACCTAGTTCTACAAATTGTTTTTTTAGCTTCTAACAACTTCTGTCTAATATTACCAGCTTTTGTGACCATACACATCCACTCTTAATCTTTCCCCAGCCTGTATCTGTAAACTGGGCTGATGTCTGTCCAGGCAAACCTGTTTTCCAAATTATTTTACAAATATTGGCCCCTATGCATATAGAGGTGGGTATTGCTCACCGGAGGTGTGTATTCCACCAACAGAGCTCTGCACATGCAGACAGGTGTGCACTGGCAGCATTCATGATTGCCAACCACCTGTCCATGACCTCCCCAGTGCATAGGTTCATGTGGGGTGGACAGAGCAGAGTTGTGTTCCCTGGTGGGTGGACAATTGAATGGCCTGCCTAGGACCCAGAGTGGATCCCTCATGCAGGACGGCATGGTACCTGGATTGTGCATTGGGCATAGGGCACAGAGTCACAGATGCACCTGTGGACTGTGCAGGTGGCTGCTGGTGGTGGCACAGCCCTCCTCATGCCTGCCCTAGAGGCATCCCTCACTGACAGGAGCCCTGCTGCTCCCCACCCCAGCATGGGGCAACACCCACCCCAGACCTCTGATGCCCACCTGCTGCCCACAAACAAAATGGAGCCTCATCCCCAGCAGTGAGCCACCCCCCCTGCACATAGTGGGGCACTGGCCCCGAGAAAGTGGTACCGCTGACTGCACACATCCAAGACACCCCCACCACACTGACCACACCACCCCAGGACCTGGAAGAAGGTGCCATGGCCATGCGTAAGCCTGTGGCAATGCCCAATGGACACCTTCCCCATCACCTCCACCAGAGACAGGCATACAATTGCAGGGGGGTCTCTGAGCTGCAGGGATGGGGGCTCCATGTCTTGAAGTGTGTGTGCTCAGGTACAGTTGCCATGCTGGGGGGAACCCTGTGGGTCCACAGGAATGGCAGCATATGGCCATTATAGCAGAGTCCCCCCTGGCATATCCTTCCCATCCCTGCCTGTCACACAGCATGTCTTAGTGCATGGCAAGTAGTGTGGACAGGCCCCCTCCCACCCCCCAAGTGCGTTGCTGTCTGCACGGCTGGGGGATCAGGTGCCTAGGGACTGTGCACCCCGTTTGGTGATTTTAGCACAGGGGGCACAATGGGTGTGGACTGCCTATGCACCACAGATATGTGGCATGTATCCACTCTGCACAATAGTGCATAGGGCCCATTATATATACAGTAGAGACCTTAAGAATTTTGCTATTTTCACTTTTGGATTTTGGAATTCCTTTCAGGAGAATTGTAGGCACAGTCACACCTTTCTTAATTAGTCATTCCTTTCCTCCACAGTTTTCCAGAGTTGACTACCCTATTCCTACTAACTTACTGATGTGTAAATCCAATTCTCTCTTGATTATTTAAATCAAGTGATACTGACTGAGTTATGTTCAATAATACAGAATAATATTTCTGCAATTTACCATCTTCCTCCATTATTAACGTGTTTCTTGGAGGTTCCATAATTACTTCATTCAACAACTGTTTTTCTTTTATTTGGGGTTTATTATTTTTAATTTTAGTGAGTTTTCCTTTTGCTTTAACATTCATTGCTCTCTGTCTATCCTTTTTGATTTCCTGGACTAGTTAAGCTGTTTTCATTATTTCCCTATTTCCTATTTCTTCTGTTATTTTTTTTATTGACTTCTCAACATTAATTTTCTCTCTGATATGGCCTGTACTGCAATGGTCTTTGGTAATTTTTGATTTATTTGTGGTCATATTCTTATCTCCCTTGATTAGAGTTTTACGTAACAGTGACATGAGATTGATTAATAATTTGTTGTTCAAAGATATTCCACCTCTAATTTCCTTAAGTAAGCTTCGAGATGAACCATCAGTTAAAAAGACTGAGTTATTCTTACTTGTACTCTCCCTTACACCCCCTATGGTCCTTACTTTGCTTTTGTTCACTTTATCCACTTTATTACTCCACATATGAGGGATATCTGGAGGTTGTAAAGATGATGGGTCCAAATTAAGTCTATGTGCATATGGAGTTACAAATGCTTCAAAGTCACCCAAGAAAGACCTGCTGAGGAAATGATGTGATTTATCCCTATACACATTATCAATTTTTCCCTGATGCAAAAACTGAACATTTTGTGATAAATGTTCTATTTTCTTTCCCTTTAGTATATCCTTTTTTATAGGTACAATGTTGAGACATGCTTATTTTGTTTTTCTTGTACAATTTGTGTTCCCCTTCAATTTGTACTGCTACCTCTATATGTCTCTCTTTACCTAATTTTTGATTTTCCCCATTATCTGCATTATCAGCATATGAGTCCTTTTCTAAATCCCTTATTGTTTTCATTAAGCGATGCTCACATTCATTTCCATCTATAATATCCACAGGAAGGGACTTAATTGGTGTGAAATTTAATGGGGGAAGTGAGGAGCTCTGGATTCTAAGTACTTTTTTCCCAATCAAATTAATTTGACTTCCAGGGATCAAAATATAACTATTTTGTTCCTTCTTTCATACTTTGGCATCGTTTAATCCCTTTCTGCTATATTTTTAGATTCTGTGATTTTTTT
Source organism: Neoceratodus forsteri (assembly GCA_016271365.2). Taxonomy (NCBI): domain Eukaryota; kingdom Metazoa; phylum Chordata; order Ceratodontiformes; family Ceratodontidae; genus Neoceratodus; species Neoceratodus forsteri. The sequence continues at coordinate 1,204,828,099 of CM057453.1, read as the reverse complement.
TGTAATAATATTTGAGGACAATTTTCTTTTAGTCTGCCTTTTTTTATTTTAAACAGCCTCACTCACATATGCTAATAAGTTGCCAATCTTAGGTGTAATAATAAACAATTAACAGTGCATAGGGTAGTTACAAATAAAATAAAACATTTCTTCACTATTAGGATTACTATGCTATGGAAATAACTGCCATATACTATTGTGGATGCTACTAATGCTGATCAATTCAAGGCTACATAAGATAAACATATTCTGGATATCTAATGCTATTTCCCACAAGGTGTGAGGAGGTAGACTCAATGGATCTTGAGCACCCTTCTACCTTACTAAACTGAGTAATAAATACTGCAGTATTTAGTACACACTAAAATGCACTGCACCCAAGTGTACAGCAAAATAAAATAACAAATACAAATGTGCAAAGTCAAACAAATACTGCATATACTAAAAATAATCTAAAAAAAACAGGATGTCAGTAAAATACAACAAACTTAGTAAAGCTATAAAGTGAACTGCTGTGCATTAATTCAAAACTTCCTTTAAATAGTATAATGTCTCAAAAGTCTAGTGTCTGTGTAACCAGTCCTTCAATTGGGTGCAGGCTTGCAATGTTTCTTCTTTAATGCAGGATATATACTTTCTCTCAGAAGACAGTTACTTATATAAAGTCTCACCAGTACTTCCAATAGATAACAAGTCAGCAGTAAAAATATTTCCCAAGGACCAAAGAATGTGTTCTAAGCCATGGAGGCCTCTTACAGTTATGCCAGTAAAAGAGGTAAAATGTACACAGAATTTGATCAAGTCCCACTCAAGTGTAAGCCAACAGGGTCACTAAAGATATAATAAATACAATTTATAACACTCTAAACAATTTCACAGAAAAATGTAACCCCCAACACACACACACACACACACTGCAAAGAAACCGGGAGGTCAAAGATACTTAATTGCTATGAATTACGTTACTATTAGTACAAAAAACTAGTACAAAGACTAGCACAAAAAGTTGGTACAACTGTATTATGTAATAGCTACTTACTCTTCTATAAAAAAAAAGAGAGCACAAAAATGCATAGATAAAGGGCTGCAACACTGGATCGTAGAAAATGTCTATTTAGGCAAAAGCTTCTGGATAGCCATTCCAACTGGCTCAGATTTTTAAGCAGAATTAATAGGATTTATATAAATCAATTGACTGAGCATGAGCTGGCTAAATTTTCAGCAGTAGACAATGATTTTCAGACTCTACTTGCTGCAGACATCGACTTTCACCCAGAAAAAATGGTACACATGCTCATTAATTGACAGACCAGCTCCTGCTCATTCAGTGTGTGTGTGTGTGTGTGTGTGTGTGTGTGTGAGTGTTGTGACAGCTCTGTTGGGCTGCTCAGAGAAGAGCAGGGGGCTGTTCCATTCACTGGCAGGGATTTCAGGATGGAGGGAAGGCATGGTGGACCATGCCATTTCCCCCATCCTGACATCCCACCCCACCAGCTACCACAACAGCCCTCTGCTCTTCTCTGAGCTGACTGACAGTGCTGTCACATACATGGAATGAACTGGAGCTGACAATAAATCAGTGCTTGGTGTACAAGTACATGTTCATTCATTGACAGTTCAGTCAGTGGCCAGCCATGGTGGAGAGAGAGGGGCTGTGATGGTCAGCAGCTCAGGATATGGGGCAGTGGGGTGGTGGGTCACTACCTGCCATGGTGGGGGGGTCCACTGGACTACCAGGAAAAGATTTACATTCCAGCAGGTGACAGGGTGGAGGAAGGGACCACTGGACATCTGGGAAAATATATTTACTTATTGGGCAGAAGATAGGGTGGGAGGGACCACTGGACACTAGTGGTGGGCGAAGTGGGCTCAATCCGCTCCACAAAGTATTTCATGGAGCACAGGTGGAATCGCAGAGTGCTCTGCAATGTGAAGCAGAGTACTTTGTGTTATAATGAGGAACGCGAAGTGTATTAGAAACAGAGACTTCACGTTACTCCACCTCCCCTGGTCACTACTCTTTCAATTTTTAAGGCAAAGTACTTTGGTGGCAGTTCACTTCACCTCATTTCGCCTTGTTTTTAAGCTCCAAAGGTGGCTTTTGCAGTGATTCATGGGAGTTCATGTCACATGGGCTGTATATTGATCTGCACAGCCTCTGTTCGGGGTAGTATGAGTAGGAAGGAGTAGGAGACAGTGTGCTCTGATAGCTGTCTGTAGGAATCTTGTAAAAGCTGTTCAGAAAGCATTTTTACTTTTTTGGGGGGAGGATCCAACTGTAGTTCATCGATTGTAGGAAACCCTCCTGTGCTCACATCATCGAGCGTTTTTGTCTGTGTGTGGGTTTTGAATGTTAATTTACAACACTTAGTGTGTGTGGTGAAAGACAGTGAAAGTGTGCTGTGTGGGAGAGGGGCGTATCTGTGTGTAGGTAGATTTAAGTTGGAGAACTAGTGATTTCTTTGTTTTTTGGTTATATTTTTGTTATATAACTGACTGTGTTACTGTACACATAGTAAAATTGTCAGTAATAGTGGAAATTTTCTTGCTGTTTGTTGTGTGAATGTGGTGCAGCATTTCATAAGGTCAGGTTGTTTAAATTAGAAATTTACACTACGCGGGTGGCAGTACACTGAACTTTTGCATTTGTGTCACATTCCGCATTCAACATTGTACACAAACTGCTCTGTGTTGTGTGTGCAGTGTTGTGTGCATCAAATATAATACACCTTTTAAAATTTGTGACACAGACTAGTGTAAGTGCAACTACGAGCAGCAGTGTGAACCTGCTATCCAGTGCAGCTGCCTGATTTTGTACTGCGATCATGTTCTCTGTTGTTACTTTTGCTGTTTGTATTGTAGTGCTGTAAAAATCAGCACTGTCTGTATTCAGTGCTCCCCCCAGCCCCCACCCCCATGTTCAAAGGTTTTTTTTACCAGACGGGATTGTTTTTGTGAGTTTGTGACCCCATCAGCATCACTGGTTACTGAAGTTGTTTTAATTCCATGACAGTGTCACAGTAGTCTCTTATCTGTTGCTGAAGCCACAGTTGTTTATTTTGCTTCACATCCAGCCAGCGTCCCTCCAGTCAGAAAGTGAAAGTATCAAAATCTGAATTTGGTAATAATATTTGTGGTTGATCCCTCAAAATGCCTGCAAAGAGACATGCAAGTAAAGCTATTTCTGGCCTTGGCAATGTTGGCAGTAAGAGGGTCTGTGGGCATGATAGTAGTACGCGGACAGAGAAGTGCATTGCTGATGTGAGGAAAGGTATTTCTCCTGCAATGTTTTTTACAGCCCAATTAGTAGCTTCACTCATAGTTTGAGGAGATGATGTTTTCCCATCCGGTGGTGTTACTGTTACTGGTGTTAGTGGTGGTGGAGGTAGTATTAGCATTGTTGCGTCAAGTTCTAATTCTGACCAGTGTACCGTATCCAAACATACTGAGTGTGAAGCAGTGCAAGTGAGTGACAGCATAGATGATGTCATACTTCCCAGTAGCATCCCATTAACTGAATCTGAGGATTCTGATGATCATGTCAACAATAGCAAACAATGTGATATTCCATCCACCGTGGCACTTAACGTCACGCATTTTCCATGCAACAGTGATTCACGGTGTGGTGAAAAAATATCAGGTGATGGTGGTGTAGATGCTGATGATGAATGTGATGATGCTGATGATGATGATGTTGCTGTTGTTGCAACATGCAGTCCATATGTTAGCATCCAAGCAGAAGGTGTGGATGTGTGTGACAGTGACATTGATGAATATGATGATGATGTAATTGACCCCAGTTGGGAACCAAAGAAAAAGAAATTAAAAGTGGCTGTGTCTAAGACTTTTGCAGGAATCCCCGTAAAAATCTTGTGATTTATCGGTTTTAGTTGATGATGATGATGATGACCCAGTAATCAATATGATAGGTAGTCGTGGTGGTCAGTTGCAGTCCAGGTGTGCAGTGCCAGAAACATCACGTGCCCCCGCCACTTCAGTGCTTAAAATAACAGACTTAAATACGTCACATCATCATGGACATGTTAAAAGCAGAGCATCACACTTCCTTGTTTGGGATTTTTTTTGTTCAAGATGCAAATGATGATTCAGTTGCAATCTGCCAGGTTTGCCATGTGACCGTGAGTCGAGGTAAAAAGGGGAGCCATCTTGGGACAGGAGGACAGCATACACAACTTAAGAATAGGCATTTGGCTCTGTGGATCCAGCACAAGCTGGCAGCTAATACCGCAGTGGGGCGTTTACCCGTATCACCAGCAACCATAGCCAGCATGTTATCCCCTTCCATGACTGTTAAGCCCAGTAGGAAATTAAACGTGTGCAGTAGTGCGGTAATAAGAGCAGAGGATTACTACAGACATGATGAGGTGGAGGACCATAATGACTTTGAAATGTTGTCCAGTGCTGGTGAGAGTAGCAGTTTTTGTGGTGGCTGTGGTGGTGGTGTTGAATGCAGTATGTCTAGTGCAAGTGGTACATCAACCCTGGTTGGCAAATCTGGCAAAATAACTCATTTCTGGGTTTGTCATCATCACCTGTGCAACCGTCTTCATCAAATGTCCGCACTCCAACCCCTGCCAATGCCATTCATCACAGAGCACAACCATTTGTGACCAACAACACACTCCGTTTAAAACATTTAAGTCAGCCCACGTTACAGAGTGTTTTTGCACATAAGCTGAAGTTCCCCCCCAATCACACAGTGTCACGTGAACTTAATGCTGCTGTAGTGGAAATGCTGGCAATTGATCTTTTGCCCTCCTCCTTTGTGGAGAATTCTGGGTTCTGGCGATTTGCTGCTCATGCCTGTCCAAAATGGAAAGTCCCATCCAGGACATACTTTTCTATCCGTGATGTTCCCGAGTTGTTCCGCACTGTCTCCGACTCAGTAAGACATGCCCTTCAACATTCCTCCTCTCCATTCATCCATTTAAGTATGGATATGTGGACAAGTGGCAAAACAGCGGGGAGTTCATATCTGTGTATAATTGCACACTGGGCGCAGGTGCTGGGGGTTGTTTGCGATGTTGGTAGTGTGAATAATCAGTGCAGTAAGGTGGATTGTCATGGTAGCAATCCTCCTGGAATTCGCCAGCATGCAACAATTGCTATGTGCAGTGTGACCTGTTCACACACTGGTGAGAATATGTTGGACATGGTACTGACTGAAATTGACAGATGGCTAAACCCTCTGTCTCTGAGAGCTGGGTTCAAAGCAAGTGACAATGGGTCAAATGTGGTGAAATGCATCACGAATGGTGTTTTTTTTCATGTTCCATGCATGGCCCACTGTTTAAATCTTGTGGTTCAGGAGTTTCTGCAACACCTTGACATAAAGGAAATGCTGACCATTGCACAATGTATGTGTTCTCACTTTTCAAGATCTGGAAAGGCCCGTGACCAACTGCGGCAGTTGCAGATACAAAACAGCCTGCCTCAGCACCACTTGAAGCTGGAAGTTGTCACCCAATGAAACTCCATGTTATACATGGCAGAGAGGTTGTATGAACAATACAAAGCCATCTCAGAATATCTTGTTATGTGCACTAGCCATGACAGTTCTGGGGCCTCCATGTCTATGACGACTGAACAGTGGCACCTCATGGACTCTGTAATAACAATTTTGTGGCCTTTTGAACATGCCACACAGGCAGTGAGTGGTGAGTCTGCCTCCATTAGCCAATCAATTCCACTGATGTGGGTGCTGAGGCAGACATGGGTGAATATACAGCATAACCTTGATGTTGCCGGAGACGGTGGTAGCAGTATGTTGCTGCAACACATGCTGACAGTATTCGACCAGAATCCTCACATTGTGAGCATTCAGGGTAGTGACAACTTTGCCATGGCAACAATGCTGGACCCACGATACAAACATGGAATTGCATCAGTACTGGAGGGAGGGCCTGAACAGGTAAAAAATATCAATGGTCAACTGGTGCGCTTGGTTCATGGGGCACAGAAGTCACATGCCAAGGTAAGCAAACCTCAGCAGCATAATCCAGCTGAAGGTGTAGCTGGAGGACCAGCAAGCATATCATGCAAGGGTAAGGGGACTGTTGTTCCAGGTGGTCTGTCATCCAAAGTGGGTGGCGTCAACCCTCTTTGGGAGGCTTCGTCTCAAGTGGGTATTTGTGAAATAAATTATTCTGGAGAACAGGCTGAGGCATCAACAATTGGACTTAGTGCAGACAGAGAATGGCTGAGTCATATTTGTCTGAAAACAGGCATCTGACAATAAGTGAAGATCCTCTTTTGTACTGGAGTGGAAAGGTCAGTGAATGGCCAGAGCTGACTGCAGTGGCACTGAAGTACCTCACATGCCCACCCTCCAGTGTAAGTGTTGAGAGGGTATTCAGCCCAGCAAGTGCAATAGTCAGGGATCATCGGACAAACCTGTCTCCTGCAAATGTTAGTTTGCTAACATTCATTAAAATGAATGAGAGGCACATACCAGCACAGACTGCAACCTCAGTATTCCTACCCCGGACTAGTCATGGTGGTCTTGCTGGTGTGGAAATGGAGCACCCTGGTGGCACTAGCGGTGGCTGCCTGAAATGGCACACCACTGATGTAGATGATGACACAATGGAGAAAGAATTTCCCAGTGGTCAGACTTCAGACATCGATGACTGTGAGGGTAGTTTTCTTTATGAGGATGAAGATGTGGTTAATGTTGGCAGGTTTTAACTGCAGTATTTAAAAGGCAGTGTGCCCCTGCCCACCCTGGACCACCACTACCACCGGGACTGATGTTATGCAAGCCTGCCACCATGAGTCTGTCTGCCCCCCACGGACCACCACCACCACCACCACCAGGACTGATGTTATTCAAGTCTGCCTCCATAAGTCTGTCTGCCCCCCATGGACCACCACCACCACCACCGGGATTGATGTTATGCAACTCTGCCACCATGAGTCTGTCTGTGCCCCATGGACCACCACTCCACCAGTGCACCACCACCACCAGCTTAATATTTAAACCATAAAGTGAGTATGTGCACTCATGTTTCTTATGCTGCCTCACTTCCTTAAGTTGTATGTTTGTTTTCTGTAGCTTTTCAGAGCTGCAGTTGCAAAAGACATACAGCACACTTCTTTTGTTTCTTTCACAGGGGAACAAAAACAGGCTCCATCACTAATACTCGTTGGGAAAGATGCTGTAGCTGTACCGTACAGAGAGGAACCGATGTAATATCCATGTGAAATCCATTCTGGTAAGTATGAAGATTTTATTTCATCCGTTTCATTGTTTTGTAAAGACTGCTGCAAATATTGCACACAACAGGTTGTGTTAGTTGACAAGATGTGTCTCTGAAATGTAACTTGACAATAGGGATTGAGATTTGAGAACCAGGGAGGGACACATAACAATGAAGTTGTAACTTGTAAGAAGTCATTCATTTCTTTTTTTAGGAAACTTCGAGATGCTTTGTTGTTCTGCCAAAGTGGCCTTATCCAAAAAAGTTCTTCAACATCAGGCACACCCTTCCCCCAAGCTTGGGCACACCTGCAACATGCAGAAGTCATTTCATTAGATGACCATGACCAACATTAACAACCGGACTCCAGAAGGATGCTGATAAAATCTGTGAAGAAGTGAAAAAATACAAAAACATTACAGACAAAACTGAAAATATGATTCGCCCCAACCCACCCCAAAAAAAAATGCTTACCTTCATGTGCTTGAGAGTTATCCATTTCCAATTTAAGGGCAAAAAATTCTCATTGAGCACTGGAATGTGCACACCAACAGCTTATGAGTCAACTGTGTGATGCAGAACAACAGCATGAGTACATGTCCATGTCAAGTTCAACCCCCCCTCCTCATCACCTACAAAATACACAACTATATATATATATATATATATATATATATATATATATATACTCACCTGCCAAGTGTACAGGCAAAGGGCACCTTTCAATCCAGTTGAGATGATCACATTTCATTTGGTGGAATCGTCTTGCACAACACATTGGACCAGCAACACGAACCTCACAGTCATCATTTTATACTGGGGCATGTGCTGAAACAGTCTCATTGCAGTTTGTTACCACTTGTCAATTTTCTGCACACTAGGAGGATACATTGTGAGCTTGCAGAAAAAATCTGGGGACTCAGTGCCACCACTGCGCGCATGACTGAGTGCACCATTAATTCTGGGGGACATTATTTGTGCTGAAACAGTCTCATTTCACTTCATCACCACTTGTCAATGTTCTGCACACAAGGAGGATGCGCTGTGAATCTGCAGAAAAAATCTGGGGACTCTGTGCCACCACTGCGCGCATGACTGAGTGTGCCATTAATTCTGGGGGACTTTGCATGTGCTGAAACAGTCTCATTTCACTTTGTTTCCACTTGTCAATTTTCTGTACACAAGGAGGATGCATTGTGGACTTGCAGAAAAAATCTGGGGACTCTGTGCCACCACTGCACGCATGACTGAGTGTGCCATTAATTCTGGGGGACTTTGTATGTGCTGAAACAGTCTCATTTCACTTCATTACCACTAGTCAATTTTCTGCACACAAGGAGGATGCATTGTGGGCCTGCAGAAAAAATCTGGGGACTCTGTGCCACCACTGCATGCATGACTGAGTGTGCCATTAATTCTGGGGGACTTTGTATGTGCTGAAACAGTCTCATTTCACTTCATTACCACTTGTCAATGTTCTGCACACAAGGAGGATGCATTGTGGGCCTGCAGAAAAAATCTGGGGACTCAGTGCCTCCACTGTGCGCATGAATGAGTGCGCCATTAATTCTGGGGGACTTTGTATTTGCTGAAACAGTCTCATTTCACTTTGTTACTACTTGTCAATTTTCTGCACACAAGGAGGATGCATTATGGGCCTGCAGAAAAAATCTGGGGACGCTGTGCCACCACTGCATGCATGACTGAGTGTGCCATTAATTCTGGGGGACTTTGTATGTGCTGAAACAGTCTCATTTCACTTCGTTACCACTAGTCAATGTTCTGCACACAAGGAGGATGCATTGTGGGCCTGCAGAAAAAATCTGGGGACTCAGTGCCTCCACTGTGCGCATGAATGAGTGCGCCATTAATTCTGGGGGACTTTGTATGTCCTGAAACAGTCTCTTTTCACTTCATTACCACTTGTCAATGTTCTGCACACAAGGAGGATGCATTATGGGCCTGCAGAAAAAATCTGGGGACTCTGTGCCACTACTGCACTGAGCGCATGACTGAGTCTGCCATTAATTCTGGGGGACTTTGTATTTGCTGAAACAGTCTCATTTCACTTAGTTACCCCTTGTCAATGTTCTGCACACAAGGAGGATGCATTTTGGGCCTGCAGAAAAAATCTGGGGACTCTGTGCCACCACTGCGTGCATGACTGAGTGCACCATTAATTCTGGGGGACTTTGTATGTGCTGAAACAGTCTTATTTCACTTCGCTACCTCCTGTCAATTTTCTGTACACAAGAAGGATGCATTGTGGGCCTGCAGAAAAAAAACTGGGGACTCTGTGCCACCACTGCACGCATGACTGAGTGTGCCATTAATTCTGGGGGACTTTGTATGTGCTGAAACAGTCTCATTTCACTTCATTACCACTTGTCAATGTTCTGCACACAAGGAGGATGCATTGTGGGCCTGTAGAAAAAATCTGGGGACTCAGTGCCACCAATGTGCACATGACTGAGTGCACCATTAATTCTGGAGGACATTATTTGTGCTGAAACAGTCTCATTGCAGTTTGTTACCACTTGTCAATTTTCTGCACACAAGGAGGATACATTGTGAGCCTGCAGAAAAAATCTGGGGACTCAGTGCCACCACTGCGCGCATGACTGAGTGCACCATTAATTCTGGGGGACATTATTTGTGCTGAAACAGTCTCATTTCACTTCATCACCACTTGTCAATGTTCTGCACACAAGGAGGATGCATTGTGAATCTGCAGAAAAAATCTGGGGACTCTGTGCCACCACTGCATGCATGACTGAGTGTCCCATTAATTCTGGGGGACTTTGCATGTGCTGAAACAGTCTCATTTCACTTTGTTACCACTTGTCAATTTTCTGTACACAAGGAGGATGCATTGTGGACCTGCAGAAAAAATCTGGGGACTCTGTGCCACCACTGCACGCATGACTGAGTGCGCCATTAATTCTGGGGGACTTTGCATGTGCTGAAACAGTCTCATTTCACTTTGTTACCACTTGTCAATTTTCTGCACACAAGGAGGATGCATTGTGGGCCTGCAGAAAAAATCTGGGGACTCTGTGCCACCACTGCACGCATGACTGAGTGCGCCATTAATTCTGGAGGACTTTGCATGTGCTGAAACAGTCTCATTTCACTTTGTTACCACTTGTCAATTTTCTGTACACAAGGAGGATGCATTGTGGGCCTGCAGAAAAAATCTGGGGACTCTGTGCCACTACTGCACTGAGCGCATGACTGAGTGTGCCATTAATTCTGGGGGACTTTGTATGTGCTGAAACAGTCTCTTTTCACTTCATTACTACTTGTCAATTTTCTGTACACAAGGAGGATGCATTGTGGGCCTGTAGAAAAAATCTGGGGACTCAGTGCCACCACTGCGTGCATGGCTGAGTGCACCATTAATTCTGGGGGACATTATTTGTGCTGAAACAGTCTCATTTCACTTTGTTACCACTTGTCAATTTTCTGCACACAAGGAGGATGCATTATGGTCCTGCAGAAAAATCTGGGGACTCTGTGCCACTACTGCACTGAGCGCATGACTGAGTCTGCCATTAATTCTGGGGGACTTTGTATTTGCTGAAACAGTCTCATTTCACTTAGTTACCCCCTGTCAATGTTCTGCACACAAGAAGGATGCATTGTGGGCCTGCAGAAAAAATCTGGGGACTCTGTGCCACCACTGCGTGCATGACTGAGTGCACCATTAATTCTGGGGGACTTTGTATGTGCTGAAACAGTCTTATTTCACTTCGCTACCTCCTGTCAATTTTCTGTACACAAGGAGGATGCATTGTGGGCCTGCAGAAAATATCTGGGGACTCTTTGCTACCACTGCACGCATGACTGAGTGTGCCATTAATTCTGGGGGACTTTGTATGTACTGAAACAGTCTCATTTCACTTCGTTACCATTTGTCAATTTTCTGCACACAAGGAGGATGCATTGTGGTCCTACAGAAAAAATCTGGGGACTCAGTGCCACCACTGCGTGCATGACTGAGTGCGTCATTAATTCTGGGGGACTTTGTGTATGCTGAAACAGTTTTATTTCACTTCATTACCATTTGTCAATTTTCTGCACACAAGGAGGATGCATTGCAGGCCTGCAGAAAAAATCTGGGGACTCTGTGCCACTTTTGTGTTTTCTGTGATTGTTGCCGTGAGCTCATAGTCATGCTGTCATAGTGACATTTTTACAATTAAAGCAGCATTGCAATAATGTCCTCACAGTTCTGAACTGCACTTTTTATGCAACTTTACATTGCCACAGCAACCACTATGTACGTCCGAGTCATCAGTGACTTGAATGATACAATTCTTCTCACAATTGATGTCTGTTTCTCTCACTCCTACTTTTTTTCATGTAGCACATCTTCCAATATTGTTCCGATGAGCTTTGTATTCATTTGCAGCTGCTTTTCATTAACTATTGTTCTATGGTGTTATATAAAACAGTGACTGATGCATAACTGTTAGTTAACGACAGAAGTGATTTATGACAACTACTTGATGTGATGCAGAAAAGCAGAGGAAAACAATAACAAAGATCTGGTCACACTCACTGTCAGCAACGCCAATTTAAAAGGAATGCTCCTTTCATTATTTCACACATGAAAAAAGGTAGTACAGCATACTCAACTACTGCAAATTATCGTATCATTCCAGTCAGTCAGGATGTAAGTAAAGGAAGCTGTAACATAGCATTAAAAAATATAGGTCAGTGTTATCAACAGATTGTTGCACTGCTGCTTTACAGACATTCACCACATTACATAGTTATGGTGATGCACATAAACTAATATGTGGAGGCATTACTACCACTGGAATATTTCTTGCTCCACAGAGTGCAATATATGTCTGTGAAAACCACCCATAATTTCATTACAGTGAGTTACATGATGGAGGAATTAACAATCTGAAAAGCAACCCACATTGTGCCACACTTCCTCTGCAACGTTAAGACGTGATGGCAGGGGGAGCGCAGGTGCATGCTCCACTATACTGAATGTCCAGCAGCTATCTCAAGCAATGTTTCCTAATGTTATATGGTTCACTTTGTGGTGAAATGTGGGATGTTTCCACTAACAATGCTCTTCTTACTGGAAACGTGGCCACACGTTTCACCACAAACTGACCATTAACATAAAGAAACATTCGGAAACCTGCACAATCGGATATTCACTGTAAGGAGCACGCATATGCACTCTCCCTGCCATCACGTCCTAATGTTGCTGAGAAGGGAGGCAGAATGTGGGCAGATCTTCAGAATGGGAATGCCTCCATCTCGTGACTCACTGTAATGCATTTACACCTGGTTTTCAAAAAAATGTATTGCACTATGTGGTACAAGAAAGATTCCCCTGGAAGGGAAAATGTGTATGATTTAATAATAGCAAACAAAAAACACACAACAAAAGTACAACACAGTAGTGGGGTGGGGTCAGGGGTGGGTGTGGGTGTGGGGGGCAAAAACAATACCCGGACTTACTATGGTTGTTGGATGCCATGGTGGTCCAGTAGCAGGTGCAGCACTGAAAGTATTTGCTTCTGCTGTGCTTCCACTGTGGTAACCTGCTGCTCCAAAGCACTGAAACATTTGTTGTTTTTCTCCAGTGCTGCCCACACCAGGAAGAGGTCAGACTGGCTTACAGGGACTGTGCCGGGGTCCACTGCAGTGCGTAATCCAGGTAGTGGGGCTAGTGGTGGACAAGGTGGTGCTGGTGGCTGTGGTGGCGGTGGTGGTGGTGTTGGAGCAGCTGGTGTAGCCCTCCTCCTCCTGCTGCAGTGATGACTGCTGCGAGGCACATCTCCCACCCCAGCAGCACCCTCAGCTACTGCCACAGAAGGGCCAGCAGGTGTATGTCTGGCTCCTTCCATGGCAGCCTGTTGCTCTGCCCTGTGGTGATTCAGCATGTGGGTGCACTGGCCATCAGTCCCCAAATGTGTCCCAGGGGGCCCACGGCACACCAGCACACCACACACGGCACTCCACCACTGTGATGTCTCCCCCCACACAATTAAGAAACTCCCACACTGGGGAGCTGTGGGGGGGACCAGACATAGTACGCACTTGTCGGGCACAAGTCCCATCACCACCCACAATTGCTGGGGCCACCTCCTATGGCTGTGGAGGTGGTGGGGAGGTGCTGCTGGAGCTCCAACAGCCGCTGCTAGTGGTGGTGGCTGAGAAGGTGGACATGCAACAGCCACTGGTGGCATTGGTGCTGCTGCTGCTCCTTTTGCTTCTGTGGGGGAAGCAACACTGGCCAGGAGTCTGGAGCGGTCCAACATCACATGACCGCCCCGGCCCCCCATGGGTCCACACTCCTCCCCTCCTAACACACTTATGGGCCAGTGACTCACCTTTTCTGACTCCAACTTGACACTCCAACCTTCTGGGTCCACAGGATGACACACACACACCGACAGTGGACACACACACATGTATATACACACACACACGCACGCACACACACACACACACAGTCATTCACACACACAAAACAAAAACAAAACTTATATAAAAAAATTCACTAACCAAAAAAACACTAAGACAATACAAACACTAAATAAAATAGCTTTTAAAAAAAGCTATTTGAATGTTCTGGCAGTAACAAGAAATGAGAGCCAAGCAAACTCCTCTCCTCACACAATTTTGCGTTCTCCCTGTACAAATGCAAAGGAGAAAGTGAAACTGCTTCTCTGACTCACTTCCTTCCTGCCTGGCTAAAGCATGTGACTTACAGTACTGCAGGCCATGTGATGTGCCTATTTTCTTCTCACTTCGCCTTACTTCACGTTAAGGCATAATGAGAACACGAAGTGGTAATAATAACACGAAGTGAGCACTTTGCAGGTCTCACTTCATGTTGTGCTCTGCGGACGTGAAGTGTCCACTTCATGTCCACTTCGAGGGCAGATTAATAATTCACTGCATCTCTACTGGACACCAGGGAACATTAATTTATACATCAGATGGGTGATCAGGTGGGGGAAGAGACTACTGGACACCAGAGAAAATTGATTTATACATCAGGCATGTGATTGGGTGGGGTGAGGGACCACTGGACACCAGGGATAATTTCATTATATTTCTGTCACGTGATCGGGTGGAAGAGGGACCACTAGCCACCGGGGAATGATCAGGCTGGTGATCAGCTGGGGGGCACTACTAGACACCAGGGGCTAATGCATTTATTCTGCACTTCAGTGACTCACTGAACTGCAGAATGAATGTATGAATTGTGAATTAATGTATTACATTTTTGTCCACAGAACTGACCACTGACAGGGATCAGTTCTGCAGATGTTTGTGCCACAGTTTAGTATAATTATCCTCAACTGATACATTTTTTTCACTGTTCTTAGTCAAAATTTCCATGAAAGTTCCTAATTTGATTTCCAAACTTTTGCAGAAGCACAAGTCCAACTTTATCAGAAATTCAAAAGGCGGACATTTTTTTTTTGCACAGCACTTTTCATTTTTTCATTATTGGGCACATATGATAATGTTCTAGGCACACAGTATAGCATTGTTATTAGACAACCTCTGAGCTTTTTACTTATAATAGAGCAAGGTTTGTTTCTCAAGAAATGCAATATGTGGGCACCCTAGTGAAGCACAAAGCCTGAATAGCAATATGGTTATTAGATATTTGGAAGGTAAATGCCAGTGGCCAATCTGTTGTTTATTTTTAAGCTGCTAACAATGCTTTTCATTGGTAAAACAGCAGTGTGTGGGAATACGGTTGAGTAATTTTTCAGCATTGGCTCTAACAGATGGTGTGGAGCTGTAGGTGCACTCGCCCTCAGTTACTGACTGCTTGAAGACTCTGTCTGACCATATGTATACACACTCACACACACACACACACACACACACACACTAGGCTCCCTAAAACAGTGGCCATGGATCTCATCTTGATGCAGTCCAGGAACTGCTGCACAACTCGGCTTAGCCCAACATCACTAGACTTGCTCTACCCTTCTATACACTGGCCTAATAAGAAATTTCAGCAAAATCCCCTCCTCAAACAGGAACCACCTCCACACATGATATGGGTTGTTGCCCCTACCACAAGAACTGTCACACCTCAAAATCAGTCCATAGACCACCTTTTTAAGGAAATTTAAAATGACTGTGTTACAACACAAACATGCATGACCCAACTTGTAGTTGGAAATGCCTGATCACCAATACTAATCCAATTGGGCACATTTAATTTGCTTATTTGTAAAAAATAGACCCTATCATACCTTATTTTAAATAAAAACTACCATAATACAGGGCACTGAAATTTGTATTAATGAATTCTCCATTGCTAAACAAAAGCAAATTAACAAATTATTTCCAGCATACACTGTCAATGTGGCACTTCACAGTTCTAGACCTGCTCCAAATGTTTGCAGTTAAAAACTGAAATAAATAAGTTCCTGCATTGTTTTTGTCCTAGGATGAATCTATATATTTCAATTTCATTTTATTTTGTTGTTTTTTTTTGTAGCAGAAACACATTTAAACATTCAATTCTATTGCCTCTTTGATCATCTACAGGGCTGTTTATTTTGCCTAGTGAGGATGAGATTAAACACATTTCTTTCCAATACTCTTTAAGCTGCCAAATATAGCTAAATGAACAATAAACCCCATATTTCGAACTAGACTGCCCCCTTTGCCCTTGCATTAAGCAGTGCTGAAACTTATAGCTGTCTTTAGATGATAATTTTGTGTATGTCGATTTCCAAAAATATTTAGTTTGCATATACAAAGGAAATAAAACCACATTGTCAATTCAAGGAACTTTAACCACATTGTCACACCAATACTCCACTTCACCCCTGCTCCAGGCCCCAGAAGCGGTTCTCTGTAATCAGTTGAAATGTATTATATAAAAGTATTGTGGGATGATCTTTGCAAAATCCATTTAGCCTGATTATCAAATCAATTTTATTAAAGAAACTCATTGTATTTAATTATAACTGTCATGCAAAAAATGTTCTTATAGGTTTCATTTTAAAACTTTTACGCTAACAAAAAAAATCTATTTATAATGGAGAGAAGTGACACATTAAATATAGAATTGCCCACTGAAGTTGTGAAGGGGTAAATCTGCTCATGGAGAATTATGGCAACCCTTAATAACTCGCAGAGTAAACCTGAACTGCTATTTTCAAGATAATGATTTCAAATCCACAAGTAACTGTCCAGACACTTGACAATTGTTCATTATTTAGGTATCTACAACTGCACCTGAGCCCTTATTGTAGGATTTTAAGCACAAAATGCAGCGCTTTACTTCATGACCCTGGGGAGCTATTTCTGGGTCATGAGAGCACTATATATTGCTGCAACAGTGAGCAGGGTGAGTGTGCAGCATCGCATGCAAAGACACATACAAAAACACGTGCGTCCATGCTTGTTTTGCATGTCTAGCAGGGCTAGCAGGGTAAGTAAACAGAACAAATGGAACTCTATTGTTCGAGGGTGTTCATTTGAGCTAAGAGGGGCCTATAAAGGATATACCCCTGATTTACTAGCAGAACATTTGTGTATAAATCTATTATGATGGCAGATATAATTAAGATACCAAATGGAACCTATGCCATTAAATGTGAAAGCTGCAACATGTATATGCTTACAGAAACAACTATTCATAACCCCTTGTTTCAATGCAATAAATGTTTACAAAATCAGTAAATGACTAAGGAAATCAAAGATTTCAATTATGGGCTGCTGCCAATAGAAACAAGCCAAAAGGACATGGCTAAAAGACTTCAAACCCCCATTGCAGTAACAATAACATTAGCACCTTTTAATAAACAAACAGTTGTAAAAACAGGAGAGTTACAAATCAATCAGGCACAAAATGAAAGAATGTCTGATACCAATTATATTAATAATAAAATAAGGAGTAGAGTAGAGGATGACAACGTTGCATTAGACATTGAGTGGTATACCCTACAGGGTAAAAAAATCTGCCAAAAGGGGAAGTAAAGCAGAAACCTACACCATACCATTATTAAATCATTTCAACCCCCTTGTTAACTTGATTAATACAGAAGATACATTGAATTCAAAGTCCATACCTATGGGAATAATAAACTATGAACCACTATTATCAATTACTGAATTACAACCTTTGGCTAATAACTTAAAAACACAAAAAAGACTTGTGTCCCCTGAATCACCTATTCTAATTATGTCATTGTCAGTAATAAATGATGTAGACCCTTCCATAATGGAAACAGAACCTGTATCTCCCAATAGAGAGATAATAGTTGTGGGAGATTCAATAATTAAATATTTGGATAGGGTAATTTGTGAACCAGATAAAGCTACTAAGACACTTTCAAGTTACAGTGGGGCCAGAATTAGCAACATTACTCAAATGTCTAAGGCTTTTACAAAGAATCTTCCTGAACACTTCCTAGTTATTGTACATGCTGGTGCTAATGATACCTTCTTTAAAACTGTTGACAACATAAAACATGACTATGTAGCTCTAACTAACATGCTAATAGAGCTAAATTGTAAAATTGTAATTTCAGAAATCCTTCCAATTCCAAAAGCAGGAGTAGAACAAAAATACAAAATTAAGGAAATAAGTAATTGGTTAAGGAGCTAGTGTTTGAAACAAGAGATAGATTGCATTACACATTGGGAATAGTTTTCAGATAGACCTGAACTGTACAGCTGGGATGGTTTACATCTCAGCAGAAGAGGTAGCAGACTCCCGGGTAAACAATTTTAAAAACACATTAACAAACATTTAAACTAGGATACATCGGGGAGAGCGCTGAACCACTTCTGCTCTAGAAACTTTAGCCACTAAGCAAAATTCACACTGCAGGAATACAAAATTAAACAAACCAATTGCTAATAAAACGTATCATGGTAATAATCAAATAAAAATGTTATTGGTAAATGCTCACAGTTTAACAGCTAAAAAAGATGAATTTACCTATATCCTTAAACAACAAGATAGTGCATGCTGTGGTGTAACTGAAACTTGGTTCAAAGAGGATTATTGGAATACGGAAATGCCCGGTTATCAATTAATTAAAAAAAAATAGGAAAGATAAAAGAGGAGGTGGAGTTGCATTGTATATTAAAGAAAAATACAAAACCTATGAAACAACTAATAGTACATTATCAAAAAATGAAATAATATGGATTAAGATTACTTTCCCTATCAAAGTAGTTACTATGGGTCTAGCATATAGATCACCTAGTTTAAATAATGAGGAAGTAGAAATGTTCTTGTCAGAAATAGAAAATATGAACATTCAGGGAGACATCATCTTAAGGGATGATTTTCATTTTCCAACCATTAACTGGACTTCTTTAAAAGGGGCAAATAATGCAGAAAACCAATTTTTAGATATCACCTTACTGCACAATCTCAACCAGTTAGTAACAAAACCAACTAGGGGAGACAATATACTTGACCTAATACTGACAAATAGTGCTGAAGACATCAAAGACATTCAAATATTACCACCTTTGGGTGACAGTGATCATAACATCATATTATTGGTTCATAACACTAAATACACCAAGGGAATCACTGTTCTTAAGGATTTTAATAAAGCAGATTATGCTAAAATGCAAAATATTTAAGTGACTGGGATTGGAAAAATGAACCAAGAAAACAGAACTTAGAAACCATTGTCTATCATTTAACTGCTCATATTAGTGTATGACTTGAATTTCATTTTCATTCCCCTTTATTCCGTGATTTAAAAAGGAAACCTACTGTAATATGAGGTTATTAATGAAAACAATCTTACATATTTCTGTGTTTACTGGTGCTGGGTTAATCAAACTAATGTTGGCTATCAGTCATTTTTTTGATTTAATCAACCCAGTACTCCATTTTCCCCATTTCCCTTCCCCCTCCCTCCTGACCCTATGTATGTGAGGAATTCAGGGGTGGGGTTCCAAGCACCAACATGATCTTCCTTACAACTGGGCATAAGGAACCAGGCATAAAATAATAGCATATTTTATTCTCTGTCTGCTCCTGCAGTGCCTCGTTCAGCCTGTTTGACCTACAGTGCAACATGGGAGTCCTGGTCATGGGACCAGAACATTGAAAAGATGCTTCACTGTAGCATCAAGATCCATGGTGGCTCAGAAGCAGCTTCTGATGATTTTATTAATTTTTATTATAAGCAGTCTTCTCTTCTGCTCCATCCTGGCTAAAATAAAGAAAATGGTTCCTTGATGTTTTTTTTAACTACAAAAAAGAAAATGGTCCCGCAAAGATCTGACCCCCACACACCCACCTACCACTCAGCACCCACCACCCCACACTACCCAGTGTATCACCATACAACCTCACTTACCTAAATAGATCACAGGGTGAAGATTCACTCTCAGGGATACGTCTTGCTGCTGAAATCACTGACTGCAATATGAGAAAATAAATTAAGTGCAGTTCAATGTATTTCAATGGGGTTTTCAACTTTGATGCATAACTCAGCCATTTTTGCATATTTTGACACAAATTTTCACCATGGCCTTTTTTTTGTAGTTAATAATTTTTATTACGTTTTAAAGATGATATCAGACATAGCCAAGTACATAGAGAAGATACAGCATGACACATATGCATACACATTGACTGCAGTGTCATTATATAATTGACAAAGTCTAGCCCATAAAAAGGCACATTGTAAGTAATGATACAGTAAAAAATTATACAGTAAGTTGTATTGTGATATTGTGCCCAAGATATATGAAAAGAAAAGAAAAGTATGAGAGATTGCATGATTATCACAGCATCAAGGTTAGTTAAGGCATTTAATATGGACATAATACATAAGTGTCTCCTGATACCTGAATAAGCCTGAAAAGCACAGACACAATAACAAAATACTAACAACGTTAAGGTCCAGATCTGAATTCTTATCATATAAGGAGAAAATATAACAGTCCTTTCAGAGAGGGGGTGGGTTTTGGGGTTCTAAACCATTTCCTACTGGTGTATCTACTATGTTGGTCCAGATCATTCCACAGGGGAAGTCAGCCAATCCCTGCATGTGGGGAGAGATAAGCTAAGTAAGGAGCCCAGGTAAGATAATATTGTGAAAGTGTGTTGGAAACTAAGTGGGACTGATGATCCAGTGCTGCTACATTAGAGAGGGAGTTATATAATTCAAAGATGGTGGGTACCTCTGTGGTTCTCCACCTACAGAGGATAAGCCTCTTAGTTTGGAGGCTAAGAAGAGTCAGCCATCTGTGCTGTTGACGAGTGAATGCTCACAACCCAGGAGGAAGGCCCAGAATCCAAACTAGGGGATCTAGAGTCAGAGCAGAGTCTGAGGCCTGTTGAGCCAGACCCAAGACAGATGTCCAGAATGGAATGAGGAGTTGGCAAAGCCAAAGTATGTGCAAAAGGTCTCCCTTCCCTGAAAGACAATGCCAGCAATGACTTGCATTCTGTACAAGATAACAGGAGTGCGATATATTACTTCTCATGTCTGGATACATAGTGTAAGCATATTTCCAGCATAGCTTCCATTGGGCATCCAAAATAGATTGTTGAAGAGCTTGCTCCCATTTACCTTTAGCCTGAGCTGGTTGTGCAGGGGGATGATTCCTAAGATCAGCATATATAAGAGTGGCTTTACCCCCCCCCCTTATAGGTCAACCATTTAATTAACAAATGGGATCTTGCTATATCTGTCTTGTGGTGTTGTTTAATATAAGCTAAAACTGAGATTCTGCACTGCAAGTACTGCCAAAAGGCCTTACTTACATAAGTGGAACTCCTGATCCAGTGTTTGAAATGTTTTGATAGTGAGTCTGTCATCTGTTATCAAGTCCTTTAGTGTAAAAATTCCTTTACTCTTCCATAGAGGCCAGTGCAAAGGTTTGCCATCCACTTTTATGAACATGTTCCCCCATATAGGGGAGGCCAGAAGGGGGCATAAATCTGCCTCCAATTTCTTTTCCACTAAATGCCATGTCAGTACTGAGCCTGCTATTGTTTGGCAGAAAGACAAATGTTTGGGAAGGGGATTGTAAAGTAAAACTGCTAGGGATTGGGTCTGGGCCATATACGGCTCCATGTGTATTCATTGTGGTGGCTCAGGTGTCTGTGGGAGGAACCAGTTTAAGGTCTGGGCTGCAGTGACGGCCCATTTATACCCTTCCAGCCAAGGAAGGCCACAGCCTTCCTCTGACCAATGGTATCAAAGTTTATTTCTAATGTAACATGGTTTGGTGCCTTCCCAAATAAAATTGGAAAAGGTCTGGCCTATGGCTTTAACCCATGAGGCCGGTAGTGTAAATGGTATATGCGAGATGACATATAAAAGCTTAGGGGCTATGACCATTTTGATCGTGGATATTTTCCCTGCTAGTGTAAGTTGAAGACCACGCCAGCACACAAACTCAGTCTTGATCTCTTCAAGAAGGGGTTTAAGGTTCAGATCCCATATTTTAGTAAGATCTACTGTGAGCTGTATCCCTAGATACACAAGGGAATGTGGGGCCCAATTAAAGCCGAGATGGGCTACTTGATCTAAAGTGCACAAGCTATTGAGGGGAAGTACTTCCATTTTAGACCTGTTGATTTTTAGGCCAGAGTAGCTCGTAAAATCTGCAAGGAGGGAAAGCAGAGCAGGGAGGGAAGTAGTGACATCCACTAAGGGGACTAACAAATCATCTGCATACATAAATGTGGGAAAAGTAATATCACCAAAGGGAAAATCTGTTATGGCTGAAGAGTGGCATATGGCAATCGCAAGTGGCTCCACTGCTATTATAAAAAGTAAAGGAGAAAGGGGGCAGCCCTGCATCGTGCCCCACCTCAGAGGTAAGGGTGCAGACAGAGTAGAGTTGGTGAGGACCTGAGCCAAAGGGTTGTGATACAGCGCTGTCACCCAGCTTCTAAAATTGTGACCAAAGCCCATGGCTTCTAGCACCTGTTGAAGGTACTGCCATTTGAGAGAATCAAATGCCTTCTCAAAATCTATTGCTACTACAGCAGCTGGTGCTGGGAAGTTTCTGGCCTGATATATAATATTTATAAGGGGAACGTATATGATCTCTGCTGAGCCGACCTGGGACAAAACCAACTTGTGAAGGATGTATAAGGTGGAGAAGCAAGGGGTTTAATGTGGTAGCCAGAATTTTTGCAAAAATCTTACTATCCGAACTGATAAGTGAAATAGGGTGATAGCTGGATGGTAAAGTGGCATCTTTCCCTTTTTTGGGAAATACAGTAATGATTGCCTCCCGAAGGGATGGGGGGAGGGATCCTGAACTAAGGACCAGATTAAAAACGTCACTAAGTAAGGGGGATATCAGTGGTGCAACTAGGCTCCTCATTTCAGGGGGAAATCCATCCCCACCAGGGGCCTTCCCATGATTTAAATTGTGGAGTGCATCTGTGACCTCTTTGAGGGGAAATGGGAGACTCCAAGGTAGCAGCTTGCTGAGGAGTTAAATGAAAGATAGGTATAGATGTCAGAAAGGTTCGTACCTGTGCAACATTGAAAGTGCCAGAGGGAGAATATAGCTGTTTATAGAAATTTGTCATAATTTCATTTATGCATTCTAGTTGAACTTACACAAGGCCATCTGGTGCTTTGAGTCTGGGAATATGGCTCTCAGCCCTCTGTTTCCGGAGTCTGTAGGCTAGTACTTTCCCAGCCTCCCCCCCCCAGTATTTATGCCGTAGTCTGAGGAAGGCCAATTCAGTTTTCCTGGCAAGTAGGTCCTGTACTTGATGATGGATTTTAGTGATTTCTTTGCCTATAAGGGAATGTAAGGAAGTGTGTGGCATACTTTTAAATTTGGTCTCAAGTTCTATAAGATGGGTTTCCAATGTTTTAAGCTGGTGTTCTCTCTGCTGCCTGCAATACACTGAATATCCTATGATAGCGCATTGTATGGTGGCTTTCAGTGCCTCCCAAACCATTGTTGGGGGGACCTCCATTGTAGCATGATCTTGTAGAAAATTATTGACCTGTATCCGAAGCCATTGAGGGAAGTTAGGGTCCCTCAAGTGAAGCAAGTCCAAACACCAGCTCAGGGATCTAGGAGCTGAGGGACTACTTAGCATGTGAAGTTGTACCAGAGCATGATCCGATATGATAATTGGATGAATTACAGCATCATTGGTGCTGTTCATAATAGAAGGGGATACAAGCCAGTAGTCCAGCCGAGAGTGTGAGTTATGCACCTGAGAAAAGAATGTATAATCTTTGTCCCGCTGGTGAAGAATGCACCAGGGGTCTTGTAACCTCATATCTGTGATCAGCTACTGCAGTGAGAGGTGAGGTTTCTGATGATGATCTGGGCAGGCAGACGTGCGATCTAGGAAAGGGTACGGGGGGGATTGAAATCACTGCCTAAGATTATGGGGACCTGTGGAGAGGCTAAGGAGCTAATAGCATGGGCCAGCGAGTGAAACACTTCAGGCTGGTCATAATTAGGGCCATACACGTTAGCTATCTCTAGGGTACCTGTCGGAGTATCCATCAAAGCTGCCGCCCATCTGCCATCTCTATCTCACTGCACTTTTAATTGTGTCCACTGAAGGGATTTGTGAAATAAAATAGCTACCCCCGTTTGCAGGTGGAGGCTGAAGAAAAAACAACCTGTCCCACCCAAGAGCCTTTCAGCCTGTCATGGTCCAACTTTTTCAACTTAGTCTCTTGTAGTAGGGCTACCTGCACACCCAGTCTCTTGAAATGATTCAGCACCTAAGAATGCTTCATAGGGGTATTAAGGCCCCGTACATTCCAGGTGATATAGCAAATGTCAGCCATAGTCTAGAAGTGGGAGGTCTGATTTAGAAGGGAACGAGCTAGAGAACCTAATGGAGACTGAGAGTGAAGGTCTGCCCCATATCATCTGAACCAGAAAGTCTATTGTAATCAGTTTAAACACCACCAGCAAGGGACCCCAAATACACACACAACCCCCCCCCCACCAAGCATGTACTAATCATGATCTGGGAAAACCTATAAACAATTTCAACTTGTAAAACATAATATTGACTGATAACAACATTTAACCAACTATATACACTTATCGGCCTGTCCACAGCCATTAGGAGTCCCAGAGGTAATATGTCATCGACCAAAGTCACAAGACCTCCTTTGGTATCCGTGGGGGTTGGCCTGGGATCAGGACAGGAGGAAATACCCTCCAGAACAGCTTGTCCATACTACGGGGTGTAAAAATACAGTTAGAGCTAAGACCCCCCTGAGGACGTATGAAAGGAGTCCCCCTGGGACCATGGGGCCCTAAGCACATAGCAGAATATCCTCAAAAGCATGTCCTAAAAGGAGTTACAGTACTCCAATATTCCCGGCCGATGGATGAGGGATAGGAAGAGCTGAGCTTAGTACTCCCAGCAATTTAGATCCCATAGCAGGCCAAGGGATGAGAAGTTAACACATAACGGGAGAACCAAACAGAAAAAAGAGGTTCCCTTTCCCTTATTACATACTCAACCACCCACATTAAACTGGTATCATACAGTTTGAACATGTCCTCAGTCTGGGGTTCTGAGCCAGGTCTGGGAAGACCAATTGTAGCATCGAGAGATCCATCTCATGGGTTCACAGTGGGAAGGCCAGCTGCAAGTTCTGGAGTTGCGGCAGCTATGTCGGCCCAAGATTTGCTTTGAGACGTGGAGAGCACAGGTCTTGAGGATGTCGACCCACACATGTCCATCTTTGCCCCTTCTGAAATCCCTTGAGCAGTATCTGAGTCCTGCAGGTCTGGTTGTAGAACGGCAAATGGGTTTAGTGAGAAGAAAGTCTGCAGATCTATGGGATCTTCCTGATCTGAAAGTTGGTCTGAGTGAGCCGTCGCCTGTGGACTCGGGGAGCCGGATCTTTCAGTAGGATGTTGTCATCAATCATGATGATGAGATGGTTGCCGTTTCCTTGGCCTCGGTGGCAGCGATGTGTCAAAAATCCACACACCAGACTCAGGTATGTCTTGCTTGGGAGCCGAGGAAATATTCACTGCAGACGGAGAGGGAGAGTGTTGTATTTGCTCACTCTGATTATTGGGGTCCCGAAACTCCACAGGATGTCTAGCCCACAGGAAGTCCATCAAGCTCTCTGTGGTCTCAAACAGAAGGGGAGACCCATTGTGCATAATCCGCACGGTCGCTGGATACCGCAGTGAGTAAGAGCAGTTTAGTTTTTGTAACAGTCTCCATGCCTGGGCATATTCCTTAAGGCAATCAGAGAGTTCTTTAGAATAGTTGTGATAGAGCTGAATATGATGCCCTTGCCAAGTAATTTCCCCCACAGTTCAAGCAGCAGCCAGAATAGATTATTTTTGCCTAATGTCCAAAAATCTGACAAGCAGGGGTCTGGGCCTTGCTCCTGGCCTTGGTACCGGGGCAAGGGAGTGATGCACCCGTTCTATCTGAGGGTGAAAATCAGCTGGTAATTTGAGCAGCTTCGGGAAGGTTGACTCTAAGAAGTCGATGGCTGATTTCTGTTCTGCACCTTCCGGAAAGCAAATAAGCCATATATTATTTTGACGGCTGCGATTTTCCATGTCATCTACTTTATTTTGTAGTGTGTGGATAAGTTTGGCCTGTTCCCTCAGAGTAGCAGTTATTTCATGAAGAGATGCATCATGGGAGGATATTTGTCGCTCATTGTGGAAAAGCCTAACTTCAGTCCCTTGCAAAGTTTGTGTAGTAGCATTGACTGAAATTGTGAGTTGTGCCATTTGGGTCATGAGCTGGCTGAACATCGCTTCAGTTCTCGATGATTCTGCAGAAGGCTGCATATTGTAGGCCGCACTGCAAATCTGCCTTCTGAGAGAAAAGACAAGTGATTTTCAAAAGTGAACTTGCAAGAAAAGTCCCAAAATTATGCTCAGGGGATTCCTTTCTGCTACAATAAAAAATTCTGGCAGAAATAGAGGGTCTTAGTGACGGCTGATGTTGAATTTATCCCCGTGTTGCAAGAGCTATCTCTCTATGCGACCATACTAGATCAGGGCTAGGCCACGCCCCCACCATGGCCTTTTTGAGACCCCACCTCATAAGCAGTGTTGGTGAAATTATGCAAATCCAGACCTAAAGGGGATTTAACAATCACTTGGTGAAATCACCTTTTAGAGGGATTTGAAAATTTTCACCACTCTTGTTCATGAGGTGGGATAATAAGAGGGCTATGTTGAAAATGTGGGGTCAAAATATGTAAAAATGGCAAAGTTATGTGCATATGTTAAAATTTTACTACACTCACTCATAACTTTGTAATTTTAATTTTTTTTTTTAACTTAGATACATTTTGTTGATAGTTTAAAATACATTCATGAGTTAGGCAGATTTGCATTTCTAGGTAGAAGTACATTACATGTGAGTATGTCTCTATATTTACTATTTCTATTTCCTTTACAGGAGAATGTTCTTCATGCCAAACAGAAAATGGATTTAGTCTTTGTAAAATCTATAAAATATGTTAGACATTCCATTCATTTCCATGTTCTGATGAAACTGCTAATATCTCTCATTCCACTGTTCTGCCTATAGAGTCTATCTTTAAGACATGCTTTAAACTATAATACCTTCAACTAACAATCTCATTATACTGAAATAAACCATGGTAAAAATATTCAGTAAAGAACTATTTATGACTAAACAGAACTTAAAACTAGTAGATGTGAAGTTATTATCTCTGTTATAATTCAACTTTCACAGAAGCATACATTTAGTGTTATCCATGGTGCCCTTTCCCTTCAACCAGCCGTATCCAACCATCCTCTGCTGTTCCTGTCATAGTTACCATCTTGGAATCTCCAGAGGTCATTTAATTTACCAGAGATCTGCCTATTCTCTTAGGGGGCTAAGCTATAATGATAAAAGATGTTGCTTTAGCACTGGGGGAACCTTTATGCTTTCAATATAATTGTAATATGGTAACCATTTTGCATTATATTGCTCTGTGCATCGTCTAAGTCTGGCAGTCACTGCTTCCATCTCTTTAATAGTATGGTTGTTGGTTTTCCACATACCAAGAGATAAGACATCTGGCTGTATTCAGTGTTGAGTGATTACTTTCAAGGCAGCTGCTAGCAACAAATAATATAAATATTTTTGATTGTTGGATCTAATTTCCTCCGGTGGTAAACCCAGTATTATATGGGCCCCTGTTAAATTTGAATTCCATTGGAAGATGATCTGCAGCACCTGATTAACAGACTGACAGTATTTGGTTATATGTGGGCAGCCCCAAAATATATGAGTGTGTGTTCCCCCTTCCCCTCATCCTCGCCAACACTTGTCCATTGGTGGGGATGTGTAGTGTGCTGAAATCACTGGTCTAATGAAGAATCTTGAGGTCACTTTCCACCTATACTCTGTCCAGTTGGGACAGCTTGTTGTCTTGGATATCCCTAACCAAATCCTAGACCATTCCTCCTCTGATAAAGGTGCATTCAGTTCTTCCTGCCACTTTTGTTCTATTTGTTGAACTAGCAGTTTCCCTACTTCTTCTTGGAGTGTTTTATACACATAGGATATGTAGCCCTTGGAATCTGTCATATGACTTTTTTGGTAAGTGGCAATTATTGGTGAAGGTGGGTCTGCTATAATAGCCAACACCCCCACCATTGTGGATATGTAGTGTCGACATTGCAGGAACTTGAAAAAGTCTGTTTTGGGTAGATTAAATTCTTGTTGTAAATCTACAAAGGAGTTTAAGACATCTCTTTGCACAAATTGTGTTAAGGACCAGCAGCCCCTGCCTCGCCAATGACTGAAGCACTTATCCCCAAGGTTAGCTCAGAAGTTAGGTAAGCATTCAAGTGGAATGTACCTCCACATCAGAGTAAGTATTTGCCACCATTGCCTAGTGTCTAACCATACCTTAATGGTGTGTTTGGTCCATTTATTATTTACTAATTTAAGATCGGGGTACAGAGCAATCCAGGGTAGTACACTAATGGGAATATCTGGATGTGCCCCCTTTTCCATTAGATACCACCCCCCATGGTCTGGGTTTAACATGTTTAGAGTTGATAAAATCTGTGCAGCTTTATAATAATTATAAAAATCTGGACCCCCCCCCTTCCACCTTTATCCTTGGTTCTGTAAGGAGCTCCCATCTCTTCCAGGGTGGTCTCCCAGCCCAAATAAAATGAGACAGCTTTTGTTTGAGTTCCCTCCAGTCTTACCTTAAAAAAGACAGGGGTAAGTTTGTGAATAGGAAAAGGTACCTAGCTAATATATTAGTTTTGACAGTGTCTATCCGGTTGGTGAATGTAAGGGGAAGTGTCTGCCATCTATTTATGTCTGAAAACACCTTCTTCTGTAGTGTTCCATAATTCATCTGATAAAACCTGGACATTCTAATTAGAACCTGTATCCCTAGGTACTGTATTTTTTCCTTTACCCAGTTGAATGGTATCTTCCTACGAAGTTCCATAGGTATGACTCCACTCAATGGTAGGACCTCTGATTTATCCATGTTGATTTTAAACCCCAAAATTTTGCCAAACTGAGTTAGCAGTTCCTTAAGGAGTGGGACCGACATCACCGGATCATTCAGAAAAATCAAGGTGTTATCTGCATACAAGGAGATTTTATTCAGGGCCTCCTCTATATGGACTCCCTGAATCTTATCTTCCATTTTAATCGCTTGGGCCAAGGGCTCCATGGCTAATGCAAAAAGTAGAGGTGATAAGGGGCAGCCTTGTCTGGTACCCCTTTCTATTATGAATGCATCAAATATAGTGCCATTAACTCGTACCCTGGCTAAAGGTTTATGGTATGCCATCATTACCCAGTGTAGAAATTAGCCCTCAAAGCCCATTCGTAACAGAACTTCCCGGAGATAGCTCCAATTAAGCCAATTAAAGGCTTTCTCAGCATCTAAGAAGATGGCATTTTGAGGAATTGAGGAATTATTTTTATGGCTAATTATGTTAAGGAGTCTTCTAATCTTATCAGACATATGTCTGTGGGGTATGAACCCCGTTTGATCTGGGTGTATTAAGGTATCCACATATTTATGTAGTCGATTTGCCAACATTTTTGTTAATATTTTGAAATCCTGTTTTAACAGGGATATTGGCCTATAAGATTCACAATGCATTGATGGCTTGCCGGGTTTGGGAATTACTGTGATCAGTGTCTTGTGCCAGGGATTTGGAAATTTTTTTTCATCTTACATAGCATTTATGACTACGGCTAGTTTAGGGGCAAGGATTTTTTAAAATATTTTGTAAAATTCATCCAAGGGGCCATCTGGCCCTGGAGATATAACCGAGGGGAGGTTATTAATTACTAGTTGAATTTCTCTTTCTGTTATAGGGGCTGATAGCCCTTGTTGCATTGAAGGGGATAGTTTGGGGAGCTGCAGAGCACCCAGAAAAGTATTAGTCTGGTTTATTACCTCTTGAGGATCCTTCTCTTAAGCGTATAGTGTCTGGTAGTACTTTTGAAATGCCTTTGCAATTTCCCCTGGTTTTTCCATCCTCCCTTTATTATTACTATTGTTCTGTATAAAGGGGACATACCTAGTGGCTTGTGTTTTTTTCAGTCTAAGTGCCAATAGTTTAAGTGCTTCCCCCCTCCTTCATAATATTTTTGGTTAGAGGCAGTACAGTGCAGTGGTTTAAGACTCTGAGCAGCAAATCTGGAGACCTAGGTTTGAATCCCACAGCCCTCACTTGCATACTGTGTGACCTTGAGCAAGTCACTTAACTTCCCTGTGCTCCCAGGTCGCACCTGTAAACAAGCTTTCAGCTTAGTGTGCCACTCATGGTTAAACAATTAAAAAAAAAACAGAAAAGAAATGCAGGATCCCCTCTGCTTTCTCAGACTCCATGGCATTGAGCTCAGCCCTTTTTTTTAATAATTCTTTAAAGATTTTTTCCCTCCCCTTAGGCACTTTCTTATGTTCACCTTCAAGGGTTATAATAATATTATGAAGGTTGGTGAGTTTATTATTCCTAATTTTCTTTTTGGCCAAGGTCAAGCTTATCATGTGACCCTGTATCACTGCCTTCATGGTGTCCCACCAGAGCATTGGTGTACAATCTTCCATTGAAGAGTCTACAATAAGGTGCCTGATAGTCTGAGTAGTTTGTTGTATGAAATTTTTGTCTTCTAACAATGAGTCGTTTAATCTCCAGCTGGTTGATCTGGGCTCACGTCCCCAGGTAATTCTAGTGGATAATGGCACATAGTGAGACAGGGATATTGAGTGGATCCGGGAGGTGGCGAACTGGTGGAGGTCTGTTGTATAGGTCATGAATAAAATCTGTTCATGAGTATGAATTTTGCTAGGCAGAGAAAAATGTGTAGTCTCTTTCATTCTTGTGATGTGACCTCCAGACATCCACCATTCCCCCTTCCTCCATCAATGCCTTCAGCCATCTGTTAGCAGCCCTAGAAGTGGCTGTCCTACCTGAAGAGTGATCTACTGCTGGACAGAGGGTCACATTTAAATCACCCCCCAAAGCTAGGAGCTCTTTAGGAAGATCTGCTATTTTTTTGGAAAATTTCCACATAGAATTAATCTGCTCCTATGTTGGGTGTATATATATATATATATATATATATATATATATATATATATATATTCACAAGATGTATTGTTTTGTCCTGTACTGTTCCTGATACCCTGATATATCTACCTTTGCAAGCTCTGTCCACCTCCTGAACCACCAGCGGGCAGTCTTTCTTAAGTAATATTGCCAACCCTGCTTTTTTTGCCTCATTATATGATGCTGCTTCTACTCTCCCCACCCACTGACATCTTAATTTGGAGTGCTCCAGTTCCGGAAGGTGTGTCTCTTGGAGGAGAGCAACATCACAATCCAATCTCTTGAGCTCTATTAATATTTTTGTCCTTTTACTAAGGGAATTAATCCATTAACATCGTAAGATATGATATTTAGTTGAGCCATTTTTTATTAAAGCTTTCAGACCCCTGTTCATCCGTCCCCTGATCGTTATGCGACATCCATTCCTTCCAAGCCCCTGTGATACCATCAACAGGTTATTATTTGATGAGAATCCACATCGACAAACTACAAGAACATTTATAACCAAGTAACACATAACTTTAACAGATGAACTCAATTGATTCCAGTTATAGAACATTTATCTTCAATGAGATGAAGCTAACTTATATGACTTCCTAGGGAAATATAGCCGTACACAATACCGCAAGAAGTCATGATTTGTGTCTATTCTAGTACCCTAGTGATGTAAAGGGGTGTTGTAGATGATGTTACCTGTTTTTTGAAATATGGTAACCTGCTCACAACTAGCAGTGTGATAACGTCACCGATGTGAGAAAAGCCAAAAACCCAGTGCAATCCCAACCACCCCCCCATTCTGCTCACTGAGAGATAAAATAATATGTTTCCTCAGTTTCTTTCAAACTTATTTTAACCCTCCCCGCAGTATTTTTAATCCCATGTAGTGGGGTTGAGAAGACTACACAGCCACCCCCCCCGATACCTGCTTATCTTTATGTGCTCAGCCTTTGCTCATAGTACTTTCCTATGGGAGCGTGGCCCTACACTCTGTCACATCATCCGGTGAGGTGAGGGTATGCCCTCTACTGTTCATAACCAGTTATTACTGTGTGTTGTAAATTCAGATCCCTTATTTAAGGTTCTTGATGTGCTCCTAATTAGCTCGATGGAAAAGACAGGTAGAAGTTCTTTTTTGGTTTTTGTTCTCAGTTCCTGCAGACCCCCCCCGGATATCTTGTGCCTTCGCATGTGTAGCAGTCCATTCAATATTTTGATTGTTCCCTTTCTCCAAAGCGTATCTGAGTGTTGATTCACCCAGAAATCCTCGAGGACATCAAAGGGTTGCATTGAATAAAATACAGTACCTCAAATGTCAAACTTCACCCCTTCACTGGTGAAGACACTGCTTTACAGCCATTCCATGCCTGATCTCTCCATTCTATGCACTGTAATAATTTGGCAATGTCTCCCACTGCTGAATGAGAAATGGACCCTGGGATACCATGCTTTCTAGTGGTGTTTCATGTCACTACACTCCATACTCCCATTTTCAGCTTATTTTGGAGGATTTCTATTTCTAGATTGGGGATCGAGATTTGGAGCTCCTTAAGCATAGGAACCACTTCCACTAGTGACAGGAAGACTTTTATTCCAGATTCTAATCAGAGCTTCAATCTTGCCAGAAAGAGCAATTGTGCCTTTATATCTTTTTTAACCCTCAGCTCTTTAATTATTCCACACACTCTTTGCTGCTCTGCTTGCAAAGCTGAAGAGAAATCTTGGTCAAAGTAAATTATAGCTTCATTAAACTTCAGGTCTCTCCTTACTTTGATAGTGTAGCATTCTTATTATAAAAGAACGGGGTCTGGCTGTAGGATTGCTCGACTTGGGGATCAGTGATCTATGCGCGTGATCAATTTCCAAGTTTAGATCTGCTGGAAGAGAAAGCACTGCCCAAAGAAGTTTTTGAATAAAATCCCCTGCTGTCACAAAGCCCTCTTCCGCTCCCTCAGGGATCCCATGGATCCTGAAGTTACTGCAATGCGATCGATATTCTAGGTCTTCCATTTTAGCTTGTATCTCCTGGTCTAGTTGTAACAAATACAGGAGTAGGTGATCATTACCTTCCTGGACCTCGGACAGTTCAGTAAGTCGGTTGTCATTTGCCAATACTTTTTTATCCAGGGTGAGCACGTCTTGTTTCAGATCAGCTAGAGCTGTGTCTATTTTATTAACTGTGGCTAGGATTTGCTGGAATGTTTGTGCTGTGCTTTCTGAATGGTCTGCTTCTTCTTGGTCTAAATCAATAGAGGACTCCGAGGGGTAACGTCTGCATGAGGGCAAAGTGGATAGGCCTTCTTGTGATCTACCCAGTAACATTTGTCTCATTTTGCTGGTAGATGAGGAATGCTTCACCCCTTTTGTCTTCTGTGCCTTCCCTGCCATTTGTGCCATATAGGGAGCCACTTGAAAGCCAACTGAACTAGTATTTTGCTGATGATGTTACTAGATTAAGGCGAGGTGGTCATGGAGCTCCATGATTCAGCCTCCCACCATTATGGTTACATCACTGGAAGTTACATTTTAAATATTTTTACCCCAAATTTTCAAGATAGCCATGTTTTCATACCCCCTCATGAACGTGACAGTTGTCATTTTTCAAATCCTTGCCAAGATGTGCTCTTGCTCTTGTGGTGCAGAATGATATTGCGATGGTGCAGAGTGATGATTTAAAAATTCTCAACAGGGCATTCATGAGATGGGGTAATAACAAGGCTATGCTGACAATATGATTGCTGTTTAGGCTGAAATGCAAGGGCAGGGCCTTCAGGCCCTCTGCGTCCCCCACTTCCAAGGCAACATACATGTATGCATCTATGGAGGGATGGGAGTAAAGCTATGCTGAATGGGAAAATTCCAAATCCATGGAATTTCGAAGACATTTCACAACATTCTGTGACATTTTATGGAATTTTGTGGAATTTTTAAAATTTAGCAATTTGGATATAACTCAGCCACTGTTCAAGCTAGAACCCTGACATGTGGAATCTATACTCTTGCTGCCAACAGCCACTAATGTGCCACATATCATGAAATTTGGATGGATAGTTTCAAAATTATAGGTGCTCAAATGTTGTCATTTTATTGTTTCTGCAAAATTTCATGAGCATTTTTATCTGCATATATCTTTACCATCTATTAGATCAGGGATCTTAAATTTGGCATGATTTCTTGATGATAGGTGTTCTAACAATGTGCCAGATTTCATAACAATATGATGCATTGTCTCAAAATTATATGTGCTCAAAATCTGTCATTTTATTTTTTTCAGGAAATTTCATAAAAAAATTCATCTGCATATACTCAGGTACCTTTGGAGCTAGGCATGTGTAAATTAGTAAAGATAACCTTTTTGTAATGCTTATAGAATGATCTAAATATGTACAGAAATAAATAAGAGATTTTGAAGTTACAGGGGTTCACATTTGTACTATGTAAATATTTGCAAAACTTTGTGAAAACTGTCAGAAATGTGGATGTTTGTAACTTCTCTTCTCTTGCATGCATAAAGAAAACATTTGACATGCATAACCATAGTCAGTGTATCCTGGTGTCTAACACAATTGAATAAACTGGCTAAGCAGTTTTAATTTTGCAGAAGAAAAAAATGATTAGTAACATGTTCTCACATATTTTGATAGCATATACTGTAGATGAAGCATCCAGAATTGTTTTTTGTGGAATTTAACATTAACAATGCACATATCGCTACTTCATTTGATAAGATGGCTGAGCTTTTTGCAGTCCTGCTGTTGCTCTCTGAGTGACAATTCCCCCTTCTCTTTTGGCATAGCCAGATTGACTAAGTAGAACTACTGATCCCACTAATATCCTCTTTGTTCTTTACAGTGACAAACTCCCTTAAAACATGAGTCACCTGCTCCTTTTCCTATCAACTAACCCTGTTGGAATAGCCAAAATTATTTCTTCCTGCTACCCAAAACATTGTCTTATCCCACTACATCTGTTTGAATACCTCTAAGTCCTAGACTTGCATGTACACCAGGCTCTCTAGATCATAATTAGGTTTGAATTGTTAATGCTCTCTGCTTTCTTGCTCCAACCTGTGGGTCTATCACTGTTGTGCTACCCAGCTTAGCTGTCCATTTCTTGGTGAAACTGTGCATCTAAATCAAGAACCTGGTGACCCCCACACTACCTACCTCTTATACCCCATCCTCTAATTAGAATCCCCTAGATAAGGCTGAGTGAAATTAGAACATTTTAGTTTTATGGAATTTTTCATGAAATTATATCATTTTCACAAAGACTCATGGGATTTGATTTTAAATACACATGCTATTTTGTAATTTCTCACAGCAAGCAAATAATAACATTAGCACACAGAGTCTCCTTATAAGGTCTAAGAACCTGCCAAATTGAATGGTATTGCATTCTATAGTTTTAAAGTTTCAGGGGTTTATAAAGTTGCAGTTTACGTTCTTGCAAAATAAAATTTTTAAATGTTGTGAAAGTTTGACTACTTTTAATTCAGTCCCATTTAAAGCTGAAAATATGAACTTTTACAGAAATGACCATGTGGTATAGTAGTTTAAATGATTCAGCTCTGATTAAATTTGGTTATGTAGCTTTAAAATTAGAGGGGAACTAACTGAAATTTAAATTTTGGCAACATGTTTGGCATGCTATAACTCAGTCCCATTTAAGGCAAGAAATCTGAAACTATGTACATATACAAATGAAGTGATTACCTGTACACCTGTTAATTCTCTTAACATTTCAATGAATACTATCAAAATTATACTAAAATTACAGAAATCCAGATTTTGGCAAAACATTTGGCTACCTATAACTCAACTCCCATTAACGTTTGAGACTTAAGCCATGGTGCATAAACGCATTCTAGGTG
Organism: Neoceratodus forsteri; assembly: GCA_016271365.2. Taxonomy (NCBI): domain Eukaryota; kingdom Metazoa; phylum Chordata; order Ceratodontiformes; family Ceratodontidae; genus Neoceratodus; species Neoceratodus forsteri. Next base: position 1,204,792,459 of record CM057453.1, on the reverse strand, counting down.
TATCTCTAAATCCTGATATTGTTGAGAAATTTGTATAAGAAATTTAAAAATTATCTTAAAATAACTGAAAATTAAATGTTTGTCCACCCATAACTCGGCCCTCTTTTTAACCTACACCTCTGAAATTTAGTACACTCTTGTAAGCCATAGAGTGCTGTGTAGGTTCCAAATCTGGTGTTATTCAGACATGTACTTTTAAAATGATAGTGATATAAATAAAATTTAACATTTTGTGAAATTCCATGGAATTTTGATGGAAATTCTATGGAATTCTGAGGAATAAGAATGGTCTCACCACAGGCATTCTATGGGTGGAATTCTACATTCCACACTGCTCTAGATGGGAGTGCAGGGAACTGGGAAATGAGGATATGATTATAGTATCTCAAAAAGTAAGGAAATTCTTTACAGAAAGCTGTGTTAATGCACCTGTTAGGGTAACTTAATGCCACAGTATTAGGGAAATTAAATGAAGCTTATTTAAACTGATTTACTATTTTGCATGACACCAGCATCACATGACTTAGTGGGTGGAGATAAAAGTCTAACCTGCCATGCAGGATGTCAGATAGGGTCAGTGCTTTCTGGCCTGGGTAGATGAAGGACTGAGGGGAGTCCTAGCTCCCTAGTGGAAACTGGTTGCTAAAGTTTGCCTTGGCTATGAAGGCTTTCATTTATATTCTGCATTTAATGTTTGGTTTGCTTACAGTTTAAGCTTTATTTTAATTTTGTTTATGAAGTAAATAAACATTGTGCCAAGCCAACAGTACGTTGAACCTAAATTCTGGTTGTGAGTGTCCATCTGTTTTCCCACTCCCTATTACATATGGTGGCAGTGGTGAGATTCGTACCCATGCCTACAAAGAGACTGGAGAGACTGGATATAATTGTCCCATCTAAAAGTCCCTGGTTCTCCCCTATGGTAGTGGTGAACAAAAAGGAGGGTGGCATTCGCATCTGTTTGGATTTCCATAAGATTAACAACATCTCCCTTTCTGATGGATATCCCATGCCTAGAATCGATGACATTATAGATCGACTAGGACATGTCAAATATATATTACACCCTTGATTTGACCAAAGGGTATTGGAAAATACCTCTCTTCCCAGAATCACAAAAGATCACTGCTTTCAGCACACCTCTGGGTCTATATCAATTTGTAAATATGCCTTTTGGACTCCATGGGGCCCCTGTGACCTTTCAGAGGTTTATGGATAATATGTTAAAACCCCATAATGCCTATTGTGATGCATATCTTGATGATGTAGTTATATTTAATAAGGATTGGGAAGCCCATTTAGTACTCTTATGAAATGTACTACAAGCCATTAAGGAGGCTGGAGGGACAGTGAACCCTACCAAATGTGCCCTGGGCAAGGCTGAAACAAGATATTTAGGGTTCATAATTGGAAGGGGTAACATACAACCTGAATTGGTTAAAGTAAATGCAGTGGCAAACAGTCCCATTCCCACTACTAAAAAACAAGTGCTGTCTTTTCTTGGTCTGACAGGATATTATAGGAAGTTCATACCCCAGTTTTCCTCCATAACCTGTCCTCTTACAAACCTCACCAAGAAAAACTGTCCCAACAAGATACAATGGTTGGATTCATGTGATGAAGCATTTCGGACCGTAAAAGCCATTTTATGCACATCCCCGGTGTTACAGAGCCCAGATTTTACATTACCTTTTGAGGTTCATACAGATGCATCCGAGGTAGGTCTTGGGGCTGTTTTGAAACAACAGGTACAGGGTGAAGAGCACCCCATTGTTTATTAGAGTAGAAAGCTCCATGAAAGGGAGTGTAAGTATGCTACAATAGAGAAAGAGTGTTTGGCTCTAAAATGAGCTGTATAATCTTTCAAATATTACCTGTGGGGAATGACATTTAAGTTAGTAACAGACCATAACCCACTATGCTGGTTACAGCAGATAAAAGAAAAGAATCCAAGAATCATGAGGTGGTATTTGGCATTGCAGCCATATAATTTTACTGTTACCCATAGAGCAGGTACAGCTCACCTCAATGCAGATTATCTATCAAGATATGGTACAGGTATAGAATGAAAAATGTAACGATGTTGTGCTTGTTTGACACAGAATTGTACATATCTCAGGGTAAATGTACTGCTGTATGATGATGAGTTGATGTCATTTTGATCATCATATGAAGGTTTTTTATTGATTAGGGACCCTGAGACGGAGCTTCTGGAGTGGGTGGGCAGAAGCTCCAACCCCTTCCAGGATTAGGGAAGATGGTAAAACAGTCCAGGTCAGACTGTTTCCCTTTTAAAGGGGGAAGAGTGTGACAGGGAACAGCCCTGTCCCTTGATTTGGATCATATTCTTCTTTTAAACAAAAATTTCCGTTAAAACAGTTCTTTCCTTTTCTATATGCTATCCTATTATTTTCCAGTTCAGATGGTTGGCCACCTCTGGACACCTCCTCCCCATCTCTCTCTCTCTCTCTCTCTCTCTCTTAGCTATCTTCTCTATATTTTCTATTTCAAGGTCCAATGAAAGGTTGTTAAATAGAAGGTCAAAGCTGTGACCTTGAGGTAGGTAGCTGTATAATTGTTGAGGTAAGCAGGAAAAGAAAAGAAAAATCTTGCAGAGGGAGTCACAATTATACCAAAGAGCAGAGATGTTAACACAAACCCTGTAAGAAAAGGGTTATGTGGTCCTGCTACTGTTTGCAAGCAAGTGCACTAAACTAAAAGCTTTTGTGAAGGAGAATTGTATTTATGTTCTTTGGAGCCACAGAACAGTTTAGTAATGCATGTTAAAATAAACCTTGTCAAAAATATGTACTGTGCGCCAGGGAATGTATTGCACCTTAGCGTTCTCTCAGAATTGATAGTTTTAAAAGTCTTTAATGCTGCCCAAATTGAGAGTGCACATGGTCCAAGTTTAAGACTATTGGAAGACCACTCCAAATTGGGATATGGTCCTCTCTTCTCTCGAAATTGAGGGTGCTATGTAAGTTTCCCGATTTTAAGCAAATGTTTAGTGCTCCAATATCTGTATGTGGGTTGATCACTGAACTCAGAGTAAGGCAGGGCAGCTCTGCTCTCCTCTCGGTTGTGTGCACAGGCACAGCTTCTGAGCAAACCCTGTAACAGTACTTTTCCACTCAGAGAACAAGTTTACAGCAGACATACCCCTGTTTTCAAACCTCTATAAATCTAAAAAAAGGAGTTGCTTGGAAAAAGGTTGTTTTTCATTCAGTCAGCTAATATTTCAGGCGACAAATGTTAAGAACTGTCTCTCCTTTTGTCCCCCTTAAAAGACCATTTATTTTAGAGCTAAATTCTGTCACTCGGGGTTTAAAACACAGGCAGAAATAAGCAGGGCTAGTGCTGTCTGATACTTACATTTTCTTTTTATTTGGCAGGTTGAGTCATTGCTGTGTCTTTATTACTGCTCTCAAGGGAATGTAGGGTGGCAACAGCCTCTAGTGGCCAGTTTTATTTTATTTATTTATTTATTTTTTATTTATTTATTTATTTAAGTTTAGGATTAATACCTTTGAGTCCAGGACTCATTTTCAAAAGTTCCTAATCATTGTTGTACAAACATTACAAATATAACAGTGTTTACAGAAAACAGAAAAACAGTTACACAGGCATTCAAATACCAAGAAATTATATACATCCAATGATAGGTTAAAGAGGATAGGGTCAAATAGGGTTCAGCCTTGTAGTTCTTTAGTTTGTAGGTCAGTCTAGGAGGAAGGGGTAGGGAGGTCAACCAGGGATGGCATTGTCATCGAAGAAGTGCATTGTCAGCCAAGTGGGCCTCATTTGGGGAGGGGAGGAGGGGTTTGAGGAGTTATAAGGGGGGTTGGGGGTTGGGTGGTTGAAATCCTGCCATATTAGTGCAGGCAAGCACAGTTTTTTTTGTGTCAAGAAGGGATCTGAGCCCAGATTTGAAGGTACTAATCTTGGGTGTATCTGTGAGGTTAGCAGGTAGCTCATTGTACCATTTTGATCCTTGGTATAGGATGGAGTTCTGGGCAAGCTATGTCCTTTTGAAGGGAATCACCAACCTATCAGCAGCCGTGCTTTTAGTTGATTTGGTGGGAACTGCTGGCATAAGGAGGCAGTGCAGGGGAGGTAAGCCCAAGAAGCACTTTTTTCAGAAGTAGGCAAGTTTGGTATTGTGCTCTAAGATGGAGTGGGAGCCACCCAGTTTCTGTGTAGAGCATGCAGGTGTGGGTGTCATGAGCAGCCCCTATTGACAGACGGCAGGCCTTATTTAGTAGTGTGCTGACCCTGTTTAGGGCAGTTTTTCTGCCTGCCTCATAGATAGGCAGCCCATAATCTATGGAGGACAGTACTGAACTACTGGTGGCAAGTGTGAGAGCTTCAGGTGTCATAGAATGCCTATGGTGGTAGAGGACCCCAAGTTTTATATTAGCTGACTTGACAACAGAGTGTATATGGCCAGAGAAGGTGAATGTATCATCAAAGGTATTGCTGAGGTATTTGAACTTTGTTACTTGTTCCAATATTTCACTCTTGTTTTATATTAGGCTGGCTGTCAATCAGGATAGACAGAAATCTGTAAGGTTTTTATTTAACCTACATTAGTTTCTATGTACTGCTGAAGGAAAAACTAACATAGTTTCTGATTATTAGTAGCTCCCTTGCTTTGTGTAAATTGAAAGGAGCTTATTTAAACTGTTTCACTGTTTTGTATGACACCAGCATCACATGACTTAGTGGGTGGTGATAAAAGTCTAACCTGTCCTGCAGGATGTCAGATAGGGTCAGTGCTTTCTGGCCTGGGTTGGTGAAGGACTGAGGGGAGTCCTAGCTCCCTAGTGGAAACTGGTTGCTAATGTTTGCCATGGCTGTGAAGGTTTTAATTTATTTTCAGATATTTTATATAAATAAATTTGCTGCAGGTGGCAAATGTCAGGTTATTGATATAGGGACTGCCAACTATGAAAACATTAATTAAATAAAGGGGGCACACAGTGTAAATGAGATGGGTTCCCAATACACATAAAGTGACCCAGGTACCATGTTAAGCAACAAAGTAGGCTGTGAGTCTGAAGAAGCACCCAAGCAGAAAATGTTTAATGTAAATAAGCACAAAAGTGATTAAACTAATAAAATAAAGCCAATTAGGGCTAGTACTCAGTCTTGTCTACACATTTGCATGTTATGCCACATATGTGTTTAGTTTTAAAAACAGAGCTGTTTAAAACTACAGTGTTACTGTATACTGAGTCAGCATAATCTAAAAAAAGTAAAAATGTGCAACTTTAGTTTTTTCCCTAAAAGGTACAGTCAGACCATTTTAAGTTAGAACTAAATCAGACTTGGCATACTTGTAGTTTGAAAGGCAGGCAATCTGGAACAACTAGTTTTATCTGTTAAAAGTTTCAGGAAGGAGGGGTCGCTGACTTGTTAAGGTGGAGTAGTCTGGGAGGAGAATCTACAACCAAGAAGCCATGCTGGCAGGCAGGCAGGGAGGTTGAAGAAGGGGCTAGTGAAGTAGGTGTGCTCTTGGTCATGAGTGGTTACTGGAGCCCTTGGGATAGTGCCTGGTAGGAGTCTCAAACCTCAAATGAAAATTTAATTTATCTGAGCTCCAGACAAAATAAAAGTGTTTATTTAAAGGGACTGGCTCAATTTAAGTGGAAATCTTACCCTTGTTTAGTATGAGAGTTAAACAGCAAGCTGTTATGTTTTCACAGGGTGGAAAACTTTACATTTAAGTGATGTAATGATCCCTTAACCCAATTTGCTTTAAAAAATGCTGGAGTAATCCAGAAGTGTAAGCTTTCTTATGGGAAAGATGTGAAGGTGATTACATTTTATTTTGAGGTAATTTTATTGTGTTTTATGCAATGTACAATAATGTTGAATCTAAGTTAACAGAGCAGAGTAGGCACTGAACTTTCACAAAGGTATCTGCGAATTCAAACTTGGGATTCCATTGTGGTTCATCCTGCAGCAGGGTTCCAATGTAGAATCAAAGCTGATTGATGTTGGGTATTGTACAGGGTCCTGTCAACTCTGTGACCAGGATTTGGTAGGAATGGAATGTTCAGGGGGTATAAAAGCTCATTTTCTTCATTTTCTGAGAGATCAAACAAGGAGACAGACATGAAAGGACCAGTCCCATCCAAGGGGAGTTTAGCCTATTTAGGATTATCTGTAGTTAGAGATTGGGAGACTAGCCCTCAGTTAAGTACTGTAGAGTATAGGGGATCATCTGCACCCCAGTGTTAGGGATAGTAGGGCACTAAAGTGAGAGCAGGGACAGAATACATTAGCTTGCTGCTTTGAGTAACTGTTTTTTGTCTAGTGTCTTCAGCTGCATCCTGCCAGTTTACATCTGCTTCAAACAACCAGGTCATCTTCAAGGATCAACAGCATCAGATTCACTGCCATCTCAAAAGGGTTGGAGTTGCCAACATTTTCCAGTAATTTAAGGAAAGTGGTACAGTAATTTTTATTTCATTGTGGGACTAGTTCAAGAGTGATGCTCATCTGCTATATTGAATTCTGGAATACCTATTGCTTCAAGGACTACTGTCCAGCAACTGAAGGACTGAATTCAGAGACTGAGGTGGGAAAATATATTGTGAATTCCATGGAGTAATTGTTATGTAACCCAAAGTGAAGGCTATTGTGAAATGCTTAGCGTATAAGTGAATAGGGTGCATAAGCAATATAGAGTTAAATAGTTCTGTATTAGATACCAGAGAAGGGTATCTGGTGATAATTGGTGAGTTGGCTGACTGAGGTGGGTAGGCCTAGCAGCAACTGCATGCTCTTAAGGCAAACAAATTGAATGTGCAGTGACTGAGGTCCAAGGGGTGGCCTAGTGCTGGATTGGTATTAAAGTAACTGGAGGGCTTGTGGGTGGTGGACTAGCCCACAGTTCCCAATGGGAGCAGGTATAGACCTGTGAGAATATAAAGTGAGAGTGTATTAATGTTCAAGGTATTTGCTAAATTCAAATGATTATTTTCAAAAGTGTGTGTTGTTGTTATTGATAACTGCAATTGTTTCTTATGCATTCTGTGTCTGTAAGTTGGCAGAACAGTTTAGTGAATGTTATCTTAATTTTCACTTTGAAATTGTGTTAGAGTCTTGCTTTAAGATTGTCTGAGTCTCACATTCCTGTAGTCTCCTGGTCAGTCGGTATAGCACCATTCTCAGCCACACAGCCTCTGCAGCTATTTGGTTGGAGAAGTAACCCAAAAGTGTTCCTGTGTGTACTCAAATCAGTGGTTCTGGGTGGGAAGAGTGGCAAAGAACCTACTGGTGATGCAGCTCTGCTTTTACTCTCCATGTGTAGTCTGTACCTGATGATACAATATTGTTGCCCAATGTGAGGCATCTGCTGGCTGCATTTACCTTGTGTGTGTGTTTGTGTTATAATGTATCCAGACTTTAATGTTAATACAGCAAGAAATGCTGAAGTTATGACTGGTTCTGTGTGAGGTTGTGAAATTCAGGCAGGCTCTGAAAAAAGAAACTGTCGAGGTGCACTTTTCCAAACACCAAATAGATGCACCCCTCAAAAACCATGTAAGCCATTTTGTACACACTAACTTAAGACATGCAATAACATAGTCTTACAACAGTCAATAACATCTAATTATTTTTATTTCATTATTTATTTGCTGTAGTTGCCCTTTTTTCTGTTTTTTTTATGATACAACAGGATGCACCTTCCCCCTCATGGGTTTCAGTTCTGTGGGATTTTGATTTCAGTGGCAATGCTCAGTCTAGCTGCTGCTCTTTTGTGACTGCATCTGTATGTTTACTAGCATCTGAAAAGAAAGTGGTGCTTAACAGTTTTTCAGTATCTGCCAGTATAGTACGGAGTCATGTGGCAAATAATAATAACTATGATAAGTAACTTTAAAATGAATTTGCAGAATTTACTCCTTTGGAGTGAGTGGCCCTTCACAGGTCATCCAAAGCCTCTTTCCTGTACAGGTTGGTGTCAGTGTTGATGAGGATCATGGGGACAGGCGTGGTTCCTCTCTGGGGGCTTGAAACCCATGAGGCAGAGCGAGTGCATCCTGCTGCCTCATTAAAATACTCTGCACATCTTCACTGCCCTGCAACAGTAAGAACATTTATTATGTGTTACCCAATATATTTGGAAAGCACTAAACTGTCACTGTTGTATATAGGCTACATTACAATGGCCCCTTAGTATGCGCATGCATCTCATGACACCCTTATACTGTGTACTAATAAACCTATGTTTGTTTTACTGTTCACTCTAATACCAGAGAATGAAAAATGTACAGCACTGCACAATATAGAGAACTTGTGTGATGTCAACATACAGTACTTTAAAGTGGTGCAACATGCAGGTTCAAGGCCTATGGTACAGTATGTAATTTTTTTAAACCCAGCAATATATACTTAAAGATCAATTATGTAAAGATCTGCACTGTTCAACATTACTTACATATTGTATTAACTTGTCTTAACTTATCAGGGTAGCCATTTTTCTGTGTGCCATATGCGTGATTCGGGATCCAGGTAAGTCCTTCCCTGCCTGTGGAGAAAGCAAGGCAACCACACACGGCAGAAGACAGCCACTTTGCTAGGTTGAGGAGAGTGTGTTTGCTTAGTCTTTCTTATTGCCTGTGCAAGATGGAGATTCAGGAGATACAAAAAGAAGTCGGATACCCCAGGACGTAGGGACATAGGGTCCACACGGTCCAAAATTTAAAGATGAATGGTACACTTTACTGTGTCATTTTTGTCAGTCATCACATAAAAGCACCAATAACACTGGTATTACTTGTTGTATTAACATGCAATTCAGGGGGGTTCCCCTAGTGATCACCAGAAGCATGGGCTCATACAATAAGGGTAAATTGGTTTTCAAGGGGTGCATCAGTATTATGTCTCTGAAACCACAGACAGCCATTTTACTGTTTAAAAGTGCTTCAGTTTGAAAGACATCACAAACAACACTCATAAAGTATGCATTTCTAGTTGCATGAACATGAAATTTAGAAAATATGTTCCCCAAAGGGTTCACTAATGACCACCAGCAGCCCAGGTTCACACAATAAAGCTAAATAGGTTGTTGAAGGATGCATCTGCAGTGTGTATGGTTCCAGTTACAGCTTTGCATTACAGCCCTTCACAGCTTCTTAACATAGTCTGAACCTATTTTTTAGAATAAAAAAACAGAGATTCTATTGACACCCCCTTCCCCATAGCCATGATTAGCAAATATGAAATTACACCTCGGGATGCTCCCCAGCAAGATGTTATGGCACCATAATCGTTTGGAATACAAAAAACAAGGACAAAATAAAGCCGCGTTTCACATTTTATTTCAGATCACATTACAGACAAACAATGTATACTGTAATTATGTATTTATGAGATTTCCAGTTTTTCTTGAGTTCTCAACTGTTCATTTATTCTGTCCCTTATTATTATCATTTGGCTGCTGCCAATCTCCAAGTGCCTCCTGATAATCCGTAACACCTCATGGCATATGGCACTTGCTATGAGCCTCTTTCTCCTGCACCTATCCCAAATGACATTTTTCTACAGGGCAGAAACTCATTCTGAGGCACCAGTGTTCTAAACACTGGAGCAGACAGATGCTCTGGCCTGCCATTGGGCATTGTCACTAGTGCAAGTTCTGTTGCCGTACTCATCAACACAAACTACATTTCATGTAGGAAGATGTTGTTTACCCATTTATTCTAGTTCTGCTGGTTAATTTTACATCTGTTGTCTGACAGTCATGTGCCCAGCCTCTTTCTACCATCACCTTTCTCTTCTACCCCTGTCCCCACTCTATCCTTCCCCCTTCCCCTTCAGCCTCTCTTCTTCCATCCACCCCTTCATCCTTTCACCCCCACACCACTTTATTCACCCTAGTCTTCTTTCCTGCCCCTCCCTAAATTTTGAGTTCCTTCATTAAGCCACCCTTTCCCTTCAATTGTCACCCCCTCTTCTCTCTCTCTCTCTCTCTCTCTCCCTCCCCCATCCTAGGGGATATGTCTCACTGTATCCTTCTGTTCCTTATCCTGCTCCTACTCTAAGCTGGCTACATTGAACCTAACCCTGGTCCCTCTCCCCCTACTATCTCCCCTTCCTCTACTCCCAAAGGTCTTAGCATTTTCCATTTTAATGGCAGGAGACTTCTCCTTAACATTGATCTTCTCAGCTTCTGGGTCTCACAGCCCTCTCCTGACCTCCTTTGCATTTCAGAATCCTGGCTTTCCTTCAGAACACTGGACTCTTGCTGGGTTCTCCATGAGTACCATCTCTTTAGGCAGGATGGTGGCAAATGGGGTGCTGGTGTTGCCCTCTATGTCTGCCAGAATCTCTCCTGCATCAGCTCTCTCATGAAGTCAATACCCTCCTCCCATGAGTTTCTGATCATGAAACTCTCTATTCCTTCCTCCTTACCTATCTTCATTGGGGTCTACTGTGCTTTCCCTAAAATCTTTGCCCCTTCTCTGTATTCACACTGGGTCTTGAGATTGAAACCTTGAGTGTTTTTTTGTTGTTGTGGTTAAAATGGTGTTTAGTTAGCTAGTTTGTGATGTGTTGGGACACTGGATCCCAGGCGTAGTTACTCCTCAGCCCAGCTATTGGACCTTCTCCCTTTCAAGAAACCTCCCCTGCCAGCTTACACATATAAACACTACAGGGCAGTAGGCATTTTTCAAAGGTGGGGGAGCCAGGTGGAGGACACCCAGGGGGGAAGCTACTGGGGGGATGGTATTAGGGTGGTAAGATTCAGAAGGCACCCTGGGGTGAAATGGTTACTAGAAAGGGGTACTCCCTGCCTGGTTCCCATACTTATGGGTTCCACTGGTTTGAGTTGGCAGGGAGCAGGTAGGCCAACAGTCTCCACTCATCCCATTCGGGTAATGCTTTGCAATGCCAGGTGATTGAGGAGCAAGACTGCTATTATGTCAAATCTTATCTCCTGCATCAACCAGGCTTGCATTACAGAGACCTGGCTGTGTGACAATACTGGTCCACTTCTGGAGGCATCAGTCCCAGATGGCTTTTCTGTTGTGCACTGCCCAAAGAGGGACTGCAGGGGCAGGGGAGTGGCTATCTGCTTCAGATCCAGCCAGGTGGGATCTACTATGTTGTCTGAGTGTATGTCTGTCAAAGGGGGCCCAGGTGCAGGCTGCAGAATCCTTCTTATGTATGGATCCCCAGGTCATGAGAGGGACTTCCTGCAGGAAGTCTTGGACTTTCTGGCCAGCCTACTGTTGGAATGACACAGATGGCTATTTCTGGGTGATTTCAACACCTGGGTTGATGATGAACTCTCGTCTTTTGTTCAAGACTTACTCCAGTCTATGGAATCACAGGGCCTGTCACAGGTAATTACCACTGTGACCCACTCACATGGTCACACCCTTGATCTGGTATTCACACTGGGTCTCAAGATTGAAAACTTCAAGATTAATCTGGTCATTTGGTCAGATCATTGCACAGTAAAGTTCTCATTTGAGGCCCCACTGACAATCCTCCTTCTGCTGAGATGGTCCATTACCGCCTTTAAAGGGGTTTGACCCCATCAGGATTCATAGCAGTATTAGACCTATCATGTGTGATGACGGCTTGTGAGACAGGATGAGGGGAGGAGGTGATGGCCTATTAGAGAGCCATTACCTCAGCCCTAGATTATGTAGTACCGGTCCACGTACAACCCTTGTCCTCATGCATGAGATTCTCATAGTTCAATGGAGAGCTCAGTGAGTTAAAGACAAAGGGTGGGAGGTTGAATTGCCACTTGTGGAGATTCTGGATTAATGAGGACAAATTGGTTTTAAAAAAACATTATAAGGATTATCAAAGGACAATCTCCTGTACAAAGGCAGTGTTTCTGTCCAGTGAAATTGCCACAGTGAAGAACAGACCAGCTTAGCTCTTCCAGACTGTGGACAGGCTACTTCATCCGACCTGTCTTCAGTCAGTTAGAGCTTTATCATCCACTAGATGTGAAGAGTTTGTTCTGAACGTCACTGCTAACCAGGTTGTGTATCTCATCTGGGGCCTCACAGTCAACGTGTGGTGTCAGGTCTTGGACTAAAAGAGGTTCTTCTCAAATCTTGTGTGAATTTGATCCAATGGGGTGGAAGAGATCAATAGGATTTTCTTGAAGCTAGGGCCAACATACTGTGACCTGGATCTGGGCCCAACACACCACCTAGTGGGCTGTGTTGAGTCCACTGGATTAGAATTTGCTGGGATAGTATGGTGTTCCCTTTTGAGAGGGGGTTCCCTTTGCTACTGAAAGAGGCTCTCATGAAACCCCTCTTAAAAAAAACCTTCATTAGACCTGGATTGTCTGGCGAATTACAGACTCATCTCTAACTTTCCCTTTTTGGGGAAGGTTATTGAGAAAGTTGTGGATCTACAGCTTGAGGTGTGTCTTGCTGCCTTTGATATCTTTGAACCACTTCAGTCTGGATTCAGGTTTATCTATAGTATGGAGACTGCACTTGTCAAGGTGCAAAATGATCTCCATAGGGTGAGAAATGGGGTGAACAGTCTATTTTTGTTCGCCTCAATCTCTCAGCGGCATTTGATTCTGTGGATCATGGGGTGTTGTTGGATTGCCTTTAGGAATATTGTAGACTTGCTGGCACAGGCATCAGCTGGTTTAAATCCTTTCTCATGGGCAGGATGCAAAGAGTGATTATAGGATTTTTTCTTCCTACCCAATGATGCTGTCCTGTGGAGTTCTGTAGGGACTGATCCTGTCACCCATCTTGTTCATGGTATACATGCTGCCACAGTAGACATTATTAGACCTTACAGCATAGGCTTTCACTGCTATGTAGATGACACCCAGCTGTATATGCCCTTTGCACCAGGATGACAGAGTGCAGTCTCTGTATTTAACTCCAGCCAGGCCAAGGTCCAGGACTGAAAATCCTCCAACTGGCAAAGGATCAACCCAGAAAAGATGGCGGTGTTGGTGATTGAGCCTGGTCATTGGTGGGATTCTGAATGGGTAAGAGAGATCTCCAGTCTGGTACTTGGTGGCTCCCAGTTGCCCATTTCTGCGAAATTAAAAAATCTGGGCATGATCATTGACAGCTACCTTACACTAAGGGATCAGGTGCCGGTCGTTGTCCAAAGAGGATTTTACCACTTGAAGAATATCACCTGGATTAAACTCTTCATCCCTTCCAACAACTTGCTCTCACTGATACATGCCTTTGTACCTTTCAGGCTTTATTACTGCAATGCCCTATACCTGGAGCTAAATGGAGGTCCCCTGCATCACCTGTAGCTAGTGCAGAACACTGTGCCCAGGTTGTTGATGAGCCTTCCAAGATCCTGCCATATAACTCCAGTCCTATGCAACCTTCACTGGCTGCCAAAGAGGTGGCAGATTGCTTTCAAGGTCAGTTTGCAGACATACAAAGCCCTACACAGCCTGGGACCTAGCTACCCATGTGACCTACTGTCTCCTTACCAACCATCCTGTCCTCTGTGCTCCTCTGAGGAGGGACTCCTAACAATTCCCAGGGTCTGGTTAAAATAATCTGGTGAGTGTGCTTTCTCAGTAGCCAGCCTGGCCATGTGGAACTTGCTCCCAAGGTCTCTGAGAGAGGCCCCCTCATTGGAAACCTTTAAGAGGGGTCTAAATTCCCACCTATTTAAGGAGGCTTTTTCCTTACATTAATTTTTTTGACAATGTTTCATTTAAATCATTTGAATTTAGTCTTATCTAATTTAACTTTGTTATATATTATTACCAGTTTGTTATATTTTATTCCAGTTGTAATTTTATATTGTGTTTTTTTTTTATTGTTCAGCACCTAGATCCTCCAGAGATAGGCACTTTAGAAATAAAGTTTTACTTATTTACTTACTTACTTCTCTGGTTGACTGTCACTCTGCACTTGCCTCTGACTCCTCCTCCCCCTCCTCCTCCAGTGAACTCATTCTGCTCAGGGACTTCAATATCAACTGTCTCTCTTCTTCCCAGCCTCCAGGCCAACTTCCCTTAAGATTGAGTCCCTAAACCTCACCCAAGTTATCACAGAACACACTCGACTCAGTCCTCACTCCCCCAGTTACACACTTCTGGACTGGTAAAGCTGGAGCAGGCAATGCAAGGCATAAGGTTCTCTCTGCTGAAGGTTGCTAATGCAGTCATTCATTTAAGTGGAAAAATTCAAACTTTAAACTTTACATTTTATCAAAGCTGACAGCTGTCGAAGTGCCATACCCACTCACTGGCTCATGTACACATCATTTACATTTCGACATCACCCACAAGACATCTTCATCAGAGACGATGGGACCCTTTCCATGTTCCATTCCAAATTCACACACCTCTTGGACAAGTATGTCCCCCCTAAGAAAATCTAGGGTCAAAGCATCCCACCACCCCTAGTTCACACCTGACCTCATGACCAGTGCAAGTCTCATGACCAAGCTTTGGGTCGCTTCAAATTAACCCGCTGCCTGCCTGATCTTCTGTCCTGCAGGAAGCTAAGAAACCCCTGTAAAAAGACTGTCCATGCTGCTGAATCACACTACTTTAAAACCAACCTCTAGAATAGCTTTAACTCCCCAGCACATTTATAGAAGGTTATTCAGTCTTTTTTCAACTTTCCTACCAAGTCTGCCTCTCTCTTCCCCAGTGTAAGAGGTTCACCTGTTTCTAATCCTGCCTCTGTTGCTGCTCACTTTAATGATTTTTTTACTGCCTGTGCTGTTCCTTCTTCCCCCTCTACTGGCACCTATCATCCCTACTCTATTCTATCATCCCCTCTGTCCCACCCATCCTAATGGTTTCACTTTTCCCCTCTAACTCCTCAAGAAACCTTATCTGCCCATTCTTCCCTAAACCAGTCCAAATCCAGTCCTGATGGTGTGGTCCCTAAACTGTTACATATCTCAACTCCTGCCATCACCTCTCCCTTGCTCACCTTCTCACTGTCTCCTTCTCCCTTTGTGCTGTCCCTCAGTCTTGAAAGTTCACAAAGGTTCTCCCCTTCACAAAGGGAGTTCCCCCTCTTACCCAGGCCACTTCCATCCTATCTCCCTTCTCCCTACTCTTGCCAAGCTGCAAGAGAAGCTAGTTCACTCCAGGCTTATTAATTTCCTCTTCTCTTCCAATTACCTTTCTCTTTTCCAGTATGTTTTTCATAACACTACTGTACTATTTTCTCCCTTCTGAAGTTCACTGTCTCCATTCTCACTAAGATGGATCATAACACATCATGAAGGGAATTTTCATCAACTTTTCCAAGGCCTATGACTCAGTGGCCCACCCCTCCTTCTGGACAAGCTGAGTTCTGAAAGCCTGTCATCTTCCACCATCAACTGGTCTGTTCCTACCTATCGGGCCATCTGTAGTCAGTACAGGTTGGAGGTGCCCTGTCCTCCCCTGTTTCTATTCACACTGGGGTCCCACAAGGCTCCATCCTGGGTCCCATCCATTTCTCCATCTTTGTAAATGACCTCCCCTCAGTCTGTGCCAACTTACATATCCATATGTATGCTGATGACACAGTACTCTATGCCTCTGGCCCCTTGGCCTCAGTAGTAGAGGTTTCATTCCAGCAAAACCTCCACAATGTCCTACGCTGATTCTGCTCCAACCAACTCTGGATTAATATTAAAAAAAACAGTGTCCATGACCTTTGGTATCAGCCAGGGACTTGTCAAGCTATCCTACAGCTGTCTTCTCAACCTTAGATGGCAACCCTCCATGAGGCCATCTCCTCCTTCGAGTACCTCAGTGTGTTGCTGGACAGCAGACTAGTCTTCTCTTCCCATATTGACACCATCTACTCCAATCTCTATCCCAAACTAAGTGCCCTATAACACAACAAAACTGCCTTTCTCTCCAGATCCACCAGAAGGTGGTCACCAAAATGGTTGTCCCAGTGTTTGACTATGATGATGTTGTGTATGGCACTGCCCCGTCCTCTTCCCTTGTTAGACTGGACACCTTCTGCAATGCTTTTTGCCTCTTCACTACAAATTCCCCCTCTCACACTCACTACTGCTCCCTTTAATCCTCCCTCTTGATCCCCTCTCCCTTCATGTCAGTCCCACTGTGCATCCTTCATTTCCAAATACTGGTTTCAGTTTCATCCTCCATACTTCTCCGCACTCCTCTTTCCCATCCCCCCTGCCTCCTACTCTGTTCACTCCAAAGACTCTTGCACCCTCTCCTTACCCCATCTGCACTCTTCTACCAGGTAAACTGCTTTTTCCTATCACCTACCCTCCCTCTGCAACTTGCTTCCTTCCACTCTCCATCTCTCTTCCATATTCTTTGAATTCCAGCTAAAACTTATCTCTGCCAAATCTTGCTCCTGCCATTCCTCTACCTGACCACTACCTCTGCCATTCCCTGTCACATTTTTGCTACAGATTTACTCTCACCTGTACTGCCACTGCCTGACCTAGACTTTACTGCACTTTTAGTATATTATTTTACTGCCTGCATTATTGTCATCACATTTTGCACATAAATGCTGCTCATTGTTCCACCTTGTGATTCTACCATTGTCACTGCACTTTTGTCTTATTAGTTTACATTCTTATGCACTTTACTTTGTACTTAGTCATTAATGCTGTGTTGTTGTACTATAGTACCCTCTTTCCCCTTACCCCTTGGTTGCACCTGGAAACAAGCCTTCGCTTAGTGCACCTTTTTCGGTTACCAATATTCAAATAAATAAGATGTCATAGTAATGTTATTGCACTCAATAGAAGGCATAACTGCACATGTGGGGAACTGCCAGAGTTTATTCCTGCTGTGCTATGACTGCTAACACTGCTTAGAATCTACACATTAGATTCCAGAAGTGGTATGAATGAAACAGGTGTTGATAACTCATGCAGATGTGAAAGCAAAGGACTGCACATGCCACTGTGCATCTGTAACAGCTGGAGCATGAGATCCATCTTTTTCTTGGGGCTCATTACCCTCTCAGCCATGTTACTCAGTTCAGTTCTGAGTACTGGCAATGGTTTTTCTGTGCTTGTTCAGATACACCTGGAATTTCCTCTTAGTCATCAGCTCATTTCTACTCTCTTTCTTGCTCTGTTTCCTTGTTAACCAACAGTAAGTTTGTTCCTTCTTGCTTTCCGGCTGCATTTCTCTGTTAACCTCTACTTGTTCTACCTTGATTACAAGCTCCATTTCTCTCTCAGTCTCTGGTTGTTGTACTTCTGCATGTTGTTCCCTTGCATCATCCTCATGAATTAAATTTTCTTCATTGTGTGTATTATTTTCTTCACTGCTACTTAATGTTCCGAATTCATCCATTTTATCTACAAGCTTACACTGTTAAAAATAAGACTACTATATGGAGAAACAAGAATAAGATACAGTACAGTTGCAGTATACACTGCAAAACACATCGACCCAGATATTCAAAAGGGTTGTGCCCTGGTGCGATATTTAAAGGGAAAGTGAGTCTGCACAAATTCTGATGCGCGGGCGCATCAGTAGCTCACTCACAGGCACAGGTGAAGGCATTGCCCATGCATAAACTGCACAGCTCGATATTCAGCCCGGGCCATGCAGGTTGTAAAGTGCAACCTACCTGCGCCAGCACAAAGTTGAGCCGAAAAAAGAGGAACAAGTCGAGGCCACCCACAGGTGAGCTGCCGCGTAGCGGGGTGCAACACAGCAGCTGCCACCTGTGGGTGGCCCTCACCTGTTCCTCCCACCTGGTGGCGCCCTCATCCCCCAGTGCGGGCATAACTGTCCCCAGTAGCCGATGGGCGGGCATAAGTGTAACCCCGGTAGCCTGATCACGGGCATAACAGTAACCCCCACCCCCGAGTAGCCCGATCTTGGGCATCAGACCTCCCCAGTCCAATATCCCTGGTGGTCCAGTGGACTGTGAGTAGACTCAATTGCAGGCGGCATTCCTCACCCCCCAAGTATGAATTCCTGGAGATCTGTTGGACCCCCCACCCCCGCCATGGGCCCCACCCACCCCGCTCCACCACGTCAGGCGGGCAGGTGGCAACCACCCGCCTGCTGACTGACTCAGTATGGCTGCACGCCCATTGGTGCAGAGCATGAGCCAATGGGTGTGCAGCCCTCACGTACTAGTCAGTCCAGATATGTGAATGAATTCATTCACATATCTGGACTTATAATAGACTGTATGCCCATTGGCTCATGCTCTGAACCAATGGGCGTGCGGTCATACTGAGCTGTCAGTCGATGGGGCGGCAGGGTGGCAGGCGGGTGCTGCTACTCCCGCCGGCTGACGGGGAGCGGGGTGGTGGGGCTCCATGGGTGGGTGGGGTGAGGGGTCCACTAGATCACCATGGAATTCATACTTGCGGGGGTGAGGAATGCTGCCCGCGATTAGGCTACTCGAGGTCCACTGGACCACCAGGGATATTGGACTTTTGGGGAGTCTGATGCCAGCGATCAGGCTACTCGGGGGGTGGGGGTTACTGTACACCTGCGATCGGGCTACTTGAGGGGCAGTTACACTTATGCCTGCGATTGGGCTACTCGGGGTGGGGAAATACTGTAATGCCCGTGATCGGGCTACTCAGGGGTTACACTTATGCCCATGATTGGGCTACTCAGGGGTGGGGGAATACTATTATGCCGTGATCAGGCTACTGGGGGATGCTGTTATGCTCGCGATTGGACTAATGGGAGGAATACAGTTATGCCCGTGATCGGGCTACTGGGGGGGTGTATTACAGTAATGCCCACAATCGGGCTACTTGGAGGGGGGATACTGTTATGCCCGTGATCGGGCTACTCGGGGGGATGCTGTTATGCCCATGATCGGGTTAGTGGGAGGGGACTACTGTTATGCCAATGATCGGGCTACTCGCGGTCCATTGGACCACCAGGGATTGGAGACATGGATTGTCCCTTACGAGAGGTCCTGCGATCGGGCTGCAGGGGGTGTCAGTCCTGATGACTGCTGCCTGGCAGGGTGCCAGGTGCAAGCCATCCGGGATCGGCGCACCTGCATGCTAATGGCATGCAAATGGGGCCATAATCAGATGCAAATGGCCCCCCGTGTGCCTTGCATAAATTATGGTGCCATTTGCATGTCACCCTTTGAATATCACAGGTGCTGTGCATGGCGCAATGGAACTTGTGCCACTGCATCTCAATGCTCCATTCTGACCACTTGCGCTGGCACAGTTCCACTGCGTCATGCACAGTGGGGGTGGCCAGGGGGCGATATTCAAAGCAGTTGCGCCATAGAGCAACTCCGTTGAATATCACCCTGGCCACACCCCTGCGCAACTATTTTGAGCGGTGCAGGGGGCTTGCACCACAAAATGGCACAGTTTGAATATCTGGGCCATCATGTATAATTTTAATTACTGAAATTAATGTATAATTTAATTACTTTAAATATGACTATGGTTTAATTATTGCTATTTACTGACTTGGTGATTTTGTCTACTTGTTTGTATTGTTATTGAAATGTTTGTACATATTTACAATACATAAGGTGCCTGAGTTTCAGTGAAAGAGTGCTGTATAAATACATTTATTACTACTGCTACTACTACTACAGTCATGGATGCAAAAAAGAAAATAAATGAAATGTACTGTACTGTACCTTGGGTACCTTTATCCTCTACCATTTTGCTGTCTTCTTCTCATTCATCAATTTCCTCCATTTGCATTTATTTATTGTTTATTTATTTCAAAAGTTAAACCAGGAAAGACATACTGAGTTGATAACAGTTCATTTCCTGATGCTTCTTGTGGGGAAAGGGGGAAGAATAGATTAATATACAGCAATTATAAGCATATTACATGGATGGTGAGAACAAACATTAAGCTACAAGCAAAGTAAGCAAATTCATACAATTAGTGCAATGTTTCCAAGGAGCCAGATAGGTACAAAAAAGTGCAAGGTGCAATACGAAGGGAAGAGACAGAGAAGCTAGCCATAGGTTACAAATGGAAAGGCATCGAGGTGAAGGGGTAGTGGGGAAAGGGAGAGAGGTAGGCCAATAGAAGAACTGGGTGGTGCTGGGGTAGCAGGTAGAGAGTAGAGTAACACAAGCAGCTATCAGATACAATTGCAGGTGTAGGTAGAGAAGTCATGGAGTAGAGAGGAGATAGTGAGCTGGGAAGAGGCAGAGAGAATGTATAGGGGAAGGGAATTCCAAAGTTTGGGGAAGTGGCAAGAGAAAGCAGCTTGGCCAGCTGAAGATTTTCTAGAGAGGGAGGGAATGATAGCCAGAACTATGAGGGTGTTAGAGGAAGGTGGGGGAGAGAGAAGAAAGGAAAAAGGTAAGGTGAGAGGGGAGGGAGCCAAGCTAGTATTTAAAGATAAAGGAGGCACAGTGTCTGGCTTCTAAGGAGGGGAAGGAGAGGAAGGAATAGAGGGAGCAATGGTGGGTGCAAGGAGGACAGTCCAAAGCAAAGTGGCAGAAGGAGCGGAAGAGGGGGTCCAGTCTGACCAGAGTAGACTTAGGAGCAGCACTACAGACAGTGTCACCAAATCAAATATGAAAAGAATCATTTTCTAGACAATAGCTCAGCACACAGGAAGAGGGATGCAGCCTCTATTCCTGTATAAAGCATCAAGTTTAGAGTGAATATTTTTGTGGCAAGCATCCATGTGCCCAGAAATGTCAAGGTGACGGTCGAGCCAGCCTCGTAGGTACTTAAGAGGGAACATCATCAAGTGTGGTCCCATCCAAAGTGTGGAAGCATGAGAGGGCAGGAAGCTTTGTGAGCTTCCGTCTGGTACCAAAGGTCATGGAAACCATTTTCTTGGCACTGAGTGTTAACTGATTTGACTGGAACCTCTGCTGGACATTTGTTGAAGTCCAGCTGGAGCCTGGCCTGCAGGTCAGAGGGGGAGGAACCAGAGATAAATAGCACCCTGTCATCTGCATACATATGGGTGGATGCAGAGCAGCATGCCATAGAGAGGTCATTTAAGTAGATTGAGACAAGAGTATCAGGCCAAGGATGAACCCTTGGGGCACACAATTCTGACAGGGAGCAGGGTGGATAGGGAATCTCCAATTCTAACAGACTGAGTCCAATCAAGGTAGGAAAGAAACCAGTTAGTAGAGGAGTTGCAGAGCCCTACAGCCTTCAGCTTGCTAAGGAGAAGGGGGTGGGATACAGTGTTGAATGCTTTGGCCAAGTTGACAAAGATGGCGGAGGTGATAAGGCCTTGATCCATGCCTGAGAGAATGTAATCAGTGAGCAGAAGAAGGGAAGAAGTGGTAGAGTGGAATTTATGGAACCCAGACTGGAAGGGGGTGAAGAAAGAGGTGGAGTCAAGGAAGGGGGTGAGCTGACCCAATAACAGGTGCTCTCATAGTTTGGCTAAGATGGGGAGCAGGGAGATAGGATGATAGTTGCAAGGATGGGTGTGGTCTCCTCCTTTGGGAAGGGGAATGACAGTGGCCTGTTTCCAGGCATTGGAGACAGAGGTGAGGGAGAAAGAGAGTAAGAAGGGATGAGACGGGCAGAGCAATGCCAGAGGCCGAGAGATGAAGGAGTTTGGGATCAAGTCCATCAGGGCTTTTGCCTTTGAGAGGATTAAGGGATAGGAGAGCCTCAAAAGTGTCAGCAGTGGTGACAGGTGAGAAGGAGAAGGAGAAAAGGTAAGATTGGTTTGCAGGATGGGGGATACAGGGGTAAGGGGGAGGGAGAAGAGAATGGAGGAAGCACAGGAGGTGAAGAAAGAGTTGAACTCAGAGGTAACAGAAAGGGTCAGAAACTGGGGTGTTAACCACCTCATGAATCAGGGAAGATGACTGGGATGGGGAGAAAAGAGGGAGTGGATCACCTTCCAGAATTTGGAGGGGTGATTTATGTTGTTCTGGAAGGTGGTGACAAAGTACCCAGCCTTGACAAGCCAACTAGCACTGATACAGGCATTGCAAAGGGAATGGTACCTAAGTTAGTCAACAGGGGAGCCAGAGGACTTAAGAGTCTTCCAGGCAAGGTCACAGGTGCATCGACAGGCCAGTAACATAGCAGAAATTCAAGGAAGGTGTGAACTGCAAACCCTGACTGTCCTAAGGGGGAGCATGCCAATCCCAGATTGTGATGAAATTAGTATTGAAGAAGTGAAGTACAGCACTAATGGATCTGGCAGAAGAGATGGGTGACCAGCCAGAGGCTACCAAGTCAGCATGATGAAAGCACAAGTCTAGCGACTGGAAGGACCGGATGTGGGAGAAGTCTGGGAAGGACTTTTGGATGGTATATTTTTTGCATATGTGGTAGTCACTAAGGGAGCCAGGGAGGATACCTGCATCTATGATGTAGTGGGGATGAGAGGTAAGAGTCCAGTCCAACAAAGAGTGATTAAGGGACTTTTGATTGAGACGGGTTGAGTCATAGAGCAATTGAGTAAGATTAAGGGACTTAATATTTTGGCAGAATTTAGATCGAGAGGGGGAGAGACAATTGTTATTAAAGTCATCAAGAATGAATAACTCCACAGAAGAGGCATGAGTGATGATAAAGGTCAGGAGTTCAGTGACAGAAGAGGTAGATAGATAGGCCAGGACAGAAATAGATGCCAGCTGTAAAGGTAGGGGCAGAGATAGGGAGGGAGAGTTTAAGAAGGAGTAGCTCATAAGCAGAGGGGAAGAGATAGAGAGAATGGGAATGAAAAACATAGAAGAGGAGAGGTAGAGGGCAACATCACCACCTCTAAAAGCACAATCCTCTCTGGTGAGAGTGTACCCAGGGACAGCAATTGCAGAGTCTGAAATCTTGGGGATAGCCAAGACTCAGAGACCATGAGCACATCAGGTTGGAGATTTACCATGAGGGGCTGGAACTGGTCAGTCTTGAAAAGGAGGCTTCGGGCATTGATGTGGGTCATTCTCAACCCTCTGGAAGGTAAGTGGGGGGTGTACAGGGCCATGACTGGGCTCAGTATTGACAGCTGCTAAGAGAAGCAATGAGATGAGGAGTTTCGAAGAGACAGAGATGCATTTGCAAGGAAGATGAGGTGGGCTTGGAGAGAGGAGGTGGGAAGGGGGAGAGAGAGACCGCAAGGGAGAAAAGATTTAAGAGCTTCAAGATGGTGCCAGGAGGAGGGGAGAAGGGAGTATACAGGGATCCAGGGAGTGTGACAAAGAGAGGGAAGGCTGGAGAAAGGGAGGGGAGAGGAAAGGGAGGGGAGAGGAAAGGGAGAGAGATTGTGGAGGAGAAAGGCATCCACTGGAAGGGATGGAAGATTGGGAAAACTGGAAGGGGAGGATAGAGAGGGAGATATGCAGCATATTAGGAGCCAGAAAGAATGGGGGACAGAGCTTTGTAGTGGAGAAGTGGGGGGGCCAGCTGAACTGAGAGGGGGACAGGAGAGAAAGTGGTAATATGACTGCTAAGGTAAGAGGTGCACAGCTAGAGGAAGAAAGAAAGAAGGGAGAGCAGAGTGGCAGGAGAGGAAAAGTGTGCAAGTGCTGGAAAGTGAGTGAAGGAGTGAGAGTGAAGCCATCAGCAAGACAGAGAGCCCTACAAATGCAGTTTGTACAAGTGCAGGAAAATGAGGGAAAGCAGGAGATTGAAGCCAGCAGGCAATCAGCTGACCAGGGCAGGAGCAGTGCAGTGGGGGGGGGGAGATAGAGTGACCCAGAATAAGGAGATTAAGGCAACATCTAAAATGTGAGGCAAGTGGAAGAAGAGAAGATTACAAGGAATGCAGCACGTGGGGGGGGGGAATGAGGTAAGCAGGCAGGGATTATAGTAAAAACTTTAGAGCAGAGCAGGGCATTTTGGAAGTACATGTAAAGAATGCAAGCTTACAGACAGTACTGAAAATGGATTAAGAGTAAATGCAGCAGATGCAACTTAGCTAACAGTAAGAAACAGTAGTGAAACTTAACAGGCAATAATGAAGACACGTTAACTGAAAACTGTAGCAAATGTAATTTCAGCAGGCAGTAAAGAAACATTAATGAAACATAAATTACAGTTCAGTCTGCACCAGTGAAACAAATTGTGATATGCACACAGAGTGCCCTATGAATATCGATGTGTAAGTGAGAATCCAAGACCAGTACTGGGCAACTACAGGCAGACAACACTATCAACACTCAGTTGAAGGGTAAGCAGATCTATGCATTAGTGAGAACAGGATAAGTGTGAGACTACTAACAATGAGTCCATTACTATAGTCAACCAGACTGGTGATGGGGAGGGTATGGAGCACAACACCAGGCAGTTACCAGCAGCCTACCGGCTGACTTCAGCAGACTCAAGTCAAACAATTTCACTACCCTTGATACACAACCCTTTGCACAGGATCCAAGGCAGCATGGGTTCACAGCGGGAAGGTCATGTCAGACGAATCTAATAGATTTCTTTGACTGGGTGACCAAAGTAGTAGACCAGGGAGGGACTGTGGACATGGCCTACCTAGACTTTAGCAAGGCATTTGACACAGTCCCACACAAAAGATTGATAGTCAAATTAACCAGCCTGGGAGTGGGTCCCAGGGTGGTAGCCTAGATAAAACATTGGCTGGACAACAGGACACAGAAGGTAATTGTAAATGGAGTCCACTCTGAAGAAAGAGGCGGTTACTAGTGGGGTACCGCAGGAGTTCAGTATTGGGTCCAGTCCTTTTAATGTCTTCATCAGTGACATTGCAGAGGGACTGGAAGGAAAATATGCCTTTTGCAGATGACACAAAGATCTGCAACAGGGTTGATACACAAGGAGGCGTGGAAAGGATGAAAAGGGACTTAGCAAGGTTGGAGGAATGGTCAGATGTATGGCAGCTAGGATTCAATGCAAAAGTGCAAAAAATGCACCTGGGAAACAAGAAGCCAGGGAAGAATACACAATGGGTGGGAGCTAACAACAACAAAACAGGAAAGGGACCTAGGGTAATCATATCAGATGACCTTAAGGTTAGCAAGCAATGTGAGAAGGCAGTAGGGAGGGCCGGGGTATACTGGGATGTATAGGAGAGAGGCATCAGCAGCAGAAAACAGGAAGTTGTTATCCCTCTGTACAGACAGTTGGTGAGACCCCATCTGGAATACTGTTGTCCAGTTCTGGAGACCCCATCTCCACAAGGACATGACAGGATAGAGGCAGTCCAGAGGAGGGCAACTAAAATGGTGCAGGGTCTGCAAGAGAAGGCCGTATGAGGAGAGACTAAAGGAGCTTAATATGTATACCCTTGAGGAAAGAAGGAGAGGGGGGACATGATAGAAACTTTCAAGTACCTCAAGGAATCAACAAAGTCAAGAGGTAGCATCTTTCAGAAAAAGAGACTTGCAAGAACAAGGGGACACAATTTAAAGATAGAAGGAGGGTGGTTCAGGGGCAATGTGAGGAAGTATTATTTCACAGAGAGGGAAGTGGATGCATGGATCAGCCTTCCTGAGGAAGTTGTGGGGTCTAAAACTGTGGGAGAATTCAAGAATGCATGGGACAGACATAAGGCAATTCTTGTGGGGGGCAGGAAGTTAAAGGCTGTTGGTTAACTAGAATCTGCGGCCTATCCTGTAGGTAGGGAAATGGGCAGACTAGATGGGCCTAGTGGTCCTTATCTGCCATCAAAGTCTATGTTTCTATGTTTCTATGTTTCACAGATGGGCCGCTGCACAGACAGGCTGCTTGGGTATACTGTAACTATAAACAGGAGGCAGTTTGAGGTGACTCAAAGGCCGGGAAGATCAAAGGGCTTCAGAGTCCTGCCTCTGCCACCCTCTGATTAGCTGTGGAGACTGCAGAAGGATGGAATGCAGAGCTGAAGTCCTGAGGTGTCTGTGGCGATCTGTGCGGGTGGGGAATCATTTTTTCAGAGTTCTCCATCCTTGGTGCAACAGACAGCTTTGTCACAGGTGGTGTCTTATTTGCCAGGCCAAGACTTTTTACTGACCAAGATGCTGCCTCGCGGGATTTCCTCCCATAGAAAACAATCAAGTCCTTGGTGCAATAGTTGATGATACAGCACAGACGGTTCTTCAGGAAACGTACAGTAATGTACAGTACAGTTGGCATTATGGCAGTTTTTTGGACCTTATATAGGTTGAGCACAGATGTCAATGCAGTCCATTTCATGAACATGTTACAGGAAAGTTCCTACATCTCATTGGACCACAGGTGAAGTGATGTGGTACTTTTTGATGTTTCCAGATAAATGGTGCACTTCCACAGCTGGTTACTCCTTTGCTCTAATCACATCTGCCAGTGACAATGGTGATGAAGATACCAGCAGAGATCAGCACAGTCATCAAGAAGATGAGGACTGAAGGAGAATGCATCATGAAGATGCAGGTGTTTCTGAAGAGTACCAGGATCTCCATCATGGATAGTGGGCTGAGGGCAAACTTGAAATTCCCTGTCCAGGCTCCTCGTGCCCTGCAGCCTACCATCTACACCAGGTACACACCTTAGTTCCAAATGCCATACAGTACTGTGTAGTACTGTTACTCACCTTACACACTATATACTGTAGCATTATAAAGTTAAATATTTTTAGTTAATGTCAACTTCCTGTATTTTATTTGCCTAATATCAATGCTCTTTATGCACACAGGAAAACAATGCTAACTGAAGATGATGTGATCACCATGAGGAACATTGTGGAATGCCTGGCTGTTGAACATGAGATAGTAGCATCTATCTCATTGGGGTAGTAGCATCTGGGCTCAATTCACAAACTGCAGCTTGCACTGATTGCTGGTGCCCCAGGGACCCTGCACCCAATTCACTATCGGGTAGGGTCCTGGTGGCAAAGTCCTACAGCTTTTGGCAACTGTGGCCATGCGCCAAACAGACATCATGTCTGACAGGCTTGCTGCAAGCTGCAGGGTGGCAGTGCACCACTCTAGGACATCCCTCATGGCTGGTGCCCCTCCCAGTCCCCAAGCCTTGTTTTAGTAGAACAATCATGTCCCTGGTGGTGTAGCAGATCCCCCAGCCCCGATGCTCATTTTAATAGAAAAAACACATCCATGGTGGCTAGCAGCCCCCCACCCCAATTCCCATTTAATTAGAAAAACCATGTCCTTGGTGGTCTACTAAACCCCCCCCAGCCCTGATCCCCTTTGTATTAAATAAATCACATACTGGTGTTCTAGTGGATCCCCCTTCCTATCCCCAGTCTGCCCATATAATTTACAGATATCGTTGTCTGGTGGTCTAGTGGACCCTCCCACACTGGCAGGCAGTGCCCCACCAACCCGCTCCCCCCCTTCCTTTCCTCGAGATGGCAACTGACTTAGCCCTCTGCTCTCCACCACTGCCGGGCACTGACTGAGCTGTCAAGGAGTGCATACTGTATACAGTACACATGAGCTGTCAATCAATGAGCATGTACTGTGCATGTATGCACTCCTTCAACTCAGTGAGCAACTGGCCATATGGAGAGTGGATTCTTCATACTGGTTATTGGCTCAGGGATGGAATGGAGGATTTGGGTGATGGGGCACTGCCTGCTGGGTGGAGTCCAGATCTGAACCAGGAAACGATATCTGTAAATTATGAGAGCAGATCGGGATAGGAGGGGGGCCAGCCGGATCACAAGGAAAGATATCTGTAAATTATATGGGCAGGTTGGGATAGGAAGAGCGGTCTGCTAGACCACAAGGGATGTGATAGTAAAGGGGATTGGGGTGGGGGGGTTGATAAACTAACAGGGATGTGTTTTTTTCTATTAAAATGGGTATCGAGGCTGGGGGGCGCTAGTCACAAGGATGTGGGTTTTGTTTTCATAAAAAGTGGATTGGGGTTGGGTGGGGCTGCTAGCCATTAGGGATGTGAATTATTTCACATAATGGGGGTCTGGAATTGGCAGAAGGGACCATAGCACATTGGTGCAAGGTTCTCAACCCTCCCAGAGGACACATTTCTAAGAAACCTTAAACCAGCCCTGGCTGGTCTAAGAGTACTTAGAAATTTGCCCTCTGGGAGGCTTTTTTGAATCCCAAATAAGGGAATATGGCAGCCTGCATCTACTGCAAGCTCCCTAGTACCATGTCACAGCCCCTTTCATGCTGCAAAGACAGCGCAAGCCTCTTTGGCCCATGCAACCTGTGTTTAATGCAGGCTGCTTTTGTGAATTGTTCCAGGGCGTATCTTTTGGCACAAGCCACATCTTATTTCATTCCTTGTGGTGCAAATCCCTTGCACTATTCAGGGGAGCTTTGTGAATCCAGGTCCCAACTCCTCTGTGAAGAGAATGTACCCTCAGATGAGCTAGACATTTGGGTGGGCATGGTAAAGCCTCCCTAAAATGGATATTATCAATATGAAGTTTTCTTGTTTGTTATCACATACAGATTTATGTCATAATCCATCTTTTGTTTCCTAAAACTTTTTCCCTATGATCAGGGACTAAACAAAATGAAACAAGTTGAGCAGGCCAGAACGTGGATTGAAAACATAGAGACGTTCCTTGACGTCATTTTTTTTTTAATGAAACAACAGTGTATTTGAAGCAGTTGGCTTCTATGGCATTTTTGTAAGAAGGCCAGAGATTCCATGAAGCCAAATCCAAAATGCCTTCTAAACCTTCAAGTCAGGGTTCTATAGCCAACTGGGGGTGTGGCCCACTGCTCATTTTTGAGGGTTAATGATGTCAATTGTAGGAGCCAAATTCCTAAGACAGGTACTGTCTCATATCCTGAACTGTGCCACTTTGCCTGTACTTGAATGTATGGTGAATTCTTCAGGGAACATATCATCATGGGAGCAGTGAAGAAATACATAATGTAGAAATATCCAGACAGACATCACTTGTCTCAAGACAATTACTATAAATATGCTGCATCTAGAATAAATTGGGCCAGAATGTCACTGGAGTAAGTAATGCACAGCAGCCAGGCTGAAAAAAATAGCCATCACAGTGCTTTTTACTGTACTATTTTTTTGTACTGCCAAATTCACAGATATGAATCCAATGCCATGAAAACATTTATCTGGAAAAAGAAAAAAACTATGGACAAAAAAAAATTCATTCATGCCATTAAATAAATTTCAAAGACTTTAAAAAAGAAGACATTGGGGGAACTTCCGGAGACACCATCAAAGTGCATGGTAGGCAGAAGCTAGTCATCTATCTTCATGACCCACAAAATATCTTAAATCTGCTATAAACTATCAAGGTAAGGTATAGAATTTATATCAAGATAGGGATATTCAGATCCCAGAATACCGCAGCTACAGCAGAGGATGGTGATGGATATCACAGCTCAGACTCAGAGTATGAGGTCTCCATCACTTCCAGCCTTCCCCTCTCAAAACATGGCTCACTGGCAAAACTGCACAAAACAGCTGAAAAGGGGAAGAAATTTGACAACATCATGAGAGGGCTATGTGCATTTTGGACTGAGATAACTGGAAATTTTGAAACACTTACTGGAAAAATGACTCGCCTGGTGACCCATCTAAATGAAGCAGACCAACAAGATAGTGCCACTGACTCTTGCACAGCCTTGTTGGAAGACATGGTCATGCAGCTTATGGAAGCACAGCAACAATTTTAGCCAAGTTCATAGACTTAGAAAGTCAATCCCACCATAATAATTAACTTATCAATGGCTTGCCAGAGGAAAGTGAAGGCAGCAACTTATACCATTCCTGTAGAACATGATAAAGCAATTGCTATCTCTCCCCCAGGACTATGAATTAGAGATACATTATGGGCATAGGGCCCTTGACCCGAAACTGCTACATAAAACAGCCTGTCCTCTCTTGATCATGTTATATCTGCTCAGATTTACTGTAAAACAAGATGTCCTGCACAGGGCTTGGCAGTGAAAAATAGCAAAGTTTAATGACGCTACTCTCTTTACTGAGAATAACTATCCACCAGCCATTATGCAATGCAGACAATCTTATATTTCATTATTAAAACTTATGTGAATCAATTAACTAAAATGTCTGACTCTACTCTGTCCAGCTCCAAGTACAATTTCTGGATGGTCAGAGGCTATTTGAAACTTCAAAGGATGCTGCTAAGAAACTTGAGAAAGGAGGTCTTCACCCTCCACCAAAATCTAAAAGGCCTGCACCATCTCTGCCAAGCAGAACACTTCACTATCCCTACTTGAAGCAAGTCCTAGATAAGGCCACAAAAAAAGCAGCAGACCCAATTAACTCTATAGCAACTGATTGCAAGGCTGAAGGCAATATTAAATGGGTTTTCCCTACTTAAAGGTCATATTAGTAGTATTAAAAAGCTCTTTCAAGAGAGACATCTCCCTAGTTGGGAATCACAGAGATTAAAGTAGGAAGGGGAAATACACGACAGAGCTGATAAGCATATTTGGGATAGCTGCTGGTCAATAATCCATAAAATGAGAAAAGATCCAAAACTGCAACTTCTACAGAAAAAGATTTTGTGCAGATGGTACATGACCCCAGAGAGATAAATAAAAATGGGGATGGAACATCTGGGTTATGTTGGTGATTAAACAGAGAGTCGGGATCTTTATATTACATTTTATGGACATGACCTCAGATTACTGTCTGGTGGCCTTCTATCATTAAACAGTTAGAACAGGCTTTAGAGGTATCGCTTCTTCATTCTCCCAGGTTCTGGGTTCTAGGAGATATCTCCACACTGTCTCTGGAGGCAACCCACTACAAATTCCTTTTATATACTTTAGCTTTGGAAGCTAAAAGGTTAATATTGTTAAAATGGGCATCACCCAACATTCCAACAATGTTCCAGTGGATACAAGCTGTTCTCAAGACAGATTCTTATGTTAGAGTTTTCTACTGGAGAAGGAGAGCTTTATCCAATTTGCAGTAGGTATGGGCGCCTTTGCTGTCTTACTTTGGGGTGGCAGAGTAATGTAGGAAATTTGAAGTGGTTTATTGTTCTTCAGAGATCTTTCTCTTCACTTGTGGTGTTAATAGAATAATGCTTGGACGTCGCTGCCACATACCGTATCTCACTGATCCTGTTATTTGTATGGTATAGGTAAAGGTATGGATAAATATTGTTGCTATGATTACACTATTGCTGTTTGAACATTTCTATGGTTGTTATACCTGCTGCTTGAGAAACTTAATAAAAATGTTCTTATAAAAAAAAGGCTGAAAGCAGATGCCCCTAACTGGCCTAGCAGATGTCAATGCCTCCTCAGCTGAATTTAACTTAACTAAGGAACAATGGACTTCAGCATGTTAGAACAAGCTTGTTACCAGGTATGAGTCGCAGTATTCTTGCTTGGGTCAGTGCTATGTCTGCCTTTAACTTTTTCAGCTGAAGCCTTATCATATTACATTTTAATTCTTTACTGGATGTAGTGGGGGGATAATCCCTAGTTTACTCCAGGTGGATGCCGTGATAACACAGTGCACTGTTCTCACTCTGAAACCAGCTGATCCTGTAGCTTTAGACTGTGCTACTACCCCATCAGCTTTAACAAAATTAATTTTAGAGCTACCCATAGTAGAGGATATATTCCTCACCTGCAGAGCATAAATTTTGCACTATCATCTAGGCTGAATTGCTGTTCGGTGCCTGATGGGGGGAGGGGCGAGACAGTTCTGGCCTCACACTGGAGAAACTGATTTCTTTTAATATGTTGAGAAGATAGTGTTTTTTTTTTTTTCATTTCCATGGGTACCTCTCAGGAAATGTCACTTAGGAAAGGGGTAGTTTGCATGATGCAAATATTCAGGTCTCAGGGATGGGAGAGATGATGGCCTGCTTGCTCCTTGAGCTGAGCATCTCACTTTATGAAGGTACTGGGGTGGGGACTGCAGGGAGGAGACACAACTCACCATGCATCAGTTTATGGACATCTACTCATGGATTTTGGAGTGTTCAGGTTTGGTATTGGTTCAAACAAACTGTGTACTCAATTCTGTAATACGCTGGTTAAATAACCAATAACAGATTTTTATCTCTTGGGTTTTCCATAATGACCAAATTGATAACTTTTTGGACATGAACAAGACAGAGTTATAGCTGGAGAGCTTGAACTCTACCATCATATGCTGGCATTGCTCCGATACTTCCTTCAAGCAAAGAAGCCTCATGTCACTTCTCCCCTTCCCATCTTCATGGCATTCTAGTCCAGAGAACAGGCCACTGCATTAGTGTCTCAAACGGACTACTGCGTTATAAGAACAGCTATCAGATAGAATGGTAAAATGTACGCAACACTGACTAATACTGTGTAGACCGAAGAGTATGCATGTCTCTTACATAAAGGAAAAGCATGTACCTCTATTTCTTTGACAAATACTCTGACTTTTATTTTTTCTTGTGTGTCCTCATCGTAAGAGATCGATGGCAGTGGAATGAGGCTAGCTTGCTGCCTCCTGCTATTTGAGGGATTAGTGGGATCCTTGCTTGCTACTGTCCATGTGGATTTACCACCATATTATGACATCATGTTTACTTTCCCAAATACCAGAAAAGTGTGCAGGAACATAGCCCAGAAGCTTTCCACCACCTTAAAGGATATGGTCTGTCCACCTCAAAATATCTCAAAGATAAAAAGATCTGCAAATAAGCAGATCTCATGAATGGAAGTCACAGACACCTGTATTATACTTATTGTACTATGTTTGGGATTCAAGCAGTGACATGCTAGAACTACACATTTTGTTACTATGAATGTTAATCTAGGGTTGTCAACTCAGACTACATACTGTAGGTCACAGGTGAAATATGTTACTTATTGCCAACTAAAGGGGGAAGAGAGGTTCCCTGTATTCAAACTTGTGGTTATAAGTAAACATACTGCTGTATTACTCTCTGATAATGGTAATGAGAACTACCTCACAATTTCATGTTATTTCACATAATGTGAATAGGCTTACAAACACTATAAAAAGAGTAAAAGTTTTGGCAGTCCTAAACAACTTGCAGCAATTGATCCTGCTCCTTGAAGATACACATCTTTCTCAAAAGGAACATGAAAAACAGAATAAATCTGGCTTTAAGGATGTTATCGCCTAAACATATCCACAATGGAAATGAAGGGGAGTCACATCAGTGATATTCCGCACTTCTCCTTTCACGTTGGAAACCACACACAGTGATAAGGAAGGTGAAATGGTAGTATTGGTAGAAGTAGTATGTAATTTACTTGGAGAGAAGTACTCCATAATAAATCTGTATATTTTCCCAAGTTCAGATTTCAAATAGTTACAGTTCAGAATGGGACCCTATTGATAAGGGGTGATTTTAACATTGTTATGGCTACTACTTAAGAACACCACTTCCACACAGGGGACCCATTCCCTATCTGCACATAAATACTGTTTGTTTGTTTGTGTGGCTATTCACTTAATGGGTAAGCACACTGGAAATTGAATTTCTTTTACAGGTGCAACCCACAAAGATCAAACATAACAAGTACAAAAAATTATGAAACATACATACAAGACTTAACATTTTAGGAATAAAACTCCACATCCATTAACATGTCATCTAAAAATTAATTAAAACATTTACAATCAGACAGTAATTCAAAGTGCTGTAGCAATGAACATGAGAAAGTTCCATACGTAATCAAACTTCTAATGATCAAAGTTGTATCTCATGGATGTGCTGTAAGCACCTTTTGGGGGGAATTGAGCTTCCCAGATGTATGGCGTACTCTCAACCCACACACAAAGCAGTTTACTTCCTATTCACATGCTCCTAAAATGTATACCAAGCTAGATTATTTTTTTCCTGTCTACAGCACATTTTACTAAAGTTCAAGCATGTGACATAGGACAAATGCTCCTTTCGGATCATGCACCAATCACTGTAAACTTTGCATTAGCCATGGAACTGAAAAGAATAGCCTGGAGATTCAATATTTGGCTTTTAAATGATTCACAGTTTGATTTCTTAGTAGAGAACATTCCTGAAA
Organism: Neoceratodus forsteri; assembly: GCA_016271365.2. Lineage (NCBI taxonomy): Eukaryota > Metazoa > Chordata > Ceratodontiformes > Ceratodontidae > Neoceratodus > Neoceratodus forsteri. The sequence goes on along the minus strand of CM057453.1, from coordinate 1,204,758,655 downwards.
TTCTCCATAATAACCATGACCAGGAGGTGTCCCATACTCTTGTATGGGATGCCATCAAAGTGACCAGAGACACTCAGAGGGGACGTCCTCAAAACTAGTCACATGTGCATCAAGACAACCTATCAGGTGTACACAACCCATGATGTCAGGTAAGTGGAGTGCCTCAGAGAGCCATTCCCCCACAATCACCTTTACCAGGTGAGTAAACTACCATTATTGTCTACATAACTAGAAAGTGTAAAGAAAGGGAGGAAACTATGAAGCAACTTTTGGAACAACTAATCTTCTTGCAGTTCTGCCACCAGCAAGGGGATAATAGTTTATACCCTCAAATTAAGCAAATCCAAACTGAAATTCAAGATCTTCTAACAGCAAAAACAGAACTAGCTTTTCACTATGTAAAGCAAAGATACTGCAAAAGCAGCAGAAACAAGCTACCATTATTAAATTAAAAGATCCTGTCCAGAATAAAGAGGGCTACAAAACCTCACAAATCTTGTGTAACTACTAGGTGGTACTACTCCTAGAGTTACACCCCTGCTTACTACCTATGAGCTAGGTTGAGGGGTTTGGGTTTGTTAACTTATATCAAGTTTAAAACAATGTGCAATGCCTCCACTCAGAGTATAACTTTACGTGGACTAGCTGTTACCTGGTATAACCCCATGAGATGTTATACCACCCACAGATACCATTTGCCACCCCCGCACATGACCCAATAGACTTTTCCCCACATTACAGACATTTTGAAATTAATGACTATCTAATAATATGCTCACACATGATTTTCAAAAACAGTAACAACAATATTTATTTGGGGGACATAGGAGTTAGGATGGAGAAACAGGAGTAGAGGTTATGTGGATTTCTATTTACAAAATGTACACAGGGTTTTCTTGTGCTGGTGAACCCTCCAGCTGGGCGGCTACTAAGTTAACAGAAAAGGCAATCACAGATTCTCCAACCAGACATGATACCCAGAGCCCTGGCTATCTAATCTGCTGACTAAATCAGATGTTACATAACAATCATCCCCACCACTGGTACCAGTCCCAGATATGCATGAAACCCTGCAATTTCACACTACACCCTGGGTACCCAGAAACCAAAGTCCTGGATGTTGCAGGCCTAGTGGTTGTTGCAGCTGGTTGAGTTGGTCGGCTTTAATTTGAAAGGAAGGGGCTAACTTGGAAAGCAAACAAACAACACTGACTGTTGATCTTTGTCAGAGGTGCAGGGGTTGCCCTACTTTTGGCAGAAGAGCAGATATTTTCCCATATTAGCAGAAGGGCAGGGATTACCCTGCTTGTCACAGAACTGAACAACTTGGTCCGGTGACCTTGGCTAGATCTTGGATTCACAAATTCTGAACCTTCTGCACATGTAAATTGTAATCACATCCAGTACAGTCACATACCAATACTTTTTTCAAGCATCTAAATTCTTAGACATAATTTGACACGGTGAAAATCTGTCATTTCCAGATGTAAAACTCAGCCACAACAAACTGTAGGGCCTCATGTCCTTTGAAGTGGCAACGTGACTATGGCTGGCAGTTCCAACAGGGCAATCTTGACCAATAGAGGGTCCCGATAACCATCAGCACATTTATATGATTCACATGACTGCAAACTGTCCTGGGCTCTCTTGGGTACCCCCAGCGACAGCTGCAATCTGCACAACACGGTCTCCAAATCCACCTGCACTGGACCAGCTAGGCAGCAGGTAAGGTGCAAACTGAATAACCACTAAGATAACAGTCACTTGGGCAACGCGACTCAGAACAAATATTTTGGCTTTCAATTAGGTAGATAGAGGGCATGTTGGCCCAAGGTTATTTATTCTGTCTATTTTGGTGTAAGCAATTACAAGGGCAAGCAGGCCCATAGATTAACTTGCAGAACTTCTCCCTTGCACCGGGGGGGGTACAAGGGTACTCACGCAGGTCCTCCATGGTTGATCTCCGCTATAGGAGGTGTCCTGGCATCTTCAGTCCTCTCACAACTGAGGTACTGGGTCAGCGCTCTCACTGCTGCTTGGTGACATCCGGTCTTCGGTCTACATCTTTCCCCGATGTGGGAGGAACAGCTAGCACCTGGAGGACAATCTGGCAACCTCCAGACTAGCAGTTTCAAACTTAACTAAACTACTTTAACATTAACTAATAAAGAGGCAAACCCTCTCCAGGCTGGAGAGGACTAACTGGAACTCAAGGCTTGGCAGCATGACTGGGGCCTGGGCCCCAACCCCAATGGGGAATCTGGATCTCAATCTGTAGACTGGAAATCTGGCAAAATGCTGGCAAACACTGTCTCTTATAGGGCTTTCCCGAAGCTCCTGATTGGTTGTGGTAATGGGGTGATTGGCCTCCGATTAGCTGGAGGACCTGTCGATCACAGAAATGAATAATGCACGAACCTCACTCGCACTGTTGGTCTGCTGTTTTGGTGCCCAGAATTAGGTCCCTGTAAGTCCACATGAGCACTTGGTATTTACCCAAAAGCTGTGCTGAATGTCCCACAAGTCCTGGCTTTGTTTTCCTGGCTTTCCAATTGCCTGTAGCTGCTTGCAATGTCTGCTTAACCCACTGTCCCTTTAGCAGAATGAGCACAGTCCTGAATTAAAGTTCTGGTGCAGCCAGGGATAAACAAATATTTGCCCCAATGCCCCACAGTTCTGTAGCCCAAGTTGAATACTTGCTGTCGCTGAACAGATAAAGGATTTTGCTCAGTTTGCTTTCCTGTCACTGCTGCCAGTGTTTAAGCTCCCTGACATGTAGCAGCAGACAGGCTGACTTTCTGAGTCCCAATGTTTCTGGTTGAGCCAGGAAGAAGCATTTAGTTAGTTAACACTTTTCCCCTGTGACACACTTTCCCCAATATGCAGCATCAGGTTATGATTAAAAAAAACATTTATTTTCTCTTGTCAGCCACAGCCGAGATACAGCTACTCTGAGGGCAGACAGGGTCCCATGAATATTTAAATATGATCAGGGCTCAGCTCATGAATACGCAAATGAGCCCCAGTCAAACACCTTGTGAAACTCCCTTTATTTTCAGGGGAGTGGCCTCTCAGCAGCCTGTCTGTGGTCACTGGGTCCAACTTAGCTGATGGGGATCCCGGGAACGATGGAGCACTCCCCAGAACGACTGCAAATTTGCATGGTTGAATATGAAAGGCACCACTTGCACCTGCGCAATCCTCGCTGCCCCAAGGGTAGACAGCATAGCAGGAGATCACGGTGGACATTTTGAGCCCCAAGGGGACAAGTCAAAGACTTGGGCTGCAGAGTGGGGCACCAGAGGGGCAGGACAAGACCTGGGGGGACAAAAACTATTGATTGCTGTAACAGGAGATGCCTGGGAAGAGCAGGATGAGACAGAGCTACAGGGTGGCAGGTAAGCCCAGGAAGACATTACAGGCATCCCTGTTTGTAGGTGGGGTTACACTTGCAATAGCTTAAACACTACTATACAAAACTGTATAACCAAGACACCGACTTCAAACTCGCTGCCCATAGAATTTACTTTGATGCCCTGCAATTACCTGATGTTACTGAGGGCCAAAATCACCCAATTAATGCACCTATAAAACTAGAGGAATTACAAGATGCCCTGACATGACTAAAAGCTGGGAAATGTCAGGGCCCAGACAGCTACCCAGCTGAACTGTTCAAAGCACAAAAAAACATACTCTTACCCACTTTCCTCAAAATGTTTAGAGAAATTCAAGCTGGAGGATCACCACACTATGGCAATATGACACAGTATCAACAGTTTTAAAACCACAAAAAAGATCCAACTAAGTCACTGTATTATTGTCCAATATCGATTCTAAACATAGAGTATAAACCTGTCACACCTGTTGTACATTAGCAAAGTGCCGAGAAAAACTGGTACCTCAACTAATTCACAAAGACCAAACAGGTTTCATTACTCAGAGGCAAACTCAGGATAATATAAAGAGAACCTTCTATCTGATCAAGTATGTATCTAGGACACAGCAGTCAACTTTTTTGCTGAGACTAGATGTACAAAAAGCATTTGGCAGGGGTTAGTGGAAATTTCTGTATTACATCCTGTTCATGTGTTTTTTTTTTAATTATTTTTATATCTGCACTGCAGATGGAGATATTTCCCAACTCAGTGCCCCCATGCCCATCACTGGCATCCACAAATAGCCACCCAAGAACTAAGGCCAGCAGCTTACTCCCTGCGATGGGTCCCCTGAAGGGGAGACCAAGATCCACCGTGTTTTAGTCCTGGGGCTGGCTGCAGCGTTATTCAGTGTGAGGTTAGAGGCCGTCACACTGTGCTGCAGCATAGAGTTTGCCTTGTGTTTGTCCCCCATCGGATGTGCAAAAGTACGAGTGTTAAAAGGGTACTGCACGCCCCACCCATGCCCTGCAGAAGTCCTCAACTGTCTTCCCCTCTGTTACGTGGTCCCAGCTTGGTGTACTCCCAGTCTCCACCAGGCATCACCCAAGTGCCATGCACCATCAACCCTCCCCCCCGGAGGTGGACAGCCCCCTCAGGATGCTCATTTAACCTTCCCCCAGTGGCCTTCTGATGCTCCAGGCTTGTTCATGAACCTGGGTCATCAGCACTGTGAGCGGTAGCTATACCATTGTGCCAGTGGTCTGGCACCCTGTTCAGATTTGGCTCTTAACCAGAATTTGTCTGGATAATAACAGTCTTACATACGATCCTGCAGGAAGTCATATGGGCCAACGTCTCACTATCTCATAGATTTAATTTAACAAGAGGCACAAGACAAGAGTGCACTTTGTCTCCTCTTCTATTTGCCCTGTTGGTAGGGCCACTGGCTCAAACAGTTTGTCAAAATTAGACAGTCAAAGACGTTCCCTAATATTTTAAATTCCCATTTTTCTGATACATCCGAAACAGTTTTCAAGACTGTTTTCTGGCACAAATACATTCTTAAATATATGGAAGCATTACTAGAATAATGATTTATCTTATGTCATGTCCAGCTAAGAATAGATAGAGACATAGAAACATAGAAAAGTGACAGCAGAAGGAGACCATGGGCCCAATTCTCCAAGCCCTCAGAGGGATGGAAGGTGCCTGCGTCAAACATTTCTGATGCAAGTGGTACCTTGCATCAAAACATGCACCCATTACTATTCAAAAAAGCAGCCTGCATTAAATGCAGCTTGCACCAGCCTTGCCCAACAAAATGGGCTGTGGCATTTCACTAGGGGGAGTGCAGCAGATACAGACTGCCATATCCTCACATTTTGAATTCTCAAAACCCTCCCAGAGGGCAATGGTCTAAGTATCATTAGAACAGCCAAGGGCTTGTCTAACGGTACTTAGAAATACTCTGGGAGGGTGTGCCAATGTGCCGCCCCCCTCAAGCCCTGATAGCTGATACCATAATAAAAACAAACCCCCTGGTGGTCTAATGGATCCCCAATCAGCCCCAATCCACATATACATAAATGTAAATAAAGTTCCCTGGTAATCTAGCGCCCCCCAAGCCCCGATCCCTGGTACCATAATAATAAGAAACCCTGTGGTAGTCTAAGGAACCCCTGATTAGCTCCCATCCATATATATATATCATAGTGGCACGGTAGTGCCACAATAGTTAGGGTTGAGGAGCCATTTCTATGTTAAACCCCAAAACTTTGCACCTTAATAACTTTACAACCATTTGACGGCTTTGCCTGAAATTGGGAATACACAATCAAGAACCATAGGCCTTGGGATCTGCCAAGTTTCATATCAGTTGTATATACGGCTGCGGAGTTATTAAGCATGATCTGTGCGAGCGTTTACGGCTTTTTCTGGAATTTTACGGTCACGCCTACAAGTGACGTGCGGTTTATTGGGACCGGCCCAAAATCTAAGGCAACTTATGGGGCTGGGGTCCCGATGTGCCTTTTGAAGATTCCGTGAAAAAATATTAAACGGTTCAAAGTTATTCAAAAACAGTTTCCCATTATAAGTCAATGGGAAAAGTTAACAAAAAGTTCGACAATGTGTAGCAAATGCATTTTACTTTCATAAATGGGCCTGTTACTTTTCGACAAATCCATTTTGTTTTCAGTTGGTGATCAGAGAAATGGTTAGCATTTAAATTTGGGACCCTCTAGCAACCTAATTCTTTTGTATTCACCTAGTCGGACCCTGAGGATGTTTGCCATGTCTTTATTTGTGGTAAACACCCCAGAAATATGTTTTTAAAATTTCTGGAAAAAGTACTTTCACAAATTACTTTTGTGCTCACGAAAGTGTTGAACTTTTCTTGACTTCGCCAAGTGCAACAGTAGTTTTCCATCTGTGGGGAAAGTGGCAGCGATTCTTTGGCACTGCACTGCAAAAAGATCGTTGAAAGTTTCAGGCTGAAATTTGGAGGGAGCGGGCTGACATCGCACAGGAGTGCCTTTCAGTGTTGTATTGAAAAAATATTACACAGCGGCAAAGTTACAGCACTCCAAAGTTGACGGTTTTCCCATAGGATAACATTACGATGCCCGACACATTACAGAAATCCTTTGGATCCCTGCTGCAAAATAACGGTTTGGTCTTTTTCCTGAAATTTGGAAGGAAGACAGCCAACAGCCACAGATGTGCCTTTCAGTGGTTTGGTGAAAAACATTACAGGGATGCAAAGTTATAGGCGCTCGAACCTTTCTTTTTTCCCATAGGGATAACATTATGGACGTTAGCCCGCCTTTCAGGGCCGTATCTGGAAGCGGTGCGAGATACAGACTTTTAAGTCAGAAAGACCTTTAGCCCCTAATGGGGCTAAGTATAAATTAGCCAGGACAGTTGTAAATAATATGACTTTTAAATTTTTTTTCTACGTCGTACGGTTCCTGAGATATAACGTATTTAGTATTTCAAGTTGTCATTTTCTGCACCGATACTCATTATTATGCATACATTATTAGTACTCACTGTCTTTCTCTATGCAGGTTTTGGGGAAAACCAGCCTGTGCACTTACATTACTGTTACTGTTGCCCTTTCCGTTTGCGGTTCCGTACCCGGTTCACTTACCATTGACATCTGCGCCACCATGTGCGTTATCCTTTGCCTTTTCATTTGCACTTGCATTTCTGTTATGTTTTGCCATTTCTTCTACAGTACTGTTTATCTTTCTGTTTCACTTTACATCACCATACCCATTGACATTTCTGTTTGCAGGCACCATGTTACTATGTGACAACACATCACGTGGCAGACCATTCCCGTCGCCACCATAATGCGTTAGCCTTTCTGTTCTCATTCACGCTGTGTTTACCATGTGCGCCACTGTTAGCATTTCTGTTTTGCGTTGCTGTCCTGTTAGTATGCCACAAGACAGCACGGGGCCCCAGCGCTCGCACGCTGCATTACATTCACTATTTCTCGTTATCATTCTCAAAAGAAAAGGAAATTAGAGGCAAAAACTCCGTTTAATGCATTAGTTAGGGTTGTTCACAATGACAAAAGTGAGGAAATTAAGCTGTTGGGTTGAAAATCCCCTTGGACCCCGCCCACCCCAACCCGGCATTGGGGTGTGCATTGTGGGATCGATGGGTCCTAACTCTCACCCATTCTCCTGTACTTCTGCTGCTTTACACATGTCATGGGGTGAGAGTTGGGGCTAGCGAGTCCCAATACCAATGCTGAAGGCTGGCGGCTCAACCCTGGCGAACCTCCCTGTCGTAATGAACAACCTAACAACGGAGTTCTCTAATCACTATATATATATATATATATATATATATATGTGTGTGTGTAGATAAAGTTACCTGTGGTCTAGCAGCCCCAAGCCTCAATCTCCTGTTAAAATACTTTAAATATCCCTGGTGGTCTACTGTACGGCCACGGCCCTGATCCCCTGGTAAAATAAATTCCTCACTTCCTGATGGTCTAGTGGACCCCATCCCATAGTGCCTACCAACCCACTCCTTCCAATACATAGTGGTACTGGTGACTGGCACAGCCCACTGCTCACCTCCAAGGCCAGCTGCCAACTGAACTCTGAATGAGCATATACTGTAGTAGTATGTGCTCATTCAGAGTTTATTCGGGGGCTCGCCATGGAGGCGAGTGGTGGGCTGTACCAATTTCCAGCTTCGTTATGGGTTGGGGGGAGTGGGTTGGTAGGGCACTGAAGGATGGGGGATCCACTAGACCACCAGGAAGTGGGGATTATATTTTACTGGGGGATCTGGGCCTGGTCCATGAACTAGACCACCAGGGATATTTAAAGTATTTTAATGGGAGATTGGAGCTGGGGGGGTGCTACACTACTAGGGAACATTATTTACATTTATATATATCTATATTTATGGATCAGTGCTGATTGTGGGTCCCTTAGATCACCAGGGGGTTTCGTCTATTATGTTATGGGGGATCAGGGCCTGGGGAAGGCACTAGGCTACCAGAGAATTTTATTTACATTTATGCATATATGGATTGTGGCTAATTGGGTATCCAGTAGACCACCAGGGGTTTTCTTTTTATTATGATACCAGGGATCGGGGCTTGGAGGAGATGATAGCCACCAGGGACTGCTGTCCATGGTGCTATTGCCGCATGGCTGACCCACGACTTGCAGCAAACCTTCCTTATGCGCCCTCTGTCTGGTGCACGGCCAGGTTTGCCACAAGCTGCGGGACTTTGAAGCTGGAACCCTACCTGATAGTCGGTCGCAGGGTCCCTGGTACACCGGCAATTGGTGCAAGCCACCATTGGTGTAGCATGCACTGACTTTTTGTAAATCGGGCCCCATAGGTCCATCAAGTCTGCCCTAGGGTTCCCAAGACCTGATGTGGGTACCAGGATCTAGTCCCTGGTCTGCTTTCTACCATTACCTAGTCCTACAGTTTCCCATGGGGTCCTTGTTCTATCCCACCCCTTTTTGAAAGCTGATATGGTTCTTGCACTCACCACTTCTGCCGTTAAGCCATTCCAGGACTCCACCACTCTTTCTGTGAAATAAAATGCTTTCTTATATCCTTTCTGAAGCTCCTGCCCCATAGCTTCCATTCGTGCCTCCCTGGTGATTGAGCTGCTGGCCCTTTGGAATAGTTTTGTATGTAGCACCTTGTTAATGCCTCTCAAGAATTTGTAGGTCTTGATCATATACCCTCTCTCCCTCCTTGCTTCCCGTGAGAACAAGTCAAACTCCCTCATGCGTTCCTTGTACGAGAGACAATGGAGGCCATGTATCATCTTGGTCACTCTTCCTTGCATAGTCTCCAGCCTATCCCTGTCCATTTTAAGGTATGAATTCCAATAGACAGTATAGAGCAATAGTTTAAGGTTCTGAGCTGAAAACCTGGAGACCTGGGTTTGAATCCCACAGCCCCCCATTTGCATACTGTGTGACCCTGAGCAAGTCATTTAACTTCCTTGTGCTCCCAGATCACACCTGGAAACAATCTTCAGCTTAGTGTGCCTCTCCTGGTTAAACAATTTCCCCCCCCCAAAAAAAAACTGGATGCAGTACTCCAGGTGGGGTCTCACCAGGGATCTGTAGCAGTGATCACCTTCCCTTTCCTGCTGTCGAATCCCCTCCCAATGCACCACATCATTTTGTTTGTCTTGCCGTAACCGTTGTTGCATGGGTTGATTGTTTAAGGGTGTTGCATATGATGACCCCTAGATCCATTTCTTCTTGAGAGGTGTTGAGTTTGACCCCATTGATCCAGTAATCCATCCTGGGATTACCATTACCCAGGTGTAGCCCTTTGCACTTTTTTGCATTGAAATTCAGCTGCCAGGTGTTAGACCACCTTTCTAGCCTTTGCAAGTCTTTCTGAAGTTCCCTAATTGCCTCCATGCTGTCAGCCTTACCACCAGTTTAGTATCATCTGCAAAGAGCATGAGCTTGCCCTGAATGTCTATGCCTATGTCACAAATAAACATATTAAACAGGACTGGGCCTAAGAATGATCCCTGGAGCACTCCACTGGTGACTCTACCTTTACTTGACCTTACCCCATTGACAACTACCCTTTGGCTTCTGTCCTTAAGCCAATTTATCACCCACCTAAGTTTTCAGCAATGCCTAGATCTTCCACCCTTTTTAGCAGGCACTTATGTGATATTGAATGGAAGACCTTGTTGAAATCAAAGTAGAGGAGGTACACTGGGTGCTCTTTATACACTTCCCTAGTTACCCAGTCAAAAACTAAGATAAGGTTTGTCTGGCATGACCTGCCTGCCACAAAACCATGTTGCCTGTTATCTTGACTATTGTTTGTCTCTAGATATTCCACTATATCCTGTTTAACTAGGGTTTCCATTAATTTCCACACAATTGATGCGAGGCTGACCGCCTGTAGTTGCCAGCCTCTTCCCTACTTCCTCTCTTTTGGAGAGGTACTACTTCCACTCTTGTCCAGTCCTCTGGTACTATGCCCATCAAGACTGAGCAGTTAAACAAATGAGTCAATGGGTCCACCAGTTCATCAGCAAGTACTTTTAGCACCTTTGGGTACAGTCCATCAGGACCTGGTGCTTTGTCAGTCTCTAGGTGCATTACTGCCTCTTTAACCCTGTCGGTGGTGATTTTCGGAGACTCCATCCATGAGATTCCACTATCAGATGCCCTAATGCCACTTTCAGGCAATGGTCCATTATGTTCCTTGGTGAAAACCGAGCAGAATAAGTTGTTTAAGACACTGGCTTTTTGTCTGTCGTCCTCTATGATTGTCTCCCTCGGTAAGTTTAACTATCTTACTCCCTTCCTCCTTTTCTCCCAGATGTATCGGAAGAATTGTTTTTTGCCTGCTTTGATACCTGAAGCAATCTGCAGTTTGGTTGATGCCTTAACTAGCCTTACAGCCTTCTTGGCTTCCTTACATTTCTGATTGTAGATGTCCCAATCATTGTCATCCTGTATCCTTTTATATTTGAGGTACGCCTCTTTTTTGTCTTTAATTGCTGACTTAACCTGCTTAGTAAACCATATGGGATTTTAATGCTTATTTCTCTTTGACACTGTTCTCACACAATATTTGGTGGCTTTTAGTGTGGCTTGCTAGACCAGCCTCCAAATGTCTTCAGCCTCTAATTTTTCATAAACCCCAGTCAGATTGTCTTTGATCAATACTTCAATTTTTTATAAGTAGGCTCCCTTGAAGCTCAAGACCTCTGCCCTAGACTGAGATTTTACATCCCCTCCTGACAACGTAAACCAAATGGATGTGTGGTCACTGTTTGCCAGGGGTTCTCCAACTTTGACATATTCTACTGCTTCCGAATTTGTGAGGACCACATCAAGGAAGGCATCCTCTCTGGTCGGCGTGCTGACCATTTGGGTGCGTAGGTAGTCTTGCAGGGCATTTACCACCATCTGACTTCTTGTTGATCTTACAACTAGATTATCCCAATGTACATCTGACATGTTTAGATCGCCAAGTGACACAATTTCGCCCTTATGTGTCACACCTCTGATTTCCTCGATGAGTCCTGCTTCCTTCTCTTCTGTCTGTCCCGGTGGTCTGTAGACTACCCCAATGTAGATCTTTTTTTCCAGAAGCTGTGTTAAGCTGAGCCCATGATGATTCAACCCCCTCTTTTTTGTACATGTCGATTGGCGTTGTAGTCATACTATCATGAACATACAGTGCCACCCCTCTTCCCCTAACATCCTTCCTGTCCTGTCTATAGAGAGAGAGAGAGAGAGAGAATGTATCCCAGGACTGTGAGGTCACAGTCGTTGTTCTCAGTGGCCCATGTTTCTGTGATGGCCACTAAGTCTACCTGGGGGTTGCCATTACTGTCTGTAGATCACTGCCTGTACATCCTGGAGATATAGACTGGTAGCCAGGAAATAAACTTCCACAATTGCAGCCGTTGGCATCATTCAAGGCACTTTACACAGATGTATGTCTGTCTTTGTTTACTCAGTTTCTTTTATATTCATGTCCTTGTCATTCAGTACGTACTTTTGAATTGTTTGAATAACTTTCTGTCATATTTTATCCCAAATTTTCAACATAGCCATTTCTTCACAGCACCCCATGAATGTGACAGCAGTCATTTTTCAACTCCTGCCCAAAATGTGTTTTTGCGTCCTGAAAGTTGATTTCACATTCCCTGTACAAAATTACCTTTAGGTCAGGAGTTGAAAATTTTCTCTGTTCTTCTTCATGAAGCAGGGTCATAACAAAGCTATGTTGAAAATTTGGTATAAAAATATTAAAAAATATATATGCAATATTTTTACCTGAAATTTCTCATCTACAGCCCTGTTGTCTCTGGACAAAGCTTGTTTTTACTTACTGATTCCTGCAGTGTAGTTAATTGTATCGCCTAATTTAAATGACTTGTAAGGTGATATGTCCTCTAACCAGAAATGCCACACTCCCCTGCAACGGACATCAGAGGAGGACTGCAACAGTAGAAGATTCAGTAGTTTGCCATGAATGTTAGAGTTTTTTTATAAGCTGTAGTCTTCTGTTTGCTTGTCTGCTGTTTTCCTGGGGCTAGATTCAGTCACAGAGGACTGTACTAAGCCACGTGAGCACAGCAGGACCAGCAAACCTCTGATTTCAGCTTACAACATCTTTAACATGTATACTGCTGCTATTGAATCTCCCAGTTCTGTAGCCCTCCTCTGATGACAGCTGCAGGGGGATTCTGGGATTTCTGGTTACATGAAATGTTACCTTATAAGGCAGCAACATTAGCCTACTACAATCTACTTTACTGCAGTAAGCAGGAAGTAAAAAAATGCTTTTGTACACAAAGTGCAAACTGGGATCAGCCTCACACGCGGATGTGAGGCTCCTATTGCTTACAGTTCCCCTTTAAGGGTATCATCAGATTGTCTCTGTATGTTCCTCTGTGAAACCTGTCAATTGTGGTGTGTTATGTTCATGATTTGCAAGTGGTCAGCAGGAGCCTGGGGTCTCGGTTGCTTGTTGTGTGTTTTAATCCACATGGTGCACTGTCACATGTGGCTGTCACATGCTGCCAGGGATGGACATGATACTGCCCATTTCTGAGTGGCAGTAGGCCTCAATGGGGCACAGTGATGTGTCTGTCTGCATATCCACTACCCTTGCCAGGTATGTCACAGTATTGCAATGTGTTCTTTGGGGAAGAGGAAGGGATATACTGTACATTCAGAGGGTACTGTACATGTTGTGGTGGACCACTGCTTGCTCTGATGGGCTGCCATTGCAGCTATATTTATAACATGTGTATAATTTAGTAAATGGCAGTGTTTACCAGTGCACAGTTTGTGATCATTCATACTGTGCTGCCATTTGTCATTTTTCATTTAGTGCATGTGCATGTGAGTCTGACTCTGAAATGCTTGAGTGGCCATGCACCCTCACACTTCCATATCCCTTCCATTGCCTAATACCACTGAGGAAAATCTGTTATGTCTGTGCTGTCAGTTGATGAATGCCATGTCCTTGTACAGTACAGTACCTCTGCACTGCACATGTCTCATAAAGTGGTGCATTTATGAATAGCACGACTGCCCTTTGCAGTTTGTGCATAAGGCCCTTTGAGAGAGTAGAGATGAATGAATCTGACTTTTTAGTTCTTGCAGCTTGGAATTGCAACCCTATTATGGGTTTAGTGAGGTGTCAGAAAAACACACACCACATCCCCACACAGAGCACTTTATAATATAGCAAACCCTTAATGAAGCTCATGAGAAACTCTTAGCTGGTTTCTATGTTTTTGCTACTTCCTATACTGGTAATTCAACTATGCCTATATTTGTAGTGTGATTACTGTGATTCCATCGCACCATTATTGGCAGTGTCCTTTGAACCCCGCCTCAACTGCAAGATGGCCACCTTCTTCTTCAAATTCTCCTGTGGACTGCTCCCTGATTGCCTCACTTCTCTCTTCCAGTCAGCCACCACCACCAGGACCACTAGACTGTCCTCCACTCTCTCCTTCACTGTTCCTTTCTGCTGGACCACTCAAGGCCAGAAAACATTCTCTTTTATGGGACCTAATCTCTTCAACTCTCTCCCTACAGAACTAAAACTTTGTCCCTTCACAAATGCCTTCAAACACAATATCAGGAGACATTTCTTCCCCACCTGCACCTTCTAGCAGCCCTGATCTGGCTCCCCTTCTGCACTTTTTCCCCTCACTCTCTGGTTATCCACCTCAGGCACTTACCCTCTCTTTCTAGCACTTGTAGTATTGTTAATACACCTAGGCTAGTTTTTAGATTGCACTTATATATTTTGTTTCCCACTGTTATATTATATTATTGTTAAACCCTCACTGAATGCTTAATGTCACCTTGTATTTTTTAACTCACCAAAGCTAGTTCATGGTTTGCCCTTTAGTCGATATTACCCTAATTGTATGAACCATTTTATTAACCCTTGCTGTTAGTTAAATGTTTTAGCCTATGTCATGTCTCATGATTGTTGTATGTAACTGGACGCTTTGTAAATGGGCAGCAATACTCACATGCCTTTCCAGTATAACCAATAAAAATGAAATGAAATGAAATGAATGATATTCAGTTATGTACTGATATTTCAACTATGTCTGTATTTGTACTGTGAATTCAATTATGTCTGTATTTGTACTGTTTAATGGACATGGATTCTTTGTAAAACAGCTCTTACTCAAAGGTTGTTTCCGAAAATCCAATAAATAAAAATAAATAAATAAAAATACATATTTCCATGTGTTCTTCCATGCCCATTGCATGTTGCTACTTCCTTGGTGTGCTCCCTGCTCTCTTCATTTTGACCTTACATGCTGGAAAAGGATGTGCTCTACACCCTTCCCTCCTTCTTGCCTTTGCCTAATTTATTGGGCTCCACTCCCCATGGCCTGATCCTGATTCATCTGCACCTGCTTTGTGTTGTGCCCTGCAACCCTTTCCTCCTTTCTGCAGCCAATCTTCTGCTTTCTGCTGGTGGTCCATCTTGGTCCCATGGCCCTCATCCCTGATTTGTTGTTTCTGACCAAGTGGTGTCCATCCTCCCCCCTGCCCTGGGCCTCCCCCTCCTCCCCTCCCCAGGGACATGCTTAGCATCTGGCTTTGCACTGGTCTCTGTTTACAGCTGAGCAGTGCCCACTTGCAGCTGCTCAGTGGTTATGCTGCACAGTCTCTGCTTCTGGGTTTGGTTCCAGTTCCCTGTTTGACATTCCTTCCTGCTCCCTTCACTTCCTTAAACATAGTGAATCCATCTGCTGCTCCCCTCCCTGAGTAGGTTTCTCTTTTACCTCCAACTCTTGCCTACCTTCCCACAGAAGAGTTGTCAACTTCTCTACTTCTTGGCTAGTGCCTGATTGGCTCCCTCATTACAGGGCCTGTACTTCCCATTTGTCTTACTGCCGTCTTACTCCAGCAGCATTTCAGACTAGCTCAGTGGAAAAGCATTTGATATAGCAACATGTTCGGTGTGTCTCTCCTAGTTGTATAAGTGCTTGTGCAATGTTACTTTGAGTGTTACTTTGGCTTGCCAGTTTTCATCCTCTTCGGGCAGTGCTTTACAATGCCAGGCTGATGAGGAATAAGACCACTATTATTGCAGATTTTGTTTCTTGCTTCTCAGTCAACCTAGCATGCTTTACAGAGACCTAGCTCCGTGACAATGTTGGCCCAGTCTTGGAGGTGGCCGTGCCAGCTGGCTTCTGCCAGAGGAAGTATCAAGGAGGGAGGGGAGAGGGATTGCTGTCTAGTTTAGAACTGAACTGGGAATGGTGGTTCATCCTGTGGGGGACACCACAACCTTTTAGTTCATGTCTGTCTGTGGAGGTTCAGGTGCTGGCTGCACAGTTTCCCTCATTTATCATCCACCTGGGCATGAGGAGGACTTTCTGTGGGAGACTATGGAGTTTATCACTGACTGGCTGTTTGAGTCATTGAGGTGGATTATCCTGGGTGATTTCAATGCATGGGTCAATGACAAAGTTTTATAGAAACAAAAACATAGAATCTGATGGCAGATAAGGACTCCTTGGTCCGCCTAGTCTGCCCATTTACCTAACCTACTGTAACACTGCAGACCCAACTTGATCTATAGCTTTCCTCCCTCTCTTCCTTTCCAATAAGGTTCCACTAAGGTCCCCTTATGCCTATCCTATGCTCTCTTGAATCCTGTTACCATGTTTTCCCCCACCACCTCTGTGGGGAGGCCGTTCCACCACATTTTCTGTGAAGTACCTCCTCACATCTCCCCTGAATCTACCCCCATTCAGCTTCATGGCATGTCCCCTTGTTCTTGAAGCATCTTTTTTCAGAAAAATGCTTACCTCTTGAATCTTATTTATACCCGTGAGGTATTTGAAGGTTTCTGTCATACCCTCCCCCTTCTTTTCTCCAGAGTGTACTTATTGACATCCTTTAGTCTCTACTAATAGGGCTTTTGATGCAGACCCTGCACCATTTTAGTTGCCCTTCTCTGGACCACCTCAACTCTATTCATGTCCTTCCAGAGATGTGGTCTCCAGAACAGGACACAGTACTCTAGGTAAGGTCTTAACAGTGATCTGTACAGTGGTAACACCACCTCTCTCTTTCTGCTGGAGATAGCCCTCACTATGCACCCTAGCATCCTACTAGCTCTCACCACTGCTTTGTTTCACTGTCTGGCCACCTTTAGGTCATCAGATATGATTACCCCGAGGTCTCTTTCCTGCTTGGTGGTTATTTATACTGCACTCCCCATTTTGTACTCTGACCCTGGTTTTCTGCATCCCAAGTGCATGATTTTGCCCTTCTTCACATTGAAACTCAGCTGTCACACCTTTGACCAGTCCTCTAGCTTTTTTTAGATCTCTAATCATTTCCCCTCCGCCTGAGAAGGTCTACCTTATTGCAGACTTTAGTATCATCTGCAAAAAGGCATAAATGCCCATCTAGCCCCTCTGCAAAGTCACAAATAAAAATATAAAAGAGGACCACTCCAAGTACTGATCCTTGTGGCACCCCACTGGTCAGCGTCTCTTCCTCAGAGTGAACTCCATTAACCATCGGCCTCTGTCTCCTGTCCACTAACCAATTTCTTACCCAGTTCACCACCCTTGGTCCCAGTCCTATGCTGCCCAGCTTGAATTCTGAGTCTCCTATGTGAAACGGTGTTGAAGGCCTTACTGAAATCTAGATAGGCCACATCTATCTCTCCACCCTGATCTACTTCCCTGATCACCCAGTCAAAGAAATCTATCAGATTTGTTTGACATGATCCCCCCCCCGCCCAGTGAATCTATGCTGCCTTGGGTTTTAGCTACTGGATTCAAGATATCCCACCATACATTCCTTGAGGAATGATGCCATTAACTTCCCTACTACCAAAGTCAGGCTGACTGGCCTGTAATTGCTAGCCTCCTCCCTGCTCCCATTTTTGTGAAGTGGGACTACATCTGCCCTTCTCCAATCTTCTGGAACCAGTGAGTGGTTGAACAGGGCTGTCAGAGGTGCAGCCAGCACTGCTCTGTGCTCCCTCAGTATCCTTGGAAACACCCTGTCTGGCCCCATTGTCTTGTCCACTTTCAGATTTGTGAGTTCCTTCAGGACTTTCTCCTCTGTAAATGGACTATTATCTACCTCCCTTCCTTTGATGCTCTTGTCACTTATCTTTGGTCCCTTGCCATCCCCTTGTTCTGTGAACAGTGAACAAAAGTATTTGTTCAGGACGTCCACTTTTTCCTGGTCCCCCTCCACCCTCCACACACTCCCTGTCTTCCTCCTAAACCTTGCTATCCATCTCCTAGTCTTTCTCTTTTCGCTTACATATCTGAAAAATGTCTTGTCCCCTTCTTTACTGCCCAGGCTATTTTCTCCTCTCTCTGTGCCATTGTGCTTTTCCTGCCTCCTTCTGTTTTTCCTGATACACCTCCATATCTTCTCCCCTCTGTGTCTCCTTATACCACTGGAAAAACAAACTTTTTGCTCTTACCTTCCCGATCACCTCCATTGAGAACCATAGCAGTCTCTTTTTCCTCTTGCTTTTTCTTGCAAGCCTGATGCAGAGTCTGTTGCCTTCCCTATCCCCTCTTTTAGTTTTGCCCACTTTTCCTCCACTCCACCCATGTCCTTCCCCCTGCCAGGGCTTCCCTAAGACATTCCCTCATCTTTTTATAATTGGCCCTCCTGATATCCTCCCTTTTGTGTGACTTGATTCTGCCATCATGCATATATTGAACCACACTGTACAGTGATCACTGGTCCCCAGGTGGCCACCCGCTGTGACGTCTACAACACTGTGCCTGTTGGTGAGTACCAGGTCCAGTATTGCCCCCTCATGAGTTGCCTGAGGAAAACCCACTGCAGGGAGTCCAGGATGTCCCTGCTCCTAGCTGAAGCTGCATCTGGGATGCTCCAATCTATATCCAGCAGATTGAAGTCCACTAGCAGCAGCACTTCCCCCTTATTTGCCATTTTGGATAGCTTCCTACAGATCCTTGTCCAACTCTGCCCTCCCTCCCTCCCTCCTTGTTCTGGAAGTCTGTAGATCATGCCAGTGTGAATTGTGGCTCCATTCCCTATTTCAAGGGTGACCCACAGTACCTCTGCCCCCTCTCTGTATTCCCTGAATCTGTGTCACCATTATGGTATCCCTCACATAAAGATCCATACCTCCACGTTTCTTTCCCACCCTATCTTTCCTACACAGGGTATAGCTTGGGATATCCCAGTCATGGTTTTCATTGCATTCGGCAATGGCAGTGATGTCCAGGTCAGCCTCTGCCATAATGGCCTCCAGGTCTGAGGTTTTATTTCCCAGACTTCGAGCGTCTCACATTTTGGACAAGAGTTCCTCCAGAGTATGCTTGCAGTGGGCCTTGCACAAGCAATTGCTGCTGGTACCCACCAACATGAACATAGGCATTGGACCTGGTGTTTCACACAGGCTTGAGGTCAAGAACCTCAGGATTAACCTGATCAATTGAACAGATCACTGCGCCATCAAGTTCAGGGCACCCCTCTGTAGCCCTCCCCTTGTGGAGGTAGTCAGATTCTGCCCTTTGAGAGGGTTGTACCCTCTGGGTCTTCTGGCAGCACTTGATATCTCTGCTATATTGGCAGCTTCTGCTGCAGGTACAAGGGAAGTCATGGCAGCCTATATTAGGGCTGTCACCATGAACTTTGACCTGTTAGCTCCAGTCTGTGTTCGTCCTTTGCATTCGAGTCTTGTTTCCCCATGATTTGATGTTGAGCTAAGATTGAGGAAGGCTATGGGACAGAAGTTAGAAAGGTGTTGGAGGAGGTCCAGGTATCAGGAGGACAAACTGGTTTTGATTGCTCACAATGGTGAGTATCAAAGGGCAATCTCTCGTAAGAAGGCAGAGAGATTGTGGCTGCGAAAAACTGAAAAGGGTAATCTCTCATAAGAAGGCAGAGAGATTGTGGTTGGGAAAAATTGACCAGCTTAACTTTTTCAGACTGTAGACAGGCTGCAGACAGGCTGTAGACAGGCTTTTACACCTGGCCTGTCTGGAGCCTGTAAAAATTGCATAATGTTTACAATGCAAGGAATTTGCATGCTTTTTCTTGAACAGGGTGTCTTCCATTAAAGCTGGGATCTCCTTTTCTAGACAGTTACCTTCCACTAGTGGGGGGATGGGATTTCGTGCTGGCTGTCAGTGGTTGTGAATTTTGGCCAGTGACAATGAAGGAGGTCATCAGGGTGATCTTGGAGCTGCAACCTACCTACTTTGAACTGGATCCAGGCCCAAAATGGCTCCTAGTGGGCTGTGTGGAACAGATGGGCCAAGTATTTGCTAGGACTGTTTGATGTTCCTTGTTGGAGGGGGTCTTTCTGGCCAAATTAAAAAGTGTGTCAATGAGACCCCTTTTGAAAAAAATTACATTGGACCCATATGTACTAGTTTACAGACCTGTCTCTAACCTGCCATTCTTAAGTAAGGTTATTGAGAAGGTGGTTGTGTTGCTGCTTAAAGCTCACCTTGACATCTGTGAGTCTCTCCAGTTGGGATTTTGACCAAGATTCAGCAAGGAAACTGCTTTGGTCAGGGTGAAAAATGATCTGCTCATGTCACAGGATGGAGGAGAGAGATTATTTGCCTTACTCCTAGTTTTCTCCTCTGCATTTGACCCAGTTGACCATGTGCTGCTTTTGGACCATCTCAGATAATATGTGGGACTCACTGATACAGTTTTGTGCTGGTTTGAGTATTTTCCTCAGGATAGGTCTCAAAGGGTGGTGATGGGTAACTTCTCATCACACCCAAGGGACTTGCACTGTGGGGTTTCCCAGGGATCAGTCCTTTTGCATATGCTGTTTTCAGTGTACATGCTACTCTTGGGCAAGATCATCAGGCAGTATAGAGCTGTGTTTCACTGCTATGCAGATGATACTCAGCTTTCTCTCTCTATCCTTTGCATCCAATACCAGGTGGTGGGCAGTGGACACGCTGAACAAATGTTTGGCCAAGATCCAGGGCTGGATATCCTGGAGCTGACCGAGGCTCAAGCCTGAAAAAACTGAAGTACTGGTGCTTGAGCAGGGTAGGAAAGGGGATCAGACAGTGTCTGAGGGATTACCTAACCTCTGTCTTAGTATCTCTTGTCTTGATGCAGTCAGATGAAGAGTCTAGGCTTCATTCTTGTTGAAGGAATGACATTGGGGGCTCAGGTGTAGGCTGTCATCCAGATTGTTTTTTACCATCTCAGAAATATGAGCCAGATTCATTCACTTATTCCCCCTGAGGACCTGCCTTTGCTAGTGCATGCCTTTTTGTCATCTCACCTCAACTACTACAAAGTTCTCTACCTTAGGGTCAGTGAAGGTGCACTGTGATGCCTGCAGCTGGTGCTGAATGTAGCTGTGAGATTGTTAACAGGTCTTTCTAGGTCAAGCCATATCACTCCTATGCTGTGGGATCTGCACTGGCTTCCAGTAAAGTGGCACATCTCTTATTAGATCGAGTTATTAACCTATACATCCCTGTACAACCTGGGTCAAGGCTACCTGCTTGATCTCTTGCATATGTGCTGTCCTGCTTGCCCCTTCCATTTTTCTGATGAGGGCCTCCTGGTAATCCTCGAAACTTGATTAAAAACATCTGGAGGCAAAGCCTTCCGAATGGCTGGACCAACACTTTTGAACTCATTACCAAGGGCTCTGTGGGAGGCACCATCAGCTGAAATATTAAAAAAAGACCTTAAAACCTACCTCTTTACCCAGGTGTTTGACTATATTGTGTATTTTAACTGATTTTAGTTAATTTATAGATAACTGTGAATTTTACTTATTAAGCCTACATTTGGTTCTACTGTACATTTTAATTGATTTTTGTTAACTAATTGTTTAGTGGTTTGGAATTTACTTTTTATGTCTATGTGAAGCTATGTAGTAGGTAATAGTTGATGTACATTACTTTATAATGGCACCCTGAGTCTCCGGGGAAGGACACCAGAAATAAATAAAATTGCTACTACTACTTGTCTCTTTCCCCTGGATCTTTACTCTCACTAAAGGTGCCAGGGGAAGTTTCTCAAGGCAAAAGAAATTGGCAGCTAAAAGAACCACACCAGAGGCAGAGCACCAGAGGAGGAGGAGGAGGAGGAGGAGGAGGGAAGGGAGCTGGTCATGAAAAACACTAGGCAGGGGAGGTGTGGTAGTGTGTGGCTTATATGGGATGAATAGTGGTTTCTGGCAGCCACCCACTGAGCCACAGGTGAAAGCTTTCAATTCAGTGTGTGACTGCCAGTTGTATGAGTGCTTGAGCAATGTTACTTCAAGTGTTACTTTGGCTTGTCTCCTTCCACTTGAGTTCCACCCTTGGCAGAGGTGACAAGGAAAGTTTCTCAAGGCTAAAGGAAATTGGTAGCTAAAATAGTCACACCAGAGAAGGAAGAGGGATGGGAGATGGTCGTGAAAAACACTAGGAAGGGAGGTGTTAGTGTGTGGCTTATCTAGGGTGGAGGGTGGAGACAGACAGTCACCCACTGAACCACAGGCGAAATCTTCCATTCATTGTGTAGCTGTCAGTTGTCTAAGTACTTGTGCAATGTTATTTTGAGTGTTACTTTGGCTTGTCTCTTTCCTCTTGATTTCCACCCTCAGTAGAGCTGCCAGCAGACGTTTCTCGAGGCTAAAGGAAATTGGTAGTTAAACAGTCAAAATACCAAAGTATGATGTAATAGAACCCACCTCCTCCAACTTATGGAATAAACCCAGTAACACAGCAGAGAGGAACCCCTCCCCCATGGGGGAAAACTTTAGGGAAACAAGATTATTGGGTTGGCCTTCCCTTCAGGCTTCTAAAAGTATGAGGCTAGCTGTTAACAAGCTTGGCGGAGTTAACTTTGGGTGTCTAGGTTTCAGGAAGGATGACATGAGTGAACCGTGATGCTGGCAATGTTAGCTGGTATGTTCTTCTAAAGCAGGGATGGCTGTTACACTCACGAAAGAATTGTTGGAAAATAGAGTTTCTATGATGCTGGTTCGACAACTATGTTTTCGACCGACATCACAATGACAGATTTATGTCGGCCGCAAGTTACGGTCGACATAAATCCGGCAGGAGACCCCAGTTGCTTTTCTATTGGGGGGCTTCAACTCCCCCCGAAACCTCCATGTGGGGGGCACTGCCATCTGCACCTCCTGAACTTAAGGATTATCAACTCCGAGTCAGAGTTGATTTGGGGAGGGGGTGCTGGACCGGGGGACAGAGTGTCGGGGTCTTGGGCGGACCATTACAGCAAACTGTCAATGTTGTCAGCATCAACTTGTTCACTGTCATGGTGTTGCCGTACAGAGGGCATACCGAAACAGATGAGGACTCGAGACTCAGACAGGATAACCAACACTGTGACATCAAGGATGAACCAGGAAGTAGCCATGATGTAATAGTTTTCAGTATAGAAGAGAGGATGAGTAGATTCAAGATGTCTGTCCTTAGCTTGCAGCTGATAGAGGATTTGAATGGAACAGCAAGCTGAGTTTCTTGTAAAATAGGATATGTGGACCCTTAATTACTTTTGTCAGTTTTTGAGTTTGGTAAAGTAGGGGTAAAGTGATTTGCTGATGCTTTTTGAGGTTGTTCTTTATTTATTTTGTTTTTGTTACCCAGATAAGCACACTAGTAGGCAGTTGGATGCCTATTTTCAAGTGCAACTTGAGAGGTTACAACCAAGAATACATACAGCAGAAATATGCTATGTTACAAAATTACAGTGGAGAGAAACAATATCTGTAAAATGAAACATTCTGTACGTAGCAGGCAGTTCATACAGGTAGACATGAGGAAATACATGAAAAAAAGAACACATCTATTTGTAAAAAGAAAACACACATAACAGACAGTGCATTCAGGTTGACACATGGAAGTACGTGAAAAAAACTCATCACTGATAGGGAAAACATTTGGGAAAATCAGTAGTTTATCAACTAGGCATTACATCAATCGGGCATACTAGGACACAGATAACAGTATCAACATTGATCAAAGTGAAATGGGTGCCAAGTAGTGAAATTATTTCAGTACTGTTACAGGATCAGCAGGCCAGGCCAATTAGTTGTTTGTGGCACCTATAAAGGAAACTGTGCACAGTTGGGCAATAGCAGATGTCTGATGGAATGTAATTTCAAATTTTTGGTGCTGCATGAGCAAAAGACTCTTCCCCAGCCTTGGGTCTGACCTTGAGGATGGCCAGCAGGGTACTTTCACTTGACCTCAACAGATAGCCATGTCTCACCAGTTGGAGAGGTGTAGCAAGGGGTAGAGGTTGACCATTTTGCATTACACTACAGATCACACCTCCAAAACTACGTTCACATAGGAAAGATGGGAAAGCCAACTCAGCTTATCATAAAGGAAGCAGTGGTGAATGAGCCTAGTAGATACTGATGCAAAACAGCAAATACTATTGCAGGTGACATCCCACTTAAGGAGAGTAGCTTTAGAGGCTGCCAGGTACACTGGGGCAACATAGAGAAGATGCGAGACGTGCATACCCTGGGCAATGGCAAGACATGCCTGTGCTGATAGGTCCCGTGCCAATTTATATGCTACACCCAACATGGACTTGCAGACACTCATTATATGGGATGAGTAAACAAGCGTTGGATCCTGTGGCTCTGAGGTATATGAAGGAAGAGGTAGTGGGGACTAAGGTACCATCCTGATATGCCACAGATAAGGGGGACAGGCATGCTCTTAGTCTGGAAGATGTGCCAAATAGCATGGATTACATTTTAGTCTATTAACGATTAGTTCATTATCTGATAATCAGGTGTAAACTGACCATAAGTCAGCTCTCAGGTATTGATTGATTTGGTCAATATTTCTAGAGCTGGTATATATAGAACTAAATCATCAACATACTGTATAGGATGGCAGAGCAGTATGCCAGGCTTTGAGTTAAGGAATGAATGTGTAGGGTGAACAGCAGTGGGCCTAATATGGAGCCTTCTGGAACATCAATCAGAGTGGGGCATGGTCTGAGAAGAAGGACTTATACATGACCCATGGGTTCTGTTTGCTAAGTAAAACATCAAGTGGCAAAACATTGGAATATACTTCCATACTCAATGAGATTGGCATCTCCAAAATCATTTAGTACAAGGTTAAAATGAACCTCCCAAGTAGTGTGTAATTGTTAGTTAATTGATGTTGTCTGTTTATTGTTCTACATAGTAACATCTGTCTAAGTAGTGAAATGCGTACTTTAAATCTGTTTGTACAATTGTAACAATTTTACTTTGTTTGCACACTTGTATTAATGATAGTATGTGTTAGAGGCATTAGATAATTTTGTCTACCTGTATTCTGTATAGTGTATGTTGTCATATTTAATTTTGTATACATTTTGCACATGTTATTAATCTTATGTATCCTCTATGCTCTTTGTAACCTCTAACAAGACTTGTCTCGTAAACAGGGATTTTACCCCTAATGACTGGTGATATTCTGTATAAAAATAAAAATTGTACCTACCTACCTAATTGCAAAAACCAGGGTGGAGCTGTTTGAGATACCCAGATTGGCAAGCTTGTTTATAAGCAGGGAGTGATCAACCAGATTGAATGCTTTTGTTAGATTAATAAAGATTGTGCCTGTGAAGCATCCAGTGCCCACTGCTGAAGAGATATAGTTGGTGAGGGTGAGGGTAAGGGTGAGAAGGGCAGTGGTGATGCTTTAACCTCTACAGAAACCATGTTGTGTGTGTGGGATAACAGGTCATGGACTGAGAGGTAGTTAATGATTTGCAAGGCCTCTACTTTTTCCAGTGTTTTGTTTAAAGCAGTGAGGATAGCAATATGTCTATAGTTATTTAGTTTTTTGTGATTCCCCCTTCCTAAACCCCGGAACCACCTGTGAGGTCTTCCAAATATCAGGCACTATGTTAGTAGTAAGGGAGATATTTCTTGCTTTAGGCTAGCAACTAGGGAAGTTACCTCTTTGGCAGTGATTTTCAGAAGTTTGGGTTCAATACTATTCATACCTGCAGATTTGGAGACAGGAATCTGCATAAGGAGTTTGCAAACCTTGGCAGGTCTGACCCAGTTGAAATAGAAAGGTGGCCATGATAGGATATGTGGGGATCAGAATGGGAACTTGCATTTGGTTGAGGACTGGATGAGGTAGGGAAAGCACGTGTATAAGAGCAGAGGTCTGAGAAATGCAAGTTAAACACGTTGGCTATGGTGGTGCTTTTATTGCAGCGCACCCCATTTAGTATCATGTATGGGGAAGACTGAAAACCCCTGCTGCCCTTGGATTTTTTTTATTTGCATCCAAAACAGTCTAGGGTTTGGGGCGGTGGCATTAAATAGTGTTTTGCAGTGACTGCTTTTATTGTTCCCGATTTCATTTTTGCAAATGTTACACATTGTTCTATAGGCTGACCAGTCTGAGGGGGTTGAGGAGGCCTTAAATACCTCCCATTTTCTATCACATTCAATAAACTTGATGATCAGTGTGTGGTCCAGCCATATAGTGATGGGGGCACGCATTCTCCTTTTGGTAAGCAGGGCAAATTTGGCCTGCAATTTACTGAATTCTGAGGTAAAGAAATCAGCTGCTAGCCTCATGTAAATAGGACCAGTTAGTGCCAGATACTGCCAGTCTAAAAAGCTCAGGATCCAGATTAGTGTAGTTCCTGAAATGCATGATTCCTGGAAGGGCTTTAGGTATTTTGGCATGCTATGCCGGAAAAATGGAGGACTGATCACTAATGGCATTCTGGCATCAGACAGCACATCTGAAGTTTTAATTCTGTCTGGTCAGGGTGTGAGTATCCAGTCAATTATGGTATGTGTGTTGCCATTGTTAGAGTACCTAGTATGCTCAGAGATGATCTGTGTAAGGTTTTGCATACTACGGGCCTGTATCACAGTTTTGTTGCGGTCACTGAGCCAATTTATGGTAAAATCCCCAGATATGATGAACTTATTGTTTTTGACAAATGAACTGATGGACTTAGCCAGGGAGGGAAGTAATGTTGAATTCCCTGTTGGGGGAAGGTACTGTAGATACAGAAAAGATAAAGCTTGCAAGGATGGTGGCAGCTTCAAGAGGGGCTGGGATAGATAAAGGGGAGGATAAAGATTGTGGGTGGGGTGGGAAAAAAGGGATGAAATAGTCAGTGAGGGGTGAGTAAGGACATCAGCCTGAGCTGAGCCGAAGACCCCGCACAACAAGCAGACTTGATAGACCAGACGGCCTAATTCTGCTGACTATTTCACGTGTTAACTTTTATGTACCACCTAAAATGAGTTCACCATAGCAGCATACTAAAAGGGATTCTAGAGGGAGATGGTGAGATGGGGCCACTACATGAAAGTGGGATTTATAATATATGAGTGTGCCACCCCCTTTCTTGGGACCAGGTCAACCACAGCAGATCAGACTATATCCTGGAAGCACACAGTTATGCAGTATGCCAGGCATTAGCCAAGTTTCAGATAAGCCAAAGATATCTGGTCGGTAGAGTGTGGCCCATGTTGAGAGTTTGTCTAGTCTGGGGACTAGACTTCTAATATAGATAGGAGCTATTTTGAGGCCTTTGGTATTTTGCCATGGTACAGGATTAAAGAGAGGCTTAGCAGAGATGGGACCTGGATTTAAATCAACATCATTAGACGATAGGAGGCAAGTGAGAGCTAGATAGATGTGGGGACTGTACCTAGAGTATGAGACAGAGAATTTGCAGTACCAACACAATTTTTTTTAGGAAATGTATCATCTTAAGGAAACACTGTGGTGGCAACAGGTAACTAGTTAATACTTTAGAGGCCGAGTGGATTACTAGGTTGGACATGGTGAAATCATAAGATTTTGTGTTTTAGGTGAAATTCAGGATTGAAGACAGAAGAGGATGTAAATTCACCAGGTCTTTGGAATCTAAGGAATCTTAATGTCATGGCTGCTTGTAGATCTAGATCCAGGGAACATACAAAACTCCATCTTTTTAAAGGTTTATCAGTAAAGAATTTAGGTTGTAATCCATAGGCTTCCATGAGGGATATTGAGGAGTAGATTTTCTCTAACTTTGAATAAAGTTTTGATTGTTAGGCTAAGTAAGAGCATGTAGTATTGGGACAGATGGAAAGCAAAGTAAAACGTTATGCTTGTGGCTGTCAAGCTAAATGTTTGAGAGCACAAGGATGCAAATGCCAGAACATGAGGAACAGAATATTGCAAAAGGTCTATGCTGTGAAAGGTGCAGAAGGTAATGTATTTCTTCCATTCTACTCTGTAGGTAGACTTGTTGATGCAGCTAAAAAATTCCAGATGGTAGCAGAAGCATGGTTGAGACATATTTTTAGGTCATTTGCAGCTCTTGTAATGGTGGAGAAGTAGTAGTTTCTTTGTTGGTGTGAGGGTAAGCAGCTGAATTGATTATTTATTTATTTAGCTTTTGTTTACCGGGTAAGCATGCTAGACAGTCAAGTGCCTATTTTCAGATGCGACCTGGGAGAATTACAATTACAAGGTACAGGCAATAACATTTTAGGGTCAAGGCACAGACAGTGGGATTGATTACAGTTGAGGAGGAGACAGTGCATTCCTTAGGTCTAAGGTCATTGTCTATTGAGCTGAGTGGTTAGTGAACTGAAGACTATTTTGTTGTTAGTTTGCGATATAGGGCATGGATTACAAGCTTCCTTGAGGGGTTTCTTTGAGCAATACATTATGAGCTAGGATAGCTAAATATTAATGTAAACTGAATGTCCAATATACAGTATATTATCTGATAGTATTGGCCAACATGTCTAATGCTTGAGAGCAGTAGATGTAGCTGACAACCTGAATGCTTGATACAGTATGATGTGCCAAAAGGCTAATTGATTGTGAGGAGTATGATGCAGATGACAGGCCAATTGCTTATAGAAGTAAGATATGGTTGACAGACCAAATGATTGTGAGTTAGAAGATGTGGCCGACAGGCCAGATACTTGTTAGCAGTATGACGTGGCTGACAGATCAGATACATATGAGCATTATGACGTGGCTGACAGGTTGGATACTTGTGAGCAGTATGCTGTGGATGACAGGTTGATTGCTTGTGAGCAATATGATGTGGCTGAAGGGCAAATTGCTTGTGTGCAGTATGATGTGGCCAACAGGCTGATCGCTGTGAGTAGTATGAAGATCCTGGGATGATGGAAGAGGAGTCATAACTTTGGCAGCTAGTGGATGGAAATTCTGACTTCCATGATGACGTTCAGGTTGATCTTCTCAGGACATTCATTATAGAGAAGGAAGACTGACCTGCATTTATTATGGCTATGACTCCTTGGTGATCAGAATAGAATTTGACAGGTTGATTGTTCCAAAAGGTGATCCATTATGAGAGTGTCTGTTGCAAAGGGATAAGATTCAGACAGGGAAAAGACAGATTGAAAATGAGGAATATATTGGATTTCTGTTGGCCTTGGACAAGCAAATCAAAATGGGCCACAAAAAGCTTAATTTTTTTCTGCTTCTGGAATTGGATCTTTACAAACATGGATATGCCATTCCAGTTTAAGAGCAAATGTGGCCACATGATAAGGTCTAAACAAACTGAAATGGTGATGGTAAGGTGATAATCCAGACCAGTGCCAGTGACTAAATGTGTCACATTAAGCAAAGATATGAAACTTTTCTTCAGGAAATACTCCTGATAGCAAACTTGAGGTGTCCTCCTAAGGATAACCGTTTTTTATTTGTGCAGGATCATTTGGATAAGATGAAAGAGACCAGATCAGAATGATGACCAGTTTGAGCCGGCCTGGTGGCGCTAAGGGTTTAGGTGCTGTACACCACAACTTGCGCCATGCTGGTGGCCCAGGTTTGGAAACGTGCCCGGTCACCAGGGGTTGGCAGTGGAGGGATGGGATCGAGCATCCAGTGTACTGCTCTCCTATCCTAAGGAGGGTTGAGGGATCCCACCACTCTGTAGCGGCCCCTGGTGATGACTGGGGGCACTACCAGAGCTGGTGTACTCAGGGGTGGCGTGCGGCAGATGTCGGCACTCTGTGCCTTAGATGTCATTGTACATCCACACTCCAAGGGACAGTAATGGAGGAAAATAGCTGGGCATGAGCAAGCAGCTTGACAGCCACGCTCATACCACCTGGAGATCTGTCATGGAATCGCATTGGGGTGGGTCTGGTCTTGGCCCGGCATGGGAAGGCATGGGGGGCCTCCCAGTGGGTCAGGGAGCAGCCGTACCAGACCACCCATCATGCGAGTGAGCCTGCTGCCCTCCGGGCATGGGAGGCTGGCGGCTGGATGACCCTACCAATCGCACCACAGCAGGAGAGTAAAAAATAGCTGCAATAAAAAAAAAATAATGATGAACAGTTTGTCTTGAGACATCTGGATCTGTAGACACTAACAAATAACTGAGGTGAATGGCATAGAATGAAGTCTAGTATGGAAGCCTTTGTCAAGGACAGATAGAAAAATTGATCATATTCAGGAGAATGGGTGAAAAACAACTGCTGGAAATTGGGAATTTTAACTGGAGTCTAAGCTGGTAAATGTTAGCTGTAGATTAGTTAGGAAAGATGCAGGAGAACAGTAGCAGACCAGCTTAGAGTAGGTTTCCTTGTAGAGGCTGCCACATGCAGGAGAGTGCATGGTGGCACAAAGCAAGCAGATTTGTTGAGGCTCATAGAATTGCTTGATCTGAAGGAAACAATCTGTCATACTTTTCACCCAAAGGATGAATTGGTGCATGAAATGCTTGCTCAGACATTGAAGTATATAAGATGAATGGGAATTTGGAGACAGACAGGAGATCGAACAATAAATAACTATAAACAAATGAGAGGTCTCACAATACTCACGAAAAGAGTGGTCAGAAAGCTGCAAAATGACAAACGGACCCATATATGGAACAGATATGGCACATTGTTCAGTACAGAGCCTACAGTATGTCATTATATAGAGCTGCACAGCATACACATGACTTAACTATTGATAGTTAAGCAGCAATTTGGGCAGGAATTGACGAGTGGTAAACATAGAAGCACCATAATATCCGATAGCAAGAGGAAGCTGAGAATAGGTAGACAATTCACCTGACTGGGGTGTTGTTGGTTGCTGAACCAGTTCAGGAAGTTGAGCCATAGGCAACTATGTATTTTGGCACAACACCAGAGAGTGGAGGGTGAAGGAAGAGTCTGTACTAGAACAGGAGTATTACCGGAACGACAAGGAAGCTGATTTAAAGGATCCAGATACTGTAAATCTGTTGATTAGAAGGCCTGGATTCCAGGATGCCACACTAGAATTAAACGAAGCTATGGATGAACTCACTTCAGTTGTAGAAAGAGAACCCATTACTCATCAAACTGAAATAAATGAGTGGTAGTATGAGGTGATAAAAGGAGTAAGTACTGGTGGTGCAGGTGAAGCTGATTTTGTTGTTACTGCTATGATATACAAATTAAACAGTTCCTGCTTTCTGGCAGAGGAAAAAACAATAGGCCTTCAATACTCAGTGTACAGACATCAGCTTGGGCAAAGTCCATTCTTTAATGCTGAACTGAGGTTTCAGGGAGGCTTCCTGTGAAGAGTTTAGTTGATGGCAGTATGCCCAGAATTCATATCCTCCCAGCTCAAATTGGAGTGAGTGCCATGAGGTTTTATGCTCAAGACCAGAAAAGAATTAAACTGAAGATTAGATAAGTTTGAGTGGAGCTCATGGTATTGCGCTTGCCCTTAAGATGCAACCACTATGGGCCAATGACCCCCGGCATCCCGAGTGATGCTATGAGGATGTAACCTGGTTCCAAGTAAAAGCTAGGCTAGGCACACTTCCATATGGCTCACTTACAATGAAACATAGAAACAAAGAATTTGACGGCAGATAAGGACCGTAAGGCCCAACCAGTCTGCCCATTTCTTTCTCTACCTTATAAATGTGCCATCAGCCTTTGCGCTGTCAATGGCCTATCTATTCATACTCATCTGAATTGCTCCCTTATGCCTATCCCATGCCTGTTTGAAGCCCTGCACTGTATTCATATTCACCACTTCCTGAGGTAGGCCGTTCTATGCATCCACCACCCTTTCTGTGAAAAAGAACTTCCTCACATTACCCCTTAATCGACCTCCCTCTAATCTCATGCTGTGTCCTCTTGTCCTGCTATTTTTCTTATATTGAAACATGTTAGACCCTTTCACCTTGTTAATGTCCTTAAGGTGTTTGAATGTTTCGATCATACCACCTTTCTCCCTCCTTTGCTCTAGGGTATACATATTGAGCTCCGTTAATCTGTCCTAATATGTTTTCTGATGCAGTCCATACACCATTTTTGTTGCCCTTCTCTGGACTGCCTCAATTTGGTTATTGTCCTTGTAAAGATGTGGCCTCCAGTACTGCATGCAGTACTCCAGATGGGGCCTAACCAGTGTCTTGTAAACCTCCCTCTTCCGACTTGTGGTACCCCTACTAATACACCCCAACATCCCCCTAGCCTTACCTGCTGCTTTAGTGGTCTGCTTGGATGATTTCAGGTCATCAGTGATGATGATGCCCAAGACTCTTTCTTCCCTTGTGACTGCCAGCAACTCTCCTCCCAGCCTATAGGTGGCTTCAAGGTTTCTCTTCCCTATGTGCATGATCTTGCACTTCTTTGCGTTAAACCCCAGTTGCCACTCTTCTAACCAATTTGCCAGTTTATCCAGATGGCTTCTTATTCTGCCCACCCCATCTGGATCATCTACTTTGTTGCAGATCTTGGAGTTATCTGCAAACAGATAAACCTTACTCTCCAGTCCATCTGCAATGTCACTGATGAAGATATTGAAGAGGACTGGCCCCAGGACTGATCCCTGAGGTACCCACTTGTGACTTGCATCTCTTCTGACTGTATACCATTTACCACCACTCTCTGTTTTCTGCCCGTCAACCAATTTGCCACCCAGTTGACCAACTTCTGACCCACCCTGAGCCTACCCAGCCTATCAATCAGTCAATCAATCAATCAATCAAAATCTTTATTTATCCAGGCGAACATCATTGGGCAAGCTCATTTTCAAGATGGACCTGGTTAAGACTGGGCCAAGTAGTAAAGTACATATAAAATATTTACAATGTGCACAATAATACAAATGGATCACAATAATACAAATAAGTACTCAATATAACAACAAACGTTACACTTAATGGGATCATCAGTTGGATAAGGTGGACAGTAGTCCAACAGAAGAGATGGCACAAGCACAGAAGTTAAGAAGGGAGTGTAAGCACATGGTATTCCATAAGTTACAGTTGAGACATAAGGATAAGTGTTCAATAGCCAGGCAAATAAGTGATTACAGCTCCTTCTAAGCACATTTAGGCAGAAGATCAGATTTAAATGTGGTTTAGAAGGAACACAGAGGCAGACTAGGAGAACCAATCGGAAACCAGCGACAAAGAGCGCTCACATTCTGATTGGACGAAGGCTGTTGCCATGTCTAGCTGGTGAAGGATCCAGGCTTTTAGTCTACAGAGGCGGCTAAAGCAGCACCGATCACCCGGTGACTAAGTTTTCCTATGCTTGTGGGACAGAGAGCCCATAGGGGTCTTATATATGGCAGGGAGGAGGAGGAGAAGGAGTCCAAGACTGGTGGCACCAGTGGAGAGGC
Organism: Neoceratodus forsteri; assembly: GCA_016271365.2. Classification (NCBI taxonomy): domain Eukaryota; kingdom Metazoa; phylum Chordata; order Ceratodontiformes; family Ceratodontidae; genus Neoceratodus; species Neoceratodus forsteri. The sequence goes on along the minus strand of CM057453.1, from coordinate 1,204,725,640 downwards.
AGTACAGCAAGGCAAGGAGTGTAATTCCTTTGGCACCTAAAAGTTCAGCTCAAGTACAGATTTACAGAAGGAAGTGTAATCACCCTGAGTCCTTACTCTAGCACACTAAGCAATGTAAAATATGGGTCATGCAGTCAGTCAAATAAGTGATTCTATCATGTTAGACCAGGTACAGTGGGAAAATCAGATTTTTGCAGGGTTTAGTGAGAGCACAGGGGCAGATTATAGGAGCCAATCAGAAGCCAGAGCCGAGGAACGCTCACCTTCTGATTGGTTAGTGGCTTTAGCTGTGGTTTGCTGGAGGGGAATCCGGGCTTAGGGTCTCGGGCGGTGGCTAAGGAAGTATTGACCACCCAAAGACCAAGAATCCCATGCCTATGGGCAGGGAACACCTGTAATGCTTGACTTCGGCCAGGGTGAGAACACTGGGACCAGAGATGGGAAGAATATTTAGGGTGATGGGTAACTCGTTACACAAGAGTCACCAAAGATTTCAGGCATACATGGCTAATACTGACTGCAGGAAGCAGAGCGCTAACTACAGGTAGCAGAGAACTAGCTTCAGGCAATGCTTAGGAACTGGGGAAGCACTGCATGGCTCACACACGTATCTAGTATATAAGGACTTAAGGGAGTTAATACTACAAAGGCAGCTCAATTTCAGTAGTTTTTGCAATTATTCCATGAGGATGGCAGCATAAAGCTAATGGCCACTCTGCCAAAGCGGGAGTATGCCTTGGGGATACAGAATGTGATATAGGATGCACTCCTTAAGGCACACATTCCTGGCTCACTTAGAGGGAGACAGTCTAATATATATTGCAGAAGTCATTTCATCACCACTGTCTAAGTCCAAATGGCTGCATTTCTATTACGCCTGAACAAATGGGAGGACCAGCCTACAGCCTTATACAAGGAGCAATGATGTGTGGAGATGGGGAGGCAGGTAATAAATCTGATGGCCCTATGGTAAAGCGTATCTAACTTTAGAAGCAAGGCTTTAGGACAATGACTGTATAAGAAATCTGTGTAATCGATCAGTGATAGAAAAGTAGTTTGGACAAGGCACAATTTTGCATCTCGAGTGAGAAACTGGTTTATTATAAAGAATAGCCCCAACCTCTGCCTTAGTTTCTTTACCAGGTCTTCTACATGCTGGGTGAATGAGAGATTATGGTTTAACCACACTCCTCAGTATTTAAACTTTGAAACATACTCCAATTCTTCACCAAGTATTGTAGTAATCTGAGGCAATGCTCCAGAGCTGGCCGGATTTATCCCATGGCTAGAGGGTGAGAACAACATTGCCTTTGTCTTTTTTGCATTTAAGAGAAGTTTTTTTTAAAGTAGCTGGTTCTGAAACTCATTGAATTCTTCCTGTATGTCAGTGTAGGCAGCTTTGGGGGTCGGGCGACCTACATATACCACCATGTCATCAGCAAATAGGTGTATGCTTGCTTTATTAATGCTTTCATCAATATTATTAACACAGATGGCAAAAAGCAATGGGCCAAGTATGGATCCTTGTGGTACTCCTCTCAGTAAGGGTTTGAGTGGTGATAGTTCACCTCCAGCTTTAATTTGCTGGCGTCAACCTTCCAGGTACTCAGTGAACCACTGCAATGATACTGAGTCCATGCCTATGTTCTTCAGAGAGGAAAGTAGCAGGCTATGATCCACCGTATCAAAAGCCTTGCTAAGGTCTAGGAAAATGGTGCAGATGAAGTTTCGGCTGTCCAATTCATGGTACCAGTCGTTTGTTACTTTAGCCAGTGCTGAAATAGTGCTGTGTTTAGTACAAAAACCAGATTGTATAGGGTTAAGTAAATTATTGGTTTCGAGGTACTCCCTTAGTTGGTTGCTGACAATCTTTTCCAGAAGTTTTGACAAGATTGGGAGGAGAGAGATTGGTCTGTAATTGTTGAGGTCACGGGATCCCCTGATTTAAATAAAGGGATGACATGGGCAATTTTCCACATTGGAGGAAGGGACCCTTGGGACAAAGATAGGTTAAATAAATGGGTTATGGGAACAGCAAGGACATGATAGGTGATTTTGAGGAAATAAGGATCCAGCGAGTCTGCACCAGCACTTTTCTTAACATTCAACTGAAGCATAAGATTTTCAACCTCTTTCAAAGAGACCGGTTGGAATGAGAAGCCAGGAATTGGGGCAGGAGTGATTATGCATGGACACTTGATTGGGAGTGGACCAGGGCTGCAGGGCAATTGTCAAAAGCTAGCCCAGTAGTGGCAAAATGCTTGTTAAATGCATCAAGGATACCCAGTTTATCACAGATAGTTTTGTCACCAGATGTAAGCTTAGGTGGCAAGGAGTTGCTAGGCGTATGACCAGACATATCCTTGATAGTCCTTCAGAATTTATAGGAACACTTTGCTGAAGAGTCTAGTTCACTTAGATAGAATGCCACCTTCATCTCCCTGACCATTTTAGTGAAAGCATTACGTGCCTTTCTAAACTGACCCCAGTCTGACTCAAGCTTCATCTGACGCGCCTTATTCCAAAGCTTATCCCTGCCGAGTAATGCAGCTTTCATCTTCTATGTGGAACAGTATCAAAAGCATTGCTGAAGTCAAGGTAGGTGACATCAACTGCTCCCCCTTGGTCCACCACTCTGGTTACCCAGGCAAAGAAAGCTATGAGATTAGTTTGACAGGACCTTCCTTTTGTAAACCCATGCTGTCTTGGATCCTGTGCTCCTATGAATTCCAGGTGTTGCACTATCCTTTCCTTAAGGAGTGCCTCCCTAATCTTGCCCACTACTGAAGTAAGCCTGACTGGTCTGTAGCTCCCTGCCTCCTCCCTGCTACCACTCTTGTGGTGCGGGATCACATGAGCCCTTCTCCAGTCTTCTGGGACCTCTCCTGTGTTCAGAGACTCACTAAACAGTTCTGATAATGGCTCTGCTAGTTCCATCCTTAGCTCCTTTAGTACCCTGGGATATATGCCATCAGGTCCAATTGCCTTGTCCACCCTGAGCTTATCAAGCTCTTGTAGGACCCTTTCTTTTGTGAATGGAATAATGCACACCTCCCTCCCCCCTGTGTCCATGGTGCTGACCTGTGGGCCCTGCCCTGCCTTCTCTTCAGTAAATTGGTAGGCAGTATAGCACAGTGGTTTAAGGCTCTGAGCTGCAAATCTGGTGGCATCCAGCAGACCAGACCTGGGTTTGAATCCTACAGTTTCCACTTGCATACTGTGTGACCACGGGCAAGTCACTTAACTTCCCTGTGCTCCCAGGTCACACCTGTAAAAAAGCTTTTAGCTTAGTGTGCTACTCCTGGTTAAACAACTAAGCAAAAAAAAAATACTGAGCAGAAGTATCTATTTAGGATAGATGCTTTTACATGGTCCTCCTCCTCACACACCTTCTTATCTCCTTTGATCTTAGCAATACCCCCTCTGGACTTTCTTCTTTCATTAATGTATCTATAGAAAGTCTTGTCACCTTCTTTTACTGTTTGTGCTAGTGTTTCCTTGGTTTGGGCCTTTGCCTGCCTTACTGCCTTCCTTGCTTCCCTTAGGGAAGTTTGGTATGCCTCCCTTATATTTCCTGAAGACCAACCTTTTGGCTCTGACCTTTTCTGCTACTGTTTTTGAGAACCAAAGTGGTTTCCTTCTTCTTTTGTACCTCCTTTTCTCTCTAACACGATGGGATGTTGCTTCAAGTATTGCATCCTTAATGCTTGCCCACTTTGTCTGTACCCCCTCACCTATATTTCTTTTTGTCAGGGCAAGCTTAACTCTGTTGGCCATCTTACAAAGTCAACTCTTCTGAAGTCCCATAGTTTTGCCTTGGAATGGGATGATTTAGTTCTAGTGGCCAAAGTGAACCATACCATGTGAAGGTAGCTGGCCCCCAGATGACATTCTACCTGGAGTTCTGTGATCCTTTCCCCATTAGTCAGTACTAGATCTAGGATAGCCCTGTCTCTTGTGGGTTGTTGTACCAGTTGTTTGAGGCCCTCCCCCTGCAGGGAATCCACCATGTGTCAAGTCTGGCAGATGTTCCTGCTGGTATTGACCAGTCTGTATCTGGCATGTTGAAGTCTCCCATTATTAGAACCTCCCCTTTAGCTGTCATGATAGGAACTAAGGAACAAAGTAGCCATAATAAAGTCATCAAAGAACTACTGAATGAATGAGAGGTCTCCAAATCCAGCATTCACCACAGTGTATCATAGGAGGTCCAGAGGGAGAGTGACACCTTTGGCACCTTTGAAACATCTGAGCATTATGAGCAAAAGAGAGGCACCAACCAGGAGCAGCAGGGAATACAAATAAATGCCACAAGACAGACATCAAATAGCAGCAACTGAGAGAAAAAGGCTGCAGCTGGATCTCTCAGGAGATAGTTGGACAGCATAGGAAAGCAGGTAGCTGGGAACTAGAATGGGAAAGGAGACATTAAAGAAACAAGCAACGGGACTCCAAAAGCACATGAAAGAGGAACAGACAAGCAGCAGGAAGCCATAGACTAAAAGCAGCTGGGGTAGAAATTCACAAAAAAATGGAGAGTAGCTGCAGCAAAAACAAGTGCCAGAGAGAGAGCAAGACAGCAGCACACAACTGAAAAGCAAAACACAGCAAACAGAATCAGGAAAGAGAACAGAGGAAACAAAAAAGGGGGGGATGGGTGAGCAAAAGCAAAGGGAATGTGTAGGCAGCAAAAAGCACAACAGCAGCAGCAAAGGTAGCAGAAACAGCAGAACAAGAAGCAAACAACAGACAGAGGCAAAACAGACATGAGCAAGGACACAAGGAGAGAGACACAAAATAAAAAGGCAGTGAAAGCAGAGAATCAGGAGGCAACAACAAGCTAACACCAAATGTGATAACATTAGGCAAGGGAGGTATGTAAATGTGTGGCTTATGTAGGGCAGGGGTAATGAAGACTGGCAGCCAGCCACTAAACCACATGTGAAACCTTTTAATTCTGAAATGTTTGGTACATTAATTATAAGGATGCTACAATATGACTGGGGGCATGCTCATCTACAGCATCCTATGTCTATAGCTTTGGTCATGCACTGCCTACCTTTCATTGCATTTTGGGGTGCTTATTCTTCCTTACTCTATGCTTTCATTGGCATACTCCAATCCGGTCACACTCTGATCTGCAGCATCGATCCTATGTAACTTTGCTCCAGTCTCCCAGCTTGCCTTGCAGGCTGTTCTGCTTACATCAGGATTGGACTCATGCCATAAATGCTAGCACCCAAATGCAGTAGTGGTGGGGGTGCACCATGATCTTAGTGTTACACCCTTTGGATGTGACATTAAACCAAGGTCCCATCTGTTTATTACTGGTGCTGTCCTCTTGGGTGTCTAAGTAAAAGAACCCAAGGTAATTTTTGCAAGAGTAGGGGAATTTTATTAAAAATAAAATCATACATACAATGCAGATTCCTTATACACTTATTAAATTACTACAATGACAACAAGGAGAAAAAAACTACAAGTGTATACCCAATATTTATTACTATAAGACAATTTCTGCTTATCAACAACATTACTTATGATAGTGAGAACTGTAATTTTATCAGTCATTAATTTTGAAATACTGTCAAAGAGGAAGAGAACAGAAGGCAATTAGACAATTACAGAACAGACGTATTCCTAGACAAATGTGGGACACCATGTGGTTGAGTATACAGTAGAATGAACCATGGAAACACACCTGAAACTCAAAGTCTCCTCCTTTTTGAATGCCCTTTTGCCTTACAATTTTGGGATACCTTAAGCAGAGACTGGAGTGACCCAGCATTCAGGAATGGGAACTACCAGATGGCAGTATTATGATTATATCAAGGTATTTGGAAAAAATCCATCCTTCTATATAACAATTAATTTTCGCATGTTGCAGATATTACTTACGCAAGCTTGATGCACTCTGTAGATACAGCAAAAGTTTTACTTTCCAGAGACAGTCAATGATTTTTAGGGTGTTACAGAAAGTGTATCAGAGTGAGGTTAATGAATTGGAATCAGTACAAGTTCAAGTATTATGGCAGTCATGTGACATAATATAACCTAGTGTTCATTATATGATACTATAACTGTTTTCTGGAGAGAGAGGATACGTGATGCATGGCTAACTTCCAAAATTTGATCTTGTTTTGGGCAATGACTACATACTATGGAGTAACATGACTATGGACCCTTAGCATAATTACCCATACCTCATGTTGCCATTCTGTCAACCATGGAGTGAGCAAATCCTGTAATGATGGGCCCTGTGATTTCTCTGCTTCTTTTAGAGCTATTAAAAATTATGATAAAAAAATGACTACAAGGGGCTCGATTTTCAAAGCCCTCAATTGCCATAAGCTGGGGCACGCCAAAGATATGGCACATGGGGAGTGCAGCAATCACGTGGCTGGTGATCAGGCTTTTCAGTCATGTGTGCTAGGTGCTACAAGTTTGACCAACTTTTTCTGGTTTAGCTAGCAGCAATACTGGGGACCGTTTTTACGAAGCTTGCACCAGATATTTGGCACAAGCTGCTGTAAAATGCAGAAACTGTTGCAAATGTGCCAAAGACTGGAAAAGCAGGCATGGTTGTGGCAAAGGAGTTGAGTGCACCACCAGAACCTAAAGGCTGTGTCACAGTGCTTGATGCAAGCCCTGCACCATGCTTTTAAAATTGAGCCCAAGAAAACAATAGGGTTCACCATACAAACCCTTCCCTCTTTGTGATCTCTCCACATTCTCTTTTAAAAGGGTTAAATCTGCTAGCCCAGAGTTACTGAAAGAATAAACTGTAAATCTTTACCTCCAGTACTGCAAAACATGGAAATATTAGCTAATATATAAAAAAACAGGGATGCAATAAGGTTTCAAGAAAGAAAGAAAGAAAGAAAGAAAGAAAGAAAGAAAGAAAGAAAAAAGAAAGAAAGAAACAAAGAGAGAGATGTGCCTTAGCTGGAACTTGAACCCAGACTACCACATTTAATTAAATATACTCTTTTTTTTGACAGAGGCTTGTTTTTCCACTTCACTAAATTATGCTCATCTTTTAGAATATAGTGGGTGGGATATTCCAAGGGGTTGCACATGGTGCAACAGTGTTGCACCATGCGCAACCTTCTGATGTTCCCCAGCACGATATTCAACGGGGTAGGTTGTGCAGCGCAACCCCCGATGCACCACGGCACACCAGTAATGTATGCGGTGCAAGTGCAGGGGGCATGCCCATGCATATGCAGCGCAGCCCAATATTTAGCCTGGGATGTGTGGTGCATATGCAGGCATAAACCTGCCTTGCACCACACAGGAGGGTGCAAAGATGTGCCCATAAAAACAGGAACAAGTCAGGGGACACCCACAGGTGGGCCACCATATTGCTGGGTGCAACACAGCAGCTGCCTGCTATGGGTGGCCACCCGACCTCCTGGGACACAGTCCAGGTGTCATGCCCCCCCCTCACCCGATCGCAGGCATATACATATTATAGCCCTGGTGGTCCAGTGGACCCATACTCCTGCTCGATCGCAGACATATGTGAGTAAACACTATCCCTGGTGGTCCATTGGACCTAATCCCCTGCCTGATCATGGGCATAAGTGATTAAACACTATCCCTAGTGGTCCAGTGGACCCAATCCCCTGCCTGATCGTGGGCATAAGTGATTAAACATTATCCCTGGTGGTCCAGTGGACCTGATCCCCTGCCCAATCATGGGCATAAGTGATTAAACACTATCCCTGGTAGTCCAGTGGACCTGGTCTCCTGCCCGATCATGGTCAAAAGTAAAAAAGAACCCTGGTGGTCCAGCGGTAACCCCACCACCCACCACAGAGCCCCACCATCCTGCATCCCCAGGCAGCGGCAGGCAGCAGCACTATCACAAGCTGCCTGGCTGCACCAACTGACAGCGTACAGTATGGCTGTCGCCTATCGTCCACCGTGTGGGCCAATGGGCATGCAGACCGTGCTGTACTACACGTCCCAATTTGTGAATGGTTCATTCACATTCGGACTGTGTAGCACAGACGGTTGCACGCCATTGGCCCATATGGTGGACCAATAGGTGTATAGCCATACTGTACGCTGTCAGTCGGCGGGCAGCTGGGCGCATGCATGCTGCCACCCGCAGCTGTCCGGGGTGCAGGGTGGTGGAGTTCAGTGGGCGGGTGGGTAGGGGGTACTGCTGGACCACCAGGGTTCTTTTTTATGTTTTCTCATGATCAGGCAGGAGATCGAGTTCACTGGACCAACAGGGATACTTTTTAATCACTTATGCCCCTGATCAGGCAGGGGATCATGTCCATTGGACCACCAAGGATAGTGTTTAATCACCTATGCCAGTGATCGGGCAGGAGATCAGGTCCACTGGACCACCAGGGATAGTTTTTAACCACCTATATCCGTGATCGGGCAGGGGATCGGGTCCACTAGACCACAAGGGTTCTATATTTATTATGCCGGTGATCGGGCAGGAGATAGTGGTCCACTGGACCACCAGGGATATGTATTTACTATGCCCATGATCAGGCAATGGAGCATGTTGCCCATCAAGGGGCGGGGGCGTCAGTCCCCGATGGTTGCAGCCTGGCAGGGCACCAGGTGCAAGCCACCGGGGATTGGTGCATCACATGTAAATGGGGCAATAATGACATGCAAATGGCCCCATTTGCACCTTGCATACATAATGGCCTCATTTGCATGCTCACTGCTGAATATCGCTCTTGCTGTGCCTAGCGCAACCGCACTTACACTGGCGCAGCCCCCTGCTCCCCTGCTGCCACTTGCGCTGGCACAGTGCCACTGCACTATGCACAGTGCATGCACCCTCAGTGCCATGTTCAAAGGTGCTGAACCATGATGCAGCACCATTGCATATCACCCTGGCCATGTCCCAGCATATTCCAGTTGCACTGTGCCCAGACTGGCGCCCCTGCCTGATGCAGTCTGAATATCCCACCCAGTATGTCCAGTTTTCCATGATTATATCACCCCTACCAAATGTCATGCCCAAAGTTTTTACTGTATCCTCACCAGTTCTTATCCCTGCTACTACATCCACCACTTCAAAGTCTCCAGGTTGTCTTATTGGGACACCTGCACATTTGTTGTAATTAATGCTACCTCCAGCTACTTTTGAAAAGGCACCTACAGTATGTATCTTGTACTACCTTGTCTGAGTTGTTATCTTTTAATATAATGCACAAGCCAGAAGAAGCCAGAAAGGGAAGGAAGGAAACATATTCAATTCAGTGCTTTAGAGTAACTGGTAATTGCTATTTTTCTTTTAAACTTAGATTGTGGGCTTTTAGTGACACTGTACTTTCTTTGTTGTCTTTACTTAGAATTGTTTTTGGGCTGTTGAAAATTTAAAACATGGTGGTGTATTTCTGTGCTGTTTTAACTGCTGCAAATTTTATCTTGGCTTGTCTGACTGCCCTGTAGTTTGAGTGAGGGGTGTTGATTGTCTGGCCTCTGACCTCAGCTACGTGATAACTGGAGGTGGAGCTTAGTCAGAGTTGAGGTAGCAAGTGAGTTTTATTTTCTCAGAAGAAGCCAGAAGGGGAAGGAAGGAAACATATTCAATTCAGTGCTTTAGAGTAACTGGTAATTGCTATTTTTCTTTTAAACTTAGATTGTGGGCTTTTAGTGACACTGTACTTTCTTTGTTGTCTTTACTTAGAATTGTTTTTGGGCTGTTGAAAATGTAAAACGAAGTGGTGGTGTATTTCTGTGCTGTTTTAATTGCTGCAAATTTTCGCCCCCTTCCTCCCCTTCCCCCAACTCTTAATTTTATACCTGTTAAATCTGATTGACAGGAGCTAAACACAGGGTATAGTAAGGGGTGTGAAGTAGGAGGGGCATAAGGGGGAAGAAGCCCACCCTCAGCATGACAAGTGTTTTGACTTTTATTTATTTATTGGTTTATTTTCTTTTCTTTTTTTTTTTTTAAAGAAAATTATCTGAGGATCAGTGACTGGATTTTTAGGACAGTAAATTAATAAAAAGGGAACTAGGAGAGCTTCAGTAGCATACAAGTAGTGGAATAGCAGTATAATTGCAGTATAATGTGGGGAGTGGTGCAATGCAGTGGCTGTGGGGCAGCCATATTCAGGCAGACCTTCTGGACACTGAGGTGCTGCCCTATCTGCATGCATCTCTCTGGACTGCGGGATGAGGTAGCCAGACTCAGAGCGGAAGTAAACTGGGTCAGGAGTACCATCACCCCTATCCAGAGACCACCCAGTCCAATGCAACTGCCTCAAAGGATGCCGAGAACGAGGAGCACTTGGATGACAGTGGGCTCAGGAGGGTTAGAGCGGTCAGGCAGAGGCACATCCCAGATCCTATTCCACTCAAGAACTCATATGCCACACTGGCAAACGGGACAACCAAATAGAGTACCCAGAGAAGTGGAAGGAAAGGATGTGGGGTTAGGGGGGTGACCTCAGCGGGAAAGCAGTGGACCCCAGAGAAGGAGGAAGGAATCCTGGTGGGGACTCCATCATAAGAGGGATCCAGCTAGGAACACAGGAGGGGGAGGACAGGGAGGTGAGGTGCCTACCAGGTGCCACGGCATGGAGGGATGGAAGGAAGATCCTGGGGATCACTGGGAAGACAAGACGGGAGGGTGAGCTGGATGTCATTATCCACCTAGGTACAAATGACCTGGAAAATAGGGAGCCAAAGGAAGTTCAGGAAGAGTTTAGGAAATTGGGGAAGGGTCTCAAGCAAGTAGCTACTTCTGTCACTTTCTCAGAAGTACTACCTGTGAGAGGCAAGGGAGAGCATAGGAGTGCATGCACCAGGAACTTTAACTCATGGTTGAAGAACTGGTGCTGTGAGGAAGGGTTTGGATTCATTGGTGACTGGGGACCCACCTGGAGGGATGGAGGTTTGTTCAAGCCTGACGGCCTGCATCCATCCTGGAGGGGAATCCAAGCACTCAATGATAAGTTTAAATGCTACATTGACAAGCATTTAAACTAGCAAAGGGGGTGGCAGGCCAGCAAGGAGGGTACCTACTTGCTCACCCCCCACAGCTAGCAGTGGAACCAGTGAACCAGAGGAGTGGCTATCTCTACAAAGCAGTGTGCAAAAGATGGAAATTAGCGCCAAGAGGTGGATAGGCAGAAAAGAGGCAAAATTCAGCAGACAGCAAGGAGAACCAGGGATAAAGGACAACCAAGGAAGGGGCTGGAGTAGAACAGCGAAACAGTCTAGGGAGGTCAAATCATGGAAAGCCATGTGTGCAAATACCAGGAGCCTTATCAACAAGAAGGAAGATCTGGAGGCTGTCATGGCGCAGTCATACTTGGACATTGTGGCCATCACTGAAACCTGGTGTAATGATAACCATGACTGGGAGATGGCCATACCTGGCTACAACATATTCAGAAGAGACAGAACAGGCAGGAAGGGAGGAGGAGTGGCACTGTATGTGAAAAATGACATAAGGGCCACAGAGATCCAGGAGGAACAAAATGGGGGAGAGATACTGTGGGTTAAGCTGGAAAGGAAAATGGGGACAGCCATCCGCACAGGTGTGATCTATAGACCACCAGCCCAGGAGGAAGAAACAGATAGGAGTTGATGCTAACCATCCAAAGGATGGCAGGCAAGGGTGAGGTAGTACTGGTTGGAGACTTCAATATTCCAGACGTGGACTGGAGCATCCCAGCAGCAGCATCAACTAGAGCAGATTTATCTTGGACTCTTCAGGGTGCCTTCCTCAGCAACTGGTCATGGAACCAACTCGGCAGGCAATACTGGACCTTGTGCTCACAAACAGGGACAGTGTGATGGGGTAACAGTGGGGAGCACCTGGGGAACAGTGACCACCAGTCATTGTGGTTTGAAATCACAGAAAGAGCAGAACCAAACCACACAAAAACACGTATCCTGGATTTTAGGGGCAGACTTTGGGAAAATAGGGAGATACTTGAAAGAGCCATTAAGGGGAATGGGACAGGAATCAGGGGTTGAGGAACAGTGGGCAGTATTTAAAATGGGGATTACAAGAACAACAGAATTATGCATTAAGCAGGTTAGCAAGAGGAAAAGGAAGAGGAGACCATTATGGTTTTCCAAAGAGGTAGCAAATAAAGTGAAAGCCAAAAAGATTGCATTCAGGCAATACAAAAGACAGGCAGAAGGGGATAGGGAGAAGTACCAGGAGAAGCAAAGGGAGGCAGGGAGGTCAGTAAGGGAAGCCAAAGCTCAGACAGGAGAACACATTGCAAAATCAGTGGGTAGAGGGGACAAAACCTTTTACAGGTACATAAGTGAAAAAAGAAAGGCAAAGGGAGGGATAGTGAGACTGAAGGGGAGGATGGGGCCACATGGAGGATGACAACAGTAAAGCTGACATATTGAATATGTATTTTGCTCAGTCTTTACTGAGGAAGAGGAGGTTAATGGGTCTGAAGGAGTACAAGGGGTGAGAATGGGCAGAAATGGACACAAGTCCCTTTACACGAGAAAGGGTCCTGGAGGAACTGGAAGTAATAAGAGTTGATAAAGCAATGGGGCCAGATGGGGTGCACCCCAGGGTCCTTAAAGAACTAAGAGAGGTGGTGGCTGAACCTCTGGCTATCCTGTTTAGCCAATCACTGGAAACAGGGGAGGTACCCAAAGACTGGAGGACAGCAGATGTAGTCCCCTTATACAAAAGTGGGAACAAAGCGGAAGCAGGGAACTACAGACCCATCAGCCTCACCTCGGTAGTGGGGAAGATCATGGAAGCACTACTGAAGGAGAGATTGGTAGAACATCTGGTTGTCAATGGACTACAGGACCCAAGGCAGCATGGTTTCACCAGGGGGAGGTCATGTCAGACCAACCTCGTTGAATTTTTTGACTGGGTGACTAGGGAGGTGGATCAGGGGAGGGTAGTGGACATGGCCTATCTTGACTTCAGCAAAGGCCTTGGACACTGTGCCACATAGAAGACTATTACACAAACTGGGGAATATGGGTGGCAGGACAGTAGTGTGGTGGGTAGGTAACTGGCTGGGTGGCAGGACACAGAGGGTGGTGGTAAATGGCTGTCACTCCACAGAGGGAAGAGTGACCAGTGGGGTACCACAGGGATCAGTGCTGGGACCGGTCCTATTCAACATCTTCATCAGTGACATTGCGCAGGGCCTAGAAGGCAGAATTTCACTGTTCGCTGATGACACAAAGCTCTGTAACAGAGTAGACACACCAGAGGGTGTAGACAGAATGAGAAGCGACCTGCAGAAACTTGAAGAATGGTCAGGGTTTGGCAGTTGAAATTCAATGCAAAGAAGTGCAAGATAATGCATATGGGGCACAAAAACCTGGCACAATATATCAGTTGGGAGGTGAGGATATAGCATGCACCAAGCAGGAAAGGGATCTTGGGGTTATCATCTCTGATGACCTCAAGGTAGGAAACAGTGTGACAAGGCAGCAGGTAAAGCAAATAGGATACTGGGATGCATAGGCAGGGCATCACTAGCAGGAAAAGGGAGGTCATAATTCCACTATACAAGACACTAGTGAGGCCCCACCTGAGTACAGTGTACAGTTCTGGAGACCATAGCTACATAAGGACATAGACAGGGTAGAGAGGTTCAGAGGAGGGCAACAAAGATGGTGCATGGATTGCATCACAAGTCCTATGAAGACAGGTTGAAGGAACTGAACATGTACTCCTGGAGGAGAGGAGGAGAGAGGGATATGATAGAGACATACAAGTATTTTACAGGGAGGAACAGGGTGCAGGAATACACTACTTTTAAGTGAAAAGATGTTCTAGGACTAGAGGGCATGGGATGAAGTTGAGGAGGACGATTCAGAGGAAACGTGAGGAAGAATTTCTTCACAGAACGGGTGGTGGACAAGTGGAACACCCTGCCAGAGGAAGTGGTGGGGGCTGAAACAATCATGGGATTTAAGAATGCATGGGATAGACATAAAGGAATTCTGGAGGTCAGGGGTAAGGGGCAACAGACTTCTAGGAAAACATAAACTGAACTTACAAGCTCAAATGGGCAGACTGGGTGGGCTATAGGCCCTTATCTGCCGACACTGTCTATGTATCTATGTATCTATGTAAGTCATCTGCATATGCCAGAGTCTTTATTTCACATGTATCTGCAGTTAACTGTATGCCTTTATATTCGGATTCCATTGCATTAAATGTATAAGTGAATTTAACTAAACATATATATTAAAGGACTTAAAGGACATCCTTGCTGAACCCTTTTCTGTACATGTATTGGAGGGCCTAGCTTACAATTTTCAAATGGTACAAAAACAGTACTTTTATATGTTATAATTATTCATTTCACTAACTGATGGAGCACCATATCTTAATAATATATTTTCCAGATAGTTTCTAGATATGCATGTGGCACTCAGTCAAATACTTTTTCTTGGTCCATGGATAGGAGGAATCCTTCTGCCATTCCTTTATTACCTCTTTCCACCAATTCACATTGAACAATCAGATTGTCAGCTATACTTATCTGGTTAATGGCATATGTTGGTGCTGCAGAAGTCACCATGTTGTAATTTTCTGAAGTTTCCATGCTAATATTTTAGACATGATTTTTAGATACAAGTTTAATTAGCTCAAAAGTCTCCAGTTTCCAATATCAGATTTCTTACCCTTTTTTGTAGATGAGAACAAGGATTGCCTTCTGCATGGAGGAGGGCAGTGATTCTGACCTCAGAATCTCATTGCACAGTATTTGTACTATAGGTGCTAAATTGAATTTAAATGTTTGATAAAATTCTGCTGGCAATCTGTCTGACCCTGGGGCTGTATTATTTCTAAGGTGGACAATGGTCCACTCTACCTCACAGATTTGGACTTGTTCAAAAATATGGGGAGGGGGGGAGATTTTGAGGATGTTTACATTTTTATGTTGGCACGCTTGTGCAGCCAACATCTTGCGGTGGTGCAGATTTGGAGGTGCGGTCACTGTTGGGTGAATGCAGAGCACGCATCAGTAGGTGCGTCTCTCATTCCCCAATCAGTCTGCGTGCTGGCGCCACACCGTGCATACTTAATGTGGCCATGGGATCAAACGAAAGATCCACTGCAATGTGAGCTAAGCTCGTCATATGCAGCGGACCTCCTGACGTGCCTTCCCTGGTGATTAACTTGGCGGCATACTGCTGACTTCGAGGGTGCCCAATCCCCCTGTTGACATACCCTGGCCCGATGTATATGCCGACAGGGGGATCCCACTCCCACCGCATGATGCATCCCCCGCTTGTTATGTGCTGAGGGGGTGCCCAATCCCCCGTCCGCTATAGCATCCCCCACCCCAGAAAACACTTAGGTGGCATGCTGGGAGCCCACCCCAGTGTGCCAAAGCCCCTGCAAAAAAAAAACTGTCCCCTGATGTTTATTTTTTTATTTTTTTAAACCTGTAAAAAAGAAAACTGTCCCTCGTGGTCTCCCTGCCCGCCTCCTGCACCCACCCACTGTGCACCTACCTCCCCACACCCCCCTCACCCCATACCTACCTCCAGAGTCTGATGCGACGATGTTCGCTGGACCGGGAACACGTCTGCATTCTTCAAAGCCAACCACGAACTGAGGAAATGCCGGTAAGCTGTATAATGGAATAAATATGTTTTTTTTCAACTTTGATGCATATCTCAGGCATGTTTTGGAATTTTGGCACCACATTTTCAACATGGGGTTTTTGGGACCCCTCCTCATGAATTCTGGCATGTCATGGCGTTAATTGGCCCCGAAGGTATTTTGCGGTCACTGCAGGGTCACCTTCGGACCATTAACAAATGACTGCCACTGTTCATGAGAGGGCCTTCAAAAAGCCTATGTTGCAAATTTGTGGGAAAAATAAAAAATGGCTGTTTTATCAGACTGCGTTGAGCTGTTTCCACGCATGCTCGTAACTTCATGAATTTGTAATATTTTCAGTCCAGATTTTCAAAATTGTCATTTTTCCACACCTCCTGATGAACAGTACAGCTGTCATTTTACATATCCTGGCCAAAATATATTTTCGCACATCCGGCGCAGAATAGCGCTGTTGCTGTGCAAAATCACTTTTTGGGACAGTTTGAGGAAATGATGGTGACATTGTTCATGAGCAGAGGTCCTAAAATGCCTATGTTGAAAATTTGGTGCCAAACGTCCATAAAATGACTGTGTTGCAAGCATGTGGTGTGCAGTTTCCACACACCCGTGTAACTTTGCAAATTTGCAATATTTCCATGCCAGAGTTTCAACACTGGCATTTTTTCACACCTCCTTATGAACAATACAGCTGTCATTTTTCATATCCTGCTCAAAATGTGTTTCCGCACCTGTGGCGCACAATGGTGTGGTCGCTGTGGGAAATCAACTTTTGGGACAGATTAATAAAATCGCAGCACCACTATTCAAAAGAGGAGGTCCCAAAATGCCTATGTTACAAATGTGGCTAACAAACTCCCAAAAATAATTGGGTTAGGGACGTGTGTTGCGCAGTTTGTATGCAGCTCATTGCTTCACCAATATTTCATATTGTCACTCCAGATTTTCAATGTTGCCATTTTTTTTACATCTCCTCAAGAACAATACAGTTGTCATTCTCCACATCCTGCCCAAAAATATGTTTTCATCCCTCTGTCGCCAAATGACACAGCCGCTGTGCGAAACCACCTTTCAGCTAACAAAGTGATTGTGCCGCTTTTCATGAGGTGGCCTGACAAGCAGCCCATGTTGAAAATGTGGAGTGAAACTACCACAACACGCATATGGTGTTAGGGTTTCCAACTGTAGCACCCCACCCAGCACAGACTGACATGCGTTAGGGGTGTCACTTGGGATCATCGGATGTAATGCTCATGCCATTCCACCCCCCCCACCCTGCAGCTACTGACAGGCATCATGGTGTGCCTTGCACTGTTTGGCCACAAAGTTCACCCCATGCTCCTATACTGCACCCATGTCAGTGTATTTTCTTATGGAATGGGGTAAGTATAATGCCCAAAGATCCCAAACCACACCCCAACACTTGTCAGTGTCTACAGGGTAGGGTGACATACAATGGCATGAGCGTTATAGCTGATGACCCAAAGGCACACCCCAATGACTGTCGCTCTCTACAGGGTGGGGGTGGGGTTGGCATCACTTCAATACTTCACTCCCATTCCTATTATGCGTCTCTAGCTCGGGCACTGCCAATGCCAATGACAGCGCGACAACATTTGGCATTGACAAATGCTTGTTTAATATGGTATCATCCCTGCATGCTTCAGCCTTTGAACCAAATAATTCTTTTAAAAGTGTCTGGACTACCTCCATAATTTCCTCTAGATCAGAAACTACACTACAATCATTTTTTCTTTTTCCACAGGGAATAAGTCTGGGTTCTGCCCCTTCCCAGCAGCTAGAGAAAATGTCTAAAGACTGCAACTTCCCTTGCATGCCAAAAAGGTTTTGTTCTAGGGAAATCATCCTGTCTTATTGAAACTTTCTCATATCATCTTTTACATTCTTAATGTGATAAGACAGGTCAATATTTTCCTCTCTTGACGTTGAGATTTAAGTTTATGTAATTTGGCCCTAAGCTGCAGATACTAGTTTGGTATTTCTCTTATAGCCCAGTTACAGAAAGAAAAGCTGAAATTTCCTTTTACAGTCTTCCCACCATGTTTCCACTTTATCATACGCTGCTATTACTGAGCACTTGCTCGAAATAATCAAGCCATTGATTTTTAATATCATTCTGCTCTAATCAGGATGCATTTAACCTCCATAGTCTTTCTCTTACAAAAATTGAACCCCCCTATAGTGCATAAACAAAGAACTGCAGGATGATCTGAGCACTCTGTTGCTATTGTTTTGGTGACATTCACTTTTAATGATGCTGAGAGGACTAGGAAGTCTATACTAGTAGTTAGACCTTAACAAACGTAGTTGTAGCACCATTTCTGTCCTTTGCCATACCATCTTCTAAACCTGCAGTGAGAATCATATTCTTTTAATATTCTGTATCATTATAATGTTTTTTGTTTGACCCCCCCGTCTGAAAGTGGTAGCCCACAGTTGAAATCTCCACCAAAAATCACACATCTACTCATATGGAGGAATGGGTGGACTGTTTCAAATAAAACTATTCTGCCAGCCACAGCTGAAGTCGCCACCAAAAATCACAAATCTACTCATATGGAAGAATGGGTGGACTGTTTCAAATAAAACTATTCTGCCAGCCTTTGTCTGTGGGGCATAAATATTCATAAGGCATAGTTGATTCCCTGCTTGTTCCACATTAAGCATAAGAGCCCTCCTGAGTTCTATTTCACCTGTATCTGTATGTTAAATGTGGAGTACTTAATTCTTGCGACCAAAAAGAGGCCCCATGGGACAATAACTTTTTTGTGGCTGAGATTTCATATAATGCTTTTGATTGGGTGTCTTGTAAAAAAATAATGTTACCACGTAGGGTGTCTGATACTGCCATAGTTGTTCTTTTCTTGTGTTTTCATGCTGTTCACATTTAATGAGACTGAAGTGACAGAAATCCCTTTACACATTTTCATTTATCGGGGAAGGGGACCTCTGCTGTTTCCTGGGTTTGAGATCTGGGTCTCCAATAACTTTTTTTGCTGTTGAAGATTCCTGGTCAGATTCATCCCAGACAGATGAGTGCCGCCAGGCTGAGGATGCAAGAAGGAGGCTTCCGAATCAGTCTCATCCTCCTCTTTGTCTCCCCATTACCTTGCTGTGGCTAGAGCTGCACATTTGTTTTGTATCTGTATAACTGTGGGTTTCTGAAGCTTAGGTTTATCTTTCTTTTGATGTCCCCACTTTCTGGAGGAGACTACCATCATGTCTGAGTACACGGAAGGGGAATTTCTCGTTGTGATGATTTTTCCTTTGGAGCATCACATGGGAATATGCATGAGAGATAATCTGTCTTGGTCATTGATACACCCAGTTCAGGAGGGGCAGTCTACTCATTATTATCCTGTGGGCCATTTTCCTCAGTTTCTATTTCCTGAAGCCTGGTTGTATCAACATGGGCTGAGTCACTTCTGCATTGACCTAGAGTGTTCTCCTGAGCAGCCATCTCTTGGGGGGCTGCTGTCTCTCTGTTCCTCTCTGACCTTGACATAATGGAAAACCATTGTGCTGATACCTCTGCTGCCCTCTTTGCTTGTTCCCTTACTATGAGGTCTTCGTGATTCAGCCCTTCTGTCCTGTTGTGAGAGGCCCAAGGGCACTGTCTATGGGAGTGCCCTTGTTCCTCACACAAATTACATCTGAAAGGATTGGGGAATCTAAGACTGATATGCCCATACTCAAAACACAAGTTACATCTGTCAGCACTACATGCAGCACTCAAATGACCTTGTGATCCACATTTGTGGCATGTGCATGGTTGTCCTGGGTAAAAACACATACCTCTGTTCCCACCTAAATAGAAACTGCTTGGTAGAGTACAGACCCGTGTTTGTCTGTTTCAGGTTTACTCTAAATTTCCATCCCCCTGTCCATTACTGCTCTGTATAAATAATTGGAATGCAGTTTTCTAATACCTCACATCGTTGTTTCAGTCAATATAAAATGTCAGGCACATTTAGGCCTTCATTTCGGAAAACTAACATACTAGCATACTAAAATGCCAGCAGAATAGGCCTAACGGTCTTTCATGTCTGCTCATTTGGTCAGCCCCCACCCTGGGAGCTGATCTTGCTGCCCCCCTCACCTTCTCTGGTTTCTCCCTTCCCAGTTCTGGATATTCTCGCTTCACTAGATTTTGCTTCCAGAACCCTTCCCCTGTAAATGTCCCACCCCCTCTTGAACCTCTCCACCATCTCTGCCTCCACCAGCCCCCTTGGCAGTGCATTCCATGGCTCCACCACCCTCTCAGTGAAGTAGCACCTCCTCCTTTCTCCCCTGAATCTTCCCCCCTCCAGCTTCCACCCATGCCCTCTAGTTGCCCCCTCCTCCTTCCTTCGAAGCACCCTAACTGCTCCTCCCCTATTTACCCCTTCATGTACCTGAAGACCTCTATCATGTCCCCCCGGTCCCTTCTCTCTTCCAATGTGTACATATTTAGCTCTTCGATCCTCTCCCCATAGGTCCTGTCCCCCAAGCCCCAAATCATTTTGGTTGCCCTCCTCTGGACCCTCTCCAGGAGTTTAATGTCCCTCTTTAAGTGTGGCCTCCAAAACTGCACACAATACTTGAGGTGTGGCCTCACCAAGCAGTTATACAGAGGGAGCATCACTTCCCTCCTTCTGGAGGTGATCCCCCTAGCGATGCATCCCAGCATCCTATTGGCCTTGGCTGCTGCCCTCCTACAAGTCTCCGAGTTGTTCATCTTGACATCCACCACCACCCCCAGGTCCCTCTCAGCCATCGAGACTTGTAACATTCCCTCCCAGGGTGTACACTTGGCCCAGGTTTCTGGCCCCAGGTGCAGTACCTTGCATTTCCCTGCATTGAACCTCAGCTTCCACTTTCTAGACCATCTTTCCAGAGCCTCCAGGTCCCCCTGTAGGGCCTCTCCCCACCTTCCCATCCACCACCGCCCCAGTTTTGAGTCATCTGCAAAGAGACTCATCTCACTCCTGATACCAGTCCTTATGTCAGAGACATAGGCGTTGAACAGGAGGGGCCCAAGGACTGATCCCTGTGGGACCTCACTAATGACCCTCCTTAGGGATGAGACTATCCCACCAACTACGACCCTCTGGGTCCGGTCCTGGAGCCAATTGTCTATCCATCTGATCATCTGGTTCCCCACCCCCATTTCTCCCAGCTTATCCAACAGGCCCTCATGAGGACAGAGTCAAATGCCTTGCTGAAGTCTAGAAAGAGGATGTCCACTGGTCTGCCCAGGTCCAAGGCACTCGTCACCCAGTCATAGAACTCCACAAGGTTTGTCTGACACGATTTCCCTGGGACGAATCCATGCTGTCTATCATCCAGGCACCCTGACTTTTCCAGGTCCCCCCCAGCCTCTCCTTGACAATGCCCTCCATCACCTTGCCCACCACCGATGTCAGGCTGACAGGCCTGTAGTTCTCTGCCACCTCCCTTGATCCACCCTCGTGGATAGGCACTATATGCACCACCTTCCAGTCCTGGGGCACCCACCCTGTCCTCAGAGAGATGTGAAAAGCTCTGTCAGGGGTTTCGCCAGGACATCTGCAAGTTCCTTCATCACTCTGGGATGTAATTTATCTGGCCCCGGTGCTTTCTCCATCTTAAGGGACCTGAGGGCTTCCCTCACTCTCTCTGATGTGATTTCCACCTCCGCTACCTCTTCTCCCTGCTTAGCCTCCCCTCCTGCCAGTGATTCCTCCCCCTCTTCCCAGACCCGCCGATTGGTAAGGGTCCCCCGCTCCTCAGTATCACTGTCTCCTCCCATGTATGATGCAGCACCCCCATTTTCCTTGGTGAAAACTGAGGTGAAGTACTCATTTAGTACCTCAGCCTGCTCCCCGGTCTTGTTCCCATCTCTCCCTGTTTTAACTCCTACTCTGCCCCTTCACCCTTCGTTTTCCCCAATGTATCTAAAGAACCCCTAGTTCCCTCTCCTAATTTCCCTGGCCAGGTTCTGCTCCTTCCTTGCCTTAGCCGCCCTCACCACCCTAGTGGCCCTGCTAGCCATCAGTTTGTACTCCCCTCGATCCCTTTCACTCCTTGTGTACTTGAATTGCCTATAGGCTGCCTTCTTTCCCCGCACCACCTCCTGGAGTTCCCTGGTCCACCAGCAGGGTTTTCGGGCCCTACCGCATTTTCGTCTTACTCTGGCACAGGTGCTGGTAGCATCCTGCACCCCTCTCCTGATTATTTCCCACTTACTGTCAATGTCCATGTCTGACCCAATCACATCCAAATGCTCCTTAAGGATCCTTCCCATTTCCTTAAAATCCCCCCCCTGAAGTCAGTTACCTCCGTCTTTGTGCAGCCTTCTACCCCTCCTAGGTCCAGGCAGAACCAGACATTGGCATGGTCACTCCCCGCATTTCCTGTAGCCAAACTACAGTGATTGTTTTAATTGTTGGCTTATACAGGGGGTTCACAGAAAATGGGGCCCATAAAGCAGAATTTTTTAGCTGCTTATATTTTTGCCAAAATTTAACTAGAGATTCCACGATCTTAAAGCCTATATCAAACAGTCTCCCCCGATACATGAAACTCATCATATAATTCTGCAGATAAAAAGCATAGAATATTTCAACTTATTACATATGACATATACTCTGTCCTGGGAGGAGTTCTAGGTCTTCCTTGTATTTGTGCCTTACATTGTTCCATCTCTCTGTGCAAGCTCCCCTTGAGCTGCAAACAAATCAGACAATCTAAAAGTTCTTGAAGGCTCTTCTTCTCTGGTTTCTGGTTGTGATGCAAAGTTTGCCCATGAGGAGTCTGACATTTGTCCATCAGAGGCAATCTGTGAGGATTTCCCATATTGAACTTCCATGTTGTCTGCCAAAGTAACTAGAGTTGGGGTGGATTATTGGGACCTGCTGATAAATGGGCCATTTCCACACCTGCAGCAGATCAAACTGTGTGGGCTGTGGGACTTTTCTGGGGAATGACATTAACATTGTCTCTTCTTTCCCCATTTGTATCATGGACCGATGACAGTATTTCTGCATCAGTAGGGGACTCCTCCCTTTCATTCCTTGTATAACTTTCACTTATCCCCACAGCATTGTCATTTCCCTCCCCCCACTGCATTTATTATTATTCTTTCTAGTACTTACTGTCAGAGTTTTGGATGCTCCTCACATAAGCTACCAAAATTATCAGCGTTTCCTGGCAACCATGACAGCCCATCCAGTGCCTGAATCCAATCAGCCTTTTCTAAGACTGACTCCACAATCCATTCCTCTGACCATTTTTGCAGTATTTCTGAGCCTTGTATTACAGTGAAGCAGTCATGCCCCACACCAAGATGCTTAGCAGCTTCTCCCCATAGTCCTGCAGTGTTTTATTTTTGCATTTCCTGTAGCCAAAACTCTTTCTTTTACTGAATCATGTCCCGACTGTTTAAAAGATTTTTCCCAGCTCTGTATCTTTTCTGCTGTGTCCTCTCCTTCTCTAAGCCATTTCTTCAGATTCCCTCCTCCTGATGTGGCTTTGGAGCCATGTCTCCAGCTCCAGCCTCCTCAGAAGAGATAAGTGGACTCTCAGAATTCCATTGAGGCATACACATGGGGACTGATTCCAAGACATGTTATGCATAGAGCAAGGTGATTTATGGCAAACCTCATGGTGTAAATCACAACTTGCACCATGCATTACACAAGTCGCAATTCCTATCACGACCTGCACCATGCCATATGGGTTGCACAAAGGTGGACTAAGCCATCCACTAAGCTTCCGTAAATCTTATGCCATATGGTAATAAGGGTGGGTTATGGCGTTAACGGTGCTCTATTCAAGAGGGCAGCTGCCATAACCCACGACACTATTCCAAAGCCACAATGGTGCAGTGGAGTTAGACCAACGGGAGAAGGTCTAAGGGGCATCTGTCTGTGCCGATAGATGGATGCCCACTCTGCAGCACCATGTCACAAACATTGCCCGACTCCCCGTATCCCCCCATCACAGACATGCCCCCCACCTCTCCAAATGTTAGGGACCCCTGGGGTCTGTTTCAACAAGTGCCCCCCCAAACACCAGTGCCACCTGACCATCCCCCTCAATGCCCCCTGGTGCATTCAGTGGTGTTCTGGGGTGGGGGGGCTCTGTGGGGCAGTTCTCTGAGGGTTGTGACTTGCAGCACCCAGGTCCATTATACCACTCCTGTGGTGCTAGCCTGCGGCTGCCACAAGTTGCAAGATGTAGGTGCTGGGTACCCTGCCTGTCTTGGAACATGGTGCAGGGTCCACAGCATAGCACCGCATGGCGCAACTTGCATATGCCCGCTAGTTGCACCATGCATTCTAGAATCAGGCCCACTGTGTTTTTCCACCATTTGTTAGACCATGGGTAAGAGTAGCTATGGCTGCTTTTGGCAGCACTTAAGCTTGGTTGCATGGCAAAACCTTTGATGTTTCCACCTCATGGGGCGAGATGGACACCAATTCCTCTGACATTCCAGGCAAACTGTCAGGCACTCCTTCTACTGTTATAGTTCGAGCCTGGGATGAGGATAACTTTTCTTTCTCAAACAAAAACTGGGCTTCTTCCTCTGCTACCATATGAGGGAGAAGTTGTTTAATCGCTTCCTGGGCTTTTTCAGTTTTTCTTCTTTCATCAGCAAGTTTATATTTTGCTGTACTGCTTGCACCAACTCCTGTGCAACTTGAGACATTTCTTCTCATTCTCAGAGCCACAACTCTCTGTTGCCCACAACATTATTTATCTTACTTTGGACCTCTGGAGAAACAGTAAAGGGGTTGAGATCCATTACCCTATGCCTACACTATCCTCACCACCATCTTCCAGGACAACTATCTTGGCAAACAGCCAGGAGACCATAGGCTCCCTCTACAGGACAGTATTGTAATTTCCCCAGTTTCTTTGCCTACATTCACCTTCCCATAAAACCAGTTCAACAATTGCCCAAGACTTTATGTAAGTGTTGATGTCTGCTACTACGTGTTTGCAGTCACTTCACTACTAGACTCTCACAGCTTGGAAAATACTTTGAATTACAATGTGCATAAGAAGAACTATATAAATTCTTCTTCTTCCTCCTCCTCTTCCTTTTCTTCTCCATCATCTGGGGTCCTCTGCCATTCTATTATACTTGCCTATGCCACATGGTCATTAAGGGCTCAGTGTCCTGCTATCATTTGCGCTTAATGCCCTACCATTATCACAGGCTCACAGCCCTGCCTTCATCCATTGCTGCCATGGCCTCCATGCCACAAAATGGAGAGAGACTGGGCAGCCATGCCAATACTGCACCTGTTACATATTAGTCTTTTTTCTTTTCTTGGGGGTCACTTTATTCCCAAAGTTCCTTTAGCAATCATGGCTGAGTCTCCTGGGCACCTGCATATTTGAAGTCCTCATGAGTGGAGAACTCTTTAGATGCAGGGCCATGTTTTGCAGGATCTTTGCAAGAGCAAAAGTCTTCATCGTGATACTTAGGTGACAGCAAACCATTTCTGAAAATTTGTTTGAGCCAAAACTTCATTTCTGCTAGTGATCTATAGTATTAATACACCTTTCAGGGAAGTGCATTATTTCATTTTCATTTGCAGCTCTTCCAGCACAGTTATTTGTTGGGATATAATATCAATCATACAGATAAGCCTGGATGGATGGTGACCTCTTTCCTTAGATCCCCAGAGGTTTCCTCTACAGTGCTTTCCCTCTCTGTGTGATGAAGGCCATAACATCCTGCTGTGAGTTGGGCCTGGATGGTGCAGTCATTGATAATTGCTGCGCCATTCCATCCTCTTAAGAAAGTCTTATTCACTCATTTCCCTAAGGTACCCTTCGTCTAAGGGAACCACTACTGTTGCAGCTTTAGCTGTTGAACCCCCACCAGGTTTAGTCTTATAACCAAGCTCTATAGCATTGCATGAGGGTGGCTTTCCCAGTTGTGGAACAGAGTATGAATGGCCAAATCTGTGCTGTATCAGCATTCCAACATACACATTCATATCTGTCCTATGGCCAAGTGGAACTATGTTTGTGGTTCAGTGAGGCAGTGGGCAACACATGCCACATCACAATCAGAGTGCTATATACAGCATATAGTGGATATATAGTTGATGTGCTCAAGCATCTGGAAGACTCTTTTCACATTGCTTCACCATCCTATCCTACTCCTCTGATAGCTCCGTCTCGTCACACATTTCCCTATGGTACCTTTAGTCTAATGGGACCATGTCCTGCAGCACCTCCATAGGTACAACATTCACCATGATTTCTTTAGTCACACAACCAATCTCTATGGCAACTCAAGGGCATGGTAGTCCTAGTCATGGGACAAAATGAGTGAATGGCCAAATCTACATTGTATAAACATTCAAACACATACATTCAAAGTTGCCAGAAGAGCCAGTGAACTAAGATTAGATGGCAAATATGGAACCAAATCAAAATCAGAAAGAGAAACTAGTAATAAACATTGTAACACAAATTAGTAGCACAGTAATTTTAAAGATCCATGGCAACCAGTTTATGTATTGTTGAAAAAAGCCTGAATTCAAGACCCTGTGTCATGAGTAGTGTTTTTGTGGTTTTCTTTAAATCAGCATTTGTTAACTTGTTCTGCACTAACTGGAAACAGGCTGTTCCTTTCCCTCTGACTGGCGTTGGAGAGTGATGACATCATATTGGACTAAGCTACAGCTGCAGCAGTGTAAGTCCCTGCTTAACTGAATAAATGAATAGCTGTTAACATTTTTTTCCTCTCAGACTGACAAATAGGTGCCTGTCACACTCTGCTATTTCAGGCATGTGTACTATATCAATTCACAAATTTCAGTTCTTTAATGGTTTCAGTGTGAAAATACATCATGTATAACTAGAAACACTATATGGCATCCTGATGCCCCCATCTTCTGCCTACAGTTGAGGCAGCTGGACTCTGATGGCCACTGTCACCTGCCCCACAAGCCCTCTGTCACCTGCCCCATATTCGAGGCTGCTGCACCCTGCTGCCCACTCTCTTCTCTCATAGAGTCAGGGTTGCTGCACCCTGTTACCCCAACTCCTGCCTAAACAATCAGGGCCTCTACACCCTGCTGCCCCTTGCCAGAACAGTTGAGGTTGCTGCACCCTGCTGCTGCTTTTACCCCAACCCCACCATCAAAGCCACTGCTGTTGCTGTTCCTGTCACCACAGTGCTGTACTCTGCTATACCATAGAATTCCACATCCCCTGCCTCCACATTTGGGGCTGCGGTACCATGCTGCTCATGCCACCAGAGGTGTGGCTTTTATTGCACCCTACTACCTATGTTCATTTTCAAAAATGGGCAGGGCTGCTGCACCATGTGCATCCCATTCCACAGTCAGGTGCTGTACCCTGATACCCCCCCATGTCCTGCCCCACAATCAAGGCTTCTGCATCATGCTGCAGTCTGTCACCTGCCACCAAAGCCAGAGCTACATCACCCTGTTCCTGTCTACCAAGTCAGGGCTGCTCTGCCCTGCTGCACCCTACAGCCCCATGACTTCACAGTTAAGGTTGCTGTACCATGCTGCCCCTGCCACCAAAATCAGATTTTGTGCCACACTGCCCAAAAGAAAAAACAGAAAAATACTTTCATCTTGTGTTATGGGGGTGAAGAACAGAGGGCAGTAGGGTGCAGAAGTCTTGACTGTTAGGCCAGGAGTCAAGGGAGGCTTTAGGGTACAGCAACCCAAACTGTGGGACAGGATGCAGCAGCCACACCTGGGTGGAACAGACACAACTATGAAGGCAGAAGACATGGTGCAGCAAATGCCCTAACTCTTTAGACAAGTGGCAGCATGGTGCACCAGCCCTAACTGTGGAGGCAAGGGTTTCTAGGGCACAGCAGGCCACAGCAGCCCTGCCTGAGTAGTCAAGAGCAGGGTTCAGCAGTTCTGGCTATGATGGCAGGGGACTGTGGACAGTATGGTGCAAAAGCCTTGACTGTGAGGTAGGACACAGGAGGGGCATCAGAGTACAGCAGCCCTGGCTGTGGGATGGGGTGCACATGGTGCAGCAGCCCTGCTCATTTGAGACAATGGATGTGGATAGCAGGGTGCAGCACCTCTGGTGGAATGGGGCTGCATGGTGCAGCAGTCCCAGCTGTAGAGGCATGAGACATGGGACTCTATAGTGTAGCAGAGCACAGCAGCCCTTACTGTGAAGAGGGGAACAAGGGGCAACAGGGCGCAATGTCCCCAACTATGGGATTGGGGGATAGAGGAAAGCAGGGTGCAACAACCCCAACTGTTTGGGCATGGGGCAGCACAGTGCAGCAGCTCTGACTGTTCAGGCAGATGTTGAGTGCAACAGAGTGCAGCAACCCAAACTATGTGGGAGAAGACAGTGGGCAGCAGGGTGCAGCAGCATCAAATGTGGGGCAAAAGACAGGGGGCTTGTGGGGCTTGGGACGGCACAGCAGAGTGCAATTGCCTCAACTATGGCACAGGAAACAGGGGGCATTAGGATGCTATATACTGTTCTTAGTTATACATGATGTATTTTCACACATAAACCATCAAAGAACTGAAATTTGTGAGTTCATATAATACATGTGCCTGAAATATCAGAGTGTGGCAAGCACCTCTTTGTCAATCTGAGAGAAAAAATGTTCTTACATGAACCGATTTATTGAGGCTAGACCAAAGAAAAACTACTTGTATGAATTAACATACTTTAGATTTATTTTATATCTATTAAATAACCCAGTGTTATATAGCTAGAAAAAAAAAGAATTTTGATGAGAAAGAACTGGCAGCAGCTGTGATACAGACTAGCTGATTTCTCAAATGCATACCACTTCAATTCAGCATTGACATTCAAATGATCAGCTTTTTAGAAGAACAAAATGTGGATTTTCAACTAATTCATCTGAGCAAATACCAGAGACTGAGTTAGTAAAAACCCCAGACAGCAAACAATTAACTCACAGATTGCTCTAAATGGGAAATTAACAGCTCTTCAGTTCTTCAGTCAAACAGGGACTTACACTGCTGCAGCTGTAGCTTAGTCCAATATGATGTCATCACTCTCCAAGGCTCATACAGAAGGACAGAAACAGCATGACTGTTTCCAGTTAGTGCAGAACAAGTTAACAAATGTTGATTTTAAGAACACCACAAAACCAAATAGCATGACATTTTCAGGAAACACTACTCATGACACAGGGACTTGAATTCAGGCCTTCTTTTTAACAATGTGTAAAATGGTTGCCATTGATCTTTAAAACTTCATGTATGTTGCACAGCAGTATATATATAATAATGTAAGGGACGGTGTCAACTATGAGAAATTGATACACACCCGAGCTGTGTTATACTATATACAGTAAAGCCTGAGAGCGAAGCTTGAGGGGTTTATTAAGCACCACACACTGAGGGTGTGTAATAGTAATTATACCACCCAATGATTTATTTTATATAATTGTTGATCACCATTTTTCCTCCTCCCCCTCAAAAATGTACGCTGTTTATAGGAAATAATGAAACACTCACCTTGCCATTTGCCAAAAGTTCATTAACTTGAGTAAAACATCAACATTAAAAGTTAAAAGAACTGGAACAACTGGGATATACTGGGAACACAGGGAAATAGCTTTAAAGTGAAAAAAAAACTTTTTCAAACAAATGAACTGTGTGTTGCCTTTGTTTTCAGCTACTTTAGTTATGGGTTTCCATGATGCTATGAGTTGAGTTAAGAGGTCCTGGATAACCTGTGGAAACATAAGAGATCATGCTGAAAAACTTGCATTTTTTTAATTTTTATTTTTCTGAGCAAAAGGAGTTATAGATAAGTGAATTTACTTTAGTCAGGGTCTGAAACAGATATGACCAAACGGCAACATTGTTTCATCTTCTCAGGAGTTTTTGTTGTCAAGTTATAGAGATTTATGGTAACTACCTGTTTGAAGTTACAGTGAGACCCAAATATTGAGTGTGGGCTGCTTGTTGTATAGGACTCTGCAAGAGAGATTTTACTGTTTTCTCTTCCATTGACAGCAGTAGCGGACATTGAGGACTGCTGTTCAGCAGGCTCACATGTCAGGATGCTAGATATCTGTCTCTGTTTTCTCTCTGACAGTATGGTATACTTATTAATGCTCTGTAAGTTGTGATGCCCTGAGATCTGCTGGATATCAGTTAGTGGCATGTCATAATCTATCAGTCTCTGAAGACTTGTCTTCTGGATTAAGTGAGTTGTTATAAACTTGTTCTCTCATATTGTTCTCTCATATTCTGGAAGCAAGTTTCATTTCCATCATTGAATACCTTTATTTGTGTAGTCTGATGTCCATGTTCATGTACTGTATTGAACCTTCTGCAGTGTTTATGTTCATTGCTACTGTATATAGAATGGTACTTCAGGAAATAGCACAGGAGCAGGTTGGTTTCTTGTGTAGATGTCATCATATGTTGTTAAGGCATTGCACTCTGGGTTGGTACATTTTTTGTAAATGCATGGTTTAACTTTGTTTTCCGTTCATTGTACTTCAGAGACTGTCTTTCCCTTCTAGATATCTCCTCAGATCAGATTGTAGTATTTAATTGTTTTCAATGCAAACTGGATTCTAGTGTTGAAGAACATGCAGTTTAATAAGTTTAACAAGCTGGCAGGGTTGGTCATAGACAGTGTCCAAGAGTAATGTCTTCATCAGAAAATGGTTGTGCCTTTCATGGCCTACTGCCTTTGCCTAGCTGTTTGAGGTAGTTTTGTTTGGAGGCCAGTGGATTTTTTTTTTGTTTCCACAAAATCGGGTTGCACCCCTTTAAATAGGGGTCTGATTCTCAAAGCTCTATGTTGGACGTAAGGTGCCTGCACTAAACAGACATGGTGCAAGGTGAACCTTGCATCCAGGAAACATCCCCGCGTGATTCTCAAAGGTAGACTGCTTGCCCCAAACAGGTCTAGCACCACCCTTGCGCCCATGGACAGGCTGCAACATGGTGCAGGGGTGCATGTGGTGGATGCAAGCTGACACAGCCCCCAAGTGGGATTCCCAGAACACCGCCAGCAGGAGAAATTATAAGTACCCTTAGACCAGCCAATGCTGTTCTAACAGTACTTAGAATGAAATCCTGGAGTGGTGTAGCCCATGGAGAACAGGGTGGTCTAGTGCACCCTCTCACTGCCCCAATATGCCCATTACCACATTGGAACAATTATTGTACCTGGTGTTCTAGTGGTCCCTGCCCCTGACCAGATATGGCCTGTAGGCGCCATCAGAAGCATATGACACTCTGGTGATCTAGTGGTCCCACCACACCCTGGCATGTGCCCACCTCACCCCCTCCCAACCCATATCACAAGCTGGGGCGGAACATCACTGCACTCACCATCGCAGCTGGCACCAACTGACTTGTCAGGAGTGCATGTAGTATAATACTATCCCCACCTGAAGCGCAGGTGACGGAAGACATGAGGGAAGATAAACATCACCCTATCTGCCAGAAAGGTTATCATTCTGCTACTGCTACTCTCTGGCAATGTTCTCCTAAACCCTGGACCAACAACCCTGAGGAGCAGGGGGGGGGTCCATACAGTGAATGGCCTAAAGATAGCATCTCTAAACATCTGCAGCCTAACTGCCAAATTCAACCAGCTCCAGGCTTGGATGACCATCCATGCCCCTGACATACTCTGCCTAACTGAAACCTGGCTGTCAGGTAGGATCAAAGATGGTGAGGTGGCCATCGAAGGATTCTAACCATTTCAACTTGATAGAATAGGCAGGAAAGATGGTGGCTGCCTCCTATATGCCAGAAACTCATTGAGTTGCTCTGTCCTCCCCATCTCCAAAGTTGTGGAGGATTATGAGCTACTAGTGGTAAAAATACAAGTCAGCCTAAAAGGCAAGACCCTTAACCATTGCCACAACCTATCTGCCCCTCAAGAAAGCCAAGGAAGGCCTTCTTCTTTTTATTGAAGAAATTAGCACACTCAGAAAGGGCTCAGAACTCATCTTGACCGGTAACTTTAATATTGACTGGTTATGTAAGGAGCAACACCCTCCAGAGATCTAATCACCTCCCACAATCTCACGCAACTCGTAAATCACCCCACCAGGCAGAACTACAAGGCTGGTACCAGCACCCTCATTGACTGGGTCTTAGCTAGCTCACTGACTCGATTCTCCATACTCAGGGTTCTCCATGACATGCTAAGTGACCACCTTCCAAATCACCTTTATATGGACCACAAAACTTGCCAAAAGCCCACCCTGCCTCATCGAGAGCAGGGTTCTGCAGAAAGGCAAACTTGGATCCCTCAAATTGACCCTGTCTGCCTACAACTGGTCCCCCCATCAACAAGACACCTACGCTGGACCAGGCCCTTAGTTTTTTCACTGAGGGCTTCAATTCCATCTGTGATATCTATGCACCATGCACAAAATGGAAAATTCGGGGGGAGGTTAATGGCTGGATTGATGACTAGCTCCTCTCCCTCCTAAAGGAGAGGGACTGCCTCTGGGAAAAAAGCCTTAAACTCAGGCAGCAAGCATGACTTACAGTGCTACAAAATGGCTAGAAATTGGTGCACCAAACTTATCAGGCTTGCAAAAGCCAATTTCCATAAGACCCAGCTTAACAATGCATGGGGAGATGGAAAGAGGTTTTGGGACAACATCAAGAACATCCTTGGTAAAGATCAAAAGCAGCACTCTAAGATGCTCAACATTAATAACTCATCCTCCTCAGATCTGCTAGCCATTGCTGATGCCTTTAACCAGGCCTTTACAGACCTGTCCTCAGTGCTGCCTCCAGACTACCTTCTGCCTGTGGAGGACCAAGGTTGCGCCAATCTGCTCATAACTAACCACCCAGCCATCTACTTTAAGAAAGTGACAGTGAAGGAGGCCCTAACAATGGTCAGGAAAGTCCTAGGCAAAACCAGATTGGGGCATGACGGGCTAGATATGAAGTTACTATCTCTCACTCTTGATATTCTTATCATGCCCATAACAATGCTATTTAATAAATCCTTGGCCCTAGCTCAATTTCCAGAGGTATGGAAGCAAGCCCTGGTAACTCCAGTGCATAAGAATGGTGACAAGGTGCTGGTGTCAAACTACAGGCCAATATCTATCCTCTCCCCACTATCCAAAGCTTTGGAAAAAATTGCGGCAAGTCAACTCACGGAATACCTCAATAAGTACAATCTGCTCTGCCCAAACCAACATGGCTTCAGGCAAAAACACAGTACCACCATGGCACTGCTGGAATACACTGACTATGCGCACAAGGCACTGGATGAAGGCAAATTGGTGCGGTCCATCTTCATTGACCTCACCAAAGCCTTTGACACCGTCAACCACCCTCTACTAGTACTCCAGCTCCAAAGATTGGGTGTGGCACCAAACGCCATGAATTGGTTCAATGACTACCTAACACACAGAAGCCAGTGAGTCAAAACCGGGCAGACGTTATCCAGCTCCAGAGATATACTCCTAGGAGTCCCTCAAGGATCAATTCTAGGGCCCCTGCTTTTCAGCCTCTTTGTAAATGACCTACTCACAGTCTGTGACACCAAACTTATTCTGTATGCGGATGATGCCATGCTGCTGAGCAGCAGCACCTCTCAGGTTGCCCTACAAACAGAACTACAGAACTCTTTCAATAAACTCGAGGACTGGTTCAGTAGGCAAAAGCTGCTACTAAATTACAAGAAAACCAAGGCCATGCTACAATCCATCCCCCTATAGCAAACACAAGCATGCTCCCCTCGTAGTCACCAACAAGGCTGGTGAGCAGATTGAGCAGGTGCACTTGTTCAAGTACCTTGGAGTCACCATTGATGACTCTCTCATTTATACACACCACGTAGACTCCCTTGTCAAAGTGGTAAACACAAAGATCGGGGTCCTCTATAGGCATAAGAAATCCCTCACCCTGGAAGCAATCCGAATCTCAATCTCCAGCTCCATACTCTCTCCACGATAGACTACGGGTTGGTGGTCTATGGAGCTGCTACTGATACAGTGCTCAAAAGGGTCCAAATTGCACTCAGTAAAGCATGCCACCTTACCCTGTTTGCAGATCACTACACTCATACTTGCACCCTGCATGAGCGTACAAACTGGCTTAACCTAAAAGACAGGATCAAATACCAAACTTGCCTCCTGGGAAAGAAGGCACTCCTTGGAAAAAAAACACCCTGTATAGGAAACCTGCTCGAGGCTTCTCTCTCAACACACATCACCAGACAGAGGAAGAATGGAGCACTGTCCATACCTTTCCACCGAACCTCACTAGGGCAGTGTGCTTTCTCCTATCGGGCTCCCCTCTGGATAAATGAACTCCAGGTGAAATTACAAATAAACAACAGCCTGTCTCAGTTCAAAGTAAGCCTCAAACAGCATCTAATGTCTAACTCAAAATGCACCTGCTTCTCAGGCCCCACTTGATAGACATGCCGACCCCCAAGGTAACACCCAGCAGGGCTACCTAGAGAACCCTGCCTCCATTCCAGCCTAGCCAACGGCTTAAGTAAGCTATCAGTCCTCTTTAAACTCACTTGGTACTGCCCCTTCCAAACCCCCCCCCACACACACACCAGACTCGACAAAGCCCTCTGGAGCTGCTCCCCCATCACAGCTCCCCCCCCCGTTTCACTATCCCCCCACCTCTCGCTCTCTACAGTTGGTTTCAAACCCAGTCCCCCTTGTTTCACTGTCAGCCAGCCTCTCACCATCTGGGATAGCGTTAAACCCTATGCAGTTACTCTGCCATAGTCTATCAACAGATTTGGAGATTTCCAGGGGTGTGCTACCTAGGGCAACTGATTAGAAATAGCTTAGCATTCAATTACAACTGCTCAGTTTTTTTTCTCCTATTTGTCTAATTGTCATGTCATCGCTCTTTAATGCCTAATGATCAGGCCTCTGTAACCACTGAATATGTGTATTGTCTTATTGTCCACCCTGACGTGGAACCTTTGTAAAAGAGCTCATGCTCAAAGGTCTTTCTGAAATACTAATTAAACAATTAATACAGTACATGCAATGTGCGTGTACAATAGTATAAAACAAGTGGACTGTTGATGGGTCAGTCGGTGCTGGCTGTGGTGGTTAGTGGACTGCTGTTCTGGTGCCACTCAGGGTATGGGTTGGGAGGGGGGGTGGGCACAACATGCCAGGGTGTGCTGGGGGGTGAACCACTAGATCACCAGGGTGTCATATGCTTCCGACGGTGCCAACTGGCCATATCTGGGCAGGGGCAGGGACCGCTAAATCACCAGATACAATAATTTTTCCAATGGGGGTAACAGACATGTTGGGGCAGTGGGTGGGTCCACTAGACCACCAGAGTTCACCAAAATTGCACTGGGGCAATGGGCATGTGATACGACAGCAGGTATGGGGGACACAGCTGCTTGCCCTCTCCACAGGGGCTTTTGCTGAATCTCTCCCGTGCACTGGGTGTTTGTTGCAGGAGAGGTTGCCACAAGTGTGGGCACTTAGGCGCCAGGACTCATCCTGTACCAGAATTTGGTGCAGGGTCCCTGGCGCATGGGGTTTCAGTGCAAGCTGCTTGTGCCTGACGCAGCCCCATTTGAGAATCGGGCCCAGAATGAGGCTATTTCTTTTTGACTAGGTGGTGATCAGTGCTGGTCATGATGCCTCTGACTGTACCTCACTCATATTCTGAGCTGTCTGCCTTTTTAAGCAATAGATAACATTTGCTAATATTTTGTTCAGATTTCTCATTGTTAGTTCAGTTAATCTGAGAGTTTCCCTGACCCCCTTAAGAAACTGCTAAAACAGTTTCAAATCACTCTGTGTCCTTAAGGAGACGTTTCTGTTTTCTAGCTCCTCAATGAAGCAATGGTGGTCTGATAAAACCCACAGGGGAAAATATGCCTCCATTACTCTTTTGCTTTATACAACAGCTTAGTGTCATTCTTTTATTTTTAATTCTGCATGCCATCATAAATGCTAGTATTACTAACTGCTCCTGCTTTGATCCCGACACAGAAAAGACATTCATCACTTGGACTGCCAGCAGAGAGGGAGCTGTGGAAGTTCTTTTTTAAGTTTGTTTTATAATACTGAAAGTCTCCCAGGAACTGGTGCTGACTCTGCTTTTCTGTAAAGGCTGCCATTAGAGGGAGAGCTGTGCTTGAGACAAAGATAGTCAGACAATCTCAAGCACAGCTTTGTTGTGTGTAAATATTTATTTAACTTTATTTTGTGCCATGTACATTTTTTAGTTAAGGGCAGGATTCTACAATATTTATTTTTCTTTTAAAAGTAAAAGCCACCATCTCACCATTTAAATTAGTGCTGCACTCAAGAGAGTGAGAAAGCAAGTCTCAAGTGTGGGTCCTTTGTGCACAGTCACATGTTTGCTGTAATATCAGGCCGGTTATTATGGCAAAAAATTATGGTAACCAATATTAAAAAATTATGACTAGTTATTATATAACAAAATATCTACACTAGCATGTGAATTATAGAATTTGAAAAGCACTCACCAGGGTTATGAGGAACAAGGTCAAATGTTCTCATGTCCTTGAGAAGTGCATCAAAAATAGGGGTGTGCGGAAATTAATTTCTGCTGGTGGAATTTTGGCGAAAATGCTAATTTCACTTTACAAAAGTTCAGACATCAATTTCGGAACTTTCGCGGAAATTCCGACTTAAAACTGTGGAAAAAGTATAAAAAACTGTGGGATCATTTATTAAACTGCGGAAAAAAAATCCGCAGAAAAGATGACTGCTAGTGGTCATTTCTGAGGCTTTTTTTAACTGCAGTTTAACTCATTAATCCACCCCCCACTGATCAGGGACCCAGTAAATACCTCAATCCCTTCCTTGACCCTCTGATTTTAGTGCCCCCACCGATCATGGCTCCCAAAACATTTTATTTCCCTGATGTCTAGCAGACCCCCTCCCTATCCTGGATTCCTTAGCTCACAAATAAACAACCGGCAGTCCACCAACTCATTCCCCTCTATTCCCCGCATTCCCTGGTGTCTGCTGGGCCTCCCCATCCCAGATCCCTTGTAAAAAAAAATAATCTCAATTCCCTGGTGTCTATTAGACCCCCACAAACACCACCCTGACAGTTCATCTGCCACTGCCCAACTCCCTTCCCCACCCTGCCTCTGAGCAGGCCACCAGCACAGCACTCCTCTCTCCTCCACTGCCAGTGGCCCACTGAATTGTCAGTGAATAACCACATGGTTGTACAAGCAGGCGTTCATTCACTGACAGTTCATTAAACTGTGGAAAGAATAAATTCTGCAGTTTTAATGCATTTTTACACAGTTCACAAAAAAAGTCCGCAGAACTCGGCGAAAATCCGTGGAAAATCCTACTTTCGCCAATGGTGAAAATTCCGCAATTTCCGAGAAATTTCAGAAATTTCGCGGAAGTTCCACGAAAACAAAATTTGCAACTTTCGCCCACCCCTAATCGGAAATCCTTTACTGCACACCCTGACATGGCTTATTGCACTTATAAAATGGCCTGTATGATTAAATGTTTAATAAATCATACTTGCAAAAGGTAAAAATGTTCAGAAATACATTTCTGAGAATAAAATTACATAAAATTGTATTAGTATTGAAACAGCTACAAAATAGTTCCCTTTTTAGAATAGAACACTTTGGTTAGAATTTTCAAAGCCATCACAGCTCTGTGCCACAATTCTACCACAACTGTGGACACCAGGGACTGCTTGGTACAGGGTTGTGGTGAGGGGCTACTCCTCACCCCACCCCTGTACCAATCAGTCCCTGGTGTCCAGTGGTACCTCCCACTACACCCTGCCCTAGGTCAAGTACACCTGGAGTCCCATTCCACATCCTGCTCAATGTCCAAGTATCCCTCATGTCCTGGGTTAACAACACACTCCTACAACCTGTCCCATTTCAGTTCAGTTTTTATTTATTTTGCATTTTAATATGCTTTATTATATTTTTCAACACAGGCAAAATAACAAGAGCAAATCACCAACAAATAAAGTAGCAATGAGACTTGATGAAGTCATTACAAAGTAACCAAGAAGCTGGCCCGTTGGTGCAGCGGTTGGATTTCCATCTGCGATGCCGGTGACCTGGGTTCGGGAACGGACTCGGGTTGCCGGAGGGCCAGCCGGTGGGGGAGAAGGATAGAGTGTCCGGGGACAGCTCTCCTTCTCCAGGGGGAGGGTAGGGAACGCACACCCGCATAGGCTGACTCCTGGTGGAGGCTGGGAGTGCAGCAATACAGCCAGGGCTCGGTGTCCAAGGGTGGTGACAGACATCGGCGTACGCCTTGACGTCAGACGTCACTCCCCACACAGGAAAAATGAAAAAAGGCTGCCTGGTCTGCCGGATGATGGCTGCCAACTCCCCGCTGCCTCAGATGCCCCGACGCCCCAGAATCTGCCTCAGCAGCACCCAGGGGCTGATTAGAGAGTGTGCTGGTACCTCCCCTCCTGGTGCCTTCCCCCTCAGAAGAGAGGGACCCATCCAGCGAAGGGTTATGCCGGGCCACCCCTGGGTCAGCTGTGATCTGAAGTGAGTAGGAAGGGGGTCGGGGCGAGAAGGTCGGGGGGGGTCTTGTGCAGCTGGAAGAAGTGGCAGGCCAGGGGCCAGTAAGGTGGCAAAAATAACATAATGCAAAGAAAACAAACAAAGTAACCAAGAAGACAGGACAAAGCTACAACTATACAATTACTATAGAAAATACCAACTAAACAAAGGGTTAAGCTGGAAGAAAAGAAAATAACCCCCCAAGGCTGTGATGAGGAGATTAAAATAGTTATGATGGAGAAGAAACCAAAAGTAAGGTATGCAGAAAATCCCATTTGGACTGATCTACAGTACATGGAACAATTTAAAAGCATGAGCAATAGATGTTTTGACATTCAGGGCATGTAACATTTCAGAGAGCTACTCCAACAGTTTTTATTGTTTAAATAAAATGTTTTTAGTCCAATGGACCCTTACATTTTTTTTGTTATATATTTTTCTAGTTTCCTCTGCATCTGGGGGGGTGTTACCAATGGTTCCCCCCCAGTCCGGCCTGACCAACATCACCCCCCAGTCCACCCTCCCATCCCAAGCTCAATCCCCCGTACCTTCCAACCATCACAGCGATCTGTTTACCGTGGTGGGTACACGACCACTGCCACGGGATCCGAAGGGGTTATCCTGTTCCGGGGAGAGCATCCAGGCAGAAGCCGGCGGAAGGCAGCTCGTCAACCATCATGTAGCCTGCAAAGGATTTTTTTCCCCACTTCCTCCCCTTCGTCTGTGGTGTGCAATGACGCCAAGGGACCGAAGCATGCGCGCTCCCACACGCCCCCCTTCCCAGTGTCTTGCCACAGCTCGTCCCACAAGTTCTGCCCCTGACTTGCCATAGCCCCCAGCCACCACTAGGAGCCAATGAGACAGCAAGGCATACCCGCTCCCACCCCTGGAGAAGGAGAGCAGTCTAACAGATGCTCAATCCTTCTCCATCCCCGCCGAACCCCGACGACCCAGGCTTGTTCCCGAACCCGGGTCGCCGGCGTAGCGCGAGGTGTGGCATCCAGCACCTCAACCCTCAGCATCACCGGGCCAGCTCAATGGACTCTTACATACAAATATGCAGAACAAATCAGAAGAGATAATCTACAAAAAACAAAATTTACAAAAAACGTTTGTATTGATGGCATACAGAATAAAATACAGCTCATGCAACATTTTTTTCAACAGAATACATATTTAGCAGCAGTTAAAAACATTGCCAAGGCAAACAGTTGTGCAATATTCGTGCTGTTCAATACAACTACATCCATATGACATATTGTTCATAAATTATCCCAAAATAGGACCTAACCATTTTTTCCTGTCATTATTTAATAGAGGACAATCCATGATCACATGCTTAATATTTTGTTTATAATTTTTAGAAAGGTCACCTGTACACCCAAGAACATTAATAAATTGACTTCTACTACAAAAGGAAACCTGATCTACACTAAAGAATCTAAATTCTGTCTGCATGAAATTCTGTCCGCATGAAAATCTTTAGATGCAAATTCAGTTCACATGCTAACAGGTATGCTTCAGGGCTTGGAGAATTTTGCATCCTTTTATTTCAACAGGCCTATGCAACCAGAATAATGTTATGATTATGCAACTATTTTAACCGTTTGGCCATTCTCAAGCTCTATTCCTTTGGGAATTACCACCCTCTAGAGGTACCAAAGGCAAGGAACCCTTGAAGAGGTCTCCACCCCTCGAAGTGCCGCAGGAAAGATTCTCTTGGCTAGAGGTACCTTAGGAAGGAGCCCCCTGAGGAGAGGATGGTGAGGCAAAGAAAAAGTACTTCATAAGGTGGCTGGGAAAAACTGCTGATATAGCTCAGGAAGGGGGCATGGCTGGTTGCTCAGCCCATTGAACTAAAGGCATAGCCTTCCAATTCAGTGGGCCTACACAACCAGAATAGTGTTATGCTTGTGCAACTGTGATAACTGTTTGGCCATTCTCGCTCTATTCCATGGGGAATTACCACCCTGTAGGGGTACTGAAGGCAAGGAACCCTCAAAGAGGTTCCACCCCTAGAGGTGTTACAAGAAAGATTGCATTGGCTAGAGGTACATTAGGAAGGAGCCCCAAAAATAAAAAAGAGCAGTAAACATTGACTACCAGGTTGAGAGCATGTTGACAGCAATGAGTAGCTTGAAGAATATGAATGAGATGCACAGGTTGTCAGGATTGCACTGATAAAATCGATTGCACTTATGACTAAGGGGGCTTCCTAAGGAGAGAGAGGGGACAGCAAGAAGGGCCACCATCCATCTTCATCCAACAGTGGAAACCTACTGAAGGAAACAAGGGAACATACTATTAATAACTAACTTCATATTATGACCTTTGTCATGGAGGAGAGGAAAAAAACCCTGTTTAAAGGAGGAAACCGCTGGTGATCCAAGGCCTAAGTCGCCTTCCCTTCAGGCTAGGGATAATTTATGTTGGGACAGCTCTGCTGCTGCAATTTAGAAACCCACTCTAAGGGGAGGAAATATTCCAGTTTGGAGGAAAGCTCTCACAATCCCTCTTATGGGAATGCCGTGAAGGGTTGCGAGAGGCCTCTGCAACAACAGGTACTCTTGAAGTGTGAGCAGACCCCCAAGGCAGAAGGAGGAGAGCAATGACCACTGAGGCACTGAGCCAGCCTACCAACTAAAACAGACCAGGTGAACCAGAGGCAGTCATAGGAAGAATAGCTTTTGAAGGTGACACAGCATCGCCACAGCCAAAGGGATGTTCTTGAGCTTAAGGGTCTCACCCCTCAGCAGCTGACGTCTTTAATTCTACATCAAGTGGTGCTGCCAATGAGTTAGACTACTGAAGCTCCACCCAGAGTGAGGACATTCCCACTATGGGCCAGATGAGAAGGACCCCACCCTGAGCTTCACATGCTCAAGATGCAGACTTTGTGTGTGCAGAGTGAGACCATTGGCTACAGGGAAAGCCCTGAGCCAGAAAGGGTAATGGACATGGATGGTATGCTTCTAATTTATGAATAACTGCATAAATCAACTTTAATGTGCTAGATAGAAGGAGGAGGTCAGGCAAAGCTAGCAGTTGTAGATTAGGTAGCAGGTTATTGATGAGAAGGCTGGGTGAAACCAGCAGCATTAGTAATAAGGAGACCAGGCAAAGCCAGCTTCCTGGATAAGGAAGGAGGCTGAAGTGCGAGCCATAATTTATTTGGAGGTTGATACTGGTAGCAGCCAGAGGAAAGTAAGCCAACCAATTCCATTAAGGAAGCCAAATAAATAGTGACATGAAAGGTAAGAGTTTAGGTAGTGATAGGCTGAGACACCAGTAACTGAATCAGTGAGGTTTAGCATAATGAATCAATGAGGTTTAGCAGCTGATCCCTATGGTTTCAGCATGACTAGTGAATTGATATGAGTGGCATGAATACCTTAGATGCCATTAAGGTGGACTTAGGTTGTTCCAGTAAAGAGCATTTGCAACACAGTAATAAAATGCAATGAGAATCTTGAGAGCCATGAATGCTGTGAGGATAATGCATTTATGCATGGATAACTGAAAAGCCATGTAGGCAAGGAGCAGCAAGGAGCTGTGTGAGTCATATAATTTACATAAAGCATGCTCCTGCTACCTGGAGCTTTGTTGCCCCACTGTTACACCACAGTCCCCTGCCATAGGAATAACAGGCAGCCACAGGCAGAGCACCATGAGACCAGGCAGCTAATGTAATAGCTGAACATTTCAGCATAGTAGTGCAGCAGTTGACTGACTGAAACAAGTACTTAGTGAATTAAGAGCAGATCTGTTGAACACATACCACAACAGGGAATGGCAGCTAGCTGAGCAGGATGAAGCCTGAACCAGGTGCAAATAATTAAGGTGGAAAGGAAAGAAGACAGCAGGCAGATAAACAGCAGTGTGAACTGAAGCATACAACAACAATGCAGTTGACTGAGGGCTTGCAAAATCTGATGAGTAAATGGGAGCCTGAGAGCACAGGCACAGGGCAGCTTAAGGTAAGGAAACAGCAATATGTAACCTGAAGCACAAATAAGCAATGTATACACAAGGCGTTAGAACACTAGAAAAGTCCAAAAGAAACAAACAAAGGCAAACACAAAAACAGGAGCAGGATGAAACAAACACACAGAGAAGCACACAGCAGCCAGAGGCAAAGCAATACTAACCAAAAGCAAGAGAAACACAGCGAACAGAAATCCAGCACAATCTGAGCACAGCCAAAGCACAAAGTAAGAAGGGAAGCAAGCACTGGGGGTTGGGGAGCCCTAGCAGGCCTAGGGGACAAGGCAGAGACAGACAGAACCTCTGGTCGCAAAGAAACAGTGCTCTAGAAGGAGGCTGGGAGGAAATGCTTATATAGCTCAGAAAGGGACATGGCTGGTTGCTCACCCTATTGAACTACAGGCATATCCTTCAAAAAATAAGTACTGGTTGAGTTTAAATTAACAAAATTAAGTTGTAGCTCAAAATCTTATAACCTTTGAAGAAACAAAGAACTATAAGTGTGAAGTCTCACTTTATTTCTGCACTGAAAAAGTTTGAGGAGACCTAATTTAACTTCTTCATTTAAAAGGCTTATCCATGTTTGAATACTAGAACTTTCATTCCAGAATTGATAACATCCCATTAAAAAGGCTGCAACCAAAGAGCTTGGGGGCCATGCACATTCATATACCAAATGTTAATAACTCTGGACAGGGCTCCAACATAGAGAGACCCTATTCCAGTTTCTAAATAAAGTAGTTCACCTAGAGCTGCATGAAAAAAGCCTTCAGCTGGTGGAATTTGCTTGAAAATCAGACTTTCGCTTCCGAGAAAGTTCAGAAATCATTTTTGCAACATTTGTGGAAATTCCATCTTAGAACGGTGGAATAAATGTATAAACTGTGAATTACAGTATTAAAGTGCAGAACAAAATTCTGCAGAACTTATCACTGTCAGAGGTCAGTTCTGCAGAATTTCATCTGACAGTTTAATACATTAATCTACAATTCATACATTCATTCCACAGTTCATTGATTCACACTGAGCTGTAGAATGAAGGTATGAATTGTATATCGCTGGCCTCATATTAATTTAATATGTTTCTGGTGTTTAGTGGCACCCCCCCACCCTCCAGTCGATGGCCCCATATTTATGTAACATTTCCTTGGTGTCTAGTGGCACCCTCACCATCCGATTGCTGGCCCCATATTAACTTACTATCTTTCCTTGGTATCTAGTGGCACCCTCCACACTCTGATTGCTGGCCCCATATTTATGTAATGTTTCCCTAGTGTCTAGTGGCACCCCCACCCTCTGATCACTGGTCTTAAATTAAATTGCTTCCCTGATGTCTAGTGACATCCTCTGATCGCTGGCCCCATATTAATTTAATATCTTTCCCTAGTGTCAAGTGGCTCCCCACCCCAATCACTGGCCCTGTATTAATTTGTTTTCCTGGTGTTTAGTGGCACCATCCCACCCTCTGACCACCAGCTCTGTATTTATGTAATGTTTCCCTGGTG
Source organism: Neoceratodus forsteri (assembly GCA_016271365.2). Taxonomy (NCBI): domain Eukaryota; kingdom Metazoa; phylum Chordata; order Ceratodontiformes; family Ceratodontidae; genus Neoceratodus; species Neoceratodus forsteri. The sequence continues at coordinate 1,204,682,050 of CM057453.1, read as the reverse complement.
TCAAGTGGCAGCCCCCACCCTTAGTTCACTGGCCCTGTAATAATTTAATATCTTTCCCTTGTGTCTAGTGGTACTCCCCACCCTCTGATCACTGGCCCCATATTCATTTTATATGTTTCCTTGGTGTCTAGTGGCATCCCCCACCATTTGATTGCTGTCCCCCTATTAATTTGTTTCCTGGTGTCTAGTTGCACTCCCAAACTTCTGATCACTCACTGTTATTAAAGTCTCTGGCATGTAGCAGCCCTTCCCACACTGACCACACTGGATTGGGTACACCAACCTTTCTCCTCCCATTTCCTAACCTTTGGAGCTGCTGGGAGCCCATAAGATGACTGGCACAATCCCCTCTCACTACCTCAGTCAGCTGTCATGTGCAATGACAGGGTGTGCATGCCTACCTACTGTAAATGGAGGCTCCCTTTACAGTAGGCAGGTCATGTGCTCCCTGTCATTGTATATGGTGGCTGGCTGGGGTGGTGAGAGGAGGGCTGTGCCAGTCACCATATGGCCTCCTCATTGCACTGATGACTATGGAAGGGGGGTGGCAGGTTGGTGTACCCAACCCAGTGTGAGCAGTGTGGGGGGGGCTGCTTGATGCCAGGGACTTAAATGGCGACAAGTAATTGGAGGGTGGGGGCACCACTAGACACTAGGGATTCAGAAATAAATTAAATTTATATGGGACCAGAGATTGGAAGGTTGGGGGTGCCACTTGACACCAGGGAAACATTGTATAAATACAGGGCCAATGACTGGAGGGTGGATAGTACCACTAGACAGTATGGAAAAATAGTAAATTAATATGGGACCAGAGATTGGAGGATGGGGGTGCCACTAGTCACTGGGGGAATATTACATAAATATGGGGCCAGCTATCAGAGGTTGAGGTGCCACTAAACATCAGGGAAACAGTACATAAATAAAGAGCTAGCGACTAGAGGGTAGGGGGTACCACTAGACACCATGGAAACATATTGAATTAATACAGGGCAAGCGAGCAGAGGCTGGGGGGTACCACTAGACACCAAGGAAATATTGCATTCTTCTCCCTATACCCTCCTGTCTATCTCTCTTCCTTAGTCTGTTCCCCCATCTCTACTTTGTCCATTGTCTTTCCTGGTTCTACTTCTCCCTCCCTCCCTCTCTCCTCCCTCTTGTCCAGTCCCTATGTTCTCTCTGTCTCTACTGACATCAATCCACACTAGTATTCCCTACTCCTTCTCCCTGTATCGTTTTCGGGGTTTTGACCCTAATACCATGGTACCTTAGGAATTGACCCGATTGTATTTACCCATTGTACTTATTTTATTTGATGTCTATGTATACAAACCTTGCTTCCTACCAGAAGGCATAGTACTCTCTGTATAATTATGTATATAATCAATGTACTCTATTGTTTTTACTCCCCTTGTATCGTATACATTTTTTTGAAATCTTTTTTACATTTTGCACTCTATGCTACATGTGTTTCAGCCCTTTGTACTCATCTGTTTTACAATATTGTTCATACAGGATGGATCTTTGAGCATTGGCTATTACTGTATCCTCTCGTGAATTGCCATGCTCTAAGTAGACTCCTAGTTGCTGTCAATTCCCAAGTGCATGCGATTGTCTTCTGTATCTCATAAGGTGTCTCTGTATTGTTCTTTATTACTGTTCTCTCCCGGGTCACCCCTGAAAAATGGACTGTAATTGTCTCAGTGGACTTACCCGGTTACCAAAATTCAAATAAATAAATAAATAAATATGGGGTTGGCAGTTGGAGGGTGGGTGGTGCCACAGACACCAGGAAAAGTTGTTTTTTCTATTTACCGGGGACAGTGCAGAACTGATCTCTGAACTGAGGAATAGTAACATGAATTGCTAGTTAAGGTATTAGTTCCACAGTTCACATGTACTATTCCTCAGTTCAGTAAGAAAACTTTGTGGAACAGGGTGAAAATTTTCCAAACTCATTTGAAAGATTTCTGATTTCACCGAAAGTGGAAGTTCAGAAAATTCAGTGAAATTTACGAAATGTCTCTAAAGTTCTGCTAATGGTATTTTTTTTAATGTTTGTAATTTATGACTCTGTATACTGTGTATATTTTTTTCCTTTTTCTCTTCTAAACAAATGTGCAAATGTTGTATTTTTCCCCCAAAATGTCTTGGTTTGCATACTGTGTATGATCTTCTTAATTATTGCATAAATGTCTTATCATTATGTTTCCCTTTTCCCCTGGGTCACACCTGGAAATGAGACTCAGCTCAGTGTGCCTTTCCTGGTTACCAATTTTAAATAAAAAAAGAAAAACATTCACAGTTTTCTCCCAGCCCTAAGTTCACCTGGTACAAACTGAGTAAGCCTAACAAGTCTCAAAAAGAGGTTCTGAATCATTTTTAACAGGTTAAGAGATCCTTCCAGGCCCCAAATGTTCACTCCATACAAGACAGTAGACCTAGTAGCTATGATTATATGTCTTACTTCTTGTTTAGTTTTTTTTCTGTATGTAATTTCCATTCTGGAGAACATTATATGATATACCCAGGCATACAAAGTTGTCAACTTTGTCAGTTTCCTGTCCATTCATTTCCCAATGAAATATTCTCTTGAGTTGCTTAGCACATGCTATCAGACCTGCCCCATGTCAAAGTATTCCTGGCATTGTGTGGTGCACCTTCACATACCCTTCCCCATGTCCAGGCATCCCTGGTATCCAGTGGTACCCCCTCAAGCTTTCTGCCCCATGTTCAAGTATCCTTGGCATCCAATGGAACCCAACAGCCTTCTCCATGTCCATGTACCTGTCAGGAGGTCTAAACCTCAATCTCAGGTTATTGGCAATATTGGGAATGCAAGTAATCACAGACACATTGTATTAGAGTAATAAACTTGTTTATTACTACCAAAAAGGATAAAATCACAGTTGCCCTAAGCAGTTCTTACCAATACGAACCGGAAGCCAGTGCTAAGTGTTCCCTATACCTTGAAGTTTCTTTGTGTCTCTTGGGATCTCCAAGGTACAAGGCATGTGTATCACATTATATACCTATTCTAATTACTATGGTTACTGTAAGATAGAAACATTTCTAGTTACAGAGATGAGCCCTATTGGCTAAATTAGAGGATGCTCCACGGTCCAAGATAACATTATACAGTTTTGTAGTAGTCATCAGTTTGTGAAACAAAAGAGTTCTTATACAGAGTCATACGTAACTCAGTGTAGTAGTACAAATCACCAAAAGGTGGCAATGCTGACTTATATATCATAATTATTCCAAGGACACAGGTGTCCTGGCATCTTACAAGTAAGAAATACACAGAAGAATATACAGTATATGTGTTAGCAAGCAAAGTGTATTACAACAATATGCATACATATCCTGACATCTACTCTTATACAGTAGATGCCCTTAGCCCTATATGTTAGTATAATATATGCCTAAGCACTAGCTGTCTACGGTGTACCTCTGAGGGTATCAATAAGGGTGCAGGGACCTCGTGTAACATTCCCCCCCTTGTTGCCTCCAAGGGCAACACAGGCAAATCTAGAGAAAGGTCAGGGAGCAGTGGTCATTTATAAACCCAATGCGCAAGCTTTGTAAAGGAACTCAAGCTGCTCACAATGTTGGCGCAGTGTGCACTGTAGGCAGCATAGCATAATAACCAAGAAAAATATCAAAAATGCTTGTATAATCACAAAACCTTTAAAAGTAATTTCTAACCAGGTGTTAGTCAATGCATTATTCATATCACCATCATTAATCAATGAAAGAATAGCTTCATTGGCCTTGGTTATATTGTTGCTGATGTGGATGAGGTGTGTGTCTCTCCTGTCTAAAAGGGATTTTAATGTAAGTGTGAGTGGGTCTATGTGGACATTAAAATATGGTAAGCATTCAGAAAGTGTGAGCAGATAATCGGGGTTACCATCAATGGTGTCTGCATCCATAACGGGGGCAGGGGTTATAATGGTATGTCCAATGATAGTCTTCCGGTGTAGGACAAAACAGAAATTGAGGGCTTCAATAACACATGTCACAGATCCGTAAGTATAGCTTTTAAAGTTAGTTACCACACAGTACTCCCCATCAGAATTGTACTGAGAGCGAACAGTATGGAGTCTCCACTTTTGCAACTGTACTGGGCAGGTGTAGGTTATCTTCGAAATCCGTGTTGACAGGTGATGAACCTCCTCACGATATGATTGATAGAGCTTATCCAGAGCCAAAGTAGAATCCGAGAAATACGTGCCATTAGTGGTGATGTCATCATCCATGGTAAAAGTCCAATCAATGCTATCTGGACAATAACCATAAACAGGTTAAATAACATCAAATACATCACATCGGCACAAGTAAATGTATTGCTTCTTCACACAGCAGTCTGTGTACGGAGCCACCCAGGCATCCAGGAAAGGATGGAAAACCAGTAGAGGCGGTAGATCCAAGCGTTCTCTGTAGATGTCTTCATCCAGGTGCCTAATGGAATGTACCAGTGCAAGCTTGTCGAACAAGGCTGTAGTGGGATCAAAGCGTGGTAAAGAGACAGTAAAAGAAACAAACATCATATCTCTTATGGAAGATTTCTTAGCAGTGAAACAAGGACCAGTGTTAAGGTGTCTGGTCACAAACCCCAGGTTTCTAGCTGTAGAAAGAGGAATAGTTAGAGATTGTTGCATATACATAGCAATACAGCTAGGGGTTTTACATCATGGACAATACCATTTGGAAATGTGTCTATCGTGTATGATATCAGGGATTCTTCCAGATTCTAGATCACAGAAGAGATTGTTGATGGTAGTGATAATGTATGAGCCATAGACAGAGCAGAGGATTTCTCTAGCAGTGTATTGTTTATCTGTTTCTTTGTTGTTCTGTGCAATGAGTGTGTTAATCTTGTCTTTAGAGTCTGTAAATGCCTTAGCAATATCGTGCAAGTTGTATACAGTGTATCTTTCTTCCTGACTAAGACCATCCACACCATGCAATAATCGGGGTAGTATATTATTAACCAAACCAGTCAAAAATTTGGCAGTATGAGATTTGATGGCAGTAATGTCTGCTTTATTCCAAATAGACATAGCCGTACCAAAAAGGCCTGTGACAGTTCCTGTTGCACCTGTGACATCAGAACTGTCAACTTCACATGTATTACGTTTATGACTTTGATCATCAGGATTGGGTTTTCTCCTGAAATTGCCTCTATGCTCGGTGGTATGTATCCCAGCAATAGGGTCTTCAGTACGAATCTGAAATGCAGCTAAACTATCAAGCAATAACGTACTATGAAATGCTGACGTGTTAATATTGTGACACATACCAAATTCTTTCATATTCTAGTAAGTAAGATTAAACAAAATAGGTATATGCATAAATTGTAAATTATTAATCAATGAACCAGGGAGGGCAGTGGCTGTTAGACCACTACGGGGACCAGGGGTATGCTTTGGACATTCCAAAAGATGTTTATCAGTGGGTGGTAACACAGAGAGATACATGGCAGCAGAAGCCATGTGGTGTACAGCACAAAATTGTCTAGCAGACTCCTAAGACGAAGAATTACAATATGAAGGATCAATTAAGGCAGTAATGTTGTACAAACCAGAATGTCTGGGAGCAGTTTGTAGCAAGGACAGAGAACCATTTGGGGATAATTTAGCATTGGGCCAACCCTGAAAAATTCCTTTGGAGAGTCTGACCACAGGGAGAATTTGTCCTTGCAATGGTGGTTTGCCACTCAATTTGTAGGGTAGATTTATCAGGAGCAACAACCGAGGCAGTGAGGTAAGCATTGCAACCTTCCTGGACAGTAATCAGGCTATCAGGTATATTGATGGATACTCCCTCTGAAGGAGATGCTGGATGGTCAAGATGTGGCAGGAGGTTCTGTACCGTGCCTTGGATGCAGGGGATAACTCCTGCGATGAGGAGATAATGGAACAAGATAGCCATATTGTCAGTGTATCTGAAAAGCAAAATCAAACATTAGTGAGTCAGTACTATTCTGCCCAATGGGGTGAGGAAAAGTAATTAAGCTCTTTTATACAGTTTCAGTTGGTTTGCATGTAACCATTCATCAGTCAGTTTACTGTTGTGTAGGAGTCTAACTTGATAGACTGCCGGACTGATCTTGTTGACAATGGGGTATGGGCCTTCCCATTTATTGGAGAAGGAATGGGTGGGATGTGCAAATCGGAGGACCATTACCTGATCTCCAACCTGCCAATCCACGTCTTGTGCGTGCTTGTCAAACTGTATTTTGGATTGTTGCTGGGCCTTGCCCATGCAGTTGGCAGCATACAAATGTGTGTTCATGAGGTATTTTCTGAGTTTTTCCACATATTGATCTACAGACACACAGTCTGCAGTAGGAGTGTGCAGGTCAAACAGGTGTTCAGGTAATCACATCTGTCTTCCAGTCATCACCTCAAAGGGTGTGAGCTGGGCGGTGGCTGAGGGTGTTCCCCTAATTGCCATAAGGAGTAACAGCAGTAGGGAATCCCAGGTTTTGGGATTGTCCTCAATGAATTTGGAAAGCATTTGCTTAATCCATTTGTTGGCTCTCTCTACTTGATCTGAAGATTGGGGGTGGTAGGGTGTGTGGAACTTTTGTTGAACTCCAAGGAGTTCAAGAGATTCTTTCATTAACTCACCAGTAAAATGGGTTCTTTTGTCAGAGTCTACCTTAAGAGGTAGGCCCCACCTGTAGAAAATCTGTTCCACCAGGATTTTGGCAGTGGTTTTAGCAGTGTATGTCTTAGTGGGGAAAGCTTCAACCCACTTAGAGAAAAGGTTAGTTACCACAAGAGCATACTTGTTATTTCTACTGGTATTGGTCAAAGGACCAGTAAAATCAATCTGTATGGCATGCCAAGGGCCAGACTGTCATTGTGGTAAGAGCTAGGCATTTCATTGGGCAGGGATGGGGTTGTTTTGTGCTCAAACAAGGCAGTTGTCTATGTACTGTTTAACATCTTTGGTGATGCCAGGACACCAGGCATTGGTCTTAAGCCTGTGGAGGGTGTTTTCCACTCCCTGGTGTCCACCAGTGGGTGTATCATGCGCTTGGTGCAAAAATTCAGACCTGAGGTGTCTGGGGACCACCCACAACTTAGTGGTGGAGTAATCTGGCTGGTACCAGATGAGCTTGTCATCTGGTGACCAGTGTAATTTACCTTCATGCCTCCGGTAGGGGTTATGTGTGGGAAGTTTCTCTTCAGTACTCTTGTCAAGGAATCTGAACACTTCTTTGAGTTCAGTATCAACATACTGGGCTGCTGAAAGGTCCAAGGAGGAAAAGGGTTCAGGTTTTCTCCTGAGTACTGCAATATGTACGGCCGCTTTGGCCTCTGGATGGTCCATCATACATGTATCCCCCCCTTCTGGCCCCTTCCTTGGCAAGGGGGTCTGCTGTGCCATTGAAGGCATGATAGGGATCATGAAGAGAATGAGCTTTGACTTTGTATACATGGAGTTTGTGTGCAAATGTTTGGGCCAGTGAATATATATATATTACCAATTCCTTGTACTTCACTGGGCTGCCATCAGAAGAGAGGAAGGAGTTCTTCTGCCAAAACGAAGAAATTCTGTAAGAGAACAACAAACCCAATTAGAGTCTATAAAAATGATGGTATTCTCTGTCCCATGCTGGATGAACTCAAGGGCACAGGCCACTGCTGCCATCTCTGCATACTGCGATGATGCTATACTGCAATGCTTAGATATTTTAACAGGGTTCCCATAAGGGTAAATCACTAGAATACCCATCCCTGCAATTTGTTCTCCCTGATAGTAAGATGCTGAACCATCAGTAAAGATATAACACAAAGAGGTGTTGTCAAGTATTTGTGGTGTGGCAGGGAGGAAAGGACCTGGATCCAGAAGATCAGGTGACTGCAGTGTACAGTCATGGGGCTCTCCTTGGAAAAGGAGTCCATGAGCCAGCATAGATGGAATTTTTGTTGGGTATACCTGTACGTCTCTATCCTGGAGAAGAAGTGATCAGTGTGTCAGCCTGGTATTAGAGACTGACCCATCCTTCACTCTATCTGAGAGCAGAAAGGTAGTTGGTGTGTGGTTGGTGTTGATAATCAGTGGAGAATACCCAATGATATACAGAAAGTGCTTGACAGCCCAACAAGTGGCCAGAAGGTTCCTTTCACAAAGGTTGTACTTCTGTTCCACTGGGGTCAAGAGCTATGATGCATAGCAGTAGGTCTCAAGGTGCCATGAACCTTCTGAGCCAGTACTGCTGACATGGCAATGTCAGATTTGGCACATTCCAGATGGAATGGTAGTGCTGGATTGGGGTTGACCAGAACTGGGGCAGAGGCCAAGGCCTGCTTCAGTGACATCACAGACTGGGTATGTATGGGGCTCCAAGTCCATGGGATGTCCTTTTTCAGTAGCTCACACAGAGGAGCAGCTTTCTGAGCAAAATCACAGATAAAATCTCTCAAATGGTTTACCATACCTAGAAACCGTTGAAGATTTGCCACGCTGGTGGGCAATGGCAAGTCTTGCAATCCTTGTATCTTCTTCCAGGTAGGGCTTCGACCTTGGCCAAATCCCTGTGGTAAGCAAGTCCACGTGTACTGTCTTCCTTCAAAGGTGAAGACAAACTTATATTGACTCTTGGGGGCCAATGGTAATGACCAAAAACCATTGGAAATATCCAGGGCACTGAACCATTTCAGGTCAGGAGTCAAAAGCTGTAGCACATCGGGTTCTGTTGCCACAGTTGGGGAACAACTGGGGGTGACCTGATTCAGTTTCCTGTAGTCAATAGTAAGTCTCCAGGCGCCTGTGGGTTTTTTCATGGGCCACACTGGGGAGTTAGCAGTAGAAACGCATGTTCTGATTACTCCTTGCTTGAGAAGTGACTTGATTTTTTCTCTGAGAGAAGGCAAGGCCTCAGCTGGAAAAGGGTATTGCCTTTGCCTCTCATGTGCTGGGCCTGGCACTTCGATGACAGTGTGCATTCTGCCACAGTCATGTTTGCTGATTGCAAACACTTCCAAATGTCACTGCAAAATGGGGACAAGCTTTGGAAAAAGCTTGTGGTCTTTGAACAAATCTTTGACGTCACACTCTTTGTTGTTAACAGAAATTGTCGCCATAACGTGTGAATCGGGGATCAAAATGGTATGGTATTGACCCTGAATCTGTATCAATAGCATGTTAGCTAGATCTACCACACAGCTGTGTGGTGCAAGGAAATCAATTCCTATGATACTAGGATGATCAAGCATTACCATCAGTTGGAAGGTGTGTGAGGCTTTTAAATGGCCTAGCTCTACCGGCAAGGGTAGAGATCGGTATGTAGGTAACCTAGTACCATCTACTCCTGACATGTTGGTCCTCCATCCGGTGGACCAAGGAGATGTGTCTGGGTATTCATCATGAAATACAGACACAGCCGCACCTGTATCTAGCAAGACTACAAGTAGGCGTCCCCCGACCTCGGCCTCGGTGCAAGGCCTTCCGTTTGTATCCAAGACCAGCTTGTTTACAATCCAGACTGGGGCCTGTAATTGTCAATCTGTACTGCTGGGAGCATGGAGAGGTTGGGCCTGGCTTCTTTGAATCACTTCACCATGCTGCACCGATGCTATGTAGGGAGGAGCTTCCTGGTTCAGGCCTGTGTGGGCCTGAAGGCCTGTACTTCCGGTGTCACCATGGCCCGTTGGGGTCTGGGTCACTGGTTGTACAGCCATGAGGGCCTGAGCAGGAACAGCATCTGCCACAGAGCGCACTTACCCCAGGAGCTCTTGGAATTTCCGATTTTCCTTGGTTATCTCCCTATATGAAGGGCCTGTTCTTTGTTGTTGTTGTTTACCCTTATTCTTGTGCTTTTTATTCTTGTGCCAATTCTGGTTCCCACCCCATTGCTGCTGTTGCTGTTGTGGTTGCTGTTGTTGGTGTTGGGACTGTTGGGGGTGTTGGTTATCAGCTGGGAGAGCCTGTTGGTGTTGGGCCTGCCCTTCCACAGTGTAGTGCATCACGGCCTCTGAAATAGGCTCCACGGTGGCTACTTTCTTGGAACTGGAGCCCAGATCACAGATGTAGATTTGGTAAACTCTCTTAGTTTTCCGAAGGATGTCGGCAAACCTGTCTGTGTTGGGGTAGGTGGTTGGCTCTACCTTTTCTCGTACTGCAGGAATCATGTTCCTAAGGAACAGGGTCTTATACTCAATAAGATCTACATCTTCAGCTTCTTGTGCCAGGTGCTTTCCTGCTCAGTAGGCCATCCAAAGTCTTTGGTGGTAAGTCACTGGACTTTCCTTTGCATTCTGTTTTACAGGGTATGCAAGCATCACTCCTACTACAACTGGACTGTGAGCAGAAATGAGCTCAGCTGCAACCTCATCAAAGGTGGCGTTCCCATCCTGGCGGATGGCATCGGGGAGTTTGGCCCACAAACTAGGATCGATGGTTTGGCTTAGTATCTGGACCTGATATTCTGCAGCGAGGCTAAGTATCTCGTATTTAGAAAGCACCTTTTCTAAGTGACAGCTGAGATTGTCGGACGGTTCATCCGACCGATACTGTCAGCTATTTGCTGAACAGAGTAGGCCACTTGTAGAGGATTATTGGGTCGATCAGGCAGAGGTAGATTGTCTTGGGCGCTGTCTAGGGCAGCCTGAGCTGCAGCCTCAGCCGCAGTATGAACAATACCATCCTGAGTAGCAGCTTCTTGTAGAAGCTGCCTAATTTGGGTTTTAATGTCCCATTTACTCCTCTCAGGAAGAGGTACATTACCTATTGCAGTTTCAATCATCGTTTCTATCTCCTGCCTGTCTTCCACATTAATAACGGCTATCGGTGGTGCCGTCAGGACCAGGTCTTTGCCTGCTCCGCCCATCATGGGGGCCGCTATGTTGGCATCTCCCATGATGGACGTCATGACATCGACGATGTATGACATGGTCAGGGTGTACAGGGGACCCGCCATGTTGCAGGAGCACGTTATACACAGTCGGGCTACTGTAGAATTTGTAGGCTTACAATTCAAAACTGCTGTGGAGTGGGTCGAGTTGGCATCGACCACACCCGAGAAAAACATCCAGACTTTGTAAGTGACTACAAACTGTTTTGAAAAAGGGAGTGGAGATACAGAAATGTACACCTACTGTCCCCGTTGGGAATGGAAAAGTTGTAGCAACTAGTGAAAGCTTACAAACACCTAATATTGCCTGCACGTAGTCACCAATTATAAGGAGGTCTAAACCTCACTCTCAGGTTCTTGGCAATATTGAGAATGCAAGTAATCACAGACACATTGTATTAGAGTAATAAACTTGTTTATTACTACCAAAAAGGATAAAATCACAGTTGCCCTAAGCAGTTCTTACCAATATGAACTGGGAACCAGTGCTAAGCATTCCCTATACCTCGAGGTTTCTTTGTGTCTCTTGGGATCTCCGAGGTACAAGACTTGTGTATCACATTATATACGTATGATAATTACTATGGTTACTGTAAGATAGAAACATTTCTAGTTACAGAGATGAGCCTTATTGGCTAAATTAGAGGATGCTCCACCGTCCAAGATAACATTATACAATTTTGTAATAGTCATCAATTTGTGAAACAAAAGAGTTCTTATACAGAGTCTTACATAACTCAGTGTAGTAGTACAAATCACCGAAAGGTGGCAATGCCAACTTATATATCATAATTATTCCAAGGACACAGGTGTCCTGACATCTTACAAGTAAGAAATACACAGAAGAATATATATGTGTTAGCAAGCAAAGTGTATTACAACAATATGCGTACATATCCTGACATCTACTCTTATACGGAAGATGCCCTTAGCCCTACAGTGCCTTCAGAAAGTATTCACCCCCCTTGGATTTTGTCACATTTTGTGAAGTTGCAAACTCAAATTAAAATACATTTATATAGGATTGTTTTGTCACGTATCTACACAAATTACTCTATAATGTCAAAGTGGAATGAAACTTCCGGAATTTTTTGTACAAGTAATTTAAAATAAAAACCTGAAATGTCTTGATTTGATAAGTATTCACCCCCTTTGCTATGACACTCCAAATTGAGGTCAGGTGCATCCAATTTCCTTGTGAGATATCTCTAAAACTTGAATGGAGTCCACCTGTGGTCAGTTCAAATGGTTGCCATGATTTCAGAGGAAATACACCTGTCTATATACGGTCCCACTGTTGACAGTGCATGTCAGAGCAGAAACTCTACCATGAAGACCAAGGAGCTGTCCGTAGAACTCCGTGATAGAATTGTGAGGAGGCATAAATCTGGGGAGGGGTATAAAAACATTTCTAGGGTGTTGAAAGTTCCCAGGAGCACAGTCAAGTCCATCTTTAGTAAATGGAAAGATTACGGAACCACCCAGACTCTTCCTAGAGCAGGCCGTCCTCCCAAACTGAGCAACTGGGCAAGAAGGACCTTGGTCAGAAAAGTGACCAAGAACCCAATGACCACCCTGACAGAACTACAGAGTTCCATGGCTGAGATGGGAGAACCTGTCCAGAGGACAACAATCTCTGCAGCACTTCACAGATGTAGCCTCTATGGGAGAGTGGCTAGACGGAAGCCACTCCTGAGAAAAGACCACATAATAGCATGCCTGAAGTTTGCAAGAAGGCACGTGGCAGACTCTGAGACCATGTAGCAAAAGATTCTCTGGTATGATGAAACAAAAATTGAACTCTTTGGCCTCAATGCAAAGGGCTATGCCTGGCGCAAACCGAACACAGTTCATCACCCCGTGTAACACCATCTCTACCATGAAGCATGGTGGTGGCAGCATCATGTTATGGGGATGCTTTTCAGCTGCAGGGACTGGGGCACTTGTCAGGATAGAGGGAACAATGAATGGAGCCAAATACAGGCACATCCTTGAGGAGAACCTGCATCAGTCTGCAATAGACCTTGGACTGGGGTGAAGATTTACGTTCCAACAGGACAACGACCCCAAGCATACAGCCAAAGCAACACTGGAGTGGCTTCAGAACAAGAAGGTGAATGTCCTTGAGTGGCCCAGCCAAAGCCCCAGACTTGAATCCCATTGAGAATCTGTGGAAAGACTTAAAGATTGTGGTTCACCGACGCTCCCCATCCAACTTGACAGAGCTTGAGCAAATCTGCAAGGAAGAATGGGTGAAAATCCCCAAATCCAGATGTGCAAAGCTGATACAGACATACCCAAGAAGACTCAAAGCTGTAATTGCTGCCAAAGGCGCTTCTACAAAATATTGACTCAGGGGGTGAATACTTAAGTAAACAAGATATTTCAGTTTTTAATGTTTCATCAATTTTTGTTACACAATAAAAATATTTTTGCCCCTTTAAATTGTTGAGTATGCTGTGTGAATCAAGGGGGAAGAAAAATCATTTCAATGCATTAAAAATTCTGGTAGTAACACAACAAAATGTGACAAAATCCAAGGGGGGTGAATACTTTCTGAAAGCACTGTATATGTTAGTATAACATATGCCTAAGCACTAGCTGTCTACGGTGTACCTCTGAGGGTACCAATAAGGGTGCAGGGACCTCATGTAACATATCCCTGGAATCCAGTAGTACCGGCACCCTCAACAAAACTTTCCACTTGTTTCCAACACTGACTACCCAACTCTGGTGTCAGATAAACATATCGATTGTATACAAAAAAATCAAACAAATAATTTCCCTTCCTCCAACCCACCAGCATTCATCTTTCCTGTTCCTTACCCTCACCACATATCCATAGAACCTCCTATTCCCAGACCACTAACAGCCCAATTCAAGCCTTTTCCACCCATGTCACCCATCATAAAAAATAAGCAGATGGTTACCAACACAGCCTTCCTTTCACCTTCTCAGCCATCTACCACCTGAATTAATGAAACTGCAGTCATAAACAGCTGTGGAATGCCATTACCTGTGTCAATCTATCCATACACAAGCCCTGTCCTCCTGTACCCAGCCACACATATGCCTACCACTGGGGAACCATTTAGTCACTGGAGCGCACACACACACACACACACACACACACACACACACACACACTGGGATTGTGGGTATTGAACAACAGTCCCGTGTATGTGATATAGACTTTCCAGTGACCTTTAACTCCCTGATGGCTGGAAACAGTATATACACAGTGACCCCATGGCTTGTAGTCAGCAACAGACCCATAGCCAGTAATGATGACATCTGAACCATTGGCATCCAGGTTATTTACTATGCAGTATTATTCTGTGGAGGGCTTCTGGGTGTATGCTTTGCATACAACCACTGAATGGAGGACACTGTTCACCTACATGAGTACTGTAGTATCAAATTACACATTATACATGTACAATTTGTACTGCATCAAGTGTATTGGATAGGTCCAGTGACTGTCCATGTTCTTTTTTTGCAGGCTATCAAATGCATTACAGTGTCAATGGCAGTTCACAAGGAAGAGCACACTGTTTGAGCATTATGCACCTGGGTTCCCTAATGGGACACCACTGTTTCTGGTCCTGATCTCCCTTAATGATACCTCCACAGAGAATAGAGAGCTATTAAGGCAGATGTGGTGGCTGCAGGAGTACAAGGTACATCTACTGTTCTTTGTTGGAGCACTGCAGTAATACACTATGTGTGCCTGCCAGTAGTCTATGCACATTCATGCAAGTCATCACTGACACTATATGCTATTTATGGCTTCCAGATTTTTTCCCCCAATTGTTTAACCAGGAGTGGCACACTAAGCTGAATGCTTGTTTACAGGTGTGACCTGGGAGCACAGAGAAGTTAAGCGACTTGCTCAGGGTCACACAGTATGCAAGTGGGGTCTGTGGAATTCAAACCCAGGTCTCCAGATTTGCAGCTCAGAGCATTAAACCACTGCACTATACTGCCTCCCAGATTGACAATAACAGACAACTAATGTGAACCCTTACCAATGGTTTTATTCCACTGTGGTCTGCCTGTGATTGTAAGCTTCCTTCCTAGTGCCTTTCCATGTGACACCCTCACTCACCTTCTATTACAGACTCTGGCCATTAAAATATTGTATTTACAAATCTGTACTGTCTCATGGTGGTTCAGGTGTCCCTGTATAGTTCTACATTCAATGCCATGTTGCTATCTGCCCATGTATGCTGTCCCAGTACGGCACCTAGTTCTATGGTCACGTGGGAGACTGCATGTGTGTTGGCATCT
Organism: Neoceratodus forsteri; assembly: GCA_016271365.2. Lineage (NCBI taxonomy): Eukaryota > Metazoa > Chordata > Ceratodontiformes > Ceratodontidae > Neoceratodus > Neoceratodus forsteri. The sequence goes on along the minus strand of CM057453.1, from coordinate 1,204,666,887 downwards.
TTTTTGTACATCTGCTGGTGTTGAGGGTGCTTGGGTACCTGTACATAGTGCTAAACACAGATGTATGATGTGCAGGTGTGTTTGTGGTTGTCTGCTGCATGGCATGTGTCCAGAAGATTATAGAAGTCAACCAAATACATACGCCTTGCCTGTCACAACATACCCTCCATTGCTGTGTGGGAACCATTAGTACACTGTTCTGATGTACAGTACAGACACAAATCCAACCACTGATATAGTGCAAGGCACACTCTAGCATAGCACTCCTGACTGACATCTGTTAATTACTGGACATCAGGCTGTGCTCAGAAACATTACTATTCTGGTGTACCTGAAACTGTTGTGTTTCAGCATGTGGAATGCCAAGCAGCCTACATACTGTAATAACTAAACACCATTACAGCCACAGTGTCACACTGTTTGCAACCAGTGTTTGTTACAGAAGGTGTCAAATGGAATTTTAGGGTTCTGTATGTATAATATATGTGTACTGGCATTCAGCATGATGTTATGGATGCCAGTCAGTGGCATGCCAGTAAAGTTTCAGTTCTGGAATCCCTCAAGTTCAGGTTTCATTACATTCAGAGCACTCCGCAGGCACATTTTCCACATGATATTGCAGTGAATATGCTCACATAATGAGGTGTGTGCACTTTCATTTATTTCTATGGTGTTGCTGGGGCAGTTCTGTGGATATGTTTTTGTTTTCGCTGGGCAAAGCAATACTCAATTTGCACCTCTCCGCACCTGTCTCTGCACATGTAGTTGCTGCCCACCAGCACACCTGGTACAGTATCTGACTACCTGGCAAAGATCAAGTTTGGTAATTTCCATGGGACAGACAGAATACACCCCAGGGTAATAGTGAAGCTTAAAAACAAATGGTAGTGGCACTTTCAATAATCTTCCAGGAATATGTCCAGACAGGTGTGGTGATGGTGGACTGGAAAGTGACCAGTGTCTTCAAGATGTTAACAAGGCTGGAACTGGGCAACTACAGGTCAGTCAGTCACTGGAAGTAGTTATCAGGAATAGAATAATTTAGCACTTGGTCCTTTCAGAAACTAACAAAATGTTGGTTCAGTGTCTTATCCTCAGCATAATTGACCACAGTATTGTGGTTTATAGCTCAGTGACTCATAATGTTCTTTCTAGGGTAAAAAAATCTCCTGAATAGGGCTCATTTTGTGCTGGATCCCAAACTAGACCCCCCACACTTGTGTCCTTTATGGCACCTCAGGATGGTTAAACTTTAGCCTGAGGGAAACATTCCTTACCATGCTGATGGGTAAAAAAGTGCTACTTGGGTCACTCTCCCCTGGGTTCCAATCCAGGTCAAGTACATCAACAAGTACTCTACAAGAAGCAGGCAAGGAATTCTATATTATTACCATATAGAAAATCCTCATTTGGCCAGACCTCTTTCTCCCACAGGTTTACAAAATGATGGGATGCCTCCACAGACCTGTTGAAGGGGGTGAGACATGGCCTCCTCCTTCAAAGACCAACTATTGTATGTACTCAGTGCATCTAATGCATATAACTGCTTTTAACCCTGATGGCATTTGACAATGTATACTTCATACTGCTTATATGTCTATGAACACTGTTTAATGTAATCTTGTGCAAAGTATAATTATTTGTTACTTATGTATGTTCCTGAGCTTAGTTTCTGTAAACCTGAATAGAGTATGCCTATATGTAACCTGTGTATGACTCTAGATCCTTTCAAAATGAGTACATACCTAACAGATCTTTTGTTCACTAAAAACTAAACTTGGTTGAAGCAAGGTTCCAGACCCCTTAGCATGACTATGAGTGGAAGATCATGCCAAGCCAACCTGATACCTTCTTAGAGGGGGTGACCTGGGAAGTTGACAGGGGCAAGAAAATGGACACGGTCTATCTGAACATCAGCATGGCAGCTGACACTGTGGCACATGACAAACTTCTGGACAAAGTAAACCAGTGCAAAATATATGTGACATACACAAGATGGGTTGCTAGCTCGCTTGCAGCATGCAGCAGAGGGTGGTGGTTGATGGGCACTGCTCTGAGTAGAGGAGTACTCAGCAGTGTCGCTCAGGGATCAGTGTAGGTGGTAGGACCAAGACACTGTTCAGAGCCCCTCTTGCTGGAGTCAAGGAAGAAAAGGGCATGGGGGTCAAAAATGACCAAGCACTGAAGCAGGGCAACCAGTGAATAGCCACTGTCAAGAGGTCCAGAAGAATGCTGGGGTGTATCACAAGGGGGTGACTAGCAGAGATGTGGACATAACAAAGACACTTTACAAGGCCCTGGTCAGGCACCACTTGGACTACTGTTTACAGTTTTGGCCTCCTCAATAGAAAAAGTATATTGAGGCAGTCAAGAGGGTGCAACAAAGGGCCACCCAACTTATCAGTGGCATGGGCAAGAAAAAGCTATGACAAGAGGCTGGAGGCCCTTAACCTGTTGACCTTGGAGAAAATAAATCTGAGAAGGGCCATGATCTTAGTCTTTCACATTCATAAGTGTACTGGCATGATTGAACAGTCAGATGTTTGATCTAGTGTTCTGCAATTGTATGCAAGGACATGCCCTGAAGCTCAGGGGTTGAAAATTCAGGGGTAATGTTAGGAGACACTTTTTTCTCCAAAAGGGCACCAAACCTATAGAACAGCCTACCAGAGGAAACTCTGGATGCAAAGACAGTGCTGATCTTTAAGGTAAGCCTGGACACACTTCTGCTTACTGGGGAATGACCAGGTAACCCTGGGCAGTACATAAGGTAGAGAATTGCAATAAATTGGCACATGTTTGCACAGCATACTTTTTTCATCCTTGCTTGTAAGGGGAGGGGGGGTTCAGTCATGATGGACCTAGAGCCTCTTCTGACTTTTAATAATAGTTACAGACATAAATTATAGTTACAGTGCTATTATGTAACAGCAATCACTGTGCTTCATAAAATCATCCTTCCTCTTCAAATTCCAGCTTCAACCCCATGTCTTCTGCCTGACTTATAATTCCTAAATCTTCTACCTATTTAAAAGTCCCATCTCCTTACCCTTTTCTAGTCATCTCTCTCTCTCTCTCTCTCTCTCTCTCTCTCATACCAGCCTGTTTCCTTTGAGTACTCTTATACTGTCCTCATGTATCTTTATTTGTATCATGTTGCCTGCTTGCATTTTTAAATCCTGTTCTATATTACTATACTGTATTCTTGACACCTAGTTTTACCTACTGCTTTTTGTCTTGTTATGTGATGCCCCCTTCTTCTGTTTCATCCTTGTATCCTCTGTATTTGAATGTGTCATAATCTTGGTGTTATACTGTGTACAACCATTGTGATGGGTTTTTTGATACATTTTGTATGAAAGGCATCATATAAAACAGAATTGTATTGTATTGCATTCTATTAATCCACGTCATGGTATATTTAATATTTTTTGTCTGAAAACATGGATTAAGATACATTCATTTGTTGTTATTTGAATTTTCATTTATATGTCACTGAGGCAGTTTACCTCAGGGTATGGAGTGATGAAATTATATCTAGCTCTCTTTCTTTCTTTTCATTTTAACAATATTAGGTTTCTGTGCCACTGTTGCTATTGTTCGGCAGTCAACAAGCTATTCTCTCTGTCTCATGTAAAGGATAAAGAACACCACACAGATCTCCAAAGAGTGGAGCATTCCCTGCTAATGACATGCTAGTAGGTGAACACCCAAGATCCCTTGACAGTATCCTGAAGTGTTGCTGACTAGATATTCTAACTTCCCATTAGGGAGATAGTTGCCAGATTCCACTACTGTGACTCACTTTAGCTGGCTTGGCCTCAGTTCTACATTCCATTCGAGCCAATGTAGCTTGGATAGGCTTATCAACTTTAAAGCATTTAGGCAATGTATCTTAGTATGGCTTAGTAAAACAGAAGTGAATAACTATTCTGCTGCCAAACAGAGCTAATGATTTCAAGTACAGGAACAGACTGGCCACAGCATACCTTCCAAATGTCCCAAATTACGATAAACATCTTTTATTTGATTATGATGTAGAACCCAACCCATGTTCCACATGGAGAATGTTTTCGTTTATTACACACTGATTACTGAAATCAGATATTTGCATTAATCCTTGAAAATGTACAGTAAAACAAAAGAACAAAGGCAGTAGCTTTCATACCATGTATTGTTTGTCCTTCCATGATTTTACATAATGTGTTATAGTTTTGTCCCTTTCTTTATCACGTTTTAATTAATTAAATTATTTATTTATTTGAAAAGTTTCACCAAAAAAGACACACTGAGCTAAAAATATCTCATTTCCAAATGTGTGCTGGGGGGAGGTGGAAAGGGATAAGTCCAATGGATTTTACTACAGAAGAAAACATCACACAGAGATAAAATAACAGAGCAGAGTTATGTACAAAATGAAAGTTTGTGTACTAGATATACGCACATAAAATAAATACCAACAAGCATTTGTCAATGCCGAATGTTCGCTTGCAGGTATTTGCAGTGGTGTTTGGCATGTATGGTGCTTTACCCTAATGCCCTATGCGAGTGCTGGTATTTGCACAATAAATTTTCAGCATGACCTTTTTGTTACCCCCGGTATGGCTACATAGGCGGAAACGTTTTGGGCAGGATGTAAAAATGACAGCTGTACTGCTCATAAGGAAGTGTGGTAAAATGGCAATGTTGAAAATCTGGGTGGAAATATTGAAAATTCGCAAACCCTACGAGCGTGTGTGGAACTGTGCAATGCACACTCGTAAAACAGTCATTGTCAGGAATTTTTTCACCAAATTGTCAACATTGGCATTTTAAAACCTCTGCTAATGAACAGTGTCACTGTGATTGTCTTACTGTGTGCCATACATTGATTTTGCACACCGACTGCGCCATTGTGCGCTACATGGGTGGAAACACATTTTGGGCAGGATGTGGAAAATTACAGCTGTACTGCTCATAAGGAGGTGTGGTAAAATGGCAATGTTGAAAATCTGGAGTGAAAATATTGAAAATTCGCGAACTTACAGTCTAGTGAACCTCAGCATACGGTCAAGTAAAACAGTCATTTTTGGAATTTTTGCACCAAATTTTCAACATGGGGTTTTTTGGACCCCTTCTCATGAATGATGTCACTGTCATGGTGTTATCTGAGGCCGAAGGGTGATTTTGCGCAGTGACTGCGCAGTGCCTGCGAAATCACACTTCGGGCCAGAATAACGCCATGACAGTGACATCATTCATGAGAAGGGGTCCAAAACCCCATGTTGAAAATTTGGTGCAAAAATTCCAAAAAATGACTGATGTATGCAATAAAGTTGAAACCCCCCTATCTAGCCATCTATAGAACTTACCGGCATTTCCTCAGTTCGTGGTCAGCTTTGAAGAGTGCAGACGTGTTCCCGGTCCACCGAAGATCGTCGCACCTGAGTCCGGAGGTAAGTATGGGGTGGGGGTGTGGGGTGGCTGGGTGCGCAGTGGGTGGGTGTGGGTTGTGGGAGAGGGGGCTGGGAGACACGCAGCGGGACCGTTTTTGTTTTACAGGTTAAAAAAGAAAAAAAGACTATGAGGGATGTTTGCCACGCTGAGGTGGGCTCCCAGCATGGCAGAAGATGTGTGTGGTGGGGGGGCGAGGAGCCGATGGGGGATTGGGCACCCCCGTCGGCAATGCAAACAAATGGTTTGCCACGCTGGGGTGGGCTCCCAGCGTGGCAGCAGTATGGCTTTGGGGGGTCATGCAAACAATGTTTGCCATGCTGGAGTGGGCTCCCAGCATGACACGAAAGCTTTGGGGGCATGGACGGACGGGGTTGGGGAGGTAGCGCAGACGCCGAGGGTGGGCGTCATATGGCAGCGTGTTTTTCTTTAAAGCAAAGACCACCGCTGTCATATGCTGAGCTGCTGCACCATAGGTGCAGGACCACAATGCCTGCTCAACTGAGCAGTGCATTGGGTAGAGAAAACACACCTCCAAGTGTGCTATCTCTCCCACGCGCCTTTACGCGCCGCAAGTTAACGAAAATATCAGAAGAGTAGGTGGGAGGCAGGTCCCTTAGGATCAGAGAAAAGAACAATTATATGGGGGGCAGTAAGGGATAGTGCACAGAGGGGAGGGACAGCATGGGGGGAGAGACAGTAGAGAACTAATGTTGGAGATAATAGGAAAGGGAGGAGGGTAAGTATGGTAATGAGGGAGAGGCAGACCTTCATCTCTCTGGGGTGTAGCCCCCACAAGGGCCAGACACAGCTGGGGCTATGGTCTTATATTTCAATGCCAAGTGGTTGAGAAGTTTGGGTATTATTGTGCGCAGTAGCATGGGCCCATGCACACTTTCAGGAGCAAACAGGTAAAATGGTGCACAGTGCCTTATATTAAATAGAAGGACATCCACAATTTCATTATAGCAACATCCTGTAATAGGCATGAGCAGCCCCTTTCATAGCAAGCCAAGTTAAGTATGAATTAGCCACATAGCTGCAAGTCAAGCAGGTGGAGCAAGAAAAATGCCTCCTCAAAAGCAGGTTCAGCGAGTGGTCTAGACTCAGAGAGGAACAGGACAAACATATTAACCCCCACCACCACCACCGCCACTACACACACACAAAAGCAGAGTATAAGATAAGGGCAGTCAGAGCAATGTTTTTACCACAGCACAGTGTTAATATTTCTATAGGTTTATTTCCCAGGTGGTGTAGTGGTATACTGTGTGACAAGTCATTGTTATAAGCTATAGGCTGTTGTTTATTTATTTGAAAGAAATACATATTGTGTCAGAGTTTAGATACAGAAGAATGTGCCCTTAAAGATCTGCTGATGTTTCAAAGCAAACATTGAAAAACATAATATTTAGTTACAGTTCAGCTTGCATTCTGTATATTTTCTATAGATGTCTCCTCCCCATTATTTATTGCTGAGAAAATTTGCATGAATACATGCTTTTTTCCCCTCTGAGTTCATCTGACTGTAAATCTTATCCCTACTTCAACTCATAACCCTCTGTTATGACATCACAGTCTGTTGCCACGGGAGTAACAGTGAAGTCACAGCCAGTGCATTATGACCTCAAGTAGAGAGAAAGCAACAAGAATAGATGAACTCTTCAGGAGCAAACATATTGTTTTCATGGAAATGTTCTCAGTAATACATAGTGGGGAGGAAAAATAGGGAACTACTGTGATCTACAAGCTGAACTGTGTCCAAGTATTATGTTTTGTTAAAGTTCTCTTGATATTGTCAGTTGCTCTTTAAATGAACAAGCATTTTTCTATGTAGAATGTTTGTTTGCACTGTAATAGGGCTTTGAGGAGCCCATGATGTTGTTCAGACAACTATAAAACAGATGTCTAGATGCAATTTAGCTTATATTTCACCGTTTTTTGTAGTTTTCTCCCTTATTTGTTTATTACTTAGGTCATTTGCTTGGAAACAGGATTTCTGGCCTATTTGCTCTGTCTGCTTTTCTACTTCTACAGTTACAGTTCTGTTCATGGCATCTCAGTCTGTTGCTATGGAGATAATTATGATGTCATGTACAGGGCATTATGATGCCATGTGTAGACAAGCAGCCAAAGCTAATAAAGTCCAAGGGACAGTAATCTTGTGTTTATATCACTTCCCTCGTAATAAAATTAAAAGGGGAAATAATTGCACAGAATATAGTTTTGGCTAAATGACAGAGAGATTCACTCCCCTCCCCACCCAGGGCCACAAACAGTACTGTCTAAGGAAATCTGCACTACAATAAACTTTTAGTGGGTCCAGTAACATGGAAGGCGAGGTGCTGGATGCCTCACCTACTGCCACACCAGCAGCATGAGTTCGGGTATGGACCAAGGTCAGTCAGGGGCTGGCAAGGGGAAAGAGGATTTAGCATCAATCAACTGATCACCTTCTTCAAGGTGGGGGGGCAGCGTGTAATGCTGATTGACTGCCACCTAGGGAGGGGAGGTAGCATAGCACTGTTCACCAGAATTGAAAGTTGGAGGCAGGCATTGAAAGTATGCATCATCATCTTCATGGTCTACATGTGTACTGCTGCATGGCTCTGGCTTTGACTCAAGGGGAGTAATGGGCTGAAAAGAACCACTGTCTGCAGAATGATGCTTCAGCTCTAAAGGCACTGCACCACCACAATCCATGGCACCCACTCACACAACAAGGTAAGCAGTAGATGGGATAAATCCTGGTAGTGGGGTAAAGGGGCTGGGGTTCAACAGCAGAAGGGTGGCAATGGGCAGGGGCAGGAGAATAAAGTCTCTATGGGGAAAAAAGGACTGCAAGATAAACTGCATTGTGTCTAACTCTCACATTTTTTCAAAGTTATTCAACTGGTTTCAGGGGCTCTTTAATGGGAACATAAACAATATGTCATTTAAATCAACTATTGCTGGTGTTTTCTGTTCATTATTGACACGTTGTGGACATATTTGAAGTTATTATAGTTGCATTCTGCATGATGTTTTTTCCCCAACTCTGTTTAGTGATTTCAAATTGATGCTGCCTATCTATAACTCTCACACACACACACACACACACACACACACACACACACACACACACACACAGTGCGAGGCTTGATGTTTATCTTCAGAGTCTGATAATGTCTGCTAGCTGGCTAATAGGCAGAACACCAGTGTGATTGGTGGGGGTTTCTCCTTTGAACAATAAGAAGTTAACACCCATTAGCCAGCTAAACACTATCATTGTCAGCATTCTCAGAACTGGCTTTTAAGAGCCAATCCTCCTGCATTTCTCCATCCATTGGCTTATACAGTTCACAGTTACAGAGCACAGCTCCCTACACTACAGTTACAATATGTTTGTTTGCCCATTCACACAAGAAAATATAATGCAGACTGACAGAAGTGTTAATATCATTCTGACAATGCTGATAGAAAAGGAGAATCCTTTTGTTTTAAAGTTAAAGTGTGATCAGGCTAATAGGGGATTTCCCCTAGCTGGCTGCCTGTGTCAAGAACACTTCAAAGGGAAGAGTGGGGTTTCCTTCAGGTATTTAACAGACTGTGGCCTTCAATGCAAGAACAAAGAAGGCAGAAGAATAATGCCTCATGCTTGCTGATGTACACACATAGAAGTGTCATAACACAGACAAAAACAGGCAGGATGCATCAGGGAGCAGGTGACTAGTGCCAAAGATATGCCCAAAATAAATAGGGACTGACTCTCATTTTAAATAAATAAAGAGCGCACAACAGGGTTGAAGAATTTTGATGGAGAGCATGAATCCAGAAGCAAATGATTTGATACCTTTTTTTGGACCAACAAAGCCCACCCACTCTAAGCCAGTTCTACTTTTATAGCCACTGGATCTGACTGTCAACAGGAACTTCCTGTTTGGCAGTAGGAAGGGAAGGATCATAGAGAAACATTGGTTTTGTCAACCCTAAAGGAAAAAAGTAGCTCATTCTCCCCCCTCAGCTGCTTTTGGTCTGACATTGAGCAAGGAAGAAGGAGGCTACTAAAGAAGATAGGAAGTTGCTGTCCCAGAACAGGAAGGGTGAGAGTTGTAAGGAGAGGAGAGAGTAAGCATACAGAGAAACAGGAGAGGGGTCACAAAATAAGACATGATAGGAGTGGTGCAGTGCAATGGCTGTGGGGCGGCAGTGTACTGGAAGACATTCTGGAGGCTGCAATGCTGCCCTATTTGTAGGCACTTCTCTGGTCTGAGAGAGGAGGTTGCCCATCTCCAAGCTGACCTGGCTAGGATTCATGAAACCTTCTCCCCCAACCAGGGACCACCAGGGCCAATGCCACTACCTCAGAGGTTGCCAAGAAAGAGGAGAGGCTGGACCAGGGTGGGCTCAGGGAGGGAGAGGGTGGTGGAGCAGAGATGCATCCCTCCAGCTGTACCTCTCCACAATTCATTCTCTTCTGGATAGTGGTTCCTCTATGGAGGCACCTGCAGTGGAGACCAAGGAGGATGCTGGGAACCTTCAAAAAGGAGACCCACAGGAGGGTGGCATGGGACCCCACAGGGGAAGGAAACAACTCCTGGTGGGGGACTCAATCATTAAGGGGTTAGAAATGGGGGAGAAAGGGGAGAGGGAGGTAGGGTGCCTTGCTGGCACCACGGCTTGGAGGGACAGGAAGCGAATCCTCAGGATCGTGGGAGGAGCTGCATGAGGGAGGGAGCTTGATGTTATTGTCCACCTAGGGACAAATGACCTGGCTAGGAATGGGATCAGAGCAGTGCAAGAGGAGTTTGTAGAGTTGGGGAGGGGCATTAAACAAGTAGTGCGTACAGTAACCTTCTCGGAGGTGCTGCCTGTCTATGGCAAGGGTGATGCTAGGGCACTCCTCACCAGGGAATTCAATGAGTGGTTGAAAAACTGGTGTGGAGCTCAGGGTTTTGGCTTCATTGGGGACAGGGGAGCCACCTGGAGGGATGGAGACCTATACTGGTGCGATGGTCTGCATCTGTCAAGGGGGGGAACCAGGATCCTAGGTGAGAGGTTTAAATGCTTCTTTGGCAAGCATTTAAACTAGCCAAGGGGGGAGGCACTGAAAAGGAGCAGGGAAATCCCAGACTCCTCCCACAAAACATGGTAATTAGTGAGGTAAACACCAAGGTAGAGAAGTTATCAGGGAGCAGGACAGAGGTAAATGTAAAAAAAGGCAAAGGCAGTAAGGATAGAAATGGGGCTAAAAGGGGTAAGGCTATCAAAAAGTGGAGGGTGATGAGTACCAATGCCTGTAGTCTGTGTAACAAGCTCCCTGAACTAGTGGCCTTGATTGAAGAGGGTTGCCTGGATATTGTGGCAGTCACACAAACATAGTACACAGAGAACCACGACTGGGATGTCAACATACCAGGATACACAATCTACAGGAGAGACAGGGAGGGTAAAAGAGGAGGAGGAGTAGCTCTCTAAGCAAAGGAAGGGATCAAAGCAACAGAACTAAAGAGTAAACAGGGAGCAGATGAGGCACTCTGGGTCACCCTGGAGACAGGAAATGGCACCACAATCCATGGGGTTGTATACAGACCCCCATCTCAGGGATGGAATGGACAGAATGATAGAAGGCTTCCTTAGAATGGCAGAAAAGGGGAGATATTGTTGATGGGGACCTGAATATGTCAGATGTTAACTGGAGCACCTTTGCTGCAGGCACATCCAAGAGCAGGGTCATTCTTGATGCCCTACAGGGGGCATGCCTCAGACAGCTAGTATTGGAGCCCACTCGGGAGGGAGCAGTCTTAGACCTGGTACTCTCAAATGGAGACAGAGAAAGAATCTCAGATTTAGAGGTGGGTAGCTATCTGGTAACAAGCGACCACCAAACACTGTGGTTCACGATTAAACACAGCCATACAATCAAGCCATGCAAAAGCAATAGTACTGGACTTTAGGAGGGCTGACTTTGGGAAAATGAGAGAGTGCCTTAGAAAAGCACTAGCAAACAGGCAAGAAGGAGGGGTGGAGGAACAATGGGGAGTAATCAAAATAGCTATCACAGAGGCAACAAGTCTTTGTGTAAAGCAAATCAATAAAACACAACGAAGGAAAAAACCGCTATGGTTCTCAAAAGAGGTGGCAGGGAAGGTTAAGGAGAAAAAGATAGCATTCAGGAAATATAAGGAAACACAGAAGGAGCAGGACAGAGAACGTTATCAGTTAAAGCAGAAAGAGGCTGGGAAGGCAGTCAGAATAGCAAGGGCCCAAACCGAGGAAAGGATAGCCAATTCTGTTAAGAAGGGATAAGACCTTTTATAGGTACATTAGAGAGCGAAGAAAGACCAAAGGAGGGATACTGAGGCTTAATAAAGGGGAGGGAATGTGGGTAGAGGGGACAGTGAAAAGCATGGATACTGAATGAATATTTCTGCTCAGTATTCACAAAAGAAGAGGAGGGGGAGGTACCTAAACCAAACAAGAGAAACACTCTGAAGACGGGGGTTGATACCAGTCCATTTACAGAAGAAAGGGTTCTGAAAGAACTAATAAAATTGAAGGTGGACAAAGCAATGGGGCCTGATAGGATTCACCCAAGAATTCTAAAAGAACTAAGGGTAGAACTAGTGACACTGCTGACTACTCTCTTTAACAAATCATGGGAGGATTGGGTGGTACCTGAGGACTGGAGGAGGGCAGATGTGATTCCTCTTCACAAAAGTGGGAGCAGGACAGAGGCAGGAAACTACAGACCAGTTAGTATGACCTCAGTGGTAGGGAAAATGATGGAATCACTTCTGAAGGAAAGAATTGTTGAGTACCTAGAGGCCAGTGGGGCACATGACCCAAGGCAGCATGGACTCATGATGGGAAGGTCATGTCAAATGAATCTAATAGATTTCTTTGACTGGGTGACCAAAGTAGTAGACCAGGGAGGGGCTGTGGACATGGTCTTCCTAGATTTTAGCAAGGCATTTGATACAGTCTCACACAAAAGATTAATACACAAGTTAGCCAGCCTTGGAGTGGGCCTCAAGGTGGTAGCCTGGATAAAAAATTGGCTAGACAACAGGACACAAAGGGCAGTAGTAAATGGAGTACACAGTGAAGAAAGGAGGGTTACTAGTGGGGTACCGCATGGTCCAGTACTGGGACCGGTCCTTTTTTATGTCTTTATAAGTGACATTGCAGAGGAACTGGAAGGAAAAGTATGTCTCTTTGCAGACAGCACAAAGATCTGCAACAGGGTTGATACACAGGATGGAGTGGAAAGGATGAGAAGGGACTTGGCAAGTTGGAGGAATGGTCAAATGTATGGCAGCTCAGATTCAATGCACAGAGTGCAAGGTAATGCACATGAGAAAAAAACCCAGGGAAGAGTACACAATGGGGGTGAGATACTGACAACAGTAAAAATGGAAGAGACCTGGGGTAATTATATCAGAGGACCTAAGGTGGGCAAGCAATGTTAGAAGGCAGTAAGGAAGGCTGGGGATACTGGGATGCATAGGAAGAGGCATCAATAGTAGAAAACAGGAAGTTGTTATCCCTCTGTACAGACAGTTGGTGAGACCCCATCTGGAGTACTGTGTGCAGTTCTGGAGACCCCATCTCCGCAAAGACATAGACAGAGTGGAGGCTGTCCAGAGGAGGGCAACCAAAATGGTACAGGGTCTGCACCAGAAGACATATGAAGAAAAACTAAAGGAGCTTAATATGTATACCCTTGAGGAAAGAAGGAAAGAGGGGACATGATAGAAACTTTCAAGTACCTCAAGGGAATCAACAAAGTCTAAGAGGGTAGCATCTTTCAGAAAAAGAGATGCAAGAACAAGGGGCACAATTTGAAGATAGAGGGGGATCGCCCAGAGGTAATGTGGAGGAAGTATTTTTTCATGGAGAGGGTTGTGGATGATGGAACAGCCTCCTGAGGAGGTCATGGAGTCAAGAACAGTGGGGGAATTCAAGAATGCATGGGACAGACATAAGGCAGTCCTAGTAGGGGGTAGGAGGAAGTAAGCTGTTGGTTAACTAGGATCTGCAGCTTATCTGTTAGGTAGGAAAATGGGCAGACTAGGTGGGCCAAGCGGTCCTTATCTGCCGTCAAATTCTATGTTTCTATGTTTCTATGATGTTAGAAAAAGAACACAGCACTTAAGCTTTCGGACGAACTAAGTCTTTCCTCACCACTTTGTTCTTTTTGTAATCTCTTTGTTGGTCCAATAAAAGGTATCAAACCATTTGCTTCTGGATTTGCTCTTACAAGGACCAATGCAGCAACTAAATGATTTGTTTGTCATCGTGGAGGGCATGAGCACCCCGTTTGTGAGAGAGCCAGAGGGCTCAGTGAGAGAGACAGCACTGAAGAGTGTTACACAACTACATTAGATGGTAACTGACATGTGTCAGGGATTTGTTTTTGTTTGTTTAACAAATCCCTGGCATGCAGGTACTACTAGGCCCCCAACACAGGAGAGGGCCAATCAGAGTCCACTGAAGAACATAAAAGTGGCACAATAGGTATGATGCCTGAGGGACATCCAGAAACATACTGACTGAATAATACAAATGTCCACAAAGGAAAGGAGTCAAGCAGCATAGCAGGTTTATTGCACCTTCAGTTCCTGGCAGTTCCTCAGTGAATGTAGTCAGCACTAAAAAATTGAGACATATTAAAAATTCATTCACATTTTCTTATTCCACCCACACATGCACTTGTAGTAGGATAGCTCAGATCAGGAACTAAGGAACTATGATACTCTTGCACTACAGCATAATACTGGGCCTTTAGATAAATGGCATGACAACCGAAGCTGGGGACTTGGAAACAACTGCACCTCTTCAACATTTACTGAGCTCTTTAACTCAAGCTGACACTATAGATAGTGCTAGGCATATTTTAGCAGATACATACTACTGCACAGCAGGGCATCTTACACTCAGCAACAATCAATGGTGACACTTCAACATCACTGGCATGCAAATTAGCTTGGTAGCTATTACTGGACTCCACTGCAAATCAAAATTCTATTGATTCTTAAGTTTGGTACTACTGTTGCAAGGAGCTTATGCCTACATCCTGCAGTTACACTATTTAATTTCTGAACTTCAGGGCTTCCTGGCAACAGTGGCTAGGGGAAACTTTTGAACAGATGTCACCACCACATCGGATGGGCAGAATCTAGTAGTTCTCCCCTGAGAAATTCAACTACTGTTTGTGCTCTGGGAACAACTGCACTCTATAGACTGCATGCCATCTCACTTCTCAGAGACAGTTTGACTCCATTCTGATACACACTGCCATATTCTAGAACAATCTGCCCAGACGAAATCCAGTAATTATCTCCTTTGGTGCATAAGCAGCATCTGAGGATACACAGGAACCCCCAGAGATACCCAGAGATTACACATAATAGAAACATTGAATTTGATGGCAGAGAAGGTCTGCTTGGCTTAAACAGTCAGCCCTTTTTTTCCCTACCTAAATTGTTACTACAGACCATACTTGATCTACTGCTCTTTCTCTCTCCCCCTTCCTTTCCGTTATGATTCCCTTGTGCCTATCCCATGCATTCTTGAACCCTGCCACTGTTTTTGCCCCCACCACCTCTTCTGGAAGGTTGTTCCAGAAATCCACCACTCTTTCTGTGAAGAAGTACTTCCTAACATCTCTTCTGAATCTACTCCCCTCCAGTTTCACAGCATATCCCCTTGTTCTTGAGCACCTTTTCTTCAAAAAATTACTTCCCTCTGTCACAAATGCACTCAGCAGGTCAGGCCCTCTGCTCCCACAGTGCCAACCTCTGAGCACAGTATTGTGAACAGGTAACAGAACAGGGTAACCCTCTTGTCTGCTTATGGGTCCGAATTACCTTTAGTCTCAGGTTCTGGGGGGATTCAAACTGTGAACCTTATGCTAGCATACCCAAATGTACAGGCTCAGATAATCAGCTCTTTGGGGGGATGCCAGATATCTTTTGCCTAAGGGCACCTAACCAGGTATCCAAAATGAACCCTTAAAACTCTATAAAAGACCTTAGGTATATTCTTACCTTTTCCCAGTCTGGTAACACCATCAAGCTTATAAACAGTTGTCAAATTTAACCGTCTATACTTCACATGCAAAAGAACTTTGAAGACACACCCAGGCAGTCTTTTTGAATGAAAGGTTTACTTAAAAATGGATAAAAATATGTAAAGTGTAAACACAAAACACTATATCACAAAGCATACAATTACTTAAAACAAACCAAGGAACAGTACAAACATAAACTCCTACGACAATACAATTAGGCTTTTTCTATCTAATGCATTACCTTCTTTCTGTGCTTAAGTTAGTTCTTGTTTCTTAAGAGCCCACAAAGAAATGTGTCACTAAGATCAGACACAGAATAGCTTAAACTGTCTCTTTCACACACACACACACCCCTTCCATGATGTCATCTACCTCTTCCTTTTAGAATATAAAAACTATACAAACAATGATCTTCCTCTCAGGAGATATATTAAAATACTGTGACTTCAACAAAAACTAATTTCCCAAATTATAAGTCTGTGATTTCCCCATTCCTTCTCTTTGATCTTTGGGCAGTTCCTGTTCCCAGGCCATATCAAAGGACTTTTACAACTCTACAGTTTCTCACCTAGATGCAAGATAGCTTTTTAACACCAGCTGATATTAAATGTTCTCCTTCTTAAGACATCATAAAAGCTTATGATCTCCATCCTCTGGCAGACTCATAAAGTTCCATCTCATTTCCACTTCAAAGCAGCAACAGGCCATAAAATGCAACGTCTTGGGCCTTTACAACTCTGCAGTTTCTCACCTAGATGCAATATAGCTTTTAACACCAGCTGATATCAAATGTTCTCCTTCTTAAGACGGCATAAAAGTTTATGATCTCCATCCTCTGGCAGACTCATAAAGTCCCATTTCATTTCCACTTCAAAGCAGCAACAGGCCATAAAATGCAATGTCTTGGGCCTTTACAACTCTGCAGTTTCTCACCTAGATGCAATATAGCTTTTTAACACCAGCTGATATCAAATGTTCTCCTTCTTAAGACGGCATAAAAGTTTATGATCTCCATCCTGTGGCAGACTCATAAAGTCCCATTTCATTTCCACTTCAAAGCAGCAACAGGCCATAAAATGCAACGTCTTTGAAGTTAGTCACATTACAGAGATTTGCTGTTTAATATATATCCTGTCATTTTAACTGAAACCTGGGGGGGGGGTCATCCCACAGGCTGTCTCATGAGAGACACTCACATACCACATTCTATATTACAAATGTCAAAGAACAATCATTACCAGCTGGCCAAGCATCACACCCTCCTGTACTTTTGTTTACCCCTGTGAGGTATTTAAAGGTCTCCATCATATCCTCAGCTCTCTCTTCTCCTCCAGGGTGTACATACAGTATTGAGGTCATTTAGTCTTTCCTCATAGGGCTTTTGATACAGGCACTACACCATTTCAGTTACCCTACTCTGGACTGCCTCCACTCTGTCTATGTCCTTCCAGAGATATGGTCTCCAGAACTACACTCAGTACTCTAGGTAGGGTCTTACCAGAGATCTATACAGCAGTAAAACTATCTCCCTCTTTCTGCTGGTAATACCCCTCCCTGTGTACCCCAGCATCCCACTAGCTTTCCCAGCTGCCTTGTCACACTGCTGACCACTTTTAGGTCATCCAGTATGATTACCCCAGGTTTCTTTCCTGCATGGTGGTTGTCCATGCCACTCCACACATTTAGTACTCTGCCCCTGGGTTTCTGGGCCCTAAGTGCATTATTTTGTACTTTTTTGCATTGAAACTCAGCTGACATATCCTTGACCACTCCTCTAGTTTTCTCAGGTCTCTGATCATCCTTTTCACTCCCCTTGGAGTGTCCACCCTATTAAAGATTTTGTGTCATCCACAACTAGAGTGTCAAAATAGGTCTAAAACAAATGGGCAGACTAGATGGACCTAGCGGTCTCCTTCTGCCATCATAGTTTATGTTTCTGTGTTTCTAAGATGCAGACCTTCTCTTCCAGCTCCTCTGCAACACCACTTATAAAGATATTAAAGAGAACTGATCCCAGCACTGATATCCCGAAGGCACCCCGATGGTCACACTCCCTTCCGTGGGCTGTGGCTTGGAACTTAGTTCCTGGACAGGCTGAAAATCCAACCAAGAAAGTATTTATGGGCAAACACAGCTGGAATTGGCTCAAAATTGGAAGGCAGGTTGCTGAAAATCATTACTTGCATTCCTGAAAGTTTCATAGGTAGTGTTGTGCAAAATTGGAATATTTTGCCAGGTGAAATATTTTGTGGAATTAGCACATTATGCAAAATATTTCACTGGGCTAAATGCAAAATTTTGCCCATGTTTGAGAGTAAAATTTCACCCCCAAGCTGACAAAATTTCACCTGTGGGTGAAATTTCACCACTGCGGGTGAAATTCCACCACTGTTGGCAAAATCTTGCCATCCGCGGGTGAAATTTCGCCATTTTTGGTGGAATTTCGCCACTTGCAGGTGAAATTTTGCCATTGTTGGTGGACTGCTCAGAGGGCAAAAATGCAGGCAAAATTGTGAAATTATGCCACATTTTCATGAAACATTTAATCTGTCGAAATTGCCAGTTTCACCGCAACTGCACTGGCAAAATTTAATTTCGCAACATCTCTATCATAAGTCTGCAACATCAGAAAAGTGGACTTACTGCCAGATTAAAGAACATGTTTCTACTTAAATAATATTTGTAAAAATAAAAATGTTTAAGATTATTATATTTACACAACTATCTTTAACCTTATTGTTTTCTAGGTTTTTTGACATTCTGCTCTTATAAGTCTATTAAATGTTACACATAATGCAGAACTCGTTTCACTGCTTCTTTCAAAAGGACTCCATCCTCTACTTACCTCATATTCTTGATTTGTGACATCACAGTCTTTTGTCATAGTCAGCTCTGTGATGTCATAAACAAAGATGCTATGTGGTCAGTAAAGGTAGTGAAATACTTTTTTTTATTATTTTTTTTTAATTATTTCAGTCTAGAATTACAAATACCTTTGAGACAAAGCTCATTTACAAAGGTTCTACATCAGTTGATGTACAATACAAGGGAGGACATTGTGACACATTAACAGGTTACAGTAGTTTACATTATGACAGGATAACAGGCTACAGTACTATATAAACACATGTGGTTCGTAGGTACAAGGTTGTTGACAAAAGACTGGGTACACAATATTAACAAGAATTTGGTGATACATAGACAAATGCAGCCAGTAGCTAGTTGTCAGGATCACACATAACACAGAAAGTGCAAGTAGGAAGTGCAAGTATGGGGGGAGGAGGAGTAGGGGGAGGGGGAGTGAGGGCGGAGAAGAGGGGATGGGATAAGTGCTAGAAAGAAAAAGATTGGGAGACAGTCACATGTGCTGGAGGTAGATAGGAGCAGATGAAGTTTAGATTTGAATGGTCCTAGCTCAGGGAGGGGAGGAGATGTCACTGTTAAGCCCATTTAAACAGCTGGGAGCTCTATAAGCAAAGGATCTTTGACCCTGCATAGTCTGGTATCTTGGGATGTGAAGTGATTGAGATTCAGAGCCCCTAGTGAGGTGAAGATTCAGAGCAGGTCAGATGAGAGCTTGAACTCCAGGGAGGGCAAGTCCCATCATTGTTTTTTTAGCCATTAAGCATGTTCGGCATTTGATGCAGTTCGAGAGTTGGAGCCACCCAGTTTGAGCATAAAGGTCACATGTGTGGATGAGACAGTGCAATGTGGTGATGACTAGGCAAGCTTTGTTGAGGGCCAAGAATATACGCCTGAGGGTGGAGGAGGAAGTGGAACCATAAATGATGAGGCCATAGTCAATTACTGCAACTATTGAGCTGTGGACTGCGATCCTTAAGGCATCACTAGTAAGGCATTTCTCATGCCTGTAGAGAAGGTCAATGTGAGTATTAGCCACTTTGCTGATATTATCAATGTGGGATCCATAAGAGAGGTTATAATTGATTGTTATCCCAAGGTATTTGAAGGATTCCACTTGTTCCAGGGATTCACCTAAGCAGTTGGAGATGGTGAGGGGGTGAAGCCGGTGCGTATTATGTGAGCTGTAGAACATCATGTTTTTTTTTTTATAGTTGAACACCAGTTTATGTGCACTGAACCAACTCTCAACCAAGGAGAAGCCGAGCTGGAGTTTGCTCCAAAGGAGGTGAGGGTCCATAGGTGTGGAGTGGATTACTGCATCGTTGGCGTAGAGAAGGATTTGCTCACGACAGGACTGAGGAAGATTATTCAGAAAGAGGCTGAAAAGAAAAGGTCCAAGAATGGATCCTTGTGGTACCCCAGAGCATACAGGTTTTGCCTCAGAGAGAACATCAGCAATTTTCACTCTTTGGGAGTGGTTTTCAAGGTAGCTTTTAAACCATGTCATTGATTCAGGGGATAAGTCGGTATTGAGCAACAGTGAGATAAGTAGGTGCTGATGGACGGTATCGAAAGCCTTAGTAAGGTCTATGAAGACTGATCCCATAAGGAGGCTATTGTCTAGAGAGCAGTGGATTGCTCCAGTGAATTCAAGAAGGGCAGCTGTAGTACTGTGTCCTTTTCTAAAACCATGCTGTAGGGGGCACAGGATATCGTGACTGTTAAGGTATTCTGTAATTTGATCAGATGCAATATGCTCAATGGCCTTGGTGGGTAATATAGAGATGGGCTGATAGTTTCGGAGCAGAGCCCTCTCCCCACTCTTGTCGACCAGAGTAACTGAGGTTGACTTCCATCTGTCGGGGAACTGGCCATGAGTGAGGGAGAGATTGAAGATTGTTGTTAGCAGTTGGAGCACTTCTTCAAGGGTGAAGGACAGTAGTTTGAGGTCAAGGGTGTCCCCACTATGCCTAGACCTGGCAATTTGTTTCTTGATGTAGTTGCAGACTTCGTGCATCTTGACTGCTTTGAAGTAGAATGGGGGTTGATTGGGAGAAAAAGGGGGGATGGCTGGGGGTTCATCTTAATTGAAAAAGTCAGGTGGTAGGACAGCACTGAGGTCTGTGAATGCAGTGTAGTAGGGTCAAGCGTTGTGATCCCATCAATGACCAGCATAGTAGATGAGATTTTTTGTTGCTTCCCAGTAGCTTCTTTTAAGTTGTACCAAAAGGATTTCCC
Organism: Neoceratodus forsteri; assembly: GCA_016271365.2. Classification (NCBI taxonomy): domain Eukaryota; kingdom Metazoa; phylum Chordata; order Ceratodontiformes; family Ceratodontidae; genus Neoceratodus; species Neoceratodus forsteri. Next base: position 1,204,646,297 of record CM057453.1, on the reverse strand, counting down.
CTTACCCCAGGTGTTTGTGAGGGCATCTTTGTAGAAATAATTTTTCTGTAGGCTGACAAGTTTTATGCAATCATTTCGAGCCCATTTGTAATTCTGTATGTCAACTTGTTTTCCTGTGGCATAGGCTAGGAGCCAAAGGTGGTCCCTAGATTTGAGTTGAGCCAATAGATCTGCAGAGAGCCAGGGGTTGCTTAGACCTGTGACTTTGCACATTTTGAAAAGGGAATCACAGGCAGCATTAAAGGTATTTATGAAGAAATCAAGGGCAGAGTTATCAAAAACGTGGTAGATCAGAGACCTTTTAGACAGGCTACCAAGAAGTGGTATACACTTTCAAAATGAAAACTTAGAACTTAAAATATATTCTCCAGTGAACTGTAAGGGTTGAAACATTCTGTTTATGAAAGTGCATGCTGAAGTGTAGAGCTGCTCTTTAATGTGAGAGCAAATGTAAAAGAAGAAATGTGAAAATGGCTACTGCAGGGAGCTGAGCTGTGATGCCAGGGGACGTGGAGTTAGTCATCATGAGCTGTGATTGCACAGTGCTCAGCCTTGGACAGCCTTCGGGTGAGTGAGTTATTTAAAATGACAAACAGTAAACAAAACCCTTGAAGAGACAAGTATTATAAAGAGATTTTAAGTCATTTAAAAAAAATTTTTGTAAGTTTTGTCTCACAGAAAATTGAAGAGAACGGAACACTCAGACATTGGTCATATTCAGAAGGCACCAACTTAGGCTTCCTAAGGGCTACAACTTATAAAACAAAATCAAGAGAAATCTGACAGGGTCAAGTATTTGCTCTTTTATATGAGAAAATGCTTGAAGATACCATTAAATACATTTGAAATGTAACTTAAAGTGATACACTTTTGGACATTTTTACTGAGGGAGAAAGTGGTGGACCCTAAAAACTAATAATTCATAGGGGATTTCAATCCAGCATTTGAAGGGGGCTTATGCTGTTGTGATGTTTAAGAGGGGATGTGCTACAGATAGCTAATGGATGCTGATGGAAGCTGTAAATATGCTAGGACCCCTCACAGGGATCAGGTTTAAATATGCATTTTTTGATGTTTGAAAGGGCTGTGCAGTTTAGTTTCAGGGAGACTGAGCAGGGAGACCAGACAGACCAGATCCAATGGGGACCATTCTTACCTTTAGAGGCCTACATTAAGGTTAGAAACTGGAGCACTAGCTCTCAATTAAGGAGCATAAGGGAGCCAGGTGCTAGCCTGACTCCCAGTGTAGGGGGTAGCAGGGCAGTATGTTTTTATTTTTCCAATTGTTTAACCAGGAGAAACACACTAAGCTGAAAGCTTGTTTACAGGTGAGACCTGGGAGCACAGGAAAGTTAAGTGACTTGCTTAGGGTCACACAGTATGCAAGTGGGGGCTATGGGATTCAAACCAGGTCTCCGGATTTGCAGCTCAGAGCCTTAAACCACTGCACTATACTGCCTATATGTGAGCTCAGGGAAAACACTGACATACCTGTTATATAGTGGTAGCCAATGTATCCACTTTGCAGCTTGCCAGCAGTCTAGAAGGTCAGCTTCCAGTATAGCTATTGGAGAAAGAAAGTCACCCATCTCCAAGAGTCAGCAGCCATTTTGAAATTCTACTGTTTGCCTCCAGTGTTGTTGCCATCAAGTACCTTTATGAAAGGACTGTGTCATTTACCTTATTCTAAGAAAGGTAATTTAGAAGGAACTTAGTCATTTGAAAGGGAACCTATTTTCTACAAGGGACAAAGGGGAGTCACCTGTTATTTATATGCAAATGTCAATGTGATGTGAACATTTTTTTAGCATTATCTATCTATCTATCTATCTATCTATCTATCTATCTATCTATCTATCTATCTATATTATATTGGTGTGGTACCGCCACTATAGTTATGGTTGAGTACGGTGTTCAATGTTAAATCCCTAACTTATCATATTAAAGGGAATATGAATAAGCATTTTCTGCAAAAACTTGCTTACTGTGTAGCTGCCCTGGTCCCCGATGTACCGTTTCACAACAAGGGTGAAAAACAAAGTGTTAAAATGACAGTTATTTTTGTTTTAAAAGCTGCAATTCCAGGAAGTGAGCTGTATGCATATTTGAATCCCAGTGCCTGTGTTCACACAAGAGAACAAAAGCTGATGATGTCACTTTAGCAAGCTGTCTCTGTATCATCTCGGAGCATTATGTTGTGTTCCATCGCATTCCTGTAAATAGTTTGGTAATAAAATGTGTTTGTAAAAGAAAACTTACTGTGTATTTTTGACTTTCTGGTCTGCAACAGGCAAACATTCAGTGAAGGTCTATTCAAAGTCAATAACAGAGGAGTTCTGTGTTACTATATTACTTATTTTTTATGCTTGTGGAATTAGAAATGAGGGAGCCCCTCCTGTAAAGCAAGAGATTGGCATGCCTTACTGAGCAATGGCAAATACCATATTGTAAATCTTAACATTTCTAGTAGTTTTATTCAGCAGTGTAATAAATGGATTATTTTAATAATAAGCAATGTGTCTAGTCTTGTTTTTTTTGTTCTGACTGATAACAAATTGGACCTTATTGTGACAGTCAGTACAGAGTGCTTGAATTACTTTTTTGCAAACAAAACTGTTAAAATGAATATCATGTCAGAATGGCTACTGTCAAAAACTGCTGTTTAGACATAAAGCTGTCTTCTATTCATTTGTTGGGCATTCAAAGTATTTTGGTTTTTGTTTGGGAAAGATTGTTTGTACTACTGTATACATGTGTAAGTCATAGATCTTACTACTGTGATGACTCATTTTAAATAATTTATTTTATCTAATACTATAAAAACAAACATTTGTCAATGCTGAATGTTGTCTTGCTGGCATTAGCATTGGTAGTGCAGGAGTTAGAGAGATGCATAATAGGAATGTCAGTGAAGTATGGAACTGACGACAACCCCACCCCACCCTGCAGAGACTGACAGGCATTGAGGTGTGCCATTGAGTCATTGGCCATAACGCTCATGCCATTTCACCTTAAAGTCATAATCCTGTAATTTTAGGTTAATGCTTTGATTTGAGAGATATAAGAAGACGACGAGGTCTATTAGGAATGTCTCCCTGCCTTTCAGCAGGTTCTACCATTGTGATTTGCATCCATGTATCTATCTAACTTGTGTTACAATTTATCCAAAAGTCTGTGCTTCCACAATCTCAGCTGGAAAACTATTCAATGTTTTCACTGCTCTAAAGTATGACACTCATAAAATGTATTAAAGCTTTTTGTTTTAATCTGCCATATATGCCCCTCAGTATTCACTGACTTACTGGTTGAATGTGGAGCACTCTCATTCTCTTGTTGCTAATCTGATGTCATCTGGTCATGTGATCAGCTCAGCTGATTACTGGTATACTGACTGTGAACTGCAGTGCTGACAAGGTAAAAAAAGTCATTTTTTAGATAAAAATGCTGTTTTGTACATTTTCAAGTTCACAGCACTGTACAAAACATGTATGGGGTATAAAGAATTTTTTTTTTATAATAAAGAAATACAGAACCTGTGTATGTTCCCTTTAATATCTTTGGCACTGTTTCTCAAAGGTTGGAGCTGGATTATGACTGGCTTCATCATTTACAGCAACTTGAAGCCATTTTCTTCCAAAATTTTATGACTGGTGGGACCTGGCATAACATCCACTGCAGCTGCATGGGCTGAAAATACTAACGTAAACAGGTGCAGAGATTTCATCCCACAACATGGGCTGTGGCATGGAACTTAGTTCAGGTGGTATTTGAAAAATGTCACCACCTTTATTCATGAGGTGGGGTCATAAGAAGGCTATATGGAAAATGTGGGGTCAAAATATTTTAAAGTGGCAAAGTTATGCACATGCATTGAAATTTTACTATGCTCTGTTGTAACTCTGGTAATTGTAAATATTTTGACCCCAAATGTTCAACATATCAATTTTTTACATCACCTCATGAACATGACAGCTGTCCTATTTCAAATCCTGACTGAAATGTGTTTTTGCATCTGTGGTATGGAATGATGTTTTGCTGTCACAGAATGATATTTTGTAAGGGATTTGAAAATGTTAACTATTGGGTTCATGAGGTGGGTTAACAAGAAGGCTATGCTGACAATGTGGTTGCTGTTTTGCTACAAATGCAAGCACATGGCCCTCTGGGCCCTGCACCTCTATGGCAATATACATGTATTCATCTATCGAGGGTTGGGAGTGCAGGGCCCTCTAGACAAATGAGAATTTGATTATACTATCCCAAAAAGTAAGGAAATTCACTGCAAAAAACAAAACTTTGTTAATGCACCAGTTAGGGTAACTCAATGCCACAAAAGTAGGGAAATGTGGCATTAAGGTTTCCAACCCTAATGCCCCTTCCCCAACAGCAAAAGGAAAAAAGCATTAGGTTTTTGTGTCTTTGGAGTCTTGGTGAAACAGTGGTGGGGTCATCCTTGGAGGCCGTCACCCTAATGCCCACTCTGTTCCATGAGCAAATAATGTCACACATGATCTTCTTTCTTCACACAGGGCCCTATGTAAAAAATGGTACTACAAATTGTTTTGGCAGCCTGTGGCGAGACATACTTCTCTACCTTTGAAGAGTGTATCATTATGAGGCAGTGGCTTATAACTGAACCTTGTGCTTGGAATTCAAGGCTAGGGGCTGGGAGGAGGGTTTAGAATTAGGGTTGACAACCCCAAGGAAGACCCCACCACTGATTTGCCAAGAATCCGGAGACCCAAAAACCTAATGTTTTTCCTTTTGCTGCTTGGGGTGGGGGTGGGGCATTAGAGTTGGAAACCCTAATGCTACATTTACCTATTTTTGTGGCATTGAGTAACCCTAACTGGTGCAACGGCAACATTTTTTGCAATATATAGACAGACAGATAGCTAGATAGATAATGTAGATAGATATTTATACAACATGTGTTTTTGGATATCAACAGAGATAAAAAGTACTATCTGAGGCAGACAGAAAAGATATCAGCTATATCTCCATGTACCTATACATCATAGTGATATCTTGCATGTTGCTATATGTCATAGTGACATCTTCTGCGTAGCAATATGTCATTGAACTTCAGGACAAATTGCACCTGTCATTTTGCCTCAGCCAACAATTAAAGCTCCAAGACACTGAAAGTATTTCTATCTGAACCATGCAGCTATGGCAACTGCAAGCTGCTGCTCAGCTCTCACTGTGCAGCCCACAGCACCCCATGCAGTCACTTGTTTAAATTAGGGTCATTCAGTGTGCCAACCAGTCCAAAAAGCGGCCTTGGGTGAAAAAAAAATACCTCAAAGCCTATCATGTTATGTGCGGTCCAGCCTTGTGATCTGTGCATGACTGTAGAATTCAGTTCACCCGGGCATGGGATTTAGTTGGCAGAAATGCTGTGGAACTAGATTTGTGAACTTGAAATTGTGGCCAGCCAAACAGATCAGACCAGTCCCAAGAGCAGAGTAGGCTAACAAACCCATCCAGGCTCTGGCCGATGATGCAGACTCCAAATCCTGAGTTGAACTACTAGCCAGGTAGAGGCATAGTGAGAGATGGCAGTCCCATCCCGTCCAATTCCAATTGTCTGCATGCACCCGAGTTAAACTTACTTGTTTTGTTGCCACTTGCCAGCACTCCAATCTGCAACCAATGTTTCATCCTCATTGTCTCTCCCTCCTGATCAAGAGACTACCCAGACAGCCCTCCGCCTGTGACTGTCATGACACTGACTGTCTGACAGTCACTAGTCTGCAACTGCAGACAGCCTCATAAAACCCAGTCCAGAACTCTGTAGGGATCTTGTGCCGTTATCATCAGAAGCTTGACAGTCAATTAGTGAATTTGTGGAACAGTCCAGTGTACCTACTGCCTTGCTGCCTGCCAGCCCAATTTGTTGGTAAGTTAATTAAAAAGTTGATTATCCTATCCATTGCTTCCATTGTTGCAGCTAACATCATGGGGGGTGTTATCATAGAATCACTGGAAATGAGATGTCTATTTATTTAACTATTCAGATAGTACTGCAGGTTTTATTAATCATCCTTGATTTAAAATATGCCTTGCAGGGGCTAAACTGCACTGAGAGAAGTGGTCTGTTTGTATTTCTGATATGTTCCTGGTTGCAGGATTACTCAACACACTTGAGAAAGGAATGTGTGGATTTAAGGAGGTTTCTCAGGCACTCTGACCATGTGAGCCTGTGGATTAATGGTTAGAGTGTTGGAATGGCATATCAGAGGTCTGAGGTTCAGTTCCCAGTGGACTACACTTTTCATTTCTCATTTCCATCCTTGATTTTTAATCATCCTGTGTTATTCTGCATCATACTCCTACTAGTATCCCTACAACTACTGCTGCTTACTGCTTGTCAAGTGAAGTCCCGGAGATGACAGTCCAGGTATGCATGCTACTGTATATAGTTAAGGAGGCTGGCTGCTGCCTGCTGTGCTTGCTGACTGTCTGCAAGACAGCACAGGCTTGATTCCTGCTGTGAGGAACTCTCCATAAGGGCTTGAACAAGGGGCAATCAAACTTCCACTATGGTGCTATTACAGCTATAAAAATGTCACTGATATTGCAATGTGTACCTAAGAAAAAACACTGCACTAATTAAGTAGTTTTCCAATACCAGTACAAAATCCTAAAACAAGTTGTATAAACAGAACATGACATGGCCTGACCGAAGATATCATATTTATTTTCGATCCAGGCCAATGACATCAAGATATCTCACTTGTGGCTTCGCCACTCATAAGATATCTGGTATCATTGGCCTCTTGTTATGATAAATATGATATCTTTAGTCAGGCCATATCATATCCATATATATATATATATATATATATATATATATCTTCTTTGCAAAGAACTTTGTTAATGCACCAGTTATGGTAAATTGTGACACAGAACTAAGGAAATGTGGCATTAGAGTTTCCAAACCTAACTCCCCAACCCCCAAGCAGCAAATGGAAAAAATATTAGGATTTTGGGTCTACAACATCTTGGCAGATCAGTGGTGGGGTATCCCTTGGGGTTGTGAACCCTAATGCCAACCCCATTCCCTGTGCAAATTACATCACACATGATCTCCTCTCTTCTTGCAGGGCTGGTCCTGTGTGAAGAAAGCTGCAACAAATTGTGTTGGCAATATGTGGTGAGACATACTTCTCTACCATTTGAGGAGTGTACCACTATAAGGCAGTGGCTTGCACACATACCTTGTGCTTCTGACTTGGAGGCTATAGGCTGGGGGGAGGGGTGACTCCACCACTGATTCGCCAAGACTCTGGAGACCCAAAACCCTAATATGTCTTCCTTTTGCTGCTTGGGGGATGGGGTAGGGAGTTAGGGTTGAAACCCTTTCACCACATTACCCTACTTCTGTGGCATTAAGTTACCTTAACTGGTACATTAACAAAGTTTTTTGCAGAGGATTTCCCTTCTTTTTCAGATGGTGGAATCGTATTCTCATTCATGCAGATCCCTTTGGGACCTGCATGAACAAATTCAGATGTGCAGAGTCATTTGGGCCATGTGCCAAGGGAACACTTTGTCCACCTACAGAAATGCAGGGGCCCTGTTGACCCTGCCCTTCTACTCAGTATCAGATGTCAAACATTACCAAACCTATGAATGTGCATAGAAAAATGTCAATGTACCATCATTGCTGTGTTGTTTTTTAATATTCTGACCTCAAATTTTCAACATAGCCATGTTACAACCCCTATTCATGAACCCGGTAGGTGAAAATGTTCAAATCTATGCCAAAACAGCATTCCATGGTACAGGTATAAAAACACATTTTGTCCAGGTTTTGAAAAATGAAATTTGTTACATTCATGAGGTGAGGTGACGAAATGGCAATATTTAATTTCAACTTAAGCGCATAACTTTGTTGTTTTGCAATATTTGTACCCTAAATTTTCAACAAAGCCATCTTATGACACCACCACTTTAACAAGGGTGAACAACATATTCTAAATCCACCCAAAAGGTGATTTTGTGCATTGACAATGTCATCCCATAGCACTGGTGTAGAAACACATTTTGGCAAGGATTTGAAAAATGATGGTTGTCTTGTTCATGAAGCGATGTGAAAAAAATGACTATGTTGAAATTTGGGGTCAAAATATTTAAAATGATCAATGTTATGAGTGTGCATTGCAAAATTTAAGTGTATGTTCATAACTTTTACATTGTTAAATCAGTTCAATGGGCTGGAGGATTGGTTCTGTAAAAAAAAAAGCTGCTCCTCAATCACAAAAAGACAAAGATGATGATCATCTCTAGTCCCCAGCACAAGACAACCCTCCCTGCCCTTACTATCACCAATAGCAAGGCTGCCCTGCTGGATCAGATACACTGTTTCAAGTACCTAGGAGTTATTATCGACAATACCCTCTCTTTCATGTAGCACATAGACTATGTGGTAAAAGCAGTAAATGCAAAGCTCAGTGTGCTCCATAGGCACAGGCAATACCTCACACCATTAGTCCTTTGTCTCTCGGTCTCCTCCTCAGTTCTGTCAGTTATCGACTATGGACTTGTAGAGTATGGGGCCATCTCCAATACTGCACTTGCATGCATTGCAATGGCCCTTGACAAGGTGTGTAGGCAAACACTTAGGACAGACAACCTTATGCACACGTGCTCCCTCTTTGAGCAGACCAATTAGCTTAATCTACCAAACAGAATAAAATACTAAACCTGCCTGTTGGGCAAGAAATCACTACTAGGCAAAGTGGCTCCATTCCTCAGTGGCTTGCAACCAGCCTGTAGATCTGGGTACCAGACCAGGGGCCACTCCTGGGGCTCCCTAGTGGTTTCTTTCAGAAAAACAAAAACTAGTGCCAGCCTGGTGGTGCTGAAGGTTGAGGCACTGCACCATGCAGATGACCCAGGTTCAGGAGTGGACTCTAATCATTGGAGGAGGACTGAGCATCTGTGGGACTGATCTCCCCCTCTGGGTGGGTGGGACAGGGTACCCACACATGTGCTGGTTCCTAGTTGTGGCTGGGGGAAGTGTGAGTCGCAGTGCAAAAGAAGGGGCCTGCACAGGCAGACATCTGATGTGTGGTGAGTGGAAGCACTCACCGTAGCATCACTGGCATCATTGCACACCTGGGCTGCAGGGGGCAACTACAGGGACAAATACCGAGCCTCCAGCTCATGATGGCTTGCCCCATGGCACTGTATTGGATGCTCCCAGGAGCTCCCTCTGGTCCCGACCCCTTAGTCTTCCATGAGGGGGTCCTTGATGGGACCTTAGAGAGGGTGAGGGTGAGGGTGAGGAGGCTGCAGCTCAGGCATGGCATCCAATGCAGGAGCCACCCAGACTGGGCTAGAAGAAGAGGAACTATAGGACCACCCCACGAGATCAGGTAAATAAAAATAAATAAAAAAAAAGAACAGTGAAACTGGGGCAGTGGTCATTTGTGTACCATGCTCCCCTGTGGCTTAATGAGATCCCAGCTCACCTACTGACAAACTCAAGCCTACCTATCTTCAAGACTGAGCTTAAACAGTACTCCTCCAGAAGCATGGCCTGTTGCTGTAGGCAGCGATTGCATTCCCAGCTGTGGAAGTCTTAAGACACAATTGCTTGGCTAATCAACATGGATCAAGTCACCTCCCACACCCTTTTTTTTTTTTTAAATTTCTATTTTTCTCCCTCCACTGAACCAAACCCCTCGGGAGCACCCATGAAGCCCCACTCCTGCCAGCACCCCCCATTCCCCCAGTCCCATCATTGTGCCATGGAATACCCCCCGGGCGGGGGCGGGTCGGGGACCCCCGAATCTTGGGTACTTATCTGGTCCTGGGTTCGCGGGTGGGTGCTAGCACATTAGGGCCCTCGGCTCAGTGCTCCTTCATCTAGGCTTCGTGGAGGTACTTTTTCCTCCCATATTCCCCCATGGTACGTTGCATGCCTAAGCGTCAGGGCATCCTCTGGTGTCCGCAATGTCACCCCGCCTCCTTCCGCGAAGGAGCTGCCTCTGGGGTTGATTGGCTGCCGGCTTCTGCCTGTAGCCAATTATACACACTGAGACTCGGCTTGCCGTCGCTCTCCCCGGTCTCCACCAGGGGGAGTCAGCTTGGCAGTAGAGGTCCTCCCTCCCGGAGGCGAGCTGTCTCAGACTCTCCAGCCTGTCTCCCCCCTGCCAACCCCCGATGACCCGAGCTCGCTCCCGAACCCCGGTCGCCGGTGTGGTGCGAGGTGTGGCATCCAGCGCCTCAACCCTCAGTGCCACTGGGCCGGCTCCCACACCTTTTTTAACAAAGCCCCCATAGGACCACTGCCCACATCCCTGATCCCCCACCCCCAACTCTCTCTACATCAATTCCACTACGTAAAATGATCTAGCACTCTGGCTACTGAAGATTATACCTTTGTGCCTAGCCTTTGACTGTTGTAAATTATACTTGTATACCTGACAATGTCTGGCCTTGTCATGTTTCTTTTCACTTAACAGATAGCTTACGTTTCTGTTAGCAGTGTTTCACCCTTGTAATTTGTTTACAGTGGGGCTCCACCCTCCTTTGTTTTCTTGTTCTCAGTTGTTCACACTTTGTTGTACCTGATGTGAAACCTTTGTAAAAGAGCTTTTGCTCAAAGGTAATGTCCTAATCGTGAAATAAATAAATAAATAAATAAATAAATAAATAAAAATATGTTTACCCCAAATTTTCAACACAGCCTTCTTATGACCCCAGTTTATGAACTAAAGGCATTGATGTTTTTTAAAGATCAATGACAAAGACAGAATTGTATTTCTTGTAATTCATTCATGTTTTGGGTTTGTTTATTAAATCATATTATTATTAAACCATTCCATCTTGTCTTGTGCATGTATTTACACAACATCTAACAAAACATGCAACTTTCAGTAACATCTCATTCACTGAAGACGTCTGTTTTTTTCACAATCTCAGCTGAGGTCTATTTGACATTGACATCATTCAAGGACTGACATCAATGGCAGAATGGCCATCTTGTTTCTGTTTTTTTTTTTATTAGTGAAAACTCATAAAAATGATGCCCTGAAGAAAAAAACAAACACATAAATCTAGCTAAATGGGACCCATTTAGCTCCATTCTGGAGATTGTTTTTTAAAAAACAGCACTGAAATATGGTTTTGGGACATCACCAAAATCCTAACACTGGCTGTTTTCATAAGTCTCATGAAAGAAGGTTCCCATCTCATGAAAGAAGAATCTTGGCTCATGAAAGAAGACTGTGGACTATTTTTTTTTTCCATTGTTCTTTTGTAAGCCAACCTTCTTTCTTGGTCAAGGAAGAACTCACAAAAGAAGAATCTTGGCTCATGAAACAACTATAAAAATAAACTAATTCCACCATCTTGCTTTGTGAGCCAAGATTCTTCTTTTGTTATTTCTTGCATGACTAGTGAAAGAAGAAGGTTGGGTCAAAAAAGAACAATGGAAAAAATTAAGTCCGACATCTTTTTTCATTAGCTGAGAGTCATCTTTTGTTAGTTCTTGCATGACTAGTGAAAGAAGAAGCTTGGGTCATGAAAGAAGTGGGGACATAGTTTTTTTTCACAGTTCTTTTGTGAGATCAAATGAAACAACTAATGTTCATTCATGTGATCTCATGAAAGAAATGCCAATGGACCTTGTAGCTATCTAGCTAGCTAGCTATCTAATTTTTTGTTTCTACTGTCAAGTGGACCTAGCTGCCCAACCCTGGTACCACTTCTTTTCTCCTTCTCCCCTCCAGATCACCCCCACCTTTAGAATACATGTGGCAGCACCGGGGTACCCAGCCCCTGGTGCTGACAAACATCATCCTGACACTGGTGTGCCCAATCCCTAGGGTTACCTTCTGTCACTCTTCAATAAAGAAAACCACCCATTATTCATTTTTTTTTTCTAAACTGTGAAAAAGAAAATGGTTCCTCACTGATATGGCCACACACACACACACACACACACATATATATCACCCATTACATATAGATAGCAGCACCAGCAAGCCCACTCCCTTTGCTGCTGGTGATCATGTTGACATTGGGGTAGCCAAACCCCAGAGTTGGTTTGTCCCCCTACAATAAAGAAAACTGTCTCTCATTGATCTTTTTATTTTTTTTTACCTACAACAAAAATGTCCATCAACGATCTGCCCCCGACCTGTAAAAATGAAAATGGTCCCTTGCTAATCTGACCCACCCATTAAATAGAGGTGGTAGCACCAGGGTGCCCCCCATGCTGCAGAAGATCATGCCAACACTGGGGTGCCCAATCCCCAGTGTCGGCTTCTGTACCCCTACAATAAAGCAAACCATCTCTGATTGAGCTTTTATTTGTTTTACCTAAAAAAGAAAATAATCATCAATATCAATCAATCAATCAAAATCTTTATTTAACCAGGGAAACACCATTGAGCAATGCTCATTTTCGAGAACGACCTGGACAACACATAATCATAATGTACACAATGATTATACAACCAACAATATAAGATGTAATTGCACAGAAACAGATGCCATGAATCTGATAACAGTAACACGGCATATACAATAGTAATTACAAACATACAAGAAGTCACAGCAGTTAAATAATATGAACACAATGGTGTGAAGGAAACCAGAGGAAGGAGGAAGATATGCCCCCTTGGAAAGATAGACAGGCAGGCAGACAAACAGGTGGATGTGTGGTAAGATATGCCCCCTTACCACACTTCTGCCTATTTGTCTGTCTGTCTGTCTGACTGTCTGTCTATCTATCTATCTATCTACCTATCTATCTACCTACCTACATATGTATCAAAATATAGAGGTGTGCCCACCCCCTGTACTGCTTCTTTTGCCTACCCTACCCTCCATGTCAACCCCACCTTGTTAAATATTGGTGGCAGCACCAGCGTGCCCACCTCTGATGCTGCCAAAGATCCTGCTGACACTGGGGCATCCAATCCCCAGTGTCGGCTTTTTTCCCCATACAACAAACAAAATGATCCCTCATTGATCTTTCCATTTTTTTACCTAAAAAAAGTTCATCAGTGATCTGACTCCACCACACCATCACCTACCTTCATGTCTCTCTATCTGTATGTCTCAATCACTATCTATCTATCTATCTATCTATCTATCTATCTATCTATCTATCTATCTATCTATCTATCTATCCATCTATCTATCTATCTATCTACCTACCTACCTTTCTACCTTCCTAGGCATCAAAGTAGACTGGGGTGCTCACCCCTGGCACTGCTTCTCTTGCTCCATCCCCTTAAGGTCACCTGTCCCCTACTTATCTGTGGTGACACCAGGATGCCCACACCTGGTGCTGCCAGATTCAAATCCTCCTGATACTGGGATGACCAATCTCCAGTGTCAGCTTCTGTCCCCCTACAATAAAGGAAACTGTCCCTCAATCTTTTTATGTTTTTTTCACTGAAAAAAGTCTATTGTCAATCTGCCCCCCACACCACCACCTGTCTGTAATCTCTATCTGTCTGTCTGCCTGCCTGCCTGCCTGTCTGTCTGTCTGTCTATCTATCTATCTATCTATCTATCTATCTATCTATCTATCTATCTGTCTATCAGACTTGGGTGCCCACTCCCAGTACCATTTCTCTTGCTTCCTCCACTGCAAGTTGCCCATCCCCATCTTAGCTGTGTTGACACCAGGGTGCCCTCCCATGGTGCCACTAGACACCTCCCTACACTGGGGTGCCCTATCCCAACTGTCAGTGTCTGTCCCCCCTACAAAAAAGAAATCAGTCTCTCATTGATCTTTTTTTTACCTGCAGAAAATAAATAGTCCATTGGCAATCTGAACCCCCCCAAGCACCCACCGCCCACCCCACACTGACCACCAACCTAGCACCCACCACCCCACGTGCACCCTCACTCACCTGAAGATATCCAATGATGTAGATCCACTATCTGATTGAAGACATGTCTTGCTGCTGGAACCAATGACTGCAATATGACAACATACAGTAAGGTAAGTGCAATTTTATGTATCTCAATGGGATTTTATATTTTATTCATAACTTTGTCATTTTTGAACATGTTTGCACCACATGTTCAACTTGGCTTGTCACTTTTGAACATTTTTCCATCAATGCTCATCATGGCTTTTTGAGCCCCTCCCCTCAAACAGTGGTGGTGAAATACACAAATCCTTCCTGGAAGATGATTTTGCAGTAGCTGTGTGAAATCACCTTTTGGGCAGGTTTTTTTTTTTTATCATAGAATTTTTTTATTGTTTTTCATTTTTCATTCGTTAAGGACATAATACAAATACATTGAGGCATAAAATCAAAAAAATTCCTTATGTCACGTTAGTACTTTGTACATTTATAGGTGTAAATAACAATAATGAAACTACCTAAATTCAGTACCACAGAGTATATAATTATCAATGTGGTATTTTTTTATCCAATTATGCAACTAGAGTAAACAGTTCAGGTCAATAATTCACCTTTTCCCTAGTGTATTTTACACACAAACTACAGGTTCTATGATCATATTATCATTAGCTGGTCCCTCATCTACCCCTAAGGGCCAAACACACTGCTATGACAAGGAATGACAAAAAGAAGAAGAAAGAGGGACGTTGAGCCTTAGTATACCTGAGCCAAGAGTTCAGGTGGGCATATTGTGATCTGAGTCTAAATCTCATCATTTAAGCTAAACAGATGGGGGCTATTTTGATTGTTGTCAAGACAGGAGGGTTTCTAGCCTGGGGGGATGCTACTCGAAACAATGCTGAGTTAAGATAGGCTTCTCATTTGCTGAGGTATAAGGAGAGCCACCCTCTGTTAGTGTAGGTGAACCTCTCAAAGGTGGCCAGCCTGGCTACTGCCGAGTGCCATAGAGAAGCAGAAGAGCTGCTTGGCCTCCAACAGGACTACCAGGACCCAGTTTTACTGCTGTGTACTTAGGTGTGCCAACGGCGCACTATCCCCTAATAGTAGCATAGGGTGATAGAGGTCTATGGGCTGCCCAAGCACCCCAGAACAGTCCATTGCCACTGTGGACCAAAAGGAAACTAAGGCTGGGCATTGCCACAGGAGATGGAGAATGTTGGCTGGGCTATGCTTGCACCTTCAACATTGTGCATGTTGAAGAACCCTCCACTTGTGGAGAATATCCAGTGTACAGTACCAGTGGAGGAGGCTCTTAAGTTGGATCAGTTGACTCTAAGAGTCTTTATAGGTAGAGTGTGCTAGGCACAAGCAGCGGGACCAAGTATCTGGTGCGATGGGGTGCCCCAGATCCTTACTCCATGCCTTTCTGCTGGAAGCTGTGTGGTCCGGTTGTGCCTCAAGCCAAGTGATGTAGAATCTGCCAGACAGACCCCAGGAAGAAGATTTTAGGTGCAATGAGGACAGCCATTGCCATTTCAGCTCCGTCATGGCAGTGCAGTCTAAAGACTGCACCACATTGTGAAGCTGCTGGAATTTCCAGAAATCCTGTGACTGTAATGAGTAGTGGGCCTTAAGTTGCTCAAATGACATAAGTGTGGTGGTATTTTGCAGATAGAGGTCTTGAACAGTATGTATCCCTCTTCTCTCCCACGAGGGCCAGTGGAGAGGTGTATTGTCCTCTCTTAAAAGCTGGTTATGCCATAGACCTAGCTATCTAAAGGGTAGAAAAGCACTTTGATTCTTGGTCTTGGCCACCTTCATAAGATGGAACCACACCTTTCTGGTTTCTGCCATAATCAGAGTGAGATTGAATGAGGGTATAGTGGCATTGGTTAAGAGTAGGCTGAGGAGGGTATGTGGTAGGATTTGCCCTTCGAGTTGTACCCACGGTACAGATGGAGAGGCAGTGGGGACAAACCATTTTACTGTCTGAGTTGTGAGGAAGGACCAATGGTAGCCCTGTAGCCATGGAAGTCCCAGGCCCCCCCGATACCAATAGACACATAGTTTATGAGTTCCCCACCGTGGTCTTTTCCCTTCCCACAAAAAGGATGAAATTAGCTTATCTAATGGGTGGTAGAGCTTGTCTGATAGGGCTATTGGCAAGTTATTCAGCAAATAAGCTACCCTGGGAAGCAGGAGAATTAGAAGCATAGCGGTTTTTCCTGGAAGGGAAAGACTGAGTCACCGACAGCGAGCTATTTAAATCGTCAGCTGAGTTAATAGGGGGGCAAAGTTCCTGGACTCAATCTGTCCCCAGTTGAATGGTATATGAATTCCCAGGTATGACAGGTTACTGGGAGCCCAGGATAGTCCCAGTCCCTGCAAGCAGTCTTTGGAGCAAGACGCATTTAATGGGGTGACACTGTTTTAATTTTGTTTGACATAGAGACCTGATATATGGGCAAAGAACTGCAGGGTATCTAAAACTGGGCACAAGGACTCATGTGGATGGGTGAGTGTAAGGAGTAAGTCATCCACATATGAAGTTGCTAGGTATGAGTGATCCTCTACCTGAATGCCTTTGATCGCCATGTTGGCCTGAAGTGTTTGGGTAAGGGGGTCCAGTGCTATCAAAAATAATAGCGGCGACAGAGGGCACCCTTGCCAAGTGCCACACTGCAGGGAGGAAGGTGAGGAGCTGTCTTTATTATTGAGCAGTTTGGCCAAAGGTTTATTGTATAAGACATGGATCCACTGTCTGAAGTATGGGCCAAAGCCATAAAGATTAAGTACCTCATGTAGATAGAATCATTTGACAGAGACGAAGGCCTTTGAGAAGTCTACTGCTATTGCTACCATGGGAGTGGAAGATTGAAGGGCTAACCACTTAAGGTTCAGAATGATATGGATGTTATCTGCTACCGCCCTTCCCTTGGTGAAACCAGCCTGGGATGGATGAACTGTGGAAGGTATAACATCCATCATTCGGTTGGCAAGGATTTTGGCCACTTTCTTGGTATCTATGGGGATTAATAATAAAGGACGAAAATTTGCACAGTTCAACTTGTCATCTGATTTCTTAGGAATAAGGGTGATTAGGGCCTCTCACATAGTCAGTGGAAGAATACCAGTTAAGTGTGCCTCCTGGAGAGCAGCGAGGAACAGGGCACTGATTTCTGAGCTAATTATCTGGTATAGTTTAGTGGTCATACCATCCAGCCCTGGGGATTTACCTTTGACCAGTTGGGATAGCACCAATCTAAGTTCAGACTCAGTTAGGGGGTCATCTAGTGTGCCCTTCATTGCTTCCGAGAGCTGAGGGATATGAGCTGCAGAGCAGAAGTCCCTTAAAAGGCATCCTATTTGATTCTGCTCATGGAACATATGTGATTGGTAGAGTTGCTGATAAAACTGCTTCATGCACTCATTAATTTGTTTGGGATCTGTGACCACTTCATCCTTGGCATTTCTAAGGGCATGGATACGGGAGGTGGCTTGTTGTTTTCTTAACTGGTAAGCCAGCAGCTTCCCGCCCTTGTCCCCACCCTCCCAGTAAGCGTGCTTAACCCTAGTCATAAACCACTCCGCCTGCTGGTGATGCATCGTGTTGACGCAGTATTTTAATCTGACTGCCTCATGAAGTTTTGCAGCATCTGGGCATGGAAACATAGAAACATAGAATTTGACGGCAGATAAGGACTGCTTGGCCCACCCAGTCTGCCCATTTTCTTACCTAGTGGATAAGCTGCAAATCCTAGTTAACCAGCAGCCTACTTCTTCCTACCCCCAACCCCTAGAATTGCCTTATGACTGTCCCATGCTTGCTTGAATTCCACCACTGTTTTTGACTCCACAACCTCCTCTGGAAGGCCATTCCATGCATCCACAACCCTCTCTGTGAAAAAATACTTGCTTAAATTACCTCGAGCCCCCTCTATCTTCAAATTGTGCCCCCTTGTTCTGCACACCTTCTTTTTTGAAAGATGCTACCTCTTGGACTTTGTTGATTCCCTTGAGGTACTTGAAAGTTTCTATCATGTCCCCTCCTCCTTTCCTCGAGGCTATACATATTAAGCTCCTTAAGTCTCTCTTCATATGTCTTCTGGTGCAGACCCTGCACCATTTTAGTTGCCCTCCTCTGGACAGCTTCCATCCTGTCTATGTTTTTATGGAGACTGAGTCTCCAAACTGCATGCAATACTCCAGATGGGGTCTCACCAGCTGTCTGTACAGAGGATAATAATCTCCTGTTTTCTACTGGTGATGCCTCTCCCTATGCATCCCAGTATCCCTCAGCCCTCCTTGCTGCCCTCACATTGCTTGCCCACCTTAGGTCATCTGATATGACTACCCCAGATCCCTTTCCATTTTGTTGTTGTTAGTATCTCATCCCCATTGTGTACTCTTCCCTGGGTTTTGTTTCCCAGGTGCATTACCTTGCACTTCTTAGCATTGAATCTAAGCTGCCATACATTTGACCATTCCTCTAACCTTGCCAAGTCCCTTCTCATTCTTTCCACCCCACCTTGTGCAACAACTCTGTTGCAGAACTTTGTGTCATCTGCAAAGAGATACTTTTCCTCCCAGTCCCTCTGCAATGTCGCTTATAAAGACATTGAAGAGGACTGGGTACTAATACTGAACTGCAAGGGTACCCTACTAGTAACCCCCTTTCTTCAGAGTGGACTCCATTTACTGTTACTCTCTGTGTCCTATTCTCCAGCCAATTCTTTACCCAGGCTGTCATCTTGGGACCCACTCCCAGGCTGGCTAACTTGTATATTAATCTTTAGTGTGAGACTGTGTCAAATGCCTTGCTAAAGTCTAGGTAGGCCATGTCCACAGCCCCTCCCTGATCTACTACTTTGGTCACCCAGTCAAAGAAATCTATCAGATTTGTCTGGCATGATCTTCCTGCTGTGAATCCATGCTGCCTTGGGTCCTGTGCCCCTCTGGCCTCTAGATACTCAACAGTTCTTTCCTTCAGAAGTGATTCCATCATTTTCCCTACCACGGAGGTTAAACTAACAGGTCTGTAATTTCCTGCTTCTGCCTTGCTCCCACTTTTGTGAAGGGGCACCCAGTTGTGGATTCCTTGAACTTGGCATCCAAGGTTGACAGTTCGGCTTGAAGCCTGGCAAGCTCCACTTTTCTGTCTCTGTTCCTTTGGGCAGCAAATGATATAATGTGCCCTCTGAGGACAGCTTTAAAAGCTTCCCAGATCATGGCCGAGGAGGTATCCCCTGGTCTGTTATTTGTAAAGTAATCCTGGGACATGTTCTTGACCATGTTCTGAAAGGAGGGATCCTTAATCAGCAAGGGGTTGCAGCACCACCTGGTGCCTGAGCCTCCTAGACCAGCGGGAGTATATGTACAGGAGATGGGGGCATGGTCCAATATCAGAATATTGTTACTTTTAGAAGAGACTATGTCTTGGGCCACAGACGAATTTATGAGCCAGAAGTCTATTCAGCTGTAGGTTGTGTGCACTGACAAAAAAAGGAATAGTCCCTCCCTGTAGGGTGATCCCTCCGCCAGATGTCAACCAATGACCATTCCTTCATAATTTCTTGCAGTATGCCTGCTGCCTTAGTTTGTGGTGTGGGTTTGGACTTATCCAGGAATATATCCAGGGTTAAATTAAAATCTCCCCCTGTCATAATAGGGATATTGTGGTAACCTGCAGCCAGAGATTCTAAAGCATGGTTTAAGTCTTGGAACAACTCAGGTGAATCCGTATTCAGGCCATATACATTGGCCAAAACTGCCTGTTCCCCCCCCGGATAAGAGAACCTGGCCAC
Source organism: Neoceratodus forsteri (assembly GCA_016271365.2). Taxonomy (NCBI): domain Eukaryota; kingdom Metazoa; phylum Chordata; order Ceratodontiformes; family Ceratodontidae; genus Neoceratodus; species Neoceratodus forsteri. Next base: position 1,204,626,646 of record CM057453.1, on the reverse strand, counting down.
AATCCAGTGGCCTTGGGTATTGGTGACAACTTTGCCCACCATCCATGGGCATGTTTTCTTGACCAGAATAGTGACCTCCTGGATTTGTTCATCATAGAACTGGCACTTACTACCCCTACCCATGATTTTTTGAGCCACAATACAGTTCTTGCAGTGAGATGTGTCTCTTGAACGAGCGCTATGTCTGCCTGCAAGGAGTGTAAGTGCTTTAGAACCACTGACCATTTGGTGAGATGGTTCAGCCCCTTCACATTCCATGATATCAGTTTAATCCCCATTCTGAGGTATGGCACCGCTATACTTGAGATTTAAGAGAATAGGTACTTACCCCAGAGGTCCAGTAGTTATAGGGTGATATGAATGGACAGGGTACCTGAGATATAGTATATAGAGTTGGCCAGCAGTAAGCTAGAGACCTAGTAAGGCTGACTTATGAAGTGAAAAGGGAAAAGAACACAAATACAGGTGAATATAGTGTACCAAGAACAGTCGAAACTTGTGTGATTATCAAATATACCCACTAATGTGTGGGTCAAACAAAGTGAATATTAATTTGTCGATAGTAACAATTAACAGTAGTAATATGAGATAATGCATGCAATGAGCTAGTGAGATTTGTGGTATGCACATTGGCACTATTCCTCCATTAATAGCGAGGAGAGGCACACTGCTGTGCTAGCCAAATGCCCAAGCAAGGTGATAGGGAGTTAAGCCAATCAGCATCCTAGGGCTCTCTCCCCAGCCTCACAAGGACAATTATAATCTGTTTACACCACCTGAAAGGAGAAGTAATTAGGTGTGACATCCAGGCTTAAATAAGGGTGGGGGGGAATTGAGGTCCCAGTGCCATGGGGTGCCTGGCAAGCTGGTTTCCAGCTCAGAGATTTTGTGAGGAGTGATCAGGATATGTTCACAGTATGGGTGCCACCCATAGGCCCCTGAACTGGCAGGACAGAGTAATACATCTGGAGGAGATCTCAATAAATGATGCCATGGATTGTGGGAATGGGGGCCCTAGGGCAAGAGGGTACCCTCACATTGCTACAGAAGCATCCCATGGGGAACTACATAGATACATAGATACATAGACAGTGTCAGAAGATAAGGGCCTATGGCCCACCCAGTCTGCCCATTTGAGCTTGTAAGTTCAGTTTATGTTTTCCTAGAAGTCTGTTGCCCCTTACCCCTGACCTCCAGAATTCCTTTATGTCTATCCCATGCATTCTTAAATCCCGTGATTGTTTCAGCCCCCACCACTTCCTCTGGCAGGGTGTTCCACTTGTCCACCACCCATTCTGTGAAGAAATTCTTTCTCATGTTTCCTAATCTGTCCTCTCCTCCAACTTCATCCCATGCCCTCTAGTCCTGGAACATCTTTTTCGCTTACAAATAGTGTTTTCCAGCACCCTGTTCCTCCCTGTAAGATACTTGTATGTCTCTATCATATCCCCTCTCTCCCTCCTCTCCTCCAGGGAGTACATGTTCAGTTCCTTCAACCTGTCTTCATAGGACTTGTGATGCAATCCATGCACCATCTTTGTTGCCCTCTTCTGAACCTTCTCTACCCTGTCTATGTCCTTACGAGGTATGGTCTCCAGAACAGTACACTGTACTCAGGTGGGGCCTCACCTAGTGTCTGTATAGCGGATTTATGACCTCTCTTTTCCTGCTGGTGATGCCCCTGCCTATACATCCCAGCATCCTATTTGCTTTTACCTGCTGCCTTGTCACACTGTTTCCACCTTTGAGGTCATCAGAGATGACAACCCCAAGATCCCTTTCCTGCTTGGTGCATGCTATATCCTCACCCTCAACTGATATATTGTGCAAGGGTTTTGTGCCTCATATGCATTATCTTGCACTTCTTTGCATTGAATTTCAACTGCCAAACCCCTGACCATTCTTCAAGTTTCTGCAGGTCCCTTCTCATTCTGTCTACACCCTCTGGTGTGTCTACTCTGTTACAGAGCTTGTGTCATCAACGAACAGTGAAATTCTGCCTTCTAGGTCCTGTGCAATGTTACTGATGAAGATGTTGAATAGGACCAGTCCCAGCACTGATCCCTGTGGTACCCCACTGGTCACTCTTCCTCTGTGGAGTGACAGCCATTTAACACCACCTCTGTGTCCTGCCACCCAGCCAGTTACTCTACCCACCACACTACTGTCCTGCCCACACCCATATTCCTCAGTTTGTGTAATAGTCTTCTATGTGGCACAGTGTCAAAGGCCTTGAAGTCCAGATAGGCCATGTCCACTGCACTCCCTGATCCACCTCCCTAGTCACCCAGTCAAAAATTCAACGAGGTTGGTCTGACACGACCTCCCCTGGTGAAACCATGCCTTGGGTCCTGTAGTCCATTGACAACCAGATGTTCCACCAATCTCTCCTTCAGTAGTGCTTCCATGATCTTCCCCACTACCGAGGTAAGGCTGACTGGTCTGTAGTTCCCTGCTTCCTCTTTGCTCCCACTTTTGTATAAGGGACTACATCTGCTGTCCTCCAGTCTTTGGGTACCTCCCTGTTTCCAGTGATCGGCTAAACAGGATAGCCAGAGGTTCAGCCACCACCTTTCTTAGTTCTTTAAGACCCTGGGTGCACCCCATCTGGCCCCATTGTTTATCAACTCTTATTACTTCCAGTTCCTTCAGGACCCTTTCTCGTGTAGGACTTGTGTCCATTTCTGTACCATTCTCACCCTTGTACTCCCTTCAGACCCATTACCACCATCTTCCTCATTAAAGACTGAGCAGAAATACCTGTTCAAAATGTCAGCTTTACTGTTGTCATCCTCCACGCGGCCCCCATCCTCCCCCTTCAGTCTCACTATCCCTCCCTTTGTCTTTCTTTTTTTACTTATGTACCTGTAAAGGTTTTGTCCTCTCACCCACTGATTTTGCAATGTGTTCTTCTGTCTGAGCTTTGGCTTCCCTTACTGACCTCCCTGCCTCCCTTGCTTCTCCTGGTACTTCTCTCATCCCCTTCTGCCTGTGTCTTTTGTATTGCCTGAATGCAATCTTTTGGCTTTCACTTTCTTTGCTACCTCTTTGGAAAACCATAATGGTCTTTTCCTTTTTCTTGCTAACCTGCTTAATGCATAATTCTGTTGTTCTTGTAATCCCCATTTTAAATACTGCCCACTGTTCCTCAACCCCGATTCCTGTCCCATTCCCTTAATGCCTCTTTCAAGTATCTCCCATTTTCCCAAAGTCTGCCCCTAAAATCCAGGATACGTGTTTTTGTGTGGTTTGGTTCTGCTCTTCTGTGATTTCAAACCACAATGACTGGTGGTCACTGTTTCAGGTGCCCCCACTGTTACCCCCATCACACTGTCCCTGTTTGTGAGCACAAGGTCCAGTATTGCCTTCTGCCGAGTTGGTTCCATGACCAGTTGCTTGAGGAAGGCACTCTGAAGGGAGTCCAGGATAAATCTGCTCCTAGTTGATGCTGCTACTGGGATGCTCCAGTCCACGCCTGAATATTGACGCCTCCAACCAGTACTACCTCACTCTTGTCTGCCATCCTTGGATGGCTAGCATCAGCTCCCTATCTGTTTCTTCTTCCTGGCTGGTGGTCTATAGACTACACCTGTGCGGATGGCTGTCCCATTTTCCGCTCCAGCTAACCCACAGTATCTCTCCCCATTTTGTTCCTCCTGGATCTCTGTGGCCCTTATGTCATTTTTTCACATACAGTGCCACCCTCCTCCCTTCCTGCCTGCTCTGTCTCTTCTGAATATGTTGTAGCCAGGTATGGTCATCTCCCAGTCTGTATATCATTACACCAGGTTTCCAGTGATGGCCACAATGTCCAGGTCTGACTGTACCATGACAGCCTCCAGATCTTCCATCTTGCTGCTAAGGCTCCTGGCATTTGCACACATGGCTTCCAAGATTTGACCCCTAGACTGTTTCACTGTTCTACTCCAGCCCTTCCTTGGTTGTCATTTATCCCTGGTTCTCCTTGCTGTCTGCCCTTCTGCTGAATTTTGCCCCTTTTCTGCTTATCCACCTCTTGGGCACTAATCTCCATCTTTGTACACTGCTTTGCAGAGATAGCCACCTCTGGTTCACTGGTTCCACTGCTAGCTGTGGGGTGAGTGTAGGTACCCTCCTTGCTGGCCTGTCACCCCTTTGCTAGTTTAAATGCTTGTCAATGTAGCATTTAAACTTATCATTGAGTGCTTGATTCCTCCAGAATGGATGCAGGCTGTCAGGCTTGAACAAACCTCCATCCTCCAGGTGGGTCCCCAGTCACCAATGAATCCAATCCTTCCTCACAGCACCAGCTCTTCAACCATGAGTTAAAGTTCCTGCATGCATTCCTATGCTCTCCCTTGCCTCTCACAGGTAGTACTTCTGAGAAAGTGACAGAAGTAGCTACTTGCTTGAGACCCTCCCCCAGTTTCCTAAACTCTTCCTGAACTTCCTTTGGCTCCCCATTTGCCAGGTCATTAGTACCTAGGTGGATAATGACATCCAGCTCACCCTCCCGTCTTGCCTTCCCAGTGATCCCCAGGATCTTCCTTCCATCCCTTCATGCCGTGGCACCTGGTAGGCACCTCACCTCCCTGTCCTCCCCCTCCTGTGTTCCTATCTGTATTCCTCATATGATAGAGTCCCCCACCAGGATTTGCTTCCTGCTCCTCTGGGGTCCACTGCTTTCCCCGCTAAGGTCACCTCCTTAGCTAACCTCCACATCCTTTCCTTCCACTTCTCTGGGTACCTCTATTTGGTGTCCTCATTTGCCAGTGTGGCATATGAGTTCTTGAGTGAATAGATCTGGGATGTGCCTCTGCCTCAACTGCTCTAACCCTCCCTGAGCCCACTGTCATCCAAGTGCCCGCTGCTCGGCATCCTTTGAGGCAGTGGCATTGGACTGTGTGGTCCCTGGATAGGGTGATGGTATCCTGACCCAGTTTACTTCTGCTCTGAGTCTGGCTACCTCATCCCACAGTCCAGAGAGATGCATGCAGATAGGGCAGCACCTCAGTGTCCAGAAGGTCTGCCTGAATATGGCTGCCCCACAGCCACTGCATTGCACCACTCCCTCACATTATACTGCAGTTCCACTACTTGTCTGCTACTGAAGCTCTCCTAGTTCCCTTTATTAATTTGCTGTACTAAAAATCCTGCCACTGATCCTCAGATATATTTTTTTAAGAAAAGAAACCAATAAATAAACAAATGAGTCAAAACACTTGTCGTGCTGAGGGTGGTCTTTCCCCTTATGCCCTCCTACTACATCCCTTACTATACCCTGTGTTTAGCTCCCGCAATCAGATTTAACAGGGCATATAATTAAGAGTTGGGGAAGGAGGAGGGGCAAAATTTGCAGCAATTAAAGACAGCACAGAATTACACCACCACTATGTTTTAAATTTTCAACAGCCCAAAAACAATTATAAGTAAAGACAACAAAGAAAGTATAGTGTCACTAAAAGCCCACAATCTAAGTTTAAAAGAAAAATAGCAATTACCAGTTACTCTAAAGCACTGAATTGAATATGTTTCCTTCCTTCCCCTTCTGGCTTCTTCTGAGAAAATAAAACTCTGCTTGCTACTTTAATTCTGACTAAACCCCACCTCCAGTTATCACGTAGCTGAGGTCAGAGGCCAGACAATTAACACCCTTCACCCTACTACAGGGCAGTCAGACACGCCAAGATAAAATTTGCAGCAATTAAAGACAGCACAGAATTACACCACCACTATGTTTTAAATTTTCAACAGCCCAAAAACAATTATAAGTAAAGACAACAATGAAAGTATAGTGTCACTAAAACCCACAATCTAAGTTTAAAAGAAAAATAGCAATTACCAGTTACTCTAAAGCACTGAATTGAATATGTTTCCTTCCTTCCCCTTCTGGCTTCTTCTCCTAGAAGGAGGTCATAGGTATAGATGCATTCTCCCCAGGTGACTAGATGCACACTTTAAGTTACCATACTTAATGCTAGTGCTAGCTAGACTTTGGGAATCAGGAGGTAAAAAGAGGAGCAGTTCACGGCGCCCCCTTACCACATCCTTGCCCCTGTGGGAATGGGTCCCTTCCTCCCCTCATAGCATTCCCAGGGGCTGCACCTGGGGAATACGTTGTATGGGGGGGAGGAGGAGGGAGGCAGGGACCAGTGATCCCAAGGAGAAAGAGAAAATAAGAACCATAAAGAACAATTAGGGTAATTAGTCTGGTGGAGTGGCTTCTTCATTTGGAAGAGAGTCAGTGGCTGCACACTGCAAGTCCTTTGACAAAGCTTCTGCAAAAGTCATTACTTCTGGTTTGATTGGAAGTGCAGTGGGTTCCAAGTATTCATCTACTTCTGATGGGGAATCTGCCCAGGAGTCCATAGCTGTTGCTTCCATTTGTACCTCATCGGGTATATAATCAGGGTTTATCTGGTGTGCAGAGGGAAAATTGTCCTTAGTTAGTTTAGTTGGAGGTGCTGTTTCAGGTCCTCCGAAAGCTGAGTCTAGTTCACTGTGAGACTGATGCCTTATTCTGGTTCTAGGGATTGTCTCCCATTGTGGTCTGGGGAAGGGAGAGACATGAGATACCCCTTGGTGTGCTTCAGAATTGCCGTCGCGCAAATTTGTAGTTTGTGTGGGGTAGGAAAGCCTGGGTGACCCACTTGCTTGAGGGACAGTCTGACTATTATTTTGGTCCCTCTGGAAGCTGTTGCCAGAAAATTGGTTCCCTCTGCTTTGTTCCCGTTGCCCTGAATGCCAAAGCTTTCTGGGAGATGAAGTCTTCAGGGACAGTCGTGGCCAATGTTTGCAAACCCACATCTCTACCTCCCGAGGGGACTCAGTCACTATGTTCCTCCCTTCTTTAGAGACAAACAGGTAGGCTAGTTGGCGAAAGCCATATTTGAAGTTGTGTTATGCTAGAAGCTTTTTAATGGGGATAAAGGCATTCCTGCTGGCCACCACCTCCACAGAAAAATCTCTGAATAAAGAGACCTTCACTTCACGCCATGTCACTTCTCCCAAGTCTCTAGCTGCTCTTAGCATTCTTTCTTTAGTGGAATATTTAAGAAGGTAGGCAATTATCCGCCACGGTGAAGAGCTTGCCGGCAAAGGGCCTCCAAGGATCCGGTGCACCATCTCCACATCTATCAGGCCATGCCACCTGTCCCCCAACATTTTAGGGATTTCATCATTTAGGAATTATTCAGTATTGGACCCATCTAGCCCTTTGGGAATGGCAAGTATTCTAATGTCGTTGCATCTCCCGCGGTTCTCTTGGTCCTTGGCCCTATGCCAGAGTGTAACTAATTTACTTTCATGATCCTGGAGGCATTGCAGGATTTTGGCCTGGTTCGGTTCTAAATCCTCGGCTTTCTGCTCCACCGCATTCATTTTATCATTTAGAGTGTGCACCTCAGCAACAGTGCCTGTTAATGTTGATGAGATGGAATCGACCCTGGATAACAGTGTTTCTAGCAGGGTCGTTATGTGTTGTAGTGAGCTGCTGACATAAGGTGGGTGGGCGGAGGGCTCCGAGGCAGCAGCAGTCAGGTGCCCTGGTAGCTGCTTGAGGGATGCCATAGGGAGGCTAGATCCAGTTAGGGCTTAATTGTTTGTGATGGCACAGAAGAAAGTGGCACCGCAAAGGTGTAGAAGGTGCTGATCCTGATGATAGATTTCTCTCTGGTGCCCTGCCAAGCTCTCTTGAGTACCGAGTTAGGCTGTGGGTCGTCGGCCTATTCAGATCCTGGTCGAGTCGCACAAGAGACCGGCTCTATGAGACGATTAACCGCATCCCGATCGCAAACATTTCCTTGCCAATTGATACAGTTGCAGCTACAAAGGCATTATAAGGTTTTGTTAGGAGGGGTCATCCCTGGATGCAAATCTTCCAGCTTGGATTAGCTTGGCTGGGGATCGAGCTGAGAACTTAAGTGGCCATCTTCCTCGGTGTCCAAGCCACGCCCCTCTTGGGCAGGTTTTGAAAATGATTTTCATCTTTGTCCATGACATGGGGTCATAAGAAGGCTATGTTGAACATTTGGCATAAAAATATTGAAAAAATAACAAAGTATGCATGTATGTTGAACTTTTTACACACATACTCACAACTTTGGTAATTTTCAATATTTTGACCCTAGATTTTCAACATACCCATTTTTTCACACCATCTCATGAACATAACAGCTGTCTTTTTTAAAATCCTGGCCAAAAAGTGTTTTTGCACTTGTGGTATGAAATGACATTTCAGTCAGTATTCCAGAACTTTCACCTACCAAGTTCATGAGGTGTGGTCATAAAATGGAGATGCTGAGAATTTGTGGTCAACATATTAAAAAACAACAAATTACATACTAACATACTAATTGCCAGCAGATTAGGCCTTACGGTCTATCGAGTCTGCTCGAACCTCATATCCCTAATTGGGTACCGAGGCCCTCCACCCCCTTGTGTTCCAGAAACCCCTATCATCCATCTCCACCCCCCTGGGCCAGGCCATCATCTGATACATCCACTTTCTGTATCTGTCCCACCCTCTCTTGAAGCCCTCCACTGTGTATCTCTGAACCAGCTTGCCAGGCAGCATGTTCCAGGGATCCACCACCCTCTCAGTGAAAAACCTCCTCCTCTTTTCCCCTCTCACCCTTCCACCTTCCAACTTCAAACCATGCCCTCTGGTGATACCTCCCTGCTTTAGTCTAAAGATCCCCTCTGTGTTTACCCTATTTATTCCCTTGAGGTACTTGAAGACCTGAGCATACAGTTACATTTTTCTAAGTTCACTCATAAATTTAGTAATGTTGAATATTTTGACCCCTAATTTTCAACACAGCCATTTTTTCACAGCACCTAGTTAACATGACTGCTGACATTTTTTCAAATCCTGGCCAAAATGTGTTTTCACACCTGTGGTGCAGAATGACGATTTGCTGGGGATTTAAAAATTTGTGTCTACTGTGCTCATGACGAGGTGTAATAACAATGCTATGCTGAAAATTTGGTGCACAAATATGGTAAAATGCCTAGGTTATGAGTGAATGTTGAGGTATTTCAACTTCCACTCATAACTTGTCTAATTTTCAATGTATTAGCTCTACACTTTCAACATAGCCATTTTTCCTCTCCACCTCAGAAACATGAAAGGTGAATTTTTTTAAATCCTGGGCAAGATGTGTTTTCCCACTTTTGGTTCAAAATGAGTTTTTGGACAATATGCTATAAATGCTGCATGCCATAATTATAAGGGGAGTTATAAATGATTATCTTGAACATTTGGGGTAAAAATAAACAAAAAATGAAAACTAACTAGAAAATCTGCGGTCAAAGTAAACAAACATTTATGAAAAAAAAAATGTGTGTACTGATAGTCTTCATCCCAGTGGGTATTCTTTGTGCTCTTGTGCTGGTGAGCTGAGTTTGGAGGCAAGCTTAGTGACCCAGCTACATGGGTTGAGGGTGGTGAGATGGTGCTGTTATGCAACACCCCCACCAGCCAAGGAATGAAAGCTACAGGGTTGCCCGCACAGGCCTGAGTACCATATAGTTACAGGAGATCTTCTCTTGGCAAAGGGCCCTGCACCACTGCACTTGTGGGTGGCAGAGGAACCTGTGCGGGCTGACTGATGGACTTTTTTGAATGTGTGCAGTGCGTGGGGGGGGTCCAGGTGCAGGCTGTAGGATTCTCCTTATTTACCATCCTCCTGGCTGGGGGGAAAATTCCTGCAGGAGGTAGTGGACTTCATCACCAGATGGGTGTTGGAGTCCCCTAGATGGTTAATTCTGTGGGATTTCAATGCTTGGATTAATGATGAATCCTCATGTTTTGATTATGACCTCCTCCAGACAATGACATCTCTGGGCCTGATGCAGGTAATTAATTATCTCTGTGACCCATCAACACTGCCACACCTTGGACTTGATATTCTCTATAGGGCTTGATGTCACCAATATCAAGATTGACTAAGTCATTTGGTCTGACCATTGCACAATGGAGTTCTTGTTATCCAATAGTCACTCCCCTGTTCAGGCGGTCTAGTACCACCATTTAAGGGAATTGTCCCCAGAAGGACTTTTGGTGGTAGTAGATTTTTCCTGGCATCAGCACTGCATGTACAATTGACATGGGTGAGGCAGTGGTGGCCTATTATGGGGACATTGCCAAGGCACTAGATGCCGTCGCACTGGTCTGTATATGACCCAGATCTTCTCGCTTGAGACCCCCATGGTTTGATGGGTTTCTCAAGGAGATGAAGAACAGGGGTCAGAAGTTGACAGACAGACTGGCCTTGAGAAATCATTACAATGACTATTAAGGGGCAATCAACAATTAGAAGGCAGAGTTTCTGTCCAGGGAGACTGCTGCTGGGATAAAGAGACCAGCTCAGCTATTTTGGACTGTGGATAGACTGCTATGTTCAGTTTGGCTACAGCCAAAAAGAGCATTTTCAATCACATTGAGCAAAGAGTTTGCTCTGTTTTTTTCAGATAGGGTATCCTCCAATCAGGCAGAGATCTCCCTGGCAGGATGTGATTTGTCTTGCAGTGGTCAGCCTGGTCACAGCAGAGGCACTTCTATTTCTTGGGGGGAGTTCCATCTGGTGGAGGTGGCTGAGGTCATTGAAGTGATTTCAAAAAATTCGATCCACATGCTGTGAACTGGACCTTGGCTTGACCGGTCTCCTTGTAGGAGAGGCTGATGCCATTGGTCCAGTGTTCACCAGGATAGTCCAGTGTTCACTCTCAGAGGGGTGCTTTCCTGATGTCTTGAAGGAGGCATTGGTGAAGCCTCTTCTGAAGAAACCATTGTTAGATCCTGATGTCCTGGCAAATTATAGACCTATTGCCAGTCTTTCATTTCTAGGGAAGGTTGTAGAGAAAGTGGTGGCTCTGCAGCTCGAGGCACACCTCTCAGCCTTTGACATCTATGGGCCTTTCCAGTCTTGTTTTAGAGCTAGGCATAGTGTGGAAATGGCACTAGTTCTGGTGCAAAATGACCTCCTCAGGGCTAGGGCTACAGGATAACAGTCAAGTCTCATGCTCCTCAATTTCTAATTAGCATTCGACACCATGGACTGCATTATGCTCTTGGAACACCTTAGAGTGTATGGTGAACTCATCAGAACAGTCATCCAATGATTTGAGTCCTATCGCTCTGACAGGAGGCAGCAAGTGTCAATGGGGATTTCTCATCCTCCTTGAAGCCCCTGTTGTGTGGAATGCCTCAAGGTTTGATCCTTTTGCTGATGCTGTTTGTGGTGTATATGCTACCCCTGGGGTAGTTCATTAGATAGTACAGTCTGGGTTTCCACTGCTATGCAGATGATACCCAGCTGTTTATGTCATTTGCCCTGGAGCAGAGGGTGTCATTGAAGTGCTAAGTAAATGCCTGGCCAAGATTCAGGACTGGATGTCCTCTAACTGGCTGAGGCTAAATCCCGACAAGATGGAGATGCTAGTGATTGAGCCTGGTCACTGGTGTGATGGGAAACCTCTAGAGTGATGACAGGTTTGGTCCTGGGATCCACTCCATTGATGGCTTCCCCCAAGGTGAAAAATGTGGGTGTCATCCTTGATGACAGGCTAACTCTTGAATCACAGCTGTCATCTGTTGTCAAAAGTGTTTTTTATCACTTAAAGAATGTCGCTCAAATTAAATCCTTGATTCCACCAGAAGACTTACCAACACTGGTACATGCCTTTGTGACTTCCAGGCTGGACTACTGTTAACACTCTGTACTTTGAGGTCAATGGAGGATCCTCAGCTGACTGCAGCTAGTACAGAACAAGGCAGCCAGGTTGCTGACAAGCCTGCCTAGGTCCAGTCATGTGACCTTGGTCCTGCAAGATCTGCACTGGCTGCCTGTCAGGTAGAGGATCATATTCAAGATGGGCTTGCTCACCTATGAGGCTCTATACAGCCTGAGCCTTAGTTATCTGTCTGACCTCCTTACTCCAGCCATCCTGGTATGTTTCCTCTGCTCCTCCAACAAGGGTCTCCTGGTGGTTCCGAGGGCCAGGTTGAAAACATCAGGAGATTGCTCCTTTGAGGTGGCTTGCCCAATCCTCTGAAACTCACAGTCAAAATTGTTATGGGAGGCTCTATCGGTGGAGGCATTTAAAGGGGGCCTGAAGACATATCTTTTTAAAAAGCATTTTAAATACTTTTTATAAACTGTTTTATATAAGTTATTGAATTATTTATTATAGTTCTATTGTTTGTTCTATGCTGCATATAACCCTGTTTTTTACATGTTATGGCACCCAGAGCATTTGGGATTAGGCACCAAATACAAATAAAACTCTATACAAATAAAACTCTGCTTATTTACTTTTTACCCTCTGCATCTGTATCTCCAGCCACAAGGAAGTGTGAGGACTTGAAGGTCCTGTTCTTTCACAGCCCATCAGACAGCCCCAGAAATATTTGAAATCTGTCAATGCTCTTCCATAGGTGGACTGAGTCTTCCCTTGGTGCATGACCCAAAGGGCCCTGCCTGTCCGCATTTGTTCATGCATGTCCCAAAGGGACCTGCATGAATGAGGATACGATTCCACTGTCTCAAAAAGAAAATAAATTCTTTGCAAAATACATTGTTAAAGCACCAGTTTGGGTACAAGTTAACACCACAAAAGTAGTGAAATGTGGCATTAGGACTTCCAACCCTAACTTCCCCTGCCCCAAAGCAAAAGTAAAAAATATTATGATTTGGGGTCTCCTGAGTCGTAGAGAATCAGTGGTATGCAGTATATCATATAGTGCTTATGCAAGTGAATTTATGAAGAGGATTGAGATAGTCAGCAAAATATGTTCTATACATGAGACCTTTCACTTTCTCTGTTCACAAGGGACCTACCGCCTTTGTTGGGGTACTGGCAGAACAGAAGAATTCTTCAGGAGAATTGTACCCCAAGAGGTGCCACAGGACCACAGGTCCCTTGGCTAAAGGAAATTTTGAAAAAAAAAAAGACAAAAACGTCAGAGATATAATATAAATAGAACATTATTTTTTACAAGGAAGAGAGGGAAGACCACAGCTATGAACAACTGGTTTAGAAGGGGAGCGAGACAGCCACCATATGGATACCAACTCTCTCCACTCAACTGAAGTATTTAATGATGTCTAACTAACTACTTTTGTAACTTTTGGCATGAAGAAGAGAGAAAAAACCCCATTGTGTTGGAAACCTCTGTGAATCCCAGGTTTTAGGTTGCCATCCCTCCAAGCTTCAAGTGATACTATTAAACCTTAAGTATGAGGTTGAACCTGTCACAGAGCTGTGAAGTTAAAAAGTAAGTGAGCTTCTACTTCTGTCTTGCACAGAGTTCCACTCCCATGAAGGTGCTGTATGGGATGATCCTGCAAACAAACTAGCCACTGAAAGATGAGGGTCATCACTTCTAATGTGCATATGGACTGAACCTGAGAGCTAAGGGAATGTTGGAATTATGAAAAAAAAAACAAGGAAAAGAAGATGTGAAACAGCCACTTCAGGCTTGGCAGGTCTAGTACTCTCCTCTGAAGAACAAAGTTCAAGGAAAGAGGAAGAAGCTAAGCCCATAACTGGCCAGGTTTATTTCAATATAAAGCCATAGAGGGTAAATGTGTGCTGAGTCCGTGAGGAGCAGAGACTAGGGAATGAGTCTCTTTGTTGGTGGGTTGTGTGCTAAATAGTTGGAATGACATGTGCCTCAATTGTTGGTTGGGCACAGGCCGGATTGTTGTTGAGGCTTGTGCCATATCATCATTGAGGTGTGTGACCACTTGTCATTGGGATATATACCCAATAATCAATGGGGGAGTGCTGAATAGTGGTAGGCAAAGGAAGAATAGGAGGTATGGTAGTAAGTTGGTAAGGATAAAAATTGAGCCTTGAGGAGAGGTCCAGGCAGCCACTTGTATAGTCTGGTGGGTAATAAAATCAGCATACCAAAGACCCAAAACCATCAGGTGCAAAGCTGCAGCTGCAAAAACAGGAAGGAAGACAGAAGCCCGGCTGCAGGTGGAGTTCAGAAGAGTATAGAACATCCCCCCTCCCAGCAACACCCACAAATCAGAAGCATGAGGGAACAGTAGATCCACTAGGCAGAAGTAGGGAGGGCCACCTGGGGAACATAACAGAACTAGCCTAGCTCCTGTTACTTGCAGAAGTGAGATCACTTCTTTGAATTATAGTGTGTGAGAAAATGGGTATCCAGTAGTGCTCTGCAGAATTTTCAGTTTCTGACACAACAGAATTTCAGAAAATTTTGCCTAATTCTGCCAAATTCCTTTGGTATCAGAATAATGACATTTTGAATGTGGCGCAGTTTACACATATTAGCAATCCATGCTTTATCTAAACCATGGATTCCTTACCTGCAAACAACGTAAATTATTTTGCATTTTAAGTAATGCGTAAAAAATAATTTCATAGTTTACAAAGAAATGCTTTTAAAAATTTGGCTGAATTCAGAAAGAAGTTGTGAAAAGCAGTTCAGAAGTGGAATTGCCACACTACACAAATCCAGCTGGCAGAATTCCTCATTCTACACAGTTCTAGTAACAAGACTTTTTTTTCATTGAAATCAGAGGGTATTGGGATCAACCACGTAATTTAGTATATATTTAATAAGATTGAAATCACTCAGTGGTAAATAGAAAAAGAGTTTTAAAATTTAAAAAGTGTTCCTAAAAACTGAATGTTCTGTTAGCAGGTATTTTCACCAATGGAATTCACTGTGTCCGATGTACTGGTAGCTAGTTTAGATCTGGAGAAGATAGTGCTGCAACTAATAACCAATACAGGCTGTCTGTTGCTAAGACTTAAAAAAAAAAAAAAACATAGGATGCGCCTTAGCCTGGCAGGTTTACAGATGAAATTGTAATTTTTCTGCATCTGTAAACCTACATGAAATCAATGCTCTGGGGAAATGGGTTAACACTTAAACAGTCCATTGAACATGAAAATGGTGATGTTCCACATGAACGGCAATGGTTTTAAAAAATAAGAGCTATTACATTATTTGCCATTGTGCTGCATTGTCAATTTTTTATTATTTGTCCTTAAGGCTGCACCATATTCTGCAGAGCAGGTTACACTAAACAACAGTACAATGAAATACTAAATTGCTGTAATAACATACCAGATCAAGCCCAACATGTAGTTATTGACTACATACAATCAGAATCCCAGAAACAGCCAATGCAGTTAAATTTCAAATCATAAATATGTTTACAAATTAAAAAAATACGTATTGTATCTGATGATGCATTCCTAACTGAAGCTAGTAAAGTATTCTCTCATCCATTTAGTTGCTACAGAATATGTATGGTCATCAACAGAACACTTATTGGCAATATGCACCTCCTTCAGTCCTCCACTTAAGGTTCTGGGGTTATGAGTAGGTTAAAGTGGCCCAAGAAGGTCCCTGATGTAGAAAAACTTCACTACATTAAGTCATATACTATACTAACAAAATAATCTTGATGCTCATACACTGCTCAGTTGGCAGCTAGTACAGATTCCATTAAATACCTGGCATACTGTATACTTACAAAATGCCAATACCTGAAAAATAATGCCAGTAAACAGCAGAGGCACTGGAAACTGAATGTTTTTGACATACCTAGAGGGTGTCAAGTAACTGAACTCTCTGCACATTCTTGTTTGACCTGTAAGGAAATTCTAAACAGAGTGAGGTGCCCATGGGTGCATACTGCAACTGTACAGTATATGCAGTTATATTGCTTTTCTGTACTCCATTTTCTGAAGCATTTACAACTATCAGATTTTAGGGGGAAATTGACAAGCACTGATACACGCAGTCCTCTGTTTACCTCTGACACTCTTGGGCACACTGGCCACCTTTTATTTTGCTTCTGCTTTTTCATTCCGAGAATGTATTTTATATGTGTGTGTGTGTGTGTGTGTGTGTGTGTGTGTATGTAATATATATATTCATTGCTAAAAACTTTGTTAATGCATCAGATAGGGTTGTTACTAAAGTGACAAAGGCAGGGAAATGTGATTTTAGGGTTTCCGATCCTAACCCCCCCCCCACCGTGCAGACACTGACAGGTGTCAAGGGTGTGCTATGGGGTCATCGGCCCTAATGCTCACCCCATTCCATAAGAAAACAAGCTGAGATGGGTACAGTATAGGAGAATGGGGTGAGCGTTAGGGCCAATGACCCCAATGCACATCCTCAATGCCTGTCAGTGTCTGCAGGGTGAGGGTGGAGTATTAGGGTTGGAAACCCTAACACCATATTTCCCAGCTTTTGTAACTTTAGTAACAACCCTAACTGATGCATTAACAAAGTTTTTTGTAATGAATTTCCTTGTTTTTCAGATAGTATAATCATATACTTATTTGTCTGTGGGAGCACTCTAATCCCTCCATAGATATGTTTATGTAAGTAGCCATGGAAGCACAAGGTCTTCTGGGCTCTGTGCTTCCATTTATAGGACAACAGTGACCAACTTGTTAGCATAACCATCTTATTAACCTACCTCATGTGCCCCGGTACAGAAAATGTTTGAATCCATGCCAAAACATAATTCTGTACAACTACAATGCTATTCCCTCCCACAGGTGCGAAAACACATTTTGGGCAGGATTTGAACAGGTGTGACATAGATGGGGTCAGTTAGTAACAAGGCTATGTTGCAAATCTGGGATCAAAATACTGAATATTTCCGAAGTTACAAGCAGGCATACCAAAATTGCAATGAATGAGTATAACTTAGGCATTTTTTCATATTTTGACAACACATTTTGAACATAGTCCTCCTATGACCCCATCTCATAAACTACATAGCTGAAAATGTTTTAATCCATGACAAAACACCATTCTGCACCACAGGTGTGAAAGCACATTTCGGGCAGGATGTGAAAAATGACAGCTGTACTGTTTATGAGGTGTGTAAAAATATGGCAATGCTGAAATTTGGAGTCAAAATATAAAAAATTACCAGTGTTATGCATGTGTGTGGAAACATTTCAATGAACTCTCATGACTTGGCCAATTTTAGGATTTTTTTCACCAAATTTTCAGAAAATGACAACGGATGACCTCTGGAGGTAAGTATAGGGTGAGTGGGGTGTGGGGTGGTGGGTGCCCAGTGGAAGGGTCAGGATGAGGGAGTGTGACAGCGGCTATGATGAGGGATCATTTTCTTTTCTATTCAGGTTAAAAAAAGCATTGGGTTATGGTTTTCTTCTTTACAGGTTATAAAAGCATAAATCTTTTGGGACACTGGGAGTGGGCTCCACGGTGTCTCATACTGCTCGGGAGGACTTCTAATGCCAACATGGGGATTGGGCCACCTGATGTTGGCAAATAAAATAAGGGAATGGGGGACATTTGACACCATGGGTGGGAATCCCAGTGTTAGATTAAATAAATAATAAAGAAATAATGGAATTGGAGGGTGGAGGGGTGCCACTAGACACCAGTGCATTATGTGGGGGGGGTGCCACTAGGGCACTAGGGACAATGATCGTCTGGTGGAGGGTGCCACTAGACACCATGGAAAATAGCAGGTGAAAGCTTAACCTGCTGCTGGCAGCATAAGTTGCAGGTGCAGCTGCAGAAGTCAACAAAATCTCATTGTTCTCATAGACAGAACGTGGCAGAACCTCCTCTCGCTAACCTTGGCACCCAGGATTTTGGGTGCCCACAAAAGGTGTTTCTGGCCCCATTAAAAAAAAAATCAGAATGTAACTAAATGGGTCCCATTTAGCTAAGTTCTGATGTTTTTTCTTTTTGTATTACATTAATTTTTAAATTTTATTTTCTGTCTCTCGCTAATGAGAAAACAAGATGGTGGACACAACAGAGCTTCATGAAAATACAGTAGGCTTTATGTGACCCTACATGTGAAGTTACAGTAGATCCTGCAAAAACAACACAGCTCAATGAAAATAAACTAAGGTCTATGTGATCCTACATGCAAAAATAAGTACCTCTTGCGAAAACAAAAGTTTTTTCCTTTTGAAAGGATTAATATTTTTTCACTAAATCTTCAAAAGGCACATCTGTGAGGTATAGGATTTCTACCGTGGATTTCAGACCACAACCTAAAGCCATTTCTGAGATACAGCTGTAGAATAAAATGGCAAAAAACATGTAAATTTAGGATTTTTTGACACTCTGTGTCTCAAAACCCAGAAAACAGATTCAAATGAAATTAACCACATCAACAGACCTATCCATAGAGATTATGCATGCAAGATTTTGTGCAAATCCACTGAATGGTTATAAAGTTATTAAAGTTCAAATATTTAGCTTTAATTTAGAAATTTGCATTCAACCTTAACTATACTGTTGCTATCTAACTATCTATCTATCTATCTACATATATATATCTGTATATATATATATCTATAGATATAGATATATATATATATATATATATATATACTGCATATACAGTATATTATAGGGGGTGTGGCGGTCATCATGCCCCTATAGTTAGGGTTGAGTAGGCACTTTAATGTTAAACCTCAAATTTTGTGCATTAATAACTTTGCAACTGTTCAATGGATTTACACAAAATTTGGAATGCACAGTCTGCTCTGTTTGGTTGGCTGAAACTTTATGTATTTCACAGGACTGAAGCCACTCCAATCAGAGAGGACTTTGGTCCTTTGATTTACATGAAGCTGGTCAGCAAACAAGTGGCTTTAAAGGTGCCTGTCACAAGGAGCCTGTCATTCTGTAAAAAAAAAGAAAGCAGTCCATCGATGTCTGTTACTGACCCCTTCTCTGTAGATGGCTCCAAATCTTTGTAAAATACAGGAATTCCAGTAAATATGAGAGCCCTGCTACTGTTGTCTCTGTCTCCCCCTACATTCTGCGTCTTGCTCCCACCTGAAAACAATAGTAACATTACTTCATCTCCACCTCCCGTGCAGTGCACAAAGCTTATTGCGATGCATTTTGTATGACTAAGAAAGGCACGCTCTACATGAAACCAAATTATTTTGCATTCCTTACGTTACCTATTTTGACGTCTTGAAAGAAATGTAACTAAAAATTTAGATAATATATTACCTCAGCCTTTATGTACGATGTATACTGTAAATTGTTTCTCTGTATCTGTGTAATTTCATTTACAGCTGGACGTTTGTGACAACAGACAACTTTTGCTCACATACTCTCCAATATAAAGTAAAATTAATTGAGTGATAAAAATTTGAGAATTCTTTGTTTTATCATTCTATAAAGGTTAAGGGGCTACTGCTGTTATCGTTTTGCCCCAGGTGAAGTCCTTACCCACAGCTCAGTTATTACAATACCCCAGCTGGGTACTAGGAAGTAATGTAAATTTTCCTGTATGAATAAGTTGATGCAGCCTTCCCTACTAGTCAGCTGCTGACTTCAAGCTGTGATGTGTTCTTGATAATAGAAAAGCATGTTTTCAATATCAGGGAGGAGATTGGTTATCTTGCCAAGTGCAAAATAGCATGGGAGAAGGTGTGCTTTCTTATCTTGACTGAGCATAAGGCTAGTCAAAGCTGTGCCAACAGAATTGTTGCTTACCACCTCCCTGACAGAAATATAGAATGTACTAGCAGCACGCATGCTGGCAGAGGAGATTAGCAGTCTTGAGTCAAGTCATAGGCAAGTGTAGTCACTGTGGAGGATGATAGCAACTGTGTTCATCCATTCAAGGTAAAATGACTCTGATTTTTGACTGCTGAAGAGCTACAGTGCTGTAGTCCTGGACAAATCACTTCACTGAATTGTCAATGTGTTCTGTGAATTTTTTTCATTTGGGTGTCTATTGGGTTTTTGGTCTTCTGTATTTTTTCTTTATACAGTATGTGACAGCAATCACTGTATCAGCAACAGAAAGCAACATGAATAGACTGCTTAAATATGGAAAACTGTCCCTCATCATTTTTTTATTTTCTTTAATCCTGTAAAATGGAAAACCATCCATAAATGTCTTTTGCACCATTAGTCCCCCCACCGACCCTCCCACTCAGCACCCACACACCCACACCTCCCCAAGCCCTTACTTACCCACCAGGGGTCCAAGGCCATAATCTTCTCTGGACCACAGACACGTCTTCACTCTTTAAAGCCAGATCACAAACTGAGGAAATCTGGTGTGCAGTTCAATGTATTTCAATGGGGGTTTGAACTTAGTGGCATAACTTAGTCATGTTTCAATATTTTTGCACCAAATTTTCAACATACCTTTTTTGGGACCCCACCTCATGAACAATTACAGTCACATTAGGCAATCAGTCCTGAAAGGTGATTTCATAGTCACTGTGTGAAATACCCTCTTGGGCTGGAGTTAAAAATTTTCTCTGCCCTTGTCCATGATGTGGGGACATAAGAAGGCTATGTTGAAAGTTTGGTGTAACAATATTAAAGAACAACAAAGTTATGGGCCTATGTTAAAATTTGCAAACGCAAGCTCCTAACTCTGGAAATGTTCAATATTTTGACCCCAGATTTTTAACATAGCCATTTCTTTACAGCACCTCATGAATGTGACAGCTGTCATTTTTCAAATCCTGTCCAAAATGTGTTTTCGTAACCTGAAAGTTGATTTCGCAGTCTTAGTGGGAAATTACCTTTTGGATAGGAGCTAAATATATTCTCTGGACATGTATATAGGTGGGGTCAAAAGAAAGCTATGTGGAAAATTTGTTGCAAAAATATAAAAAAATGACAAACCTATGAGCCTACATTGAAATTTACCAATGCAGCCTTATAACTTTGGTAATTTTAAATATTTTGACCCCAAAGTTTCATCATATCCATTTCTTCACAGCACCTCATGAATGTGATAACTGACATTTTTCAAAACCTGGCCAAAATGTGTTTTTGCACCTGTGGCGTGGAATGACATTTTGCTGGGGATTTGAAAATTTTCACCAACGGCGTTCATTAAGAGGGTCATAAGAAGGCTATGCTAAACAATTTTCTGTACAAATACAATAAAATGCCCAGGTTATGACTGAATGTTACACTATTTAAACGTTCACTCATAACTTCACTAATTTTCAATAATTTGACTCCAACCCTTTCAACATAGCCATTTTTCCACACCACCTCATAAATGTGATGCGTCATTTTAAAAATACTGCATAACATGTGTTTTTGCACCTCTGCTGCAAAATGACATGTTGGCCAGTATACTATAAATGGCACCTGTCATGCTTATAAGTGAATCCTGAAACAAGTATCTTCAACATTTGGGGTTTACAAAACACAAATTGTTTGACAAGCAGCCAACGTTCGGGCATTGACAAATGCTTGTCTTACCTTGAAATCATACTCCGTTGCTTGCAACACATGACTGCTCTCAGTGGCAACATCTTGAAGTGCCATAAGAAAAGGAATATGACTTTCAGATAGGAATAAGCAACAGGAACAGATACTATATAAGAGGAGAAGATTCTGTTTTAATGAACATGTCTTCAGTAACAAAAAAATGAAAGGTCCTGAAGTTTTAAAGTTTGGAGGCATTTTCTGTTTCTGAGTTATGCTAATGCCAAATGAGAATTGTTTGCACAACACTGGAAATGCTCATTAAGAGCCAAAAATACTGTACCTGTTGTATTTATGAAACAGATGTTTTTAATGAAACATTTCTACTGTGAGAGACTTAATTCATGAACTGATCAATCACAATACATGTCTTTTTTAACTAGCACCAATGTGCATTTCCGACCAAAGCTTCCAATTTACTTGATAAGCATTTCAGTGTTTATTTTGACACATATACTCATTTAAACTCATCACATGTGGGCATCTATAGCTTGGGATATTATGGCATCATTTTAAAAGAAGTTTAAAGTTTAATTTCTTGAACTCTGTTTTTTTAATAAGAAAAGTGTCTAGCGATATGCCTTCAGTACTGAGTTTTATTTTATATAATGTATAGTCGTCATACACAATAAATTGTCTCAGAATTAATCTAAAGAACCCTACAGTAGACTTTATTGGGTTCCTATATATGGCTAAAGCCAAACAGGCCTTGTGCATATATTCTGTTACTTGCATGCATGTATAGGGTACTACAAAATATGAGGTGGTGCTGTTTAAAGCCTCTAGGTCAGTAGTTCTCATGCAAAAATTGTGATGACCTCAAAGGTCTCAAAGTATTGGCACTAGAAATTACTGATGGCCTCATTACTCATTTATTTAATCCCAAAGCCATTATATCCTTACCCCCCATGTAGCACATTAAACTAACTCTCTGATGTATTTACACTTGAAATGTATCTCCCTAAAGACCCCTGTGGTAGAAAAATAATTAAGCTGGTTGCCACATGTGGCCATGGTGGCCTCATTTGAAAAGCCCTCCTATAGGTTCAGAAGCTACTACAGCACGTTTCAAGCTATTTGGTGCATACAAAAAGCAGCAGCAATATAGCTAAAACTGTATAATAGTTCTAACACTAGAACTGTGATACAGCTTCTTATTAATAGCCGCATCTCTTGCCATAGAGATGCCATGGAATTGTCAATGTTAAGAAATTAAAAGAATGCCCTCACACTGTGCTGATCACATATAACCTGACTTCTGCAATGGAAGATCTTTGTTTCTGCTGAACAGGATAGGGTTCCCATGACCCAGCTCATGGTACAGTACTTAGATCTGGAATAAAAGTTTCAGGTTATATCTACTGTATGCACATTATAGAGTACTGTCATGCATTATGTGGTGCCATTTGAAGCATCTAGATTCAAAAGCTCTTGCAACAAGTTGCTAACTATTTGTTGTATGAAGAGAAGAATCCGCAACTTAAGTGAAACAGTGGTTATCTTTCTTATCTACACTTAAGGGAATATAAAGTTGCTTGTCACAGTTTTAATGCAATTTGACATGTTCTGTACACTCTGCTATCTATTGATTGCTACATTGATTGACTGAGCTATTTAATTAGTTATGTATGCATGTATTTATTTATTGCAACTGTATTTACTGATTTGATTATGTAAGTACAAGATCATTTACCTGTACAGTGACTTCCTGAATAAAGAAGTTAACATGCACATTTAGAAGAAGTCTGACCTAAACCAAATATAGAGTGACATTAAATGGGATGATGAATCCTTGCTAGGGACAGTCCAGCTGTGATGTTACATGTTATGTTGAGGAACTAATGACATTAATTTTAAATTAGATGACATTAAAAATGACTTTATTGAGCTAAGATCCACACAAAAACATATGGGCTGTAATATTGCTGTTTCAGAACTGTTACCAGTCCCAAGAGCAGATGGTTGAAATACTGGATATGGGAAAAGGATTTTAAGTTTATAAGAAATAGGTATCGTTCCTTTTATAGATACAAGCAATATAACCAGGATGGTCTACATTTATATAAATGGGGCATTCTTCAGAGAAAATTAGAGAAATATTGCATTAGATAATGTGGGGCATTATTCACATAGACACCAACTTGGGCTAAACATAGCACTAAAACTGGGAGAATGGCAACGGAGGTTGTCCACCGAATAACCAGTTAGCTGTGAATATTTTAAATCTTAATTTACAGAAGCAGGTTAAGGAACCAGCTGAGGGCAACCACATACTTGATTTTGTGCTTAGTGACTTGGGAGATGATATTTAGCATTATATAAAATGTGAACCAATAGGGAATAGTGACCACCAGATAGTAATCTTTTACAATAGAGAATATAAGATGAAGAATATAGGGACAACTAAATATAGCTGTTATCAAAGGGCATACTTTAGATCAATGAGTATGGTTTTTGAAAATGGAGCTACAAGGAGGAAATGATTAACAAAAACATCAACAATGCATGGGAGATACCAAAGAGTAAAATACATGATTTGGAAAAAAATATGCACCACAAAGGAACAAATATAACAGGAATGGTAAAATACCATTATGGTAAAGCAGAAAAGTAATAAAAAAAATAGGCAAAAAAGAAGGCTTTTCAAAAGTGCAAAAGACACAGCGAAAATAGATTTATGGGAAATGTATTGTGTAGTAGCCAATTAATGTGAAATTTTAAATAGGAAAGTGAAAAAAAGAAAAAAGAGGATGTTGCCAGTAATGCTAAAAGTAATGCAAAGTTGTTTTGGGGATATATTATTAATAAATAAGAAGGGTGTAAGATGGTGGGACCACTATTAGAAGGGAATAACAGGATAAATGTTCTGACATCACTTCCTCAACAGGTCTTGGAGCAGAACTGTCATATTCTTAATAACCCAGGACAGTGCATAAAGGGTGAGTACACACCACAAAAAGAAGGAAAAAACCAAAGAAAAAAATATATATATATATTACATACTGTATATTATAAGGGAGAGGGACATGTGGGGAGTGGTGCAATTCACTGGCTGTGGGGCAGCAGTTTTCTGGGAGACATTCTGGAAACTGCGTTGCTGTCCTATTTGCAGGCAACTGTCAGCTCTGAGGGAGGAGGTTTCCCACCTCCAGGCTGAACTGGCAAGGACTAAGGAGGCCCCCCCACCCAAAGAGCACCACTGCCACAAACACTGCCTCAGAGGCTGCCAAGTAAGAAGAGCCATTGGACCACAGCGGGTTCTGAGAGGGTGCGGGTAGTGGAACAGAGGTGAAGCCCCCTAGTTGTACCTCTACACAAACCATACGCCAGTCTGGCAGAGCAAGGTTCCTCTATGATGGTACCCTCAGTGGAGAGCAAGAAGAATGCTAAGGACATCCACAAGGGAGACCCACAGAAGGGTGGCAAGGGACACAGCTGGGGAAGGAAACAGCTTCTGATAGGGGACTCCATTGTTAGAGGGGTAGACCTGGGGAAGGGAGAGAAGAGGGAAGTAAGGTGCCTGCCTGGTGCCATGGCTTGGGGGGACAAGAAGCAAATCCTCAGGATTGCAGAGGCAGCAACACAGGAGAGGGAACTAGATATCATTGTCCACCTTGGGACAAATGACTTAGCTAGGCATGGGATCAGTGCAGTGCAGGATGAAATTGTGGAGTTGGGAAGGGGCATCAGACAGGTAGCAAGCATGGTTACCTTCTCAGAGGTGTTGCCAGTCCATGGCAGGGGTGAGGCTAGAGTACTACATACCATGCAGTTTAATGAATGGTTGCAAAACTGCTGCAGAGCACAGGGCTTTGGCTTCATTGGGGACTGGGGGTACATCTGGAGAGATGAAGGTCTATACTGGCATGATGGGCTGCATCTGTCCACAGAGGAAACCAGTATTTTAAGTGACAGGTTTAAATGCTTCCTTGGCAAGCTTTTAAACTAGCCATGGGGGGAGGTGCTAATAAGAGGCAGGAAATGTCAAGCCTCCCCCCACAAAGCATGACATGTAGTAAGGTAAACACTGAGGTGCAGTGCTCAACAGAGGGAAGGACAGGGGTAAATGGAAAAATAGACAAGGGCAAAAAGAGCAGGGATGGGGGAAAAAAGGATAAAGCCAACATTAAATGAAGGATGATGAGTACCAATGCCCGTAGTCTGGGAAACAAGCTTCCTGAGCTAGTAGCTTTGATGGAAGATGAACAATTGGATATTGTGGCAGTCACGGAAACATGGTACACAGAGAACCTTGACTGGGATGCCAACATACCGGGCTACACAGTCTACAGAAGGGACAGGGAGGGGAAAAGAGGAGGTGGAGTAGCTCTATACATAAGGGAAGGGATCAAAGCTACAGAACTAAAAAGTAAAGGGGGAGGACAAGAAGCACTCTGGGTCACCTTGGAGACAGGGAATGGCATCACATCCGCACAGGGGTTGTATACAGACCTCCACCTAAGGAGGAAATGGACAAGAAAATGATAGAGGACATTCTCAGAATGGCTGAAAAGGGGAGATACTGTTGATGGGGGACCTGAATATGCCAGATGTTAACTGGATGACATGTACTGCAGCCACATCCAAGAGCAGGGTTATTCTCGATGCCCTGCAGGGAGCAGGCCTTAGACAGCTAGTGTTGAAACCCACTTGGAAGGGAACAATACTAGATCTGATACTCTCAAATGTAGAGGATCACAAATTTAGAAGTCAGTGGACATCTGGGAACAAGCGACCACTGCACAGTGTGCTTCACAGTAAGCACAACCATAGAGACAAGCCATACAAAAACAAGCATACTGGACTTTAAAAGGGCTGACTTTGGCAAAATGGGTGAATACCTGAGAAATACACGAGCAAATGGCCAAAAAGGAGGGGTGGAAGAACAATGGAGAAAAATCAAAACTGCCATCATAGAGGCAACAAGCCTTTGTGTGAAACAGATAAAGAAAACAAAGCAGAGTAAAAAAACACTATGGTTCTCAAAAGAGGTGGCAGGGAAGGTTAAGGAGAAAAAGGCTGCATTCAAAAAGTATAAAGAATCACAGAAGGAGCATGACAGGGAACTGTATCAATTAAAGCAGAAAGAAGTGGGGAAGGCAGTCAGAATAGCAGAAGCCCAAACTAAGGAAAAATAGCCAATTCAGTTAAGAAGGGGAATAAAACCTTTTATAGGTACATTAGGGAGCATAGAAAGGTTAAGGGAGGAATATTGAAGATTAATAAGGGACAGGGGAGGTGGGCAGAGGGAGACAGTGAATAGGCAGAGTTACTGAATGAATACTTTTGCTCAGTAATCACAAAAGAAGATGAGGAGGAGTTACCTAAACCAGACAATAGAAGCACTCTGGGTAGGGGGGTTGACACCAGTCCATTTACAGAAGAAAGAGTCCTGAAAGAACTCTTAAAACTCAAGGTGGACAAAGCAATGGGGCCTGACAAGATTCACCCCAGAATCCTAAAAGAACTAAGGAGAACCTAGTGACACCACTGACCACACTTTTTAACAAATCATGGGAGGATGGGGTGGTACCTGAGGACTGGAGGAAGGCAGATGTGATTCCCCTTAACAAAAGTGGGATCAAGGTAGAAGCAGGAAACTACAGACCTGTAAGTTTGACCTCAGTGGTAGGTAAAATGATGGAATCACTTCTGAAAGAAAGAATTGTTGAGTACCTAGAGGTCAGCGGGGCACAGGACCCAAAGCATCATGGATTTACAGCAGGAAGGTCATGTCAGATGAATCTAATAGATTTCTTTGACTGGGTGACCAAAGTAATAGACCAGGGAGGGGCTGTGGATATGGCCTACCTAGACTTTAGCAAGGCATTTGACACAGTCCCACACAAAAGATTGATAATCAAGTAAGCCAGCCTGGGAGTGGGTCCCAGGGTGGTAGCCTGGGTAGCAAACTGGCTGTACAACAGGACACAGAAGGTAATAGTGAATCGAACACATTCTGAAGAAAGGGGGGTCACTAGTGGAGTACCTCAGGGCTCTGTACTAGGTCCAGTCCTCTTTAACATATTTATAGGTGACATTGCAGAGGGTCTGGAAGGAAAGGTATGCCTCTTTGCAGATGACACAAAGATCTGTAACAGAGTTGGTACACAAGGGGGGGTAAAAGGATGAGAAGGGACTTGGCAAGGTTGGAGGAATGGTCAGACATATGGCAACTTAGATTCAATGCAAAGAAGTGCAAAGTAATGCACCTGGGAAACAAAAACCCAGGAGAAGAGTACACAATAGCAGGGGAGGTACCAACAACAACAGAAATGGAAAGGGACCTTGGGGTAGTCATAGCAGATGATCTAAAGGTGGGTAAGCAATGTGAGAAGTCAGTAAGGAGAGCCAGTGGGATACTGGGATGCATAGGAAGGGGCATCACAAGTAGAAAAAGGGAAATGGTTATCCCTCTGTACAGACAGTTGGTGAGACCCCATCTGGAGTACTGTGTGCAGTTTTGGAGACCTCATCTACGCAAGGATATAGGCAGGATGGAAGTAGTCCAGAGGGCAATTAAAATGGTGCAGGGTCTGCATCAGAAACCATATGAAGAGAGAGACTGAGAGAGCTTAATATGTATACCCTTGATGAAAGGAGGAACAGGGGGGACATGATAGAAATGTTCAAGTACCTCAAGGGAATCAACAAAGTCCAGGAGGGTAACATCTGTCAGAAAAAGAGATGTGTAAGAACAAGGGGGCACAATTTAAAGATAGAGGGGGGATGGTTCAGGGGTAATGTGAGGAAATTTTTTTTCACGGAGAGAGTGGTGGATGCATGGAACCACCTTCCTGGAGAGGCTGTGGGGTCTAAAACAGTGGAGAAATTCAAACATGCATGGGACAGACATAAGGCAATTGTAGATGGGGGTGGCAGGAAGTAGGCTGTTGGTTAACTAGAATCTGCAGCTTATCCAGTAGGTAGGGAAATGGGCAGACTGGGTGGGCCAAGTGGTCCTTATCTGCCGTCAAAGTCTATGTTTCTATGTTTCTATAAATAACAACATAGAAGTGGAAAATGTACTAAATAAGTTTTTTGGGTCAGTATATCAGCCATCCGAGTCAAATACAGCAGAAACTGAAAATCAGGACATTACACCATTGATTACAGAACCAGAGGTGTATAAGGTTTTGAATTATTTAGATACAAATAAATCTCAGGGATCTGATGGGATACATAAGATTATAAAAGGGGTTAGATGATACAGTGAAGGGTCATAGAAACAGAAACATGCTGAAAGGGTCCAGTTACTTGGCTTTTTAATAGATAACTAGAAACAGGTGAAACATCAGAGGCATGGAGATCAGCTATTGTCGTCCCCATCCATAAGAAAGGGAGCAGGATTGATAAAGGAAAATAGGGACCCATGAGACTATTATAGTATAAGAGGTATAATGGAGGAACATCTGACAAGTAATGACCTATGGGACGAAATTCAACATTGCTTCAGCGATGGGAGGTTGTGCCTACTAAATTTAATTATCATTTTTGAAAGGGCAAGTCTAGCACTGGGTGACGGAAACTCAGCAGATGTAGTCTATTTGGATTTCAGGAAGATATTTGACACCATGACACACACAGAACTAATGAAATGCCTGGGAAACATAGGAATAAATAACAAGATTATAGCACGGACAAGATCTTGGCTGAGTAGTAAATCACAGAGGGTGTTAATGAAAGGGCAATACTCTGAAGAGTAGAGGTGACTAGTGGGGTCCTTCAGGGATCAGTGCTGGGACCAAGTCTGTTCACCATTTATGTATCGTCTGGCAGCATTGCCTAGAGGTTAGAGGAACAAGGTGTGCACGAGCTTGATACATCCAGCAGACCAGACCTGAGTTTGATTCTCACAACCTCCACTTGCATGCTGTGTGACTCTGAGTAAGTCACTTAACCCCTCAGTGCTCCGAGGTTGCCCCTGAAAACAGGCACTTGTGCCTAGTGGGCCTTACCCGGTTATCAAAGACTAAAATAAAAAAAAAAATTAAATATGAAAACAGACAGAGGGGGTTGGCATTCCAAATTTGATGATGACACAAAGCTAGGACACATAGTGGATACATGGGAACAGGTTAGGTAATTTCGGAGTGAACTGTTTAAACTACATGTATGGCCAATTAAGTACAAAAATGAATTCCAATGTAGATAAGTATGTGGTAATGTACCTAGTGAACCAGAACTCAATGCTAGAGCCCTAGCAGCTGTCCAGGACTTAATGTCAGTACACATTTTGGTGAACATATGGTGCCAACAGCACCCCACTGTCCTTGACTTTGTTTGCTTCTCATTGACTCACTTCACCTCCAGTCGAATTGACTTCTGGTTTACTGCCCCCTCTGTGAATCAGATGACACACTCCTCCCAGATAGCCCCTCTCTACCTCTCTGACCATGGACCTGTGATCATTTCAGTGACATGGGTCCCCCTTCCCCCCAAATCAGCTTCATGGTGCTTAGACCCCCTCTCTTGCTTCTGGACCCAGCCTTCAAGCACTGGCTACAGAAGGAAATCATAGCTGTTTTTCTGCTGGTTGCTACAGGGGATACCTCTAAGGCCATACTGTGGGAGGCTTCTAAGGTTTATATCTAGGGTCACATCATAGCCTATTCAGCCCCTCACCATAGGGTGCATGAAAAAGAGCAGAAGGACTTGGAGGTGGCTTTTGTCACCAAAGAAAAGAAGTTTGAAAATAGCTACTCCTCTCAGGTTCCCCTTCCCTCCTTAGAAACATTAGATCTCCCTGGATGTGGCTGAACACCTTGGTGACCAACAAAGCAGAATTGGCAGTGCTGTGATTGAAGCATAAATACATAGATGAGGCAAAAAAAGCCCTTTAAACTTCTATCATATAGGTTGCACAAGCAACAAGCTGAAAGGCAATTTTATGGCATCAGAGATTCTAGTGGTGTGTTGCATTCCCAACCACTACACATTAACAGAGTGATGCACTCATTTTATTAGCAGCTCTGTTCCTGCCAAGGCGCCATGAAAATGGATAAATTGGCCTCTTCGTGCATGGCCTGCATCTCTCAAGGCTGTCAGAGTATACCAAGGTTAATATGGAGGCCCCCTTATCTATGAGAGAGGAAAGAGCCACTCAGGTGGGACAGGGTGCTCAGTGACATACAAACTGTAACTCTAAGAAAGTCAATCATGGCATTCACCCTCCTCATGAAGAAAAATTGTCAAAATTTCAAAGTAACCATGGATGTGGGGCGTGGCAGATCACCTGACATTTCACTTTTTCCAAAGCCAGCAAATGGGGAAACATCAGGTGATCTGCCACTTCCCATGTCCATGGTTACTTTGGAGTTTTGGCACTAGCACTCTGTACTTTGGTCTATATGTACTGTGTCTATGAACTTTAATAAGCATCTGGATTTTGGACAATTCGCCTGCCTGGACAGCGTTTGTTCATGAGGAGGATGAGTGCCGAAATTTACTTTCTTAGGCCCCCTTATATACTCAAGACATTCAGGCAGCTATCTCAGCCCTCTCCCCTCACAAAAGCCCTGGGAGTAATGGCATACCCATAGATCTGTACCAGTCTATGCCAGAGATTGTCGAGTCTATTCTGTCAGCAGTGTTTCATGAGGCCCTGGAACACTCTTCACTCCCTCCTTCCATAAGACAAGCACTGATTACAGTCCTCCCCAAGGAAATGAAGCACCATGTCCTTCCTGGCAGCTATAGACCCATTTTGCTAATCAATGAGGTTGCTAAGGTCTTAGCCAAAGTATTAGCCATCAGGCTGCAATCGATGATTCCTTGACTGGCCCATCCCTCCCATGTAAGATTCGAAAAAAGCGCCTTAGCGTTGACCACCACAGGGCCTTATTCTTCCCAATGTCAGTTGCAACAGCATCCCTCTCTCCATCCATGACAGTGGCCATAGACTTTAAGAAGGCCTTCAATTCAGTTGAGTGGGAGTAAATACATGCCATCCTTAGCAAAATGGGCTTTGGACCAATCTTGGGGAACTGGAGTTGAACAATATACACACAGCCCTCTGCTAGAGTTCTAATGACCTCTGTACTATCTGACTCTTTCTTGATGCAGAGAGGTACCAAGTAGGCCTGCCCATAGCCATCAGACATCATCCTGGGCTTCAGTGCATATGTGTCAGGAGATGGAACTTTGAATGATACTCTGTGCAGATAGCTTCTTGGTGCTGCTACCAAATGCTCAGCAAGAATTCCTGTTCTCATGGACATCCTCTGGCAGTAATTGGAGATTTTTGGAGTAAAGACTAACCCCACCAAAACAGAAGTCAATTCCTTAAATACGAACATAGTAACATACAAATTAACCAGCAGAAACAGGCCACGTGGTGTATCAAGTCTGCTCAAATGTGCAGCTAGCACTCCTGCCTTGCATTGCGGTAGCAGTGGCCCCCTTTATATTTAGGTATTTGGTTATGCTTTGATGTCTCAGGGGTGATATCAGACAATCTGTCCCACCCTTCTGAAAAAGCTTAAGGAGGACTGTGACTGATGGAAACTCCTCCATTTATCATTCCCCAAGAAGATTGCAGACCCAAAAATGATCATGGCCCCTAAGGTAATACACTGCCTGGCCCATCTAGCACTCTCAATCCCCTCACCCTGGTTTGCTAAATTAGACTCCCTCATTGGCGACTTTCTCTGGGAAGGCAAACCTCCTCGCTATAACAGGATGAAATTAAGGACTTCCGGGAAACAAGAGGTTGGGGCCTCCCTTGGTTCTGCTTACTAAGTGGCCTGTCAGGGTGCCCAGAAGCTCCAGTGGTTCTCCCCCTTCCTGTTTCAGAGATCCCACTATGGGTCTCCATAGTATGGTATGTGAGATAGGCGTCTGACACAGTGGTCAGTCTACTTGCATTATCACCCCTCCATCCCAGAGGAAAAGGACCCACTACCTCCCCTACCTTCAAGGCACAGAAAAAGTTGAAATGTTGGATAGCGGGGTGGCTTCTTTCAAGATTCTTGCTGCCCCTTTGGTTAACCCCCTTCAGGTAGAGGGTACCCTGTCTTTTGTGAGTCATGGTATAAAAGAGACATTCATCGGCTAACTGAGCCCTGGCAGCCCAACACCACCCTCCTGGACATGCACGAAGGACTTAGAGGATGGTACGACCCCCTAAAGGAGGACTTTTGAAGTACTTCCAATTCAGAAGCACTATACAGGTTTGCCTGATTAAGCTCCATCCTGCACTTCCAGATCATTCCTCCCTCAATGCAAGCATGGATCGCTAATCCCAGAGGTACAGCTGGCATGATCTACAGATACAGTATATCCTAAGGGGAAATCCCAGATCCTTTGGAAGGAGTCAGAGTTAAATGGGCCTCTGTCTTTGGAGTAGACATCTCAATGGCACAGCGGGCTCAGCTGTGGTCTTTAGCAGCTCCTCCTGTCCAGACCCCAGAAGCCTCCTTATTCAGAATAAATCCTCCACTTGTGATACCACACACTCATAAGGCTTCATGTCTTAGGTCTCATGAACCACAATAATTGCTGGTGGTGTAACTCCCCTGGAGCTTACTTACTGCACATCTTGTGAAACTACCCAATGGTTCACGGCTTCTGGTCCCAAATCCATAACTGCTGTGCCACCATCCTTTCTCCCTCCCATTTGTGCACCAAGTTTATCTCTTAGGCCTGCCAACTGATCACCTCTCTCTACAGCATAGTCACTTACATTGCTAATGATGGCTAGCATGAAAGCTAAACAACTACTATTGCAAAGGTGGAGAACTGATGAGATTCCCTCAGTAATTCAGTGACTAGCTTCAATCAGCAATCTAGCTTCCCCTAGAAAGAATGTTGCACACCACAAGGAAAACACCACATAACTATCAGAAGGTTTGGGACACTTTTCTTTCATCCAGGTTTGTGCAACAGGACCTCCCCCAGCATCCCCATAGCAGGTACCCCTCGTGCCACATTAGTGAGCATTGCTATGTAGCTCAAGGGCAGTAGTATAGCTCCTCTTAGAGAAGCTACAAACCCAATGGGCCACGCTATAGTACTGTTTATGTATGACTGTATGTTTCTGCATACAGAATCTACCTTATTATTATTTTTTTAGATTGTGATGTATTACTAGCATACCATGAATTCTTTTCTCATGCTATACAGTACCACTGTCTTTTCTGTGTGCTTTCTGTTTTGTATTATGAAAACTATTTCAATAAACATTTACACTTATTCCCTAATGCTAGCAGTCCAGCATAGCCCTCTTTTCATCTACTAGGCCGGCCGCCGTACGGAAAGACAGGGAGCACATGTCCAATGTACTGTGCAGGTCCTCTGTATTGTACAGTAGACAGGCTGTGTTCCCTGTACAATACAGAAGATGTGTGCCCTGTTCAGTACATTGGATGCGTGCTCCTGTCTTTCCATATGGCAACTGGCCAAGGAGGTGAGAGGAAGGCTGTGCTGATCACCATATGGGATCCGCAGCACTGGGCCTAAGGTAAGGGGGGTTGGCAGGGTGGATTTGTGAGTGCTGGTGGTGCAGAGGGGGGTGCCACTAGATGCCATTGAATATTTTGATATACAGTGCTGGCGAATGAAGGGTGAGGGGACCACTAGCACCAGGGAATAAGTGTACATGTTAGCAGATGGCCACTGGAAGGTGGAGTGCCACTAGTAATGGGGTAATATTTTCTTATATGGGATAGTGATCAGAGGACAGGGGGGCAATGGATCAACAGGTAATACTTCTGTTCTCACAGGGACAAAGATCAGAGGATTGTGGGGGGATCACAGACCACCAGGGAATACTTCTGTTCTTATGGGGATGGAAACTGGAGAACGGGGGCACCACAGACCACCAGGGAATACTTCTTTTCTTACAGGAACAGGAATTGGAGGATGGATACCAGGGACGTGTAAAGTGATTACCAGGACAGTGATCCAAGGGTGGCAGTGCCACTAGATGACAGGGAATGTTTTTACATTTACTGGGCTAGTGAGTAGGGGGTTGGGGGACCGCTAGACACCAGGAATATTTTTTACTTTACTGAGGGTGGGAATTGGTGAACAGGGGTGCCACTAGATGCCAGGTGGTGGGAGTACTCCCCCAACCGCCATCTTGGTTGTTGGCTGCATGGCTTCGGTGGACACTAGGGTTGCCCAGAAAAAAGTTGGGGTTTTGCACACGGTAATAGCACTGCTCAAAGTGGCCTGCGCTATGCGTTTTGTATAGCTCTATAATGCTGAATATTGTGCTGCGTGGGTATTCCTGTCCCCACCCCTGCCTTTGCTCATCACATACATCATTTTGTTTTGCATGTGCTAACCCTGTAACAGTGTGCAAAAGCCCCCTTTGAATATTGTGCATGAGAGCAAACCCCAGGCAAACAGGATGCAATCACTTTCCCCACTGGGCAAAGTTTTTAATATCTGGCTCAGTTCTTCTCCTGTTGGGATTGTTTCTTTACTAGACACAACCTAAATAACCAGCATAGTGATTATAGGAGATTTCAACTATGCAGGGATAGACAAGATACAGCACAAGCCCAAAACTACCAATGACAGGGATGTTCTAAATACAATCATAGATAATTCATTGACTAGCTAGTTGCAGCACTAACTGTAAGAGAGAGATAAAATCTTAGATTTTTCCTAAAAAAAAGTTGAAGAAATAAAAAAGAAATGTATCTCAGCTGCTGGGATCCAGTGATCATAGTATTGCAAAATTTAAGCTGGCCCACTGGCTCAGCAGTAGCATTACTATTCATGATGCCAATGACCTGGTTTTCTGGAACAAGCCTAAAACATTTGAAGGCCATCCTGGGAAGGTAGGCAGAGCAACCCTGAGGATGTTCTCCTCCTTGTGCTGGGGGGGGGAGTTGATGGACTCTACTCTTCTAATGCCATTTGGATGATCACAGGTGGCAGTGCAAGAGGAGCCATAGAACTGGAGGATGCCAATGCTGTGCAATGGACTTATGCATGCATGCACATTGAAGGGTCTCTCTGTGTTCCTTAGAGGAAGAGCCAGAAAGGAAAATACTACTAAGCACTACAGGAGGATATCTGTCCCTCATCACAGGCCCCCCCCCAATCCCCAACTGAGGCACTTCTGTCCAAAGAGCATGGACTGAGTCTCTATTTGTGGTGTAAGGGCCCCCTTCTGAGGGCTCTGACCTTAGGGTAAGTCATGGTGTCCAAAGGAGAAGTCCTGGGAAAGGCAGGGAAGGGTGCGGGGTATGTGGGTAGGACCAATGGGGACCGACTGGTACAAGGGGGAAAGAGTAGAGTAAATAAAAATAAGTATTGTGAAATATAAATATACAGAATGAAAGGAAAATTGAGAGGACCCACCATTATATATAACTACAATAGGCACAACTTCCAACCAATAAGAGAGGAACCTAAAAAGGATGATTGGACACTTTTTATAAAAAGATCTAGAAATACAATGAACCATAATAGATACAGCATTCAGATATTTACAAGATAAATATATCCCATTGAGGAAACAATATAATCAAAAAACAAGGCGACACTTCTGTGGTTAACCTGGAATGTCAAGAGATCAATAAGAAACAGAAACTACACTACACTCCTGACAATACTGTCAATAATTAAGCAGCCCTGAGACTCAGTAAACACAAACATAGAAGGGAATGGAAAAACAGAATTTAGATTTGCCAACTGTGAACATAATAAGGAAACCTTAACTGCCTATGTTAATAACCTCAAACAGTGTGATCAACAGACTGGACAATTAACAGATAATAATAAAGAAAAAAATTACCATAAAAAGGTGGTCTGTATCTTTATAGTTCATATTTTAATAAACAAGCTGTACTAAGGTCTGGTGATAATATTAACTGAGGCACTAGTAATTGTACATTGGGAATAATAGCTGTGGGCAATAAAGCCATTATTAATGAACTACCATACCTAGACACTACAAATTCTGCAGGCTTAATGTTCTTTGTCTTTTAGATTCCTTTCATATTTCAGGCTCAGCATGACATGAGGTGGTAAAACCATCATAAGGCTGGTGCACCTTCCCCTGGACTGGTATGCAGATGTGCCACACTAAGCCCTGAGACATATGAAATGCTTGTCTGTGTCTTCTGCTTTCAGCCTTTACAGACTGAGAGGCTATTTGGCACCATATACTTCTACTTAAAGTAAAACAAGTCTAAATTACTTTTTCATGATTTGCATATACAATATTTCCCTTAATGCTTTGCAGTGTTGGGGTATCTGTAATTTTGTACTCCTTCACTATAACATCACTGCATGAAAAAATATCAAAACCAGTGATTTAGCTTATCTGAGCTTGACTCAATACTGTAGCAACATTTCATTTGGGAGGACTGATAAGTGTTCTCATTTACAACTGTGGTAACTGCACCAATACAGAAGTACCATTCATAGAAACATTGAATCTGATGGCAGATAAGGGCAGCTTGGCTCATTCAGTCTGCCCTTTGTCCCTACCTACATTCTTACCGCAAACTGGACTTGATCTACTGCACTTTCTTCCTCCATCCCTTCCTTTCCAGTATCATTCCTTTGTGCCTATCTCATGCATTCTTGAACCCCACCACTGTTTTTGCCCCCACCACCTTTGCTGGAAGGCTGTTCCAGGAATCCACCACTCTTTCTGTGAAGAATTACTTCCTTACATCCCTCCTGAATCTATCCCTTTCCAGTGAAAAATACTTCCCTCCTGTACTGAGTTTTCCTCCATGAGGTATTTGAAGGTCTCTATCATATCCCCCCTCCCACACTCTTCCAGGGTGTACCTATTGAGGTCCTTTAGTCTATTGTTGTATAACTTTTGATGCATACCATGCAAAATTTTAGCTGCCCTCCTCTGGATCACTTACGAACATATGAACATACAAAATCTGCCAGCAGATAAAGGCCTAGAGGTCTATCAAGTCTGCTCGAATGTGCAGCTAGCACCTCTTATTCTGCAGCTGCCCCTCCCTTCCACCCTTCCCCTTCATTAACCCTCCCCCTTGTCCCGTCCCATCCCCTTTTGAAGCAGTCCACTGTTCTACTGCATACTACTTCAGCAGGTAACGCATTCCACCCAGCCACCACCCTCTCTGTAAAAAAGTATCTCCTCATCTCCCTCCTGAGCCTTCCTCACTCCAGTCTCATATCATGGCCCCTGGTGTCCCTCCTCTCCCTTACTTTGAACAGTCCCTCTGTACCTGTCTTGTTTATTCCTTTCATGTATTTAAAGGTTTCAATCATGTCACCCCGTCTCTCCTCTCCTCCAGTGAGTACATGTTCAACTCCTTCAACCTCCTCTCGTATGATAAGTCCCCCAGCCCCTTAATCATCTTTGTCATTCTGTGCTGCACCCCCTCCAGTAACTTAATGTCCCTCTTCAGATACGGACGCCAGTACTGCATGCAGTACTCCAGGTGTGGTCTAACTAATGACCTATACAGTGGCAGAATCACCTCCTCCCTCCTCGAGGATATACCCCTTGCAATACAACCCAGCATTTTGTTGGCCTTTGCAGCTGCCTTCCTACATTGTGCTGAGTTGTTCATTGACCCTATAATGAGCACACCCAGATCCTTCTCCTCCTCTGTCTGGCTAGCTGCACTCCCCTAGCTGGTAACTCCTCCTTGGATTCTTCATCCCAAAATGCAGCACCTTGCACTTTCTGGCATTAAAGTCCAGTTGGCAGGTGTCTGACCAGGTTTGAGCTTTGCCAGATCATCCTGCAACCCCTGCCATCCCCCTAGGTCATCCACCACCACGCCTACCTTGGTATCATCAGCAAACAGACTGATCTTGCTCTTGATGTCCCATGATATGTCTGCAATGAATATCCCAAACAACACTGGTCCCAACACCGAGCCCTGTGGAACACCGTCTCACTGCTCTTGGTGTGAGAGCTCCACCCACCACCACCCTCTGTTGCCTTCCTGCAGCCAGTTTCCTACCCATCTCACCAGCTTTGCACCACCCCTGTGCCTACTGACTTCCTTCCCAGCCTTCCATGGCACTGAGTCAAATGCCTTACTGAGTCCAGATACAGGACATCCACTGCATGCCCCTGTCCAGTTGCCTAGTTACCCAGTCCTAGCTTTCGACCAGGTTGATTTGGCAGGATCTGCCACATATGAAGCCATGCTGTCTGCTGTCCTGTAGTCCTTGGCCTCTAGGAGGGCCACCAGCCTCTCCTTCAGGCTAGTCTCATTAGCTTACCCACGATGGATGTGAGGCTCACTGGTCTGTAGTTTCGGTTCATCCTTGGGCCAATCTTGTGGAGGGCACCACATGAGCCATCCTCCAGTCCTGAGGTACACACCCAATGTAGTGAGGCATTAAATAGGCCTGCCAAAGGTCCTGCAAGGACCTCTGCCAGCTCCTTCAGTACCCTGGGGTGGATGCCATCTGGGCCTGGCGCCTTGTCCACCCTCAGTGCCTTCAAACCCCTCGAACTCTGCTCTCCATGATTTCCATCTGTCACCACTTCCCACCCTGCTTCTGCCATTTCTCCACCTTGGATGTCACCCCTCTTCTCTTTAGTAAATACTGAGCAGAAGTACTCATTTAGTGCTTCCGCCTTATCGCACCCTGCTTCCACCCAACCCCCCTTCCTAATCCTTACTATGTGGTCCTTACAGCTCCTTTTCTCCCTGATGTACTTAAAGAAGTCCTTCTCCCCCTTCTTAATGCCTTGTACCAGCCTGAGTTCCGTAGATGCCTTGGCTCCCTTACTGCCCTTGTCACCTCCTTCGATTCTGTCAAGTACTCCTCCCTGTCCTTCCCCCTCCCTGTTTTCTTGTACTTCCTAAAGGCAGCTCTTTTCCTCCTTACCTTTTCCATGACCTCCTTGCTCAACCAGATCGGTTTCTTAGCCCTAGCCTTCTTGCTCTGGCCTTTGCAGCAGGTTTTGTTTGCCTCCACTATCTCCAGCTTTATGAGCTCCCACCTCTGGTTAGTGTCCATGCTAGATTGAATTCTGGCCAGGTACCCTTTTACCACTTCCCCCATCCTCCCAAAGTCGGCCCTCCTAAAGTCCAGGACTATTGTGCCGGATTCCACTCCTTCCTTGCCCATATCCAATGTGAGCTATACTGAGTGGTGGTCACTCCCTGACAGCGGTTTCTCCACTGTAAGTTCTCTCACAAAGTCTCACTTCTGCTCTGTCTATGTCCTTCCAGAGATGTGGTCCACAGAACTGGATACAGTACTCAAGATGGGGTCCTACCAGCAATTTATAAAGGGGAAACACCACCTCCCTCCTGCTGGTAACACCCTTTACAATGCACCCCAGCATCCCACTAGCCCTCCCCACAGCCTTGTTGCACTGCCTGGGTACCTTTAGGTCATTCAATATGATTACTACCTGGTCTCTTTCCTGCTTGGTAGTTGTCAATACAACTCAACCCAATTTGTACTCTGCCTCTGGGTTTCTGTGCCCCAAGTGCATTATTCTATGCTTTTTTTGCACTGAAACCCAGATGCCATACCTTTCACCAATCTTCAAGTTTTCTGAGATCTCTGCATATCTGTTCCACCCCCTCCGAGTGCCCACCCTATTGCAGATCTTAGTGTCATCTGCAAAGAAGCAGACCTTCCCTTCCAGCTGCTTTGCAATGTCACTTATAAAGACATGAAAGTGGGTTGATAAAGGCACTGACCCTTTTGGTCAACCTTCCTTCCTAAGGATGAACTCTGTTTACCATCAGCCTCTTCCGCCTACCTCCTAATCAATTTCTCACACAGTTTAATACCTTTTTACCCACCCCTAATCTACCCAGCTTGCTTACTAGTCTCCTATTTGGAATAGTGTTTAAAGTCTTACTGAATTCTCAGTAGATCACGTACACCACTCCCCCCTTATTTAATTCCTTGATCACCCAGTCAAAATAAATCTATCAGATTTGTTTGACATTATCCACCCCCCCCACCCCCCGTGAATCCATGCTGTCTTGGTTCTTGTAACCCACTGGATTCAAGATATTCCAAAATCCTGTCCTTCACCATTGTTTCTATTAACTTTCACACCACTGATATCAGGGTGACAGACCTATAATTGGCAACCTCTTTCCTGCTCCCACTTTAAGAAGTGGGACTACATCTGCCCTCCTTCTGTCCATCAGAATCACTCCAGTTTCCAGTGCTCTGTTAAATGGGACTGTCAGAGGCATAGCCAATACCTCCGTGAGCCCCCTCAACACTCTTAGATGCACCACGTCTGGTCCCATTACTTTGTCCACTTTCAGATTAGCGAGTGCCTTCAGGACTCTATCCTCTAAAAAAGGACTAGTATCTACCTCCCCCTCTTCAAAGATCCTGTAGCTCTTTTGTGGTTCATCCCCTTCCTCTTCCTTTGTGAACACAGCAGAAGTATTTATTCAAGATGACTGTCTTTTCCTGGTCCCCCTCTGCACAGTCCCTCACTTCCCTTTTTAAACTTAGAATCCCTTCCTTGGTTTTCCTCTTTTTGCTTACATACATAACATTTTCTTGTACACTCTTTTTAAAAAAAAAACATTTTTTATTGAAGGCTTCTGAGATAACATTGCAAGTCAGGTCAGTCACATAATAAGTATATCAGTTCAGTCATTTCTAGCCATTCAGTCAAAACATATCAAATTATTGCAGTACATATGCAGTTCATATAATATTATGCAGCTATTCCATGTTATATAGGTGTGTTACATTGCATAAATTACACTGTTCACTGCCTAACATGTTGAGTATGCATATTTGAGTTACCCAGGCCCAAATGTCCTATTATTGCATGTTTATTGTTTGGTGGTTGGATGGTTAACTGATCACCATACACCTGACAGTAAGGTTCCCCTTCCATTTTGATGCTAAAACCACATGCCGCTATGGATTTATATGCTAATAGTGAAGGTTTCAATTGCATCAATTAGCAGTTGCCAGGTGTTCTGGAATTGAAGTTCTTGACCATTTGCACTCATCTGACATCATAAAAGTTTCATACACATTGTCTTGTTAGCCATCCAGTGGGAAATACAAGGTGGCGTATCACTGACCCAGTGTTGTTCTGTGGTTTTCCTTGCATTGATTAGGGCCACCTTCCAGAGCCTGGGGCAGTTGGACATGCTCCCATTTGAAGGTTCCACTCCAAGCATCATCTCCAGTGTAATGTTTGGGAGTTTGGCTCCCAATGTGTCCTCCATGTGGGCATGCATGATGAACCAGAAAGGTGCCACTTTATTGCACGTCAAGGCCAGATGCAGAAACTCCCTACCCTCAACTTGACACTTTGGACACGTGGCAGATTTGAGTTGCTTGTATTTGTGCAATTTTAGCAGGGTGAGGGATGCACTATACATAAAGTTTAGCTCTACTCTGCACAACTTGTTGGACCTTGCACACTTTTGTACATACTGTACTGCCCTTCGCCATGTAGTAGGATCTAGTTCTATATCAAGGCCCGCACTCCATTCTGTTTGTGCTTTAACTTCTATGGGTGGGGTAGACCCCAGGAACAGTTTGTAAAAAGATGATATTGGGGTCATGGTTGGTTGAGGCCTACAAATTATTTCCTTAATTGGAGACAGGTTAGGCATGTCTGTTGGAAGATATTGCCTCAATCTAAGATACACAAATAAATCATCTGATGATATGCCATATGTGTTTCTAATATCCATAAAGGATCTTAGAAATCCCTTGTAATAGAGGTCCCCTATACTGGTGATGCCAAGCTGATACCAGCTTAGCAATATTTGGTGCAGGTGGGCATTTTATTTATTTTATTTTATGTTAGTTTAAGTAGGCATTAACGTGGTAATTTGTGTTATTCTCCCCTTCTGTGTGAGAGACAGTGGGTGGGATTTGTAAACCTACCCTCTGTGGTTTCTTTGTGGACTAAGGGGGGTGGTCCACAGCTGGTTTAAATCTTTCTTTCAGGGTAGGACTCAGAGAGTAGTGTCGAGGATTTATTTTTCGGCCTCTCACTATCTACGCTGTGGGGTACCATAGGGTTTGGTGTTGTCCCCCATGCTATTTGTGGTGTACATGCTTCCATTGGGGGACATTATAAGACGAAATGGGTTGAAGTTTCATTGTTATGCCGATGATTCTCAACTCTATATGTCTTTTGTGCCCAAGCAGGAGTCTGAGTCAAGTACATTGTTTAACAACTGCCTCCTGGAGATACAGAATTGTATGAGTACCAACTGGCTGAAGTTGAATCCGTGAAAAACAGAGGAATTGGTGGTGGAACTGGGGGTGAGGATGTCAAGTTCATGGGTGGGAAAACCCTCGGCTTTATTTCTGGGGGAGACCCTGCCTATGTCATCTGGCCAGGTATGTTACCTTGGTGTTATATTTGATGAGGGCCTGACCCTGAGGGTGCAGGTGTAGGCCGTGGTCAAATCATCCTTTTTCTATCTAAGGAATATAGCATGGGTGAAACACCTGGTTCCATCAGAGGATCTTCCTACCCTGGTCCATGCCTTTGTTGCCAGTCATCTTGATTACTGCAATGCCCTTTATCTAGAGCTGCCAGGAGTGTATATTCACCGCTTGCAGTTGGTACAAAATGTAACAGCTTGGTTGTTGACTGGAAGCCCAAGGTCCAACCATATAACACTTGTGCTTTGCAAGTTGCACTGGCTGCCTGTACAGTGGCGGATCACTTTCAAGGTCATGTTGATGACCTATAAAGCCCTACATGGGTTGGGACCCCACTACCTGGAAGAACTCCTGACTTCTTACTGCCCCTCCTTCTCCCTCCGATCCTCTGGAGAGGGATTGCTAGAGATTCCCAGGGTAACCTTAAAAACATCTGGTGGAAGAACATTTGCCTTTATGGCCCCTACCCTGTGGAATTCACTACCTTGCCAGATATGAAATAGCCTGACTGTGGACAGTTTTAAAAAAGCCCTAATGACCTTCCTTTTTAATCAAGC
The DNA here is from genome assembly GCA_016271365.2 of Neoceratodus forsteri. Classification (NCBI taxonomy): domain Eukaryota; kingdom Metazoa; phylum Chordata; order Ceratodontiformes; family Ceratodontidae; genus Neoceratodus; species Neoceratodus forsteri. Next base: position 1,204,583,521 of record CM057453.1, on the reverse strand, counting down.
ATTTTCAGTGATGTAAATTATGTTAAATTTACTATGGATAAAATGTTATTTATTACTGTGGCTTTAATGCTGCTTATGGAATTTTGTAAAGGTGCCCTGAGTTTGGGAAGGGCGCCTTATAGAAATAAACTTTACATTACATTGCATTACATCCTTGCATATATTTGAGGCCTACCTGGATGGCTATGTTTGAGGACAGTTCCATTGGGTGGCCAATAAATTTAGGGGTGCCTGTCCATGTGGTTCTATGTGATAATGGTGCATGCTGAATGGCAACCCACATTATCGCGATGTCAGGGCTGTGAAACAATTTCACCACCTGCCATCCTTGGCGCATGGAAGAACAATGCCGGACTTAAATGATTTGCTTTCTGTATGGTTGTAGCCCCCGCACCACACCCTACTTAAGGATTCTCAACTTCAGGGTCGCGGCATGTCAGGGGGGGTGAGAGCAAAAAGTGTAGTTTGGGCTGGGCACAACAAACCATAGTAGTGCCCAGACCCAGACCTGAACTCAGAACCCAAGCACCATAAGCGGAGGCCAACCCCTGACACCACAGCGCAGCTCAGCAGCCGACTGCAGCACCACCCCTACATCTCCTCTGCCTCCTCCCAGGCCATGCTTGCCATGCTCTATCCCCTCCTGCACGCGTGTATATATAGCAACATCCTGTCACTACGGTCGTCCACCCCCCCACATCCGATCACCGTCCCTCCCCCCTCACCATTCGGGTTTTTGCCCACATTGCATCGCCATTTCGGATGGCACCTTAATTCAAGCGCCCACCTCACATGCTATCATCCATATTCTCATAACCTGATGGGTAAAGGAGCTACCAGTGCAATGTCTGTTTGAGGGGAGTGCAGTTAAGGAATGGCATGAAGTGTATATGGAATAGACAGCCAGGGACATGTTCTTTCTCCAGAGGTTGCTGTGCCAGCAGGTTACTTTTTTTTTTGATATCGCTTTTTATCCTTCTGGGAGCCCTGGCAGGTGGCTGCAGTCTCCCCTAGTGGAGATATTCACTCTCTGGCTTCCTGCATTCCCGTATTGCTGACTTGGCTGATCCCCTGTGGATTTCCCCATGCTGCGGGGTCAGAAGGGTGGGCACTGGCACTACACCCCCCCCAGTGACCCAATCCAGACACACCAGGTCTACCCAGGCAGACACAGGAGCCATCATGGAACCTGCCAGGCTCCATTTTCCACTTTTCTCCTGTCTCCCTCCCCACCTACATAATGACATTGGCATGTGTCTCCCGACCCGTACTGCCCCCCAGCCACTGCAGAGGGCAGTCAATGATTGGGAGGACAGGTCTCCCTCCCCCGAGAGAGGAGAGCAGTCCTCTGGATGCTCGATCCTCTCTCCCACCCCAGACGACCCATGGTGACCTGAGCTAGTTCCCTGGGTTGCCGGCATGGCACAAGTTGTGGTGCCCAGCGCCTCAGCCCTGAGTGCCACAGGGCCGGCCCCAGCAGATTACTTTTTTGGACTTCTTGCAGATATGCTAACTGTGAGGCCCAGTAGTAGTAGTAGTACTTGAAATTTAGCAGTGTCAGGCCACACTCTTTGAGTGGTAGTTGCAGGATGGTTCTCTTTATGTGTGCCAGTTTGCCACACCAGAGGAACCTATGCAGAGTATTTTCTAGTTGCTTGAAGAAGGCTTCTGGTGATCAGTTGGGGAGGTTTTGGAAGAGGTACAAACATTTTAGTAATACAGTCATTTTGATAGTATTAACATGCTCTATACGGCTAATAGGTAGCCCCTCCCAGCATTTGCAGTCTTTCTTAACATTAATCAGCATGGTTTTATAGTTATCTTTGTACAATAGAGATGGGGTTTTGGATATGATTATACCAAGGTATCTAATGGACAAAACTAAGGGCACGTTCAGTTGATTGTAAGCTAAATAACTGCCATCCCTTTTTCCTATTGCAAGAATTTCACTTTTTGTCCAGTTGACTTTATGGCTTGATATTTGGCCATATTGTTGGAGGAGCTGATGAAGTTTGGGGATAACTAGTTTGAGGGAATGGAAATATACCAACATGTCTTCAAACAAGGTGACCATATGGCATTGGCATCCCGTGATATGATGACACAAATTTAGTGGCTCAATAAGAGCAACTCAATTTGAGCACCAGCAAAAATGGCTATAGTGGAAAAACAGTGAACGTCAGGACCATTACTCTTCCCAGATATTGTGCAGTCTTTGAGTTAGTTAAAAATAGGTATGGTGGGTGTGAGTGGAGAAGCATACCATCTAGTGTCAGAGATCGGGAGTTGCGATTGTGATGGTCACAAAAGTTGGTGTGGGCTGTCTTTGTTTTTGACATTTTGTTTTTGCCGATGTGCTCCTCACTCATCTTGTTTCCCCCATATTACATAGAACCTGTGGCATCCCCTCCCCACTTGTAGTCCTTCAATTTGTTTATCTTTCCTAAGGGTTCTAGAGACATTAGGGACAGAAGTGGGGACAGGGGGCACCCCTGTCTGGTGCCCCTGAACAGACAAATGGTTTTAGACTTCCATTTACCAGGATTTGGGCCATAGAGTGGTTATACAATGTCCTGATCCATTTAATCATATGTTTCCCCAGTCCAAATTTGCATAGCGCCACAAACATTTACTCCCATTCTATGATGTCAAAAGCATTTTCAGCATCAAGAGCAAGCACAGCTGCATTCTTCCTTTCCAAGCTCCCTGCCCATCTGCAGACCATGTTTAAGATGTGCCTGATATTTAACTTGCCTTGCCAACCTTTAACAAAGACTGTTTGGTTTTGGTGTATTAGTTTAGATAGGGTACTTTCTCCTATCTCTGTTCTACCACTTTTGTTAACATCTTGCAGTCAGAGGTTAGGAGGCAGATTGGCCTATATGATGAGCATAGGGTTTTTTTTTTTGCCTTGCTTAAGAAGTATAGTTTTGGTGGCTGATTGCATGAAAGAGAGCATGCTCCCATCTTCTAGGCAATCTACAATCATATCATGCAAAGGGGCCTGTAGCCCATCTTCTTGAAGTTGTAACAGGGTGTACTTTGAAACAACTGAGAACTGCATGGGAGATACTATATTGGACTAGAAATCTGCAACACATCTCTCTCTTGTTAATTCTAAGGGAAGGTGTTCCTTACTTTACATTCTTACATTGGTATCACTTTGTGTTTAATTATTTTAGTTTTTAAATCAGAAAGGGGGTTTGCAAAACTGCTTATCTTGTGAGTAATTTCAGAAGGGTTGAAATAACTGCATATTTGATTTTCCCTTGTGGGTAACTGGACTGTCTACTGGTATTCTATGACAGTTTGCATCAAACTATTTTTAAATAATTTACTGGCGGTGGTGGCCAATTAGTTCTTAAAGCAAAGGCTGTAGTTTGTTATTTGAATCCAGACAGAGCCTCAGGTGGGGGAAATTATCTGCACAAAGTGCTGCACTGGGTCAGGGAGGCTTGCATCATAGCCAATTGTTCTGGGTGGAGTCTTCCAGAATTGATCAGATTACTATAAAATACTGGTGTGTTACAGTTTCAGACGGAAACCCATCTTCTTGAAGTTGTAACAGGGTGTGCTTTTAAACAACTGAGAGCTGCATGGGAGATACTATATTGGACTAGATATCTGCAACAAATGTCACTCTTGCTTAAATCTAAGGGAGGTGTTCCTTACTTTACATTCTTACATTGGTATCACTTTGTGTTTAATTCTTTTAGTTTTTAAATTAGGAAGGGGGGTTGCAAAACTGCTTATCGTGTGAGTAACTTCAGAAGGGTTGAAATAACTGCATATTTGATTTTCCTTTGTGGGTAACTGGAATGTCTACTAATATTCTGTGACAGTTTGCATCAAATTATTTTTAAATAATTGTTTACTGTGTCTTTCCTTGTGCACAGCTGACTTGTTTTGGGGCTGATTGCTTTAGAGCACAAATCAAAAGGCTGTATTGGGGCTGGAGAGTACCTGTGTTTGACGCAGCTGTTTTTTTTTCTCTGTTTGTTTAGCAGGGTATTTTCTCTGTTAAATTGTTGTGTAGGTCATCTTGCTGACAGGAAGGTCAACACTCATCGTAGTGGTGGGTCAAAGCTTTTAGCTGATTGTTTCAAGAGGGCACAGTTTGGGCCCCAAGCCCCACTTCCCCTCACCCCACCCCCCGGTACAATTTCCTTTATACCAGGGGTTCTGACATCATTTCCTCAAGAGGGCAAGGTGCATACCACTGTCATATCCTTTCCAGCACACTGCACTGACAATATAAGCGTACACATTATATTTTATATATATATATATATATAGAGAGAGAGAGAGAGAGAGAGAGAGAGATCTATAACAAAACAATAACTGGAAAAAACTTACAGAGGATAAACAGGAAGGTAGACGGACATGTGGGGAGTAGTGCAATGTACTGGCTGTGGTGCAGCAGTCTTCTGGGAGATTTTCTGGAGGCTGAGATGCTGCCCTATTTGTAGGCAACTCTCTGCCCTGTGGAAGGAGATTTTCAATCTTCAGGCCACACAGGACCATAGTAAGGGACCTTCCGCCACCCAGGGAGCATCAGGGCCACCACCACTACCTCAGAGATTGCCAAGAAAGTTCAGAAGTTGGACCACAGTGGGTTCAGAGAGGGTGAGGGTGGTGGAACAGAGGCACACCCAGTCAGTTGTACCACTCCACAATTCATACACCATTGTGATGGAGCATAGTTCCCCTATGGATGCACCCACAGAGAAGACTAAGGAGGTTGCAGACAACTGTCACAAGAGAGCCCCACAGAAAGGAGGCAGAGGACACCACAGGGAAAGGAAGCAGCTCCTGGTGGGGGACTCAATTATTAGGGGGAAAGAACTGGGGAGAGCAGGGAAAACTGAAGTAAGTTGCCTGCCTGGCACCATGGCTCGGAGGGACAGGAAGGGCATCCTCAGGATCACAAGAACAGCTGCATGGAAGACTGAGCTGGAAATCATTGTCCACCTAGAAATGGATGACTTGGCTCAACATGAGATTAGAGCAGTGCAGGAGGAGTTTGTGGAGTTGGGGAGGGGCCTAAGGCAAGTAGCACACATGGTATCCTTCTCATAAGTGCTGCTTATGGCAAGGGTCAGGCGAGGGTACTTCGCACCATGCAATTCAATGAATGGTTGAAAAAATGGTGCAGAGCACTGGGGTTGGGGACTGGGGTTCCACCTTTAGGGATACCAGCCTATAGTGACAGGATGGTCTGCATCTGTCCAGGAAGGGAACAAATCTTCTAGGTGATCAGTTTAAAAGCTTCATTGGCAAGCTTTTAAACTAGTGGGGGGGGGGCACTGATAAGCAGCAGGGAATTTCTAGCCTTCCCCTACAAAACAGGGTACTTAATGAAGTAAAGACCAAGGTAGAAAGGTGAGTAAGGAGCAGGACAGGGATGAATGGAGAAAGCAAAGTCAATGAGGACAGGGATGGTGCTACAAGAGGTAAAGCCATCAAAAAATGGAGAGCAATGAGTACCAATGCCCATAGTCTGGGTAACAAGCTTCCTGAATTAGTGGCCTTGATGGAAGAGGAACATCTGGGTATTGTGGCAGTCACAGAAACATGGTACACACAGAACCATGACTGGGACGTAAACATACCAGGATACACTATATACAGGAGGGACAGGGAGGGTAAAAGAGGAGGAGGTGTAGCTCTCTACATAAGGGAAGGAATCAAAGCAACAGAACAAAAGGGTAAACAGGGAGGAGAGGAAGCACTGTGGGTCAATTTGGAGACAGGCAATGGCACCACAATCTGCACAGGGGTTGTATACAGACCCCCATCTCAGGGGGAGAAAATGGACAAGGAAATGATAGAAAGTATCCTTAAAATGGCAGAAAAAGGGGAGATATTGCTGATGGGGTATCTGAATATGCCAGATGTTAACTGGAGTGCATTTGCAGCAGTCACTTCTAAGAGTGTGGTCATTCTAGATGCCCTACTGGGGGCATGTCTTAGACAAACTAGTATCGGAACCCACTCGAGAGGGAGCAATCTTAGACCTGGTACTCTCAAATGGAGATGGTGGGAGGATCACAGATTTAGAAGTGGGTAGCCATCTGGGAACTAGTGACCATCAAACAGTATGGTTCACGATAAACACAGCAGTAGAGTCAAATCATACAAAGGCAAAAGTACTGGACTTCAGGAGATCTGACTTTGCCAAAATGGGTGAGTGCCTAAGGAATGCACTAGCAAATGGGCAGGAAGGAGGGGTAGAAGAACAATGGGGGATAATCAAAACTGCCATCACAGAGGCAACAAGCCTTTGTGTGAAGCAAGTAAACAAAACAAAACAATGTAAGAAACCACTATGGTTCTCATAGGAGGTGGCAGGGAAGGTTAGGGAGAAAAAGAGAGCATTCAGGAAGTACAAGGAATCACAGAAGGAGCAGGACAGAGAATTGTATTAGTTAAAGAAACAGGAAAGGCACTCAGAACAGCAAAGGCCCAAACCAAGGAAAAGATAGCCAACTCAGTTAAGAAGGGGGATAAAACCTTTTACAGGTACATCAGGGAGCGAAGGAAGACCAAGGGAGGGAAAGTGAGGCTTAATAAAGGGGAAGGGGTGGGCAGATAGTGACTGTGAAAATGCAGAGATACTAAACAAATATGTTTGCTCAGTATTCACAAATGAAGAGGGGTACATACCTAAACCAAACAATAGAAACTCGCTGGATATGGAGGTTGATTCCAGCCCATTCACAGAAGAAAGAGTTCCGAAAGAGCTCTTAAAACTGAAGGTGGACAAAGCAATGGGGCCTGATGGGATTTATTCCAGAATTCTAAAAAAACTAATGGTAGAACTAGTGACTTCACTGAATACCCTCTTTAGCAAATCATGGGAGGATGGGGTGGTACCTGAGGACTGGAGGAGGGCAGATGTTATTCCACTTCACAAAATTGGGAGCAGGGCAGAAGCAGAAAACTACAGACCGGTTAGTTTAACCTCAGTGATTGGGAAAATTATGGAATCACTTCTGAAGGAAATAATTGCTGAGTACCTAGAGACAAGAGGGGCACAAGACCCAAGCCAGCAAAGATTCACAGTGGGAAGGTTATGTCAGATAAATCTAATAGATTTCTTTGACTGCATGACCAAAGTAGTAGATCTGAGAGGGACTGTGGACATGGTCTACCTAGACTTTAACAAGGCATTTGACACAGTCCCACACAAAAGATTAATGTACAAGCTGGCAATACTGGGAGTCGGTCCCAAGATGGTAGCCTGGGTAAAGAATTGGCTGGAGAACAGGACACAGAGGGTAATAGTAAATGGAGTCCACTCTGAAATAAGGGGGGTTACTAGTGGGGTACCGCAGGGTTCAGTACTAGGACTGGTCCTCTTCAATGTCTTTATAAGTGACATTGCAGAGGGACTGGAAGGAAAAGTATGTCTCTTTGCAGATGACACAAAGATCTCCAAAAGACTTGATACACAAGGTGGGGTGGAAAGGATGAGAACGGACTTTACAAGGTTGGAGGAATGGTCAAATGTATGGCAGCTTACATTCAATGCTAAGAAGTGCAAAGTAATGCACCTGGGAAACAAACACCCAGGGGAAGAGCACACAATGGGGGGTGAGATACTAACAACAACAAAAACGGAAAGGGACCTGGGGGTAGTCATATCAGATGACCTAAAGGTGAGCAAGCAATGTGAGAGGGCAGTAAAGAGGGCTGGGGGGATACTGGGATGCATAGGGAGAGGCATCACCAGCAGAAAACAGGAAGTTGTTATCCCTCTGTACAGACAGCTGGTGAGACCCCATCTGGAGAACTGCGGGCAGTTTTGACCCAATCTCTGTAAAGACATAGACAGGATGGAGGCAGTCCAGAGGAGGGCAACTAAAATTGTGCAGAGTCTGCACCAAAAGACATATCAAGAGAGATTTAAGGATCTTAATATGTATAGCCTCGAGGAGAGGCGGAAGAGGGGGGACATGATAGAAACTTTCTCGTACCTCAAGCGAATCAACAAAGTCCAAGAGGGTAGCATCTTTCAGACAAAAAGGTGTGCAAGAGCAAGGAGACCCAATTTGAAGCAAGAGGGGGGAATGGCTCAGAGGTAATGTGAGGAAGTATTTTTTCATGGAGAGGGTTGAGGATGCATGGAACAGTCTTCCTGAGGAGGTTGTGGAGTCAAAAACAGTGGGGGAATTCAAGAATGTATGGGACAGTCATAAGGCAATTCTAGGGGGTGGAGGTAGCAAGAAGTAGGCTGTTGGTTAGCTAGGATCTGCAGCGTATCCATTAGGTAGGGAAATGGGCAGACTGGGTGGGCCAAGTGGTCCTTATCTGCCATCAAATTCTATGTTTTTATGTTTCTATGTAGTTCATTTTTGAATGTTTTAAAAAAATCTATAGGGAAGCCATCCAGTCCTGTAGCCTTCCCCCTTTTAAGTGGGAAAGGGTGCTTATTATCTCACTCCCGTGTATTGGCTGTTCTAGTATTGCATTGTTTGCTGCATCTAATTTTGGGATGGTGGCCTTGCTGAAGATGTTTTCTACTTGTTCAGGGGAAGGGGATTTTTCCGATGTGTAGAGTTGGCTGTAAATTTCCCTTAAGCACTCCCCAATTTCTTCACCCCCCATATTTAATAGTCCCCTTACCATCTTGTATCTGAGTAACATTTTTTGCATCTTCTCTGCTCTGAAGCTGCAGTGACAGCCACTTACCACTCCAGTCACCATCGAAGTAGCTGCCAGCCTGTGTAAGCAGAATGGCTTTTCTATTCTTGAGCTATAGGCAGTGTTGAACTCCCATTTAAGTCATTGTAGGTTTCAGTACCTCTCGGTGGCAGGCCTGTTTTTATAGTCTCTCTCTCTCTCTCTCTCTCTCAGCCTTAGTGATTTTCTCTTCTAAATCTACTATGTATTTGTTTTCAAGTTTCTTTTTATGGCTTGCATACAGTATGATGTTTGCCTGCCGCAGAACCACCTTAAGTACATCCCATCTTATAATGGCTGAGGTTGTGCCTCCTGGTTTATTGTCCAAGAATTCCTTTATCTGCTTCTGAATACATTTTTGAAAGTCTGTTTTAGTCAGTAGGGTAGGGTCTAACCTCCAGGTTTTAAATATTCTTCTACTCACCAGGCCTGACATTGTTATGACAACAGGATACTGGTGCAAGAGGAGCATATTGCCATGTTGGACTGAGTGCAGACTAGATGCAAGGGAGTGGGATATGAGACCCATGTCAAGTCAAACACATGTTTTGACTGAGTGTGAATAATGTGTGTAGTCCCTGTCACTGGGGTGTGAATGTTTCCATGCATCTAATAACTTATGGTCTTTCATTAGGGCATGCAGTGCCTTGGTGCTCCTCGATGGGGTACACCATATATTGGAGGAACAGTCGAAGATAAGATACTGCACACAGTTAAAGTCCCCAGAGAGGATCCATGGCCCTTCAAGGCCACCATTTCCATGGTCCCCCTATTACAACAAAATCTGGATTGTCAACATTAGGGACATACATGGATTCTATAGCTATATTCTGCTTCAAACTGAGCTGGATCTGAATTTAGACAAACCTACCAACCTCATGGTCAGCATACACTTTCATAACTGTTCCAAGGAACTCTGCCTGTATCCAGATGGCTGCCACCCTGGCCTTGGATGTGAAGTATTTATTTATTTATGTATTTATTTATTTAACTTTGTTGTCTGGGTGAGTGCACTGGCAGTGAGTGCCTTTTTCAGTCACGACCCATGTGCCATATAGGTGAAGTAGCAGGGGATAAAACAGTAGGGAAATTCAAAAATGCATATGATAGACATAAATGAACTCTAGTGGTAGGAAAGAGAAGGTAAGCAGCAGATCATTTAAGATCTGCCATATATGTAACAGGTAGAGAAAATGGGCAGACTAGGTGCACCTAGCGGTCTTTATCTGCAGTCAAATTCTGTTTCTATAACACAGACAAAGGGTAAGAAAATAGTACATACATGATATAATACATTGGGAGGTGAAGGTACAGCACATCACAAGTAATATAAGGCATCAGACATGAAACTATACTAGAAATTGAGATATATTTTTGGTGCAGGAAAGCATACAGCAATAAACTGGTAAAACATAGTGCAATAGAATATTACAGGCATGGAAGAAGATACAATAAACTGAGTAGGTACAAAGCATCAGGCATCAGATAGGCATAGAGTGAAAAGCAAGTGCTCATGTACATAAACAAAGAAGACTGGGAGGTGTATGATATCAGAGGGGGTGGGGAGCTTAAGAGAGATAGGAGAGGTAAAGTGGGAGAAAAAGGGTGGTGCAAGAGGGTGGAGATTGCTGAGAAAGAGGGGGTGGAGATTAATGAGAAGGGGGAGATCACTGTAGGGGAAACAGGAGGATAAGTGCCTTCTGTATACAGTAGATAGTGGGGGAAGTGAATAGTTGGATACTAAGGGTAAGGAACATTAGGAGAGGAAGATGAGAGAGGTTAGGAGAGGAAAAGGGGAGAGGAATTTCAGGAGGTGGGGCAGGAGTAGAGGGGAATAATTGGAGAGGGGTAATAAGGGGTCGTTACACATACAGTTGGTGAAAGATTAAGTGCATAACTAGGTGTGAGGATTGAGGGGAGAGGTGAGGAGAGGAGAAGGAAAGGGGTCAAGGAGGTGGGGAGCAGAGATGGTAAGAAGGTGGTTGGTAGCAATTTGGTAGAATTAGTGGAGGCAGCGGCAGGCTTGAGATGAGGAGTAGTGTCCTTTTTGGAGCTTTGTAAAAGTTGTGATGGTAATGTTTTTTTTTTTTCCTAACTCTATTTATCTGCCGCAGAGGATCACTGCTGTACTCTGCCACCCTTACCTGTCTCGGGGTCTTTTGGGAACCTCCATGCGCTATGCGCATCCCGGTAGAACTCCTGAGCAGGCCCAGAGGCTTAATTGTGCGGTGACCCCCAATTTTCCACCTGTGTATTCTCCCTTCCCTTTGGTTCTACCCGGGACCCTGAAAGTAGCGTTGCATGTGCGTGGAGGTGCACATGCTTGCCACAGCTCCACACTGGCTCCATCTGCCCTTCCCGTGGTCTAATACCGAGCCTCTTGGAAGTGGCACTGCTGCTTAGTTTCCACTGGGTGGCAGCCAAGCAATGAGAGGCCTCCTATACCCTCCCAAGGAGGAGAGCTGCCTGTCGGCATCCTACTCAATGTCCTCTCCCCCTCCCCACCAATCCCTGATGACCTAGGCTCATTTCCGAACCCGGATTGCCAGCATGACAAGAGGTGTGGCGTCCAGCGCCTCAACACTCTGCACTACTGGGCCGACGGTAAGAGGGATTTTAATAGGTAAGGGAAGGGAATTCCAAATAGATGCAGTGTGGTAGCTAAAAGAATGCTGTCCCGTGTTGGTATGACACCTGGGGATTACTCGGTTGTTATTTGCAGCAGAATGGGATGAGGGGAGAATCACAAACATGAGTTTTTTTTTTAGGTAGGCAGGTGTGTCGACTGATTGCATAATTTTCCTTCCAAAAATGGCAAGTGTCAGATTAGCTTTTAGTTCAGGAGGAAGCCATTTTAGGGAGTCATTGGCTCAACAGTGGTGCATATCAGATCTGCTCCCAGAGGCAAATTTACCAATTTTGTAGTACAGGGCATACTTTTTTTGTAGAATAGTTTTCCTGACAGCATAAGCGACAACCGAGCCATATGCTGGGCAGTCCATTGCAATCTGGGTTCAGGCAATAGGTGTTATGAACTGTAGGACTCTGTAGAGGCAACCAAATTTCTGATGAAGGAGTAATGTACAGTAGTGTACTGGATATGGGATTCGAAGGACAGTGTGGGATCAAGGTGAACACTTGAAGGACATGGTATTTACAAAGGGAGAGCCAGCTTCTGTGGGGATAGAGAACATAGGAGATAACTTGTTTAGGCTGTGCTTTGTCCTGAATAGCATGGACTGTGTTTTGAGAATATTTAGGACCTTTTTTTCACTGGAGAAACAGTCCTCGTTAAGTGGAGAAGTATGCCTCATGGAAAAGTATGCCCCGTGCCATTCTCCATCCAAGCTCCTGGGCATTTGTGCCCTTTTTTCTTATTAGTCATGTGCATCTCTTGTAGATATAATATGTCTATCTTCTTACTTTTGGCCTTACTTATTACCTTTTTTCTCTTTGCATGAGTTTTTAACCCATATATATTCCATGAACGCATTTTGAGTGTACTAGTCATTTTGTCAGGTTGCTGGTATATGGAAATTTGTATACATATGAATTGTTCATAGGAACAATTTTTACAATTACCTGTGGAAGCCTTTTTTTACATCATGTAGCCTATAAACAAATATAGACCTTGTTTTAACAACAAATGCATGATCCCACCACCTACCCCAATACCACCTCCTTGCACTCCCTAGTAGCCTCCCCTTTGTCTTACTGCTACAATCATTTGTGCCTTTCTGGCTTTGTTTCAAGTCTATATTCTACCTCTTTCCCATCATCCCCTCCCCATGTATGGCTAACTGATAAATATTTACAGTTCCCCCAAAGGTCACCAATTAGGTGGTTTAATTCACCTTATCCCCCACACCCACTAGCACACACTGTGCTCAGTTTACCTCTAGTCAAATGGTGGCAAGCCAAAGGCCAGCACCTGTTAGGACTTTAGAAAGTTACGCCCTAGTACCATGTAATGGCAATTTAGTAGCAATTGTTTATGATAGCAGCTTTCAAGCTCTTAATAGAAGTTAAATTCTGCTCATAGTTCCCTGAGTTAAAGTGTAGCCTGCCCATTCTGCTTGGCCATGTGTTTCAGTGACTGAATTTCATGCAGCATGTATCCTTTCTCTCAAGCCACATGGGGGGGGCATCTCTATTCCGCCCAGGCCTCACACCATCCCAGTCCAGGGAACACAACCCACAGCCGAATGGTCCCATACAGCTGCTGATATGGCATGCTATTAGGTCCAATCCCCACCTCTCTTTTAGGATACTAGGGCATAAACCCACCTCTGTGTACGATTCCACCCCCACTGCACTGCTACCAGGTGTGGTTGTGGCTCCCAACACTGGTCGGGAGGGGATTTCCTGCAGGTGGTTGTGGACTTCATCATCAGTGAGGAGCTGGAGTCCCCCAGATGTATAATTCTGGGTGACCTAAATGTCTAGGTCGATGACGCATCCTCGCAGTTTGGTTATGACCTCCTCCAGTTTATGACATCACTGGGCCCGACACAAGCGGTTACTTCTGTGACCCACCACCATGGCCAAATGCTCGACCTGGTGTTTTCACTGGGGCTTGAGGTTACAAACCTCAAGACTGATCAAGTAATTTGGTCTGATCATTATCCAGTGAAGTTCTTGTTTTGGACCCCCCCAAAGTCCTTCCCCTGTTGCGATGGTCATCTATTGGCCTTTAAGGAGATTGTCCCCAGAGGGACTGTTGGTGGTAGCTGAATTATCTAGAGTAGACGCTGCATGAGCAATTTGCATGGGCCAGGTAGTGGCCACCTATAATAAGGTGGTCTCCTAAGCACTTGATGCCACTACACCAGTCCGTATAAGATCCAGATCCTCTCACTTGAGATCCCCTTGGTTTGATGGGGATCTCAAGATGATAAAGATCAGGGGTCGAAACTTGGAGCATTGCTGGTGGGGGTCCTAGTCAGAGGAGGACAAACTGGCCTTTGCATGCTTATTATTATCAATGGGCAATCAACAGTAAGAAGGCAGATTTTCTGTACAGGGAGATTGCCACAGGGAAAAACAGACCATCTCAGCTATTTCAGTCTGTGGACAATCTTTTCCATCCGGTCTGTCTACAGCCAAAAAAAGCCGTTTCAATCAGTTTGTGTGAGGAGTTTGCTCTGTTTTTCTATGACAGGGTGTCCACCATCTGATCTGGGATCCTGTCAGTGAGACAAGTCTTGCCTTGCAGTGTTCAACTTGGAATGAGCAGAGGTGCTCCATCTGTCTGGGTGGAGTTTAAACCAGTGGCGGTGGCCAAGGTCATTGAGGTGATCTTGAAGCTTAAGCACACCTATTGTGAACTGGACCCAGACCCAACTCATTTCTGGATGAGGTGTGTCGAGACAGTTGGCCCAGTATTCGCTGGGATTGTATGGTGTTTGATGTCAGAAGATGTCTTTCTGGAGGCATTGAAAGAGACTCTGGTGAGACCTCTCTTAAAGAAGCCATCTCTCGTCCCTGATGTCCTGGCGAATTACTGTCCAATCTCCAACCTGCCATATTAGGGTAAGGTTGTTTAGAAAATAGTTGTGCTACAACTCGAAGAACACTTCATGTTCTTTAATATCTACGAGCCATTCCAGTCAGGTTTCAGAGCCAGACATAGCACTGAAACAGCATTATTTAGGGTGCATAATGACCTGCTTAGGGCTAGAGATAGGTGAGACAGGTCAATTCTTGCTCTCCTCTATCTCTTGTCAGCATTTAATACCATGGATCACATTGTGCTTCTTGATTGCCTTCGAGAGTACTGTGGGCTCACTGGTACTGTCATCAACTGGTTTGAGTAACATCTCTCTGGCAGGGTGCAGCGGCTGGTGATGAAGAATTTCTCCTCCTCCCTGAAGCCCCTGTCATGTGGAGTACCTCAGGGTTCAATCTTGTAGCCGATGTTATTTGTGGTATACATGCTGCCCCAGGGAGGGCTCATTCGGCTTTACTGTGTGGGTTTTCATTGCTATGCAGATGATACCCAACTGTATTTGTCCTTTGCTCCTAGAATACACAACATGGTGGAAGTGATTAACAACTGCTTGGCCGAGATCAATGACTGGATGTCTTCTAGCTGGTTGTAACTGAACCCAGAAAAGACGGAGGTACTGGTGATTGAGCTGGGTCGCAGGTATTATGGGAGTGCTTCCAGAGTGGGTACAGGACTGTTTCTGGGTTCCGCTCCATTGATGGCCTCTCCTAGGGTGCAGGATCTTGGTGTTATCTTCAACAGCAGATTGACACTTGAAGCTCAGGTATTATCTGTGGTCAAAAGTGGTTTTTACCACTTTCTTTTCCATACGTAGTTTTATGGTGCTTTTTCTTGTTTTCTTTCCATTCCCATTCCCCACCTTGGTGTGAATGTACATGTGTGGAGGCATGCGAACATGTCACCCCTCCCGCCTGTGTCACCACCAGACCTCCACCTGGTGACGGCAAAACTACAGAGGGGTGATGACCTCCCTAGGAGAAGAAACCTGCCATTAGGTGGCTCACTCCTGCTCCCTCCCTTCCTCCATTGCTAGTTCCTCGACATTCTGAGGTTGTGCCTGAGCCCAGATCACCGGCATGGCATGAGGTAAGGCATCCAGCGCCTCAACCCTCAGCGCCACTGAGACTGCTTTGGTTTTTACCACTTGAGGAATATTGCCAGAATTAAGTCCCTTGTTTCACCTGAAGATCTGCTGGCGCTGGTGCATGCCTTTGTTACTTCAAGGCTTGATTACTGTAATGTTCTATACTTCGGAGTCACTGGAGGGACCCTCCACTGGCTGCAGTTAGTGCAGAATGCAGTGACTCGGTTGCTGATGGGCCTGACTAGGTCCAATCATGTGACCCCAGTCCTGTGGGCCTTGCACTGGCTGCCTGTCAGGTGACAGGTCCTCTTCAAGGTGGGCTTGCTTACCTACAAGGCTCTATATGGGCTGGGCCCGGGCTATCTGGCTGAGCTCCCAACACCTGCTACCTCTATCCATTCCCTCTGCTCCTCAACTAGGAGCCTCCCTTATGTTTCCAGGGTTCGGCTCAAAACATCTGGTGGACATGCCTTTAGTGTTGCTGGTCCAACCCGGTGGAACACCTTACCAGCAGCTGTCAGGGAGGCCTGACAGTTGAGCTGTTTAGAAAGGGACTAAAAGCCCACCTGTTCTGCTTGGCCTTTCCCAACGAGGGCTTACTGAACTGCACTAATTACAGGAGTTTTAATTATGCTGAGAATTATTTATTGTTATAATTATTGTTGTTTTGCATATGTTTTATAGAATGTTTTATAGAATGTGTGTGTTGTATTGACCTTACCTGTTTTTACTGTAAGGTGCCCAGAGCCTCAGGGATTGGGTGCTATAGAAATAAAATTGCCTTGCCTTGCCTTGCCACACCACTCCTGCATCATCCAGAGGTGTGGGGGCAGGTGGGCCACTGTGCCCCCAGTTGGCCCACCACACTAGGTAGCACTCAGCCACTGGGGTGTGTGCAGTAGGTGCAGCCCCAAGACCAAAGCAGAGCAAACCAAAGGTGAGACTAGCATGTGCACATAGCTGGCCCAAGGTCTGGTACTGTCAGCAAGAGGGGTTGGCAGGAGCTGCTTGCCACACCCATGCACTCTGAATATGGTAGGAGCCAGGACAGTCCCCACCGCAGCCTCCTGGGGTCTGGATGTACCTCCAGCTTCCTCCAGGCATCCCCATGCTGTGGCTAGAAGCCCAGCAATCTCGTAGAGAACATTAAGTATGTATACCCTGATATGTATACCTTGCAAGCCAGTAGTCAGTTGTTGCTGGAAAACAGACAAATGTTAGCAGCCAGCTCCAGCAGTGTACCCCCAACATAGCAAGTACTTATGTATTGCAGATCCCAGCCAGAGATGTTTTGGTATGCAAGGGAATGGTGGGACCCCCAGCTATCGAGCCAAACCCTTCTCATTCCTGGACAGTTGTCGTGCCCCCCTCAATCAGTCCACGAAGAAGAAACCCTCTTTGGCTAGCAGTACATCAGTGTATAGCCAAGTTGCTTTCTTTTATATCGCTGTACTTTCTCCTCAGCTGGGTTTAAGCATTATGGAATGAGAACAGTGCAAATAAAATCATTGAATCCCAGTCTCCTTTTCTCCACTGGGCTCCCTGGTTGAAGAGTTTTTTGTTGCTGTTACATTGATGCAGTGCAAGCCTCGGGAAGGTATTTTGTAAATATTTGATTTTGCCCTCACTTCCTTTGCTACTCATAACTCAATTGCTATAGTCAGTAGAGAGGGGGGGTGTCACATTAGGATCAAACAGGCTGTTGGTGTCTGTACCTCCACTGCTATTCTTCCCATTCTTTATTTTTTATGAGTGAGATTACTGCAGTTTCAGCCAGCTGCAATGTTAGTGATGTTGATCTGTATTGTGAGGTGTACAGATTGGGATGGCACCCCCAGGAGTCCTCCCCACAGCTGCATTTATTTGGCAGAGTTATGCCCAATTATAAGTAGGACAGTATAATACACTACAGGTGTTATGCTTTGTGCTGTTCACCTGTTTACCCCCTCCCCTAGCCCATGATTATCTACTGTGCTGGCCTCAGCAACCAAGGCCACAGATTCCTTATGAAGAGTAAGTAGTGGGCGCTGGTCTCTGATGGGGGCAGAGTCTGCAGACCACAAGCCACAGAAAGCACCTTGTTTGGTAAATATCACCTTTGTTTCAGCCAATTGTGGTGTTGGCACCAAGTTGTTATAGTTATCCCTGCCCACAAAGGTCTGTGCGACCGAGAACCTCAGCCCTAGCTATCCTTGATAATGGTTGCCCTAGCAACAATTGCATTGTCTTGGTATTTAGAAGGAATGGGGAGACAGGGATAATAATAAAAAATATGGGTAGAGATGGAAAATCTGTAGCTGTGGATCACCAACAACTGGACCACCACAGTCTTTAGTATGTGGGGGTATAGGGTGGATGCCACCACCCCCCTTGTATCTTCAACATTAGGATTATATCACATCTCCTTTTTTTTTTAATTAATTTCAGCTTAGTCATACCTGCAGGGCTTAAACAGAGCAGATCTGTGTTAGGGATGCTCGGGTTTCCCCAAACCCAATTCAATTCAGATTATTAGGATTTCAGTATAATTTGATACCGAATCCTATTCCAATCTGACTACATAAACTGGATCGGTATTGGAAATCCGAAATCTTAAAATCCGAATACTAAACCTATGTGACATAGTACAATAAGTAAATTTATCACAAAACAAGGCAATATTACCTAACAACAACTATTCTGAAGAATGCAAATTTGTGTTACTCAGTAGTACACATGAGTATTTGTTGCTGGAATGAAACTGCACTTATGTTAGACATACCACATGTGAGACCTACCTGATTTACTCGGTCCAAAGCAGTACTCATTACCTTTCTGATGTGAAGATGTCGATGACACAGCAAGGGAAGAGGATGAGGAGGAATACCAGAGTCTGACCAAGCTAGCAAAAGGAAAGTGCAGCAGGTCAAAGTGCAGAAGGAACTCCAAATAGCGGAAGGGATAAAGAATGGGGAAAAGGCCTTTTTTTTGCTACATTAAGGAAAAGAGGGACAAGAAGGATGGCATAGTCAGACTTAAGAAAGGAGATGGATGGGTGGTGGAGGATGGGACAATAACGGGGGTATTAAATGAATACTTCTCTCTCTTTACTAAAGAAAAAGGGGGTCCAATACCACATGCCAGAAAAGGGAGGGAGGGAGCTGGGGGAAGACCCAATAGGGGCCATCAGGATTGAAAGGGTGAGGGAGGGGCTCATGGTTTTGAAGTTGGACAAATCCCCAGGGCCTGACGAGGTACACCCCAGGATACTGAAGGAGCTGACAGAGTAGCTGGCAGGCACACTGACAACTCTCTTCAATAGATCTCTTCATTCAGAGGTAGTACCAAGGGAATGGAGAACAGCACATGTCTTGCCATTTTATGAGAGTAGTACTAAGGAGGACCCAGGCAACTACAGACCAGTCAGCCTGACCTCGATAGTATGTAAACTAATGGAAACCATACTGAAGGAGGGGCTAATCAGGTACTTGGAGGAAAATGGCCTAAAGGACAATAAACAGCATGTGTTTGAGCCAGGCAGATTGTGTCAGAAGAACTTGATTGAGTTTTTTGAATGGGTCACTAAGGCAGTGGACAAAGGCCAGGCATTGGACATCATATACCTGAACTTTAGCAAGGCCTTTGACTCGGTGCCACACAGAAGGCTGATAACGAAAGTGAAGAACCTAGAGGTGGGGGAGAAATTGGTTAGATGGGTTGAAAACTGGTTGAGTGGCAGGACACAGAAAGTGGTAGTGGGGGGGGGGAGTTCTGCAGTACCAGGAAGGTCACCAGTGGGGTTCCACAGGGATCAGTGTTGGTACCAGTATTGTTTAACATCTTTATTAGTGACATTGAGGAAGGTGTTCAAGGCAAAATGTGCATGTACACAGATGACATCAAGCTCTGTTGGAGGGTGGACACCCAGGAATACAAGAGTTAAGGAGGACCTAGCCAGACTGGAGAGATGGTCAGGGATATGGCCGCTTGGGTTTAACATCAAAAAGTGCAACATGATACACATAAGGACCAGAAACCCAAGAACAGAGTATTTCATAGGTAAGGTTCAGGTAACAGCATCTGAGGAGGAAAAGGACCTGGGGGTAATCATTTCTAATTATCTGAAACATTCAACTCAATGACAAAATGCAGTGGCAAAGACTAATAGGATGCTGGGATATATCACAAGGGGTTTTAGTAGTAGGCAAAGTGAGGTTATTCTACCATTGTACAGGACATTAGTTAGACCACATTTGAAATTCAGAGTAAGATATTGGCATCCATACCTGAGGAAAGACATTAATATGCTGGAAAAGTTCCAGAGGAGAGTGACTAAGATGATCAAGGGGCAGCATGATAGAACATATGAGGAGAGGCTGGGAGACCTAAAGATGTACTCTCTGGAAGAAAGGAGGCAGAGTGGGGATATGATTGAGACCTTCAAGTACTTGAAGTGAATTAACAGAGTGGAATGGGAAGGTCTCTTCAAAAAAGGAACAACACCACCACCAGAGGACACAGCCTAAAACAGATGGGGGGGTAGATTCGAGAGGGATATAAGGAAACTCTTATTTTCAGAAAGAGTGGTGACTGCAAGGAACAAGCTACCAGAGGAGGTAGTGGTAGCAAAGTCAGTGGGATCTTTCAAAAAAGCCTGGGACAAACACAAATGAAACTCATGGGACCAAGACAGGGAAAAGGGAAGGAGGTTGGGAGAGGAGAGGAGGGGTCAGGGTCACTGGTCGAAACTTGAGGCCAGGACCCTGCAGTATTATTTAGAGCAGACATGAGAGACCAAGAGGTCTCCTTCTGCTGGCTATTTTCTTATGTTCTTATGTTCTTCTGATCAGTCCTGCTGCAAGGGGCATGTCTTTCAATAATGCATAGAACTTAATAACAGCTATGAACTTTATCATTAAGCAGACCCTGGCAACAGGCAGCCAAGAGCACCAATGTGCTGTGTTGTGTATGTTGTTGGTGTTGTCTATGGCTGTTGAAGCATCTTTGATGTGATGATATCCTTGTGGCCATTGTCAATGCCATCCATTCCAATCCTTATGGTAGTCATCAGTAAGTCATCACGCAGTGTTGTCTTGTCTCAATAAGTAACTGATCTGTCCATAAATATGTCACATTCATTGTAGGAGTGTTTGCACACTGCTTTATTTTAAATGACTCTGAAGCCTGTTGGTGGTACATTTGTTCACTGGTGCTGCACAGTGTACATTGCAGTCATACTTGACAGACTTTTCATTAAATGCTCATAGAAGGAGGAACAATCTAAGAAGACACAGACCAGGGCAGGACAATTAGGAGAGGAGTAGGAGTTCTGGGATGGGTGACAGTCCATCAGGACTGCAGGAGGAATGACAGTCAGAAGGAAAAGGCTAACTGTCAGGGGGATTATCCGGCATTCTGGTCAAGGGTCTTGCATCCTTAGTGTTGTTCCTGAAAAATAGGCTTCCAAGGAGTTCATATTGTGGTTCATTGCAAGCTTCGAGGGTGTGCTGTAGAGAGTGTTAAGCAACAGGCATTGGAGGGCACAATCTATGTTTATAGTTGATTTGGGAGGCATGGTGTGGCAACAAAAGTGGAGGGGCAACAGGAGCAGAATGGGGATGGTGCTAAGACATGGTCCCCAGACTATGGGGACAGGTATCTTCAGAAGGGTGGTAGAGTGTACTGGGTGTGGAACAGCCATGGTACTAGCATTGGCTTGGAAGATGGGGGGACTGCACGATATGTAAGCATCTGGCACAGCTAAAGGAAAAGGTGCGGTGGTTGAGATGGACTCTGGGTAGGGCAAGGGTGTAGGGTGGTGGGGAGGACAGGGGAATCCGCTTACAAAGTAAGATGGAGCATGGGCAGAAGGGTGAGAATTGGTGGGGTGAAGGAGGTACAGGAGCCAAAACTGAAATGGGCAAGTGTAGTCAGCAAGCGGATGAGGAGAACAATAGGGAATACACAAGTATGGGAGAGGATGGAGGGGAGGGTGGAAGGGGGGCTACTGGGGACGCAGGTAGACGCAATCCTTGGGGCAAGAAGAGCTGAGGGCACTGGCAGGTTGTAAGGTACAAGGGTGCTAAGATGGCAATGAAGGAACAGAAAGAGGGAGGCACAACACCAGGAGGACATAAGGCAGTAGGCAAAGAACACGAGAAAAGATTTGCACCACTAGTGACACTAAATGGGGGTGAGAGTGTAGGACAGGCATGTTGGGAAGCTCAGAGGACATGGGGAGGGGGGATATCCCATTGCAAAGGACCAAAAAGGAGTCCAAAGGGAAGGACAAGGGTGCTGGGGTGAACTCACCTCAAAAAGGACAAACCCTCAGGAGGGAGGAGATAGTGAGAGTAGGCTTGGGGGGGGACAAAACAGGTTAAGGATGGAGAAACAACCAGAGCATTGGAAAGTTCAGTTAGGACAAAGAAAAGGGTGGAACTAGAGGGGGAGTTGGAGCTGGTGGAGACATGTACGGAAAAGGGGGAATTACATACTCAGGGAGGATATAAGGGACGAAGGGGGAAATGGCATTAGGGGAAAGAATGGAAGGCAAGGGACTGGGAAAATGACAGATGGAGAATCCACCCATGAGGTAATGGAGAGAAGGGTCTTAATTGTTGGTGCCTCTATAATAAAGGGAATTCGATGGGGGTGGGAGGGACAGAAGTAGTACAATATGGGTCGAGTGTTTACCAGGTATGACAATGGCAGAGGTAATTCAATATATCCCCTCTGGCAGGAGACAGCAGGATGAAAAAACTCACCTGGTGTTCCACCTTGAAACAAATGATCTGGTGGGGCATAGCATGTTGGAGGTACAGATATGATTTAGGGATCTTGCTAGATACTGCAGTGGGCTGGGGTTCAGATCAGTGGCTTTTTTGGAGGTGCTACCCATACCAAGAGCTAGCATGGAGAGAAGATTGAGGATTGAGGAATTTAATAGGTGGCTGGCGGGTTGGTGTGAACAGATGGAGTATGGGTTAGTAGGGACTGGGGAACAACATGGGGGGGGATGAGAGCCTATTTGGCCCAGATAGACTGCACATAAATAGGGAGGGTAAAGCAGTCCTTTGGAGTAAGTTAGGTAACTTTATAGAACAAAGCTATAATTTAAACTGATACGGGGGGAAGGTGGGGAACAAACCTGTGCCAAGGGGCAGTTGTAAGAGGGGGCACCGGTCTCCCCCTTGGGTTGGTGTAAACCAGAAGAGAGGAGTAGGGAGGGCAACAAGTACCAGGGGACAGCATAGGAGGCTCTGCAAATGGTGATCCATGTGCACCAATGCCCAAAGCCTGGGCAATAAAATCCCAGACTTAGCAGTGGTCATAGCTGAGGTGGAGCTGGACATCATGGGCATCACAGAGACATGAGATCATGAGGGCCAGGACTGGGATATGGCAATACCGGGGTATGCGCTTTTTAGGAAAGATAGGGTGGATGGGGGGTAGGGTTGTCTGCTATGTGAAGGAGCATATTAAAGCTACAGAATTGCAGGGAAGGGGGGAAGGGCTGAGGCTCTATGGGTATCAGTGGGCTCAGGGAGGAAAGAGGTTGTGTGTACTGGGGTGATATACAGACCGCCAGCGCTGCAGTATGTGAGGGATAGAGCAATGATGGAGGAGATCCAAAAGATGGCAAACGGAGGTGAGGTGCTGCTGATGGGGGACTTTAACTTGCCGGACGTGGATTGGGGCATCCCATCAGCAGCATCCGCCAGTAGCAGGGAAATAGTGGACTCCTGACAGAGTGCTCTCATGAAGCAGCTAGTAAGGGAACCAACCAAGGAGGGGACAATTCTAGATTTAATCCTTACAAATGGGGACCGGGTAGGAGAGATATCCATATGAGAGAACCCTGGCACGAGTGACCACAGCACTGTCTGGTTCACAATAAACACGATGGCAGAGGTCAATAGGACCACAGTAAAAGTGCTGGATTTCCAGCGAGTGAACTTTCGGGAAATGGGGGAAAGTGTTCAACAGGAATTAGCAGGGGTGGGGAACAAGGGGGGTGGAGGAAATGTGAGGTCAAATAAAAGGCAATATTGGAGGCCACTAGTCTCTGTGTCAGGATGGTGAATAAAAACAGAAGAAAGAGGAAACCACTTTGGTTTAACAGGGAGGTTTCAGAGAAGGTCAGGGCAAAGAGGATGGCATTTGGGAGGTACAAATGGACACAAAGGGAGGAGGATAGGGTTGCATACCAGGAGAAGCAGAAGGAAGCAGGTAGGGAGTTCAGGAGTGTGAAGGCCAGAACAGAAGAGAGATTAGCCAGCATGGTCAAGGAGGGAGATAAGACCATCTTCCGGTATGTAGAAAAGAGGAGAAAGTCAAGGGAGGGGATAACTAGGTTAAAAAATGTGAAGGGGAGTTGGTAGATGATGACCGTGGAAAGGTGGAGATACTCAGTAGCTATTTCTGTTTAGTCTTCACATCGGAAAAGAAGGTACATTTAAGAAAATCAGGGCACTCAAGGAGGTGGGGGGTTGACTCCAGTCTGTTCCAGGTGGAGAAGGTCCTGAGGGAACTTGAGGGCTTGAGGTTAGATAAGGTAATGGTGCCTGATATGGTACACCCCAGGATACAAAGGGAACTTAGCAAAGTGCTAACAGAACCTCTGACCAGTCCCTTCAATGCATCTTTGGAGACAGGGGAGATTCCTGATGACTGGAGAACGGCGGATGTGGTCCCCCTTCATAAGGGGAGACAGGGAGGAAGTGGGAAATTATAGACCAGTGAGCTGAACATCAGTGGTGTGCAAACTCATGGAGAAGCTGCTAAAGAAAAGGATCACTAGCTACCTGGAAGCCAATGGCCTTCAGGACCGGCACCAACATGGGTTCACTGAGGGAATGTTATGTCAAACAAACTTAGCAGAGTTCTTTGACTGGGTAACCAGGGTGCTAGATCAGTGGGGTTTGTAGACATCGCATATCTCGACTTCAAGACGGCATTTGATTCTGTGCCACATGGGAGACTTCTGCACAAAATGCGATGTCTTGGACTGGGGTTGCTCATGGTTAGGTGGGTGCAAAACTGGCTAGAGGGTAGAAGCCAGAGGGTACTTGTGAATGGAGTACATTCAGAGGAAGGTAGGGTCACCAGTGGGGTGCCTTATGGGTCGGTGCTTGGGCCACTGCTTTTCAATATATTTATACGGAACATAGTGAAGGGGTTAGAGGGAAGAGTGGTTTGTTCGCAGATTACACAAAGGTTTGTAATATAGTGGATACACTGGAGGGGGTTGAGAGCATGCACAGGGATTTGGAGAAACTGGAGGAATTGTCTAAGGAATGGCAACTGTCCTTCAACACAAGAAAATGCAAGATCTTGCACTTAGGCAGAAATAACCACAGAGCGGAATACCATAGGATGGGAGCAAGCCCTAGAGGTTACCGAGCTGGAAAGGGACCTGGGCATATTCATTTCACAGGACCTAAAGGTGGCAAAGTAATGTGAGAAGGTGGTGGCAAGAGCTAGTAGGATGCTGGGGTGTATCGGTAGGGGAATAGCTAGCAGAAAGAGAGAGGTCATCATGCCCTTGTACAGGCAGCTTGTTAGACTGCACCTGGAGTACAGGGTCCAGTTCTGGAGGCCATACCTCAGGAAGGATGTGGATAGGGTGGAGCACATTCATTGGCTGGCAACAAAAATGGTGAGGGGACTTGGTCACCTGTCATAAAAGGAATGGCTGAGTGACCGTGGCATGTACTCGCTGGAACAAATAAGGGAAAGTGGGGACATGATTGAGACCTTCAAATATATCAAGTGTATTAACAGGGTACTGGTAGGGAACATCTTCCAGCTCAGGGAGCAGTTGAAAACAAGGGGGCATGGTATGCAGATAGTAGGGGGGAGGTTCAGGGAAAACATCAGAAAATTCTACTTTATGGAGAGGGTGGTGGAAAGCTGGAATAGGCTCCCAGAGGAGGTGGTGTGGGCAGGAACTGTAGGGGCGGGTTCGAGAGAGCATGGGACAGACTCATGGTCTGTTAGTCCCAGGGAGGGGGTGGCTGTAAAGCAATAGCAAAGTCCTAGCAGCCTGCTAGGCACACAGGGCAGACTATGTGGGCCTGGCATTCCTTTTCTGCTGACACGTTCTATGTTTCTATGTTTTCCACTGTTGATATTGGTAGGATCTTGGTGTCTGAGGATGTTTTTCTACACTGCTGAAGTTGGTGACTGGTTGCAGTTTTGCTGTTGGAGTTGGAGTAGTTTGGTTGGTTATGGTGATGGTCAGAATGGAGCTGTATATTTATTTTGGCCTGGTAGTGACTGGGTTGCTTGCTGATGTGGCTTTGGTTTCAGAGTGGTGGCGATTCGAGAAGTGCTGTGGATTAGGCAGGCAACAGTTGTTGGTTGAACGTGCTTCTTTGGTGCTGTACGAGTGTTGCTGTTGAAGGAGAAGGCAGTTTGTACCTTGGTGGCACAGTAGGAGGTATTATGCTGTTGGAGGATGCTTGTTGCTGCAAGAGGTGGCTTTCAAGGTGGTGTTAGCTGCTTTATTGATGGACAATTATTTGTTCTGGGGAGTATTACGAATGACAGAAATGCAAAAGCCTAAGTGTCAGGAGAACGAGACTGATTTCCTGACACTCGGTATCCTGACACTCTGGATTTGCCCGCAGTGGAGTTCATAATCTTAAATAATGGGGACTGGGGGGGGGTGCCCCCTCACCCCCAAAACATGACCAAAAACCACTGCCTTGGACACTTCCTGAGTGTCAGGATACTGAGTGTTGGGAAATTGGTTTTGGGCTCCAGACACTCAGGCTTTTGCATTTCAGTAATTCGTAGTAGATCTTTTGTTCTGTGCTGGATGGTGATGAATGAGGAGGCTTGCTTCTTAACAAGGAAAGTATCAGCATCAGGATGCTTCTTTCTGAACTGCAGTTGTACTCTTTGGTGATGACATTGGAGGCTTTGTGCAGTAGTAGAATGTAGAACCCTTCATGATAGAGGAGGATGATTGGTACTCCATCAGGAGTCATGTTTTTGGTGCAGGGGATCTTTTGATGTATGATGCAGCTTCCATTGATGATAGTGAAGAGGCTTTGTGCTCTACGGTGTGACTGGATTGTCAGGGGATGCTACTATGCTGCCACAACAGTCCAGGTTGTGGTCTGCATTGAAATTGTCAGACCATGCACAGAAGTCTTTTTTTTCCAAAGAGAGTACTGCCTGATGGCTGAACATTTGTTGTCGCATCTTTATTTATATGGTGTGTCTGAGCACTGAGAGGAGTAATGTAGTTTGCGGTTTTATAGTGCAGAATGTTTTCATTGTGCCTGAAAGTGAATACATTTAAAGAACAATGTCTAGCAAATGTGATGTATGGAAAGGAAGTATTGTGTATGTATTTTAAGTATTCATGGTATTATGTGCATAGTATGGATACCTTAATAATAACATCTGCCCATTGGCCCCTATGCAAGTAGGGCCATAAGGTATGTACCCAAGGCATGTACCCCACCCAGGGAGCTCCGCACCTGTGGACAGTTGCACACCTGTCAGCATGAATGACTGCAAGCCACCTGTCCATGGCTCCACCCTCCTGTTGCGCAGGACTGCACAAGGTGGCCAGATGCAGAGATGCAGACCTGGGTGGTCATCCAATGAGAAGCCCATCCTGGGTCCCAGAGCAGATCACTTACACAGAGAGGCATAGGTCTAGGTGCCTGAATAGCACCCACAGTTGCACAGACCCGTGCTGCCATGCCATCAAACCCTGCAGACCTGCGTGCCCCTAAATGGCCCCACGGCAGTGCCCACCACGCTAATGTCCCCTCCAACAGCACTGCTGACTATCCCTACATGGCAACCCCCAACCCCCACCCCAGTGCAGACCAGGTCTGGTACTGGACAACCCCCTCCCACACCATGGCAACACAGCCCCTATTCTGCTGCCATCTTCAAAACCCCTGCCCTACCTACAATGCAGCCCTGGCCTGGAACATGACAGCCTGCCCTAGCACATGACATCTACACACACACACACACACACACACACACACACACACACACACACGCACACACACACACACACACACAGATGTGCCCATTGTACCCTGACCCCGAACCAAACCCCAGTCGCCAGTGGTCCCCCACCAACCCGCGGCACCATTAACCCCCACCTAATACCCCATACCATCCTGCTGGTGCTGCAGTCAGAGATTGCTAGTGGCACAGCCCTCCACACACCTCCATGGCTGATGGCAATCTGACCTATGCGGGTGCATATTGGCTCCACACCACTGTGTATGTCAGATGGCGAGTGGCTGGGGAGGTGTGTGGAGATCTGTGCCACTTGTTGTCTCTAACCATGGCACTGGCAGGATGGTATGGAGTATTGGGTGGGGACTGCTGGTGTTGCAGGTGGGTTGGGGACCACTGGGGACTGGGGTTGGGTTCAGGGTTGGGGTACACTGGGCAGCTGTGTATGTGTGTGTGTGTGTGTGTGTGCGTGTGTGTGTGTTGTGCTATCCAGAACAGGAGCACTCATGGCAGGGCTTTGGAGACAGGGATGGGTGCTGACATGAGTGGGGTGGTGGAGGTATATTGTGCCTCTCTGGGACACATGACAGCATTGTGTGGGGCAATGGGCTGCATGAGCATGATACAGTGCAGCACAGGGTTGGAGGGTTGCTGCAAGGGGGGATGAGGCATCACTGTGTGTGTGGGGTTGTCTGCATTGGGGGGGGGTACAGGGTCAGGGATGGCCTGCATTGTGTGTGTGTGGGTGGGTGGGATGCCCGCCTGCCAGTGTCTAGTGTGTGTAGGGGCAGGGCACATAAGGCACTTATGGCAGGGTTCCCCTCGCATAACAGGTGCCCTCCTATGCACCCTGGTGCTCAGCTCTACTCTCCTTGGTGCATGGCATGTAGTGCTGGCATGCCCCCCCCCGGTGTGTTGCTGTCTGTGCAGCTGAGGTATCATGTGTGGAAGGGCTGCACACCCCATTTAGTGCACCCCACACAGGGATGCAATGGGTGTGGAGTAGCTATGCACCATGGATACACGGCACATAAGCACGACACACATTTGTGCATAGGTCCCATTGTTTGTCCAGTGTTATCAACAGGGTAAACTGGTAGCATTGTGGACAAAAAGACTTGCAGACTTCTGATGTAGAGTGATAGCTACCTACTAACAGGAGGTAGTTTGTCTTCACTGTTACTTGATTGTAGATTTAAGTAAGAGTGTTGGATTTTCCATTAAAGTAGAGCAAAACTGCACACACAACACACACTCACAGTGTGGCCCATCTTGTTCAACATTCATATGCTGCTGTTTGCATCAGGTAATATACATTTTGATTCAGATTGTTCAGTAAAAGAAATACATATTCTCCAGAAATGCCAGGGTACTTAATGCATTGAACATTATTAACAGAAGCACATACTGCATGCAGGTACAACAGCATGTTGCTACATCAGACTGAGTTGACAGTGATGATCAATGCAGTAAGTGTCATACCAAAATGTTGGCCATGTTGTTGTCTGCCCTTGTTATATCCACCAGCAGCCACCAATATAAACAATGAAAAGAACTCTGCATAACTGCATTAACAGTATAAAACAATGACCTTTTATATTATATGTATGCACACTGCACAGTGCAGACTTACTTCCACTAAAGGCTAAACTTGTGATATGCATTTATGATCACATATCGTGATGTATGACTAATGTGATACACAGTAAAGCTTTTAGGATGCCACTGAAAACAGGCACTTGTGCCTAGTGGGCCATTGGGCCTTACCTAGTTAATAATAAAGTACCACTGTCATGAACTGCTGATGGCATACTGAAAAAAGAGGAGGGGTGCACATTTGCAGATTTCTGTACCATGTAGCTGAGAACAACTTCACTCATTATTGTCACTGATAGTCTGGGACCCCCACACACACTCCAGCCCACACTCACCCAATCCATCCCACATCAATCATGCTGGCCTGAAATATGTTCAATTCAATTCATAGGGTGGATGAGAACGTAAATCATAGTCTGGGGGAATTTTACTTTCAGGCGTGAGCCATTATTGTGTCTCCAAAATCCCAAATGAAGTGTGAACAGGCTATGAAAAATCATATTGTCCAGCAGCCCAGAACAACTGCATCAGCTGTTGGGACAGTAAACATTTTTATCTGGCTACCCGAAGGACTGGACAATCAAGGATTTATAGCCACTTATAAAATGAGTAGGAACAAAGTAAAAATATAATTGGCTAAAGCACATCAGGTGTTTCTCAATAAACCCTTACCCTGTTCTGGGTGATTCCTTACTAAAAACTCATTAAGTCCATTAGTGCCACACAACAGCCACCAGAAAACAGTTATTCATTCCTACAGCACCAAACAACATCCTCTTTGCAAACCATTCACCCCTATGGATGTCGCTTGGCATCTTTCCTTCTTTACAGTCCCCCTTCTGCACCATTTATTAGGCAGCCTTTTGACACCTTCAGCTACATGCCAGTCCAAACTGATGGCTGCTATTGAAGATGCTGATGAAATGAGTCACATAAGCATGAACTTCTGGAGACTTTTTTTGAGCATGGACCAGGAAGTCAATGCAAGCGATTTTGCTGTCCTCATGTCATGGAGTCAGTGGCAACTTTTGGGCAAACATAAAAGGGTAAAAGTCTAGCTGTGGTGCTGCCTTTGCCATTTTATGGCAATCCTATATAAAGAACTGAAAAAAGAAAGCTGTCATTGGTTCATGTCCCCTCTACCACCACAGCGCGATTGAGCCTGCAGCTAAAATATTGTCACCATCTCCTCCATACGGGATGAGCGGGTGACAGTGATCTGACTGATAACTCAGAGACACATCACTGTTACACTAAATAAGAATGATCACATCTATGAGCAAACATCCCTCTATTAAGCAGATGGGGCAGAGGGATACACTTACTTTACTGTACAAAAGGAGGAATTCGACATTAGGCTCAGTGACCTCCAGATGATGTGACCTCTTTGTGGTTCTAACTTCTCACTTACACATAAAGGCATGAAAAATGCACATGCCAACTGCCAATACCACAGTACACACAAATGAATGGTACACTACACAATGGAGTTAAGAGCACTTACTCAGAGCCAGGGAAAGAACGGAATACTGCATGGGAAGATGGGATTCGATCATATAAGCACAGCAGATACAATAATGCTTGTGTTCCTTCACAATAATATCATCATTACCACAACTTGAGTGACACATTGCACAGAAGAAGATGGCAAAAAATGTCCACAATCAACAGTATTAAAGAGTGGATTGAATACAAGTCGTACCACTATGCCACTGTGTTGCTTCAGTAAGTAGAACAAGAGTCCGAGTCAACCTTCCCATTTTTCCAGCAAACAACATGACAGACATTACACAAATCTAAAAAAGAAAATACTGGTTGCTGTTGATGAGGAAGGAATCATAGTAACAATCAGCTAGCAGACAGTACACCAATAGGATAGGATAGGATACCAGAAATATTGACAATTGGCATGCCCCTATCCACTGCACAGAATAGCCAGTTATTACACTGGTAATACTGTAATAATAGATTCCTTGTTCACTCCTCTGTCAGGCACTGCTCCTTTTTTTAATCATAATTGCTGTGATAACAATTTTAGCCAGAAAGCAGAGAATAAGTGAACGTGAAAGGCTCAACATCTTACAGGCTCGATTTGCACATTCGTGAGTGCAGTATTCATTATAGCCAGCCATAACAGCCACATGAGCAGTACACTGCATCAGTTACCGACAACGATACATTTCTGGTTAACTTAAAACAAATACTTCCGCTAGCACCAACTTGAAGGAAACAGGGTGACTGATGGGGGTCAGGTGAGATGGGGGCACTACACCACCAGTGACAGAGCTGATGATACACTGTGAAGTATACTACTCAAAATTGCCTCTGTTACATGTATGATTTCTTAACACTTGTTGACAGTGGCCTTCACAAGGTGAATCAACAATGTTGTAATAAGGCGCATAGGCAGACATCCATCACTATAGCTTACCAAGCACATGAACTGTGTAATGTGTCAGGAAAAATACAGTTAGATTTATTTTCATTGGTGGCTAGAGTATTTTGGTTGGATGGATATGCAAGTGACTGTATAATTGCTGCTGCTGCTGCTACAATGTACACTGTCCTCATGATTATATTACATAATACATAGTTACATACCTTAAGTATATATGATGAGCAGTACAGTACACAGATTGATCATTCGTTAACAGTTTCACAAAGTTACCATTCTCTCTATTCTGACATCATACATTAGCAAGTAGTAACTACATAAATGAAGATGAATATCATGGCTGAGAATTAACATCATACTTCAAATCTGAAATGATGCAGCATTATGTCAGTGTAAACATTAAGATCACAAATTTTGACAATGCACTCACAGCAGCACAATGGCAGACATGTACCATGCACAGCCAGTATAATTTCTGTCACTGTTGAATTCCATGTGACAGACATACAAATGCCCAGTTCACATAAGCCACTGAATGTGGGAGCAGTGGCCACTGGAGTCAACTGACATGTTGTGATAATAATATTCAAGAGCAGGATTCAGTGTTACTACTTCATTGAAGACAACAGTGGTAGTAGTACCTACATACTTACCAACCAAACTGTCTCATCTTCTTTGACATCCCATCCTGTGTCCAATGCCTGTTTCTCCAGCACTGAAATGTCATACACCAGGTTGATTGGTGCTGGTCAATTGTGAAAGTCATGCATATTGATTTTCAAAAATGAGAGCATTTCAACATTACTTATGCAGAAGTGTGTCCTACTGTCACTGACAATTGCTCCTCCAGCACCAAAAACATAATCAGATTGCACACTTGAGAGTAGATATGATAGGTTGTAAATTACCACACTGCAAAGTTCAGACCATTCCCTCTTCTTGGACTGCCAGTACTTCAGTGGGTCACAATCACCCAGTGGGCCGCTGTCAATCACTGACTGCGTACAATATACAGTACAAATGTTTTCAGAGCTCAGTCAGTGGCTGGCCATGGTGATGAGTAGTGGGCTGTGCCAGTCGCCGGCTTTTTTATGGGTTTGGGGGAGCAGGGTGGTATGGTACTGTGGGGTGGGGGGTCCACTAGACCACCAGGAATTTTGACATATCTGTTAATGGCAGATCGGTGCTAGGGTGGTTCACTAGACCACCAGGGAATATAAATATTATATGATACGGTTATTACAATGGGAGATTGGGGCTGGGGGGTGCCACAAGACTACCAGAGAATATAATGTACATATTACTTATTGGTATAATGGGAGATTGGGGCTTGGGGGCCAGTGTTTGCCTACTAGCACTGCTTGGGGCATTGCTGCATGGCCACCCATGGCTTGCAGTAGCCTGACTGGGTGCACCCCTCTGTTTGGTGCACCGCTACAGTTGCCACAAGCTGTGAAGCTTTGCCACCAGGATTCTGCCTGATAGAGAATCAGGCACATGGTCCCTTGTGCACCAGCAATTGGCACAAGCCACCTTTGGCACAGTTTGTGCCCATTTTTGAGTATCGGGCCCAGAAAGTAGAACCAAAGTGCTTGTTGATGCTGGGAGTGCAGATGAACCTGGGTGTTATCCTCCACCAATGATCTCTGCAGAGATTGACTGTTGTGGTATGGTTTACCTAGTTGGGCCATGAGGATGCCAGCCCTATATTTTTGGGGGGGTTAAACCCCCCAGACATGGCATTTTAAAAATTGGTGCCCCAGTACTTTCACAAATTGCAAAAGAAACGGCCGAGACACTTTGGCAAATGTGAAAGTTTTGTGCTGTTTCTTGCGATACTTCCACAATTTGCAAAAGTATTTTATTCAAAAACTGCAAATCTTTGCCATCACCCTGCAACAAAATGATTGGGGATTTTGGGCTGATATTTGCAGGGTGGCAAACCCTGGTATCACAGATGTGCGCCCTTTGGTGGTTTGGTGCCAAAACATTCAATGGGCCCAAAGTTACAGCATTCCGAAGTTGGGAAATTTCCAATAGGATAACATTGCAGCACCCGTGAAGACTTTCAGCACCTGTATTTTGAAAATGAAGTGAGATACAGATTTTTTGCTGCCCACAGCTTAAATTACCTTTAGGTGAACTACCTTGCAGAAACAAGTTTCGAAATCATAGATTTCACTGGCAGTGGAATTTTTTTCCTTCTTGCTATGGTTAAGGAGATATTGGCAAATTAGTGTCACAAGAGTTCCAAGGGTGCCTTTTCAGCACATTTCAGTGCCCATATCTTGTGAACAATGTGAGATACAGATTTTGTCAATTTACCTTGTGTGGAGGTTTCACTGTCATGATTAATACGGCACTGGAAATTTTTCTGTAGCTGCTATAGTTGCTGAAATATTGGCAAATTAGTGTTACAAGGGTTCCTTACCCTATAGAGCTGCTATATGGCTCCGTAGTTATGTGTAAGTTGGGGCACAGGGCCCAGAGGTCCCATGCTCCAACATACACATACCATTACAAAAAAAAATGGGCAACTTGAATGGAGTGCAGGGCCCAGAGGGCCCACACTCCCAGTAACACATACCAGTTACATTACACTTTCTCAAAAAGAAGGGAAATTCATTGCAAAAAAAAAATCCATTAATGCATCAGTTAGGGTTAATAGCACAGCAACAAAAGTTTGGTAATGTGATGTTAGGGTTCAAAACACTAATTCTGCACCCCACCAACACACACACATGCAAGACACATGCAAGATTGTAAGACACTATACAAGTCAGTCACACCTTAAGCACAATAATCACAATAATCACAATAATCACTACACTGTACTCATTTGCTAGTGCATTACTGTACACAGGAATGCACTAGCAAATGGGCGGGAAGGAGGGGTGGAAGAACAATGGGGAATAATAAAAAACTGCCATCACAGAGGTAACGAGCCTTTGTGTGAAGCAAATAAACAAAACAAGACGATGTAAGAAACCACTATGGTTCTCAAAGGAAGTGGCAGTGAAGGTTCAAGAGAAAAGAAAGCATTCAGGAAGTACAAGGAATCGCAAGAGGAGCAGGACAGAGAACTGTATCAAGCAAAGCAAAAGGAGGCTGGGAAGGCAGTCAGAACAGCAAAGGCCCAAACTGGAGGAAAAGATAGCCAACTCCAGTTAAGAAGGGGAATAAAACCTTTATAGGTACATCAGGAGCAAAGGGAAGACCAAGGAGGGAGTAGTGAGGCTTAATAAAGGAGGGAGGGTGGGCAGAGGGAGAATGTGAAAAGGCAGAGATACTAAACAAATATTTTGCTCAGTATTTACAAAGGAAGAGGGGAGGCACGTAAACAAACAGTAGTAACACTCTGGATACAGAAGTTGATACCAGCCCATTTACAGAAGAAAGGGTTCTGAAAGAACTCTTAAAACTGAAGGTGGACAAAGCAATGGGGCCTGATGGGATTCATCCCAGAATTCTAAAAGAACTAAGGGTAGAACTAGTGACACCACTGACTACCCCTTTAACAAATCATGGGAGGGTGGGTGGTACCTGAGGACTGGAGGAGGGCAGATGTGATTCCTCTCACAAAAGTGGGAGCAAGGCAGAAGCAGGAAACTATAGACCTGTTAGTTTAACCTCAGTGATAGGGAAATGATGGAATCACTTCTAAAGGAAAGAATTGTCACGTGATCTAGAGGCCAGAAGGGCACAGACCTAGGCAGCATGGATTCACAGCGGAAGGTCATGCCAGACGAATCTGATAGATTTCTTTGACTGGGTGACCAAAGTAGTAGATCAGGGAGGGCTGTGGACATGGCCTACCTAGACTTTAGCAAGGCATTTGACACAGTCCCACACAAAAGATTAATATATAAGTTAGCCAGCCTGGGAGTGGGTCCCAAGATGACAGCCTGGTAAAGAATTGGCTGGAGAATAGGACACAGAGAGTAATAGTAAATGGAGTCCACTCAGAAGAAAGGAGGGTTACTGAGGGGTACACCGAGAGGGTTCAGTATAGGGACTAGTCCTCTTCAATGTCTTATAATGTTACATTGCGTACGACTGGAAGGAAAAGTATGTCTCTTTGCAGATGACACTAAGATCTGCAACAGAGTTGATGCACAGGGTGGGGTGGAAAGGATGAGAAGGACTTGGCAAGGTTAGAGGAATGGTCAAATGTATGGCAGCTTAGATTCAATGCTAAGAAGTGTAAGGTAATGCACCTGGGAAACAAAACCCAGGGAAGAGTACACAATGGGGGTGAGATACTAACAACAACAAAATGGAAAGGACCTGGGGTAGTCATGTCAGATGACCTAAAGGTGGGCAAGCAATGTGAGAAGGCAGCAAGAAGGGTTGGGGGGATACTGGATGCATAGGGAGAGGCATCACCAGTAGAAAACAGGAAGTTATTATCCCTCTGTACAGACAGCTGGTGAGACCCCATCTGAGTACTGTGTGCAGTTCTGGAGACCCAATCTCCGAAAGACATAGACAAGATGGAAGCTGTCCAGAGGAGGGTAACTAAATGGTGCAGGGTCTGCACCTGAGGACATATGAAGAGAGACTTAAGGAGCTTAATATGTTAGCCTCAAGGAAAGGAGGGAGAGGGGGACATGATAGAAACTTTCAAGTACCTCAAGGAATCAACAAAGTCCAAGAGGGTAGCATCTTTCAAAAAAGAGGTGCAAAGAACAAGAGGGCACAATTTGAAGATAGAGGGGGGGCCCAGAGGTAATTTAAGGAAGCATTTTACAGAGAGGGTTGTGGATGCATGGAAATGGCCTTCCGGAGGAGGTTGTGGAGTCAAAATCAGTGGTGAAATTCTAAGCATGCATGGGATAGTCATAAGGCAATTCTGGGGGGTGGGGGTTGGAAGAAGTAGGCTGCTGGTTAACTAGGATCTGCAGCTTATCCAGTAGGTAGGGAAATGGGCAGACTGGGTGGGCCAAGCGGTCCTTATCTGCCGTCATATTCTATGTTTCTATGTTTCTATTTCACATAACACTATGTAATGAAAAAACAAATACAGTATGAGCAACTCCATACACAGTATGATGACACATTATTGCTGGTATATGCATGGTGAAAAGGGGAAGGATGAGGCTGAAATCCCAGTAGAGACAGTAAGGGAAGCCCTCAGGTCCCTTTGGATAAAGAAAGCACCTGGGCCAGATGAGATACATCCCAGGGTGCTGAGGGAACTGACAGTCCTGTCAGTCCCTCTAGCGGAGCTTTTCAACATCTCTCTGAGGACTGGGTGGGTGCCCCAAGACTGGAGGGTGGCCCATGTCATGACAATCCACAAGGGGGATCAAGAGAGGAGGCAGGAAATTACAGTCCCATTAGCCTGACATCGGTGGTCAGCAAGGTGATGGAGGGTATTGTCAAGCAAAGGCTAGGAGAGTTACTGGAGCAAACTGGGTACTTGGACAATAGGCAGCATGGCTTTGTCATGGGAAGATTGTGCCAGACAAATCTTGTCAAGTTCTATGATTGGGTGATGAGGGCTCTGTGCCAGGGTAGGCCAGTGGACATCCTCTTTCTGGATTTTAGCAAGGCATTTGATTCGGTACCCCACAGTGGCCTGCTGGCTAAGCTGAAGGAAATGGGGGTAGGGAGACAGTTGCTAAGATGGATAGGAAATTGGCTCTCTCTGAGCGTACTCAGGAGGTGGTGGTTGGAGGGTTAGCCGCATCCCCAAGGTGGGTTACTAGTGGGGTTCCCCAAGAGTCAGTGCTGGGACCACTCCTGTTCAATTCATATATCTCAGACATCAGGAGGGGGATCAGGAGCGAGATGAGTCTCTTTGCAGATGACTCAAAACTAGGTGCAGTGGAGGATGGGGAGGAGGGGAAGGTGGCCTTGCAGGAGTACCTGGAGGCTCTGGAAAGATGGTCAGGAAAATGAAAACTAAAATTCAATGCAGGGAAGTGTAAGGTTCTGCACCTGGGAGTCACAAATCCGGGCCAAGGGTATACCCTGGGAAGAGACATGATTTAAGTCACAGAGGGTGACAGGGACCTGGGGGTAGTGGTAGATGTCAAAATGAACAACTCAGAGACCTGTAGGAGGGCAGTGGCAAGGGCAAATAGGATGCTGGGATGCATCGCCAGGGGATTACCTCCAGAAAGGCGGAAGTGATCCTTCCACTGTACAACTGCTTGGTTAAGTCACACCTCGAGTAGTGCATACAATTTTGGAGACCACATTTAAAGAGGGACATTACACTCCTAGAGAGAGAGTCCAAAGGAGGGCAACCAAAATGATCTGGGGCCTGGAGAGAGGACCTATGAGGAGAGGCTCAAGGAGCTTGACATGTACACCCTGGGGGAGATGAAGGACAGGGGGCACATGATAGAGGTCTTTAAGCACATGAAAGGGATCAATAAAAGATGCCCAGTCAGGGTGTTCCAAAGGAAGGAGGGTGGGGCAATAAGAGGTCACGGGTGCAAGCTGGAAGGAGGCAGGCTCAGAGGGGAGAGAAGGAGATGTTATTTCACTGAAAGGGTGGTGGAGCCATGAAATGCACTACCCAGGGAGCTGGTAGAGATGGAGACTGTGGACAGGTTTAAGAGGGGATGGGACAGGTACAGGGGGATTGTAAATCTGACCAGGCATAATAAAGGTAGAACATCTGGGACTGGGGACAGTATAACCCAAGGGGGAGGGGGGGACACCAAAATCGGCCCTCAGTGCGGGTGCTGAAAATCGAGCAGACTCGAGAGACTGTTCGACCTATTCTGCTGGCATTTTAGTATGTTAGTATCTTCTTCATACAATGAAACTTAGCCTGTACACATTTTCTAAATATTGATTTTTATGTGTCATAATTCAATAATTGGCGCGTTGCAGGTTTTGCTGCTACCATATAGGCATGTAGTAGCAGGAAAGATAGAACTGACAAGTACATACAGTAGTACTTTTCAGATACTTCTCAGGTATGAAACGTGACCATCACATGTTGTTACTGCTGCGTTACCTGGAAATACTCATTAGCAGCATATTATGGTTAGCTTTTGATGTTACAACTATTGATTTCACATGTTACTTGTAAACTATGCTACAAAAAATGACTACCGTTTGTTATTAGGACTGACTCACTCCATCAGAAAAAAAAATGCGAACATTCAATGACTATTGGTGGGATTATCCAAACTCTAATTTCAAGTATAGCCATCTATAGATAACATACCGTGTGTTTCATCAGTTGTTAACTATTGAAATTTAGGCATTTGCTTAAATCTTGTTATTGATGTTTGTAACACAAAATGCTTACTGTGGGCTATCACTTATGGTTGCCCAGCATGCGTGTGTAAGCCCAAGACACTCTGATGGCAGCGGAACTCATACAGTTGGTGGACCATGATGATGGATGTATCTTGTAGTACGTTTAGAGAGTTGTATGTTACTTCTGTTACCTGATGCTGGTTGTCTCTAATTGGTTGTGTTGCCTTGGCCCTTCCCCTGCTTGCATATGTGTGTGTGTGTGTGTGTGTGTGTGTGTGTGTGTGTGTGTGTGAGGGGGAAGCGACTTAGGGTTTTGAACCCTAACAACACATTTCCAAACTTTTGTCGCTGTGCTAGTAACCCTAACTGATGCATTAACGGAGCTTTATGCAATGAAAAATATATATATATATATACATTCTATGCAAACAACTTTGTTAATGCATCAGCTTACAAGCATTTGTTACACAGTTTCCACTTACGCTCGGAACTTTGAGCATTTTTAATATTTTCATGACAGATTTTCAACATTGACATCTCTTCACACCTCCCTATGGATGGTACAGCTGTCATTCTTCACATCCTGCCTGATCTGTGTGTTCACACATCTGGTGCAGAATGGCATGGTCTCTGTGGGAACTCAAAGTTCAGGACACATGAACAAAATCACACTGCCACTGTTCATGAGAAGAGGTCCCAAATGTTTTCATGAGGTAGGGGTCACAAAAAGGCCATGTTGAAAATTTGTAGTGCAAATACCAACACACTGTTTCTAACCATAATATCACACCCTGTACAGACTGACAGGCATCAGAGGTGTAACTTTGTATCACCAGCTATAATGCTCATGCCATCCCACCCCCACCCAGAAGCCAGTGACAGGCATCAAGGTGTGCCTTGCACTCTTCAGCCCCAGACTTCACCCCATTCTCCTGTACTGCAACCATTTCAGAGTATGTCCTTATGAAATGGAGTGACTGTGAAGTCAAACACTCCAAGGCACACCTCAACACTTGTCGGTATCTACAGGATAGGGTGAGGTGAAATGCCATGAGCATTATGGGCAATGACCCGCAGGCACACCCCAGTGCCTGTCCATCTCTGCAGAGTGGTGGTGGGATTGGCGTGAGTGCAATACTTCACTACCACTCCTATTCTGCATCTGTCTAACTCCTGTATGTCCAATGCTAATATCAACAAGCATACATTCGGCATTGACAAATGGTTGTTTATAGTGGAACCACTATATGCTTGATAATTGCATCCCATCGCCATCCTTTCTCCTTTGTGAAGATTCCTGGAAAGGATATTTTTTTAGAAAATTACTGACCACATGTCCAAGTACAATCTTCTCTCCCCCCACCAACACAGTTTTCAAAAAGGGTAGAGCAATGCTATCATTTTGGTCAGATACACTGACCATGTCATCAAAAACACGGATGAGGTTAAGTTGACTAATGCCATTTTTTGTTGGCCAAATAAAAACATTTGACGTGGTAGACCATGATCTCTGCAAAGCAGTGTGCAAAAGATGGAGATTAGTGCCCAAGAGGTGGATAAGCAGAAAAGGGGCAAAATTCAGCAGAAGGGCAGACAGCAAGGAGAACCAGGGATAAATGACAACCAAGGAAGGGGCTGGAGTAGAACAGTGAAGCAGTCTAGGGAGGTCAAATCATGGAAAGCCATGTGTGCAAATGCCAGGAGCCTTAGCAACAAGATGGAAAGATATGGAGGCTGTCATGGTACAGTCAGACCTGGACATTGTGGCCATCACTGAAATCTAGTGTAATGATAACCATGACTGGGAGATGGCCATACCTGGCTACAACATATTCAGAAGAGATAGAGCAGGCAGGAAGGGAGGAGGAGGCACTGTATGTGAAAATGACATAAGGGCCACAGAGATCCAGGAGGAACAAAATGGGGAGAGATACTGTGGGTTAAGCTGAAAGGAAAATGGGGACAGCCATCTGCACAGGTGTGGTCTATAGACCACCAGCCCAGGAGGAAGAAACAGATAGGGAGTTGATGCTAGCCATCCAAAGGATGGCAGACAAGGGTGAGGTAGTACTGGTTGGAGACTCAATATTCCAGACGTGACTGGAGCATCTCAGCAGCAGCATCAACTAGGAGCAGATTTATCCTGACTCCTTCAGGGTGCCTTCCTCAAGCAACTGGTCATGAAACCAACCTGGCAGAAGGCAATACTGGACCTTGTGCTCACAAACAGGGACAGTGTGATGGGGGTAACAGGGGGAGCACCTGAGTAACAGTGACCACCAGTCATTGTGGTTTGAAATCACAGAAAGAGCAGAACCAAACCACACAAAAACACGATCCTGGATTTTAGGGGGCAGACTTTGGGAAAATGGGAAGATACTTGAAAGAGGCATTAAGGGGAATGGGACAGGAATCAGGGGTTGAGGAACAGTGGGCAGTATTTAAAATGGGGATTACAAGAACAACAGAATTATGCATTAAGCAGGTTAGCAAGAGGAAAAGGAAGAGGAGACCATTATGGTTTTCCAAAGAGGTAGCAAAGAAAGTGAAAGCCAAAAAGATTGCATTCAGGCAATACAAAAAGACACAGGCAGAAGGGATAGGGAGAAGTACCAGGAGAAGCAAAGGAGGCAGGAGGTGGGTAAGGGAAGCCAAAGCCTCAGACAGAAGAACACATTGCAAAATCAGTGGGTAGAGGGGACAAAACCTTTACAGGTACATAATGAAAAAGAAAGACAAAGGGAGGGATAGTGAGACTGAAGGGGAGGATGGGAGCCAAGGAGGATGACAACAGTAAAGCTGACATATTGAATAGGTATTTCTGCTCAGTCTTACTGAGGAAGATGGGGGTAATGGGTCTGAAGGGAGACAAGGGTGAGAATGGCAGAAATGGACATAAGTCCCTTTACACGAGAAAGGGTCCTAAG
This sequence comes from Neoceratodus forsteri, assembly GCA_016271365.2. Taxonomy (NCBI): domain Eukaryota; kingdom Metazoa; phylum Chordata; order Ceratodontiformes; family Ceratodontidae; genus Neoceratodus; species Neoceratodus forsteri. The sequence goes on along the minus strand of CM057453.1, from coordinate 1,204,542,122 downwards.
GAACTGGAAGTAATAAGAGTTGATAAAGCAATGGAGCCAGATGGGGTGCACCCCAGGGTCCTTAAAGAACTAAGAGAGGTGGTGGCTGAACCTCTGGCTATCCTGTTTAGCCGATCACTGGAAACAGGGAGGTACCCAAAGACTGGAGGACAGCAGATGCAGTCCCCTTTATACAAAAGTGGGAACAAAGAGGAAGCAGGGAACTACAGACCAGTCAGCCTCACCTCGGTAGTGGGAAGATCATGGAAGCACTACTGAAGGAGAGATTGGTGGAACATCTGCTGTCAATGACCACAGGACCCAAGGCAGCATGGTTTCACCAGGGGAGTCATATCAGACCAACCTCATTGACGTCTTTTGACTGGGTGACTATGGAGGTGGATCAGGGAGGGCAGTGGACATGGCCTATCTGGACTTCAGCAAGGCCTTGACACTGTGCCACATAGAAGACTATTACACAAACTGGGGAATATGGGTGTGGGCAGGACAGTAGTGTGGTGGGTAGGTAACTGGCTGGGTGGCAGGACACAGAGGGTGGTGGTAAATGGCTGTCACCCACAGAGGAAGAGTGACCAGTGGGGACACCACAGGGATCAGTGCTGGGACCGGTCCTATTAACATTTTCATCAGTGACATTGTGCAGGATCTAGAAGGCAGAATTTCACTGTTCGCTGATGACACAACGCTCTGTAACAGAGTAGACACACCAGAGGGTGTAGACAGAATGAGAAGCGACCTGCAGAAACTTGAAGAATGGTCAAGGGTTTGGCAGTTGAAATTCAATGCAAAGAAGTGCAAGATAATGCATATGGGGAACAAAAACCCTGGCACAATATATCAGTTGGGGGTGAGGATATAGCATGCACCAAGCAGGAAAGGGATCTTGGGGTTGTCATCTCTGATGACCTCAAGGTAGGGAAACAGTGTGACAAGGCAGCAGGTAAAGCAAATAGGATGCTGGGATGTATAGGCAGGGGCATCACCAGCAGGAAAAGGAGGTCATAATATCCGCTATACAAGACACTAGTGAGGCCCACCTGGAGTACAGTGTACAGTTCTGGAGACCATACTCATGTAAGGACATAGACAGGGTAGAGAAGGTTCAGAGGAGGGCAACAAAGATGGTGCATGGATTGCATCACAAGTCCTATGGAAGACAGGTTGAAGGAACTGAACATGTACTCCCTGGAGGAGAGGAGGGAGAGAGGGGATATGATAGAGACATACAAGTATCTTACAGGGAGGAACAGGGTGCTGGAAAACACTATTTCTAAGCGAAAAAGATGTTCCAGGACTAGAGGGCATGGGATGAAGTTGGAGGGAGGACGATTCACAGGAAACATGAGAAAAATTTCTTCACAGAACGGGTGGTGGACAAGTGGAACACCCTGCCAGTGGAAGTGGTGGGGGCTGAAACAATCACGGGATTTAAGAATGCATGGGATAGACATAAAGGAATTCTAGAGGTCAGGGGTAAGGGGCAACAGACTTCTAGGAAAACAAACTGAACTTACAAGCTCAAATGGGCAGACTGGGTGGGCCAAAGGCCCTTATCTGCCGACACTGTCTATGTATCTATGTATCTATGTATGATATTCTGATAGCCAAACTAAAGTACATTGGTTTCTCCACAGTAGTTTCATACTGATTTTGGAGATATTTCTCTGGTAGATCACAGGTCTGTTCAGAGAGGTTCCATCTCCAATCTAATGAGGGTCTTAAATGGAATATCACAAGGATCTAGTCTCAGGCCTATACTTTTTTCCCTCTTCATCAATTCCCTCGCTAACATGTATCAGGGATATGATACTCTTATTCATGAGCATAAGTTCCCTGCAGGCATCTGTCTACCCTCACTGAAGAATGTGGCTCTTCTCAATGCTAGTCCCTTATTAACAGGCTTTTAGTTAATGTCAGAAAGTCCAAATCTAGGTTACATAAACTGACTGGACCAACTTCCTCTAAGCTTGCAGTTGCTAGGGTTATGATGCTCCCTTGCTAGACTGCTGCTCACCATTGTCTCACAAACTTCACTAATAATCTGTGGAGACTGAACACAGTGTACAAAAAGGTCTGTAAATTTGAATTAATGGCCCCTTTCTGCACCTGTAACTGTTCCTTTTACCAGTCCCTTGTCTGGCTACCCCTCAGGCCCAACATGAGTACCTGTTAAGCTGTGTAACAGGCTAAGCTGTGAAGGATAAGGATAACCCCTTCCTAGCTAACCTTCTTAGTCCTAAAATATGACACTATAGCCTCAATTCATCCTCTCTGCTGCATCTGGAAAATCCCCTGTTGCTACTTATACAGAAGATACTAGCGTTGGTTCCAACAAGCTTGCTGTTTTAAAGTTATTAAATATGTATTAGTAATAATCTAATTATTCAATTATTTATCATATTGATATAAGTTTTTACTAACATTTAATGATTTATGAGTATGATGATGTGAGTAATGGTGACATGGTGACTGCATGACAGCTAGTAACAGAGAGAAACACATGATATGAGTTTGACTACTTCAGCTAAAAATAATGGGCTAAAATTAGACTCTAGTTCTACTTGGTTGGTTTTCAGAACTGGGCTGATGGTTATAAGGATGGTTGGGTGTGTTTATTTTGTTATGTCAGGCCTTCTAGGCATGAAGTTCTTGAACTGGCAAAAGAGAACAAAATGAGGAAAAACGCACTCTCTTCTCTTCAAAGAAAGAAAAAAGGGCAACAATATTTTTGTCAATAAATATCAATTTTCATTTCATTTTTTGTTATATTGAAATGATTTTGCAATAATAATTCTGACTTGGTGTGGATGCCATGAATGAATGTGACTACATAACAGATATAGTGTGAAACAGGTGATGCAAACTTGCATACAGTACTTCAGCTACAAATAATACACTGAAAAAAGACTCCCATTCACAAGTACAGTATACTGCTGGATTTTCTAACTTGAGCCAATGATTATAGGAATAGTCAAACATATTTGTATTGTGCCTCCAGGTCCACTGGAGGTGAAATTCTTGATTGGTGCAAGAAGAACAAAACCAAAAGCATTTCTGCTTCTCATGAAAGTGAGATAGCTTGCCAACAATATTTTTATTATTAAGTATTTATTACTGAGGAGCCATTCCACAAATAGATGTGCATCTGTAGAGGGGCTTACGTAGTCATGGTTTGCCACTTAGCATGGTGTATGTGGGACACCCCATGGCATCCAGGAAGGGTATGCACACCCCCTCTGTTCCCAATCCCCTAACCAACTGTACAAGTCTATGTGTAACTTGATCAGGGGCAGACATGACCACCAGAGAGAGAGAGAGAGAGGAGCCATCATGGTCTCCCCTTTGCCCTCAGTTTTGCCCATGCCCTTAATATACTACAACTCAATTACATTCACATAGACACACAGTGGCAGTGGCTCAGCAGGTAGCACACTCACCTCTGAGGCCGGGAGACCAACCAGTAGGCTGTGGGTTCTATCCCCACACCAGGAACTTGGGTTAATATCCTAATACTGACACTGTAGTGCAGCATGAAGAGGGTGCTGCACTCTTGAGGTGCTGTCTTTCAGATGAGACTTTAAACTGAGGTCCCATCTGCCTGTTCTGGTGGTAGTTCAGGTGGATGTTAAAGATCCCATGGCACTTCTCAAAAAGAGCAGGGGAATTTCCCCAGTGCAATGGCCAAATTTCCTCCATTCAAGAAAAATCACACCAACAGCTTAATCTGGTTCAAGGTCAGTTGGCATTCATTTGTATCCCCCTCCCCTGGGTTGTGCCTGAAAATAGGTAGAATTTGTCTAGTGCACTAACCCGGTCAACAAAAACTAAATAAAATCAAATAGATGCTACCAGATCAGGTTCCATCTATCTTTCTATGCCATATTTTATAAGCAATAGCTGTGAAAAATCCACATAAATAAGCATATTTTTGTTTTAATTCAAATACACAAAGAAAAAAGTTCTCGAAAAGTATAAATAAAAGGTATAATTTTTGAGTATCTACAATCAGTGCTCCTCAACTTGAAAATGATGGCAAAACTGATTAAACAATAATAACTTGTCAAGACAAAATTGGAAGAATGAACTCGTAAGGGGTTATGAACCAGAATATTTACACCGTATCTATTGGAAAAGTACTGTAATAAACATGGGAAAGCCAGAAGGTTCATTATTGGATGTAAAAAAAAAAAGTGACAACATCTGAGAGCTCTATTAAAGGGAATGAAAAAGGCTCAGTCATAGTGTCATAGGAAAGAACAGTGAAAGCAATGATAGAGTAAATAAATCACTTTGAACACTGGAAGCTATATGTGAGATAAACATGCATTAATTTGAACAACTAGAAAGCTATGAGTGATGAACTGTGTTAGGAATTACAAGTCAAGGGTATGTTCTCAGAATGTGATATATGCTGACCCAAATTTACAAATCAGATCAGAGCACTATCTGTTAAGTTGAATTTACAAACTAGCAGTCTGTTTAATGTATGAGCTGTACACAAAGTGTAACAGATAGATAATAATACAGTTCAGGGCTATTTGATAAATAAAACATTGGCTGCAATAGACACAAATCAAGCAAAATAGAGCAAACTAGTAAAATATGGCAAAAGAAATAGTTATTTTTGCTTTAGAAACTATTTCTGATGAACTATTAGGAACATAAAGGATGGTCGACACAGTATTGACCTTTGAGGCAACAAGAGAAAAGCAACATGAAATACAATTGAAACAAGCAACAACAGAAGGGTTTGGGGGTGCAGACTAAGCAAAAGCAATACCAGGTCTTACAGTTACAACATTTAAAATCTACATGAGCTGAAATAGCTTTCTTACAAGAAACCCATACCTTGGCATCCAACTCTAATCTCTGGAGAAGGGAATGGGTTGGACAAGTGTTCTCTTCTGGCAATAATAACAAAAGAGTTAGAACTGCTATACTAATTCACAGAGGTATCCCATTTAATCCAATAGAAGAAATCATTGACAATGAGGGGAGACTTGTAAGTGTTAAGGGTACACTAGAGCAAACAGACATCATATTGGCATCCATCCATGGACCTAAAAATGAGGACCCTCGTCTTTTCACAATAGTCCTCTCTCGCTCTGTGTCATTAGGAGTCTGCGCACCATTACAGGAGAGGACTGGAATGTGGTGCCAGATAATATTCTAGATAGATCTGGGAGCAGGAAACTATATCTTTCTTCAAACCAGAGGGGAGTTAAAGAGTTGCAGCTCTTTCTAGGTATGACAGACATATGGTGGACCTTACACCCTGACCTCAAGGACTTTACATTCCTACAGAACTCAATCAGTGGTGTACAGGTTGGTTATAAAAGTTATAAGATCTCCACATATACGGTGATTTTCTTCTACACCTAGAATATCCAGAAACCCCCATCCCAGCTGCTTTATATACCTTAACTGAATTTGGACAGCTCTCAGGCTATAAACTAAGTCTTGCAAACAGTATTTTAATGCCTTTTAACCATCACTACATTAAAGAACAAGCAATGCAGTTGTGGGGGGGGGGTCTTGGTCTCCAGATGGACTCAAATACTTGGGCATAATGATTTGTTGAAGTAAAAAGGCCCTTCTCACCATGACTCTGTACCTTCAGTTTAACCGACTCAAGTAGGATCTCATGAGATGGTCAAACTTATCCTTTATGCACTGGGCATGTATTGATACAACTAAAATGAACATTTTACCCCACATACTTTACCCCTTAGGACTGACTGGGACAGTAGTTCCACAAAGCTGGTTCACTAAACTTAAAACCCAAAAGGCCCTATCAGCAGCTCAGCTTTTTCAAGTTTCTGCCTGTATTACCTATCTATGCATGCAAGCCAGCTTCTCTGGTGGAGAAGGGTTCATCTACAGGAGGGTGAGGATCCTTGTTTCCCACAAAGGAAGAGATGGAATGGGATATGTGTCCCATTGCAAAAACTGATATTAAAGATATTTTCAGCAACCCCTTTAGCAAGATTCCAAACTGGTTGAAGCCCACCCCTTTGGGCACTTCCCTTCTGGTGAGTAAACTCTTACATAGACTGCTCAGCCCTACCCCACTTCTAGACCACAATCAACCCATTGCAGCCAACCCCAATTTTCGGATCCAAAGGCAACTAATCTCACCCACCTTCATGGGCCAAGCTAATACCAAACAATTTAAGCTACATGATGAAAGAGGGAAAACTGTTTCCCTTCAAACACTTCAAAAGAAACAATACCCATACCACAGTCCCTGTTTTCCCATTTATTCAACTCCAACACACGCTAGCTTATAAACTAGGCCCCAGGCCTTGGAATACATCCAAATTCCCTGTCTGGGATGAGTTGGAGCACTCGCAGCTCAGAGACACTCCATCTTCTTGATTTATAGAATCTGTATATCCCTCTAACGCACTTCCATTTTGTCGCCTGACAACAGCACTCCTGACCATTTAAACAGTTGCACTCATGGTCTCATTAGATATGTAGCATTTCTGTGTGGCATAATGAGAAGGGCCAAGCACGTGAAGTTGCAGGAATCAAGTGGAGGAAGTATGGTATCAGAATCACTCATACCTAACACCTAGCCAAACACCTCTCAGTCATGTCAGGTGCAAAAAGAAAGAGGGCTGTGTCGACTTTACAGCAGAAAATGTGCATACTGGAGAGGCTTGAAAATGGAGAAAAGGCAGTTTCACTTTATGCAAAATATGGTGTGGGTAAATCAACAATCCATGCTATAAAGTGGGCAAAGCAAAAGCTTTGTAGCTTCGCAATGACCATGGAAGATTCAACAGGACTAAAGAAAAGAAAGAATATGTGGGCATGCAATGACGATGAGAGTGTCAACACTGTTTATCTCTGGTTCACACAGGAGCAGGAGAAGGGGACACTGATATCTGGTCCACTACTAAAAGAAAAGGCGCTGCAGTTCCTCAGTATGGTTGGCAGTGACTGTGGTACTTTTGTAGCAAGTGATGGATGGTTAGCTAGATTCATGAAGCGCCACGGTATCTGCCAGCTGAGGCTGTATGGGGAGCGTCTTAGCTCTGTGGAAGAAGGATTTGCTCCATTCATTGAGCAGCTGAACAAAATTGTCAGGAATGAAGGGCTGATACTAGACCAGCTTTACAATGCAGAAGAGACTGGTCTGTATTGGCATTGTCTACCAGATAAAACTGTGGCTAATGGGGGTGGGAGCAGACGTGCTAGGCTTTAAGAAGCAAAAGGAAAGGGTAACCATGCTCACATGTGTAAATGCCACCAGTGGTCATAAGCTGAAACCATTATTTATCAGAAAATCAAAAGAACCCTGGTGCTTTAGACATGTGAATATGGCCAGCCTTCCTCTTCACTATACCAACCAAAAAAAATGCTTGGATGGATGGCTTTTTGTTCAGCAAATGGTTTAAAGAGCTCCTGACACAGTTGCGACAACTCTGAAAAAATGTAACATTCAGACCTAACTGTAGCTTATATTTTGTATTTTATTCTGTAATTCTCACCTTTATTTCCTTATTCTAGGGGTATTTGGCAGCAATACAGTATCTCTGCTCTTTGAGCTCTGGCTGTCTGCCTACACCTGACATCATAATTATGTTTATGACATCAAAATATGTTGCTGTGGAGATATTTATGATGTCATAAACAGGAAATGGTGATGTCATGTGTAGCGATGCACCTGGAGTAGATAGAGTATGGGGAACTGATAGCTTGTATTCATGGAACTGCTTTTAGTATAAAGAAACTGGGGAATTAATTATTGAAAATATATGAAGTACTAAAGAAAATGGGATGAAACTTAATATAATCTTATCATTTTCAAAATGTTCTAATGCTGTGAACTGCTCTTTAAAGTCGATTTTGTGCCCTAGGTGAAGCGTTACCTATTAAGAAAAAATCTCGTATTAAAAGCATTGCTGCTGCTTGATAATTCTACTGCTCATCCTGAAATTCAGCCAGTAAAAACTAACGATGACACTATCCATTGTTTTGTTTTCTCCCCAAACACCACTACAAAAAATCAGCCCCTTGACCAGGTCATCCTTGAGATCTTTAAGAGACTCTATAGGAAGCAGCTCCTTCAAGTTGCAATTTCAGACACAAATGAAGACCTTTCATTTCAGGATATCGTGAAATCGATAACACTAAAGGATGTCATCTATATGGCAGGGGAAGCCTGGGACAATGTCTGCACTTATACAATTTTGAATGTGTGGAAAAAAAATCCAGCATAACATGTGTTGACCAGCCAAAGGAGCTTGAGGAGACTGCATCTGTTGAGAATGCTGGAGAGAATGCTGAGATGCTAAACAGCAAGATCGCACAGCTGACTGAGATACTGTGTGACTCACTTAACATCAGCCTCACAAATGATGAGATTTTTGAATGGGATTTGTGTGACACTAAAAAGCATAGCCTCCAGTACCTAAATGATGAAACCATACTATAGCATGTCTTCCCGAGTCAGTGTCCTGAAGAGTTCATAGAAAACAGAGACAGCGAAGAAGAAATTGAAGAGCTGCCAACCATTCCATCCAACTCTGAAGCAGTGGAGCACTTTGAAAAGTGCCATCTTTGGTTGGAAAGCCAGGCTAACTGTGACCCTATTTATTTAATGCTGCTTCGTAACATGAGGGCAAAAGTTGCATGCAAACGGCTGGGGGTGATGCAGAAAAACAGCATGAAAGATTTTTGTTGAGTGGCTTAAAACAAAAAGTGACTTAAAAAAAGTGAATTAAAGTATAGTACAAGCACAACACAACATTATGCACAAATCACTAAGTACCACATATTGCTCACATTTTTACACACTGAACAAATAAAAAAATAAAATAAAAATATAGCACCTTACACTGGTGCACTATACAACTAAATCCCCCTGCTTATCACAACCAACCCGCAGTAATGGACTTCCGTTTATCCAATCTAATTTTTTTGTCTCCCCCAAGGGTCGGATAAACGAGACTGCATTGTACTTGATAACAAATGATGCATAAACATTACCATCAAGTGAAAAATTATGAGCACAGATTTAAAATACTGTTTGAAATTAAATCATATATGACACTCAATGTATATCATTATATGCATTCATTTTGGTTCATCCTATTACTCAGTAAATAACTTTAGCAGACTGCTGTTTATGGAAAGAAGTGCAGCCCATGTATCAAATACAAACACTTGTGGGAACATTACTTTATAAATAACATGTACTCTTAATGCCATTTTTAGCACTCGAAGGTAATTTATAAAGGCACCAGACATAATTGAATCAATAGATAACAATGGGACCCTATGACTGAATTAAAGTTATTCATTCCAACTTGTGTAATGCAGTCAAAATTAGAAGAAAACAACATTAATATCCATTCAGTTGAAGAAATTAAAACAAACTTAGATTTTTTTTATTTAAATCACCCCTCAGCACTACACACTTAGTGAAACTTCGAGATTTATGTTGTGGCCAATGAAATATAAATAAAATGACAAAGAAATTTTAGTGATTGAGCATAATTTCTGCTAGTGGTTAAATTGGCACTGTTTATAAGTGGAGAAAAATAACAGGTGCAGAAACTCTCATGCAGTTTCTTTCCTAAGAGGTGGTGGAACTGAGTTCATGTGGGCTCCCACCCAATTTAATCACTGATTTCCATGTTACTGGACTTGGTTATTTCAGAACCTACTGTCACTTAAGAGAGATCATGTACTGTATATCTACACCCCTTGAGGGACTTTGGGTCAGCCTGGTGTTTCTGTAAATAACAATATATTAACAAACAAAGTCCAGCACACCCCCATTCCCACTTAAAAAGAATCCAGCTTAGGCAAAGCACTCCATATCTGAGAGAAACTACTACAAGTTGTTCACTGTGAAACAGGCCCAAGCTGAGGGAGTCCACTGGTGGTTCAGTTTAATGTGCATTAGAGCTCTGATAACAAAACTAAGAGATTCCTTTTTACCATGAAGTCAAAGTAAAGGAATAACCGATTTAGGCAAAAAGAGATATGCAACATTATAAAGATTTACCATGGGGGGACTGCATTGGACTCTGTTTGTTTGTATCACTATATGTCCTGCTCTGTACAGAGCAGGGGATAACCTGAACAGCTGACCATGGCTTCGGATTGGATGCCTGGTGACAGGCACCGCACACCGCCCCCCCCAGCCTTTCCCATTCTCCCATGCACAGCTCTGGACTCATGGAAAGCAATGGCCAGGAGCTGTGGTTGCCATCTGGTATGGACTGTAATGGAGGTGTGGGGCTCTGTGACTGGGATACATGCAAATCATGGATTTTCAACTATCCTGTGGAACAGGGCACTGTGATTTTATTTTTTATATATTGATTTGTTCTTAATAATGAAATTGTGAGCTTGCTGTGAGTGACTGGGACTCCATGAAAGAAAATGATAGTAAGACAGACTAAACATGTAACACAAACTTGAATACTTCAGCTAGGAATAATGGACAAAATAGGACTCTGGTGTTATTTTGCTGGTTTTCAGAACTGGGCCCAATTTTATAGGGATGGTTGGGCACATTCATATTGTGCCAATAGGCCCGCTAAAGGTGAAATTGTTGGACAATTGCATGAACAAAAACCAAAAGCATTCCTGCATTCTCATGAAAATGAGAAAAAGCCTGTCAATAGTACTTTTTTATTAAGTGTTTATTATTCATATCCTATTTTTTATAATATTGATTTTTTTATTAATAGTTGTGAGTATAATGAGAGTGAGTAGGACTCTATGAAACATAATGAAACTAAGAGTGACTAAACAAGTGGCCTGAGTTTTTAATTTGTCAGCTAGAAATAAGGGGCAGGATTTTTGAGCCTGCTGGGATGCCATAACCTCCCTGCAAGCAGAAATATATAGCGCACAGAGCTTATGGCATTCTTCGTCGGCAATAGGAAGTGTCTATCCCTTGCGCCGACTGCAGGTCCTTAGACCACATTTTTGCAGTCTATCCTGCATCACTCCTTGGGGTCTCCAGCAAGGTGCTTTTACCAGATATATGGTGCACGCTGCTGTAAATCATGGAAATTGTTGCAATTACACCCAGGAATGAAACATCGGGTGTAGTTGTGACGATGTCTTTCAGTGCACCGGCAGAAGCTAAGTCCCTTGGCACAGGGCAGGATGCAAGCCCTGCACCATGATTTGAAAATCCTGCTCAAGGGATTAAAATAGGAATCCAGTTCTATGCTGTAGTTTTCAGAACTGGAGCCAATGATTATAGGGATGGCTGAGTACATTCTTACAGTATTATTCTGCCACGCCCCCTTAAAAATCTATAATTTTGGGGCCAGTATTTAGTTTTTAATAAAACGGCATTCAATGTTGTCTTACTGTGTATGCTGTGTAAAATGTTCCAAGTGGGAGGAATTGAACTTGTGTAACCATAAGATCTGTCAGAAGTCAGACCTCATTGAATTTCCACCTGTCACAGATGTCAAAGTCATAAGAGGGCCAGCTTTAGAGACCCTTTAAAGAGCTCCTGACACAGCTGAGACAACTTTGAAAAAATGTGATATTCAGGCATGACTGTAGATTATATTTCATATTTTATTCTGTAATTCTCACCCTAATTATCTTATTACTAAGGGTATTTGCATGAATATGGCATATCTGCCCTTTTAACTCTGGCTGCCTGCCTACACCTGACATCATAATTCTGTTTATGGCATCAAAATATGTTGCTGTGGAGATAATTATGATCTCATCAACAGGGGATTGAGATGTCATGTGCAGAGAAGCAGCCAGAGTAGCTATAGTCTAGTGGACAGGGATCTTGTTTTCTGAAGCTGTGTCCAGTAATAAAGAAAATGGGGAATTACTTAACAAAAAGATATGAAGTAGAAAAGAAAATGGGATGGAGATGAATATAAATCTTACTTTTTTCAAAGTTTTCCTAGGTTGTCAGGGGTTCTTTAAAGATGCCATTCACAGCCTCTGTAGGAAAGAAGAAAGTGCCTGAAGAACAAGAAAAGGATGAGGAACAGTCAAGCAGTTGACCTAATAGTTATGCCTAGTCATTGGTGGGTTCAATAGGCAAAGGCAACAGATTAGATGGGTGCCAGGGATGATCTAGTAGCTACACCAGTGTAGGGGTATGGTACAGGCATCATAGTTATTTAGCCAACATTAAGTAGGGCAATCAGTGCACATTACATAGAAACATAGACTTTGATGGCAGATAAGGACCACTTGGCCCATCTAGTCTGCCCATTTCCCTATCTACAGGATAGGCCGCAGATCCTAGTTAACCAACAGCCTATTTCTTCCTACCCCCCCCACAAGAATTGCCTTATGTCTGTCCCATGCATTCTTGAATTCTCCCACAGTTTTAGACCCTACAACCTCCTCAGGAAGGCTGTTCCATGCATCCACTACCCTCTCTGTGAAATAATACTTCCTCACATTGCCCCTTAACCGCCCCTCTATCTTTAAATTGTGTCCCCTTGTTCTTGTACGTCTCTTTTTCTGAAAGATGCTACCATCTTGGACTTTGTTGATTCCACTGAGGTACTTAAAAGTTTCTATCATGTTCCCCCTCTCCCTTCTTTCCTCAAGGGTATACATATTAAGCTCCTTTAGTATCTCCTCATACGACTTCTCTTGCAGACCCTGCCCCATTTTAGTTGCTCTCCTCTGGACTGCCTTTATCCTGTCTATGTCCTTGCGGAGATGGGGTCTCCAGAACTGGACACAGTACTCCAGATGGGGTCTCACCAACAGTCTGTACAGAGGGATAACAACTTCCTGTTTTCTGCTGCTGATGCCTCTTCCTATGCATCCCAGTAAACCCCCAGCCCTGCCTACTGCCTTCTCACATTGCTTGCTAACCTTAAGGTCATCTGATATGATTATCCCCAGGTCTCTTTCCTTTTTTGTTGTTGTTACTACTCCCCCCCCATTGTGTATTCTTCCCTGGGTTCTTGTTTCCCAGGTGCATTATGTTGCACTTCTTTGCATTGAATCCTAGCTGCCATACGTCTGACTATTCCTCCAACCTTGCCAAGTCCCTTCTCATCCTTTCCACGCCTCCTTGTGTATCAACCCTGTTGCAGATCTTTGTGTCATATTGGGTTGTAAGTGGCCCTAGGCTCACACTAAAGAAAATGCACCTTCTGCAACTGACCATCACCATCTGTTATCAATGCACACCTGCCACAACTGACCATCACCACCTGGTGTCAATGCACACCTGCCATAACAACTGACCATCACCACCTGGTGTCAATGCACACCTGCCACAACAACTGACCATCACTACCTGGTGTCAATGTACACCTGTCACTACAACTGATCATCACCTGCTATCAATACACACCTGCCACAGCATCTGAACATCACTACCTGGTATCAATGCACACCTGCCACAGCATCTGACCAGCACCACCTGGTATCAATGCACACCTGCCACTGCAACTGACCATCACAACCTGGTATCAAGGCACACCAGAAGTGGCAGGCTGGCACTGTGAACAGCTGACACCCTCTCTTCATCCCTTAGTCAGAGACTGCAAGTATCTACTAAAAAAGCAACTGCAGCATCAGCAGTTTAATGCAAGGTAATTAAGGTGAACATTGGTTCACAAAATCTTTACTGGAATTTGAACTATTAATGAACTGAAACTCAGCGACTAATGAGGTTTCATCTTATGCAACCATATTTTTGTATATTGATGTTAAAATTTAGATTTAAATGCCATTTACTGTAAATGTTCCGTTAAAAAAATCCTGAAATGGGGAAAAACATATAAGGAGCATCTGGACAGTCTGAACGTGTATCTTTTGGAGGCCATAAGGTAGGATGGTGATACTGAAGTGTTCAAATTCCTGAAGGAAATAAATAGGGTATATTCTCAGGACCTGTTCAAGTGACACAAGGCTGCATGATTATAATCTGGTGGATAGGGAGATTCAATAAGGATGTGACAAAGTACTTCTTCGTAAAGAGAGTGGTGGATAGCTGGAGCAGCTCATTCAGGGAAGGGGTAATTGCCAAGATAGTTGATGCAATTTAAGAGATGGTGGGCCAGATACATAGGGGTTATGACAGTAAATACCAGGAAGAGGGGGAAGGGGTGAACAGGGCTAAACTGCAACTAAGACACAGACTAGGCTAGACCAACAATAGGCTGGAGCAGCTAAAGTAGAAACTAGGCAGGCACCATAAATCACAGTTCAACTTTTTACGTTTCGATGTTTCAAAATAACTGCATCAGAAATAAATTTTACACAGATGCACTGTAACTCAGTTGTACAAATAGTAGCAAAAAGTCTTGAGGTACTTTGCCTGATCTCAAATCATACTTTATTTTTGTCTCTTAAAGTCTACAAGTTATATATTGAAATCTTGGCTTTGTCAGAGACCTGGCTCATGAATAAGGTCTTGCATAAAATGATTCAACTTGAAGGATACAATATCTTTAGATCTGATAGAAAGTTTAACAGGGTGGTGGCTGCTTACTTTATATTAAGGAACACTTTAATGTTATTTAAAATGTACCTGTTGTTGAATTCTCTATCTGTGATTATTTATCATTATCTGTCATCCTGAGTGAGCATAAAGTATTGACTCTTGCCGTGATTTATGCACCCCTAAGGATACCAGGAGAAAGGTTTAAGCCTGATTGAGATCTTAAGAGGAACACTTTCAAAAGATAGAGAATTAATAATCTTGGGACACTTAAATATGAATAGGCTAGGAAAGGATTCATTAAAGTTTAAAGAAGTAGTTATTAATAATAGGCTGATACAGTTAATTGATGTTCCAACTAGGACTCATTACAGATCTGGATATACCTCTCTTCTGGACTGGATCTTGGCCTCTGACACTAATAAAACTGTACAATCAGGGGTCCTATTGGACAGTGTCAGTGACCACAGCCCTGTATATTGCTGCTGGACAGCAAATAAGGAAGAAGGTACCCCCAGTATTTGTATTTTCTCGTAGTATAAAAAAAATTAACACTGTGAAATTTAGAGCAGCTGTTGCACCCATTGATTGGTCAGGAATGGAGCAGACTGTAGAGGCTGATGAAGCATTGTCTATTTTTTGTTCTCTATTTAATACTATTTGTAACAAGATTGTACCTCTTAGGAAATTAAAGATTAGGGGAAATAAACACAAATGGGTAATGTCAGAGCTACTGAAATTACTGAGAGATTGAGATATTTTGTGGAAAACCTATAGGAAAACTCTTAGCCATTCCACCCTGCTGGCATACAAGACCATTAGAACTAAATGTAAAATGCTAGTTCAAAGTTTAAAAAATAAATTATTTTATGGATAGACAGAGGGATTTCAAGGGTAAGAATACATTTGATACATGGAAATTGATCACTGAACTTTTGGGCAAAAAATGTTCTTCTAGCATATCTTGCTTAGATAATTCTACTGAGACTTTTACCGACCCACAGCTTATAGCTCAGGAATTCAACAATACTTTTACTGATTTATCCAAACATATTCCCACTGGTGTTGCTAATCTGAGTAACAGAAATACTGTTGCTGAATTACAGTATCCAAAATATTACTTTAGGTCTCTCTCTCCAGAGGAGGCATAGAGATATCTGTTAAAGATGGACCTCCGACCCTCAGTTAGAAGAGATGGGATTGATTACCATCTTGTGAAGATCACCGCTGACATACTTTGTTATCCATTATCTTATATTTTTAATTTATCACTATGTAATTCTGTTTTCCCCACAGTATGGAAGGATTCTGTTGTTGTACCAATATTTAAGGCTGGAGACACAACAAGAGTCCAAAACTATCATTCTATTTCTCTTTTGCGCCCTCTCTCTAAGGTTTTAGAGAATAATCTCTGATCAAATGACTGAGTATTTTCTAAAATGCAATGTTCTCACACCTGCTCAACGAGATTTTAGGCCTGTCACAGTGCCACCACAGTCTTGGCGGAGTTCATGACAGCAGTCCAGTTGGCCATGAATGGTAGCCAATATACTGGGGCTGTGTTCATGGACCTCACCAAGGCCTTTGACTTAGTTGACCATTGCTTCTTATTATCCTATCTCTTTGGACTCAGCTTGTCTGGTGATGTGGTAGGGTGGTTTAGGAGTTATTTAAATTAGCACACACAGGCAACAAAGACAGATGGTAATTTTTCTCAACCTGCTTCCATTTCACTGGGTGTTCCACAAGGGTCAAGTTTTGGGTCCTCTTTTGTTTAGCTTATTTTTAAACATTCTTCCTTCAGTTTGTACTAGTTCCTAGATTTTACTTTATGCAGATGACATGGTGATTCTCACGAGAGGTTCAAATATTAACATTGTCTATAAAAATCTGCCAGGTGATTTTCGGGCAGCCCACAATTGGTTTATGGATCATAGAATGGTTTGGAATGAAAATAAAACCAAGTCTATGTTTTTCCAGAAAGCTAGAAAGAGAACAAGGAAGGATACTAGTTATCACTACAGACAGATCAGGGAGTTATTATTGGACAAGTCCAACAATTTAAATATTTGGTACTCCTAATAAATGATGTTATGACATTCAAACCACACATTTCTAATTTGATTAAAGTTACTCATCAAAGATTAGGGGCTTTATATAGACTTAATTCTCTTTTAGTTTCATCTACTAGATGAATATTTGCCCAAAACTTTCTTAGTCCCATTATTGATTATAGCTTATTGATTTATTATGCTGCAGGGGAGGGATTAATAAAGACAAAATTATTTTGAATAAAATTTTCAGATTTTCCACACAACTTCCAGCTAGGACACATCATTGTCTACTATTAAGTGATGCAGGTTTTCTGCCACTAGACTTATGTTTTAAATTCCAACAGGGCATTATGGCAAAGAAAATAATATTACACAGGGTATGTGAGGTCACTGATACCTTATTCAATAGACGTATTAGTACTGTTGCACAAGGTCTGCTGATAATACATTTTTTGTAATACCTAGGATGAAGACTTCAATGGGACAAAAATCACTATTGTATGGTCTCACTCACTTTTTTAATTTCTTGTTACCCATTTTAGATAGCTTGAATGGATCAATGCTGTTTCTTAGGAAGAGACTTAAAGGCTATTTACTGCTAGAAAGTAAATGTAAATGTATTACTTGATATACTGTATATGTAATGTTTATCATTGACTATATGAGACCCTATGCTTATTGTATTATTGTATAATTGTATGTCTTTATGTATAACTGGTCAACCATGAAAATGGGTCTGTGGCCCATGGACTTACCAGTATAAATAAATAAAACAAACAAATATATAACTTTCTCCCACTTATGACTGTCAGCCAGCCAGCCAGGGTCAAACTACAAGAGCATAAAAGCACAAGAAATTTTCAAAGGAGTTTCTTATCTAATAGTACACATTGTCCATACACCTGACTGTATGTTGGGATAATTTTGGTATGAAAAATCCATTTGCCTGTTATAGTTGCCTTGTTGGCCAAGTTGGAACCCTGTAGACAACATTAGAAAGGGCCATCAGGAGCTGTGCTTCCTTCTATTGCTACTATTTACCTGTTTGATAAGTGTTGGTCTTTTTGTGACAGTGAATGCAAACCATGGGTACTGTGAATAGCAAGATACCAAATAAAAAATGTAAATGAAACTGTACCTGTGAGATCAGAAGCCAATTAAATAAACCATTTTAGGAGATCAGCTCTAGTAAATCCATTTTGATTCCTTACATTATTATGCTTCATCTTCTCATCTGAAAGATTAATATGTTCCTTTCACAATGACCCAGGGGTACAATTAATTGCAATAAGATGTAATAAAATGTTGTTTGTGCTGGGAGAAGGGTACATAATTTGAAGCATAAGGCCGAAGATTGGGTGTTCCACTGCCCAAGAAGTGCTGTTATCCCAGCACAAAGCACATCCTGGAGTGCATATTGTAATTATATGAAATGGGTCCTTAAGGATTAATAAAGAAATAATTAGAAAAGCAATTTAAATGAGTATAATGGATAGAAAATGTAACAAAGAGAGAAAATAAAAAAATAGCCTACTGAGCTATTGAAATGTTGCTCTTTAGCCAGTAGATAGCAGATTCTGCATTTATTAAAAAAAAGCCAATAAGTGAAGTGTGTTAAAATAAATGCGACTCCTTATTGTGAACTGGTCAGGGAGGTCAAGGATCTTTTTCCAGGGCTGTTGTGCTGGGATAGTAACACTAGATTGTTAGCTCCTCAGCCATTCAGGTTCTGGATCGTTTATACCTAGTAACACTAGACTGTTAGCTCCTCAGCCATTCAGGTTCTGGATCGTTTATACCTAGTAACACTAGACTGTTAGCTCTTCAGCCATTCAGGTTCTGGATCGTTTATACCTAGTAACACTAGATTGTTAGCTCCTCAGCCATTCAGGTTCTGGATCGTTTATACCTATTTCACATTTTTAGGGATGAAAATCAATGCTTACATGGGTCACAATTGGAAGGCAATTTCATTATTTTGGAAGTCATAAAACTTCTCAGGCTCTAAATTTAGCAACTCAGTTACTAAATCTGACAATTTCTGAACAGTACAAAATATGACTAGTAAAATACCCTTTCTATGCAAAAAAAATCTATTATATTAACATCTATGCATTCAAAATAGAAAGTCACTGAATTTTCTTTTTTCCTTTTAGGAGTCAAATACTTCCTCACTCTTTATTTGAGAGGTTTTTACTTAATGTTTGGAAGTCACATACTTTCCAAATGCAGTTAAAGGAAGCCCTGACCCATCCCCAGCTGCACAGTGTGACAGCAGAGTTATTTGTGCCAGCTTGGAATCAGTGACATGGTAGAAACAGTAGGAATCACCAGCTGTTGCAGTATTGGTGACAGATGTTCCTATGCTGGAAGTGCTTTCTGATGTATCACGGTTTCTTGACAGTAAGCTTTAGTTCTAGGGCTTTTAGAGAATGAAACAAGAAGACATTTTCAAACTCCTGCATGCCTTTGGCATTCATGACTTTCTTCTCTTTTCTACTTGTATGTATGAAATAGTTCTCATCATAAACAGCGACAGCAACACATGGTTAAAAAAAGAAATTCAGGGAACGAGAACAACTATAGCCATTGGGGGTCTTCTAGCCTTGATAAGACTATGAAAGAGTCATGCTGCCATAATCCATTAGATACTAACCAGTTTCCATTTCATTTTTTCCATCATTGATGAAGGCCAGCTTATGTAGCTTGCCAGGTTTGGTTTGTGGGATCTGTACTGTCATTCATTAGGAATGTGAACATTCTTCTGACACATGGCACATAATTGACTGGTACTTCTGCCTGCAGTTAGTTGACTCCAGAAGAAAGGACAGCAGTCATGTTAAATGTGGTTCAATCCCTAAGTTAATCATTAATCAAGTAGTTATTTTATTAGCTAGGATATACCCTGAACAATTAGGAGAATGTGTAGCACAAGGGTAGAGCAAAGTACAAAACTATGAACTTGGAGATCCTGTTGGGTTGAATCTCATAGCAGCCATTGATTAACCACATGCCCTTTGTCAAGTCAATTCAGATTTTTATCCTGTGGTTAATTACTTCCTCCTATAAAAGCAAGTAAAAACAAGTGCTTGTCAACGCCACATGTTCACCACTGGTATTGCTGTTGAACTGGGTCTTTCTTGTTCACATTTGTTACTATATACATAGCAGATGAGATGCACTGTGTCATTTTTAGTGGTGCCCTGCTTTAACAAATTGTTAGATTGTAATTACCCTGGACAGGGCAGCTGGGAGGCAATATCTACTTTTAAGTGAACTACCACATTTTGAACCCAAATGTCCAACAGTCTTTTTATGTCCTGATGTTATGATAAAGACACGTGGAATTTTTAAAATCTCATCTGGTAAGGTAAGGTAAAATTTATTTAAAAACACCCATTCCCAGAGGCTGTGGGTGCCGTACAGATAAATAAATACATGTTCAAAAATACCTCAATAGAAGAACATAGAAAATAATTATAAGCAGAGCTATATTTCATAAAAACATTAAATAACTTAACAAATCATCAACTACTCTACTCAAATCAGAGCTCACAAATCAATAACTTAATCTAAAAATGCCTGGGTAAATAAGAAGGCCTTAAGGCAGGCCTTGAATACCTCCAAAGTCGGGGCCCCCTTAACCCCAGAGGGGAGCGAGTTCCAAAGGTCAGGGGTGGCAAAACTCAATGTTCTATCACTAGCTGATTTCAGCCTCGACCTGGGAACCACTAGGGGGCCTCCACAGGAGGAATGGAGGGGGCCAGTTGAAACAGCAGGAACCAGGAGGTCTAACAGGTAACCAGGGTCTTGACCGTGTAGAGCCTTATAGGTGAGAAGCCCCACCTTAAAGAGGATCCTCCACTTGACTGGCACCCAGTGCAGCTCATACAACACCAGTGTAACATGGCAAAACTTCAGCTGCCCAGTAAGTAACTAGGCAGCTGCATTCTGCACTAGCTGCAGTCTGTGGAGAGATCCTCCTGTAACCCTAAGATAGAGCGCATTACAGTAGTCAAGCCCCAATGTAACCAAGGCATGCATCAAAGTGGGTAGGTTCAGAGGTGGAACCAGGGGCTTTACCTTGGCGATATTTTTAAGATGGAAAAAACAGGAGCGGACAATGATGGAAATCTGTGCCTCCATAGTCAAACTCCTATCAAGAATAATGCCAAGATTCCGCACCTTTGAGGAGGCCTTCAATGAGACAGTACCCAGAACAAGTCCAGTCTCTGAGTCAGAGGCCAACCTATCAAGCACTCTGTTTGACTCCACCACCAATACCTCCATCTTATTGGGGTTCAGTTGCAACCAGCTAGATGCCATCCAGTCATTGATATCAGCAAGGCAGATGTTTAACACATCCACTGTATTGGATATTCCTGGGGCAAAGGATAAGTATAGCTGGGTGTCATCAGCATAGCAATGAAAACCCAAGCCATACTTCCTAATGACCCCCCCCCAGGGGCAGCATATACACTGCAAACAACATTGGGGCCAAAACTGAACCCTGAGGTACTCTACATGAAAGGAGGCTAGAGAAGGAGGAGAAATTCTCCATCACAACCCGTTGCCTCCTGTTGGCTAAGAAGGACTCATACCAGCAGATGACAGTGTCAGTGAGCCCTCAGAGTTCCATGAGATGGTCAAGCAACACACAATGGTCCACGGTGCCAAAAGCTGAAGAGAGATCAAGGAGAATGATAATTATCCTTTCTCCTTGATCTCTAGCTCTGAGGAGGTCATTCTGCACCCGAACAAGTGTGGTTTCTGTGCTATGCCTTGCCTGAAAGCCTTACTGGAACTGTTCGTACAGCTCATGGGTTAGGAGGTGCTCCTCCAACTGAAGTGCCACTACCTTCTCCACAACCTTTGCTAAAAAGGGAAGATTGTAGATAGGTCGGTAATTTGTCCTGACCTCCGGGTCCAAAGATGGTTTCTTTAAGAGTGGTCTCACCAGTGCCTCCTCCAAGGTGTCAGGAAAGACCCCCTCAGATAAGGAACACTGGACAATCAGAGCAAACACCTGGCCAACGGTGTCAATGCATCTCATCAAGAAATGCGTCAGCACAGGATCCAGTTTACAAAAGGCGTGCTTCAGATTGGTCACCACCCCAATAACCTCACTTGCATCCACTGATTTAAACTCCCCCCAACCAAGCGAAGCGCACTTAGTACATCTTTATTGACCACTGCCAGCTTTAGCATTGCTGACTGGAGAAACTCCCTGCTGGATACTGGGCACTCTGTCCGAGAAGAACCGAGCAAACTCTTCACATTCAGTATCTGAAAAAACATTCTTCGGCTGCAGACAGGCAGGATGAAGTAGCCTGTCCACAGTCTGAAAAAGTATAGTTGGTCAGTTCTTCCCGGCGGCAATCTTCCTGGACAGGAACACTGACCTTATGGTTGATTGCCCTCTGGTATGCATTATAATGCACACGCAGGGCCAGTTTGTCCACATCCAGGCCGGACTTCCTCCAGCAGTGCTCTAACCTCTGACCCTTTCTCTTCATGTCCCCGAGGTCCTCATCAAACCAAGAGGACCTCAGGTATGAGGATTTGGGTCATACACGGACAAGTGTGAGGGAGGCAATGGCATCAGAAAGAACTCTATCATAGGAGTCCACTATGAGACCAACACCTCCAACGCATACATTTCCCACATCAGATAGATCGGCTGCTGCCAGAAAACCATCCTGAGTCAAGCCCTGTAAAGGGCGACAGCTCATCATCTCTGAAAGGTGATTTCACTGTGTGAGTGTGGAAACAAGTTTCAGAGGGGATTTGGAAAATGACACCTGCCATATTGAACATTAGTGTCCCAAATCTGCAAAAAATAAAGTTATGGGTAAATGTTGGAACAATTTGTTTCCTCATAACTTAGTTGTTTTTTCACATTTTACCCCAACTTTTAAACTAATATTTTTCTTTTACCACTCCTTCTGAGCATGGCAGGTGTCATTCATAAAACAATAGCTGAAATGTCATTTTGCTCCACAAGTCTTAAAACACATTTTGGGTAAGGTCTGAGAAATGACAGCTGTCACATTCATGAGGCTGTGTGAAAAAATGGCTATGCTGAAAAGCTGGGGGTCAAAATAATGAAAATTATCACAGTTGTGAGCGTGTGATGAAAAATTGTAACAAGTGCTAGGGGCCTCTACTGCTGAGTAACAGTAAGACCATAAAGCTTTCAGTAGTGGAAGGAAATTTGCAGAAGACACAATTAGGGGCATGGGCAGTTTAAGGAGTAGTAATTGGTGAGGGCTAGTGAGATAGAGTAAGGGGAAGATGAGTATCTAATTTGAGGTGGCAATGAGTTCCAGAGCTTTGGGAAGTTGCAAGAGAATATAGACTGGCCAGCAGCAGTGAGTCTGCAAGGGACAACTAGAGCCCATTTGTCAGTGGATCTAAGTGAGTGTTCAGGGGTTGAAGGGATAGTCAGAGTAGTCAAAAGATGGGGGGAAGGAGTTGAACCAGAATTTAGAGGTGAATTGTGCAACATGGGTCAGATGACAATTGGTAAGTGAAGGGAAAGCAAGGGAGTGGTAAAGATCGCAGTGGTGGGTGCATGAGGTGTGTCAAGTGTGAAGCTGCAGAAGGAGTTGAAGAGTGAATCCAATCTGGTTAAGGTGGACCTCAGGGTGACACTGTAGACTACATCATAGTAGTTGAAAATAGAGAGGATCATCTTCTGGACTAGTTCGCACCTTACCAGAGGTGGTAGTGAGCTATGGTTTCTGAAAAAAGTGGCAAGCTTGGGGCATAGTTTTTTTCAGAATAGCATCCATGTGTCCAGAGAAGTTGAGGTGCTGGTTAAGCCAGACCCCAAGGTATCTGAAAGAGGAGGTGTCCTCCAGAGAAGTTCCATTAACGGTGTGGAAGAAGGGATGGGAGGTGAGCCTGAGAGTCTCTGCTTTGTGCCAGAGGTCATGGAGATGGTCTTTTGGGCATTTAGAGAAAGTTGGTGAGTGCTAAGCCAGAAATGGAGCTTACTGAATTCCAATTAGAGTCTGATTTCAACAATAGAGACAGTACAGCCAGCGGTGAACAGGATGGTGTCATCAGTGTACATGTGGATGGAGGCTGAGGTACATACTAATGGAAGGTCATTTAGGAATATAGAGAAAAGTATGGGGCCGAGCACTGATCCTTGAGGGACACTGGTGTCAGTTGGAAGGGGGGGTACTGAGTCAGTGTTCCTGACTGATTGTGGCTTACCAGTAAGGTAAGCTCTGAACCAATTTGTGGCAGAGACAAATAAACCAACTGAGGACAGCTTGTTTAGGAGAAGGGAGTGGGAAACCATTTCAAAAGCCTTTGCAAGAACGCTGAAGATGGCAGAGGTGATTAGGCCACTATCCATCCCTGTGAGGATGGAGTCAACAAGCCTAAGTAAGGAGGTGGTGGTGAAGTGATGTTTCCTAAATCCAGATTGGAATGGGGTGAAAAAGTTAGAATCAGGTAAATAGGTGGAGAGCTGAGACAGGATCAGGTGTTCCTGGAGCTTGGCTAGGACAGGGTGGTGGGAAAATGGGTGGTAGTTTCTGGGGGAGGAGGGATTCCCCCCTTTAGGTAAATGTATGACTATGGCTTGTTTCCAGATTTTGGGCACAGTGGCTGTGGCAAAAAAAAAGATTTAAAATATTAGCTAGCAGGGTGGCTATTGCTAGGGCTGATAGGTAGAAGAGCTTAGTGTCCAGGCCATCAGGTGAGCTACCTTTCATATGGTTTAGAGCTAGTAGAGTGGATAGGGTGCCTGCAGGGGAGACTGAGGAGAAAGAGAAAGCTTCACTCCATGAGTTTGCATTTGGATGTGCTTGGGTAGTCAGCTGGGAGAAAGGGATGGAGGTGAGGAAGGCTAGAAGGGTGGATGCACAAGAGGTGAAATATGAGTTGAATTCTGAGGCTACAGCAGGTGATCAGAGATTAAGGTATTATTTATCTTAAGGGGGGTGATTTGGATGGGGTAGAATAAAGCATGGACCACCTTCCAGAATTTCAAAGGGTTGTTAATATTGGTTTGGAAGGAGTTTCTAAAGTATTCAACCTTAGCCAGCCTTGTACAGTGGCAGCCATAGACATGGTCAGATATTTCCTGATATGTCTGTGATATATCTGGAAATGTCTTGCTGCCTGCAATACCACTATGGGCCACCAGAAAAAAATCTCTTTATTTATTTATTTGCTTTTGTTTACCGGGTAAGTCACACTAGACAGCAAAGTGCCTATTTTCAGGTGCGACCTGGGAGGGTTACAAGCTTGGATAACAGGTACAGTGACATATAGGACTTGAACACAAAGAGTATTAGAATACAGAGATAGTTACATGTCATATAGTGAAAGAAGGTAACCAGTAAAAAGACAGCCACCCAGGGAGGGTTACAGATGGCCCGGGAGAGAGTTAAGATAGAGCATATACATACAGTGAGCCAGTCAGAATTTACATGCAGTGGTGATTGCAGGTACTAACAAGAAAATTTACATACAGGGGTGGTTACAGGTACTGACAAAATAACATTACGATAACCAAAGAAGAAATCTAGTCCAGTGACCAGGAGAGTAAGAGCAGCGGTCCTGGAGTGCACAGCCCCAGCGAGAGAGGATTGTTCAAGGGGCTACGGTGCACAAGGACAGGTGAAGGATCCCTTCAGGAATGCCCATAGAGACATTTTGAGCCCTGGATGGGAGGGGGTGGATCGAGAAAGGGCAGGGAATGAGTTCCATAGCTTGGGGGCATAGTTGGCGAAAGCCCGATTGCCCGTAAAGGTACGTGTTCTAGGGACCACGCATTTAAGTGCCGCTCTTGACCTAAGGTGGTGGGAATAGTTTCCGGGGAAGAAGGACGGGGCGAGGTCCAAGGGGGTGGATGGTCTAATGATGTTGTCGATGAAAGTCCCTACTATGAAGGTGCGATGTTTCTCAGGGGGGAGCCACTCAAGGCGTGTATACAGGTCACAGTGGTGAGTCAGGGGAGGGGCGGAGAGCACGAAGCAGCAGATGCTGTTGTAGGCCGTATCCCATTTTGAGAGGTTGGATTTTGGCAAAGGGGCGAAGGTCACTAGCCCATAACAGAGGGAGGGGAGGAGAACACCCCTGGCTAGGGCCATCTGAGCGGCCAGTGTGAGGCAGTTTTTGGCTCTGTATGCAAGTCCGAGTTTGGCATTTGTAGCCTTTCAGATGTTCCTGATGTGCAGGGAAAGGTCCAACTGGGGGTCTAGGGTCACACCAAGGTACTTGACAGCAGCAGCTATCTGCAGGGGCAGGTCATCAGCCCCGCATATCAGAAGGTGAGCAGGATAGGAGTTTGTTCTATTCAGGGACCCGAAGAGCATAGCCTGGGTTTTTTTGAGGTTGATGACAAGCTTATGCTCATGCAGCCAGATTTGTATCTGCTTGAAGTCACCATTTAGTTAGGAATTGATGATGCTGATGTCTCTGGCGCTATCTAATAGGATGAGGTCATCAGCATATAGGGTCGCAAGCCCATGGGTGATGATGGATGGCAATTCGTTAATGAAGAGGGAGAAGAGTGTTGGGCCGAGGACAGACCCCTTGGGGATGCCACATTGGACAGTGGTGAGGTTGGAGAGGGTCCTGTTGAAGTTTGTGAATTGCTTCCTATCAGTGAGGTAATTATGGAACCAGGCATGAGCAGGGTTCGAGAGTCTGAGGGAGAGCAGAGTGGCACTGAGGAGGGAGTGATCAACCCTGTCAAAGGCCTTGGATAAGTCCACGAAAATCGCACCAGTGAGTTTGCCCTGATCGGTTGCAGTTCGGATCTGCGAGGTGACTACAG
Source organism: Neoceratodus forsteri (assembly GCA_016271365.2). Classification (NCBI taxonomy): domain Eukaryota; kingdom Metazoa; phylum Chordata; order Ceratodontiformes; family Ceratodontidae; genus Neoceratodus; species Neoceratodus forsteri. The sequence goes on along the minus strand of CM057453.1, from coordinate 1,204,515,841 downwards.
TGAGGGCGGTAGCTGTGCTGTGCCCCGCTGAATTTCTGGAAATATCTGACTATTTCATGACTACCACTGTAGCTTTTATGCATTTGTTTTTAAGGGTACGGTAGGTCATATAGTCATGTGAACTGCTAAAAGCTTTGTGCTTTTTCCAGGCTTGGTCTCGAGACCATTGACATGCAAGAAGCTCCGGTGTGATCCATGGGAGATAATTGCCGAGAACCCTGGTATACCTTATGGGGGAAAATAGGTCCCAGGTAGAGGTAAATTTGTCTTTAAAGTAATCCAAAGCATCATCAATGGATTGGGCCAGTAAGATGGGAGTCCAGTCAGTTTGTGCAAGACTATGGAGTAAGGGCTTAAGGTCTACAGACATAAAGGACCTAGAATGAATTAACTTGGGTGGAACTTTGGGCTTATGAATTTTCTGAACCATGAAAACCATATGGTGGTCACTTAGTGAGTCCAGTAGAAGTCTGGACTTTATGACTCTATGTGGGTGTGAGGAGAGGGCTCAGTCAATCAAAGAGTGGTTTTGGGACTTGGGGTTTAGGCGAGTTAGTTCAGTGATTTGTTGCGATAGGTTCTGAGCTGTTATTTCATTTCAGAGTTTAGTGAGGGAGGGGCATCCCAATTTTGATTGAAAACCCCCAATATGTATAGTTCGCCAGCAGGGTAGTAGATGACAATATTAGTGATGAGCTCAGAAACAGTAGCAGAGGCTAGTCCAGGTTTACAGTAAAAACCAGCTGTTTCGATTGAGAGGGAGAATGGCAGTGACAGTCTTAAGAGGAGCACTTCATAAGTAGCAGGGAAGAATGCAGATAGGACAATATCAGTACTGAGAGTTGCAGAGACATACATAGTATTACATGAGGTCCCTGCACCCTTATTGGTACCCCAGAGGTACACCGTAGACAGCTAGTGCTTAGGCATATGTTATACTAACATATAGGGCTAAGGGCATCTACCATATAAGAGTAGATGTCAGGATATGTATGCATATTATTGTTATACATTTTGCTTGCTAATACATATATGTATTCAATGTATTTTCTGTGTATTTCTTGCTTACAAAATGATCAGGACATCTGTGTCCTTGTAATGATTATGATATATAAGTTGGCATTGCCACCTTTTGGTGATTTGTACTACTACACTGAGTTAAATAAGACTCTGTAAGAACTGTACTCTTTTGTTTCACAAAGTGATGACTACTAGAAAATTGTATAATGATATCTTGGATATGGTGCCACCTCTAATTTAGCCAATAGGGCTCATCTCTGTAACTAGAAATGTTTCTATCTTACAGTAACCATAGTAATTAGCATAGGTATATAATGTGAGACACTGAGTCTGATACCTCAGAGACCCCAAGAGACATGAAGAAACCTCGAGGTATAGGGAACACTTAGCATTGGCTCCTGGTTCGTATTGGGAAGAACTGCTTAGGGCATCTGTGATATATCCTTTTGGTAGTAATAAACAAGTTTATTACTCTTATGCAATGTGTCTGTGATTCCTTGCATTCCCAATATTGCCAAGAACCTGAGGGTGAGATTTAGACCTCCTGACGATTGACGACTGTGTGCAGGGAATATTTGGTGTTTGTAAGCTTTCACTTGTTGCTCAAAACTTTTCCCTTCCCAACGGGGACTGTAGGTGTGCATTTCTGCAACACCTCTCCCGTTTTCAGACCACTTTGTAGCCACTCACAAAGTCTGGTTACTTTTCTTTAGTGTGGTCAATGCTGACTCAACCCACTCCACAGCAGCTTTGAATTGCAAGCCTATGAAGTATACAGTAGCCCGACTGTGCGTGAAGTGTTCCTGCTGTAGATCGATACCCAGCACAGTGCCTTTTTCACAGTTTGATTTTTCATTCCCTCCCATACAATGGCCGCTGTATCAAATATCTGTGCAAAACAAAGACCTGATGTCTCAGACTTCCTTGCCTCCCGTGGAGGATGGGCTGACCTCGTGCAGGATGCAAGTCAATCCAAAAACCCTATACTGGGGATCTCAACCCAGTACTGTGAGATGAGACAAACAACCAATGAGCGTCATGCCAAAGGGCTGTTGGTCACAGCTCTCTATGCTGCTCTAGAAGCCTCCAAAGTGAAGTTTTGAACCCTTGATCTGCAGATTTCATCCCTTAAGCAAGAGATGGGTTTGCAGGAAACGGAATGTCTTAGACTGCAGCAGAATTTGGAGTCTGAACTCCAAACATTGCGCAATGAAAAGGATTCACTTTTGCATCATTCTGCACAGGCTGGAGAGCAAGAAATTTGTATGTTGAAGCAGGAGTGTGAAGGTTTGAGACAGGATAAGGGGCAGGCTTTGAATATGAATGACTTTGTTAAGTAGAGCGAATGAAAAATTGAGTGAGGATATGGGAGAGCTACAGGACAAGATAAACCAGGTACGTAATGACTTAGAAGTGGCTACTAGGGACAACCACGAATTGAGCGCTGTGTATAGAGTGTTGTAGAAACAAATGCAAGATGAGGTTGATATGGATGTTGCAAATGTGAGTCATGCAGAATGTGAATCCAAGATAGCGAAACTGGGCCATCAGCGAGAGGTTCTGGCTTGACATGTTAAAGCGATGGGAAGCATAGCCCCTGCCTTACACATGTCATCTGAAGGGGAGGTCTCAGATGATGACATCTCTCAGTACAATCCCCAGTCACACCCCTATTATGGCCCGGAAACCCCACCCAGCCATCCACAACATGGCGGGTCCCCACTCCACCCACATGGTGTCATACATCGTCAACGTCATGACGCACATCATGGGCAATGCCAACATGGCAACTCCATGATAGGGGAGGAGCAGGCCTAGGCCTGGTCCTGACGGCACCACTGGTGGCCGTTATTAATGTGGAAGACAGGCAGGAGATAGAAAAAATGATTGAGAATACAGTAGGTAACATGCCTATCTCTGAGAGGAATAAGTGGGTACTCAAAGCCCAAATTAAGCAGCTTCTGCAAGAAACTGGTACTCAGAAAGCCATGGTTCTACCGTGGCTGAGGCCACAGCCCGGTCAGCACTGGATGGCACCAGAGGAAAGCTATCCCAGCCTGATCAACCCAATAATCCCCTACAAATGGCCTACTCTGTTCAGCAAATAGCTGACAGCATTGGTCAGATGAGCCCGTCTGACAACCGCAGCTGCCACTTGGAGAAGGTCTGTTCCAAATGTGAGATGCTTAGTCTCACTGCAGACTATCAGGTCCAAATACTACACCAAACCATCAAGCCTGGATTGTGGGCCAAACTCCCCGATGCCATCCGCCAGGCCAGTAACGCCACCTTTGATGAGATTGCAGCTGAACTCATTTCTGCAGACAGCCCTGGTGTAGTATGAGTGATGCTTGCATACCCTGTGAAACAGAATGCAAAGGAAAGTCCAGTGACTTACCACCAGAGACTCTGGATGGCCTACCGAGCAGGAAAACAACTTGCACAAAAAGCTGCAGATGTAGATCTTACTGAATATAAGACTCTGTTCCTTAGGAACATGATTCCTGCAATGTGAGAGAAGATAGAGCCAACCACTTATCCCACCATGGAAAGGTTTGCCGACATCCTTTGGAAAACTGAGAGAGTTTACCAACTCTACATCCATGATCTGGGCTCCAGTTCCAAGAAAGTAGCGCCCGTGGAGCCTGCTCAAGAGGCCGCGATTCACTACATGGTGGAAGGGCAGGCCCAACACAAACAGCCCCTCCCCACGGATAACTAACACCCCCAGCAGGACCAACAACAACAACAACAGCAGCAACAATGGGGTGGGAACTGGAACTATCATAAAAACAAAAAGCACCGTAAGAATCATAAGGGTAAACAACAACAAAGACCAGGCCCTTCATACAGGGAGACAGCCAAAGAGAATCTGAAGTTTAGAGAACTCCTCGGGCAAGTGTGCTTTGTAGCAGATGCTGTTCTTGTTCAGTCCTTTGCAGCCATAAACTGGGCACCCAGGCCCCAATGGCCATGGTGATACCGGAAGTACAGGCCTGAACCCAGAGGCACCTCCCTATATTGCATCAGTGCAGCATCATGAAGTGGTTCAAAGGATTCAGGACCAACATCTCCATGCATCCTTCAGCACAGATTGACAATTACAGGCCACATTCTGGATTGTAAACAAGCTGGTCTTGGATACAAATGGAAGGACCTGCACTGAGGCCGAGGTCGGGGGCCACCTACTTATAGTGTTATTGGATACAGGCGTACATGCGCAGCTGTGTCCATATTACATGATGACTACCCGGATACATCTCCTTGGTCCACTGGATGGAGGACCAACATGTCAAGAGTAGATGGTACTAGGTTACCTGCATACCACTTTCTACCTTTACCTGTAGAGTTGGGCCACCTGAAGGCCACACACACCTTCCAACTGATGGTATTGCATGATCATCCTAGTATAATTTGAACTGACTTCCTTGCACCACACGGCTGTGTGGTGGACCTAGCTAACATGCTACTGATACAGATTCAGGACCAATATCACACTATCATGATCCCTGATTCACATGCTGTGGCAACCATATCTGCCAATAACAAAGAGTATGACGTAATAGATTTGTTCAAGAACCATGAGCTTTTTCCAAAGCTCCTCCACATCCTACAAAGACATTTGGAAGCATTTGCTATCAACAGGCAAGACTGTGGCAGAATGCACACTGTCATTGAAGTTTCAGGCCCAGCACGAGAGGCAAAGGCAATATTCTTTCCCATCTGAGGTCTTGCCTTCTCTTAGAGAAACAATAAAATCACTCCTCAACCAAGAGGTAATCAGAACATGTGTTTCTACTGCCAACTCCCCAGTGTGGCCTGTGAAAAAACCTACAGGCACCTGGAGACTTACTATTGACTACAGGAAACTGAACCAGGTCACCCCCAGTTGTGCTCCAACTGCGGCCTCAACACTTGATATGCTATGACTCTTGACCCCTGACCTAAAATGGTTCAATGCCCTGGTTATTTCCAATGGTTTCTGGTCACTGTCATTGGCCCCTAAAAGTCAATATAAGTTCGCCTTCACCTTTGACGGTAGATAGTACACGTGGACCTGCTTACCACAGGGATTCCATAACAGCCTGTCCCTGTTTCATCTGCACATGATGGATGCCCCTGAGGGTTTCTCTACTCCCCTGTGTCTGTTGCAGTATGTGGATTACCTGCTGTTGGTAACTGCCATGCAGGAACAACATTTGGATCTCTTGGATGAGCTACTGACCCTCATCCAGAGAGCAGACCTCAAACGTAATCCAGCAATAGCACAATTGTGTCAGAAAGAGGTCCTTTTTCTGGGCCTGAGAATAACTGATCAAGGCTGTAGCCCTACCTAGAAGAAGATACAAGGATTGCAAAACCAGCCATTGCCTACCAGCGTGGCAACTCTCAGAAGGTTTCTAGGTATGGTGAACTATTCCAGAGATTTTATCTGTGATTTTGCTCAGAAGACTGCTCCTCTGTGTGAGTTATTGAAAAAGGACATTCCTTGGACTTGGGCTCTCATGCACACCGAGGCTGTGATGTCACTGAAGCAGGCCTTGGCCTTGGCTCCAGCTCTGGTCAACCTCAATCTAGCACTACCATTCTATCTGGAGTGTGCCACCTCTGACATTGCCATGTCAGCAGTGCCAGCCCAGAAGGTCCATGGCACTCTGAGACCCATTGCATATGCATCACGGCTCTTGACACCAGTGAAACAGAAGTACAGCCTTTGTGAAAGGAACATTCTGGCAACCTACTGGGCTGTCAAGTACTTTCTGTATATCATTGGATACTCTCCACTGATTATTAACACCAACCACACCCCGACTACCTTTCTGCTATCAGACAGAGAAGGATAGGTCAGTCTCCAATACCAGACTGACACACTGGTCACTTCTTCAAAATTGAGACATACAGGTACACCCAACCAAAATTCCATCCATGCTGACACATGGACTCCTTTTCCAAGGAGAACCCCATGACTGTACACTGCAACCACCTGATCTTCCAGATCCAGGTCCTTTCCTCCTTGCCATGCCACAAATACTTGAGAGCACCTCTTTGTGTCATATTTTTACAGATGGTTCAGCTTCCTATTACCAGGGAGAACAAATTTCAGGGATGGGTATCTTAGTGCTCTACCCCTATGGTAACACTGTTAAAATCTCTAAGCATTGCAGTGTAGCATCATCACAGTATGCAGAGATGGCAGAGGTGGCCTGTGCCCTCAGGTTCATCCAGCATAGAACTGAGGATACCATCATTGTTACAGACTCCAACTGGGTTTGTTGTTCTCTTACAAAATGTCTTCCTTTCTGGCAAAGAACTCCTTCTTCTCTTCTGATGGCAGCCCAGTGAAGTACAAAGAACTGGTAATATACATACACTCACTGGCACAAAGGTTTGCACGCAAACTCTATGTACACAAAGTCAAAGCTCATGCTCTACATGACCCCTACCATGCCTTCAATGACACAGCAGACACCCTTGCCAAGGAAGGGGCCAGAGGGGGGACACCTGGATGATGGATCATCCAGAGGCCAATGCAGCCGTACACATTGCAGCAGTCAGGCAGAAACCTGAACCCTTTTCCACCTTGGACCTCTCAGCAGCCCAAAATGTTGATACTGAGCTCAGAGAAGTGTTCAAATTCCTTGACAAGGGTACCAAAGAAAAACTTCCCATGCACAACCCCTACTGGAGGCATGAAGGTAAGTTACGCTTGTCACCAGATGACAAGCTCATCTGGTACCAACCAGATGATTCCACCACCAAGTTGTGGGTGGTCCCCAGACATATTAGGTCTGGATTATTGCACCAAGTGCATGATACATCCACTGGTGGACACCAGGGAGTGAAAAACACCCTCCAGAGTCTCAAGACTACCACCTGGTGGCCTGGTGTCACAAAAAATGTTAAACAGTTCTTAGATAGCTGCCTTGTTTGTGCACAAAAATGACTCCATTCCCACCAAATGAAATGCCAAACTCCTACCACAAAGACACTCTGGCCCTTGGCATGCCATACAAATTGATTTTATGGTCCTCCTGGCCAATACTTGTAGAAACAACAAGTATGATCTTCTGGTAACTGATCTCTTCTCTAAGTGGGTTGAAGCTTTTCCCACTAAGACATGCACTGTTAAAACCACTGCCAAAATCCTGGTGGAACAAGTTTTCTCCAGGTGGGGGCTACCTCTTAAAGAGGACTCTGACAAAAGAACCAGTTTTACAGGTGTGTTGATAAAAGAATCCCTTGAGCTCCTTGGAGTTCAATGGATGTTTCACATACCTTACCACCCCCAGTCTTCAGGTCAAGTAGAGAAAGCCAACAGATGGATTAAGCAAATGCTTTCCAAATTCATTGAGGATAATCCCCAAACCTGGGATTCCCTATTGTCATTACTCCTTATGTCAATCAGGGGTACACCCTCAGCTACCACCCAGTTGACACCCTTTGAGGTGATGACTGGTAGACAGATGAGATTACCTGAACACCTAATGTTTGTCCTGCACACCCCAACTGCAGACCAAGTGTCTGTAGATCAATATGTGGAAAAACTCAGGAAAGACCTCCTGCATACACACTTGTACGCTGCCAATTGCATGCGTAAGGCCCAGCAACAGTCCAAGATACAGTTTGACAAGCACACACAAGAAGTGGATTGGCAGGTTGGCGATCAGGTGATAATTCTCTGATCTGCACATCCCACAGACTCCTTCTCCAATAAGTGGGAAGGCCCTTACCCCATTGTCAATAAGCTCAGTCCAGTAGTCTATCAAGTTAGACACCTACACAACAATAAGTTGACTGACAAATGTTTACATGCAAACCAACTAAAACTGTATAAAGGAGTATAATTACTTTTCCTCACCCCATTGGGTGGAATAGTACTAACCTACTAATGTTTGATTTTGCCTTTCAGATATACTGACAAGATGGCTATCTTGTTCCATTTTCTCCTCATTTCAGGAGTTATCCCCTGCATCCAAGGCACAGTACCAAACCTCCTACCTCACCTTGATACTCCAGCATCTGCCCCAGAGGGAGTATCCATCAAAATACCCGATAGTTTGATTACTGTCCAGGAAGGTTCCAATGCTTACCTCACTGCCTCGGTTGTTGCTCCTGATAAATCTACTCTACAAATTGAGTGCAAACCACATTGCAAGGACAAATTCTCCCTGTGGCCAAACTCTCCAAGGGAACTTTCCACAGTTGGCCTAATGCTAAATTATCCTGAAATGGTTCTCTGTCCTTGCTACAAACTGCTCTTAGACATTCTGGTTTATACAATATCCCTGCTTTGATAGATCCCTCATATTGTAATTCTTTGTCTAAGGGACTCTGCTCAAAAATTTTGTGCTGTACACAACATGGCCTCTGCTGCCATGTACCTATCTGTGTTACCACCCACTGACAAACTGCTTTTGGAATGTCCAAAGCACACCCCTGGTCCTCGTAATGGCCTAACAGCCACTGCTCTACATGGCGCACTGATTAATAATTTACAATTTATGCATATACCTGTGTTGTTTAATTTAACTTACTGGAATATAAAAGAATTTGGTATGTGTCACAATACTAACACTTCAGCATTTTATAGTACATTATTGCTTGATAGCCTAGCAGCATTTCAGATTCATACTCAAGACCCCGTTGCTGGGTACATACCACCGAGCATAGAGGCAACTTCTGGAGAAAACCCAATCCTGATGATCAAAGTCATAAACGTAATACACGTGAAGTTGACAGTTCTGATGTCACAGGTGCAACAGGCACTGTCACAGGTCTTCTTGGTACAGCTCTGTCTATCTGGAATAAAGCAGACATTGCTGCTATCAAATCTCATTTTGCTAAATTTCAGACTGGTTTGGTGAACAATATGCTACACCCATTACTGCATTCTGTGGATGGCCTTAGGAAGAATGATACACTGTTTACAATATGCACAACATTCTAAAGAAAAGGTTAACGCACTCATTGCACAGGACAAAAAAGAAGCTGATAAACAATACATTGCTAGAGAAAGTCTATGCTCAGCCTATGGATCATACATTATTACTACCATCAATAATCTCTTGCATGATCTAGAATCTGGAAGAATCCCTGATGTCATACATGACAGATGTATTTCCAAATGGTATTGTCCATGATGCAAGATACAGTATATTTAGATGGAGTAGCTTGAGGCCATGGGGACAAGCAATGGGGGGAGCAACATAAGTGTTAGTATGAGTGGTGGGGGGGTATGGTGAGGGCATGGGTTTGGGTTGATGTCCCCAGACAGTAGCAGTAGGTAGGTAATGATAAGGTAGTGTAATCTGTCTATCTTATAACAAGGTCTTGATATGAGTGACCGTGGGATGTGGCAAAAGATTTGGGTTGGAGGATTTAGCAATTTTAGTAGTGATATCAAATAGAAGTTTGAGAGGGGAAAGATACAGTAGAAGCTATAGGGAGGGGAAGTAGGACCAAGAAGGTTGGTCATGTGTTAGAGTGGCAGGATATGGGATAAGAATGGAGGGCTTAACTGAAGGGAGGGTAGTACCCTGCATGAGGGAGGTGAAGTTGGTATCTGGATAGCCGTGCATAGTGGATGGGGCAAGGATGGAAAGGAATGTAAGGAGAAGCCACAGTGTGCTGGGATACATGTTGTACTGAGAGGCTATGGTGTCAAAATGGAGCAAAATTTACATATCAGTATCACTAATTTATAGCCAGCAGGATAACTGCCTTGAGTAGGGAAATAGGGCAGACATTTCAGTGTAGCCACTGGTTTATAGTTGGTGGAGTGAGTACCTGTAGTAGCTACTTGACTATGATGGGAACTGTCAGAGGAGAAAAGAATCATGCAGTATTTGTGCTGTTAGTGGCACTCAGTTGTAAGTCCATAGAGTAAATAACTGGAAGAGGTGACTGGGATCAGTAAGTGTCTGTAAATAGGTTGCATGGGAAAAAGAACAGTTTCTGGGTCAGACTTACCAACTATTTTAATTGGATTAGGTGGTGGTGGTGAGTGGGGTAACTCAGTTAAGACAAGAGCATTTAAAGAGTGTCAGGGGATGGTGGGTGGGCCATAAATCTAGCGAGCTAGTAGCAGGCTAGGGCTGAGAGGCAGAGAAGAAAAGTGCCCAATCAGGAAAAGTTATCAGAAGGTGCCAGGATTCAAATCAAGATTACCTTGGTCAGTGATTGGAGCAGCTGCCGCTGCTGCTGCAGAGGGAGCAGTACCACAGGTGAGGGCCCTATCAGGGGCTGGCAGCAATCTGAAAGAAAAGCAAGGAAAAACTTAATTCTGAGCAGGGGGACAAGAAACAGGGGGGAGGGAATTCAGTTCTAAGGAGACAGGCACCAGAGAGAATGGCAGGGAGAGGAACAAAAGAATTGGTTAATCATTGGGTGGGGATTAGTTGAAGAGGCAAGGGCAGAGAGAATAGCATGAAAGAATGGAAGTAAAAATGGTAGGGGGGGGTTGGGGTGCCAAGGACTCAACAACTCAGAGGGAGACAACAGGAAAAGAGAAGAATATGAACACAGATAAAAATCACAGTTCTCTAAATAAACTAATAAAGGAGTGAAAGCACATTACTGCCAGTGTCTGGCTAGCTCAAGGCAGTAAATCCTTCATCACTGTTTCACTAATTAATATAATAAAATATTAAAGGAGTGAAAACACTCCACTAACATTTTCTGGTTAGCACAAGGCAGTAAATCCTTTGTGGTTAACACTGAAGGAATACAACCGGCTAAGTTTGTGTGCATTTACAGGCACCTGGACATTCTGCTGCTATAAAATCTAGCAACCTCGTAGTGGCAGCAGGCTAGATCTGAGAGGCAGAACAGAAGAGTGTCCAATCAGGGAAAGTCATCAGAAGACACCAGGATTCGAATCAAGATTACCTCAATTGATGGATGGAGCAGTGGCTGACTGCTGCTGCAGGGGGAGCAGCACTATAGGTGGGGAGCCTGATCAGGGACTGGCAGCAATCATGGTCAGTGGAAGGAGCAGCGGGTGGTGGCTGCTGCAGAAGGAGCAGCACCTTGGGTGGGAAGCCCGATCAGGGGCTGGCAGCAATCTTGGTCAGTGGATGGAGCAGTGAGTAGCGGCTGCTGCAGAGGAAGCAGCACCATGGGCTGGGAGCATGATCAGGGGCTGGCAGCACTGTTGGTTAGTGGATAGAGCAGTGGGTGGCTGCTGCTGCAGAGGCAGCAGTGCCACAGGAGTGGAGCCCGATTGGGGCCAGCAGCAATTTTGGGTGGTAGATGGAGAAGTGGGTGGCAGAAGCTGCAGAAGGAGCAGCACCTTGGGTGGGGAGCCCGATCAGGGGCTGGCAGCAATCTTTGTCAGTGGATGGAGCAGAGAGTAGCGGCTGCTGCTGCAGAGGAAGCAGTGCCATGGGCTGGGAGCATGATCAGGGGCTGGCAGCACTCTTGATTGGTGGATGGAGCAGTGGGTGGCAGCTGCTGCAGAGGGAGCAGCACCACAGTTGGGGATCATGGTCAGGGACTGGCAGCAATCTTGATCAGTGGATGGAAAAGCAGGTGGTGGCTGCTGCAGAGGGAGCTGCGCCACAGGTGAGGATCCCGATCAGGGGCTGGCAGCAATCATTATGACTCCACATAGCCTTCTTATGTACCCAACTCACGAATAAGGAAGGAGAATATGTTCAAATCTATCCCAAAGGTGATTTCATGCCACAAGTGCAAAAACACATTTTAGCCAGGATTTTAAAAATGACAGCTGTCACTTTCATGAGGTGCTGTGAAGAAATGGCTATGCTGAACATTTGGGGTCAAAATTCTGAAAATTACTAGTTATAAGCCTGTATTCATAAATGTCAACATAGGCTCATAACTTTGTTGTTTTTTAATATTTGTACCCCAAATTTTCAACATAGCCTTCTTAAGACCCCACCTCATGAACAAGGGTAGAGAAAAGTTTCAACACCAGCCCAAAAGGTGATTTCATGTAACGACTGCAAAATCATCTTTTTGGACAGATTTGCCTAATTTCACTGAAATTGTTTATGAGGTGTGGCCCCAAGAAAGGCATGTCAAAATGTGGGGGCACAAATATTCAAAAATGTCCAAGTTATGGCAGTAAGTTGAAAATCCCATTGAAATACATTGAACTGCACTGCTGATTTACTCAGTTCGTGGACTGGTGTTGAAGATTGAAGACTTGTTTGTGATCCAGAGAGGATTACTGCATTAGACCCCCAACAGGTAAGGGCTTGGGGTGTATGGGGGTGGGTTCTAAGAGGGAGGTTGGGTGGGTGACAGTAAAGGCAGCTGGCAGGCAACAGACATTGGTCAAAGGTTAACTTTTTACAAAAAATATGAGGGATGACTTCCTTTATTTCAGATGGGGATTCTTGGGGACTGAGCAGCTCCAATGTCAGTGTTATGTTTGGCAGCACTTGGGGTAGGCCCTCTAGTGTTGAAGAGCCAAAATGGGCAGGGTGGTGTGGGGGGTACATGTTGGCACAGGGGATTAGGCACCCCCGTGCAGGAATCTTAACATGCGTGAGTTGGGCCTGCGAGGGAGGACAGTTGTAGTGATGGCAGCAACAGAAATCAAAGGACTTTTTTTTTCAGGGTGTATTAAAAAAAAAATAATACACTATGAGAGATGTTTTTCTTTATTTCAGGTGGGGACACTGGGGGATTGGGCACCCCCAGTGTCTATTTTATGTTTGGCAGCATTGGAAGTGGGATCTCCAGTGTTGCGGAAGTAAAACAGGCAGAGTGGGGGGTTATAGCTGGCATGAGGGTTGGGGCACCCCATACCACAATATTAACATGGGTTGGGTGTGGGGGGATAGTTACAAATGTGGCAGTAGCAGACATCAATGGACAGTCTTCAGTTTTCAGAAGGCTGAGCATGATAGATGAGCTGTACTTGCACTGCAGCATTATGTAGAGCAAAGAAAAGACCTGCCACATAATTAAGTTGGCTCTCACCTTTGTACTACATGAAGTTTCTGCCAAGCAAGCCAGAACTCTGTCATGATCAGCCTGGCTGATGATTGGTGTGACAATGACAAGCCCCTTGCAGACCACTCTGCATTGGTCTGACAGTGTCACACCTCTCAAAACACACTCTTGTAACAAAATGTTCACTTTGCATGCATACACAGACAACATAATGAGAGCTGTACTCTTTTTTTTTCATTAATTATACTTTATTGATTTCCAAAGCAATATCACAACATCCTCAACAAATGAAAAATTAAACAAGACAAATCACACAAAAAACAGGAATTACAAAATGGCAATGCAATAATCAACAATAAAACCAAAGAGACTAAAGCCAAAATCCTCCCCCTCCCCATACAGAACCTTGTCGTCCATCCCAGAGCTCATTCAGCACTGGTTGGAAAGAAAAAGTATTAAACTGAGGGTATAACAGGGCATTAAAATGATTTGTAAAAAATAAAATAAAAAATACAGTCATAATTACAATCAACTACCAATATAATTTAATCTGCCCAACCCAGCCTTGTGGATCACAAAGACAATAATGTATATATTGTCTCTTATCTAATACAGAACTGGGCAGCACGCTTACGCAAGGAAGTGATATGCTTTTCCATCATCAGAGCAGACTTGATCTCCTGGTGCCATTCCTTGTACAGTGGAGTGGAAGTGTCCTTCCAGTGCCATAATATGACTAACGTTGCCATCAGGGATATTAACATCATATGGGCTTTATGTATCCTCAGAATATCTGCCAGAAAAAAAATCCAACCAGACATTTTTCTGGGGAAAAAAGATCAATGAGGGCCAAAAAAGGGTCAACAGAGTTTTTTACTTTATCCCAAAGGAAGTATACTTTCTCAAAATCCCTTAGCATATGTTTCAAGGTACCAACCACAAGGCTGCAACGGGTACATAAAGGGGAGGGTAGTTTGCTTATTTTAAGCAATTTTGATGGAGTGTAGTACAAATTGTGTAAAATTAAAAATTGAGTGAGATGGAACTTATCTTGTTTGATATACTTATCAAGAGTTCAACACACTGTATGCCAGACTCAAGAGTCATCTTGGAGTCCCAGTATCTGTTTCCAGTAATAACAGATCCTGGTAGGGCTTTTGGAGTCCAGGGATTGAAAGAGCAATACAACTTGGAAATGGAGTTAGGGCTCCTGGCCGTAGTCAACAGAGACTCCAGAACTGTCGAATCCCCCCAGTCCCAAGGCTTGGGACCCAAGGAAGCCGATACTGGGTGCATCAGTTGAATGTATTTGAAGTTGGCTGAGTTGGATAAGTGCATATGATCCTTAAGAGAGTTAAAGGAAAGGAGTCCATCTCTATCCAATACTGAGCCCAGAGTGAGATGATTAAATGGGGAAAAAAAAGAGGGTGGGACAGGCCAACCTGCTATCTGAATATTCAGATTGCCCTCTAGAGTTTGCACCATAACTCTGTTCCACAGCAGCCCCAGGTACATACTTACCTGCCAGTGAGCTTTAAGTGACCAGTGCAGTGGTGTCAAATGAAGAGGGTGAGGCAGCTGGGTCGGTTTCATATGGAGAAGACTGCTAAGCTGAGTAACAACAGACTTACTGAGAGAGAGAGAGAGCTCCAAGTCCAGCCAAAGAGGCACATAGGTAACATTCAACTGGGCCTCCTTTCCAATGTGCCACAGTAACAATTTACTGCTATGGAGAGAAGCATAATACAAAAATAAATTTGGAAGTTGCAATCCATCACATTGTTTAGAGACCGATAATTTAAAATAAGCACAATGAGTAGCATCTCCTCTCCACAAAAACGTTTTAATTACTGACTGTAATTTGATGAACCATGTTTTTGGGAAGTATACATTTAGCCTGCTCAGCAGATATAGAATGCATGGAAGCACATTCATTTTTATTACACTAATGCAACCCCAAAATGGTAATGGAAGGAGCGACCATCTCTGTAAGTCCTGTTGTATTGTGTACAATAAGGAGGACAAATTATCTTTCACCAAGCGGGACAACAAACTAGAAATATGAATTCCCATATAGATAAGAGATCTGGACTCCCAGGACAAACCTAGCTTGACAATCTCTGGTTTAGAAACCAAGTTATTAAGAGGCAAGACCATGGTTTTGTCCAAATTTAATTTGTAACTGGAAGAAGCAGAGAAACTCTGTATTTCTCTTAATACTACTGGTATAGAAAGTTTGGGATCATTGATGTGTAATAACAAATTATCGGCATAAGCTGACAGGGCATATCTAGTATCACCTACTCTAATACCACTAATATCCAAGTTGTTTTGAAGGTGATGGATAAGGGGCGCTTAATATAAATTAAAAAGGAAGGGGGAGGTGGCAATCTTGACGCATCCCATGTTGTAAAAGAAATGGAGCAGAAAGAACCCCATTGCAGCGGATGAGGGCCGATAGGTTATTGTACAGGAGACAAATCCAAGTCAAAAACTCTTGCGGAAAACCAAACTTTTCTAATACTGCAAAGAGGTAGGGCCAAGCTACTCTATCAAAAGCTTTCTCAGTATCCAGGGAGACCAAGACCACAGGGTGTGAGCTCTCCCTGGATGCAGAGATAAGGTAATACAGTTTCCATAAATGGTCACTAGACAGGTGGCTTTTCATAGAGCCAACTTGTGAGTGATAAATTAGAGTATCCCATACCTGGACCACCTGATTTGTGAGCATTTTGGAAATAATTTTTAAATCCATATTGATTAATGTAATTGGCCGGTAGCTACGTGGGGATGTCTTCCCTCTGTCTGCTTTCTTTTTTCCTTTTTCCATATTGTATTTATACTCCTGTCCTCCGGTGTCCCCTTCAGACCAATATCCCAGAATTACCAGGGCTTATCCTTCTGTCCAGCCCAGGATTGGAGCCTGTGGAGGGTCAGGCTTCATTGTGCAGCCAGAGGATCCATTTTCCTCCACTTTTCTCCCTGATCCCCGTTACTGGGGTGCACACACCAGATGTGCATGTGTGGAGGCACGTGCATGTCAGTGGAAGTCCCACAGCACCCTCCCTTCTATGTACCCTGCAAATCTGCACTTTCCCCAAGCTTCCAAATGGCGGCAGTCATTTGGTAGGAGTGCAATCCCTCCACTCCCAAGAGAGGAGAGCTGTCCTCCAGACACTCAATCCTCTCCCTGCCCCACTGACCTCTGATAGCCTGGGATCATTCCCAAACCTGGGTCACCAGCGTGGTGCGAGGTGTGGCGGCCAGCGCCTTTGCCATCAGCACCACTGGGCTGGCTCTCTGCCTGCTTCCTAATCAGAGAAATCCAAGCATCTGTAAAGGACATGTTGGAAAAGCCCTTGGAATACAAAAATTATACAGTCAGGCCAGAAGAGGAGCCAAGTCCTCCAAGTAGGCCGAATAAAAGTTGTGTGTATAACCATCTGACCTGGGGACCTTATCCGGAGGCAATTGTCTGATAGCCACTGAAATCTCAGTAACTGAGATCGGATTCTTAAACATCTCTTGCTTCAATGGGGCAAGTATAGGAAGGGAAAGATAATCCAGAATGGCCACAATCTGAGTCTGAATTTGGGTGGAAGGAGGATCATTGGCATATACAGTTAGGCAATATGAATGAAAAATAGCAGCAATGCTGAGAGGATGAGTAATCAGGGCTGTGGTTGAATCTGTCATATTCTGGGGATAACATTGGCAGACTCAATGGAGCATAATCTTAATGTCAATAAATTGCTAGCTTTCTCCCCCACCTCCAGGTACCCGATCTCCATTTGCAATAAAGCTAGTTCAGCTTTCTGCACAATTAAATCTGCATACAGAGCACGCAAAGCATTTAATTGGGTTCACATGTCATCTGGAAAATCTGAATGCAGGGTCTATTCAATCTGAGAGATATTATTGAGCAGCTGCACTTGTCTTCCCATCGAACCCTAGGATGCTTAGGGGCAAGACATATACACTCCGCTCATAGTGAACACTTTAGTGCACCCCATAACACATCAACCGCTGACACTGATCCCTCACTCCATGCCAGAAAATCCTTTAAATAATTGCAGATGTGTTGAAAGAGTGTCGGTATCTTGTAGCAGCTGAGAATTCAGGTGCCATGTGGAATCACCTTTCTCCATCCTACTGACTGCAAGGTTCAAATTAACTGAGGCATGATCTGATATGGTCATAGATTGAATTTCAGACAAGATTAAGCCAGGAAGATACTCCTGGTTGATGAAAAAGTAATCAAGTCTGGAAAAAGATTTGTGTGGAGCCGAACAAAACATATATTACTTGTCAGTGGGATGCAGTATTCACCAGGGATCCACAAAGTCTAAAGTATCCATAAACTCTCAAAGTCCCCTTTGTCCAGGAGATAGGCCACATTAACATATATTAGATTTATCTAAGTCTTTTTAATAAACTATATTACAGTCTCTTCCAATCATTAAAGCAAAATGAGCTGAAGGAGTAAGGACTGAAATTAAAGTGGTGAAAGAGCCAGGAGAGTCCATGTTGGGACCATGCACTGACCCCAGAACAACATCAGTTGCCCCAGCCTACCATGTAAAAAAGTAAATCGTCCTTCTAGGTCCCAGTATTTCTTTTCAAGTGTAAAAGGAATACTTCAGACTAGTAATATAGCTACACCACCCCATTTTGTGCTACACCCAGCACCATAGGCCTGTCCCACCCATTCCCTCCAGAACAAATGCACATCCTCTCATTTTAAATGTGTTTCTTGTAGACATGCTATGCCGACATGAAGCTTCCTTAAATGTCAGAGTAACATGTATCTCTTTCTTTTCTCCTTCCCTCCCTTTACATTCCATGTTATATGTATATAGCTACCCATCAGAAAAGTTAAGGAACTGCACAGGGGAAACCACCCCACTTACCCCATACAACATACCCAAAGTGGGCATCCTGAGCTCCATGACCCCACTCCTCTAAAGCCCCCCTAACCCCCCCAAATCCAGTGCAACCAACCTTAATAAACAGCGAACATGTGAACATAAAACTGACCAACAGCATTTAACCCAAACAATTAGAAATGTCTGAAACACCCCCAATCTAATTGACTGCAACTCCCAAAAAATATTAAGGTGCATGATGGAGTACCCCTATTCACCATCCAGGCCTCCCACCTGATAATTGAACCATTCAGTACCCATTATTTAGAACAATGTTAAGCAGAAACATATATAAACTGAGTAAAATAGGTCTATTAAACAACAATATAGGGCACGGGTCCAATACACCTAAATATGGATTAAACAAAGCACATAAAAAAAAGTCAATAATAACAAGTAAGAGTCTCTAAAACTGTTGTTTTGCCCGTGCTCCACCAAAAAATATAAGTTCTCCAGAGAAGTAAAGAGAACCACAAATCTTATGTACCATAAATTAAATGAAATGGTGGTTCCTCAGTACACTAGTAAAGAGCTTGCATCAGTGGTCTGACGAAATGAATGCAATGGCTATGCAGTTCAGACCAGTAATAAAAAAAAAAAAACTTTGACTAGTATTGAAGGGAAAACTGAAAACAAAGCTGTTTCTGCCAAAATAGTCAACACTAAAAGGATCCCTTGGAGTGCTCTGTTGAAAGAAAAATAGATGTATTTATTTATTTATTTCAGTTTAGGAATAATACCTTTGAGTCCAGGACTAATTTTCAAAGGTTCCCGGTCATTGTTGTACAAATATTAGAAATATAACAGCGTTTACAGAGAGTAGAAAACAGTTACACAGACATTCAAATACTAAAGAAATCTTATATATCCAACTAAAGGTTGAAGAGGATAGGGCAAATAGGGTTCAGCCTTGTAGTTCACTATTTAGTTGGTCAGTCTAGCCTAAGGGGGGGGGTAAGGGGTCAGCCAGGGATGACGTTGTTGTGGTGGAAGTGGTTTGTCAGCCGAGTAGGCCTCATTCGGGGATGGGGGGATTGATGAGATAAAAAGGGGGTGGTGAAAGGGAGAGGGTTGGGTGGCTGAAATGCTGCCATATTAGTGCAGGCAAGCACAATTCTTTTTTGCATCAAGAAGGGATCTGAGCCCAGATTTGATGGTACTAATCTTGGGTGATTCTGTGAGGTCAGCAGGTAACTCATTGTACCATTCTGGTCCTTTGTACAGGATGGAGTTCTGGGCGAGTTTTGTCCTTTTGAAGGGAATCACCAACCTGTCTGTAGCTATACTTCTTGTTGATTTGGTGGGAGCTGCCAGTGTAAAGAGGCAGCCCAGTGCAAGGGGGAAAGTCCAAGAAGCACTTTTTTCAGAAGTAGGAAGGTTTGGTGTTGTGCTTTAACATGGAGTGGGAGCCACCCAGTTTCAGTGTAGAGCGTGCAGGTGTGGGTGTCCTGGGCAGCCCCTATTGATAGTGACAGGCCTTATTTAGTAGAGTGTTGACCCCATTTAGGGCAGTTTTAGTGCCTGCCCCATTGATAGGCAGTCCATAATCTATGGAGGACAACACTGAACTACTAATGGCAAGTTTCAGAGCATCAAGTGTCATAGAGTGCCTATGGTGGTAAAGGACCCCAAGTTTTGTATTCGCTGACTTGACAACTGAGTCTATATGGCCAGAGAAAGTTAGTGTATCATCAAAGGTGATGCCCAAGTAGTTGAACTTTGTTACTTGTTCCCGTGTTTCACCCTTGTGGTTCTGAATGAGCAAAGGCTGGTATTTCTTTTTGCTTTGGGAGGTAGAGAAGAGTAGACTCTTAGTTTTTTTATGGTTTAGTAGTAGTTTGTTTTATGTGAACCAGGATTCAAGCTTGAGGAAGCTGTCTTGGAGTTCGGTTGTGATGTAGCTGTGATCTTTCCCAGCAACCAATATCACTGCATCGTCAGCATACAGAATAGTGCATGCTGTACATGCAGATGGTGCAGAGTTGATGAAGAAGCTGAAAAGCAATGGGCCAAGAATAGAGCCCTGTGGGACCCCGAGGGACACTTCCTTAGCAGATGATAGGGTGTCTCCAATTTTGACTCGTTGTGACCTGTTTGTGAGGTAGCTTCCAAACCACAGTACCATGTCCGGGGATAGGCCTGTTGAATGGAGTTACTTTAGGAGTAGTTTGTGGTTAATAGAGTCAAAGGCCTTTGTAAGGTCGATGAAGACGGAGCCAACTGCCTCCCCATTATCTAAGGCATCATAAAGCTGGGAAGAGTAATCAATAAGGTCAGTAAGTGTGGAGTGCTTTTTTCAGAACCAATGCTGCTGTGGGCAAAGTAGGTTATATTTATCAAGATACTCTGTAAGCTGCTCCGAGACCATTCTTTCAAGTACTTTAGAGCGGGGTGGTAGAATGAATATAGGCCTGTAGTTGGACATTAGAGTTTTGTTTCCAGCTTTAAAGACAGGCGTGACGTTGGCTAACTTCCACAGTTTTGGAAACACTCCTGTTCTTAGAGATGCATTAAACACCATCGAGATGGGACCAGCCAATTCATTTAGTAGAAGACCCACCAGTTTAATTTCCACTAGATAATCCCCCATCCTGGTCTTGCCAAGAACCCTCATAATGTGCTTGATGGTTTTGGACTCGGTGACCTGCTTAAAGTAGAAAGGTGGTATGGCATCCTTTGGGGGGGTTAAGAGGGGTAGTGGGGTGTTGTTGCCTGAGCTGATCTTTAAAGTAGTCAGCAGGGAGTACTCCATATAAGTCTGTGAAAGCATGGTTGAGCTCATTTGTGATGTCAATGGGTTCCTATATGGGACCCTCTCTTGTTACTAGTAGATCAGGTGGGGCCTTAGGGGTCTTTCCTGTTAGGGATTTGATGGAGTTCCTGAATTCCCTACCAGAGCCCCAGCTCTTGCTTAAGAGGTCCTTATAGTAGGAAGCTTTTGCCTGCCGAATGAGCTTGGTGCAGGCATTTCTAGCTGCCCTGTAGGCAATGAGTGATGCAGGAATCCCAGATGATTTTGCAATGTGCCAGAGATTGTCTCTATTCTTCAGTAAACCGATAAGAGGGTTAGTGAGCCATGGGTTGGAGGTACCCCTGACTTTCGGAGCAAAAAATATCACAGGCATGGTTGAAGTTCATTATGAAATAATTCAAGATGTCATTACCATTAATATCTCCTGCCAAAGGAGACCAGTCCAGCTGTGATAGGTACTGCTTGAAATGGTCAAGTAGCCCTGGCCTCAGGCAGCGATTTTTGGACACCTTGGGTGGGCCTTTGGTGAAATTGTTTGTCCAGGTGCACTTCACTGGGGAGTGATCACTGGGGCTGTCAGACAGGATGGTGACATCTGATATATGCTCTGGATGTGTGGACAGGAGCCAGTCTATAAGGGAGCTGCTCCCTGTTTTGCAGTTGATCCGAGTGTTATCGGTTACCATCTGGGTTACGAATAGGCTGGATATTAGATCCCTGGCTTTTGTCTCCTTCAGGGAGTGCCAGTTTATGTTAAAGCACTTAAAACAATATTCTCCAAGTTAGTACCTGACTGCTGCAGGTTGTCTGTGACTAGTATTAGTCTGGTAGTTTGGTGCCCAGGTGTGTGTGTGTGTGTGTGTGTGTATATATATATATATATATATATACTATAGAGAGCAGCAGTGTTATGTTCTGTTGACCTATGCTTAGCTTAAGATTCAGGATTTGCAGCTCTTTTGTGTGTAGGTTGGAGTCAAGGGCCTGCACCTTTATTCCAGATGTGGTATAGACGAGGCACCCTTCCCCACGTTTAGTGGTTCTATCTTGCCTGAAGGAGTTGTATCCGTCGAGGGAGATTGATGCATACAGGATTTTCAGGGAAAGCCAGGTTTCTGTGAGTGCCCCCATAGGGCCACATAACAATGTTACAATGGGAATAAAAAGAAGCTGAGAGAGTATAGACTTGCTAAGAGTCAAAGGCATATCTTGAAGATCGTTAATCACCAGGGCGACAAAACTAAACAGTAAGATCTGATGTCTGCAGGTTGAACACCTCAGACCCGGACCATCACATATCAATGTTTAAATGTGCCAGCTTATTCAATACCTGTCGCCAATCCAAATGGGAGCAAGTCCAAACATCAAAAGACAGCTCCTTGCCACATGATCCGACAGAAGTTTCCAGAAAAGAGACATGTAGGAACAGTTCATATAACTCAGCCAATATCACCTTTTATATTATTAATACTATCTGAAATAGTAGTAGTTGATGCTTCCCTTGATCACAGCATAAATCTTCATGAATGATCACTGTGACCACCTTGGCTATAAGTCCAGTGTGGGAAGGAAGCAAAACTTTAGCCTAGCAAGTCTGGTATCTGCCAGTTCCACAAATCGGAAAGGCATCTCTTTATACTCCTGAAAAATCAAACTCTCCATAATAGAAACTGGAAATGGCCAAAAAGTAAAGTCTGTTACCTCACAAGTCCTAGTAGTACTGCATTACAGTGAACAGATTCACAGATCATTCAGGTGGCTGGTTTGAAAAAATGTGGAATAATCTCAGGAGCTCAGTTTTAGCTTTCTCATAAGATTCAAACTGTTTCTGTGCACCTTGGTAGTTCACCTGCAACCAAGCAGGATACAACATTCTAAAATCAATATGTGCAGCAATCAGCTTAGGAATCAGAGGGCTATATACAGCCCTTTTCTGGTGCACAGCTAATGGCAAATCTTGGGCTACTAGCAGTTTATGACCCTCCCAAATGGCTTCTTTAATTTCTCTTTTTAGCTAAAAAATGCTGCTTATCAAGATAATTTAAGAATCTAAATATCAGAGATTGAGAGGCAGCGCCAACTGGGGGTATAGGATGGTGGGCTCTGTGGGCCAGTTCTATGATGTAGGATGGCCCATTGGGAGACAGGCCAACTTTCGCATAGCTTCTGAATAAAGACCACAGTATTGGAGTCCTTTGCACCTTCAGGTAGCCCCAAAATAACAATGTTATTGTGTTGGCTGCGCCCCTCTAAATCTTCCAATTTTTCTTGCAGGTGAGTTGTCTTTCTTCATAGAGCCACTAATTCAGGGTCCATCCAGGATCTCCAGTCATCAAGGGAACTTATCCCATCCGAGATTCATTGAGCCAGATCTTTGTTGTCCGAGCAGATCCATTTTAACTCCTCGGTAATACTTTGTAAGGCATCTTTGAGTGGGGAGAGCTCTTGCAAGAATTGCTTCTCTATTAAAGATGTGGAAGTTGACGGTGTTCGCTGAGCTGATACAGGCTGGGTCTTGTATCTCTTTGTGCTTTTGTCAGGCGTTGGAAGAGAAGTGTGACTTACGGGTGCCACTTTCATCTCAGCATCCATTTTTGCCAAAAAAAAAAAACGAATCCCATTACTCCAGGTGAGTCAAAGAGCAGAGTAAAATTGCAGTAAAGAAAATTATGAACTAAAAAACTGAGTGTTAACTGAAATAAAATGGATGAAGGGTCAGAGTGGCGGGAAGCGAGTGTTACTCGCAACAGCACATCACGCGACTCCATGAGGACCCTACTCTAAAGGCATCATTTACTTTCAGTTGGCTATCCTGGTTTAAATAAATATATATATTCATTCTAGGATTCATACTAGGAAGTGCCAGAAGCTTAAAGGCATTAGCCCATACAGTATATGCTCCCAAAGTAGTTTCATGGAAAATACTTTAAAGTTCCACCTGACCGAATGTGATTGTCCAGCCTTTTTTTAACTGTCTTAGTTTTGCTTACAACACTGCTACAGGAAGTGAATTCCACACATTAACCACTCTAGAAGTGTAGAAATATTTTGCCATATCAGAAATATTTTCATCTTATTTGAAGTGGGTGTCCTCTGGTAGCCATACACCCAGATTTTAATTCAATATCCAGTTCCACCTGTAAAGCAGTATCTCGTATAATATACAGTTGTGGCCAAAAATATTAGCACCCATGCAGTTTTTTCTAATAATGCACCATTCCTTCCAGAAAATTGTTGAAATTAAAAAATATTTTGGTATCCACATATGTATTTCTTTGGTTTGCAGTGGAATAAAACACAAAAAGCATAAACATTTACTAAGTCTTGGCTTATTCCACACAGAAATCCTTAAATGGCCCAGACAAAATTTTTGGCACCTTTTAGAAGTAGTTAGAAATAATTGGATTTCAAGCAGGTGATTCTCCTTCACTTTGGAATTGAACTCACCTGTGGTGAGTTGCAGGTGCCTGCAATATAAAAATCACTCATTCAACCAGTTTGAATAGAGAAAATGACTCATTCACCTGTTTTGTGTCACTGTGTGTACCGCAATGAGCATGGAGAAAAGAAAGAAAGCCAGAGAATTGTCTGAGGAGGTCAGACAGAAGATTGTAGTCAAGCATGGACAATCTCAAGGCTACAAATCAATCTCCAGAGACCTTAATGTTCCTGTTTCCACCATACATAATGTTATCAGGAAGTTTAAGGCCCATGGCACTGTAGCCAACCTCCCTGAACATGGCCGCAAGAGAAAACTTGATCGAAGATTGCAGCGCAGGATTGTTCGAATGGTGGAGAAAGCACCTCGATCAACTGCCAAACAGATTCAAGCTGACCTTTAGACACAAGGTACAACAGTTTCAACTCGCACCATCTGTCGCCAACTCAATGAAAGGGGGTTATATGGTAGGAGGCCCAGGAGGACCCCACTGCTGAGAGAGAGAGAGAGAGAGAGACATAAGAAGCCAAACTGGAGTTTGTCAAAACACACCTGAACAAGCCAAAATCCTTCTGGGATAATGTCCTGTGGACAGATGAGACCAAATTAGAGCTTTTTGGTAAAGCACATCATCTCTATGTTTACAGAAAACAAAATGAAGCCGTCAAAGAAAAGAACACCTTCCCTGCAGTCAAACATGGAGGAGGTTCAGTGATGTTTTGAGGTTGCTGTGCTGCCTCTGGCACTGAGTGCCTTGAATGTGTGCATAGCATCATGAAATCTGGAGATTACCAGGCCATTTTGGAGCACAATGTTGAACCCAGTGTCAGAAAGCTGGGTCTCCATCGAAGGTCATGGGTCTTCCAACAGGACAATGACCCCAAACACACTTCAAAAAGCACCCAGGAATGGTCCAAGGCAAGAAGCTGGTCTGTTCTGAAGTGGCCAGCAAAGAGTCCAGATCTAAATCCCATTGAAAACCTGTGGAGAGATCTGAAAACAGCAGTTGGGAGAAGGCACCCTTCAAATCTGGGAGAACTGGAGCAGTTTGCACAAGAAGTGTGGGGCAAACTGCCAGTAGAGAGGTGCAGGAAGCTCATCCATGGCTATAGGAAGCGGTTGATTGCAGTTATTTTGACCAAAGGCTGTGCTACCAAATATTAAGTCTAGGGTGTCAATAATTTTGTCAAAGCCATTTCTTTTCATTTTCTGATTTAAAAGGATATATTAAATTCTGAATCAAAAACAAAGGTTCTGTAATATTAACAGAGAAATAAAGAATTGTGGAGACCAAATACTGTTAATTTCAACTTATGTTTAGAGGAAATTGTGAGTTATTTGAAAAAAGTGCAAGGGCACCAATATTTTTGGCCATGACTGCACATAAAAAGGACATTCCCCTGTATGCGCTGTGTTTCCAGGGGCACCAGATCTAGTGAGGTTAGATGATCTTCATATCCTTAATGGTCTAGCCCTTTGATTATTTTTGTGAATGTCCTTTGGACCTTGTCTAACCAGTTTCTGCCCCCCTTTTTAAATGGATTCCATAGCTGTGATGCATATTCAAGATGCAGGCATACATAAGTCCTATATGGGGGAACTAAAACTTCACCTTCCCTGAACATTATGTTCTTTTTTTAATTGCCCAGGTTATTGTGTTGGCTTTAGTTGTAGCTTCCATAGTTTGTTTTGTGAAGCCCAAATCTCCCATTACGTGGATTCCTAAGTCTTTTTCATTGCATGACACCTCCAAAGGTATACCACATAATCTGCAAGTATTCATCATTTTACCTCTACCTACGTACAATACCTTACACTTGTTCATATTGTGTTTCATCTGCCATGTTAGTACCCAGTTTGCAATTGTATCTAGGTCATATTTTATTAAGGTAGAGCCTGACAACAATTTACATGGCCCAACTATCTTTGCGTCATCTGTGTGGTTTGTTATCCAACACTTCAGATCAGTGTTAAAGTCTGCACTGAATATCTAGAACAACACGGGTCCTAGAACTGAGCCCTGAGGAACCCCACTAGCCACTTCTCCTGTCCTTGAAAGGTGTCCATTCACAAGCACCCTCTATTGTCTCTCACATGGCTATTCCATTATCCTTCTATCAATGCTGGTGTTAATCCTTACTTGTTCAAGCTTGCTAATAATAGCCCAGTGGGGATTAAGGTCAAATGCCTTTGCAAAGTCCAAGTATACTACATTGCAGGGATGTTATTGTCTAGTGCACGGCTAATCCTCATAAAAACAGAGGAGGTTTGTTGCACAACTTTTCCCTTTTCTAAATGCATGCTGTTCACTGTCAAAATTTTCTAGGGATGAGGTTAGTTGGTCTTTAATAATACTCTCGAGCATCTTTCCAAGTATACATGTGAGACTTATCGGCCTTTAGTTTTCTACCAATCCCTTCTCCCCTTGTTTGTGTAGGGACCACATAAGCCATCCTCCAATCCTGTGGCACTACACCAGTGTTAAGGGATTCTTCAAAAAGAGCTTTCAAGGCAGAGGTTAAAAGATCAGACATTAGTTGTATCACCCTAGTAGAAATTTGATCAGGGCCTGGCGATGAGCTAGGTTTTAGATTTTTAATTTTTCAAGCATTTCTTCATCAGTGATGTTTATTTTGGTACCACTGTAATCAGTATGTTTCATTCTTGGTTTTTCACTTTTTAAATACCTCACAAAAATATTTATTAAATAGCTCTGCCATTTGGGCATTGTCCTTGATGATGTTGTTATTATGACTTATAGGAACCACTTTATTGTTTTTTTTTTCAAGGAATTAATATATGCATACATTCCTTATAATTTTCCTTTTCTTTGCCCTCAGTGCTAATTTTTATTCAAATTCCCTTTTAACTTTATTTCTTTTTGGCAAATGTTTTGAATATTTCTAAATGCCATAATGGCAGTACTTGTGTTATATGTTCATTGTTTTCTATAAAGCTTTTTTTTTGTTGATGAGCCTTTTTATCTTTTTATTGAGACATTTTGTTTTTTTAGTGTTATTCCTAGTTTTCTTCACTCTGGGTATAAACTTGTTTACAATTTGTGTTACAGTGATCTTGATAATTTGCTACATTTCTTCAGAGTTTTTAATTTTTAGCAAATTGTCCCAGCTGGTGTTTTATAATGTGTTCCTTATTTGTATTACATTGACCTTGTGGAATAAATATAACTCTGTGCAGCCATTGTGTGGAATAAACTCATATTTTACAGTAAACCTCAGTGCGTTGTGCTCACTATTTCCAAGTGTGATCCGGTTACACAGTTTTCAATAATGATATCTTCTGATCCTAAAACAAGGTCCAGGATATATTTTTCCTTTGTTGGGATCTTTATATGATGGATCAAATTATTGATATGGCATTCATTCATAGATACATACATAGATGCTGTTGGCAGATAAGGACCATTAGGCTCATCCAGTCTGCCCATTTAAGATGTCTAATGAAGCGTCCAGTGAACCTTTCTGGTCATTGGCTTTAGCTTTTTCTTCCTATCTCTATTATTCCTTTGTTTCTGTCTAAAGTATGCTTGAAGCCCACCGCTGTATGGGCTGTCACCACCTCCTGGGGCAGGTTATTCCATGCATCCACTACCCTTTCTGTAAAAAATAACTTCCTGACATTTCCCCTTATGCAGTCAACCCTTAGTCTCATGTCATGTCCTCTTGTCCTGGCACTACTGTTAATCTGGAATATGTTGTCCCCTTCTACCTTGTTAATGTCCCTGAGGTACTTGAATGTTTCTATTGTGTCACCTCTCTCTCTCTCCTTTGTTCCAGTGTGTACAAATCGAGGTCCATCACGCTTTCCTCATAAGGTTTGTAATGTAATCCTGTCACCATTTTGGTCGCCCTTCTCTGTACTGTCTCCTTTTTGTCAATGTCTTTTCGAAGGTGTGGTCTCCAGAGCTGTACACCATATTCAAGGTGAGGTCTTATACAGTGGACTATTACCTTCCTCCTTCAGCTTGTGATTCCCCTTCCAATAGACCCCAACATCCCACTGGCCTTTCCCACTGCCTTTGCCATCTACCTAGTGGCCTTCAAGTCATCTGTGATTATGACCCCCAAGTCCCTCTCTTCCTTAAGTACCTTCAGCAGCCCCCCAACCTGTAGCTCACCCCAGGGTTCCTGCTCTCCACATGCACTCTTCTAGTAATTGTTTGCCAGAGGCAGAAGATACACCCAGTTAATGCTGTTCATATTTATGCTCCCCATGATTGCAAGCTCTCCTAGTTCCCTGGCTTTTGCAATTTCTTTCATGATGTTAGTAGTGGTTTCTCTAATACACTCCGGTGGGCAATACAGTATATATTCCCAGTTATTATAGATAGTGAACATCCACCATTTCTTTTAACCCAGATGGATTCAGTGCAGTCATATACTTTGATCTTAGAAAATGGGTATCGTAAAAGACTCTTCCTGATTGGCTAAAAGATGGTCACACCAGTGTTGTTATTTCTTAACAACGTCCAGTGTAAAACAAGTCCCAATTCAGGGTGCCCTATTACTAAGACTATCCTTGGGCACCCTGAATTTTGAAACTTGCCAGACAACAGTTTTTCTCCGCTAGCCACCTTTACTTCAGAGAAAGTGAAACCAAGAAGTAATAGCAGCCGTCGCTGCTCAGATTTACTCTTTTTTTTTCTCCAAACAGTGATTTAAAACATTCATCTCTTACTCCGTTACCTGAATGCTGAACAGTACTTCACATTCATTCCTTGTTTCGCTGGCCGCTGCTCCGCCCGCTAGCCTGACAGTCGGTAGCTCACATATTAGTACCACCCTAGTAATGCAAACCATGCGATCTTTTTCAGCCGTCATGTTAATTTTTTTAAATAATCTACCTTTCATCGAGCAACATTCCCGTTCTAATACAGTGCTACTCCAAAGAGTTAAAATAACAAGCTCTCGTTTCTGTGAGTGGGAGTGAAAATACTAAGCAACAGAACAGGATCATTAGAGATTTTTTTAAAATGCAGCGCCCTCCAGTGGTAATTCCAGCAGAACAGGGATTACTTTGCTATAAAAGTGACCTTTTATGGTTCATTTGTTTAAATATATAAATATTTATTATTATATATATTTTAAAAAAAAAGACTGCTACAGCCCATTTTCTAAGTGTAATAATACCCTCCAGGGTGGGTGTTATGGGATATAATGGACCTTCCAGAGGCTATAAGGCCCTCCACCTGTGGTGTCGGACCTCATTACACCCCTGGGCGGTCCGTTATATCCCAATAACGCCCACCCTGTCGGGTATTATTACTTACTTACTTGAAGTTTCTATAGATCTTATATTGTTTATTATATACATGGCTATCCCTCCTCCATTTTTTTAATTCAATATGCTTTATTGTATTACCACAATATAACAATGACAGAAATGGCAAGAAAGCTTCCTACTACAAAATCAGGAGCACAAAGAAAAAAATAAAAATCTGACATTTAGCAGTGAAGCTTTCACATCATTAGCTTCAGGTATTACACAACATTTTTAAATATCTTAAACACCCTACTCTAAGCCCCACCCACAGAAACCAAGCATAGAGATCTAAGTAACTAATAGTGATAACGAGTTATAAACCCACTAAAGACATTGATTTTCATCAGTGACACAGATCATCATTCTCTTAAGGCTTCCATGTTGCAAGGAAGGCATCCAGAGTACCCCCATTTGTTTAGATAAGCTTGCAGCCTATCATTCATCTTGGCTATGTGTCTTTCCAATTGTAAAGCCAATAAAATGTCTTTATGCCACTGACGGAGAGAGGGAATAGAGTCATCTATCCAATATCTCATGATTATCAGTTTGGCAACAGCCAATATGATAGCCATATAGAGTTTCCGCTGTCTAACTGCCTGTGAAGGGAAGTAGTTGAGCAAGCAAATTTCAGGTATGAAGAAAGGATCCAACCCCAAGTGGGAGACTATTGAATTTTGTATAGCTTTCCAGAACATCTGGATTTTGGACATAGCCATATCATATGATAAAGATCACCATAGTCCTCTTTACACCGATGGCATTGTGAAGAGGGAAGCTTTCCAATCTTGCTTAATCTTGCTGGTGTAACATAAAGATTACGCATAATATTATATTGTTGCAACCTGAGTCTATCTTGTTTTATAAATTTATGTGTGTTAGACCAGATTCATTGCCAGAAAGCGGGATCATCATTAAGAGACAGCTTTTGTACCCAATAATAACAGGTTCCCTGAAGTAACCCTAGATCCAAGACCTGCAGTTCTTGATATACCTTGGAAATGAAGTGCGGTTGATCAGCTATGGTTAGAAGAGAAGATAGTTGTACTTTGGCAGGTTCAGTGTCCATTGATTTTTGCATGAAGGTGATCACAGCTTGTCTAACTTGCCAATATTTAAAGGCATTCCCTTTGGCAGTGGGAATATTATGACAGAATTGTAAGTAGGGTAAAACTCTACCATGTAAAACAATGTCTTCTAACCTAAGTCCTACCAGAGGGGCCCAAAATGTAGAAGGAATGGGGGCATTTTGAATTTGCACTTGTGGGTTATGCAGCAAAGGTTGTGCCATAGACTTATGCCAATCAATGTTTAGAGAAGTGTGGATTTGATGTAAAGCTTTCAGGAACCAGCCAATAGGAGTATTTCTCAGTTCCTTAGGAATTCTGTGTGGAGATGAATAAACAAGAGCCAGAAGGGTACAGGAAATCTGAGCAGCTAGGGTTTCTTCAATTGGTATCCAGAGGGGCAGGTATGAATCCAAGCCTGTTGTGTTTACTGGGTGGGTTCAATATGTCAACTTGCTAACATGAGCTGCCATGTAATATTTAAAGAAGGAGGATAGGGAGAGTCCGCTGTGTATTTTTGAGACTGTAAGTTTGGAGTAAGCTCTTCTGACTCCCTACCCTTTCTAAATAAATTGGTTTAATAACTTTTGTAAGATGGAGAACCACGATTTAGGCAGATAAAACCCAACATGGTCAAGGGATAAAGAGACCGAGGCAATACGTTCATTTTGACCTTATGAATTCTGGCCCAGAGAGAGAGAGAGGTAACATTCCCCATCTCACTAGGTCAATTTTTATAGTGCTTAGTAATTTAGTAAGGTTTTCTTTTAGCATCATTGGTACTTCTCTCGAGACTTTAATACCCAAGTAAGTCAAAGAGTGAGACACCCAGCTCAAACCATAGTCCTCAATTTTACTCTGTAAGCATCTCCCATTTAAAGGGAAAAGTTTAGTTTTAGAAAGATTGATTTTGTAATAGGACACCTTTGAAGAAAGCTCAATTTCTTGCAGTAGTGTTGGATTACTAGCTGCAGGATTCTCAACATGTAGTAATAAATCATCAGCACTTGCTGAGATAAGATGTTGATTATTACCAATTAGGATACCCTGAGTCTTGTATGAAGATAATAATCTTCAAATTAATGGTTCCAAATAGAGGTTAGATTACAGAGATGAAAGGGGGCAGCCCTGTCTGATACCACGAAATAAAGGGAATGGCTTAGGGAGAACTCCATTACACCAAACTTGAGCAGTCGGAGAAGAATATAACAACTTAATCCATTTTGTAAACCCTGGTGAAAAGCCAAAACATGTCAACGTAGCATAAAGAAACTCCCAAGAAACTCAATCAAATGCTTTCTCTGCATCTAATGCCAGGAGAGCAGCTGGAATATCTGAGTTTTTGTATGAACTATTTAATGAAGTAGTCTACGCAGATGATCACTGGAAGATCTGCCAGCCATAAAGCCAACTTGCTCGTCACTAATGAGTTTACCCATAAAAGGCCCTATACAAGTTGCTAATATTTTGGCTAATATTTTAATATCGACATTCGATAATGCGATGGGACAATAATTCTCAGGATATAGAGGGTCCCAATCTGATTTAGGAAGTAGTGTAATGATTGCCATGAGAAAGTTATTTTCAGAAAAAACAGATATGTACCAGGAGTTGAAAACTTTTGTTAAGAAGGGTGTAAGTTCCTTAGTGAGAACTTTATATAAATTAGTTGAGAGGCCATCTGGCCCTGGGGATTTACAAGGAGCAAGCTGCGCAATTGCTTGCTTGACTTCCCACTCCTGGATTGGAAGATCTAGCAAACAAGAGTCACTTGATAATAACTTAGGTATATTAACCAGATCTAGGAACCTCTCAATGTCCTCTGGCACTACTTTGTCTGTTGCTGGGATTGCATAAAGGGCTTGAAAGTATTGTCGAAAACCAGAGACAACTTCCCTTGGATCATTAGTTATAGAGTTCTCCTGTGTTATTCGTAATGCTGATATAAATCTTGTGGACTCTATTTGTTTGAGCTGAATAGTAAGCAATTTACCTGCTGTCTCTCCTGATTGTAAATATTTGAGTCTGGTCCTCTTGAGAGCTAACTCTGCCTTTTGGGACATAAGAGCGGTATACTGAGCTTGCAATTTGTGTAATTGAACCCATTCCTCTTCTATTGAGCAACGGCCAATATTACATTCAATAACTTTAATAGAGTCCAAAAGACCCTGAGCATTAAACTTTTTAATTCTAGTTGTAGCCAATTGGGTACATTCACCTCTAACAGCGCATTTCGAAGCTGCCCAAACTATATCTATTTTGGTGACCGACCCAATATTAGTACTTAAAAAGTAGGAAATAAATTCTTTAAGGTGATCACAAGTGCTGGGGTCTTGTAGGAGCTGATTGTTGAAATGCCAAAGAAAGTCTCTCTTTGTCCCAGATCCAAGCAAATAACTGATAAAGACAGAGGAATGATCCGATATTACTTGGGTATGGATGCCTATATCAATGATATCCAGAAGGCTATGTGAGCTGATTAAGAAATAATCAATTATTGAGCACATTCAGTGTGGGGCAGAGAAAAAGGTGAATTGTTGAGAATCTGTGTTTAAAACTCTACACACATCTATCAGACCTGCCCCCTCCATAAGTTCCTTATGTACCCTTTGAGCTGCTGATAAGCCAACTCACTTGTTATCAGACCTGTTTAAGTGCAACTGAGGTGTAATGTTCCAGTCTCCTCCTAATAAAGTCATTCTGGGTGGGTTAATAGTTACCAAAGTAAGGAGATGTGTGAAAAATTGGGGAGAATCTAGATTAGGGCCATATATAGATCCCAATAATATTTGCTGTGAAGCAAGGTACCCTTTAAATAGTATGTATCACCCATTTGTGTCCCAAATTTCTTGATCTAATTTAAATGGGATATTTTTGTTAATTAATATTGCCACTCCTCCTTTATTGGTAGTTGTTTCAGCTCTGAAAGCTTGCCTGACCCATTGCTTACAAAGCACAGAAGTATGTTCTCTTCTAAGATGAGTTTCCTGCAAACACACTATGTCTGCTTTAAGTGAAAATAAATGTTTCAGAACTACCTGTCTTTTACATCTGTCCTGCACTCCTTTGATATTCCAACTAATAATATTAAACATAGCAGCCATTAATTAAGGAATATGGTAAGAATGAATAAACCAATAGAAATAGGGAATATAACTCTCTTCATACCTCTAATACTCGGTTCCACCTAAATAAATTAACCAAAACATTTACTAATGCCCCCATGTCTCACTCCTCCCACAACACTGTTGAAACATAAAAAAATAATAAGTTAACATCCAATTTTCAACCCCCAGTTCTTTAAACTGCACTGACATGTTGCTCCTGTCAAGTGATATCTCTATGCAGCTATGCAAAAAGCCTCCCCTGTCCCCATCATAAGAACATTTTATAATTTGCACCATATTTAATAAATATCAGACGTTTGCCAAAAGTAAGAATGTGTCTTTCAATATTTTACTACTCTTTTATACAGGGTAACTAATCTCTGAATTAACTATAATAACTACAAGTTCGTTAGACCTTTAACCAAGGAAGAAAGAGAGAAACTTTATAAAATTAATTGTGTACTGACTGTAATATACCAATACAAACTGAACTTTGGTCTAAGCATTTGATCTCCAGTTCAATGTTCATCTAGCTGTTAAACAGTATAAACACAATTTAGAGCCCATTATAATAGTTTACCCACAGACAAAAGATATCAAACTTTTATTTAAACCAGACTAGAAATTGTGTAATTCTGATGATCTTAGCTGCAAAGTCTACAAGAAAACAGTTATTAAAACACTATCTGTCATCACTTGAAAATGATCAAAGCTAAGACAATGGATTGGCTAGTTAATCAGCTGTAAACAAAAATTTCTGAACATCCACAAGCCATCTGTATGTGGGAGCAACATCACAAAATTTTTAGTTAAGTAAACTACAGCAGAATCTAATGTAGCTCCTGTGTTCTTTTCAAAGTAGTGAGGAGATGAGAGTCACTGCAACAATATGACAAATAGAGCCATTTAGTGAGTGAGTGTCTGTATTTCCAAATACATCCAAATGGACCAGGCTCCTAGAGTAGACCAGCCATTCAAGTTCCCTTGAAAGTTTACCTCCCCATTCTGATAGTGCTCCAGGGATCACACAAAGGTGGATTTCAGGTCTAGGTTACTCACATCATAATTTGGGTGGCTGCTGACATTATTCAATCAGACTCTGGACATCTGTATCGATCACACAAAAGAAAGCCTCTACCAGATATATATGACACAAGGGATCGAGCCAAGTCATTTACAGAGATCTGGCAGCAATTTCTTGAGCTCAGCTTGAGCCTGCTCCAAACTTTCGAATGACAGCCACTGATCATCAAACTTGACTTGCAAGAGCGCAGGATATTTTACTCTGAATTGCTTTTCCACTACAATTAACTTAACAACAAGAGGGTGCAATTCTTGGTGCTTCACTCTAACCAATTGGGGTAAATCTTAAATTATTTGGATTTTCCTACCTTCCCAAAGAACTTCCTGCAGAGATTTTACCTTAACCAGTATATGTTGTTTATCAAGGTAGTTGAGGAGCCTGCATATCATCGGTCTGGGTAGTGAACCAGGTGGGGGGTGAGGGCGAAGTGCACGGTGAGCTCTTTCCACAACGTATGTTGTACCATTCAGGGAAGGACCGGTGACTTTTTCACAGACTTTCTGGACAAACAATATTGGACAAGACCCCTCTTCCTTCTCCGGAATTCCAATAATGATAATATTGTTCCATCTGCTCCTCCCTTCCAGGTCCTTCAGTTTTTCTTCAAGTTTTTTGGTTCACCTGGTAACATTAACCCCATCTAGCTCAGCCTTATCTATTTTTTTCTCTAAGGAAACTATACGGGTTTCCGAGTCCCCGACTTTAAGGTTCAGAGAGTCAATAGAGGTTTTAGTATTGTGTAGCTCCGTTATGATACATACCATTGAGCTTTGTAGGGGCATGATAATTTCCAAGAATTTCTCCTCTGTCAGTGCTGTGGATCACTGGGCAGATTTAGTGGTAGCCTGCTTAGGCCTCTTCAGGGCCTGCTCTTTCTTGGGTGACGGTGGGGGTGTATGTTTCAGTGGCACTTTGCTCATATAGACATCCATGGCCAAGCTTTCAGAGGTTACCTGATGGTTGATGAGAGGTCTGCTTTTTGTTTCCAGTAAAGTCGGGTCATGGTGAGATAGAAAACAGTGATTTTGACCAGGAGAGGAGCACAGCAACAAGAGCTTGCTGCCTTACGCTAAGCTGCCATCATATATCCCCCATCCCTCTTCCTTTTTTATGTGTCCTGTTATTTTTGTATAGGGTATATTCTTCAAGGTTTGTGCCCTATTGATCTTTGTCATTTGTCCACCACGTTTCTGTGAATGTGATTATGTCACTAGGGTTAACACTGATAAACGCATAGAGCTCATTAATCTTCCCCTTCATACTCCTTGCATTTAGGGATACGACTCTTAATTCTTGTACCTTACCATTTTGACTCAATGTGCTTTGTATTTGGTATGTTTGTTATTTTTTGGGGTGCAGTTATTACCTTTAGTCTTGTTTACTGCTTTATATTCTGGTGGTTTATACCCTCCCCCATCCTCGTCAGTTTAAATCCTCACCTGACACTCTTTTATTAATAAGTCCAGCCAATTTTTTAGTTCCTAATGGGCTGAGGTGGAGTCTGTCCTTTGCATAAAATGTTGCTTGTTGGAGAAAATAGTCCCATTCATCTATAAATACAGTGCCCTCCCTGATGCATCTATTTTGCACTCTAATGTTGATGTCAGTGATGATAGCGACTGTAAATGAATGACTGTCAAAACAGTGACTCATTTAGAGTGCTACCCATTTGGGCTACCCTGTAAGGGTAGCAATGGAATATGAAAGCAACAGTAGGGGTGAGTGAGGAAGGGCAACCGGAAGGTGAGGGATAGGGAAGAGGATTTATGTGGGGTAGTGTGCCATGCTGCCACCAAGCTAGCTATCTGGTGTGGTGGTGAGGGTGACTAGCTTTGATTACAGAAGGTACTGGGTTTGGGACTGGGGACTGGGGACAATTTTACTGCTGCCATTGTTTTTTTTTTTTTTTGTCAGACTGTCTCTCCCTCTCTGACATGCACCTCCTTGGAGTTGGTTATATTTGGTCAGTGGGGTACAGGGGCAAAGCCCCCCATGAGGGGAGGTGCAGGAGGACATAGCCCCCACACATAAATACTATTTTAAGTTGCCGGGTGTCTTGTCGCCCACAAGTGTACATCGCCGAGTTGCTTTTCGGTGATGTACACTCGCTGTAACAGTGATCACTGTATTGTGATCACTGTTATAACATGGAACCTCTGGATTGTTTTGTTCTTTTCAGGGTATCCTCAGTATTGGTAGGATGTTGCTGTTTCAATAATATCCCTCATAATATTCTTCTTGTGTTCCCTGCCTACATTGTTTATTCCCACATGAATCACAACTGTTTGGTTGTCTTGACTGGTGCTCATAACCTTTGGCAGTATAGACCTACCATCTTTAATCTTAGCTCCTGGCAAGCAATTCACCTCTTTGTTGTGTTTGTTGTTTCCACACATTAGAGTGCCACATCTATGTAAGATGGAGTCACCAGTGACAAGTTCTTTATTTTTAAGATAGATTTTATCTGTCCCTTGGGACTTTGCTGGATCAGTCATAGTTGTCTCACTCTGAGTATTACATCTAAGAGGATCATACCTGTTTGATGGTGACAATTCTGTATTGCCAAGTACCCTCCTGCCTTTTTTACTGTGGTGTTTTGGGACTATGGACCATTCGTCAGCTCTTTTGATATGGTCATTAGTATCCAGATCAGGACATATTTCAGATTCAGTCAATTCCCTATTGCAATCCTTAGCTCTCTTTCTTTTATCCTTAGGGTTTGCATTTATTTGTTGGAGTGTTTGATGTTTAAACACCTTAAGTTTTTCCTTGAGGACCTGTAGTTTCTTCACCAAAAAAATAAAAATTCTATACATTTAGAACATATGTATTTACTCACCTGCTCAATAGTAGCATTCATTGTATACATCAAGCAGATGCAACACTTTATGATTGTTCCTTCGGTGCATAGTATGACTAAGAAATCCTCAGAAGGATTATAAACTTCCATGTTTGTATTCACAGTTAAGAGTCCCGTATCTGAGCCAGCAACAAGACCCAATATATAGATGGGTTCCTTTTTTTGGATGAAACATGCACAGGCCTAAAAATATAATAATCATTATACAACATATACCAGGAGACTAAACTGTTGTACCTCTGTGCTACTGTGACACCTGAGGTGCAGTAGTCAGGCTGTTTTTGCTATCAAATCCCTAGCTATTTTTGTTTGTTTTTATCCTAGGCAGTATATGGCACTGTAGTCCTAGCTGACAGCGAATACTGAACAAGGGTAACTGCAAACAGCTTTATAGCTTTTTATTGAGTTTTTTTTTAAAGTTTAGATGCACTTACTATGTGCAAGTTTGTAACCTGCCTCCAGCCCTTCCATCATGCCAGACATGCCAGACACGCCAGATACACACATAAAGATGTACATGTCTCTGCATGCTTCTCTGCGTGTGCTCGCCCACACACGCTCACCCCACCTGCTAATGGGTGGCTATTTATGTGCTCAAGACCCAGAAGTGGGTCATGTGACAGTTCAGAAATGCTCCTTTAAAAAGTAGTACATTTTAAAATAAAAGTGCCATGGACAGCTTTGACCACTGATAAATATAAGCACTGGTGTACTATCACAGTAGAAGAGAACTCAATTCAAAATGGGTCAGAAACAACCCAGCTAGCAGCCAGTTTTAGTTCTAGGAAGGCAAAAGCAATACACTCCCCAGTCTTCCCAACTGGGAATATCTATACCTACATATATTTCTAGCTATCTATCTATTGCAAAAAAAAAACTTTGTTAATGCATCAGTTAGGGTTCATATTAAAGCAACAAAAGTATGGAAGTACGGAAATGTGGTGTTAGGGTTCACACTCTAATGCCCCACCCCACCCCTACCCTCCACAGACTAACAGACATCTGGGTGTGCCTTGGGGTCATCTATCCTAATGCTCACCCCATTCCATGTGTAAGGAAGTTGACGTGGTACAGCATAGGAGAATGGGGTGAGTGTTAATGTCAACAACTCCAAAGCACAACCCAATGCCTATTGGTCTATGGAGGGTGGAGATGGGGTGGTAGGGCTGGGTTGGGGTGTGAGGTGTGGTGTTAGGGTTTGAACCCTAACACATTTCCATACTTTTGTCACTTTAATTTGAACCCTAACTGTTGCATTAACAAAGCGTTTTGCCATGAATTTCCTTACGTTTTGAGAAAGTGTAAACTTACCCTTATTTGGTTGTGGGAGCTCAAGGCCCTTTGAGCCCTGTACTACCATCAGTCCATAGTGTATTGTGAGATCCGGTCCCTGTGCTCCCACACATACATATAGTAATTGTCCCTGATTTTCATGTGGAAGCGCAAGGCCCATGGTATCCATATGCCATCTATCCATAAGTGTAGACACATTGTAATTAATTCTCATCTTCCTGTGGGAATGCAGGGCACTCAGGGCCCTGTGTTCCCATCACTCCATAATGTTATCTATTTGTGGGAGTGCAGGGTCAACCAGTCCCTGCTCTCCCACCTATCCATAAGTGTTGAGATATTGCAATTAACCCCTGTGCTGCCAATGGTACAGTATCACACATCGTAGGGACCTTGATTAAAATGTCCACTGCAGGAACATCTAATTTTTCCCATAGGATATAATGGAAAACTTTATAGTTTAATAACTTTTGAACGGATTAATACTTTTTCACCAAACCTTCAAAAGGCACATCTGTGGCTCAGACGCCATACAACTTAACAATTTCAGACCATACCACCAATCTGCTTTGGAGATGTGGCATGGCAAAGGATTTGCACCTAAATGGTAAGTTTCAAATGTTTTTAAACTACTCATCTCTGCAACTGCACATCCAAAATGTCATATCAAGAGATCTATGGTACCTGATAGATCATTAAAAATTGTGTGTAAATTGACTATATGGTTGCAAAGTTATTAAAGTGCAAAATTTTGGGCTTAACATAGAAGTGACCATTGAACCCTAACTATACTGGCACTACTGTGAAAGTATAATATATATTCTTTGAAAAAAACTTTGTTAATGCACCAGTTAGGTAACTTAACACCACAAAAACAGGGAAATTTGGTGTTAAGGTTTGCAACCCCAATGTCCTCCGACCCGACAAGCAGCAAAAGGAAAAAAACATTAGGGTTTTGAGTCTCTGGAATCTTGGTGAATCAGTGGTGGAGTCTTCCTTCAGGGTTGTCAGTCCTAATGTCTTCCCCATTCCTTGAGCAAACAACATCACACATTTCTTCATGTAGGGCCTATAGGGCCCTGTGTGAGGAAGGTTACAACAAACTGTGTTGGCAACCTGTGGCGAGATATACTTCTCTAACTTTGAAGAGTGTATCATTACGAGGCAGTGGCTCAGAGCTGTACCTTGTACTTAGGATTGGAGGCTATGAGCTGGGGGCAGTGGGGAGCATTAGGATTGACAACCCCCCAGGAAAACCTCACCATTGATTTGCCAAGACTTCATTGACCCAAAACCCTAATATTTTTCATTTTTGCTGCTTGGGGGGTGGGGCCTTATGGTTGGAAACCCTAACACCACATTTTCCTACTTTGAGGCATTAAGTTACCCTAACTGGTGCATTAACAAAGTTTTTTTGCAAAGAATTTAATTTCTTTTTGAGACAGTGGAATTGTATCCTCAGTCACTGACCTGCATGAACAAATGGAAATGTCCTTCATGAAGAGAAGACTCCATCCATCTACAGAAGTAAAGGGCCCACAAATTGAAGGCTCTGCAGTTTG
Source organism: Neoceratodus forsteri (assembly GCA_016271365.2). Taxonomy (NCBI): domain Eukaryota; kingdom Metazoa; phylum Chordata; order Ceratodontiformes; family Ceratodontidae; genus Neoceratodus; species Neoceratodus forsteri. Next base: position 1,204,475,530 of record CM057453.1, on the reverse strand, counting down.
GTGCAATGCCAGATGTAAATAATTCATGGGGCTGTCTGGTGAGCTGTGGAAGTGCAGGACCCTGTCATCCCTGCACTTCTATGTGGCCACAGCTACAGATGCACAGACACAGTTATGCATCAAGGTTAAAAACCCTATTGAAATACATTGAACCACACTTACCTTAGTGTCTCATATTGCAATCAGCAGTTCCAGCAGCAAGACATGTCTTCAATTGGAGAGTAGATCTTTGCCCTGTAACCTGTTCAGTTGAGTGAGGGTGTGTGATGGTGTGTACTGGTGGTGTGGGGTTGGGGGTGCTGAGTGGGAGATGGAAGTGGGGGAACAGATGAGGGAGGAACTGCTTTCTTTTTTGCAGGTTTGAAAAAAATCGAGGGACTTTTTTCTTTATTTCAGACTGGGACAGTGAATGGAGGATGGGGGGTGCCACTAGAAACCAGGGAAAGACAAAAATATTATGGGTATGGTGCTCAGAGGGTTGGGATGCCTCTAGACACCAGGGAAAGACTGAAACATTAAGGGGATGGCAATTGGAAGGTGGGGGTGCCATTAGACACCAGAGAAAGTAAAACATATTACAGGGACAATGATTGGAGGGTGGGGAGTGCCACTAGACAGCAGGAAAAGACAAACATATTACAGTGACAGTGATCAGAGGGTAGGGGTGCCACGAGATGCCAGGGAAAGACAAGCATATTACAAGGACAGCAGTCAGAGGGTTGCGGTGATATTATACCGCAGGAGAAGACAAATACATTATGAGAACAGTGATCAGAGTGTGGGGTGGTGGCACTAGACACCTGGGAAAGACAAATACATTACAGGGACAGTAATCAGAAGGTGGGGGTTCTACTGGATGGTTCACCTTCAAGTAAGCAAAACCAAAGACACCGCTGTCAACAACCATGCATGGAAAACAGCTAAAAGATAAATTGTTCTATGCCAGAATGCCAAACATCAGACATAGTATGATTTATTCTTACACACCATGGTCACCATGGATCCAGCTCTATAAGGTAGGGACAAAACTTGGAGGGAGCTAAACTGGGGGTGCAGGGGGATTTATTATTCCAACTCCAGAGGGGTGCAACTTGGGGGGGTACAACATGGGGGTGGGGGGGATTTACAATTCCACCTCTGGGGAGAATGCAACCGAGGTGGGTGCAATTCAAGGAGGGACTATATATATATATATACTGGGCCGGATATTCAAACTGCGCTATTTTGTGGCGCAAGCCCTTGCGCTGCACAAAATAGTTGCACAGGGGTGTGGCCGGAGTGATATTCAAAGGAGTTGCGCTATTGAGCAACTCCTTTGAATATCACCCCCCCGGCCACAGCCACTGTGCATGGCGCAGTGGAACTTGCGACACTGCAAGTGGTTAGAGTGGAGCATTCAACTTGCGGTGGCACAAGTACCATTGCACCATGCGCAAATTTCCGATATTCAAAAGGTGACATGCAAATGGAGCCATAATTCATGCAAGGCACAGGGGAGGCCATTTGCATCTGTTTATGGCCCCATTTGCATGCCATTAGCATGCAGGTGCGCCGATCCCCAAGGACTTGTGCCTGGCGCCCTGCCAGGCAGTAACCGTTGGGAGACGACCCCCTGCAGCCCGATCGTGGGCAAATGTAGTAAATCCCTCCCCAACTGGCCCGATCACGGGCATAAGCAAATCACCCCCCACCAGCCCGATCGTGGGCAGCAAGTGTCCCCGAACATATCCCTGGTGGTCCAGTGGACTGATAAGCCCGGTCACGGGCTGAATAAGTTAACCCCAGAATGTATCCCTGGTGGTCCAGTGGACCAATAAGCCCGATAGTGGCTGCATTATGTTCACGACACCCCCACCCCAAGACCATATCCCTGGTGATCTAGTGTCCCCACCCACCACACCCACAAAGCCCCACCTGCTCCCTCCCCGGCAGCTGGCGGGTGGCAGCATCCACCGCCTGCTGCCCGCACTGACTGCCGCAGTAGGGCTGCACCCGGTGGTGCAGAGCAAGAGCCAATGGGTGTGCAGCTATACTCATCTAAGGCAGTCCAGATATATTCGAATGAAGTCATTCACAAATCTGGACTGCTTGTCTGGTATGAAGCACACCCATTGGCTCTTGCTCTGCACCACGGGCTACTGTCACCGGAAGTCAGTCGGTGGTCGCGGCAGCAGGCGGGTGGGATGCTGCCGCCGGCCGCCGGGGGAGCGTGGGTGGTGGGGCTTCATGGGTGGGTGGGGTGGGGGACACTAGATCACCAGGGATATGGTCTTGGGTGCGGGTGTTGCACATAATGCAGCCAGTGATCAGGCTTATCTGTCCACTGGACCACCAGGGATACGTTCTGGGGTCAACTTCTTCAGCCCGTGATCAGGCTTATCAGTCCACTGGACCACCAGGATACATTCTGGGGGTTTCAAACCTCATCAGCCCACGATTGGGCTTGTCGGTCCACTGGACCACCAGGGATATGTTCGGGGGACACTTTGCTGCCCGCGATCAGGCTGGTGGGGGGGTGATTTAAACTTATGCCCGTGATCGGGCCAGTCAGGGGAAGGGGGACTTTTCTGCTTTTGCCCGTGATTGGGCTGCAGAGGGGGCACAGGGAGTAGGTTGAGGGCCAGCCACAGGTGGCAGCTGCCGTGTTGCGCCCTGCAATGCAGCAGCTCACCTGTGGGTGGCCCTCGACTTACTCCTTTTTTTTTTGGCTCAAAGTGTGCAGGCACAGGTTGGGGGTTGTGCCTGCACAACTCTGCACAGTCTGGCTGAATATCGGGCTGTGCAGTTTATGCATGGTTCCTCCCCCTCCAGTTCAGCATGCATTCATTTGCATTGCGCTGTTGCTCAGCATGTTTTCAGTGGTGCAACTGCCTCCTGCTGAATATCGCAGAATGGCGTAATTTCAGACTTGCGCAGGTGCAACCCTATTGTGCATGGTGCAACACTTTTGAATATCCTACCCACTACTGCCATAGTTAGGGTTGAGGAGCCATTTCTATGTTAAACCCCAAAGTTTTGCACCTTTAATAACTTTGCAATCATTTGACAGATTTGGCTGAAATTTGGAACACATGATTAAGAACCATAGGCCTTGGGATCTGCCAAGTTTTGTACTGGTCAGATACATGACTGCGGAGTTATTAAGCATGATCTGCATGCGCGTTTATGCTTTTTCTGGAATTTTATGGTCACGCATACAGGTCGCACGGTTTGTGCGACTGGCCCAAAATCTTCAGGGAACATGTGGCCAGGGTCCCCAATGTGCCTTTCAAAGATTTGGTGAAAAAATATTAAATGGTTCAAAAGTTATTCAAAAAACAATTTCCCATTATAAGTCAATGGGAAAAGTTAACAAAAAGTTTGACAGTGTCGCAAATGCATTTTTTACTTTCGCAAATGGCCCTGTTACTTTCACAAATCCACCATTTGTTTTCAGTTGGTGATCAGAAAAATGGTTGGAATTTAAATTTGGGACCCTCTAGCAAGCTAATACTTTTTGTATTCACCTAGTCAGACCCTGAGGATGCTAGCCATGTCTTTATTTTGGGGTAAAACACCCCAGAAATATGTTTTTCAAATTTCTGGAAAAAGTACTTTTGCAAATTACTTTCGTGCTCACGAAAGTGTTGAATTTTTTTGTGAAAGCTTTCGCAAATTGCGACAGTAGTTTTCTAGTCTGTGGGAAAGTGACAGCAATTCTTTGGCACTGCGCTGCAAACGAACGGTTGGGAGTTTTGGGCTGCAATTTGGAGAGAACACAGACGACACCTCGCAGATGTGCTCTTCAGTATTTTGGTGAAAAAATATTACAAAGCAGCAAAGTTACTGCACTCCAAAGTTGACAGTTTTTCCCATAGGATAACATTACAGCACCCAACGCATTACAGGAATCGTTTGGCACCCTGCTGCAAAATAACGGTTTGGTCTTTTATCCTGAAATTTGGAGGGAAGACAGCCAACAGCCCACAGATGTGCCTTTCAGTGGTTTGGTGATCAAATATTACAGGGAGACAAAGTTATGACACTCCAAACTTCTCTTTTCTTCCCATAGGAGAACATTATGGTGTTCGCCGCGCGTTTCGGGGCCCGTATCTCGGAAACGGTGCGAGATACGGACTTTCGTCAGAAAAATACTTAGCCCCTACAAAATTAGCCAGGGAAGTTGTAAATCATATGACTTTAAATTTTTTCTACGTCATACGGTTCCTGAGATATAACCTATTTAGTATTCCAAGTCCTCATTTTCTGCTCCGATAACCATTATTATGCATACATTCTTTGTACTCACTGTCTTTCTCTATGCAAGTTTTGGGGAAAACCAGCCTGTGAGCTTACATTTCTGTTACTGTTGCCCTTTCCGTTTGCGATTCCGTACCCGTTTCACTTACCGTTGACGTCTGTGCCACCATGTGCGTTATCCTTTGCGTTTTCATTTGCACTTGCGTTTCTGTTATTTTTTGCCATTTGTGTCTACAGTACTGTTTCTCTTTCTGTTTCACTTTGCGTCACCATGCCCATTGACATTTCCGTTTTCAGGCACCATGTTACTATGTGAGAACACATCACATGGCAGACCGTTCCCATCTACACCACCGTGTGTGTTACCCTTTCTGTTCTCATTTGCGCTTGAGTTACCATGTGTGCCGCTGATAGTGCTTCTGTTTGCATTGCTGTTCCTGTTACTATGCCACAAGACATCATGTGGCGGGAGCGCCGCCGCATTATGTGGTGGGCCGCTGCTGCATTACATTCACTATTTCTCGTTATCATTCTCAAAAAGAAGGGAAATTAGAGGCAAAAAACTCTGTTTAATGCATTAGTTAGGGTTGTTCCACAGCAACAAAAGTGAGGAAATTCACTGTTAGGGTTGAAAACCCTAACTCCGAATTCACCCTCCCCCCAGCACCACACACACACAGACACACACACACACATGCAAGTAGGGGAGGACCAAGTCAACACAACCAATGACAGACATCCAGCAGCAGGTGACAGAAATAACAAACAATTGTCTAAATGTACTACGAGACATCCCCACCCACCTGACCAGGTACTGCATGCTCAGTGGAGATCAACAGCAAAACTGAGGCCATGTACACAAGCGTACACATCCCTGATTGCAGCTGCACGCGTACCACACTTAGTAGTTGCATGGCTTTACCTAATGATGCCCCACACCACACCACAACTGGTACTGTGCCGTTAATCAATATAAATGCTAAAGGTGCATGATCACAGTTGTAGAAAGGTTTTAACACTAGTGAGTATACATTAATTAAGAGAAGTACATAAATTAACTACAAGACACTAGCATGCTCAAGATAAAAGTAGTGTTACATTTAGTATGTGATTTTCAAAGTAGTGCATTTACTGCAACTGTTTACTGAAGATAGAGAGGCTGATGTAAATGTATGGAAAAGCATTGCCTGTTCAGTGCTGTGAAATTCGTACTGCCAGTATCAAGATTCATTCTTACTGATGAAGCTGTACTGCTAATGTACAGATGTAGACCTTCAGTGTGTTTCAATACTAAAGCTGCAGTAAGTATTCTTTGTAAGAAATAGTGTAATTGCATGGATCAGGCCAAGCAACTTCTAAATATCATAGGACTAATGAGCCAACAATGATGTACCTGTATCGGAGATATCTATAGGATAGATTTTCCTGTAGGCACTTACTCAGTATGTTGTACCTGATAAAGACAATCTCATTGCATCTGTGATGACTAACTTATTCAAATAGTGATACATTTACTATTGTTGCAATGAGTGATCTATGCTACTTATAGACACAGCGTAATTTTTTTTAACAGTTGTTTCATACTCAGGCTGTATACGTAGTGTTTGGGTTTGCCACACTTCTGTCACTGATGCTATCAAAGTGATAACTATGTCAATTGTGGTACAAGAGCAATCAAGTAGGTATAGTGTAGATATAAACAGAATGTCTTTTAGTATTGATTTAACTCACAATGGGATAAGTATACTAGGATGGCAAAGGTTATTCTCTATCACTGACTCTGTCAGTTATAATCACACTAAGGTTTCGATGACTGTAATGATCAAGTTACACTGTTCATCTTCATGAGTTCATATTCACAGCCATTCTCCAGTAAGTAGACAGAGTATGGTGTAACTGGGTGTGACACTGTGTTGCAAAACTCCTGCAGTGCCTAGCAGAGGGAGAGTATCTAGTCATAAAGACAATTAAGCAATAAGGCATGACCAACGGTTATGTTGAATGGTCTGTTAATCACAATGTAGGGGTTTAATGTTGAATGAGGCATAGCCGAGTGCCACATGTCGCCAGACAGTGAGAAACTGACCATTAACATAATACCTGGGAGTAGCTTATTGCTATCATAATAAAACTGTTTTTTTAAACAACATTAAAGCATCTTCATCATATGGTTAGGCTCTATATGTATGTTAATAAAAACTAAACATAAGGCTGTTACAATGTTTACAGTCAATTAGAAAGCTACATTTCTCAAACCTTTGTTATAATCAGAGATATTATACCTGTACAACTCCTTGATTTTGCTCAACTCTGTTGTTCAGGTGGCCCATCACATGTGGTGTCGTCTGGTGTGGGGCATCGGTAGGTAAGGCCATGCAACTACTAAGTGTGGTACGTTGTGTGCAGCTGCAATCAGGGATGTGTACGTTTGGTGTACATGGCCTCAGTTTTGCTGTTAATCTCCACTGAGCATGCAGTACCTGGTCAGGTGGGTGGGGATGTCTCGTAGTACATTTAGGCAATTGTTTGTTATTTCTGTCACCTGCTGCTGGATGTCTGTCATTGGTTGTGTTGACTTGGTCCTCCCCATGTGCAGTGTGTGTGTGTGTGTGCTGCTGGGGGTGAAGTCAGTTAGGGTTTTCAACTCTAACAGTGAATTTCCTCACTTTTGTTGCTGGAACAACTAACTAATGCATTAACGAGTTATTTGCTCAATATATATATATATATATATATATATATATATATATATATATATACACACATATACATATGTAAGGATATACAGCAGTTCAGTGTATGATAATGCATTTATCTTGTACAGTTTCCAGTGACCTCAAGTAACCTCACGAGTGCCAAAGGCATGAGTGAGAGTTACGAGAGGTCACTGGAAACTGTACAAGATAAATGCATTATCACACACTGAACCGCTGCATATTCCATTTATGTAACAGGTTTAGATGTTGTGTGAATATTTTGATTTTGGTAGGTGTAAATAATTTATCAAAAAAGGGAAAAGAAAATTGAATTTTATGCTGTTTTTGCTAATTATTAAAAAAAAATGGTATCTATAAATGAAACACCACTCATTTCGTAGATATTTTTGAGCTGAACATTTTTCGTGCTCACAGTACCATGCTATCATTTTTTGTTTTAAAGTTATTCATATCTGTTTGTCAAAAAAGTGAACAAAAAATAACATTTTCTTCTGTTTTCTTGCTAATCATATCCAATATATAGGGTTTATATAAATGAAACATTATTCATTTTGTAGGTAATTTTGTGCTGAACAATTTTTGTGCTCACACTACCATGTTATCTTTTTTCGTTTATAAGTTATTCACATTTAATTATGGTTAGTACTGCTTCTGAGGCAGAACATTCTAAATTAATTCTGAAGAGAACTGTGTAGTTAAATGAGCTAGTGATGTAGTTACTGTGTGGATAAATGGGTGATGATGTACTTACTATGTGGATAAATACATTTATCCACATAGTAGCACAGATAAATGGATTTGTCAGTGCAGATTTATTCAGACACCTGCTGCATAAATAGATATATATACATACATACACATATACACACACACATATATATGTATATATAAAATAAACATTATTTTTTAAGCACCTTTCAAAATATCCAGGTGCTGTACAAAGATTAAAACATAATTGCATAGAACAAATACAATATTAAATAAAATAACAGGTCCATACAACTATATATCACTAAAAGGCCTGACACCACAGAAAGGTTTTAAATGCCTGTTTAAATCCCCCCACAGCTGCGCACTCCTGGAGCTGATGGAGTAGAGAATTCCAGAGGGTAGGGGCCACAAACATAAATGCATGGGCCCCAGAAGATTTCAAAGTCACCCTCAGAATCTTCAGCAACCCCTTGTCAGCTGAGCAGAGCTGTCACACAGGGAAGTAGGGAACAAGAAGCTCTTTCAGGTAGTCAGGGCCAAGTCCATGTAGGGCTTTATAAGTCAGTAAACCAGCTTTAAAGGTGATCTGCCACTGAATCAGTAGCTAGTGCAGATAGCGCAGCACAGAGGTAATATGTGAAGAAAGGGAAGTCCCCATCAACAATTATGCTGCAGCATTCTGTACTAGCTGCAGGTGGTAGATATCAACCCCAGGAAGTCCTAGTATACAGAGTTGCAGTAATCAAGGCATAAGATTACAAAGGCATGGACCAACGTAGGCAGATCCCTGGACGGAACAAGGTGCTTGATCCTGGCGATGTTTCTAAGATGATAAAAGGCAGACTTGATGACTGCCGACACCTGGGATCGTAGGGTCAGCCCATCATCAAGTTCCACCCCCAGATCTCGCACCCGTTCAGAGGTAAGAATCTGGGAGTCCCCCAGATAAAGTCCAGAGGGCTGACCAGCCCTCAACCCCTCTATCCGGTGACATGGACCATCACCTCAGTCTTTCCCGCGTTCAACTTTAGCCAGCTCAAATTCATCCAGTCCTGGATTTCAGCGAGGCAGTTCTTAAATACCAAGACAGCGCTATCTTGGTCAGGTGCAAAAGACAGGTAGAGCTGGGTATCATCAGCATAGCAGTGAAACCTCCACCAATATTATCAGTGACAGTGTAAACACTATCCTGTGAAACAAGAGGTTAACACCTTGGCTGAAGATGAGGAAATGCAGGGAATGCAGCATGAACAGGCAAGGTGGGGGGTGCCTCCCTAGATGTTGCTGATTAGAGGGATTGTTGAAAGATAGAGAGAATCCTGCAAGGAGTCAGTTAGAAGCTGGAAACTGCTACAGGGTGGAGATACTCCTAGGCAGAGAACCCTGCAAGATGGAAGGTGGAATGTAAGACAGGAACCGGACCAGAAAGCCAAGAAGAATGGTTAATTGTTGGAGAGATCCTTTGGGGAGAAGTTGAAATCTTCTGCTGAGAAAGGGACCATTTCTAGATCAGAGAGTCCTTAGGTAAAGGATCAGCCTAGCCAGCTGGGCCAAAAAACAGTGAGTGGAATGTACTGCTGATAACAGCCTGCAAATAAGGCTAAAAGGGAAAACTGTTTGTGTTTTATTTGAGACTGTGCATTCAAAAACAGTGACTGGAATATAATGCTAATAATAGCCAGCAAATAAGGCTAAAGGGAAAACTGTGTTTTATTTGAGACTGTGCATTCAAAACTGCTGGCCCACAAATGGTTTGTTTTGTTTGAGACTGTATATAGAAAAAACTGCTGGCCCACCTAGGTGGTTCAAAGATTCCTTTTCTCAAGTCAGCCTAAAAGAACTGTTTTGTGTTAACCTTTATGTTACCTGACCAGGCTGGAGAAGTTGAACTGACTATGTTTTTCTGGAGCAATAACTTACATTTGGAGCAATAAAAGTTAATTTTCTTCTGTGAACTTTAAACCCAGAGTGTTGCCTCGCCATCTACCATAAGTCAGGTTGTCACATGTGGTGTCAGAACTGGGATTTGAACCCCTGCTGGAGTGAGCAGGACTAGTTACAGTCTGGAAAAATGGATATGGAGAAATTGCTGAAGTTCCTCACTGAACAACAATAGGCTTTCAGGCAGCTGGCTCACCAGCAGCAGAAGGTGCAACAACAGGCCCCACAAGCACAGCAGGAGACACAACAGTGGGCACAACAAGCACAACAGGCTCAGCAACAACAGGTTCTCACCAGCTGGCTCAGCAGCAGAAGGAGGTACAACAGTGGGCCTAACAAGCCAGCAAACCCAACAGGAGGCACAACAGCATTTCTTATACAGCTGGGGCAACAACAACAGTAGCTGCTGCAGTACTTGGTGCAACAGACACAACAAGATCCTACTGGTGAGGCTGGTCTGGCTATCATGGGGCCAGGGATTCCTAGGATGAATGCCATGCTGACAAAAATGATGTCTGAGGATGATCCAGAGGCCTTCCTGGTAACGTTCAAGTGAGTGGCAGAAGCTGCTGGATGGCCCAGACCCCAATGGGCTGTCCACCATGCCCGCTGTCTGACCAGGGAAGCCCAAGTGGCCTGTCAAGCTATGGACATTACCATAGCTGGGGAGTACACAGAAGTGAAAGCGACAATCCTGGACCACCTAAGCATCAACTCAGAAAGGTAACGACGGAGGTTCTGGAGCTTCAGATTTGCAGCAGGTGCACAGCCTAGAGCAGTGGGACAACAATTGCAGGACCTATGCTGGTACTGGCTAAAAATTGAAGGACACAGTGGCCCTGAGGTGGCCGAGTTAATCATCCTGAAAAAATGTCTGTACATCCTGACCCCGGGAATTCAGAGCTGGTTCTGCAAAGAGAAGATCACCATGCTAGTAGGGGTCATGCAGATCTCAGAACAAGTGCTGGATGCTGAACTCTCCTCCCGCCCCAAGACCCAGCTTACAAAGCCACCTGGGAAGATGGGGAATCATCCTGGGAGCCAGACTGAAGGAATATTGGCTGGAACTGTGAAGAGACCATGGGCATGTTGGGAGGTGGGATTATGGGCCAAATAAGGGTCTGACTCTGGGAAAGACAACAACCCAACAGCCCAGGGATACATTTCCTGAAGGTCCACTGCCTAAGCCCGGAGGTTCACCCCATAGCCAAGACACAGGAGCATGTTTCTCATGTGGACAGAACAGTGACTTTGCAAAGAGCTGCCCCCCCATGGACTGTACCTTCATAGATTGCACATTTACAGATGTGTATTCAATGTACAGTGGGAGTGGGGGCTCTAAATCCCAAGATTTTGTGGTCTCTGTCGAGGTAGAAGAGATAGAGACTGAGGCTCTGGTGGACTCAGAAAGCTGCCAGACCCTAGTCAGGACAGCCCTTGTGAACTCCTGATGCTGGCAGGACCGGAACCCCATCCCTATCCGATGTGTGCATGGGTATGTAAAGGCTTACCCTGGTGCTATGGTTACACTTACTCTGGGGGAGCCGAATAGAGAATATAAAGGTGGGGGTTGCCCCGGGGTTACCCTATCTGGTGTTACTGGGGAGAGATTGGAAATGGTTTGAGGAATTATGGAAAGCAGACTGATCTTTGGTAATTACCTGGTCTCAAGGTTATGAAGGAAGGAGGACCAGTCACCTGCAGCTGGGAGAAGTTTTTCCCTGTGCCTTGCATATGTATGTGTTCAGTATAAGAGATTCGCTTGTTTCTACCTTGTGTGCTGCGGACACTCCGTGGTGGTGGGAGGGGGGGGCATTGAATTTCAACAAATTAAAAATTGATCCGTTTTTGTCAGCTGTCCAAATAGTTTTTCATTAACTACTTTATTTTTTGTGAGGTGTCATAATCCTTTTTAGTCATGTGAAAAAGGATTAGGACTTCTGTAACCAGATGACCCTGCCCTTAATTCTTTTTTGACAGATAAATTCCATTTTTGCTAGGTATCAGAATCCTTTTACACACTGCAAAAAAGGATTTTTGACATCTCACAAAAGAGGATATTTAAAGTCTATTGATTTTGGTCACATCACTGCAAAGAATCTGTTAGGACATTTGGGCTGAAATTTGCAGGGTACGAAGGGCTTGCCTCACAGATGTGACTTTTGTTGGTTTTCTGATAAAATTTGCATTGTTTCCATTCTTATAACATTCTGAAGTTTAGAAATTTCCCATAGGATAACACTGTGGCTGGTGCAGTACCTTTCAGTGGCTATATCTTGGAAAAGCTTTGAGATATGGATTTTTCACTAAATGAAGCTTGTGTACTAAGCAACGATGCAGGTTTCTGGGCCTTGATTATAACTGCAGTGTAATTTTTATCAATGTCCCTATGGTTACTGTGATATTGTGCCATTTGTAGCACAATGGTTACTTGGCATGTCTGTAGCCCTGTGCTCTGTCTCTACAGTTATGGATAGATGTAAGAGCAGGGCCCAGAGGGCCCTGTGTTCCCACATATGGATACCATTATGCAGTAATGGGAGTGCAGGGCTCTCTATTATGCAGTAATGGGAGGGCAAGACCCAGAGAGCCCTGCACTCCCACAGGGAGATAAGGGTTACTTACAATGTCTCTACACTTATGGATAGATGGGAGTACAGTGCCCAGAGTGCCCTGCACTCCCACATAAAAATCAGGGAAAATTACGATATGCGTGCATGGGAGCACAGAGCCCAGAGGGCCCTGTGCATCCGCAACACACTACAGACTGATGGGAACACAGGGCCTGGAGGGATCTGCACTCCCACAACCATATAAGGATAAGATTATACTGTCTCAAAAAGTAAGGAAATTCATTGCAAAAAAAACTTTATTACTGTATCAGTAAGGGTTAAAGCTACAAATGTAGGGAAAGAGGTGTTAGAGTTTCTAATCTTTACACCCACCACAACCCTACCACCCACCCTCCACAGACCAACAGGTGTCAGGGTGTGCCTTGAGGTTGTTGTCCCTAATGCTCACCCATTTTCTTTTGCTGTACCATGCTAGCTTCCTTACACATTGAATGGGGTGAGCATTAGGACAATGACTCTCAAGGCACACCCCAATGCCTGTTGGACTTGGTCTGTGGAGGGTGGGGATGGGGTGGGTGGTAGAGTTGGTGGGGTGTTGGGTTGGAAACCCTAATGCCTTATTTACCTACTTTGTTGCTTTAACCCTAACTGATGCATTAATGAAGTTTTTTTTGCAATGAATATACATATATATATATATATGTAATGGGATTCTTAAAATAATACTCACAAAAAACATATAAAAAAATCCTTGTAATAGATTAGTTAGTCCCGTAATAGTATACTTCCGGTGCTCGTAATGCTATGCTTCTGGTCCCCGTAATACTATCGTTGGGACTATCGGACGCGACTACTGTATGAACCGTGTGTTTTGTTTTGTTTTTTTCTCTGAAAGAAGCGGGAATGGATTGGGAGCTGGGGGTGTGCAAATGAGGAGCGAGGAACACTCGGAGTCTGATGAACTCTGCAGACCACAGCAGCACAAGTAAGAACTTGGAAATTCCTCGCATCCATACATATTACAAAAAATAACAAATAGGTTCTGGTGTTTCAAGGTAGACATTCCATCTCGGGGTTCTGGGGAAACAAGAAACCTCTAGAGCTGCGCTCTCAAGGTTTCTTGTGTCCCCAGAACCTCTCGATGGAATTACTTCCTTGTAATACACCAGAACCTATCTATTATTCTATTCATATACTGTATATATTGTTATATACACATATATATTATAGAAAATATGTATATATATATATATATATATTAGTATTTGCTAAAAATTTTGTTAATCCGTTAGTTAGGGTTCCAGGGACAAAAGTTGGAACATGTACTGTTAGGTTTCCAACCATAACAACCCACCCCCACCCAGCACACAGCAACAGGCATGGGGTGTGCATTGGGGTTATCATCCCAAATGCTGACCCCATTCCATGAGTAAATAAGCTGAGATGGTACAGTATAGGAGAATGGGGTGAGCGCTAGGGCTGACAACCCCAAGGCACACCCCCACACCTGTGCTGCATGCAGGGTGGTGATTAGGTGTTAGAGTTGGAAACCCTAACAGCGCATTTCACAACTTTTGATGCTGGAGCCCTAACTGATGCAGTAACAAAGTTTTTTGCAAAGCATTTCCTTACTTTATGAGATAGTATAATCATACTTTTCTTTGGTTCTGGGAGTCCAGAGCCTTCCTGGCCCTGCACTCCCATCCATCCATAATTTTTCTAGAGATTGTAATTATATCATTATTTCTCCTGTGGGAACACAGGGCCCTCCAGTCCCTACACTCCTTTCACTCCATAGTGCTATGGATATTTGCATGTGGGAGTGCAGTGTCCTCAGGGCACTAAGTTGCCATCCATCCATAAGGCCTGCACTCCCATCACTCCATAATGGTATCCATATTTGCCTGTGGGAGCATCCGATAGTGTGCAGCGCCAAAAAACACAGCTAAATTTTAAACCTACATAACTGGACCACAAATTATTATATTTTCATGAAACCTAGAAAAGGCAAATTAGTGGCAAAAACTCTTTGTACCCATAAAATTTCACAGCAAAATTGCAAACAATTTCTTCGCAGCGTAGTGACAAAGAAATGACTGTGTACACCTGACATTACAATGTTAACCTATGGTATATGAAGCAAAATTTAAACCCCCAAACTTCACAGCAGAGTAATATATTTTCACCAAAGCAGCAAAAGGCAAATCTTTGGGATAAGATGTTTGTACCCTGAAAAGTTCAGACCAAAATCACAAACCATTTATTATGTTGCTTGCACGCATGTGCAAGAAACATAGTGCCATCATCGTAGATTTCGGAGGTGTGTCACCTCCTCCTCCAATTCAGTCAGTGAGCTGGCAGGCACGGCCCCTGTAAGCCAATGCATTTGGAGCTGTCTATGACCGCAGCTCCAAAATGCAGTAACATCCCCGATTGAAAGGGGGAGCTATGCTTCAGTGAGCAGCGATAAGAAGCGTAGCCCCCCACATGCAGGCGCGCGCGCCCCCACACGTACTGTGTAGCCGACGGGGTGCCCAATCCCAGTCAGCTGAGCTGCATCGTCCCTCCCCAGTAGTTGGTGCCACGCTGGGAGCCCACCCCAGTGTGGCAATCAGCCTTTGGCCGACGGGGTGCCTAACTCTGGCCGGGCTGAGCCGCGATCCCCCCAGTAGTTGGTGCCACGCCAGGAGCCCACCCCAGCATGGCAATCAGTCCTTGGCCGACGGGGTGCCCAATCCCCATCGGCTGAACAGCCCCCAGTCCTTGTGCCACGCTGGGAGCCTACCCCAGCATGCCAAACATCCCACGATGTCTTTTTTTTTTAAACCTATAAACCAAAACGGCCCCGTATGCCTCCCGACACCCCCTCCCACAACCCGCACCCACCCACTGCGCACCCAGCCTCCCCACACCCCCCTCACCCCATACTTACCTCCGGACTCTGGCGCGATGATCTTCGGTGGACCGGGAACACGTCTGCACTCTTCAAAGCCGACCGCGAACTGAGGAAATGCCGGTAAGCTGTATAATGGGCTAGATGGGGGTTCAACGTTATTGCATATCTCAGGCATTTTGGAATTTTTGCACCAAATTTTCAACATGGGGTTTTTAGGACCCCTTCTCATGAATGATGTCACTGTCATGGCGTTATTCGGGGCCGAAGGGTGATTTCGTGCAGTGACTGCGAAATCACCCTTCGGGCCTGAATACCACCATGACAGTGACATCATTCATGAGAAGGGGTCCCAAAAACCCCATGTTGAAAATGTGGTCCAAAAATTCCAAAAAATGACTGTTTTACGAGCATGCGTTGCGCAGTTGCTACGCAGGCTCGTAAGTTCACGAAATTTCAATATTTTCACTCCAGATTTTCAACATTGCCATTTTACCACACCTTCTTATGAGCAGTATAGCTGTCATTTTTCACATCTCACCCAAAATGTGTTTCCGCCCTTGTAGCGCAGAATGGCGCAGTCGGTATGTGAACTCAATGTATGGGACAAATTAAGAAAATCACAGTGACATTGTTCATGAGCAGAGGTCTTAAAATGGCTATTTTGAAAATTTGGTGAAAAAATTCCTAAAAATGACTGTTTTACTAAGCGTGCGTTGCGCAATTCCTACGCAGGCTCGTAAGTTCACAAATTTTCAATATTTTCACTCCAGATTTTCAACATTGCCATTTACACACCTCCTCATGAGCAGTACAGCTGTCATTTTTCACATCCTGCCCAAAACATGTTTCCCCATGTAGCGCACAATGGCGCGGTCGGTGTGCAAACTCAGTGTATGGGACATTAAGAAAATCACAGTGTCACTGTTCATGAGCAGAGATCTTAAAATGGCAATGTTGAAAATCTGGTGAAAGAATTCTAAAATGACTGTTTCTGCGGTGTCGTTGCACAGTTCCACCTGCGGCGTCATAAGGTTTGCGAATTTCAATATTTCCACTCCAGATTTTCAACATTGCCATTTACCACACCTCCTTATGAGCAGTACAGCTGTCATTTTTCACATCCTGCTCAAGCGTGTTTCGCCTATGTAGCACACAGTAAAACGATGGGTGTACAAACTCAATGTATGGAACACATTAACAAAATCACAGTGACACTGTTCATGAGCAGAGGTCTTAAAATGGCTATGTTGAAAATTTCATGAAAAATTTCTAACAATGACTGTTTTACAAGCGTGCATTGAGCAGTTCCTACGCACGCTGGTAAGTTCGCAAATTTTCAATATTTGCACTCCAATGACTTTCAAATACCTAAACAGCACATAGAAGCAAGCAACATTCGGCATTGACAAATGCTTGTTAACTATGGCGTGACAAAGAAACTATCTTATATTTTCTTTTCCATGGTTCCTTTTTTGCAAGTTGAGGAAAATGAAAATCCTTTTTTGCAAACTGCAAAAAAGTATCCTGTTTATAGATTCCTTTTTTATGATTTATGGAAAAATAAAATCTTTTTTCCAAAAATGTGAAAAAGAATCCTGTTTTGTGTTTTTTTCCGCAGTTTATGAAACAGGATTTTGGCATGTTAAAAAAAAACACATTTCTAAGTAACTTATTGAAAAACTAACCTCAGATTCAGATTATACCAGTCCCGATTTGGTAAAGACTACTTCTGTTGTCAACTAAACCAATGTATTTTTTTTTTAGTTATTTAATTTTGTTTACAGCACTAATGGAAAATAGGATTGCAGAAGCATGGAAAAAGATTCCACATTGCCAGCAAAAGATCCTGTGTTTGCAAAAAAGCATTTTGCATTTGCAATAAAGAATCCTTTTTTCAAAAGGGACATCTCACTGGTCCCATAGGAAATTATGGGACACTTTAAAATTTAATAACTTTGGAACAGATTATTATTTTTTTACCAAATCTTCAAACGGCACATCTGTGACCCAAGACCTTTCTACCCTAAAAATTTCAGATCAGAATTTCACACTATTTTTGCACAGCCACATGACAAATAATTTCACCAAAAATTGTAATTTTTTGCATTTTTTTACAATCTTATCTCTGCACCCACTCCTCCGACTGGAACAAAACTTGCCACATCAAGAGATCCTTGATCCCTGATGGTGCATGCAAAATTTACTGTGAATCACTTGAACAGTTATGAAGTTATTAAGGTGCAAAATGTTGAGTTTAACATAGAAGTGAAGACTGAACCCTAACTATAGGGGTACGACTGCACCCCTATAATGACTGAGCTGCAAGTCACCAGCAAACCCCTTGCTTTCAGTATAGTTCACAATGTATTTGTGTTTTTCACGTTTAGAAAAATGCTACTGAAAATATATAAATGTATTCAGAGACCAATCCAGGAGTCTTAAGGGATGGCAGCACATCAGCAGTGGACCTGTCCAGTGGTTTCTCCCACCACCTGATCCCTTGCCCGATATATAAAAAGTTTTTCCTTGTGCCCAGTGGTCCCTCCACCCACCTGATCCTGATGGACATCAGGGAAAACATTAGTTTCTTAACTGGGCATGGCATCAGGTAGGGAGAGGGACTACTGGACACCATGAATACATACCTTATTACATCGGGCAGGCATTGGGTGGCAGGAGGGACCACTGGATAGCAGGTAAAAAGGTTTTATACATCAGGCAAGGGACTGGGTGGAGTGAGGTACCACTGGACAACAGAGAAAAAGTTTTTATACATCAGGCGATGGATCGAGTGAGGGAGAGACCACTGGCCCCAAGGTAAAATTATCTTTTTACATCAGGCAGGTGGGGGGAGGAAACACTGGACACCAGGGAAAATTATCATTCTACATTAGGTGGTCATTGGTTTGAGAGAGGGACTGCTTGACACCAAGGACATGGGCTGCATCTCGGGCAGGGGCTGGGGGGGCATGCTATGCTCCAGCACAGCCTATGCAAATGGTCACATAATGGACATGCAAATGGCCACATAGTGTCTTGCATGTCCAATGGTCTCATTTTCATGGCTGCTTTTGAGCATAGCATATAGTGTACTTGCACCATCCATTGTGTAGCCATACTTCTAGCTCCATGTCAGAGCAGCTCTACTGCGGTTAGCGCTGGCTCAACATTGGTGCTATGTTTAGTTGGATCGTGCAGGTGCACTATCTGATGGAACACAATGACCTCAGTGACCTGGGCAAGTGCAAAGTGCAGTGCAAAAATTTGCACTGTGCTTTGTGCCTTTTTGAGAATCAGACCCAATGACTCTGATGAAATTAATTTTATATTCTCACTGCAGTTACCGCTCCATGAGTTCACTTGTTAAAATGTTAAACCAAAAAGACTAAAAATGTATTAGATGAAACATCTAATCTACAAAAGGTCTCCTGTAGGTAGTAACACAAATGATTCAAAGGCCAAAATTACTTGGTACAAACACTGAGGCCTGGATATTAAAAAGTCTTCTGCAAACTTGCGCAAATGCCTGTGCCGCACATCTGAGATGCTCCGGACCAAAATAATGAGATATTTAGAAGATGCATCATGAGATGTGCTCATGCATGTCTGGCTAAATATTCTGAGGATACACGATTGCACAGTGGGAGATGCACAGTGCAGCAGGTGACCCAACCCTTATGCAGAGCATGCAGAAATGCGTGATAGAAAGCCACTTGCATGGTGCACAGAACTGCAATATTCAGCCAGGGTATGCAAATGTCCTCATTGCACATTCCAAGCCCATGTCCCACATTTGCATCACATTACTGGAATGCATCCATGCTGTTTGCATACCCCTAGCATGCTCAGTTCCAGTCTTGCAGGGCTGACCCACCACTTCACAAAGGTGAACAGAAGATATTGCAGCCTAGCAGGCAGGTGTGATGAAAGGTATGTGTGTGTGGTTGGGTGTACTGCATTGGCCTGGATACAGTGGTATAACCCATGGCCTTGCACAGTGAAGCACAAAGAACTGGCACTGACCAGCAGCTGTAGTACACTCCTCTTGTAGTGTTTTATGTTACCAATACCCGACAGCACAGCACAGCACAGCACAGCTACATGTGGAAGGATACTCACACCTGGTCAACCAGCTCTCCACAGCCATCCACAGGATCAGACAAGGGTACAGGGGGCCCACCTGGACAGTGGCCACAGGGGCTACCTGGAAATGCAACAGGGGTGGGCACAGGATGACACAGGCTGCTTGGGCTACTACATGCATGTGTAACACAAGCTTCATATGCTGCATACCATCACCTGCAGTGTCCCACACACCCCAGTATGGGAGGTCCTGCTGGGTATTGCAAGGGATGGAAGTCTACAGACAGTGACCAGCTGCTGCATGGCTACATCCGGGAAGCGGTGTGGGGTGTTGCTCCCTGGATGGTGCTAGTGGCTCAGGGTTCATCCATCCTGACATGACTGCTATGTGTGGGTGCTTGGCGCATATCCTGCTGCATCTCCAAGGGCTGTGTTCAGACAGCCTGCCTGAAGTTCTATGGCTTGCCTGTGGGTGGCTGGCCATTTAGGCATGCTTTTTTCATGCCTAACTTTGGGCAGTCCATCTCTAAGATGTGCTGCAGATGCACTGCACATCTCAGCTGAATATAGGGATGCACAGCATATTCATGTGAATGCCCCCTCTACATGCCAGCATACATTATAGATGCGTGATGGCTCATCCGGAGTTGCATGATTCATCTTTCCCTTTTGAATGTCATGGTTCTGCCCATCTTTTGGGATGTGTGGCGCATCTCCACTTTGTGCCGTTCATCTGCTTTGAATATCTAGGCCTGTATGTACCATTTCAAGCACTGCACTTTGCCCTTAAAATGGTATGTGCTATAATGCTTTAATAGCTTTATATGATTTGAAAGGTGTATTTTACTGAATAGCACTGTAACAGAAAAATATCATAAAGCAATATATTAAAAAAATAAAACCAGATTTATTGATTTATTGCACATTCCATATTGGATTTATACTTTATAAAGGTTGGCCTGGGTCAGCATTTCATAAAAGTGGATTGCTGTTGTACCAGTAATCCGTTGGCTATCTGAAGCAATCTTGCTCATCCTGGTAACTACTGTGTAGACCACGGAGCAAGAATACCCTCCCTATTCTGTAATCTACAGTATGTGACAGATGCTTCAGTTTAACCACAGTCTCTCAGACTATGTAACTAGATGTTAAAGATTTCCTTTTTCATATGGACAGACATCCCTTTTTGTATAGACCAATTCTTATTTCGTATGCCCATATGAAAATAGAAAATCAGCTCAGAAAAAAGGTTTTTTAAATGTAGCGAAAAGTGCATTTCAAGGTCATTTTTCCATAAACTAAGTACAGAATTCACCAAATGGGGCCCCGATGACAAAGATACATGTCTTGGTGTCTCTGCAGGATTTAATTTTTGTGGGTTTTGAATTTTTTTTAAATGTAACCTGGGCGCTACGTACCTATGGGCTACTACCCCTGCCTCATGTGTAGTCAAGCTTAGGAGTTCATTTCCAAATGATTTCACAATAAGCACAGTGCCTTCACCCAGAGTAAGGTTTGTGGGCCAGTTGGTAGTGGGGCACAACCCTCTAGGATGTTTTACCTACCCACCTCCCTTCCTAGGCACCCCACACTCAAAAATACACTTTACCTTGCAATTCAAAGTTAACCATACAATTAAAGGAGACTGCTAATAATAGGCTCATGGTCTTCGATATAAAAAGGTTAACCAGATAGTTATTGACTTGGGGCAGGAATAGGTAGGGGATACCTGGAAAAGGGATACACAGAATACTAGGCATTCAATTATATGGCAGATAAATGCAAGACGAGAATATACTCAATAGGTATTGAATATAAATATCAAACAGTGAGCAATGAACAACAATGCCGATCCTCCCACCAGTATGCAACCTGGAATACACAGACCTCCTATCTGGTACCAGAACCCCTAGTCCTATGCTGAGGTACCACAGACTGGTGCAGGCCTGTTGTTTCCATGGGTTGACCAGTGCTGGTGCACTTATAAGTTGCAGTTAAAAAACTTTAACTTTAGCTCTGAACTCTGAACTTTAATTGTAGCAAGCTATAACAACTTTTAAGCAGTTTCCCCAAGTCTTTTGCAGGACAGCCCTGCTTAATCCTGGTTTGATGAAAAGTCTATGTGATGCAAACAGGCTGAATTTGGAGGATTGCTGGGGCAAGTCTTCAATTGTACCATGCTGGTATCAGGGGTAGTTGGTGGTGCGCCACAACAGTAGAATGCAGAACACAACTGAGCTGGTTGATGGGATGAAGAATGCTAGTCTTCACCTGTCAGGCCATTCCAAGCTTCATCTCTAAGGCCTTTAAATGCAGTGTTCACCTGACAGGCCTCTCACTGTCTTCATCTCCAGTGACCTCCTCACGGGTCTAGAGGACCTGAGCAACAGTTTATTCTTCACTCCTGGCTTCAACAAAAAACATTCATCACCCTGCTGGTTAGTAGTGGTGGCCGAAGGTTGGAAAATGATGGGTGCTCATATCAGGGACAGACTGTCTCTAGTTTTCTTTTGTCAATCTATGGGATGGACACCTCTGCAGGCAGGCAGGACATTTCTGATAGAGATCCTAAATAGCCAGGGGACACCAAGACAGGGTGCTCCCATTAGGAACAGACAGCTTCATATAAGGTTTCAGTCAGGATCTGCTGAGATTCACTCCACAGACAGGTTTTTCTGATAACCTGTCAAACAACAGCATGCAGGTAGCATTTGCCCTAGCTTCAAGGTTGATTAAATCTCTTTTGGCAAATGAGGCACTTCTGTGGTCTGGATACATAGTCTGGACCCTTCTGACTAGCTTGAGAGCTCCCAACCAACTGCCACAAAACCCTCCTTCACTCTCAAGGGCTCATGGATGACTTCCTCGAGTTGTAACATTATTTCTGACTTTCTCTGACATACGGTAGCTTTCGATTGGCTAATATGGCTGTCTGTCATGTTATTTGACACCCCATTGGTCCTCATTTAGGCGCTAAGCACATTACATCATCCCCTCTCCCAGAAGCCATCTCTCAGTCCTCCAAGGCTTCTATGAGTTCTGACTGGCTGGCAGCAGAGTCAAAGTGTCACAAGATGGCTGATTGCCACACAGTCCATTCATAATTATAGAGCAGTCCCATCTTTCACAGGCTTTTGCAACCACGTAATAGTATCATTTTATTATTTGCCCCCTTGGCCTGATAGCCTATACTGTACCCTATAATCTGGTGGTGAACTTGTGGGTGTATGTTCTATTGCTGCTGCTTCACTGACTCCAGTAAACAGTCCTCCCAAGCAGCAGAAATGTTAGTTCTTTGGTGGCACTGGGACTCTAACTTCCAGCAGCTTCTGCTGCTGCTTCATTTGCATGCACTTACAGTGCTCTTTAAAAATTAAGTTTTAGGGTCCCTCTGGTCCCTCCATTATGTTGGTGGACCCTGATCAGCTTATTTGGGAGTACAGGAGCATGGGGGGAACCTTTATTTTGCCACAATAGCGGCTATAATAGTGTGGTGCACTACCGTGCATGCGTGAACCACCAGCTCACACATTCATGGTGTGGCTGCACAGTGGGCATATGTCTCTGCCTTTCTTGCCCTCCTTTTTTCAGGAAACACAATGCAGTGGCTGGCAGGAGGTTTGAGTTGCGGCACAGGACCAGGGCTGGCGATGCTGAGCAGCAGGAGGACACTGGGCACATTCCAGGTAAGCCCCACACTTTAGGGGGGTTACACTCTCTCATGCCTTAAAACCATGGTATCCACACCAAATCCTTAACAGGGCCTAGCACAATTAACCATGAACCATAACTGATTTACATTACTGGCCTAGCTAGACAAATAACTTCTGTCTATCATATGCAAAAAAACAGGCTAGATTAGACAATTGTGTCCTAGTGTAAGCAACAGAACAAACAAGGAACATAACTAAGGATTACTAAAGGCCATTAGATTTGAAACACTTTAACATTAGTATCAGCTGTATTTTCCATCATCGTCAAATGCTATGGCATAACATTAGTAATTGTTAGAGCTCTAAAATGACAGTTTCATACTTTTCACCTCAATGTAACATAATTTTTCACTTTTCTGCCTCCCTTTTTAGACTTTGAGGTTGTAACTGACAAAGGGGCTAAACTTCTGGAGGACATAAGATGATTCTTCATAAGGATCTAGGTGTAAAATAAATAGCTTTGTCCACCACATACATGGGTAGATCAGTGGGTTCTCCTGGGGTGTCATATGTAAGTTTCAGAACAAGTTTGAGGCTTCATTCATAGTGTTGTACTGGCACCCTCTCCCTTTCATTGGCTTTAGAAGGTGTCCCCCTTGTCTCATTGAGCAGCAATGAGTAATCTGCAGTTGAAGAAGTTTTCAGGACCTCCTCTGGGACTTCTATGTATTGTTCATGTTCTTCAAGCTCAGTTTGTTCTGAAACGGACTCCACAGCTTCTACATTACTTGTCTCAGTTGCTACCTTAAATGTAGACCTTTCATCTGGGGTTTCACTTTCATACAGTTCAGGAGTAGAATTTGTTAGGGTTTGCTCCATTTCAAATGCAAGGCTTGATTGATCAGTGAGAATCTCATCATTTTGGAAAAGATGGGTAAGCTCTAGAGTAGGATAATAAACTTCCATTTAAATATCTGAGTCAGAATGTGTCTTGGTCTTCAGCTTTCTCTTGCGAGTCAGGATCTGATTCAGGGAGTTTCTCTTGATTTTCTTTCTGGTGCCTGCATGAGGCAGGCTCGATGATGCACAATTCAGTTATATCACTGCTTATAATTGTTATTTTCCCAGTTTGGAGTAGGTGATTGCAATGGACAATCTGTTGCCTATTCTTAGTTCCTTCCTGTTCAGTTTTGTAAACTGGCATCTCTTGCATTTTTTCACAATGACACAAGGTTCACTGGCCCATCTGTCAGATATCTTATGCTTGCCAGGGATGCCTAAGTTTTGTAGGAGAACACAGTCTCCCAGATGCAGTTCTAGTGCATTAACTTTTTTATCATATCTGTCTTTATTGATTTTGTTGCACAGCCAACTTATTTATTTATTTTATATTTATTTATTTATTGAAATGTTTCACCAGGCAGACATACTGAGCAGACGTTGCTCATTTCCAGATGTATCCTGGAGGAAGGAGAAGTGGTACAACACAGCAGATAGTACAAGGTTGCTACCAATAGGCAACATAATAGAAAGTGCTACAGTATGATTGAGAAGTTAATATACAGAACATCACAAAATATCACAAAACTGCAGTAAGTGCTAATGCACGTATATGCAGCACTAAGTTGATCTTGCAGTCTTTGAACATAATGCAGATACATCTCAGGCCTAGACCCATCAGCCAAGATGCTGAAACACAGGTTGACAGGTAACCTTGCTTCCTTTCCAAACGTAAGGCTGTAAGATGAAAACCCAGTGGCATCATTTTGGGTAAAATTGTAAATATGGACCAGTGCACTGATCTAATGGCTCTATTGTCATTTGTCTTTCAGGTCTAATGTCCGCAGCACATCAAGGAGAGTCCGATTGAACCGTTCTGGTTTGGGGTCACCTTGAGGGTGGAGAAAACAACTAAATCGTCCTGCACAGGAAAAGGTGCTATAGATCCCAAATACAAGTAAAAATAAACACGCAGTTTGTGATGATGAAGAAACAGCTTTATTGCTGCATTGACTTATAGGTACAGGTACTAGGAATTACCCAACAGTTCTAACACAAATAAATATAAACAAAATTAGCCCTGGGATCCCTGGGCCAAAAGTCTCTTGTGCTTACTCATCCCTGTGCTAATTTTGTTTATATTTATTTGTGTTAGAACTATGTCTAATTTAAAGACAGTATGAGTTAAAGGAGGATGTTAAGTAAAGAAATTGCAGCATTCTATAAGTGACCTGGAGCCACAAAACATTTGATGCCAGACATTCTGTTCTCGATTCTTTCTCTTATGTGTAACATATACAAAATGTATTACATTTTTGTTGTTTTGTTTTTCATTTCTATTTGTATGCATAATTATATATTTTTCTTTTTACTATACTTTAATTAGAATACTGATTTATTCCTCTACTCAGAATAAGTTCTTGATACTGAGTGGAAAATTGATGATAATTATGCAGTCTTAATTAAATAGTACACCAACTATATGGTAGCAAATGTAACTTCAGTAATTAATTGATGACAATATAAATTATCATCTGTGACACCAACAGTTAGCCTCCTGATGAAGCTCATTGGAGCGAAGCACCAAGGCTGTTGGGTAATTCCCAGTACCTGTACCTGTAAGTTAATGCAGCAATAAAGTTGCTTCCTCATCATCACAATCTGCATGTTTATTTTTACTTGTATTTGGAATCTATAGCACCTTTACCTGTGTAGGACGCTTTGGTTGTTTTCTTGAATCATGTCTTCAGGTGTGCCTCACCTTTTTCCTAGCACTCGAAAGCACTGTGAGTGCTATGAAAAACTGTTTGTTTTGTGTCACCTTGAGGGTGGTAGGGTGTTGTTCTGGACTTTCAAATGACAATAATTCTTTTATCAGGTGGCTCTCAAAATCCCTTCCTGATCAGAGTGAATCTGCTGCGGGGCTCCATAATGGATGAAAAATTTTCTACTAACACTTTTGCCACAGTGGAGGCCTTCTGGTCTTTTGTGGGATATGCTTGTACAATGCAAGAAAAATGGTCCATGACCACTAAAATGTTTGCCACATTTTTTGAGTCAGGTTCTAGATTGAGAAAGTCCATGCATACAAATTCCATGGGAGCACTTGTGGATATATTTACTAGAGGGGCGGCTCTCTGTTGTTGCTCCTTCTTCGGCACACAGCGACTGCAGGCCTTACAGTATTTCTCTGTATCACTTGCCATGTGAGGTCAATAGAAATGTGCTTGGGCTAGGTCTATGAACATACAAACATATGAAATTTGCCAGCAGATAAAGGTCTAGAGGTCTATCGAGTTTGCTTAAATGTGCAGCTAGCACCCCTTATTCTTCAGCTGCCCCTTCCTTCCACCCTTCCTCTCCATTGACCCTCCCCCTTGTCCTGTCCCATCCCCTTTTGAAGCAGTCCACTGTTCTACTGGATACCACTTCTGCGGGTAATGCATTCCACCTAGCTACCATCTAGAGTTAATTCATTACCAAGGTGCCCCAGAGCATCATGTAAGGCATGTACAGTAAGACTATTTGTTTGCACTTTGAGGGTAAGACGAGTTGTAACTTATTGAAACCTTGAGGGCCATGTATTTCTTGATATAGCAGTCAATTCTTTATTTTTAGTTTGGACCATTCTTGCAACATTAGTGTTGGATCTGGATGATCAACTGCCAGTTGATTTACATCACCCCCTTTCTCTAAAGTAGAGATATCTTTGATGATCAGATGTGCCCTTTGCTCTTGTTTTAGGTCTTTTTTTTTTGCTAACTCTTTTTTCTGCACCTGCATCTTGGAACTCTCTCAGGCAATCCCCACTCACCGCCTACCATGCTACCTCCTGCCTGAAGTCCTCCCCACCAGGAAATCAGGGACAGACACTCCCCCACCTATTTGGTCAAACATTCAGCCCCATCCCACCAGGCAGTCGAGGGTATCAGCAGAGCCAGTGAGGTGGACCCAGTGTTGGGAGTGTGATGGCAGGGCACCAGAGGATGCCATCGCCTATCCAAGGTACATGGGATTTTTTCTCCTTGCTTGTTGCCTGGGCATGGATGTGTAATGGCATTCTGCTCATGCCAGGCATGCTCCCACACCTGAGCTAAAGACATCTGCTGCTGCCCAATCCCCTGCTATGTTCACACACAGACTGCAACTCTCTCCAGCATTCCAGGGGTCACCAGTGCTGCACTAGGAGAAACTCACCCACCCCAGGAGAGGAGAGCTGTCTTCTGGATGCTGAATCCTACTTCTCCCCTGCTGACCTTTGATGACCCAAGTCCATTCCCAAACCAAGGTTGCCAGTGTGGCATGAGGTGTGGCATCCAGGGCCTCAACCCTCAGCACCTGTTGTTTAAGGTCTTGGTTGGTAAGTTGTGGCAATGATCTAATATCAATTGCAAGATTACAGTAGGCAATGGACAGACATTTTGCTGAGGCACCAAGGGTGTCGTTTAGTCAGTCGGGTTAGTTATTGAGGGTTGCTCATCAGTATCAGATTTTTTACAGTCAGCTTTCACTGTGTCTTCATGGAGTTTGACCCATGTTACATTGTTTTGGGTGGTTGTTGGTCTTCAAGGCAATGCATCCACATCAACATGATTTAACCCAGGTTGGTACTCAACCCTGTAATCATAAGTAAACAACACAGATAACCACCTGTGTCCAGCTGCATCCAACTCGGCAGTTGTCTTTGTGTACTGTATGTCAAGGGGTTATTGTCTATCTTCACCATGATTTTGGCTCTATAGAGATACTGATGGAGCTGGTCCATTATAGCCCATTTTACTGACCAAAACTCTGATTTAAGTACAGGGTAATTCTTCTTTGCACTGTTGGTACTTCTGCTGACAAACACCGTGGGTTGTAATCATTCAGGGTAGCTTTGGTAGAGCACAGCCCCCAGCCCACTGAGGCTTGCTTCCATGTGGAAGACGTATGGTTTCTCTGGATCAGTGTATGCCAGATTGAGGGTATGCATCAAACAGTAGATAATACCATCAAACATTTTGTCACATTCTGAAGTCCATCAAGTTCCAAATGGTTCTGAGGATTTGTAGTAAGTCTTGGGGTCATTTGTCTTCACTGGTATTTTCTTTTCTTTCCTGGTGGGTGGGTAGCCTTACATGGGGTTCAACAAAGGTCTGACCTCTCTGGTATAGTCTTTCATGAATCTTCTATAGTAACCACAGAACCCAAGAAAGGACTGTAATTCTTTCAGAGTGGATGGCTTGGCCCATGTTGTCAATGCCTCCACCTTACTTGGGTCAGTCTAGATTATATCGGCAGATACAATATGGCCAACATATTTAACTGAGGTCAAGATGAATTGGCACTTGTCTATGGAGAGTTTAAGTTCAAACTCTTCTAGATGGTCTAACACTTTAAGAGCCTTGTTTTGTGTTCTTCCAACATTTTGCCGAAGACGTTTACATCATCCAGATATACCCAGCACTCAAATCATTTGTTTTATTAAATGGCAAGTTGAGAGAGAATTCTCTCATTTACAATTGTGTTTAACATTAAATCAAGTATACACAAATACATAATACAAAGATGGAATTACATATAGTTCCAGGTCATAGTTTAAAATAAATAGTCAGATAAACCAGCATCATCACATTGATTGAAATATTAAATAATCATCCAAAACAATTACAAGTAAATTCATATTGCCAACAGCCTTCTCCATGAACATTTAGAATATGGCTAGGGCACCTGAGATCACTTGAGGCATTCTTAAAAATTCATAAAACCTCAGTGTGCAGATGAAGGTGATCTTCTCTCAGTCTTGTGGGTCCACTGGTATCTGATAATACCCATTTCTTAGATCTAACACAGAAAACCATTTGCTGCTATTTAAACAATCTAAGATGTCTTGGATCCTTGGCATAGTGTATTGATCCAGTATTGTTCTCTTATTTAATATGTGGTAATCCATGCACATATGTACAGATCTATTTTTCTTTCTGACAGCTACAATGGGCAAAGCATATGGGCTTCTAGATTATTGAATAACCACAGCAGCTAACAATTCTTGTAGATGCCATTGCATGTCATCTATTTCTACAGGGGCTAGTCTGTGAGACCTTTCTTGGAATGGTCTGGTGTCATGCAGTCTAATGTGATGTTTCCCACCAGCTACACAGCCTAGGTCCCATTTGTAGAGTGAGGAAACCTTGCTACATGTAACCAGTTTCTTGCTGATTCATGTTTTCCAAGTTCAGGAACTGGGGAGTCTCTAAAATTAAAAAGCTCAGGATCCAGTCCAGTTCTAAGATTTTTATCAGCAGCAGATGGTCACACAGTGGTATCAGCACAATAGACTCTAGCTAAGGTATGCCCTGGCCTCATGGTCACCTCTCTCTCTCTCTGTTATGTTCTTTGCATGAACTGTTAATCAATGGGCATAGGCATGTGCACACACCGGAAGGACACTGAACTTCACAAGTACTCCATCAGGCAGTCCATGCACTTCTGGGGCATCTAGCATTAGCAATTTATACTTGACCTCCCCTCAGAAACATACCATACCAGTTATGCCACATTCGGTGTTTGGGGGTATAACCAGCTCGTCACCATCCCTTGTTCACTCAATACCCACTGGATTATCTTGAGTCCCTTGGGTAAACGCAGACTGCTTCTGATAGGCCTGTTTAATCATGGCATGTAGACTAAGTGCCAGGCCCTTTCTCTTTACAGGACCTCCTTTTCTTGACATAATTGAGCCAGCTGGCTGAACATATGGGCACAGGTACACCATCATACAAGCCCACTTCTGGGTATACAAGAGTGAGTGTCTCAACAGGATCTCCTACACCAGTAATCTGTGACAGAAAGGTTATTCACACTCTAATATATCCCAAATATGGATATGTCTTATCACTGAGGCACCAAATGTTTAATCCATCAAGTGGCATTAACAGGATCTGGGATAGGTGCTTGTGATACCATCCTTTAAAAATTATTGTCACCTGTGAGCCACTATCTAGGACAGCTCAGGTTTGCACACATTGAATGGTAACAGAAGCGTCCATGGTAGGATCCACAAGTTTGTCAACATCAGCCTGCAAAAGTCCAGATGTTTTGACAGATGACTTGGCTATTGATGGATTCAAACTCTGATTAGATACATTACCATATGGGCTACTTTGATTTTGGCAGTCTTCCAACAACCTGATATTAACCTTGCACAAGTTTTCTGGAGACTGACACTGTCTTGTGATGTGGCCATCCTCACAACATCGGTAGCTAAGGATGCCATCTCAGACTCTTCATGAATGAGTTGGTTCAGAGCAGGGCTGGGGGGGTACTTGTCAAAGATGGGCTTTCTTTGAAGGTTTGATATGTATCACTCCTGGCAGAAGGTCCTCTATTACTATTTCCATTCTTTCTCTAAATCATAAGTGAAGACTTACCTTTCTTTTAAGACATCCACAATGGCTTTTAGTTTCTGCAGCTGGCTCTGGAAATCAGAAATACTTGTGGGACTAGCTAGTTGGGTCATGGCACCCAGCACAGACAAGTTGTGATCATGAGATGTGTCTTTTGGGTTTTGCTGCATTTCACAGCCTCAACTGGAATGTACAGTAGCATTTGTAATGGTTGTCAGCTCCCTGAGTTCCTGAAACAAGTCATGGAGTTCACAACTATCACTATTAAAATCTCTTTCACCATGAGGGGGCACAGTGGTTATCCCAGCATTGGGGTCCCAAAAGTCTGTCTCATTCTCTATCTTTCTTGCTTTCTTCATTAGTGCAAGTGTCTTTCCAATCTTTCAGGCCCAATTTTATCAGTTGCAAACTTGAGTATTGAGCGGCCTTATGCACTTGGTCAATTCAAATTTTTTCTGGGTCAAAGGAAGCCACACCTCCTTTATGAAAAACTTGTTGCAACACTCACTTGAGGCATATTAGGAAGGCTGACAGTGTCTCTTCTCCATACTGCTTGGTAGCCTGGTACCACCACACAAGGTCTTCACTTGATTCAATGCTTCCAAACACACTATCATGGGCAATCAAATAGTCTTGTGCTGTGACTTCAAGCTTTGCATCCCATAAAGAGGGATAACTTTAAGGGTGGGTCCTCAGAGACTCTCTCCCATACTCTTACATTTTTCAGCTTCTGGACACTGCCAGTCTTGAACCATCAGGGTGGCATAGACCATGCAGGTGTCAAGAGTCTTCTCCGCTGCTGGAGTGGACCTGATCCTGGAAAGCATGCATAATCTTCAGTAGGAATCTTGTACAATACTAGGTATATACTGTAGCTTGGCCCCACTGCTGAATCTTAAGGCAAGTTACCATCTAGTACATCAACTACTTTTCGAACTCCTTCAGCGGACTTCCCTTCTGGCAACAAGTGGCTCAGTTTCTATTGAAAACCCTCCGATTCTGGTTGTACATTGGTCTTAGGTGTCCCACTTGCATGGCGCCAAAATCCAGGCAGAATAGGAACCTTCATGGGTCACATGGTCTGCACCATTGCGGCACCTACTGTTTCTCTACATTCAACAAGGATAGTCAGTGTGATGATGGAGTGGTTCTTCACTCGCCCTGTACTACAATTCGACCTATATTTTTTTTCTACAGACAACACCTCTTTAACTTGTCCATTACTAGTCCCAAGGGGGACTCTCAGAATTAATAGTGCTTTCTTGGGATCCATGCCCTCACCATCACACCTGTCCAACAAATGTTCAGAAGCCTTTGCATCAACCATTACTTTAGTATTGGGGATTGTCTCACCTTCCACTTGGGCAAGTAACTCCATGTGGGCTGTGTCTGGGGCAACAGGATATCCCAGTGGTGCCTCCAAAGATGTAACTCAAACAACATGTACTTAAAAGCTACTACCCTGCCTTGTGTGTACAGTCAAAGTTGAGGGGCCTGGGCTCAGTTCCAGATGGTCTGGGAGTTTGTTTCCAAATTATTTCACAATAAGTGTGGTGCCTTCATTCAGAGTAAGATTTTGTGGGCCTGTTGGTGGTAGGGCAGAAGCCTCTGGGATGTTTTACCTACCCACCTATCTTCCCAGACACCCCACACATAGAAATACACTTTCCTTGCAATTCAAAGTTAACTATACAATTAAAGGAGATTGCTAATAATATGTTCACAGACTCTGATGTAAAATGGTTACCAGATAGTTATTCATTTGGGGGTGGGAATAGGCAGGGGATACCTTTAACAGGGATAAACAGAATACTAGGCATTAAATTATATGGCAGATAAATGCAAGGAGAGAATATACCCAATAGGCATTGAAAATAAACACTAAACAGTGAGCAGGGAGCAGTGAGCAGTGAACAACAATGCTTAACCTCCCACCAGCATGCAACCTGGAATATACAGACCCCCCCTCCCATCTGGTACCAGACTACCTAGTCTTATGCTGAGGTACCACAGACTGGTGCAGGCTTGTTGTTGCAGTGGGTTGGCTGGCATTGGTGCACTTAAAAGTTGCAGATAAACTTTAACTTTAACTGTAGCTCTGAACTTTAACTGTAGCAAACTATAACACTTTTTAAATAGATTCCCCAAGTCTTTTACAGGACAGCCCTGCCTACTCCCAGTTTGGTGAAAAGTCTATGTGATACAAACAAGCTGGAGCTGGAGGGTTTCTGGGCTAGTCTTCAACTGCTCCATGCTGGTATTAGGTGAAGTTGGTGGTGCACCACAACAGTAGAATGCAGGTCACAACAGTGCTGGTTGATGGACTGAAGAATGCTAGTCTTTGCCTGTCAGGCCTTTCCAAGCTTCACCTCTAAGGCCTTTACACACAGTGTTCACCTGACAGGCCTCTTGATGTCTTCCTCTCCAGTGATCTCTCGGGTCCAGAGGATAAGAAAATAAGAACATAAGAACATAAAATGTAGCCGGCAGATGGGGACCACATCATCCATCTAGTCTGCCCAAACATTTCTACCTCCTCCCTGTTTTATTACCCCTTCAGGTGCCTGCATTGCCTGTCCCATGCTAGTTTGAATTCCTGTCCTGTCTTTGATGCTACCACCACTGAGGGCAGGCTGTGCCATGGTTCTATCACTCTCTCTTTGAAAAAGCATTTCCTTATATTGGTTCTAAATCTGCCTCCCGCTATGCACAGATTGTGCCCCCTTGTATGCGTTGTTTTGTTTTCCTGGAATAGGTTTCCTGTCTGGGCTGTGTTGATTCCCTTTATATATTTGAATATTTCTATCATGCCCCATCTATTTCTTCTTTGCTCTAGACAGTGTAAGTTTAATTCACTGAGTCTCGATTCCTACTGTTCTTGATGCAGACCCTGCACCATCTTAGTGGCCCTTTTCTGAACCCTTTCTAAGCAGTCAATGTCTTTTTATAGGTGGGGCCTCCAGCACTACACATAGTATTCCAGGTGCAGCCTGACCAAGGACCTGTACAGCAGGATGATTGCCTCGTGCTTCCTGCTCATAATCCCTCTACCTATGCAGCCGAGAATGCTGCTGGCCTTCTGTGCTGCTTTTTCACATTGTTTCCCCAATTTTAGATCATCAGTAACAATTACTCTGAGGTCCTATTCCATCTTTGATTCTTCTAATTGATGCCCATTCCATGTGTACATCTTTCTTGGGTTACGTTTACCCATCTGTATCACCTTAAACTTCTTGGTGTTAAATTTTAACTGCCATATTCTTGACCATTCTTCTAATTTCTTGAGATCGGCTTCCATCCCAGAGTCACCTTCATCTGTTCTATCATGTTGCAGAGTTTTGTATCATCTGCGAACAGGCAGACCTTCCCCTCAGGTCCATCAACAATGTCACAGATGAATATGTTGAAGATGATTTGGCCATGTACTGACCCCTGTGGAATGCCTTTGGTTACTCTGCCTTCCTCTGATAATGCCCCATTGACCAGGACTCTCTGTGACCTATTCTGAAGCCAGCTCTTAATCCAACTGAATATTTTATGGTCTATGCCTGTGTGTTCTAGTTTGTTGACTAATCTCCTGTAGGGAACAGGGTCAAAAGTTTTGATAGAATCTGCCAGCCCAATGACACTGAAGGTTGAGATGCTGGATGCCTTAGCTCTTGCTACACTGGTGACCCAGGTTCAGGAACAACCTCGGGTCATTGGGGTGCCGGCTTTGGGGGGTGGAGCAGGATAGAGCATGCTGATGGGCAGCTCTGCTCTCCCAAGGGTGGTGAGGGTGGGTTGCTGCCCCCCCATAGGTCTGCTCCCATTAGGTGGAGGTCTGGTGGGTAGCATAGGTGGAGAGGGGGTGGCAAAAAGTTACAGGAGGTGGAAGGAGCTGAGCTGGTGCCACAAGGTGCGTGCATACCTCCTCATGCCTGCACGGCCATGTGCTGGGGCAAGGGGAGAAAACCTGTAAAATACTTATGTGTCCCCATCGCCAGTTGGAGGGAGGAGGCGACAGGGACCAAAAAGCTAAAATCTAAGTAAATCATGTCCACTACGCCACCTTGGTCTACTGTTCAGGTTACACAATTGAAGAAGTCCACCATATTCATTAGACATGGGATCTTTCTTTCCTACTGGCTTCAGCAAGAAACTTAAAACACCTTGCTGGCTCGTAGCAGTGGCCAAAGGTTGGAAAATGCTTTGTGCTCCCATCAGGTACAGACAGTCTCTAGTTTTCTTTTGTCAGTCTGTGGCCTGGTCACGTCCACAGGCAGGCAGGACACTTCTGATGGCAATCCTCAATAGCCAAGGGACATCAAGACAGGGTGCTCCTTTCAGGAATTGACATTTTTTTATAACTTTTCAGTCAAGATCTGCTGAGATTCACTCCACAGACAGGCTTTTCTGGTAGTCTGTCAAACAACAGTAACAAGCAGTATTTACCCTGGCTTCGGGGTTGATCAAATCTCTTTTGGCAGATGAGGAACTTCTCTGGTCTGGACAGGTCTGGAGCCCCTCTGACTGGCTTGAGGGCTCCCAACCACCTGCCACAGAACCCTCATTCACTCTCAAGGGCTCATGGATGACTGACTTAAGCTTCAACAGTCTTTCTGAATTTCTTTAACAAATGGCAGCCTCCAACTGGCTGATAGAGCTGTTTGTTATGTTACTCTGGGCCTTACACAGGTAGTTTTCTCTGCTATACATAGATTTGGAGACTCTCTGGACCTAATCTTCCTTCTAGGGGTCTAAACATCCAATGTGGGGGTGGAACCCGTTGGATGGTCAGATCACTACACCATGAGATTTAGTTTTTGCACCCCCTCTAGGAGGCCTCCCCCATGGAGATGGTTAGGTACCACCCTTTATGGGATATAAACTCCCAAGGCCTTGCGGTGGTGCTTGACCTATTGTCCCCCACGTTGGCAAGCAGTGATCCAGAGTCTCTCGTGTCTGCCTATAATACAGCCTTTGTGGGAGCTCTGGATTCTATTGCTCTGGTTCGTGTTCGCCCTTTCTTCCTTCGCCCCAAGTACCCTTGGTTTGATGGGACATTGAGGGAGATGCAGAGACAGGGGTGAAGGTTAGAGTGTTGCTGGCGAAAGTCGGCTCTTGATGCCGACCACCATAGATTGATGGACTACTATTCAGTCTATCAATCTGCAATCACCTGTAAGAAGGCAGAATTCCTGTCCAGGGAGATTGCAGTTGCTCGGAACTGACCAGCTCAGCTATTTTGAATTGTAGACAGACTGTGCAACCCAGCCTGTCTACAAGTTCGGAAATCTTTTTCACAGTTCGAGTGCAATGAGCTTTCTCGATTCTTTGCAAATAAGGTGGCTGACATCAGGGCTGAATTGCTGCCAGCACACTCTAGGGGGGTTGCTGTGGACCATTGTGGGATCACTGTGCCCTAATTTTCCTGGAGTTCCTTCGGTCATCTGGAGTTCATGGATGTCATGAGGATTATCCAGAATATGTGCCCTACATGCTGTAGTTTGGATCCTGGACCGATTTCCCTAATTTTGAGTTGTAGTGATATCATCAGTGCAGTCCTTGTGCAGATAGTCAGGTGCTCCTTGGAATCAGGTGAGTTCCCTAGCTCCCTGAAAGAGGCGGTGGTGACACCGCTCTTGAAGAAAGCTACCTCGGACCCTGACTGTCTCGCAAACTACAGACCTATCTCTAACCTTCCCTTTGTTGGGAAGGTAATTGAGAAAGTAGTGGCAACTCAACTGGAGGACCATTTGACCATCTATGACATCCATGAACCCCTCCAGTCTGGTTTTCGTAAAAGACATAGTACAGAGACAGCGCTGGTTTGGGTGCTCAATGATCTCTTGATGGCCAGAGATCAGAAGAGCCATTCCATCTTGATTCTTCTTGATCTCTCCTCAGCTTTTGACACCGTAGGTCACATTGTGTTGGTAGAACACCTGAGGCTCTTATGTGGAATATCGGGAACTGTCCTAAGATGGTTCACTTCATTCCTCACTAGGAGATCACAAAGAGTTGTGTCCGGAGTTTTTTCTTCGGACTCAACAGCTTTGTTGTGTGGGGTGCCTCAGGGTTCAGTATTGTCACCCATGTTATTTGCAGTGTATATGCTACCCACCGGAGACATTGTATGAAGGTATGGGCTGAGGTTTCACTGTTATGCAGATGATACCCAGCTCTACCTTTCTTTCACTCCCGACCAGGAGAGAGCTCTCTCGGTCTTTAACAGCTGTCTAAAAGAAATCCAGGAGTGGATGGATTTTAGCTGGCTGAAGTTGAACTCAGAAAAAAAGAGGTACTGGTTGTGGACCCTGGTCGACAGATAGGGGGGTCGAGTGGTGTTGTGTCCTCCGGAAATTTTCTTGGAGGCATTCCCCTCCCGACCTCTGAATGGGTGCATAGCCTGGGGGTGGTTCTTGATGATAGCTGACACTGCAGACAAAGGTGTTGGCTGTCGTCAAGACTTCCTTTTATCATCTTAGGAACATCACCAGGGTTAGGCATCTTGTTCCGTCTGACGACCTACCAACTTTAGTCCATACCTTTGTGTCCTTGTGCCTGGATTACTGCAACTCCCTTTATATAGGGCTTTCAGGGGTTGAAATCCGTCACCTGCAGCTAGTGCAGAATGCTGCAACCTGGCTTTTGACGGGCTCGTGCAGATCCTGTCATATTACTCTGGTGCTGCACGAACTGCACTGGCTGCTGATATGGTGGTGGATCACCTTTAAAGTCGGCTTGCTGACTTTCAAAGCCCTACACAGCCTGGGCCCAGTCTATCTGAAAGAACTGCTGGTACCCTACTGCCCTGATCAATCACTCCACTTGGCCGATGAGGGGTTGCTAGAGGTTCCAAGGGTGAACTTGAAATCATCTGGTATTAGAGCTTTTTCATACACTGCCCCCACCCTTTGGAACTCTCTACCCTGACGGTTATTGGAGTGCACTTCTGTGGAGGGATTTAAGAGGGGTCTGAAAACCTTTCTTTGGGAAAAAGCATTTTTGAAAAACTGATTTGTCTAGTGGATTATGATTTGGTCCTGTTGAATATTTTCATGACTGTTTTAATTGTTGGATGTGTGAGGCACCTTGATAATTGAAAGGCACCATACCAATAAAATTATTATTATTATTATTATTACTCAACACCCCATTGGGCTTTGTTTGGCTGCCAAACACATTGTATCATCCCTTCTCGCAGAGGCCATCTCGCAGTCCTCCAAGTCTTGTATGAACTCTAATTTGCTGGCAGCAGGGTGAAAGTGTCACAAGATGGCTGCTTGCTGTACAGTCCATTCATAATTATAGAGCAGTCCCTTCTTTCACAGTCTCTAGCAGTCACACAATATTAATATTGTTTTATTTTCCCCCTTGGTTTGATAGCCCATGTTGTACCCTACAATCCGGTGGCAGACTTGTGGATGTAGGTGCTGTCTTTTCTGCATCACTGCCTCAGGTAAATTGCCCCCACCAGGCAGCAGGCATATTAGTTGATTGGAGGTGCAGGCACTCAAACTCCCAGCAGCTTCTGCAACTGTTTCATTGTATGCGCTTATAGCACTTTTTAAAAACTAAGTTTTAGGGTCCCTCTTGTCCCTCTCTCATGTCTCTGGACCATGATTAGCTGATTTGGGGGCTGGGAGCTGGAGGGAACCTTTGTTTTGCTGCAATAGTGGCTTTAAAACTGTAGCATGATACCGCACATGCGTGAACCACCAGCTCCACATTCGTGGTACAGCTCTACGCGGTCACATGTCTCTGCTCTTCTGGGCCTCCTTTTTTCAGGAAACACATTTTGGGAGATGGCAGGAGGTTCAGGAGGTGGCACAGGACCATGGCTGGTGGCAGTGAGCAGTGGGAGGACCCTGGGGGAACTCCAGGAAAGCCCCAGACTCAAGATGGAAACCATATGAGAAAGGATTTCTTCTAATGAAAAATGATTGACCCCATACGAGAAAAGATCCTTGTTTCAGACGTCTATCCTAAAGTGCCTACTGAGCATGCTCAGAATCAAACTTTCAAATCCTTATAACTCTGCACCAAATTTTTTTTATTTTTACCCAAACCAGCAAAAAACAGTAGTCTGTGATAGCCCTTCCTACCTTATAAATTTCAAACCAAAACTCCAAACCATCTGGGCACTAGGGGCTGCCAAACAAATAGCAGAAACAATGATAATTTGTACACATTTTTAACTGTCTGGATCTCAAAATCCACATACCTAATCAGAATGAAACATGGCATGTCAAGAGACCTTGTGTTTCTGATGGAGCATACAAAATTTTGTGAAAATCCATTGAATTGGTAAGTTATTAAAGTGCAAAAACTGGGGTTTAACATAAAACAGCAGACTCAACCCTAACTATAGTGGCACAACTGTGCCACTATATATATATATATATCTATATATATATATATATATAGATAGATATACAGTATGTATATGTGTGTGTATATATTATGGTAGCATGGTAGTGCTACCATAGTTAGGGTTGAGGAGCCATTTTAAGGTTAAAGGGTCAAATTTTGCACCTTAATAACTTTGCCACTGTTCAACAGATTCCCCTGCAATTTGGTATGCATGATTGGGCATGGTAGATCTTGGGATCTGCCAAGTTTTGTAGTGGTCAGATATACAGCTGTGGAGTTATTAGGCACCAACTAAATGTGCGTTTATGCTTTTTTGCAAATTCTTTGCTCTCGCCTACAGGTCGCACAGTATGTGCGACCGGTCTGTAAACTTCAGAGAACATGCGGCTGGGGTCCCCAATGTGCCTTTTGAAGATTTCGTGAAAAAATATTAAATGGTTCAAAAGTTATTCAAAAAACAAGTTCCCATTATAAGTCAAAGGGAAAAGTTAACAAAAAGTGTGAAAGTGTCGTACACACAGTTTTTAGTGTCACAAATCACCCCAGTAGTGTCGTGAGTCAGCAATTTTTTTTTTTCAATTAGTGATCACAGAAATGTTTGGCATCTAAATTTGGGACCCTCTAGGGACACAATTCTTTTTGTGTTCACCTAGTCGGACCGTGAGAATGCTAGCCATGTCTTTATTTTGGGGTTAAACACCCCAGAAATATGTTTTTCAAATTTCTGGAAAAAGTAGTGTCACAAAGTAGTGTCACACTCACGACAGTTTCACAAAATTTGCAAAAGATTTCGCAAATTGTGACACTACTTTTCCAGGCTATGGCCAAAATGACAACACTTCTTTGCCACCCTGATGCAAAACAACGGTTTGGTCTTTTGAGCTGAAATTTGGATGGAACGCAGCCAATATCTCACAGATGTGCCTTTTGTTGGTTTGGTGAAAAAATATTGCACGGCTGCCAAGTTACAGTACTCCAAAGTTGGCATTTTTTCACATAGACTAACATGATGGTGTACGCCACGCCTTTCGGGGCTCGTATCTCAAAAACAGTGCGAGATACAGATTTTTCGTCATGAATTGCATAGCCCAATGGGCTATGTAATACAAAACAGTAGCCAGTAAAAATAATGATTTCTGTGAAATTTTAATTTTTTTCTACGTCGTGCAGTTGCTAAGATATTACCAATTAAGTACTTCCAATGCTCGTTTTAAGCTTCGATCCCCATTACAATGCATACATTCTTTGTACACACTGTTTATCTGTATGCGCCTGTTTGGAAAACACAGGATATGTGCTTCTGTTACTGTTACAGTTAACGTTTCCACTTGCATTTATATCCCCCCTTGGCGTTACCATTCCCGTCTACGCCACTGTGTGCGTTACCCTTTGCGTTCTCATTCACACTTGCATTACTGTGTGTGCCACTATTTGCACTTCTGTTTGTGTTGCTATTCCTGTTACTATGTCACATGACATCATGTGGCAGAAGCGCAGGGCCCTCCTGTCATCATTCTCAAAAAGAAGGGAAATTAGAAGAAAAAAACTCAGTTTAATGCATTAGTTAGGGTTGTTCCATAGTGACAAAAGTGAGGAAATTCAGTGTTAGGGTTGAAAATTCTCTTGGACTACTCACTACTCCCCTGGTCGGATCAGATGCGCATTGGGGCTGTCGATTCTAACTCTCACCTCATTCTCCTATACCTCTGCTTCTTCACACATCTGATGGGGTGAGAGTTAGAGCTGGCAACTCAATGTGCACCCTGATGCCGTTGGTGTGTGGGGCGGGGTCCAAGGGGGCTTTCAACCCTAACACCAAAATTCTCACTTTTGTAGCTGTGAACAACCCTAACTAATGCATTAAATGGAGTTTTTTTCCTATATATATATATATATATATATATATATATATATATATATATATATATATATATATATATATTATGGTAGCACGGTAGTGCTATCATAGTTAGGGTTGAGGAACCATTTACATGTTAAACCTAAAATTTTGCACCTTTATAACTTTGCATCCGTTCAACAGATTTGCCTGAAATTTGGAATACCTGATCAAGAACCATACATCTTGGGATCTGCCAACTTTCGTACTGTTCGGATATATGGCTGAGAGTTATTAAGCATGATCTGCACAAGTGTTTACACTTTTTTGCAATTCTTTGGTCGTCTCTACAGGTCGCACGGTTTGCGCAACTGGTCCAAAATCTTCAGGGAATGTGCGGCTGGGGTCCCCGATGTGCCTTTTGAAGATTTCGTGAAAAGATATTAAATGGTTTAAAAGTTATTCAAACAGTTTCCCATTACAAGTCAATGGGAAAAGTTAACAAAAAGTTAAACACTTTTGCAAATGCAGTTTTTACTTTCACAAATGGCCCTTTTACTTTTGCAAATCCACCATTTTGTTTTCAATTGGTGATCAGAAAAATGCTTGGCATTTAAATTTGGGACCCTCTAGCAACACAATTCTTTTTGTGTTTACCTAGTCGGACCCTGAGGATGCTAGGCATGTCTTTATTTTGAGGTTAAACACCCTAGAACTATGTTTTTCAAGTTTCTGGAAAAGTACTTTAGCAAAGTAGTGTACATACATGATAATATGCATAGAAATTTTTTAAAAGCTTTCCCAAATTGCGACACTACTTTTCCAGGCTATGGCAAAATGACAGCAATTCTTTGCCACCCTGCTGCAAAAGAACGGTTTGCTTTCTTGGGCTGAAATTTGGAGTGAAAGCAGCCAACATCTCACAGATGTGCTTTTCAGTATTCTGGTGAAAAAATATTACAGGATGGCAAGGTTACAGCACTCCAAAGTTGATACTTTTTCCCATAGGATAACATTATGGCATCAGCCACATTATAGGAATCCTTTGCTGCCCTGCTGCAAAATAACAATTTGGTCTTTTGGGCTGAAATTTGGTGGGAAGAAAGCCAACATCCCACAGATGTGCCTTTCAGTGGTTTGGTGAAAAAAATATTACAGGGAGCCAAAGTTATCGCACTCCGAACTTCTCTTTTTTTCCCATAGGATAACATTATGGCATTCGCTGCGCTTTTCAGGGCCCGTATCTTGGAAACGGTGCGAGATACAGACTTTTTGTCAGAAAAGTGCTTAGCCCCCTAAAAGGGGCTAAGTACAAAACTAACCAGGAAAGTCTTACATCATATGACTTTTAAATTTTTTTTCTACATCGTACAGTTCCTGACATATAAGCAATTTAGTATTACAAATCCTCATTTTCTGCTCCGAGACCCATTATTATGCATACATTCTTTGTACTCACTGTCTTTCTCTATGCAGCTTTTGGGGAAAACCAGCCTGTGTGCTCACATTACTGTTATCCTTACTGCTTCCGCTTGCTGTTCCGTACCTGTTTCTCAGCAACAAAAGTGAGGAAATTCAGTGTTAGTGTTGAAAGCCCCCCTTTGAGCCCCCCATCTACACTCCCAACCAGCATCAGCGTGCGTGTTGGGGTTGTTGGTCCTAACTTCCACCCCATTCTCCTACACCTCTGCTTCTTCACACATCTGATGGAGTGAGAGTTAGGCTGACAACCCCAACGCACACCCCCGATGCCGGTTGGGGGTGTAGATGAGGGGATCAAAGGGGGGCTTTCAACCCTAACACTGAATTTCCTCGCTTTTGTCACTGTGGAACAACTCTAACTAATGCATTAAACTGAGTTTTTTTGCCTCTAAACATATATATTGGCTGAAGCGCTTTCACTTTTGTTTACACTGTATTTGAGGTTTTTATGATTAGAAAAATACTACTGAAAATATATAAATGTATTCAGACACCAATCCAGGAGGTTTTATAGATGGCAGCACATTAGCATTGGGCCTGCTGATGGCAAAGATCCCATTACCACTGTTATTCTGACAGATAGGTAGGGAGAAGGATTAAGCAATAAAGCAAGATCAGGGCTATGTTAATGTTCTGATGCTAGGGGTGTAACATGGCATAAAGCCCTAGTTAAGTGCTACATGCCCTATAGGGTGAGTACTTGAGCATTAATGTAACACCTGGTAGTACCTTATTGCTGTTATAACAAGCATTTGTCAATGCCAAATGTTGCTTGCTTCTATGTGCTGTTTAGGTATTTGGAAGTCATTGGAGTGCAAATATTGAAAATTCGCAAACAGCTGCAAGTGGAACCACAGTAAACGACACTCGTTAAACAGTCCTATTTTAGGAATTCTTTCACCAAATTTTCAACATTGCCATTTTAAGATCTCTGCTCATGAACAGTGACACTGTGATTTTCTTAATGTGTCCCATACACTGAGTTCGCGACACCAACTGTGCCATTGTGCGCCACATGGCGGAAACATGTTTTGGGCAGGATGTAAAAATGACAGCTGTACTGCTCATGAGGAGGTGTAGTAAATGGCAATGTTGAAAATCTGGAGTGAAAATATTGAAAATTTGTGAACTTACGAGCCTGTGTAGGAACTGCACAACGCACGCTCATGAAACAGTCATTTTTAGGAATTTTTTCACCAAATTTTCAACATGGGGTTTTTGGGACCCCTTCTCATGAATGATTCACTGTCATGGTGGTGCAAAAATTCCAAAAAATGCCTGAGATATGCAATAAAGTTGAACCCCCCCATCTAGCCCATTATACAGTTTACCGGCATTTCCTCAGTTCGCGGTCGGCTTTGAAGGTGCAGCGTGTTCCTGGTCCACTGAAGATCATCGTGCTGAGTCCGGAGGTAAGTATGGGGTGAGGGGGTGGGGGAGGCTGGGTGGCGAGTGGGTGGGTGCGGTTTTGGGGGTCGGAGATGCGCGTGGGACCGTTTTTGTTTCATAGGTTTAAAAAAAAAGACGTCGTGGGATGTTTGCCATGCTGGGGTGGGCTCCCAGCATGGCACAAGGACAGGGGGGCCATTCAGCTGATGGGGGATTGGGCACCAGCATCGGCCAAAGGACTGATTGCCACACTGGGGTGGGGTCCCAGCGTGGCACCAACTACTGGGGGGGACGACGTAGCTCAGCCAATGGGGATTGGGCACCCCGTTGGTACACAGTACGTGCAGGGGCACGCACGCCTGCATGTGGGGGGGAGCTACGCTTCTTATCGCTGCTCACTGAAGCATATTACTTTCAACTGTGAGGTTACTGCATTTTGAGCATGTCATAGACAGCTCCAAATGCTTTGGCTTACTGGGGCCACGCCTGCCAGCTCACTGACTGAATTGGAGGAGGAGGTGACACACCTCCGAAATCTCCGATGATGGCACTATGTTTCTTGCACATGCATGCAAGCAACATAAAAATGGATATTTTAAAACAGAGTTGCACCCTATTTAGGATTGGATTATGGGCCCAGTTTTCAAGGGTTGACACAGGGCTTGCATCAAGTCCTGTGTCAA
This sequence comes from Neoceratodus forsteri, assembly GCA_016271365.2. Classification (NCBI taxonomy): domain Eukaryota; kingdom Metazoa; phylum Chordata; order Ceratodontiformes; family Ceratodontidae; genus Neoceratodus; species Neoceratodus forsteri. The sequence goes on along the minus strand of CM057453.1, from coordinate 1,204,431,583 downwards.
CCCTGATGTGACTCCTTTGACACAACTGCACCCACCATGCTAGAATTTAGTGCAGTTGTGACAGTTTTCAAAATTTACGGCAGCTTGCACCAAACATTTTTGTGCAAGCCCCATAATAAGGGTCTCCCACATGGGACATGTTAGACCAGGGGGGAGCTGGTCTAAGTTGAGGCATTTGGCGTACCTGTCTTAGAATTGCGATAGGCACTGCAGTAATGTGGCAAGCCCCCCTGCACCATACTTTCAGTGCAACAGGAACTTTCAGCATCCGCAAGTCTTTTTAAAATTAGGTCCAATGTTTATATGTGTGTGTATATATATATAGATATATATAGATATATATATGTGTGTGTGTGTGTGTGTGTGTGTGTGTGTATATATATTTATGCAATAGGCGTGGACATAAATTCTATGTGATAAATCTGAGCTACTATGTGATAAATTCAAAATTTTACATTTATACACATAGTAGATGCATCATCACAGATTTATACACATAGTAGATATGTTACAGTCACTCTGGAACTTATTTAGAATGTTCAGCCTCAGTACCAGTACTAACTATATTCAAATGTAAATAACTTTAAAACAAAAAAAGATAGCATAGTGCTATGAGCGTGAAAGTTGTGCAGCACAAAATTATCTACAATATGAGTGGTATTTCATTTAGAGATACCTTATAGATTTTTTTATAATTAGCAAAAAAGAGCAGAAAATGCTATTTTTGTTCACTTTTTTGACAAACATATGCAAACAAAGATAAACAATCAAAAGCAAATGTCCCTGCACTGACAGAAAGCATCCCTATTGCATAAATGAAATATACAATGGTGAGCTGTCAGATAAATGATTTATCTACACTTGTGCTGCTTGGCCTCGGACATCTTACTCGTGGCTTACGCCACTCGTGAGGTTACCCGAGTTCAAACAGCACTTGTGTAGATAAATCATTTATCTGACAGCTCACCATTGTATATTCTATATATATACTGTGTATATATATATATGGGATACATGATGGGCAGGAGTGGAATATGGAAAATATTTTCACTCCTGCAGAGTGAAATATATAGTGCTCATGATGTAGGAGTGAAAATATTTTCCATATTCCACAATCTGCCCATCATGTGTGCTAGTTATACCATGGGGGTGAGATCAATTTCAGTGAGAAATAGAGATGTGTGGTTTTGTGAGGTTCATTCAAGTTGTACTGATGGTGGTGCTGTGTTGTGGTAGTGTGTGAGTTTGTATGAATGAGTGATAAAGTGTTCTGTTATTGGTTGATGTGTTTGTGTGTGGGTTGATTGGGTGTGGTGTGTTCTGGTTGTTGATTGGCTACGTGGGGCAGGGGACGTTCTTACGTTTGGTGCTAGTAGACATAGTCATGATTTGCATTTCCAGGTATGTGTGTATTTCTGGATGTGAATATTATATTAATTTACATTTTTCAAATGTATGTTCATAATCCTTGGTGCACATTTGAAATTTGTTGTGCTGCTCACTGCGTTATGTTTAAATGCGCGTTTCTTACAGGAGTGCCAGTATTGCGAGATAGTTGTACATTTGTTGTGAGTTATGGAAGAAGTATTTTAAAGTAAAAAGCAGTAAGGCATGAGTGTAAAACACTGTAAAGTTGTTATAGTGTGATATCTGTGCTTCTATGTTTGGAGATATGAATCAGCTGATTGTTCAGAGGCATCGTGTGGTTTAATCTGAGTTGGAATCCAATGCAGTTTGAAATGCAGAATGAGAGATTTGCAGCTTGCTAGACTAAAAAGGATTGCTGCACAACAGTGTCATTATGTATGTTACTTGTCTTCATAAGATTATAGGAAATATTTCAGAATTAAGCAAATTAGAGGGTGATTTGTTAGTGCTTTCACATACAGGTGGGTGACGTCCGCAGAGTAGGTATAAACGGTATTTATTTTAACTCTGCTGACATCAGGAGGATTTATTTCACTGCAGTGGAAATAACATGATTTATTCCACTGGAATTGATCTCACCCCATGGTATAACTATATATATATGTGTGTGTGTGTGTGTGTGTGTGTGTGTGTGAATATATATATATATAAATATATATATGTGTATATATAATATATATATATATATATATATATATATATATATATGTGGTGTGTGTGTGTATATATATATAGATATATATAGGGGATATGACATGCTTGGGCAGAAGATATCATATTTATCTTCACGAGAGGCCAATGATATCATGATGTCATTGGCCTCGAGTGAAGATAAATATGATATCTTCAGTCGGGCCATGTCATATTCGGTTTATACTATGTATGTTTTGGGCTGCATTCAACAAAAGCTCCAAATGTGCACTTAATACATTGCACTACATAGAGATGTTAGCTGTTTCAACACAAATCTGCAGTATGTCTATCAGCACAACAGATGCATATGTTGTTTAAAAATATATATGTAGTTGATCCTGCTACTTTAAAATTATCATGCCAAAATGTGTCTGGATTCTGGCTAACCTTGCCCTGACCACCCCAATACAACTTTCTCTATAGCCCCTCCCTCAAAAGAGCAGATTACATATATTCTTAAATAAAATTGTTTCATGCTGCTGCAGTAAACTCATTGAATAATACATATCTGGTTGATCCTGCCTACATCTTAACACAAATAATTAAATATAAACATATCTAGGTTGATCCTGCGACTTCCTTTCACCCATTGACCGATCAAAGCGCATTGAAATGTAGTGTGACCGGCGCTAACAATATTGAAATCTCAGTTACTTTCAATTATACAGCCTGTATATAAATTGCTCAAAAACTCTAACGCTTTCCTAATACTGGCTATATTTTAACAGAAGAAGCTGCCGACAACAGTAAGAAGGCGGTAATGGGCAGCTTCAGAACAGCGAGAAAGTGCGAGCATGCGTTGCTGGCGACACTGGCTTTGGGCAATTTACAGCAGGCTGTATAATTGAAAGTAACTGAGATTTCAATATTGTTGCGCCGGTCATGCTACATTTCAATGCTGCCTGATCGGTCAATGGGTGAAAGGAAGTCAGGATCAACCAGATATGTTTAAATTTAATTATTTGTGTTAAGATGTAGGCAGGATTAACCAGATGGAAGAGATGTGTGGTTTTTTTTTTGGGGGTTACTTGTACAGGGCAGAGGAAAGAGAGACATGTGTCTGATGAAAAGTGAAACACTTTCACTTTCATCAGGATGACGTATAGGAACGTGGAGATAAATGTATGACGTATAGGAACATGAGGATAACAATGTTATCTTCACTGGGCAGGCTAGATATCATTTTTTATCCTTGTATTTATCCCAAAACATACGTTGTATAAATATATATATATATATATATATATATATACAGTATATTTATCTAAGCTTAATATAGGCCTAATATAATGCTTATTGTCAATCAGAAAGTTACATAATTTTTATTATACAGGGGCAAGGAAAATTCTAGCAGACTGACTGGCTGCTGACCCTAGACACAGTGATGTTATTAGATAATAACATCACTGTGTCTAGGACAGGCACAGTGACTGCAGAACACAGAGTGAAATCCCTTCCTCTCTACTCTAGCCACCACTAAGTTGACACGGCTTGACAGTCCCACACAACCACAACCGTTCACACAGTGCACTAGCTGTGTACACAGTATTTCCCACTGCCAGCAACAAGCAGTCCCATCCTGTCCCTCCCCCACTAAACTTTTCTACCCTCACTTTTCTGTTTTTTTGCACCAAAAAGAAAACTGAAGCAGTCACTCCCACTGTTTACCTTTAAACACATGACATGCTACTGGGGGGCTGACAGCTTCACTTTGCAGATTGGTGATTTTGTTTTGAAGAGAAAGCCATATGTGACCCGCACTCTAAACTATCTATTCACTGTCACACATCCTCCATCCCCGCACTGCTCCTCCTGTACTCACCAGCGAAAATTGTAGAAACAAAGCCGTGACAGCAAATTACTTTTCCATCTCCTCCCTGCTGCCATTACCTAAGGGAAAAAAAGAAAAAAAAGAAAAAAATGCAGCCTGCTTTAACGAGCTGGTGAGCAGCCATTGGGGAAGGGGGGGTTGACACCAAAGATCACCCAGTGCAGGACACAGCACACAAACAACTGGACAGTTAGGATCATTCTGACAGCAGCTCCACATAGTGCTGGAAAATATTCTGAACTCTTTTTTTAATCATATACTTACACAAAAATAAAGTATAAAATGCACAAAAATATAATTATTTTCTTTTTTTAAGAACAAATGAGCCATTGTATAATAGCAATAAGGCACTCCAGGGTGAGTGTTGTTGTGTAATAACATCACTCCTGGAGTGGTGGAAGCACTTGCCTTCAATTCGTGCTTCAGCCAACCCCAGGAATGATGTTACTACACAATAACACACACCCTGGAGTGCCTCATTGCTTAATTGTTTCATTCCAAGGCTCAGAGCAACAAGAACACCACAACAAATCACATGGCTAGAGAAATTTGGAGGACAAAACAACAATACATTGAATTAATCAAACAATCAATAACTAAACAACAGTCAACCAACAAACCAAAAACCACTCGTATAAGTACCTTGGGGTCTCCTTTGACTCTGCCCTCACATTCCACGACCACATTGATGCCCTTGCCTCAGCTACCAATGTTCGACTAGGTATCCTATACCGCTACAAAAATTGCCTCCCCCCGATGCCCTCCGACTAGCTGTCACATCCTCAGTAATGTCCCGTGTGGACTATGGCCTGCCAGTTTATGGTGCCGCGGACTCGACCGCCCTCAATAAAATCTGCCTCACCATGAATAAGGCCTGTAGGCTAATTACAAGGGCACCTAGGCTAACACATACCTGCCAGCTATATGAAATGGAAATGCTGCTTAACCTAGACAAATGACTCAGATATCAAACTTGCCTCAAAACAAAAAAAACTCTCCTCGGGCTATCCCCACCTAGGCTAACAGCCTCCATTCACCTAGTGCAACCCTTAGTTTAAACACAAACCTCCTGCAAGGCTACACTACTAGTCCCTAGGGCCAGGACCACACATGGACAAAGGTCCTTCTGTTACAGAGTGCCATCCTGGTACAACACACTCCCTACCCCCATCTCTGACACCCTCACAATCTCCTGCTTCAAAACTTCACTTCAGAGCCAGCTATTTAACACATGTAGCTGTGATTGTCTTCAAGGTATTCTAGCTCACTATCCACTGGCAAAGCTCACTGAGTGGCTCCACACCCAACCAATCACCAACCACGTCCCATAGCCCTCTGAATCATTACCTTCTCCTGTTGCTGCACTCTACTACATTTATGTTTATACCAATGTACAGTATGTTCAAGCTATATCTAAATAACTGTAACAGCCTGTGATTGCCAAACCTGTAACTTCAATGATGTAACTAAGAAATAACAGCATGTGACTGCCAAAATTGTAACCGCAATGATGTAACAAAATGTTGTAATGTATTTGTCTTCTATGTGACAAGGTACCTTTGGAAATGAGCCTCTGGCTCAAAGGTTGTAAACTGATGTACAAATAAATAAAAAATAAATAAATAAATAAACTAAAATAATGTAGTAGTAAACTAAAAAGTAACTTTTTAAAACTAAAAACAGACAGGACAGGCAGATATTTTTAATCTAAAATATTCCAGAGTCCAGGATCAGTGACCACAAGATAACATTGTATTCTAAAAACTACTCTTGCTTCTACTGATTTATTTTTGAACAGCTATAACAAAATAGTTATTGCAATTTAGACAAGCCTTCAAGTTGGAGTAACTATTGGACTCAATTTTCAAAGCTTCAGGAATGATGCAAGGTGCTTACATCAAAGAGATAAGACACAAGTGGCTCACTGCACCAAAACTTCCATCATTCCTGATTTTCAAAGAGTGTTTGCAGCAGCAGCAGGATGTCCTGCATTAAATTTCCATGTGCCAGGCTTGCATCCATCCACAAGGTGTACTATGGTACTCAGGGGGCTAGTGCCACAACACAGCTGCACCATCCCCTTCCACTGGATTTTTGAAGCCCCCCAACTGCTGCAGAACAGGCCAGTGCTTAGACCGGTGTGAGCTGGTTTAACGGACTTTTATTAATGAAGCAGCGATGCAGAGGAAGGCAAAGTGGACAGAGACTGCATGAGGGGAAGTCAGAGAACCAGCAGCAAACTGCCACATAGCCCAGCAACAGGACAACAGGCAGCCACAGGAATGTTTGTATATGCCCCAATAGTGTTCAATTCAATTCAATTCAATTTATTTACTGGGTAAGATCATTTGGCCAAGGCCCTTTTTCAGGATCGACCCAGAGCTTCACACACAAAGAGGCTTAGATGTCGTACAAATACAAAACATTATACAAAATGCATTAATGACAACAATACAGTACATAAAATTGTGCATAATAGTACCTAAAAACAGTTTCACACTGCAGACAACTGCAGGTAATGGAACAAAGTTTGTTTAAAATTTCCTTGACTGGAAATAACAGTACAATCCAAGGGCAATGAATTCCAGAAAATCAAATATTGTGAGGAAAAAGCTCTTTCACCAATACAAGTAACAGATTTGGGAATGAATAACCATTGCATAGTAAATGATTATAGCAACCTAGTATTATCCCTTATATTTATTAGACTATACAATGTAGATTTACAGCCCTGACCTAATATATTATAAGTCAAACAACCCAGGTTATAAGAATATACCAATTTAGGAGGGAGCCAACAGATATCATTTTATAAAACACAATGATGTGTTTTAAATGGTTTTGCCAAAACAAATCTACAGATGGAATTAACAGTTTTATTAACTAAATCCAGATCCCTACATGACAACTTAGTAAACAAACAAGAATTGTAGTAGAGCATTGACAATAATACACTTTTAGATATCATCTCTCTTGCCTCCCTAACTAAACAATCTTTAATTCGATATAAGGCACCTATTTTTTTGATTTACAGACTTTACTACTTTCCTAATATGAAATGAATAAGTCAGACAAGGATCCAGTGTAATTCCTAAGTATTTGGTTTCCGTTACTTGTTGTATAATATTACCTGCTAAATTACTAATTATTAAGGGTTCCATATTACTTAATTTGGGTACAGAGCCAATTAAAATACATACTGTTGTTTTAGTATTTAATAACAGAGAATGAGTCAACAACCACCTATTCAAAGCAGAAAAATTATGATTTAAAGAGGCATTTATGTCACTTAATTTAGTAGAACTAGAGAACAAAAATGATATCATCCGCATACAGCAACATTCTAGACTTGCTTGAAACCTTGACAATGGGGTCTCTAAACACAGAGCACAACAGGGGTCCCAATATGGACCCCTGTGGTACCCCATGCCAAAGCTCATGCAAGGTCAACTCCACTCCCCCAAATTGTACCCTTACCAGTCAGACAGTTAGATAGGTATAAAACCAATAAGAAGAAACCTCTGAAAACCCAAGGCTCCTCAGTCTCCAGAGCAGCATGGCATGATTAATTAAACTGAAGGCTTTTGATACATCAATAAATATTGCACCAGTAAAAAGCACAGCATCCATAGATCTTAAAGTATTGTCAGGGACCCTGGTTTTCCATTTTAACCGGTAACACCGGTAACAATCACGGAATCCTGCTTGGTTTGCGGATTTTGAATTCTTGTCCCGGTGCCTCACGGAGATTGCATGTCACTGCACAGAATCTCTAAGATTTCAGCATCTTTTTAAATTTGTTTTCATTTTCTCTTTCTATGTCCCCTTCTCACAACATCAGTCTCCACTTTTCAGAGATCCCTAGACTGGGTATCCCTTAGCTTCACCCCCAGGTAATGCTCATGAGCTCCTGTGGTCCTGCCCCTATCCTGCCTGGATTGTGTCCCCCCCAGGTGGGAAGGGATGGGACCCCAGGTCACCCCTCCACACTCCCTTAGTGTGTGTCGGGCAACTCAGTGGGTCCCTCATGGAGCCTGGTTATGAAATCTGGGGCACCTGGGTCCCTTCTGCCAGTGGCCAATGTGGGGTGATTGTTCCTGGTTTTCTGGTCTCTGTCCCTGAGGGCACTGGCACTAAAGGAGATCAAGGAGGTAGATCATATAGAGACATGCCACTGCTCCAGATCCTGGCTAGCATCCTCCCCTCCTGATCACTTTGCAGCACCATTGCATCACCACCTGTGGTGACACAGGTGGTGGTAAAGCAGCAGGACCTGCAGCCCACCCTCCCCAGAGGAGGAGGAGAGCAGTCCCCCAGGTGCTCGATCCTACTCCCCTGGCCAGACCTCCAGCAACCCGAGTTAACTTCTGACCCTGGATCACTGGCATTGCAAGCAATAGTGTTATTGTAGCGCCAGTGGGCTGACCCAGACTTCAGCATCTTAAAATGAATGCTGCTGTGCTTTACATTCTTTCTGCTTTGCTGCATATAGAGTCAGTAAGGAAATCACCCACACTGCTTTGTTGTAATCAGCCATTCACTTTAACTACCCATGCCTAGTGGTTATAATAACAAACAGTGAATGAACTGGGTACATCCAGCAGACTTGGGTTTGATTCCCTCAACCTCCACTTGCATACTGTGTGACTCAAGCAAGTCACTTAACCTCCCCAGTGCTTCTAGGTCACTCCTGAAAACAGACATTTCTGCCTAGTGGGCCTTACCTCTTACAAAGAATATATAAAAAAATACCAATATATGTTTACTACATCATAGAATAGTAGTCAGGGTACCATGTAATTTACCTGAGTTTTACATGGGCTGAAATGATTTTGTATAGATAAAGCTAAATGTTCAGATACATTGTATGTGCTATAAGCTTGTTTTAGATTGTAGTCAGGTTTTTTGTATTCTTTGCATATAAGCATCTAGGTTGTAATTACAAAATACAGGATCACTGTTACCAACTAGCTTATTCAAGTTTATAATCAGTAGGGCCATCCAAGATCCTCAGTTGTTTGAATGAAAACTAGTCTGAATGAAAGTATGTTTACACAAAGAATAAACTGCCTTACTACTTAAAATACTTCACAGTTAGCTCCCCATTTAGGTGAATTGGATAATTTGCACCTTTTCTCCCACCTGCTGTTTCACTCTCTGTGACAACAGAAAGTTTTCTGATAAACTGTTTCAGCAAAAAGCAAATGTTAAGTATTTAAGTGTACTTATGTTTGGCCAGTGGATTTTGAAAGCACAGTCAATGACATACAGAAGGTAAGACCCCAGGGGCTGTATGATGCTGCTGGGCAGAGTAGTGCCCAATTCACATCTGAACAAAGACATGAAAAATGGGAGACACCTTTTTCTAGGACACCAAGTAAAAAAAAAAAGCATCTACATGTCTTGGAGATGCATCAACCCATTTGAACATCCTCCACTAATCACCTGTGAGTTTTTTAGGTGAAGACACTTTATTTCAAAGAAGCAAATTCAAGCAGTTTTTTTTTGCTCCCCTACCCCCTGGCTATTCACTCTTTCAGGCTTGTCAAGGCCCCCTACCACCGCTCCTGAGTCCCGACCACCATCCACTGCCCCTTACTGCTGTGCTACTAAGTAACCCAAAGTAACCCTTCAATGAGTGTGGGCCTCTACCCTGTGGGAGGCTACTAGGGAGGAAAATTGTCCTAAAGAGCTTCCTGTGTATCCTGGGCATGGCAGGGGTCAGAACGGGCACATGTCGGGGTTTCCTGCTTAGGAGGGACCAACAGCTGTCCTTCGTTGGTCAAGGGTGTTTTCCTATTTTCTTGGGAGCATGACAAGCCACATGATGTCAAGGCAAAAGCCGACGTCCATCACGCCTCCCTCCTGCAGTGAGGGCTGACATGTTGTTGTGCCTCTGGCCTCCACCAGGTGCCAGCAAATGCTGAGCAGTGAACCCACCCTCCTCATAGGAGAAGGTGAGTGGTCATTGGACACTCAAGCCTTCACCCACCAGCTGGCCCTCCAACACCCAAGTCTGTTCCTAACCCCGTCAGCAGTGTCACAGGCAGAAATCCAATTCAGGCAGTTAAATTATAGATAGGAAAAAATAAAGGTAGTCCACCTTAGTGGTGATGGTTCAGATTTATTGACATCTGAATTCTAACAAGCAAAGAGACCAAGTCATTTGTAACTTGCGCCTGTGGGATGTGGGTGTTGAAGAAAGGGGATCATAGTGCTGTCACTACTGCCATCACCCCAGAGGGATGTGGACTGCATTGTTGCTACTGCCATCACACTGAAGGGGTGGGGGCTGTAGTGCTTCTGCCATCACCACTGGTGGATGGGGAATGTAGTACTGCTGCTGTCCCACCTGAGGGATGGGGGCCATAGTGCTGAAACTGCCATCATTCCTGAGGAATGGTGAACGTAGTACTGCTGCCATCACACTCAAGGGATGGGGCCACAGTGCTGCTACTTCTGTCACACCTGAGGGAGGGAGGTCATAGTGCTTTTGCTGCTGCCATCACACCAGAGGGATGGGGGCCATAGTGCTGTTGGTGCTGCCATCACACCTAAGGGATGGGGGCCGAAGTGCTGCTTCCATCACACATTAGGTTTGGGGGCTGTAGTGTTACTGCTGCCATCACATCTTGTACCTAAAATAACTTTAAATTGGTACAAGGATGGAAGGATGTGTAATAGTGGAGGTCAAAATTGCTAAAATGCATGTTAACAGATTTAAAAATTGTTAAATAGTACAAACTAAACACCGTAAAACCGGATTTTGGCTTAGCAGACACCGTGACAATACCATTTTTGCAATGTGCAAAACAGAATATGCCCTTTCTCAATCCCGGTAAACCAGTGTCCCTGAGTATTGTTTGTATTAATTGTAAAATGTGCCAGTGCTGTACCAGTGCTATGAAGCTTCCAAAAGCCATGCTGCTCCAGAGAGCAAAGACCCCCACTTCAAGATATTCAACCAATTGGCAATTAACAAATTTTTCAAATATCTTACTTAACGGGGAGAGAATGGATATAGGTTGGTAATTATCTATATCTTGAGATTGACCAGGTTTAAATATTGATTTAATAACAGTCTGTTTCCAGACCTCAGGAAAAAACCCAGTAGCAAGGGACAAGTTAAAGATTAATGTCAAAGGTTCATATATAAATTTAGAAACAAATTTAAGGAACTGTGGTTCCAGCCCATCTGATCCTGCACTTTTATTAGTAGTCATCGGTATCAACATCTTCTGTACCTGTGTGGTTGAATCATTCTAAAGCAAAAGTCACTGTTTAAATCAAGCCTTTCAGTTACTAAATCATTAGGCAAACAAGAAAGATCGATACCAGTTAAATAACTAGATAAATCAGTAAATTTTTTAAGAAAATGATCACAAATAAAATGATCACAAATTTCTTTGGGGTTAGTTATAGCAACACCATTTAAATTAATGGAACTAATACTTCTATGTGTCATTGGCTCTGTTAATTTTTTTATTGTTCTCAAAAGTGCTTTTGAATCTCCTAATGAATGCATCTGTTGCCTTTAATAGAAATCTCATTTCTCTTTATACACAAGCATCTTACACTTGTTTCTCAGGGTAAGAAAACAATTAAAAGCCTCTCTACTATTAATAGCTTTGTATTTTTTCCATTGTTTATCTCTCTCTCTCTCTCTCATTAATGCAAATAAATTAGGTGTAATCCATTTACTATTTTTACCCTTAACCCTTCTCTTTATTAGGGGAAAGTGTCTATCTTGAATATCCAGAAGTGTAGTAAGAAGAAAATCAACAGCTGCATTTGGGTCAGGGATTGCATCCAAAAATGTCCAATCTATCATTTGCAAATCTAAATCCAAACTATCATAATCAATATTATTATAATTTCTATATCTAATTACTTTTGGTGGTGTTTTCACTTTGATGTACCTCCAAACACAATATACTGACATATGATCACTAATACTGTCAGGGTAAATCCCATACTCAATTATCCTAGCAACTGTCTTAGTTAAGATCCAATCAATTAAGGTATGTTGATTATTACGATAATTCATTCTTGTAAAATCCAAAACCAATTGGGATAATCCTGCAATAGAAACCAATAATTCTAAATCATCATGAGCAGCACCCTTCCAGTTCAAATTATAATCTCCAATTACCACAACATATTTAGATGAAACGAACTGCTGAAAATAATCCAAAAACTCAATTAGTCCCTTAGTACCAGCCTTAGAAGGATTATAAACAGTGCAAAACCCCCACATTAATACAAGTGGCCAATCATAGTTCTAAATACAGCCATTCGCAGGAAGTAGCTTGTTGAAAACAAACATTCACACTCACAGCTTCAAGCTTGTCTGGAACAAAAACATAATCCCCCCTCCCTTCTTACTTGTTCATTACAACACAGGAATGCAGCAACAGCAGTGTGCACAACATGCACACATTGTGCCCACTGGTCACCAATGCAAAGAGCCAGGGTCCAACAGCAGCAGGGATGGGTGCCAGACACATGCCACCAAACATGCAGCCAGGGAGGTCTATGCCCAGTGGTGCAGCATGTATCTGCATAGCATGTGTGGGGGTGTGACCAACTCATACCCCCTCAGGAGAGGGCCACAATTGCAAACTTGTGTTTGTGCTGCACAGATAGGCAGGTGCCACCTAGCATGACAGGTGGGAGGTGGGCATGGGTGGAGGTACCTACCCACTCCAGCAGACTGGCAGCTGTCTGAGTGGGTCCATAGTGGTGTGTCCTCTAGCATGGGTCCAGTAAGCCCCCCCATCAACAGAGGAGTGGTCAGTGGTTAGCAGGTTCCCTATGCAGTCCAGTCGTCGGTGTCCTGGGCCTGGACACATACGTGTACTGTGCATATAGCCCAACATGAGGTATGAGTATGAGTAATACCGAATGGTGAGTCCACACCAGGCCATATTGGGTGACTGATGGAGATATAGGTCACACATGGGTACAGACTTGATGCTGTCTGGCAACTGCACTGTGACTCTCTGTCTGTTTTATGTGTGTGTGTATATATATATATATATATATATATATATATATATATATATATATATATATATATATACACACATGGCAACTGCACAGTGACTGTTTCACTATATATATATATATATATATATTATATAGATATATATTATAGTGGCACGGCTGTGCCACTGTAGTTAGGGTTGAGTACCCTATTTAAGGTTAAACTCTGAAATTTGGCAGCTTAATAACTTTGCCACCATATGACGGATTTGCCTGAAATTTGGCATGCACGGAGCAGTACCATAGATCTTTGGATCGGCCAAGTTTTGTAATGTCGGATATTTAGTTGTGGAGCTACATAGCACTGTAGAATGTGGTAATTATCCATTTTTGCACAATCTTTCTTGCATCTACAGGTCGCACGGTCTGTGTGACTGGTCCAAAATCTTCAGGGAACATGCAGCCAGGCTCCCCGATGTACCTTTCAAAGATTTTGTGAAAAAATATTAAATGGTTCAAAAGTTATTCAAAAAACAAGTTTCCCATTACAGTCAATGGGAAAAGTTAACAAAAAGTTCTACAGTGTCGTAAATGCAGTAATTAGTGTTGCAAAATGACCCCTGTAGTGTCGCAAATCTGGCATCTTGTTTTCAGTTGGTGGTCACAAAAATGTTTGCCATTTAAATTTGGGGCCATCTAGGGACACAATCCTTGCTGTGTTCACCTAGTCTAGTCCTGAGGATGCTAGACATGTCTTTTTTGGGGGGTTAAACACCCCAGAAATATGTTTTTGAAATTTTTGTAAACAGTAGTGTCACAAAGTAGTGTCACATATGCAACACTTTCATGATTTTTTTTTTTGCGAACGTGTCGCAAATCACAACACTAGTTTGCAACACTATGCCCAAAAGAATAGGAAATCTTTGCCACCCTGCAGCAAAAGAACGGTTTGGTGTTTTGGGATGAAATTTTGAGGGAAGAAAGCCAAGATCCCACATATGTGCATTTTGTTGGTTTGGTGACTAAATATTAGAGGGCTGCAAAGTTACATTACTCCAACATTGACATTTTTTCCCATAGGCTAACATTACGGTGTCCGCTGCGCCTTTTGGGGCCCGTATCTCGAAAACGCTTTCAGATATGTTTTTTTTATAAGAAAAATATAAGCGCAAAACTAGCCAGGAAAGTCATAAATAATATGAGATTTTATTTTTTTTCTATGTTGCATGGTTCCTGAGATATAAGCAATTTAGTATTCCAAGTGTTCATTTTCTGCTCCGAGGCCCATTATTATGAATACATTTTTTGTATTCACTGTGTTTCTGAATGCAACTTTTGGGGAAAAAAAGGGTGTGCATTTCTGTTACTGTTATAGTTAGCATTTCCACTTGCATTTCTGTTAGAGTTTGCATTAGCGTTCCTGTTTACGTTACCGTGTGCGTTACCCTTTGCGTTTGCGTTTGTGTTACTGTTACCATTTGTGTTTCCATTACTGTTTTTTTCATTTCCTTTTGTATCACCGTATGCATTACCATTTGCGTTTGTGTATGTGCTTCCGTTTACGTTACCATTTGTGTTTCTGTTTCCTTTGTCATCATCATTGGTGTTACCATAACCATTGCTGTTTCCAGTTGCGTTACCGTTACACTATGCTTTCGGCCACCATTTGCGTTTCTGTTAGCTTAACTGTTTGCGTTTTCTGTAGCATTTCTGTTGTCAATTCTGTTACTGTTTCCTTCTGCATCGCCATTCCCATTACTGTTTGCATTTCTGTTTGCATGCCCAATTTTCATTTCACTCGGTCATATAGTTTTTGCTCAGCGAAGTGACAAAAAATCACATGGTGGGCCCCGTGCTCCCACCACCACATTCCATTCACTATTTATAGTGCACATTCTCAAAAAGAAGGGAAATTCATGGCAAAAAAAAATCAATTTAATGCATCAGTTAAGGTTATTCCACAGCAACAAAAGTGAGGAAATTTGGTGTTAGGGTTGAAAACCTTAACTGCGCATTCCCCAACCCACACACACATACACACATACGTGCAAGTAGGGGAAGGACCAAGGCAACACAACCAATCACACACAACCACCAGCAATTAACAGGAATAACATACAACTATGTAAACCATGAAGCCACACACCCATGCTCCCATCAGGATGTCGCATGGGGTGGTAATTGTTAACTCTCATCCCGGACATTCCATGTACCGCTAAACACATGCCACTACAGACAACTGCACATCTTGGGACACACACTGCCACCAACACATAACACAGATTACACATATGGTATTTTAGGGTTTGCAAGATCCAAAACAGGATTTTGCACAATCCCTGAAATACTTTTGAAAATCACTTTCGCAAATGCAAAAGTGTTGTGCTATGACACTTTTGTGTTTGCGAAAGTATTTTGTAAAAGCATGGTCTTAATGACTGCACCTTTTGCCATTATCCTGCAAGAAAATGGTTAGGTCCTTTGGTCTCAAATTTGCAGGATGGCAAGACCTGGTCCCACAGAAGTGCTTTTTCCTGCTATTGTGCTAAAATACTTAAGGATTATAAAGTTACACAGTTACAAAGTTGGGCAATTTGCCACAGACTAACACCGCAGTGCCCATGACGTCGTTCACCACCCATATGTTGAAAACAAAGAGAGGTACATCATTTTCGCTACTGCCAGCTTGGTTCACCTTTATGAGAACTAATCTCAAAGAACAACTTTGTAAGTAATCTATGATATCTCAAGTTGGATTTCTTCACTTCCTACAGTAACACAGGTTTACACCTCCTCCGGTATGTGTGTGATTGGTTGTGTTGCCTTGGTCCTTCCTACTTGCATGTATGTGTGTGTGGTGGTGGTGGGGTGGGGGAATGCACAGTTAGGGTTTTCAACCCTAACGCCAAATTTCCTCACTTTTGTCATTGTTGAACAACCCTAACTGCTGCATTAAATGGAGTTTTTTGTCACGACATATATATATATATATATATATATATATATATATATATATATATTTACACACACACACACACACATACATAGGAACTGGGAGAGTCCACCAGGACTACATACCAGCCACAGCCCAGCACATGAGTATGTCAGGGCAACATGCTGGGTGGCATCCAAATGGGGCCACCGCATCTCAAACAGGTACATAACCAATGCAGCCATATTGGTTCCTGCTCAATATGCTCCACATGCCAGTAATGTATCTCCTGGGTGGGTCACCCCCTGGCATTATGGCAGTATCACAATTGTGTGTGACCATCATGCATTAGGTCTCTCCCTGCCTTAGTACAGCATGCTCCTGCATATTTACAAATCATAGGGTGTCTCTGGTGCACCAGCTGACATACTTGTAGCTCCCACCATGGCACATCTGTATTCTGCTATTCCCCATAATAGGGCATTGGCTGCACTGCATAGTACACTCATGTCACTTCCTGATACTGTTTTGTTTCCTATGAACAACATCCAGCCCTGGCAGTAATTGGACATCTGGACAACACTTTGCCGATGGATGGGCACAGGTTTCTACAACACAATAGCATGGCCTTTGGCACTTCATGTACCCCCCACTTCCCATGCCTTTACCTGAGTGCCTGGGTACTCTCAATCACAGTCAGGCACACACATCTGGCATCATCACCTTCTCACATAGGCATTCCTCCTGCATGCCTTGCTGACATAGCGCTGATCACATAGAGCACTTCAGAAATGGCACATGCACCTCTGTCTTGCGCAGCAGTCTTGTGGGTGAATCCCCCAGGTCATTAACTGTGGAGTGCCATGTACGAGGCAAGATGTTTCTGCTTTCTGGTAAGGGATACCTACTATGTGCCATATTGCTGATACCTACTATGTGCCATATTGCTGATACCTACGATGTGCCATATTGCTGATACCTACGATGTGCCATATTGCTGATACCTACTATGTGCCATATTGCTGATACCTACTATGTGCCATATTGCTGATACCTATGATGTGCCATATTGCTGATACCTACTATGTGCCATATTGCTGATACCCACGATGTGCCATATTGCTGATACCTACTATGTGCCATATTGCTAACAGCCTGTCAAAGTACGTGTCATGCCTTTAACAACTGAACTACCTCCCACACTATATACAGTAGTCCTGGATGTGCTCACAGTGATTCAGACATGAATGATTTGATCTTTCTGACCACTGCCTGTGATATACAATAGCCATTTATGCAATGGCAAGACACTGGAGCACTAATGGTGACTGAAACCCCTGACAATATGTACTGCCCTGCTGCGTGTCTAGGGTTTGTGGCAGTACACTGCTACAGTCAAATCAGAACATGCTACTGTAGGTGTTATCTTACAGTCCAGCATAGTCATTCCCCGGTTCCCTGTACAGTATGGCTCCAGCATGTCATGCTTGGGTGTATGCAGTAGCATGGGTGAGGAGAGCTGGGAACGGTGCAGTGATCACTACAGCTGGTGATTCTCATGCTGCTATCTATACCTGAACCCTCTCTGTTGTACAGTATTGTTGTTGCAGCCAGTTCTGTCAGTTTTCCCTGTGGTATTACCTGTCACTGGGATGACTTGCTGTAGACACAGCTACATGGCAACTGGCTCGGTGCCTGGCAACTCTGCTGCTGGTGCTGGCCTCATTCACCATCACATGGGTTTTCACTAGCTGGTGTCCACGCTATCAGTGAATGTCCTTCTCCTGAGCACTCCAGCACTGGGCACCTAGGACATGCAGACTCCTTTTCTACATCGCTCTGTGCAACTACAGGCTGGCTTTTCCATGGCCATGGGATAGCAGAAGTCCCCATTAATCCCCTTCCTTGAACTATCTGTTAGATGCATGGGACTGCTTGTGGCTGCATCAGGAACTTTGGCCCAGGAGAGGTTTGCTACCAAAATCTGGTGCAGGGTCTCTGGCATACAGGACTTTGTTGCAAGCTGGGGTTTGGTGCATCTTGCATCAGTTTAAGTGCCCATTGAAAAGCAAGCCAATTGTCTATATGTGTAGTTAGAATGAAACCAGTAAATATGATTGCAGTGTGTATATAAGCACATCAGTCTGAATCACATCAGTGGTGTGATCCACATCATTATTCTGCCTCAGCATGTCTTTGTACCATCACTCTTCAGTCATTCTTCCAGACTCACTGCTGTATGTCACTGAGCGCTGTTCAAAGAAGCACACCTTTAAAAAAGTAGGGTAGCTAGGGAGCTTGATCTCAAGAAAGAGGTGTTACTTCTATTTATTTATTTATTTGCTATATCGGTTTACAACCTTTGAGCCAGAGGGTCATTTACAAAGGTACCTCATCACATGCAAGACAGATGGTAATATAGAACACGGTATAACAACAATTACATTAAGCATGTGTTACAGACATTTGTCACAGACATTATTTACAGCATTTTGATGTAGATATTTTCAGACATTATTTATAATATTTGGATGACGATATTTGAAGTGATCTGTAGTCTGCATCACTGTGGTTGAATATGTAGTCAAGAAAAGATGGTATGAAAACAAGTGTACTTACAAGAAATCACATTAATTAAATTCTTGAAGCTATGAAGGATACCTTAAACAATGGCTAGTCATTGTTCACTTAAAGCAAGAGCTGTGCTCCTACTGGACATTGTTTGTCAACCTCTCCATGCACAATAGACGCAAGTGTAGTGAAGCATAATCAGTTGGTTAAGCAAGCCCAGATATATTTCATTTTATGCCTTCGCCCTACAGTTCTTATTCACTTTTCACTTTCAGAAATGCATTCTTTAGTTCTGAAGACTGACTTACAAACTGGATCCAATCCAGATTTTTGTACTGAAGAGCTATGTCACCCTGGCCACAGACCACAGAACTGCTGCATTTAGAGGTCAGCACTATCATTATCAAGAACAATATGTCTTTGTGATTTCTTGTAAGTACACTTGTTTTCATACCATCTTTTCTTGACTGTATATTTAACCACAGTGATGCAGACTACAGATCACTTCATAAATCTTCTGGGTTTGATGGATCCAGCTACTGTACTGAATAGCCACAGGCTCAGAAGAGTGCTGGCTCAGCACCGTGCTGTAAAATCCCCAAGAGCAAACTGGAAATGAAAGGGATTCAGCTCTCTGGTATAACAAACTAACATGGCATTACTGACTGCGTGTGCAAACAGTTTCCACTTATTTAGAAAATGAAAGTGCAAAGTACAAATGGACTCATATTGTAGAGTGCAGTAGACAAGAGAACTCACTGGAGCCCCAGTATTTCATGCCTGCTGCTCCTGGCACATTGTCACTTTTTCCTTGTGGTACATGGCACAAGGAGAAAAAGAAAGAGCTGGAGGTGCTGAGGGTCACCTGGAGACAGGCTCTGGGGCTGCTGTCCATACTGAGGTTCCTTACAGGCCTCCACCACAGGACGAGGAGTGGGAAATGGCACTTGGGGAAGCCATCATCAGAATGACATTTAAGAGAGAGAGGGGCTGCAAGTTGTTGACTTAAATCTGCCCAATGTGGAATGGAGGCTTCCAACGTCAGCTTCTGCAAGGAGTAGGGCCATCCTTTGTTGCCTGTAAAGGACTTTTCTCAGGCAGCTAGTCAAAATGTCCTCTAGGAATGGGGCAGTGCTGGATCTGCCTGATGCTCACAAATAAAGGCTGTGTTGCAGATGTCACAGTGGGAAATCCCCTTGGTACCAGTTATTACCACACAGTGTGGCTTAACATTAAGACAGGAATGGAGGCTAACCACATGAGGATGAGCATCCTGGACTTTAGGATAGTATTTTTTTTTTATTTAGTATATTTTATTGGAAGTATTTGCACTTACAACATTACAGTATATTTGAACATAATAATACAAAGGCAATACTCATCCCTTGACAGTGAAACTAGTACAGTTTGATTTCTACAATTTTTAAGCAAATATAGTATAGATCCTCAGTGCCCAAAAGACTGGTACATTTCATATGGTTGCTGTCCCCTTAGAGTTGTTCAAAAATAATGATGAATGAGCACACATCAATTCTCATAAAATGCTACAGCCAGTAACAATCACATGAATACCAGAAAAATAAAGCTGTGCACACACCGACTTTGAGAAAATAGAAGTTTTTTTTATTTAACAACATGCAAAAGCATAGCAGACACCTGGGCTAACACCTCTACAGTACGTATCGACCCCATCACATGGGTCTTCCTCAGGGAGTGGAGTTAACTGTCTAACAGACTGTTTAAATACACCCCATAATTGTAAATCAATCAATTATTATAATACAATTAGACAAACAGTGCAATTGAATGGGAAAAAAGGTGCAAAAAGTTTCCAACAAAAACAAGTATCCTTTAGCCAATAATATCCATATGTTATACTCATGTATTTTTTAAATAGTGACTATGTTATTTATTTTGTAAAGAACACTATCTGAGTATATGATTTAAATAGTATTTAAATATTACCTATTGGCTATTTACTGAATTTTAATCATAAACACATTGTTTTATTTATTTAAAAATATCATAAGATGGGTTAAATATTTACTACCTTATATTTCTCTTATTACCATCATACATTCCATAATCTTAATTAATGCTTAATATAAAGTTTACATACAACAAGCATAGAAGGTCAGGCAAAGTGCAAAAGGTCAATTTCCAGGAAAAAACTAGAATCAATATAATCATTCAGACCTGATGGTATGTATACTCATGGAGAAATTATCCATTATGTTTTCCGTCAATTTAGTATATTAACCCTATCAGTAGATGCAGACGGTCAACTGAATTGCAAAAGATCAAATCATAAATAAGGGCTAAGGTCAATTTGATCATTTAATCCCAGTGGTGTGTATGCTTCTAGGGTCACTATCCATTTTGTCTCACATCAGTTTAATAAATTAATCCTGTCAGCTCCTCCATTACGTACTGATAAGCATTTTGGATAATGATTTAGAAAATGAGGCAGCATGGCTCACACAATGTTTACTAAATTGATGGAAAACATAATGGGTGGAGTCCATGCATCTTAAACAGCCTTCATCCCCTCCAGGTGTGGTCTCAGTTTCCTAGGATCTGGCCCCCCCCCCAAGACACCAGCCTTCTGTAGTGTATTGAACTGCTCTGTTTTCAGCTGCACCCTGTGAATACAACGTGGCTACGGTAGAACCTCACAGAAGGTAACCACACCTGCCCTAGCACTGAGCATTCTGCTAAGGTATAGAAATGTTCCATCTCTTTGTCTACACCCCTCCTGGCCATATCATTCATGCCTACATTCACTACTGTATTTGGACTCCCTCCATCTGTCCCAGGAAGTTCCAGCACCTCATTTCAGGGGGTGACCTCTGTTACCCTAGTAGTATGGAATGCATCACCCATCTGTACTCCTGACAACTGCCTCCCTATTACCATAGCCCTTTTACTACCCCTTTGGGATTCCCACCCTTTCTGGGTCACACATTGTGGCTGAAACCAACGTATCAAGAGTGTTGGTCTATGTCCTTTTTGGAGTGGGAGTTCAAAGGGGCTTCCTCCAAAAGTGGGTGAAACCTGTTGGAAGTGGGTGCTGACTGTGCTGCTGATACACCCTCACATTGCCTTCTACCTCTCATTCTAACTGTGTCTTACCAACCCCAGTTTGGTCTCTGGGCCCTCTCAGGCAGTGACACCAGTGGTCTCTGCTGTTGCTCACTGACCTTGGCTCTTATGAAATTGATTTCCTCCCTTGCAACTTTGAGCTAAGCTCCAAACAGCTATGCCTTCCTATAGCTGAGGCACTAACCATAGATCCAGAGCAACCTTCGGGTCATGCATATGCCACAGCTCCTGTTCTCCACTAGCTCACCATAGTGGTGCTCTGCCTTCCTATTGATGTGCATTCTAGTGGTAGGTGTGTAGTAACTACAAAATCTTTATATCGTGTACAGCAGAACATTGTTCTGTGTAGAATTCCATCCCTTTCAAAATGCTGTTGTACCACAGTTTAAAGATCATGGAATGTGATAATACCCTTCTGTGGTACAACAACATTCTGCCTGCACAAGTCAGTTTAATTCTGAAAGCAAGTGAACAACCACATGCACATTTCACATAATGCTATACACTATAAAAAATACACAGTGAGTAACTTTATGCACAACCAGTGTGTTCTGCCAACTTGGAGTTCTGATTCCCACAGTCCTCTCAAGCTTCGCTCTCGAGGTCAGAGGGAATTTGAACCTCTCTGTGACAGAACTTGCTGGTTGTACATAGTAACCCATACAGTATACTCTTTATTTGTTATGCCAGCTCTATGGCATCCCCTGTATCCTGCAGTCCTCCACTATTTGTGTCCTGCTGCAGATACCATTTCTGAACTCCTGCTCCAGGGCACTCACACTCTGGGATGCTCATGCATAGGGACACTTGCCATCTGCACCCTAAGGAACCACCTCCCAGCTTCTGATAGGCTGCTGCACATATTTGCCACACACCTCAGATGTTCTATATAGATAACTTCCAATTCTACAATCCCTGCAAACAAAAACAAATGCTAAAATAAATAGTTGATTAAAACCAGAAAAACTCCCTAAACTGGTGATTTTTATTTAGACTGCTGTACCTCAGCAGCCTGTTGCCAGCAACTCAACCCACAAAGAACTCTACAAAAATTGTTTTCAAATTTTAAGCAGTGACAACCCCCCCCAAAGTCTCTCATAGGCTAGTGCACTTGTTTGCCACACACCACAGATGCCCTGAACAAGATGTCTTTCTACCTCTGACCCCTGAAAACAGAAACTAAAGAAAAATAGTTACTTTAGCTCAGAAACATTTGCTAAACTGGCAGTTTTTGTTTAGCCTATCTCAGCAGTCTGTCACCAACACCTAATTGTTTTATTTTGTTTTATTATTTGTAAAATGTTTTACCAGGAAAGAAAAAATGAAGCTGTAAACAGCTCGTTTCCATAAGTGTCCTGGGGAAGGGGGATTACAACAATTGGGAGAGCAAGCAAACATGAAATAAAAAAAGAACTAGGTACAAATACTATTACACAACATAGTAGAACACTATGGCCCAGATATTCAAACTGCGCCCAAAAAGTGCGCATCAGCAGGAGCAAGCGCAAGTCCACTGCGCCCATGTGCAAGAAGCATGATATTCAAAAACTGCGTAGGCCAAGATGCGCCTATGGCCAATGACTGAATATCACACCACCTGCACCATAGCGCAACTAGGGATGTGAAGCTGAGCATATCTGATGCGCCATAGCGCAACAAGGGATGCTCAGTGGAGCAGTCCAGATGTGCCATAGTGCAACCAGAGACACCCCTGCAGCAGGGCAGCAATGCAACAGCACAACCAGGGATGCAGGGGCCCATGACCCATGACACAGATGGGCAAAGGAGCACACAGCAGAACAGATATTGTCCTCCACACCCCATGTACTGCACAACCGGGGGAGAGCTGGAACAATCACCAGCCCATGGATACCAGCAACCTATCCACAGCCAGGCCATGGTGCCCCAGCACATCTCCTGGCAAGCTGTGACCAGCACACAAGGAGGGCTGACCACCTTGTGGCACGCCATCCCATCAATGCTGAGCACACCCTGCACCACAATCACCATACACCCTTCTCAGGAGTAGCACCCAACAGTACAGGACACCCTATGCATGCCACCACCCTCACTGTGACAATGCAACCCTGTGCACCACGGAGCCATGCAAGGCATCCCCACCATGTGCACCCTGCTGCAGGTGGCAGCAGACAGCAGTGCAACAACAGCATACACAGTGCCACCCTGCACGTCCCCCCCGAGGTACAGCTGAGAGACCGACCATGTGTTGCCACACGAGGTACCCCAGATGCGACAGGGCATGTCCCGGACCCCACCTCTAGTGATACAGCACCCTGCACACCCTCCCAAGGACACATCCCATCCCAGCATTGGCCACAACCACCAGCACAGACATGCACAGTGTAGCATGGAAGCATGCACCACACAGGATGCAACACAGTGCATGGACAAACACCCACCCATACCCAAGGGCACACCAACACAGGGACACAGTAGTGGGTCAACCAAGCCACTGGTGTGTGGCCACTGCTGATGTGTACACTCGGCCAGCACCCCTACATTGCACAGGTGTGCCAGCCACCCTGTGCAGGCACCATGAAGCTATATGCTGCCAGCATGCCACCGGAGCACAGGTGACAGACACTGGAGCACATCCCCTGCAACAGACACAAGTGACAGCATGGAGGGGGGACAACAACAGCGGAGGCCACAGTGCCACCAGAGGCAGACGTGCACCATACTGGTGATGGAAGGTAACCTGACATTGTGCAGGGTACAGTTGTCATCCAGCATGGACAGCCACCACTGACATGCCAGCAGACCATGCATATCACAGACATGCAAGGGTGTCAGCTACACAGGCCATGGATGGTCTGACAGGGGTGCCATGCACACAGTGCAGGCCCCATGGACCACTGCACACAGGCATCCAGTGCACAGAGTACAACTCACAAGCCACAGACAGTAACTGATCCCCCTGCCCACACCTTAGGTGGTTCACCACTGCACACACACACACACCCACGCGTGTACCACCCCGACGCCATGCACACCACTGCAGCTGAGCACCTGTAGTCCACTGCAAATCAGAGACCACCACAGTTGTCATAACAAAATGCTTATATTTAAAAGAAGTAAAAAAACATATATACAACTATTTACAAGAGGGGGAAGGGCCACATAACAGGTGATGGTGGGTAAGGGGCAGGGGTGAACATATGGGAGAGAGAAGAAGGGGTGTGAGGGTGGGTCAAAGGGGGGAAGGTGGTAGTAGGGGCATGGGGACATTAACATGCACCCCGGTCCTCCTCAACATGGCGCCGATGTCTGTCACTCCTCCTCCTCCTCCTCACCCCATGGCGGTGAATCCTGTGAAGCAGCTCCAATGTCTCCCTTGCTACCTGGAGCAGCTCACGAATACCCCTCTAAATTGCCTGGAGTTGCCTTCCACCTAGGACAAGGGAGCAGAGTCAATAAGTGTGACTGTCCAGCCCCCTGCAGCCCACCCATTGTGCATGGCATACAGCCATGTGCCATGCCCCTGTGATGGTGTGCGACCACCCACAGTGACCGTGTCCACAAGACCTGCCCACCCAGGCAGCCACAGCCATGTGGACCACTGCACACACCAACCGCCCATGTCCTGCACAGCACCACCATGGCTATACAGTGACTTGGCTATGCGGTGTGACAGCAGTGCCGCAGTCATGTGCCCGGTGCACGCATGGACCACCACTGACGCACTCCCAGACATGCAGTGCCACTGGACAGTGCTAACTGTAACAAGTTGCATGCATGGCAGTGGTGTCAATGGATGGTGGCCATGCCTCGCTGTCCGCCCAGTTATACAGCATGCACTAGTAATCATGGATGTAAGGCACTCACCAGCATCAGGCTGGTCCACATGCCGCTGACCACCATTATCCCTCCTGGCCTGCTGCTCCTCCAGGCAGCACCTCCGGTTTCCATTCTGCCGACATTCTTCGGGCCCTAAGGTGCAAACATGGAGAGAGGAACATCAGTACAATCTGGTAGCAAAGTCCCCCCGCCCCCATGTGTGTGCAGTCCCACACAGCAATTCCCATCCATCCCACACCCCGATACTACCACCACAGCCAACACCAGATGGCCCCCCCATGTGCCGGACACATGCAACCGTGATACCCGTATGGACGATAATAGTGAATGGATGTTGCACCTACCTGGCTGTGGCACCATGCCCCTCCTGGCATGTGCCCACAGGTGGGCAAGCAGGTCCAGGTCCCTGCACCTCAGGTCCCCATAAAGATGGCGGCACTGCTCCGCCATGTGCCCCATACCAATGGCCTCCTGCAGGGCATCGGCCACCTCCTGCCACACTGCACTCCTGGCCCTGTCCAGGGGTCCCCCTCCATACAAAGCCCCAGCATGGGGCTTAACTATTGCCACCAGGTTGGCTAGCTCAACCTGGCTCCAAATGACCGCGCACCTCCACGCCATCTCTTCAGTGTGGTTGAATCAAAATGGTGATCAGCAGCACGGTCTTGAAGTGTGCAGATGCTGCTCAGTACAGCGCTGCCATTCTCTATCGCACTGTCACCAAACAGCGTGATAGTGGTGCACCCATGCCTGACGCATGGCACCTAGTGGGCAAAGGTCGGGCACAGGGTCAAGGGTCTCTGGCGCACGGACAGCCACAGTGCGATTGGAACCCAATCCATGTAGTTTGATTGAGTGCCTGTGTGCCACCTCCTGTAGCGGCATACAGTGCTGTTGCACCAGTGCGCCTACGACGCCCCAGTGCCAGTGCCATATATGTGAACAGCGCTGTAGCACCACTGGCACAATGGTGGCCTTGTTCTGCATTGCCTCCCATGCTCAGCACATCAGCAGCGTGGAAGGTGCCTGCATCATCAACCCAGGCATGCGCAGTTAGGTGTGTACTGCGCATGTCACAGAACTGCACCCTTGGCTCAGCATGTTCAACACAATTGTGCAAAGCGCAACAGTGCGATATTTAGCCCGGCATATGCAAATCATCTAATCAGACATTCAATGGTGCAGTCACTGCATTTGCATCCACTTAAAGATGCGCCTCGTCTCATTTGCATGGGTTGCGCTATAAAAATGCAACATTAGGCTGCACTGGCCATAGTTGGTTACTGCAGTCTATTGCAGTGAGTTGCATGCTGTTTGAGAGTGTGGACTGTGGTGTTTGGGACATGCATGGGACTGCACAGTCACAGGTAACACCTGTCATTCCCACAGGATGAATCATGACCGATCGTGTGGTGGAGGAAGAGGAACAGAGTCATGGGAGGAAGAGGAGGCCAAACTTCACAAAGGCAGAGACAGATGCCCTGTTTGAGGCCTACCTTGACCAGGAGCCGCTGCTGAGCGGACACCAGGGAACACCACAGGCCTGTGCTGCAGCATGGGAGGAGGTGGCGCGTGCTGTCAACCTGCATGGCAGCTACCAGCGCTCCGTGTAGGAGTGCAAAAAGAAGATGGGCACAGACAGGCGGAGAATTAAAGAGAAGGTGGCTGCCATCAGGGCAGCATGGTCTGCGACCAGTGGGAGACAGCCGGAGGTGCAACGCCTGACCCCACAGGAAGAGCAGGTTGCTGCCAGCATGCAGCGTTGTGCCATTGAGGGTGTTCCAGGTGGCAGATTCCAGACAGGTGGTAGCTCATCACAGCATGGTAGGTCATGGTCTGTCAATTGAGGGGGTCAGGGTAGGTCACATGCAGTAATGCTACTGTTTTTCCCTTACAGCTCCTGAGCATCTACATGGGTCAGTGGTGGTGGGCTTCTCCACTGAGGGCAGTAGCATGGAGATGGAGGAGGACCCATCCACCTCCACAGGCATATGGGGGTCAGGTTGACAGTGGGCCTGCCTGGACGTTCAGACTGATGTTGGTGGAGCAGGTGCAAAGGAGGCCCTGCCCGTGTCTCAGCGTGCCAGCGTCCTTGGATGCCAGCATGCTGAGACTCGGGCTGGTGCCGGATCCATCACTGATGATGATGGAGCTAATGTCATGGGCAGTGAGACGTGTGGGCCACAGGATGGCCACACAGCAGGTGACATTGCGGCCATGGCTGTGGGTGGTGCCACTGTGGAGGCCTGCGTGACATCACAGTCCCAGCCTGTGCCTGTCTGCACCAGTGGGGCAGCACTGGTGTGTGTCCAGGACAGTGGAACTGTTGCAGCCACTGTGGTGGCATCATTGAGCCCTGGAGAGCAGCAGCTGGAGGGGCAGTATCAGCAGTCGGCCAATGGCCATGGGGGTATAGTGTCAAGGGGCGGAGTCAGTGCACCACCTATGGACATGACCAGGCCTGGCCCTGGTGTGCAGCGCCCACCCTTAAGGGGTGATGACCATCAGGGCCACGAACACCATGAGGGACAGCATGCCGATCAGGCAGATGACCTCTTAGATGAGCACATCCGCATACTGCAAGCATCAGTCAATCAGCAGATGCGGCTTGTGATGGCGGTGGATGCACTGAGTGCGGCTCTGCGCCAGGCAGAGGAATGGCGCAGCAGAGACACTGCTCTGCTCCTGGAAGGGATGGACCGGTTGTGGGAGGATGTGACCACTGCCATTGACAGGCAGACACAGGCATTCATGGCTGTCATGGCCACAATGGGCACACAGTTATTTGCCCAAGTGTTGCAGACACCACACAGTGCAATGCCTACTTCCTGTTACTGGCACCATGCAACACCATCCTTGTCTACACCGGGTTCAGTTGTGGGCATCCTAAGCACGTCTGGCGCAGGCATGTTTGGTGTGCTGCAGACCCCTGTGCAAGCACGGTCGCGTTCATGCAATGGAACCCCTGGGGGACCATCAGTGCCACCCCATGAGGCCAGTGGTCAGCCTGTCACTGCTGTCGGGTCTCGGCGGGGCCACCCACCCATCTGTGGTGGATGTGGCACTGTGGCACGTGACTGACCTGTCTCCCAGCATGGCTACTGTCTGATGCTGCCCTGTGTGCACTGTGTCATTCACCGGGCAATGCAAGGGTGGGGTACCCAGCCCTGCATGACACACATGTTCCATCTGCACACCCTCCTGGCTGCTGTCTGTTGTGGTGTGTGCATGATGATGCCTGCATTGTGCTGTACACCACTGTGCAATGGTGCCCAGCGTCTGACACACGCACAATGACAGGCAGTGGGTGTGGTGTTCTGTGGATGTGTGTGTGGCTGGGGTGGCGGTCTGGGTCGGCATGCCTCCTACCCTTTGTGCATGTCTTGTGAGGTGTGCGTGTGTATGACCGTGTGCCATGTTAGACCTCGCCCATCTCTGGCAGTGTCTGCGGTTCCATGCTCGGCCACATCCCTTGACAGCATGCACCCCTGGTGTGTGTCCATGTGTGTTTGTGGGTTGTGCCTTTGCCACTGGTGGTTGCACATGGCCTCATGACTTACCTGGGTTGGCTGACGTGCTCCTCTGTGATGGTGTCCCAGTGCAGCTGTGCCAGCCAGAGCAGTCGGGGGTCCCATCGCCCAAGGGGGGGCTGCCTATCACCATCTTCACGAGCGTCCTCATCGTCCCCATCGCAGTCCCCCTCTTTGACCTGTATGGCTATCCCACAGTAGTTGGCCATGTTGTGCAGGATGCAATAGGCCAGGAATAGCCCACAGGACTTTGAGGGGCTGTATTGTAGGGCACCGTCAGACATGTCCAGGCAATGGAAATGTGCCTTTAGCATCCCAAACACCCGCTCGATGACATTATGAGTGGTGGCATGTGCCTCACTGTAGCATTGCTGTGATGGGGTAGTGGGCCGCCGGTATGGTGTGAGCAGCCAGGGACAGAGTGGGTATCCACTGGCACCTGTGTGTAGAGGGTGGAGGTTAGTTTGGTGATCAGCGTTGCCCTGCCTTGGGCCATCTAGACCAATACACATGTCAACTCTGACCATGCCCCTCTCAAGCTCTATGTTTTTCCTTGTGGTTTGCATACTCACCCACTAAGTGGCCAGTGGGGATGTCCCCACTCTTGAATCTGTGGCACAGTGCTGACTGGTGCCAGATGAAGGCATCATGTGCTCCCCCAGGGTGTGTGGCACAGACATTGATTATGTGCCCCCTGGCATCGCACACCACCTGGCAGTTGATGCTTGCATAGCCCTTCTGATTAATGTATGTGGCCCCTTCGAGGCCAGGTGGTGTGCGGATGGCCACATGGGTGCAGTCTATTGCCCCTAGCACACCAGGCATACTTGCTGCCCTGTGGAACTCCTGTATGTTTGCTGTGCGCTCTGCTGGTGTGCTGGGGAAATGGATGTATTCCACAGCATGTGGCAGCAGTGTGCTGATAAATTGGGTGAGGTGATGTGATGCGGCCAACTGGGTTATGCCTGTGGTGTCCCCTGTTGGTCTCTGGAAGGTACCCGTGGCAAGCAGGCACATGCAAGCTCTCACTTTTGTCTCCACTGACAGAGCATAGCTCCATCATGTGGGTGCCTGCATCACATCACTGCACAGCTCACAGAGCCGCCTCAGAACTGCCCAATTCAGGTGGTACCTGCCCATGATCTCAGTATCGCTGTACAGCTCGAAGCTGGTGTGGGCTCGGTACTGCCTGTTGGGGGCATACCGCTGACGTGCCCTTCCACAGCTGCCCCCCCGCTGCCTGCCTTCTCACCCCCCTCATTACTGCCTCCATCTGGATGGTGGCATTGGCCATGTCCCTGGCTTGTGTTCACCCCCCCGGCAGCTGTTTCTGTGTTCCCCCCATTGTCCTGGCTGCTAACTTCCCTGCACCGAGAACACCTTCCTCTGGTGGCCTCAGTGCTGTGTGGCACTTCCCCCTTCTGCACTCTGTTTGGCTGTGGCTCCCCTCGCCTTCCCTGTGCCTGTGGTTTCAGGGTGCCCTTTCCATGTCCTGCCCTGTGTGTCTGTCCTGCCCTGTGTGTCTGCCTAGAGTTCAGCCACATGTGCCTTCCCTGTAGCGTTCTTGTGCCTCTCCCTTGTTTCTTTTTATTTTGGCTCATTTCTGTTATCGTGCAACTTCTGCTTGCTGTTGTTGAATATCACACTGCACCATTTATGCATGGTTCCTCCCACTTCAGTTGCACATGAATTCATTATCATTGCACTCTTGCTCAGCATGATTGGGGGGTGCATCTGCCTCCCGCTGAATATCACAGAATGGCGCATTTTCGGACTTGCGCTGGAGCAACCCTATTGCGCATGACACAACCCTTTTGAATATCTGGGCCTGTGGGATCAATATAACACAGATATTACAAATGAAGTGCTATAGGAATGGCTGAGCAAAGGTTCAGTAAGTGCTTGTGTAGCCCAAGGGAAGGGCAAGTATAATACCAGAAGGGAAGATGGGGGGTGAGGATAAAGAGGGGGGATGGATATTGAGGAGAGAGGAGAGGGCAGCAATGATCTATACCCCTTCAGGATGCAGAGAACCCTGCAAGGGGGATAGGATCATGCAGAAAAGGAAGAGGGAGTAAGGGGTGTGGTGATGGAGAGGGGGAGAGGTGGAAGAGAGTCCAGAGCTATGCTCCTTGAGGATGCTGGAGAACCCTGAAAGGGGGACAGGACTGGGCAGAAAAGGAGGTGGGAAAGGGGGAGACACATCAAAGGAGAAGAGGGGAAAAGGGGGGCAGGGCATGAATTTACAGGAGCAGGTGACTGGAGGGGAGTACAGAGACAGGACAGTATTGGTAACACTGACATTGAAAATGAGGGCAACAGTGGGGGAGGGGAGAGGAGTGGGGGAGGGTGACTAAAGCAGAAGTGGATCCACAGTACTGTTTGCATGGTCAGGGGTGAGAGAAGGGGGAATGAGGGATGCATAGTCTATGAGGTGAAAACAGAGAAAAGGTACAGTATGGGCACCAATGAGGTGAGGCAGGGATGGGGGGGTCGAGTAGGTGAGACAGAGACAAAGGAATAGAAAGAAGTATAAGCAAAAGGTGAGGAGGGTAGAGAAGGTGGCTGACAGCAGGTGCAGTGGGGAAGTAGAGGTAGTGTGGGGTCAGTGGGGTTAGAGCAAGAGCAACAAGGGAGTTAGGGCTATGTGGGGAGGGATTGGTAAGGCACAAGAGTGGGGGGTTGGGGATTAGAAACAA
Organism: Neoceratodus forsteri; assembly: GCA_016271365.2. Lineage (NCBI taxonomy): Eukaryota > Metazoa > Chordata > Ceratodontiformes > Ceratodontidae > Neoceratodus > Neoceratodus forsteri. The sequence continues at coordinate 1,204,399,993 of CM057453.1, read as the reverse complement.
GTACAGTTAGGGGAACAGAAGTTGAGTAGGGCTAAGGAGATAGAAGATGGAGATAAGGAGCATCTGATAGGAGGTGGAAGTGAGTTCCAAAGCTTGGGGAAGTGGTGGGAGAATACAGCATGGCCTATGGAGAAGGAGTGTTGAGGGATAGCTAGGGTGAGTGTGTCGGTAGATCTGAGAGGGCAGGTGGAGCAGCAAGTGCAGAGGAGAGGTAGGAGGGGAGAGTTCCAAACCAGAATTTGGAGGTGAACTTGGTGCAGTGAGAGAGATGCCTGCACTCCAGGGAAGGAAAAGCAAGAGAGTGGTACAAGGTACAGTGATGAGGGAGGGAGGAGTCTAGAGCAAAGTGACAGAAAGCATTGACGAGAGTATCCAAGCTGGTGAGGGAAGACTTAGGAGCAGCACTGTAGACTATGTCGCAATAGTCAAATATGGGGAGTATAATTTCCTGAACAAGATCACGCCTCACCGGTAGTGGAAGGGCACTACGATTTCTGTAAAGGGTGCCAAGCTTGAGGAGCAGTTTTTTCAGGATTGTGTCAATATGGTCAGAAAGTTAAGGTGTTGTTCAAGCCAGACTCTCAAGTATTTAAAAGAGGTGGTGTTCTCTAGAGTAGTCCCATCAAGGGTGTGGAAGAAAGGAGGGAAGGGCAGCCTAGCTAGTCTCTGCCTAGTGCCAAAGGTCATGGAGACTAAGCCCCCAACATCATCTCAACAGACCCATAGGGACTACAAAGCCTCATTTCACCAGAATCATAGTTGCAAGATAAATGATTATGTAGTGTTAGTCTATAAGTGCCTCCGGTTCTGTGCTTGTGTGTTTGCTTTTTCCAATCCTTGTTCCTTAAAACTGATCACGTACAAAGATGCTTCTCTAAAATGAACAGAGGTTTGCGAGAGACAAACTATGAAGAAAGAATAATTTCTCTAAATTTATACTCTCTAGAGAGATGAAAATTAAGGGGTGACATGCTCATGGTTTACAAGGTAAGTAAGGACTCTAGTCTGATGAGTGTTTGCATCTAAAAAAAATATCAAATCTTATCAACTAGAAGCCATCATTTCCAGCTATCTAGGGAAACATGAAATAGTGTGAAAAGCAGATATTATTTCATACAGACACAGACAGTAATTTTGACTTGGAACAGCTTGCTACCTATTGTGGTAAGCAGCAACACAGTGTGTGCATTTATGTGCATTTAAAACACAGCTGAACAGCTCCAGTGGAGCATACCAGGATGCAACACAGTACTGCACAGAGTTACTGCAGGATACAAGACAATTTTATTGACAGGGTTTTTGGTTTTTTGTTCTTTTTATCCTTTGCTAACCAGGAAAGTCCCACTAGACACAATTGGCCCTATTTACAAAAGGTGTGGATGGGAATGTGCCACGTAACCCTGGCGCACAGCCCACCCGCACCTGGCTGCACACACTGTATCATATCCATGGTATTTACCATGCAGATCCACCCCTGACTATGTACACGATCACTGGTCGATCCCCAACCAAGCACGCAGCTCCACACCGGGGCAGGTGGGGGGTTGGGGAGGGGACCATTGCAGTACTCCGTGCAATTCACAAAACCACAGAGTGCTGCACACAGTGGCTGGCAGCTATGCAAACTGAGGGCAGCCATAAACCCAGGCAGCCTGTTACATGCTCCCTGGGAATGGAGCCGCCAAACACAGCAGACACATCAGGGAGCATCAGCCCCCCCCCAATAGGGATGCCCTTGCCATCGAGGCACACTGGGTGGGCTGGGGTGGTCACCTGGAGACATCACCCCCAACATTGTGCCTGGCACTCTGCATGCCGGGACCAACATAGTGCCCTGTGGATGCAAGTGATCCACTCCAGGACCTGGTCCAGGCAGCCAACTGGACCCCCCATATGAACCTGTATGCTGAGGGGGGTGGATCTGAGTAAAGGAGCCAGGCAGGGACAGGTGTTGGTGAATACAGTCCCCTTGAGGATCTCCCATGGGTGCGGAGCTGAGTGGGGGGGGAATACGTGCCATTTGCGAGTATGCTCTTCCTCTTTTGTGAATAGGGCCCAATGCCTCTTTTCAGCAGCCACCCAGCAGCTCTGAGGAAGTTAAGTGACTTGCTTAGAGTAACACAGTATACAAGAGGATATCATGAGAATCACACCCAGGTCTGTTGTATGTAGCAAGCTCATTCACAGCTTGTTGCACTAACCTCTAGGTTATACTGCCAGCACTAAAGAGAGTTAATTCCTTTTGTCTTGCAGTGTCAGATTTACAACAGTTATGTTCAGTTTTGCTTTAGTGTTTTGTAGTTATTTTAACTTTCCCTATTGGTCTACTAAATACTTCAGATAATGCAGTACATATTACATTGACGTTACAATTGCTTTTTGTGACATCACAGTCTGCTGTTATGGTGAGTAAAAAAACATGTGTGAGAGTGTGCACAAGGCTGTGGTGCTTCTGAATAAAAATTAACATTTAACACTGAAAATCGGGACACTCACCACCACATATGATACTGACACCATCCATAAGGTACAAAAAGAGGACATTTATTGTATAAAATAACAAATACACTCTTGACTCATTTCAGGTCCTGCCTGGACCCTTTCTCAAAGCCTTTGAGAAAAGGTCCTGGCAGGACCTAAAACACGTCAGGTGGGCGCTTGTTATTTTATACAAGAAATGTCCTCCTTTTGTACCTTATGGAGGGTGTCAATATCATATGTGGTGGTGAGTGCCTGAATTTTCAGTGTTAAATGTTATGGTGAGCACTATGATGTCATAAACAAAGGCACTATGAGGTAAAAGGAGGATAGGCCAATGCTTGTTATACAGGCTTTGTGCATGAGGTACCAGAAGGGATTCTCTTTCAGAGGAAGAGGAGCATCAGAACATGGAGGCATGCAGTGAAGCTTGAGGGGATACTCTTCACCAGAAGGGTAGCAGACACCTGGAACTGCCTTCCAAAAGAAGTGGTGGGGATGAAAACAGTTGGGAGCTTTAAACATGAATGGCATTATAAGTGGAGGAAAAGGGGAAGGGAGGAACACCTGAGACCAGATAGGGTCCAGCGTGAAGTAATAGGCAGGGAAAATAGGGCAAACTAGATGAACCTACCAGTCCTTTTCTGCTGACAAATTTTGTTTCTGTGTTTCTATCAAGTCTTTGAAAAAAAAAGATCTGACTCTCCCCACTTGGACCTCTTTGCCCAATACAGTGTCAAATTGGGTAGCCAATATTTTGGTGAAAATGTTGACATCCATATCTAAAACTGATAAGGGGTAAAACGAAGGATTCTGTGTCTCATATTTCATTTTCTTGGGCAGCACAGTAATAGTGGCATCACAAGTGTTCAGAAGCAAGGTCTCCCTCTCTTTCACTTCTTAATAGACATTCATTAGTAATGGGGTCAAATCTTAGTTTGTTAACTGAAAGAATTTTAGAGGCAACCATCCAGGCCCTTGACTTTGCCACCCTTTAACATGCCAATCTTCATGAGCACCTTCTCCTCTACAATATTCATTCCCAGTGCATTCACCTGGTCCTCTTCTCTATAATTGTGGGAAGATCTAGTACTTTTAAAAAAAGTCTGTATCCTCCCCTTATGTCACCCTCCTTCAATGAGTACAACTCTGTGAAATAATGTTAAAACATCTTAATAATTCTATCATTGGTCCTTAGTTTTGATATGTATAATAATGTTAATGTTTTTCTTATCCTTCATACATCATGCCATAAATGGGTCCAGTTTGTTATCTCACTCAAACATACATTGTCTTTTATAATGTAAGGATATCTTTGTCTTGATTTCCAGTAATGCATCTAAGGTAGTCCGAGCCTGCCTTACTGCCATTACCTTCCCTGGGTCTCCAGTCTCCTGCAACTTTCATTCTTCTACCTTCCTTATCTGTGTGTGCAGTTCCACCTGTTTTGCCTTGGCTTCCTTCTTACTACCTGCCACCCTTAATATCAAAAGACCCCTAAAGTATGCTTTCCTTGTTTCCCATAAAGTGGCAGGGGAGGTTCCAGAGGACTCACTGAGGTCCAAGTACTATGTCTACTGCTTCGTAATTTAATTCATGGCGACTTTATCTGGTAGAAGTTAACTGTGAAACCTCCAGCTAGCTTTGCATCTTTGTAAGGAAGAGCTATCTGGCATGTGACCATTGCATAGTCAGAAACTACTATCTACACTCCCTCAGCTCTGTAACTCTAGTGCTGCAAGGTGCAAAAATAGTCTATTTGGGACCAGGAATCATGTGGAGGTGACTAGTATGTATGTTCCCTTAACCCTTGGTTCCATAGTATCCAGATACCACTGAGATCTAAATCATGAAAGGCCTGCCACACTTGTCCAAGCCTCACATCCGCAACCCCCTCTGCCCTGCCATTTTCTATCTATTCCTGGTTCCAATGCCACATTATAATCTCCCATTAATACTACTGCTGGGAACCCTTCTCATATTATCTGTGTCTCTAATGCTTGAGAAACCAACTGGGATCATATTTCCAATTGTTATGTCCTTCCCATACAACTGTGCCTCTGCAAAAGTTAACTTTCCTCCTCCTCACTTGCCATTCCATTTTGAAGGGCAGATTGCAGTGGAGCAGCATATGTACTCCAACAAAGTGTGAATTGCAACCCTGACCAACCTATCCCCCACCAGTTTGTCTATGTCTTGTGTAGTAAGATGAGTTTCCTGTAAACAGGTAATCTTGACCCTCAATTGTTTTAAATGCAGTAATTGTTTGTTTTAATTTTATGGAGGAATATATACTTTTAACATTCCAAGTTGCCCAAATAGTCTCAGCCAATATTTCTGTTAAACCAATGGATACCAGTACCTTAAGACTTAATGGATACCTACTGTCTGAAGGGAGGCATTCACTTTTAGCTCTTAATTCATTATTTGCTTTCTTAACCCATTTGTGCACTTTAACATTTATATATGCAAATAACATAAAACACAACATATCCAAGACCCTTTCCATTTGCTCCCTGTCCCAGCTACCTTCTCCTGCTCTATTCCATAATTTATTGTCCCTGTTTCTCCATCTCCCTGTGTAGCTGTCTCATTCACTACAATTTGATTGGTATAAACCCTAATCATTCCTTATGTTCCCCCATCACCCCTAAATTATACCCCCATGTCTTTCCCTTAACTCTTCATTGGTGGAAATCCCTATACACCTATTTCTTATTACTCTGTCATCCTCTTGCTAATATCATGATTGCCAATGATCTTGAATATTAGCTTATCAAAGTGTCCCCTTCCCCTTAATTCTACCCCATCTCCATCTGACTTGACTTTTCCTCCCCTTATTAATCTGTCTAGTCCCACCCCTAAAGAGACCCTCATACCACAACTGGTGACTGAACCCCTCCACTCTTCCTGATTGTTTCTCTCCCCAACAGTACATTTCCAAAGTCCTAGTCCAGCCCACATGGGTCATGAAACAGTAGTCCTGTCTGCACATTTCTGCCATGAGCTGCTGGCAGTCAACAGACCTCTTCTCCTTGTCACTGAAGTCGTAGGTCCCACACCTGTTTTCACAGTATGAGCCCTGCCCATGTTCTTACCTGCCGCTTTTGGCTAAAGGTGTGGTTTTCACAAAATTCTTGCCTGAGCTTATTCATCACCTGTGCACAGCAAGCTGAGGGACATGATTCCTTCCCTCAAAAGCATCCCCACTGTGAGGGCCCAGTAGGCCGTAAAAACTCATGAAGAGCCCAACAGCTGAAGACCATAGATTTGGGCATTGTGGTCACTGTCCTCTGTGGTGCAACATGGATTTGGTTGGTATGCAGCTAAACATAATGACTGACCAGGACCTGCAGGTGTTTTCTTGAGGCCTTGCTTTTCATCTCCCTTCTAGAATCACATTCACTGCCTCTTGCCTCCATCTGTCTTTCTGGGCAACTGCAGGGTGTGGCTTAATTGACTATCTGTGTGGTTAATGCCTTGCCATCTGTCATCAACTGTGCTTTGGTCACTTTGAGATTTACTATGGAAGGGATCTCTCTGGAAGCACACCACTAATTAGCAAGGACTCCTGCTGCACCACTAATGTCCCCCCATCTGTCTTAACCTCCTGTACCTACCATCTGGATGCAACATTCATCTCTCCCCTGCTAAGGTTGGGCAAATACCTTATTTTGAATATTCAATCAAATATTTGTATTTGGGGCCCAAAATATTTGAAAATTCAGTATGTGGCTTTGTTACTCATGTAGCCATGGGGGGGGGGATAACAGCCCTCCACTCTTCTCTCCAGCCCATTCATCATAAAAACAACACCCAGTCCTCCCACCCTCTGCAGTAAGACCACTTCCATCCTCTGCCCCTCAACACCCATAATTTCAATAGTAATAGAAAAAACTCCTATGCTAAATGACTGGCACAACCTGCCCACATCCAAAGACAGTCTCTGTCTCCTCTTGCAATTTATTTAGTTAAACAAATCATCCCCCCATCCCCTCACCCTGGCAGCAGCACCATATCCCATCTTCCTCCTACCTAGCACCCACATTTATTAAATTTAAGCAGGTCTGCAGGATGAGCAAGAAGGTGACTAACACAACCTGCCCTCCTTCAGCACTGTCATTATTCTTGTGAATGGTACTCCTGCACTTGCTTGCATAGTAAAACAGCTGATCATGTAAGGAAGCGTGGGAGTGCCATTCACAAAAAAGATGGCAGGCTGTTGGGAAGGGCTGGTTGTGTTGGTCACCTTCTTATGCCTCTTGTGAACTTGCTTAAATTTAAGAAATATGGATGTTGGGAGTAGGAGGGTGGGCTATAGGTACTGCTGCCAGGGTGGGGAGATGGGGTGATGATTTGTTTAAATAAATGGCAAGAGAAGATAGCAGCCATCTGTGGAGATGGGTGGGTTGTGCCAGTCACCCATAGCGGGAGGTTTTTCAATTACTATTGAAATTGTGGGTGCTGGGAGGGCGGAGAGGGTAGGAGTGGGCTTGTTGCTGTGGGTAGGGGATAGGGTATTGTTTTTACCGCTGTTGGCCTGGGGAGGAGGGATGGAGCTATTTTTTACTTTTTTTTTTTTCCTATTTACCCGAGTATGAATAGGCTCTATTAGTGCCACTGTTTGTTATTCTGATCTGAATAATGAATAGCGGATTATTCAAGGTATTCATGAAATATTGTACGTTACTCATACAGTATATTCCTTTCCACTACTACTCTTGCAGCTGTTATCAGTCCTTTGCTATTTAAAATGTGCTGTCTTGTTCCACCCCCCATCACATGTGTTGGACCTCATTCATAACAAGCTCCCCTGCTCACTGGTAAGGCCCTGTAAATATGTGTGCCATCTTTCCCCAGCTGTTCTCAACCTACTGATAATCATAAAAACAGAGGGATAACAGATACCTCCTCAATGGTGCTTTCAGCTTTACAGTTAATTGTTTATTTCTTTACTGGACAACTGCATGAACATTGTACAGTACATGTACAGTAACTCTAGATATAGTCAGGGTGTTAGACCTGCCGGGCTAATAGTTCTATCAATGCCATACCAGGTCCTGATCTCTGGGAGCCTTAGTCAGAAGTACTTTCATCTCTGGCTCTGTATCAACCCACTTCTTGATCATGTTACCAGGGTGCTCCTCCTGAGCATGATCTGACCTCTGTTGTTGCCTTCATGATGTGGAGGAAGTGGTATACCCCCTTAGATGTCTCAAAGAGTTAAGCAGGTACATCAGGCATTTGACTCGCAGACTTGATGGGATAAAATGTACAGACTTCAGCTATGCAGCATGGTTCTAACCTTTACCCTCACAGAACTTATTTCTTTGGTCCTGTAATGCTTCACTTTAGTTGGGGGTGGAGGAGTGAGGAACGGATTTTAGCATTGCCTTCTTTTTGAGTCCCTTCATTCATGCAGCCTGCAAGTTCTGCTCATTACTGTATCCCTAAAACAAAGGAGCTTTACTAGAAAAGGTCTAAGGCACTCTACTTCCTGCTGGCTCCCAGGCACCCGATAGGCCCATTCAACCTCCATAACCTCAGCCACTAGTCTCAGTCTCACCACTACTAGTATCCAGTGCTCAGTATATCTCATGGGATCCTTTTCCTCCAGGTCTTCTAGCTTCCCTATTATTTTAATATTTCATCTTCTAACTTAATCACGTCTGACTTGGAGCTGCATCAGGATCTATTGCTTTTCAGCCATAACATTATGCAGTTTGTTGGGCTGACCAGTGGCACAGAGAGTTGAGGCACTGGACACCTTATCTTGTACTACACCAGCTACCTGGGTTCGGGAATGACCTTGGGTCATTAGGGTGACAGCATGGGGGGGGCAAAGCAGGACTGAGGGGACCAAATAGCTATATTTATATTTATATATATACATACTGTATATATATATATATATATATATATATATATATATATATATAATACAAAAAAAAATTATGCAGTTTCAATCAATCAATCAATCAATCAATCAAGTCTTTATTTATCCAGGCGAACACCATTGAGCAGGCTCCTTTAGAAGGTGGACCTGCATTACACAACATCAAGAATAACACTTTTATGTACAAATAATAAATAGACATAGTTATACAGAAATAGGGAAAAAAGATACACAGAGCAATAACAAGTATTTCAGGTATAGGGTTAACAAGGTTAGGGAGAATGGTATGAGATTTTTATTTTTCATTTATTAAAATGTTTCACCAGGAAGGCACACTGAGCAACAAGTTGCTCATCTCCAGGTGTGACCTGGGGGGTAGGGAACAATGGGGTAGAATACAGAAAAATGTTACTGTTGGAATACAATTTGCTTACTTGCATACAATGACAGCAGGAGGGATTACAGGTAGATAACATTGGCTAACAATGCAACAGTTAAGTATAGTAGATATGAAGACACATATAGCATATTGGCAACAGTTGGTGACAGTTAGTAACACTGGAGCACATATAATAACTTGGCAACAGCAAGTAGTACTAGATGGTAAGGTGACACAATGCTAATTGGTAACCTTTAGTGTAACATAGACATTCAAGATTTACAGTGATTGGAGTAAAGCGAGGAAGAACAAAAGGAGGGCATGAAAAATTGAGGATGGTAGAATGGAAGAAGGGAAAGGAAATTTACAGAGAGTTGCAGACAGAACACAATTTTCAAGGCAAACAGAGACAACAGGGTGGACTAAAGTGCATATAAGGTGGGTATGGGGTAGGTTATAAGTGCTTAATTGAGTGTAGGGGTAGGCCAGTGTTAGGCTATGTTAAGCAGAAGGGGGGGAGGAGAGGAAGGATAGAGGTAGAGTGTGGCAAGGTGATGAGAGAGAGAGGTATTGTAGGTGGGGGGATCCAAGGGAGGAATGGGGAGCTGAAATTCAATAGTGTCCTGTTATCCCTATCTGGACAGGATGGCAGACAGCCCTACAGGTAGGACACAGGTTATAGGCAATGAGAGTTATTTATATATTGGCATGCGAGAAGGGGGGTGTTGGGGGAGGGATGTTGTAGGAGGGGGTAGCAGAGGTCAACTATAGTGGGGGGGGATAGTACCCACCAGTGTGTTGGGTGACTCTCCCTGCACAAAGCAGTGATCTAGCAGAGACTGAGGGAGTGCAGTAAAAGGAGAAATAGGGGAAAGGGGGCAAAGTTGTTCCCACCATGCGCTATGGATCCTGCCTGCACAAGGCAGTGATCGAGCACACAGCAGGGAGATAGATCAAGGGTAGAGAAATAAGAGGGAGGAACACTTTGGGAGGAGGGAGAGTAGGGAACTAGGAGGAGCATGATCAGAGGGAAATAGGAGTGGTGGAGAGCAGGTATAAGGTAATATGGGATTAGAGGAGATGGGGGAGACTAGGGAGGGTCATGGCAGGCACAGGAAGAGGTAATGAGGGAAGAGTTAATGGAGTATCAAGAGGATGAGTGGTGAATTTGAGGGGGAAGTGAATTCCAGATTTTTGGGAGGTGATAAGAATAACCCAATTGGCCAACAAAGGTGGAGCAGCATGGGACCACCAGGGTTCATGAGTCGGTAAATATTAGGGAGTGGGAAGGGGGGGCAGTTGTAAAGGCAGAGAAGATATAGGAAGGAAGTTCACCCAGCCAGTGCTTGAAGGTGAATTTTGTGCAGTAAGAGAGAAATTGATTTGTCAGGGAAGGGAAGGATTGAGCATGGTGGAGATCACAATGATGAGTGCGGAGGGGGGCATCAAGGGCAAAACAGCAAAAGGAGTTGAAGAAGGTATCTAGTCTGGACAGGGAGGACTTAGGAATGGCACTGAAGACTACATCACAGTAATAGAAGATAGGTAGGGTCATCTTCTGAACAATCTCACTGCTCGCTGTGGGTGGGATGCAGGCACGGTTCCTGAATAAGGCACCGAGCTTGGGATGCAATTTTTCTGAATGGTATTGATATGACCAGAGATGTTCATGTGCTGGTTCAGCCAGATGCCTAAATACGTGAAGGAGGATGTGTCCTCGAGTAAAGTTCCATCAAGAGTGCAGAAGGAGGGTAGACAGGGAAACCTCGTAAGTCTCTGCCTGGTGCTGAAGGTCATGGAGACTGTTTTTTTGGCATTGAGAGATAATTGGTCGTTTGCAAACCAATGCTGAACTTTGTCGAAGTCATGCTGCAAGCTGGATGCAATCTCAGTGGGGGCAGGAGCCAGATGCATACAAGACTGTATCATCAGCATACATGTGAATGTAGGAGAATGGAAAGCAGGTGGACAGAAGATCATTTAGAAAAACAGAGAATAGTATGGGGCCTAACACTGATCCCTGTGGGACACCAGTCCTTATTGGGAGAGGTGAGGAAATTGACTGATTGGGTTCTGCCAGTGAGGTATGCCTTGAACCAGTCTGTGGCTAAGGGGGATAGCCCATCTGTTGATCGGGTGTCAAGGAGTAGGGAGTGGGGAGTGGGAGACTGTGTCGAAGGCTTTGGCCAGATTGACAAAAATGGCTGAGGTGATTTGGCCATTGTCCATTCCTGTGCGGATAGAATCAGTGAGCTGAAGAAGGCAGGTGGTGGTGGAGTGATTTTTCCTGGAACCAGATTGGTAAGGGGTGAAGAAGGAGGAGTCATTGAGGTGAGTGGTGAACTGGGAGAGGGCTAGGTGTTCCTGAAGTTTGGCAAGGGTAGGGAGAAGAGAGATGGGGCAGTAGTTGCCAGGGAAGATGGGATCTCCGCCTTTGGGAAGTGGAAGGACCACTGCATGTTTCCATGGGGAATGTACCGAGGTGGTTGAGGAAGAGAGGTTTAGGATAATAGACAGTGGGTAGGTGATGGCTGGGGCTGAAAGGGATAGTAGTTTAGGGCCAAGGCCATCCCGGGAGGAGCCTTTTGAAGGGTTGATCACTAGCAGGGCATTTAGGGTGTCATTTGGTGAGACAGTAGCAAAGAAGGGGGAATTTAATGGGGGTCATTTGTAGGCAATCGGAAGGGGGAGAGGGAGGGGAATAGTTTGGGAGGGTTTGGAGTAGCTCATCAGCACAAGTGGTGTAATAGAAGCTGAATTCGGTAGCTACTGCAACTGGATCAGCAACGAGGGTGGTGTTTATCTTAAGTAAAGGAGTGGGTGGATAGAATGGGGGGGTGAAGACGGAATGGACCACTTTCCATAACTTGGAGGGGGAGTTGATGTTTGTCACAAAGGTAGATTTGAAGTACTCTGTTTTGGCTAGCCTGGTAGCCTGAGTGGAGGCATTACAGAGTTTTCAGTAAATAAAAAGGTCTTTTGGAAGCTTGGAGGCTTTGTGTCATTTCTAAGCCCAATCTCGTGCCTTGTTGCAGGCTAGTAATTCAGGGGTGGTGATGACCTCTAACCCTTGTTTGCTTTAGGGGTGCAAAGACATTTCAGTTTGATAGGAAGATGTCTGGCTTTATCCACCGAGGAGGTGCTTGCTAGAGGGGGCCAGTCTGAGAGGGCAAGACTATGCAGGAGAGGTTCCAGTTCTTGGGATTTATAGGTCCGTATTTGTAGGGTTTTATGTGGGGATTTAGGGCTGTGAATTTTTCTGACCAAGAAAACCAGGTTGTGGTTGCTGAGAGCATCCAGAAGGATGCCAGAGGTGATGATTCTATGAGAGTGGGAAGTTAGGGCCCAATCAAGTAGAGAGTGGTTTGGGGTCTTGTGATTAGGGTGGGTGGGTTCTGTAATTAGTTGTGTGAGGTTAAGGGCACTGATAGCATTTCTTGTGGTAGATGTTCTTGAGAACAACCAATTTAAATTGAGGTTGCCAAGGATGTAAAGCTCACCAGATTGAGAGTGGGAAGTAATGGAAGTTAGGAGGTCAAGGGAGACAGCGGGCTGAACATTTGGATGGCAATTGATATATGCTTATATGTTACAAAGATAGGGAGTGAGAAAGGGAGGGATACAATGATGGCTAAGGCATCATGGGTTGCTGGGTTGGAGGAGGAGAAGACTGGGAAGTATTGGAGGGAGGCACCAATATACATGGCCACTCCACTACCCCTGCCTGCTCTGTCTGACCTTAGGATGGAGTAACCAGGGATGGAGACCGAGTAGTCAGAATCGCGCTCTTTAGCCATGTTTCTGTTATAATTAGAATGTTTGGTATCAGGGCAGCAACCATGGCTTGCAGGAGGTCTAATATTTATGAAGTAGGTTACAAATGTTTGAGTGTAATATCTTGAAACCCTTTATCAGGGCTGATGGGGAAGGAGTAAGGACTGCGGCAGTGGGGGAGATGGCAGGGGTGAAAGAAGTAGCAGGACCAGGATTGGGGCACATGTCCCCCGAAGTGAGTAATAGTAGAGCTAGGATGAGGAAGTGTAGCTTCATGGATTTGGACTATTGGGCTTGGAGGCTGAGTGAATGAGGTAGAAGGGAGTGGTATAGCGAGGAAGCAGGAGGGGGAGAACAGCAGAGAAATTTGGTAAAGTCAGTAGGGATGCATGTGGAATGATGAGGGAATGAGACCAGAATACATTGGGGGAGGAGTAATGGCATAAATACAAGTTGGGGCCTGGAGATTGGGGGTTTGAATGGATTTGGAGTTATAGAGCCCTGGGCTGGTAAAATCAGAAGGGGCGGGTAGTGAGAGGGTAAGAAATAATGTTAGGGGGAGGAGGAAGAAGGGAGAAGGATTTGAGTGGAGAGAAAACATCCTTTGAGTCAAAAAGCAGCAGAGGGAGGAGGCGGACTCATCTCACTGATTAGGCCTTCTGCCTCCTCCAGCCATCTGGTAGATTTTTGGTGGTAGACTTTAAGTCAGCATTTACCTCCCCCATGTTGGTGAATTGTATAGAAGAGGTCTGAAATCTTGACTGAACTTCACTTTTGAGTCCAAGTAACAGTTCAACGATGAATGCTACTGTATGAGACTTTTCTGTGTCCATTTCATTATTGGCCTTGGGCTGCGCCATAGATCCTGCATTAGTTCTTTGTGTAGGCTTTAGTTGTGTCTGAGCTCCTCCTGGTTGAAGTGTGAGCTTGGTCTTCATTTTTTCGGTTATCAGTATTTAATCTCATCTTATCATCCTATCTCTCTCTCCTTCTGAGCTGACTTCCCCCCCATCCCCATCACTTGGCTTCTCTGGACTCATGCTTCAATTGTGTTCTGCCACAGGATCCAGAGGTGTCCAGTCATCCAAGTGGGGTCTGCAGTGAGCCGGACTCGTCATTCAACAATGGTTCCGATTTTGTGCACCATTTTCTCCCCTAGGACTTGCAGCATGTGCAGTGACACATTGTGCACTCCCCCTCTGCAGAGACGCCCCCCTGACATACTGCCAGTGGAATTACTTTCCCTTACATACCACTGCCCTGTCCTTCCCTTTGCATCCCACTGCACTGCTACATGGATTATTTCAGATGGCAGCCACCTAGTGGGACATGTTCACTCCCCCTGAGCTACGAGAGCTGTCTGTGGATGCTCAGTCCTCCATAACCTGGTCAGCCCCTAAACAACTCGTATCCATTTCTGAATCTGGTTCCCAGTGTGGTAGGTAGTTTGATAACCAGTGTCTCAGCCCATCAAGCCACTGACCTAATACTGGGTCTGCATTTTACTCACTACTTGTCTGCTGGACATCATAGGAGCATAGGAATGTGACGTCAGAAAAGGCCAACCAGAAATTATGATCTCTATTTACCAAATTCCTCTGGTCGAACAAATCCTCCCGAATAGCTTATCACACTTTGGTGGCCCCTAAGAATAAAGGAGGCTTGAGATTGCCTAATTTACTTGTGCAATTTTGGGCATCACATATTAATAAATACATGAGATGGACATCTCAAGGAGATTTATGCAAGGCCCCGGTATGGCTCAAAATTGAATTAGAGCTTATACGTTCACTAGGCCTAAATCCCACAGGATTGCTGTACATTAGTGAAAGCCTCCTCCCCGTAAAACTCAAAAATTCGATAATTTAGATATCCCTTAAAATTCATGCACAGGTCTGCAAGTTCCTTAAATATAATAATTTTAAGGACCTTACTCAACCTATTGTAGGCAATCTCAGTCTTAAAATTGCGAGTAAACCAATTTCCTCAACGTGGCTTCCAATACCCCCGGACCTGGAAGTCTCTAGCCTTATGGACGATAACCGTACGTGGATGTCTAACCAGGAAATTATGGTCAAGCTTAGCATCTCCTATAGACATACCTTCCAGGCTATTCAACTCAGGCGTGCTTTAACGTGTGCCTTTGGCCACACACCTTGGACAGATCATCTTATAGCCTTCCGTAAGGAATTAAGCCCGATAAGTGGTGGCCCCAGGGTGGTTTCTAAGATTTATAATATACTGATTGGCTGGATGACACCAGATAATTGCGGTCCAATGGGTTTGTGGGAATATTTTTTTCCCAACCAGGATATTAATTGGGCAGCCAAGTGGTATACCCTTCATAAATTTATTAAACAGGATAGGCTAAGATTAATGCAACTCTTTATATTACACAATGCTTATTACACACCTTGTAAATTGGTGAAATGGGGACTAAGGGTTTCCAATATATGTGTAAGATGTCAACAGCAGGAGGGGAATTTATTTCATATCTTCTTGGAGTGCCAGAAGGTAGCCCCATTATGGCACAAGATCATGCAATCTTCAGACCCTTTTTTGAGTCTCAAGGAATTATTTACTCCCGAAATTTGTCTTTTAGGGGACCTTTCTGGCATCAGATTTCATAACCGGAAATATCATACAACTCTTATTGCTATGTCTGTCAAGAAGTTGGTTTTAAGGCATTGGCTCGACCAGCAAGAAATCTCTTATGATGAGTGGTTAATAGAAATCTTAGCAAATTTGCATACCGAGAAAACTATAGCTAATTTAAATAATACAATGGATACGTTTAAAAAGATATGGGACCCCCTTTATGCTCTTTCTTCATTATAAGGTAAATTAAATGGGATATGGCTGATACAGGATTAGACGACTAGTTCCAACAGGAAGAATCTTATTAGGGTACGAGGTCTTAAATTTTGAACCTAGTAGATAAGGGCTAAGGGTAAGAGGGATGGGGAGATTGGGATTAAGTGTTGGGGGGTGGCAGATTCATGTATTAGTAGTGTTGTACAGAAATTAGATGTATGAATATATATCTGCCAGATATGTGTTATTGGAAAAATGATCAATAAACTTTAAATGAAAAAAAAAAAGAAAAGGCCAACCAGGCCCACCCAGTCTGCCCAGTTGCCTAAGTGTCCACTTAGGTCTTAGCTATAAAACCCCCATCTCAGCATTTCTGTGTTTATTCCATGCCATCTTGAACTCCGCTGCTGTCCTCTCTCCTACCACCTCCCTGGGCAGCCCATTCCAGTTTCCCACCACCCTCTCAGTGAAGAAGTACTTCCTATGGTTACCTCTAAATTTCCCCCCCTTGAGTTGTAATTCGTGTCCCCTCACTCTTGCTGCTCTTTTATCTGAAACAAGTTCTCCACAGGCACTTTATTTAGGCCCCTTAGGTATTTAAATGTCTCAGTCATGTCACCCCTCTCCCTCCTCTGCTCTAGTAAGTACATGCCTTGAACTCTTAGTCTCTCTTCATATGGCAATTTATTGAGCCCTCTGATCATCTTTGTCTCTCTCCTTTGTACTCATTCCAACCTCTCTACATCTTTCCTGAGGTACGCCTCCAGAACTGGACCCCATACTCCAGGTGCTGCCTAACCAGCTGGATGTACAGGAGAACTATGACCTCTCTCCTTCTGCTGGATATTCCCCTCCCTATGCAACCCAGCATCCTGCTGGCCCTTGCCACTGCCCCTCCACACTGCTTACCCACCTTCAGTTCCTGTGAAATGATGATACCTAGGTCCCTTACGTCCTCTTTAACCTGCAAGTATCTACTCCCCATCCAGTATTCAGCTTTTTGGTTTTTTATGCCTAAATGCATAATCTTACATTTAGCCGTATTGAACGACAGTTGCCACTCCTTGGACCATTTCTCTAACCACGCTAGGTCTCTATGCACCATCTCCATCCCTTCCTTTTTGTCTGCTCTGTTGCAAAACTTTGTTTCTCTGCAAACAGACTCATCCTCCCCTTCAGACCCTCTGCTATATCCCCTATAAAGATATTAAACAGAAGAGGCCCTAGCACTGACCCTTGGGGAAACCAGTGATGACCGTGGATCCTTTGAGGGTGCCTCATTGACCAATACCCTCTGTGTTCTGCTTTACAACCAGTTCCCGACCCATTTTATCACCCCCCTCCCAACTCCAGGTGACCCATTTTGTGTAATAGCCTCATGTGTGGCACTGAGTCAAAAGCTTTTTTGAAATCAAGGTAAGCCATGTCCAGTGAGCCCACCTGATCCACCACCTTGGTAACACAGTCAAAAAACTCCAACAAGTTAGTTTGACAGGATTTGCCCTCAGTGAACCCATGTTGTCTTGGGTCTCTAAGGCCGTTAGCCTCCAGGTAACTGTTGATCCTAATTTTGAGCAGCTTTTCCATGAGTTTTCCAACCACGTATGTCAAGTTCACTGGCCAATAATTGCCCACCTCCTCCCTCACCCCTCTTTATGAAGGGGTACTACATCTGCCCATTTCCAATCATTGGATACCACCCCTGATCTTAAGGAGTTGTTGAATAGAATGGTCAAGGCAGCAGCCAATACACCACTCAATTCCTTCAGAAGTCTAGGATGCATCCCATCTGACCCCATGGCCTTGTCTACTTTCAGATCCCTGAGTTGCCTCAGGATTTCCTCATCCCGAAACTGACTCATGTCCACCCCTTCCACTGCAACCAATATGAACCTATAGCTATCCCCCTTCCATTTTTCTTCCTTCATGAATGCTGTACAGAAATAACTGTTCAGCAGTTTGGCCTTCTCCTGATCTTTCACCACCCTCTTCCCCCATCCCATTTTCCAGACTCTGAATCCCCTTCTCTGTTTTCTTCCTTTCGCCAACATACTAAAAGTAGATCTTTCCCCCTTCTTAACCTTCCTGACAATGTTCTTCTCCATCCTTGCTTTAGCTTACCAGACCTCCCTGCCCTCCTCCCTCTGCCAAGTCTGATATTCTTCCCAAGCCTCTACCCTCTGTGTTGTTTTAAACCTCCTGAAGGCTCTTCTCTTAGCCCTAGTGCTGATCTACACTCCCGTGTTGATCCATAATGGCTTCAGCTTTCTCTTATTTTTGTTCACCCTCTTTGCACAGAGATCTGTGGCACCTACTATAGCTTCTTTTATCGAGTCCCACATGTCCTCAACCCCCCTCCAGTTCCCCATCTCCTTCCAGTGCCTGATGAGCATATTCCCCCATCTTACTAAAGTCTGCTCATCTGAAGTCAAGCACCTTCACTTTGGTCTGGTTTATTGGGGAAGATGTGCGAATCGTGAACCACACAGTACCATGGTCACTTGCACCAGGTTTTTCCCCACCCATACGCCCCCTAACCTATCCCCATTTGTTAATACCACATCTAACACCACTCCTTCTCTAGCTAGCTCTCTGACCAATTGTCTTAATAAGGCCTCATGAAGGGAGTCTAGAATCACCCTACTTTTGGGTTATGCTGCTGACAGGGTGTCCCATACCACATCCAGTAGATTGAGGTCCCCATCAGGAGCACCTCACCCCTAATTGCAATCCATAATTTCTCTGCCATTATCTGATTGTCTACACACTCTTGCTGTCCTGGTCGTCTGTAGACCACTCCTGTGCACACAACCTCACCCTTCCCTGTGGTTAATAAAACCCACAATGCCTCTGAGTCCCCAACCTGCCTTGTATTTCTGTCACCTGAATCATAGAAACTTAGAAACATGGAAGCTGATGGCATATCAGGACTGCAAGGCCAAGTTAGTCTGCCAATTTATTTTTCTATCTTATGAATGTGCCCTTGGTCTTTCGAATCAAATCCCCTCCCACATGTAAAGCGCCACCGCCCCCTTTTCTCCCAACCCTGTCTCTCCTAAACAGATTATACTCTAGTATGTTCATATCCCAATCCTGCCCCCATGGCACCAGGTCTCACTAATTCCCATCAAGTCTAGTCCTGCCTCTGCCAAGAGCACTGCCAGGTCCAGGACCTTGTTGCCCAAGCTCCTGGTGTTTGCACATGTGGCCTTCCAAACTCCTACTGTCCTGATGCCCCTTCTTCCTGCCACTGCCCACCACCCTGACCCTCCCACCCACTGGCCCAACTGGGTGTCCTGTTTCTTGGGGAGGAGGGGCGAGTGCACTCCTTGTTAGATACACTGTTTTTGGGATTCGCTTGTAACACCACCCCTGATTGAACAATGTTCCCTCCAACTTCCCTTTCAGCACCTCCTTACCCTCCTTATTTAAGTGAAGCCTACCTGTGGTGAATAAGCCTTCATTCTGCCAAGTAGTCCCCAATTCCCCCACTCTCCCAAAACCTTTCCTAGTGCACCTTCCAGAGAACCAGCTATTGAACTCTGCTATCCTTTGCTTCTTCTCTGAGCTGGCTCTTGGAACAGGCAGTACCTCAGAGAATGCTACCATTCTAGAGCTCAGGTTGCTGCAGAAGCTTGCTAGTGCCTCATTCCTAGCCTGCACCTCCATCAAGCTGTGTCCTGCAAGGTCGTTTGTTCCCAAGTGGAATGCCAGATAGGTTCTCTCATCCTGTCTTTTCCCCCTGGAGGGGATTTGGTGTATCATTTCTGCTGCTCTCATACCTGTCAAACAACTTACCCAGACTTTACTCTAACTCCCTTCCCCTCAGCTAATGCCTCTGACTATGGAGTCTCCTACTATCAGGACCTTATCCTCCACCCTTCTTGGACTGGATTCTCTCCCTGATGGCTGCCCATCTCTCAACTCTTCCTTATCTTTGCTGTCTCCTAACTTGCCCATCCCTGAGCCACCTACCTCCAGCCTGAAATTCCCCTTCCCTGTCCCTGTAGCCCCTGTAGTCTTCCTTCTCCAGTGATCACCACCTTGTCTCCTCCTTGCAATCCTTCTGCCCCTGGTTTTCCCTCCCTCCTCCCACTACCACTACTCATGGCCAGCTCTTTGCCTGCCTCCCTCTGCTGCCTCACTGCAGATTCCCTATCCTGTCTTGGCTTGGCCCTCTCCTGCCCTTGGGGTTCCCTCCCCTCTTCCCCTCCACCTTTCCATCTGAGGCCTGTTTATCACCAGCGAGGTTTGTTAATGGGGTCTCAGCTAACTTACCCCCCTGCCCTGACCCCCTCTTCAATGTCCTTGCCCTTCGCATCTCCTGTGCCACTGGGCCCAGCTACCTTACCCTCCTGCTCTGGCTCCACATCATTATCATTCCTGCCCAGTGTCTCCCCCTTGCCAGAGATACCATGCTGACCCTTACTGCCCCACTTGATACTAGGCCTGCCTGACCCTTGGGTACTACCTTCCCTGCCCTCCTGGACCTGCACCCCTGAATTATTTCTGTCTCTCAGTGCTTTCTCCTGGCCATCCATACCCTGAAGTGACCTTCTCCATGTGTATGTCTGCTACTGTTCCCTTGCTCCTGAAGCTCCCCTCTGATTCCTACTGTTCTGTGGTGCCTTCTTCTTGTGCACATATCCCCATATTCACTAACCCACCCTTTGCCCTTGCCTGGGGCAGAACCTCTATTTTCTTTTCTTCTTGGGGCACAGATGTGTCATCCCAGTTCTCTTCCCCTTTAACACCTGATGCATGAACCTCATCATCCCCATCTTTCTCCTGCATCAGTAGCCCTGCAAACCTATTATTTTGTGTGATAACCCCCAACTACCCATCCCCTTCTGGAACTCTCCCTTCCTTCCGCTCTATGAGAATTCTCTGACTCCCTTTGCTCCCCACTATCTTCCATCCCTCTGTCTCCTTTGACTTCCATGCTGCAGGTTTCTCTCCTGCTGCTTCATTATTCCTTCTCTCAAGTTGCTTCTCTCCTCCCTTCCCCTGTTGTCTGCTGCCCCTGACCAGTCCTTTTCCCCCTTGTGTCTCTTGCCATCCTCCTGATCACAGGTGTCTCCCAATGATGTGTCATGCCCTCTCCATCCTGCTTCTATCCCCCTTAACTTCATCCCTCCGAACTCTTCCAGCACCCTTTCAACACTCCAGTGCATCAACTGTCCAGTGTACTCCCCTTATTTCCTTCCTGATTTGTGCCAACTGCTTGCACACCATACAACACCCCACCCTCCATGCTATGTGCAGCATCATGGTTGATCCACACCCAGTACACACCACCATCCTACTGAATATGCCTCCTGACATTGCTGTTTGGGGGCCTTGCCTCCAGCCCCATTCCCTTCTATTCCCATTGCTCCTCTCCATTTGCTCAGTATACAGTTTACTACAATAGCTGTCACAGTAGATGGTGATATAGAACTTTCCCTGGGGTGAGGGGGCTACCCATGATTGTGCTCTTAGATCCTGGTAAGAAAATCTCCAAGGGGATTACCCTAGGTCAAGATTTCCTGATATGTATATTGCTTTGACTAAGTATATTAATGCACTAGTTCAAGACAGGCCTGGATATTTGGGAAAGCAGCTAGTGCTACTGCCCCTGGTGCCAAAGGTTCTAGGTTCTATCCCTAAGTGCACTGTCTCCAAAATGCCTAGAAAATAACCTGTTGTGGACCCACTATTCTATTAATGTTGGCCGGGGGGGGGGTCAGGACTAGGCTGTGATTACAATAGAATCCAGAGTACTTGAGTTGCACTCTAGCACCTCCTAGTGGTTGGCTGGTATAACCTGCATTCAGGAAAATGGGGGCTTAAAAATATGACCAATGTCACATGCCTTAGTCATGTGACCTAGGGCACCAATAAATTACAGGACAACCATGGGTGGGTGGGGTAGTCGATGTGAAATGTTGATGGCTAGCACAACCCAGTAACAGTCACTCCTAGTAGCACACTACCTTGCAGGTCACTCTTCATATTGATGTCCAAACAGTTAGTTCAAAAAAGGAACATGTTGATTTTATCATCATTAAATACTTAAACAAGGGTGACTGATATGGAGCTGCTTTACCACACATCCACCATTGCTGCTGGCTCAACAGTGACACATAGAGTTGCTCTTAAGTAGTGGTTCCCCTCTCTTGTTTTGCATATACAATCACATGATTCAGTTTCAGAAATATCCCACTTCATGGACTGGGAATATCATTTTCTCAGTCCATAAAAAGGGATCCAGAATGACCCCTCTATGTACAGGCCTATCAACCTGATCTATACTATACAAAAAAGTGTCATGCACAATCTTAGAAACAATGGAAACTTAGCTAGAAAGCAATGACAATTTGGAGGAAACTCAAAATTGATTCAGAAAAAAATGCTCAATCATACAAAATTGCTTGATATTATCTGAGTATAAGTATGTAAAGATAAAAAAGGAAGGCTATGCTGTTGCTTCATTGATTTACACATGGAGTTTGATAGCATCAGCAGGAAAAACCCTATGGTTAACTTTGTACAACCTAGACATTTAATAAATACTTACTAGATATTCTTATCAGATTACAAGAAGGAACATGGCCTAGAATACAATATAATCTAATTAATAATCAGACTAATGAATTAAGAACAAATCTCAGTGTTAGGCAGGATTGCATCCTGTCCCCTTTATTGTTTAATCACTATATGAACAAAGTCATAAAATAACTATATGATGACAAATTTCTTCACTAGAAGTTGATAGAAAAGTCCACAATTAGCTATGTGGATGATATTGTTTTAATATCCACATTCTTGATGGGCTTACTGAGGAACATAAATACATTTATAAACGTGTGCAAATCAAACTTTCTACAAATAAACCAATCTAAAACACAAGTATTAACTGTGTGCAACAAATCCAAATAAATATATATCCTCCCTATCATTGCTGGTGTTATTTATGCCTCTCCAAAGACCTCTGCTTCCTCCCTTGTCAACTCCTTCCCTTGTCTCTCATCTCCCATTCTGCCTCTGGTGAGCTCATCCTCCTCAGGGACTTCAACCTAAACTGGTTCTCCCCTGCCTCCAAGATCACTCTCCACAAGACTGAGTCCCTGAACCATACACAGTAAATTATTTAACCCACCTGACTCAATCCACACTCCCATAACCAATCTCTCCTGACTGGGTGCTCTCCTCCCACCCACCCCCACTGCAGAATTGTTGCATGCATTCTCCTGGACATCATCAGTGATCATTGCCTAACCTACTGTGTTAGTAAAGTGTGTCCCTCTCAATCTACTCTCAGATACCTTTGGTATAGGTCTCTCAGGACCCTTGACACTGATGTCCTCCTAAACAACCTTGGTGCCTCTGACTAGTCCTGTGTCTACTGAGACACAAACATTGATTTGGCCCTCTCCCACTTCACTGCCATTTTTAACAAGTGCTGGAATACTCATTGTCACAAACCCACTCAGCAGGTCAGGCCCTCTGCTCCCACAGTGCCAACCTCTGAGCATAGTCTTGTGAACAGTTACCAGAAACAGGGTAACCCTCCTGTCTGTTTTGTGGGTTTGAATCAACCTTTGGTCTCAGTTCTGGAGAGATTCAAACTGTGAACATCTTGCTAGCATACCCAATGCACAGGCTCAGATAATTCTGTCTTCGGGTGGCCAGATATCTTTGCCTACAGACACCTAACCAGGTGTACAAAATGAACCCTTAAAAACTCTAATGAAGACCTCAGATTACTCCTACCTTTTTCCGGTTTGGTATCATCATTCAAGCTTATGCACAGTGTCTGCTTTAACCATATATACTTTACTTGTTAAAGAAAGAAATTCAAAGACAGACCAAGTAGACTCTAAAACTACAGTATTACTAAAATAGATAAAAATATGTAAAACATAAAATACAGAACTATATATCACAAAACATACAAATCACTTAAACAAAACAGGGTTATAAGGGCAGACAAAATATCCTACCACAGTACTCTAAGAATTGTCTTTTCTAAGGTATTCTTATCTCACAGTGCTGAAGATATTTCTTTTTCAGAGTCCAAACACTTGTGCAAAAATGCAAAACAGAATACTGTTTAAAATGCTGGGTCCAGTCCTTTTTAATGTCTTTATAAGTGACATTTCAGAGGGACTGGAAGGAAAAGTATGCCTCTTTGCAGATGACACAAAGATCTGCAACATGGTTGATACAAAAGGAGGCATGGAAAGGATAAGAAGGGACTTGGCAAGGTTGGAGGAATGGTCAGAAGTATGGCAGCTAGGATTCAATGCAAAGAAGTGCAAAATAATGCACCTGGGAAACAAGAACCCAGGTAAAGAATACACAATGGGGGGAAGGTGGTAACAACAACAAAAAAGGAAAGGGACCTGGGGATAATCATATCAGATGACCTCAAGGTTAGCAAGCAATGTGAGAAGGCAGTAGGGAGGGCTGGGGGTACATTGGGATGCATAGGGAGAGGCATCACCAGCAGAAAACAAGAAGTTGTTATCCTGCCGTACAGACAGTTGGTGAGACCCCATCTGGAGTACTGCTTCCAGTTCTGGAGACCCCATCTCCACAAGGACATAGAAAGGATAGAGGCAGTCCAGAGAAGGATGACTAAAATGGTGCAGGGTCTGCAAGAGAAGCCGTACAAGGAGAGACTTAAGGAGCTTAATATGTATACTATGGAGGAAAGAAGGGAGAGGGGGGACATGATAGAAACGTTTAAGTACCTCAGTGGAATCAACAAAGTCCAAGAGAGTAGAATCTTTCAGAAAAAGAGATGTGCAAGAACAAGGGGACACAATTTAAAGATAGAGGGGGCGGTTCAGGGGCAATGTGAGGAAGTATTTTTTCACAGAGAGGGTAGTGTATGCATGGAACAGCCTTCCTGAGGAGGTTGTGGGGTCTAAAACTGTGGGAGAATTCAAGAATGCATGGCAGCGACATAAGGCAATTCTTGTGGGGGTTAGGAAGAAATAGGCTGTTGGTTAACTAGGATCTGCGGCCTATCCTGTAGGTAGGGAAATGGGCAGACTAGATGGGCAAAGCGGTCCGTATCTGTTGTCAAAGTCTATGTTTCTATGTTTCCATGTTTCTAAAGCTGGCTTTGCCCACCTCTTTGCATGCCGTCAACTAGCTCCTCCTTGTCAGAATATATAAAAAACGTATCTATACAAAAACAGGATGTCTTTTCCAGAAGGTAAATTAATATTCTGTAATCTCAGCATAACTCATTTTATTTTTCAAATGACATTTCTTTGATCTGATGATCAGCTCCTCCTTTCCAGGACATCAAAGCATCTTTTATGACTTCGCACTAAAACATCATAACCTGCTCTTCCTCTTCCTCTTCTAAGCGTTATAAAAGTTTATGATCTATCTTGGCAGTTAGGTATCTTCTAGCCTGTAATTAACTCTTGGCCTTCCAGGTAACACCTTGTATCCAAAATCTGTGTGTGTGTGTGTGTGTGTGTGTGTGTCTCACATGCTGTCTCAGCATCTCTCTTGAGAGACAGTCCATAATACATTTTCATATTACAAAAAAATCATACAGCACTCAGAACCGGCTGTCCACATCACACTCATGTCCCCCTTAAAATGCCAGAGTAAAATGCTCCCACCACTCCTGGCTTACAGCTGACCTTACTGATTTGTGCAAGTCTCTACAACTTGTGTGGACATGCTTCAGGTCCTCACAATCCCTGTCAGACCTTCAACACTACAGGTCACTCAGGAACACCTTACAAAGTTGGTCTGCACCCCCTAAGGCCTCCTATTTCAAGGCTAACCTCCAATCCAATCTAAATTCTCCTTTAAAATTCTGAAATATTCCCTCAAAAATCAGTAAGGCTATCTACTCCCTGTTTGATCCCCCTGCCCAGTCCACACACCCTGTCCTCCTGGTTCAGTGGTCTCTGAACCCTCTGCTGTTGCCATTCACTTTAACAAATTCTTCACAACCTGTGCACTACCCTGAAGTCCCCTCCAGATGCCATGCACTCATCCTCACCCCAATCTTCAGAAGGCTTCCACTTCCCTCCTATCTCCCTAAGGAAGTCTTCCTTGCCCTAGTGTCACTTAACCCATCCAAGTCTAGCCCTAATGGTTTGGATGCCAAACTCCTTCAAATCTCTGCATTAGTCATTGCCCCCCATACCCTCACCTTCTGTACCTCTCTTTTTCCCTCAGTGCTGTCCCTTAGTCACCAAGGTACTACCCCTTCACAAAGGAGTTGACCCCTCCTCCCCAGGAACTACTGGCTGATTTCATTCCTCCCCTCTATGGCTAAGCTTCAGCAATCCATCATCTGCTCTAGGCTTGCAGACTTCCTTTCCTCCTCAAACTTCCTCTTGCTGTTCTAGTCTGGGTTTAGGAAGAACCACTCCACTGTCTCATCCCTGCTGCATGTAACTTGATTTTATCCTCTCTGGTATGAATCAAGGACACATCACTGCAGCTGTTTTCTTTGAGCTAGCCAAAGCTTTAGACCTGATGTCTCATCCTCTCATACTGGAAAAGCTGAGCTCTACTGGCCTGTCAGCACCCGATGTGGATTGGCTCCACTCATACCTTATGGACCGCCAACAGATAGTTCAGCTGGGAGGTATTCTCCCCCCCCCCATCCAAGCAGGGATCCCACAGGGCTCCATTCTGGGTCTGGTCCTATTCTGTATTTTCCTAAATGACCTCTCCTCGGCCAGTGTCTCTTTGCACATCCACATGTATGTGATGACACAGTAATATGAATATAGGAAGATGCCAGCAGAAGAAGGCCATTTGGTCTATTGAGTCTGCTTGTGTTGCAGGGTCCACAGCTTGAACTACTGTCCCTGTTCCCTCTCCCCAGTCCTCCCATCCTCCCTACCCATGACCCATATCCTTCCCCTATACCTGTCCCAGCCTCCCTTAAAGATGCTCACTGTCTTCAATGAGATTACCTCTTCTGGCAGTGTATTCAAAGGGTCCACCACCCTCTCTGTGAAGAAGTGCTTCCTGGCCTCCCTCCTAAACCTCCACCTTCCAGTTTAAGACTGTGCTCTCTCATGTTATGGTTGCCACTCAGATTAAAGAGACTCTCCTTATCAGCCTTATTTATCACTTTCAAGTACTTGAAGGTCCCAATTATGTCCCCTCTCTCACTTCTGTCTTCAAGGGAGTACATGTTCAGTGCCCTCAACCTCTCCTCATATGCTTTACCCTGTTGACCAGTTATCATCTTTGTAGCCCTCCTCTGGACCTTCTCCAGCACATTAATGTATTTTTTGAGGTGTGGGCACCAGTACTGAACTCCATACTCTAGATGCAGCCTTACCAGTGACCTGCACAAGGACAGTATAACCTCCTCTCTCCTACTACTGATTCCCCTAGATATGAACCCCAGCATCTTGTTTGTCTTTGCTGATACTTTCTTGCACTGCGTGGAGTGTTTCAGGTCACTAATGATCATCACTCCTATGTCCTTCTCCTCCTCAGATTCAGATACTTGGACTCCACCCAGGTAGTACTCTGTCCTAGGATTCTTGGCTCCACTATGCAAACTTTGCATTTCTTGGCATTGAAGCCAGCCTGATAGATCTTGGACCACCTCCCCTAGCTACACTCGTCTACACTTCTGACACAACAACCCTAACTGAAGAGGTTCCACTCCTACACAACTTTCATAATGTGATGTATTAGTTCCAAACCAACCAGCTAAGGATCAGCACTGAGAAGACTGTGTCCATGACCTGCAGCTCCAGCCAGAAACTGACAAGGTTTTCACCTTCCCCTGTCTTCTCCACCTTAGATGGCCTTCCTTGGGATTATCCACACATTTAAGTACCTGGGGTTTGACTTGATAGTAAACTTGACACTTATGTCCACATTGACACTATCCACACCAAATATTACCCCAAACTCAGAACCTTACATCACAATAAGGATAGAAATGTAGAATTTGATGGCAGATAAGGACCACTTGACCCACCCAGTCTGCCCATTTCCCTACCTGATGGATAAGCTCCAGATTCTAGTTAATCAACAGATTACTTCCTCCTACCCCCACTAGAATTACCATATGTCTGTCCCAAGCATTCTTGAATTATCCCACTGTTCCTGACTCCACAACCTCCTCAGGAAGGCTGTTCCACGCATCCACAACCCTATCTGTGAAAAAATACTTTCTAATATTAATTCTGAGCTGGCCCCATTATCTTCAAATTATGCCCCCTTGTTCTTGCACATCTCTTTTTCTGAAAGATAATACCCTCTTGTATTTTGTTGATTCCCTTGAGATACTTGAAAGTTTCTATCATGTCTCCTAATTTCCTTCATCTTCAGGTTTGCCAGAAGGTCCTAACCAAAATGGTCCTCCCACTTTTGACAATATAGATGTGGTCTCTGGTACCACACCCTCCTCTTCCCTTGCCAGACTTGATACCCTCTGCAATGCCTTCTGTCACTTTGCCATCAACTCTCCTCTCTGCACTCATCATTGCTCTCTTTATTCCTCCCTTTCCATCCTGCATCTACCTTTACATTGCCAGTCCTGCTGTTCTTCCTTCATTGTTAAATACTGGTTTGACTCCCTTCCCTCCTATCTCTCCTCACTCCTCTCCCCTGCCCTCCCCTCCTCTTACTCACTGTGTACCAGGGATTCCTGTACCTTTGCTTTAACCAGCCTCACTCTTGTGCGGGGCAGGCTGCTTTCTTCTATTGTCTTCCCTCTCAATAAAATCTACTCCCCTCTTCTCTTTGGCTCACCCCCTCTCTCCTGGAATTAAGATGCCTGCTAAGGGAACTCCTGCCCCCCCATATCTCTCCTTCCCTCTCTTGAACCTCCTGTCTCCCTTCTCCCACTCTCTCCTGTCCCCCACCCCTCAAGCCTATTTCTCCACTAACTGGGCCACTTGCACATCTTGCCCCCAGTAAACACAACATCTAAAAACAAAACAACAGAAGAAGCCAGGAAACAGATCATGAGGAGGGGCAGAGGAAGGCAACAGCGAGAGACAGTGGGATCTAAGAAGCAATATGAAGCATAACAAATGGTGAATTTGACTAATAGTATGTTGACTGAATGTAAAATCAAAGTCTTGAGTAAAGGATTACATTTCATTTCATCATCTTCAGTTAACAAATTTCAAGTGAAACTCAATATATTCAAATTGCTTCATACTATCAGATGAATTAGCTTTGACAGTACTGTTTTTATGTGTCAGTACTATTTTGTGGGCATTGATGCCATTTGAACTTGCTTTTTCAGCATATTATATCAATACATGCTTTATACTGTAGGTATAACAGCCAAAAAAATGATTAGTGTTGATATTATTGTTTTTGTACTGAAAAACTGTACTGATAGCTTTTTTTATCACTCATAAAATTACGACAGAATTAAAAAAAGTTATTAAAAACATTTTTCAACTTTTTCTACATTTTGCTATTCTTTTCTACTCATTATTTAATTAGTAACTGTACAATCTGCAACATAATTGTCACTCTTTTTATGACTTTAATCATGTTGTGAACATTTCAGCCCCCCCACCACCAACCACCCAGCAGTACCAAATCTTCTTTGCTTTTGCAGGTTTTGCCTGTGAAAGCAGAGAAGATAATAATGTATGTATGACCCTGAAGCATTTCTGTCTATCTTGTAAGAAATTATTTGAAGAACATTTTCTCATGGAGTTATTGTCTGAGGTCTTCAAATGTAAGATGCATTTCAGGATTGAATGACAGTTGAGTATTCATGAATTCTCAGGGTCACAGGAACCTGAAGAAAGCTAATATTACAGCAGTCTGAAGGAAAAGATCAAACCTGAATTAAAAGTACACGTTCTGTAGTAAGTTTATAAGCTGTTTGAGTTTTGTAACAGGTAAAGTTTCCTGTAGGATTGTGCAGTGGGGTTATTTCATTTTAGGTACTCCAGAAATTAGCGGATGATTGTGACATAAAGGATAGACCTCTCTGATGAATG
This sequence comes from Neoceratodus forsteri, assembly GCA_016271365.2. Lineage (NCBI taxonomy): Eukaryota > Metazoa > Chordata > Ceratodontiformes > Ceratodontidae > Neoceratodus > Neoceratodus forsteri. Next base: position 1,204,370,685 of record CM057453.1, on the reverse strand, counting down.
TACAGTAGATGAATAGTAACTGTATGCCCGGTAGATATTATTTTATTATAGTATATCTCAGCTTCTTTGAATGAGGCTAGTAGGCAGTGAAAACAAGCAGCATGATCATGGAGCAGGAGTTGAGCACAGGGTTTACAGCATGCAAAAAGCAGAAAACCTGTGCCAAGAATTTGTATAAACAGATTGAGCTGAAGGGGCTGTGGAAGACCAAATGCAAGTGTTAAGTGTTTGCATTTTGAGCATAAAAAGCTAAGTTGGGACATGTATGTGTAATGGAGGATAGGTCATTTATAACTTGGCTGAAGGGAATGAAGTTTGAAAGGTCTTACAATTAAAATGAGACAATGAATTATTGGCCAGATTTGCATCCCAAATATTGTATACTGCATGCCTTTGAAAATAACAGATAAGGAAGGTACAGTTTATGCATCTCAGGAAGGACATTATAGATGGGCAATATTGTCTGCCCTTGATGATACTGTAAACTGTAGCCTGGTTGTTGGAATAGAATGTAACTAATTTTGAATGCAATTGGTCACTCCGGGTGACTGTTGCAGCATTGATGGATGAAGCACAAAAAGAGCTGACATTGTAGATGAATGCAGAATTGAAGTGAACTATGGAAGCCAAGAAGCTGATCTCCAAATATTCAAATGTGTCTGCAAAGTCATGTGATGGAGAAGCATCTCTGAAGATTTTTTTGTTGTTTCTGGCCAGATCCTTCTGAACCCCCTTATCTATTAATTGCTCCTCTGGTGTCTCCAGGCTCCCTGCCCTCCCCCCCAGATGGGGCACCTAGGTGGGAGGCCTCTCCACAGAAACATGGGTAATGAAGCCCTGGCTTGCCCCCCAGGGTGAAGTTACCGGAGTGAGCCCCTCTGGCGGACTACTGTTGGGCAAGGAGTGGCAGGGCGGTGGCCGTCATTCAGTGGCTGGCATTTTCTGTATTTTTACCACTGGGGGCAGGGATGTGCAATGATGCTAGCATCCGCTCCACCTCCGAAGATGTATGGTGTTAGCTGTGTGGGATCCCCAGCCTCCACCAGGGGTTCTCAGTGCACCGAACACTCTACCCCCCTTCCCCCAGAGAGGAAGAGCAGTCCATTAGATGCTCAATCCCCCCTCTCTCTCTCTGGCCAGCCCTTCGCTATGACCTGGATCCATTCCCAAACCTGGTTGCCAGCACCACAGGTTGGCACACTGACCCTGCGCCAGTGGGATGGCACCATCTGTGAAGATTTTGAGGTGAACTAGCTGGAGGATTATCATGATAGATCATTGAAATGCCATTCCTAGAAGGTTGAGGCACTGGATACCATACCTCAAATCGTGCTGGTGACCCGGGTTCAGGAACGGACTCGGGCCTCCGAGGATCGGCAGGGGACAAAGAGGATTGAGCATCTAGAGGACTGCTCTCCTCCTTGGGGGTGGGATGAGTGGGTCACCTAGCTCAAGAGCTGCTCCCAGTGAAGACTGGGGGCACTTTTCAGAGTGGAGCAATTAGGGGGAACACCAGAAAACCGGAAAAATGGCTGTGTGTGTTCACCGGATGACAGGTCCCCTGCTCTGCGGCAGCTCTGGAACCTCCACGGACCACCTCTACCTTAGAAGTACTTTTGGGGGACCTAATTAAGAGTGCACTGGGTAAGCCTCCTCCTGGTGCCTTCCTCCTTGGAGGAGGGGAACCCGTCCGGTGAAGGGAGACACCAGGATACCCCTCGGGAGTCAGCTGTGTTATAAGGATCAAGGTTGCTCAGGACGAGGATGTCCAGTGAGTTGGGAGCACTGTGGAGCCCGTAGGAGAGGGGAACACTGGAGCATGAAGGCAAGTAAACAGATTAAGGAAAAAAAAAAATAAATGCCATTTCACTGCTTGAGTTATAATGATCACATGGCTACATTAGCCTTTGCCAATGAAGAGATGAGCATCTGTATTTATCTACAGTTGCAGCAAAAGGCACGACCAGATATTTCCTGAATTTTCTTTGATATTGTTAGAGAAATGCCCCTCCTGCCTGCATTTCCAATGTAGAGCAACCAGAGAGAATTACTTTAGAAATGCCATGAAATACATGCAAACATCTGACCATACCTACTGCTGCAACTGTAGGACAACATCAGGCATGACAAGCTAGAGAAGGTAAGCAAAGAATGATCTGCCTTGAGGTATGACTTGCATCAAGAAACTGAGACAGCCCACAAAAGAGAGAGAGAGAGACAGAGAAGATCTCTCTTTGTGCATGATTTTCTGGATTTGCAGGATGAGATGATAATGGAAATGTTTATTAGTTTGTTCTGGGGTAGTCAGGCCGCAATTTGTATGGAACTGAGGATGATACTTAGAAACATGATTTTGGTTGTTCGGTCAATTGATTTTGGTTGTAGAGCCAGATATCTTTTCAAGAGAAAGGGTGTTGCCCAGAAACAAACAAACAAACAACCAAAAAAAAAAAAAGATTAGAGTTTGGAAAGGCTTACGTAGAAACATAGAAACATAGAGGTTGACATCAGATAAGGACCTCAAGGCCCATCCAGTCTGCCCATTTCTTTTTCCACCTTATAAATGTGCCATCGGCCTTTACTCTGTCAGTGGCCTATCTATTCATACTCATCTGTATTGCTCCCTTATGCCTATCCCATGCCTGTTTGAAGCCCTGCACTGTATTCATAGCTACCACTTCCTGAGGTAGGCAGTTCCATGCATCCACCACTCTTTCTGTGAAAAAGAATTTCCTCACATTCCCCCTTAGTCGGCCTCCCTCTAATCTCATGCTGTGTCCTCTTGTCCTGCTATTTTTCTTATATTTAAACATGTTAGACTCTTTCACCTTCTTAATGCCCTTAACGTGTTTGAATGTTTCGATCATATCACCTCTCTCCCTCTTTTGCTCTAGGGTATACATATTGAGCTCCGTTAATCTGTCCTCATATGTCTTCTGATGCAGTCCCTGTACCATTTTGGTTGTTCTTCTCTGGACTGCCTCAATTTGGTTAATGTCCTTGTGAAGGTGTGGCCTCCAGTACTGCATGCAGTACTCCAGATGGGACCTAAGCAGTGTCTTGTAAAGAAGGATTATTACCTCCCTCTTACAACTTGTGATACCCTTACTAATACACCCTAACATCCTCCTAGCCTTACCTACTGCTTTAGAGGTCTGCTTGGATGATTTCAGGTCATCGGTGATGATGATGCCCAAGTCTCTTTCTTCCTTTGTGACTGCCAGCAACTCCCCTCCCAGCCTATAGGTGGCTTCAGGGTTTCTCTTCCCTATGTGCATGATCTTGCACTTCTTTGCATTAAATCCTAGTTGCCACTCTTCTTACCATTTTGCTAGTTTATCCAGATCTCTTCTCATTCTGCCCATCTGGATCATCTACTCTGTTGCAGATCATGGTGTCATCTGCAAACAGACAAGCCTTACCCTCTAGTCCATCTGCAATGTCACTAATGAAGATATTGAAGAGGACTGGCCCCAGGACTGATCCCTGATGTACCCCACTTGTGACTTGCATCTCTTCTGACTGTATACCATTTACCACCACTCTCTGTTTTCTGCCCGTTAACCAGTTTGCCACCCAGTTGACCAACTTCTGACCCACCTTGAGCCTACCCAACTCATTTATCAATCTTCTATGTGGAACAGTGTCGAAAGATTTGCAGAAGTCAAGGTAGGCAACATCAACTGCTCCCCCTTGGTCCACCACTCTGGTTACCGAGTCAAAGAAATCTTTGAGATTAGTTTGACAGAACCTTCCTTTTGTGAACCCATGCTGTCTTGGATCCTGTGCCCCTATGGTTTCCAGGTGTTGCACTATCCTTTCCTTAAGGATTGCCTCCATAATCTTTCCCACTACTGAGGTAAGACTGACTGGTCTGTAGTTCCCTGCCTCCTCCCTGCTACCACTCTTGTGGAGTGGGATCACATGAGCCCTTCTCAGTCTTCTGGAACCTCTCCTGTGCTCAGAGACTCACCAAACAGTTCTGCTAATGGCTCTGCTAGTTCCACCCTTAGCTCCTAAGTACCCTGGGATGTATGCCATCAGGTCCCATTGCCTTATCCACCCTGAGCTTAGCGAGCTCTTGTAGGACCCTTTCTTTTGTGAAGGGAGTAGAGCTCACCTCCTTCCCCCCCGTGTCCATGGTGCTGAGCTGTGGGCCCTGCCCTACCTTCTCTTCAGTAAATACTGAGCAAATGTATCTGTTTAGGATAGATGCTTTTACAGGGTCCTCCTCCTCACATGCTGCCCCCTTTTCTCCTTAGAGCTTAGCAATACCCCCTCTGGACTTCTTCCTTTCACTAATGTATCTATAGAAAGTCTTGTCACCTTCTTTTACTGTTCGTGCTAGTGTTTCCTCAGTTTGGGACTTTGCCTGCCTTACTGCCTTCCCTGCTTCCCTTAGGGCAGTTTGGTATGCCTCCCTATCTTCATCCCGCTGTGTTCCCTTATATTTCCTGATGGCCAGACTTTTGCCTCAGACCTTTTCTGCTACTGTATTTGAGAACCAAAGTGGTTTCCTACTTCTTTTGAACTTCCTTTTCTGTCTAACACAATGGGATGTTGCTTCAAGTATTGCATCCTTAATGCTTGCCCACTTTACCTATACCCCCCCTCACCTGTGTTTCTTTTTGCCAGGGCTAGCTTAACTCTATTGTCCATCTTATCAAAGTCAGCTCCTCTGAAGTCCCATATTTTTGGCTTGGAATGGGATAATTTAGATGTAGTGACCAAATTGAACCATACCATGTGATGGTCACTGGCTCCAAGGTGACCTTCTACCTGGAGATCTGTGATCCCTTCCCTGTTAGCCAGTACTAAATCTAGGATAGCCCTGTCTCTTGTGGGTTGTTGTACCAGTTGTTTGAGGCCACCTGCAGGGAATCTACCATGTGTCTAGTTCTGGCAGATGTTTCTCCTGGTATTGACCAATCTGTATCTGGCATGTTGAAGTCTCCCATTATCAGAACCTCCCATTTAGTTTTGTATATCTTCTAACAGTAATGTGTCTATGTCCTCCCCCCTGGTCTGGGGGCCTGTAGACAACCCCAGTTCTTATGGCTGTCCAATTTCCTGTTTCCAGGGTGACCCACAGTTCTTCTGGCTCCCTGTGTGTATTTTTGAATTTCTGTAGCCTTGATATTTTCATTGACATACAGGGCCACTCCCCCCCCCTTTTTGCTCCTCGGTCTCTTCTTAACAGTAAATAGCCAGATACTGAAGTCTCCCAAGTGTGGTTACTGGTAAACCACATCTCATTAATTGCTACTATGTCCAGTTTAGCCTCCGACATTATTGCCTGCAGGTCTGGGATCTTATTTCCAAGGCTATGAGCATTTGTGTACGTGATTTTCCATTGGCCAGACTTCGGTGTGTTAGTTGTTGGGTAAGGTTTGACATTTCCCCTGTGTGTCGTATGGGGAGATGGACCTTTTTTCTTACCTGGTGATGCAAATGAACTGCAAACATGCTGTATCCCTGTTTGACCACTAGCTGAGGGGGGGGAGGGGTGTTCTTCCCATTCGACGTATGGGGTGTTGCTCCCCTCTCCCTATTTGCTAGTTTAAATATTCTGCAAAGATGTCAAACTTCTGCCCCATTGCACTGACTCCCTCCTTAGTCAGATGCAGTCCATCAAATTTAAAGAACTTTCGCTCCCAGAACTGTTGCCAGTTCCCTACAAATCTGTGTCCTTTTTCTTGGCACCAGCCCTAGAGCCACATGTTTAGCTTCCCTATCTCCCCTTCTCTGACCTTCTGTCAATCTTCCCCCCTCTCCCAGACTGGCAGGATCTCAGAGAAGGAGATGTTGGACAAAATGGATGATAGTTTGCCACCCAGCCTGGTCAGGTGTTCCTTGGTCTCCACAACTGACTGGCTGGTGAGATCATTAGTCTCGATGTGTACCAGGACGTCAATGTTTTCTCCTGCTTTGTGAACAAATTTAGCAATGCAGTCAGTGTCTCTCCACACTGATGTACCTGGGAGACATCAGACCATTACCCCTGGCTGGAGATGGGTATCAACTTCTGTACCTGGGAGACATCTGACCATTACCCCTTAATTGACATGTGTATGAGTCCTGAGGAGAGGCTTGGATGCCATATACCTGTAAAAGGCATGAGTAAGGCTTTGGATTAGGTTCTGTACAGATTACTGGCTAGGATGCTGGGCTGTGAGGTCCTGATTGTGATCAATGACAAGCAATATGACTGGATGAATTGGGAGTCAAGATTTTGAGTGTTGAATCTGTAGCACAGTATTATTTATGGTGGTCTTGTTTGAATATATAAAGGAATTCATAACTGAAACTAAAAAAAATGGGAAATTTATTATGGGACATAATACATCTTTGATGATTAAGGATTTTGATTGCGTTTTTATAAAAATCATTATATATGAAAAAGTGTTGTTTTTTTTTCTTAGTACTTTTTCTCCCTGGCTACCAGTCTGCTTACTTCTACATCCAGGCATCCCCTGTGAGGTTAAGTCCAGCCACCATCCCAAGGACTCCCCAGCTCCACATTCGGGCCCACAGCACCCCCCCATGGCGTACCCCCCACGGCGGGGAGGTGGAGATCACCTCCCTCAAGCTCTTGCACCAGACCAGGATCCAGTTATGCTGCGCACCCTCAGCACCAAGCTAATCCCTCCAGGAATGGCCATCATGCTCTCACAACTGGTGCCCATATTTTCCATATTCTTCCTTCTCCATGACATCTACAGCATGCAATGATGCCAAGGGACAGGAGCGCACATGCTACCGCATTCACCTCTTCACAGCGTCTGCTGCAGCACATCCCCTAAGTCTGCCTGTGACCTGCCATCACAACCAGCCACCGCTAGAAGCCACTAGGACACTGAGACATCCCACCCCCCCTTCCTGGAGAAGGAGAGCAGTCCTATGGATGGTCAGTCTTTCTCCTCCCCTGCCGACCCCCGATGACCCAGGCTCATTCCCGAACCTGGGTCACCAATGTGGTGCGAGGTGTGGCATCCATCACCTCAGCCCTCAGCACCACAGGGTCGGCTGATATATGAAAATTTATTAGAGATTCACTATGAAAAGGTAATCTTTTTATTTCTGTTATTCTCTTTATGTTTGGAGTTATGCAATTGAATAGATTTAAGAAAATACTTACATATACATTTTTTTTTTACTTTCTCATAGTTATCTATGATAGCATTAGCACTATATTAGAGTGTCAGTTTAGTGATGATATTGATGTACAGTAAGCACAGGAATTGACCCTATTTCCAGTCCTTTATTATATTATTTGATTTTAACATTATAAAATACAATTTTGATTGATTAATTTTGAACAATAACCGTACACCCTAAAGAAATGGTTCGTAATACCCTGAAACATTGTTGGTGTGAATTGACCTAGGGAATTGTTTAGTATCATCAGAATTAAAACATTTTATGATATAAGTAATATTAGTGAGTGAGCCAGTTTTGTCTAGTCTGTTTGTTATCTGCTGAATGTGTTTAACACAGTACATAGTCTTGGCATAAGCATCTGTGCAGTTCGTACATACAGGGAGTTAGAGGCAAGCCAAGAAGAGGCAGTCCATATTGTTAAGATTACTGCAGCTCAAGAGCCGGCCCACCAGTGCAGTGTTAGAGCTACCACTTGTGATACTGAGGACCTGGCTTTGGGAACAAGCCTGGATCATCGGAGGGCTGGCCAGGGGAGGTTGTATCCCAGAAGAGTGTTCCTGACCTCGGTGAGGGACAACTCTGGCCTCTGCCACAGTACCACCACTTGTATGATCACAGGTGGCAGTGCAGGCAGGAGCCAAGGATCAGGGAGGGTGGATGCCAGCATGTTCAAGGTGTGTGTGGCACACATCAGTGTGCACATGCATGGAACAGTACTTTATTGGTGTCAAGAAGAAGTAGGGTAGAAAAACTGGAAAACACCTCTGACAGTACCAGAGATGATGCCTGCCTCTCATTGCAGGCCATGCACCACAGTCAGAAGCCCTGTTCTGACACTAGACTGTAACTCAGCTGGGGGTACAGTCCCTCCAGCAGCACCACACTGGTGGGGGGGTAAGCCAGGGAGGAATATGGGAGAGATAAATTCTGGAGAAGGCGAGTGATGGGATTGGTTGAGCAGTAGGGCCAATGGTGGATAGGTCAGGATAGCAAGGGGAAAAGTAAAATAAATAAGAGAAAAATGACTGCAGCTCATTTTATTGGATGAGAGAATGATTGACCAGCCATTTTTAACCATAACATTTCTTGAAATGAAGATTATCTTATGTGAAGATGGTTGAGAATTGGTACCAGTGGCAGCAGGAGTTTCAGACACTGTTAACAGACAGACAGAGATGACGGATGAGTTAATGAGACACATATAGAATGGGAAAGGGCTTTCCAACCAGCAAAATATCTAAAAAATCTATTTTTGTATTGTTTGTAGATTTTTTTTTACAGAAGCAACAAATGGGATTCCCATGGAATGGAGGATAAGTATAACCTTGGAATGTTGGCAGTATAGCCTACAGGTTACAGTAACAAGCTGTGAATGAGCTTGGTACATGCAGCGGAGAGACCAGGGTTTGATTCCCACAGCCTCTGCTTGCATATTGTGTAAATCTGAGCAAGTCACTTAACCTCCCCAGTGCTCCTGGGTCACCCCTGAAAACAGGAACCTGTGCCTAGTGGGCCTTACTTGGCTACCAAAGAGTAAAAAAAAAGAAGAAGAAGTCTATTGTCTGTTCCAAAAGAGGCTAACATGAAGCTTTTTTCTCTGACCTAATGAGTTGTTCAGCAGCTTGGGATGAGTCTGAGAGGTCAAGCACCAATTTGGTAGGAATGAGATGGGCCATGATGTACTTGAGTGATGACAGCAAAGATACAGCAGCTTTGGACATTAACACCATGTCTTTGGATTATGTAGAGGGAGTTAAAACCACTGATGATGTGTGCAGTAGGACCACTGCCTTGGATTATTTACCTGGTGTTAATACCACTGAAGCTGTGAATGTACAAACCACAGCTTGGTGTATGTAGCAGGCATCAGAACTGCTGATACCATAGTCATTAGAACCACGACCTTGGATTATTTTGTGGGCCTTTTGCATTGCTGAAGTTGTGGGCATTAAAACTATGGCTACATAGTGGTCATTACAATCTCTAAAGTTGTGGGCATTAGAACTGAAGCACTGGCTTATCTGCGGGCATCAAAACCACTGAAGCTGTGGGCTTTAAAGATATGACATTTCATTATTTAGCAGGCATTACAACTGCTAAAGTTATGGGTGTTAGAATCACAGTTGTGGATTATGTAGTGGGTGTCAGAACTGGTGAAATAGTGGGAATTGAAACCATGCCTTAGAATCATCTAGTAAATGTTAGAATCACTAAATCCGTGGGCATTAGAAGCGCAACTTTAAATTATCTGGTAAATATAGATACTGCAGTGGGTGTTAGAATCACAGTTTTGAATCATTTAGTGGGTATTAGAACTATTAAGTAGTGAGTGTTAGAACCATGTTTTGAGTAGCTTTAGCAGGTGTTAAAACTGATGTCAGTGTTAGAAACATGATGTTGAATACTGTGTGACTGCACAATACATCTGTTACTCAAGGAGGACTTATTGTAGACACTGATGCAATTTCTTGTTTTTAAGAAGTAATGAAGGCACTTTTAGAATTAAGCTGGTGCTTCCTGGGGCCAGGCCCTGGTAATTAATCATGGAGCCCCAGCAGCTATGAAAAATAAATCTGTGTACTAGGGCCGGGGTTTTGACCCCAGTACCTCTTGCTTCACTAAGAACTTGCAGGTTAACCCCTCAGACCTAAAAAGAGCAACCTTTGAGAAAGGAATCTATGCAAGGCCAAGGAGCATGATGTCATATTCCAGTCTGATAGTACTAAAATATGACATCTTAATTAACTGCACCTGTGACTGTCCTTTAAAATAATGAAATCCCAGTCTGTTCTCAGACAGGAGTGTCTGTGTTATCTTTGGTATTGGTGCCAGCTCTAGAGAATGCTTAATGATGCCTTTTAACTGTTTTAAGGACCTTAAACCATTAATGTATTGCTTCCCACTGCAGTAATAGCCTTGCACAGATTCCTTTCTCATGTGCATGTGCTCATACAAAGTTGCATATGTGTGGGTACCATTGCAGAGCTGCACTTCGGCATGCACACAATGTTCAAAAAGACTGTTTTTTGCAACCTTTCCACAGTTTAGAGCAGCTTACACATATTTATTTTACATGGCTTTGCAAAATGCTCCATTTGGTAGTACTACAAATAACATTATTTGCATACTATACCGAGGCAAAAACAGTCAGCCCCACCAATACACAAACAAAATGCTGAAAATAACATTTTCAGTTGTGTGAGATTTTTCTCTGCATCAGCAAGTTGCACATGGGGATTTAGTAACAGGGCCTTGCCAGACCTTTGAAAATCAGTCCCCCCAGCTCTAAACTGAGGGATGATCTTTTTTCCCAAGATGGCAGGGTAATGTACTCATTTTAGAAAATTAGAAGGGAGAATTATTGATGCTGATTGGCTACAAGTGTTTCTGTGTAATGTTTGTTGAACATTCCCATTTGCTCCCCTACCCAACCCATCCACTTTCCTTTCAGAAACTGTCTCTCTTATGGAATGGTTGTACTCATTTACAGAAGTGTCACTATGACTATAGGAGGCATGGTGGGGCATTTTAAGGGAATAGTAGACAGACAAGATAAGATAAACCGTGTTTATCACAGATGCTTGTTATTTATGCTGGTGTTTATTTGATGACCATGAAAAATCCTCCTCCTATCCTCACAAGTTCGACAGAGAATTCCCTGCTCCTTACCAGGCAGCTGATAAAATTAAGGTAGTGGTTCCATCTGAGGAGTGTGTGTGTGTGTGTGTGTGTGTGTGTGTGCATGTCACTGGAACTCTGAAGTATTTTTAATTCATGTATTCCATGTCACCATTCTGTGTGTGGGGATGGGGGAGCATTCTACTACTGAAATAATGCAGAGCTTCGAATTCTTCTATTCCATGGTGAACAATCACACAGCACTGAATATGAAGAAAGACAGGTGACTGACAGGTGAAAAACATCTGTGGAAGGACTATTTTGCATTATTTAGCAACATTTTATTATAACTTCTGTGGGTTTTCTAAACTTTTAGAGTCTTTGTTTTTTAAAAGTTGCTTCTGAGCCCATTTTCCTTTGCAATGTGCCTTACAACGCACCTGACCATGGGATAAACGTAGTGCAACTAATGCCCTGTCATGCCTTATTGCTTAAGTATAATGAGAGCTGTTGTGAGAGCTGTTGTGAGAAATGACAGATCTGTTGCTGTGTGGTTTCACTTAGCTGTATAATTTAAATGAAGTAGGCCTGTCCTGCTGTATAGTACATGTTACTCAATTTGCAACTGTATTTTCTTTGTTTTATCTTGGTATAATTTTTCATTTCAAAAGCTGCTGACCACCACCCACCAGACATGGCTCTCTCCTGCCCCACATTTGCACTGTGTAGCAGTCCCCCATCCACCCTCACCAATTTACAGTAATGTTCCTTCTCTATATATGTATTGCTTTTGTATGTTTGCAAATTTATTTAACTTTATGCACCTTACTGTAGTGTATTTCTCTGCACCTGGTATTTGCTTCTTCTACAGTTGCTATTGTTTTGTATTTATTGCACCTTGTTAGATTGCACTGTTCTCCACCTCCTTCCTACCCTCAAATAAATAAATAAATATATAAATGAATAAGTGTGCATTGTAGCCTTTTTCCTTTTTGGCTTGGAACCTCATTGTTTCCCTTCTCCCAGATTGCACCTAGAAATGAGCTTTGACTCTGTGTGCCTTTTCCAGTTATGCCATGCTTAGTGTTTAGAAAATGCATTAAAAGCCATGTAACACAAGACTTTACGCTGTGTGCTTATTTTTACTTAGAAAACATGAGCTACATAAAATTAAGGAGCAATGTTCAGTGCAGTGTGCCTTCCATCTGACCCATTGGTGTGCATTAGGCACTGATTTGAAACAGCTGTAGATGATCCCTGATCCAAAACATTTAGGGGCCTGGTACCTCTGGAAGTATAATTCCATCACTGAATGAAGCTGTTATGCTAAAAGTACCAATATCTATACGGGTGAATTTAAGAGGCAGAACTGGGCCTCCTTAAGTGACTCTTGTGCGCTGGGCCAGTACTTTGAGAGATAATGGGAGCTGAATTGTGCAAGCAGATACAGTGCAAGGAGAGGGTGATCAGTCGACTGTTTACTGTGGGTTTCAACAAGACAAAGGGGCCGAAAAATAGCAGAGGTTGCAGACTGATGAGGCTGCCCTTGGACCAGATGATGATGGGCCCAGCAGGAAGAGAAAAATCAAAAACAAATTGTACAGTCAGGTAAGTGAATGAATGGACTTGCAAGACAGTGGGAGATGGAGAGGGAGCACCCCCCAAAAAAGCTTCACACGGAGCAATGGACTGGAACACAACAATTATGTGACTAGCTTAGAGGGCTGAGTTTTATGGCCATTAATAGTGGTCCCAGTTGGTGGAGCTTATCATGGGCTGCCCCAGCAGATCACATCAGGCCTTTAATCTTACCAGTACTGATAAAGTTAATGGCAAGCACAGTCTGGAAATGCAAAGCTATGGTTCTCAAGCTAGGAACTGTAACTGCACCTGTTCTGCCAAATACTAGAGGTATGGTTTCTGTACCAAAATATATGTATAATGCCTTTCCAAAAGGGGGCTTACCTTCTTTTTTCCCCTCTGCTGCTGCAACCCACAAAGTCAGTCCTTCACATTGGTCCTGGTAAAGACTGCAGCTGTGGGATCAGTGGCTGGACTGGATACCTCTATCAGTTGTCACAGGGAGCGTGCATCTCACCATGGCCTATGAGCAGCATTACTTCCTCCTCTTTCCCAACCCCATAGACTGTGTCATCAGTGCTGAAGAATCTCTAACACAACTGCTGCTTCTTGTTTTTGATGACCCATGCCTGGACATTAGTGACACCACGCACACAAGGAATCTGCTCATCTACCTCATGGACAGCAACTGGGGTCAGGGAGCACACTGAGGATACAGTGCAGTTTTTCATAGCTCTTAAAGCTGAAAGAGCAGCGGATAGGCAAAACTGCTCCCTCAATGGGAGCATCTGACAGTGCTCCTTTGCAGCCAACGCACCCCCCCCAGCACTGCCACAGTTTCACCAGATGGCAGTAGAGACTGGGAGATAATGATCCTGATGGCCAGTAGCTGCACTGAGAGATAGAAATAACTTTTACAAATAGAACAAGTAGAAGACTCTATGAGGCCATCATGTGTGTTGTACTTCTAGCCATTGAATTACTTGGTAGGGGTCAGAGTACATCACATTCTGCTTGAGAGAAACAGCCAGTCCTGAGCCCAGCTCTGCAGAGCTGCTAGCATTACAGTGGACTTGTTGTGTATGTGTTCTCCCTGAGACTGACAGCCACTGGGAGTAGGGGATTGGCATAATCAATTATGCATGAAGTGCCAGAAAATGAAAAATGATCCTCAGACTGGGACAGATGGAGGGACATATGAGAGAACCCAAATGTGTGTTGGAGAGAGAAGGAGTAAGACTTGTAAGGGATTCAGTCTTCAGCCACTGGGTGAGAAAAGTTGTTTAAAAGAGTTCTGATTTAGAACACATCCAAAGCACTTGCACAGGGCTTGGTGTGACTGTAGCAGTGTTGATTCAGCTCATGTACTGCTGGAGCAGAGGGGTTGACATGAAAAAGCTCCAAGGCTGTCTAGCCAGTACACTGCTGTGAATTCCTAGACACACTCGGGACTTGTACTGGCAGAGAGCCTAAGTAGCAAATGGTTATGAGTGACTATTTACCCCTTTGGGTGGGTGAAGGCAAGTACTGTGCCCCTCTAGGGTAAACAGGACATCCGAAACGAACACAGCCCCCACCTGTTTTCACCTGGAAGTGCACTTGGGCCACTACTCCTGTAGAGAAGCACTGTCTGCATCTGCTAACCTAGACAGAGATACCCTGATGCTACTAGCTGCCACAGAGACTGGTAGAAGTTGTAAGTACTGGGTCAATACCCCATCAAGTGGTTTGATAGCTAGGGATAGTTGGTTAACTGCTGGGAATTCCTGCATGATTTATATCACAGCCCATAAAAAATGCAAAAGCTGGGAGTAACCTGAATCATCATTTTTCATTATATAAATAATTTTTTTGGATCCCCAAACAGCACCCTTCTAATGATACCAAAGGTCCATCATCAGGCCTGCAACCACAACATTTGGGCTTCATGAAAGTTTTTAAGGGGCTGTGGATAACAGGTGTACCAGTGAATGGATGCAGAGAATGTGGAGAACTTACCATATGGTGGTGGGCTTGTGTTTGTGACATATGTGAATTAATGATTGCATTGTGTTGGGGACATATGTGAAATAATTATTGAACTAACATAGAAACATAGACATTGTCAGCAGAGTCTATGTATAGTTTCCAAACTATCCCTCTGACCTTCCATTCTTAAAGGGAATTTAGCCATGATGCCCCGTCCTAACACCCCACCCATCTCTGGAGCTCCTCCTCTTAAATTATTATCTTCCTCTACACCTGTTCCAGCCATTTTTAAACCTGTTTAGAATCTCAGCTCCCACCACTTCCACAGGTAATCTGTTCCATAACTCCACCACCATCTTGGGGAAGTAGAACTTCCTAATGTCCCTCCTAAAGTTTCTACCTGCTAGCCCACATTTGTGTCCTCTTGTAACTGCATCACTGTTTCTGGTGAACAGGTCCTCATTGTTCACTCTATCAATTCCCCCGAGGAACTTTTACATCTCTATCATGTTGCCCCTCTCCCTTCTGGCGTCCTGAAAGTACATGCTAAGGGCCTCCACCTGGTTGTCATGGAATCTGTATTGCTGGTTCTGGATCGTCTTAGTGAGCCTACACTTCACAGTTTCAAGCATATCCCTGTCCTTTCTCAGGTGCCAACTCCAGAACTGGGCAAAGCCTTCATATGAGGCCCCTATGGATATGTACAGGGGCAACAACATTGATTTCCTCCTACTATCAAATCTTCTTCCAGTGCATCTCAGAATCCTTGCTGTTTTGCTGTAAGCATTGCTGCATTGGCTGGGTTGTTTGAGGGAGTCACTAATTATGACTCCCAGATCCCTTTCCTCAGATGTTGTGGCCAGCTTAAACTTCCCCATCCAGTACTCTCTACATGTGTTCATCTTCTTCCTTATGTGCATCACTTTGCACTTTTTAGCACTCAATCTCAATTGTCGTATTTTTGGACCATCTCTCCATCCTTTCAAGAACCCTCTTAAGCAACCTCACCCCTTCCCTCTGTCTAGCCTGCTGCATAGTTGTGTGTCATCTGTAAAGAGAAGCATCTTGCCCTGGATTACCTACTCTGTGTCACTAGTGAACTTATGAATAGGACTGACCCCAGGACTGACCCATGTAGCACCCTGACTTTATAGTGTACATTGCAGTTATAGTATTCTGTTTATTTATATGCACACTGTGATGAGTTAGGGATATGAATATTCAGTAAAGGTCCCGGTCACTGAGGGTGGGGGTTGTATTCAGTTCCTGTGAGATAGCACACTGGCAGTTACCTTTCAAAATGACCCTGATAGTTGATAACACTGTGCCACATATTAAATATCCTTAAACAATCCAAACTCAGATGCCATCCACCTGAAGGCCAAATAGACTTTTCTCACAGACCACTGTAAAGCCAAAGTCCTCTATCAGGGTCATTTTGAAAGGTAACTGCCAGTGTGCTATCTCACAGGAACTGAATACAACCCCCACCCTCAGTGACCGGGACCTTTACTGAATATTCATATCCCTAACTCATCACAGTATGCATCCTTGAAAGAGGCATTAAGGGGAATGGGACAGGAATCAGGGGTTGAGGAACAGTGGGCAGTATTTAAAATGGGGATTACAAGAACAACAGAATTATGCATTAAGCAGGTTAGCAAGAGGAAAAGGAAGAGGAGACCATTATGGTTTTCCAAAGAGGTATCAAAGAAAGTGAAAGCCAAAAAGATTGCATTCAGGCAATACAAAAAGACACAGGCAGAAGGGGATAGAGAGAAGTACCAGGAGAAGCAAAGGGAGGCAGGGAGGTCAGTAAGGGAAGCCAAAGCTCAGACAGAAGACACATTGCAAAATCAGTGGGTAGGGGACAAAACCTTTTACAGGTACATAAGTGAAAAAGAAAAGACAAAGGGAGGATAGTGAGACTGAAGGGGAGGATGGGGGCGCATGGAGGATGACAACAGTAAAGCTGACATATTGAACAGGTATTTCTGCTCAGTCTTTACTGAGGAAGAGGAGGGTAATGGGTCTGAATGGAGTACAAGGGGTGAGAATGGTGCAGAAACGGACACAAGTCCCTTTACACAAGAAAGGGTCCTGAAGGAACTGGAAGTAATAAGAGTTGATAAAGCAATGGGGCCGGATGGGGTGCACCCCAGGGTCCTTAAAGAACTAAGAGAGGTGGTGGCTGAACCTCTGGCTATCCTGTTTAGCCGATCACTGAAACAGGGAGGTACCAAAGACTGGAGGACAGCAGATGTAGTCCCCTTACAAAAGTGGGAACAAAGAGGAAGCAGGGAACTACAGACCAGTCAGCCTCACCTCAGTAGTGGGAAGATCATGGAAGCACTACTGAAGGAGAGATTGGTGGAACATCTGGTTGTCAATGGACTACAGGACCCAAGGCAGCATGGTTTCACCAGGGAGGTCATGTCAGACCAACCTCGTTGAATTTTGACTGGGTGACTAGGGAGGTGGATCAGAGGAGGGCAGTGGACATGGCCTATCTGGACTTCAGCAAGGCCTTTGACACTGTGCCACATAGAGACTATTACACAAACTGGGGAATATGGGTGTGGGCAGGACAGTAGTGTGGTGGGTAGGTAACTGGCTGGGTGGCAGGACACAGAGGGTGGTGGTAAATGGCTGTCACTCCACAGAGGAAGAGTGACCAGTGGGTACCACAGGGATCAGTGCTGGGACCAGTTCTATTCAACATCTTCATCAGTGACATCGCAGGACCTAGAAGGCAGAATTTCACTGTTACGCTGATGACACAAAGCTCTGTAACAGAGTAGACAACCAGAGGTGTAGACAGAATGAGAAGCGACCTGCAGAAACTTGAAGAATGGTCAGGGGTTTGGCAGTTGAAATTCAATGCAAAGTGCAAGATAATGCATATGGGGCACAAAAACCCTGGCACAATATATCAGTTGGGGGTGAGGATATAGCATGCACCAAGCAGGAAAGGGATCTTGGGGTTGTCATCTCTGATGACCTCAAGTGAAACAGTGTGACAAGGCAGCAGGTAAAGCAAATAGGATGCTGGGATGTATAGGCAGGGCATCACCAGCAGGAAAAGGAGGTCATAATTCCGCTATACAAGACACTAGTGAGGCCCCACCTGAGTACAGTGTACAGTTCTGGAGACCATACCTACGTAAGGACATAGGGTAGAAGGTTCAGGAGGGCAACAAAAATGGTGCATGGATTGTATCACAAGTCCTATGAAGACAGGTTGAAGGAACTGAACATGTACTCCCTGGAGGAGAGGAGGGAGAGAGGGGATATGATAGAGACATACAAGTATCTTAGAGAGGAACAGGGTGCAGGAAAACACTATTTTTAAGCGAAAAAGATGTTCCAGAACTAGAGGGCATGGGATGAAGTTGGAGGGAGGACGATTCAGAGAAAACATGAGAAAGAATTTCTTCACAGAATGGGTGGTGGACAAGTGGAACACCCTGCCAGAGGAAGTGGTGGGGGCTGAAACAATCACGGGATTTAAGAATGCATGGGATAGACATAAAGGAATTCTGGAGGTCAGGGGTAAGGGGCAACAGACTTCTAGGAAAACATAAACTGAACTTACAAGCTCAAATGGGCAGACTAGGTGGGCCATAGGCCCTTATCTGCTGACACTGTCTATGTATCTATGTATCAATGTAAGTCTCACACCTCGTGGGTAGGGGTCATTATACGTGTAATTCAGCTACTTATGAAAACCTCTTACTTTGCTTCAACACAACAGATGCAGTTAAAGTTTTTGCCTCAAGAATCCTAACTTTTAATTTCATGACATTGCTATTTCCTCCATGAACAAAGTCATTGGATCAGTTTTACAAAGCTGGGGAATGACGCAAGGTGCCTGCATCAAACATAAGTGATCCAAGTAGCACCTTGTGTCAAAACATGCAGCATTACCAATTTTTGAATGCAATCTGTGTCAAAAATGGGAGCTGCTGTGCCAAAGGGGTGCTACCCCAGCCTTGCACCATAAAGTGGGGTATACCAGGTTGCACAGGGGCTTGCACCACGGTGGGGCTGTAACATCTCCTTTTTTGAGATTTTATAAGCCCCACCATGGACGCAGCAAGGCGCTCAACTTAGACTAGTCAGGAGGTAATCTAAGCAACTTGTGACAGTGCCACACGCTGTGAAAAATAAGGGAGGGGATCAAAATGCAGGGTCAAGGGGCAGAAGGGGCTCGGGAGGTGGCTTAGAGGGAGTCAGGGTGATAGCTTGGCATGACAGGGAGTGCAGTGGTACCCGGTGGGGTGCGTCTGCTTTTGTATTAATGTTGTTGCTGTCTAACAATCCATAGTAGTGATATACAAAGTACTTAGTTTACCTATTACTGATACTGTAAATGTATACAATTATCACATCCAATAAAAACATGGAGGGGCAAGTGATATATACAAATAACATGGCATTACATTGATACATAACTCCGCAGACCTCAAAAGTGTATGTTATACAGACCGTAAGGTCTGCTGAGTTATGTATTAATATGATGCCACGTAATTCAGATATATCACTTGCCCCTCCATGGCTGTGCTGGATTTGATCAGTGTATATATTTACAGTATCAGTAATAGGTACAGTACTTTGTACTGTATATCACTACTACGGATTGTTAGACATTAACAACATTAACAAAAAAGCAGACACAACCCACAGGGTGCCATCCCACTCCCTGTCATGCCAAGCTATCTCCCTGACTCCCCCATACCACCTTCCATCCCCCTTCAGCTCCCTGCGCCCTCCTGTCCAGCACATTCACTGCCACCCCCAAACCATCATGGCCCCTATAGCATTGCTCCGGGGGGGGGGAGCAGGATCCCTGTTGCAATTCCTGCAGGTGCACCAACTGTTTGGTGCAGAAGTTAGTTTGTACCAAAACTGCGGAGTTTGCTGCAGAGACCCAGATTTTTGTAAAATCAGGTGCAGGGTCCCTGGCACCCCAGGAGTTTGCCACAGCCCTGGAGTAACAGAAATTGTGTTGCTCTAAGGGCTGTTTAAAGATCGAGCCATTTTCTTAACACTTGCAATACATTAATATTCATAGTGTTTAAAAAAAGAAAATAGGAGTCATGTGATGAGTTCATCCTGGGCAGTTGCTTTTTTCCCAGCTCCGAACCTTAGCTTCCAAATGCAGCTTTAAAGGCAGTTTTTGCAATAGCGACTATTTTTGGACCATACCTTGCGTACTGTTTGTGAGTTGGCAATTTTTGACATGTCAACTTCTAAAATACCCTCCAAAATGGACACTGTCCAGGATGCCAAGGCATCATTCATTCCACCATGCTCTCAAGCTCACAAGGGGTCTAAGCAAGATTTGCCATTAACCTCTACTTCTAAAGAACCGGACCATGGAAGTACCTCCAACAAACTTGACCAATTCTTTGCAGAGCTTTCCAGCATTAATATGACAATGTTGGAGATGACTCAAGATTTCTGATATGATAAGCCCACCCTGGAATCCCCCTCTCAGTGGGTTGCTGTTACTGAAGTCCATGTCAACTTGTCTGAGGACAAAATGGCCTTGGATGATCACCTGTTAGCAGAATTTAAAAAGAAAATCACAAAATTAGAAGATTGCATCGAGGACCAGGAAGGCAGAAGCTGTAAAAACAACTTGTACCTCGTAGGTATGCCAGAGGGAGCTGATTGGTTCAATATGCTGTGGTTCATCCAGAATCTTCTTCAAATGATAGCTGGCCTGCTGGAGCATGGCACTGAATACCTTATTGGGACAGCTCATTGCTCTTTACACCACAGTTACCCCCTGGAGGAAACTCTAGGGTTATCATTTTGAGATGTCTGAATTAACAAGATAAGATTCACATTTCATCTAAAGCATGAAATTCTCCTATGCTGACTTGGGAGGGCTACCACTTTCATATACTCAGTGATGTGACCCCTACTGTATGAGAAAAGCAGATGGCAGAACCCAGATATTCCAGGTTAATGGAACGCAATCAATGGAAGGCAGGGTGACCAGCGGGGTGCTCCAGAGCTCAGTGTTGGAGCCCCTGCTCTTCAATGTTTTTATAGCAGACATCACTGACAATATGGAAGGGAAAGTGTGTCTGTTCGCAGATGACACCGAGATATGTAACAGGGTGGACACCTCAGAAGGAGTGAGTAAGATGGAAGCTGACCTCAAGAAACTAGAAGAATGGTCTGGAGTGTGGCAGCTGGGATTTAATACCAAAAAGTGCAAGGTCATGCACATAGGAAAGAAAAATCCAAGAAAGGAGTATTACCTGGGAGGTGAAAGACTGGTGGCCTCAATACCGGAACAAGATCTGGGAATTATAATCTCAGACGACTTAAAGGTTAGTAAGCAGTGTGAGAAGGCAACATTGAAGGCCAACAGAATGCTGAGCTGTCACGAGCAGGAGGAGAGAGGTGGTACTACCACTGTATAGATCGCTGGTCAGACCTCACCTGGAATATGGAGTCCAATTCTGGAGGTCTCACCTCAAGGGGACACTGACCTGGTGGAAACAGTACAGAGAAAGGCGACAAAAAATGATTCAGGGTCTGTAGTACATGTCCTACGAGGAAAGACTTAGGGAACTGAATATTTACTCACTGGAGCAGAGAAGAGAGAGCGGGGACATGATTGAAACATTCAAGTACATAAAAGGCATTAACAAGGTACAGGCACAGGAACTGTTCACTTCAAGAAGGGCTCCAGGACTAGGGTACATGACCTCAGGCTGCAAGGAGGGAGGTTCTCTACCAACACCAGGAAATGTTTCTTCACAGAAAAAGTGGTGGATGGCTGGAACAGCCTGCCCCAAGAGGCTGTGGGGGTCAACACTCTGGGGGATTCAAGAATGCATGGGATAGACACAAGGGAGCCCTGACTACAAAGGGCAACTAGAGTGTCAAAATAGGTCTAAAACAAATGGGCAGACTAGATGGACCTAGCAATCTCCTTCTGCCATCAACTTCTATGTTTCTGTGCTTACAAACCAATTAAAAAATCCCTCAGTGGTGCCAATATTAAAGTTCTGCATGCTGTACCCAGACTAGTTTGTGATTACCACTGCCCAGGGCACTAAAGAGCTTGAAAATGCTGACATTGCATGCACAAAACTGTCAAAGATGTTTCTGCATGTCTTCTCTCAGGCCTCTGTCCCTCTGATGCAAGATCTCACACCCATACCTGAGGTGGGAATTAAAAGGTTTCATCACTCTTGTTCAGCCTAATAATCAAGTTTCTATCTGGAAGTATTTGTTCTTCTGTTTCTCACCTTGACCCCCTTAAGCCACCCAACCTTGTGCAGGTATTCTGGACTCTCTTAATGTGGAATGTGATGGATAATACTTAACCAGCAGTTATGGTTTGTTTTCATATGGGGACCCAATATATGTTCTATACTAAGGGTAAAGGAACATCTGGTTTTATGCCATAACATTTTGGCTACTGTCTGCTGCCAGAAGATTCTGGAATGCATCCAAATGCACCAATTTTACCACATTCTGTATTATTCATAGCATAGACATATTTTTTTTTCTGCTGGCCGCTGTCATTTTTCCAGCAAAAATAGCTGAGTGTCACCTATGAACACACCCCTCTAACCAATTGGCTGTTGCCTGCTGGCTTGTACACCCCTCCAGTGCCCAAGGATACTCCTGTGTACACATTACTTTGCAACCTTACATGGCACAGTGGTAGCACAGCTTTCTAGTGTGGCACACTGAACTCTAACAGTAACATACCTGGCCTTTCGCTTCCCTGGAAGGTCATGCCTCTCACTACCCCATATTTCACAAGGAGAGACTCTGACAATTGTGTCACTGGACATGGAAGCAATCCTTTCTAACATGCAAGGGTGCTGGGTGATGGCTGCCTATTATTCTTTTCCTTAGACTTTGAGGGGACAAGCGACTTGGATTAGAATTTCATACTTGGGATTTTTCTTGAGCTAGCTATGTGGCAGGTGTCATTTTCTGCTCCTTGCTATGACCACCTCCTCTTTTTTTTCTTAGTATTACTGCCACCTTCTTTTGTTATGACGGAATGGCCTGATGAGAGAGACAGGGATTTTGAACCTAGCTCTATATCCAATTGAATGGTTGTGGGTATGGGAGGTGTCATCACACCTCTCCTTGAGATGTCAGCAACCTATAAACATTGCTTCTAGCTTACTATTTATTTTTTGGGGGATATTGTGGAGACAAAAGAACTGTTTAATGAATTATCTATTGCCTATATGGTCACTTTTTCTATAATGGTTTCAACCCCCTTTTTTTGTTCGATAACTGTCTTGTGTAGCTAGATGTTTGTGGGTGTTTGTGAGCAGTGAGGGTTCCCCTTACTGCAGACTCTCTTGAACCTGACTTTCAGAGAAGGCTTTTTGCCCATTGGCTGTCCCCCACCCTCAGCTGAGGGAGTCCAAGGTCATATACCTTGTTTTTTTATTATACATTACTGTTATTTATTGTTATTTACCGTTCTTTGTTCATATCTATCTGCTGGTGTGAACAAACCGAGTCTGGGATGTTCAGTTTTCACATGTTCTTTAGTCTATGCTGGTGATCTATCTTCCCAAGTAACACCTCCCCATGGTTTTCCATAATCACTCCACCCTTTTCCCCACCTACCAATACACAGCGTGGCAGTAGCAACTCCATAGTAGGCTTCCACTCCACATATATAGATCACAATATAGGTAACTCTTACCATGGATAATTCCTCATGTAACATGGTAACTTGGAACATAAAGGGTGGTCAAACTAAGAAAAAGCACTACCTGGTACTTAGGCATTTGAAGGCTATCAAAACAATCATAGCCTTCTTTCAGGAAACGCACACAAAAACAGCAGCTTGTAATCTGTGGAGAAGGGGGTGGATGGATTAGGTTTTTGCTGCTGACAAATATAGCAAGAAATCTGATACTGCCATCCTTATCCATAGAAACATCACATTTAAAATGTAGGAACAGGTGACTGGGGCAGAGGCGGATATCTCTGGTGACTGGAAAAAGGGGTCAAAACATTCTTTAGGTATACAGTATAAGTGAAAAGAGAAAAAGCAAGGTAGAGATAATAAGGCTAAAAGGGGACTGTGGGGAGTGTGGCGAAGAGGACCAGAAGAAAGCAAACATATTGAACAAGTACTTTTGTTCCGTATTTATGAAGAAAGGGGTAGATGATGGGCCAAAGATGGGGGAAAGGGCATTAAAGGATTGGAGGTGGACACTAGCCCTTTTATGGAGGAAAGAATCCTCAAGAAACTAGTGCAACTAAAAGTGGATTAGGCAATGGGGCCAGATGGAGTTCACCCCAGGATACTGAGTGCAATTAAGGAGGAACTGATTGCATCTCTGATGGCCCTGTTCAACCTATCACTAGAAACTAGTGAAGTTCCAGGGCACTGGAGGAGGTCAGATGTGATCCTATATCATAAAAGTGGAAATAGGGAGGAAACATGAAACTACAGACTGGTAAACCTGACTTCTGTGGTTGGCAAAGTGATGGAAACACTGCTAAAAGAAAAGATTGGGGAATACTTTGTGACCAGTGGATTACAGGATCTGAGGCAGCATGGGTTCACGGGGGGAGATCATGCCAAACAAACCTGATTGAGTTCATTGACTGGGTGACCAGGCAAGTGGATCAGGGAGAAGCAGTGGAGGTGGCTTAACTGGATTCCAGTACAGCTTTTGATACTATTCCACACAGAAGACTATTACATAAACTGCGCAGCTTGGGAGTAGGTCCAAAAGTGGTAAAATGGGTAAGAAGTTGGCTAAGTACCAGGAGTCAGAGGGTGGCGGTAAATGGGGTTCACTCAGAGGAAGGCATGGTACCCAGAGGGGTGTCACAGGGTTCAGTACTGGAACCGGTCCATTTCAAAATCTTTATTAGCGACATCACAGAAGGGTTGGAAGGGAAAGTATGCCTACTTGCGGATGACACACAAATCTTCAACAAAGTAGACACACAGGGGGTATGGATAATCTAAAGAAGCTGGGAGACTTATCAAGAGTGAGACAACTAGGCTTCAACACCAAAAATTGCAAAATTATGTACATAGGACATAGAAACCCAGGGGTAACATACCAATTTGGCGGAAGTTGGTGACAACCACAAAACTAGAAAGAGACTTGGGGGGGTCACAGAAACATAGAAACATAGATTTTGATGGCAGATAAGGATTGCTTGGCCCACCTAGTCTGCCCATTTCCCTACCTACTTAAACTCTAGATCATAAATGATCAGCAGCTTACCCTTTATTTCCTATCACTAGAGTTGCCTTCTGTTTATCCCATGCATTCTTGAACTCACCAATTGTTTTAGTCTCTACAACCTCTGCTGAGAGGCTGTTCCATGCATCCACCACCCTTTCTGTGAAAAAAAAATCTTCCTCACACTACCCCTGAGTCTGCCCTCCCCCAGCCTCATATTGTGACCCCTTGTTCTTGCACATCTCTGTTTTTGAAAGATGCTGCCCTCCTGGACTTTGTTGATTCCCCTGAGGTACTTGAACATCTCTATTATATCCCCCTCTCTCCCTCCTTTCCTCCAGGGTATACATATTGAGGTCTTTCACTCTTTCTTCATATGTTTTCTGGTGCATTCCTTTCACCATTTGTGTTGCCCTTATCTGGACCCCCTCCATTCTGACAATGTCCTTCCGGATGTGAGGTCTCCAGAACTGAACACAATATTCCAGATGTGGTCTGACCAATTGTCTGTACAGTGGCATCACCACCTCCTGTTTTCTACTGGTGATGCCCCTCCCTGTGCACCCCAGCATTCCTCCAGCCTTCCTCACACCTTTTCACTTTGCTTGGCCACCTTCAGGTCATCTATTGTGTTTATCTCAGGTCCTTTTCCAGTTTTGTTGTTGTTAGTATCCCCCCTCCCATTTTGCATTTCTGTCCAGGATTCCTGTGGCCCAAGTGCATGACTTTGCACTTTTTTGTATTGCATTTAAACTGCAACATTCTTGACCACTCCTGTTATTTGCCTAGGTCTCCTCTCATTTTATCCATCCCAACTGGAGTGTCTTCTCTATTGCAGATCTTGGTGTCATCTGCAAAAAGACCTCCCTTCCCTTCCAGCCCCTCCGCAATGTCACTGATGAAGACATTGAAGAGGACAGATCCCAGAACTGAGCCCTGTGGCACCCCATGTATCACCCCTCTCTTCAGGGATTGAATTCCATTTACCACCACCCTCTGTGTCCTGTGCTCAACCAGTTTCAGTCCCAGTGTACCACCTTGGGACCTACTCCCAGATTGTGCAACTTGTTAACTAGCCTCCTGTGTGGGACAGTGTGAAATGCCTTGCTAAAATCTAGGTAGGCCATGTCCACCACCCCTCCCTGACCCACCACCCTGATTACCCAGTCAAATAAATCTATTAGATTTGTTTGACACTATCTCCCTGCTGTGAATCCATGTTGCCTTGAGTCTTGTGCTCCACTAGCCTCCAGGTAGGCCACAATCCTTTCCTTTAACATGGATTCCATGATTTTCCCCACTACTGAGGTCAAGCTGATAGGCCTTTAATTTCCAGCTTCCACCTTGCTCCCACTTTTTTGAAGTGGTACCATATTCACCCTCCTCCAGCCTTTTGGTATCACTCCCTCCTCAAGTGATTTGTTAAATAGGGTTGTCAGTGGTGCCCCAGTACCTTCCTGAGTTCTTTCAGTATTCTGGGATGCAGTCCATCCGGTCCAATTGCCTTGTCCACTTTTAGTTTCAAGAGTTCCTTTAGGACTTTCTCTTCCATGAATGGACTGGTGTGCAACTCCTCCCCCCCGTGTGTGTTTCTACCCCCTAATTTTGGTCCCTCCCCTTCCCCTTCCCCTTCCTTTGTAAATACCAAGCAGAAGTATTCATTTAGAATGCCTGCTTTTTCTAGGTTCTCCTTAGCACACTCCTCCCCCTTTACTCAACCTCACAATCCCTCCATTGGTCTTTTTTCTTTCCCTGATATACATGAAGAAGGCTTTGTCACCTTCTTTTACTGATTTTGCTATCCTTTCTTCAGTCTGCACCTTTGCACACCTGATTGCCTTCCCTACCTCATTCTGCTTTGCCTGGTACATTTCCCTATCTCCCTCCCTCTGTGTTTCCTTGTACTTTCTGAATGTTTTTTTTTCTGAAGGTAGCAAAGCAGTGTGATGAGGCAGTGGAAAAGACTAGTAGTAATAATGCTGGGATGCATAGGGAGGGGTATCACCAGCAGAAAGAGGGAAGAAGTGATACCCCTGCGGAGCAGCAGAAGTCTTCCGGGAGACATTCTGGAGACTGCATTGCTGCCCTATTTGCAGACACCTCTCTGGTCTGAGGGAGGAGGTTGTTCATCTCCATACTGACCTGGAAAGGATTCAGGAAACCTGCTCCCCACCCAGGGACTACCCAGGCCACCACCACTACCTCAGAGGTTGCCAAGAAAGAGGAGCGGTTGGACCACTGTGGGCTCAGGGAGGGTGAGGGTGGTGGAACAGAGGTGCATCCCTCCAGTTGTGCCTCTACACAATTCATTCACCACTCTGGTGGAACATGGTTCCTCTATGGAGGCACCCACAGTGGAGACCAAGGAGGATGCTGAAAACCTCCACAATGGAGACCCACAGAAGGGTGGCACAGGACCCCACAGAGGAAGGCAGCAACTCCTGCTGGGGGACTGAATTGTTAAGGGGGAGAACTGGAGAAGGGAGCAGAAAGGGAGGTAAGGTGCCTGCCTGGTGCTATGGCTTGGAGAGACAAGAAACAAATCCTTAGGATCATGGGAGCAGCTGCAAGGGGAAGGGAGCTGGATGTCATTATCCACCTAGGGATGAATGACCTGGCTGAGAATGGGATCAGAGCAGTGCAACAGGAGTTTGTGGAGTTAGGGAGGGGCCTTAGACAAGTAGCACACATGATAACTTTCTTGGAAGTACTACCTGTCTATGGCAAGGATGAGGCTAGGGTATTCTGCACAATGGGATTCAATGACTGGTTAAAAAATTGGTGCAGAGCTCAGGGATTTGGCTTCATTGGGGACTGGGACTCCACCTGGAGGGATACAGGCCCATACAGGCACAATGGTCTGCATCTATCCAGGAGGGGAACCAGGATCCTAGGTGATAGGTTTAAATGCTTCATTGGAATTCATTTAAACTAGCCAAGTGTGGGAGGAACTGAAAAGGAGAAGGGAAATCCTAGCCCCCCCAAAAATCAGGGTAGTTAGTGAGGTAAACACCAAGATATAGCAGTTGATAGAGATAAGGGCAGGGGTAAATGGAGAAAAAGACAGAGGCAGTAAGGACAGGGATGGGATAAAAAGAAATAAAGCCATAAAAAATGGAGGGTAATGAGTACCAATGCCCATAGTCTAAGTAAAAAGCTCCCTGAAATGGTGGCCTTGATTGAGGAGGGATGCCTGGCTATTGTGGCAGTCACAAAAATATGGTACACAGAGAACCATGACTGGGATGTCAACATACCGGGGTACACAATCTACAGGAGGGACAGAGAGGGAAGAAGAGGAGGAGGAGTAGCTCTCTATGTAAGGGAAGTGATCAAAGCAACAGAACTAAAGGGTAAAAAGGGAGGGGAGGAGGCACTGTGGGTCACCCTGGAGACTGAAAATGGCTCCACAATCCGCATGGGGGTTGTATACAGACCTCCATCTCAGGGGGAGGAAATAGACAAGGAAAAGATAGAAGGCATCCTTGGGATGGCAGAGAAAGAGGAGGTATTGCTGATGGGGGACCTGAATATGCCAGATGTTAACTGGAGCACCTTTGCTGCAGCCACATCAGCCACATCCAAGAGCAGGGCCATTCTCAATGCCCTACAGGGGGCATGACTCAGACAGCTAGTTTTGGAACCCACTCGAGAGGGAGCAACCATAGACCTGGTACTCTCAAATGGGGATGGAGAGAGGATCTCTGATCTTGAAGTGGGTAGTCATCTGGGAACAAGCAACCACCAAACAGTGTGGTTCATGATAAACTTAGCTGTAGAGTCAAACCACACAAAAGTGAAGGTAATGAACTTCAGGAGGGCTGATTTTGTCAAAATGGGAAAGTGCCTCTGAAAAGCACTAGCAAACAGGCAGGAAGGTGGGGTGGAGCAACAATGGGGAAACATTAAAACCACCATCACAGAGGCAACAAGCCTTTCTGTGAAGCAAATAAACAAATCAAAATGAAAGAAGAAACCTCTATGGTTGTCTAAAGAAGTAGCGGGGAAGGTAAGGCAGAAAGAGACAGCATTCAGGAAGTATAAGGAAACACAGAAGGAGCAGGACAGAGAACTGTACCAGTTAAAGCAGAAGGAAGCAGGGAATGCAGTCAGAATAGCAAAGGCCCGAACAGAGGAAAAGATAGCCAACACGGTTAAGAAGGGGGATAAAACCTTTTATAGGTACATCAGGGAGTGAAGGAAGACTAAGGCATGGATACTGAGGCTGAATAAAGAGGAAGGTTGTTGGGCAGACAGCAACAGTGAAAAAGCAGGGATACTGAACAAATACTTCTGTTCAGTAGTCACAATAGAAAAGCAGGGAGAAATATCCAATCCAGTCAATAGAAGCACTCTGGATAGAGGGTTGATATTAGTCCTTTCACAGAAGAAAGGGTTTTGATAGAACTCTTAAAACTGAAGGTGGATAAAGCAATGGGGCCTCATGGGATTCACAACAGAATTCTAAAAGAACTAAGGGAAGAACTAGTAACACCACTGACTACCCTTTTTAATAAATCATGGGAGGATGGTGTGGTACCTGAGGACTGAAGGAGGGCAGATGTGATTCCCCTTCACAAAAGTGGGAGCAAGACAGAGGCAGAAAACTACAGACCTGTCAGTTTGACCTCAGTGGTAGGGAAAATGATGGAATCACTGCTGAAAGAAAGAATTGTTGAGTACCTAGAGACCAGTGGGGCACAGGACACAAGGCAGCATGGATTCACAGCAGGAAAGTCATGTCAGACAAATTTAATTGATTTCTTTGACTGGGAGACCAAAGTAGTAGACCAGGGAGAGGCTGTGGACATGGCCTACCTAGAATTTAGCAAGGCATTTGACACAGTCCCTCACAAAAGATTAATAAACAAATTAGCCAGCCTGGGAGTGGGTCCCAGGGTGGTAGCCTGGGTAAAACACTGGCTGAACAAAAGGACTCAGTGGGTAATAGTAAATGGAGTCCACAGTAAAGAAGGGAGGGTTACTAGTGGGGTACCACAGGGTTCAGTACTGAGGCTGGTCCTTTTTAATGTCTTTATAAGTGACATTACAGAGGGACTAGAAGGGAAAGTATGCCCTCTTTGCAGATGACACAAAGATCTGCAACAGGGTTGATACGCAAGTTGGGGTGGAAAGGATGAAATGGGACTTGGCAAGGTTGGATGAATGGTCAAGTGTATGGCAGCTTAGATTCAACGCAAAGAAGTGCAAAGTAATGCACCTGGGAGACAAAAACCCAGATGAAGAGTACACAATGGGGGGTGAGATACTGACAACAACAAAAATGAAAAGGGACCTGGGGGTAGTCATATCAGATGACCTAAACGTGGGCCAGCAATGTGAGAAGGCAGTACGGAGGGCTGGGGGATACTGGGAAGCATAGGGAGAGTAGACCCTGGAGCAGTCATCGGCAGTTGAAATAGTCAGTTGCAATTCAATGCAGTTGCAATCAGTTGCAATTGCATTGGATTGCAGTCATAAAATAGTGGAGTTAAAATCCACTGCAGCTGATGATTCTGTGACCCATCCAGGTTTGTTTTTGTGGTGCACTGCAGTGTGTTTTCTCTTTTTTTCTTTCCAGGGGAGAAGGGGCTGGGGGGACCGCGAATATCTAACAGACCTCAACTGCCAGCACTGAGCCTTACAGCCAATAAAATCCACCTCTGGCTCCTGAACATGAAACTTCCACCAGTTAGGAGAGATAGAAGGAGGAGAGAGGAGCTTGAGAGTGTCTGTGACTGGCTGCATGAGATGGTGTGGAGGGCATGCCTAGGTTGGAGAGGAGACTGTCAGAAGAAGAGGCATCTGTGTTGGTGTGTGGGCAACAGAGCAAGCAGCATTTTTCTGCATGGATGAAGTCTGATTGTTTGGCCATTACTTTAAAAATAAGTTTACTGTGTCCACTGTCCTCACGTATCCGGTGCCTGGAGAGAGAGACTAGTGTGTGACTGTACAGGTCCCAGTCAGTCCTCCAGCAAAGTCAAGCAGCAATCGTGTAAAGGCAGCAAGTCAGTGGTCTGGTCATGGTTGGGATCAGCCTGTGACCTAATCGGCCGGACCCGTTGACAACTCTCACGCAGCCTCAGACAGGTTTTCAGAGTTTTTTTTTTGCATAATATTTTTTTATTGAAATTCTGCATTTTTCAAACATACATAAGAGACAATACAGTGACATGCAACAACCTGGGCAAACCAGGGTATACAGTCCAAAACTGACTGTATAAACTATGTACAATCCAGTATTTACATACACAGCAGGAATCCATCTCATGACAGTACAAAAATCAATTAGCAACTCCTGTATGTAAGATATAACCCACATTCCATATTAGTCAGATGCTACAGAAAGATATAATCTAGACAAATAAAGAAGTGGTGATTCAACAGTCAGCATAAGAAAAAGAAGGGGAAGAAAAAAGAAGAAACCATAACAGGAGTAAGCTCCACCTTGCCAACACATATAAAATCTTACAGCATTTATCCGTGGTGAAGATCAATACCTCTATTAAGTTAAATCAGAGGTGAAATCCTGCTGTGTCCCCTGGAAAGAGAGAGAGTCCCATCCCAATAAAGCCTGGAAGGCCTACATCCTAATCTCATTAAACCCTTGCTTGAATCACAATTTGTCTATACACTAGCCAAAATACTCGATCAAGTCAAAAAGGTATGTTTTAACCAATTCTCTTTCTGATAAACTAAGCTCCTACTAATCAGAGCATGACAGACGGACCTGCAAAGACCTCTGTAATGAATAAATTGTTTCTAGAGATGACCATCTCTTAGCATATAACCCTTTGTTCCCCTCACCCCAGAGCTGTCTCTTTACTCTACCCAGAGTAACCACCAAATCCCGCACCCACTGTCCATAATTATAATCTTGATCGTCTTTCCAATGCTGAACCAAAAAGGATTTCACTAGTGCAGTCATCAAAGCCAAATGGAATTTGGGTAAGACTCCGGTTATTTTTGAGAAATCACCCAGAACACAGACCTCCGGGATTATATATTCTGTATAGTTCAACAAGGGGTCCATACGCTGCCTAATTTCAGACCACAGAGGTGAGATTTTACAGCATTCCCACATCACATGCAACAAATCTCCTGTTCCCATCCCACATCTAAAACATCGGTCCGTCTGCCTAAGCTTCTTGTCATATAGTTTTGCCGGGGTAAAATATAGATTAGAAACAATAAAGTACTGCATAGTCCTAAACTTAGGTATAGATATATACCTATGGTTTTTCCAAATCGAATCCCAAGCAAGATTCCTGGGAGCCATTACTTTATCCCAGTACGCCACTTTTACGGGTGAGGCAGGACTAAAAAACTCCACTAGCTCCCTATAAACCTGGGAAAGAACACTTGCATTCGGATCCACTCCCTTTAGAAGATCCCAAGTGAAGGAGCCATCTGAAAATCCTCCAATCCTTTTCATCACTCCCTCCAACAATCGAGTTAGTTGCAGTCTTTTAAAGAAAGGCAGCCCCTCCATTGAAACAGGTAGAATGACCCTTTCGCCTTGGATAAGGTCCTTTACCTTTAGACCCCTCGCCTGGTTGGCCCATCGAGCGTTTAACACCTGCCCCCCAATTTTGAGTGTGGGATTACCCAGCAACGGTTGATCCCAGGCTTTCAACTGTACTTTTTTCTGTGCAGGGGTGAGGAAGGACCACCACGCACTCGTTGATTTCACAATCGGGTTCCCACCCCCTTTAATGAAATCTTTTTCAAAATTAGCATACAATATTGCTTCTGGCAAAAAACCCCGCTCTTTCAATATTTTCCTCTCCATTTGTAGCCATGTTGGGGGTATATGTTTCCCCATCGATTTCTCTAACCCAGCGAAGCATAAGACCCAATTGTCCCACCACGTAGTATACTTGGAGATCAGGCAGTTTGATCCCACCCTTTACCTGGGGTAAACGTAATAGTTCATATTTCTTCCTGGGCAGTTTAGTATTCCATAAAAAATCAGAAAGAAGCTTCCTGATGACCCTAAACCATGTAGTGTGGATATCATAAGGAGCAATATATAGTGGGTATAATAACCTGGGCAATATGTTCATTTTGATGAGGCCTAGTCTGGCCATAAATTCAAAGGAGCTTATTCCATCTCAGTATATCTCCTCTATTGCAGATAACACCCTCCATATTCGCCTCGGCCCCTTTTTCTCTGTTTGCCGTGATCCGAATGCCCAAGTATTTAATCTCATCTGACCTCCACTGCAGACTTAATGGAGCGAAATCCGCCCTATATACATGCGGGGTCAGGGGAGAACCTGAGTTTTGGTTAAGTTCAGTTTGTAATTTGATACCAAAATCGCCAATTAAAACCCTTACTCTCTCAAAACTTAGAACTGGGTCCTCTAAGTGCAACAGAATATCATCAGCAAAACTGAAAGTTTAAGTTCCTCCCCTAACCTTACCCCTTTTATAAGTTTGTCCTCTTGAGAGCTCTTAGCAAGGGCTCCAAATAAATATTGAATAATATTGGCGAGAGGACATCCCTGTCTAGTCCCATTTTTAACAATATTTCTTGTGAGAGATAACGTTGCACAATATCCTAGCCATTAGGCCGCTTAAAAGATGCTAATACCTCTAAGCAGACCCTCCGGAAAACCCATCTTCGCATTGTGGCAAACAAAAAGCAATGGGAAACCCTATCAAACGCCTTTTCGGCGTCTAATGATATTAAAGCTAAGGGTAATTGGGAATCCAGTGCATAGCTAAGTATGTGATGAAGCTTCCTATGGGCATCCTGAGCCCCCCTCCCTGGCATAAATCCCACCTGCTCCTCACAGATTAAGCTTGGAGCAATGCTCAATATTCTATTAGCTAAGATTCTCGTTAGTATCTTGATATCCTGATTCATTAGAGCTATAGGCCTATAACTGTCCACCCGATCCCTAGGTTTGTCTGGTTTAGGGATCAGCGATATAAATGCCTGATACAGTGGCAGATGGGACAACCCCTCTTGCATAATAATATTGAAAAACTCTAACAAAAGTGGAAGTATAGTCTGTATATGTGCTTGATAGAACTTAGCTGTAAGACCATCTGGTCCCGGAGTTCTACCAGTCAGTAAGGATTGCACCACCCTCAATATCTCCAAATCCGTAATAGGAGCCGCTAACTCTCTCGCCTGTGCTTCCTCCAACACCGGGAGAGATATTCCCTCGAGAAAGGCGTTAATTTCCTCCTCTCCAGCTGCATTTCCCAACCCGTATAAATCGATAAAATGGGACGCGAATGCATCTGCCATTTTTTGACAGTCTGTTATCAATTTCCCCCCATGCCATATAGAGGTAATTGTTCTGCTTGCTTCCCATTCCCTAACCCTGGCTGCTAGCAAACGACCTGGGACATCCCCCTGGAGTAAATATTTAGCCTGAATCCTATCCAGCCAATATTCCACCTTACCATACCAAATGTCTGCCCATTCCCCTCGCAAGGTTTTAAGTTCCAAATCAATTTCTCCTGAGGATCCCTCCAGAGGAGATAGTGATTCAATTGCCCCCAAAATAAATTCCTCCTTTGCCTTCCTCATTCTATTCCTCTTGGCTGCCAAAGCCTAAACTGCCCCTACGTATAACACTTTACAGGTCGGCCACGCCAGCTTTTGATTTTGTAGGGATGGTAATTGATACTGGATAAATCATCTCAGGGATTCGTCTAACTCCTCTTGCACTGTAGTTTCCAAAAACAACAAATCATTCAATCTCCACCTAACTGGCTTGGGGGGAGCAGGACTTGGTTCCCACAACAAAGAAATAGGGGAGTGATCCGAAAGGACCCTAGCCCCTGTCGTCATGTCCTTCACTTCCCTAAGTACCTCACTGCTAACCAAAAAAAAATCAATACGCGACTGAGTCTTATGGGCCGCAGAATAAAAGGTCATAATATTACCTCTCTTGGAGTGGGTCCTACTCGGATCCGCCAGGGCTGTCACCTCCAGCATCGTTTTCAAGGCAATCTGTGCCTTGTTTAAAATCTACTAGATGGAGTATCCTATCCTCCATATTATTGGCTTACATTCCAATCCCAGCCAAAATAAGCAGATCTGTAGGTATGGCTGCTATGTCCCTTTCAATGGGCAAAAAAAGTCTGCGGAAGAAGAGGTGGGGCCATAAATAGAGGCCAGCGAAATTGCTTTGCCAGCTAGAACCCCCGAAAGGTACAGCCCCCTACCATCTTCCCTTGCCAGCACCTGTTCAACCCTAAATGGACAATTATTTCTTATTAGGATCACCACCCCCCGATGCCTTTTTCTTACCCTGCCCATACACCTGGCCCACCCATAGTTTCTTAAGGCAGCTTAATTCCTCTGTTAGTAAGTGGGTCTTCTGCAAAGCAGCTATGTGAGCTCCCAAGTAGTTAATATGCCTCAAAATAACCATTCTTTGCGTCTACCCTGAGACCTTTAACATTCCAAGAAATTATATTAAAGCGAGTCATTGTCCGTCAAATAAGTCATAGCATGTGATCCATTTCACCATATCCTTTCCGTTCACACCTTCCCTCACTACTCTTTCTTTGAACTCTCTCTCTCTCTCTCTCTCTCTTTCCCAACCCCCCAATCCTGCCCTCCCCCCTTGCCCCTGATCCTTCGATCGACCTCCTAGCAAATCGTCGGTCATGGATGAGCCTCCCTCTGGATCCCTCCTGCCCTCATTCCATATCCCTATCACTACAAGAGTCTGCCCATCAACTAATCTCCCACTACCATTCTGCCCTCCTGCTCTATTCCGTCCTGGTCCCCTCAGACTTCCCCTCTCATTACAATGAAACTCCGGAGCAATAACATACCAACAATCATAAGTGGGTCGGTTCTCACTGGAAACTTATCCTGTTTGAAACTATT
This sequence comes from Neoceratodus forsteri, assembly GCA_016271365.2. NCBI lineage: Eukaryota > Metazoa > Chordata > Ceratodontiformes > Ceratodontidae > Neoceratodus > Neoceratodus forsteri. The sequence continues at coordinate 1,204,335,282 of CM057453.1, read as the reverse complement.
TCCACTAGACAGGTTTTCAGAGTTGACAAGGAGGAGGAATGGTAGGTACATTAGTTCCACTGCAAAGAGTGCTAGAGTGGGGACGTGGGTCTGGGTTGGGGACTGACTGTGCAGGTTGGGAGGAAGGAGCACACAGCTCAAAAAAGACTGGCACCACCACCAAGTAGAGCAGCAGTGGCAGCCTGAGCCATGGAGCCACCCATCGCTGAATCATCAGCCAACACCTGACCAAACTGGCAACAGGTTACTACAGTAAGCAAGGTACTGTATAAGATGGGTATGCAAGGCCCACCAGGACTGGGCAGTACACACTAAGAAGGAGGAGGATGGACTCTCACAGACTACTTAGTCTGCCTGTGTGTCTGCTGCATGCTAAGTTGGCTTGTCCAGCTGGTTCAGGGTTTGGGGGCATGAGGGCTGAACCTGAAAAGCCAAGGTGATCGATCATCATTGGTCTACTGCTGGCGGCTCAGCTGGACTCTCTCTGACTGTGGTGGCATTGTGAATAAGTCAGACTCCCCACAAGGTCATGGAGCAAGCCAGGCACAGGTGGTCAGTTGGTGAGTTTCCAGACCCATAGAAGGCTGGAGCACGGAGCATAGTTGGTCAGGTCCAATGGACAAAATGTTTCTTGATTGCCACTCTAGGAATCGGGTAGACTAAATATTAAAGTCCTCACGGCAAGATAAATAAAATTTTAAAAAACTTATTAGTGTACATGCTGAAAGCCAAGACAAGTTCTGACACTGTGTCAGAAAATGTTTTTTTTTAATATGCATTAACTTTTTTACATTTAAATTTAAGCTATAGATACATCTCAGTTCTGGTATACCTGGCTCTACTATGCCGGTTCGACATTCTTTATGTCAATCGGCATTACACCCACAGGAATCAAGTTGACCACAAGTTGCAGTCTACATGATTCCTGTGGGTCTCACGGTCCTGTTTTTTATCAGGGCTCTTACCTCCCCAACCCCCCATACAGGGGCTCTGCCCCTGCCCCTCATCATTTGGATTCTCAACTCCAGTCGGAGTTGATTAGAGGTGGGGGTGCAGGACCGGGAGACAGCATGCCCCTGTCTCAGGCACACCAACACAGCGACCTGTCGGTAAAGTGTTGATTTTGCCTACAGGTATGTATTTCACTGGGTTGGTGTCACCGTAAGGGTGGTATACCAGTATACGCTACAGGAGGTATTTCTAGGGGACCTCCCATAAACTGTTTTTAGTCTCACAGATTCTACGACTACCAGTAAACTAACATATATTGATGGTTAGCTCTATTTGCAAAAGGGTACCTTCTAGCTTCTGTGGTGTGTTTTAGAGGCCCTACCTATACTGTATTTTAGACTCAAAGTTCTTTTTCTAAGTAACTAGTATTACTGCTGCTTATTTTTCTGTACTGTATACTGTTTTACTTCCCTGCTTCAACTTGTTACTTTCATGGACTTAGTATATTTTGTTGTTGTTTTGACTGGTTACTGTACTTTAGTGAGTCCCTTCTGTGTGTAGATTTGTTTCACTGCACTTTGTATTTGCATTTTAAAGAGCAGCTAGCTTCTTAGCTGCTGCTGCCTAGTTGCTGCTCCCTCCAACATATGCAATACCTCACCTGCCCCAGAGTTGAGGGGCATAAAGAATTCCTTTTGTATCTGACCATTTATGAGGTTATAATGCTGCTAAATCGCAAATACTAAAAACGGAGTTGCTTCCTGACCTTAACCAACCAACATGCCCCCACGTAGGCACATGTAGACCCATTTTGTGATGTCAGAAGGTGAAGGCTGTGTGTGTGCATGCCCCATTAATTTGGGGGAAGGGGGATTTTTCCATACATTTTATTAACTTTTATAGTCACAATTTTAATAAAAAAAGATTCAAAGTTAAAAAAGTATGACAAACTACTACATAATAAAATTCAACAATGGTGAAAGTTGAAAAAAATTGGTTGGATTTTCTACAGTTAGTTGAAGTCAGAAATTTCAAACTATTTGGAAAAATCAGTCATAATGTGTGGTAAGTCAGTCATAATTATTTTTTCAACTGACTCCGGGGTCTAAGGAAGAGGCATCACCAGTAGAAAACAGAAAGTTGTTGGCCCTCTGTATGGACAGTTGGTAAGACCACATCTGGAGTATTGTGTACAGTTCTGGAGACCCCATCTCCTCAAAGACATAGACAGAGTGGAGGCTGTCTAGAGGAGGGCAACCAAAATGATGCAGGGTCTGCACCAGAAGACATATGAAGAAAGACTAAAGGAGCTTAAGATGTATAGCCTTGAGGAGAGGAGGGGGAGGGGGGCCATAATAGAAACTTTTAAATACCTCAAGGGAATCAATAAAGTCCAAGAGTGTAGCATCTTTCAGAAAAAGAGATATGGAAGAACATGGGGGCACAATTTGAAGATAGAGGGGGACGTCTCAGAGGTAATGTGAGGAAGTATTTTTTCACAGAAAGGGTTGTAGATGCATGGAACAACCTTCCTGAGGAGATCATAGAGTCAAAAACAGTGGGGGAATTCAAGAATGCATGGGACAGACATAAGGCAATTATAGTGGGGGGGTAGGAGGAAGTAGGCTGTTGGTTAACTAGGATCTGGTACAAGAAGATAAAATAAGCACCAACAGCATGAGTAACACATGAAAACTCTGTTAAAACATGTGCATATATAAGAATATGCTTTAGAAATTTATCATGATATGATTAGTACATGTTTAAATTAAAATAAAAACATTTTTTTTTTGAGAAAGGGCTTGAACAATTAAAGATTCCAAGACTGTTTACTTGTATTCACAATGTAAGCAGTGTGTGTTTATGTATAGGGTTATGTTATTTTTTGTAGAATATAAATATCACATTATGACATTGCCTGCAAACTTGACTATGTGAGTTGATTACACTGACATTTGTGGCTAGTATATCTATGTCACAAAATGAAATCTGTGGGACTGATCATGAAATAGTTAAAGATGTGAATTAAGTTTTATTTGTTAAGGTGATTGGTCTATTTTTGTCACATGGTTATGCTTAAAATTGTATTTGAATGGTATGTTTTTTATGGCACTGTTTTATTCTGATAAAGCCTGGCAGAGTACCGGGTGAAACTTTAATTTATTTGCTTTAGTCACCTTTGTATTCCTTGCACGTTTGGTATACAAAACGCTATGATTCTAATTTAACAGCGTTTTCATGTGCTACTCGTGCTGTGTGGGTGCTTATTTTATCTTCTCGTATCTGGTGAATTGCCTTGAATAATAGCACCACGTGTTTCCTGGTGCTCCTATTTCTTCAGTTTTGTGTTTTAACTAGGATCTGCAGCTTATCCTGTAGGTAGGAAAATGAGCAGACTATGTGGGCCATGCGGTCCTTATCTGCCGTCAAATTCTATGTTTCTATGTATAGATCAATGTTGAAGGTCTACCTGGAGTACTGTGTCCAGTAATAGAGGCCACATCTCCAGAGACATAGCTTGGGTGGAGGCAGTACAGAAGAGGGCAACCAAGATGGTTCATGGCCTGAATCAGAAGCCCTATGAGGAAAGATTCAGGGAATTAAATTTGTACTCTCTAGAGGAAAGGAGAGAAAGGGGTGATATGATAGAAAAGTTCAAATACTTCAGAGGTATCAATAAGGTACAAGAGGGTGCCATTTTGCACAGAAAGAGATGCTTACAGACAAGAGGGTATGATATGAAGCTCGAAGGGGGAGACTCAGAGGAGATGTGAGAAAATACTTCTTCACAGAAAGGGTGGTGGAAGTCTGGAACAGCTTCCCAGCAGAGGTGGTGGGTACTAAAACTGTAGCAGGATTCAGGCATGCATAGGGTAGACACAAATGGACCTTAGTAACAAGGTGGGGGGAGACCGGAGATTGAGTAGATCTGAGGTGGCACAGTAAGTTGGGAATTTAGGGTAGACTAGGTGGGCCAAGAGGTCCTTTTCTGCCAACAGCTTCTATGTTTCTATCATAGTAGCTGGTACTCTGCGGAGAACAAAGTTAGTTTTACTATCCAATTAAGACCCTAACAGGGGGACCCTAATTTTTTCACAACTCTCTCCTGTGACCTGACTAGGTTAACTCACTTCCCTCTGGTTCTGGCATGAGACTGGAATCTGGTCCTGGATGCCACTTTGGAAAGAACTGTCTGGCAAGGCTTTTATGATATCCTAGCCAAAGAGCCTGTCACAGTATACAAGATACTGTCGGATTAGTGGAGCCATGGAGGGTCCTCCACCCAAACATTAAGGAATACACCTTTACCTCCTCAGTCCACAAAACATCTTCTAGGCTAGAATGTCATCTCATCAGCACTGAGCTACTGAAGGCAGTTCATACCTGTGAGATCCATCCCTGAGTCATCTCTCACTACTCCCCCATCTCACTTGTGCTACACCCTGATGACACCCCCTGACAGAGGTATGATTTGGAAACTTAATAATCACATACTAAAGGATACTGAATGTCTTGCAAAGATACAAGCTTGCACTATTAATTTCTTCAAGGAGAACACAAGCACCATATCGAGTAGAGCTCAATTGTGAGGTGACTTTAAGTGCACCCTAAGAAGGGAGCTTATTTGATTAGTCACCACTAGGAAATGTAATAGAAGTGCAGTGCAGAATGCACTGCCCTCATCTCAGAAATAAGATGCAGAGCAAACAATGTCTCCCCTACCTTTCCTAAAGACGACTGGCTACACCATAATATGACAGAGACAAATATAACAAACTCATCTGTAAACAGGCAGAAAATGTTATTTTTCGAGCTAAGCATCGCTATATTGAAGGAGGACACTCAGAGTGGATGTGAGGAAACACTCCTTCACGGAAAGGGTAGTGGAAGTCTGGAACATCCTCCCAACAGAGGTGGTGGGTACTAAAACTGTAGCAAGATTCAGGCATACTTAGGATAGACACAAGGGGACCTTAGTAACATAAGCCCACCAGACGGCCCTCCCTTGAGGCCCTCCTCAACTGCAAGATGGCCACCTTCTTCTTCAAACTCTCCCGTGGACTGCTCCCTGATTGCCTCACCTGTTTCTTCCAGACATTCACCACCACCAGGACTACTAGACTGTCGTCCTATATCTCTCTCTCACTGTTCCTTTCTGCTGGACCACTCAAGGCCAGAAAACACTCCCCTTTATGGGACCCAAGCTCTTCAACTCTCTCCCTCCAGAACTAAAACTCTGTCCCTCCACAAATGCATTCAAACACAATATGAGGAGATTTTTCTCCCTCACCTGCACCTGCTCACAGCCCTAATCTGGCTCCCCTTCTGCACTCTTTTCCCCTCACCCTCTGGTTATCCACCTCTGGCACTTACCATCTCTTTCTAGCACTTGTAGTATTGTTTAATCCACCTAGGCTAGTTTTTAGATTGCACTTACATTTTTTGTTTCCCACTGTTATTTTATTGTTAAACCATCACTGAATGCTTAATGTCACCTTGTATTTGTTAATTCACCAAGGCTAGTTCATGGTTTTCCCTTTAGTCTATACTATCCTGATTGTATGTACCACTGTATTAACCCTCGCTGTAAGTTAAATGTTTCAGCCTATGTCATGTCTCATGATTTTTGTATGTAACAGGACACTTGTGAAAACAGGCAGCAATGCTCACATACCTTTCCAGTATAACCAATAAAAATGAAATTAAATGAAAATGAAATAAAATATTGATGAGGAGGAGCTGGGAAATGTCTTACCCTTTGACTTTGACACCAAGAGACCTCCTGACTTATTATTAGCATATGCAAGGCCACAGGGCAGTCACTCATAAATAAACCATGTGAGATCACTGGCATGTTTGCCTTCTATTACAACACCCTTTATTCCCCAGACTCATCTGCCCCCCACCCACCCTGACCCCCCTTCTTCACAAATTCATGGCTAATCAAGCCTGAGATTTGGAACAAGAGATTACAGTTTCAGAGGTCCTCCATGCCATTACAGACCTGGAGCAGGATTTTAGGAAACCTAAGATCGCTGCAAGATTGGGTGCGCCAATGATATGGCAAATGGGGCTTGTAGCAATCTAATGGAACTGTCTATCCCATGTAGCAATTGCTGCAAGTTAGACCAGCTTTTTCTGGTTTAACTTGTGGCAATCCTGGTGGTCTTCTTCACGGAGTTTATGCCAGATATTTGACACAAGCTGCTGTAAAACTTGACAACAGATATTTGGCACAGTTGCAGTGACGAGGTTGACGCACTGCCAAAACCTAAGTATCATGGCACAGGGCTTTGCGCAAGCCCTGCACCATGCTTTGAAAATCCTACCCCTGGCCTCGGACACTGCTCACAGCCTGGTTGATTTCTTTGTCAACCTTTATTAGGCACTTAAGACAGACCCGGCACTGCAACTTATAGCCCTGTTTAATGAATCCCTGGAACACGGCCATTTAGATCCTACCCTACAGGAAGCTGATATCACCTTAAGACCGAAATCAGGTAAGGATCCAGAACACATCTCCAATTACAGGACAATTTTCCTTCTTAATATGGATATTAACATTCTCACCAAAGTTTTGGCCTCTAGAGTTAGTAAGATATGGTCCATGCTGATTGGCCCTAAATAGGTTGGATTCCTTCAGGGCAGACTATTGATTGATCACCTCAGGAAAATCATAGTCCCATGTCATAACTGTGATCGCAAAAGAGCGATCGCTATTATGGTGAGTGTATATCACTGAAAAGCAGATCGGCGATACACACTTTCAGGCGATCCGACTTCTGGATGAAAAAGAAAGTGTCTGTGGGGTGCGTTCAACTCTGGGGGGTGCATATCGGTCAGGGGCAAAATCCATATCTCGCAAAAAATTAAGTGCCACAGTTCACAGCTGTAGCAAAATGTAACCCATTTCTGGTCTCAAACCCAGTACCTGCTCTGTCAGAGCTAGCCTCCCACACCACCATCGCTAGCTTGGTGGCAGCAGGTACACCAGTGCCTGAAATCCCCTTCCCTGTCCCTCCCCTTCCCCTAGTTGTTGCTCCCTTCCATTTGCCCTTCCCCCCGGTCACTATCCCATACCCTTACTATTCTGCAGGGTAGCCTACAATAAAAGTGCCCAAAATGAGTCGCTATATTTCTAGTACCTCATTATGGGTCACTCTTATGATGTAATGCTAAAATCACCCTTATGCTTGCCACATCCAGTGACACTGACTTCCAGTAGTTCTATTTACTTTTTTATTTATTTGAATTTTGGTAACTGGGTGAGCCTGCTAAGACTATGCAGTTCCTTTTTCAAGGCAGATAATACAATAGAATACAATAAAATACATAGAACAGGAATACAAATAATGAGCAGGAAATGTTATCAAAAGCAGATACACTGTACAACCAGTGAACAGTTGACAAAGGCAGCTAAACAGCAATGATTGTACTATAAAGTCAGTGGGGTATGCAAGGTAACAAATGTTGCAATTGTGAGTAAATAAAATGCATAAATTACAAACTTATATACAGTGAGATACACATATTTACAAAAGTTCAATGTAGTAGACTCAATTGAGATTTCATCAACAGACTATAGAAAAATAATAGGAATAGGATGTATATAATAGAGCAGAGAGTAAGCATGCTTTGAAAAATGAACCTGAGATTATTGAGAGTAAACAGGGTTCAGAGAAAGCATGAGTTAGCAAAAACAAATGCAGTTATGAGGTTTGATGTCCCTGAATGTGGAAAAGAAACATGGAAACATAGAATCTGATGGCAGATAGGACCGCTTCGCCCACCTAGTCTGCCCATTTCTCTACCTAACGGATAAGCTGCAGATCCTAGTTAACCAACAGCCTACTTCTTCCTGCCCCACCACCAGAATTGCCTTATACATGTCCCATGCATTTTTGAACTCCTCCACTGTTTTTGACTCTATGACCTCCTCAGAAAGACTGTTCCATGCATCTACAACCCTCTCTGTGAAGAAATACTTCCTCACATTACCTCTGAGCCATCTCCCCTCTATCTTCAAATTTTGTCCCCTTGTTCTTGCACATCTCTTTTTCTGAAAGATGCAACCCTCTTGGACTTTGTTGATTCCCTTGAGATGTTTGAAAGTTTCTAACATGTCCCTCTTTCCCTCCTTTCCTCAAAGCTATACATCTTAAACTCCTTTACTCTTTCTTCATATGTCTTGTGATGCAGACTCTGCACCATTTTGGTTGACCTCCTCTGGGCAGCCTCCACCCTGTCTATGTCTTTGCAGAGATGGTGTCTCCAGAACTGTACACAATACTCCAGATGTGGTCTTAACAACTGTCTGTACAAAGGGCCAACAACTTCCTGTTTTTTACTGGTAATACCTCTCCCTATGCATCCCAGTATCCCCCAGCCCTCCTTACTGCCTTCTTACATTGCTGGCCCACCTTTCGGTCATCTGATATAAATACCCCCAGGTCCCTTTCCATTTTTGTTGTTGTTAGTATATCACCCCATTGCGTACTCTTGCCCTTGGTTTTTGTTTCCCAGGTGCATTACTTTGAACTTCTTTGTATAGAATCTAAGCTGCCATACATTTGACCATTCCTCCAACCTTGCCAAGTCCCATTTCATCCTTTCCACCCCACCTTGCGTATCAACCTTGTTGCAGATCACTGTGTCATCTGCAAAGAGACATACTTTCCCTTCCAGTCCATCTGCAATGTCACTTATAAAGACATTAAAAAGGACCGGCCCCAGTTCTGAACCCTGTGATACCCCACTAGTAACCCTCCTTTCTTCATTGTGGACTCCATTTACTACTTTCCGCTGTGTCCTGTTGTCCAGCCAGTGTTTTACCCAAGCTAACACCCTGGGATCCACTCCCAGGCTGGCTAATTTGTTTATTAATCTTTTGTGCAGGACTGTGTCAAATGCCTTGCTAAAGCCTAGGTAGGCCATGTCCAAAGCCCCTCCCTGGACTACTACTTTGGCCACCCAGTCAAAGAAATCAATTAGATTTGTTTGACATGACATTCCTGCTGTGAATCCATGCTGCCTTGGGTCCTGTGCCCCACTGGCCTCTAGGTACTCAATAATTCTTTCCTTCAGAAGTGATTCCATCATTTATCCTACCATTGAGGTCAAACTGACAGGTCTGTAGTTTCCTCCCTCTGTCTTGCTTCCACCTTTGTGAAGGGGAATGACATCTGCACTCCTGCAGTCCTCAGGTACCACACCATCCTCCCATGATTTATTAAAAAGGGTAGTCAGTGGTGTTACTAGTTCTTCCTGTAGTTCTTTTAGAATTCTGGGGTGAATTCCATCAGGCCCCATTGCTTTATTCACCTTCAGTTTTAAGAGTTCTTTCAGAACCCTTTCCTCTGTGAAAGGATTAATATCAATCCCCCTATCCAGAGTGTTTCTATTGATCAGATTATGTATCTCCCCCTCCTTTTCCATTGTGAATACTGAGCAGAAATATGCATTCAGTATCCCTGCTTTTTCACTGTCGCTTTCTGCCCAACCACCTTCCTCTTTATTCAGCCTCAGTATTCCTGCCTTCATCTTTCTTTGCTCCCTAATGTACCTATAGACGGTTTTATCCCCCTTCTTAACCAAGTTGGCTATCTTTTCCTCTGTTTGGGCCTTTGCTATTCTGACTGCCTTCTCCACTTCCTTCTGCTTTAACTGGTACAGTTATTTGTCCTGCTTCTTCTGTGTTTCCTTATACTTCCTGAATGCTATTTTTTTCTCCCTTACCTTCTTTGCCACATCTTTTGAGAACCATAGTATTTTTTTCTTTCATTTTGATTTGTTTATTTGCTTCACACAAAGGCTTGCTGCCTCTGTGATGGCTGTTTTGATGTTTCCCCATTGTTGCTCCATTCTCACCTTCTTACCTGTTTGCTAGTGCTTTTCTGAGGCACTCTCCCATTTTGACAAAATCAGCCTTCCTGAAGTCTAGTACCTTCACTTTTGTGTAGCTTGACTCTACAGCTAAGTTTATTGTGAACCACACTGTTTGGTGGTTGCTTATTCCCAGATGGCTACCCACATCAAGATCAGAGATCATCTCTCTGATCCCATTTGAGAGTACTAGGTCTAAAATTGATCCCTCCTGTGTGGATTCCAAAACTAGCCATCTGATGCATGCCCCTTGTAGGGCATAGAGAATGGCCCTGTTCTTGGATGTGGCTGCAGTAAAGGTGCTCCAGTTAACATCTGGCACATTCAGGTCCCCCATCAGCAATATCTCCCCTTTCTCTGCCATCCCAAGGATGCCTTCTATAATTTCCTTGTTCATTTTCTGCCTCTGAGACAGGGGTCTGTATATAACCCCCATGCAGATTGTGGAGCCATTTCCAGTCTCCAGGGTGACCCACAGTGCCTCCTCTCCTCCCTGTCTACCCTTTAGTTCTGTTGCTTTGATCCCTTCCCTTACATAGAGAGCTACTCCTCCTCCTCCTCTTCTTCCCTCCCTGTCCCTCCTGTAGATTGTGTTTCTGGTATGTTGACATCCCAGTCATGGTTCTCTGTGTGCCATGTTTATGTGACTGCCACAATATCCAGGCATCCCTCTTCCATCAAGGCCATCATTTTGGGGAGCTTTTTACCTAGACTATGGGTGTCTGTACTCATTACCCTCCATTTTTTTAATGGCTTTATTTCTTGTTGCCCCATCTCTGTCCTTACTGCCTTTGTCTTTTTCTCCATTTACCCTTGTCCTTATCCCTATCGACTGCTCTGTCTTGGTGTTTACCTCACTAACTAAGCTGATTTTTTTTGGGGGGGCTAGGATTTGACTTCTCCTTTTCAGTGCCTCCTCCCTTGGCTAGTTAAAATGCTTGCCAAGGAAGCATTTAAACCAATCATTTAGGATCCTGTTTCCCCTCCTGGAAAGATGCAGACCATCGCACCTGTATAGGCCTGTATCCCTCCAGGTGGAGCCCCAGTCCCCAATTAAGCCAAATCCCTGAGCTCTGCACCAGCTTTTCAACCAGTCATTGAATCCCATGGTGTGGCGTACCCTAGCCTCATCCATGCCATAGACAGGTAGCACTTCTGAAAAAGTTACCATGTGTGCTATTTGTCCAAGGCCCCTCCACAAACTACTGATGTACTGCTCTGATCCCATTCTCAGCCAGGTCATTCATCCCTAGGTGGATAATGATATCCAGCTCACTCCCCCTTGCAGCTGCTGCCACGATCCTGATGATTCATTTCCTGTCCCTCCAAGCCATGGTGCAGGGTAGGCACCTTACCTCCCTTTCCCCTCCCCCCCAGTTCTACCCCTCTAACAATTGAGTCCCCCCCAGGAGTTGTGTCCTTCCCCTGTGGGGTCCTGTGCCTCCCTCCTGTGGGTCTCCATTGTGGAAGTTTGTAGCATCCTCCTTGGTCTCCACTGTGGGTGCCTCCATAGAGGAGCTATGCTCCACCAGAGTAGTGAATGAATTGTGGAGAAGCCCAACTGGAGGGACGCTCCTCTGTTTCACCACCCTCACCCTCCCTGAGCCCACCGTGGTCCAACCACTCCTCTTTCTTGGCAACCTCTGAGGCTTTTGGCCAGGTCTCCTGTGCTTTCCTGCTACAAACTCTGACAGAATTTGGATTCCCCCATTTGGAAAAGAAATGTATTTTAGATAAAAGTACATTTCAAATACATGTTTGATCATATGTCTGAAGTATATGCAAAATATCTCAGACTGGCTGGTTTTAGAATATCTGATTTATTTGCAGAATATATGTGACAGATATATTTAAGATATATCAAAAATATATATTCATGATATATTTATTATAGGTATATGAAATATATTTTATATACCAACTTATAAAGCTTGAATATTTACTAGATATTTGTTATGTCATTGACAGAGATCAAAAATACCTTTTAATATATGCATTGTAAAAATATCTTAAAATGCCCAGACAAAAGGCAACAGATTAATCTTGATGTAACATATATGTATCTTTAACTGTACATTTGGAATTCATCTTACCATTTAGATATCTGTAGTAAAATTATCATTTAATGAAATACCATTTCCATGGACTTACAGATTATACAGTTATACTTATGTATAAGACTTGCCTCTTGATCTCACAATTTAGGAAGGCTCAAATTGGTATTTTTACCACCCCTGTTTGGTTCACTTTTATGTAGGGGTGAGTGTCTACATATACTTGTTTTTACTGGTTACCTTTCCATCTAGTCTGTAAGCTAATGCTGTCAATTCAAAACTATTTTAAAAATAGAAATGACCATGATTTGAGTTGATAAACTGTACTTTTGAAATCTGCAAATTAGTTATGTGAATATGTACACAGTACCACAGCAGGCATTTGAATAAACTTATTTGACATATAAAAATATATATTCTGCATATATTCTACACATACTGTATCTTGCAAGCAAACAAGATACTGTACATATTTTACTCACAGCAGAAGTTAGGCACATGCACACCAGACCAAGAGTTCTAGAATACACTTCTTGGATTGTCCATCACAAAATATATTTGTACAGTAAAGAAACAAAAATTAAACTAAAGCCATAAGTAGCAATAGTAAAAGACAGACTTCCCCACAGGACCGACATTTCACACTGTTCTTGAAAAAGCACGAGAGCAGCACAAAATGTCAGTCCTATGGGGAGGTCTGCTTTTACAGCTGCAGGTAGGCAGATCCTGCAGCTGTCTGGCATTAGCTCTGAAAATGAGAGTACCATGTAACTTTCTTTTTGGACTTTTGGAAGTATCCATCCACAACTGCAAAACAGTGCACTTCCCCTCTGAATTTTATTATTTGCTGCTCTGTCTTAAAGGCATCTGAGGGAAGGGGATGCTACTGTGCTTCTCAACATCTCTGGAAATAAGTAAAAAAAACATTTTTGTAGCTCCTCAATTTATCCCTTGCAGAGCTGCCAACTGAGCATCTGTCCAGCTCAATCAAATAGATTCATTCTAGTTCTTTCAGCAGCCTAGAGGTAGACTCATTATCTCCTTCTTCAACCTTGAAGCTGGGAGTCATCGTGTAGGAATCACTGCCCTCTACTGCTGCCAACACTCTCCCACTTGTTATTACAGGTGTGTGTGTGTGTGTGTGTGTGTGTGACTATTTGGCGAAGTCCACTGAAGCCTGAACAGAGGGAGTGACTTATGATTTCTGTTGACCGGAGTTCAGACCTCTAGGAAGCAGCTGTCTGTGGCTGTTAGGAAGTAAAACAATATAGACACTTGTAAAAGTTATCTACTGTTGAATAAAATTAGTACATTAGAACAAATTCATGGATATCACAGCACACTGTGAGAAATTGCTTCAGACAATACAGTACCATTTCACCTTTCAGATTGTAAATTTACAGCGTCACTTCAGACAGCATCAAGGCAATAGGAGAAACTCTGTATTTAAATTAATTTTTTTACACTGATCAACTATCAATGAACAGAAACAAACATCTAAAATGTGTGACTGCTGTGTGTCTAAAAATTACATTTAAAAGTTATTTACCAGAGCAGTTTTCACTGTTTTTAGCTGAGAGGTATAAGGACTTTTAGAAGTGTAGTAGTCCAACACCCATATACGAAGAAACTATGTGACTAAATAGGTTAAAGCAAGTGATTACATTGTAATGTATGGATAATGAAAATAATACCCCCAAAATGCATACAAAAAATTCCTTGTAATATATTAGTTAGTCCCATAGTAGTATACTTCCGGTCCTTGTAATAGTATACTTCTGGCTCAATAATACTATACTTCCAGTCCTCGTAATAGTACCGTTGGGATTACCGATGTGACTACTGTGTGAACCGTGTTTTGTTTTTGGTTTTTTTTTGTGAGAGAAAGAAGTGGAATGGGACTGGGATTGGGAGCAGGAGCACGATCAGAGGGGGGCTGCGAGTGAGGAACAGCACTCAGGAGTCTTACTAACTCTGCAGACCGCAGTGCCATACAGCTGGCACAAGTAAGAACTGAAAATTTCCTCACATCTGTATATTACAAAAAGTAACAAATAGGTTCTGGTGTTTCAGGGCAGAAATTCCATCTTGAGGTTCTGGGGAAACAAGAAACCTCTCGAGCTTCGCTCTCAAGGTTTCTCGTGTCCCCAGAACCTCTCAATGGAATTATTGCCTTGTAATATACCAGAACCTATCTATTATTCTATTTATGTTTGGCATCAGGAGACATACTGTAGTTTCATCCTATTCCAGCAGATCTGGGGGTGTGTGGAATTATCAGAGAGGGAGGGAGATTTTGACAGTTAAATAATGTAAAGGACTGTTGATTGGGAAGGGGATGGAGGAGGGTAGATGGGGGGGGAGGAGGTGGGGAGGGTTTAGTAGAATTGCCAGTCTGACATGTTTAATGCTACTGTGAGATGTATTGTATGTATGGTTTGCTTTAAAACTGTCAATAAAGTATACTAAATTGTAAAAAAAATAAAAGTTATTTACTGAAGAGTGAATGACTAGTGTGACATGTCAGGGAAGACATCCTCCCCGACACAGGTGTGTTTTATTGTTTGGCTCTCCTGATACTCACAGACATTGCTGAAACTATATGGTATAATCACTGCATGGACATTACGAAGCATACAAATTTACTGTTTAAAGGAATGTAAAGGCATGTGCATGTAATAAACTGTAATTTGTAATATTATTAAGTGAAGCTTGCTATTGCTGACATCTGATCTGCTAGAGATACCAAACAGAACAACTATATCAGCTATACGCATTAAATCATTTGATCCTCAACTGATTTTCCATTTCAGTCCACTGAAAACTGTAGGCATACATTGCTTATGTTACAAAGATGCACAACTACAAATGTGTTGCATCAGAAGCAAACAGAAGACACAACTGTTGACAGTAAAGCATTTAAAGAGCCCCTGGCACCACTGGGATAACTTTGTAAAATGTAAGATTTAGACACAGCTCAATTTATATTTCTTACATCTCCTGCAATTATGTCTCCCTTTTTCAGTATTACTGAGGACAGTTTCATGAAAACATGATCACTGTTCTCGAGATTTCATCAGCTCTGGCAGCTTGTCTACACCTGACATCTTAATCACCAGTTTATGACATTATAATTATCTGTACAACAACAGACTGACATGTCATAAACAGAACTGTGATGTCAAGGGTATGAAAGCAGCCACAGTAGATAGGGCAGAAATCCTGTTAGCATGCAAATGCCCTTAGTAATAAAGAAATAAGGTTAAGAATTACAGGAAGAAACTTGAAATATAAACCTAACTGTGTCTAAAGCTTACATTTTTCTAAAGCTGTATCAATGGGGTCAAGAGCTCTACATTTCAAACTTGGTGGAGAATTGGGGGAGTCGAATCCTGTGAACACATTTCAGTATTCTACGGATTAGCAATCCGCTGCATTAACATCTAGCCCAGCCTCCTTGCTGTTCTTTTATTTAAATCAATTACATTTTCTAGCAAAATTGGCTTGTGTAATCGTGTGTTGTGTTCTGACTAGGATGAAAATATCATATTTATTCCTTGCTTCACATGTGACAAGAGAATAACTTAAAGAGATCCTGATCCCATTTTTCATCATCAAGGTTTGTTTATGTGATGCTACTTGCCTGGGGACTGTCTGCCATAAGAGCTCAGCAGTGGAACACAGCTGGTGTTCACAATATTGGAAAAGTTAACGGATTATAAATCCACAGAGCTGTGCTAGCGTAACTGTTGGTGCATCCTTTGTTTCAACTGAGGGGTAAAGTGACATCTTTTGTAAGTTTTCAGTTTATTTGCAAATTCTTTGCATGCTGTGCCCAATGACCAAGTCGTACTTTTTCCTTTTTCCTTTGCCTCTAACTTGTGAATCTGTTTCGTGCCATGTGGGTAAAAGGTAAATCAAATGGTGGTGCTCCCCAGTCTCATCTGAGTCATCACAGTCTTATTTCCAAGCATTTTGTATGAGCAAATATTGCTCCCTGTGCTGTGTCCTACAAACCCACCTGCATGGAGATTCGTATTTAACGCACCATTCAAAATAGATTGGATTATTCTAAATCCCACAAATGTGAGACAACAACAATGTATAGTTTACATGTTTAAGACACAAGTTGTTAAAATGTGGCATGGTTTATTAAATTACTGCAAGAACTTACACAAAATAGTGCAGCTGTGAGCAGGCTTCCTATTTGTACCAGCTTGCTTTAAGATGGCATACCAAAAAGTTGAACTTAAAATCATATTGATCAAGCTCATTTGGTGGCACAGTGAGTCAATGCATCACTGAGAATTGTGATGCATTTCACTGATCTGTTACTACACGTGTGACTTTTAGTTTGTCGTGTCTCACCATGGATTTTATTAACATGCATAGGGTGTACCATACAGGTTTTCCTTGTGTGATGATATTTTACTCCATTAATAATGGAGTACTGTATTTAAAACAGACAAATTGTACTGGTAGAAAAGATCAAAGGCCCTAATGTCTGCTTGGTTGGTTCTTTATAGCTGGTTGGCTGATATACCCTCAATTTAACATTTCAGCACTTACTAGTTGTGTGAAACATGTTATTGGGTCCTCTGAGCAGGCTGCAGCAATGTAGTTGGTTTCAACATGGTATTGGTGTTACCAGTTGCTCTGTATAGTAATTTTACACATACCTTTTGACAGTAATACTGGCCCCAGCCTTTATTAAATGCCCAACCCTCAGTTGCACTCCACTCCTCTCATTCCCTAGTGGTGATCCCTGCACCCCTCCTCTGAAAACTCTCAAATCAATGAGTGACACATGTTTAGGGGGGCTCCCTTTTACCACCTCTCCACTTAAAGGGATACACATATACTAGCCACCAATTTCTAAACCAGCAATTAAGTACCATCCTGGGGCCCTGACTTTGAGAGCTATCCTGCTGCTCACCCTTTTCACATGCTCACTGCACATCAGTAGCTATCCTCAAGTACCTGCTGCGTTGTCATTGAGTGGCCTGTGACTCAGTCTCTACAGTAGGGCTGCGCTGCCATATAGAAACAGCTTTCATTTACCACCCTAAGTATTGTATACAGGCAGTCCCAAGTGGCCTATGTTACATTGCCCAGAGCGGTTGCAACCGCTAGCACTCTTCCCTGGTATTTTCAATAGTCATGGAAGAACTGCAACCCCCATAACCATGGCAGGGTTAGCAAATATAGCTACAAGCAGAATAAAAGCTAAAGAATACCTCTTTCACCTAGCACTCCAGTTATTACTGCTATCTGGGAATATCCACCCTAACCCTGGCCCCCCCAATGTCCTCCACTACCCCCCTGCACAACAAAGGACAGCTCATCATCAGCTCAATTAACATTTGTAGCCTCCTTCCTAAGATGGATTGCTTGAATGCCTAGGTACTGCAATATAATCCTGATATTCTGTTAGTAGTAGAAACCTGGCTTTCCCCGAAAGTAAAGGGTTCAGTGATTGCAATCCCTGGTATAATGTATACAGCTCAGATCAACTATCCAAACATGAGGGTGGATGTGCTATCTACATTAGAGATAGCATCCAGGCACTCAGCCTTACACTACCCAATGCTAGCTCTAGCATGCAAGCTGTAGCACTTAAAATACTTCATAGACGGTTCAATAAGGCTCTCACTGTTCTCACAGTATATATCCCTCCTGGTCAGAAGACCTCAGGACTTGGCTTGCTGGTGAATTGCCACAATGCACTCAAGCTCAATAATTAAATAGTGCTACTGAGAGACTTTAATGATACCTTTCTCTCCTCAGCTGCTTGCCCAGTCTCAGCAGTGCACCTCACCCAGCTAGTTACCTCAGCTATGAGGATGAACTACAAGACTGGTACTTCTACTCTGTTAGACTGGGTCCAAGCTGGCCTAGTGGCAGAGAGGGTTGAGGCACTGGGGCCTTACCTCACACCACACAGATGATCTGGGTTCGGGAGTGGACCAGGGTTGTCAGTGGTTGGCAGGGGAAGGAGAGGATTGAGGGTCCACAGGACTGCTCTCCTCTCCTCTCCTGGGGTGGGTTCCAGGGCCATTTCGCTCTGCAGCAGCCCCCGGTGGAGACCAGGAGCACTGCATAAAGCTTCGCAATGTAGGAAGTACCAGAACACAGAAATTGGCCAGATGATGGCATCCAGTCTACCAGCACACCCAGAAGACTTCCTGCATGTCAGCCATTTTAGCAGCACCCAAGGCCAAATAAAATATAGCATACTAGGCTGTCCCCCACTGGTGCCTTCCTCCTCGGAAGAGAGAGACTCACTCAGTGAAGGGTAACTCCAAGCTACCTTGAGGTAGGCTGCAATGTGAGGTGAAGGGGCTCAGAGGTTAGAAGGGGGTGCTGGTGGCCTTGGATACCCAAAGGATAGGTGGATTTGGGGCATGGAGGGGAGAAAAAATAGATCACTCAGACTGCGTCCTGTCCAACTAGCCTGAGCACATCTCTCAGACCAGAGTTCTGCTGGATGCCTACAGTGACCACTCACCTGTCTTGTTCCACTGGGAACACGACTTCACCAAACCTCTGTCTAGAACAGTTACAAATAGAGTCCTAAACACTGGACATCTTGAAATGTTAAAAGCTGACCTCAGACAACAGGACTGGGATAGTGTCTACTCCTCCAGTACTGTTGATACCTCTCTTGATCAATTCATTCAACTTTTTAATGGCATGTGTGATTGGCACACTCCAATAAAGAAACATAAAGTTATAGGCCACAGAAACCCCTGGTGCTCCACAGACCTCCTAGAACAAATGAAAACAAGGGATCACCTGTGGCAATGAGCCTGTGCCTCGGGTAAGCAGGTGGACATTTAAAAGTACAAAAAAAGCACAAAACAATTGCACAAGGGCCATACGTTCAGCAGAAAATAATTACTTCAAGGGAGCCCTAAACAACTCCTGAAGTGATGGCAGGAAATTCTGGGCTAACCTCAGTGAAGTCACTGGGGAAGAACAATAGATAGCACCATCAGTGCTTAGCATAGATGGTGTACCCACCATTGATCACAGTATTATTGCAAATTCATTTAATAACACCTTCTCTGACCTTAGCAGTGCACTCCCTCCTGACTTCTTCCTCCTTGCAACCACCCATCAGACTACCAGATCTGATAACCAGCCACCCTCTCACCCTCCATTCCACTTTGGAGCCATCACCACTAGTGAAGCTAGGAAATTCTTCCTAAAGGTTCTAGGCCAGTCACATTTCAGCAGAGACTCCCTCAACCTTAAATTTGTTGCGCTCACCCTGGACTCCATTCGTGGGCCTCTAAAACACATTATCAATGCCTCACTTAGACTCTCCCAATTCCCGCAACTTTGGAAAGTAGCTCTAGTGACACCTACTTTCAAGAGTGGGGACCAAGCACTATGGGAAAATTACCGACCCATCTCAATTCTCCCGCCAGTGTCTAAGTCTCTTGAAAAAATAGTTGCAGATCAGCTAACTGAATACCTGGAAAAGTATGATTTATAGTGTCCTCAGCAGCATGGGATTTGCAATGGTCACAGAACCACAACTGCCCTGCTAGAGTTCATTGGGTACATTCATAACTCTCTTGACAACAGAGCACTCACTGGTGCCAAATTTATTGATATATCAAAAGCATTCGACACGGTTAACCAAGTCCTGCTGCTTGAAGAGCTGTCATCCATTGGGATCTCCCAGGATGTAGTTAGTTGGTTCTGAAGCTACCTCACCAACTGGTCTCAACAGGTCAAGATTGACAATGTGTTGTCTGACAACAGACCTATCTTCTCTGAGGTGCCCCAGGGGTCAATACTGGGGCTCCTACTATTTAGCATATTCCTTAACCATCTTCCTTCAGCTAGTCACTGCAAAATCTTCTCAGTACAGATGATGCAGTCCTATTTGCAAGTGACAAGGATCCTCGGTTGCTTGAGTGTAAACTCCAGGATTGTTTCTCACTAGCTGTGAAATGGTTCAAGGGCCACAAACTTATAATGAGCTACAAGAAAACCAAGACTATGATTTTTTTATAGTCCTCAAAACAGACATCACACCTTTCTCTCAGCATAGCAAATGAGTCTGGGGCCCTGCTAGAACTAGTTCATAACTTCAAATACTTGGGTGTTACACTTGACAGCACCTTGCCGTATGCCAATCACATTGATATTACTGCCAAGGCTGTCAACACCCACATTGGTGGCTTTATAGGCACAGACAGAGTCTTACTCCCGAAGATCTCAACATAGGTATACTTAGCTGTGTAATGTCACTTATTGATTATGGGTTAGTAGTCTATGGCTCATCTATGGACTCAGCTCTCCACCATAACACAGTCACATTAAATAAAATCTGTCACCTCCTAACTGGGGCTGCACAGCTAACACATACATGCAATATGTATGCCCAGGCTAACTGGCTCCAGCTCTCAGGTAGGCTCAAATACCAAACCTGGCTCTTGCCAAAGAAGGTTAATCAGGGTCTCATGCTGCTATGGGTGCAGAAGCTCCTCTCCCTTCCCCTCCATGAACAAAACTGCCCAACCAGAAGCTCAGATAATATGATCCTTTAGATTCCCCAGTGTCACACATCCTTGGGTCTATGAGCCTTCACCCACCAGGTCCCCAAATGGATCAATGATCTTCCACCAGCCTTAATCTCAGAAACCAAGATAGGCACTTTCAAACAGGAACTCAGGAGTTACTTTGTTGCTAAAGCCAGCTGTGACTGCTTTCACTAGCTGTGCAGATTCTCTTACCTGTCTAAGGCCTCACTTGTCAGACCATGAACTATGTACCTCTAGATTTTCACAATCCAGACCATGAACTATGTAGTTCTTGGATTTCACAAACCAAACTTCCTGTCAGTTCCTGACTCTCTCTTCTGGCCTAATCACCCACTTTCTTCCACCCTACACCTCCCACTGTAATCCCCACTCAATATCCTCCCCTTCCCCTATGATCTGCCGTCCCCCTCTATGCAACTGTCTCATCCTCCCCTTACACCCTTCCATGAGCCACACACCACCAGCCTCCCTCCTCCTCTTTCTTATTGCCCTTGCCCTTTTTATGTTGGCTTGTGTGCATGCGCAAGCAATATCTTGCGCTAGTACAGGTTTTGGGGGCATGGCTGCTGTTAGGCGAATGCAGGACACACATTAGTAGGTGCGTCCCTCGTTCCCCAATCAGCCTGCATGCCAGCACCATACCATGCATTCATAATGGGGTGAGCACGTCTAAGTAAAGGTCCGCTGCAATCCGAGCAAAGCTTGTCATACACAGTGGTCATTTGCTTGCCATGCTCGCTGCCATTATGACCATGGTCGGTGAGCAGGCTGCCACCTCACACTTGCCGATATCGGGGGTGCCCAATCCCCCTGTTGGCAACCCCCCCATGTTTATGTGCTGATGGGGGAGCCCACTCCCCTTCGGTGTACTGTACCCCCCCAAATGTTGAATGCTGAGGGGGTACCCAATTCCCCTCAGCTTGTGGCCCTCCCTTGCTGTGTTTAGACACTGATGGGGGAACCCACTCCCCTTCAGCATCACCCCCTCAACTGTTGAATGCCGAGGGGGGTGCCCAATCCCCCTCAGCTCACGCTCCCTCCCCAGCTTTCTTTGTTTGCCGGTGGGGTTGCTCAATCTCCGTCGGCATTATGCCCCCCATTGTGTGCCAATGACGGTGCCCAGTCCCCCCTCGGCTACTGACACCCCCCAAAAACCCACTTAGGTGGCATGCTGGGAGCCCACCCCAGCATCCCAAATGCCCTGTAACATGAAAACTGTCCCACAACGGTTTTCCTTTTTTTTCCCTGCAAAACGAAAACCGTCCCTCGTAGTCTAGATGCCCCACTCCCCCCACCTGTACCCACCCACTGCGCATCCTAGCTCTGGACTTTGGCGCGACGATCTTCCATGGACTGGGAACACATCTGCACTCTTCAAAGCCGACCGTGAACTGAGGAAATGCCAGTAAGCTGTATAATGCAATGAATAGGGTTTTTCAACTTTGCTGCATATCTCAGGCATTTCTTGGAATTTTGGCACCAAATTTTCAACATGGGGTTTTTGGGGCTCCTCCTCATGAATTCTGTCACTGTCATGGTGTTAATCGGCCTCAAAAGGTGATTTTGCAGTCACTGCAAAAATCACCTTTCGGGACCCATTAACGAAATGACAGTGCCAGTGTTCATGAGGTGGCCTCTCAAAAAGCTTATGTTCCAAATTTGTGGAAAAATCCAACAAATGCCTGTTTTACGAGTGTGTGTTGCACAGTTCCTACGCAGGCATGTAACTTCATGCATTCTCAATATTTTAATGCCAGATTTTCAGCATTGACATTTTTGTGCACCTCCTTATGAACAGTACAGCTGCAATTTTCCACATCCTGCTCAAAATGTGTTTCTGCACTTCCGGCGCACAATAGCGCAGTGCTGTGGGAAATCAGTGTTTGGGCCAGATTATGAAAATGACAGTGACACAGTTCATGAGCAGAGCTCCTAGAATGCCTATGTTGAAAATTTGGAGCTGATACTCCAAAAAATGACTGTGTTACGAGCATGCATTGGCAGATTGCATGCACACTCATACCGTCGTGCATTTGTGATATTTTCACTCTGGATTTTCACCATTGCCATTTTTCCACACCATCTTGATGAACAGTACAGCCATCAATTCACATATCCTGCCCAAAATGTGTTTCCGCACTTCTGGCGCAGAATAGCGTGGTCACTGTGCAAAATCACTTCTTGGGACACTTTGAGGAAATGACAGTGACAGTGACACTGTACATGAGCAGAGGTGCTAAAATGCCTATGTTGAAAATCTGGTGCTGAACGCCCATAAACTGGCAGTGCTGCAAGCGTGCCTTGCATATTTCCCATGCACCCTTGCAACTCTGCAACTTCCGTATATTTGTATACCACATTTTCAGCACTGGCATTTTATTACACCTCCTTATGAACTGTGCAGCTGTCATTTTTCACATACTGCCCAGCATGTTTTCCTGCACTGCACTAACAAACACCCAAAGGGACACCCTAATGCCTCTCACTCTCTGCAGGGTGGGGGTGGGTTGGCATCAGTTCAATACTTGGCTGCCACTCCTATGCTGCATCTCTCTAACTCCTGCACTGCCAATGGCAGCAAGACAACATTTGGCATTGATAAATGCTTGTTGTAATTGCTTCATTAGCCACTACTACTCTGTTTAACTCAAGCTCCCCCCATCATACACTGACATGGCCCATTTTATGCTGACAATCTCTCTGCTTTGTAGCACATGCCATAGCATGAGTCCCTACCTGGACTACTACTCTACTTCCACTACAACTTTTCACCCTGTACTTTATCTTCTGTTTCCCCTTCCCTCCCTGAACTGACTCCTCTAGTCCTCCTAACCACTCCTGTTGTAGGTTATTTCCCTGGACACCGAATCTGTTTGATTACTTAACTACTACTTGGTCATAAATTGTCTCATTTATGTTATTGTTACTGAATTTACAATATTACCTGCATAACCGTATTTGTATTATGTCTGTACTCCTAACTCTGATGTGGAACATATGGGATGAGCTAGTTCTCAATGGTGTTTTCCTAGAACACAATAAATAAATAAATATTGTACATCATTAAATCAGTACAACTTTGCAGGGATTGCATGCTGTAACTGGGTTGCCTTTGCTGAATCTTAAGAGTATTCACAGCGTGCAAAGCAAATACATTTTCTTGTTTATATTTTACAGGGGTGGGGGTAGAAGCCTGTAACTCTATAGTCCTGGAGGAGCTCACAAAACTGAAGGTGGTCAAAGTAATGGGGCAAGTTGGCATACACCTGAGGATATTAAGGAAGCTGTGAAGAGACCTAGCAGCACTTCTGGCAGCCATGTTCACTGAATCACTCAACACAGGAGTGGTAATGGAGGAGTGGAAGTGGGCACATGTAGTCTCTCTACACAAAAGTGGTAGTAGAGAGGAGACAGGGAACTGCAGGCTGTTCAACCTCACTTCAGTAGTGGGTAAGATAATGGAGGTACTGCTTAAAGAAAGAATAGTGTCACACTTGGAATCCAATGGTGCCCAGGGTCCAAGGCAATATAGATTCACAGCAGGAAAGTCATGTCAGACAAATCTAATTGATTTTTTTGACCGGGTGATGAAGGAGGTAAATCAAAGGGGTTGTGGATGTCACCTACCTTGATTTCCGCAAGGCCTTTGACACTGTCACACATAAAAGGCTGCTTAGTAATATGGGTAGTCTGGGCATGGGGCAAAAGGTGGTAAACTGGATTAGGAACTGGATAACAGACAGGAAGTAGAAGATGCTGGTAAAAGGGATCCAATCTGGGGAGAGGGGGTGACCAGTGGGTACCTCAGGGATCAGTCCTTGGGCCAATCCTGTTGAATATCTTTATTAGTGACATTGAAGAAGGCCTGAAGGGAAATATCTGCCTGTTTGCCGATGACACCAAGATCAGCAACAGGGTGGATACTCCAGGCAGGGTAGAGAGAATGAAAAGAGACATGGGGAAGCTTGAAAAATGGTTTGAGGAGCGGCAACTGGGGTTCAATTCAAAGAAGTGCAAAATAATGCACCTAGGATGGGGTAACCCTAGGGAGAGCTACAGGATGGAGGGGAACAAGCTCATGATCACCATGGAAGAGATAGACATAGGGGTTATCATTTATGATGACCTAAAGGTGTCAAAGCAGACTACTAAGGCTGCAGGGAGGGCCAGTGGCATGCTGGGTTGCATAAGCAGAGGTATCACTAACAGAAGGTGGAAGGTGGTGATGCCTTTGCACAAAATGCTGGTGAGCCCTCAGCTAGAGCACTATGTGCAATTCTGGAGGCTGCACCTTCACTAAGACATTGATAGGGTGGTGGCAGTCCAGAGAAGAGCAACTACGATGGTACAGGGCTTACACCAGAAAACATATGAGGAGAGATTAAAGGACCTCAATATGCGTTCGCTGGAGTAGAGTAGAGATTGGGGGAACATGATAGAAACATTCAAGTACCTTGAGGAACTATTTAGGAAGAACAGAACTGTTAAGAAGTGAGGAGAGGTGGCATTGTACATTAAGGACAACATAAGAGCAATGGAAGTGAGAAAAAGGAAAAGAGGGACTGAGGTTCAATGAGTCACATTGAATATAGGAAATCGGGAATCAATGAGGCTTGGGGTATTATACAGACCTCTGATGCGGGGGAGGAGGGAGATAAGGAACTGATAAAGGTGATTGCACAAATGGCTCACAAGGGGCAGCTTCTGCAAGTGGGAGATCTAAACCTTCCTGATGTGGATTAGGGTATCCCAGCAGCAGTAACAGCTAAAAGCAGGGGGATCCTTGAGGCACAGCAAGAAGCTTTCTTGCAACAACTGGTAAGGGAACCTACTCCGGGGGAGGGGAAATTACTGGACATATTCCTAACAAATGGGCAAGGTGTGGATGAGGTGGTGATAGGGGAAGGTCTAGGTATAAGTGACCACAAAATGATAAGTTTCAGGGTGAAAGTGGGTAAGGAGACATACTGAACCAGTACAACAGTCTTGAACTTCAAAAAAGCAGACTTTTTTATAATGAGGAGGGTGTTTAATGAGGAGATAATGAGGAATATGAATATAGAGGGAGCAGAAGAGCTATGGGAGGCTATCATGGAAGGGATACTGAGGGCCACAGAAATTTGCATAAGAAAAGTAAGTAAGAAGAGGAAAAGAAGGAGACCACTTTGGTTTACAAGGGAGGTGACAGGGGCAATCAGGGAAAAGAAAAGTGCCTTGAGGAAGTAGAAGAAGATGCAGAGGATAGAGATGCTTGCAGGCAGGAACTGAAAGTAGTGGGATGAACGATAAGGAAGACTAAAACTGACACAGAGGAAGAAAATTGCAAGGCAGGCCAAAAGAGGGGATACAACTTTTTTTAGATATGTTGGGGAAAGAAGGAAAGTGAAGCATGGGATAGTTAAATTGATGGGTGAAGGAGGTAAGATACTAGAGGGTGACTTTGAGAAGCAGAGGTACTAAATTGTTACTTCTGCTCAGTATTCATGGAGGAAGGTGTGGATAGAGGACCCGTACTGAAAAAGAGGGGTAGCAAAGTTAAAGAGTTGAAGCCTATTGTGCTCAGGGATGATAGGGTAAGGGAAGAGCTGGAAAGGTTGAAGGTGGACAAGGCAATGGGTCCAGATGGTTTGCACCCAAGGATACTCAGGGTACTAAGGGAGGAGCTGATGGCCCCTCTGACAAGGTTATTTAACTTATCCCTAGGTACAGGGAGTGCACCAGAGGATTGGAAAATGGCAGATGTGGTACCCCTGCACAAGGGGCTGGTAGCAAGGAGGAGGCAGGAAATGATCATCCGGTCAGTCTCACCTCAACAGCCCCATGCTGCAGAATGTACCCAATTTTAAATACTTGGGCGTAACTCTCGACCCCTTCCTCTCCTCTCCTGTATGGATCACAACAACTCCCTTGTATGTTGGGCTAACCAAAAGCTAGGGGCTGCATATAGGTTACAACATTTCCTGACTAGTAAGGCCTGCTTAGCTATTGCCCAAGGCAACCTGCTCCAGATCACTGACTACTGCTCCCCATATATTCCCATATGTCTTCTACCCTGTGCTCATGTCTAAGCTTGGTATACAATAATATTAGTAATTTCACACTCCAGGTACCCTTCTCCATTCAACACTATGACCTCTATCAGGCACTAGGGTGGCTCACACTCTCTGGTCATTTTGACTATGCATTAGGTTGTATCATTGACAACACTCTTAGAAATGGTAATGCATCACCTTTTGCCACCTTTCTGAAGGCCAGAGCACCTCCCAGATGCTTACTCATGTTCTCGGTCCCCCCTAGGGTAATCCCTATGGTCTCCACTGGAATGGGTGGCAGAGCACTGTCTGTGGCTGCTCCCTCTCTCTGGAGCAGGCTTCCTGCTTCACTCCAGCCTGCTGATACCCATAGCTCCTTGAAACACCAAATCAAAGCCTGGTTACTGAAAGAGACCAAATGCCTGTGCTCTCCATGGTAATCTCCAACAATATGGTACCTTTCCCACTCATCTTAACTGCTAACTCTGCTCTTATTACTTGTTTTACATTGCTTAGCTATAAAGTAAACTGTAAACTGTATTGTGCTGTTTTTTTATTTCGATTTCCTCCAACATATTGTAAACTGTACTGTATTTATTGTATTGTTGTATTCTTGATGATCTATATATAACTTGGTAGTGCCATATTTGTGGCCCGGATCATGCTTGAAAATGGTCCCTCAGATCAGTGTATGTACCTGGTAATCAAAGACTTAAATAAATAAATAGTGGGAAAGGTGATGGAGGTACTAATAAAACAAAGGGTGGTGGACTACTTAGAAAGCAGAGGCTTGCTAGATGATACAGCAACATGGCTTCACAAAAGGGAAGTCATGTCAGATGAACCTGATAGAGTTCTACAGTTTGGTGACGCAGGTAATCAACCAAGGAGGGGCAGTGGATGGTGCCTATCTGGAAACAAAAAGGCCTTTGACACTGTCCCTCATAGAAGGCAGAAAAATAATTTTGAAAGCCTAGAAGTGGGACAGGAAATAACTAGGTGGGTGGAAAACTGGCTGTCGGCAGAAGCCAGGGAGTGGTGGTCAACAGAGTATACTCCAGATTGGGGAAGGTGATGAGTTGAGTACTGCAGGGGTCGGTCATGGGGCCCTCCTTTCTAATGTGTACATTAGTGACATAGTAGAAGGGCTGGAAGGGAGGTGTGCCTCTTTGTGGATGTTATGAATATTTGCAGTAGGGTGGATACCCCAAGGGGAGTGGAGGACATGAGGCAGGACCTAAAGACTCTGGAAAGGTGGGCAGACACATGGCAGCTGGCTTCCAATACCAAAAATTGTGCTGTGATACACATGGGACATAAAAATCCTCAAGCCATATACACACTAGGGGAGAGGAAATGAATACAATGGAGCAGGAGATAGATCTGGGGATATTAATATCAAACAACTTGAACATGAAAGTCCTTGAACAGGTAGGGTCAGAGGCCACAAACTAGTGTAGGACTTACAGGCAGAGTAGATGGGCCTAGCAGTCCTTATCTTTCAATAATTTCTATGTTTCTATTTTTTGGAGTTCAGACTCAGTACCTGGAAAATTTTCAGGGAAGGTTGCATAATACAGTGTCAGAGCTTGCTATGGGAATGGATGCATGCAGAACACTCCAGCAGCCATCTTAAACACAGCAGACAATGTCATGTTCGACCAGACCTCGGCTACAGCCATATTGGCTCTTGCTAGATTTTGTTTAATATTGCAACTTTTTTCTTTGGTTTTACAACATTTTATTTTTTGTACAAATAATCTTTGTGGTAGAAAAATCTAAGAATTCCTGATCTGGTGTGTGTGTGTGTGTGTGTGTGTGTGTGTGTGTGTGTGTGTGTGTGTGTGTGTGTGTGTGTGCTGTCCGCTAACTTTTAACATAAATGCTATTTACATTTACATTGTGAGCACCACTGCATTTTGGAGTTGCCTTTCTTGCTTGTATACATATTTTACTATAAGATGATATGTAGAAATAGTGCATTTTATATATATATATATATATATATATATATATATATATATATATATCTATGCAAAAAACTTTGTTAATGCATCAGTTAGGGTTCTTCTACAGCAAAAAAGTGAAGAAATTTGATTTTAGGGTTCCCACCCCTTGCACCCTAGCCTGCCCCCACCAACAGGCATTGAGGTATGCATTTGGGGTTGTTGGCCTTAACTCTCACCCCATCCCATGTGTAAACAAGCTGAGGTAGTGCAGTGTTGGAGAATGGGGAGAGAGTTAGGGCCACTGACCCCAACGCACACCCCAATGCCTGTTGGTAGGGGCAGGCTGGGGGTGGGGTGCAAGCAGTGCGAACCGTAAAATCAAATTTCCTCACTTTTTTCACTGTAGAAGAACACTAACTGATGCATTAACAAAGTTTTTTGCATAGAATTTCCTTACTTTTTAAGGAAGAACAGAAAAGTAGAACATTGAGCACATTGCTGGAAGGGCCCCCCACTCCCACTAACTTGTAAGTGTTGAGCCACATTACACACCCAATGACTAAAAAGTACATTGACAACAGCAAGGCTACCCACCAAACACATGTTAATCTAGTAGAGTAATAGAAAATGCTGTCCACAAAATGTAAACTGTGTCACACAATATATCTGCAAAAGATATATTGTCCAACACATAAATACCGCTATTGACATCTACTGGACATGCCGTCATCACCCTCCAAATTTCAAGTAAAAAGACCAAGCCATGTCTGAGATATAACATGTCAAAATTAGAAAATTTCATTCATCAGAGTGGCACAGTTCCACACCTGTTGACGTTTAACACACACAGCAACTGAAAATTACATCCATGACACTAAGGCTAGGCACCCTATCAATTTCAAGCCACCAGCAGAATCCAAAACACTGTCAGCAACACAGAAAGAGTGTCATGCAATGTCTCTGCAAAAAAAAATTTCTCTGACACGTAAACACCATAATTCACATCTACAGGACATACCGAAAACATCATCTAAATTTCAAGTAAAAAGACCAAACTGTTTTCCAAGATATTTAAGCTTAAAGTTTGGTAAAATTTCCCTATCTATTGCATTATAAAAAATCTGGCCATCTTGTCTCCCCCTCGCGATCAAAGATGGCAAACAAAGAATCTCACGATCAAAGAATTTGCAGGCTTATGAACAAAGAATAAAAACTGTTTTAATTTAAAAAATTCAAAGATTGTGGTAAACCACCACCATGGTTTGTCAGAAGGAAGCCCTCTGAGTAAAACCCACCCTCATTTGTCTTCCTAGGACACCCCTGGGCTGAGAAAATGGATTTTTTAATCTGGCCATCTCATACCTCGCTCGCGATGCACGATCATGATCAAAGAATCTCACAGTCAAAGAATTTGCAGGCTCGCGATCAAAGAAATTGCTTGCTCATGAACAAAGAGTGAGGGACAAGATGGCCAGATTTTAAAATAGATTTTTTTCAGCCAAGGGGTGCCCTAGAAAGTTATATGAGGGTGGGTTTTGCTCAGGGGGCTTTGTTCTGCCCCATCTGAATAAAGAAAAATAAGTTTTCATTATCCCTGGTAGTCTAGCACCCCCCCAATCATGATAACATAGTTAACAATCTCTGTATCCCAGGTAGCTAATTGGTCCCCCGAATGTATATTTTATTAATAATGCTTTTCTTTATCCCTGGTAGTCTAGTGGCCCCCCATGTGTATTTCATTTATATTTCTTGTTTATATCCCTGACAGTCTAGTGGCCCCCGATCTGTATTTAATTACTATTATTCTTCATATCCCTGGTAGTCTAGTGACCCTCCCCGTCATAATAAAATAGATAAGCATTTACCATTTCCTGGTAGTCTAGTGGTCCTCCCCACCCAACCGTGCCAGCCCACCCAGCACTCCCCATCTTCCCCAGCCGGCGACTGGCACAGTCCATCTCTCACCTCCACAGCCAGCTGCTGACTGTGTGTATTACGAGCGCAAATGCAAAGAGGCACTCTGAAATTATTTCTGAGAAAATGGCAAATGCTTATCTATTTTATTATGATGGTGGAAGGGACTACCAACGATATATATAAGTAATATAAGTAAGTCACTAGACTGGGATACAAACAAAAACAGTGAAAACCTGAAACTAGACTACCAGGGATAAAAGCAATGTTAATAAAAACACACATAAGGGGCCACTAGACTACCAGGGACACAGAGATCATTATCTATGTTATCATGATGGGGGGGGTGCTAGACTACCAGGGATATTGAAAACATTTTTTTCAATCAGATGAGGCAGAACAAAGCCCCCTGAGTAAAACCCACCCTCATTCAACTTTCTAGGGCACCCCTGGGCTGAAAACCCCTATTTTAAAATCTGGCCATCTTGTCCCTTGCTCACAATGCATGATTGTGATCAAAGAATCTCGCAATCAAAGAATTTGCAGGCTCGCGATCAAAGATCATTAGCGAGCCACGAATAAAGATTTTAAAAGCTCAGAACTCTATTTTTTGACTGATTTGGATAAAACCAAAGGCATGGCTTGATAGATCGGAGTCCTCTGAGTAAAATCTATCAGAGTGTTACTTCACAAGTGACCCCTGAACCAAGGTATTTGTGTTTTTCTGATTGGAAAATTGAAAACAAGATGGACCTCACGATCAAAGAATTTTTTTAATTCTCAGGGACAAAGATTCTTGAACTGCAAGGCTGCAAATTCTTTGATTGCCCGGCGGGATGAGATGGCCAGAACCCCATTCTTTGTTTGCAAAACATACATATAAATTTTCCCATTGACTTATAATAGGAAATTAAAAGTGGCATAACTTTTGAATGCCATAATATTTTTTCACCTAATGAAAAGCGGCATGTTCAGCCACTGAAGCTCTTTCAAATGAGACATCTCACAGATTGGCACACCTCACAACGGCCATGTTGGGCCATGTCCAAAATCCCAAAAGCTGCCTCCAAAAATGGATAATTTTGCATTTTTATGCATTTTCATATGCAAAGACCATAAGTCTGACCAAAACACAGTTTGGCAAATTAAGAGATCTACCATGCCCCAATGGCATTCCAAATTTCAGGCGAATCCATTGAATGGGTCTAAAGTTATTAATGCCCAAACATTTGACTTTAGTATGTAAGTGACCACTGAACCCTAACTATAGTGGCACGACCGCACCACTATAGTATATATATATATTAGAGGCAAAAAACTCCATTTAAAGCATCAGTTAGGGTTGTTCCACAGCAACAAAAGCAAGAAAATTCAGTGTTAGGGTTGAAAGCCACCCTTGGACCCCTCCAGACCACCCCCCCAACCAGCATCGGGGTGCTCGTTGGGGTCATTGGCCCTAACTCTCACCCTATCACATGTGTAAAGAAGCTGAGGAATAGGAGAACGGAGTGAGAGGTAGGACTGACGTCCCCAACTTGCACTCCAATGCCGGTTGGGGGGGTGGTCTGGAGTGGTTCAAGGGTGACTTTCAACCCTAACACTGAAATTCCTTGCTTTTGTCGCTGTGGAGCAACCCCAACTGATGCATTAAATAGAGTTTTTTGCCTCTAATTTCCCTTCTTTTTGAGAATGATGATGAGAAATAGTGAATGTAATGCGGCGGCGGGCCCAGCGCTCCAGCCACATGATGTCTTGTGACATAGTAACAGGAACAGCAATGCAAACAGAAGCGCCAACAGTGGTGCACATGGTAATGCAAATGTAAATGGTAAAGGAAATGTTAATAGAAATGCAAGCTCAAAGTGACGCCACAAACAGTGACGCAAATGGACATTAAAGTGTGTACAAAAACACAACTGGTAATGTGAACATTGATGGCAGCAGTATTTTAAATGGAAATGTTAAGTGTCACAGCAAAAAGAACGTGAAAGGGAACAAACGGAAATGCAAACAGAAGCTCACAAGTAAATGCAAACCGTAATGCGCACAGGGACGGTACCGCAATTGTAAATGCAAGTGGTAAAGTTAACACGAAGAATAATATCAAAGGAAACAGAAATGGAAACGGGAACATCATCATCATCATCATCATCATCAAATCTTTATTTATTCAGGCGAGCATCATTGAGCAAGGCTCATTTACAAGATGGACCTGATAAGGTCAAGGTTCAACAATTGATACACAACATATACATCATACACTCATATAAAACAATTATACATACAGGGGAAAAAAACATTTATAAACACAGTGATGTACAATAAAATTCACATGATAAAGTGGGTTATAGGAAAGTTGAGCTAATATTTACAGTATATACAGTGTAAACATATCCCAGTGGAGGGGCCATGGCAAACACACAGCATAATGTAATACTAGGATGGTGGAAGGTATTACTGGTGCCATAAGATGGGGTGTCTGCCTGGGAGGGAGATCTGAAAAACAAAGATTATGCCATATATGGTGAATTTTTGGGAGGGAGATTGTGAGATGACAAAGCTAGCTCTAGCAATAGCAACTGCATTTCTCTGTGAAGAAAACTGTACAGCCCCTCTGTACCAATCTTATTTATTCCCCCTAGGTCATCCACCACTGCTCCTACCTTGGTATCATCAGCAAACAGACTGATCTTGCTCTTGATGTCCAATGATATGCCTGCAATGAATATTCCAAACAACACTGGTCCCAACACTGAGCCCTGTGGAACACCGCTCGTCATTACCCTTGGGTGTGAGCACTCCCCACCCACCACCACCCTCTGCTGCCTTTCCTGAAGCCATATCCCTACCCATCTCACTAGCTTTGCACCTGCCCCATACCTTCTAACTTACTTCTCAGCCTTCCATGTGGCACCATGTCAAATGCCTTACTGAAGTCCAGATACAGGACATCCACCTCATGGCCCCTGTCCGTTGCCTAGTTACCCAGTCATAGAACTCCACCAGGTTGGTTTGGCAGGATCTGCCACGTATGAAGCCATGCTGTCTGCTGTCCTGTAGTTCTTTGGCCTCTAGGAGGGCCACCAGCCTCTCCTTCAGGATAGTCTCTATTAGCTTACCCACGATGGATGTGAGGCTCACTGGTCTGTAGTTCCCCCGGTTCATCCTTGGTCTCACTCTTGTGGAGTGGCACCACATGAGCCATCCTCCAGTCCTGAAGTACACACCCCAAGTGTAGTAAGGCATTAAATAGGTCTTCCAAAAGTCCCGCAAGGATCTCTGGCAGCTCCTTCAGTACCCTAGGGTGGATGCCATCTGGCCTGGTGTCTTGTCCACCCTCAGTGCCTTCATAGCCTCCCGAACTTTTCCCTCCTTGATTTCCTCATCTGTCACCCCCTCCCCCGCTGTTTCTGCCTTTCCTCCCCCCCCTTGGGTGTCAACCCCTCTTCTCCTTAGTAAATATCAAGCAGAAGTAATCATTTAGTGCTTCTGCCTTATCGCACCCAGCTTCCACCCAAACCCTCTCCTTTCTAATCATAACAGTACAAAAATATCTACAAAATGAGTGATGTTTCATTTATAACTACCTTTGATGTTTTCTAATTAGCAAAACAGCAGAAAACGCAATTTTTTTTCACTGTTTTGACAAACAAGTGTGAATAACTTTAAAACACAATATGATAGACTGATGCTATAAGCATGAAATTTGTTCAGCACAAATATATCCACAATGTAAGTGGTGTTTCATTTACAGATACCTTTAAACGTTTCTATAATTAGCAAGAAAAAGGCTGAACATTCAATGTTTTCTCTTTTTGCAAGAAATATGAATAACTTTAAAATGAAAAAGATAGCACAGTACTGTAAGCACCAGATTTGTTCAGTATAAAAATATCTACAAAATAAGTGGTGTTTCACTTATAAATACCATTCAGTTTTTTTATAATTAGCAAAAAACAACAGAGAATTCCATTTCTTTCATGTTTTGCAACAAACAAATGCAAATAATTTTAAAATGAAAAATAATACTATGGTGTTTTCAGCATAAAAGTTGATCAGGACAAAAATATCTACAAAATGGGTGGTATTTCATTTATGCAGTAGCTGCATTTTACATTTTTTGTAATCAGCAAAAAATGGCAAGAAATGCAAATGTTTTCACATTTTTGTAGGTATGGCATAAATGGAATATGCAACCCCCACTACTGGAAATATTGTCAATATTTTTTGTTCTCTTGCCAATTGACTCAATGACATCACTTGTGGCTTGGCGATTCATGATCTTATCAGGTCAATTGGCACTTGAACAAAAAAATATCAACAATATTTCCAGTAGGAGGGTTGCATATCCCTTATTTTATAAATATATATAGGGGATATGACATGGCCCGACTGAAGATATCATATTTATCTTCACGAGAGGCCAATGATATCATGATATCTCACGAGTGGCGAAGCCACGAGTGAGATATCTTGATGTCATTGGCCTCGAGTGAAGATAAATATGATATCTTCAGTCGGGCCATGTCATGTTTGGTTTATACTACTTATGTGCTGGGCCCCCAACATGACCCCCAGATATGTTTTGCCCCCACTCACTGCAGAACTCACAACATCGGATACTTAACAACAATACTACATATAAGTTATGAGGCAGAAATAGGAGCACCTCCCCCCTCCCCTGCATTGCTCCTGTCATAACTGGTAAAGATATGATGATTAAAATTCCATTATTTGGTTGATTGTTATCCCCATGGTCTCACTGAGGAGTTGTAGTATAAATGTGTAGCTTGACCAAAAGGGTTTTCAGTGAGGTGGGCAGATATTGAAAAGAACACTCTCTTTGTAAATTAAGAAAAAGCTCTGTGGCTTTTAGAAATTTATTAAGCTGTTGAAAATGTTATCTAGTTGATCCTGCCATTTTTCTCCTGTGTCACCAAAACAGTTTAATTCTCGACGTCCTTAATTTGTAGTGTGATCGAGCGGCTTCAGTATGTTACAGTGAGTACCTCACCCATCTAAAACAAAGCACTGTCTCTTCAAAGTGGTAGAAATGCAGTATTTTTTATTAATTTTCCTGGGTTTGCTAAGTAAAAATAGGCTGCAGTTAAAGCAGACAGAGAGCAAGGAACTCGGCATGTCGGCTGCTTCAGACAAGTGAAAGTAAGCACCAGGCGGTGTTGTATAGTAACACTCGCTGGCCGCACTTTCACTTCTCTCAGCTTGCCGACATGCCAGTTCGCTTCATCCGGTTTACTGCAGCCTGTTCTGCCAAGGAAATGAAGAATGTCATCTGCATTCACGGTTTTGAACAGACAGTGCTGTTCTAGATGGGTGTACGCTATGCTGTCTTACAAACCTGAAGCTGTCACACTGCAAATTAGGACATCGGAATTAAACTGTTTTATTGAGACTAGGGCAAGCGGCGGGATCAACCAGATAAGTTTTTTTTAATAAAACATGCTTTTAAACTGATGGCAGGGTCAACCAGATGTAAGAGTCGCATTGGTAGGGGGACGGGTGAGGTAATTGACAGGCAGAGCTTTAGAACAGCTGAATTTCCTGTGGGGACCAATAGAATTTATTAGAGATTACGAGAGGAGTTTAAAAGATAACAGGATGACGATAGGAGTGTTGAGATATCATGATGACGATAGAACATGAAGATATCAGTGTTATCTTCACTGGCTTCTATAGATATTACTTTTACACTGGCATTTATCCTAGCAATAAATTGTATAATATATATATATATATATATATATATATATATATATATATATATATATATATATATACACACACAGTATATATACTGTACTCATATATATATATACACACACACACACACACACACACAGGGGTAAGGCTAAGCAGGGGACGAGGTAGCGGAGGTGGAAATCACAGCAGAGAGAGTGAGAGAAGCCCTCAAGTCCCTTAAGATGGAGAAAGCACCGGGGCCAGATAAATTACATCCCAGAGTGCTGAAGGAACTGGCAGATGTTCTGGTGAAACCCCTGGTGGTGCTTTTCACCATCTCTTTGAGGACAGGGTGGGTGCCCCAGGACTGGAAGGTGGCACATATAAGTGCCCAATGTGCCTTTTGAAGATTTTGTGAAAAATTATTAAATGGTTCAAAAGTTACTCAAAAAACAAGTTCCCTTTATAAGTCAATGAGAAAAGTTAACAAAAAGTTTGACAGTGTCGCAAATGCACTTTTTAGTGTCAGAATGGCCCTGTTACTGTCACAAATCTGCCATCTTGTTTTCAGTTAGTGATCAGAAAAATGCTTGGCATTTAAAATTGAGACCCTCTAGCAACCTAATTATTTTTGTATTCACCTAGTCGGGCCCTGAGGATGCTAGCCATGTCTTTATTTTGGGGTAAAACACCTCAGAAATATGTTTTTCAAATTTCTGGAAAAAGTAGTGTCGCAAAGTAGTGTCGCACTCATGAAGGTGTCGCAAATCTCTGCAAAAGCTTTCGCAAATTGCGACACTACTTTGCGGCACTATGCCCAAAATAACAGTAATTCATTGGCACTCTACTGCAAAAGAACGGTTGGGAGTTTTGGGCTGAAATTTGGAGGGCACGCAGATGACATCTCACAGATTTTTTGAAAAAATATTACACGGCGGCAAAGTTACGGCATTCCAAAGTTGACAGTTTTTCCCATAGGATAACATTACGGCAACTGACGCATTACAGAAATCCTTTGGATCCCTGCTGCAAAATAACAGTTTGGTCTTTTTTCCTGAAATTTGGAGGGAAGACAGCCAACAGCCCACAGATGTGCCTTTCAGTGGTTTGGTGAAAAAATATTACAGCGAGGAAAAGTTATGGCACTCCGAATTTCTCTTTTTTCCCCATAGGATAACATTACGGCGTTCGACGCGCCTTTCAGGGCCCGTATCTCGGAAATGGTGTGAGATACAGACTTTTCGTTGGAAAAATGCTTAGCCCCCTAATGGGGGCTAAGTACAAAATTACCAGGACAGTTGAAAATCATACGACTTTTAAATTTTTTCCTACGTCGTACGGTTCTGAGATATAACGTATTTAGTATTCCAAGTTCTCATTTTCTGCTCCGATGCTCATTATTGTGCATACATTATTTGTACTCACTGTCTTTCTCTATGCAGGTTTTGGGGAAAACCAGTCTGTGCGCTTACATTAATGTTACTGTTGTCCTTTCCGCTATGGTCTCCTGATCTGCTTCACTTACTGACTGACGCTCTGCGCCACCATGTGCGTATCCTTTGTGTTTTCATTTGTGCTTGCATTTCTGTTATTTTTGCCATTTGTGTCTACAGTAGTGTTTCTCTTTCTGTTTCACTTTGCGTCACCATGCCCATTGACATTTCTGTTTGCAGGCACCATGTTACTATATGACAACACATCACGTGGCAGACCGTTCCCGTCTACTCCACCATGTGCGTTACCCTTTCTGTTCTCATTCACGCTTGTGTTACCATGTGTGCCACTGTTAGCACTTCTGTTTGTGTTGCTGTTCCTGTTACTATGCCACAAGACATCATATAGGGCCCCGCGCTCCCGCCGCTGCATTACATTCACTATTTCTTGTTATCATTCTCAAAAAGAAGGGAAATTAGAGGCAAAAAACTCTGTTTAATGCATTAGTTAGAGTTGTTCCACAGCGACAAAAGTGAGGAAATTCGTTGTTAGGGTTGAAAACCCCCCTTGGACCCCTCTGCCCAGCCCCTCAACCGGCATTGGGGTGTGCATTGGGATTGTGGGTCCTAACTCTCATCCCATTCTCCTATACTTCTGTTGCTTTACACATGTGATTGGGTGAGAGTTACGTCTAACGACAACCAATGTGCATCCTGGTGTTAAACCTTGTTCAGGAAATGGTTTACCTCTTCATGTATGTCAATAAAAGATTAACATAAGGCTGTTAGGATGTTTTCAGGGAATTACAAACCTCCATTTAACACATCACGTGGCAGACCGTTGTGATCTATGTCACTGTGTGCGTTGCTGTTTATGCTGTCATTTTCAGTTGTGTTACCATATGTGCCACTGTTAGTGCTTCTGTTTGCATTGCTGCTGGTGTTACTGTGACACAAGACATCACCAGCAGGGTCAGGTAGGCAGTGGAGCACCCAATGTCAGACAAAGTTAGGTAGCATATTGTAATTGTAGGTGTAGATGACAATCCAGATGTATTTGTAAAGTGAAGCATACTGTATACCCTCAGCTGTATATGTACCATTGTGTTCTATTTGATCTAGTGTTTGCTTTCCGGGTCACCCCTGAAAAAGGGATGTCTGGGGAACTCCCGCCGCTGCATTACATTCACTATTTATCATTATCATTCTCAAAAAGAAGGGAAATTAGAGGCAAAAAACTATGTTTAATGCATTAGTTAGGGTTGTTTCACAGTGACAAAAGTGAGGAAATTCGCTGTTAGGGTTGAAAACCCCCCTTGAACCCCCTGCCCACCCCCCCAACCGGCATTGGGGTGTGCATTGGGATCATGGGTCCTAACTGTTACCCCATTCTCCTATACTTCTGCTGCTTTACACATGTGATGGGGTGAGAGTTACGTCTAATGACAACCAATGTGCAACCCGGTGTTAAACCTTGTTCAAGAAATGGTTTACCTCTTCATGTATGTCAATAAAAGATTAACATAAGGCTGTTAGGATGTTTGCAGGGAATTAAAAACCTCCATTTAACACATCACATGGCAGACCATTGTGATCTGTGTCACTGTGTGCCTTGCTGTTTATGCTCTCATTTTCAGTTGTGTTACCATATGTGCCACTGTTAGCACTTCTGTTTGCATTGCTGTTGGTGTTACTATGACACAAGACATCACCAGCAGTGTCAGGTAGGCCGTGGAGCACCCAATGTCAGACAAAGTTAGGTAGTATATTGTAATTGTAGGTGTAGATGACAACACAGATGTATTTGTACACTGAAGCATGCTGTATACCTCAGCTTGTATATGTACCATTGTGTTCTATTAGATCTACTGTTTGCTTTCTGGGTCACCCCTGAAAAAAGGATGTCCGGGGACCTGTGGGCTATATGGTTATTAAAATTCAATTAAGCAATAACGCATGATGCAGGGTTATGTTAACGGTCTGTTAATCACCTTCAAGGGGTGTACTGTGGCACGAGGTGTAGCCGAGTGGCATATGTCCGATAGGGTGATTAAATGACTATTATCATTACCGTTAATAATGCCTTATTGCTATTATTACAAAAATGTTTTTAAACTGTTTAAAAGCTTGTTCAGGAAATGGTTAACCTCTGTATGTATGTCAATAAAAGATTTACAGAAGGCTGTTAGAATGTTTGCAGCCCGGTCAGAAAGCTCAGTTTCTGAGACCCTTTTTATAATGAATTAATAAGGCATGACAAGGGGTTATGTTAATGGTCTGTTAATCACGTTCTAGGGGTGTGCTGTAGCACGAGGTGTGGCCGAATGGCACACGTCTCTCCAGGGTGATTGACTGATCATTAACACAATTCTTGGGAGTGACTTATTGCTATAATAATGAAACATGTTTTTTAACAGTTTAAAACCTTGTTCAGTATATCGTTAACCTCTTCATGTATGGTAATAAAAGATTAATATAAGGTTGTTAGGATGTTTGCAGCCAATTAGAAAGCTCCATTTTGTCAGACTCTGAAGTACACATAGTAGTGACTGCATGGTACATGTATAGTCACAGCTGTGTACTGTTGGGTGCTGATGTGTGGCACCTTGGTATAGTAATAATGACTGCATAGGCACAGGAAAAGTAAGTACATTGCTGAGTTTTTTACACTGTTAGGAATTATGTCAAATGTGACATGCAATGTCCCACATCATTGCATATGCTGTGATACTGACTGTATGTCATAGGTACCAAACAAATTGATGGAGGTATAGTTGTAGCAGTATTAGTTAACATTGATTTGTATGCTTAAGTCATACATACTTATTTTTATGTCATAATGGTATTTAAAGTAAAGAGTCGACACAGGTGATTATGGTTTGGAAAAATTTATTGCCAATTTGTTAAATGGAGAAAAGGTCCAATCAAGACTGAAATTTAGTTAACAGAAGCAGTCTCACAATACAATCTTTGTATGTGTGCAATCATTGCTTGTCATATATGTTAATGTGTAAGAATAATAAGAACTGTATAATATGGATTGAAGTAAGTATGTGATATTATAGGACACTAATCAGGTGTTGTGTGTTTCTAGTCATGTTTCAGTACTCACTACCCTTTATGTTAGGAAGTAGTTTCTGACATTCGAACTGGAATTCTAATAGGCTGAAGCTGTGGCGCTTCATTATGTATTTACTATTCAATGTGAATACAGTTTGTGAAAAAATGTAACTTTTTTTAAAATGGTTGTATGTTGTAATTATGTGTGGTGCATTACTTGTGTGGTATGTTAATAAGGCAATGTCAGTAGGTTGTGAAGTGTGATTACACACATGATAGACAACTGTTTTGTTGTAATTGTGTGACTGCTAATGTGGATGTTCCTGGGGTGGGCGAAAAACCATATGCTCACTGTCTAAGTAATACAATATACAAAATATTAGTTTTGTGACATTTGATTGGTGTTATTTAATAATATATCACTGACTAGGCACAAATGGAAAATTCCCACACGACCCCTCAATTGAGGTGATCATAAATATTGTCAGGAACAGGTATGCAGTGTGTTGTGATCAGTAACAGTGTCTGATTTACAATTGTCAATATTTTTTACATACGTTAGAATTACTTATGTGACAAGTTGAAAAAATAGAATATTTTTACATGAACAAATGACATA
This sequence comes from Neoceratodus forsteri, assembly GCA_016271365.2. Classification (NCBI taxonomy): domain Eukaryota; kingdom Metazoa; phylum Chordata; order Ceratodontiformes; family Ceratodontidae; genus Neoceratodus; species Neoceratodus forsteri. The sequence continues at coordinate 1,204,294,129 of CM057453.1, read as the reverse complement.
TTATCAATTGTTACATTGGCTTCTATGTAAATTCTTAATTTGTAAATACTAAAACTGTGCATGGAATGTATTTTTTTAACAAATTTATGGTTAATTAAATGTAGTTAGTATAGTGCTGAATAATATGTAAAACATTCAGTTGTACTTTAGTGTTACACTAGTATTTTTAGTACAAGTATCAAAGTAGTTATTAACAATGTACACCTGAATACAAATCTTTATATTGTGTACAAGTAATTGCAAACACATGTAAAAGTCAGTAAATGAGATTCTGCAATTGGTTCTTATTTACAGTTGTGTAATTCAGCTTCTTGCATTATCAATAAAGGTAGTAATTTTTACATATGTACAATACTAGTATTACACATGAAGGTGTGATAGTTCTACACTGTTGCATGGTGAGTGAATGATGTTCTCTATATGTCAAGAGTCATTAGACAAATTGAAGTGTTGATAGACAACTTGTGACAGAGTGGAATGTTTGTTGAATGTTAGAAGTGTTGCTCAGTTATTTACGATAATAACTGATAAGTTCTCTTTGTTTGCAAAGAGTAACAGCTTATAACTCATATCAATTTGTTGTTATGTATGAGTTGATACATGGATGATTACAGATATGTACAGAGGAGGAGAGCAGTAAGTCCTCAGTTTTTAGATGTACAATCTTTGATAGATATGTAATCATGGTTTCTCTAGTGACTGTGAATATTGTTGGCACCGATTGAAGCCACTACAACAATTTTCATGTAGTCACTGATCCACACAAGATCTTACATGTTACAATGTATGGAATGTCTCTGTCAGAATTGCATTTTGTTGAAATTGTATGGTTTGTTTAGAGTCATACATTATACAACATTGTAATGAGGTATGAATGTTTTTGGGGCAAAGTAGTCATGTTTTAAATGCAACATGTTTTGTCCTATTCTTCTGAAATATGAAGGTTATCATAATTCTTCAATATTAGAAGATGAAATTGAAGTGTTGATAGACAACTTGTGACAGAGTGGAATGTTTGTTGAATGTTAGAAGTGTTGTTCAGTTATTTATGATGATAACTGAGAACTTCTCTTTGTTTGCAAAGAGTAACACTTTATAACTCATATAAATTTGTTGTTATTCATGAGTTGATACATGGATAATTAAAGATATATACAGAGGAGGAGAGCAGTAAGGCCTCAGTTTTTAGATGTACAATCTTTGATAGACATGTAATCATGGTTTCCCTAGTGACTGTGAATATTGCTGGTGCCGATTGAAGCCACTACAACAATTTTCATGTAGTCACTGATCCACGCAAGATCTTACATGTTACAGTGTATTGAATGTCTCTGTCAGAATACCATTTTGTTGAAATTGTATGGTTTATTTAGAGTTGTATATTATACAACATTGTAATGAGGCATGAATGTTTTTTGGACAAAGTAGTCATTTTTAAATGCAACATGTTTTGTCCTATTCTTCTGAAATATGAAGGTTGTCATAATTCTTCAATATTAGAAGATATACATTTTTCAAGTGTCATGGCAGTCTCTGTTTAAAACTGCTTGTAGAGTCATCACACTCTAACCATCCAGTTCTGCACCTTAGTAAGGAGGTGTAATGCCCAGAATGCATGGATTGACCATGGTGATAGATTGTACTGTGAGTGTCAAACACTGATTGGTTGAAGACTATTCTACTAGCTGTGTAATTATGTGATAGGAGTATCAACTCTGAGCCCGCTGGGGTCAAATATGTGCAACATAAGCAACAGATATTGAGATGAACTCCTGAGACGTATGGACTGAGTGCATCTGCCTCCACACCTTCCACAGGCATGACTACATTCAGCATCGGTGAATAGCTGTCAAAATTTGACACTTTTGGTTTGAGGGACAAAGAGAGTAATCCACAGCATGTCTTGTGTGGTTTCATATTGTGAATTGCCACATGAAACACATACATATTTTGTAACATATGTTACTGTGAAGTACTGCCGTATTGGGGTGCCGTCTTCATCCAGGTTGTTTATGACAGCCATCATAAACTCAGTAGTGTCTTGCTGAATGTCTGCAGCAAACGTACTACATCCAGCATATGTAGCTAACACCTGTCATAGTGGTGTTAGTGACTGTACATTGTTAGAGTGGTCAGAAGTCATGTTGATAATCTGCTTCAAAGCGTTTGATAGGGGGATTGTCTTGTGAAGCAGATATTGCCTGCACAAACTGTGGCACGTGTAGAAAAACTTGCATAGCTGAGTTAGCATAGCAGTTTACTCTACTGCTGTTGTCAAAGACTGGTACAGCAGCTACACCAACTGATTTCTGATGAATTGCTGGTTGTGAATGTTTACTTGAAGTTGTGGCCTTTGCTGAACTCTTTTTTGTTGAATCACTTTTGGAAGCTTGCTGCTGTTTGTTGCTACCTCTAGCTGTGACTGAATTGTGTAAGACAGACAGATATGTAGGCAGTGGTATTAAAGACATTTGTGGCTGATGTAGAGTACGTAACTTGTTGTACTCAAGAATACATCGCTTGTCAGCTCGTATTTTCTGAGGTGCTATAGTAATGATGTGCAATCCAGAAAGGCTGCGTACACGTGAAAGTGCGACGTAACTCATGCCATCCTTGAAAATGTCTGTACCTATGTCTACCATTGCCGAATCCAAACTCAATCCCTGAGATTTGTGAATGGAGACAGCATATGCAACACATAATGGGAACTGTTTCCTGTTTACATAGACATCCTTAAAAACCTGGAATTTAACGCAGGTTCGATCTATGTGTACAGAGTGTTCCATGTTGTCAAAGTGCACTACAAGTGTCTCAATATATGTCTTCTGGACATTGTAGACAAAGTCAGTGATGTTTCCCATGGCACCGTTTACCATACCTTGTTCTACATCTAGATTACGTCGCAGCATGATATGTGCATTCTTACAAACTGTGAGAACAGCTTCTAGGCCAGCTGTTCGTGAAACATCTGACTTCAGTTCACTTAGTCGTTCAGTCATCTTTGCTACTAGCTTTCGACTAAGAATAACGCCATCAACTGTATCAACTGCATGCAGAGTTAGAATCTCTTGGTTTCTCTCTGCAGCATTAGATTGTTGAATTCAGTGCATTTCTTTAGTCGTGGCATAAGACACACTATGTGTCTGCCAGTAGAGTATATATCGCTGAAGACATTATATGCTGTTTCTATGCATGCACTATGTACTGTGATTTTTAGATCATTTAACATACAAACATGTTCTGGTGATAGAGAACCTGTACGAGCTTCATCTAAAAGTGATTTGTAAGCTAGATCACCACTTTGGCGCATGTTCTCAGACAACTCAACATAGGTAAATAATTCCCATATGTTATAGCCTGCAATGCAACTGAGGATATTCTTAGCTTGCTTGGCAGTTAGAGTTGTAAATACATGCTCTGCATTGACTGGTGCAAGTTGTAAAAGGTCTCCCAACACAAGTATACTTTTGCCACCAAATGGCACTCCATCGTCAGTACCTAAGATCTGCCATAGGCGTAGATGAATACAGGTAAGCATGACATTGGAGACCATGCTGATTTCATCAACGATGAGTAACTGCATCTTTGTGAACATGGAACAGAGCTGAGATGCAACCTTGAATGACAGTTTACGATACTCTCCAGTTCTCCCATGTTCGACTGGCAACATAAAGAGACGGTGTAATGTTACTCCACCAATGTTGTATGCTGCTAGTCCTGTGGGAGCAGTTACAGCAACAGACATTGAAGAGCCTGTCACACTCCGTACTTCTGCAGTGATGGCTTCAATCAGGAAACTTTTTTCTGTGCAGGCTGAACCGCTAACAAACATTAGTAGTGGCTTGTAGTCAGTGCAGTCACATTGTTTTGTTTCATGTAGTATACCATGTTGGACAGCTTCAACTACTTGAGAGTGAACTGTATGCTGCAGCTGATTTAGTCTTTCTCTTAAGTCAGCTGGGTTGGCCATAGAGTGTGTGCCATGTTCCATGGCTGTCTCTAATTTCTGACATTAACACTTCTGGGCATTTAAGGGCAGAGGGTCATCTAGAACACCTTCTCCTTCTGGATCAAGGTTGTCTTGTGAACTAACTGGAGTGTCTTCCTGAAGCTGCTTCTCTGCCTTCTCAAGCTGTTCTTTCTCAGCTTCTAGTCTTTGTATATATGTCTGTGAGTACTCAGTTTGGAAATTCTCGTAAGTGAGATTGAACTGCTCTTCGAATGTGTCACAGTCACCTTTTAATTCAGACTCAGTCCTCCAGGGTCTAAATAGGAATAGGAGAGCAAAGTAGTAATGTTCTGTGCTCTCTGATGTGCCTAGATGCAGTTTGCAGTGATCTATAAGCCATGGCTTGTGTCTCTTCATGAGACAGCCATCTAGTCCATTGACCTTGTAAATCTGGAGTGTTGAGTCAGGTGCTGCACCTGTCTTGTAGTCATACCACTTAGCCACCTCAAAGAGACACATATCATTCATGTCGTTGTGTCTACGTGGGTAGTATGTGTCTATCAGGCTATTCTTCAAGATATGTTTTGAAGAAGGTGTATTGACCGCGAGCTCCTCAATTTCAGCATGAGGAATCAGTACATGTTTCTGTTTCTCTTTGTAGTTTACACTGAGAAAACGTACAGCATCAGACTTCCCGTACAGATGTGTACCCATTAACCGTCACTGGCTTCAAGCTCCACATTCTCTGTGTGAAAGAGTCTTCAAACCCAATGACCACAGCTGAGATGTCAGGCTTTTTGCTTGAAGTGGCAATATCTTTCCAAATATCTTGCAAGCTAGTCTGTTCATGTTTGGTTATGTACCAGTGACGCATCAACCAGGGCCAGTGAGTTATCAGCCACAAACTGAACATCTATGTTTGCTTGCCACATTAGGAGAAGAGTTGGGTTGTAGTCATTGATGTACACCTCTTTTTCATCTCTGGGTAACTCGTATACCCTCTTGGTTGATTTGCCTTCAAGTGGTGTCGCATTGCTGAGAAAATGTCATTCATGGCACCATTCTGACAAACTCGTCTAGGAAATCCAAAGCGACATCGTGTGTACCAATTAGATTTGTTCTTCACTACTCGCCGGCAATACTTTGTGCAAATATGTTGCTGGAACTTTTGTACCTACTTCCATAGTGTAGGACTGCCATACTTGTCTGGAATGTGACAAGTGATATATTTTTTGATGAATGATAGCACTTCTGCTGCTTCATGTTCACCAATGAGTGGAGCATCCTTGATCCACGATGACATATGGATATGAGGGGCACCTCGTGCTTGATATTCTGTCCTCCAAAAGTAATGTTCCACAACACCTAGAGGAGGATTGTCCTTTGACAAGATGAAAGTCAGAATGTCATGGAACTGCTTGTGAAAATGTCTTGTGACAGACATAGGATCAAGTGAACACATTTCTCCGACAGTCATTGATGAGATGCCTTCGACATCAGACTTTGCCCACTTCAACAGTTCAATGAGTTCATCCCAGGCATATTCAGCACAACTAAGTATGACAAACCATGTGGCTGCACCATACTCTCGCAGCATTGTCATCACTTCAGAGTGTCTGCGATACCAATATTCTTTGGTGCCACGGAGACTTGAAAGTATGGAAGACAGATTCACTTGCACATTTTCATCTTTCTGCTTTAATTTCTCTAGGAATTGAGCAGCTGTTATTCCATCTAGAGGACTTGTTAGACGAATGGTATGTGCTATAGACGCAGATAGAATGCTAAGTTCACTCTCCCAGATGAGATGGAACAGGTACTGTATGTTACGTCTGAATTTGCCATCTTTGCTGAGGGCACGGCTAGTGCAGTACTCAGCACCCTGTACACATACTTCTCTTTCATCTAGGCATCCACCTGACCCTTTTGGAAATAGGTCTGGGAAACAGCGTGCTTCTAGTGTTGCCTCCCAAATGCTGACAGGGTCACCTTCCACCTGCTTCATTTGATAGAGATCAATGTTGCCCTAATGGATCTCTGCTATGTAGTGGTGAACTGTGTACTGTTCATACACATTGTCACTTGTCTGTGTACTGACCTTCTCAATGATTGGCTTACTTTTTTCTAATAGATCATGTTGCACAGAGAGACTGGCCATCTGATCTATGTCAAGGTCTGTATAAAAGGGATTGTTACTCTTTAAATAAGCAAGAGCAAGCTTTACCTTTTGCACATTGACAACATCTTGCCAGATGACCTTGACTTTGTAGGCACACCATTTACAAGAATTACTAAGCTATTTTCAGTTGAGATTGCTTGAACATTTTCCTGTAGAGGAAGTGGTAGATACATCACAGAACCCTTTAGAGATCTAACAAGCTCTTTCTGTGGAATGTCAGTGTCTTTGTGTTCAGACGTAGAATTGTTTGGAATGGTTTCATTGTCTGAATTAGAATGCGTTCAAACATATTCAATGTTGAAATCTCACTTGGTGTAACATCTGTTTCCATGTTATTCAACATTGACCTTGCAGGCAAAGTGTTACACTTCACTTTTGAAAAACAGTGTTTGCATAGCACAATGGTGTCTTGTAAGTAAAAGTCAAATTTCAGCAGCAAGAATGCTGCCAGGCAGAACCACATGTCATTGTATGGTGACAAGGCTTCTAGGTTGACTGTGACTGTTTGTTTTGTGTAGCACAAACGGTTGCATGACACACATACAGAATCAAACTTCTGAGACTTTTCAACCTCAAACTTAGCAATTTCCTTCCCGTACTGTTTCAGAATGTCATTTCCTAACAGTGAAACAGATTTTTCTACAGAAGTGTAACTCTGAAAATTAGTTTTTTCTGGTCCAGAGGTAATGTGTTACAGTTTTTTTAGGAAAGTGATGGCACCCTGCATGTCACCTGATTGCAATAAGTCATTTAAACAAGTGTACTGATGTACAGCTCGCTGTACTTCATATACTCGGTAGACAAAGTTTCGCATGCCTGTTTGATGCACTACAAGCATCCGCATGTTGTGAAAAATACTATCACAAACACCACTATCGAGACATGCAAGTGAGTGACCCATGAGTCCAGTATGTGGCCAGATTTCACAATGGTCAAGTTTTGTAAACAGTTTATGTCTGTCTTTGCGATCTGTTATTACAAATAGGTTTACAAAGTGTTCTACTTTTTCAAATGACGATTGCCTACGGTTGCAGGTATCATCACATGCCCATGCCAGACAGTGCCATTTATTGAAGACTGTGGTTGAATCACAGTCATCATCAGTATCCAATGCATTGTCATCAGAGATACTGAGGACATTTACTAGTTTGCCGGACTCATCAATGGTGAACTTGTGTTCTTTTTTTAGGGAATGATAAGACTCTTCCCAAAAATATGCCTCTGAGTGCTGTGTGTGCATCCACTGTACTGTGAAAACATGAGAGAAGTTGTCAACAGTCAAACAAGGATACCGTTGTAGCCTTTTTTTATGGCATATACAACTTTCTTGAATTGTTCAAGCACATGACACATCTTATGCCACAAGCGCTGTAGTACAAACAGTGCTCTGTTGATGAAAGTGCACTTTGAGTCAGAACTCATCAGAGACAGATGACTCTTACCTTTTTATGGTGTGTCTCAGCACAGCAGAATAAGTCTTTCGATCTTAGCTTTACTTGCTAGTGATCGGAAATACTTTTTCTTTCTGAGTTGCAAATCAGCAGTTGTGAGTTTACGGCATTGTTTTGGACATTTCTTGATGGTTACACTCAACATAGTTGTGTTTCGTCTGAGAGATCTACACAACATGTGTAAAGGTATGCCTTTTTTGTTTGCTGTTAAAGCATTTCGTTTGGATGTGCAGTGACTTGCTGTAGGGGTCACTGTTGCAGTAAAGGTCTCTCCATGTTCATTTTGTGGCATGACTTTACTGTTTTGTTTGTCGCCCTTATACAACAGTGCAGTACTATTGTACCTCTTTCGTTTTCCTACACATCTACGTCTGTATTTAGTTGGCATGTTTGCTATTATGGTTCACAGTGGCAGTAAGCAATCTTACAGAAGTCAGGCACCTGTATGAGAGACAGAGAAAAAAAAACAGTGTTAGAATATGCTTCAGTAAATTTCTTATAACAGTGTGCATTGAGATCATTGTAACTTAAGTATGTTTACAATTTGGTCAACAAATTACTAAAAGTACTTTTTATGAATGTGGATTGCGCAGTTGCTACGGACGATCATAAGTTTGTGCATTCTCAATATTTGTAGTACACATTTTCTTTTTAACAGACCTACTTATGAGTAGTATAGTTGTCATTGTTCACATCTTGACCAAAACGTGTTTTCGAGCATGTAGCGCGTTACGGCACAGTCAGTATGTGAAATCACTATATGGTAGACAACAAACTTGAGAGTGACACTGTTCATCACCAAACCTCTAAAATTACTATGTTTAATATTAGATGGAAAACATGATCATAATTACTGTTGTATGAGTGTGTGTAGTGCAGTTAGCTATGCATGCTTGTATGTTTATGAATTTTAATATTGTTACTGGAGATTCTCAACATTGTGTTTTAGTACTAGCTGTTTATGAGCATTGTAGCTGCTATGTTGTACATCTTGCCAAAATGTGTTTCCGTACATGTAGCGTGTCAATGCTGCAGTTGGTTTCATAAAATCACTCTATGGGGCAGTTGTAAGAAAATGACAGTGACACTGTTCATGAGCAGATGACTTAAAATGAGCATGTTGATAATTTGGTGTAAGAATTCCAAAAAATGACTGTTTTACGAGCTTGCACAGCGCACTTTATATGTATACTTGTATGTTACTCTATTTTCATAGTTTGCAGTTCAGAATGTAAAAATTTTGTTATTAAACACACAACCTTATGAGTAGTACAGATGACATTTTTCACATCTTGCCAAAAATGTCTTTTCGGTTATGCACTGCGTTATGGCTCAGTTGATATGCGAAATGACTATATGGTACAAATGATGAAAATCACAGTGACACTGTTCATAAGCAGATGTCTTAAAATGGCTTTGTTTAAATTTTGGTGGGAACATTACTAGAAATATGTTTTACAACTCTCATGCTAGTAGTTGTTTGCACTCTCGGAAGTTCAGAAATGTTCAATACTTTAAGTCCACTGAGTTCGAAGCACCTACACAGCACATTATGTGTTTATTATTGAAAATTGTGGTATTTTGTCATAAATCCTGAAATTGTGGCAATAAATAGACACTTTTGGAAAACTACTGCCGAGTGCAAGAAAGTGTCGCGAACAGTACTTTCGTGCATTGACAGTGTCATAAATTGTATCTGATGTTCGACGGTATGGTGTAAAGTAATGTGAGAGTTCGAGAAAGTTTCGCAAATTTACTTTCGTAGGTTCGAAAGTGTTTAAAAATACTGTCGAAAGGCGAAGTGTCTCAAATTAAATGTCGTACATTCAAAAGTGTCGCAAATTGAGCACTTTGGGAGTGGCAAATACATTCATTATCAAGTCAGATTTCAGTCTCTTTGACTGACAGCTGGTTCTACTACTGTAATGCAAGATTTGTCAGGCCATGTCAGACAACCAATCAGAGATGGACAACACTGAACAAGAAATCAACAGGAGCCATCTTAGGCATCACTGAGAAACAGCACTTTAAAAACTGTAAGTACAGTCTATATTTAAAATCATTTTTCTAGTATGAAAAAAATGATAACAACATGTAAATACTATTAATCAAAATGTTTTTATATGCTGAATATCATTATGTAACTTGTTATTATCTAACATGCTGTATTATTTAGAGAAAAGAGTTTAAAGCCAGATAGCATTTTAGTACTAAGTTGTACAGATACAGCTGCAAATAGAGGGAGATTGGAAGGTGCACGTGGAGGCCTAAGAGAAAATGAAACCAATCAGATATGTTTCTGCTGTTGTAATTGTTTAAATATGCCTATGAAAAGGATGCATTTTTCCCACTTCTCAATGTTTGCAGATTTTAGCTGGAACAGAAGTCTAGTGATAGTGACTGCATCACTTAGATTGGTTAATGAACCCACAGCAGTAGGCAATGTTTATTTTTCATTAGTGTGTTATGTCTCAGCCCATTGAAGCTGTCTTGAAATAAGGAGGGAAAATATCAGTTTGATTTTCAGTGCTGCCTGGTCACTGCAGGGTGAACACTGACTTTCTTGGTAGCTCTCTTTACAGTTCTGAGTGTTAAAACTTAGAATGGCAGAAAATTGCAAAAGGACTTTGTGGATAGTTGGAAGCAGTTTCGTGAGACAAGCAGCTGAGGTTGCTGTTCATAGTAATTTTGGGAGGGACCTGCAGCTCCCAGATTGCTACGTAAGATGGTTTGGTCATGGTGGCATGAGATGGGAACATCTTATGTCAACTATGCACAGACTTTGAGAACTCACTCTCCTCCTGACATACTGCTAATACATCTTGAGGCAATGATTTGGGCTCAAAACGCTGGGTAGATTTAGTTACAGAGGCAAAATTGACCTTGCTTCATTATGAGTATGTTGCCTGCCTGTATTATCATGTTTTCAGATATTACAGAGTCGAGGGTCTGGCAAGCAGAACATCATATGCATCTGATTGACAGAGCTCGTGAGAAAGTAAATGTACAAATAACTGCTTTTCTACATGCATGGAATGTATACTATACATCACCCAGAAATTAAGTATTGTAATGATTGGCTATTCACCGGACGGTGTACATTTCGCATGCTGGCAATTGCCATTTCCTGGGAGACCTTCAGATGCAATCCTCAAAGTGCTCTAAGAATGTCAGACTGTTTAATCAAATATCAGGTGCTATCAAAGGTTCTTTCAGAACCAAAATATCTTGGTCAAAAATAGAACTGCTGCATACATCACTCACACACATGTAACATATGACCGCATGCGTGACTGTGGACCAACTCTGGGCAAAGTGCTATTGTAAAGCGACAGTTTGTTGTTAGTACAATATTTAATAGTATTGTGGGATGGCACATGGATTGATATGCATGCAAGGTGTCAACACACCTATTTTCATATTATCATGGCACTCATTAGTATGAACTTGTCATGTTTAATCAGTAACTTGTTGCTGTATTATGTAATTCAGCACGCGTTGTGTAGTGATACCCCAGATATCTTGTGTGGTAATGAATTTGAAAACTAGCGGTTGTTTTAGATAACACAAATACTGCTGGTAGTAGAGTGCAGTCTTCCCTTTCATTTTAGAATGGTTTTACTTTTTAAAATGTATCCCTTGTGAGCATGTTCACTGTACTTGGTTGCCTGATTGGGTGCAGTTACAGCTGCAGTACATCACAAGTGTTTTTTTAATACAGCAAGCTTAGAATTATGTGAAGGAGTTGTGGTACAGTGGTGCACCATGGATATATTTTTTAAAAGGTAAATCATGGTTGGTGAGGGAGGTGTGACGAGATACAGTACTGCTGTGGTTTGGGTGGACAGCCACACTTGGTTGCTACTATGTTGATCTGTATAATAATGCTGCTCCAGTGTGTTTGTTTTTTGTTTTTTTTTTTTGGGGTGGGCCTCAACAGTGTGTGTGCAATAATGAGTTTGTTTGTAGATATTAGCGGTATGATGGCATGAATATTAGGATGTGTCAAGTGTACTAGGGGTGTTACTGCTGCTTGCGATATAACTTTCTGTTAAAAAAAAATGTCATACATGTAAAGTGGCACGCATTGCATTTATCATTGCGGCTTTGTTATATACTGACAGTGTATTTGTGTATGCCTATAATATTTGTAATAATAACTGCAGAATTAATAAGACACAGTGCTCTGTATTTTGTCTGTGAAACTTAATAGAAGATAAAGTTAAACATGTCATAGAACATGCCAGTGATGTAGTATTTTTTTTTTTTTTTGCATAGATGAGACTGTGGGAGTTTAGAGAGGTGGAGGCGCTGCTCGAGGCAGTTAGGTTGTGGTGGAAGTGCACGATACTAATGCGTAGTACTAACAGGAAGTGGACAGTATGTGGAGGCGCATACATACCTATCTCTATGTCATCCTTGAAGTTGGAATAAGACTGCACTGCAGTGCAAGCGAAAGTGGAAGCTGTAAGTTGCAGCATTTTATCAGCTGAAACAGAGGGCGAGGTACCGACTCAAGACACGTGTTGGTACTACCTCTGCTATGAGCTTTGGATGCAGCCGGAAAGCCAAGCATGTCTGAGCATCTTCCACCGTAATAAAGTGATGATATTTTCATAACAATAATATTTTGATATTTAGTACTGCATGCAAATTGAGATATCATGCATGGTACAAATGGTGATTACCATACATTTATGGTAGCATGTCAATTTTGTTGCGACAACTGCAAGTGAACTGCAGCTGGTGGTGTGTACACTGTGCATGAATACATTCTGGCGTTTACTGTTGTTTTGTATGAAGGCATCTGGACACTCACATTGTGCACAGTCTAAGATAGAGTGCTGCCATGGAACACTACCTTATGTGTCCTGCCCCTGCTGTTCAATGGGCAGCTTTTCAGCATACTCACATAGTTAAGTAATTTTCTTGGTGTTTTGGTGATCCGCAAACTCCCCAAGCATGATCTCAAACTGTCGGTAGTTGTGCATGACAGTAATATGTGGTGTTGTACTGGTCTCACCCTGCCAGAAATGTGGAGGCCATGTTCCTGTTCACATAGTAGGTATTGCTGTAATAAGGTCAGCTCCTCTTGTCCCAACCACAGGTGGCTGATGACTGTGTGTGGCTGAGTACTAATGTAGTCTCTGGCCAGCTGTGTTGAGGTAGAGTATGGCTGAGCTGTCTTTGCCGCGCAGTGCACGTAATATGAATTGATGAATGGACTGCATTTAAGTGTGGTGAGGAAGAGAAAACACTAGTGTATTGGTGTAATTTTTGGGCTGCTGTGAGTCACGGATTATGCTTGGCGGGTGAAGGGTGAAGCCACAACATGCGGAAGAATTGCATTTCCTGGCTATGGGGGTTGAAATCACACTTGGGCAGTGAGGGTAGCAGTAGAGTAGCTGGATATTCTGACATTAATGTGCCAACAAAGTTTAGAATTGCGCTTTAGGTGTCAAGTAGGTATTACACATAGGAAAAAAGAAGAGCATGCAAATAAATCAATGCATCCAACGGAATGTTAAGCTGTGTAAGTGGAGCTAATTGTTTTAATGTCTGTCATTGTTTTTAGTCCTTCGCCAAGGAGCTAATGTCATGCTGACAGTCCTGCTGCAAACCTCATCTATGCTAGAAGTAAAATTGTAAAGCAGCAGTGCATCTTTTAACATGTAAAGCATTCTTCTAGTTTGATGAGACTGAAGCTTGCTGCCATACGGAATGGAAATAGACCAGAATGGGGTGCTGTCTCATAGTAAAGTGTGCTTCCGTACCAGTATATTTAAGTAAAACAACAATAACAAATCTGCATCCCTGATTCGTTTTATTTCTTTTATTTTGATTGCACAAGTAGTGCAAGCTGTTGGGAGAATCTGTTACTTCTCTCTTAACCGACTTGTTCTCTTTGATCGGGACCTGTGGTTTTGGGGAGGGGCAACAACAGTAGAAATGTCAATGTGTCAAAAGACAATGATGTCATTACCTAGTAGGTGGAAGGACTATTTTATCTGAAAGTAACACAATGATTTTAGTTTTCTTCACTTCACTAATATTTTTACGGTTACAATATTAAACAAAAAAAGAACCATTTTATAGTAGCACTGAAACACTCAGGGTGTGTGTGTTGAAGAGCTATCTTCTACTTACAGGGCGCGTGAATGCACACTGCGGCAGGGCCTCGTTCGCCTTACTAGGCGCAGTCGGTAATATTTGTTCAACACACACCCTGGCTGTATTAATGATTCTTGTCTTCATACTTAAGCCGTTGTTCTGTGTTGTTGTTCGCTATATTACAGTTCTGTTACTTTACTGTTCTGCAGTCTATCAATCTCATGTCTAATTGAGATTTTTACTCTGGTGCTATTTTGGAATGATGTCATTTAGTCTGTGTATCGTAACCTTATACTTGATCAAGGGACATGTTCGGTAACAGATATATGTCAATTAACAAAAGCTTGATTAAACAACTGATTATTCAAATGACACAGTAACTAATTCTCCTTTTTATGTTAATTACATGGTCATCAGAGGCGCCCCTAGTAGTTGCCGGTAGTCCCCACAGACAGAAGCTGTGGAGGCTGTGGACTCTGACCTGAGAGCGTTATCTTTGTGGAGTCAGACGGTAAGAAGACACTTGTATTGATAATGTTCAATACTTCCTATGAGTACTTGTTGTGTATGATATTAGTAAAACTCTTTTAACTATGAGGAACAGAGATTGAACAGTTTTCTCTTAGTCTATAATGACCACTGTCGATCTGACAAAGTGCTACTGTTGTACTGGTGTGTATGGTACAGTACAGAACAGGCAGTAGAGTAGCAACGTAGTAGTGGTGTGTTAGAACAGCAGTGAGTATGGTGAGTAGGAGACTTGTAATGACAGCAGAAAACACAGTTAAAACTTAGTTATGCAGGTGTTCACTGACAGTACATCACTGTAATGTTCTTTGTGCCACACACATCTGGTGTAGCTGTGTAATGGCATGGTCACAGTGAACTATACATGTACAACTTTTCTGTGCAACATGAGCAACCCACTGATGCATCCCAGTGTGATATTCAAAAAGGTATTATGCAGTACACAAAATCTGATGCATCATGCACATTATTTATGTATGTGACATAAGTTAACATGATTGTGCACGTACTGTACATACTCTGTACATCTCTGTATGGAGACTGGCATGTGGTAAACATATGCAGGTGCAATCCCTATTTGTGTCACATAGAGTAGAGTGAAGCAAAAAAAGGAACAATGGGTGCTTAAACATAGGTCTGGTGTTATATTGCACCATGCAACACAGTAGCTGCTGGCTGTGACAGTGGTCTGATCTCTGGTGCTATTGTGTGCGCTGTACCCTCCGTCCTTCTACATGTCAAATACCAGGCTAGAATCAGTTTAAATCTGGTGGCCCAATCAATGTACCTGACTGATTTTTGCTCAGCTGATCTTAATATATCCTTGGTAAACTACTGCACAGTGTATGTTGCACTATTCTGGTCATTTAATGATATATTTATTACATGGGTTGTATATTCAATCCTTGCGAAAAGCAAATAATGTGTTTCATGGATTAATCAGCTCCCCTAGTGGCGTACTGGTTGCATCCAGCCCAATTCTGGTTAATATGCTGATACATTACTGTGGTTTATAGCAGTACCAGTCTAACGACTGAGACAGTAACAGAAAGAACTGGAAGGGGACAGGATCAGTTGTGTTCCTGGACAGTAGCTGCTGCTTGTTGTTTTGACAGGGTTCTTGTGGATTTTACTTGGTAGGTTAGTTCTTTTCTTTCTTACTTCTAAGGGGCTAGAAGGGTATTGTTTTGGGGGCTGCTGGATGTTTGTAAACTGATTTGGTGGCTGTAAGTGGGCTCATTTTGTGGATGTTTCACTGTGTAACAGGCTGCGCTGGTAGAGGCCTATTACTTCTGATTTAAAACCTATTTGGTGGGATTTGCTTGGGCCTGGTTCTTTGGCTGTGGCTTGGAGGGAGACAGGGCTGATACACTCTCTCTCTGAGTCAGGTGTCTGCCCAAGACTCACCCTCCACCCCTCCCTCCCCAGAAGTCTGCTAATTTATAGGGAATACTTGCCCTGCAATTAGAGGAAAAGGCTGCAGGTGCAGCTCATGTAGTTCTAGCCACTGGGGTGGATTTAAAGGCTGGAAGAGAGGAGCTTAGGGAGTTGTTCATTTCCCTTATAAGTTTAATGTGTTTTACTGCAGCTAGTAACAGGGTTACTGGTGTACAGTGGGACTGTCTCTAAGATTAGTGGGTGACCTGATTAGGCAGTAGGGTGTATCTTGGACAAGGGGGGAACCTGGTGGCTCACCAAAGGAAACCTATTTGGAAGGGGATGGAACCACATGTCATCAGGGCCGGCATCTTTGGGAAGGTGGTGGGGTGTACAGGGTGTGGAGCAGCCATGATACTGGACTGGGCTTGAAAGTTCAGTGGTTGCCCAGTGTGCTACCAGCTAGCACAGCTTAGGGAGGAGGTTGCGGGGATTAGGAGAAAGCTGGGGGAAGTGGGGTGGTATGGTTGGGGAAGGGAGCTGGGAATCTCCCACGGGGTTGCACCAAGCACTGGCGGTGGGGGCATAGGGAAGAGTGCAGGAAATACTCAGGGGTCACAGGGACCCTGGCAGAGGGGGTCCAAAAGGACACTACCAAGGAAGCAGGCAGGTAACTGGGGACCCTCACAAAGGAGGGACGGAGGGACAACATTCTCAGGGAAGTAGGCTGATGGCCAGGGCTGGACAGAAGGAAGCAAGGTGGGGAGGTGGATCAGACCTTACATTCAATAACCGCTTCAATTCTCTTCTTCTGCTCGAGGATGAGGGGGGTGATGTAGCCACGACAGGGGTGGTTAGAGATGGAAAGGGAGTGGGAGGCAGGAGGCAGAGGCCAGATAGCAGGAAGAACAGGGGGGACCTGGGATGCAGGAAAATGGGGGGAGCAGTGAATCAGAGCAGGACGGGCATGGGGAAGAGGTAGGAAAGCGCAAGGAGAAGGACCAGTTGGGAGGAAGGTAAGGAGAAGGACCAAGTACAAGGGAAGATACAGTAAGGGAGCTGAGGTTTGAGCCAGGGGCACGACGAGCAGGAGGAACTAAATGGAGACAGGAAGGAAGGAGGACAGGCCAGGCTGAGTTTGCAGATGGGGGAGAAGGACCGGTTCGCGAGCAGTGAGAGGGTGTAGGTACAGAAGGATACTCAGGAGGAGGAGGGCATAGGATTGGAGGGGGTGGCCATGGTAAATAAGGAGGGGGTATGTGGCACCCAGATGAGAGAGAATAAAGAGCCAGCTGGGTGGAGGGCGGTGAAAGGATAAGGGACATGGAAGGGAATGGAGGAAAAGGGTGGTCAGATGCTCCTGCTGGGGATTCTATGATCAGGGGTATCAAATGGGATAGGGAGGAAGCCTGGCCAGTTAGAACAAGATGCTTCCCTGGACTAACTGGTGCACAGGGCTAAGCACAAGGTATATCAGCTGGCAAAGGTTGTGGGGTTCCCCAGACATACTGGTCCACCTGGGTACAAATGACATTGAGGAAATAGTGAGCTAGAGATACAGGCAAGATTCAGGGGCTCATACGGGTCTGTCATGACATAGGATGCAGTTTCCTTCTCAGAAATCCTGCCAGTGCCAAGAAGGGCTGGTGGGAGCACAAAGGAAGATTAGGGAGATAAACCAGTGGCTCAGGGAGTGGTGTGAGGCCAGAGGGTATGTGGATTGATGGGGATTGGGACCTGGGAGAATAAGGAGCTGTATGCTAGAGATGAGCCATCTCAATTTGGAGGAGGAATCCTTAAGGTGAAAATAGAGGTTCATTGGTGAAAAGTGGGGTTTAAACTTGTGAAGGGTGGGATGGGAGAAAAGGCTGTCAAAGGGTGCCGATAAAGGAGGACTCTGTCTCCACCCCTGGGGACAGGAGGATTGCAGGAAAGGCCGACTGGCAGAAGTGCAGACCAGGGAAAACAGAATCCCATGGGAACACGAGCAGGGAAATGGAACTATAGGGAAAGGGTGGAAGGTGAGTCCTGCTAAATGCCAGGCTTGGGCAATAAAATGCCTGAGCTCCAGGCAATGCTAACTGAGGGAGCAGTGGATGTGGCAGCGGTCACTGAGACTTGGGCCACTGCAGGACATGACTGGGACCTGAACCTGGAGGTTACACTATGTTCAGGAAGGACAGGGGGAGGGAAGGGGAGGAGGGTAGCAATGATAGTCAAAACTGCATTGGCATATAGAGATGAGAGGCAGAGGGAACCGTGGGCGATTTGGGTCACCTTGATAACAGGGGGCAAGAGGTAAAAATAGGAGTGGTGTAGACCCCCTGCCCTGGCGGAGGGGAGCTGGAGAACAGTCTGGTGGCAGATGTTGGGAGACACTGCAGACTGGGCAGAAGAGCAGGTGGTGGTGTTGGGACTCTAAACATGCCAGGAACAGACTGGAAGACTATGACATCCTCTGTGACCAGGAACAGAGGTTGTTGGATGTCTTTCAAGATGCGTTCTAACTCAGCAGGTGAGGAACCGACCAGGAGGCCGTGGGTACTGGATGTGGTCCTGGCAGACAGTGACCAGATTGGGGGCCTGGAGTAAGGGACCCATTGGCAGGAGTCACCATGCCATGGTCTGGTTCTGCCTGGACCTAGGGAGGGTGAAGGCTGCACAAGATGGAAGTAACCCGACAGCGGGGCGGATTTTAAGGAAATGGGAAGGATCCTTGGGAGCATTTGGATGGGATTGGGTCAGACATGGACGCTGATAGTAGGTGAAATCATCAGGAGAAGGGTGCAGGATGCTACCAGCACATGTGCAAGTAAGACGAAAATGCAGTAGGGCCCAAAAACCCTGCTGGTGGACCAGGAGGTCCAGGAGGTGGTGCAGGGAAAGAAGGCAGCCTATAAGCAATTCAAGTGCTCAAGGAGTGAAAGGGATCGGGGGAGTATGAGCTGATGGCTAGAAGGGCCACTAGAGTGGTGAGGCGGCTAAGGCAAGGAAGGAGCAGAACCTGGCAAGGAAATTAGGAGAGGAACAAGGGTTCTTTAGATACATTGAGGGAAAAATGAAGGTGAAGGGCAGATTAGCAGGATTAAATCAGGGAGAGATGGGCACAAGACCGGGGAGCAGGCTGAGGTACTAAATGAGTACTTCACCTCAGTTTCACCAAGAAAATGGAGTGCTGCATCATACATGGGAGAGACAGAGATACTGAGAGGAGGGACCCTTACCGGATCGGCGGGTCTGGGGAGAGGGAGGCATCACTGACAGGTGGGGGAGGGCTAAGCAGGAGAAGAGGTACCAGAGTGGAAATCACAGCAGAGAGGTGAGAAGCCTTCAGCTCCCTTAAGCGGAGAAACACCGGGGCCAGATAAAATTACATCCCAAGTGCTGAAGGAACTTGCGGATGTCCTGGCAGAAACCCTGGCAGGCTTTCACCCATCTCTCTGAGGACAGGGTGGGTGCCCCAAGACTGGAAGGTGATGCATATAGTGCCTATCACGAGGGGATCAAGGGAGGTGGCAGGGAACTACAGGCCTGTCAGCCTGATATCGGTGGTGGGCAAGGTGATGGAGGGCATTGTCAAGAAGAGGCTGAGGGGGACCTGGATAAGTCAGGGTGCCTGGACGATAGACACATGGATTCATCCGGAAATCGTGTCAGACAAACCTGGGTGGAGTTCTATGACTGGGTGACTAGTGCCTTGGACCTGGGTAGACCAGTGGACATCCTCTTTCTAGACTTTAGCAAGGCATTTGACTCTGTTCCTCACATGAGCCTGTTGGATAAGATGGGAGAAATGGGGTGGGGAACAGATGATCAGATGGATGAGCAATTGGCTCCAGGACGGGACCCAGAGGGTCGTGGTTAGTGGGAGTCTCATCCCCAGGAGGGGTCATTAGTGGGGTCCCACAGGATCAGTCCTTGGGCCCCTTCTGTTCCAGCCTTCGTCTCTGACATAAGGACAGGAATCCAAGTGAGATGAGTCTCTTTGCGGATGACTCGAAACTGGGGGCAGTGGTGGATGGGGAGGAGGGAGGTGGCCTTACAGGGGACCTGGGGCTCTGGAAAGATGGTCTAGAAAGTGGAGCTGAGGGTTCAATGCAGGGAAATGCAGAGGTACTCCACCTGGGGCCAGAAACCCAGGCCAAGTGTACACCCTGGGAAATGCTACAAGTCTCGATGGCTGAGAGGGACCTGGGGGTGGTGGTGGATGTCAAGATGAACAACTCTGAGACTTGTGGGAGGGCAGCAGCCAAGGTCAACAGGATGCTGGGATGCATCGCTGAGGATCATCTCCAGAAGGAGGGAAGTGATACTCCCTCTGTATAACGCTTGGTGAGGCTGCACCTTGAGTACTGCGTGCAGTTTTGGAGCCACATAAGAGGGACATTAACCTCCTGGAGAGGGTCAGAGGAGGGCAACCAAAATGATTTGGGGCTTGGGGGACAGGACCTATGAGGAGAGGCTCAAAGAGCTAAATATGTACATTGGAAGAGAGAAGGGACCGGGGGGACATGATAGAGGTCTTCAGGTACATGAAGAGGGTAAATAGGGGAGGAACAGTCAGGGTGCTTCGAAGGAAGGAGGAGGCCACTAAAGGGCATGGGTGGAAGCTGGAGGGAAGATTCAGGGAGAAAGGAGGAGGTGCTACTTCACTGAGAGGGTGGTGGAGCCATGGAATGCACTGCCTAGGGGCTGGTGGAGGCAGAGACAGTGGAGGGGTTCAGAGGGTGGGACAGGTACAGGGAAGGGTTCTGGAAGCAAAATCCAATGCAGCAAGAATATCCAGAACTGGGAAGAGAGAAGCCAGAGAAGGTGAGGGGGACAGCAAGGTCAGCACCCAGGGTGGGGGCTGACCAAACGAGCAGACACGAAAGACTATCAGGCCTATTCTGCTGGCATTTTAGTATGTTAGTAACTGCTAACACTCCACTACACATCTCTGAGTGTTGGTCAGGACTTCACTACCTCTAATGCAACTGGTTGACCTCACACTGACACCATACAGTATGACTGTAAATAGATTGGTACACAGTGTGGTGCAATATCCATGGTGAATAGTATACTGTACAGTTCCAATGTGTTAATGAAAATATTAATTAACATATTAGAACTGTGTAGTGTAGTGTACTATAGTGTGTATGGTCAGTGGGCGATATTGCTCAGCTATTGGACTACAGACACAGTCTATGCTATGAGTTGTTGGGTGTGTTGCTGCTTTGCAGATGGGGAGCTGGTGTCTACTGCTGACTGCGGGAAGGAGGAGGTCTTCATGTCACAGTGGAAGGGTAGGTAAAGGGAGGGAGTACTAGTATTGACCAGAGTACTGCCTCATTGCATTGACTGGAATCGGTGTGCATGGAGGTACTGGGACAACAGGTATCATGATTTATCGATTAAAGTAACAATTCACGGAATGATAAGGGTCCAGCATACCTCAAGGTTAGTATATCATCTTTGGTCTGCTGTTGGACATGGGATGGCAAAAGTGTCAAATTGTATTGTACTGACTATGATGCCTTTGTTGCATATTGCTGTTTTACTTTTGGGTTCACCACAGTACTACTGGTGCTGCCTTCATTACTGTGTGACAAACTGTTAATATTGCAATCATTTGGTGAATGCAGTTTTAATATTACTACTTTTAGGATGTGATACACTGTGACATTTAAATTGTTATGTATAGTTGCATGTCAGTATAACAGAATATGACCCGATATAATACAATAAAAGTTTTGTTAGATATTGAAATATTTTTAATTATGATAATTAAATAAAGTTTTAATAATTTTTATAGTGACCACGACAGCTGTAGCTAGACGATGGTGCAGGTGAAGCAGGAGGAGACTGGTACTGAAGAGCATTAAGTATTACATCACTAGTAGACAGTTACAATGTTATGATAAGTACATTTTAGAACAAGTTAATTCTAAAATAGAATGGGAATAGAATGTAGTATATATACTGTTATCTCATTTGCTATGTGGCACATCTGTCCCACTGTAAAGCTGCAATCACAGTACAGGAAGAGGTGACAGATACCTGCTTCTGTAAAATTAATTCATGCACTGACTTTGCAAAACAAAAATTACATATTGAACCCTGCTAAGGTGCTGTGTACTGCAGCTAAATACAAAATACAAACAAACTTGAGTTACAAAGGTTAAACACTTCACAAACTAAGATGCCAGACACCGTCTTGAGCCAGCTATATCTGTAAATCAGTATGAAACCCATCTTGGTCAATATGTCTTTATATCTTTGTTACTTGCATATACACCCGCATCACAAAATAAATAATATCAATCTAAACAAAAAAAATATGAATACCACATTTGCATTGACAGAGAAAAAACATACCAAGAGCACACTCCAACAAATGCAGCACAACACAATTATGCTTGCAATGTAGTCTCCATCACCTTTTCGACATGTCAAGTGTCTCTTCACTCACAACCAGGAACGCAAAAAAATGCACTGTCATTGAGAAAAATGAAGCAAAAGTGCTGATCCTCGGTAGCAAGGTGGTCTACCAATTGGGGGAGTATTTTTTGGCAGTGGAACAGTAACTACACTAACATTTGATAAGATAAGCGGAAGAAATTTGTTGTTCATAATTTTGCATGTGCGCAAAAAAGAGTTCATTGTATAATTGTTATATGCCACTTGAGCATGTTGGTGATGTCAGCATTCAGCCACATCTGGTGTATTTTGGATACTTGCCTCCGCCTCATGGCCAAAGAACATCCCAGGATGTGGATAAATGCTAGCATCAACAACTACTCCTTGTGGTATATGTGTAAAGTATACAGTAAGTGAATGCAGAATGATTATGTAAGTTTCAGTATGTTGTTCATGATCAGTATTATGTCAGGGTTAGAGATCAGTATCTGGTCTGTGATGTGTACCACAAACTAGTAACTGCATCTTAAAATTTCACTGTTTGATAGTGGCTGATTGATTTTTATAGTAAAACAAAGGTAAGATTTTGAGGACACAGACTGTGGCCCAGATATTCAAACTACGGTATTCTCTGGCACAAGCCACTGCGCCCCCACACAATAGTTGCGCTGAGGTGTGTGGGAGCAATATTCAGCGGAGTTTCAGTATGCCACAGCTTCTTTCAGTATTGAACCCTAGCCACCCACAGTGCATGGTGCAGTGGAGACTGCACAGCGCCAACTGCTCAGAGTGGAGCACTGAGATCACGGTAGGCGCAGTTCCATTCCACCATGCTTGAACCGCTGCAATATTCTAAGGTTGACAGGCATATGAGTCCATAATTTATGCAATGTGCATGGGGGGCTATCTGCATCTAATTACAGTGCCATATGGATGCCATAAGCATGGAGCTGTGCTGATCCCTGATAACTTGCACGTGGGGCCATGCGAGGCAGCAGCCATCGGACACCGATCCCCCCTGCAGCCTGATTGTGCCCATTATAGTATTCCCCCCCATAACCTGATCGTGGCCAGCACAGTATTCTCCCCTCCAGCAGCCCAATTCTGGGCATAATGTAAAGACACCCCAGCCCCACAGTAGGGACGATCCCGGGCATAATGTAAAGGTACCCCACCACCCGAGTAGTCCGATTGGAGGCATATTGTAAAGGTCTCCCCACAAAAGTAGTCCGATCATGGGGATAATATAAAGGTTCTCCCAGCCCACCAAGTAGCGTGATTGTGGGTGCCATCCTCACCTCACCCATGTCCAGAAACCCTGGTGATCTAGTGGCCCCAACCCCTGTCACCCATGGAGCCCTACCACCCCACTCCCCTCCATTAGCTGGTGTATGGCAGCACCCCACCTGTGTGGCACCCTGCTGCCCGCTGACTGACAGCTCAGTAGGGCTGCATGCCCAGTGGTTCAGAGCATCAGCTAATGGGCATGCAGGCCATACTGTATAAGGCAATCCAGATAGTGAATGAATGAATTCATATTCATTCCATATCTGGACTGCATTGTACAGTATGGGCTCCATGCCGTTGGCTCATGCTGTAAACCAATGGACATGCAGCCTACCGAGTAATCGGTCACTGGCGGCATGGCGGCAGGTGGGTGGGGTGCTGCCACCTGCAATCTGATGGGGAGAGCAGGAGTGATGGTGCTGCATGGGTGGGAAAGTGGCAGGCCACTAGGTCACCAGGTATTCTCACACATGGGGGAGAATGCTGCCACAGTTGGACTACTCGAGGGGTGAAGTCTTTGCAATGTGCCTGAAGTGGGCTGCTTGGGTGGTGGGGAGCTTCTTTAATATTATGCCACCATAGGAGCTATTTGGGTGGGAGACTTATATATGTATGCAATCAGGTACTGGAGGGACACTAAGCCTTGATTGGGGAATGGGAGGTGCCACCAGGTGCGGCAGGAACAAGTAGAGGGCCACCCACAGGTGGCAGCTGCTGTATTGTACCTTGAAATGTGACACCTCACCTGTGGGTGGGCCTTGACTTGTGCCTTTTTTTCCATAACTTTCTGCAGGTGAAGGTAGGGGTTGCACCTGTGTGACTTTGCATGGGTTGGCTGAATATTGGACTGTACAGTTTATGCATGTGCACGACACCCCTTGTGTGCCTGCACAACTTACTGATGCATCCCAGTGCATTGGGATTTGTGCAGGTGCACTTCCCCCTTTTAAATATTGAAGCTGGGTGCATCAGTGAGTTGTGCATGGTGCAACACTGATGTGCCATACACAACTCTTTTCAATATCTGAGCCTCTGTATATAATTCTAAGTAGTAGTTAGAACATTTAGTGTTGCTTTATATTCTAATATGTAATGTTATGAAGAAAAACAAACATGTTTTATTGTATTGATTTTTTGCATATTGTGTTACTTAATATGTATACAGGTCATGTCTTATTGAAAGACTTGGTGGCACAACTGATAAGTCTGATTTTTAAATCTTAAACATTAGTTGTAAGATACCATGTTTACGATCAGTAGAAGAATTTTTTTAAAATGTTTGTTGTAGATAGATACAGCACAAAAGGTATTCTAACTTGTTGCTATGTGACAGAAATTATTGTACAGAACATTAACTAATAGGTGCTGACTGACATTACAGTGCCAGCGTATACAACACACATGTAATATTAAGAACTTGTGTGCTAGAAACAGTACGTGTACATTGTGGTAGTTGCCTAGATTTAATAGTATAAAGCAGTTACATGTGTTCTATTCCTTGCTGTGTTATACACTGTTATAAATCATTATATTAATCAATAATATGACAGACAACGTTATATATTATATTTATGTAGGAGATGCACTACTTTTGAAAGGGCAGAGAAGTAGTTATTATAAATCACATGTGAGTGATATGATATATAGACTAGCAAGAGTAAATTGTACGAATTTCCAGTTTTATATATATTCGTAACAATAGAGATGTATGTCTACTTAAAAAATATGCAGGCAAAGAATATAACATTATTAGATGAAACCCAAGAGAGAAAGCTGAATATTTTCAATTGCATATTAATGGATTTTCTTTTGTGTCTTTACAGAACAAGAGCATGAAGAGACATGCACGGTGCACTGCTGCTGTGTCCGCGGGCTTGAAAAAAAAATAGACAGCATTAAAGCAGAAACTGCTGCACTGCAGGAGAGACACGAAAAATTGTTGTCCCTCTTCGCAGCGTAGCAGGCAACTATTAAGTTATTGCTTGAGCCTGTGGACACAGCAGCAGGTGGCAGTGTAACAAGTACCACACCTTCACCTGCACCACCAACAGCAACTGTTGCTGAGACAGAGTGACAGCCTCCACAGCTTCATAGGAATCTCCCCCTCGCCCATGCTGCAACAGCTTCCACTTTCGTTGCGCCTCCACATACTGTCCAACTTTCAGCCTGGACTGCCTCGAGCAGCACTACACCTCTCTTCACATTGGACAGTCTCTCTTGTAAATAGTTTAATAGACTGTAAATAATAATTAAGTTGAATTTTATATCTTCAGAATAATTAATATATTTTTTTCGTTTGTTCTTACAACTCTTTCAAGAATCTAACATTTTTTGTATTTTTATTTTTGTGGTACAAGTATTTATTTTTGTATGAAAGACAGATTTGATATTTTTTTACAAATGTTTTATATTTGACATGATTTGTTTTATAAAAAAATACAATATTTTCTTAACAAAAAACTTGGTTCAGTTTCATTTTTGCTTTATGGGTAGTATCTATTGTACAGGTATCATGACAAACTATTGTTTTAATAGATGTTAAAACAAGGGTGTTGCAGCTGATATTCTATAGTTCAGTGAAAACTTGCCACAGCCTCATGCTAATCTTTAACTTCAGATAGCTGTAGAATTAAGCAATATGCTGCTCAATATTTATCATGTTTTCAAACATGTTAAGATTATTATAAAAATACATGACTATGACACATTATGTTGATGGTGAGTTAGTAAGTATGTAAGTAGATTTACACTTGGGCAAACATTGTGGCATAATACAATGCTACAAGGCCATAAGGACAGCGTCAACAGAATTGTTGACCAATCATTGTCAAATAAACAAATAGTTACATTTCTTGTGCAGTACAAGCTGAGACACACATCACAGTTCAACAAGTGTTTATTGTGAAATACATACTATTTATTATCCTTGTTTTCAGAAAGGTTTCTTAACATGTACATAGTTGTTTGAACAGTATCTTAAAACTTAAGCAAGTGAAGTTCAATATGAAAAATATGGAGATCTTGAACTGTGTTTCAGAAAAACATGGCAACAGATTCTATGTTTTATTACAGTAGTACCAGTTACTGCAAAATGACAATGTTAAAAACGAGGCAAATATAGTTTTCATGTGGTATTGCAATCCTAAGTACATGTAATCACAAGCAGTAATAGTAATGCATAAGTAGATAGATACCCAACACAAAAAATATTATGTGGTCATTCGACAATCCAAGTATTGATTTGTGTCACATTTCATTACTGTGGGTGTAAGCGTTAGTTCTGTTCCTTTTGTAAGACTTACCATTGATATGTTATACATGAAATCAAATGGTGGATTAACAGCATGAAAGCTGTGCACTACCACTACTGTATGCATAATGGTAATTATTTGCTGGTAGTGTGGCGCATACAGTATGTGCTCTGTGAACAGAGCATTGATACACCTAATCATGTGATGTGAGTGGAAGGCCAGAAGGGTATGCAGTAGTAGCACTGCATCCATGCAGGTAATCATGTGGTGATAGTGTATATCTTGAAGGTCCTGTGCCCCGCAGCACTACATCTATATGACAAATTACATGATGATACTGTATGGACTGGTGGACATATACTGCCAGCTTAGTATACATACACTAAATTATATGATGAGATCATGGCAGGCAAAGGGTGAGTAGTACCACCATTGTATTGATACAGTAAATGATGTGCTGGGATTGCACGGTTGTACTGATAAGTTTCTATTTTCTAGTTTGACTTCTCATTCTCAAAAAGAAGGGAAATTCATAGCAAAAAACTCCGTTTAATGCATCAGTTAGAGTTGTTCCACAGTGACAAAAGCGAGGAAATTCGGTGTTAGGGTTGAAAACCCTAACTCCAGTCACCCAACACCACACACACACACACACACACACACATGCAAGTATGGGGGAGGACCAAGACAACACGACCAATGACAGACAACCAGCAGCAGGTGACAGAAATAACAAACAATTGTCTAAATGTACTACAAGACATCCCCACCCACCTGACCAGGTACTGCATGCTGAGTGGAGATCAACAGCAAAACTGAGGCCATGTACACCAAATGTACACATCCCTGATTGCAGCTGCACACAACGTACCACACTTAGTAGTTGCATGGCCTTACCTACTGATGCCCCACACCACACCACAAGTGGTGGGCCACCTGAGCAATAGAGTTGAGCAAAACCAAGGAGTTGTACAGGTATAATATCTCTGATTATAACAAGGGTTTGAGAAATGCAGCTTTCTGATTGGATGTAAACATTCTAACAGCCTTATGTTTACTTTTTAGTAAGATATATGTCGAGCCTAACCATACGATGAACATGGTTTAATGTTGCTTAAAAAACAGTTTTGTTATGATAGCAATAAGCCACTCTCAGGTATTATGTAAATGGTCAGTTTATCACTGTCTAACGACATGTGCCACTCAGGTATGCCTCATTCAACATTAAACCCCTAGAGGGTGATTAACAGACCATTTTACATAACCGTTGGTCATGCCTTATTGCTTAATTACCTTCATGTGTAGATACTTTTCCACTGCTAGGCACTGCAGGAGCTTTGCAACACAAAGTCTCACTCAGTTACACCATCCACTGTCTAGTTACTGGACAATGGCTGCGAATATGAACTCATGAAGATGAACAGTGTAACGTGATCATTACAGTCATCGAAACCTTAGTATGATTATAACTGACAGACTCAGTGATAGAGAATAACCCCTGCCATCCTAGTACACTTATCTCATTGTGACTTAAATCAATACTAAAAGACATTCTATTTATATCTGCACTATACCTACTTGATTTCTGTTGTAGCACAATTAACATAGTTATCATTTTGATAGCATCAGTGACAGAATAGTGGCAAACTCAAACACTAGGCATACAGCCTGAGTATGAAACAACTGTAAAGAAATTAGGCTGTGTCCATAAGTAACATAGATTACTCATTGCAACAATAGTAAATGTATCACTATTTCAATAAGGTAGTCATCACAGATGCAATGACATTGTCTTTATCAGGCACAACATACTCAGTAAGTGCCCACAGGAAAATGTATGCTATAGACATCTCCGATACAGCTACGTCATTGTTAGCCCAGTAGTGGTATGATATTTAAAAGTTGCTTGGTCTGGTCCACGCAATAACATTGTTTCTTACAAAGAATATCTACTGCATGTTTAGTATTTAAACACACTGAAGGTATATGTATGTACATCAGCAGTATACCTTCATCAGTAAGAATGCATCTGATACTGGTAGTACTAATTTCACAGCATTGAACAGGCAATGCTTTTTCATATGTTTACATCAGCTTCTCTATCTTGAGTAAACAGTAGCAGTAAATGTACTACTATGAAATCACATACTAAATGCAACACTACTTTTATCTTGACCATGGCTGTGTCTTGTAGTTAATGTATGTAGTTCTCTTAATTACTGTATACTCACTAGTGTTAAAACCTTTGTACAACTGTGATCTTGCACCTTCAGCATTTATATTGACTAATGGCACAGTTCCAGTTGTGGTGTGGTGTGGGGCATCGGTAGGTAAGGCCATGCAACTACTAAGTGTGGTACGTTGTGTGCAGCTGTAATCAGGGATGTGTACATTTGGTGTACATGGCCTCAGTTTTGCTGTTGATCTCCACTGAGCATGCAGTACCTGGTCAAGTGGGTGGGGATGTCTTGTAGTACATTTAGACAAATGTTTGTTATTTCTGTCACCTGCTGCTGGTTGTCTGTCATTGGTCGTGTTGCCTTGGTCCTCCCCCATACTTGCATGTGTGTGTGTGTGTCTGTGTGTGTGTGGTGCTGGGGGGATGAATTCGGAGTTAGGGTTTTCAACCCTAACACCGAATTTCCTCACTTTTGTCACTGTGGAACAACCCTAACTGATGCATTAAGCGTAGTTTTTGCTATGAATATATATATATATATATATATATATATATATATATATATATATATATATATATATATATATATATATTATGGTAGCACATGTGCTACCATAATTAGAGATTGAGGACCCATTTCTATATTAAACCCCTAAAATTTTGCACCTTAATAACTTGTAACCATTTGACGGATTTGCCTGAAATTTGGAATACATGATCAAGAACCATAGGCCTTGGGATCTGCCAAGTTTTGTACTGGTCAGATATACAGCTGCAGAGTTATTAAGTGTGATCTGTGCACCCGTTTGCGCTTTTTCTGGAATTCTACGGTCGCGCCTACAGGTCGTACGGTTTGCGCGACCGGCCTGAAGTCTTCAGGGAACATGCAGCCGGGGTCCCCAATGTGTCTTTTGAAGATTTCATGAAAAAATATTAAACGGTTCAAAAGTTATTCAAAAAACAGTTTCCCATTATAAGTCAATGGGAAAAGTTAACAAAAAGTTCGACAGTGTCGCAAATGCATTTTTCCTTTCGCAAATGGGCCTGTTACTTTTGCAAATCAGCCATTTTGTTTTCAGTTGGTGATCAGAGAAATGGTTGGCATTTAAATTTGGGACCCTCTAGCAACCTAATTCTTTTTGTATTCACCTAGTCGGACCCTGAGGATGCTTGCCACGTCTTTATTTTGTGTTAAAACACCCCAGAAATATGTTTTTCAAATTTCTGGAAAAAGTACTTTCACAAATTACTTTCGTGCTCACGAAAGTGTCGAACTTTCGCAGCTTTGCAAGTGCTACAGTAGTTTTCCATCTGTGGGAAAGTGACAGCAATTCTTTGGCACCAGCTGAAAAGAACCGTTGGAGTTTTGGGCTGAAATTTGGAGGAACAGGAGCTGACATCTCACAGATGTGCCTTTCAGTGTTGTATTGAAAAAATATTACATGGTGGCAAAGTTACGGCACTCCAAAGTTGACAGTTTTTCCCATAGGATAACATTACGGCGCTCGACGCATTACAGAAATCCTTTGGCACCCTGCTGCAAAATAACGGTTTGGTCTTTTTTCCTGAAATTTGGAGGGAAGACAGCCAACAGCCCACAGATGTGCCTTTCAGTAGTTTGGTGAAAAAATATCACACAGCGGAAAAGTTACGGCACTCCAAAGTTGATGTTTTTCCCATAGGATAACATTACGGCGCCCGACGCATTACAGAAATCCTTTGGATCCCTGCTGCAAAATAACGGTTTGGTCTTTTTTCCTGAAATTTGGAGGAAGACAGCCAACAGCCCACAGATGTGCCTTTCAGTGGTTTGGTGAAAAAGCATTACAGGGAGGCAAAGTTATGGTGCTCCGAACCTTTCTTTTTTCCCCTTAGGATAACATTACGGCATTCGCCGCGCCTTTCAGGGCCCGTATCTCGGAAACGGTGCGAGATACGGACTTTTCGTCAGAAAACGTCTTAGCCCCCTAAAAGGGGCTAAGATACAAATTAGCCAGGACAGTTGTAAGTAATATGACTTTTAAATTTTTTTCTACGGCGTACGGTTCCTGAGATATAATGTATTTAGTATTCCAAGATCTCATCTTCTGCGCCGATACTCATTATTATACATACATTATTTGTACTCACTGTCTTTCTCTATGCAGGTTTTGGGGAAAACCAGCCTGTGTGCTTACATTACTGTTACTGTTGCCCTTTCCGCTTGCGGTTCCGTACCCGTTTCACTTACCATTGACGTCTGCGCCACCATGTGCGTTATCCTTTGCGTTTTCATTTGCGCTTGCGTTTTTGTTATTTTTTTGCCATTTCTGTCTACAGTACTATTTATCTGTCTGTTTCACTTTACGTCACCATGCCCATTGACATTTCTGTTTGCAGGCGCCATGTTACTATGTGACAACACATCACGTGGCAGACCATTCCCGTCTACGCCACCATGTGCGTTACCCTTTCTGTTCTCATTCGCGCTTGTGTTACCATGTTCGCCACTGTTAGCATTTCTGTTTGCGTTGCTGTCCCTGTTAGTATGCCACAAGACATCATGTAGGGCCCCGCGCTCCCGCTGCTGCATTACATTCACTATTTCTCGTTATCATTCTCAAAAAGAAGGGAAATAAGAGGCAAAAAACTCTGTTTAATGCATTAGTTAGGGTTGTTCCACAGTGACAAAAGTGAGGAAATTCCCTGTTAGGGTTGAAAACCCCCCTTGCACCCCTCCACCCACCCTCCAACCGTCATTGGGGTGTGCATTGGGATCGTGGGTCCTAACTCTCACCCCATTCTCCTATACTTTTGCTGCTTTACACATGTCATGGGGTGAGAGTTAGGGC
Organism: Neoceratodus forsteri; assembly: GCA_016271365.2. Taxonomy (NCBI): domain Eukaryota; kingdom Metazoa; phylum Chordata; order Ceratodontiformes; family Ceratodontidae; genus Neoceratodus; species Neoceratodus forsteri. Next base: position 1,204,262,587 of record CM057453.1, on the reverse strand, counting down.
TGATGATCCCAATGCACACCCCAATGCCTCCACGTGCATCATCCTTTGCGTTTTCATTTGCGCTTGCGTTTCTGTTATGTTTTTGCCATTTGTGTCTACCGTACTGTTTCTCTTTCTGTTTCACTTTGCGTCACCATGCTCATTGACATTTCCATTTACAGGCACCATGTTACTATGTGACAAGACATCATGTGGCACACAGTTCCCGTCTACACCACCGTGTTCGTTACCCTTTCTGTTCTCATTCGCACTTGCATTACCTTGTGCACCACTGTTATCGCTTCTGTTTGCATTGCTCTTCCTGTTATTATGCCACAAGACATCATGTGGTGGGAGTCCGGGGCCCTTTGGGCCCCGCACTCCCGCTGCTGCGTGCGTGCGGGGGCGGGGGCCCTATGCGTTATCGCTTGCGTTTTCATTGCGCTTGCGTTTCTGTTATTTTTGCCATTTGTGTCTACAGTACTGTTTCTCTTTCTGTTTCGCTTTGTGTCACCATGCCCATTGACATTTCCGTTTGCAGGCACCATGTTACTATGTGACAACACATCACGTGGCAGGCTGTTCCCGTCTATGCCACCGTGTGCATTGCCCTTTCTGATGTCATTTGCGCTTGTGTTACCATGTGTGCCACTGTTAGTGCTTCTGTTTGCGTTGCTCTTCCTGTTACTATGCCAAAAGACATCATGTGGCTGGAGTGCAGGGCCCTTTGGGCCCCGCGCTTTTGCTGCTGCATTATGTGCTGGGAGCGTGGGGCCCTATGTGCATTATCCTTTGCGTTTTCATTTGCGCTTGCATTTCTGTTACTTTTTTGCCATTTGTGTGTCCCGTACTGTTTCTCTTTCTGTTTCATTTTGCGTCACGATGCCCATTGACATTTCCATTTACAGGCACCATGTTACTATGTGACAAGACATCACGTGGCACACCGTTCCCGTCTATGCCACCGTGTGCATTACCCTTTCTGTTCTCATTCACGCTTGTGTTACCATGTGTGCCACTGTTAGCATTTCTGTTTGCATTGCTGCTCCTGTTACTATGCCACAAGGCATCTGGTAGTGGGAGTCTGGCCTCTGTGACTCCTGCTGCCACTGCATTATATCTTACTTATTTCTCATTGTTATTCTCAAAAGAAGGAAATTAGAGGCAAAAACTCAGTTTAATGCATTAGTTAGGGTTGTTCACAGCTGACAAAAGTGAGGAAATTCGATGTTAGGGTTGAAAACCCTAACTCTAAGTCACCCCCAGCACCACACACACACACACACACACACATTCAAGTATGGGGAGGACCAAGTCAACACAACCAATGACAGACATCCAGCAGCAGGTGACAGAAATAACAAACAATTGTCTAAATGTACTCGAGACATCCCCACCCACCTGACCAGGTACTACATGCTCAGTGGAGATCAACAGCAAAACTGAGGCCATGTACACCAAACGTACACATCCCTGATTGCAGCTGCACACAATGTACCCCACTTAGTAGTTGCATGGCCTTACCTACCGATGCCCCACACCAGACCACACCACATGTGGTGGGCCACCTGAGCAATAGAGTTCAGCAAAACCAAGGAGTTGTACAGGTATAATATCTCTGATTATAACAAGAGTTTGAGAAATGCAGCTTTCTAATTGACTGTAAACATTGTAACAGCCTTATGTTTAGTTTTTATTAACATACATGTAGAGCCTAACCATATGATGAACATGGTTTACTGTTGTTTAAAAAACTGTTTTATTATGATAGCAATAAGCCACTCCCAGGTATTATGTTAATGGTCAGTTTATCACTGTCTAGCGACATGTGGCACTCGGCTATGCCTCATTCAACATTAAACCCCAACAGGGTGATTAACAGACCATTTAACATAACTATAATGTATGGTGGAACGTTGTTATCTGGTGTTTTTTATCTTTTCCTCATGTTGTTATGCCATCGATGTGACGTGATGAAGTTGTTAACCTATCGATGGTACGTCACATCAATGGCATAACAAAACAGAATGCAGCCGAGATAAACATTCCACCGCACCAGTGCATCACAGTCTTTTACCATACTCGGCAGCATTCAAAAACAGCGGTTACTCATTTGTTTAGTTTTTAATTTACTTTTCTAGTCAGCTACCTGGTAATCGAGAAGAGTACCCTCAAAGTGTTTCCGGATGGCGCACTGTTGACGTCGACCGGTTTTGACCTCTAGTTATAAACTTCCTAGTCGCAAGGCGGGACAGCGATTTTTTTTATCCTGTCCACATCTTCACTCAGGTAAACGTTTGTTTTCCCTTCCTATTTTTGTGAACTATGTGCCTGGACTGCTTCCCCATACACTATAAAAGACAACGTATGGGGAGCAGTTAACAACCGTGTTGAATTCTCATCTTGAGGTTACCATGGTTACTGAAAACCTCTCGAGCTTCGCTCTCGAGGTTTACAGACCATGGTAACCTCTCGATGAGAATACAACGCGGTTGTTAACTGCTCCCCATACATTATCCTCTATGTTGGTCATGCCTTATTGCTTAATTGTCTTTATGAGTAGATACTTTCCCTCTGCTAGGCACTGCAGCAGCTTTGCAACACAGTGTCCCACCCATTTACACCATCCACTGTCTAGTTACTGGAGAATGGCTGTGAATATGAACTCATGAAGATGAACAGTGTAACTTGATCACTACAGTCATCAAAACTCTAGTGTGATTATAACTGACAGAGTCAGTGATAGAGGATAACCCCTGCTGTCCTAGTACACTTACCCCATTGTGAGTTAAATCAATACTAAAAGACATTCTGTTTATATCAACACCATACCTACTTGATTCCTGTTGTACCACAATTAACATAGTTATCACTTTGATAGCATCAGTGACAGAAGTGTGGCAAACCCAAACAGTAGGCATACAGCCTGAGTATGAAACAAATGTTAAAAAAAATTACACTGTGTCCATAAGTGGCATAGATCACTCATTGCAACAATAGTAAATGTATTACTATTTGAATAAGTTAGTCATCACAGATGCAATGAGATTGTCTTTATCAGGTACAACATACTCAGTAAGTGCCTACAGGAAAATCTATCCTATATACATCTCTGATACAGGTACATCATTGTTGGCTTAGTAGTGCTATGATATTTAGAAGTAGCTTGGCCTGATCCATGCAATTACAATGTTTCTTACAAAGAATACTTACTGCATCTTTAGTATTGAAACACACTGAAGGTCTATGTATGTACATCAGCAGTACACCTTCATCAGTAAGAATGCATGTGATACTGGCAGCAATTTCCTGGCGTTGAACAGGCAATGCTTTTCCATACGTTTACTTCAGCCTCTCTATGTTGAGTAAACCATTGCAGTAAATGTACTACTATGTAAATCACCTACTAAATGTATCACTACTTTTATCTTGAGCATGCTAGTGTCTTGTAGTTAATTTATGTGCTTCTCTTAATTAATGTATACTCACTAGTGTTAAAACCTTTCTACAACTGTCATCATGCACCTTCAGCATTTATATTGAATAACGGCACAGTACCAGTTGTGGTGTAGTTTGGGGCATCGGTAGGTAAGGCCATGCAACTACTAAGTGGGGTACGTTGTGTGCAGCTGCAATCAGGGATGTGTACGTTTGGTGTACATGGCCTCAGTTTTGCTGTTGATCTCCACTGAGCATGCAGTACCTGGTCAGGTGGGTGGGGATGTCTCATAGTACATTTAGACAATTGTTTGTTATTTCTGTCACCTGCTGCTGGATGTCTGTCATTGGTTGTGTTGGCTTGGTCCTTCCCCCATACTTGAATGTGTGTGTGTGTGTGTGGTGCTGGGGAGGGTGAATTCGGAGTTAGGGTTTTCAACCCTAACAGTGAATTTACTCACTTTTGTCGCTGTGGAACAACCCTAACTAATGCATTAAATGGAGTTTTTTGCCTCTAATATATATATGTATACATGGTGGGCGACTGTGGAATATGGAAAATATTTGCACGCGTGCAGAGTGAACTGTGACAATATCATGAGTGCCGAAGGCATGAATGATATTATCGCAGTTCACTCTGCATGCGTGCAAATGTTTTCCATATTCCACAAGTCACCCATCTTGTGTGCTGTTTATACAATAGGGTTATTTTAATAGTTGTGGTTAGTGTTGAAGAACAATTTTATTGTGTTACTTTTTGTTGCGGGTGTGCTTCCTCAATTATGTGACTATTTTATGAATGAAGTTTGCTGGCTGATATGTGTGTAGATTTTGAATGGATAATGAGCTTGAATGGCTTTGTATGTGAGTTTCTATTGGTTGATGACGTTGGTTGTGCTTGTTGCATCAGTTACTATTGGTTTAGTCATGTTCTATGGTTGGGATTATTGTCCTGTATGAGAATCTGCGGTCCTGGAAATGGTGGAGTTTTCTTATGCTTTGTACAGTTTGGTAATCTCTTTTCATTCATTTCAGAGTGTATGTTATTTAAAACATGTTTTATGTTAATGGTGGTAGCAGTGATTGGTGTCTCGGATATTCTATGAGGTATGTTATGTACTGATTATGCTACGTGATACTTTGCCATTTTGGCATGTTTGGTGCCATGAAGCAATGTTAGTATATGGTGTTTATTTATGATTAGTTTTTGGGAGGCAGTGCTTGTACATACTGTTATAATGCAGATTATTTTATTTAAAGGAAAATAAGTAACAGTGTGTTACTAACTATAGATAGTCATTGGAAGTAACGGTAAAAATAGATACAGGTGGGCAACACTGGTTAGTAATTATTTTTGGTGTCATCTTGTGTTTTGTTGCTAGTCAGAATCATTGTCTGTTGAGATGACTGTAGCCTTCCATTTTCCATTTTTCTGATATGTTGATCCTGTTGAAAGAAACAGAAGAAAACATGTTTAGTAGGTTGTGACATTGTATGAGGCTTTATGATATTGTTATTGAAAGGTACCTTGTATTATATTGAAGGTGATTTTGCTAGCATGTATGGTGGGGTTGTTGAAACATGCTGGCATGATCTCAGGTAAGTTGATGGTGCTGCTTTCTTGTGTTTTTTTATTGTGCTTCTCGAACAGAGATAAGTAACTGGTGCTTGGATAGTTGTTGACATATGCATGGCTGGTGCATACTTCGGCTTTCACATGCATATTGATGTTGAAGGTTTACTTTCAGAAGTGTTGCTCAGGATATTTGAAATGGTCTTTTGTTTCTGTTCGTTTGTTATTGAATAGGCATTCACTGATTGAATTTTTTTATGTCCTGAGATTTGTATAATTTCATTGGGTGGCACGTTGGAATCAGTTAACTTTTGCACTAAGTGCTTCCTAATTGAATGATTAGTTAATCATTTGTCCGTGTGAATGTCAGATGCTTACATCATGTTTTTATTATTTTACCTAGTGAATTAGTGCCTAGGGGCTGATTTTTATACCACCAAGTCAGGTACAATGATTTGTTTGATTAGTTTACTGTTAAGAAAAATGGTGAGTTATCTTCATTGCATTTTGGTGGTCATTTGCTTTTAAATATTAAGTAATTATTTACCGGGCATTTTTGTTTGCCTGTGGTTTGATAAGCTTTTGGTTTTATTTGTCTTACTTCTCTAGGATTACTCCTGGTTCTGGTTTTCGTTTGCCATTCTCGAATGTATTCTATGTAAAGTATGCCTTGTTCATCTTTTCCCAATTTAATGTCTCCCCATTGCAAATTTCTGGTCTCTGTTGTTCCTCTGAGTCCAAAATGCATGATTACTATAAGCCACATTGTATTAAACAATGATTGGGGTGTTTTGGGTCCAAGAAGTTGTTTTTCATACAGTTGCGCAATTATGCAGTCTGTTAGTTCATCCGCTGCTTTTGGGAAATTTTCCTTGCCTTGCTCTTTTAGAACGTTCTGTTTTGATACCACGACTTGTTTCGTTTTTAGAAAGAGACTAGATGTAGAAATAGAATGTGGATATTCTATTTCTCTAAGATATCTCTCCAAACTGTAATTTAGAGTGAACTGTTAAAGGCTGATATTCCGTTCCATCACTGCGTTGCATGGACATAAAGTATTGACAAAATAGTGGATCAAGTTTGTCAGGACTCATATAATGAAATAGTTCAGTGATATGATGTGTTTCTTTTAAATAGGTTTGGAAATGATTTACATTATGTTCCATTTTTCTTCAAGTGTTTTCATTCTTTGCACTCACTATGAATTTATTTATAACATCCTTGTCGAAGTTTGCTATATTCTCTGGTAGTTTACTATTTGTTCTTATATTTCTATCTGGTTTCAGCATCGGATCTTCTAGTGGCTCTAAGTCCATTTGAAATTGTGAACAGCTTAGTTCAGTTTCTTCACTAATATTAATTGCAGTTGTTGTTTTTTTTTTTAGTGTCATTTTGTTTATCCATAGATTTTCTGGCTTTTCAGATTTGTAACTTGTATGTTCCATTTTGTAGTCGCATCAAGTAGTTTTTTTTCATTCCTGATTCTAATGTTTTTTTATTTGATTTTAGGATCTGTGCAGCAATGAATGTTGAATCTCTGCAGCTATCGGTGTCTGATATAATGGTTACAGCACTGGTTTTCGGGATTTTCATGGATTGTTTTACAGGTGCATTTAATGACTTTTAAATGATTTAATTGAAAAAAAGTTCAGTGATCTGTATTTCTCAGTGGGGTTAAGTGACATAGCTACTAGTTGTATATCACCTGCTGACATAGTCACTGTTGGTTTATTTCTAGCCATATACAACAATGTCTATGTCAGCAACATGTTATACAACAGCTGATATATATATATATATATATATATATATATATATATTATGGTAGCATGGTAGTGCTACCATAGTTAGGGTTGAGGAGCCCTTTTAAGGTTAAAGGGTCAAGATTTATACCTTAATAACTTTGGGAACATTTAACAGATTTGCCTGAAATTTGGTGTGGATGATCAAGCATCATACATCTTGGGATCTGCCAAGTTTCATACCAGTCGGATATATGGCTGTGGAGTTATTAAGCATGATCTGGTGCATGTTTATGCTATATGGTAAATTATTTGCTCGCGCCTACAGGTCACACAGTTTGCGTGAGTGGTCCGAAAATTTCAGGGAACATGTGGCCGGTGCGCCCAATGTGCCTTTTCAAGATTTCATGAAAAAATATTGAATGGTTCAAAAGTTATTCAAAAACCAACTCCCATTATAAGTCAATGGGAAAAGTAAACAAAAAGTTTGACACTTTCGCAAATGCACTTTCTACTGTTGCAAATTCATCTGTATCCCCTTCCCCCAGGTCGTGCCTGAAAATAGGCAGGATTTGTCTAGTGCACTTACCTGGTCAACAAAAGCTAAATAAATAAAAATGGCCCTAGTACTTTCGCAAGTCCACCATTTTATTTTCAGTTGGTGATCAGAAAATTGCTTGCCATTTAAAATTGGGATCATCTAGGGACACAATTATTTTTGTGTTCACTTAGTCGGAGCTTGAGGATGCTAGACATGTCTTTATTTTGGGGTTAAACACCCTAGAAATATGTTTTGTGGAAAAAGTACTTTCACAAAGTACTTTCGTGCTCATGACACTTTCACAAATCTGTGTGAAAGCTTTCGCAAATCACGAAAGTACTTTGCAACACTATGGCCAAAATGACAGGAGTTCTTTTGCCACCTTGCTGCAAAAGAAAAGTTAGGTCATTTGGCCTGAAATTTGGAGGGAACAAAGCCAACATCTCACAGATGTGCCTTTTGGTGGTTTGGTGAAAACATATTGCATGGCTGCAAAGTTACATACTCTGAAGGTGGCATTTTTTCCCCTAGACTAACATGGTGGTGATGCCGCGCCTTTCGGGGCTCGTATCTCGAAAACGATGCGCGATACAGATTTTTTGTTGTGAGTCACATAGCCCATAACAAAACCCTAGCCAGGAAAATCACGATTTTTGTGAAATTTAAATTTTTTTTTCTACATTGTGCGATTGCTGAGATATTAGCAATTAAGTACTTCCATTGCTCGTTTTCAGCTTCAATGTCCATTACAATGCATACATTCTTTGTAAACACTGTATTTCTCTATCCACCTGTTTGGCAAAAACAGGATATGCACTTTCATTACTGTTGTAGTTACTGTTTCAACTTGTGTTTCTGCCCCCGTTTGCATTTACGTTCCCGTGTATGCCACCGAGTGCGTTACCCTTTGCGTTGTCATTTGCACTTGCATTTTTGTTACTGTTACCATTTTCATTTACACTACTGTTTCTCTTTGTGTTTTGTCTGTGTCACCATGCGCGTTGCCATTTCTGTTTACAGCAGCCCTTTCATTTGCTTTTCTGTTTCTCTTTTGTTTTGCGTCTTCCTTGCTGTTACTGTTACCATTTGCATTTGTAATTTCTTTACTGTGCCCGTGCACATTACAGTTTACATTTCCATATGTGCTTGCATTTCCTTTTGCATTTCTGTTTGTTTTGCTTATATTGTTGCTGTTACCATTACCATTTGCATTTACAATTGTGGTACTGTGCCCATGCGCGTTTCGGTTTGCATTTCCATATGCGCTTCTGTTCCTGTTTCCATTTCTGTTTCCTTTGATGTTATTCTTCCTGTTATTTTTACCATTTGCATTTACAATTCTGGTACTGTGCCTGTGCGCGTTATGGTTTGCGTTTACATGTGCACTTGCGTTCGTGTTTCGGTTTCTGTTCCCCTTTGTGTTCTTTTTGCTGTGACACTTAATATTTCCATTTTAAATACCACTGCCATCACTGTTTGCATTACCAGTTGCATTTTTGTATGCACTTCAGTGTCCGTATATGTCACCGTTCACTTCGGCTTCACTTTGCGGTTGCGTTTCTATTAACGTTTCCTTTACCATTTACATTTGCATTACCATGTGCACCACTGTTGGTGCTTCTGTTTCCATTGCTGTTCCTGTTACTATGTCACAAGACATCACGTGGCGGGAGTGTGGGGCTCAAAGGGCCCTGCGCTCCCACTGCTGCATTACATTCACTATTTCTCATCATCATTCTAAAAAAGAAGGGAAATTAAAGGCAAAACATCTCCATTTAATGCATCAGTTAGGGTTGTTCCACAGTGACAAAAGTGAGGAAATTTGGTGTTAGGGTTGAAAACCCCCCTTTGAACCCCCCACAGCCCACACCCCAACCAGCATCGTAGTGCACCATGGGGTCATTGGTCCTAACTCTCACCCCATTTTCCTACACTTCAGATTCTTTACACATGTGATGGGGTGTGAGTTAGGGCTGACCACCCCATGGGGCACCATGATGCAGGTTGGGGGGTGGGCTGTGGGGGGTCCAAGGGGGGTTTTCAACCCTGACACCAAATTTCCTTGCTTTTGTCACTGTGGAACAACCTTAACTAATGCATTAAATAAAGTTTTTTGCCTCTAATATATATTACTTAGTTAGTATTACTTATTAGTTAGGGTTGAGTAGCACTTTTAAGGTTAAAGGGTCAAACTTTGCACCTTAATAACTTTGCCACCGTTTAACAGATTTGTCTGAAGTTTGGTATGTGCAACTGGGCATGGTAGATCTTGAGATATGCCAACTTTGTACTGGTCAGGTATATGGGTGCGGAGTTATAAAGGAACAACGAATTACACAATTATGCTTTTTTGCGATTTATTTGCTCTCACCTACAGGTCAGACGGTATGCATGACTGGTCAGAAAACTTCAGGAAATGTGTGGCTGAGGACCCCAATGTGCCTTTTGAAGATTTTGTGAAAACATATTAAATGGTTAAAAAGTTATTAAAAAAACAAGTTCCCATTATTAGTCAATGGGAAAGTTAAAAAGTTTGAAAGTGTCGCAAATGCAGTTTTTACTTTCACAAATAGCCCTTTTACTTTTGCAAATCCGCCATTTTGTTTTCAGTTGGTGATCAGAAAAATGCTTGCCATTTAAATTTGGGACCCTACAGCAACATAATTATTTTTGTATTCACCTAGTCGGAGCCTGAGGATGCTAGCCATGTCTTTATTTTGGGGGTAAAACAGCCCAAAAATATGTTTTTCAAATTTCTGGAAAAAGTACTTTTGCAAAGTTCTTTTGCACATGTGACACTTTCGTGCTGTTTTGCAAAAGCTTTCTCAAAGTTCAACAGTACTTTTCCAGACTATGGCTAGAATGACAGGAGTTCTTTGTCACCCTGCTGCAAAAGAACTGTTTGGTCTTTTGAGATGAAATTTGGAGGGAAAGCAGCCAACATCTCACAGATGTGCCTTTCACTGGTTTGGTGAAAGAATATTGCATACTGCAAAATTATGGTACTCTGAATTTGTCATTTTTTCCCATAGACTAACATGGTCACGTATGCTGTGCCTTTCGGGGCTCGTATCTCAAAAATGGTGTGAGATACAGATTTTTCATCGCAAGCTACATAGCCCTATGGACTATGTAATATGAAACATTAGCCAGGAAAATAATAATTTCTGTGAAATTTAAATTTTTCTCTACGTCCTGCAGTTGCTGAGATATTACCAATTAAGTACTTCCAATGCTCGTTTTAAGCTTCGATCCTCATTACAATGCATACATTCTTTGTACACACTGGGCCAGGTATTCAAAAGGGTTGTGCAATGTGCAATAGGGTTGTGCCAGTGCAAGTCAGAAAATGTGCCATTCTGCGATATTCAGCAGGAGGCAGTTGCGCCACTGAAAACATGCTGATCAACAGCGCAATGATAATGAAGGCATGCACAACCGAAGGGGATGGAACCATGCATAAAGTGCACAGTGCGATGTTCAAAGACTTGCGCAATGCTCAACAGTGGAGCAGGCAGAAGTTGCGCCATTGTGGAAATGAGCCAAAATAAAAAGGAGCAAGGAAGAGGTGCAAGAACGCTACAGGGATGCTACATGAGGCAGGGAGAGAGACAGAGAAAGAGGGAGAAAGAGGGAAGGCCAGGGAAACAAAACCACAGAATAGGGGCAAGGGAAGATGTGTGGGGCCACAGAGAGCAGAGGCCAGTAGGTGTACCTGGTGCAGTGGAGGTAGCAGTCAGGACAGTGGGGGGAACAAAACAACAACAGCTGTGGGGGAACACAAGCCAGGGACATGGACTGTGCCACCTTCCACATGGAAGCTGTAATGAGGGGGGTAAGAAGGCATGCTGCACGGGAACATGGCCGTGGAAGGGCCTGTCGGTGGTATGCTCCCAACAGGCAGTACCGAGCCCGCACCAGCTTTGAGCTGTACATAGATGTCGAGATTGTGGGCCGGTACTGCCTAAACAGGGCAATACTGAGGTGGCTCTGTGAGCTGTGCAGTGATGTAATGCAGGCATCCACATGACGGAGTCATGCTCTGTCAGTGGAGACAAAGGTAACAGCCTGCATGTGTGTCCTCACCACGGGTACCTTCCAGAGACCAACAGAGGACACCACAGGCATAACACAGTCGGCCACGTCACACATCCTCACCCAATTCCTTAGCGCACTGCTGCCACATGCTGCGGAGTACATCCATTTCTCCAGCACCGTGGCAGAGCGCACAGCAAACATACAGGAGTTCCATAGGGTAGCACATATGCCTGGCATGCTAGGGGCGAGAGACTGCACCCATGTGGCCATTCACATGCCACCTGGCCCCAATGGGGCCACCTACATGAATCAGAAGGGATATGCCGGTGTCAACTGCCAGGTGGTGTGTGATGCCAGTGGGTGCATCATCAATGTCTGTGCCACGCACCCTAGGGGAGTACATGATTCCTTCATCTGGTACCAGTCCGCACTGTGCCATTGATTCGAGAGTGAGGACATCCCCACAGGTCATCTAGTGGGTGAGTATGCATGTAGAACTGACAAATCATGGGCAAGGGGGGTAAGCCAGAGGTGCCATGGGTGTGGCACACAGGGTTTGGGGCAGTCTGAGCCTGAACAGGACACTAACCTCCACTATCTCCAAACAGGTGACAGTGGATACCCACTCCATCCCTGGCTGCTCACACCCTACCGGCGGCCCATGACCTCATCGCAGCAACGCTTCAATGAGGCACATGCCACCACATGCAACATCATTGAGTGGGTGTTTGGGATGCTGAAGGTGCATTTCTGTTGCCTGGACACCTCTGGCGGTGCCCTAAAGTGTAGCCCCTCAAAGGCCTGTGGGATATTCCTGGCCTGTTGTATCCTGCACAACATGGCCAAAGACTGTGGGATAGCCATACAGGTCAAAGAGGGGGACAGCAATGGAGACGACAGTGATGCTGGTGACGGTGGGGATGGGCAGCCCCCCCTTGGCCGACGGGACCCTCTACTGATCCGGCTGGCCCAGCTGCACTGGGACACCATCACAGAGGAGCACTTCAGCCAACACAGATAAGTCATGGGGCCATGTGCAACCACCAGTGGCTAGTGCACAACCCACGTACACACATGGAAACACACCAGGGGTGCATGCTGGCAAGGGATGTGGCAGGGCACAGTAGCACACACATACAACCAGGGAGGGGTGAACAGTAACACTCCACATGGACGAACACACACACACACACAATAGGCACAAAGTGCACAGGGGTCAGGTGCAAAACAGAGCCGGAACACAAACACTAGCAACACACATGTACACAGGCCACCACGTCCACTCACTATTTGCATGTGTCAGATGCTGGGCACCATCACACTTTGGTGTACAGCACAATGCAGGTATCACCATGTACACGTACCTGTGGACAGCAGTCGGGAGGGTCTGCAGGTGGACCGTGTGCCTGCGTGTAGGGCTGGGCACCCACCAGTGCACTGCCCACCAAAACACACAATGCACACGGGGCAGCACCTGACAGTGCCCACACTGGGAGACAGGTCAGTCTTGCAGCACAGTGCCACATCTGCCTCGGATGTGTGGGCAGCCCCGCCGAGATCCAGCAGCACTGGCAGGCTGAGCACGGGCCTCGTGGGGTGGCACCGATGGTCCACCAGGGGTTCCACTGCGTGAACATGACCGTGCCTGCACAGGTGTCTGCAGCACACTGAACATACCTGCACCAGAGTGCTCGGAATGCCCACAGCTGAACCCGGCATTGACAGGGTGGGTGTCGCATGATGCCGGGAATGGGGAGTGGATAGCGAACTGCGCGGTGTGAGTGACACATGGGCACCTGACTGTGTGCCCATTGTGACCATGACAGCGACCAATGCCTGTGTTTGCCTGTCAATGGCAGCGGTCACATCCTCCCGCAAATGGTCAATCCGTGACAGGATCCTATCAGTGTCCCTGCTGTGTCGCTCTTCAATCTGCCCCACAGCCGCACACAGTGCCTCCACGGATGTTGCAAGCCGCATCTGCTGCTGTACTGATGCCTGCAGTAGGCGGGTGTGCTCATCAAAGAGGTTGTCTGCCACCTCGGCAACCTGTCCCTCAGGGTATGGAAGGGCCTGATGTTCAGCACCCCTTGAGGGTGGGCACTGCTTACCAGGACCAGGTATGGGCAAGTCCACAGGCAGTGCACAGACACCACCACTGAACCCTGAACCCCCAGTCCCAGTGGGTGACTGCTGCTGCTGCCCCTCTGCTTGCTGTGCCCAAGGAATCGGTTGTTCTGCCGCTGTGGCAGCAACAGTGCCACTGACCTGACCAGCCACCAGTGCTGCCCCACCGATGCTGACAGGAACAGCCTGGGACTGTGCTGACATGCTGGCACACACGTTGGAACCAGCCAGGTCCATGGGCATGAGCTGGTCTGCTGTGTGTCCATTCCATGACACACACATGTCACTGCCCATAATGGTCATTGCATCATCAATGGTTCAGGTCTGTGCCACAGCCACAGCATGCTGGCATCCTTGGACACCAGACCGCTGAGACACAGGAAGGGCCTCCCCCACACCTGTCTCAGTGACATCAGTGTTGACAGCCAGGCGGACCCACTGTTGCAATGCATGCCGGCTAGCTGCGGAGGTGGATGGTCCCTCCTACAACTCCAGATGGCTGTCCGCAGTGGACAGGCCCTCCACCGCTGACCCCTGCAGACATGCAGGATCTGTAACAGAAAGTAGGGACACGTTAGTGCATGTGATCTACCCTCCCTCCGACAGAACATGACGCACCATGCAGTGATGGGCTACCACCTGTCTGGAAGCCACCTCCTGGAATGCCCTCAATGGCACTGCGCTGCATGCTTGCAGTGAGCCTGTCCTCTGCTGGAGTCAGCTGCACCACCTCCGGCTGGCCCCCCGCCTGTTGCAGCATGTGCCGCCCTGATGGCAGCCACTTTCTCATTCACCCTCCTCCTGTCGGTACCCATCTTCTTCTTACACTCCTGCACAGAGCGCTGGTGGCTGCTGTGCAGGTTGACAGCACATACCACCCTCTCCCATGCAGCAGCATGGGCCTGAGGGGTGCCCTGCCATCCACTGAGCAGTGGCTTCTGATCAATGTAGGCCTCGAAGAGTGCCTCCGTCTCTGCCTTGGTAAAATTGGGCCTCCTCTTCTGCCCACCATCGTCCTCCTCATCCAGTCCTGGCCCGGTCATTTTTTCAGCCTGTATGGGTGACCGTGGTTACCTGTGACTGTACAGTACAAAGCAAGTCCCTGAGACCACAGTCCAGAACACCACACAGCATGCAACTCACCTATAAACTGTAGTAACCAAATATGGCCACTGCAGAACTTTGTCGCACTTTTATAGTGCAATCCATGCAAATTAGGTGTGGAGCAACTTTAATGAGATGCAAATCGCACTGCTGCACCATTGAATGGCTGATCGGATGATTTGCATATGACGGCTGAATATCACGCTTTTGTGCTTTGCGCAATTGTATTGAACGTGCTGAGCCAATGGCGCAATTCTGTGGCCTGCGTACTACACTGCACCGCGCATACCTAGGTAGCTTACGCAGGCATCTGCTGTGCTGATGACGTCCTGTGCATGGTAGGCAATTCAGGGCATGGCCACCATTGTGCCAGTAGTGCTATGGCGAGGGTCACTACATGGCGCTGTGGCACAACTGTGCAATAGTTCACTGTGGCGATGGCACACAGGCAACCAATCGCGCTAGATGCACAGACGTCCAATGGCGCTGTGCGTGGCCTTGTGCCAGAGACCCATGACTCTGTGCCCAACCTTTGCCCCCTTGGCGCTATACATCTGGCATGGCTGCACCTCTATCGTGCTGTTCAGTGACAGCAAGATAAGGAATGGTGGCGGTGTACTGCGCAGCACTTCCACATGTGGTTGCCACACTGCGGAGTGCCATATTGCCTACTATAGCATTAGAGATGGAATGCAGGAGAACCCCTCAGTGGAGTGCCCTTCAGCTGGCCAACCTTGTGGCCATTGTGGAGCCACACTATGGCCCACTGTTTGGTGAGGTGCCACTGGACAGGGCCAGGACCTAGGTCTGGCAAGAGGTGGCCACTGACCTGGAGGTGGCCACTGGCCACAGGAGAACAGCCGAACAGTGCAGGCACCGGTATGGGGACCTTAGACGGAGGGAGCTGGAGCTACTTGCACATCTGCAGTCGCATGCCAGGAGGGGCGTGGTGTCTCATCCAGGTGGGTGATACATCTACACACTTGTATGGTCCATATGGGTAACACTGTCTTATGTGTCCAGCACATAGGGAAGGGATGGTCTAGGGTTGGCTGTGTTGGTGTTTACAGGTTATGGGATGGGTGGGTCTGGCTGGGTGGGTAGGCACACACATTGGGGCAGGGGGAATATGCTTTGGGTTTGTACTGATGAGTTTCTCTCCTTTTGTCTCCCATAGGCGTGGCAAAGTGGAGGAGGAATTTGGAGCAGCAGCAGAGGGTGGAGGGCGCTGCACGGAGGCATATCGGGGACCAACCCCAATGCCAGCAACATCCCTATGAGGGTGAGTTCCATGACACCATGATTACTATTGCATGCTGTGTGACAGGGTGGGAAGCAGGGCATGGCCACTATCTATGGACACCACTGCCATGCATGCAACATGTGACAGTCAGCACTGTCTAGTGGCACCGCACATCTGGGAGTGCATCAATGGTGGTACATGCGTGCACTGGGCACATGGCTGTGGCACTGCCTGCCCACCGCATAGCCATGTTACTGTACGGCCTTGGTTGTGCTGTGCTGGACATGGACGGTGGGTGTGTGCAGTGGTACACATGGCTGTTGCTGCCTGGCTGGGCATGTCTTGTGGACACGGTCACTGTGGGTGGGTGAACACCATCACAGGAGCATGGCACATTGCTGTATGCCATGCATAATGGGTGGGCTGGAGGAGGATGGACAGTCACACCCATTGACTCTGATCCCTTGTCCTAGGTATGTGGATACTCCTGCAAATTCAGCAGTCCATCCATGATCTTGTGCGGGTGGCGCAAGAGTCCCTCGTCATTCAGCAGCATGGGGTGAGGAGGAGGAGGAGGTGACCCAGGCAACAGCCCCAGGCAGCAGAGGACCAGGCTGGCCACCAGTGAATGCAGACAACCTCCCCCCTTTGACCAACCCTCAGACCCCGCCTTCCCTCTCCCATATGTTCACCCCTGCCCCTTACCCACCCCCACCTTGTTCCTGTCCCTCCACACCATGTTTGTACATAGTTGTTGTTGTTGTTGTTATATTTTTGAATACAGTTATTTTGATATGAATACTGTGGTGGTCTGTGATTTGCAGCTGGCTATAGGTGCTCAGTTGCAGTGGTGTGCATGGCATCTGGGGTGGTTCAGTCATGGGTATGTGTGTGTGTGTGTGCGTGGGAAAGTGTCTCTGGTGTGGGACTGGCTATCAGTCGGTATCTGAGTTGTCTGTGTTGTTCTCTGTGCATTGCATTACTGTGTGCAGTGGTCCATGGTGCCTGCTCTGTGTCCATTGTGCCCCTGTCAACCCATTCTTGGCCTGTACAGCTGACACCCTTGCATGTCTGTGGCCTGTGAGGTCTGCTGCCTTGTCAGTGGTGGCTGTCCCTGCAGGTCATCCACTGTGACCGTCACAATGCTGGGTTGCCTCCTGTCAATGGTGTGGTGCATGTTTACCTTGGGTGACACTGTGAACTCTGCAGTTGCTGTCCCACCTTCATGCTGTGGCTTGTGTGTGTTGCAGGGGCTGTGCACTACTGTCTGTGACTTGTGCTCCAGGCATATGCTGGTGGCGTACAGGGCCACAGTTCATTCACAGGGTGGGTGTCACCCCTGTGCCATGGAGGACTGCAGGCTGTGTGTGCACAGTTTTCATGGGCCCACACTGGGGGCTTGGTTGCCACACTACTGTGTCCCTGTGTTAGTGTCCCTGTGGATATGGGTGTGTGTTTTCCCCTGCACTGTGTTGCATCCAGTGTGCTGCATGCTTCCACACACCACTGTGGGTGTCTGTGCTGGCTGCTGTGGCTCATGGTGGGTCTGGCTTGTATGGTTTTGTGGTACATGAGGTTGCAGTGTGGCAGTAGGGGTGGTGATATGCATGGGGATTCCTGCAGTGGTGGTCACTGCTCATGGGGGGTGTCTTGGGGTCACGATGCAGGGTGTGCTGTGCACGGGGGGGCTGCTGTGCCATGGGGTGGTCCGCCCTCCATGTGTGACAGTCTCAGCTTGCCAGTGGGTGCGCTAGGGTACCATGGCCCAGCTGTGCTTTGTTTGCTTGTCCCCATGAGCCGGTGGATATTCCAGCCCTCCACCAGCTGTGCTGTACTTGAGGTGTGGGGGTGCATTGTCAGTTCTGCAGTGTGTTCCTGTGCCCATCTGTGGCATGGGTGGTGGGCCCCTACCTACCTCCCTGGTTGTGCAGTTCCATTGCTCTGCTGCTGGGGGGCTCCCTGCTTGCACTATGGTGCCTCTGGGCTGCTCAGCTGGGCAGCCCTTGTTGTGCCATAGCGCATCGTATCTGCTCAGCTTCCCCTTCCTAGTTGCACTATGGCACAAATTGTGCGATATTCAGACGTTGGCTGTTGGCGCAATTTGACTTGCTCCTTTTTTGAATATCGTGTCTATTGTGCATGGGCACAATGGACTTGTGCTTGCTCCTGCTATTGCACACTTTTTGGGCACAGTTTGAATATCCAGCCCACTGTGTTTCTGTATGCACCTGTTTGGAAAACACAGAGTATGTGCTTCTGTTACTGTTACAGTTATTGTTTCCACTTGCGTTTATTTCCCCCTTTGTATTACCATTCCCATCTACACCACCATGTGCATTATGCTTTGCACTGCTATTTGTGCTTGCATTACCAAGTGTGCCACTGTTCATGCTTCTGTTTGCATTGATGTTCCTGTTACTATGTCACAAGACATCACGTGACAGGAGTGCGGGGCCCGCTGCCGCATTACATTCACTATTTCTCGTCATCATTCTCAAAAAGAAGGGAAATTAGAGGCAAAAAACTCTGTTTAATGCATTAGTTAGGGTTGTTCCACAGTGACAAAAGCAAGGAAATTTGGTGTTAGGGTTGAAAGCCCCTTGGACCTCGCATCACACCCCAACCGGCATCGGTGCGCGATTGGGTTGTCAGTCCCAATTCTCACCCCATTCTCCTATACCTCTGCTTCTTCACACATGTAATGGGATGAGAGTTAGGGCCAGTGACCCCAGTGCACACCCTGTGCTGTTTGGGGTGTGGGCAAAGGATCAAAGAGGTTTTCAACCTGACGCAAGATTTCTCACTTTGTAGCTGTGGAACAACCCTAACTGATGCATTAAATGGACTTTGCCACATATTTATATATATATATATATATATATATATATATATATATATATATTGTAGTAGCACTGTAGTGCTAACCATAGTTAGGGTTCAGTAGCACTTTTAAGGTTAAAGGGTCAAACTTTGCACCTTAATAACTTTACCATCATGCAACAGATTTGCCTGAAATTTGGAAAGCATGATCAAGAGTGATACACCTTGGGATCTGCCAACTTTCATACCAGTTGGATATATGGCTGTGGAGTTATTAAGTGTGATCTGCGTGTGCATTTACGGTTTCTGGTGAATTCTTTGCTCACACCTACAGGTTGCACAGTTTGCGTGACTTGTCCAGAAACTTCAGGGAATGTGTGGCCAGGGTCCCAGATGTGCCTTTCAAAGATTTCGTGAAAAAGTTTTAAACGGTTCGAAAGTTATTCAAAAAACAAGTTCCCATTTTAAGTCAATAGGAAAAGTTAACAAAACATTCAACAGCATCGTAAATGCACTTTTTAGTGTCGCAAATGGCCCTAGTAGTGTCGCAAATCTACCATTTTGTTTTCAGTTGGTGATCATAAAAATGCTTGGCATTTAAAATTGTGACCATCTAGAGACACAATTATTTTCGTGTTTACCTAGTCGGACCCTGAGGATGCTAGGCAGATCTTTATTTTGGGGTTGAACACCCTAGAAATAGGTTTTTCAAATTTCTGGAAAAAGTAGTGTCGCAAAGTACTGTCGCACTCATGACACTTTTGCAAATTTTTGCGAAAGCTTTCACAAATCATGATACTACTTTTCAGACTATGGCCAAAATGACAGCAGTTTTTTGCCACCCTGCTGCAAAAGAATGGTTTGGTCATTTGAGCTGAAATATGGAGGGAATGCAGCCAACATCTCACAGATGTGCCTTTTAGTGGTGAAAAAATATTGCATGGCTGCAAAGTTACAGTACTCCGAAATTGGTGTTTTTCCCCAATAGACAAACACGGTGTCGTACGCTGCACCTTTTGGGGCTCGTATCTCGAAAACAATGTGAGATACAGATTTTTTGTTGTGAGTTGCATAGCCCATCGGGCTATGTAATAACAAAAACCTAGCCAGGAAAATCATGATTTCTGTGAAATTTTAATTTTTTTTCTATGTCATGCGATTGCTGAGATATTAGCAATTAAGTACTTCCAATGCTTGTTTTAAGCTTCAGTGCCCATTGCAATGCATACATTCTTTGTACACACTGTGTTTCTCTATGCACCTGTTTAGCAAAAACAGGGTATGAACTTCTGTTACTGTAACATTTACTGTTTCCACTTGTGTTTATGTCTCTGTTTGCATTACCGTTCCCGTGTATGCCACCGTGTGCATTACCCTTTGTGTTGTCATTTGCACTTGTGTTTCTGTTACTGTTACCATTTGCATTTCCACTACTGTTTTTGTTTGCATCACAGTGCGTATTGCCATTTGCGTTTCTGGCAGCCCTTTCATTTGCATTTCCATTTCTCTTTCATTTTGCGTCTTCCTTGCTGTTTCTGTTACCATTTGCGTTTGCAATTGTGTTACTGTGCCTGTGCACATTACGGTTTGTGTTTTCATATGTGCTTGCATTTCCTTTTGCATTTCTGTTTCCTTTGCTGTTATTGTTGCTGTTACCGTTACCATTTGAGCTTACAATTGCAGTACTGTGTCCATGCGCATTTCAGTTTGCGTTTCCATATGCACTACTGTTCCTGTTTCCATTTCTGTTTCCTTTGGTGTTATTCTTCACGTTAACTCAACCATTTGCATTTCCAATTGTGGTACTGTGTCTGTGCGCATTACGGTTTGCGTTTACGTGTCTGTTTCCTTTCACGTTCTTTTTGCTGTGACACTTAACATTTCCATTTAAAATACTGCTGCCATCACTGTTCATGTTACCAGTTGTATTTTCATACACACTTCAATGTCCGTTTGCATCACTGTTCGCTTCTGCGTCACTTTGCGCTTGCGTTTCTATTAACATTTCCTTTACCATTTACTTTTGCATTACCATGTATGCCACTATTGGTGCTTCTGTTTGCATTGCTGTTTCTCTTACTATGTCACAAGACATCATGTGGCAGGAGCATGGGGCATAAAGGGACCCGCACTCCCGCTGCCGCATTACATTCACTATTAATTGTCATCATTCTCAAAAAGTAGGGAAATTAGAGGCAAAAAACTCCATTTAATGCATCAGTTAGGGTTGTTCCATAGTGACAAAAGCAAGGAAATTCTGTGTTAGGGTTGAAAGCCCCCCTTGGACCCCTCCAGCTCACCCCCCATCCGGCATTGGAGTGCGCATTGGGGTTGTCGCTCTAACTCTCACCCCATTCTCTATTCCTCAGGTTCTTTACACATGTGATGGGGTGACAGTTAGGGCCAATGACTAATGTGCGCGATACCAGTTGTCGGTGGGCTGGAGGTGTCAGGGTGCTAACCTAACCATTCACCTGTCACTGTGAATAACCTAACTGATACATTAAACAGAACTTTGCCTTTAATATATATATATATCTATATATAGATAAATATATATATATATATATAAAATGTATATATGTATGTATATATATATATATATAGAGAGATAGATAGATAGATTCTATGCAAAAATAACTTTATTAATGTATCAGTTTTGATTGTTCTACAGTGATAAAAGTGAGGAAATTTGATATTGGGGTTTCCACCCCTTGCACCCTACCCAACCCCCACCAACAGGCAATGGGGTGTGTGTTGGGGTCATTGGCCCTAACTCTCACCCCATCCCATGTGTAAACAAGCTGAGGTGGTTCAGTGTAGGAGAATAGGGTGAGAGTTAGGGCCAATGATCCTAATGCATACCCAGATGCCTGTTGGTAGGGGCGGGGTGGGGGTGGGGTGCAAGGGTGGCACCCTAATATCAAATTTCCTCACTTTTGTCACTGTAGAACAACCTTAACTGATGCCTTAAAGAAGTTTTTTTTGCATAGAATTTCCTTACTTTTTAAGAAAGAATAGAAAAGTAGAAAGTTGTGCAAGTAGATGGGAGCGCGGGGCCCTTGTAAGTGTCAGACCAATTGTGTGGGTATGTGTGATTTTGTATTTTCTTGAAACTTGGCTTCCCAGCCAAATGCCCTTTGGGGTAACCCTTGCCTCAGTGTTTGCGCACAGAGGTTCTTTGTCTTTTAAATATTTTTTTTATTTTAATGGGTTCACCACAACATATCCAAGGCACACTGCCTTAGGGTAGCTGGTCCATTCCACTGGGGTGTCAAACAGATGAGGCATACTGATGAGTCCAAGTAGGATGAAACACGTGTCTATGTCTTCTGTTAGCACCCTTTGCAAACTGTGTGAGAGGCCTTTCGGCACCATGCAATTCTGCTTAAAGTTGGACCAGCATAACATTCTGTGGTGATTTGCATATGCAGCCCACGATGCTTTGCATTGTGTGGGCATGTGAGATTTTGTATTTTTTATACACCTAATGACTAAAAGGTACATTGAAAACAGCATGACCAGCCACCAAACATATTTTAATCTAGTAGAACAACAGAAAATGTTGTCCGCAAAATGTAAACTGCGCCACGGAATATCTCCAGAAAAAATATTTTGTCTGACATGTAAACAACACAGTTCACATCCACAGGACATGCTGTAGACACCGACCAAATTTCAAGTAAAAAGATCAAACCGTTTCCAAGATATTCAATGCTAAAGAGGACAGGAAATAAAACGTGATACTTATCCAATGAAATGTGTCCTGTCGTTATTTCTTATGTTGTTGGTTTGAATATTAGCTGAAATTAAATGTTATTAATTATTTTTATATTACCTGTATAAGAAAATATTGTAAAATATTGTTTGTCTTGAAAATGTGGTGATAGCCCCAAGAAGGACAGGGGCTAGTTGAGAAAAAAGCTATTCTCAGTTACTTTATGTTCTTTATATAAAAACTGGATTCAGGATTCCCTGTCTGCCTCCCTGATGAAGAAAAGGAGACATTAGGATTTTGCTGGAGAATGGAGTGGCTAATCTTCTGTACTCATAGGTTTAGACTGTTCCGTATTTAAAGAAATCCCCACTCGAATGAAACTGGGGTGTGGAATGGCTTTACTGTCTTGTTCAGTGCAAACATTCACTCTGGAGATCCCTGAAGTGGCAAAGCTTTGGGTTCACTCTTGAAACAGTGAAGAAGTTAAGAAATTTGATGCCCCTTTTATAATAAATAAAGAAGACAAAGTGCTGAAGAGATGAATTTAAAACAGGAGCATGTTAGCTCCTTGCTCATTCTCTCTCTCTCTTCTATGCCCCTTTCACCTTCTAAAAATGCAACCCAGGATCGGAGCGGCTTTACTTCTGCTACAAACCAGAAAGCCACTCCGAAGCTCCCTGACAATATGGAAATCTGTATTCACTCTGTATGAGTGAATCAAATAAAAGGCAGACTCCCACATAAGAAATACCTACAGGAGAAAGAGAGCAATAGAAATAAAAGTAAAAAATGGGCATGCTTGCACCTTGCTATCTCTCTCACTCTCTCTCTTTCTCACTCTCATCTCTGACACAGCAACAGCATGGAGAGAGTGGCTTACTATTTCCTTGTAAATTTCTGCTGGTGCTTAGCTCATAAATACTATCCAGATACACAGGGCATTGTTAAATCCAGCAGGAAGTGTATATTTTATTTTCCCAGGGGAACTGCCTTGTGTTATAAAAACAAACCATGGCAGTCAGAAACAAATAAAGTAAAAAGGGCCCCAGTGCTATTACCAATCTGTAAAAACAAATAAAAAAGGGCTAACCTAAATTACCAAATTACTTAAAAGAATAAAATGCCCTTGTACATAAAATACCTATATAGATGTAAAGGGGCCAAGAACAAATGTTGTTCTTTTAAATATTGTACAAAATGTTTATCTATTCCAAGAGTAAAACTTGCACTAAGCTTACCTGGCTCCAAAGGCCACAATTTCCCTATCTATTCCATTATAAAAAATCTGGCCATCTTGTCCCTATTTTGCGATCAAAGATTGTGATTAAAGAATCTAGCAATCAAAGAATTTTCAGGCTCATGATCAAAGACTTTGCAGGCTCACCAACAATAAAGAAAAAATGCTATAAATCAAAAAAATTAAGGAATTGTGGTAACCCGCTACCATTGTTCAACAGAATGAAGCCCCTTGAGCAAAACCCACCCTCATTTGACTTTCTATGGAACCCCTGGGCTGAGAAAATAAATTTTTTAATCTACCCTTCTTGTCCCTCTCTTGTGATGCATGATCACGATCAAAGAATCTCATGATCAAAGAATTTGCAGGCTTGGGATCAAAGAATTTGTAGGCTCACAATCAAAGAATAAAAAGTGCTGTAATTAAAAAAAAAGCAAAGAATTGCAGTAAACCACCACCACGGTTTGTCAGAATGAAGCCCCTGAGCAAAACCCACCCTCATTTGTCTCCCTAGAACACCCCTGGGCAGAGAAATTAGAATTTTTAATCCGGCCATTTCGTCCCTCGCTCATGATACATGATTGTGATCAAAGAATCTTGTGATCAAAGAATTTGCAGGCTTGCAATCAAAGAAATTGCACACTACCAACCAAATACTTTAAAACGCTGAAACGCAAATTTTTCACCAATTTGAACCAAACCATTGGCATGCCTCGATAGAACGAAGCCCCCTGATCAAAACCAACCCTCATTTGTGCCCCCAAGCTGAGATCTTTGTGTATTTAGCTTGCAATACAAGATCGCAATCAAAGAATCTCGTGATCAAAGAATTTGCAGGCTCGCAATCAAAGATCATTAGCGGGCCACGATCAAAGCATTTAAAAGCTTATAACTCTATTTTTGACCAATTTGGATGAAACCAAAGACATGGTTCAATAGATTGGAGCCCCCTGAGTAAAACCCATCTAAGTTTTACTTCAGAAGTTACCCCTGAGCCAAGATATTTGTGTTTTTCTGATCAGAAAACTAAAAACAAGATGCCGGACTTCACGATCAAAGAATTCTCAGGGACAAAGATTCTTGAACTGTGAGGCTGCAAATTCTTTGATCGCCACCTGGGATGAGATGGCCAGAACCCCATTCTTTGTTCACAAAACGTACATATAAATTTTCCCATTGACTCATAATGGGAACTTCAAAGTGGCATAGCTTTTGAATGCCTTAATATTTTTTCACTAAACAAAAAGCAGCATGTTCATCCACCAAATCTCTCTCAAACGAGCCATCTCACAGAGCAGCACACCACACAATGGCTGTGCAGGGCCACGTCCAAAATCCCAAAAGCTGCCTCCAAAAATGGATACTGTTGCATTTTTCAGCATTTTTGTATGCAAAGACCGTAAGTTCAGCCAAAACAAAATTTGGCAAATCAAGAGATCTACCATGCCCGACTGGGCATACCAAATTTCAGGCAAATTCGTTGAATGGGACCAAAGTTATTAATGAGCAAAAGTTTGACTTTAACATAGAAGTGACATCTGAACCCTAACTATAGTGGCAAGACTGCACCACTATAATACATATATAACAGACCAGGTTTCTCACATTCTGTGCATATCCACGTTCCTTCTCCTTGCTTGGTGATCCCAGAACTGCTGCTTCACAAACTACAATTGCAGCACACAATAAAATTGGGACTCAGGAAGGATTAAACACTTCAGCTTAAAACATATTTCCACTCCTACATGAACCTTTGCCATCAGGAGTGTATCTCAAAAGTAGCTGCCTTCCCTAGTTATCATCAAGAAGAAATGAGCGATGATCATAGCCACAGCACGGACATGGCCCTCTTATCCCCGTTCACTCACATCGGGTAGCAAACCATGAAAGCTGTTTATTTTTTTCCTTTTTTGTATTGGTAAAAGTAAAGAAAGTGAAAAAATAAAATAAATCTAACTCCTGGGGCTCAAAACAGCAATCTGATTTGTTTTAAACAGCAGCTGCATACAAGTTACACTCCCACTAACTTTAACAAACTGATGCTAGGAAAACACTCCTCAGCAATTACATAAAACAATGTATGGGGGTGAATGAATAAATAAGAAATTATGTGCACCCTCGGTGTGGGGTACTCATATAAACACCTCAGGGTTTATGTAGCATCCCACACCTCAGGTGCACATATTTTCTCATTTTGCACTAACCCCCATACATTATTGTATATATTATAGTGCTACGGTAGTGGTACTATAGTTAGGGTTGAGTAAGCACTCTAATGTTAAATCTCAAATTTTGCACTGTAATAACTTTGGCACCGTATAATGGATTTGCCTAAAAGTTTTCATGCACAGTCTGGTACTATAGGTCTCTGGATCTGGCAAGTTGCGTTATGGTTGTATGTATGGTTGCAAAGCTGCAGAATACCATAACATGCAAAAAATCTGACTTTTTGCGCATTTCTTTGCTCGAGCCAACAGCCTGCATGATTTGTCCATTTGGTCTGAAATCTTCAGGGAAGATGCAGCCTGGGTCACCAATGGGCCTTTTGAAGATTTTATATAAAAATATTAAATAGTTCAAAAGTTATTCAAAAAACAAATGTCCCATCATAGTCAATGGGGACAAATATACACATCTCACAAAAGTGTTACAAAGTATAATTTTCCTTATGCAAATGGCCCTTTTATTTTCATGCTGCCACTATCTTTTTTCAGTCAGCAACAGAGAAAGATGTCTGGTATTTAAATTTGGGACCCTCTAGGTAAACACTGACTGTTGGGTTTACCTAGCCAGGTCCTGAGGATGCCAGCAGTATCTTTTTTGAGGAGTAAAACCCCCTAGAAATGCCATTTTTAAAATTGGCTCCACAGTACTTTCACAAATTATGAAAGAAACAGCCATGAGACTTTCGCAAATGCAAAAGTTTTGTGCTGTTTTTTGCTAAACTTTCACAATTAGCAGAAGTATTTTGTGAAAAAACTTCAAATCTTTGCCATCACCCTGCAACAAAAAGTTTGGGTCTTTAGGCCTGAAATTTGCAGGGTGGCAAGCTATGGTCTCACAGATGTGCCTTTTCATGGTTTGGTGCTAAAACATTCAAGGGGCCCAACGTTACAGTGTTCCAAAGTTGAGAAATTTCCCATAGGATAACATTGCTGTACCCATGATGCCTTTCGGTGCCTATATTTCAAAAACGAAGCAAGATATGGATTTTTTGCTACCTGCAGCTCAGTTCACCTTTAGGCAGAAACAAGTTTGGAAATCATAGCATACACCAGCAGTGGAATTATTTTCTTACTTGCTACAGTTACAGAGTTATTTGCAAATTAGTGTCACAAGGGTTCAAAAGAGTGCCTTTTTACCACATTTTGGTGCCCGTATCTCAGAAATGATGCAAGATACAGATTTGATCAATCATGTCACATGGAGGTGTCATTGTAATGATTACAACAACACTGGAATTTTTTCCTAGCTGCTACAGTTACTGAAATATTACTAAATTAGTGTTACAAAGGTTCCTTGCCCTGTAGGGCTACTGTATGGCTCCATAGTTATGTGCAAATGGGATCACAGGGCCAGGAGGGCCCGTGCTCCTAGAGATGCATACCATTACACAAAAAATGGGCAATATGAAGGGAGCGCAGGGCCCGGAGGGCCCGTGCTCCCACTAATACATATTACCAACCAGTTACATTATACTTTCTGAAAAAGAAGGGAAATTCATGGCAAGAAAAACTCTGTTAATGCATCAGTTAGAGTTCATAGCACAGCAACAAAAGCATGGAAATGTGGTGTTAGCGTTACTAACCCTACCACTCCACCCCCACCCTCCAAACACCAACAGGCATTGGGGTGTGTGTTGGGGTTGCTGTGCCTAACTCTCACCCCATTCTCCAATAATGCACCACCTCAGCTTGTTTACACATGGAATAGGGTGAACAGTAGGCCAATGACCCCAAAGCACACCCCAATATCTGTTGGTGTGTGAAGGGGGGGTGGGTGTGGGGTAGTAGGGGTGGTAATCCTAACACCACATTTCCATGCTTTTGTTGCTGTGCTATGAACCTTAACTAATGCATTAATGGATTTTTTACCTTGCGTATATATGTATATGTAGATAGGTAGATAGATAGACAGATAAATAGATAGATAGATATAGTCATTGCAAAAAAACTCCATCAATGCATCAGTTAAAGTTGATTCCACACCAACAAAAGTCTGAAAATTCAGTGTCAGGGTTACCAACCCTAGCTCCCCACACGCCAGCACCCTCCAGAGTCGAACAGTCATTAGAATGTGCCATGGGGTCATTGGGCCTAACTTGCACCCTATTCTCCTATACTATACCATCTCAGCTTCCTTACAAATGGAATGGGGTGAAATTTAGGGCTGAAGAACCCAAGGCACACCCCAATGCCTGTTGGTCTGTAGAGGATGGGGGTGTGGGAGGTTGGTAACCCTAAAATCAAATTTCCAGAATTTTGTTGGTGTGGAATCAACCCTAACTGCTGCATTAATAGAGTTTTTTTTTAAATGAATTTCTCTTCTTTTTGAGATAGTGAAATATTACTCATATGGTATCCATAGGTTGGAGTGCGGGCCCTCCAGATCCTACACTCCCATGCATCACTGTAGAGGCATAGTGCAGGAGGGCCCTGTGCTCCTAGTTTTGCATAATGGGATGCATATTTGGGAGCATGGGTCCTCTGGGCCTTACGTTCTCACCCACCCATAAGTGTAGATACAGCATCTGAGAGTCCTGTGCTCCCAGTATTGCAAGATGGTATCCATGGGTGGGACTGCAGGCTCTCTGGACTCTGCACTCCCACCTGCCCACAAGTACAGACACATAACTCAGGCCTAGACACATTCAACGTGACTCTTGTAATGCTTATTTGGCAAAATATCAGTGACCATAGCAACTGTGGAAAAAATTTATTTGCAGTTGTATTCATAACCTAGCCACTCCATGCATGCTTATTACACAAAAGGTGTACTAAGCTGCA
This sequence comes from Neoceratodus forsteri, assembly GCA_016271365.2. Taxonomy (NCBI): domain Eukaryota; kingdom Metazoa; phylum Chordata; order Ceratodontiformes; family Ceratodontidae; genus Neoceratodus; species Neoceratodus forsteri. Next base: position 1,204,234,021 of record CM057453.1, on the reverse strand, counting down.
CTTAGCGAAACATCTGTATGTCAAACTGTTTTTGAGATATAGGTGCTAAAAGGCATTGCAGCCACCACAATGTTTTCCTATGGGAAAATGTGTAACAATGGAGTGCTGTAACTCTGGAACTAGTGTAAATTTTTGCACCAAACTAGCAAAAGGCACATCTGTGGGGCAAGGGCTTGCCACCCTTCAAATGTCAGCCCAAAAAGCCAAACCATTTAGTTGCAGTGAAGTGCCAAAGAAACATATTTTGGGGTCAAGTACTGTCACAAATTGTGACATCGGTCACAAAAGGTTGTTGTAATTTGTGACACTGTGCCGCCACAGCACCGTCAAAATCATGAAAGTGTCATGCTGTGCTGCTGCAAATTGCAACAGTACAGACATAAAAAACATGGAAAACACATTTATGGGCATTATTTTCACAATCTGATGCTAGAATCATGTTTCTAGAGCACCGTTTAGGTAAACACAACAGTTGGTGTTTACCAAGGGCCATGCTATTTTGAATTAAAATGTTTTTTCTCCACCACTAACTGAAAACAAGATGGCCATCACATGACAGTACTGAGGGCATTTGCAACAGAAAAAGTTGCTTTTGTGACAGTACAACTTGCTGCCACACTGCACATATATTTGTTCTCCCATTGACTATAATGGGAAACTTGAAATTTGAATAACATTTAAACGGATTAGTATTTTTTCACCAAATCTTCAAAAGGCACATCAATGACCCAGACCACATATTCCCTGACAATTTCAGACCAGGCAGACAAACTGTTTGAGCTATAGCCCAAAGCAAAGAAATTGCCCCAAAAGGTTTTTTTTACGTTTTTTGGGTGCTCCACAGCTCAGCAAATGCACATCTGATCGGAACTCAACGTACCAGATCCATAGACCTATGGAACCAGACCATGCATGCAAACTTTCAGGCAAGTTAGCTGAATGGTTGTAAAGTTATTAACATGCAAAATTTGGGGTTTAACAAAGAAGTGGCAGGGCAGCCCTAACTATACTGGCACTACCATGCCAGTAATAAATATATATATATATATATATATATAACACACACACACACACACACACACACACACACATATAAAATGGGTAAGTAAAATCACTGAAAATCCAGTGTGCTGATTGGATGAAACATGTCTCATGCATTATTCCACAACAACCGCATGTCTCCCAGTATGACCACACACCTGAACTACTTTTTAGCCTTCAAAACCTTCTCACCAGTAGTAAGCTCATTCCACACCTGCCACAGATAGTCAGCCACATACATACAAGTGGTACATTCAGACTGCTACTAACATTAATATACAACTGCCCGTGGTAAATGAATTGCTGCCAAAAGTTTAAAGTAAGATTGTGTTGAAGAATTAAAAAAAGAGATTTATTTTTCTATTTATTTTCCCTTACTATTCTTAGAATAAAGTCATCATCTTTACAGGGAGGAGAACGAGCGGGGAGCACTTTCTCTTTTATCAGTGACATGTACTGGGACCAAGTGTGGTCAATAAT